>CM064427.1:47757329-52757329 GCA_032690845.1 Eleusine coracana subsp. coracana | reverse complement strand
ATGATCAAACTATTTTTTTTAATCAATGCAGCATGGAGATAATATATGTTCCCCC
Organism: Eleusine coracana subsp. coracana; assembly: GCA_032690845.1. Taxonomy (NCBI): domain Eukaryota; kingdom Viridiplantae; phylum Streptophyta; class Magnoliopsida; order Poales; family Poaceae; genus Eleusine; species Eleusine coracana. The sequence goes on along the minus strand of CM064427.1, from coordinate 52,757,274 downwards.
AAGTAATTAACTTCTCACTGTGTTGAAGAAGTACCACATTGGAAATTAGAATCACATAGTCAGAGAGCACTCGACTTATCTAATCAGTTTTTAGCATGAAAAAAATGAGATGGTTGGGACAGTACTGATACCATCTGTTTTTATCATGGTAGTGGATTTTACACGAAAAGTATGATGTGAAATATCTGGTTCATATTTAATTATGTATGAAGGGATCTTAAAAGAGGAGTAAAAAGTTCTGGTTCTCAGGGTTGTTGAATAAAGTTGTTACTCAAGGCAGGGGGAGGGCATGAACTCCAAATAGCAATATATAGTTATATACATATCAAAACCCAATATTTAGGAGAAACAATTACAATATCTAGAAAGTAGTTAAAAATAAAGAGAATACTAAAAGAAGCATATATATCAAACAATACATTTAGTATAACTTCCAAGATTATTTCTAGACTATTTACATTCAGACCAAAGGTGCAATACCAAACGGAAGACCAACCATCATGCTTAAAAATATCCAGGAATATTAAAGTGATAATGGTGCTAGAGATGCATATCTTGTACTTTTCTATAGAAGTAAAATACTGATTTATGTTCTAATGCATAAGATGCAGGGATAATCTGAAATTAAAAACATCAAATTGGGACCTAAACTTCATAGTCATCTTCAAGAGCCGCATTTTTCTCATAACTCCTATTGGTATGAATCAATGACTACAATGTTGAGATATCCAGTGACCTTTCAAATGGTAGCACCTGACAGTTCTTACACTAAAAAGCGATTATTGGAAAAGGCAAGAACTCAAACCACCAAGGAGGAGCCTTGGCCATGTCGTGCATCATTGCTGTCACACGTATTTCTATGGTTACATCAGGTATTCTACGTGCTATTTATGCCACCTGACCAATGCTTGAGTCAAGGAACATGATAATGGGGAAGATGGGGCCATTGAACAAGGAATTTAGCTTGTCAAACTACTCTGTAAGGATGTTGTAAATTATCAAGAGAGTTTTGATAAAATTAAGCTGCACCCTAGCACAAATGTGTTAACTGTAGGGAAGGAATTGTCTTCTTCATGTAGAAAAAAATATTTATGTGCAAAGATAAAAGATTTTTACACAATCTATAATATTATGGACTTGAATCTGAAATCAAACCATGTTCATTAGACAACATCTAGTTTTTTTTGTATGTCGGACGCAAAATCGTTTGGGCAATAAATCGAACAGGTTGATAGCATTCCTATTTATTTGAGAAACTGAGACGCACCCATCTGAGCCCACGTTGCTTGATCCTGGTGGTGATAAAAGCAGCTTAGGGGAGCTTTGCTCTTTTGGTAGCTACAATCGGGGTGGAGTCAAAGGAGCTTGGCGTGGTACATCGGCGACTACCTTGGCAAAGGCGTCGGGGGAGCTCCACGGGTTGGGGCGGCTTGGCGAGACCGATCTCGATGCGGCAGGGAAACGACGCTGGTGGGGAGTAGCCTCGCCGAGGTTAAGAACACCGGGCTGGAGAAGACGGTGGCTGGGCACTCGACTGGAAGCACAACCACATGTTTTTTTCTCTTAATTTGCTTGTGGTGATCGGTGAGGACGAAATGGGTCGGGAGAAAACGAAGAGGTGGGAGGGCCTGATTGTAAGGCAACAAATAAGACTATATTCGAAGGACCTAGACGCAAAGACGGGATTGGTAAATCTAACAGTTGGTGTTCTTTTTTGGTGAAATCGGACGGTTAAAAAGTTGATTGCTGACATGGAATGACTCTTTTGTGAGAGAACGCACATATTTTAATATATTAAAATTTGTGCAGTGCCACTTGTGAGATTTAAACTCAAAACCTACACTTAAAAGTGATAAAAAATGAAGAGAAATAGGGTTGATGGTGAGATTTAAACTCAAAACCTACATTGAAGCAATGAGATGATTTACCAACACACTAAAAAGCTCTTTTTTAACTATAATATAAATATAGTTATACTTAAAACAAACATTATCGGGTCGTGCCGTACCGGCCCTCAGGCCTGTCCGTCGGCCCAAACACGGTTCTTACCATAGGATCGTGCTGGCACGAGCCTAAATTGAGTGGGTCGTACCATGTTTGGGCCATGTTTTTTTTACGTGCTTCGTGCCGGTCCACGGCCTTTTTGACAGCACTAGTGTCGAGTATCAAATTGTTTGGGCTCTAAAACGCTGGGCCGCGGGAGACCAGGCCTGACATGGGCAGGCATGTGGTCTAGAGCCCAATATAAGTACATCTGTTGCTTCTCGGCCCAACGAGCCAGCTTTTCCTGCGGCGGGACGCTCTCTCTTGTCCCGTTGTTCACTGCGGTAAATTCCAAGGGTCCCCGGTGTGTAGGTGTGGTAGGGATGGCAATTCGAGGCCGGGTTTCGGGTACCCGCCGGGTACCCGACCCGATGGGGCCGGCCATGGGACGTATTTTGTACCCACGGGTGGCACCCGTGCCCGATCCAAGCGAATCGGGTTCGGGGCGGGTTTTTTTCCCACCCGTGGGTGACCCGACGGGTACCCGAATTTGTTAAAAGGCTTTTTTTCCTTCTCTAGCGTAGCAGCCCAGCCCATGAAGCCTCCCAACCCAAAAAAGTGAAAAACTAACCCTAACCCTAACCAGTACCCTTCCAGCGAATCCAACCTTCCTCCTTGACTCCTTCGATTCGAGCCGCCACTCCTGCTATCCCTCACGCTACCGCGCCGTTCCTCGCCGGTCGCCGCCACTCCCGCACGCCGTCGGATCAAGCCCCCGACGCGCCACCCCTGAGCCCCCAGTCGTCGCTACGGCGCTGCCCCGAGCCTCGGATGCGGCGCGCCCCGACCCCGACTCCCCGAGCTTCGACACGGACATGCGGTGCGCCCTCGACCCCGAGCCCCAAACGCGGTGCGCAACGACCCAGAACCCCACCCCGACACACGACGCACGGTGCACGCCCCTCCCGACGCACGGTGCACGCGGCACGTCAACCCTCGTGACGCGACCCATGGGTATCCGAAACCCGCCCCGATACTCGACAGGCATGGGCATGGGCATGGGCAAGGTTTTCGACCGGTGGATACGGGCCGGGTCAAGAATTCAACTCGACACCTTTGTTGGGGCGGGTGTAGGATCCCTCGACCCGCCCGAACCCGCCTCATTGCCATCCCTAAGGTGTGGCACTGTAGTGCAGTGGCCACTGACCAGCTGGAGAAGGCAACAGCAAATAAACGAGGATCCCGTGCAAGGAGCCCGCCCCGGTTGGGCACCCATAGCTATAGGCGGGACGCTCTTGTCCCGTTGTTCACTGATCACTGCGGTAAATTCCAAGGGTCCCGGTGTGTCGGTGACTCGGTGGGGCACTGTGGCGCAGTGGCCACTGACCAGCTGGAGAAGGCAGCAGAAAATAAAACGAGGGTCCCGTGCCAGGAGGCAGCCTGGTGAGTGCTGACCAATGAGGTCCGGAGAAGGTAAGGGAGCAACAGAATAGAATCATGGCGCTCTCTGTGCTCCGCCGGCTGCCGCTCTTCTGCTTGGCCGTCGTCGTCAGTGTCGTGAGCAGGGACGCATCGGGGCTCACCCGGCTCGACTTTCCGGAGGGGTTCGTCTTCGGCGCCGGGTCCTCGGCTTTCCAGGTAACGCCTCTGCTCTGCTCTGCTCTTATTAAAGCATGAATCGGGCTAGCTAAATCACTTTTTCGGAGCCGATATTGAGGATCCAAATTTTTCGGCGTCTCGCCTCCCTTAATCCAACCAGGCCGTCTCACACTCCGTCGCGCTCGCTTAATCTACTACCATGGCCCTTCCAAACTCGTTTGTAGTTTACTGATTTAAGTGGAATAGTTTATCATATTTATCTACTCCTCAATTCTTTGTGGCGAAATCGTCTGAGAGAGTAAAAAAATGAATCAAATCAAATGACAACATTACTATTGCCACACGTGAAAGGTCCTCGTCCATTCATTTCTCCCTTACTTTTCTCTTTCATTCTTGCGACAATGGCAATCACAGAGTTCTAGGCCATGAGGCCATTGCCGGCCTACCACCATTTTATCCCATCTTTCTCTAGAGATCTGCATAGCCTGGTCACTTCCAAATTGCATCAAGTTGCTCGCGACAAATCCAACTCTCCTGCTCGGCTTTGCTATCGAAATCCCACCACGAAGCTACTCAACCTCCTCTGGTGCTGGCGCCACATGCTTTGCACGGCCATCCTCCCAATCACCGAAAGCTAATTCTTGGGGCTCCTGACCGTGGGATCTACGTGTGCCTGCAGAGTTCAAGCTGTACATGATGGTCGATGTACAGGATTTATGAGACCGTTAGAGTATCTTTAGAAGCTTCTTCAAAAATTGATTTCAAAAAAGTATTTTTGAGAGTAACCCAAAAATTATTAAAAAGAAGTTTTTTTTTTGTCTTCTCCAACAGTTCTTCCTAAAAATAGATCAAGAAATTTTTTTATTGGACCACGTCAGCATCTGGGACCACAACAACATTAATTTACTTCTAAATACAAATATTGGGGTCCTCAATTTCCTCCTTATTTCTAACTACAAATAATGAGAATTAGGAAGAGAATAAATTTATTTGTTGTTTAGGGGAGCGAGATGATTTTTTAGACTAAACCCTATTAATTTAATTTAGAGAGAGTTTTTAGAGATCTTTTGAAGATGCTCTTATGACATTATTGCTGCCGGCGAAGGGTGTGATGAGGAGAGGAGGCGCAAGTGCGCAACCCACCAAACAACCTCGTCACTGGGTTAATTGTGCATCGTGGATAAAGTGTTCGGGAGAGGAGGGCCAGACACTGGCCGACTGGTCACGGTGAAAACGGCCCCGTGTTTAAGCCTCTGGGCCTACCTCCAACAAAAGATTTTTGCTATTTTGATCACGAAATCAATAGGTTTCTCTAAAATGATTATGAAACAATGGACTTTTTTAAAATAATCATAAAATCATTGTCTTCCCTGTAAATTAAGCATGATCAATTTTTTAAACAAAAATGCTCTTGCCCTTCTTCTTCCCTCCTCTCTCTTCACCCGCCCCGGCCGCCAATGGCCTCGCTCACGCTTCCCCACCTCTATAGTGTCCTTGTCCTTTGTGTGCGCGCACGCCCTCATGGCGATGCACGGAGGACGGGTGTGACTTCGCCGGCACACCAGTGGCGCTGCTCGCCCACCTTGTTCGTCCACTCCTTGCTGATGTGCGAGGTGCCAGCCTCAATAGGCTACGGCGAGCCCCTCACACTCCACGTCCTTGCGGCGGTGGCGTTCACCTTGTCTCCACGCGCGCGTGGCATGGGGGACAGTGGCATGTTCGTGCTGTCCGATGAGGGCGAGGGCGGACGAGTGCGGCACGATGGTGGAGGCTGCGCGGTGGACGCGGTGTTGGTGGCATGTGTGAGGCCAAGGGCAGCGCAACGTGGAAGTGGGGGAACGGGCGAGGCCATTGGCGGTGGCGGCCGGGATGGGTGAGGAGAAAGGGGGGGGGGGGGGGGAGGAAGAAGAAGGGCCAAGAGCATTTTCATCCAAAAAATTGATTGTGGTTATTTTATAGAGAAAATAATGATTTTATGATTATTTTAATAAAATATACTGTTTCATGATCATTTTAATGAAATCTGTTGGTTTCATAATTAAAATAGCAAAAATCTCCTCGAACGCGCGCATCATGCACCATGGCCCGTCCACACCAATCGACTACGGGGTGGAGGGCACTATAGCCTGCAAGCCTTTTCATTGTGTAATGCTCATGTAAGGAGGGATTGAAATCCTGGACTGTAGCGGGATTTTTTTCCCGTGAAACCGAATCGGGATTCCGGACTTTCCGACCGGGATCCCGAATTGCTATAGTAACTAGGGTTGGGATTCACCGGAATCCCGGTCTCCCGATAAAACCGGTTCGGACCGGGATTCCTGGAATCCGTGAAAACCGGCCGGTTTCCGACCGGGATTTCAATCCCTGGGTGTAAGACAATGCAAAGCTAGAATATATTATATTCCCTTTTAAAAAAATACTTTTTTTTCGAACCTCACGCCCAAGTAGTGAAGTAGTACCGACTACTCTCGTATTTCAAAGTTTTTCACTGCTATCCGGACGGAATTGTGTGTTCTCTTGTGGAGCTAAATTTCGTATGCGTTAGGTGGAAGGAGCAGCTGCAGAAGATGGAAGGAAGCCCAGCATTTGGGACACCTTCACCCATGCAGGTAAGTCCATCCATATACGGCATTTTCGGCATATCCATATGACATTGCACTAGTGCACAAATGGTTCAATAGATATGTCCAAATGCTGACATGTTACACTCAAGATGGATCCAATGCCGATGTATCAGCTGATCAGTACCACCATTACAAGGTTACTCTTAATGTGCACATCACAATAAGGGATGTACAGTCTGAACTATGAGACATAAAGCAAACATTTCGTTTTGATGTCAGGAAGATGTGAAGCTTATGCATGAGATGGGTTTAGATGCATACAGGTTCTCCATTGCTTGGCCCAGGCTAATTCCAGGTTGTTACAAAGAGGGCAATAAATCTTTGTTTTCCTGAAATATAGTGCCGCAGGAGTAAACTTGTTTCATTACAAAAAAAAAATGCTATCCCGCAGATGGAAGAGGAGATATCAATCCAAAAGGCTTGGAATACTACAATAATCTCATCGACGAACTGATACGTCACGGTATTGTCTGTCCTTTTTTATCTATCAGTTTGGCATGGTGATGCTGATGCCATTCGTCTTGAATAATCCGGGTTATGGATGGTAGGAATTGAGCCTCACGCCACCATCTACCATTTTGATCTTCCCCAAGTCCTTCAGGATGAATACAACGGATTTCTCAGCCCCAGATTCATGTATGTGAATGTATTTCTTCGATCGGCTCATTGTTGCGAGCAAGTCGAATGTCAGCATCCACAAAATCGACCAGAATGAAATTTCCAGATATATAGTTCACTTTGAACGATGAAGCTAACAATCCATTTTTCTCTGGAACAAAGCTAACGATTCTGGTATGTGTTGCAGAGAAGATTTCACTGCTTTTGCCGACGTCTGCTTCAAGAACTTCGGGGACAGGGTGAAGCGGTGGGTCACCTTGAACGAGCCAAACATCGAGCCCATCGGCGGCTACGACTTCGGCACACAGCCACCGCGGCGGTGCTCCTACCCCTTCGGCAAAAACTGCACCGGCGGGAACTCGTCGACGGAGCCGTACATCGTAGCGCACCATGCCCTGCTCGCACACGCCTCGGCAGTTTCCTTGTACAGAAATAAGTACAAGGTCTCTGCCTCTCTTCAGACAGTCTTCCTTCACTCTTCGAATTCCGGCAACATAGGAAGAATAAATGATTACTTGAATTGATCCTTGTACGTGCAGGCAACTCAAGGAGGTCAGATAGGGATCACTCTCATCGGATTGTGGTATGAGCCTGCCAGCAACACATCGCAAGACGCAGCCGCAGCAACGAGGTTAAACGACTTCCACATTGGGTGGTCAGTGCTCTCTGACTCAAAGCAGGACTGAACTGCTGCTTGATGTTACTGTTAGCACAGCTTAGCATCAGTCAGCTTAATTAGAGTTTCACCGCTTCAAAAAAAAAAAAAAAAAAAAAAAACTTGCACGCAGGTTCATGCACCCGTTGGTGTACGGAGACTACCCTCCGGTGATGAGGAGCAGAGTAGGCGATCGGCTGCCGCGCTTAGCCGCGGAGGAGTCAGCGAGAGTGCGCGGATCGTTCGACTTCGTCGGCTTCAATCACTACCCCATCACCCGCGTCCGAGCCGCGGAGACCAATTCCGGCTGGACACCGAAGGACTACTACGCCGATGCGGCCGTTCAGAGTAATGAAATCCTGAACCATGCTCATTACGTACATGCAGCAGAGTAGCTATCTAATAGTGTCAACGATGATGCCCCCGTCTCGGCTCTTGTTCTGACAAAAGAGAAACTTGTGTGTTGTTGTGACGCAGGCGCGGAGGTAAACTCAAAGCTGGGGTCTGGGGAGCACTAATTTTCCGGCATTCACAGCTCGCAACAGTTTATGAATTGTTTTCACGATGGTATAACCTGTGCAGGGCGAGATGGTTCCCCCACCATGGGCACTAGGGAAACTGCTGAACCATCTGAAGCTCAAGTACGAGAACCCCCCTATCTTCATCCATGAAATAGGTATATAACCTGTGCTGTCAGTCTATACTCTACTGTAGCACGAGATGATCTCTCACGAGCTGTTGCCTGTGTTGGTGTTGTGTTGTCTTGTTCCAGGCGCCGGAGAAAACCCCGACGATCCGCCAGGCGCGATCGTGTATGACGACGAGTTCAGGTCCCAGCTCCTGCAGGACTACCTGGAAGTCGTCCACATGTCCATGCGGTGCGTGCTCTGCTCGATCGATTACACACTGAAGCAAAACGCAAACATATACTATATCTCGAGTTATTTTTTACGTTGGTGATGGTGAGCTGATGGTATAGGAACGGGTCCGACGTGCGGGGCTACTTCGTGTGGTCGTTCCTGGACGTGTTCGAGTTCCTGTACGGCTACCTCACGCGCTTCGGCCTGTGCGGCGTCGACATGAACGCCGCGGGGAGGACGCGCTACCTGCGGAGCTCGGCGCGGTGGTACGCCGGCTTCCTCCACGGCGGCGAGCTACGGCCAACGGCCTTCAATGGGTCGTCCTACGCCGCCGCCGACGAGTGAAAATGAGCGAGGCTTCAGGCCTACTACTAGGCTGCGCAAGTGTGCATGTGCTCTGCCTCATGTAAAGGTGCATCGATCTATTGTTGTTGTTGCCCTCACCATTTCTGTTGCGAATAAAACACGACGGATCTATTTTAAAAATAAATAAATAATAAAACACGACGGGATTACAAGTGTCTTTCACAATTTCACAGATGACATAATCACATACGCTGCTGGCCCCTGTCGTTTTAGTAAGCTAGTGGAGTGATGTTTGCCTTCGACTACTTTACATCCAAACAAATTGTCTTCGATAATATACATTCTCGTAGCAACTGAAAGGGAAAATTGTGCTGTGGCTTCTAGATGCAAGCCGGTCGAATAGTATAGTAGTAGCGTTCCCCAAGGTCTCCATCAGAGCAGACGGCAGCCGGATATGGTTGCCGATTTGAGTTGAGTCTCCCTCTATCCGAAAGAAAGAAGACAGCTGTAGCATCATGCATGTAATATACGTAACCCAGCTCCTGCCGGCACGCACGTGGACGGGACACTCGTGCATGGCCGCACTGGAAACACTCTCTCCGTCGCGGTCACAGTTAGGCCGGCGGCTACGTCGGCGCCGGAACACGCGCTGCTGTTCTAGAGGAATGTTGGGGTGGTGACAAAATCATGGTTCTGTCTCTCTCTCTATATATATACGTTGATTTGCTCGCTCGTTTCGGCCGTCAGTTCTCGAGAACATGCTTGCGTGTGTTAATTTTTTTCCCCTTTCCTAACAGAACACGCGCGACAGGAGTTCGCGTTCGAGATCACTCGTCCATCGGCGAGTGACCGGATGAAAAAGACGTGTCAGTGTCACACCACTCTCGCCAGTTAGAGCATCCAATTACGATTCTTACGCCATCCACCCGCGGTTAAAAAACGGTTTTGGCGGGACGTCGCCGGCGCTGTGCGCTTGCACGACGACTCGGCACCACGGGGATCCGTCAGAGATTCCGTAGGCCCCACATGGCATTGGGACAGGCACCGCACACAGGAGGATCGGAACGTGCAGCAGCGCAAGCGCCCAAACCAGCATCGGTCGGTCGACGCCACGTCGCACGCCACGAGGGCAGCTTGCTCGGCCGGCGCACGGTAACGTCAGCCCGGGTGGAACCTAGCAGCGCCGCGAGTCAGAAGCTTCTCCGCGAAAACGTCAGTGACGACGTCCGCGACGCGAACTGGCCAATTTCGCCACCGAAGAAAGGCCTGCCTGCCGGCCCCGGGCCCGCCTGGTATAAAACCCATCAGCCCGCCCGGCAGAGAGCCAGCAACGAAGAAGAGGCCGGCAGCTACATCGCCAAGCACCATGGCGAGGGCGCGTTCATCAAGCGCTGCCGCTCTCCTCCTCCTCTTCTTCCTTGCTGCGGAAGCCGTCGCGGCGCCGTCGTCCATCACCCGGCGCGACTTCCCCACGGGCTTCGTCTTCGGCGTCGGTTCCTCCGCCTACCAGGTTACGGTTTCCCATCGATCCATATATTGTCGTTATTACCGCTGTTCGAATGTTGTGTGTCACCTAATCTAGAGTATTATTATTGATCCCGCGACTGGAAATCTATGCTTTCCCTTTTGCTTCCAACTTGGGCGTGATGACTGTCAGCGACAAAACTGGAGTGCCCCGGATTGATTGCTAGTCATACTAGAGCGCTGTCGTATGACTGTCAGCTGCATTGTTTCATTGTACAAGGGTTTTAATTGTCATAGTACCCCAGCTGTGAATCGTTAATGTCGTTTCTTTTTTTTTTTTCTAATTTTGCAAGGGAATCGTTAATGTCGTTGCGTGTCGAGGTTTTATTAGCGAATAAACTACTTATTGCTAATGCTGCGGTAATATTCTAGTCGCGCCCCACCACTCTAGTGCGTGCCGCACATTTGACTAACAAGCAAGGAAGAAAGTTAGTACTATTATATTCGTGACGACATCTCCGAAGAAAAACGGACACTGGGAACAGAATTTTGGGATTTTCTTACCTAGCCACTGCTTTTGTTTCCCCTCTCTCGACGGAGACCATTCTCCTCCTTTTCCTCCTCCAGCCGTGTGTGTGATACCATCATCAGTCACTATCTTCACGGGTCTGATCTTCTTGTCGGTAACTTGCTCTGAACTTTCCGATGCAACAAAAAGTACGGCGACCTCAAAGCTCCCCAAGTGATGTGATAACATAGAATCTGGTGCCTCTGGTGTCCTTTTCGTTTCCGTTCATGTGGTGCATCTGAAAAGAGAAACCGATTGTGACTCGTGTTCTGAACCAGTACACCACCTTTTCCGAAAGACCACCAGTACGCCATCTTGAACCAGTGAACCACAGATACAGTAGCCAAGGTCCTAGCAGCTCGCAGGTATATTCTAGCTGAGGCCCTAAAAATCTTGTTTTAGCACAAGATCGAGTTGCGTCGTTGAGGACAATATGGGGAAGAAGCACGGAGCAGAGACAGAGATCGCAGTAGCCCGTCCCAGAAGTACCAGAAGTTACTGGAGGTAATATGCATAGTAAATCTGTTCTAGGAGAGCAGCAGCAGCCGCCAGCAGTGTATTTCTTAGAGCTGGCGGCACCACTACTCCTCTTGTCATCTAGCACTAGCAGCTTACCACAAAGAACCATGCTACTCGTACAAGAAACAATGCATACGGCTCTTGGTGATCCGGCCATCCTCCAGTCTAAAATCTTCATTTGCATAGAAAGAAACGTCTTTTGGATGTATGCAGAAAACAAAGGCGTGTTTGTCCATGGGCTTCGCGAAACATATATATTTTCCCTAGTTTCTTCTTTCCCTTTTTCTGCTGTATGACATTCCGCTCAGTTCTGCCCGACAGTTCAGATGAACAGTCTGTGCACGCTACGTTGCTGTAAGGTCATATGGATTGGAAGACTTAAGAACACGTAGCCTGAAATTATGGTGCTGTAGAATACGCTCTGGGGTTATGGATCTCACTTCTCATCACTCACCTGTCACAATTTTCAGTCAATTGTTAGTGAAACTTGTGCTTCTATCTATATTATGACGCAAGGCTGCAATTGTAAAACAAACTGGTTGTTAAGAGTACATTTATGTCAACTGTCAAAGGGTAGAGTATGGTCACTAATCAGGACCGCGAAAACACTTGCCAAGTATTTTTGAGTTTGCCTAAGAAGCAATTTTTATCTCAACGTACGTAAACACTACTTTTGAGTACTTGCATTGTTTACTGACCTGAACATCTGCTGACTCGACCAGGTGGAGGGTGCAGTTGCAGAGGACGGAAGAAAACCTAGCATCTGGGACACGTTCACACATGGAGGTTAGTTTGGTCCATGGTTCGTTTATGGCCAGTAATAATTCTGAATCTGTAATACATTTCAGCAGCTTGTTTCTAACAGGACTTTGCTGAAACTTCATAGGCTATTCTATTGACCAAGCGACAGGTGATGTAACTGCAGACCAGTATCATAAGTACAAGGTGAATTTTGATAAGAAGTGCTGCTAAAAGACTTTAACACCATGGACTTAAAACTAACTGAGATCCATTATTCTGCGTTAAATAACAGGAAGATGTAAAGCTTCTGCATGAAATGGGTGTCGATGCATACAGATTTTCGATTGCCTGGCCTAGACTTATTCCTGGTAAGTTTCACATACCATGTCAATAGAACCACTGAACTCCAACATTTGTGCATGTATGGTTCAGAAGGTTTTACCTATAGTTTCTTTTGTGCATTTTTCTTTCTCTCAAAAGTTCAGTTGTGGTCTCTGGTTTGACTGTTCTAGTTGTTTGTTCCATTTTTTGCTCTATTTTAGATGGCCGTGGAGCTGTCAATCCAAAGGGATTGGAATACTACAACAATTTAATTGATGAACTCCTGAGCTACGGTATCCAATATTTTTGTCCAACCTTTTTGCAGTTTTATGTGTTTATCTGATTCTAAAGATTCTAGGTGTGCTAATGTATATGATGATTTTATTCTCTGTTTATGTAGGAATACAACCTCACGTGACCATATATCATTTTGATTTTCCCCAGGCTCTTCAAGATGAATACAACGGACTGCTTAGTCCTAGATTCATGTACTTTCTCATTACTTCCTAGTCCATTCCCTTAATGCAACCACATCCAGAAGCGATGAACTAATATGTGCCTTTTGCATTTGTGCCTTGATTCAGAGAGGACTTCACAGCATACGCTGATGTGTGCTTCAAGAACTTTGGTGACAGAGTGAAGCACTGGAGCACTGTCAATGAGCCTAACATTGAACCGATAGGCGGTTACGACCAGGGAATTCTCCCACCACGGCGATGCTCATTCCCCTTCGGCTTTGCTTGCGATGGGGGCAACTCCACCACAGAGCCATACATAGTAGCACACCACCTTCTCCTTGGACATGCCTCAGCAGTGTCCCTATATAGAGAGAAGTACCAGGTTTGTGCCAGTGCCATCAATTTCCATAGCTGAACTACCATTTCAGGATGAGGCCAGTTCACGTATATGATATTTGTTTTGTTTGTTCATTGATCAGGTCGCACAAGGAGGACAAATTGGGCTTACATTGCTCGGATGGTGGTACGAGCCCGGGACGCAGGCTCCTGAAGATATAGCAGCGGCTGCAAGGATGAACGATTTCCACATTGGATGGTTTGTGTCACTCTGAATCTTCAGGTAATGCAAAAATATTTCGTGCTACATCTCTAAAACATGTGTGCAAAAATTCTAGGTACATGCATCCTATGGTGTATGGAGACTACCCTCCAGTGATGCGCAAGAATGTCGGGTCCAGGCTACCATCTTTCACGGACGAAGAGAGGGAACGAGTAAAGGGGTCATTTGATTTTGTCGGATTTAACCACTACGTTGCCATCTACGTGAAAGCTGATCTTAGCCGGCTGGATGAGAAGCTGAGAGATTACACGGCTGATGCAGCCGTGAAATATGACAGTAAGGGTCTTGGAACCCCCTGTGGAACCCTAGAACCTATATACTCTAACTTTTACCATGCTTCATTCATAGTTCAGAGTATTGTGGGAAGAATGCATAATTGACATAACTCATTTCTTGCAGTGCCATTCTTGAAGTCAAGTAACCAGTTCCCCTTTGGATTGACCAATGACTTTATGTCGTCCACCCCCTGGGCTCTGAAGAAAATGCTGAAGCATCTCCAAGTGAAATACAAGAACCCTGCAGTGATGATCCATGAAAACGGTAACTTGCTCGAAATGCTACCCTGAAATACTTACTCTCCCGAGAAATGTGCGACGTTACCGCACATCTAATCATTTCATAGCACACTACTCATTTGTCATATTCATCGTGATGTCAGGAGCTGCCGGCATGCCTGATCCGTCTGGCGGGAACGTCCAAGACGATGAATTCAGGTCGCAGTTCTTGCAGGATTACATCGAAGCCACACTTCAGTCCATCAGGTACCAATACGGCAATATGGCTGAACTTTCAGTTCATTGTTGTGACACTGAAGGGGACTAAAGCCATCTGAAACAGATGTCCTGAACCCTGAACTGAAACAGGGCACGAAACTCTCTGAAGCTGAAGCAAAATGTGCTCGAAACCTGATCTTCATCTCCGTCTTTATTGTACACAGGAACGGGTCGAACGTGCAAGGCTACTTCGTCTGGTCGTTCCTCGACGTGTTCGAGTACCTGTTCGGCTACCGCGTCCGATTCGGCGTCTATGGCGTGGACTTCAACTCGACGGCCAGGACGAGGTACCAGAGGCACTCGGCGCAGTGGTTCTCCAGCTTCCTCCGGGGCGGCGAGCTCCGGCCAGTGGCCCTCCCGGACAGAGCGTACTCCCAGTGATCGGCACGTTTCAGCTAGAGAGCATTCCAAGAGATCAGAACGCTTCCACCAGGCCGACAAGAAAAGAGTACGAATAAGCATCGATAGTTGGGTGGTCTAGCACAGTAACTATACTTAATTTTGTTCGCGTAACTGTGGAATGAGTTGAATAATTTCATTTTTGAGTAGGGTGGAGGAGGCACCTATTTGCTTGGTTTTATAGGATTGCTGAGTTAGCAGTTTACACAAAATGTGGTACGGTGCTGTAATCTAAAAAACTATGAAGTTCTCGCTGGTCTGCATATATTCCTAGAATCAAAAGTTCTGAATGTGCAATCGATGGTATGTCAAAACGGCAGTAGAACTGTTGGAAAAGACTTGGAAGTTAAATAAATCCTGTACTGTACATGCTTCTAGGCATATGGAAGTCTTTGAAGCAACTAGTACTTTGCAGATCACATTTCATTCTGAATCCTCCGTACACATGTTTAACGCGAATCCACGCGCTAGTAAGCGCCGCAAGGGGCTCGACAGCTCGAGGAGGGGGACCGAGAGGAGAGAGAGGAAGAAGGGTCGGCGACTGACCTAGGTCGGACTCGTGGCCGCACGGCGGCGTTACGACGGAGCGCAGACCACGACCCGGCGCGGGCAGCCGCCGGGTCCAATCAGAGAAATCACGCCGCGGCCTCTGGCGGTCTGGCGGTGCATCATCCAGATCCATCGCCTCCGCCACACGTTCCTGGTCCGCGCCGACCTCCCCCACGCGCGCGGAGGTGGGTGGCGGCGGCGCGGCCCTCGCCGGTTGCCCGTTTCCCCAGCCTGAAATACTTCTTGCAGAAAACCCCCTGAGTTTGACGATATTCGCGTCCAGTATATTTACAGATTCCCCCCTGATTTGGATCGCGACTATTAACCGCGATCCAAATATTTACAGAAACGCCCCTGGTTCGGACTTCAGCTCCGTCGGCGGCGCTCTGTTCCCCGCTCGGCTCCTCCTCCCGCCGGTCCGCCGCCGCCGTCCTCCCCGCCGGGGACAAGAGACCTGGTCGCACCCACCACCCGTTCCTGGTTACATTTGTCGTCAGCCAGCGCTAAATCGAACGCCGATCAACGGTCGAGGTTGTTGCTGATAAAGCACCGGCCGGCGATCAAGCTCGATCGAGTGCGCTCGGCATCACCAACCGTGGCGATCAATTGCAGGGCATCGGTCGCCGGAAGTCAAAACGAATCGTCGCGCGTAATTTCCCAAGAACCGGATCAGTAATTGGTACCACACTAGTACTATTGGCCATGGCCGCCGCCCTCCTCGCGCCCGTTCAAATTCCGTCTCCTCGGTCACGCTGCAGAGGACGGCGTTTAATGAAATGCAAGGAAGTCACACCTTCGATCACGCACCAACCATTGATCCCTACTTAACCCCGCAGATGACAGCCCGTTCTCGCATCTCCAAATCAATCAGTCCTTCGATCGAGTCCTGCACCATACTAGAAAGCGAAGCCATGGCAGTGGCGGACTGGGCATCGCTCCCGGTGGATCTCATCGGCCGCATCGCCGACCGCTTCCTGGCCACCGAGGACCTCGACCACTACATGGACTTTCGCGCCGTCTGCAGCTCCTGGCGCTCCGCCACCGCCGACCCCAAGGCGGATCCGCGTGACCCGCGCTTCCGCCCTCGCCGGTGGGCCATGCTCGACGAGGTCCACCGGAGCGACGCGCGCCTCTTCGTCAACCTCGACACCGGCCGCTTCCTGCGTAAGGACCTGCCGCTGCTCAGCAGCAGGTTCTACCTCGTCGCCAGCGCCGCCGGCGGCCTCATCGTCCTCGCGGAGAGGACCGCCCCGCACGCCGCGCGCATCCTCAACCCGTTCACGGCTCCATGATCCGCTTCAAGGCGCTCGCGCCCGAGGAGATTGAGATCGTTGCGCACGTGGTCGGTTCTTCACCTACGCTTGTCCTGTTTTGCGACAGATCTCGCGAAATCTACTGGGCCGATGCCGAGGACGAAAGTTTCTCTGTATATATACGAGGAGGAATGCATCAATCATCCTTTCGTCTGGATGTCTCTGGCAGGTGGGATCTATGCCGCCGCACCCGCACGTGACCACGGATCGCTCGCTTCACTTCTTTTTCCTGCAGCTGACAGTATCATGGATCTCTTATCGAACGCATTCCCTTACTCGTCACTTGGCACGGAAGAACTGGCTGTGTTTCGTAGTTTCTTGGTGGAATATCAAGGAGAGTTGCTTGTTGTCGTCAAGCTGCGTCATGACACCATGAAGGTCTTCAAGATCGACACTGTCGCTAACGTGATTGAGCCGGTGAAGGACATCGGCAGCCGTGCACTTTTTGTCGGCGACTGCAGGTGTCTGTCTGTCGACGCCAACTGCATCTACTACGTCGACGATGATGGGCTTGTGCTTACATACGACATCTGCATCTACAGCCTGAAGAAGGATAGGCCTGAAGTTAGGATAATCGGTCAAGCCATAGATGCCTTGGATCCTTTTACTATCGCTTGTTCGGACCCTCCTTTTACGGTTGTTCAGCTCCTCCCTCTGCTGCCACACCTTCGAGGTCTCCAAAAGTGAGCTGTGGTGGAACAGCATGTTCACGAATATCGGTTTCAATCGGATAGTTGCATCTCGCTCTCGCCTGACTACATACGATTACGAGTCCGATGACAATTATTACTGAAGTCAATTCTGCTTGAAGTGCCTCGTTGAGCAGTGGCTCAATATGTTTACTTGTTTTCCTTAGTATTGCTCCATGTATGCCCTAGATCAGTGAAGATGATGATTATATGTGCTGTGACGGCTACATGTGCCGCTGCTTTTGCCATGTTAAAAAAGTTATCCCTTCGTTGAGTAATGCAGTCTCATCCATGGCAGCATTGTGAGATTATGAGTCATGTGTTATTTCCCCTCTCCTTTGTGTTCATTAATCTCGTTGTCAAACTGACGGATAATGGATGAGTCTGATTTTTGGAGCTGTCTCCATTCGGCGTGTCTCCATCATTCACCCTATATCACAGTGCGCTTCTTGTATATAGCAAGATAAAATGTATTCCCCTTTGGGTGCTTTTTGAATAATCTCATTTTTTGAGTAGAAACACCTCTTTCACTATTTGTTTGGGTTTAGGATAGCAGAGTCAAGACTTAGGCCCTGTTTGGATCTATGAGTCAGAGTTTGAGTTAATTTGGGCATAACTAATCTTAAAATATTCAAACTGAGGTTAGTTTGTGAAAGTTGTATCTAACAAAAAAATATATATATCCCACACAAGAGGTGTTAATTGGAGCTAGTTTGAGTGAGACCCATTGTAAAGGTATTTTTTTTTCTCTATCCTTAGTCGCACCGGATCGATCCCCTCCACCCTCACGAAATGAGATCTCAACCGCACCCGGCCACTGCTCTTCGCATTGCCCAGCTACCGCTCCGTCCGACGCATGAAGCTCGGTTGTCACTCCACCTGACGCCTGGCTGGCACTCCGCCCGATGCCCAATGCCGGGTCACACCCCTACCCGACTGCCACTCCGTCCTCTGTTTGACGCACGATGCCCGCTACTGCAGATCTAATGGATGGAGACGACTTTGAGGCATGGGCTTCATAACCTTCAGCATCCGATCCTGTTGCTTGCGTCAGGTTGGACCTTAACTGGCAAGCGCCCGCGACGGATGATTTCTGGGGCTTGGCCTCTATGGAGCCTTTCTCCAGGATGACGAAGATGAGATCCACCTTGGCTGCAGTAGGGGCTCCCGACACCCTCCCGATCATCCACCGCGTGCCAGAGCAGGAGATGGATGGGCGCCTCCACCGGCACCAACACGACAAGTACACTTTGGGCCTCCGCCGTCCTCCTCGATGGGGTCAAGATACCTCATGGCACCCACCACTCGTTCGTGGATACATTTGTCATCAGCCAGCGCTAAATCGAACGCCAATTGATGGCCGATGTTGTTGCTGATAAAGCATAGGCCGAGAGCAAGCTCAAGTGGACCGAGCCTAGTGAGCCCACATGAAGCCCTGAAAAATAAGCCGGGCATGAGGAAGCGACTCGAAGGCCGACCCGGTTTGACATGTTTAAAAAAATATTAAATAGATTTTTATTTCGATGATAAATAAAAAGCTATTGTGATCTGGTGGTAAGGCTATTGGTTCAATTAAGAACATGGTAAAATGGGCTATCATGGGTCATCATTTTAGTGGGTCAAATGGGCTAGCCCATCCTGTTTAATCAATTTCATGTCGTGCTATGGGCCGGCAGTCAAGCCCAAGGGCTACCACGACATGGCCCGATATGGCTCACGTGCTATATCGGCCCATAATTAAATGTGCCAGGCCATTTAGGGTTTGGGCCGTGCTGGACCAGGCCGCCTGTTTGGCCACCTCTGCATCACCAACCGTGGTGAACCCATGGCCCAATTGAAGGGTAGTATCAGTAGCCGGGAGTCAAAACGGATCCACATGTTGCGTTTTATTTCCCAAGAACCGGACTACTGGCCATGACCGTCACCCTCCTCGCGCTCGTTCAAATTCCGTCTCCTTGATCACGCTGCAGACGACGTGTTAATGAAATGCAAGGCCTTCACGCCTTGTACCAATAACCACTGATCCCTACTTAAACCGTTTGACAGTCCATTCTCGCTTCTCCAAATCGCCATTGCAGGCAAAGCCATGGCAATGGCAGATTGGGCGTCTTTTCTAGCGGACTCATCGTCCGCATCTCCGACATCTTCCTTGCCACCGAAGACCTCGACTACTACATGGACTTCTACGCCATCTGTAGCTCTTGGCGCTTCGCCACCGACGACCCCAGGCGGATTCGCGTGACCCGCGCTTCCGCCCTCATCGGTGGGCCATGCTCGACGAGGTCCACTGGAGCGACGCGTGCCTCTTCGTCAACCTCGATTCCGGCCTCTTCGTCCGCAAGGACCTGCCGCTACTCAGCAGCAGGTACTACCTCGTCGCTAGCGGCTTGATCGTCCTCGCGGAGAGGACTGCCCCGCACGCATCGTCCTCGGGCCAAGGCTTTCTAAAATGAATTAGAATTTCTTCCCTTCTCATCAAATTTATATAACAAATAAACTAGAGACTTGACCCACAACTAATCATTAGGTACCCACTTGTATCCCTAGGGCCGATGCTGACGACGTCCGCGTGTCCACCAGGGGCACTGCCTACAATCCCTTTTCTGCCGCCCAAAAGCACGGATCGTTAGTTTAATTTCTTGATCCTACGGCCGGCCAACGAAATCTTTAGTGATATTTCGGAAATGTTCTCCCCGATGGACCGAGCTCTCACCAGAGGTTTCCTGGTGGAATCTGAAGGTGAAATGTTTCTTGTTGTTTTCGACTATGAGATGGTCCAGATGGAGGTCTTCAAGATTATTGACACTGCCGGTAATGTGCTTTTGCGGCAGCCGTGCATTTTTTATCGGCAGATACAGGCGTCTATCTGTCAATGCAGATAAGTTTGCGTCTGTCGACGCCAACTGCATCTACGAGCAAGGCTAATGAAATGCAGATAAGTTTGCGTCTATCGACGCCAACTGCATCTACGAGCAAGGCTAATGACCCAGCGAGCGGCAAGCGAAATGTTCAAGCCATGTCATTTATTGATAGCAAACGAATCGTATATAAGTATAGTGGATGGGCTCTTAAATCGCTAGTGTTTGGAATATTTAAATATATGTACAACAATTCATTGACAGATAATTGATTGAAAGTCTGCCTCATCTCGGATGGAGCCAACTTATGGCTAGCGATTCACCAAACGCTAGCTCCCTTCTCTCTTCTATTTTCTTACTTTTCCACCTCAGATTTTGATGACATGTCGACGGTGCTGGCCACACTGAAGTTAGGATCCACGGTGAAGTCATAAATTCCTTGAAGGAGTTGTGGCACTATGATATTATGGATTCCTTGAAGGAGTTGTCTCACATTCTACAACGCCAACAGCGACGCGAAGAGGAGTTGTGGCACTATGATATTATGGATTTGTTTTAGCATAAGTTGTGATCTTATGGTAATCCAGGAGGTCACCACGTCCACGTGCAAAAAAAAAAAAGGTCATTCGTCTCTACACTTAGCCCAAGTAAGCCCAAGCCAACGCTATTGGCCCAAATTAGTCCAGTGTAGTGCCTTCTTCAATCTCTAGCAGGCATCTTTCCTTCCTCTCGACTCCACCATGGCTCCCCACACGAGCTCACAATGGTGCACCATTGAAGGTCCGAAAGCCCACTAAACAAACAAAACCAAAGTTCCCATTGTCCCCTCTTTTACTCTCCCAAGTCAAACTAAAAAATCTCTCAACTTTTCGTACCCTATGTCAAACTCAAAAATACGTCAACGAGGTAAGCCATGGTGCGGACCCTCCTTTCACAGCGGTTCAGCTCCTCTCTGCCACACCTTCAACTTTTTGAAATCTCCACTTGGGGTGGAATCAAATACTATCGATTTTTAGCACCTCGGCGCCTAAGATTGCAAGTTCAATGAATATTGAGATCTTTCAGCTTAAATTGCCTTGCTGAGCAATGATTCAATACTTATTTTCTTTACTGTTCTTGTGCTGGATCCATTGAGCAGATTACGTATAGTGTCACTGTGTCAGCTATGCTGCTATGGCGCTACTTTCCCTATGTTAAAAATATCCGATGCCTATAGTGCAATCTTGTATCAGATATTAATGCAAGATTATGAGTTATACCGTGTTTCTTTTTTATTAAAAGTATGATACGAGCTATAGGGCTTGTTTGGCCGACATTATGCAACTGTTCTGCAGCAAACACCCCAAACCCATAACTGATTAATTATGCCCATAAACACCCATAATCCGTAATTTGTTTTTAATTTATATAGTACCATAATCCATAATATGTAAATAATAGCTTTTCATCGTTTCTCCCTTTGAAGCACCTATAATCCATTCTGGATAAAAGTTGTTTGCCAAAAAATTTTGACATAAAATTTATATTATATAGATAAGCTGTTAAGTTGCCTATGGATAAATCGAAAAGTATATATTGTTTTGGAATAATCGGTAATGCAATCTTGTATTAGGCGGTAATGTAAAATGCTTATATGGCCCAAAATTAAATTAGCCATATTTTTGGAAAATAAAACAGCATTAAACATTAATAAATATAAAACTATGTATGAGACAATTTGAGCTCATGTAAGTGGATTACTATTTATCGTTATCCAAATACTATTTCTGATTTTTTTAAATATTGATTGACGTCGCTAAGTTTATTTTCCAACTAGCCGAAGTCCAAAAGGAAAAAAAAAATCAGAGCAGTATTTATAAATGCACCCCTAGTATGGATCGTGATTATCGAATGTAGTACCTGCAAAAATGGCTCTGGTTTGGAGTCTTTTGCTACATTGGCGGCGCTCTGTTCTTCGGCTCCGCTCGTCCTCCCGCCAGTCCTCGCCGGATTCAAGAGACCTCCGTCGCGCCCGTACGACCACATCAACGGCCCAATTGGAGGTCATCGGCCATCGGTCATTGGAAGTCAAAATGATCGAAACGGCCCGCACGTTCCCCAAGAACCGGAGCAATGGCTACCGGCCTCCTCGCGCCTGTTGAAGTTCCGATCAGGATCCTCGATCACGTTGAAGAAGATGCCTTCACGCTTCATGCACCAATTACTGATCCTTACTTAAACCCCTTGACAGCCCATTCTCAGATCTTCAAATCCAGCCAGACCTTCGAGTTCGAGCAGCAAGCAAGGCCATGGCGGATCCGGACTGGGCGTCTCTCCCGGCGTCAACCCACAGCCCAATTGGAGGGCATCAGTCGCCGGAAGTCAAAACAGATCCTCGCGTGTAATTTACCAAGAACCGGATCAGTAATTGGTACACTAGGATTGGCCATGGCCGCCGCCCTGCTCGCGCCCGTTCAAGTTCCGACTCCTCGGTGACGCTGCAGAGGACGCGTTAATGGCATGCAAGTTCGTCAACGCCTTCACGCACCAACCATTTGATCCTTTACTACTTAAACCACTTGAGGACTGCCCGTTCTCACATCTCCAAATCAAGCCAGCCCCTTCGAGTTCGAGCAGCAATCAAGGCCATGGCGGATCCGGACTGGACGTCGCTTCCGGCGGACCTGATCGGCCGCATCAGCGACCACGTCCTGGGCGCCGACGACATCGACCACTACATGGACTCCGCGCCGTCTGCCACACCTGGCGCTCCGCCACCGCCGACCCCAAGGCCAGCCCTTGCGACCCGCGCTTCCTCCCTCGCCTTTGGGCAGTGCTCGACGAGGTCCACCAGAGCGACGCGCGCCTCTTCGTCAACGTCGCCACCGGCCGCTTCGTCCGCAAGGACCTGCCGCTGCTCCGCCGGTACCACTTCGTCGCCGGCGCCGGCGGCAGCCTGATCGTCCTCGCGGAGAAGAGCGACCCGCACACCGCGCGCGTCCTCAACCCGTTTACGGGCTCCCTGATCAGCTTCAAGGCGCCCGTGCCCCCCGAGCTGCAGGTTGTTGCTCACGTGATCTGTTCTTCTTCGCCGACCTTGTACTTGCTTGCAACGAGTCTCGCGCCATCTACTGCGCTGATGCTGAAGACGAGAGCTTCTATGTCCTCAGCCTCAACAAGAAGGAGGAACAAGGCACCCATCCTTTGGTCTGGATGGCTGTCGCAGGTGGCATCTACGCCGCCAGCCGCGAGCGCGGTTCGTTCGGTTCACACCTCGTCCCTGCGACCAACAACATCCTGGGTCTGGTGTCCAAAGTGTTCTCTGACTATTTCCCCAAAAGGGGGAATCCAGCTGTGATTCGTTGCTACTTCCTAGTGGAATCTCAAGGAGAAATCTTTGTTGTTTTCAAGCTGCGCCATGGCGCCATGGAGGTCTTCAAGATCAACACTGCTGCTAATGTGCTTGAGCCGGTGAAGGACATCGGCAGCCGTGCGCTCTTTGTAGGCGATTACAGGTGCCTGTCTGTTGATGCTGAAAAGTTCACATCTCTCGATGCCAACTGCATCTACTACGTCGACGAGGCTGAGAAACCTATGACATCTGCATAACAGCCTGAAGGATGGACTGAAGTTAGGATCGTCGGTCAAGCCATAGATTCCTTGAATCCTTTTACTCTCTCTTGTTCTGACCCTCCTTTTACAGTCATTCAGCTCCTCTGCTGCCACACCTTCGAGGTCTCCAAAAGTGAGCTGGGGTGGAACAGCATGTTCACGAATATTGGTTTCGATCAGATAGTTGCATCTCGCCTGACTGCCTACGATTACGAGTCCGATGATGATTATTACTAAAGTCAATTCTGCTTGAAGTGACTCGTTGAGCAGTGGTGGCTCAATATGTTTACTTGTTTTTCCTGTGTAATCAGTATTGTATCATGTCCTGGATCAGTGAAGCTGATTATATGTGCTGTGACAGTTACATGAGCCGCTGGTTTTGCAATGTTAAAGTTATTATCCCTTAGTTGAGTAATGCAGTCTTGTATGGAAGTATTGTGAGATTATGAGTCATGTGCTAGTGCTATTTCCTCTCTCCTTTTGTGTTCAGTAATCCCATTGATAAACTGACGGATAATAGATGACTCTGGTTTTTGGAGCTTTGTCACCATTGGCTGGTTTACTAGTACTAACTAGTCATATTTTTGTTTGGAGGAGTTTTACTGTTTAAAATACTGGCTGGTAGTTTTGAAAAACTATTGGCCAGTAGTTTGAGGGTAATTTCATAATTGTACTATTAATTAATAAATTTATGTTTATTTTTATGATAGAATATTAAGTCTATAAAATTATTAAAATATTAATTTATCTTAAAAAAATATAAAACATTAGTTATTAATTAAATTGTTAATATAACTTTATTTATAATAATAAAAACTAATTATTAAAAATCTATAACTTTTATTTTTTTCCAATATTACCCTCAAATTGAGAAACTACTGGCCAGTAGTTATGATTTTAGATTATGAAATCTATACCATTAGATAAAACTACTCGTCAGTAGTTATGATTTTAGATTATGAAATCTATACTGTTAGATCAAACTACTGGTCAGTAGTTTTTTAAAACTATGATCGGTATTTTAGACAGTAAAACTCCTTTATCATAAATATGATAAAATTAGTAATATAATTAGTAACTAATGTTTTATTTTTAAAGATCAATTGATATTTTCATGATTGAGCAAGATTAGATTTTTATTATGAAAGTAAGTATAAAATAAACTATCCTCAAACTACTAGTCAATAGTTTATTTATATTATTATTATAAATCTAGAACTTCTATTTTTTTCAATATTACTTTCAAATTGATTGGTCATTAGTTATGATTTTAGATTATCAAATTTAAATTATTATATCCAATATTACTTCTATTCATTCATTAAATGATGTAGTTGAGGATAGCTGAATTGCACTAGTGGTGTTTTATATTTGACTGTTGGAACGACAGTATCTTCAGAATGAAGTATAAATTAAATAATCCCGAATTTGTCATCGCAAAATTACTTATCCTATATGTGCCATTGGATTGCAAAATCAATCTCTAAGTATACTATCCACGTCATTTCCAACATTACCATTTTCACATTTTCGAGCGCGGCAGTCGACGCATTGGGCGGCGGCGAGCAGTCGTTGGAGGCGAGTACGGGTCCGGGTCCGTGCATGGCTGTCGACGCGGTGTGCGGGTGCGGGCGCGACGGCTGGTGGAGGTGAGCGCGGATGGGGGTGAAGGCGGGGAGGGCGCGGCAGCTGGTGGAGGCGAGTGCGGGCTCGGGCGTGGCTACGGGCGGGGGCTGGCACGGGTGCGGGTGCTGGCTACGGCCGGTGGAGGCGAGCATGGATGGGGGCGAGGACGGGGAGGGCGTGGCAGCCGGTGGAGGTGAGTGCAGGCTCGAGCGTGGCTACGGGCGAGGCGGGCGGGGGCTGGCGTGGGAAAAATTTATCGGTCTGAAATTTCCGATATTTCCGGCATGCCGGGTTTATCGGTGGAGGCCGGTAAAATTCGTATACCGGTCAAATATTTTGGAAATAATTAAATTATTATTGTTAACTCTGTTTGACCATACGAAAATGCATCATCACAGTAAATTGAAACCTATAGCTATCAATTCTTTGCTCAAACTTATTCACCCAAGCATTTCCCCCTCATTTCCTGACTCCTAATGATAGAAATTGCAATGACATACTATTCAGCTCACGTTCTAATCTCACAGACTGCAGCACTTATCATGTCATTTCTATATTATTTGTAAGTTGTTTGTGATGTTAAATAGTTTAGGTACAAATTCTGTAATATTTCTATTAAAATCATATCAAAAGTTTTTAAATTTTGTTTAAATTTTTTCCGATATTTCTGAAAATCGGATTTATCGGTGCCCAACGATAAATTTTTCTTACCGGTAAATTTTTCGGCAGAGGCGCCCGGCGAGCACAGGCCTAACATGGCTAAAGCGGGTGCGGACACGATGACCGGTGGAGGCGAGCGCGGACGGCAGATGAGCGAGGCGTGTGAGCGAATGCTGGCGTGGCGGGGGGTTGCAGATGAGCAAGACGCGTGGGCGGCAAATGCTGGCGCGGCGAGCGAGGCAACGCGCTGGTAGGAGGAGGAATAAAGTACATGAGTATTATTGTCTTTTAATATGTTTTATTGCTCAATAATGATATATACGGGATAAATATTATAATCTAATGGTTTTAACAGAATAAGCAGTTTTATGTGTTGGTAAATTTGGGATTGGACGGATTTGTAATGGCTTTTATAAAATTATCCCATGAAATAATCTCATTTTTTTTAGTAGAGGACCTCTTTCACTTGAGTGCTTGACGATGACGAATTTGGGATAAGCAGCTTTGTGTTGGTAAATTTGAGATTGGATATTTGCTTGACGTTCCCCATGAGCCGGAGGAGCAATTAATGGCCATCGCCGCCGCCCTTCTCGCGTCCTTCCAAGTTCCGGGTCCTCGATCACTCTGCGGCCGATGCGTTAATGCGCATCGTAGACACCGTCCTCGCTTCCTACTTAAACCCCTTGACGGCTCCTGCTCTACTACTCCATACAGTTAGCCATGGCGGCGGACTGGGCGTCTCTCCCGGCGGACCTCATCGTCCACATCTCAAACCACGTCCTGGGCGCCGCCGACGACATCGACCACTACACGGCCTTCCGCACCGTCTGCAGCGCTTGGCGCACCGCCACTGCCGACCCCACGGCCCACCCGCGCCGGTGGGCCGCGCTCGACGAGGTCCACCAGACCGACGACTCGCGCCTCTTCGTCAACCTCAACACCGGCCGCTTCCTCCGCATGCACCTCCCCCTGCTCCGCCGCTACCTCCTCGTCGCCGGCGCCGCCGGCGGCCAGCTCGTCCTCGCGGAGAGGCTTACCCCGCACGCCGCGGTGTGTCGCAGCCCGAGGTCACTGGCGAGCCACCATCGGTACGTGAGCACGAGAACAGGGCGTTGCCGCCGAGCGAAGCGGACGAACAGTTGCCGGAATCGACCCTCCGCGACGAAGAAGATCTAAAGGGATAAATCTCAATTTCTATTTTTGATGTTTTTATTTCTGTTGCTACTTGTATAGCTGTAATCTGAAGTGGGCTATGGGCTGGGCTCGATCTTGGTGGTCTGAAGGCCCACAGTGTCTTATGGATCGGGTGTTATATTACCGCCCCGTCCAAATGTTGCTTGTCCCCAACAACACCATGTATTTGCACACCAAACTCTGGTCTCCACAATTTCTATGGACATCTTCTCTAAAGTATTTGTTCAGCTGTAGATACCAGGATCCCAAGGCCGAATAATCCCCAAGATAATGAAGAGTCAGGGATGCCCTCCAGAAACCAGTATTACTACATTCCTCATCATTTTCCAAGTCGGAAGCATACTCATAACATTCTGAAGCAACTTTTCATACTCCACAGCAACCGTTGTAGGATCTTTCAGTGTCAATTCATGCGCCATCACCAGCTCACATTCAAACTGGTAGGGCAGCAAATAGTTGACTAACTTTGCTAGTACTCCCTCCATATCTAAAATAAACTTTGTTCTGAGGTTTTGGCGATATATCATATAACAATGCGTTTTAGAAAGTTTTAGCTACTCCTGACTAAAATACCCCCACACATGCATAGTTATCGCTTGTTTCCAAGACTACGCTGCCTCCCTTCGTGCCTTGCCGAGGAGAATTGATGGCGTGACCCATCGTTGCCCCGCCCCCGTCTCCTTTGATCCCGTTCGTGAAAAAGGAAACAATGGGTCATGCACAGCAGAAAGCTAACGTGTTCTAGCACGGTAAGGGAAAAAAAAGGAAATAAGAAAGAAAATAGAAATAATGCCAGTAACTTACTCATTCCATCTTACATCGAAGAGTCCAAGACTTGGCTGCCATAACACGCGCGCGTAGCCTCGTAGGAAACAGGAAACGAAAATGTTTCGGATTTGGTTAACCGCAAACAAAAGTTTTATCTGTGCGTCGCGCCAGTCGCCAAAAAAACGCACGATGCACAAACTACGCCGTGATATCTCGGAACAGCGCCATGGAAAAAAAAATCGGACTATGTTACCTGGAGTTTCGAACTCAAGATCCCTACGCGAGAAGGAGAGATGGTGACCAGTCATGTAGTCTTCATTATATGAAAAAGTTAGAGGTGGTATCATATTTAATATGGGCAGACATGGAAAATTTTCCCTAATTAAATGATCCTTGGTTTGTGAAATGTTGTCCAAAACGCAGTTTATTTTAGATATGGAGGGAGTATTGCCTTGACAGATAGTTGACTGACTTTGCGCCATGGACTAAAGTAATCACACCTCCACGATGACATCTTGATGAGCACCCAACAAACATCCAATACTTTTTTCATGCCACTATCATAGCTTCCAGTTGACATGAGCCACAGAATGCCTGAATACCACTGCATGGTCGAAATGTCCAGGCTCTTGTTCCAAATGCCCATCAAATAAGTAAAAGCAGAAAATATTAACCTCACAGTTGTATCACTGAACTTACTCCATGGACTAAGACCAGCACACCTCCATACTTTCTCCATGCCAAAATATTGCTTGTCCTCAAGCAACACTGTGATCTGCACACTTGGATTTGCAGATGCTTCTCCTTCTTCATCTTCGATTTGCATCATATAATCTGAATTTATGAGTATCTGAACTGAACCTGAAGCTGTATCAATGCTTGTTGCTACGTTCTCTGGATCCCATATCACCATAGCAGCCACACCATTTAGATTGATATTCACGTAGTCCTGGACTGAATCCACCATACCTCCATGCTTGTAGTTTCTCAAATACTGATTGGTTGATATTATTTCTTAAAATGAAGCCATAGTTTGGTAACTGAAAATGTGCTGAACCCAACTCATATTTCACCAGATTTGCATCTGATAAACTTAACTCTATACCTTCAATTTGTTTTGTTCCACACAAGACTCTCACTGCATAGAACTGAATAGTTTCCTTGTTACAATTAAGATTTGTATTCTCATGGTCTTTGCACTTCCCAGCCCCTGCAATATGATTCTGCAAATGATCATGCAATATTTGACGTGCACCAGTTGTGCCATGCTCAGGTGTTCTCTGAAGTACTTGCTCTACAGTGTCATCATCATGCTCCAAAAATAATGACGACCTACATTCCTGTATAAGCACCTCATCATTGTTGGGCTTGATCTGCAGCACTACTTCCTCTTTCTCCATACACTCCGCACCCCAAGCTAGCTCTTGTAGTCCACCATGTGTGTTGTCGTCTGATGAAATCAGATCAACAATTGGCCTTTTCTCCCCATCAACAAAGTAGTCCACAGAACCAGCTAGCTGCTTCAACAAACCGTCGTGTGAGTCTCTGCCCTGTTGCGGCTCATCATCCCACAGCACTAAAGACTCAAATTCCATCTGCTCTGGTTTTGCTACAATCTCAGTCCCTAGAGGCATTTTATCCAATATTGGGAGGGCAGTACCTTCAGGCAGTACTGGAACGGCAGCAATCTCCACATAGCTGCTACAACGGCCATGAAAATCAAGGTCATGCAAACCATCCTCATCCCAGATCACATCTGCAAGAGGTCGTTAGTCGGACAACTCATGTGCATACCAAACGGGCATTTCCTCAAATACCTTGTGTGTGACACCATCAACCCCAATCGAAGAACCAAGCAAATTTGGAACATGGCAAACCTGGTCGGTCGCTGTGGAAGCTAGGTGGAGCTGCGATGTCGACATCCGAGAGAAGGGGAACCGCGCCACTGCATGCCCCAACTCCTTCAATTTCTTCATCATAACTCGCTGATCACTCACCATCTGCTCCAGTGCTATGGACGCCTCACCAAGTTGTGCCGCCGCCAACCGTTGTTTGGCGTCGATCGACCCTAAGCGGGTGTGCAGCCAATCCAAGCCGTCCTGCAGCCACGACCAGCACTCATCGGATTTCACCGCCGCCGCCATGGACTCTACAACACCCATACTCCAAGGAACACTAAAGCTCTGATACCAACTGTCATAGCCCGAGGCCACCAGCGAGCCACCACCGGGACGTGAGCACGAGAACAGGGCGTCGCCGTCGAGCGAAGCGGACGAACAGCTACCGGAATCGACCCTCCGCGAGGAAGACGATCTAAAGGGATGAATCCCGATTTCTATTTCTGATGTTTTTCTGATGCCCCTCTCGATGTTTCTGTTGCTACTTGTATAGCTATAGCCTGAAGTGGGCTATGGGCTGGGCTCGATCTTGGTGGCCTAAAGGCCCACAGTGTCTTATGGACCGGTTGTTACACGATGGTCCTGATGAGAACATCACTCCTAAGGATATATGCAACACTCCTCCAATTCTGGACTTACAAGGTCCAATGACTAGAGCTCGTGCACGACGACTAAATTTAGAGGTGAGCTCGTTCCTACATTCTTTATTATATATCACTTTTGAGAATGGTTTGCTACCTAATGATTATATTATAATTAGGAACCATGGAGAGGACCAGGAGATGATGGGAGAAGTATTTGGAGACGTGGAGGACCAGCAAGGACGTGAAAGTCAAGGTGGAGACCCAACCAAAACCGACTTTGAGTCTGTTTTGGGGCTCAGGACCAGTCTGCACTAAAACAGAAGCCCAGGACGCATACAGACTCGGATTGGGATGTTCTACATATGCACGAAAAGATAAGAAGAAGACCTTTCCAATGCCTCCGGTCTCATATCAAAATTTATCTGGAGTCATCAGGAATCGTCGAAATAAGAGAGAGTTCAGAATCTGTTTCGGTGCTGTGTCGCCTGTTTTTGGCCTTTGGGCTTTGTATCTAGTTGAGCCCAATTAGGGGCGCGTCCAGAGGATCTTGCACGATCCTAGGGTCTTCATATACAGCCGCCACCACACCATTAGGGTTCGGATTTTGCTTAGATTATTCTGTTCATAACAGTTTCACCGTCATCACGGTTTGTGAGACCCCAACTTCGTGAGATTTATAGTATATCTGTAATTGTGTTGCCTTCTTCTTTGTTCTTGCTTGTGTTCTTTATTCGCAGGTAGAGATTAGCCTTCTCGGCGAGGTCAATCGTTTTAGGACGGTTGATAACCAGAGGAGACGTCGTGCTACGATTGCGGGGTTTAGAACGTGTTGTTCTGAAGCCGGATCGATTTGTGCGTCGCCTCCGACCAAATCAACGTATCCAGAAACTTTTGGAAGATCGGGAACCCTTGTCCACATCAGGTCCTCAACCCGTTCACGGGCGCCATGATCCGGTTCAAGGCGCCCGTGCGCGACGAGATAGAGGTGGTCGCGCACGTGATCGGCCCCGCTCCCACGCTCGTCCTGTTTTACGGCAGATTCCGTACCATCTACTGTGCCGACCCAGACGACGAGTGCTTCCACTTCCCCAGGGCCAATGACGACCGCTTCTCCGATCCCATGTTCTGGCTCGCCGTCATTGGCAACGTCTACAGCTATTACTACTCCGCGACCGCGGCCGGCGGCGGGCGTGGATCCTTCACCTTGCACCATGTTCCTGCAATCAACACCATCCTTCACCTGATGGCCAAGATCTTCTCCAACCATCTCTCGCCCGAGGAATCGAAAGACGAGCCGGGTGGCTTCGTCGTGGAATCCCAAGAAGAAACGCTCCTCGTGTTCAACCTGAATCGTGAGCGCATCAAGGTTTTCAAGATCTCCGATGATGATGATTGAGTTCAGACGCTCTCAGCATTATCCTCTGTCGTATAATGTCTTGTTGCTGGAATATTGTGCATGGTGATGCTTATGAGGTTTACTTATTCATCTACAAGTAATGTTATCCGGGATCCATGAACCCATATGTCCGTTGTGTTCGATTTTAATAAAATGTTTTCATTGCTTCTGCAATGGTATTCTAAGTCATGCAATATATTTCTTTGCCGTAGGCAATGCTGCCTCTATTTTCTTACATTTGGTATTGTGGTTACTGAATTCTCCATCTTTGAGACATGCATGTGCTAACGGTAGTTCTTGTACCATTCCGATTATATGCATACTCTTTTGCTGTGTGTCTGGCATCTTCAGCCAAAGGATGACGACACAGGAGGCATTGATAGGGCTTGGTTGTACAAATCTTGCAACATAATCTTAGGTTAAAGTGCCTTGCTGCATGCTGAGGAACGATTAATCGTTTTCCTACTTATTGACTATATATTGTTCATGTGCTGGCCAGATCTATAGACCAGAGATTATGTGCAGTGTCAGTTACCTGTGGCTATACTTTCAACTTGTTAAAAAATATCCAAGGTTCAGTAATGCAATCTTGTACAGTCACTGAGTCAATAATGCGATATCATGAGTTCTACTGTGTCTTTTTCCTCTTCGAGGGGCAAATGCGAAGTGTTTTCCAGTTTTTTTTCTTTTAGTTTACTCTTCTATTTTGCCCGGGTTCTCCGAGTCTTGAACCGGCGTCATAGGTACAACATGAACGCACTATGATTGTGTTAAAAAAAAAACTTGATCTACTGGAAAAGAAGCCATCCCGACAACATTTTACTAAGGAGAAGGAGGCTTCTCACGCAGATTAAGAAAACTTTTGAACTTTCTCTTCAACCATACACAGAGACTCAGTTGTCCATATAAACTGTGACGCGAGTCTTTACCATAAAAGAAATATATGTTCAAACATCCATCTCGATTCCGTTGCAGCTTTAAAAGATTAACATTCAAAAAGCAGCTGACCAGCACACAAGAAAAGCGCTAGTAGTCGTTGGATAGTCAGTGTATCGAAGCCACCACCACAAAGCGAACTGCTTTTGTGCAGGAAACTGACGGATCTAAACTAATTGAGTCTAGTGTACTCCTATGATGCTGAGCTGAGTCGTACTGCCGGGCTCCAGAATCCAGACAGTACCAAACGTTTTTTTTACAACATAATTTTTAAATTTCTGGGAAAACAAAGGGTATTTTGAGTTGCTATGATATACTAATCCAGAAAGCATGAACAGTAGCAGATTTCACAAGGTTTTTGCCTTAATTGAAGCATTGAGAATGTTTTTGTCAGATGGTACAGCAAACCACAATGCCATTTCAGGACCCAATGAAAGCCCAAGGATTTGGTATGAGTGCTTAGGTGTTGGTTCCTATGGGATATATATACCAGGGATACTTCACCACTCGGATATATCGTCGAGTGGGTTGGGGTCCAATAAAGATAAAGTCCATAAAGATAACTACTCGGATTATTACTTGGAGTACACGACAAGTCAATACTAGAGATAGAAAGTTAGAGATAGAATCCTAGTCGGAAATCATGTTATAATCGACTAGGACAATTGCCATGTAATCCTGCCCCCCGGATATATAAGGAGGGGCAGGGACTCTCTCATAGACAACTAGATCATACCGCATAATATACAACAGAACACAGGACGTAGGGTTGTTATCCTCCGGAAGGTCCGAACCTGTCTAAACCTTGCGTCTTGTGTGTCCATCGACTCTCGGTCTCGCGCATGCCTTTACCTATAAACAAGGATCATGGGTTGCCCTATGATCCACTGCCGATATTAGTGTCGACAGTTGGCGCGCCAGGAAGGGGCGGCGTGAAGATCGACTTGTCAAGTTCGATGGCAAGTTTTTGAGAAAAGTTGGATCTTCATCGACAACAATCAAGCGGAGGCAACAACTCCATCGGGCGAGGCGGCATAAGCGTATAGTAGCAGTGCTGCATGCGCGACGTTGTGTTGTGTTGTTTTGCTACAATCGACGCATGAGGAGTCGGCGAGTATCAAGCGACGAAATCCTCGACGAGTCTGGATCACGTACGGTGGCTATACTTGGAAGCCGAATCCAAGTTTACGCGTCTCACAAGGAAGGAGTCCGAGTTACGTGAGCTGCATGGTGATTATTGGTAACCGAAGGACAGGTCATGATGGATGACTCGGGCTTGCAATGGACGAGTTGTATGATAACACTAGGGAAGATAGCGGTCCTATATCTGAGAGGAACGTGTTACCAACAACACTGATCAATGTCGTTGTCCACCGGTCACTCGACGACTCGACTAATCATTCGGTGACACAATCACTCAACGACTCGGGACAACAAGTCACTCGCTGACTCGTTCATCGGCTTGATGGTTCAGTGACATGCTCGGGGGCTCGTCTACGACTCGCCAAATATCAAAGCTAAGTTACATTTATAATTTTTGTATTCTACCAATTTAATTTGAAGGTCGTAGGTTCTTCATCTTACTGTGATCGTTTTAAGTTTCTTTTGAACTCATCTTTTTGCCTTGACAATATTGATCAATAATTTTTCTCGGTTGATTTCGACTCGTACGTGTTTGGCCGAATGAGTTTAGCAGTACACAAGTGGTATTAGGAGGAGTTCAGCTGTTTTGTTTAGTTGCCCGTCTGACTCCCATTATCCAAGTTGGTCAGTCTAACTCCATGGCTCATGTCGTTTATCGAAATTGTCGTGCACATCGTTCTTTTAATGAACCTTATTTATTTTTTATGTCTGTTGGTTGAATGATCGATTATTTCTGCTAGTACTCTAAGCAAACATAGGCCTTAGATGAATAACAGAAATCCAACAGACTTAGATGTTAAAGGCGTTGTTTCATTAATACTTTATATTAATTTTACATATAACTATATTATTTGTATTCTTATATTATAGTTATCTCGTCGATTTCACTCGGCCACGGAGCGCGGAGTCATTGAATCACTCGGTCATGGAGCGCCGAGTCATTGGATCACTCGGTCACGGAGCGCCGAGTCATTGGGTCGCTCGACCATGATCAACTACTCATGATTTTGCTTGGAATTATTTTCAGAAGGGCTATCATGATCATGGTTCATGATTTTACTCAATTTTGGAGAGCCCTACAAGAGTTGATATTGTTTACTCGGAATCATGCCGGGGGGCTGCTATAACTTGTTATATTTAATCAAGTATTGCTTGAATATTTTTTATGGCTCTTATACTTATTATATTGGATCAAGTATCATCCAGATATTTTTATGACTGTTATGCTTGATATATCTGATCAAGTATCACTCGGATTCACTAGTACCAATCTTGGGGGCTACCGTATTAAAACTCCTCATTAAATCAATCGGAGAAAGTGGTAGATCCAGATTTACATACGGTGTTATTATTTTTGACTTATAAGATATTTTGTGATCTAAATACCTTCTGAGTCGGGGGCTATACCTATACCTAGTAGGTGGATTTTTCCCCCGCATATGGATATTATTTGACGCATAATCCTTTTTGAAGATTCTTGGAGACCTTTACAAGTTTATTGTTGTACATGAAAAAGCTTAATCATATTCATGCTGAAGCATTAGTCAATCAATTGAAGATCAACAACTAACTTGTAAATCTCTCGGGGGCTACTGTGGGATATATATACCAGGGATACTTCACCACTCGGATATATCGCCGAGTGGGCCGGGGTCCAATAAAGATAAAGCCCATGAAAATAACTACTCGGATTATTACTTGGAGTACACGACAAGTCAATACTAGAATAGCAAGTTAGAGATAGAATCCTAGTCAGAAATCATGTTGTAATCGACTAGGACACTTGCCATGTAACTCTGCCCCCGGATATATAAGGAGGAGCAGAGGCTCTCTCATAGACAATTAGATCATACCACATAATATATAACAGAACACAGGACGTATGGTTGTTATCCTCCGGGAGGCCCGAACCTATCTAAACCTTGCGTCTTGTGTGTCCATCGACTCTCGGTTTCGCGTATGCCTTTATCTATAAACAAGGATCATGGGTTGTCCTATGATCCACTACCGATATTAGTGTCGACAGTTCCTAACAATTGTGATTTTAACTATTGTTGACCGGTTAAAAGCTGAATTGCTACAAAACACAAAAGGTGTACAAAATGCTTCTGAAAGAAAATCCTAAGCTGTCAAAATTTGTTTTCCTTGTGATTTGGATGGGGGTTCTTGCACTACCACACGCTTGAGTTTTATCGAATAACTTTCGGTCATCATTTAGTATATTAATAAGTAGTGTTGGTGTAATGTTGTATTGCTTCATTATCATACTATATAAGTCTTTTCAGCTATTGACTTTATAGACCTTTTGCACTTAATAAGTGAATAATGGAGCAACTGATCTATCATTACTATATTAATAAGTAGTGTCTGAAGCACTACTTCTTTCCTTGCTGGGGCTGATCAGCACTCTGCAGTATAGCATCATGGATCACTGAGGAAGTTTAAAGAATTATGTTTTTTTTTTGTATGGCTGAACTTCATCCACATTCCCTTAGCTGTTCTGCCGCTGAAGCTTGAATGGTTGTCATGCATGGCCTTCATGCACAAGCATCCTACACAAACCAAACGACGTTTCTTTAGCTGGTGACATGTAGTAGAGCAGTACTATCTGGACAAAGAAGCTGAATGGGCCCATTTGCCTGGTCATGAATACGAAATTCTCATCCATAATTTCATCCTTTAATGAAATGAAGAAGTTGGTCGTAATCATCAAAATTGTGGACTAGGTTCATGATTTCACGTAGTAAACTAGAATGAAAAATTCAAGTCATTTGGCGAGACAAAATGTGTCTAGTGTTCAATAAATTCAGTTTATGAATTAGAGGAACACACTGGTTGAGATGGACCAAAACATAGAAACAAGAAAAACATTCAAATTTCAATACAAGACACATACTGCTTATACTCTCGTTAGAAAAGAACAGTAGGCTCTGCTCGCACTCCATTGTGATGCTTCTTATGCTTATATGCATACATCAATTATCAATGAACAAGTTCATGTTCTTTAGTCGTCCCTAGTTATTAAAATAATATTTGTGTCACAGTATACATATTTCACCCACCTTCTATTGCCACCCAGTTTGTCAGTATAGCGCTCTTAGCTTTTTTTCTTACATCTAGCACAAAAACAAGATCACTAAAAGCTCGAGTTCATCCGCTTCCGGAACCTCCTAATGAACATATCACAAGCCTCGTCAATTTCTTCGTCCATGTTGAACTCCAGCCCTTCAACCTCCCGGTTGCTTCTGATGATATCAATGACCGATGGCTCGCCCAGATCATCGAGAACACCATAATCGTCATCACGATTGTGATGAGCATCCTCCTCATCATCGTAACAGTTGTCGTCGTTGAACAGCGAGTGGGTCCAGTCAGGGTAGCTATTGTCATGTTCATCAAACATATCTACCTCAGATAGATCAACAATCATGCCATCACGTCCATGAACAGCAGTAGCAACTGCTGGCTCCTGGCTCGCCGCCTGTGCCTTGAGCAGCACGAGATCCTTGTCGCCGTACTCCACTCTCGCCTGCTTCTCTCGGACGTCTGACGGCACGAACTCCCGGATCCCGCGAGACACCGTGCCGAACATAGCCATGCGGCGGCGGAGCGAGACCATAATGAGTAGCTTGGTGTGTAGAACCTCAGCCTTGATCTTGAACACAGTCACGACCTTCTTCAGGAGCTCTGGGGCCTTGCTGAATTTCATCTTTGATGTGGAAAACTGATGAAGCTGCTTATCGAAGATGACTAGGACTGAGGAGTTGTAGTGCCTCAAGCTTGGCATGAGTTGGTGAATCGATGAGATTCAGAGATGAGTTAGATAGAAGCTTAATTTTAGAGGCATGAGCTTTGTCCTGAATCCCCATGAGGGTATTTATAGCC
Organism: Eleusine coracana subsp. coracana; assembly: GCA_032690845.1. Classification (NCBI taxonomy): domain Eukaryota; kingdom Viridiplantae; phylum Streptophyta; class Magnoliopsida; order Poales; family Poaceae; genus Eleusine; species Eleusine coracana. The sequence goes on along the minus strand of CM064427.1, from coordinate 52,719,677 downwards.
AGAAGCCGGTGAGAGTTAGTTGAGAACTGACAAATGAACCGTGCAACTTTGCTCATATGTCAAGGTCACGCTTTTGGCACCTCAAAGCATGAAAAGAACACTTGAAGAAAACAAATGAGAATGTGGAATAGGCACTGCAAATAAAGAACAGAATGTTGAGAGTGGAAGCAAACTCAAAGGCCCATGCATGGCGAGAAAAAGCCGGAAAAGGTGTTCAGTTAGGTAAATCTTCCGGAGAAAAATTTTAATCTTGCAATAAAGCACACCTGCCTCAGGTTGAAGATTGGCTCCCCCGGAACCCAAGTTCCAACTCCTTTTGTAAATTATGCGCTGCTGGCCGGCCGGTGATCGATGGCCGTTCTCACCGAGCACCGAGACGCTCCAAAGGCGCCGGGCCGGGGAGCCGATTTTCTAGGTCGCTGTTCCCGTGTGATTCATGCCCAAAAGAAGCAGGCTGGAAGTGCCTTGTGCTTTCTGTTGGTGCTTTTCTTCTCTGTGTGCGCAGTGTGTTTTGCTGCTCGTCAACGCGGAAAGCGAATAGGATCGCGTGCGAGATGCTTTTTACTTGCATGGGAGCTTCGCGCGCCTTGCTGTGTGGCGAGCAGCTGGCGGCCATCGTCGTCACGCCGTTGCTTCGTACCCTTGCGCTTGTAACTGCAGAGAAGCCTCGACGATGGTCAGGAGATTTTTCTGAAAATGATACGGTGAGGATTTAGGAGAATCTCAGAAAAATGGTCAGGAGATTTTTCTGAAAATGGTACATACATGTTCATGGGCTACCTGGTGAGCGAAAGTAACTACTGGTGCAGACATGTAAAGTTCGCCTATTTTTCTCTTCTTCTTTTTTCTTTGTGCTCGTCGAACTTTTGAAACCTAGCATTCGGCAAATCACTTGGTTGTCGATGCAGAGCCAGTGCGGGGTGTCTTCCGGATCTGGACACTTGTCGCTTTAAAAGAGTATCTGGTCTGGAGATTTTTCTGAAAATCTAATTCTTTTACTAGAGGAAAAATGAAAAGAATACTTTGTATGTTAAACTGTTCTTTGGCCATTGTGGATGCTACAATTAGAGAATCAATAATACCTTCATAGAAGTGAGATAAGATAATGCGGTATCACAATGTTCATTCTTTATTCTTGCTTCTTCATGCAAAAGGGCAATTCCCTACTAATATATTTGTGTAACTAAAAAATAAAAAAGTACATGCAGCTAAATGACATAACAAAAGAAAAGGACAAAATAAAAGAAGACAACCAAGATCAAGTACAAGTTCTAGCATTTCTTTAATTTTGAGGAAATAACTCAGCTTTGTCCTATGGATTGTCAGCCATCAAAAATTGAAATTTCAACCTTTTTGTCCAACTTTCTATTGTTGATCAATCTTATTAAAATGATGTTGTTATGTGTTCTATATATACTCTGTTTGAAGGAGAATTGTGACATCCTTAAGAAGAATAAAGAAAGTTATACCTAAATCTTGTTTGAAATGATAAACCAAATTTTTAATTTGTAAATTAAATAAAATATTGTAATAGAAAGTCAATATTGTATCATAAGCCATGTACAAAGAAGCAGTGTTAAACTAATGTAACTATGAGATATATAGGTTGTGATCAGTAGGATGCATCACTATGAGCCTGACTGGGGTCGAAACCAGGCTGAGAGGATCCTGGTTCTGCAGATGCAATGCACATTTTTTGGTTCAGTTGTGCGGTTGGACCTGCATTTGTTATGCTTGTGTTTGGTAGGTTGATTTTTGAGTCTAAGTTACATGTGCACTGATTGTGTCGGTGTTTGATAGGTTGCATATTGGTATGATACAAGCACCGTGAATAAGATGTGGTGTGTTTACCATTAACAATCATAAAATCATAAAAATAAATCTTAATAGATTCCTCCTTGTCAATTATCCTCATGCACAAAACAATTCTAAGCTGCAACTGATCGACTACAAAGGAACCATTGCTTTTTCATACAAATCTACATAACATTTTTGCAAGTTTCTTGTGCCGCAGCAAATAAAGGCAAGTAGGCAGCAAGATCCGTCCTTGCCATTGCCGGCAACATAGCGCAGCGTTTACTCACAAATTTCAATCAAAATAGCAGTGTTTCAAAATTGCTAATTGATTAAAAAAACAAGAGAAAATTCCGAGCAGCAATCAAGAAACAGCAGAACAAAACAGTTATGGTGGGTCTGATGTGCAAGAAGGAGAGCACGAGGATTCCTCAACGGAAATCCAAAAAATGCATTTGTTGACGAGATCACCCGAGCAGCGCAAATCACTATATGGGAGAAGGAAAATCAGGATCTAGACTTCACATGAAGACTCAAATCGGTCTTCCACGACCCTGTGTGTGAGCTCTCCCAGCCACCGTTCCTCATGAAGATTTGCACCATGGAAGGGAAGGAATCCATAGATAGAAATGAACAATACCACTAAAATGTGTAGGTCTGTAATAAACTTGATACCAAATTTGAAGTTGTGATTTCTAAAATTGTAGTTCAATTACTTTGGTCCCTATACTTAATCACTAGTACATCTGAAAAATCTATCTCACCAAAACCTTATAACATCACTCAATTTGTTAGTAGACATTACTACTCTCTCATTTTTGCATCATCCTAATGAACACAACCAAAGTTGCTAAAAGCTCGGATTCATCCTGCTGCGAAACCTCCTAATGAACATATCACAGGCCTCGTCAATCTCCTCGTCCATGTTGAACTCCAAACCTTGGACCTCCCGGTTGCTCCTGACGACCTCAATGACCGAGGGCTCATCCGGCACATCATCAAGGACAAGATCGTCATCGTCCTCCTCTACATCCTCATCAGGAACGTAGCAGACATCGTCATCGAAGAGCGATTGCATCCAGTCAGGGAAGGCATGACCATTTTCGTCAAACATCGCCATCTCGGAGAGGTCAACCACCATGCCACCGTGGCTAGGGCCAACAACAACCGTCTCATTGTCCTCACTCGCCACCGCCATGGCCTTGCGCAGCATGAGAGCGCGGTCATAGTTGATCATCACCCTCGTCTGCTTGGCCCGGCCGTCCGGCGACACAAGCGCGTGGATGCCACTGGACACCGCGGCGACCAGCGCCATCCTGCGGCGAAGCGAGGCCATGATGATGAGCTTTGTTCTTAGAATGTCGGCTTTGCTCTTGAACGACGTCGCCGCCTTCTTCAAGAGCCCGGGGGCCTGGTTTCTGATTTTCATCTTAGCTACGTAGAGATTAGCGAGGTGTTTATCAAGGACAAAAGCCAAGGATCTGCAGCGGCTCAAGCTCGGCATGAGTAGAAGTGTCAGTTGCGATGCTGCAGATCTTGCTTGATGAGACTAGGCAGCAGGCTTCAGTGGCATGGACCTTGTCCTAACGCGCCATGAGATTATTTATAGGCAGAAGGTAATTAACTAGTAGGCAAGCACACTCAAGTACCTAACACTGCAGCAGCAATGTGCGTCTTTGCTCATGTCGAAGTCATGCTTTTTCTAGCACCTCTCAACAAAGCATGAAAAGAACATTTGGGAAAATAATTAGACATGTGGAGCAGGCACTAGAATTAATAACAGCGTGTGTTGAGAATGAAGCAATATAATAAACTACCACTAGAGGAAATCGGCTAGTTGCCGAGTGTCAGTTCGTTTTCCGAGTGCTTAATATCGGACATTGGACAAAAAACTGGCTTTATTGAGTGTCTCAGACTTGACACTCGGTAAAATGAGCATACTCGGCATATAATGTTCTTTGCCAAGTGCTTCTGTCTATACATTCGAAAAACCACCAGATAACACTATGGGTATACTCGGCAAAGGGAAAAATATCAGTGACTACCATTTGCTATTTGTCGAGTGTCGTTTAGAGGCAGACTGACAAACATCCCTTTTTGCCGAGCGCCAACCTCAGACACTCGGCAAAGCACATGGGCTGCTTGCAAAGTTATTCTGGGCAGTTTGGTCATCCTCCTCCACCAATGAGCTGGGCTCCATCAGTTCCTTCCTGTTATCCTATAAGTTTTTGTTATTTAGAAAACTTAGACAACTTTAGTTTGTTACTTATAGAACTTAAACAATTTTAGTTTCATATTTATAAAACTTAGACAACCTTAGTTTGTTATTTAAAGAACCTATTTCTGACATAAATCTTGTATTACGCATGCAATTCGTTGTCCTTTTTGTAGAATCCTCTATCGACAACGTCAAATGATGTGCATGACAATCAAGATCTATTGGGCTGTCACGCTAATATGTTCCCCACGCTTCCACAGTGATTTGTGTACTATTTGTTTTTGTGGTTTGTGGACTTATGTGTTGTTGAACTATTTGTGCTTGTGATCTGTGATTATTATGTGTTGTTGAACTATTTATTATGCTTATTTGTTAACATATGACTATAAATTTATCTATATGAACCGATTATTAATTTAATGGTTGTAAAACTGTCTGTGATCTATATTATCATGTATATGTATTGTTTGTGATGTTATTTGATATATATGAAATGTTAATGATTTTAGTTAAAGCGACGGAGCAATAAAAACTCTTGCTAGAAGGTCACTTTGCCAAGTGCAATGACCATGACACTTAGCAAAGGACTCTTTTTTTGTAAAGACTTTTTCTTTGCCGAGTGCAGTAAACAATGCACTCGGCAAAGGATCCATTTTTTGCCAAGTGCAATAACCAATGCACTTGGCAAAGACCACCTTCTTTTATCGAGTGTAATGACAAAGACATTCGACAAAGCTGCCGTTACTGTCCCCTCCCCCGTCAGACCACCATCACCCTTTTTTTTACCATGAATCAAACTAGCACTCGGCAAAGCGTTTATTGAGTGTCCGTTAAAAGACACTCGACAAAAACTTCTTTATCAATCTAGTGTTTACCGAATGCGCTTTGCCAAGTATAACACTCGAAGCCTTTGCCGCGAGTGCCCTAGACACTTGGCAACTAGGGTTTCCCGTAGTGTATAATACTTTAAAGTCTTATGGCATATAAAGCTGCAACGGTAGCAGAAAATGATACGGAGAAAGAATTCCAGTTAGGTACTAAAGGACACCAGTATCAAGTTGATGATTGGCTCCTCCAGATCCCAAATTTTCCAATATCTTCTTTAATTTATGCGATAGTTGCCGGTGATGCATGTATGGCCACTCCCACTACCAACGAAAGGGATGGCTTTTCTTGGTCCTTCTCTTCATCCGTGTGGTTCATGCCCAAAGTGGCACAGGCTGAAAGCTCCGGCAGTCCGATCCCGCGCTCGATCGCGTAGCTCGAACTGCCTGTACTCCTTGGCTTTCTGTTGTCTCCTTTCGCTGTGCTTGTACAGGCTGAAAGCTTTCTGTTGTCTGAAGACGATTCTGTGTGCGCGTGCGAAAACTTCGGCCTTTGGTGCTCGTCAACACGAAAAGAGGCAAATGCAAAAGATGAGAGAGAGCTTTGGGACATCTTTTCCGAGTGGTGTTGTTGCATGTCACGCGTACGGCCGCTTCGTTCTTGCCCTTGCATGTCGATGTTGTGTGTTGCTGTGGGGGTAAAGGTTGTCCACAAGCACGTGTTCCTCGTGCTTGCACCGTGTGGCAACTGACCACAAAATACTGCTCTGGGTGGCTTTGTTTATAGGGTAACAGCAACGAGGGGTGTGGCTTTGAGAGAAACACGTCCAATCGCTGCTGGGGGGCTGAATTATGAACTCTGTTGCATATTGGCAGGAAAAGGCAAGGGGTTAACAAAGCACTCGGACTCCCGTCGCGAAATATAATATTATGAAGCGTACCTGCGTCTGCGTGCGTGTGTGAATTGTGAAACATGCGCAGCCGCAGTTGAGGGCGAAACCGCTAGATATTTGCAACCGTCTCGCATTGCTGCTCGCCAGAACGTGCCCCCAAAAATCAGGTAAACTAGTAAAGCGTGGCTGCCGGTCGACCAAGTAGTCGTCAGCTTTTCTTTGCCTCCTCGAGCTTTTTCAACCTCGCGTTCGATCTGCCACCACACTAGCACTGTGCAGAGAGTGCACCGAGGAAGGAATCGCGGTGGTTGCCGTGCCGCTGTGTGGAGTATAGACACTTGTCGCCGGATCGGAAAAGAGAGATGGACATGGACTGTCTCCATCCGGCAGGCTGCAGAAACAGGTGGCCGAACAGTGTGGGCACGTGCTGACACGGCGGCTACGTGCTCATAAGCGCGTATAGGCCAACAGACAGTGGGTGTGACGGGGCGGAGGACAAGAGCCTGTATGCGAGCGCCGGCGAGGGCGGTTGCACTTGCACACTACCTAGTCGCCACGCCGATTTGGTGTAGAGACTTGATAACTGGTCCAAATTTATACTAGACAATCTCTATAATTTAAATATAGTCAAATCTGTCGTACGCCTATAAAATTAGAGATTAAATCTAAATTAGTTTCGTATCTTTTATCAAGCACTGAATTTAAAAAATCATAAATCCCTCGTTCGGAGTTCAAATGAGGCAAACTCGGACTCTATCTCGTAGCCCTCGAAAAGTTCTACAACTTTGATATTTAATAGAAGTCAAGATTCTGTCATTTTGGTTTCTAAATTTATGATATAAAAATATTTGTTCTCTACACAATCTATTAATTTAGGTGAATATGTTCAAATCTGCCGTACGTTCATAAAATTAAAAATTGAATCCAAATCGATTTTGTATCTTGCATCAAGCATCAAATTTAAAAAATCATAAATCCCTCATCCGGAGTTCAAATAAGGCAAACTCGGACTCTATCTCATAGCCTCGAAAAGTTCTACAACTTTGATATTCAATAGAAGTGAAGATTCTGCCGTTTTGATTTCTAAATTTACGATGCAAAAATATTTGTTCAGATTCGGACTCCTATGTGCAGGTCTCTATGCGGGCCCATATCTCCTACCTTCAACTCTAAATAATATGATCCACATATATTTCGAAAAAGTCTCGATGAAATCTATAACTTTCGTGTTTTAACTTTTCACATTAGAGCATGTTTTCAAATCAAAAATCACATCGCAATACAGTGTTGTTTTCTATTCTACGTGAATTAATTTTTCCTATCGGATAAAGCTTCTAGAAATTTTTAGCCATTAGGCCACGACCTTGGTCTTGTATGTTAGACTTTATAGCGATCCAGTGATATCTTGTAGACATCATAAACTTGTGAGAATCCCTTTTGCATGATGAATTGAGGTTCATATCGGTACTTCTCATACTTGAGTATTTTTTAATGTTATTTCACTTAATTTTGCAACATAGCAATAATTGACACTACATGTGAAAATCGATAGTATTAGAGATAAAAAAATATTTATGATAATAATATGATAAAAAATAGTAGAAAATAATTACTTATGACATATAAAATAGTACACTAAAAAGCACCAACAGTAATATAAATATGATCTTTCATGTAAAAAATATCAACAACTAATTATGTAAATAATTTACGTTTATAAATTATAAAGAGTGTTTTGTTTTTTTTAATCCGTAGCAACGCACGAACACTTTGCTAGTTTTATATATAAGTGATGTCATTACGTGTTGTCCATATGCTCTAAGAAAAAAAAGAATTATGGTCTCTACAAAGAAAACTATAACTAGAGCTTGTTTAAAAACCTTTCAAAAAAGAGTGTTTTTTTTATAATGAAGAAATTTTAATTAGTCCGAAAATTGTTTATCATATACGGATCAACAAATATCAATAAGCATGTGCAAAGGGGGTGACATTAGAATTGCACAAGTTAATTTCTTTTCTCATTAACCATTCAAAGAGTACATTAGATTGCTCCAACTTGGAAGCCTATAGTGGAAAAGAGGATCGTCGTCTTAGGTGTGAGCAGAAAAGAGCAACTCTCGTTTGATCAACAGGTCTAGATACTCTCGGTTGATTCATTCCACTAGGTTCGCTACGTTACGAACTTTGGAAAACTCGTGCTTTGAATTCATTAGAACAAACATAAACAAGTATGCAGTTTCTATTTTATCTAGTGTAAAAAGTGCCTTTTTCAAACCTAAGCATACTCTTTTCTTATGAGCCTCATGAGTCAGATCCATTTTTATTACTTTTGATAAACCCTTCGAGGACTCTTGTGTTTTTTTTTCAAATTTGTTTCAATGGTTTCAAGTTCGGAAGGTGGATTTGACAAAAATTACTTTCATGGTCTTTTTGGGTCTTTTGATCAAATTAGTGTTTTGGCCAACTAATAATTAAGGAATTCAATGCCTTTAATAGTAGTGGCAAAGTCAAATAAACTAAATTGTAGAAGTTGATGAAAACTTTTAATAATTTTTATAACTGCATATATTTTTTGTAAACGATCACAAAGCTACATATATGTATATTTAAATTGTAATTTCACCAAACTATAGATGTCAAGCTGAAATTTTATCACAGCACAGGTTTTTCTTTTTCTTTTTTTGACACAAGGGGATTGCAATTGTTAAGTTTAGGAACAACATATAAAAAATCTACAATTTTGTGTTAAATTTAATGCAAAACTATAGTTTTGTAAAGTTCTAATTTAAACTATAGTTTTGTGTTAGTTTTTTCATAGTACACATGCAATTCTATCAAACTTACTCAAAGTCAAAATTGGTTATATTCCTTTCATTCCCTACTTCAGTCACTACTACACACCTCAAGTCTCTATCTCGCCAACGTCTTACATCATCACACAAAATTTGTCAGTAGACATTCTGCATCTCTTCGTCATTCTCGATCACATCATTCACGTGAACGAAAAGTCAAAACCTATCACTAAAAGCTCCGGTTCATCCGGCTGCGGAACCTCCTAATGAACATATCACATGCCTCATCAATCTCCTCGTCCATGTTGAACTCCAAACCTTGAACCTCCCGGTTGCTCCTGATGACCTCAATGACCGAGGGCTCATCTGGCGCATCATCAAGGACAAGATCGTCCTCCTCCTCCTCCTCCACATCGTCCTCAGCGACGTAGCAGTTGTCGTCATCGAAGAGGGATTGCGTCCAGTCAAGGAAGCCATAATGAGCATCTTCATCAGACATCGCCATCTCGGACGGGTCAACAACCACCATGCCACTGTGGCCAGGACCACGAACTGTCTCATGGTCGACCTCGCTCACGGCCGCCATAGCCTTGCGCAGCATGAGAGCCCGGTCGTAGTAATCCATCCTCGCCTGCTTCTGCTTGGCCGGGCCGTCGGACGACACAAGCGTGTGGATCCTACGGGACACCGCGGCGACCAGCGCCATCCTGTGACGAAGGGAGGCCAGGATGATGAGCTTCGTTCTTAGAGCGTCGGTCTTGCTCTTGAATGACGTCGCCGCTTTCTTCAGGAGCTCGGGGGCCTGCTTTCTGATCTTCATCTTAGCTGTTGAGAGATATGAGCGAGGTGCTTAATTATTAAGGACAATAACCAATACGGATCCGTATAGTTGGTGGTGTGAGTAGAAAGATCAGTGACTAAGTTTACTGCGGAGCTAGAAATGCTAGATGAGACTAAACAGCAGGTTTCAGTGTGGCATGGGCCTTGTCCTGACGCCCCATGAGGGTATTTATAGGCAGGACGGAGCTAGTAGGCGAGCACACTGAACACTGCAGCAGCAATGTGCGTCTTTGCTCATGTCGAAATCATGCTTTTTCTAGCACCTCTCAACAAAGCATGAAAAGAACATCTGGGAAAACAATTAGACATGTGGAGTAGGCACTAGAATTAACAACAGAGTGTTGAGAATGGAAGCAATAATAAAAACTACTTTAACAATCCTGTGGCAAATAAAGCTAGAACGGTCGTAGAAATATGATACGGGAGAAAGATATTATTGGCTACTCCGGACCCCAGCTTTCCAGTATCATGTTTGCTTATGCGGTAGTAGCCGGTGATGCATGGCCCCCCGCCGGCTCTCACCACCACCAAACGAAAGCACACGCAAAGCCGTCGTCGCTTTTCTTGGTCCGTCGCTTCGTCCGTGTGTGGTTCATGCCCAAAGCGGCAGCAAGGAAGAAATAAAGCTCCGGCACGCCGAGCAATCGCAGGAGCTCGCGGTGCCCTCTGCTTTCTTCTCTTGTGCTTCCTTTACTGTGCGTGTCTGTGCTTCTGTTGTCATTGTCGATCGGAAGACGATTCTGTGTGCGCGAGAGAGAGCTTTGGCCTTTGGCGCTCGTCAACACCAAGGGAGACAAAGGCGCTTTCGAGACCATCTTTCTGTAGCACGTCACACGGCCACACAATACCGTGTGGCAACTTCCGTATCTACGTTGGTTTTGCTCTGGCCTGGCCTGTGGGGTACAAGTTCTCTACAAGCACGTGTTCCCTGCGCGTGCACCATGGCCCGTGTGGGGCAACTGACGACAGCTCGGGGTTGCTAGCTTTGTACTACAATCGCTGGTGGTGGGGGAGCTGAATTATGAACTGAATTACATATTATTATTTTTTGACAGGGAATTACATATTATTGGCAGGAAAGCAGGGGGGTTTAAAAGGCATGATACGGGCTCCCGTCACAGAATATTATGCAGCCTACCTGCGTGTGAAACATGCGTTTAATAACGGCGGCAGTTGAGGACGGAGAGAAAGTAAGTTATCATGTCGGGCATTGCTGCTTGCCCAGAACGTGCCCGGCTGTAGATCGGGCGACAAAGTAATACTCATCAGCCTTTCTCTGGCTGCTCGAGCTTTCTTTTCAACTTCGTGGTCGACCCTCCACCACACTAGAACAAATCAGTGAGTGCACCACACCAAAGGAAGTAATCGCTGGTCGCCGGCTTACCGCGCTGTGGAGTGTGGAATGTGTGGACACTTGTCGCCGGAAGAGATGGACTGCCCCCGGGCCCGGCAGGGTGCAACTGGGTGGCTGAGATCAGACGGGCCTGGGCGCCACGGTCGCGTGGAGGACGCAGCCGGTAGGGCCGAAATAGAAAAAAAAATGTTATGTTGAGAGTGGGATTTGAACCCACGCCCTTTCGGACCAGAACCTTAATCTGGCGCCTTAGACCAACTCGGCCATCTCAACTTTGTTGTAAGCGCTACAGTTTTTACTGTATTAGTACAATACTACAACCGCTCTCTGCCCTCAATGTTGTCCTTTAGTGCCACATGAGAATGCTATGCAAATATCAAGTCTACACTACGCCTATGTACAAGACTGCTGCCACTATTTACCAATGATGGCATGTTACAAATGTACAAACTGATCCAGGGTTCTCTACAGAGAGTACCTGCCTGCTCTCTCTCTATTCCTTGGATGAAAGCGCCATGAGAGCAACCACCACAGATCTCATAGTAGGCCTCATACTTGGCTCCTCTTGCGTGCATGACTTTGCAATGTACGCTATCTGATGCAGGGGAAAAGCAAACATTTTAAGCATGGCATGTTTGATTGTATTGCTTAACAATAACTGATAGTGGGGTTGGTTTCAATCAAACATGCCATGCTTAAACTGCCAAAATCAACAGGCCAATTGGAAGGATAAATGAATGAAACACGCACCCGCACACAAACACAAATAATCTTATCTTGCTAGACATAAGTACATAAGTTTGCATCACTCACATACATAAGTCTAATTTCAATTTTCAGCATTTTGTGCAGTGTAGCAGTATATGTAGCGATCCACATTATGGGTGTTACAGGATAGTGAAAGTACGCTTGTAATGATGAAAGCTAAATTTCGAGAACATTAACCATGAGAACTTCACAGGTTAGAGAAATATTAGGTACTGAGCTGATGACCCCTCAATCCTATTGGTACAAAACGTTGAGTGGTACCGTTCATTAATAACTTGAGAAGGAAGTGCAGACATTCTAATTGAGAAGAAGGGTAGAAAAAACTAAATGCAGGGGGAGTTTACCATATAAAACAGGCCTTTGGCATCATAGGTAGATTCAGATGATTTCACAATAGCTTCTTTGCCTGAAAGAAGTTCATAAAGCACTATACCAAAAGCATAGACATCCACTTTAGGAGAAACCTCACCATACCGAGCATACCTGTAAATCAGAAAACCCTTTGGTACTGAAACACGTAGTTGCAAATGGGACAGAAATATAGCATGCACAGTATGTTGCCGACAGAGTGCACTTATATGATGATATAGACACTAAATACAAAGATATATTCTGAGACTTACTCTGGAGGCATGTAACCAAATGTACCAACAACTCGTGTTGGAAGTGACTGCGACATGCTTCCGATTTCTGCAAGTTTTGATAGTCCAAAATCCGCAACCTGCAACGTACTATTAACATTGCAGATAAGGTACTAAAACATGGACTGTCTCATGAACAACTTCAACCTTTGCTCGGAAGTCCTTGTCTATTAGGATGTTTGCCGACTTGATATCACGATGAACATACACTGGAACAGTATGTTCATGAATATACTCAAGACCTCTAGCTGAATCAAGGGCTATTCGCACTCTAGTAGCCCATGAGAGACGTTCATAACCTGCATAGAAATAATATATAATTCGAATAATTTAAGGAAAGTATGAATACAATATCGAATGCAGTACATTAAAAAAGAAAAATCTGTATACCAGTTCCATGTAGATGCTGGCCTAGGTTTCCATTCTCGATAAATTCATAAACAAGGAACAGGCAATGCTCAACACAATAACCAATCAAGCGCACCTGCGGATGCAAAGCATAATTGAACAGCTATTATGACAAGGGAACATCTCATGTTATACTGCATATTGAAGAAACCCTGACCTTTCATAAACTGTAAATGAAAGTTTATTTCCTAATACAAGTTCTTGAAAACAAGGAATTCAGAGGGTCACCAACCAGATTGGAGTGATGGACATGTGTCAAAATCTTTAGTTCAGCAAGGAATTCTTGAGATGCCTGTGCATCCATTTTCTTTATGGCAGCTTTCTGAAGACAGAAGAGAAAAATCATATAATGTTAGCCGTCTAATGTCTATTGATGTGTGAAATGAACTCTACTACATCAGATACTTGTGTTGACACCGAGAAAAGGTTGAACTAACCTCGCCTCTGAGCTCAGCATAATAAACAGAACCAAAACCACCTTGCCCAATTTGGTGATGCATACTAAAGCCCAGTGTAGCATTAGAAAGTTCTTCGTAGGAGAACTCTATGGACCTGTCGACCTTAATGCCCTCAACTTGTGAGGCGTTACCTGGAAAGACATATAGTGACAGATGCATAAAAACAAAATACTTTTCTATTGACAAACAGGAAGATAAGTGGCAGCTATTTCAGTTAACAAACAGCAGAAACAACATAAGTTCTACTGAAGAAGATACATAACTACTCCCTCTGAATTTTTTTTTTCTTGACGTTCAGACCAGAAAGCTAGTTCATATTTGCACTAATTGTCATGTCTGAACGTCAACAAAAAAAATTTGGAGGTAGTAAATAACAGCACTATAAAAACGATAAGTGAATATGATTGTGTGTGTGTGGGCATACATTTGCATTAAATAAAAAGCAATGGCAGAGTATGACAAAAGAAATTATCGAGTTCTAGAGCTTTTCTGGAGGAGTGCGTAACTTGCAAAGTAGACATTACCGAGTTGGACAGAGTCCTTTGGACATGGACGCAATGAGGCTTTTCTCAAATTTTGCCACCTATAAAACACGGCGATCAGCCAGATGCCAACAATCAAAACAGCAACACAAGCTATCACAATTCCTGCTACTGCACCTCCAGAAAGGCTCTTTCCTGTTCCATTTAGTAGAACTTGAGTTAAACACCAGCGTTCCAGTCAATCAAACAATCCCTCCAGTTTTGTCTTTTTGATGTTTTGATTTGATAACCTTAAAACAGAAGCACATAGCTAAAAAAATCTAGATGAGTGCCTGCACTGCAAAAGATGATGGGGGCATATATCAGGGCATGATAAATATGACGGAAATAGTGGCTGAATTTGCAACAGAAAATGTAAAGTAAACATACCCTGATTCCAGAGGAAGAAAACTGCCATTTGGATCTGAAAAATACAATAGTAAATAAACCATGTTAGCTTACTTATGATAATGCATCCAGTGATTATTTTATAATCAAAGTAACTAGCACAAGAGACATGGAAGAGAGACAGTGATACGTTACTCTGATTTATTATTATATTATCTGAGCAAAGAGTATGATACTCTGAACCATTCACAAACAGAGTATGAACCCAAAATGAAGCACCATTGCACCAAACAAAATCCAAATAAAAAAAATCCAAGTAGCAGAAGAAACAATTGTTCAATAATCAAACTCCATCTCAGTCAAGCAATAATTTAATTCAACATTGTGAGCGCCTGAGAGATCTTCTAAAATAATATAATACATAGTGTAGCATGAACAAAACAAAACCGACAACGGGAATCTAAGCAAGGAAGGCCTCACCTCTGACGGGGATAAAGACAATCTCCTTCCCGGAGACCCCGTCCATCCCGGGGTTATACCTCCTGATCATCTCCATCTGCGCCGGCGACGAGAACCCATACCCCTCCGCCACCGAGGCGAGCGTCTCCCCCTCCCAGAGCGGGTAGGTGAGGAACAGCCCGTACCGGTTGGACACCCTCTCGTCGCCGCACGAGCAGTTGACGGTGACATTGACCGTCCGCGCCGTGCCTGCCTGGCCGGGGTTGGCCGCCTCGAGCCATTCGGGGGTGGTGAGGTTGGCGAACTCCGCGGCGACGTCGGCGTAGGTCTCTCCGGAGGGGGTGGAGAGCGCGTGCGGGAACGACCCGGCGAGGAACGTGTTGGAGGCGGGGGAGGGGAGCGAGAGGCAGGAGCAGCGGAAGGGGACGCTGACGCGGTCGCCGGTGACGATGTAGTTGGGGTTGGTGATGGAGGGGTTGTAGGGTAGCAGCGCGCTGTAGTCGCGGATGCCGAAGAGGGAGGCGATGAAGGAGAGGTTGGATTCCGCCGAGAAGTAGTACGCGGCGAGCGCCAGCGGGCACCCGACGCTGCAGCCGTCTCCGGACGCCTGCGCCGGCGCCACCGCAGCGGCGACGAGCAGCAGGAGAGGAGGGAGCATGGTGTGGTCGTGCGGGACACTGGGAGTGGAACTGTCAACTGTGGGGGAAACGGAGACGAGCAGTGGATTGAAACCGAACCTCGGAAAAACGATGGCGAGGTGGCGCGGCGGTTTGACGCACTACGGGCATATAGTACAGTGGGGGCCACTGCGTGTGGGTCCGGGACCCGCCGGGCTCGTTGGTTTTCAAGGGCCCACACCCTAGTGGGCTTAAAAAAAATATCTGTTTCAAAACCGTACTTGCTGGGTCTTCGTTAAGGCCGAGGGATCACGGGCCCAAGGCCTAAGGTCCATTCACGCACAGGGTTGAAAAGCACTGTCTGTACTCTCTGTGCTTCATAATCGAAGTACTCGTACGAAGACAATTAAACGAAACATCCACTTGAGTCAGACAGTCACGAGCGTATGATTGTACACTCCGCCGCCGCTGTCGTTGGTGTCACTCGCGTTCGCGTACCAATCAACCACCGGTAACCGGTTCGTTGAACCTGCTTGTACTTCCTTGCTGCATTGGCAATCGTAGAAACAGTGCACAAAAAAGACGGCAGGCGCGTGCGTGCGACCGCCCGGGTTCACACGACGGAGCACGTAGGGGATCGAACCCGCCACTTGTTCAGCGTGCCCACTACTGGATCGACTGATCAACTCGCCCGTGCGTAACAACTGACAGAAACACAACGCATCATGTCCAACGGTCACGCGCGCCGTGTGCGTTCGACTGTTCGTTCACATCCCGCCGCCGTCGGCGCTGCTACTGCCGCGGTCACGCCCATCGTCGTCGTCCTCCGGGCAGCGCCGCCGCTTCACCGCCGTCGGCCGGCGCGCAGATGTCGTGCCACCGGACGACACCACGTCCGCGCCGCCGCCGCCGCCGCTCCTGAGTACGTGCGCGTAGCGCCGGAGGTCAGGAAACTCCGGTGATGCTGAGGCAGTAGAGGACGACGCCAACAACGACACGACGCCTTGTTGGTCGGGCGACGACGATGACGGCAACAACAACAGCGGCGGTGGCGTGGCGGTGGTGGTGGGGAAGTTGAGCTTTGCCTTGGCGCCCTTGAGCCGTCGCGCGGCGGCGTCGTAAGCCCGTGCAGCCTCCTCGGGCGTGGCGAACGTGCCGAGCCATACGCGCGCCGCCTTCGCAGGGTCGCGTATCTCCGCCGCCCACCGGCCCCACGGCCGCCGCCTCACTCCCCTGTACCGCGCCCGGAAATCCTCCCCTCCTGTTCCGCGAGCAGGCGGACAGTCGACTTGTTCCACTGATGGCCATGCATCACCTGCATGATGCGGCAAACCGCGCGTATTTTTTTGTCATAAACGGGCCGGTACATGTGAAAAAGTCGAAACACGTGAGCGTACGACGCGTTCAGACTTCAGTGCGCCCCGCATGCAGTATACCTAGTTGGTGCTGCTGCTGCACCGGCAGGGCCGCCGCTGCCGGCTGTGGCTCGGTGGCGCAGACGACGTGCGTGAGCGCCGCCGTGACGACCGCGACGTCGTGCTCGGCGCGGGCGGCGGAGTAGTAGCGGCGGTGGTCGAAGACGAAGACGTCTCCTCCTCGTCGTCGTCGTCGTTGTTGCTCCTCCGCTTCATCGACCGGTTCCTCACCGCCGGGCAGAGGAGGAGCTGCTGCTCTCTTGCCGGCCATGCCGCCGCCTTCCTGCCGCTGTACCTTGGACGAGCCACGCCCACGCCCGGTGCCTGCCTCGGTTGCCGCCTCTCCAATAACCCCAATCCCATAGGCTTCACAAGTACGAAATCTTAGTCAGTGACGTCGAAAGATGACGAGATATATATAATGGAGTCTGCAATGAATGAGCACCGTGGAGTTCTTCAACAAGGGCAAACCTCATATATAGGCAAGTAAGTGCTTGTCGTGCCCGCCGTTGCCGACAGTTCTCCAACGACGGCAGAGGATTACTTAACACTCAAACTCAAAGGAACAGCACTACAAAGCATGAAAAAGGCAAGGGGAAGAGATAAAAACTCATGTCTCTTGATGTGAAACCGTGACAAGATAGAGATCACGCTCGAGTTCTTTACGATACGACAAGTCCACAAGTACACGATAATACGTACAGCCCCAATTGATTAGCGAACCTAAACCGGAAAAAAAATGAACTGCTGGTAGCCTAGTAGCTGCAAGTGGGAAATAGACAAAGCTCCACGGGAAGTTTCGGTGCAACTCCTCTCGGCGAAGTCAAGGTCTCAACCCCTCTGTTGTTCACACAAGTCAAGTTGTTTAAAAGGAGCTAATATCTCGGGATATATGCCGCCAGTTGATCCTTTCGTACTAGCATGTTTCTTCAGCGAGATGATCCTCATTCCTTAGCTAAATTGCTGCGTCACATCTTTGCGTGCGTCCACATTGGTTATAACAAAATCAGCAAGTAATATTTAATCTAACATTATTTCGTTTTCGAACAATCTTAATCTCACGTTGTGAAATGTTCGTTGCGTGCTTATTTAGACTCTCATTACGGTGGATTATACTACTTCAAATCTTAAAGTAGTATAATTCTAATTTCACCGTTGATTTAAAAAAATAAAATTATAATTAACTAGACAATCTAATAATTTATTGATACTGTTACAAAGGGCAACAATGTTATTGTAAAATTCTATCGAATGGTTATCAGTTTGAGGAAGGAAAAAGCAGATGGGTATCGCCGCTGCCGTTGCCGCCGCCGCCGCTCACAAAACGTTCACACTTGCTGGAACCACCACATAGCTCTGACAATTGGCTAGGAAGCAAGGAGTTGCACATTACGTGGCCGTTCACACTGCCGTCTCCGCCTCTGCAATGGATCGCGCAAGACGTATTTGTCATTGTTTACCTATCAGTGGCATGAGCCAAAGCCAGGAGCATGGCCAGACGGCCCACCACACGCCGTCAAGGCATCAGCCAAGATCATCATTTAATTTGAGGTGTGGGATAAAGACAAGATCACTGGCCATGGCATGCGAGCTCCATCTGCAGCGAGCTGTACAAAAATAATGCCGCTATGGCTACAGCATGGAGGTGCACGATGATAGCTCGAAGGACACAGGACATTCTCGGATTCCATTATTAACCTCAGCGGGAACCAAGAAAACTACGCTGGCTCAATCAATGTCCAACCATGCACCACCACTGCTGCCGCCAAATCGCTGAGCCACCGTATACTGAGACGAAGAACACGGTGAAGAACAGGGCAAAAGTGAAAAGAACGAGAAAATAAAATATCTTTTTAATTTGTTAACAAAGAATTAGTGTTTCTAATCATCCTAAAAGATTAATGAAATTACAATCTGCCATTATGTTTTTTCCGAATAATATCTATACTACTTTAATATACTATTTTATATTACTTAAACGATCAAAGTAGTATAAATACATCTAAACCGTTGGATCAAGAAAAATAAACGACCCATATTAATTCTAGCCCATTGTAAAGGTGCTCTATATTTAACCACACAAAATGCAGTCTGGCAGCTGCAGTCGCACAAAATGTACCGTCAACGTAAAGAGGAACAGTCCCTACTCGTACGAAGACGCTGGTGTAAACGTCTGAAGCTTTTACACGGACCCCAGTTCGATGATCCTGCAGAAGGCAGATACGGTTTTGTATTTGCTCTGTCCATCCACTGGTACACAGAGCTGGTCTCTCGCTCTCTGCTACAGCGCACCTTTGGTCGTTGCAGTCGGCATCTTTTCTGCGAATGCAACGGGACATGCGAGGAGGCTGAAAATGGATTCATGAACTGCGTTCGCGTTCTCATGTAAACCTTCTTTTTGTGTTCTCTCCTGAGATTGTATTACTTCCGCAACGAAATCACAAACAGTTACGGTATAGTTTGAACATAAGAAAACAGCACAAAAGATCAACGCTACGAAGCTCAACAGGTATTCGCAAATGATTATTAAGGCGCTACTGGTTCATAAGACATGTAAGTTAAGTAACCTCGTAGCTTTATCTTGTCTTATTTTGTGATTGTGAGTATCTGGAAGCCACTCCTATACTTACCTGTTCTTATTTTGTTATCGTAAGGATAAACTTTCTAATGCAAATTTATACTAGCTATTTTGTCCTAAGATGAGAAAAAAAAAAGAACGAAGGGAGTACAAATCTGCACTTTTGTTTGTTCAGCGAAGCTGCGTTGTGTAGCGCTTCACAAGTTGACTAGCACTACGCAGTTCACACGTCCGCCTTTGGGCCCACTACATAAAGCTGCGTTGTGTAGCAGTTCATACATGGGCCTTTCGGCCCACTTCAAGAAGTATAAGGCCGGGTGGGCTAGGCCTAGGAATCTAATACTAGGTCTCTTTTTTCAGAAGAGATTTTTCACGAGAAAAGATTTTGAGAAGAGGACAGAGGCTGGCTGGGCGGTGATGACAGTGCGTGCTCTCCTGAGCGCGTAGCAGTCAAACCAACCAGAGCTGCTGGCGTAGAGCTCCCATAGAAAAAAAAAATTCATGTTCGTGCCATTCCAACAACGGCGTTCACTTGTTTGATGCCGATGCCGGAGAGCGTACGCCGTTGCTCGCGAAATCGCTGCGGAAATTTTACGCATTCCAATTCGTACGCCACAGCTCGCCATGACCTGAAACCTGATCAGCGCCCATTCCAACAGTGCTTTGTCAGAGAGGAAACGCGGGCTGGCCACGGCTGCTCGCTCGCTCGCGGCACGGCAAAGGCAACAGACAAACACTGCCCATCCTCCGTCACTTGTTTTTTTCTGTTGGTGTTCAAGCGCCGCGCTCATGGGATGGGCTTGCGGCAGCGGTCGATCTGCTCTCGTCGCCACAAGACAGCCCCTGTGCCCTGACAACAGGGAGTCAGGGAGGTTTTTAAGGGGCAAGCATGGACCGATCCGTTGGACGTGAATTGCGGTCCGTGTCAAGCACAAACATTCGGAGGCTTATTCACCTTTGGTACAACTAGAAGTAAGTAGTAGGCAACAGTGGATCAACAAACGCGGAAAACGCCCCGTCGACGGGCCAAACAAAGCCAAATCGCAGAAGAGGCTTTAGCTCGAAGCTTCTCTCTCTGGGTGGATGAGCAGAAAGAAAAGCAAGCGGGTGAAACGAAAACTGAGAGATTCCTTCCCTTTCCTTTCCTTTCCTTCCCTTCCCTTTCCCTGGGTAAAGCAGAGCAGGCAGATGTGAACTCGTAGTAGACTCTCCAATGCTTTTCACCAACAAATCGATCAGCATCAGCACTGCTACTGCTAGTGGAGTCTCGCGCAACTGCAACTTGTGTTTACTCCTGCTGCTGCCTGCTCTGCTCCGGGACATGGCAGGGGAGTAGGTCAGTCAGGGCAGGGGAGCCTTGTCCCTCACGCACCCCGCCGTTCCGGCCACCGCCGGTGAGCGCCCGGTTTGAGGCGACTGACGGAGACGTTAGTGCTGGCTGCTGGCTGTGCGTGTGCCGGCCAGGGCCACCACAGCGGCGCCGTGCGTGAATCATTACCGCCCGGGACACAAAGGCGGCGTCTCCTTTAGACTTGCTGTACTACCTGTTGCGACGTGCTTTTCTGCTGTCTCCTTTGTTTGTCCGCATGTTTTTACCGAGGTTCAAACGTTCACCGTCAGTCAGTCAGCATGGAGGTTACCTACTACTACAACCTGATGAAGTCATTTCTTTTTTACTTTTGTAAACATCCGAAGTCTTTTTTTTTTTCTTACGACCTCCGATCTCCACGGCACACACCACGACCTCCAACAAGTTTAGAGCGTGCTTGCAAAATTGGAAAAGGCGTTGACATTGTCATCTCTTTCACATTTATGAATTTTGACCACAGCATTTAGCCAACGGTTTGCGCTAATTACAGGAGAGGGAGGAGGACCAAAGGTGAGCAGACCGGAGAGGAACAGCGGAGTCTCAGAAGTGAAGTGGGCGCCAACCCCACTCAAAACGAGAAGAGAAGCCTCAGCACAATGATGTCGCATCCAGCCGTCACCGCTCTGTCTGTCACTCTGTCCACCCGAATTTCCTACCCAAGATCGATGTGTGCGCCGTTCTAGGAACATCTCCCAGTTTACATTTTTATATATATAAAATCGTATTACACGTGTTTTGCCAAATTCATAGAGCTTGTGGACTTAAAAGGCCGCTGCCACTAATTTGATAAATAAGTATCATTAAGAAGAAAAGTTGGGTAGAAGAAACAATCAAATAAGGTTACGAAGATCTTCAATGAGTCCTTGTAATCAAGACTTATAATCAAATGAACTTTTTATATATATCCATGAACTGTTGAAAACTTTGGGAGTACTTTGTACTACTATTGACAATTTTAGTTGCGGGAGTAGTTAGTTGAGGGATGCATATTCGAATCAAGACCGCGCAGATGGATAAATGCGGCGATTGTGTGTTGATTATTAGACAACAAGCTGATTGATAATCCTGAGTAGTAGTTGTCTAAAGGAGTGCTGTTCACTTGTTTTTTACGTGTGGATGTACCAAGAACAAGCTAAAATCAAACTTTTCTAAAGTGCAATATAAAATAATTAAGAAAAGACAAATGCTAAACATGGATATATGAGAAATAATGTAGCATGATTAGGGCGGCACAACCAACAAAAAAAAGAGCTCATGTCTAGTTTCATTATCATCTTCTTGATGACTATCCTAATTTTACAAGTTTGACACTATTGCTAGTGTGTTCCTCCGTTCTTTTATTTGTGATGTTGTTTATAGTTCAAAATGAACTAACTAGCACGGGAAGAAGTGCTCATATGTAACGATAATTATAGAAAACAATGTACAGCGTTATGCTTATCTACTGAAACAAAGTGTAAAGAGAATGTTGATGGTCCAAGATCCTTGAATGCCAAAAACATGAACGGCCAGTGAAGAGTTCTTTTTTTCAATTTGTTTGTTTGTTTGTTTGTGTGATAAAGCCAGTGAAGAGAATTACCAGTGCAACACATTTTTTTTTTCTGACAGCAGTGCAACACATTGATAAGAGGGGTAGCCAAAAGTCTTGTACTCCCATTCCATTGCATAAAGGGTATCCTAACAATTTTGAAGGAGCTGGCGGGCCCTCGGGGGCGGCATCCAATAAAGCCAAGGCGCAGGCAGAGCATTTGCGACCCACTCATGAGCGTGTCCGAACTGTCCGATTTATTTTTTTCATTGCATTTCTTTCGCCGGGTTTATCTGATGACTTGATAATTTACGTGTTGTTTAAGCCTGGAACCAAAAAATTTTATATTATAAGAGCTGCGCTGTTCGTGCCATGATTACTGTCCCGCCTCACGATCTTTCGCTGGTGCCACACCCCCGGTGAGGTTACCCACGACCGAACTCAGCTGTCAGCTCTTTCATCAGCTTTGAGCAGTGTAGTATGCTCTACGCTGTTGTACGCAAATCGACACGTTACTCATGTACCATGCACGGTATCTGCAAAAGAAAAGAATTGTAGTCGAGTATACCATGTAGTACTAACATACCTCTTGACGTCATCCTCTCTTGACTCAGAAGGAGGTGTCCTTGTTGCCCATCACTGTCACCTCGCAACCTCAGAGAAATTTTTTTCACTGTCTACTGATACATAGTAAATTTTTCTTTCATAGAAAAAAATGGAAAAGCTACCCACGGGTTCGATCCGTGCACTCACCGGTAGGTGTCTCGCTTCCCTCCGACCCGATATCCCCACCCTCTCTCTGACACCGGGCCCCCATGTCTCAGTGGCAGAAGGTCCACCACGCCCCTGCCCACACTAATAGCACCTAATGAGCCCCGAAACAATTATAAAATTGTATTTAGAGCTAATAAAAAAAATAAAGCCCACCGTTATTTCCATCTCCCACTTTTCTCTTTACCCCTGCTGCTTGTCTCCCCCCTTCCCTCTCGCCGAGCCATTCGGTTCCTCCACCCCCCACGCAAATCGCCGCCATTTCGCCGGTTCCGGCGGCCGTCTAGGGTTTCGCAGCAAGCTTCAACCGCGGGATACACCTGTGGGTCACGCTCCCGGCGTCGCGTGCGGCGGCCGGAGGAGTTGCCGGAGGACGTGCCGCTGTCCGGTAGGAGGAGCAGCGGTGGTGGTGGTTGCGGTGCGGTTCTGCGGCGAGTGAGGCTCATCTTCTGATACGGAGCCTGTTGATGAAGAGGTAGCGTGGCCGTGCCGGTGCTGAGGTGGCCGTGGCGGCGGACGTGGGCTGGCGGACGCAGCCATGTATTTCAACAGGCTCGATGACTCGCCCATGTTCAGGAAGCAGGTGAGAGGACGCGCTGGATCTTGTTTTTCGCGGTACTCGTATCCTGATTAGTGGCCGGGAGGTTGGTGTCAGTCAGCCTCCCAGGCGAGCGGGAGACAAAAAGGTTTCAACTTTGGGTGCAGTGCTTGGCTTCAGTGCCTCCCGGATTTGATTACGGGTGGTTTTCTGGATCTGTGATCTTTATTTGCATTTGTGGTGATTGAATTGAGTTGGGAGAGTCTGATCCTCTTCGATTCAATTATGTCTCAAATAATCTTATACTGATAGTGTAGAACCTGCTGGATTATTCTGATGGTTTCGTGGGTGCATTTTGTGTTATTAGATTGTTCTGACGTCTTTGGCGGCTTGTGGCAATTGTATATGCTGTGTTCTTTTGTGATATATGTCTTTCACATGCGAATGTTTTGCCAGTTTCTTGTTTGTTTCATCACATAGCAAAGCTTGCTTCTTAATGTGTAAATTTGACATGCATTATGAGAATATCATGTTTATTTATTGGGATTGTCTGATTTTCTTGGTGGAGAGTTTAGTATTGTTTTGATTATGAGATGAATCCGAAGGATAATTTGTGTGCAATTCAGCCCTAGGAGACAACTCTATTTTTTTATGTCCTTTTTGGTTAATAGATACTCCATTTCCTTGTGTAACATATCATTCAGTGGAACTTCAAATCAGCATAATAGTTGCAACATTCAGGAATCTTGCATACACATTTTTGTACTCAATTCCTTTATTCGAAGATTAAACATTGAACTCTGTTTAAACTGTTTTTCTTGTTTTGATAGATGCAATCACTTGAAGAAGGAGCTGAATTGCTAAGAGATAGATGTCTGAAGTTCCACAAAGGTTGCCGGAAATACACGTGAGTGAACATTCACAATCACTTTTTTTTTTTCCATAACAGGGACATCCCTGGAATTTCATTACCCAAGAGCAACGAAATTACATCGTTCAGTTTACGAAATTAAACAGACAGAACAGTAAAGAAAAGAGTTCAAACGCAAAACTACTAGGCTTTAGGCAAACTAGGCTGTTCCGTTACTGATTTGTGGATTCTATCAGACAACATGGAGTGCGTTCTAATCAACAATGTTTATCTAAACCCATATCGGCTTCCTAATTTCCCGTTCTGTATCAGGGAAGGACTAGGGGAAGCATATGATGGAGATATTGCTTTTGCAAGTTCACTCGAAGCATTTGGAGGGGGTCATAATGATCCTATCAGTGTTGCTTTTGGTGGTTAGTTCTGTTGATCTTATATTAATATATAAATTCAGCTTTATTTAGTTCTTCTCTCTTAATTTTGCGATACAAGCATGGGTGTTTTACTTATCAGTTTTTTATTTCCAAATTGATGTGTTTTTCATATACTGACATAAATATTTTTTTCATAGGGCCTGTTATGACCAAATTTACAATTGCCTTGAGAGAAATTGGAACGTACAAGGAAGTATTGCGCTCCCAGGTAGAACATTTATGTGTTTATTACTGTGGAATTAGTTGTTCATCAAGGACATTTTTATCAGCCACCAATCTTTCTGATCAGTACTTGGTTTTGTCTCATTTAGTTGGCTCTGCAATACTATGTTTCGTAAGTTTATTTGGTCCAGTACATACTTAAATTTATTTATGTCGTTGTGTCTAAATGCTAGCTGTGCGCATTCAACACTGAAAGTGTGAATATCCTGATTTTTTAGGTATTACAAACTTGCGTTTATAGGTCTACTTAAGGTAGTGTAACATGTGATACTTTTCTGATAGGTTGAGCATATGCTAAATGACAAATTGGTTCAGTTTGTGGATGTTGATTTGCATGAAATGAAGGTACGGCACAGCTTTCTTTATCATCGAATCTGTAAAATTCACTATACATATTTTGTATGGCCTTAATTCATAACATTTCTGAAGGATGCACGGAAGCGTTTTGACAAGGCCAGCCTTCTATATGACCAGGTAATACTGTTTCTATGCTATTAAAATGACCATTGAAACAGATTCCTGAACTTATTTTAGGCCGTGTGGTTTAGAATTTCATTTGAGGGTTCATTTTTATCAAAATTGAAGTTATTTTTCCTATAGACTCTGTTCCTGATACCACTTGGGTTTTCTTCTCATTCAGGCTCGTGAGAAGTATCTATCCTTGAAAAAAGGCACACGAGCTGATGTAGCAACTGCAGTAGAGGATGTAAGTTTACTTTGTCCTAATTGAGAGACTTTTCAAAGTTATGGATACTTCCTGCTGCTGAATTGTTTGTGACAATCAGGAACTCCACAGTGCCAGATCTTCATTTGAGCAAGCTCGTTTCAATCTGGTATCACTGTTCATGATTCCTTATTTAGATAGTTGTCATGCTTGTGCCTTTCTTTATCTTTACCGTGTTCATATTCAGGTGACAGCGCTTTCAAATATCGAGGCTAAGAAAAGATTTGAATTTTTAGAGGCTGTTAGCGGGACAATGGATGCTCATCTACGTTACTTCAAACAAGTACAGTCTTTCGATTGCTTCATATTGACATTTCTATTATATACAATTTTTATTCAGCTTCTCCTTTTCGCTATTTCTTCAGGGATATGAACTACTACATCAGATGGAACCATATATCAATCAAGTACCTCTTTCAACCATTACTGTTTCATGTTCTTTATAGTGCTATAGTTGAAGGTTTTATAGAGTAATTAACTTTTCTGGGGCATTACACAAGTCGTGCTTTGGAGGCACCAACATGTTCTGAAACTGATGCAGCATCGAGTATCCTTGATTCCTTGCCTTCTGAATCATATATAGCTGTCTACTAATTTTTCAGCTTCAAGATGTACTGTTTACGCATTGCAATTCTTGCAATTAAGGTGTTAAGTGCTCTGCTATAGTGCTTTGTTTTCTTCTTTGTTCAAATCCTTTTCTCTTTTGGTCATGCCAAATGGGAATAATCTTCAGAGCTTTGTCGGTTATGGTTTCATGAAGTACAATGCAACACCCTTGGTTACTGAAATCTATAATTGTTTCTGTACAGTGCACTCACCTCTTGTGATCTTCTAATACTAATTTATTTTTTCTTTTAACACATCACACTCTTGCTTTTTGTAGGTTCTTTCTTATGCACAACAATCAAGAGAAAGGTCTAACTATGAGCAAGCTGCTCTTGTCGAGAGAATGCAAGAGTTCAAACGGCAAATTGATCGGGAAAGTCGGTGGTCGCCAAATGGCATGCATGATTCCCCTAATGGTGATGGAATTCAAGCAATTGGTAGAAGTTCACATAAGATGATTGAGGCAGTAATGCAATCAGCTTCGAAAGGAAAGGTAATGCCTGTCAGTATTCATGCATGCGGGTGGTGGAACTTTAACTAGCAAAATGAATATTATACTGAAAAGTAAATACGTATTTTCAGGTTCAGACCATTCGGCAAGGCTATCTCTCTAAGAGATCTTCAAACTTAAGAGGTGACTGGAAAAGGAGGTTCTTTGTTCTAGACAGTCGAGGAATGTTGTACTATTATCGCAAACAGAATAGTAGACCGTCCGTAAGTGCCCCTGTAACTCTTTACAATACTCAATCAACGATGATTATTTTTTTCAAATATTTTTTTCACATGTGTAAAGCATGTTTCTGTTAATATATAATTGTTTTCTCAAAATGATTTTGCAGAGTGGTTATTCTAACCAAAGAAGTAGCGCTCCTGCTGAACATGGTTCTGGATTGCTCAGCCGATGGTTCTCTTCGCATTACCATGGAGGCGTGCATGATGAGAAATCTGTTGCGCGCCATACAGTAAATCTGTTAACATCAACCATTAAAGTTGATGCGGATCAATCAGATTTACGGTTTTGCTTCAGGATAATCTCCCCCACAAAGAACTACACATTGCAGGTATGAGATTAAGTTGATAATTCTTTTCTATTTTTTTTCTGGGGAAAATGGTGTTGCACTAAGTTGTTTAATAGCAATAGTTGTCGAATTACTTTTTATCTAGTGACTTAAAACCTGTAACTGGGCAGGCAGAGAGTGCAATGGATCAGATGGATTGGATTGAAAAGATTACTGGCGTTATTGCTTCTTTGCTGAGCTCCCAGTCCCCTGAACGGGTTAGTGATGACTGATGTGTGTTGAATGTTTTATGTATCCACTTTTGATTTATATGAAAGCTGTATTTTGTTTACAGCGTTTGCTGCAGAGCCCTAAGGGCAGCAGCCATCATCGAACTGCCAGTGAGAGCAGCTCATTCAGTAGCTCAACAGAACTTGAGCATTCAATAAGTGAAGATTGCATGTTGGAAAAAAATTCAGGAAGTGGTTATTTTGAGAATTCTGCTAGAGCTACACAACATCACCGGACCAGCATGATGAAACCTGATAAGCCAATTGACTTGCTTAGGAAAGTGGTTGGCAATAATAATTGTGCTGATTGTGGTGCTGCAGAGCCTGACTGGGCATCCCTGAACCTTGGAGTTCTTTTGTGCATAGAGTGTTCTGGGGTACACAGAAACCTTGGCGTGCATATATCGAAGGTAAACATTGTTCTCCGCAATTTACTTGTGCAAAAGTTTCAGAGCACAACTGCTTAGTTGAGATGTATATTGTTGGTTGTTCATTCCCAATTTGGTAGTGTCTCAGGTGATAGGTACTTGTGCAAAAGCCAAAACGATGTATATTCTTTTAGCTGTTCTGTAGATTTGGTATGCGTGATTGACATCATCATAAATGCAACTAGTGGACTGAACTTCACTTTGCATTGGCAGGTAAGATCCCTGACACTTGATGTCAGGGTTTGGGAGCCATCTGTAATAAATCTCTTTCAGTCACTGGGCAACACATTTGCCAATACTGTCTGGGAAGAAATGCTACCTTCATCAAGCTGTGCTGACCATGGTGATATTTCAAGGTAATATTGGTGCTGTTGATAGCCGACTGGACATAAGTTGTATGCTTACTATCCTTATGTTATTATGAAACATGCAACTTTGACTTTTATGCAGGGCTGATGGTTTAGAAAACACATCACACCACTCTGCAGTCAGCAAACCAAAACAATCTGATCCTATTGCAGTAAAGGAGAAATTTATTCATGCCAAGGTACTTCAAATTGTGTTCTACTTATTTAATAAGCAATTGTCAATAAATGATCAGCAAAAAAAATTGCAATTTCTTGAATATCAAATGAGGTTATATCTGTTCTTATAAGAATATCCTTCTTATAAGAATATCCGTCAAAACCAAGGCATTGTTTTGGCCAGAATTTTGTCAGCTGTCTCTTTAAGTGTTGACTGTTAATTTCTTAAATGTTCCAGTATGCCGAAAAAGATTTTGTGCAGAAGCAAAACGTGGATGAGATTCAGTTGGCACAACAGATGTGGGATAATGTAAGTTCCAACAACAAGAAGGGGGTGTACAGCCTGATTGTGGCATCAAATGCTGATGTAAATTTTACTTACGGACATAGTACATCATTTAATTCGGCTCTGACCCTTGGGAAAGCACTGCTGCTACAAGAGCAGCCATCTTCACCATCAAATGGTAGTTCTAGATGTTTTGATCGCAATTTGCACGAGAAGGGTTCCCCAAGAGATTCCATTTCCCCTGCTAGCACAAGTGCCCGTATAGATGTATTAGATGACTGTGTTGAAGGATTATCTTTGCTTCATCTAGCATGCCGCGTTGCAGACATAGGCATGGTTGAGCTACTCTTGCAGTATGGCGCCAATGTGAATTCTAGGGATTCGAGAGGGCGGACACCACTTCATCACAGCATCATTAAAGGAAGACCTATGTTTGCCAAACTGCTGCTTTCCAGGTATGTAGATACAATCATGTTGGATTCAGGCTAACATAAGAAATATCTGGAGATTCTAATTTTACTTGCCCTGCTTCTGTGCAGGGGTGCTGATTCACAAGCCACCGACCGAGATGGCAGAAGCGCATTACAACATGCTATTGACAGTGGAACCATAGATGATGAGGAGATCCTTGTTTTGTTAGAGGACCCAAGTAGGTAATCCAGTAGTTAGTCAGAACTTCAGTTCAGCCGTAGCTTGTGCCCAGGTGCAGTCAACTGGCACAGGTCCAAGTATGTCCTAGGGGATGGATGGTCTCAGCCTGTGTCAAGAGAAAAGTGGAGCCGCAGTGCACTGTGGCTCCTCGGTTTTGGTCTAGTTTAGATTGAGCCCTGTTTTTATCATGGCCCTGTTTTTATGATGGTTGCAGTTTGCAAACTTCTGGGTTTGGTTTGCAGATGCGCTGTAAGTCTGTACATTGAGAAGCGGTTGTCTTTCTTGTGCCAGATGTAAATATAGCAATGTTGTCATCATAATTATGGAAATCATAAAGGGAGAGAGATTTCTATCCTGTATACTATCACTGTGATGATCATTCATGTTGCTGAACACTGAACAGCAAGTTGCTCTGAATGCGATCAGACGAGCCAACATCGTTACACCCAATATGCCCGCATGCTGACACATCCAATCATCCCTCGTTACTGTTTTTTTTCTCACACTGGCTGCTGCTTGTTGAGGACTCGGGGAGTACATCAGCATGGACGAGAGGATCCTATAAAGCTTGGTACTGTTTTTTTCTCACACTACAGCAGCTACAGCCAGTGGCTGTTGATGACAAGTGACAATAGAGTTCAGATCGCAGCCGCGCACATCACTGCATGCCTGCACCGTATCTCCGTCCGAGATCGGGTCCATGTCCATTCGTCGCCGATGAGCCGTCCCTGTCGCGGCGCAGGGAAACTGAATCTTTTCACGCGGACCATGCGCACAGTCGGCGTCGTCGAAAATGTCAATGCCAGAGTTCAATCACAAAGGAACAAGGCAGGTTTGGCCACTTGGAATCTCTGAAGCTGCACGAGTCTCGCAACAAGAGCCTGCAGCGAGGAATACAAGGGTTATGTGTACGAGTGTAGTGTACAAGAACACGCTGAAATGTCAACCACTAGCAAGCAAAGTTAGTAGAATGGTACCACCGGAGCGTGTTGAAAATCGGTGGCTCACTTCATATAAAGTCAGAGCCTAACGGGAACTATAGGCTATGCGCGTTGATTCATCCATCTAGGACGCAAAGGCCAATGCTGACTATGGACCACTTCCGAACCGGAACCGGGTTAGTACATCCAAACAAACTAAAGAGGTTTGAAAGTGAATCTAATGTCATCAATTTACACCTTAAGGAAATCAAAGCATGATGAATTGACCTTGCATGTAGTACATCATTGTTATCCTCGCATGTAGTACATCATTGTTGATGGAACTGTAATACAACAAGTAACGTACTTGCATGCCTAGAATTTTGGTAGCTGATGGACCGTGCGTTCGTGTGCGGGTCAGCACGAGTGAGGAGAAGATAACAAACACGAGGCCGAGGCGTCGCCACTGTCAAGTGAACGGAAATGTCCATATCACAGTTCATTGCGGAATTACTTTAGCGCTGTGGTACGTGCAAGTTGTCTATGGCCTATACGCCCGGGTTGGGACGAAGTTCTCACCAGTTGACAAGATAGCCAAGATTTTCAAGGATTAGTGATCGACGGAACATATAGCGCACACCTTTCACTACTTATCTTTAGAAACTGGAGAGCTCTACCAAACAATTTTAGTTTCTAATTATTTACCCCTAGCAATCTCTAGTTTCTGTTTCTTATTTCTTGAAGAAACCGGAACCAATCCAAACGTTTCCCTAGGTTGGCAAAGCTAGGGAAATGATGCAGGCATGCAGCGTTGAAGCTCCGCATTCAGCTACTGTATCTTGCAATGTGAAGTCATCGATAAATCTCAAACACTGAAGCAAAGACGGAGGACTTCATGTACGATGGCTGATATACATCACGTTCGTGCCCCGGAATGCTAAGTACGGTACGGATAATTATGGTCTTTCATGCAATGGTTCATTTTAACACCTGAGCTGCCGTAGATTGCAAGTCTGCAATGGAAGATTGTGACATGTATCATGATGTATCTTTGTGTACAAGGATTAAGAAGGCTGTAGACTGATACTATCACGTATCCTCTCGTGAACTGTCCTCAATGCATGCAGATGCAGTCGCTAAAAAAGCCCATAGTGACCACTGTGGAAAATCTGTCATGCCACTTTGCTAAACATGACATATTTACTGTCAGATGGCTTTTATATGCAGTTATTAATCCGCAGCTACTTTGTAGGGCAGAGACACCAGAAGGGCAGCCTTTACCTCCGCATCAGGCATCAATCATGTTTTGGATGCAATCTCTCTGAAACTTGATGTATCTTTTGGAATGGACCCCTCTATGATTATGAAACTGCTGCCGCGCGGCAATCCCGTTCTCAGTTGCCTCTGTATTCTTGTATACACAAACAACTGCTGCCAAAAGTGGGAAGACAATGTGCTTGACCGTCAAAGAAAAGAGAAACAACAAGGCCTACCCACATCAATATGCAAGCTGATGGACATTTCTTCAATTATTTCACCCTATACTACATCATGGGACGCCCGGGCCCTTTTCTTACCACTGCCAACTTATCCATTAATAGAGATGTAATGATTTGCCCTTATCATCTCTCTCTCTCTCTCTCTCTCTCTCTCTCATTCATTCATTTTCCCCTTCCTAACTTGTATATAAGCCAATGGCAAGTCACCAATGAACCAAGCTTATAGCTCTCTGAACCCCACTAAAAAGCATCGATACAGGAGGTGGTAGCCAAGCTCGTAGGCACACAAAGCTTCTCACCAATGGCAAGCTTCTCACGCCTCCCACAACAGATGGAGCATGGCCACACCAGTGCGTCCCACAGCATGCCGAGCTACTTGTTCTGCCATGGTGCAGGCACAACAGATTCAGCCATCCATGAAGACGCCTCAGTGGAGACCTCATCTGTAGTTCTTGACACCTCTCCACAACGCACTGCTTCTGTGGACAAGAAGAGCAAGCCCAGAGAAGGCGGTGCCAGCCTCAGCTCTGCTCATTCCAAGGTATTTTACTATTAGATTAATTTTAAAACTTTTGTAAACATAAGCCTATAGGTCTTGATATATGTATGAGTTTCTTTTGTGATGTGGCTCACAGTTTTCTTGTGGTTGAATGGACAATTAGGACTCGAAGGAGGGTACCAAAAAGAGAGGAGGAAAAAGAGAGAGAAACAGCAAGGGGATAGAGGAGGATGAAGCACCAAAGGGGTACATCCATGTTAGGGCAAGGAGAGGGCAAGCGACAGATAGTCACAGCCTTGCAGAGAGGGTAATCTACCTTGCAAATTCACCATCATGTTATGCGTTGTAGCTTGTGTAACTTAGCTTGGTTCAATTAGCAAAAAAAAAAAAAGCTTAGCTTGGTTCTTTGGCCTCATATCTGTTCTGGCATTTTCTTCAGGTGAGGAGGGAGAGAATCAGTGAGAGGATGAGGGTGCTGCAGGCCCTGGTCCCTGGTTGTGACAAGGTTAATTTAGTTAACTAAAATAAATTCCTTTTTTGCAAATAAATTGCATACACGGTACTAAAAATGTGCCGTTTTCTGCAGGTTACTGGGAAGGCCCTCATTTTGGACGAGATCATCAATTATGTGCAGTCCTTGCAGAACCAAGTTGAGGTAAGACACATGGCATAAATTTATTATATAAAAAAATAGCCTCTAGATGATGCATGTTGACAACATAGAGATCGATTGATTCGTTAAGTAATAGCTTCACCTCTGATTGTTATGCAGTTCCTTTCCATGAGGATTGCTTCTCTGAGCCCCGTGTTGTATGGTTTTGGCATGGACAGTGACGCCTTCACTGACCATACTCAAGTATGGAGCATCTCAAAACAATTTTTCTCCCTTCTCATGCCCTCTGTAACCCTGTTGTCAAGGCGTCCGCAATCTCATCGCTGCCAATTTTCTTATTTCAGAAGGTTGAAGGAATGCTCCACCACGAGGCGCTCGGGATGCCTGCCACTGTCCTGAACAGGGCTCCGTCTCAGGCTATCATGGACACAAACACCTCCACCTCCTCCGCGTCCTACGAGGTTCACGGAGATGGCGGCGTCTCCTTTCATCAGGTTCGGCTTCTGGTCCGTTCCAATTACCTCATTACCATTCAGAATGCAGTTTCAAAGCACTGTACCCCAACTGAGTGATTAGGCTGACCTGCCTGCACAATCTTCAGGACAATGGCAGCTACATGGTGCAAACAGTAGGTGACGAGCCAAGGCAAGAACTGTTCAATCAAGTGGTGTTCAGTAACCACATGTGCTCTTTTCAGTAGAAAGAGAGTGAGGAAGGGAGTAGACGACGACCCTACAGTAACAACAGGTAATGCAGCAGTTGTTCTTTAACAATGTTGAAACTCTATATCTATGTGCTAAGATACTTTACAAATCCTGCAGAAATAATATATATAGTGCACTATTCTTTTTTACTAATCGTGTTCTTCTGTATTTCTTGTTTTCGAAATTACAGGTGGAAATAATTCTGGGGATGAGGTAGATGCACCAGATGAGTTTGTGATGTTGGACCTAATCCATCCCCTTATCTGGTGGCTATAACGAGGGCAGTAGCGTAGGATTAGCTGTAGAAGAGTACTAATATGTCACACTGCATTACTGTTAGATTTGAAGTCTTTGTTGTTTTTTCCTCGGTTAGGCACTGCTTTAGGGGTCGCCCCAACAGCTTCGTGCCATTGTACTCTACTTGGGAAAGGATCAAAAAAAGTTTGTTCATATGAAATGGTAGTTTCTGCTGCGAAAAGCCACTGAATACCTTAGCTTGCCCTTAGCGTTGTAACTGAAAATTCGTAACAATTGAAGACTGTGTGCAGACATGTAAAGGCCGGGACTTGTTTCCATTTTATTTAAAAAGAAAAAAAACACTGTCTCACGCTCAATTCTGAACGTTTACAGGACTGTTAAAGTGAAGCGTTCTCTTTAACTTGTGTAAAAATGTTATTTTAGCTAGAAATGCAAGCTTGATCTTGAGGAGTAATAAATGCCGCTGTACCATCGGTGTACTGGTCCATGCATGGACAGTGTAAGTCGGTTCTGAATTCTGATGCCTCTTGAGGTTGGCGTTGGCTGTACCTGGAGAACACAGTTTGCGCCATCTCGTAAATGCAGGAAGATAAACACACCGTTTGTTTTGATCCACCAATTATTTCTACTGGCGCCTTTAATCACAGTTATTGACCTGTTCACGAAACGGAAACCGAGCGCAACCGTCATGTCCCCGTCCTCACATCTGCGCTGAAACGTCAAAGGAAGTTATTCCATGGATCAGGGGCGAGGCCTCAGGTGAAAAAGATACACCAGCTTCTACTTTTTGGTGATAAGATGGCGAGGTGACGAGAAGAGTACAACAAGCTCGTCAAGATTCGGAAGAGAGGCGAGTCAGTGAAAAAAAAAAAAACCCCCGGTGCGCAGTCTTTTGTGTGTGAACCCTGCAGTGGGATCTTGCGGCCACCGAACCATGCTTATCATAGCTTTTCCAGTACGAGAAGCATCACTCACGACGACAGAGACTCTCGGAGAGGTTCTCCAGTGGCTTTCCATGAAAAGTCACCAATCATCTGGGGAGAAGCATTTGTCATCGACCAGTACGGCCGCTTGAACTGATCGATGCGAACAATAATCCCTGTCCCGTACGTTTCCCGTCTCCGATTGAAGCATATATAACCCCCACGGCCGTCCAATCAAATCAATCGCGCCATTGGACTTTTGCCCGGACCGCGCGACACGGCGCCCGAGTCGGTGACGCGACGGCGGCGGGCGGCGACGGTGACGAGCTCGATCGATCGTCGACCCGGCCGGGCCCCGCCCGCCGGCTACTTACGACGAACGGTCGTCGAACCAGCAGCTGACACAGTGGCACACGGGGAGATCGAGTAAGTAGATACTAGAAGCGATCGATCGATGGAGAATTGGAGATAAGACGGGACGGGGTGGTGGTCGCATCACACGGCTTGCGCGCGGCTGACATGCATGAGCTAGCGCCGGGGCCGGGGGGATGCAGCAGCAAAGCAAGCAAGAGCAAAGCTTATTACCCGGCACGGGCGCATGGGCGGATGTGTGGGCGTGTCCCGGAGTGGTCGCCGGGCCGGGTGTCAGGCTGCCCGGGTGAGGGACATGCGTACGCACCTAATGATACTGTTCTTGATCTCTCTTGTCTTGATTACAACCTTGTTTGATAAGTATGATTCGACTCGCTGTGGGGGCGTCCAGCTATAGTGGTAATGAGTGAACGCACTACATGGTGCTACAGCTAGGGTGGTCGACTCGCTCGTATCATGTGCTCTTCACATGCCTGTATGTTTTGTGTGAGCAGCGCATGCAGTAGGGTCGCGTCGGTTTCAAACCCGAAACATATTTGACTGCATGCGTGTGTACTAATAATTTCTCCGTGGCCGGTGCATTTAATTTTGGATCAAGTTTAATTAGATTAGTGGATGCATGTCTTGGACAATTCTGGGAAGAGCCCACCCCACAGTGGTTGAGAATTGAGAGATGCATGCATGGACATGTGAAGAAGAAACGAAGAGATGCATGCATGCATGGACATGTGAAGAAACGAGGAGGCGCACGACCCTCCATGCCGCGCTGCCTTCCTGCTTCTTCTCAGTTTTCGCTGCCTGCAAATTGGTGCAGCGTCATGGGCGTTAAGTACGGCGTGGTCAAAGCAATGTAGTGTAGTAGCCCGCAGTGTACACCACAATGATGCATTTCCTGTATGTGGCGCAGCTAGCTGCGACTTCACACGCAAGCACAGTAACCTGAATCACTTCAGGAGCATTAACACAAAAGGCTGTAGTACTACTAAGCAATCGTTGGCTACCACCAACCTCGCCCAGCGGCTGCAGTCAGTCGCAAGTGCAAATTCAATGCTGCACAGGAGAGGGGTAAACGAGCACGGGAGAGGGGAGCAGTAAACCGAGGCCGACGACCAATCCTATAGTAATAAGAGGCTAATAAAGTATTGTAGCTGGTGGGGCTTTCGTTGGTTAGTAAAATTACCAGTAGTATTTGTTCGCGGAGTCGCTTCAGGTTGTCAGCTCTCAAAGGGGAAATTAATTAATGGCGTCTCTCGATCGCCCTCCTGATGCCCATCCCACCGTGCCCCCGGTCAAACCCGCTTCTGCAACGATCGGCGTCCCGTCGAACCCACAGATAGATAGATGCCGTCGCCGTCGCTGTCGTTGGCATTGCATTTGCATGTCCCACCACCAGTCCGGCTGCTTGCCTGTTGGTTCCAACCGACCGATCGGAGAACAGAAACAGCTAGCTGCTGAATGCTTGCGTCCGAAAAGGCATCTTCAGACGATCGCTGCTGCCCGGCTGTCCCAACGAGATCGATCGGTCTCGCGTGCCATGTGACGTGTGCCCCAACGATCCATCGGAGAGATATGCACGAATGCTAGCGGCAGCGAGGTATGGAGGCGGAGCTCGCGATCAGAGAGACCGGGTGGGGCATCATCGCTCGTCTCTCTCTCTCTCTCTCTCTCTCCGGTGGGAGGGGCGCCCTACCAGCCGTGGGCGCGGGATGCGTGGACCCCGGTCAGGCTAGGCGCGGCTCCGTCCAATGCAAGATGCAACGGCCATGGGCAGGAGGACGAAGATGATGCATGGCAGGCGGCGGTGTGTCTTGTTGGTTGCTGGGGCCGGGAACACCAAGGCGCGTGCGGGATTGGTGATCCCTTCCTCCTCCCCTGGTGCCCTGACACGGACGCGACGGGTTTGGCTTTGGCATGGGCCTTCTTCTTCGTTCTTGGGTTTTGCATTTGCATGGGTTGGAGGATGGTGATACGTGTCGCCACCGGGTTCCCGGCTGTGAGTTCATTTCATTCATCATCTTTTATGCTACGACGTGGGATCGGAACTCCATTAGTTCTTGTTCGGTTATTGTGAAATAAAATTCATGTGTATAGTTTTAAAACATGGGTTGAATGAAACTATATATGTCACTTAAACTCATGTGAAAGAACGAAACCAGTGTTTATTTATTTCATGCGTTGAAGACATGAAAAAGATCAGAATGGACTGGTTTTCATACCACACGTCAGACCGAATCGAACGTGCGTTCCATTTGAGACCAAATTTTAATCCATGTCTGATGATCCATCCATATGGTTTGAGGTGCAATACATGTCATTCCAATCGTAAACAAACAAGGCCTTAGTCAGACCATTTCAATTCAAGCTTAGTGCATATTAAGGAGATCGTAGCTGCCTTGTGCGGCACACACGTGGAACCAACGTTCTTGCAAGTTAGTGCCGGACTGTTTCCACGCATTTCTCTCCGTGGAGCCTGGAAAACCTCTAAAAATGTTACCGACCGAACTTGGAGAACGATCGTAATGTTACAAACATAGTGATTAATTGTACAGACTGAATAATGGAAGCGGAGCGACCGTCGAAGAGCAACTTGTCCGATTGGTCCCGGGTCCGGCCGGTTATCCAGAGAGAGAGATGAGCCACCAACCAGAGCCATGCGACGATGATCCCACAGGAGGTCATTTATGATCTGGCGGAGCTTGCCCGTACCGTGAGGGCGCGCGCACATAGTACTGTACCGAACACAATGCAAGGCCAAGCCATCGACCGGCCACTCAATGCACGGCCAGCTTTTGGCGTACCCGCGTCCTGCCCGCCGCGCCACAGCCTCTGCACACCTGCGTGGCGTACGGCGTATGCCGCGCACCGCTTGGCGCGCTTGCTTGCCTCGCGGATCTGCTGCATCTCCGTCCCAGAAAGAGAAGCAGGCAGGCGGATGGTGGTCACCGCTCGCCGCTGTGCTTGGTGGTCGCAGCCGGGCACGCCTGGCCCGCGGCACGTGTTGCCTAACCATTTGCTCGACATAGATTACCCACTGCGCCATGTCATTAATGCACCAAGGTTCAGAGCACTTCAAAACGACCAAATATACGTCTAGTAAATGAAGTACGGGTAGAAAACTAGAGCAGTCAAACGAGTTCAATGTTATGAATCCTTCGACATTTCCTGGAAATTCGATTGTTCGGGGCCGGCGATAGGAGTACCTGTAAATGTTGCAAAAAACCAGAGTTTGTCGTCCACACAACCAGGCTGAGCAGGAATCCTGACGGTGAAAGGAGGTCAGGATTTTTAATGCACCTGATTTTTTTTTTTAGCACGCCTGACGTATTCATGCAGCAAAACAGTGTCATACATGTAGATGCAGCGGAAGAAAACAACTTGATGCAGTAGGCAGAAACGGTAGGTGCTCGTTTGCAGTAACAACAACGCATGCACTTGGGCGAGTTGGGAGCACAGAGAGATTCAGTTATTACAAGGGTCAAGTAGAGACCAAAGAGTCACCTGTCTCTTAAAAAGGGAGAGTGCCTAACTAGTTTCTTCAAAATACTATTAGTAGCAAACAAGCGAATAGATCCTAAATTCTGGATGTCCTGGGCAGGCAAATAAGGCAATAGACAGCTATGAGCTAGCGATGTCGCAGCACCATCTCCTGGAAACCAAAGCCTCTCCATGCCTTCCGAGTTCTAAGCTTTCTGAAGTTCACACAAGGTTTACATCAGAAGGGTACAAAGAGAGGAATGTTGAATTACAAAAAGGATAGACATGGTCGAGTTCTCACTTGAATTGGAAGGTAGAGCTTGAATTCAGGTGGCAGCTCCTCGTCTGAGTAGAGGCGATCAGAGAAATAAATTCTGCGAAGCCGGCAATTCGCATGAACTTGCACTCGCAGTGTCTCGACATAGTTTGTGCCGTACGCCTTCTTCGTCAGGTCAGCGAGATTCAACTGAATGTTGTTCCACCCATCATCAAGCTTCAACGGCATTGTGCATATATATGGCTTCACTCTAGTAACAGACTGCGACAGGCATACAAGTCAGTATGATTGCTTGCACAAAGTGTAGAATTAAACTTTGGCATCCCAAATTTGAGAAAATGATGCAAAATGGAATCACAAATCTTTAAGGTTTACATATATGCTACGGTCTCTAAAGGAGGGAAAAGGTATACACAAAGTATACGATAAAAAATGTCCACCTTAAAAGGAATCTATCAACCGTTTAGATTTACATATATGCTACAATTGTCTAAAGTAGAGAGGAAAAGGTTATGCAAAATATAGGATTAAAAGAAATCCTATGAAGAGCTAGAGCCTGCAGAAATTTCACTACCTTTATTGTTAAACTACAAGCTTGAAGTAAAAACTAAAAACTTGAAGGCAACAATTATTAATTCTAGTTCAATCCATTTTTACACTTGATCAAAGTTTCAATGCATGAAATTGAAGAGTGCACAACTGTTAATCCTAGAAAATACAGATCCAGTATTTTTAAACTACGATCCATTAAAGAACGTGTGGGTAATTGCTGGCTCTTAAAAGTATCATATAATCAATAAAACTAAAGTCTTAAAGCCAAATGAAATGGTAAGGTCAGTGATGAAACAACATCAAAACTAGATAAGCAATTCTCATAATTTACATCTGCAGAAAATGGAATCTTACACACTTGAAAGTTTGATGCTCGAAATCGCCGACGGACATTCTTATCATCCAGAACTTGGATCTCAAATGTGAAGTACTTCTTAAGATTTTTCACAATAATGGCCAATAAAGGAAGCTTGATGCCAAGAGTAGCAGAAGGATCAGCTGGGCATGTGATATAAGTTGATTGTACATTTGTACCAATGATTTCAAGTACATTAGACTGGATATCTTCATCCTGAGGCCGTTTAATGTGCCCATTCACAACTGCATATTGATAAAGCATTAAGCAACACAAATGACATCCCTCACTGATGGAAATAACCAAATCAGCATACTTGACAACAGAAAAAGCTTCATACTAATCAGAATGATGCATATGTACTTTCCAACTGAAAAAGTGTGCACTAGCAAACCATGCAGTTATGCACAAGTCAAATACCAAAAAGATTACCACCTTTTATTTGATCACTGTGCTCAATTAGCTACCATATCCTATACCAAGAATATCACAGCTATTTAGGAAGACTGTATGAGCATTTCAGATAAGAGGAACTAAAGTTATGTTGTTGCAAGTTTAAATTCTATGTCATTAACGAGTGATACTCTCATATCTCAGACAGGTGCCACAAATACGACTTCTATTCCTCCCTAAGGTCAAAGATTTCACTTAAAGAGAACAAATGTAAATCAGAAAATCTATCTGTCGCCAATAACTTCAATTATAGCAGAACAATCCATGCTATATCTCACTACTAAGCAAATACAAAAGGCCAAGAAAGTCAATGATTTATACCAGATAATTGCTTATCAATTGACAAATCACTTCCATAACAAATGACACAATGCTCTTATTTCACATCAACAAAACAATGGGCAAAAATAAGCTAAGTGCTGACAGCATAGGAGCACAGAAGGTTAATGAGATCAAGCATGAACATTGACGCACCTTCCTTGTCCCATATCTGCAGTGGCTTGGTCCTGACAAAATCACAACATAAAAGCATGAGATATTTTGTTGTCCAAGGTTGTAGCATAGCAAAAGAAACCAATATAAGATCACCACAGTACGTACCCGAGGCTGTAGAGAATGGACAGGAACCCAGACTGAAATGTATTCTTGAACATGTTTTGAAGCTTATAAGATCAACTGAGCTGCAACATACAGGAACAGAAATAAGAATTCATTCATTCAGAAAACCAAAGGTGATATCTAAAGCATTTAGGGACTTTGCAATAAACATCTCAAAACAATACAAGGGCTGAGAACAGGACGATATACAATTTCGTTCGCTTGATCAAGTAGAACTTTAAACTGTCAGATCATCGTGTTTTCAAGGCAAGGTAAAACTGCAGCAGGAGTGCAACAGTGAGATTGAGATGTAAACTGTACACAGCATAGCAACTTGCAGGTATACATGGGTCTCCCAAAAGACTAAAATTGAAATTCATTCGAACAGTCACTAATTCCACAATTTTCAGCATCCATCAGATAATCAATGGTACATCAACCCAGCTGTCGTCACGCCAGCAGAGGAGGATTAGAGGATTGCAAAGGAGAACTCAGCTCTCACCTTCCGTTGTCGAAGCTGGAGGAGGAAGGCCAGCCGAAGGCGGCAGGATTGTGCCCCGTCCTGGCCTCGGCGCTGCTAGCTGCTTGGCTGAGGCCGAACGGGTCGCCGTGCTTGCGCCGCTGTGGTGCTGCCTGGGGCAATCCGTGGACGCAAGCTAGGGTTACTTAACCAATAAAGAAGAAAACGATCCAGGACCTGGACTCTGCCTTCGCACGACCGAGCAGGGAGGTCGCCTCCGGCGATGGCCGAAGGACTAGGGTTTGACGCGAGCTAGCAATGGAGGTCCGGCGGGCACCTCTGGAAGGTAGGAGGGGAGACGGTTCCGCTGGTCGGCTCGGCCGTGACAGTGAAGGACAACATCTGTAATGGGCTGTAGGCGTGGGCCGAGTGGGCTGTGGTGTAGCCCGTAGCAAGACAGTCCCAACTCTTTAAGATTTGTAACTCCACAATATTTGTGTTTTTTTTTAACTCCACAAGATTTATGTTGATACTACGATTTTGGTCGAGTCATGACTAAGGTTCTGTTATGGTATACAGAGCTTTTTGAGAGAAATACACATGAAATTTTATAGTTCTAGAAAAACATGACTGGGCTGTTGATCAAAAAGTTAGGATCAAAGTGCTATGTTGCACAACTGCATTTGGATGATTCACATAATACACTTTGGAACTTTGGAAAAATAACTTTTGACCCAGAAGGACCCAACATAGCAACTAAACAATCGATAAAATGTTGCACTTCGATTTGTACTGCACGTTTTTGCTCTACATTAACGTCCTCAGTCCTGACATGGACCAAACAACTCAGAACAGGCAGAGAAAAAGAAGTTCTAAAAAATTGTAAGCACCTTTTATTCACATATGTATACTAGAGTTTGCTTATTTATGAACAACAACAAGATGAATATTGATACAACCCACCAATCATAGCAAGTTGAAATACAAGTAAAATTTTGCTATTCCAGGTGCCAGACACAAGGAACTTCGAGACATAAATGTCAGAAGCAGCAGCAGCAACACTCATCCAGTATGCAGCAACAGCAGAGCGCAGCCAACCTGCAAAATCAAACAAGAAGGGGTTATTCTACAATTTTGAAGGACTTTGACCTAGTTTGAATGTAACTGCTAAGCTGAACAAAGGAGATAGTACTTGTATGAATCTATTATATGCAGCACTCTGTAAAGGATTTATAGTAACATAATTTTTTTACTTTGGCCTTGGGAAATGGTAAAGTACAGACTAGTGAATCGGTTGAAGTGTACTATCTATTCATACTTATGTAGCATAACACCATAAGTTTTGTTCACTATTAAAACTTGACACCTCGATAAATCTGTTTATGGGGTTCTAGATGCACAACATTCCAGAAATGAAGTTTGGATTGATACTTGCCTATGGCATGATTTGAACATAAGAAAATTATGACCAGCAGCCTTACTTGGTTAAACATCAAAGATGGCCAGTGCCACAAGCGACTGACTTAGCAAACATATTAGAGAACACCAATCACTATACAATCTGAGAGTGCAACTTTTTACTAAAAAATATTGAGTCTGCCAGGTCAATTGATGTCTGCATCATGCCAGAGTATAACCAATCTAGTAGATCAGTTGTATTTGTATAACTACCTCAGAGCATATCTGGGAGGTAATCAACAAAGCTCAGCATACAACAACAAGTACCTTGTTCTTGTCAGGATGGCACAATTTCAGCTTATATTAATACAGTAAACATGTTCAATCCTATCCATATAACCATACAGAAAATACTAATACAATCTTTTGGAACCAGTTTAGAAGCACACTTATTAGCCCTGTATACATGCATTCAGTAATTGCAGATAATTAAGTATTTAACTGAAGAGTCCGATGTGCCTTACTAACCATGACAACGAATGGCACAACGGGAATGTGAACAAAAATGTGTTACTATAGTTTTCATCATATATCAATCATTTAAAGCTATCTGAACATGAATTTCTTTTTAAGGAGTATGTACAATTCGAAGTTATTGTTTTTTATTTCCCAACATTACATCGATAACTATATTTAATCAGAAGTTGATTATCTACCTTCATTCTGACAATGCTTTCAGATTTTTTTAAAATGCAAGAAAAAGAATATGTCATTACAATGCATAACTTTGATCAGAGCAAGAGTATTGGTTATTTGAATAGATATGTTCTCCATTCCATGTTCTATCCTTTGAGTTTGAGGTGATCAGATAAGTGCAAGGTCAGCATTACCATCCTTTAAGGAAACCTAGGCAGCAGTCATCCTCATGATGGTGGTGGTGGTGTCCATGGTGATGATGGTGGTGGTCGTCGTCATGGTGGTGATGGCCACCGTACGGCGGCGGATAACCGTAGGGCTGCGGCTGCCCCTCGCTGAAGTATCCCTGGTACCCCGGCGGCGGCGGCTGCTGCTGCGGCGGGTAGTACGGCGGATTCTGGGGCGGAGGGTACGGCGGCGAGTACCCTGCAGGAACAGGACATGACCCCGGATCAGATGAGAAATAAAATTACAAATAATCGAGAAAAAGATTCAGCGCCGCATTTCACGGAATCGCCATTCCGATTCAGAGAACATCGAGGCGAGATCTGCAACGGACGAACTGGATTTCTAAACGGGGAAATATAATTCAAAAAAATAAAGCCAGCGGTGCGGAGAAAGACCTGGCGGTGGGAAGGACGTCGGAACCTTATCGTAGCTCATGCCGCCGTCGCCTTGCCGACTTGCCGTGCCTTCCTCCGATCTCTTCTCCTGGTCTTCTTCCTCTTTCGCGAACAGGCGTTTGCGTGAGCGCGTGCCGATTGATGTCGACTCGTCGCCGCCGGAGCCGGAGGGGCAAAGCGGACGGCTGGGCCGTGGGTGTGGTGGGCTCGATTATACTAATGTATACACAGCCCACTTCTGGACTGGACTGGACTGGAC
The DNA here is from genome assembly GCA_032690845.1 of Eleusine coracana subsp. coracana. Taxonomy (NCBI): domain Eukaryota; kingdom Viridiplantae; phylum Streptophyta; class Magnoliopsida; order Poales; family Poaceae; genus Eleusine; species Eleusine coracana. The sequence continues at coordinate 52,675,580 of CM064427.1, read as the reverse complement.
TGACGTCGTTGATAAAGGCCCATTAAAACGTACTATATTATATGTAGGATAATAGTAGAGTTCTGTTTGTCTTGCTGGAATAGCTCAGTTGGTTAGAGCGTGTGGCTGTTAACCACAAGGTCGGAGGTTCAAGCCCTCCTTCTAGCGCTATTTTAATTTTTTTGCTATTTGTGTTCGATTTGGTTTTACATGTGTTTGATGACTGTACGAAAGCTGATCTTAATCCTAAACATTTTTTATTTTTTTTGCTATTTGTGTTTGATTTGATTTTACATGTGTTTGATGACTGCACGAAAGCTGATCTTAATCCTAAACATTTTTTTTTATGGATGATCATGACTATGCCCTGGTCTGCATATAATTAATGCCGGTCGGGGCATCAGGTTTTTTTTTCGAGCAATAGAGCCATATATATCAGTTTTTTTTTTCGAGCAATAGACCATATTGTATCAGTTATCTCCTATTTACATTTTTTTTTGGTTGAGGCATGCATTAGTACACCTAACATATGTATCAGTTAATTTTTTTGCTATTTGTGTTCGATTTGGTTTTACATGTGTTTGATGACTGTACGAAAGCTGATCTTAATCCTAAACATTTTTTATTTTTTTTGCTATTTGTGTTTGATTTGATTTTACATGTGTTTGATGACTGCACGAAAGCTGATCTTAATCCTAAACATTTTTTTTATGGATGATCATGACTATGCCCTGGTCTGCATATAATTAATGCGGGTCGGGGCATCAGGTTTTTTTTTCGAGCAATAGAGCCATATATATCAGTTTTTTTTTTCGAGCAATAGACCATATTGTATCAGTTATCTCCTATTTACATTTTTTTTTTTGGTTGAGGCATGCATTAGTACACCTAACATATGTAGAGGGATTCAAGTGAGTGCCGAGATTATGAATTTGACGCTTTACTAGTAATTACTTTGAAATATGTATTCACATCTCACCGAGCTTTATACCTTGTGCATTAAGAGAGAACTGCCTCAATGCTCAGCGTGACTTACAGATAAGAGCCTTCCGGACTAGCCAAGGAGACTGCCTGTAACCACACTAAGAAGGAGCAGTCGTCAGTCAAAGGCTCAAAGCATGCATAACAACAAGCAGCACGTTTCCTCCAAGTAGAGGCCACAGGCAAGTCATCCTTGGCTATCTGGACAGACTCTCATCACCAACTATTTCCTACTCCCTGCTTCATGTGCGTCGTTGTGTTGTGTGTGTGTTCTATGCAAATGCAATATGTGCATACCCTATTTATATTGGGACTGATATGTGCAGACTGCAGAAGATGCAGTGAAAAGTAGGAGATCACCCAGAAAGGGCGCAGAAGTTTGTCTAGACACGACAGAGAACGACCCATACAGCATCGAACACATCCACATCCTTTTTCCCCGATTTTATATGATCCGATTTGTCTGTGAGCCTTATCACTTACCGAAAATGGAAACTGGGACCGGGAATATGCCATATTTCTTGCAACCCGTGATCGCGTATCTCTAAAGATCATGTTGACCTTTAAAAGTTGGATCATTCATTGACATTCAATAAGTCGTCAGGATATGTTCATATCCGATCCGACGTGTAAGTATAATGGCTAGTGCAAAGAAATTTTCTTTAGACCTGTCTTGTGATTTCGATGGACGGGTGAATGTTTTGCTCTGTCACTGCGACACTGCGTTCAGACATGAATGTCTATCGACAACTGTATTAGATGTTCAGCTAGCAGCATCATATATACTGCCAAATAAAATTTCACTTTTCTTGTATTTCACTTTTTCGACAAGTTCCTCAGGACCTATGAGTTTCTACTTTGATTGTCATTTATCAATCCATAAAAAAAAATCAACTTCTGAAGTCTGAACATTATCTTCAGTTTAGCTTTTATCAGACAACTAACTGTATTAGATGTTGAGCTAGCAGCATCATATATAGTGCCAACCAAAATTTCACTTTTTTCTTGTATTCCACTTTTTCGGTAAGTTCCTCAGGATCTCTGAGTTTCTACTTTGATTGTCAGTTATTGATCCATAAAATAATCATCAACTAATTCTAAACATTATCTCCGATTAGCATTTACATATTTTTGCAAGGTTTGCATCTTTTCTTATTGGAAAAAAGGGAAGTTGTTCTGCTGGTTTCGACAACAGAATACTGTGCCAAATCCGACAAGACGGGAAAACCGTGCAGAAGCTCAAGAAGTCAAGAGTAGCAGTTACAGGAAAAATACCGAGCGGACCTAATAATCCTAGTTGCTGAGGGAAAAAAATGTAGTATATCGAACTATATAGCGACTGTAGCTGATCCATTTATGTTCAAGGAGAGGTGCTGAAGATAACTTCAGTGTCGTCAACGAGCAATTGAAAGAGGTTATAACAGGTGGATTCAACACTTCCTTGCTTCAATGTTACCAGATGTATTTTTTCTGAAAAGCATACATTCAAGCAAAGATCCAAAATTTTGTTTGTTGAATATATAATATGCACAAAGAATATATATAGTACTTATTATCCTGTGCAAATTTTCAAACAATTTGCATTGCCTTTTTGGTCAGTGCTCTTTTATATCGTTATCTATTTTCAGTACATTTCACAAAAAAAAAAAGAATGCATGTAGGAAGAACAGAACACAAATATCGTTCCCTTCAGGTCATGCAGTTTTTATACAGCAAAATTCTCATTAATTAGGAAAAGATCAACATTGTGACAATTGAAAGAAATGATTTCAGTTCATTCCGTGATGCCATCTTATATCTCCTTCCGATTAACATGTCAAATGTCATTACATATACTGCATGACCACTATCTAACTTGATTTTACCCGAATGCTACAGATAAAGGAAATGAACAAAATTAGGCAAAATATCGCTCTACGCAGATGATTTGGTCTGTTCATCTCCACGCCCTGTTGCTTGTGCACCCCACAAAATGTCGTTCAACAAAAACCGCCGCCCTTGCTTCGGACGATCGAAAGCAGTACCTGCTGCATTTCGTCAGGTCCATCGTCCCATCCTTTGTCGGTGCAATTCGATTGCTTCTGCTGCACACGCAATGTACATCGAGTAAATATTCAAACTTCAAGTTACATGCACAAAAGGAAATAGATGCATGCGCGACATGTCAAGCTGCTAGCTTGCGATTGATATGTTACAGTTATAGCCTGTACTAGATGATTGAACATGCACCGTTGCAGCCGAAGAAGTGTGATTCTATTTAGTCTAGTGCTTTGTCCTTGTCCATGATCGCCGGAAAGTGATTATCAACCGAAGAAGTAACGAGCCTGGCATGAAAGATGAGAGCCGCTCGGACTAGCCAAGGAGACTGCCTGCGAGACCACACGCAGCAGAGCAGCAATGCATGCGCCGACTCCTGCAGGAGGCCACAGGCAAGTCATCCTTGGCTACCAGAGCAGAGCTCTCATCGCCATGCGAGGCTGCTCTTCTCCTACACCGCTTCCATCTACTGTATTAATCTTTCCTGATTGGGTTGTCCGATTGATCGTACGCCGCCTCTATTTATAGCAGGCGCGGATCAAAGTGACGCTGACGGGAACCGGAAAAAGGGAGGAGAGGGTCAAAAGCGACCCATGCAGCAGCTGCAGAACCGTATCCCTTTCCCTTATTGGATAATGTGCAGGAATATGTTCATGGCCATCCGCGAGAGATGTGATTTGTGCGGTGCGGCCCATCGCCCATGCCGTTGGCATCTACGCGCTTGGCAAGGGGACTTCTGGATCTTGGCAAAATCGAGAATGCTAAGACCTCTCTCTGTGCCTCTCTCGAAAGAACGGTGGTCAGGTCTGCGGCGGCAGAATGCGAGCTCGAAATGGAACGGAATCTGTCCTCTCAATTGAAGGCCGCCAATTAGAAGCCTAAATGCAAAATTTATTGGTTTACTGCTGCACTATTACTGCTGTGTGACCGAAAACTGCTGCTCTGTCAGTGATCTTGCCACTTCAATTGATACTTGGAGGAATAACATTAATAGAAGAACAGGATAGGGCTAGATGGCTACTGGAAAAATCAGGCAAATGACAAAAATTTGGAAAGCCAAAATACCCTTAAAAGTAAAAATCTTCTTATGGTTACTCAACAAGGACAGGATTCAAGCGGCAGAACAACTAAAAATGAAAGAAGTGGCGTGGATCATTGCTTTAGCTGATATAAGCCTGGGTTTGATGTGCGTCATTGCTTTAGCTGATATAAGCCTGTAATGCCTGGGAGTACGCTGATCGTTGTGCATTGTTCTGTTGTAAGCTGGTATCCCTAGCAAAACAAATATTTTTGCTTTCAATCAAAGCAGGGCCCTTGGGGTCTTTTATCTAAAAAAAAATCTTGCCACTTCGTTATTAGCTTTTCACATTATTATATTATGGATGTCCGGGCGTCACGAATGACCTCAATCGCTGCAACTTCAAGTCAAGCCCATGACTGCTTGCAGCTTGCAATCGCTGTTTTTGTCCAATCATTGGAATCTTTCTTCAGAATAGCCGATCTCTGCTTCCACTTTTTGGTGATCCGGCTGACCCTCGGTGCATTTTTCCCATGCTTCGATTATTTGGGCCATCAAGGTCGAACTGGGCTACGTTTTCCATTCACATGCTTGCGGCTTACATTTACATGAGCATGGCCCAGCCCAATCGACCCTTTTGTGCCGGTAGCGGACGGCCGGAGGCCCGGAGGCGCTCGACGGGTTTCGCTTCGGTTGACCAGTCCGATCCATTTTGAGCCGCACGCTTTTGATCCAACGGTAGCAGATTGAGGGTTCGTTCCCTCGGTCTGGTTCTGGTATGCATAATTTACAGAACACCCCCTGAAATGGATCGCGACTATTGGTCGCGATCCAATATTTTGCATAAACGCCCCTAAAATGTATCGCGATCCGAATTAGGGGGTTTAGTGTAAAAACGCAGATCGCGATTTAACATTTTGCATAAAGCCCCCTGACTCTGTTCTTCCTCGCCTCGACCCCTACCTCGACGGCGCCGACGACGGTGACCATGTCCGTGTACGACTCCCTCAAGCGCTGTTTTTCTCTTCCATCCGTCATCTTGTAGCAACATTCTCCTTCCCCTTCGCCGTACATCATCCACCTTTTTTTTTTCGCTCCCCTGTCTCATCCTCCGGCCACCTTGTCGCCGTCGATCTCCTGCCCTCGTTGAGTCGTTTCCTCAATATGTGCATGACTAACGCTGATCTAGACCGTCGCCGGGACCCATACCGGCCGCTCCGTCAAGCCGCGCGCGCGCACCACCGCCTCAACTACGGCCGCGGTCTCCTGGGTGACTTGGATCGCCAACGAAGGGGGCGAGTGGATTATGCGTGCTCTGCTCGTTCATCACCATGCGCGCCCTGATGATGGGCGGCCACCCATCAACGCAGAAATTTCTCAATTTCCACTTCTCCTCGAGAGATTAATCAAGCTTCTGAATTTTGGCCAGATGTTTTTTTTTACGAAGCTGTTTTTTTTTTCTTACACGCGCCTGCGAGAAGGTTGTCCTTGTCCCCGGTGTTGACTTGGGACATGGTTGTTTCCCAAAAAGGACAAGAAAAAGGATGCTACTTGCACGGCGTTCCAACTTTTCGAAGCGTGACCAAATTGAGAACCTGCGAGCTGTGGCCACCGAGCTCAGCTTGATGAGATCTCCAGTTTGATTACGGGAAGGAAAAAAAAAAAACTGTAACTTAGCTTGGAGCGAGCGACCTGTTTGGTCGTCGTACCAAGAAACACGCCACAGCTTCTTGCAGTAGCGGTTGGTGGTCTGAAGAACTAGCGTGTGTTTCACTGGCAGACTTGCTGTAGCTTGCTTTCGTCGTTTAGTTCTTGTACTAACTTTTTTTTGTATGTCTTTCCCAGCTCGCGCCAATCACGCGGCGATACATATAAGGCGCGCACCAGAGTGATCAGCAGCACCAGCTCTGTCTCTGAGCCTAAGCTCCAGGCCTCCAGGCTCCAGCCACCGCCATCGGCCCAACCATGCCGGCCACAGCCACAGGCGTCGCGCCGCGGCCGCTCCTCCCCCGCGCTGCGCCGCGTAGGCGGGCGCTGACGCGGTGTCGCGCGTCCGCCGCGCCACGAACGCCGGCGTCGGCGCTGGACGCGACGGCGACGAGGAGAGGGGGGATCACGGAGTACGTGGAGGCGGCGCGGGAGATGGCGCGGTGGAAGGACGGCGGGCCGGCGCGGTGGTTCACGCCGCTCGAGTGCGGGGGCGCCGGCGGGCGCGTCCCCGGCGCGCCCACGCTGCTCTACCTTCCCGGTAGGCGCTGCGCACACATAATATTTTTTTTCGTCCTTTTTCTCTCTCTTTTTTATTACGGTCTACGTGCGCTGTCTGAATATTCTTTTGCTTCCCGACGTGATAAAGCGCAGCTGATGACATGTAGTAGAGCTGTAGAATATTGCCGTGTTGCTCTTGGCTGTGTCCTTTTCAGTACCAGAGCATTCGGTTGTTCAGACTTCACAACAAACCAATAGTTACCAAGGTGTCAATTCACAATTCTGCTCATCAGTCTGAATGAACAGTTACAAAGGTTATATTATAGAACCAAAACGGATACTTGTTCCTGCATTTGACTCGAGTGGCTAGTCAACAGTGCAGCCTCTGCTAATCAATTGCCCAGCTGACTCATCCATCTTTCCTTTCACCCACGATCATGTTTTTTTTTAATTCAACGATCATGTTATTAGACGGTGTTAGATTCAAGTCACCGGTGTTGCTGAAAATTATCGGACGGATGGTTGATTGAGTGTGAGTGGTGACGGTTACATGATCTTATCACGAACTACAAAGGTAGGCCACGCAACAATTTACATAAACAGTAGTATAGTGTATTAGCACATCCTGCACAATGCGCGGAACTAAAATACAGGCAACTTGCCGACGAGTTGGTGACTTGCGTGGCCATGCCACCCAATTTTCTTGACTTCGTTGCTCACCTGCAGATCCTGCTGAAATCATAAACAACAGCGAGTTCTGAAAAAATTGATAGGAGTCTTGGCTGTTGGACAATGTGATGCTTTCTCACTGTCAACATGGGGAAACTGGCTATCTTGAAATATTAAGTTAACCCTGTTGTATCTCTGCTCGAAGTAGCCTAGTTAATGGACAGAGACATCTTGTGATTTTGCTGTCATCGGCATTATGCGTTGTATGGTCAGGAATTTATACGCAGTTCTTGGAATCTTGCAGGAATTGATGGAGTTGGTTTAGGTCTTATCCGGCACCATGAAAGATTGGCAAAGTATGAGCATTTTTAGATGGGAGCTGATGACCTTTCTTTCCCATCCATGTAACTGATGCTCGTTCTGTGTTGCAGGATGTTTGAGTTATGGTGCCTGCACATACCAGTTGAAGATCGCACGTCTTTTGAAGGTGTGTGGATTTTTTTTTCCGAATATTACAAACAAGTGGCATGCCTTTTGTTTAGATGACTGATGAAATGAGTTTGTGTTTAGAAAGTTTTGAGTTAGATTTATTTTAATTTCAGTAAGTGCATCAGGCTTGCAACAAATTTATTATAAGTTAAGTAGATCTTCTACTGATAGAACCCCCCAAACCGTTAACGGTGAATGCAGGACTTGTGGAGTATGTGGAGAAGGCAGTGAAATCAGAGACCTCAAGAGCACAAGATAGACCAGTCTATCTTGTTGGAGAGTCAGTAGGAGCATGCATTGCTCTAGCTGTGGCTGCGCGAAACCCAGACATCGATCTGGTACTGATACTTGTAAACCCAGGTCTTGCTGCCATTAGCTATAGTATTTAAGTTGCTCTGTCCTCTTCAGTGCTTTCTAAACCCAAAGTCTTCATCTCATCTTGCAGGGACAGGTTTCCGTAATTCACAACTGCAGTCTCTCTCGGCGTTCTTGGATTCGGTCCCTGAACCCTTCCATTTGACCACTCCACAGTTACTAAATTTCCTTACAGGTTCTGACTAATTTTGCTAATCTTAACTTTTGTTTGGCGCACTTGCTTTGATTCACACAAAAGGCAATTCCATTGCAGTGGTTTTACTACCCTTGCAGCCATATTCCATGTAGTTGTTTTTTCTTTGGATATACTGATCATACTTCAATGTCTTCTAGGGAATTTCATGAAGATGCCATCAACTTCTACCAGCCGTGCTTTTTCTCTCAGTGAAGCTGGTCAGACATTCTCAGAGATCACCTCCAATTTCTTCCCTTCACTTATGGTGAGTTCCAATACCCAAAGCACAAAAGAGGTGGAGCTGATCTGATAACTGGTCTGATCCTTATATTATACATCGGTTATCCATATTTCTTTCAGTGCCTCGATCCCAATTGAACTATTTCTGCGTCCCTTTTTGTGCAGTTTTTGGTTAATATTTTGCCAAAGGATTCCATAGTCTGGAAGTTGAAAATATTAAGAACAGCATCATCATATGTAAATTCTCGTCTACATGCAGTCAAAGCCCAGACTTTGGTAATTGCTAGGTAAAACATACAACAGGCTATACTGACAAATTATTTTTGACAGTGGTCCTATTATTTTTACTCTATCTGAAGCTGACGTTCTTTCCAGTGGAAATGACGAACTGCTCCCAAGCCGCAAAGAAGCTGAAAGGCTACATAGCACCTTACAGAACTGCAGAACACGTCACTTCAGAGATAGTGGCCACAAAATCTTAATGGTATGGGAGACAAATATGTTTCTATTTTGCATGCTACATTATTTATATCTTTATCTTCCTATGGAAGATGGCCACTGCCATGTCCAGTTTACAAGCATATATAAAAGTCCACCAATAATTTCACAATATATCACAGGAAGCTGAATTTGACCTCGCGACAACCATTAAAGGAGCTGGGTACTATCGCCGCTCCAGGAAGACAGACTTTGTTTCAGACTATCAACCGCCAAACCCTGACGAGCTCGAAATGGTTATCAACCATGACCGGTACCGTCTCTCTAGAAACTTTAAGCTAAAACAGTTTTGGTGGTATCCTGCTGGGCCCGTAGTCCGTACTTGGTCCAAATCTCATATAGTTTCCTTCCGGGTCCTGTTTGGAAGGCAAAATTTTTACAAGAGACGCCAGCAAACAGAGTAACTCAGTTTCCTGCGAGAAATGCTACTGAATTTTCTCAACACTTTTCAGGATTCTGCACTTTGTCACTAACCCAGTGATGCTATCTACTCTGCCTGATGGCAAGATAGTGAGAGGATTGGCAGGGTTGCCAAAGGAGGGTCCTGCTGTGCTTGTTGGGTACCACATGCTACTGGGGCTTGAGCTTGGACCCTTGGTCACAGGGGTGCTGAGCAGCACTGGCATCCACATCCGTGGCCTAGCTCACCCCTTCATGTTCGACAAGAACACTGAGAAACTCATGCCAGACTCGGCACATTTCGATCTGCATCGGATAATGGGCGCAGTGCCGGTGACAGGGACCAATTTTTACAAGCTTCTTGCAGAGAAGCAGTTTGTGCTGCTGTATCCTGGAGGTGCCCGGGAAGCGCTTCACAGAAGGTGAGGTTTGGCATGTAGAGCTTGTGGTCAACTGGTTTATTTTCCGCCTAAAGTTATCCTGGAGGCCACAAGTAGTCGAAAACTCACTGCAGTTTTGCTTTCAGGGAGAGGATTACAAATTGTTCTGGCCTGAGCAGTCTGAATTTGTGAGAATGGCATCAAGGTTTGGTGCAACAATCATACCATTCGGCGTGGTTGGAGAGGATGATATCTGTGATGTAAGTGTTTCCTTGCTTCCTAATCTGCTTAGATAATAGAATATCACAACAATGTGATCTTCCTTTGTTACTCTCCTGATTTATGTGATACAAGAACAATGTGATCCACTCAAATGGATGTGTAATTGTCCTTGAATCATGATAATTAACACCCTGTGATGCTAATGTCCTCTGGTATCTCACATGACTTGCTTATGATCCCAGTTGTTGTTAGACTACGATGACCTTCTGAAGCTCCCATTCTATGACATCATCGATAAGATTATAAACCAACATGGCCTGAGGCTAAGGTATATGCTGCGCATTTAACTACAATGACCCGCCTCATTTTATTTGTTTAAGTGATTTGTGTTTGATGTCTCCAAAGATTTAGCTAAACCCTGATGTTGATTTGAATTGTGGTTTTAAAGGACTGATTCCACGGGTGAGTTGAAAAATCAGGAATTGCATCCCGTTGTTGCCACACCGAAATTACCAGGGAGGTTTTATTTCATCTTTGGAAAACCAATTCAAACTAGAGGTAAAATTCAAAGAGCTAAAGATAATAGCACTCTGTTTTGGCATTCTCTCATGTCAAGTTAGCATGCTTGTACTTTGGTACCAAAATCTGAGACAGGAAGACATGCACCGATGCACATCAGTTTCTGGAACCTGAATACCTGATGTTTGATTATTTTGCCTTTGAATCTCATTTGCTCTGCTTGTTTGTTGAGGAAATTACTTATCCCTTGTTTGTTTGCATAGGGAGAGAGAAGGAGCTAAGAGACAAAGAGAAGGCCCAAACCCTCTATTTGCACGTCAAATCTGAAGTGGAGAGCTGCATCAACTACCTGAAGGAGAAAAGGGAGGAGGATCCATACAGAAGTATACTGTCTAGGCTTCTTTATCAGGCAACGCATGGCCCGAATGCAGAAATACCCACATTTGAACCATGAGATTCCGAGTACAATTAGTTATTTAGTTAGAATTTAGCAATTGTTGTATATGTTTTTCTTATGTTATTCATTTTACAGAATTTTCTGTTACCGTTAGCTTCTCACAATCATTCTGTACATCGATTTCTTGTAGTTCCTTTAGGCCATAATGGTCGATAAAAGTTAGCTAATAACTACAAATTTGTGTTGATTACAAAAGCAGAAGCACTTAGGCAAGAGTATTCTGATCCCTATATAAATTACTAGTAGAAGAAAAGTGGTTTTTTTTCTCCTTTGTTTGTTTTAAACACATATTTTATCGGTATATACCACTATGCTTGTGCTAATACTCCACAAACTAATTAAGTTGGCTGCAAGCTTAATGTGGTAACTGTGGTGGCAGTATTTTTTTTTCTAGGTTAAATGTGGTGGTAATGTGTGTGTGTGTGGGTGTGGGTGGGGGGGGGGGGGGGGGGGTTGAGGCGTTCTTGAAAGCAGTGACATTCACCAACTCGTAAAGCAAAACTCTTTATTCTCATATCATACACAAAAGTAGGATGAAATGAGGCATTCCATTGGAAGATTCGTACTATACATCTGGATAATGTTAATAAACAGAAGAGACTAGCTAGGAAGTTAGTGAGGAAATACTATGTACAGATTTCATGTGTGCCAATACATGGGAGTGTGCAATGAGGTATTAGTTGCTTATGTCAAAGTATTTGGGATCTTCAGGGAAGTCATGCTCAACTCGCAGCTGCAAAGGAAAAAAAAATTCTGTTAGAACTGTACATCTAAGAAAGCCAATGAATATGAACATAAGCAATAGGCAATAGCCACTCCTAATGATGTCATGTTCATGCGCTAAGTATATTAAGTATATTCAAATTTGGCATAAGTGATGTATCTGATGCAGTAATGCATATGTATTGGAATATATGTAGAAGTCGTAAAGCAATAAAATAAAAGCTTATACTTCTAAAATCTCAATCTGTAGTCTTTTCCTTTATCTTGAGACTCTAAGTATGTTAGATGTTGAAATTATTCAGTCTTAGTGTGCTTTCACGAAAAGTTGGAAGAGAGACATAAATGGCCTTGAGGTATCTCAATGGACACATACCTCGCCTTCATCTGAGTCTGAGTGCCTTTGAGGGAAGACAACTCTAATATCATTGTACAGATAAAATCTTCTCTCCTCCTGTGTCTCAGAATTGTGACTCTCTAGTTTTGACATATCAGATTTGCACTGCTGCCTTGATCTTGACTTCTTAGAGAAGGGGCTCAGAAAGCGCAGGTGCAAAGCATAACGCAGAAAACGTCCAGCTGAACTATCATTGACCTTGGAAGATCTGCAGCAAGATTTCTTTTCGCCTAACTGACATGTGTGTATTTGGCAGCAGCAACCATCAACGTTTGTGCCATTTTCTAAATTCCCAAGAGGGGTAGATCCAGTTGGTTTTCTAGCATCACATTCGGTGGAGCAGCATGCCATATTTACAAAACCTCCCTTTTCTGATTCATCAGTTGTGTAGCAGTTCTGCCGCTGTTCACAGCCTGCAAGTCAAAAGAATTTGTCATTAACTTGAGTTCTGTGGTTTGGGTTTTATCTACCAGTAGTATTGGCTTCATTACATTCAGAAAATAGTGCCCCACACTCTCTAAGTTCACTTCCATGTTGGATTGACTCGACCCTTATGTCACTGGCCTTGCTTCCTTCGTCGGTTTGATTAGAGGTAGAAGCGGGGGATAGAGTAATCTTTTGCCGCATGAAAGTCTGTCCCATTTTGCAACATCAGAAGATTGGCAAGGGAAGTAAAAAAAAACTTGTAGTTGTAAGTCCTACAGGAAAACATTGGATATCCATTTCACCAGAAAAAGGAAACATTTTCTGTTGACTTGGCAATACTTGAAATTAGCACTGGATGATTAAGGATTGCAATTTCTGATGTATCTCAATAGAATATTTACCATCCAGTATATAACAGTATAAATTGCAAGTAGCAATATTTTCGTTGAAAGGTAAATACTAGCATATTCTTTTTGTATCCATTGGCTATTGGCTACAATGCAACCAGTGATATTACAGATTTACAGGAAGCTATTGGCTACACAGGAGATTTAGGAGATTTCTATTATCATCACTGCATAAACACTGAATGGAATATTTTTTTTTCTCTGTTTATCCACAGATCTACCAAAAGTAGAAATTCATGTAAGTCATGGAACAATATCTATGTGGAATACCTATCTCGGAGCCAACAACATTCATCGAATGCCAACACAAAAGCTAAGAAGTTAAAAACAATGCCATTGTAAGAACTCATCAAAAGTGAAATAAAACAGGGATGTCAACACTACTCATATTTCCTGCCACACCAAGCGAAAATATGAAGACCCGGGCTATAACAAGAGATATAAAAGAAAAACCCACAGTAAAACCAAATATATACAAAGGCAACAGTATAAAGCAGCCCCCATTTCTGATACCTTGGTTCCAGCAGGCATATCACTCAAATCATAACTACACAAGAAGGTGTGGAGTGGCGTCTTCTCTGGGTTACTGACCACCTGCCAAGTACAAGAGTTTCTCTTGAATCGAAATTGGTGAATGAAAAGGAATTTGAAAATCTCATTAGAACTTTTCAAAGATGCCTAAACACCAAATATTTTGAAGGTAGTGACTAGACAAGTCTCAAAGTTAGAAGTGAGTATTGAGATTAATGTAATATACCATGAGCTCAGTATCCCATATATTACAATTTTACTGTATGAAACCGTACCACAAAGAGAAATAACAAAACAGCAGTCATTTTTCACATGGCAGAGAGGTGGGATCATCAATTGAGCTATACAAGTTTTGGTTTGACCGCAGGGCATGCAGACTGCAAGCTCAAGAAGCAATATGCACCATCATGTCAAACAAATGTGCTCCAAAGTCCAAACATGACTTTACCGTCCTAGATTATTTACCTATTTTATGCATACATAATAAAGCATGATTCAAACAGTACTGCATTCCATTTTCCCAAATAACATAATATAGCAAATGGACAACTTGATCATTCACCTTAAATAAGCGAAATGTGATACTATACTAGAAAGGACAGTTACTTAAGCTTACAGAATGCTTTCCAAAACAGTAGATCCTAATGGATTAGTTCATGAAAAAAAAATCTGTGTTAGGCATATCATCAGGCTGAATAAATAACTAGGCATATAACAATCCAATTCATCAGAATTAACAAAGGAAAAAATATAGACATAAGATCAAAATAAAAATATTATTACAATGTCGAGCAATTCAATACCAGCTGTATGCGGCCTTTAACAGGGATTCTTAACCGGCTTCGTGCTGACCGTGAGTCATCGTTACCGGGGCCTCTTTTAGATTTTGGACTTTTGCTATTGTTTGTAGGCAACCTCCCCACAAGATTGATTGATGAATAGTACAGTAAGGAGCTATCTTCATCGATGCTGCTGACAGTAAATGGAAGCTTCTGAGTTGGGGGAGAGAAGTTACCACCAGCCACATTAAGGATAGCCAGAAAACCATCAATGCTCTGCATTAGGAGAAGATTGAGTAGAAGCCACCTCATAAAAAACAATTTAAGAGTACCAAAATAAGGTGTACCTGATTATCTTTTCCACATGAATATCGACCAGATAAAAGGGACTCTTCAAAGGAACCAACTAGCGATCTCCTAACAGGGAGGAGGCTCAAACTCCTAATACATCTCATGTGCGGAGATACAGGTGCAGATTCTGGGCCCCAATTTCGATATCTTCTTTGTGAACTCCTCGTAGGGGTCATCGAGTCCAATCCATCATGAAAATCACTACTTTTTCCTTCCCTCGTCCCTATCTGACCAGCATATTCAGAATAATTTTCATGATTTGGTCTTTCAATATCATTCAAGTCCAGGTGGTCATTTTCCGTTGCCCTTGTTAAATCCTGGTAAGCTCTTGCAGTCTTAATTCTATGAATCCATTTTGGACCAAGGGGAGACAAAGTGAGTGGAGGAGAATGTGACAGTCTTACAGGCGGTATTGCAACCCTTGAAGGATTCATAATTGTTTCAGCTCCTATACAATGGGAGGAAGAAAAGAATTCCCTGCCTTCAAGCAATGGGCCATCAGTGAAACCATATTCTGTTCTCTGATTCAAGTATCTCAACGCTGGCCAAGAAGGTGAGTCATAGGAATCAAGAGTTGCAGTGTTGGCCTTTTTACTGTCATGCAGCCCAGAAGAAAAAAGATGCCTAATACTATTTGTGTGCCGATTTTTGGCATCGCCAGAACCGATATTCAGCACATCACCATGGAAATTTCCACCTGGAAGCACATTAGTTAATGGTGACAAAACCCTTTTCCTTGCCTGAGGCCCGTGCTGTTCAACTGATGAGCTGCTATCAATGACTAAAGATGAATGCATCTTGTCAGCTACTGTTATATCCGAACCTCTAACAGAACTAAAAAAACCTGAATCAAACCCAACAACCCTCATTGCAGGCATGTGGACGGTAGATCCAAATTTAGGGCATGATTTATAATTTATATCTCTTGAATCAGGTGTAAGTCCTTGGAAGGCTGAATGACCATCAATGGCAGGGCTAGTCGAGAAATGGCAATCAAAACCATTTGTAGCATCCAATGCAGCTTTTCTCTTGAGGTCACAGATGGATGGGCATGTAAATGCCATACTGCTCGAGGTTCCAGCAGGAAATTTATCCAAATCAGAAGAGTCAGTACCATTGAAACAAGGACTAGTGACAGGTGCACTCATTATAGTAGACTCTTCCTCTTTGCTCACGGGAACTTGAAGCAAACCCATCTTAATATGGTCTCTTCAACCACAGGTCAATAGTCAATACAGACTTCCAGTTACATCTGCAATGTGTTCATTCAGACGCTACTTCCAGCCCCTCACAAGTCCAGCAACTGTTCTAATAATAATCAATCCCAGAATCAGCTAAAACTTAGAACTGCATTCAGATTTCTATTTGACACCTATCAATGGTATGGCTGACACCACCCCACCAGCCACCACCAATCATGCTCTTGTAGTTACTGCAGCAATTGGAAATGAAAGACAACTTGGAGCCTGCATAAGCAACGAGAAACCTGGGATGAAACATACCAAGAGATCAGAACATACTCCTTCACTCAAAATCAAACAATGTCACCACATTGTTAAACAAGCTCAGCTTACGATAATTTTCTTGAGTACTGATTATAAAGAGCATTCTAAATTGGCAATTTTCACTTGCAAAACTAAGGCAAGACACCAGGCTAACAATTATGCTAGCATGACGCAATGTGGCAAAATTAGCCAGTACCCAATAAGAATAATGCCTTTAACTAGCGTCTACTCCACGGAGGGAACAAATCCAGTCCAATCTTAGCAAATCAAAAAGAATTTATTTGCAGTTCTTAGTCAAACATTTGGATTCCATGGCAAACCGAGGCAAGTGAAGAAGAGATCCTACAGAGGAACAAAGCGAGCAAGCTTGCTAGAGCATCCTAACCAACGAGAGCAGGAGATCAACTCCGCAGAGGCAGGTCTAGACGGCCGGCGCGCCCCTGTCACGGATCTAGATCGTGGCGGTGTACCGGAAACCCAACCGCAACACCGCGATCAGGGGGCGCCGGAGAGCCCCCGAATCGAACGGAGTGTTCCAGCTGTCGGGGTGCAGTCCCTATCGGATGGATCATCGGAAATTCATGCGAGATCGTCTCGAATTACCTTGGAACAGACACGGCATTCCGTCGAGCGGCTTGTTTCGTCGCGGTTCTTCTCCTCCTCCGGAGTCCCCAACCTCCTGTTTGCGAATGCGTGGGTTCTTCGTCTCTTTTCCGTCTCTCCCCCATGGCTAAATAGATTCCTACGGTTGGAGGATTCTCTCCTTATTTGGGCCATCTTTTCCATACTTTGCCACTTGGGTTTGCTTGTGTTCACCTCGCCCCTACAAACTTTTTTTTAACCGCATTTGCTTCTCTTTGCCTTGTTTGCCACGTAACGTAACCGGGGTGCTGTGGCCTGTGGATTTTACTTTTAGATCTCGTTCAAATTTTCTATGCATCCATTCAAAGATTCAAAACCCTGATTAGTTAATCTTAAGTAATCAAAGCGAGGGGTTGCTTTGTAAATAAAGAACAAAAAGAACACGTCCCGTGTAAAGAATGTGCGTGGGGCGCCGACCAAGCACGTGACTGTGGTGTGGAGAACTGGCGATGGCGCCTGCGTTTTTGCGTGTCTTGAAAGCTGCGCCTGCGCTCGCCCCGACTTCCGTATGCCTCACCGCCAGTGGGCGAACGCGATTACGGCATTCAGAGCTGACGCCTCTCTTCCTTCCTTGCACATTTCTACTGCCACCGTGGACGACTCCTCGTCTTTGGCAACCTCCAAGTCGCGCTGATTCATGCATGACGTGACGTGCCTCCGTACTGACCCGAACGTCGTCAGCTGATCCTGGTCCCGTGTGTCCTCTTCGCCGGTGTAGAAAGGTGCGCGTAGGCACTCACACATGGTCGTTCACTTTATAAAGATGTCAGTTAGATGTTGAATTTTTTGTACCTTTGCCGGCCACTGTAAGTTCACGGGTTAGGCTGGGTAGACCGATGATAGCATGTTGTTATTCGGGTAGTTTCTACACGGCTCCAACTGGTGAAAAGAGCAGACAAATTTGCACAATGTGTCGTACGATGCAGTCTTTATTATTTTTTTTGATAGTTCGGATGTTAAAAACTATGGAGAAGCAAATATGATTGTTTGATCTTATTTTGCTCTTTTTTTAATAAATACCCCATACGCTGAGAACTAGGATTTCTCACCCCCATTCCCTTGATAGATCAAGAACGATTACATAACCTCAGATATCATATGGCACACAAGCCTTGCTTCGAAGGCAAAACAAACAAATCTTATGCCGAGAAATTGGAGAAAAAAATTGGGATTTTATTCCAAACAACCCGTTATTTGCACAACTACATCTCAGATTCTTGAACCAACGGCACACGGAACACCAACTACTCTGCAATATTGGCTGAGTTCACATGCTAATATGTACAACGTTCTGTTCTTCCACAGCGAGGCTGCTGTACTGCTTGTTATACCATAAAACCCGCCTTAAAACCAAAAGCACCCTGCACATGAATAATAAGGGAGAAAATTAGTCCGATATAGCATGCTCCGGTTTCCCTTACCTACTGAGAGCGAAGGACTAAGAGTAAACCACTTTTATCGCAAATGTATAAACTCACAGATAATGGAAACTCACCCTATGTTTTGCTAACTGGGCCAGCAGCTGCTGACAATGGCTGCCGATCTTCGAAGAATGTTTGTGCTGAAGGAAGAGATGAGAGGCTCATTCTGGCGGTCCCTTTATCATGATGGTCTTCTGTTTCTTTGCTATCTGAAATCCCTGATGTTCTCAATGCCCTGGAAGGTATAGAGAAACTACGGGCTATAGACCCAGGTGGCGGTGTCGGTAAAGGTGATGCAGTCTGAGGAGCACTTGGTGGAATTGGTCGTGACCTAAAATGATCCTGGACTTTGGGTGCCAAAGAGGCAGAATTTGGTACCAGTGGGGCAGAGTGGGCAACTAAACTAGAAAATGTTGTATTCTTTGATGAATTAACAGGTGGACGAGGAAGCTCATGAAGTTCCTTTATTTTGGGTGAGGAAAGGGGTGGTGGTGAGGTGTTGGGAGAAACTCTGACATGAATTGCTGGATGATGCGAAGAGCTGTGCCTAGGTGGTACGGAAACAACATCAATGTTCTCTGTTGATCTTGGCCTGGATGCTATTGGACCGGAAAAGGACCCTCTCTTCACCTTTTTGTTATCAGGAGTCTTTGAGTCATAATAACCGGGTAAGGCAAGATCACTCAAGGGAACCACTTTCCTTGTTTCTGCAGTATTGGTATTGCTCTCTTTCAGCACAGACTGTGTTGTTGATAATCTTGTCAGACTAGGTAGCTTATTGTCTCTCACATCACCCATATCAGGAGATGAATGGAATGCAGTTTTGCTCTCCAGAAGTGATCCAGAATTAGGATTTCCTGAAACTATCTGAGGTGTGGCTCGAATATCACTTGGAGTAGGCAAAACATAAGTATTTAACTTCCTCGTAGCAGAACGCCGCAAATCTTTGATTCTCTCTTCTGTCTCGAGCTTTTTCTCCGGAAAAAGTGGGGCTGACTGACTGACAACTCTTTGTCTATCAAGGGGAGCAGAAGAATACTCTTCTTTGCTCCTATTAAAAAAATCCTGCAGAAATTATAAAATCAGATGGGCCCTTGAAGCCTGGAAACAATATAACAATTGGTAGGTATTTTCAACGTTTGGAAAGAAATGAAAGGAAACTCTATAATAAATATATATTGGTTAAAAGACTGAAACATCTCATTTACCATTCTCTATGACAAACTAGACAAGCTTTTCCCATTATTCTGGCTATACAACATATATAGCAGTAGTACTAGAGGGACTGGCTAAGAGGGAAATGTTAGCCGTGACTTTGAGCCAAATAAAGACACCAAAAAACATTTATAGTACCTCTGTACGACCTCTGGAAGCATGGCCAGCTTCTCCAGTTTCTTTATTTTCACCATAGTCAAAAGAAAGCTCTCCATCATGGCTGTCATTGTAATCATCATCGTTTTCATCCTCAACATTGTAATCCTCCTCCTCAAGTGCACTGAACTGATGATCAATGTGTTGCTGCTCAGCAGCAAGCCTAACATGTGGCTCTACAGCCTCAAGAGATTTGAGACCTTTTCTGAACAAATGTAACTGGGTTGCACAAATATAAAATCAAGTAACAACAAATTAGTTTCTGCGCTTATTGCCAAAAGGACAAACAGGACAATTTTCAAATAATTGAGTGAACACCTGTGCAGCATGATGCCGAGCAGCCTGTGTGAAAAGACTTCGGAACTGTCCTTGCTTCAATGATTTCAACCGGAAAAGGAAAAGAGTGGCTTCCTCTCGATAATCTTCCTGAGCTTGCTTCAATTGCTCCGAAACGCCTGTGTCACCTTTCGCATTCTTGGATCTTCCCTTCTCTTTTTGAGTATTTAGCAGGAACTCAAACAATTCTCTGAAAAGAAGTCTCAAATTCATGTAAAGAGCACCAAAAATGAAAAACTGAAAACATATTGTACCATGCTTTGTACAAACTCCGTACCTTTTTTCATCACACTGCCGTTTCATTTCCTGCAAAGAAAAATACTCCTAAGAATTAACTCTCAGCAACGGAATACACACACCAAAAAAGGAAAAACTTTAAACAAGCACACACAACAAAAATAATAGAGAAGCAATATAATCAACCAGCATTTGACAGAAATAAATCAAATGAGAGATTTGTATACATGTCAAGCAAGTACAGTTCAAACTTAGGTAAGAGCATGAGTTCTGCTAGAAACTTGTGAGCCTCCTCATATACACAAATCAATATTTTATTTGATTGATATTTTTGTTTTAGTTACAAGTATTCAATCACATTGTAGATACAAGTATTCAATCACATGCAATGTGTATCGATACCTTTGTTTTAGTTAATATGTCCTTAACTGTAATTTTTTTCTTTCTTGAGAAAACAGAGCTCATTGCATTGCTTGCATGCTTACAAGACCACAGCAGGATTAAAAAGTGGTAAACAACCAACGGTATAAGAAAATAAGAGTCTGGAAATAATGACTACAAGGGATCATACCTCTACAGTTTGAAGCTCATTAAGAAGGGACTGTGATGGAGTGGTAATGGTATTAAGAACATGAACACGCTACGAAAAAGATAATTGGATCAGCAGCAGAAGACTATAGGTATTCTGCAATTTCAACAAATAAGTAATTGGAAACTTACATAACTATCAACAAGTTTCCGAAGTTCAAATTGTGATTTCCCAAGCAACAGCAAAACCTTATCTGTGGTATGTTAATGTAAGGGTCAACAAAATGATCATAAGTTGAAAGTAAAATGTACATATTCTTCGTATTTATTAATGAGATTAATAACAACAGACTAAAAAGAGTAGGTGAGTGGCAATAAAGTGAGTTACTTGCTCCCATCTTCCTAGAAGAGCCTAACTGTGGTCGTTATGCTAATGAGAGCATGGTTCTTTTCACTATCCTAAATATTACCATTGAAGAACTGATGAATGACATCAACTGACATTGATTCTGGCACTATTTTATTCACCTGTTTTAGAGCTTGTACATGTCAATCTTAATACGCTCCAGTTCCTTTTTATCAATACTAAAGTAATCCATAACCATATTAACTAATGTAATGAAAGAAAATCAAGCATACAGCCTGAATCAATTATTAATAGATTAGGATCTTCTAATTTTGTTCAAAACTTGCAAACTTATGGTTTTAAAACAGAAGAACCTACAGGCTAATTTTTTTGTCAAAAAAAAATTAATAAGGCTAAGACAACATAATCATCCAAATTGAATGCTTTTTTTAGATGAATCAAATGCATTTTCTGTGCATAATTGCATTACCTATACAAAAAGTGATGGGAATTGATGTGAGATTCTAATGCTTAAAACCATGGTACTAAGTATTCACATTGTTACAATATTTTGGTCAAGTTGGTAGGCCTGAAATCTCTCTCTCTCTCTCTCTCTCTTTATTATAATGGCTATAAATACCTATCAGTCTAGAATATCCATTGTAAAGACAACCATGCATTTCCATCAATGACCGGGAGAAACATGCTTCTACAGGCTAAAGAACAGAAAGCGCAATTACCGTTCATTCCATCCTTATTTGGTGTGACTCTTTTAAGTAAACAGGTTCCCATTTCTTGTAGTGCTTCGGAGAATTCTGCATTCAAGCATCAAATAATCAGTACCATACTACCATCCAATCATCAACAAGATACTACCATCCAATCATCAACAAGACTTATAACTGCTACAACTTGTAAAACAGTACCCTGAAAAGCCACATACTCCCTCCGTTCTTAAATTGTTGTCTCTATTGACTTTTTTATTTAACTTTGACTATTCGTCTTATTCACAATATTGTTTTAAATATGAAAAATTTTAAGTTATGTTTTAATTTCCTTTGACAATAAAACACACTATGACAACATATATAATGTTTTCAAATTTTTTTGAATAAGACGAATGGTCATAGTTAACTAAAAAAGTCAACGGCAACAATAATTTAAGAACAGAGGGAGTATCTTTTAACATTTTTAATGCAAAAAAAAAAGGATCTACATGATGTAAACATTGTGAAAATGATGAAAGGCTTAAGGTTTTATGCACTGATATGCAAACATGTTTGGTGTTGCCAAGACATATTGGTCCTAGATGTAGCTCTCTATTCATAAAACAACGTGACTTGAGTTATCAACAGAAAACAAATTGATATTTCACTGTTTCAGTGAAATATTGTTCGCAAGCTGGCCTTCATGGTAAAAGTTAACAAATACAACAAGAGAAGTGTTACAGAGTAAACACCAAGAGAAGAGGGAGGTAATTAAACAAACAAAAAAAAATACCATATGCACTATTTGCAATTGCTGCAGCAACAGAAAGCAAGTTATCATAACAGCTCCTCATATCTGCCATATCCTGCCAAAGAAAGCAGTAGTTTGAAACAAATTAGCTGAATGATCCATCAGTTCTTAAAGCAAAGGAAGTTAAACTTGAGCAACTTGCACGAAATCTAGAAAAAGCTCTAGTATGGGTAAACAGCAGGACACAATATTTTATCACTTTTTTTTATAATACCCTGACTAAACGATAAAATTTCTAACAGTTAAGCACTAGTGACGAAAGTGAAGCTTGGCAATGTGGCCCCCCGCAGGTCAGATCCACGTAGAATCAACAAGAATTTCTAATCGAGCAGAATGCCACCCTCTGAGCTTAACATGTAGTTCTGATAAACCTGACAAATGCTCACATTGTTCTCCCTCCAATGAGACACTGCACAAGCATCATAATGACTCAATTATCACCTCACGGAATAATATAGAACGCATCCCAAAAAAAACCAAAGCAAATATGACTCGCCTTGAATAGAATAAACATAAAGTTCAGTTGAAATTCGTGAAACCATCACACCACTGGCAGATCAGAGAGAATTTAGACAAAATAGCATGTAACACGACCCATAATGTGAGCAGACGATAATCCCAAATCATCCACTCGTAAACAATTCCAAGTCGTGTGCACTGAAATGGAACATGGATCCACACACTAAATTCCCATGAAATTCACGCGGGAGAACAGCAGCAGCAACTCCGAACTATAAACAAACCAGCCAAGCCGATATCGTGGAATCCAAAGCACCATGGTTCACGCATGCTGCTGCAGAAACCAGATGCGAAATCGTTCATCCGGCACAAGATCTCTTCACACCTACCGACTCACTCGCGACCCCACGCAGAGAAAGGGAGAGAAGCAAGGGGAACACCGCACCTGTGCAGCGGCAAGGAGCTCCTCCGCTGCCGCCACGGCGGCTGTGGAGTGGCTACGACCGCGGTCGCGGTCCACCCGCTGCTCGTGCCGCTGCAGCGCGAAGCCCCGCAGCTTCCGCAGCGACGACTTCATCTCCTCTTCCGCGACTCCACCCGCAAGCCTAATTCAGACGGATGCCGGATCGAATCCCTAGATCGCCGGCGAGGGCTCGCGGAAACCCTAGCAGCTCGCCCGCAGTGCCCCGCAGTCCCGCACACTCTCACTGACGAGGAGGTGACGGAGTGCGGAGATGGGGATTTTTTTTCTCTCCCTCTCCCTCTCCCTCTCTCTCTCTCTCCCCTTTTCCGGCGCTCGAGCGCGAGTGGCGCACTGGTGCGCTTTCTTTACTAGTTTGCGC
Organism: Eleusine coracana subsp. coracana; assembly: GCA_032690845.1. Taxonomy (NCBI): domain Eukaryota; kingdom Viridiplantae; phylum Streptophyta; class Magnoliopsida; order Poales; family Poaceae; genus Eleusine; species Eleusine coracana. The sequence goes on along the minus strand of CM064427.1, from coordinate 52,652,118 downwards.
ACTGTTTTTAATGTGCCCTTAATTAATGATACAAGTTTTTTTTTTCGGTTGCTTGTCTCTAATGAAACTTTGGTTCCTGCTCCGGTCTTTGTTTGGTCAAACATAGAACCGTCGGCGAGCAAACGGAGGCGTGGCCTAGGCTTTGTGCTCGTCTCCTACGCATTCGTATCAAACAAAAAAAACATTTTAAACCGAGAAAGGTACTATGCACATTCATATTAAATCAAAGAATGTACTCATTCATGTTCCCATACCGTATTATATTTCGGAGTTGTTCTCTAATCCTTTCGCTTTTCTAAGATTGCCCGATTCTTCTTCTGCTTTTGTATAATTGATTTCTTTATTTTGGTTGGTGATTGCTGCCTTCCTATTGTCCGGTCAAACAGAGCGTTTGCGAAAAGCAATAAATTTGACGCAAATATCACTTTGGGTGTGAGTAGTCGCTCATCTTTTTGTTTGACAATACGGTGCCAACCAGCAGCGTCCTCGTTTCACGGGTTTGTGAACTTTACTTAGTTCGGTGATGGATATGTTGTTATTGTTTTATTGATGCTTACCGGCACAAGATCCGTGCTCAATTAAGACCAGTCTTTTGACTGAATCATTTTGATGCTCGTGATTGGATGTACCGTACGATGATCTGATGGAGGTTGTCGTCACTAGCGTCCAGCGTACCCAACATATTGGTGGGGGATCCTTGTCGCGCGATAAACAAAAGCCGCAAGCGAATCCAACCAGTTTGGTCTTCTATCATCTTTAGAAAATCAGACAAATACATGCATGAATCTCAATTTTGAAGACATTTCCATAGAAAACACATTAGTTCTGCACATGAAAAAAAAAGTTCTCGAATTCCAGACCGAGTCATAGTTTCAAGGTCCGGTGCCTTTTAATTTTAGTCAGATCACAAAACAAAGGACACGCAACAGTTATGATTAGTTTATTACTCCGTGGTCCAAGTAGCAAAAGGTGCGTCAGAAATTATCCTTTTAAACAAAGTTTTCCGTTTACGCGAGTGACATGATTAGACGTCGTGAACAAATCACAGCCAAGGAAATGGGGCCTAAAAGAATACAATCGTCCAGCTTGAACTGACGGAGGCAAGCACGCCATGGCATTATAACTACAAAATTAGCTTGCTTGGAGTCTGGGCAATTGCCAGCGCCTTATGAATACTAGCTAAAAAGCAAAAGCAGAGGGGCAAAAAGGACTCGTGTCCGATCAGGCAGTCGCTGCCACTGGTACTGCTCTGTAGCAGGCACGTTTTGCTGCCCGCACAATGTCGTCGACCTGAAAGCAGAACAGGATGAATTTGTTCAGGATTAATCAGGGTTTAAATGGGTTCATATTTCAACAAAGGAGCAGGGGACAAATCTTCCTACTTATTTATGTTAGCAGCAACAATTCTCAAAATTGAGCACTTTATGTTAATGCCTATGAGTTCAGAGTTCACCGCAAAAAAAATTATGACTACATTATAGTAAAAAAGGTGCTGACAAAAAGGAAGATGGTGACAATCTATAGTAAACACTAATGTTACGTAATGGTAAGCTAATCTTAAAAACTCAGATAATCCCAGTGGATCTAACCCAAAGACACCTCCGCCTCAACTAGACACCAAGCCCCTGCTGTTTGGACACTACTCCCTCTGTTTTTAAATTGTTGTTGTTAGGATAAGAACTTTAGTTCAAAAATGAACTAGAATTAGTCTTATAATGACAACAATGTGAGAAGGAGGGGATATCTTGTTTGAAAACCTTACTGAGACAAAGTGTTTACTTAGTAGCTGGGAGTCACATTAAAGTTGCAGAGACAAACATCAAAGGGTTGGACCTAACTACTCCCTCTGTTCTTAAATTGTTGTCATTGTATCTTATTTTAAAAATTTAAAATTTATCATATATTTTGTTATAATTTGTTTTATAACTAGAGAAAATTGAAACACAACTTATAATTTTACATATTTGAACAAATATTTTGAATAAGACGAATGATCAAACGTAAATCAAAAAGTCAACAGTGACAACAATTTAAGAACAGAGGTGGTACCTATTAATCAATACCACCAAGTAAATTATATGGATGAAACCAGATAAAGTAGCAGCTGTACCCAAAGCTCAACCAATGGAAGTCCAGGCTATAAAAAGGTATGGACTATGGAATAGACTTCATAGCATCTACCAGCGAATAAAGCATCCTAGAAAATATGATGAAAGACAAAGGAAATGACCTGTGGAACAGCCATTCTCTCAATGTTTGCAGCATATGGCATAGGTACATCCGCTCCAGCAATCCTCTCAACTGGTGCATCAAGATACTCAAAGCATTCTTCTACAACAGACATGCTGCAAAAAACATATGTCAGAATACCAAAGTGAGAGAGAACAATAGAGGGAGGTAGGGATAGATAAATAGGTAGAGGGAGAGAGACAGAACCATATCTCAGCTCCAACCCCATGTTGCGGGAATCCTTCTTCAACAGTCACCAATCTATTGGTTTTCCTGACAGATGCATGGATAGTAGCTCTGTCAAGAGGTCTAATTGATCGAAGGTTGATCACCTGTCAACAAATAGATACATGTCAAAAGAAGGTATTACTGATGGCATGTTAACAAAGTAATATACCATATTCATTTAAAATGAAGCAAATGTATCTTCAAAAGAAGAAAATACCTCCGCATTGATTCCTTCCTTGGACAGTATCTCTGCAGCCTGAGGACAAAATCGAGCATGAAAATACATTGAAAAAAATTGACAGGTAATTGGCATCAGTACTACTGAAACCTGTCAACAAAGCATCGCTTCTAGAACAATTATCAAAATTACAATTTCAGCAAGCAACTTCGCAGATCAGTTTAACAAGTGGCAAAATGGCATTGATACTAATTCAAAATTCTTAAAGAAATAAACACACATCACATCATAGGAATGATTTATTAAATGGACAGGGAGCAGTGAACAGATTTAATATCATCATATTTCAATGTTGTTTACCAACTACGTGACATACCTGAAGGGCATAACCAACCATCTTGGAGAATGAGGTAATCGTAACATCTTTACCCTCACGCTCTATCTACATAAAGAGGAAATGCGAAGATAAGAGAACAGAATTTATCAAGTGTCATACAAATACATATCCTCAAGTATACATCTGAATTCTGAACCCGATGTGATTTATCAATAGGAACTCCAGTCACACCATCAATATAATTTTATTCTACTAGTCTGAACTAAACGAATTACCAAATGTCCTTCATATGCACCTATAGACAAGCACCTAATAGAAAACAACATACCTTAGCCTTGCCAATCGGCAGACAGAAACTAGAATCAAGTACTTCAGCAGAAACGGGAAACGATTCTCCATAACTGCAGAGAACAACATGGTAGCATCTCAACAAAACAGCATCTAGCTCACAATATAACAACACAAGATCAGACAGACATACAGCAATTCATTTTCTAGGAAAATAACAGGATCAGGATCCCTGATAGCAGCTTTTAGCAAGCCTCGAGCATCTTCTGCTGAGTATGGTGTCAAAACCTTAAGTCCTGGAACATGCGCATACCAAGCCGCATAACACTGCATACCAGTAGAGTTAGTAAATTCATGGTAGCACAGTTTTAACCTCATTATCAAACTGCTTGCGTCAAGATGTTGTATAAACAGATACTGGGCCTCTCAAAAGCTATAGGCTCCTAAAAAACAAAATTATAGACCCCGACAAACCTGTGAGTGTTGAGCACCAACTCCAGCTGCAGCTCCATTTGGTCCCCTAAAAACTATAGGAACAGATATCTGACCAGCTGACATGTAGTTCGACTTGGCAGCGGAATTGATGATATGATCAATAGCCTGAATATGCAGTTATAGATTATTAAGATTAATGTGCAAAACATGAAATATTGAACTCGGCAGGTTGTATTAATAAAAATAAAAATCCCTTATTCAAGGTGGATATATGATCAATAGCCTGAATATGCAGTTATAGATCATTAAGATTAATATGCAAAACATGAAATATTGAACTCGGCAGGTTGTATTAATAAAAATAAAAATCCCTTATTCAAGGTGGATCTGCGAACACATTATAATCTATCTAGAGCAAATGGTGAAAAGATCAACCATGATAATCTGATTCTCAGCCACATGAGTAAAGCCTGTGTAGCGATTTGCTTTTTAGCAGTACTAGAGGATGATAGGCATGAGGAACTAATGCCACCAGGAACCATTAGATTTATAACCATTATACTTGTACTATATAGATAAGTACTAAATTGCTTTACATGCCATAAAATATTTAGTGGAAACAAATATGAGAAGTATGGTTCAACTTCAGAAACCCCGGGTTACTTATTAAATCAAGGCCTCAAGCAAACTATGGACTGACCACTGACAACAAAAATCAGCTTTTTTGTCTGAGGAACTCAGATAAGAAAAAATGTGATTGAAGCCACATCAAGGCACTAAAACGTTTCTAATCAAATGCTTCTCGCATTTCTCAACAAACAAGTGAAATTAGCATGGCAACCACAAATTATAATGTTATGCTTGCAGATTTAAGAAAATGGAATTCTGCTTAGATTCAGAGAATCACTTACCTGCATCGAGAAATTAAAGGTCATAAATTCTACAACAGGCCTAAGACCATGATAAGCCGCACCAACACCAATGCCAGTAAAGCCAGCCTGAAGAGGGTAAGTGTGTGATTATGTTTGCACAGCATGAATATAGACACCAATGATGAGTTGTTCATGAATTTCAGTGTACCTCTGTGATAGGTGTGTCAAGAACCCTATCAGGACCATACTTGTCAAGCAAGCCTTTTGTAATCTACAACATAACACTTGTGAATATTATCAGTATTCAGTCAGTCTAAAAGTAAAAGCATAAAACTGTTAGACGCTTTTACACACCTTGTAAGCACCTTGATACTCTCCAACCTGCCACAAGTGAAAAGGTATTAACAAAGATGCCACTCGACAGGAGAAAATGTTGAACAGCAGTTACAAGGGATACCTCTTCACCCATCAGAAAAACAGAAGGATCAGCAGACATCTCTTCATCCAGTGCGGAGTTCAACGCATCACGGACAGTCATCTGAACATGCAAAATAATACTGCATATGACTTGCCGCATCAAGATATAAACTACTTTGCGGATGAAACAGTAGCAGGTACTTCGAGTAGAGACACATCAAATATGGTGAAAATAAAGAAAGAAAACCGCATTACAATGCAGCTTAATGCAGTCATATGACCCTACTATGCACACAAGCTACATATAATAACCCATAAAATTTCATCTTGGCACATTATACAAACAGCTGTCAAAGGAACAAATGCTCGAATCAACCAGACTTTGACATTTCTACACAGAGCGAAATAGGTATTGAAAAATGTCGCCGCATAAAAAATAGATTAACCAAGAGAATATAATGTCATTTTCCTGTTAACAAACAACACATGAATAAAGCCATCCCACTAAGACAAAAGTCATTAATCACACTGAATCAATTCCATGACCCACCAACCACTTCCATAACAAGCCATCAGTCCATCACCAAAACCAGAAACAGCCTACTTCATCTCAATAAATGCAGCAACTAAATCGCATCCGCACGCCGTCCCGATCAAACGAACAGCAAAGCCAATCTACAATCGAATCGACAACCAACAAACCCGAAAAACGCATTCAGATGAGCACGATCCAAGCATGTCAGTTTTAAAGCCAATGCAGGCGACGACTTGATCAGAAAGCCAAAAATAGGATTCATCAGGTGATCCCTCACCTCCCTTGCCGCGGCGGAGTACCCTCTCGCAGCGTTCGTCGCCGCCGCAGGGCGGAGCCTCCGCAGCACCTGGCCCAGCATCTGCACGCAGGGAGGAGAGAAAAAAAAAACATCAACAACGCCGCCACGGGCCAACGCCAACGAGGCCACCGCGAAACGATCTAATGGACGGCGCGGAACGGGTGCGTTCGGCACTTACGGGCCCGGATCCGAGCTGCCTCCTCGCGGCGCCCAGCATCCTCGGCGATCGGCGTGCGGCAGACGGTGGAACTCGAGTGGGGGCTCGGCGCCGCGACGCGGTGGGCCGGTCGACGGGTGCGAGGACGGCGGCGGCGAGGGAGGAGGCGTCGGAGGGATGGAGGAGAATGAGGGAGATTAGTTGGTCGCGGGGTTGGAGGAGAAGGAAAGCGTGGATTTGTCTCTCTGCGCGAGATCTTTATTAGCGCGCTTTTTGCAGGAAAGCCCCCCGCCTGTGGTGAGATTACTGATCGCGACAGCCCGGCCCGGTTCGTCGAGGGAGCGGGCTGGGTCGGTAGCCTGATTGCGATGGCCCGGCCCGGTGTGTCGGAGGGCTCGACGTATCAAAAAGGCTAAGGCCTTTACGGCCCAGTACTTGTTGATGGTGGAAACTGAAAGTGCCGCAGAGCAAGAGCAACTAGTGCTGATTAATTCAGGTTGCATTTCCTAATACGAGTTTCAGAGTATCTTACATGTTACATTGATATATATGGTGCGGCTTTTTTTATAATATTATGATAATTCTCTTGAGGTGGACTTCCCTTAAACTGATCTTATGATAATCTTATGATACATATGGTGCTGATTAATTCGGCCAGCTATACCTGCTGCTCAACTCATCGTTACATTGTACCAGCAAAAGCACAGGCTACTGAGCCGGAAAAAGGGGCTCAGGAAAAACTTGGGAATTCAGCATGCCTATGCCTCTCTTTGAGAAGCCACGGATGTAGCATCTCTGCCGCTACTACCGCTGGCCGCTGCTGACTTCGTCTTGGTCTGAAATCTCTGTAACACCCGTAACGCAGCTCGAGGACGACGCCTGAGGTGACGATGACAGTAACAGGCGCAGCCGGCCGGTTCCCTGATCTCGCGGCGGTGCAGCGGAGGAGGCGAGGTTGGCCGGCGTTTCACCGGCGGCGTCACGGTTCGGCCTTCTTGTGCTGCTGTTCTTCAAGAAGACCCGGCACACGACCCACTCTCCTGGTCCTGGAGGAACGGCGCGACCCTGCAGAGTCATCAAGACGTCATCAGTGCGCCAGCCAAAAGAAGGGAGGGGGTTCTCAGAATTTCGGAATGAGCATAACCAAATTACAGCGACTTGTCATGACATGCAACGAGGCAAAATATTCGCGTATCTGAAATCTGAATGATTGTAAGCTGACTTGTATGTGCAGTCAGAGTCAGTGTGAAACTGACAGGATGCAGAGAGCAACCCAGAACACACAACTGCACATACAAGTCGGTACTCAGGCGGTCGCTGTTAAGCTGTCGTGGTCTCGGTTGCCAAAGAAGGGGAAATTTCTCTTCCTTATTCCTCGGCAGCTCCTACCACTACAGTTTGATGGATAACATGAGCTCATCGCATGTTGTGTATGCTTATTAGGTTAATACTAGTAAAAGTGAAGAGTAAAGGGGAGTGCAATAAGCCGTGACTCGATACTGCTAGTTTCCGACCGATCACTGCAACCTCTGCTAGAATTACGGTCAAGTCTGAAACTCTGGATAAGGAATGCTCACTTGGTGGGTTGCATCCTTCCTCTGCTCGGCGGGCACGGCGAGGCGGTACTCGTGCATGACCCAGGCGGTCCGCGACGACGACGACAACGCCGCGCCGCGCGACGGCTCACCGCGGTGGAAGGTGAGAGCCGTCTTGACGCCGACGAGGAACCGCTTGCCGCCGCAACCGGAACCCTGCAGGAACACCGGCTTCGCCTTCCCCGTGACCTTCCAGTACCCGCTGCGGGCTCTCCTCCTGCGGCCACCTCCATCAGTCGCCGGCGCTCCTCGCCGCAGACTGAAGAAATACGCTTCCCCTTCGCCTGCTCCTGCACACATCATAGCCAATGCAACAAAACTCAGTCTCTCTGAAGCTTCCATTATTCCCGTTGATTTTGACATATGCCTGAGTTGCAAGCACGCAGGCATGGCAGCTCGAATCCAGAAAGCGCACGCACCAGGGAGGTCCCAGGGGTCAAGCGTGGCGACGTCGTGCACGACGGGGATGACGGCGGCCGGTAACGGGCGGGACAGAGCCTTCCGGCGGAGGTACTGCACCACCAGCTCCTCGTCGGTGGGGTGGAACCGGAACCCCGGCGGCAGCTGCCTTGGCGCCTGCCCGTCCCTCGCCGCTGCCACAGACCACTCCATTGTAAAATCGTACTAGCTGCTGCTCGGCGCTCACTCACAGGTGAACTCTGCTCCAGCTGGTTGCACACCTAGTGCACAGGAGGACGCTGTACAGTTTGGGAAGAGAAGAGATGATGGCCAGATGGGCTTGATGAGTGGAGCGGGACGAAAAGGAGGGGGATTTATAGGATGCCCTGTGGCGTGCTGCGGACTCCATCCTTGCCTCTCCGTCTTTGCTTAAATAGTATGATTCCTTCTGCAAATTGACAAGATCCTTTCTCGTTCACCGATTTTTTTATTTTCTTTTATGCTTGTCAATTTGAAGTTGGAACATTCGCAAACTGCAGAACGGAAGCAAAAGGAGGGGAAAAAAAAACTAAAGCGCCAGCTGAAAACGATGCAGGCTTAACTGCAACTTGAAGCCAATCTCACTCTTGTTCAGAAATCAATTTAGTTGTTAGTTTGATTCGTACTGAGATTGGGGAATGTATTTGTCTGATTGGTAATATAAATTCGTGAAAATGATCAGAGCTTGCTAACGATTGCTATTAGAACTGAAGTACTGAATGAGATGTCTTCTCTTTGTGGAAGTAAAAAAGGGGAAAAAAATTTGTTATCCAGATGGAACTTTTTGGTCGTTACTTACACAGGTGAGCGAGGGCTCAGTTGTATGCCATGTGTTGTGCGTGCTAAATAACGACATGTCTGCGGCTTTGTATACTCCTTAATTTGGATTGGAAGGAATCATTAGCGCCTACTTGCGTCTGATGATAATTAATCGTGCAAGCCGTGGCGTTTTCTTGCAACTCTCTTGAGCCTTGCTTGACGCCTAGTTGCTTCCTGCCTCCTCCTTCCAGGCACCAATCCCTGAATCTGAGGGGCTCCATGGTCCACGCATCGTACCAGATATTTCGAGGTCACTGTCAGGAAAATGAAACTGAGATGGAGTTCCCAGCCTCCGAATTTTCACTCGCCACGCTCGAATACTCAAGAGTGTCGTTGCGTCTCTTCCGAAGAAATGAAACATTCTTTGCGTACTTATACATAAGAATCTAATTAGTTGACTTTTATGTACACTTCAGGGTACCGAAACTACTTTTTCGTGCTCTCAAATCCCTCTGACATCAGGCATCTGCACCCAAAAAAAAAAAAGGCTGCACGGGAACAGTTATTTGAGAGGTACAGAACTGAACGATGCGGCAAGAAGCAGCAAAATAATGACGTCAAAGCACGTCTCTTCGGAAGAAAAATGACGTGGTAACATTGGTCGTCCTGTCCCCGTTACCGTGACAAATGCATGCTTGGATCAGAATAACTCCGTCCAACATGATACTTGTGGACTTGCTTGCCTTGCTCCAATCAAATTGAGCGACCTTTTGGTGAGCACAAAAGCCAGTTTTGCCTTGCAAGGGTAACTTGCCCAGTGTTACTGCCTACTGAAACTTCTGAACTTGCACTTCCTCATGCAAAACTTGTGAAAAACACGTACAGGTGTAGTAGAGTCTGAATATACAGCATCTATTCAAATTCAAGCTCACATCTTCACACGTGTACATTTTTTCACTCTGTCAAGAACCTTGATAACAAAAAGGAGATTATTCTTAATCAAGCATGATTTAAGCAGGTTTACAAGTAATGTGGACAGGGTTAGGCTAAAGTTGCCCTGCCCAAGCAACAGGTCCCCTTCAACTCTCCAAGCAAATTAAAGCAGCGAGGCACCATATGCAATCATGCCAAATGTTGACAGGATCCCCCTAGACGAACACATGGTTGGCATCAGGAGGCAGGCAATGCCGGACCAGAAATAGGAACCACAAAGCCACCCCTATTCCGTAGCTTCATGCCATCCTGTTTTTTCGTCAATTTCCTGTCGCTTGTCGACATCAGGGCTCAACCGAGTTCCATGAAACATTGAGCATGTTCTAAGCAGCCCTAGTTGGGGCAAATGGATTAGGAGAGCATCTGCCTCGCAAAGTCCAATCCAGTAAGGCTGTCAGCTCACTTGATGCCATGTCTATTCCTTAAACAAACAGCAAGAGTTCAGAGGTGTCCGCCGAGAACAAGCAAGCACGAAAGCTATAGGCAGTAGGTAAAGATCAATCATAGGAAGCGAGCGAGCGAGCGAGCGAGCGAGCGAGAGAGGTTATTAGCTAGGACGTCGTACATTTCCTCAAACACAAGCTAAGCCAATGCTAACGTAGGAACTCGGAAACCCATCGGCTCATCCTTGGGTCATGCAGATGTGTGAACAGTTTCATCACCAGATCATGCATTGATTATTATAACCATTACTGAACGAGAGCGAGAGGTTAAATGGTTAATATAAGCCTACTAGCTAATTAACACGCTTGTCTTTTCAGACTGTGTCACTGAATAATGGCTGATCACCGTGACAGAACATCGATGGCTGGCCTTAAAATTTGGCCGGCCGGCGAGGTTGCTTTCTGAGCGAGGCCGTCCTTCCGGGCAGCCGGGGCCCAAGGTGTAGCGCATTGTCAATGCCTTTGGAGTACGGGTGCCTCTGACCTATGGTATGCATGCGTGTGCGGTGAGCCATTGCCCATGAAACGAAGCAAGCAACGATGCTGCGTTCATTCATAAATCTTGGGTAAATTATTGTGAGGGAGAAAGAAGCCGTTCATCAAATCAAAGCAATAGAAAAGCGAGGGTTAGGTTGATGCCTTCTGTCCCCGGATAAGCAACTGGGTAGGACTTAGGAGGGACCAGGGAACGGTCCAATAGTTCCTTATGCTTTTTATTACTGGACATGACTTCTGAACATATTCTAGCTAGCCGGCTCGAGCTCCACTTGTTCGATTAGGACGTGTTAAGTATTCATTTTGGTGTACCGTAGAAGTCCACAATTTTTTTTTACTGAACCTACGCACTCACATCACTCTGCTTGCTATACTAATAATGCTTACAGAGCAATTGATCAGGCACGCACGTGATGATGTTAATTGTCTCGCTTTTGGAGGAACTCGCTTCTCCCAATCTCACATGCATGCATATGCGGCATGAATGCACCTGGAAGCAGATGAATTCAAAAGGACTAGCTAGCTTTTCGTCTAAGTTGAGTGATTGCATGTTTGGCGAGAAGGGGTCCATGCACAATCGGTGCCGCCATGTGAGCGGTCGATCTCAAGTCTCAAGCAAGGTCGTAGATGGATCATGGATGTCAGTGTGTGCGCCGTAGTCAGACTTGCGGAACAGTAATTGCTTGGATCTAAAGAGAGTAATAAGCTATGATTCCAGGTGGTGATGATGGTCACGGAGAATGCTAGCGTACGCTAATGACATCCGTTGTATATTTGTATACTGCGAGATGCTAGCAGAGCACGTGTTCTCGTAGTTGGCTAGTTGCATGTGTGCCAAGTCAAAGGCAGTAGTGCATGTAGCGAAGTGCAGAAGAGAGAGACTGTTTGGTTGCTTTCGGCTAAAACCATCGGTGATCATCCGTGGACGTGATAAAATCTTTCATCATTGGTGTCACTCCGTTAAGGGTCGCAAGCCACAGGATTGGAGAGCTCTGCTTTTCTGGTGGAAAGAAAGGAGGTTCGCTATGCTATGCGCCTATGCCTATACTATACGGGCCGGTGAAATTCAGCCCAATAAAGCCCAGCTCCTGGAGGCGAAGGCGATCCCTTTCTTGACGAACGGGCAACGGCAGCGCCGTACAGATAGATAGGCGCCTTCCGATCTTTTTCGTTCTTCATCGCCGATTCAGACAGCCAAAACGCCGAATTAAGCAACGCTAGAATCTTTAGAGCTGTTCGCAATGTCGGAGGAGATGGCTGCCTCGCCCGAGCTGCGGCGATTAATGGAGGTGAGACTTGAGAGTCGCTTTACACTACTAGGTCCCTAATAGGAAAACGACGAATGCACGAGCGTGTTGTCGCTGATCTCTTTTGGTTTGTCTATGGTCTGATTATTCATGGGGCGTGCATATGGGATATGATGATGATAAGATCACTAATGGCGATAGTGGTAGAAATTAACCTAAGTGATTGATTTGAGGATTTTTTTTTTTCATGTTTTCTAGCTTTCAGCTGATTGAAAGCTTTCAATCAATGGTTTATTTTTTAAAGTTTTAATTTTTTTATAGGATTATTTATATAATAATTATAAATCATTAGATCCAGATTTAATGACTTAAAGAGGTGACTGAAAGTTACTCTAAACTTTCAGTCAGCTGAAAATTAGCAAGTCCTTTTTTTTTTGGAATTGCTGTCGCTTTATAGTGCGTTTTCCAATCGAACAACAGCCAGGCTAATTCTTAGAGACTTTGATTCAACCAGTTACCAGTAGTTGTTTTGCTATTTTGATGTGTATGCTACTAATAATGTAACTATTTACCCACGAAGTGTTAAGTTGCTGGTGACGTCATAGAAATTTTGGTTTAGCACACTTGTCATTGTAAATTGTGATGATATACGATCTGGATCCGTGCGTTGACTAAAGAAACAACACATGTTCATGGACAATGTGTTATTCGTCGTTGTGAAGTGTCACGGGTTCCTTTTTATTCTTTGTTGTAGTCTAAGTAGTTTGAAGCCTTAACTATCGAATATTTACTTCATGCGCAGCAAGAGAAGGAACAGCTGATGGCGAAGGAGATGATCAGCAAGCTAACAAATGTGTGCTGGGACAAATGCGTAACCGGTATCCCCGGAAGCAAATTCAGCTCAGGAGAAGCCGCTTGCTTAAAAGACTGTCCCCGGAGGTTCCTTAACATGAGCATGATACTCGCCAAGCGATTTCAGACTCAGTAAAACCAGTTCAATGTCCCACTCCATGTGGCCACCTTTCATTTTGAGATGTTTGAAGCGGTTTAATTATTTTGCAGTCAGTTGCCAGTACTGAATCATTATGCATCTGTTGACATCAGTGATTTGTGTAGTTTAATGTTTGAAGACTTTGTCGGTAAGTGTGAAAGCTCAATGTGGACAGAATTACGGAAATGTGGATACACATATACACCAAAAGTCCAGTCATATGCATTCTGTTTATGTGCCTCTATTCATGCGCATATATTGAACCCCATTATCTGTCACGAGCAACTGCTCCTGATGCTTCTCCGAACGATACAGCATTGACGCATTCACTCGATCAAAACAAATATGTACTACTCAAAAGGAACACGCAAAACCAGTAGTGGAGTATACATGTTCAGGTGGGGATCGAAACCCCTCATCCTAAAAAAGACCACCTATGAGCTCTTCAGCCAATCCTCGCAACCTTGGAGGCGCAACTTCAAAATCTTTCCTGCAGCTTGTGCCAACAAGATCGATCGAGTTCTTGAAAATGGCAAATCCGGAGGTTTCATCCCTTCCATAAGTTCATTGCAGAGTATACACACAATAAATTTCTGTTAGCAGCCCTTCAATTTCCTCTTTTTGACTTTTGAATATATTTTTTTAAATCCTCGTTGCCAGCTGAACGAAAAAAAAGAACTAAAATGACAACTGCGAAAAAAAAAACATTGCCGCGCCAGTGGGCCGGCCTAGCACCCGCACCCCACGTATGTCATGCCCGGGCCCGGCCACGCCCAACCGAGCGACTGCCCCATTCCACATTTCAACTCCACCACGCCGTTTCCATTCTCCTCAAAAAAAGCCGTTTCCAGTATTTGGATTGGAATCGTCCAAGGAGAAGAGGCGGCGAACTCCCCGCCGCATCTGCCGCACGCAACAGCACCCGTCTCCTTCTCGATGTCGGAGTGTCCGCGACTCCGATTCGGTGGGGTTCGCCGCTTGATCTCCTCCTCCTCCGTGTCGGAAGCGGCGTCGAATCGGGGTCGAGGTCAAATGGCGTTGGGGATTTCTTCCTAGTGGCTGCTTATAAGTCCGGGCGCCGTCGGCGGGGCGGAGCCAGCACCCAAGCTACCAAGGTGAAATAAAGGGTGGCGATCCACAGTCGCCATCCCTTCTCATAGGATCTAGCTAGTTCCCGCTTGCTTGCGGGGGCCATAAATCTGACCGTTGTGTCTTGTTTACGGGAAAAAAAAAATCTCGCCCTTTTTTGTTGTGATTTGCTTTGAGGGATGGAAGACGCGTCAAAATCCAGCCTCAAGCGCAAGGCCGCCGCCTGCGACGCGTTTGCTTGTGGCGGCAGAGGCGGAAGAGCGGGACTGGACGTCGCTCCACCGGGACATCACCAAGCTCATCGCCGACCGGCTGCTGGATGAGGACGTGACGGAATACATTGTGTTCCGCGTGGTGTGCAAGCACTGGCGCGCGTCCACGCCGAGCCCGCGTGACCCCACGCTGGCCGACCGCCGCTTCCACCCACGCGACTGGGTCGCGCTCTGTGAGGGCACCGGCGTCCGCCCGGTGGACGACGAGGCGATCACCTTCTTCAATTGGTCCTCCGGCAAGGTCCGGCGGGTGCACCTTTGGGAGCTCCAGGGTCATCGGATCGTCGGGTTTACGGACGGCCTCATCGTCTTGCTCGACACGGGCAGGGCGGTCGTCCGCGTCCTCCACCCGTTCACACGTGTCATTGTCCAGCTGCCCACCCTTGCTGGCTTCTTCCACCGCGTGCTCAGCAAGCAGGCGTGGTTCAAGATGGACTCCTTCATCTGGCTCAATGGTGCTGTCTGTGTTGCCAGCCCCAGCTCCATTGTCGTCGTTATCTGGTTTCCTGGCATGCCTGTGGTGATCTGTGCAGAGCCGAACAGCGGCAAGGACTGGCGCGTCCTCCACATCAATATCCAATTCAGCAACACCTTGCCATTTAATGGTCAGCCCTATGGTGTGACACGGGCCGGGAGGCAGCTGGTGCAGATATACCCTGTGTACAAAGACGTTGATCCCGTGGTAGCTGATGTTCCCGAGGACCTTGGCCTCGCTCAGAGCTGCTGCTACCACCTTGTGGAATCCATGGGAACTATACTGCTTTGTGTGCTGCGCAAGGTCATCGCCGGTGATTGCTCCAATGCTTTTGCACTCTTCAAGGTGGACCTGTACAGGAAGGAGCTGACTCGGGTGCTTAGCCTAGGCGATCGGGCGCTGTTCCTCAGCGACGACCGGTGCCTCTCTGTCTCAGCCAGGGACCTTCCTTCCATCGGTGGAAATTGCATCTACTTCACCTTGCCAGACGTTTGCAAACCCGTTAGGGTGCACTTGCTCAGTGATGGCTCATCTGAGAGCTTATCAACGTTATGTCTCAAACACGATCAGACTCGAACTTCTGTGCAGCCCTTCACACTTGCTGATCATCTTATCACCTATTGCCACCATCGCGAGTGGGCAAGAGGGCTCATGTTCCATGAATTCTACTTCATACCCACTACCACTAGTTGGGACAATCTGAGGAAGAGGATTGCTATACAGGATTCTGAAGTTGTGGTTCCGAGGTTGCAAGGATTGGTTGATCCACTGAGGATGCTAGAGATACCTGACCTGCTCGGATTAGCGCGTTCCTTTGATAATCATGGCAACAGAGCAAGCCTCACAACATAGTTATGTTGTCCTGTCCCAACATCCGTCGGTCGTGACTCGTGACTGCTGCTCGGATGAAACATATAATGCGTGGAATCCTGTCCCAAACGCTGAAACGACACCTACGACGCATTTCACTTTCACCATGGAGCGGGATTGGACATCGCTCCATCGGGGACATCACCAACCGGCTGCCGGAGGAATATTTCTTCTGCGCTGTGTGCACCAGTGGGAGCTCCATGGCTCCTCCTCCAGCAAGGTGCGGTGGCACCAACGGGAGCTCCATTGTCAGCAGATCGTTCGGGTTCACGAAATCGTGTTGGCCCCAAGGCCGCCCTGCCGTTCGGCGTGGAAGAAAGTAATTCGTGGGAGGATTTACACGTGCCATTTGTTCAATTTATCTTTAGGGTGTACGAACCTGTATATTGAATATTTGCCTGAACTGGGGCTACCAAAGAAGCTTGTTCCTGAAGATAATTTTTTGGGGTGTACATAATTTTTTTTGATAAAAATTTAGTAATTTCATTTTTTTTATTAAAGAAGACCTACGATCTCCATCTTCTGCATGACAAACTGAGAGCCCCGAGGCTGGCGTATGAAGTGTCTGTGAGACCGGTGGAACGACGAGGCTGTCAGTCTACCGCACGAACATTATTTTAGAGATCGGAAATGCTTTACACACGATCCGACTGTACCACTGCCGCGCACGACTAAGTAGCACCGTGTGTTTTCAACCTCCCGTCAAAGTGCACATGGGAGGTACTAATCTCCTCTCCAGTGTAATCTTCTTAGCTAAGTAGACACCCACACCGAAATTTAAACGCTACAGCCAACAGCCCAACAAGCAAGGACGTAGCTTCCCTATGACCAAGGATGGCCATACCCCCCTGACCTCAAATATTTTGCTTAAGACTGCTTAATTTTATCAATTAAATTTACAAAAAAACTAATCTGGCCTCTCTTTATAAACCTAACTTGGGCTGCTGGCGGCTGATTAGCAGTGGGCGAAAAAACGAATAATGTTCATATTATTTTCAATCAAGGACATATGTACGCTGCTTGATCTCCTCCGTGTCGGATCTCGGAAGCAACGTCGAATCGGAACGCTGCTAGTATTATGTCCAGGCGCCGGCAGCGCGGAGCCGAGAGCCAGCAGCCAAAGTGAGGTTAAGGGTGGCGATCCACATATCCTGAGTTCTGACATCTAATCTATCTAATCCCTGCTTGTGAGGCCAAACCTTTGTGACTTAATAATGGGATCAAAACCCGCTGCCTTACCACTTAGCCACGCCCCATTTTTTTATGTGACACTAATAAACAGTTATTTTTATTATATATTATTCGTCAATCCTACTTCAATTACCCCAAAAATGAGGGATATTTTCTTGCTAGGATTCTAAACATGCGGATAATATAGAATCCTGAAAAAACATTGATCATTACATGAAATTCTATTAAGATATTATATAAAAGTCGAACTTCTTCCATTCTCATTTGAGAATGCGAATGCAAGGAGGTATTTTGTGTTTGGGAAAGTCCAAAGAAAAAAGGATTTTGAATCCACCTTTTTTTTTCCTTTAGAAAAAATAACTCAATCAAAATCCAATTATCAACTCTACAAGAACGAAATGCTTGTTATGGTTGAGATTTCTTTTGAGGAAGGGAATGGAGGGTGCGTCGAAATCCAATTACAAGCGCAAGGGTGCCGCCTGTGACACCACGTTCGCTCTCCACAGACTTGGCGGAGGCCAAGGAGTATAGTGACACTGATGAACCGATTATGGAGTCATGGAGATCAGCAATATGGCCAAATTTTCGTGAGTATTCTCCTCCACAGGTTCTCCACTCACTGCTTACAACTACGATGACAAATTTTGCATCTGTCGTTTTCGTATTCTCGCAATTGCACTCGATCGCACTCACACTTTTGTATTCAACTTGGTGCCGCTACCCAAGTCTATGCTTACAAGACCATTCAACGCTCCTTCCTTCCAACTTGATGGAGTGTATGCAAATGGATGGAGTGCTCCCTAAGGTTCTTGCCAAGCCGATGCATACAAAGACTATTCAATGCTCCTTTCTTCCAACTTGATGTTCTGTTTCTTGTTCAAACAAGTATCGTCATCTATCCATGTACTGCTTTATAGCTCATCTTATAAAGTTGCTTGTATAATTTAAGTTTGCAGGTGAGCAGATATGTGGAGCGAGAAGAAGGATCGACTCTTGAGCGTTTAGGACCTCAATGTGTTGCTGGTTTCATGGATTTTTCTGTTTTCAAATGGAAAGAAGAAATTTCAAATGTCGAATGAAAAGGACAAAGAAGGCCAAAGGATCAACAAGTGTTATGGTTGCATGATCTCAACAACACCATTGGACGCTCGCTGCGATGGACCCTGTAGCGAGGATTGATGGCCCATTATGGCAGTTCCGTCCGATCGCCTCGTTTTTTGGGCTCGCTCTTCCCTTTCTTTTCCTGGATCACTCAAACGATTGAGGCGTGAAACCATTGAGACGATGGGTGAGACGTGTGTCAAATTGCTTTGAGATCAACATAAGGAACACATGGCATAATATGCGACGGTGCAGCACAACCTGCAATTTACATCATGTATGCACAACATTTTGCTTTTTTCAAGATACCTAAAATACTTGGTAATTCCATAAGTATTGCATCTACGAAAACAAAGATGTCTACTTGTTGGGAAATCTATGTCTAGACTAACATCAACTTCTGAGAAATGGTACTGAATTGATATGATACCACTTCTTTTATGGACTCAAACCAATAATTCTATATATAATGAGGAGACATTCACTCTATTATGCTAGCTCAGGAGACTGACTCTCTAGAAAAGAGTTCAACATTTGTTCACAACATAAACTTAACACATGATACACCATTCCTCTTCATGACTACACACCACTACTATGAATATAGGAGTCAAAATGACACTCCTAAACTCATCATGGCAACCTTTGACATGCATCACATATGGTGACTCCTATGGCTCCATGCCATGATACTTTGGAGGGTGGAGTACACCCCTATTTTTATTTGTATATAACTATTTTGGATTTTGTCATGTGGCTACGCTCTTCATAGTAAATATCTCTATTGTGATATCCCCGCTCCACGAATGAGGGGGAATAGTCAAAAGATCGATCATCGGGTGACGCGTTGACGAAGCAAGAGTTCAAAAGTACACACATATGAGCATAAAAGAATAGTGTAATGTTAGAATTGAATTATTACAACTTTGATTCAAATTTGAGTAGGTAAATAAGTTTGAAATTTGAAAACATAAATAGTGGAAGCAATATATCTCATGTTAGAATACTATCATGAAGCACATCAAGCCCGTAAACGTGCCTCATTAGTAAGAAGACACCTGCACAAAACCATATAGAGCAAAGCCCTGAGCAACTAATACTCAGCAAGACTTACCCGTTAAAATGGCACGCTAAGGCCGACACCTAGCATACAGGGGGCTGACCGAAGGTTGTTGGAATGATTGCAAAAACAACACTAATAATTTATCCTTATTTTCAGATTTTAGCCAAGTTAATAGGATTTTTGCATAAGATAAATATTACGCAAGTATACTATAATAAACATGGTTGCAATACAATTTATAGAAATACAATATCATCATCATCATTTCACTTTGTACTTCGATGTGACAGCGATCACAAGTGGTACTCAATAACCGAGAGGGGCGGCGACTCGAATTGATTTACATCCTGCAGGAGAAACCCAAGCACACGACACACGCACACTCACGAGGAGTCACATACGACCACCTTTCACGAGACACCATAGAGCTGGTCCGGGCCAACCTCTCCCAAGTACACGTCACCCCATGCGATGCTCTCGTCGGTAGCCATCCATGGGTAGTCCATGCACTCTCGCTTCCAACACATACCCCTATTCCACCATAACCCGCTTCATCATCAGAAGAGAGGTTGGGTTGCCGTCCAACAATATGATAATCAAGTTACGTTAGTTTTCCAGTTCCCATATAAAGGTATGTACTTGGTACTATTCAAACTTGCTCAACGGGGCCACACTCGAAGGGGGTTCTTAATCGATATAAATGGGGCTATGGCAAACAAGGTCCAACCTTGTCACCTCAATCTACACATGCACTTTCCCGTTCGATCTCAAATTGATCCATCATTATCATGTGAGAGTTACAAGTAATAAAGTCCCAGACCATCCTACATCGAGTAGTCTCCGCACCACTCGATTTTGCTACCGATGACTCGATATTAAGCATAGCAATTCTATCGAATGGTTGCCCAAGTAGATCTATACCCATAGGATTTATTCTTTCCTACATGCAACTAAGGTTCCAATCAATTCCTATACATAATGCACAATCATTACACACATACATGTGATATAAAATAACAATTTAAAAATATAGGAGTGCACCGGGGCTTGCCTTTGGTCCCAGCAATGTTAGCACACTCAAAAACATAGTCAATTCACCATCTGTCTCTGTAGCACCAATCTCCTCATTCTTGTTACTGGCTCATTTCCTAGTAAAATAATACACGATGCAAGTCAAGAAGATGATGAGGAAATTCGTGGAACTTTCTTAATAAATGAATGCAATGACGGGATGCAGGTGAGTAGATGTTCCATGTTATAAATTATTTTATTAAACATGATCCCTTTCGTGACATACGAGATTGGATTATGCAGCATAACTAACAATGATGTGAGCAACTCAAGCAGTGAATAATTGATACTAGAAATGCTAAGGTACTATAATGATCTCGTTTAATGGACTTGATAGAAAAGAAGAGATGTAAATCATTTTCTTGATAAACCTTTTTGTTAACATGCATAATGAATTAGTTATGTTAAGGTGTAGCATGACAATATGAGTATGAGATTATTTATTAAGAAATATGACTATACATTTAGTAAGATAATGCTCAGTATGATAGGATAAAGTGGGTAAATTACCTACACTCATCTATTTTCTTTATTAACTATCTAATTACAAGGAAAAGTTCTTATAAAAGCGTAGTGTAATTTTTACAATGAATTAACCTATCATGTCAATGCACCAATACAAGCAGCCAAATAAATTAAATTGTGTACTCTAATGCAGATAAAGATTTCTAACATTCATTGACATTTAAATGTTTGAGCACAATTAATTGGTTAGTAATTAAGCTAATAATTATGTACTTAATATAGTTATCCTAAGCATACTTGTATTCCTAATTCGTTTAATATGGTCCTGAAAGATATATATGGCAGTGATACAAATATATATGATAGGGAAACATTACATGGTATTTATATACCGAAGTTTAAGGCAAGAACATGCACTATTACTTCTTAATGATCAAAGCCTTGCAAGGAGCAAATATACAATCACATAGAAGATACTTATAAATTAAATATTCCACTTGGTGAGATGCAACAAAATAGAAAAAATGAACATGCATGCAAGAATGGAGAGTTTTAAACATTCACCAATGAGGATTTATGATTTTATTTGTTACTTTGCTTATTAAATGCACTCATAAACAAATATGCACTTTTATTGTGTTTTAGAAATTGATTAAAATAGTGTATATTCAGAGGAGTCCAAAAAGTATTTATTTACAATTTTATATGAAGTATATTTTATTGTATGGATTGTTAATTTAAAAACATTTTCCTTTGCATATTAAAAACATGTATATATAAATATCTGGTGTTTCTGTGATTTAGTAATTTTATAAAATATATAAAATTCTGAGCATTCCAGAACATTTTAGTTTGCATTTTTATGAGCATTAGTTTAGCAGATATGGTTTTTACAAGATTTAACCTGTTTTGCCATTTTCCTGATTTATGTCGTGAACAGTAGAACTCTGGTACTGTAGCCTGGCGGGGAGGAATCCTTCAGTTCCGGCGACTAGGGTTGAGGGACTGCACGAGAGATGGTTCAAATGGCTGATAGGTAATGCGAGGAAGCCATGACAGAGAGGAATTAGTCTAGCATTCACAGTGTGCAAGGAATTTTACGGAGCAACTAGCGAATGTGGGAGAAACGAACCGGGAAGAGAATGGCGTCGAGGTGGCGGCTCACTCGGCCGAGGTTGAAGAAGAAAGCTCGATTGGGGGCAGCTCGTGGTGGGAGAGGAAGGGGGATGACATGGAGACGACGAGGGACCTTGCTGACGTCTCTGGACGGCAGCGCGAAGGCCGGGACCAGCCCCCCTGCAGCCGAGACGGCGCTGCGGGCGATGCGGCCTCGGCGCCAGGCGATGGCGCGGCTGCGGCGGCGGAAGGAGAAACTGGAGAGGGCTGCCGCCGGCGCAAGAGAGCTCGTGGACCCCCAGCGCATGCGCGACGCGCGGGGAAGGCAGGGAAAGCAGTCGGCAGTCGCGGCGCGACGAGGAGCTGCGGACGACGGGCAGGGCCGGGCCGGTTCACGGCAGCGGACGTCGCGTTCCGGTGACGGGATGCAACAAAAGGGAGCCGACATGGGTTAAACGGGCGCGCAGGAGGTAGGGGAGCTCGCTGGCGGCTGGAATCGAAGGGATCTCGCTGGGTCACCGCGGGAGGGGTGGAATGGCGACGGCCGGCGATGGAGAAGAAGGACCCAAATCCGGCCGGCACAGGGCGACAGAGGGGATGGGAACGGGCCGGGAGGTGGAGGAGGGGAAAGCGGTGTAGCGGGGGTGCTTGGCCTGGGTGGGGAATCGGCAGGGTGGCCGGGCGACGCGTGCTCACGCTCAGGGCGGCCATGGCGGGTGCTTCGGGAGAGAAGAGCAAATGGGATAGAGTGGGAAGAGAGAGGAAACCAGGGGGAGAAAACCAGGGGCGCGGCGTCGGTTTTGGGGCCGGCTTCCCGACCGGGGGGGGGGGGGGGGGGGGGGGGGGCGGGGGGTCGCTCGCCCCGTCGACGGCCTCCACGCGGCGACGAGCAGCTCGGCAGAATGGCGGCGAACAGAAACAGGTTCTGCTGGGGTCGATGACAGGTGGGACCCGTGAGCCCAAAAATCTATAGAGATCAGAACGTTTAGGTGTTTTCAACAATGATTTTAGAGCAATGAAATAGGTCCAAAATTAAATATTTTTATATAATATGATATAGCATTGTGTGTTGTAGTGCCACAGTGACATGCACAAAAATAAGAGAAACGGATTGAGAGATATTGCATTTCAAAAATTTTATGTTGTTCCTAAATATTGGATCTTACTTGTGAGTATGATCTGGTTCAATGGTTTCTTGTGAAATTTGAACGTTAAAATTTTAAAGTAACCCTGTTTCTGATCTTTGGGTGATCTATTTGGTCTATTTATCAATGAGATAAAATCACCATAAATTTTACAAAATTCGTGTTTGATTAATGGATCAAGAATATAAAATTTAATTTGGTCACTTATATTAGAAAATTTGAACTCCTAGTTCAAGGTCTATTTGACTCAAATTCAAATAAATTCAAACTTGAGTTTTAAAAATGTTATTACTACTTTATTTTATTTCCTTGACTGCCTATGATGCTAAAGTGACACCAGGGGTGTCACATCTATCTAATTTTTTTATTCTTATCCTAAAATCTAGATATTTTATACCATCCAAGATATCTATGTTCTAGAGCTTTCTCTCATGTTCACCATTAAACATGACAACTTGACTCCTACATCCTATCTATTTCTTTAGAATATTTTCAAGTATGTATTGCTATTTTTAACACTGCTTATAGTTTGAACACGTATGAGCCAACATGGTACAATAACATGAATAGATTATCTCACATAGATATGAACTAACTGCATTCCAGTCATACAAGGCATTCAGTCTATAGTTGATAAATACAAGATATAGAACACACGGTCTAGAATCACAAGAGGCCAGGGTAAATATTGATTTATTTTGTAGCTTTTAGAAATGTGGGGGTCTGAGCGTTTGTAGAACTGTTCTTTTTGTTGGGGATAATATATTTGCGTGGTCTTGTTTGAGCTTCTTCATCAGTCAGACTGGACTAGTGTATATGATAGCTCCTGATTATCATGCAAAGGATAGAACATAGAACTTAGTTTTGAACACTTTGTCTGTAAATTATAATACCAAAAAACATAAATTAATGATTGATATATTATTTTAATTGACATGTCTTACCTGCTATTATGTCATAGGCTAATATTAATTGTCTTATTGTCTCCTTCCAAACTTCTGCATATTTCTCGTATGTCTCGACGTTTATTTGCTGATAATAATATAATACACAATTTGCTCACGCTTTATGAAACTATAACTAGGAATCAACTGTTGTGAGTTATCTATAGACTAATCTGGCTTAATATCATAGAATGTTGTATTCAATGTGAAGCATACCCTAATGGAGTTATTTCTACCATTCCATATGCTGATTAAGGCTGACATAGTAATATTATATTGTCCCACATCTCAATGGCTCTTTTTACGAAACAATGAAATCTTGATGGCTCTCTGAACTGAAGTTTTGGGGTTACCTTCACTTTCAAAGACATATAACCTACCCTCTTTAGTATTAAAAGTCAGTGTTGTTATCACAAGATATTGGTTGAGAATGTAATCACTGAGAGATTGCAGCTATTTTGGAGGTCTTCCTTGGTATCACCGTGCTTCCATTTTACCAAAGCGTGTCATGTTCAGGCGATTTTCTACATACTGGCCAACAAACCTAATGGTTTCTCTCCTTCCATAAGTCCGTTGCAGAGTGCATGTGAACCTTCTGAAAGTGAATCTTCATGTATTTAAAACCTCATACCAACTGAGAGACACCATCAATAGAGGCCCTTTTAAATGGATTACAAAAAAAAGAAGCTTATGCCTTGGCTTCCAATCCACAATTTTTTTTCTATTAGCACAGTTAGTGAAGAAGAAGATAAAAGAGATGGCATGGTATGCCTGATTGATTGAAAAAATCTGTTCTTTGCCTAAAAGGGTTAAGGGATATAAAGTTGCAGCTCATACAAAATCTGAGGAAAAACAATTCGACGTCAAGAAGTTTAGTGAATTCAACGTCAAGAATTAGCTCAAATAAATATAATAAAAATAGAGATGTTTTTGAAATTTTATCTCTATTATATTTTTAGTGTAAGGGTATCTCATTGGACCACTTTGACGTTCAAGGCCAAAAATGGATTAGGCAGCGGTTAACTTTGACTAGTGACAACCACTTTCATGTGGTAAAGTGGAGACAGTATGGAAGAAGCGAAAGAAAAATGCAACATGTAAGTCAAAGTTTGAGTTTTTTTTGGATAGTCGAAGTTTGAGTTGCATCGTATCTTATGGCAAATATTGATTTACTAGCAAAGTGCCCGTGCTTTGCTACGGGTAAAAAAAAAAACACTCTTTATGATTTATAAATATAAATTATTTACACAATATAATTGTTGATATTTTTTACATGAAAGAGAGCAGTCTGAATCTAAATAAATATTTTTATATCATAAATTTGGAAATCAAAATGGCGGAATCTTGACTTACATTGAATATCAAAGTTGTAGAACTTTTTGAGGGCTATAAGATAGAGTCCGAGTTTGCCTCATTTGAACTCTGGATGAGAGATTTATGATTTTTTAAATTTGATGCTTGATGGAAGGTACGAAACCGATTTGGATTCAATCTCTAATTTTGTGGGTGTACGGCATATTTGAACATGTTCACCTAAATTAATAGTTTGTAGAGATTGTATAGCTTTCAGAAATCTGGGGTCGAGGAAGGAACTTAGTTTTGAAAACTCCGTCTGTATATTATGGTGCTAAAAAGTATATAAATCATGACAGGTGTACTGATTTAGTAGACATGTAAAATAAACGTCTTTATCTCCTTTTCAACTTTTTGTGTGTATGTAGGCCAACATCAATGATTCTGGACAAGCTCCTGAATCAGCTCCCAGAGAAGAACCAAGTCGGCTGCAGGACAATAATTCAGCTACCCTTAGCTATAGGCTCATCATGGAAAAACAAGATGTACTGCATAAAATAATTGAGGACATGATTGTGAGGCAAGATAAGATAGAAGCCAAGCTCAAGGATCAGCAGGCTGCCTCTGCTGCGGAAGATGATTTGAGAATGTGATTGTTAGAAATTGCAGCTATTGGAGGTTTTCCTTGATATCACCTTGGTTCTTTTTCGCAAAGCATGTCATCTTGAGGTGATTTTCGATGCTATTGGCCGACGCCCGATGGGCAAACCCAGTGACTTTCGATGTTACTGGCCGACGGGCAAACCTTGTCTCTTGTAGAAGTTTTGAGTTAGTAGTACAGTTTATTTCTCTGAAAATCACCATGGCCGGACAAGTTTATTGATGATGTAACTTGTGGTAGCCAGCTCGCACCTTGTTGTTTGTTGATGCCAATACTTTCCACTTCGGATCAGCCTTGAATGAAATTTAGTGGTGCGACTAACGCTATGTGGACTTGGTTACCAATCTCGAGGATGCTTGTGCTGCTAGAGTCAATTGGGAATATCATCTTAGTGTATCAATTTCAATTAGCTAGATAATCACCTCTGAATTTCTTATTTAAATTCAGCTAAAAGGTTCAACTGGAAAACAAACTACCAGTGAACAGTGTGTGTCCGTTGTCGGCGTCGTCCGCCTCCTTGTGCTCAGCAAGCAGGCGTCGTTCACTTCATCTAGCTCAGTGCCCCCCTGACCTCAAATATTTTGCTTAAGACTTGCTTAATTTTATCAATTAAATTTACAAAAAAAACTAATCAGACCTCTCTTTACAAACCTAACTTGGGCTGCTGGCGCGCTGAATAGCAGTGGTCGAAAAAACTTGAGAGCGCTGAAACACTAGAATAATGTTCATATTAGTTTAAACAAAAATACATTGGCGCGCCCATGCTCATATTATTTTCAATCAAGGACATATGTACGGTGCTTGATCTCTTCCGTGTCGGAACTCGGAACCCGGAAGCAACGTCGAATCGGAGCCGGAGTCAAATTAAATGGCGTTGGGGATTTTCCCGGCCAGCTAGTATATATGTCCAGGCGCCGACAGGTCGGAGCCGGGAGCCAGCAGCCAAAGTGAGGTTAAGGGTGGCGATCCACACATTCTGACATCTGATATATCTAATCCCCGCTTGTGAGGCCAAACCCTTGTGACTTACAGTAGTTAAGATTTCTTTTGAGGAAGGGAATGGAGGGTGCGTCGAAATCCCGTCCCAAGCGCAAGGCCGCCGCCACCTGCGACGCCGTGTTCGCTCATGGCAGCAGCAAGCGCCGCCGGCTGTAGTGGCGGCGCCCGAGGAGCGGGACTGGACGTCGCTCCACCGGGACATCACCAAGCTCATCGCCGACCGGCTTCTGGATGAGGATGTGGCGGAGTACATCGTGTTCTCCGCCGTGTGCAAGCACTGGCGCGTGTCCACGCCGAGCCCGCGTGACCCCATGCTGGCCGACCGCCGCTTCCACCCGCGCGGCTGGATCGCGCTCTGTGACGGCACCGGCGTCCGCGCCGTCGACGACGAGGCGATCACCTTCTTCCACTCCGCCTCCGGCAGGGTCCGGCGGGTGCAGCTGCAGGAGCTCCGGGATCAGCGGATTGTCGGATTCACGGACGGGTCTCATCCTCCTGCTCGACACCTGCACCGCCTTCATCCGCGTCCTTCATCCCTTCACACGTGTCATCGTCCAGCTGCCCAATCTCGCTGGCTTCTTCCACCTCGTGCTCAGCAAGCAGGCGTCATTCAAGATGGACTCCTTCATATGGCTTAACGCTGCCGTCTGCATTGCCAGCCCCAGCTCTATCGCTGTTGTGGTCTGGTTCCCTAACATGCCTGTTGTGATCTGCGCAGAGCCGAGCAGCATAAAGTGGACGATCCTCCACACAAACATCCAGTTCACCAACGTCTTGCCCTTCAACGGCCAGCTCTATGGTGTGACACGGGTCGGGAGGCAGCTGGTTCAGGTCTATCCTCTGCACGAACATGTTGATCCTGTGGTTGCTCAAGTGCCAAAGGACCTTGGTCACCCTAAGACCTGCCGCTACTACCTTGTGGAGTCCATGGGAGCCATGCTTGTTGCTGTCCTGCACAGGAGGCAAGGCAAGAGGTCTGGTGCCTTTACGATATTCAAGGCGGACCTCAGCAGTCATACGCTTATTACTGGGGTGCCTAGCCTCGTTGACCACGCTCTGTTCCTCGGCGATGATCGGTGCCTGTCTGTCTCAGCCAAGGACCTTCAATCCATTAGCAGCAACTCAGTCTACTTTGCCTCGCCCCGGGCTCCCAAAATAAGTGTGCACTCGCTTAATGATGGCTTGTTTGAGTGCTTATCGACATGCCTGGATAGCAGCAGAACGCCAGTAATGAGTTGGGCATATGTGCAGCCCTTCACACTTGCTGACCATTTGCTCACCTATTGCCACCATCGTGAGTGGACAAGAGGGGTCATGTTCCATCTGTTCTACATGCCAAGTTTTTCAGCTGAGCTACAGAAGAGGTTTCATGCACAAGATTCTCAAGTCGTTGTACCAAGATTGAGGGAGCCAGTAGACCAACTGAAGAGGCTAGAGATGCCTAACTTGTTTCCTTACATGAGTGCCTTGGCAAGGATTACCGGTAATAAGTCAAGGCTTACAGCATAATGTACCATTTTCGAATGGTGCATCTACTTCTTCGGAATGCTGCCAGCAGATTTGCAGTGACACAGTTGCTGAAGGTGGCTGTTTCATTTATATGTGTTGTACTGTTCCATATTTATCTTTTTTATCATGAGACCAGGTGTGGTATATAGTAACTCAGTGTGATGCTTTGAATTAATCTAATAATAAGTTGATTATTTGTGATTTTATTTACAAGGATTTTGTGTTGCCATATATCACAGCATATATGTTTGGCGAGATGTCCTTACCACCTATTCGTTTTAAATTATTGTCATCATTGAATTTTTTTTGTTATCTTTAATCATTTATCTTATTTTTTATTTAAATATGAAAAATATAAGTTATATTTAAATTTTTATCTAAAAATAAAATAAATTATAAGAAAATATATTATATTTTTTATTTGTTTTAAATAAGATGAATAGTCAAAGATAAGATAGCGAAAAAAGTTAATAACGATAACAGTTCTAGAACACAGAAAGAATTCTTTTAATATATCTTTAGTCTTCACAATTTTGCTTTTATAGCTCATTAATTCCGTGCTTCATGTATCTATAATTATAACTATTTTTCCTTTATCTTTATCTTTACTATACCTAAAAATATGAGTTGGTGATGGTCTTGGTTGTTGGTGGTCCCACTCTCATCCTTAGAAGCGTAGGTGGGCCAACCATCTCAGTTCTCCTTTGTTCACTCGACTTAAAAAAAAAATATTAGGCTGTCTCCAACGGTGGAGACCAATTTCTGCGACCCAAACAGCCGAATGGTCGGCGTGTGACCGAAGAGTCACCACCCAAAACTAGAGATCTCCAACGGTGAGCCGAAAATAGGGACCGGCGGGGAGCTCAGGTGGGGCCCGCAAGCTTGGAGTTCACAATGGCTGGCGGCGGAGGCAGAGCTTGGAGCTTGGCTGGCGGGGGAGGATGGGGAGGCAAGGATGCGGCGGGGGAAGCGGAGATGCAGCGGGGGAGGCAGAGAAGCGGCGCGTGAGGCGGAGCAGCTCAGACTGGCGGGTGGATGCGGTGGTGGCCGGTGTAGAGCTCGGGGGGGGGGGGGGGGGAGGGGGCGGATGTGGCGGTAGTCGACGCGCTCTGGCAGGCGGGTGGACGCGTTATGCGGCGGCGCGCTCAGGCGCGGGGGGATGGGGGGCGAGCTCGGGCACGAATGCGGCGCCCAGCATGGAGCTCGGACGGCGGGGGGGGGGGGGGGGGGGGCAGATGTGGCGGTCGGTTAGCGTGGAGCTCGGACGGGGAGGGCCAGATGCGGTGCGCTCAGGCGTGGGAGGGAGCTCGGGCAGGTCGACGCGCTCAGGACTATGATGGATCGCGGAGGGAGCTGATGCATTTGTGGGTCGCGGATCTATGATCGTCAAAAATGGGTATCCCGTTTGGGTCATCGGTTAAAGAGGTGTTTTTCAGATTTGATAACCTAAAATGGGTTTGGGTCACCATATAGGTGACCCGTTGGAGTTAGTCTTACTCTCTGCACTTGCCATGGAGAGTTGGCCATTAGATTTGAATGCCTTATGAACTGTTGCCTCTGGCACTATCATCTTCGTACGTTGTAACCACTTACAAGGCCCATCACATTCAAATCCATTGTGCCTTTAGCTGCCACCGAGTGCTGTCTTATCCGTCCTTCTTGCCCTTGCATGTTCTCTATCTGCAACTGCCATTGTTCCTTGGGACCCCTTCGTCTCCATGCCGACTAGGTACGCCGCAGATTCAAATTGCTTCTTAAAGCTTTTCCACCACTAAAACCTGAAGCCGTGGATAACCCTTCCTCATCCTAATCCCATTCACACTATCCCATTTGAGGCTTTGTTTGGGTGCACGGGTTGAAAACCATGAGGGTTTTAGTCCCCCAATGGGGATTCCTACCTCACCATGCCACCGCCTCCCCGCTCGGGATAAAAATCCCGGCCTACGTTTGGGAGATGTGGGGATAAAAATCCCAGATAGTAAACAAACCCTTATATTATTTAAAAAAAAAATCTCAAACAAATACTGGAATTCACCAAAAATGTGTCCCGGTTAAATCTTGTACAACATGCATCAAGATATGATATATAGAAAACAAAATGCAAACGTTGAAGGCCGAGAATCGAATCTATGTTGCAGTACTAGTTCCAAGCATTCTGAAACAATTAAATTCTGGGAATTTGGGAAGTACATCAACTACCAGGTCATCATTTTTCAATTTAACCGAGACAAGGTTGATGCAGAACAATTTGATTTTCACTTCACAGGAACAACAATAACAAACTACTTGATACAATTGCACAAAACAGACGAAAACGGGTCTGTCAACTGATGGATGGATATCATTCACGGTGACCCAGTTTTGCCATCCAACTGCACAACGCCCTTGTGTATGCTCTGTTTCCCCCATGCTGAGAATGTCATTCCATCGAAGAGGCGACTACAATAACGAAAATCAACCTGGAGAAACCGCTCATGTAGATCAAATCAAAACAAAGTTGTTCAAGGTTAGGCCATAATCGCTATCTGACAGAGCAAGGGAGAGTTATGTTCAGTTCAGACTTACTCTTCTCGGAGCAACGTCTCCTTCTCGATCCCGGAGTGTCCGCGACTCCGATTCGGTGGGGTTCGAAGCGGGGTCGAATCGGAGCCGAGGTCAAATGGCGTTGGGGATTTCTTCCTAGTGGCTGCTTATAAGTCCGGGCGCCGGTGGCGGGGCGGAGCCAGCGCCTAAGCTACCAAGGTGAAATAAGGGTGCCGATCCACAGTCGCCATCCCCTCTCATAGGATCTAGCTAGTCCCCGCTTGCTTGCGGGGGCCATAAATCTGGCCGTTGTGTCTTGTTTACGGGGAAAAAAAATCTCGCCTTTTTGTTGTGATTTGCTTTGAGGGATGGAAGACGCGTCGAAATCCAGCTCCAAGCGCAAGGCCGCCGCCTGCGACGCCGCGTTCGCTCATGGCCGCAGCAAGCGCCGCCCGGTGTCGCCATCCGAGGCGCGGGACTGGACGTCGCTCCACTGGGACATCACCAAGCTCATCGCCGACCGACTGCTGGATGAGGACGTGACGGAATACATCGTGTTCCGCGCCGTGTGCAAGCACTGGCGCGCGTCCACGCCGAGCCCGCGCGACCCCACGCTGGCCGACCACCGCTTCCACCCGCGCGGCTGGGTCGCGCTCTGCGACGGCACGGGCGTCCGCGCCGTCGACGACGAGGCGATCACCTTCTTCCACTCCACCTCCAGCAAGGTCCGCCGCGTGCACTTGTGGGAGCTCCAGGGTCAGCGGATCGTCGGGTTCACGGACGGGCTCATCCTCCTGCTCGACACCGGCACATCCGTGGTCCGGGTTCTCCACCCCTTCACACGCGTCACGGTCCGGCTACCGCACCTCGTCAGCTTCTTCCACCACCTGCTCAGCAAGCATGCGTCGCTCACCATGGAGTCCTTCGCCTGTCTCCACGCCGCCGTCTGTCTCGCCGCCAGTCCCGGCAGCAGCTCCATCGCGGTGGTGGTCTGGTTTCCCAACGCGCCCGTGGTGGTCTGCGCGAAGCCGAGCAGCAAGTGCTGGGCCATCATACACTCCGGTATTCAGTTCACCAACACCTTGCCATTCAATGGCCAGCTATACGGCGTGACGGCGGCGGGGAGGCAGCTGGTGCAGGTCTACCGGTGGACGAGCGCGTCGATCCAGTGGTCGCCGAAGTGCCCAAGGACCTCGGCCACCCTCGGAACTGCCGCTACTACCTCGTGGAGTCGATGGGAGCTATGCTTGTGGCCGTCCTGCACAAGGTTTCCAGCGAGAATTTCAACGCCTTCGCGCTCTTCAATGTGGACCTCTATCGTCACGAGGTGGCTCGGGTACCTTGCCTGAGGGACCAGGCTCTGTTTCTCGGCAATGACAGGTGCCTGTCTGTGTCGGCCACGGACCTGCCTTCCGTTAGCGGAAACGCGATCTACTTCGCCATGCCCAAGGTTTGCAAACCTGTCATGGTGCACGCGCTGAGCGATGGATCGTTCGAGAGGTTGACGACGGTATGCCTGGAACATGATGACGGTGCCGTGATGACTCGGAGGATGTCTGTGCGGCCATTCACGCTTGCTGACCATCTGCTCACCTACTGCAACCATCGTGAGTGGACTAGAGGGCTCATGTTCCATGAGTTCTACTTCATACCGGATTGTTGGGACGAGCTTAAGAAGAGGTTTGCCTTCCAGGATTCTGAAATCAACCAGTTGAAGAGGATACAAATACCTAACTTGGTCAGCTACATGAACTCCTTGGACCATATACGCGGTAACAAATCATGGCTTACAGCATAGTAGTAAATTATTATGGAACTGTGGTATGCGAACCGTATCTTGGATAGTTGTCCTGGCTAAACCACATAGTGATCTGCTGAAGGAGATGATCAACAAGCTAAGCAAGTTTGTGCTGACACAAATACGTAACCAGTACCCCCACCCCAGAAGCAAATTCAGGTCAGAAGAAGCTGTTTGCCTAAGAGACTGTCTGCAGAGTTTTCTCAACATGAGCATGATACACGCCAAGAGATCTCAAATTCAGTTAAACAAATAGTTCAATTAGCAAGGTTACCTCGATTCATTCATTACTACATCTGTTACAAAATATAAGCATTGGTCCTAGCCTTTCACTTGTTGCATAGCATCTCCAATGAATCTAGATAAACTATTATCCAAATTCATAGAAGATGTTATAGATCTGGAACACATAGAATGTTTATATTTTAGAATGGATGGAGTAGTTCCTATTTCGACTATACCCTAAATTTCTAGACAACGTGGGCAAGTTTGTAATGCCTGAAAAATGGGTGTAATGTAGCAATTGAAACAAAGAAACACGTACAAAATCAAAGGGAGACAGCAACGTGACCGTGCGCCGGCCGTAATGCATGACCGACGTGTGCTACTCGTAGTAATGCATGACCGATGTGCATCGGCCGTAATGTTTGTGCTCGGTCACTCTCCTACCTGCTCCTGTCCA
Source organism: Eleusine coracana subsp. coracana (assembly GCA_032690845.1). Taxonomy (NCBI): domain Eukaryota; kingdom Viridiplantae; phylum Streptophyta; class Magnoliopsida; order Poales; family Poaceae; genus Eleusine; species Eleusine coracana. Next base: position 52,618,916 of record CM064427.1, on the reverse strand, counting down.
CAGCCGAGCGCGTGTGCTACTCGCTACAGCATGATCGCCTCATGTCAGCTGGCAAGCAGCTTCCCGGGCTGTCGAGCTCAACGGCGTGACTTGGCAGCTGCCTTGGCGACCTGTAGTCCTGTACTGCCAGGCTTGACCATTCGCAGTTCCGGAGTCTGCTCGTCAAAAGTAGTAACGTATAACGACCGGTCGGTACATGTACAGTAGCCATAGAAATCAGAGAGGCTTCCTTGACAGATGGGTTTGACACCAGGGTCGTTCGGTTCTTGAAGTCCCGCTCAAGTCTCCGTGCGCGTAAAAGGAGGAACACGTAGATCAGAGGATATCTTGATATCGCCTTGGGTAGACGTTGTTGGCAATTTTGCGCGCACACATTACCGAAGTGAGTATTGAATATTCAGTTTCAGTTGAGGTGAGTATTGTTTAGTGGAGTACAGCTTATGCAACTGTCTCCAGTCGTTCATCCAGCATATCTTAATTGTCTCTGCAGCGGCTGAGCCACTCTACTCCGTCCTGCTCTTTTCTGTTCCTCCTTCGTCCACCTCTAGCTGTGCTTAACTTCCGACTCCCAGTTCCCATGGATGAGCTGAATCCCATGTCCCTGATGATAGCCCTTAAGACCATGGGCAAGCCCGTCAGCATGCTGTACGCACATCGGAGGCGTCTGCTCCCGGTGTTCATCGGGACGTATCTGCTCCACCTCGTACTGACAGTGTTGCTGGTGAACCTGGCAAGTCCCGTGGCCAACCTCGATTCCATGGGCCTGCTCTACGAGATTGACGGCAATTCCATCGTGCCATCTTCAAAACTTCATCTCACAGTCACAGGGGAACTCTTCTGGACGTTGTCTTCGGCAATTACCATGGTTTCTTTCTCCAAGGCTTTTCGTGAAGGTAATCTATCGTTTTCTTTAGAAAATGATATTATTATTGAATCTAAGTGTATATGTTACCTTGAATAAAACAGAGTAATATCCATGGTTGTAGATAGTAGAAGAGCGGGGACAAGGAAGGTGGAACAGAGCCGAAGTATTGCTACCCCGACATGGAGGAAGTGGTACGGTTTTGCCCATGCAGTAGTCACCTGGGTGGCTCTGGTGCAGCTTCTGTACGAGATACTAGAAGCAAACATGTTGAGCCGCTTCCATGATCTCGTTTACTTCATTGACTCCGTGTGTATGTTCACTGTGGTGGTCACGTCAGAAGAAGGCATCTACGGACTCCCTGCAATCCAAAGGGCGTGCAAACTCGTTAGTAGCAGGTTGGAGGACATCCCCGCTTTGGTTGTCACTCATGTATTGATGCAGGATGCTTTAGAATATATCTACTGGAGAGCATTTTCTAAAAGAAAAATGAAGGTATCACTCGTGATCAGGGAGGACACGGCTGCTGAAGTCTTCAGATTCTCCGCCATTGCAGCGTCTGTGACTGTCATCCAGCAGTCATTCGAATGCGCGGTGGTCTTGGCGTTTTATAAAAGACAGGTGAATGTCATCGTATTTAGGTAGTAATCTATTTATAGTACTGTCAAACCAGATACCGTGGATTAGCCAAATCGGTTGATTTTAAGGGTGTAAATGGATGACTGTTAAGGGCATTCTCAACCCTTTTTATTTTAATCAAGACTCAAGAGAACTAACTTTTCAAAAATACATGCCATTCTTTTTTAAAATTTCATTGAACTAGAAAATATTTAAAGTTTATCCTATGGACACTGTTAGACGATTTATAGTTGACTATACAACATCATTAATCAGGTTTTTGAAACAACGTAAATATCGTGATTTATCACACACACACACACAATACATATTTGACGAATTTATCACACACAACATTATTTGCATACTAATTGACAAGCTCCTATTTAGTTACTTGTGATATTGAAGACAAAAAGGCTCTCAAGAATGATCATGATGCATGCTGCAGTGATGATCGACATCTCGTATTCTTGGAACGAGAGTTGTTCAAGCATATACACTTGTCGATATAATATGGAGCATATACATGGTTATGTGGGAGACAGTGAGGAAAAAAAAACAACTTGTCATGTAAAATAGAAAATACACAACATTGTATATGTACTAGTATATTCTGATTGTAGATTTTCTTTGAAGGAAATAGATTATATAGATAGTCATTGCATTAGTACTCTGTAGTATACTTCGCTCGGGGAGCACAAGGGGCACATGCCCCATCTCCCCATGCTCGCAACTATTGATGATGAATGTTTCTCATCATATACATATTGGTTAGGATGATTACGACATTTGTACTATTGTGGTTCAGTCTAATAACATATGTTGTTATAATTTTAAAATTAATGTATATCACATCTTCATATTTGTTAATAATTGTAATATATATTGTGGGGTGAATAGTGACTCCGATGAAATTTCACCATGTTTATCATGTAGTATTGTGTTGTGCCATTCACTGGACTTGCACGCGTCTCGTGTCATTTCGTTGTTTAATCGTATGATCGTTATTTTCTGCTCATTCTCAATGACAGGTCTTCACAAAGCCCCGATGTAGAGTGGACGATGTCACACCCCCGATGCATTCGGAGGAGCACACGCTGCGAGGCAAGTGGGTGTGCTTGTGCTCTGCTATTATGCATTAAGCCATTAACAGGTTGTCAAGGCTCCTATCTACGTTCTACAAACTCCGGACGACAGCCGATCCTAGGCATGACTTGTATTTGAATATCGACTGGAACCCACGACGCGCGTTCAGTTTTTTTCTGCTGGTTTTTGGTGCCGGACTCTGTTCGAGTCCGATTCGGTGGGTGAGTTCACCGCTTTATCGAATCGGAGCCGGGGTGAAATGGCGCGTTTGGGGATTTCTGGCTGGTGGGCAGAGGCTCTATATATGCCTGGTGGACGGCGGCGGCAAAGCGGAGCCAGCTGCGAAGCTTAGATAATCAGATAAAGGGATGGATGGTTCGTTGAAATCCCGTCCCAAGCGCAAGGCCGCCGCCTGCAACGCGTTCGCTCGTGCCGGCGGCAAGCGCCGCCCGACGAAGACCGCGGCGCCCGAGGAGGAGCGGGACTGGACGTCGCTCCACCCAGACGTAATCAACCTCATTGCCGACAGGGTGCTTGACGCGGACGTGACGGAGTACATCATGTTCCGCGCCGTGTGCACGCACTGGCGCGCGTCGACACCGACCCCACGCTGGCCGACCGCCGTTTCCACCCGCGCGGCTGGGTCGCGCTCTGCGACGGCACGGGCGTCCGCGCCGTCGACGAGGAGGCGATCACCTTCTTCAACCCCTCCTCCGGCAAGGTCCGCCGCGTGCACCTGTGGGAGCTCCATGGCCATCGCATCGTCGGGTTCACGGACGGCCTCGTCCTCCTGCTCGACACCGGCACATCCGTGGTCCGCGTTCTCCACCCGTTCACGCGCGTCGTCGTCCAGCTGCCCACCCTCGCTGGCTTCTTCCACCGCGTGCTCAGCAAGCAGCCCGGGTTCAAGATGGACTCCTTCGTGTGGCTCAGCGCGGCCGTCTGCGTCGCCAGCCCCAACAGCAGCTCCACCTCCATCGACGTCGTGGTCTGGTTCCCCAACATGCCCGTCGTGATCTGGGCACAGCCGAGCAGCGAGTATTGGGTCGTCATCCACACCAACATCCAGTTCACCAACACCTTGCCCTTCGACGGCCGGCTCTACGGCGTGACCTGGGTCGGGAGGCAGCTGGTGCAGGTCTATCCTGTGCACGAACACGTCGACCCCATCGTTGCTGAAGTGCCAAAGGACCTCGGCCACCCGATGAGCTGCCGCTACTACCTCGTGGAGTCCATGGGAGCCATGCTCGTTGCCGTCCTGCACTGGATCCCCGGCCGCATCAAGAGCTCTTCCGGTGCCTTCACGCTATTCCAGGTCGACCTCGGCAGCCACGCGCTGACCCGGGTGCCGAGCCTCGGCAACCGGGCGCTGTACGTTCCTCGGCGATGACCGGTGCCTCTCCGTCTCAGCCAACAACAAGGACGACCTCCCGTCCATCAGAAGCAACTCCATCTACTTCGCCTCGCCCAATCGGCGCCGACCCTTTGTGCACTCGCTCAATCACGGCTCGTTTCACTGCTTATTGACGACGTGCCTCGATACGGTGATGGGCTGGGCGTATGTGCTGCCCTTCACGCTTGCCGACCATCTGCTAACCTATTGCCACCACCGTGAGTGGACAAGAGGGGTCATGTTCCATCAGTACTACTCCATGCCTGCTTGGGTTTCAGAGAAGCTAAGGGAGAGGTTTGATGCACAGGGTTCTAGAGTTGTGGTGCCAAGGTTGACTGAGCTGGTTGACGGGGAGAAGGGGCTAGTAGAGATGCCTAACTTTCTCCGGTACATGAGTGCCTTCACAACGATTACCGGTAATAAGTCGAGGCTTACAGCGTAATGTGCCCATTTTCGGATTGTGCGTGCGTCTTGGACTCTTGGGTAGCTATTCCAAGTGCACATTCGATCTGTTACGAGATGATTGGTGCAACATGTGCACTGAAAATGTTGCTGAAAGGTGGCTTTCACAATTTTGTATATATGCTCAATCTATTCTCTCTCCATTTGTTACTGACATACTATTGTATATTCAATATCTAAAAAAAATATTCTATCCTGATCAGCAAGATTTTTTCCTCTATAACAATTTTTTCCACACCCATCATACTTTATATCTCAACTAACTTTCTGTGGAACCCACATGTCAGCCCCTTCCTTCTCTTTTTCTCTTCCCTCTCTCTATTTCCTCCCTCCCCAATCTCTCCCTTTTCTCTTTCTTCCACTGCTCGATGCCTCCTCCACCTGTCGGCTCCCTCCGTCGCCCCCGTCCTCCTCCTCCGCCCTCTCCCCTCTCCACACCGAGCTCCATGAGCACACCCCCTCCCTCCCCAATCTCAACGCCGCCCCTCTCCCTCTCCACGTCGCCCTGCCTCTCTCCCTCTTTCCTCCCTCACCTTCGTCAGATCCGTCGCGATGGGCTCCGCCACACGCCCTCCTCCGCCACCGCCACTGCGCGCGTCCTCCTCCGCCCCGCTGCGCGCGCACCCTCCTCCTCCGCGCCGTCGAAGCAGAGCTGCGCGCACTGCTCCGACCATCCTCCCGCCACCGACGAGGCTGCCTCCCCCGCGTGCCCCTCCTCCGTCAAGGCCCGCCTCCCTCCTCGCCTCCGTGCTACTCGCCGGCGCAGATGTCGTGGCGGATGGCGCGTCCCTCTCCTCCTCCACTTGAAGGCGCTAGCAGGTGGTTGTGTGGCGCGCTAGTGCATGGGCCCATTCTCATAGCGGATGTCCTCTATTGCGCTAGATTTGGAGGGAGCATAGAGGAATGGGATGATAGAGGAAGCTATACAGGAAGCCGGTGCAATGCCTAGATCTGATAAACGTTCGTCGGAGGAACGTTTCCAGGATGTCGGTGCAATTAGTCTTATGAAGACCATGTATGATGTCTCATAAAATAAGAAAACTTCATAACTGTGATGCTTTTCAATCAATCATTCAAAGCAAACAAAAAGGATTTTGTGTTGCCAAAAAAAAAATTCGAGCAAACCTGATCGTCACCTACGACGACCAAAAGTCAACACGATCGAGTACACGACCTTGCCGGCTTGCCCAACAAACAATTCGCTTAAACCCCCCTCCCGTCTCTCCGGATCTCGCAGTAGGGTTTAGCACGATGGCGTCCGCATAGCGCGTGATCCTCCTGTCCAGGCTCCGGTCCCTCCCCACCGCCGCCGCGGCCTCCTCCAACCGCCGCGGGAAGACTCCTGCGCCCTGCCTGGCTGCCTTCTTCGCGGCCATGGCTCTCCCCAACCGTCACGCCCGGGCCGGTGACGATGACTCCTAGGCGCTTCTCAACGCAGCGGGACGCGTCTCGGAGCTCGTCGATAGACAACAGCCCGCCTGAAGAAACGGCCGCCGGCAACAGCACGGAGCCGGACGACGCCCCCAACGACAGAAATTCCTATCAGATGATCTTCGACCACGACTACTCCGACGATGATCGTCTTCTCCAAGGCTGCGACTACTCTGACGACGATGATCGTCTTCTCCATGGCTGCGACTTAGAGCACTGGCTGGTTGTCATGCGGACGCCGCCCGGAGGTCCATATAACCCTACGACCCACCGTGACGAGCTCATCGATAGCTATATCAAAACACTCGCCCAGGTCGTCGGAAGGTACATCCGCGTCTAAATCTCTCACTCGCACGCAAACGCGTGACGCATGTGCATGCGATGCGAGTCTCACATCTCACGGCCGGTATATCATACGAACCACATGATCAGGGTCATTTTTTTTTAATGTTTACAACTTATATCGTTTTTGATTCTTATCGATGACCATGGTTACATTTGTTTATTTTAACACAGATCACGAATAACCTACTGCTCATCCAATCTGTTTGAGTTTCCTCTCCCTCTCTCTCATTTGTCCTCATTTTTTTTCTGTTGTAAACATAACAATTATTTTTTACCTGGGTTTGAGGACAGCTACACGCAACCGGCCATAACTATATTCTTTTAAAAGGAACCAATTCTCTGTAGTCGTTCATTCTATCCCTTTGTTCAGGATTTTTTTTTAACATCATAAAAATCTATCCTATCTTGCAGCGAGGAAGAAGCAAAGCAGAAGATCTATTCAGTCTCAACTCGGTATTACTTTGCTTTTGGAGCCCTTGTATCTGAGGAACTGTCACATAAACTTAAAGGTAGAAAGACTTTGGAAGCTCTTTATTTTCTAAAACTGGCTCTTAATGTTTGTGTAACATTATCCGAATAAATTATCTTGTAGAGCTACCCGATGTCGTCTGGGTTCTTCCTGATTCATATGTGGATGTAGAAAACAAGGACTATGGAGGTAACATCATCTATATTTTCCAGGTCCTAGTACTTCATCCAGATTTACTTGTGTTTATTTTTTGTTCCTGTTTAGCAATGCAAGTACCCCCTCCATCTCATTAAAAAGTGTGGCTTTTGACCTTTGGTTATCATGTTTGATCATTTATCTTATTTAAAAAATTATAAAAATATTGTTCATTTTTATGACTTATTTTATTACAATATATATTTTTATCATGACATATTGTTTTAATATTTACACATTTTTTTTTAATAAACTGAAGGGTCAAACAAGTCAAAAACAACATTTTCAACAAGACGGAGGAAGTATATGTTGTTATGATACATTCATGATAGTTAAATATTCTCCATATTAAGGAATCTTAATGTCCCTTTATAAATATGTCTAATGAATTATATGTGAATAATAGTATGTCCATATACATAAGATACGAAATTCATTGTGTTCATATACATGTTATTAATTGCATTTTGTTCCAGTTATATGTGTAAAATTAAGTTTGTATTATATGTATATGTGTATGACAATTTAGTTTTGTGTTGTAGGAGAACCTTTTATAAATAGTGAAGCTGTTCCTTATGACCCTAAGTACCACGAGGAGTGGGTGAGAAATCATAGGCGATGTCAACATCGTCTCAGCAGATTTGAAAGGTCAAGGAGAGAGCCTTTTATAAATGGCGAAGCTGTTCCATATGACCCTAAGTACCACGAGGAGTGGGTGAGAAACAATGAACATCAAATGGATGATAGTCGACGTCATCTCAGTTTTGAAAGGTCAAGGAGCTTTGAAACCCATACGCTGACGGAAAGCAAGCAAGGGGAGCAGATGACAACGCTAGCGATGCAACATACTCAGGCCCACATGCCACCACCTCCAGATGCGGATGGTGCGCAGCAGCCTCAAGTACCACCTGTTGATGAGCAAAGTGATGCTTCCGGTAATCAAGGTAACAACAATAATGATGGTGAAACGCATAGTGAGCCTTCTGAAAATCAAGGTGGCCATAACCAACAAGATAATAAGCCTGGTGACGCCATGCGTGATACCCTAGACTTTGCTTCCCATAGCAACAATACTGGATTTCATGTGAGGTGCCGGTGTCATTGTCGTGGCTGCTCACCATCATTCCAAGGTGGCAGCCAACAAATCAACAACACAATCACACATCATGGAGGATGGCAATGTTACATGGCGTCTCCGTTCCAAGGTGGAAGCCAGCCAGCTTCACAAAAGGCAGCAACGCGATGTCATACCAAGGCGGCAGTGCACCAATCTACCATCAGGGTTGTGTAGTGCATCATCATTATTATTCCCACGTGCACTATCACCACCACTACAACAAGTAGAATCTACAAACCGTGTTTGCGTGTAGCGCTCCATGTGTTCATGTTAATGTTATATAAAACGCTGGGAGAATTGGTTTTTCTAGTTATTATTCCAGTACCGTTTTTATAGAGATGAAGGGAGGCGTTGCATGTATCTACTTGCAAAACTGTCATTAGCTCTTATTCATTAATCTAGAAAATTGGATTTTAATGTGGTTCAGGATATGTTAACAAAAAATGGATATTTGTTAAGAAGGATCAGTTGAACGTACAGTTGGGCATTCAGGCTGCCCGGCCCATGCCCGCTTAGGCACGACCCGCTCTAGATCTAGGCCGGCATGGCACGACATGATGTTCGGGTCGTGCCGAGGTCGTGCTCATGCTTGGGGGTCAGCCCACGACACGGCACGGAACTGACTTTGCCGTGCGGGGCTGTCCTGAATGGTATGAAAGCATGGCATGCGAGATCCAGACTCGAGGATCCGTGTCTTAGAGGAAAAAACCGGGGGAGAGAGAGAGAGAGAGAGAGAGAGAGAGAGAGAGAGAGGCAGTCTGGCCGATGAGCGAGCGTGCGTGGGGCAGCTTGAGAGCAGGCTAGTGCCCAGCGAAGTGGGCATGCGGCGTTAGGGTCGGTCTTTCGGGAATGAGGGCGAGTGGCATGCTGGCATTAGCGTCTCTAGGGAAGACAGAATGAGTTATTGGGCTAAAATTCGGTGGAAGTTTTGCTGTGTAGGGAGGCCTGTCTCTCTTTACCGGGCCGCTAACGGGCCATCTATCTTTCGGGTTGTGCCTCATGTCATGCCTCGGGCTTGTATTGGGGGTCAGCCCAAGCACGGCCCACAACACCGAGACATGCCGACACAGGCCCGTACTTCATTAGGCCGTGCTGGGCCAAAACTTAGTGGGTTGTGTGTCGGCCCATTTTGGCCCACCAGAATGCCCAAGTATAGTTGAGCGCTTTGTCCGAGTTGGCTAGATTCTTGGAGACACTAAAGTTGCCCCTCTAGTTGTTGTTAGTCTATGACAGGTTGGAAAACACCTACTAGCCACAACCTGGTTTGGTATTGTGTTGATGTTGTTTCTTCATTTCTCTGTCTCATTTTATTGGACAGGTGATGACCATCGATCAAGCCTGGCAGTTGTGCTGGGTTAAGTCTCTATAACCTTAGGTTGTATCTCATTCTACTTCTAAAAGAAACATTATGTGTTGAGAGTAAACATTTGGAGAATATTTGGTAGATTTTACCCCTTGTTGATGTTTTGATTTGCCTTGCTTCTCGATCGCAAGTCAGCTGTCCACTTCACCTGTGACGTATGCACGTGATTCGCTGACTTATGGGCCTGGAGGAACGTGGGCTGTTCCACTTGCGCACGGCCGGAGAAATTGGTAGACGTGGACGATTACAAGATGAGCCTCAGATGAATCACACCGCCGTCCCGTAGGGCGTAGGGTTTTGTCGATTCTCCCAGTGTCCCCACCCTACCCATGGCGTGGGCGTCACGCGCGCTTCTCCTCGCCAGGCTCCGGCCGCTCCCCGCCGCCGCTGCAGCCTCCTGCCGCTTCGTCCGCCCGCTCGCTTCCTCTAGAAGCCTTCTCCCGGCCCGGTCACCGTTCTCCCCGGACGCCACGGTCGGCGCCGCCTCGATCGCCCGCTACTGCACCGGCGGCCCATCCGACGACTCCCTCTCCGATCGAGGATACGACCTCCTCCGCGAGCAGGGGTTCCGAGAAGAAGGCTGCCACCTCCAAACGAAACCATTGCGAGAGCCGCCGCCGCCGGTGACCGCTGACGATGACGGGAGCGACTGTGAGGGCGGCCCCGACGAGGACACCTCTGACTCCGACTACTTTGACGACGATGAGAGGTTGGCCAAGGGCCCTCCCGAGACGCAGGCCATGCCTGGCTGCGACTTCAAACACTGGCTGGTCGTCATGGAGCCACCGCCCGGTGATTCCAGCAACCCAGAGGTCCCGCGCGACGAGATCATCCACGACTACATCAAAACGCTCGCTCAAGTAGTCGGAAGGTACCTATATTTTTTAGCTGTATGTATGTCATCTCAGGTTGTTTCACACTCACACGCATGCAGTTTTATATTATGCTCCCTCCGTTCCAAAATTGTTATCGTCATTGATTTTTTTCGTGAACTTTGACCATTCGTCTTATTTAAAATATTTGTTCAAATGAAAAGTTATAAGTGACAACAATTTTAAAACAGAGGAAGTATATGGTTTTGCATTGAGTTATGTGCATCAGGAACTTTTTAAAAAAATCTCAAACCTATCCCCGTTCCAGTGAATTAGAAGCAAGAAAGAAGATCTATTCAGTGTCAACTCGGCATTACTTCGCTTTCGGAGCCCTTATATCTGAAGAACTGTCCTTCGAACTGAAAGGTATTACTAAGTCTAAGGCTATCTTTTTCAATAATGTTTTTCTATACTGACTCTTAATATTCATTCTATATCTTTGTCCCACCAATTAATAATCGTTCATAGAGCTGCTAAGGGTCCGCTGGGTTCTTGCTGATTCATACTTGGATGTCGAGAACAAAGACTATGGAGGTAACAACTATATGTTCCCTAAAAGTAGAAACTTAATGTTTGGGGTTTATATTATCCACTACTTCCCCCATTTCAGGAAATGTAAGGTGTGGCTTTTACTAATACATGTGGTCTCCAAGAATGCACTGTGATCATTAATCTCTCTTTATTTGTCGCATTGCTCATGACCATAATAAATCGTCATCATACAAAAGTACTTTCAGTTTCAATAACAATTGCAATATGGTAACTAACGGCAAATTTCAAATTGCTATCAATCCAGCCATATCTGTTTTTTTGTTTTTTTGCTTACCTTTGCACACTCTGTTTTAGCATGGTTGCTTCCTAGGGTGTGCTATAAGGTGAGTACTATAAGTGCTAGAAGAAATTGATGAGCAGTGAATTTGTTTGAGTTGAGTGTCTATGGAATGGAAGTGAAATAATGTGGGATGCATCATGTATCAGTAATATTTTGAGCACATATTTGTGTCGCTGATGACCCTTTTCGTCGGTGTTAATGCAGGAGAACCTTTTATAAATGGCGAAGCGGTTCCATATGATCCTAAGTACCATAAGGAGTGGCTGAGCAACAGTTGTCGTGCCAATGCAAGTGAAAGATTTGGGCGCAGGAAGAGGTGTCGTGTAACTTTGATAGGTCACTAAACTTTAACAGAAGGAGAAGAAAAATCGAACCTCAAGAACAATGATGTGCCCTAAGCAGGAATTCAACAATCCCCCATCACCAGGGGTCAACACAAAGCACCTCTTACAAACACTGTCATTGAGCCGCTTTCTCCTTTTATCAATTGTATCACGTGAAAACAATGCACCTCCTACTACCCACCGTGTTAGGGGAACATATGCCGCCAGCTCAAACGATGCTTGCGTATTAATTTCAGTTATCAATGCCCAATTCATATATGCCCAGCATTTAAAAGTAATAGAGCCATGTGCCCTCAAAAGTGTACTCGTGATGTTCTTCGTTTGCACTACCGCGAGACTCATAGAATTCTACATTACATGGCCATTGCGCTCCTTGAATTAGGGGTGGTAACGGATCATGATCTACGGATACTAAGAGGATCCTAATCAGTTTTTATATATTTTTTATTTAGGTTCAAAATAAATAAGATTTCAATTCGGTCTTTTTTATTCCATTCACGAAATGATGTTGTTTAGGACAACCAATTTGAACTAGCTGTAGTTCATTTTGGCATGTTGGAACGACATCATTTTAAGGAAGGAGGAGTAGCTTGGTTCTTAACAGATATAGTACAAAAATTTCGACTTATTACCTATCTAGAATACACTCATCCACATTTTTCAGCAATGATCTAGAGCTTCACGCAATGTTTCAGATCAAAGAGTACAGCCAACATCGCCTTTTTTTTTAGCGAACAACCAACATCGGTTGGTCGGTGAGTCCTGGGTAGTGATGGCCAAATGGGCCGGGCTAGCTGGGCTGGCCCGAAGCACGTAAAAAATGACCTGGCACGAGCACGGCCCGGCCCGGCATGAAGCATCGGCCCGTCCTTGGGCCGAGAGGCCGGCCCAATGGGCGGCACGACACAGCACGAAATGCAAATAAATATAATTATATTATAAGTCTATCACAAACACAAGTATAGTTTGGTGAAAAAACAACATATTGGCTTAGATGAGATTACAAGTTCAAATCCTACCCTTGTCTTCTTTATTTTTTTTCCTATTTAATGGTGAAATAGATACTTGAACTACTGGGCCATTTTTTTGACGGGCTAACGGGCGGCACGGCCTGTTAAAGGGTTTTCCGGGCCGTGCCGTGGGCCGACGGCCGAGCCCATGGACTGGCACGGCCTGGCACTAATATCATTACGGGCCGTGCTGGCTGAAATGGAAATGAGCCGTGCCATTTCGGGTCCGTGTGCCGGGCCGTGTCGGGCGGCCCATTTGACCATCACTAGTCCTGGGTGGCGATTGTTCTCACTGTTAATGGGCTAGCAATCCTCGAGTGGCCTCGTTCATGGGCTTTTTGCATTCGAGGCCCATCATTCCGTTACCTGGACTGGATCCGATGAAGCATTCCTTGGACGCTTCTAGAGATTAAGATTGAGATCTCAGCCTGATCGGGCTTAAACCCTCGCCGCCTCGTCTCCTTCCACCATTTCCCCATCCCCTACCTAGGGTCTTCCCCCATGGCGTCGGCGTCGCGCGCGCTCCGCCTTTCCCTGCTCCATGCGCCCCTCCGTGGCGGCGGTGCCGCCGCCTCCCGGCCGCTCCGCCCTATCTTCGCCGCGGCGGGGAGCCTCCTCCCTTCAGCGCCGCCTCCCTCCTCCCCCGCGCACGCCAGGTTCCTCACTACGCAGCCGGCGACGTCCTCGCTGCGAGACTCGTCGCCGAGCTGGAACAACCGCCCGCCCAAGGAGACGATCCTCCTCGACGGATGCGACTTCGAGCACTGGCTCGTCGTCGTGGAGCCGCCGCCCGGGAATTCCTCGGAGCCAGACGTCCCCCGCGAAGAGATCATCGATGGCTACATCAAGACGCTCGCGCAGGTCGTCGGAAGGTATGATCGTATCCCGCCCTTCCCCGTCTCGTACACGCGCGTATCTCACGGTTGCTTCGTTACATGGTGCGAATGATCTGATTTGGTACTGGCAGTTGAACTGTTGTAACGCAAGTGGATTGAGATCATTGCTCCTAAATCCTAGGAGTGTACGTGTATTGATTGAGTAAAGAGATGATGATTCGGCATTGTAGTCTTGATTTTAGGTCTATTGTTACATTTAACTATGTTTTAGGCTGTGAATTAATTTTCGGATTCTGCTTCTGGTTGCCTGTACTTGTTGTACTTAATTGGAGTCTGCTTGTCTCACTGATCAGCAGTCATGACTGAATTAATTAGTTGGGATTTCTGTATGCTATGTGTCACTGATCAGTAGTCATGACTGAATTAATTAGTTGGAATTTTGCCGTATGCTTTGTGAGGTAGCATTTGCAGATTTATTTAATCAAGTGTTATGGAACTAGTGAGCGACCAAAAGATTTGAGAAGGTGGAACTAGAATTAGTCAGTTGTGTTGTTTTATCAATATTTACGGAAAGCTGTTACCAATAAATCTAATTTTCCACATGAGAAAAATGTTGAATATTTTGATATCATGATGGTTCTGTATCATTTTATTTTTGGTAATTTGTCTTGGAGTTTTGGGCACCTTAGTACTAGGACTGGGTGCTAGTTTGGTGGCAAGACCAAGTAGCCTTCCTGAGTTAAAAGTTGTTTCAAAATTTGTATCCTTTACATGTGACAGTTATATATCTGGTCTTATGAGTTATTACCATACCAATTACCTTTTCTGACCCTATTAAACTGTTAGCTATATAATTGACATGCTCAAACATCTTTTGTTAATGTAATGCGTGTTGGTATCCTTTGTTAATATTTACAATCATTGCAGGACTAGAGATTGAGATTGTAACAAACTTAATTGTTCAGTGTACTGGTTATGTTGCGCATACCTTTACAAGTCATTTATGTGTTGTGTAGAAAGTTTTGCCATCTCAATTCTATCTTGTGTTCCAGTGAACAACAAGCAAGGCATCAGATCTATTCAGTGTCAACTCGGCATTACTTTGCTTTTGGAGCCCTTGTGTCCGAGGAACTGTCCTACAAACTGAAAGGTAGATCTATGACAGTTTTTTGGGCAATTTTTATCTGAAATTTTCTATCAAGATTAATGGTGTAACCTTGTCCAAATAAATTATCTTGTAGAGCTGCCCAATGTCCGCTGGGTTCTCCCTGATTCATATCTGGATGTCAAAAACAAGGATTATGGAGGTAATAAATTGTTCTTCCTATCTGAGTGGCCATTCATTATTTTGTAGTGATTTTTGGCATTCTTAGTTGCTTAGCTATATAAATGAACCATTCTTTTTGGTGCTGACCTATGTTGTGATCATTATAATTGTACATTCTCCTCATTATAATTGTATATTACTCTGCAGTTTGCTTTTGCTTGTTATACGGACCTCTACAAACTTTAGCTTTATTCATCGGTTATATATTGAAGTGTATCTTATTATCATCCATAAATTTCTATAGAGGTTTTATATCCAAACATTTCAAGGGGATAAAAACGTTAGCAGTTTTTTTCATTCTTTCCTTAATATTTTTTTTACATGGCTAATAGCTTATATATTGGCTTCTGTAGCTTTTGAGATCATGGGTAGTTGATTATGCCGTTTTTATGTAACTTGAATAATGCAAACCAAATGAGGTTTGGGCAGTTGACAGTTTGTGTGGCCCTCTTAATATACTTTTTTGTTGTTGCAACTTGATCTCTACACTTTAGTTTTCTTTTTTTGATTGTTTTGGTCAAGAAATGGATTACAAATTTACAATCTATGACTACTGCCACATTGTGTGATTCCCCGACTTATCAATTCCTCAAAATGAATCATTATAGCCCCTTATTTCCTTTTACAAAGTTGCATAGTTTTGCTCCTTTCTAGCAGATGTCTCTGTACTCCCCATCACAACTTTTGATGTAATCTTTTTGCATGCTTTTGTTGATCATTTGATTAAGTGGAGATGTGTCACTGATTTTAATATTTGGTCGCTCTTTAGAAGTGGATGTCCCAAGTTCATGACTATATTTCATTTCTAAGTTATTTGTGTCCATGTCATAGAAGTGGTAATGCCCGATATATGCATCTGATACCATTTGCATTTATGCTTCAGGAGAACCATTTGTAAATGGGGAAGCTGTTCCTTATGACCCCAAGTACCATGAGGAGTGGGTTAGAAACAATGCCCGTGCCAATGAAAGATCCAGGCGCAGTGAAAGGCCTCGTAACTTTGATAGGTCAAGGAACTTTGAGAGGAGAAGAGAAATCCAGAACTTCCAAAACAGAGATGCACCTCCAGGGCAGGGATTCAACACACCTCCCCCGTCACGGCAGCAGGGGATGCCACCACATGATGCTCCTCCTATGCAACATGCACAATCCAATATGCCACCACCTCCACCACCAAATGCCGGTGCTCCATCATACCAGCCTCATGCTCCTAACCTGCAGGCAGGTTATGCTCCAAGCAGTGGACAAAATTTCCAGCAAGGTGGTGCTCCTGGTTATTTACAAGGTGGCCCTCCTAGCTATCAAGGTGGCAACCAAGGTTACCAAGGTGACCGTGGTGTCAACATGCATGGTGGCCCTAGCCCAGCTTATCAGAGCAACACTGGATATCAAGGGGGAGGACCAGGTTACCCTGGTGGCAACCCGCCTCCGCCTTCGCCTCCTTTCCAAGGTATTGGTCAACCACCTTTCCAAAGTGGCAACCCACCTCCTTACCAAGGTGGCAATCCAAGCTATGGCAGTGCACCGGGCTACCAAGGTCAACCAGCCAACCAAAACCATCACGGTACAGGTGCACCACCCTATGAGGGAAGCGATGGACCTGGGAGGAATTACCAGTAGAACACTGCTAGATGTGTAGAAGCTAATAATACGTGCTCAACTCCAGTCGTTTTTCTGTTCTCCTATAGTTTATATGCATATATGTTTAAACGTTCTCTTGAGAATTCGGTTTTGAATCATCCATCGATGTGGGTGGAACTGTAGATCATTAGCAGCACTGTTTTTCACTTCTACCTTTGCCTGTATGAGTAGTGTTACATCTTTTGTCCAAATAAGTACATTGGCTACTGTGCTAATATTCATTCTGTTGTTACTATAGCTTGTGTTCCCTGTTACCTATACGAACTGTTGCTTGTTCAAAAACCTGCGCCATCATACATGTTTTGGGCTTGACAACCTTCGCTATAGTATTTCTTTGTTCAGTGACCTGCGTCATGCAATATACTCTCTCCGTTCATATTTACATGTCATTCTAAGATTTTCAACTTTTCTATAATTACATGTCATTCTCACTTTACAATGTACCTTTTTCTCTTTTCAATATAATATTCTCTCTTCTCATTATATCTCTATCTCTTTCCTTCTCGTTATTTTTTGTGCCCAACTCCAAAATGATATATAATTCTGAACAGAAGGAATATAACATTTAGCCCAGTTTTCTTGAATGCTTGTCTGTTGGCCTCCAGGCAGCCAGCATCACTGTTAGTAATATTGTTCATGCTCTCAGTAGAACAGCTGCACGACGCACCACGCCGGCAGGAGGGACAGCGCGCTGAAGATCGCGGCTCTGTCATTGCCCGGCAGAAAGGAATGTTGAAAAGTTTTCCGGATTATGGCACATCAATCGTTGGCAATGTGCATAGGATGTGCAGATTTGAGTTGTCGTACGTCTGACACATGGTGTCGAGGCGCTGAATCAGATGAGACAGACTCGAGATAAGTATGCGATGCGCGGCCTTTTCCTCTCAGCGATGGTGCGAAAACTGCTTTTGTGGCTGGTAAATGCCCTGCGCAGATCGAATTAGTGCTGCCATGGCCGTATACTCATCACTGCCTCGCAAGGCAATGACCATCAATCAATTCGCGGATCGCCTGCACCAGGTCGCGATGCAATGGACAAGGCGGGGGACAAAACGGGCGTGGAACCCTCGGAACGATTTGATTCTGTGGTCTGCTTCGTCTCGCAGTCAAAGCTTCGCCTTTAAAACCTTCATCACTGCACAGGCGCAGGCGCAGCAGCAGGATACGGAGACTCAACGTTCAGAGATAGCGTGCGGTGCAGGTCTCCATTAACGGCGGGCAGTATCTTCACTCTTGAGACCGAGAAAGACGTGAGGAGGTGGCGAACGGGACGGGACTCGGGGTGGTTTAATTGCTTTGGTTGCAAGTTTGTAGTACGCGGAAATGGAGAGGCAGCGCAGGTAATGCCCATTAACGCGATGCTCTTTCGCGGCGTGAGCTCTCGTCTAGTTGGTCCTTCCATCTAGATCTATGCGGTCAGTCAGCTGCGGCACGTCGTTGCAGGACATGGAGATGCTGCAGAACCAGCAGCTTCCAGACAGGGTTGTTTCCCCAGCTCGGCTTCTCCTGCTGACGGGGTGGTGGAATTATCCATGGACCGCCGGTAAAAACGCGGAGGACACGGTTCGACCAAGGGCACCGGTGGCCGTTTGTTCAAACCCCAAATCACTGGGGATGGTCGATCTCAAAACGTTCGCGCGCACGTACACGGAAAGGGCCGTTTACATTCGCAACTCACAGGCGTGATGTCAGGCACCATCGATCAGCACGTGCTCGTACATTGGAATTGGGATGGCGAGGAGTGCTTAGGATCCCGCGTGGCGCCGTTCCTTCTTCCCCCTTGCGCTATGGCCCCTGGGGCACGCACGTCGCACTTGATCAAGGTTCCGTGCGGCGACGACAAGTGGTCGGGTTGGATCGAGCCCAACCTGGTATACCACTCCCAAATCCAAAACGGAGGAGGCAAGAGCACGGCCGGTACCGCCCGTTCTACCCAACGCCGTGCCTTCTCGGCACCAAAGGAAATCAAAATCAACGCGCGTTACACCCTTTGGTCGCACGCTCGCTGGCCTGGGCATGTCGGCCCGGCACGCCAGCCGTCCGTGGCAACAGTACGAGAGCAAGTCAAAGGCCGCCTTAAATTCGGCGCGGATCGCCACCCCAGGAAACCCGAGACCGAGGCTGGCGAAGTGGCGATCGATTCCCGGGCTGGGTGCGCGCGCGCGCATGTGTCGCGCATCGCTTTCTGGTTCACCTCATCATCATCGTCTGATCGTCTCCCGTGCGGGCGGGGCCTGGCCTGGGAAAGAGGACGCTTCTCGGGGCTGGCGATCGCCGGGTGCACGAGCGGCTTGAGTGGTGGAGGAACATCCGGCGCCGGCGCCGAGGCGTGGACCGTGCGGGGGCGGGCTCGTACGACGGCTGGTGAATCCATCGCCGATCTCGGAGATGTTGTTGGTTCATGCGTCCGCCCGCCGGCCGCCGGCGTCTCCCATCTCATAGCCTCGGTGTTGCCACTTCGCTTACCTCTCCGGCTTCGCGCGGAGTAGTACGAGTACCAGTTCAAGGAATAATATACTGTCTCTGTCCTATAATATTTGGTATTTTAGTTATCGATACTGCGATTAGTTGGCGGGAACGGTCGATGCTGCGTGCTCCATTTCCTTTTTTTTTCCTTTTGAAAAAAAGCCTCAGCTCCATTTCGGATCATTGTAAACGGTCGATGTTGTGTGCTCGAACGCGGGTGCGCGTTGCGCCGCCGCCGCGTGCAAAGACTAGTGGCATGCCGATGGGAGCATTGATTGGGGGAAGACAGAGCCCAGTAAATGGCCACTGACCTCCATTAAAGCATGCCTGTCAGCCCCCCGCTCTCCCTCTGCGCCTGTGGCCTCCCCCTCTCTGATAAGGCAATAAATGCCTGCGCTACGCCCATTAATGTCTCGAGATGAGATGGAGAGAGAGAGGCGTGACCACACTCCTCGTCTCTCTCCTTTCGTCTTCCCTGCGGATGTCGCCGTTGCATCATGTACTACTGTGCTGGAGGGAGCAGCGGGGGCTGTGGTCTTTGGACGCAACGACCTTCATTTGGGATGTTAAACGGCGTGTTTTCCGGCGATCCCTCATGGTTCCATGTGATGTGCCGTTCGTTCAACAGTCAAGATCGCCATAAACTCTGGATCGGAATGGCGTGTAGCCTTTTACAATCCACGTACTAACCTCACTGTCCGGAGAGAATTGCAGGCACTCATTTGCTGCGTGATTCTTCACTAGTAGTATAACGATTGGAAATGATTTGATTTGAAAAGCAAACGGAAAATGCAAAGATTCAGCCAGCGCAAGACAAAAGATGTACGAAATGAACTTGAGAATTCAACGGGAGATGATTTGAATTAAACGCCGGAGCGATGGCCTCTACTGAAGCCGTAGAAGCACAGTACAGCTGCAATATTCATATGTCCACGGCATCAATGCCGTTCTGAAGATAACAGAATTACAGATCGTGGTCAAACCACTCGAGCGCGAGAGACAGAGAGAGAGAAAGATGCGCGGTTGACCTCGTACTCCAAAATTCCCCTGCGAGAAACTCCACTGTTGTTTTCTTGGTCTCCTTTTGCAGCAGTTCAAAAAGCCGGCCATGAACCACCAACTCACGCACCAATCTTGCCGCCGGTTTCCCCTGACGCTGCAGCTGGGCCACCTCGTTCCTCCTTCCTCGCCACTGGAAGCGGTGGCGGCCGCGGCGGCGGAGCGGCGCACACCGGGATCACCGACCGCACGCTCACTGCCGGCGCGTGGAACCCGCCGCCCGCGGCGAAGGACCTCGCCGCGCCGCCGCCGCCGCCGCCGTGGTGGTACGCCGAAGCGTTGCCATGGGGGTAGTAGCACGGCGAGGGCGACATTGCTCCCGCCCTGTTGTTCATGACCATGGCCCTCTCCAGCAGCCGCGCCAGCTCGGCCGCCGCGGCGTCCCTGGAGCTCGACGACACCGGCGGCGATGGGTGCAGCAGGTGATGCAGCGGAGGCAGTATCTTCGGCCCGGCCATCCTCGGTGGCGGCGCGGCGGCGGTCCTAGGCCGCCACTGGTGGTGCCTGTACAGAGACGGGTGCGGAAGAGGAGAGGGAGAAGAACCGCAATGCTTCGGCAGTGGCTGGCCGTTTGACGCGTCGTCTCGCGACTTGAGCGCCGCGAGCACCCTGGCGACGACCACGTGCTCCTGCTCGTCCACGCTGGTGCCAGCTGGCTCCTTGTTGCGCGCCTCCGGCACTGCAAGAAACGCAGTAATGATATGCTTACCGAGCCGTGAAGATCTAACGAGATTTCAGAGGGCTAGCCGTGTTGGGGTTAACTCTGCTTACTCTGCTTGAGTGATGACCAGGCGGCCATGGCCGCGTTCTTCTCGGCCTGCTTCTTGGTCCGGGCATGGTCCCCCGCGAAGCTCATCCCTGCGAGCTCGACGGTGGACGCGAACACCGGCGAGTGTCCCGGACCGGACCGCACCGTGGTGTACGCCGGCAGCTTCAGCCCCGCCCGGTGCGCCGTTTCCTGCAGCAGGTTCTTGTACACCCCGGTCTCATCCTTAAAGAAGCAGAACAAGATCACGTCATGCCTCCATGATTGAACCTTATTAGAGAAGCAGGACTCGTCGTCGAGATTGATCGATCATGAGGAAGAAGAGAAGGGAGAGGGGGCTTACGAGGACCCGGGCGGCGAGGGAGGTGGATGGCCCGCGGAGCGAGAGGCTGGCGAGGGCGACCTCGGCGGCGGCGTGCTCGGCCTGCCGGAGCGTGGTGCACCCGCTGGGGCCCTCGAAGGTCTCGCCGTTGAAGGTGACGACGGCGCGGAAGCGCGGCGCGTGGTCGGGGCCCTCGCGCGTGCACACGTACGACGGCAGGCTGAAGCAGCTCCGCTGCGCCAGCTCCTGAAGCTGGTTCTTGAACATCCCGACTGCGATCCTCCACTACACTAAAAGGTAGTAGCAGCTACCTAATACCTATATCGATGATCTCCTCTTCCTCTTCTTGTCGCTCACAGGATCATGGCGCTCGTCCTGGTGGCGCATGCTAGCACTAGCAGCGAGATACACAGAGGGGAGGAAGAATGAATGGTCAAGGGTGAGTGTGTTCCAACTTCCAAGTGACACGGTGCAAAGCTTGGTACTCTCTCTCACTCACCCTATAGCTTCTTGCGTTGAGTGCTCTCTCTCTCTCTCTCTATTTGTATCTGCTTTTCTCTCTAGAAAAGAGATGAGGGGAGGGACGATGGGGTTGGCTGGGGGCGATGGGCACAGACACCTTCTGGTATTAATGAGGCATTTATGGTGCTTTGTAACTTCGCTAGATCGATCACACTTACCCAGAGCCGGTCAGAGACTCCCCCCGCTCCTGTATCTACCAGTCCAGTCCACCACCGTGGCATACATGTGCTCGCATCGACTTTGGATGTAGGAGCCCGATCGACCGAACGGCCAGTGGACGGCCAAGATCGACCGTGACGGTGTAGAATTCTGCTTCATTTCCTTTGCTCGGTAACAAAAGCAGGTGAGAGGTAATTCCACTTGCGAATTCAGGCGCATGCCTTCATTTCACGAGCTTGAGGTTGGGGATGGTCAACTACTCAAATGGCGGTGCTTTCTCAAATGGAGCAGTTGTAAACATGATTCCTGGCCAAGAGCTGCCAAAGGCACCGCAATGCATGTTGAGTTTCAGGAACGAACGCGTAGATAGCACATGCATGAGCACGTTCCATCCCACCTGATGACGTGTATTATACCACGTTTGGCCCCTAATCACGCAAGGTATAAGCGTTTGACCATCCAATTCCCTCACATCGGCTAATAATTTTGATGGTCACGATTCCTGGATTAAGGAATGTTTTATCAGGATTTTTTTTCAATGTGACCACCTCATGTGGGATGACTGCAACTAGAACGATGATCATGATGAGATGTTGTGTTTTCTCATTCTGATGGCTCTAGTTTGGGGTGCCTTTCCAGTAACAGTCAGAAAAGTAGTACTGTATTAAAAAAAGTTAGAATAGTAGACCATGAGGTGCCTACCCAGTAACAATCAGAGAAAAGTAGACCATGAGGTGAGTTTCATTTGAAAGCCAATGTTTATTCAACCTTTGGTGAACTAATATAACATTTGATGCTCTAGGTAAACTTTGTTGTCTTCAAAGTTCGAAGATAGTTGCTCGCAACTGCAAAAAAAAAAAAAGCAAGATACTGATTGCCTAATAAAAAAATATTAGTTCTTTACAACAGATGCGGCAATACCAGTATGACTATTTGGATATCCTAATTATCAAGCTATTACTATCCAAGTACAACGAATTTACTTTCTTGTATTATCGTCCGTTGACATTTATATCTCCCAAGTAGTAAATCTGTTAATTCCATTGACATGAAAAAAGTCTGGACTCCTATCAGCCAAAGTTAACAAGATCCTGCCATTCAACTTAGCTTTATAGCTAAAGAAGATAAAACTTACCATGATGCACCTTTTTTTTGTGGTTATTTCAGCTTATAAGAGGACTTTAATTTAGTTTTCTTTTTGCGGGTAGACTTTAATCTGGTGTTGCTTTTGTTCACTTCAAGTTTGTCGCTGTAGCCCTTAACTCTTGTTTCTATTTAGCAACATGCATCAGCCACAGATTTATAGATTATTATATTAAAGATATATTCAGAGATCATTGTTGAAATTGTATTACTACTTGTGGGCTGCTAAACTCGGTCAAAGGTTGACTCGTTTCCGGAGCGCTCAGCCGTTCAACTACTCTACTACTACTCGCACAGCAGCAGTCTCTTCCCCTCAGCACACCTGAGCTGAAAAGGTCAAGCAACAATCTTTCTTTCCGGTCTCCAAAAAAAAATCCTTTTTTTCCAACGCTCCCGTAATATCGTCTCCTCTTCTCCACAAATAAAAATGTTTTACAAATTCACCAGTTAACGAACGCGCAAGAGCGACACCATGGCTGTACCACTGCAGTGTAGGCTCCACATGCCGAAATGAAACATCCGGACCCACAGCTGCCGACACGGTGGCAGCTCGCCCGCTGCTAAGCGCACGCGGAAGTGTACCCCCCAGACGCATTCCTCCTGCTCGTGCTCGAAGAAGACTTCTGCCCGTTCGTCCCACCACCCACCTCACCTCCCCCGGTTTCGCTTCGCCATTTTGCTCTGGCCTTCGCACCGTCCGCTGCCGCAGCTGCGCCTTGTTCGCTCGTCGATCCCTCTGGTTTTTTGTCGCTGGAGGTGCCGCTCCGGGGTAGTGGGGGTCACTTGTTGTGAGCTGGGCGCGCTCGGTCCGGAGATCTCGGGGTCCGCGCCGAGGAGGAGGCAGCTGTTTGGGCTTTGGAGGTCGTGTAGGCTAGGAGGGGGTTTGACGGAGTAGCTGAAGGAGGAGGAAGGCATTCAAAGATGTACGTGCCGCCGTCACGCGGCGGCGGGGGAGCCGGCGCCGCCGGCGAGCAGCCTAGGGTTTACCAAGTTTGGCGCGGAAGCAACGTAAGCGCTCTTTCTCCCTCACTTTCTCGAGCACTATTATTTTGGATTCTGGTGTGTAGATGAACAGTGGATCTGGATCTGGGGCGTAAGGCGATATAGGGTCCCTGATGCGGTTCTACACGACTGGTTGCCAAATTCGAGGTTATTGTTGTTGCGTTTGGTTCAGGTGTTTTGTGATTTGTGTGATGCTAGGGCTCGGGAAGCAGGGCTCATGACAAATGGGGAAAGCAGAGTTATGTTTGTGGAGTTACGGTTGTGCGGCTGTTGTCTTGATTTATTCTTAATTATGAACTACGAAATTCCGCTGGAGCGTGGAATCTAGTTTCTGTTTCGCTTGTAGCTGAGCGGTGCTTTTTTAGATTGTTGATATACTTGCAAATTCTGTGCATTCTTCCTTCTTCCCAGTTCATCCCTTGAAGAGTGAGCTTGATTATACAAACCCTTTTAGATTGAGCGCCATAACAAGAATACTCGATGCACCAACATGGTTCCATAATTACAGTTTGTTGATCAAGTTGGGTCTGAAATTTCTTTGTTATCCATGTAGAAGTGTTGAACTTTTCAAAGCTGTTACTCTGCTTTAGACTGAATCATAAGATGTGGATTGAACTTTTCATAAGCTGTTACGGGACACATTCTTCTAGTTGAACATAATTCTGAAAACATTGGATACAAACGGTTATCTTTTATATCTGTTGTATGTATATTGACTAGTTTTGCCGGCAAATACTAGTTTGTGCGATGACAAAATAATTTAGTTGATCTCGGTGCTAGCTGTTGACTATTATGAATTGAATATGTAACATGCATTGGCGGCAAATACTAATTTGTGCAAAGCCAGATACTTTCTTTCTATTGGACGCTATTTGTAGATCTTCTGTGTAGAAGATTTCTATATTTATAACATCTCAGATAGGTTTGTTCGGAAATTATTAGTTTATCCTGGATTGCGCAATACTTCAGTTGGAATTGTGTGAGTCTAATATTTTGGATTTTTGGGAAACTCGTTAGAGGACTGATGATATTGGTCTATAAAGATCCTTTTATTGCCCATTCATGTGCAATTAGGATACATATTTTTTTCACGTAATAGGGAAGTGACATCTGTCTGGTAACTGGTTTATAACATAGTAGTGTATCTCACTAAACGGAGGTGCTTTCTATTCAGTCTCCTGAACATAATTGGCTAATCACAGTATGGCATGTGTACTGGGGGCCCACATATAGTACATAAGCCGTGAGGGGAAGATTTCTTATCAGGCAACCCTTGGATTGTTGGCTAGGCTTTGGCAGTTTTTTCTTGCCCTTGTGGGAGAGCTGGTTGGCTCTCCTGTGCTGGGATTCACTCACTCCCATCTCACACTGGACTCAGCTGTGCTTGAAGCTGGCTGCCAGGTCGATTTCTTTTCTGCCATGCCCTTGCGAGGTAGCATCATCTTACAAGATGCCCTCTGCCCCATAGCATATGACCGCGAGAAGGTGAAGAACTCTAGAAGCTTCGCTCCAAGGCTGCTGTGCTTCAGTGAAAGCTCAGTTTTGATGCCTGTGCAAAGTGCTCTGATTTGTTTGGTCACCCAGTACAATCGCCTTGATTGTTTTTTGGTGGTTTTTTCCTTGAGAGCAGTGGGCTTGGGTATTGATTTTTTAGGGAGGAAACGATGAGGAAATGGAAAGAAATGAGTTGAGATAGCAAGAGAACCAATCACTCCTGTTTTTCTTGCCTAGCCTTGCTGAGCTAGCCTGGCTTAGCAACAAGGATCGAGTAGGCCTATAGTCAACACCAATTTGTGGTCGTCAACTGCACACGGGGCATGTTTCTATTTTTGTTCAGTACTTCATTGCCCAATTGTTTGAAAACCTGACATGTTTCATATTTTATGCTGTCTTATTTTGATACAGCTATTTCTCCGGTACAATTTCTCTTCTACTGTCATGTATTTGTTGTGTTTGCATAACAGTTATTAATTTTATTTTCAGGAGTTTCTGTTGCAAGGAAGGTTCATATTTGGGCCTGATGTGAGATCCTTGTTTCTCACCATATTCCTCATTCTTGCACCAGTGGTGGTCTTCTGTATATTTGTGGGTAGACATCTTATTAATGACTTTCCTGATCACTGGGGAATTTCTGTTATGGTGGTTGTGATTGTCTTCACTATATATGTAAGTATTATATTTGTTCCTTATGGATTACAAGGCATGACCAGCTTGTCTGGTTGCTTAGTTCATGTTGGAAGTGAAACCTTGTTCTTTTGCATGAGAATTAACAAATAGGAAGTATTGGGAGTAGACACATATCTCGTAGATGGGATGATTGCAAGCTTTTTTTTGCTTTAGTTTGTTGATAAATTTTTGCTAAGGTCATCCTACGTTGATAATATTTTGTATACATTTGTCAAGTAGTGCACGGATTGAATATGGACCTAGAAAGATATTGTGTATATTTTCATGGTAGTGGTACTTGTAGCTGTTATAAACAATAGCCTCCCGTTGTCTTCACCCTGCTTTTTGTTGAACTACTAATTTTGTTGATATGAGAGTTTCAAGTTTATCAAAAGTACAATCTACACCGATTTTTTATGAGCTGTTAGAACATGAACAGTATCATAAAGTTTTCTAATGTTGATGTACCTGATTAACACATTGGAAATTTCAGAACCACCCTTTGTTCTCCTATTGCAATTAGTTTGTTTCTTCAAGTAATTTAAAAATAATGATTAGCAACTAGGAAGGGTGTTGACAAGAGCACCTAAAGGCGTTGACAAGGTGATTTTGGAAGGGTGCAGGGCAGCATGCTTTTCCTTGTCACATTAAAAACTATTCTAATGAGTTCATTATTTAACTGTGAATGCAAAATCTCAAAAGTAATATCCACTCTGATTTTCTACTGTTGATGCTGGTTAGTTTGATAGTTAGTTTTTAATGCTCTGTATGCTTCATGGCTAAATTACTCCATTGAAATGTAAGTTACTGTGATTGTTGTACTTGTCTCTTTTGCTAAACCTTGTTCTTTGTTTCCCAGGATTTGACGCTACTGCTTCTTACTTCTGGAAGAGATCCTGGCATAGTGCCTCGTAACACTCATCCTCCTGAACCTGAAGCTATTGACATGAACAATGACGGAAGTGGTCAAACACCACAACAATTGCGGTTGCCACGGACAAAGGATGTCATCGTAAATGGAATCATTGTGAAGGTCAAGTACTGTGACACCTGTATGTTGTACCGTCCACCTCGATGCTCACACTGCTCCATCTGTAATAACTGTGTGGAGCGTTTTGATCACCATTGTCCATGGGTTGGACAATGCATAGGATTGGTAAGTATCATAACGTTGATGCCTCAAATAGCATGCAGTATTTTATCTTAAGGCATTGTGCGGTTTCACTAGACGTTAACAACAATTGGGGGCTGACAAATTTTGTTTTATCTGCTGCAGCGCAATTATCGGTTCTTCTATATGTTTGTATTTTCAACGACATTACTCTGCCTCTATGTATTTGGCTTTTGCTGGGTGTACATAATCAAAATCAGAGATGCAGAACATTCATCAGTTTGGAAAGCAATGCTGAAGACACCGGCGTCAATGGTTCTGATCATCTACTGTTTCATATGTGTGTGGTTTGTGGGCGGTTTGTCTGTCTTCCATTTCTACCTGATGAGCACGAATCAGGTTGGTACCTTCCAGCTTTGTAATATAGCTGGTTTTAAGCATAGTGGTATTATTACTCGGTATTGATAATCATCTTTCCATTTCTTTGCAGACAACCTATGAGAACTTCAGGTATCGTTATGATCGACGGGCCAACCCTTACAACAGAGGAATTGTGAACAATTTTCTTGAGATCTTCTGCACGGCAGTCCCTCCTTCAAAGAACAACTTTCGAGCTAGGGTCCCAGTAGAGCAAGGCTTACAGCAGTCAAGAGCACCGGCAAGGGGTTTCATGAGTCCGAACATGGGCAAACCTGTTGGAGATTTTGAACTGGGTAGAAAACCAATATCATGGGATGAACCTCGATCGGCAGCTGACATCAGAGATTTGGAAGTTGGTCTGGGGGGTTTGTTGGACGAGAAAGAAGGCAGAGTAGCTCATGCATCCCCAGATTTGAGCAGAGAAGCTCTTCCAGAGCTTATGGAAGGTAGGGCAGGCATGCATTCTAGGCGATCAAGTTGGGGTCACAGGAGTGGGACCTCAGAGTCAATGGGCAGCGTTGCCGTACAGATGGGAACTGGAGAATCTCATTGGGGCTCCATTAACAGTGTCCATGGTACTACTAGTGGAACTCACTAGCAAACTGCAGCTCATTCTGACTCTGCGTTTTGGGAATTGTTCTCATACCAACAATGAAGAAGCAACCTTGTGTACTCTCTGCGCTTGTGCTTTCCCTTAGGATATACTCGGAAGCGCCAATGATGTCTGAGTATATTAGTGCTTTCTCTGTTGTTCCTTCTCGGAAGTGCCAATGTTCTTTCTGTTTGGTGTTCTATGCAAAAAAGAAAAAAATAACAGAAGAGCTCAGCTCTCTGGTGGTTGGTTATTATCTATCTGTATATATTATTGAATCTGTCTGTGAAGAAGGTTGTGCTCGAATCTAACTTAAAATATTGCTTGCTAGTGTTCTTTCACCTCACTTCTTTTAATTCATGTACTCGCTTGTTTTGTTGTGGAGTCAATTCCAAAGATTGAAATGCTTTGCTTGTTATGGAATTCGTTTTGCCCACCAGAAATTCACCTTTAAAGGACCATGTGGAGTATCAATATTTCCTGTGGTCTTTTTTTTTTCTTTTCTCGAAGTTGCATATAGACTGTCATTTGTCAGGTGTGAGCTGACCAGATGCTACCCTGTTTTAATTATTGTAGACTTGATAAGTGTCATCCAATCAAAACTCTCCAGTCTCCTGCCAGTTTGAACATTTAAACAAAGATGAACAAAGGAACTCTTGTTCCCTTACCCGGAACACCGGAAGCAAGTAGAAGTGGCAAATAGTGGCCTCCAGCTCGAGCAGCACTGCCAAAAATGTTGGAACAACTCTCAATAATTCATTCCAATAAGTGAAGAAGCTCATGTTCTACAGTTCTAGGCATGGTAGATTCATTCCTGCCAGCCCAGGTCTCCTAGAGAGCTGCAAGCTTTGGACATTACAGGATCCACACAGATTGCATAAAATGGCGAAAGGGAGTGCATAGACTGGTCTGAGTCAGATGGTATCAAGAGAATCACACCGCAGCAGCTAAGCCGTGCCAGCACGCTGCAGCTTGATGCTGTTTTTTCATGTGAAGCGCAAAACCAGGGCTCCAGTAGACCATGCCTGATGGATTGCTGGTTTCCTTGGATACCGACGAAACGGGGAACATAGTACCGTTTTGTTTCTTCTCCGATGGAGTTCAACACCCTACTGATTACTACTACATCAAACAGCTACACTTCTTTTTCTCTGGTGTATACTTGCATTAATACCTCGAGCTGAGGGAGGCTTCCTCTCCTTTTTGACGTCGACGATTATTATGCTAGGTTGGCGTGGATAAGTTCGAGCCTTGCCAACGCAACGAGAAATGCTAGCCGACAAGGTCTGGTCTGGCTAGTCTGGAGCGTAAAATAATTAAGCTATTGTGATGATAATACATGCATGGAACCCTGATACCTGAGATAGTGAATCTACATTTTTTTTTGTTCGTTCTGACAGGATCAGGCCAACACAAAAAGTTATTGGCACAGACACTACAAGGCCTGGTACAATCTTTGTACCGTACAAAGATACTTCATCGTGTTGGGTTGCGCGGACGTCATGGTCCACTTGGTCGAACACGCGTGGGATGACAGGCACTCGTGGCTCATCCTTACCCTCGTCAACTTTGCCGATCTCGGCGAAAGGCGCAGTTCGGCAGCTGCATTATTCACCCGCGGCGGCAGCTGGATCAGCTACAGCTTGCTGCTACGAGATAGGTGCAAGTGCCCGGGGCACCGAGACACTCGATCAGCTCGTGTAGCGACGAAGCAGAAAAGCATGTATGATGCACGCACGCCTCTCTTCTTTGCTCCATATTACACCTATCGACTAGTAGCAAACGCGATGCCATGCAGCTGTAAAGTTTCAAGATCGGTAGACGGCGATGCACAACTTACTGATGAGGCCGGTAACATTGGAAATAAAGCCGTCAGGAAACTTAAAAAGGCCTAATCCTGACCGCACCGATATACTGCTGGTGAAAGGGTCTGTTCGCCCGTACAGAGATCGGCAGCACTGAGCTACTAGCTCCATGCAATGCGTCTCTCTTTCCAGTGAAATTCCTCTTGTCTTGTGTGAGTGGGAACTATCATGCAGTACTCAAGGTCATGGATGCTTACATGGGTCCAGCAATAGCAGCACTAGTAAAAGTTTCGTTCTTGAATTCTCTTGATCCTGCTGCTGCAAATTCTACAAAGGTAACTATAGCTGGCTAGCTACTGTTCTGTGAGTACTACCAGTCGTCTGGATACAAAAGCAATGCGCACTATTTATGTACTATAATATACGTCTTTTTTAAAAAAAAAGGTAATGAATGCGTCTTTTTTGTTTCCAGCGTGTTTATTTGGGTCTCCCAATCTCCCATAGTTATGTCCAGTGGCTCTGAACCAGGCGATGCAATTGATTTCTAACAGTAAGATCATGACTACTGCAGAGAGCACTAGTCTGCATGATCTTTCAATGGCCCAGAATGTTTTGGTTAATCTAGACAATTATCAATAATAATCATGCATATATAATGCATAATAAGGGTATAAGCTGCATATAATCAAGTTATGGTTTGACTAATTACTTCTTTCGTGCATCACATCTGTACTCTGGCACAAGCACGTAACGTGCACACTTAGCCTAGATCCATGAAAGATGTGATGTGACAAACAATAAGTACTCATACATGTCGTTGAGCCAGAAGCTAATTAATAAGGGACTGACTAATTTTCAGCTCTTTAAACTATTAGATCTAGATCCAATGGTTTATAGTTATTATACAAATAATCCTACAAAAAAAAATCAAAACTCAAACGAACAAATTATTGATTGAAAGTTTTCAATTAGCTAAAAACTAGAAAACATGAATTAATAAACGTATTCTGCTGTCTAGTTCGCACGGGATGGGAGTTGCCCCCAAATCCCAATCATATGCCTCGGCGAAGAAAGTGCAAAAGAGATCTGAAAAGTACGAATGTCACGGGAAAAGCTGTAAAGGTCGTGCCACATGTGCATTCGCACGAATGTTATCATCCAGATCACCATTGATGCCTCCAGAATAATGCTCGTCTTCCTCACTCGTCGCATTATTCATGTAGCGCACCACATAGTCAGTCGCAGTGGACTCCGGCATTCTCTTTCAAATCGTGTGGTTCCCATTAACTTTGGCCATTTCATCAATCGGCAGCTAGCTGCTTCAGCCTCAAAACCGGTGACTCCAGTGTCAAGGATCACATCATTACAGTTATCTTCGACAACTGCGACATCTCCTACAGCTTTTGGAGAATGACGGGTGTTACATCATCACCATGAACGTCATGCAAGAAGGCCCATAACAAAGACTCAGCTTCATCTTCACCGTCGACCTTGTCGTACTCACCACATTTGCGGGCGGAAAAGCGAATTGCATGCCACATCTGGTTTCGAGTTTTCTTAGTCCCTGTGCTTCTCCTTCTCTATCTTCATTAATTATTACGTGTGTGAGCATGAGGTTACATAAGCGCTTTGGATAAACAAAGTGAAAATACTGCATACTCGCAAAAACAGAAATTGAATACTTCTTTACTAACAACGGCAATGCTATTCTATCTATACTATATATACTTTAGGTTATAGCCTGTGTTGTTCTACACCCAATAATTTATACTGAAGAAAAACAGTCATGACCTACTGAACTGAGTGCAATTGCATATTAGTACTAAACTATATGTCAGTATTTGATGTTTAGTACTAATTTTCATGTCTGCAGACTGAGGAAGGTTGCATGTGAAGGGGAATGTTAAAGCATTAGTAGTAAATTGTTCATTCTTTACTAATATATATGTATCATCTCTATATTAGATAACAAAAATATTTTACAGATCAGATCCATGTAAAAGCATCAATCTAAACACTTTGAGCCTCATAAAAGTCATTCAACATATCGATCATAGTGTAATATAAATTTTGTATTGTCAGTGGAGTTTTGTACATATCTTAACTATACTTTTTTGTTGCTCTGAATAGGATCTAAACTAAAATACATTATTATTATTATTATTATTATTACTACTACTACTACTATTATTATTATTATTATTATTATTATTTACAAATTAAACACAGTCCAGACGTAGACACTCATATACACGCACGAGTTCTCACCCCTATGAATACACGCACATACACCCTATCCTTATGAGAGCATTCAGATGACCAAGTCAGCTTGATCTTGAGATTCACGAAGTCATCACACACACACACTAACTAACCTTATGAGAGAATTCAAAAGACCAAGCTTCACGAAGTCACCATAGGTGTCTTACCGTCGTCTCTACTAAAAGAATAATTAGTCATAAATGCAATATCCTTCAAATATGAGATTTGAACTTGAGTGGTTTGGTTCCACCACAATGAATCTAACCACCTGAGCATGGATCTAAAATAAACCCATTACTACTATATGCCTCTATATTATTATGTCTACTATATGAAAAGGCACAGCCTGCTTATTAGTTTCCCCTCATCTTCCTTGGACCCTTAAAAACCGACACTATTTTGTCCATAATCAGCATTGATCATTCCAAGCGAATTAAAGATATACATTGCATATATACATGGTTGAATGGTTGCCAACCGAGCGGTGCCTCGAGGACCAGGGGCACTTACCTCATCCAAAAAGCCGGGGGGCTGGAAGCTCTATATATACAAGTCCCTGCACAAGGCCAAAGCACACAAGCATTCATCGCAGTGGCAGTGGAGCACATTACTAGAGGCCGGTGGGTAGTGGCGAAGTAGAAGAGAGGAGCACATCACTCCATCTCACACTAGCCACTCCAGACTACCACTCCAGACTCGTAGTCGTAAGAATGGCAGGAGGGCTCTTCTCCATGGAGCACCCATGGGCCTCTGCCTTCGGCATTCTAGGTACACGTTGCTCTCGTTAATCTATAATTTGTCTCCATGCCAACATCTGGCACGCATGATCGCCATAATAATTTTAATGATCGTTCACCACCTGATGGCCAGTAGTTTCACTGACAGAATTGTTGTCACCTGTTTCATGCAGGCAACATCGTCTCCTTCCTGGTGTTTCTGGCGCCAACGCCAACGTTCCTGCGCGTGTACCGGAAGAAGTCGACGGAAGGGTTCAGCTCGGTGCCGTACGTGGTGGCGCTCTTCAGCTGCGCGCTGTGGATCTTCTACGCGCTGGTCAAGACCAACTCCAGCCCGCTGCTCACCATCAACGCCTTCGGCTGCGTCGTCGAGTCAGCATACATCCTCATCTACCTCATCTACGCGCCACGAACCGCAAGGGTACACTGTATGGCTTTTCATCGGAATGAATCTGATAATCGATTGTTGATCTGTTGTTGAAAATTGAAATGCAGCTGAGGACCCTTGCCTCCTTCTTCCTTGTGAACGTGACGGCCTTCTCGCTCATCGTCATCGTCACCCTCATGCTCGTCGCGGAGCCTCAGCGCGTGAAGGTGCTCGGAAGCATCTGCCTCGCCTTCTCCATGGCCGTCTTTGTGGCACCCATGAGTGTCATCGTAAGCGCTTATTATATCATATCTCCATGGCCATCGATTGTGTTCATCACTACCAGGTGTTGACTTTATTGCTTTTCAACAACAGCTGGTCGTGATCAGGACCAAGAGCGCGGAGTTCATGCCCTTCTCCCTCTCCTTCTTCCTCACCCTCAGCGCCGTCGCCTGGTTCTTCTACGGCCTCTTCACCAAGGACCTCTACGTCGCGGTAAAATCATGATGCTTCTTTATGCAACCATTTATACTCGAACTGTAATATAAAATCATATACTGACAGAGATGCGTCGTGTTCGTTTTCTTAATAATTCAGCTACCGAACGTGGGCGGCTTCTTCTTCAGCTTCACCCAGATGGTGCTCTACTTCTGCTACCGGAAGCCCAAGCCGGCGGCGGTGCTGCCCACGACGGCGACAGACTCTACCTTATCAGGGGCGACGACGCTGCCGGTGGAGGAGGTGATGGTGATGGAGCTGCCCCTCGCCGTGCCCGAGGTCACCATCCCGGTGCTGGCCGAGCTGCACAAGTTGGAGCAACAGGTGGCGTCGCCGCGCAAGGCCGCCGCCGCCAAGGCCTTCTGAACCGCGCGTGTGGCTTGCTGCTTCCGAAAACGGCGACGCAGCAGGCTCCGCCAGTTGCTCCATGGTGCTTGTCGTTACGTTGGACGCAGGAACGCGTGGCGACGAACCGTCGGTTCGTTAGTAGGGAAATACGTGTTTGTTCTTCTTCTCCTGTGTCTGTTGCTTGCATTTCATTTGTGTACTGTGAGGTCTTAAGAGATTGTATATTTGGTAAAATCTGGCTTGGGCAATAAATTAAGAGAAGCGGAGTTAACTATATACTGAAGAATCTTCAACTCATATGCCAGTTCTTGTTTATGTTATTATCATGTACTTCTATATATGTATCGCTCCTTTTCTAACAGAAAATGTATATGTATCGCAAGTTGTTCATGTTATCATGGTTTGCTGATCCACGTGGCCGCAGGCCGTGCTGAAGTTGGCCCAAACCGCAAAATTTGGGCCTATTCGTGGTTCTTCACCGGAATGAGGACTGTGCAGAGCATTAAGCCCATCTACAGTCCTGCTCTATTTCTTCGGTTGCCAGTTCATAGGTTTTAACTTCACGTCTTATTCGTCTAACTAACTGGTCTGAGAGCTAAAAAAACTCAGATGTAAGTATGAAAATTTTTATAAGATGTAGTAAAGATTCGAAAAGTAAAATTATACAAAGAGGCGAGCAACATTTTCTTCTCCAATCGTTGTACTTGAACAAACAACCACAGGTGAAAAAGGCAGTCCAATGAACCATAAAAAAAAAAATGCAGCAGTTCAGCGATCTTGCAGTGAACCAAGCACAATTCTACAATAACATATTGTAGAATCCTACAAGGCCCCAGAAACCCAATCACATGCACCATTTCACCCATCTACCCTTCACCGAGCAGAAAAAGGAAATGAGGAGACCACACTTCAGAGGCTAGTGCTTGACCATCTCCTCCATGTCTCCGCACCAGTCCAAGCTCCATTCACATGCGTTTGTTCTGTTGCATGTAAGCTTCCTCCTCATCCCGTTCTCTCTCCCTCTGTCACCATCCTGATCTCCATTGCCGATTCCCTCCCGAGATTGCTGAACCCATGGCCGCGATGGCGAGCAGCTC
This sequence comes from Eleusine coracana subsp. coracana, assembly GCA_032690845.1. Lineage (NCBI taxonomy): Eukaryota > Viridiplantae > Streptophyta > Magnoliopsida > Poales > Poaceae > Eleusine > Eleusine coracana. The sequence goes on along the minus strand of CM064427.1, from coordinate 52,583,871 downwards.
AACGGCGGCTCCCATTGCAGTGTTCTTGGGCCTGATGCTGCTGATGCTTGGTGGCACGGAAGCCAAGTTCATGTCCAACAACATCACTGTGGTTGGGTCTGTTTATTGCGACGCCTGCTCCAACAATACCTTCTCTAAACACAGTTTTTTTCTCAAAGGTGGGTGGAAATACTTCAGCATATATTTTTTTTATAAGTGAAATAGTTCAGCATTGACATTGACTTTGATATCTCAACACTCATCCTGCACTTCAAGTAGGATAATAGCTAGCTCTGAAATGTGGTAGAGGAACAGCAAATATTTTTGCATCGAGTCTTTGCCATGCGCTCTTTTTAGTACCACTGAATCAAAGTTTTCCTTTTGAATCAACAATGCTGCATTTGAGATGGTGGAGGATTTTTTGCCCTTACTTTTGCTTAGTTTTACCATTTTAGGATGTAACTGAAAAGTGGTAGGCATAAACGATAATTTCCAAAGTTACAGTGCTCTGTAATTCTCAGCAGTCAGCATTTCCAAAAAAAAAAATTGAGAGTTCAACTGATATGGACTGAGGATGTAATCAATTTTACATGCATTTGCTGTGTAGCTAATCTAGACAAATTTTGTTGACATGACACATGAGAAACACATGTGACTTCTTCTTGGTTTGGTTCATTTCTTTCTCTCAGGCCCAATTATAGTTTAGCTGACTCCCCTGCACAGGATGTTTCCTAAACTGAAACTTTTCTTTGAGGCCCACTAGAAGCTTGGGATATATGTGTGAAATACAAAATTATTGCCTGAACTGAGCTCAGCTGCAAAATATTGCCTGGTAGAACATATTTTTAGTGTTCTGATTCATGAGTAGGACTTTATGTAGCTGAAAAAAACAGAGAGAGCAGAACTTCAGTTTAGCTGCAAAAATAAAATAGTACAGTAGGACTTTGGTTCAGATTTTTGGTGTTTGCTTCCTGACAATTATGCATAGCATGTCTACTTCAATTTATTTTTGATGAAATACTTCAATTATTCGAGCTGCATGTGTTTGTCAGTTTCTTTGTTCTATACATTTAGTAACTAATATTGCTGCAAAATGAAATGTGTCTGAGTAATCTGGGTTTTCTGTGAACTAGACCTTCATAATTCAGAGTTTCAGTAAATTTTGCTACGCGGGTTGTGACTTGTGAGAGCATACATGATTCAGTGTTTCAGTAAACGTGCCTGTAGTTATGCACTAAGTTGCTACTGAAACTAAAATTCATCTTTAAGAAGCCCAGTTTTCACTTCCCTTCACTCAAACGCGTGCAATCAAATATTTTGGACTTTGACTTTAGACATCTCTGAGAAGTTTCATCTGCTCCAATACTGCTTGAAAATTGTACAAATTCTCTCTAGCAGACCTTGATCGTGAACTTTGCATTTTGCCACCGTGTCATGTCCAACTGCACAGCTTGAGTGTGTGGATTATGCAGATACTTTTTTGAGGGAAAAAAGATTATGCCGATACTTTACTTCGATATCATTGGCAGTGGATCAAATTACTTGAGTGTGTGGATTATGCAGATACTTTACTATACTCTGCTGCATGCAGGAGCCCGGGTGCTGATCCGTTGCAGCTTCAAGGTGAACTCGACGACGTCGGAGGAGCTGTCCATGGAGGCGGAGCGCACGACGGACCAGAACGGCGTGTACAAGCTGGACGTTCCCCCCGTGGACGGCTTCGCGTGCCGCGAGGGCCACGAGCTCCGCTCCGCGTGCCGCGCCACGCTGGTCCGCTCCTCCTCCGCCGCCTGCAACGTCCCGGGCCAGAAGGGCTCCTCCTCCACCACGCAGCACATCGCGCTGCGCTCGCGCGCCACCAACGTCTGCTTCCTCAACCTCAACGCGCTCAACTTCCGCCCGGCAAAGCGCGACGCCACCCTCTGCCGCGGAAGCAACGACGCGTTCGGCTCGTCGCTCTTCTTCTGGCCCTTCCTGCCGCTCTTCTGGCCGCCGTTCCGGTGGCTCCCGCTCCCCGCGCCGGGCGCCGCCGGCGGGACCGTGTCGTTCCCGTGGCCGTTCCCCGTTCCGGAGTGGCTCGTGCCCTTCCTGCGCCCGCCGTTCCTCCCGTTCCCGCTCTACGAGCCGGCCTCGCCGCCGCCGCCGTTCTTCCGCTTCCCGCCTGCTCAAGAAAAAGCGGCCTCTCAGCCTTGAACATCGCGTTTTCAGAAAGAAGCTTGTCAAGATGTGACATTTTAGCCTTCTTGCTCATGCCGGTAATATGTAACTGCAGTGGTTGATATTGTGTAGCCAACTAGCCATGGTGTTCATTGGGTTGATGAACATAATGATGTGGTGATATTCTGTAGAAACATTGTTGATTGATGATGTCCGTCCAATGAAAATTCCGCTTAAAGTGAGAGTCCACCTTTCCTCTCTGCAAAAGAAAAAAAAAATAATCTACACAAAATTGGTTGATTCCTGCACCATGCTCTGTATGAACAAGGTGACAATGGGCCATCCGGCACGCTCAAAAACTGTCGAACTAGTCTGAGCTCATGACGAAAGTGTGGCCGCGTGTGATTGTTGGTGAGGATTCTTCAATGGAATATATGAACTGGAGGCACGAGATAACGCTATGAAAATGCTTCGTCGCCGTACCAAGAAATCCTTGTCCAATGCGCACATGACACGAACGGGTAGATACAAATGTCTGTAACTGATTGCTCAACATATAGTTTGTCTCTTATCTTGGACCTAACATGTTCCGATTCACTATAGGATGCCGTCACGCTCATTTCAATATTTTTTTTCAGTGGGAATGCAGGTGCATACAGTTCAAAAATGTTTGATAAAGCGAAAACACGGACACCAATCACAGAGCCCTGCATGCTTCATATTTGAAGGATGATAGATAATCACGACTGATCCTTAGTCCAGGTGTCCAGCTCTGATAACTCGTGTGCAGAGACTGAACCTCATAAACAAGTCTTGCAGGGAGCTGACGTTGTCAAACTAAACAACCCTTGTGGTTGGGGCGTTTGACACCTCCAAATTACTTGCAATCATCCATTAGGGGTCAGAGAGGACTTGGAACTAAATCAAATGCATTATTGCCATGACGCCATGAACTGGCCCCTCGGGTCGGCCGTGATGTCAAGCATGCATGGAGCCACGGTGCCGCGGATTTCTGGCTCCTGTAATTTTCAGTTGTTGTTAACCCTCCGAAACTGCCAAACCGTACTCTAACACCTGTACTAATATAACACCTGTACTAATATAGTACTATATGCCTATGATGCAAGTGCATAATTCTATATGGGCAATAATTGCGCGTGAAAACCAGACAACCTCCTCTCTCTAATCCTGGCTCCTAATGAAAAATAATTAAATAACCTCTTGATCTCAAGACCTTTTCTCTAGATTCATTCCTGCATCCACTGTATAAATACCACCCTCTCTCTCATTTCCCATTCCTTGACAAGTACTATAAGCCAGATTTTAACACAAGTTACCTTCTCCCTGATTAATTTTTGCTCCAAACACCTGCTGCAACAACTTTGTAAGCTAGGTAGCCAATTCTCTCTGAGAACAAGCTGGTGGCCATGGTCATGGAGAAAGGGTGGAAACTGGGGCTGATCATGAAGACGCTGGACCGGTGCCGGAGCAGCAGCGGGCGGAGGAATAAGCCAGCGCCGGAGGGGTGCTTCACGGTGACCGTCGGCGAGGGCCACCAGCGGTTCGTGATCCGGACCGCGTGCGTGAACCACGCGCTGTTCCGGGCGCTGCTGGAGGAGGCCGAGGAGGCGTTCGGGTACGCGGCGGCGGGCCCGCTCGCGCTGCCGTGCGGCGCCGACGAGTTCGTGCGGGTGCTGGAGCAGATCGAGGAGGACATGGCGGCCGACGAGGCGAACTGCGGCATCGTCAGGAGCCACTCGTACCGGAACCTCGCCTCCGGCCGGGCAGTCCTCGTCGGCCGGTCATAGTCATAGCATCGTCTTCGATGGCGTGGCCTGCTCTTGCCAATCGCCTCCGGATCGAGAGCTGCCCCAATATGCATGTGTGCTGATTACTGACATTGATCGCGTGCAAATCATGTGGATGCCGACCGCGAGAACGTGTGGTTAGTGTCTCCCCACTCTTGTAGTTGGTGGGTTCTCTTGACATTGATCGCAGTTCTAAGTGGCCAGGGCATTGTTTATGGACTAGTAGTAACATGTATATGTTGATGCGGGCATATGGATCCGAACAGATTTTGTAATGTTTGTGGAATAAGTTCAGTAGACTATACTTTTTTGAATATATATATAGCATTTCATTCTGATTAATCATGCACATTTGGTACAGAATTTCTATACATTTTTTAAAAGATAGCAATAGTTTCTAGGCTAGAGACATAATAAATAATAAAAGCAACTAATTCCTGAAAGGGGTAACTTGTAAGGGACACGATTTAACAACATCAAAGACAGAGCATAACATGCAGACATAGGAACTACCCCTCGTTAACTTTTGGAATACTTGGAGCGTCAACGAGAAAGCATCAACTACGAAAGTGAAGATTGTCTGTCCGCACCTCAATTTTGTATTGACTCCTCCAAAGTCAAAAGTGGGATTTTTGGGGACAACTTGTTTTGTTAGTACGCAAAACCGCTTGCAACAATCCATGACACAATTCGACTTATTTCGCAGTTTCAAACACACACACACAAAGTCAACCTACACTGCTACACACAGTTGACCAACCCCATGAAGAAGATAAACACAGAGCCATTCAGAACGCAAGTGCAGTTTACAAGCAAGGGGATGAAAGCGGATTGATTGGATCAGATCGGATAATGCCTTCCCTACATTCTATTTTATATTTTTTTATCAGATTCGGAGCGGAGCGGTTAATACGTGTTTGCGGATACGAATACAGATATTTTCGGATGTTGGACATGGTACGGATTCGAACTAGAGATGGATCGGAAGCGCATTTTAAATTATCGGATAATACCTCTTCACATAGAGAAATATATGTTTATTAATAATTTGCAGAGTACATGTATGATCGTAACAGCCACCAAGAAGGACAATCAAAACACACAACCTAATCTTTTAAGTGATTACTCATAGCAAATAAAAAATATATATGTTCTATATTTAAAAAACCACGTAAGTATAAAAAATAAAATAAAATATCGAAAACAAACATTAAACATATCCTTATTTTTCTTTGTCATATAACTACTTCAGTACACAATAGGATGTTGAGCGACGCGATCAAGGTTCATGGTCATTATTACTAGATATTGTATACTTTGGGCCAACAAAATTATCAGATAATTTTATTATAAGCTTCAGATAATCCACTCCAAATTATCGAATTATTCATATCCATCGAATTTTGTCAATATCATAATCTATCCTACATTCTCATATCATCGGATTTAGATTATTCATATTTACTAAAAAACCTCAAATGCTTCCCACATCCTCAAAAATCGGATTCGAATCAAATCGGTTTCGGAAAGTATCCACACCGCTTTCAGCAGGATTAGGAAATAGCGGGTCCCGGCAACACAACCGTGAATAAAAAAGAACTTGACCATTAACGCTGATTTGGATGCGTGAATACGTTCATGAATTTGTGAGACAAAATATTCCTTCGTAATAACAGCCAAACCAGCGATGAGTTCATTTGAGAAGTACCAAACAAATGGGCTGAAACAACAATTGCTGCACAAATTACCTGACAATTGCCCAGCCCATCAAGGCCCATTCGCATCTCCCTCGGCTGCAGCCTCCGCCTAAACCCTAATCCGGACAAGCGAACGGCCCAGATCACCTGGATCCCTTGCTGGCCCCGCATCGGACGGCGAGAATTCGTTCACGTCGCCCCGAGGCTTCCTTTATTAAACCACCAGTCGGCTTCGCAGCACCACTCGCCGCCTCCGCCCCCGCCTCGCCGTCCTCTCCCGTTCAGAACACCAAGCTCCCCTCCGGCAAAATGGTACGTGCGGCCTCGCCTCCGATTTGCATGCTTTCGCCTGTTGGTTTCCCACCGTTTTAATCTTTGCTCTACAAAATACCTGATTTTTTCTTGATTTATTCGTTGGTGTTTCAATCTGATTCCATGGATCTTGGGAGACCTCTAGCTTAGATTCTAGTATGGCAGTTGTTCTTTCTACTAACTGCAATCTCAAATCTGCAGGCCCCGAAGCGAGTGGGCAGGGCGCCGCCACCGTCGAAGAAGAAGACCGTAAGTGCCGCACCCTATCATGTTCCTGTTCGAGATTCCATGGTTCATGTGCGTAGTCTGATCGGCTTGCCTTTCGCTTGGTGCAGGAGAAGGTGACGAACCCGCTCTTCGAGAAGAGGCCGAAGCAGTTCGGCATCGGCGGAGCGCTGCCGCCCAAGAAGGACCTTCACCGGTTTGTGAAGTGGCCCAAGGTCGTGCGCATCCAGCGTCAGCGCCGCATCCTCAAGCAGCGCCTCAAGGTGCCGCCGGCGCTCAACCAGTTCACCAGAACCCTCGACAAGAACCTCGGTATGTTTCGAGAGCTACCATTGAATCTGGGTCCTGGGAAGCGCATTGCCTCAGTTTGGTGTAGTGCTGTACTTTGCTGTGAGTCTGGAATAGTTGAAGAAGCCTGTTAGTGAATGTAGCATTTGCATGATGGATAAACTACGTTCATGTTTATATGTGCGTTTAAGAATTTGATGTTCTGTCACGCATCATTATAGGAATGTTAAATCTCAGGTAGCTTTTATGTTTGAATATCTCTTGTTGTTTAGAGGCATTTTCAGTAGTTTCCATTTGTTTTTTCTAACCTACTAGAGTGGACAGTATGCTTCTTGATCACTCGTGCAGTATTCCCTTGTAAGTTTGTCAGGGTGATTGCAAACTGGTGTAGTGATAGATTCACAATGAATTATATTGTTAACTGAAATAAAGATTGGATTGCATTGGCGTCTGCATCTCACCTCCTGATGGAATGACAATTGTTTACCTTTACCTTGTTCTGCTTTAGTTGATCATGCGGCTGCTCTTTATGAGCTACATTTAGTTTTATGAATAAAATGTTCTGCTCCCGTAGATTGTCTGATATGAGTTGTTGTTTACAGCAACCAACCTGTTTAAGATGCTTCTCAAGTACCGCCCCGAGGACAAGGCTGCCAAGAAGGAGAGGCTTTTGAAGAGGGCTCAGGCTGAGAACGAAGGGAAGACTGTTGAGGCTAAGAAACCTATTGTTGTGAAGTATGGCCTTAACCATGTGACTTACCTCATTGAGCAGGTATGATTTCATCACTTCTCCCTTTTAACTTTGTTGTTAAGAGTGTAATACTTTCATGGCAGCAAGCATGATGTTTTGTCAATTGCATTTTGTTCTCCAGAGCAAGGCCCAGCTTGTTGTCATTGCTCATGATGTCGATCCGATTGAGTTGGTTGTGTGGCTTCCAGCCCTTTGCAGGAAGATGGAGGTTCCTTGCTGCATTGTTAAAGGAAAGGCTCGTCTTGGATCGGTATGTTGTGTCCAATGCCATTGTTCCAAACTAGCTGAATCTGTCTGGCTGAAATAACGTTTCATTCTGTTCTGTTCTCACCTATAGATTGTTCACAAGAAGACTGCCTCTGTTCTGTGTCTGACCACTGTCAAGAACGAGGACAAGCTTGAGTTCAGCAAGATCTTGGAGGCTATTAAGGTATGTAGCAATTAAATCTTGTCCAATGATCTATCGCTGCCCCCTTTTGTTAGCTCGTTTCCTCACTTCGCTACTCTTCTTCTTCAGGCGAACTTCAACGACAAGTACGATGAGGTGAGGAAGAAGTGGGGAGGTGGCATCATGGGCTCCAAGTCGCAGGCCAAGACCAAGGCCAGGGAAAAGCTGCTCGCGAAGGAGGCTGCGCAGCGGATGTCCTAAGTTGCCTTTGTTGAATCAGTCTGTAGCTTCCGTGTTTTGACGGGGAAGAACCAATGATGAGCATTGTGCACTCGTATTGTGGTTTTCTGAATCTAGTTTCATATCTTTTGTTCACCAGACCATGTTTAGAAACTTTGCAAGACGAAGAGTTTACAGTGTTTATGCGATGTGTCAAGCCTTTTAAGTCGAAACTTTTGTACCACTGACTTCTTATGTTTGCTAAAGCCTTAACTCGTTTAACTTTCTGCAATGTTTAGTACTAACACGTGACGATTTTCATTTTCTGCATTGTTTCTGGTATATTTGTTACTTTGATCACTTTTTCTTGCCGAATAAAAAGATCACATCTTATGAATTTTAAGTTTTATATAAGCTCTCTCCTGAAGAATTCTTCTGAGAAGGATAAGATGTTTCCATAAAGTTTCGTAAATATTCAATCGGACACCCATCACTGGGTCTAATGGTCTAGGCGAAAGCTGCAACAAAGGTTGTGCACTGGCCGGAGCTATAGTATAGGTGCCGGGTACGGTAACTGAATGAAAATTTAAGCTTGTGAAGTCAAAACTTCACCATATAATTAGCCATGAAATTTAATTTCTTCGAAGAGCCCCTCCAACATGGTGCAAAGGAGCAACCGAACATTGAGAGGCCTAGCCCTGGGACGCCGTTCACTGGCAAGTGGGCCAAGATTCTTACATCCACGTGCCTCTCTCTCGCGGAGAAGGTCTCGTGAGCAAGCCGTTAAACGAACGAAAAGACAAGGTCTCGTGCTCCCTAATCTAATCCCACCATTGGGGCTTCAAGCAAACCCGCGACGTCTTCCCGATCTCACGCACAAGCTCCGCGAAGGAGGCGGGAGAAGAAGACTGCGTCCTAAGCTCAGCTCCGAACACCTCCGTTCAGATCCAGGCTTACGCCCACTGCAGGTCTGCAGCCGCACCTCCCTTCCTTCACCCGTAGGCGTCGCCGACGCCGTTCCTCGATTGCTATTTTCTTCTGTTGGTAAGCAGAGTGTCCGTTCTGTTCAGTTCTGCAGAATCTTTCCATGGCCAATCAGTGTAATTCCCGTGCGTGCAGAAAGAGTGGTTCTGTAGTGTCTGAATTTCGATGGCAAAGGGTCTGATTGTTCGTTGCTATGTATATATGGCAGTGAGACGATGGGTGGTATGAAGAGTCTTGAACAGGGGGTGTTCTTGGTCCTGTGCCTCATATTTCTCCTGCGCAATGCTGCGGCTATCCGCTTCGTGATCGATAGGGAGGAATGCTTCTCCCACAATGTCGATTACGAAGGGGACACGGTACATGTATCCTTCGTTGTCATCAAAGCGGACACCCCGTGGCATTACACTGAAGATGGCGTGGATCTTGTGGTATGGCCTCACCCTCACCCCCTCCTTTTAATTTGAATCTTGCTTGCTTTTGTTGTGAGGAACAATAGCTAAGGCCTTAGTGTGTGTTGTTTGATAACTGTTGTATTGTCTCTATAAAATTGAAACATTAAATCATTAAGAGCAATGCCAATGTCTGCACATATAATGACATAATGTATTTGAAAGTCAAGTAGTTGATCTGGTGCCAGCAGTTCAGATTTTTAGTTCAACTCAGTTGTGGTAATGCGCTTTGGCTTTGCTCGTGAAGAGAATAATTGAAGTGTTGCTAAATTGCTCCAGTTTTCAGAATTTATTTTCTTTATAAAGAGAAACTACCTTTTCTTGTGTAGATCGATTGATGGAACCTGTTAACCAGTTGAGAATAGCTGGTTATCAGCTACTGTGTTCTTACTGAGCAGAAAACATTGTATGCTGATCTGCGTAAATCTAATTTTGAATCCATCTCATGATGAAAAGATAGGAACACCCCTTTTGCTGATGATTTTTTTACTAATTTGTACTCCCTCCGAATTCTTTCTGTTGACGTTCAGACAGTACAACTAGTGGTAACTAATTTACACTAAGTTTATTGTCTGAACGTCGACAAAAAGAAATCAGAGGGAGTAATTGTGACTCATTCAGTTGGATTATTGTGGGACCATCACCATCTCTGTGCTAATTATGCTGTTTATAAGAAGTCACATCCACTACAAAGCTGATTCAATATCCATTCATTGCAGATTAAAGATCCTAAAGGCGATCAAATCCATGATTCTCGTGACAAGATCAGTGATAAGTTCGAATTCATAGTTCAGAAGAGAGGTGTCCATCGCTTCTGCTTCACTAATAAGTCACCATATCATGAAACTGTAGATTTCGATGTGCATGTTGGTCACTTCTCATATTTTGACCAGCATGCCAAAGATGGTATGAATCGAGTTTCCATAATCTCCTTTAACTTGAATAATATGCAGTGTATTAAGGATTTTATTTGATCTAAAAAATGCAGAGCATTTTGGCCCATTGTTCGAACAAATTGCAAAGTTGGACTCAGCCCTCTACAACATTCAATTTGAACAGCATTGGTTGGAGGCTCAAACAGATCGTCAAGCAATATGTAAATCCCTTCTGTTATGCTCTCTTATATCAATAGTAATGAATAAGGTGCTGCAAATTATTTGCCGGCAATAAGAGTTTTATCCTGTTATTAGCATAAGGTGCTTTTTTATGACTACGGTTTTGCATCTACGGTTTTTCATGACTTCTTATTAATGAATCTTTCGGTGCAAAATTAACATTACCATCTAAGCAACTTTTTTTTTTTGGGCTAAAAGTTGGGTGCGTTCCTTTGATATTGTGATGCAGTAAATGAGAGCATGAGCAGGAGGACAGTTCACAAGGCACTCTTTGAATCAGCTGCCCTAGTTGCAGCAAGCATTGTGCAGGTTTACTTGTTGCACCGCCTATTTGAGCGTAAACTGGGGATGTCTAGGGTCTGATTCTGTGATAGTAACTCTTCTTATACTCTCCAATCCACAGATTTCAGTATTCCATTGTATGGTTGTAAGATTTACCACAGCATGTTCAGATGTTCATTTTTTTTTTTTTCAGAATGACGTAAGAGACATTTTTTAGGCAAATATAAGAGACAGTGCTGCGCAGCACAAGTTTACATTCTGTGGTAAATACAATATTAAAGTCCTTGTAGCCGTCAATGTACAAGAGTTCTATAATAGGTAAATTAAATCCATTAGTCAAGGATCGTTTATATGGCAATCACAAATCATCTTGTTGCTTATTTCATTCCTTGTCTGAATAATTTTAGCATTTTATGCTATTTCATTTCTTGATTTGTCTGAACTTTGAAAAGCTCAGGGGATACCAAATCCAAAGAGAGAATGCCAACTGGTGTGTTGCTAGTACTTCACTGTGCGATTATTTTACAGGTGACCATGTGCAGCACCATTGTCCAAAATCCAAATCTCTTTGGACTATATTTGGTTGAGTTTTGGATAACAGATTTTTACAATTTCTTATTACTACTAGTACATGATGAAGCTGTTAAGCTTAAAAACTCTGGAACTAACATTTCGGGTGCATAACATGATTGGTTGGCATGCCACTGGTCACATCGATGAGGAATCAGAAGCCATCCTCTCTTGGCTGCCCGTGACGTATCATGTCATGATTCATGATCGTAATCTAGTGTACTGTTAGAATGGCCAATGTTTAAGAGCCTATGCTTTCGCAGTACTGTTGCTGGTACACGAAGTCACGTCAGTTGCCGTCATTTGTTCCTTGGATCGAGCAATTACACCTGAAAAGAAAAACTTCCAAGAGGTTGCGATCTGCACCAGAACACACCTAAGGACTTGTTTGGGTACACTCAATCCATATGGATTAGAGTGGATTGAGGTGGAAAATGAACTGATTTTCTCTTCAATCCCTCTCAATCCATATGGATTAGAGTGTATTCTCTAGTATCGAAACAAGGCCTAATTATCTATTCCTTATGGGGGTTAAATAATTTATAGCTCAAATCTCGATGCATCCGATGAGAAAACAGGTCAAGTTTGGTCTCAGGCTCCCACAGTAAATCTTTGAACCAGGCCAACTCAAAGTCTCCTGATATTATTTTGTGCATGTGTATGCAGATTATTGTTTGCAAATCAAGTATTATACTAGTAAATCGTACAGATTCTACAACATCAGATTCATTTCACCCTTTCGTTCCTCAAAATAATTTGATTCGTCATAGTGCAATTTGCAACCCAATCATGAACCTAAACCTCTCCTTTTCACTTACCCCAGTACACACTGTGTACATAGGCCCACCACCATTCCTATCACCATTTGAGGAGCCCTCCAAGCTAGTCAGTGTCTTATTTTTTTTCCACTGGAAGCCCACACCCATAGAGCTGCAGCTCAAAGCCATGGAGCAGCGGAGAAGATGCGGGCACTTGTTCACCGCAGCAGTGGCGGTCCTGGTGGCCGCAATGCTGCCGTCTTGTACGGCGAAGCTGTCGCCGGACTATTACAGGTCGACGTGCCCGGACGTCGAGGCGATAGTGCGGGGGGTGGTGGCGAAGAAGGTGAAGGAGACCTTCGTCACGGTCCCGGCCACGCTCAGGCTCTTCTTCCACGACTGCTTTGTCCAGGTGAGCGATCGACATGCATGGATCCTCGCCAGCTCATGTGCGATTGAGTAGTATTCTTCATTCTCCCGGGAATTTCAAACAAATCTAGCTGGAAGTTAATTGAATTCGTGTCAGTAGCATTTGGTTAGTCCATGAATTTCCTTGCCCGTTTCGCAATCTTACTGAAACAGGTTCGGTTTGATCAACCATTCAGCCTCGTAAAATCTGCAACCACTCCATTCATTTGATTTTCAGATCAGAGTGAAGTCGTGTTTGTCTGAGAAAAGAGAGCGAAGCGGAGTGATGGTAGCATGGTTGGTCAGGCAGTAGATTATTGGTACGAATGACAGCTCGATAGGCTCCTAATCACGGACTCGTCGGCTCTGCCATGTGACTGCACGACCTTTCTGTCAACTGGCCTGAATTTTATCAGATAATCAGGCCAGATTTGTCGGACGTCTCTCGTGGGGGCAATCTGGTACTACCCGTTTGTCATTTCCAAAGAGGCGTCATCCTTCCACACTCTGACGAATGCTTTTGAATTCCAAATCTAATACATTATGCAAATTATTACTTCACTCTGAATGTTTGTGGTGAATTTGATTGCAGGGTTGTGACGCATCGGTGATCATCGCGTCCCGCTCCAACGACGCCGAGAAGGACGCCCCGGACAACCTGTCCCTCGCCGGCGACGGCTTCGACACCGTTGTGCGCGCCAAGGCCGAGGTCGAGAAGAGGTGTCCCGGCGTGGTCTCCTGCGCCGACATCCTCGCCATCGCCGCCAGGGACGTCGTCGCCATGGTAATCATCAATTCAGCACGTAGATCGTCAGCTCTATCTTGCTTGCCAGCAGTGTCTGACTCTCCGCGTGGCAGTCGTCCGGGCCGCACTGGGCCGTGGAGATGGGCCGGCTGGACGGCCTCGTCTCGAAGGCCGGCGACGTCGCGGGCCGGCTACCGGGCCCGGACATGCGGGCCAAGGACCTCGCCGCCATGTTCGCCGCGGACAACCTGACGACGCGCGACACGGTGGCGCTCTCGGGCGCGCACACCGTCGGGTTCGCGCACTGCACCCGCTTCGCCGGCCGCCTGTACGGCCCGGCGGCGGCGGGCCCGGCGTACGACGCGGCGTACGCGCGGCAGCTCAGGGAGGCGTGCCCGCGTGACGTCAGCCCGGACATCGCGGTCAACATGGACCCCATCACCTCGACCGTCTTCGACAACGTCTACTACGCCAACCTCGCCGCAGGCCTGGGACTGTTCAGCTCTGACCAGGCGCTCCACGTCGACGGCGCGTCGCGGCCGGTGGTGAAGGAGTTTGCTAGGAACCAGACGCGGTTCTTCGAGGCGTTTAAGAAGGCCATGGTCAAGCTGGGGAGGGTCGGGGTGAAGACCGGCAGGAATGGAGAGGTCAGAAAAGATTGCACTGTGTTTAATGATAGCTAGGCCGAGGCGACGAAGTGGCCACGCTACAAACAATCGTAACTGCGATCAAAGTTGAGTAGTTGGCATAATGCCGGCATTGCTATTCAAACTGTGAGTGCAATTTTTTATGAAAGGAAGGAAAGCCAGCCTTCCAATGTTGGAATCCTCCGGCACACGGTCCACGTTGCTTTCACACGCCTGATTGTATTTGTGCGTGACTGCCTGATGGTTGCAATTTTACGATGAAAAACACTTGAGACTGGGTCTTGTTTTTTTTTTTCCTTCCCTCCTTGACCCCTACTCGGCCAAGCTTCGCCGTTGCCGGCGGTTGCAAAGCAGCGAGCACCACCAACAAGACACGGAACCGCGGCGCGGTGCCGGCGCAGCACAAGCCACAGAACGCGTCGGTGCCGGTTGCTTGATGACGGCGATACCAGTTTGGCGATATGGGCACGTACTCCCTACTCGATCGCGTAATAAAGCTTTCTTGTGGTGGGGCGATCGCTTCTTCAAGCAGACTTTGCTCCTGCTTTCATGGCCACATCTTTTGACCTACTCACCCATAACTTTTTTCTTTCGTGGGGGCCTTCACTTTCTTGTAGCGGATTTTGGACTTGAGAGCACGAGTCCAACTATTTTCGGCCGGGCCTACCCATCGCTACGAGCAGGGTGGTTACCTGATAGCGGTCTGAGAGTATCTGATAGCCTTTTTGGTGCTAAGGACAGAACGCACTTCCATGGAGGTCAGTTGTGCTTGCTGGTTTCCGGAAAAGAAATGGTGACGTGAAAGCTCAAGAGGCAAAGGTAATGTGAGTGAAAACCGATTGTGTGAATTTTCGTCACATTGTGTGTAGCATCACCACAATTAAAAATCAGGAGATAAGGTCACTGTCGGTCAATAGGTGACACTACTGTTGACATTTCACAAAGAAGCATGAGCAAAGCTATAACTATAACTTAACAGCACAGTAGGGGAGTTCATAATTTTACTTTATTCAACTGATGCGGTCAGTCATTTTCAAGTTTCAACATGAGCAAAGCTATAACTTCACAGCACAGCAGGGAGAATGATTGAATGACCCATTTGAACAAGAAACAAACTGAAACATTCAAGTTTCTTCTTCTTCCTCAAAGGAACAGAAACTAAAACATTTCTGAAACAATTATAAGCCAGAGCCCATGTGTGATAGTTAGACCAGAACATCCTTTCCGTATGTACAGAGAAACATCCTCCTAGTCATAGCGTAAAACCATTCACATTTTTTGCAGCTTACATGGTAAAATAGGAGTTACCCATGAAGAAAAGTACAGGCTGCGCAGCAATAACAGTGCTGCTCAAACTCCACTACTTCTATACACCTCCGTAGGAGCCTGCTTAATATTTGGGTTCACATTGCCATGAATGAAGGCTTCGAAAATATATGCCCTGCAAGAAGATGACAACAAAAAGACACTATTACTGTACTGAGCGGAACACTTAAAGAAGCAACAATGCAAAAAGTCTTGGTACCATGATACCCACATTGCTTGGCTTTATTTATAGGAGTATAAGAGAGGTGGATTGCATTGATGTGGAATCTTTCTAGATAGTATTCTTAAACATATACTTAATTTGAGCCTTGTTCTAGCACAGAAAAATAAACTATATGTTTTCTCAATCTTTTCTAGGGCTAATCGAAGGCTGGTGATGAAAGTGAGGCTACCATTATATCACTCTTGTATATCTAATTCTCCATCTGTACGAATTTACTTTTTACAAACATATTGCTACAAGAATTGTAAGGATGATAGGGAAATGCTAAGGAATAGGTCAGTTCAAGCCCCACCTGTCTGCTCTTTTGTTCCACTTTTTAGCTAAGAAACCAAGAAAGCTCGTCCCACAAGGTCATTTTACTTTTTCATGCATTCATCTCAAGCATATTTCTTAACATCTGTCTCCGATCAACTTGAATAAATACGCAAAGGTTTTTTTTTCATGGTTCTCCTACTTAGCAAGAACTAAGCAATCAGACAATCATTTCCCATTGCATTTTATTCCTTTTGACTTCGTATATTCTTTATTGACCTCTTCAATTTCATATAATGGGTGACACAACCATGCTCTTTTCCACTATCATAATTCACCAACTGCAGTTTTTAATAGTCATTGAAGATCCAATTTACAGAACTAAATGGTCTAAAACACACAGTGGGTGCTCTTGCACTGGCTTGCAGCAACAGGCAACCGCCATCGCTTCCGTTTTGCTCTTTCACTTTTCTTTGGGACTGGCGGTGTCGGCCACTAAAATTCTAATCTAATTTCGTCAGCTTAAAGAAAAAGAATAACCGTGTAAAAGGCAGTGCAGATTATGCTGCGAATGAACTCATGCAAGCATTTCCCTATTGTATAGAAGTCAATTAACCATGTCTCTGATATCGTTTTGAATTAAATTGACAGGGATATCTGAAATTACCAACTTGCATCACGAATACACTTGGATATAAACGTTGCTATATAAGAATTTAAAGAGCAGACTTCATAAGTGCTGCAAATTGGGCAGAATTTATGTAAATTGACTCCAATTTCATCGCGTTTAACCATGATCAAACATAGGAACTGCACCGACTCTCGTACTCATCCCCAATTAAGCCATAATTTACACTGAATCCAGTACAAATCCTCCCCAATTACGCCGTAATTTACATTGAATTCCGGTATCCCCAAATCATGTAAACCTAAGTGGTCAATCAGGCGAAGCGAGATCACGTACATGGTGAAACTTCCTTGGGCGAGGAAGCAGCCGCGGGCCAGAGGAAGATGGCCCTCCCGATCCCGGAGAGGTTGGTGACGAAGCCTACGAAGAGGAAGACGCAGCCGAAGCCGAGGACCCAGGGCATGAGGAAGAATCCCAGCATGAAGATGACCGAGCCGCATAGCATCAGCGCCATGGACGCGCCCAGAAGCATGGAAGCCACCCCCGCCGGCGTCACCTGCCGCGGCAGCAGCGCCCTCGGTCTTGCCCCCGCGCCGTCTTCCGGGGGCGACCGGAGGATGGTCAGCAGGAGCGCGCAGAGCTCGTAGAGCAGCCGCGACTGGTACGCCTCCGCTGCCGCTGGCTGCCTCATCCCGCCGAGCAGCGCCGCTGCCATGCCTGGAGGAGGAAGGAAGGAAGGGGATGGGTCCGCGGAAATGGCCTTTTGCAAGCTGGTGTTGCGTTTTCGCGATGCTTTGCCTTTGCGGCACTTTTTTTTTTAGTTGGCTTTGCGCTTTCGTTTCGTGTTGCGGGTAGAGAAGGCGGAGTTGCGGAGAGCTGGGGAACATGGGCGCTGTTGAAATAGAGGAATGGGCCTACCGTCGTCTCCAAGAGGATAACGGCTGATGCAATTCTTTATTCGGTGGCTATCTTCGGGTGTGACGTGGAGGCATGTGCAACCCGTTGATTGACTTACAGTATGTTTGAACAAATTTTCCTCCTGTGGATTTGAATCACGTGATAAAGTCCGTGGTTTATTTTAAAAACAAAAACTTCAAATGTTACATTTGAGCACCCGAATCAAAATCTTTTGAAATTTATATATGTGGCCTTTGGATGAAACTTGTGCTTGATGGAATAGACAGTTGCAAGCGATCTATTCTTTATTTCTATTCTTTATTTCCACCATCTATTGTTTTTCCACTCCAGGCATCATCAACAACTTGGTATCTTTATTACTCCAATCATATGATAACGTATCCTATAAGAATTAATTTCGTGTGAAAACTATGAAAATTTTAACCAAGATCATAAGATCCTCATCCGATGACCAGGGATAGAGGTGGATTTGTTATATCTATACTCATCTATCTATACGCACATAACATATTTCTATGTATGGAGTTTTGTTATGCTAGGTTGCAATTTACTACTGTCTCATTAGGATAGCTGAGCGCATGAGATAGGTAGGACTTGAAATATGGATTTGTTAAATTATTTTATCATCAATGTAGCCCATGTAAAATAAAAAGAATTTTTTTATAAAAGATCTATATGTGACAATCGTTTAGATGAAAAGAAAAGAATCATGGGTTTACCCCTATCCTCTCACTTCAAAGAAAAACAATAAGATATATTTGTGTATAAAAATCATGCTTATATATTAATAAATTAAAATATATACTTATGAAAGTGTAAGAGTATTTATATGAATGGCATAAATAAATTTACCATGACATTCAATATGTACATGTATGAAGAAATATTTACATATGAACATATCACTTGGGAATTAGAAAATCATAAAGATAATATTTGGTTCAATACCAAATATTAATTCATTTATGAATATGCATGGGAAGAGTAGACATTCTCTCTTGGAGGTGGTTACATATCACTTGGGAAGAGGCATCGATGCCAATGCATTCTTTCATGTGTAAGATTTTGATATTGGAGCTACATTAAAATTATTGATAATGTTAATGTACTTGCCTAGAATGGAGCAAACATTTTTGACCGACAGGTGGAGTCAAGTCATTTCTTTGACATGAACTTATTTTCCTCACTATGAGATCAAAGTCGAGATGATTTTCAGCTCATGTAGGAAGCACGTTGCTTGAGTTGGTCTAGTCAAATTATCGTTCATGCATGGTCTAGTCAAGTGAGAGGAAAATATTAAGCTCAATGTAGAGAGCACAGTGCATAAGTATTGGGCATAAGTCAAATGCTATTTGATGCATTCATCGTGTTAGACTTTTGTCAAGTCAAGTATGGTGGATGAGTCTCATACTTCATGCATGAATGCTTCAAAAAGACTCAAACGTGCATGGGTCACATGTAAATAGAGCACCTCTGCATGAGAGGCATCAAAAGGCAAGAGATTATTATAAATGATGGTCGCCTCCACGTTGTAATAAATCTTGGAAGCAATGGTTTCCTCGTTATTACGGCAAAATGCACGCTTGACCACTCACTCCTACAAAAGCATCATCGGTACTATTTTTTTATCCATCAGCAACAAGAAGCACCCGGCAAAATTGTGCCGGTATGTCTGGATATGATCCAGCAGTGAAATATAAAGGAATAGCCGAGTAGGCGTGTGACATGGCAACGGCGACTCGTACTTTTCCTGTATAATAATATCCCCTTTGGAAAGGAACTGTTTGTACTGTTGCCCTTCCGTTCTGATCCGCCGCGTTCAATACCGGGACGGAGGACGACGGTTCAAGGATTTCTGCGATGTTATTATGCTCTGTAGCAGTCACACGTACCACACGGCCAACCCACATAACGTACGGGTCTGGTGATGGAAACATCCATCCACCCAGCTCGATGCAACTGGTCGCGTCCATCCTCCGGGATCGAGTCAGGACGAGAGAGGCTCGCTGTCCATCTCCATCGCTGAAGGCAAGCCAGATCAACGGGTTTAATTTCTACGTACAGCGACTGGCGCCTCCGATCCCCACACGATTCATGGAAACGCGTCGCTTGTGGATCACGTGGTGATAAGGACGCAGACCGGCAGAGCCCGATGGGGGGAGGAGACGGGAGAGAGGACATGGACCTTCGGCCGCGCCTGGAAACGGCAGCCACGTCGTCCCCGACGACGCCGGAGGACGAGTCGAGCACGGGGATTTCGCGGGTGAAACAGCAGGCCGTGGCGCCTGGGGTTTCGTACATGTCTCGGGTCGCGCGGACTCGCCTCGGCACGCGGCGAAGGGGAGCTGATGTCACATTCCGTTACGGCTCGCGGGCGGTGGCGGCGTACACGATCGGGTTGCGCGTCTATCTATTCTGAGCCCGATCGCCTTTTGATTTTCCTTCGCACGTGCCTTCAATCGAATATACATGACAACTAAAAAAAAAATCAAAACAGGATTGAATCAATGATACCGAAACTTTCAAGTCCAATTCAAATAAGTTTCAAGTCAATTGAAAAAGTTACAAGTCAATTTGAAGAACTTTCAAGTCAAATTCAAAAAGTTCCAAGTCAATTTCAACAGTTCCTACCCGCAATAAAAAAATATAGAACTTTCAAGCGCCGCCTCCCCCGACTTCCGCTTCCGCGGCCTGCCGAGACTTTTTCGAGCCATTTTTTAGCTTAAAAAAAGGTCAATTTTTTGTTTGGGCCGAAAGTATATACTGGACAGGACAGGATGTATACGTTATATGGCTGAATATGGTCATGTGCTCCTGTGGGCTGGAAATCTTGAGCGAAGAATTCCCCCGCGCCGAACCCTAGCTGGCCTCACGGCCTCATCAGTAGTTCATCTCACCCTCCCCCTCTGCCGCTACCGGACCTCCCTCGCTGCCGCTGCTACCTTCCCGGACCTCGCCGCCGAGACCTCCCGCTGTTCCGCGGCGCGCGCTCGGAGGCCACGACGTCGCCTCGAGGTCGAGGGCGAAGGCTGCGCGCCGCTTGAAATCAAGGTCGAGGCCGCGCGGAGGCAACGGCGTCGCTCGCCATCCCGCCGTCGTCCATCGACCAGGACGCAATCTGAAGCATGGAGAAGGTAAGCGAGAGCGGACTGTTCCCCCGCCGCAATTCGTGTGGGGGATCTCTTCTCTATCTCTGTCTCTCTTCGCTTCTGCGTGGCTGATTAGGATGTGGCCTCGTGCAGCAGCCTGGGGCGCAGGGGTCGGAGAAGGCTCCGGAGGAGAAGAAGGTTCGTCGTTTTGTATCTATGATCTCACATCTCACGTCACTAATCGTTTGCTTCACCATGTGACGTTAGGATTCGAGCTGCACTTAGGATGCAACCACTAGTCCTCACAATGGTTTGCTTTGGCTGGACCGTATTCAATGGAATTGTTGTATCCAGCTTCATGATTACTAGTTTCTGAATTAGCTGTTTGTTTGGAGCGGTCGTGTAACATAGTGGCATATATTAGCGTTGCTGCTGAAGTAATTCACAAGCATCAAGCAGTATTATGATACAGGAATTTTATATCCAGGGTAGTATAAAATCTCTTTAGCACAAGCTGCACTTCGGCTGAAAGCTCTACTTCTTGCAATATGATTACTTTGGCTGCATTGTATTCCATGGAATTGTTTGCTGTAGCTACATAATAATCTAGTTTCTGAGTCAAATGCTTGTTTGGAGTGGTCACATATGTGTAGTAGCATAAATTAGCATTGTTGATGAAATGTACAAGCAGTACGAGTTTGGAACTTGTCTAGCCTCGGTACTATAAGACCTCCCCCACCACAATGCTCACATATGTAACTGAACATAGAAGATTATGGAGGTGGTACTCGTGGTGCCCTAGAACAGTCGCAAACTAGCAATGTGCCTTAGAACAGTCGCAATCTCAGCAACTTATTTGGTTCTCTTGTTTCTGTGTGGATGAATGCAGCAACTTGATGAAAAAGAGCTAGAACGGAAACTGAAGAAAGATCAGAAGGTACTGTCTTTTAGCATTACATATCCTGCTTTATTGATTATTCTAGTCTGAAAAATAATCAGTAATCAAATGGCCTTTTAATGATGATTTAAACTCTGCTGCTGTGATTTTCACTGAGACCAGAAATTGTTGAAGTTATAAAGATCAGACTCTTTGTTGTTGTTCATGTGAATAGTATTTACGCATTAAGTGTTACATCCGCAGGCAAAAGAAAAGGAGGAGAAAAAGCTTAAAGCAAAGCAAAAGGAGGCTGCGAGACTGCAGGTTCAAGCATAACTCTTGAATTTATATATGATTAAACAGATGATCCAGATACCTACTTCTTGAATTTATATATGATTAAACAGATGATCCAGATATCTACTAACTGGAATAGTAACTGTTGGATATGTGTTTGCTTTTTTCTTAATACTGTTTTGACTTCTGTAGGCACAAGGTACTTCAGAGGGGACCAAGAAGAGTGAGAAGAAGCAAAAGAAAAAGACTGTTGAGGATGAGAATCCCGAGGATTTCATTGATCCAGACACTCCTCAAGGGAGGAAAAAATTGCTTGCACCTCAAATGGCCAAGCAGTATAGTCCAAATGTGGTTGAGAAATCGTAAGATCCTTGATTAGTAAGATTCCATTCTTCATACTCTAAGTCATAACGTTGGGATTGCCAAGCTTAACTGCACATGCCTGCCTTTTGATTCTTAATAGATGGTATGCCTGGTGGGAATCATCAGGATATTTTGGGGCAGATTCTCGTAGCACCAAAAAGCCATTTGTTATAGTAAGTGATTTTGTTCTTTTGAAGATTGTGCAAAAATATGCTATGAATTTTTGTTTGGCCCATTTCATTATGTGAAGTCACTGTAGTGTATTTATACAGTCAAATAGATGACATAAATGTGGATTACCTAGCAGAAAAGATTTTAAGTTTTTTTTTTCCCTTTCAGGTTCTGCCCCCTCCAAATGTGACTGGTGCCCTTCACATAGGCCATGCGCTTACGGTGGCTATAGAGGTAGTTTTTCTTATATTTGCATATTTTGATATTCCATTTTAACACTATGGATATTGACTCAATAATGATTTGAGCAACACAGGATGCCATGATACGGTGGCGGAGGATGTCAGGCTATAATGCTCTATGGGTTCCTGGAGTAGACCATGCTGGAATTGCCACACAGGTGTGCATTTATCAATCAATTCACTATTTGCTGGAATCTTATGCAGCATAAGGTTACAGCTAATAGAATTAGTTGCTGATTTATTCCTTGCATATGCTGTCACTAATTTATGGAACAGACATATAGAGGTTGATATTTAAGAAGCCACTTCTGTGGTTTTAACAGAACCACATAATGTTTTGAATCCCGTTTTCTATTCTATTAGAATACACATTGCGTATTCATCAAGGTCATATGGCTTTTGTCCTTGGTAAATTGCCATGTTTTTTTTTCTGTTTATTTGACCATATACCAAGTACTGTTACATGAAAGAATTATTTTTTGTAGTTTTTATATGAATTTCACAGTACCTCAATGCTATGTACTTTCCTAGCAGCGTGCTTTATTTTTACATCTTTTCTCCTATTCATCAGGTTGTAGTAGAGAAGAAGCTGATGCGTGAAAAGAATCTGACGAGGCATGAGATAGGACGTGAACAATTTATTTCTGAAGTAATGTTTTTTCCCACAACATATAATTATTAGCCAGCTGCTGATTTATTTATTTTCCATATATGAGTAGAATGGATTTTCCATATATATATATATATAATGAATGTAATGTCATATTGGTTATGGAAGATCATATTGAGAAACTGATCTTAGTCATGTACATGTCTGCCTTGTTTATTTCCTTTTTCTGTTTGATACTTCTTTTATTCTCTACCATCCCCATGTTTTGGACAGGTACTCAAATGGAAAGAGCAGTATGGTGGTACTATATTAAATCAACTGCGCCGCCTTGGGGCCTCACTTGACTGGTCTCGTGGGGTAACACTTCTATTTCTTTCAGTTAGGAAAACACATGATTTCTTGAACCATGCATGGCTTTATAATTTGAACTCTGACTAGTAATTTCATCTCAACTTGGCATCAGGCTTTTACAATGGATGAGCAAAGATCCAAAGCTGTAACTGAAGCTTTTGTCAGATTACACAAGGAAGGCCTGATATATAGGTGGGTTCCCTCATCCTTTTAGTTTGAGGTTAAATGGAACTATTTCCCCTATCAATTTTGCTATGAAGTTGTACCTGTTACTTAAATTCCTATCGGTGAGTTGCTAACATTAGTTTACATGTCTAATTGATGAGTATTTACGTGAGTCTGTTGTAATTCTACTGCAATGGTTGTACTGGAATAATGAATCTTGAGCAGGTAGAAGTAGAAATAAAAAGAATTTGCTGAAATGAAAGAGGATTTTCTTTCTAATGGAAGGAAAATGCTAATTTTATCCATATTAGGAAAGCCAATCATGTTTCACTAATTGAATGATAAATGATTACATGTGAAGGAGATAGACGGTTTAAACAAAAAAGAGACCTGAACTTTCAAACACGTCTAGAATTACATAAAAACTACAAACAAAAATAGTGAAAGTTAGCTCATTAGGGGCCCATTGAAGATCGTTGTAGACTCAAAGGATAAGTAGTTCCTAATCAGGGATGGATTGAAATCCAAGAAAATAAATCCGTAAGTAAACAATAAATAAAGTTTATTGAGGCATTTAAGTTATAGAAGAATTCCTAAACCTAAGAATCTTCCTAAAAATATCCCAACCACTTAGATAAACCTAACAGATTATATTTGTTGAGAAATGCTAAATGATATGGAGATGGTCCACTTATCTATGTTAGCCAATCTCTTTTACCATTTTGTGCAAGAGAAAGCAGCTCTTCTAATTCTTTAGTCCTTTGCAGAGATTATCGACTTGTAAATTGGGATTGCACACTTCGAACAGCAATTTCAGACATAGAGGTTTATGAAAATTATAATTATTTGCGAACAGATAATTCGAGTCTACACATGCTTAACTAAGTTAACTCTCTTTGGCAAATGTTTTTTTTTCTGTTCAGGTTGATCATATTGAACTCAAAGAAGAAAAAATGTTACCTGTTCCTGGTTATACTGCTCCTGTACAATTCGGTGTATTGATAAGCTTTGCTTATCCTCTCGAAGAAGGACTTGGTGAAATTGTTGTTGCCACTACTAGGATTGAAACAATGTTGGGTGATACAGCCATTGCTGTTCATCCTGAAGATACAAGGTATAAGCATCTGCATGGGAGGTATGCTGTCCACCCTTTCAATGGTAGAAAACTCAAAATAATCTGCGATGCTGAGTTAGTGGATCCCGCTTTCGGTACTGGAGCTGTCAAGGTAGGACGAGCTCTTATCGAGAGCTATTTAATTATCTTATTTCACCTAATTGGATCTTCCTTGCACATGATCCCCTCTTAGCCTATATTTTTGTTTGCTGGTCTTGTATGTAGATTACGCCTGCCCATGACCCAGATGACTTTGAGGTTGGAAAACGACATAAGCTTGAGTTCATCAATATCTTCACAGATGATGGGAAAATAAATAGCAATGGTGGTGCACAATTTGAAGGAATGCCAAGATTTATGGCTCGAGCTGCTGTTATTGATGCCCTAAAGGAAAAGGTATTACTAACTCAATCATACTTCCAAAACGTTTAGTGATGTTATAATCTGTAAAAGGTAGTTTCTGCTTCATGATATATGTATGAGATCCTTCCCAGTTACATGAAATATTTTAATAGAGTTCCATTATAACTAAAATTTGCATGATTTCATGCCTTCAGTATCTGTGATTATGAATTTGTGATAATTTCATGTCTAGATTTCCTGCATGTCTTAGTAAAGATCATGTCTTTACAGCGTAGTTTTATAACTTTATTGGTATTCTGAGGGGGTCTTTGTCTCTGTGTCTCATTTTGTCTCATGAGTTCTGTTCAAGTACTTCTGGACTCTAACAATGTTTAATTCTGCCAATTAAGGGCCTGTACAAGGACACAAAAAAGAATGAAATGAGCTTGGGTGTTTGCTCAAGAACTAATGACATAGTGGAGCCCATGATAAAACCCCAGTGGTTTGTTAATTGTGACACCATGGCCAAGGCAAGCCTTGATGCTGTAAGGTCTAAAAAGATTGAGATTATTCCCCATCAGTATGAACAGGACTGGTATAGGTATATTTTATTCTTTTTGATGTACTTGAGATTTGTTTCATCACTTTCAATGGTTGACTATAACTTCTGTCCTTGCAGATGGCTTGAAAACATACGTGATTGGTGTGTTTCAAGGCAACTTTGGTGGGGACATCGTGTCCCTGCGTGGTATGTGACACTGGAAGATGACCAAGTGAAAGATCTGGGTTCTGACAATGGCCGCTGGATAGTTGCCAGAAATGAAAGTGATGCGTACTTGGAAGCACAGAAAAAATATCCAGGGAAGACATTGCACCTTGATCAAGATCCTGATGTTTTAGACACATGGTTTTCATCTGGTCTCTTCCCATTGACTGTACTTGGTTGGCCAGATGATACCGCTGATCTTCATGCTTTCTACCCTACTTCGGTACTAGAGACTGGATTAGATATTCTCTTCTTTTGGGTGGCACGGATGGTAATGATGGGAATGCAACTTGGTGGCAATGTGCCATTTCAGAAGGTATGGAAGAAATCCCGTTCTCTTCTATTAAAGCTGTTTACTGTGATGCTGTGATTGTAGCAGGCTAATATGTAAATTTCATCCATGCTGGGTTTTCTTTGCCAATAGCTTGTTCATGAATGACATCTCTTCCTTCTATGTCCCCTTCGAATGCTGAAATTTTGCTTTCATGTAGCACTAAATTATGATGAAGAAGAATCCTATATCAGAAAGTTTCCCAGAAACTTTTCTATCAAACTATGGAAACTGCTGTCACTTTTGTATTATTCTCTAGCAATTGGCATGCCATTTGTTTCTACAGTCAACACTTGATTTCCTTCTGAATGAGCTCTTTAACTTGTTTCCCGCATTTTTTGCCTTTCCATCCTTTGGCAGCATGCGGTGGATGGTTGATTTAGTCTATTCTGTATTTCTGTTGTAGTTAATGAATAGAGCCAGGTTACCTTTTGTTCTGGATGTAAATTATTTCTTAGTTGTTTTCACTTAGGCTACTCCCAATGGAGGTTTCATTTCATTTTCATTAAATGATGTGCCACATAAGCAAATTTGATGACATGGCAAGGGAGTTATGAAGATAGTAGTTTCATCTGGATATGAAACACATTGAAGGAGAGGGGAGTTTCATTTCATCGTATAGACAACCAATGAAATAAAAATAATTACGTTAATGAAACACCAAAATGAAACTATGCATTTTATGATTTCATTTATGGTTTAAAAAATACTTTTGGTGACTTGGCACTCTTGGAAATGTACTCCGCATTGGGACTAGCATTAGCAAATTAACTATATGGTGAATGCTAATACAATTATTTGACAATATGTAAGATATTCAAGGTGAATATATGATTTAATCTCTCATGTGGTGGCTAATCAATAATGACTGTGGCTTCATTTTAGGTTTATTTGCATCCTATGATCCGTGACGCGCATGGACGGAAAATGTCAAAGTCACTTGGTAATGTTGTAGATCCTCTGGACGTGATAAATGGCATGACACTTGATGGTCTTCTGAAACAGCTGGAGGAAGGCAATATAGATCCAAAAGAACTAAAAATTGCTAAAGAAGGAAAGGAGAAAGACTTTCCCGATGGCATTGCTGAATGCGGCACAGATGCCCTCCGATTTGCACTGATTTCCTACACTTCTCAGGTTGCAATGATACCCATGTTTTTTTTCTTTCTATATTGTGCTGCAGACCAGCTTTTGTTACAACCTTTGTTGTTTCAGTCTGACAGGATAAATCTGGATATCAAGAGAGTTGTTGGGTATCGGCAATGGTGCAATAAATTGTGGAATGCTATCCGGTTTGCAATGGGCAAGCTTGGTGATAATTACACTCCACCTGCAACTGTTGATGTGTCTTTGATGCCACCAATCTGCAAATGGATACTCTCAGTGCTAAACAGGGCCATTGGCAAAACTGTTACCTCTTTGGAAGCATACAAACTCTCTGATGCGTCATCTGCCATATACTCATGGTGGCAGTACCAGCTATGTGACGTATTTATAGAAGCTATAAAACCTTACTTCTTCAATAACTCTGAAGAGTTTGAATCAGCAAGATCTGCCTCCAGAGATACCCTGTGGGTTTGCCTGGACAGGGGTTTATGCCTACTCCACCCATTCATGCCTTACGTAACAGAAGAGCTCTGGCAGCGACTTCCACAGCCCAAAGATTCTTGTAGGAAGGATTCAATCATGATTTCGGAATATCCATCTCTTTTTGAGGTACTTGTCACTTTAAGAAATTGCAATGCAATTCAGAGAAGTTAGTCTATAACCTATTTACCCATTGGAAAATATTGTCCTTTGTGACAGGGATGGACAAATGAAAGACTTGAAAATGAAATGGATATTGTACTAGATGCTGTTAACAAATTACGTTCTTTGAAGCCACCAACAGAAACAAATGAAAGGTATGTGCACACTCATCTATCTGGTTTGTGTGTTCGGTATTTGCTGATTTGATTATTCTTGTTAAAGACAGTTCACTTGCAAAATGTAATATCATATTGTTTTTAATTTTTTTTCAGACGGCCTGCTTTTGCACTTTGCCGAGACCAAGAGACTGCCACCACAATTCAATGCTATGAATATCTAATTGTCTCTCTTTCTTCCGTATCACATCTTAAGGTTCTGTCTTAAACCTGTTGTTGTAGATTCTATTTCCCTTGGTCTGCTGCAATTTGTTTGTCTTTTATGGATTGAAAATTCTGTCTGCATCTGAATGGGGGTACTAGCATCAAATAACTTGTGTTACCCATTGGTTCTTGTAGAACTCTAATATAATTTCCTCCAGTTCTTCAGTTTTGACATCTATATATGCTATATATTTAGGAAGTTTGAAAATCCTTGCTTATTCGTAAAGCTTCATACAAAACGAACGCTGATATGGTATCTCGAAATTCTTCAGATCCTGAAGGAGAGCGATGAAACCCCAGCTGATTGTGCAACTGCTGTTGTGAACAAAGACTTGTCCATCTACCTCCAGCTTCAAGGAGCTCTGAATGCAGAAGCTGAGCTAGAAAAGCTCAGGAAGAAAAGAGATGAAATTCAAAAGTAGGTGTCTTTCCCATCCATTTTGGATAGTACTGCACATGTTTACTGTTATTCCTTGGTATCCGCAACATGGTAACATATCATACACGCAGGCTACAGCATGCCCTGACACAGAAAATGAAAGCTTTTGGCTATCGCGAGAAGGCCCCTAAGAATGTCCAAGAAGAGGACACGAGGAAGCTTACTGCTTTGTTGGAACAGCTAGAGATCATCAGTGAAGCTGAGAAGAAAATAGAAGTCACAGCTGGCAGCAATTGTGTCTGATCTCTGTTTTTGAAGATCGATACCTTGATTCCAATTTCTTTTCGCTGGTAGCGCAGTTATATGTTCAGGCATATGAACTAATTGATGGTTTCAGATTGAAACTCCAGTTACACGCTGCCAGCGTGTAAGAGTGTACTGACAGTGAATACAGAATCAATCTTATGTTTATATAATATTAAACGCCGTGCGTTTTCTAAAAATTTATTGCACCACATCAGCTGAATACTTTTAACCATTGGATAAAAAACGAACAATAAATTATAAAGTGATGCATGGTTTCTCTAAACTCTTCCTTTCATCTTCCTCACGCCACAACCCTCCAAAGTCCACTGCGACTCACTGGTTCCTCTCACCGTGGCGTCGCAATTGGCGTCCACCCCGCGCCACTGCCACACTAGCGGGGAGAGCATGCCCACTTGCATCACTGGGATCCTGGTGCCGGTTACGATTGACGAAAGATGCAACCAGTAGCTTAAAGTTGGAGACGACGCCGAGTCCAACCCTTCCCTGTCGACTCGCCAACTCACCGGTAAGAGTCCTCTGGTGCTGGCCTAAAAATGCCATGGAGAACCTGCCCCCGTGGCTCAGGAACAACTGCACCTAAAGCTCAACACAAATCTGGGGTGAGCGGTCCTTTTCCCGTTGCTAAGCGATGCACCATGCACGCAGCAAGCCATGCACACTACCAAGCTAGATGTAGCAACACCAATCTGGTATGTTCCTGATGCTTCACCTTATTGCCTGCATTATTCATATTCACACTAAATGACTTCTGCTAAAAAGGTACTTGAGGAAATACATAAGAGGAGCTTGCTTCTGAATGCTTGATACAACAAGTCAACAAAGAATCTCTCTACAACTATTTAACTCTATTGATCACCGCCTCAGATGCTTGGATACCACTGATGCAAAGCACCCACTAAAGTTAACATAGAAAGAAGAATGAATATGTTGAACATTTATCCAGAGATAATAAATAAATAAAGCACAAGCTGTCTATATTGTACCATATGCTCAATTGGTAGTGATTGTGAATCTAAATCTATACATTGGTGAGCAGGTTAAGCGCTTGTCCTTGCAACAAAAAATGGTAGACTAATAACGATTGCCAAACTATACGAATTGAAATCATGGTGGAGTCTATAGGTTGTTCTTATCCTCCATTCTGTGCAATATCTTCTTCTCTATTTAGTTAGTTGCATAACTTTGATATATACATCGTTCCCAAATAAATACTCCATATATTGCATTGCACATAAAGTGAGATGTGCAATCTGGAATAAAGTTATTTTCATTGGTATTCAAAATCTAAACTATGATTTTAATATTCACTATGTCACGAAGACGTCTAAGATACAGGGAAGCAGTTGGCAGCACCAGCAAGCCCAAGACTGAATAATGCAACATACAAATAAACAATAATAGTAGTCCACAAGAAAGCCATCTGGCCTGCTTGTCTCAACGACAGAGGATAATGGAAGAATCTTAAATTTTGCTTTTTTCAATTGAATCTTTATGTATTGTTGGTAGATTTCATGATCTGCTCCTGCAATACTATTTTCCCTCAGCTTGTAGTTAATTGTGGAGAAATTAGCAACTGGGAAAGCTTCACTGAAAATAACTGCTGTAAATATTGGTTAGACTTCACTATAAAATAATTCTTCTAATTGAAAACAAAACTTCTCAGACATGTTGGATGTGTCTTCCGGGAATTAAAATAGCTAGGAGTAGGAAATGTACTCTTTTTCTAAGTGAATCACTGGCACATACCCATTACATTCATCTTCATTTCTTATATACCATACTAACTGGATAGTAGCTATTATATTGCAGATACCTGTTCGTTTTTTTACATTTTAAATTAGTAAAGATGAAAATGTTTGTTTGAGCAATATACTTTTATGCAAGTTAGTCTTCCATGAGATGACCCAATGTTTATGATAACACTGCCAAACTCGTAGATATGAATATTTTAACTGAGATCCCATGATATCTTAAGATAACTCCACATTCTTTCTGTTGACAAATTCTAAAGATCCAAACCATATATCTGTATTTTTAGAAAATAGATTCAAAGTATGTATGAAGCATATCCCTACAAAGCTTATATATGCAAGGTATGAGCCAATGTTTACTTCAATAGTTTATAAATGTTTAAAGCGGTGTTGTGTTATAAATACTGCTTGCAAATAAGTGTTTAAAAAATTTTGAGAGTTTATCGAACCTGCTTCAATGACTGTCATAGCTTTAAAACATAGACCCAGGTATTTCATCATAACAATTTCATTAAAAATAAAATGTCAGTGCAAGTTTGAGGCTTCATAGATGAAGTTTTCTTAGATTATACTGGTATATTTAATTGCAAATGTACCTTCTGACTGAATGCCAATTTATATTGGGCAAATCTTAAACACTATGCATAATGGAGGTATTTAGAATTTGTTACAAACCCCTATAAATTTTCTCAAAAGTAAAGTTGTTATACAGGAAATCTGAAAAAATTAGTGATATAATTTATCATCCTTCCTAAGACTGCACCCCAAGACCAGATGGTTACAAACTTACAATCCATCTTTGTACCAGGTGCATGCATGTAACTGACCCAGATTTTCTATATATACCAAAGACCGGCCTTTCAAAATTTTAGCAAGTGTATGACGAAATACATTCTGAAATTTAAAATTTGACCTTCCTTGTTGCTACCCTGCATGTGAAATTGCATTTCTCTTCTCCTTGAACGCCAATGATTTTGATCTGCATATTACAATTGAATCTTGCATGACAAACTCTACAACTATATCAGTATATCACACAATTTAATTTGTAAAAATCCTTGTGATTAGACGGGCAATAAACAGAACTGAGTCAGCTCAGCTCAAGCAGAAGGCGCGCAAACTGCGTGCCCATTTTCTAGTCTATCTATATTAAAACGCATGCGTTCTTTGAAAAACCGTTAACCCACGTCAAGCTAAAGTCGCGATAAGGACCGTGCGATGTGGATTGGATCGGGTCGTTGCCCAGATTGCTGTCAACTGGAAGGTTCGCGGATTCCCTCGGCTCTCCTCACTCAGTCACTCTCGCCGCCCCTTCTTTCTCCCGAGTCCTAGCGGCCACGACTGAAATCTCAACGCCCCAACCACCATTCGCAGTGATTCGCCTGCCCCTCCCTTCCTCTTGCCTCCCAACCGCCCCTCGGAACCCCGCTCCACGTTGTTCAGAAAGGCGTCTGAGCATCGGCGGCTTCTCCTGTTCCTCGAACGCGATGGTGGCGACGGATCTAGCCTCTCTGCTTTTTTTTTCTTCTGGCAATGTCTCCGTCCAGGCGTCCACAACTCACAATGTTGCCTCTGCTTACTCCTTCCGTCGTTCCGAAGCTCTCGTGTGCTCCCTCTGTTGAACGCGAAGAGGAAAAGCTTCTGGAGGCCGACAAGCCATAATGCTCGGCGCCAACTGTGACTTCGTGCAGCATGGCAACCGACAGAAAGACACTAGGTAGCCTCAAAGCTGAAGGAGACGCCAACTTCAACATCCTAACACTGCAGCTCGCTAGCTCTCTGGCAAGTGGCAAGTTTCCTCCCCTAACCCAGAAATAGCCATGGCTGCTCCAAGGCTTAGCAACGTGCAGGTGTAGGAGCGAAGGGCCCTGAACCATCACCTGGCAATGTGAGATTGCACATATCAAGCCACAGACATCACCAATGTGGATACTGTAACATCAGCATGGTGCGTTTTAGCTCCTTCCCCTGCTCTATTCATCAAAGACTTCTTTTCAACAGTTGCTCGATGAAATGCCAAAGAGGAACTACATAATTTGTTTCTATTCATCATTGGCTCAGTTGCTAGAAATCTTTCATGCTAATAAATCACCAGAGTTTAGACACGAAAGGATGATATGAGATATTGAACATTTCATCGAGAAATCAGAGAAAATGCACAAACTGTCCATATACTACAATACTGCTTCACTGATAGTCATTATAAATCTAGACACTGGAGTGCAGGTTGATGTCCTTTGAGTCTGTAAAGTGTCGTTATCATGCACTTTCCACAATAGGTTATCCTCTATTGAGTTTGTTTTGTAGCTAAAACACGTGAGTGTTTATTGAGGCATAATGAAGCATGCTATATGCAGCAATTTAAATATTACATATATTTTCATCTCATTTGGATTCCTGAACACCAGAATATGAAGGTCCATCAGGCTATTTTTTAAGGCTTTTATTATACAATTTGCATATAATATATAGGGAGTATTTTCCAATACAATATCAACATTAGTTGTTTGTAAGACATGATGCAACAACAATTTTTCTTAGTACTGTAGAACAGACTCGGTTCAAACGTTTATCAGCATAGTAGTTTGGTGGGAATTATACTTTTCGGAATCACAGTAGCATTAATAATTTAAGAGTATGATCTGATAAAAATTAGATAAATTGGTGATGCTAACACTTCTCAATGGAAAATATTATAATCCCTACTTCAAAACAGTGTACAACTTCAAGTACAATGTTCAGGTCACTGGTGAAATGGTGATTACGGAGTTTGTAAACTGCAGTCATAACGAGAGTAGGAGACCTGGTGGTTATTTGTCATTAAGTTAACCAGTCCAGCAGTAGAAGCTTGTCAATTGCCATTGCATACCATTAGTAACTCCATAATTTTAATTTATTTCTATTTGAAGCTTGAGATTGACTAATATTGTCATATTAGTATCATCATTTTGGGAAGAACATTATCTAATTGCATTAAGAATTGTGGTTATTACATCTCTACTGTTATGTTAGAAATGAAAGTTGCAACTCCTTATCAGATTGGTCTCTTATATGGATTTTATTTTTCATTTCAGTTTGATGATTTTTCATCTGCTTCAATTTATTTATAAAAGAGTAAAGTCCACTAGCGGTCCTTTAACTTGCGCTGCTGTGTCAAGCCGGTCTCTAAAGTCACAAAACAGACGTTTAAGGGCCTAATCACTGTTTGGGTTTCAGTGCAGTCCTATCGGGCGCTGACGCGTGCCCAGATTATGCAAATCACCCCCTGCGATATTTCCTTGTATCACGAAAGCCCTCGTTGTTTCACCTCTGTCTCATCTCCCCCAAACACATCGACGAGGGTTCTGTTGGTGGTCGGCGGAGGCAATTCCGAGGCTCGGGACAGCGGAGGTGATCGGCGGCGTTTGTTGGTGGCCGGAGGTCAGAGCAGCGGTGCGCGGCTCGAAGCGACGCACGCTAGAGGTGGCCGCATCGTCTTCTTGGAAGGATGGCATCGCGATTGCAAGGGAAATCGGAACCGCCGCCATCGTACGGTGAGTTCACTATTGCAATCAACGTCTAGGGTTATTGAGATCCATCGTCAATTTATTGATTTGTTAGGGTTTTCAGATAGATTGGTTCAGTGGATTGCCAATTTGGTTTGTTTAGTTAGGGATTTCCATCGATTGGTGTAGTCTGCTGATCTCTGGTAGTAACGTAGGTCTTGAAGATGGCGATTCATTCACAATTGAGTTACATCATAGGGTATTCTTTGTTGGGTTTGGTAATCTTCGATCTTATGTTGATGAGAAGGTGGACTGGTTCGACTGGATTGAATCAGATACATGGTCTGCATTATGGTTTAAGGATTTCTTTGATGAACTTGGTTACAAGAGTATGGCAAACATCAAGTTTTATTGGCTCGTACCAGGCTTGGATTTCCCTGATGGTCTTAGGGTGATTGCATTAGACATCGACACTAATGCAATGGTCAGTGCTGCTCAGAAGGTTAAAAACTTGGTTGTCTATGTTGATCATACATATGCTATGAACATTGTGGACTGGGATGATGTTGTTGCCAATCCTGTGAATGACCTACCAAAGGTATTGAGTCCAAGAAAAGTTGTGTATGTTGATAGTAACCCAGCAGAGAAGCTACCTGTGTTCTACACTGATTTGAAGAAAGGCAGAGTAGACCAAGCTGGATCAAGCAAAGAAAATGATGAACCTATTCAATATGAAGAGCAAGATTTTTTTGATAGTGACTATGAAATCAGTGATGGGGATGAAGATTTGTTGGAGGATGCTGTTGATATGACTGTGCCAACTGTTAAGGGGAAGAATACGAAGGCCAAGGGCAGCCAACTCAAGGCACTTGAGATCAGAGTACCTACTGCAGTAGATGATGATGCAGACACAGAGGATGATGGCCTAGATCTTCCAGAGTCTGATGGTGAAGGAGAAGAGAGATTGAGATTCAATTCTTGGAACCAAGAGGACATGAACAACCCAGCTTTCTCTGTAGGACTTGTCTTCCCTTCAGTTCAGAGTGTCAGACAAGCAATTACAGAGTACTCGGTTAGGAACAGAGTAGAAATCAAACTTCCCAGGAATGATAAGAAAAGAGTAAGGGCTCATTGTGCAGATGGTTGTCCTTGGACTCTATATGCATCTTGGGATAGCAGAGTGAACTCTTTTGTGGTGAAGTCATATTATGGAAGACATAACTGTCAGAAAGAGTGGGTTTTGAGGAGATGCACCTCTAGATGGCTGGCAGACAAATATGTAGAATCCTTTAGGGCCAATGAAAAGATGAGCATTACAGCTTTTGGAAGAGTCATTCAAAAGGACTGGAATTTGACACCTTCAAGGAGCAAGGTAGCTAGAGCAAGAAGACTGATCATGAAAGTTATCCATGGTGATGAGATCAAGCAGTATGACTATCTATGGGATTATGCACAGGAGATCAGGAGGAGCAACCCTGGTAGTTCATTGTATCTGAACTTAGCAGGAAATCTGTTTAGCACTTGCTTCATGGCTTTGGATGCTTGTAAAAGGGGTTTTTTGGCTGGGTGCAGACCCATCATTTGTCTTGATGGTTGCCATATCAAGACAAAATTTGGAGGACAATTGTTGACAGCTGTTGGAATGGACCCAAATGATTGCATTTTCCCAATAGCAATGGCTGTTGTTGAGGTAGAGTCATTTGTTTCCTGGGAGTGGTTCTTGAAGACACTGAAATCTGAACTTGGGATAGATAACACATACCCTTGGACAATAATGACTGATAAGTAGAAGGGACTCATTCCAGCAGTGAAAATGGTGTTCCCTGACTCAGAACATAGGTTCTGTGTGAGACACCTTTACTCTAACTTCCAAGAAAAGTTCAAAGGTGAGATCTTGAAGAACTAACTATGGGCTTGTGCAAGATCCTTTTCTGTTCAGCAGTTCAATAGAAACATGGAAAGGATGAAGGTCTTGAATGCAGATGCTCACAAATGATTGGAAAAGATGGATCCCAAGACATGGGTAAGAGCTTATTTCTCAGAGTTCTCTAAGTGTGATATCCTGCTTAACAATAATTCTGAGGTTTTCAACAAATACATCTTAGAAGCAAGAGAGTTACCTATACTCAGCATGTTTGAGAGAATTAAAACACAGCTCATGACAAGACATTATAGCAAGCAAAAGGAAGCAGAAGGGTTTGTAGGGAACTTCTGTCCTAAGATTAGATCCAAAGTTACTAGGAATGTTGAATTTGCAAACTTGTGCTTTGCTTTGCCTTCTGGCCATGGAGTCTTTCAAGTACAGATTAGAGAGTACAATCATATTGTTGACATATTTGCTAAGACTTGTGACTGTAGAAGGTGGCAGCTTACTGGAGTCCCTTGCTGCCATGCAATTGCATGCTTGAGGCATGAGAGGATCCAACCAGAGAGTGTGCTCCCAGACTGTTACTCTGTTATAACATTTAACAAAGCTTATGGATTTAGTATATGGCCTTGTAGGGATAAAAGTGAATGGGAACATATAAATGGTCCAACTGTATCACCTCCAGTGTATGAAAAGAAGGTTGGTAGGCCACCTAAGTCTAGAAAGAAGCAACCACATGAGGTACAAGGGAAGAAAGGACCAAAATTTACCAAACATGGTGTAACAATTCATTGTAGTCACTGCTCAGAAGCTAACCACAACAGTGGAGGCTGCAAACTTAAAAAGATGGGATTCACTTCTGTAGAGGCAAAAAAGTTGGTTGCAAATACACAAGCACAACTACGAAGGGAGGCTGAGGAGGCTGCTCAACAAGCTACTACAGTAAATCCAGAGGTGCCACAAATGAATGAACAAGAACAAATGGAAGAAGAGGTGTTAAACCAACCACTAAACCAGGTGAACAAAAAACCTATGTGTTGTCTTCTGAAATTTTGATGACTAAATACCACTTTAACAATCCATCTGTTGTCTTGTACAGGTCTTTGGGCAAGATGACATAGAGGTCCCAAACACACAAGGCAGCATAGTCACCTTGCTAGATCAGATGTTGACACAGGTAATGGACACTGGATAATATATTGATACTACAAAACTTACTCAATTGTTGATATGACTTGTACTCATTGCCATTGCTTATGCAGGAAACCACACCTACACTGCAGTGACAAGTCTTTGGGCCTTTGCCTGACAACCAGTTCATAATGAACAACCAACCAGTAGAGAGGCCACAAACATTGTTCACATGTACCAAGGCTGGCAGGAAGGCAGCATCAGGTACAAAGAGGAAGGCACCAAGTACAAAAACTGATGTTGGAGGAGCTAAGAAGAAATCCAGGGCTACAAGGAAATCTGGAAACCAAGAACAGAAAGGAGCTCAGGAAGGCACCAACAATTCAAATGCTCAGTAGATGTAGTTATGGTTGTTAAGATACATCTATATTTTTGTCCTCAGCTAGTACACATCAAACTGTTAAGATGCAACTATAGTTATGTAGGCACTTAGTAACATGCTTGAATATTATGGTGACTGTTTTGTCAAATGGGATGATGATGCAGTCAGCTTGCACCAGGAATGAATTTTGTCTGAGAAATGCATTCCGTAGTCATGGTGCTTGCTTATGTTGGAAATAATTTTGTCTCAGACATGCATGGTGTTCTGTCAACTTTTCCCTGTACTTCTCTCTATCTAAATGTGGGGTTATTAAGTGGATGCAATAGGATTATTTGCCTAAGATGTGCAATTTTAGATCCTTCTGCAAGCATAAACACAAGTCATTGACAAATTTGCATAAGATGTGAGTCACCGGTGGCAAATCAATCCCCAGGCGCAAGTTAACAACCTCCAGGATGCCTAAACATGCGGCAGGGGGTGATTTGCATAATCTGGGCACGCGTCAGCACCCGATAGGACTGCACTGAAACCCAAATAGTGATTAGGCCCTTAAACGTCTGTTTTGTGACTTTAGGGACCGGCTTGACACAACAGCTCAAGTTAAAGGACCGCTAGTGGACTTTACTCTTTATAAAAAAACAATATTATGGACTGAATAGTAATAAGATCCATACTGATAGAACTTTGGCTTTTTCACATAATAAAATTCCATAAATTAAATGTCCATGTCTTCATTTAAAATTTTGGTAAATTTGTTTTTGTACAAAACTCTCGAGAGTACCAACAAATTGATATTTTGGCACACTTAAATTTATCTAACTGAATTGCTAAAATAGACTTTAAAAGTAAACTGTTGTAGCTAAAGAAACATCAGGATGCTCCATCAACGCTTCCCTATTCCATCCTCTGTTCCACCCACCTCCAACACATTCCTGATCACCAGGTGCTCAATGAAATTTCTAAGTGGGGGCTTGCAAAATATTTCACAACAACTTCTGCTCACAATCAAACATGTTATGTTTTCAGCAGCAAGGAGATATAGTGGTTAGGAAATTCCACTTTAAAGCATTAACTATCTCCCTCCAAGAATTTGAAATATTCTCTTTAGGACCTCCTCTGCCTTAGATGTTGCACACGTCATTCAAAAATCTGAGGAAAAGCATATTCACTGTGTACCAACAAATTGACATTTTAGCACACTTAAATTTATCTAACTGAATTGCTAAAATAGACTTTAAAAGTAAACTGTTGTAGCTAAAGAAACATCAAGATGCTCCATCAATGCTTCCCTATTCCATCCTCTGTTCCACCCACCTCCAACACATTCCTGATCACCAGGTGCTCAATGAAATTTCTAAGTGGGGGCTTGCAAAATATTTCACAACAACTTCTGCTCACAATCAAACATGTTATGTTTTCAGCAGCAAGGAGATATAGTGGTTAGGAAATTCCACTTTAAAGCATTAACTATCTCCCTCCAAGAATTTGAAATATTCTCTTTAGGACCTCCTCTGCCTTAGATGTTGCACACGTCATTCAAAAATCTGAGGAAAAGCATATTCACTGTGTACCAACAAATTGACATTTTAGCACACTTAAATTTATCTAACTGAATTGCTAAAATAGACTTTAAAAGTAAACTGTTGTAGCTAAAGAAACATCAGGATGCTCCATCAACGCTTCCCTATTCCATCCTCTGTTCCACCCACCTCCAACACATTCCTGATCACCAGGTGCTCAATGAAATTTCTAAGTGGGGGCTTGCAAAATATTTTACAACAACTTCTGCTCACAATCAAACATGTTATGTTTTCAGCAGCAAGGAGATATAGTGGTTAGAAAATTCCACTTTAAAGCATTAACTATCTCCTTCCAAGAATTTGAAATATTCTCTTTAGGACCTCCTCTGCCTTAGATGTTGCACACGTCATTCAAAAATCTGAGGAAAAGCATATTCACTGTGTACCAACAAATTGACATTTTAGCACACTTAAATTTATCTAACTGAATTGCTAAAATAGACTTTAAAAGTAAACTGTTGTAGCTAAAGAAACATCAGGATGCTCCATCAACGCTTCCCTATTCCATCCTCTGTTCCACCCACCTCCAACACATTCCTGATCACCAGGTACTCAATGAAATTTCTAAGTGGGGGCTTGCAAAATATTTCACAAGAACTTCTGCTCACAATCAAACATTTTATGTTTTCAGCAGCAAGGAGATATAGTGCTTAGGAAATTGCACTTTAAAGCATTAACTATCTCCCTCCAAGAATCTGAAATCTTTTCTTTAGGACCTCCTCTGCCTTAGATGTTGCACACGTCATTTAAAAATCTGAGGAAAAGCATATTCACTAAATAATATCTATAAAAATCTTTAATTAGAAAGCATTACTGAATGAAATATTCGAATACCATGAGCTCACCAACATTTGCACAGTGCTTGAGTTATTTGACAACAGGTTATATATTAGTCCTGGTCTGGACTGCCACACAAGAAATTTATAATTCTATTCTTAATAGGACAACTTGACATTCTGAACTGAAATGAGGTGATGATTGATGAACTTTACTTTATAGCATGATTTATGGAGCACGTTCCAGTAAACAATAGATGTAATAGGGTTAATCTAGGTGATTTCATTGCATGTTGGCAAAATCTCTCTGTTATTATTAATTAATCTCTTATGAGACACAAGGTGATTAATATAATAGGTAGTTTGCACTTAAAAATGCTTTGAATCATTCACCTCTCAGTACTACTGAGAAACTTCTTTCTCATGTAGCGCAAAATGTAGTGCCGACTTTAAGCTGCTTTCCTCTTTTCTGACAATTGTTCTAGATGTAAGTTTCAACATCAACGCACATCTTTGCTTAGTTGTAGCAGCAAGTAATGCTCTAAAGCATTTCATTTTACAGCAGGCATTGTAGGGGGTTGCAAGGAGATCAAAAGATGCTCTGAACCGGCACAGGACAGTGCCAAATGACATGCTAGCATTGTACACATGGACAAATAGGTGTAATCTTTTAAAATATAATTAGGATTCTTTTCATACTCAGATAAATAATCACGCAAAACTATATCAATATTCATTTTAATTTGTAGCAAACAATAATCACGCAAATAAGCTGTCGAGACTACGATCTTCACAAGTATTCAAGAGGGGGCATCCAACATGTTACAAAATCAAGAGGCACGATAAGAACGCGCAATTTTTCTAGTCACTTCACTACTAAACCGCATGCGGTTCTCCGGCTTCTGATTGGTCAGGGCACTGTAGATCCTTATCTACCGTTGATTTGTCG
This sequence comes from Eleusine coracana subsp. coracana, assembly GCA_032690845.1. Classification (NCBI taxonomy): domain Eukaryota; kingdom Viridiplantae; phylum Streptophyta; class Magnoliopsida; order Poales; family Poaceae; genus Eleusine; species Eleusine coracana. The sequence goes on along the minus strand of CM064427.1, from coordinate 52,543,268 downwards.
ATCGGCTTTGCTACAGCCGTTCATTTCTCCATTGTGCATACGCCGATACAGCTGATTTGTCGATCGGCTTTGCTACAGCCGTTCATTTCTCCATTGTGCATACGCCGATACAAGAAGTTTCTAGCGTCTCCACCTGCTGCAGTTTCTCGAGTGGACACCTTTCCACACCAGATAAACTACGAACTCCCAGCACGCTACGGACTCTTCCTCTGCTATTTCTCCCAAACATCAGATAAACCACGAATTCCCAATGCACCAAAGCAAACAATCTCCCGTGAGCTCCATCACCCACGAGAAGTAAATCAAGAGCGGCAGACTCCACTAGAAAAAAAAAACTAAAGGTAATTGTTGGATAAATTAGCATTTTTAGTTTTATATTAATCCAGACATAAATCATAAGTATGATTAACAGATTGCATAATGAATTAGATAAGTCTACGTAAGATCTAGACAGGTCTATAAAGCCAGACAAAAGCACAACATCTACCATACTAGCAACATCCATCATAGACAAGCAGACTACAAAAGCTAGTATGGAAGACATAGTTTGTGATGAGAGTACGTACGTTTCCTTCTGGACTGGGTAGAGAAGGCGACGACGACGTGCAGCACCGTCACATTGTTGGCGACGGCGGCTGAGACCGACTTGACGACGAGGAAGACGAGCCGTCACGACGAACTTGATGAAGACGAGGAAGCGATCGAGCAGTCGCGCAGAGCGCTTCCCAAAAACCTTATTCGCCCTCTCCCGGTGTAGGATCGCAGAGGACGACGGTTTCGGAGACCTGCTCTCCCGTTCACCGGTGCACGCCGATAATCGGGATGGAGAAGACTTGGCGGCGCAACAGTAGCGAGAGGCAAAACCCTAGGTGATTGCGTGATATGATTTGCGGCGGTACCCGTACGTATTTATAGGGAGAAACCGCTATGGTTGGGCGTCTCGTAACCGAGTCGGTTACCATATTAATACGTCGGTTTCCATAATTAAATATATGGAATACACAACAAAAAGAAAGTGCAAAAGGAAGCCGCGCCCCCGCAAGGTAAGGGACCGAATTTCGACGGACCATTCACGCAGGTGATGCGCGGCCGCGCCCATCGCCCACGCCCACGCCCCGCCCGGCCCGGCCCGGCCCGACGAGGCAAGGCGAGACGAGGCGAGGCGAGCGAGCGCGCGCATGTGTTCTTCCTTCCTCCCATCCACACACTTGCAAGAGATACTAGAACAACCAACCTTATAAGTTGGACTCCCTGCACCTCCACTAGCAATGTGGGACTAAATCTTTGCAGTCCCACCACTCATGAATGGGCCTTTGAGATTTTTTAGGAATTATTGTGAATATTAATGGGCCAAGCCCATATAATTCTAACAATCCCCCACCAGATCTCAAAGTTCCAACTAGACTTTGCCTCACCCCACTGTTGTTTAATATACCAGTGTTTTCAGTGGAGACTATTAAGTTGAACTTCCACCTAGAACAATAAGCTACACTCATTCACAACTTGAACAATGGACTACGCCTTGAATTGTAAGTTTTGTGCAAACAAGTTTTACTTACTGTCATAACTGATACTAGACTTCCAGTAGGCTTCTCCGCGGGTGGAGCATATAGGTCATACTCCCTTGGTCTTTCATGAGCTTAATAGAGATCACCCAAATCTCATAGATTGTGACCTTACAACAATCAGACTCATATAGGTGTATTCATTCAAGAATGTTTTATCGGACAACATCTTTACTATTTAAAGCCAACTGAATACATTAAGGCAACAACCATCCTGCCATACAGATATCGAGAGTAATGCATTGCTTCTCGAGTGGGTCATAAAAGGTTACTCTCATGCTAATCAATAGCTTGTTCTTCCCAGGTCCTACTTCATGGGATCTCCGATCACATAGGTTGGGTTACCACTATGGAATAGCACATATGGGTCTCATACCCATCTCATTCGATGCACTGTCTATCACATTACGTGACAGCCCCTTGCTGAATTGATCTGCCAGGTTCTCACCAGTTGAAATATATTCTACTGATATGACTCCGGAGTTTCTCATTTTCCTGACAAACTTCAGACGTCTCTTAATATGTCTTGATGACTTTATATTGTCCTTAGAATTGTTTACTTTGACTATCACAGTTTGATTGTCATAATTCATGAGGATTGCCGGCACAGATTTCTCAACAATAGGTAAGTCCATCAAGAGTTCACGTAGCCAATCGGCCTCAACTGTAGCTGTATCTAGTGCGGTAAGCTCTGCTTCCATGGTAGATCTCGTTAAGATGGTCTGTTTGCATGATCTCCATGAAACAGCAGCACCACCAAGAGTAAATGCATATCCACTCGTGGCATACAACTCATCAGCATCAGATATCCAATTGGAATCACTATAGCCCTCTAGTACTGCTGGATATCCAGAATAATGAATTCCATAATCCATAGTACCAACTAAATAGTGCATTACCCGCTCAAGCGCACGCCAATGATCATCTCCCGGACAAGAAGTAAATCGGCTTAGTTTGCTCACAACAAACGAGATGTCAGCCCTAGTAGCACTAGCTAAGTACATAAGTGATCCAATTATCTGAGAATATCTTAATTGGTCTCTGCCAATTCTCTTATTCTTTCGAAGAATCAAGCTGGGATCATAAGGTGTTGGAGAAGACTTGCTATTCTTGTAACCAAAATGGTTCAAGAGCTTCTCAACATAATGAGATTGCGTAAGAGTAATCCCATTCTCTCCTTTGATTAGCTTGATATTCAAGATAACATCAGCCTCACTCAGATCCTTCATATCAAAACTTTGGCACAGAAAAGTCTTGACCTCATTGATCACGTCAAGATTTGTTCCAAAGATGAGTATGTCATCAACATACAAGCATAGTAGAACTCTCTGACCCCCACCATGGCGGTAGTACACACATTTATCAGCCTCATTGACTGAAAAGCCTGCTGATAGAAGTGTTGAATCAAATTTCTCATGCCACTGCTTAGGAGCTTGTTTCAGACCATACAAAGACTTCAACAACTTACACACCTTGTCTTCTTGACCCTTTATTACAAATCCATCTGGCTGATCCATATAGATTTCCTCATCCAACTCTCCATTAAGGAAAGCTGTCTTAACGTCCATCTGATGAACGATAAGACCATGTGAGGCAGCAAGAGCAAGTAATACACGAATGGTGGTCAATCTAGCCACAGGTGAATAAGTGTCAAAGAAGTCTTTGCCTTCTTTCTGAGTATAACCCTTAGCCACAAGCCGAGCCTTATACTTGTCAATAGTACCATCAGGCTTAAGCTTTTTCTTGAACACCCATTTATAACCCACAGGTTTGCAACCATATGGCCTGTCGACAACTTCCCAAGTTCCATTAGAAAGAATAGAGTCCATCTCACTATGAACAACTTCTTTCCAATCATCTGCATCAGGAGATGCATATGCCTCTGAAATGGTTCTAGGAGTGTCATCCACAAGATAAACAGTGAAATCATCACCAAAAGACTTTGCAGTCCTTTGTCTCTTGCTCCTCCTAGGAGCTTCACTATCAATCTCCTCATGGATTGGTTCAAGTGTTTGTTCAACATGATCAGAAAATGCATTAGGTTCAGGAGTAGTTTCAACAATCACATCAGAAGATAATCTAGACATGCTATGTAAATCTTTCATAGGAAATATATTCTCAAAAAAGTAACATCACGAGACTCCATTAATGAATTAACATGAACATCAGGCACCTCTGATTTAAACACTAAAAATCTATAGGCAATGCTATGATGAGCATATCCAAGAAAGATACAATCCACAGTTTTAGGTCCCAACTTACGCTTCTTGTTAATTGACACGTTAACTTTGGCCAAACAACCCCATGTGCGTAAGTAAGAGAGCGATGGCTTTTTACCAATCCATTCCTCATATGGAGTCTTCTCCTTATTCTTCATGGAAACTCTATTTAGGACATGACATGATGTCAATAAAGCCTCCCCCCACCATACCTTAGATAATCCAGGCGTGTCTAACATGGAATTAACCAAGTCAGTTAAGGTGTGATTCTTTCTTTCGGCAATCCCGTTTGATTGGGGCGAATAGGGAGGCGTCCTCTCATGTATCAAACCATGTTCCGTACAGAATAAGTCAAACTCATTTAAGAAATACTCGCCACCACGATCGGACCTAATTCTTTTGATCTTTTTCTCTAGTTGAGTTTCAACTTCAGCCTTATAAATTTTAAAGTAGTTTAGAGCCTCATCTTTAGTTTTTAACAAATAAACATAGCAAAATCTAGTCGTATCATCAATCAAAGTCATGAAATATCTTTTTTCACCCTCAGTCAATATACCATTTATTTTACAGAGATCTGAATGTATAAGTTCTAGTGGTGCTAAGTGTCTCTCCTCTGCAGTCTTGTGAGGCTTTCGAGGTTGCTTAGATTGCACACAACTTGAGCACTTAGAACCTTTGACAATGAAAAAATTCAGAATTAAATTCAAGCTGGAAAGTCGAGACATAGAACCAAAATTTAGATGACATAAACGTGAATGCCAAACACTAGCATCACTCTCATTAACACCATCATAAATATAATTTACAGACTTATTATAATAATCTGAAAGGAAAAAGTGGAACAAGCCTCCGCACTCATAGCCTTTACCAATAAATTGTCCACTCTTAGACACGACAATTTTATTCGACTCTAGCACTACCTTAAAACCATCCCTACACAAAAGGGAGCCACTAACGAGATTCTTCTTGATAGAAGGGACATGCTGTACGTTCTTCAATTGGACAATCTTCCCCGAAGTGAACTTCAGCTCGACCGTGCCAACACCATGAACAGAAACATGTGACCCATTCCCCATTAGGACGGAGGAATCCCGGGCGACCTGGTAAGAAGTAAACAAGGAAGCATCAGCACAAACATGAACATTAGCACCAGTATCAAACCACCAACAAGTAGATTGAAATGCAGAAAAAACATATGATAAATTACCATACCCACTATTTTCTCTAGCACTGGTCACCATGTTTGCAGACTTCTGCTGTGGAGGCTTCCTTCCTTTGTGTTCTGGACACTTCTTTGCCCAATGCTCATTAGAACCGCAAACAAAGCATGCTCTCTTCTCCTTGTTCTTCTTCTTGAAGGTAGTGGTCTGCTTAGGCTTATTGTTCTTGCCCTTGCCCTTACCACCACTGCCATGAGACTGTTGTGGTTGATGCACCATATTGGCTATAGTGTTTCCCTCGTTAACTTTAGAACGTACATCCTTCTCACGAGCTTTCTCCTCAATATCAAGAGACGCGATCAAATCTGAGACAGATATGTTTGTTCTCTTGTGTTTAAGAGTAGTGGCAAAATTCCTCCAAGTTGGAGGCAATTTGACAGTAATGCCCCCAGTCATAAACTTCTCAGGTACGACGATCTTAAGCAATTCGAGTTCCTTCACTATGCACTGTATCTCATGAGCCTACGCGATGATAGATTTGCCATCTACCATCTTAAAATCATGGTACTGCTCAATAACATACAGTTCAGTGCCAGCATCTGAACCACCATAGTCAGCGATTAGAGCGTCCCACATATCCTTAGCGACTGTATGATGGATGTAGACGTCCTGAAGACGATCTACCAAAACTCCAATAACAGCGCCTAAGAATATTGTGTTGGCTTCACTGTAGGTCTTTTTCTGATCTGCAGTGAGATCGCCTTCAGGTTTGTCAGTGGACACCTAAAACACATTCATGGCAGTAAGCCACAGAGTGACTTTCACTTGCCATCTTTTGAAGTGCACGCCAGTGAATTTCTCTGGCCTCAGTGCATCGATAAATCCAGCCATAAAACTAAAGTGACTACAATAAGGTTTTTGGATTGTTGGATAAATTAGCACTTTTAGTTTTATATTAATCCAGACATAAATCATAAGTATGATTAACAGATTGCATAATGAACTAGATAAGTCTACGTAAGATCTAGACAGGTCTATAAAGCCAGACAAAAGCACAACATCTACCATACTAGCAACATCCATCATAGACAAGCAGATTACGAAAGCTAGTATGGAAGACATAATTTGGGATGAGAGTACGTACGTCATAGTTTGGGATGAGAGTACGTACGTTTCCTTCTGGACTGGGTAGAGAAGGCGACGACGACGTGCAGCACCATCACGTTGTTAGCGACGGCGGCTGAGACCGACTTGACGACGAGGAAGACGAGCCGTGGCGACGAACTTGATGAAGACGAGAAAGCGATCGAGCAGTCGCGCAGAGTGCTTCCCAAAAACCTTATTCGCCCTCTCCCGGTGCAGGATCGCAGAGGACAACGGTTCCGGAGACCTGCTCTCCCGTTCGTCGGTGCACGTCGACAATTGGGATGGAGAAGACTTGGCGGCGCAACAGTAGCGAGAGGCAAAACCCTAGGTGATTGCGTGATATGATTTGCGGCGGTACCCGTACGTATTTATAGGGAGGAACCGCTAGGGTTGGGCGTCCCGCAACCGAGTCGGTTACCATATTAATACGTCGGTTTCCATAATTAAATATATGGAATACGCAACAAAAAGAAAGTGCAAAAGGAAGCCGCGCCCCCGCAAGGCAAGGGACCGAATTTCGGCGGACCATTCAAGCAGGTGATGCGCGGCCGCGCCCGGCCCGGCGAGGCGAGCGAGCGCGGGCGTGTGTTCTTCCTTCCTCCCATCCACACACTTGCAAGAGATACTAGAGCAACCAACCTTATAAGTTGGACTCCCTCCACCTCCACTAGTAATGTGGGACTAAACCTTTGCACTCCCACCACTCATGAATGGGCCTTTGAGATTTTTTAGGAATTATTGTGAATATTAATGGGCCAAGCCCATATAATTCTAACAGTAATCAATCTTTCCCTTTTTAGTATTTTTGAATCCTAGCATCCATGGTGTAAACCTATCTGTCGTCATCTCAAGATCCACTTCCTGATTTCCTCAATCTCCTTGAAAATTCGGATGACTAGCAGTGAGAATAGCTCATAATTTCAGAATTTGCCGTATTCCGCCTAAGGCATCACGCGCTGGACTGGAGCTTGACTACTACTTCAGATTAATCAGGGGCCAACCTTTGTGATTAATCTCTCTCTCTCTCTATATATATAGGGAAAATCCATTCTACTCCCAAGTGTATTTACTTGTATGTTGAAATATATATATATAGGGTAATTTCATTCTACTCTTAAGTGTAGTTACTCCCACGTTAAAAAATCCACCTTGGGTATGTGTTCATACTCATTTATCATTTTAGATATGTATACATATTTAAAATAAGATTTTTGAGAGTGATAATCATAAATATTTGTGAAAAGTTTTCTAGTTATAAGCATATGAAGACATGTTGCATTTACTACTATATAAAAGTGAGTATGTCCACATATTTCATGTATCATAACAAAAAGAAATGAGTATGTCCACATATCCTCTAATATAAGTACATACTTAATTTACAAACCTCAAGTATGCAATGATACTCTCTAAATCTCTCTAGATCTTGAGATATATACGTGAGAGTAGATACTCCTGGGAGTAGAAAAAATGCCAACGCTATTTGGTACCCAGGGTACTAAATAGCATATTCAGTACAGACTACCGCACCAGGCAAGCCAGGTTCCCACCACCGCATATGCATGCAACCAAATCAATGAAAATCCCATTTATCGGTGCATTAAAATTTCATTTAGTGCATGCGTGCATGCAAAGGGCACACGACATCCCTTTCATGTACTATTAATATTCCTTTTTTATTTGTTCCTATCATCAATATTCAATGGAAGCTTTCATTGTTGTTTGCCATACGACCGGTTAACATGATAGGAGTATAAATCTAAAATTATTAAATCATAAATCTAATGATATGTAGTTAATTAATAAAATTTTTTTGGTACAAAAGCTAGTGATTTGAGATAAAGTTCTCATATGTCAATTATAGAAACATCCTTGACCAAAATTTTTAACACACGTGTGACTCAGAAATACTAGTATGGTCGGGTCATAAAAACTAGTGATATGAAATCATAATGTACCAACACATTCGATTATTCTTGTGCAAACCATAAATCGTTAGAATTTATTGGTTTCTACATAAAAACTAATGATGTTAAATTATAAACAAGTCATTTAGATGTATTATTGTTTTGGCTGAAGGATTAGTGGCACGGGACCATAAAGTTAGTATATAGTGACTAATAAAAAAATATTAGTTGAGAGCATAAATATTAACATAGGTAGGAGAGACAGTTTAGTTGGCTCAGAACATAAAAACTAGTAACTCAGGATCGTAAACTCTAGGAGCAATAAGTTTGAAGATTACTATTGTTCATGCATCAATACTAGTAATTCAAGATCATAAATTTTAAATGTTAAGCCATAAAGAATAGTTTGAGATGACCATCGGACTGTGCTCTTGGGTTTAAAAATGTAAAACACATAAAGGTAGAAACAACCCAAGATGCACCTGGCTATAGAGCAGAATCCCTATCTTTGCTTGCAACCATAGAGATGTTATCAAAATATTAAGTAATAAAAATTAGCAAGGTGGAGCTAGAAAAATAATTACGTGATCATATATCTAAGGCATGTGAAATTATAAATTTTAACAATGACAATAAGTCATAAAAACATCAGTTAAAAATATGAGATTTTTAGAATATATAAATCATAAAAAATTTGTGTTCAGAATATAAACTTAGCAAGCCAAAGCATAAAATCCATTGAATGTATTAGGGCAAGTCATAAAAACATCCATTGAAAATATGAGCTTTTTAGAATGTATAAATCATAAAAAAATTGTATTCATAATATAAACTTAGCAAAGCCAAAGCATAAAATCCATTGAATGTATTAGTGCACCTGCAGTAAACATATAAAATATCATTGAGCCCACGGGGCCATAAAGAAACTCATCAGACAAGGAACCACTACAGTGTAACATATAGTAAACTCATAAGGAAATGTGAATTTTTACCAAATTACATGAGATTCTTGTCTAGAACTCATAAAATTTTCAAAGAAAAATAAGGAGCATCCCACATAAGGCGGTAACACTATAGGATAAACAATATACGAGAAGCATAAATACCAGCATGTGTAATCATGAATAGTTACAATGATGAGACCAAAGCTCTAGTGATTTTAAATCATCATAATTTAAAACTAAAACTTGCAGTCTATGCTGATGACATTCAGATAATCAGCAATTTCAATATGCCATCCGGAAGTTCTTGCTCATCCTATAATTTTTTCTAATTGCCGGATACTTAATGTTCTTGTGAATTCTAGAAATCCTATAATTTTTTTAATTGCCGGATACTTAATGTTCTTGTGAATTCTAGAAACAAACATAGTCATAAATGTTAGTATTTTTGTTATAAAAGCTATAACATTAAATCATTTATTTTTAGTTGTAAAACTTTGGATTGGAAATCATAAATTTTATAGAAGCTGATTGATCAACGCATCAGTTGAGATCATAAATATTAACATGGGCGAGTCTCACAATTTACATTGATTATAATATAAAACTTGGAAGTTTAAATCTTAAATTCTAGAATCGGTAAGCATGGAAGGTGTCTGTTGTTGTATAAATTCTAGTGCTAAGAAAGCATAAATTTTAAATGGTAAGTCATAAACACAACTTGGGAGCATAAATACCAGTATGTGTAATTGTAGATGATTGCAATTTTAGACCAAGAAACCGTTGATTTTACATATTAACATGTGAATACAAATATTTTTCTTCTAGACACACAATCTTGTATCCTTTGTCAATTCATTCATGACAAAATTAGCATAAATGTTAGGGAATGTAATACAACATATTCCATTTCTTCAAATCATTACACCTTGCTGCTGTAACAAAATAAATACATTTTTCTAGTCCATCTATTGTGTCCTCATTTCTTCTAGCAGCCTTCTATATGATGCATCGCCAGAATGTGTTGTGGGAGTCAGTTGTTGTTTTTCCATACGCTCCTTTTTTCCCTTTCAAGAAGATGGAAGCAAAAGGTCCCCTAAGGCGATCTGTTGACTGCACCTACATTAACATGACTTGTATCACAAACAAATTGTAGTGTCCAATATTGGCCTATAAGACAGATGTGCTATACGTATCTAGTCTTTTCAGATTTATTGAGAACAGCTGTGGAGGGCGATGCAACAGTCATCCTTTAGATGGGGCACAGGGTGCTGCTAATGCACCAGATCAAGCACGCGAACCGCTCATGTCGCCGTCCATTATGTTGTGCCATATCTTAAGATGGCATGAGGGAGAAGAATGAAGGAGAATAGATGGAATGAGGTACGCAGGAATAAAACTGGATGAAATAATACTAGAAAGGTTCATTCATGAATTTAAGCACGATCTCACCTGAAGAATGATAAAAGACGAGATCGTAAGCCACGCTTCTGAGAAAAATAAACAAAATGAATCGGTCCAATCAGAAAACAATAAACAAAAAAAATCAGTCCAATCAAAAAATCCCTTACACACACTAAGCAAAGCATATTCTCCGTGTTGTATCTGTTGCATGCAATATTTTTATAAGAGCTACATGTTCTATCGTGGAGAGGAGCACTTATATATATATAAAGAGAAGAAAATCGGAGAATAAATGAAATGATTTAATAACATAATAAAATGGGATGATTTTTTTTACCTTAATAACCCCATAATTAAAGAGCATTTAATTAATAGCAAATTAACTCATGCATGCGTGCATGCCTTGGCTGGCTGTTGGTTAGGTTGACTCGTGGATTTGGTTTGTTGGTGCATGGTTGGCTCGGTTGCTGGCCTGGATACCAAATAAGTTATTCAGTACACATGATACTGTATAGAAGCTGATTGATCAACGCATGAGTTGAGATCATAAATATTAATATGGGTGAGTCTCACAATTTACATTGATTATAATATAAAACTTGGAAGTTTAAATCTTAAATTCTAGAATCGGTAAGCATGAAAGATGCCTGTTGTTACATAAATTCTACTGCTAAGAAAACATAAATTTTAAATGGTAAGTCATAAACACAACTTGGGAGCATAAATACCAGTATGTGTAATTGTAGATGATTGCAATATTGGACCAAAAAACCGTTGATTTTACATATTAACATGTGAATACAAATATTTTTCTTCTAGACACATAATCTTGTATCCTTTGTCAATTTATTCATGGCAAAATTAGCATAAATGTTAGGGAATGTAATACAACATATTCTATTTCTTCAAATCATTACACCTTGCTGCTATAACAAAATAAATACATTTTGCTAGTCCATCTATTGTGTCCTCATTTCTTCTAGCAGCCTTCCACATGATGCATCGTTAGAATGTGTTGTGGGAGTCAGTTGTTGTTTTTCCATATGCTCCTTTTTTTCCCTTTCAAGAAGATGGAAGCAAAAGGTCCCCTAAGACGATCTATTGAGTGCACGTACATTAACATGACTTGTATCACAAACAAATTGTAGTGTCCAATATTGGCCTATAAGACAGACGTGCTATACATATATAGTCTTTTCAGATTTATTGAGAACAGCTGTGGAGGGGCGATGCAACAGTCATCCTGTAGATGGGGCACAGGGGGCTGCTAATGCACCAGATCAAGCACGCGAACCGCTCCTGTCGTCGTCCATTATGTTGTGCCATAACTTAAGATGGCATGAGGGAGAAGAATGAAGGAGAATAGATGGAATGATGTACGCAGGAATAAAACTGGATGAAATAATACTAGAATGGTTCATTCATGAATTTAAGCACGATCTCACCTGAAGAATCATAAAAGACGAGATCGTAAGCCACGCTTCTGAGAAAAATAAACAAAACGAATCGGTCCAATCAGAAAACAATAAACAAAAAAAATCAGTCCAATCAAAAAATCCCTTACACACACTAAGCAAAGCATATTCTCCATGTTGTATCTGTTGCATGCAATATTTTTATAAGAGCTACATGTTCTATCGTGGAGAGGAGCACTTATATATATATAAAGAGAAGAAAATCGGAGAATAAATGGAATGATTTAATAACATAATAAAATGGGATGATTTTTTTTACCTTAATAACCCCATAATTAAAGAGCATTTAATTAATAGCAAATTAACTCATGCATGCGTGCATGCCTTGGCTGGCTGTTGGTTTGGTTGACTCGTGGATTTGGTTTGTTGGTGCATGGTTGGCTGGCCTGGATACCAAATAAGTTATTCAGTACACAGGATACTGTATAGGGCTTCTCTCTCTCTCTCTCTCTCTCTCTCTCTCTATATATATATATATATATATATATATATATATATATATATGTATGTATTTTTCCTACTCCTAGGAGTAACTACTCTCACATGTATATCTCATAATCTGAAGAGTATCACTTCATACTTGAGGTTTCTAAATTAAGTATATAGTCATACTAGAGGGTATGTGGACATACTCACTTTTTTTTTGTTGGGATACATGAAGTATGAAGATGTACATATTTTAATATAATAGTAAATACGATATATGTTCATATGCTTATAACTTAAAAGGGAACATATTCTACGAGAACTGATTTTATATGAGAACTCCAATCTAGATCACAGAATCCTCATCCGATGATCAGGGGTGGAAGTGGGTTATTTTAACAGGGGATTATTTGCAAAATAAGTATTAGGTGGGATAAGCAGGGGGTTTAAGTGCAAAATAATCTTGCCATCAAATGAGTATCCTGTGATTTTGGTTGAAGTTCTCATAGTTCTCACACGAAATCAGTTCTCATATGATACATTGCCAACTTAAAAACCCTTTAAAAAATTTTATGGTTATCACTTTTAAAAATCATGTTTTAAATATGTGTACATACTCAAAATGATAAATGGGTATGAACACATACTCAAGATGGTTTTTTGACCGTGGGAATAACTACACTTGGGAGTAGAATGGAATTATTCAGTATTTTATAGGGTCACACCGGCTCTGATACCACTATTCACCAATTATTGAATTTCTATTCACTAATATAATATTTGTGGAGCAAATATTTATGTTTCTGTTTGCTTATTTATATTCAGGATACTATTCAAATTCTGATTACTATTTAAATTCGAGACACTATTCAAATTACTCTGTTACTATTCAAATTCTGAATTTCTACAGTGTTATTCCACTATCCTGGTAGATTGTGCACTTACTTAGTGCTTGTAACTATTCTGAGCACTTCAAATATTAATTTACTTGGGTATTTATTGTGGTTTCTCTTAATTATTTTCTTTCAGGATCGTTCTTTTGGATGACGAGGCCAACAGTCTGCCGGGCGTATAAGTTTTCAGTTGTAAAAATCCTACTCGGTACTCACCATACTTCTCGCTAATTTTTTTCAGAAGTAACAAAGTCTTTCCCTATATTAGCTAGTCACAAGCATATGCAGAAAGTTTTTATCGTCTCCCCAAGCAGTTCCACCTGAAGAGAACACTTCTCTGTGGCCACACAGGGTCCTCCCTAACGCCACGACTCTGGGCTAAAACGAGGACTACACCGTAGAGGTTTCTCCTATAGGGTCCCTAGCATAAAAACTTAATTTATATGCAAGAACTAGATCATATCAAGGGATTTTCAAAGACAACATTACTTCATTTCCACAAATATAACTTACATATGATTTTCCCTTTCGGGAACCCCCGAACACTTAAACACAAGAAAGAAAATTATCTTATAGGCAGTATTTTACAGTGAAGTTACACTCTCTATTTTACAAGTGGATTCCTACTACTACTTGGTGGTGGAGGCGGAAGAGCGCTCTGGAGGATTGCAGTGGATGGCTTGGTGACTCTGGGATGGATCCTCTCTTCCGAAGCCAAGGTACTTCTTTTATAGTTGAACGAGCGGTACTCCCTTCCTATTTATTTAGCACACGTAACCTTTGTCTTCCTGTACGAAGGACACACGCATCCTCCATCTTCTTGTATCAAGGACACTCAGTGCGCACTCTTTTTTCTCCTTCTGGTGGCCTTGCATGATAATATTTTTCCTCAACGGCTCATAATAACTTAGGCTACTAGTCTTGTACGCATATTCTGGACATGTTATGTACTATCAATAGTAACCTTCGTCTTCTTATTCTTTTTGCCTCATGATTTGGTCTGGACACGCTATGTACTATCAACAGTAACTTTTTTCCTTCTTATTCTTTTTGCCTTATGATTTGGTCTATAGTTCCTTTGTTTTGCACGAATGTGTCTTGCAGGATTATGTCACTATGTCATTATTTTGAGCTTTACTATGTTATTCAGCATTTGATTATGGATCTTTCTTATGCCTGACATATCTGTGGAGACTTCTGCCTTACTATCATCTACAGTATGTACTATTTCAGGGTATCTAATAAAATATTTGTCATGGATGATATTTTTTGTGCAACCTATATCTACTAATGCTAGTATTTTATGTGTAACATTTGATCTTTATTTTACTTTTACTAGGATTCTTATGTCTAATATTTCTTTGAATGGCAATTTTACTGTGTATTTATTTCCAAAGCTTATTAAATCATCTCTTAATTGTATAATCTTATTATTCTTATTGTCTTTTATAGTTAAAATCTGCTCTTGACATTCAATACCTTCTTCTTCTTTTGTGATTCTATTACCAACCTTTGTATGTAGTATATCTAATTCTGCTTCTAATTTATTTATTCTATTTTCTAGTATTCTGACTCTACTAGATAAAATTTTATCTTCAGGTTCTAGCTCTACTTCTGTAATGCCCAGAATTAATTAAAAAAAATGAAACTAATGCTAGCTATAGGATGGGCTTCATAGCTCTTAGGGCCCAGTTAAAGTCCAGTTTCGTGTAGAACCTCGGCCCAGCTGAATCCTAGGACTTCTTCCGCCTTGCTGTATTGTTTTTTCTTCTTCTCCCAATCGTTTTCACGTAAGGGAAGCAAGAGGCGGCGCAGCTCCTTGTGCCTTCGTCTCCGTAGATCGGGTTGCAGCAGAGAGAGGAGGTAGGACGACGGTTTTGCAACAAGGGTAGAAGTGGATTGCTAGGTAATAGACAAGTCGATTTGCTCACGCCCTTTACTTGCGTTGCTCCCTGAGAGAGACCTGGAAATTAGGAGCGTTTTGTCGAGTTTTGAGGCTGCTGGTCGCTACAGCTGAATATCTTTCAGACTGTACAGTAGATCGATGCCTTTTTGAGAGCTTTAGAGGCCGATTCAATTAATCCTATTCATACGAACGTTGTAGAGGATTTGAATACCTTTCCAACGCATATTTATACACTATTTTTCGTTGTGTATAACGGAAGTTATGACAATCTGAATGTCACATTCGTTTTCATCCTGTTCAAGTCTGACAGTGTGCAGTTTTAGCTTTTCGGCGCTCTTTTGAGGAATTAATGTATGGAATTAGGGAATCATAATAATACTAAAGTTGTAGGCCTTTTCAATATCTTTTCAGTGAGCACTCATACACATTTTTTGTTGAGTACACCTCGAGTTATGGTAGTCTGAATGTTAGTGTCATTTTTGGTCAGTTTTCTGGTTGACAGATTTTCAGTTTTGGCATTCAGTTTTGAGTGGTATTTTAAGATAAGTTAGAGTCCAAATTTATGCATAGATGTGTGGAGTGTTTTGTAGTTCTATGTAACCACTTTCCATAGAGTACTTGCATGCTTGCTTTCGCTCAATATTATGGGAGTTATGGGTCTCCAAAGTCAACGCTTTGGGGCTGATGACAGATTCTGTCAGTCATTTTGTATAGTGAATTTGAATTAGTAAACTTTGAAATTAAATTTTGAAATGAATACCAAAGTTGTAGAACTTATTCTCTAGTTTCCGAATATGTTTTTATTTATTATGTTTGCTGTTATAGTTTTAATGCTATGAAAAAGACAAGCAGCACTGCTGCTAGTGATCAATTCGTTGATGTTGATGATTGTGGGTTTGGGTGTAGGAGCGCTGCGTAAATTGTTTGTAAATTATTTATGAAGTGTTTGTACTGAATTATTTGTTCCAAAATAGATGGTAGTGCTCCGGGTCATCCGTAGTACTTTGATCTTCTTCAATTGAGGCAAGTGAATGTAGCGGTGGTTTTGCTATCGTTTTGACTTGTTATTTTTATCAACTACATCTTAATGTTCAGAACCATGTCTTACCACTAAGAATTGACTCTTTTCTTATTTATTCACTTAATTATAATTAATTGATGCTTAATTGTCTTTATATAACCTTTTATCGGTGGAGCATGGTTTATGTGGTTAATCCACATTTTTGGAGTATGTTGAAGTTTATATTATCATTATTGCAGCATGTCATATACATTGCATTATTCATGTGCATTGGAAGTTATGTTGTTCATCGATAGTCACGACCGTACCGGTACAGCATCATGGGATGCAGCTCCATACCTTGTTGGGTATGCAGGCAGGAGACATATGCATGTGCATTCATGTGGAGTATTTTGAAGTGATGTATTATTATTGTTGAAACTCTTTTATCTAATTATATTCTATTGGAAGTTATTTACTTTATATCAATGTCATATCTTGATTATCCTATAAGTGAAATTTAATGCTAAATCATTGTTTAATCCCAACTTGTGATTTAAATAGCTTATCAAAACAAATTTGCTTACTGAGATTTTTATCTCACCCTTGTTCTACTATCTCCAGGTGCTTGATGATTGCTAGGAGGGAAAGAGGGATTAGCTGCACGTCTTGCACTTCACTTAATTTTAATAAATAAAGTTTGTTCATTAGAGATTTGTGCTTGATGCTTAAAGGAGTGTGAATGTTAAACTTATTCATTTTGGAGTTACCTTTACCTTTCATTAGGATGTTCTACTAATGCTAGTGTGATGTGTTAATTCCTTTGTTATCTATGTATTCTTGCTTCCGCGTTGCTTATAAATACAAAGGAGATGCTACCGAATTTACTATTTATTTGTTCGGTTGTTTGGTAGTGTGGGTTTAGTGACATCCCGAGGTGTTTGTGGATTCCGGGGTGTTACAATTTCATATCTCCAAACTTGTTTCTTTACTTTCAAACATTCAATGCATGCTTGCTTAAGACACGTACTACAAGTAGCTCTATTATCTTGACTTGGATAATATATACAAAAAATGCACTTTATATTATAATCTCCCTTTCCTCTTATCCAATTATGTTCACATTCTATTTGATTCATCATTTCAATTTTTAATCTAGCTAAATCTTCTATTAAATCTGGTTCTTCATCACTTGACTCATATTCTGTTTTAATATTCTCTATTTCATCTGTTTCTATGATAAAATATATAGATTCATCATCTTTTATTTTATGATCACACAGTAAGATATTCTCATTTACACTATCCACTATAAATACCTTTTTTTGTTCTTCATATTTACTAGAGTATCTTTTATGTTCTTTATTTGGACAGGTTTTACTTAGGTGATCTGGTGAATTACATATAAAACATCTACATGTTTTATCATAATTCTTTTGGAGATTATAGCATCTTATATTTCTTTTATGTAAAAATGGAGGCCTATTATCAGATCTTCTTAGAAAATATCTTTTCTTTGTTCTAGGATTACTGTATTTTCTTTGAGGTTTTCTGAACTTTTTACTTCCATGTCTTTCTTCTCCATATGTTAAAGGTATTTGTACTATATTATTACAAAAATTATAATCTGAATGCTTCATAGATCTTTAAGCTTGTATGCTTGTGCATATTTTTCTTAACTGCTTGAACACAAATGTTATAGCTTGAGATATATTAATAACTTGTCTTTGAGTTTCTTTTTTATATTCTTCAAATATCATACTACGTAAGGGATCTGGTAACTTATTGAAATATCTTTCTACTACTCCTTGATTAAATCCTTGCTTTACAGTGGTTGCATTGTATAAGTAATATTGTGAAAATTCTTTTATACCTTTCTAATTAGTTAGAGTTAATTTTTCTATTTCTCTTAATCTTTCATTTTGTAATGCAGTATTTTCTAATTCTGGGTCTTCTGCTATAATAAGATGTAATATTATGTTTGCAAAGTTATATGGATTACTTCCGGCTCTTTTCAACTCTTCATACTTATCAGGATAAGATTCTACCCATTGCTCCCATAAAACTTTTCTTGCTTCTCCTAAAAATGTTTCTAAATATGTTATCATATCTTCTACCCTATTTCCTATATTATGTTGATTTTGTATATATTTTTGAACTATCAATCCTTTCCATACACTTAGTATATTTGGCCAATCGATTGGATCATATGCAGATAAATTTAGTATTGCTCCCTTACTCTTATAATTTTGGAATTTTACTGGTTTTTCAAGATTTCGTTTTTTGGAACCCATGTATGCATATTGACCTGGGATATAATTATATGGAAATTCTTCTTTCAGTGGTGGCCAAGTTCCAGCTGATCTAAAGGGTCTTTCTTGCTCCCCTTCACTTTTTACTGAGTCATCACCATATCTTTTTCTTTTACTAACCCCTACATCCATTGCTTCCATAGCATTTTCTAAATTATGTAATCCAATATCATCTAAATAATCTATGAAATCATCATGATCTTCTGCGTCATTTCTAAGTTGTTCTTCATTATAAATTTCATTAATTAATTCTTCTTCTTCCTCATAACTTTGTTGTAATAGTTTCTCATTCATGCTCCATTGTTCTTCTTCACTTATGGATATAGTATTGTCTTGAGTTATATTCTTACCTTTAGTATTTAATCGATTTTCTTCATGGGTAAAATCTTTCTTATCTTTAACCTCTTTCTTGCTCTTTGGACTCCCTACAAAAATTTCTTTATCTTTTTTGATTCTTTTAAGCCTTGCCAATTCTCTAAAAAAGTAAAGTTCTTTATCTCTAATTTTTGGTCATTCGTGCAACATAGAGCTACTATATTCAGTATTTATTTGTTTTAATTTGTCTTCACAATAACTTATTTCTGTGTCTACATCAGGTTTCTCCATAAATTCTGAGATACTGTGTCTTCTACTATTATCAATTTCTTGTTCTGTAGTTATAGAAACTGAATCATCTAAAGATTTTGCCTTATAATTTATAAATCTAATGCTAGTCTTTCCTTTATTATTCTCATAGCTAATATAGTCTTCAGGTATCTGTAAAGTCTTCTTTTGTATTAACTCACTAATGTTCCGTTCTTCTCCTGCCCTTTCTTCAGAACTTATTTTTAAAGGACTCATAAAATTTATTCCTTTTGATTGCATATTTTGAATAACGTCATAAACATTTACCTTATATTTTTTCCCACTTTTATTTGTTAATCTTCCGAATAAATTCTATGCTTACTAGTAAATTTGTTCCCTTAAAGTCTTCATATCCTTTGGTCTGAAAGCCAAAACTTATTTTTTCTATAAATTCTTTTATAGGCATCATTAAATCTGGTGCTATATATGTTATTAAACTTCCTTCATTCATATCTCCTTCCAAAAATCCTAATGCAGCTTTATTAATTGTGTCCCATCTTTTGTCAAACAAAGATATTAAAACTTTTGTTCCTAATTTCTTTCTTGTCATACTTTTAATCTCCATCATA
The DNA here is from genome assembly GCA_032690845.1 of Eleusine coracana subsp. coracana. Classification (NCBI taxonomy): domain Eukaryota; kingdom Viridiplantae; phylum Streptophyta; class Magnoliopsida; order Poales; family Poaceae; genus Eleusine; species Eleusine coracana. The sequence continues at coordinate 52,523,721 of CM064427.1, read as the reverse complement.
TACATTCCTTTCCTTGATGAATGTATTTGTAACTTGAATATTTTAAACTATTTTCAATTTTTCTGCTTACAACTTTTAATTCTACTGGTTTTGTTAAAACACTTAATTCAACTTCCCTTGATATTCTATATAATCCACTTCTACTTTCGAAAAATCCCATATGATATATTTGTTGTGGTTTTATTTTTCTTAATATATCCTTATGATATTTTTTCAGATCAGTTTCCACATTAATGATTTCTTCAAGATTTTCTATGTCTTCACTTTTACCTTTTAATCTATCCATTAAAGTTAGAGGTCTTGCATCCTTATTTACTATCTGGAGGGATTGGTCTCCTCTGCAGACACCTTTAGATAAGTCCATTTATCTGCATTTAAAGTTGTAGTGGAAGAAACTATTCCAGTAGAAGATAGCACGAGTTCTTTTCCAAAACTTTCAGTATTTACCTTTTCAAGGATTTAGGTTAATAGCTGAACTATTGTATTATTCTGTTCTATTTTTGACTCTTCTTCTTGTAACTTAATTTCCTTTTGTTCTATTGTAACTTTTTTAGACTCTAATTTCTTATAGATCAGAGAGACCTCTTCTTTGATATAATCACTATTTTGACAATATTTTATTTGTTATGTTTTTCCTTCCTCTAATTTTTGTAACACAAGATTTATTTTATTCTGTAATAGAGAATAATTTTCTTCAATCTCCTTGTGATCTTTATAAAGTTTATCAAATTTAATATCTAATTCGTCTTGCCTTTTACCCCAAGTTATATACAGATTATGTAGTAAATCAACTAGTAAATTTAATTGTCCTTGTGAGCTATGCCAAATATGTTCTTCTAAAGAATTAAATCTGCACCTTATATTGATATTTTCTTTTGTATTCACAACCTTTCCAATATTTACTTCAGAATTCAAATACTTTAGTTTCTCAATTTTCACCAGCTCTGATACCACTATTCACTAGTTATTGATTTTTTTTTTCAAATATTGAGAGTGATACCCTCAAATAAGAAGCGTAGTGTGACCCTATAAAATGCTGAATAACAAAGTAAAGCTCAAAATAATGACATAGTAACATAATCCTGTAAGACACATTCACGCAAGACAAAGGAACTATAGACCAAATCATGAGGCAAAAAGAATAAGAAGGAAAAAGTTACTGTTGATAGTACATAGCATGTCCAGACCAAATTATGAGGCAAAAAGAATAAGAAGGCAAAGGTTACTATTGATAGTACATAGGGTGTCCAGAAGCCTAAGTTATTGTGAGCCGTTGAGGAAGAATATTATCATGCAAGGCCACCAGAAGGAGAAAAAGGAGTGTACACTGAGTGTCCTTGATACAAGAAGATGGAGAATACGTGTGTGCTTCATACAGGAAGACGGAGGTTACGTGTGCTAAATAAACAGGAAGGGAGTACCGCTCGCTCGACTATAAAAGGAGAACCTTGACTTCGAAAGATAACATCGATCACAGAGTCACCAAGCCATCCACTACAATCCTCCAGAGCACTCTTCCGCCTCCACCACCAAGTAGTAGTAGGAATCCACTTGTAAAATAGAGAGTGTAACTTCAGTGTAAAATACCGCCTATAAGGTAATTTTCTTTCTTGTGTTTAAGTGTTCGGGGATTCCCGAAAGGGAAAACCATATGTAAGCTATATTTGTGAAAATGAAGTAATGTTGTCTTTGAAAATCCCTTGATATGATCTAGTTCTTGCATATGAATTAAGTTTTTATGCTAGGGACCCTATAGGAGAAACCTCTACAGTGTAGTCCTCGTTTTAGCCCAGAGTCGTGGCGTTAGGGAGGACCCTGTGTGGCCGCAGAGAAGTGTTCCCTTCGTGTGAAACTGCCTGGGGAGACGATAAAAACTTTTTGCATATGCTTGTGACTAGCTAATATAGGGAAAGACTTCGTTACTTCTGAAACAAATTAGCGAGAAGTATGGTGAGTACCGAGTTGGATTTTTACAACTGAAAACTTATACGCCCGACAGACTGTTGGTCTCGCCAGATAAAAAAACGATTCTGAAAGAAAACAATTAAGAACAACCATAATAAATACCTAAAGTAAATTAATATTTAAAGTGCTCAGAATAGTTACAAGCACTAAGTAAGTGCACCAATCCACCAGGATAGTGGAATAACACTGTAGAAATTTAGAATTTAAATAGTAATAGAGCAATTTGAATAGTATCTCGAATTTGAATAGTATCCTAAATATAAATAAGCAAACAGAAACATAAATATTTGCTCCATAAATATTATATATATATATATATATATATATATAGCCAGCGCTATTTTGGTACCCAGGGTACTGAATAGTTCAATACCCCACACTAACTAACCAACGCACCGACCGGTCTGGTTGCAACCACGCACTGCGCACCATACAAAGAGGGTTCGTCCTACATGATAAGGAACCAGCTGGCACAAGCACACGCATGAAAAGCCAATTAAGTAATCATAAATAGCAGGCGCCAGCATGCAAGCCTAATCAAAGCAATTCCTTAATCACCATGCATGCAAAGTTGTGTGCTAGTTCTGATTCAACGCTATACATCTACCTCTTCTCCTCATTTTTTGCTATAAAATTTTATTCATGGATCTGATGATGACAAACTGTTTAGACTAATACATTATTGACATTTTTGTGCGCAGAACAAGGCCTAATATGATTTTTTTTTTGTTAAGGGTGTTTTTACAATTATATGGTGAGGATTTTCTAATTTGAGAAGAATAATTTTACTGACTTGGGATTCTTCGAGCTCATAGGTTCACAAACATGCACATATAAAAGTCTAGTCTCGTGATTGCAAAATTCTAGGTCTCAAATACATATAGAAACATACTAATGTGTTTGAAAAAAAATATAATTATCTAGTGCCAAAATCATCCGGTGCCTATACCTATTGTAGGAATATAATTTAGTAATTGTAGTTGTAAATGATGCCACATGTGAGCATAAATTCTTTCATGAAAAAAGAACCCTATTGGTATTCGATGATATTGACTAACAATCTCTCGTTGAGACATAAAATGAGTCCTTTGAAATCTGTGAAAAATGATGAATCATAAAAATATTGGCTCATAGCGTAAATATTGGATGTGAATCATTCTTACTTACTGTGTGGAATGGAAGAGTAGTGTTGTGAAATCGAATAGCACCACATTTGCAGTGGTCGTAAGGGGCAGTCAGACAATGCAGCCATACCCACAGCATTTTTGTAGATTTTTGACTTTGAGAGCATAAATATTAATATGTGTAAATAGGTCATACATATTTGGTTGGTTTACAGCATAAAGTTAGTACTTTGGAGTTGTAAAGCATTATGAAGGTTAAAATTTTGAAGCATAAATACTAGTGCTATGAACTCATAAATTTGGAATATTAAGTCATAAATAAAACAATTCTAGTAATTTAAAATCATAAAGTATCAACACATGCACCCATCTGGTTAAAGCATATAAATTAGTTGTTGAATGCATAAAAACTAGACATGTTAAACTTTTAATTTCTAGTTATACATGTTATGAAGGTGATCGTGTTTTGGCTATAACACTAGTGACACCAGAGCTTAAAGTTGGCAGATGGTGGTGATAAAAATATTAGTTGAGAGCATAAACATTAAAGTGGTATGTAGGTCTGATAAATTAGTTGATTTACAGTATAAAAACTACTAATTTAGGCTCATAAATTCTAGGATCGTTATGCATGAAGGTTATCCTTCTTTAAGCACAAATACTAGTATCCATGAATCGTAAAAGTTTGAATATTGGTCATAAACAATATGTTTTATCATAAATCTCAGCACGTGCAACCATAAAAGATTAGTAATTTTTATCTAACCTTGGGAAATGAATACAAAAAAGGCTTATTCAAGACATCATCTTTACACTCTAGAATTAGAATTACAATCTGTGCTAAATGACATCTAGATCCTTTGGAACAAAGAGTCATGAGAACCATGGTTAGTTCCAGCTTGTCATCCTGGAGATCGAGCATGTCATGAGCTCTGGTGCCATTGTAGAATATGATGGACATTGGATTCTCGTCAGGTCATGCAACACTTGTACTCATCAGGTTCATGATGTGGGACAAAACAATTTATAAGAAAATGTTAAAACAAGGATGTGCAAGGTTCTCTACGATGTCTTTGTCAGCAACCACACATCCACATGGATTGTGTCAATATCAAGTTGTATAGTCTCCCAATTAATATTAAATTTGATCATCACGATATAATTATTACACTCTGGAATTAAACAATATAGTATACCCTAATTATCATCTAGATCCTCGTGGAACAAGGCTATCAAGAGCAAAAACTATAGGGAATTCCACATCACGATCCAGTAGCTCCTCTGCGTTGCGTGGTCACCGCCATGGAAGGATGTGATCTCCCCCGGATTATGCTCGAATCATTCAAAGCATGTACTCATCTGTGTCCTTGGGAGGACCAAAATAGAGAAAAGAAAAAAGAAGTCAAAACAAGACACCGGTCGATAGAGTTGAATCCTGATCTCGTACGTACAACCATCTGGATTGTATCAAAATAAAAAAAAGCTATCATTAAGGATATGCATGCATACACGTATTCTAATACTTTTGATGGTATACGTACATGTTCCTTTCGACCCATGCGCATAATGGCGTAGTATGGCACCGAGAAGGACGCAACATCCGCCACCTGCCTGCCGAATTGTGTCATGTTGCCATTGATGCGGAAGCAGGAAGAAAATGTTGCGTACGAGATGCACCTGGACGACTGGAGTGGGTGGAATGGAAGAAATAGTTGCTGTCCTGCGCAGTGGTCGCCAACTGCCCATGCGGCTTGCCGTCCTACATACATCAACGCACCTGCAAGGAACAAAATGATCTCGAGGCTCCACAGGCTGTAGAAATTAAAGAAATAAGATCAAGATTGTTTGATGATGCAACCAACTTACCTTGTAAACATGACTCCTTCAGCCATTAAAGTACATCCTAGAGAGTGCAAAAACTCGTGATGAGCGGCACCCAAGATTTGCACCGCCTGCAAATCATTAACCCGTGCTCATCCTTGAGGTAATATGTGGCAATGAACCTTTGGGTTCACGACGGTTGTGTATCGGGGGAATAATAAGAGACAAAGAGGATACACAATGGAATGAATGAGGTAATTTGGCAACGAATCAGGAGGAAATAATCCTGCGTGCACATTCACTTTCCATCTAAATTAATTCTGAGATTAAGGAACCATAATTAGGTAATTGAATGCATGCATGAAAACAAATCCAGACTGGTTGGGTGCACCCGATGGATTGAAAGTGGTCACCCAGGGTATTATATATATATATATATATATATATATATATATATATATATATATATATATATATATATATATATATATATAAAGGACTGAGAAGGCGACCAGAGGGAGGGGGGTGAATGGGAGCCAATAAAAATTCTCCGGGAGAATTTGGCCTATATCCCAATTACAACCCGAGCCAACCTCGAGACTGATCACCAAGGCTATACACACCAACTTGTGATGTGCTACCCTTAGGAATGATCAACGACAGCAATGAAACACAGCAGAAACACAGATGCGCAGCAAAGACTCGAAGTGGTCAAAAACCTAATCCAAACTGAACCTTATTGGACTGCCATCAGCAGTGCCGGTCACAGCCATCAGCAGTGCCGGTTAGGTGGATTGGCAGTGCCGGTGCGGGTGTTCAAAAGCAGGACTCAGCCCCCATCGGCAGTGCCGATAGTTTTCATCGGCAGTGCCGATGCGGGAACTCAAAAACCGCATAAGCTACAGCAGGAGAGATCGGCAGTGCCGGCCTGACAATCGGCAGTGCCTGTCAACACTTTCCAAAACAGAAAATCTTTCGGGATTTTCTCAATTCTCCTCCAAAACGTAACCAAACGAACTCCAAATGATGCGATTTTTGGACCAGAGAATCCTCATCACATCATGACCCTAATCCTAGTAGATCATCTCAATTGGCTCAAGGAATCATCACGAATTTCAGATCTTGTACCAAGAACACCAAAAAGGGGAAACTTGAGAAATCCTTCAAATCAAAGGTGCTAGAGCCATTGATTCAATCAAGGATCCATAGAGGATTGTTCTAGCTCATCCTAGCAACAAGTTTCTCAAGAAATCCGGGGCCAAAACTCCTCCAAAATTGAGATCGAAAATCACTACGAAAATAGGTCCAAAAATAAGAAAAAGGGAATTTCGGGATTCAAGTAAAGAGAGAAATCTTGAGCACGAAAATACTTCTCATATCATAGAAAGGTGCTTACAAGATCCATAGGTACAAGGCTAGGAAGCCACCCTCTTTCTCCCACTATTTGGAAGAGCAAGAGATGTCTCACACACACCTCACATGAAGTCCTCTCCTAGCACTTTGAATAGAGTCCTAACACAAGGCTAATGGAAGAGAGGCTCATCTTCCACCAGCCCCTCCTCTCCTTATATAGCCCAAGGGTCTATTGTCCACATGACAACTCTACCCTTGACCTACATAACACACCCACCTACCACCTGGTGCATAACCGTCCATCTTTTTCCTCGTCGCCCGAATGCCATCGAGCCCTTCACAACTTTGCTTGCCCTCGACGCAAGCTCCACGATGGTACCACGTGCACCTCCAATCACCGCCACCGGTTTTGAGGCCCAAACCGGGAAACCGCCTTGCACTCTTCTCAAAGTGCGACTTCTCAATATTGGCGCATGTCACCTTGTCCCACGATCCTGACCACCGGCAAGTCTCTCCTGGTCCCTGTCCATCGGGCCCTCTTATCACTTGCACCGGCATCCCGCTTGCCTTGACTTGGTCAACACGCCGTCTTCATCACCACCACGGTTTTGAGGCTCAACCGCGAAACCGTCCGTGCTTCTTACCTCTCCACGTGTACGGTGTGGATCATCCTTGACTTCACTCAGCATCCCGATCGTCCGGTCCCATGTCCCCTACTTGTGCCCGATCCTCTCGCCGTTGATAGTCAAGTCGACTCCAGTGACCTACACATTATGAGACAAGCAAACACATTTCCCAACTCCTGCAACATCACCAATTCCTCCACCAACTCCGATTAGTCATAACCATGATATGCAAACCCATGCAATCCCCGAATTCCCATATTTCAACTCAAACACCAAATCCGCTCAAGTCAATTACTCATCACAAATATTGTAAACCATGTCACATATCCACATGGTTTCTCAATCTCCCCCTTGATGAGTACATTGACAACACCAAATGCACAAAGATTAGAGATTGAAATACGAAGCCGAATAAGTACATCCAAATAGCCAACCCCAAAGAAAAGGTGAAAACAAGTCATCTAGCAAAGTAGGGATCACAAAACTAAGAGTTGGCAAAGAAAGCAACTTGAGACACAAAGAATGTGAAAAGCGAAAGAAAACGGTCAAGATCATGAAATGCTCCCCCTCAACTTGTGGTAGGTCTCATGGAATGCAAAATGGATCATCTTAAGTTTCCTAGCATTATTTGTGCATGACCCAACAATTCTCCCCTTAGGCACTTATTTCTCCCCCTTTGGCAATGAACTCATCAAAGGTGCAAAAGAACAAGCAAACATGCAGTGCATGAAAATGAAAACCTAAGGAGCTTCAACAATTATACAAACAAGCATTTAACCTTGCTAACCATAAGCATTGAGCCATGAAGTGTAAAATCAATGGCGCACAACCATACAAAGATCAAAAATAGATAGCAAGGCATAAACACCAAGAGCTATACAAGCTAAGAAAAAAGATTGACCAGCTTGGATAGAATCAAAATTTGCTCATCATGAGAAAATCTGCCACCACATGTGTAAGTACTCTCATCCAATGCAAAACAAGCACCAAGTGAATCATAAGAATCTAGCCAGTTTCAATCTCAACAAGGGCAACAAGCATTCGCAGAAAACAAGCTCTACAAACACTCACATATGAAACAGAGACTCAATTGATCAAGTGATTATTATTTTATCCTCATGTGTCCTCTTATCCATGCGGAGGGTCGCACGACTGGGTACGGCAAACACCCCGAGGCTTCAAGTCACAATGTTTGGATTTAGCATTATTCAGTCATTCTTGATCAAGGCACTTAGCAGATTTTTCAGGATTATGCACAAGACAAAAGACCATGCCTTTGCGGCAAAAAGGAACACATGTTCCCACAATGTTTTATCATGAGCTAAACATTTGCAAAGACTTCCATTTCGCAAACACAAAGTGCCAAAGCCAATCCTCTAGACTAGCCTCAATGCAAGTTTCAACAAGGATAAAAGCAATTATACACATGGTGATCAAGTTTTAGCAAGATTAGATCATAAGGTTCACAAGAAGCTCAGTTTATCTTTAAGATTAACAAGTTGCTCACATGAGTTTATAACAGGCCATCTAGAAAATCTAAGCATGAGAGATTACCATCACATCCACACAACTCAGCTCAAGCTCAATCATAGCAACGAGAAATGCAAGAAAGCAGGCTAATGGAAGAGAGGCTCATCTTCCACCAGCCCCTCCTCTCCTTATATAGCCCAAGGGTCTATTGTCCATATGACAACTCTACCCTTGACCTACATAACACACCCACCTACCACCGGGGGCATAACCGTCCATCTTTTTCCTCGTCACCCGAATGCCATCGAGCCCTTCACAACTTTGCTTGCCCTCGACGCAAGCTCCACGATGGTGCCACGTGCACCTCCAATCGCCGCCACCGGTTTTAAGGTCCAAACCAGGAAACCGCCTTGCATGCTTCTCTAAGCGCGACTTCTCGATGTCGACGCGTGTCACCTTGTCCCGCGATCCTAACTACCGGGAAGTCTCTCCCGGTCCCTGTCTATCGGGCCCCCTTGTCACTTGCACTGGCATTCCGCTCGCCTTGACTTGATCAACACGCCGTCTTCATCACCACCACAGTTTTGAGGCTCAACCGTGAAACCGTCCGTGCTTCTTGCCTCTCCACGTGTACGGTGTAGATCACCCTTGACTTCACCCGGCATCCTGATCGTCCGGCTCCAAGTCCCCTGCTTGTGCCCGATCCTCTCGCCGTTGACCGCCAAGTCGACTCTAGTAACCTACACATCATGAGACAAGCAAATACATTTTCCAACTCCTGCAACATCACCAATTCCTCCACCAACTCCGGTTAGTCATAACCATGATATGCAAACCCATGCAATCCCCGGATTCCCGCATTTCAACTTAAACACCAAATCCGCTCAAGTCAATTACTCATCTCAAATATTGTAAACCATGGCACATATCCACATGGTTTCTCAATATATATATAAGAATAGAAGAGAGAGGAAAAGAATAGAAGAATGGCCGGTTGGAGGAAGAAGAGAGAAGGGGTCGGGCGAGTTAACTAGGGACTGACGGAAGTTGTTTCGTTGGGCGAAGGAATTTCTGTCAGTCTCGGGTTGAGGTGCGTTGCAGGCTTCCATCACGGAAGTGCTTATAGAACTTCCGCGGAAGACTTAACCACTGACTGACGAAAGCTTCGTCAGTCTCGGGTTGAGACACGCTACAGGCCTCCCTCACAGAAGTTCTTATAGAACTTCCGCGGACGACGGAAGTTCCGTGAAAGAGTCACGGAAGTTTCGTCGTTCTCGGTTTTGCACCAGAGACAGCTCTTCTTATTTGATTGGTGACGGAAGTTCCGTGGATGAGCGACGGAAGTTCCGTCAGGCTTAAAAAGGCGTAAACTGCTGCAAGTTTAAACTTATGGACAGGTTGCATATGGAGTATAAAGCTTGTTTCAACTTGTGAATAGTAACAAATCAACAGCCAAAACTATATTCACAAGTATCAACAATATGATCTAGTGATCAAAGAATTTTGTTTGAAGACAAGGACAATATGAAATTTTGAAAAGGTTTTGTTTTCAAGAAAATTTTGCATGATCAATACACCAATCGAAGCACAAGATTCTACTCCAAGTTGGATGAGTGAAGAATACTTAGTTCACTCCTAAGTTCACAAAACCGCTTCTCATCTAGGGGTTTGGTAAAAATATCGGCTAGTTGTTTATCGGTTCTAACATAGCTAATATCAATATCCCCCTTTATAGAATGATCTCTCAAGAAATGGTGCCGGATATCTATATGCTTGGTTCTATTGTGATCAATGGGGTTATATGCAATCATGATGGCACTCTTATTGTCACATAGGAGTGGAACTTTGGTCATAGTGTATCCAAAGTCCTTTAGAGTTTGTCGCATCCAAAGTAGTTGTGCACAACAACTTCCGGCTGCAGCATACTCCGCTTCGGCCGTGGATAAGGCAACGGAATTTTGTTTCTTGGATGACCATGACACAAGGGACCTACCCAAGAATTGGCATGTGCCAGAGGTACTTTTCCTATCCACTTTACATCCGGCATAGTCGGCATCAGAATAGCTGACTAGCTTGAACTTGGAGCCCTTGGGATACCACAATCCTAAGTTTAGGGTGTGAACTAAATATCTTAAGATTCTTTTTACCGCCACGAGGTGGCTTTCCTTTGGAGCACTTTGGAATCTTGCACACATGCACACACTAAGCATGATATCGGGCCTAGATGCACAAAGATAAAGCAAGGAGCCAATCATGGAGCAATATACCTTTTGATCCACGGGTTTACTGTTTACATCTAGCCCAAGGTGTCCATTAGTCTTCATGGGAGTCTTGTTAGGCTTAGCATTCTCCATGTCAAACTTCTTGAGTATGTCTTGAGTGTACTTGGTTTGACTTATGAATGTTCCTTCTTCAAGTTGCTTGACTTGAAAATCTAGAAAGAACTTCAACTCCCCCATCATGGACATCTCAAATTTCCTAGTCATGATCTTGGCAAACTCATCACAAAAAGATTGATTAGTAGAGCCAAATATAATGCCATCGACATATATTTGGCACACAAATAAATCATTATCAACTTTTCTTGTGAAGAGAGTAGGATCGGCCTTGCCAATTGTGAAGCCTTTATTGACCAAGTATCCCTTGAGGTGTTCATACCAAGCTCTAGGAGCTTGCTTGAGGCCGTAGAGAGCTTTGTGAAGCTTGTATACATGGTTTGATTTCTTTGGGTCTTCGAACCCCGGAGGTTGTTGTACATACACCTCTTCTTGGATGGGGCCATTAAGAAATGCACTTTTCACATCCATTTGAAAAATCTTAAAGCCATGGTGAGTAGCATAGGCAAGTAAAATACGAATTGACTCAAGCCTAGCTACGGGTGCATAAGTTTCACCAAAATCCAAACCTTCTACTTGTGAGTAGCCTTTTGCGATGAGCCTTGCCTTGTTTTTCACCACCACACCGTGCTCATCTTGCTTGTTGCGGAAACCCCATTTTATACCTACAACATTTTGCTTGGGTCTCTCCACTAATGACCACACCTTGTTTCTTTCAAAGTTGTTTAACTCTTCTTGCATAGCCATCACCCAATCCGAGTCTTGAAGGGCTTGTTCCACCGTAAGAGGTTCCAAAGAGGAAACAAATGAGTAATAATGACAAAAGATAGCCATTCGAGATCTAGTAGTTACCCCTTTTTGGATGTCTCCAAGAATGTTGTCTACGGGGTGATCCTTTTGAATGCTTTGTCGTACTCGTGGATGAATTGGCCTAGATGCATCTTCTTCTTCTTCTTGATTGATATCATCTTGAGTGACTCCATCACCATCATCTTGAGCTTGATCTTGGTTGTTACCTTGACTATGATCGTCACCATGATCTTGGTCTCTCCCTTGATCTTGTTCATCTTGTGGCTCTTGTGGAGATGGTTCATCTTGCCTTGAGTTTGGGTCTTGTGGTCTTACCTCTCCTATTGTCATGTTTCTTATTGCATCACAAGGAGCTTCATCGCCTACATCACTTGGATTAACTTGCTCTACTTGAGAGCCATTAGATTCATCAAATTGCACGTCCCGGGTAATTTCAACAACACCAGTGTCTTTGTTGAAGACTCGATATGCATAGACGTTAGTTCCATATCCAAGGAGAAAACCTTCATGTGTCTTAGGGGCAAACTTAGAGGATTTGGGTTTCTTGTTAAGAATAAAGCATTTGCTCCCAAAGACACGAAAGTATGAAACATTTGGAAGGTTACCGGTGAGAAGCTCATATGGTGTTTTCTTCAAGATCTTGTGAAGATATAATCTATTTGATGTACGGCATGCGGTGTTGATGGCTTCGGCCCAAAAGGTGTCCGGTGTCTTGTACTCATCGAGCATAGTTCTTGCCATCTCTATGAGTGTGCGGTTCTTCCTTTTGGCTACTCCATTTTGTTGTGGAGTGTATGGAGCTGAGAATTCATGCTTGATTCCTTCTTCATCAAGATATTCTTCAACTTGTGTGTTCTTGAACTCGATTTCATTGTCACTCCTTATTTTCTTGATATTCACTTCATACTCATTTTGGGCTCTCCTCAAGAACTTCTTTAGGATACCTTGTGTTTAACTTTTGTCCTTCAAAAAGAATACCCAAGTGAAACGAGAATAGTCATCAATAATTACAAGGCCATATTTGTTACTGCCAATGCTTATGTAGGTAACCGGTCCAAATAGGTCCATGTGGACCATTTCCAATGGTCTTGTCATTGTCATCATTATCTTGGATGGATGTGCTGCTCCTACTTGCTTTCCGGCTTGACATGCGCTACATATTTTGTCCTTCTCAAAAGCAACATCCTTTAGTCCAACGACGTGGCCACCTTTAAGGAGTTTGGAAAGATTTCTCATCCCAACATGAGCTAGCCGGCGATGCCATAGCCAACTCAAGGTAGTTTTAGCGACCAAATAAGTACTTAGGTTAGATCCTTCTTTGTTGGTGAAATCAACAAGATAGATCTTGTCCTCAAGATACCCTTTGAAAGCTATTGAGGAATCTTTCTTACTAAAGACGATCACACCATCATCGTCAAAGAGACAACTGTAGCCCATCTCACAAAGTTGTGATACGGACATTAAGTTGTATCCTAAACCATTCACAAGATAAGCATTACTAATTAAAAAGGTCATAGGTGACGTCAATCCGTCCACGACCAATTACCTTTCCCTTGTTATCATTTCCAAATGATATGCCTCCACTTGGTAGATTGTCATGATCAAGTGTGGAGAACATTGATCTCTCTCCGGTCATATGGTTTGAGCATCCACTATCAAGTACCCATATTGCACCACCGGAGGAGTATTCCTACAAGGGAAATCAAGCACGTGTTTTAGGCACCCAAGTTGGTTTGGGTCCCTTAACAGTAGATACAAAAACTTTAGGCACCCACACACAAGGTTTCCACCTTGCATCATGTGGCCCAACAAACTTGGCAACTACTCTACCATAAGCATTACGGGTTAGCACATAAGAAGCATCAAAATCATAAAAGGATATGGTAGAGTTCTTAGCGTTCTTGTTGACTTGGAAAGCATTCTTGGGCTTGATGATACTTTCTTGTGCCACTTGCTTTCCTTTGCTCTCATGCACAAAGTTGATTCTCTTGTCGTGCCTTCTTTTGGGTGCATTCTTTTTGTACCCCAATCCTCTCTTGTCATGAGAGGCTCTTGGCTCACCAACGATTCTTGTAGTGGTCTCCACTAGAGCTTTCTTCTTGAGCTCATTAACTTCGTTGGTAAACTTCTCAATGATTGCATCTTGTTTGGCAAGTCTATCAATATCAATATTATGGCACCTTCCACAGCCCTTGCTTGTTGAAGCTTGTGAGGACTCAAGCTTCTTCAACAATGATTATAATTTTGTCTTGAGCTCATCAATGGCCTTTGTTAGGGCCTTGTTCTCCTCTTGCAAAGAGTTGCACCTATCTTGATACTTCTTGATCATTGAGGTGCTTGATTCACTTGTCCCATTGACCTTTGCAAGGTCCTTGGTTAACGCCTTGTTCTTCTCCTTCTCTTGCTCAAGTTGCTTGGCGAGCTCAAGGTTCTTGCTTCTTTCTTCATCAAGCAACTCTTCTTGTCTATCAATGATTCTTTCTTGATTGTCCAACTCCCTTTGTAGTTTATCTAGCATTTTCACCATTTCATGCATAGAGGGGACCAAATCCTCCTCTTCATCAGGCATCATCTTCATCATCGGTGAGATTGTCGAAGAGCGCCTTCTTGGCCGGAGGTAGCCCTATGGCAATATTAGCAATGCCACCTTCCTTATTTTCATCATCATCATCGGAGATGTATTCTTGGCCAATGTGAGCATGTCCCTTGTTGTACGGCTTCTTGTAGGGCTTTGTCTTGTTGTTCAACTTTTCATTTTTCTTGCCCTTGCCATTTAGTCTTGGACAATCGGCAATCATGTGTCCTTGTTCATGACATTCATAGCATCTTCTATTTGTTCTTCTAGCTTTTGCCTTGTCAAAGCTTCTTTCGGTGAAGCCATTCTTGATCATGTATTTGCCAAACTTCTTGACAAACAAGGCAAATTCTTCATCATCATTCTCTTCATTTTCATCTTCATCATCATGAGTCTTCTTGGCTTTGAGCGTCAAGTCCTTCTTGCTTGTGCTCTCATCTCCTATGAGCACATTCACTCTCTTGCCCTCGTCATCCCGACTCTTGTGGGCATTTATTCTTCCAATGACTTCATCCGTTGTGAAGCTCTCGAAACCATCCTTCTCTTCAATGATGGTTGACTTGTAGTTGACTTCCTCATCTTTGATGTTGTCACCATAAGATCTTCTCTCATTTACAATGTCCATGAGCCTATCATGAGTTTGTTGAGGCTATTCTCCCTTATTCATTACGAAGAAGTTGAATTGATTCTTGAGAACTTGGAGTCTTGACTTCTTCACAACATCCACTCCCTCATGAGCACATATAAGCTTCTTCCACATTTTTCGGGCATTCTCAATTCCGGCAACTCTTGAATATTCCTTAGGATTCAAGGAAGAGAGAATGGCCGACACCGCTTGAGCATTGCGATGTATGTTGAGTTGGTCCATGGTTGTAGAATTGTCCTTGTCTTCCAAGGTATATCCTTTCTCCACAATCTCCCAAATTGGTGGACCAATTGACATAAGATACATCTTCATGCGATGCTTGTACCAACTAAAATCCTTGCCTTCGAAGTAAGGCAATCTTCCACTTCCACTTCCATGGATATTTGCCATATCGGCATAGTTGAAGGGGATGGATGCATGCAACTTATTTCCCTTACTTGTTGAGGTAAGATCTTGGGGCTTGTCACCTTCTCCTGGCTTCGACATCTTTTAATCTTCAAGCTTTCAAGCCTTGTAGAAGATGTTAACAGATATGTTTTCTAGTTTAAACTCTATCGTGTATATCTTCTAGAGTTAGTTTAGATAGCCTTGTTGCTTGTTGTAATCTCTGCCTTGTACGTCACGTTGTATCTATTCGTATGATATAAATACAAGGTATGTGGCACCATGAGGTGTACGCCAATTTCTCTAAACATTACATGGTAATCAGAGCCTACCTCCATAAACACATCTAGGTTTTTTTTTCCATGGCGTCTTCTTCTTCGCCGTCCATGATCTCAGCCCTCCTCTCCCACCCTGTTGCCGAGAAGCTTTCGCGTGACAACTTCTCCCTATGGAGGGCGTAGGTCCTCCCTGCCATCCGCAGCGCCCAGCTGATGGGTGTTCTCCCTATGGAGGGAAAGTTCCCGCTCTGGCGGAAACAATCTCTGTTGAGGATCCTGCCGACAAGACCAAGACGAGCCAGATCGCTAATCCCGATCATGCGACATGGGTCGCTCAAGATCAACTCCTTCTCGGGTACCTCACCAACTCCATGTCCCGGGAGGTGTTGACTCAAGTCGTTCGCTGCACCACTGCTGCTCAGGTTTGGACTAAGCTCCAAGGCATGTTTTCTTCTCAGTCTCGTTCCCAGATTGTGCATCTCAGGAACAAGCTTGCCACAACGCGCAAAGACGACATGACCTGCGCGGCCTACTTCACCAAGATGACTGGCTTTGCTGACAATCTCGCAGCAGCCGGCAAACAACTAGAAGATGATGATCTCATCTCCTACATTCTGGCTGGTCTTGATGTGGAGTTCAACCCTTTCATTGAGAGCGTTTGCGCTCGGGTTGACCCTATCTCTCTGGGCGATATGTATGCTCAGATGCTCACGGCTGAAGCTCGTATTGATGCTCAGAACCGTGCTCGACAGCATATGACTGTCAACACTGCCGCTAGGGGATGCGGTAGGGGTGGTCGCACTGGCGGCTACACAGGCGGTCGCGGCGGCGGTGGCAGTAACCCTGCTGGGCGTGGTCGTGGAAACCAAGGCGGGCGCGGCTCCAACAAACCTCCGTGCCAACTATGCAACCGTACGGGACACACGGCGCTGCGCTGCTTCAAGCGCTTCGACGTCCACTTCACCGGTGAAGATGATGACAAGATGGCTGCTGCAGTTTCATCTTATGGCATTGACACCAACTGGTATGCGGACTCCGCAGCCACGGATCATATCACTGCCGATCTCGACAAGCTGACCACCAAGGAGCGGTACACCGGCTCCGATCAGGTTCACACTGCCAGTGGCGAAGGTATGGACATTAGTCACATTGGTCGTACCACTTTTAGTACTCCTATTCGTGATCTTCATCTTAACCGTGTCCTTCATGTGCCCACTACATCCAAGAATCTAGTTTCCGTTCATCGTTTAACTTCTGATAATGATGCCTTCTTGGAACTTCACCCCGATTGTTTTCTTCTTAAGGATCGAGCCACACGGAGCACCATGCTCCGCGGACCATGTAGCGGTGGTCTTTACCCTCTACCTCCAACCGGTGTCGCTCCTCGGGTGAAGCAGGCTTATGGTGTAGTCAAGCCCTCCATGGTGCGCTGGCATGGGCGTTTGGGTCATCCCTCTTTTGAAGTTGTTAGGCGTGTCCTTCGTGATAATAATTTACCCTATTCTCGTGTGTCCATCGAGTCTGTCTGTGATGCTTGTATGCAAGCTAAGTGTCATCAGCTTCCGTTCTCTAGGTCAACTAGTGTGTCCTTGTCTCCTTTGGAGTTAGTCTACTCGGATGTTTGGGGCCCTGCCTCTACTTCAGTTGGGAAGTACAATTATTATGTCTCGTTTATTGATGATTATAGCAAGTTTGTTTGGATCTACTTCCTCAAACATAAATCTGAAGTTTTTCATTACTTCCACCAATTTCAACAACTTGTTGAGCGCTTGTTCGGGCGTAAGATTCTCACTGTTCAAACCGACTGGGGTGGGGAATATCAGAAGCTAAACTCTTTCTTCCAGAAAGTTGGCATTACACATCACGTATCATGCCCTCACACACATCAACAAAACGGTGCTGCCGAACGGAAGCATCGTCATATTGTGGAAGTCGGCCTATCCCTCCTTGCTCAAGCCTCCATGCCGCTTAAGTTTTGGTGTGAAGCTTTTGCCTCTGTAGTCTACCTCATAAACCGCCTACCCTCGAAAGTTATTTATTTTTCCACACCATTAGAGCGTCTCTCTGGTGCCAAGCCTGACTATAATTTTCTTCGTGTTTTTGGTTGTGCCTGTTGGCCTAATCTCCGCCCATACAATAACAAGAAATTAGCTTTTCGATCCAAGCAATGTGTGTTCCTTGGCTACACCGATCAGCATAAAGGCTACAAGTGCCTTGATGTGTCTTCTGGTCGTGTGTACATTTCTCGAGATGTTGCCTTTGATGAAGCCCTTTTTCCGTTTGCCAAACTACATCCCAATGTCGGTGCCTTACTGCATGCTGAACTACTACTCCTTGATCCAACGTTGACCCCAATAGAAAGTGGTGCTACCTTTTTGACTAACCTACCTAACCAGGACGGTGAGTCTGTTTGTGTGTAGGTTGCTTCTCCCACTGCATGGCCGTCTACGGATTCTATGGACCATGCTACGGAACAACTGCGTCGTCGTGTTCCACATCTCTTGATGTCTGGTGATGATCCCGCAACAGCGACACTAGCGCCTGCAACAACTTCCATGCCATCTCAGGAGAGTGTTGTGTCGACTCCTATTTCTGATGATCCACCTATTTCGTCGACTGTCCTTGTCCTTGGCCAGGGGGAGCTTCCTTCTGCACCAATTGGTCATGACTTATCGGCGCCTTCGGGGTCCGGGAGTGCACCGTCGCCGGCACCACCTCCATCACCCCCGCCTGCACCAGCACCGCGGACTCGTCTACAACATGGTATTCGGCAACCTCGCATTCGTACTGATGGTACTGTTCCTTATGGGATGTTGTGTGCTACTACTAGTGAACCACGTAATATTCTTGAAGCCCTGAGTGACTCGAGATGGAAAGCTGCTATGGATGATGAGTTTCACGCTCTCATGCGCAATCAGACTTGGCATCTTGTCCCAGCACCTAAGGGCAGTAACTTGATCGATTGCAAATGGGTATACAAGATCAAACATAAATCGGATGGCTCAGTTGACAGGTATAAAGCTCGGTTGGTGGCCAAAGGTTTCAAGCAACGCTTTGGCCTTGATTATGAGGATACGTTCAGTCCTGTTGTTAAAGCTGCTACCATTCGTCTCGTCTTGTCCATTGGCGTGTCGAAAGGGTGGTGTCTTCATCAACTAGATGTGCAGAATGCGTTTCTTCATGGTGTTCTGGAGGAAGAGGTTTATATGAAGCAACCTCCTGGTTACATTGATCCGCTGCATCCTGATCTTGTGTGCAAACTGGACAAAGCGTTATATGACTTGAAACAGGCCCCTCGAGCTTGGTATTCTCGGTTGAGTAACACACTGCAACAGCTTGGGTTCATTGCGTCTAAAGCTGATACATCTCTCTTTTTCTTTTCGCACGAAGGTGTCACTATGTTCTTGTTAATTTATGTCGATGATATTATCGTCGTAAGTTCTTCTGATCGTGCAGTTGATTCTCTACTTTCAAATCTTCGACGGGACTTTGCTCTCAAGGATTTAGGTCCTCTTCATTATTTTTTGGGAATTGAAGTTCAGCACGTCAGTGATGGTATTATTCTTTCCCAAAGCAAGTATGCTTCAGATATCCTCTCACGTGTGGGTATGGTGAATTGCAAACCGGTTGATACTCCTTTGTCGACAACTAAAAAAATCTCTCGGTATGATGGCACTCCCCTTGGTCCTGTTGATGCTACATCCTATCGAAGTATTGTTGGGGCTCTTCAGTATCTTACATTAACGAGACCAGATATATCTTTTGTTGTGAATAAGGTGTCTCCATTTCTACACTCTCCTACTTCGGTACACTGGACTGCTGTTAAGAGGATCCTTCGCTATGTGAAGAACACATGTGCTCTTGGTATTAAGATTCGCAAAGCTAGTTCTCTTCTTGTGAGTGCCTTCTCAGATGCCGATTGGGCGGGCTGCCCTGATGATCGTCGTTCTACTGGCGGTTTTGCTGTATTTGTAGGTCCGAATCTGATCTCCTGGTCTGCTCGAAAACAGGCTACCATCTCTCGTTCTAGTATGGAAGCAGAATACAAGTCGTTGGCCAATGCCACTGCTGAGATTATTTGGGTTCAGTCTGTTCTTGAAGAACTTGGTATTCCACATCCTCGTGTTGCGTGTCTCTGGTGTGATAATCTTGGTGCTACATACTTGTCTGCTAACCTGGTTTTTCATGCTCGGACGAAACACATTGAGATCGACTTTCATTTTGTTCGGGAACGGGTTGCTTCCAAGCGTCTAGACATTCGTTTCATTCCGACTGGTGATCAATTGGCCGATGGATTCACAAAGGCTATCTCCGCTCGTCGTCTCGCTGATTTTCGGCGCAATCTCAATCTTTGTCAGTTGTGATTGAGGGGGAGTGTTAACAGATATGTTTCCTAGTTTAAACTCTACCGTGTATATCTTCTAGAGTTAGTTTAGATAGCCTTATTGCTTGTTGTAATCTCTGCCTTGTACGTCACGTTGTATCTATTCGTATGATATAAATACAAGGTATGTGGCACCATGAGGTGTACGCCAATTTCTCTAAACATTACAGAAGATTCCGACTTTGATACCAATTGAAAGTTTCCTAGAGGGGGAGTGAATAGGCTATCTAAAAATACTCCTGAAAAACACTTGAACAAAGGTCAAATAAACAGGACTGACGGAACTTCCGTCGGAAGTGACGGAACTTCCGTCGCCACGGAAATTCTGTCAAATGATAGAACTTCTCCCTACTCTTCCTCTAAAGTAATGAACAACACGGATAACTAAAGGAGAAGGAAATACTAACTTGGTAGAAGTGAAGCTAATATAATGTAGGCCTAGAATCCTTGAATGAAAGACTAGCTACACAATTTAACAAGAGATACAAGCACAATAATATGAAAGAAATAAGCAAGCACAAATATAAGAGAGGGAAAGTAAAGAGAGACATAAGATTTAACCAACCCGAGGTTCGGCAACCACACCAAGTAGTTCCTACGTCCTCGTTGAGGAGCCACACAAAGTGGCCGGGTCTCTCTCAACACTTTTCCCCGCCAAGCAATCACAAAGATTGTGCTTGGATTTCTTTCTCCACTTGATTCTTTTCCTCCGGAGGCGAATCACACCTTTACAAATGTCCCCGACTTACCACACAAAGTTGGGAGCTCAAGGGCGACGTCTAGCCGTCTAGGAGACCAAGTCTCCAAGAGTAACAAGCAAATCAAATCTTGATGGGGAGGGAAAGATGTGCTCAAGCTTTTGAATGGACGGATTCAATGTTTTTGTGGTTGGATCTCTCTCACTTTGGTTTGGATCTCAAGAACAAGCCTAAGAGATAGAGGGGAGAGCTCTAGCTGAAGAATGAGTGAAATGGCAAGCTATCCAACCCTTCCCACGGGGGAAGGGGTACTCTATTTATAGGGAGAGCTCAAAAACTAGCCCTTGGAGAGTTTTCTGGGTCTGACGGAACTTTCATGGTTACCCATGAAACTTTCGTCATTTCAAATTTAGCCGTTGCACGCACCTGGGAGTGAACTCAGATGTTGTGATGGAACTTCCGTCAAGGGGTGACGGAACTTCCGTCACTCTCGGTTAAACAAGGTTTGAGCTCACAGAACTTCCGTGAGAGCCACGGAAATTCTGATGACAGAACTTCCATCATAGACAGACGGAACTTCCGTCACTCTCGGGAAGGCAGGAAGTAAGAACCCGATGCTGACGGAACTTCCGTCAAAAGCTAACGTAACATCCGTCAGCCTCGGGTTGACAAGGAAAGTGAATCCGACGCTGACGGAACTTCTGTGGGAAGGCTAACGGAACTTCCGTCACTCTCTGTTTGGCTCAGAATGGAACTGGTTGAGGCTTGTTGGCTACTCTTCTCACAAAAACTGTTTGGAGGCTTGAGCACACACAATTCCCTTCTTAACAAGTTTATTTTACTCCCTTTTATAGTTCGGCATACCTATGACTTAAATTAAATAAAGGAACTAATCATTGAAGAGCTTTTGAGTCCATATCCTTTCCTTCTTTTTGGGAGTTAACAACAACTTGCAAATGTGGGGTTATACAATAATTTTGATTATCTGCTCTTTTTTCTCATAAACAAGTTAGCACACTTTTAATCTTTTGTCATCGTACACCAAAACCCACTAGGGGATCCTAGATGCATCTTCAATCTCCCCCTTTTTGGTGATTGATGACAATAGGTTAAAAAGGATATAAAAAGGATAATCAAAAGAGAGAAAGAGCAACATATAGTGGAACTCCCCCTAAAGATATATAAGAATCACACAAACATGTGAGGGAGCTCCCCCTATATTTTGCAATGAATGGGGTGCCTAAAAGGTGTGTAAGAGTGAAGCAATGTGATAAGACAATAAACAAGCAGCAACACAACTTACAAAACTAATAGAAACAAGCACCACACATATCATAAGAATAATAGAGTTATTACAATAAGGATCACAAATATGTTTCGCACACAAAGCAAATAGAGAGAACAAGTCCATAGGTTCATCACTATCCTATTACAAGCAAGCAAATAAATCCTTTTCACCTTATCTCTCCCCGTTTGGCATCAACGCACCAAAAAGAATGGAAGGGGAATAAGATAAGAGAGAAGCATCACTCATCATCGCCAGTGCTCTCGCCATCGCCTTCTTCTTCATCAGCTGCCGGAGGAGAGGTGTTGGCGTTGCTTAGCATCACTGTAAGTTAGCCATGGCAATGGTGCTAGAAACGCTTGTGGCATTCCTTAATGTCATCACTAGGTTCCCTTAACAGTAATACCAACCAACGTGGTATAGGTATCTCCACAATATTACAGAATAATCTACAAGCGCACGGAGTATACCGTTGTAGCATTTCACCTTGGAGTATTCCCGAAGTTTGTCATTTATATTTTCCCAAGGGAAGGCATATGTTCATAGGTTATATGGATCATGAGTGAATAGACAATAGTAAATCACAGGGGTAAGGATAGATAAAGATATTTTGGTTGTTGACACACACACATAATGTTTTACCTCACAATTGTACTAGTAGCAAGGCTAGTAAAGAAAAGACTAAGAACAAATCTAGTTCCTATTATACTTCCTACTCATGTTTTCCTATCCTATGTTTATGCACATAATATACACGTACTAAGGCTGCAGATCATACTAACAAGGTATGAAGGGAGCACGGGCTTACACCTGTTACACAGGTGACTCCCGCCAAGAACCCTACGAATGTGGCCAAACGTGGAGGGATGCTAATACCGGATGGGGCTGTCACTACCCGCACGGCCCCCTCTCCTCCGTCGGACACACAGCATTCGACGCTACTCGTAAACCTAGACACCATGTCTATGTCGTTGAATAGAACTCTAGTCGGTCTAGAATATCCAACTAGAGCACCCAAATGGGACGTGAACCTTGCACCAAGAGGCAATACGATAAACCCTAGCATGTATACTACTAAGCAAGAACAAGGATACTTGTATGAACAAGACTTCATGAACATGATAAAGGTATTCATAAGAGGAAGATAATTCTATTGAAAAGGAATAAAGTCTTACAAATAAGGGGAGGAGAAGCTAGCTCCAACTCTCCAATAGGACTTGGGAACTCTAAGAGAGCTATTCTAGCCTATTTCCCACTGCCTTGGACTACTAATACAAGAGGAGTATGTGTAAATTGGTGTGTGGTGTGTGTATGAGAGAGGGGGGTGTACCCCTCCTTTTATAGGGGTCCTGAGGTGGTTCCAGGCGCGTAGAATTATGGTAGGTCCTTCAAGGCGGTGGGGGAAGGTCGGTGGAGGCGACCGACTCAAGAGGTGGGCCAGTGGGCCGACCACAGGGTCGGCCGACCAGGGGGTGGCGCCTCTGGTCCTGGGTCTTGGTCGGTTGGTGAGTGTGGGCCTCCAGATCTTGTTGGTGGGGTTCTTCCATGGAGATTTCGTCAGGTATTTGTCTTGTGGGCTTCTTTCTCCATGTGGCAAGGTGAGGAATTATTCTTTGATTATCCTTTGCCAATTTTACCCCTTGATGCACCTCATATTATTGATGATTCCTCTTGCACTAAGTAAACTCCAAGGACAAGTGGAACAACATTATTTTGAAACAATACATGTGGTGATCATGTTAGTTCTCCGTTATTTACCGAGATATGTGATGGCTAAAATGAGCACTTAGTGGCCGTCAACAAGTGGCTGGGGCAATATCATCCCAATCATAGCGAGCAAGAGGATCCTTAAAAATGGGTGGCTCACCATCGGGCTCACACTCAGAACCATCAGGAGACACTTCATGTCCCTGAGCCTGCAGGTCCCTCTTGTAGCGCCTCCCTTGCTTGTTGATGCGCTGCTTGTTCTCTCAGTTCTCCTTAGCATTAAAGCAACAAGCACTGAAGATGCCCTTAAGAAAGGCAAGAACGGGAGAGGATGGATGACGCTGGCGGTCCCGAGCTGAAGAGGAGGGGCCTTCTGCTGCTATTGTTGTTGTGTCTGAGGCAAGCTCTCTGCGAATGGTCTCATCATGAGGGCGAGTGGACTTGGGCACATGGGGTCGCAAAGGCTGATGCTTGTATTCCTTCTCAAAAACCAGGTCAGTCTCAGTCTCGATCATCTTCATAAGATAGGGAGCAAAGGGTAGCACTTTCCTTATGGCCAAAGAGGCCGAGTAGATCTCCTGAGTGATGAGGTCCATCACACTAAAGTCTGCAGCTCCATCTTTGAACCTAGCAAGAATATTTTTGGATTGCTCAACAAGTGAAGTGGCATACCCACCCTTAGGAAACCTAACAATGTCAAGTTTGAACCCCTCCCAATCTTACTCACTATAAGCCATGCACTTGCCTTGAGAGAAGTCAAACCACCATCTTAAGCACTTCCCCTTGCTTATAGCTATCTTGGATGGGTTAGAAATTGACTAATTTTTATATATTTTTCTTTTAGTTATTTACACATGCATGGATGCAAAGCATACTAGTCACAAAGGAGTCCTAATTACCATATATTGCAAGAGAAAGAAAAACACACTATAACTACCAAGAACAAACACGGTTACCTCCCTCATGAGTAGATAGGTCGTTGAGGTCCATGTCACTTGTGGTGGACTTCACATGATCTTCATGAAAGCGCTCGGTCCACCATCACCACCATCTAGGTCTTGTTCTTGGGCACCCACTTGTACATAGCCGGTCTCTCAAGATCAACAATGCACTTAGGCACCCATATGCTCTTGATCTTCCTCTTCTTGTTTGGTGGTCCCAAGGCCTTAGCTTTCACCTTGCCATCCTTGTTCCTAAAAAGCTTGAAATGTGTGTTCTCATGAAACAAGTTAGCGTTAGAAAAAAAAATGGAACTTCTCATCATAGGACAATCCTTGGTGGTGTGGTCATCCTTGCAACACCTCTTGCAATAGTAGTCGTCGGCGAGAAGGGGTTTGATCCATGCGGGGATGGAATCACTCATCCCTATGATGTCGATGGCGGCGGGATATGAGCCAAGTCCCCGGTGGGAGACGTTGTTCACAAGGTTACTCCCAAGAATCTCCTTGTGGATGGCTCTATCACGTGTGAGCCTCTCAAAGTCGTCCATCACCATCTTCCTCTCTTCCTTGAGCTTGTGATAATCTTCTAAAACAAATGGCTCAAGAGAAGAAACCTCAACCGAGGTTGTTAGTTCATCACACATAGTAGAAGCATCACTCTTAGATGAACTAGAGGAGGGAGAGGCAAGGTCCTCAATGTTGATGGCCTCGTAAGTGATATCAAGGGCCTTGTACTTCTCATAAATCTCTACATGATCACCCTTGATTTTGTCATAACTCTTGTTTAGGGCCTCATGAGATGTGACAAGGTCCTCGAGCTCACACTCAAGTTCAACTACACGGTCCTTAGCCAACTTACACTCTTTTCTTACCACCTCTAACATTTTGGATTTCTTGATGGCGATGTCGCGGGTTTGCTCAAGCATACTCCACAACTCGGCACATATGTGCTCCTCATTATCGCTATCATCGCTGCTCTCATCCTCACTTTCCTGAAGTAGGCTCGTGGCCATGTGGCACGTGGGAGGTGGAGGAAGAGCTCGTGGAGGTGTGGTCTTGATCATGGCTAGGCCGGCCACTTATTCATCACTTGAGGAAGAGTACTCATCACTTGAGTTATCACCTGTCCACTCTCTAACAAGGGCCTTGCGAGAGAACTTCTTCTTGTAGTCTTGAGTTTTGCCTTTGCCTTTGCTCTTGTCCTTGTTGAAGTATCTCTTTTTCTTTTGTTTGACCTTGGGGTCTTCTTCTTCTTCTTCACTTGAATCTTGTGACTTGAATGCTTCTTTCTTGGGCTTTGGGCACTCTCGGATAAAGTGATTCTTTGAGCCATAATTGAAGCACTTGCCCTTTGACTTGGAAGCAAACTTATTCTTGAAGTTCTTCATCTTCTTCATGAGAAGAGTCAAGTCCTCGGTCAAGTCACCTTCATCATCATCTTCTTCATCATCCTCCTCAATGATCACCTTCTTCTTGTTCTTCTTGCTCTTGCTAGATTCTTGCTTGTCGGCCGGTAGAGCAAGGTTGCATGGTTGAGGATCATCCATCCCCAATTGATAGCTCTCGAAGGTGGTGATCTTGCTAAGTACATCCTTTATGGTCTTGGTCTTGAGGTCACCTTACAAAATGAATGTGATGATGGACTCACACTTGGGGTCCTTGAATAGCCTCAAGAATCTCCTTATCACTTCAACGGGCTTCATCTTGAAATCATCCCCAAGTGCATTGATCTCCTCCACTAGCACATGAAAACAAGAATAGACAGTGTTAGCTCTGTCATGTGACAATCTAGTAAAGTTATCATACTTGTTCTTCAGCACATAGTATATTTCCTCTTTGACATCACTGGTGCCCTCATGGAGCCCCTGAATCTCAGTCCAAATACCATGTGCTGAGGAACTAGCATCCAACTGAGCAAAAACATTCTTAGAGATGCAAACAAACAGAGAATTCTTGGCCTTAACATTACTCTTAACATAATTAGGCTCAAGTAGGTTCACATCCGCATCGGACTTGTGAGTGACCGACCATATCTCTAGATCAAGAGACTGCAGGTAGGCTTGCATGCGAGCCTTCCAATAAGCATAGTCCTCCCCATTCAATATGGGAACATCCCCGCATGTCCCTGCATCCTTACTCAAGGCGGTGAAGCCTCAAAGATGAGCACTTGGCTCTGATACCACTTGTAAGGACCGAAGGCGAATCGAGAGGGGGGAAGAATAGATAAGCCGCTCACGAATCCAATTACTTCAATTTCCACTACTTGAGTCTAACAAGAGAAGCAACATAAACAATTCTAGTAGG
Organism: Eleusine coracana subsp. coracana; assembly: GCA_032690845.1. NCBI lineage: Eukaryota > Viridiplantae > Streptophyta > Magnoliopsida > Poales > Poaceae > Eleusine > Eleusine coracana. Next base: position 52,497,014 of record CM064427.1, on the reverse strand, counting down.
CCAAGACCCTACACATACTAGTGTTTATGATACGATAAAGCGCGGAAGCCAAACACACTAGCCTATGCAAGCCACAATTCACCCCGGTCACTACAGCACATAACTGTGGAATAGTAAAGAGAGGGTCAAGGAATGCTCATGATTTTTCCCGAGGTCTCGGAAGGATGGCGCCTTCCCTTAATCCTTGTTAGACCACTCCTGCCAGAGCCCCGGTCCCTCCCACCATCAAGTGGAGTTCTCGCCCACGAGCCCGCATTCACTCCTAGAGTGAAGACACGGTGTGCATCACCGCTGCACAAAGCACAAGCTTGCCTCCCTCGAGAACTTGCCGGACTCCCCGAGCCAACACAGGCGCTCACTAGCGATACCCCTTTCACCGACGGGCTCAAACCGTGTACAAACGTGGGACGGCCTTCACAACCGATCACGATAGGCTCGATCACCGACACCTAACCGGTCTAGGTCTCACCATAGACCAAGAGTAACAATCTAGATCACACCATCAAGGACACCCTAGCCTTAGATGTGCAAGATGCTCAAGTTACTCTCCATTAGCACTCTCAAGATATGCAATATCTTCTCCTAGTGCTCTCCTCTTTTCCTCTTGGACCTTACCAAATGCTCTCAGGTATTCCACTGGCCAAGAGAGGTCTCCAAGATCCCAGCAACGAAGTTATATAGGCTCCTAACCTTAAACTAGCCGTTGCCTCACAAAATCAGCTTTCTAGGCCTTCTGACCGGACAGTCCGGTCACTGTAGCACAGTGTACAAAACACTCTGACCCTGCTAAAACTTGTACTGACCGGACCGTCTGGTCATTTCTCTCTCTAGTCCAGAAACATTCTGTGCTGAAGCCTCCTCTCTGTCCTGAGCAATCCCTACTAACCGGACCATCCGGTCAGTAGACCAGACCGTCCGGTCTGTACATGATCTGCTACAGGCAGAATCCTTGCTCCTCGCTCTAAGTCCCAGACCACTCCCCAAAGTGACCGTACAGTCCGGTATCCACTGACCCCTCTGTCCGGTATCTATCTCCAGAAGCTGAACTCATCGTCCTCGCTTGACTTCGTTTTCTGGCTTCTCCGAACAGCTCCTTGGCTTCTCCACTGTCACCTAGTGCCTGTGATTTCACCGAGCAACCTTGCACATCACCGACTAGACATGAGCTAAGAGAATGACCTAGACCCCCTAGATAGTCCGGTTTTTCCTATGGACTCAAAGCCCTAACAACTAGACAAGTGTACCAAACACTTGCATCATAGCTTATTCTCCACTTTGATCCATCTCCATCAACCCTTGGACTCCATCAAGTTCACAAGCCTCCATGATTATGGTCATTGTCATTAATCGCCAAGGCAACCATCATCCATATGATTTGTAATAGAGTTTAGAGATGATTCCTACATAGACAACACTCATGTAGATATTAGCCCACAATTTCATAGGTGTCATCTATCACCAAAACATTCATATCTTGAGGATCCAATCACCAATGGTTATGAAAGCTTACAATATGCACCCTATATTATGCATATGATTGAGAGGGTGTTAGCTCGTACCTTTGTGTGTGATAAGGAGCACCTCCCTTTAAGAATCAAGAATGACTTGAGTAACCTAGTTGAGGACAGCGGTGCAGTAGCACCAACTCATGGTGCATCTACCTCTACAGCACCTAGAGGAAGAGGACAGCCAAGGGACAAGCCTCCCTCTCCAATTAAGAAATTCTTTAGGATGCTTTTTGGCTTATGCTGGTCTTAGTATGATGCTGATGTAAAAGCACACCATGAGAGGCAAGTGAGGAAGGAGGACATAAGGACAATGAAGCTTCTTCACCAACAAAGCAATCTTCAGCCCCCCCCCCCCCCCCCCCCCCGCTCTCCTATTGCCTTTGAGGGTGAACAAAGTCTGGAGTTTGAGTCTTTTGAGGCTAGGATGAGTCGCTATGAGGAGCAAAACCCCTACACTTCCTGGTTTGGAGCTACAGATTTTAGTGGGGTATGTTTGGGTATGGTGGAGCTGGTCCTTCACAAGTGCCAACATTTAACCCTCCACCTCCTCCTCCCAACAAGGATGAAGATAATGAGGAAGACGACAAGGAGGAGTGATCTATTATGACAAGGAAGACCCCTTTTAAAAGCTAGATGACAAAGGGGAGAGAAGGATTAAAGCTCCAAGTTTTCATTAGCTTTTGATTTCAGTTCTGGCTTGTCTGGGAAAACCGGAGGCACCAGTTTGGCAAACCGGTGGCACCGGTTTTCCTAGACAAAACCATTGTATCCATTTCTTTTGTTTTTGTCTCGTGGACTTAAGAACTATTTGTATTGTGTGAACTTGGTGTGATGAACCTTGTAATAATTCTCTAAGACCTGTTATTATGCTATGCGTGTTGCTTGATGAATTGATGTACTATTTTTCCAGTGAATATCTGAAGTCAGGAAAAACCGGTGGCACCAGTTTGGCAAACCGGAGGCACCGGTTTTGTTGGACAGCATATATGGTTCTTTTGATTTATTTCTTTGTGGCTTTCTTGTCATATGCATCACGTACTATATGTTCACACACACTTGTTGCACCCCGCGAATGCACACATTTAGGGGGAGCTCTCATGGATTGATTTCAAAATGTGCAATTGGCATTTGAGGCCAAAATTTGGTGAATTTCATTCATATGCATAGTTTTAGGGGGAGCTCATCCTATATAGATGCATTCAAAATTACTTAATGAATATCATTTGTAAGCTTTAATGAAGTTTGTTATCAATCACCAAAAAGGGGCAGATTGAAAGTGCATCTATGCCCCTAGTGGGTTTTGGTGGTTGTATGACAACGTGATTAAAGAACTAATCCTCTTTGTGAGTATATGAGCAGGTTATACATGAAGAATATACATTGCATGAATACAAATGATCACCTTTGATAGTGTACAATTGTGTAAGGAAAATGGGCCTATATGATGAAAAGGAGTAGTGTCATGTAAATAGGTCCATACCAAGCAAGACTATGGCAATCAAAGGTATCAATCTTGAAAGCAACTTGATCAAGTCAATATTTCAAACAAGATTTCAAAAGAAGGCATAACGATGATATAAAGATATGTGTTGCTCAAAATAGCAAGATGGTGAAGGATTGGCATGACTTGGACGCGATGGACCATGCACGGGAGAAGGGCAAGATGGAGTCTTGGCGCCGAGGGACCCAACCATAGTGAAGGGCAGGTGGAGCGCAATCGCGATGGACCGATCAAGCTATAAGTGGTCATACATTTCCAAGTATCATTCATTATTGGAATATGAAGACCTAATGTGACATGTGAACAAAAAGGTGGAAATGAACATGATAAATGAAGAATTTCTAAGTCACAAGCTCTAGGTGATGACGCTCAGCAAAAGCACATGTGGCAGCCCTCATGAAGCTAAAAGAGAAGAAGTGGCAAAATTCATTATCATGCAAGCTCAAGAAGAAGAATTATCCTTTTATTTAACCTTAAGTTTAGGCATGCCACTCTATCAAGAGGGATGCTACATGGTTTGCATTTAATGTCTCAATGCTCAAAGAAAAACCCAAGTGAGATGAGAGAAATACAATACCTACACTCATACTAACTCTCGTTGTGTCAGGGAAAACTGGTGTAACCCCGTTTACCAAACCGGAGGGACCGGTTTTGGTTCAAACCTCTAACGGCTAGTTCAGGAAAACCAGTGGTACCGGTTTAGAAAACCGGAGGGACCAGTTTTGACTGGTTCAATATAACGGCTAGTTTTTCGGGGACAAGTATAAATACTTTCTTCCCCCTTCCTTTGGATGGAGCTGATTGTATGCACAAAGAAAATACATCCAAAGCCTTGTAGAGCTCTCCCCAACACCTCTTTCTGAGGTTTGAGTGATTTGTGAGAAATCCTAAACATTGGGCTGAGAGGGATTGAGATTGAGAGCACAAAAGAGAAAATCCTACACTTGAGCATTTGAGCATCGTGTTACGAATCCGTGAAGCATTTGTTACTCTTGGAGGTGAATCCTCCTAGTCGGCTAGGCGTCGCCCTAGAGCTCCCAAGCTTGTGGTGAGCCTTGGGAAGTTTGTGAAGGTTCGCTTCGCCTCCGCAAGGAAAGAAGCAAAGATAGTGGATCGGGGAAAGCGGTTGAAAGAGACCCGGTTTGAAGTGTTCCTTGTGAGGATCTCCAGCTTCCTCAATGGAGACGTAGGGTTCACGGGGTGAATCTGAACTTCGGCAAACAAATCTCCATGTGCTTCATTTGGTTTGCTTTCTTAAGTTCTTGCTTCCTTTGTTTATGATTCATAGGTTGCATGAGTAGTTGTGCTTGTTTTCTTTGTGATTACTTGCTCTAGAACTTGCATGCTCTATTAGGATCTTCAAGCTTGCTATAACTAAGTGGGGCGATGTATTTCCTGTTTTATTCTTTGCCACATGAAAACCGATGGGTACGGTTTCACAAACCGGTGGGACCGGTTTTGGTTAGTGTCTAATTGTTTAGATTCTTGGTGGATCTCGTTTGTGTGTGCCTTGATTACTCTCTAGTGTAGTTCCCACTAGTGTAGACCCTCTAGTTGGTGTATTACATGCTTTATTTCTATCTGCTCTAGGAAAACCGGTGTAACTGGTTTGCCAAACTGGTAGGGCCGCTTTGGGAGTTTGTTTTCTAAGGTTGATTCTTTGTGAATCTAATTTGGGTGACTCTTGTGTTTGTTTTTATAGCTTGCTTATATTGAGTGCTTTGTTCTTTCTCTTGATTAATTGTTTTATCCCAAGCTCTCTGACAAAATTGGTGTAAACGGTTTACTAAACTGGAGCAACAGGTTTTGACAGTTTTAATTCCGTTGTAAGTTTTTGTTAAAATTTCAAAAATGCCTATTCAACGCCCTCCCTCCCCCCCCCCCCCCCCCCCCTCTAGGCGACATCAAGGAACTTTCAAAGGGACATCGCTAGTGAGCGTCTGTTCGGCTCGGGGAGTCCGACAAGTTCTCGAGGGAGACGAGCTTGTGCCTTGGTGGCAGCGATGACACACACCGTGTCTTCACTCCGAGAGTGATTATGGGCTCGTGGGCGAGAACTCCACATTGGTGGCGGGAGGGACCGGGACTCCGACAGGAGTGGTCCAACGAGGAGTAGGGGAAGGCGCCATCCTTCCGAGACCTCAGAAAAAAAATCATGAGCCATCTCTTACACTACTCCTTACTTTGATGCATTACTTTTTGTATTTATATACCGTGTTATTTATACTTGTGTGCTTGTTTTGCTCTAGTTGATTACCTTTTAGACTTACATGAATAGGCTTCTTGCTTGCTAGTAGTATTTGAGCTTTCGCATTTTATCACTAGCATATATAGGAGTTGTATTGGCTTAATTGCTTACCCTTGTATGTATTATGCTACTTATGTTTGTTTGCACTAGTTCCTTATCTTGTAGAGTTGTATGAGTAGACTCCTTTACTAGTTTATTGTGTGCTTTCGCGTTACTTTATTATTAGCTTGCATAAGAGTTATATTATCTTGTGTGATCCACTAGTATGCTTAGATTGTTATTCTTTTTATAGGACTATTATTTTATTAATATGATCATCACTATAATCGTTATAGGAGTTGATTGAGTGGTCGGTTTTGAAAATTGGCGAATTTGATACATAATACGAGTTTCCGATTCACCTCCCTCTCGGCCACTTGATCCTTTCAAGCAGCGACGTCAGCGATGCGGCTGAGGATGCGGCGGCGTGGGGCAGCAGTCGCGTCTACGACATGAGGGCATCCACAATGGACGGGGTGACTGCAATTTATAATAGCTATGCAAAAATGACTAAGAAACACATCTATCTTTAACACACTGTCCCAAAAAATCTGGATCTGCATGCCAGTTTTTTTATTATTTCTTTTCTCAATCTGGACCCTGCCATGTACGCGCCCGCTAGTGGAGAGGACGAGATATGGCCCATAAAACACATCCAAAAGCGACGACCTTATCTTAGCAATAACTAGTTGTCGCAACAGCCAAGCTCCTTCTCTCTCCTGTTTTTTTACACTTTATATCTGACAAAATAGTGTAACAGATAACTGCACTGGAACCATTATGGACGCCCTGATGTGACGATGTGGGGTAATAGTTGGTACTGTTAAGACTCAAGAAGCAGGCGAAAACGAGCTGTGGCCGTTCGAGGCTACGCGCGTGCGGCTAGGGTTTGGCCCAGTACTGAGCCGGCCTGTTGGATTGTTTTTACACTATATTATTTTTGGGTCATGTTTTAATAGGTCTTTTACGGGTCTTTGCGTGTTTTTGGCTAAACGGGCCATGCCCATGCCACCTGGTGGGTATATCTGGCCAATGGGCCATGCCGGGCTGGCCCGGCACGAGCCCGTCATGGACCGGGCCAAAGGTTTAACAGACCGACACAGCCCATCTGTTTAACGGGTCGTGTCGTGCTGGCTTGATGGGCCTGTGCCCAAGTCTAAGCACGGCACGGCTCGTCTTACACAGGCCGGGTCGGTCCATCGACCCGACGGGCTATTCGGGCCGGGCTGGTCTAAAGCCCGATTAAATTTTATATGCGCAATTTTTTCTTCAAAATTTAAATATTTATATACAAAAATATTTTTTATTAATAAATTTAAACTAAAAAATATAATTTTTAATATAAATATCGAAATATTAATCATTTTATATGACGGGCCATGACGGGCCGTGTCTCACGGACCAAACGAGCTATTGAACAGGCTATATGGGCCATGCTAAACGGGTCGTGCTCAGGCTGGCACGACGGGTCTGTGGCTAGGCCCAGACACGACCCGTGATAAGCCACGGATCAACACAGCTCGTCAAGCTTCGTACCGAGCCATATTTGTGCCAGGTCAAAATAGACGGGTCTTGTGCCAACCCATTTAATCTGATCCACTTGACCAGGTATAATGGTGGGTTATGAACTTGACTCAAACACCACACGCAACTTTTTGTATCGGCTGACCCAACCTGAAAATAAATAAATAGTTAGGGTTACGGGTTACCTCCGTCCGCCGCCACCGCCCAGATCCGATTCAGTCGTTCCCTTCCTATCGACGGAGCAACGTCTCCTCCCCCTCCCTACCACCCCCACCACCTCCATCCGCCTGCAATTTCCATGGAAGACAATCGTGGTAGACGAGGTCCGTCATGCACAGACGACTTCTCAATGCTCAAGCTGCTCAAGATCCCTGCGCCTATCCACCGCGATGAGGATCTGCTGCGCCCTCCGGACTCGATCCTTCTCGATCCTTACGGCTACATCAGCGCTCGCGAAAACGACACCACCGCCCGCGGTCGCTTGAGCGACGGCAAGCGTATCCAGGTGACCTTTTGGGCGGCCCGCCCGCCGCGCGTCTCCTGCTTCACCGTCCACTGCCCTGCCTTGTCGGTCGGGTCGTTCACCGACTTTCCCAAGATCCTCAGCACGGAGGACGACCTCGTCCTTCTCCGCGTGTCTATCCGCTCACAGCGCGACCACCACAGAGAGGCTATCAGCACGGACCGCTTCATTTATCAAGCCGGTACCAGGACCAAGCGGCCAGAGCTTCATCGGATTTCCATGCCCGCCGACATCGAGTCCTCCGCCGAGCTCCCTGTCCTGCTGCGTTGCCGCGCCCGTGACATGTACTACATCGTCATGCTCTGTCGCCGGTCGATCTCCCTTCAGCGATTCGATGTCTATCTGTTCAACTCAAAGGCACGTGATTGGAGAATCATGGCTATGAATCCAGCAAAGGAAATCAACTTCTATTACTCTAGCAAGGCCATCACCATTGGGGGCAAGTTCGGTTCAGTTGGCTGGGTCGACCTCTGGCATGGCATCCTCATCTATGACGTGTTCCTGAACAGCAACCAACTTCGTTACATTGCACTGCCACCACCAGTGGTGCCCAAGCTACTCCGGGGTCCTCCTCTGGTTGTTCGGGACATTGTCGTCATCGATGGACACATCAAGTGTTTTGACATGCAAGCATACATGAAGGCAGACATTAACACTGAATACAGCTACATCCCTGATGGATTGGAGGCTGTGACGTGCAAGATGAATCTTTCAAAGTTGGATTCAGGATGGGAGAATGACTGTGAAATTAAAATTTCTGACGTCAAATTGAATGAATTGTTGCTGACTACTGAGGTGAAGGTTAAGGATAGAAAGCTAACCTTGGCGAACGCTGTTTATCCTGCTCTGAGCTTGCACTATGATGGTGTTGTTTACATCATGAACCAGCTTCAGCACTATGATTACAAGGCATGGGTGATTGCTGTTGATATGAGGCATGGGGCTCTTAAAGATGTGGCTTATTTTGGCTCCGGAAGGCCTTAATTTCATTTTGATTATTCCCTGCATTTATTAATATGATCAGACGTTCAGAACTGGATATTCGAAGTTTCTAAGCTAAAATAGCTTGTTCTGGTAGCTAAAGACTATTAGATTTGCTATCTGATATGCTCGTCTTTGAAGTTACAAGTTATGTTACCCGGGTTAATGGGTAACAAAATAGTATGCTCTTGTTTGGCCTACTCCCATCAATTAAGAGTTCATATATTCGTTGGTATTATTTGTTTAAAATTGTGCATTCTCTTCTTTTGCAGATTGCTGTATTGATGATTGTATTTATCATTAATATTATCCATGTCACTGCATCTTAGTTCTGTAATTTACTTTTGAGAGTAAATTTCACGAACCCACCAATACTTCGGCCTTATAGTCACAAGCCCACCAAATACGGTGCCTATTTATCAGACCCACCAATACTTTGGGGTATAGTTTCACAAAACCTCCATCTTTTTTACTTATAATACGTATCTGAGACCTACAGTCCCACATGTCAGCTGTAGCAATCGGAATTAAAGATCGTATCCACTAGCCAACTCAGTGGAGTCCGCATCACAGAAGCCTAAGAATGATCTGTGCTCAGGCCTATGAAGCCCAACCTGTGCTCAACAAAGCCACCTTATCTTTTCTTATGTGGTGTGGGCTACATTGATTTAGTAAGTCGATACGGGCTTCAATTTTGATTGCTACAGCTCACATGTTGGACCACAAGTCTTAGATACATACAAGTAAAAAAGACGGTGGTTTCGTGAAACTACATCCTGAAATATGGGTAGGTCTGTGACTATAAGACAAAAGTACCGGTGAGTTTGTGAAATTAACTCTATTTTTTATAAGACATCACTGTATTTCAACATGTTACTCGCTATTTTCCTGTCCTGTTCAGTTAAAGCACTCCCATCTTTTGACGTTTGCATGTGACTGAAATTTTGCTTGCTGCCTTGCCATTGTCAAAACAACAGAGTATGCACTCAATAAAGCATGTTTGCAACTGAAATTTCCCTTGGTCGTTGTCTTTGCCCACATTCTAGTTGGGTAATCTTCATTTGCTTTTTGGAGTTCCCTTTTTCCTATCAGAATGAATATTATTTTTATAAAAGAAGTAAAAAGCAGTTAACCTAGTTTGCCTAGTATAACAGTTGCATACTGTCATTTGAATTGCAAAAATCCTTTTGGCTAAAATATTACACGATGTTGATTGGTCATCCGCAGAATGATGTTGCATTAAAGTACGATGGAATGGAAAGGGTTTAAGCTCCTGAAATTATATGGATTTAATTTCAGGAATTTGGATTTGCGAATGGTTCCTTGTACTAGTGGCTAAGGTGGCCTAGTAGCACCCCCAATATCAAGAATCGAAGTGAAAAAAAGAACTCATCTAGTGAATGCAGTACTAGCATTTTTTTTTTGTTAGCACAATCTCTTTTTCGTAAATGCTACAGTATTTCTGTTGTCATACAAATCCAAATAATTAAAAAAGACATATTTTGCTAACTAAGTTGCTCTTTTATTTTATTTTTTGGAAGCAGGTATGGACTTGCTCCTGCTGAAACAATGGTCCAACCAAGCATCCAAAAGGTTGAAGGAACAAGTTACAAAGGACATTGGGATGGCCACAAGAACTCATACCTCGAAGCACTTGTGGGTACGAGGAAGGGTAGTGGTGTTTAGATCTGTGTATAATAAGGGAAGGAACCTCAGCTGTATGAGGCGTGCACCCTTTTATTGTGCTTAACATGTCTCTTACCGACGTTTCTTGTGTCAGTGCTTTATTTGAGACCATAAGCACATACTTATGTTTGACTCTACTTTACAATGCATCTTGTTTGAGTGTCGTAGTCACAAGTGTAGTGCAAAAGATTTTTTGATTGTGTTATTAGCGTACTTATGCAATAAACTTCACTCATTCTTTAGTATCATGCGCATTGTGGATCAATTTGGTATTGACCCGACGAACATAAGTTCAAAACTCTGTTTTGGTTGCATGGATTGGAAAAGTGATTTTCCATAGATTTACGCCGCGGCAGCCAGCACTCGATTATCTACGCCCTCTACAGATTGCAGAAAAGAGGAGGCATAGCAAGGAAACCAACCTTTCTCAGAAACGGGACTGTGTCAAAAAAAAAAAAACCGGGACTGTATGACATGCTATATGGGTCATCCACTCCATCGAATACAAGAACATACAGCCATAAAACATGTCAGACAAAAGAAAGTTAACTCTCCATTGCAGGGAAAAATCACCGGTCAGCTAGGCAACATAGCGAAATGATGTTAGTGTACTGAAAAAAGAAACGTGAATGTCATGACATACTGTATGGGGCATCATCGAATACAAGAACATACAGCCATAGAACATGTCCGACAAAAGAAAGTTAGCTCTCCATCACTGTCGGAGCAAATTAGGCACTGATAGGTGGAGCTAACAGCAGATTGCATCAACACATTGTGCTTTTCTGGATTAACCTCTGTGGTTTGACTTAATTGGCTCCCTATACAGTTCGGAGCTCTCCATTGCAGGGAAAATCATCAGTCAGATAGGCAACACAATGAAATGATGCTAGTGAGGGCTATTAAAAAAAACAATTTCGCTGAAGCAGGAGTCTTGGACAGCACAAAGCGAACAAAATACCAACTACTAGCATCAAAACAGTAAGACATCTTGTTATGGTAGCTTCCTACATAAACCAAAAAACTGGAATTTTCAGCTTCCAGTCACTTCCTTCTGCAAAATCCTGCAAATCACAATTAGTGATCTCAGTACATGGCGCATAATACTTTCTATCGTGGAATGTAATTATCGTTCAAAGTAGAAAGTATATAAAGTGCGATAGACAGTATTCAGGTTTCTTTGCTGTTGTGCAATGCACTTTATAGTTTATATCAGGTTGATTCAATGCATGTTTCATAGAAATTGGCATAATTCAGATGCTATTGTGCTGCCCCTTGTCCACTATACAAAAGGTCGCAATCATACTTCTGCCGAGGATGCAGAAATTCCAACAAGCATTCAACTCAATAAAGTTAAAAACGATCAGATGTATGTTTGCAGTGAAGAGATTATAACCCTTCCGGGTTTTAGCAAAGAACAAAACATCACAAGGGGTGGTCGATGTACTTACACAACCTTCAAACTACGGTGTTCGAGCTCCATCTGCTAAGCAACACACATGTTCTCCACATAAGGATGTGATGGTTACATTGCAGCATGAAGACCACCACTCACCAACATGTAGCGTGTGCTTGTGTGCAGCTAGAAGCTAAGGACTATGCTTTGTTACTTGTGTAGTATTAATGTAAGTGGGTTTAGAGATTAATGTTTCTAAACATGTGATGCTTCTGGAGTTTGTTGAATGCATCGGCTATTGCCTTAGATCTAGGATCAGCTCCTGGAGTTTCTGGTTTTGGCGCAGGTCTGAACCAAAAGGTTTCCTTCAGTGCTTTATTTGATGGATTGCAAATAATATCCTTGTACCATATATCTGATAGGTCACGTTTAGTCTTCAAAATTGTCTTGTATTTTGCAGACTTATCACTTTCATCGTGACTGGAACAGGCAGTAAAAATACCAATCATCAAATTGGACCTCGCCATTGGTGGCTTCAAGAATGGGAAGTTTTGGATAACCTCTCTAAGCCTCTCTGCTTTTGCATCATCATACCAAATGGATTTGAATTCCGCCATGTTTCTGAGCAGCTTGTCAAACTCTTCAAAATATGGCACATAGCTGTCAGCTGAGCTAAACTGTGAAAGAAAATGAATTGCAATGCCCTCAAGATCTTTTTCCATTGCATGAATGAAATCTTCAATTGTACGCTCTATGTATGACTTTGGCTTCAGTGTGATGACAACATCATCGTTCAAGAGCTCCATGTTTCCCAATTGGAAATTCCCTGCCCAGGAACAGCCCTTTCGATGATTTCCAAGCACACGGTTAATTAGCTTTTGGAGCTTAAATAGTTCACTAGGCACAGGGGTTTTAACTTGCTTCTTTTGTCCATTCTGCTTGTACCCATAAACAGTCATATCACTCAGCAAAGGTTGCGCCAAAGAATCTTGTAGTAGCATATGCCTGCACATGTATTGCATTTATTAGACACAAATAGTATACTTTCCAAATAGAAGACAAAAAGGAGAAGCATCCAGCATTAGGTGAAATCTGAAATTACTTTCCAAATGGCAGCTGCCAAGGTGCCAATTTCTAAACCTGACAGACTAATGCATTCACATGTTCAGTATGACTGATTTTCACTAATGCATTTACATATTCGGTATGACTGACTTCCCAGTGTTATTCTTTGACATTTTGCACTCAGGCATAACAACATAGTCTTTAATTATTGCTGACAGAATGTGCAATTGGAGAATAGAATAGAACAGGACATACCTTCTGGGCATTCCAATGATCTCCAATTCCAGCTTATCTGCAGAGTCCTTTTCATCTGGTAGGAGCTCAAGAAAGATTTCTTTAGCAATTGCTCTCATCTTCTCCTTCCACCTGTTTACATGATCAATCCTTCTGAATATCAATCCAAGTACAGTTGTCTAGAGAGAGAGAGAGAGAGAGAGAGAGAGAGAGAGAGAGAGAGAGAGAGCACCTTCCATATCCATTACAGATTTTCATTGCTGTTTTCCTTTCGTAGAATTCAAGGTCACTATACCGAATACTTAATTTACGAGCACTTCCCCGCTGAACCAAAGCTTTCATCTCAAACTTATAGTATGGCTCACAGTCACCATGGAGTCCAAACCTGCAATAATGTTAAGCCCATCAAAATGAAGAAGCCACGAGCCAAAGATTATATAGCAAATTGAATCAAAAACATATTGCCAAAACTACTCACTCATCTAGAAATTGTGTAAATACTGACATGGCATCCTGCTCTTCAAAAGAAGCTTTCATACTCTTATAGCTTTGGCCTTTAGGATTTCGAAGCACATGCTCCCAAGTTGACTCCCGCTTCTTAAAACGAACGGCGGGTGTTCCCTCTACACCTTCTTGTTCAGTGTCGGGAGTAACTGAGCTACCAGGTTTGTCTGGATCCTTGATATCTGAAGAAGATCCACCTTCCAGAAATGGAAGTATGCTCATGAACTTAACAAGTGTTTCTTTTGTCCCCTTCAAGTTCCTGATTTCAAGTTGTTGCTCCTCTTCCAGCTCCTCTCCCTCTTTTTCCTCAAGCTTTGCAATCCCTTTTAACTTCAGGTTAATCTTGCTGATTTGAGATGAGATCAAATCAAATGCAGATGAATATTTTTCATCGCCACGGCTCTCCGTGTCGGAGTCGGAGCAGCCGTCAGCTCCACTTCCAATCTTCTTGCTCTTCCCCTTGTTCGCTTCCTGCCGGTGGCCCTCCGTGCCGACATTAGCAGCCGGCGAGACCACGTCTGAGCAGTTGGCCCCAGCCGACACATCATCACGTGGGACCTTCACCCCTCCATCGGAGAAGTCAGCGTCCCCGACCACGGCGGAGTCGGAGGAGCTGTTCTCCCGCGGCTGCTGCTTCCCCCTTTTGTTCTTCCTCTTCTTCTTCCCCGCTTTTTTCCTACTCGGCATCTCGCCCGCGCCGGAGCAGCCGGCTTGTAGATCGGCGAAACCGACGGATTAGGCGAAGCGGATTTTGGGGGAAGCTGTGGAGAGCCGACAGGGTTGGGGGAGTTTAAACCCTAGCAGAGCATGAATGGGGGGGGGGGGGGGGGTTCTAGATGGGCTGAAGGAGAGGTAATGCCGTATGCGCTGCTTTGCAGAACGAGCATTTTTCTTTGAGCTCACCTCAAATACGATACGAATTTATTATTTTACAAGAAGTCGGTTGTTGGAATGAGAGCGGTTTGTAGAATGAAGTATCTATCTATCTCCTTCCCGGATCTCTACTCAAGTCTCACCGCCGGCCAAAGCTTTCGCTGGTCTCGAGCTTGCTTTTGTGTGCGGAGTGCCTGAAGCTTGCCGGGTGCAATTTGCAGCACTTCAGAATTCAGATAATTAAGGAGTAACTTCATCATTACTATTCCTAAAACGACCTCTAGCATGTATATTTGTATGCATTACTATAAATAATAAGAAAAAATACAGGGAATTATGCTGTACACTTTTATGCAGCAGACAAGCATACATTATACGATGTGAAGTACGTACGCATAGCATTTTATACCGATACATTGGGACACCAATCAAAGCGACTAGCCATGACCCGTTTCGACATGCGTTACATATAACAGAGAATCACAAATGTTTTTCTCACATTGACGCAAACACAGGACCGCGGTAACAGTCACTCTCGGAGTAGAATATAATGTAATAAGCATCGCATTCTATTTGCTTCATAACCATCTTCAGGGTAGCCACGTCGGCATGAAGTTATTCATCTGCTCATGAGGACCGAATCTGCAAGTTGAAAAGCATATAGGATAATTAGATGGCAACGCACAGAACGCTTAGTTCCTATCATGAAACTGCTAGCAGTACGTACACATGATAATTATAAGAAGCGTCTTGCTCACATACCCAATCTGCAGGGTTGGCTCCGCGGCAGCAGCAGCGTCCAGAGGATGAAAGAACCCGTTGCCGGCATGTGATGGCGCCTGCTGCGGGGACGACTGACGCTCATAGCCAATTAAGCTGGCACCGTGCTCCCACACTACTTGTGCATGCACTTGGTTGGTCTCCTCCAGCTTTTCCTCACAAAAACAATTGTAACGCCCATCAATATAGTGCAAATTCATTATATCTTAATGTCGGTTCAACATCATGTAAGGATCATGGTCATAGCAATAAGTAAAACATATAGTGTGCAACGAACATGTATAAACTATAGCAGTCATCATTCAAAACATGACTAATAATCGTTAGTGTATTCTATGCAAGGGCCAGTAAGAGGAACATATATATGCATATACCTTTCTTCTGAGGCACTTGTTTGCTTCACACAGCATTTGTTCCTAGAGAAATGATTTAGTAACATCATTAGCAGAGTGGTCCTCCCTTTGTTTGAGCAGAATTGCACAAAAAGTATTTCAGTGGATATATAAAAACCATCATCATGTTCTTATATATGTGTTATTAAGAGCATACCCTCCTCTGTAGATCAGTGAGCTGATCAAGCATGTGCTGCGTCTGCAAGAACAGAATTTTGATAAGCGTTCATTGTATTATATGTCACAGTTCCATTCAGGCCTATAGCACATTATATACTAATATAATAAAGGGAAGTTAGTTTTATGACATCTCTATTCGAGGAATGACACATAGTTTTTTTTTTCATGTGGATGAATTCTCAGTTCAATCAAATTGATCACATTTATAGTTTTTTTAGATAATGATCACATTTATAGTTAAAGGGACATGTATATCAATTAACATTAGTTTATTGCATGATGAGATGACTATTAAATCAATACCCTTGTTGATCTTATGTGCCTTAAGGATGAGTCAAGTTGCTTCTCAAGCTGCTCGAGCTCTTTGACACCAAGAGTCCCTAGGTCTTCACCAAGCAAATTCCTGTAATTGCCGATATCAGAATTGATAAACAGTTATGTATATTCCTATATATTAGTAATTGCACATTAAATTATCCCAAAGTTGGTAAGGCTAGATGAAAATATATGCTTTCACCCAAGCATTCACTATGCCATATATGAATCCTGCAGGTTTCTTTTACAATAGTTAATCACTAAATTAAAGTATAGTAAACATAAACACATGCACGGTAAATATTTCCTTTACCTAGCTGGTAACAAATTATACACAGTGTTTAAAATCAAAGGAGTACAAATTATGCTTAGGTACAACGCTTTTCCAAAAATATATCTGCCTAACCGTGCGTATCAGTAATAATACCTAGTAGAAATCACTACCCGGCCCGGACCCACAACACAACTCAACTTGCCTTTGAGTTCTCTGTAAATTTTCCACCCTTGCTTTCAGTTTGAGGTACTCATTCCGACTGCTCTGAACAAGCTGAAAATATAAGAGTTACTTCAAGTACAAATATATCCACGGCGGAAACAAGTAGATTAAAGGCACTTTTTAGGTAAACTGAAAAAAAAAAGAAATGACTTTGCATGAGAAAGTATATTTGGAGGACAAATAACCAAAACACCCATGTTCATCCATGCATGACAGCAAATCACACTGCAATGCTATCTTTTATAAGTTTTTTATATCAATGGATATTAGTGCGTGTGATCAGGGTACAATAAACTGCAATGATCTCTTTTGCAGGTATAATTCAGGGATTTTTCTACGAATTATATAATTTCACATGAAAAAATGAAGAGATATATGCTTATTTTCGTGATTACCATATTTTCAAATAATGTAAATCATCATGTGCTTACTCATGAAGCTAAGTTATAAAATGGCAATACAAATTATTTTAATCAATACATTCAACTAGCATATTATATTACTCACATATTCAAAAATCTGGTTTATATCAATTAATTAACCAAACTTACCTCGTTCTCCTTGTTTTGTACTGCAGTATCAGGCCCACCATAACTGGATTGCTGATACCTTTCGAGTGATTTCGTCATGCTACAGGAATATAATATGCATTATTGGAGGATTGCATAGAGAAAATATGACACTTATGTATATTCGACTCTGAAAAAACTTTGCTTGCATATAATATGCATTATTGGCTGGACGCCGTCACTAATTTGGTTACACAAGATGATCTTAAGCATTTCTATTTTTGCACATGAGCTAATCTACATGCATGCACTTAGTAAACAGCAGAAGGGTTGGTAAACAACAAACTGGTATTTCCTATAATGTCCCACCTATTTTCAGCATTTTCTAGAGAAGAGAGGCGAGTGGTAATTTCAAAGTTTTCCTTGGGAGTACGAAAATCTGAACAGGGAAGAGGTTATTTGCATCCGTAAACGTAACTGTTTGTATTGGTATCATAATATATCCTTATAAGCCCTGTGCATATGTTTTATTTGCAGAACAGAAATAGCACCTTTCCTGTCTGTAGCACATTCTAAAATTAATAAGTTGCGTGATGTTGGGCTTACTTGATCTTATTACACAATTCTAGTTGCGGTTCGTGTGGCTGGGGTTTACAACATATATAATAAGTTGAATAAAACAGAAACTCTAGCATGATGTTCTAGTTCAAAAGCATGACAAAAATGTAGACGCAGAAGACTTTGTGTTGTGACACCTTTGAAATGGTATTCTTTCCCTTAAAAAGAAAACTTCTATAACAATTGGATCATTTAAGGTTAGAATTTATTTCCATTTTCGCTATAAAATGAAAACCCAGAATCAGAGTCAGTCAGCAAAACACCACATCCATTCAGCTGCAGTGAAAATATTTCTATAGCTAGCAAATGGCATATTCAATAAACTAGGAGTGATGTCTGCTAGCTAAGAACCCACGAGTGTCGTCCTTGCACCAGACACCATAGACCAGTATGTTCTCAACCTAGCTTGTACGATAATTCCCGATCGAACTAAAAGCTTGTCACCAAGCAAGTAAATCTTGTTAAAAAACATGGCCAAGCAAATCTTGTCAAGCATATAACGCAAAAAGTAAACAAAAAAATCCCGAGGAAAACATGATCACAGATCCTCCAAAGGAAATGTGTCGTGCAGAAGGAAAAATCAAGGAACCTTCAAATTAAGCTCAAACTTATCCTTATTTCGTCATATCTCCCATAGTTGAAAACAGCCCCGTCAATTCAAATAGGGAGCACATCATTTCTAGACGAATCGATGTAGTGCTACAATTCCGAGGTCCCAAAACAACCAGATCTACTAAGATCAGCACACCTGTCAAGCTACCGAAGTAACTGAACAACCCCAAACCCTAATTCAGCCAGGAGTCCACCGGCTTTCTACTCTCCAGACCCTAAAATAAAAACACATCACAGATCATCAGCTGAAACCGCGATGAGAGCAGCTCATCTCTCGCAGATCCACTGGACCTCATCCAGATCCGCGGGAGACCACACGTCCCCAAATTTAAACAAGAATAAAAAAAAGTAGCGCGCTCTCACAACCAAGCCGCGCGTTTCCCGTGGCCAGCAGATCCAGAATGATCTGGACCTTCCGGCCATACTCTAGCCAGTATGCGCCGCGTGCGTGTAGCCGTATACCTCTGGCCGCTGCAGAACTCGTAGAGCTTGCCGCGGTTGGAGAAGATGATGAGCGCGACCTCGGCGTCGCAGAGGACGGAGAGCTCGTACGCCTTCTTGAGCAGGCCATTCCGGCGCTTGGCGAAGGTCACCTGGCGGTTGATCTTGTTCTCGATCCGCTTCAGCTCCACCCGTCCCCTCCCCATGGCCCCCGGACGAGCTGCTTACCGCTGGCCGGCCGGTTAACCAACCAAAGCAAAGCAAGCTTCTCCCGCCCGATCGCCGAGCAAAGCAGCAAAAGCAAAGCGAAATGGGAATGGGGAACGGAGGAAATGAGCGCAGGGGGAGGAGAGAGGTGGGTGGAGACGGCCGGCGTGGGGGTTAAAAGGCGAGGCGAAATGGGTGCGGAGTGATCAGGGCGCTCCGCTCTTTGCCGTTTTGGGTAAGGTGGTGGGCGACGCGGAACCCTAGAACCAAAAGGCGAGCCCCATCTCGTGATCAGCTCGGACGTACACGCCACCTTTGCATTATTGTCAAACCAAAATTCAATCCACCACCTTAATATCCGGCGGCCATGTGTCAGCCTGCTGTGTGCCAATTGGCTACTCTCTCTCTCTCTCTAGAGTCTAGTCTCCATCCCTCCCTCTCTAGAGTCTAGAGAGTCTCTCTCTCTGCTACGGACGAGTGAGGTTTCGACAGGTCGAGGGGGAGAGAGAGAGAGAGGAAGAAAAGGCAGTGTAGCGTGTACTTTTCCGGATGGAACCTCGTCGAGTCACATTTTTGGGCAACGCCCCCTTTCCTCTTTCCATGAGCTGCATCGTTTCCGGCTTGTTCCACCGTGCGGCGCTGCTGCCTCTCTGGTTCAGTTCTCGAAGAAGGCCGCGTGGTTGCCATAGTTCGAGCAGACAGGACGGAGGTCTCCGGTTCGGATGAGGCGAGAGTGCTTATTCTCCGTATATCCTGCTTTTTCCAGAAAGATCGTCGTTACTCGCATGCCTAGGAGATCCGGAACGTCGTATCGGCATGTACATATGTGTACACTTTGTGTGTAAAGAAAGATCATGTAGCTAGAGTCTGGACTCTGATCACTTCCAAATTAATCTGTGATTAGTTTCCTAACTTTAATGTTCGGGCATCAGCATCACTGATCTGGTAACATAAAAACATGCCCCGAATCGGTTATCTCTTGCAGGTGAGAAATGCATTGCTCATTGTCAGAATTGTACTACTTATGTATGGCACTGATATGGCCAGAGCAAAATGGTTTTCTACTACTAGGACTCTAAATAATGTTTAGAGCTTACTAGCTACAAACTGCTGGTAATCTTACTAGCTACAAACTGCTGGTAATCTAAGCATTAATTGAATAGCTTGATGTTTGTAGTAACAATTAATAAAACCTCAGCATTAATTGTTACTACTAATGTCTATGATACTATGTTAACTCGAAGTGGTTCAGTTTGGAGCAACCTAAACGGAACATATATATGTTAATCTTTTAGAGTATAGGAGCATTCGAGTCCTCAACACCATTGGTAGAGGACAAACACAAAATTGATCAACAAGTTCAGAGTCTTTCTTTCGCAGTTTCCATGAACCAAAATATATGGCGGCATGCGTCATTCTTGTGAGAAACCAATTGTCAGACAAGGTCACAGGTAGCACAAGAAGAAGTCTTAGATGTTGGTATAGTGATGGGCATTTGCAGCGATGATGATGGCGACAGGGATTTCCGCCGGTAAAATGTTTTTCCACTGCACAATTTATATATTGAGAGAGAGAGAGAGAGAGAGAGAGTGGGTGATGATGTGTACTTTAACATGCATGCTGCCTTAAGAATGTTTGCAATAAACGAACACCAGAGGGGCTAAGCAGCAATGTAATAAAGCTCTAGTACCCATCACTACCCAGCGGTAGAACCGGAGAGGACGCCGCCGTCTGAAACCAGCGGTCCGTGTGGAGCACCCACACAGACACAGCCAGCGTCCTGCACTGCAAGCACCACCCAACGGATCACCCGGCGCAACGGCGAGGACGGTCGTCAGGGAATGAGATCGAGAGGGAAGCAAGCAGCAATGCAAATCTTCTCCGGGGGCATGAGCCGTCCTCCGGTCCGCGGGATATCTGGCTGCCTGTGACGTGACCCGGGCACTGGTGGTGGGACGTCATCATGGCTGCGGGCGGATACCAGCGGCACCCTCCTCCTGAGTCCTGACCACACCACACCACACCACGTGACGAGACCGGCGGCCGTCGTCGATGATGCCGAGATCGGACGGACGGGCGCAGAGGATATATAGATGTGTCCCGCCGCGTGACGACGTGACGCCACCTTGTTGGAGGCCTGGCCTGGATTCCAACGCCGCCGGCTGCTCGGTCGTTGGGGCGCCACGGTGGGGGTGGAGCGCGCGTGCTACAGCTACTCCGGCTTTATCGCCACGTCTCCCCTTCCGGTGCCGGGCGCAGAACGTGGTGCCAGCCGGGGGAACATCAATATGGCTGGGGGATGCATCATGGGAGCGCGGCCGCGGCTAGGGTGGTGGCGTGACGTGAGTGAGGCGCATCGGATCGGAGCGGGTTCCATCGTCGAGTGCTAGTAGCTTGTCGCGACCCTTTCCACGCTTTAATTTATTTACGCCTCTTTGTTGCCTTGCAATCAATGGCCAACCAACCAAATCCATGGATCTGGCAGCCCGCCCGGGGGGGGACACAGCACCTTCCGTGCCGCGGAATCCGATCCAAAAGGGGTCGATGGACAAGCAGCAAGCGCCGCACCGAGGCGGGAATGGAGCGGATCGACGAGAGGAGCTCTGCTGGTGCCTCTGGTTCTGTGGTGAACCGCGCGCGCTTAATTTCTTGTCAGTACAGTAGGATTCCAGCTGCTTGATGACCAAAAAACCTTTTCTTTGCGATCGGACAGCTGTATACACACTCTTCTCTTGTCTGGGTACTTTCTCGACAGACTTTTCGTTCCTTTCGCCTCCCAAGACGACGACGCGTACCGAACCCCATCGGAGCAGTCGGACTTGCACACGAGACTTTGATGGCCCATCTATCCGGCCTAAACCAGCCTATTTGAGCTGGCCTTGTTCTGGGCTCAGTCTAATTAGCTTATGGGAGGCCCATTTATCACTGGGCGGCACGGAACCTAATTATAACGTCAAACTGGGCCTATACTACACCTGTTCCAGTCATGAAACGCCACGGCTATTCTGGGCTCGATTTAGTAGGCTTTACTAGAAGCCCATACAAAAACTGGACCCAAAACAGACCCTTTCTATATATCCAATTGATTGATATTCGTAGCAGGTAGCAACAGACTTGGGTTACATGAATTTCTTTTAGTACATTTTGTTTACTCAAACCAAACAGCCTCTACTTGATACTAAGACTTATTAACAACTTGCTAGTCAAATCCTGCATCAGTACTGCAGCGAAGTTATCTCAGAAAACTTGGCTCTAGCTTTATGCGAGGTCTCTGAAACTGATGCAGCAAGGAGAGAAATTAAGGAGCGAGGAGAGAATGAACACAGAAGAAACAGAAACTGATGACTGACTACAGATGGATGAACACAGAAACGGCTCTAGTGCCACGAGAAGGGGTGTGACGGGGACGTCCCGTCGGAGGATCCCTCGCCGCCGACGTGGAAGATGCCGTGGTAGTTCATCTCGTGGCCGTCGGAGCTGGGCACCAGGACGGGGTTCAGCTGCTCGCTCTCCATGCTGGGGCAGGTGAACCCGCCGCCGCCGCCGCCGCTGGAGGCCGACACCTGGGAGCAGGCGAACCAGCCGGGCGAGCTGGCGAACTGCTGCAGGCTGGGGACGAGGGGCTGGGCCATGGGGATGTGCTCCGTGGGCTGGACCATCCGGCTCACGTCGACGCTGGAGGAGTTGGCTGGGGATGACAGAAGAGAGAGAGCACAATCCGAGTCCAGCACGGGGGTGAGCCCGTCCGGGGAGAAGATCTTGTTGCTGCTGCTGCTCTCGGGCGGCGCCACGGCGGTCTTCAGGAGGGGCTGGCACACCTCCAGCGTCGTCGACGCCGCGCCGCCTGTGCCGAAACTTACTTGATCGCCGTCCTGGAGGAAGGGGAAGCGCCGGCCTTCCTTGGAGTAAGTAGTGGGTGTCAAGCCGGCGAAATGCGGCCTTCCGTTCAGGACCTGGTGCGTGTAGAATGAACTGTCCTCGGATTTGATGATTCCCGACCAACTTGGCTCTGGCCTTGGAGCCACGAACGACGAGAACCTTGTTGTCCCTACACCTGAAAACAAGCCTAAAAATGGACGTCAGCAAACAAACTGTACTCTCAGTGTTTTTTTTTCCTTTTTTTTGAATTGCTGTCCTCAGAGTTTTTAGTTGGTATAAAAGGGAGAATGAAATATTGCAGCATTGTGCGATTAACCAGCGAATTTGAATTTAAAGTTCCATGGTGAACTACTCATAAAAGCTACTGGATGTTACTAAGTTCACAGCTCTAATTAAGGCCAGATACGATAACAACATGCAGAGGCAAATTCATTTGTGCATTATGTAAACTGTAGCTTAACCTCCAATTTTAAATTTATCAAACAATTACGAATTTTATATTGAAGCAGCATTTGATGGACTAACAGAAAAGTTTACTCATTCAACAAGAACACAAAATACCTTGTTGACTTGTCATAAAGCTCCCAGAATTCATGTTATCTGGCTGAGGCTTCCTGCGGCGTCGGTTGTGCCCATCCAGCCGCTTTCTACAGCTACGCTTAGCCTCATCAAACTCCGCAAGAAGGTGAAACCTAAAGAACAGATTTCATGGTAAGAAATCAAAACAATGAGCAAAAAAGGAAGACAACGATATGAATATGAAAGAGCTGATGGCTTTTATGCATTACAACAACAACTAAGCCTTTCGTTAGTCCCAAGCAAGTTGGGGTAAGTTGAGGAAGGCTAGAGATGGAACCCCGAAGAACCCAAGCACATGAGCAAAAGAAAGAAGCCTTTATGCGTTATTATTTATAATTATTAATTGCTAGCACAGTACCAACATAATGCAAATGCAATAGCAAAAAAAAACTGTTATTCACGACACCCAAACAAAATACTACTAGCACTGTAATGGTAAAATACTGACATGCTATAGAACAACAATGCACAGTAGTAAGAGTCAGTGAGAATTTCCATGAAGTCAGAATCTTCATTCATGAACATTGTAAGAATCTCAAGGGGACAAAAACAAAACAATTCGTCTCTCAGGTGTCAGGACCATCACCATTTATGTTGGACTTAATTGTCTGAACAAATGATGTACTAGATGTTGATACACATAAATAATTCAAAGTGGGGCTGAAATGCTACTCAACAGAGACGCATATGTTTTATCACTCAATATTAAAAAATTGCTCTTGCCTGACTTCAAAATAAAAGTACACAGCTGGACCACTGAGATTTTTAGATTGTGGGTAAACAAATTAGTTGCATGGGACTTCATTCTGAATAAAAAATTCAGATTCAGAACCTTTCAACAACAGTTAGTACAACTCCTGGTGGACATCTGGACCACAGTGTAATGGATCAGACAGATATATGGCAGTACGACAACCTACCGTCTTGTAAGGAGTTAGGACACTAAGGAGCACTTGCTAAAGCCATCCAAGCAATATGGTGATTTCCAACTTGCTATACCAGGCAAGGTAATCAATCATTGATTCATTGGGAAAGCAGTTTGCGGACCCACCAAAAATAAATCGTCCCAGAAGAAATTGGACAAATTACCTGAAGATAATATAGCATAGTGTATGAAGATACCAGATACAAAGGTTGTTGACCTATATAGCTCAGACATATAAAAGGCGCTGGTGCAGCTGAATTATAGTTGAGCAGTCTGAGACAAGGTTTTTGCTAGTATAGTACTACTGTGGCATCACATTTGTCGTAGATGACGGAAATTCTTGTATCAATTTGATCTATATAGCTTATGTCAATGTAAATCTCAAGTGCAATAGATCACATATCAGTACAGGAGTAAAAAGCTATAACTCCTTTTTATATGTCTCTAGCCTACCTCAACTTCAACTTGCTTGGGACTTCAAGGCTTTGTTGTTGGTGATGTGTGTATATGTGTGGGGGAAGGGGTGGTGTTGTTCCACCCTTTTGTCGCGAAGGTAACAAAATAGCTGCATCAAAGTGTACAATGCAGAAAAGATCCACTAATTGTCTGTTGCATAGCAAATTTCTAGGTCTCGGACATATATATCTCTTTCTGAAATAAAAATCATACTCTAGCTCATAGCCAGAAGCAAGGAAGGCATATCCGCATATGTGGTAGGCCAGTTTCTGCCCAAAAACAAATGAAGCAGGCCTTACGGCCCCACACAGGAAATACTGTTGCACATAAGAATGGACAATGAAAGGGCAAGAATGAATTTAGATGGAATTCATCATAAAGATCGTCAAGGAGGAAAAAGGCAAAAATCAGTATTGTGCAAGGTACTGCTCAAAAAATTTGAACAGCATAGGAGTACTTCTCAAAGTAAGACTGCACAGATTCTTCCAAGTTCCATGAGTGATTCAAATTGTACATTTTTCTTGTGCACTAGAGCATAGAGGCATTTTTAATTGACGGTTACAAAAACTAACTTCACCAACTATTCAAATCACTGGTTGCCAAGATTTTTCAACTTCAAGTTTTATTACCAAAATATGTTGGGAAGATTATATATATATAAAAGGGAGCACAGAGTTCAGACAAGCAACTGCCACCTGATTTTTAGCACATGAAAGTGCTTCCCTAGCTTTTCCGGATAATAATTAGCATGCAAAAGTAGAAAAGAAGGAGGTGATAATTCAGGTAATACAGGTTGCTAAGATAAAGGGAAGCAGGGAAAAACATGGAGTACGTTCATATGGAAAGGCTGAAAAGGTGGAGCCAGGAAAGGAAAAGCTGTGCATCCTTGAAACACGCAGATACATACGGAGCCTGTACAGATTCTACTACGTACAATCTGTGACTGGAATGGCAAGAATTGAGGCAAAGAAAGCCGGAGCCAGTGGCAATGAAAGAACTGATTTGGCATTTTTCACTTTTAACAAAGGGAATAATCAGCAGTAAAAAAAGGAAAAGATGTGGAAAGGAGGAGTGACTGGACATCAATCAGTGCCTGAATGGGTTCTTTAATGCCACTACCAATTTCCATTCCAAGGAACGATCTTTTCACCACCGCAATCCCAATTGCGGGCGATGACGTGAAAACCTGAAGCGATTTTTACCGGCCGGGGAAACGAACTGAATTGAGAATGGTGGTATGCAATTGACTTGTGGTGTATAGTACCTGCTGCACTGTTGGCAGAAGCGCATCTCACGGCCGGCGACGACGACGACGGGCGTCTTGGAGTGCGCCTCGCAGACCTTGTGCCGCCGGTGGTAGTCGCGGCACTTGCTCAGGTCGGCCTTGCACCCGTCCACCGCGCACGACGGGCACTGGGGCCCGCCGCCGCCGCCGCCACCGGGTCCCGAGCGAGGCCGCTTCAACGGGCTCGCCGACGGCACCACCGTCGCCGCAGCTGAAGTGGTCGGCGGCGGGCCCTTGGTCGGCGGCTTCGGCTCCTTCATCACGTCCGCGGCGCCGAACTCGCCCAGCCCGCCGAGCTTGAGGTCGACCGAGCACTCCGCTCTGGTTGGTGGTGCCCCGCGAGCCGCAGCGGCAGCGGCAGCTGCAGCAGCAATGCCCGAGGCGGCCGTGGCGACGGGCGCCGTGGCCACGGAGATGGCCGGGACGGCGTCGTGCTCCAGCTCGGCCAGGTCCCAAGAAACCGGCATCTTGAGATCCCAATCCATGAAACACCACCACAGTGCCGTTTATTGGGCACTCCACTGCAGAGCTCCCGTGCCCGTGCCCGTGCCTGTGCTCGAGCTGGAGCTGGAGCTGGAGTCTCTCTCTCTCTCTCTCTCACACACACACACACACAGAAGAGGGAAGAGGGTCAGGTACTCAGGTCACTGTCTCGGACAGTTTGTTCTCGTCCCCCGTCCCTCTCATCCTATTAGTCCTGCCCTGCCGCGAGGAGGGTGGCAACAAGCCACCAAGAATTATTGGCCCGGCACCACCGCTCACGGAACAGAAGCGAACAAATCAGGCACGAGAACAGGGCAAACGCCACAGATCAGCGCAGAGGGAGCTTATCCTGATAGGGAGGAGGGGGAAGCCTCGGGGGCACAAACACACACACACAAGAAGCGAGTGAAATGGACGATGCGCAGCAGATGCAGAGCTTGCTGCTGGCTATATGAATGAACAGCACAGCGCCACACAGGGAGACAGCACAACAACAACAACACCAAGGAGGCCACAGCCAGCCAGGAACTGGGGGGTAGTCAGTACTTGCTTGCAGTTGCAGAGGCAAGTGCAGGTGCGTGAGTGGAGGGCTATCGGCTCTGGAGTGGGGATATCAGTTCAGTGATGAGGCCTCGGTGGAGGGTAGATATATCGCAGTATTGTTTTCTGCCGGAATATACTATCATTATTATTTGGATTAGGTGGTATTGTTTGTTGCGTAGCATTTGCTTGCGGCCATTCATCAAGGTCATCAATCCCTGACAGGGATTCTAAAGGAGGGGGACCCAGGCAGCACCAGGGCCATGTTCATCCTTTAACAACAGCATGGAACCCTTGTGCTGCAATTATTGGGGAGGGGTTGGTTTGGTTCGGCCTCTTTGGCTTTGCCCATTGGAGGAGGTGGCATTACTTTTCTTGGCTTCTTGTTAGCCAGGTTTGGTGAGTGGGGGAGGGGGTTTATCAAGTTATGAATCAGAAGGGGCAGTAGTGTTTTATTTGTGCATAGACAACAGTTTCTACTGTGCTTCTACTGGATATTGTGGTTGCCCTTTGTCCGCGGACTCTTGGGATACTCACTCCTGCTGGACATGATTATGAGCTTGCTGTCTTAAAATAGTCCATAAGTTTTGGATGGTCTCTGAAAAATGATGCTAGTGTTATAAGAGAAATAGCTGCACGTTCACACATAGATTGTGACTAAACATGTGCTTAGATTTTTTCTAAAATATGGAACTTGTGTGTAACTTGTCCCTTTTGTACTTCTGGTCATGAAACAAAAGCAAAAAAGAACTACTCATTTTTTTCTTTGGGAAATGTCAACTTTGTAACAAAAAATGGACTTTTACACTGATCCTATGACTAAGAATTTGATTGAATGTATGATGATGTGGACAATTCCAACCCATATGAACTGAAAAACTTCTCGAGATGTGTGGTAACATGTTTAAAACATTTGTGTTGCTATGCATCTCATTTCAAGTCAAGTTGTAAAAACAAGTTTCGGTCGGCAGGATTATATGAATGTTTCTATGTCTGATAGCTAAATTGAATGGTAAAATACTTTCTAAGAAATATATTTCATATGGTTATACGAGAAATATTCAATTGCCTTGCACTTCTTCCCTTGTCAGATAAAACGTTAGATAGCAATATCTTATTGAGAAGGGCTCACAAAACTAACTGCATGTGTAGACCACACAATCTGACTCCACTAAAAAAAGTGTCTGAACAAACTTGCACTTGAACGCCAGTTTAATAATGTTTTAGCCTCTCTCGGCTCAAGATACTAGCATGTTTCAAGTCCCGACTGAATCTCTCCAAACCCCAGGTCCATTAAACAAAAGAGATAGTAGTTGGTCCATGATCACAAGTACATCTTTATAATATTATATAACGTATATTTTGTCAGCTACTTGCGGCACCATACATCTGCACGAGAATGTGGTGGTTTTATGCGCTGAAAAGTTTTTTTTTTTTTTGGTTGTGCATGAGGAAATTTCCTCAGAAGGGAATCTATGGCAACCTGACGTGTGGGTCCTTAGGGGCATGGGGACGGCTTGTTTGTTTGCTCCTTTTAGGTGATCTTGGCCTCTGGTGTATGTAGGATCAATGTCTCTAGAAAAAGAAAAGAATGTAGGGATGATAGGTGAAAGATTGCACTATCATGATGGGGCAACTTGTGGCCTTTGTTTGCAAAA
This sequence comes from Eleusine coracana subsp. coracana, assembly GCA_032690845.1. Lineage (NCBI taxonomy): Eukaryota > Viridiplantae > Streptophyta > Magnoliopsida > Poales > Poaceae > Eleusine > Eleusine coracana. Next base: position 52,468,577 of record CM064427.1, on the reverse strand, counting down.
CATGGAGGAAAAAGGAATGATTGATCGTATGATGTGTCCTCCTTCTGCCCTTTTGGTCCTTTTTGTTCTAAATAGCTTGCGTTATGGGTTACTAGCATTAAACAGCATAATGCCACTACTGCATGGTATAGTCTGCAAATAGGCCCCTAATTCAACTTTCCTAAGACTTTTAAACATGGCTTGAATTAATTCAGCCACGTGAATTCTCTGTTTTTTCCCAGTCAATCAAACACGTAAAGCTGGTCATGTTTCCAAGAGTTCTTTCAGCATTGACGAATGTAGCTTTCTGACGTACGCTTGTGGCTTGAACCTTTGGATGTTTTGACGCACCTTGATGTGCACATATACCGCACAGTTGGGATCTTACACGTCTTTGACATAACCGAGAGAACAAGTACACAACATGGTGGTGAAAGGCAAGATCTCGTCCGGCCACAGGAGATACTTACTACTGTGTCTGCAAATCGATGCATTGATCACCTAACTAATCAGGCACAAGTGTGAGATCAGCTGCTACATGTTACTGTGGACCATCAATTGCGATGCTGTTAAAGACCAGTGATCGTAGTAATCACAGATAGGCCAAGCAAAAAGCAGCTTAACCGCTAGAATATGCAGTTGTACAAAAAGGGGATGACGTCGACGCAGGGCGCCCCCACTTAAGAACGAACAGAAGCTTGGACCAAACGGAAATCTCCATTGATAAAAAGTGTATGCATGTACTTCACGGTTGGCGCCTGCCCAAAGATGTGGGCATTATCTGCAACATACGGAACAGTAGTACCAGCAGATTCATGTGAAAACAATTTTGCCTCAAAAGTATAAGCTGCAAAAAAGGCCGTACCCAGTGCTGAGAGCTCCCGCACTGTGCGGGGTCTGGGGAAGGGTTTCAGCGGCAGGCCTTACCCCCGCCTGTGCAATGCGGGGAGACCGCGGCTCGAATCCGGGACCTGTTGGTTACAGGCGGTATGCTCTACCGCTGCACCAGGCCCGGCCTGCAAATGAAAAAAAATTTCCTCGCCAGAATGACATCCATCAGTCTGGGATCATCAAATTCAGACTCCATATATAAATTGTCAGAGCCATGCAACTTGTTGTGCAATCCCAACAATTCTCAACCTTGCTGGACTGGCAAAAGCAATAAACACTAGTACTTAGGTCCTAGTAAATTCATAGCGGTAGCTTTATTTTCCCCGTGGCGGGATAGATCGGGAGAGGAACAGTAAATAGAAGGCACGGTGGTGGTAGAAGAAGAGAGGAGAGAAGGTACTGTAGTAGTAGCTACCGCGGGATGAAACGAATACATGCGCGCGGGCGTACGCTGCACTGCATCCACCTACGGAGGGTAGTAGTAAACAATAATAAAACGGCGAGCAGCAACTGGGATCTGAACTCATCAATGGACAGTTGGATGGATTTCTTCCTACTGTTCAGGAGACAGACGGCTCCTGTTGGCCTTTATGGTGCCGATCGATCGGTGGCCGATGGCGGAGAGGACCACAAAAAAACTCTAGCGTTGTCAGTACTAGTATGGGCACGAGAGAGAGAGAGAGAGAGAGAGAGAGAGAGATATGGGCGATGAGCACTGGAGACAGATTACGATGTGACCGCCATGTTTTCCTACCCGTCCTCTTCGAGAAGAAAATGAGGAAAACGAACGATGGAGATGGCCGTTGCTCACTGTAGCGGAGGAGGAGGAGGAGGAGGAGCGCTCCTCCACGACAAATTTGTGTGCCTCCTACCTATTCGACGCACATACCCTAGCTGGGTCCTGCTCCGCACGTCGCAACACATCGACACGGCCGGCGGCGTCGCTCGGCTCGCTCCTGGTCTCATATCTCATCTCACGGCCTCCGATCCATCATCGCTTTCATTCGTTTCCTTTTCTTCTCCTTATTACCTTCCCATTGCCGCCGAGCCGAGCGAGCTCGTGATCAATCGGTGTTTTGTTTTCACATGGCAACGACGCGTGGCGTGGTGGGTCCACGACTCCACGTATAGGTGGCACTGGCACTGTGGCACACGGTGATGAGAGAGCCACCACCTCCCTTTTTCACCTTTACCCGAACGGCGACCGAACCGGTGGCCGCTGGCTCCGTGTCCTCACGTTACACGTCCCTGTATCTCACGTGACGTAGCGACCGCGCGTCGCCGTCGCGGCTGCTTCTTCCGGGTTCCGGCCGTCCATCATCCACCGCGCGGGGAGGCACCTTGGCGCCTTGCCGAAACAGTGCGCGCGACGGTGACGGCTCGCCCGGTCACTTTCGTGTAGTGTTGCTTTGGAAATCTCTGACGCGGCCCCGAGAGCCGATCGAGAGGTGAGGCGACGTCGGACGGGACTGGGATGTGTGTTAATGGCGGTGGTGGTTTACGTGGATCGCCACCAACTGGTTGGTGCTTTGCTGACACCCTGTTCTCCAGGCGACGACGCCGGCCGGCCTGCTGGTTGCTGCTTCTCAGTTATGGTCCGTGGTGTTCAGTTTAAGCTACGGCGATGACTGCACGCTCCACTGCAGACCCAGCCGGAAACTGTTTGATGGAGGGCCAGCAATCGTCTCATCTCAGGCTGCGTTCGGAGTACACGTTTGGTAGACAAGTAGTACCGCAAGTGTCCAGCTGCTATGACACAAAATCTATGTAAAGTCGTGGTGATGTGAAGTTTAATCGCAGCTCTTATGAACATTAACTAGTAATTATTTGTCCTGCTTTTTCTTGGACAAAAAGACGAGAGGCTCACTGTACCGCCTCGCAGGGCCACAAAAGTCTGTGTGCGCGCGCCAGAGATTGAACATTGAGTTTACTATGCGCATCTCTGCATGTTGGCAAACGAACAACACACGCAAGCAGACAAACGAACGTTGCGATTTACCCTGCCGTGCCGACAACCAGCCTGTCCTTTCCTTGCTGTAAAAGTTGCAGTGATTTCAGCTGTTCTACGGCCAAAATTAACATCGCGCAGCAAAAATTTGCGGTGACGCTAGCTAGTGATCCTCAAAAGGTTTGGATTACGTGCGACTGTGTATCTCTCGCTCGGTCAAAAGGCTAGGCCTATAGGCCAATCTCAATCAGCAAAATAAAGCATTTGACCGCATGACAAAGGCACAAAGCGGCCCGACACACGTCATTCCGAAGGCAAATTGAGAAAAATCCAATCACTTTGGCTCCAAGGGGAGCAAATCAGAGGGGCGAAGGACACGGACTATCCAAGTCAACTTTTGGCACCAATCATCGATGCTCACTTATCCACGTTCCAGGCTCCCTCTGTCAATGAACACGCATATGATTGTCAAGGTACGAACGGGGCTATACTTACAAGCCACACTGTTAGAGCACCACGCCGCCAAACCTTGCATATCCTACTCACAGGGCAATACTTCATGGCGAGATCCTCAAGGACTGCCTCCATTGTGTCACAGCATATGCCGCATATTGTCGCTGTAAGATCTTTCAGACATGTACTGCCAAGGAAGCGATCGGGATCGGCTGCGCCTTAGCAACTTTTCTAGAGGCACATCACAGTATCACACATGGTCTCCATCTGCAAACACCAAAGAGTGAATAGAACGTCAGGGACGGCAGCTCATGAAATAAAATCCCAACTCATGCAACTAATGCCAGTACTTGGGACCGATATCACATTAATTTCTTATGACATTAAATTGCATGATCAAGAGCTCCTGTAGCGTTTGTATTGATGGAGTGCAACGATAGCAGATTTCCTTTGTTAATGGCAAATGTACATTTCTAGTTCTAAAACTGTTTGGTGAACTGCAGTAACTATTACATATTTACATGTAATTCGCATGTTTTAGACATGCAAGTTAAAAGTTTCTATATTACTTTATACCCTGTAAAAGTATATTACCATAATGCCCTGGCAAGGGTCTATGTGTTTACTGCTCCAAAAGGCTGTCAGGTTGCTCCGCTCTATCAGTACCTGCACGCTGCAAGAGGAAAGGAAACAGGTCTATATACATCCAATACATCCAACATGAATAATTGAAAATGCAGAAGTTGAGACATAGAAATAACTAAAGCACATACATCGTACTGGTGACAACCATACAGTTACAAGAAAAACAAGAGGGGGATAATTTATCACACGATCCAAGTTCTCAGCTACTTAATTTTATCATTTATCCAGAACTGAAACAGCTATGTCTTGCTGGATATGCATTCCAGAAAGTGTTGTTAGCTTATGACCACATTCAAATTGCTTTATAATTGAATCAAGGTGGAATAGCAGATCTAGCTAAACATGTTGATTCTATGGTGCATAAGCAGATAAGCCTCAATAGCAGAGAGGTGAATGGACATGAATAAGTATTTAGCAAATCAGACTTTTTGTTTTGCATAACAAGCCAAGGCTTATGTTCCTTCCATCAGGAAGCAGGAGACACACAACATCAGTAAAGGAGCTAGTGCAATCTGGGTTACATCTTTACAGTAAAGATAACTTGTAGATAGATTGATAGAACACCAAGTTGGTACATTATTTATATGTTCCCCATAAGGGCTCAAAAATGACGGTGAGGCACAAACTATTTGGTAGCAGTTATCAATAAACACGAAGTTCAGGTGAAAATGTTAAAAATGGAAAGGTGAGAAATCACAGTTACCATCCGTTTGCTGATATATGGTTTTATCTCCAAGGATAGCTCATTGTTGCTCTTACTGTCTTCAAGCTTATGTTTTTTCTCAAATTCTTTCCTCGACTCCTTTCTCGTGCCAGATTGCCAAACACCGCCAAAATTAGGGAGCCAGCTAGAATCAGATACATCTGGAACAATTTCGCCTCGCTTCTCCATTTCCATTTCAGCTCTTCTTCTTTCTGCCCATGCAGCACCAACCCGCTTCGGGTTGAGTTTTTTCAATTTTCCTTTCCCAGAAGGAAGGCCACAGCTTCTAAATGATAAACTCTTTGGATCATGCTCGCTAGCTTCAAGCCAAGGAGGAGCACCGGTATGCACATTTGCTTTTGAGCCTACAAAGGAATGATATTGTGTCAAAAATTTTGCAAGGAGCAAGGAGTTAAATGAATTTGTTTTCACTCACTACAGTTGCAAAAAATAAAAAAATCACCAAGATTAGTGAGATTTTGACAAAATCTACAGAAAAAAAAATCATAAACGTGAATGCATCCAATACCATTGTCCATGTTTCCACCTGAGTGGTTTCGTTGAACCTGCAAAGAACACACACATCAATTCGGTACACAGTACAAATAACAAAAAAAAGGTACTAGAATTTAAGGAGTTCTGAATTAAAAGTGTTGTTTAAGGATACAAAATCTCCTGAAAACTAAGAGAAGATATCCCTTTTTTCTATAGGACATTATTTCTCTCTATTTGAAACTACAAACTGTAACACTGATAACATTTCCAGTTGGCACATTCATAGACCTTGAATATAGTGGACAAATTATGAATCACTACTTCACGAGGCAAACTGATATGGTAAGTGAGTTGTTAAATAAATTTTCAGAGAGAATAGCGGAAGGAAAGGGTAAAAATAACACGTCCGTACACAAATAGACTAGCATTTGGTGCTGTACTAATAACATTCTGTGAAGAAAAATATAAACCATACAACATAACAGCAACAAACTGATCTAAACTAAACCAAAAATAAAACATAAGCAGATGAGGAAATCCTACAAGGATGAAAAAAAAACATATTACATGCTAAAGAGTAAAGAGGCAATGGTTTAACTGTTTGAATTTGATAGGAAACTTCTTTTGTTTAACTACTTTTGCCCATTGAAGTTTGATGTGGTGCAAGCTCCTGATGGGCACCAGATTAAATAAGATTCACATTTTATTTGTGTAAATAGAAACACTTTTCAGCGGTTATCACTTTATCAGTATTTCAAACATCTAAGCAAAGGACAGTACAAGCATCACATGATTGTTTGTCATCTTTTCATCATATACACATGTGCGCGTGCAGGTGATATATACTTACATGTACAGGACTAGAAAACGATGGGATTGGTCCATTTCTGATGCTAGTATTTTGATGACCTTTAAAAGGCAATATAGTCAGCGAAATACCAACCAAGAAACATATGTGTACAAAAAGAAGGGGAAGTGTTGTGCGTGTAATTTTAATTCTTGCTCTTACCTTTCATTTCAGGATCAGTAATATGAGACCTGTTTGTAGCATGCTGGTTTGTAGTCAGCACACCCTTCTGCTCCTGCGTATTGGCTGATCCCCAAAGTGTGTTGGGCAGTCCAACAGCTCCATATGCAGCAGAATGAGAAACGCTTCCGCAATCAGAAGCTCCATAACACGCTGTACTAATAGGGTGATATGCCCCATTGGTAGGACTTTGTAAAGGCATAACAACATATGATGCAGTATTACTAAAAGATGGGATATTGGTTTGTGCAAAACTATCCAAATTGTCAGATGTAGATTCATTTCGGATATCTTTCAGTGGCCCCAGAGATGGTCCGATCAGCCCTTCAGCCCCTTTCTTTGCTCCCGTACTCCAAGATTCACAGCTTTTCTCCCACTGAAATTAGAAAACATGACAGATCAGCATATGCAGGAGGGTCTAACATTTCATTCTGCCACGGCACAAACTGACACACTCAGCTACATGCATAACAAGACACCTTGGACATAACCATAGTGAAAACTAGTAAAGCATGCAATTCCCATAACAGAAAAGGGAAATTGAAACACAGGACACACCTTAGCAAGTTCGTCCTCTGAAATCCTAAGTGAATCCACCTGATCCATCCCTCCCCCATGCTTCCGCAGGAAATCCTTGACGCCCTTCAGGTGCTCAGTGCTTGCCAGATGGTAAATCGCATTGTTACTGCGGTACAAGAAAATTGAAGTTAACTTTCACCCCCGACTCCCTGTGCCTACAGTTCTCTGAAAACCTTATCACAATTCCGATACCGTACTGAAATACTGATCCTAATGTTCCCCTAGTGTTCAATTGCATGTTACATTGGACGATCCGTGCTGCAATTGGAACCAACCAGTCCTTACTAAATGCAAAACGAAACCCTAGGTGCGGGGGGGGGGGGGGGGGGGGGAGCAGTAGGTAGCGAGTACCAGGCGGAGCGGCTATCGAGGTCGACGAGGTCGATGGCGCAGAAGGTGCACCAGAGTCGGGGCCGCGGCTGCTGATGCTCCAGCTGCGAGGAGGAGGCACCGCGGATGGCACGGCGAAGGTCGGAGAGCTTGGAGCGGAAGCGGGTGAGCGCGGCGGCGAGGGCAGCGCGGTGAGCGGGGAAATAGCGGTGCCGCCGTCCCTGGTCGTGGTTGCGGCGGCACAGCTCGCAGAACTCGAACTCGGTCGAGGCCGCGGCGGAGCCGGCCGGCGGGTTCGCCCGCTTCGGCGGCATCGCGGCGGCTCCCGCGCTTGTGCGCGTGAATAAACGAATTTCGGACAACGGAGCCGGCCGGTTTGTGAAACCTGCACGGTCGAGGCGCCTTGCGACACGCCGAACCGGCGTGCGAGCTAATCAATTTTCCAGATCCTCATCAAACTTTTCATCACACAAGTAAAATCAACGCAATACCAAGGGAAACGTTTGCACAATTAGGTTGAGGTTTTTTTAGGAAAACAATTAGGTTTGAGGTGGTGCACGTCAACGAACAACCGGTACAATATGGGCGAACCGTTGCACGAATCCACGGTGAAACGCCCTGGTAGATGAAAGTCCGCGGTGAAACGCTAGGCCACCACTGATCTACAGTCCCAGGTTCTCGTAACAGGAAGGAGGTGACCACCGCGACGACAGGCAATAACAACTAGTGATACGGACAACAAACGAGGCCCCAAACAATTTCAATCATTCAAGACAAGCGTAGCTCGACTGCTCGAGCAGTTAGCGCAGGTGTACCGCAACATAAGCACATGGCAAAAGTTAATAAGGCTCGATTATGATCCATAGAGAACCGTATCGAACATCCAACATCAATGCCACTGATCAGAAGAGAAATGAGAGTAGACGGTCCCCTCGGAAAGCTTTCACCATACGGCAGGCAAGGCAACAGTGAGCAGAGCGAGTGTACGCGTGAACAGTATTCGGAGGAAAGGCTTGTCTCCTAGCCTCGTTGTCCAAAAAGGGAGAGCTTAGCGGCAGTGCTGAACTTGGACAGATCCAGCCAGAAAAGAGAAAGTTCAGCTGCAGTGTGAAGTCCAAACAGATCCAACAAACAGGAAGGCTATTAACAAAGACTCAAAAGTCAAATCAGTGTATGACCACATCTCATTTAAGTTTTTATATGAGTGTATTTGTCAGAGGTAACAACTCTGAGCAGCAGCATAGTCAGACCTCAGAGGAATATAACTCTCGAGCTTACAAAAACATATGAACAGAACAAGAATCTTTACGTTTGCCGGGGTGCTCTGTCTATCTATCTGCACAGGTTAACGCACCTGAACTGTGGTATGAATTTCTTCGCCTTAACCAACTCAGAGGAACACAACTCTACCATACGAAACATGGAACAAAAATCTACTTATCTACATCTCCAACTATCCATCTGCACAAGGATCTGAACTCGGATATGTACTTCCTCGCCTGAACTACCAGCTTAGCTGCTCCTGATACTTCCACCGCACCACCTCACTGAACAAGACACTTTTGGCGCTTGTATTGATGGAGAATCGGTTCCTTCACCTGTGGCATTTTCATGGAATATTACAGTTTTAGTATCCTCAAAGTAGCATTGACGTATAAGATAAACAGACAGATCTTGATAGGCTGGAATTATGCGTGATGTATGCATTTCAGTGAAGAAGAAAATGTCAGAGTTTACCATGCTAGTCTTCCTGGATCGCTTGTCCTGGGCAGACTGCATCTCACCAGAAACATTTAGGGACTTTCTGATTCTCTGTCCAAGTACTCCACTCTCCAGGGAACAAACAGGTGCAGCTGGCTGCAAGAAGGAATCAGTCAAACACAGTCAACTCCATGTTCAGGATCAACAAGGTTTTTCAGCTGTTAACAATTATAGACTACTGCAAGTTCAGGCTATGGTTATTGGGCTATACCTCGCGCAAACTTGTAGGAGTCCTGTTTGGATCCTTATCTGTTGCTGAAGCTTCTTGCCCGCTTTGCATGGACACATTCTGCTGTAGCTCTGGTAGCTCCCTGGTACGGGTAAGATCAGATCCGACTGAGTTGAGGCAACCCATTGTAGAGCCATCTCTCATTTCGTGGACTGTGAATGAAGGCATTCAGATTTCAGCACATTGCGATAACAAGATGATATCGCAGAAACAACGCCCACTGTCAAAGTAACATGGAAATGTTGACTGCTATCACCACTTACCTCTCAAAAGGTCTTTGCGCTCAAAATCAGCATGTTCTGTGTTGGTGTCAATGGCCTGCATAAATAACGGAGTTTGAGTTAATCACAAAGATGTGCTTGAGTGGTGAGTAATTAGTGCTGCTAATGATACAACAATACTTTCAAAGATACAAATGATACATTACCATATTTTCAACATCATTGCCTTCCAGTATTCTTTTAACCTCAAGGAGTTTTTTGTTGGTGGATTCAGAATGAATGACAGCTTTGCCTATAGCATACAGTAAAAGACACGAGTAAGAAATTAAGAACAGATAACTTCATAGTTATGTATCAATGAGCATGGATGACAGCTTTGCCTATTGCAGTGCAAAAGCATGGCAGCATCTTACCATTTGCTAATTGATTTTAAGCGATCGATATTACTTTACTGTGGACTACAAAAGGATAAGATTAGACATCCTAAGTCATTCCCTTTCTAACAAATCATAGTACTGCCATGGTAGAATCTTAAGGATACTGTTACGTATATCCTAATACAACGGATACCCTACCTTCAAGGAAATTTGTTCAGCATTCTTCAACCAATGCAGGTTTATTGTCATGCACATAGTGATCATTTGGTTTCAGTTGACCTTTGTATATAGAATGTAACTACAGTAATCATATTGATTGATAAAAGGTGGATTCTGACATCCTGTAACTCAAATTATATCAACAATGATTACAGACTGCTATTTCGCAAATAAAAAACATAACGGATGCAACCAAGAGAGGAAAATTAGAATTTCGAAAGGCGGTTCAATCTTTTGGGTACAGATCAAGTTAGTTACCCAATCTTCGGTTGGCTGAATTCTTCACATATCCATCTTGCACCATTTTGTCAAGTAACTTTCGCACAGTATTCTGGCTAGCTTCCCCATCCAGCTTTGCTTGAAGTTTGGCTACTGTCACATAATCCATGGGAAGTGCATGGTATAGTGCCTGCAAATACAGTAATGCATCAGCAGGTTGGCACATAAGCAAATGTAGGGTAAAGAAATGGTCACCTTCATATACATCAAGTCACCATTGTTATTTTTTATTCCTTCAGTAGGTGACACATTTGGCATAACCACCTCCTTCTTTATATGCGGTGTCTTGAGATCAACAGTCTGAAAAAAGTTTATATATCATGTTTAGTAACGAATAGTAGTTTCAATAAAATAGATAAACATAGCAGATTAACATATGACACACAGAAGTTCAGCAGGTAACCTGGTTGAGGGTGTAACTATCCTTGCTTGCCCGGGATAGTACACCATCTTTAAGTAGCCTCTCCATAATATCTGAAAAAACAACCATTAGTCTAGTGACTCAGAACGTCAATGGGAGTGAATAAGGAATGTTTGGATTTTATAACATGAGTCTGATGAGTAAACAGAACTCCCTTCCTTCATTACCTTCAATCATTTCCTGCAAAACAACCAATAAGAGGTTGTCAACAACAGGCCTGGATTTTATAAGATGCACTCATGTATCAAGGCATGGTTTAGGTTTACATGCACTGGTGTGCTATGACAAGCATGTCAATTGCTTAGAAATCCAGCAGAGTGTTAACAATATATTAACTAAAAGCAATGATTACCATTGATATATCAGGGAAGTTAGAATGAACATCTGATACATCGATAGTTCCAGTGTCTTTTGAGCATATCCACTCTCTTACTTGTGTTGTTAGCTCTTCCTCGTGAGCTGCATCTTGAGTATCGTCTAAAAACAAAGAAAGGGAAGAGCAAATATGTAAGGACATTGAGGTAAACAGTTCGAAATGGCCAGCAGCACCAACAAAGCCTTTCGTCCCAAGCAAGTTGCGATATGCTGCATTCAGAATAGGCCAAGACATAAAACATCTTAAGACATGTTTGGTTTCCTTGCCCACTAGCTTTGCTAGGCCAGGTTGGGGAAGGCAAACCTTGCTATAGGAGGTCAGCCAAATTGTCTCTCAGAAGAATGAAAATCAAGAGCAGGAACAAAAGAAGCTTTTCTTGCACAATAAAACTGATTGCTAAGGATTGGCAAGTGCAGACAAAGAAACAAAAATATGAAAAAATTAATATAATCCTCTAAGGAACAACCAAATGAATGAAATGGCAAATGAAGCTTCACGAACAAAATGTACCTTCGGAAATTGTACCAGTACTTTGACCTTTGCAGTTTCCATCTGTTAGAATAATTATATGAGTTCCAGAAAAATCAGGAGCCACAGGAACATCGTTGAGGAATTGTTACCATTAGGAGCTACAACGTAACGATCTGCTTCAGATGGACGAACCTAGTACAATCAAAGATTATGTCAAGATAAAAAAGAAAATGAAAATTATATGAACATAGGAGTTGTATCTTTATGTTAATGATACACCACTTTGCAAATTAAGACAATGATACAATAATTTGCCCTCAATATACGATCTGATTGGTCTTTACCTCAGTATCAGAAAAGTCATCATCTTTGTCAGACTCATTTTCCACACTCATGCCATCATCTCCACTATTAGCACTGTTATCATCACAAGGGTCAAGGACACTCTTGACCTGCATAAAGGAAAAACTGTGAGAAGCATTATCTTTTTTTATATAAAAAAAGAAAAGAAAAAACACATCAAGTCCTGTGGGCTTATCTTCCTTTACCTTCAAAGCTAACACGAGGTGCTTGCTATTGACGTTCCCCACTTCCATCTTCAAGGGGGCCTTGTTCCATATATTTATGGCCTCATTGTCAGTACAGCACTTGAAAAATGGAGGCTCATAATCCTCTGGCTGAAACCATGGAAACTGTGTTACTTCTACCAGCAACTGGAATAAAACAAGAGAAATTATTTCCTTATTTACTGAGCGAAAGTAAGAAGGGTATATAGCTCCCAAGTATTATGGTTAAGAAAATAAACAAAACAAAACAAAACATTTTACTCACAGTGGCATCATCATAGTACAGCAGCTTCATTAGAATGGTTCGCTGAAAAAAAATATACTGTATCAGCTCAGGGCTCAGGACACTTGATATTGTAAGTTTGCACAAACTTTTACTGAATATAAAAAAAGAAATAGACCTCCTCTGGCATTGAGTCCAAGGTCCTCATAAGTGAAACCAACGTTCTGATCATCTTACAGGCAGAGCTCCTGAAAGAAGAAACATAGTGATGTCATGATATGTAGAGAACGATGGTTACCCACATAAAACACTCATCACAAAATAATCAGGAAACAATGAGGTAATATGCAGAATGTATAGTTTTTTACAAAGATGGCAACCTCAAACCCTAATGGTAAAACTTTGTAAGCCAAGTCAAGAAAACCAAGAACATTTTTAATGTAATCTTTTACTGCATCAAATCAAAATTAAAAAGTATAAATTCATTCATGTTTGTAAAGACACGTGTATATCTATCATAGCAAATGTATAGATACTTATTGAATGTGTATACTTAACAATTGAGTTATATGTTTGTGGTGACAACTTTGCTCAATCCATAAAAACTTCTATCAGCCATAACATTGTAACTGCTATTGCATGAAAACAGCAATTTAATGCAATAAAATCGCCATCCAGGGAAAGGAAAGACCTCATCTGGTCAGGAGTTACTTCTGCAGCATTTGACTTGAATGTAGCGCTACTCTTTTTGCTCCCTGTGCGGCTCATGTTCATCGCAACTTCCTCAGTGTTGGTGTTGGGGTAGCTAAATGAGACTGAGGAAACATTGACACAAGATAAGCAAATATGGTATTTAACTAAATATGCTTCAAGTTGAACATATAACTCAAGAAGATACTTACAGGCGTACTCCTCAATCATTGGGCCCTCCTCCTTCTCACAGATACAAAAGAGAAGTGTCTTGAGATATTTCTTTTGCAATGCATCATAGACACCTACAAATTTGAATCCAAAAGGTTGACCAAATAAACAGATTACAAAAATATTCTCATACGCGTTACATCTGTTCTAGAAAACATATATTTCTAGAAGTTTCATCATCGAATTGCTCATTTATAGTTCAGAAAATAAGGGTCCAAAGATGTGCTCCAGAGATCATGAGTCCAAAACAAGTAAAATAGGACATAGAGTTCTTTAGAGTGCAGAAATTATGTGTAAAAATAGTGCACTAATTGAATGAGCTTAGGACGTTCACCTTTCTCCATCCAATCTATCAGCCTCCTTGACTCAGCATCCATTGGCATCAGCTTCTTAATCTTCATTTCTGCAGCAACAACAGGGCATGTGAAGTAACGAATTACACCTCAACTTTAGCTTCATTGTTGAAACTGTGCTTAACATTGCATTCAATACTAACCTAGTGCTGGGACCGACTTATCATTGAAGTACTTCTCAGGGAATAGGCCTCTGATGTAGCTGATATTGTATATGGCAATCCGGAGCAAGTTCCTTGTCTGTTTGATAAAAGTAACACAATGTTAGAACTTAGAAAACGTATCCACACAAGAAGCTGGATACATAATGATCTGATCAAACTGGATGGATACTGAAAGTAGTTCAATGCTTAAACAAGTCAAGACTCATCCAAAAATCACAAGTTTGGGGCACTGACAAATAATACTCTGAATGGACCGCAATGTTCCACAAAAACATCACATGAGTTGTGTCTTTCAATAGTGGAACACATAATGAGGAAGGTACAACGGGATTTATTTTGTTCAACCAGATATTTACAGTACAAAGAATTTGGCATATAAAGCTGAACTCAGGCCATGATTCGTATGACACAAGTTATGTCCTAATGATCCAGAGCAGCATATAAATGCGACTTAATGACTCAAAGCATTACAAATTCACTTTACTAACAGTGATCATTGTTAAAAATGCCACCATTCTAGGATAAATTCAACTGATCACATATACAAACATGTACAAGAGAAAGCAAGCAATACATTCTAATTCAAAACAAACCACACAACTTTTGAAGTTGGTTCTGTGACAAAAAGGGTACCCTGCAAACTATTATGACTGCATCCCTGCAAATCAATCACTCTCTGCTTACCAAAACCATATAAACAGAACAGAACATTGTAATACTATAGTTTGGTTCCAAATGCACGCTAAGAAAGAATAATAAAAGCTCATACAATTCACAGTGGTACAGCACAGAAAATAAATTAGAAGTTGTTGACGAAACATTTTTGAACCCACAAACTAATTTAGAACTATTTATCACTTAGTTTGAGACGAAGCAAATTTCATTATATAAGTTATATTGCAGTTCATAGCAATTTTTTTAAAAAAAAGGTCAAGCAAATAAACACCAATGTGTCTGCAATGCACATGCAAGCAGCATTAAGAAGGTTGTCAAATGACAAGTTATAGAGACTGCAACAGGAATCGTTTCTGGCCACTGTAAGTAATACCAACTGAAGAAACGGAGAAGCTTCAACACAAACCAATCTGATATGATAATTAGGATGTATGTGGCCACGCTCCAACCCGGTCAATTAAAAACGAAACAACTGTCCTGAGGCACTTGCTAAAACAAATTCGAAACACTCGAATCCCGATGGGAATCGCTGAAGCCAACAGGAGAGCAGAAAACAACGCGAGTGCTAATTTCAGTGGGCGACATGGAAATCACGGAAATCAAACCCAAACTGGAGAAATTACGAACTATGTTTGGGGGAAATCGAATAAATCAAGAGGACAAACCTCCCCATAATGGTGTTTTCAAAATCGAAAGGAAACCCAGTACGAGCAGAGCGAACAACACCTACCAAATCGATGCGTACGGACGAATCAATCCATCTGAACAGCTCAAACCTATCCACACATTCGAGACTGCTTCGCTAGAGCAGGAACCCGCCCAATTTGATCGATTCAAAACCAATTGATACTTCGAACCGACTCAATCGAAATCATCGAAGGCGGAAACTAGCAGAGAACCCCAAAATCCAACCTCCCAAGCACCAAAATGCGCTCGAATCCTCACACGAAACGGGTAAAACCTTCAAATCACCCACGGAACAAACCGAATCCACCAAAAAATATCTCGAAACGCAAACCAACTCGTCACGCAAGCAAATTGAAATGCTCGAAACAACCGCGGACAGGATCAACAAAACCCTCGCGCAAACCCCTCTCACGAACCCCAGGAGAACTCCTCAACCGAACAAACCCAAATCAAACGGTGGGGAACGTCACGAATCCAGTCGAATCGCACGGAATCGAAGTGGAGAAGGGTGAGGCCGCAAGGATCCTTACCAGAAGCAGCGAGTCCTGCTCCGTGATCTCCGCCTCCTTCGTCCTCTGGGCCGCCAGCTGCAGGAAAACAGAGCGAGCACGCTCAGGATGCTTGAGCGCGCACACAAACACACACGGAGAGAGAGGGGCGGCGCAGTAAGAGGAAGATCTAGAGCTCACCATTTCGCGTCCGCGCTGTGTGCGAGGCGCCGGCGCGCGCGTGAGAAGGGGAGAGAGAGTGGGTGGGGGATGGGGAGGAGGGAGCAGGGAGGAGGATATGCTAGTGTGGAGTGGGTTTAGGGGTGGTTTATATCGGAGGGGCCAGTGGCCGCAGGCGTGAGTGCGTGACGTGCGTGGGTGAGAAGCCAAGACACGCGGGTGTTAATTCTAATTTGATAAAATTGGCCCTTCTAATTTTGAATTATGCGAATAGTGGTGGCTTGCAAGTTGAAGGTGTGGGCGGATCTTCCTATTCTACTGTTTTTAGTTTTGCACTGCAGGAGTACAACAATTTGGTGAACTCGTAGCAGTTTTTTCTAAAGACGAGTCACGAAGGATATGCCTTTTTTTTTCTACGAATCACGAAGGATATTTGTTTGGAACCCAGAATTCTCCATGGAAAATTAGTAAAATTCCCACAATAAGATTGCTGCGACCAATACAGCCTAAGACGAGACAAAGCTATAATTATCCTACAAACTGTCTCGATCAAGAACATATATTAAGCTAGGATATATGATCTACTCCTATTCTCTAGCTAGGGTACTGGTCTCATGGATCAGCTGGCCAAGGTGTGCGGCGCGCAGCTGTCAACCGTGCACGCCAGGACGTCCTTGTAGTCCCTGCTGATGGTGAAGGCGTCGTGCGCGGCGCCGTCGTCGCTGTGGATGAACTCCACCCGCAGCATCGAGTGGTCGCTCGCCGTGAGCTTGACGTACCCGAAGCTCTCGTCCCGCGCCACGCTCCACTGCGGCCACGGCCCGGCCGCGTAGCTCCGCAGCTTGGCGCCGCCGGTCCCGGCCACGATGTGGATCGTGCCGCTCGCCGTGCCGGAGTAGCTGCTGCTGCTGCTGCTGTTGCCCCCCTGCTTCTTCTTCCCCCCGTCCATGCACGTGTTCTCGTACACGGGGCAGGTGCGCTCGTAGTTGTGGGCGTGGCCGTAGATGGCGAGGTCGACGCGGTGCTTCTGCCACAGGCCCTGCAGCGCGCGGCCCATGGGCTCGGCGAAGGACCCCTCCTGCGCGTAGTAGTCGTTGGAGGAGTAGCCCAGCGGGCGGTGCGCCGCGAACACGAGCCACGGCTGGTGCTTCCGGTCCGCCGACGCGAAGCACCGCTCCAGGAACGCGTGCTGCTCCGACCCGGGACGCCAGTCGTGCTCCGTGTCGCCCACGCAGAACCGGAACATGCCGTAGTCCGACGCGTACCAGAACTTGCCGCGGTTCTCCTCCGCAGGCACGTAGAAGTAGGTCTCCGCCGGCACGCCGCACTCGCCGCGGGAGTCGTTGCCGTTGTAGAAGCCGCCCGTGTCCTGGAACGTCCTCTCGTGGTTGCCACTGCATCGATTGGTACCGACACAATGAGATTCTTCACGGAGTGATCGTTCAATACAACGGCAGGATAAACAGTAGAAGATTAGGATCCAACGAACGAACCTTGCCACCATGTACGGCACCTTGGAGGCGATGGGCTCGATCTGCGCGGTGAACTGATCCCACTGAGCGAGGAAGCCATTGGCGTAGGAGAGGTCACCGATGTGGAACACGGCGTCGTAATTGGGCAGGTCCTTGATCAGCCTGTCCATGGTCACCTGCGCACCGGGCTGGAAACCGGCGAGCTCATTGCTCCCGTCGCTTTGCCCCTGCCAAATGAAAATGCATTGCACGTCATGCTTGTCTGGTTCTCACGTGCCCCCAAAGTGCAAAAGAATTTTTTTTGCACAAATTCTGGTCAGAAATCTTACGAGTCCCATGTCACCGAAGACAACGACTCGCTGGAGCGAGTCCTGGCCAGGGAATGGCGACGCACGGAAGGAGGAGGACTTCCCGCGGACCACGGTTCCGTCAGGCAGCTCATACGCGATCTGGTAAAGATACCTGAAGAACAACAATATGGACAGTACGGTTATTACCACGGGAATGCACGCTGTAGAGTGCGATCACATTCTGTACTAGAAGTATCATCATATCATACTCTCTATTCGGCCACAAGTCCTTCAACAAGGCCGTGTGGATGAACCCAGGGTCTCTGTATCCTTCAGCGTTCGCTGGTTTACCTGCAATCCGATTCAGTAAAACACTGTTAAACCTTCTGAGTGCGGAACGAGCATTGTGCTTTGAGTTTCCACAAGATGAAATTCCATGTATACAGTTTGAATGTTTTTTTCTTGAAGGCAGAATATTAGTTGTGTGGAGCTGTACCGCACAGCTGCCTCCGTGTATAGGTGAGGGTGCCAGCCGGCGTCCGCTTGGAATTCTCCTCTCCCTTCATCCTCCATTCCACGAACGGATACGCTTCATTGATGTTGTACCCGCTCGTCCAAGTTACAGTCATCTGCGCAGAACAATCCCGTGAAAGAACATATGACACATCATCAGTCACCACGAAGGAGATCGCGTGCTACAAATATTTCAGCATGCATTTACAATCAGTGAAGAAGTTCCCCACCTCATTCCATTCTTTCCCTTGCGCCAGGCGTGGGAAAACCGGCGCCTTCGGGTTCGCAAAGGAGATCTTGTTTGAAACCGCGATAAGCTTAGGCTGCAAAAATTCATCGAAAATTAGGCTGCCGCAATTCCTTCCCGTGTGTTTGATTTGAGTCAAGTGCAGTGCACAAAACCGTCATAAATCCCAACTTACGTTGTCCTTGCCGCCAGAGAACAATCCGAAGGCGTAGTCGGACCGCTGGTTGATGAGCAGAAAGCTCATGTTGCCGCTGCCGGAGCCCATGAAACTCGGCGCGGCGTTGGCAAACATGTACTGCAACAAACACGAATTCCACCAAAAAGGTCAGCGAGAACCAGGACATGCCACGGCTTTCTGTAGCCGTTTACTACTGACCTTGATGGGCGCCGTCGGTAACCCTGCAGCAGGTCCGCCTTCTCCTGCCGCCGCCGCCGCACTGGCACTGGCACTGGCACCGCCGCCAACGCTCAGACTGCTCGCACCACCAGATCGGAGAAGGTCAGAGGAGATCAGGGCAAGTCGAGATCGAAATAAAGCGGCAACTAGTAGTAGGATGAGGAAAAGGTGCGATGGCAACACGATGTTGGGCGGGTGTACCCGAAATCGGCGGGGGAGAAGAGCGCGACCCAGTGGCCGGCGGACGGCGCCGGCGCGGTGAAGTTGACGGTCACCCAAGCCGAGTCCTCACCCTGTTTAATTTCGTGACGAGGCGTCACTGCGTCAGCGCACGACTATACTACACACGGGTAACAATCACGCGCGTACGTGCTTTACTCACGTTCATGCCGAGCACGGCGGGCGATGCGTGGATGACGGCGGCGGAGTCCATGGCGAACCGCGCGGCCTGCATCTTCAGCGTCGCCAGCGGCTGGATGTTGTCCGGCGTCGCGTCCTCCACCGCGAAGGCCGCCGCGGCAGACACCATCATCAGAACGCGGCCACGAATGCGCGCGCGCCCATCGTCGGCCGAGGACAGGATACGGCGCGCGGTGCACGCGTCTAGCAGAGAGGGCAGAGCCGAGATCACGCGCGGCGGGACGGGAAGCGGGTGCGCGTATATAGGGACTTCCGTTTGGATCGCGTGCCGTGACCGCGGGAGACTGTTGCGTTCCTCATCTTTCTCGGTCCCCACCTTGTGCCGCGTGTGGGACCAGGTAGTCAGCCTCGTGATGTTGTTTGCACGCCGCAACCCCAAGCCACAAGCGAGAATGCGGTTGCCGCGTGTTATCTTTTAGCTTTTCTATAGCCTACTATAGCGTCTTAGCGACGACAGGAGATAGTAGGTGCACTAACAAATTATTTGGATCTGTTTTTTGGTTTCGCAAGAGTGCCGATCAAAACATAGCAGCACGGATTCTATTTAAGGCAGCAGAGAAAGCGATGGCACCACAGACTATACACAATCTAAGAGTAGATCGACGCATAGCAACACCCCATTCCAGCGATGAGCTCTTTATCTGCTATATACTATCTTATTAGTCCAAGAACAGTATAATATGTAATTAACACGGGCAGCGACGCCAACGTCCCGACTATAATCCTGCAAATTAAAATTCCAGACAGATTCAGTCATTTTGTATAGATGACTAAAACTCTGATGCCAAGAACAACAACACAGGTGGCTTACGCAGTGCTCAGTATATCAGCATGCAGATCATACTCTCTCGCAAAGTTGAATGTCGCGACAGACTGAGGCAGCGCCGCCTGTCAAAAGAGAGAGAAGGTAAATTTGGTGGATTGTTCAACATGACATCAGACAAAACAACTAGTTTAATTAGTACAGCAGAGACACACTAAGCAACAAAAAATGTTCGGCGGTTTGACTGCTGAACAATTGTGCGTTGATCGTAACGTTTACCTGCACAATTGCAAAGCGCAGAAGGTCGCCGCGGAGGCCTAGAACGGCCGCTCCGACGGTGGCTGCGGCCGGTCCGGCCACAAACCTCAGCACCAAGCTGAGCGCCGTCAAGCGCGCGCCGCACATGATGAACTTGTCCTGCAGTGCGATGAACAAACCTGCAACCGAACATCTTAAGTACTCGCCGTTTGCACATGACGCAGTTGCTGAAGTAGCGTTTAGTTATAGTTACCCATGCTAAACATCCCCAGTCCGACCCCGGTCTTCGACATGATCAAGACCGAGCCATTGACGATGCTTGGAAGCTCCAAGTGCCACCTACATACATGGAAGACACCACAAAAATTAGGAAGCACCTTAAAATCATTGAGAGGGACGGGAAGAGCCAATGCGAGACTCTCTTTTCTTTTGGTTTTGGAAGAACACTGAGTCAGAGCAGAGCCGACCTAAACTTTATTTATTTTTACTAGAAACGGTGTGCCACAATCTGCTATTGTCACAAACAAGTGGTGTAAGATATTGACGCACCACCACGCTAATTCTTTTACCATCAATTGACGCACCACCACGCTAATTCTTTTACCATCAGTCGCTAGAAACATGCGTAATAAAATATAATAGAACTGTAAGATTCGCTCTTCAAAACGAATCTAGCTATAGCATTCTTAAATTTTCAAAGAAAATATTTAAAAATAGGGTAGGAAAATATACGTTTGAATATATACACACAATGCAAAACGACACTTGTCTATGACTGGAGGATGTATTTAGATCAATAATATACACATAAGTTTCAGTTGAGTATCGTAAATTCCGTTTTTGTCACTGTCTAACTATCTTCGATGGAAGATACTCCCTCCTCTTTTAAAATTATTGTCATCATTAATTTTTTTTTTACCTTTGGTCATTTGTCTTATTTAATTTTTTTTAAAAAAATTATCATATATTTTTTCATCATTAGTTTTATTACTAGATAAACTTAAAATATAATCAATAATTTTGTGTATTTAAGATAATTTTTTAAATAAGACAAATAGTTAAAGTTTATAAAAAAAGTTAGTGGTGACAATAATTTTGGAACGAAGGAAGTATATGTTTGTGAATTTTTTTAGTGGCAAATTTTTAATAGATATGCCATTGCAAGAATATGTAACAACACGCTAACAACTAGAACTCAGAGGGGACAGAAAGAGAGAAAGCAACACACACTTATTAGGATAGCAATGTACCATGTGATCAACGTAACATCACTGGTACTCATTTCTGTTTTTTATGAAAATGAAAGAAAGTTCCTGACACCATACCTGTGTGCAATTGAGGACCACGCCACTCCAAGAAGACTCGAGTAGACATTAGGATTGCAGGCGAGCTTGTGCGCAACAGTCCGAAGCAGCATCGCCCAGAACGACCACCCTGTCCTCATCTTCCGGTCATCTTCTGGCTCACCGACGTCGCTCACCACGGGCGCCTCATGATCCGCCGACGCGCGGCCGTCGTCCGGCGGCGCCACGGAAACCGGCATCGTCTCCAACCAAGCCTGCCGCGCCTCGAACACGACAAGCATCAGCGGGAACCACACGACGATCTGCATCATGGCCATCTGCACGGCGACGTCATGCGCCCACCCGCCGTACATGGCGTCCAGGAGCGGGACGCCCATGAGCAGCGCGTTGTTGAGCGCAACGAGCGAGAAGCCGGTGATGCACCACGAGTAGGAGGACGGGCGGCGCGCGGCCGCCCAGACGGCGAGGCCCAGCGCGATGCCCGCCTTGGTGACGACGTCGGCGGCCAGGACGCGGTAGCTCGTGGCGAACGTGCCGGAGCGCGCGGCGAGGTCGAAGCCGAAGAAGGGGTACGCGAAGTAGATCACGAGGCGGTTGATGGCGCCGCACTGCTCGGCCGTGAAGAGCTTCCACCAACGCACGGAGCCGTAGCCGAGGGCCAGGGCGAAGTAGAGCGGCGCCATGGCCACCACTACCTTGTACACGTCCTCCCATCCTATCATCTTCTTCTTCCCCCGGCCCCGGGGGACTTTCACCTGCCAGCTGATGATGATTGTGGTATGGTTTTCGTGTAGAGAAATGTCATCAGTCTGATGAGCCCATTTATATATGTAGTGTTGTAGTTTAGGATTTTGTAGTGCTCCTAGCCATGGCCAGTTAAGTAGTAGTACTATTGTTTACTTGGTCATACGTACTAGTAGATCCCACAATTCCCGATGGCATATCTTGATTTTGCACCCATCTCTCGGCAGAACCACCACATGCATTAGTTTACTGGCCACTGATATCATCATCAATTTTTTGGCTTAATTGAATATGACCTGCAATTGACTGCTTAGATATCAAATCCGAACCTACTGCACAACTGCACAAAGCCTTTCATTACTCCATTATTAAAAATAAATAAAGAAAGTACAATTATACTCTGCCCGATTGCTAAGCCTGCGTTTTTTTTTTCTTCACATATCTGTGAGTCTGTGACTGTTGAGTTTGGTAGACAGGTATCTCACGTACTCTGCGCCATGATGATCAGGTGACACATAACGACAGGGCATACTTTGCACGTCGCGAGCCAAAGTTGTTCCTAGCTAACATATTCGTTTCACTTGTCCCTCTGTTTAATATGTTAGACCTATGATAATGTGGTTAGCTCAATTTTATCGAAACTCGCGGAGTATTATTTTAGCTCGTTAGTCTAGTCAGACTGGCTATTGCACATTCATACTCTCTCTGTTCTAAAATATAGCTAATTCTATATTTTTTGAAGTCAAACATTTTAACTTTGATCATTTGTAGTAGAAAAATTATAAAGAGTGATAACACGAGAATACTACTATTATATTGATCATGAATTTAACTATCATAATATATAACTCTTATATATTGTCAATGTTTATATATATTTTGTTGTGGATGATCAAAGTTAAATTTTTTTGATTTAGAACTAGTTATATTCTGAAGCGGAGGGAGTATTCATCTTGGTCAGAAAGAAGATGGCAATAAGTTTTTTTTTTTTTGAGTTCACAATGGACGGTGGGATTGTATGATTTATCACAAAGGAAAACAGAAGCTATAACGTGTCAAAAAGAAAAAAAAAACAGATGCTATAAGATTTGGGTTAGGCCCATATCCAGATCGAAGACGTAGCCTCAAGAAATGAGATCAGTGCAGCCCATGGACCACAATGCTCACGGTCACGCGGAAGCTAAAAAGCCCATCTTAACGTACTCCGATCATCAAGGGGAAGAAAGAACACAAAACGCAAGGCGGCGTCCGCAGTACCTCCGCTTCGTGTTCAGCGTTCCAACTCCGGCGACTCCGCTACCACCAGCACCCAAAGCAGACAGCCCACTCCGACCACCGCGATGTCGAGGCGCGGCGACTGGGTCTACGAGAACAACGGCGGGTAGGTTCCCTTTCAACCCCTCCCCCCGTCGCCCGCCTGCCGGCCGTTTCTTCGTCTCCCTAACGTTTGCCTGTCTGGTTCTGCAGGACCTGCGTGGCCATCGCTGGCGCAGACTACTGCGTCATCGCTGCCGACACTCGCCTCTCCGTTGGATACAGCATCCTCACGCGCGACCACTCCAAGATCTGCGAGCTGTGAGTTCCCCGAACCGAATCGCGCGCTTCGATCTGCCCACCTGGGCCTAGGGTTTGTCGATTGAGATACTTGCGTGGCCGTATGATGTAGTCGGGAGTCGAATTGTGGGGTGGGAAGGTCTGATTCGTAGCAGGGTTTGGTGCAACCGTTGTTTGATTTAGCTAGGGTTTGGTTTGGTAGTTGGAGAATTGGGGAAAGGCCGGGCCATTCTTGAGTTTATTTTGAAGGAACTTTTTTTAATGCTTGGTAGTTTTTGCTTTTCGGCACCTGCTGGTTAGTTCATTGTGCTCTATGTATACGACATCATTTGATGGAATTGCTATTACGGTACAATTTGTAAGCTACCGATTTACTTAAGGCTGAAGCTGAACAGATTGGGTTCTTTGTAGTGTAAGCTTGCCTTATTTCACTCCTGCACTAACATCACGATGAATAAGTTGTCTCAAGTCTCTTAGAACAGTAAGTATGTTAAACACTGCTTACTGCATCAGAGGGGAAACATTTCTTGTTCTGACAGACTCACAGTTCATTTTCATATCATCAGAGGCATGGGGGAGTTAAGCATTGCACTTAGGTTTACGAATATTGGTATTTGAGGATGACCTACTTAAGTTCTGGTTTCTGTTTAGCTGTTTTTAATTTTTTATATTTCTAATGTACATATGGCTTACAAGTGATTACTTAAGCTAGTTGGCACTTGTAATTATGTTTCCTGCTCTTACCCATCCTGTCTGTTAGCCAGTCAGTTTTTTAATATGTCATTTAGTCATACTATGTGTTATGATATGGCATTTATTATGTCGAATGTTTCACACTCTGCATTCTTAGTGCCTAAAATTAAGATATTCTCTCTTCGTATGTTTATAGGGCTGACAAATGTGTACTAGCATCTTCTGGTTTTCAAGGTGATATCAAGGCTCTGCACAAGAACCTAGCTGCCAGAGAACTGGTAAAATTTTCAACTCAAAACTTTATGTGTGTCTAATTATATGTATGCCTGCCCCAGTCCTTGTTATCAAGTGGTTACATGATATCAAGAACTATACACTGTATAGCAGCGCCAACATGTAAGTTGTTTCTTTCATTTGTTTGTATAGCTATACCAGCACCAGCACAACAAAAGGATGAGCTGTCCCGCCATGGCACAGCTCCTCTCCAACACCCTGTACTACAAGCGGTTTTTCCCATACTATGCCTTCAATGTGCTTGGTGGGCTTGACAGTGAAGGTGAGATTTGATTTTTTGATTTCCTAGTTTCATTAGTTGTCTATGTGTTGTTTGAGCCCTTCTAAGCATGTTCTGTACCTGCACAGGGAAAGGATGTGTTTTCACCTATGATGCAGTTGGTTCCTATGAGAGGACTGGATACAGTGCTCAGGGAACAGGATCTACTTTGATAATGCCAGTCTTGGACAATCAACTAAAATCACCCAGTCCTCTATTGCTTCCTGCAAGAGTAAGCCATGCATGATTCTACATCTTTTGTGTTCCTAACATATATATTCTTGAATGATTTCTATTCACCTAGCACACATTAGTTGACCGAATTTGCATTTATATAAAGGGACGATGACTATATATAAAAATAACAGTAGTTTCCAAGAGCCTGAAAACATTATTGATCTATGCAGGATGCTGTGACACCTTTGTCGGAGACTGAGGCCATTGATCTAGTTAAGGATGTGTTTGCATCTGCAACTGAGAGAGACATCTACACTGTATGTTGCACTTGCTCACTGCCACATTTTACAGCTTGCTTATTGTGCCACTCAGCTGATCCACCGAAACCTGTAAACAATGCAGGGTGACAAATTGGAGATTGTAGTCGTTAACAAAGCTGGTACCAGGCGCGAGTACATCGACCTGAGGAAGGACTAAGTTGACGCTTCAGTAGCATTCACCCAAATGTGTTCCTGAGAATGAGCGTTTATGTCTAAAGCTGTTACTACATAGAGACGCTCGTGTTTGCTTGCATCTGTTCTGTATCAGGATCAGTGATATTGTCTTTGTTAAAACGAATTGCTTTGATACTGAAGATATTTGTTGCAAAAGGGCTGTATTTGTTTGAGCTGCACCGTAATGAAGCGTTTAATCTGAAAAAGTAGGCGCTTTTTAACAGTTGGAACTATGACTGACTTTTACACCACGGACTTAACCGAAGGATTTTTTTAGTTCTTGCTCCGAAGCGTTAGCTCATTATCTGCATTCAATTAGTTTTCTCATATAATCGATAATACACGTAACAGTTTTTGACACGTGGGCTATATGCCGGCTAATCACACGGCCCACCTACCACCTTCTCCAGCAAGGAGGCATGAAAGCCGCCCGCCGGATAGCAGCCGAACCGAACCAACACCATCGTCTTCCATCTCCATAGCAGCCGAACCGAACCTAAACACCATCGTCTTCCCCGGTCAGTTCCCACCTCAACTGCTACCACCAAGAAGCCACCACTGACTAATCGGAGGCAGCAACGAGCCATGGCGATTGCGAAGATAGCGCCGTCGATGCTCTCGTCGGACTTCGCCAACCTCGCCTCGGAGGCTGAACGCATGCTCCGCCTCGGCGCCGACTGGCTCCACATGGACATCATGGTACGATCCCCTTCCCCCACCAGCGGATCCCGTCCCTTTACCGCTGTCGTCCCTTGCGTGTGCAGCAACGCTCATACTACCTCCTCTGATTCGAACTATACTTTACTTGGTGCGTAGAGTTGAACTACACCTGTTATTGTATTTCTGGACCTAATCATTTGCTGTGGCGACCAGCGGGGTAGGATTTAGGAATTGTTACAGATTTGCTTTTTGAGTTAATCGCTGCAAATTCGATTCAATGACCTACTATGGCATTTAAAGTATATCCAGTGGGATCAGAATTGGGCTTTTGTTTCGTTGACTCTGTCATCAAGTGTACTAGCATTTGCTTACTGAAAGATCGCAGGCATATTTGTTCATGGCAATCTGTAGTTATTGCCTGTATCTTCAGCTTTGCTATATTCCCCGCTACCACTGCTGGCAGGCGTCATTTCCTCTCTTTTGTACACGGGTTGATAAACTGATGATAAAAGATATCCACAATCAAAAGGACCTTATACTGACCTCTTTGTTATCTTATATCCGTGCAGGATGGGTGAGTCCGTCTCTATTTTCCAATGTGGTAGCCTTACATTTGTGAAGGAGCTGGTGGAGTCCTGTTTAGTCTCAAGTCTGTTTTTCCTTTTTAACCCCTTGTCATGATAGGAAGTTTGCTTAACCGAATTTTCAGGAACTAACACCTGAAGCTACATTTCCTACTTAGACTGTTGTCCTCACACCCATACAGATCTTCTTGTTCGTTTTTTTGCCTCATTCGTGATTACTCTAGACAGCTTGGTTGTCAGAGATTCTTGCATCTTATGCAGAATTTTGGAAAATCATACCGTGGAGCTTCCGTAAAATAAAAGGTAGACTTGCGATGACATGTAAACAGTAATTCTCAACATTATGCGGTACCTAAAAAGGAAATAAAGACATTCAGTTTTCTTCTGGCATACCTTTCGGAATGTAGTACTGTCATTGATATGACCAAGTTGCAAGCAATGAGAAGATTAAATCAGTGAGCATCAAGTGGACCACTGTCAATCACTATTCTGTTAACTCAGTTTTCGTGACTCTTATCAGGAATCAAGCTTTCCCTGTCATAAAATTAGGGACTTCTTTTTGGAGATGCTGAAGAAGAATGCTTGCTAACATGGTCTGTTCTAACATATTGGACAGAACCAGAGCAATTTTCTGACAACAAGCGTCGCATTTTGACCTTTTCGCTGTCCTTCAGTAGGGTAGAGTTTTTTTGTTACCAAACTGAAATTGCTCAAGTATCATGTCAATTTATGTCCACGTCATCTGTCGAAAAGGAATAGTTTACTTTATCCAAGTCTCAAGATTAAAGGACTAACCTCCAATTATTTAAAGAAATGATGATAGATAAGTTCCGACAGTCATGGAAAATTCCATCCTGTATGGATTTTATTTTAACTTTGTCAACTGTTTGCAAATTCAGGCACTTCGTTCCTAATCTGACTATTGGGGCTCCAGTGATCCAGAGCTTGAGGAAGCACACCAAGTATGTTGATCTTCCATGGCTCTGCCAATATGGAGACTTCTGTTTTTGTATACGTTTAATGATGCTAACCCTTGTTGATTTCTAGGGCATATTTAGACTGCCATCTAATGGTCACAAACCCTTTAGACTATGTGGAACCTTTTGGAAAGGCTGGTGCCTCAGGATTCACATTCCATATAGAAGTAACCAGAGGTAAACCCACATTCGGTGGCAAATGGTTTATTATTTCCACTTTTACTCATATTATCGAAATGCTTGATACAGACAACTGGCAAGAGCTTATCAAAAGCATTAAATCGAAGGGTATGCGGCCTGGTGTATCATTGAGGCCAGGCACTCCAGTTGAGGATGTTTTTCCCCTGGTAAGTTCGTGCACTCAAGACAATTTCATCATGTTGTAACATTGAAAAGAAAACTTTATACTAGTTCTATGAGTTTGAATTATAAGTTTTTTTTTTCACACACCTTTTCTAATAATTGCACACAGTGGAAGTAAGCCTATATTCATTCAGTGTAGTTTCTGTGATTCCTTGTTGTATTCTGGGTTCGTGACATCCAGTGTAATTTAATTTCTGTGTTGTTTGGAACCTATGTACCCTGAAACTATATTTTGTGTTATGGTGTTTGTTGATGTATGTAATGTAACATTTAAGCTCTGTCGTTCACTGTTTGATAAATACATTGTATTTCTCTTTGTCAGATGTTCATTCTGTATTGTCCATTTCTGTTACAATCAGAAACTCATCACTGAAAGCAATTTTAAAATGCACCGCATTCCTCAGTCCACTTTTTTTAAAGAAAGGTCCAGAAAAATGATACGCGATGTCCTGCTTATCTTCTTGCATTCATGTCCATTAGTTGAACGTCTTTGATCATTTTTCTTGCAGATTATTAATTGCTGATCCTTCTTATGTTCTGTTTCTCTGGCTGTTTAACTAATGGATTTGTCAGCATTGGAGTATTTTTGAAAGCGTGAGCAGTTTTGTACTTTTGTTAATGAGAAATGAGAAATTTTACAGGTGGAAGCAGAAAATCCGGTAGAATTGGTTCTTGTGATGACAGTTGAGCCTGGCTTTGGTGGTCAGAAATTCATGCCGGAAATGATGGATAAGGTATTGCCATCTGCCACTGTTCCATTCAGTTCCTCGGGCTCTTCATCCTATATTTCTGATACTGTGCTTTCTACTCACTTTGTGAAATCTGGATAAATTAGGTCCGTACGCTGAGAGAGAAGTACCCGTCACTTGACATCGAGGTACTACCATCCATGTCTACATGTTCTGTAACGAATATGCAAATGACGTGCGATTAGTTTCACCTTTGTCTGTTTCCTCAAACCAGTTTGTGATTGTGCTTTCAGGTCGATGGTGGTCTAGGCCCTTCAACCATCGATGCAGCCGCTTCTGCGGGGGCCAACTGCATCGTCGCAGGGAGTTCCATATTTGGCGCTGCCGATCCAGGAGAGGTCATATCGGTGCTAAGGAAGAGCGTTGTAGAATCTCAGAACAAGAACTGATCTGTACTCAGTTGTTTCTTCTGTATAAACTTGCACTCTGCACTTCATTCATACGAATCCCCAGATGCACCGAAAACCGGTGGGCGAGAATAAAAGTTGCTCTTCGCAGTTGGCACAATGGCACTGATGCCTTTGTTATGTAACTCGTTCTGTCAGTACTTTTTGAAAGAGAACGTAAAGCTGGATTTTTCATTGGTTAGACTACGCACAAATATGGGTGGTGGCCTTAAGCAGAGTAGGCTTTTTCCCTGCGACATACTGTGGTAAGTTTCAGTTGGGAAAGTGTATTTTTTTTTCAAAAAAAAGTTTCAGTTGGGAAGTAAGTCTGGTTCCCCCTCAGTCGCGGGCAAACATGAGGACAGCTCGAATCATATCCTGTGCATAAAATTGCCAAATCAGTATCAAACTAGTATTTTGAATTGATATGTGCTGTGACTGCGACCCTGTTCTATCTCCTGGAACAGTGTGTCGAAAGGATCATCTGACCACCTTACAATAGCGAATTGTACTGAATGGCGACAAATAGTTGGAAAAGGACAATTCACTGGACACACGTATGACGGTCCTCGCGATCCATTCTGCAACTAGCCAAAGAACACCTGGCATCTGGCGGTTTAGGGGATAATTGCATAAACCACCCTATAAGTTACTTCAAGTTTGAGTTTCTCACCCATAAATGTTTTTTTTACAAATTTCTATCCACCCAATGAGTTTAGTTGCAAAAATCACCCCACTTGACACATGTTTAATTGATTCTATATATTTTTATTGATATAAACAAATAAAATAATTTAAGTGAAATAACTTTAATGTTATTAAATATATTTAGTGTGCAATTTCTCTTATTTTCATGAAAATTGTATTCAAATTTCAAACTTTGTGAACTGTCCGAACTTTAATTGACATTTTTGCTATATATTCTCTATAAAAGAATATGAAGATTATATTTTTAAAATTTTTTATGTTTGATAAGAACATTATTAACTATTTTAAATAAATAAAAATATGTTAAATAAATTAAACATCTGTATATTGGGATAATTTTTACAACAAAATTCATTGGGTAGGTGCGGATTTGCAACAAAATGATTTATGGGTGAGAATCTCAAACTCCATATAAATTATGAGGTGTTTTTTACAATTAACTCAGGCAGTTTAGCTCTATCCTCTACTATTCCCCGCCCACAGAAAAAACGTGTGCTTCCTTTGCACCAACTTCCTGAATGTGGCTTTCGTACGCCAATGCTCCAATCCGAAGCACAGGTCCCACTTGTCATGCACTGGCCGCACCCAAGCCCGTCTGCTCCACCAAAAGACAGAGACCAGCACGTCATCAACCTTAATTTTCTCGGTTTACATATTTAAATTGAACCAATTTAAAAAGTGCTGGCGAGTGGATTCGGGCGTGGGTGATCGAAGGAGCCCGGCCGACCGACCGAAACCCGCGAATCTCGAATCCCGATCGACCGGAGGCGGCGGCGGCAGCAGCAGCAGCAGCAGCGATGCCGGAGAAGGCGGTGGACGACGTCATGGAGGCGGCCGTCGGGGCCCACTTCAGCGGCCTCCGCATCGAGGCGCTCCGCCTCTCCTCCCCCTCCGCCCCGTCCTCCCCTTCCTCCGCCAGGTCCGCCGCCGCAGCCACGGCGGCGCACTCCAACGGCACTGTGTATGCAAATGGGACGGCTTCCCCCGCCACGGCAGCGTCTGAGCTCGCCTCCCCCGCCGCTATCCGGCAGCCCTTCGTCATCGGTAGGTTATTCCAGCTCCCCGGCACGCGCGCACGGCTTAGGCCCCTTCCTCGTGACCAGCCCGTCCCCATTTTGTTTTTTTCTGGCCATGTTTGAGAATTTCCGCTTGAATTTCTGAAGGGGTTTCGGGAGGGACAGCCTCGGGGAAGACCACGGTGTGTGACATGATCATCCAGCAGCTGCACGATCACCGCGTCGTGCTCGTTAACCAGGTGCGTTCACTGTCAGCTGCTCGTGCTATGGGATTGTTCAATCTTTCCTGGTTGAGAGCTTCACCTTCAATGCTCTGTAGTTTACTGGTTTTGCGTAGTGTGTCAAGTTATGGAGTTCATCGAATTTGATGGTCCTGGATCCCTAGTCCGTACTTAGCTTGGATTAGCTAGTATAGTAAAGTAAATCCAATGGTGACCTCTGAAGAAGTTAGTATAGTCAAATAAATCCAATTGTTACTTTGAAGAACCGGTATAATCCATATTCTCCATGTCCTTTTCAGGATTCGTTCTACCGCGGCCTAACTCCTGAAGAATCTGCACGTGCCCAGGACTACAATTTTGATCACCCTGGTACTTGATTTGCCATTTATATCGAAATGGAAGTCGTCTACATGCATCAGTGATGAGAGCTTGGACCGTCTATTTTTAATTGAAATGCGAGACAACATGCTGTCATTGCTTGCAGATGCATTTGACACAGAACAACTTCTGGAGTGCATGGGACAGCTGAAACGTGGGCTGCATGTAAACATTCCTATATATGATTTCAAGAAGCACCGACGGTGTTCTGAAAGCTTCAGGAAGGTAGCGATCACCTGTTGGCTTGTCAGTTTGAAAAAGTTCTCTTCTCTGTGATTATGAGTTCAAGTTATTAGTCTGTTGAATAACTCAAGACAAGCAATCTACATTCCTGTTTTTACTGGTCCACTGTAAACCTTGACCAACCAGATTCTGTTGCAAGTTTAACTAGATCATATACAGTTTTATATTGATCCATTCTTTCTTGCTTTAGCGCAAAATCTGCAGCAAGGTCATGAACTGAAGGTTTGGTGTTCGTTATTAATGCTTACTGATTTCAAATTGCCTGTTATATACATTCATATATGTTGGCCTGTTGCTTCTAAAAATCACACTCTCTAATATCTGAATTATGAACTAAGCAGGGTTAAACTAGCTGGCATACAAAACAAGCTATTGGACAGTCTTGCTGTATATTTCTTTAGATTTTTATTTGTAGTCTTTTATATGTTGTTATGTGTACTAATATGCTTCAACAAAGATTAGATTATTATTTAAAGTCTTGAAAAGTAGGAATACTCATGTAAATTGATAAAACTCTACAACCTCTTTCCTAACTAAGCTGCCGGTCAATATCATTATGTTAGGTTAATGCATCAGATGTCATCATTTTGGAGGGCATTTTAGTGTTCCATGACCAGAGAGTTCGCAATCTGATGGACATGAAAATTTTTGTGGATACAGGTTCTCCTTTCCTCACTTATACATTTGGTTTGTTAGAGAAATTATGAATAACCTTTTCATGTCATTAGCTGAAATTCTGTTCACTTCTTTTTTGGTGGTCTGTGATGTACCAAATCAGATGCTGATATTAGGCTTGCTCGACGAATCAGGCGTGATACTGTTGAAAGAGGTAGAGATATTAGCTCAGTGCTTGATCAGGTACTTCAACTGATGAGTTTCCCTCTTCTTTATATGCAACATCTTTGTACTTATATTAATGCCTGTGACTGTAATATGAAATTGTGTTGGCATGCATAGTATGGGAGGTTTGTGAAGCCTGCATTTGATGATTTCGTTCTGCCTTCAAAGAAGTATGCTGATGTGATCATTCCACGAGGTGGTGATAACCATGTAGCAGTTGATCTGATTGTTCAACATATCCGTACAAAGCTTGGTCAGCATGATCTGTGCAAAATCTATCCAAATGTCCATGTTGTTCAATCAACCTTTCAGGTAAAGCTGATGAATTCTATTGATCTTGTTGATTTATTTTGTCGAACACGATCTTGTTGATTTATCACGTTATTTGCTGGATTTCAGAATTCCTTTTGCCTATTACTGAATTTGACAGATCCGAGGAATGCATACTCTGATTCGTGATAGAGACATCACTACTCCTGATTTTGTATTTTACTCAGATCGGCTGATCCGTTTGGTAATACTATTTTTCATGCCTTAATATTTCCCTTCTTTATTGGCAATTGCATTCATTTAACTGATTAAGAATCTGAAAAAATCATCTTTTTAGGTAGTTGAGCATGGTCTAGGGTACTTGCCATTCACAGAAAAGCAGGTCATCACTCCAACAGGTATTTTGTGAATGGTACCATATATCTTGACTCTGCTTAATTGTTGACCTTCCAGTTATCTTTTCCATACTAAACTAAAAAGTACATCCATACAGCTATGCCTTTTCTTTTAAAAGACTTTGTCTCCCTGATTGACTATAATGCATCTGTGGTTCTAGCTCATATATCATAAACTTCCAATGGATATTGCTGAAAGACATGTTCTTCTTTTGGATCCAGTGCTTGGTACAGGTTAGTTTTACTTGCTATTCTGTTTTTGTTTCTATTGTTTGTTTTAGCTGAAATTAGTTTATTCAGATATATATATATATATATATATATATATATATATATATATATATATATATATATATAACAAACTCCACAAATAATTCAGATATAAGAATATTCTGAATTTCTGATACAGTATCATTGAAAGATACAATTAAATGCTCTAGAAACTACAGTATATCCGTTGGGAAATGCTCTGAATCTTGTAAATCTCATGTGTGGTCAACTGCCCAGTCATTTTTATGAGATTAACAGTTTTTGAATAATTTTGATTAACGTGCTAATCAGTCCATAAGCATTTAGCACAATTCTTTTTCACTTTCCTCCCAATTTATGTATTTTACCTTATAACTTTATAGGTAACTCAGCAAATCAAGCTATCGAACTTCTTATAAGAAAAGGTGTTCCTGAGGACAGAATAATTTTCCTCAATCTCATCTCGGTATATCTCTTTGCATACTGCGGTCTGTTACTCATTGCCTCTCTTTTGGTTGCGTAACACTTGCAAAACGTTTTTATGGTGATCAGGCTCCTGAAGGAATTCAATGTGTTTGTAAGCGATTTCCATTGTTGAAGATTGTAACATCAGAGATTGATTCCGGGCTTAATGAGGAATTCAGGGTCATCCCAGGACTGGGAGAGTATGGTGACCGCTACTTCGGCACAGACAATTGACGATGTACGGCTGTGCCAAATCTCTGAGAGGGATGCTACATTGGAAGTAACATTTACTGTGAAAGGCTGTAGTTGTGTCTAGTCGTTTGTACGATCTCCGGCATAAGTTGGGCCAAGGGGGTAATGTTGAGAGAATCTGTGTGAATTCAATGAACGTGTAAACGTTTAGCCCTTTACGGGGCCAGTAGAAGCTCTGTTCAATACCTGATAGGTCTAAATAAGCAATTTCCATTCAATATTTTGTTGTTGTGATCCTGGTGAGGAAAGACGGTTTCATATCAAGTTGTACAAAAGCGCTGTAAACTCGGTGTCCTGGTTTGATATTTTCTTATAATAAAAACAAAGAGATTTTTTCTGGTATTGTTAATTAAAGGGGAAAAAACGTGATGAAAACCGTTGTGTGGGAGGTGCAAATCTGCAATGATCACAGGAGCGGTTGATGTTGATAAGAACTACGTACTGGATCGCAAAAGATGACATGCGCGTTGTCATCGGCACGCTCGCCGCGCCGCGCCGTGCGCGCGAGTTTGTCGCTCGATGCATCGACCAGCCGGTATCGCATCGGTTTTCATCACGTGCATCGACCAGCCGGTACGCGCCGTGATAAAGCTATCTAGTATACAATCTCCCAGTTGAGCTAAGACCTTACGATTTTGCCGAGCGTATGTAACTCAATTCTGTCCTCGCAATTGTTCTCCCACTGCTACTGGCTCTACCATGCCATATGACTCGGTCTCACGCGACACGCTCCCAAGGTCGCAACGCGCCAACTGGGCATCTCAAAATTGTCGAGAGTTAATGACAGACGACAACTTCCCGTTTTCTTTTACCTGGGGTCAACCATTTCCGGAAAGGCTGTGTGTAGGGGTGCATGGACTGTCCAATCGTGGCACTCCTACTTGCTAAATTAGCGTCAGTCCTCACTTGTTTTTGTATGCTGTCTCAGTAATATACTGTCAGTTGATCTGACATCTTGGCACGGCTCCGCAACTGACACGAGCCCCATCTAAAGTCTACTTGTACCGTAATATACTAGTGCAGTCCTCCCTGCCGGTTTTTCCTCATATACGCTTGGCGTTCCCTGCGAGAGAAACCATTCCCTGTGCTGCTCGTCTCCAAGATGTACACCATGAGAGATTTCTTGGGCTTCTTCCTCGGATCAGCCGTCACCGCCGCGTGCATTTTGCTGCTGTTGCCGCCTTCTCCGTGCCCCTGCGGCGGCGGCGGCGGCGTTGTGCCGGCATATCAGCAACTGCTGGCAAACTTGGGTAATGCAAGTCAAGTCCTTGCTCGTCCCGGCTTGGAAAAGCATGACACGGTACGCGCGTGCACGGCTGAGAAATTTGTTACTGCTAATAACTAAGTTGAGCTTCAGTTAGTTGTTTCAATATTTTCTTATGGTTCTTCTCTAGCATAGTAAGATGGAGTGATCTAAAACTAGTTTTGTGTACGTGTCGTGTGTGTGTCAGGCTCATCATCAGGCCGGTGCATCTTCATCTGAAGACGAGGTCCTGACGGATCTGCTCCGGCGAGCGGCCATGGACGACAAGACCATCATCATGACGTTCACGAACGAGGCGTGGTCAGCTCCCGGGTCGCTCCTGGACCTGTTCCTGCAGAGCTTCCGTCTGGGCGTGCGCACGGCGCCGCTGCTGAAGCACCTGGTCGTGGTCGCCGTGGACGTGGGCGCGTACGAGCGGTGCCAGCACGTGCACCCGCTCTGCTACCACCTCCTTGGTCCGGCGGGCGTGGACTACGCGTCGGAGCAGTCGTTCATGAAGCAGAACTACCTGGACATGATGTGGCGGCGCAACCGGTTCCAGGCCCGGGTGCTGCGCCTCGGGTTCAGCTTCGTGTTCACCGACGTGGACATCGTGTGGCTCCGGAACCCGCTGCTCCGCGTCCCCGTCGGCGCGGACATGGTCATGTCCTGCGACTGGTTCTACGGGGAGAACCCCTACGACCTCAACAAGCGCGCCAACGGCGGGTTCGTCTACGCCAAGGCCGGGCCGAGGATGGTGGCGTTCTACGACGCCTGGTACGCGGCGCGGGCGGCGTTCCCGGGCAAGAACGAGCAGTTCGTGTTCGACCGGGTGAAGCACGCGCTCGCCAAGCGACACGGCGTAAGGGTGCAGTTCGTCGACACGGCCTACCTCAGCGGGTTCTGCGAGCTCCGCAAGGACTTCTACCGGGTCTGCACCGTGCACGGGAACTGCCTCGTCGGGCTCAAGACCAAGCTCCAGAAGCTCACGGAGGTGCTCGACGAGTGGAAGGAGTTCAGGGACAAGGCCGCGCGGATGGGAAGCAACACCACCGCGCTCACCGACTGAAACTAACGTGGTGACGTCGTCGTTGCTTGATGACTTGGTCTCGTATGCGACTTTTTTTTTTTGTGAGGTGGGATGCAAATGCAACTTGGGAATTCTACTTGGCGTTTTCCCTCAACACTCTTTGTTATTCTTGTTGATCCAAATTTCCAGAACTTCTAAATATCAGTATATTTCAATGTATTCATAGATCTTAAGTGCGAAAGGGTGCCCTCGCCGTCCCGCGAGATTCCCGGCTGCCTCCATGTTTTGACGAGGGTCAGTCTTTTAGAATTAAGATCACCTCAATGGGACACACACAATGCCTTATATCTCCTCCATATCGCCATAGATATTTGACGCTCTTGATTTTATTTACTTGATATTCCATGACCAACTTTAACTACAACTGAGTTATAATTAATATTAAATAAAACACATGACATTACTTTTTAATACAAAGAATGGTTATCTTTCTCTCTCTCTTTTTTTTTGGCAAAATTTGTCTTTTTCTTTTGGGGTAATAAGAAAAATAGTTATCTGACTAATTATTAGCTGGAGTATATAGCTAATATTAACTTTTGAGCTGTTTGGAGTGGTTGACTAGCAAATGAATGGAAAAGTTTTTTAGTCCTAAGTTTACAGTTTAGGTTTCCCATGCCAAATTCTTTGGTGCTGGCATCTTGGTGCTCCCTTCTCCAAAAAAAAAAAAATCACATATTGTTTCGTGGTTTGCTTTATACTAGCAAAATTGAAACATAACCTATATAATTTTATATATCTAAACTAATGTTTTGAATAACATGAATGATCAAACATAATGGAAAAAAGTCAAAAATGATAATAATTTTGAAACAAAGTAATATATTTTAATAGAATTTCTTTCAGTCGCATAAGAAAAATTATTGTTGACTAAGTATTAGCTGAATTAACTGGGTTGCTTGGAACGTCTAGAGATAATTTTAGTAAATAATTATTGTCTCTAGTGATTCCAAATGCAAACAGTATAACAATTTTATGTGCGTGGACTGAAATCTCATGAAAGTCATACTGCATGTGCGCGTGTACTTTTGGATTGATTTTGACCAATTCCAATTGGCCAAAGAATGAAGCAAGTGGCTCACTAACTTTAAGGCAAGTGTCCAAGACGCAACACATTCAAAGTTTCAGTACTACGTAGCTTGCACGTGCCGCATGGCACGTTAATTCGTTGAACAAGCGCGCTGCTCGATGCATGAGCCCATAGAAAAGCTGCAGTTGCTTCGCCTCTCACTGTTCGTTTTTTTTTTTTTTGAACCAAGCCTCTCACTGTTCGTTGAACATCGTACACATGGCGTAGTCTCGGCTCTCAAAGTCTATACAACATGTCAAAGCAATTAACCGTACTGCACTTGCGATGCACATGTTCTCAAGTACTCATTCCCGTACTATTCGATAATGCAACACCGATAACACATGTTCTGAAGTACTCATTCCCGTACTATTCGATAATGCAACACCGAGAAGGGTGAGCGTTTTCTTTTAAAACGAAGAAGAAAAAAGAAATTTATTTTTGTGATGAAAAATAATGAAATGAAATTCGAATCAGAATATATACCTAGAGAATTAAGAGATGAATGTCGTATAAGTGGCAAGAACTAATCTGTTGAATAATAATCGATAAATAAAACACGTACTCCACTCCACGTATGATGAATTGATGAGTCGAGCTGATCATCATCAGTCTGTGAGCACGGTGCCGTTGGTGGCCTTGAACTTCTTCCATGCGTCGAGCACGCCGCGCAGCCTGTCGAGCTTCATCTTGAGCCCGACGAGGCAGTTGGCGTGGAAGGTGCAGAGCTTGTTGAAGTCCATGACCTTCTTCCTCCGCTCGCAGAACCCGCCGAGGTACGCCGTGTCCACGAACTGCGCCGTGACGCCGTGCGCCACCGCCAGCTCGCGCTCCAGCTTCTGGATCAGGTCCTGCTCATTCTTGCCCGGGAACCTCTTCCTGGCCTCGTACCACCCTTCGTAGAACGCCACCGTCCTGGGACTCGCCTTGGCGTACACGAACCCGCCGTTGGCGCGCTTGTCGAGGTCGTACGGGTTGTCGCCGTAGAAGGAGTCGGCTGACATGGCGAAGTCCACGGCCACCGGGATGCGCAGCAGCGGGTTCCGGAACCAGACGATGTCGACGTCGGTGAACACGAAGCTGTAGCCCAGCTCCAGGACCCGGGCCTGGAACCGGTTGCGCCGCCACATCATGTCCAGGTAGTCCTTGGCCATGAACCGCTGCTCCTTGGCGAAGTTGGCGCCGCCGCCCGGGAACGCGTAGCAGAGCGCGTGCACCTGCTCGCACCGCGCGAACGCCTTGGCATCGGCGGTCACGATCACAAGGTGCTTCAGAAGGGGCTCAGTACGCACGCCGATGCGGAAGCTCTCCAGGAACAGGTCCATGAGCGAGCCCGGAGCCGACCACGCCTCGTTCGTGAAGGTCATTAGTATGGTCTTGTCCTCCATGGCTGCTCGGCTCAGGATCTCGGGAAGCTTATTGTCGTCGTCTTCATCAGCCTGCTTGCATTATTGCGAGTTCATTATATATATATGGCATTTTAATGCGAATCAGTTAGTAACAAGATTACACATGATGAGCAAGAATTACTTGAAGATCGATGATTTTACATACCACGCCAAGCTTCTTCTTGCTGGGATGAGTCCCATTGGCAGCCAAGGCCTGTTCTTTACGTGCCGGAACGGCGCCGCGGCACGGGCACGGATCAGCTGCACGCTGCACCAGTAGCAGCACGACACAGGCTACGGAGCTGATAACAAGGAAGCGCAAGAGATTTCTCACGGTGCTCATCGTGAACAACAACACCGTTCGCACGATCTCAGCACACACGCTATGGTGATTATAAACTGAACCGCAGGAAGCTACTTGGATGGCTGACTGCGTGAAGCTTAGCTAGTGTAATGTAGCTAGCTCGCGTAGCTGCAGTTTGACTGTCCATTATGAACACATATAAAATGTGTGTTGAATACTCTGTAACCATTATTTTGCATTGCTTGAGAATGGGAAAAGTGTTCTACTTTCGCCAAATCACGTCAAACCACGGTTGTGATTGACTTGAATACCCCCTTAGTTTTGTCTGCAATAGGTAAATCTAACTACACTTCCCCTTTCCAAGACTTTCCCGGTATGGAAGGAACCAAGTCGGTAGTTGACTCCATCTAACACTTCTGCAAAAAGAAAATGCTCATATCGGACCACATGTGCTTATGGGTTTATATATGCACAGGAATTGAGCGGGAATTAAGACTATATACATACATGCGTCATGCGTGCAGGAGCGGCCACCGTTGACGAAGGAATGAGTGCACTGACCCAGACAACGTTGTTTTCCTTGTACCGTCGATTACGGAAAAGTAATTAATTAAACTAGAACCTATTGCACAAATTAAAGAGTTGCATGGTTTGAACATATTGCTCCACATAAAGCTAGATTAATTGAGAAACAAGGGTTTGAACCTACTGCCCCAGACATGGTTTGAGCCTATTGAAAGGAAGTTTCAGAAAGCCTAGCCTGTCACTCACGGTGCGCCGCCTGCTCATCCTCGACTACGCTGTGTTCTGCATTCGAGACGTCGCCTTGCCCGTGCATTATGCATGGCTTGCGTGCCACATCCAGGCGATCGGACCAGGCCCTCGGGCTGGTGGCAAACAGCACGGCGCGGATCAGGATAGGAACGGTGAAAAAATGTGATGTTCTGGTGTCATTTCTGACTGGCTGCAATGCACTGCGTAGGGAGAGCAGGACATGGACAGCCTTTTAATAGGTACCCATGGATTTTCTCTAGTTGGAAATTCATTCTTTTCCCTGTAATTTTGTTTATTTGGTTGTTTTTGGATGTCGAGGAGCAGGCCACACACGCCAGTAATCAACGAGACGATCCCTTCGAATGTGAAAAGACATTAAACAACACTTGCAATTTAGCCATAAATCGAAACACTACTTGATTCTATTTCTTCAACAACAAATTTTTTTTATGCTATTTAGTGCTACAACGCCACTTCAGTAATCACCGCCACCATATATGTGGAATGGAAACCCGGAGTCTGGATTACCCTCTTCATATCCGCCACTCTCAGGGTGCCTAAGATGGACGCCACCTAAGATGCTCATACGGCCGTTTTAATAAGCTTAAGAAATCTTAGACATAGTGTAGTGCAGGAGGCAGCTTGGGATTCTGAATTGAACGACTTGTCATTGCTTACAACCTCCGATCCAGATAAACTTTGCAACATCTAATAATTAACTACTAGCATTTTGGTTCAAGATCTATCTTGGACACATACATGCAAGTGACAAGTCTGGTCACAGCACATACATCGTACACTACGTTCGTAGTTATACAACAATTTTCACAGCAAGTCCAGGTACTCCATGAAATGAAGTGATGAGCAGTAAGGCATGACTCCAGTCCGCTGCATCAAGCATCGTCCGACCTGTACAATGAAATATATAACAATACAAGTATAAACAAGTCTTCACCTAAGAAAAAAGTAACATCGTGTGAACGGGGCCTTTACCGTAGTGGTAAGGTGCCTTAGTAGCACCTCCTAGGTCTTGGGTTCGATTCCTGTTGAAAGTGAATTTTTCGGACTAGGTTAAAAAAATTCCCTCGTCTTTCTCCTAAGCCAAAGCATGTGTAAGACCCTGCCTGGAGTCAATCGATGCGGGCTTTGCTCCCGATTTAAAGGCTAGTGCACTATGAAACTCTCACACAGGCTAAAAAAGGGGTCACCATGTCAGGAGGGGAGAGGGCTTCGGGAATTTTCTAGACCTACGTGAGAAGGTCCTCTCTTCTTAATATAATACCGTTGGGGCGGTCTTACCCCGGCAGGTCTAGTTTTTAAAAAAGTAACATTGTTGCATGATTTTATTGCTCAAGGTAGATGCCCTTTTCCCCCCTCTCGTCTATGAGAAGAAATAGTTTACAGAAGAACCAGAAAGAAAAAAAAAAGTCCTTGCCTCAAAACTAAAAGAGTATTATTTAGTTTCGACCAATATCTATGTCTAACCATTTCCAGTAATTAAAGGAAGAAAGCATTCCCTTGTATCAATATGCATCCTTCATAATAAAACTGTTGCAGACAAACAAAGAGTTCACAGCCCATCACATGCAGAGGAAAAATTCTAACTAAAGCAAATTATCAAGATATCATAGCAGCTTAAAACTCGGAGCATATGTTTTGCTAATAATAGATGAGGCACTGGTTGTCAAAGCTTCCCAAATCACTACGGGAAAACGGCTATGTGCCGTGTGCTATAATTTGTGCCGTGTGCATTCCGTCGGACACACGGTATAAGACACTTTATACCGTGTGCAACAGAAATAACACACGGTATACCAAAAGCATATGACATAACATTCTTTACCGTGAGTAAAAAAGGGGCACACGGCATAAATAAAGGTGTGTTGTGTATCACATATGAGACGCACGACACACATTGCTGTCGTTTGAGAAATAAAACGGTGTTAGCTCTTTGCCGTGTGCTCATTTAGAGGCACACGACACAAAATAAAGGAAGAAAGCATTCCCTTGTATCAATATGTATCCTTCATAATAAAACTGTTGCAGACAAACAAAGAGTTCACAACCCATCACATGCAGAGGGAAAATTCTAACTAAAGCAAATTACCAAGATATCATAGCAGCTTAAAACTTGGAGCATATGTTTTGCTAATAATAGATGAGGCACTGGTTGTCAAAGCTTCCCAATATACATAACTAATAATTACCTACAAAAAGAGCTCAAAGCATATTGTTTCATTTTTTACTAACAAGTTTTCTGCATCATTGCATGTATAAATAAATAGCAGACCATCAATTTTTATTCACTTCTTAGTATATTTCAATTTGCTCGACCATCTTTACAGCAAACATGTATCTTGATGCCACAGTCTACAATAAGAGAGCTAACTTATGCTACTAGACGTGAAAACAACAACAAGAAAAAGAAGTGTCCAATAATGGAATAGTCAACAATATAATAAATAAGAAACAAATAGCACAAATCTGAAATATTGGTCATGCTTATCAAACTCCTCCAACTGTGTCGAATGGAAATCCTGCATCCTCATGACCCTCTTCATATCCACCATTTGCAGGGTGTCTAAGTTTGATGCCAGCATTTCGGCATCCAAAACAATGAGCTGTTTGAAACAATGCAAAAGCTCAATTAGATGCACAATCGACAATAGTTTAAGCAAGAGCATGCAACTATCATCTAATCTTCACAAATCACAACCCACATGCCATATAATCAAATTATGGGAATTAGTAAAAAATCCAAAAGTAATTAATTGCCCAAAACGCAGTTCAAAATCAGATAATGATAAAAAAGTTGAGGCCTATTACTTACCATCATCAGTATCCTCTAGTGGGCAGCAGAAATATTGCTTTCCATTTGCCATGATTTCACTTCAGCAAAGTAGGTTTTGCAATCCCAATGCTTGTTGGAATGCAATTTTATATCCATTGTAAAATTGTAATGATGGTAAATGTTTGGACCATCATAGATGAGGCACTGATAGTCAAGCTTATGAAACGCATACCTCCTAATCTGCATGCTCCACAACATAACTAATATTTAGCTACAAGTCATGCCCAAAAGTTATCAAAATATCATAGAAGAAATTTTAATAATTGCATTTAAGAGAATGTACTTTTGTTTATGTGGATGATAAATATGCCTTGAATGCTTTGGTAGCATCCTTTTGCATCCACATCATTCCATCCCTTACAACTTCTTCTCTTTCTAGTTCATGCAAGTATTGTAGCACTTTCAGGACGTCCGGATCACACATTTCAGGTTCAGAATCATCCATATCTCTACATCTCATGATAGTATAGTGAGCATTATTGCACAACACTAACACACCACAATAATAATTTCATACTGACCCATACATGGCAGACAATGATTGTTCTAATAATAAAAGTGGGAGCTCGGATATTACAGTTTTATTCAAATTCAGATTTATATTACAGTCTTAATCCATCTTTGTAGCCCAACTACTATGGTTTCTAGGCTGAAATGAAATTAGTTATCTAGTTAATCAACAAAAAATAACTGAAAAGATTACTTGGATGCAATACTTTCTTACT
The DNA here is from genome assembly GCA_032690845.1 of Eleusine coracana subsp. coracana. Classification (NCBI taxonomy): domain Eukaryota; kingdom Viridiplantae; phylum Streptophyta; class Magnoliopsida; order Poales; family Poaceae; genus Eleusine; species Eleusine coracana. The sequence goes on along the minus strand of CM064427.1, from coordinate 52,424,840 downwards.
CTTTTGGACTCTTGCGCGGCTCAGAATTTTGCGGGGTCGTAACAGGCCTGAAGAATTCAGCAGGGTTCATTTCACTCCTAAAATTTGCCCATGGATTAAAACTTTTAGGGATGATTCTAAGCAAATTATGAGATATTATCCTACTCAACCGGTAACAGCAAGATCAAATGATGTGCATATAAAGATCTTTTTTTATTGATTACCATGTTGACTCTAATTATAGATTTCAAATTCATCCACGTGAATTGACATAAATATTTCTGTATGCAAAAGACATGCTGGTTTTATGCATAAAAACTTGATAGTATATCATGCACAGACTATCATACAACAAAACATGTGGTTCATGAAAAAATATGTTGCGATAAAGTTAAAGCTAGGACAGAGGCAAGTATTACAGCATTTTTCGCATTCTGCGTGCTTTCTCTGTTGCATTTTTCCAGTAGTCAAAATGCGGTGGCGGCTTTAGAGAATTCAAGTGCTTCTGAAGTGCAGCAAAGGCATCATCTAATCTGACAAAAGGCCCACCAAGATCAGAAGGATGTATGTGGAAGAGCCCGTCCTTTATGGTGAAGTACTCCTTTGGCCTACAACGGAAGAGGATAAAATAAAAATATCAAAATGCAAATTAATAATCCATTCAGTCAATTTGTTCACCTCTGCTAGCTAAGAGCAAGACGATCTTACCATGGAGAGATTCGAGGTGTGATGTGGTGGAGCTCAATTGCAGCCATGGCATCACTTAAGCTTTCGAAGGGCCCGCCAACACTAGGAGGATGTACATTGAACATCCCACTATCAATCGTCAAAGAATACGGCATGCGCCTATATCAAAGCAACAATATCATAGGTAAAACAAATCATGGCATAAGTACTTCAAATAGTAAAATGTGTTGAGGAGCATGCTAAATTAATGTAAGATGCTACTTCTAGTAACTCGACTAATCCAGCTGTTGCCTATGCCTAATGTAGAAATAGCGTAAACTCTTTCCTGCCTAAATATAGTTTTAATCCTCCTTAATCTTTTTTATATGAGTGGCTGACAGTGTTATTGCACAAAATGGTGTATTCTCAATAGTTTTAACAACTACCACCAATCTAATTCCCTACAAGCTCACTGCCCACATATATTGTGGATACTTAATTAACCAAATAAACTAGATATTGTTGGCCAATTGACCACTTGCTACAAACTGTTAGGGTAAAGTTTCTAATCTTGGAGTGAAACGAGGAGTAGCAGGTAATCGAAAAACAGCAGATGGTAGCAGTTTCCTTTTTTTGATTAAATGGTCTCAACAACAACTAACAAGAAGTTACCGATCAAGGGCATCAATGAGAATTTAAGATGTATGCCGAGGCTAAGCTAAGAAGTTACCGTGGTGGATCAGAGAGACAATCAAATTAGATGGTTTCGCCGTATGTATCAACACGCACCACGTCCAGTCCAGCGATATTGTGAATGCCTGTGCCTGGCACCGGCGGTAGCCTCGACGAAACTCCGGAAGGGCCCGCCACTGCAGTTGGGGCGAGGGTGGAAAATCCCGCCCACGTCGACGGTGATATAATCGTAGTCTCAATTGATGGATGGGGGGCCTAGGCTGGGAAAGCGCATGAGCCGCCGTAGTCGCTGTTGTCTAAGGATTGGGCATGGCCTTGGCTGGGGGAGTGGGCAGCAGCGGCTCCATCCGCTGACGGAGGAGGGGGAAAGGTCGCACAGATAGAAGCGGTTCAGCGGGTGTGCCGTGTGGGTCATTGAGCTTCGGCGCTCTGGTTTTGGTTTGGAACTTGGAACAGCGAGGTGGACTGACCCATGCAATAGTGAAGTGTGCGCCCGTCTCAATTGTAACATCCACTAAAAAATAGCTATAGAGAAGGCCCTATTTTTTTTTAGTTTGCACTGGGCCTCTGAAATCTCAGGGCCGGCCCTCTCTTTCATAGCGAAATAGTATTCCTTTGGCCTCTGAAATTGCTTAACTAGGAGAGTTCATGATTATAAGTTTATAACAGAAGCAGAAAGCTAATAATGAGGCTTACCGTGGTGCTGGAGCTGGGAAGAGGCCTTCCATTGATATCGTCTGTTCGTACAGATGAATGCATGGGACGTCAGGAAAATGCATGCCGCTGATGGCCGCTGCAGCCTCTGCGACGCTCCGGAACGGACTGCCGGGGCAAGAAGTGTGGAAGACACCTTCCTGGTCGATGGTGATCTCGTTGACAGCGGCATGGCGAGTGGTTTCCATAGCGGTATCTCGCCGAAACGTAGCAGACGGACAGCGACAGGGCGCGTGGTTTGGTCGTTCGATCAGCAGGCTTCCGTTTTGGTATGATACGTGCGTGTCTCGGTGTCTTATAAGAATAAAAATGCGCTAAGAATAGAACTTGGTATATGCATTGTATTATGTTTCGAACACGTATTCCCTGCCACTTGCATCATGAGCCGATGAGCGCCCGTCGAATTGGGAAACTTATCCGTCAGCTTGTCCACCATAAGTGAAAGCACTGCCTTGGTAAGCTTTCTTGAGTCTGACATGGTCGCGCCCAAGCCAAGCTGGTGCAAGAGAAACTCTGACATCTCGCACGGCAATGGTGTCGCGCACCAGGACAACCTCCATGACTTCTTTCGCACATTGGATCGGTGCACCATTCCGAGTTTGCCACTAGCACACGCTGCTACTGATGTAACAAGAGTTTTCATCGCATTATCTAAAAAAAAGACTTTTCATGTTGTTATATTTCCATTTCAACTCTCTTCGGTTGAACTGATCCACGTGCGATTTGTCTAAACTTAACTGCTCAGTCGTTCCTTTCATTTTCACAGATCAGATAGCATGTCCTGTGACAAGCTTGCTCGAACGTCTGTACATAATTTTTAATAGAAAAGAAACAGACCGAATAAACGTTCCAACCTTCTGCAAGCAGAGTGTTGACGACTTTGCACAAGAACAAGATCAGATCGCATTTCTGATCTTCTACCGCTTCTCGCCATCACGTTATATTCACGATGCTCGTACAACCATTTCAATAAAGCTTATTAGGAAATCTTAGACATAGTAGTGCAACAGTGGTAGGCATTTTTTTTTTGAGGGAATCATAGTTGGAGGTAGGTTGGGAATCTCAAGCTGAACGACTTGTCATTGCTTACAAATTCAGAGAAACTTTGCAACATCTAATGACCGGCACCGGTTCAAGATCTATCTTGGACACACGCATGCAGATGACAAATCTGGTCACGACATCAACATCATGCAACTAGTTCATAGTTAGACAACAATTTTCACAGCAAGTCCAGGTACTCCATTGAAGTTGATGAGCAGTAAGGCAGCATGCACCACATAGGCCAAGTCCACTTCCTCTGCATCAAGCAGCGTTCCGTCCTGTACAATGGAATTAATAAATAAGTATAAACCAAGTCCACTTCTAACCATTTTTGATAATTATGGGAAAAGAGCTTTCTCTTGTCTCAATATGCATTCTTTCTTGAAACAATTTGCTGTACACAAACAAAGAGTTCACAACCCATAACATGGGAGAGGAAAAGAATCTAATAAATGCATCCTTTAGCAAGATGTCATAGCAGCTTAAAAGTTTGAGCAAGTTTGCTAATAGACAAGGTACTGGTCGTCAAAGCTTCCAAAGCACAAAACTGATAATTGCCTACGAAAGGAGTTCAGTTCCTTTATTAACCAGTTGCAGTGTGTGAACAAGCGATTAATTATTGTTAGGTTCATTTTCGTAACAACATTTTCTGAATCAGTGCATGTATAAATAAGCAGCAGACCATCAATTCTTATTCACTTCTTTTATATTTCAATTTGCGAACTTATGCTACTTGGCGTGAAAACGGCAGTAAGGAAAAGTATTGTCGAACAATAATGGAATGATTAACACAATAAGAAATTTTAGTCATACTCATCAAGCTCCTTCAAGTGTGTCGAATGGAAATCCTGCTCCCTCATAACCCTCCTCATATCCACCAGTTTCAGGGTGTATAAGTTTGATGCCAACTTTGCGGCATCCATAACAATGACCTGTTTAATAACAACTCAAAAGCTCAACTCGATGCACAATCAACAATAGTTTAAACAACTGCATGCAACTATCATCTAATCTTCACAAGCCTCAAGCCACATAATCAGATAACTGGAATTAGTGAAAAAATCCAAAAGTAATTAGTTGCCCAACATGCAGTTCCACAAAAAAAGTTGAGGAGCCATAACTTACCATCATCAGTATCCTTTAGTGGGCAGCAAAAATATTGCTTTCCATTTGCCACATATTTCACTTCAGCAAAGAAGGATTTGTGTTCCCAACGCCTCTTTAAACGTAATTTTATTTTCATTGTAAAATTGTAATGATGGTATTTGTTTGGACCATCATAGATGAGGCACTGGTATTCAAGCTTGTGAAACTCATACTTCACGCCCTTCATGCTCTACAACATAACTGATAATTAGCTTCAAGTCATGCCCAAAAGTATTAAACTATCATAAAAACATTACAATAACTGCATTTAAGAGAACATACTTCTGTTTCTGTGGATACTAAATATGCCTTGAATGCTTTTGTAGCATCATTTTCCATCCACATCATTCCATCCCTTATAATTTCTTCTTCCCTTTCCAGACCATGCAAGTATTGTAGCACTTTCAAGACGTCCGGATCCGAATCATATATTTCTTGTTCAAAATCATCTAAAGAGAAATCTATGTCTCTGCGTATCACCATAGTATAGTGAGCACTATTGCACAACCGTATTTACATCACTGACATGCTACAATGACAATTCACACTGACATGGCAGACAATGATTGTTTTTAAATAATAAAATTAGTGGGAACTCATGTAGTACTAGTTTTATTCAAATTCAGATTTATATGGGTATACATTCATATAGAGAAGCAAAAGTGGAAATGAATTACTCAAGGATGAAAACTCAATCACTGCCGTTAATGATAGTATGTTGTCTATGTTTTGAGTATATTGCCCATCAACGCTATCCCATAGCATAGCTTCAGCATTGCAGGTAAGAAGAAGGTTTTACAGTATTGCAAACTACTATGGTTACCAGGCTCAACATGAAATTAGTCATCTAGTTAACCAACAAAAAAAAAAAGAACTCTAGATTACTTGATGCAATGCTTTCTTACTCTTCTGGGAAGTCGTCTGGCTCAGGATTTTTGCTTGTAATGGGACTGAATAAATCGGCAGCATCCAGTTCACCAATCCTGAAAGCGTAAAAACATTTAGAGACAACTCTAAAAAAATGAGCCATTATCCTACTCAACTGCTACCATTATGGCATTATCAAAAGGTGGGAATATAAAATATCATGCTTTATTTTCAAATCCGTTCACGTGAATTGTAATAAACATTTTCTCTGTGAAAAGAACATCCTAGAGTCATGCATAAAAACTTAATATATATATTACACTAGTTCCCATATATAAATGCTCATAAGCTATTGCACAATAAAACATGTGTCTGATGAGAAAATGTGTTACGATAAAACTAGAAGCTAGGGCAGAGGCAGTCTTACAGCCATTTTTGCATTTTGCGTGCTTTCTCTGCCGCATCTTTCAAATAATCTTCTAGTGGATGTGGCTTTAGAGAACTCCGGTGCATCTGAAGAGCAGCAAAAGCATCATCTAATCTGGCAAAAGGGCCACCAAGATCATAAGGATGGAAGTGAAAGAGCCCATCCTTTATGGTGAAATACTCCTCTGGCCTACACAAAAAGCACAATTAAAAGATAAATCAATAGTCTATTTAGTCAATTCGTTCACCGCAGCTAGCTCGATACAAGACAATTCTACACTGGAGGAATTCGAGGTTGGGTGCGGTGGAGCTCAACTGCAGCCATGGCATCACTTAGGTTCTGAAAGGGGCCACCAACTTCAGGAGGATGCACGTTGAACATCCCACTCTCAATTGTAAAAGAATACGGCTTGAACCTATATTAGAGAAACAATATCATAAGGAGCAGTGGATTATTTCTTCTATTCTCTATCTTCATGTAATAAGTGGCACATCAGAAGTAATATTGTCAATATACATTATGAAACATTTGGGTATATCATATTTCCAACAATCATCATTCCAGATAAACACAACTTGTCACCAATTCAGATTTTTTTAATAACAACTGAATGATCAAAAGCCTGAATATTTTTGCTCTGATTCAGCTCTTCTTCTATTCTTGAACTTAGGGTTAAGTGTAAAAGGATGTGATCTCTTGTTCAAATATTCAGCTCGTAAGGAGCAGACTAAATTGATGTGCTATTTATAGTCAGATACTAGTTTGATTAGAAGAATCCAGCTGTTAGCTACACCTAAGAGACATTTAAAACAGAGGCGGAGACAAACGAATCTGCAGCCCAATTTTTAACCTAACATTTCATCTACCATTGGCCAGCCCTCCCTTATGCTTGATCCTAGCACCGCCCCTCATTAAAAATTAGAGATAGAATAAAGAAGGAGCAGCAGGTAATCAAAGAACAGATTTTTCTTTCTCGCAACAGAGTTGCCCAGTTCAGAACGACGGTTAATGAAAAATAAATGCTAGCTACATAGCACTTGCAAATAAGAGTATAAAAGAGCAACATAGCGCAGTAACAAGAAGCTACTGTACAGTCAAGGGCATTAGTGAGAACTTAAGATGTAAGCCAAGGCAAAGGTAGCTGTTACCGTGGTGGATCAGGGAGATCATGAAATTGGATGGTTTCGCCGTACGTGTGAATACGCACGACGCCCGGAAACATTGTGAAATACTTGTGCCTGATGGCGGCGGTAGCCTCGACGAGGCTCCGAAAGGGCCCGCCGCTGCATTTGGGGCGAGGGTGGAAAATCCCGTCCTCGTCGACGGTGATATGGTAGTCTAAATTGATGACAGGGCGGGCGCGCAGCCGCTGCCGAGTACTAGGATTTTCCATGGAACGGTGGCCTGGGCTGGGGGAGCGGGCAGGTGGCTCCAGCCGCCGGCGGAGGAGGGGAAAGGTCGCACGTATAGAAGCGATTCAGTGGGTGTGGGTAGATGAGCCTCGGCTCTCTTGTTTCGGTTTGGAACTTGGAACAACGAGCTGGACACTGCCGTGTGCAAGTGTCAAGTGTGAAGTGTGCGCACGGTCATGCCCAGAACACGGCTGCTGGCTTTGTCTAACGCCTACGGGTCTGTATTTTTGTTTGGAGAACGTATCGTCGTATACTTTTAAACCTGGTACTACGTACTACCGTCATTACCGTGGCTTCACCGTCGAGGCGGAGGAGACCTACGCAGTACGCACCCAATAAAATCCTACTCAGCTCAGGCCCTAGCTAGTATCAGCATGTATATAGTAAACCACATTCTGCACTCGTCGAGGATCACAACAATTCCTAGCGATTTTGAACCTGCACACGATTTACAAAAAGTCTAGTTCATCTATCTTGTACTCCTAGAAATATTTAGGAACCTCCGTCATCAAGAAGGTAACTCTTTGGAAATTATCAATAGCCACTGGAACTTCAATCCCCCATCTACTACCCCACGGTATTATTAACCCTACCTTTTTTTTTTTTTTTTTTGCCATGATATCTTCGCACTTTGCCTGAAGCATATTAAAGCGACATCTAAACCCTAATATAGATAGCTCACCGGAGGAGATCAGAAGAAGGGCCGGTTGTTGGTTGGAGACTTCCCCTAAGATTTCCAAACCGCTAATTTAGCAATAAATTAGGTCAATAAGCAGAAAATATATTAAGGTCAGCGCGCTGAGAGAACTTACTACTACTTTGGAACGAAATCCGGCGATGCACCGATGCAAATCTTTAAGCGGCAACCCACTGGAATTTCAACAGGGCCTCCGGCCTCTGTTGTGGTTTGATATCTCCAGATCGAGAAAGCCGGAGCCTCCGCTAAGCGAGAAACAAAAAAAAGAAAAAAGCTTCTCAATCTAGATTTTGGTCGATCGACGGAACCATGCCATCTATATATATATATATATAATATAATAATTGTATGGTTATATATGCAGGATTTATATGCCGAGTTTTAGAGCACTTGTTCCTAATATGGCTTCCGGATCGGCCACAACGTTCGTACCCTCCCCGTTCACGCGTAATTGCCCTAGGAGCTGCTTTCACGCGCAACCACGTTCACCGCCGCAGCAACCCAGCAAGGCGTAAATGCCCTGCTACTCCGGCGCTAGCGAGCAGGTGTCCTACCTATCCCCTCAAGTCGTGCAAAGCGAGGTGCGGCCGTTCCGTCGCTCGGTCCTGTCACAGCATGGAGGAGTACGGATCCTATGCCTGAAACTCCCCTCTCTCTCTCTCTCTGAACAAAATTCCTCTCTCTCTCTCTGAACGAAGTGTTGCAGACGTATGATGATGCGTGAGACACAAATCGGTGTATACGGTGACCGGCAAAGGGTCGCACATGGGGCATCTTATGCTGACGGAGCGATGATGGCCATGTACAGGTTACTACTCTACGTGGTCTGGAGCACTTTACTGTGTCCAGACAAAATGGCGCGAGACATGCAATGTACTAATTGGTGGTCAAATATCTCCCTTCTTCGATTTGAGCGTATTAGTGGTGCGATATTTGTAAAATTCATTATCAGTCTATATATTTTTAAAAGAAAGAAATCATAGCATCTCCAATTATTATATAAAAAACTAGCAAAATGTCCGTCCATTGCTACGGACTTAAAAAATAAAATACTCTATGATTTTATGAATTATTTATATAATATAATTTTTAGATATATACAATATTATTATCATTTTTTACATGAAAGATCATATTTATATTACCGTTGATGTTTCTTAGTATACCATTTTATATATCAAAAATAATATTTTTTTCAATATTTTTTCTATATTCTAGAAGTTTTATCCAAAAGGAAAAATTAATTTACGTAGTCTACAAAATAATATTGTATTGCAATGCGATTTTGAATTTGAAAACTTGCTCCAATGGAAAAAGTTAAAACATGAAAGTTATAGATTTTGTCGAGACCTTTTCGGAACATACATGGATCATATTAGTTAGACTTCAGAGCTAGAAGATATGAGTCTCACACAGAGACCTGCGTAGAGAAGTCTGAACCAGAATAAATATTTTTGCATCACATATTTAGAAACCAAAACGGCGGGATCTGGACTTTCATTGAATATCAAAGTTATAGAACTTTTCGAGAGCTACGATATAGAGTCCGAGTTTGCTTAATTTGAGCTCCGGACGAAAGAGTTATGATTTTTGAAATTCAGTACTTGATATGAAAAGTACAAAACCGATTTGGATTCAATCTCTAACTTTATGGACACGAAGCGGACGACCATACCTCAATTAATAGATTATAGAGATTTCCTCCCTAAAATCAGGATTTAAGAAGTTTCTAAAACTATTGGAAGTAAAAAGAAAGTATGTCTTTCAATAACTCTCAATAATTCGATTCCTAAAAATTAAATTATAAAAATATGTCTTTAGAGAGTTCCAATCAGGTTGCCAAATGTGGAGAGTAAAAGATCTTATTTTAGGAGTTGCCATTTTATGAATCTTATTTAGAGAACGGTTGAAGGTTTGTTTTTTCAATCACTTTTTAAATCTTTGTTTATAAATCTCATTTACATAATGGTTGAAGATGCTCTTAAGGCAGAAAAAACTCATCATTGCTATCAAGAAAAAATTAACACGACATATCCGTAAGTATGCTTGTAAATCACCCATCCTTGATATTAGAAAAAAAATCATCTAAATTAACTTATTCATTCATGTCTTTAAATTACCTACGCGTGCAAGTTAACAAACTATGCAGCCCTCTTCATGGTTAATTTATGATTCTCCGTCCTTGTCAGGACGATAACCTTAAGTCTGTTTTCAAACATGCAGGAATTATTCTTAAATCCTGTGGGAATTGATACTTAATGATCTGCTGGACATAAAACAAAGCTCTGCCTGCCTCCTATGGTTCAAGAAACTCTGATGATTGTAGAAAGAGATCTGATAAATCTTTTGCTTGGACGCTTAGACGGAGCTCTTTTTCGTCCAAAAAATCATAACACAGAAACAACAGCCAATCCACTGTCACTGTCTTCTGAACCCAGCTCACTGGGACCACCTATCAGCGATCACTAATCTTTGGAGGGTAGACAGGGTGCGCATACTTTGCGGAGGCAGCCGGAAAACCGGACTTTACATGCAGCAAGGTGTAGCAGACTGCAGTGGTTTCGAGTCACCCATCACATGCTGAGAAGCACGCAGCTAAGCAGCGGCCTAGCCACTAAAGTTTTGCGCATCCATCGAGAATCGGATGATTTGTAGCCGCGCAGGCGAGCACACCATTCATTGAAAAGAATTAGTACCAACTACGATCTTGGAGTGATCTAATATGAGTTGCACGATACGCATAGACAAAGACGCATGAAATGAAAAGCGATCACATCTGCGGGCTTGAAACTTTGAATTCTATTCTGCTCGCCCGCTTCTACTGGAAATTCATGTCTGCTCTTCTACACACTGCTGCTTAACCGAGATATCTTGTGCTTGCATTGCTTGATACTCCTAAACCCAGCTACTTCGTTTAGATCAGCTTCGACGATATTTGGGTCTCGGATCGGATGCGTGCGGTCGGCTCGATCAACTGACTTTAGGAGGCTAGCCGGGTCATGCATTGTACCGCCAACCTCTCTCTCTCTCTCTAGCACGCACGCACCACCTGACAGGCACCGGCCAGCTGTGCTCCGTCTTCCTCACACAAGTGCAAGAGGCTTGGCAGGACGCGGCAGGCTTTTGTTACAACGGTTCTTTCCCTTGCCGTTCTCTCTCGCAAAAGTATAGCGTGATCTGTGTGTGCTCCTGTCTTCGGCGCTGCCAGCCAGCGTGGTCGACGACTCCATTGACCGGCAAGCTTGTTTTAGCCACAGCACCCATCAAAAAAGAAAAGCAACATCTGCCGCCCAGTGCAGTGCGTACTAAACTAAAACAATAAAAGAAGCCATTGCTTCAAAAGAAAAAAAAATCCTGGCTGAACCAGAGAAAGAATGGAGGAAAGAAACACTTGGCTTCTCACCTTGCCATCGCCGGAGAGACAAGAGAGAAACGAAGAGGAGAGAAGGCCTCGCAGCCTGCACTCGAACTCCGTCCGGGCCAAAAGAATCACACTCTGTTCTTGCCGGGCAGCCTTTATTACTCACTGCTTGATTACCTTCTATAGTTCTATTGTCCTTTGATCTAGATTCTTTCGGCTCCCAACTCCGTCCGGTCATGTAGCTGTTGTCCCTGAGAAGATGATGATATGAGTGGTGTTGAATCATGCCTTGATTGATCATCTTCTCACTTCTCTGCCATCCCAACTTCGGCTGGTGAGCTCAAGGAAAGCGGGTGGGATTCAAAAGGACCAACCTTTGGTCGTGTACTAGTGTCTCTTTCTCAAGCCTTTCACTTGCAGCAGCTTAGTGGTGCGTTTCATCTCTCTCTCGCCTTCTTCCGCCGTTTTTTTTTCATTTCGTTTCTTGAAATTTAGTATTGTTCCCTCTCAAATCAACTTGGCTGTGTTATTTATGTCAGCAAATGTTGAGTGTATGGCCAAATTTTACTGCAGCTATTGGTGAATTTTTAGTTTCGAGATCAAATCTTCGTTTGAGTATTGGTTTTATAGGCAAAGTAGACACTGGCTCCGATCTCAGCTGAATGCTCTGGACAAACTATCTGATGTTTTGGTCGTCAATAGTTACTTCCGTTGGGACAATGCATCACCTTTTCTTGTCATGTTAATGTAGATGAATGTTTAGTATCAAGTTCAAATCGTTTAATGCAAAAGTAGAGGCAAGGAACCGAGCATATCCTTCCTAGATCATCAATGCTCAAAATCACAATAATACATATCTGAATTCGTAATATTTGCATCTCTTGTCACTTATCAGCAATTCTCAAAAGAGTTGCTGCAATGCTTGATCTATTGTTCTACTAGGTACAGAACAATAAAAAATTTTGGCCTTGCCTTTTATATGGTTCATGTTGAGACTTCTGGAGCAACCTTTCACTATATTGCTATGATGCATATCTTAAATACCTTATACATTTAAAAAGGAAGTCTGAATCAAATAACAGCTCACAAGTTTAGCAAGCGTTTGTTTGTTTATATTGTATACAAAAATTTAATGAGTGGCTGATGATTGAGGAACTTGTATGTATTATTTACACTCCAGGTCAATAGTGTTTTTGTAAGCCATGGATACACCTCTGAACGACAATGGTATGATGAAGGATGCTCTGGAGAACATTGTTTTATCATGGACAATTTCAACCATACAGAATAATGAGCACCAGGTAAGCGTACAAAAACTCATATTCTCAATGTTCATTTCCTAATAATACCTTCAATTTATAGAGCTGCCATATTCATCAATTCGTTGTGGCTTGTGTGTCATCATGGTACTCCCTTCACCCATAACATTTGTTTATGGAAATAAGTCAAAAACCTCCTACTGGAATATATTTATACAAATTCCCCAAAATATAACACCACAAAAGCACTTATCAAGACTACTCTATGTACATGACTTCTAATGTTTCCAAATCAAGGACTTTAATATATATCTACTGATTGTCGAAGTTGCAAGAATTTGACAACATAGCTTAGCTCTCGCATGTTACGAAAACTAACTTTATGCATTTCTGCATCATTAGGAGTGTTGTGTATTTGCTGTAGGTGACGCTAAGAGCTCTATTATGCATCTTGTGTCATAACCCTTTCCCCAAGTTATGTAGAGATAATAAGAGGGTTAAGTTTCTGGAAAAAACAATAGGAACTCATGCATATATCGTTACATGTGCAGGTGAAAGAAATACCTCAAACATTCTGCTCACCTAAAGTGTATTTGGAGAGTTTCAAAGAGCCTCTTGTTGATGAAACTAGAAAAATGATGTTGTCATCTCTTACCTCCATCAGTACAACTCCTCATTATAGGCTGCTAAATATTTCAGAAGAACATAACTCCAAATACTTTATGGATATCAACCCATCTTACAAACGTGGTCTCAATCATGTTGCTAGAAATGGTGATATATTTCTGCTATCCAGTTGTGGACCTGGCGATTTTCAAGAGACCAACACAGGGGTATTCGCTATGGCAGTTGATATCACTCCACACGAATACTTCTGCAAAAGCTTTCATATTGTGACAAATGGTGACATCAGGTCCACCCAATTTAATTATGCAATCTTCTTGTGCAATATATTGTGCAATCAGCGCATTTGGAGAACTCTACAATTCGACATGGAGAGTAGTGCAATCACAAAAAGGATCTTGAAATCACCTTATGTATGCTCTCTGAACATATCTCAATTCATTATATTCTTGTTGTTTGTTGCTTCCCCAGCTGCAACCAAATATATTGTTTAACTCTCTCTCATCTAACAGGTTGGAGTAAGATGTGATACTTGTATGGAGAAAGTGAATGCATCAGCTTTTCCAGATGCTTTGTTGATTGATGGACTGCACAAAGATCAACTGGATATTCTATTTCTTATTGCTTCGAAGATAAAATGCAATCACACTGAGAGTGTACAAATTTTATCAGGTCCACCACGAACCAGTAAAACAAAAATTTTATCGGTCGTTCTACAGGCTTTCAAATCAACAGCAAAGATTTTGGTATGTGCACCCAGAACCTCTTCATTTTCACCCCTTTGTCATTCCTTGATTGACCTAAGTAGAAGATCACAAAGTTATGATATGCTGCCAACCGGAAGGATTGGTGATATATTGATACTGTGTGATAAAGAGGATGAAGTAAAAACTGTGAGTACTCAAGTCCTTAGGTTTTGCCTTGGATATAGACTTAAGAAGCTCATACCATGCATGACATGGAAAAGTAGAATAATTGGCCTGGTCTCATTTTTGGAAAAAGGTTTCAAGGAAAAAACAATAAAGGTAAAAGAAAAATTCAAAGAAGAGGAGATAAAGACGGAATTCATATTGTCGTTCTTGAGGAAAGAGCTCAAATTTAAGTTTGGCATACTTGTGAAATTGCTAAAGATGCTATGGATACATCTTCCAAGCCATATTTTTTCAAAAGAAGTAGAGAAGAGGATGACAACCATTTTCCAATCATTAGAAAACCTGAACAATCTATTGCAAGATAGAAATGTGACTGAACAAGACATCAGAGATACCTTTCACTTGGTTAAGGCAAAGTCCTCTCGATCTGGCTTGAAGACATCACTTCGTAAATCCTTTTCATTCAAACCTGCAAATCGTGACACTGTGATAAATCTGCGACAAGCCAAGGAGGAATGTCTGAGGGACTTGAAATTCGTGGAAAGGTATGCTATGTTGCCATTTGAGGCTGATATCGATTCTCTCAGAAAGTTCTTGATACAAGAAGCACGGGTCATTTTGGCTACACCCTCCAACTGTTTTGAGCTGCACAACTCAGAAAGAAGTCAAGTTCATATCTTATTTGTGGAAAATGCTTCCAATATCAGAGAGTGTGAACTAATTATTCCCTTGTCACTTCCTTCACTAAAACATGTCATCTTGATAGGGGATTCAGTTAAGGTATTATTCACTCTTTATATATGCACTTCCTCATATTTGTTTTTCTTTTCTTTTCTTTTTTTCTTTGAAAACACTTCCTCGTATTCTGATAAACTGGCAGATGAGATGTAAAACATGTGTTTATTTCTTACAATTGAATGGAGCCAACTACATTTGTATATAAGCCTTTTGCATTTCATTACAATTTCTGGTTATGATGCCAGCATGCAAGTAGTTTTCGAATCTTATTAACTGATTTAAGGTACCACATGTATTTATTAGGTTAATGAAAACAATTCTGGACTTCGGCGTAGTCTCTTCCAGAGATTAAGTTTCCTTGGCTTCGAAAAGAGTACGCTGGTAACCCAGTACCAAACGCATCCCATGATTAGTTTTTTGGGGGGGATTTCAAATGCTGGTTATGTTATGACAAATAATCTGAGTTTTGAATTCACAAACTACACATTCATAAATGTTGAAGCTGAAAAAGAGTCAACAGTGGTCTCCAACTAGCTCAACATTGTTGTACAAGGTAACAAGGATCAACCAACCTTTCCCTTGCTAACTTAAACTTTTGAAAACTTAATTGAAATTAGTTTTTGATGTTTTCACTGTATATTGTAGCGTGGAGAAAACATGGAAGCAACATGAATCTTGAAATCGGGGTGTTAGGATCCTGGACTGAAATTGATGAAATTCGAAACCTGCAAGATAAGAACGGCCCATTGAATGTAAGCATGCAAACTATCCATGGGATACAAGAAGAGAGGGACTTCAACATCTTAATTGTTTCATCCAATGGATTGCCAACCGATGACAAAATGATCAGATATGCACTCACCAGAGCAAGGTAATATACTAGGCACAACTAGATGAAATCGTTTCAGCACACATTTGTCCTGGTACAAATCCGAACTTGTGCCTTTTATGCAGAGACTACTTGTGGATTGTGGGTGATGAAAACATGCTTTGCAAGTATCATGGGACATGGAAATATTTGATCAACCAAGCTAGAGATTTTAATTTGCTTCTTAAGGCCAAGCATGAGCCACGATTAGTTGCTGCGGTTGACCACGAAATTGATCTGAGTAACTTGGACGTCTTGGCTGCTACTCTTGGTCTTATAGTTGGTCGACAGGTGAGTCAAACATAATTGGCACATTCATGGCAGAACTAGTTCTGTAAAGTTAAAAGGCAATATGATGGTTCACTTCTAATAACACAAACTTAGCAATACTTGTCGACATCTAGCTTTTGCTGCTACAACCTAAATATATAAAAAAAATATCCAAAGAGTCAATAAAAGGCGAACAGCAACAAGAAGCTTTTATCTCTGGTTCATGAAAAATAAATAGAGGAACCTTAGAAAACTAGAGATACAATGTCAACACTTGGATGGAAGGAAAGAGGATATGAAACCAACATATTAAAACCAAAACCTTGCAGTACATGACTAACATTATATCAGAGTATTAGTTATTTGTTAACTTTGTTAAATTTCATGTATAGTGTGATTTTAAGTTGAATTTTGCACTTCCTGTAAACTTACTAGGTCCCGCCAGCATATGAATTCACTTGGGTAGGTCGAACATGCAATAGAAAACCTATGCTACCTCCCGTGCGTGACCAAAGGGGCGAAAGTGAGTGCACAATGAACACTTTCATCTCTAGCCATGTTAATTAGTAACTGAATCTTTTTTTTTTTTGAAATTAATAACTGAATCTTACTCTTACATACTGCAGATCATTGTACCTTATGTTCAAGTTTAGGGACAGTAGAGTTCCAGTACAACTTTAAATATGCATCGTCATGCCCACCAATTGAAGTTCTTGTGGATCTGTGTATAAACCATTTGTTGGAAAGATACATAGAGTTATTTGTTGGAATTGGAGAAGAAGAAGGTGACAATGGCAAAGGTGTCAAGAGGTTGGAGAATGTTCTATTGATCATTCAAACTGAAGGAGCTCGTTCTAGGATAGATGATGAGGTATGCTATACTTCTTGAACTCACCATGCATTTTATTATTTTGTAACTGTTAGTTGAAGGTAATTATAGATATTAACTAGCATCATTTGTCTTCATAGGTGTATTATATTTCCTTGTATGAGTGGGTTTACAACAAGAAGAAACCCGAAGCAGGTACTCTTCTAGTTGCAGCTGAGCAAATATGACAAGGAAATGTATTAATAGGAACCTTCAAGATGTCCACGAATTATATCTATTACAGCCCGGGAGAGATTTATGAATACATGTCATCATGGCCAATTCTATGTCCATTGACTAACAAAGAATCGAGTCATGCAGTAATGATTGTGGGAGGACCAGAAGCAGTTCCTGAAATACTGTTCAAAGACTGTCACTTGGTCATGCAAAATAGTCAAGGAAAATATTTTGGAGACAAAGGAATTGGTAGGATAAAAGGCCGCTCAATAGACAACCTCTATAAAGTCAAGTTGTAATATTATATCCTTAGCACAACTGATGATAATATTGTTTTATTCCAACTTATTGTTGACTCAAGAAGTATTGGTGGGACTGCCATTTCATATTCAGCTCCCAACTCTCCTTCCTTATGGTTTGTTTTGCCCTTGCCCTCCTTCCTAACACAAAGACCTGTAATGATATAGGTAAAATTGCTCTCTATTAGTAAATTGGTTACAATTGTGGAATGGCAATAGGCAGGTCAATCTATCATGTCTTGTGTACATATCGGAGTATTCTAAAATTGCAGGTATTTTGATCCAATGTTATTTATGTTGGATACCAATAATGAGTGTTAATTAGCACATCGAGTGTTGAGGATCTGACGTGTGTCAATCCTCATTTCGAGAAAGTTTTCTGATGAGATGCATCTGGTCAAAAAAACTAAGTGTAATTTGGATTGCTCCTCCATGATATACATGGTATATACCTTCACCTCCTACATAACCCATGTTCATCACCACCTTGGGCCACTTGTGGCCATCTCATCCTTTGGTCTTCACCTGGTGCCTTCCCGGTGGCTCTTCCGATTGCCTTCATCTGCTGATATACGGAGGGACTGACCCAAAGCCCAAGCGGAGAAGGGCGGGAGAGGAACGCAACATATGTAATTTTGTGCATTAGGTAAGATCTGAACCATCCATATTTTATCAAGAGCCAGCAACATTTTCCAGTAAAAAAAAAAAGAATCACAACCTCGCCCTCGCCGGGAGCATCCGAATCGCCGGAACAACGTCGCATACTCGCGTGTGCTTGGCATCCATGGAGGACGGTGGTAGTGTCATCCAATATCCATGGCTAGGCGTAGCAGGCGACGACGTACGACCTCGTCCCGTCGAGCTCCTTCTGCCCGACGACCGCGCGCACACGACGCGTCGCACGATTTCAGGAGGGCGGCGGCGATGCCATTCGACCGTGGACGACAGGGACGACATGGAAGGAGGATCCTTCGGTTTCATAACCTTCGATATTAATATGAACGTTCCAAAAATCGCATAATGCAGACCAGGAATCCTCTGCCGTGGGGCTGAACCAGGATATGAACACCCCCAGTGTCGTGGGGCAAATATAGAGGCGCAGCGTGTGCGTGTGCGTGTGCGTGTTAGCGTCCACATGCTTGAACGGAGCAGAGTGCAGACCCAAGGATTGCCCCTAGCTAGTTTCATTCGATTCGAGTATTACTTATTTGTAGATTACGGTAAATTACTAAATTTTCTTTCGCAGTGTTGTTGCCTTGGTCGAACCGTTTGCGCTCGCCCTGGCCGCGCGCGGCTGATCGAGCCCGCGCACGCTACAGCAGTAGTAGGCCTAGGCCACGCTGCAGTTGCCATGCAAAACAGTGATGTGCTACGGTCGAAGCTGGCCGCTCCGTGAGCTGGATGATGGTCATCTTTCGTCCGTTTTCCTCCACCACGCGCACTCCCTCTGCTTTCGACAAGTCAAATTTTACATGCATAAAAACAATTATAGGTCATCATTTAAAAAAAAAGTGAATGGTCATTTCTTCCAAACAAAGCTAGGAAATAATTATTGGATTATTGGTTTCACCAACAAACAATACTTTCTCTTCTCTATATAAGCACCACTGCACCAACAAACAGAACCTCGCACTGCACAAACGCACAAGCAGAGTGTGCAGCTCACTCGCTCGTGGCACTCTTATTACGTCAAAACTAAACGCGGCTGTCGTGAGGGCGAAAGAGACAAGAGAAAGAGAGAGAGAGAGAGAGATGATCGGGTCGCGGCCATTACGCCGCTCTACTTCTCTCTCCCTCACCCTCGGCTACGGCTCCGTGCGGTGGTGGAAACTCTTCACGCCCGACCAGTTCGGCGGCCAAGACCGGCGTTACCCCTCGCGGCACAAAAGGTCGGCCCGGCGTCTGGCTCTTGGCCGATGTTGCGAGAGCTGGCTGGCTGCTCTCCATGAATAGTCAGCATGTTCGGTTGGCATTCGCAGTGCCGTGATCCTAGTCGACTTTGGCGACTGGCAAGCCGACTCGGCGGCATATTGGCATGGCACAGCACATCAGCACGAGGATGAGAGAGGCCAGCCGATCAGATGAAGTGGAGCTGGATGCACACCGCGCCGCAACGGCGCTCAACGATTATGCCGGTCCACACAAGGTCAACCAGGAAGATGATTGGCACAGACGGAAAGCCTCTATGAACACAGAGACTGAGGCAGAGAAAATCAGCAAATACCTCACTCATAAATGGAGCTTCAAGTCACAAAACTAAAGGTACGCATAAAGGCGAGATCATACGTAACAGAAGCCAAAACACGACAACCCCCATCTTATATCCCATCCACAAATAATGTGCAGGCTCAGTTCAGACATGAAATACTTTAAGCTATAGTGTTCAGTTAGAGTACTTGATGCTACAAGTACAATATATTAACTACTAACTACTGAGTACATAATAATAATAATACAACAGAATAAGATAAAAACCGCATAGACTACATGCCTACTCATCACAATCACCATATAAGTCAAATGGAAATCCCGAGTGCTCATCACCCTCCTCGATCATACCCTGCATTGGTTGGATGCTTCAGATCAATGCCAACGTTGCTACATCCAAAACAATTGCCTGGGTAGAGCATTACGGAACACACAATTAAGCCAAAAGCTCACACAATCAAAAATGAAAAAAAAAAGTTGCTCATTGACTGGTGAATCCAAATTCCAACATGAAAAAAGAAACTAAAACTGTCATTACATACCTTTGTCGGTTTTCTCTAGTGGACAGCAAAAATATTGTTTTTCATTCTCCTTATGTTTAACTTCAGCAAAAAAGGTCTTCTCCTTCCAGTACCTTTCTGAAGGCAGCTTCATCTTCATTGTAAAGTTGTAATGGTGGTACATTTTAGGAAAACTATCACAGATGAGGCATTGGTAGTCTAGCTTCTGGAATTCATACTTGATACCCTACAATAATTGATCATAAGCAACCAGACATACTACTCAACTCAAAGAGTGAATTAAAATTATTTACTTTTGTTTCAATGGGTGATAAATAGGTCTCAAATGCTTCAGTAGCCTCTTTCTGCATCCATTTCATTCCATTCTTTGTGGCTTCTTCTTCCTCTTCCAACGTTTCAAAGAGTTCAATCGCTTCCAGGAGGACAGGATCACAAGTATTTTGTTCCAAATGACCCAAGGAAGAATATGTGTCTCTGCATCACACCACATTTTAGCTAGTATACTGAATATTTTGCTCCAATTGATATGCTATTACCAACTAAAAATCATACCAACTCAATTGTGAGAGGCGATGCTACATTATAATAACTGGATCAATGCGTAACAGATTTTCTTTTAATGAGACATTGTATAGTTACATTCATCGAGCAGAAAACAACTGTGTAATGGATGCCTTTAAATTTAAAAAGGGAATAAAGCAATACAAAACATAGTTCAGCCAAAAACCATTTCGAGGGACTCAGGATGATAAGGAAATCATCCCAAAATAGCATCTTATCAACAATTTTAACCTCCATACAAGTTATATATATCCTATGACATAGTTTATCAATCAGCACTGTAGGTACTATAATTCCTTTTTTTTAAAAAAAAAACTGTAGGTACTAGGTGACCACCTCAGGGAAAACCGGAAAAGCATAGCAGGTAACTGTTAAGGAAACCAGGCTACTCTCTCATTCTCTTCATAAATAGGATTGTGTAATTGACTGGATACTGGAAATAACAAAATTAAATGGCCCTAGTCCATGTCCCTGCATCCAGTTAGGGATGGAAGCCAAAAACCAACATTTCCTTAAAAAAAAGTAAAAAACCAACAAATCGAATACAAGTCTTACTCTGGTGGGTATTTGTGAAACTCGACATGAGGTGGCCCCATGAAAGGCATGTAGTCAGCAGGGTCTAATTCAGACCTGAAAGTGTCCATTAGACTAAAATATCAGAGAAAAAAGTCTTAACGAACTATTATATGCTTGCCATACACAAAGGCTAGCATGATATAAAGGAGGATATCAAAACTAACCATACTTTATGATTTATTAGTTTTGTTTCAATTAATAAAGCTTCCATATACTATATGATATCGATTTACTAAACCTGCATTCGCTTCGTATAGAAAAACACATACTATTTCCACGACAAAAACTTCTAAACACTTTCCAATACATTACTACATCAGTATCACACATTATGAAATAGCAGCATACTCCATTCATTATAATGTGTTATGGAAAAAGAGAGAGAGAGAGAAGAAGAAGCCAAGAACAGAGGAAAGTCTTACAGATATTTTCTCATTATGCGCATTTTTTCTCTCCCATAATTGTCCAAGTCAAAAGGTGGAGTCTTTGATAAAGACTCCTTGTGGTGCTCAATAGCGGCAGTGGCATCAGCTAGGCTACTAAAAGGACCACCAAGACCATCAGGATGCAAATGGAAGAGTCCATCCTTAAGAGTGAAATAGTAATCCTTTGGCCTGCATTAAAGAGTAATGGTACAACATTAAGAGATACATAAATGGTACCAGCTATTTATTCACTCTTGTCATAGGTGGTGGAAGCAAGACGATCTTACAATGGAGGGATTCAGGGAGCTCGGGTGTGGTGGAGCTGAATGGCGTCCATGGCATCATCTAGGCTTTCAAAAGGACCGCCTAGACCATGAGGATGTACATTGAACATCCCGTCTTTAATAGTAAAGCTATATGGCTCAGGCCTGCATCAAAGCAAGTAAACCTATAATTACACATTTAGACACAATTACAATATTACTTACATAACTTCTTCCATTGTTGATAAGCATATTAAAGTAATCAGTCTGCTATGTTTGCTCTATCAGAAGAATTTCTGGTGCTGGTTAGATACTTGAGCATGTTTAATCTCATGGATAGAAATAAAAGGCGAAAAAAAGAGAGAATCAAAATGTTGTAACATACACTTTCAAGCATCTGGAATGACTGAGTTGTACATGACCGATGACTAGATGACTAGATGACTAGACTAATAGAAGCTAAGTTGAAGAACTCGGGAATGAAAAAAGCGCTGCACACATCTAAAGCGACCCATTTTCATTCTAGCTAACTTAGGGTCTGTTTGGTAGCACTTCTAAAACAGCTTCTCAGACAGATTCTGCTTCTACTATTGAGAAGCTAGCCAAAGGGTTATAAGAAAAATAGATTCTGGTCCTCTTTCCTAGAAACACTTCTTAAATTTATACTAGAATCTAAAAGCATATAAAACATAGCTTCTCATGACTTCTCTATCCATTTTATATGAAATATACATAAAAGAATCTGTTTTGCCAAACAATTTTTTCTAGAGAATCCGTTTTTATGAAGAATCTGTTTTATAGAGAAGCCCTGCTAAAGGGGCACTTATTTGATCCAAACCAACCTAAAAGAGCACCCCATATGCTTGAGACGCCATATGGCCTAAAAGTTGGAGTTGTATTATACATTGTGTAAGGATGGGAATGGCGTACCCTTGGCTCTCATCGTCTACTTAAAAAGAAAATTAAATGAAGTGAAAATTCAGTTTGGGGGGAATGAATCTTTAGTTCATTCTTTTCAACTAGAGGAGAATCCCATAAAATCCTCCAGCCCTACCCCTAAGTTGCCGAAGTGCAGGGCGTACGTACTGCTATGTGTGGTATTGTGCCACTGATTCTAAAATTTGGGGTTGCACAACTTTGGCGCAGAAAGCCAGACGCTTGGAACTCTAAAATTTGATTTCAGTAAATGAAATTTTAGCAAGTTCAATACAGCAACAACCAGAATAAACATAAACAATCAAAGGATCGGCCAACAATAATCGAAGTACAACAACGAAGGGGCGGTACTTTCGCAATGGAAGATATGGCACTAGAGCTCCAGGGCATCACTGAGAGGCAGCTAGACGACAATAAGAAGGCTGCATGTTGTTACCGTGGTAAAATTGGACGATTTCGTCGTAAGTGCGAACTGCGAACACGCACGATGCCCTTCGATCCTGGGTAATGCTTGCGTCTGATGGTGGCGGTCGTCTCCGCGAAGCTCCTAAATGGTCCCCCGCCGCAGTTAGGGCGAGGGTGGAAAACCCCCTACGTCCTCGTCGACGATGATGTCGTAGACACTCGGGGCCACCGCGGCCAACGGCGTCTGCTAGGACTTTCCATTGTGCGACGGCCTTGTTTGGACTGGCATGATGACGGATTGACCGTGACCGGAGCCGGCTTCTCCTTATACTACTCCATCGTTTAGCCTTTTTTTTTTATAACCCATCGTGTAGTCAGGCATCGATTAGCTTTTCTTTCTACTGTACATCACCCCTTTTCTAATTTATATATATGAACATTAAACCTAATTGACCAAGCAACGGCTCAAACTTGTAGATAATCCTAATTCAGACGTTTTCATCACTACTTATATCCGGTAACAACATATACTGTACGTACGTAGATAATCTGCATCGATTAGCTAAGTGGTATTCATATCCACTTAAAACATCCCCACCAATCAATCTACTAATCCCACAACAGTCAACAAATAACTCGTTGCGAATAATACCGACAAGGAAAAGATGGTTCGAACTTACGGGTAAATTCTCCAAGCTGATGGCTCGAATGAAATCTGACGCACCACCCTTCTCCAGTCCTAACGAAAAACCTGCATGCACCCACCAGGCTCCACCAGTTAGTTACAGTATTTTGTGCCAACTCGAGGATGTCACTAGACGAAGCTACTAAGTAGTATCGACGAATAACGAACCAGCTGTGTGAGGACGAGAAACGATTAATCAATCAACACACGAGGGTTTGCAAGCTATGGTCGAGGTCGATCGATCGACTACCTGATGGAGCTGTGGCATTTATATAATAATGATATATATAGGAAATAACAATACGGCCGAGTTCGCGACTAAGACTCCCACACCGTACCCAATAATGTTACTCCTGTGTTACGACGACTGGTGAATTTTTGCGCTAGACTAGACTAGAATTACTCGGTCTTTTCGTCTATACAGGCACCCTAAATCATTTTTAATCTATATCCATACTCCAGAATTTTATTGGCTGGTCTTACAATCGGCGTTGGCCTAGTTCATCACCTTTTCTTTTCGGTTCTTTCCTTTTCGTTGAGAGAGAGAGAGACCGGAGGTCAGGTCCGTTGGTCACGGGCTTGTGTAGGGTTGAGCACTGGCATACTAGAGGAGTAGGCATGCGTGTAGTGCTGTCCAAACGGCTGCCCGGCACGGCATGGTCCAAGCAAGAAATGGTCTGGCCCATAAAATTTCAGACCGATATGACACGTATTTTATTTTGAACTGTGTAGTACCTAGAGCTGACCAAACAAGCGGCCCGGCTCAGCATGGCCCGGGCCTTAAAAGGCCCGACATATTTAATATAGGGCCGGCATGGCTCACGGGCCATGCCAAGACAGCCTTAAGACTCAGCTATCGGTCCATGGCACGGTCCTAAAATACAAATTCGTGTCAGGTCGGCCCACTAGATACGTGATACTCTATTTTAATTATAAGATAAATATAATTATATTTAAACAAATATGGGTCGTGTCGTACCGGCCCTCGGGATTGACCGTGAACCCAATGCACCGGCACAGGCTCTAAATTGAGTGCACCGTGTCATGCTTGGATTTTTTTTTTTTTTGCGTGCTTGTTCCATGGGTTTTTTGATAGCACTAATAGTACCAGTCCATATGTCTAGGCGTCGATCGGCCCACAGCACGACAAAAATTTAGCTAGTCGTCCCGGGCCGGTCCGATATGCCCGTGAGCATGAATAGCCTGTGAGGCCCGGGAACACGCGAGACGACGACACATGCGCGACGCGGAGGCGGAGGGGTCCTTGCCCACGGTGCGGCGCAAGCGCGACGACGGACACAATCCCCGTGGCTTTGGCGGAAGCCCCGCAGCTCACGCCCCCTGCTGACCTCGCCACGGAGGCCGTCTGCGACCACCTCGACCTCACCGGCTCGCTGCTGCTCCTCTGCCTCTGTCACGGTGACGCAAATCATCCGCACATGGCTGATCTTGCGGCAATATTCTTGCCCCAGGGGCCGGCACGGTTGAAGGGCGATGAGAGCGAAGCAAGGGAAGGGGCGGCGACACGGTTGAAGGGTGGCGGCGGTGCGGAAGAGCTGGTGTGGGGGGTGGCAACTGCACGGAACAGTTGGTGCTGTGGCAGGGGCGGGTGACCAGCGGCGGACGAGCGGGCGAGCCAAAGCGGCGGCAGGACAGGTGACGAGCGACAGTCGGCGGCGACAAAGCAAGGATGACCAAGCCTGCTAGGGTTGGCTGCGACCTGGGCTCGCTTGTTGCTGCTGGACTGGTTTCGTGTCGGGCTTTTATTGGGCCATAAACAGATTTTTGCATGCATAGGGTTAAAAGGGTCACTCCTGTGCCGCTTGTCGGGCTGTTACCTTGGCCCAAGCACAACCTATAGCCTCAGACCGTGGCAAACCGGCATGAAAGTAAACGGGTTGTACGATGTCTGGTCCGGACCAAAAATTACGTTATTCGAATTAGACCATTTGACACGGCCTATTTGATAGCACTACCTACATGCGTAAGTATTGGACTACATGTCTTTCTCTGATCAAGAAACAAAATCACATACAGACGGTGGCAGTGGACATGTGAACCAAAAGCAAGTTGTATACAAACGTCACGTTTCCTCTTTTTGTAAAAAAAAAAAAAAAGTATACAAACCTCATGTAGACCATGGCTGTGGACATCCATCGTCCCTCTGGTTATCAAGAAATTGTACACATGATCTCACCTACTTCTGCTAGTGACATGACAATAAATAAATATTTAGACCGTGCTTCTTGGGTCGGTTCGAAGTACTAAGCTTTTGGCTCGGCCTGAACACGGCACGAGCTGACAAAATTCGTGCCGGGTCTGCATGGCCCAAACAGTCGGTCCATGCTTGGGCCGACCTGCAGCATGATAGGCAGCATGGCCGACCCATGTAGGTATATTTTAAATATAAATATATTTTCTATAAAAACAATAAAGTTATAGTAGACATCTAGTGGTAAAACTCCTCATTCCCATAGATCCCTTTCCACATATGCCAGGTTTGAAATTCATCTCTCTTACTTTTTTCACTATTTTTGTGCAAATTTACACATACCATGTGGTTTAATGATAGGCTAATTCACACGCGCCCTATCGTTCTAACGGGCTGGCCCGATACAATTTTAATCGTGTCATGTAGTGTCAGCCCGTCTTTAGGTTGGTCGTGCCTAGTTGGGTCCATGTCGGGTTGTGTTGAGCAACCAAAATATGCATCTATAGGGCTGATTCACACATGGTCTGTCGTGTTAACGGGCCAGACCAACACGATTAATTCAAATTGCGTCGTGCCACGGGCTGCCAGCCAAAGCCCACGAGGTGGCATGGCACAACCCATCTGTAGATGGGCTGTGCCTAGTCGGCCTTATGCCAGGCCATGCCGGATGGCCCGAGTGTACATCTATATATATGACCTTGTTTATCATCTTTATTCTCTAACGTTTATACTTTGTATCATTGAACTCGTTGGGTTTCAACACAACAACAAATCAGTAGTAGAAAATTATCTATTTTTTTGAGGTGAAAGTGGCAGGTACTCTGCCGTTGCATTGTAGGAGAAGTGGGTATCAGCAACAGTTCACAGACACGAACAGCTGCTGATACACACTCATCAGCAGCGGTTCATTTCTGTGAACCGCTGCTAATAGGTGGAGTATCAGCAGCGGTTCAATGTTCTGAACCGCTGCTAATAGTATTTTTAGATTTTTTTTAAAAAAAGCAATACTCATGAACCTCAACGAGCCTGGAGTAAAATCATTATATATAGAGATTTTTGCACTATCTCAAGAATGATATTATTCAAGTAACAACTAGAGAATAAAAACAAAGTAGAAATTACCTATAAATATAAGGTTTTTAGATTATTAGAATATTATGCATTAATCTATATATTTTAATCTAAAAATTAAGGAGATAAATCATGAACATGATTAAAGAAATACAATAATCAAAGGAAACTAATATAGCCATCACCATACCTAATCTGTTAATTAAAAATAGAACCAAAAAGAGAGGCAAAGAGAACATAACATACTAAGTTGAAGGAGCGATGGGAATAGCGTTGAAAATGTCGTTGCCATCTTCATTTTCTCGATCAGTCATAGGAAAGTAGTCGAAGCAGTCGTTCGCTTGATGAAGACAATGTAGATGTTTACCACCAACAGCGAGTAGTCATGTTGTGTGCTCCTCAAAATACATATCACACGTCGACTCTAAGATGTTTGTTGAGAGAAAGAATAAGAGAAGAGGTTGTATTGTTGTTTTGAGTGTTTCTCTCCAATAAGACATTGCTAATTTTATATAGATGCTAGTTTATAAAGATGAAGCATATCACATCTGAAACAAATAGTACTATAATTATAAATCACTCACACACACAAGGTAACTCTCAGAAAATGAAACAAATAGTTATTATAATATAACACTCTCATAAGTTTTTATTTTTAAATAAGTCGTTTGAAATTTCAGATTTATGAGCCAATACCCATTAAATCCAACACTAAGCCAGCCTAGTGCTTTGTCAGGTGCCTTATCGCGAGTCTGATTGCGCGACGGTCATAAGGCACTCAAGAATAAAGAGCCAAATAGGTCAGCATTATACTTATTTTAGGTGATATTCTTGAGTCTTGTAAGTCTTTATCGAAAATGAAGTTCCAGACAAATAGGAGAGAACAGAACTGTGCAGCACATGAGCTCGCACAGCTGGCGAAGCGCACCACACATACTACTATGAGACTCTCGCTATATCGAGCACTTGATCATTCAAGATTGTAACTCTTATATTGGATGATCAATAAAGTTCTCTCTTACTGAAAAAAAAGTGCCTCATCGACTGTCCTTGACGCGCAACGACAGAGGCCCATGCAGCGCTTCAGTGGCCACGAATTGGCCGATTTGGCAGGAGCATTCCCTGCACGTGTAACGTGTTCGATTCGCTTTTCTACGGTCGATGCTGGCCGCTCCATGTGCTGGGATGGTATCTCTGGTATGTTTTCCTCCACCACGCGCACTCTTTCGACGAAGTCCACAACTCGTACAAATCAGACACTCGTAGCAACTAGTCCTGTGTTCCCACTTCCCAGCTTGTCCTAATAACAAGAAGAATTCCAGACCGGAAGGAGTAGGAGTGCGCCTTAATTAGGAATATTGTTTTTTTTTCTGATCGAAAACAAATATACAGCGTTCCAAAGCAGCGCTGTGGGTACCATGATCGCACACGCAAACGCGATACACTCGCGCTGCTAAGGCTAGCTGCCGGACTCCAGGAACGCACGCTGGCGCTTCAAAGGTTCCTTTCGGGCTGGGTCGGCATGCCAGCGATCATTCACATAGTGGCCATGAGGCACGAACCGACAGGATTTTTTTTGGTAAGGGCATTTTCCTGGACGTGTTCGATTCGCCTAGCTTCTACGGTTGTTGGTGCTCGTCAGCTTTGATCCATTTTCCACCACCGTTCCTCTGTATATAAGCACCATTATATAAGCACCAACAAACAGAACCTCACAAGCGTACAAGCTGAGTGAGGGGAGTGTCTGCAGCAGGTCACTCGCTCGTGGTACTCTTATTACGTCAAACTAAACGCGGCGAAAGAGACCAGAGAGAGAGAGAGAGAGAGAGAGAGAGAGAGAGAGATGATCGGGTGGGGCGACGTGTACAAGGTGGTGGCGGCCATGACGCCGCTCTACTTCGCCCTGTCCCTGGGCTACGGCTCCGTGCGGTGGTGGAAGCTCTTCACGCCCAACCAGTGCGACGCCGTGAACCGTCTCGTGGCCTACTTCGCCGTCCCCTTCTTCGCCTTCGACTTCGCCGCGCGCATCGACCCCTACGCGCTCAGCTACCGCGTCCTCGCCGCCGACGCGCTGTCCAAGCTCGCCGTCGCGCTCGCCCTCGCCGCCTGGGCCGCCGCCTCCTCCTCCACATCCACATCCTCATCCAGCGGCGAAGAAGGCAACAACAACACGAAGAAGAAGAAGAAAAAGGAGCGGGCCGTGTCGTGGTGCATCACGGGGTTCTCGCTGGCGACGCTCAACAACACGCTCGTGGTGGGCGTGCCGCTGCTGGACGCCATGTACGGCAAGTGGGCGCGCGACCTCGTCGTCCAGATCTCCGTCGTCCAGATCATCGTCTACTTTCCCGTCCTGCTGCTCGCGTTCGAGGCAAGGCGCGCCTGGGGCGCCACCGGCACCGGCAAGGATGAAGAGGACGTTGACATCGAGGGGCTCGGCCTCGGCGGCGAGAGCGAGACGACGGCGGCGGCGTCATTCTGGCCGCTGGTTAGAGCCGTGTGGATCAAGGTGGCCAGGAACCCCAACGTGTACGCGGGCGTCCTCGGCGTCGCGTGGGCGTGCGTCACCAACAGGTTCGCTACTAGTACATCTCTGCCACTACTTACGTAGGCACCGCCAGCAAGTCTGTCCAACCAGCCTTCATTTTGCTGATCTAACGCCGGAGACTCTTCTCGACGAATTTCCGTCCATAAATAAGCATCGTCGGTGCAAATATATAAATGATTTTTTGGCGAAATATAAAAATTATTCTTCCATGGTAACCTAATTGCTGGCGAAATATAAAAATTATTCTTCCATGGTAACCTAATTGCTGGCGAAATATAAAAAATATTCTTCCATAGTAACCTAATTGCCCATTATCTAAAAAGAATGTAGAGCATCTCCAAAATATTTTCATTAAATTGTCCCAAAAACGATCTCCCATAAAAATGGATCAAAAACACATTTGATTGAGTCACGTCAGTATTTAGGATCACAAATGTATTAATTCTATTAGAAAAAGAAGGATTGGGGTTCCTAATTCTTTCCTTGTTTGTAGCTACAAATGAGAAGAATTTATGGACAACTAAGATATTGGAGGTGGTTTTGGGATCCTATTGAAAGTGTGTTTTTAACCTAAACCCCAATATTTTAGTTTAGTAGGAGTTTTTGGGTGCCTTTTGAAGATGCTCTAAAAGGTTTTGTTGGTGGCAACAATACAAAGGTGGTATTCATCTGGAATACAGGAAATGCTATTCCCTGAGTTGCCGCACACCAAAAGTGACTTATAGAGTGGCGCAAACAGCCTCTTGTTAATGGAACGTAAGAACAAAAAGGGAAACCAAAGTGGAGCTAAAGCATGTGGATTTGACAAATCATCATTATGTCAGATCACTTTTACTGAGAGCCGTTCGTTTATACTTTCAGTTAGTGGCCGGCCTCTCACCTTGCTGCTTGCATTGGAGAAACATGTTACTCTATTTTCATTAGTATATGCGTGTTACTTATTACTCAAACTTGACCTTATGTTTGTACGGTCTTTCGTAGCTTTGACCATATGTTTGTTGTTTTGTTGGAAGCAACTTGACCTTATGTTTGTATTTTAGTATCCACTCTTTAGTGAAATGAGACACACGGGCTATTCTCTCTCCCCCAACTAACTTATTTCTCTTTGCCAAAAAAAAAAGTAACTTGTTTCTGAAAAAAAAAGTAGTAAATATTTGACATCATAGAGATATACTCCCTCCGTTCCAAAATTGTTGTCATCATTGACTTTTTTCGTTATCTTTGACCATTCGTCTTATTCAAAATATTTGTTTAAATATGAAATATTATAAATTATATTTAAATTTTATCTAGTAATAAATCAAATCATAAGAAAATATATTATATTTTTTGAAATTTTTTAAATAAGATGAATGGTCAAAGGTAACGAAAAAAGTCAATGACGACAATAATTTTAGAATGGAGGGAGTAGTATTCAAATAAAGCCACAAATAATAAGCATCATTATGTAGAGCACTTTTACTGAGAGCCGTTCGTTTAATGCTTTCAACTGACATAATAAGTGGTCTCTCAACCTTGCAACTTTGCAAAACGGTCATTGGGGTAACATGTTGCTTAACTTTTGTTGATTAGTCAGTATACCTGTTTTTTGAAAAAGGTAAGTGCTACTACTAATAGTAGTCAAACAGTTTTCTTGTATCTCTTACCTGGAGGTTGTATTACATCCATTCCAAAATATTTTATTAGTAGATATATTTTTAATATGACTTATTTATTTTATATTGTTTATAAAAAACTAAATAAGACGAAAGATCAAATGTGATGTTTCACAGTCAATAAATGTTTATATTTTGGAATGAAGATAATACATTACTACCTTCTATCTTGACTCTTCAGTGAAATGAGACATAGGCTATTCTCACCAAGTAACTCATGTCTGAACAAAAGAAAATATTTGACATCACAGAGGATTTATATATAAATAATTTTTGTAACCAATACTGTTCCATGCAAAAAAAAAAATAGAGCGCCTTTTTTTCAGAATGTTTGTCCTTACACAAACTAGAGGGTAATAATGTTCCACTCAACTATCTTTTGATGTGCACCACCTCAAGAGAAAATATCTAACTGTAGCGGAATAGTTACCTTCAGGCCACTGGACCAACAGAATCAACAAAAAAATCTATTTCCGGCTAGTAGAGTACACATTTGATCTGACTAATAACACATATTTTCTTATCGATTAGAACAATTAAATTACATTGATATCCCTACCAATTTTCTACTCTCAAAGTTTTTTTTCCTGAGTAACATTAGCAATCAGCCATTTTGATCGGTAATTCCTCACCAATTTGTACAGGTGGCACATCGAGACGCCAAGCATCATCGAGGGCTCGGTGTTGATCATGTCCAAGACCGGCGTTGGGCTCGCCATGTTCAGCATGGGTAACCAACCTCATCTTAACTCATCTTAGGAGCATCAAATGCATTGAGATTGTATATTTCATCATGGTCCTCGTGCTCGTGCAGGGTTGTTTATGGCGATGCAGGAGAAGATCATCGTCTGCGGTGCTGGCCCAACCTTGCTCGGCATGGTGCTGCGGTTCGTCGCCGGGCCGGCTGCCACTGCCGTCGGAGCCGTGGCTCTCGGGCTCCGCGGCGATGTCCTGCGCCTCGCTATCATACAGGTTATCATCTCCGGTTGATTACTGTCTTGTTTCCAAAAAGAAAGAGAAAATACTCTAATTAAACTCGGTCACTCCAAGAACAAACTGCTCACGATCCGTTTGCTTGTCGTGTCACCTGGTGATCACAGGCTGCGCTTCCACAGTCCATCACCACGTTTGTGTTCGCGAGGGAGTACAGTCTCCATGCCGACGTACTCAGCACTGCGTAAGTGCCTCTTGTTTTATTTGGCCAAGTAATTTTACCTGAACACATGCCCCAGCTCGTCGGTGACTGAAAATAACTGAGGCGGTGACTGTTTCTAATTATGCAGGGTTATATTCGGGACTCTGGCTTCGTTGCCCGTGTTAATTGTGTATTTCATTGTTCTGGGTCTTATTCCGTGTTAATCCTGGTTTCTGTCTCACTGGAAATTGTAACACATATATAGCATTTCCCTTTATGTGGATGTACAAATGTGTAGAGGAGCTGCTTGAACTTGTACTTCTGCTCATCCGTGAACAACAGAGTACGTAGACTTGATTTTTCTGTAACTGTGACTGAACAACAGAGTACGTATATTTGAGACTTTTTTTCTTCCTGACGAACGACAAACTAGAGACAAATGCTAATAACTTACCATATGCTAATTTAAGTAAGAAGTGATAAAGAACCACATGCTTCCTGTCCTCCACCTCTGGAAACCTGATGATTGACACTTCACACTTGGCATCTGAAAAGGGCCAGCATCTCAAAAAAGTTCATCCGATATGACGGAAACCGGAGCTGGATTAAAATTCTGATGACGCAACTGCACTGCAAAAAAGCGCCATCATCATCTGATCCATTTCCAACGATGCACACGCTCGGCCGTCGAAGACTGCACTCAACATGTCCGATTCCTCCGGATTCTCGCAGTCAGGGGAGGGAACAATTCTCGGCTTCAAGATATCCTGAAGAAAGCAGGAGGCACCCCTACCAATGGAATCCTTCATTTCATTGAGGTCATGTCTGCACGGGATCAGGAACCAGCGGCCTAGATGAGGCATCTTTCTCTCAGAGCATGCCGTGTTTCCACTGCAAAACAAATTCAGAAAACCGATGTTTGTAGCCCCCTTTAGGACGGCGACGGCTACGCTTTTTAGCCTCCACTAGCTTCCCTGTGAGTGTCAAGTATAAGAGGGGGAAGAACTGCAATTCGCCAATCATCGCCAACCATGGATTTGAAACTACAGAGCTTGATCACTGTGTGAATCTGATACATCACGCGGTTGCAGTTTCATTCTGGAGATCAAAGGCTTCTTCGAGGAATCAGGAACAAAGTGCCCACCCCTGGTATCGTTTCTCCTGGCGATCAGCAGATGCGCATCCACGATCTATTGCCAAATTCGTGTTCGATCATGGTAGAGAGTAGAGACAGGACACATCCTGACAGACAGGTAGCATCTGGAGAAATGAGAATGCGCACTAGCAGCACTAGTGCTGTAGTGCACTCCAGAGAAGAACAGAGCTGCATGCGTTGCGTCTTGAATCCTGTCGGGCAGGCAGCATCTGAAAATGTTCGTTGCTCGCATCTGAAATCCTGCATTCTAGTCTCAAAAAAAAAAAAATCCTGCATTCTAGTGGCAGGGGGGAAGCAGTGCACAAGTTCCATGTTCCATCGCAAATTAGACCTGGTCATGACTGCCTGCCCATATAATCTGCATGGAGCTTGTACTTGGTTTCATCCGGATTCGTGGTGACTGGTGAGTGCGCTGAACCAATGCGTTTACGTGATATATACTACAGTACCGTTGTCGATGTCCACGAACAAGTTGCAGCTTCAGGACCTGAAGAAAGCAGGAAGGAGAATTAACGCAATGGTTATGGCATCCCTTTCAGTTGGGTGGTAGAATCATTCTTCCACCCCGGGCACAAGGCACTTGAGAACAGAGAACCGTCCAATCGACTCTGCACGGTTCTGCTCTATTTTAATTTTGGCATGTAAATCATGTGTATAGAAATATTGGAAGGATTTCACTTGTTCATTTACATGTGCTTAATCTCAAATACTACCCACGTTTCAGCTGCTACCTGTTCATTTACACTATTGGCATGATCCCGTGCGTCATCACGCCGGGCACAAAGTGCTAACATACTGTTCCAAGCACTTGCAATACTTACTCATCTCTAAACAGGGCATCAGCTGGGGAAACATTGTGTGCAACTGAAAGTCATGTGCAGCCAGATGAATGCCATACTACTACACAATAAGGTACTCAAAATGTATATACTGCTCCACCGTTAATTTTTCAGGTTGGTGACAAATCGGATACGTGATACTCTCTGTGCTTTTTAAGGTTTGTCCCAGGTGAAAATTTAAGTTATTTTTCTATCATTCATCATATGCAAAAAATTACTTTAAACATATAAAATTATTATAAGTTAGGTTTAATTTTATCTAATAATAAAATGAATTATAAATATAGATATGATAGTGTTAAAATATTAAATAGGATTAATGGTTAAAGATGATTTAGATATCAAATATGACAATAATTTAATAATTACCAGGCATTTTGCTTAAGCTTGTTTTTGACGATGATGACGATGCGTGCAGAGACGTGAGTCAGTTTGTTACAGTCGCCTGATCGCCACCATCATTAACACGGACTGCCGACTAATTAGCCACTTGCACCAAGACAGACGTCTCACATATCGTGTCGCCCATACGCCTGGACATGCTTATGAAATGCTCGGATTGCACAGGTCGCTATCGCTTGCCACGGCCGGTTTGACTTGGAGGAATCGTAAAACGGAAGGGAGGTTGCGCGACGATCAGAGATCAGACGGCCCAGCGTTACCGTGCCGTCAATGCCGCGTTCTCCTTTCATTTGAGGTAGGCTGGAAACCTGGATGGTGCTACTCCGTGAACAGATACAGGTGTTGGAGCTTCTTGTACAGCGACGTCTGCATCCAGAATTCCCAGATTCGGGACCTCGCTGACTGACACTGACACAGTGACGCGCGCAACCTCCAAGCGTTTCAATCGCCGCCGAAGAGTAGAGAGAGAAGACCAGCGGTGCATGCGCGAGGTCCAGGGAAGTGCGGTGTCCCCGTCGTCGCTAGTGGCCCAGCGCGTCGTGTCGTGTCATCCTCGTTCCTATCGCCCCGTGCACCAGGTCCAGGTCCACCGCCGCCACGCGGCCCCCGTCCTCCCCTCTACATATCCACACTTGTGCAGTGCGTCCCGGCGCCACCCCGCCCCCACGCCGTCGGTCGGCGTAAACCCCACCCGCACCCGCCCCGGCCGCCCCGCCCACATGCTGCGCTGCCACACGCCGCCACAATGCGGCGGCGGCCGCGCGCCGCCCCGCGGGGAGCCGCGCCCGGCGTCGGTGGTGCGGTGCGCGCGGGGCGGGCTGCCGCCGCAGGCGTCCGGCATCGAGACGGCGCGCGCCGCGGCGTTGGCCAAGGCGGCGGAGAGGCCCAGCCCTAGCCTGGCGGAGCGGCTGCGGCTGGGGAGCCTCCTGGAGGACGGGCTCTCGTACAAGGAGAGTTTCATCGTGCGCTGCTACGAGGTGGGGATCAACAAGACGGCCACCGTCGAGACCATCGCCAACCTCCTCCAGGTACGCCGACAACGGATCTGAATTCAGGATTCGTGCTTTCCGCTGGCTCGATTCGACCGAGGGCGGCTCAGATTCGATGCTTTTTTGGATCTGAATTTTAGGAAGGTCCAGGCAAGTGGTACAATTAGCTACGACCATAGCTTGATTGGTGGCCACGACTGTATTCTAGTACAAGAGCGATACGACTGCTGCTCAGCTCCACTATAGCTTGATTAGGGGCTGGTGGCTGGTGGGTGCATTAACATGCGAACTGTCCTGGTCTTATACAACTCACTGCTGGATAGTGACAAATCTTAAATCGCCCACGGAGTTTGGCCCTTAGTGTGTCTGCACCCCCGTAGATGACAGCACCCATTAGCCTGACAAAAAGACGACGGCACCCATTGAGCACAACATTGCTCTAAACTGCTGTGAGCTGGTGCTCTTGAATTAGGGTGTGTTCTGCATGGTTCACTTCTGCTTCTTAGTTACTTGCTTATAACTTATAAGTTGAGGTTGTTATCTTCTGAAATCTGTTGTGAACTAATATTTCTGGCAAGGTTTATCTACCTATAGTTTTTAATGAATTTGGACCAGTTGTCATTATCTATATAAACAACCTCATAGGCAATGCCAATAGGCAATTATGAATCAAGTCAGGCATGATAAGTATGTGTGTGCGAAATTCTGAACGTGCTTGCTGTGGCATCCGCGCATCATATTTTATGCTGGTTTACATTTTAAGTGTTTACAGTATTGATCCATGTAGTTTCCACAACAAATGGGCCCAACGTTTGCATTATTGATCCATGTAGTTTCTTATCAACGAATACAATAAGAAGTGTACTGTATATTTTCTTTCAACTTTCAAGTGTCCTTTCTTTATGCTAAACACTCTTGTAACTACAGGAGGTAGGATGTAACCATGCACAAAGTGTTGGGTTCTCCACCGATGGTTTTGCCACAACCACGACGATGAGAAAACTTGGACTTATTTGGGTGACCAATCGAATGCACATTGAGATCTACAAATACCCAGCTTGGTAAATCCCCATGCTTACATTGACCTTTTGTCTCGACCCTTGTTATTTATTTAAGCCTGACTTGTATCTCTGTTGCTGTTAGGGGTGATGTTGTTGAGATTGAAACATGGTGCCAAGAAGATGGAAGGATCGGTACTCGTCGTGATTGGATACTCAAGGACTTGGCTAATGGTGAAGTAATTGGCAGAGCTACTAGGTAACTGCTGTTGACATAAAGCAGTTGACTTTCTTTGGCATCATATTCTGTTGAAAGTTGATATCATGCCTATAATCACATCTGGAACCTTGTTTGTGCCTCCTGACAGAAATTAAAAAGGGCAGTTAATCATTTCATGCACATGTGAGCTTGATTTTTCTCGCCTGTTGAAACTTCACCCCCACCTCCTCTTTTGGTAAGGTGGTATAGGCCTTTAGTCAAATGGTATCAATTGTCAAAATGTGTAGACTTTTTCATGCCTGGTCTCTGGCTGTACCCACCATATGTTTGTCTGGTAGACCTGCAAATGAGAACAACCTTCATTCAGGAAGGTAGATAATCTAATGATGTTTTAGTAGAGAAGCAAATTGTTACAGAACTGGAGCTTATCGCTCGAGCTTATCTGTTTCATTCTCTTTGTTTGTTTACTGCAAATCTGTATATCCATTATGTTTGTACAGAACAAATTACAATGTCTTGTCACTTTTTTGTCCAGCAAGTGGGTCATGATGAACCAAAATACACGCAGACTTCAGCGAGTCAGTGACGAAGTAAGGGATGAGGTATTTGTACATTGTCCAAAGACTCCAAGGTAAAGTGATTTCAGTTTTGTTGTCAACATTCTGCATATAGATCGATTTCATGGATAGGTACTCAATAATCCTTTGTTGTCCAAATAGCTTGAACAATTTTTGCCTGGATCAGTGCATAGAGTTGTTGTGATTGCAACTTTTCTTATAGATTGCCACTATAGTAGTCATAAGAGTTGTCACAAATTGTCATTGTGCAGATTAGCTTTCCCAGAGGAAAATAATGGCAGTTTGAAGAAGATTCCAATTCTTTCAGATCCTGCACAATACTCGAGACTAGGGCTAGTGGTTAGTTCTCTCCTTCATAAGTACTCTGGTTCTTTTGCACATCAGCAATAACAATGCTGACGGACTTGAATTTCTGAACTGCAGCCAAGAAGAGCTGATCTGGACATGAACCAACATGTCAATAATGTCACTTACATTGGCTGGGTCCTTGAAGTAAGCTTCCACCAGGCTTTCCTTACTGCTAATCTTGCTTTCAAACTATGCTTTGTTCAGGAATATCTAATCTGAGTAGAGTTCACAGTGACACACTTTTTAGGTTTTACTTTTTAGTTCAACTTCAAGAAAGATTATCATCCTTACTTATTTCTGATGGTTTCTGATGACTCTTCATTCGTCCACATGGCAGAGCATACCTCAAGATATAATTGATACACATGAGTTGCAAACGATCACTCTTGACTATAGAAGAGAATGCCAACACGATGACATAGTTGATTCACTTACTTACATAGAGGAAGGGGAGGAGAAAAGTATGAATGGTTCTGCTTCTGCAGCACCTCACAAGGAGCAGCAGCAACAGTTTCTGCACTGCTTGAGATTTGCAGGGAGTGGGGATGAGATCAACCGTGGCCGCACTGTGTGGAGGAAGCTAGCTCGATAAAACTATTTTGATCATTACCCTTTGTGTCATGCTCCCTCCTTCCATTTTTCTATTCACGGCTAGCCAGCATCCTTGAGTCCTTGTACCACAATTTTGTGATGAACTATTATCCCTTTGGAACGTAACATGCAATGATGCCAATTTGGGACAATTATTGGATGTCAGCTAGAGTGGAAGCTGCTGTCCGTGTTGTACCAGTGAACAATGCTTATGATCAATGATCTGTTTTTTTCTCCAGCGACTACAACTTTGTGTCCACCAAATGTACAAATGAGTTGCAGTACTATCCTTGTACAAATTGCTTCCTAAGAATTTTTTGGTCCACTTTTGTCCATTTCATCAATGATAAACACTCTAAAATGTTCCATCGATGATAAAAAAAAAGTCAATTGATAAAGAGCTTTTATAGTGATAAACCTTCATGCCAGGTAGCATATGCAAATATTGGATCACCAATTAATCATACATATTATGTTTGACATCTCAGCATAAAAGAAAAGAGAAATCATACGAACCAGTTAATTTTATAGATAATGGAGTTTACTTTATGACCGTAATGATGTAACCGCTTTCTTCTAAAAAAAAAAATATATGCCAAGAGACGGTTTGGAACTTTGGATGGGTTAGAGCTCCATAGACCTCCGTTGGATGAGATGGAAAAAAAGAGAGACTATTTTACTCCAATAATAATTTAAATACATATAAATAAAATCTTGACTTTTACTCCCTCGCACAATTTTAATTTAAATTCATTTTTATATATAATCTGTATGTTTAAAATTGTCACATATTTTAGAAGTTTAGTAGCCTCTTGTAGTCTTGTATAGAGACATAAAAACTTGCAAACTGCGGAGGTTCGCTCTCCGTGTCGGTCTCGTGCACTATAGGCGGCGGCTGTGGACGACGGCAGACCTAGCAGCGGCTGGGGTCTCGTCTCGTGCGGGTGCGGCCAGCGTCTGCTCCTCCAGGTGAGAAGCGAGCTCTTCTCCCCAATCCTCTAGAGGATCCTGCTTCTTCCTTTTGTAGCTGACATTTAGGCTGGATGTAGCGGGGATGGGTCGATCCCTGCGGGAGGGCGGAGGTGGGGGCGAAGGTGGTGGCGGTGGCGGGGGCGGGGGCGGGGGCGGGGAGATTTCGTCCTAATCGGGGATGAGGATGGGGATTGTGAGGGGAAGTTTCATCTCTCGGAACAGAGGGGTCTCTCCGCCGGCGTTAGGTAGGGCGGCTGCCCTACCTCGCCCTATTGCTCAGTCCGCCTTGTTCTTTGCGTTAACCTTGCCGCCCTACCTCGCCCTATTGCTCAGTCCTCCTAGTTCTTTGCGTTAAGCTTGCTGCTGAATTATTTGTTGCACGGCACCCTACTGTTCTGCTAATCTTTTTCTTTTTAGGACAGGCACCTGCTCATCTATCCAAGATCAACCTACCCAGAGGTACAGGCAAGTTCGCCGTCAGACTGTTGGGGTTAAATTGAACACCGACGAACCACATCTGAGTCTGCCCTGTTGAGGAGTGATGGGGAAGAAGGTGAAGGCCAAGAACGTGCGAAAAACACAGCAACGGGAGCGGCCTGCCACATCCTCGGATGCTGGATCCGGTGATGCTGCATCACAGGATGCAAGCTACTCGATGGAAGAAGCTGCTGTGTCGGTCAGTGGCAGGGAGCAGTGTGGCCACTACAGCCATGACAGTGCCCACTTGGACAAGGTCCTACTGGAGATCTTGTCTTCCAAGCATTATGCGTCATGTGAGCATTGCCGTGAGGACGCCCCAAGAAAGAAAGGAGGCAAGGAGAAAGGTGGTAAGCAGCAGCAGAAGAAAGGAGGTGGCTCAAAAGGCTCTGCCAAGGCTCAATCTAAGGTGGAGAAGAGTGACATGTGGGTTTGCTTGGACTGTGGTCGGCAGTTTTGTGGTGGTGAAGGCGCTGATATAAAGCCATATGGCCATGCCAGAAGGCATGCCAAGCAGGACCGGCATTGGTGGGCTGCAAAGTATGATGACCCAACAGTTGCATATTGTTTATCATGTGAAAAGGAGGTGCCAGTTGAGATGCCCGAACTAAAAACAGTTGTGGCAGTGACAGTGGATGATACGATGGTTGGTGCAGAGGATAGCAATGCATCAGGTTTAGCTAATTGCCATGGTAATGTTATTAAAGGGCTTCCAAATCTTGGGAACACATGTTTCTTCAATGCAGTGATGCAGAATCTCCTCGCGCTTGATGGCCTGCGCAGGAGGATGTTAGGATCAGATGTTCCAACAGGACCCCTTTCTATGTCTCTGAAGAAGCTCTTTGTGGATACCAGTGCTTCAAATGATACAGGGGGTACACTTAGCCCGAAGAACCTATTCTCAAGTATTTGCTCGAAATATCCGCAATTTAGGGGCTACCAGATGCAGGATAGTCATGAATTACTCCGCTGTTTTCTTGATGGGTTACGTACGGAGGAAACAGAAGCATGGAAGTTAGCGGAGGATGCTTCTGATGCAGGGGTTCCAACAATTATTGACTCCATTTTTGCGGGTCAGCTGTCTAGTACTGTGTCCAGCACGGAATGCTCTCACAGTTCAGTTAAACATGACCAGTTCCTTGATCTCTCACTACCAGTTCCATCAAGGAGGCCTCCTGCCAAGAGTGTTGCATCACCACCAGCAAAGAGGACCAAACAGTCCATACGAGATAGGAACAAAAGTCGCAGATACGGGAAAATTCCTGCTCGAGCATCTCCTACTGTAGAAGAAAATAACGAAGAAAAGATTCAAACAGTTGCTGAGTGCAAAGATTCCCAAACTCCTGGTTCAGAATCAGGACAGGCAGTCAGCGAGAAAGAACATGAGCCCTCTGAATGTAGCGAGTCATGTGCTTCCGTGTCTAACCAAGAACCGAAGGTCACTTCAAATGTGGAGAATGACATGAGCTGGTTGGATTATGTTGCTGATGCAAGTGAAACAAAGTCTGAGATTCTTGATTCTGCAGATTCTATTGAAGCAGGACAGATTGAGGAAAGTAAACATGCCATACTTGACTCGTTTCACCCTCAAGATGATGCCTTATCTAAGGAGCAGAACTTTGGTTCCGAGCACTCCGGTGAGAATGCTGTTGATGTTGCCACCTCCTTACAGCCTGTAATCTTGCTTCCTTATGATGAGTGTGGTAGCATTGCCAAGGAATTTAATGGAACTGAAGAAAATTCACAGACAGAATATGCAGAACCTCCTCCAGTTGTTTCTCCAGTGACACAAGATAACACACAACCTGCATCTGGTGGTGATGTGGAGCAAGATGAATTTGTTGGCTTTGGTGATATATTCAACGAGCCTGAAGTTACTTCTGAAGTCAATAAAGGAACTGGTAAGGTAGAAGATATTGATGTGGTGGCTTGGAGTAGCAACAGCGCTGATGATGAGGTAGATGATAGTAATGCTCCTGTATCTGTTGAGGGCTGCTTAGCTTTGTATACTGAGCCAGAACTGTTATCTGAACCATGGCATTGTGAGCACTGTACTAAAGCTGCACGTGCAAACACTAATGAAGCAAAAAATGGCATAGAGCTGATGGAAAGTGCCAGTGAAAGAAAGGGCAACGAGGAAATGATGGCTGATGGTGTTGAGAGACAAGATGGTGAGAAGTTGGTCATGAACTGCAGCAAAAAAGAGGACATTGATCAGATTATGACTATGGATGGTTGCTCTGACAATGTACATCCTGATATGCAGTTCACAGAAGGTGAGTATGCAGACCCTGCTTTGGCTGAGCTTGAACAGACCACCAATGGTAATTTTGCAGAGATTGGAAATACAAATACGCAAGAAAAAGTTGTTTTGTTCACTACCAATAAGCTTGAACAGTCAAACTGCAAAACATACCAACAGGAACATTGCCCAGATATGAAAAGCTCAACAGTGGAATTAACATCTTTCAGTAAGCAACCTCATGATTCATTGATGCAGCAAAAAGATGGAAATAATGTGGATATGACAGCTGAAGCAACAAGTGCACCACTGAGTTGTGGTGATAATGATTCAGCTTCTTGCAGTGCAACTAACACTGTGAAACCTGAATGTGGTGGTATTCCTCGAGAAGAAGTGATTAGTAGCCTTCCATCTGATGCAGAAAGAATCTTGCCATCAGTGAAAGATAATGAAGATGCCAACACAAGGAATCAGGACAGGAGGAAGCGAATGAAGATGGTCGGTAAGGCACATCAAGTGCAAGATAAACAAAATGAAAAGAAAGAGAACAAAACAAAGGTTTTCAGAGCTGCAATGAGAAGAATTCTTATAAGCAAGGCTCCACCTGCATTGACAATTAATTTGAACAGATTCAGCCAGGACTCCCATGGTCGGTTTAAGAAATTAAAAGGACATGTGCGCTTTAAGGAGATGCTTGATATACGGCCATTCATGGACCCTAGGTACTGAATTTTCTACTGAAAGCATCTACTTCATTTTTTTAAAAACCAATCCAACAGTTTTTTGTATAGCTGCACCGTACACTATTAGTTTATTCCTATTTGCAATATAGAGAGCCCACCACCTGTCTTGTTTTACTCATTGGTCATGTAAATATTTATACTAAAGCCATCTCTGTTATGGTTTCAATAACTGAGATTTGTGTTGTTGCAAAGGAAATTGGCAATTTCGCTTGATAGTTTCCATATAGTGCTAGTTCCTCATACATAGCAGTATAGCACTACTCTTGGGATCTGAGAAGATAAAACAAGAACCATGTTGTCTCCATTTGGTAGTTTAATGGACTTTTGCTATAATGATAAAAAAGAACTTGACCTACCTAGGAGGAATTAGGTGACTTTTAATTAAATAGAAACAGACACCCAATTTCGTGTCAAAGACTTGAACCAAGCACATGCCTTAACCAGCTGAGCTTGGCTCAGTTGCTGCCTTTTTGTTTTTAGAATGATTCAACATAACGTGTGGTGCTTCTTTTGTGTCAATGCTTTCTTATACAAGAATCTGAATTAGATTTTCATGTTGGTGTCAGAGTATTAGGGAACTATGCTACAAGTGTCGTATTGTTTTTCTTAGTTGACAACTTTTAGTTCTAGGACCTTTTACAAAGCCATTTCTAATCATTTGCAATCTCATTCTCTAATTCGACTTTTCAT
This sequence comes from Eleusine coracana subsp. coracana, assembly GCA_032690845.1. Classification (NCBI taxonomy): domain Eukaryota; kingdom Viridiplantae; phylum Streptophyta; class Magnoliopsida; order Poales; family Poaceae; genus Eleusine; species Eleusine coracana. The sequence goes on along the minus strand of CM064427.1, from coordinate 52,381,416 downwards.
GTTTCTCTATTCCCTGAAAGTGGATCTTCTATATTCATGTTTCTTTGTTACAACTCACAGAGTAGAGTATTGTGACCTAAACTAATGTGTCATATGTACTGTTTTTATACAATGCTATTGGTACAATGTGAGTTGCTTGTTTCACAATGTTTTAGGCCATCTAGACGGCGTTTAAACGTGTTTAGATGGATTAAACGTTTTGCTACTGTAGCACTCTGTATAGCCGTATAAGTAGCAAAGAAAAAGGGAAAGAAGAAGAGAAAAAAAGGAAAAGGAGAAGCAGAATGTGCTGTGCCAGCCCAGCCCATTAGCAAGCCCATATTCCACCGTGTTTTCTTCCCTTTCTTATCCACACGACAATTGACGCCACCAGCCAGCCATCCCAGCAACAATTGATGCGTTTGTGGCGTTTTTTTTCCATTGTCGACGGTTTAGACAGGTCAACTGTTTAGGAGAGCGATTATGACGTAAACTACACACTTGTCCCCTGTTTACGGTTTAGATGTGTCTCGACGGCCATTTAAAACCATTTAGGAAAACATTGTTGTTTCAACTTATAAGTAATCTATTATTCACTGCTAGATCACAAGCACAACCCATATGAGGGCAACTTGGTAGGGTTTTAGAAGTGCAACCCAATACTTTAATTTTTTCATTGCATGGGTGGGTTCACCATGTATGTTTTCAACTGACTGATTTGAACATGTGTTGACTTTGGTATGTCTTCAAAAGGTAACCTCAGCTTCTTTCCTTTTTTTCTTGGCAACCATGTATGATGAATATACATAGAATGAGCTGAACCAATTTCCCTGATTCCCAACACATTCTGTCTTTGAAAAGTAACCTCAGCTTATATGGTGCAGCTCATGTATAATGAGTTGTACCATTGGTGCATTGACAAGTACTCAAGAGTCTGAACTGTATGTCTGCACGAGGTAGAGAAGAAAGGAAATGTCATGTTCTAGCTTCCAGTCCCTGATCGACTGAAACAAGTTTCCACATTTATATTCTTTTTGGTTCGGCCTAATTTGGATCGGAATACTTAGGAACTCGAAGTGGACAAAATGAATTTTGCTAGGAACTCAAAGTGGACAAAATAAATTTCGCTAGAACTCAAAGTAGACTGAAGCAGTGTAGTTGTGTGAGAGGGATATGTGCTATTGAATATCATCTGTCAGTGTCCTAAGCACTCACATTATGATGCACTTGAGCTTATCATGTGATTAAATCAGTACGCTACCCAACTTGCTAACCTTTTTCTGGCGATGGATATGTTGTGCATAAATACTGTATGTTGATGCCCCGTTGATCTAACCGAGAATTGTTTTGAATGATTAAGTTAATTGATCAGTAGCCCGTCTGACCGCATGGTCTGTTGGTATCTTGGGTTTTAATGTTTTTCACCTTGGCTATCTTCATTTGTACAAGTGTGTGATTTTAAAATTTGTAGCCGTTTTTTCTGTGGTTATGATGAGTAAGAGGTTTTGACTGGTTCCTGTAATGCGCAGATCCAAGGAGAATGACAGCACCATGTATCGTCTAGTTGGTGTTGTTGAGCACATGGGAAGCATGACAGGAGGTCACTACATCGCGTACGTGAGAGCTTCCAAGATCGGTGGTCGGCAGCAGCAGAGGGGTGCCTCTAAATCCTGGTTTTATGCAAGCGATGGACATGTAAGAGAAGCCTCTCTGGAGGAAGTTCTTAACTGCGAAGCTTACCTGCTTTTTTACGAAAGGATGTGGGGCTAAGACGCCTGCTCATCTTTCAGTCATTTGTCTACCCTTTTGTTTGCTTGGTAGAAGAGATTCTTACAGGTGGATTTATCAACAGTTTAGTCTGTTGATACTTGGTGCACCCAATTTTGGTGTTCTGGGAAACATAGTTGGAGATTGGTTGGAAACTGGGGAACAGTTGATACATACATTGGCAGGGCTTGGCTGAACAGTTGATGTTGAGCCTGGTACATTTCTTCGTTAAAGTTGTTGAGGTTGCTGCCCCTAAATTTTGCATGTTGGGGGTGCATACTGTAACGGATTTAGGCAGTATTTTCTTACTCCATACAAAGTTGTTTACACCCTTATTGGTCCGGATATAATTGATTGTACTTGTTGGGAGTTGTTTTATGTTCACATTTTCTTTGCGTTTGAAAGTTCAGTTCCAGAGTGTGCTTTGCTTCCGTGTTGATACCGTTGGCCTGGCAATTTGTTTAAGAGTGCCATTTCTGTTGCTTCCTTTGACGCCGTGGCAGTGCTGCTACGTTTGAACGCATCTGATGGACGAGTCTAGCGTGCAGCTGTCTTTCACAGGCTTTCAGTTAGGCGAAGCAAAGTGAATGGGTTTACGCAGGCAGATGACGTGAAGAAGTGTCAGTTACCGCTGGCTGTTGCTTAATGATTTTGTACTACGTTTCCTGCTGTGTGTTCCCTACTCCCCGTGTTGCAACGTGACAGCTGCTGCAAGTTGGAACGATCCGCGGGCCGAGCCATGTTGCAAGCGTAATTGACGTCCCGGGCTGCGAGATTGATCTGAAGCAAGAATTAGAGGCGGACGCGCACCAACCGATCCGCCGTGCACTGCGCTGCCGCACCAAACGAACGCAGGCCGGGTACCGTCCGTCAGAAACGGCCTGAGAGGACAGCACACTTTTTTTGATGAAACTGGAGGGCAAAAGGCACACTAGCATCGCCTACCCTACCGGTCGGCTCGTCCCCATCCACCCGTGTCCATCAACGGCAGCGCGCGACCGCAGCTCACGGTCAGTCAGTCAGTTAGCCGCCGCCTGCCTGCCTGCCTGGCCTCCTCCCGAGACCTGAATGAAGCTGGGAAAATTGGGGAGACGCGGCTCGGCCGGCGATGCCATTTTCCATCGCGCGCTCGGGGGGCGCCAAATGCCAAGTGGCCGCCGCGGACACGCTTCCAAAACAAGAGTCCGCGCGGCGGGAGGCGGCCGGGTAAACTATAACAACCAAAAAACGCCCGCACCGCTCGAGGCACTGCTGAGGCAGGCAGGCAAGTATTAACCCGGGAGAGGTCGCTGCAACAACTGTCGTCCAATTGGTAAAGCCCGTCCAATATTCCCGAGCTCCCGGGACGGAAATGGAAGCGCCGCGTCCGGGGGCGCGGCGAGGCGTGACGCTGGCCGAGCAGCTCGCCGCCTCGTCCAACCTCCGGGACCTCCTCAAGCTCCGCGACGACGACGACCACGACCAAGGTTCCCGGAGGCGCCGCTCGACGCTCCTCGACGCCATCCACGGCGGCGCCGCCGCCGCCGCCGACCGCCCTCCCGCCGTCGTCGTCGTCCCCACGGCGGCGAGAGCGCCGAGGGAGAGGGTGTCGCTGATGGCGCTGCTGGAGCGGACGGAGCAGCAGTGGACGGCCTGCAACGCCGCCACCGGCACCGGCGGGCAGTGCCAATGGAAGAAGCGCGTGGACGGGGAAGAAGAAGAAGAAGAAGAAGAGCAGGAGGAGCAGAAGGGCGTGGGCGGGCGGTGCTGCGTGTGCGTGGCGCGGGGCAAGGGCGCGGCGTTCATCCCCTGCGGCCACACCTTCTGCCGCGCCTGCGCGCGCGACCTCCGCGACGTCCTCAACCTCTTCTGAAGCAACCTGCTCCGGCTCCGGCTCCGGCTGGTGTCACGGGTCTTTCTTTCTTTCCCATCGTCTTTTCCGCATCGGGTTGGCGTGACGGGATTGCTCCTCCCTCCAAGCTCCAATCTGCCAGCCATTGCTTTTTCAACTAGATATAGCATTCCGCCATTCCGTGGGTAGATAAAAGTCTCTGTTTTTTGCTCTTGCGCCCTGCTTCTTGTTTCTTATGATTCAATTAAACACACATGTACTACTACTATCATCATCATCAACCCTGTCGCCATTGACACAGCATTCCTGCATCAGATTAATTAGTTGCCCGATCTCCAGGACACAAGAGAAAATCATGGTGCTCGTGCCCGAGATTGCGTGATGTGAGCACGCCATAAGTACACGCACGCGTGCGCGATCGGCAGGTTCCTGCACCGCCCCGCCCGCCAGTGCATGGATTCTGTCAACGAAACTCCACCAGTTGGTTTCCTGCGTTCAACGTATCGGAAAGTTCAAACCGCAGGCAGGCTCCGATGTCACGCTGTCAGGAGCGGAGAAAATTTGGAGGCCGGGCACGGTTGTGTGGTGGTGAGTTGAATTGCAGGCCACCTGCTCACCTCACACGTTAGGCCGACGCTGACTCGGGCCACCCGGCCGCCCAACGGTTTCCTCAAGTCGCCTATCATAACAAGGTTGGTCGCGTTCCAAAGCAGAGCCATGATCCGGGTCCCCTTCGACTGCAGGCGCGTAGTACTAGTAATCTGCACCATCCGGCGTCCGCGGCGGCCAACTGGAGAATCTAACTGTCGAGGTTTTCAAGCTGGCAACACATGGATCTGGACACTTGTCACTTCCGCGAGCTTATCACAAACATGATCCACCCCATAGTGCGGCCACTCTATCACTGATCACCAGTAGTATAGGAGTAGTAATTAAGAGAAGCACGCTATCCTCCAGCTTGAGCTCCAGGGATCGAGCCACTCAGGCGTTGGCACGGTTAAATGCCACCTGATCTGCTCCCCCTATATTATGCGGCGCAACGTGCAGGTCACCGCGCGCTTCGATTAGATCTTGTTGGGTAAGCCAACTTCACCATCATACCATCCACCCACACGCCCGCCCTGTACAATAGGAGTACAATGGTAAAAAAAAAATGGTGTGGGCAATAATCATCTGGCCGGTGTCCATATGGCGAGACGCCGAAGCTGCATACATCGACCGGCGCTGCGGACCCGCGCCTCGCTTGTCTTGGCAATCGACGACAGCGCGCGTGATGGCAACGGGCAGGGGAGATTTGCGAGAGAAGAATGGGCTCGAAGAGAGCAGTTGGTCAGGGGACCTCATGGTGGAGACAAACGCACATAGCTGGGAGGAATTGCCGTTTAGCGCGCAAGAATGCAGGGGCCATGGACTGTAGTGACGGCCGGCCAGTGTGATATGCTCAAATTATTGGCCTGGAAAGAATAATCGTACTGTACGCGGAAATCTCATTGTTTACAAGGATTCTATTGCAGTTAGGATACCGCATATGCTATGTATCAGCATGGCCCTGGTCCACTGGAACCGGCGTCTGTCCTGTTTTCTGCCCGTGTATCCACGGCAACGAAGGTTTATGATTGACCGGCGCTACCAATCAGGACAGCTGAATCTCTGTTGAGGGGAGGGTCTTACCATGGCCTGAAAAGGGGCTACTCGGTTGCAAGAATTCTAGTCCTGAAGTAGCAAGAATGCATGACTGCACGAGCTTATAGTTATAGGGAAGATTGGTGGTTGAGCTGCGCTGTCCATCTTCGTGGTGGGCTACGGAGACGCCATGGTCCATCGCCCAGAGCAGCCAGATGGAGACAACCTCTGTCTGCATGAAAAAGAAACAACAAAACTTGCGTATTAGCCTGATCTTATCCCGTAGTATAGTACCCATCCATTGTGCCACCCCACCACCGTCACCATGTCTCCCCATATATCTGAAAGAATTCTGTTCCTCCTGCTTTGTTGTTTTCACCAAGTAGAACAAAGCCTGTTACCGTGCTTTCCGTTCTACCGACGATTCGAGCTGATCATGACGAGCTGATGCTGTTCCGTCTTAATCCACATCAATGAGACAAGCTCGCGGCCGGGCTCGGAACGTGTCGTTCCAAGACGCGCGCAGTCATGCACTAAGAAACGGAAAACTGTTCTCTCTGCTTTCGCTTCGTATGGTGACTTGACAACACTATTTGGAGGAACGTCAAAAGTATGCAGTCGCGCGCTAGCGTCTCCAATAACAACTCTAAAAAAAAGACTCTCAATAACTTGGTTTCGGGAGTTTTTAAAAAATATCGAGAATAAACAAAACTCCGCTCTTTCAACATTTCCTAATATCTTATTTCCAGAATGTTTGTAATCTAGCCACGTTAGATTTTTTTTTGTTGGCCCTGTGTTTTTTAAGAGATTGAGGGTATATGGTGAGTGCTAAAATATTAAGAGTTTTTTTAAGAGTTATTGGAAATAGATGCTCCCAAGTAAAATGTTGGCCATGGAAGCTTATGAGTATTTGTGGTTATCACACGTTACTTCAATGTTCCATGTTATGATGTTGAGCCACCTTTCACAAGTTGAAATTTATTGAACAAATTTTGACCTAAGTATTATTGAGAATGTTGGCCACCTTTCACAAGTTAAAATGTTGGCCATGGAAGTTTATTGAACAAATGTTGACCTCTGTGTTTTTTAAAGAGATTGAGAGTATATGGTGACTGCTAAAACATTAAGAGTTTTTTTAAGAGTTATTGGAAATAGATGCTCCAAGTAAAATATGGCCATGGAAGCTTATGAGTACTTGTGGTTATAGCATGTTACTTCATTGTTCCATGCTATGATGTTGAGCCACCTTACAGTTGAAATTTATTGAACAAATTTTGACCTATTTTTTTATTTTAAATTAAGTAGTTTAAAATATTGAATGTAAAACATCGTCATAGGCTTTCTAAATGGCATAGGTTTAACTGTACTTAATATTTGGCCAGATTTTTATTTGATTTTAAAGAGGTTAGGTTTAAAATATTTATTTTTACATGGTACAATGTCCATCTAATCTGGCAACACAAAGATAAGACTCAAAGGAATATTTTTAAGAGTTTGTCGATTGCAAGAAAATAAGATTTTGAAGCTTTAAAGTATACATTTAGATCTAGAAGCTAAACTCATAATTTCTACATGATAGTTCTAAACCTAAGAAAGTTGAAAATCTTAGACTTGTTCATTTATATAACAAATCTCCTTGATATGTCTAATCACAACCTTTATTTTATGGAAACCCATAGATAAGGTTATATAGGCTCGCTCTTATTAGCAATTGAGATATCTATGCAACTATAAACATTTGGAATATGTATACATTTTGCAATCCAACTTGACATTTTGGTTCGCTTGCATCACTCTATTGATAGTTTTTCACAAGTGACCAAAACCCAGTTTGCAAATAAGCAACATGAGAAATTGTTAGATAATACTTCATACTATATGATATAACTATATTCTAATAAAAAATACAATCATATAACTTGTGCAAAGTGAGAATGTTGGTAGAGCTTTTCCATTACTCACTGATATAGCATCAAAGAGGTAGTGATTGACAAAGAGATTCCTCATGAACCCTTTGGTTTGTTCCCAAACATGGAATGTCTTGCTCTTAGTCATGTTTCAAAAAAAGTTGCATGAATGTTGTCTTAAATCTTCAAAAGTCATTTATAAAGCATGCTTCATGAAGCTAAAATAGGACACATTTACTAATACTAGTCAAAGCCCCATTGTAATGGTAAGCTATAGGATACTGGGAAGTTAAACTCGGTCTCACAGGGATCTGATCCTGAGTAACAACAGGCGGAGTGTGGGAGCCGATATTTTAGTTGGAGAAAATAAATGAGTAAATCTTTTCTACGCCATTAAAACTTATACCAATCCCTTATGAATTATTTAAAATTATAGTTTTTCTTGCATACTATCATTTCAAATTTTCAGTTCCTTATGTACCACTTTTGCTAATTTATCTATTATATGGTTGTTAAATTATGATACAAAAGACCATTATGCACTCAAGATAAAATCTAGAAAATTTTAAAAATATTATTTATAAAATTATGGATGAATTCCCACATGAATATCATAAAATTTTGAGTTTTTATTATATATTGATATTAAATATGTATCAAAAGTCAAAATAGCCATATATTTTTTATTATTATACAATCAACAAAAATTTCAAATAATTTGCTAGATTTCATTTAAAGGGTATACTGGTCTTTTCTATTATTATTTAATAATAATTCAATAGGTAAATAACAAAAGTGGCGGATAGGAGATGTAAAATTTAAAATGAAGGCATAAAAGGGAAGTTGTAATTTTGGATGGTTCATAAGGGAACGGTATAATTTTCAGTGGCGTATAGGAATTTGCTCAAAATAAATACTTATGATCATAGACATAGTTTCTCCTCATTCTTATTTTTTTTTCTTTGTTCTGTGTTGTAAGAATGTGTTTGTCATGACTTATGCTTATGTTAAAAATAACTTATATTTTATCTTATCTAAAAAGTACTTATCTAACTTATCTGACTTATTATAGTATAAACTGTCAAACCGTTTGGTGAAACAACTTATCCTGTTTTTTCTGAAATGGCTTATTCATGTTCAATGGTCCATAAGGCTAAAAAATTAGTGTTTGTTGGCTTTGCTATTCAAGTATAAAAAGGTAAATAGCTTATGATGGTTTATTACAATAAGTGCTTATGCAAAATAGTTGTTTGACAAGACTTATAATTTATTACAGTATAAGTCACTCTACTAGCAAAGTGCCCGTACATTGCTACGGGTTAAAAAAAATAAAACACACTTTATGATTTAAATGTAAATTATTTATACAATATAATTATTAATATTTTTTATATAAAAATCATATTTATATTATTGTTGGTACTTCTTAGTGTACCATTTTATATGTCATAAATAACAAACTTTCTATTATTTTTCACCATATTCTTATTATAAATATCTTTTTTATCTCTAATATTAATGATTTTCATATGTAGTATTGTTTGAGTGTTATGTTGTAAAATTAAGTGAAATGACATTAAAAATAATGCTCAAATATGAGAAGTACCAATATAAAACCTAATTCGCCATGTAAAGAGGAATTCTCATAATCTCATAACGCCTACAAGACACCACTGGATTTCTATAAAGTCCACTATGCAAGATCAAGGTCGTGACCTAATACGTAAAAGAATTTTAAAGCTTTATATGATAGGAAAAATCAATTCATGCAGAATAGAAATATCACTGTATTGTGACGTGATTTTGGACTTAAAAACTTACTCTAATGAGAAAAGTTAAAATACAAAAGTTGTAGATCTCGTCGAAACCTTTTTGGAACATATGTGGATCATATTATTTAGACTCCGAAGATATGAGATATGGACCCCGCATAGAGACCTGCGCAGAGGAGTCCGAATCAGAATAAATATTTTTGCATCGTAAATTAAAAAATAAAAACTACATAATCTTAACTTACATTGAATATAAAGTTATAGAATTTTTCAAGAGCTACGAGATGGAGTCCGAGTTTATCTCATTTGATATCCGGATGAGGAATTTATGATTTTTTAAATTCGATGCCTAATATGGAAGGTACGAAATTGATTTAGATTCAATTTCTAACTTTGTGGGCGTATGACAGATTTTTTGATAGCGTGAACGACCACACCTAGATTAATAGATTGTAGAGATAAGTCTTGTCAAACACACCCTAATTTCACCAGTTTGTCTCACACGTTATTGAGGGAAAAAGATAACTTTTGTATTTTGTGACCCGGACCTTTTTCCCCTGTAATCTATCTATCCATACAAAAAAAAATGTAGCTCTGCCATATAAAAAAATGTAGCTATATTTCACTGTCTCACATATGTTGCCGAGTTCAATGACTACGTGTTCTTCAACGACAGCGAGGAGCCGGCCAGCGCCGTCGTGGAGTTCATCGCCCGAGAAAGCCGGTGGTGGGAGCGGCACGGTCACGACAACCAGATCACAGGCCATAGGTTCGTGATGGGGCACATTAACACAGCCTATTGCACGTCGTGGATCGCCATGTTGTACAAGGGCGAGCCCGATCAGAGCTTCTTCAGGCTTCAGCTGGAACCAGGCGCACGAGAGGGAGGAGAAGGCTGCCCGCCGCGCCGCGGAACGGGAGAAGGCGGAAGAGGCAGCGGCTCAGGAGGTTGAGCCGCGGGCGCCTCGTGGTGACCAGCAATCGACCATGACGAAGACGAACGACCTGAACCTGACTCGTCAGGTCTTGGGACTCCCGGTCCCGGCACGCGCGGGCTCTGTTTCGCTCCCTGAAACGTTGGCTCCCGCGGACATGCTTCGATCAGTTCGATGATGAGGGAGTACCTGGCGCCTCTGCTAAACATATCTGGGCCTTGCTCAGTGCCTACTGCTAGAAGTTGAGCTGACACTATGCTAGTTCCATGCCTCCGTTGCTTGTCATTGATACTTGTAACAAGCAACAACACCGGCTAATTCAAATCCAACACTGCATTTCATTTCCGGGCTTGATCAAACATAGCCCAATTCAGAAAAGCACTAGGAGGTCAGAAGTTACTGTCTCTGATTGTTTGTCCTCGTCCCTTACAATGTTCTTCCAGAACCAGTTAGTTGTACACTACATCACGGCCTCGCAAGTCACAAGGCACGATGAGTCTAACTCGGTGCCGGTCTCTGCATAACCGATACATCGCTTCGCGACACGTTTATATATTTATTAAGTTCCCGATCGGAACTGTATAGGGGAAAACAAACTGTCGTGACAATGAGTACTCCGGCGGCGGCGGCGGCGATGTCGACACCGTCGCGGCTGTACCGTGGCGTGCGCCTGGAGCCCGACGGTCGCTGGTCGGCGCACGTCTTGGACGGTGACGGCGGCGAGGGACGCCTCATCGGGCACTTCGGTAAGGAGACGCACGCCGCGCTGGCCCACGACCGCGTCGCCCTCGTCCTCGACGGCGGCGCCCGGGCCATCAACTTCCGGCCGTCGTTCAGCGCCATGGAGCGCCGCTTCCTGCGCCTCCGCTGCACGGAGGAGTTCGTTCTCCGCGCGGTGCTCGACCACACGTACGACATGGAGTACGACTCCTTCCTCCGCGCCGAGTTCGACGAGTACCTGTGCGGCAACGCCGGCGAGGAGACGGCCCGCGCCGTGGTGGAACTTGTCGCCCGAGAACGCCGGTGGTGGGAGCGGCACTGCCACGACAACGAGACCGCGGCCCACAGGTTCGTGATGGCGCACATGAACCCCCGTCTACTGCACCTCGTGGGTCGCCCTGTTCCACGACGGCGACCCCAACCGGAGCTTCTTCAGCTGCACGGAGGCGCACGAGAGGGAGGAGAAGGCTGCCCGCCTCGCCGTGGAAGAACGGGAGAAGGCGGCGGCAGCGCAAGAGGTTGAGCCGCCTGGTGCTGACCCAGCAATCGACCGTCATCAGGAAGAAGAACGATCTGAACCTGCTGACCCGTGTCGTGCCGTCAGGTCATGGAGCGGGAGGACTCTGCTGCGCTCCCTGAAGCGCTGGCTTCCGCGTACATGGTTCGATGACCCACTGGAGCTGCAGGTGCCTCTGCTAAACGTATATGGGCCTTGCTCACAACCTACAACTACTAGTTGACCTGACACCATTGTTTGACATCGATCCTTGTAACAAGCATTTGATTAGCGTCATCAAGTGAAATTCAGAAAAGCATTAAGAGATCTCGGCGAAGTTATTATCCCTGATTATTTCCAAGTACGAACAATAGTAAGATATTGATAATCTATTATACAACAACACCGGCTAATTCAAATCCCACACTGCATTTCACTTACAGGCTTGATCAAACATAGTCCAATTCAGAGAACCACTAGGAGCTCAGCTAAGTTACTGTCTCTGATTGTTTCTTCTCCTCCTCCCCTTCCTCCTCCCTTACAATGTTCTTCCAGAACCAGTGACTCCTCCAGACCTGTTGCATCTGCTCTATGGGGACCTTCTTTGTCTCCGGAAGGAAGAGATAAACCAATAGCGTCATCAAGCAAATCAAAACACCGAAGATGGCGAATGTTGCAGACTTGATGTGACACAGAATCGCAAGAAATGTCTGCCCGATTACAAATGTCATGAAGAAATTCACAGCAATCACGATGCTCTGCCCTGCTGATCTGATCTCTAGTGGACAAACCTCAGCAGGAATCAAGTATGTAAGAGGCCCCCATGACCACCCATAGCCTGCAACAAACACACACATTATGATCAACACTAGGTAAGCATAGTCCTTCCCTAAATCCTCGTGTTCCTTAAACTTTGCAGCCAGGATTGCATACACAGTGAACTGTGACAAGATCATCAGGACACCGCCTCCGAGTAAGAGCTTCCTGCGCCCAGTCCTGTCGACCAGCATCATTGCTAAAATGTTTGCACATGTTGCACAGAGCCGTGTGACCATCGCGGAGAGGAGGGATGCGCTCTCCTTGAGACCGATTGTCCTGAACATGACTGGAGCATAGAAGTTTATCACATTGATGCCGCTGACCTGATTGGCGAAAGGGGTCATGATTGCTATGGCAAGTTGTGGGCTGTACTTCCTCTTGAATATGTTTCTGAATGGATGCCTGGTTGTCCTTGAGATGTTGCTTGCACAAACCAAGTCATCTAGCTCCTTCTGGACTGAGGTTGTTCCACGCAGCTTTTGCAGCAGTACCCTTGCCTGGTTGGTGTTACCGTCGCGTTGGATCATGAAGCTTGGTGTCTCAGGGAGGAAGATTGCGCTTATGGATAAGAATGCAGCAGGTACTGCAGCCATGGACAGGGATATCCTCCACCCCCACCCCGCTTTAATTTTAAGAACAAAATAGTTGACGATGTTTGCAAAGAGAATGCCAAGGCTGAGGCAAAGCTCAAAACCGCTGTTGATTGCTCCACGGTACCGTGGTGGCGCCATTTCTGCCAGGTACAGTGGGATTGTCTGGAAATATAATTTTTATATACAGATATTAATACAGTTCCCCATAGTCTCCAGGAAAGCAATTACTATTATTTCGAAATAAGACATGCATCTAGTACAGCCTAAAAGTTTATGAATATACACACTAGTATAGAAACTAGTGACTACTAACTTGCAGCGGAGCATTAGTTTGTTCTGGACACAAATACAAGCACATAACTCATCCTGTTCTCGTTCAATGCAACAGTTGATCCAGATATAAGGCACTTGAAATTCTTTTTAGAATTCTAGGGACAAACAGATCCATATGCATTGCAACAGGACTTAAATTGTAGCGCTTACTGTATTGAGTCTGTGAATTCAAAGGCCCAACTCCCTCACACTACTAAGCTACGGCAGCAAATGGCCCTTAAAATTCTTCAGAGACCCAACCTGTCGTTGCACATTGTTCAAGTTTATCTGTCTATTGTTGTCTGCTTGGGACTTGGGACAAGTTAATCTACAGGCTCCCTTAGTATTAAGTACTCAAGTCAATGAAAGACTTTTAAACTATTTTGTCCAGGTGCATCTCTAGTATTCTAGTGTGGTGCTGTTTTCACTGCTTCCAACTAATGTTACCAGTGTACATGAAAAATTACTGTGCAGTTCTGTAATTTTAACGCATTATAAATGCAGTACCCCACCTTCTTGGTTCAAAAAGTACACTATGCATAGGCATGCTCCATGAAATTGATGTGTTGATTTACTTAAATTGTACTTCTCCGGTCAAGAGTGTGCCTTGATTTCATTTAAGTTTATTCTACATCTTTTTATTTCCAAAACTGTAATATTCTACACATGCCTTTCAAGCACATTGCACTGCTGCTATGATTTCTTGAACTAGTCACATGCATATTAACACATGGTTACCTGGTTAGCGAATCCCACACCAATTCCAAGGAAAATCCGGTTAAGGAGCAGCATTGGAATATTGATGGCTGCCCCACCGAATGCTGAGCCAACGATGAAGAATACGCCACCAATCAGCATTGACGTGCGGCGGCCAAACCTCCTTGTGACAGACGATGCAACCAGAGTTGCGAGGAGGCCCGCAATATAGAGTGATGATGTGAACAGAGTGAGAAGCTCGCTGTTGAACTGACAGTAGTGGCTCACTTTGCTGTTCTGCTTCCGGCGGTACACCTCAGGGAAGAACCTCTTCAGGAATGAGTTCATAGAGGTGACACCACCTACCTCACACACAGAAAAAAAAATAGTACATGAATTCTCAGGAACTTTTCGGACCCTCACGTAAAAGATTGATTTGAGGACTTTGTCTAATGTTGAATCATTCTATGATGGGAAAAAACAAAAGGAATTGTTCCCTCTGTTTCTGCAAGCAAATGGAAATATGATTGGTATTGCTAACTTCTCTGGCTCACTGAGCTGATAAACATTTATATAACTGAACATGAGGAACACAAGTTTTCAGAACTTAGACCATACTACCGAGATGATCATACATCAATTCTTTTTCAACCTAACAATAATATGATTGTGCAGCTAGCACTGCATATGAAATCAACCTACAGTAACCTCAACTGAAGTCTTCTCATCCAATTTTTTTTCAGGCAGATAAAAAACTGGTACTATGGAAATCACGCTGAAGGAGAAGGGTCTCTTCTTCACCTTTGTCAGTGATGAATGCGAAAGAAGCCAAGAGGTCAACCTACAGTAGCATCGGTACCCTCAATTGAAGTCTTCTCATCCAATTTTTTTTTTCAGGCAAAAAAAAAGTGGTACTACGGAAATCATGCTGAAGGAGAAGGGTCACTTCTCCTCTGTCAGTGATGAATGCACAAGACAAGAAGTAGGAGCAGCAAGTTGGCAATCATTTTTTTTCCCTAATAAGAAAGCCTAATCTGAACAAAAAATTCTTTCAGGTTTATGCATCTTCAACTGGTGAATCAACTAATCCTGCACACAGATTTCCCCCTGATGGCAGTACCAAATTGCGCGCAGGTATATACATCACGTGGAAGTGGTAACGGGACTGACCGGAGACGCCGAGGTCGTAGCCGAAGAGGAAGCCACCGCTACAGGCGACGACGCAGGACAGCACCACGAACGTCGTCACACGGCCGCCGTACTCCTCCTCCTCCCCTCCGGTGGCCGGTGAAGCATCCGCGACCGCCATGGGTGAATCCGTCTAGCGCCTGTAATGCTGCAAGTCTTATCCTGCTACTCAGGCTGGGTGCCTGCTTTCATACTGGCACTATAGCATTAAAAGTGCGCACTATCCTTATCACTACTTTTGACCGAAATCCATGGCAAGAAATTCTCCTAATCTTCTCCGAACGTGCTTATGTGATGGCTTCATAATCTTGGTGATTAATAGGACTATGTGAATACAGAAAGCTGCCAATGCAAAGGTTTGAGTTTGATTCTCAGTGCTGCACCGTACTGTAGGTTTCAGCCTTGTATGCAACTCAATTATTGTTCTTTTTTTTTTTGCGGGGGGACAAGTATTGTTCTTATTTGTTATCTGTACTTTGTCCATTTATAACTTTAGACAATTTCCTGACTCAATTTACTTCCTTCTACAAGTTGAATTTTAGGTTTAAAATTTGTGAGGTGATAGTAAACATGGGGCAGCATCTGTGCAAGGCGGTGAGTCCTAGTATATCATAAAATTATTGCTGATGCCCGTTGGACAACCCTGGATGATTAGAGAACACATTTTTATGAGCAAGCAACATTACAAATGAGACCGGGTACACATATTGTAATTTGTACAGCTCTGATATGCCAACAGTTACGATAGGCACTGTAGCTCAGTGCTGGACTGAAGCAAATCCACGTCCATAAACCATAATTAACCCAGCTCTTTAATCCACAGTATCCTTAGTGCTTCACCTAGAAAATCTACGTCTGTAACCATCTTCCGGTGGGTTGCTGATCGAGATTTCTAGTGGGTGCTGACGTGTGCGCATAAGCTGAGTCCGACAGCCAACGAACCCATGTTCTGGCCATTGCGGCGGCTTTGGATCCCTTGCCTTTGCTTAACTGAGCGAAAGTCAGGGGTTTGGTAGGTTCCTTTGCTCTGTACCTCGTAGATAGTGCTGTCAAGGATTCGGGTCCGTTTCAAGTGTTAAAAAACCGCTACACTATTTTTTTTCTCCATAAAAACCAGTCAATAAACTGAAAAAACTAATTAAAAATCATTTTTATTACAGTATATAAGATCGGCTTTTACGATCAAGATATCCAGATTGATTTTATCAAAAACCGTAAAAACCTCCCTTTTTTAATGGTTTTTGAACCTATTATTCGTTTTACCTCGCCAAGCAAGTTTAGCCTTGCCCGTATCGGAGAGTTGTTTCAGCTCGCTCACGTTGGCATGCAAAGTCGGCACAGCCGCACAGGCCCCAATGTGTCTAGTCTTTAGCATAATATGAATTAATATATTTTTCATAATTAATTTTAACAACTAACCTTATATTAAAATGGTTAAAAATCTAATTAATTTTAACAACTAACCTTATATTTATGTCCTTTAATTTCTGACATTTTATGCTCTTTACTCAAATGGGTGCTGCAATACCTACTATATATCTATATAATCTTATTATAAATGTTATGAAGATATAATTATTTTAATTGTCATTTTAGGAGCATTAAGTGTTAAGGAAGGAAAAAAAACTCTCCCCTCTCAGCCAGTGATTGAGTGGTAGAACTGCTATTTTTGTAATTTTTGAAAACCAAAGGTTATTAATATTAAAGAAAATCCTCTATTCGGTGACCAACAATCCACACTGCCCATTAGATCTGTCCAAAGAGACCGGGTCGAGTGGACCGGTACGGAGCATGCAAAAAAAAACATGATCGAAGCACGGCATGGCATGACCCTATAAATTCTGTTTAAAGATAACTATATTTATGTTTTGGTTAAAAAGGAATTTTCTAGTGTGCTAGTAAGTCATCTTATTACTTTAGTGAAGGTTTTGAGTTCCACCATCCATCCTATTTCTATTTATCTTTTATCACTTTCAGTGTTAGTAGGCTGTAATTAAATTATTAGCCCATATGTACTCACGTGCATAGTGAATCTGACATGATTTCATATTTTAGAGCCATGCCATGGACCGATAGTTGAGTTCGAAGACCTTCTTAGCACGGCCCGAAAAGGCCCGTAGGCCATGTTAGCCCGGTAATAAACGTGCCACGCCATTCGTTTGGACAGGTCTACAAGTGCCCATAGCATCCCCTCCTGGTCCAGTTTATTTCGATTTTTTTGCGAATGTGGTCTAGCCCATTTGAATGTTGGCCCATCTAGAGTCCAGCTCGTTCCCCCACCTCCGCCGCCTCGCCGCCTCCCCCGCGCACCACTCCGGCCTCCTCTCCCACCACCTCCGGGCGTCGCGCCCGACGTCGTCCGCCGTGCCCGGTCTCGTCGTTCTCCGTCGCCGCCTCCCACTTCCCGCGTGCACCGCGCCCGGCCTCGTCGTCCTCCGCCGCCGCCTCCCACTTCCCCCGCGTGCACCGCGCCCGGCCTCGTCGTCCTCCGCCGCCGCCTCCCACCTCCCCCGCGCAACCGCTCCGCTTCCTCCGCCGCGCCGTCTCTCCCGCGCGCCGCGCACAGCCTCCGCGACGCTCTCACGCGCCGCCGAGCAACGCCACACGGCCGCCCATGTCGGAAGAGGGAGAGGAGAACCGGCTGCGGGCAGCGCTGCGCCACCTGCAGGCGGAGGCGGGGGTGCTTGAGCGCCTGGTGTACAAGCATCGCAACCAGCACCGCGGCGCCGCTTACTTCCAGTACCTCGTCAAGGTGAGTCACGGTCGTCTCCTTCCCTAGAAACCCATACCTCCGGCACTGCGCTGTCCGGTGAGTGTGACTCCCGCTGACAAGGGTCTACGTGCGTTGAGAGCCCAGGTGAGGAGGGACCTCAAGCTGCTGCTTGGCGCCGGCCTCGCGGATGTCATCAACGCGGTGTTCCCCGTCCTCGCCAGCCGCAAGCCAGTCAATACGATCCTGGCCCCGACCAAGTCAGTTGGCAGTTGCATCCATTTGCGGTGCTTAGAAATTTTACTTGCTATCGTTGGGTTAGTTGATGTTTTCTTACTTGGCCGATTTCTGAATTCTGATACAGGCTGATTAAAAAGAAGCCGGGTACAAATCATAGCCACTATGAGAGACTACTGGGTATTGCCCGCCTGTTATCTCAGGTGTGTAAGTGTGTTCTGTGTTTGTTGAACATTGATGCCGTTTTGATAGAAACACGCCTCTGTATCTCAAGTACTTCTCTGACCTCTGCAGATGGCTGAACCTGTTATGAAGGCAGCGATGTATCCTTTGGTTTTTGTTCTCATAGATCTTTTTGTTTGTTATGAACACTAGAACCAATTGCTATAGTCGGTTCTATGTTAATTGATGTCTCACATGTAGCATTTTAAGTCTTATTATCCAAGTAAAACAGATATTTTTCTTCTGTCATGTGAAGTTCTTTAACCAAGACTACAGTCAGATAACGTTTTTACTTGGTAGGTCATTCTTCATCGATCTTTGTGCAGCAGTATTAGCTTTGCTTGCACGAGTAAGGGTTCTGATTCAACAGGTGAGGGTTGTAATATACAAGCATGACACTATGATGCAATCGAGCAAATTTAGTTATAAATCACTGGCCTAAAGTAATCTTAAAATTTAAGAAATTCACATTGGAAACATGTGCTGGCTAGTGTTATTCTCTTTTTACTGCAGAGCTTTTGTAGTAGACACTGATCCCCTGGTAATTGTTTCACAGATGTTACTTGATGTTGTGTCAGTATACAATAGGGTTACTGCTCTTACTGATAGGAAGCAGGCTGTTAAGATCAGCATCAGTGGAGTGCAGGTATGTTTTGCTTCCACTCTAGCAATGATGTAGTGTTGTCCCCCTTTTTTCTTTATGCTGATGTAATTTTGTCTATCTTGAAGAAGCTGTACTGCCTAAGACTGTGCTCTCATACTTCACAAATGTGTCTGCTAGATATTATTATTTCACAGCATAACTTTGCTTATTTGTTATGTGCACAGGCTTTTAGAGAGTATTACCCCTCAATTCATGATGATCGTACTATTCTGGAATGTGTATGGGTAAAAGATAAATTTGTTTTGCATGAAAAGATGAAAGGTAGTTGTCAGGAAACTGAAAATGAGGATCAGAGGTTATGTGGTCCTGAAACTACAATCCAGTATGAGACACTTGGACTTGCTAATGAAGGTTGAAATAATTGTCTTCTATTCTTCATGATAAATATAGCATCCTTAGTTGCATTTTCTGAATTGATTGACATGCTCTTGAGATTGTTTAATGCTTGCTTGCGGATTGGGTGTTTGAGTATGAATGAACAGCAGACACCTTAAACATAGCCAAAATCAAATATTTGGTAGTTTTGAATTATTTTTGTCAAAAAATCAGATGCTTCACTTGTTACAAGACACTTGACTGAGGTTTAATCCATCAATCTTTGGAAGCATCACATTGGAAATTTGGGAAAATAGTAACCATCCAACATGTGGGCATGATGTATTGTGATATGTCAAGTTGAATAATAGCTAAACTTGGTGCTGACTGAAACACATCGTCATTTGATTAGTTCTTTTAATAATTGTAGAACATATTTTTAGTTCCTTCTCTAATTTAAAAAGTTAATTGCTGCTGTATGTGTTAAGGAACTAAACAAAAGGTATGCAGTGTTTGTTAGTGCCAAATTGTCTCTTAAATAGGATAGGATTAGTTCTACTTTTATGATTTTCATGTTCTCCAAATTCAGAAGCATTTTTTGTTAATTGTATTGCCATATTTGTGGCCAAATTTTCAGAGATGAAAACCGTTGAAGAAACAAACTCTCCACGCAAACAACCAGACATTGTTCTAGTGGAGCACCCAGATAAAGTGAATAACTGCAGTGATGCTGGAGCGTCTTCAACTGGGAGGCAACTGGAAAATGAAAACAATGCTGCTTGTTCTCTTGACACCCTTAGTACTCCTGCATCTTCGTTTACGCGCCTGGATATCAAACCTGTGACTAAGAAGAGAGTAGCATTCATTGCAGTTGGAAAACCAAAAGTCACTGCTACACCTTCAGAAACAAAATTGTCAGAAGTAAACAAGAAGCAAAGATTAGATGTGGTTCCGCGCACTGCTGTAGAATCTGGAGAGCTATTCAGAAAATTACAGGATTCTGATAATGCTAACAACTCCTTATTTTAATATGTTTGAACCACTTTTAACATCATCTTTTTCTTCCTCGTGCGGGAAGGACAATATTTAGGGGAGTGCTAGTGCATCTTCAAGGTACAACATAAGTTGAGCAACCTGTACTGCAGCAGTTCTAAGGTCACATAGAGATTTGAAAGCTGGTTCTTTTTTTTCTCTCTCATTAAACAGTTGAACGAGATCAAGTTGTAAGACTGTTATGTTGGATTTACATTTATCCATCCTTGATGCTCAGGTGCACACTTATAAATGCAAATTCTGTTCTCCGTTCCAGATTGCTGCTTCACAGATTTATGCATTCTTTCTGTGAATAGGTTGTTTTCTCATATTGTTCGAATTTCGAACTTTCTGGGACTGCCAGTCAAATTGATCTGTTTAACTTACAGTTTATGTTTTTTCTGTGTGTGATGGACTCCAAATTCTGAGCATGTATACTACACTACAGGCTCCAGAGATTGCAAAATACATAAATAGCATCGTCCATAAATCAGTGGGGCAATAACATTCCATAGACGATTACAAAATACATAAATAACATCATCCATAAATCAGTGGATCAATAAGATCCCATCAGCTCAAATTGCAACGTTATTTCCTGAGCAAAATGGTTTGATATCATATCAGGCAGCAATCCTAACAACAAGCAAAACAGCCTGTGAGAGATTAGTTGCCGGGACAAATAAAGTTCTGATCCAGCTGTAGCATAAAAAAAGAGCAGTTTTTTTCCTACTGCTATCCATCATGGAAGGCTTGGAAGTGTAACTTGGTCGAAGGAGAGAAAGCTGACCCTTCCATAATCAACATGACAATATTTAAGAGGAATACCCTCAAACTTGTTCTCCACAGTTTCCAGTTCAATCCTTGAAGGTGGTTTATCCCTGTACAGAATTGAAAAGCAATATATCAAAAGTTCTGAAAGATTATGCATGGACCAACTTGAATACTATGGTACTTTAAGTCATTATTCATATTGGGCCCGTTTATCTTTGTCCTCTTTACCCACTTTTTGACTTCGTGACAGTATTAATCCCTGCAGTTTAAGGCTCTGCAATCTTTTTACCTACTGTATGCACATGATTTGCTATTTCTTTCTTTGGGGAAAAGTTGGTAAACCAACTGAGACCAAATTGGGATAAGATGTACTAACCAATGGAGAAATGTCACAAATCAATTGAAATTGCAATTTAATGATAAACTGACAAGATCGAATTCAGCGGTTGAAAATTAACTACTAATGGAATGTTACCTTAACAGACATATGAGATAATTCGGGACCCCTGGTGATGACTTTTTGAACTTGCTATTGGGCAGATACACTTGAAAGGATGGAGATAACCCATTAATCTGCAGTTTCTTGAGCCAAATGGTTATGTCATTGCAGGTACCATCAGTCGTATTAAAGTCCTGGTCAGCGCCAATCATATTCGTACAGGCAGCGACAGTGTCACCAGTACCACTATGCTTCATTGTCCAGGAAACACCATACCGTCCGACAATATATCCTAGAGATTTCAAGTGCTTATAAGCTTGGAAGGCATTCCAGCAGCACCCATAATTTCCTCCGGCGATCTTTTCATAGATGTACTCCATTCCTATTGCTTCATCCTTATCATCAAGAAGAACCAAGGCACCTTTTTCTGCCAAGAACCTGCACGGTTCGAACTCAAGTTATCAAAAATATAAACTGATATTGGCAATGACTTTAGAGCTTCAAGCAGTGCAGCATTCTACCCGATCTCCTCGACGTTATAGTACAGCTTGCCACCCCGGGTGACCCCGGTGGTCAGCCACAGCTTGCCCTTGCTTTCCACCACCTCCGCTGCGCCGGCCTCCTCCAGCCACCGCGCGCGTGAGGCCACCTTCCTGCGGCCACAACGGTACAAGCCAACGGGCGAGTCACATTCATTGGGCGCGCGAGCAGCACGAGAAGAGCAACACAAACGACGCACCTGAACTGGACCTTCGAGGCGACGGACGGCCCTGCATCGAGGAACGGGTTGAGATGCTGCTCCTCCCCATCATCTTCCGCAGCGGAGGCAGCCACGGGAGTCCGGCTCCTTCGCCGTCGATCACGCGCGGTCACCGGCGCCGCCGCAGCCATGAGATTTTTGGAATTTTGACCACGAAACGCAGAATGACCACGAAACCGAACAATGTATTTTCGATAAAATGACCGTGAGCTATTTTTTAAACCAAAATGCCCTCATTATTTCTTCTTCCTCTCTTCCTCTTTCTTCTTCTCTCTCCTAGCCCGGTGGTCTCTAGGCTTCCGAGCTCCAGCAGCTTGGTCGGCCCAGGCCGATAACAGGCGCCAGGCGGTGAGGATGGAGCAGCGGGGGCGGAGCTGCGGGCGCGCGGGGGCGGCGGGCGGAGCTGCGAGCGCGCGGGAGCGGCGGCGGGAGCTGCGGGCGGGGGGGGGGGGGGGGGGCGGCGCTGCAAGCTGCGGCAGAGCTGCGGGCGCGGCGGCGTCGGCGCTGCGAGCTGCGGGCGAGGAGCGACGACGCGTTCGGGAAAGAGAGGAGAAGAGAGAAGAGAGAGGGGGAGAAGAAAGAGGGGAGAGAGGGAGAGGAGGAAGAAAGGCAAAGTTATTTTTGTAAAAAAAAAATGTTATTGTCAATTTTTTTAGGAGAAGCCATCCGACTAGCTTTATTGATTGGGAAAAATAATTACATCGTTTATGAGATAATCTAAGATGAAGCTAGAATGATCATCGGCGTAATTACAACAGTTTTTTAAGCTAGAGCTCTCTTTTGCTAAGTGATAAGCTATTTCATTCTTTTCTCTACTACAATGTTGAATGGAAATATAAGAGAATCCCAGCCACATGGTGTGATAATTCTCATAGATGGCTGCTGTTGAGGTTGTGGAGAACCTGCCGTCTTGCATTGTGTTCACCACCTTCAGGGTAATTTGATTGGATGATTATGCGGTTGCATCTCACTTGTTGAGCCAATAGGAGCCCTTCTATTAAGGCACAGGCCTCTGTCATTGGAGCATCAACCACGTGCTCCAAATACTTATAAGAAGCAGCAATATATCCTCCAATAAAATCTGTAATAACTGCTCATGTACCAGAATCCTCAACATACGCGACATCTATATTGACACAGGTCTTTCCCTTTGAAGATTTCTGCCATCCCTTTTAGGTTTTAGCATCCTTCTTTTTAGCCATTTTATAGTTACAGAACAGAGCGGCAATTGACATAGCTGATCTATGCGGTCTTTGTATACTCTCTCTATAAATATATTATCTTCTTTCCTATCAAATATACCATCTACCAGTCAGAATGAGCTTGATAAGGCCAATATCATTCAGATTATGAACAACATCTCCCTATACGTACAACTTCCTCCAATAACACTAAGCCCGACCTGTCCACTATCATAATATTGTGGATGTCCTCTCAAATTCTCAAAGCTATCCACACTGCTTTCATTTTTTTTCACAGAAAAACAACATATGTTTTATGTCCTCACAACCCATATTACATATTAAGGAGCCCCCCAAATTGCCAATGTGTTTGTTTGCCAGAACAGCTCTACAAGGGATCATTCTCTTTAAGACCCGGCAACCAAAAATTTTAATCTTACTAGAAACATGTAACTTCCATAATTTACTCTATACTTGGTTGTTATTGTCATTTTATCAGAGATACATCGATTTTGTGCTTATTTTTTTATAAATAATTTTAAATAAACCCACAGTTTCATAGTCATTGTGCAAAAGCCCTACGATATCGTGCTCAAAATACCGAAAATCTCGGGCATCGGTGTTTTTATTTTTATTTTTCTTAATAACGCCCGCGAAACTGTTTTTATTTTTGCATATTCTCACTGCAGGTGGGTCCCACAAATCCTGTGGGGCCCACCGGCCAGTGTGGCATCACAATGAACCGTGGGCCCGGATGAAGAAAGGAGCGCACCCTTTTTCCTCCTTCCTTCCTTTTAAACAGGGGCAGTAGAATGGGAAACAAAATCCGGTTCGGCTGCGGTTGCCTCCTCAAGTCCATCCTCCGGTCGACCTTGATTCGATCCGGTGACGAATTAGGTGCGATTTTCCCGTCTCTCCCGATACTGCGGTCTGTATTTAGTTCGGGCCGTGTGGAACTATATCTTTTATATCTGTGTTGATTCGTTGGGCGAATCAATCGCCGGGGTGACGAATCAATCGCCGGGGTGGGAGGGGAGGTGTTACAGATTTATACGCCGCGCCGCCCCGCCGATTCCCCCAGCTTGAGATCGAATTCGCTCATTTCTGGAGAAGATTTCCGGCTGTTGGTGTCTGTTAATTAATTGGTAGATCTTTGCTGCCATGACTTTAGGAGTGTTCATGTTCCAGCCATGGTTGTTAAATTTTTTTCCTCGTTATCCTGCGTAGAACTCTCCAGCTTTCGCCTTACAGTTAGGGTTTAATTCTTATATACTGTTTGATTTGGCAGTTATTTATAGTTGAATAACTTGTTTTTTCTTGGTCTTGCTTTGAAGTAAACCATGATAGAGCATCAGATAATGGAGTAAACTATATGACTATGAATTTCAGGTTTATTAGGGATTTGAGGTGACTACTCGCACCGAAGGTAGCATGAGTAATGTCAGTGGTACAAGGCGTGCCCCAAGGAGACAGTCACAAGCAATTTCTGCTGATAAGGTAGTGGTGAACCTGGAAACACCCTCCCCAGCAGTGACGAGCCGTCGTGGAGTTTCAGCTACTGTTGCTGGCGCACGCTCCTCACCTATTGATGTGGAAGCCATCGAAGATGAAGTGCAGACAGTATCGGCCTCACAAGTGCCCCCTCCAGTATAATCCTCTTCGTTATCTTGAATTGAGGGCACTACTATTTTATTTTTGCAAGAACATTGTGTGTAATGCTGTTGTGTCATTGATCAGTCACAATGTTTCAAGAGATATGACATGCCATTTCATTGATCATTATGCTAAAATGATATGCTATTGACTAGAACTTACATTGGGCCATCATTTATTCTGCAGAGGAGGAACAGGAGAACCAGGAGGCAACCTGTAACAGTGGTTGACTTGGAGATAGATTCTAGCTGGGAAGGTTAGTGTACCACTTGCATATCACTGTATTTAAATAGATTGAATAAAAAAAATTCCATCTGTGTAATATCCAATTTTCACTTACATTCTTCCAGAACTTCATATTCATCAACAACACAGACAATTTAGGTTATACAGTATACCACAAATATGACTATATATCTGATTTTATGATATTGGGACAATTTATTTCATTACTTGCGGAACATCTATTACGTAAGCTAAAAGTAAGAGTCATATTTATCACTATTTAGTTCATATCCCAGTGGCTTTTACGGTAGTGTACATATTCAACGTTAAATCTGGAAAGTGTACACAAAAAATGTATATCCATGCATATCCGTCTCTGAGTTTCCCATGATATCATATTCCTAGCTGTAACCATTTATGATCAATTAGGAGTTTAAGATGGTGATATGTCTGCCTTCTCCACAGGGAACAAACGCCAGAGGGTACATTGCCTCTCTCTAGATAGGGCACAAGGGTCCAGCTTGCAGGTATTTAAATTTACAATTTTAAAGGGATAAAAGTATTTAGCTTTAAAGCCAGGTTGATCAGATTTACCATTGTGTACTGCTCTGTTTTATGCTCATTTCTATCTTACACCTTCAGCTTGAGTAAGCATTTGAATTATGTAATGCTGTTATTTTAGTGGAGTGAGCAATTTTCTAGTTTTAATCAACATTTTCCTTGTCAAACACGTCTTGAAACACACATGGTTACACTTTTTATTTTAGAATATGACACCTTGCCGTGGCCTTCCAGGAGGTGGGTGCAGGACGGGGTTCAAACCCCTGCAGGCTTGAAATATGCCTGTGCATTCTCACCACTGGGAGGCCCATCCGCACACATGGTTACACATTTATGATGGCATGATATGGTTTGTTCAGATTATTCTTGGTATCTGCCGAGAGTTGATATTCTTCTTTGGTAACTGAAAGTTTGCCATTTTTTAGATCGCCATGTTAAATAGGTGGCGGCACTATCTCAATGACTTGCTTATTTTGATATATTACACATTTCCAGAATTCCAGCAGAAAAGACTGTTGAATTCATCTGTTACCTTGTGCTTCACACTGACTAACAAAATCAATTTGACAGTCGAATGGTGCAGTGCAAACCGGTAAAGAGACTGCCAAGGAGGCTCCCAAGGAACCAGTTTTTACCTGCCCAGTATGTTGGAACAAGTTGGAGGAGCCATCCACAACAATTTGTGGCCATATCTTTTGTACGAATTGCATCAAGCAAGCGATCCAGTTTCAGAAGAAATGCCCTACATGTAGGAAGACCCTGAAACCAGGCAACCACCATCGTATTTACCTTCCTAATACTGCTAGCTAAGGTAAATCACTTTTACCTGTCTAATGGCTTCTCGTTATTTTCTGGGCAATTGGCTGAGAGTCGTCTTGATCAAATACAGATCGGTTGGATGTGTCAGCAGAGCTTCCGGTACCATAAGTCTGTGCAATGTATAATCAGGATCCGAAGTTCTTTTGGGATGAACAGATCGACGTTTCGCCCATGTATGTATTATACAAATGCATCACCAGGACTTCATTGGCTGGTCGCCACAACTTTCTGGTGCGGGAAGTGAATGGCCTCTGCCACAATTTGACTCTGGTCTTAATGTCTTTGACAGCTTCAGAATTTGCTGTGTTTGTTGTATGTATTAGGCTATTGGCCTTAGACAATCAGTGTAACTGGGATTTGCTTCAATCTGAAATTATGTAACGACGAGTTGCAAGGTTTAGCATGTATGAATGCCCCTTCGTTTTTTGTGCTGCATGTTCACCTTTGCTGGCATCTGGCAACGACATTGTACACTACCGTAGCACTGGAGCAGCATGCCGCTTTCGTTTCTTACCCGCCACTGTTGCCGTTTTCATTGGCTTTCAGTGTGCAAATGTTGCCGTCCTTGAACTGCAGCTTGGCTGAGAGCAGAAAGGTTTTGCTCGTGTACAATGTTCACACTATCTCTTGCACAGGGTAACCTTGCACTGTAAACTAGAGATCACAGCAACTGGAGCTAAGGTGAATAGTTTCAAGGCTTGACCATCAAGTCAATTCGAGTGCCCAGGTAACGCTAGTCATCAACAGAATGAACAATTTCACTTTGGCGCTGGCTCCGATGCCCAAGACGGCTACAATGTTGAGAGCACGCTGTTGCTGCCAAGGATTCAAAAACTGGTACAGCAGTGGTTTTTTTCTCGTTGAAAACCGGTTTGGTAAACCGGAAAAACCGATTGAAAATCATTTTTTGCTATAGTGTACAGGGTCGGTTTTTCCGATAAACCGAATGTTCAGTGAAACTGGACCGGAGCAATTTTGTCAAAAATCACGAAAACCGTCCTGTTTTCAACGGGTTTTTAATCCCTGGTTGCTGCAGTTGCCATGAGACCAGGATTACAGAAGCGCTGCTTCAGTTTCATTCACATTCGTCGGGCTGGAAACGGCTACATGGTTGGGTCTCCGGGGACCGAAGCTCTAGTACGCCGGCGCCGGATTCAACCACTCGACCTTGATCCATGTTCTCCTGCCTCAATCTTTGGGAGAATGCAGTGACTCGCTGGCACCGTCACCGCATCTCGGCCGCCACCGTCGGTGTCCACGTGAACACGGAACCTCCGATGTCACTTCACTACTCCAATGGTCCTCCGTTCCGCCGGAATTCTCCTCCTTTTCTTCCTCTTCGTCAGCTTAGAGGTCATCCAATTCCTACAGGTGTTGTTGGAGGTGGTTTACTTCCTCCGCATCAGCCCGCCGGTGTCGAATTCCTCTCCGCTGCGCTCGCCGTTGCCGTTCGCTAGCTACTAGATGCGGACGGGGACCTATTTGGAAACGAAAATACAGTGTTAGGGGGTTTATTATAAAATATTTAGATCACAATCATTAATTGCAAACGGATTTAAGGGATTTTATGCAAATATTTGGATCACGGTTATTTACATATACACCGCTAGATTGGATCGTGATTAATGACCACGATCCAAACGAGGGGTTGACTGTAAATTATGTTGACCACAGTCAAGGCTTCTGTGGGAAGCCTTCCGTCGTTGGATCGAAAGCTTACGAATCAAATTGATTTTTAGTCGATCGTCCTCCTTTGTTCCTCGTCCCCGCCGTCCTCTCGCCAGCCAGCACCGCCATGGTCGCCATGGCTCCTTCTCCTACCTCCCCCCACACTAACGCCGAAGGCCTCCTATTCTTCACGGATTGACTCACCATCCCCTGAAATCCGCTCTCGCCTCGTCATTCATACAAGATTCTCCACGGTATGGTACGCGCGTGCCAATCCATCCTCCACGATTGTTCGATTGGCCTGCTGGCATTACCGATTCGTGTAATTTTGGTGCATTTGTGGGCTCAGACGGGGTGCGCGAGGAGGACATGGAGATGGATCCACCAGTCGCTTCGTGCCGGTGCCACCTCTTCGACGGGTGCGGCGACTTTCCACCGCAGCTCTATGGCAGTGGTGGGGGCACTGAGCCGACCGGGGTGCTGAGGAGGTATATGGCTTGTTCTTTGAATTTTCTGGGGCTTCTTGTGAGATTCTACACTAGTGTTGTGCAGCAACGATGCGATTAATGGAGAAGAACGAGAAGTAGATTGATGGCTCCCGAACCTTGTTCTCTGAAACTCTGAATTTATAGAAACTCGTGAGCCCTCTGAAACCACCTTGTTTTTCTGCAGCCTTAGATTGCAGATTTCAACAGTGAGGATGATCTGCAACAACTCAGCATGTCGAATGACTTCCTGATGGGGCTATCAGATGTCATATTTGCCAAAGTAAAATGGATTACGTTGTCTTGAACTTCTTTTGCGTTGTGAAATTTCAGCACCAGTAAAAGTGCCCACGGGCCTTGCATTTTGCAAGATTCTACGCTAGCGTAGCATTGGAGCTCGTGTCCTGATCACCCCTCTACTGTCAATCTATCATGGGCTCCTGGTTTGCGCATGTAGCTGGTCCTCCGGAGCATATTAGCAGCTTCCATTGTAACCTATTAAAAGTGTTTTGGTGAAAATGGCGAATCAATTAGGCTAAAAGCCTCAAATAACAAATACATTGGAGTCTTGAGCTTTGTATTTCTTAAACCTACAGGCATGATTAACTTCAAATTTCATCGACCAGCAATCCAACATGGACAGAAAATTATGTTCAGTGTTTTGTATGATGCCATAAGCTACAATGTCAGACTAGAATTTCACATACAAAACATCACCCCTAATATGGCGCCTTCATTGTTAGAAAGAAGGTCTGTCAAACTGGGCTCTCACGACATTATGCCTTATTGCAGATTTGTCAGATGAGGAGATTCACCAATACATGTGAGACCAACACCTACACATACAGATCCTGATGGAAACTAGGGCTCTTATAGGTTTGAAGTAGACGCCAAATCTGAGTTAAGCCTTTGCAAGCAACTTGTTTATCACAGGGCTAATCTTATCTTCAGAGAGGCCCCTTTGAGGATCAATCTTGTAGGTGTCGTAGAAGTCCAAAATTTTCATTGAGATATTTGTAACCTGAGTATTGCAAGTATCACAACATCGGGTGAATATAATGAGATAGAATCAATCAATGGATAATAATTAGCAATAAATACGCTTACAATGTTCATGTCAACACGGAGCTCTTCGAATCATGAGGTGGTGTCCTTATCTTTAAGAACACTTGCTATGTATATGCAAGCCAGTGCAATCATATAGGGAGGGTATATGAGAATAAGATCCATCTTGTAAGTATCATTGACAAGGCCCCTGCAAGTAACAACAACTCTAGCTGAAGATTGAACAAACGATATACCTATATGCATAAATATTATTTATAAATATTTATATAGTTATGATTGATAACACTAGAACAGATGAAAGGGAAACTATGCAAAACATGTGTTCCTTCAAGGATATTTCAAAATGCACTGCTGATTAAAAACATTCAGTCCTTCAATGTGACACAGAGTCTTGTTCACAACTGCCGTACTTACCACGCAAATTGTGTTAGATCTGTTATGCCAGCATCCTGCAATAACCTGCAAACATGAGCATCCATCAAAACCAATGTTCCAGTGAAGATTTTGAAAAGGATAGTTTAAAGTAAAGGGAAATGTAAAACAGATGCATTTCCAACCATGAAGTGGAACAAAATAGGGATGACATAGAAGTAGAATCTTACTGTAATAGAGGACGATATGGATGTAAAACGACCAAGTACTTCATCTCCATTTCAAGAATACCCTTACTTTCAAACCGATATTTCTCATCCGTACTAGTGTTATGCGTGCAATGTATAATCAGGATCCGAAGTTCTTTTGGAATGAACAACAGATCGACGTTTCACCCATGTATGTATCTCTACAATCTATTAATTCAGGTGAGGTCGTCATTGGTGTTGCTTTAGTTTGGTGTTGTTTTGTTTTTGTTTTGAAGTAGGTTTTAAAAAAATATATAGACATAGGCAGTTCTCTAATCATAGTTGGACTAGAACCAACACAAAACCAGATGTTAGGCTATTCTCTATTCAGAATCATAGTCAGACCAGTTCTTTTTTAATCGCAATCAAACTCAGTTTTTCAATCCGTGTGTGATTGCTTTTCTGTTTTGATTAAAAAAAACATGCACAAAAAAACAGATACACCTTGACAACACCTCAGACATACTAACTATATCTAATTTCGTTAATTGGAATCGGAGTTCTACTAGAAAAAAAAAGTCTAACACACTCATTCTTTCACACGATGACAGGATTCAATTTTCAAATATCAAAGTAAAAAATGTCCAATATAATCAAACCCGGAGGCAAACATCAACCAAATCCAAAAAAAATATCTAATATGTTAAAAGTCAAAGCTAATAATTGAACCGTACAACATAAATAATGTATCTATAAAAAGCTATAAATACCCGTTGCAACGCACGGATAATTTGTTAGTTATACAAATGCATCACCAGGAGCTCATTGGCTCATCGCCAACTCGCCACAACTTTTTGGTGCGGGAAGTGAATGGGCTCTGCCACAATTTGATTATAGTCTTAATGTCTTTGACAGCTTCAGAATTTGCTGTGTTTGTTTGTTGTATGTATTAGGCTATTGGCCTTAGACAATCAGTGTAACTGGGATTTGCTTCAATCTGAAATTATGTGACGACGATTTGCAAGATTTAGCATGTATGAATGTCCCTTTGTTATTGGTTCTGCATGTTCACCTTTGCTGGCATCTGGCAACGACATTGTACGCTACCGTAGCACTGGAGCAGCATGCCGCTTTCGTTTTTGACCCGCCACTGGTGCCGTTTTCATTGGCTTTTAGTGTGCAAATGTTGCCGTCCTTGAACTGCAGCTTGGCTGAGAGCAGAATGGTTTTGCTCGTGTTCAATGTTCATACTATCTCTTGCACAGAGTAACTTTGCACTGTAAACTAGGAATCACAGCAACTGGAGCTAAGGTGAATAGTTTCAGGGCTTGACCATCAACTCAATTCAAGTGCCCAGGCAAAGCTAGTTATCAACAGAAGAACAATTTCACTTTGGCGCTGGCTTCCATGCCCAAGACGGCAAAAATGTAATTTCAACAACAAAAAAAAAAGACGGCAAAAATGTTGAGAGCACGCTGTTGTTGCAGTTGCCATGAGACCAGGATCACGAATGCGCGCTACTTCAGTTTCATTCACATTTGAGGTTATGAGGCGCCGTTTTGACCGCCGGGCTGGAAACGGCTACATGGTTGGGTCTCCCTGGAGCATCATCTCCGGCCCTGACAGTGGCCTCCGTCACAAAACAGAGGACCTCGGTGTCACAGAGGCCGCCACCACGATTATGTCTGGGCTCGGCCTTGGCTTCGCCATGGAGCTCGGGAACGCCGCCTAGACCTCATGGCCGGGGTGTGCCGCGCGCAGCAGATCGGGGCAGGTCCACGGCGGTGCAGCGAAGGGCGCCGATGCGGTCGTCTGGAATTGTGCGAACGGTCGGCAGTGCAGCAGAGGGACCGCCCCCTGGGAAAATTTGTCGTTTCAAGATCTGAAAATTTATGTGACGTTTAGTAGATGGAAGACCTTCGCGTCGTCGCAAAATTCGTTTTGTGGGTAGGTGTCAGGGTGGTCGGTACTTCATTTCCCTACCACCCCGGCAATAGCTTCGCATATTCGATTTGTCCATCTAGAAATTGTATAATAGGGCCTGGAGTTTCCTGTGCTATGGCGTCTTCTTCCCGGTGGATTTATTTTGTGATTTCTGAGGGTCTGAATGAGGAGCCGCGCTGGACCTGTCTCTGCCGGCCGTAGTGCGCGGCGCCGGGGTTCACTTTCAAAGCATGGAGCTGGACTGCGCAGTGCCGCTGTGCATCTCCGTGGCGAGGCGTCCGATCCACGTGGGAGAGCTTGAACAGAGTGGCACTCCCAGCGCTGCTCACGCGCTTCATGCTCATCAGCGACATGCACGCGTTGCTATTTGGCACAACACGTCCTCGGCTTGGCTACGGCGCTCGAGGTCCAAGTCCAAGACGTGCGAGGAGCAGATCGGTCCATCGTGGCGGTTATTGTCTGCTCAAGTGCTCATAATCCCATATGTTCACCGGCACGCTCCGGGAAACGGCGCCGGCCACGCGCACGATAGCTGGGCCTTTTTGGTGGTTGTGTTGGTGAACTGGACCGGCGTTTTCAACAACCCGCAACGCATGCTGTGTAGTGTAGGCGGTCGTCGTCGTCGTCGAGCAGATACTTTCAATGCTAGCTGGGCTGGCCTTGCGCCGCGGGTCGTCTAGCCATGCATGAACGCCGTGGCAGATCGACGGTGCACACTACTGGGATGGTCCAGATCCGGCGCTCTAGCGGCCACAGCAGCTCCTCGGCAAAAGCAACGATGATGCTGGTAGCTCTCAAGTTGAGAGTTGTAGGAAACTGAACTCTTCCTTGTATGCCACTGACAGTTTCAGGAGTTCAGTTTTCCCCAACATCTTATCTTCAGGGCCTCCTCTATCTATAAGTATCCCAGCCTGAATTTTTGGTGCGGCGTCTGTTCGCCTCACCCTCACGACGCGTCTCCACGATTCCTTTGCTGAATTTTCGCACATCATCTCCGGCATGTGCGAATAGCTGGGCGGAGAGAAAGGGAGGCGCTCGGCCTGGAGGTCTCCGGGCACCGGAGCTCCAGTACGCCGGCGCCGGATTCGGACACTCGACCTTGATCCAACTTCTCCTGCCTCGCAATCTCTAGGAGAATGCAGTGGATCGCTGGCACCGTCACCGTATCTCGCGCGACGCCGCCGGTGCCCACGTGAACACGGAACCTCCGATGTCACTTCACTACTCCGGGCGATCCTCCGTTCCGACGGAATTCTGTCCGCCTCTGTTTCTTCCTCTTCGTCAGCTTAGAGGTCATCCAATTCCTACAGGTGTTTTCGGAGGTCATACAATTCCTCCGCATCACCCCTCCGGCGTCGAACTCCTCTCCGCTGCGGCGCTGCGCTCGCCGCCGCCGTTCGCTAGCTGCTAGATGCGGACAGGGACCTATTTGGAAAAGAAAACACAGTGTCAGGGGGGTTATTACAAACAATTGGATCGCGACTATTAATCACGATCCGATTTAGGGGGGTTTATGCAAATATTTGGATCGCGATTATTGACCGCGATCCGAATATTTACATATACGCCCCTAAATTGGATCGCGATTAATGACCGCGATCCAAACGAGGGGTCAACTGTAAAGTATATTGACCACAATCAAGACTTCTGTGGGCAACCTTACGCCGTTGGATCAAAAGTTTACGTACCAGATTGACTTTTAGTCGATTGTCCTCCTTTCTTCCTCGTCCCCGCCGCCGCTCCTCCCGCCAGCCAGCGCCGCCGTGATCGCCATGGCTCCTCCTCCCTCCTCCCCCCACACTAACGCCCAAGGCCTCCTCTTCTTCACGGATTAACTCACCATCCCCTGAAATTCGCTCTCGCCTCGGCATTCATACACAACAACCGCCTCCCGAGCAAAACTGCCGCGGAGACCTCAGCCGCCACCTCTCAATCCATGGTAAAGGTAATCAAGATTCTCCATGGCATGGAATGCGTGTGCCAACCCGTCCGCCACGATTGTTCGACTGGCCTGCCGGCATTACTGATTCGTCTAAATTTGGTGCATTTATGAGCTCACATGGGGCGCGGAGGAGATGAAGCCGCCAAGTCGCGTCGTGCCGGCGCCACGCAGCCACCTCTTCGACGGGTGCGGGGACTTGCGCCGCAGCCCTGTGGCAGTGGTGGGGGGCAGTAGGTCGGGCGCTGCTGAGGAGGTTTCTCAAGCTGCATATGGCTTCGTTTTGAATTGGTTCGACGAGCTTGTTCTTTGAACATTTTGGAGGTGTTTCTGCAACGATGCGCGACGGGAAGTGGATCGATCGCGAACAACCACCTTGTTCTACGAATTCCACGTTGAACAATAGAAATTTGTGAGCTCTCTGAAAAGCCACCTTGTTCTTCAGCCACAGTTATACCTGTTTCAGAATAGCTCTATGGAATTTCAGCCACAATAGAAACACAATGATCTTGGTGTTGGTGCTGCTTCCATTGTTTCCATTGTGCAGATTTCAGAGGTGACGATGAGAATTTCAGCACCCGTAACAGCGCCCAGGGGCATTCAGCTAAAATGCATTTTGTGTCATTTGACAAGACAATACGCTAGCGAGCTACCCGGTCCACCAGAGCACATCAGCAGCTTCATTTTATAACTTATTAAGAAGGTACTTAGATGAATCAATTAGGCTTAAAGCCTCAAATAACAAACACACCGGAGTCTTGAACGTACAGATATGACTAACTTGAAATTCCATCCACCAGCAATCCAACATGGACAGACAATTCCGGTCAGCGTTTTGCATGATGCGAAAAGCTACAATGTCAGACAAGAATAGAAATAAGACTGTCATACTGGGCACTCCCGACATTATGTCTTATTTCAAGTTTGTCAGTCTAGGAGGTTCACCAATACACACACATACAGAAGCTGTTGGACGCTAGGTCTCTTAGTTTGAAGTAGCGCCAAATATGAGTTAAGCCTTTGCCGGCAATTTGTTCATCACAGGGCTAATCCTATCCTCAGGGAAGCCCCTATGAGGATCAATCTTGTAGGTGTCGTAGAAGTCCAAAATTTCCATGGATATATTCTTAACCTGAGTATTGCAGGTGTCACAACATGGGGTGAATATAATGAAATAGAATCAATCAATGGGGAATGAGCAACAAACAAGCTTACGATGTTCATGTCAACACGAAGCTCTTCAAACCAAGAGGTGGTGTCCTTATCTTTGAGAACGCTTGCTATGTATATGCAGGCCAGTGCAATCATATAGGGAGGGTATATGAGAATAAGATCCATCTTGTAAGTATCATTGACAACGCCCCTGCAAGTAACAAGAAATCTAGCTAAAGGTTGAACAAACAATGTACTCATACATTTTCTTATTAATTAGTTGTGCTTGATAACACTAGAACAAATGAAAAGGAAAACTATGTAAAAACATATGTTCCTTCAAGGATATTTCATACAAAAATCCCTTGCAGAATAAAAACATTCATTCCTTAAATTTTTACACTAAGCCGTGTTGTTCACAACTGCAGTACTTACCAGGCAAATTGTGTTAGATCTGTTATGCCAGCATCCTGTAATAACCTGCAAACACAAGCATCCATCAAAACCAGTGCTCCACTGAAGACTTTGAAAACGAGTTAGTTTGAAGTAAAACAGACAAAGATGGATTTCTTTTCCCACAATGAAGTCACCGAAGTGGAACAAAATAGTGATGGCATGGGAAGTAGGATCTTACTGTAATAAAGGACGATATGGATGGTAAACAACCAAGTAATAGTCAAGTGCTTCCAGAAGCTTCATCTCCATTTCAAGAATATCCTTAATTTCAAACCGATATTTCTCATCAGAAGCTGCATTTACAGAGACGGTAAAAATAAACTATTTAGTACACATCTTCCAGGAATATATACATATGTTCACTTTTTTAGAAGGTATTCATATTTAGGGTAAAGCAACATACCACACATCTTTTTTATATAGAAGACAAGAAGCCGTGCTTGCACTGTGCTCTCCTCCACCTTTGATGCCAAATACAAACAAGTGGGTGCAACCAAACGAGGATCGTACTCGGTCATGCTCTTTCTATTAAACAGAATTCAAGTTATGATAAAGTTCAGTACAAAAGGAACACATTAAAAGAATCAGAATTTTCATTAGAACAAGGAATTGAATGTTCTTAGGGAAAATTTGTGGAACAAAAGATGAAACAAAAATATTTGAGTCCAGCTTTAGGAGAGTAAGGTTTCCAAAATTAGGTTTAGGGCTTTAAACTGACAATTTGAGAGTGAAATTGAGAGTAAAATGAGAATCGATTCTCAAAATATTGCAATCACTAGGTTCTACTATGATTCTTAATCCTCAATAAGCTAATTACCTTACAATCTTAGTTCCTCGAACTTCATATCTTACATTCTCAAGAATAACAGTGTTTTCCTTTTTTGACATGGTTAAATCGGCAGTCAAATTCAGAGGTCGCATCTCTGTAGTGATTGAGTTAGATATGAACATGTGACATTTTTCTTCTTAAATAGAGAAGCATACCTTGTATATACACGCCTGAAGTAAGTCACTGCTGTAGCTATAACTCTGAAACAACAATAATTTAAGATCACAATAAGTCACGAGTTAATGGCAGATGAATCTAATGGAAAAAACGGGCAGCATAATATCAGTTGTTATGAGGAGTCCATCTATACGCTAAATATTGACACAAAAGAACTCCATTGGCAGGTTTAATTTGATGTTAGCTTTTGATATTACTACCGTTGGTAGAAATAAATTTGGTCAGATTTGGCAGGTTCATGACATCACTTAGG
Organism: Eleusine coracana subsp. coracana; assembly: GCA_032690845.1. Classification (NCBI taxonomy): domain Eukaryota; kingdom Viridiplantae; phylum Streptophyta; class Magnoliopsida; order Poales; family Poaceae; genus Eleusine; species Eleusine coracana. The sequence goes on along the minus strand of CM064427.1, from coordinate 52,344,655 downwards.
GAGGTTGGTGCATTTTCTTAACAACTATTCTACAGTAAATATAAGGAAAGCCACAACAACTATGGTAAGAAATAGAGAGAGAGAGAAAAAACGTCACTTTTTCAGTAAATACATCATGCATGAAAGATGTCAACGGGACAAGTAACATGTAAAAGACCTAACCTTTGCCTAACTTTCACCTGTTGTGCCAGCCGCCAGATATCTGAAATCATCAAATGCTTGATTCAGTAAGAAACCGAAGGATACAAGTGGCATTAACACAAAATGCGATATCAAGTTATCAACCGAGCCTAGGTGAGATTCTATGCCATCACAAAAAAAAAGGTGAGATCCTATGCCACTGCTGTAAATGGAAGGAAATCAACTGTGCGCGTGATTCATTAAATTCTTGCCATCCAATTTCACCTAGAATAATAAAATGAATCAAGACCGTAGCAAGTGAATAAATGCAAGATTGCACAGTTTGCAGCCACCGGAAACCGATGTAAGACAAGAGCATGAACCTGGTGAGCCGAGATAAGCAAATCAAACAAACATGAAAACACCGCTTGTCTTATTCTTTTAACTGAAATGGCATGCAGGAATTCTACCTTTCTGTAGCAGAAATTTAAACAGTACAAAGATGCATGGCACATACGCCTATGGGAACAATAATTTCATATACAGCAAGCCAATCTGTCCACCTTGGCGCAAATAGCTCGACATGTCTAAGGCATCAACATCGATAATGTCTTCCAGTGCATGCTGAGCACGGTGAAACTTCTATAATTCTTAAAGACGCTATATTCTTTTATGCTAGGAACCAGTAGTTCCCAATTCCAACAAGGCTAAAACTATTTGCATCAGGCATGCGCTAGAGCACAGGGTGGAGGGAGGAGTAGCAGGAGCTCACGGCAGGACATGTGGATTTTGATGATGCGGAACTCCTCCGGCGTGATACCCCTCTCCCGATCGGCCGCCGGCACCACATCCACGTCCTCCGGGTCCAGCAGCTGCTTGCTGCACAAAATCAGCAGCGCGACTCAGACGGCGCCAAATCAGATAGGCGCGACAGGGGACTTGTCGAGGCCGGGAGGGATCCGGATTCTTACCAGTGCGACGACGTCCAGAAGTTGGCCGCCATCCTGGACCCGCGACGGCGAGGGTGCTCACGCCGGGCGAATCTGCTCGGAGTTCGGAGGGGAAAGGAGACCGACCACCGGCGCCGGTGGGTTTCTGACGAGACGGATTGCGAATCGAAGTGGTACTAAAAGATGTCACACGAGGCCCAGCCACACATGGGCTCTTCTCAGGCCCAAATTGTGATACTCCGCCTGTCAAACGTTTAATTTCTCAGCTTACTAAAAAAAAACGTTTAATTCCCCAGCTTCATTCAATTCACAAGAGACTCCTCCTTCGTCCCTCCCCTCTTAAATGAAAACCGAAAGAAAATGTTACGCGGGGAATAGTATGTCTGAGTGATTGATTGATCTTTTTCTTTTTCGAAATCCCTGGTTATTGATCTGAAATAGAAGGAAGAAAGAACTTGGGAGACAATGCCGGAAAGGGTTTGTCAGTTCGTCCAACCACCATGTAAGGAGGACTTTGTACTACTACGGGTATGTTCGTTTTTTGGGTCTAAATTATAGTGGGGTCATATTAATTATTAAAATGTTATATATGATTATTAAATATATATTAAATATAAAACTAATTACAGAGTTGAATGCACGTGACAAATTCATTAAGTTTAATTAAGTCATTATTAAGAGATATTTACTGTAACATCATATTATCTAATCATGACCTAATTAGTCTTAATAGATTTGTCTCATCATTCAGAGGAAGGGTTATATACTGGGTTTTATTAGTAATCTATATTTAATACTCCTAATAAGTATCACAATTCGATAGAACAGATTTAAAAATCAAAGAGGTAAAAACAAACACACCTAGTACTCTAGTGTCTTGTGGAGCGGTCCTCCCTCAGTCCCAACCACCGTATGTAAAAACTCTGATCAGGCGTGTTCGTGGTGTCTCTTGAGACGGACCAGGAAGGAGTATTATTCGCCTGGTGTCATCATAGCTTAACAGTGGTGGTACTCAAACCTGACATTACGCACATGCAGCCGTGCACTGTTACATCACTTCCGATCCGACAGGTAGACGAAACGTAGGTATAACGTACGTTCGTATAACATGAAGGCGTCGGTTTGTACGTCGTTCTTGGCTCATAATAATTCAGATTTTAGCTCGACGGCGACCAGATATCGAAGAATGAGACCAGAATTATTAAGAGAGAGGGATCGGTCACGATTCAAGGTCGTGAACCGGTGCACGTTGACGTCTCAACCACCATGCTGTCTACTGTCTTCCGATTCTTCCATGACCCGATCCATGCACGCTGGCTGACAGTGGCGAGACTGCTGAAATTGAAGGACTTCTTCATTGCCTTATCCAGTGCGGACCAATCTGATCTAACCTTTCGATCTGAATCGATGGGAAAAAAGGTCTCTGTGGAACGGAGAAAACGACCGGGTTTCTTCACTCTTCAGAGAGGCCGCCACTTACGCGTGTGTAATTGGATCATTGTGCAGTGGTGTGTGGCTTCATCCATTCAACAGAATCGATGTGATGTGCGCTCTGCGAGAGTCGTTTATTACGTCCAAGAATGAACAGGCCGTTGAGTGCTTACTCAATGCACTGAATAATTTACTGAAGTTTTTGCAGTGTTCATGAGGTAATCAAGCACCTGACCCTGCGGCCGTCATATTTTCAGTGCAGTGATTGGATTGGACTGAAGCAACTGCTACTGCTAGCCTGCTACACCTGGACTTGATTGGACTGGTGTGGATTGGGTTGAATCATGATGTGCCAGACGAAAAGAGGGGGCGGCAACAGTCATTCCGTGGATACCGGTGTGCTAGTGCTAGCTGAATTTTATGAACTTCTGAAGTAGAGTACACTCGAATAGAAAAGGTACCTAGTACTAACTAATAACTCATCAGCTCAAGTTTTTTTTCCCTGAACAATCAGCAGGAACACTGGTCTTTCATTTAAGAAGGGATTCACCAGCTGAAGTATGAAGACAGTTTTTGGTAAAAAATAAACAAAAATGCATCCTACTTCAAGGAAAGATTGTTGTAAACTGTTACATTATGAAGTCTTTACTTGGAAATGTCTTTCATCGTGAAGCATGGTGCGTGCTAGTACTAGTCTGGGTGCAACAGCACCATCATGAATGCATGGTTCCTTTCAAGGGTCCTATTTGTTGAGCAGCAAGGATATTATTCTTGGACCACGCATAATTATGCCCATGCATTGTCCTCTGTTTGTATTAATGGTTGGGACTGATAATTTTGAGGTATTAGTAGTGTTGATTCATTCCCAACAAATCACAAAGTCAAAACCTTAGTTATAGATCAGTGGCGGCAACTGTCCAGTACATATGTACGTACAAATATAATAGTACAAAAGACAGATATGCAAAGCAAACAAACAAAAGGTTTCGTCCCAAGTGATGTATTTTTTTGGGGTAGCTTTTTGGGCACGATGCTGGGATACTTTCAGGGTTACTGAACGTACGGTCCCCTGCTCTAGCAGCAAACGGCCACGCTACTATTGTTCCGTCATAAAGTGGAACGCCGAACACTGTCACGGGAAACCGACTTGTTGCGAAGGCGGAGGGGGAGTCGAACATACAATGCGAGATCAAATCGATTTGGATTATGGAAATCCTCCTCATCGACATTCAAATCTCGCCGGACATTAGGGGAAACGACTTGTTGCGAAGGAGGAGGGAGAGCGAACGCCGGCTGCTGGTTTGGAGAGAGAGAAGAAAAAAAAAAACTCCTGAAGAGCTAGATGTAGAAGAAACAACCGCAGCCGTCCGATCTGGAATTGATGGTTAAAAAAAATCGACTAAAAGGACCTTCTGTTTTCAGTTGATTGAAAATTAGCTGCTCCCCTTTGGATTATGATGGCCATGAACCCGTGACGAAAAATGCATATTATTTGCAGAGAAGAGAGAGAAAGAAAAGGTGTCTCCGCATATCGGCTGCTTAATCACTCCGAAATAAATGTGGCCAAGTGGCAATGTGACGTGTTTTACGTAATACGTAAACTGATCGATCTGTGTGTTATATCTCGTCGTCTCTTTTTTTTTATATATATATAGAAGTTGACGTCTTGGATTGTGTTATCTCATTTCTCATGATAAAACTTCTACTGTATAGTTAACTAATGCGAACACGGAGCATGTGGCCGTATATGGTCGGTGGAACAGTCCAGCGTGGCAAATAAAGCAGGCGGAGGATGCGGAGTACCGCCAAGCCAACCGGTCGGAGTTAAAACGGCGAGAGATCGCTGTTAGCTGTTGTAGCCGGGACGTTGCTGTCAGTCTCAGCTGGGGGGCTGTTTTTGCATGAGGCGCCACCCTGTCTGCATCCGCGGCATGTTCCTTCCAGCGCTGCCCATTGGCCAACGGCCATGCACGCATCCGTCGACTCGGCTACGCGTCGCTCTCAGCCACCGACACCGCCACCACAGTGAGCACCGGAGCGGTATTCCTATTCAGATGCCCCTGCCTACAGGGGCGAGGGCGGCCAACCCCAATAACCCTTGCCAATACGACGACGGACGACCGTACATGCGCTTTCGCCCAAACCATCGCTTCCAATCCAACATACGCCAGGATCCGGTTGTATATCTCATCATCTCGCCGGCAAAAGGGCCCGGCGCAAGGAATCTTTTTATTAATTCGAGACGGTCGGTTCCGCGTTGCTTGGCAGTTTTTAGGAGCTTCTGGTTGGTTGGTTCCAACCTCCGACGCCGTGGACGACTCTGCGCTACGGTAGCAAGCCGCTCGAGCGAGCCATGCTCTGCAAGCAAGTTGCGAGTGTCGCCGTGTCACGTGGTTTTGCGCGGTGCCATCACATCTACGCCGCTTGCGGTTTCGCTGGTGCGCCCGGCGGCACCCGGCGCCGTCGAGTAAATTTATTGCCGATCCGCTTAGCACTGTTCACGTCGACACGGTCGGTGGCGATCCACCAACTCTCATCTGGATCGGGTTTTAGATGCACAGCCCCTGCCGCCCGCGCCGATCGATCTGCGCCCTGCTTATCATCATCAAAACTGGGTTCTTATTTGCATAGGATGCAGCTGCAGCGGAAAAGAAAAAAGTGCGCCTTCTCTTCTGCGTGCAGAGAACGACGACACAGCATTCTTCTTCTTCCATTCTGCAGTGTGCTGTGAACGTCATCGCCTGCCTCATCCGTGCGATGCTCATCCATCTATGCATGTACCGGGCACGCCAACCTCGCGCACGCACGCTTCGGTCCCCTGTTTTGGCCGGATACCCGTCCCGTCCGTAGCCAGCAATGCCCAAACGCAAAACTCCCTCCTTCCGTGTTCCGCGTTCCAGAACGCCCGAAGCAGCCAGGAGCTTGCTCCAATCCGGCCGGCCGTATGTGTCGCAGAATATGAAGGCACGATCTCTTCGCAAGTGACGTCGTGGCGTGGGGGAAAGACGGCATCAATGCACCAGTGTCTACGCTCGGAATAAGGCCGGAGGGAGCGCGTGACAAAATACCTTGGATGCATACGACCGCCCCGGGGAGTACGTACGATCGTCGTCCAAGCCTCGTGATAAGCATGGCCATGCTTGGAGACGAATAAGAGCACGTTGAACAGCATATGTTTTGCTCTGCTTCTCATTCCGTCAATGACTCATTGCTCTGTGTCTGTGAGGAGGTTCATCTACAGAATTGTGACTGTAATTTTCCTCCACGGCGTCCAGTTTCACGTATTCGTTTCTGCATCTTAGTCCTGCTGTTGCCTTTACTACAGGTTGAAAGTATGGTAAATTTTGATCTCTCTTTTACCAACAGCAGCAACACACAGGTTTCGCACCTAACAAAGCCCCTAGTTCCATTCCATTAATCGGTCAGCCATTTGACTCGTACACAGAAAGTCCTCGCGCCGGTACTGGAACACAAATACTAGTAGTAGGTCGTCACCCGGTATTCCCACGGGCCATGGGTGGAGCTGGCTGGACCACTTGCAACCACGCGCTGGTTGCGATGCGATCCGACCAGAAAAACCTTTCTGTCTTCAGCTCTCTCCCTTCGTTTACCAGAGCAACACTAGCGAAGGCGAAGCAGAGTATAGTGAAACAGAGCAGATTAGGCCCAGAACCACGCCGAATTAGGCTCGGCTCGACTTGTCTACTCGAGTGGCGCCCAACCGAAACCATCCGCTCCGCCGCGTGGGGCCTCACCGTTTCCACGCAAACGAACGTTTCACTCTCCCTTTATAACCCGCGCGGACTCGCTCACTCCCTTCCTCAGCTAGCTTGCTCTGCTTCCTTCGTCGTCGAGCCTGCCTAGCTGTCTGCTGTGAGTCTGTCTCTCTCGTCCAGCTATCTGCTACTACTACTACCTGATCCGTCTCTCTCGCTCGAATCGAACGCGGAAGAGAAGGGAACTAGGGAAGAGGACACAACACAATCACATTTCACAATGCCGCCGTCGGGGATAACTGATGCGGCCGCGAAAGGGGTGAAGCTGGATCGGTACGCGAGCGGCGGCGCTCTGCTCCTCCGCCGCGCGGCGAGTGGCAAGCTCGTGTCGGCGTCGTCGCACCTGCTGTTCCGCGCCACCGTGCTCGCCACGCTGGCGCTCGTCTTCCTCTTCACGCTTCACTACCCGTCTCTCCTCTCCCGCTCCTTCCACCTCTCCTCCACCACCTCCTCCTCAGCCTCCGCGCAGCACTCGCACCGCAGCCTGCTCATGTCCTCGTCGCCGTCGGCATCAGCGGCGGGCACGTACAGCGGCGCCAAGTGGGAGGAGGAGATCCGTCGCGGCGCGCGTCCGGCCCGCGACGGGGGCATCTCGGTCCTGGTCACGGGCGCCGCGGGCTTCGTGGGCACCCACTGCTCCCTCGCGCTCAAGGCCCGCGGCGACGGCGTCCTGGGCCTGGACAACTTCAACGCCTACTACGACCCGGCCCTGAAGCGCGCGCGCCAGGCCCTCCTCGCCTCCCGCGGCGTCCTCATCCTCGACGCCGACATCAACGACGCGCTCCTCCTCGCCAAGCTCTTCGACGTGGCCGCGTTCACGCACGTGCTGCACCTGGCCGCGCAGGCCGGGGTGCGCTACGCCATGGAGGCGCCGCAGACGTACGTGGCGTCCAACGTGGCGGGCCTGGTCAGCGTCTTCGAGGCCGCCGCCAAGCACGCCGACCCGCAGCCCGCCATCGTGTGGGCCTCCTCGTCCTCCGTGTACGGGCTCAACACCGACGCGCCCTTCTCCGAGGACCACCGCACCGACCGCCCCGCCTCGCTGTACGCGGCGACCAAGAAGGCCGGGGAGGCCATCGCGCACGCCTACAACCACATCTACGGGCTCTCCCTCACGGGCCTCCGGTTCTTCACCGTCTACGGGCCCTGGGGCAGGCCCGACATGGCCTACTTCTCCTTCGCGCGCGCCATCGTCGCGGGCGAACCCATCACGCTCTTCGCCGACGCGCGACGCGACTTCACATACATCGACGACGTCGTCAGGGGATGCCTCGGCGCGCTCGACACGGCGGGCCGGAGCACGGGCTCGGCCCGGACAGGGAAGAAGACCGGCCCGGCGCCGCTGCGCGTCTACAACCTCGGAAACACCTCCCCCGTGCCCGTCACGAGGATGGTGGCCATCCTCGAGAAGCTGCTGGGGAAGAAGGCAAACAAGCGCGTCGTCACCATGCCCAGCAACGGGGACGTGCCCTTCACGCACGCAAACGTCAGCCACGCAGCCCACGACTTTGGGTACAGGCCCACCACATCGCTCGAGGCAGGCCTCCGACACTTCGTCGACTGGTTCGTCGACTACTACAAGCTCGACGACGTCAAGATCGCCAACGCCAAGCCTGCCGACAACAAGCCCGCCAAGAAGAAGAAGAAGATGACCGCGTCCTCGTGATCGTATCCAATTATCGCAAAACTGCAGAGCGCCACCGCCGTGTGAATTCTCTCTCTCTCTCTCTCTCTCTAGCTAGCTACTAGTTCCTCTTGGAGGCTTTATTTTGTCTGTAACCATGTAAGTGCATACTACTATTGTTTAAGCCCAAGCTGCTAGCTTCTTCTTCTTCTTCTTCTTCTAATCCTCCTCCTCATCATGCTGCTGATAGTGCCTAGTAGGATATGGTAAGGGAAGAATAATGATGCAATTAACTATATTGCATACTGTCATCAGATAAAGATAATTGGTGGGTATAGAGTGATAAGATCAAACAGAGGAGCCAGGGCCGATGAAAGATGAAGTCACTGGCTCCCTATCAATGAAATTTGTTCTCTTGCATTGTGTCACCTCTCTTGTTCTTTCTTGTGCATCCATGACTCCAACCATATCAAGATTCGATACATGAATGGAAGGATGAAAAAGCAAAAGCAGGATTCTCAAGGCCGAATTGCAGTTCTACCTGCTGTCTTCTTGCATTGTGTCACCTGTTTCGTTCTTGTTCGTCTGTGATATCAACATTCTGTTGCCGAATGGAAAAAAGGATTCTCAAGGCCAAGTTGCAGTTGTATTTGTCCTCTGCCTTTTTTGTTTTCCTTCTGAATCATAACCACATATATGCAGGCAAATATCCAAACAAACTTGCTCATATTCAGGCCCTGCCGCTACATTTCGGTCTGACTCTTCAACAAGGGACCTTTACTACTTGTGTCTGCGTGTTTCCGTTCATGTGGTCATGGTTCATGCAGTACTGTACTACGGTGTGAAGTAATGAAGCTGGTTGTTGCGGAGGGTTCAGTAATCAGTACTAGCATGGTCCAATCCGCTGCTCCTTTTGGCATCTTTAATGGCAAACGTGAACACGTCGGTACAAGCCGCTGTGCCTGCCGTTTCAGAAGGTTAGACCACTGCCAGTTCAGCAGGACACTGTTGCAAGATTTTGTGTTTGGAAGAGGAGAGCGTGTCTGCCAGTTGCCATGCTATTAATATTTTAAGCTCCAGCAGAATGTCGGCACGATGTCACGAGTCCACAGTTGGACTGTTGGAGGCTTGGTTATAGTATTTGCAGAACAAACGATCTCTCTTGTGCTATCAGAGTTACCCAATGACAATCAATTTATGTTTTGTTTTTTTAGGGTCAGTGGCAATCATCGGATGGAGATAGTGGATGGTTGACGGAGACACGGCAAAGTCTGCACTTGTGCATTTCTGGAGCCGTTTCTGCAGAGAGATAATGCCGGGTAAATACAGCGATGAGAAGCTGATGAACCTTTGGATCCCTTCGAAGCCCAATTTACTCCTCACTGCCGATACATCTGTCTGTCCATCCTGGCCCCACTTGATCCACACCAATCATGCATCCAGGACGATTCTTGTCCACTCCAACCACAGCTTCTTCTTTGCATGGGCCATCAGATTCGCTTATTGTGTGCTAGTAGTAGAATTCGTCTACATGATCCAAAAATAGAGAGCAGCAAATCATTGTGTCCTGTGAAAATTGTTGCTTCTGCAGGCAAAAATCTGGGCTTGTCGATAGCGGGCTTTCTTTGTCCTTCATGGATGGATCCTGATTGGATGCAACTCAGCAAGAGGAAGTCATCCAATGCGGTCTGGGATAGCTCACTTGTACTATCAAGATATAGTATATAGTGTTTGTTCATGAAACGGGACCTGCATTTTGAGTGTACAATTTCTATTTATTTCTGGGAAAACGGCATTTTCAGTGCACATTGCTGAACTAGAACCATGGACCAATCTTCAATTCAGGGAAAATCAATATGTCGGCATCTAGAAGGTTCCTGCATTTACATGACTGCAAATAGTACATTGAACACGGCTACTGGGACCAGAAAAGAATCTGATAGATTATGCAGAAAGCAACAAATATTGCCTTAGGAATTGGAGAAGGCCTGTACTTAAAATGGAGAAAGGGTGGCGAACGAGGTCGATCTGTCTATGCAACAGTCTGGTGATCATGTTCAGTACTGGTATAACAAAATCATTTATTGGCTGGAAAGTACTTTGGATCTGAAGCTTGAGATCTTGGAAATGGTGCGCTGCACTGAGCAATGTACATGGGTAGAGGATACCTTGGCTTACCTTTCTTGCTGCATACTTCAGATTAGTATGACTCGGAATTGCACTTGAGAAATCTCCTAGTACTTTGAAGCCAGTGCTACTGTTATAGAATTAGTATCAAGTGAAGTTTGGTCCCAAACAACCATTGACTTGCCATGGAATGGCACTAGGCCAGAAATTGACCAAACCCTGCATATGTTCTGCAAGTGCTTCACCACTTGCAAAAAAAGGTCACTATTTTCTTCTTCTTTTTTTCTCTCATGCTCTGAGTTGATGTGACCCAGAGACGTCTAATGTTATCACTTATCAGTGCATGCTAATCCATGTGCTTGCCTAGGTAGCATGTGCCTGTTCCTATCATTCTGGCTCACCTCCATTACGCATTACGCGTTGCAGCGTTTGTGCAAGCCCGTGATTATCCAGCGTGTCTACAAGTCTTGCAGCACGACCGCGATGTAGCAAACCGCCAGATCCAGGACCAGGAACCACAAGTTCGTTGCCAATATAATTAGCTCGTAATGATAGTGGAGTCTAATTCTAATTTCGGCCTACAAGTCTTGCGGCCAATTCGTGTTGTCGCTGATGATGTAGCCCCAAGCAGCCTGGCCGCACATTTCTAGCTAGGTGTGTGCGTGTGCGCACACCTTTTGGTCTCGTTTGGATTTTTGTGCATAACGAGGGAGAAAGGGGAGACCATTGCAAGCATAACGGTTTACCTCCAGAAATGTCAAATGGAGAAGATCCACCATTTGGACCATGGCTTCAATGGAAACGCTTAATTAGGATTGTAATGGTGATGGTTGGAACGTTTTGGTGCTTACTTTCCTAAGACTGTCTAAGGCTTGTTAGATCTAATGGATCAACAACTTAGATATTAACTCAATAGGATCAACTAGTCAGACTTAGATTACTTCTAGATCAACTAATCTAATGCGGAATTTGGTGAATCTTAATACTTACCAGTCATATCAGTCATTGTAGCGGCTGTTTAATGAGGTAATAGATGGAGTAGAAAATGAAGAACTCCTGAATACCGATATAGAGAGAGACACCGAGCTTCCACGCCTTCCAACACCCTAAGAGATCGGTTAGATCAGGGTAGAAATACCCCTGACGGTTTAACTCATATATTAACTCACGATTAGGGAAAACAAATATTTCCCTTTGCTTATGTAGTGTTGTAGACATGGGGTCGGGCTCTTAAATGGGCTGAGTTTGCCTCCCAATCAAAGGCAATGAACGAGGATTAGTGTAGAATTAGGATTGGGCCTACTGACCCAACTATACCTGACCAAGGCCTAATTATTTGAAAGAAATACTGTAATAAAAATACAGTGATATTGAATTTAATTAATGCAAACTTAATAATAATAATAATAATACCAAAATATATTTTACATGCCTGTCTGAAATAACACATGTCATGCAAAATCAACATTAATAATGTTAATTTTGTTTTAGAGCTTTCTGCAGAATCGCTAATGTTTACAAGAGTGAAGGACATCAAACTAATTGTACACATTTATATCCACACACTTTCACAAAATCTTATCTGAATAGAACTTGATTAAATAAACATGTTATTTGGTGTTGTAATCTTTAAAACACCTTTTTTAGTGGACCTTCGCTAGACGAAGACTAATGAAAGTTATCAAATATTCCGGTTTGTTACGCTAAGTCAATTTCTCATATGGCATAGTATATAGCTTCATCAAAAACATTAGGAATGTCTTTCTATTTATCTTATATTTAACTATATATTTAGAATATTATTTGCTATATAACACAAATAAAACATGCATAGTTGTAAATGCATTCTTATATTGTCACTTCATAACTTCTCTCAACTTTTGTTCTTCAGCAACAATTCTAATACTTACTTTGGTCCTATCTTAGTGTCATGCCCCCCCCCCCCCCCCCCCCCCCCCCCCGAACCTACGAAAGCTTCACTAGACGTATCTTATAATATGATAATTTTTTATAAAATGCATGCTTACTTCTGTCAGCTTATAGAGAAAACATTCACTTTTAGAGTATTAGGATAATATTAATCCATCTTGACTTTATAAATCAATGGTTGCCCATGATACATACAAACTGAAAGTGCATCTAGGCTCCTAATTATGGTTTTGAGTGATTAACATCAATACAATTAAAGAGGACTAATATTTCCATTGAGTATGTGCACAGTTTCTAATTATTGATAAATATGAGAACAAGGAAGTCTAAAAGAGAAAGAAAAGAAAAGCCAACAAAGTGCAAATATTGGAAAAGAAGTATCTACGCTCAAGAATCAAGGCTTAATGTTTTTATCTTTCATTTTGAGTATAGGTACACCGTACTATCAAGGGGGACACAAAAGAAATAAGTGTTGAAAGACCAAGTGCTCAAATCATATTTCCAGAATCAAATTCCCCCACAAAATCTTTTGTAGTCGGACAATGACCGACCCCGTCGGATAATCGGGTCGGACTACAGAACCTTGCATACACAAAAAATTCCAGTGTAGTCGGACAATGTCCGACTCAGTCGGACAATGTAGTTGGACTACAGAACCTTGCACAACTTTTTCCCAGTCAGAGCAGGACAATGTCCGACTCTAGTAGGACAATGTCCGACTCACCCGGACAATGTCCGACTCTAGAAAATCCGACCCCATCGGTTAATCCCGTCGGACTCCAGAACCGTGCGCATTCACCGAGTCGGACAATATCCGACTCCATCGGACAATGTCCGACTACCCAATGACCAGAGCAATGTCCGAGTCCCTCGGACAATCCTTTCGGACTCCAGAGTCATGCACATCAATTTGTCGGACAATGTCCGACTATGTTTTTCTCCAACGGCTCTTTTTCATGTCTCGACTATAAAAGGTCACCCCGACCCCCTTTGGTCGGTAGGCCACTTCCACTACTGAAAAACATACTCCAAACACTTCTGAGCACTCCACTTCTCCTCCCTTGGTTCCTACTCCAATCTTTGGTGGATTTGAGAGAAGATTTGAGGAGATTTGAAAGAGCAATACATTCCACTCAAGAGCACTTGGTTCATCCTCAACACCGACGTCATTTGTGTTTGTTACTCTTAGGGATTCATCCCCTAGACAGTTAGGCGTCGCCCGAAGAGCTCCCAAGTTTGTGGTTGAGATGCGGGAAGTTTGTATTGGCCCCTCCCTTGTGGAGATTCGTAGTGAAGCTCAAGCTTGCCTTGGTGGCAGCTTGAAGAGGTTTAGGGTTGAAAGAGACCCGGTCCTTGGTGGATCCCTCAACGGAGACGTAGGCTTCTTTGTGGAGCTGAACTTCGGTGAAAAATACTTGTGTCTCCTTGTCTCCTTTTTGTCTTCGATTAATTCCTGCTTGTGTGCCTTGCTTGTTGTTTCATTATCTAGCTAGTTGTAGTGCTTACTTTCTTAGATTTTCATGTGTAGGTTGCTTGCTAGCTAGTGCCCCTTTTGTTGTTCCCTTCTTGCTTTCTTAGCTTGCTTCTCCTAGCTTGAATCGTGCAAACTTGTTCGTTCCATCGACCGATCTAATTTCCGCTGTGAGGTCGTCGGACATTGTCTTGCTCTAGTCGGATATTTGAAGTGATCGGAGAATATCCTACTATAGTCAGACAATCCAGTCGGAAAAAGTTTTCCTGTGCTATTAGTTGTTTAAATTAAGTGACTTTCAGGGATACTTGCCTATTCACCCCCCTCTAGGCAACATTCAATTGGTATAAGAGCAAGGATCTTCTTGAAGGCCTAACCGCTTGAAGATAAAGATGACAATTGGGAAGGAAAACCCACCGGGAACGTCTTCCGCGGCCAGGATCGAGGATGATACCCTTGGAGAGATTCCGAGAACTGAAGAAGGAAATAAGGGTCCTCAACCAAGAACCTACAACAATGTCATATTTGATTATGATGATCTCAAAGAAGATCGTATTGGGCAAGGGTCCGGTAGGCTTCTGTACTTTGATGGACAGTTTTATGACCATTGGAAATGCAAGATGATGATGTATTTGGAATCTATGAGTCCACATGTTGCAAGCATAACTGAGAATGGTTTCTTGTGGGAAAATAGAGATAATCCGACTCGAAAGGATCAACTCAACATTCATCGCAATGCCGTGGCGGCTAGTGCAATTGTTTTCGCACTTAGTGCCATCGAATATGACAAGCTTGCTGGAATTAAGAATGCCAACCAATTGTGGAGGAAACTTGAGGTTATCTATGAGGGCATTGACTCCGTCAAAGATGCAAGACTTGAAGAATTGCAAAATGAATTCAACTTGTTCATCATGGGTCCGGGAGAAGGGCCAAAAGAAGTTCATGATAGACTCATGAGAATTGTGAATCAAAGAAAAGCACTTGGAGCTAGGATGTCCGACTTGGATATCAACAAGAGACTACTATAAGCATTGAGACCATGGGATAGTAACATTTGCTCAAATATTAGAGACAAGGACAATTTCAAAACCTTCTCCACCGATGAGGTACTAGGGAAGCTTCTATCGCAAAAGCAACAAAACAATCAAGCCAACAAGATAAATGCTTTGATAAAGCAAATTGAGGGAGCAAATGGTAATAAAAGTGTTGTGGCTCTCAATTCCACAAGTGAAAAGAAGCAAGAAAGGAAGAAGAAGAAATTGGTTGATTCTAGTAGTGAAGATAGTGATGATGAGATGGCTTTGCTTGTGAGAAGATTCAAGTCATTTCTTAAGATAGATGGCTATAAGAAGAAAAGTTTTGACATGGGCAAAGCAAGAAGATCAAAGAGAACTTGCTATGAGTGTGGTGATGAAGGACATTTCATTGCGGAATGTCCAAAGAAGAAGAACAAGGATGAAAGAAAGAAGGACAAGCACCACAAGAAAGACAAGAAGTATTAGAAGCATAGAAAAGGTGAATCTCACATTGGGCAAGAATGGAATTCTGAAGACTCATCTTCTTCCTCCGAATCCGACTCCGATGAGGAAGGTATTGCTACAATTGCCATTGGCGTCACTCCCATAAACACTTCACTATTTGGGAGTTTGAGTGATGATGATGATAACACTCACAAGTGCCTTATGGCGAGAGGATCCAAGGTATCAAAATCCAAACATAAGCATTCCTCTTATACTAGTAGTAGTGATGATGATGTTGCAAGTGCTTCATTTCCTAAAATGCTTAAATTTATGCAATTTCTTGAGGAACAAAAGGAAGAAAATGATAGATAAGAGGAACTTCTTGAAAAACAAGAAGACTTGCTTATTCTTGAAAAGAAAAGAAACCTTGAACTAGAGAAGCTCCTAGAAGTTGAAAGAAATAAAAATAAAGAGTTAACCTTGTCTCTCACTAAATTTAAAAATACTTGTGAGAATGCCAATAATGCTAAAGATGAACTTCAAGATAAGTATGAGGACTTGGAAAAGACTCATAAGTCTCTTGAAGAACAATATAGGATTCTTTCTACCTTCACATCCTCTTCCACCAACAACTCTCATGCTTCCACTAGCAAAGGATGTGATAGGTGCTATAATATTGATGTTGATGCTTGTGCTACTAATGTGAAATTAATTGATGATTTGAACAAGCAAGTGAGGATTCTTGAAAGCAAGATACAACATGAGAGGAATGTTGTTGACAATGAAAAAGCAAAGTATGCAAGAGGTGCATACTCATACACTAGAATGCCCCATGTCATGGATGGCATTGACTATGTTGAGGGTGCCAAGCACAATGCACGGGAGAACAAGAATGGGAAGGAATTCCTTAAGTTCACCAAGGAAGGATCTTATCAAAAGAAGCAAGCCAAGAACATGAACACTAATCATTCTTCTTTTGCTAATGATTCTCATGCTAATGTGCCTAATTCTACATGTGCACTCTTTCATAATTTTGATGCTTCATATGTGCTAATGAGAAACATGCATGGTAGTGTGTATGCAAAATATGTTGGGCCACGCAACAAGAGGCCAAAGGCTTGTGTGTGGGTGCCCAAAGTACTTGTGACTAATGTGAAAGGACTCAAGAAAATTTGGGTACCTAAAAACAAATCTTAACTTGTTTTGTAGGACTATGTCTCCGGAGGGTTAAGTTGGGTAA
Source organism: Eleusine coracana subsp. coracana (assembly GCA_032690845.1). Classification (NCBI taxonomy): domain Eukaryota; kingdom Viridiplantae; phylum Streptophyta; class Magnoliopsida; order Poales; family Poaceae; genus Eleusine; species Eleusine coracana. The sequence continues at coordinate 52,328,527 of CM064427.1, read as the reverse complement.
TTGATAGTGGATGCACTAATCATATGACCGGAGACAAAAAGATGTTCAAGTCATTTGAGCCAAGTCACAACAACATTAAATATATCACATTTGGTGACAATGGAACGGGACAAGTACTAGGTTATGGTAAAGTCCCTCTCACTCCCTCATATTCTCTTTCCAAAGTTATGCTCGTTGATCATGTTGACTTCAATCTTTTGTCCATCTCGCAATTTTGTAAAATGGGCTATGATTGCTTGTTCAACGAATGTGGTGTGACCATCTATAAGTGCTTTTAAGGGTGTGCTTAAAGAAAAGCTTTATATTGTGGATTTCTCCATGGATGAAGCTTTATAGGGTGGTTGTGGCATAGAAGGCTTGCCCATGTTGGTATGAGAAATCTTCACAAACTCCAAAAGGGCGGCCACATCATAGGACTAACTGATGTCTGCTTTGAGAAAGATAGAATTTGTAGTGCTTGTCAAGCGGGAAAACAAGTTGGAGCATCACACCCCGCGAAGAATGTGATGACCACCACAAGACCATTGGAGATGTTACCCATGGACCTCTTCAGACCCGTCTCCTACATAAGCATTGGCGGTAACAAATATGGTCTTGTAATTGTTGATGATTTTTCTCGCTTCACATGGGTATTCTTTTTGCATGATAAAGGTGAAGTAAAGGATGTGCTCAAGACATTCATGAGAAGAGCACAAAATGAATATGAAATGAATATCAAGAAGATAAGAAGTGACAACAGCACCGAGTTCAAGAACACTCAAGTTGAGGAGTACCTTGATGAAGAAGGCATCAAACATGAATTTTCAGCACCCTACTCCCCTCAACAAAATGGGGTGGCCGAAAGAAAGAATTGTACACTCATTGAGATGGCAAAAACAATGCTTGATGAATACAAGACGTCTGACCGTTTTTGGGCCGAAGCCGTCAACACCGCATGCCATGCCTCCAACCGGTTGTATCTCCACCGAATCTTGAAGAAAACCCCATATGAGCTACTAACCGGTAACAAGCCTAATATTTTGTACTTTCATGTTTTTGGGAGCAAGTGTTTTATGCTAAACAAGAAACCCAAGACTTCAAAGTTTGCTCCAAAAGTTGATGAAGGTTTCTTGCTTGGTTATGGATCAAATGTTCATGCCTATCGTGTGTTCAATAAAACCACCGGTTGTGTTGAAATTTCACGTGACGTGACATTTGATGAATCTAATGGCTCTCAAGGGGAGCAAGTTGTTAATGATGTTGTAGATGATGAAGCTCCTAGAAATGCAATAAAAAGGATGGCCATAGGTGATGTGAGACCACAAGAAAATTCAAGTGTTGAAAATCAATCCTCTCCCTCAAGACAAAATCAACATCATGAAAATGAAGGAATTGATCATGCAAGTGGTCAAGATCAAGATGTTGGAGATCATGAGCAAGCATCAAGTGATGATTCTCAAAGACGTGATTAAGAGGTTGATAAAGATGATGGTCAAGAAAGCTCACATCCACCACACCCAAGGGTGCATCAAAGTGTACAACGTGATCACCCCGTCGAGCAAATTCTTGGAGATATTGACAAGGGGGTAATCACTAGATCTCGAGTTAGTAATTTTTGTGAACATTACTCTTTTGTCTCTTCTATGGAGCCATTTAGGGTAGAACAAGCACTTGAGGATTCGGATTGGGTGATGGCCATGCAAGAAGAATTGAACAACTTCACAAGAAATGAAGTGTGGATATTGGAGGAAAGGCCAAAGAACAAGAATGTTATGGGCACCAAATGGGTGTTTTGCAATAAACAAAATGAAGACGGTGTCGTGACAAGAAACAAGGCAAGGCTCGTGGCAAAGGGGTATTCACAAGTGGAAGGTTTGGATTTTGATGAAACCTATGCCCCCGTAGCAAGGCTTGAATCTATTAGAATATTACTTGCCTTTGCTACTCACCATGATTTTAAGTTATACCAAATGGACGTGAAAAGTGCATTCCTCAATGGGCCAATCAAGGAAGAGGTGTATGTGGAGCAACCACCGGGCTTTGAAAACCCAAAGTATCCTAATCATGTTTTCAAGCTCCATAAGGCACTCTATGGGCTTAAGCAAGCTCCAAGAGCATGGTATGAATGCCTTAGGGATTTTCTTGTTAAAAAGGGTTTTGTCATTGGCAAGGCCGATGCAACTCTCTTCACCAAGTGTTTTGGCAATGATATCTTTGTGTGCCAAATATATGTCGATGACATTATATTTGGTTCTACTAACCAAAACTTTTGTGATAAGTTTAGCAAGATAATGACCAAGATTTAAGATATCCATGATGGGGGAGTTGACATACTTTCTAGGCTTCCAAGTGAAGCAACTCAAGGAGGGAACCTTCATATATCAAGCCAAGTACACTCAAGACTTATTGAAGAAGTTTGACATGGACAAGGCCAAGCCCATTAAAACTCCCATGCCAACAAATGGACACATCGACCTCAACAAAAAGGACAAGCCCGTTGATCAAAAGGTATACCGCTCCATGATAGGATCTTTGCTTTATCTTTGTGCATCTAGGCCCGATATCATGCTTAGTGGGTGTATGTGTGCACGTTTTCAAGCCGCTCCTATGGAGTGTCACATGGTGGCCGTTAAAAGAATCTTGAGATATTTGGTTCACACACCCAACCTAGGGCTTTGGTATCCCAAGGGTTCAAAGTTCAACCTTTTAGGCTATTCCGATGCGGATTATGCCGGAGATAAGGTAGATAGAAAGAGCACCTTCGGGACATGCCAATTCTTGGGTAGGTCACTAGTGTCATGGTCATCCAAGAAACAAAATTCCGTTGCACTTTCCACCGCCGAAGCAGAGTATGTTGCAGCCGGTAGTTGTTGTGCACAATTACTTTGGATGAGACAAACTCTAAGGGACTACGGTTACAAATTGAACCGTGTTCCTCTCCTACGTGACAATGAGAGTGCCATAAAGCTTGCTTATAACCCCGTTGAGCATTCACGCACAAAGCATATAGATATCCACCATCACTTTTTGAGAGATCATTCTATCAAGGGGAATATAGAAGTGAGTCATGTGCGAACCGAAGATCAACTAGCCGATATATTCACCAAGCCACTAGATGAGAAAAGATTTTGCTATCTTAGGAGTGAGTTAAATATTCTTGATTCTAGCAATGTGGTTTGAAGACTTGCACATCTGTGGTGACATAGGATAAATTCTTCAAAAAATAAAATTGTTGCAAAATATTGATTGTTTTGTTTTTGGAAAAACATTTGGTTCTTGATCGTTGGATCATGTTGATTTGGATGTAATCATTGTTGGAATGATTGATTGTGGCTGGTTATATCCACTGAAACCTTTTCAACTCAGACATATTCATGAGATCTATAAGATGCCTACTTAAGCATTGATGAAGAAGGAGATGATAAATTTCAGACATTTCTGTCAAAGAAGGGCAAGTCAGTTTTGCCAAAGTCGGACAAAATCCGACCCAATCGGATAATGTCCGACAATTGGATCCCGTCGGATAATGTTCGACCCAGTCGGACATTGTCCGACTAAGAGGATTCTCGCCCATAACAGGCCCGAGCTTACCCCTTTATTTCTCTCTCCTTCATTCTCTCAAACCCCTCTCTCTCCTCTCCAAACCGGCGGCCAAGAAGCTCCTGTGGTGATCTTCTTCCTCCTCCGTCAAAAGGTCCAAGTTTAAGGGGGAGGGGAGTCTCTTCATCGGACAAAGTCCGAGCTCCACCATTGTTGTAAGGTTTTTCCTCTCCCTTCCTTCTCTCACCTAGGGCTAGGGTTTGACTTTGCAATGCTAGGTTTAATCCTTAGTCCACTACCATTGTAGCCCATGAAGATGTTTCCTAGGATGCTATAGATGCTTTGTATGCAATATGGCTAGGAGTAGTGGTCGGATTTGAGGAAATCCAGACATTTGTGAAAAATCTCGTGGGCATCAGACAATATCCGGTGGAGTCGGACAATGTCCGACCCAGTCGGACAATGACCGACCCTGTCGGATATTATCCGATGACCATAGATTTTTCCAAATGTTTTTGCTTTCTCACTGATGACCATGTTGTCTTCAACCTTTGTCTTCCTCATTTCCTAAACACCTACCTATCTTTTGTCAGGATGTTCGGCACTTGGTCATATGGGGAGAAGCGCTCCAAGTTTGTGGATGATGCTGGAGGTAGCAAATTCAAAAGAAGGAAGCCTCGCACCATGCATGTTAGATATGCTGAGCCCCATGAGGAAGAAGAACCTACTGAGATAGTCTATGTCATGGAAGATGTGACGGTTGCTCCAACCTGGAACGGAGCACCCGTGAACTATGTAAAGGCTACCGAGGAAAAAAGTCGTGCAGCTCGAGAATTCAACTACTATGCAGCTGAGAAGGAGGCCACTGATCCTAGATTCTGGTCTCATTTTCATACGGACTGGTACATATGTGCCTACAAGAGCAAGAAGAATCCCACCATTGCTATGCAGTATATTGACTGGGATTACATGGCTAGCAAGAAGAATCTAGTGTTTAAAGAAATCATAGAGGCTTGTGAGTACCATGGTGTCAAGGAGATCATGGGTTTCAGATATAACTGGAGTCAAGAGATAATCTCTCAGTTCTACTCCACGGTGTTCTTCGATGAAGACGCAAGGAAGCTAGTTTGGATGACAGACGGCGAGAGGTATTCTTGTACCTTATCTCGCTTTGCTACTTTGCTTGGACTTAGGGAGTCTCTTGATCGTCCAAAGCGCATTCATGATGGACGCACAATGCTGCCCTCTGAAATGAAGTACATGTATATTGATGAAGAGGATTGCAACCCACCCTATGCTGCTGGTTTCAAACCTTTCTATAATGTGCTTCACAGGATGGTCAGAGTCTCTATGGCTCCAAGGGGTGGCAATGCTGACCGTGTTCTAGGATTTTAGAAGGACTTACTTGATTGGATTGGTGGCTCTAAAAAATTCAATGTGTTTGATTTCATATACTCAGAGATATGGCATATGGCTATCACCGCTAGTAGAGGCTGTGCCTATGCCCCCTTCATCATGTACATGATAGAGAAGGTGACCAAGAAAACCTTCAAGAAAGAGTGTGTGCATCAGAGCCTCAGGCCAAACATTCCTCCAGGTGCTACTAGTGGTGCTTCCACACCAAGGGCGGCTCCCTCAAGTGAGCCCAATTCACCTCTAGGTGCTTCTACACCTCAAGCTCCTCCAGCCAGCTCCACTCCGGGTCCTTCCCACAGGGGCAGAGGTAGAGGCTCACACAAGAAGAGAGGTGGGCTTTTCAAGATGCTCAAGGGATTGTTCAGCATATGCAACAGACTTGACGCCAGACTTGACAACATTGAGAAGCATCAAGATGTGTTGAACAAACATCAGAAGGCCATCTATGATCACTTAGCTATTCAGCCTCCTCGCTCTCCATCCCCTGATCCTGCACCATATCCTCCTCCAGTTGAGCATCCTTGGAGTACCTTCACAGATGAGGAGTCTCAGTACTTTGGCTTCTACCCCTCCCATGCCTATCCTACTGCTACAGCTGGTACTAGTGGTGCTGGACCCTCTCACACTAGGTTTGATAATGAGGATAAGGATGAAGATGAGATTATGGAGGAGACACCACCACCACAAGGACGAAATGATGACAATGATGAAGATGGTGAGGACAGCGACTATGATGGCAATGAGTGATTCCTTCTCCCTCCTTTTTGGTGTTTCGATGCCAAAGGGGGAGAAAATAAGTAGTAGTCAAGAGAAGAGAAGATTTCTTGTGATCTCGTTGGACATGTCATTTGTGTTTTTCAAAACTCTATTGTGTGAACCTTAATTGTGTAAGACTTATTTATGCTTTCCATATGTTGAACTATGTGGCTTGATGTAATGTTTTGTTTCTCCTTTAGCTACATTTGTGTGAATGACATGTCATATGCATTGTTGTCCTTCTTTTTATTAATATTTTGTGAAACAATGCAAGGAATTAGGGGGAGCTCTTGTACTTTTCTCTCAAATATGTGCATATGGGTTGTTATTGCCCAATTTGGAATTCAATTCATGCACACATTAAAGGGGAGCTCCTATTTATTTGTTCTCTCTTTTAATACTCTTTTATCTATGAACTGTGAACTTTAGTTGTATTGTCATCAATCACCAAAAAGGGGGAGATTGAAAGTGCATCTAGACCCCTAATTATGGTTTTGAGTGATTGACATCAATAGAATTAAAGAGGACTAATATTTCCATTGAGTATGTGCATAGTTTCTAATTATTGATAAATATGAGAACAAGGAAGTCTAAAAGAGAAAGAAAAGAAAAGCCAACAAAGTGCAAATATTGGAAAAGAAGTATCTATGCTCAAGAATCAAGGCTTAATGTTTTTATCTTTCATTTTGAGTATAGGTACACCGTACTATCAAGGGGGACACAAAAGAAATAAGTGTTGAAAGACCAAGTGCTCAAATCATATTTCCAGAATCAAATTCCCCCACAAAATCTTTTGTAGTCGGACAATGACCGACCCACCCCGTCGGATAATCGGGTCGGACTACAGAACCTTGCACACACCAAAAATTCCAGTGTAGTCGGACAATTTCCGACTCAGTCGGACAATGTAGTCGGACTACAGAACCTTGCGCAACTTTTTCCTAGTCGGAGCAGGACAATGTCCGACTCCAGAAAATCTGACCCCATCGGTTAATCCCGTTGGACTCCAGAACCGTGCGCATTCACCGAGTCGGACAATATCCGACTCCATCGGACAATGTCCGACTACCCAATGACCAGAGCAATGTCCGAGTCCCTCGGACAATCCTTTCGGACTCCAGAGTCATGCACATCAATTTGTCAGACAATGTCTAACTCTAGTCGGACAATGTCCGACTATGTTTTTCTCCAACGGCTCTTTTTCATGTCTCGACTATAAAAGGTCACCCCGACCCCCTTTGGTCGGTAGGCCACTTCCACTACTGAAAAACATACTCCAAACACTTCTGAGCACTCCACTTCTCCTCCCTTGGTTCCTACTCCAATCTTTGGTGGATTTGAGAGAAGATTTGAGGAGATTTGAAAGAGCAATACATTCCAGTCAAGAGCACTTGGTTCATCCTCAACACCGACGTCCTTTGTGTTTGTTACTCTTGGGGATTCATCCCCTAGATGGTTAGGCGTTCCCCGGAGAGCTCCCATGTTTGTGGTTGAGACACGGGAAGTTTGTATTGGCCCCTCCCTTGTGGAGATTCGTAGTGAAGCTCAAGCTTGCCTTGGTGGCAGCTTGAAGAGGTTTAGGGTTGAAAGAGACCCGGTTCTTGGTGGATCCCTCATCGGAGACGTAGGCTTCTTTGTGGAGCTGAACTTCGGTGAAAAATACTTGTGTCTCCTTGTCTCCTTTTTGTCTTCGATTAATTCCTGCTTGTGTGCCTCGCTTATTATTTCATTATCTAGCTAGTTGTAGTGCTTACTTTCTTAGATTTTCATGTGTAGGTTGCTTGCTAGCTAGTGCCCCTTTTGCTGTTTCCTTCTTGCTTTCTTAGCTTGCTTCTCCTAGCTTGAATCGTGCAAACTTGTCCGTTCCGTCGACCGATCTAATTTCTGTTGCGAGGTCATCGGACATTGTCCTGCTCTAGTCGGATATTTGAAGTAATCGGACAATATCCCTTTAAAAACCCTTTAAAATTTTTTATGGTTATCACTTTTAAAAATCATGTTTTAAGTATGTGTATATACTCAAAATGATAAATAGGTATGAAGACATACCCAAGGTGGTTTTTTGAACGTGGGAGTAACTACACTTGGGAGTACAATAGAATTATCCTATATATATATATATATATATATATATATATATTATTTTGAGTATATACACATACTTAAAACATGATTTTTAAGAGTGATAACCATAATTTTTTTTATGGGTCTTTAAGTTATAAACATATGAACATATATTGCATTTACTACTATATAAAAGTAAATATGTCTTCATAATTCATGTATCACAATAAAAAAAAGTGAGTATGTCCATATACCCTCTAGTATGACTATATACTACATTTAAAAATATCAAGTGTGTAATGATACTCTCTAGATTATGAGATATACATATGGGAGTAGCTACTCCTGGGAGTAAAAAAAATGTCTCCTATATACATATTCAGCACACTGGTCGTTTGACCACCAGGCGGGTCATGGTCTGCTGCATGCATGCTGTTGAGGCAGTAGAGCAAGCGGTGACATCCAAGCCGTGTCCTTAATCTCCTACTTTTGTGTCAGGAGCTGCATGCAAAGAATCTTTTGTGTCCTCTACTTTTTGTGTCAGCAGCTGCATGAGTACTTTGTCCACCATTAACTGGTCAAACCAACCTCCGTAATCGTATATATACTAGTCTCTATGATGGTATAACGTGATAGTATATGTACAGTAGTGGTCGTATATTTTTAGGTCACCAGTCGTATATTTTCTGTCGAGGTTATATATTTTCATATCGATATTTTTTTAATTACCAGGTTGTCAAACCAACATCTACGATTGTATATCGCGGTAGTATATGTACAATCATGGTAGCATATATTTTTAGATCAATAGTCGTATATTTTTTTGACCACCAGCTAGTCATACCAACTCCATGATAGTATATTGCCGTAGTATATTTTCAACCGCGGTCGTATATTTTCAAGTAAACAGTGACATATTTTCTATCATGAACATATATTTTCAGGTCCACATTATTTTGACCACAAATTAATCAAACCAACCTTCGCGATTGTATATTACGGTAGTATATTTTGAGATATACTATCAGCCTGACGAGATATACTATCATAGGAGTAGAGATATTCTATCACGATATCCATAACACCATTAGTAGAGATATACTATCACCAAGACAAGATATACTCATAGAATGTTATCATATACACTTCAAAAAATGTAGTCATGAGTATATAAATACATATACATACTCATAAGTACATAGATTTACACTCATAAAGATGTACATTTGTAATAAAATACTATCCTAAAATCTCATGGAGTATATATACTACCTTACAATGTACACTGTAGTATGAATTCAGAGAGAACAAAAATTAAAATACTACCCTAAAATACTATGAGAGCTTCAACTGAACAAGATTTGTGAGCTGCACGCAGATAAAAAGGTATCGCACTTGGGCATCAAAATCTGGTAGAAAAAAGAAAGAAAATTGATTAGTATATATACTCCTCTATTCCGCATATTGTTAGTCTCAAACTAGATTATAAGAGGTAATATATATACTACATCATAAGGTAAGTATATATGCTACTTGAGATTACAAGAAAATAGATTCTTTATAAAATATATCAACATCAATAGAATTCATATACTCTCATGGATATACTATAACATTGAAAACAATATTATTCTGTAACAAGTGTAATAGTACATATACACTTACCTGGTTCATTTATAGGAGCTATAAAATACTGATATCAAACAATAGTATACTGATTCAGTAATATATGATGTAAATTCAAAAACAAAATTGAAATAAATCTATAACAAAACAAATAAAAATCAAATGATTGTCAGAGGCAACATCCAACATCTGAATATACACAGGTGAAGCAACTGTCCATATCAACGTTTAGCAAACACAATCAAAACTGATTATTTATGTATTGTAGGATAGTATATATACAATATGAGATTGCAGAACAACTAGTAAGAAGCAATATATAATTATAGATGTACTATCATAAAATATAAGAAAATGGATTACAAGAGGTAGTATATATACTATTTAAGGTTACTATAAAATAAAATATTTATAAAATACAACAACATCAGCAGAGATGTACTATTGCATTAAAAAAATATTATTCAACTATAAGTTCAATAGTATATATATACTACAGAAAATATATATACTTTATGCTTGCTTCCTTCCTTGTTCACGCATCTGGAAATTGTATATGTACTAGAAAATAGTATATATACTACAAAATGTAATATACTATCAACAATTATGTACTATCATCAAAGTAATGTATTATCATGGCTGCTTGCTCTATCAAGAACATAGAGCACGATACACTAGTTCCTCCTTCACTAAAAAAATTATAAGACCTATCAGAACAGCTCTAAAAATCACACAATTTTAACAGCATGCTCACTCCATCTGAGGAATCCATTCCAACCAAAAACCCCAAGAAAGATTGAGCATTTAACACCATTTTCAGAATAATCGCATAACACTAAAGAATGAGAAAAAGATAAAAAACCTGAAATTAAACTGTGCTATTGAGAAAACTGATTCATTCTATGACACACAAATGTTCTCACATGTCCTAGAATCTGAATCCCCAAGAAAATCTGAGCCCAAATGCTGCCAAAACAGAGATTAAAAATTCACTCAAAAATAGCTCTGAAAATAGAATAAATAAGAAATTCGTGATAGAGCTTGTGCACACAGATCTGGACTTTGCGCAGGTGGATGGAGCCTGTGCAAGGTGTTGTGGAAGGCCACATAGAGGAAAAAATGAGAACCGTCACCTATGCAAGGTGATGTGGACGGAGTTCATCGGAAACACAGCAGTGGCCTTGACGTGACGCACATCAGTCTGTGTCTGACCGGCCACCATGAATGTACCGATCTCATCTGCATGTAGCAGCGCCTCCAACATGGCGGCGCCACCATCCCCATCAAGAAACGGTGCCGAGGATGAGCGCCCCCAAGCTTCCCTGATGTGCTCCTCTGCCCAGATTTGCTACTGCCTGTGGAGATCCTGGAGCTCGAGCGGACAACACGGGTTAGAGTTCAAGCAGACAAGAGGAGAGGAGGAAGAGGAGAGAGAAGACGAGATTCAAAATGAGGATGGAGAGAGAGAGAAAGACACAAGATTACTCGAATATATATTGTGCTGATATACTACTTCAGAGCGAGATATACTACCGTGGAATAAAATATACTATCACGGGCTGAGTGGGTTGGGTTGCACGAACCGACCAGCGCTCTGAATATTATTCAGTGCGCTGCGCTCCATATATATATATATATATATATATATATATATATATATATATATATATATATATATATATATATATATATATATATATATATATATATATACGACAGCGCTAAATGGCGCCGACACCCGGTCGGTTTGACCGGGTACACCTGCGCTCTCACTTTGGACCACGCGCGCCACCTGCACTCTCAGTTTGGACCGCGCGCCACCTACACTCCCGCTTTGGACCACGCACGTTACCTGCACTCTCGCTTTGGACTTTATATCTAGTGGTTGCCTGACAGTGACAAAAGAAAAAGAAAATCTTGTACTATTTTTGCAGCGATGGTAGTATATACTTAAGGCACTAGTAGTTTATCTACTATTTGACCAGGTATATACTTCGGTAATGGTAGATTATATATGATTTGACCAGTGTTAGTGGTATATTCTACATTTGTAGTTTATGGTTTAGTCCATACGGTAAAGTAGTAGTATATGGTCAAGTAGTAGTGTACTAAGGTATATGACCTGGAAATGAACTAATTCATGCACTACATGTGGTAGTTTATGTACTGCTTGACCTAGTCATACACTTCTTGCCTTGGTTTATCTACGATAGTATATATTATCTATAATGATAGGTGGTAGCATTATAGATGGTATATAAACAATTCGAGTAGTATAGGTACGAAATTATTAAACCACCTGCAGTATTCGATCGTGATAGTATAACGATGGGAACCATTATTTTTAATAAGTATATGTCGTGTAAGATAAACGAATAATTATCATAGTATATGGAATGACAAATGATGTATATCTTTATTTTTCTTTAGGAGTTGATAAGAATGGCAACCACCACGATGTCTATCTCCTATTTCCACTCCACATAAAATGGTAGATCTAATGACCCGGAGTATTCGTAGGTGCTACGGATCTATATAACACCATCAGCATTGATAAAAAGGACACATCATCTTGATTGATAACGTCAAGCAGGACAATGACGGGACGTAAGAAACAAAACCGTGATTCAACTGGTCGTTTCAATCAAAGTCGCTCGCCGTCGTCTAGGTGCGACCCTTCACCACGAAGGAGCGGTGGTCGTGACATCAATGGCGGCTCATCGTTGTCGAAGGTCAAGGTAATCCAAATTAGTGATGGAGGGTAACTATGGTACAATGCTAATGGCCTGTTTATTATGGGTTGATAGGTGGATCTTTTTTACAGGCTAGTCAACACATATACACTGAAGCTTGGCATTCTTTTGACGCAAATGATAAGGGAGTTCAGGGCGACCGGCCAGACTGTCCAGCGAAGTTGGACGAGGTTGTATATATACTACTTTGCATTTGTTTGCAGTATACGACCTAAGATGTAATGGTACATGTTTTTTAAATGTACCGTTTGAACTAATAAGCTATTTATGTATAGAGTAAAGGTGAAAAGTATGATATAACTTTCACCAAAATGACTTGCACGATGATGATAAGCGACAAAAGTGCTGAGGAATCTGATGAACAAGTACTGTCGGGGGAAAAGGTATCACATGAAAATTTTTCTATTATCGGAAACTTATAGTTGAGATGAGGAAACGATGAATGCATTTTTACATTCTTTTGAATACTACTACTGAAAAATCATGAAAATTGTCAGATTCATGAGATGGCGGAGGCTCTTCGCATTGCTGTTAAGCAGAAGTTGAAGGAGGGTCACTACTACACACATTCCGTTGAATCTGGGGAAGACAACTAATGAACGAGGATAAATGCTGAATAAAATTAAATAATTAGAAATATCTCGTCATTTTCATATGCATGGAATATTATCACTCGTACTTTTGGTGTATTGAACTTTTTTTGGATTGTAATCATAATATTCTCTCGCTCGTACTAAATTTTGGATTGTAATCATAATATTCTCTCTTCGTCCGATTTTGCAAATGGAATATTTTTAGTGTATTTCTGGTAGTAAAATCCATTATGGACAACGTAGTATTGATTGAGACATTTGGAGGAAGTTTATATACTATTGTTTAAAAGTGTATAAAATACATATCTTGTGGTACATGTACTAGAAAGTTTGTATTCTAGTACTATACTACATGTAGTGTGGTACGATCGGTAAATGGTATCAAGATATGGTATATATACTATACTAGATATAGTTATCGGTGGTAGTATTGAGATCTAGTATATATACTATATAGGATGTAGTATGCTAAGTAGAGATCCGTAATGTATCGATATACTAGAATATGTACTAACGTATTTATAGTGTGGTATTAGGCAGTATAGTGATGATAGTATACTATCGGTACTGTTATATAGTCAGACTGCCTATATATAGCGATGAAGAAGGGAGATGCTATCGACCTTACAAGCATGTCTTACTTGAGCTCAAACAAAGGGGAGGGTGTTGAGGTGGGTGAAGGAGAAAGCTGGTTGTCATACATCCTGAAGGATGACAAGCCTCTGCCAAATGGAGATCTGGTAGGTCGCATCCTCCAGGAAGGAGATACGGTCCCTCTAGATGTCCGCACCTCTGATGAATTGGTGGAGTACTGGAGGTATCGTGAACTTTGCATGGCGGATGGACAAGATCCTTGGTGCAGTTATGAATATTCATGTGATGTATGCTTGGAGGTATGTATCTGTAATAGATTGACATTTCATACGGAGATACGATGAGATGGAGTTGTGCACAAAACTATGTTTTTTTAGATGAATAGCTTCTGGGGTGGAGAAGAAGACGAAGTCACAAGCAAGAAGACTGATAAGAAAGGAGCATGCTTCATTGAGCTAGAGGATGGAGAGAGCGTCGAAGATAACATGGTATGTTTTGGTGCTTGTCTCGATGTGCGATGTCTCGAGGTCCTAACGACATCAATTGGAATGCAGGATAGTGGTTCAGATACCATTGAGACTGGAGATTACGATAGTGATGACTTAGAAGACTGAGATTGTTTGGCGTGGAAGTCAGATGAAGATGTTGATGTTGGGTGGCAAGAACCAGAAGAAGATGATTATGAAGATGACGATGAGGGCGAAGTTGATGATGAATCTGATGATACTAACGAAGATGGAGATGAAGATTACGAGATGTGGAAGAAACACAGATCTGGCCAGTGGTGCATGTTGCTCATGACATTACACCCCCACCAGTTGCGCGTAGGATATCGTATGGGTGCCCAGGATGCAAGAGGTTAGGATTGAAGGAGGGTAGTATCTGTCCCCATGATAAGTAGTATCTACAAGGATAATGAGTATTATGTAGGTAGTATATAAACTACCGTATCGGAAGTATAAATACTACCATATCTTAAGCACACTTCCGGTAGTATATTGCATTTCTGTAATCTGGCTGTGTGTTGGCATGGTGTGCACAACAAATATTATATGACTATGCGATCGGTGGTGTTGAGATTTGGAAACATATAATGCAAGGGGAAGCCTCATTACCATCTATCTAATATATATACTGCAGTCACATGCGTATTGAAACTATACGTGAAATGGAACTATATATGATGATTACCATCTAGTATATAAACTACCATTGGGATTGAAGGAGGGTAGTATCTGTCCCTATGATAAATAGTATGTGCAAGGATAATGAGTATTATGTAGGTAGTATATAAACTACCATATCGGAAGTATAAATACTACCATCTCTTAAGCATACTTGCCGTAGTATATTGCACTTCTGTAATCTGGTTGTGTGTTGGCATGGTGTGCACAACAAATATTATCTGACTATGCGATCGGTGGTGTTGGGATTTGGAAACATATAATGCCTTGTATTACTGAAAAGAACTAAAGATTGCGCGTAAATATCACCAAGTGTATTAATGTAGCAATCACATAGTTGGGCAGTATGTGTCTACCATGTAGTTACAGCATATATCAAAATGATTGCAATCAAACCAAAAAAAAAAGATAGGGACAAAAATTAACGCACCCCATCAACAACACATGGGGATAACAGACTACTCGTCTCATGAGTAAAAGCTGTCTTCCTGCCTGGAGACATCATGCCCTTCAAGGTCGTCCGCTGTTTTTGTGACAACAGTACTCCTGATTATGCGGGAGTTGGATCATGTAAACTTCATGGCACCACTGCTGGTAGGTCGACCTCGCTTCTGCTTCACTGAAAAAAGAAGTATTTGTAGGGTGACAAAATATAGTACGTAAACTCGCAAACAAAAATAGTATATATACGACTGTGATTAAACAAAGCTCATAAATTGGGGGATGTTATTCATTGTTCTTTTGTTAAGTTCATAATATATAGTGTTTATACTAATTTGATTAATGAGATATCATATCTTGGTAGCAGTAATGTATAGTGTGGATACTACTGTAATTAATGAGATACCATGCCTTGATATCAGTAATATATATATACTCCTGTTAGGCTGTGTAGGGATTGACATTGAAATACACGGGTTCTTAGCACGATCGTAACATTCTATGTTCTTGAGGTCGTTTGAACAAGTAGCGGAATTGTGTCCGGCCTTAAGACCACACTTCAAGCAATGCCCGGTGCATTTCTTCGGGCCTTACGCACCAATCTGGACTTCGACGCCAATAGGGACTGAACCACCCTTGTTCCTTGACCATGGAGGAGCTTGGGAGCTTATTAGAATTAGGATAGAGTAGGGCTGCGCTGAGATGATGGAAGATGCTTCCTGGTTTGTGACATCTTGTGTGTATGAGTCAACTCCGGCACATGGATGATGTCTAGGGGATGGAGGTTGCTGTGGCTCAAAGTGTGGTTCGGCAAATGAAGTATGTACATTCGGCCGGGGTGCTGCTTGAGGTCCAAGATCAGGAGGTAAGGCCTCAAGCTGCTTGCGAAGTTCCCTAGGTACATCCATCGCCCTATCCCTTCCAACAGAGGACATAGCAGCAGCGCGAACAACACCCATTGCTTCAGTTAAGAGCTCAGTTGTCGTCAGGCTGTGAGCTGTTCCATCAGAACCACTGAGACGCAGGTCATGCCTGAAATGAGTATATGTACAATATATTATATACTAATTAAGGTAGTAAATCCGAATGATAAGGGAGTATCTGGTAATTGATGTACCTATCGAACGGAAGGAGCTTATGTGGATTCCTTTAGTACCTCCATAAGATATATGTAGCTGGTATAGATTCCACATTAAGTTGCATAAAGACGCGGAAAAGATGGACACAAAACAATCCTGCACCATGAAGGGTATATATAACACGCGTTAGTTAGGCATCAGAAAAATGTAGTATATATACAACAATTCTTGGATATGACTATGAATGACCGTGTATATATACGCATAAGTACCAGTGTGCTCCCATGTCTTGCATTCACACATGTAGGATCCATTTGATGCATTTGTAGTAACCTTGAATTTGTGTTGTGACCAACTATAACGATTAGACTTTGACTTGTGCACTTTGACGTGTGCTGTATAAGATAATGATGATCACCGAGAGTGGGGTCTGTTTCAACACTATAAGCTCCACAGTGCTTCATAGTCCCACGAAATCTTAGGAATACTGCCCTTGAATATGCTCTTGACATCTGCACCTCGAATTGCCAAGAACTCGACGAATTGACACGGGACTGTATCAATGAAACACATGGCGTAAGGTTCATAAAAAAGGTTACCAATTTGCGCGTAAGTATGAAGACAGTAACAAGTGAATCATACCTGACACTGTAGTGTCTCATGACCAGCTGCTCTCTTTCTCTTCTCAATGAATCGTTATATGTGCTTTGCGAACATATGGATGGAGGTCATATGATCAACAAAATCATTCTTGACCATGTTGTTGGTGCTCTCGCTTCGCTGTGTAGATGTCATCCTCCCACAAAAGACGGACTTGAAGAAGGCAGGTATCCATTTCCTCCGAAGATCGTACAGCGACGACAGTGTAACATTCTCATGCAGTGAATACTTCTCAAGCATCATTGCCCAGCATCTCTCAAATTCAGCTACAATTAGATGATGGTTAATAGCTGAGTCAAGATCATCTTTCAGTCCTTCGTAATTTGCATATAGAGAATTTAGAGCCTCACGATGCTTGTGAAGGATGTGCCACTTGCATAGTCGATGTTCTGTCCTGGGATAAACAATACGAAGGGCAGCTGCAATTGAAGAGTCCTCATCTGCATTGTTATATACAAATTAAGTTTATTACCACGACATAAAGAATCACCTTAATGATATTTGAGTATATGTACAACTTCCGCGGTGCGAAATAGTTTATATACTACTTTAGTTTTGTAAGGTGTATTAGGATATGGTTGGACCAGATAGAACTGGTATATATACCACTTTAGTGTTTGATCAAGTAACATAATACTATAAGGGAGTGTGTGTACTACTCAGAACACCAAACATGAGGTGCAGAGAATAAATATGATAGCAGAGAATATCCATGGCTAATGTGATAATTCAGATTATACCTGTTAGAATGCAACGTGGTTCGTGGCCTCCCATGCACTTCTTGAAGGTACTGAACAACCAGACGAATGATTTAATTTTTTCATCACGTAGTAGGGATACTCAAAATATTGTGTTCTGCAAGTGGTGATTTGAGCCAAGGAACATGGCCAAAGGCATGTCGTAGCGGTTGGTCTTGTAGGTGGTGTTGAATGTGTAGACATCACCAAAATCTACATATTTGCCTTGCAATCTTGCCGAGCTCCAAAAAATGTTTCTCAGAATACCATTGTCATCAACCTAGGGTTCCCAAAAGAACTGTGAATTCTGTGTAGGGCAATCGTTAAAGAATTCAATCAGTTTGGGAATGTCTTCGTTGTGCTCTGAGCGACGGTTAGCAGCCCGCCTGGAAAGTAATAGCATGTGTTAGACAAACTACATTATATATACAACTAATGTGCTACCCAAGTATATATACTGATAATGTCGCATGTATGGTCATTGAGTGTTCGGGAGTATATATACTATGACAGAAGCGGTCATGTACTACAACTATGTGATTTCACTAGTTCAATATTCCACACCTGTTCTCGAGGTCTCTGGATGTAACAGGTACAAGATGTTCTCCGCTGTGTATCTCGGACAACACGTTTCTGACTGCACTAGGGCGAACGCTGGTTGTCTGCATTGTGTCTACCAGCTCCATTATCGACCCATCACGGTTCTTGTGACACTCCATGTTTTGCACAACTAGGACTGATCTAGTCAGTGGGTGGTTATGTTCAAGTACCACACGGACAATAGTTACCTGAGTATGATGGTAAAAATATACATTAGAATATGGTAGCATGACAATACCCAATATACAATGCAATTGGTTCAACAAGGATAATAGTTACCTGGGAAATAGCACCAGTTTTGTCTCGGTCCCTGTGTAACTTAATATACGCCTTGCAGCCAGACTTCTTTGATGTGTTATTTCTTTGCCTTTCCTCTTTGTTACTGAGATAATATTCACCCTTGCCAATACGGCTGCAACAAATCTCACGGACGCTCTTCTTAGTGCAACTCATCTTCATTGGAAATCCAGCTTCTCGCGCATATCGCTTGTAGAAAAGTTTAGCTCGTTCCTCTGAGCTGAATACCATACCAACTCTCGGTACAATTTCTGGATTAATATCATGGGGCTGGAAATGTGGAATGAAATGAATGACATCATAATGTAATATAAATCTATTGATCAGGACATCCAGAACATAATTATGTGAAAAGAAACAACATATAGTATATGTATTCGTCAAGGGATAGGAAGTAGTATATGTATACATAAAAATAATTACATGGATATATATACTATGTACTATTGTAGTAATGATATACTATAACATAACCAAAACCCAAATACAACCGTGTATGTACTACTGCAATGAGAAACACTATATGGAGGAGTGCATAAAGAGCATAAAGTTCGTACAACAACACATAACTCTATTATATGCACTTCAGTAATGATATACTATGGCATAAACTCCATATGTATGAGAGAGTTCGTTGTGCAGTATATATATAATATGACAAATACTAAAGTAGTATATATACGATAGTAGAACTTTAACAAAATAGATCAATGTATCTTAGAGGATATATATACTACATACTATTAAGAGGCAAATATCTACGTACTAAATATATACTATCGCACGAGTAAAAACACATAATTGTGGTATATGAATTTTTTTAATGATATACTATCACATCAATAAAATCTATAGTTTGAGAAAGAAAGCATCGTCAACGTATCAGAAACAAAACGAATCAGGGGGAAAACATGAACGTGCATGTTCGGCCAAAAACATGCATATTTGGGATTAGAAGCATATTTGGTAGAAAAAAAAAGAAAAATAGAATGTCAATGAACGTTAGAGGCAACAATGAACAAAAAAGGCTATAATTTGGGTTTAGAAGCATAACAGGAAGATGGGAAGAGAATTGTAGGTCCATGGAATGTACATGAGTGTATGTTTGTTGCGGATCTGGAGTCCTCATCTCATCAGAATTGATGGTTGCAGGTGGTGTATGAAGATCGGGGCATGTCGGAGAAGGAAATCCTTGACGAGTTAAACTAGGAGCAGCGGTGGTGGGTGGAGGAGAAACACGAGGGGAAAGATCCGGTGCACTGCATGGAACAGTGTAGTACTCAGGAGAATCTGGTGCTTGGTTGGAAACCATGGCTGCAAATCGAACCCTAGACGAAGGGGTCTCCATGCCTTTTGTTGCCTCTGATGAGACAACGTGGGACAAATGGACAGCTACAAATAGGATACAACACACACAACTGCTTATAAAGCTGCGTTGGTCAGGGATACAGGACAAAAGGCCAATCATGGCATGTGGTCTTGTCTAAAGACTAACAGAACCGTTAGGGAAAGGGCTATGCTTTTATTACTTGAGGAAGTATATGTACTACCCGAATGACTTGTTGTATTAAAGAGTGGTTGTATATATGTTACTGTGTTAAGACAAAAGCATCTAGTACACTGGTTGTATACAACTACTAACTGTATATGTACAATTTGAGTGACTTTGTTGTCTTCGAAAAAAATGTATATATATTTCTATATGAAGACAACTGCATCTCATACGGTGGTTGTATACTACTACTGACAGGCGTATACATAATAGTGGTGTAGTAGATCTCGGTAGTGCTAGTATATTATGAAGTGGTGGTATAACTTCAACGGCGTTCGGATATATAATTCGAATATAAGGAAAATATCTGCGGTAGTGGAAATATATGGCAATTGTGAATGTCACGAGAAATTAGGAATAGTATATATACGACAATGTCATGTAGCATTGATAGTGGTTCCTAATATATACACCAAAAGGTATAGTGTCTGGTAATGATTGCGCATCCTTCGTATACGAGTACATATACTACATACAAATAATGTATCGTGCACAACCATGTAGGTAGAATGACCATCAGTATCAAGAAGCTACTACAACTTGATGTGTATCATCGAGAGTTTCCAAAAATAAATGTGCTACGTGACAATGTGCATTTAGAATGGTCAGCCGGTGATCCGGTAACGTGAAAGATCCTCCGGGATCTGCGCTTTGTTCGAAGGATGGAACAGAAGGTAGTATAAATACTCCGCATGAAGCTCAGCAGATTTCTCCTGAGTTGAGGCAAAAAAAAATTGAGTCAATCAGTCATGATGTATGAATTGGGTTAGGCAGAAGTATGTTTAAATATTAATATGTGAAATTAACTGCAAGGGAAACATACCGGGTTGACAACATCGTCTATGCATCCAGGTACACCAGTGTAATGTTCATCATATTTCATGGTAAGGAACGTGCAGTCGTTTGGGCGAACCATTATGGGACAACTGAATTTGGTAAGCCTGAAGTTGCCGAACTTTTTAAGTGCACCCTTGGACTTCTTCTGCAGCAAGGCGTTCAGACGACTAATCACGATAGCACCAGATTCACCGTGTCGGTAGAGCCAAGTTGTACCAGCATTGTCATAGTCAAGTGTGTCAAGTACGTCAACACGGCTGGCCTCAAAGTTTACAACATATAATGAATAATGACCACGGTCAATGATAGGGATAAGAATCTGCATCAAAATTACAATGACTGTCAGGAACATTGTATATGTACTACCAACGTAACAGAATAATAGCAGTATCCATGTATAATAATAAAGCTAGCTATATATAAAGATGAGTATTAATACTATGATGTGGAAAATATGAGTATACATCTATGCGTACTTATACTAGTTCCATGGACCGCATGTAAGTTGTTATAAAAATAGCCAATTCCAATAAGGTAGTATAAGTACTATCAAGATTTGAACTACTGGTATATTAAATAGTACTACTATTATGGTGTGCTATTCCAACCCAACTATGCATATGAATATATATACTATTCGTGTATAATATAACATTATGGCATGGGAGGATTATAACAGAATATATAATAGTATATATACTGATGAGTATATCAATTACTAGTAGTACATATACTAGTTTGATGGATCGTAAGTAAATAATTATAATTCCTACATGTGCCAATACCAGTCTTACTAGTTTGATGGATCTCCATGCAATATCATTGGTCATGTACAAATCAAAAGCAGTGTCCAAGCTTTCTTTAGAGAAAACAACATCGGGTTTGTGTTGGGATCCATAGTTCTCTACATTGGCACATACCTGGGGTTTGAAAAAAAGAATGGTGTGAATGCAATAAGTATACACCTAGAATATAAAACAAGATGTTGGACTTAAGGTGTAAGATCAAGTAACGCACCGCAAGCTGAGGATGCAGAATCAGTCTTCCCTTCACAAGTTCAGGTCGGTAGTTCTTGTCGTCATCCCATATGCAATTAACGAAAGCTTCCATCACTTAATTGTCAGTTTCTTGGCAATTTGGAAATGACCTCATGATACAGTCTCCATCTATGTTGACCATAGTGTACTCCATCAAGGTTAAATTGCGAGTACCAAGAAAAAATTGGATTGGTATCTATCATTGACAGTAAAGAAACGGAAATGTATATGAGAGTGCGATGACAAATGCACTAACTTCTTATAAGCTGAATGGGGATCACATAACATGTTGCGGAGCCGCATAGACACCTCTGCACCAGAGCTTGTTCTCATGTACCTGATCTTAATAGGGGATGATAGCTTTTGAGGCGCGCGAGTAGTACATTTAACCCCAGAGTCCACGAGTAAGTTAGGATCAACGTCTTTGGACCTTTTCTGGTTGCGGCGGCTGTATATGATCTTTTGTACAGCTCTAGGTCTAAATCCACCAGTATACTAACACCAAAAATGTAAAATGCATTACAAATAACATAAAAATACTACATTGCAGTGGTGAGAATATATACTATCATTGGTGCTAGCATATGTAGCTGTTGTCAAATGATGCGGTGAAAGTAGTATATATACTACTTATATAAATGTTATATATACAAGGATTCGACTTGGATGTCTATATGACATTGTGGCAGGCGATGTTGACATCCAAACGTATAATTGTATATATACTACATACTAATATGGTAAACAAGACAACTGAGTATTTGATAAACTGGTATGTGAAATATAACATATACTACTATGGTGTGTTATTCGATGGAAACAATGCATATGAGTATAAAGACTATTCCTGAAAAATATAACATTGTGGCAGGGGACAAGTATAACCAGCTGTATAATAGTATATATACTCATGGGTATATGAATTGCTGGTATATGAAGTATAACATGTACTACCGTGGTGTGCTATTGCATGGAAACAATACAAATGAGTATATATGTTGTCCAAGAGCTGATCAGTCGTATGAATAAAAATAAAGGTATTGTAGAGATAAAAAAATAAAATTAGTGTAAGAATAAAAATAGCCAATTAAAATGTGGTAGTATATGTACAAATTGTATATATATTTTATACTAAAGTGGTAAACAAGACAACTGAGTATTTGATATACTAGTATATGAAATAGAACATATACTATTATGGTGGACTATTCGATGGAAACAATGTATATGAGTATAAATACTAGTCGTACATAATATGATATTGTGTAAGTGGATGGTTATAATAGAATGTATAATAGTATATATAATGAGGAGTATATATACTATTTATATGAGCATCTGGTATAAGAAGTAATATATATACTACAACCGTGTGCTATTCGATGGAAACAATCTAAATGAGTATATATACTACTTATGCGGTGATCAATATTATAAATAAAAATATTGTTACTATAGAGATAAAAATAATAAAATTACTGTAGGAATGAACGTAGATAATTTGAATGGGCTAGTATATGTACTACTTGGTTGCATGTAGTATATAAAAACGTACTGCTTTCTTTGGAGATGAGGGGGATGAGATGGGATCAGAGCGATTGGTGTCCGCATCTACTATAACAGAGTCAGTGTAGACATGGTCCTTTTTGAAGGTTTCGATTATGTGATCAATAGGATTGTTTTGATTGGTTGGATCCTCTGGAAATAGCTTTTCAGCATGGCCTAGTTCAAAAAAAGTTATGCAAGAGTAACGTTAATCTGCCATAAAATTTTCTCGTAACATTAATCTAGACTTCGATAACTACCTGGTAGGTCCAAAGAACCAATGTTGGCATCCATGGTCCTTCCAAGATTGTATGAAATGATATCTGGTCCAGCCTTTGATGTGCACGTGTCTAGTTCAGTTTCGTAACCATCTTTCTCAAAATGTATTATGTTGGATAGCGCTGAATAACCACAACTCACCTGCCCACTAGTTATTTTGTGTGCCTGTCGACCATGTGCAACATCCTCGAGGCTACGTTCTCTAGGAACATTACCAACATCATCAAAATTGAACAAATTGTTCACAAATCTTTCATCACCTTGATCTTTCTCAGAATCTGCACATGTCTTAATGTAATCTGAAAACTTTGCTGAAGTACAGTGTTAAAAAATATGGAATATACGAGTGCTACATCTTCAACACAACTCAAGTACAATTTGGGAAAAAAACCATGACACAACACCTGGCAAAATGTACTACAGAGCATCAACAATGTACATTTTTGGAAACAAAACACCCGACAACTAACCATGGTGGGCATTATCACAATCCGGCACAAACACCTTTTTGGAACGCTTCTTCCGAGGGACAACACCCCTCTCAAAAGTTTCCAGTTCAAGGGTGACATTATAGGACAAATATGCAATTAGATTCATAGTGGAAGTGTCAAGGGATAGTACTCTACAATGGTCATCAACTGGAAAAACAAATATGCAGGTATCATTTAAAAGTACCACTAACAAAGTGCATGTATATTTATATTATGTTTAGATACATACTATTGGCAGCTTCAAGAGGAGTATCATTGAGCACTTGGTCGCCTTGCACAACTTCCTCAATATGATCTAAAGTGTTGTCATCCTTCCTTGTGTCATGCTGAACTGGGTCAGTATGACCTCTAGTGCCTTGAACAAAAACAAGTAGTATAATGAACAAAACAGTCATGTAGGGGGACTGTTAACGCAGTCCTATAAATATAGTACTGTAAGAGTAGTTATACAATTTGATTGACTAGTACGTATACTACTTGGTGATGCAAACTATAATAGAACCATTGGATGTGCAATATACTATTGTGTACTGAAGATGGTGGTATATGAACACTTGCAAAGTGTTGTTTCCTATCACAATTTATCCTTACAGATAGTTGCTCCTTACTCCTGCAGTTTTAATTACTAGTAATTGTAGCATGTAGTATATATATTATAAAGTTAAAGAGTACAAAAACTACTTAATTATTGAATAAACTACATTGCCTTGACATGTAATATGTTATTGTGTATTGAACATAGAAGTATATGAACACTTACTATGTACACTAGCAGAGGGCTGTTGGCTAATGGGTTCATTGTGGGGTAACTCTTTGGCCTGGTCTTCTGCATGGATGGCTATGGCAGGGAAAATAATAAATAAATAGTTAGATTATCGAATTTTGAACTGTCATAAAAGGAGAACATAAAAGTTAGGACTAACATGACTCATCTGATTCCTCACTTCCAGAGTGAGGGTTGGATGGCTCAGGGGACAAGGGAGGTTGGGTGTGCTACTCCAAAAGCTTCCCAATCTTGTCTACCAGCTCAATTTGTTTCTTCTTTATTGCTCTATGCGCTACAGCAATCTTAGCAGTCTCACGGCTTATGTCATCATCGTACTTCTGAAGCTCGGCTTCGACCTCCGCTTGGACACTAGGATGGAGAGATCTTAGCTTTGGTTCAAGCATCTAACAAAGCCGAGGGAGGTCAATACCAGCACCACCAACGTCCACTCCAGCAGCTCCAGCATCACGGTCTCCCTCGCTCAAACGGACATCATCACCAAAAGCATCATCACCACGTTCATGTTCATCTTCGGATTTCACAAAATAGGGTGTATCAGACGTTTTCTTGATCTGCAAGAGTGGCACAGTGGTTATTATTATGACAAATAAAAAAACAAAAAAAGTATAGGTTAAATAACACTGAATCAAGTGCCGCCTGAAGGCCAGTAAAGGACAATTTGCCTTCTGAGTCTTTATTCTTAGCATCCTTGATGATGTCTCTCACTATGTTCTTGGTGTAATATGCAAAGCGAGGTAGCATCCAGGATTTTTGAGATGTATGACGATGCAAACAATGGTATAATTAACATCAGGTAAAATTGGTCAATTACATTGTAAAGTTAAAAGGGTCCACGGTAAAATAGTATATATACTACGCACATCATCGAGTAGTATAAGTCTTGCCATTAAGCATATGGGAAAACCGCTAAACAGAAAACATGTACAATGTAATAGAGATCACAGTATAAACTATACTAATGGTTGAATAGTACATGTATTGCCATTAATCATATAGGAAATACACTTCCAAAAAAATAGGTACTATTACGTGGTATGATAGAACGGGTAGTATAAGTACTACATGTGGTATAAATCAATAGTAACATTGAACTAGTAACATTATGTGTAGTATGTGTACTGCTCAATTATGCAATGAGTATATGTACCATACAACTTACCATTAAAAACAGAGAGCATCCTAACAGGCTTTTGTTCGTGTTGATGGACCGCTGCCAATCCCTAATGCTGTTTTGAAGCTGACGGAAAACGGCTCCACAAATGTCCGACTGACCAAGTTTTTGATAATCCCGAGAGAAACAAATATCCTCCATTCCAATGTCGAACTTTGGTCGACAAAATAGTAGCCTGGTAGAGATGATCATAAAGAAACACCTGAGGCTCAATTCATCATTTCGCTTGTCAGAGATTTCAGCCAGACATCTCTCAACCTGCATGTTTGATGACATGTGCAGTAAGTTCCTCATATTTGAGAGCTCTTGAGATTGCTTCTTTGCACTGTACTGTTTCAACTCAACACCTCCAGAAGGTAAACTGAATGCGGTCTTCAAGTGGATTGGTTTCATGTAAATCTTCTTGCCATCGTCATGTGGAATGCACATTGCTTCAGCATCTATACAATTCATCAGCCAGACTAAAAGCTCTCGACATTTGAGGACATCAGTGCGAAACTTCAAGAAATCCTTCCAACCCAGCTTCTCAAGTTCAGTACGCTGGTGCCTGGACAACTTTTGGATAGTTTCATAAACCTTTTTAGGGATGCAACACATGTTTGCCTTCCCCTTATCACCTTCATCATCAAATTCCTGTCAAAATTGAAATGGGAATATCTCAAACCTATTTTCCATTTAAAAAATATATTGGTATTCAAACACATAATTAATATCTGTGTTTGAATATAGCAGTATATATACAAATGAAAAATCAATCTAGAAAAAGGAAACATTTAAAATATACTGCTCAATATAGTATGAAGGGTATATATACATACTATTGCAAAAAACTAAACAATGGTATATATACTATAGTAGTATATATAGTATAGTAGTATATATACTCATTTAGATTGTTTCCATCGAATATCACACCACTGTAGTATGTGTTATACTTCTTATACCAGTGATTAAAAAAAATAGTATATATACTCCTCATTATATATACTATTATAGATTCTGTTATAATCATCCACTTACACAATGTTATATTATGTAGGACTAGTATTTATACTCATATAAATTGTTTCCATCGAGCGAGCTATATAATACCAACAATGATATTGACTTAATATGGGTATACATACTATTTGAAATGAGTACACATACTATTGAGTAGATATGCAACTGAGTATGTATACTATTAATATTATATGTACTATGGTTAAGGAATATACTAACAACAAATGTATAAAATAACAGTATACTATAGGATAATTATGTGATATTCTGATGTTGTATGGCATGGAATATAAACTTTAAATTGAGTATATATACTATCTGTAAAATATATACATCATATAATGAAACTAAAATAGATGCGTAGTATATATACTATATTATATATCTAGCCAAAAAGTGGTATATATACCAAAAACAGGATTTTATACAACCACACAATGATTTTCAGTTTACTAATGACACTAAAAGAGACATGTAGTATATATATATACTATAATATATATCTAGTCGCAAAGTAGTATACATACCATAAACAGGATTTTATACTACAACCCAATGATTTTCAGTTTTATATGCCGCTTTATGCCATGTACCATGATAAGAACTTTATACTACCACACAATCATATACTACCACTAGCATGTAAAACAGTGAACAACATATAATACAACCAAGGAGTACATATACAACTAAAAACTTTTCTTATGATACATGGAACATTACTACGGTGCAATAATGGGGATTGGAAGTTGGGCGGGAAAAGGAGATTATTTGATCAAGGTCGGTAGACTGTGTGGTTGGCCCTGTCGATGAAATGCCACCGCGTCTTGATGATTGTTGACGCTTGGTAGGACGGTCTGTGACCGTATCCGCATCTCTCTGTCTCTTCTTCCTCGACACAACAGCTTTCCTCCTTCTGGGAATAGGAAATGAAGGACTTCTGGGACTCTGTTGCAACTCCTCTTCGTCTGATTCCTGCGTGATTGGTTGTGAAGCAGCAACACTTAGTATCTGTAAATCTGTAATAGGGACGCATGGTTCCCGACCAACAGAGAGCACCATGGCTTCTTGACTGGTTGCAAATATAAGCTTGGTGGTGCGCTCGGGGACGTATTGCACCCTTCTCAACCTCTACGAATATACAAAAAAAAAACAAGAAAAGCATGGGGGATTTGAGAGGGAAGAGTAGATCTATCAAACCTAGCGACTTGAGGGATATTGAATGGATGAAACGGAAGCAATGACAACAAATTACTTTAGAGGAAGAATGTAAAAAAACAAATATGCGAATCTAAACAAACCTTTGATTTCCCTTGGTCGGAAGACATGATTGAACAACAAGGTTTCAGCCCTCGCGGCCGCTGAACCGAAGCAGGAAGAAGGCAAAGCAATGGCGATGGAGAAGAGAGGAAGACGCTATTGGAGAATTGGTGCAGATCTGCGGATGCGGGGGTGCAAATGAGGAGGGGTGGTGGTGGCGGTTCCCGGAGGAGAGCGAATGCGGTTACCGGAGGAGGAGACGACGCGCATTACGGTAATGGAATGTGGAGAGGTCGTGGGCGCAAATGAATAGGGGTGGTGGTGGCATAGTTACGGGAAGAGGGATGGATTGGGGAAAACAGACGGCGAGATGGGTCCCATTTCTGTCGCAGGAACCGGCACAAGATTCGGTTAGTGGGTGGGAAAAACCGACGTCGTCGACTAAACAATTCCGTGAAATTCAAAAATATTCAAATCGATTCTGACAACACGTGATGATAGCAAGTAGTACATATACCATACATATGTCCACACAGATTTAGTGGTGAACATCGAAACGTGATAAGTGGTTTCTTTCTGATGATATAAATATATTACAATTCGGTTTTTATATGGTAATAATGTGAATATAGGAGTGTGGTAATTAGTAATACAAACATATAGTATATATACTATATAATATATGGCAGTAGCTCCATACACGTCAGTTGTAGTATACATCTGTTGGTAGTATTCTGATTATGTGATAGTATACAGCACGTTTATTAAATTGCTTGTCATTTTTTGCATGTGGCGGCAGGGTTTGATGGTGGTGGGGTTTGGGGAATCGCACGGAAAGAACACGTGGGTTGCGGATAGGCGCGCGGGACGACGGATGCTTGCACGTGGGTCCTATTTCTGTCGCAGGAACCGCGCAAGATTCGGTTAGTGGGTGGGAAAAACCAATGTCATCGCCTTAACAGATCCACCAAATTCAAAAATATTCAAATCGATTCTGCCAACAAGTGATGATGGCAAGTAGTACATATACCATAACAACCAGTATATTTAATATATTATTGGTAGAATAAAACGGTAGTACATGTACTATCATACATTTGCATGGTATTTGGTTATGGTTAACCATTCTCAAGGGATGGTGGTAATAAAGTTGACACATAATTATTGCTGAACATTAATCGGTACTGATTCTGGGTTTCTGATAAACATTAGTAGTGAAAATCGAAACGTGTCAACACTAATATCGGTAGTGGATCATAGGGCTACTCATGATCCTTGTGTATCGGTAGAGGCATGCGCGAGACCGAGAGTCGATGGACACACAAGACGCAAGGTTTAGACAGGTTCGGGCCTCCCAAAGGATAACAACCCTACGTCCTGTGTTCTGTTGTATATTATGCCGGATGATCCATGAGAGAGCCCCTGCCCCTCCTTATATATCTGGGGGGCGGGGTTACATGGCAAGTGTCCTAGTCGGTTACAACATGATTTCCGATTAGGATTCTATCTCTAACTTTCTATCTCTAGTATTGATTTGTCGTGTACTCTAAGTAATAATCCGAGTAGTTATCTTTATGGGATTTATCTTTATTGGACCCCGCCCCACTCGACAATATATCCGAGTGGTGAGGTATCCCTGGTATATATATTCCACAGTAGCCCCCGAGAGATTTGCAAGTTAGTTGTTGATCTTCAGTTGATTGACTAATGCTTCGCCATGAATATGATTAAGCTTTTTCATGTACAACAACAAACTTGTAAAGGTCTCCAAGAATCTTCAAAAAGGATTATGCACCAAATAATATCCATATGCGGGGAAAATCCACCTACTAGGTGTAGATATAGCCCCCAACTCAGAGGTATTTAGATCATAAAATATCTTATGAATTAAAAATAATAACATCATATATAAATCTTGATCTACCACTTTATCTGACTGATTCGATGAAGAGTTTTAATATGGTAGCCCCCAAGATTGGTTCTACCACTTTCCCCGACTGATTCAATGAGGAGTTTTAATATGATAGCCCCCAAGATTGGTTCTACCACTCCCCCAACTAACTAAAAGGAACTATTGGTACTAATGAATCTGAGTGATACTTGATAAGATATATCAAGCATAGTAGTCATTAAAATATCCGGGTGATACTTGATCCAATATAACAAGTATAAGAACCATCAAAAATATCCAAGCAATACTTGATTAAATATATAAAGTATAACAGCCCCCAGACGTAATTCCGAGTGAAAAATAACAACTCTTGCAGGGCTCTCCAATATTGAGTAAGATTATAGATAATCAACATTGGCCGAATGATCCAATAATATATTTGAATGATATAACGACTTGAGACAAGAAGACCGAGTAATCCAATAATGAAGCTGAATGATCCAATAACTCGGGATAACAAAATGGAGTGATGTCAATAAAGTAGTTCCAATTGATATAGCTACTATAATCCATGAAAATAATGTATTCAATAAATAATACATTAATAAAACAAATAATGTATTCAATAAGTAATACATATATAAAACAAACAATGTACTCAAAAGATAATACATTGATAAAACAAACAATGTATTCAATAGGTAGTACACTGATAAATCAAAAACAATGTATTCAATAGGTAATACATATAAAACATACTTGATCCATTGCCAGAAATGCAATAGATGCTTGGGTTGTATTGGGTGATTAAGTATTGTATGAACTCGAGTCTAACTCTCACAACCAGTAAATATCAGGTACCAATACTACTAAACGACTTTCTTAATATTCAACATGAAGCATGGAGACTAAGAACTCACTCGGATGAACATGTGAGTCAAGGTAAAAAGCCGCCTCGGTCCTCAACAAACGACATGAACTATGGAGACTAAGAACTCACTCTATCAATCATATGCGAGTTAAGGTAATACCGAGAGTCTAATACATCAAAATTATACAAAAAGAAATCATCCCTAAGTTAAAGAACCTACAACCTTTAATTAGATGAATAAAACTGAAATTATAAAAATACTTAGCTGCTTAATATCCAGTGAGCCAAAGACGAGCCCCCGAGATAACAGCTCAAAAGGTCCGAAGAATCAAAATTCTAGAAACCATGAGTAGTTGATCATGGCCGAGTGATCCAATGACGCGGCGCTACGTGGCCGAGTGATCCAATGAGATTACTGTAATACAATAATACAAATAATGTAGTTATATGTAAAATTAATATAAAGCATTAATGAAACAACATTTTTAATATCTAGGTTTGTTGGATTTCTGTTATTCGTCTAAAACTTATGTTTGCTTAGAGTACTGATCATTCAACCAACAGACATAAAAAATAAATAAGGTTCATTTGAAGAACGATGTGCACGACGATTTTGACAAACGACATGAGCCATAGAGCTAGACTGACCAATTTGGGTAATGGGAGTCAGACGGGCAACTAAGCAAAACAGCTGAACTCCTTCTAATACTAATTATGTACTGCTAAAACTCATTCGGCTAAACATGTACGAGTCGCAATTAACCGAGAAAAATTATTGACCAATATTATCAAGGTAAAAGGATGAATCCAAAAGAAACTCAAAACTATCACCGTAAGATGAAGAACCTACGGCCTTCAAATCATACTGGTAATAAAAAATTATAAAATTTACTTAGCTTTTCTATAATAGATGAGTCGAAAATAAGCCACCGAACATGCTCCAAGATCATCAAGCCAACAGTCATGTTGTTGAATGATTTATCAAGTCGTCGAGTCAAAACCGAACCCCCGAGCAAACCATATGCCGAGTGATTGGTGGAATTGTCGAGTCATCGAGAAGTTGAGTAGTTGAACAATCAACCGAGTAGAGCTGATTTACTTTCTTTTGTTGCTGAGATGCCGAGTCGTCAAGATGCAGTCCTGCATCGGCTGTCCATGTCTAGGCCAAGTACCCTATGATGACAAGCTCCATGTAACTCGTATCCATGCACCAAATTATCACATGGTAAATAGTCCACTAATCAGATTGACTAATAAATAATATACAAAAAAATCAATTAAGGAAATAATAAATACATAAATAAATAAGCTTCCCTTATTGTCTGATGATGGTAGCTCCCGTTCAGCAAGTACGAGTAGCTCTCGATAAAGTATAGTTTATTGTTTGGCCGACAACGCCAGATGAGGGCCGGTCAATTAGCTTTCTCAATTCCTAATTTGTATGGTCTGCCAAGCTTGTTCGCCGTCGTCCACGGCAAAGATCGTTGTCGATGAAGTATGATCGATCGGCATGATGAGGCATAATATGGCAGTTATACGCCAAGCATCAATGACAATTCACCTTGTCCTTCCATGTTCGGCTGTGCATGCACTTGCCGTTTGATTACTTCGCCTTGCTTTGTGCAACTTGCTCAGTGTCAATGCAATAAGGCATCACATAAAGAATACTAGCTAACCAAATTGATTAGCGTAATAATATAATGTAGAAAGATTAAAGACAGGATCTTCCCTGTCTTCTGGGCATGTACTAGTCAGGAAACTAGGTCGATGCTAGTTATCTTCTGATTGAACGACTCGTCACGTCACCGAATTGCTTGAGCCACTGGCCGTGTAGACGAACCATTGCATCATCAAATTGCCGAGTCATCGGCCTAGTGATGACTTGACTCGCCATCTTTATCATCAGCCTCTTCACAGCAACAAGCACGCGATCACGAACATCGTACAATCAACAACGGCATGGATGATCAACTCATATATACATGTCAAAAGAGTATGTCACATAATAAGTGTTCTACGAATCATATATTGATTATCATTATATCAGCAATAAAATAATATGGAGGAAATAAAGAATAAACAAAGCTTTCCCTGTTGTAGGAGAACCAAATCGATGTGCGGCTATCGTAGCTGCCTTGGCCATCTGACTCGCCGTCGTTGATGGTCGATCAGGTGCAATAGCATATGGCGGCCACTGCTGCATACACGTTGATCCCTATAATAGTACGCGTGCACGTTGGTTGCTGCCTCGTCTGAATCGCTGCATACACATTGATAGTTGGTCACGTGCCGATTGATTCCGGCAACATGGTCCTGCCAATCTGAGCTCGTCGTTCGCTGCATCGTCGATCATGCTATGGACCGATGCTTGATGTTGCCGCACTATTCGGCGCAAGCGAAGTCAATCTGGTCTCCATGCAGCTCGCATCGTCCAAGCCAAAATCAATCACATGATAAGTATTCGAATTAACCAGATTGATTCGTGTATGTGGAATAAAATATCAAGAATAGAATAAGAAAATAATCTTCCCTGATTTCCAGAACATGAACGACTCGGACTCCAGGTCAATGCGATGGCACCCTGGCTTTGGATCTCCATGCAACCGACTGAGGTGCGGAGTCGTGCCTGCCAGTGCCGCCACCGGGACTGCA
Source organism: Eleusine coracana subsp. coracana (assembly GCA_032690845.1). Classification (NCBI taxonomy): domain Eukaryota; kingdom Viridiplantae; phylum Streptophyta; class Magnoliopsida; order Poales; family Poaceae; genus Eleusine; species Eleusine coracana. Next base: position 52,294,830 of record CM064427.1, on the reverse strand, counting down.
TGCCTGCACCGCTGTGGGGACTCCCTCGGCGAGTCGATCGGTGATATGAAAGCCACGCAGCTACTACGGTGCCGATTGCCCATTGGATGTCAAGGCGAGATCACGATCTGATGACTCCGCGTAACTGGTTCATGCACAAAACAAAAGGAATCCAAAAATAATACACGGCAGTCAATCCGGCTAATCAGACTAATAAGACTAATTAGGATGCAAGATTGAATAATTAAGGAATAACACGTTATTAGGTAAAAACTATCATGTGAATAATAAAAGAATAACAAACTTCCCTTCCACAAGTAAGAAACCTTGACGAGTTAGCAACATGTATGAAAGTCATGTCAACATTAATCACGCTCTGAATCGAGTCAAAGGATCAAATCACTCGGCAGCTTGCCAAGTCACCGAGTTGTCTGATTGCCGCGTCGATAAGCCATGCCGACAATCATACAGTAGATTGTTGGACGATGACGCTAATCAATGTCGTTGGTGGCACGTTTCTCCCAGATGTATGGTCGCTATCTTCCCTTTTCAGCTTTTCCTTCACCATCGCCGTCAATCTTGCTACGAACTCGATACGTAGTATCGCTCGCATAGCCCGGCACCCGCGAAGTCAAGTAAAAGTAGCAGAGATTCGCCTCAACACCGGCCTGCCCGTGAGTGGATTTGATCTAGCTGATTGAATATCGATGCAAAGCTTGTCCTCCAGGCATGATGGACAATTGAAACCCATTAGACACCAATCACGATCAAAGCCACTAGCAAGGCATGATGGCTTCGTGTAGTAACTCATTCATGCAAAACAGAAAGAGTATAGAGGCATTACGTGTTGAATATTCTACTAACCACATTGATTAGTAAATAAGGAATAAAATAACAGGGAAAGAAGAAAGAAAAAGAGTCTTCCATGTGCATGATGTGTGTATAGCTTCGTTGGAAGCTGATTCACGAATATGGCTAATCACCGATTAGATCTCGACGAGTTTGTTGACTCCTCAGCAACTGAATTATCAAGTGTTGCAACAAGTCACGTGGCAATCCACCGAGTTGAAACATCGAATCACTCGGCGGGTCGCCAAGTCGTCAAAATTCTCCAATGCTCGTCCATCAGCAGCATGAGCAATCAGGTGATAGATCGTTGAGTGATGGTGTTGATCACGACCGGTGAAGCCGTCTTCCATGCAACTCATATTCGTGCAAGAAACATTAAGTAATTAATATTTCACTTAATCAGAGCGATTAGCTTATAGGGAATAGAATAACAAGAAAAGAATAAAAAAATTGAAAGGCTTCCCTGCGTAAACAGATGCAATGATGACGCCGAATATTTAATTCAGTTCTTGTCCTCATGTATGGTCACGAAATCGACTCGGAGTTAGTCGCACGACTCAAACGCCTCGTCAGATGGAATTGTTGTCACGCTTTATCACTGCCAATGAAGATCCATCTTTTTCTAAATGCTTGGTCATCGAACTCGATAAGCTGATCATCGCGCTGCTCCTATCTGGCGCGCCAACTGTCGACACTAATATCGGTAGTGGATCATAGCGCTACTCATGATCCTTGTGTATCGATAGAGGCATGTGCTAGACCGAGAGTCGATGGACACACAAGACGCAAGGTTTAGATAGGTTCAGGCCTGTCGAAGGATAACAACCCTACGTCCTGTGTTCTGTTGTATATTATGTCGGATGATCCATGAGAGAGCCCCTGCCCCTCCTTATATATCCGGGGGGAAGAGGGGAGGCAGGATTACATGGCAAGTGTTCTAGTCGGTTACAACATGATTTCCGACTAGGATTCTATCTTTAACTTTCTATCTCTAGTATTGACTTGTCGTGTACTTCAAGTAATAATCCGAATAGTTATCTTCATGGGCTTTATCTTTATTGAACCCGGCCCACTCGGTAATATATCCGAGTGGTGAGGTATCCCTGGTATGAGTGGATTCTTTCTGATGATATGAATAAATTAGTAATGATTGGTAATTAGTAATATATACTTTAGTCGTGAAAAACGAATTAGTAAAGAGTGGTAATTAGTAATACATACATTAGTCGTAAAAAAAGAAAATCAAAATGTAATGAGTGGTAATTAGTAATACATACATATAGTATATATACGATTTTACATAAGACAATGGCTGCATACACAATTATTAAATTGCTTGTTGATATATTTTTTTACTGGATTTGCTTGTCGTTTTTTTTGCACGTGGGGAGGGTTCGACGGTGGTGGGGATTGGGGAGTCGCACAAAAAGAACACGCCGAGGCGGGGACAACCAACACGTGGGTTGCGGGTGGGCGTGCGGGACTACGGCTACTGGCAGGCGATTGGGTGACTACTGACTCGGTCTGGTGAGACCAAATGGTTACTGTAGCGACCGATACGCTGAATAATATTATTCAGCGTGCAACGCGTCATGTAGAAGATATATATAGTACCTAAGTTACTATATATATATATATAGTATCCAACGCTATTTAGTACCAGGGTACTGAATACCCGGACCCAACACCGAGCCAGGCAGACGAACCCACCCCGGCCCAGAGGCAAATGATCGAATCCACCCCAAGAGGCTCCGTCCCCTACCCTGGCCCACACACCAAAACGTGTATAGCAATTGGCATAGGGAGATACGTGGGTTACACAAATTCTTTTGTCCGGTTTTTGTCAGGTTCGTTTTTTTTTAATGTGAGCTGGTTTGGGAGATTGGTTTTCCTACACGATATTAGTACTTTAATCATTCCTATGTTGTCCTTATAAAAACTCCTACGTGCATGTAAAAACTTAATTATTTTCAACTGCATGGGTTTTAGACACGTTTCGACAACAACATATCTATATCCACCAATATTATTAGCATAAAAACATATTTGGTAGATGTGCAAAAGCTTAATACCTACTCACTATATAGCTGAACGGGATATTTTAGATGACATGTAAAAATGTATAATTTTAGTTTGGAGCACAAATACTCTGCCCAAAATATAAACATTCATTCATTGTGCATTTTTGGCTCTCTTAACTATTTATGAAGTCAAAAAGAGACGCGGCTAGTTCGAAGAAACAATATTTGGCTAGATTGTTTTTGTGTTCTACGTAGAAATCTCGTACTTATTAGCAGGAGAATTTTATAGTTTGTATGCTAATTATGTATATTCCAAAAATTTTATTGTATCAATGACTAATCTTTATGGGTTACAAATAGGGGACGGTTAACATGCCATCCATAGTGCGTAAGCATAGTGTGCAACCCCCTCGCATGCGCCATGTCACCCCACCGTTCCGACTGTGCCCATCGCCGGCTCCGCCCGTTGTATTCCACCGCTGTTCGGATCCGTCCGCTGCACTTCCCCGCCCTCGGCGTGCCTACCACCCTCGACTCTGACAGCGCCGTGCATCACCTTGCTGTAACACCTCCTAGCATAGGTCAGGCCACCAGCCCAGCCCAAAATCTTCTATGACGGTCAGATGAAGCTTCGCCCGGGACAACCCAACCACGGTAAACCACCGGCCTTAAACCACCTATGGTCCTCGCCGTCGTGTTGCATCACCCGCTCCGCCCCGCTCTGCCACACCTGCGTCGCTGCTTGATACGCCGCCCTCGCCGCTCTCTGCTATAACGTGAGATGGGACAGGCTACACGAGGCGCGATACCGCTTAGCAAAAATTGTTAGTTTTGGAGAGTAAATTTCATTGCAAATACATAATGGCTAGCAAGTAAATATCGTAGTTTCCAGTGTATAAAGAATGTTAGCCTTGGAGAGTAAATATCGTTTAGCTTTTGTCAGTAAATATCATTTGCAATGAGTAAACATTCATTGTGAGACCCAGAATTACCATAGGCACGAGAGTGGTATTATCATAATAATGAGTTGGAAATTAGGACGGCATGATCAATGGGACATGAATACCTACAAAAACGTTTGCCTTAAATGGAATGTAGCCCCTAGTTATGGTAATTTTTTATGACTAAACAAAGAAGTATTTATAGTTTCACAATTTAAAACCTGGATGGATTTTCAATGGAAACTTTAATTCTCCTAATGAACGCATTCACTAATGTATTATTTGGTCCACCCCCCAACCACCCGTATTTGTCACATAATTGTGTTCTGCTAAAAAATCTCATACTTATTAGAGAAAGAATTTTATAGTAACAATATTTGGCTAATTATTTATGGTTATATTATACTTTTGAAAGTTCCAAAAATTTTATGATACCAATGACTAATCTTTATGGGTTAAAAATAGGGGCGGTTAACGATTGACCCATCGCGCGTTAACATAGCGCGCGACATCCTCATGTGCGCCATGTTGCCCCGTCGTTCCAACCGTGCTTGCCGCCGGCTCCGCCCGTCGTACACCACCGTAGTCCAGCTCCGTCCGTTGCGCTTCTCCGCCGCCGGCCCTGCTGGCCACGCACGGCTTTGGCGGCGCGTACTGGCGCCTTGCTGCACCGCCTCCCACCACCAGTTGGGCCACCGGTCCCGTCCAAAACCATTTATGACCGTCGCATGAAGCTTCGTCCTAGAAAACACATCCACACTAAACCTCTGGCAGTAAACCGCCTATGATCATAACACAGCCACGCTAAACCACTGGCGGTAAACCGCCTATGGTCATCGCCTCCGCGTAACACCACCCACTCTGCACTGCGCTCAGTTCATCTGTCAACAAAAACTATTGCATGAAATCTTAACCATTAAGAATAAGATAAATATAGTTTTAATTGGTTTGATCATTATTTATTATTGAGTTTTTATACTTATGAACCTTATAAATATTACGGTCTTAGAGAATAATTTTTATGTCAGTCCCTCTTGCCCAAGTTCTCGAAACAATATACATAGCTTTTTTATGATTTGACAAAGCAGTGTTTATATTTTGAAAGTTCTAAAACTTTTATGGTACCAATAACTATTATTTACTAGTAGATTACCCCGTGCGTTGCTACAGAAATTCATGAGTGACCAAAGGAAATATAAAGTGGAAAATAAATAAATAAATAAATAAATATATTAATATTGTGTAAGAATTATTTTTAAAAAAATTGATAATATCGCAGTCATAATTAGCACATATAAACCCGAGCATTTGGGGCATGAGGGTTAACAACCTTGATAAGAATCTAACAACACACATTTGAAATTCGATAACTTCTATAATATAACCAAATTAGTGTCACTGAAGGAATAGACCATTGTAAGTATTGCTTCGTTTTTGGTAAGCTAATATGAAGGAATATAATGCCTGTGGAAATTTGAAGTAGTCCCTAAAGTAAATGTTGTTTTCCATATATTGACAAATCACTAAAGTGAAATCTCTTAAAATTTAAAAAGACTACTCAGTAAATCACAAAAAGATGTGTATATTATACAATTATTATAGTAAGTCCAAAGTCCTAATGGAAAAGAAAAATATTTCATCAGAATATAGTTGTCTAGAAGATACAATACATAATAACACAATACATGTGATGAGGGCTATTAAAATTATGGAGTCGACACGGCTTAAGAGAATACACTGAAAATGTTAGCGCACGTTAAAAAATAGAACAAAACTGAGCTATGCAACAAAGGGACAAAAATTAGATTTTTTTTGACGGGAAAACAGTGAGGGAAACCCAGCTGTAAGAAAGAAAAATTAGATTTCTTTGGAGAGGTACTCATACACAGATATTTGGATTGGGAAAAAATTGCAGTATTCAACACTAACAAAAAAAAATCGATAATATTGTGCAAACAACAGTGATGTCAGAGATTCATAGTAGTTCAAGAAAAGTGAAAATTGATGGAATCCTGAAAAGATATTGGACGGGAAATTTCATCTAATCCAAAGCTAGCGATGCAATATAGATTAGGAGAAGAATAAACACGACTCAAGAGGAAAGTATTAAGTAGTACCCAACAATTATATATGGTTGGACTTGGAGACGTTCCAGTACATGTTGCCTATGAGAAATTCATCACTTGTGCAGTTGATATGCCCTTGGTGACTGACATGGAAGCTCCAGCTAGGGTGAATGCAGTTTTCTTGGGTTAGACAGTGAACGATATTCAGAGGATAATGCATAGAATGAAGATTGGAACTGAAAATCATGTTGATCACTGCTACTGTCCCGAGGGTTGTCGTGTTGGATTTTGGTGCATGCAGTGATGCTTGGGCAGCCTGGAAAAGCTGGAGCAGCTCAGATGCACGGGCGAAGATGGCTAGCCACCAATGCGGTACCTGATGAGAAGGTCTTGCAAATCCAGTCAGGGACCGGAGATATAGGTTAGTGGTGAAGAACTGCAGAAAAAGAGTTGAGAACCATATTATGCAAAGCGAATTCAAAGTAATTTACAGGAACCTGAACATATTTGCACGAACCCAACAAACTGGTAGTAGACATTCAACTTTATATGAAAACCTATAGAGTATTTAGGGGACATTGCATCAAACATGTTGAGTCCATGGGACAATGGCCAAGAAAAGGCCTTGCAAATCCAGTCAGGGGCCGGAGATACAGGTTAGTGGTGAAGAACTGCAAACAAAGAATTGAGAACCATGTTATGCAGAGCGAATTCAAATTAATTTATGGAAACCTGAACATATTTACATGAACCCAACAAACTGACAGTAGACATTCAACTTTATATGAAAACCTGTAGAGTATTTAGGGGGCAATGCATCAAACATGTTGAGGGCATGAGACAATGGCCAAGAAAGAAGCAATGTAACAAATTGAAGAACCAAAATGGGTGTATGAACGACAATGGCAAAGTGTCCACAATAGCAAATGACAGGATTGGAAAGTGAGGCGATAAAGCAATGGAGCGAGGCGTTTGGTTTTTTAGGATAGTAACATATGTGATTGATGAAATATTAATGTGATTAGAGCCATTAATTGCGTTGTTATCTTGACTCTTAAAAGTGCCCATCTAATGGGAGTAGCAGAGAAGGCAGATGGCCCTCTGGTCGCGAAGGTGAGCAGTAAAACAGATGTAAAATTGCCATTAATCTGGCATGGTTGATAGCACGTCAATTTCTGAATTTATGGGTAAGGCTGGGACTGATCTGAATGCACTGTGGTGTTTGATGTAGGCGTGTGGTCTCTTCATCAATACGGTGGGTGCTAACCAAGTGCTCCAGGGACAAGACAAAGTGGAATGACTGTCAGGATTTGGAGGTTTTGTTGAGATCAAATGGTCCAAAAAAGAAGGTGACGTGGCTGCACCAGAGGAGAGAAATAGTCATTAAGACCTCTTAGTGGGTTGCTTCTTTTATATATAGATTGGTTTCAAAATGGGAGTAGTTAACGAGCGACCCATCACCCACCAGCGTAGAGCGCGACACCCTCATGTGTGCCACGTTGCCCTACCATTCCAACTGTGCTCGCCGCCGGCTCCGTTCGTCATACACCACCACCGTTCGGCTCCGTCCGTTGCGCTTCGCCGTCGTCGGTCCCACCTGCCACCCCGGCTCTGGTGGCGCCGGGCGTCGCCTTGCTGCACCGTCTCCCACTGCCGATCAAGCCAGCGGCCTCGCCCAAAACTCATAAACTTATCAAACTAATAGTAAGATAAATATATTTTTGATTGGTTTGATCATTATTTATGATTGAGTTTATTTACTTAACAAACTTATAAACTTTACAATGTCGGAGAATAATCTTTATGCCAGTCCCTCATGCCCAAATTCTCAGTAACAATATACATAGCTTTTTATGATTTGACAAAACAATCTTTATATTCTTAATATTCGAGCCGGAACGGATCTTCAATCCAAACTGCGTTCTTGAGCACTAATGTTTGGTTTGGTGGCCCCATCGCTGGTTTGAAAACGGTTGAAGAAAAAAAAAATAAAAAAACCAGATATAAAAACCAACCGGTACAAACAAAAAAGGCATTAAAAAATGGCAACTCCCGCACATGGCCTGTGCGTTGCTCAGTTTTGGGCTGCACCTGGCTTGCTCGTTTGGTTGGTGGCCTGGCAACGGTGGGCTGAGTGGCTTGCTTGGCTGACCTGGGTAAAAGGGTATTGTATAGGGTCTCTCTTTCTTCCTCTATATATATATTAGTAAAGTGTTCGTGTATTGTTATGGATTTTAAAAAATAAAGTATTTTTTATAATTTAAATGTAAATTATTTACACAATATAATTATTGACATTTTTAAATAAAAAATAATATTTATATTATTATTGGTATTTTTTAATGTATCATTTTATATGTCATAAGTAATTAATTTTTTACTATTTTTACCATATTTTTATCATAAATACTTGACCGAGGAAGCTAGACCAGTGTTTATCCCTGTGTGCGGGTTAGCTCGTTCCTTTGTGCGTTCCCTTTCTCCCTCAATTCTCTCCCCATGATCAGCGGGGCGGCGGATCGAGGCGAGTGCGAGAGGGCTCCTGGCTGTGGCTATTCTTCTCCATCATTGGTCTGCTTCCCCTCCATCAAACTCCTCCATTTCGTCTCCCTCCTTCATATGGTGAGATTCGTGTTGTCCCTATCATTTCCCTAGCGCCCTCAACCTGTTTGACGAAATGCCTCACATCGTTCTACCCTGTTTTTAGAAATCCAAATTAAATGACTTCGGTTAGTGCACTACAACCTCTTGTTTCCGGTCATGGATCTGCTCTCTGTTGTCAGGTGGGTCTTGAGGATCGACCTGTCATTTATTTCCATCATGTTTATGATTTTTTTTTTGTGCCCTTTATCTGTTTGATGATATGTCGTGACATGTGGTGTGATGCTCTGCTTCATTGTGGACATTATAGAAATGCCTGTAGTTTTTCTTGTATTTTATCAGATCAGTTACCATTATAGCTGTTTTAGTCTTTTACTTAGATTGGGGGAAATGATACATATCCAGGGAAGAGCATTTTTTCTGTTGTCTTTCTGTTTTCCATACTCAGTAGTTGTCCATTTGTTTGCCTATGCAAACATATATATAGTACTTTGCCGTAGTGAGGTCCTTGGTAATTTTGGTAGGGAAATCTTACGATATCTTCAGCTTCGCTTGACAACGGAGAGATGCAACTGTCTTCCTTCCATCAGGATCAGAAACTAAAGTTGGTATGCTAAAATATCAGTGTTTATTGGAATTTATATTAAAGTGCATGTATCTGGTTTCAGATTTTGGTCCAACATATAAAGATTGTTCTGTCAGGACTTAAGTCATGCATAAGTAGTCAATTGACTGGTGTTGCAAAGGAGCTTGCTTTGACTCGAAGGTCTGTTTTGAAACCCTTTTCTTTTGTTCTATAAAGGCATAGAATCCTGAAAAAATTAAGCTGAGTCTAACTTATTTTGTTGAATGCCTATTAAACGTGATGCTGTCCTTTTCTTTTTCTTTGTGTCTCCCCTGTGATGACCCATCTATATTTTAATAATTGCAGAACAGGCTAGGTGATAAACTTTTGAGCATTCTGTGAAAGTATGTGCTCCTGTGATCAAATTCCTATTACTTTCTTTTGCCCTGTCTTTATTTACAGACATTAAATTACTAAAAACTTGTATATGTAGCGTTCTCCTCAATGGTGGAAGGGAAAAATGAAGATATATCAACAATTGAACTTTTTGGTGGAGCAAGAATTCATTATATTTTTCAGTCTATCTTTATCAAAAGCTTAGATATTTTCTAAGGTACTGTTTGAAGTCCTTGTACTTAGGCAGATCAGTAAATTTTGTGATCCAAGTCTTTACTGTGCAAAGTTCATATCTGGTATTTATTCTGCAGATATAATTAATGATTATGTCGCTGAAGACTATGTTTAAACTTGGTAGCTGCTGCCACATGATTATGCTTAATCCCTGGTGGAATCCATATGCTGAGTACCAGACACGTTCTACAGGGCACATTGAAAGATCGCATTTTCAATCTGCAGGTAATACTTGGTTCATGCATTAATTTTATGATATTTATCTACTGTTTAGATCTTGAGGTAACTGATTATTAGTCAGTTGTGTGGATTGTGATGAATTATTTCATATGAGTAATAGCTCAACATAATATTATCCTGGTTGATATACTTTGTCATAGTTTTAATACAATTTCTAAGATAAGATATAGTTGTAGCTTTAAAGAAGCAAGTATTGCAGGAATCTAGTAAACAACAGGTCATAAGTAGATTAAACATTCACGTACTTCATCATCTTGGTTTCACTTGCTTACAACACATATTTTAACATTACCTATTAGTTATCTCTACTATGTAAGAACCTCTCTATACACTATATTTTTAGTATATGTGCTTCCATCAATCTTGGACCCTGTCCCTTTTGATTCGTCGGCTCGTTTCCTCTTCTTACCCTTTGATGCATTGTTCTCTTTAGCCTTCGCCCCCTTTTTTCTTGTGTGATGTTCAGCAGGGTACGCGAGCACTCTGATATGTTGTCTTGTGGTAGCTCTAGATAGAGCAACGTATCATTGTCCGTGGGAGAAAACCGAGTCGGGCAGGAATATTCCAACGTGCGGGATGGTCTGGCCCTGCGCCTTATTGACCGTCATCGCGAAGCTTAGTCTTATCGGTAACTGTTTCCTCTTGAATTGGAACGGGAACATATCGTTGTCTGAGGGGCATAGAGGTATGCGAGGAAGGAGCACCCTCTTTCCCGCGTGCTGCCCAAGCACGATTTCAGCGTCGATGGCGTTCTTCTGACAGTCACGTACCACCAGCCTCGTCCTGTTGCATAGCCCATTTGCTAGGTCTAGGTTCCTGAGCAATATGACTGGACAGTTCTTTTTGAGCTTGAGCACATGCGGAGGGAGTCCGTTCAAGGTCAAGGTGTTAAGGAAATCCGTCGGATAGTAGTTATGGGGATCGTCCACTGCGCTGTCGAAGCTATGGTATACTATTTCCTTCCCTTGAAATAGATTGATCATCTTCATGTTAATCTTGTCAACGCATTCGTTCCTCGTTGTCAGAATCGCTCTGGATGTGATGTAGTTTGGGTCGGTTTTATTGGCGTCGAGGTCTGGGAACATGTAGTCAATCAGCGCGTCTAGATCGCTATCGTCGCCAGTATACGGAACACATATCTCTTTTGGAAGGACCTCCCCTTCACTGTTCGTCTCCTCTCTTCTGTTACCGACACGCAACAGATATTCAGCGAACAACGGATCGCTCTATGCCCTCATGTTACGTTGCAGCTTGAGATGATGCATGTGATCCCATATGTAAGAGCAGCGCAGCGACGCGTCGACTATCTACGCTCTAGATCCCTTTCGGATGACGGGCAGAGTTTTGTCTGAAGTCTCCACCAAAAACAACCGTCTTCCCACCAAACGGCAAGTCCTTTCGGTCCATGATATCTTGCAAGCTGTTATGCAGCGCTTCCACGGCCTGCCTCTTTATCATCGAAGCCTCGTCCCATATTATTAGAGAGGCCTGTTGTAGCAGTTTGGCTGTACCGCTCTGCTTTGTGAAGCCACAAGGATCACCGTCGTTGATTGTTAGTGGTATCTTAAAGCGTGAGTGCATAGTTCTTCCGTCGGGCATTATGGAAGCAGCAACATCGGAAGTCGCAGTTGCAACCGCGATCTCGTTTCGACCTCTTATTGTTGCCAGGAGCGCCCTGTATAGGAATGTCTTTCCGGTGCCTCCAGGACCGTCGATGAAGAACACACCGCCATTTTTGCTCTCTACAGCGCATAGAATCTTGTTGTATGCGTCCGTCTGTTCTTTGTCGAGAGACTGAAAAAGATTTATCGTCATCATTTATTTTAACAGCCAGCTCCTCATAGATCTCACTTTCAAGACCTTTCGCCGCGTCATATGAGCCATCGATCTTGGGGAGTGTATCAAATTTTGTTATTTCCATTCCCATGGACCGTAGCATGTCTCTTATATCAATGAGGACCAGCTGCTCTACCGCGGTCTTGGAAGGATTAACACGGCGGTAGTCTTCTGATAACACCTCGTAGTGCTTATCCCAGAGTCGACGAACATCCATGGGTTCACCAAACACTAATATCGTCGCGAATAGCCTTCGCAGAGATGGTGGCATTGCATACTGCGTGGCTTCTGTGAGGGCATCGTCCCATGAGTTGTCTCCAGCGATCAGACCACGTTTCTCTGCAGCTTCGTGGAACGTGGAATATGTCACTTTATCAACCGTCCGTAGATCTTCAAATGAGGTAGCTCCGGTCACTTTATTCAAGAGGACACGTAGGTAGTAACGTTCCCCCTCTGCGGGATGAGCCTGGACGATCCTTCCTACTTGCATGTAGCATTCTCACACCCTCCGCTTCCAGTACTTCTTGCCTGTGGTCTGCCAAGTATAGTGTTCTCGGAAGTCTTTGTACAAGATACCTCGTGCTTCCGGATTGTTCTTGTTCATCTCGAAGTACTCTGTAGGCATCGATTTCTCCACTCCCTTATGCTTGACCACTTGCTTGATTTCTTGATTCTTTTTGAATGCAACTATGTGCATTCCTGGAAGATGTAGCTGCAGCTGCAGAACAGGGGGGTCGTTCTACCTCAGATCGAACCCGTAAATCCTCCATAAAGCCTCCGGAGGAGTAACCCATCTCGCGTCTCGATACTGTTTGATCTCATCTACATCCACTTTGTCCTTGGCACTACCTGCTTCACCTACAGTGATTGATGCGCGATCATGGCCCTTGTATATGTATTTAAAGAGATACTTCACTGACTTGATGCTTCCGCATGCCTCGACATTGATGTGACAGTTGAAGTACTGCAGTAGGTATGGGTTATAAGGAACCACCCATTGATTGTCACTCCATACTTTATTGATCAGTTTTTGACGCCCGTTACACTGTCTCCGATACAAAGGGTATGAGTCTTTTCCTTGAATGGTGGCATTGATATATTGGCGTGGATAGTTGCACTTGCAAGACTTACGTCCCTTTGTGCACGCGCAATTGGGATTTAGCCTGCCACATGGACCATGCATCATGTGTTTAGTTACCATGTTGTAAAGAATAGGGTACTTTTTCTCGTCTGGGAGTTCAGTGGATATCAGCCGATCGTACTGTTCAGGGCAAGTCAACTTGTACCTGCCTTCCATGATAAGCAGGAAATGGGCATGGGGCAAGCCTCTCTTTTGGAACTCCACGACGTACACGTGTGCTCTCACCCTGTCTAGTATATGTTGTTTGAACAATTTGTTCTTCATCTCCTCGAGCTTCGCCCTAAACACACGAACAACTAGATCTGGACGGTCCACTGCTGTCTGGCCAGGGTACAGATTTTCTTGGATCTCATATCATCTTGGGTTGCACGTCATGGTTAGGAATATGTCGGGCTTGCCATACTTACCAACTAACGCCATGGCATCCATATAGTGTTTACGCTTGTCCCTTGGGCCGCCAATGAATGACTTGTTTAGCACAATACGTTTTCCAACAGCGGCAGCTTTCACCTCTCTGGCATCTAAACTGTCCCAAAGACCTGATACAAGTCGGCTCGTAGTTCGGTCTGATGGGTCCGTATGTATTCCAATCTATTGCTCTCGATCTTAATGTATGTATCCACAGCAAACTGCTAGAACAAACGCTTCCCATGCAATATTGGGTTAAATATTCCCGGACGATGTTGAAACTTGTAGCAGTAATAGTTTCGAATTGAAATAGTCAACCGACCACCTCCAGATCCTGTCGTGAATGTAGAAAATAAAAAAAGTTAGTATTTAAAAAATTGTATAGACGTTGGATTAGTTGATGCAATTAGCAAAGGCTTACCTTCGTTATCTTCTTCTTTGCCCTCGGCCTTTTTTCTAGCTAACTCGGCTAGAACTTCCTCGTATTGTAAATTAGATTTTGGAATATCGACGTGCCATCCGGGTTCACCGCGAGGAAAGAATAAAGGATACAACAAAGGGTCATATGATGCGTTATACGATCCAATATTATAAATTTGTCGGTCCTTTCCTTGTAGACAAACACTTCTATCAAAATGTTTTGCCAAGTTCCTTCCCTCGACCCATACAGCAGCAACCTCTCAAGATGTTGGTGCATTGTAAGTCCTTTGATCCATTTGATGGTTCAGATTAAGTGTTATACGGTAATCATCAACCTCTGTTGCATCACCAATTATATTCAGTCCGCTAGAGTATGGGTTCCCTTTCATTATGTTGACCAGCATCGAAATAACCTCTTTGTCTTTCTTCTCTTGACCCTCGCGAGCGCGGTGATAGCGATACTCCAGGTTTGGATCATTATCATAGAAGTATAGTTCCAGATGGCTTGGTTCCATGGCACTCTGTCTCTCAAAACCACGGATGTTATGATACATCTGACCATGTGCTCGGAATGTATAGATTGGGTGCTTCTTGGTATTCATAGTGCTTTCATCCAGGCTGCAGTAAAGTGAAGTGAATGAGAAGTGTCCATTGAACCATCTGATATTATCAAGAAAGTGCCTAGATGTAGAGTCCTCCAATGTCCATAGCTTAACCATCTCAGGTGGTGTTTCTTGCTCAGCTAGCTTCACTTGTCCGCTACGGCAACAGAAACCATCCGTCTCAAACTGAAAACGCTTTGCATCGCAATGGTTACAATTGCTTTTGGGTTCCAGCTTGTGAACATCCTTAGGGAGGTTGCTATATACGATGTTGTAGGGATCCGGCTCACATGAGCTAGGTGAACTATAGAAATCATTTTGCACTTCGAGATTAGAATCCATAGCAATGTCCTTGTCTGCAGATACACATAAAAAACGGTTAAAAATTAGTATGAAGATATAGTAAGCATTAAAGGAAAAAATTATCTTACTCTAATTACCTTGTTCAAGCCATATGCGCTCATCATCATCATCTGAATTATTCTCATATACGACCCTTTCCCCATCAACTAATGATGGTTCAGGTATATTAGAACCATCATCCATAGTATTTTTTGGTTTTATTGAAATGTCCCCTGTATTAGTTGAAGCAGAATTTCCTACAAAACATCCAAAGTCTTCTTGAGAATATAGATGACAAGGCCACAATATATAAAAGATTTAAAAATGCATTTAATAAGATTACCGTTATCATCCAAATCTGTTGTGTGACACCCAGCTGTCTCATCATACGGTAATTTTGGGGTCTGGAAATGCTCGTTTCGACGCACACGCCACGCTTGTCTCTCACCATGTGGCACATTTTGATGGCGTGTGACATGTGGAACATCTATTGCATTTTCCATATAATTATCCTTGGTCTTATCTGGAATAGATGGGATGTAAAGAGGTCTCCATGTGGGACCCAACATTGAAATGTCAAAAGGTTCTATCGTTGTGTTGAGATTCAGCTTCTGTTGGGTAGAACCATCTAGAAATATCTGTTGGGTTGAACCATCTGAAAATACCAACTCAGGAACAAACATTGGATTCTCCATTGCGATGGATTCCGGGCACAGTGCTTCTCTTCGTTTTTTACTGCAGGCATTCTCTTTCTGACAATTTTCAGGCTTCTTCCGTTTGTCCAGTCTTGATACCCGTTGTTCTGAAGTCATTTTAGCATAGCGGTTTCTATCATAGATACGTCTTGCTTCCTTTTGTTCCTCTGTGGGAATTTGCTTACGTTTAGCCAATGTAGCATTTGGACATTGATTATATCGAGCCTTTTCCCTTGCACGTTTCATTTCTTTTTGTCCTTCAGATAATATTTGCTTTGCTACACAAGTCAGGAGACACAAAAAGCAGATCCTTAAATGCATACATATGAAAATTAAATAAAACAAATCAGATTCTTTCTTTCTTGCAACGGTCACCTTGTCTTGCCTTCTTCTGTTCTGGGGTCATTTTTGCATAATGGGCCTTATCTCTTGCACGTTTTGCCTCTTTTTGTGCTTCAGTAAGTGTCCATTTCGGAGAGTGTACAAAAGTATCACACAAAGTTTCTGTTGTGTCGCCATCGTGACCGTTGTCAGCAAATGGAGAGCCACTATTCTCCATTTTTTTTTCCACAGATGAATCAAACAAAACCTCACCTGAGATATGTAACAACTATATTTAGGTCCACAATAAAAAAACATATGTATTATTAAAGAAGGGTTTATCTGAGAGTGTTGTGATGGTGATTTGTTTCAAATAAATCAATTTGAATAGCATTTCACATCTTTTTGTTACATGTTGAATTTGTTGAATTTTTGCTGGTAATGTCATCAGAAAATATTGTATCCCACCAGCATTTTCAATGGTCTAGGTATAGCAGATAAAAATTTTGTATTTCATAATGATAGAGATAGAGATACTGCAAGCAAAATAGCTAAAATAAAGTTTGCAAATTATCTATAGGGTTCTTCTACTTGCCTCCTTCCTTCTCCTTGTCTGTTCTCCAATTTGCAGAACTGATCTATGGAATTGAACTTGTTTGCAGGCAGGCGTCAAATTGAGACTCCAGATGTATATGCACATATGTGTTTCTGTACAGGTCCGTGTGTGTTTCTATAAATCAGAGTCGGAGCTCTGTTCAGGTGTATACGGAGTAGGAGTCTGTAATCAGAGTCGGAGCTCTGTCCAGATGTATACGGAGTAGGAGCTCTGTCCAGGTGTATACGGAGTAGGAGTCTGTATTGATCTCTGTCCTGTACGGAGTAGGACTCTGTATTGATCTCTGTCCTTTTTTTTTTTGAGGGCGTACGACAGAATTGAACATGGCCACTTGAATTAATAGGTTATATATATATATATATATATATATATATATATATGCAGTGCTAAATCACACCCAGGGTGTGGTATATTAAGTCACACCCCAGACCATCCTTCGGACCAGTTTGGCTCCCACTGAACCATCCTTGCATGCATGCGTTACTCATACCTTGATTAGGAAGATAATAAATAGCTACAGTTAATTGCAGCATTTAATTGGATTATTGAATTCCATTTTTTGTTTGAACAAACGTAGCATGTCGTAGAAACAATTTGACCAGGCACGTGGCCTCTCTGTTGTTTGATATGTACAATTTTATAGGTGTAAAATAAGTTGAAAACCTATACTTGTGAACATACATTTTCATGGTCAAA
Source organism: Eleusine coracana subsp. coracana (assembly GCA_032690845.1). Lineage (NCBI taxonomy): Eukaryota > Viridiplantae > Streptophyta > Magnoliopsida > Poales > Poaceae > Eleusine > Eleusine coracana. Next base: position 52,277,861 of record CM064427.1, on the reverse strand, counting down.
AAACAACAGAATTGGTGAACCTTGAGCACAATAAATATTTTTCCTTGCTGCAAGTAATGCTGAGTACGAGTGTAAAATGGTATACTATTTGCAATTCAACAACAACCTTGTTCCATGATAGCAAATATGGTGTGTATTATCATAAGAGAAAAATCTGGTTTTATTTCATTTACAAATGTATGTCTTAAATATTGTGTGTGACTATGTATAAGCATAAATAGTGTCACGAGTGAACATAAAAAATTCACAAGGAGGCGTTTTTGCCCTTGCAAGTACTAGTTTTTACAATTACAGGATGCAGTGCATATCTACACATTTTCTTGTGAGACATTATTATGAGACTTATTATCTACCATGCATATCTAACCCTTTCTTGTGACTATAAGAGCCAACCATTCATGTGGGGAAATGCTGCAACCCAGCAAAGAAAAAGATTTACTATCTCAACTCATAATTTTTTAGGACTTGTGTAGTAACCAGATACATGCATGATTGTGCTTACTAGTGACCACTGTATGCGTGATCTTGCCTTACTTGCTTCTGTTAGTTGGTTTGCTAATTTCAATTTTACCAAGGGACAGCTCGACCTGGCTGGCATGATGTAACCAATTTCATACCACATGACAGTAAAATCTCATGTAATGTAAACCATGTCATCGTAAAATGTGTGTGACCATCATACGTACAATCACAAAATTTTGCTTAATCACAAAAACATGGTTAATGTTCAAGTTGACGCATAGAAGTCCACGTATTTGCTATTTCATATAATTTATTTGTTTTTTCTTCTAGATTCAAAGAAAAAATGGCCCCAACATATGATTTAACCATGAGTGCATGAAATTTTATTATTAGTTTGTTCCTAGAAAAATAATTGCTCCAATAATTATAATAGTAAATTCTATTATCCTCAATCTAGTGGAGTGTCGCTAGACCGAAAATACTTATATTGCTGAGCTTTGTAGTCACAAAAAATTATGTGTGTCAATGTGAAATCCAAGTTAACTATTAGATCATATATGACTTAAGCTGGTGAATCATAGTAAATGATAATATATCATGAAATTTGCAACCATAATGTCCTAGTCATAAATATTGCCGTCTAAACATATATAAGAGTTCAAACATAAAACTCAAAGCAATAGTGAAAATTCACGCATTTTGGAATCGCATCCTAGGTGTGAGATAGTAATAAAATCAATCAAGAGGTGGGCGTCTGGACAAATGCATGCATGCATGAATGCGTGAGTGCCCCTGGGTGCTTTGATGAGTCCGGATATGGTGGCTCGAGTGTGACTTAATATTACTAATTGCATGCATTGACAACTGTTAATCAACACTATTAATTACTTTGCTAATTTAACTATTTCAGCTGGTGCACTACCATTTGGAAACCTTTTATTCATTCACGCACCCACCCAACCATGCATGTATTAATTTTTGGAAAAAATTGATACAACACTGATTTTTGTGACTCTGAATATCATTCATTAGTAAAAATGTAGTATTTGCTATTCTATTTACACTGAATTGAAACTATGAAGGACCGAGAAGACGACCAGAGGGGGAGCGAATGGGAGCCAATTAAGATTCTTCTCAAGAACTTGGCCTATGTTCCAACTACAACCCCTAATCAACCTCTGACCCACCAAGATTACACACACCAACTTGTGATATGCTAACCTTAGGAATGACTCAAACCAAAAGAACACATAGCGGAAGCACAATAGAAGCAAAAATGGAAACAAGGAAGGTCCGAGATATCACAGAACAGAGCCTAAAGGAAGTTCTGTGGTGTCTGACGGAAGTTCCGTCAATTACGGAAGTTCCGGGCGACGGGAAAACTGTCACTCACGGAAGTTCCGTGGTTCTTGACGGAAGTTTCGTCATGGTCACGGAAGTTCCGTCATGGTCAAAACAGCAGCTCCGTTCGGGAAAGAAAATTACCAAAATCCTATCAAACGAACTCTAAAAATCACGAAATTTGGACCAGAAGATCCTCAATACATCACGACCCTCCTCTAAAGAGATCCACTCCAAAAACACAAGGAATCATCATGAATTTTAGATCTTGTTCAAAGAACACCGAAAAGGGGAAACTTGAGAAAATGTTGAAATCGAAGGTGCTCGTGCCTATGATTCGGTCAAGGACCTAAATAGGGTTGTTCTAGCAATTCATAGCACCATGATCCCCCACAAAATCCATCCCAAAACTCACTCAAAATCGAGATCGAAAATCACCATGAAAATAGCTCCAAAAATAGAGAAAAAGAGAAATTCGGGATTTAGGAAGAGAGGAAGAACTTGAGCACGAATTTGAATCTCGTATCATTGATTCATCAAGTCAAGATACAAGGATACAAGGCTAGGAAGCCACCCTCTTCCTCACACTATTTGGAAGAGCAAGAGATGTCTCTCTCACACCCATTACTCTTCTCTAAAACATGTAGTCCTCTCCTAGCTCTTTGGATGGACACCTAACACAAGGCTAATGGAAAGAGAAGCACCTCTTCCACCAGCCACACCTCTCTTTATATAGGCCAACAGTCTATTGTCCACTTGACAACTCTATCTTTAACCTACATAACACACCCACCTACCACCGAGGACATAATCGTCCATCCTTTTTCTCGTGGCCCGAATGCCATCGAGCCCTTCACAACTTTGCTTGCCCTCGACCAAGCTCTGCGATGGTGCCACGTGCACCTCCAATCGCCGCCACAGGTTTTGAGGCCCAAACCGGGAAACCACCTTGCACGCTTCTCAAAGCGTGACTTCTCGATATCGACGCGTGTCACCTTGTCCCACGATCCTGACCACTGGCAAGTCTCTTCCGGTCCTTGTCCATCGGCCCCCCTTGTCATTTGCACTGGCATCCCGCTCGCCTTGACTTGGTCAACACGCCGTCTTCATTACCACCACGATTTTGAGGCTCAACCGCGAAACCGTCCGTGCTTCTTGCCTCTCTATGTGTACGGTATGGATCGCCCTTGACTCCACCCGATCTCCTGATCGTCTGGCCCCAAGTCTCCTACTTGTGCCCGATCCTCTCACTGTTGACCGCCAAATCGACTCTAGTGACCTACACATCATGAGATAAGCAAACACATTTCCCAACTCCTGCAACATCACTAATACCTTCACCAACTCTGGTTAGTCATAACCATGATATGCAAACCCATGCAATCCCTGGATTCTCGCATTTCAACTCAAACAACAAATCCGCTTAAATCAATTGCTCATCACATATATTGCAAACCATGACACATCTCCACATAGTTTCTCAAACTAAGTACTCCCTCCATATCTAAAATAAAATTTGTTTTAGCCTTCTAACTAATTGTCCATAAAATAATTTGTTTTGACCTTTTCCCTCTATTATGGACTGTTACCCCTACCAGCCATAAATTGGCTTGCAAAAAGACTGGTCATGGGGAATCAAACTCTCACCCTCTAGTGTTAAATACAGTGGACTAACCAGTAGGGTGTGAGAACAGTTTTGACTAATGTGGACTCAAACGCTATTTAATAAGGATATACAGGGAAATATACCACTTAATTAATTACGTCTTGGTATGCTAAATGCTGTTTAAAATGAATTGTGTTTTAGATATGGAGGGAGTACATTATAAAATATCAAGTAAATCTTGCGACTACATGGACTATGTATTTATACTTTTACAATTTTGCATTACAAAATCCTTTATATATTTTAGCAATTCACTACAAGACTCTGGTGGTTTCATATGATCAGGTACCCCAATTGCAAGTAAACTCTTCCATAATCATAAACACAAGTATATTTTGTATTTGATAAGAATTTCTATTAAAAAATTAAGTACATTTTGCTATTTCATAAACCAACATTTACAAAGTGGGTACATTTTGTAATCATAGAAAATATATTTACAATTTGAGTAGCCATATTTTTACAGTTCAAATTGATAATCACACAAACAATTTGCTTCTTGTCACTGGCCATTGCGTAGCTTGACCGCTCTGGTGCGCTTTGTAGAATAATTAGCAGATTCTCCATTATAAATAATCATGTATGAGATTGTAGAAACATCCTATGACCCAAAACCTGCATGGCTTAATCACGTATGGAAGCATGTATAATCCTGGGATGTCCTTGGAAACCTTGTCCTCGGTCATCAGGACCTGCTGTCCTTGGGCTGCATCCAAGAGGCCCAATGTAGAAGCAGCAAAACATGCACATGTGCACATGGCTGGCGACGAACCGGGATGTTGATAGAGTCCGGCAGATTTTTGTCGATTCTTTGTTCTCCATCCTGCACTATACTAAGCAAAATTCACAAAATGATAAAACAATTGTGAAAATAAATAAGTGAGCACGATTGCATGGAGGAGGGAATGGACGGTATGTAGTAGAATTCCTACCTGATGGCTGAGATTGCCTCTATCGTCTTGCATCCTGGCTCCTGCATTCATATCTAGCACGTCGATCTGGCATGCGGAGGCTTGTGGTTGCCTCGGTGCCTATGCAGCAATGGAGGGACGTTGCCATGGCGTCACAGCCTCGCAGCCGCCATCCGGATGCAGGCGCTGCTCACTGGTACATATCTTTGCATCTCGAAAGTTGCATTTTCCAGCAGGAGGAAGGAGGCAGGGAAATTTTGATGGATTGTAACGATGCCGATCGCTGTAAGTAGAAAAGGAAAAATCTCACCTGAATATGCTACCAATTAATACGTACAATAATGGAGCCATTTGGTTAATGAAAATGGAAGTAATTAGCACGGAATGCATGCATGCAATTCGGTCTGGTGGGTGGAGTAATGCACCTATGCATGTTTGGCTCAGTCGGTTTGAGTGAAAGGGTGTGGAATACTAAATCACACTCAGGGTGTGAATTAGCATATATATATATATATATATATATATATATATATATATATATATATATATATATATATATATATATATATATATAGCATTTTTCCTATTCCCAGGAGTAGCTACTCTCACATATATATCTTACAATCTAGAGAGTATCATTATATACTTGATATTTCTAAATATAGTATGTAGTCATACTAGAGGGTATATGGACATACTCACTTTTTTTTTGTGATACATGAATTATGAAGACACTTACTTTTATATAGCAATAAATGTGATATATGTTCATATATTTATAACTTAAAGACCCTTCAAAAAAAATTATGGTTATCACTCTCAAAAATCATGTTTTAAATATGTGTATATACTTAAAATAATAAATGAGTATAAACACATACCCAAAGTGGTTTTTTTGAACGTGGGAGTAACTACACCTGAGAGTAGAATGAAATTACCATATATATATATATATATATATATATATATATATATATATATATATATATATATATATCATACCCTAGTGTGATTTATTAATCCACACCCCAGCCAACTCAGGCAGCCACGTCACACTATCCCTCCCAACCCACCCGATCAAACTACACCCAGGCAGCACCCCACATTAAAAAAACCAACCGCAAAAAAACTGCTTGGAAAAAAATACCAGGAACCATTTATTATGTTTCCATTTAAATACCAGATTGTCTCTCACCATTATGGAATTTTGCGGGTCCAGGGCAACATGCTTATTCAATTCCTTTAATATAGCTAGCATAATTTGCTCCTACGTATATTTTCTCCCATTGTTTCAGCTGCTTTTCCCGTTCCAGGTTTTGACGGCCGCTGTCGTTGAACTAGCTCGTTTTGGCCATATCGACAGCGACGGCTGTTGCACCGTCCGTCTCGACGATGACAGTGGCGGCGGTAGCTCATTTCGGCCATCTCGACGTTGACGGTGCGGCTGTTGAACGACGGTAAACTCAATCCTTTCTAGGTTCACATCGGTGGTTTTTGTTTTACAATTTGATGTTTCCTAAATCAACCTTGTTTTTTTTTTTTTTTTGCAGATGAACAAGGGCAATCGCCTCGTTGATAGGGTGCCAAAGAACTCAAAGCTGCTGGTGATAGCAAGCACTAACGAGAGGTATGAGGGTGCCAAACAAATCATTTTTGCAGATCAAAATATTATTTTTCTTTGGAAAGTATATTGGCTATGATCAGAAGAGTTAAGAACGAATATCTGTGATTCCAAAAGGTGCAGGCACCGGAGTGATTTATGCCATTGTTTACATAGGGGATCAAACTATTTATTCCCTGTATGGATGATTTGATTCTGGTGTGTAACCCAGCATTGTAAATACTGTGGCATATGAACGCAAATGTGTGGATAACTTGTTGCAGTGCTATAGGGTGTAGCAGGTTAGTTTGACGTTTTTTCAGAGGAAGGGAATCCGGCGTGCAGTAATCACGAGTAGCCACTAGCCAGAATACGTAACTGGCGCCTGGGAGAAGTGGAAGAGGCAAATGAACCTGAATATCAGGAGACGGAATTATTGTACATTAGCTGCCTAAATGATTCTGCATGCTTCAACGTTGCCATTTACTACATATATATCAACCAGATGAAATTGTGTGTCTCTTGTTCAGCAGCCATGGTCCGATAGCGTAACCTGCAAGCTGTCAGCGGCTCCACGGCAAACAGTCCAGATTCACCCAATAAGGCAATCGAAACAACTCCTCCACAAGCATCACGGCGCCGGATGCCGGCGTCTTCACCAGTGTCTCTGGACATAAACATGTCGGCACCAGCGGCGACCGCATCGAGGATCGAGGTAACGCCGCCACCTCAATTGCGGGCACCCAGTGTTCCCATGGCTTGCGACTTCACGGCTGGTGATCCCGAGCATGGAGATGCTCATCCTGCCCCTTGTACAGTTACAGAGGAGTACATGGTGACACCAGATGCCGAGCAAACATACACACATGTAACAAAGTTGTGTTAAAATAGTTTATCTGCATTATTGTTCATATTTACAATTTGGAGGCACTTGTCTATGTCCAGAAATCACTACTAGTTTCTATACATCAACCTTTGTAATATCTCTACTTTGACGTTCAACAGCTGTTATTTCTACTGACAAAAAAGGGGAAAAATGAGAGTTGCACACTTGATTTGAAAGATCATATAGGCTGGTTTTTACTATCAGAGATGTAAGGTTTTACTATCAGAGAAGTTAGGTTTGGAACATATAACATCGTATGGGTAAGATGTTATACCACAAAAGTGTAAAATCCTTATGGTGTGAACATTATTACATTTGTAGCCAAGATAGTTTCTATTTGTACGCTGAACACTAAAATCTTGAATATTTTTATGCTTAAAGTTAGTTGGTCCTTTTGTTTAAGCTAAGGGTGACTTCATCCTAGATCGACAAATTGTAAGAGTAAGTGGAATTTGTGATGAGAACACATCATTTCATGTTGAAACTAATATTTACTCTCAAGCCGACATAGTAGCAAAGAATCGAGGTTTATTATGGTCACCCATGACAATTTTGCTGTCAGGATAATCCAATGTTTGCATCCCAACATGGAGAAGAGGTGCACATATTTTTAATTTTTGTGCTTGTAGTCTAACAGTAAAATGTGCTCCTAACCTTTTTCAGTTTTCGGTGAAATCAGCAGTGTGGGTCACATTTTCTTTTTTTTTTCCTTCAGTTCATTTTTCTTTAAATACTATTCTACAACATGCATTCAATCTGTTAAACTAACGACAGGTCATGGTTTCATAGCCCTTCAAAGATGACGTCGAATATGAGGAGGTCACAAGCAAGCTGATGGAGGAAGAGGAGGTCACAAGCAAGCTTAGAGGAATGAACACCGCAAATTCCTCTGGCAGGGAAAGAAATGTACCAAGTTACTAGATGATTTGTTCCAGTATGGAAAATCGTTTGGGTACTGGGGTGGCTTTTTATTATTAGCGCTGTTATTATGAGAACCTATTTCTTTTTATGGATTACCTGAAACTATTATCTACATGTTAACTTGTGCTCTTTGATAAACGTTGCACCCCAGATCATAAAAACAATATTTCTATTTTGCACTCAGGGCGTGGCAAACGAGTATTTGCATTTAGGGGTGGGTGTCGAGCTGACTCGGCAGGAATCGCCTTGGCTCGTGTTAACTTGTTAGATAATTGGCTCGGCGTGACTCGGCTCGGCTCGTGTTAACTCGTTAGAAAATTGGCTCAGCTCGACTCATTAGGCAGCCGAGCTCAAAACTTTGCTCACCTCGGCTCGATAGTTAGTTCAAGCAAGCTCGTTAGGCTCATGAGTCAATAACACATTACAATTCAAGCACTAGATTGTAATAAAAGAAAATATTTGAGTACAAAATAGATAAGAATGTAGTAGATAGTTAAAAATAAGCTTACAAATATAACTCAATTTGAAAAAGTCTTAAAATAATTAAATATTAGCATACTATTTCATATTTTACCACCATCAATCTTAATTATTTAAGAGTCTTTGAGAGCTCGTTAAGCTTAACAGCCGCTTGCAAGTCAGTTCGACCCGGCTCGTAAATTTGCTGAGCTAAATTATAACCTTTGCTCGGCTACTTAACAAAACAAGTCGAGTGGAGCCGAGCCGAGCTTCCTGATTCAAAAACAAACTTTACAACCATAGAAGACATGCAAGTTAGCGGATCATCTACATGCTATAAAATACTTGTGGTCGTAACACTTTATAAGATTTGCGGGCCATCTACATGCCATCTACTTGCGGACTAGTAGGCCACGATCATAACAACTGCCTCTCTCCATTGAAATGGAGAGAAGAGCTGCACACTCACAGGATTCGAAGAAAGTGAAGAAACGTGCCACATGAAAATAATCAGCGGTTCCTGTCCGTATAATCTTATGCACATTAGCACACTTTGTCACTACACCTTTTGCGATTATAACTCATGGTATTATGTTTCGGCTCATACCTTAATCATAAGTTTCGTTAAGAATCTGTCTCAATATGCAGTCTGATTTTTTCCTCCTGTCTAATCCTCAAAGTAGCTCAGATCTTGTGATCATGTATGCTAAATTATGTGAACATAGGCCAGGTGCGTATGCACATCTCAATTGCTAATATATAGGGTAATTCTATTTTACTCTCATGTGTAGTTACTCCCACGTTCAAAAAACCACCTTGGTTATATGTTCATACCCATTTATTATTTTGAGTATGTACACATACTTAAAATATGATTTTTGAGAGTGATAACCATAATTGTTTTTAAGGGTCTTTAAGTTATAAACATATGAACATATATCGCATTTACTGCTATATAAAAGTAAATCTTCATAATTTTATATATCACAACAAAAAAAGTAAGTATATCCACATACCCTCTAGTATGACTACATACTACATTTAGAAACCTCAAGTATATAATGATACTCTCTAGATTGTGAGATATATATATGAGAGTAACTACTCCTGGAAGTAGAAAAAATGTCTCATATATATATATATATATATTCTACACCCGCATCCAATCTGGTGCGCTAGGCATCGCCCTGACCAAGCCCGTCCTCGAGCCAGACTTCTGGGCGCGCTCAACCAGCCATAACGGGTCCAAAGGAAAAAATCGGCATGGACCTGTTTCTTCTCCGCCGCGAGCCTTCGCGAGATCCCCCGCACACTTCATCTCCATCTTAGTGAGATCGATGACCCTAGCCCAGTCGCACGTCGCCCCTTATCCCCCTGCACACTCCCTCTTCATCGATACGGGTGCGACGACCCTGCTCCGCCGCGCCGGCCTCGGATTCCACCCCTCTCCCAGCGTGCTTCCTTCTCGTCGCGAGAGTCGATGACCAAGCCTCCATAGCTCGATGAACGCACGTCATCCCCGAACCCTCTGTGGCATCCTGCTTGCCGTTGCGAGAGTCGTGACCTAGCCTCCATAGCCCCGTCCCTTATGCGCGAGCTGCAAAAGGAAATCCCCCTTGCTGTTGAGATCTGTAAGTTGCAAAAGGAATTTTCGTTGTGTTCTGCCATGGTGCGAACAATGGTTTGGATTTGTTGGATTTTGCAAACTAATTTTGCTGGGGCACACAAATAGTTACTACATCATTTTGCGCCCATGAAGAATCTACACTAGGTGGCGGACAAATCAAACGTAAGGCTTAATAGGAGTTGGATTTACAGTTTGTTTGATTTGTTAGGAATAAAGAATAAGAACAACGAATAAAGTGAAATTACTGAATCTATATTTACTGACAAAAATGCACTACCAGTCAAACTAAGTGTAGTAAATAATAAACTGAAATTACTGAAGCGAGAAAAATTAAAGTGAAAAAAATCTTATTAGCTGAATTACTGAGTGAATTTGTTCATTTGGAATGCAGTGGATTTACTTCAAAATAATTACTGAATAAATTTGTGCATTTAGAATACCATGGATTTACTGAGATCTATTTTATGTTCTTACAAAACTACCAAACATTAAAATAGTTACTAAACAAAATTGTACACTCAGAATATTGTGAATTTACTAACACAAAGAAGCGTCAGTAACATTTCAAAAAAGCAATAAAAAAGAGAGGAAAATTAGCACTTGTGTAGTAATTACTAATTGTGGTTATACAATTACTGATTATAAACAATTACAAATTATAAACAAAGATACTGACACTTTTCAAAAAAAAATTACTCACTATAAAATTATACAGTTACTGATTATAAACAGTTACTAACCCTGTGTAGAAATTACTAACTGTGGTTATATAGTTACTGATTATAAACAAAGAAATACGAACACTTTTTATAAAAAATTACTGATTCTATAAAATTACTGATTGTCATGTTATATCAACCACAATTACTGGCCACTACACAAGGAATTAACATAAAAAACTGAAATAATTAACAAAATGACTTCACCTCATAATTTGTTCATCCTAAATCTACTTTTATAAGTATATCACATGAAACACCAATTACAGACTGTTGTATCAAGTAATTCAGCTACATGGACTAAGATAGTGTGTTTGTAAATTACTAAATACATTTGTAGAATTACTGAAGAATTCTTCAAAATCATTGAACTTATATAAAAAATTATTGAATGATTCTGGGTGATTACTAAAGTATTTGTAAATTACTAATACATTTGTAGAAAATTATTTTAATATTAGGGCTCAAACCATTTAGCAATAAACACTAAATTCTTCAGAGACTTGGCACACTAAATCACACTAAATTCTATAAATGCTTGCCACACTAAATTCTCCAACTGTTTGGTATACTAAATTCTATAAATGCTTGGCACACTAAATTCTCAACTACTTGACACACTAAATTCTACAAATGCTTGGCACACTAAATTCTCCAACTGCTTGCCATATTAAATTCTACAAATACTTGGCACACTAAATTCTCCAACTACTTGGCATACTAAATTCTACAAATGCTTTACACACTAAACTCTCCAATGAGCCGACAATTTCTATCACCATAGTAGACGATGTTGGATTCTAGGGTCCGAACCATGTGGCAATAAACACTAAATTCTACAACTTCTTTGTACACTAAATTTTATAAATGCTTTGCAAACTAAATTTTATAAATGCATTATACACTAAATTCTCTAACTCCTTGACACACTAAATTCTCCAATCCCCTTGACACACTAAATTTTCTAACTCCTTTATATAGTAAATTCTCCAACTCCTTAGCACAATAAATGAAAACTGAAAAATTACTAACAAAAAATTACTGATATATTTCAAATGAAATTATTGATTCTAAAAAATTACTGAATCCATGTAGCAATAAACACTAAATTCTCCAACTCCTTGACACACTAAATTCTATAACTCTTTGACACACTAAATTCTCTAACTCCTTGGCACACTAAATTCTACAAATGCATTGCATACAAAATTCTTCAACTCCTTGACATACAAAATTCTCCAACTCTTTAACACTAAATTCTCCAACCCCTTGACACACTAAATTCTCCAACTCCTTGACACACAAAATTCTATAAATTCATTGCACACTAAATTCTTTAATGAGCTGACAATTTCTATCACCGCAGGAGACGATATTGGATTATAGGGTCCAAACCATGTAGCAATACACACTAAATTCTACAAATACTTTACACACTAAATTCTCTAACTCCTTGACACACTAAATTCTACAACTCCTTGACACACTAAATTATCCAACCCTTTGACACACTAAATTCTTCAACTCCTTGGCACACTAAATTCTACAAATGCATTGCACACTAAATTCTCCAATGAGCTGATAATTTCTATCGCCGTAGGAGACAATGTTGGATTCTAGGGCCCAAACCATGTGGCAGTAAACACTAAATTCTATAACTCCTTTACACACTAAATTCAACAAATGCATTGCACACTAAATTCTACAAATGCTTTGCATACTAAATTCTACAAATGCTTTGCACACTAAATTCTACAACTCCTTTGCACACTAAATTCTACAAATGTTTTGCACACTAAATTATCCAATGAGACAACAATTTCTATCACCATAGGAGACAATGTTGGATTCTAGGGCCCAAACTATGTGGCAATAAACACTAAATTACTGATTATACAATAAAAAATATTAAAAATTAGTAACAAAGAATTATTGACACATTTCAATAGAAATTAGTAGTTCTATAAAATTACTGACTGTCATGTTACATTGGCAACAATTACTGACCATTGCACAAGGAAGTACTGATATTACTGATAACAGAAAACCTGAAATAATTAAAAGAATGACTTCACTTCATAATTTATTCATCCAAAATACATTTCCATAGGTATACCATATGAAACATATCTAGTGCCGACTATTATATCAAGTAATTCAGCTTCATGGGCGAAGATAGTGTGTTTGTAAATTACTAAATATATTTGCACAATTACTGAAGGATTTTTCAAAATTACTGAAATTATATAAAAAAACTATCGAATGATTTGGCATGATTACTCAAAGACAATACAATTATTGAAGTGTTTGTAAATTACTGAATACATTTGTAAAAAAAATACTGGTAAGATTTTAAAAATTACTGAAGTGTTCAGAAAATTATTGAAGCTTTTGTCAATGTTACATTGCCATTGAATGATTATAAAAAACCAATTATGTCGACTCAACAACACTTTCCCACAAAGAAAATCAAATCATAGAATAAGAGGGCATCATAGAAAAAAAATAGTACTTAGCATCAAATTTGCATTTTCTGCTGAAGTAAAGAAAAATATTTACAAATCATTGAACACAGTAAATAGGAAAAAAAATAAGTGCAAGATACATGTTCAAGCTAGACAGCTGAGACAGTTACATCCCAAGGCCATTACACACTAACAAGATGAAGCTAGACATCACGTCACGTTGTTGGGTGAGAAGATCTTAATCTGGGGTGGGAAAGGCTTCTTGTCTAGCTCATTAGTGCGATGGAACATCATGTAGTGCAGATGCTCCGCCCTGTAGTTGCTCCCCTTGGACTGTGCAGATCAACAAAAAAAAAAATCAGAACTACACATAATCAGCATCATATCAAATGAATGTATAAACTGATTTCATTGTTAGACATATCATATAGCAACTTCCCTTCAAAAACTCAATGTAATAGTACAATATAAGTCACTAAAAAATAAACTAGAATGAACATTAATGAGATACAGACAATGCAACATCCTAACAGATTTGTGAATACTAAAACAACATTGTGAGCTTCTGATCAGCTAGATAAAAAACATCATTCATTAATTGTGAATTCACTGCATATTGGTTTCTAGAATATATAGCACATTCAGTTGGCTTATTCTACAATACACACCTTTCTAATATAACTGAATGACCAGTCAACCAATTGTGACCATATCTATTGATTCATAAATAAAGGGCAGAAGCAAACACCTAACAAAAGTGAGAAACTGGAATCCGTAATAACATTCAGGTGGCTCTGCTCTAATTCCAACTTTTGTAACAAGTGTTTCAATTCGAAATCTGCAGAGATGACACTAATCCAGATCAAATTAGATGACATACATCTGACTTACATACACAAAAATTATTAAATAGCGATGGTGTAGCAGCTTAGCATGGTAGGAAAAAAAAGGAAGACATCTAGTTGTAATCAGCTGCTTGTTTGTCAGGACTTCATTGTCGTTAACTTTCATCCAATCATTTTACATAAGAAATTACTGAGACATAAAAGCAAGGACAATCTGTAAAACACACAATTAAAATTACTGAATGAATATTAAACAAAATGAACTAGCAAATACTTATTGAATGATGATTAAACTTTTATGCAATATTGGTCACAGGTAGCTAGCTAACTCGTTGTCACAGATTCATAAAGTTCTTAATCATTAATATTGGTTCAAAAGTACGAAAGTTGATCACTTAATATCGATTCCAATCAATAGAAAAGAACTGAAACTGTGAGATGCTACAATCTGAATGGGAAAATCAATCATGTAATGACCTTACAGAAAAGTAACCAAGCAACAAAATTAAAATCATTGGAGGTGGAATGGAGCAAACAAAGCCTTTTGGTTGTCCCAAATGAAGAAATCTAAGAGCCCAAATCATTCACATGGCAAAAAATTACTGAAGCAACGTTGGAGTTCAGGGGATAATATGCTCACGGTTGTGGAGGCTGAAATCTGCTGAAACAGCAAGGTTGAATTGACCAGAGCCTCATCATGGACCCATCCAAACCTGACAAGGCAGCGCAGAAAAGACCTCATCAATCACAACTCCTACTCGCATCAATCAATCAATCACTACTATTGCATCAATAATAGGACACGGTTCAACTGAAAAAAAATTCACTCTAAATCATTATCTCCACAGATCCAGATCCGATAGAAACCAATTTGGAGACAACTACTTTTAGGGATTGAGGACGAAAATTGACACTCACGGTGAGGCAACGTCGGGGATAAAAGTCGAAGTAGATTGAGAGGTTGGATACCATGGCAGATCTGTGGTCCTTCGAGGTCGCCCCTCACCCTCCCGTGCGAGCAAGGGCTCCGCGCGTTCGCTGTAAGAACCCATCGTCTGCCGCACTCGACAAGATCTGAGCCGGCCTCCGCTCCATGCAAGCTAGGGTTCCACGCCCGCATCACCTCACCTGCCTTCGTCGTGCTCGTCGAGGACCACGCCACCCGCTTTGCTTCCCTTGCGTGGGACCACGTCCCCGACCCACGCTACTCGCCATCCTTGCCTCCGTCGGTGGCCCTCGCCATCTGTCTTGTTCATCGCCGGGTGGAACCTCATCGGTGGAGAAGACGGGGGTGGGGAAGGAAATGGCTTGCATGTGGGGCCGGGAGCGAGTGCGAGCCTTTTATAGGCTTGCTAGTGGTTATCGGGTCCAACCCGGTAGGTGTGCAGGCCCGGTAGAGCGAGGGCTCCACGGATGCGTGGAGCGGGCGGGCTGCTTGTTGGTGGCTCGCTCGGTCGGGGTTGGGCTGGCTCGATCGATTGGCTCTATATTCTAGAAACCAATATATATATATATATATATATATATATATATATATATATATATATATATATAGGATCAACTATTTAACGCGTAGCACGCTAAATACTATTTAGCGCAGCGGCGACTGGAGGTCACCGGACCACAACCATAATGAATTCTCGCAACCATAATAAATTTTGTTCCTGCAACCATAACACATTCCCATGACCATAATGAATTTCTTCCCGCTGACCAGAATTCTCCTCCGCAATCGTAAGTTTTCTCCGTGAATTCCCATGACCATAATAAATTTGTTTTGGCTGACCACAACCGTAAGTTTCCTCCACAAATTCCTGCGACCATAATGAATTTGTTTTGGCTTACCAGAATTCTCCTCCACATTCATAATTTTCCTCCGAATCATAATAATTGTCACCGTAACCATAAATAGTATCATAATTTTCCTTTTAAGTTTTTTTTAATAATCTGCAACCATAAAAATTTGATATTTGCGGCCACGACCATGAAGCCTTGCCCGTGGTGTAGGACCGTAAAAAGGTGAAATCTAATTGGTCATGAAACCATAAAATTCTACATTAAAAGAGACATCTCAACCATAATTTATTTTTAATATAATTGTTGGCACTATATCATAAGACTATAAGTCGCTAGACAGATGTGATGTGGATCATAAGTATTGGTCTCGTGACTATAAAATTTCGGAATTGGCTTCATCAACCATAATTGTCAGCATATTTCTGGACCATAAGTATTGATGTCAAGGTAATCATAAGTATCAGAGACAAGAAGATTTTGATCATAGTAAGGTTTTGTGAAATATTTAAAAATTCATATTAAATAAGTGTGAAATAGATCGATATTTTTGTTGGGTTCATATGAAGATTTCGATCGTAGTAAGTTCATCCTTGCTTGGGGATGGGACAAAATTCAATATGGACTTTTACATGATGTCTAATGAATATTAGCTTACAAAAATGTTCTGTATTTTTAAAATTCATAATTTATTTTATTATGCAAAAATGTTTTGTGTAAAAGATCAGAATGAAACTCGTATAAGCTCTATAGCGTGTAGCACAAGCACGTAGGCTAGTAACCCTTCAAATATCATGTAAAAGGGATAAATGAGAAACACAATTACCATTAAAAATATTTGTTTGACAACAATAAGAAAGTTAAAGCAATTTGTAGCCAGATTTCAACCTTAGAGTAAATGATAGTCTCTACTGTAATTTAGCCATTTTCTGCACCATAATTAACATAACCATAAGTATTCCGGGTCATGCATGGTCTGGTGCTCTCGTATATTTATTTAAATTTAAATAATATATTTATGGTTGTTTGAAATAAAATAATATTTTCTGTTCAATGGAATACTTTTATTGTCTTGATATTAGTTGTCGAATCTTATTTTTATGGTCCTGGTTAATAAAATATTATTGTATATAACATTTATAGTCTGAGAGCGAGTTCTTATGCTTATGTCAATAATTTTATTCTTGTACCAGTGTTTTTATGTTTTAGAAAATAACATTATGGTTGTCCATGGCTCACAAACCATAATTTTTTATTTGGTCGGACCATAAGACTACGACCATAAGACTATAATTATGACCATAAAAATGACACGTTTATTATGGTCAGGTAATAAAGTTATGGTAGCGAGATGGACTGTTGTTATGGTAACAAACAATAATTATTTTTATGGTTAGAGAAGTAAAATTATGGTTGTCGGTTGTTATGGTAATAAACAATAATTATTTTTATGGTCGGGGAAATAAAATCATGGTTGTGGGATGGTTGTGAGTTAAAATGGATGGGCTGTGTCAGTCGTCGGAGACGTGCGGTGCTCCACCGTGGTGTTAAATAGTTATTTAACACCGGTGTTGCTAAATAGGAGTCCTATATATATATATATATATATATATATATATATATATATATATATATATATAGTATTTTTTTACTCCGAGAAGTAGCTACTCCCACATGTATATCTCACAATCTAGAGAGTATCACTACATATTTGAAATTTATAAATTAAGTATGCAGTCATATTAGAGGGTATGTGAACATACTCACTTTTTTTTATTGTGATACATGAAGTATGAGCATATACTCACTTTTATATAGCAGTAAATATGATATATGTTCATATGCTTATAACAAAAAAACCATTTTAAAAAAAATTATAGTTATCACTCTCAAAAATCTTGTTTTAAATATATGTACATAGGGTGTGTTCGTTTTTTTAGGTCTAAATTTTAGTGGGATCACATCAATCATTAAAATGCTATATGTGATTATTAAATATATATTAAATATAAAGCTAATTATAGAGTTGAATGCGCATCAAAGTGACAAATTCATTAAACTTAATTAAGTTATCATTAGAAATATTTTTACTGTAGCATCACATTATCTAATTATGACCTAATTAGTTTTAATAGATTCGTCTCGTCATTCAGAGGGAGGGTTATGGACTGGATTTTGTCAGTAATCTATATTTAATACTCCTAATTAGTATCACAATATTCGATGGGACAGGTCTAAAAATCAGAGGATGAAAACGAACACACACATACTCAAAATAATAAATAGATATGAACACATACCCAAGATAAATTTTTTAACATAGAAGTAACTACACCTAAGAGTAATATATATATATATATATATATATATATATATATATATATATATATATATTATATGCTAATTTACACCCAGTGTGTGAGATAATATTTCACACCCCAACCATATTTCACTCACGCGGACCTAACCAGTCATTCGTGCGTGCATGCATTTCATCCGTCAAGCCACACATTGCATGCATGCATTCCACCACTTATTACTTCTATTTTTTATTAAATAGCTTCATTATTATAGGTATTAATTAGTAGCCATAATAGCGTGAGAATTTTCTTTCTACTTAGGCCAGTCTTAATGCATCTTTTTATTGCACTCTTTTTAAAATAGGTTTTTAGATAAGTATGTCAACATCTTTTACATCCTTTTCATCTGGATGAAAGGACTCTCACATGGGATGAAAGGAAGTCTTCTCTCTCTTCATAACTATCTTGCCATGTCAACAAAAAATATTTATATGATATAACATTTAATGCTTATGAAATGCTCCACTGAAACTGGCCTTATAGCTACCAGAATTCCTCCCTCACATCCAGAAAATGCAGCTAGTAATTCAGATGCACCAGCCGCTGATGGCAGCTGTCGGACGGCAGTAGCGCCACGGTACCAACATCCTCTCTGGGTTCTGATCCGCGTAGTTCCAATGGCTGGCCGGATCCATTCTCTGTATTTTGTCATATTGTTCTTTTCCTCTCTCATGGTGTGCTCATTTTCTCTCTATAATTTTCTTATTGTTTTGTGGATTTTCTTGAACAGCAGTACGGAGGAGAATGATGAGCGACTTGATGGCTGGGGTGATCATACGAGGACTGCTGCGTCTCCATACTAGAATAATTCTTGGGAGAAAGCATTGTTATACTTCATCCAATCAGATATGCATGTTTTAGATTCTAATCAATAGTTAACCTGAGATGCGCAACATTCGCATCAAGGCTGAGTCTTTAGATGACACGGTGCCAAACTTGGCATTCACGAGCAGAGTGTGCCGACTGTGGTGAATGAGTCTGGAGTCTGGAGTCTGGTGCCATGCCGCACAGCTTGTGGTGTGGCGTTTTAGTCAGACGCGGTGCCAAGCATATTGGTCAGCTGTTCAAGTACTGCGTCCTAATTGGCATAGGCATCGAGAGTTCAAGACGTTCCCCCGATCGTGTAAAGAGTAGTGTTATTGTATTTTTCAAATTCAGTATATGTTAAAGAACTGCCAGTTGAGCATCATACGTCGAGTGCACTGGATGAGTATTGGGCCGTTGCTACGTCAAGTGCTGAAATTTTGATCTTTTTCCATATAAGCTAGGTGTGAAACTTTATTTTTCCTGATGTATGTACATCTCTCAATTGAACTGTTCTCACTGGCCATTTTACTAGGTTGTTCAAGTAGATATTTATGCTCATATGTTATCATGCTACACTATCTTCATACATGATTTGTGTTTAGTCAAACAATTTATGTTTACACGACACTGTCTACTATCAATATATTACTATGTTTTGCAATATAAATAATCAAGGAGGTGGTTCAACCGCCATAGGTCTTTGCACCTGTAGATGATATTAGTCATGATCAAACACTTTATGTTCATCCACACGCGGATTGACTCGTCACCACATAGATTATTTGTTGACTTGCAATATTTACTCAAGCAAATACCTTTTTTTTTTTGCAATGAAACACCACTCAGAAAAAAAGTGACGCTCCCTAATTAAGGTCCCTCAACACTTATGTTTGTTTCGAGAAAATATTTAGCGGCACCCGAGGTGGCCAAGCATAAAAGCTAACATTCACAACCCATCACGCACTAACGCCTCAATAAAAAGATATAAGACATATGCCCTAAAATTGTAAAAACCAAGAGATATGAGTGGAAAAAATACTAGAATGATGTCAGGTTCCACTGAAAATTTTATTTTTGTGTTCACCAATATAACTTATTATGCCTGACGCAATTAACAAATAATGCAAGTTGACCTACTTTGTTCTACTATCAACATAACTTTACATCAAGATTAAATGACAATATGGATGCCAATTTTCTGCATGATGCAGTTTTAATGAACACGTCAAAAGCATATGTGCATGATCACAATGACTTTGGTCCAAAAATAGTTTCATTAAACTCAATGAGGTGTTCATGTGGACTCGAGATGTTTTTGTGTCCTCGTATATGATTATTTCAATTGTGTAACTCATATTTAATTTTGAGTATGTAAATTATATTTTTTAAACTTTATGATTTAATGAGAATTTACTCCCATGATAACTTAAATAATTTAGATTAAATAATCTAACATTGTAATCCGATTAATTAATCTGTTTAGGAAACAAAAAGGCCCTAAAATACTCAAAATTGCACCTATACTACTGTTAAATCTTCATTATAGCATTATCTATTAAATAAAATCATTTTTATTTTATTTTCTATTTTCAGCCACACGGAATTACCGAAGTACCCTGCTGTTTTGTATGACTCATAAGTAACGGATCGATCTCGTTCTTTCCTCCAACAATTCCCCTCTTTTCTCCTCTCCCTCCCTCCCTCCCGCCCTCTCTCTCTCTCTCTCTCTCTCTCTCTCTCGGTCGACCTGAGGCGCCGGCGACCACCTGCGCCGCCTGCCCTCCGCCGCCCACGCCCACGCCCGCCCCCGTTGCCGCTGCCCGCTCCCATCGCCGCTGCCCGAACCCATCTTCGCCGCCCTCCCCCATCCGCCCGTCGCTGTGAGTCGCCGAACTCGCTGCTCCTCTCAATCTCTCATGTAGTGACGGTTGAATTGGTAAAGGTGGGTTGTTTTTATTAGATTTTCAATTTGTAGGATCCAATGGACCATGGGGTTTGATTTTTTGGATTTTTGTTGAAACCCTAGGTGAGGCCAGTAACCATGGACGGGGAGGACTCACTTGAGCTTGATTGGATGGTGAGCGAGGACAACACAGGGTACGTATTTTGCAATGTGGTTCTAACTTGATAGCTATTCTCACTAGAATTGAACTGTAGAGGCGCATATCCTAACTGATTATTCACATGGCGCTTGAATAGGCTTGTTATGAATCATGAACTTAGTTTAACAATATTAGAAGCAACCATTCCAGTGGTAGAGGCATCAGTTACATTAGTACAGACAGCACCTCCAATGGCAGATTGGGAATCAATACAAATTCAAGTAGAAAATGAGGAGGAAGGGTAGAACTTTGTAATGAAGAACATGTTTATGCACTTTTGGGTTTGAGGCTGCCTCGAATTCAGGAGCCTATGATACAAATGCTTCCGGAGTTCCTAATGTACAGGGTACCGAAGGTGTAGCTATACCAGTGACTGATCATATTCCAGAGGAGACAGTGATGGTGTATGACAAGGATAATTCCTCCATGGCTGTGGGCACCGTATACCCTTGTATGGAAGAATTCAGATTGGCTATGAGGCAGTTTTCTATAAATAAAGAAATTGAATTGTGCATAACAAGACAAGGATAATCCCTCCATGGCAAACCTTATCTTGTTAATGCTATTATGGCGAAGCCACCTTTTCGGAGTGCCAAAATAGCAAATCTCTCATTTCAGGGAGGTCGGCTGTTCCGTTATTCAATAGTGGGAACTTTGTATTCATTGTGGGAAGTTTTTCCTTGTAGGGATGGGGGCTCCAAGGGGAGCGACTCTGCCAGTGGGGGTTCCAAGGGTCAGCTGAATGAAGGGGGAGAAGATCATCCCACGGATCCTCAGACAGAGCAGCAACCTGAGGTCGATGTCTTGACTCTTGAGATTGTAGTTGATATCATTATGTTCACTCTTTGCTCATGTTTTACTATTCTCTTATAATTGTAGGCAAGAACTGCGGTTATTATTGCTTATTCTCCTAACATGCCCAGGAGGTAAAAAATTTCCTTCCCAATACATTAATATGTATGCAGCACCCTATTTTCTTTCTATACAAGTCATGGATGATCTAAACCCTGTTTTGTTTGATGTGCATGTCCTTAGGGGGTTCGCAAGCATGCACAAATTATATGTATTAGCCTGGCCTTTAGGTGAAACTTAGGATAGTGAGCCTCTGCATCCTCAGATAGACTTTTTAGGCCTAACTTCATTATATTGTCACATTGTTTTGCATTGGACAATTGACCCACTTGCTGATTTCAATTGATGTTTTTAATAGATATGGATATCTGTTGAGAAATATCAGCTCTCTACTGCCCTGTGAGAATCAAGGCCTCGCATTTGAGTGCCCATGTAATAAAATCGATGCATTCTTGAGATGGAATGGGCACAAAACTTGCCTTTTCTTCGAGGTACAACAATACTCTATGCATTTAACCTGTAAGTGACATGTTTCTTTTTATAAGCTGAAGGTTGTTTATTTTATTATTATGCCAGTGGGTAGAAAAAGACCAGAAGATGCAATGTCATATGCTTAATCCAATGACAGGAGTTCGGGTTTCCTTCCTAGTAAATCCAGGTTAGTTTCCAAACTCTCAGCATATTATCTTTCGTCAAAGTGCTGTTAAGTACCAGCTACATAAGACCTAGATTTTTATTGGAATTCTGAAGGATTTTGAGTCAAAACACACCATTTCCACATTAGTATACATAAATTTACCTGCAAAGCTAGCTTTTATTGCCCCCTTTCTGAATCAAACAATCTGGGTTTTCATGAGTGTCTCTTATGCATCAACATAAACATATCCTTTCTGAAAATGTGAGTCAGCTGTTTTTTTTTTTAATCCTGAGATAAAGTTTTACCATTCAACCTTTGCTCTTATAATATCTGCCAAAGGCCCTTTTCATTTCCAATTTTCAAAGATAAACACGCCTTTTATTTTCATAGTGTTCAGATCTATTAAGCCCAAAACCTTGATCTTACAGAAGACAAATGATCTCCCAGTTCACCAAATGGTATTTATGTTTGGCTGCAAAAGAAGCCTTTTTCCCATAGATTTTTTTTTTGTTTCAGCTCCTTTACGATATCCTATAAGGACAGCATAGATTCTGGTAGATTACTGAGATAATCATTAAGATGAATCAGCCTAGAGAAGCTGCTCCAGATGGTGTGCTTCCTTGGGAAAGAGTTACCCAACTGGGGATCGAACCCTGGTTTCTTACATTTGTTCAAGTGGTCTTTCCTCTCCCATAGCCCACCATCTTAAGAAGAATCAGCTTTCCACCTATAGAAATAAGCCTACCTTGTAATTAAGGTAAGTTTTGTTGGAATTTTATCGTCAGACAGGCTTCCACTGACTACTAGCTAGTAGCTACTTATCCACTACAACAGGAAGGTTAGTTATAGGAAACTGACCAACAGACGATTAAAAATCTCATCATACATGTAAGGAGCATTTTCTGAGCAAATTACTTCACTAATGCCAAAGGAATCACTTCTAAATATTTTACACTGTACCATCATTTTTCAGTAGCAATCTTATCTGTATGTTGAATGATGGCAGTCCCCACATATACCGAAAGAGCAACTTAACCTTTCCAGCTCTTTTTTCTAAGTTAAGGGGATCTAATTGGTGGTTCACCTTCACTGCTACTCTTATCTCGACTCATTACCTTTATTATATCCACTATCCAGTCACACCATTTATCCCCAAATCCCTTCATCTGAAGCATTTAGCATGAAAAGTAGCCATGCAGCTTATTGTAAGTATTCTCAAAACCTATTTTTGGAAGGCCACTAGACAGTTTTTCATTCTGAAACTGAATTTCGTGAAGAGATCCATGCAAAACAAACAACCCTGCCCGTTACATATCTGCCTACGTTAGTTTTGGTTATTACTTGACCAACTTATTCAGCCTACTATTTAATACTTCAGTGAGAATATTATAACACAAATTAAGCGAATGAATAAGTCTGAGTTTTTGAGTTACAGAACTGTCACATAATTGTAATGACGGGGAAACAAAGACGGGGAAGAAAATTTGAACCTTCAGTGTAATTTTTATCACAACAAAAATTTAGTCTGATAAAAGTAATAAATTCTGAAATTTTGTAAAATTGTTTGCAATAAATGTTTTGATTTATAAAGAGTCACTATGATTTTTATGTCAAATTATAATCATTGTTTTCTTTAACATTGCAGCATTCACACCAGAACTTTTGCAAGAGAAAGTAAAGTGTGCTGTATTATCATTCTTGTTGAGTTTTTGTTGTGATGACACATGGGTTGCTGTAAAGAATGTCCTTCTAGCGGTAAGAAAATGTTCTGTTTAATGTCTTTTTGACCCTTCTTTTAGTCTATTGCACCTGTGAGTGTTACATAAGCTATCATGTTGGTTATATAGATGTTTAGCCTACAGCAAGAAGATGCAGTGGAAACTCCAGACCATCTGTATGTGTTCACCAGAATTGACGACTCTATCTATATCAGAATTATGAAGGTATGGAATCTCAACTCAGGTTTTACTTCTGTTTTCTTCTGGAGATATGAGCGTTGTTTCACTTAACTTATTTGGTTAACATCCAAAATTGTATGAATGGAAGTATGAAATATATGCTGACAGTAATCGCTAAATAATAAAATTCGAGGATTCAAATTTATTGACCGTGACTCATGTGTATCTGCGTGCTAAGATTAATTTCCTCATACTATACAGATTGACAGTATCCCTTCAAGTGTCAATGAGGCTAAATTGGTTCTATCGGAGGTATGACATCTCAAACCCGCCTTATCCTTATTAGTTGCATTGAATCGTACCTTTACAAAAAATGTGCACCATCACTGCCTTAATATGAGGACATCGTTTTTAGGTTGGACCATCTTTCTGCCTTAAGCTTCTAGATGTCAAGTATC
Source organism: Eleusine coracana subsp. coracana (assembly GCA_032690845.1). NCBI lineage: Eukaryota > Viridiplantae > Streptophyta > Magnoliopsida > Poales > Poaceae > Eleusine > Eleusine coracana. The sequence continues at coordinate 52,253,051 of CM064427.1, read as the reverse complement.
CTCATGGGCAACAAGTTGTTTCAGATCGAGTTTGTGATATCTCGGGAAGTCAGGTAACATATATATGCTAAATTTATCCATGTTCTGGTTATTTCAGCACAAGTTAGTATTAATGTTAGTTTTGAGTACATTAACCTTAAGGAGTTAGGCAAAACCTACTTCTGCTGCTTTTTGACTTCAAAATGAGGCCATCATTTCAGTACCCTATGTTGTTTATCCTGTGTAATATATTTTATACTTGTCGCATTTATTCATTTATTTACTGCTTATTCCATAACATGATGCAAAGTGAAATTTAGGGTTACCTGTTGCAGTGTTGTTCATATCATCTGAAAATTTATTTGCAGAAACTGAATTTGATTTTGTCTCCTGTGGAATATCATAGTATGCCACCAGATGAGTTGGGATCATGCATGCTTCACTCTGTCTCCTTTGGTCATGAACATTATATGTTCCTTTTGGAGAATGGCATTAACTTGTCAGAGTTCGAAGGTTTCAGTGTCTCTCTTTTTGAATTTCTAGAGAAGGAATCTTTCCTGAAAACAAAACGCATTCTTGGATCAAAAAGGAATAGAGAGAGTACATTTGTACGCAACATTGGGAAATCTATCATTAAATCTATGCTGCTTGAGCTTATCAGATTGTTCTTTTCTGATAAGTGTATCCTAATGGAGGGAGAAGCTTTAGGCCACTCAAACATTCTTCTGAAAGGGGCATCCATTAAGTTTTATGGAGTTAAACTCGCTAAGTATGAAGACAATAAAGCAACAGACAATGTGGTACAGATTGTTAGGTTAATCAAGCAATGTTTTCCTTTTGGTATGATTCCAAGTGATCTGGATGAGATGCTTGACTTCTTGTTAGAAGACCCTGTACGAAATCTTGAAGTGGCAAAAGATGATTCATCTTTATTGTCAGCAAAGGAAAGGAGGAAGCTGTTAATTTTCCTCCATACGGAGTACATGACAAATGTTAGGCCAAATTTGTCAGAAGATAACTTGAAGCTTAAGTCTTTCTTCTCTGGAAGTCCATATTTGAACAGCTGGCTTACTACAGTTAAAAGAAATAGATATCTGAAAATGGTTGCCAATTTAGAGACAAAGAAAGTGCGCCGTTTAGTAAAGAAAGCAGAAGAAGCAAAAGTAAAGAGCATGAAGACGAAGAAAGGACAGACAAGTGTGGTACTAAAAGGAGAGCTTCAGTTTAACTTAATGAGAAATTCTTATGTCCATATTCCTGAAAAGGCTCGAAAGGTACGCATTTACTTATGTCTTATATTATTTTGCAATAATTTTTTACCTAAGCAATGAATGTGCCAACATCATGACTTGCTTTTTTATTAGTTTCTACTGACCAGTATACTGCTTCTTTACTTTTATTTCGTTTTTAACCTTCTGTGCTAGTTCTTATCTGGTTTCTTCCATAGCCAACCTCAACTTGCTTGGAACTAAAAGGCTTGTCGTTATCATTGTTGTATCTTGTTTGCATTCTGATATGACTTTTTTTGTTTTAGGATGGATTCAAAAGATTTCGTGTATCATGGTTTGATTATATACCTACTGCATATTTCCGGAAGTATCTATCCTTCATACAAAAGTGCATGGCACCATATCTGAAGTCAAAAAGGTTAGTTTATTTAAACTTGCCTATATTTCGTTGGTAGATTCATTGGAAGCTGGCTTCCCTGTTAGATAAACTTTGATAATTCAAGATTTTGCAATGTTAAAAAAAAAAGCATAAAAATATCATGTGCGTGTAGTATGCAAAGATCTAAGCAAAAAAAAGTTTTGAACTTCACCTTTGACACCAAATGAAGTTCCAAGCAAAAAAAAGTTTTGAACTTCACCTTTGACACCAAGTGCACCAAGTTTCAAACAAGACAAGATGTTGCCACATAGTGAACGGAGCCAGATTGATTCTTGCCTATTTTGCTTCTTGACATCTAGGAAAAAATTGGTGCTGAAATTTTATAGGGTGACTTAGCTTCATGTATATTACATGCATGATTTTTTGATGAATTGTTAAAACATTGCAATATCATGAATTTGCAATCGCTTGAACCCAGACACAAATCCACACCCATGTTTGCTAATTGCTCTGTTAGTTCTCTAAGCCTAATATGTTTGCAACAGTGAGAAGCAATTGCAATGATCCGGAGTCCTGCTGACAATTTGTTATCTGTGCCACTGCACTTGATGATGGCTGTATCACTTTCTTGGGGCTGGTGAGATAATCTTTAATGTTGATTTTCGAGCTGGATCAGAATTTCTTTGGGCTGGCAGTGCCCATTTTCATGCTTGATCAGAACATATTGGAATCTGTGATTTATGTAACTGCAGTTGGTGACCGACACTTCTGTTTGGCTCGTGGGACATGCTAGTGCTTGATTGTCTAGCTGGATCATAGTAGTGCACATTGTATATAACCGTATACAATGAATATGCAGCGTTGTTTTTTCTGATTGAAACGTGAAATGTGCCCAGCTCCGCGTGTTGTATGCCAACTGGCTCTTTCGTGCAACGTGCCTATCTAAAACTATGTAGCTGCGTGGTGTAATAGCCTTATGAACACACATACGTAAACCCTACCCTTTTTAAAGAATGGAGTAATGTAACACCTTGTTTCTTGTTGGGATACAAGAAATGTGATACTTCCCACTTATTGCATAATCTCGTGTCAAAGATATGTGTAGCTACTTCCGCTGAGTTTAATTATGTAACAGTTAGACATTCTTCAGGAATCTTCTTCCGAGAGTTTTTTTTTTTTTGCAAGGGTAATCTTGTTCGGAGAGCTGACAACGGGGTGAGTTCCTATTTGTTTCTGGAAGCAGCTGCCTGGGGTCGAGGACTCGAGCCAGTCAGCTGTTTCACGAGCGGCTAACACCCAAAAGGCAGTGCAGCATATAAGCTACGATTAGTGGGTTACAGCTGATTAAATTGTATGATGTTCAATTCCTCATGAATCAAAGCAGATTTTGAACATAGCAAAAACACAAACGAATGGGAAAAAATGAGAATGTTACCCCACAAATGATCAAATATGCTATTCTTCTAAAACATTCAAATAAACTTGACTGGCTCATTTAGTTCCATAGAACGGTAACACAAAAGATGGCTGACACAAGAAATCTGGTGCCATTCTGGCAAGTGTCCACGCTTCACATGATTGTGCAGAGGGTCCAATTGCAAATGTTTTATCGATCTGGAAACATAGAAGAAATTGGAATAGGGGAAGAATCACGAGAGGCAGATTAGGGGTCCACAGTTTCAATCAACCTGTGAATCATTGTGTACACACGATACTCCACTACAATGTGAATATAAAAAAAACTCAACCAACCTAGGAGGAACTAGGTGACATTTAATTAAGAAGAAATAGGCACCCAAATTCACGTCAAAGAGGACTTGAACCTGGGTGGTCATGGTGTACACCCACACCCTTAACCAAATGAGCTAGGCTCAGTTCCTACTACATGTGAATATCGAATAGCAGTTGTATCATCTGATCTCAAAACACCTAACGTTCAAAGCAACAGATTAGAATTTTGATTTCTGCATCTACAATCCAGGAGGTTCCACATCCACACCTGTGTAATCATAGCATAACTTAGTGTCAGCAAAATATTGAGTACTAAACAACCACTAGAAATGTGTTGGAAAAACCTATATACTATCATACTGCTAAACATCAGCAACAAAGGCCTCCTTTAGTTTCAGTTAGTTATACATAGAACTTATCCACAAAACAGAATCAAAACCCAGAACCTTCCAAGGGCTTCATAGCATGACTGACTCAAAAATAAAAATAAACTAGATTTCAGAGCACACATGAGAATGCTAGATGTGAAAAACAGTGAACAAATGTAGAACACTTCCTTGAGATGGACAAAATAATGTATAGTGTTGTATTTTTGTCCTTTTGCAACTGATTTTGTCATTTTTGTAACTTTTAAAATATGATGTATTTGGATTTACAATTTTGCATGTGTATCTCTTTCTATCTCATCTACACACATGCTAAGTTTCATAATTTTTGAAACTTCTAAATATGTTTTTTTTTTTTTTAGAAAAGGTTTGCATGATTGCACCTAGTATGTGGTTTGCACTACATATTTTCCCAGACAACTGAACTTACCCAAATATCAGACTAAGCCAGGGCACATCCTACCAGAAAAGGACTCTTGTATTAATAGTCAAAAAGTTCATCACATGATTGGAAGCACAAGCTTGCACAACAATGTTAAATGCCCAAAATATTGGCACAAGGCCCAGATAAATAATAATAAGACTTGAAGTATACAGCTAAATGCCCAATACAGATGCTAGTAATCAATGTTTTTTGAAAAAAAACAGCATCGAATACATATAGTGCAATCAGTAGGCGAATTCTAAATTACATTGCAGCAACATTAACACTAACACTAGCCTTGACTACAGGTCTTATATCATATAAGGTGCTTCAATAAGATTAATACATTTAAAAAATAATACTAGCTTAATCAACATGAGCTTGCTTAATGTACCTATGTTTCCTTTAAAACAGAGCAATTCATAGTACAAAAACATGTATGCATAGTATCAGAAGTGACATCACATTGAGAATGTCAATTTCAGCAGTCCACTGCTGCTAGCAGCTCATTAAAGGTGGAAATATAGGAAGAAAAAGGGTATCTAACCAACTTCCAACATATCTTATCCTAATGATACTAATTAGGATTGCCAAGATTATGGTAGAGCAGTAGGCTTTAGTTTATGGAGTTCAGGGGCACATCATGATTAATGAAATGTAAATTATTTTTCAAAGCTGTGGTATAAGCATAACATGTGCCGTGGTATAAGCTTTAGTTTATCGAGTTCAGGCTTTATCCTACAAAAGTTTGCAGCTTTGGTCTTCTATTGAAGTTTTTATTATTGAAGCTTCCACATAGACATAAAAAGACAATACTAAGCTGCAGAGATCAGCAATGAAAAGTTGAAAACTAGCCAGAAATGATATGTCTTCAGTTTTATGGTCTATCTAATACTGTTGCTAGAGCCTTAGCACTTCACAATCAACCTAACCTAAACAAGGAACCCTAACATATATATCAGCACTACTTGTACTGTTTTAATCCATGATGGGTCAGAAAGGCGATACAACAGTTGTTGAGATTGCGACATTGAATATTAAGTGAGCACTACAAAATATCATAAAACCAGAATGTTATGCACATTCTAATCAACCAAAGATGCATTGGAGAAAAAAATATAAATGCTTCAATTGCATGTAAGAAATAAAATGTGTAAAAAGGGCTTACTCAGAAAGATATCACAGCTTCTAGACATGGCCACGTTAGTCCCCTGAAGGAATCGTGGATGCTGTAGACCTGTTTCCTCTGGTTGGGAACCAGTAGGTTACCAAACGTGTTGGAGTGGTCTTGTGAAGTGTATGCTCTCACGCTGACAAGTTCCCTTGTATGTTCGGGACCCAAGGTAGAATCATTCATCCAACAGCTAAGTGAACAGAAGCCACGGTCACCGAGGGAAACAAATCTGCTGCTGCTACCAACCTCCTCGTCCCCCTCTTTGTCAGTAACTATCGGGAACTCAACAATTGATAAGGACAGGTGGCATTCTGTTTTGACACTAAGACTTGCAGAGGTATTGCAGACTGTTATCTTGTAAGCAGTGATTTGTTCGTTGGCACTTGATAAGCCAAGGAAGAAGGGTCCGTGAGGAATAGCACCTTTGGTGAAAGGAAGATCCCTGTCGTCCAGCTTCACCCAATGTTCAGTCTCCGTGTCGAACATGTGTGTGCCCGTCTGCCCAGTCACCGATACCAGAATGCAGGAGCCCACCGCCACGTAGGACTTCACCGTGACCTCTGGCGGCACAATGTACTGCCTTGGAGTGAGCTCCCATGGGAAGAAGGGCGGCCGAGGCAGTGGCTTCCACTCGCAACCGACTAGAGTATCATCGAGAACTTGAGCTTCGGAGAGATCGAGCACCTCGAACCAGGGCACGAAATCCGGCTCCTTCTTTACGTCGGGATTTCGTGACAGCGAGTAGATCTTGTCGCCGACGGGCAGTAGGACGGGGTAGAACTTGGTCGCCACAAGCTTCGGCCCCGTGATCACCGCCCGCGTCTTTGTGTCAAAGACAATGGTCTCCGGGCCGTAATTTTCATGTGCCGAGTCGCCGCCGACGCCGACGATCCACAGGCCGTACCTCGACCGCATGGGGACGAAAGCCATGCAGTGCTTGGCGTGGAGGCTCGCGAGCCTCATACGGTGCCGGATACGCATCCGAACCTCGCCGTCTCCGCCATCAGCGAAGGGGTTCACCTCGAACACGGAGTAGGCAGGGTGCGTGGATTCATGGCCTACCACCAGGTACACCGACGGAGACTCCGCATCACCGCAGTCAATACTGGAGATCTCTCGAGGGGCCGAATCCCCGTCCTTCTTTACCAGCTTCCGCTTCTTGTCCCGGCGCGGCATCTCCTTGCGCCGCCGCCGCCGGCGAGTTAGGGTTGGTATGGAATGGGGGTGGTGGGAAAATGCTCGTCGTCGCCTTTCGACGACTAAGGAAGAGAGGGCCAGAGGGGTCTTTCTTGCTTTTTCCTTGGGCCTGCCCGCCTTAGTAGGAGGATTCTCTTTCCAGGACAGTTTCACCTAAATGGGCTGGGCCAGTGCATAGTTTCTTCTGTACATATGGTCTAGGGCTCTAGGCTCAAATTGATCCCGACATGTCATCTTCTCTAGCGAGACGGCGGAGACGCTAGGGTTAGAACTGTTTGCTCGCCCCCGCCGCCGTCCTCCCACAATCAATCTCTCAGAAATCAGAACCAGAACTCTTCTCCGCCGAGACCAATTTCCACCAAAGTGCGCGGTGAGAAGATGCCGATTTTGAATAGAAAGAGAAGAAGGAAGGTCAAGGAGAGCTCCGTGAGAGATGGAGCGCGGCTTACTCGCGTTCGCCAAGGGGATAAAAAGGAGAAGGCTTCTTCGGGGCCTAACGAGGCTGCCGCCGGGAACCAATCGGTGCACATGGTGGTGGAGCACGGCGTCGATAAGCCCACACACTCCGTCCTCGAGCTCGCTGTCGGAGCCGTCCCACGCACCTTGCTCTTCGGCAAGCGCGGCATGTCCTTCGCTGCTGTGGGGACGCGCTACGGACCCCGGATCGTAGGCCTCGGCCAGCAGAGGACCACCATCTACGACCCCAAGACCTCAATGGAGGTGTGGGGTCCGTGCCTCGTCGACCCCAAGCTGCATCCCATCCTGATCCCACACGGCAGCAACCTTTACGCACTCTCCAGCAGCCCCTCCGTCGTGAAGGGGATGGACTTCCTGCCCTGGTTTGTCGTCCTCAACCTGAACGTGGGCTACATCGTTGGTGGCGCCACGATGGGCACTGAATGGCGTGACCTGCCGCCGCCGCCCATCTTCCCGTGCCGCCTCAACCCACTGGAGTACCGCAATCCGCCCAAGGTCCGCGTCGCGTCCTACGCCCTCGTCGGATCTCACATCGTGCTCTCTGTTCAACAAGACAAGGGTACCTGTACCTGTGCCGGCTCCGAGACTCTGTCCTGCTCATTCCACCAACAAGACAAGGGCACTTGTGCTTTCAACGTGGACACCAAAGAGTGGGAGATGGTGGACGACAAGAGCCTGCCGTTCACCGGCAAGGCCGTGCCCCTCGGTGATCACCTCTTCATTGCTTGCTCCAAAGCAAGGGCGGGCGTTGCTGCAGTCTACTACATGGATGTCTTACCACCAACAATTTCAGGCACAGGGAAGACACAACTGTCCATCCACGAGTTGCCAGTGTCATCCAAGGGCATTGTTCCAGGACAGCTTTTGTGTGCCATGGGAAAGGGCAGCTTCTCTTCTTTTGATATTCGATCTGTTGATCCTGGTCTAGAGGCCAAGCTAGAAAAAGCACGTATTGTTCATCGCACCTACTCTCAGTCACATGGGGGTGACAATTCAGTTGTCATGGTAAAGCAACAGAGGCAAATTTTCAAACTACGAGTTCCATCCCACCATTTGGCTCATCCTCTGCCAGTGGTTGCTGCGTTAACCATGTAAGCATTGGTGGCTTTCACTCTTATAAGATGTTCAATTGCTTTATTTTCTTCTGTGCCCATTGCTGCTTAATCTATTTAGATTGTTTGCCCACCTAAATTGCATTCCCCACTTGAACAATGAAATGGGACAAAGTAAATGGCCTACTAAAATAGCATAGATCATACATTCATATTTTGCTCACTTTTTCAAATCAATGAGCAGACATTTGTGTTCTGTTTGTATGTTAATTTCTTACATTTGTGCCAAACGCTGATAGGAACTTTGGGAACTCAGAAAATTTGTGATTTTGATTTGCCTGCAAATGCCTGTTTTACAGTTTTAGATTTTGATTTAAATTCTGCTTAGTACTAACATGATTTGGGAACTCAGAACATGATTTGGGAGCTTAATAACATGATTTGGACTTAGAGTTTAGGGAACATGGTTTTGCATTTCTTCTAGAGAGTACTGGCATATGACATTGGAGTTTTGTTTTTGTGAGTCAGAAGCTAAAAATGGAACATGGCTATGGATGGTGTTGTGGGCTTCATCTCTAGCCTACCCTAACATGCTTGGAATAAAAGGCTTTGTCGTAGTTGTTGTGTATGGAAGCTAGTACCAGCCATACAAAATACTTTTGCATTGTAACAAAGTATGTAGGGTCGCAATTAGTTGGTATTTTTTTTATTCTTGTACATGGTAAAAGAAAATGACTTTTTGAAAAGCTGTCTCCCTAACACCATATTATAATTGTGTACGGTGCTATACCAAGGCCTGCATCTAATTATTCAAAGCCTAACACACCTTAAAGCGTGTCGATTGGACTTTGCTGTTTGCCTCTCTGGGTGTTGAATTTATATGGGAGGTTGCTCAAATATTGCCAAATCAAGGTGTGATTATATCTGCCTAGTTTTGTAACTTGCTCACTATTTGACCATGAAAACGAGTTTGGCCTTTTTTTTTGGTTGGTTGGGTGGGGGATTGCTTTGGGCAATAGTGTTGGAAATATTTTCTTGCATACTCTTTGCGAATGACAATCAATTGGCAATCTAATTAGAGGGTCTTAATGTTTGTATGGGTTTCTGGTACCTCATGGGATTAAATAATCTTTATAATACTTTTCTCCATTGTAGTAATATTTATGATACTTTATATTTTATAACATCTAGTTTCTTGAAGTCCAGATTGAATTTCAGTGAAAATTTTAATAGAAAATGCAATGTACAACATCTAGTTTCTTTATGTGTTGACTTCTTGAATCTGCTGTTTTGATCATATAAATATCTGCATGTGTGTGCAGCATTGGTCCTTCTGTTAAGAACTGATAATTCAAGTTGTCAGGTTTTATGCATCTGCCATACACCAATACCTCATTAAGCACATATACTACATATAGCTATTTAAGTAAGGAGAATTAAGTAATCTTCCTGTCAGATACTTTTTTTCTTCAAATAAGTGTTATCATCTGCCCAGAATTCTCAGAGCTGGAGGTGAGGGTAGATTGTGCGTGTTTGGGTGAGCCACCTTGTTCCTATTCTGAATTAAAAACAGATGCTTAGACCATTTTATTCTTATATTTTATAACCGGCAAAATTCAGATCCTAAGTAGGCTACCCTATATAAAGATGATACTTCCATTTATTGGATGCACTGTTGCATGCTAGATCAAATCATCTCTAGCATTGCTCAGGCTTGTTCTTGCTCAGGTTTAAAGGCTTCCTCAATTCTCTATGTTCACTATATTACTCAATTATCCATCAATTGATATGGTTGTCTACCCAGTATGCTTTCCTTAAGTGTAATTTTACTTGGTTTTTATAATGTTGCAATGGAATACCAATCTAGCAGCTTTCACAAAGCATGTAGAACCCCCTAGGTCACACTGAGGGCCATAGAGAGGAACCACAGCACTCTAAGGAGCTTTCTAGATCAACAATGTGAATCAAACGACAGTCACTGCAAAGTCACTCCACTTTTCTCCAACAATAAGGCAGCTTGTTCTCTTTCTCCTCATGCTTCATCTGGTTACACTCTTTGTCCCTCCCTCAGCATTTTGACCTTGTTTTGCCCTTCAGCATTTTGACAAATTCCAAAAGAATTGACAACTATGCACGCTCATTCAGTATGCCCCTTTAATGTCCATAAAGTCAAGTGCAAAGTGTCCCCTTGACATCAGTGCTAAATTTTCCTTTTCCAGACATAATAGTATAATAAATTAATTCCAGATAATGCATCACCTGTAGAGTTAATTCGCCTGACATTATAATGAAAGGACTAAGGAATGAACTGTTTTCCAGTAGAAGCATCTGTAACGATGCATCTCAAACTGTGTTTCAACTAGGAAGCATAGACTATGGACTGGCTTAATTAATTTGTCAAGACTCCAGACAAACTTTCATGTGACTCTTTAACCACCTTCACCAGCATTTGCTGCCACAAAGTCACATGAGTTGTCACTTTTTCATGGTTAATTTTCTAGCGCCTAGGTCATTTTTTAATAATTACAACAAATAATGGTGAAACCTTTCTGTCTTCTTTGGCTTCATTTGTCATTATGACAGACGATAGTAACGTCTTGTCTCCTACTGGTTCTTCAAAAAATAGCTTGTGTCCTGAATTATGATTAGTTGCTTGTTTTGCTTGGTCCAAGGACGAAGAATGACGTGATCTTTTGACCAACTCAGACGTAAGGCCAAGCAGTACTGTTGAGTTTCAATTAGTAAGCACCATTTGGTCAAGGAACCATACACATTCGGCAATGCTCTCTAATCTTAGTTGAAATGAAACTGAAGCTGGACATGCATCAGCTGGAACAAGACAATTGCTCTGACCTTCGTTTGTGTTTTGTTGTTATGACAGTTCGTGTCACCTTACGTTGTAATTTGGTACCCTATTCCTGTAAAGGTGGCTGGCTGCGCAATACTATAACCATTATGCGCTTGGTGGTATCGTTTGTTCAATCCCGGACAATGGTCCATGTACTTATTACTACTACGTACCAAACTCCATTACTCACCTGAGCTTGTGACAGCATTGTGTAGAGATTTCCGTTCTGAAGATAATCTTATATACAACATGTAAGGAATATTTGTTACATAAACAGCTCTTGATCTAACCTTCATTTTCTTTCTTAATCGCAGGATTAACATTGTCTAATCTGAATTATGGGCCCAGAGGTGAAATCTAACGCTGTCCACGCGAAATTACACTGAGTGTCGTCCGGAAAACACTGTTTTTTCTCACCGACCATGGAACGTACCCGTGAATTGCGCTCGCTTCCCTTCCCTCGATTTCCTCTCTTCAAATCCTCCCCTGCAGTATTTCCCGATCGTGATCTGTTCTCCGCTCCTGATCTCTCACCATCGAGCTCTCGTCATCGTCTCCTCAGTCCTCACAAGGTGACCGAACGTCGGGGTGATGAGGACAGGCTTCCCAATCCAATCCTTTGTTGCCGAGGCTGATCCTCTGTGGAGAAGGCCGCAAGCAAGCGCCGGCTCCCGCGTCGAGCCACTGGTCCACGCCCTTCACAACGATAGCCTGCCGCCCCCACGCCTCCTCGACAGCTCCTCGCTTACACCACCGACGGATCCAGCGCGACGACGTGGTGCCGCCGCCATTGAATCGGAGGACCCGTGAATTTGGTGGCCGGTGCGTTCGTTGAGAGGCTCCCCAGCATGGACTGTAGGTTCGTTGCAAGGAGGCTCCCCAGCATGGACGCGCTTCTACCCATGTGTCTGCAACACTTTCTGCCCACATCAAAGTAGGTTCGTTCCTCGTGCTCCACTGATCTCATCTTGATTAGAATTCGTCCTCATTGACTGTAGAGACGTACCTCCCTCATTGCATTGGTTCCATGATACTAAACTTTGTGATTCGTCACACTTCTTTTTCACTTTTGACTGCTACCAATTTGCGATTCCATTCAGGATAGGATCAATTTTTCTATTCAGGTTTAGTTTTTTTGTTTCCTGGGAGTCGATATGGCAGGTGCGTGGCCGGTTGTTTTATTTGATTGATGTTGCAGTTGCAGCTCAAGGAAACGCAGCATGAGTCACCCATGGAAGTTCTCCGCATCTTTCGCCTATGACATCTTGAAGTACTACAAGAGTAAGATTACGACCCTGCCTTTCCAATTTTTTTTTTTTTTTAGAAAGGAGGCAGGAGTGCTGCCATTCATTAAGAAGAAGAAGCAATTACATCCTAGTATTTACAAATAAGTCAGCCGGCCACAAGCGGCCCTGGACCAGACAGCATGGCATTAGGATGATGCCATAAAACAACAAAATCAACGACGCAGATTACAAGCTGTAGTGAAAGCCAAGATCTCAGAACTAGCAAGTTCAGCGATACGAGCCTGTGATGAAGCCTTTTGATCAAATATTCTTCTATTTCTTTCTTTCCAGATTTGCCACCAGAATTGAAAAAGCACTCCAGCTACCTTGCACTGTTGACGCCTTGGCAAGGCTGCTACTGATTGCAACCAAGCAGTAGTGCTGCCGAAGTTGAAAGCCGACACTTGATTTGGTAAATTAGTATGCGTTAGTAAGCAATTCCACGCAACCCCAGTGAAGCTGCATTTAGCAAGAAGATGATCTGCCGTTTCTGGAAAGCAGTGGCAGAGCATACAGATGGGAGTGCATTGCCAATTTTTCTTTTGCAGGTTGTCGGCCGTAGGGATCTTATGCTTTAGCGCTAACCATGAGAAGAATTTACATCTTGGCTCTGTGTGTGCTTTCCACAGTAAATTATGTTGAGACATCAGCGTTGAACCTTGAAATTGAATCAGGTAAGCTGATTTGGCTGTGTAACAACCATCGGCCGTCCAGCGCCACCGCACTGTGTCTTTCTGATTATTTAGTTGAATGCCAGCCAAAGCCGAGTGGAGCAGAGTAAACTCTTCTAGTAATTCTGGTGAGTCCAACGTGGCCAAGTTACGCATCCAGTTGCGATTATTCAGCTCTTTCTTCACGGAACGCGTTTTAAACCGTGCTCGTTGATAGAGATTGGGAGCAAGCTGTTTTGGGGCTTCACCATGTACCAACGTGCTTCCCAGAACGCCGACAGTCATCTCAGTTGACGCAAAGAAAAGCTGTCGCTCAGATTAATCATTATGCTTCAGTAAATGTTTCCATGGTTTAGGTATTGTTGCCCAGTGGTTCCAAAGCCAACGTAGCCTGAGGGCACGATTGAATTTTGTACGTTGCCCATTTGTTATGTTCATTTGCCTCTGTTTTTCTTGATCCGTTCCGATGCGGTAGAGGCCATGACGGGTTCCCTTTTCATCCTCGCATTCATTTACTCCGGCAGTTGTCGTTGATCCCAGGCAATTGACTTTTGTCTTCCCTATCACCATTCCAGTGAAGTGGATCCCTGCATCTGGTGATTCTGGTACTCATCCACTCTTCTTTTTCCTCAGTCTGAACTTGCCTTTCTCACAAATCATGGACATCAGGCTTTTGTTGATCTGGTAACCTTTTAACCTTTACAGTATAGATACAGTGAAGTTTTAGGCTTCAGTCACATAATGCTTGGAATTGGAAGATCAGGTTAGTAGACTGACCCATTGACTGGTTCTCATTTGTGTGAGTGCGTTGTGAAAGCAAATGGAACAGGCAAGAGCATATGTTTCAGGGGGAGAGAAAATAGAACCTGGGATGAAGATTTGACCATTTTCATTGGTTGGAAAATAAAATATTATGAGGACCATGGCTTGCTTTAATTTGATATAGGATCATTGGATATTTCACCTAAAATAAAATGGCATGCTGTTGAGGCATGCTTTTTAATCCAATCGATATGTTGTTCTACTGCCGTCGAGCCATGTGTGTACCCTTATGTGTAGTTATCTATCACATGGATGAGCATGAAGGTTACGATACTAAAACAAAGGTAGCTTTTGATGGTTCTGACGATCTCTCCAGGTTCAGTAAGTATCTAAGGTGTGGGATGAGTACAAGCCCATCTTTGTGAATGGAGTGATTCAGAGCAGGACTGCCGCTACTGCCATATTCTCATGAGTTGCAAAGGTGCTGATTTCCAGTCCATTGAAACAAGCCATTTGTGGTGGCACCAGAAGATTTGTCGAGGAAAGGATGGACTAGGTCTGGCCCAGCAGCAACAGGATGCAATGCTTTATTAGTTGCTGATTAGCACTATAGCAAGCGACCAGATAATATTATTATATGCACTTTGACAATTTTAACCCTCTGTTTTTTTTTTTGCTGCTGCATTTAGCAATATTTGTTCTTGTGTTGTTTCACAATGAGTACAATTTGATGAATCAATAATTTAGACTGATTTCAATGTTGTATCCTATAACTCTTTATCCCTACTTGGATATTGTGAAGGATATAAGTTGTTCAATCTACCTTACTCTGTTTTTATAGTAGATTCAAAATATAGCAGTTGGAATGTTACCACTTACACCTGCATTATCATATTTTATTAGCTTGAGAGGTTGCTATAATCTTTTTTGCTGACCTGTGTCATGAAGGACTACCAACGCTAATTATCCGCACGAGACTACATGTAGTATATACCCCTGGTGCTTCTAACCTCTGACAAAGATTGGTTTGCTGTATTCTCACGGCTTCCAAAACTCCATGTTTCAGATTCTGTTGTTGCACTATTGTTTCTGTATTGTTATTCAGGTCTTCGGTGCACAAGAATATACTTAGCCAGTAAGGTTGTTGTTAAGAACATACCACATCATAAACTATGAACATTGAAAAATAAATGTTTGTTAGCTGTCCTATTTCATTCTAGGTTTATTACCAACAATAATCACTCATGTTTTACAGGTAAAGTATATGTTATCTGAAGTTTAAATTAGTTAAAGCGTCATTGATTTTAATAATAACATGTATTTTTTATATTATATTTGTTCATAGTGAGAAGATAGAACACGCACGTGCAGAGTACTAGTACATAGCAACATGTAAAGATTCAGGAGTAGTGGACCTCGAAGCGTAGACTTTATTAATTGAGCATAGTGTTTGTGAGAGGGCCTATTTGGTTCTAAAGTGACTTCATTGACACCGGTAGTTCTTGCAGCACTTAATGAAGTATAGCAGGTATATAAAAAAAGAATGAAGTATAGCATGCACACAATTCTATCGGAAACTCGATCAGATTTCAATTAGATGGATATGGTTATTGCATCCATTTTTGTTTTTATATGCTCTTGGTTTCATTAGATTTTTCATGTTACTTGTAATTCTAGCTTTTTCAGTTTTTTTAATTACTTATCCATAATCCTCTATAATTCACCACTTCACTTCTATATTAAGACCTTGTTGGTCTGTAAGCATTCACTGAACATTTTGATTCAACATGACATGACTTCTTAACCATGGTAAGAAAAAAAAAAGAGTGAATTGCAGCCGCCATCCTTGAACTTGTAACGAAGTCCCATCCAGGTACCGGTACTCCCAAACTGCTAAATTGAGGTCCTTAATCTTTGTTAGTTGGCTAAGTGGGAGTCCAAAACGCCCCTTGCCACCCCGGCCTGCTTGCGTGGCGTGCCAGCGTGGATGAGCAGGAGGTTTCACGCATGTTTGTTGCTGCCATTTATAGCAAACCCCCTGAAACTACTTGTGCATGTTTGATTGGTCCTCATTGGTCCTAGGTGATCGAACTGTACACCTATCTGATAAAATCTGCTATGTCATGGCAAGACAAATAAAAATCTCAATGATACAAAGCAACCAGAGTGAATATGACAAACCAATTTTTCATTCCAGATCAATATGCATCACATCGTAGAGATATAATTCAGAATTGATTTCAGATAGCATGGTAAATGAGTCATTAGCTTAAAGTAGTGTTTTGCTGCTACTAATCAAATTGTAGTCATGAAAGCATCCAGATATAGTTTTAGTGTTGATCGAAGCAATCACAAGAGCAACCATAAAGCTCTTTGCACAAAAGAAACTTACATGCCATTCAGAAAATTGTTTTTCTTTGGCATATATAAAAGATTCACAAAATGCTAATTTAATAGGCTATCACTTCTTTTTTGTAGCCGGACCATCAGTTTTCTTCTTTGCTGGGGCCTTCCGCTTTCTTGTCAATGTTGCCTTCCCAACTTTGGATGTAGTTGTCACTGGAACTGGGCGTAGCATAGGTTGGTTCTGTGAGATGAAAGTACAATCCGGCAATGGTCCAATATCCTCTGAGGTCTGGCCAATGTTTGATGCCTGCAGAATTAGAATGTTTTAAGAATCGGTGTGAAGCAAAAGTACTAGCTGATAATTACTAGACTATGTATGATAAGCAGACCTCATATCTGGCTAAGCATAGTTTCACCAAGTTGCTGCACCCCAGTTTGTGGCAGACCTACATCCTACAATTTTGTGTCAAACTTTGAATACAAATAAATAGAACAAAAAAAATATTATTGCCTGTAATGTTACCTGTGTGATCACTGGTTCATCTTCAAGGTGGTCAACAACAACTTGATTGTTAAGCACATGGCTAGGCTTGATTTCTGCCTTCTTGAGAGCACATCCAGCAGAATTGTGATTTTGTTCCTTGCACCAGCCGCATGTTATGATGGTACCATGCCTTGACATTATTGGGCCATTCTTGCCTTGAATTTCGTGTGGTTGCTTTCTCCTTGATTTAGGTGGCCTACCAGGCTTCTTCTCATACACAGGTGGTAGAACTGGAGGTCCAGTGGTCTTCTCCCATGTAGACTTGTCACTACATCGCATTATGTTGAAACTATACACCCTGGAGTAAGTTTCAATGGAGTAGAAAGAAGGGAGTAGGTCCTCTGCTGGAATCCTTTCGTGTCTCAAGCAAGATATGGCATGGTTGCATGGAATGCCTGTCAAATCCCATCTCCTGCACTCACACTCTTTCTTGATGATGTCAACAACATACTTTGAGTCTCTCTCCTGCACTTCAAATATACCTTTACCAGATGGTAAAACATAGCATATGTTGGCCATTTCTGAGTTTTTGAGCAGCTTCTTCCTAAGCTTCTTCCTAAGCTTTAGGGGATGTGCTAAAAAAAGCTCTAACCCAAGTGTTTGGGGGCATTTTCTCTAACCATTCATGTGCATCAGTATTGAGAGCTTTCATTGCAGCCATGTTTGCATTCCATTCTTGAACTGAACTAGATCTAGCACAACCCCAAAGCTGGTTTTTCAGATGCTCACCTTTAAAGTGCACTTGGAAGTTGTTGTACAAATGTCTCACACAAAATCTGTGCTCTGATTCTGGGAATACTTGCTGCACTGCTGGAATAAGACCCTGAAACAAGTATGTGTAAATGAGTATCTAGTATCTACATGCAAAGAAGATGTAAATAAATTAAAAAAAGGGTATATGCTACCTTCTGTTTATCAGTCATTACAGTCCAAGGATATGTGTTGTCAATACCAAGCTCTTCCTTCAGTGTCTCTAGAAACCACTTCCATGTAGTCAAAGATTCCACCTCTACCACTGCCATGGCAATTGGAAATACGCAGTCATTTGGGTCTACACCCACTACAGTTAACAACTGACCACCAAACTTAGTTTTAATGTGGCATCCATCAAGGCAAATTAAAGGCCTACACCCACTCAAGAAGCCCCTCTTAGTGGCATCAAGTGAGAAATACAAACTACTAAAGTGACCATCTTGCAGTCTTAGATAGAATGTGCTTCCAGGATTTGATCTCCTAACCTCTTGTCCATAGTCCCACAACAAATTGAACTGCTCAAGCTCATCACCATAAATCTGATCCATTTCCATTTTTCTTGCTCTACCTAACTTGCTCCTAGATGGTGTGAGGTTCCACTCTTTCTGCACTATCATAGCAAAATTAGCCAATGTCATCTTCCTATCAGCTCTAAAAGAGTCAATGTACTTTTCGGCAAGCCATTTTGTTGTGCATCTTTTCAGCACCCACTCTTTCCTGTAGTTGTGCTCTGAAAAATTACCAAGAATGTCTGAACCCTACTATCCCATGATACAAAAAGGTTCCAAGGACAGCCACGTGCACAATGTGCTTCGACTCTTGTCCTATCATTTTGAGACATCTTGATGTCAACCCTGTGCTTCAAGCTATATTCCGTCACTGCCTTTCTGACTAGCTCAACAGCTCCAAACACCATACCAAGCTTGAATGTTGGATTACTCAGATCCTCTGGCACGAATGTCTTGAACTTCAACCTAACAACACCTTCCACATCATTGTCATCAGGAAGGTCAAGCTCCTCATCACTTGATTCTTTTTCTGTTGTGCTAGCTGGTACGTGATCACTCTTGTCTCCCTTAGTCATCACTTTCTTTCCCTTTGCTGCTCCCTGATCGATGACATCCACGTCCACATTATCCACAAAGAGATCATCACCCCATCCTCCATCTCATAGTCACTGTCAAAAAAATCTGAGTCATCATTACCACTATCACTTTCTTTGCCTATAACATCATCTTGTGCTGCTGGTGTTGAGCTTGAAGAACCCTCACTCCCACGCCTTCTAAGATTCTTGTTAAATTCAGGCAGCTTCTCATGTTGATTCTCCACAACATCCTCTCTTTCTGTACGTCCAACATGGTTGCAATGATCAAAGAACAACACAAAAGTCTTCATTTTTCCGGTAACTGGCCGCATGAAAAGAGTGTCTTTGTCAGTAGAAATAATTCTCAAGCCATCTGACAATTCTTTACCAGGCAACAACCAATACACCTTCAGATTAGGAGGACAAACCCCATAGCCAAGTTGCATTACAAATTCTTCTACCCAGAAATAGCACCAAGTCTCAGTATCGACATGATCAAAGAAACTCACTTTTGAATCGACATAAGCACGGTTCTGATTCAGACCACAGAAAAAAACCATTGTGGTGAATCTCGACCGTGAACTCTTTAGAATCAGCCCCTAAATCAAACAAGCAAGCATCAACAAATAGCCGGTTTGGTTGGACAAAAAACACTAATTGATTGTACCTGAATCATAAACCCTAACATGAATGATAACTGAAATTGACACCTAAAATCATGAATGACTGCTATACTGAACCACAATCTCGTCCTATTCCATGCAAAAGAATAGGTAATGGGATTGTTCACCATAAACAGGAGACGGTTCCCCTTCGTTGCGCAGCGCTGGGCCCATTCGTCCCCAATCCTGCGATCGGGGAAGAAGAGATGTAGTCGCGAGGGAGTCTTGATCGATCGCCTCCACGCTGGTTGCCGTCGTCGTCTGCTCCCCGTTCCCTTAATCGCCTCTGTTGATGGTGCGCCGCCAACAATGAGACGAACTCGCTTCAATTGCCAAACCGAACAGGGGATTCACTAGTTGCGAGAGAGTAGGGGGCTCCGTGTAAATTTACAGCGCCATACCCATTTGCATGGATCTCAAGTGACTCAAAATCAGGCGCGAAATCTCCCGCCCATCCATGATGGCATGCTACGTAAGCAGGCGGGTGCTGTCAGGGGCGTTTTGGACTCCCACCTAGCAAACTAACAAAGATTAAGGACCTCGATTTAGCAGTTCGGGAGTACCGGTATCTGGATGAGACTTCGTTACAAGTTCAAGGATGGTGCGTGCAATTCACTCAAAAAAAAATCAAGACTCCTTAGAATTCGTGGAGTGCGGTAGTAGGGTATTCATGTGATTGAAATCGCTACATGAACTATTGCAAGTTGCAACACCAACCATTGGTATAATCTCGCACATAAATGATTGCAATCACCATCCCAACATCAACATGTTGCCGCTAACTCTAGTTCCACCGTGCTTGCTAGATCAAGATCCACTCATTGATCAGGTCCATGGTGACGTGAAAGGTTATGGGTATGTAGTATACAACTTAAAAAAATTATATATGATAAGAAAAAAATGTCTGTGGACCAAAATGAGAAAATATCTAGTGAAAACCATACACCAGGAGGAAACCTAAAAACTTTATTAAAAAACATGTTTAGGAGTTTTAAAATATTTCAAAACCACCTATATGTGTAAATGAGATGAAGAGAAACATTCACAAGAAGTTGCAAGTCCAAATACTAATATTTTTAATATATACAAAATAACAAAATCGTGATTTATGTGAGCTAATTTTTGTTTGTCATTTTGCACATGTTTTGTTATTTTTGTATCTATTAAGCAAAGGTAAGTTTTGACTTGTAATTTTGGGTATGTTTCTCTCTATCTCATCTATATACATGTAAGGCTTCAATTTTTTTAAAAAAAACTTGTAAATCTGTTTTCGAATAAAGTTTTCATATTTCTCCTAATGTATGGTTTCTACTGTATATTTTCCCGTCTAAATGATATCAACGAATAAGTTTATGGACTTAAAAAAATACAAAACAAAGTTTCTGTACCTAGTTGATAGTGAACAAGTTCAGGTCTATGAACTAAAAAAAAAAGCGATCTTGTATGATGGAAAATGCTTCAGAGTAGACCCATTTGTTAGACTTTTGTACGACCAAGTGTTTTAAGCTCTTTGATTGATAGGTGAACCTCTACCCAAGTAATTTTAACCATTAGATTTCCTGGTCATATAAAAGTCTAACAAAGCGAGTCTACTCTATAGCAGTGCTCCTTGTATGATAGAGGACACCAGCGATTTATCAGTGCCCTCTTCTACCAGCTTGGCAACGACCATAGCGCAATCAGATTTCAACACCACCGCCCTGTCCGGCCAACGTTCTGAGGCGTAGCCCGTCGAGACAAGCCCATGCCTCAGCTTCCTCTGCATCCCTGCAATGATATAAGACCCGTGTAGCTGTAAGTAATGACTGCCCCTGGCGATCACGAATGATGACCCCCAGCCCAGCCGCTCCACTGGACTGATCAAACGCACCATCAACATTGACTTTTAGCACTCCCATATCTGGTGGCATTCATCACCGGTCTGCCTCCCAGCCCTTGTTGTGAGCGGTAACCCCCTACCTAGCGCCTTCTAGTTGCTTACCCTCGCAGTCCTCCTGCACTAGTTGGTTCGATCGTTGCAGGCTATCCATGCACTTGGTGAGAAAGATTACAGAACCATCAATGGAAATACTCTTGCCTGCTTGTGTCACGTTGTTCCTGACGTTCCAGGCTTGCCAGATAAGCATTAGAAAATTGGCAAGAACCCTCTTAGGGTATTTCTCAACTATCATCGGTAACCATTCCGGACCAGACCAGATCAGGTCCTCCTCCTTTGGTAGATCCCAGTGTTCCGCCATTGCCTGCCTCGGAGCCCTCGCGTGGGGGCACTTAACCACTGCATGGAATCCATCCTCCGCCTCTGTACCACAGATGTCACAGGTATTCAGTGCGCACAGGTGCCTGTAACAACGATTAGCCTGAGTGGGTAAGCCGTTGCAGGATAGTTTCCATGCGAACACCTTGACCTTGGGAGGTACTGCTATTTTCCAAAGCTTTTTGTAGGCCTCCCTTATGCCATTTGTCGAAGAGCTGTTACCAGTATCTCTGAGCCCATGCTCTAGTCTCATGGCTAGCCTGTAAGCGCTCCTGACAGTAAATAACCCTGTCTTCTCCTGCTGCCATGCAACAGAGTCACTTGTCCTTTGGAACGGGATCTTGATTCGAAGAATTTCTGCAACTACTACTACTACTACCTAAAAACTTTATTAAAAAACATGTTTAGGAGTTTTAAAATATTTCAAAACCTCCTATATGTGTAAATGAGATGAAGAGAAACATGCACAAGAAGTTGCAAGTCCAAACACTAATATTTTTAATATATACAAAAATAACAAAATCATGATTTATGTGAGCTAATTTGTTTTTTTTTGTCATTCTGCACATGTTTTGTTATTTTTGCATCTATTAAGCAAAGGTAAGTTTTGACTTGTAATTTTGGGTATGTTTCTCTCTATCTCATCTATACACATATAAGGCTTCAATTTTTTTTTGAAAACTTCTAAATCTGGTTTTGAATAAACTTTTCATATTTCTCATAATGTATGGTTTCTACTGTATATTTTCCCATCTAAATGAGATATCAACGAATAAGTTTATGGACTTAAAAAATATAAAACAAAGTTTCTGGACCTAGTTGATAGTGAACAAGTTCAGGTCTATGAACTAAAAAAAAGTTCAAGTCTATAGTGTATTTTACTTTTTGAAAAAATAGCCTTAGATGTGCAAAACGTAAAAAAGAGGGTCAAGGTGGAACTGTCCCATTTATTAATTATTAATTATTAACTTAGATATGACGTGTTTTTTTCCTGGATACTAAATTTTAAATCTGTTCTATTGAGTATTGGAATACTAATTAGAAGTAGACAAAACCCATTCAGATAGTTGTCTTGTGTCTTGGAACTGAGTTCAGCGTCCTTTAAAATATGGTTGGCTAGGTGTCCATGATCTTGAGCGCAAGGATGGGCCTTAAAAATCCGTTGGCTTTAGTTACAGAAGACTGATTCATCAAAACCATGGGAGGGCCTGCCAATTGAAGTACCTCGAAATGCCCAAGCTTTGTTTGGAGTAGCAGTCTCCACTCGCATTGGTGACAGCCAGGGAACAAAATTCTGGTTAGATCGATGGATTAATGGCTAGATTGTTAGTGAAATCGCCCCTAACCTTTTTGGCATAATCCCCAAGAGGCTAAGGAACCAAAGAACAGTTGCACAAGGTCTCAACAATAGAGCTTGGGTGAGAGACATACAACTATACAAGAAGGCCTCACTGTCCAGATCATCATCGAGTACCTTGCAGTTTGGGACTTGGTGGAAACTTTCTCCTTGCAGCCGGAATTACAAGACCAACACATTTGGCGTTTCACTCAGTCCGGCATTTACAACAGTAAGTCAGCCTACCAAGCATTTTCTCTTGGTACTATCAGGTTTACACCGTGGAAAAAAATTTTGGAAGACATGGGCTTCTTCCCGCTGCAAATTCTTTATGTGGTTGGTCACAAACAACAGGTGTTGTACCTTATACCGTCTAGCCAGGAGGAATACCACACTCTCATGCCTGCCCGCTTTGTGATCAGCATGAAGAAACCATTGACCATCTACTGGTTTCTTGCGTTTTCTCCTAAGAAGTCTGAACCTTGATTCTCCTTAAGGCCTTGTTCGTTTTCAGCTTATTGAAACAGGCCCAAGAACTATTTTGGGCCAGGAATAAGAGGTCCGGTTGTTTTCATTCCGGATCTAAAGAGGTGCAGAATCAATCCGGTCCTTTAGCTGTATCAAATGATTAAGACGGGTCCAATTTCATTCCAGGTTAGGCCTTAACCGAACATCAATTTTCTCATAGATGAGGTTTCATTCTAGGCCATTTCTTTCCGGTCGGATTGGTCTATGTTCCGGTCCAATCCGTTGAAACCAAACAAGCCCTAAGTTAAACCTACTACAACTTACGCCTCAGCCCACAGTGAGCTGTTTCTCTAGTTGGTGGAGCAAGATTCGCTATCAGGAGAAGAGGCCTTAACATCCTGGTCATCTTAGTTGCTTGGGAGATATGGAAGCACAAAAATAATTGTGTTTTCAATAGACAACAGCGGAACATCCCTATGATTTTAAGAGATATTGGAAACGAAGCAGTTTGGTGTCTCGCTGGAGCTTCCCAACTACAACAATTCCTCATGTGTTCGGTTATCTAGTCGTGTGGATGTACATACGCAATCTCCTGTTTAGGAGTAATAACTCGCCTTTTTTCTTCTTAATTAATGAAATAATGTGTAACTCTTCTACACATTCGAGAACAAAAAAAATTCATAACTTCTAGTCTAAATGACGAGACGAATCTATTAAATCTAATTAGATTATGATTAGATAATATGATGCTACAGTAAATATCTCATATGATAACTTAATTGAGCTTAACAGAATTATCTTATAAATTAGTCTTCAATTATATAGTTAGTATTATATTTAATTATCTCTACAACTTATTAATTAAAGTGAGGTCGTCTATACCACTTTTTTCGTGTTCAGATGTGTCCATAATATTATCATATTTAGTTTATATCTAACAATGATTCACCAATCAGTTTGAGTTATTTTTTGAACCATTTTCTAATCCTTTGTTGAATTGGACTCCGATTCCAATTTGATATTTCATACTAACAATTAATCATCTTATTGCTTTAACATCATATTTTGGATGAAAACTAATAACAAGAATTCCAATAATAACTCACTCCAAAATTATTATAATAAATATTCTTTTTAAAACTTAAAAAGATAAAGCAAAATAAAAATAAAGAAAATTCTCAAACCAAAAAATTGATTAATTAAAAACTTTTTATAGTTAAAAAACATTCTAACCATAATTTTTTTTAACAAAGACCCGTGATAATGCACGGGTATTTTTGCTAGTCATATTTAATATTGAGTAAATTTCTCAAAACTACAGGTTTTATTATAAAACTATCACAAAACTACAGGTTTAAGAAGATGTATCACAAAACTACAGATTTAATGTACCTTTGCATCACAAAACTATAGATTTAACAAGATACTCCCTCCATACTTCAAAAAAAAATCGTATAGGACGTGATTTAGCATACCAAAGACTCATTAATTAAAAGATATTTTCCTTCTCTATGTTTATTAAAGACGTCTTGGTACTAACCCAATCAATAATGTGTGCTTATCTTGGTGATTGTTGTTGTGAAGCAAAATTGTTCAGCGTATGAGGATGTTGGTTTAATTCTCCACAACCATAATATTTGTTTGCTTTTCGAGAAAATGACTTGCTTTTGTAAAATCAGCTATAGACCCATAACGACTTCTTTTTAAAGTATGTAGCGAGTATATCATAAAACTACAAATTTAAGGAGTCAATTTATCACAAAACTACAAGTTTTAACTTTGTAAAATCTGTAATTTTTTGCGATTCACACAGACACTAAATATATAGTCTTACGATGAACACTTGTTCAATATGTAGTTTTACGATAAACGATACAATAAATATGTATTTTTGTGATACAATTCTTTAAATCTGTAGTTTTGTGATAGTTTTGACACAAAACCTGTAGTTTTGTGAAATTTACTATTTAATCTTTACAATCTATTAATTGAGGTATGGTCATTCACTTCGTGTCCACAAAATTAGAGATAGAATCCAAATCGATTTTGTACCTTTCATATCAAGTACCAAATTTTAAAAATCATAACTTCCTTGTACGGAGCTCAAATGAGGCAAACTCGGACTCTATCTCATAGCCCTCGAAAAGTTCTACAACTTTGGTATTCAATTGAAGCTCAGATCCTGTTGTTTTGGTTTCCAAATATGCGACATAAAAATATTTTTCTGATTTAGACTCCTCTACGCAGGTCTCTGTGCGGGGCCATATCTCCTAGCTCCGGAGTCCAAATAATATGATCCACATATGTTTCGAAAAGGTCTCGACGATATATACAAATTTCGTGTTTTAACCTTTTTCATTAGAGTAAGTTTTCAAGTTCAAAATCACGTTGCAATGCAGTGCTATATTTGGACTGTATGGATTGATTTTTTTTCCGAAT
The DNA here is from genome assembly GCA_032690845.1 of Eleusine coracana subsp. coracana. Taxonomy (NCBI): domain Eukaryota; kingdom Viridiplantae; phylum Streptophyta; class Magnoliopsida; order Poales; family Poaceae; genus Eleusine; species Eleusine coracana. Next base: position 52,227,570 of record CM064427.1, on the reverse strand, counting down.
AAAACTTCTAGAAATCTTTAGGCATTGCACCACGACCTTGCCCTTGTGTTGAGTTTTATAGAGATCTGGAGGTATCTTGTATGAAAAGCTCTCTTTACATAATAAGTTGGATTTTATATCAGTTCTTCTCATATTTGACTTTTTTTAATGTTATTTTACTTAATTTTATAACATTGCACTCAAACGATACTACATGTTAAAGGTTAAAAAATATATTTATAATAAAAATATGGTAAAAAATATAAAAAATTATTATTTTTAACATATAATATTGTATATATCTAATAATTATATTGTGTATATAATACTTTATATTTAAATTATAAAAATTATTTTATTTTTTTAAGTCCATAGCAATACACGGACACTTAGCTAATATTTAAAGAACTAACGTAACAACACTAAAATTTAGATTTCAGAAAAAAACATAACATAGAAAAAGCCTCGGCTTTGCAATACTCGCGTTGTCAGCACAGGTACGGTTCCTAGTATGTTACTAGATACGGCAATAAAACCTGCAGTCTGCCACGTACGAAACAGGCAACAAAACCTAGTATGATATCTTTTCCGGTGGAGGTCAGGGCCGCCCCCCTCTCCCTCGCTGGCCATGGAGTCGCGAGATCTGCGATTCGGGCAGCATCAACGGAGAGCAAGGCGCCGCAGGCCGTGGAGCACGCTCGCTTCGTATGGCAACGCGCTGTCTCCCCTCCCCCCTTCCCCACCCCTACCCCGCGGGACGGTTTTCATCGTCCCTCGCGCTGTTCTTTCCAGTCTGCGTCTTACAGGCATGAGTCGTGAAATACTAGAGACCAGGGTATGTTTTTCGAATTCAGAATCAGTAAGAAGCTCTCTTACAGGCATAAGGTACACCGATTATTAATTCAATTCGCTCTTCCCTCTCACCTTTTATCATTTCATTCTTCATTTTTGTGTCGGGGCTAAGTAATATTTGATCCTGATGGTTGTTTGCAAGAGTATGAGACGCAGCAACAATATTCCTTATGGGAGCATTGTATATTTGAGCATCAACTGGAATGCTTCCGAATAGATGAACTTGAAGGGCGCATCATCAGATCGTGATGCTGTATAGGAAGAATGCTTGCTGCAATTTAGAGCAGGACGAACTCATGCAAAGAGGAACAAACATGATTTTGTTATGCTTCGATCCTGCTTGGCTGCTACTCCATCATGCTACAACATCATGAAAGGTAGTGACTTCCTCAGTTGAAAAACATACTAACCTTTTAAAAACAGTATAGTGAAATGACCTAGATTTGAACAGAGAATATCTTAAAGTTATCGCAGTTACAAGATCTAATGATCGAATGCTACTTTACACACCACTACAGTAAAAATGATACATTAATAACTCAAACAATTAGCAGGAACATCAGTACAACTACAAAATGTTCAAACATTTTGAAAATCACTGTTTCTTGTTTCCTATCTGAATTCATCGTTTACCAACACAACAGTTTCTTGAAATCATGCATTTTTATCTTAAGAGCATGTAATTACCAAATGATTTTCCCAAAGAATACAAAAATATAGTTTCACTGACAAATTATGTTTAGCAGGATAAAAAGCCAATCTGAAACACAGATTTAAGATATCGATACAGGAAATGTTGTTTCTTTTGAACTAAGGTCCTGGAACACCATTATGAAGGAAGATTCATCTCAGAATATCCTTCATGATCTGTGAGGAACTTGTAAGTTCTTGTAGGAACTCAAGTATATTCTCACTGAACTATTTTGACAAATTTCGCATGAAGTTCTCATTCATTTTATTTGGTAGTTATGCACCACAAAAGAATGTCTGCATCCAAAAGAAAATTTATAGAAGGTCATGAATTATCTTCTTTTTCTCTAAGAAGAATGTCTTCTTTATAAATGAAGGTACAAAATTTTGTACCAAGTGTGCAGTAAGAGGGGAGGTGTTTTTTTTAGGCCTCTCCTACTGGGTACAGTTGTAGTATCTGATCGTGTGCGTACACACTCACACCACCAACACGCATACCTACACACCCATGCTGTCATGGGCAGACATGGGAACTGTAGCGCAGACCGTTACTGTAGCAACGTGTTACTGTTGCTACACTAGGGTTTGAAGATTGGTTTCCTTAGTTGTTAGGATTAGTTTCTTAGGAGTCAACTTACCTCATCCATATATAGATGGGAATTGGAATTGTATCCAAGTTCAAGAAGCAAGAAATAGATTAAGAATTTATAACTCTCCTATGGCTACCCTTATAGTGCGACCGACGCTGTCAACGAGGTCGTGCTGCTTGGGTTTAGGCTAATCTAGTTCAGTTCATGACAATTGGTAATAGCTAGCTTTGGTTACGATCCACGGAGGCCACCACTGCTGAGAAACTTGCGGAAATCGCCACTACAAGGTTTCAGGGCTATTGCCATGACATTCATCGCAACAATGTGATTTTCGTTGCAATAGACATGGGTAATTGGAACAAAAGGTGATTTTGGTTGCGATAGATTGGATATATCGCCACGCATGTATGTGCATTGTAATTAGGGCGACGTTTTTACAACGCTTTTGCAACGTTGAAATGTGAGGTTTTTGCAACGCGTGGTGCAACTCGGTGCTCTTGCAGAGTGCTTCAGGACCTTCATGCATGTTGAGGAGAAGCCGCTATTGTCCCTGGTGGCCATGGACGAAATCAGTACTAGCCTCGGTTAGCAAGTCGAGTTTCTTGGAGGTGCCGTGCTAATCCCAGAGGCGGAAGTGGACCAGTGTCCTCGTCCTTCAGCAATGCAGGAAGCACGGGTGTCTTATAATCTCATGCTAGTAGTAGAGCAGCGCCTTGAAGAGTTAAGAAAGATGCAGATTGAGGAGGTGAACCATGATTTTTGTGGTGTTGCCTAGTCGTCACCTAGGCGGTGTGACGGTGGTGGGTCGCCATAGGACGCCACACAGTTTTAGTTACGCCTAGGCGTTGATCGCCACAGGACGCCACAAAAACCATGGGTGAAACAATCTGCCGCACTATTGTATAAAGATGCAGATGTTTCTTCTCTGCTTATAGTAAACATGTCAGACGGCAAGGTAACATCCACGGTGGGGAGCAAATACGTTGAGGTGGTTAGGTGGTCATCACCAGTTGACCTTCCAGTAGGGCTTGCATCACTTCCTAGATTGAGTCTTCACCTCATTCAGATGGGTACACACATGCATCTAGGAAAGGCAACAACGTTGGACTCAACTAGCCAGTTCTGTTCTCATGTGAGGCAGCAGAATGAAAACTTGCTGCTATGTGGTCTTCTGGGCGCTCCACCATGGTCACCACCACAGATCAACGGTGATCTGTTACAGAAGGATGGAGGAAAAGGAAGAGTCCAGCTGTGAATGGTACAACGTATACAGTGATATCTGGATATTATATTCTTGGGCGACAGTTGATCATGATATGTAAGTCTTAGCTTCATAGGTGTTTTAGCACCATTTGCTGTATCAGCAGCCTGTATGGCTGCTGCATTGGCTTGCTGCATATGTCGGCACAACAGCCATTTAGTAAACCAATAACCTAGCTAGTAAGTACTAGATGTTGTAGCAAAGTTTGCTTAGTATAGGTAGTAGTAAAAGTCAGTTTTGTTTTGACTTAGCCAGCTTGTCCAGCAGTCAATTAGACTTAGATAGTAATTTCTAGATATAGCAGTAGTCAATTTTACTTTGACAATGACCTAGTTACAGCCTGTAATAATAGGCAGCTGTATCCAGTCAGGTTCAGGCTGTTGGCCCTAAGATCACAGCACCAGCACACAATTCACACTCACAAACACTTAGACTTGGCTCAGGCTGGATGATGAACACATACAAGACTAGGCACACAAGCACTTTGTTGCAGCTGAGCTGCTTTTGGCTGGGCCATCTGCCCTTTATTTATAGCTCAAACATTACAAGGCAGCAGCCCTAGTGGCTTGCTGGACACATGAAAGACCTTGACTTGACTTGACTTGGGTTGACTGACCTTGCTGCCCAAGACAAAGACTTTGACTGACTTGCACACTAAGCTAAAAGAAATTGCTAGGAAGCTACTAGGAAACTAACTACTACTTTATACTAGTGCTGAGTAAGTGCATTTGTCAACAAATCTCCCCCTAAATGCATTACTCAGCCTTCATCTTGATCAGTCCAATCTTGGAGCAGAGCTCCTTGAATCGAACTCGACCAAGTGACTTGGTGAAGATGTCCCCGAGCTGTCTGCCGGTCTCGATGAACTCGAGGACAATCAGTCCTTCCTCGACGCAATCACGGATGAAGTGATAACGGACGTCGATGTGCTTGCTGCGGTTCATGGAGGACTGGATTCTTGCAAAGTGCAATGGCGGATTTGTTGTCCACCATCAACCTCGGTGCTTGCAGCTCCTCTCCAGTGAGCTCGCACAGCAGCCGATGGAGCCACACATCCTGGCATGCAGCGGTGGCGGCAGCAATGTATTCTGCCTCGCAGGTCGAGAGCGCCACCACCCTCTGCTTCTGTGCCTGCCAGCTGATTCGGCTATGACCAAGGCAGAAGAGCACACCAGTGGTACTCTTCCGATCATCGATGTCGCCGGCCATGTCGCTGTCGCTAAACCCGGTCAGCTTCAGCTCTTCCTCGCCGCCTTCCTTGTTGTAGACGATACCGTACTCCCTCGTTCCTGCGATGTAACGCAGGATCAGCTTGACAGCGATGAGGTGATCCTCCCTTGGATCCTCCATGAACCGGCTCACATAGCCCACGGCGAATGCGAGGTTCGGCCGTGTGTGCACCAAGTATCGTAGGCCGCCCACAAGGCTACGGTAGCGCGTTGCATCGACCGCTGCCGTTGTGCTCTTTTTGGACAGCTTCAGCCTATCCTCCATGGGCGATTGGGCTGGCTTGCAATCTGCCATGCCGCCCTTCTCAAGCAGCTTCTGCACGTAGGCGCTCTGGCACAGCCGGATCCCATCCTTCCCCTGCTTTACCTCGATTCCAAGGTAGTAGGACAGCAACCCAAGGTCGCTCATCCTGAACAGCGACGTCATCTCCTTTTTGAACGCGTTGATGTCCCTCTTATCACCGTCGGTGATGATCAAGTCGTCCACGTAGACGCCCACAATCAACGGCGCGCGTCCAGATCTCCGTATGTAGAGCGCATGCTCGTTGGCGCACTTGGTGAAGCCCAGCTTCTTCAAGCTTGCGTCCAGCTTGATGTTCTATGCCCACGGCGCTTGCCGTAGCCCGTACAGAGCTTTGCGCAGCCGAAGCTCTTTATGCTCCTTTTCGTCGACGATGAACCCTGGCCGCTGCTGCGCGAAGACCTCCTCTGCAAGCTCGCCATTCAAAAAGGCTGACTTGACATCCATGTGATGCACAAGCCAGCTCTTCTTCGCTGCCAGAGCTAGCACGAGTCGCACAGACTCCATGCGCGCTACCGGCGCGAACACCTCTTCAAAGTCGACGCCTTCCCTCTGTACGTAGCCCTTTGCCACCAACCGTGCCTTGTGCTTCACAAGCTTGCCGCCAGCATCACGCTTGATCTTGTACACCCGTTTTAGCCCAATCGGCCGGCAATTTGTCGGCGGATCGACCAGCTCCCAAGTGTGGTTTTCCTCAATCGACTGCATCTCCTCGATCATGGCCTTGCGCCAATTCGGGTCTTGCTCCGCCGCCGAGAACGTGCTTGGCTCTTCTGCAGATACCATCAGCAGCCGCTGCTGCCCGAGAGCGGCGAGCCCCGGAATTGGAGCGTCGTCGACAGAGTCTTGGACTGGCCTGAACCTTAACTGTCACCAGCGTAGGCTCCGTCCAGATTTGGTGTCGCATCTCCCGGTGGAGACACGAATCGCGTCGAATTTAGCGTCGCCGTCGCGGAAACAGAGGAACCCGACGAGGCGGGCGAAGCAGGGGAGCCGGGCTCTGCTCCACCTCCCAGTGGAGTGTGCGGCTCCTCCTCATCTTGCATTGCTCGATCTGCTCCCCCTCGCTCTGCAATCTCCTCCTGCTCCACCGTGAACTCGAACACCGCCGGATTTGAGCTTGATGCCGCGCCAGCTCCGCCACTCACCATCGTCCAATCCCAGCTCGCGCCTTCGTCAAACACCACGTCACGTGAGACGTGCACCTTCTTGCCGACGGGATCGTAGAGGTGGTAGGCTTTGCTCCACGGCTCGTAGCCGATGAACACCATACGCGTGCTCCCGTCCTCCAGCTTGCCGAGATGCGGCTACACCGTCTTCACGTGTGCCACACAGCCGAATGTCTTGAGGAAGGAAACACTCGGCTTCTTGCCATGCCATGCCTCATATGGCGTCTTCCAAGCCACACTCTTCGTAGTCGACCAGTTGAGGATGAACACCGCCATGCTCATTGCTTCCCCCCAAAACGCTGCCGGCACACCTCTAGCCTTCATCATGCTCCTGGCCATCCCAACGATGGTCTAGTTGCGCCGCTCCACCACGCCATTCTGCTGTGGCAAGTACGGTGCCGAGAGATGGCGCTCCACCCCTGCCTCAGCACAGTGCCGCCCGAATTCCACCGAAGTGAATTTGCCGCCACGATCCATCCTTAGCACCTTTAGCTTCCTCCCTGTTTCCGCCTCGACGCGAGCGTGGAACTCCATGATCGCTCGCGCCAACTCATCCTTGCTGGTCAGCAGCCGAAGCCACATGTACCGGCTGTAGTCGTCAACGAGAAGAAGGAAGTAGTGCCGCCCGCCATGCGTCGCCGGCGTGTTCGGGCCGCATAGATCACCGTGCACCAGGTCGAGGAGCCCGTCAGCACAGTATTTGGCCTTCTGTGGGAACGCGTGTCGCCACTGCTTGCCGGTGAGGTAGCTGTCGCACAGCTCCCCGCCGCGCTCAATCTTGGGCAGGCCGTGGACCATCTCCTTGCGCCCGAGCGTTGCCAGCGCATCAAAGCCAATATGGCCGAAACGGCCATGCCACAACCAGGCATCGTCTTCATGCTTTGCCACTAGACACGTCGCCTGCTTGAGGTTGAGCTTGATGGTGTACAGCCGGTTCTTGTCACGCGGTACTCGCATCAGCAACCGTTGAGTCCGGTCACGGACCCGCAGCACGCCGTCTTCGATCACCACCTTGCAGCCTCGCTCATCGAGCTGCCCAAGGTTGATGATGTTGTTCTTCAGCTTGGGGATGAAGTATACCCCGGTCAATGTCCTGTGCACTCCATTCAGGCACTTGAACTCCACTGAGCCGCGTCCTTCAATCCTCACCACCGAACCATCACCGAACTTGACAGATCCGGTAATGGTCTTGTCCATGCTGTTGAACGCCATCACTTTGCCTGTCATGTGGCTGCTTGCGCCGGTGTCGAGGTACTAGACGTCTTTGTCTTCCTCTTCACGCCCAAGATTGGCTTGTGCGCGCGCCTCATTCAGCTTCACCTCCCCGCCGCCTTCTTCCTCAACCACGCTGCCCAAGGCACAAAGTTGGGTCAGGAGTAGAGATGGTTCCACTGCTCTTGCTTCCTCGATGACGTTGGCCTGCTCTTGCCGCCCTTGCCGCCTTGGTGCTTTGCAGTCGCACGCCCAATGGTTTCTTGCCACAGTTGTGACACTTGTCGTCTGGGCGCGGGCTGGCTCTCCCTTTCTTGGGCTTGCCCCGTCCGCGCCCACCACCCTTGTTGCCGGAGCCGGATGCGCCGTCGCTGCTCCGCTCCTTGCAGTGTGCTGCCCACTGCTCCTCAGTGAGCAGCAGCTTGCTGCCTTCTCCTGTTGACGCCGGCGTTTCCTTGCGGTCCTCCACCGTCTTGAGCCGCCCGGTTACGTTCTCCAGCGAGAGCTCGGACAAGTCGAGCAGAGTCTCGATTGACAAAGCAATCTGCTCGAACTTGGGAGGCACAACACGGAGGAGTTTCTTAATCGCCTCCTGCTCGCTGACGGTCTCACCAAGCATCGAGAGCTCGGTGATCATCGCTCCTAGCCGCAGCGAGAAATCCTCCACTAGCTCGCCGTCGCGGAACGCGATGTTCTCGTAGTCCCGCTCGCAGCTGCTGCGCCTTCCCCTTCCTTTCCCGGTCAGAGCCAATCCTCATGGACTTGAGCTTGTCCCAGGCTTCCTTGGGCGTCGCCTTCGACGCCAAGGTGGAGACGAGCTCCTACAGTACAGCGTGCAGGATGGCCTCCATGGCCAACCTGTCCTCCATCTTATCTTCTGCTCCAACATCGACGGCCTCCCAGAGGTCTCGCGCCTCGAGCATCACCTTCATCATCAGCGTCCAGTCGGTGTAGTTCGTGCACATGAGCGTGGGGAATGTCGTGGCGTCGCCAAACCTGCTCCTGCTCCCCCTTCCTCTGCTCCTTACCGGGGAAGCAGAGTCACCATGGCGTCATCCGTGACGACCTTGTGGGCGTGGTCTAGCAGACGGCCGCCTTCCATTGGCGCTATCAACCTCTCCCTAGTTACCACCACCATTCTCGTGCTCTGGCAAAGGCGGCGGCGTCACCATTTGCAGCTAGCGGTGATCACACGGCTCTGATACCAATTGTTGGCCCTAAGATCATAGCACCAACATACAATTCACACTCACACACTCACAAACACTTAGACTTGGCTCAGGCTGGATGATGAACACATACAAGACTAGGCACACAAGCACTTTGTTGTAGCTGAGCTGCTTTTGGTTGGGCCATCTGCCCTTTATTTATAGCTCAAACATTACAAGGCAGCAGCCCTAGTGGCTTGCTGGACACATCAAAGACCTTGACTTGACTTGACTTGGGTTGACTAACCTTGCTGTCCAAGACAAAGACTTTGACTGACTTGCACACTAAGCTAAAAGAAATTGCTAGGCAGTTGCTAGGAAGCTACTAGGAAACTAACTACTACTTTATACTAGTGTTGAGTAAGTGCATTTGTCAAACACAGGCCCCTCCCTGAACCGACTTCCTGAACATGTTGTTCAACGCATTGTGAAAAAAGTAGGCGTCACGCCGTTTCCCCAGCTCATGCGCACCAAGTATGAGGATTGGATCCTCTTGATGTGTGTGAAGTTGGAAGCTCGTGGCTTCTGGGAAGCCATTGAATATAGCGATGCCAATCGCCAAGATGATCGCATGGTGATAGACACGTTGTTGTTAGCCATTTCCCAGGAGATGATTCGCACCATGGCGACAAGGAGACGACAAAGGCGGCTTGGGAAGCAATCAGGACTATCTACATCGGGTCTGATTGCGCCCGGAAGTCGATGGTGCATCTCCTGATCAGGGACTGGGAGCTGCTCTCCTTCCGCGATGGCGAACACTTGGACGACAATGTGCTCTGCGTCTCCGGCATGGTGAGCTCCCTCAACATCTACGACGAGTCCATCACCGAGCAGAAGGCTGTTGAGAAGCTGCTCAACACCGTCCCTTCGAAGTACTCGCATATCACACTCTCAATTGAGGTGCTGCTCAACACAACCGACCTGTCGATTCAGTAGGTGACCGGGCGCTTGAAGACTGAAGATGATCGCACCAGACTTTGACCAGGCGGGCGGGAAGTTGTTGCTTACAAAGGAGCAGTGGGTGGCAAAGATGGAGTGGCAAGCCAGTGACTCATCGTCAAGTGGTGGTAGGTAATACGGCAGTGGAGGATCGCATTGTCCATCACGTAAACAAAGGACGCGAGGCGGCCCTGGCGAAAACAAAAGAGCTGCTCACGACACACCGCGCGACATGATGAACGACAATTGGTGTCGAAACTATGACAAGTACGACCACTAGACCAAGGACGGTTGCAAGCCAAGATAGGAGCAAACGCACCTGGCTACAGAGATTGCTGATGGTGCAAGTCTGTGCTTGGTCCGCACAGAGCACAACGAGTTCGGTGATCTCAAGCACGCGCACGGACATGCCGGCTCTAGGAACCCAAGTTCAACTAGGGGAGCCATGTGCCTAGACGTTCCTCGGTGTGGACGACAACCACCTCAGCGACAAGTGGTTGCTCGACACTAGAGCAACCAACGATATGACTGGGCGTCATGATGTCTTCGTCAAGCTTGATCGCAACATCACCGTCTCAGTCTGCTTCGGCGACGGATCAACGGTGGACATCAAAGGACTAGGCTCAATCATCTTCTCTGGCACTGGCGGTGAGCATCAAGCCTTGACGGTTGTGTACTACATCCATTGGCTTAAGAACAACATCGTCTCTGTGGGCCAGCTACATGAGAAGATGAAGTCGCACCAAACTAAGCTTGAAGATCGCAACATCCCTGGTGTGTTCATTGGCTACGAGGCAGGCACCAAGACCTATAGGGTGTTCGACCCTATGTCCCAACACGTCCACATCACTCACAACGTGGTGTTCGATGAAAAGCCAAGAAGAAGGGCCCTAGAGAATTCGTCATCGACTCCACGATCATGATGTATGGCGCACTGGCACCTGCGAGTCTAGATCATGTGGGTGCAGCCTCTAGATCCAACACACCACCAGAGAGTCCACCTCCAGTGTTATCGTCTCCAGCTGCGACACCATAGGGCTCTCCTACTCCAGCACCCGTTGTCGAGTTCGCTTCGACACCATAGGGCTCTCCTACTCCAACACCCATTGTCGAGTTCACTTCGCCATTAGCAAATGCAGAAGAGAACCTTGATGCAGAGCACAGGGTCATGCCTGTGCGCTTCCATCGAGTCCACAACATCCTCGGTGATGATGCGCTTCTGCGTGGCCTGGCTGTGCACGAGTTGACATAAGCGTGGCTCCACATGCGAAGCGCCCATGAGCAGACCACATTCGCTGAAGCGGAGAAGAAGACAGGGTGTCAACAAGACATGGAGGAGGAAATTCAAGTAGCGGAGAAGAACAAGACATGGCACCTCGTCGAGCTTCTGCTAGGACGACGTCCAATTGGACTTCGATGGGTGTACAAGCTGAAGAAGGACGTCGCCGGCAATGTCGTCCGTGACAAGGCCCGCCTGGTCGTGAAAGGCTATGTCCAGTGCGTTGACACTAGTGGCTCGACTTGAATCCGTGAGGCTCATGATCGCCATGGCGGCACCGGTGACCTTAAGTCCGCCTTCCTCAGCGGTGCCCTTAAGGAGGAGGCATATGTCGAGCATCCACCTAGCTTCATCACAAAAGGGAAGGAGCACCTCGTCTACCGCCTCGACAACACACTCTACGGCTTATGCCAAGCACTGCGCGCATGGAACGTGAAGCTCGACGCCAACTTGCTCCAACTCGGATTCAAGCAATGCGTCTCCAAGCATGGTGTCTACCTATCCTGTACCGGTACAGATACATGTATCAGTATCTGCAATCCGACGGATACGTATATGTGGATACGTTATTTCTCAAATAATCCGATATGTGGATATGTTTTAATAATAAAATTTTAAAAAAGTATAATATAATAAGTGAAAAGAAAAAAGAAGAAAAAGGAGAAAAAACCAAAGGAAAGTACGTTTAGGCCATAACTGTTCATAGCCCATTATGAAGCAGCACATTCTCCTCTCACTTTTACCCTAGGTATAAATATGCTACCCAATCCACCAGCCACTAGGAATTAGCCGTCTCTCTCTCTCTCTCTCTCTCTCTCTCTCAGTCGATAAATTTGATAACTGGTATTGCAAATATGCCTTAAAATAATAGATCTAATCTACGCGAATAAAGGGAACAATCATCTATCAAAGGATATGAGAAAACCAGATAAAACACTGTGAAGATGATCGAACCATGATAACTTATCGACTAAATGTCTTGATAGAACCCTATCGACTCTACCTTTAATCGGATCAGACCTAGCCCTATCGACCCAGACCCAGCAAGAGATCGAAGTCGATGTAGTCAGATCAAACTTAATCGAGACAGTGCCCAAACACGGTAAATAGGGCTAGATTTAATCCAACTATAGATAAAAATCGATAAAGTGACTCGAATAATAGATCTAAATCAAGCTCATAAAACCTACTAAAAGTCACAATTGATTAGACCTAACGGAGACAATATTATAACTTAAAGTCGATAGAATAAACACGATAAAGATCTAATTATCGGATAACTAGCAACTACAAAGATAACAACTAGAATATCAAATCAATGAGAAAGTACTAGTTGAAGTCGATGAGATTACCGAGGGTAACTAATCCAAGTCTCTCGTCGAGATCAGAGCCAATGCAGCCCACGCAAGATGAGGATTTCGTCGAGTAGGAAAAGGTGGCGATGTGTCGAATTGTATTGAATGAAAAGTTACCATTTCTCGTACAGACCCTATTACATATTTATAACCCCGTACAAGGGGTTCTAATCCGAGTCGATCATGATTCTTCTCTTTCCAAATAAATAAACCGACTAGATTATTCCTAAACAAAATCTAACTAAAAACATAAAAGATAAAATAAACCCTGGCGGACCCACTTTATTCTCTTCGGCCATTGGACTTCTTTGACCCAGCCGATTCTGCATCCGCATCTTTGACTACTAGGCCCGGTCCAAATTCTGGTGCCAACAGAACTAAACTGTGTCCTTCTAGAGATCATCCAAATTCACAAGGATCCAATGTGTGATAGGAATGCCGCCTCCTATTTTGTCTCTACGCGTGAGAGGCATCACCACGTGAAATGTATTTTGGGAACAAAGTTCTGAAGAGGCCCCAAGTCATTGAACCCGGGTGGCCATGCTCCCACCACGACCTACAAGCTAGTAGAGCCACCGTTCGTCCTCGAGGGGAGGTGTTTACATATCGCTTGGAGGATTACACAAGAGTTCTGAACTAGTGAGCTATCTATCTATCACATAGCTTTATAAGTTTCCTTTTTAGTTTGAGCACTTAAGTAAAGACATAGTCTATGATACTACTTCAACCTTCCAAACTTGAAATTGATGATAATGTTTTTTTAACGTTGCACCTTTTCTCTAAACTTCTAGTCGTAAGACCAGGTGACATACTCACATGACCAATGCTAACCAACGCTAAACCATGAGTTTGTGGATTTATATATTTGTAATATATGTATACTCAATCACCCGGTCGTATGTAGGGCATTTCCTTTTTTGTTTTCCCAACATAACTTATTTTTGCATGAAATTTGAATTTGTATTTTTGTGGATTAATTACGACATCTTCAATTTGTTTGGATTTTTGTTCTCAAGTTAGTGAGTGCTCAAATAAACAAAGAACAGAAAAACATTGACTAACCTGCTGAAGTTGTCCTTGCATTATTGGATGAGTAATACTGTAACACCCCAGCCCGTTAGCAGCCTAGTAGTAGTAGTTTGGGCCCAAGAGATCTAGAAGTGAAGTGAAGTATTGGGTTTAGTTCCATATTGGAAGTTTAGGTGGGTGAGTGTCAGCATATAACCTTTGTTGTTCCAACCATAGCATCATCGGATTAACCCTTTAACACGAAGCGAAGACGAAAGTATAAGAGTGGTGCTATGCATGAATACGCATGCCCGCCCTACGGAGGGCTGAGCGGTAAGCGGACTCTAGACGCGGGGCGTTACAGTGGTATCAGAGCATCAACTCTCGTTTCATCGAGAGGAGGTCTTGAGTATCCGCTTGCCGTGTTTGCGGTGTACTGTCGAGGGCGTCAGTCCTTAAGGGGGGGGGGGGGGGGGGGGGGTGACTGTAACATCCCAGCCCGTTAGTAGCCTGTAGTAGTAGTAGTTTCGGCCCAAGAGGGCTAGAAGTGAAGTATTGGGTTTAGTCCCACATTAGAAGTTTAACTGGGTGAGGGTCAGCATATAATCTTCGTTGTTCCAACCATAGCATCATCGGGTTAACCCTTTTACACGAAGCAAGGATGAAAATGTAAGAGTGGTATTATGCATAAATACGCGTGCCCGTCGCTATGAGAGGGCTGGGCGGTAAGCGAACTTTGGATGCGGGGGCGTTACAAATATCATAATGGTCAGCACATGTTCCCCTCTGAAAGAAAAAGCTCTAAATGAATAGTAAGAATGTACATGTAATATTATTGATGCATTTCAAATGCCTTTGTATTTTGGCCTGTTGTTCACCAATCATCAGTCGACTCACCAAACTGGGCTGGGCAAAACGCTGGCCCGAATACTGGCCTGCCACGTTTCTTGCTGCAGACTGCAGTTGCAACCCTGGTTTCCATCTTCTTCAGGTCACCCTTTTCTATTATTTTCCCCTGAACTAGCACATCTCACCGCGTTCTCCTGCGGCCTGCCACTTCACTCACAGAGCTCGCCGCCTCCTTAACCCCTCGTATCTCCTCTCTCCTGACAAAGGGAATCTTCCCATCCAAGAACCGCAAGAAGATCAGAGAAGGGACAAGGGAGGGCGTGGATCCGGTTTCTGTACTTGAAGGGTATTTGAAAGGTACTTGATTTGATCGATTCCCGTTGGTACTTTGCTGTATAATTTATGAGTCGTGACTCTCTGATGAGGGACTTGATTTTTCTGGGTTTTATTCATGAAATCGAATGAATCAGGATTCTAAATAATGTAACTTGCAGCCTGTTCTTGTGGTGTAAGTAGCCTTTTTTTCTGTCCTTCTGTATGACTCAAGAAGTGAATTTGATGCTCTGTATGCTACCTAGGTCACCAAATCATCGTTAGAACAAATCTTCAGCTCAAAAAGCGGATGTTTGATGTTCTCTGTTTTCTCTGAAGCTAAAATCAGAGGTGTAAGGGATTGAGGGAATTTATTTGGGAAGCCAAGCTCCCTATCCTTCAGATAAATTTTAAGAACCAGATAACTAATCCAATACTTACTAAACATTTGGTCCTCTCGAGTGTAATTTTGAACTAGCAGCCAGGCCACCCCATGGCAAGGGTGGCTACTGCTTTGCTTTTAACTAGATTTGCAGCAGGCAGCAGTTGAGCTGCTGCCCCTAAGGAAGTAAAAACTGTAAGATGAGAGGGCAATAACCTGGGGGCACAAGCTCACGGCATTTACACTTCTAAGATATCTTTCATTTTAGCAATTTCAAAATCTTGTTTATGTACTCATTTCCTCTATCATCTTTTTTGTTTCCATGTTAGCAACACGTGAATGGCTTGAATATATCATATATGAGGTACTTCTTGTGATGGTATACTTATATTTTGAATTTATATCAGCAGAGTTCATTCTTTTGGTCTCTAGGTTTAATTGTGTTTCACTCACTGTCCCCAATTTTATTCAGAGGTACACACGTTCTCATTTTTCTTTTGGAGGAACCAAGCTTTCAATTTGATGTTTATGTTTTCTAAAATAAACCAGACACGATGCTGTAAAAAAATGAACCCTTGATTCATCTATTATTAGCTTCTTTATACCCCAAATGTCTCTATATTGTTTCTCCTACTGCAGCAAATTTACTTTGCGTGGAACTTTCCTTTGTACCGAGGAACATGCTGATCTATCTTACATTATATTAAAGTTTCAATGCATCATGTGCTCACTTTTAATGTTGTTGGAGAACAACTATAATTCCTACTGGTTAGATTCTTGTTGCAGACTTTATTTGTTCTTTGCTTTTGTGCATATGTAGGCAATACTAAGCATGGCTTATCTTATGGTTGCTAGTTTTTTTGTTGTATTGTTTTTTTTGTGTGTGTGTGTCTGTGGGAGAGGGAAGGGGGGGGGGGGGGGTCTTTGTTTTTATATTAGTTGGTAGCAACTATGTTGTTTATTTGGACTGCTTCATTTGGTTGCAGGTAAAGCAAACTTATGGATATTGACGGTGGTCCTGTCGAGGTGAAAATGATATGGGATGGACATTTTGATATCAGCAGCAACAAGGACAAGGAGGTTCAGCCATTCATCAACAGGATGTCATGGTGCTTTCTTGGTCGTGGTAGTAAGGCCAACCAGCAGGAGAAAGGTAATTAAATGCTTATTTTCATTATTATCAACAAAGATGTGTTGAAAGTGCCCAGATTAAGAAAAATTCCAATAAGAAACTGAAGTTTTTTTTATCTTCTTTGTGGCCCATTTTGTTTGTGTCATTCTCTCAGCTCTGTGATGTGTTTCTTTTTTTTAACAGGCTAACCTCTTGTTCTTAGGTGGAGGTGTGGGTTGTTCTGTGGTTCTCTTTTCTGTTTTCCTTTTTTTTATGTGTTTTATTCTGACATGTATTTTGTCCGGTTCCTCTTTATTCTTACTGGTCTAGTTAAATACATTCTCCTCCACCCCTTGAAGTGTAGTTAGAGAGCTGGAATCGTATGATGTATATTAATCAGGTGATTGTTTTTAAAACCAAGTTAAGTGCCACATTGTTTTGGTGTGGTTCTAAAAAGAAATGTGTTGTGCGTGTAATACATGAATCTTATTAGTGATAACTTGTCTATACAAACAATGCTATTTTGTTTTTTTAGTACCGCAACTGCAAAAGACCACGTGGCCTTCTTGGCGCTTTTGATAGTATGTTTTATGCGATGCGATTTTCACAAACCAACATGATTAAGGTTCTTTATTGTAGGAATAAAAGTGCCACCAGGAAAGACTTTTGATTACAGAGTACAAAAAGAGGGTTGCAGCATTTACGTGTTTGAGGTTTGTTCTTTGAAGATCTCCATTTATTTTCTCTTTATTACCTATCTGTTACTTGACAATATTTCCCATTATGATTTACCTCTGTGTTACATACTTAACAATTGTTTTGTTGTAGGCTGGACTAGACCCAAAGCATGTTGCGACCATCGGAAACCAGCGTATTCACATTTATGTAACTTATAATAAGAAAAAGATATTCATCGCTACACTATCCTCTTCCCGTCCAAAGGTTCAGCTTGACCTCATGATGACAGAAGGTGTTTGTCTATCACATACTGCCTTGAGGAAAGTGGTTTACTTCAATGCTTTTGAGTTCAAGCCCATGCGCTATATGAGTTCACTGACCAAGAAGGAGTTGTGGGGTAATTTTCAATCATTTTTTTTGTTATGCTTTTCCTTTTAGACATTTATAAGTTTTCCAGATTTTCAGATATGACATTAGTTTTTCTTTCTTGTTAAATATGAATTTTATATGTTAGTATTATATGTAAATATAATTTTCTGTTGTTGAACAACTGTTATAGAAGATAGTGACATGTTGAATGGTTTGTGGGCCTGAATGCATGAATACACCCTCATAGGTCATGGACTCACCCACTTCCCAATTTTCCACACTGTCAGCCTATGTGAGCACTTTAAGATTGGCATTTTCCAATTCGAAATGGTTTTAGTGTCAGTTGCATTTTTTTCCTTTTCTTTTTGTAGTTATAATAAAGCACAGTCTTATACTTTATCTCTTCAATGTTGATGGTCTGTTACAGAAAAGCAATGACTATCCAGGTCAATGGTTAGTCATTACAATTAATTAAAATCGTGTTCTTTGTAGTTACAAAAATCAAACCATTTGAAGAGAGGTTTTTTAACCCAATTGATGACGGCAAGAGCTTCTACCTCTTAAAGGTTTGACATTCTAACATCATATTTATTCAGTGTTTATGTTAATTTGGCACATATTTATATCCTATGGCTCTTGTAAGTCTTGTTTCCTTTTCGAATTACAGGCCTTTTCAGCAAAAAATACTGAAGAAGACATTGAAGTAACTGAAGAAGATATTGATCTGCATGTCAGGTGTGGTGGTAAGCTTGAGAAAATCGGAAGACTTTCACCCATCGGAACATCATTTTTTGGCAGTCTGGAGTATGATCACGAATTTTCGTTGTCACATACCTCCCGATCTGTAGATGTGATATTCTTTGGGTATACAGTACCTGACAGCACCTCATTTAAGCTTAAAAGTATGTGTTCTTTTTAATGTTTCTTGCTCTTTATCCTCTAGTATTTGTGTATTGCACTAACTTTTGTATGTTACAGAGCTACCAGATGTAACAAATCAGAAGCTTCACAAGCTTAACCTGAGGCCACCCAAAAAGTCAGGTATACCTGTTATTGTTTGATGTCATACTTCTCTTTTTTAGTTGGTAATTTTAAATTGGTATATCCATTTTTTTTTTGTTGTTGTTGTAGATGATCCAGAGAACAGTATTTACGAGGCACTTGCTGAAAAAAGAGCTGCTAAAAAGGCTGCTAAAAGTGAAGGGATAGCTGCCAGTGGAAGAGGTGATGCTGAGCATCAAACGCTTAAGTTGACAAAGGTTTCATTGTTGCCAGCTCCTCTCATATCTGGTACAAGGTAATTCACGCCATATCTTGTAGAGTTTGTGTGGTATTCATTGGAAAAAGATAGCCAAGATTTTTGGTTATTATTCAATTTTTCTTTATCCAACAGGCTGGTTGACTGTTCTTAATACTGACGTTTTAATTTGCATGGTAGGGTCCTAAACAAATCTTGTATCATAAAATGCAGAGTTTATTATTTTTAATTTTCCATGCTGTGTGTATTTAGTACGACATGCCTTTTGAGTGCACAAAGTGCTACCTTTTACGCACAAAATGCCTTTTGGGTGCAACCGGTTGGTGCATGATAGCTTAACATGGTATCGATCCAGAGGCCTTGAGTTCAAGTCCTAGCGGCCGCATATTCTGCTGCGTCGCTTCTATTTCCACGTTTGCACCCCGAGAGAGCCGCATGTGAGGGGGAGTGTTGAACCATAAGCGAATTGCCCACCCTTCCCCATCAGCTTAGGCTTTTGGGTGCAAGTGGTTGGTGCATGATAGCTTAACATCACACAAGAAAAAGCCTCTACTAAATCTGTTTGTTTCTCCTCGCTGATCCGTCAAGCTTCTCCGGCTCAGAACTCTGTTCCTTACTTTCCTCAGTCCTCAGTCAGGATTGGTCGCATCTCTTGCCCCATTGCATCCTCGAAACCAACTTCTTTGGTTTCCTGTTTAGTCAAGAACAGAAATTACGTCCCAATTCAGATAGTTTTCTCTTCCTTGAATTCTGATCTTGGTTTGAACGTTGCTGGGATGGACCCCATTTGCCTGGCTATCCAGGCAGGAGTTGTTAATGACACTGGCAATTCCATGCAGAGTGCCAACAACACTGATAGGTCCTCGCTTGAGGCAAAAGGCGTCGGACCTGGCTTTGGCAGGGTTGACGACCAAACGCTGCATGGCTCTGTAGCTGTGCCTCTTCTCAACGCCTTGCCTCTCCTTTCTTGTCATAGTCTCCGTGCTAATCTGAGGCCTTCTAATTTGTTTACTGTGGCTCACTTTGTCCAACGCGACCAGGGCCAGCCGGAAATTCAGGGAGGGAATCAGACTGTCTGAAGGAAGAATCTTGATGCTGTTTTCAAGCGCTCTAATTTCTGCTTCAGGTGTCTTAGTCCTAATCACTGGGTTAGGGACTGCAGAAACAGGATTCGTCGTAGATTCTGTTACCAGTATGGGCACTTAGAGAAAAAATGCTTCAAGAAATGTCGTGATAGGATCTATAAATGGCGGGCTAAATCAACAGGAATCTCAACCAGTCCCAAAGCCCACTCAGCAGCTGAGGATCAGACAACTTCAAAAGACTTGGGTACAGAGTACCATAGCACTGCTTCGGCTCCCTCTGCCTCCCCACACCTTGCCTCTTCAGCTCTTCCCTCCAGGGAAAGCTTGCCAAGCATGGCAAACTTTCCAATAGACCCTGAGATGTTTCTCCTGCTGGGGCTGCACATTGAAGATGGCGGAGCCAACCGCTGTGCTAGGGCCTTTGTTAACCTTCCTGTTGATCCTCCACGCAGCTTTGACAAGTTCATCATTGCTGACTGCTGAGGACATTGATCAGGTTCTTGATCAAGGAGATCATGCTGCGTTCATTCACCAGGTCAGAGTCGTCAGACATTATCTGATGAATGACATGCATCTGCTTGTCAAGTCTGCTTGTATCCACCCGTTGGGGATTGGACTACTAGAGATGGAGACTTCCTTACATAGAGACATGTTTTTCTTTGAGAAACCCCATGAGATAGATGGTGTTCGAGTTCGGTTTGTTAGGCATGACTTTGGCTTTAACAGGAGGGAAAGGGATTACACTAGACTTGGCTGGATCATGTTCCTTGGCTATCCACTGGACTACCGCAGTTTGGAGTGCGTTGATGTTGCTGTTGGCTCCTTTGGCAAGCTCATCCAGTGGCATAATAAACCCCAGCATGCTAGGCTATGTTCTGGTGAAGTGTTTATACAATGAACCACACACTATCCCGCGTAGTATAACATTTAGGCAGGGCCAGAGGAATGGAACCAGGTGGTCCTGGACTGTCCCAGTATACATCCTAAATTGGGAAGGCCCTGACCAGATTTTCCCACCTCATGAGCCCATGCCACCAGGAGGAAACCCTCACCCTCTGCCTCAGGAAGAAGGAGATATCATGGAAGATTGGGTCAACCAACATCTCAACCAGATCCATGGGGACCCAAACTGGGACATGCATGCTCAACAACAGGATCAGCAAAACAATGTCCAGAATGGGGGTTGGCCTGTATGTAGGGATGCAAGTGGGTACCCAATGGGTAGTAGTTGTGGGTCAAACCTCTAGTCCATTTGTTGTACTAGTTTCATGAGGTAGGGGAAAATTCTAGTTCATTTTAGAGAGTTTTGGACGGACCCATAAAATGCAAAACTTGCATCCCTACCTGTATGGCCGCAGGAACAGATTAACCAGCAGCAGATTCAGCAGCAGGGGCAGAATGATCAGGCTGAGTTGCCAAACATTTCTGATGGTACAGATGCACAGTCAGCTTCCTCTGCTACTTTGTCCATCCAACAGGGACAGGGACAGGAACTGGACTATAAAGGTAAAGGCAAAACCCGGGAGGAAACTCTACAACTGTTCTCTGGAAGGCAAATGCAGATCCAGCTAGAATGGATTCAACATTTCATGACTACTGCTTTGAGGAATATGCTGCAAACTGCATTTCCAGGGAACCACACAAGAAGCATGGTGGAACACAACTCAACAGTGGTCCCAAACAAACCTGCCAAGCATTGTAAGGGTGGCTGCATGAGAAGGTCTTCTCTTAGCAAAAATGCCTGGGGCTGCCCCCCCCCCCCCCCCCCCCCCCCCTCCCCCCCCAGCAGGTCCAGTTTTGTTTTATATAGTATTCTCATTTAGAACCACAGCCTCAGAGTCAATTATCATCTGACTGATTTTTTATCTATCAACTTTGTAATTGTTCAATCCTTTTAAGTGAAACTGATTCTCAGCCAAGTTCAAATTGTGTGGCACCGTTGGGTAGAGCCATTTTTTATTCTTTTTCTGAATGGATTTTCAATGAGATCAAGTTCAGCAAGAATCTGATGTCATATGCTCTTTGCACTTTTTTTTTTGCAGGTTTAGCTTTGTTGAAGTTTGAATTTTCATGTGGAATTAATTTAGAAAGGAGTAAGATGTTATCACATTCCTGGGAGAATTTGTTTCGGCCAGACCTGTTTCTTTTGGCTTTCTAGATGTGATCAAGGCTTCCATTTAACTTCGCTACCTGCAAAGTTTTGGGCCATTCTAATTGTTAACAAGAAGAGAGGCTGCAGAATGACCGTAGAGTGCCAAAGAGCATATATATATATATAGGCCGCATGAATGACTACTAGTGCATTGACAGCAACTGTTTAGCTATTTGTGTCTGTAATAGAGGCTGGGGTGCGAGCACCTCCTGTGTATACTAGTATCTGAAAATGATGCCCATAGAAATAGCAGAGACTACTCGACAGGAACCAAGGTGGCAAAAGTTTGCGTCAAAGTTAGTTTCAATAGTAAGTAGATTAATTTTAAATTCTAAGTAATTTGTTTTCATTTAATACTGCATTGAGAGAATGAACATTCCTTACTTGGAAACCAATCGATAGCTATGTATCCGAGATGTCAAAGTCGCATGTGTTTTCATTCAACATTGATTTTCGAGTTGAATCAGAATCCTTTAGGGTGGTGGGACTTAACAGCTGATTTCCGAGCTTGTTCAGAAGATAGTGATATTTGTGATTAAGCAAGCAGGATTATATGTTGTGTATACAGTGGATAAACAAAGTCGATCTCTTTTATATATGTGCCTAGCTCTGATTATCGTGTTGCATGCTCATGTTCTTACGCCCTGCAGTTGCATCGTGTGAATGTATTTTTTTTTCTTCAATTCTAAGGGACGTGCAAATTTTCAGATGCTTCAAAAAACACGTTTCAGTAGACGAGCTCAGCCACACGATCTTCATCCGATAGGGGCGAGTCTGCCACTATTTCATTATAGGCGGCAAACATAATAAACAAATAAACACGAATAAAACCATCATTTTTTCAATAATGAAAAATCCAGATACGAATTCTACCTGCCACAGGTGTTGAAGAGAACCATTTTGCTGTTAGGATCACCAACATTAGGGAAATGTGGGGTTATTTTTTCTTTTTCTTTTTTTTTTTTTTTTTTTTTTGCTCATTTCAAGATAAGACATCATAGATCAATGAAAAATCAATTGTTGCTCAATATGATGGAATAAATATAAGGTGGGTTGTTTCAAAATGTCGCCATTCATCAATTTTATATTGAACATACAAAATTCAAAGAAAAGAAAAACAGTCCTCAGACATTTACCTTAGCTTATACAATAAAGTAAATCTAGTTAAAGTATCTTTTTTTCAAAAAAAAAAAGGACTGTCTGGTGACTACAACATTTTAGCAACCTGCTATGGACAACCAAGAATCGTAACGTGGATGGACTGACCACAATGTTAATCCAAATGGACAGAAAGGCAGAAAAATCATCTTACACTTGTTTAAAAACGACTGAGATTAGTAAGGCAGTATGAAAAAAAAATCAGAATCTCATGCTTGTTCTAATCAGTTTGCAATATATTTGAAGAAACAAATGCTCTAATGGAATGAAATGTAAGTAAGCATGTGGCGTCAACCGTCAAACGGACTCACTCATAAGGACATGACATCTTCCAGACAGAGTCGCCAGAGTCGCCAGTAGGGATGAAAACGGGACGGATAATATCCGACCGTCCAACGATTCGATCAACGAGAAAACAAATATGGGATGCACTAATAATCATCTGATACTATCCGTGTCCAAATCCGAGTCTGTGAAAAACAAGCGGATAAGATATGGGATGAGTCGTATTCGTCCGGTATCCAAGATTTATATAATTTGATTTAATTTAAATAATTTAGATATTAAAAATATTTAAAAAATCTAGAAATTTAATGTATATAGGTAAATAAATTGACTTGTTTTCATATATTAGCTATTGTCATATTCATTTTTACTCTAGCAATATATCTATCATATAATTTTTCATCTATGAATCATATAATAGTATCCGTGTCTGAATCTGACTCCGAAATAGGAATATAAGACGGGTATGGGATCAAGACATAATTATCTGACACTATCCGTTCTAACTTCGGATCTGAGAAAAAAGATGCAGGATAGAATATGGGATAAGCTATATCCGTCCGTATCCGATCCGATTTCACCTCTAGTCGTCAGGTCGAATTAGTGATTTTTTTTCAAAAAATAAGCAGGACTGTAGGAGCACTGCTCTTTCATTTAAAAAAAATGAATCACAGTTTATAGAGTTTTAGAGTTATATTTCGAAGACAGGATGCACCCAACACTAGCGAGAACTATGTTATTCATGCTCTATTATTGTCTGGCCGCGCTCCACATTATGTCCAAAAGCTAGTTCTCGTAACTTCAAGTCCTGTTCAATCAGCATGGCTACTTCTCTTGGTTGCTTTGCCGTGTGCTAAAAAATTCGGTTATTCCTCTCCTTATAGAGTCCCCACATGGTGTAGATCACACATGATCGTTGCCCGTGTCCTTTTCTTCCTTTGCACCCGTGCAAGGTTTGCATTTCAGACTTCAGGTCTGAGCCCCAAAGATGAGGTCGTAGGAGGTCTGTCTTTTTGCCAATTCTGTATCCCGTACCAGACATCTCTTGCATACGTGCAGTTTATGGATATGTGATCAATCGTCTCGCTCTCTTGATCGTAGAGTGAGTATAAAAAAAAACTACACCTGCCGGGTAAGATCGTCCTAACGATATTTTTCTAAGAAGAAGGAACTTCTCATACAGGTCTAAAAAATTTCCGAACCCCCTTCTCCTTCTAACATAATGACCCATTTTTAGTCTGTGTGAGAATTTTTATAGTGCACCGACCTTTAAATTGGGACTAATGCCCGCACTGATTAGCTCCAGGTAGGGTCTTACACATGTTTTGGCCTAGGAAAAAATCGAAGAAATTTTTTTAACCTAGTCCAAAAAATTCGCTCTCACTAGAAATTGAATCTGAGACCTAGTGCTACTAAGCCACCTTACCACTACAGTAAGGGACAGTTCGCATCATAGAGTGAGCACTGCTCATTACATGGACAATTTTTCTTCGTCAAAATATCTGTTGTAGCTGCACTATCATGCAAAGCGAGCCAGGCATGTAGCTTATGCTTCCCTTCAACTCGAGCCACCACATTGCATTTGCATCAAATTGTGAAAAGGATCCGTGACACTGAACCATGTATGCTGACTTGCTGGTGTATTTGCCCGAGGCCGCCCACCTCCAAGTTATGAAGTCTTCCTCATCAGTTAGCTGCACCTGATGCACCAAGTGCCATAGGTTGATAAGTTCAGCTATCTCTTCTGCACTCTGCATTCGCCACAGACCTCGGGTCCAGTTTTCATTTTGCTAGTCTTCCCTTACTGTTTGGTATGAAAGAGGGTTTCCATTACTTGAGATCCGTAGTGCTTGAATAGACTCGACTTAGATCCGTGGTGATAGGTTTCCGCGCATAGTATGAAACAGGGTTTATTGCTACGACATCTATGAACAGAAGCCAGGCAGGGTGGTCGAGGTTACCAAGCGAGACGAATATGCTGCTGCTGGCAACCTGCTCCCTAGCCTCCATGTCCACCACGATTGTCTACTCACAGTTTTGTGACGAGGTTCATCTCGGACATCCAGTCCATAAATTAGATGCAAATCAATTCAACGTTAAGGTCCAGATCATCCACACCGACAATAGGACAGAATACATGAACAATGGATTTTCTTCGTATGTTTTAGATTATGGAATTATTCACCAAACCAGTTGTCCTGGTTGAAGATGCATCTAGAATGCTCTAGTGAATTTTGGTGAATAATGACTAAAGATTAAAAATATACTAATATGTGTATGAAGAAATTATGCAGAATATCAAAAGATTATTATTGACCCACATTGAGATGGTTCACCCCTCAAACAAAGAAGAGAAAAACGGATTCAAAAGAAGCTTCAAAGAATAGTTTTTATTTATTTTATTAAGTCATAGGAATGTTGAACTACTAAGAGGAATAAATAATCTTGCTACTAGGGAACTAGTGTACTCAAGCAAAACAAAGCTTTAAGGAAAAAACTTAGCCATAAAAAGCA
This sequence comes from Eleusine coracana subsp. coracana, assembly GCA_032690845.1. NCBI lineage: Eukaryota > Viridiplantae > Streptophyta > Magnoliopsida > Poales > Poaceae > Eleusine > Eleusine coracana. Next base: position 52,202,345 of record CM064427.1, on the reverse strand, counting down.
ACCAAAAGAGCCAATTCTTCTGAGCCAAAAAGACAGTGACGAAAGTTCCGTCAGCCTTCGATGGAAGTTTTGTTATTGGAAATCCCAGCGACTTTGCAACCCGGGAGTTTTGGAAGTTCCGTCATTCTCATGACGGAAGTTCCGTCATGCCTTATCACAATGAAACTACAACCCCTGCAATGGCTCTTTTTGAAATAACAGAAGTTCCATCAATCATCACAGAAGTTCTGTTAGTGGCAGGATTACATTCCAGCAGCTAGTTTTTAGAGCTACGCTATATATACCTTTCCATTTGCTCGTGGGAAATGTTATATACCTTTCCATTTGCCTGTGGGAAAGGTTAGACATTCAAGCATTTCACTCTACTTTCAGCTTTAGCTCCCCTCTCTCACTCTTGCACTTGTTCTTGAGATTCATATCCTTGGTGAGAGAGATCCAACCAAGAAAAGCTTTAATCCATCCACTCAAAAGCTTGAGCACACTTTTTCCCTCCCCATACAAGATTTGTATTACTTGTTACTCTTGGAGACTTGGTCTCCTATACGGCTAGGCGTTGCCCTTGAGCTCCCAAGCATTGTGGTGAGACGGGTATGTCTGCAAAGGATTGATTCACCTTGGTAGGAAACAAACCAAGTGAAGAAAAAAAATCCAAGTTTGATCTTAGTGATTGCTTGGCGAGGACAAGGGCTGAGAGAGACCCGGCTACTTAGTGTGGCCCCTCAACAAGGAAGTAGGAGGTACTTAGTGTGGCTACCGAACCTCGATAAAAATATGTGTGTTTCTCTTATTATTCTTGCACTTGTCTTTATTATTGAGTTTGTTCACTTCATAGTATCAATTGTGCTCGATCTACTTGTGCTTTGTACTCCCTCCTTCCAGGTTTATAGTGCGCATTAGCCAAATCGATTTTTCCAGGTTTATTGTGCGTATTTTTGTTGGCTCTCTAGATGTAAGCGCGTGGCTCTTCAATTAGGCCAGCTAATTACTCCTGTAACGCATTGCTTTCTGAGTTGCCGCAGCGCTTGCACAAAAAAAATCCTACACATAATCAATTGCCAATGCTGACATGCGGGGTCATGCTGGGACATTGCCATACACATGGAGACGTGCTTTTATCTGACTTTCAATAGGGAATGATGCATCGCTGGACATAGCTATCGGGAGCAACGAGAGTAAAGGAGAGACGGTTACCCCTTGGTCTTTGTGCCGATACAAAATACGCACTATAAACCTAGAAGGAGGGAGTATTGTTTACTAACTCCTATAGGATTTGAGAGATACATAGCTAACAACTCCTTTACTCAGGTAGATTCCTTGTCCCCTTCTTATTTCCACATTTCAATTGATTATCAACTTCAAAACGAGAAACTTCTATCGACTGAAAGAACTTCCATGGTGACAGAAATTCTGTTTTAAACATTAGTTTCAGGTTTATTTTTTAGATTGCCTATTCACCTCTCTCCCCTCCCCATGTACGCAACTTTCAATTGGTATCAGAGCAAGAATCTTCTATAAGGTTTAACCGCTTGAAGATTAAAAGATAATGAAACCAAAAGAAGGTCATAATGAGCAAGATCTTGCCTCCAAAAGTGGTGGATTGCATAGCGCCATACCTTTCAACTATGAAGATGTGGCAAATATTCATGGAAGTGGCAGCGGGAGATTGTCATACTTCGAGGGCAAAGATTTCAGTTGGTACAAGCATAGGATGGAGATGTACTTAATGTCATTTGGTCCGTTAATTTCGGACATAGTTGAGAAAGGATACACTTCGAAGAACCATGATAATCCCACAACCATGGATCAGCTCAACATACATCACAATGCTCATGTGGTATCGACAATTCTCTCCTTGAATCCCAAGGAGTACTCAAGAGTTACCGAATTAGAGAATGACCACAAGATATGGGAGAAGCTAATTAGTGTTGATGAAGGTGTGGATGTAGTCAAGAAATCAAGACTACAGGTGCTCAAGAATCAATTCAACTTTTTGTGATAAATAAAGGAGAAGAGCCCTAACAAACACATGATGGGCTCATGGAGATCGTTAATGAAAAAAGATCTTATAGAGACAATGTTCAAGATGGAGAAGTCAACTACAAGCTTCTCATGTCTCTTAGAGTCCGGAATCCAACCTTAGGCACCATTATTGAAGAAAAGGATGACTTTGAGAACTTCTCAACTGATGAAGTTATTGGAGGAATTCTTGCCCACAAGAATCATGATAATGAGAGCAAGAGAGTAAATGTGCTCATTGGTGATGAAGGCTCAAGCAAGAAGGATATTGCACTCAAAGCAAAAAAGACTCAAAAAGACAATGACAATGAAGATGATGAGGATGAGAATGATGAAGAAGACAATGAAGAATTTTCTTATTTGTGAAGAAATCTGGCAAATACTTGGTTAAGAATGGCTTTACCAAGAAGAGCTTTGACAAAGAAAAATCAATAAGAACAAAGAGAAGATGCTATGAATGTCATGATCAAGGTCATCTCATAGATGATTGTTCAAAGCTAAATGATAAAGGTGAAAAGAAAGAAAAATACATCAAGAAGAACAAACCAAACAAAAATCCATACAAGGGTCAAGCTGACATTGATCAAGAGTACATATCCAATAAAGAAGAAGAAGATAATGAGGGAGGCATTGCCAATATTGCCTATGGTCTACCTTCAGCCAACAAATCACTCTTAAACAGCCTCACCGACGATGAGGATGATACACCCAAATGCTTCATGGCAAAAGAAAACAAGGTATTTTCTAAATCCCAAGTAAATAATTCTTATGTTAGTGATGATGAGGAGGACTTGGTCCCCTCTATGCAAGAAATGGTGAAAATGCTAGGTAAGCTACAAGAAGAAATAGATGATCAAGAGAGAAACATTGAAAGGTAAGAAGAATTGCTTGATGAAGAGGAAGAGAAGAATCTTGAGATCACCAAGCAACTTGAGCAAGAAAAAGAAAAGAACGAGAAGTTGACCAAGAACCTTATCAAGGTCAATGAGACAAGTGAAACACTTGGCTCAACCAATGGTACACTTCAAGAAAGGTGTGACTCATTGGTAGAAGAGAACAAGTCCCTTACAAAGGCAATTGAAGATCTTAGGGTGAGCTCCTACTCATTGTTGAAGAAGTTGGAAGCATCTCAAGCTTCTACAAGCAAAGGTTATGCAAAGTACTACAACGTTGATGTTGAGAAGATTGCTAACCAGGATATAACAATTGAAGATCTTACCAACAAAGTGAAAGAACTTAAGAAGAGGGCTCAAGTTGAAGCCATTAGAAAAATCACTGATTAGCCAAGATCATCTCATGACAATAGAGGTATCAGCTTCAACAAGAGTGAACCAAAGAAGAGCTACAACAAAAAGACAAATAATATGTCCCAACATAAGGAAAAGCAAGAAGCTCAAGAAAAGACAATCAAGAAAAATATTTCTCCTCTTCAAGTCAACAGAACCAACAAAAGCTCTATCGTATCCTTCTATGATTTTGATGCAACTTATGTGCTAACCCGTAATGTTTATGGTAGAGTTGTTGCTAAATTTGTTGGGCCACATTATCCAAGGTGGAAGCCTTGTGTATGGGTGCCCAAGGTACTTGTTACTAGTGTTAAGGGATCAAACAAATTTGGGTGCCTAAAACACAAACTTGATTTCCTTTGTAGGAATACTCCTCCGGTGGCAGAACATGGGTGCTTGATAGCGGGTGCTCAAATCATATGACCAGAGAGAGATCAATGTTCTCCTCACTTGATCATGACAATCTACCAAGTGGAGGCATCACATTTGGGAATGATAAAAAGGAAAGATTATTGGTCGTGGTAGGATTGACATCACTCATGACCTTTCAATTAGTAATGTTTATCGTGTAAATTAAAAGGTTTAGGATACAACTTGATATCTGTATCACAATTTTGTGAGATGGGTTATAGTTGTCTCTTTACCGATGATGGAGTGACCGTCTTTTAGAAGAGAAATTCCCAATAGCTTTCAAGGGGTACTTGGAGGACAAAATCTATCTTGTTGATTTTACCAACAATGATAGGTGTAACTTAAGTGCTTGTTTGATTGCTAAAACTATGTTGGGTTGGTTATAGCATCGCCGACTAGCTCACATTGGGATGAGGAATCTTCATAAGATTCTAAAGGGTGGGCATGTCGTTGGACTAAAGAATGTTGCTTTTGAGAAGGACAAGATTTGCAGCGCATGTCAAGCCGAAAAGCAAGTAGGAGCCCCACATCTATCCAAGACAATTATGGCAATGACAACACCATCGGAGATGCTTCACATAGATCTATTTGGACACGTATCCTACATAAGCATTGGCGGTAACAAATATGACCTTGTAATTATTGATGATTATTCTCGTTTCACTTGGGTATTCTTTTTGAAGGACAAAAATAAAATACAAGGTATCCTAAAGAAATTCTTGAGGAGAGCACAAAATAAGTATGAAGTGAAAATCAAGAAGACTAGGAGTGACAATGGAACCGAATTCAAAAAAGACACAAGTCAAATAATATTGTGATGAAGAAGGAATAAAGCATGAATTTTCAGATCCATACACTCCACAACAAAATAGGGTAGTCGAAAAAACAAACCGCATACTCGTAGAAATGGCAAGAACCATGCTTGATGAGTACAAGACACCGAACATCTTCTGGGTCGAAGACATCAACACTGCATGCTATGCAATAAATAGGTTGTATCTTCACAATATCTTGAAAAATACACCATATGAGCTACTCATCGGCATCCTTCCTAATGTTTCATATTTTCGGGTCTTTGCGAGTAAGTGCTTTATTCTTAACAAGAAACCTAAATCCTCAAAATTTGCTCCTAAGACTCATGAAGGTTTCCTACTTTGATATGGAACTAATGTTTATGCTTATCATTTTTTCAACAAAGATACCGGAGTTGTTGAAACTACTCGCAATGTAACCTTTAATGAAACTAATGGCTCTCAAGTAAAGCAAGTTAATCCAAGTGATGAAGCTCCTTGTGATACAATAAGAAATTTGTCCATTGGTGAGATAAGACCACAAGAGCAAGATTTCAATCAAGATGAATCTCCTCCACAAGATCCACAAAATGAACAAGATCAAGGAAGTGGCAAGGATCATGGTGACAATCATGTTCAAGGCAATTACCAAGTACAAGCTCAAGATGGTGGAGAAAAAAGACACTCAAGATGACAACAATCAAGAAAAATAAGATGTATCAAGACCAAAACACATACGAGTCTGACAAAGCATTCAAAAGGATCACCCCATTGATAATATTTTTGGTGGCATTCAAAGAGGGATAACTACTCCTGAATGGCTACATTTTGTCATCATTACTCGTTTGTTTCCTCTATAGAATCCCCTAGGGTGGAACAAGCACTTCAAAACTTGGATTGGATGGTGGCCATGCAAGAAGAATTGAACAACTTTGAAAGAAACAAGGTGTGGACATTGGTGGAAAAACTCAAGCAAAATATTATAGGTACAAAGTAGGTGTTCCGTAACAAGTAAGATGAGTATGGTGTGGTGGTTAAAAACAAAGCAAGACTCATTGCAAAAGGCTACTCTCAAGTTGAAGATTTGGAATTTGGTGACACATGTGCACCCGTAGCTAGGCTTGAGTCAATTCATATTTTACTTGCTTATGGTACTCACCATGGCTTTAAGATTTTTCAAATGAAATGTGAAAATTGTATTTCTAAATGGACCCATTCAAAAGGAGGTGTACGTACAACAACCTCCGGGAATTGAAGATTCAAAGAAACCAAACCATGTTTACAAGCTTCATAAAGCTCTCTACGGCCTCAAGCAAACTCCTGAAGCTTGGTATGAACACCTCAAGGGATACTTGATAAAAAGAGCTTCACTATTGGCAAGGCCGATCCTACTCTTTTCACAAGAAAAATTGATAATGATATATTTGTGTACCAAATATATATCAATGACATAATATTTGGTTCTACTAACCAATCTTTTTGTGATGAGTTTGCCAAGATTATGATTAGGAAATTTGAGATGTACATGATGGGGGAGTTGAAGTTCTTTCTAGGTTTTCAAGTCAAGAAACTTGAATAAGTAACTTTCATAAGTCAAACCAAGTACACTTAAGATATACTCAAGAAGTTTGACATGGACAAGGCCAAGCCCAACAAGACTCCTATGAAGAAAAATGGACATCTTGAACTAGATGTAAATGGTAAGCCCGTGGATCAAAAGTTATATCGATCCATGATGGCTCCTAGCTTTATCGTTGTGCATCTAGCCCCGATATCATGCTAAGTGTGTGCATGTGTGCAAGATTTCAAGCCGCTCCGAAGGAAAGTCACTATGAAAATAATCATGAGATATTTAGTTCACACACCAAACCTAGGATTGTTGTATCCAAATGGCTCCAAATTTAAGTTAGTTGGTTATTCTGATTCTGACTATGCCGGATGTAAGGTTGATAGTAAAAGTATGTCTGGAACATGCCAATTCTTGGGTAGGTCACTTGTGTTATGGTCATTCAAGAAACAAAATTTTGTTGCCTTATCCACAATCGAAACGGAATATGTCGTACCCGATAGTTGTTGTGTTCAACAACTTTGGATATGACAAACTCTAAAGGATTTTGAATACACTATGACTAAAGTTCCTTTCTTATGTGACAATAAAAATGTCATCATGATTGCATATAACCCCATTGATCATAATACGACTAAGCATATAGATATCCGACACCACTTCTTAAGAGATCATTCAATAAAGGAGGATATTAAGATTAGCTATGTTAGAACCAATAAACAACTAATCGATATCTTTACCACGCCCCTAGGTGAGAAAAGGTTTTGTGAGTTGAGAAGTGAGCCAAATATTCTCAATTCATCCAATATGGAGTAGAACCTTGTACTTTGTTTTGTTTTTGAATGTTTCTAGTTAAGTGTTTTGAAATCAAAATGCTCAAAAATGATGATTGATTTTGTTTGTGAAAATCCTTAGATTTGATCAATAAATCTTGATGTTGCAACTTGTGAAAATTGTTGAGATTGATTGTTTGTTGCTATTCACAAGTGGAAGTGTGCTCATACGAACATATATACCCCCCCCCCCCCACGCATGCTATCGGGCACGCAGCCCGTTCCGGATGTGACCCGCTAACCCGTCCATAGTACCCACCAGATTGGACCTGATAAAAAATGCCTCACACGTACCTGGCCCCACATGTCATGGAGCGCATAACATGGCATTTTCATTCCTGCTTATTACTATACCACAAAAGATATTCAGTTGAATCCTTCCAATACTATATAGTACAATGTTCAGAGTCGGCTCCCCTGCACGAAGGCAAGGTACCGCGTGACGTGCCTTCCTAAGCGTAGCTCCGCCTGCCCATTCAGCTGGCCTGAGCAAGTGGGCTTTTAGGCCATGCATAATAACAATAAAAAAAGAATAAAAACATAATACGAACCAAAAGTTTATAATTCAGTCTACAAATATTATTATATAAGTGTAAAAATTTTCATATAAAAAAAATACATAAATTTTGTTAGCATCCGTTCAAGTTCATCCATATAAAAACATGGCACACTCACCATCTGTTGTATTGTTTATCTTCAAATGTCAGACCAGTTGCGTTGGTTTCTAGTTCAAATTTATTCCATGCATTAGTTTTGCTCTTCCATGCACTTGTCTATAAAATCACTACAATACTGTATCTATACCTGGGCATTCGAGCTGCCTGGCTCGGCCTGGCACCCTCAAGATCCGGGCCGGCATGACGTCCGGGCCATGCCAAGGATATGCCCGTGCTGGGGGGTCGGCCCACTGCACGGCATGGCATGCCAGGCTGGCCTGAATAGCACAAAAGCCCGCCGGTCCGACGCATGGTGCAGGAGTCATGCATCAGGCCAACAGCGAGCCAGCATGATGAGAGAGAGAGAGAGAGAGAGAGAGAGAGAGAGAGAGAGAGAGAGAGAGTCGACAATGCGGCCGCATGGCGCTAGGGTGTGGTCCGTGTGGCCAGGGACGGTGCGGCAGTCTGAGTGACGACGCGACGGGGTGGGCGAGGGAGGTGAGGCCGTGACAGGAGGAGGGAAGAAGGCCTCACGAGCTGAGCGGCGGCCGGCTGGGCGGGCGAGGAGGTGAGGTCGTGAGGGGAGGATGGAAGAAGGTGGTGCGGGTGGCCGGCCATGTGGGCGAGGGAGCGAGCCAGGGAGGGAAGGGGGCGGTGCGGTGGCGAGTGAGACCGGGAGCGGGAGGTATGGCACTGGGTCATTTTTTAATAGGCTGCTGAACACTATGAAGCAAATATAATGGTGAGCCTTATCTTTTTGGGTTGTAATTGGGCCACTTCTCTTTCGGATTGTGCCGAACCCAAGCATGGTACGGTGGACTAGGTTGTGCCGACACGGGCCTGCTAGTGATCGGGTCGTGCCGGGCCAAAACGTGTGGGCCTCGAGCTGGTCCATTTGGTTCGACCCAGACGTTCAGATATAATCATATTTGTGTAAAGCTTATCACACTTCCCTCTTGAATTATTTATTCTATATTTTATGAGATTCGTACATAAACCGGTTTCTAATAAGTACGGTTTATTTTAACACTAAGTATGTTTAGGCGATTAATTTTTCTATCAAAACTTTGATTAATTTATGTGAGAGAAAACAAGAAAAGGAAGTTTATTAAAAGCTAGCCCAGCCCAATGGAGAGGTGAGGCAGACTCATACCGTGCAAATCAGAAGTCACATCATGCGTGTCGTGCTGGCAGGGAGGCATGGTTTACATAACCGGTAAAAAACCGGCTAGTTATCCCGGTTATCAGATATGGTCTCGGTTGATCGTATTAATCGACTGGCTAGTTGGAGAAAACCGAACTTGATACTGTAGTAATACGATTAACAATCGGTTATCTCAGTTACCGGTCGGTTTTTTCACCGAGCCGAGTTGGCCGGTTAATTCAGTTATTCTGACCTTGCAGGGGAGCAAATTGTGCCGCACAAATAAATGCCGACTCACTCGGCACTTCCCATTTCCACAACGATCTTGCCGGTGGCGTGCCCTTCCATGCTCTTCGCCCATGCTTCCTGCGCCCTGTTCAACGGGTACGTGGAGTCGATCACCGTCTTGAGCTTCCCCTGCTTCGTCATGTCCACCAGCCACTCCATCTCCTCCTTCTTGGGCATCAGAACCAGCGGCACCATCCTCTTCTTAGCAAACGTGACCTTCTGCAGAAACGACTTGGCCGCGGCGGCTAGCGTGGGCGTGACGTCGACGACGATGCCCTTCTCCGCCATCACCGGCTCGAACACCGACCACGGCGTGCCCGTCGCGCAGTGCACCACCGCGTCGTACTTGATTCCCGATGGGCTCTGCAGCTGGGCCCCCTCGGGGGTCTTGTAGTCCAGCACCTCGTCGGCGCCCAGGCCGGCGACGAGGCCCAGGTTGCGCGCGCCGCAGGTTGCCGTGACGTGGAGGCCCGCGAGCTTGGCCAGCTGTACTGCGTAGTGGCCCACGCCGCCAGAGGCCGCGGTGACCAGCACGTTCTTCGGGGCGTTGTTGTTGTTGGCGCCGGAGCCGTCGAAGCCGCTGACCCCCGCTGTCTTGAGCTGTTGGAGCGCGGTGGCCGCGGCCGTCGGCAGGCAAGCGCCGTCGACGGCGGACACCTCCGGCGGCCGTGCCACCGTGAGCGCCGCCGGTGCCACCGCGTACTCGCCAAGCCCGCCGCCGTTCTGTCAAGGTGGTGAGTTATGCATGAACGTGTTATTATTAGTTAGGTGATGCAGCCTGGTTGTAGCTTGTAGTTAAAAAAAAAGGATTTGCTCATTTTGAGCTGATTAAAAGTTTGTCGTCTTCTTGAGCCATTAGATTTAGATCCAATAATTTATAATTATTATATAGATAATCTTACAAAAGAAAAATTAAAACACAAAGTAATAAACTATTGACTGAAAGCTTTCAGCTGATTGAAAACTAAAAAATATGTAAAAAAGAAATAGAAATTAATCTCATCATTTTATTGTCAGAGTCGACTGACAGATCCATCAGAGCGCTGCAACGCTTATTAGTTACTGCCATGGAAGTGAAAATCTTACCGGGAAGCTGATGTAGATGACCTTGTCGCCTTGTTTAAAGTTGGTCACGCCACTGCCCAGCTCGACGACTTCTCCGGCAAGATCTCCAACTGTAAGGCCATTGCAAGGTGCAGTTCTAGTATTAATACAAGGGAAGTTGCAGACTTGCAGTATCGACTGGTAAGAATGGGACATTATTTCGAGGGCAGAGGCAGACAACACCCTGTATAATGGTGTGTTTAACAAGTCTTCAATGAAGGCTTCAGTAGTAGTAATTCAGTTGTACCAATTCAGTTTTCCTGTTGTTTCAGTTTAGCTATCCTGATATGATATTTTTTTTTTTTGCTTCATTTTCAATTCATACAGTAGATTACTATTTGCTTTGGTAGTCCTGATCTATTATGTTTCCTCAAACACGTGTTGGCATACTTTTGCCTTGTTCATGTCTGTAACTAAGAGTAGAAGCCTATCTCTACTAACAACAACAAATACTCTACTTGCTCATTTTTCTCCTTTATCTTCAGAGTGCCTAAAAAATATAGTGACAAGCAGTTCAGTGGACAGATACAGCAGCATTCGATGGGATAGCAGGACCAAAATTTCAGCCCCTCATGTTACACGATTTCCGACATTGTTTGTTCGCGCCATCAACAATGATAAAGGGTACCGTACCTGGTACCAAGGGGAACTTCCTGGGCAGGAATGGCCGGAGCATGCCCTTCTGAATCTTCCAGTCAACCGGATTGATGCTGGCCGCTTCCATCTTGAGCAGCACCTCCCCCTTCTTCGGCGACGGGATCGGCACCTCCACAGGCTGAAATTAGGCAGCAGAAGCAGAGCACCATGAACAGAACAGCTTCTCTGGTACGGACGCAGGTTTTCGGACATGCATGGTAACAGTAGTGAGGCAGTGTGTACCTTGAGGCCTTCTGCTCCTCCGCCGTACTTGTCATACTGCCAAGCTCTCATCGTCTTCTTCGGAGCAGCCATGATAGATGTGGTACACTCTCGCCTCTTCCAGGGAGAGAGAGAGAGAGAGACGGTTTGGTACGCTGATGCTGATATATTGGTTGGTTTGGGCGTTGTGGACAGGAATGAACCCCGTTTGCTACTGGCAGAAAACATCAGCCTATTCCGAAGGTTGTTCTTAGCTCCAGACAACAGACCTTCGCTGTAAAGGTGAGCTGGCTAGCATCACACATTTAAGGCACGGAAGAGGGGAGCACTTTTGTGCAGAATAAAAAAAAAAGAAATCTCAGTACTTTTATTGATTTACTCCATGAATAATTTTGTAACAACTCGGATTTGTTGATCCTATTTTTGTTTGTGTGGTTCGGTTCCGTGCACCTCAACCACCATTCTTGTTGCGTGCAATTGTGCATTTTCTCGTTGCCAAGCTCATCCACTCCATCGGCCTCTGCCATCAATATCACACGCAAGCTTGCTCGAGTGTCTGTGCACGTTCTCGACAAAGTATTTGTCGTCCTCGCTTATCCAGCCTAGGTTAGAAGTTGGGACTTCATGTGGGAAGGATGGCGACCACGATGAGCATGCCACAAGTGACATCCGACTGAGAATGCCATTTCAGCAGTGTACCAGTAGTCGTTTGTTAATAGTTACAACGGTAGGGGGAAAAAGGAATAAGACAAAGAATTGCCAACATATATGTATATTAGAGTTCATCGCTAAAGGCATCATACAAAAAATAATAGAGTACATGTGGAGACAACTTTACATGTAGCAACCACACTCTTACTACTCATAAGGACCGGACGTGGCCACGCTAGTCCCCTGACGGAATGGCGGATGCTGTAGATCTAGTTCCTTTGGTCCAAGTGGTCTTCTGGACTGTGTGCTCTCACGCTGACAAACTCCCGCTCGTTATTGACCCAACAGCTAAACGAACAGAAGCCAAGGTCACCAAGAGAACCAAATCTGCCGGCGTTATCGACCTCCTCCATAAAGATATCATCATTCCTGTTTCGCCACTTGGACTTGCAGAGCTATCGACTTTGATCTTGTAAGCAGTGATCTGTCCGTTGCGGATGAGCCTTCGGCTTAGTGGTGAGAGCGCCAGGTTGCCAGCCCACCGGCGGGGGTTCGACCCGTTCCCGCATTTGCACTGTAGCGAAATAATAGTAGCTACAGTGTAGCGAAAAAAATCCTCTCACTCCTCCCTATTTTAAAACATAGATAAAGACTCACGTCATTACTTACAAAGCTAGCTAATTCCTTATATATAGAAAGAGAGAGGTTTGAAAGTTTTCTCGACCTGTATAAAAAAGTCTTCTCCTTATAAAAATAACCGGGGGCTGTCATACTCCCGCGTGGAGGTTTTTTAGTGATCTGTTCGTTGGCGTTTGATGAGCCAAGGAGAATGCAGGCGCCCACCGCCATGTAGGACTAGCTGCCTCAGGTTGAGTCAACTCACGAGCTTTTGTTCCACCCCAATCTCGAATCGATCAGTGGCGGAGCCAGTGGGTTGGAGCCCACCCCTCAATTGACAATCCATTCATATCCTCTGGCCCAAGTCCAACAACACTCTCCTCCTGCCTTGGATTCCGTAGAGCAAGTTACATATCTTTGGTAAATGCCAAAGACATGTCTTAGGTAAAGTTCTCTAATTATTGATTACATAATTAGATGACAATGAACTTCATTGTCACTCTTAATTATAAATAACATGCTACATATTCAATTTTTTCTTTATTAGAATTATTGAAACATGAAAAAAATGAAGATATTGCAAAAAGTCTACATCAAAGAAGGTTTTTTGTACTAGTATTGTAGTTTCTTTTTTGAAAAATAGATTAATTTTTAATATGCCTATAGAAATTTTGTACTCCATTAATTTGTGGTATAGAAAAAAAAATTAAGGCCCACCCTGGTTTTGAATCCTAGCCCCACCATTGCAATCGACATTATGAAGGCTTTCAAAGAATTCACTAGCTATCCCTTCACGCCTTCACACAGCTTCTGTTACAACAGCCCCACAAATATTTTTCTCTCAAAACCTGATAAAACCAGAAGAGAAGAATCCACGTGGCTCTGCCCGCCTTCATGTCATATCACCAGCAGGTTTACATAGTTTTCATGGAGCCATACCGCCGAACAGTTTTAAGTGAAAAAGGGCCTCCTTCAATTTCAAAATAATCAAATAATGACATCTTAAGATTACTTTATTAGAATGATCAAGGAACATGTATATGACCATTGTACAGGGATGTTTATCTTCTGTTGTACAACAATTGATTTCACTTACAAAGGTACAACTAGAAAGGCTGGACTATGCACTATGTTTTCTCCTTTGTTGTATCGGATTTCAGGAATAAAGAATAAGCAACTTGAGAAGACGAACAGCTAGACTACTACCTTACAACATCAGCATCACAGGTTTGCAAGGTACTGGCATTCATTACAGATCTAATTCATTTGGTTAGAAACGATTCACCAATTTATTGGATAAGCACCTCATTTCGGGCTATCCATCCTCTTGTTAGATCCTTATTTCTGCAATGTACTATTCTTCCTCCTTTGATGCTCCAGGCTTTTTGCCTCTAGCAACCTTGCTCGCAGGAAAATGAAATCTGGCATAAAGTGGTCTTGGTGCTCGAACTGTCCTATCAAAGCCCCTCACACACACAAATCCTGCAGAAACAAAAGGCAGCTATGCTTCACAAATCCCACAGAAATCAAGGAAACTATGTATAAGCAAGTTCAAAACAACAAATCATAAGTTTTTTTAGTTCCTAGACATTAAACTAGCCCATTTCTAGAAACAAATATGAGAAATATCTATTGTATGCATGGATCCAGTTGCGAAATGTAAGTTCCTCAAACTAAGCATGCAGGTCAACATAGCGGGCGCGCAAGGTAATCAAAGTAAAGAAAAAGAACCCAAACATCATGTTCTTTTTTCAGATTTCTTTGTCATATGTTTTCAATTAAAAAATGCAGACATCAAGGAGAAAATATTGCTGTAAGCTTATATTTAGAATGTAAAAACAGCGCTAAAAAAAATGGACTCCTGGTACCAGATCATCCACTGAATAATGTTTTGTTTTTCAAACAGAGACATCCCTCTCTGAAATTTTGCCCTTCATTGCACTCCCCCCCCCCCCCCCCCCCCCCCCCGGTTCAATTCATTTTCATGTGATTTTTTCACATAGGTGAAGTGACCAGAAATTTATACTTGGCATATAAATGGTACGAAGTGCACCGAGTGGTGTCGGTAAGAGGTAAAATGTGAATTGATGTGTATGGATTCAAGGAAGCCAATTAAATGACATCTATGAGGAGTAAGAGAAAGTTTGATTGCAATGAGAAGATGACATGCCAAGTGCTGGGCACTTTGTAAATATTTCAGGTTTGCCCTGTAAAGGGCTTTCATGACACGAAGTTCTCCTGCACTTTGGGGGGAAAAAACTGAGAAGATGACGACCATGACACATTAACCATCCATTGTTCCTCTTGAAGGAAAACATGTTGATTGGTCCACTGGACAGTGCTTAGAGCATCTCCAAAAGACACATCAAATCTTCCCCTAAACCAATGTAGGGGTTTAGAACAAAAACATGTCTCCAACAAGACCCCAAAACCTCTCCCAATCTTTTAGTTTTCCCTAAATTCCCCTCATTTGTAGCTACAAACAGGGATTTCTCTTTTCAATAGAATTAATGCAGTTGTGGCCCCAAATGCTGATGTGGTCCAATTAAAACTGGTTTTGATCCATTTTTAGGGGTGATTGTTGGAGGAGGGGAGAAAAATTTTCCCTCATAGTTGTTTGATTACTCCCCAAAACAAGTTTTTGGGAGCAGTTTTATGGGGATCTCTTGGAGATGCTCTTAGTATTACAGGTCACTTGTATCAACATGTTAGCTTGGCATCATCTGCATGTACCTCAAAGTTATCCTCGTTCAACAAGTACACTGTTTCTACACCATGAATATCACATGTCACATTAAGCACGTCCACATAACTTGAAACATCTCAGTCTGACGTCATATTGCATAATGGAAAATCGATATACTCCATCTATGCCAGAAGGTAGCAGTTGCAGGTCTAAAATTTGTAACAATGTTGTATATCATTCCAAAACATGTGGATATCTGTATTTGTCCCCTTCAACTTTCTTGGCTTACATATACTTTATTTCCTATTTAGACAGTCTAAATTTGCAATACACCGGTGGTCTTTGCCTTGTGCCATCACTTGCCCCCCCACTAGTAACCACTAGTCACCATGGCACCGCATGCGTGTATAGGCAGCCGCATATGCCATCATTTGCCACCCAGTAGAATGTTATAACTCCATACACGTTGAATAGGACATATTTATTTTTTGTAGAAACGCAAAGGGAAAGCAGCAAAATCATGACTATATTTTGGAGGGGATTTTAGTAAGGGGCGGCTAGCAGGACAAATAAGATCTCACATGCAAGCCACAATGATTCAGATGTTTACAGTGGAATGTAACGTAATGGATTCCAACTTCTATAATAGAAATTTTATTAGGTGTCCCTCCTTTTATGAACGTTACACGGTCCTGAAACTGATATATTCATCCAAGAATCTGGACAAAATGCATCAAGTTACTATACTAGACTAATGCCGTGTATTTTACTCGATGTGGTGCCCGTCTTTTGAAGCTTGAAAACACTTCATGATGGAACTTTTGAGAAAATGTTCTAAAGAATGATGCTTATTACCAAGATTAGTAACCAAAAATAAATCCATTTGACTGAGGATCTTTACATGTGCACTCACTACATGAATTCAGTCACATCAATTGTTATTATCAGGCTTTCGCATGAAAGTGGCAGGTTGCCAAGGAAAAATCAGGCTAATTGAATTCAAAACTCCACATGCACAAATGGAAGGAGGCAGAGATGAGACTCCCCAGTGAGTATCCTGATAAAAAATGAGGAAGAAGGTTGCTGACTTGCTGCTCTCTTCCGTAGCTGCTTCATCAGGAAAACGGTATGAGAGCTCCATCAGCGAGAAGGAAGGTAAGAGAGATAAAGAGGCTGTGCCAGCAGCCTTTCTTGTAAATTAAAGAAGAATTAGTGATTGTTCTCTGAAGTCTTCAGTTTAGGCCTTGAGGTGGTCAGCTGGAGCAACATGAGTGAGATCTTATGTGCTTACTAGAAATGTGTGCAAAAAATCTAACTGGTAACACTAAATTAGCAGTCACAAATGAGTGTCCTTTTGTGCATGGCCAGTGCTTCTTCGCTCCACTAACTGTTGTCCAGGTTGTTTCACTAGCGGACTAGTCATGTCTAGTTTGTTTTAGTCGGTTGCCAAATCGGTTTGTGGCGTTTATGCTCATGTAATATTTCAAGAAGGGGAGGTTTCCCTTCTTTTTTTACTTATCTTATTCTTAATGAAATGAAATGCAGCTCTCCTATGTTTTCGAGAAAAAAAATAGCATGACAGCTGTTGGGTCACAATTAGTCGAGACTAATTGACCTCAAGTCAACAAGTTGTATCTGTGGCAACTAGACTTGTCTTGATGACTTTATAACCTTAGTGGCTTTGTAGTGTCGAACTTTCAACAAAGCCAACACCTCTCAAACATAGAATTCTGCGACAATGATTCTTGTAAATAATTAGCAGATGTGAAGAACGAAACACTGGATTTCACAATTGAGGTCATATAAAACAAAAAAAAACAAGGAGACAAAATGGATACCTCTCCAGAAGCATTGTTGTATCTCTTGAGTAGTTAAACCTGTCATAAAAAAAAAACATGTAATAATATTTAGTGCCTGATGAATTAAAAAGCAAACAAAGGTTGCCCTGGAAACCACAATACAACCCAATCTGCAGCAAATGTGTGCCTGATACCAGCAGCATGACATTCTAAACCAAAAAGTTTGTGGTTTTGCAAAAATGAATTCAAAACTACAGTATGAATTTAACCAAATTCCAATTTTATTAGAATTTCTGGTAGACAGTTCCTAGGCACTAAACCATTTTGGGTAACTTCTACAGTTTCTTAGACATTGTGGTTGGTTGATGGTTTATTTAATCATGAAGATGCATGTCGGTAATTGCACTCTCTATTTTTTATTTCAAAGCTTATTGCTCACATCATAAGATACAATTTCACAGAATCTAATTACCAACAATAAGGAACAGTAATTGAGGAGAAAAGTTCATGCTAAAGTCCAAGCTCTTAGTTATCATCTGTAGGACCACTACCTCTAAATATTGTAGGAACTGAGGTTCCAAAGTAAACCGTTCGTCTTGGGAGGTTCCATATCAAGCTACGTGGAACATCAATTGGATTTTGGCTTGAATCATGGTCAGCGAATACCTGCATCACAACATTTGTACTATTGATAAATCTGATCAAGTCAGCACAACTACCACAACAGTAAGAACCTGTTACTTTTGAAATTTTAATATTCACCTCATTAACTTGAAAATATGTCCCGTTGAGTGGAAAGCTTCCTCTCATTGCTGTACGGCATGGTATCTGCTTGTATTTGACCAAACAATTAACTTTTCTTGTCAATATATGTAATTCAAAACCTACAAATTAATAATGTGACTCATAGGAACTTACCAGAAGTGTTCCTCTGACTTTCTGAGCTTGTGTTTCTCGTATATTATTGCAATTAAAGCATGTTGAAGTTCCACATAGTTTTCCGGTTTCCTCAGAGTTGCAGAATGTCATGGGTGCGTCAGTAGATTGTGCAGTTTCACCTGTTCAATTCATAAGCATTAGCAGAATGAACAGCAAGTATAAGAACAAAAGTTCAAGAAAATTGTCTTGCCCGGGGTCCATATAGAAAGAAGATACGGAGAGGGATCATCTTGTTCTCTTGGCTCCAACTGCATTGATATAAACAAATCAAAATTTGTAGTGATATTCTGATATTCAACATGGAAACAGTCTGTAGTTGATAACTGTTGTGAACTTACTCCTTCCAGAAGCGGATGTTCATCTGGCAGTTCATAACTGCAAACAGATGAAATTAGACAAGTAATTGAGATGACTAACAGGTACTGTATACAAATTGTTTATGAATGTGAACTTCATCAGTGATACAGATTACAGATAGTGCAGGGAAATAAGGAAGGAACTCTCCTTATTCTTGTGGCAATATTTTGTTAAGGAGAATTTCATACACGTGGTGTTCTGTCCTCAGGCGACTGACATTCTTGAGCTTTGGAGTTGGAATGGAAGCAGCTGCAGGGGTTATGGCAACCAATGCTTTTGACATGTCAGCCTGTTCGATCTCTAAATTATTTGCTTGCATGTAACTCTTCAAGTTTTGTGTAAATTGCTCAATATTAAGATCGATTCTAGGGATCTCATCAGGATCTTCATAACAGAAATCCTCTATTGCATCCTCGTTTGTTTCTGCATTTTCAGCTTCAGGTTCTGGGCTTGGTGGTTCCTCAATGATAGGCTGATGGTTACCAGGAATGGCATGCCTAGGATGGTTTGCGTTCCACTCAAGTTGGCCCACAGTTCTCGAGTCTGTATAGGTTTGATGACAAAACCCTGTAGCATTTGGATCCTCTGATGTAACTAAACTTTTCTCCTGAGGTCCCGGAAGAGCAAGCCTTGCACTGCATTCATATAGATTATGTCAATTGTCTATCAATGAAATTATGTCCCAATTTTGACATGGACATAAGAAAGCCACTGTTTTCACTGGTCCAAGTAACTGAAATGGTAATTTCAAGAACAGTAAACACCACAAGCCGACAACAATTAAACTTTTCACAAAAATAAAGCCCATCAACATTGACTAACACTCAAATTTGAGTAAACTGAGGTTTGCATGAGATGATGAAATCAAGGGTTTGGTATCCAGAAGACATTATGGTCACACAAGCAATTCAAGGTTGTTCATATCCTATTTGTAGTCTAGATAGATGATGAGATGAATATGAACATCAACACAGTGGAAAAGATAACGAGGAATAACATTTCACTAAAATGAAGCCTATTCACTTTGGTCTCAGGCTGAAAATGGAGTGAAATGACACTCAGTCTACAATAGTGCAGCAAATTTCTGGAGAGAAATAATAATAACAAAAAACCTTGACCAGGGGTCAACAAAGGTTAAGAAAAGGCCCTGAAAGCCAGACCATCCAGGAAGCGACCACCAGTACACCAAAGGCTGATACAGCAAGGTAAAGTCTTTGTGAGAACCAGGATTCAAGCCCTGGTCGGTGCTTGTAGCACCTTATCATATGAATATCTAAAAGATTACCTGGTTGTATACACCCTATCAAGAACGTCATATGATATTCATGATGTGATAATATGGGTAGAAATCAATTACAATAAATGGCAAGAGACAGATTCTAATTTCAATAAATAATAAACAGTAACCCACCTCACTATCTCAGGTCCAAACAACATAATTCAGCATGTCAAGTAGATGAAGTAATAAGGATTATGCATTTCCAGAATTACCTTGCAAAGGCACTAGCAAAGTGCTTGCATTCAGCTCTCATTGGGCAAGAATTGCAATTAGGCTTACTTTTTGAACAAAAAACCTAAATGTGGAAGAAAATGAAATGGCATGTCAGTTTACAGTAAACAGGTGCATCTTTGGATTGTAAGATTTATTGTTTCATGTTTGTCACCTTTCCAAAAGTAATCATTTGATAGTGGAGCTCATACCTGCATATTGAGAGGTTCATTAGTTGCTATAGGTAAGTACATTTATTTTGTGAAATTTACATAGAATTAGTCTTACAATGTCCGCTGATCAAGCTTGCATAGTCGAGGCCAAAGATATTTCTGTATTTGCTCCAGCATGGGGTACCTTCAGCAGTAGAAGATCAGACTTGTACAATGGCTGATCACATATTCATAAATGACAACAGGGATAAAGATACATACATTTCCAATAGATGCAACTGAAGAGATTCTGGCAGAGGTTGAAGTGGGACCCATCCAAGCCTCACGCATATCCGACCAACATTCGTGTCCACCTAGGGGATCAACATACAGAGCTTCAGAATAAGGTATACACTGTACAGTATACTTGAAAACCATTTAGGATGTTAAGGGGCATTGGACATACCGGAAAAGCCATATGATGCAGTGTTAAGAGACGAACACACTCAACACTTTTAAGTCCAAGCCCTCTGATGCTTAGAAGGTAGTCCCTGGAAGAGTTCAAAAGAAGAAAAAAAAACAGTCACATCACACATTGTAAGTAATACTACAACTTGGCTTATAAGATTAGTCACTTGGCCACTCTATCAGTTTTCTCACACATATGCCACTAAACTTACTTTGCTTTATCCGGTTGAACATCCCTTAGCCATTCAAGATCAACGCTCCCATGGTCTCTCACCAATCGATTCAGGAATTCCTGTGCAAAGGAAACTATTAAAGTGCTTTGTTTTAACAGCACTAGACAAATAAGAATAAAAGTTGAAATATGGGTATGCTTGGACAACTAAAATCCTAATATGGTGGAAACGGTGCATATTATTTTGTTGAAACTGCTTCCTACTAACAGACTTACTTTTATGCGTTCTGCTAGCATGTTATTCATTCCTCTCTCTCTGATAGTTTCAGATATTTTCCGCACATCTGCTTGTCGTACTGCCTCCCAATCAACAGTATCCTTTGCATTGTGGCTTCTTGGTTTATCCCCACATTTGGAAAGCACTTCTTTTCGTAAACTATCCCAGTCATAAGTTTTCTTTTTAGGTCTACCCCGTACCTTCGCAGCTTTCGATCCATCTGTAGGAATTTCCAATGGGCCCTTTTGAATATCTGTGAATTTTTGTGCTGAGCCTGACGAAACTCCTTGCAAGACATTTGAATGAGGGTTCTGGTTTTCGCACAAGTTTAAAGAACAATGCTTTCCATACTCTGTTGCCTGAACTCTAACATCACCGTTCAGTTCTGTGCAACCTGACTGCAATTCGCCTCTTGTTTGCTTTGTTGTGGTTGTGTATGCTTCTTGTAGCTCTGAATGACTATGCAGTTCCACAGACGAAGTATCAGCTTTGTTCCTCGATAAATGGGTTTCACAAAAAGTGCGCTTCTTGGAAAATGACAGATCCTCTGGACTAATTACTGGTTGCAAGTTTTGTTTAATTATCGGTGAAAAGTCACCTTGTTGTGAAGACACGGAAGGGAAAGGTGTGCCATCCTGACTTACTGACCCACTTATTCTATACAAAAGATGGCTTGGTGGATTAGTTAATTTGGTTTTACTTATGTTGTCCATGGAAGAAGCAGCTTGGCTGGCCTCAGATTGTGTAACACTGGAAAGATTCACTCTATCAGAGCCTGTGTAGAATGATTGGTCCATGTAGTTGAAACATGAGACACCTGTGAAATCAGACTGGCCATTCTGAACATAGATAGAAGAATGTACTGGCTGATATGATCTGTTTAGATCGAGGAACAAACCCTTGTTCACACCTGAGACTGGAAGACGACTGCCTCCGTGATATTCTGAAGATCCAGCATTTCCGTTAGCTATGTTTTTTGGATCCTGCATTGATGGAATCTCTGTATACTCACTAGAAATGCCAATTCCATTAGATATATTTCTAATGATACAGGCATCTTCTGTGAAATTTTGCACTGAACTAGAACCCAGTGGGTCAGTTATGTGAAAGAGATGGTCTGGAGAGATATGGGAAGAAACGGCAGAATTTTGTGAAGAAATAACATCCTCAAGTGACCCATCTTCAGCTTCCACCCCGCAAGAAAAGCCGGTTGTTGGGAAAACAGATCCTGCTGGTCCATTTTCATGGGATCCGTTTAGTGACTTTCTACAAGAATCAGGGCATCCTTCTGCTACATGGTTTGCTCCACATCCAGAAGAGCTTCCGATCAATTCATTACTGTTACTTTCTTCATTATCATCTGTTGTGATTAATGACCTTATGTCACTTATCTCTTCAACAGATAACTTCCCTTGCAACTTGGTAGAATCACCAAACAGGCCAGGACAACTATCATTCTGTCCCTGATGAGGTGTGTGTGATATATCAGCCACATGTTCTTCAGGGACTTCTGACTTCGCAGGAAATTTTGCCGCGACAGCCATGAAAGCAGAACTGAAAAGTAAGAAACGATGAAAATTGATAAATGAATACGTCAATTGCAATTGGTGATATTAATTTAAATAGGCTAAAGTTTACAGATCACCTAGAAAGATGATCCGAAACATTCTGAGTAAGAAAGACACCAACAACTGAATCCACGACTGATCCTTTCCAAGGAGAGAAACGTCTGTCACCTGTAAAAAAAATAGGTTATAGAAAGAAATAGTATTCTGTTTTGTAGAGAAAAAAGATGTCCTCCGTAACCTTTGCATGCGCTACACATAGATGATCCATTTTTCACTAATTCACCTCTTAAAAAGTATTATAGTGGCCCAGATAACATTGTGAATCACTGTTCAAATGCACTTAAAACTATCCATTTGGTCACAAATTATCGACAATTTCTTCTGTCCCAGGTCTACAAAATGGAATTATAAGTATCTATTTTCGACCGATATAGAACCAACACTGCTTTATATAAAACCCGCAATCATAATTTTCATGTGACTTCCAATATTTGCAAAATATGTCATTAAAGATTAAAAGAAATGCTGGCTGCATGCATCTCATGGTGACAAGAATTTTCTATAGTGGGCGGTATTAAATATAGAAAGAAAAATAACTGCTAGAAATTTATATCATAATTATTTTTTGCGCAAAATATCATAATTATTTCATACCTTGAACTAGATGCATACGAGCAATGAATGAGTCAACCCGCCCTCTAAACACTCTTCTTTCTTCCTCAAGCCACTTTTCTTTATCCTTGTCCAACCCTTCAGCTCCATCGCTCATATCCGGCCCCATTAATAAGTTCCACATCAAAGTGGTAACTGGATCGATGTTCACTTTGGCTCGAGAACGGCTTTTCTTTACCTTCCTCTCAAATGGAACCAGTGCACCATATCCACCTTCATAAGGAACAAGAGCATTTTGAGGTATCTCTGCAGCAACCGCATCTGGTCTGTTTATGCTTAAGATCTTAATCTTCTGAATTATGGCATCTAAAGGATCAACTGATGGGGTTGTATCTTGGGAATTGAATCCTTTATGAGCCTGTTTAGAGGTGTCACAATAATTGTCACGATCAGAGGCTTTCAGAACGTTTAAAGTTGTTTCTCCATATTTTTCTGATTCTGTTATGATCATCCTAGGAATAGTCGCAGTGGAAGGTTCAGATGCACAAGTAATACTATCAGTCTTTAAAAATTCAGAACTTGCACCTTTTGAAGATACACGTTTTTTTGCACGACCAACATTTTTCTTTCCTGTACTATTTCTGTCTTCTGGCGTCCCATTGGTTTTTGCATCTTTACGTGGACGACCCCGAACTTTTGGCTTTTCAGAAGATTTTGCTTCTGTTGTTAATCTAGAAGATTCTGGATGGCAGTTCCCATCTCTTGGAGGTTGGGAGAAGGGCTTAACAATTTCAGCATTTGTGGTTCTGACCTGAGCATCACTACTAGCAGCAGTGCTGTAGTAATTCACAGTATCATCCTGAGTGGAAGTTTTGTGTGGTTCAGAAAACAAAACTGACTTATCAACTGCAATGTTTTCTAAGGAATGAAGTTGATGAATATCATTTCCCTGAATATAGTTTTCCATGGAGGGGTTCTCAGTACTATTAGGCAATTGGGTGTGCGCTGTACTTACATATGTACACCATTTGGCAGGTAAAGAAATACTGTCACTAGAGTGATGCTGGCTAGGCCTGATTTCACAGGACTGAGGTTGATAAGCTCCATTCCTTGGAATAGTACTTTCTCCCAGTGGGTTCATTGTACAGCCAGGCGATTGTATGTGCTGCCCAGTGAAACTTCCATACTCTCTACCATGTAAAGCAAAACAATTCTTGTCAACAATGTTTTGCAGATCAGGTTTAGCATGTAGCTGTGCCATGTTGTTTTCTGATATCCCTAAGTCAATCATTCGTTGGGAAGCTCGTGATTTCTCTCGGGCCATCAACCTTTGAACGTCAGCCAATGTACAGGCTCCAGGTTTTATTGCTGAAACTTTATTTGTATTCCAACTACCAGAACACACTGATGAGGAAGAAAAATTTCCCATAGCACTATTCAGCTGGCTGCTAAGATTATCGGATCTCATCCTTTTGCATGTTTCAGGAAAATAAGATGTTTGAGAGCTCGTAGAAAGATGATCATTGTAGAACAGCCTTGTTTTATTTGTGTTATCAAAGTCCATGCCAAAAGAAATCGTATGACCATTGATAGCATTATGTTCTCTTTTTTTACTCGTTGCAAGAACATCTGAGAAATCAGGAGAACCACCGAACTCAAAACCAGCTCCAATTCGGTAGTTACTATTGGTAGCACACTTCAAGTCATCATTCTTTGCTGAAAATTCATTCATGTCTCCACTCATTGCATCCCTTTCGATGTGCCTTGGAGGTGCAAATATACTATCTTGGGGTCTATAACATTGGGCCATTTGGTTGATCATTGCACCTTCTCTTAGACATGCTTCAGGATTGAAAGCGTCCCTCACTGAGACCCTTTCGCTACGCTGAGCAGGTGCAGCTTGATTTTCAAACATCCTTATAAGATGAACCAACTGGTCATGTCTGGGTGACTGTTCTGTAGAAGATTGAGATGCACCTATGTATTGATCCAGGTTGGCTAGGTTGTTCTGCATCTGATTTACAGAGCTGTTGAGATAAGTGAAACTAACTGGCGTGCCAGGATGAAAATCCAGTAACTGGTTATTTTGTACTCTGCCTCTTGAATCATAATGCAAAAATTGGTCAGAGCTTTCCATTAGATTAGAATAACTGATTGGCATCTGATTTATTACAGAATTGTTCAGGTCAAAAGCAGCTCTTTTAGGCATGCTGTCTACCCTTAGTTCACACGAATCAGCCATTGGATCAACTGAAGAAAAAGAGCTGTTGGTGCCTCCCCAATGGCACGACACCTGGGTGCTACTTCTTTCCACTCCAGATATAGATGTTAAGTGATTCTCAGAAACAGTAGGCATCTGTGTCACCTGGATTTGTGATACCAAATCCGTATTTCCATGTGTATCTTCCCTGTCAAAGTTCAAACATCTTTGGGTTGCTCCTGGTTCAGCTCTAGTCTGTATATCAGTGCCTCCTGTTGGAGGTTGAGTAGCTGGTGGATTTAGTCCCTTCCTCCGGACATATTTCCTCTTACCAGTATGCTGATTCCCTTTTTCCTTGGGAGGATTTGGAGTTTTAGGCTTCTGCGACTTTGCTGATTGTACTTCTTTAATGACCTTTGGCCTGTGTTTTTTTCTCTTAGGTTTCTGAACTGATTTCCCATTGGTTTCAACACCTTCAGCCGCTACAGCACCATCTCTAACAGCTTGTGAATTAGCATATGCCTTTTCAAATGTTACAGGGGGGGTAACATTTCCAGCCCCCGGGTCAATGGAAGAATCCATCTGAAAAGGCACTGAAGAATTTTGAAAACATAGATTGATGCCATGGGATTCATGCAGCACCTGCCCTGGCCCCTTCTGCATATTTCTGCCCCTTATATGACCAGTCAAGTTGCTGCACAGATGAGATAACTCATGTCACGCTACAATCTGCTCCAGAGGTGCAAGATTAAACAAAGAACAGCCTTATCTAGCCTCCAGTTTTCTTCACCTGTGCAAAAAATGAAGACATAATACAGTCACATAAAAGCACAATATCAAAGTGCAATCTGCTCCAGAGATGCAAGATTAAAAAAAATATCAAAGCACAATATTAGAACAAAAATAAACCACAATCAAGAAAATCGTGCAATGAGTCAGCTTCATGGAACTCAACAATCTTGAAACATTAAAGCAAGGCTGCAAGACATTCTAAATAGTATCAATGGTCCTCAGTTCTATAAACCTTGCAGTAAACCTTTAACTGACAGGCGCCAACATGTTCAGTTTATTATAGTCCCACCAGTTCCTTGAAACATTTTTGAGGATGTATGAAACATGGGCGCAACTTCCTTGGTGAGAATAGCATCTATATTTTTTCACCCCTGGGACCCAAACAAAGCATTAAGGCTGCTAAGATTCTCACTGCTTTCCACCTGATCTACCCCTCCTTCCCACCGTCCGATTCATGCCATCATGACCTGCCATATTTCGCACGATTCGAGGCCGGAGAAGCAGAAGGCCTTAAACCAAAGGCGGGCAGGTTTGGTGACGAACCAAAGCCACACGCGTCAACACGTGACGCCGCCTGCTCGTTGAGTCCCCCACCTTGGTGGGAGCGGGTCAGAAACACGTGCCGGAACGGTTGCCCCGGCGGGTCACTCGCCTCGCTCGCGGTGAGCTGAACGTCACGCGCCCGGGCGGGATATAAGAGGTGGACCTGCATGGCAATTGGAAGCGTCTCACTCATACAAAGGTGTCCTGCTACTTGTGCCCCATGAATCATTTCATCCTCTCTCTCTCTCTACATTGGTCTCTCCCCTCTAGACTTGAGGGCAGTGGTGTCCCTCTCGCACAAAGTCACAGTGACCCAACCTCCTCGGCCTCGTTTCCCTATCGCTTTCCTTCCTCCCTTTCTATCTCCTGCGGGCGGGAGCGGAGGTGCAGCGAGGAGGGCCCGCTTCCCGGCTGAGGAGCGTGGAGACTGTCCACGTGCGCCCATCAGTTTCTGGTCTCCACGCTCGGAGAAACCGATGGGTGCGCAATGTGGTCTCTGCGTGTGGAGGTGAGGACCACATTGCGGGCGGCGGGAGCGGCACGCCCGATCTGGTTGGTAGGTGAGGTGAGCTTCTGGTGGGTACTGGGTTGTCCTGTTCTCACGCTCTGCTTTTTGGCGCGCTGAAATGCGGGTTGAGGTGCAGATAATTTCAGCTGCGGAGGTGGGTAGGAGGCTGCTTCTTCCATTTTACCGAATTTCCAGGGTTTGTTTCGTTCAGGCAACATTCTGGGGTGTGGTGAATCACGGTCTGGTTGGGTTTTGGCTGTTCGAGCCGGGTGTAATTCTGGCATTTGGATTGTCGATTTCCTGGCGGCAGAACAGGGAGGCTTCGCTTTTAGAGGCGAGCCAAGGCATTAGCTTTGATTTCGGATCGAATGCAGCTCCATGGTTTCGTTCTCTAGGCTGTTTTCTGAAGAATTACTCCTCTAAGGCTATCTCCAACGATGAAAAACCAAATCGAAGACCCAAACCATCAAATAGGTCACGGTGAGGTTGAAAATAGATGAGTCAAAAACCTGTGTCTCCAGCAGATGCCCGAGATTGGGTCTCCGTCCACCGTCGCTGCCCGAGAAGAGCGAGGAGGACGAGGCCTCGCGCGGCGCAGGGGGCGGGGGCGCCGGACCCGCGCGACGTGGGGGCGGCGGGGTGCGCCGGCGGCCAGGGAGGTGGGGGCGGCCGGGTGCGACGGAGCGGGGGGACGGGGGTGTCCGGAGCCGACGGGCGGTAGGGGAAGTCCGCGGGCGGTCGGGGGAGCTCGCCCGACGGTAGGAGAAGCCCGCGGGCGGCGGGGGATGCGGCGGGCGCGGCCGGCGGATGCGGCGGCCGGCGAGCGGAGCGGGCGGCTCGAGCGGAGGCGGGGCGCGCTGGGTCGCGGGGGCAGGCGCCGTATTTGTGCGTCCCGACCCAGCTCTCCCAGTCTCTGTTTACAGTCTCTGTTTAGGTAATCCGTTGGAGGTTTTACCCATTTTGAGTTTGGTGTCACCATATAGAACATGTTGGAGATAGACTAACAAACATAAAATATGTAAAAAAAAATACTGTAATGTTTATGTTATTGGGGTTAGAGTAATAAACTGTTCTTAGTCACACACAAAATCGATAAAAAAATTTCTTGTGGTACATGTCTCTATTTTAAGAAAACAGCTACCTAGCGTGATTCAAATTTTAGGTTTTCGATAAATAAATCCTTATGCTTGGTTTGAAATTTTAGGTTTTTGATAAACAAATCCTTATGTTTGATGTTACAGACGTATCATTTTCTTACAGTAATATGGTTGAGATACGATCTTTTATTTATCTTATTAAATATAGATAGATATCAAAAGATTAGTTTGAAAAACAAGCTCTTTATAGACACGGTAAATATTGTTAGGCGAAGAATTGGACCAAGAATTATAGGCGGTGGCACGTACAACTATCCTTTGTGTAGTGGTCAGCTCTACTGAGCGAAGGGTACCTTAGCATACAGGTGGTGTCACAAGCCACTGGTATTACTGAGCAACATTCAATTCCTTACAGATAGAGTCATCTACACATATTTTTTGTTATGTTGAATGAATAGATGAGATAAGAGCATATCATGCTATGAATTTATTAAATATTTCTATGCAGGGTCGGTTTTGTAATGAATTCCTTGACACAAGTGATTGGAGTTGCTTAGTGAATACTTTGATCAAATGTAAGCGGTTTTTAGGTTGCGAAAGTATTTGGTATTTCTCAAAGGTGATCATATCATATTATAATGTGGCTGACTAAAAATATTTATAAAAACATTTTTGACAAAAAAAAAGTGAGGTGCGATACCAGAATTATGAGAGTTTGTGAGAAGAGTAGGAATTTGATATGATTTGGATGACAATGGTTATCATCTGTTTCCATAAAAACTTTATTTTGCAATTTTAGATTGGCGATTCATAGTGGGAAGTAGACTTGAGACATCGTGATCTGCCAAGTTGCCATATGAAACTATTTTTTTAAGTATGAGCACACCTTCATAGTTCGTGCTTGTGAGGGGAAAGTGGACCTAGACGTGTCATGGGTTTAAAACAAATGCACACATTTGACGCTCCGATGAGGTTAGTTATCTAGGGTTATAATTGTTTTATCAAAATCTTAGTTTCAAGCAAAGATCTATGTGTATGTGGTTGTGCTATTATATGAAGAGAAGAGTGATTCTGAGTTTGTAATGAGTGCTAGATTACTTCAGCTTAATTTGAAGCACAAGGTGGTTACACCAGATACATTACTAAGATTTTATTAGTTTCATGACATGGCACATTCTTGGTTATCATGTCTTTTCCTAAAATTCTCATCTCTAAAGTCAATTTTGTGTAGTCACAATTTAAAACATATTTATTTTTTTCTTCATAGAATAAGCATGTCATCCATGATTTTCCTTATATGCATCGTACAATCTGTTAAGCAAGTCCACATACTATATATATGTTGTTTCCTATTTTTGTCATTCTCATATTAAATGCTGAAATTAATACAGATTGCACTGGCCCTTTGGCTTCGAACAAGATATTCACATATGTTACCATATTTAAGTGTACGTTCAATACAGCATTGTCACATGTTTTAAATTCTAAATGTGTATTTGGTTAGATATGATTACTGGTATCAAAGAAAATTTGAAGCGAAAAAGGTTGTCTCCTTTGTTCAATTCACATTCAATATATTATGAGTATGTCATAATGCATATTACATGATTGACACCATGTTTTGCTACAGAATCGCAGAATTAATCCCCTATTATGAAATAGATGGCATATTTGAGCTTTGACAGTGCATGAATATCACATATAGTTATAGAATAAATTAAAGGTATCTCATCTTGCAAAATGTGGTAAATGGTTGATATCAACATAAATTGCATTGGCATCAAATAATTCTTAAGAAAAGCTAGAATTTCAACTGTTGTTTTGTATCCTTTTAACTTTTCATTCATGTTCACTTTTGGTGAGTAAGATAGCAAACTATTTAGGTTAGAAGTGTGACAAGGACTCATTTTTACTTTTCTGCTTAGATTCTTCACTTTCACGTTTTTTGAGGGAGAATAGTCCACTTTACCATCGAATATGGTTGGATTTTATTTACTTTTTCTGTTTTTGTGGACTTTATCTCTATTGTACCCAATTTCATAAAGTTCTTAAGTTTCTCCCTCCTATATTCCATAATCTCATTCCTAGAGCCCGTTATCTAAAATTTATAGATTATAGTAAAATTTAGATTTATATTATTAATAAGTTGTTAAAATATAAAAATAGTTATATATACTATAACTCATGCAGTCTATTATCTAGCATTATGCTATAGAACTGTTACTGTAACAATAAAGTAACTATATACTGAGGTAATAGTACAGCACAAGCAAGACGATACATCAACCATCACATATGGACAATATATGAGAGAAATAAAATAAAACAAACTGTTAGAACCTTACTTGACGTTGTTGGAGCAAAGCGAGGTTGTAGAGTTTAGATGGGCGGCAGTTCAACACCTCAAATAGAAGCTTGTGTTGGTCGACTCGAGCAACACTACGTTGTCCACCTTCTCCTTCTGCTTTAATAAGCACAGCTCAGGAAAAGTATAATAGTGGCTAAGAGATAATTTTTAGAAAAACCATATATACATACAAACACAAACTGAACATTCTGATGGTAAACATATATAATGCTTTTAGCTACTGCTGTCCTACTATTTATCAAGATCATCATTATTTTCTCCTCTAGTCATGAAAAGGATCGAAACTGTTCTGTTTACCGGCATTGGGCAGAGGAACGGGTAGTGAGAATCATGTTAAACTTTTGCTTCTCTAGTGATTTATACAACAAGAGATGAAAATGAGAAGCCAATGTTCTCTCAATAAAAAGTAAATAAAAGTGAGAAAATAAGCCAAGATTGTTGCGTTGCCAATGATAATAAATACGTGCACACAAAATTTTAGAGAGGAATCATCTCTTAAAATTGCATAGCCTATTATCTTCTTGCGATAAATTTGTCTCAAGTGATTCTACTACAGTTGCAATTTCTAAAAATAGCAAAGAGACATCTTTACAGCCTGCAGGCAAAACTATATTATAAGTAAAAGAATCAAATCATTCTGCTACACCAGACCACATCACATAATTAGTAATGGTGATGATGCATTTTCATGTCCCCAATGGGGAAATTGTCGTCAGGTGAGCTGTATACGGAGAGAAGGAGGGAGAGGCTTCACCGTGGTTCTTGGAGGTCGAGGTGAACAGATCTCGGAGGTAGGGTTGAGTAGACGTTGCACCCGGTGGTTCTTGGACGTTGAAGCTTGTTAACAACGATGCGCCAACCCTATAGAGGAGTAATCAGTGCCCACCTCAGTTGGTCGACATGAAGAGAACCTGTTGGCGAGGTCCCGTCGTCGAGTGTGTAGAAAAGGTGGCGGCGATTGAGGATTCACGAGAAGAGGTAGAGATATGCGGAGGAGGCGGTGGCGACTAGGGCGGGACGACGACAGGAGGCGACTAGGGCGGGGTGGGGCGGCGACAGGAGTGGCCATGAGGTCGGGGTCCTTTGCATTCGAGATTTCAATTAGAGTAGTAGGCACAATGATTTTTTAGACTAGAGGGAAGCTATAGTGCGATGCAGTAGTAATACTACTATTATCTTGTTATGAGAATTTTATCTCTAATAATTTAGAGGATCCGATCCGTGACTTGAGTTCTAGAAGCGTAAATTTTATCGCCCATAAAAAAAATGAGAACATAAAAAAAAAGGAAGAACTTTACTACTACAAAAGTCTCTACTACTAAAATTTTGTCTCAGTTCACGCGTGCTATCCCAGTAAACTCAACCATGACAAACCACACGGAACCGACATCCACTCAGGGTTCAAATAACCGAGTTAACCGGTCGGCTCGGTTCGGGAGAAAACCGGTCGGTTAACCAGAATAACCGGCCGGTTAATCGATTTGCTACAGTAATAAGGTCGGTTATTGGCGGTTAACCGGCAGTCCGAGGTAACCAGACCGGCCCGGTTATGTGGTTAACCAGAAAAACCGGCCGGTTAACCATGGTTATTTAAACCCTGCATCCACTACTTCCTGCGAACTGAGTCTCCGCTTCTTCCTCACTTTGCTCACCTCGCCGGCTATACCGAACGGCAGCGCCACCGCCGCCTATAAACCGTGCTCCTCACCCCCCCCCCCCCCCACTCTCTCCTTCCCCAGAACTCGGCATCGGCTCCATATGGATCTCCATCACCTCGTTCTCGGCGCCGCTTGTGAACCGCAAGCAGATCTCCCCACACCTTGTCGTTGGCTCCTCGCCGTTGCCACCTGCGACCTTCATTGTTTTCGTCGGTTCATCTCTCGCTCTTGCACGGCTTGCGGCCATGTCCGGACCAGGGTTACCCCATTGATGAAAATGGCTCCTTCTGCGCCTGGCAAAACAACAACGACGGTGGCCGCGGCCTTGCTTGTTGTGTACTGCACAGAAAGTAGTTGTTTACTTTGTCATCCTTGCCAAGCCACAATATCACAAAGATTGCGCGAAAAACTTCTGATTCTATTTGTCTACTTTGTTACTAACGAGCCCTTAGATGAAACAGAGTATCGTCAGAGCTATAAAGACGGCAGGGAAGACTAGGAAAGCGCCTCCATAGAGGATGGCTTCTAATGTGTGCTAGTTCAAATTCCATTCTGTTAATGGGACACAGTGAATTACAAACTAAGAAAACTCCTAGATACCATAGTTTTATCTTTAGAAAATAACTAAAATAAGAAGCATGAAAGATTAATTGTTGGCTTGTTGTACTGAAGATCACGGCTAAGGTGGAAGAAAGAAACTGGTATTGAAAGCAAAACACAACTTCAGCGACTTGAGAGCAAATGACCAATGGATAACTCATGTTTGCATTCTTAAGATTTTTCCTTTTGTTTTGCTATGCGATGCTCGTGGAGTTCAGTTCACATGACATGATTAGCAGTTATTAACGGCATGCTTGTCAAACATGATGTTCCAAGCAATTTAATCATCTTTCCTTTAATCTATAACCATCTCTATGATCACGCTTTTTGTTTTTTTTCTATCGTTCAGTGTGATATTGGTGTTCTATGATCAAGATTTCACTACAAATTTTAAGATGTAGATACAACTCCATAAACAAGAGCACATGTCGCACCACCGTCCAACGAGTACTAGGCAGGTACTTAGATCAATTTTCCTCTCCAATCTTTCTTATGGATCACAATTGTTACATATTGTCTTCGATTTTCTACATGTCCAACCGTCCTTTTTTTGCTTTTGTTGTCGCTGCTTGCACAATCGATCCATTTGTAATCCGTGCTAAGTGTGTAGGGACACCATCATGTTATTTTGGATCTAATTAACATTGAGTGCGGTAGTGACAGATTAAGGGTGTGTTTAGTTGGGCTGTGGCTGCAAAAAAAGCTGCTGTAGGTTGTGGGCTGTGAAAAAAACTGCTGTGAGATATGAGCTGTGAAAAAGCTGAAAGTTGTTTGGTGAAAGCGACTATGAAAAACTGACTGTGAGCTCATAAATATAAAATAATGTATTATTTATTTAAATTTACATGTAATTTAAATCTAAAATTTTCTTAAATTAACATGTAATTTAAAAAGTTATTTAAAAGTTTTTTTTAAAAAATGGAAATGTTTTTCAAAAAGTTTATAATTTTTTTAAAGTTCTTAGAAATTTAATTTAAAAGTTTTTGAAAATGTATTTAAAAAATGAAAATGTATTTACAAAATTGAAAATGTATTTAATAATTTAAAAGTTTTTTAATAATTTAAAAAGTTTTTTAAATTCTAAACATTGTTTATTTAAAACATTTTCAATTGATAATGTTTTTAAATAATTTAAAAAAAATTGAAGAAAAAAAATCCAAACTTCTAAAAGTAAAGCCCCAAAAAACACCTCTCTACCTGCTTTCAGAAATGAACTAGCTAAAAGCTGCTTTTCGCTGTGACTTTTCTGGAAGACAACCCCTTTGGTTGGACTTTTGACTTTTCTCAAAAGCCAAAATCAGAAAAAACTCAACCAAACACACCCTAAGGCTTTATCTTTTTTTGCTCTATATGCTCTCTAATTTACATCTCAGATCAACAATAATACACTTACCTATGAGATTTGGGACTTGCTAATTTTCAACTAACTGAAAGTTTAGATAATTTTTGGTCACTTTCTTGAGTTATTAGATTTAAATCTAATAATTTATAATTATTATACTGATAATCCTATAAAAGAAAAAAAATTAAAACATAAAGTAAAATTCCATCATAATTCATGAGTGGTTTAATATTTATTATTTGATATTGTATCAAATAATACTCTTCTCTTTTCATTACCAAATGTTATAAACCAGTAGGAAAATTATATAAGCATGGATTATATATTATATATAACTTATAAAAATATTATTATATTATATAAAATATTGTGACAGGCATGTAACTAGTGGTAGATGAAAAACAAAAAAACAGCCTACAGGCCCTAGGCGACGTGGTGGGGGGAAGGAGAGAAGAGCAGCGAAACGTCGTCGTCGGCTGCGGCGACCGGTGGGAGATGTCGATCCTGTGGGAGAAGAGCGCGGGGTGGCGGTGGCTGGTGCGGCGTACGCGCGACTCAAAGCCCTTCTTCTTCACTTTCGCGGCGCTGTGCGGCGTCGTCCCCGGCGTCATCGGCTACGGCGTGATGCAGCTCACCAGCTCGCGCAACGAGCAGCTCGAGGCCCACCTCCGCTCCACGGCCCGCCCCGAGACCACGGTTCGTGTGCGCGCTTCCCTCGCACAGATCCCTACTTCGTCAATCGATCCATTCTATTGTTGTTACCAGCGTCTGCTAATCTCGAGTTCTCGTGACTGCGATTAGAGTGCAAAATATTGGGCTCTAGGGAGTATCAGTCGAAAGGGCTTATACAATCGATTAATTTATCAGTTCAATTTTAAGAATATCGCTGCAGTATGATTGAAGGATTGATATAACTGATTAGGGTTCCGGCACTCTCTTTCTGCGAACTGTTTTGAGCCACAACCATACATAGGAGTTGTTCGTGCAAATTAGGGTTAGATATCCCCGTTACAAAGGGGCTACGAATCCATTCGTACCTAAAATAATTTGATTACATCAGGTTGGCTAGTTCTGTTCTGTAGTCCATACCTACATGGCCAAAACATAGGGGCTGAGCAGTTCTGATGTGGTGTCTACACCAAATGATTTTAATGGTTGGAACCATTCCAATACATCAATTACAGATTTATTTGCCCGACAAACATGGGTCATGGTATGTGGGAAACCAGCTGGCTTCACTGCCTATTCTATAACTTGTGAGGAATATTATTGATCATGGGCTTGTTTGTGTGATTTGTATCAACAGTAGAATCCATCTTCTTTTCCTCTAACCTAAGACTTTGTTGTGGTTTATACTCATCCTAGTGCTGGACAGTTGGTTGTGGTAGTACACCTATAAAATCATAACTGGTAGTTCACCTGGGTAAATAAAGTGATTGACATCCTATACTTTTAGGTACACATCTGCTTATGTAGTATTATTGGAGGAACTGATTTGGGGGCCTCTTTGGCCAATTTTAGAATTGTGACAATAAGATGTCCTTTGTTTGCGAGATATCCATGCTGTGTAAAAACATAAGAATGAGTGTAAATACCAAATTCTGGCACCTGGGTGTTGTTTTTCCATTGCCACGGTCCACTAAAATATTTTCACTAACCACTTCCTGTTTGAACAGCATGAGCTTTCGTTTTCGTAGCTCCAGTTTTGATCATCAGGTCAAATGAACAAAAAAAAATCTCCTAGAAGTTAGGAAAAAAAATAGTTAGAAAAACCCAGTGTAAAGTCCATTATGTGCAAAATACATCATGTTTATAGACACAAAACACTTTTTGGGATTTTGATTAACACAAAGGAACAACCATCGCTGACAAATCGTGGACCAATTGACTGATGGTTGGTTTGATAGATGAAGGATGTGGGGCTGCGATCTTGTATTTACAAAACCAAGACTATCACACGTTGCATTTATAAACTAGGGAAATCAACTGGAGCATTAGTTTACGCTGCACAATACATTATACTAAATTTACTCTAGTAATAATGCTTGCTATTCTTGTTGCCTGCTAGTCATGGTGATTGTATTTAGTTGCCTGTATGAATCAAACCATTCCGTACAGTCATTACCTGCTGTCACATCAAATGACTTCAAGTTGGATGGCATGCACAGCAAGCTCGTTATGACAATCCTTCTGTTGCCAAGCATATGGCTGTTTGTGAGGTGTTTGTCTTTGTATTGCTATTTTCCATTTTTACCAATTGGTTACTTCTTTCCTCCCTACCCTCCTTTAAGAATGCATTGTTTTTGCAAGTTTGTTATGTTTGTATTACCTTGTGAGTTTTACGATCATGACCTCTTAGTCACTAACAACAAAACTCATGGCACACAGATGATGGGACAAGTGAACAGGGAGAGGCTGGCAGAGTTTCTTGGTGAACTTCAGAGGAAAGAAGACACAAATGATAGATATGTTGCTGCTCTGAGAGGGGAGACGCTGACCAGGAAGCGTTACGAACGCATTCAGCCTGTTCCTGCTGATGCGCAAGCTACCCAGGCAAACACCAATGCAAGCACTCAGGAGAGTGACAAGGCAAAGTGATCCGTGGTTATGTTATGTTCCTAGGATGGATGATATGCTCTACCCAATACTGGACATAAGTGTGTGGTAGCTGAATAATAAATACTAAAAGCTTTTATACTTTTTTGTTTGTTTAATTGCAGAACCCGTAACACAAACCTTTTACCTCTGTGCACCCTGATAATTTTTTTTAGCTGACTGGAGACTGGACATTGCGTCATTGCCTAACCCTGTTGAGTCAAAGCTCTGTTTACGTGGTGGGGTCGCTGTTTTGCGGCGTTTGCTTCTTATCTGGATGTTGTTTGTCAAAATGTTGAAACGATAACTTGAGTTGCTTGATTCGTATAAGTTGAGCTGTTTGGTGGAGATTACCCATCAGCCAACGGGTGAGATTTCGCATTCAGTGAGTGTTGTACACAATCCGGTACGCTTTAGACCCAGGATTCTCTGGCTTGGCATTATAGGCGTGTCCGTGGGGTTGTTTGCCCATTCGGGCTATACAAAGCAAAAGATAAATGCTCCCACTGAAGCATGTAGCATGCATGAGAAAAAGATATGGATGCGGGTATCTGATGCGCCTTGATTGTGTCCCGATTCTCAAGATTGAAGCTTTTGGCCTTGACGATGAATTGATGAGGTAGCTTTGCTGCATCCAGGTGGCTAAAAACTCAGGCCACGCGAATCCTGGGAGGCCTGTAGAAGTGTATAACTGTAGATGGTAGAAGACAAATGCAAAACTCATTGTTTTTTTTTCCTTTGTAAGTTGCTTGATTATGAACTAGTTTTTCGTTTTTCTTCAAGTGATGCGTATTTAAAGAGCCGACCTAAAACTGGTAGATACTGATTACTGCTAGTTTTTTTAAAAATGTTTTGTAGAGCACGCACTGATTGCTCTATGATATGAGTAGGGAATGGATAATGATGCCTGAGCGAACATATGGGTCACCTTTTATTTATTTATTTTTTGGCTGTGTGTGTGTGAAATGGGGTCACCTGTCTTTGGAATCTAGATTGTAGAAAGGAAAACGCGCATCAAAATCCTTCTGTTGGTGAGGTCTGTTATGAGCAACAGTGATCTAGTGACCCTCTTGAGTACGGAGGTTGGAATCTTAGAGACGTCACTTAATGAACTAAATTTAGATACAGGTCGAGAAACATGCACACCAGGGAAGAACGCAGGCTGCCGATTTTTTTTGCCGGGGGGGGGGGGGGGGGGGGGGGGGGGGGTTCAACAACGATTGCATCAAATTGCAACTTCAAGCTCGATGGGGGTAGTACAATGGCGGTGTTGATTTGCATCCGTTCTAAGAAGAGGTGAATTATTTTGTGAATTATCTTTGACAGTTCACATGAATTTCGTCATGTACCTTGAAGGGTTAAACGAGGCATAGATTCCATGGGACCATGAGATCCTAATAAGAGAACCCAAAGTGCTTCTCGCTGGACCGCGGATAACATTCGGCTACTGATTCGTCTCCATTCCGCAGAATCACTTGAATTTTCTGCAACTATTCTATTTATTCATGTACTAATAACACCAAAACATATGACACAGAGACAAATAAATACAATCGATTTCTAGTAAAGTTTGATGCATACTGGATTGGTTAAATAGTCACAAATCCGTCATTTGTAATGTACAGAATTTCAATGAGATGTTCATGTTTTATGCAATTAAGTGCTTTGCTTTTTTTTTCAAAAAAAAAATCCAAACTGGTACCGTTTTCAAACCAACGAAAACCAACCGGTTAATCTGATTAACCAAAGAATCAGTATGGTCTGATTTCATCAAAAGACCCACTTTCAGTAACAATGAAAGTTGTATTTTTTTAGATAAAAGAAATTCTATTTCATCAAACAAATGAAAATATACCGGTCTCCACATCACAAGATATATGTTAAGGTAATTTATTATGTGATAGACTCCATCGTCACTCACATAATGCATACAAAAAACAACCTTACAAAAGGACTAAAACATAGCAAAAAATTTTATCATAAACTTAATTTATTGTCGAACTTCCACCCATGGACTACAAAGATCTTCATAGTTAAAGTCTCTAAGAGAAAGCATGCATTTTCTTAGTTGACCATGCTCCCCCTTTTTCTGGAACAGTGATCATGTCCTTAACCAATATGTGTCCATGCGGATCACTTGTATATAAAAAAGATATTGATGCTTTATCAAAAACAATTTTATTATGACTTAATCATATTAATTAAAATATGATATCCGCGCCTACAAGTACTAGATGCTTTTTAGGTTCTATCATATTGTGTAAGCAATCACAAATAATATGGTTTATACTAGTAGGAGGTTCAATGCCAAACGTTATTTGAATCATGTGTCAAATAAAACTATCTACAACACATTCAAAGAAGAGATGTTATATGAACTCATTGTTATTATATAAATAACATTTCTCACTTTCATGTCAATTTCTTTTAACAAATTGTCCTTGGTGAGAATAACCCCTGATAAATAAACCAAAGAAATATCTTTACTTTTTAAAATATTTTTAATTTCAATTGATATATATATATATATATATATATATATATATATATATATATATATATATATATATATATATTACAAGGTATGATTTGTGAATTAGCAAAGAATTGTACATTGAGCTAACCGAAAACCTCCCACCATTATGAAAAGACTATTTAAAAATATCCAGTTGATCATTTATATATTTATAATGCGCATCATTAGACTATGCCTAGAACAATGATTATGATCGACTCATTGGTTGCCTTCGTCAATGGGACAAACGCTCGAGTCTCCCACTTAAAGCTCTCCTAAAAAAATATATTTAAAGACTTCTTTGTCATGATATTTGAAACCATATTATTTTTTCTTCTAACTATATTATAAAGGTTTGGATATTATGTGCTTTCTCAAAACAGAATTACCTAACCATTTATCCTTCTAAAGTATTATTTATGATTTTGAGCTGCAAAGCTCCTAAAGCTAAAAAATAAGTTATTAACATTTATAAGATAAGACTTGACCAGAAATGTGATTCACTAGGTTTTTTATTTAATTGAAAAAGAGTTTTAGTATCCCAAATATATATTTCTAAGAACTTGCTATCATGCCCCATCTGAAAAGGCTAAAAAGTCATTTAGTGAGTAGACATTTGTTCTGAATTTCTAAATTGTGGACCCCTAAACCGCCCTGCTCTTTTGGACTATAAGTGATATTCTATTTAGCCAATATATATTTTTTCTTATGGTTATCCTTTTGTCAGAACTGAGTTTATTAACACTAGACAGACTTATTCTTTTATGATGCATTGAGATTACTAAATATTGAAATGAATATTGGTTCATTCCACATCCAAAAAGTTTGATATATTGTTTCTCCCACTCTTTTTGCTTCACCATAACAAAATAGTTTATTTTTATGAAAGTTTAATTTTAATCCCGATAATTGTTTAAAAGCATAAAATATTAACTTCATGATTTTGACATGTTCAAGATTATGATCCATAAAAAGAATAATGTCATCTGCATATTATAATACACAGAGTCCAATATCCACAAGATGTGACACTAGACGATATATATGACCATCTTCTTTTGCTCTAGAGATTAAAGTAGTTAGCATGTCCGCTATCAAATTAAAGAGCAATGAGAACAATGAGTCATCTTGTTATAAATCTTTTTTAGTTTGAAAATAATGCCAAATGTTATCATTAACTTTTATATATAACAAAATGGTTAACTACGGTTTCTATTAACCTACCGATGTTTCAAGACCGGCAATGTACTGTTCCAGTTTTGTAATTGAAGAGTAAATATCAAGTACCATATTGGAGTAAAAATACCCACACTCAAGCACATTTTGACGTCAGACTAGAGAAAGTAGGATGGTATCAATTGACAGAACTCTACAATATTGTTATGTACTAGTAACTCAATTGGCAACATTATACATATCTTAATTCGAAAGGAAGGCATTGAAATTTGCTTCAGCTACATGTTATCATCAGGGATTAAAAAACCATTGAAAATTAGTTGGTTTTCACGGTTTTTGATAAAACCGCTCTAGTTCGATTTTACTAGATATCCGATTTATTGAAAAAACCGATCCTGTGTACTGTAGCAAAAATAGTTTTCAATCGATTTTTTTAGTTTATCAAATCGGTTTTCAATGAAAAAAACATGCTACTGTACCGGTTTTTAAATCCTTGGTTGTCACAAGTGCGACCTATCAGGGTGCAAGTTCGGTTTGGCCATGACCGCTCGTCGATGGAGGAAGCCAGAACCCGCGGACGTGCTGGGAACAGTCTGATTCCTGCCGCCACCGTCGGGCAGGCAGCGACGTCCTGTATGCCGACGTCGCTGCCTGCCCGACGGACGCGGGGCAGCCGACGTCGTGGTGGCTCACCACTCTACTCCCAACGCAGCGTGTGAGAATCGGCAATGGAGACACTTCGTTGGTGGCGAGAGCAATCACGGTGTAGCAAGCCAACGGCGGAGCAACTCTCGCGCAAGGGTCGGCGGCGGCGCTCGGCGACGGCATTGACTTGTGTCGTTGGGCCACCCACAGGTAGAGGTAGTATAGGACGAGAACAAACATTCACCGTTGGATTCCGGATGGACGAGGGCACTGCCCGCTGCCTTAAGTCAGCCGATCTCGTTCCACCGAACTACCGAAGCCGCATCCCTCCCTCCAATATCCCCTCCGTAAACTCTGATTTGCAGATCGGAAAATTGGTCAGACGCGGCGGTTCCCCTTGTCCCTGGTTTCCCTTCACTCCCCGCCGAGCGCCTCCTCCCCTGAGCCCATCTGCCCCGCGTCCGTCGATCCTGCTGCGTGGCAGGACGCCCTCCTTCTCCAGTACTCAACGAGGAAGAGCAGTTAGTTGATCCTGGTACAGGTGCGCTACAACTCTCCCCAAAATTATCTGTATATAGTTCATAGTTTTTCAGGTAATGCATGGTCTGATCTGTGTATAGCAGTTAGATGATCTTTACATTCAAATACCTCGATTACATAGCAATTAGGTTTTCTTTTCCACTATCTAGATGTATGTACTGTTCTTAGATGGAAATTGTTGTAATTCTCAAGTGAATCATAGATAACTCTACTTTTACAATAAATGAATATTATGCACAGGTTAATTCATAATCAGTATTCAATACATTTATGGCACAAACTAAGGTGTGACTGGATCAGTTTTTATGGTTGGATTGTACCTAAAGAAAAAGTATATTTAGTTTGTTGGGTTAAACGAAATTTTATGATTATGCATTCACTAGGACAGGCACTCGCGGCATAATTAGAGTTCCCTGCATCAGTGCTGCAGTACATACAACGTATCGAATGCCGTGATGTTGTGTGTTTGCAACTGACACCCTATTGAATCATAAGAAGTTAGAATCTTTGGTACTATTGTGATTCATGAAGAAGTTTTTGTAGAGAAAGACCTTGAAGTGGAAGACGATGATGGTTCCCTCGAGGTTAAGCTGTTATCATAGTGCACCAAACTATACATAAAGGTAATTTATGACAATCTAAGGATTTAGCATTTTATCTCATCATGACACTAAATATTTTTGTATTTTCTGCTATACCTGGACGGTAAGGAAAACAAGCCTCCAAGTTTAGATGCCTTATTTTTATAAATAAACGAAAGTTGGTACTTGATTCCCGAATCGTCTAGCACACTTGTGAGCTTATAGAATTTTATAGATTTCTTTTTATTCTATACTGTATTACAGTACCAACTGCAGAATTAAACATATTTGCATTCCAGGCAAATCTTTATGAAGATGAGAAAGAAAACAATAAATGAAGAAAATAAAGTGCATCAAGAAGAAAATCAGGTTACACGTAATCATGTATACCTTACTTAAAAAGAATGGAAGACTAAAGCATAAACTAAGTGATAATTAGAAAATAAATCTCAATGTGATCAGTATTCTGGAATGAAGAATTTTACTTACTGAAAAATAATGCTGATTGAAAATATGGTCATTAATATTAAACAATGTGCATCCTGATATATTTGACTATAAAGAAATGTGGTCATTGTCACTACTAAATTGGTCACTAGCGCTCAGGACGTGGCTGTTAAGCATGGTTGTTAATGCTCCATATGTGGTTGCTAGTATAAGAAAAAATGTCGTTAATGTTCCACACCTAGTCGTTAAGGATAAAAATGAGGTCGTTAATTAATCATATATGGTCGCTAGCCAGAATAAGACTATTAACAATGGACAACACAGTTGTTATTACCACAAGTATGGTCGTTAATACTCTGTTATTAACTGACTTTCCCATCGTTAAACATTTAATGACTGGAATTTGCATGTGGTCGTTATTAACTTTTAATGATCACATATGGAGTTTTATCGACCAAATATCCCATTGTTTTTTTTAACGGATAAATAGTAGGAGAGGCTCCAACTGTCAAATATCCCGTTGTTAATACTCATTTCTCTTGTAGTGAACTTTCCTCTTCGCGCATCGAATTGCCTCGCCTCATCTCGCCATGGATGTCACCGCTAGCGGGGCTCGCGGGTCCGCCGCTGGTGGGGGAGGAGGGAGCGGCGGTGGACCGGCACCGTTCTTACTGAAGACATACGAGATGGTGGACGACCCGTCGACGGACGCGGTGGTGTCGTGGAGCGACGCCTCCGATGCCAGCTTTGTGGTCTGGAACTCACCAGAGTTTGCGGCGCGGCTGCTTCCCACCTACTTC
Source organism: Eleusine coracana subsp. coracana (assembly GCA_032690845.1). NCBI lineage: Eukaryota > Viridiplantae > Streptophyta > Magnoliopsida > Poales > Poaceae > Eleusine > Eleusine coracana. Next base: position 52,159,196 of record CM064427.1, on the reverse strand, counting down.
AAGCACAACAACTTCTCCAGCTTCATTCGGCAGCTCAACACCTACGTGCGTAACCACGGCCCATCCCTTGCTCTGCCATGTCCTCGAATCTCCTTTTTATGCTCGGAATGGTAGGAATTTTGGCTTTAAGGCTGCGTGCAAGGATGCGGGGAAATCCATTATGTGGGTGCTTGATCTGGCATTCTTGCTATTTCCTTAGGGGAATTAAGCTGGAGATTCAGAGTCTTGTGGTTGTTTGGTTCTGTGGTCCACAGTGCTAGGCCTGAAATGTTTGTGCTGTTTTAGCGAATTATTGGTGTTGTCTATAATTTAGGGTTTGTGTTTCATTTAGTTTCATTGGTTCAATTTTTTTTATGTAACCTGAAGTTACTGATGGTACCCTGCCACATTCTGGAGAATGGGGATTGAGTCTTGGTTTTCAATTTGTCACGGTTACATTGACGAGGAATTGGTGTCATGATGGGTCCTGATGACTGGAAAGACTGGGTTCAAATCATTGTTTTGAAGGACTTTGCTTCCATTTATACTGATGATTTGAATAGTTCTAAGTATGGAAGAGTCAAATTCTGAAATAGACTGAGACTGTAAACATGGCTTGGACCAAGGGATATCAATTTCTGTTCCACAAAGGTGTCCCTAGTGTTCCAATTTATTTGTAGCATGGGTTGGGATATCTATGCAGTGATGGGTTTTGATTTGCCGTTAGTTTTTGTTAACGATTTGGTAATGCACACTTCATCCGATCTCAAAGCCTGAGTTGTTTCATTTGATTCCTGTTGAACCCTTTGAGAATGTGGTCGTTGTTCATAGTTTATAGTTTTGGTTCCACAATGGAGTCCATGGTGAGCCCTTTGAGAGTGGCATTTTTAGATATTTTTTTAAAAAAAAAACTGTTTTTCAACAATATCCTGGACATTCATCAGGAGCTGGGAAAGTTGGTCACTGACCAGTTATTGGTCCAATCTTGACCACATTCAGTATTCAATCTGTATCTTCGAATCTAACAGTAACAGCATATAATAGATAATTTTTAAGGACAAGAACATTATCCAACCAATGACTATGCTCCATCAGTCAGTATCTTCTAGCTTTTAGCTTCCTGTACCTGCTGGGACTTCATGGGGGTTGCAGTTACTGCTGAGTTTCGGGACCCTGCTTGGACTTGCATTTTCTGCCTTCCTGGTATATTGAATGGGCTTCCTAAGTCTGAAGCAAAGAACAGTCTAAACTGTAGAGCATTGTGTAGAAATTGTCCTTATATCTCTTCTTGCGAGATGATAAATTTACATAATAAAAGTATTTATTTTAAGTCAATACTTTTATCTTTCTTTTCTCTTTTTGCATGATTGCATAAATATACTATTGTGGTTTGCCTGCCTGCTTTCTGTCGTATGTAGTGATTCTTCTTGCCTTCTGACTATGTTTTTTTTTATGATATATTAAAACTCCCCTTTTGATGTTTTATCAGATCATAAAGAAGTGTAATTTCTTTTTAACCTGATGGATCTATTTCAGAACTTTGCTTTGGCTGTTTACTAGACCAAGAAGCAGAACATCTATACAGTACCATTAAACTAAAGGGATCCTATTATGGTGCTTTCCTGCTTGTATGTAGTGGGATTCTTGTTGACCTGTAATGGTGGGATGACTTTTTCATATTACAAAACTTCCCTTTTGATGTTTTATTTAAATTGCATAAAACTGAAATAGTTATATGTTACCATGGATCAGTATCAACTATTGTTTTGGCAGTTCATAAGACCAAGAAGTGGAATATATTCTTACTTTAAATTTAAACTAATGAAATCCATTTGAAACATCAATATTGCAGGGTTTTCGCAAAATAGATCCAGAGCGCTGGGAATTTGCTAATGAGTTCTTTGTCAAGGGACAGAAGCACCTGCTGAAGAATATCCATAGGCGAAAACCTATCCACAGCCACAGCCATCAGCCTGGTGTTCTGCCTGACAATGAGCGTGCATTATTTGAGGATGAGATTGACCGACTTTCACGAGAGAAAGCTGCCCTTGAGGCTGACCTCTGGAAATTCAATCAGCAACAGTCGGGAGCTACAATCCAGATTGAAGATCTTGAACGACGAGTGCTTGACATGGAGCAACGTCAGGTCAAGATGCTTAATTTCTTGCAGCAGGCTAGCAAGAATCCTCAGTTTATCAATAAACTGGTTAAGATGGCAGAGACATCCCCATTATTTGCAGATGCATATCACAAAAGAAGAAGATTACCCGGGTTGGATTACGGTGCTGAATCGGCCGAAACTACTAGCTTTTATGATGATCACAGCAGCACCTCCAAGCAAGAAATGGGCAACCTTTTGAATCAGCACTTCACTGAAAAGCTTAAGTTGGGACTTTGTTCGGCAATGGCAGAGAGCAATGTCATCACTCTCAGCAATCAAAGTTCACATGAAGATAATGGGAGCCATCATGGGAAGCTACCAGATTGGGGTAGAGTTGGCATGGAATGTCTCCAGTTGGTGCCACAGATAATGGAACTCTCTGATACTGGAACGTCCATCTGCCCCTCGAAGGGTGCTTGCTTCACAACAGCTGTGATTGACGAAGGACTCTTACCATGCCAACTTAATCTCACTCTTGCATCATGCTCCATGGATGTAGAGATAAGCCAAATTTCTAATGCAAACGGGAACTCTAAAAATCAGGATCAGGGGAGAGAAAACCCACTGGATGCTGCAACCACAGCCACCATGGAAAAGGATGACGGCATCAGCAGACACCATAATGATAGCCATCAAAAGGCTCCTGTTGATGTTGGCACTGCAGCAGGTGCGACGACACAAGGGAATGCTCAAGTTGCCATTGAGGCTCCTCCAGCTCTGCCTGCGGTAGCGAATGATAAGTTCTGGGAGCAGTTCCTAACCGAGAGGCCAGGTTATTCTGAAACTGAAGAAGCAAGCTCCACCCTGAGGAGGGATTCGTCCAGGGAGCAAATAGAAGACAACAGTCAAGCATACCAGGACACAATGAATGACCGAACAGCTATGCAACAGTTGAAACTATGACTTTTAGTGAATTATCATCACCGTGTTTCAAAGCGATACAAATTTAAGTAATTAGATTCATTAACCTGCAGTTAAACGATGTGAATTATGTGTGACTACAAACAGCATCGAAGGGTTGTACATGTTTCCCCATAATATAGCAGATGCTTATAAAGCAGTAATGATAATGGTTAAATTACAGCATGATTTGTGCATTATATGTTTAGATTTGTTGCTATCCTATCTATAAAGAAGCGATGATAATGAGTCGATGCTTGGATCCTATCCTAAAGGGTTGATTTTCTTTTTATATAAGTGATTTTATCCTAAATAAAACAGAAGAGTATCAGCGCATCAGAATTGTTGTTGGTACCTCAGCAATCTAGTTAAATTGGAGCATATCACGTCGTGCTTCTGGGGCTGCTTACGTGATCATCTCATCATGCCGTGATAAGACATCCTCAAGTGCACATCAATCCCACTTTTCTAAGATTCTCGTTCTCTCACTTTAAAAAGGATAAAAGGATTCTGTTTGGCTATAGTTGGTGTTTAAAAAACTCTTTCTAATTTTAGACTTAGTTGTTAGATAGAAGTATTCTGTGCAGTATTCTGGGGCTTGGAGATAGAAGTGTTGACTGCATCCGTTCTGTACTCGAGGCATAAAGCATTCCCAGCAGAAGACGGAAACTTGATAAGGAAAAATTGTAAGTCCTATGATCTTTAAAAGTGTATTGACATTTAAGTTTGACTCTTAGCTTATCCATCTGACATACCTGCCAAAACGTAGGTATGAACTACATTGTCTTATGATAACATTCGGAAAGGTATGTCTATATTCTCAAGTAACTGATAATATGTATTTACGTTTAGCTATTTATATTTTCCTCATTACTGTTGGTGGTTGATTGCGCAAGCAAGTAATGTGCACGAAAGCAAATCCAAATTGCAGTGTTTGCCCTTTCAGCGCAAAATTCAAATATTATAGTAGTAAACTTGGCAGGTAAGTTCCACTTTTTTCTACTTGAATTGAATTTTACAGTGCAGTCCTACTTAATATTATGTTCCTGGACCCCTTACTGAAATATCTATATGCTATATAAAATTAAGTAGCATCCATTTAATTAGTCTGTATTAAAACATAGGTTTTATTCGATTACCATTAGTTTTTAGCAGGACTCAAACGTAATAACTAACAAGGTAACTAATACTATTAGAAGAATCAATCAGAATTGTCCTTCATATTTGCTACATCTTAAAGTACTCTGAATTATGAATAAGTATGTAGCCTTCATATGTAAGAAAACTACTTGCTTTATGCAAATGTTGATTTTTTCCTCAACTCCCATATAATCTTCAGAGTTTATCCGGTGCAAAGAACCACCTCACAACAACACATCCCAAACTATATCTGAATGACTTGTTCAGTGATTTATCTTTATATTTGAGTTCCAGTGTTTATTAGAATGAACTGGACTTTGTCCTAAAATAAAATACTGAGTGATGACATTTGTTGTTACCAGACTGTCCCTTCCTCCCGCAGAGGCCCATGGACATGAAAGCAACAAAGAACAAACAAGCATGGTTATTTCTGGAAGGCTCCATTAATCATATGGTAGTTGCACGCCAAGTTTTCAGGAAATGTGTCAACATCTAGTGCCATTATTGAGGTTCCACCAAGTCCAGAACATGAGCTACAAGAATCCTATGAAGATGATATATGCGATTTTGAAGATATTGTGCCGGAAGGAGTGCATTATGATGCTGAAATAGATCTTACTTCAAGCAACCACGTGGTGAACAATCATTCTTGGACACCAAATTATGGAAAAGACTTGGTTCTGATCAACCCACAATTCAATTTTGGCCGAAATAAAAAGCTGAAAAACATCGGACGTATTAGGACTGAACACAATGCGTATGTAATAATTTTTCTTGATATATTTGAGATTTTCTTCTCAGTATTAGTTCCTTATTAGGTTCTTGCACAATTGTTATTGCAGGTATGTCCTCCCAGATGACCATTTAATTATAGATGGGGTGTGTTATATTCTGTGATTCTTATTAGGTTTTTGCACAACTTAAGTTTTTCATTGTTATTTTCTTCAGTTACATTGACTAACTTAGTAATTAGTTTGCTTCCTGTAGCACTTTGAAGAGAGAGTTCCAGAAGATCCAAGTCCTTATCTCCTGGTTGTTACTTTGTGTTCTGATGATTACACAGTGAAAGACACTATTCTGGTGAGCAGAATTTCTTAGAAACTTTAGTTTCTGAAATGTACATGTGATGTTAATGGTAATAATATGTTCTCGAGGAGCAGGGTCTTATTTAACACAGGCAAAACTGAACAACTTTATACTGACTTTTATCCCTTGAATGTCTGTTGTATTCATTTATCTGACAGTCCCATAACTGATTAATAGAAACTTCCAAAGAAAGCCATTTTTTACATTTTGTATAAAGGACTAGCCATTTCAGGTTTTATACTATTTCAAAATTAATTGAAAACGTTGAAATCCTTACCAATTATGAATTGTTATTGTGGATGAAATTAGCGTGAATTAATTCAGACAATCTTCATAGTTCTAATGAAACGATATTTTCCCACTGAACACAGTGTTGAAGTATCTTTATTTGGGGTATCTGACATTAGTTAATAGACGTTATTATCATTTCCCCTTCTGTTTAATATATTTTGCACACATGAATAAACAGATAGCCTGTCGGACAGCAACTGGGGAGAACTTTCCGTTGAATGGTACCTACTTTCAAGAGCATGATGAGGTATACAACCTTTGATTCTTTTTGTTCCTGATTTTTCGTTGCAATTTTAATACTTAATAATCCTAGGGTACCAGATTGGCTAAAAAACTGATTCATCTTCTATAGGTTTTCGCTGATCACCAATCTAGCCGTTTTCCCAATGTGTCCCCGGGGCAATAAAACTGATCCATCATGCAATACACTCTATCACAAAAGGTATTTTATGTGTCAAACGTAAACAATAAAGTAGTGAAATGGTTGCTGCTGAATCAAACTAATTTATGATTCGGTCATCCTCAGGTGAAACAAGACAAGAGATTGAGGACTGCTACAAGAAAGGTAAGTATCAAGTGGTTGTGAACGTTTTCTTTTCTTTTGTTTTGTTTTCTAGCTTATTTGTGGAACCTCTTTTGAGATGTAAGGGACGTAGGCTAATCATCTTAAGGCTGAGTGCATAAGTTATAGGTTCAAATTGTAGAAACTTAATTTGGATCGAAAACCCCCCGAACTAGTTCATCCAACAAATGGCTATTTCCCAGAAACTTAGTTTTCGAATGGACCGACAGAGTTTTGATATTAGATAGTTAACTATAAATTGTTATGATTCTGAGGGAGAACCCAGGCAAAAGGAAAGGAGAACTTAACCAGTGCAAGATAAACGACATTTCTTGTTTCTACTGATTGTTGTGGGGACCGAAGTTGCCTTGTCAAATTGCATGCTGAGCTGAAATTGGTATTCTTTGTATTTTTCTAGTCTAAAATCTCACATCTCAGAGTGGTGTGATGATTTTTGCAGGATATATCTGTGTGCGAGGATTTGATCGGGCTACAAGACAACCAAAGCGGATCTGCAGTACATTACATACTACAACAGAAAAAAGAAAGAAGGTAAGAAAGCTGTGTGGAGAAGGCAAAGACAGTACCAAAAGACGAGGAACGATGAGGAGGTATCTTCGGCAAATTACGACAAAAAATGGTGAGGTCTCCGGGCCAAAATAGTTGTCTGACATAGTTGTGGTACAAATTGTAGCTGTAACAATGACGAGCTAGTTCTGGGACTCCCTGCTAGGACTTGTTAGTTGTTAGTACTCGTATAGATGGATGATGGTGCATAGAGTGATAGTGTGAGTGAATAAATGGCGAGGATCTCTCACCAGTTGGCGGCTACTCTTTCCTCTGTATGCCGGTCATATATATTCATCTCACGTTTATAACAGAGGAATCACTGTCACTTGGACATATGAAAGAACAATAAACAAAAGAGATTTTACTGGTCCTGGATAAACATTACAGATTTACACTAATCATATTGGTAATCAATCAAACAAAAAACTGGGAGTATTCGTAAACAGAGGACGAGTGCATCGAGCGGCATGAGCAGTGAGTTGCAGACGAGGCACACGCTCTTCCCCGTCGTGGTCAGCCTTGGCGCATGCTTCCTCTCCTCGAACTTCTGGACGAGGTGCAGGGACTTCCCAGTTGTGTGGCCGACCATGGCTTACTGTGCGAGGCGCTGTGCAGGAGGACGAAATGCAGCCTGCGTCTGTGCCACCGTGGTAGACTGGCAGGGCAGCTCGCTTGGGGACGGATTCTTCGAGCGAGAGGAGGAGGAACGCTAGGCCTTCCTTCTTCGTCGTTGCGCCGCCGACAGACTCTACGCGTTGGGCGATCCAAATCCATGGCTGCGGTCGCCGTCGACGGACTCTGCGTCTTGGGTGATCCAGATCCATGACTTAAAAGGTTAATATATATAATATAAATTCATCTAAACCGTCAGATCAAAAGAAAAATCAATTATTCATATTAATTGTAATCATTGTAAAGATGTTTTTTTTTCTTTTCTGGTGGTTTTGCCCTCAATCAAAACTCAGAGTCTGCAAATCCGATCGTTGAGAAAGCAAATCCGATCTGCATCAAGAAAGATGCCGACGCCGGACAAGAAGACGAGGCGGAGGACCAACACCGCGTGGCAGCGAGCGCTGTCGGCGCAGCAAACTCGGCTAATCCGCGTTCGTCGAGGGAACAACAACAACAACAACAACAAGAAGTCGGCCGATTCTGGGCCTGGCGATGGCGGCGCCGCATCGGATCACCCGTTGCACACGTACATGGTGCTGGAGCACGGGTTCGAGGACCCCGCCTACTCCGTCCTCGAGCTCGCCGCCGGCGCCGTCCCCCGCTCTCTCCTCCACGTCAGCGCGGGCACGTCCTTCGCCGCGGTGCCGACGCGGCGCGGGCCCCGCATCGTCGGCGTCGGCCTCGTGTACCCGAAACTCCACCCCGTCCTGATCCCGCACGGCGGCGGGAGGCTGTACGCGCTGACCCGGACCCCGTCCGTCGTGCAGGGCCGGGACTTCGTGCCCTGGTTCCTCGTCGCCGACTTCAGCACCGGCGCCGTCGTCGACGGCGGCACGGTCGGGTCGCGGTGGCGCCAGCTGCCGCCGCCGCCCGTCTTCCCGTGCCGCCTCAACCCGCTCGAGTACCGCGACCCACCCAAGGTCCGCGTCGAGTCTTATGCCGTGGTCGGCGCGCGCATCCTGCTCTCCGTGCGTTCCGACGTGCCGGAGGGGACGGAGACGGAGGCGCGACGGTACGAGGGCACTTGCGCGTTCGACGTGGACGCCAAGCAGTGGGAGATGGTGGACCACGAGAACCTGCCGTTCGTCGGCCAGGCCGTGCACCTGGGCGGCCGCCGCTTCGTCGCCCGGTCCAGAACGAAGGGTGGCGGCGCTGCTGCAGTGTATGACATGGACGTCCTCCCGCCTGGAAACACGAGTTCAGGGAAGACGGAGCTGTCCATCGTTGAGTTGGAAGTGGTATCGAAGGGCATTGTCCCCGGACAACTGTTGTGCTCCATGGCGAAAGACAGCTTCGCTTCCTTCGACGTTCGGTGGCTTGATCCCAGTCCAGAGACCAAGTGGGATAGGGCACGCATTGTTCACCGCACCTACTCTGTGGTGAGCATGGATGATGCCGGGACCAATTCGGTTGTCGTAGTGAAGCAGCACAGGCACATTTTCAAAGTACGTGGTCAGTACACTCGTCTGGCTCGTCCTTCGCCGGTAGTTGCTGCTTTATCCATGTAAAAGCATCAAAGCTTTCCAATTAATCTTCCAACATTTTTCATTGCTTAAGTCCCGTTCACTTAATTTTTGCCCACGAGTACTAAATTCAACTCAGCACGAAAGAATGGTGATACACTGCACTCTTTTGACCAAATACTGAGCAACTTTGGGTTTGGTTGGATTGCTTCCCTCAGTTACCCGTGTATCACATAATATTATGATATTTTTCTTATCCCAATTGTTTTTCTAAAGAAAATATTTGAGAAAATTATGTGTGACTGCTTGATCATCTTCACCAATGTGGTTACTAGCCAGTCACAAATAAGCAGCACACTGTTATCACTTTTTGATGCTTTAGTTCCTGAAGTAATCCTTGTATGTTTAATTATAACTCAGTGTCCCTTTGTATCATAGCTGGGTTAATATGTCTCTTAATGTCTTTGCCATGTTTTTTCGATTAATCCCAATATTTAGTTATATATATTCTCTAAGTACGTATGAGTATGCGTTTGAATCAAGCGGTTTATTGCATTTCGGAATTGCTGATGATTAATAACCAAATTTTACTCTCAATCTTTTGCAATAAATTGTGAATTGTAATGTTTACCTATTGTTAATTTCAGTTTAGACATTTTGCAACTTTTGACACTTCATTACTCATTACACATATGGTATTTCATTACAATATAGTCATCATACCTTAAATGTTATTTGTCTAATAAATCCTTACCATATATCAATTTTTGTAAGGATAAAAACCGCATTTGCTCTTTTTATTAACTCGAAGGAAAGACAATGCACTATTCTCCTAAATATACAACTTTGGTATGTAAAATGTGAACCTATATATTATAAAGGACATATATCTTATAAAAAATTATAGTCAAATATAATCAATCCAAGCTAATCAGAATAAAGTAATTCTATCCTAAAATCAAATGAAGACCTAATATGCTTGTGCATTGCATATTAGTAAAAATAAAATGCAGTAAATTTCAAAAACTGTGTCCTTCGACATAATAACTACAAAAAACTACGATGCTTTTAGTTCCATTTTAGAGAAAATGACAATATGCACCTCACATGGCACAAAATATTGATTTTTCAATCTAAACTCACCCGTCACCAACACATTTGCATTTAAATCAAAAACCAATTCAACATTTTAATTTCCTGATCCTCGTATTTCTCGAGTTCCACTCTGTATAAGTTTAAAGAGTATAGGACAAACTATGATTTTGTTGTCTCCATTTGATACAGTTGTCACAAGAAATTAACGTAACAATGCGCATCAAAAAATGACTCTATACTTTTAGAATTTGAAGGCTTAGAACTTATAGAACATTTTGTTGTTTGTACTTTGTTTGGTCATTGTATATCTATTTGTTGCTATTTTGTGGATGATTCTCTCATACCTAGTCAAAATGGTTGGTAATACCTTTTCTTATTGTGTCGAAATAACTGATATCTAGTTTTGCTAGTTATAATTTAAGGTCTTGTTTTTGAACTCTACAAGTTGATTGATGTGAGCTTCCATAAAAATATTTAGGCTTTCATTGAAAGCTTGTGTAACAACCCCCCCCCCCCTCCCCCCATTTGGCATAATTATTGGTAAAATGTTGACATTACATAGAACATGTAGAGATAATAATAACTTAATGTACAAGAGCTAAATTTTACTTAAATATAATTAGTCCAAAAGACATTGTGAAGGTAAACAAAAAGATACCACGTGTAAAGATGGTAATGGGCATGAGGCTCGTAGGTTGTGACTTTAGAAGTTCCGTGCCCACGATCTAGATCGAATGTGTGCCCACCATCCTCCATAGACAAGAAAGTATGGTCGCTCTTATTACCTGTGATATGTGAATATCTTAGGTGCTGAGGTGAATCTACGTTGTGACTTGTCACACAAATTTTTTTATATCTCACAACTACTTCCATTTTTCTCTAGCTCTGCCACTGCCTAGGTGTTCGCATCTTCCACTACGGAGTGCTACAACTAAGAAAGGTAGCAAAACAGGAAATGACAACGTATGAGCGGCTGCATGATAAGGATTGAGACCAAGGATTGAAAATTGCTACAATACCGGTTTTGTTACCGCCAAAAATCAACTAATAAATTGAAAAAACTGAATAAATACCATTTGTGCTATAGTGCCAGGTTGGGTTCTTGTAATAAACTGATCATCTGATGAAATCAAACCAAATAAAAAACCGTGAAAATCAACCGGTTCTCAACAATTTTTCAATCCATAAGACACGGTGGCACGAAAGGTCAAATTGCACTAGAGAATCGAGAATAGTAATGCGGCCTCTGCCACAGTCCAAAATGGCTTGTGCCCCTACTGATAATCTACCCAAGCTCCACCCCAGGGTCCAAGGTGAGGGAGGCGGGCTGCAAGACATAAATTAGAAATAATTTCCTGATCATTTATTCATTTGCTGATACAAAAATAGACTTTGAGACGCTGGATTTCCATAATTCCATTCAATCCAAAATGATGCTCTGAGTCTATGACGTTTTTACAAGTAATATATGTACATGTGTCAATTGGAGTGGTTTTTGCAATGTTAAACTTATTTAACATAGTTTTTTAAAAAAATTTATATCAATAAAAACATATAAAATCAATTAAACATGTGTCAACTGGGAACGTTTTTGTAACTAAACTCATTGGGTGGGTGAAAATTTATAACAAAAATATTTATGGGTGGGAATCTCAAACTCAAAATAACTAATGAGATGATTTATGCAATTATCCCATTATATAATCGTTTGAGTCAGTAGAACCAATCGGGATTGATTCATCAGTTAGTCAAAAACCGACTAGTTAATTGAGCAAATTCTTTTTCTGGAATAAACGATTAATCTTTTGACTATTAACTAATTAGTTTTATAGATCTTATTTACATATTTTGAAATATAGATTTTTTCAAATTCAATTTTTCTTGATTTTGGTGGTTAACTAGTTGATATTAATGCTTAACTAATAGGTTTTGATGATTAATCAATCTGTTTTATCTGTTTTGTTGGTTATAAACTTTTTAAATTTTAACATTCTTAAATTTGGACTGCAGGTTAACCGGAAGGATCAGTTTACCGGTTGGGCTAACCTAGGTTTTGTCAACCCCAGAACAAGTTCACCCGCCATTCCGGCATGTTCTGACCCGAAAGCTCCTCTCCCCTAATCCCTAAGACTCCTGCTTCGGACATGGGGGTTGTAGTGAGGTAGACGACGACTCAACAATTGGGCTACTTGGTCACCGAGAGGATGCATTCGTTGAGGGAGTTGAAGAGATCTTTGAAGTGACTAGATTCAAAGAAGAGGAGGAGAAGGAGGAGAAAAATGAGTTAAATATAATAAATTTTAAAAACTATGTTCTTCGACATCATAACTACATAAAACTATGATGCTTTTAGTTCCATTTTAGAGAAAAATGACAATATGCACCTGTGGCACAAAATTATGATTTTTCAATCTAAACTCACCCGTCACCAACACATTTACATTTAACTCAACAACTAATTCAACATTTTAATTTCATGACCCTCATTATATTTCTCGTGTTCCACTCTATAGAAGTTTACAGACTGTAGGACAATCTATGATTTTGTTGCCTCCATTTGATATAGTTGTCACAAGAAAACAACATAACAACGTGTATGAAAAATTGACCCTATACTTTTAGAATTTGAACCTATGGTCATTGCATATCCTATTTGCCGCTATTTTTTTTTATGATTCTCTCGTACCTAGTCAAAATGCTTGGTGATACTTTTTCTTATTGTATCCTAATAATTGATATCTAGCTTTTCTAGTTGTAATTTAAGGTCTTGTTTTTGCACTCTACAAGTTGATTGATATGAACTTCCATAGAAATATCTAGTTTTTCATTGTCAAAATTTACAATGTACTGAAAGCTTGCTTAACACCCTCCCGTTTGCCATAATTATTGGTAAAATGTGAATAATTACATGGAACATGTAGAGATAATAATAACTTAATGTACAAGAGCTTACTTAAATATAATTAGTCCTAGCTACATTGTGAAGGTAAACAAGAAGATACCACGTGTAAAGATGGTAATGGGTAAGACTCGTAGATTGTGACTTTAGAAGTTCCATACCCGCGATCTAAACCCCATATGTGCCTGCCGCCCTCCGTAGTAGACAAGAAAGTGTGCCCCGCGATCTAAACCCCATATGTGCCTGCCGCCCTCCGTAGTAGACAAGAAAGTGTGCCCGCTCTTGTTACCTGTGATATGTGAATATCTACACTAAAGTGTAGAGGAAGAACTACGTTGTAACTTTTTTTTTTGAAAAATAGGGCAGGAGCATTGCCATTTATTAAGATAGAAGAATAAGAATTACAACCTAGAGGTACAAACACTAACTTGGCAAAATTGCCATGTCTAAGAGCATCTCCAACAACCTCTGTATTATATTATGTAAAATTGGAGATTTTACCTTTTTTATAAAAATAGAAAAAGCTCTAAAACTAGAGGGTAAACCAACATACTAGATAAATTTAACTCTCTATATTTTGAAAACCTGTTGATGGCAGGGTGAGGCAACACGGGCCTAGCTCACATGAACTGATGAAATGCTTTAATTGCCGCCGTTTAACTCGAATTTCTTTTGGTAATGACATTTTTTCCGCAAGTGGCACACTATTTATACTTAGAAAAAAAAAACAAGTCAACTTTTCTCCGACAATGCTTGCCATATGTCCAGAGCGTCCCCTAATAATAATATAGACCAGTCTCAGTGCTATCTTTCAATTTACAGTAACCAACATTGTCATATTAGATGTTTGCTCTTTGAAAAAGAGAATGAAATTGTCTCTCTCAATGTCTATTTCCATTTCATAATTTCATATATTTCATAGCAGAACGTATGGTGAGATGATAAAGTGTGTCATATAAAATGTGAGAGATGAAAGGGAAGAGTCTGAATCCATTTTTGATGTCTTTCATCCTCTAGGAAAGAGTGTAAATTATCTTTAATTTAGAATTAATTATTAATGAAAGGATCATTGAGACTGGTCTAATAATAGATAAAACCGATTGTTTAACCCCTTGGTTTTGCTAATCCGTGTTATTATTCACCTATTTTTGGCTCTAAAACTAAAACCGGTTTTGCTGACCTGGCATTGGAGTTAGGTAGTTTTGACTGGTTATCATGCCACGTCGACGCCCAAGCTTTTTCATTCCCTGAAGACTCGTGTTTATGTCAGAAGGTTACCACTCCCGGATCGATCTGTTCGTCTCCCTCGATTGCTGAAACTTGTAGTCGTCCATTCTGCTCCTCCTTCACTGGTTGAACGAGCGGCCCAGTCAGTTGAGCTCAAGTGCAGGTCATCGCAACGGAACTTCATCTTGCATTTTTTGTGCTTCTTGACTTTCTAACTTCACACAAAGAGCTTCCTTCAATACTCCCGCATCATCCCTGTAACCACCCTGTTAAACCCGAAACTTTTCAGTTCAAATGCCAGTTCAGTGTTTACCCAAAGCAATGCAAGGCAACTGTCCGGAGATGGCGCGGCGTGAGACCTGTCCATGGACGAGGCGCGCGGCACGGCTGCGACCCATGGCGCCTCGCGGACGGGTTGGACGGCAACGCGGGGATTGGGCGCGCGCCCAAAGCTTCACGCTCGGCGCTCAAGTGGCCACTGCGGCTCGGCAAAAGCAATGACGACGCCGGTGTAGGCTGCGACGCGGAGTGTGTTCGGAGATCGCGCAAGGACGCCGTCCATCGCCGCTCAGAACGCCGAGGCTGCGATCCACAGGGTGGTCAGTATTTCGTTTCCCGACCAACCCCCGGCAACATTTCTCGCTTTTATTTTTTCTCCATCAAGAGTCTCCATGTCACGATCTAAGATTCGGCGTGACGCGTAAGCAGGCAGGCCCACGACATGTCTCCACGATTTTTCCTGCGTTTTGAGCGCGTCCGTGCGCTGCGAAATTGAGCCCGTCGCTTGGGATGCCGGGGTGGTCGGTATCTCATTTACCGACCACTCCGCGACCGGACAAGTCTACCTTTGCAGTGCATGCGTGCGTGCGCGGCCGGCATCGGGGCCAGACTTCACCTGTTCACGCGAAAAGTTGTGCTTCCGGTCACGCGATGAGTCAACCCTTGGCACCAGAGCTCGAGTGAAGCTGTGTAGGACGAACTCTCCGCGCACGCGTACGTCCCTCAGCTTCTCTTCGAACCCACGCCAGTCGAACCCATGGCTCGAGTGAACTCTTGACGAGCAGCGTGTCGGTGCAGACGGCGTGGAGGAACGCGTCTTGACGGCCGGCGGCGAGGAGCTTGAAACTCGGAAGAGCCGAGGAGGCGATGCTGCCGTACGTGCCGAGGCTCGGGGTTCCTCAGCTTCTCCTCGAACATCGGCCGCGGCCACACGCTTCACGTCAAGCTAAGCTAGGAGACATGGACGAGCCGACGACGCGCCGGAGCCCGGGTGTTTCGCCGGCCACGTCGTGGAAAGAGCGAGGTTGACTCGAGGTCGGCGCGCCCATGCGACGCGTTTCTGATCAAACTTGCATACGGCGTGTTCCGTTGACAGCACACGCTGCCCGACAACAACACGCTCACCGGCGAGCTCGTGCGCTGCTGGGAGGTGGGAACGTACGAACGCGGTGTGTGTGCAGCGCAACCTGCTCGAGGAGACATGCGCGGGGCAGATCCGGCCATCATGACGTACTTCAGAATCACATAATTCTGAGTAGAAGGACAGAGGATTGTTGATAGAGAAAACAGCATGAAGCAACCGCATAAATTTTTCCTCATCATTTTCTGAGAACATCAAATTCATCACTAGTTTTATTGGATGCAGATTAAATCTATAAAGTAGCCTGAAACAAGCTCGAATATTGTACAAAACAAAATAGAACAAGATCATGGACCAATTATAATAAAAGCTTGAAACAATAAAGAAGAAGGGCACAGAACTCTGGCTCAGTAACTAAATTAATTTCATAACACCATTCAGAATAAGTTCAAAAAATCATGCAATACTTGTACCCTCGAAGCACTGTGGTTCAAAACATCACATGAAGCACTGCCCAAGGTTACATAGTATTGCCCAGGGTTACATCTAGAATACAAGTACATTCTATTGCACTAACTCCCCAAAACAGATTTGCTTCCTTGAAAAAATCAGGAACAGTTGATGGATCAAGGGTGTTCAAAGGAGATGCAATTGTCCCATGTACCAGCAGCTTTCTCAATTTGACTGCATCTTTCTGAAAATAGAAAAAATGAAATGTTAAACAAATGATATCGTTTATTCATTTCAGAAAGATAAGGACTACAGTACAAACGAAGAAAACAACTTGCTCAATAAAATCTTGTCATAGCATGATATATATTCCAGTTTCATTCCTGAAAAAGAAAAACAAATCTAAGCATTAAACACAGATGTAAGCAATGAACAAAAAAAAAAAGCAATGAACACTAGATAACTTATTAACGGAAGGACTTGTGAAAATTTGAACTTACTCCTTCTACTCACGTTTGCAAAATTCAATATTCCAATAAGAAATTTTAGCATCGAAACAACTCCTTTGGAAATTGGTAACCTACACAACAATATAGATCATAGTATTGAATATAAATGCAGAAGCTAAACAGAAACTACAATATCAGAAAACTACAAGGGACATAGCACAAGGATTTTACCAGGTTTGAAATTATCCCATTCTTCTCTCGAATCAAAAAAGTTTATGGTCTCAGTGACAATGAACATAGCGGGTGAAAAAGAACTGCAATATACAAGGATAAGGAAAAAGTGACCACCATATCCAAAATGAAGCCTAGTGAAAGAATATTAAAATAAATTTATGAAACTACAATGATACGTAACAGGTCTGCTCAGTGCCCACATGAAATCCAATTACTCTGCTTCAGTTGATTCAGGATCAAACTCAATTGGTTGTTGTATAAGCTTTGACTATATTCTGGAATTTGATTCTAGTCCTGCTTAGCTTAGACAGGCTGAGTCGACTTTGCACTTGCGCTTTGCGAATTCCGATTCTCCGGTTGAAAACTCGAGGCAGCTACTTTCCGGCAGAACAAAAAGGATAGTGAAAGCAGCATAGGATTCTTTCATGGACTGTGCGGAACGGGACACTCGATGTCCCTGCTTTGAGCAATGCTCGTGATAACTTTTTGACCAGCTGAAGAAGATTCTGAAGCCTGAACTCCACCGGACCGGCTCAGAAACTTCGACTAATAAGAAATCGCTGCGTGCCCCGGCCGTTTTCACAGCCACTGGACAGGACGTTTTCATTCAGAATGTCAAACTGAAAAATTGTCCCCGTTCCTGCAGCACGCGATTTCTAGTTTTCAAATCCGAAATAAACTGCCCAAGCTTTAGTGAAATTTGCGTGTGAAGCAACTGCAGTGCTTTACTGAAATATGGATAGAATTTGCATGTGAAGCCACACAAACAATTGCAGTGCTGTGGGAGTAGAGATTAACCAGATTGCGTCTTTGCAACTTCAGTGAACTGAATGCTGCCATGGCGCTGCTGTTTCAATTGAGACGAAACCAAACCGTTCCCACCTTTCGGGATGCGACGGATGATTGGACAAGTGGATAAAGAGAAGGGATCCGGCAAGCTCACCTCGCCTTGGCAGGAGGCATGCTTGGACAGGTGGGATCGACATGGAGCACCTCGCCGTCGCGCCGCCCCTGACGCACGCCTCCCATGGCGAATCTCCTCCCATGCAGCACCGAAAGCTCCAAGACGAGACATCACCGAAGCCACCGCCGCCAGGGAAAGGTGGGGCACGAACTCCGCGTCGGCGGCACGGGGTGGAGCCCACCCGGTTCCGAGGACCGACCGAGCCGGGCTCGTCGGTGGCGGGTGGTCGGCGCCGCCGTGGACAGGTCGGACGGTTCCGCTCCGCGGCTGGATCTAGACCGTACAGTTCCGTTCAAACGGCGTCAGATTGCCCGCGTCACGATTGACCTTCGTCAAGAATACTTTTCAGATCACCCCTCCATTTGGATGACGATTAATAACCGCGATCCAACTATTTGCACATAGCACCTTAAATTGGATCGCGGTTAATATTTTCGATCCAATATTTTACAGATAGACCCCTAAATAGGATCGCAGTTAATAACCGCGATCTAATTATGTACACTAAGACCCCTAAATTGGATCGCGATTAATGATCGCGATCCAACTATTTACACTTAGCCCCCTACTTCGGGCTGTTTTCAGAAAACTCCCAAAAGCTCGGGGCGTCTGTTCGTGGAGCGGGGCTCCGGCGGCCGTGGCGCCGACGGCGAGGCCTGGAGCACCGATTACGGGTTCCCGACCAGACACTCTCCCCTCATCGCCGTCTCCTACGAATCCTCTTCAAACTCCACCGCCACCGCCACCAAAGCGTCCCGCGCCGTCGGCGTGCAATCGCCCCCCTTCCTCCTCGCCTCCGGCGAGCTGTACGCCTCACGCCGATCTCGACGCCCTTCGAGGAACGGAACTCGCGTCATACTGTACCTTTCCCCTTCCGTTTGTACTGCATCGGCCAATCGCGTCCAGCGGGCACCCACATCGGCGTCCATCCATGAACGCCACCTGCTCTGCTCACCATTGTCGATTTGTGGTCCAGGAATCAGGCGAGACGACAGAGACCACCGAATACCCCGACGACCACGCAGGAGGGAGAAGGAAGGCATGTCTCCACCAGTGCACGCGCTCAGGGAGTCTGGTACCCATTCTATCGTATTCTGAATCCGAGCTTGTTGAACGGATACTGGTAATCTGCAGGCACCAGCGCCGAGATTGGCTTCTGGATTTCAGCGAAGTATTTACAATTACTTTTCATAATTTCAGAAGATGCTCTGCTTGGAGCCCCGGCACCTGCTGTGACTGATAGAGTAGGGGCATGTGTCGATTGTTCTAGTACGTACTGTTTGAACTCTGGTCTACCAGATGATGCTTTGATGTGAACAAGCAAGCTTTGTGTTTTGTTGCTACTGCGACCGCGACAACGCCCAACTGAGCCACGACGAGTTTTTTGGCTTCGGCTCAGTGCACGGTCAATTAGTGCTAAACCAGGCTGTGCGCCCGAATCCCAACTGATTGGCGCCACCGCTCCGTCTCCATGAGTCGTCAGAACGAGAGCGATCGAACACGCGGGCAAACTGGCGTGGCCTCGCCAAGGACCTCGGGAACAGGGGTGGTCGGCATTTCATTCACCGACCACCCCAAGAAAATTTCTAGCATATTCTGAAGCCAACCTTGATCGATTTTTCCCAGCCTTAATACGTGCTTTGCACTATTTTGCCGTTAATTGAATATGTTCGCCGCAGCAGTACGCTACGCCTCGGCGCCGCCCACCGCCCACGACGCCCGGGCCGTTGTTCTATGCGTGAACCAGTAGCCCAGAGCGTAGTGTAATACAGAGATCGGGTACGCCGGTGAGCTATCCCGACCAGCCACCCACAGCCGGTGACGCGCACACCGCAGCAGGCCTACTGGATGAGGGGCACATCGCGTGTGACTTGATAGAGGACGCGAGCATCATTCACATTTCGTTCTCGTCAGAGTCTGTTAAAAAGTGGAACTGTTCAATGAACTTTTTTTTTCTTTCCAAACATGCATTACTCGTGGCAGAGAATATTTGGTTGGAGCAGAGCAGGAACTTCAGATCGAACTGGTCTATAAGAAAGGACAGGCCCATAATTTGAAGAGATTGCAAAAGGCCAACAGCAGGCTAGTAGCTGTGAAGTTGAGAGTTGTAGTAAACTGAACTCTTCCGTGGCATTGACAGTTTCAGGAGTTCAGTTTGCTCCAACATCTTATCTCCAGCGCCTCTATTGGTATCCAATGCAAATGACATAGGTGTGATGAATTAGCATGTTAACATGGGGATTTCCATGGCCAAAACTCTGGCGGCTGGATTTGAGAATTGGATGGAGCCAAATCTCGCCGTGAGACGGAGGCAAGACTTGGTTTCCTCCAATATCTCATGTCCAGATGTTCAGATGATGACTGGTTTAGATAGTGTAGCTTAGCTTAAATTTCCTTTAAGAATCTGGAAACCAAAGGTGAGTGGTTGATGCAACCAAATCCACAGTTGCATGTACAGGACTTGCGTCGCAGCGGTCTCGACGCGTCCTCCCTGTTCGAACAGAGAGGCGCTCGGTTGGAGATCGAAAACCTCGGCCATCTCGACCTCATGGCCGGCGTGTTTTGGCGGCGCGCACCAGATCGTAGCAGGCCCACGGCGGTGTGGTGACGGGCGCCGATGCGTAGACTCTGTCGTCGGCATGCCCCCGTGCCCGCTCGACCCTCGGCGCAGATCCTCGCCATGAACGCCGCGGCTTGCGCGAACGTTCGTCAGTGCAGGGGGTGGTCGGTATTTGATTTACCGACCACCCCAGGGTAAACTTCTCTTTTTTTTTCCCTCCGTCCAGAGATCGTTTCAGGATTTGAAATGTTACGCGACGTTTTAGTAGATGGAAGACCTTACGTCCACGAGTTTTCCGGTGATTTTCTGCACCTGTGTCGTCGCGAAATTGGGGGTTTTTTTTTTGGGGGTGGGTGTTGGGGTGGTCGGTACTTCATTTCCCGACCACCCGTGCAACTGCCTTCCGTTCACGATTCCTCCATTTACAGGCTGTGTAACAAATACCCAAGTTTTGTATGCTACGGCAGTCGTTCCTGGTGGGTTCTGTTTGGGATTTCTGACTTCTGAGGCTCTGCATGAGGAGGCAGCCGCGTTCAGTCGCTGCGCCGGACATGTCTCTGCCCGGCGTGCACGGCGCGCGTGGTTCGTCCTCAACGCGTCGAGTGCTGGCCGTGGTTGCCATCAACGTCGACATCGGTCGCGGCCACACGCTTCACGTCAAGCTAAGCTAGGAGACATGGACGAGCCGACGACGCGCCGGAGCCCATGCGACGCGTTTCTGGTCAACCTTGCACACGGCGTGCTCCGTTGACAGCACAAGCCGCCCGAGAACAACACGCTCGCCGGCGAGCTCGTGCGCTGCTGGGAGGCGTGAACGTACGAACGCGGTGTGTGTGCAGCGCAACCTGCTCGAGGAGACATGCGCGGCGCGGGGCAGCTCCGGCCATCGTGTCGGGCAGCCGGCTCGACACGGATACAGTTACTGTGTGCTCACTGTAATCTCAAGATCCTCGTGTTGCTGCTTGTTTGCCGCCATGGATTCGTGTGATATGCTGCTGAGGGGATGGAGCGGTAAAGAAGAAGAGGGGCATTCTTGTTCGATACAGTTAAAATATATATACCCATGGCATATTTCAAACTCGATGCAAATTGTAACGGTACTTGATCCGATTTCATGAATTATAGTGGTGTATTTCAGAATCGTTAAAATTATAATGGCATATGTACCCTTCCTTAATCGTTCTCCAGCCCTAGCTTGCGATTGCGGCGGCGCGCGGGGATGGCGAGGCGGCGCAAGAAGCCAAAGCTGCAGACGGCGGCTGGACATCCAATCCCAGAACAGACCTCGCGTATCCGCAGCTGTGATATGGGGCCTCCGTCGGTATACTTGGTGGTAGGCCATGGAGTCACTCGCCCTGCCTACTCCGTGTTTCAGGTGAACCCTTTTCCAGACGACGCCGGCGATACCCCGGTGCCTTTCCCACCCCCTCTCGTCCGTCTGGATGCCAAACAGTGCATGTCTTTCGTCCCCGTGCGGTCGAGGCACGGCCCGTGGATAGTCGGTGTCGGCGGCAACACAGCCCGGGACTATGGCCCGGAGACCATCGTCTACAACATCAAGACGGGGGGACGTGATCCTGGGACCCAAGCTTTTGTCAACCAAGTCCTACCCTGTGGTGTTACCGATCGGCGACAGGATCTACGCCCTGGCACGCAAACCTTCCGTGAAGGGGGAGGTCAATTTCGTGCCCTGGTTTGAGGTGCTCGATCTCTCCCAGGCCCAAGTGGCCGATGGTCATCTTGTGAGTTGCGAATGGAGGCCCCTGCCGCGGCCGCCCTTCTTCCCCTGGGAACTCACCCCGACGCAGTACCTCTTTCCGCCGGAGGTCATCATCAAATCCTATGTGGTACTAGGCTCCTGCATTCTGTTATCGGTTACTGGGCAGACGGGCACGTACATGTTTGACACGGTGACGGAGCAATGGGCGAAGCTGGACAATGGGGATCTGCCGTTCGCTGGAGGTGCCACCCCACATGGACACCTATTCCTGGGTTTTTCAAGATCCGCCAAAGAAATCACTTTGTACAAGATCGCAATCTGCGCCTCTGCTGCAAGCCCAAGCACCAAAGCAGGGTGTTCATCCTTGTCAATTGCTGAGTTTCGGGTGGTGGCGGACATGGAGGCTGGGGAGCATGTTGTTAGCAGCGGCAGATTTGTTTCGCTTGGTAACCATGACAACCCTGGCTTCTGTTCCTTTAGATGTCGCAGCAATGATACTGCACCATTGGATTTCGAACATACGCGGGAACTTGTCACCATGAGAACGTACACATCAGAGTCACAAGATCAACTCGAGTCTACAAGGGCACTACTGATCTCTAAGCGATGGAAACAGGTTTATAGCATCTGTGATACGACCCGGCGACTTACTTGTCCTTGCCTGGAAGATGTGATGTCCTTATGAATAAGCTAAGCCCTTTTGACACACTTGGTTTCTTAGACTTCACTACTTTATAAATCTTGCTCCATTACAGTTGCAGCATATTTTTTCTCCATACCAATTGTGTGCTCATTTAAATGAGAGCTTTGCTCCATTACCATTGTCTTGCTCCATTACTAATTTTTTTTTCATTTTTCATGCTGCCTTGTTAATTCCTGTCGTGGTCACAACAACTGTAACATGCTTTTTGGCACTCTCTGGCAGCGTTATTCGCCTGGCGACCATTTGTTACTCAGCCTTGCCGTAATATTAATGCTCGTGAGCTCTAGATCTATGAGTTGAACTGAACTTTGAGCGGCATAATTAAATACGTACTAGCAAAGTACCCGTATGTTGCTATAGATGTTAAACAAATTTTTAACAAAGTTTGGACATTCATAAGAACATAAAAATTATATTTTCCATAGTTGAAATATCTTATATGTATTTGTTTATGCATATTAAAAATATAAGCAGCTGTGAATCTTTTTGAAAGTAAGTCGAACACCCTTTAAATCTAATTCTCATACACTTACTGATATGCTGAAAGGATGAAACAAAATTGCTTGGTTACCTGCAGTAGCATAAAAATTAGTCACTTGTTTGAGTAAACAGTTGTTTTAGAAGTGCAAGTCGGCAACCAATGAATACTTACTCTAGCATGTGAAATAACAACCAAAGGAGTTGCTTGGAATTATGCTTCAGTCCTCATGATGAAAGCTAGTCCAAAGGAGCTACCATTTTTCTTTGTTAGTATGTGAGTAAAAAGGGCCAAAAGCTATATGCTAACAGGAAAGATTGATAATATATACAAGAAGACCGAACTACAAGTGAAGCTCTGATAGTTATGCTCAAAGAAGCAGGCAGCTAGATAAACGCGTATAAGGAGCAGAGCTCAGTGAAAGGAATAGAGATTAATCGTAGCTGCCACTACTATAGAATAGGCATTTAGTGATGGTTATCTAAAGCCTTTAGCGATGCAAATCATGCTTGTCTCAATTTTTACGTCTCTTAATGTCAGGATATAGAGACTTAATGTCAAGATATAGAGACGGAAAAAAAATCTGTCGCTAAATCTAAAGCTATATAGACATCTCCAACTCCCTGTCCCTAATTCTTTCTAGGGATGAAAGTAATCCCCGTCCCCAAAACTGGTTCTGAATAAAAAAAAATTAGGACCAACCGGCCCGGCCCGGCCTGGCCTGGCCTGGTGGAGCCCAAGTCCATCGTTGCCACGGGAGAGGCCATCAGTGGAGAGCTCGACGAGGGGGAGGCACGCGTAAGCCATTGGTAGAGGGGGAGGGGTCAGAGGTCGTCGTCACCGGCTGAGAGGAGGAGGTTGAGGATGCCGGATCTGATGAGCTCGAGGGTCACCGTCGCCCGATCCAGCGAGCTCGAGGGTCTCCACCACTAGATCTGGTGAGCTTGAGTGCTACCACTGCCGGCTGTGGGGAGGAGGGCCTCCGCCATCACCAGATCTGAGGGGGAAAAGGCCGTGGGCCGAGTCCGTCGCCGCTAGATCTGAGGAGAGAAGGAGGAGGAGAAGGGGAGGGGAGGCGACAGCCTCGAGAGAGGAGGTGGAGGTGAGGTGGGCGGCGCGAGAGGAGGAGTAGGGAGGCGGGCGACACGAGAGGGAGGTGGAGGTGAGGTGGGCGACACGAGAGGAAGAAGGTGGAGGCAAGGTAGGCGATGCGAGGGGGAGAAGGTGGAGGCGGGTGGCACGAGGAGGAGGAGGAGGCGAGACCGGCGACACGAGGGGGAGGAGGAGGAGGCGAGGCGGGCGGCACGAGGGGGCGGAGGTGGAGGTGGGCGGCACGAGAGGAGGTAGAGGCAAGGCGGGAAGCGTGAGGGGGAGGAGGTGGAGGCGGGCGGCACGAGGGGGAGGAGGAGGAGAGCGACACTAGAGAGGTGGATTGGATCAGAGTGGTGGCGGGTTAGTGTTAGTCGCTTTTATATCAGGCCGTTAGGGTAAAGAAAAAAAGGGTAAGGAAAAAAACATGGCTGAGGGGAAGGAAAAAAACGGATCTCTTGTACACATCACTAAATCTTTTACTACAAGCGGCTTTCTATCCAACCATCACTATAAGTATCCTTTGACCAAATAGCTGTAACACGTTTCTAGCAACGCGTCTCTATAAATGATCTAGTAACATGACTATTTTATCCGTCTTTAAACTCACGTTACTAAATTCCTATTTTATGATAGTGTGCTACCGCTAATAACGTCACACCAAGAATAAACATATTATGCTAACTGAATAACAAAGAGTTGTTATAACTATAAGATGACCATTGGTGAAGACGAGAGGCTGGGCCCAGAATCTAGACGATCAAGCAATCAGCAGACTAACATCAAATAATGATTAAGAATGAACCAACAGTAAGAAAATTAAACTTATATCTACAACAAAAGTTGTTCATAGCAAAACAAAGGGTGCAGTCTAGCTACACGAGGGGAGGTTCTATCGGCTAGCAAAGAGCACGTCCCATCTCCCAACCGCACCTCACTCTATGGCATGAACCTGAAAATCTAGGATAGCCTCGCCTCATGGATAAAATGAAGTCCCTGCTTGTCCTTGCTTAGTACAGCCTCGCCTCAACACCATTGCTGCCTGCCTGACGAAGCTAACGACCAGTTCCCGTGACTCTCCTCTTTCCTTTGTACCCAGCTTGATTAGATTCCTCGCAGCACTGTCGTGATGGACACATAAGCGGTGAGTTGAGGAAGTTGTCATCGCGTCGGAAAATGACGTCCCGGCTTTAAGTGCAAGCGCCGAGCTTCAGGGACCGTGATGACCTCAGAGTTAGGATACCGGCCTCAGGAATGCTTGCTGGCAGCATGGAAACAATGTGGTGAGGTTGAGGCGTCAGCTATTGTCCAGTGCGGCGAGCCGGCGATCGTACGTGCTTGACCACGAGACAACAATGACTGCACCAGGACACTAGTGTTCAACGAGAAGAAGCTAGGCACTACATAGACGATTGATCAGGGTGAGGAGTTGTAACATAAGATTGTCATGCGAGGACGTACGCCACGTGGACTCCCACCTCGGTGGAACCGAGCCGGCAATGCCTCGACAAAGCAACAAACAAACAAAAAAACATGTATCTCTATGACACCAAATTGGTAACATCAAATACCAAAACACGTATAATTAGTAGGGGCAGTCAGACTCATCTAAATTATTAAAGAGTAGAGATTCTTGTCACAATTGAACATTGCAGTGATGTCGTGCTTCCAAGAACTGGTATCTAATGACGGTGTTTTGACCTGTTATATTTCGTTTGTGTCGTACTGGGTAAAAGGTCGATACTCATTAGGCCATAGCATGTATACACAGGAAAGAATATTCTGCTTCATATGGATGATTGCTACCGCATGATAACGATTAATAGACATTATCATGGAATCATTAATCTCACATTATTTTTAGTCACCATATGTTTTGTAGTCTCTAAGTTATTATATAGCCTCGTTACTCTTCCCTATTACATCTTTGTGGGGATTATGAATATTCTTATTTTGTTTGTTCTTAACAAATAAGAGTCCCGAACTTGGCGTCGTGACACACGTGCACGGACACCATGTCGAAGAGACGCATGCGGAGGTTGCAATGAATTGTCCTGTTGATCTTGAGCGCATGCTCCAGGCAGTCCTCGTCAGGCATGGCAATGCAGACGGTGTCGCAGTGGCGCTTGCCCTTGAGCAGCAACATGTTGCGTTAAAGATGGATAGCTTCTCCATGGTGACCAGGTGGATGTTCCATATGGAGTTGTGGTCGGTCGTCGCCTCCTCAACCACTAGACGGTTCACAGCCTTCGTCTTGCTGACAGGAGACACAGAAGTCGATGTAGCTTCGGTTGTGGCCATCACGCCAGGCTTCCTCATGTCGATCGGATGCAATGTTGTTTGCTTTCGCTGAGTTCGTCTTTGGTTTCTCTCGCTTGGGAAAGTTGTTGGTGTTTTCACGATGAAGAGAAAGGTTGTGGGTCGTCTTTTTTTCTAAGATATACTTCTCTGGACAAACAAGAAGATATATTATACTACTATACACACCTATGAGTGGAATACCAGGCTCGATTAGTTCAAATTAAACAAAATAAAGCAATTGTGCCAGAAATGTTATTTTAAGCCTTCACTTGCATATATATTCTAAATTATAAAAAATAAAATAACGAAAATTTTAAAATACTACGTGTAGTGCAGTGGTACATAAAACTATAACTCTTGAGTTTAGTTTTAGAAAACAATGACTTTTTGATGTAGACCCACTTGTCACTTGCCCATTTTAATTTAACCAAGAACCAACTTACATTTTACTTTACAAATCATGGTCATATTGCACAAGCTCCACTTTGTAAAATTTTATAAAGGACATTATTATAGGATAATCTTTTTGCAATATATGATTTATTGTCTCTAGTTTAAGCATCAGAATAAAATGCTCAATACTAGAAAATGGGGATGTCTACTTATTTGGTCATTTAACTATCTTATTTGCTGAAATTTTGTTGGCGATTTCTCTCATATCTTGTCAAAGCCCTTGGGGTTACTTTATGCATACTTGTCCTTTCATATGCTTGTTGTGTTCTAAGAAGTGGTATCCTATCTTTGCTTGTTGTGATTTGAGTTTCTTGTGCACTTTGCTACTAGTTTGGTAGATATGAGCCTCTAATTTCCTAATGTTGCAGTTTGGAATTGTTTATTAAAACCCTTGTTCAATACCCCTCATTCAGGAATAATACTCGTAAAGTGTGGACATTATATGAAATATCTATCTAGAGATATTTAAATACACTCTCATACAAATGAATCTCCATTCAAACCAAATCGATGCTGGTACACTTTCCATACAACGGATACAAAATGTAAAAATCTTTTCTTCACCCCTCACTGCGCGCCTCCCACTTCTACGACGACCTTGCCGGTGGCGTGTCCTTCCATGCTCTTGGCCCATCCCTCCTGCGCCTTGCTCAACGGGTGCCTGGAGTCGACCACCGTCTTGAGCCTCCCTTGCTTCACCATGCCCGCCACAAGCTCCATATCCTCCTTCGTGGGAGACACGATGAGCGGCACCAGCCTCTTGTTGGAGAATGTCGCCTTCTGGATCAGCGCGGTGGAGAATGCGACGAACCCGGGCGTGAGGTCGACGACCTTGCCGCCGGGCGCGAGCACCCGCGCGAACGCCGCCCACGGGACGCCCGTGGTCGCGCAGTGCACCACCGCGTCGTACTTGATCCCCGACGGGCTCCGCAGCTGGGCCCCCTCGGGCGTCTTGTAGTCCAGCACCTCGTCGGCGCCCAGGCCCGCGACGAGGCCCAGGTTGCGCGCGCCGCAGGTGGCCGTGACGTGGAGGCCCGCGAGCCTGGCCAGCTGCACGGCGAAGTGGCCCACGCCGCCGGAGGCCGCAGTGATCAGCACGTTCTTCTTGCGCGCGGGCGCGGCGTCGGAGGCCCCCCTAGCCGGGTCGTCGAAGCTGATCCCGACCGTCTCCAGCGCACGGAGCGCGGTGACGGCGGCGATCGGCAGGCAGGTGCCTTCCGCCGCCGACACCTCCGGCGGGCGTAGCACTGTCATGGATGCCGACGCCACCGCGTACTCGGCGAACCCGCCGCCGCTCTGCCATGTATGGTCGTTTGATCGTTCAGAACAGAGCATAATAATCTTACTTATCTAGCAATAATAATCTTACCGGGAAGCTGGTGGCGATGACCTTATCTCCTGGTTTGAAGCTGCTCACTCCGCTGCCCAGCTCCACAACTTCTCCGGCTACCTCGAAACCTGTTTCCAGCATGCATCAGTTTAGAAGAATTTCCCCTCCTGATGCCGCGATCACTAATGAAGTCCAAAGCTAAACACGAGAAGATAATAAATTAAGGGGGTACTGATCGTGCTCACCTGAGATGAAGGGGAACTTCCGGGGCATGACGGGCCGCGCGACGCCCTTCTGGAACTTCCAGTCCACCGCGTTCATGCTGGTCGCCTCCACCCTGATGAGCACCTGGCCTTTCTTTGGCGACGGCACCGGCACCTCCACGTGCTGAATTCAGTCACCATGGATGGATCAGAGTGCGAATTCGTATGCAAAAGCTTAGCTTGATGGCACGGGGGATACACAGAACGTACCTTGAGTCCCTGCGCTCCTCCGCCGTACTTGTCGTACTGCACGGCTCGCATCGTGCCGGGATGAGACGCCATGGCCGCCGCGACCGCAACCGGAGGAGAGGAACGTACCTTTGAACAGCCTGCGGTGCGATGTGGGATGGAGAGAAGCAGCAGACGGCGTTGCTGACACGAGGAGTCATCGGCACATCGCCTGCTCGTTTTATACGCGCCGGGGCGGCAGCAGCAGCAACTCTGTTTGACTTTGTTTCAAAAAAAGAAGAACAAAAAAAAAGTAAAAAAGCAACCCTGTTTGACTAATCTGCGACGCCGCCGCAGGGGGCGGACGTGGCCGGACTCCGCGCCGCACGACTCAAATGCCGTGACACGGTGCACTGGTGAGCTTGTGGCCACGGGCGGCCTAACGGCTTAGCCCAGCAGCTGTTAACTTGCGCCGGGAGGCAGAGACAAGTCAGCCGGTCGTGGGCTGGAGTGCGAACAGTCGTCGCCGCCACGTGCGGGAAACTAGAGAGTGCTCGTCACAGTCGCTGGCGATTGTTCGCGGTGGGGTGGCGGAAGGATCATCTTGCAGTTGTTGTGAAAAACTACTGAAATTAATGATGCGAAGGATGTAATCATCCGGAACCTCTCTTGCTCTTGTTCTAATCATTTTACGACAGATCTAATCTGTAGAATTAGATGTATAATGGAATGAAATTTAGGCTCCGTTTGGTAGGGCTCCGGCTGTGGCTCTTTTTTTGAAAACCCAGCTGTGCTGCCTATGACTGTGTCTGAAATTATTTGACAAAATAACTTCTTCTGTAGTTTCTCAAAGAGCTTCTTCTACAGCTCCTGTGGTAGCTTCATAAAAAAACAATTATCTATTTTACCCATAGTTTAGATGCACTGTATACATGCATTCTTATTTCACAATAGAAATTTGACTGACTATTAATTGTAGCATATAAGTTAATAAAATATTTGTTATAAAAATGGTTTGGATCATGAGACAATATTCTATCACAAATAATTATGTGGACCTAGAAAGATATATTATGTTGGCAAGATCATCACGGAATCTATCCATATCTCTATCACTAGAGTGTGTAGTGGATGTATCTGACGCATTTCTCAAAGATATTTTGAATACCTTGAAGGGATAGTTGGCACGTAATCTGGATTTCTATCACACTTTATGAAATGTTTATCTTCTGAATCATTCTCACGAATGAAGTTATGAAGGCACATGCTCGCTGCCATAATCATCATTTGCTTCTCCATTGGATAGCTCGACATGTTGAGAAGAATTCTCCACTTCTGTTTCCACACGCTAAAGGTGCGTTCCACGGCATTACGAACACTCCGTTGGAAGCAGCTGGAGCTTCCACTGGTTCCTCGCGTGTGCCATGATCTTCACTTGCAGTTGTCATTCTTGAAGGTGCACCGGGAACATCGTCATTGAGCCAATTGGGACCAAGAGCAGCGGACGCAGAACCAGTCCACCATTCTGGCCATGGACCATTGCCACAAGGAATGTTGCTGCCGGCCATGGAGCTAGAACCGGACCAAGGACCTCCAAATCCCCCAATAAAGGGTGGCATGCCGAAGAATGGGTTGCCAGACCTGGCACCCATGGCTGTGGCGCTGATGGTTGAACTAGGGAACAGTTGGGCACTGCTACCAGTGCCCATGGCCGCGCTGCTACTCTCGCCAGGCGAAGCTCCAATGGCAGCACCGCTGTTGGCCACATGACCTCCTTCGCGCCTGGGCCAGAATGGTGACCGAGCTCTTCGAAGTCAGCGCCGCTGTCCTCCAGATTCAAGACGCCATCCTCCTTCCTCGCCGCCGGCTACAGACGCCTCTGCCGACTCATGGCGCCGCTGCCCCTTGCTCTTTTGCGCGCTGCCACTGGAGCCCAACCGCGCCGCCACTGGTTCCTCTTCGCGCGCCGTCATTGGAGCCCTACCGTCGGTGACGATTGGACCCCTATTGCGTTGGAGCCGCCGCCCTAGAACCCTAGCTCGTGAGGCGTCGGTGCATCAATAGAGAAACAGAGGCGTCGGGTCGGGGGAGAGAAACAGGACAGGGGAGCGAAACGGTATTTTTTTTGTGGGGACCACCACAGAGGAGCAGGCAAAGCTAGCCCCGTGACGCTCCCGGCTTCGGGTTGCTTTTTTGCCTGGCTCCGCCCTAATATTCCGTAAAAGCGGATGCTAAAGCACTTCGTTTGGAGAATTTTTTTCGAAAGCCCGAGCTAAAGCCGAAGCTGAAGTCCGACCAAACAGGACCTTAGAAGTAAACATGTGATCAAGTCCTAGAAGCAAAGGACATCACATCTTCGAGACATGGACGAGTAGCCGAATAACAGATACCTTGAAACCTTTGTCCGGTTCCCGTGCAGGGTGTCCGCTGTCCGGCTCCTGCGTATATTTTAGATGCAGGGCCAGTCAAATCGTTTCTTATTTATGCCCTTGTGCCTTGTTTTTCTTGTAGACACTAGAGAGATGCTGCAATGTAACCAGAGTCTATTTATGCAAAAGTGGGGTTTACCTTTTCAGAGATTGTAATTTTTTTTTTTGTCTTTGCGGAAAGAAAAGCAACATCAAATTGCAATCTGGCAGAGAGAAATCGCTGTGATAAAAAGAATACAGTTCTGTGTAGTTTACATTTGTAGCCGTATCATCGACTTCGGTAGGAAATACATAATAGCATACTATCGGTAGAATGCCATAAACAACATAGTACTGTATTCAGCTAACAGCCAACTGCAACGATTTCGTTAGCTATAGCAAGACAACGAAGAATCTGACAGATCAACGTCATCAATATTTTATCAACGACAATGTCATCAATATTGATTTCCGTATAACTATGATGCCGGGCAAGAAATTGAAAATAGGAAGACATCAGGTTTACATGATCTCCCAACAGATGTAAATGTCTGAATGCTGCAGAGAATTGAAATTCTTCTAATGCCGCCCATATTTGCTACAAAAAGGGTCTTGATTTCAAATTGACTGCACACGTTTCAAGTATGCCGATCAAAGAACTTCTCAATGGCCACTGAGAAGGCAGAAAATCCCACACATCCAACGCATGTAGCTTTAGGGCCACCTACAAGAATACACCAACTTCTTTAGGGGTCGATTCTAAAATAAACACGACTTCAGCTCGGCAGGTACAGAATAGAAAGAAGCATGACTGATCAGACACAAAAAAGGACACAGATACCTCTAACCCAAATTATAATCAGAGATGTAGCTTTATGTTGCCTATCTAAATAGTGGTGCCAAATACACCATCCTCGTATTGCTGCAATCTGGGTTGTTAAATTGTCTATAAAGTTAAACGCTTAAGTTGACAATTTGTAGGTTTATAGTATTTGTCCTCAGATCAAATTCACTGCAGAGCAATGGAAAAATTATTTACCTTTTACAGCTAAAGCTCCTCCTGTGACACAGCCAGCTATCGCTGTATTGGTGGTGTCATGCCTTGCCCGAGCCTGCCAGTGCACCAAAAACAAAGTAAGAAGAAAGCATGTACAATATCATGAGTGAGAACGAATATATACACTAGATCTGCCTTCTCCACAACACATTCAGCTGCCGAGAAAATCAGCCCCATGACTGCAAAGGTTTTGGCATTGCTTATGCTTCTCCGACCCATCTGTTTTGCTGTGTATACTATTTGTTGTCTTGCGGTCATCTCTTCTGTAGTTATTGGATTGTCCAAAGCTCCAAAGAATAGTCCCATAAGTATACCAAGGCCACCTCCTATTGAACCAAAATGCTTCTGAGTTAAACCAGTTATTCCAGACATACATCCACACACACCACACCGAAAAAATGAACATCATTATACACTCATAAAGACATATAGCTGAAAATCATTGGTGGGTATGTACCAGTTGACCCTCCAGCCTACAGCACAGAGTAGAACAAGATAATATTTTCAGTCTAGGCTGGAGTAACAAACGAGAGACCACTCGATGTCAGATGGCTGTTATTCTGACGGTACTAAACATCAAACTGCAAGAAAATACAGATAAGTGGACTAATATGAACGACAAAAGAGAGAACAGCATCATAAATTCTGTACAAGAACTCAATTTGAGAAACACACCCTGTGCAAAAAATCAAAATGTTACACAAGGCTAAATTTGTGACTTGTACACCGTTCTAAATTGAAAGAACCTTTTGAAAGCAAGCATTATATCCTCTAGTATAAAGGAAGCATGGAATAAATAAGATCAAGTGAGAAAAAAATATTCTTGCTTTTCACAGATTACTGCACCTTGTGTATCACATTATATATCAATTGCACATTCGAATGCAGTCTATTTATTTTACAGTACTCCAGGAGAATTGCAACCTACATGAAATGTTATTCACTTATATTAGTATGTTGTAGTTTAACAATGCTCCAGCCTTGAATGTTGTTACATTAATAAATATATAGTTTTATGGTACCATTCCTATTTCCTTCACAACTTTGTGATACAATTTCTTTAACTGTTAGTTCTGCGACAAGGATACTAAACTATCTGTAGATTTTTAATCTTGCCTAACTACCTGAGGTTTTGTGAAATTTACTCAACAAATAAAGAAGTAACCATTTTCTATTACTCTCTAACTCTAACAAATGGGCGACTACTTCTCAACTTCTTCTCAAGCACCATCCAATATCCAAGCATTGAATGAAATATACTGATAACTTCATCATTACTGAAACCCCAAGTTCATATAGTCCCAAACTCCCAAAGACTCCATACGACAAGAAAAAGAAAAAGGACGCCTTATCAAGTGTGAAGATACGATTTTGCTTGCAAAACGGCGACTACTGGAGACGATTCACTGCTAGGTTGTGGAGAATGATAAACAGAGTCGGACCACTGGAGCAGTGTAGTTACCCATGACGCCGCTGACGACGCTGCGGACGGCGCAGTTGTTCCAGATGTCCTGCCCCTGGATTTCCTCCGGCGTCGGCACCCGAATCGTCTCCACAACCGGCGCCTGGCTCGCCGACTCTCCCCCGGCGCTCGCGGCGGATGACTCAGGCGAGGCCATCGCTCAGAATATGGTCCTCTTCCCCCTCCTCACCGGTGAAGGGATGTGAGGCGGCTTGCCGGAGCTGTAGTCGGAGGCGGCGACGGTGGATGTTTGGTTGGGTTTGGGAAGTGCAGCGGCGGCGGCGGCAGCGGGCGGAGAGAGAATGCTTTCGTGTTGCGCTCTAAGATTCGTGCTCGTCCAAGATACATTTTCAGATCGCCCCCTGGAGTATTTCTTCCTCTCATTTC
The DNA here is from genome assembly GCA_032690845.1 of Eleusine coracana subsp. coracana. Taxonomy (NCBI): domain Eukaryota; kingdom Viridiplantae; phylum Streptophyta; class Magnoliopsida; order Poales; family Poaceae; genus Eleusine; species Eleusine coracana. Next base: position 52,125,315 of record CM064427.1, on the reverse strand, counting down.
AACTCCTTTTGCAATCAGGAGCTCTCTCATTTCAGATCGTTTCTGGTTCTGGTAGGCGATTCCGATCCGCCATCACCATTCACCAATATCGCAGAGCTTCCATGCTACACTTCATCCAGGAACCGGGCCGTCCTTTTTCAACCTATCCCATCGATGATCAATCGATTTATATATTGTTGTGCCACCAATTGTATCGTATTCAAGTACTCCTCCGGATTAATTTTGCCGATGATCCTACAGTGTTTGTAATGTAAACATGAACTGCATTATTGTCAGACAACGAAATCCATCCGGACGAAGTACTAATCAAAAACTGTAACAGAGCCTAAAGACGTATAATGCTCTGAATTTGCAGGCCCATCTCCATAAATCCATGTCACTTACGTTCCAACAATGTCATTTAGCTTGTTTCTTTGTTGATAAAAAATAAAGGTAGATGTTGATATGTTACTGTCAGGAGACCTACTGCAAAATGGCTAATTCAAGAAAAGAAAAAACAGTTAACGTTCTTCTTTCAAGGAAGTATGAGAAATTACTAAACAAGATCAATTAACTGAAAGGCGAACATGATGATATCATAGAGGTCCGCTTTTTGTTCAGATTAATGCCATTTTAATTTCGTTTTCAGCTCTCAGAAGTTTGAACGAGTTGAATTCAGAGATTCTTGGAACTGAAAGAAGAAAACAAGTTCAGTTCAGTTGTGACGAGTGAATGGTGTCTGATTTGTAATGGAAATTGTTCTCCATTATAATTAGGCTATTAAATTTATGAAATAGGTACTTGAATTACACACTGCACAATGGTGCTTCATCAATTGCTGTTACTTGTTAGTTCTTGCATAGTTGCATGGTTCTTCGCCCCTGCCAGTTTCTCAATCTCATTCTATGCTGACCTGACTACTATGTTTACTGTGATGGTCTGAACTCCTGATTCCCTCTTTTGCTTGAAAACTGGTTAATCAACAACCAACGAAAATAAAAGAGGCTCCGTTCAATGCGCTTTGTAGTTGCATTCTTTTCACGTTATATCCGAAGTGCTAACATATGTAGTATGTGGTTGCAGTTTACGTGGCCCCTATTGTTTACTTGCTTCAGGAAGCAGAGAGACAAATCAGCCGATCTTGGAGCGGAGCAGTCGTCGCCCTGCACGGGAGACCTAGTCTCGTCAGCCGCTTCCTCCTGTTTGCGTCGCTGAACAAAGAATCCAAGCTGAAACGTTCGTTCCTCTCACCTTCTGAATACTAATCTTAGCGACCGTTAACAACTTTCAACGAACCTTGTAAAGGCTTTCCACAATGGTCAGAAAAAAAAATAACACTGAATGTCACGTTTTGGGCCCAATTCGCTAGCGATAAGGCCCAAGCTACCATGTACCGTCTGGGCTGACGAGACGGCCGGCCAGTGGCGGCTGGAGGAAGTGCGGTCGGGGAGTCGTCGCTGCCGGTCGACCGCACGGAAGCAACCCGCCGCACACCCCCTCGTCTTCCTTCTCGCGTCTTCGCCCCCGCCTCCAACCGCCTCACGCCCGGCTCCGACGGCACCTCTGACGCCGCCCACCGTCGCCGCGCTAAATCCTCTCGCCGTTCGCCCCGGCCTCCCCCGGCTGCGGCGGCGCCCGCGCCGCCTCCGCCACTCAACGTCGCCGCCATGCTAACTCGTCGGCGACGCGACGCCACCACCGCCGACCCGGCCCACCACCCGCGGCTCCGACGGTGGGCGCCGCCGCCTCGCCGCACCGCCGGGTCGCGGTGCTTGCGGTGCCTCCGCCCTAGGGCATGTTCGGTTGGCTCGGAATACGGTCCATTTCACGTGAATCGGCTTGATGTGGATTGAAATCAGCCCATCACAAAACAGTTGTTCGGTTATGACTGGTCCGGTTTATAATCCATCCCATCTCAACTATTCAGTTTATAGTACAGGCCAGAATCCCGATCTCCATCTACTACCCTCTGGAATAAACTCATCCGGAATCTTGGCCCAGGAATGAAAAAAGGCCGGAATGAAGCCCCATCTACCGAACTGAGTCCCTAGTGCGCACGGCACGGCACGACAACTTGCCGAGGAGAAAAAAAAAAAGCAGCGCTGGCGGAATCGGAATGATCAGTGATGGTTCGATGGACAGGATTAGGAGAAAACAAGACTGCACATAATGAAGGACACAGCTGGCTATCGTAGACGCGGTAGTCTCTCTTCGTTGACAAGGGCGAAATTAAAGACCGGGAAGTCCTCGCGCTGGCGTCGTGACTAATGACCCAACAAACTTGACTTGTGCTCCCAAAGCTAAGATTTTGAAGAACAAGTTCCCTCATCGTTGCGTGTATGTTATGTAATCTTACCGTGCTAGTGAAACTCTTGGGGCATCATCTTCCAAACGATTATGCAATCTGACCGTGCTAGCGAAACTCTTGGGCATCATCTTGCGTGGTACTACTCATTAGATTTGTTACCTTCAAAGAGGAAAAGATTTTCCCTTTTGCGAAAGGCAACGTTCTTCGCAATTTCCTGTTCCTTTTAACATGGTAATGCAAGAAAGGGTTCTCTTTGCCTCTTTACAGCAGCGGATGGTGTACACTTGCAAAGATTTCTATCAGTGATCAGAGCTAACAAAGCCCCAAAACCTGAAACCACATGCTCTTTATAGTTATACTTGTGAGGAACACACTTGCAAAGGTGCAAAGCCAGCTTCACCCAAAGCAGGGGCATCCAATGCGAACGACAGCCAGAGCAAGGGGAGCATGGCGCTGCTGTTGACATGCACACCCACACGCACTAGTTTCAGCACTCGCTTTCCTTGTAATTTTCTTCGAGGGGTGTTTTTTACACTCTCTTTTTCCAGCTTTACCTCGCAACTCACCACGTCTTGTTTTACTGATCTTTCCAAGAAAAGATTCAGTGTTAGGAAGGATCCGAAGGAGTACATTGATTAATGCTATTGATGGGAGAGTAGACCGTTGTCAAACTTTAGTTTAAAAAACTCGCCCCACTCTCTACAAGACAAGCCACCAGCGCGAGCTCCGAGAATACCCAGGCCCCGACAGAAACAGAACAGAGGAGCCATGGCAGCATCCATGGCCGCGCCGCCGCTCCGGGCTTTCACCGTCTTCCTCCTCTACGCCGCGTTCTACTGCCACGGTAAAGCCCAATCCAACTTCCGTCACATCGTCACTCTCTCTGAATCCTGAAGATACTTTTTGGTGAGCTGAAACTGAAAGCGGTGCCTTTTTTTCTTGCAGTGGCGGTGGTGAGCGGCCACGGCATCGGCGTCAACTACGGCCGCGTGGCCGACAACATCCCTCCGCCGCGGCGGTCGGTGGAGCTGATCCGCGCGCTGGGCGCCGGGTCCGTCAAGATCTACGACGCAAACGCCACCGTCCTCCGCGCGCTGGCGGGGACCCACACGACCGTCTCCATCATGGTGCCCAACGAGATCATCGCCGACCTCGCCGCCTCCGCCGCAGCCGCGGACAAGTGGGTGGCGGAGAACCTGGTCCCCTACCACCCAGCGACGCGAATCAAGTTCCTCCTCGTTGGCAACGAGGTGCTCTCCGACTACTCCATCTCCGCCTCCGCGTGGCCCCGCCTCGTCCCGGCCATGGAGAACCTCCACCGCAGCCTCCGAAACCGCCGCATCAGCAGCGTCAAGGTCGGCACCACGCTCGCCATGGACGCGCTCGCCTCGGGGGCGTTCCCGCGCCCGCCGTCCGCCGCGACGTTCCGCGCCGACATCGCCGACGCCGTCGTGCGCCCGCTGCTCCACTTCCTCAACGGCACCAACTCCTACTACTTCGTCGACGCGTACCCTTACTTCGTGTGGACCCTCAACAACCGCACCGTCCCGCTCGACTACGCGCTCTTCCAGGGCGGCGCCGACGGCTACCACTACGTGGACCCGGGCACGGGGCTGAGATACACCAACCTGCTCGACGAAATGCTCGACGCGGTGGCCTTTGCGATGGCCAAGCTCGGGTACCCGCGCGTGAAGCTGGCCATAGCGGAGACCGGCTGGCCCAACGGCGGCGACTACGACCAGATCGGCGGCAACGCCCGCAACGCCGCCGCGTACAACCGGAACCTCGCGGCGCGGATGGCGAGGAACCCCGGCACGCCGGCGCGGCCGGGGGCCAGGATGCCCGTGTTCGTCTTCTCGCTCTACAACGAGGACCTCAAGCCCGGGCCCGGCACCGAGCGGCACTGGGGGATGTACTACGCCAACGGCACGGCGGTGTACCCGATCGACCTCACCGGCCGGCGTCCGCCGTCGTCGTACCCGCCGCTGCCGAAGCCGGAGAAGGACGCGCCGTACAAGGGGCCCATTTGGTGCGTGCTGTCCGAGGCGGCCAGGAAGGAGATGAACGAGACGGCGGTCGGGGACGCGCTGACGTACGCGTGCGGGCAGGGGAACGGGACGTGCGACGCCATACAGCCCGGGAAGAAGTGCTTCCTGCCCAACACGACGGCCGCGCACGCCAGCTACGCGTTCAACTCCTACTGGCAGCAGCTGAGGAAGACCGGGGCGACCTGCTACTTCAATAACCTCGCGGAGCAGACTATCAAAGACCCAAGTAAGTGTCCTCATGAAACACCATTTGGTACTGTTTTGATCGATTAGTTCCAGATTGCAAGCGCAGTTCATTTTCTGATTCAGTGAATTATTGAGTCGGGGATAGATGGTACATTGTGCCAATGTGCATAGTCTTCAATTCAGTACATGACCAGGTCCACCTTAGGTGTCTTTTCTGATGATTGGGGTCATCAGATCAGGTAGTCTTGCGTCTCCCCTGGGTTTATTTTGGAATCATCCTGATGACCGAATCCAGAGTCGTTGCCATTTGCCATTTGTTTTTGTGTTAATTGTGGTCCACTGGTAAAGTTGAATACGTACTGTTGATGTTGATCCAAAATGGTTGTTTGGAACGTCATTAGGCGTGCTTACCACTTCCAAGAAGTTATAATAGTATAATAACATAATTTTAATAGGAAATACTCTGCTACAGGATGCTCCTCCATGTGTAGTGAGTTGACCTTCGCCTTGTGCTTTCAGAAATCACTACAGGCATAGATAGATCTTCTTGTTAAATGAAATGTGAATGAGATTGTGTTGCTAAATTGTTTAGTACATGCAGTTGACCAGATACATTTGGGATCTGCAATTATTTTGTGTTCTGACGGATTTATCATTTCGAAGAGACTAATACAATTTGGAAGTAAGTGTCCGTTGTAGAATTTTGAACAGGAATTCCTTTAGTATCAGAACTAGCCTTGTGAAATTATGATGCCGGGTTTTATTATCTAGCAAGGCTCCTATAGTGGACAGTATTCTGAAGTCTGAATCATGCTGATTGTTGAATCTTTGTTCAAAAATCTGGTCATGTATTAGCAAACCTTAAATGCATAATTTGTATGAAGTAAGGCTTGTTCAGAATCGACTAGAGGATCCTACCATGGTACTATCTATATCTAGGATGCCGGTCTGTAGTTATATCGGTGCCAAAAAGATGTTCCAAGATGATCATGTTGCTGACCTGCAATTGCACACTCCATCTGAAATGGCCCCAATGTAGATAGCTGAGTTGGCTTCCGCTACTCCATACTCCATAGGCCACTTTTGCTTTCCAACGGTATTACCTAGTGCATTGTAGCCCATCTATTATTGGGCCAAATCCCAAGGACTCATTTCACATAATGTTGGATTATCACACCCAAGTCACCCTCTAAGCCCGCAATCTGCAGATATATAATCAGAACTGTCAGTAGTATGTCCAGTGCAGGAGGTTGATTTCTGCATAAGTATTGTTTTGAGGTTTTATCTTGAAGTTTCAGGTTCATTTTGACTCTACGTCAGCATAGAATTTTCTCATTGGAACAATGTTCTTTATTTGAAAAGAAAATGCTGCAGTGTCAGACTCAACTGTAGTCTAGTTCATAATATCACTATTTGTTATTAGCTTGTGCATACCGTTGGTTATCATTTATAAGCCATATTTTGCAGCTGAAACTACTGTTTCAGTGCACCAACCGTCCAGCATTCTCAACATAATAAACTGTAAAGTATAAAGCTAGGATAGCCTCCGTCAGTTTATAGTAAGGCCGTCTGTTGAAGGTTTCCCCTCAGAGCTAGACACATCCTTGAACACTTTGCTTGTCCATCGGCATCTCCTCTCCACTTTAGCATCCCCCCAGCTTGACTTGGTTAAAAATCTTTGTGGATGTTGCTTTGGTTGCAAATGCGAATTCATTTTGTTATTGCTTCTTGAGGTAACACAAACCTCAAGCTGATAACCAAATAAAATAAGCTAGACTAGTGCACTTACTTCGCCATCTGTAAACAGTATGATGGCCGTACCAGAAATTTAATTATGTAATCTATTTTCTGCTAGCACAAGCAACGACTAACTAGTAGGTATTGTGTAACACTGACAGTCTTGGTACACGCATCGTCCCTAGCTGCTTCAGTAATATATCAAGCCTTACTGAATTGGTATTTTTCCCCCCTTTTTCAGGTCATGGATCCTGCAAGTTTCGCAGTTCGTTGGACTCTTAACTGATTTCAGGGGTGGAGAAACATTGGGGGAAATATGGTTCTTGAATTTTTTTTGTATCCAGATTAGACCAGGGACCTGCGTATCAAAATTAATTGGATCAGTATTAGATATGCTCAAACTTCTTTAACAGAGAGAACCTTCTCACCTCGGTATTAGATGTCGCTCAGTGCTGTAGCTTTCATCCCATGGTTTACTTCCAGATTTATTTTTTTTTGTCATTGTTGCTCATTTCATTGGGAATTCAGACTAATAGCATGTCAGCGCTTCTCGTTTCGTTCTTGCCGCTGGGCGATGCTATTGTTCGAGGAGGACGTATAGCAGAGGACGGGAGCAGGCTACGAGGTCGCTATTCGTCGTTAGCTTGTGCATACCTCTCCAGATTTACACAGTTATAATGTGCTGGGTTCACAATCCAGCACATTATAACTGTAAGGCTAGGATAGCCTCTGACAAAGGACCGTCTGTTTCAAGGTTTCGTCTCAGAGGTACGCACATCCTCGAACACTTTGCTTGCACATCGACGTCTCTTCTCCACTTTAGCGCTCCCCTAGCTTAGCGTGGTAAAAGGTCTTTGTCGATGTTGCTTTGATGGCAAATGCGAACTCGTTCCGTTATTGCTTGTTGAGGTAACACGAACCTCCAGCAATTGACTATTGTGTACTAACATTGACAGTCTTGGAACGCACCATCTCTAGCTGGTTGTTTCAGTATATAACAAGCCGTGCCGATTGGGCTTTTTCCTTTTTTAGGCCATGGATCCTGCAAGTTCCGCAGTTCGTTGGACAATAGCGGTAGGCCGGTAGCAGGGGAGAAAAACAGGGACAAGTATGACTCTTGAATTATTTATTTTTGTAACCAGATTAGATCAGGGCAGTTCGTTGGACAACTGCGTGTCGAACCTGATTGGATCGGTAGGTGTGCTCAAACTTCTGTAGCAGAGATAATTCTGCTAACTTCAGAAACAAAATCACAAGGTTAGTTTAAGAGTTTTAGTCACTGTGGCTTATTGGACATTCAGGCCAGCACTGGTGCGTTTCTCGTTATGTTCTTGCCGCTGCTATTGTTTTCGGAGGACGTATCGCAGAGAGGACAGAGGACGAGAGCAGGCCATGAAGCCGCACACGAGAGGACGCTTCCGTACGAGGCAAAGGCCACAGTCCGGCGACTGTTGGTGCTCCTTGCCAATGCCGAACAGCACCGCCTGTACCACGTGACAGGTCGATCACGATCAGGATAGGGTCCCTATCGATCGGCCGGACCATGCAATATCACAAGAAATGCGAGAATTCAGTGCCCGAAGACTTGCTCGCCCTCGCCTGCCGTGCCACGGCCGGCCGGCGGCGTCGGGCCACCTGACAACCACCCGTCCGGCGAGCTCAACATAACGCTCGCGATCGAGCTCGTCGGACTTGTAAAACCTACCACCCGAAGCGACGCAGCTACAGTAGTATTTTACACTTGCTGCGCTGCGTGTGTGTCGACGCAATGGCGAGGAAAAAAAAAAGGCGGTGGCTTTGCTTGGCGTGGGCGCTACGAGTCAGAGATTCCTCCGGGTAAGTGCGTGCGCGGCATCATGAGAGCTTTGAGCATGATCGGTCACTTCACCTCTTCTTAACCGCACCTAGTACCACCATTACCGCATCATCAAACGGCTGACGAAATATATTATCATAACATTGTGACGACGACGATGATGGGGAGTCCATAAACCGGGTCACTATCAGCCAAGTTCGAGGTATATAATCGGTTGTGTTGCTACATTTGGTGACCCGTGAGTGCATATCCGTTTTTTTTTGTCATTTGAGTTTTCGGCAACCACTCCCGCACCTCAACTGCTTTGGCTGCCATCTTTAACCACCTCTATGACTCTATCTCTTCTCCCCAGCCAGAAATCACTTCCAATCCAAGTAAATCACAGGTCGGCAGCAACGAAATCCCAGCCGAACTCAGTGCGCCGATCAGTGTGGTGCCAGTAGACGCCGAGTTCCTTTCACGGCTGCGTCACACGCCTGCATGCCTGTATCTCTCTAATCTCAACTTCTGCACGCACACAAACACCACACATGGCACACTGATTGGGCTCTGGAAGCCCACACCGGCGATCTATTTCCCGATCTGGTCTGAATGATGGTCGAATCAGATGACAATCGATGCGTTTCCAGCAAAACCACAAGAGCCAGTTTTCTGCTGAGGCCAGCAGTGGCGAAAATGATGAGAACGAGATGTGCTGGCCCAGTGGCAGTAATACGTGCGTGTCATTTTGTCAAACGACGAGTAAGAAAGGCTGCCTGCTCAGTCGTGTCGTTCGTCTCCCGTGACTCCGTAGAACGCGACACTGCAGCGTTTTCGTTTGGTGTGGAGTGTGGACCTGACCTGAGATTGTACCCCGTATTCGCTGTGCCGAGAAGCCTTTATGTGTGTCGTGTCGTCCTGGCGAGCAAATTTCGATTGAAGATAGCTCCGGAGTACACAAAGACCGGACGCTGATCATTTCGATTTTTTTATAACTAACATTTCGATTGGAATGCAATCTTAACTTCTCAAGTTCAGAACCGCAACGCCAAAAATATCGGTAACAAGATTCCGCCGCCTTCTCCGTAACAGCATTTCCAGTGGGGGCCTTCCACCGTGCATATCCAACAGAACGGCCGGATCACGTGCCACGCCAGCCGGCTTTACGCTGCGCCGCTTCCAGGTGGGCCATGCTGTCCTTTCCCGTCAACCTTTCCCTTCTCCTCCACGGGTGCCCTAAAAAAAAGGGAAATCTCCTTCCCTCCCCGCCGCGCACATCGGCACATGGACCGCATTGATGGCGCCACGCCCGCATCTCTCCGGTCACCGGCAGATGGGTCCTACTCTACCCGGCCCTACGCGTCATCCTCTAACGCACGTGCTTGTTAAAGCACCCCGCGCACGCCGCAACCTTCGCAGTTCCCAACTCCCGAGTTCCAAACCCCACGCCGTTTGTCTCGTCTAAAACGGAGTAGCGCCATCTTCGTCTCTCGTCTCCCCCTGCCCTGCCGCCGTCGCGGCCAACATTGCCGGAGCGGAGAAGCGCGCCCGGTGCCGGCCATGGAGACCGACGAGAAGCGGCGGGGAAAGGATGCGGCAGCGCTGAGCGGGGGTCACCTCTGCCACGTCTGCGGGTACCAGTACCCAAACCCGCACCCCAGCGCCAAGCTCCGCCGCTCCCACCGCAAGCACTGCGGCAAGGCGGTGCTGGCGCCGGCTGCGGTGGAGGAGGAGAAAGCCCCCGTTGGCCCGCCGGCGACCGACCGGGAGGCGGGCAATGCGGGCGACAGTGCATTTCTAGGTGCGTGCGCTGGTTTCATCTGTTTTGCGCTTGGTTTCGTTTGGATTTGATAAAAAAAATGGGTTTCCCGTTCGTTGATTCTGATGGACCTGTTTGCGCGTGCGGCTGTAGGTGGGAAGGGAGGAGAGGCGGAAGGGAAGAGCGAGGCTAATGGAGGCGCTGCGTTGCTCGGATCTGCGAGGGAAGTTGGCGAATTGGTAGAGGACAAAGCGGTTGCAGGTCCTCGTTCAACTCCCCTTCGTTTACTGTCATATCTTCATTTCGTATTCTCTGCGTGCCCGCTTTTATCTCTCTCGATTTTGATGCTGCCTTCCGGTCTGTTACAAAATCTATATCGAATTTGGAGTTCGATATAATAGATTGGTTTTGTTATGTTAGTATGCGTGGATTGTTGACATCTCGTGCTTTTTTGTTGTGTTGCTCGTACTGCATTTTGCTAGCGATTGAAAAAGGCAAAAAGTTCGGTTGCCTTTTTCCTGTTCTCGCTTGAAGGGGTGCACAAAACTCACATGGCACAGTGAGATGGTACGCCTGTGGGGGTCTGGAATAAAAGACTGCGTGGTTCTTGGCTCGCATTAAAGCTGAAAGCGTGGGTACTTTCTTGTTTTGCTTGGAGTTGGGGCCATATTTTTGTGATAACGTTGTAGAACAGTTCGAGTGCCTTGTTTCTGTAACTTCAAACTGCAGATCTCAACTTTGCTTGACTAACACATGAATTGTAAATTCAAGCTCTAATGCTGAGATCCATGTGTGATTGCACCGTGTCTTACCTTAATTATCTGTCTCCGTGTCTCATGGCAAGTTGGTTGCTTCATATTGGTCAGCAGTACGAATATGATAATAGACATTGTAGACATGTACATGCATTGGATTCGTTCTGTAATTTCCAATAATGAATTTGTTGGCTTCTTGGTAAACTGCCCTTTCTTCCTAATAATCTGACATCCATCGTTACTCATGTAGGTGGGTACGATTTTTTTGAGCTTGTCGATTAACACTTGTTTTCTTAGGTGTCCTTCACCCCGTCATGGTCATGCACCACATGTTGTCCAAGTCACATGGGCGTGGTATTTATATGCGAAATTGAAATGGTTATATTGTAGTTTCTTTATGGGTCTGCCTGTCTCTCATTTGTTACAATAATATCTTTGTTTGTCTGGTCATCTAGTTGGCCAGATCCCGTAATTTGGGCTGTTGGGGCATTGACATAATGAATTGTCTTGACCATTAATTATTAATTAATTCTCGCTACTTAGGCCATGTTGTTCTGCGTTCTTGGTCAAAGTCGCTGCATTGTTAAGTCTTCTGATTATTGTACTGGTCCTCAGGTACTGTGGTAAGCAATGGAGCATTGATCTACTGTTTATATTGCTTTTAGGCTTAATCATCTATGTTGTCAGGCTGTGCATTTTCCTTTTTTCTTTTTGCCTGGGAGACTAAAGGTACTTGCAAGATATGCGATATGTTGCAGGTTATCAGTCCTGACCCACTGTCACTTGTTTGGTTTGTTAGCCCTCACCTGTCTCTCTGTTCACTGTATTAGGACTTTAGGTTGTTCTTATTAATGTCTTTACTCTAAAATTTTTTCATGCTTAATCAATTTTGAATTTTCCACACCTTTGCATCTGTCTAAAATTTCATACTCATTTTTTGCATTTTCCTTTCAATGTTTCAGAATATTTATCAAAAGCTATCTAGTGTAAATTGTTAATTTCTCTGCGTTTCACCTTTTTCTGGGTATTCTTCTATGTCATGGGCACTTCTTTTACAGAATATTGAATCATTTAAATGGCCTGGAGTTTGTATTGATATTTTTGTCTACTGTTTTGGCAGAACATGCATCTTCAAATGGTACTGGAGTTCATCATGCCACTCGTGAAGTGAATGAAAATGGCCAGATTAACTGCATGAACACTGAAAATGCTTCTCCTGGTGATAAAGTTAAAAACAGTGCTTTAAGTAAAAATGGCCTTGTCGATTGCAGCAACAGTGGAAATCAAAATGAACTGGCCAAACATTGCTCTGAACTTGTGCCAGCTACAGTTACAAATCCAGCTCAACGAGAGGACAGTTTTGATGAGTATCAGGATGCATCTCCATTTCTTCCTCAATCAGAGGGGGAGGATGGTGCATTACCCAGTTCAGAATTTCCTGTAGAAATAAATAATTTGAACACTGTTTTGTCAAGATCAAGTGCAGCTGCAGATGAATTTTCTCTGGGAACAAGTGGATTATGCAACAATCAAGTTTCTGGAGAGCTGAACTTGAATGATTTATCTGCTCCTGCTGACTCCAAAGTTGGAAACGATTCAGACAATGGAACTCTTAGTTTGGCTGGATCTGGAGCGACCCTGCAGCTTGAAGCTCAATGTGATTCATATAAGAATGTCAGCAACAATTATACAGATATGATTGACAATAAATCTGATAAAACATTTTACGATAGTGAGCCAACTGGAGATGTGAATGCTTCATCTCTTCAGGAAGTCCATTCTGTTGTCTTGGATACGGATTCTCAGTCTACATTTTTCAGAAAGATGCAAGGCGCTATGGAAGATACTGTGCATCCACTGCAGAACATGTATGAAGCGTCACCGAGACCAGAAGCAGCAGAAGCAAGCAATTCTCAGTTCAAAACACTCAACGGTTCTAGCTCAAACTACATGCCAATTGGAAATGAATTGGTGGCAGTTCACTCTGAAAATAATTCCACAGATTCCTCCACAGAGCTCTCCACACAGAATTGTCCTGTTAAGGATACTTCAGATGTTCAGTTGCCTGTTGAAAATTTGTGCCAGAAAAACTTATATTCTACAGCAGGTTTTCAGAATAATCTTCCACCTACTAGTTATGTGGATGACATGATGAGCTCCACTACTAAAGATAGCTGCAGTGATTTGGATTTCACCTTTGAAGCGATGACACAGCAAGAAGTTGTGGAGCAAGTTTATGTAACAGAAGAAAATCCTTCTGTACAGAAGATTAGTGGATTCACTGAAGATGAAGTGTGCAACAGACAGATTGATCCTGAGGTTCTTACAGAAGATCAGTTTCCTAAGAGTCAGAAACGTGCTATGTTTCCAATGGGTCAAACATCTTGTGCCAAGAATCCATTTGACCTAGATAATGATAGAAATGATGACTTATTTGAACTTCCTAGTGACAGCTGCTATTTGGAGGTATCAAGTGCAGTATCTAGACAACAAGTAGACTCTGCATCACTGATATTGGATCAACCGACTGTCTCCAACCAAACAAGGATGGCTGAAGCGCAACATAGCTGTAATTCAAGTAAGAATTATAGAGTTCTTTATTGCAAATTATCTAGTGTAAGGTAGTGCTTGTTCACTCTATGGTTTGCTCCAATACTTTTTGCTCATTGTATAGTTCAGTGGGTTCAAAACTTTTATCTTATGATGAATGCCTTTGAGAATATTTTTGCAATGGAATAGTCCATTATTTTGCATGGTGTGTCGATTTAATTATTGGCTTTGGAAAGCATCAATCTTTGCTGAGCTCGAGAGGAATACTTAAGCTGTCATTTCTAGTTTGTTTGATTAAGTGTTACAGTATTGTAAGTTGTAACTTAGACACTTTATCTGATTACTTTGCCTTGCAAGTCGATACATCAGCTCAAAAGTTAAACACACTCTGAACTCTAATTCGAGTCCTGTTCCATAATATTTTTAAATATGCAAACCTGTATCCTATTTTTTGAAACTAGATCTGAATTTTAAATTACACATGGTTATGTGCTAAAAGTTGTTTAACATTTCTGCAGATGATGCATCAAGCTCTACTGAAAACGATCACCCAGTTGGTCCAAAAGACATACCTGGCAGCAGTAGTGCTGAACTTGTGATGAATACTCGCATGGCTGATGTGTCATTGGACCATCACCTTCAGGAACTTGAAGCACATTCAAATGATATCTCTTTTGCGCTGTATCAGGTACCTCCCATGGAGTTTCACACTGTAGGTACTCAGGATACAAGTGCACTCGGCACAGGCGCTGAAGAAAATACACAGACAAAAGACGTTGCTGCAAAGGAGATGACTGTAATTCGTACCACAGATGATACTGGGATGAAACAGGCTGATGATACTACTGCACTGGATACATACACAATCAATGTTGAAGCAAAGAAGGTAACCAATGACACTGCTGCAAAGATGGATGAGGTACAAAACTGTAATGTTGAAGAAAAGCATACTGACATTACAAAGGAGGTGAATGTACTACAGAGCATGAGTGATCTTGAAGAAAACAAGGAGATGACTGTAATTCGTACCACAGATGATACTGGGATGAAACAGGCTGATGATACTACTGCACTGGATACATACACAATCAATGTTGAAGCAAAGAAGGTAACCAATGACACTGCTGCAAAGATGGATGAGGTACAAAACTGTAATGTTGAAGAAAAGCATACTGACATTACAAAGGAGGTGAATGTACTACAGAGCATGAGTGATCTTGAAGAAAACAAGCTGACTGAGGACCCAAATATGAAGGAGATGAACACACAGGTTAATGCAGACGATCTTGAAGATAAATGGAAGGCTGGTGACAATTTTGAAGAGATGTGTGGTCAAGCCACTAGAGTAAAGGAGGTGATTGCATTACAATGCACAGAGAAGGTTGACGAGAACAAGCAGACTAACTCTATAGTTGGCCAGGAGGGAGATAATAAGAATGAAGAGATTGCAGTCACTGATGGGCGGTTGAACTCAGGAAGGATTCGTGTCCCCCTTAAGGTCCTCCTTGCAGAGGCAAGTGCAGAGAACAAAGTGAACAAACCCAGTGCCAAGGAACGTGTGCTGTCACTTGGGCGCCGGGTATCCAAGAACGACAATTCATCGGCTAAACCAGGATCTCCTAAATCTGGTTCTGATGACCGTCGCTGGGAATCTCCTGCCAAACTGCCTCGCAAGGACACTGACAAGAGCTCGAAAGGAAAGAAACAACCATGGATGCCGTTCATTTGCTGCCATTCCGTACGCTGAGACTGGCTATCTTATATCACACTGTTTAGTGATTGCATGAGAGCTGAATATGCTCGTGTTGCATTGGTCTTTACAACTCTACATATCCTTTGTAACTAACGCTATCCGCTGTAGATAGTCTGGTCAATGGCTTGAATACAAGACATTTCAAATCCGTGCAATTTTGATGTATTGCTGCCTGAATGTCTTATATAGGTTGCCTTCAGCGAACTGAAATCTTCATTGTCTTTCAGCTAGCCTTCAGCACTGTGTCTTCAACCCTGTGCTGTACTGGTGATTTCCAGTTTCAGCCGGTCTTCTCTCTGCTACTATTCTGGTACCTTGTCTCTCAGGCACTCAACTACATAGTAAATCTGCTATTTTTCAAAAAAAACATAGTAGATCTGCTAGTAGTATTTTTTTCGCTATCCATCCAAACGGAGTGAAACAACTGAATGACACGTGAATGGTGACGAAATTGTGTTGGAAGGAACGCTTCATTGCTGGACATAACGCACCATGGCTTACTACTGGCGTTCACGCGATTGCTACCAGCAACCTGCAATGGCTGAACCCTTAAGTTCGTCTCCTTTTTGAGGAAGAACTTGTGAACAACAGGAGATGAACGGAGGGAGCAATACCGTTCCTTAGTTCGTCTCGCTCGGTTTTGGGTGGCAGCAATGCGGCCGTTCCTTCTGGCAATACCTTCGAAGAGGAACGTCAAGGGCTGCTTTGCAAAATTTAAGGGTTTTTTCCTACAAATATTTGGATCCCGATTTACACAAAACATCCTGGATTCCGGCTATTTATCGTGATCGGAACCATAGGGTTCAAAATTTCAAATACTCGGGGCCTACGTCACTGACCGGTCGCGCAGCCGTCACCGTCAGGGACATCCGCTCGATCATCCTACGCTCGCCCTCGTCAAGTTCAAGAATCCAGCCACGGTCCAAGATCTGCCGGAGACTCTTTCTCTGCCACGCCGGCGCATCGCGAGAGCGCGATAGCCAGCAAGCCTTTGCGGGAGACCGTAGCCACTGCTCTTTGCCTTGATATTCCATTTTTTCTTTATTTACAGTTTACATATAAAGAACATAAACATTGATAAATTGTGTTGAGAGGAACAATTTGTTGATGCACATTACACACCATGGCGTTCATGAGACTGCTACCAACAACCAACCTACAATGGCTCAACCTTTGTTGTTTCGTGTAGAGCAGGGAAAGGGAATTACAGCGAGTAGTTACAGGAGAGTTTGTCATATATTCTGAGTCAAGTTGGTGTACAATCATATTATATCTTGATTTTTAGATAACGAGAAGATTACCTTACACCAGATTTTTTAATATTTATTTATTTTTCTTTTATTTACATATGAAAGATATATAAAAGGCGGTAAATCATGTTAAAAGGAACAATTCATTGAAGCAAATTGCACCGTGACATTCATGAGATAGTTCTATGTTGTGGATCAAGTAGGATTAGAGTGGCCGAACCTTTGTTTTGTGTAGAGACTAGAGTAAGGAGGGGAATTGCGGCGAGTAGTGACACGGCAAATAGTTCTATGTTTGTGGATCAAGTAGGATTATCTATTCAAAGTTGACTAATTTTGACTCTCTCATATGCATAATCAAATATTATACCTTGAATTGAACTATCCAAATTTTTGTCTTTCCCTCGCCGGCTGGTCACGCACCGGATGACACCGTTGTTATATGCACCGGGAGTACACGAGAACACTACTACACGCTCGGCTGAAAAAAAAAAAGAAAAAAAAGAAAAAAAGAACACTGCACGCTCGGACGCACTCTTGCCGCTTAGAGCAGGGCCAATGGTTTAGCCGGCTGCTGGCTAAATGCAACATCCAAGTCATCTTTAGTATTCAACAAAGCCTGCTCGTATAATGGTGCTGACTCTTCAGTTGGCTAAGAGAACATTTGTATTAAAGAGCAAGTATTTAATACATGCATGTAGATACAATCTGAAGTGGTCAGGATCTTTGTAGTCCTTCATGAAACAACATATGGAAAATACAAATTCTCATCCAGGAACTACTAAAATATGCAAAACACATCAACTTTAGGAACCATACTTCATACTACTGAAATATGTCTAACATATCATCTAATACTTGGATCTTCGGTAGAAAGGAACAAGCTTGTTTGCATCAGCAGCTCGGAGCCTTGGACTAGCAACATTGCAAGTTGAAAAGTGGAAAATCAACAAAACTGATACAAATATCTTCAGTGTATTCAAATTGGTTCTTTACATTGACGCTCCAAAGATTGACGAAATTACTACGCCTAAAGTGAACTACTATTCACAAAATACTACCATGCTTTAATAAATTGGACTATTGACTGGATTAATGCAGCAGAGAAAAATTTCATATTGTATTATATAAAACTAATCAGCAGAGAACAATTTAATGGAATAGCAAAATTCAATTTCACATCTGCACCCATAGCGCACACAAAAGAGGACATCAATGAGCAGCCAAATTTATTTCAGTAATTGACCAGCCAAAATTAACAAACAAATCCTTTTTGATGGAAATTAATTACCATGTTTTAGTCCAAGAATCCAATAAGGAGTGGAGAAACGGGCTTAGCCCCTGCCTGCAGCGGGATCCCCAGCAGCGCCAGCGTTGAGGTGCTCTTGGACCGAACCATCTTGCTACAGAGAAGAGAAGCTCCTAGTGGATTGAGATGAATCGGAGCAAGTATTTGAGCGCTGACGAGATTAATTTGGGTGTCAATTTGAAGATCGATTTGGCGTGCCGAAGCAAGTTTTGAAGAGCAAAGTGCGGAATGAAGGCGGACGGAGCACGGGATCGAGGCAGAGGAAGGTGGCGCCGGCTCAATCGCCAGCAACCGGCGGAGAGCGAGCGCTTCGGCCTCGGTTACGCCGTTTGGAGCGGGCGAGTAGCCCGTTTTCTTCTCTCTCCTGTTTTCTCTCTCGTCCACATGGGATTTTGCTGACGTGTTCGTTTATTTCACCGGCTGACGGGGCCTCAGTATACTTGCTCTTATAACAAAAACAGCACACGCACAGCCCCCCGCTCCTCGTGAGATTGGCGAAATTCCTCTCTCCCATCCATGGCGAAACCACAGCTTTTTCTCTGCCTCGCAGTCGCCGCCGCCGCGCTGCTGCTCGTTGGTGAGCAAAACTCGCCTCCTCGCCTCGATCTATATTCTCAGGGGTGGGGATACATCCACTCAGCGGTCTCTGATCCGATCTGACTTTTTTTTTGTGTGTCCTGCAGATGCGGCCAAGATTAAGAAGTCCGGCGACGTTACAGAGCTCCAGATCGGCGTTAAGGTACCCCGCCTTCGGTTCCTTCCGGGAGGAATGTTTGGTCTCCTGCAGTTGAAAAGTGTCGTATCTGATTGGATTGCTTCAACTAGAGTAATTGTAGATTAGGCTGTATCAAAACTTCGCGTCTTCCATATATTTTGAGGCTGGGTTAGCCGAAGCAGGGAAAAAAAGCCAGTTAGTTGTCTAGGATAGATCGAATATTTGAGGAAACAATATGTGACTGGCGCGATGTCCTAGGATGTATGCATTTGAACTTGAGCTGTACAAGAATATTGAGTCATTGTGCTGGATTTGACTTGATCATCGGTCTGAAAAGAGATTCTTTAGGGGAACTCGACATGTAATTGAATTCCCGGTGCAATGTCATAATTAGTTCTGTTTTCTATTAGAATAACTCACAATTTAGTAATTCAAATATCAAGTTTCTTTGTTTCTCTTCCCTATCAAGGATATCTATCCAACGGCAGCCTTAATTCAAGCTGGAATTTTTACAAACTTTTTCAATTCCGCACAAATCAAAATGTGAAATTTGGAAATTCCTTTACAATTTCCACTAGTCATAGAATTTTCTATACACCTGATATACCCTAAGCGATATGTTCGGAGAAATCACCTTTTTCCTTTATTGCAAGAAAATGTTCTAAAAGCACATGGCACCTTCATTTGCAGCTATTAATTTAACCAGATTCTTATATTAATGTTGTGCTCTTATTGCAAAATGCAGTACAAGCCAGAATCCTGCAGCATTCAAGCTCACAAAGGTGACAGAGTAAAAGTTCACTACCGTGTAAGTTTGATATTCTGCTTTATGGCTTGGCTCCTTTTATTGCAGTAGATTGATCTTGATATCTTATGTGCTATTGACCTTTTCGAAAAAAGCTAGGTGTTGACCTATCTTTTTACTACCTGGAATTTGTATACTTCGCACTTCAAGCCATGGACCTTATTTACACTAGCTTTGCATACCTTAGCCTATGTCATGCAGATACTTTTCTCTTCACCCCATTGACCCATTTACTCTGGCTTTGCATATGATGCCATGTACTACTGCTAAGAATTCCATCATTTTGAACAAGAAATTAATTTCTCCATTTGTTTCGGCAGTGAAATGGGTTCTCTTATTTTTACGGAGTATTGTACTCTATTGAAAATGGCCTTACCATCAATTCAAACTTCCACTCATTCTTGTTAATTCAACCAATCTTCCTTGGGTACAGAAGTTTTAATATTAAACAACACATGTTGCTGAATGGAAGTTTTCTTCTGGGCTATCAATTTTTTTCTACGTTTTCTGTCATTTATCAGGGGACACTCACGGATGGGACTGTTTTTGATTCAAGCTTTGAAAGGGGTGACCCAATTGAATTCGAATTGGGCACTGGCCAAGTGATCAAAGGTAGTCACATCGACAATTGTTCGTGTTGGTGATCTAGTTTTTTATGTGATCATTGTGAATTTCTGTACTTCATTCAGGATGGGATCAGGGACTTTTGGGAATGTGTGTCGGTGAGAAGCGGAAGCTGAAGATCCCTGCCAAGCTTGGCTATGGGCCTCAAGGATCACCACCGACTATTCCTGGTATGCTATTGTGTTCTTTATCTTGAATACATGGTTTTTTTGGGGTCTTATTAAGATATTCTGAACGATGCTATAACATTGTTATTTTGTTCTTTAATATTTTTCTACCATTCCAGTTAAGTGAATTTACTGCAGTTCTTGTGATCAGTCAGTGTCTTCTGTGTGCAGGTGGTGCAACTCTCATCTTCGATACTGAGCTTGTTGCTGTCAATGGTGAGCCAGCCAGCAAATCGGAAGAAGACGATGCCGGGAGTGAGCTTTAGATAGCTGAGACGAAAGGATGGTCTTGGGATCAAACAAAAATTCTAGTTTTTTAATCAAATAGATGAATGCGTAGAACAAGTATTACTGAGCACAACAAATGCAATACATTTAAGCCTTTATGTCACATTGGGAATCTGTGGCTGTGACGTTTTTGCTATTTCATAACTAGCCTTGTCAAACAACACCCTGATTTGTTTTGCTTTTTCTTGCGTCTGTTTGGATAGTTGCTCTAATGATTACTCTCTCCGTTCTTAAATTGTTGTTGCCGTTGACTTTTTTTTGTCAACTTTGACCATTTGTCTTATTTAAAAGATTATTTTAAATAGGTAAAATTTTAAGTTATGCTTTAATTTTATTTAATTATAAAACAAATTATAACAACATATATGATATTATTTAATTTTTTTTAAATAAGACGAATGATCAAAGTTGATTAAAAACGTTAATGGTGACAACAATTTAAAAATAGAGGGAGTATTAGTTAAGATCTTTAATTTTGGCTCAGATAATTGACAGAATTCAGGCTTTGATTTGGTTAAGGTTAGACTGACCTATCTGGACGATTCAGATGTGAGCTATCCCACTCTCTGAGAAAAGGTGTAGGCTACATATTCCCGTCACTCGAGATTGTTTGGAGACCATAGCCTAATCATATCCAAGTTGGGCCATTTTTGCATTCTAAAACTTTGATTGGATCATACTACGTCGTTTAAAAGTGGCTTGTTTATTGAAACAAACAACTTTGTTTTCAAACGCGTTGTACATGAGTCCCGAAAAATTATTCGCAAAAAATAAAAGGTTGCAATAAAATGGACAGGACCAGTATAATGGGCCGTTTCACAACATGGACCGCAAAGCCCACTTTGCCGACGACCCCATGTACTGCTTTGTCTAGGGTTAGAGGATAAAACGATCCTCATCACAAATCACGCCAGGCCGCCGCCGCTCGCCGCCCCGCCTCGCCGTCGCCGCAGCAGTCCGGGGGGTTTCCAAGGTACGGCCATCTCATAGCGCACTGTTTTCTCCACAGATTCCGTTGTTCAGTTGCTGCGGTTCGGTTCTAATCTCATACTGCTCATTTCTCCTTCTCCTCCGCCTCGTCGTTGCAGATGGCGGTGCCGCTGCTGACGAAGAAGATCGTGAAGAAGCGGGTCAAGCAGTTCAAGAGGCCTCACCACGACCGCTACATATGCCTCAAGGTATAAAGGATGACCCGCTGGTCGTTCTGAATTTTTCACTTGCCTCCTGAAATGTATGTTTTATTTGGTACGAGGTGTATGCAGTATGCTCGTGGAAGTTTCTTCATGTAGGACGTTTCTAACTATCATGTAGTTTGCTACTGTTTCTGGAGCTTAGGATAGCTCAAAACTATACCTTGGTAATGTAACAACTGTAAAGTGGTTTGGACAAGGCTCGCATTTGAGTTGATTAAAATTCTGTTGTGCTGTAACAGAACCAAAATCTTGTGATCACCGTTGCTTATACACTGCTGTCAGTTCGTGGTCCAGTAGCCTAGATGATGAGTTGATGACAGTATTTTGTTATCCTGGTTGTTTTTAGAATGTTCTGAGCACAAAACGAATTGTAGGTTCAATTTGCCAGTGGACTAGTAAACTAGTAATGATGTATTTGCTTGGAAGTTTCTTCGTCTAGAACTCCTATGGTTACAATTCTGTTGTGCTGTAACAGAACCTAAATCTTGTGATCACTTTTGCTTAAACACTACTGTCCGTTCGTGGTCCAGTAGCCTAGATGATGAGTTGATGACAGTATTTTGTTATCCTGGTTGTTTTTGGAATGTTCTGAGCACAAAACGTATTGTAGGTTCAATTTGCCAGTGGACTAGTAAACTAGTAATGATGTATTTGCTTGGAAGTTTCTTCGACTACACTAACTAATATATCTAACAATTACTGGAACTGGCCTATCTAAAACGTCAAGGGTGATTAAATACATTGATGAAATATATGGCAGCAATGCCATGATGATCCAATAGTTCATATCTTTTTCTGATCTTGGTAAATTCACTAAGTTTATTACCCCTTCCCATTGGGCTATATCTACTCACCTCATGTCACATTGCCATTTCTGGTTGTGTTGTCAAAAGGCCTAATTTCTGCCGATCTTATTATGTAGCCAAGCTGGCGCAGGCCAAAGGGTATTGACTCCCGTGTGAGACGGAAGTTCAAGGGATGCACCTTGATGCCCAACATTGGATACGGCTCTGACAAGAAAACCAGGCATTACCTCCCCAACAAGTTCAAGAAGTTTGTTGTACACAATGTCTCTGAGCTGGAGCTGCTTATGATGCACAACAGGTGCGTGTTTCATCTGTTGAAAGCTTGTGACTGTTCCTCATTCGATAATTTACTTCAATCGTACTAGCAAACCTTAGTTGCAACATGGCCTACTTATGCAGGGCAGTAAATTCTCTTGCTAGGATCTGTAGTATAACACAACAGGCACAGTAAATGTCGGAAATGCTATCCACCTATCTCACTGAACTTAAAACCATGCCACTGACTTATATTATTAATGTTTTTGCTTTACCTTAAATGTTATGCATTGTTAATGTGCTTGCTTTTGTTTGGTCTAATGAACCCTCGAGTTGCTTATGATCTATGTTCTGTGGAAACTGGAAACAGGACATACTGTGCTGAGATTGCTCACAATGTTTCCACCCGCAAGCGTAAGGAGATTGTTGAGCGTGCTGCACAACTTGACATTGTGGTCACCAACAAGCTTGCCAGGCTCCGCAGCCAGGAGGACGAGTGAAATGTTCCTAGTAGTTGTTTTGGTTGCCGCCTGTACCAGACTTACCCTGCATCATGGAATCTGTTTCCCTTTTTGTTTGCTTCATGATCGGGACATCGTGAATCAACTTGCTACCAGTAATGACTTCATAGTGGGAATGTTATGATTATGATCTATAACCTCAATATAGCAATTTTGATGTACGAGAGTGCAGATTTTTGTTCTGTTGGCATTAGATAATTTATTGTGTGGTGCTGCAATCAGAACTTAATTGTGTTGGAACTCTAGCATTATGTTCTTAGGTTTTATTTAATTTTCCCTATTGACAGTTCTTGTGCACTATTTGTTTGAAAGTGCGTATAATGTTTCTAGTTGTCGGGATGTCACGGTAGCAAGGCCCATGATCTGATGCTGAGCTGATGGCCTGTGGTCGCTTCTTCATGCTTGAGACCAAAGGAATTGTAGCCGCATTTTCTTCAGAAAAATTGTTTAGCTAGATTGACTGTTAAGAGTAGACTGTGGAGTAAGTCGCAAAGAACAGTAACGTTCCCTCGATTCATGTGTTGGCCAAACTGTACTCTATTTCAGGCGCAGCCATAACCCGTGCGTTGCAAGTTTTTACCTTGATTTTTGCGACCACTTTGACATATTGCTACTATGGCTAAGAGCTCTGCATTTGCATGGTGTTAACAGTTTGTATGCTTGTTTCATGAGGATTTCAGCACGCGGAAGGGTAATGATGGTTCCATGAAACAAGCATACAAACGCAGCAACAGGCAATATGAGAGGCTACCGTCTCGTGTGCGATCCACCAAACTTTTGTGCTGTTTGTTAGTAGCTCAGATCCAACAACCGTTGAACCGGTGACAGTGGTAAAGCTGGATTCCAAAGAAAAAACGCGGTATGGAATTTTATTTATTATGTTTACGAAGATTCACCGATTTTGGTACTAATAGCACAGCACTGTACTACTGATGGTACACTTGCGGCAATTGTTAAAACAAAGAGACAGAAAGGCTTGCAGGACGATGTCGATCACACTTTGATCCGACGCCCATCGTTTCTACCGAAAGCAGCGTCAAATGATTGAGCTAAAGTCACGGTTAATTTACCTAACCCCAACCATTCCAAGAAATTTATTAAACAAGTACACATAACTGTGTACCAAAAGAGCCCAAACAGGCACCTAATTTTCTGGTACTATATTCCCATTTCCCGGTAGCACCTAGCCAGTACTTTTAAGCGGCTATGTGTGATGTGCCATCCATAAACGATAAAATTATGGCGACCTAAGTAGTTTCTAATAGCAGTATTAAGCTAGTAGTTGTAGCCAAGGATACGTTGCATGTGATCGCTGCAGCAACACCGAGGTGCGGTTTAGAGTAAAGCCACCATAGCAACAGTTCCGTCTCCTCTGCTCTGCACCTCTGTCCATGTCCGTTCTCTAAGCTGGAGCTGCACTTATTTGCCTTCTACGGCCTGATGAAGGTCACCCCTGATGTGATAAGAGGCAGAATTATAAAAATTCCTTTCAAAAGTAAGCTAAGAAACGCGGCATTCATTCCTTACAGGGAAGTATGAACATCCATCCAAGTCGGTTCCAGGACTAGAAGAAAGAAGAACCCAAGTGGGTCGGAGATTTTATTAGAAAGAATTAAAAACAGCCTTCGCGGCGCAAGGCCATACAGATCATGCGATGCCGAATAAACAAACCTCACAATTCTCTTCTCTCTGCACTTTTCGTTTCCTAGAAAGACCGGCATGTACTGGTACTGCGACGCCGATCCAGCTACTGCCGTTTTGGTACTTGATTATCTCACGATATGCATACGTTTCCGCGGCTCCGTTTTTATATAACAGGGGATCTTCCAAAATCCGCTGTCCAGGACGCACGGCTGCACTGAATGTTGCGACGCGATTTGACGGCCACGGAATGGCCCCTCCTCCTTCATTTGTTTAGTTGCTCGCCTGTGCGTACGTATGCGTCCGTTCTGCTTCGAAGATGGCAAACGCGAAATCCGGGTTCGCCTTCTCGTCGAATCGGAGGGGCATTTCTTCTTGTTGATCGGGGAGTCCGTGACTTGTCTGCAGATTATCTGCTGCGGTTTTTCAGTTCAGAGTTCAGACAAACAAAGCTACGGTTCAGAGTTTGTGAGAAAGCAGAGCAAACATTCAGTCAATCGCATTCACGACTAGTGGGATCTCAATTCTCAAGCCATTATTTGGTGGCTAGATTCGGCTCGTGGAACTCATGCCGATGGCCTCACTCATCTCAAAGGATGAATGAAAAGCAATGTGACGAGCAAAAGGACGCTTGCAGGCTTGCTGCTTCTCAGAGCAGGGAAATAAAGCTCCCCGATTTTAGGCAGTCCGATCCCATGTACTTACTTTGAACTAGTAGTAGCGTCATCTGCGTCCCGGTTGCCGATTCGAGCGAAGCAATTAGGCGGGTGGTGAGCAGACCCATCCCGTTTTCCGCTTCCGCCAAGCAAAGCAGCTTAGCATGCCACCGCATCGCAGCGGCTACAAAGTTCTCTCTGAATTTAACGAGACTTTTCTGACGCGACAATGGGTTAGTTAATTAAATGCACGCGGCCCTTATCGCTGTCATCCATCCATCCCCGGGAACGGGAGCGCCGAAGCATGGCTGTAAGCAACGCAACTGATCTGAAAGAAATGCGGAGACTGAGTTTCGTAAGAGTATTAGACCCCACTTGTTATTTTGTTCCCTCAAGATAATGCTACACTGAATTGCATCGGTCAAGCTGACCATGAGAATGAGATACACGTTTTTTATATATATCTTTTGTTTAGCTGAAAGTTTTACAAAACCCAAACAATGAATAGCAAGGCGCGCTAGAAATCGCCCAAAAAAAAAAATCAGCATTTCACTGTCCGGTGTAGGCTGTCACAGCAGCAGCTGGTGCGGGGAAGAAGGAAAAGGAAAGGAAACAATCAGAGCCAAAAATCCCGGGCCACTGCCCCCCAATAGTTTAACTGACAAAAACCGTTATTTCCTCCGGCTGCCAGTCCGTTCCGTTTTAACCTCCTCTTCCTCCAGTGTAGTCTAATCTC
The DNA here is from genome assembly GCA_032690845.1 of Eleusine coracana subsp. coracana. NCBI lineage: Eukaryota > Viridiplantae > Streptophyta > Magnoliopsida > Poales > Poaceae > Eleusine > Eleusine coracana. Next base: position 52,099,482 of record CM064427.1, on the reverse strand, counting down.
CCACCACCAGTCCACACCGTCCGCAGTAACCCATCGCCGCAAGCATCCCACCGCGCGGCACGACGCGGCGGACCAGCCCCAACCGCAGCAGCAACTTCCCCTCCTCTTCTATAAATCCAATCCTCCACCTACCGGCTCGGCGGCCTAGCTCGGCTTCGCTTCGCTTTCCCCAAATCGAATCCCACACCACCACGGGCACCAGCTCTGCTCGCTGATACGAGAGGAGAGGAGAGGAGACTTCCCCCCCTTTGCTTCCTGCGCAATTCTTGGCGGCTCCATGGACGGCGACTACGTCACAAGCCTGCTGATGGGCGTCTCTGCCCCGGGGCTCGACTTCGGCGCGCTGGACGGCGGCATCTTGGACTCGCTCTGCGCCGGCGGGGGAGAGCTGTTCAGGCCGCCCCGTGTGGCGCCGGCGGGGGGACCCGATTCGCGGGAGGGGTCGTCGGTGTCCGACCCAGCGTGGGCGCACGGCGGCAATGCCAGGAAGCGGAAGGCCCCCGCGGCGGCCGGTGCCGGGGAGGGCAAAGAGGCGGCCTGCTTCGGCAAGGTGAGGAGAGCGACCAGCTCGGAGCTGGGTGGATTCCGGCGTGGAGTAGCTTGAGCTGCCTTGTTCTTGCCGTGTTAGCTTCGCTCTGAAGCTCCCGTCCGCGGTTCTGGTTTGCAGGTGGCGGATGCCAAGGTGCCGCCGGACAGCAAGAAGTGCAAAGTGAGCGCCGGTGACAGTCCGGTGAAGCCCAAGGTTGAGGAGGCGACTGCGAGCGACGACGGCTCGGTCGGGGACAAGGGGACGACGAAGCAGGGCAAGGGGAAGAGCTCCAAGCCGGCAGTCGAGCCGCCCAAGGACTATGTCCACGTCCGGGCGCGGCGAGGGCAGGCCACTGACAGCCACAGCCTTGCAGAAAGGGTAAATACAGCAATTCCACTTTCTTTGTTCAAACCATTTGAGCTAGAAATTACAACGAAATTAGTGTTGTGTTTGGGCTTGAATTCGCAATATAACAGACTGTTCTTCATGGGCTTATATAGGTTAGAAGAGAGAAGATTAGCCAAAGGATGAAGTTTCTTCAGGATCTGGTGCCGGGATGCAACAAGGTATTTGATGGTTGAAATTGGACTGTCTCGTCGAATTATACTATAATTTGGCAAATAATTTGATGGAATTCCCCATTTTTAGGTGGTTGGCAAGGCACTCATGCTTGACGAGATCATAAACTACGTGCAATCGCTGCAGCAGCAAGTTGAGGTGAAGATTCCGCTTACATCTGGTTGCATGATGCAGTCGTAGCTGAAAAAAAAAATCTAATATATTTGCTGTTAATTACACTTCAGTTCCTGTCGATGAAACTTGCAACTGTGAATCCACACCTTGACTTCAGCAACCTCCCTACGCTCCTACACAAAGATGTGAGCTTCAATTATCTCGTTTATGATGTCCTGTGTCTACGTTACAATATGTTCCTAACATTTTATTTCCTCGGTGAATTCAGATGTACCAAGCATGTGGCCCTTCGCAGACTCCGGTTTTTCCACTGGAAAGTGCCGGTGCAGCTTTCCCATTTTGTGACCAACCAGATCTTTTCCAGTCCTTTGGTGCGGGTGCTATGGAGGATCAGTGCTCCCTAAGCCTGTTAGATGCGGCTTTACCCCACACAACCAACCCACAGTTTGCTTTTCAAAAGCAGGTGAGTGTTGCATGAAGAACTAGCAGTGTACTCGTACATAATTAATGGGATTTAAATATGCATCTTATCATGATACTGCTTCCCTGATTTCTTTTCAGCAAAGGGACTTCTGGGAGGATGGTCTTCAGAACGCTTTGCATATCGGCAGCGAGCAAAGGCAGGAGGGTGGCGTTTCAGCACCGAATTTTGATGGTATGCATGTGTAGTGGACTAGTGGATGATATCAATCGTATTTACATCAGCGGTTACAATTCTCTAATACACGATTTGGTATGATTGATGCAGGTCAGTTGCAAGGTGATGAAACCAAGATTGAGTTCTAGGTTCCTGTTAATCGCCAAGGACGATCTTTTGTATATAGGGAGTGTGGTATCTGTGGCAAGTGAAGCTCCTAAGCTGACCGTCATTAGAATTTAGACCTGAGAACTGATTCATTTAATGATATGCTGGATGTACGGCAACTTGATTCTTCTCATAGAGATTATAATGACCTCGCAAGAAGTAGATTGTGTACTAGATGTGGTGCAAATATTACAAGCACCATGTTCTACTTCTAATGCTATGTAAGAGCTGGATGGTATTGAACGATACCATGAACTGTTGTTGCATTTTATCTCAAGACAAGATGAATAGCTAAAGAACTATGATATGTTTCTCCTCAGCTTGCTACAAATGTTTATGCTCAATGATCCCTGTGTCTTGCAACTGAATTTGGCATGTTCATCCAGGGCCCATCATAACAAACCACCGTCTTCAGGTTGATTTTGATCAAATCGATTCTAATTTTGGGACATACAAACTGCAAACTAGCCCTGAAGACTGGAGAAATGTCCATGGCTGGATAGCAAATATGTTCCGTTTCAAAACATGTCAGCATCACATTTCATCTTCTCTGATAAACGGCTCTGCTCGTTGCCTGTCCGTGGTTTACGTCCAGACAAACGGGCGTCGCTATCTCCCAAGTTTGGTAGGTTAGCCATCGCTTTTTCTCTCGCTTCCTGCTGGATCTCATTTCGTGGCGCTCAAAAACCTTCGCTGCCATCCATCCACGCCGGAACTGAATCTTGTCTACTTCTGATTAAAAAAAAAAAAGCCCTTTGCTCATTTCCTCCTAGTCGCTCTTGACGCACAGCAAAATCTGGTACCAGCAGTCACAGTAATGTAACAGTTCATTCGAAAGAGAAGTAACTGTGGAAGCTTCACAATCAACCCTGAGCGATCAAGGAACGAGGAAACGAGGAATGCACATAGCATACAAGACAGCTGCAGATAAATTCAGGAAGGTCTTGTTTAGGTAATCTTAATCCATATGGATTAGAGTGAAAAATAAACTAAATTTCCTTTCAACCCCTCTCAAATCATATGGATTGGAGTGTATTATCCAAACAAAGCCGAAAAGGGAATATCAACGAAGAACTCTGACAAGAAACACTGCACAGCGTAGTTTCATTTTATATTCAGTATCTTATATTTATCATTCCAGCATTATTAGTAAAGTGTTTCGAGTTTTCTTTGTACACGAGCGTAGGAACATTTTGGCATATTGTAATCCAGAGGTTACACCAAAGTCATCATCTACTGTCGCCATCGAACTCCAGCTCTACTGTCTCCCTATCCTCGTGCCTATTTTGTACAGAAGGTACCCGAAAGATACGATGCACCATGCGCCGATTTCCTGCAAGTAGGTTCCGTGTCTCGCTCGGTTCCGGTGCAACAGGCAATAGCCATTGCATTGTACACAGGATACTGCAGGTTTATTTTGTCCTTAATGAAGGAAAAAAGAATGCGGTGCTGGGAGAGAGTGGCCTTTGAAAACTGACGGTCGGGAGGCGTACAGCTCATGACAAGATCGCTATACGTGAGTCGTACATCGGAGATGTTGTACTGGCAAACAGTGTTTCGACGACTCGGAGAGAGTGATATGCCATGCCCCTTCCTTGCAAGAATGAGTCGCCTTAACGACGGACGCTTCATCATGCTTCAAACGTGCCACGTACTAGGCCACTACCATTAAACGAAAAAACAAATCACAAGTGAGCTGAAACGTGCGCAGGCAACACTTCGTTCACTGAATATTTTTGCTGTTTTTTTTTTCTTCTCAGCCAATTCTCCTTTGTTTTTCAACAAACAATGTGTGTACTATTCAGCTATTGTCGCTTTGTGCAGATGATGTTGTTTGTCGTGCTTGGACGAAGCAGAGCCTTGTTGCTTAAGCCAGTCGATCTCCCACTTAATACCCGTCTGCATCTGCCCTATTTGGTGATCACGACCCGGCCAGCTAGCGAAGCTGTGCAGCAGAGGCAGAGCTTGCGTTCTGTTGTACACTGCCGACTGCAAACCCGTGTCTTTTGTTTTTTTAGCGATTGCAAAAACTGTTTGTCACCCACACAGATTAATTTAACCTAGCTAGCTAGCCGGTGATGAAGGATCACAGCGAGGCCGCGCACAAACCTGCGGCCGTCGCCGTCACCGGCTGAACTCGCCCATCTCGTCATGATGCTTTTGCATATCCTGGGGGGATTCTGGGGCCCTTGGCGCCTCACTGTTTTGAGGTCTCCATGAATCATCCATCCATGGCAAATTGGCGTGGTGTGATCGTGATCCTCGCTCGCAGCTAGCGCCGCCTCCCTCCTCCTCCTCTCACGTCTTCTCCTGGATTCACGGAGCGGAATGTGGACAGCCTACGTGCCGTCGATAGACGTCCATCTCTTATCCCTCTCCCTCCCCGTCGTCGCGGCTGCGGATGAGCTGGCGCGAAAACGACGACGATGTGCGAGTCCATGAGTGAGTGATGAACCCCGGCACGACGGGGAGAACTGTAGCAGACTGATCAGTGACCACTGAGGCATTGACTGTTCTTTGCTGGATCCAAGGACGCACTGTAATAAGGGGTTGGTGGCCCTCTGGCCTCCCCGATCCAACGGCCGGCGCGTCGTCGACCGCCTATGCCTGTCTCCTCCGAATCATGATGGCGTCCGCGACAAGACCGGGACGCGTGATGGAGATCGATGTGGATGCTCGTTGCTGCTGCTGCATGCCGATGCCAATTGCCATGGTCCTGAGTCCTTCCTGATAGAGAACGCGAGTTATTGACTTCACATAATTCAGTGTTGCGTCGTCGACAGCAGCAAAAGGAAAGAGGCAATTTCCAAACGAATAATTTTAATTTAACGAGCAAGAAGCCGGGAAGGAGGGGGTGGATAAGGTGAATGATGAGGGGTCGAATGATGCCACCCGGATTCATTGGTGGGCTGGGCCGCCGTCGCTCTCCGGGCGATCGCCGGCGTCTCCGTGAAAGTCACTGCTTTCACGGCACGTCGCATGCGGCCGTAGTAGCGATTGACCCGGCGGCACGTCCAGTCCAGCGAGCGGGCGGTCCGGGCTTATCTTATCCACGCGAAATCAGCGGAGCGCTTTAGTTGATGAGCCTCGCCAGTTACGAAATCAGCAGTCGAAAAGATCTCATCAACAATGTCTCAATCCAGCAGCCCCGCACGGTCCATCTGCTACGGTACGGGACGGGAACACCAGCAGCCGACAACGAATCGTGGCAATACGGCACTAGCACGGTCAAGCCCAACTTCTGGGAATGCAAGTTTGATTCAATCGACTCAAAGATCGCATGAAACTAATCTGCAAGTTCCGGTTGAAAGACAATGGACGCACATAACACCAAGGTGTGCTCTGCTCACAGACCGAAGCCAAAGAGCCCAAAACATAAACATTTTGAATCAATTCATGGTGTCGGGTCAAAACTAGATTTTGCTCATTCACTCGCAGCAAAAAATGTGCTCACAGAATTAAGTCTAAGAAAAAAATCCATCAAAACATGCGGCAAAGTATCTTGTAGCAGGTACAGTACTGTCCTAGGAACAACACAATCAAAACTACTGAACTTTTCACTCATCCTCCTGGCTGCGGAGCCTGGCAAGCTTGTTGGTGACCACAATGTCCAGTTGCGCTGCACGCTCCACAATCTCCTTGCGCTTGCGGGTCGACACGGTGTGAGCAATCTCAGCACAGTAGGTCCTGTTTGCAGAAGAAGAGGAGTAAGCAAACAGGGACTCAAAAGTTTAAACGCAAGTACATATTACCGTCGCATTCAAGGTAATGTGGCAATATCAATCAGTAGAACCAGTGACGTAAATTGTATATCCACTAAAATGGCATTTTCATAGCTGTGGTAACAGGCACTGTTCCCATTGTGCCATACATCCGATCCCACCAGGATACTGAACTGCCCTCCCGGGGTAACTATATGTTATAACTAAGCTATTACGCAACAGGCTTCCAAAGGTAAAAGAAAACAATCACCTGTTGTGCATCATAAGCAGCTCCAGCTCAGAGACATTGTGGACAACAAACTTCTTGAACTTGTTGGGAAGGTAATGCCTGGTTTTCTTGTCAGAGCCATATCCAATGTTGGGCATCAAGGTGCATCCCTTGAACTTCCGTCTCACACGGGAGTCAATACCCTTTGGCCTGCGCCAGCTTGTCTACCAAAAAATAAAATCAGCAAAATTAGGCCTTATTACCACACAACCAAGAAAAAAATATAATGTAACATGAGGTGAGTAGATATAGCCCCAGGGAAAGTGTTATTAAGCTCAGCGAATTCACCCATATATGTTTTAGATATTATTGGAGAATCATACCATTGCTGTCATACAAAGTTAGCTCAGCTACAGAATCAGAAGCGTTTTATCAATGTCCCCTTCACATTTAAGATAATTGAGTTTTCATAATCACAAGATACATTGGCTATCGCTACAAATCAAGCCTACTATATATATCATGCGATCAGATCAGAGGTACATCAGCAACAGAATCAATAGCACTTTATTAGTTACAAAAAGATGGGTCAGTTTATTAGTTACAGAATCAATAGCACTTTATTAGTTACAGTATCAATAGCACTTTATTCTAATCAGGCTTCACAGTTAACAGCATATGGGTCAGTTTTAACTAATACTGTGTCAGGCTACCCTAACCATATGGAGCGTTACAAATGCTTCAATGCACCACACCTATTTGACCTATTGTCCAGCCTCAAATCAACCTGAAGATTCAGGCAGCACGTAGGAGGTTATTAACTAACCAGTCTAACGTAAAGATGCTGCATTATACTGGATCAGGAACAGAAGCTGTGCATATAAGTAAGCAACAATGACCATATGTCTTGGCTCAGCACAGCACAACACAATTTGAATTAGTTAGATGCTTACATTGTCCAGATTAACAAACATTTGTTACATTGCAACGCTCCAGTTGAGTGAGACTAGAATCAGTAGAATTTTATCAGGGTGAATTGACTGCTGCATACTTAGAAGCGTCCTACACGAGGAAAGCTCAATGAGCCCAAGCCAAACATACATTTCTCAGGCCGCAAATGAGATATTCATAAGCCAACACAAGCTAACGAACTGAAACTATCATCTACCAAAGCTAAAATTGGGCCAAAATGTTCAGACTAGAGTCGCAACGATAACTACGAGACCTTGGTGCACTCACCCAGCGCTCAATCAGCTAACCTAAGGCAAGCTAATTTGCTTTCCGCCAATGGGCCACGGAAGAGCGGTGCCAATTGCTTGGTGAGCTCGCAAAACAAGAGCAGCAGCGCCAAGGAAGAGATTGGCAGGTTGTTATTTACCTTGAGGCATATGTAGCGATCGTGGTGAGGCCTCTTGAACTGCTTGACCCGCTTCTTCACGATCTTCTTCGTCAGCAGCGGCACCGCCATCTGCAACGAGCACGAGTACATATCAGTCAAGCACCAAGCCGGGCACAGCAAGCAATGAGGCCGGTATGAAAGGGAAGAGTTCGAAAGCGCCGTGGTCGGAGCCAAACCACGGCGAGGAGGATGCTGGACGGTGTACCTTGCCCAAGCCTGCGGCGATGCGATGCGAGCGAGCGAGAAGCGGCGGCGGCGGCGGGGTTCGTCAAGGGCGAGGGGGCGAATGTCTTATGGCGCCGAGAGAACCCTAGGGGTATTGGGTGGGCTCAAAGACTGTGGGCCGTTGCAAAACTGTTTCTGCAAGTGCACTATGGATTGCGAGTGGCTTGATCGAATTGTTACGTGGGCCTATTGTATGGGGAAACATCACTGAATTTTGTTTCTTAGGTGGGCCAGTGAATCGCTATCCGATTCAATACGTGGGCTAGTGCGTCACAGATTTGAAATAGGGATTTGCTAATTTTCAGCTACCTGAAAGTTTAGAGTAACTTTCAGTCACCTCTTTAAACCATTAGATCTACACTTAATAGGTTATAATTATTATATAAATAATTCTATAAAAAAATTAAAATTCAAAAGAACGAACCATTGATTGAAAGCTTTCAATCAGCTGAAAGGTAGGAAACATGTTTAAAATATCTACAGCCCATTTCTTCCAGTATCCGCGTGGCATCATCATGCCCGCAAGTAGTGGTGTCCAACTGGGCCGCCCAGCACGGCTCAGCCCAGGCACAAAAAGACACGGTCCGTTTAATTTTGGGTCGCCATGGCATGAAATTAGTATCGGGCCATGCCGGGCCAGCCTACGTGCCCAGAAATAAGCCCACAACTAGGCACACATTTGCATTAATCGTGTTAGGCCGGCCCGTTAGACCCACTAGAAGAACGGTCTATTAAACCTTTAGCAAGCCATTTACAACTAAAGTGGTGAAAATGAGCAAAAATTTGAATGGAAGGCTACTATGTTATTTATGTTTAGTGTTGAAATATTTTTATATTTTTAATAACATTAAACGGGCGTGTCATTCCTGCCCATAGGCTCGACCGAGGTCCAAGCATGGCGCGGAGCCTCCGACCGGGCCGGCCCGACATGAAATTATTTCAGGTCATGCCAGGTTCGTACTGTGTTTTTTACATGCTTTGAGCTGGGTCGCGAGTCACAGGCTTTTTGGACAGCATTAACCGTAAGTCGCGTGGCACGTGTGGATCTTTCAATTGGAGCAAAATATAGAGCCTGGAGCTGCCACATAAGATGAAGATGTTTATTTGGCGCGTGACTTAATGGCCTATGATAATCTTGTTGCATTGTCTTGTGGTTACTTTAGTCTTTTTATTATATAATTAATTTTCAAAGAGTGACATCTATTTTTGTTCAACTGCATTGTCTTGTGGTTACTTTAGCGTAATAAGCTGATGACTATTGATAACCTTTTCAAGAGAGAGATTGTCAAACCTAAGAAGTATGCATTGTCTAAAGAACATAAATCCATTAATCATTTGTCGTGAGCGGCCCATGACAACAGTCCGACCACACACATATTTTTGAAAATAATAAATATAATATATAAATACCACTATTATGGACGGATCTGAGTTGGGAGGATGGGGGCTCAAGCCCCTGCCCCTCCCCCTTATCACATTAAAAGGAGTGGAAGAAAGAAAATAAGGGAGAGGAGGCAGAAGAGGGACATGAGAAGAGGTATTATGTCCTACCTTCGTCACTCGAATTATATTCAAATAGATGAATGTTAGCAAATGGTGTTTCGTCTTACTAACTAAAGCCAACGAAGCATATGTTTCGAGCGTGTCATTCTCTTGTCATGTATGTATCATTGAGACAGATGTGCGTGAATATGCATTGTGATTTGCAAATTCGTTTGTGTGATTAAAACGATGGGTTGTGTTGTTGCTTGAATGAGTAAAAATTTTGAACCATTATATATGTCACTAGAAGTATGAGATTTTCCACCCATAACCACTTTTGCTCTAAATGCCCACTCTCATATTAATTTTTGTTGCAAAACCACCTGATGTATATATAACTAATAAATTCAATTTCTATTTCATTGTTGTATAGTTAGGAAAGGCTAAGCTATGTAAATTAATCTAGTTCATCAAGTGCTTATGTAAGACATATTCATTATATTGTTGTGACAAATTTGTCCAAATATTAAAATTAGGGATGAAGTTGTGTTTAAACTTTAATTTGTATTTCTTTTGGAGGAATCTCCAAATGATACAAAAACATATATAGTCAAAGTTTATAAGAGCATCTCCAAAAGAGACCCATAAAGTTTTCATAAATCAAATTAATAGGGTTTAATCTAAAAACCATCTTCAACAGCTCCTCAAAACAACTCATAAATTTATTATCTCCGTAAATTCTCCTTATTTATAGCTAGAAATAAGAAAAAAATTAGAGGCTCTAATCCTTCTATTTACAAGGGAATTAATGTTGTTGTGGTTCCCAGGTACTGACATGGTCCAATTAAAAGTTTTCGTGACCTATTTTTAGTAAGAACTGTTGGAGGAGACAATAAAATTTCTTTCTAATAGTTTTTGATCTGCTACTAAAAACACTTTTTTGAGATTTTTTTTTGGAGCATAGGATGATGGTTTATATTATTTTCCTGATTAAATTTTGTTCTCGAGTTACGATCAGCTACACGTTATTAAGCCACTTGGAGTAATTGGAATCGAATTTCAGCTTACCCAGTTAGACCCTACGCAGTTACAGGAGGATCCATAACTGGGTCACCACCACGTGCATGCGTCGCCAACTTGCTTGCCATGAGAACAGCATCGCCTCGGATAGATTCAGTAAGCAAAATGTAAACTAGTGCTTGAAGCAGCAGCATCAATGCAACTTTGGATCAACCAAGCTGATCGCTCAGATTCACCTCGGTCGCGTGGCTTCAATGCAAGTCAACCGTTTGAACAAACTCATCCGGGCAAGAGCGCTCTAATCAAGGCATCAACTGATGAATCGAAACGATTAACTACTTGGTTGGAACAGTAATTGCCACGTCTAAATAATGGCACTGAAGAAGACAACAATCTCGTCCGCAGGGGAAAAAAAAGGACAACAATCTCTCTTTTTATTTCAGTCCAAAAATGGAAAAATGACAAAAAGAAAATAATCACCAGGCCGGAACGACTACTTGCTACCGTGCTACGTCGTCGCACTACGTGCCTTTCCCCAGAATCCAATAAACCACCGCGAGATCATCATACTACTAGAGTTGCCAAGCAACCCAACAATGCCAGAACCGCAAGCACCGGAGCCGACACGTGCGCCGCCGCAGACTTCTTCCCTCCCGACGGCGCGGGGTTCCCATTGCCGCCGCCGGCCTTAGCCGGCGACGAGGACGAACCGGTGGCTGCAGGCGTCGGCGCCGGCGCCACCGAAACGCCGGCGACGAGCGCGAGCTTCCCCTTGGCGTCGAGGTTCTCCTTGGCGAACGCGTGCTTGGCCGGCGCGCCGTTGGTGACGGCGGACCCCACCTGCCAGATGTGGTTGATCATCTTCGTCCCTTTCTTCAGCTGCAGCTTGCCGTACAGCCTCACCTTCCCGCCGCCGGCGGCGGCGCTCTCGTCGGCGGCGAGGTCCGTGGCCTTGAACGCGATGGGCGTCGAGCCGGCCGGGAGCGCGGTGTACCCGGTGACGTTGTAGGTGCGGACGACGTAGGGCCCGCCAGCGGCGGCGGACTTGAAGGCGACGAGGGCCTGCGCGCCCGCCATGCCGTCGCCCGTCGGGTTGACGGCCCACGCCACCCACCCGCCTGGCGCGGCGGGCCTGGCCGCGAACGCCACGGACATCGTGGCGGACTTGGGGTCGTAGGCCCAGTGCAGCGTCGCGCCGAGGCGGCCCAGCGCGGTGCAGTTCGCGTAGCTCCGGCCCGCCGGGAACTTCTCATCGGCCCCGCAGCCCGCGGCGGTGGTGGTCGCGTTGCTGGTGGTGGCGCCGCGCGTCGCCGCCGGCGATGTTGCCAGGAGGAGGAATAATGCGGCGGGCAGGAGGTGAACGGAGACGGAGGCCATGTCGGAGAAGGCGAGGCGACGCTTTGGTTGGTTGGTTCTCTCTCGGGAGCTGGAAAGGAAAGAGTGCGGGAACGAAGAAGACCGGGGCGCGTGGGCCTGCGTTATATAGAAGAAGATCGGAGGAAAAATGGAAAATGCTCCAGTTAGGGTGGCCATGTGATCGGAGTATCTTGCTGCTTACTTGGGAGATGTCCACTGCGTTTTGGAAGTTGACTTTGTCAGAACGTGCTGATTTAGTACATTCAAAGCATATAAACAACCGTAATAATCAATGGCGTTAATGAAGGATTTAGCAAGGTCAAAAGGTGGTTATTATATACGTGGAGTGTAGAATAATTGCGTGAAAACGGTAAGTACCTCAATCACACACTGCGTATTGTCAATGATGGAATTAGCACGTTCTAGTCCTCCGTTGCTCCCAGCTCCTTCGTGCTGATTGGTTGTGGTCACGTGGAAGAACGTGAGGTCCAACCAGGTTATGTTGGGGGGTTTTCGCTCCTGTGCGAGCAGAGCAGGCCGGAAGAGAGCAGTTTTTAGGAGCTGAAGAAATCACAAACCTTCGGGGGCTTTGAGTTGACCTTCCCGTAAATCGCTGCATTGAGGTCGTACCTGTGGCGGTGCGTGGGCTGATTGAGCGTCGCGGACATTACCATTTAACTAACTAATGTTTCATTTGAGTTGAGAGCGTGGGATACATAGCTCATGGATTACGTGCCCCCTGACAGATGATGACGCAACCAGTGGCGTTGCTCAACATCCGTTGTTTTGACGCGTGGGCCATGGTTTCAGCCTGGGGCCGGACAGCGGACAGTGGCGACCAATGTGGGCCTTGCATTTTTCAGTCCGTCTTTACGTATGCTTGCACTGGGCTGTTACGGCCCGTTGTAGATGGTTTTGGGCTTGAGGCTCCAGTGGGCACTTCTGCTGTTGAGCAGTTGGGCCGCGGATGCAAATTACTCGAAAGTCATTTGAGACGAGCAAAGCCACCGTTGCGGACGGTAACCGGGTGAATTTACATCTCTGGATGGTGCGCTCCCAGACTGTGAGCCAGTTCGAGCCGCATTGTCAGAACCATGAACATGCTCGGGCCTGCACCTGCCCAAAAACTGCCATGACGATCGGACCTGCATGCTCTGGAGATCATCAGCTATACAGAGGCCCGCTTCCCACCAGCGACATCGATCATCGGCAGCTCCACGTACGATCGAGTCATCACGTCACGCCGGGTTCGGCCGGGTTGCTCTCCAACCACCGAGCCGGAGGAGACCTCATCTCTAATTAACCTAGCCGTCCGCCGATCGACCCCACCGGCCGTTGGCCCGTCCCGTCGTGGCCAACCGCCACCTCCGCTCCTTTTTCAGCCCAGGCGCGCCCCGACAGCAAACTCCTTTCCATTTTCACTGTCGCCGCGCCTCACTCGCGCTTCGTATACCCGGCCGACCTCATCAGCTGCTGCAGTACTGCTGCGGAGTGTCGAGTGCCAACTTTGGAAGCGTGAAGAACCACACCGAGAGCCATGGGCGTTGCGGTCGTGCTCCTCCTCGCCTTGGCGCTCCTGCCGCCGCCGCCCTCCGCGACGGCCGCCTGCGCGACCGAGGCGTCGTTCCCGTCCAACCGCGCCGCCTACGCGGCGTGCGCCGACCTGCCGCACCTGGGCGCGTCCCTGCACTGGGCCCACGACGCGTCCTCGGGGGACCTCTCCGTCGCGTTCGTGGCCCGGCCCGCCGCGCCGGGCGGGTGGGTGGCGTGGGGGATCAACCCGTCCGGCGCCGGCGGCGGCGGCATGCCGGGCACCCAGGCGCTCGTCGCCGCGCCGTACGACGGGAACGCGTGGTCCGTCCGGACGTACAACATCACGGAGTACGCGCTCGGGCCGCCCGGGCCCATCGCGTTCCCGGCGTCGGACCTCGCCGCGGAGCTCCTCGCCGCCGACGGCCGGGTCGCAGTGTTCGGGCGGATCAACCTGGGTACCGGCGCCGGCGTGTTGAACCACGTGTGGCAGGTCGGCGCCGCCGTGTCAGGAGGGAGCCCCGCGCCGCACGCCATGGGCGGGGACAACCTCGCCGCCAAAGGCCAGCTCGACCTGGTCCGCGCCACCGCCGGAGCCGGAGCCGGAGCCGATGACAGCGCCACCGAGAAGCGCAATGTGAGTGATACTGTACACGCCCTCCTTCATTCCTCACCACCTTTTTTTTTATTATTTTTTCCTCTTTTGAGCTTCGATGGAATGGAACAAACCGTCCGGCCTGATAATAATCTGCAACCAAAAACTGATGAATGAATGAAGATCCACGGGATCCTGAACGCGGCGAGCTGGGGCATCCTGCTACCCACGGGCGCCATCGTGGCGCGCTACCTCAAGACGTTCCGCTCGGCCGACCCGGCCTGGTTCTACCTCCACGTGACGTGCCAGCTGCTGGGCTACGCGGCGGGCGTGGCCGGCTGGGCCACGGGCATCAACCTGGGCAACGAGTCGGAGGGCGTGGTGTACGCGACGCACCGGGCCGTCGGCGTCGCGGCCTTCGCCTGGCCACGCTCCAGGTGTTCGCGCTGTTCGTCAGGCCCGGCAAGACGCACAAGTGCCGCGCATACTGGAACGCGTACCACCACTCCGTCGGCTACGCCGTCGTCGTCCTCGGCATCGTCAACGTGTTTAAGGGCATGGCCATCCTCGGCGTTGAGCAGCGGTGGCGGACGGCGTACATCGTTGCGCTCTTCGTCCTCGGCGCCGTGGCGCTGGTGCTGGAGGTCGTCACGTGGGGCGTCGTCGTCAGGAGGAGGCGCATGGCGGAGAACAAGACCTTCAACAACAGCGGCGGCTCCAATGGACACATGTGAAGTGCCATTTTAATTTATCCATGGTTGTGTCTAGTGTTGTTTAAGTAACTATGGGTAGATCTTGTGGTTCTGGCCTGCTTGTTCTTTTTTTTTTTTGTATGGCATGCAGATGTATGTACACTACGCAGAGGCGGTTTGATTGCTGGTGAGAATGATTTGTGCAGAGGAGTTACAAACCATGCATCAGTGTTCAGCTTCCTAGTTGATCAGTCCATCGGTCACCATGATTCCGTGAGCCATGCAAGTGCAAGTCATCAGCATTGCCAACCATGACTACGGTTCATGGCAGGAAAGAACACGACACGTCCAATCATCCGAAGCTTTTCACCTCACAGCCTGCTGCCTCCGAGTTTCTAGAACGATTGTGCAGGCAAAGCTCAAAGTGTCGCCGTTGGAGTGGAGCAGTCCTTTTCCAGCAGGATCCGTAGTGATCATGCACTTTGGTGTTGAGGCCCCAGACCGAAGGCCACTTTTACTAAAGTCAGGCAATCTGCTGTGTCCCTTCGGTCTGTGGACCATATGATGGTTGGTGAAGTTGCAGGGACGATATAAAAATGCAGTAAACGGACTACCTTCATACTGCATTGCCGTCGAAATGCAGGAAACAGGGACGAGTGCAAGCTGCAAAGGAGTAGGACTATATGATGTTTCCAGAACAGAATGGCATATATCGTTCTGTCAAATATAATCCACCTTTTTTTTTCTACTTTATCCTTTTTGTGGGATCATAAGGGAGAAAATAAAGACAAAAGCATATAAAGGTTGCAAGCATAACACATACATATATTTCCCTTTCAACTGCATGTAAAGAATACCCCGGTCCTTTATTTTGTATCAATCAGTTCCTTTGCGATTTTCAACATTATTGCATTTCTTGCTACCTGATTTTCTTGTGATAAAGAAATAAGTAAATCTAGTCAGGGATTGGCAGGTCGTAGTGTCTAGCTTGGTAACCCAAGGTTCAGGTGCACACTGCAACCCTGTTCTGATGGCGACAACATATCTTGCTGCCACGTCCAAATCATTCGGTTCCTTGGCAAATGCTCCCTGCATTGAGTCACTTCCTTAGTTCCTTAACAGTAACAAATCCACTTAATTAATCTACCCCGCCATAAAATAGTTCAGAATTGGGAAAACTCAGAATTACTTTACGTCAAACCCAATGAAACATAGTGTGGTATGCTGGAAGCATAATCTACACAACACTGACGCACGTGCAAAGACTTCTTTTACATTGTCAGCGTATCAGATTCGACCTAATTAACCAAGTCAGTGGCCACCCTTCCCTATTCTCTGTCAGACTCCAATCAAATGCTTTATTCCACCAGAAAAGCTATGGCTACAAGAGGAATTGATTCTCTATGAATTACCCTTGGTTCATTTGGATTCACAGAGTTGGTATGGATTGCACTCCGCTCAATTTCCTTGAACTGGACGCGAACTTGCAAGTGTCAGTCTTCAAGTCAGTTGGTGGGTGGAAGCAACTAAGATAACCAGAAGCATTTCACTCTTAGATGCTGACATGTGTGGCTTGTCATTGAGCTAGACGTTCTCAGTTCTCACCAACCTTGAACTGCTGGCTTTCATGTCAATCTTTGTACTAGGTTTGTTTTCAAATCTGACAAAAAATCTGACAAGAAAAGCTACTTCTGAATCTGGGTAGCAGGCTAATAGCACAACATTACCCAGCATCTTTTATTTGCTTATCAAGGCTAAATATAGCTACGCTTCATGAAGATGTCCCAAATTTGAAATCAAATTACAGCTCTGTTCTGCTGATGCATGTAAGATAACTAAAGCACTAAGAAATGGGGCAGCAGCAACTCTAACTTGAGCCTTTTGAAAAAGAAAATTTCGGCTATACAAGAATATATCCTACTCAGGGATTTTAAGAAAGGAATTTTGAAACAAGCCAAAGCTGTAGAAGAGCTTTGCCAATAGCACGAAGCCAATGGGGGTCTACTTTCAGCAGAGTGAAGATAATTATTAAGTAGGAGAAGACAATTGAGTACAAAAGCAGAACGAAAAATCAAAAAATAAGACACAAGGTGTGTATCATGGTATATCAAGACTCCAGCATGCACCGAAGGCTGGCTTCCTCGAGAATTGCTTGCTTGACTATCTGCACTGAGGCGGCTTCGTTGAGGACACTTTTGTCTTTTTTTAGGGAATGTTGAGGACACTTGTTCCTGCGCTTCCGTAACAATCAGGCTGCCTGGATCACCAAAAGAGCTGAAGCCTTTCAAGCATAGCACCACCAGGAGATGTGAAACTAACAGAAAAAAAAATACCAATTAGGCAATGATAACAAAGGCCCAACATATTATTTTTTCAGGGTCATCTTTTTACAATAAGAAACACATACTCCATCAAGCTTATAAATGCAAGTCTTGTACTTCTA
Source organism: Eleusine coracana subsp. coracana (assembly GCA_032690845.1). Taxonomy (NCBI): domain Eukaryota; kingdom Viridiplantae; phylum Streptophyta; class Magnoliopsida; order Poales; family Poaceae; genus Eleusine; species Eleusine coracana. Next base: position 52,082,783 of record CM064427.1, on the reverse strand, counting down.
GCATCCTATTTTCATATTAAAAGCTATACAGTAAAATTGTGCACCAACATGAGAATTAGTCTAAGGACTGTTTAACTCACAGATGATACTTGCATTTATTTAGTTTAAATAAGTAACTTGATATTTAGGGTGCATGTCTTTTCTCGACAACCTTTCAGTTTGGCACAGCTGATACTTGCATTTAGATAGAAAACTAATAGCTTGACACAATTAATACATACAATTTTTTGCTACTAACTACCAAGTTATGGCAGAGCAAATAAAATTATGCAAAAAGGAAACAGTAGACAAAATTAGATGTTGAACAAGAACTGAGCATACTCACAGAGTAGGATCAGACGTTGAAGCCCTCCAAATCTTCAGAAATCTCTGAAGCTCATCTTAGGATCATCATGCTTTGAGCTCCCTCGTCTTCCCCTACCTCTCCCACGGCCTCTCCCCCTACCTCTCCCTCTACCTCTATGCATAAAAAATGACTTTCCATGCTTCATTTCAATGAGTGAATGTAATAGGTCATCACACAAGATACAACCCTCATGCAATGTTGCTCCATCTTCAAGAGGGGTATTTTTCTTGTTGAAATCCACTTCAATGATAGTTGACTCACATGTTGGGCACTTTTTATTCATAGTAGTGATCTTATGTGCAGCGTGTGGGAGTAAGACAATGCAGTTACAGATGTTGCAGTAAAGGCGCCATTTGGGTGCACTAACAGGATCAAGAATTAGGGTACCACTACACTCAGGACAAGCACAAACTCCTTGAGTGATCATGGATTGCTTGCACGTCGGATGTGGACAAAGAAAACATGGCATGCCAGCCCCTTTCCCAACCTTGCCAGTTTCATCAAGCTTGAGAGCACCAAATAGTTTGTCAATGCCTTCAAATGGAGGACTATTGTAGCAAAACGGGCACAGCAGGAAAGACTTTGCATCAGGGCCCACCATCGAGAATAGAAGCAACTCGAAACCATCAAGGGGACAAATGATTTCCTTGTAAAGCTGGAAAGGATAGAATTTTTAATATGAGGCACAAATGGACTCGCACTTGGTATAATAAAGCACATAACATATGGGGATGCATACTTAAGAGTAAAAAATAACATGAAATAGTGAAGGGATAAACATTAAGTTAGGGAAAATAAATGGAATATGAAGCAAGTTATGAAAAACAAACATGGACGATTTCCTGCAAAGAAAATAAGTATTAAGGATTGTCTGATTTTAATTAGTGTTGTCTACTGGTTACATTCTCATGAACTATCTTGGAGGTAAATAGTAACACACCATGACAGATGATTTATATGCAAAATAAGTATTCACCTTTATGGAACCTTTCTGGGGAAGATAATAGACATCCTCACAAGTTACACAATACAACCTCATCGGCTGAGTGGAAATGTATTTCATATACCGACCACATTTCCCACACTTGCTCAACAGGCGCCCAGAGTCTGCCAAAGGTGAAAACTGTGCTTCAAACAAAGCATCCATGTTTTCAATCTGCAAACAGAATGGTTCGTTCTAAGCATCTGAGTGAACATTAAAGAAATTGCATATTGAACTCAATATCTATAAAATGGAGAATTTATTTTTTTCACTGCCTAATGTACTCTGAATGAATAATCAACTAGAAAGAGGATGACGGAAAACTTTCTTTAGCTCACCAATGCCTCGTATACAGTGAATTCTAGTCCAATAACCAACTAGGAAAAAGATTACGTTAACACTGTATTAAATAGGATAAAAATATTACAGTGGAAGCAAAGCAAGACTACGCAAACTAACTGAGCAATGGAGCACAGAAGCTCACTTTAAGAAACCTGGGAAATCCCTCTTCTTAATACCCCTATTCTCCCTTCATCCGGAGCTGCCGTAACTTGGGCTCATCATGCTATACTCGCGGGGAAGGAAAAACGAGCAGTTTATGCTTTAGTAGCAACCGTTTCACTGGCTAAGTCAGATAAGATTCATGTCCATCCAAATATTTTTAGGAATTATAATAACTTAAACAACCAACAGTGAAAGATGGTGAGCTATTTTGTAACAACTCAGGCCGATCATACTACTCTAACTAAGCATTGGTAGAATATGAAATAACATATATATTCTGGTTTAAAGAAAGAAAGCATATTCTATACATTCAATTTCATGCACTAATGAATTTCTTTTGTTACAAACATTGTGAATTACTGGATGCTAGTTCACAAGGTAGTACAGAGTAAATCTGTAGGGTATTGGGTAATAACTGCAGATAGTAAGCGGCTCAGGTTAAGCATATTCCGAAAACTAATATAGTAGAAGTATGTGCATATCCAACATGTATAAGGAAAACTAGCCATTTTGAAAGACTGTATTGTCGCAATTTTAGATGAAATTCAAACATGCAATTGGATGATTGTATACAAAGAACAAATCAGGAAGTCAAATAAGTATCATAGATTTTTTTTTTTTGAGGAATACACAGTGGTAGATATATTACTAAGGGCATCAGAGGTGCTGAAAAGAAGAAAACCAACTCTCTGTGCAAAAGGAGAAAATGCTGCACAAAGAGGATGAAAGAAACTACACTGGGGTCTGAAGCCAGCTATGTACACTTTGTCTAGTGGAAGGTTTTAATTTGTGCAAATGAAGAACAGAATCTGTAAAATAAGATTTCCAAGATTGGTACATGGGTGTGATCACTATGAACTTAAGCATCATAGATTACCTACAAAACAAATTACCTTCTTCACAAAGTAAGTGTATTTTTTCATAAACTGCTGAAGAGCATGTTGAACAACTTGACGATGATCTGCTTTGCCTTTTGCAATTAGAGTAATCTGTTGCTCAATAAAGCTTCTGATATCTGGTAAGCAGAGATCAGCATCAATGCACTGATATCCTCTTATCAATGTGGTTCCCAGGGGTGTCGGTACTAATCTTCTTCCAGAATTCACCTTTAACATTGATAAATAGAGGCATTAGGTCATTTTGTATATTATTCCGGTGTAGATGTGCAGGTCGCCAACAATCTTGGACTCACATGAAGGTCTAGATAGAAAACAACTCAACTAACCTGCACATAATTCCGTTCACAAATATTGTTTACATGTACAGGAATTGATGCGTCAGTGCCTATGCCATTCTTCTCCATGAGAGATATCAATTCACTTTCACTTAGATAATCAGGAGGTGTGGTGCTTCCCTAAATGAGTCAGCATGATTCATTAACATGTCGATATCCAGATAAATTTATGTCATGTATATGAGGGAAAAAAAGGCCTTACCTCATATATGTCAACCTTATGAATATTGATAGTATCTCCCTTTCTAAATGCAGGAAGATTATTCTCACTGACAGCTAGCCATGGCATAATCGACGTAAATCCTTTAGAGGTGACGCGGCTGCCAACACAATGGAATGTCTCTCCACCTGACGTTAACTCAATAGCCGTCCTAAAATCCATGATATTGAAAAGGGCAATTTAGGATAAGTTTTTTCACAAACTACTATAGGGATAAAAGAGAATCAATGATGTAAGCACATGATATTCTATTACATACTCAGCCTTACAAAGAATAAAAGGAAAATATCTTAAATTTCAAGATAACGGCCGAGTAAAAGGGAAATTAATAACCGGTATATTTTACAGGATGGCTGTTAAATGCAATGTAACAAAGATAAAAGTGATTAGTTAGATATGATGTAACATACCTTGTATACCTACAATCCGGACTAACAGTCCCAATAAAATGCTGACATATGTATTGGTACAGCCTCCATGCATCAGTTCCCAAAGATTCTTCTGTTGCTGATCTCATTGGAGTAATTGGGGGATGGTCTCCAGCATCATGACCTTGACAAGGTTTAATAAAACCAGCATCCAGCAACATCCGGACATTATTGGACCATAAAGGATTATGTACTAGTACAGCAAGTATACTTGTAAAGTCAAATGATGATGGATAGGCAGTGCTCTCTGTACGTGGATAACTGTAAACACAGCTATCAATACTTAAGAAGTAAAAGCAAACATGGAACAACAATAGCACCTACGCAGTGAAAAATAAAAGCATCCTGTTCAACTGTGACCATTATAAAGCAATTACATAGTTTTAAGCTTAAGCCCTGTTTGACAGAGCCTTTTTTTAGGAATTATATTTTTTTAGGGCAATACAGTAGGCAAAGACCCTACTATAGAATCCTATTAGGAGAACTTCAGTAACTCAATTAGCACTATTGAGAGTAATGCAGGTCAGACATAAGTTTGCAATACATGATAAGACTATTCCATCATAGCTCAGGACAGTGGCTAAGGCCTTGGTGGGTCAATGCCTAGATCAGTTCTAGCTAATAACTGACAGGGGCTGGCAAACTTAACGAGGAACACATAATGTCTCTGGTTGTGCAATAACAACACCTATTAGAGATATTTGTCGGTTTGTACTATACTCATTTGATAATGAAAATCAGATAATGCAAACAAACATCACATATATTGTTATGATGAATATGTCAACAATAGCTTCAATCAGGTTAATATGAAATAACATTAGCATCACCCATATAACAGAACGAAAAAATAAACGCAATGCAAAACTGGCACTGTTTATAGGTCCATTCGTGAAACCTGATAAATCCTTGAGTATAAAGCCGCTCTGCCAAGTGCATAGCTGTCTGGGGTCCGATTCCTAGTGCACTTGATGCAACCTGAGACATGAAGATAAACTTGAAATTTACTCAACTCTTGCATGAAATATGTGTGAATCATTACTAAAATTCATGTTAACACATAAACCAACTGGACAATCGTGGGTACTGAATTTCAGTCAAGGTCATAATGAGATAAGAAATACAGTAACAATATGTAATGTAGTATCAACATAACAGATTATTATATAATCTTTAGTCAAACTACAGCTCAAGAAGCATGCAGTTTAAATCATGAAAAGAACATGGCTAAAAGGGCTACGGTACCTTAAGCATATTAACTGTATTAAGGCCAGATGGACGAGTTTTGCACTCTTCCTTCACTGATATGTCTGCTACCTTTAGAGTTCCATCATTGAGTACCATCTTTTGGAACATCACTGTAACCTGGATTTTTAATTTATTAGATGGTGCAAATATTTAAAAGAATAAAACTTAGACACTTGGGCATGTGAGCTCACATCAAAATCAAAAAGTTTCTTCCGGTCCCATTCTAGCTGTATTTCATTACCATCTCTGACAACATAAGTTTTCAAAGACCAGAATTTCTCTGGCTTGAATGTGGTGATTTGTTGATAGCATTGTACACAGAATCCCAACGTAGGTGTTTGGCATGGACCATACCTTATTTAGACAAGAAAAGAAATCTTAAGATCATAATCCAGAGAATAGTATCAAAGACAGACACAGACCACAGGTAAGAAATATTGCTATCATGATTTGGATAAAAATAAAAACGTATTTAGAAGCAAAAGACACAGTTTCAGTTAAACCAATTACTGATGGTTAAAATGGTAGCAGAAGCATCGCATGGATAAGATACAAGGCGCAAGTGTTCTTAGATTTTTGTTCACAATGCTGCAAAACAACAGTGGGAAGAAAAAAAAATCCAACCCATAGAAACTAGAACAGATCTAATAGAATCAAAATATGCTTGAATAGTTAAAATGCAAATTTCAGAAAGGCTTGACAATCATTCTTTTCCCTTCCCTCAACTGATGATCTCTATAAGCAATACCCGCTGAAGAAGAAAATGAGTTAAAATATACTTTTATAGTCCCAAGTCCTGATGCCTGAAACATTTTTCAAAGGAAATGATACCGACCTTTTTTTAGAGCTAAGTAGCAGCACTTGCACTGTATGTTTTGTTTGAAGATAGCAATCTATCAGCAGTGAATATTCAGTGATTGCAGCTATCCCTACACTACAGTTTTAGAGTTTGCAAGGACCAGAAAAATAAAACAGGGTAGTTGCTACAGAACAAATACCAACTCACCACCAACAGCATTGACATGACACCAGAAAAAAATAATCTGTCGAAACATGAAAATACCAGCTATACACGATAAATGCCAAAAGAAAAACACTGAACAGGGTGGACATACAGACTGGAGATGTAGCAAAATGCTGTAAACAAATGAGTTGATAAAACATTGAACTAGAAAGGTAGCAAAATTTACTTTAAGATTATTAACATTTGGTAGAAAGTTTTTTAAAAAATAAAAGATGAGTTCAGTAGCATTTGATTAAAAAGTTTGGATAAAGAGAGAGAGAGAGAGGAGAACTCACGAAATTACTCTTGAATCAAGATTTCCATATTTTCCTTGAAAATACCGTGTCTGAAATCGAGTAAACGCTACTCCTACCTTCAAGTCAATTTCTTGGCGAGCCTCTACTGATAGTGCTTCATCTTTATTTGGCAGAACAAGATTATCCATGGCACTCGCTATGTCTTTCTCGGTAACTGATGAAAATTTAGCCCGGAAAATTCTTCTGCCAACTTCATTTTCAGGAATACCAGTGCACTCAATAACTGAGACATATGTTTGACATTGTTATTACATTAAACAAGCTAAATATATAACAGTGAAAGTACAACCATATATAAGTAAAAGATAGGCAATAAGATGTTTGCATATGTATCACATTAATAAGGATCGAAAAAAAATCCCAAGTATAGCAAATAGTTGCAAATCGTTTGAAGGAAGTTTATATGCTCTGTGTAGAGTTATACATGTTTTATGTCGAAAAGGAAAACTTTGTACAGATTCCAAAACTCTAGAGCAAATCAACTGATCTGAAGTTAACTCAGTTCAGAAGTGAACCTTTCATGTAGTGTTTCTTTATATTTTATTAAGTAACAGACATCTATGCTTTCGGTTTTTGAAGTCACGATTGCACAATGGAAAACTCTAACAGTTCCTACACCATTCAAATACCTATAACTGACGAGACATGATGATATGAGTAGCAAACCGGCTATTCCAGGACATTCTAATATACCTTCATAACATATGTTTTCTCCTTCTCGGTCACAATCAAGCCAAAGTATCAGATAGGTGCACCCTCGAGCTTCCTGAGCTAGATGCCTGCGTATATGAGCCTGTGATAAAACATGGAACATTATGATCCTAAAAAATGCTGAGCATGCCTTGTGATGGAACGATGAAATTACATCAGTTCCTTTAAACCATCATACAACTAATGCAAACGGATGTCGTGCAGATTCCTTAGGTGAGTTTGAGAGCCTGAGAAACGTAGATGGAGAATGATAACTAGAAACATCAAACATAGTATGAAGGGAAATAAGAAATAGCTGGTCACATTTGAGTGAAAACGCATAGATACCAAGCATCCATGTGTAGAGTAGCATTGGAGGAAATGTGTATGCTGGAACTTACTAAAATAAGTCATTTTATTGGCCCATTAGTTGAGCGGTATTTTTTGAACAAAGTTGATGACCTAGCTGTCAGTTAAGTCATATATCCTTTCACTAAGAATTGTCAAGGAGCACATTACCTTTGGGTTGCATTCAGATCTCAAAACAGGAGCCTCAAACAGGTCCATTGGATCAGTCGCTTCCCAGTTCTGATAAGCTGGTGGAAAATCTACACTGAAAAATATGAAATGGAAAGTAAGAAAACGCAAACAAGAAAGGGATCCATATGTTCAGGGTTAATTGTAATCATGAATATCTGTAATATGGATGTGCTAGATTGATATCTTCAGGATTAACTGCAAATATGAACATCTATAATATTGACGCTGCTAAAGTAATGGATTGCATATAAATTCATACATGTAGCTCAATAATGTCATGGAATGGAAGAACTAGTACACCAAGTACAATTGTGACAAAAGTCTGAAACCAACTGAAAATGTACAACCTGAAGACGTGCCCGATGACTGATGTCACTTTGTAAAATGCATAAGAACCCTGAAACATCCCGTCAAACTCATGGACATCGGTGCTTCCCTTCCGTGTGGACATCTGCACATTAAAAGTATAATGAGAATCTTAGACCAAAATAGTTTGGACAATCCCTGCAGCGTAGTAACAACTAACAACTCTAAACAAGAACAGCCACAGAAACTTGATGCCACGACATGATTGGAATATTGGATCACTGCATAGAGCTTCACTGGCTCCCGACAACACCAGTTACACACCCTGAAGTTACCCCAACAGAGACAATCATCTCAATGAGCCATCACAAATTTGCCGTTGGCATTGTTCATGCTCCAAGGGCCAAAAATGGGCTGCTATAAACAAACTATCAACAGCTTAGAAGGGCTAGCATCCATCGGCAGGATGAGCCGCCGACCGCTAGGGCTGGTTCCTTCGACACGACCTAATTCATCGGAGTTTCACGCCACGCGCCCACGCCCAAATTCGACATCGAAGAGAACAAGTAGCACGGCGGTCGGAGGATTCAGTGGGGGAATTAAGAGGGGGCAGGAAGAGGTAACTTACGCGGCCGCCTGAGAGAGCGGAGGCGATGGAGAGCGCGATGCTGGGCTTTTCCGCGACCTGCAGCGACGACGAGCCGAGAAGGTGAGAGGGCCGGGTGTGGGCGGGAGAGTAGGGGTCACTGCATCCGCCAATAACGACGGCGCGGTGCCGTGACAAAATGACATAAGTGGCGGCGGCGACTTACCATGAGGACCTTGGGCGCCATGGGGACGGTCGGACGGCGAGCCGGAGGAGTGGGTGGGGAGGAGGCAGAAGCCGGGAGGGTTTAGGTCCTGTTCAGTATTTGTATTTTTTTTCTTCACAGACAACTCACTGCAAGATGTCATAATAATTAAGTGGCAGCGCCCCTTATCTGATACCACGTAGCAAATAGGTCTAATTGTTTTGGGATTTTGACGGTAACTGATGAAACCAGAAAAAACGATTAAAAGAAGCCAGGAAGAACGTGGGAAAGAGAAAAAATAGCCTGGAAGAGGAGTTACGGAGAAAACAAAACCTGTTTGCTACGTGACATCAGGTGAGGGGCGCTGCCACTTAATTTATTATGGCAGCGATGCCATATAGAAATTTTCCCGACTCACTCTGTCATACACTTTGGCGATTTTTTACTTGAAACCAAGATACTGACAGTATCGAATGCATGTTTGATCAAGTTCACCCAAATTTTAGTGAAATCAATAGAATATATGATAGTTGAGGTACTTTTGATTATTCGTGTCGTTCCTAATTTAGTATGTGGCACGTATATAACCTAGTCTTTGGAGTGTATGTGGTGTGTATTGTTCTTTATAACTCTTCCTCTTAATTAAATGAAGCGCAGTTCTCATGTGTGTTTCAAGAGAAAAAATTTATTTATTCTTGTTTTGTAGCAAATCAAAATGTATATCATATATAGTTACCGAAGTTTCAGAAAATTGACTGATGCACTGTACCAATCTATTTTAGACTTGCGGTTAGCCTGTAGCAGAGATGTAGAAGGCAATCATGTATCTGAGTAAAGAATAGTAGCTGTTAGGTTTTGGTTTCGTTTCCTTCCATTTGGCAATAGAACAATATCAACTAAAATTGTCTGAATACTGAACGGTCATGTATACTGTTGTCAGAACCTTACTTGGAGTTACAAGATTTCAGGTCGGTGACACTTAAATCAAGGAATCTTGTAATTCGTAGGAATCATGGAATGATTCAAGGGAATGAAGAACTGACCTCTTATTAACAAAACAAAAATGTCATGAAGATCATTATCACTGTTTGAGTAGAAGGGAACAGGCCTATAGTATCCTATGTGACATATTGCATCATGCGTTCTACGCTCATGCACAATTAACTTTCCCTGAATTCAATTCTCTAGGGAACACTCTTTACAAATCAAATCAAAAGAAATAAAGGAGGCAGTATAATTCATAGGCATCATGGAATGATTCAAGGGAATGAAGAACTGATCTCTTATTAACAAAACAAAAAAGTCACAGACGATCATTAGCACTGTCGAGTAAAGGGAACAGACCTAAATAAAGTATCCTATGTGACATATTACATCATGCGTTCTTCACTCATGCACAATTAACCCTCCCTGAATTCAACTCTCTAAGGAACACTCTTTAAAAATCAAAAGAAATTATTACCAGTGTAAACTCACAACTCTAGACTCCTATTTTTTGAAAAAAGGACAACTCTAGACTCCTTGCTTGGGCTACATGAAAGAATGGCAGCTGACAGAGGTAAGTAAAGCATATGTACAGTACAGAACTGGAGCAACTCCCGCCTGATATGATGTGAGAAATCTAAGACCTGCGGCGACTCCCATCTCCTAGACCAGAACCTCAGTATCCTTTTTACAAGTTTCAAGGACAACGCATGCGGCACAGGTCATGTACCTCTGAGCTCCCAAATTGCGCATAATCTTGTTGCTGCTGTTGTTGATGACGCGACTGACTCTTCTTGGAAGAACGTTTTGAATGTGCCTCGGTGGACAGGACATTGCTCGGCGGAATGGCAGGTGCTGGTTGGTTGATGATAGGCGGGGGAGCTGATGCTGCCGAGCAGCGATGCCGCACGTTGATCGTGTGCGTCTTGGTTTCAGTTGAGGTGCTACCTGCTATGATTACTTTAAGCACAGCTTCCTTATCCCTTGTGTCTTCGCACCACCAATTTTGTGGTATTCCATCTACAAACTCTTCCTGTGTGTAAAAGTCTTCGTGATGGACTGTAATCTCCACTGTTTCGCCTGGTTTGATCAGACCAACCGCTGGTTGGACCTGGTGTGACATAGTAAATCAGCAACTGGAAGAAAATTTATGTTTACCAAAGAATCTATGACATATAATAAATTAACCGTTCCCTGACAATCCTCTAATAAAAAGAAAGCTTCCTTGACTCTAGCTATTTATGTTCAGTCACTTGTGCACTGCACTGTGACCTTTTGATCATGAAAAATTATTGGCACATATTGAAATAAGAACAATTTATTTGTTTATCATTTCCGTTCATTAATTAAGCAGAGTCAACAATTAAAAAATGGATGAAGTAGCATTAAAGTTTTCTTCGTTTTCTTTGGAAGAGAAGTAGGACCCTAATGTCAATGATATAGATGAAGAAATACAAAGGCAAACTAATTCGCATATAAATGGGCCCTTATGATCAATGATGTGTAGTACTATAGTTCTTACCTCAAGCCAGAGTGGGAAGCCATAGGATACCCTCGGAAAAAGTTCTGATTTAGTTCCATCCTCCTTCTTGGTTGACTGTCCCTCACACAGGATTTCAAAAGATGCTTTGCTTGTTTCACATTTATTGGTAATTTGGAAGACAATATTCTCTTGCTTCTCCAGCATAATTTCGCTTGTACTAACAGTAGCGTCTGGAACAAAACAGGATTCTTGAAGTAAAGAACGCACTTTTTCATTTGATTCAATTATTTCTCCATACTCCTGTCTTCTTATTAACTCGTCAACTCTTGCTATATCAACACTAAATGTACACCTAATAGGTTTATGATCACTCTCTGTGACTTCCATGCATGCCACATACCTATCAAAGAAAAAAGAAATTACGGATCAAAGGACTGAGGCCATCTTAAGGGGAAAACAAAATGTTATAGAGTATCTCACGATGTAATTGAAGCAACTACAGGGCACTCCAGTGAGCATTCTGCTACTGATACAGAACGGCTGTCGCGGTATAGTACTCTATCACACCAAGCAGGTATCCGCTTCTTCTCGCCCGAATCATACCCTACATCAATCAACAAATAATTTTCAGCACTAGTGTTGAACAGGTTTCACTTACCTAGTGAGTCGGTGGAAAATAAATAATCAGTTGAATAGAGAGTAACAAAAAGAAATATTGGAAGCAGCAACAAATACATACCTCCGAGCCCTGGCTGGTGCTTTTGGAATTTGTAAGTTGGAGGAAATTTGATAAGGCCTTCTCGCATTCCTTGAAATACCTTTCCAGCTTTCATTTCTACTCGAAGCTGATCCTTCTCTCTTAGCCAATCAAAGCTTCTTTGTGAAACCATGTCTCGTGCTTCATCGTATGAGATACCATAAAGCCGGTAGTTGAAATCACCAAGAAATACAACCATATCAGCTTCAGCCAAGTCCGGCCTTACTTCTTCAACCTGATTTCCGTTGACCTGACATTACCACAACATTCGGACATCAGCATAATTCATTAGCGTCAGATAGTTTGACTGCTAGATGACACATACATTCACCGTTCTGTGCAACTGGACAGATGTAGCAGAAGCTGAAAGAAGAAGAAGAAACAAAAGGGTTGTCAAAACACTTACTGGATTGAAATAGTGTTATGCAATATATAATACATAAAGTTCAATGAGATAACAGAAAAACATGAAATTCATTGCCAAAAAATAATTTCAAACAATGCAAAAATGAACCTGTGGATCCATGAGGTTTGTTGAAAGCCATTGTCCGATAAATATGGTCAAAATCAGCATTTCGTCTGCTAACAGCTTCCAGATGTGCAGCAAAATGATTGCTCACAAAACACATTTTACGGTCATATACTCTTATTCTTAATCCTACACCACCCTGCAGTAGAGTGAATAGTCATCACACAGACAAAATAACAGCATGAATTAAACATCAAACAGAGTAATGAACACTTCAGGTGCAAATTTTCTTTTGTATCCCGAGAGCCGTGCTTATGTAATCATCACTAGAATTTCAAGTTCCAAACATATGTGGATATGCCCAAAAGAGTGATCTATATTTGAAGAAGTAAATAGAGAAAAGATGCCTACAATATTCCCTGTAATTGACTACAGCCGATCAACCTTCAATTTGTCATGATTAAATATATATTTTTTTGTATTTTCCATTTCCAAGGGACCATTAATGATTATTTACAGTACATGAACATGCAATGGAAATCCGGTGGAGAATATGAATTCCTGCTCATCTGTGTAATCATGATCATGTACCTTATTTCCGATAGCACGTCCAAGACCACATGGCACTGCAGCAGCATCAACATCACCAACATGTGGCTTAAGGCTCTTTCTTGCCCTTGAAAAGTGAATTGTTTCAATGTTATGTTATCATATGAATGGGAATTAGAAAAAAAAAATTAATGAACCATTTATCAGAGAAATTGGCTGTTTAAGACACTAATTCATGACAAGTCAATACCATGCAGCAATAAGCAATGCAGCCAACTGCCTTGAACCAACTCGGACGAACGAGGTCCCCTCGTCAAGCGCCTTCCCAATATTGTCTATCCACCATTGCCCGTTTGCACTGCCCTCAAGTCCTACCTAAAGCCATGAACAACAAAAGAGTAACCAGATGTAAGATGTAGATTATTTAGTACTTAATTAAATACAACAATGTGTACAAAATACTGGTTACTGGAGCAATGAAAATAGGACAATGTAGGGAATGGATATATCATTAATTAAAGCAATGATCAATGACTAATTAATTGAACCAAAAAGAAAGGGAGCAGATAAACTACTGATGGTAAGATCAAGTGTCTTACAGTTTCTTTTGCTGCAGAAATGGCGAGAAATCCTGCACCCATCTCAACCTCTTGTAATCCAACAACGACCAACCCAACATCAGATGATACACTACCCAGCCATGTTCTAAGTGACTCAGCAGATGCTTTCCCCTGTGCTACATTCCAGCTTCCCACCATTATGTTTATCTTCTCCATTCTAGTGTATGACAGCTCTCTGTTAGACAATTCAGTTCGGATAATACCATCGAGAGGTCCAGGAGAAGTCAGCGGCCATCCCCGAATACCACCATGATGTGCCAAAGTGTAAATGTAAGAACCACCAATTGCCATCCTTATGACTGGGCAGCTATGTCCAGTCCATCCTGCAAGAATGTTACCTTCCGTATCCATGACCTGAATGGTACCACTGGCATAGCCCACCCAGACCCTGTCTCCGAGGGCCTTTATGCACTGCACAGAAGAAGTATGATGCTGGAACTCTTGCACTCGATTCCCATTCCCATCCCACTGAATAATGGTGCCATTCGTGCACCCTGACCAGATTATTCCATCCATTGCTTGAGCCACTGCTCCTGTTCTTCGGTTATCTTCGACAAATGTTCCCTTTGTTGCAACCCTGCGGACCGCATCGGCAGCTCCAATCAAGGCGTTCCTGGATTTCTGGAAGAAGTTCAAGGAGCCCTGTGACTTGTCCTTCTTTGATGGTTTTACTTTGACCTCTTCCTCCATAGGTTGCTCTGGCATGACTGGTGTCTCTAGCTTTGCTGACTCAACCTGGCCATCCATCCCAAATACTTTTAACAACTCTCTAGTACGAGCATCCCTGCAGCAGGAATCGATTAGTTAACACGACAATTGTGCAAAGAGAAGTAGCAACGTAAATAGCATGATTCAACAATGTTTCTGAAGGCATACCAGAGAGCAAATGTCATGCTCGTCACAGTCCAAACTTTGGCCCGGGAATTATCAGCTAGCATGTGTTTCACATCGGAAGCGGGCAAGGAACAAACGTTCCCTACAGTGCAGTGGTTCCTGAGGTCAATGTAGGCCCTCTCAACCAGCAAAGCAGCCATGTGTCTCTCTTCCGGTGACAAGGAGAGGGACTTAGCGATGGCGTCGTAAGGCCATGCCTTTATGACCCCACCCTCGGAACCCGACCAAATCTCACCTAGTTCAAACATTTGGATTCGTAAATTCACATGCAGCAATGTTCATGGGAAGATCAAACAACTTGTGACGACAGAAATGCACGCATTGGCCTCTTACCATATGACGTGACGACCATGGAAAGCACAGGCGTCCGTCCGTAGGCCTGCCACGTGAGAGCTTCCCTGAACACGGGCGCATTGTTGGCCCCACCTTGGCTGCTGCTCCCCGCAACGGTCCCGTCAGCAGCCTGGGGCGGGGGCACCGTGGCGGCCGCGTCGAGGTCCATGCGCCAGGAGCGGATCCTCCCGTCCTTGTGCCCCGTCCACAGCAGTTTGTTGGCCCTGTCGACGGCGACGCAGAGCGCGGGCGGCGCGGGCACGCCCTCGCGGAACGGCGCGCTCTCCTCGTCGCCGCGGCGCGCGCCCGCGCCCCAGCCCGCGAACACCTCGTCCAGCGCCCACACCCTGATCCCGGACTCGGCGCCGGCCCAGAGGTGGCGGCGCTGCGGCTCGGCGGCGAGCGTGCGGAGGAAGGAGCCCGCCTGCGTCTCGCGGAGCGGGTGGGGCCGCACCTCGAGCGGGGGCGGGCGGCCCGGGTGCATCGCCGCGCGGAGCGGCACGCGGAAGATGCCCTTGCCCCCGCCCGCGCCGACGAACTCCGGGAGGGTGCCGTGGCCGCCACCGTACTCGGACATTGCGCGCTCGAGCGTCATGGAGCCCTCGCTGACGCCGCCGGAGGAGCGGCGGGAGGAGGAGGAGGATACGGTCGCGCCGCCGCCGCCGCCGATGCCGCCGGCGGAGGAGGAGTAGGAGGCGCTGGGCTGGTGGTGGTGCTGCGGCGGGAGCGGCGGGTGGTATGCGCCGCCGGCGATCACGCCCGCGGAGGGGTCGTGGTGCGCGTAGGAGAGGGAGTGCGACGCCGGGAGGATGTGCTCGTCGTCGAGGCTGTGGTTGCGCAGCGCGGCGCGGCGGGCGGACGCGGCGTCACGCGACAGCGGCTGGCTGTAGGAGATACCGCGGCGGGTGTTGCCCGGCGCGCGCGCCACCGCCGCGGCCACCTCCCTCAGCGCCTCCTCGTCGGGCTCCATGGCGATCGATTCGATTCGATTCGATTCGATCGCGCGCGCTGGGAAAGGGTCGAGCGTGTTTTCTGGCTTTGGGCGAGATGGCTGGGCGTGGGAGCGGGAAGGGATAATGCGGCAGGAGGAAACGGTCAAGATGGAGAGGGAGAAGGGCGCGGCGAGTTCGGCGCGGGAAGGGAGAGGTCGGAGCCATCCGTGTGGCCGTGCCCGCGGAAGGCGGGGGACTGTGGGACTCTGGGCTCTCCTGGGAGGGCGTGTGCGTGTCGTCGACGCGGATTGTGGCACCGGTGCCAACGGCCACATGGACATGCCAATGTGGCATCAGTCAGCTTTCCAGGACGTCATTTGTCATGATCAATTCATCACAGATCAACGTGCGTGCATCGTGCGCCTTGCACCGATCGCGAATTGCAGTGTTTAATGTTTTTATCGCGTTTTCTGTCAGTCAAATGCCCAACGATCTCTAAGTCAAATGCCGGACCATTTAAATGTTTATATTATGAGATAGGTAGTACAAGTTGAAGGGATACCTTTATAAGAGTGAATGCCCTGAAGAATATTTCCAAATCACGTTTATTCGTTGCATAATTCCCCCACTCACAAGCGCAAGATCAAGTTTCAAAGCAGAAAGCACCTGGTGAAGATCATCCCACAATCAGCAACAAAATGCTAAGGTACTTCAGCACAACATACATAGGTTCATTTCATACAGCCAGGAGCTCACGGCAGTCAGTAAATTGAAAGGCTCTGAGCAAAAAGTCAGGCTAGGCATCCACGCGCCATGCAATGTTGCAAAGCGAAATATCCAAAGCCTTGTGACAGTTCAAGGATCAGAGAACAAGCCATCTAACATACAACTGCCATCAGAACACGGTAATACTTTGCCATTTAAAGTTTGACCACACGCCGCTACAAGGTCCCTCAACGTCCAACCTAGCCGTGGCCGGAACCATCCCCTCCATGTATTTTCTGATAGCCAGCAGGAAGCATTTGCTTGGGTCACTATCAGGCTGCCAACATGAACAGCAGGAGGTGGTCACCAGTGTGAGGCATTCCAGTGAAGTTGCCGTTTTGAGGACATAGCATGCTAACTCCAGCAGGCTCTTCGTAGGGAAGAAACCGATGATCTTCACACGCTTGAGCTTGTCATGGCGGTGGTCTGACATCTGGCGCAGATGCGAGGGATCCCCAGAAAACAAGCCATGATCCACACGGCACTCTGGCACCTGAAGATGAAAAAATCCAAGACAGTTTCAATCAATTCAATTCAATATGCATCAGATATTTTTGCACAACCATTTTTTTCACTTACATTTATGCGCAGGGCGAAATGTTCCAGGGAGGGAGAAGCATCAAGAAACGAAGCGAAGGAAAAGTAGTCATAGGCTTGATGACGGGCCACTCTGGGAACATGAATGTTCAAGTACTTGAGGTGGCAGAATCTGCTAGGAACAATTGGTATGCTGGCCATCTGCATAAAGATTCCACATAAATCACATTGTAAAGCACTACTTCTGCAATCTTATTTTATGCATATTGTCTATAGTCACCTTAAGTTTAGATCAGAACATACCTCACAAATTGAATCTATGGCAAGAGTTTCAAGATTTGGCACGATGGGGGGAAGCTCAGCACGAGAATAATATGCAGCACTGAGACCTCGCATCTCTAGCTTTTTCACTTGTGATGCTTCTCCAAGTGAGAGTTGAGTAAGTTTATGGGAGTGTTCTGCGAAGCAAAAACTGGACAGATTATAATATGTACTTTGTTAGTAAAAGCTGTTTACACATAACTTTGTTAGTAAAAAAGCTGTTTACTTAATTATGCAGTAAATTTGAAAGGAGTATTGCTGGAAATGTATAGATAAACTGAAGAAGTGTCTATTTGCCAAACAGCTTTTATTACAATAGTTTTTTTAGTTTATTCGTTGATATATCTGAAAATGGGGATACTGCTAGATGAAAACACTGGCACTAGTACAGTGACTATTCATACCAACAAGAACATCTTAATAGATTTGTGTTAGCACAATATATACCAACAACAATATATAGTGACAACAAAATATTATGTATGGAATGGTTTTATATCATGATTTTGAAGAGCAATCTCAGTAAAATGAAATTTGCGTGGCTATAAGCCAAAATGTTGTCAAACGATAACAAAAAACTGTTTATCATGTATGAACGAAAAAACATATTTTGCGTATGTTTAACTACCATGGTGTTCATACTATAAGATGCCAATACATGAAATATTATCATTTATACATTCTGTACATATGGTTTCTTCAACAGACATGGATAAAGAGTTAAGAATAGGTACATAATAAAATATTGTCTGAACATTAGCTATTATAATTTTATTACAAATTTCCAATTAATCAAAAATTCAAACATCGTGTAGGCTATCAATGATTTGAAGAATCCAGGCTTGAACAATGATAAGGCAGAATAGAAAAGATAATATATACGATTGTTTGGACCTATATTTACTTATTTATTAGCTTTGTTATAATTAGACATTCTGTTTGGAAACCTAGGGGTAACCACTATTTATATTTGAATGACAGAAAGAATGATGAGAACTCCGGATTCTTTTAGACAACAGATGAAAACACGATACTCAAAGGGGACAACAACCTTTAGTTTGAGAAATGTCAAAACACCGTCTCGTATTTTTCCTCCACAATCCAAATTTGTGAAGTAAGAATAGCTAGCTTGACAATACCAGTAAGGCAGAAACTAATTAATGAGCTATGTTATACCTCTGAAAATATGGGCCCTGAATACTTCATTCGTTCTCTGTCTGCCTGAGAATTGTCATCTCGTTCATTGTCTGCCTGAGAAATGTTATTCTGTTCAGAGGGCGAGCCCTTCGTTGCAGCCACTGAAGCAATAGATCCATCTGTCGTGCATCATGTTTGAAGGTTGGAACATAGTACAGAAAATAATCGAATAACTTCTTTGATATCAAGCACAAGGATACAAGTTGCCTCTCACGCAGCGGAACCAGAGATGAAAAACTGTGAAACAGGAGGAAGCGGGAAGCATACCGCACGATTCCATTTGCCGCCGCCGCCGGTGCAGCCGCTGCATGGCCAAAAACGTCATAAAGCCAGCACTGATAGAGCAAGCGCGTGGAAAGTCGAGTCGCCGCAGCCGGCGATGGCGGTGGCTAGGGCCTTAGGGTTCTCGGCCGTCAGAGGAGGCGGACTCCGCGAACACCGCCTTCCCGCGACTCCACGGCACTCGACACCTGCTGAGCCAATTAGCATTGGGCTGCAGTGATCTGGCCCATGTATGCCTCGTGTGGCCCAAGAAAGCCCAAACACTAATTTTTCCATCTTTCAGCTAGTCCGGTGAGCTGTCTGTGGGTCAGGGCGCCGAAGGGGCGAGCGGCGGAGAGGCGGACGCGGCGGCGGCCTGTACCGGCGAGCCGGAAGCGGCGGCGAAGAGGCGGGGGAAGATGTCGAAGCGGCTACTGTCGCGGATGCTGGGTATGTTCCAGTCGCGAACGCAGGTGGGCGTCGACAAAGCCGGCAACCGCTACTTCACCCGCGTCGAGGAGGTCGACGGCGCCAGTACGTGCCACAGTCCAATCCATCATCATTTCCCTGCTTTTACCTTCTTGCTAGACCCTTCAATTGGTCATCTGCTCTTGATCTCTTCCGGAAGGAAGATAGCACATGGATGCTGGCTAATAAGCAAATCTTGGTGTTGATGTTGCTTCTTGTCCTCATTTATGGCGCAACAGTGAAGGAGAAGCGATGGGTGGAGTTCAAGGGCGCCGACCAGGACCCGACTACCGTTCCAGGTGACCTCTCCTCCTGCTCGTTTGGTCGGTGCAGACTTGTGGTGTGGCCAAATGGAATTTCTCATTTAACTGGTCTAGCTCTTCGTTTTTGCAGGCATGTATGGATAATGGAGCTTATTTCTGAATTTATGTACTTGGGTTTATCAAGCAAGTGCCGAGAATCTCATAGTTTAATTGTCCTTGTAGTCGAGTGGATTTGCTGGTTGAATGGTCAAAGGAAGAAAGCTCCAACACCAGAGGTATGATCAAGAGTGCAAGACCAACATCGTGGCATTGTTCTTTTTTTTTTCAAACTTTGTAACAATAGCAATATGTTTGTTGCATCTGATGCTCATCTATTGCTACTCCATTTAGGAATTGGCTGAGCTGGAGGCGAGGCGTGAGCGTGTCAAGCAAAACATTGAACGTATGTATCTGATATTTCCTAAGAAAAATCACATATGCTTTTATTTGTAAGACTTAATGCCTGTTATGCATGCTCGAGCAAGCGTCCAACATGTCCCATAGGTATGTCATGATACATCACACAAGTTTGTTGCTTGGGTTGGTATGTTCTGTATGCATTGTTAAATTATGTTATCAGACCATAAGATCATTCTGATATGAACATTAAGCAATTCTTGACTTCTTTTATTTGAGCTATGCTTTGAGAAATTTACTCATATAGCTATTAGGCATACTGGCTGTTACTTATTTGGATTACATCTCACACGATGCCATTAGCTATTATTATAATTCTCACTTTATGCTAATTTTGGTAACATACAATAGACAAGAAATGGAAGAACGAAGAATTTGGAACTATATCATATATTGTAGAAAGAATTCTCATATACAAAACTGAAAGAAACATAGTCAATTGCAAGATTTAATATCTATGGCAAGAATTCTATCAACCATTTCCAATGTTATCATGGAGATTCAATTGCTTGATTATCACAGTATATGTTTTGTCTTTTAGAAATCTGTTATCACAGATTCACTGTACATAAAGTATAAACTATGATAGGTACATATTGCATTTGAAGCCTTCGTTCTAGTTGCACTGCATGGCTACTATGATGCGACATGGTTATGCAGAATTGTTCAATAATCACATCCTCGCATTTCAAATTCTACTTTATCCTTGGTTATTCACTTATTTATGAGTCCCTTCTCTAAAGTTATGATGAATAACAATTTATGGGTTCTCATTAACATATTTAATCTGTGTTCAATCAAGTTCTCAAAAAGAAAGAAGAAGAGGAAAGAAAGGCTGGTGTCCGACCAGTAAAGAAAATTGGTATGTACTGGTACTCTTTACTTCAAGCCTTGCTTATCTCCACTTATAGCTTTTGGTGGATTTTCTCAAATGCATGGTTTAGTATTATTTCTGCAGAAGTCAACACCTTCAGACAAATGCTGTCCTTTTTTCTATTGTTACATATCTTGCCTCATATTTTCCTTTTTTCTTCCTAATTGTGAGTCTGTGAAATGGAAACTTGAGGACCTCCCATGATACTTAATAATTATATTATTCCATGGTTTATCGTTTAAGTTTCTTGTGTATTTTACCCTGTTGTGTTTGTGAATGTAAAACTTTTCCTTTCTCCTGATTTTTTGACTGCGGATGTTCCTCCACATGTAGGGAAAGCTAACTCTCCGAATCTCCAAAGTTTTGTGAAGCAGCAATACACTGGTACTTCTCCAGATCAGAAGACAGGTAGCATTGTCTTATTTCATATTATGTTTTGAATGGACATACAAATGTGGCATGCACGATGACATTTTTGTCAACACTTTAAGGACCTGACGAGGTATCTAGGCCAAAGGATGCAGCTGATACAGAAGATGCTACAACTGATATTGAGAGGTGCATTCCAGTTCCATGTCTTCTTTCCAAACTGTGTACTCTGTGATGGCATATTTTTTATTACATAGCCTTTTCTTTTCTAGTCACACGAGCGAGCAAATACCTAGAATGTTCTTGTGTGTGTTGTGTCTTCTTTTTAGAGTGCTGTGCCTGCTTCTTGCCATACTTGCCTTAAACGCATTTGGCAAGGTCTTGCAATTTTGCAGGATAAAATAAGGAAAACCCCTTGTAGGATGCAGTAGTACATTGTAGCAGCTGCTCTTCAGTGGTAGGAGTACTACCTCCATTTTTGTTTTGATGTTCTTAGTGCAAATTTGCACTAAATGTTGTGTCCTGACGACAAGAAAATAAAACTGGAGGGAATATATAAATAGTGACCATGGTCCATGCTTTCGTTTTGGAGTGTTTGGAACTGAAGTACGATGGTGTAATTGTACCAAGGGATCTTGTGGTACCTTACTGATGTTGATGTCGTTTTTTTCGAACTTCTTTTGGGCATTGCAGAAGTGTAGAACGAACATCTTGTAGCTACAAGAGAAGCAAAAAACTGGATAACTGCTGCATAATTCATGCATATATTCTTTCAGGTCTTCGGAGCCAACAGGAACTGGTGCCACTTTTAAGCCAGGGACATGGCAGCCACCGACATGAATGCCAACCTGAACTACAGCAGATGAAGGGTGCTGTACCTGAGCTTTTTTTTTCAAACCATTATGTAACATTTTAGCCTTTTGCTCTGTAAGCATCAATTGCACGAGTTCGTTCTTTCAGCTGGTTAAGCATCTGATGGATTTGTAGGTAATCAGTGTTCCATTCTGTACTTGGATTTTTGTCAAATTTTCCTGTCTAATTTTTGTTGTAACGTGATAAAAAAATTTCAATAAACTTGAGCAACACGTTCAATTATGGATAGAAAGCCATTGAACAGCTCTTCAATCCACAATATGTCATTAGATATATAGTGACATCTGGGACCTGTCCAGGATGACCTCATATTAGAGCCGTTAAGTTATTCAGTGGGATATTATGTAATTGCCCTAGATTTGTCGCTTTATTTGACTCCCAATATGTAACTATTTTTCTCCCTTAAATGAAAGAGCAGTTGCTCTTGCTCATTTGTTTGAAATTGGCTCCCACCACGTGTCTATTAGAGACATTACCTACCTCAAATGTTGAATATAGGAGTATCTTCTATCGAGAAATGTTGTAGTTACAACTCAATCGTCCAATCAAGATACATATAACATTTTTTTATCTCATATGCTAACATGATTTTGTATTTGTTGGATGTTGTATAGATAGGATTGTACCTATAGCATTGCTCATCTTCTATTTGTTTACTTCTGGCAGTTCATTGCTTAATTCGAAACATACAAAGTTTATTTCTATGACATTTGGGGGGGGGGGGGGGGGGGGGTCTCACATGAACAGTTAAAAAAAAGAAGTGGTAAAAACTCAAATTAGTTTCCACCATACTTTGGCCTTTGGCGACCACCGACCACACGAGATGAAAGCGGCAAATGCCGGCGCCGAAACCCCTGCGGAAACCGCCGGATTCCGCGAGAACATCGCCGTGCACCGCCGGTAGACGCCGTCCTGCGCCACCGCTCCACGGTGGATGACTTCCGGTTTCTCGCCCGACACCTCCCAGCTTACCTCCGGTATCCCCCTCTCTGACCAGATCTGCCGTTTCGGGGAGCAAGCCCCCGAGGAGGAAGCCTTCGACCTTCGCGACCTCGACCGCCTTATGACAGAGAGGTAGGTTCATGTGTTCTGTGTTCGATCAGCACCTCGCAGTTTCTTGTGTTTTGGTTAGAAAAAGGGGTCGAGTTAGGGTTGGATTCAATCAAAACCGGCCGGTTTCATTCCGCGCGGATCCGGAGTCGCCGGTTACCACCGGGATTGCTTGCTAGTTAAGGTCTGTTGTGTGCCACAAAGGAGGTGATGTACTGTGATCTAGGCTGCATTGCCTGTAATTGGTTCTAGTTGCAGTGAAGCGCCTGGGAACAATGGTTACTTACCTCAGTAGCAAAATAGCACTGCTGCACGTTTTCTTGGTATTAATATCTCAGTTTGTGCATGTTGTATGCTGAAGCTATAATATAATGTGACTGCGTAGAAATATATCTTCTTTATTCGATCATTTTCAGTAGGAAATGAACATATGCGTAGCAGCACTATGCATAACAATGAACAAATGCAGTTTAATTTTTATTTGTACTCTACTATGATTTTTCGGGGAATTTTGTTTCTCTTGTTATTTCATTGGGCAAGTCATGTCACAGATGTGTGTTGATATACAATGTATATTTTTTAAAAATATTTCTGAGAGTTCTTTTTCTCTCTATATCAGAAGTGAATTAGCTGGTGCCACATCAACAGGAGGTACCTTCATGATATCACCTTCAGCATCTTCGAGGGCATCGGACCCTGCTTGGATTCATGCAAAAGTGGTTGCCGGCTCAAAAAGTGCCATGATATGTCTTCACTGTGGCAAAAAGATCGGTGGTGGTGGCATTACTCGCTTTAAATATCATCTTGCTGGAATTCCAGGCCAAGTTGAATCTTGCAAGAAGGTGCCCGATGATGTGAAGCATCAGATGAAACAACTGCTTGATGCTCGAGGAAGAAATGAAGAAAGAAGGCAGGAAACTGGAGTTGATCACAGTACACGATTTGAAGATTCCTCGTGTGCTATTTTCTCAATCGAGGGAAGTTCTGCCAGTAACTTTAGACCCTCAAGGAAGCGAAGAACAGGGTACTTTCCTCCACATGCTACCATAGATTCAGAACCTATCAGTGATAGATTGATGGCTTCAGAAGACATGGTTCAACATGGCATGGTTGATGCAGAAGCTCCGAATGATCTGTTACATGAAGCTAGAATTGCTATGGCTAGATGGTGGTATGATGCAGATGTCCCCTTCAGTGCAGCTAAATCTCCTTTCTATCAGCCAATGCTAGAAGCCATTGCATCTGCTGGACTAGGCTTCAAGGGACCATCTTATCATGACCTACGTGAACCATTACTCAAACATATTGCTGAAGAGATTCGTGAATATCTTCATGATCTGAGGAGAGAATGGAGTGTACGTGGTTGCTCAATTATTGCTGACAGACTGAAGGCCCATGGAGAGGGTTTCATAATAAACTTTCTTGTTTACTGTCCACGAGGGACTATGTTTTTGAAGTCTGTAGATACTTCTGCAGAGAATACAGATTTACTTGAGATATTTGATCAAGTTATTAGAGAGGTTGGACCAGAGAACATTGTTCAGTTCATCACTGATATCGATGCAAGATATAAGGCCGCTGTTAAGACCCTGGAAGAAAGATATGGCACTTTTGTCTGGTCTCCATGTGCCGCGCGTTGCATTGATTTGATGTTGGAGAATTTCACAGATGCTAAATATTTCCCTATGGTCAATGAAACTTTAGAAAAAGCCAGAAAAATAACAAAGTTCATATATAATCATGCTTGGGTTTTGTCTTTAATGAGGAAAGAATTCACGAATGGCAGAGATCTGTGCCGTCCTGCTATCTCAAGATTTGCTACTCATTTTCTTAGTCTGCAATGCATTGTTAAATTCGAGAAAGAGCTTCGCCAAATGGTTAATTGCAACAAATGGGTAAAATCAACTTATGCAAAAGGTGGCCCTGGAAAAGATGTTGCAGCCATTATACTGAAAGATGTCGATTTTTGGGCTCACTGCAAAGAGGTTGCCAAGGTCACTGAACCTCTGTTGCGTGTTCTGCGCTTAGTGGATAGCAATGAAAACCCATCCATGGGTTATCTTTATGAAGCAATGGAAAAGGCAAAGGAATCCATAAGGAGTAGGATGATGCACAGGGCTTGTCTGTATGGGCCGTATGTTAGAGTAATAGATGCTAGAATGGAGAAGCAGCTTCATAGTCCATTGCATGCGGCAGGGTGTTTTTTCAATCCTGGTATTTACTTTAGCCCATCTTTTAGGATGCAAAGCTATGCATTTAGGGGACTTATTAAGACAATTGCTAGTTTGGTCCGGGATGGTGAGGTCCAAGACAAGATATTTGTCCAGCTTGAGGAGTACAAGAAATCAACTGGTGATTTTGGCCTTCCAATTGCAATTCGTCAAAGAGAGAAACTTAATCCAGGTAAGATTGTCAAGAGACATCAATTTTCCTTCTCATGTTATCATGTTATGCCTTGTTGGTATGGCTTTCTGGCGATCTAAGTTTCACTATGTTATATCTTTATTCATCAGTTGCATGGTGGGACAACTTTGGTAATGGCACAGTAGAGCTTCAAAGTCTTGCAGTCCGAGTCCTCAGCCAATGTTGTAGTGCGACAGGGTGTGAAAGGAACTGGGACATCTTTGAATTCCTCCATTCCAGCAAACTTAGCAGACTTGAGCGTTCAAGGATAAGTGATGCTGTCTTCGTTCGGTACAACCTGAAGCTTAGAGAAAGGTGCAAATGCTGGAAGTTGTTTCCTTCCTGTGTAACTTCCCATCAGGATTTTCTACTAACAATTCACTACTGTCATGCAGGAACCAGCGTAAGCTCAAAGAGGCCATCGATCCTATCAGCCTGGACAACATCGACATTCTGGAGGAATGGGTCAGTGAAGAGCCTAGCCTCCTATGCAGAGATGACCTGAACTGGGAGAGCGTAGACGCACCAATTGCTGAACCGATTTCTGACGACGAAGAGTTGGTCGCTGTGGATGACAATGAGGAAGAAGCTACAGTGGCAGCGTTGCGCTGGTCCGGAGCAGACGATGTGTATTGCCCACAGCCAGATCAAGACCCCTATGTGTATGTGACCCAAGACTCTGAAACTTAGTCTGTAGCTTTTGACATGGTACTATGTTGTAGGAGCAGTTAGGCACCCTAGTCAGGTTGACAGGCTCTGAAACTTGCTGTAACTTATTTGTTCTGTATGGATCGGCGATGGTTGGGCTGGCTTTAGCAGGTCATTTCGGCATAAAATGGAGTACTACTACTGTCGAAG
Source organism: Eleusine coracana subsp. coracana (assembly GCA_032690845.1). Lineage (NCBI taxonomy): Eukaryota > Viridiplantae > Streptophyta > Magnoliopsida > Poales > Poaceae > Eleusine > Eleusine coracana. The sequence goes on along the minus strand of CM064427.1, from coordinate 52,056,458 downwards.
CCGTGGTCTTTCGTCTGCCCTTTTGATGCCAATATTTGAGGGCATAAACTGACGCCCCACTGTTTGCCTCGAGGAGAAAACACCACAGTGAATACTGCGCATCTGTGCTGCCTGCTGCAAGCGCTCTGAAACGGTGTGCAGATGGCATGTCTCCCCTGCCCCAGGTGGCCTCCTCCTGTTCAGTGCTCAGCTAGTCTGAAGTACTGCAATGACCTACCATACTGGTAGCATGTCATGATTGGTATCCAGAAGTTGAAAACATGATGCATTCACAGTTAACTGAAACTACTATTCAATTACGCTGGTGATGTTGCTTGTCTCCACTCTGTCTCTCCCCCTGCAGTTTGCAAAGTCTTTTTTCTACTGGAAAGCCGGGAGGAGAAGCCCAGATCCATGGTCGAAAGAGATGGGCAGTAGTATCGGCGTGAGGTGATCAGGACTTTACTTGTCATGAGTGGCTTACTGTCTGGGAGTGATGATCATCATTCGTACCGGCGTGAGGAGATATAGCATATATGCGTAACCGGATTGGTGATGGCCGTAATGATCAGGAATACGACCTCTTTTTTCGAATTAAAGCCTCTCTAGTAGCGCGCTCTCTCTGTAATAACCCGCCCGACCGTCGATCTAACGCGTGCCCTGTCTGCACGCCATCACCGGGCGGGCCTTCTTTTCTCCAGGCCAGGACGAGTCCTGCCCCTGTCTCTCATCAGAGAAATTCCAACATGTGTTTCCCTGTTCACGGTTCAATTCGTTAGGGAGGAGAGGACTCTGGCCGGGTAGAGAGCTGGTCCAGGTCTAGCACATCGCTCTTGTCCGCGCGCGACGACACGGCGGTCATCACACGTTAGGGGTACGGGTAAGGTGCACGGTCCCGGGCGTCATCGATGAACGCATGTACTTGCACGGTCGGACAACCCTACTAGCTACTAACCTCTCCTCCTCCGGCCGTTAAGTTTGTCGTGTTCTCGTGTCGCGCCGCATGCATCTTGCCGGCCGGCGTCAAGCGCCTTTCAACAACCAACAACAACAACCCGGCGCCCGGCCTCATATCATATCATATATGGAGCTGACTGACACACGCGTACTACGGCGATTTGTCCCGTAGCTGTCGACCCACGCCGGACGCACACGTGCTCCCGACCGTGGATCCGATCCAGTTTTCTTTCTTCTTCTCTCTTTCGTCTACTGCAGCAATGATCGAGCCAGCCAGCTAGCTGGCCTCGTGCGTACCGTACGTGCGAGTCACATCACACACAGCTCGCAGGGCTCTTCCGGCCGATTGATTGGCGAGACGATCGAGAGGCAGGTGGTACGTGCATCGATGATCAGATCCCGGTTCGCCGTGCCCCCCCCCCCCCCCCCCCCCCCCCCCACGACCTGTCTCTTAGGAGTATGATTTTCCTGCGACAAGACGGACGGGTGGCCTGGTCGCCCGTGCGCTGCACGGCTGCCGGTGTTGATCGATCCTCTCTGCGGCAACGACCAAGGACACGGAATCACACGCAGCAGCAGCCAGCAGCTACGCGCGGAGGAGCCAGCTGATGGTGGCCGAGCAACAAGGCCACATCAGCGGCACGGAAATGACGGAAAAGTATCGCCGCTATGCTCAAATGCCGAGGCGTATTTTTCCAACCTACAAGTTGGAGAATGGTGGAAAGGGAGAAGCTTCTTCGGGAATGCGAGGTAACGGCAATGGCATCCTATGGCTTCCTTGTTCAGGCCCAAAAGGCTTGGCCGGTCAAAAGGCTCCAGTAAAGCGCTCGGAGTCACATTTCCCGCGTTGCTTGCTTGCCACGGCTCGAAGCCTCTGATCATTCATTCCCGTCGCGTTAACAATTCCTCTCTTTCGAAAAAAAGATATCGTTATACAAAATCCCCTTATAACTTCTTGAACATAATCAAAATTGATATGGAGCGGCCCAGACCCGTCCCCGTGACGGCCTTTGCAATTGCAATTGCAACACGAGTAGGAGTAGTGACGTCGTTACGGATGTAGAAAGCCTGTGATGGCTTCGCTTCCGTTTCGGCCGCATCGATTGCGTTAAAGTTTCTCAACAGACGAATGGAAGGAAGCCTGACGGATAGGGCCCCGAAAGCGACCGGCGCTGGATCTTTGCTCGTGGCTGTTTCGCTCGTCTCCGAATAAACCACTCAGCTCCACAGTTTTTTTTTTTTTTTTTTTTTGACATCCTCAGCTCCACAGTTGGTATTGCCATTTGGAGGAGCCCGTTGGCAGTTTGCAGCGGTTCACAAATAAGCTAAAGTTATGTACGGTACAAACTTTTCAAACTCTCTATCTACTTTGAAAGACATGCAGTGCCAAAGCAACTATGTACTGTACTCTTATTCTGTAGATATGATATGAAACCATTATATTATATTATACGGTAAAAATATATAACACATATTGATAACCAAATGCTTATGCTTAGTTGTTGTGCTCCATTTAGTAGTACTTTAGTATAGTATAGTATTTCAAGACACAAGCTGCTAGGTTTTATTTCAGAACCAAATTCCATCCAAGGAAATACATACCTTGCCACCTACTGGTTTGTCCTAGCTAGCCAGGAAGGTGGTTACTAATAATCAATGTACCAAAGATTAAGGCAGCTATAGCTGCTACCTATAGAGTTAGTACTAGCACTACTATTGGAGGACTGGTTGGTGGCGTCATGGCGTGTGGTTGGGTAAATAAAGAAGCCATTTGCATCCACATTATCAGTACTCTGTTGTCTGCTTAACCAAATGCTACTAATTCGGTGCGGTGTCATGTGAGGTTACTGTGCGGATGCCTGCCTGCTTTCGTGCTGCAGAAAGCAAACCGGGAGCAAAAAAAATAAAAGCTTTCAGTATTGAGAAAAGCTCCATCCAATCCAACAATTCGTGTTCCGTCTTCCATCTCTGTATGCTCTCTGTTCTCAGACGAGACGTCGATACCCACAATCGGCGAGATGCAAATGCATGTCGACCCAAAAACAGCAGCCGTGCCTGCAGCGGAGCAAGAGCCCTGCAGAATGCACCGAAAGCATGGCCATGCTCTTCCTATTATTGCCGCTCACTGTTACAGGTTCATAATAATTTTGTGGAGAATTTTTCGGTTGCTAGTTAATGGAGAAATTATGACTGAGCTGGTGGATGTGTACTACAAGTTGCTGCTGACAGCGCCTGCTGGGACCAAAATTAGACTGACAGTATTACATAAACATTATTTGTGTTCAAAACATGACCAGCGAAATAGTTTGATCCAGATCACGTGCAAGTAATGTATACGCTTGCTGGTCTTGCTGATCAATAATGCTGTAAAAGGATAAGTAATACTAATTATTTATAAAACATGTCTGTTCATGGAGCCTGTAGCTGCATAGGCATATCAAGAAAAAGAAGTAGTAAAATTTTGCAGACAGAAACGCATGAGAGTTGAATAAAAACACTACTACTAGTTTTTTTCAGTGAATAAATGAGCGTGGAAAAGAGAGAGCAGTCCTTCACCACAAAATCTCTGCATATTTACCGCGGTGCCAGTACACGGACAACCTTGGATTCCACTATTATTACTGCCATAAGAAAAAATGTTGAGTGCAGGGACAACGGTTGGGAGACGAATTTACTTCTGCAGCGTTTCAATTCCCGTTGAGAAGTCATGAACAAAAACGTTACAGCACTTACATCAATCGGGAGGATCCGAGGTTATTTACTGGCATGTGTACGTGCTTGCCACTTTGACTTGAAAGCCTCGCATTTACCCTGTTTGTATCGTGCAGCCTAAAATTCTGAGCCCAACTTTGTTTTGAGAAAAACAGGAAGTCTGAGCTCAACGTGCTTCCATCATTTTGGCCATTACCTTTTCCGTTCGCCACTATATATTTCAACTGATGCCATATGGCAATATACAATTTAGATGTGTTACAACCGGATAGTGCGTAAGTTACTCTAAAAAAGATCGATTTGAAAAAGAAAAACTAAGCCGTTCATCCATCTCATTTTGTCTGCAACATTTACGTGACACACTCGTGGCAGAAGAATAGACTTTTTCAGGGTTAATAACAAAGACAAATCTAGTCATGAAAATGAAAATGAAAAAGTATGTTTGGGAACATTCCTTGTGCTTACTAGATTCTACTGCAGGTGAAAACTGAACGCGATGCAGGAGTAAGAGAACGGCTTTCTGAATCCTGATCCCTCGCGTCATCTCGGGGCTCTTTTCTGGGATAAAGCGCTCAGCGACCTGTTCCTTAGGCAACAGCACTGACCGTAACTGCAAGTAACGAACCATGTGAGGACGAGGCTTTTTCTGGTTTCACTTGCCCTCGCTCTCCTCTTCTTCAGGGCATCAGCGCCACAGCCTTTTCTGACCATCTTCTAGAGGCAAGGCCGGCTGAAGCTGCAAACTCTGAATAGTTCTGAAACTTCACGATCTAGCTTTGATCTTCATATGAGAGGCAGAGGTGATCTGGCTTCTTTCTCAAGTGTGTAAATTAATTGTCTGCAACTAACGGAGTTGGTTAGAAGCGTCTCTATGGCTTATCAGCTCAGTTTTCATCAGGATAGCACAGTTGAAGTGATACTACATGTACTATGGTCTGGCGGGTAATGTTAACGTACATGACACTGTTACAGCTTGTAAGCTGGATTCGGACTGACCAATGTAGCAGAAGACAAAAGCCCGGAGACTGGAGAGGCAAATTTGTTGCCTCACCCTGACCCTGTCATGATCCATTGACTGCATGTTCTTGAAACTTGGGACCTTGGATTCTGCTCAGTTTTCCATGGTGATACGACAGGAGATAGTTACCTGATCCAAGGCATGAGATGACTTTGCAGCCTAGTCGGATAAATTTGACGTTTCTTGGTAGAGTAGAGAGACAGATTGGGAATTAGGCCTTCAGCGAGATTTTTACCCAGCAAAGATTGTTCCAAATGGAGAGAGGGAGTGAGAAAATAATCCTGATCAATGGAAGATTCTCTGTGTCTGTTCTCTCTCTAGCATTAGGACAACACAACCAAAAGTACACTAACCATCAGAGGCATTTTCTTTTGCTGAGATGATTTGATGGGCAGGGTATCAAATCCATCCACTGCTGAGTGCATTCAGTAAATTAAGTTTGAAATAATATTTCAAATTTTACGCAGGATTATCTCACAATTAACAATTCTCGGGTGTCTTGTTCTAACAATGCTGGATCTACCCGAGAGTAGACGCCTGTCTCCGTGTTCATGACCTGTCAGGTTTACATCCGCTAAATTGTGATCGACGACTAACAATTTAATTGCAAATCATTTTGGACATGCGACACCAGGAAAAAGCAGCAGACTTCAGAAAAGCCAGGGCAATTAGTAGCTACCAAGATCATAGTGAATTTTCTTACAGGCTTACTTTTTGTCGTTGAACTGCTTCCATTTAGTAACAGCAATATAATATCTTCATTTCTAGAGCTACAAATTCTCGCTCACACAAACACAACAAAGAGAAGAAGAAAAATAAACACGCATAAAAAAGAACATGGTTATTTATACCGGGAGCTGTAATTTATACCATGGCCGTGGATACCCAGTAGCCCAAGGAGGAGAAAAGAAAACGAAAAAGAAGAAGAGGAGGAAGAAAAAGAACTCGGAAGAATTCTCCAAGAAATCGACCAAGCCAAGACGAAGGCCATGCTAAATTACGGCCAGATCGCGGCGGCATCACGACACCCGGATCCGCTTCTTGGGCGACAGCGACCGGAACACGGTGGAGAGGTCACGCGGGACGGTGACGTACACCCGCGCGGGCGAGGGCGGCAGCGCCGGCTTCCGCTTCGGGGCCGGCAGCCGCGGCGGCGGCGGCTTGCGCGGAGCCGGCGGGCACTCCGCGGGCGGCCGCAGCCTGCTCTCCTCCGACGTCGGCGTCGACGGCGCCTCATCCTCCTCCGCCTCCTTCGCGCTGTCCCTTGCCGACGACGACGCTGACCCCGGGGACGGAGGTGAAGCCGACGAGGCCGAGGCAGCAGACGGCGGGGGCGGCAAAGGCGCCGTCTTGATGGGCGGCAGCGCCGGGAGAGCCTCCTCGGCCGGAGACGCCATTGCCCCCCTCTCGAATTACCGCGCACGCAGCGGTAAACTGAACCGGGGTCGAATTCTCCCGGTTCTTGGAGGGGGTGCAATTGCCAATTGCAAGAATTGTGGAGAGAGAGAGGGAGAGAGAGAATAAGGTTAGTGGCAGTAGCGCGAAGGCTGTTAAATAGCGGCGCTCTTCAATGGAGAAGACAGAGGGGCACCGAGGAGAACAGAAAGTGTTTATGAGGGTGTCAGTGTAAATGGTATACCATGAATTATTTATTGCTGACAGGCGGTAATGCTGTTAACATGACCAATAAACCTATAGTACAAAAAACAGGTTGAGGCGGGGGAGTTGCTGACACGAGTATTTTGCATGTGCATCCCTCCCCAACTTGTTGATAAGATATGTGCCTTTCAGTGCACAGAAGTTCTGGTAATCATGGTCCCAACCAGCCTGTTTCCGTCCCTGTAAATTTTACGAGCAGTACTACTGCACCACTCCTTCATTATAGGACCTTTAAAATAATCAAGTCCTTTTTTATGCACGTCGATTCAACAACTCGTATGCAAGTTAACTATATATGGTACAAGGGGTGGTTATTTTTTTTCTAAAAAAACCAGGGGCTGCAAGGCTTACAACGCGAGACAAATTCTGACCAAAATACATTGTCCCTGCTGTATGTGGGAAGTGAAGTTTTGGAACCAATTCTCTTGCTACATCAGTACCATTCCTTCTCATGGTATGAGCAAGCATAATTAGTGTGTGGAAAATGATGGAGACCCTCTGCAGATGAGATCAGGTACGGAACAAAAAGCAATGTGCATTGCTTGCACAGCATAGAGGAGCAGTTAGATTTGTTACAACAGCAGCATGGTCAGCAATTGGAAGGGCGAGCTAGCGAACAAGGCGGAAGCAGACAACACACGGAGCCTGGCTTTTTGCTGCTCTTCTAGTTCTGAAAAATGTTCAGCAGCCGCTGTAGCTGCTGCACCCACCACCACTTTCCGTGGTCTCTGGCCTCACCACAACGCCTTGGCCATGGCACTATGCGTGCACACGGTCCCTGTGGCCCAATGCCAGAGCCGGCTGCCATTGGCCAGTTATTTGTGCAGGGTTCCTCTTCCTCGTGAGGGGAAAAATGGGCAGGCTTTTTCAGTTTTGATGAGTGATCATACAGTAGCATGCCAAGCGGCAAATTGTGGTTTTAAACAGTTTACTGATCTGAGAACAATTTTCTACTGCACGTACAGATTAATGTTTCTTTGCAATGGACCATTTCCTCCAAAAACAAACCACATGTATGCACCAATTGGATCTCAACTTCGAAGAATCACCGGTTGCACGCTAGAGAAGAGTACATTATTGCAAGAAGGATACCTATAATTGTTACATTTATATCACTTACAAAACCGCGCGACTACTAGACACTTTGAACCGATGTAATTTGAAAAAAAAAAAAGAGGAGGATGCGCAGGATTTTGGTTTGTTTTGTGTACTGCCCACCCCTTTTACCTTAGAATAGCTGCGGTACTATAGATGGAAGAAACTAAATGGCCTCGTTTACGCCAGAAATAATAACAGACCTAGAAAAGGCAACTCATAAAAATCATGACACACATTGCTTGCAAGAATAGCAAGCTTTCCATCTACTGTCAGTGCCGGTTTCTTCTTCCTTGCTACATTTTCAATTTTGAAGTGAGGGTGGCAGTGAATATATCAATACCCCTCAATTATGGAAGAATCACCGAGAGTGCCACTGGCTTGCAGGGGAAGGAGAGGCGGATCAGTGGAAGGAAGAAGACCAGATCTCGCACTGAAGCCCCACCGGATCACAAAGGTGGTTGGCACCAAGAAAAGCTGGTGCTGCAACCACATGGGTCGTGTTGGGTTGGAAGGGTCTCATTAGTCTTCCTAATCCCTTGGGTTTTTTTTTCTCCCTCTCCACCACTTTATTCCCATCACGGATTAACTGCCGCTGCTATGCCTCGCACATTCTTTACAATGCCCGATGTGCAAAATCTATCGCCTGTCATCTCTGCTGCCCAGCTAAATTTTAACTCGAGCTGCTTCTCGCAGAAACTTTTACTGTGATGTCTGAACAAAGCATGCGTGATGGGTGATGCGTGGGAGATCATCATGAAATTTATATTCTTGGGTGGTGGTCTTATAAAACGTGCCTGCAAAAATTTACTGAAATGAGGAGTGTGTGTTCTACCACACCGGATGCATGTGTGCATGAGTACAACATGCTTGTCTTGTAAGCTACCCTGATCCGTCCATAGTACACCACCATATCTTTTATAAAGCGTATTTCAGCAAAGCATGTAGGTTATGGGTCAAAGAACACAATTGTTACACCAACACCTATATATATGCACAATTGTTACAACAATAAAAGAGAGAGACAGAGAGAGAATAATATACCGTATTTTTTTTACCTATCTAAAAACTGCAAAAGGTAATGTTGGCAACGAATTTCAGAATCAAGAAATTATTATATATTTCACGCATGTAGCACATATATATACGGACCTACATACACAATAGTTAAAAAGATACAGATACACCAGCGGATCTAACAACTTGCATCCCACGAACAATAGTTTACACGCGCCCCACACAAAAAGGCGTCTCTGTGCCATTTTTGTATACGCGTCTTATGCGACGAGGTCAGAATGGAAGGCGGATGGATGTGGTGGGTCTCTTTGGAAGCATGCCTGCATGGATGCATCGTCTGGAGACACACATCTCATGCACGAATCATCTGAACCACACTAGAATAATGTTTCGGTAATCATGAGCATCGCGGCCTCGTTGATCTGCCCCCACGTGTCCTGGATTAGTGAGCTTCGTCTCGATACTTATAGCTTTGCATGTTGATCCCGGAGCGTAATCTTCAGAGACTGCGTTGGATTTTGTCGAGTGAAGACAGAGGGCCGGAGGGAGGGTCGTCTCTAGATAACTTTGACAAGCTTTTTCAAATTTGATGGGTACGTGGCCTGCTGCTGCTCCGATCCTCTCGGTGATTGATGTGGAGGGGATTACATGATGAATACGAAATTAAAAAGTGATGCTCGCACGCTCGATTGATTGACTTGTTTGTTCGCTTGCGTTTGGGCAAGATAAGACATGATTCCAACAACTTTTTGTATCGCGCATATGCAATGGCCAATGTGGTTAATTAGTCCCCTTGCCTGAATACAGAATAAAACTGCAGGAGTTGTCTTAAGATTACAACAGCTTGGGATTTCGAAAAAAATTACAAAAGCTTGATTAACCGAGGCCTTGTTGGCAGTGCAACAACGAGAGGGAAATAAATTGAAGAGCCTCGATGTAGCTTGTAGTAGTAGCCAAGTACACATAACAATGCTCCGCGCACTGTAAATTTGCAGGGCATCTTTCAGTTCACTGTTGCTGTCGCTGGGAGGAACCTAAAAAGGTTCCAGTAGCCCTGTGACGCACACATGCATTGCATGGCTCCTCTCGTCTCCTCTATGCGCAGCTGCTTTCACCGTCATAGGGCATAGGCGTCGGCCGCCGCGCCCACATCGCATGATTCGTGATCTAGCTGGTGATGTCCCCACAAAAAAAAGAAGAAAAAAAGAAGATTGATACGACATGTTGTACGTGTCAACAATGATGCGAGTTCATCTCCAACGACGACGCGTTCGTGTACAAGCTAGGTCCGCACATATGCATGCACAATTATTGATGAGGGCAGGCGGACAGGAGGCGGGGCGGCCGGGCATCTGGACCGGTGGTGCCGTCCACCTCGCCGGCCGGTGAAGAAGAAGAAGACAATCGGATGCATGGTCAGGGACGTCAGAGACGGTCGTCATCGATGGGGATGAAGAAGCGGAGAGGCATCTTCAGACTGCACACTGCTGGGGGACGGAGACAATCAATCGGGCAGCAGGACCACCTGACCTGAGGAAAAGGCGAAGTTTGCAGCTACCTCCTCCGCCTTTTCTTCCCCACCTCCTCTGCAGTCTCGCACTGCACTCCATGCAAAGCACGTCGTGTTCTTTGGGCCCCGGCAAGCAGGCCTGCCTCTCTGCACCTGCAACGGTGGCGGCGCAGAGGCGGCGGAGATCGGTCGGGTGCCATCTCTCTGCAGCGCGCGGGAAAAAGCGAGGCGCTTTGTCAGGTCCTGGCCGAGCTGACTCATGTGCTGGTGGATCGAAGAAGCTCGTCAAAATGACCGCTCAATCGTCTCCTCTCTGGCTCTCTTTCCCTGCATTCAGAATTTAAAATTGCGATTACGCAGCTTCCTGCAAGGAAAAAAAAAAACCCCGGCATGTACAATGATCAGAGGCAGCTCTAGCTGCGTCACCTCTGCAAGGCTGCCGCTCTCTGATCGACTGGCCTTTTGCGGCAGCGCGTGAGTCGCCCCGATGATCGATTAGTTGCACCGTGCTCGTCGTTCAGAGTTTACTTCTGTTTATCGTTAGCAGTAACAGACAGCTTCATCTGCACCCTGCGCAGTAATAATTCAGTAGATGTCCATATGTCGTGGGAAAGTTACCTACTTCCATCAGGATGAATTACAGTTTGGAAGCTTGTGATTTCCACTTGCGATCCTGTGAATCGTCTGACAGAGATCTATGCAGCTCCAGGCAACAGCTCTATACTATCGTTCTGACTAGTAAAATCCCCACCTCTCGTTCTATTCTATAGCTCTCGTTGAGCAGTTCTGGGCCAGAAACTACTGTGGGCTACACTCGAACAGCCCAGCCCAATGAAAACAGTGAAGCTCGCCTGGCTAGGCCTAACTCAGTAGTACTCAGTAGGCCTGAACAAATCGTTTGTTGACTGCAAACAGAGCGAGGTTGCTTGCACAAGCCCGGCCCGGCCTGGCCCTAACAATGTACTACAAATCTGCAAACCAGATGGCAGATGCCAAGATGAGGGAGAAAATTCTCTGCAACGAAACTGCTAGTACTAAAAATGCAGAGCAGAGCTGAGTGATTTGACGGGTGTTACATACAGTGAGACAGGCTCGAGGAGAAGAGACTCGCCGAGACCAATCGCAGGGAAGGCCAAGTCAAAGGCAGTGACCGGACATTGCCGTGCGCGCCTCGCTGATTTTGTCCACCAACAACACTTGGATGGCCAGGTCAGGAACCTTCGTGGCCATGGAATCAAGAGAGCAAAAAGGTTTTCCTGACGTGCTGCATTCGTCGGAAGCAGGGCTGCCTACCAAAGTAGCGACCGGGTAGAGTGGTGGTTACCATCAGTTGTGTTGTAGAATGTTTCAACTTGAAAGCTAACATTCTAAAAGAAAGACAGAATTTCGGTTCATTTGCGTAGTACTGTATTTTGTTAACCATGGTCAGCGAATATTAGATTAAAAGAAGGTCCCGGCCTCTCGGGGACCATGGATATGGATCCACCATGGTCAACTACAATAGAGAGCGCGTGGCTCCTCGCCCTAGTAATCAATCGTAGAGGCATCAACGCTTATTCTACTAGAAGCATCTCCGAGCACTACAGTATAGACTATGTTTAACCCAAGAAATGCCTGATGTGATAACCAACTACCCGGCTGGACGTACGGCACACCTCTGTTTAATCGGGGGATATGCTTTGGATCAAGAAACTCTGAGACAAGATTAAAGTGGGAACATACAGTGTCTCTTACTAGTCCGTGCCGACTTGGCTCCTCCTGGTCACGGCATATGCGTGGACGACATTATCTCTAACCTTATCGCAAGAACGAAAAATAAAAAGAGAGGATAATTATCTCTACCTATCACCAACTCAGCAGAGGTGTTCCTGATGACCAGAGCGGCACGCAAGACGTTTTGGCGCCATCGGTCGGTAGGAGTCCTCTCCCACCCCCACCGACGAAAACTCACCCAAACACCCTGTTAATTTTGTGCCGTTTTGCATACACACACCAGCAAGTGACGTTCAAGCAGCATGTAGATCGACGACGATGCGTAGAATAAAACTAGTTGTATTCTCATGTCCAGGATACACATGAATGCTCTTTTTCGCCATATCACTATCGACTAGTATATATAGTAGTAGTCATTTTTGCAGCGACGTGTAATCAGAGAGATCCAAGTAGTAGTAGCAAACTCTTCTTCATCTGCATCGGCAGTCCGTCCCCATTCCGTGCCTGCAAATCTTCGTACTAGTTGTAGCATCTACTTGTACTCGACAACAACATCATCACCATGATGACGTTACACGTTCGTAAATACGAAAAGTAGTTCGGCAGCAGCAGACGGCGGCGGTTTGCAGTTAGCCGGGCCGTCCGGACTCCAAAAGAATCATTCATCGTTTGAGCGACCGGCAACCTCGTCGACGTCGCTCTCGTTCTTCCGCGTCCAGGTCCACCACGCGCCGCAGAGGAAGGAACGTGTCAAAACGCCTCGCTCCACCACCTCATCCGATGAACCGAACCAGGGAGGGAGGGAGCGAGCGGGGCCCGGAGGTCAGTGGTGTGGCGTGGACGCTTGGTGCTGCTCTAACTGTAACGGATAGGGACGACGGGCCCGCCGCTGCTGGCTGGCTGGCTTTCTTTCCTCGTCGTCGGCGTCTACCTCCTCTGTTTCCCGAGCCCACAGGAAACGCGCGCGGGGGTGGGAAACCACGGGTGTGGACGCGGTCCAGTGGCCACGCAAGGGGTGCTCATCCATTCGGCGTGTGGCCATGGGGTCCTCTGTGTCCGGTGGGAGGGCTCGAACTCTGTATGTGCTGTCTTTGTAGAAGAAGTTTTGTGTATTGTAATAACATCCGATTAACAATTTATTATGTGCGATGCGTATATATTCGTATTCTCTTTCATTCGTTAACAATGACCACCATCCGTATCGTCCAAATTGCATTGTCATGTACGAAGCTTATCTTTCTATCGCAACCTCTCTATCCTATGTCACCCACCATCTTTTCGAATGATTGATGGTGCCGCAGCGCTCATATGAACCACTATCTTACAATTTTCACCTAGCCTCAACTCTTTCGAGGGGGCTCTCCTCTTTTGGACCTCGCCTCATCAATCGCCACCACGATCAATTTATTCCTTCTCTTCGGATTCTAGAGCCAAAGAGAAATATGAATGTTTCCAAACTCCAAATTCTAAAGCTAATCTGGCTACCACATAGAAGCATCAGTCATCGTTGATCTCTGTTATCTCTTTGATAATTTGTCTCACATTTATTTTGATGGATTAATTCGTAGGTGAACACAATATTTGAGAAAAGATGTAACAAAGTTCATATGAAGGTATAATAGATGTCATTATATGTAGAGTTTAGTTTTATGATATTTGTGTTTTTCATATTTAGAACTAGAGTTTCAGAACGATAAAAAGTGTTGAAACTAGACCATTTATGGTAGTATAACATATTTTAAAAATAAGAGTTTAGATATCTTATTGACAAAGGACATCAATAATTTATTGATCAATGCCATATCATATATAGCATGTGATAATATATGAGTTGTTATTTTATAATTATTATCAAAGATACATGATATATCATAGTGAGATAATTTAATACTTTCTTTAAATTTAGTATTTTTTTGTCTTGAAATTCTCATGAATTCTTCATGTGATGCTGTATGTGATTTCGGCTATTTAATAAACATTTTATAAACCAGTATGAACTAGTATTCTTTTTGAAATGATGGAACATATTAACTTGTGACATTACAGTTCTACGAACGATGCATTTTGAGCTGTGCTGCAGAGGATCCTGGACCCTGCAGCACTCATCAGCCTACATAGACAATGCCTACCCACGTCCTTGCCCTTATCCTATCCTGCGTTTCCCTTCATCTCTCTCTCTCTCTATTTCTCTCTCGCACAAGTTGAGTTGCTGTCCCTGTTCTTGGACGGACGGACACATATCCAATCCTCCGAGATTTGCTCAATTGCTCTGGAACACACACTGGCACCCTCGGAGCCGTCGAATCCAGCAGCTCAGGCGGCATGTCGACGGCTGTTGTGGAGGTGCGGCCGGCCTACGGCTTCCCCGGATCCGGGAAGAAGAGCGCCGGTGAGCATGAGGTTCTATCGGTCGGGAACGGGAAGAGGAGGAGCGAGGGGTTCTTTATAGAGGAGGACGAGGTGGACGAGGAGGTGCTGACGGAGAACTCGTCGATCGGGGCGCCGTCGCCGTCCAGCTCGTCGATCGGGGAGAACTCCGCTTCGGAGGACGAGGGGGAGGAGGAGGAGGAGGTGGAGAGCAAGCTCAAGGAAGGCGACGGGCTCGGCTGCTTGGACGCGCTCGAGGACTCCTTGCCCATCAAGTATTCCATTTCTTTCTCTGTTCTTGGATTTTGCAAAATTAGAACCTTTTTGTTACTGGAAAGAGAAGTTTTTTTAGGCCCTTTAGAAAACGGAAATGCTAGGCCTGTTTCTGATTTGAAAATGGAGTTCTGGATTGGTGGAATGGTGTGGTGGAAACTTGTCAATCAAAGGGAAAAAAATGATTTTGTCCATAATTGCCTCAATTAGCGCGCGGAATTAATCCGTGTTTAATTTTGGTGTTATCAGGAGCGGCCTCTCCAGCTTCTACGCCGGCAAGTCCAAGTCGTTCACCAGCCTCGCCGAGGCGACGTCGACGGTGGCAGAGGCCAAGGAGCTCGCCAAGCCGGAGAACCCATTCAACAAGCGTCGCCGCATTCTGGCGAACTGGTCCCGGCGAGCATCCTGCAGCTCGCTCGCCACGGTCACCTACCTGCCCCCGCTCCTCGCCCCGGACCACGCCGTCGCCGAGGGGAACGAGGGAGAGGAGGACGACTCCGACGACGACTACGAGTACAACCACATGCCGCACCGAGGCAAGAACGGCAGCAACGCGCCGGCATTGCCGTTGCCTCCTTCTCGGCTCGGCGGTGCTCACGCGCAGGTGGGCTTGGCGAGGATGAACGGGAGCTTCAGGTCTCCGAGGTCCTTCTCATTGTCGGATCTACAAAATAGCAGGAATAATAACAGTAGTTAGTAGCTTCGAATTCGCTCTCAGCTTTGGCCTATCTTGTCTGGTAGAGATGTTAGTAGTTACCATATAATTGCCGTGTATAACATCTGTGTTTGTCGTGTTCATCTTTGCTTTTCTTTGACCTGATAAGGTATGTGTATCAACTGACCTAACCTGTGGATATCATTTAAGTAATGATGATCATGATGATGGTTAGTTAATTGCTCTGCTTTTGATTCGTCGTTAATCTGGTGCCTTGTTATGATTTGCTTGATGGAGCATCTTGTGATTGCAGCTGCTCTGGCCGTGTCCATTTCTAAGCTTTGCTTTGTGTGGTGAATCTAGCCAATCAAATAGAATTAAAGCCTGATCCCAAGAACGAAATTGAAAGTCACTTTACTTGTACTACCTTTGTTTTGAAAAAGCAGCAAAACAGATCAGTGCTTGCTTCTTTCAACAATCTGCGTAGTGTGTAGATCCATCACCACACCGGAAGGTTTTAAAAAATGCACCGCAACGCCCTCTGATTTCACCAAACAAGCAAACAGGACGGAGTAAACAGCAGCGAGTTGCCACATAAACAATTTAAGAAAGCACTAGTGACGTGGATTTTCTGTTTGGTTTCTTGGGGAAATGGTGGTGGTAAATCTCGCATCTTTATTGACGGCTAAGCGGCATTATTTCCATGCATATAAAAACAGCATCGATGCGTCGCGTGGAATGGTGTTCATGCTGACTGCTCGTTGCAGAATTCTTTAATCAGGTGTTCTGGGCGAGTAGTTTTGAGTCAGAGAAAGAACTGACAAGGGATGGCCATGAAGGATCCTATGCTAATTTTTAAACTATCGATCCTTGATGTCATAATCCTTTCAATGTGAACATAGCGATCGATGATATATACTCCTGTTTTATGAGAGAGAGAGAGAGAGAGAGAGAGAGAGAGAGAGAGAGAGAGAGAGAGAGAGAGAGAGAGAGAGAGAGAGAGAGAGAGAGAGAGAGAGAGAGAGAGAGATGGGGTGGGGTGGATGACTGCGCATGTGCAATGTGATCTTATCCTGTTTGCACAATTGGCATGGAAAAATATTCCTTGTTCGTACGATGGATTAGCTAGCTTATCTTGTATGCTTTGCTTGGACATCTTACTGCTTGGTAGTTGAGGGCCTGTCTTTCTTTCCAACCAGAACCAGCGGATTGGAAAGTTAGGTCAGCTCAAAGCCTCGAATGGGAGTAGCTGGAAGAACTGGTTTTTCTTTTGCTTTCGATACAAAAGGTCTGCTAATTGTTTATTACTAGTATAGTTGGCACAAGAAAAGGTTGATGCACAGATATGATCTTCTTCCACTTAAAATGAATCAGTAGTAACTATACTTGCGCATGTGAATCACCCAAGTTAGAAATTAAAAAAGGGTTTTTCTTTTTGCAACGAACTTGCATCAGATACTTCTGGCTCGTTATTATAACAAATATCTAAAATACCAATTTCGTGTCTCACGCGTCACTAAGCCGTGGCCCGTGGGACGGATAAACCAGCAAAACGATGCTTGGCTGATATTGGGACATGTGATGCATGTCTTCTAGATGGTTCGTTGAGACTAGCACGTCGTTTGGAAAGGCAACAACTGACGCCGAAAATGAAACACGAACGGCACATTATGCAGATTATTAAAAAAAAATTATCGTTTTGTCCGGGCGACAAAAGCACCGACTCATGTCATAGCAGAGCCCCTGGGAAACTCCCTGTGATCGTTGCTAGAGAGCTGGTACACGGTGTGCAGGTATGGAGCGAGCCTCTGTGACACGTACAGTGTGACATCTCGTTTGCCCGGTCCCCGCACGTCATACGCGAAAACAGCTATTGTACTAGATCATCATCATATAGTAGTACCTACAATGTGCAAATCTTCCACCGGTCTTCGTTTCGTCCACACGCGCAGGCTGCTCACACGTTGACCCCATTGTTAGATGGGAGAGGTTATCATGCGATGGGTCGCGCGTTAGGGTAACATGCAAACCCCGCTGTCACCTGTTACACGTCTGACAGCCGGCCGTCGTCTCTATCGTGTCCGCCCTGCTGTCACCTGCCACACGTCTGACAGCCAGCTGCCGTCTCCATCGTATTTGCCCTGCTCACCACTTTTGCCTCACACCCTCCCTCCGTTGTTCTGTGTCGTGCTTCCCCGTCGTTAGCCCCGCTCGCCGCCCACCAGCCGCCTGCGGCTCCAACGGCACTGAGCGCCGCTCGCTGCACCACCGTGCCACTACCCACCGCCATGCCCGTCATCGTCCCGCAGAACCTTCCAGGTTCATCGGCTTGCTTAGGCCCCCAGCAACCCAGCCCCCTTAAGCCGCCGATGATAACCGCTCGCACAGCCACACGCTCCGCCGCCGTCTCACGAACTGCCACCGTTCCGAGCTCTATCGTCATCATCCTCTCCTCGGGCGCCACCCCAGTGTTTATCTACTGACTGATAACCTTGTCGGCGTTTCCTGTCGCGACGCGCCTCTTGCCCCGCCCTCACGCTCCGCCGCCAGGCCCGTCTACCGTCGCCGCCATCGCCGATGATAATCCGCCTCCAGTGACCCGCGCCGCCCATGCCACCCCGGCGCTCCGCCACGGCACGCTCCGGCCGCCACGTCCTTCTTGCTGGGCTGGCCCATGGTCAGGGCAGGCCGGGCCACGTACAGGGTGTCGCGCCCTAGCGCGAATCGCACGGAAGCGTTTCCGTTGTTAGACCACCACAAAACTGTGATTATTACGTGGGTCAGGAACGCAGGAAGGCTGGAAAGGAGGTTTTGTACTGAGAGGAAGAGGATGACGCCCTGCTGACCTTGCATTGATCTTAGAGGGAATTAGGTAATATAAGCTTGGGCTTATCAGGCCCAAACATGTTGAAACCATAGAGCCTATCTGTTAGAGCAGTGCACACTTGCAATTGAGTTGAGCCAGAGCCCATTATTGGACTGGCACGGGCACGGGCGCACGGCGTCGGAGGCGCGGGTGAGGTGGTTCATCGGGGCGGCCGCGCTTTGTTGGGCCACCAGGCCGATATTTGTTGCGCCTCGTGTTGATCGATCGACGTATAGGAAGGAGGTCCCGGCTCAGGGGGTGTGGTCCTGCGCCTGAGCATCTGCCAGAGATGTTAAAGACACCCGAGCAGCAAGCAACCATGTCAGTCTTTCCCTCGCGTAAGAGCAGCTCCAGCGATACCTCTTTTTACTTTTTCAACTGAGAGCCGGCTTCAGCTTTGTTTTTCGCAAACAACTTGAGCGATACTGATCAAAACAAAGCTCTCATTCTTCTAGTGAAAGATAGGACCCGTTAGTCAGTGAAACATACACACACCTGCCCTCGATTCGGGACCCGCTAGTCAGTGAAACAGACACTCTTACACGCGGGCGAGACCCCTCGCTCCGATGAGACTCGACGGCAGAGACGCGGCAGCGCACAGGATGGCAGCCCGAACTAGTCGCCAGGGAGGAGCAAGCGGCACCAGGTCGGGAAATTGTGGCTTGCTACGAGGTTTGGAGGGAGGACATAATTCAGCATGGTGCAGGTCATTTGGCTCGCCGCCCGGTCCGCGGCCACGCCTGTCGTTGCCCTCCACTGCCTGACGCCGTATCTTGTCCGGATGTAGTTCAGTAGTTGAGGGAGATGGAAAGCAGAGGAGAAGGTGTTGATGACCTGTACCCTAGGGTACCTCACATAGAAGGAAAGTGAAGGTAGATTTCTAGTAGGATAAGAGCAGTAGATCGACTAGGACTCCGTCATGTAATCCTGTTCTCCTATATATATAAGAAGGGGCAGGGGTCCTTCTCAAGGGACAACTAGAAGTCGACAAGACAAGTCGGTAAGACAAGCTGAATTAGATAGATCCCACACAGGGCATAGATTAGACACAACTAGACA
This sequence comes from Eleusine coracana subsp. coracana, assembly GCA_032690845.1. Taxonomy (NCBI): domain Eukaryota; kingdom Viridiplantae; phylum Streptophyta; class Magnoliopsida; order Poales; family Poaceae; genus Eleusine; species Eleusine coracana. The sequence continues at coordinate 52,037,578 of CM064427.1, read as the reverse complement.
TCATCGTCTAGGTCTACCCTTCTCGTCTAGATCTTTAAATTTAGACATATCAATACAAATACCACAGAACACAGGACGTAGGGTTTTTATCCTCCGTGAGACCCGAACCTGTCTAAATTGGCGTCTTGTGTTACCATCGTCTCTCGATCTCGCGCATACCCCTATTCTACTTATAAATCCATATAGATGAACTACCCTATGTCTATTGTCGAGATTAAATCTCGACATTTGGCGCGCCAGGAAGGGGAAAGCGCGACGGTCGGTACGTCGAGATCGATTGCCTCAAACTACTTCAAGATTTTATCACGAGCAGACTGGTGTTGAAACGCACGAGTCGTCGTGCTTTTGAAGATTTTCCTCTTCAAGATTTTATCGCGAGCAGACCGGTGTTAAAGCGCATGAGTCGCCACGTTTTCGAAAGATTTCTTCTCCAAGATCTAATCACGATCTGATCGGCGTTGAAGCCTCATATCATCACGCAAGTCATCGCATCTTCGCATCAAGACGATGCTCGCCAAAGTTGATGATGACATCTTCATATTCGAAGTTGGCGAGTCTCCTGATTAAGCCAACGTTGGATGGCAGCAAGTTCCCGAGCAAATCATCGAAGCAATCCGAGTTGTAGACCAACTCGTCGAGTTAATCAGGATGTCACGTTCAAACGTGCATGTACTCAGAAGCCAACTCCGAGTCGACTGCTCAAGGACTACACGGAAGCAAGGACACGAGTTACACACAGCAAGACCAAGCATGATGGTACAGACTGCCATCCCAAGAAACTTGGTCCAAATAACCGAGGCACGGTGACTGGACAACCTGGTTGCTCGGCAACCCCGTTCGATTTGCGTTTCTTTGACTCCAACTCATAATCACGAGCTCAGATCAAATACGCTCGGGGGCTTCGACTCGGATTCAACATCATCAACTACTTAGTGACAAGCAAGCAAGCGTTGATGACAACCTTGGAAAAAGCTAGCCACTCGGCTACACGACGACGCCTCCGGCAACTTGATCCTTCGACAAGGACGACCGCCACCCGGCAACATCGTCGCGATGCGACACCTACCAACGACTCGGCGACATTGCTGCGACTCGACGGCTCGACCGTGCAGCGGCCATGTGAACATGCCCGGGGGCTACTCGACGACGACCAGTTGACTATGCTACTTGGTAACTTTGTCGCTACTTGGCCACTCGGCAACATCACCGCGACTTGACCACTCGACGACATCACTGCACCACGATAACTCGATGGCTCGATCGCCTAGCGGCTACATGGACACGCTCGGGGGCTCGTCATCAACCTAATGACTTCAGTCACTCGGCAACACCGTCTACTATGATGACATCTTCAATGAGGGCGACCGCCACCAGGCAACATAGTCTCAACACGACGCCTATCGATGACTCGGCAACATCGCCGCGACTCGATGGCTCGACCGCACGGCGGCCACATAGACATGCCCGGGGGCTACTCCGCCTTCACATGGCCACTCGGCTCCTCGGCCGCTCGACGATGTCTTCAATGACTCAGCGTATCGGCAACATCGCTGCAACTCGGCTTGTCCACTCGGCGACATCGCTACACTATGATGACTCGACGGCCATCTAGCTACTCAGCGACGCCGTCAATGACTTGGCGTTTTGGGTTTTCACCCACTCGGTCAATCGGCGATGCCTTCGACTACTTGGCGACACAAGCCAACCGCTCTGAGCTTCGATGTTCCGGCGACATGATGGCTCAACTTCGAAGTTCGACCACTCGCCAATAATATCAACATGCTCGGGGGCTCATCTTCAACTCGGCGAATTCCAAAACTAAGTATCTTTATACTTTCTCGATTTACTTTCGAGGTTTTGGGCTCATGTCCTTTATACTATTTTTTTTCCCACGGCCACTTATTTCTGTTTTCTAAGCAGAAGGTCGTAGATTTATTATGAGTAAAGTTGGGCTTTTTAATCAGTGCTCTTATTTATGGCTTTATTCATCTTTTTTGCCTCGGTTCTTTAATTCTTTGTATTAAACAATCAAGCTCGGGGGCTATTTGTAGATACATGTGTTCTCCTATTTTTTTGTGAATCTAGCAGTACACATGTCGGTCGGTAACCTTTCAGTAGTGCATCAGCCCTGACACCATATGACCTATATCGTCTGTTCTAGTTTCACCTTTTTTGGCTTTAGCCTCAACCGATACATTGCATTTTATTTGTGATTTGGTCTTATTTTTTGTCTTACGCCGACTAGTAACTAAGGCATAAAACTTCTTTGTTACGTGATAGATTGCCACTACACTAAACCCAGAGCCAAAGTTGCGAGAGGTCATGTATCGGTTGGTTCTGATTGCTACGCAGAAATAATTATGACCGATATTGTTGCGACAGACCGAGATTCGAGCTCTTTATATTTTGTCCTAAGTATCCTACGCTGGATCAATCTGGTTGCTAACACGTGAATACGCTGCTATACGCCAGTCGGTCTACTTACAGGAGAAAAATGGATACACACTTGACTTTTCAGTCGACTGATTTGTTTGGCTTATAAAAATAAGTTTTTAAGCAAATAATGTTAATTAACTAATCATTTTTATTTTCTTTATTGTTAGGAACATTCGACATAGAGTAATTTTTTCACCTTCGTCGGTCAACCATGACAATTTCGACTGCCTCCATAGGTTGGCTTACAAGTCCGACCGTTCTCATCAGTCAGCCACGCCAGCTTCGGTCGCCTTCATCGATCGGCTTACAGCTCTGACTGCGGTCGTTAGTCTGTCACATCATATCTGATAGCCATCATCGGTCGGCCATATGTCAGACTGTCGGCTCCACTCGGTCATCATGATTTTGAGTGATTTCTACTTCGTTAGCAGTCGGCAGCTACAACAACCTTGGTTGCCTTCTTCACTCGACCTTAGCGTCATGAGTTAAGTACCGCTGTCACTCAGACATGATATTCTGAGTTGGACGCGACCGACACTCATAACGGCGATTTTCTCGGAGGCTTCTTTGAATAGAAGCACTTTATATCAAATTTATGGTTGATGCCATAATATATAAATATATGATTTGATGATTATATGATAGTGGCTTGATGATCACTCTAACAAATATGCTTCTTTGATGAGAAGTGCATGCCATAATCATTCAAAGCATGATTTGATGATCATGTCGCTATGACTTGATGGTCATACACGCAAAATATCGAGCATCACTCGACTGATTGAAGTCAGTCTATAATAATGAACATAAAGCTCAAAGATATGAGTGATTACAATTTGTCGACACTAATATCAGCAGTGGATCATAGGGCTATCCATGATCCTTGTGTATCGGTAAAGGCATGCGCAAGGCCGAGAGTCATTGGACACACAAGACGCAAGGTTTAGACAGGTTCGAGCCTCCCGAAGGATAACAACCCTACGTCCTGTGTTCTGTGGTGTATTATGCGATATGGTGTGTCTATGAGAGAGCCCCGGCCCCTCCTTATATATCCGGAGGGCAGGGTTACATGATAAGTGTCCTAATCGGTTACAACATGATTTCCAACTAGGATTTTATCTCTAACTTTCTATCTCTAGTATTGACTTGTCGTGTACTCCAAGTAATAATTCGAGTAGTTATCTTCATGGGCTTTATCTTTATTGGACCCCGGCCCACACGGCAATATATCCGAGTGGTGAGGTTTCTCTAGTATATATATCCCACAGTAGCTCCCGAGAGATTTGCAAGTTAGTTGTTGATCTTCAATTGATTGACTAATGCTTCACCATAAATACGATTAACTTTTTCTTGTACAACAACAAATTTGTAAAGGTCTCCAAGAATCTTTAAAAAGAATTATGCGTCAAATAATATGCATGTGCGGGGAAAAAATCCACCTACTAGGTGTATGTATAGCCCCCCGACTCAGAAGGTATTTAAATCAAAAAATATTTTGTGGGTCAAAAATAATAATACCGTATGTAAATCTGGATCTACCACTTTTCTCGATTGATTCGATGAGGACTTTTAAAACGGTAGCCCACAAGATTGGTTCTACCATTCCCCCCAACTAACAAAAGGAATCATTGGTACTAATGAATCCGAGTGATACTTGATAAGATATATTAAGCATAGCAGTCATCAAAATATCCGGGTGATACTTGATCCAATATAACAAGTATAAGAGCCATCAAAAATATTCAAGCAATATTTGATTAAATATAACAAGTATAGCAGCCCCTGGGCGTGATTCCGTGCTAAAAATAACAACTCTTGCAGGGCTCTCCAATATTGAGTAAGATCATAAGTAATCAATGTCGAGATCCAATAATATAGTCGAATGATATAACAACTCGACACAAAAAGATCGAGTGATCTAATAATGAAGCTGAATGATCCAACAACTCGGGATAACAAAACCGAGTGATGTCAATAAAATAGCTCCAATTGATATAGCTACTATAATCTATGAAAATAATATATTCAATAAATAATACATTAATAAAACAAATAATATATTTAATAAGTAATACATATATAAAACAAATAATGTACTCAAAAGATAATACATTGATCAAACCAATAATATATTCAATAGGTAGTACACTGATAAATCAAATAATATATTCAATGTGATACATATATAAAATAACAACATTGATCCATTACCAAAAATGCAATAGATGCTTCGGTTGTATTGAGTGATGAAGTACTGTATGAACTCGAGCCTAACTCTCACAACCAGTAAATATCAGGTACCAATACTACTAAACAACTTCCTTAACATTCAACATGAAGCATAGAGACTAAGAACTCACTCGGATGAACATGTGAGTCAAGGTAAAAAGCCACATTGGTGCTCAACAAACGACATGAATTATGGAGACTAAAAACTCTCTCAGTCAATCATATGCGAGTTAAGATAATACCGAGAGTCTAATGCTTAGATTATGCAGAAAAAAAAATCATTCCTAAGGTAAAGAACCTACGGCCTTTAATTAGATAAATAAAACTAAAATTATAAAAAATACTTAGCTGCTTAATATTCATCGAGCTAAAGACGAGCCCCCGACATAGCAGCTCAAAAGGTCTAAGGGATCAAAATTCCAAAAATCAGTGATCCAATAACTCGGCGCTCCGTGGTCGAGTGATCTAATGACTCATTGCTCTATGACTGAGTGATATCAATGAGATAACTGTAATATAAGAACACAAATAATGTAGTTATATGTAAAATTAATATAAAATATTAATAAAACAATGTCTTTAATATCTAAGTCTGTTGGATTTTTGTTATTCGTCTAAGGCTTATATTTGCTTAGAGTACTGATCATTCAATCAACAGACATAAAAAATAAACAAGGTTCATTAGAAGAATAATATGCACGACAATTTTAACAAACAACATGAGCCATAGAGCTAGACTGACCAATTTAGGTAATGAGAGTCAGACGGGCAACTAAGCAAAACAGCTGAACTCCTCCTAATACCAAATATGTACCGCTAAAACTCATTCGGTCAAACATGTACGAGTCGAAATCAACCGAGAAAAATTATTGACCAATATTGTCAAGGAAAAAGAACGAGTCCAAAAAGAAACTCAAAACTATCACTGTAAGATTAAGAACCTATGGCCTTCAAATTGAGTTGATATGAATAAAATAAAAAATATATAAAATTTACTTAGCTTTGTGATAGTAGACGAATTGTAGACGAGCCATATGCAAGCCATAGACAAGCCCCCGAGCATGCGGCCTGATTGTTGATGCGAGTAAACCAATCACCATGTTACGTCACCGAGTGATTTATTGAGTCAACAAGTGGCTTCAAATGCTTGAGTGACTTAAAACGTCACCAGTGTGTTTGTGCCTTCAACTGTATAGACGAGTCATTGCATCGTCGAGTTGCTGACCCATCAGCCGAGTAGACAACCGGCCTCGCCATCTTGATTACCCGCCTTTTTCACAGCAATAAGCACCTGATTTGATTTGACAAAGACGATATAGCTAACCACAGTGTAGATGGTCAACTCATAGATGCAAAATGATAAGTGCAAAATAAACTCAAAATCTATCCACGTAAGACTAAGAACCTACGACCTTCAAATTGATTTTGTACGAATAAAAAATTATCAAAATAACTTAGTTTTTCAGTAGTCGATGATCCGTAGATGAACCTCCAACACATTGTTTGATTGTTGACTTGAGTCGAACCGAGCCGCCGTGTTGCAAGTAAGATCAACATCAAGTCGTTGAGTAGTAGCAGCATGCCGGCATGGTTGAGCAGTCCTTCTCTTGGTTGAGCTATCCCAACGTCAAAGTGTTCAATGATGCTTTGCCATGCTGCTCCTCCAAACGCCATTGCTTTGGCGACCGCTGTCACAAGTTACACGGCTGGCTACATGCAAGCACGTGTTGACTCATATGTGCAAAAAATAATGCACCACGTAAGTAATACTCCATTAATCAAGTGGAGTAGTATGTATGGAATAAATTAATTCGAAAGGAATAAAAGAAATAAGCAAGCCTTCCCTGTTACGTAATGGTTTGGGCTGGTAGACCGACTCGAAGAATCAGCAAAAACATATACGAGTCGCAGTCTTAGTTGTGTTCTGAATCAAGGAACTCGGCTTGACTCTCCTAGCAGATCGTGAAGATGCGCTCCACCATAGATGGCTGATTAAGCCGGCCTCTGAGTATCATCGCCATAGTTCGAAGCGAACACACATCAGAGACACTTGCTCGGTTGAGTAGGGGAGCTAAGCGGGTGAAAGTCCTTAATCAGCTGCAGATCACCGTGCAAGCCCCCGACTCCACCACGGATCCCCACATGCTGCAGGTCGAGGTGGTCGGCAGTATCAGCTGAAGAGCCAAGCGATCAAGTCGAGTGATATAGTCGTCCCAAATCACCCAATTGCTAGCTAAGTCATCAGCTGAAGGGCTGAGATGACATGCATGTCGCATCTGATCAATACCATACAGCCACGTGATGTAGATGGTCAGCTCGCATATGCAAAAAAAAGATCACGTAGTGAGTACTCGGCTAATTAGCCTAAGTGATTAGAGCAGTTTATGGTATTAAATAATGTAGAAAGAGAAAAAGAAAGAAACTTCCCTGCTTTACGTGAAGTCTTGAGGAAGTCGACTCGGATAGCCAAATCCAATACGCCGACTCCTTCGGTCTTGAAAGATGAAGTCACCGACTCCAAAAATACCATGGCATCGGCCAGCAATTGTGCATAATCACGCCGACTCTTGTTCGGTCTTTGTTGAGCATCGTTTGACGAAGATGCGATTACTTGTGCAACGATACGACGCTTCAACGTCGGTCAGCTTGCGATTAGATCTTGAAGTAGATTAAGGCCATTGAACTCGACATACCGACCGTCACGCTGCGCCCCTTCCAGCCGCGCCAATTGTCGACACTAATATCGACAGTGGATCATAGGGCTATCCATGATCCTTGTGTATCGGTAAAGGCATATGCGAGGCCGAGAATCGATGGACACATAAGACGCAAGGTTTAGACAGGTTCGAGCCTCCCGAAAGATAACAACCCTACGTCCTGTGTTCTGTGGTGTATTATGCGATATGGTGTGTCTATGAGAGAGCCCCTGCCCCTCCTTATATAACCGGGGGGGAGGGGGGGGGCAGGGTTACATGATAAGTGTCCTAGTTGGTTACAACATGATTTCCGACTAGGATTCTATCTCTAACTTTCTATCTCTAGTATTGACTTATCGTGTACTCCAAGTAATAATCCGAGTAGTTATCTTCATGGGCTTTATCTTTATTGGACCCCGGCCCACTCGACAATATATCCGAGTGGTGAGGTATCCCTGATATATATATCCCACACAATTCTTAAGGAAAAGTTACTTAATCATGATTGAAATCATGGTAACTTAGTACTTGGCTATGATTGATGTCATAAAGACTCGATTTATTCGGTTGTGATTGAAGTCACCCGTTTAGAATATAATCATTCAGCTGTGATTGAAGTCACCCGTTTGATTCATAAATCACTCATAGGCCACTCGGCCAAAGACTATGTCATTTGGCTATGATTGATGTCATAAGCCTACGTTCACTCGGTTGTGATTGATGTCACCCGAATATATTATAGCACTCGGCAATGATTGAAGTCATTGGTTTGAGTCATCTGCCACTCAGCGGTGATTGAAGTCACTCGACTAAGTCATTTATCATTCGATAATGATTGATGTCATTCTACTTAGTTATTTATCACTCAGATTTGATGATTTGAGTGATTTCTCCTTAAAGAGAGCCAATACGACTATTCTTGTTTTGGACTCTTGCATTATTTGCAGTTTCCAAATGATACAAGAGTCGGGGGCTACACCTAATTAGGTGCACCTAATCGGTACACCAGATGATTTCTCGAAGACATTTTTAGATCTTTGAGATTCTCACAAGCTCGCTGATACAAAACTGAAGCATTCTATATGGCATAAACCAGTCGGGAAGCTACTGAAGACTAGCATCAAGCTTGCAAGACTCTCGGGGGCTTCTGTCGATGACCTGTACCTTAGGGTACCTCATATAGAAGGAAAGTGAAGGTAGACTCCTACTAGGATAAGAGCAGTAGACCGACTAGGACTCCGCCATGTAACCCTGTCCCCCCGGATATATAAGAAGGGGCAGGGGTACTCCTCAAGGGACAACTAGAAGTCGACAAGACAAGTCGACAAGACAAGCTGAATTAGATAGATCCATACGGGGCATAGATTAGACACAACTAGACATCATCGTCTAGATCTACCCTTCTCATCTAGATCTTTAGATCTAGACATATCAATATAAATACCACATACCACAGGACGTAGGGTTTTTATCCTCCGGAAGGCCTGAACCTATCTAAATCGGCGTCTTGTGTTACCATCGTCTCTCGATCTCGCGCATACCCCTATCCTATTTATAAATCCACATAGATGAACTACCCTATGTCTATTGTTGAGATTAAATCTCGACAGAAGAAAATGAAAATTCAAAAGAAAAGTTGGAACCTATGTTTAGGAGAGGGGTGAGATACTTTTCTGGGATCAAAATTTAGAAGGTCGTATAAAAAAAAGAAGCCAGAGTAAAAAAATTTTAAATGGTTTTCTAAAGAGTGAAGTGCATCATAGTTTCTTAAACTATTTAGGAATAGTCATATAGGTTTATGAACTTTTAAAGTGACTATTTGGGTTCCTAACTATTCCTAGATGGTTATCTAGGTCTACGAACTTTATAATGACTTCTTAAAATCCATGATTTATTTATATTGTGTCAACTAGGTCTACAATGTTGCTACCCAACAGCTCTACACGAGCGTCGCCGCCGCCACACAACCGGTATCCATGTGAGCATCATCGAACCTTCACAACTGACACCAGCTGGCAATAGCTACGCTCTGCCTGTTACGGCCTTGCCCATCCATCTAGCCTCGTTCTTCCCATCACGACCTCGTCTTCCCGCGCTTGTTACTTGTTAACCACGAAGACGGCTTGTCCAATACCCGTGACGATGGGCTGCCTTCCGTACATGGCGTCCTTTACACGTGATACATCGTCATCGTCACCGCCTGACGGGTAGACGGGAATTCTCGTGATCAACAGACGTAGGTCTCAATGGAGAGAGCGAGGTCGCAATGGGAAGAGCGCACCTTCTGTTAGCTAGCTGGCATCATCACGTAGGCTCAGTAGTGTTCGTCTATAGGGCGGTTTTATAGCGGTGAGACGATGTGTAGAGAGCGATTCGGCGGTGGCATTGTGCTTGGAGAATGCATAAGCGATGACAGTGAGGATCTAGTTGATATAAAATAAAGAAATCATAGATCTAGGATCACTATAATGCTCGTGGACATGAATGATCATTCCTATATAGTTTAAGGGTTTAGATGATTGTTTTGAGAGTTTGTGGAATCTAAATAATCATTTCTATATAGTTTAATAGGGTTCAGTCTTTTCTAAATTTTAGAGTAGAGATAAGATGCTCCAACCCCTTCATCCCGACGAACGAGGAGCTACAAGTCGAATGGGCGACAGGGAGGTTACGGTGCAGCGAGGCACAACGAACGCGGCCGGCGCGACGCGCGTGCAAGCAGCAACCTTGGTACAGTGCCAAGGAGGTGCTGCAAACCAGCTTGCATTGGCCGCCATCCTTGGTACAGTGCTGGCGGGGATGCGTTGGGGCTCGCCGTCAACAAAAGCGCCAAGGAGGCGTGGGCGCCGAGCGGACAGGCCATGAAGACGATGTGTATGGACGGACGACGCGCGTGCAGGAGGCGAACACGCGTTCCGCGACGGTAAAAGTCTATGATTACAACCTGGTGGCGGTGGCAGTGTCGATTGTCGATCGGGCTGGTCAGGCGGCTCCTGCCATGTCGGTGGATTGGGCTGAAGCAGCGGAAGGAGCGCCGGCGTGTTAGCCGGAAACAGTGACGACGACGAGGACACGCGACCGCAGCAGCAATGTGCGCAAAGCAGACCGACGTTCCGCGCCGAGCCTGGTGCAAATGTTTGTGGGCTTCTTGTCTTGGGTAATGCCAAGTGGAGGCCGAAATGAAGCTGGGCTGCCGTATAATATGTATATCGCTCCCTTCCAGAAGAAACCCTATTAACAGCCACCCTCTCTGGTCATCGTCTTCTACTGATCGGGAATTTCATCCCCCCACATTTAGGAGACCATTCCGGGATCGGGCAATGGTAAGGCAGCAATTTTATACCATCAAAAAGTTCCGGCATCAGAAACAATAATACATGACTGATGGGAATCAGTGCGAAGCCAAGTGTTTGTTGTTGAACTGAAACATCATCAGTGTTAGCTCTGGGCTGTCCAATTTCCGTAACTTCTATACATCACATCCAAATCTGTCACGTCTGTCTCAACTGTTGTTTGTGACGAACTTTCTTATTTGGCCCCTCGTTTAGCATCGTTAGAATATCCAGATTTGCTTACGTTTCAGTGATACATGCTCCATTTTCATGCAAAGCGACATTCATTTCATTGGTCTTTAGGAACGTTGCCCAATTGTTCTGTATATGTCTTATGTGATTGATGACTGGAATGTAATTCCAAGTTTCCTTGTTTCAGATGAACAAACCACTTCTTCACCGCAGCTAAGATCTGCATTTCTGGGCAAGTGCTTACCAAATAATGATATAATCTTCCCAGATCCTACCCCTAAGTTTTTTTTTTCTCATTTACATAATTCAGTTGAGAGTTCCTTCTGTTATGCAAGTTATTTTTTATTAATCCTGCAACTGCTTAGCTGAATTGTCTATTAGAAGTTTGGAATAGAATGTTTTGTTGTCACTGAATGCACTCCGATTGCTTATTACTACATTCCTCTTTGTTAAGATTTGTTAACTGAATAATTTATTGCCTTCCACAAATGTGACTGGATTGATCTGGTCGGTGCGTCATGCCTTCTATGATATATCTTCCCGCCGCTTGCATCCGATCTTGGAGAAAGATATAGTGTCCATCGCTTCCTCAGATTGTTTGCGAAATCCGCTGAAGGCATGTATTGGAGTCATAGAACCACTTCACAAACTTTGACCCACATGATCAGTTACAATGCCTACGGTGTGCAAAAACTGTACTGGAGGGCAAGGCACCTGAGCTCTACGATTATTGTGCTAATCCCAACTGCATGGGCCCATATGGATACTTCCCCATTCATGAAGCAGCTGAAAGATTCTCTGTTGACATGATCAAGTTGCTGTTCCTATACGGCGCATCCGCCAATGTACGCACAGCCGGTGATGCTGTCATTGAAGGTCTACTCCCTCTCCATGTTGCAGTTGAGAATACATGCATGGACAAGTATCTGGAGGACAATCTATTTCCTACCCAGAGTCATCAGGATTATATATACAAGCTCATCCATCTGCTGTTCTTGCCTGAGATGGTCTGTTTCACTTTTCTCTGTGCACTATGTATTTTCGCAGCGTGAAAAATGAAAAATCGTGCGTTGAAGCCTGTTATTTTCAATTTATTAGAGGCAAAGAGTTAGCAATTAAATTGCTATTAAATAAATATATTCCCTTCGGCTCAGTTTTTTACACATTAAATTTGATATGATCAGAGGAAATGGGATAATAAAAATTGTTATTTATGCAACGCATCTTGCTTGCATACAAATAATATAAGGCACTCACATGTAGTTCAATTGTGTTTTTGTTTTTCAGAAGATATTCTTGGATACGACTAGACTGCTTGCCAAGGAAACAGATAATCTAGTTGATGAGATCTGGGATTGCACTAAGGGTGGAAAACTTCTAGATGCTGCAGTTGTACTCCTGGCAGCTCAAGGGCAAATCCGACGTGGGTACTATTTGTGAAAGAGGCACGTCAATGGAAATCAGCAAAATGGGTTTAGTGTTATCATGCATCGTATAGTGATTCACTTTGTTGACAGGAAACGGGCAAAAGATTATGCATTTCTGCTTGTTGATTTAATTTCCCAAGCTGGGGAAGATATTGATTCGTACATTCAAGAAAATTCGTAGGTACCACATTTTTTGTATTTGTAGTTACAGTGATTCGGTAATTTTCATATTGATTGAGGGAAAAAAGAAAATATATATTTTCTCATTGGTGGAACAATACAACAGTTAATTCCTTACACGTAGAAGAGATTTTAAAAAATTATACAAGCCCACTAAATCATTAGTTTCTACCTGTGTACTAATTTTGTTTGCATGGACCGGCATAGCTGGTCTGTTTTTCCCTGTTTTGTACCATAAATATTGTGTTAAACCCATCGATATTAATCTTCCAATCAGTGGATTGTTTTCACGAGTGTTGCAGTAAATTAATCTTCCAATCAGTGTGATGGCTTCTCGAGTGTTGCAGTAAAAGAGTTTAGTACTTATGGATCACTAGTGTTGAGAAGGTGAGCCTTTTGTGGGTCATCTCCAGAGGTAGCGGTTATCCTTAAAATAGTTTCGATAAGACCATCATTCTCTGTTTTTTTTTTCTTGAAATGCTCTGGCTGATTTATGATGGGATCTGATATGAGATTATGTGGAGCGAAACAAGGGACTATCCGGCAATCAATCCTCATTGAGGTCAACCGGATATTTTTTTCTGGAGGCATTGCACATAATAAAATAAATACTTGCATTAATGATATTTTCTTATGTTATATTTATGATTATGTTTGCTGTTTGATTAATCCCGTCTTTTGGTTCATCTGTTCTAATTAAACTCTGCCCATCCTAACCCCTGTGTCATCTTTTTTTTCCACCTCCTATATGATTCTGCTGCTTGATATGTATCATCCATTTATGTCTTCATTTGGCCTTCTCGTTTTCCTTTTTCTCGATTAAATTGTGGCTTAAATGTGATCCAGGCCCCCCCATGTGGAGGTCCTCAAATGGGTTTCATCTATTCTTATGGATCATGATTTTGCCCTATTCGGGAAAGCCTTGAAGTTGAAAACTTGTACCGCTCATTTTACAGTTCTTTTATATAACATTTTTTATGCATATTTGTGTATTTTGTCAATTACTTAATTATTTAATTTTCTTGTTCTCAAAGCCGCCCATATGCTTGCAAAATTTCTGACAGAGATGACCATTGCAAAGGTATGTTGATAACATCACTTGTTATTTCCGAAGCTCACTTCAAATGTTATTAGAGATTTCATCTTTGTTTTGCTTTAATTTTTTTAAAATGCTAAATTATTGTACTTGAATGATCTGCTTATCAATCTCGGATAATTCAAGCATCATATTTTCCATGACAATTCCAAATATTTAAGTTCATTTTCATCATGCTTAATTGTGGATGTTTTAATTTCATGATATTTTTCAATACAGGCTATTAGAAAGAAAATGACCACGGGATGGGTCCGATGGGATACCACATACACAAGGAGAAGTTATTTACCATACTGGAGATCAGTCCTTGGAGCCAAGTGTACTGTGAGGGTGATACCATCCTATGCAAGAGAGGATAGGTTTATGCCTGATATTGAACAACTGAGAAATGTATATTCTCCTATTCCAAATTGGAATCTCCGAATTGTGGAAAGAATACGGCAACTTTTTTTTTGAAAGGAAAATATATTAAAAATTAAGTAAAGTTATTACAGTCCCGACTCGACACACGTTCCTCCAAAACCAGGTCCTGGATACACTCAGGAATAAGAGAAAGACAGTCTACTTCGACCTAGACGCTTCGCAACCTGCGCTAAGGTATGCGCAATTTTATTCTGACACCTGCTGATCTTCCGCACCATGAAGAAGCTTCTCTTACTGCCCTCCTCCTTGATGTCGTGTACAATAGGCGCCATTGGTGATCTATCTCTTTCTTTCGCCTTGATCTTCTTGGTTACCGTGGCACTGTCCGACTCGAGGATGATGGCTCTATCAGGCCAGCGCTCGGCCAACCGAATGCCATCCAGACATGCCAAAGCTTCCGCCTCATCTGCATCCTTGCAATGAAACAAGACACGCGAGGCCGTCAGGAGGGGTTGACCCAGATGATCCCGTATGATTACGCCTACACCCGCTGCTCCGGTTGTGTTATCAAAAGCACCATCCACATTGACCGCAAGAGAGTTAACGTCAGGAGGAACCCAACGTGGGACATCAATGTTATTTGCTCCAGCTTCGCCTCGTGTTCCCTGCTGACCAACTGGTTGCTTTCCTTTGTTATCCACCTGATGTGTCATGCATGCTCTCCTCAGGCTTTCCACACTGATCCCTCAATGGAGATCTTTTCTCCAGCTTGGGTGACTCCGTTACGGACACTCCACACTGTCATTAGCATAAGGAAGTTCATCATGGTGTATGCCGGATATTTCTGTATCAGAATCAGTAACCAGTCAAGCCCTGTGGGGGTAAGATCCTCCTCATTTGGCAGTTCCCAGATTTCAGACATGGCTTGCCATAGTGCTCTCGCATGTGTACACCTAATCACTGCATGGAAGCCATCTTCCGCCTCTACACCACATAAACTGCATGTATCAACTGTATCAAGGTGTCTGTAGCATCTGTTGGCCTGGGTAGGGAGCCCGTTAGACGCTAGCTTCCAGGCAAACACTCTCATCTTTGGGGGAACTTTTGTTTTCCACAGTGCTTTTCATACCTCCCGTTCACCCTCACCTGACAAGCTAGTGCCCACTGAACCTAGCCCATGTTCTAATTTCATCGCAAGTCTGTAGGCACTCCGAACCGTAAATCCGAACCGTAAAGATACCGGTTTTTTCTGGATACCATGCGACCAGGTCTTCTGTATCAGTGTTAGGCAATTTGATCTCCAGAATGTCTGCGGCATCCCACTGAACCTAGCCCATGTTCTAATTTCATCGCAACTAACTACTCATTAGCAACAAAGAAAGTTATTTCGTACTGCCGCATTCACGCTTGTGAGTAGAAAGGTATACATGCTTGTTAATAACTGGATAGGATTTTGGTCCGTTGAATTCATCAAGATTTTTGAAATGGTCTCTAGAGATAGAAGTTGTTTAGTGATGACTTATTGTCCCTTTATTAAGTTTTCTTTACGGGAGATCAAGTCCCACCTGATTACCATTTTTCATTAGTGGCGGTCCAAAATGACCCGTAGTTTAATTACATTTTGTAAGTATATCAAGTCCCTTTATTAAGTTGCTACATCATCTTGCTTCAACTTCGATTTATGATGCAAAAAGAACATACAAATGTGTAGATTTACTCCATTCGTCCTGTTGTCTTTTTTTTTTGTGCGCAGGTGCCTGGTGGCAAGCGGTGCAATTGGTAATCACATTTCTGCAAGCTATGTAGTCAATTATATGCGTGCTGCAGTATGATCAAATCTTACTCCGTGTCCTGCCAAGTGGTGTTCAGACAAAACTTAAGGTATCTGTGGTTTCATGTATCCGGACCCAGACGTGGGGCTAAAGACGTGAATATGTGTTTGCTACAACGCAACTAGCCAACTAGTAGCAGAGTATAGCAGCTAAAAGCCTAAAACTTGGTCTTTGTTTCGTCCAAACACCCAGGCTGCTCATACGTGAACCCATTGTTGACCAGCACGGAGCTGTGATTATCTGGAGTTCCATCTTCACCACGTCTTTCCATGGCTAGCCAATACTCGATCTTAGTTTTTTTTTTCTTTCCAGGGAGTGCGAGCAATGACAGCATAGGGACTGAGGTCATAACCGCGGGTTTCTGAATTACTACGTTAACAATAACAGTTACAATAACATCTTTAAATATGCATATAAATTTTTTTAAAAATATAAATAGATGAAGCATGTAATCATATTCCATCATATATAGTTTAAAATGCAGCCAATAAATACGTAAAAAAAAGAGAAATTAATCGGTTGCGGGTTTAAAATAAACACTTGTAATAACTAATTTCATAATTTATATTTTTATAAAAAATTGTTACATCTAAATTTTATTGACATGACATTTATCAAAAACGAAACTCCTAATATAATCCGTAATACCGTAGCAATTCTACTGTTGCTCAGACTCGCCACGTTATGCTTACGCAGCCGCTGTCACTAAAGATACCGGAGGCACGTTTGCCGGGCTCAGAAACAGCACTAGACGCATAGGCTATCGTAGCAATTCTACTGTTGCTCAGACTCACCACGTTATGCTTACGCAGCCGCTATCACTAAAGACACCGGAGGCATGTTTACCGGGCTCAGAAACTGCACTAGACGCATAGGCTATCGGGGCAAGCGATAAGCTATGTGTGTTGTTCTTGATCGGCGACGTTGCATGTGCATTTGTGGACTTGTGTGCATCAGACTTCTCGGAAAGACGGGTGGTTTGCCTCTCCCTTTACAATCCTGAGAGACGCCTCGTTGTATCACCATCCGCTTAGTCCACTGATGCGGTCGAGGTATTGCCAGAACAGAACAAGCTCAACGAAGGATCTCCTACCCCTACCTTCCGCATCGGTTCCTGTGTACCCGTGCTACGGCTGATGATCGAGGAGTTTCTCTCTCAAATACCGATACATCAAGAAGACAGAACCGTAAATGTCACATGTGCTTGCATATGTCTGTGCGCAGTATGTAGCACCGTAGTGGCAATGAGTGAAGCAATGCAAGGCTCGGCGTGGCGTCTTTTGTAATCTCTACCTGTGAAACAGTACGAGACGAGAGCGGTACATGTAGATAGTACAAGAACACGACTTTGTTTTTAGGGGCGTTTACTGCCTCACGTGACACCTTTACGGCCGACGTGTTTTCAGGTTCATTCGATTTTAATTCTTATCTGTACATTTCACAATTTGATAAGATTTGCGTCCAAAAACAACCATAAATTTGACTCCTCCACCCCCACCCCGGCATGTTACTGAACCCAACAATCAAACCTACTGGCTACTAGTAGTAAACTTTCAGTTACTCCTTTTCAATTATTAGTAAAGGTAGTTAAAAACAGACTTTCTTCACCGACAAGCTTGCAGTTGCGAGTGTGACAAATCAGATCTCATGCCCAACCGAACTCGCTCATATCTCAATCCCGGAATTGTGGCTATTTAATATATATTTGCTATGCAGATCTCTTACTTAATGAAGCCTAAATCCTGGCCTAGTGGCCGTGTTAAATTAAACAAAATCTTGAACAATAACCCCAAATCGCGCCCTTGCCACGCCGTGATACTCGCGCGCCGACTGCCAACGTGCCAACCAAACCCAAAGCCACATCCAGCACGCGGGCGTGGCGGCAGCTCACGTCATTTACTAGCGCCGTAGCCGGCAGTCCCGCGTGCAGAGTGTGCTTGCTTCACTCCCGCTGTCGACTCTGCGTGGCCCCTGTCGGTGGCCGCTCTGCTTCTTCTCCCCACCTCCCCCCCCCCCCCCCCCCCCCCCCCCACCACTCCCCTGTTTCTCTACTCCCATTCGGCCATTCCCCCGTTCGTTCAATGGCGGTCGACCCGCGGCAGGTGGTGGCGGGCTTCCTCACGCTGTCCATGTTCGTTATGCTCGGCAACATGATCAAGCACGACCACTTCTCCTCCAGCACCGAGGTTGTTCCTGCAAAGATCTCGCATTCCCCTCTCTTATTACCGTCCTTTCCTTTCATGGGTTTAGTAGTGGTACTCTTTTAGCTGGCGTGCCGTCGATTCTTGATTTCCTGCTGTAAATCAAGCTCGTCGTGAGAATCAGTCACTTGGCTCCACTAATCTGTGTTGTTTGGGTGTGAGGTCGTGATTGGGGCACTCGATTTGGTTGTCAGTTGTTCGGAGCCTCTGAGATGCGTGATTATTAGGAATGAGATTTCCATTTTCCTTTCGGTTCTTGCCAAATCTCAAGTGATTTGGGGATCCAATGGTGAAAGGGGATCTTGAACTGTTTCTGAACCTTGACTTTAGGGCTTAACTAGGGTTTATTTAGTATTATTCTATTCCAGCCCAGTAGGGCCAGTACCACGTTGGCCAGTGGTCACTAGTCACTACACACTAGGTAGCGAGTCAAAAGAATCATAAGCTTGGTGTCTGTAAAGAATACATTTTTAGCTTTCCCGAAACAAGCCCTTTGGTGGGGCTGGATCTGTACATAAATCTCAAATTGCAGAGATAGATCCTTTATAAAGCAAAAGGAGGACGTCATTCTTTCTTTAGTTATCACTATTCAGAGTCTCGTCTTAAGTGTGAACTAGCTCCATCAGTATCTCTAGGGGAAAATACCGAACAGATACTCTGAACTAATCGGTTGTGACTAGGATGCTAAGTTATTGCACAGTTTCAAAAAAGGGATGTCATTGATAAATCTGGCTATTGTAAAGGTTTTTTTCTCTACTGATTTTGGGCATGCTGTAACAAATTCCAATTTGAAACAGCTGAGCGTGGAGGCAACAGGTGTAGAGTTCAACAGTGTGAAGGTTGTGGACAATGTTGAAATGACCGATGCCGAAAGGGTTGGAGTGGATCACCTAATGGAGGCTGACGAGGAGCTTAAACCATGCTGGGCCAGTCCAAGACCAAGTGAGCAATGTCATATTCAGAAGTTCTTGCATTTGATTCTTTCCCTGAAAAAAGTTGGGTTCTGATGGAAATTATTTTTTGTAGAAGATCAGCTGTCTAATGGTTTTGTTACATTCTCATTGACCATTGGCCCTGAATATCACATCTCACAGGTGAGCCTGTAATTCTCTGCCTTTGGTATATTTGATTAAAGAACAATGCAGTATGCCGGCATGTTCTGTTTGACTAAATTCCTTGAACACCTCCTGAGAAAATTTTATCTCCAGATTACAGATGCTGTGGTTATTGCAAGGTATCTAGGTGCAGCACTTGTACTTCCAGAAGTCAGAGGACTTAAATTAGGAAACACGCGGTATGTCTCTGGAGCAAGGAGGCAAATTTTCAAGTTCCTTCAGATAAAACCTTTTTGCACGTTTATTTAATTTTTGTCCATCTCAATTAATAATTGACGCTGTATGAACAGAAAATTTGAAGACGTGTATGATGTGGGTAAGTTCATGAGGAGCTTGAATGGTGTTGTCAAAGTAATACATGAACTACCTGACGAAGTTAGTGCTAGGAAGCCAGCAGTTATTAGAGTACCAGACCAGGTGACTGAAGACATCATCTCAGAGACCATTCAGCCCATCTTCCAAAAAAATAACTACTTAAGACTTGCGGTTGATTTCTCTTCTGTAAGTTTTCAACCAAAGGAGACGAATAACAAGGACTTGGATTCAACTGCTTGCCTTGCAATGTTCAGCAGTCTTCAACTGAAACCTGAATATTCTGAAGTGGCCAAACAAATGTTGGCCAGGCTGAAAGAGTCAAGCAAAGAATCAGAAGGGGTGGTCTTGGCAATTGATTTGCAGAAGGACTTGCTAGAAAAGAAGAGTTGCAGATCAAACGGAAGCAGTAGAAGAAAAGGCTGTTACTACCCTCATGAGGTTCTGGGTTTCCTGAGGAAGGTTGGCTTCTCAGCTAATACAACCATATACTTGACAGAGACGTGGGGGCGCAAAGATCTGAATGCACTGAAGGAAGCATTTCCAAACACTTATACCAAGGCAAGTTACTAAGTCATTTGTTAATGTCATTTACTTCTGTTTTCTCCCAAGAAAATTCTGACTACGGTATAGAGAAATACAATCTTTTATTGCCATGATGTATTAACGGAGGTTAAAACTATACTTATACTGCACAGGGAAGCACACATAGTTTCCAATTTTTCATGTGTGACCATGATTTACAGTGAACTGAGTAGCTCAACATTTGTGTTTCTGCAGGCTGACATAATGCCAGCTGAAAACAAAGGTGAATTCCTCAAATCCAGCAACATGGACCTAGCGAGGGCTCTGGACCTGGAGATCTGCTCACAAAGCGATGTGTTTGTCCCTGCCATTACTGGTCTCTTCTATGGACATGTCACGGGCAAGAGGATCCCGTCGGGCTGGACCCAGATCCTTGTGCCTGCTCCTGGGCCTGGCACTTCAGTTCAGAACTTCGTCTCTACTTACGTTTTGAAGAAGAGCCATCTTGCGTACAAGTGCTACTGCTAGTGTTGCCTGCTTTTGTTCTATTACTCTAATAATATCTCAACTGAAATGAGCCTCTTGGCAGTGCCTTGGTACATATGTAAGCGTAAGCACTGGTTAAGGTTTTGTCTTGAGTAGCGTATGTTGGTTGCTTATTGTCTGGAACAAACTGTAAGGAGCAGGATTGTATTGTCGTAAAATGAACTTAAGGATGCATGTAACAAGAATTTGGGTGATGTATGGTGATGCTTCTCAACTGTTTTGTCAGCTCACCTGTTTTGCACTAGAAACTATACTAGTATGAGTATTCTTGTGTCTATTGTGAGTAGTAAGAAGTAGGCATTGTTAGGCAACGGGTAGGCTACGATAGCAATAATAATTTCTACCATTCAACCAGGAAACCTTGTAAGTAGGGGATCATGGATCGTTATCACTAGACTCGCAGACGGAGCGGAAGCGAATGTTGGAGCAGCTTGTGCAATGTAGTCGCGCGTCGGTGTAGAGGAAGTAGTCGATCACGTCAAATGTCTCCTCCTAGTCCAGCCGTTCGGCACCGTAGCAACAACAGCGCTTCCTCGCGGTATCCACACGTACGGGGTTGGAACACCGTGCGTGGCGTGCTAGCACCAGCAACACGGTTAGGGTTGTGGGCGAGAAAGAGAGGAGCGCGGCGGCTAGGGTTATGGACTGGTAGTTCGTACCCCTTGCCCCGCCTCCACTTATATAGACCCTTCTAATGGGCCTCGACAAGTTGGTCCATTAATAGACTAATCCCACACGGATCAATATCCGTATGTCCCTCACATACGGATCAAATCCGTAATGTCTCTTGGGCATCTTTCCAACAATCTCCCACTTGCACTAGAGACAATCACATAGGCAAGCGATGTTCCAATCCGTTAAGTGTGTGACCCGTTAGATTCACATGTACACGACAATGATGTAAAAACGCTTTTTCAAATCATAAATCAATAGCGGCACCTAGCAGCACATACTGATTCTCGTATACACATAAAGATCATATCGGCTAAACCTTTGATATACACATTCAACGACCCCTTTGCCTCATGATATTAGTCAAGCTCAAGGCGAGATACGTGCCATCCCTATAATAGCTCGACCATTCACTCGAACGTCTAGTGGATTTATCATGACTAACTCTTAGTCATCGTGATTAACTTTTAATCACATTGGCATGGTCATGCACTTCCAAATCCATCTAACTCGAGGGGCCCAGAGATATCTCTCCTGTTATTAGGAGGGGCAAATTCCATCTTGACCGCTCACACCCCATGACATATTTCATAACATATCCGAAAGCTACCTTTATGACTACCCAGTTACGGAGTAGCGTTTGATAACCCCTACATGTGCTACTACGCATTCTGGGGATCAATGACGATCTTAGGTCTAAGGATCTCGAAGGTACATCATTCAAGACAACGACTGATGGCATAAAAATAACATCATAGCAGAGTTTTTTAGTGGGTCAATCCAACACCATGTTCTCCAACATGTGTCCACATTATTGATTTGATATCTCCATATCAATGATCTGTGAAACTTGATCATCAACCAATACATGTGCTAGTCCATGAATCATTATTGTTCCACATAATGATAAGGAACTAGGGATCATTTAGGATAATATTATGAAAAACAACGAGTTTCACAAATAAGTCACGTACTTGTCAGTCAATACAATAATTATTATCCATGGAACAGAATAACACTTTATTCAATCACACATAAACATAGATATTACATAATCTCTCATACATTAATCATGCAGATATCTAATACCCATGGATCTCATATGTGCCTCATGCTTGGACTGAGAGAGAGAGGCTTTGTCAACGGATCAGCGATGTTTGAATCCGTGTGCACCTTGCATATCTTTACATCACCTCGAGCGATAATGTCTCGGATGAGGTGATAACGCCGTAGTACGTGTTTATTCTTTTGATGCGCTCTAGGCTCCTTGGCTTGCGTAATGGCACCACTATTATCACAATAGAGATCCATTGGACTGGACGCACTAGAAACCACACCCAACTCAGAAACAAATTTTCTGATCCAAACAACTTCCTTTGCAGCTTCTGAAGCGGCAAGATACTCGGCCTCCGTTGTTGAATCAGCAACCGTATCTTGCTTGGAACTCTTCCAGCTCACCGTGCCTCTGTTGAGGCAAAACACATATCCAGATTACGTTCTCGAATCGTCTTTGTCAGTTTGGAAGCTAGCATCAGTCTAACCATTTACAACGAGCTCTTTCTCACCTCCATAGACTAGGAACATACCCATAGTTCTTCTCAAGTACTTTAGGATATTCTTACTAGTCATCTAGTGAGCTTCTCCTGGGTTTGATTGGAACCTGCTTGCAGCGCTTAGAGCGAAAGCTACATCTAGACGCGTACATATCATGGCATACATGATGGATCCGATAGCCGAAGCATACGGGATCGCTTTCATCTTCTCTATCTCATCAGGTGTCGAAGGACACTGAGTCTTGCTAAGAGTAATGCCATGCGACATGGGCAAGAAACCTTTCTCGAAATCTTGCATATTGAACCGTTTCAATAACTTATCGATGTACGTGTCTTGGCATAATCCAATTAGCTTTTTTTGATCTATCTCTATAGATCTTAATGCCCAAAATGTAAGCTGCCTCTCTTAAGTCCTTCATAGAGAAACTCTTTCTCAAAGAAGTCTTTACAACTTCAAGCAATGGAATATTATTGCCGATCAATAATATGTCATCCACATAAAGGACCAGAAAGACAAGCGCGCTCCCACTAGCCTTTTTGTAAACACAAGGCTCTTCTTCGTTTTTAATGAAGCCAAACCCTTTGACTACCTCATCAAAGCGAAGATTCCAACTCCGAGATGCTTGCTTTAGTCCATAAATGGACTTTTGAAGCTTGCATATCTTTCTAGCATTTTGTGGATCGACAAAACCTTCAGACTGTGTCATGTACACATCCTCACTTAGGGTTTCCATTAAGAAAAGCCGTTTTGACATCTATTTGCCATATCTCATAATCATAAAATGCGGCAATTGCTAGAAGGATCCGTATAGACTTTAGCATAGCGATGGGCGAGAAGGTCTCATCATAATCAACTCCTTGAATTTGCTTAAAACCTTTCGCCACCAATCGTGCCTTATAGATGTGAACATTTCCATCCATGTCTATCTTTTTCTTAAAAACCCATTTACACTCAATGGTTTTTACACCATCAGGCGGATCTATCAAGTTCCAAACTTGATTTTCTCTCATGGATTCTAATTCGGATCTCATGGCTCTAAGCCATTTCTCAGAGTCCGATCCCATCATTGCTTCACTGTAAGTCTTAGGCTCATCATTGTCTAAAAATAATATGTCGCGCTGCCCCGTGGTTAGGAGCGTGAACTTTTTAGGAGCGCGACGTGCCCTTTCTGACCTACGTGGGGCTGGTGTTTCAACAATTGGTTCAACAACAACTTGTTCAACCAATTGTGGTATAGTGGAAGAAGAAAAATTTTCTGGAGCGTCTTGAATTTCTTCAAGTTGCACCGTTCTCCCACTTACCCTTTTAGAGAGAAACTCTTTCTCTAGAAAAACACCATTACGAGCGACAAACACTTTGCCCTCTTCCCGATTGTAGAAATAATAACCTTTCGTTTTCCTAGGGTATCCTACAAAGAAGCATTTATCAGACTTGGAAGAAAGCTTATCATACGTCATACGTTTTACATAAGCCTCACATCCCTAAATCTTAAGAAAAGACAACCCGGGACGCTTCCCAGTCCATATCTCATATGGTGTCGTTTCCACAAATTTAGATGGAACCCTATTAAGTGTGAAAGCGGCAGTTTCTAGAGCGTATCCCCAGAAGGACAATGGAAGATCACTTTGGCTCATCATAGACCTAACCATGTCTAACAAGGTTCGGTTCCTCCGTTCGGATACTCCATTCCATTGAGGCGTTCCTGGCGGAGTCCATTGTGGAACAATTTCACATTGCTTTAGATGTTCACCAAATTTATGGCTCAGATATTCACCACCACGATCAGATCGTAGAAGTTTAATAGTCTTGCCTAATTGATTTTGTACTTCATTTTGAAATTCTTTAAATTTTTCAAAGGATTCAGACTTATGCCTCATTAAGTAGATGTAACCATATCTACTAAAGTTGTTGGTAAAAGTTATGTAAGTATTGAAAACTTATGCCTCATTATGCCTCATTAAGTAGATGTAACCATATCTACTAAATTTTTCAAAGGATTCAGACTTATGCCGTGCAACTCATTGGTCCACATACATCCGTATATACAAGTCCCAATAGTTCACTCGCCCTCTCATTATTTCCTGTGAAAGGCGACTTAGTCATTTTGCCAAGTAAACAAGATTCACATGTGTCAATTGATTCAAAATCAAAAGAATTTAGAAGACCATCTGTATGGAGCTTCTTTATGCGCTTCTCATTTATATGACCTAAACGACAATGCCAAGTATATGTGGGATTCAAATCATTAGACTTGAGCCTTTTCGCATCAATGTTATAAATGGGCTTATTCTCAAGATCTAAGTAATATAATCCATTCACCAATAAGCAATTACCATAGAGAACATCATTCAAATAAATAGAACAATACTTGTTCCTTATTATGACCTCATAACCATCATCTTCCTCCAAACATTTTGAAGAAATAATGTTTTTGCCTATGGCGAGAATGTAATAACAATTATTTAATTCCAAAACTAATCCTGACGGTAATGAAAGTGGATAAGTTCCGACGGCCATCGCAGCAACCTTTACACCATTGCCGACGCGAGCATCCACCTCGCCCTTTGCACATTTCCTTGCTTCTTTAAGCCCCTGCAATGATTTGCAAGTATGAATCATCGATCCGGTATCAAATACCCATGAATCATAAGGACGTGTAGCAACATTATTAATTTCAATAACATTGATACCTGAATTAGAAGTGTCTGCACGTTTCTTCTTCAGCTCTTCCAGATAAAGCTTGCAATTCCTCTTCCAATGACCGGTTTTCTTGCAGTGAAAACAAGGTTCACCAGCCGCCGGTTTAGGATTAGGAGCTGCTGCAGGCTTAGGCTTAGCGCTAGAGATCTCATCTGTAGCCTTAGCCTTAGGTTTGCGCTTTCGCTTCCTGCTATCCTTTTGAACCAAGTTGATTTGACTTGGAGCAGATTTCTTGATGCTTGCCTCAGCTGTCTTAAGCATCCCATGCAACTCAGCCAATGTCTTCTCCATGCTATTCATTTGAAAGTTCAAAATGAAAGGCTCATAGCTCACGGGAAGCGACTGGAGAATCACATCTGTGGCCAAATCAGGGTGTAGAACAGCACCAAGTTTCTCCAGATTCTCAATGTAACCAATCATCTTGATCACATGAGGACTGACAGAACCATTTTCAGCTAGCCTGTACGCAAACAAGGACTTTGAGATGTTATACCTCTCAGACCTTACTTGGTTCTCAAACATGCTACGGAGTCCCTCAATCATATTATGGGCATCCACGTTCTCATATTGCTTCTGAAGCTCAGAGGACATAGTGGCAAGCATGAGACAACTAACATCAATTGCATCATTGGTATGCTTCTCATACTCCCTTTTCTGAGCGGCAGTAGCATTTTCTAGCAGATCATCAGGATAGAGAAGCTCTAGAACATATTCCTTTTTCTCTTGCTTGAGAACAATTCTCAAGTTGCGATACCAATCAATAAAGTTTGTTCCACTAAGCTTTTCTTTTTCAAGAATCGAGCGCAAATTGAAAGTATTACTAGCGGTTGGTGCCATGATCTACAACAGAAAATATGCAAATATAAGCACTATATAAATGTAAAACTTTTATTAAACATTTTAACAAAGGTTCATTATTCCACTATATGCTTGGAATCATTTTTTCTCAAAACGACATATAGTGGTTCAAGATCCATATTCAATTTAGATCCTAGTGAGTTTTGGCATCACCGCTAGAAATCTAGTGACATAGGTAAGCAACACTTTGCTAATCACATCCCTATGTGACTCTTGTTTGTTGGATGGCATCACATGCCCCGGCGCCAACACCATGCCCCAAAGCCCAAAACCGTTTTGATAGCTTTGTTAATTAAACCAATACTATGCATGTAAATGTCGGACATTTACCCTAATAATTAAGATAGTTGAGGTACTCTACTTTGGTAGACCTACCATACAACGATCATAATTTTAATAGGTGCAGCTATTGAAAGGGCATATAATTTAATTTTTCTTGAGGGAACCTATTCTAGTATGTTAATCATATCCAATATAAATAACACATGAAAAAATAGGATGACAGGAACATCATCACAGGCAATCATATTAAATGTGAAATAGCATGGCCCATTGCTATCAGGAAAATCATATTTGCCCGATTTCGAGTCATTCACAATGCCTCAGTTTCCCATTATATTTTCATGGGTAGACTACGGTACATGATCATCATACTATTAGCTCCTCTACTGGCGCACGCAGTTAGTCCCGATGGTGATTCCAGCCGATAGGGACAAGTCGCGCGTGTACGGAGAAGGAACACAAATAAATCAATGATACATGTATCGCTATCTGCTCATTACTTTGTGAACCTCCCTATGACCATTGATCTAATCAATCCGTACACAAGAACATGTAATATATCTCATCTAATACATCAGCATATCAACTATATGCACAAGATCCAGATCACAAACTATATAAGGTCGGTTCTGATGCCACTGTTAGGGAACGGGTAGACTACGATAGCATATAATAATTTCTACCGTTCAACCAGAAAACCTTGTAAGGAGGGGATCATGGATCGTTACCACTAGACGCGTAGGCGGAGCGGAAGCGAATGTTGGAGCAGCTTGTCCAACGTAGTCGCGCGTCGGTGTAGAGGAAGTAGTCGATCACGTCAAACGTCTCCTCCTAGTCCAGCCGTTCGGCACCGCAGCAACAACAGTGCCTCCTTACGGTATCCACACGTACGGGGTTGGAACACCGTGCGCGGCGTGCTAGCACCAGCAACACGGTTAGGGTTGTGGGCGAGAAAGAGAGGAGCGCGGCGGCTAGGGTTATGGACTGGTAGTTCGTACCCCGTGCCCCGCCTCCACTTATATAGATCCTTCTAATGGACCTCGACAAGTTGGTCCATTAGTGGACTAATCCCATACGGATCAATATCCGTATGTCCCTCACATACGGATCAAATCTGTAATGTCTCTTGGGCATCTTTCCAACAGGCATGTGCTCTGAATCTGTGATCTCGTGGAGGGCATTGCCTTTTGCCTCCTTTGAAGGCAGGATGCATCTATTTATTTCATGGCTGCACGAAGTAGTAAAGGCGACGGCGCGAGTCCGACGGGGAACTTGATTTGCCGGTAATGCGCGCTCTCTCTCGGAGTCTTTCTGCGGCCGGATGCAGCATCTCTGCACTGCCTCGTCGATCATCTTCATCGGAAAGTGAAAAAGTCCAAAGCTCTCGGGTGCGATTGGTTACCTTCATCTGGTGGAACCAGGCTCGTCAGATGCAGGTAGGTCGTGTTTGGTTGCCTGAGTGTCCGTTGGGTCTGGCCCGGCAGATGCAAAAAGTGCTCATCTTCATCTGGTGGAACCAGGCCCGCTAGATACAGGTAGGTCTTGTTTGGTTGCCTGAGTGTCCGTTGGGTCTGGTCCGGCAGATGCAAAAAGTGCTCCAGAGCCTGGCTCTCAGGATGCGACTTTTTTCTTCGTTTCTCCGAAGCCTGGCTGGCGAGGTGCAGCGGTCAACGCACGTAGATGCAGGCGGGAGGAGCAGCGCATGCAGGCGGGAAGGCTAGGGTCACTGGCCCCCATTCGCGCCATCCGCCACAAAAATTGTGCCCACGCGACCTCGGCTCCTCGCCGCGCTCCCGGAGGATGAGGGCACCAAGAAGAAGAAGAAGAAGAAGGGAGGCCGTCCCGATTTGCTGCACGCCCCATCTCGGAGACCACCACGGCAGCGGCACTCGAGATGGCACGGAGGGGGTGTGCTGAGCTCGCTTGGGAGAAGGGATAGGTGACGCACTGAGGAGAACGGATGACCGATGTGCTCATCCGCCAGCGCAGCTTCTGGCGCACGCGGGGGAGGTGTCCCCTACTGGACGCGGCGCGGGCGGCGCACGAGGGTGGCGGTCCACGGTGGATGCAGCGTGAGAGCGCACAGGGGAGGCGGCGCGGGGGAGGCAGCACGGCGGCGCGCGGGGAGGTAGCACGGTGGCGGGAGGCAGATCAGCGTCGTGTTCGGAAAGAGAGAGGGGGAGAGAAGAGAGGAGGGAGAGAGAAAGAAAAAAGGATAAGATTGCACTATTTTGCAAAACAGTACTTGAAGAATTGTGTAATATTTCAAAAATTTTGTATCTTTGCTCTTTAATAGAAAGCCCCTCTAAGTTAATAATTAAAAAATATTTATAGTTTTATTAATTATCTTTTTATTTTAAATATTTTTTGTGTATGATATATGTAACTTGTTGCGTGGTAACCTCATCATTCCATACATAAGGTGAACACACCATCCTAATACAGCCAACCAAACATAATATCCTTATATCTTATATTTAAATATTTATATGCAATCAAAAAACTAATCATTATCTCTAACTAGTTTACATGTATAAAAACGACAACCAAATATAACTCTCTTGCACCAACTCAGCCTGTCTAGTGACAACCTGGCTCCCTAATACAAACCAGGGTGGGAAGAGAAAACAACCAATCAGGCCCCTCGTGTCTCTGCGTGCAGCACAACAGAGATGAGTACGATACGACACTTGCTACAAGTGGCTCAACTGCCGTTCGCAACACAACACGGCAGAAAACGAAAGTTGAAAATTCATACGGAATGTAACTTTAGCATCGGCAAATTTAGGATGAACTATTCTTCAATGCACTCCACACGGTGAGCCAGCTCTCTCTTATTTCATTCTGGATGGATGGACGGATCGATGCATTTGATCTATCTGTCGCCCTGGTTATTGGCTAAAACCCCTGTAATTGCTTCAGGCAAATGCTGTTCAAACTAACGCAGTGTCAAGATGCACTGCTGCCCTTGCTTTGCTGGCGACGTACATCTGCCAAACCTCAACCATTACCGCAGGCAATGCTGATTGGGTTCCACACTAGCTTTTGCTTAAAAAAAAATAAAAAATAAAATAATAAAAAAAAAAAAACAGTCCGTCCGCTGCGGCATCGGTAATTTTACTGAAATTACTGCCCATGCCACTGGTAAGTGGATACCTCCGGCCGTCTCTCCCCATGGCTCCCCCTGCTCGCAGCTGGAGCGGCTCCTCGCCGGTCGTCCCTCCCAGCGCCGCCCCTCCCCACGCCTCCTCGCCAACCCCTCTTCTCCTGCAGAGCTCCGGGCGGATTCGACTAGCGGCCAACGGCGATCGCCGCCCTCCTCCTCTCACGGCCAGCGGCGCCCGTTCCTCCTTGTCCAAGGCTAACGGCGACGGCGCCCCTCCTCCCCCTCTCACGTCCAGCGGCAACGGGCCCCGTCCTCCTCGTCCAAGGCCCCTCTGTCTCCAAGCTTGCGGCCATCATCGAGGAGCTCAGCCCAACATGGCCGCCTCCAAAATCATCCGACTTCCCCACAGCTCTGACACGAAATCCGGCATCAAATGATGGCGCCATAGCCTGGTGACTCGATTCCCCCACTTCCTGGTCACTATCTCCTCTTCTCTCCATGCCGATTTGAGTTTTTTGAGGTCAGCAATGGTGACTGGAGGACTGGTGAGTGGTGATGGTCCAACCATCTCTGACGCGTGGGACCATAACCACTCTGTGACCCACACGACGGAGGGCAGTGAAGATGTTGTGGTGGCTGACAGCTTGGGACCGCACTGTAGGATTGACCCTCCTGTCAGTGTGCCTGGACGTGGTAGTGTACTGTACTCTGGTGGAGCGTGGCGGGGACTTGGAGCCTTGAAATGGGAGACGTCCCGGCCGTGTATTGGTTGAAATTGGGACCTGGACGATTTGGAATCCTCCTACTTGTGTGACATATCAAAATGCTTTCTAATTTTCGGACGATTATAACCAACATAAATTTTTTTGAAAGTGGAACATGAACATACTGCATTTTAGAGAATTGTCCATCTCCTTGCAAGTTAGGAATTGGTTGCATCTATGCCAAGAGAATGCTTTTGCACCAGGCCTCTATCTATATATAGTGAATTTTCTTCTTTCTTTTCTTTTTGGCGAGGATGCTAGATTGTGAACATGTTTATACACAACGTAACACCTCAGCAATGCAGCTCAAATTCAAAGTATAAGAACAAATTTGCATTGAACAACAAATTGGAAATATAACATGCATATTGGAGCGTATTCTATCACCTTCATCCTGTGCGAACTTATCTCGCTACAACCCACAGCCATTGCCCAACAACTATGTTTGACGGCACAAGATGCCAGTACAGATCACGCAAAGTCCATGACTACTTTGGCAACCTTGTCCAAAGTCTCTGAGAATATATTGAGATACAACTGAAAGCATATGATCAAGATCCTACTAGTGTCAGGGCTGCAGTTGCCTCGAACTTCCTTGGCATGACCTTCAGGTTCTTTTGGCCCAGGCACCTAGCATCACTGCTGACCTACAGTTACTCCCTCTGATGGTCTGAAGACAGAAGGGGGCAAGGTCACGAGACTTGCCTAAGTCAATTTTATGCTTTGACAATTCATTCTGGAAGATCTGTACTGAGATTTTCAAGGAGCTTATAAGCTGACAAATTACCAGCAAACTTACGCCCTTTGTCATGGCTCTGGATTTGATCCTGCCTGGGCAGAGAATGATAAGAAGTGTATTGGACATAACTTGCAAAGCATTTTCAAGTAAAACATCGGACAACTACTCAGATGTGTTTAATTTATAGGGTTTGATAAATTTACAACTATTGATTGGTTCGGACATCAAACAAAAACACCAATTATTTCCTCTCACCGCTTGTCTCTGATCTGGACAAACTCCACACATCTATCTAGCCCAGTAACATGACAGATGACACTATTTGTTTCAATGGTGACTATGCCCTGCCGGGAGCTACAGGCAATAATGCAGATCTCAGAGGTGTGGTTGACGCGGGTCATCTCAGGCTCGGCAAGTCAAGTCCATGTACAAATGTGTAGTAACTGTGACCACCATCCTCAGACGGCATTGCCAGGAAACTACCTCAATCATAGTGCATAAAATTTTTCCCAGGTAGTAGTATACGAGACACAATGATGACAGCTCACGTTGGACTGCTAATGGATAATGCAATGTGAAACTCAACCATATCTCGAATCACAGAACAAGACTACAATAATGTAAACCAGTTCTATTTGTACAACAGATACGTCAGTTGTACCCACATGACATCCATCTTGGTACCAATGGTACAAGTATATCCAATCCTATCAAGAGACAATTTCACCTAATCGGAACAAAGAAGCATGTCCTCGTCACGTATCAGGTTTGATACAGGCCACAAAAGATGAAAGCGTGAATCAGGCTCTGTGCCTTCTTAGTTTGTTCAGGATCCCCGCATATAACAATTGTTGAGTTTGCAGTGCTGGGCTTCGGATCATGAACTGTAATTGAAGCCCCTGACATCTGAAAAAAAAAATACCCATCGCATTAGGACTGTGAATATTCAAAAAGGAACTTTTTAACAAAAACAATATGCAACATATTGATAGGTTTATCTGGGACTACAGTCTACAGACAAAAATCAATACTACAAGAAATCCATATTGAGTTAACAAGATTATAAATGGTTAGTACAAGTGGTATGCATGGACTACATTCTGGCAAAAAGACAAACTGAAATGGTGACAAAAGGTTTCGTTCCATGATAGCAAGTCAAGAAAAACGACATTTTGTTGTTGCCTTGGTAAGCACAAGCAACAAGAACAACTATTGTTTAACTAAGTGTGATACAAGAAAAGGGCAAGTACCTTTTTTATCTCTGCAAGATCACTACCGTCGCTTCCACAAACAAAGGTTATATAGTTGCTAGGAATAACAACTTCTGTTGTTGTACTTGTTGGTGTAGCTGCTTGGTTTTCACTGTTGAAGAGGGTAAATCAGACAATACCACCAAATAAAAAAAAAACACTCAACTTTTTACTTTTTTTTTTTCAAGGGCAACTTTTTACTTCTTGGGTTAAATTTAGGATGGTAGAGCTACAGAATAGTATATGGGTTCAAGCTTTAAAGTATTAACAGGGATCCTCATTTTTAATCAGACAATGTAAGGATTCCAACAGCAAAGAGAAAACCTTGAATCAATCACTTGTCTTTTAACGTACCTTGCCACAGGTCCCCTTGCTGTTTCAGGCATATTTCTTGGTGCTTCACTGTTTGTCTTCGGTGCCTGCACAGAATAAGCCACTTCATTATAAGCAATTGAGCCAGTACAGCCCCTAAATTAGAACAAAATATGACGGGAAAATATAATAGTCCAGTATTTACAAACTGACGACATGCCTTCCAAATTAAGTTACAGATAGCAGAAGAGACATTCGTGAACACTATGAACCAACAAAAATGCTAAATAATTTATGCTTACTCTTAAAACTAACACGTCTATATTTGCCCCTTTATCATAAAAAAAAATAAATATGGCAGCTGACCTCAGAAGCCCAGGTTCTTGGTGATGGCTGAGGCCGAGGACCTCCATGCTCGCAACCATATGAGTATGGCATCCTATCGGCGGCCATATATTCCATGGAATGTGGTGGAGGTGGCCGATGATCACCAGTTTCAAACGGACCCATAGGAGCATCAGCTCTGAAAGAATGCATAGGATACGGAGGCATGCCCCCACTGGGATGTGGCGGAGCTGGTTCTTGTCTTGATTGGTGATGAGGGATGTTTCCAACAGGAGGATAGGGAGGCATGACTCCACTAGCG
This sequence comes from Eleusine coracana subsp. coracana, assembly GCA_032690845.1. Taxonomy (NCBI): domain Eukaryota; kingdom Viridiplantae; phylum Streptophyta; class Magnoliopsida; order Poales; family Poaceae; genus Eleusine; species Eleusine coracana. The sequence continues at coordinate 52,004,213 of CM064427.1, read as the reverse complement.
TGCGGTTTGGGCATGATGACATCCCTGATCCTTCCAGTTATATGAATCAATGCATCCTGAATGGATTGGAAGCTCCCAGTGACCTGAGAAAAGCATTCAAGTAAAAAATTTCTGTCCATCTGCTAAAAAACTCCTGATTCCATGAATTATGTTTTCCTTTAAGATTACTGTACAATATGTATTTATTTGTCCAGTTAATGATTGAAGACAACTATAAATAACCAAGTAAAATTTTCTTTGAAGGTTCAAGTAACCAAGTTGATCTATCCAGATAATATTTAACTGTGCATTTCCAACTGAAGGATCACTTGCAGCACATAGTGTTAAAAAATTGTCATGAAAGAATTATAAAATATGCAATCAAGCAACAAAAATCATATTGTTTTACTTAATGAAATAAAGATATTTGGCGCTTCATTTTAGCCCTGTTTATAGTTTTTCCATAACAAAGTTCTGGATATCTAACAAGGGGAATGTTCTTTCGAATTCAACTTGAAGCTACACATCCATTTATTTCTGATTTTTACTACAAATAATCACTGCAGAGTCAGACACTTTGAAGTCTTAGCTGTGAAACTCATTGCTCGTTTTCAATATTCATCTCTGACTCTCAGTGGCCAGAAGAAATTAGACCAGAATAAAGAATCCACTTGATATGGTATGATTCAGGATCAGAGTTGTTGAAATTTTACACCAGAACTTTTTTTTTTTTACTTCTTCAACTTCACATTTTTACTACATGAATAGGATTGAAACAGAAAAAATCACTCTGTTACCAGGTGCACCAAGTGGCTACATATTAGTGGAACATTTAACAGGTCATGCTAACTTAGAGAGCATACACAGTGGACAAAGGACTACTAAAACATCAAAACATAGATGGCAGCAAAACAGGGTGGATGATTAGTAGAGCTGAGGTATACCTGAACCATCTCATCATTTCGCAGTGCGCATCTCGGTATCTGTTCATTTGCAAATATTCGGATGCTAGCTCCTGTTACTTTTCTCATCTCTGTAATAATGGACCCCCCTTTGCCTAGTAGGCAACCAATATGTTGTGCGGGAACAAGAAGCCTTGCTGGTGCAGGAGAACTTTTATCCACAGATGCCTCTGAGATCCTAGAGTGCACCCGAAGCACTGCATCCTGAGCTGGAGAATGCATCATGTCAGAATTCTGCACCATGAGAGACACATCCATTAAAAAAATAGTCCAAGTAGAGAAAATATAATTCTAAGGACTAAATTTATCCCAAAATACCAATTAAAGATGATGAATATGAATGCAAAGGTCTGCTACTTACAAATTGGTGTGGCAAACAGTGCTCACAGATAAACAGATTAGTATAATGTATACGAGTAAAATGTTGTGTTCCCGACAAGGAAAACAAAACTTTTATGTCACTTAAAAGAAAACAGGAAAAAACTTTTCAAGTTCGTAGACACACCTCACGTGCAGATATTACAACAACACGCTCATCTGAATCAGCAATAGGCTCTAAAATCTTAATAGAAGCACCAGTTTCACTTTGTAATGCACGGATAGTGGAACCACCTTTTCCAATTATGCTGCCCACCATTTCATTGATAATTATCATCCTGAACACTATCTCTTGTTCAAAAAAGAATCTAGGACCAGGCCTTGAGTGGTAATCAGGCATATGTGGTGGTAAATAGCCTCTTTGAGAATAAGGATCAATGCCAGGGGGGCAACCAGATCCACCACCTGGGGGGCCAAATGATCTCCCAGCTGGAACATTGCTTGCGTCTGGCCTAGAATTATCTTGGAGGCAGGTCGAAACAGATAACAGTGCCTTTCTTACTGCAGGAAAGGTCCCACTTATCTAACAAGAAAACAAATTCATGTCAGAACAAGCAGAATCCAAGTTTAAAACTTTAAATATCCAATCAAAAGAACAATCAGAACTATAGGATGATAAATCCATATGGGACTGTTTGGATCCAAATTCCTATGACACTAATAATATAAAACTCATCTTCCAAACACCCCCAAAGTATCACTGCAACATTAAGATTGTCGACATCTCAGAAACAGAAATATACAGCCTTCCAATGCTGGTCTCAACAATGCCTTATCAATAAAAATACATACTGTCTTATGATTTTGAACAATTCAGATGAGAAGTCTCACTATGTGAGGAAAACTAAAACCGAAAGCACAGGTAGGGAATGTTAGCCATGTTAGATAATTTCAAACTAGTTTGTTCATAACTTACAAGTATGCCACGCTTAATAAAGGTTGAGTTCTACTTCTATCCTATCACAACGCAAAACATGAGACTGTACTGATCCAAAAGGAAGCACTTCAAGCAATATCGCAAGCACTAACTGGCCGTGCCATTCCAGGTTTCTAGCTCACCAAGAAAATCTGGTGAAAGTTCGCACGCCATCAACATTGAGGCAACGGAGTTGAATCAAGGGAGGACCTAGAGAGGCGTACATGGATAAGTTCATCCCCCGGCACGGCGCAGGGGGGCAGCTGCTCCCTATTCCGGAACACCCTGATCTGGGCGCCGCTCTCCTGTCTCATCCTCTCCACCGTCTTCCCGCCCTTCCCCAGCACGCACCCAACCTGCCAGCTGGCCGCCAGCATCCGGCAGCCCACGGCGCCCGCCACCTCCCTCTCCTCCTCCCCCTCCCCTGCCTCGTCGCCCCCAACTTTGTGGCCCACGACACGCTCCCATGCCTTCACCGCCGCCGCGGGTGCGTCGGGTCCGGAGACGGTGAGCACGGCCTCGTCCCCCACGGGGGGTTGCTCCACTTGGAGGTCCCGCGAGGGGCGGAGAGCGGCGGTGCGGCTAAAGGGGCAGAGAAGACGGAGTGTGGTGCTCGGGCGCTTGGTGGAGGGGGACGGGGTTGAGGAGGAGGATGAAGAGGAGGAGGCGCCAGCGGCGACGGCACCGCTGGCGGCGGCCGGGGTTGGGAAGTTTTCCATGGGGGCTGGATGGTTAAGCTAAAACCCTGTACTGTCAACGCTGCTGACCGCCTCATTTATCGGGGTTGAACAAACTGTGCACCGTCCGATCGAGCATTGACGGCCGTGCCTATATTATGCTACTGCACAATCCACATTTCACTCTTATGCAAGTATGCCACTTTCATCCAAAAAGGATATGCAACTTCACCTATAGTTGCTGTCAACAAGTTTATTATTACCTTAAACTGACTACACATTTGCTCCAAAAAAAGGCTTGAAGGAAGAGTGGAAGATATGTTATAATAAAAAAACCCATTAATTCGAATAAAATTCATAAGAGTGATTAACACAAAGACATAAACCTTCAAACCAAAAACCTATTTATAAACAAAATATCATTTTTGCTGTAAAAAGAGACCGAAGGAAGGCATGGTATGATGAGAACTCATCAATTTCAATGCAATTCATAAGTGTGATTAACACAAAGACATAATCCTTCAAACAAAATACCTATTCATAAATAAAATATCACTTTTTCTCTAAAAAGAAGCTGAAACAAGACATAATAAAACTCATCAGCTCCAATAAAAATCATAAAAGTGATTAACATAAAGACATAAACCTTCAAACAAAAACCTTATTCATAAATAAATGGAAATAGCAAGACTCTCTTGTTCCTTACTAAATTATCTATATTTTTTATAACAATTCCTACAAACTATAATAAGAAGACATCAATAATAAATAAAATTGAAATTTACTCTTGAATAAATATAGAATTAATCAAAGAGGGGTAGTTTCTTCACCTCATAACGCTCAAATTGGTGTGTGAAGGGATGATAAGTTGGTGGATATGTGAGAGGCGGACGAGGTAGTGAATATGTGAAAGGTGGACGAGGTGGAGGACATGTGAGAGGTGGATGAGGTAGTGAATATGTAAAAGGTGGACATGGTGGTGGATATGTAAGAGGTGGACGAGGCGTATATGTGAGAGGTGGACGAGGCGTATATGTGAGAGGTGGACGAGGCGGATATGTGAGAGGCAGACATGGACATGTATTTGATCCATTCTGACTCCAATAATTCTCGGATATGAAGCCTCTGGTATACATCGAAGGTTTGTTATTCTCCATGCCTTGAAAATAGATCTACAGAATACGGATTTAGAGATAGATCTATAGAATGCGGATCTACAAGAATAGATAGTAACGAATCAGAAGGTGGAGAAATTTTGTTATGGATCAAAGTGACGGATTGACAACAAGAGTAGAGGAAGTGTGAAGTGGCGGCGCACTAAGAAGAGCGCAGAGGTGCAGCAAGGAAGAACATGTGGGCGGAGGGGATGAGTAGATTGTGTTGGCGGCACTAGGGTTAGAGTAGAGAAGGAGGAAGGGAGGATAGGCAATAAAAAAGAGACCACTAGATCAAAAACCAATGGCTAAGAATTTAAATATATCTAATTACCATCTAAATAAAGAAATGTATTTTCTATTTTTTAAGATTTATTTTCTAATATTAAGCATTATGTATGTCTATGCAGGTACATGTGTGAAGAGTATATGGACAAAGCTAGAAATTAATGAAGTTGGTGTCAAATAAGATAAAAAAAGAAATTAATGAAGTCATCACAAGAGGAATATTGCTAGTTGCTGGCGGGCCATCACTGGTTATTCTTTTAATGGAAGATGATGGTCCACTAAAACACGACCGACAACCTTGATATATTTGAGGTCATGATAGTTGGCTCCTACACATATATTAAAAAAAAATGCGAGAATATATATAAGAAAATGATGACCTTAGAATTAATCAGAATAGGAAGAAAAATATAAAAAAGCTGGCACTGTTCGATCGAGAATCAATCTTCTTTATAGGAGAATCTCCTACACACGCTTGAAATCATCATTGTTTGACTCATAATTAAGTTCTGGTGATCTCTCACAACTTGCCTTACAGTTCGTACCTGATTGTTAAAAAATTCGAACCAGGGATTATTAGCATATATGCGAGAGAGGGTCCAAATAATCGTGAAGCCGCGGGGTGACACATCAAGCCGCGAGTCACCTCTACTATACAATTCTTCATCACCTACACAGTACTATATATATATTGAGTGGATTACTGAATCAAGGGCTTTTGTCATTTCCATAGGCTTACTTATTGTTTTATCAAGTTTAGACGCAAAAGCCCTTGGAAACCGGTACAATACTTGCGGTGTGGCCGATTGCCGAATAGCTGTGTCTGTGTGTGCACGCAAAAATCTGCACCTCCTACGTGTACTGCCTATCTATCACTCGGTAGTCGGTAACAGGAGAGATAAGCGTCCGGCGAATAATAAGGTGCAGGGCCACGACCGTGCATCTTCGTCCCCATTCATCATCCGGATGAAGATAACACGGCAGTACATATCCATTTGGGTGCGCGTACCTTATCTTGAGTACGTACGCACACACTGGCACAGTGCTAGCCAACAGAGAAATCTCGCTGCTGGTGCCAAGAGGGGTCCTTGGCCACGCTTTTTGTCACTGCCCAAGCAGCACCACCAACATTTTACAGCTCATCTTGCACAGAGCGTTAGTTGCAGCCTTGTTGGCAACGTTTAAAACGCGACAAGTTTTTTATGTTCCAAGTAGCCTATATAAAACGCGACAAGTTTTTTTGTTATGTACGCGAAACGGGGCAACTCAATAATAAACGTGAGTTGTTGGTGGCGCCGTTGCTGATGAGCTTATTAGAGTATATCTCCCCTTTTAGTACGAGCCTCAGCAAGTCACACACAGCCACAACACAGCACAGGAGTAAGTCGCGCGCGCCAAAGACACAGAGAGCTAGATAGATAGCTGGTAGTGTGAACGGCGACGATGACGACGGCGTCCGTGGGTTTCGACGTGATCGTGGTTGGCGCGGGCATCATGGGCAGCTGCGCGGCGTACGCGGCGGCGTCCCGTGGCGCGCGCGTGCTGCTCCTGGAGCGGTTCGACCTGCTCCACCACCGCGGGTCGTCGCACGGCGAGTCCCGCACCATCCGCGCCACCTACACGCAGCCGCACTACCCGGCCATGGTGCGCCTCTCGGCGCGCCTGTGGGCCGAGACCCAGGACGAGGCCGGGTACCGCGTGCTCACGCCCACGCCGCACGTCGACATGGGCCCGCGCGACGAGCCCGCGCTCGCCGCCGCCATCCGTAACGGCGGCGCGGCCCAGGTTGCCGACACCGGCTCGACCTGGCCGTGGGTGGGTGTCTTTCAGGTGCCTGACGGGTGGACGGCGGCCGTGAGCGAGTTCGGCGGCGTGATGAAGGCGACCAAGGCGGTGGCCATGTTCCAGGCGCTCGCCGCCAGGAAGGGCGCCGTCGTCAGGGACCGGGCCGAGGTCGTCCACGTCATCAAGCGAGGTTAGTGTCTCGTCTTCTTCCTCTCTGTCAGTCTCTCTCTCCCACGACGTCCCACGCAACAGAGAAAGTCTCTTGGAAGTACTATCGATCCGGGCTCCTCTGCACGTGATGAGCCACGCGGACGTGGGGCTTTGTCGTCTCGGACCATATGATCTACAAAAACTTTGTCCTTGTGCTACAAAAACCACAAAAACCTAAAAGTCCATATATATCTTGCTATGACTCAGCAGGTTTCAGTTAACGTGCATAGTTCCAAGATTGGAAACGTGTAGTAGTATGGTAGATATAAATCGTCTTTCTTGTGATTTGGTTTGTCTATGGGAGAAATTTTCATAAGGACGACGGACATGCCCGGTGATCTCAATCAACGGTTTAAAATCAACTACAACATATCCAGTGGCGAAGCTTCATAGGGACCAAAGAGATCATGCCCCCTCCTCCTGACCTGCTCAAATTAACACTACATAAACAGTAATTTGTTATTGTTTATCATTGATTTTTGCTAAATTAATGAGGTTGACTCTCTTTAATCTAGAGCTAAAGCTTCACCACTGAACACACCTTGTATGTGACTTAAGCCATCGGATCTTTAGTCCTACTACAAATAGGTTGTATGTGCAACAACACACTCTTTGTTTCGGAACTGAGATACATGGACACTCTTGTTACGGATGCCAAAGATCTCTCGTGCTGATTCTTGGTGAGGTGAAGGTGATGATGAAACATTTGACCAACCTAAGAGAAACTAATATAGTTTGCTTTTTTTTTCTAAGGAAAAGAAACGTCTCATGAATTATACTGAGTTAGAGCTCAACAACGAACATAATTTTCTTTCATCACTTGTATCAATTATGGCTCTAAGTTGTTAGCGGACATTACATGCAAGTGACATTTTAAATATGGTTAGTTCTAGGTTCTTATGATTGGAACGTCACAACAAATTTATTCTTTTTCCTAATTTAACTTGTCACATCATCATATGTACTAAAATAAACCCTACAAAGGGCTCCATAATCACCATATTAGTATCTTATAAAGTTTTCCAATAAACTAAAACTGTACCGGTTTCTCTTTCAACAATAATGACTCGTTTTGTTTGGCATGACTGTAGAATCAACAAGGCAATAGAGTAGTGACTCAAGGACAAACAAACAGAACGATATGGAGAACTTACACGTTGTAAAGACCATCTTCTTCAGTGCTTATAGTACCTCTTTAAGCGCAATTTGGTTCAAATTTTTAAATGTGTAGTGTGAAATCATGTATATCCGGTGATGAAACTGCAAAGATGTGAACAAAACCGCAGAAGAAAAAAAAGTTAAAATACAGCAGCTAAACTGAACAGTAAATTTTTTTGGCAGGAGAAGGATCGATCCTTGTGAGGACTGCCAATGGAGAGGAGTTCCATGGCGCCAAGTGCATTATAACGGTTGGCGCTTGGTCGACCAAGCTAATCAAGTCGGTCACCGGAATGGACCTGCCGGTGCAGCCGTTGCACACCCTCATCTGCTACTGGAAGGCGAAGCCCGGCCACGAACACGAGATCACCGTGGAGGCCGGCTTCCCGACGTTCGCCAGCTACGGCGTCCCCTACATCTACAGCACGCCGGCGATGGAGTTCCCGGGCCTGATCAAGATCGCGATGCACGGTGGGCCGCCGTGCGACCCGGACAGCAGGGACTGGTCCATGGGCGGCGCGGCCCTGGTGGAACCCGTGGCCCGGTGGATCGACGCCGTCATGCCGGCCCACGTCGAGACCGCGGGCGGGCCGGTCATCCGGCAGTCGTGCATGTACTCCATGACCCCCGACGAGGACTTCGTGATCGATTACCTCGGCGGCGAGTTCGGGAAGGATGTTGTTATCGGCGCGGGGTTCTCCGGCCACGGGTTCAAGATGGGCCCGGCCGTCGGGAGGATCCTTGCCGAGATGGCCATGGACGGGGAGGCGAGAACGGCGGCGGAGGCTGGCGTGGACCTCAGCCAATTGAAAATCGCCCGGTTTGTGAACAATCCGAAGGGAAACCTCAAGGACGCTGCAGATCAGCTCTGATTATCAACAACGTGCATATGGTCAGTCTTCATGGCAAATTGGCAATCGGTTTGATTCGGGTGATCTATTGAACATCGTGTTGTAAAACTTCTTTTCTTCCTTTTTAATTTTTTTGTTGTTTCCGAGAAACTTTTTTTTTGTTGGAACACTGAATTGCGTGCTCTGCATGTGTGCCATAAGGTGCCAGCCCCAATGACTCGATGCACGTTCGGTGTATTCATGATGTTCTCTGTAGCGAACAAAGTGATACCTGCTTTTACACCATTTGCACACAAAACGAGTTTCTCGTGCAGATATTTCTTTCTTCTTTCCTTTGGCTCATCATATCGTATGGGATCCAGCATGAAAGAGACCTACCTCTTACACACAGACGTTGCCGCGATACAGGCGGTACATCACAGGTGACATATGAGCATACTTGAGATCTACAACCTCCAAATATCTACATACCTCCAAAACGCTTCTTTCTAACCATATCACGTCTTGCTTTAATTTCTACCCATCCTAGCTCAGGTGTTGGTTAGGTTTATTATGGTAGAACCATTCAAATCCCAGAATTGACACAGATGTTACATTTACGGCTAACTAGTCTTTTGGTGGTAAACGATGTTGAGGCGCTCATAGAGATAGGGTGTGTACGGATATTTTCATAGGAATGAATACTTGTATGTGTACCTCGAACAACATGTGCTACAAGATAGTCATCAGTGTCGCTAGGAGACGATAGCTGATGATTTTCACGTCAAAAAAAATGCCACCATATGTGCTCCTTGTCATTTTAAGTTCGATGTAATATGTTGTTGATCCTCCACCGTCCGCAAATGCATGCCGATCGATCAGGATATGTTTGTCCCATTAGGCCGCATCGTTATCAGCCAATGGAAACCTCAAGGACTCTGAAGGTCAGCTCTGATTTTATCAACAACGTGCACATGCTCAACATCTTGATCGAAGATGATGGTTGTCGCTCTTTCGTGATGGCGTCGAAGCGTGCTCACGACTTCATCATGGCAATCGGTTTGTTTCGAGTGATCTATTGAACATCATATGGTAAAAATTTCCTTCCTTCTTTTAATTTGTTTTTTTTTATTGTTGAAACATGTGTGCCAAAAGGTGCCAGCCCAAAGGACTCAACGGTTCAGTATTCAAGATCTTTTCTGTAGCCAACAAAAGTGATACTCCCTCTGTTGTAAAATTATTGTTGCCATTGACTTTTTTTATTACCTTTGATCATTCGTCTTATTTAAAGTATTTTGAAAATTATCATATATTTTTTTATGATTAGATTCATTATTATATAAATTTAAAATATAATCAATAATTTTGTATATTTGAGATAATTTTTTAAATAAATCGAATGGTCAAAGTTCACGAAAAAAGCCAATAACGATAATAATTTTGAAATTGAGGAAGTACATTGCTTCTCACTATTTGCAGACAAAACGAGTTTCTCGTGCCGATATTTCTTGCTCCTTTCCTTTAGCTTTAGCTCATCATATCGAATGGGATCCAGCACGAAAGTGCCCTACCTCTCACAGTGACGTTGCCAGGATAAAGGTGGTACACCACTGGCTGATGTGTAGGAACATGCTTCAGATCAATAATTAGTGATTGTAATTTTAATTCAACGGTTCAAATTGATTTTCTCTCACACAGGTTACTACCAGTAAATGTTGTATGTGGATATTTTGGTAAAGAAAGTTAATGGCATAGTTGTTATTATTCACTTATTTTTATTAACAAGGGTAGAATGTTTTGATCCTATAAATCAACGTTCCTATTCCCTCTGTTCTAAAATTATTATCGTTATTGATTTTTTTATTACCTTTAACCATTCATATTATTCAAAATATTTATTCAAATATAAAATATTATAAGTTATATTCAATTTTTATCTAATAATAAATCAAATTACGAGAAAATATATTATATTTTTTAAAAAATTTAATAAAATAAATGATCAAAGATAGTAAAAAAAAGTCAATGGTGACAATAATTTTAGAACGGAGGGAGTATTTCATTTGTATGATTTGAAATCGGAAGCAAATTGTTGCAGAGGACAGAGCGCTGCGATTGTTTTCATTGTCCTGTGCTATCAGCCTTGAGAAAAAATTAGGGCGCGGATGGTATCGTCGCCTTGTGGGATTTGAATCGAGTCCGGAGGTGTCTGCGAACATGTAGAGGGCCCTCACCTATGCAATGGATTTTAGCACCTGGACTCCTCGAGTCGACACCGTGTGTGAGCGGTAAACTGGGCAACAAACGACAGAATCCATCGATGGGCAATACAGGTGACCAATTCAGCGGCGGCGCGGATTTAGGGATGTGCATGTGCGGCGGCGCGATACGGGACGGTTTGTACTTTTTGCCGCGAAACGGCGGCCGGCCGTGTGATGCGTGAGGGCTGCGCGGTGCTGCCAGGATACGGGAGGGCTGTCCAGCGGCACCGGAACGCGGGAGGACGACGCAACGAAAAGCGGCGGCGACGGGATAATAAGCAGGACTAGATGCCTCCAACAGCACGTGCTGCAAGGAACGCAGTGTCTCGCCAGGAGATACAGATGATTTTCACTTAGAAAAAAAAAGATGTCTATATGCTCTTTGTAATATGTTGTTGATCCTCCACCGTACGCAGATGAAGATACATGCTTTCACTACTGCAATATGCATTTTCAGCAAAGGGTCATAAGCGCTTTTGGTGACAGACTTCGTGTGAGACACTACAAAGGTCCATCACTAACAGAGAAGAGGCCGGTTATTAATAAATCACAAGCAAAATATATAAAAACTAGTAAAGTACCCATGCGATTATTACGGATTTGAACATTTCAAACTATAAATTAATATTTTTAAATTTATTAACAAAATTTCAAAAGATTGATAGGAAAACTGATGAAAAAAATATAAAATAACATAATTAATGAAAAGAATGTTTATTCTATTATTTAGTGTTTTGTTAGTTAACAAAAGAAATATAGATTAAGAAACTTCCTTGAAGAAAAGAGCCAAAACCATATACTATCATAAGTTGCTTCTGCACACTTTCTAAATAGCTTACAATTTAGTAAAATACTACCAGCTGCTTTACCTTTACATGACGTACATATTCAAAAAGTTCATGACAGTTGAAAGAGTAGAATCATTATGTTTCATGGAGGAGCCAACACAAAGAACATAGCGGGACGAATTGAGATTGTAATTGATGTCATGGATGCCCAGTTCACCCATGCATAAGATTCACCAAGGAAAGTTTGCTACTATTCATGATGGAGAGTTTTGCTTCGTCTATGCGGAGAGAGTGTGTATGATAGTTCATGATGATGCTTACATCCTCGCGCTCGTTCTTGCAGCATTGGCGTTCATCAGCCATGGCCTAAGCACGTAGACGACGAGCCAAACATCTGGTGCTCGGCTGCTCCAATACGACACCGGCAGTGACAACGACAGCGGCAACAGAGGCACAAGCATGGACTCATCATGCGTTGTTGTCGAGGGAAAATATCGGAGTGTCACGTGGCGCTCCCTAATAACCAAGGGGGACCCAAGTGGGCTTCACCTGAAAAACATCCATGCGATAAGTCCCACTTTGAACTGCAAAAGTCGCATCACACTTCTGACTCACCCGACCCTTGGGAAGACAGGAACTGACCGTGCTTCATCCGACCCCTTGGCAGGGGTCGAGCGACCCGCTGCGCCCGATCCCCCTCAGCGGGGGTCGGGAGTCCTGTCGCACCTCATCCCACACGACCCTGCAGAAGGGGTCGGGAACTCTCATCGCAGGCCCCATTCGGTCATCGGATAGGCCTCGTCACCTCCGATTCTCGAACCGGTAGTCCAAGCCCCGACAAAATGAGGTCGAAAATGGCGGAATGGAGAAACTCGATTACCCTGGCAGATATGACTGATCCCAACCCCCAAGTGGGTCCAGGAAGGTCTGACCTGATGTCCTAACCTCAACTGAGGACGGGCAATCGAGCCGGTAACTCTCAACGGCCAACTGCTCGGCCTTAAATGTCGTACCCGCCGCGCCTCCACAGTGTTAGGGGGTCATATCCTCCTATACGCCACACCACCCCCGTCCACGCCCACACCTACTGACGCAAGCGGTATAGGACAACCGATAGACATGAATGATGATTAGCCGACCACATAGCATGACATCGTTCATGATGCACCATGCCACGCCCTACGGAGCACACCACCAACAGTGGCGGGGAGGACGTGACCCGATGACGAAAGACGGGGGTAAGCCCGCAGCACGGCGTCATCCCCGGTCATGGAGATTGTGTGACAGGATAGTCAAGCTTAAAGACCACGACCGCCGACTAGGGGTTCTGTCTTCTTCGACACGACTTCAACAACTATGAGCGTGTAGAGCTCTCCCTCTCTCTCTCTCTCAATCTCTGTATAAATGGGCCTGTCCCCTTGGAGTATAAAAGGGAGCCTTTCTTCTTCTTCCAGATAGATTTTTTTCATAACTCAGCACTCCAGGTTCGTTTGCACCTGAGACTTGGAGCACCCCCTCCTCTCTCTCTACACCGTTGTACTTAATCCCGGAGCAAGTAACATGAGTAGGCCCGAGAACTAGACGTAGTGGTTCACTCCGAACCAGTATAATCCCCTATGTTCTCTTGCTAAGCCATTATCAAATCCAAAACGTACACCACTAGAACAAATTTTACTAGCCGATGATCAAAACACCGACAGTTGTGCTGTAGGTCTGAGCATGCAGACGACAAGCTGAACATCTGTCATCGTCGGTTGCTTCAATACAGCACCGTCAGCGAACGATGACGACAACAAAGACACATGCATATGGACTCATCATTCGTCGTGCTGCAGGGCTTGAACCCGAGTCCAATTGCTATACGATTTAGAAAAAAAAATAAGGATTTCTTTACTCTCATATCTCTACAACCTATTAATTGAGGTGCGGTCATCTCTTCACTGATTTTTGGTATCGCCTCCCATGATTTCACATCGCCTCCCAATCCGATTCCGATCAGATTTTGGTTTCAGCGTACGTTTTGCTTTTCTATTTTTATTTGAGTCCAATCAGACTTCAATAACATTTCGATCGGGTCTCTGGTTTCTCAAACAAATTCCCAATGCATCCAGAGATGTTGCTCTATCCGAATTTTTTACTACTGTGATTTTGATGAGACGACGATTCTAACAACTCAACCGACCCATGAGATGACGAGAAGCAGCGAAGGATTCAAAAAACACCCTAGGTTAATTCGCTATGTGTGTGAAGTTCTGTTTTACTTTTTCACAACCATACTTGACCCTCCTTTAGCTGTCAATTCGACCTCAAAGTGTCACCCATGGCGGATAGTCGGCGGCGTCCGTGCGCGAGGTAGAAGAAGGCTGCGTATTTGTTTGTTTCTATGTTATTCGTGGGCTTCCAGTCATTGTCTGTCCTATTTTTGGTTGGTGGGCTGCAAGCCAATCCCGTGGGTCGTCTGGGGCCAGAGCCACAGCCCAGAAATTGACTAACACACCTTTTTTTTTCTTCTCAACTTCACGTCCTCATGTTCATTCATCCGCTCCACTGTCGTCTACCCTTGGTACCTACGAACCCATATCTTTCATCTATCTGCCTGCCCTTCCCGTGAGCCAGCTACAACCATATCAATGCCCGCATGCCATGTGCCGGTTACATCTTTTCCAACAAATAGTTTCAGAACGTGATTTGATATATGTCTCCCTCTTGTTTTTCCTTTTGCTCTTGTACACTTTCTTTCTATCCTTGTACAACGCTTGTACACTTTCCTTTTCACTTATGTTAATCATAAAACCTGGTAAAAAAAAGTTAGCCACCAAAATTTAACTTCTTTTTATGATGACACCAAAATATAACTTTTAGTGCCTCTCAGAAATATCTTAATTATTTTTGAGGAAAAGAATGACGTTACTTTAGAGAATCAAGAGGTTATACTCCTGGTTTAGCTAGGCTGCTTCTTCATGTGAAAGTAGATTGCCCAAGTATATATGTGGCATTTTATTTTGCATATACGATTGATTTTTTATTTGGCCAAAAGAAATAAAGAACTGTAATTGCTACATAGCATATTTCAAATGGACCGTATATAGTGACATTACTTCTATACCAGATTACATATAATCATGTTAGTCTTCCTAATTGATAATAACTGATTTATATATTTGGCCTCACTAAATCTCTACTTCTTAAAAAGTTAGGTACGGTCATCTATGGTCACTGATTTTGATGTCCACACCTTGATTTCGGGTTTGTTTAGAGTTTTGATGGTGTCTGATCATTTGTAATTGACTAATTGGAGTATGTTACGTGTCGGTCCTGGAAGGGTGGAAAGACCCATTTGGCTCGGGAAGGATTTTATTTCTGACAAGAATCTGAAGAAATTGTACCAAAACATAACAACTAAGAAGCGTTTCGTTCTAGGATCACTACGAATCGATTTTATGTTTTGGCCAAATCTGGCATCAGATCCAGCCACCACATAGCTTTCCCAACCCATTTTGCTTTTTTCTCGGACAATTGCTGCTCCTGTTGAGTTAGACATGAGCTTGGTCCAAGCGTCAATGGTTATCTCCGTTCCGTTGCCTGCAAGAGGTGGACGAACCTCAAGGATTAGGAATTTTCATCAAAGAGGCTCCCAATCTGACTCTGTGTGAGCCAAGGATATACAACGACTCGCTCAAACCTAATATGTAAAAAGTTCGTAGCAACGCACGGACTTTTTGCTAGTATACATAAAAAAGTGGACATACGATAGAATTTTCATGGCATGAACGTTTCCACCATAAATAATAAGGAGTATAGAGAAATAAAGCCCGAAGCAGCAGCCACCCAGATCCGCATCAGAGCTAGTCGTGGAAGGCGAGGGCGGCCGCCCCCGCGTCCTAGCCGAGCCCATGGAGATCACCTCCCCCTCCTGCCAAGCCCACCTTCGCGCGCACTAAAGCTGGTCAAGGAAGGCTCGAGAGTCGTCGCTGCTTGAGTCATGCTCCCCTAGATTAGACGTCGGAGAGGCCACCACCGCCTGGGTCGTGTTCCCCCAGAGTGTCAGAGAGGGCGCCGTCAAGGAGGGTTAAGGAGGGGCGCCGAAGAGGGCATCGGATTGCTGGCATGCTGAGGAGCAGCAGGAGGAGGAGGGAGGTGGTGGCGGGCAGAGGAGCAGCTGGAGGGGGAGGGAGGGCATCAAGCCGATGGCGTGCAGTGGAGCGGCGGGATGAGGAGCTAGCATCAGGTGGGGGAGAGATCGCTAGATGGGGGAGGGACCGAGGGAGGGTTCATCGATGGGAGAGGAGAGGAAAAAAAATAAGGGTTGTCTATAACACACTCACAATCGCGTTTTTGTCTCACACACACTACGATTTTGGATTCTCTTGTCTGGGACACACTATTATCGTTTAACAATTATTTTTAACTTTTTTATCTCAATGCACAAAATACATTGATATTTGAATTTTTGCACAAACATATATTATTGCATTCTCTATCATAAAAAAAATATAGACATATTTTTTGTTATTGTTAGCATGGCTTGCTCCACAAATTAAATATTAAAATAATAAACAAATCATGTAAATAAAAAAAATCTAGCTCTATTTTTTAATGATAGAGAATGTAATAATGTATGTTCGTGCAAAGATTTAAATTTTAATATGTTTTATATGTTGAGATAAAAAAGTTAAAAATAATTGTTAAATGGTAATAGTGTGCCACAGACGAGAGAATCCAAAATCGTAGTGTGTCTGAGATAAAAACACGATTGTGAGTGTGTTACAGACGAAACCGCCGTTTCTCATTGTCTCTCACAATTCTCCCAAAAAATAATGTTATCGGCCTGTCACTAATATATTGAATAATGTTGTTCATCACTAAATTGCATAAAATAGTGACGATTTCTATACTAATTTAGTAATGGTTCTTAAAATACTCGTTACTGATTCCCACAGATCATTTGTTGCTAAAAATGATTTACTTAGTAGTGTTTGCTTGTCCCATTAGGCCGCATCGTTATCGGCTGAGATATATCATGCTTGAAAGTCACTCCTGTGTAAATCATATCTTGGTCAAATCATTTGACGTATGCACTTTTGTCACAGCTGATCCTCCATCCATATCTTGGAGTAAAAACCCAAAATATTCGGTGTATCACGGCGCATATACCGGCCTTCTGCTGACTTCTAGAGTAAAAGCATCATCGTTAACCTCGGTATAATGTTGGCTATATTTATAGATTTTACTTCCTTGGTAAAAATAGAATAGCTCTTAAAAGCTTCGGGTCTCCGACGACAAACTCTTCAAATCTTGAGACAAACGAATTCCACGTCAAACAAAATCGTTTTTTTTTCTCCCACGATAGACGATCCTGGTGAAGCCTTCAGAGCCGAAGCCTTGACGCCTGCACACTATGAAGAGGATACTCTCAAAGCTGCCGACGAAGAGGATACTCAGAGCAGACAGAGCTGATCGAGTCCTGTGCTCATCGGTACGGCCCTCCACCCAGTGCTTCTCACTCCCTATCCTTCTGTTGATCAATCGATCTATCAGCTCTCCCTCCCTCCCCTCCTCAGGGCATAGGGAGGAGATGGATCGCTACTTCGTTCACCGTGGTGAGTGGTGACCAGACGATGTGCAACAGTTCAACATTCTCCTCCTCGAGCTGCATCATTAGCAATTCAAGCTCCACGATGTAAAACCTTCAGCAACCAGTAAAAAACAAATAAAAAATCAAATCAAATTTCGTAAAGTCTTATACTAATCAATTGAAATTCCCGCTAAGAGGCTGTGTGAGATGCTCTAACTCCAATTTTTAAATAAACAGCTTTTACAAATTGGAGGGTGTTCAAACAGATCAGTTTGTTTAGTAGCAGTTACAGTGTATACAAATTTAGTTCCTAACCTGATTTGAATGGACAAAATTCTAGTACCTTTATATCAAGCGGTACATTAGTACCCTGTTATTAAAATGTGATTTCTGAGATTGTTTATGTTACAAAAAGCAAGATGTAAAGATAAGTGATTTGGTTATCACGTTTATTCATTTGTACTCTCTGCATGTTCTTTAGATGTACCACCTGGAACAGGCTAAAAATCAAAATTTAAGGAATTTTTTTTCAAATGTACATCGAGCGTACCTTGATGAGTCTGAACTTTTAAATATGTGCATTACTTGTTGATCGCTGAAGTTTGTCATGATGATTTTTGATTTACACACCAAATGAGCTAATAATACCCCGGGTGTACCAGTGGATTTTTATGTACACTTATGATCACTTGATGATAAATCCTTTAAGTATTATTTAGTAAAAAAGATAAACCATTTAGGTTTCTAATGATTATTGAATAAATTATGTGTTGTTATATGGTTGAATTCAAAACGTCAGGACGATTGTACTATTACTGTTTCCATTTGAAATTTATACAAGGACCTGAGCTCTCTCCTCGAAGTGTCACCGTGCGAAATAAAAAAAAATACCGTGAGCTCAAAATTGAAACTCGAAGCCACCTTTTTGGCTATAGCCAAAGGTTGGACTTTTGGTTACGATAACCCAACTACAAAAAACACATTAATGTTCGACAGAGTGACATACCCCTCTCTCTCTCTCTCTCTCTCTCTCTCTCTACGGGAAAACCCTTATGTGCTGTATGACTATGTCACACGGCACAACCCTCTTGGCCCATGACATCGTGTTTACCGTGGGTCGCCTATGGCACAAAGCCAACGACACCTCTCAGACGGCAAATAAATTTGTACTGTAGGCGAGATATCGGGCACATGACACAATCTGTGCTGTGGGTCGAGATGGCTGATGGCGAAAAGGCTGCCGGGCCGTTAGGTCTGACGGTCGAACCCACTCTATGTCGTGTGCCCTCTGCTAGGACACGCTAGGACACACGACACAAATAGAATCTGTGTCGTGTGTCGGCTGCCTGGACACATGCTATGGTATCTACACACGACACTGATGGTTCCTAGTAACTGCATTTGTGCCGTGTGTCATGGTTTTTGCATACGACACACATGCTAAATACAGCTACAAATTATTAAATATTAGCGTACTCGGATCATCCAGAACAAACATACAATATATATCACAAAATATCACATTCAACATTCAAATACGGTCACATTCAACATTCATCGCATTCAACATCCATCACAAATATCCATTAGAAACATGCAAATAAACAAAGTATCGTCACAAACTCCATCACAAACATGAAACTAGCTTAGTGCCCCTCCCCCCCAAGGCGATCGTTGCTGCTGCGCGGCCCTCTCCCATGGCGACCATTGATCTGGCGGTTCATTCGATGCCGCCAAGGGATTCTGCACAAGTGAACGCACACAAAGAGAGATATTGAATAAGTTAAAGTTATTATCACTAACAAATGAAGAAATGAGTGTTGAAAACTATTATCGCTACTAAATGAATAAGTGAGAAGTGAATCCTATTATCACTAAATGAAGCTATTGTCACTACTATTTGAAGCAAGAACAATAGAATGCTAGTAGCACTAAGGTTTTGAAGCAAGAAATGAGTAAATGAGAAGTGATTCATATTATCACTCACCGGAGTACAAGCAGGAGGAGTAGACGCCGGAGACGGTGGGAACAAGTTTGTTGGAGGTGTTGTGCCCATCTGCGACGCCATTCACTGGATCATCCGCTGTTGGTTCTTCTCGGCCCTCCGTCGATCCTCCTCCATCGTCTGCTCCATCCGACATTGGTTCTCCTCGGCCCTCAGTCGATCTTCCGCCCGTAGGCGTTTTTCTTCATCCAGCTGGGTCTATAAAATTTTAGCCAAATGTTATATTGCACATCAAACATGTGTAAAAAGACATGAACGATAAATGCCACTGAGTTAACCTGGAGTGCCTGCAGCAGGGACATTGTAGTGGTCGGCGGAGTGCGGATAGCGGGGCTCGAGCTCGTGCTCCTTGCTTGAATCTGGGAGAGAGTGGGTGTACTAGTCGTGTCGATAATGTTGTGGCCAATATAGTACTGCACGTTCTTCTTTCCACCTCCAAGCCTCATCGCCAGCTCGCCATCAACGTCCTTGGTGTTTGGATCCTACTTTGGCCCATGTAGCTGCCTTGCCATCTCCGTGTAGTCACTGATGCGGCTATGGACACCCGCATTGCTGAACGACTCCGGAGGATCGTTCGGGCTGTAGTCGACGGTGGATGTTGCCTTGCCCTTATGGACCAAAGCCCATCCCTTCAAAGTCCCCAACTGCTGGCCACCATGTGCCTCCGACTGCGAAACAAAGAAAACACATGAAGATCATTAGTATCACATGTAATATACATAACCAATTGAATAATGAATGAAATAGAAAAAAACAAATTCCCGTACCCATAAAGACATGTACTCGCTAAGTGCACGACTGCCCTGGTGGTGTGATGGACCTTGCATCATCAGACGCCGCTCCCGTGCAGCATGGTGCCTCTCCTCCCAATCGGGAGTGCACCACTAGGAGACCACCTCCAGCTCTCCCTCGACCCTTCTGTGAACCCTTCCCTGAGGCTCGAGCCTTGCTCCCGGACCCTTCCCGGAGTAGAACGAGGTCAAGGCCCTCATCCCCCTCTTGAACGTACCAGTCGGGCCCATCACCTGGAAAAGGAAAATTGTAAACCAATCAGTATACTTTGAAAGAGATGCAAAATAAACTAAAAATAATTATACATAGCTAAGTATTATATATACATAGTAAAGTAATTAGTAAAAGATCTTATGTGTATTAGAAATAATCATCCTCATCGGGATTAGTTGTATCATAATTCTCTTCATCACTATCAAGCATATCGATGCCATCCTGTCCGTCATCCAAGAGAGGAGTTTCATTGTCCTCATTTGATTTTTTTCAAGTAGTTGTATGTCCTCCAAATCATGAACATCATCTCCAGTGTCCTCATCATCTGCCGTTTCAATGTCTACTTCCATTCCCTCAAACGTATCGGTTAAATCTATCTCAAACCTTCCGTCTAGCCCATCCTCTTAAAAGAACTCACCTTCGTCATTTATGTTTGAGTCTTTGTTGTAATCGGCATCGTTTGGCACAGGTAGTTTACCTTTTGGCCCTACCTTGAACATAACATGCCAAGGTTTTAGATCCTCTTTTTGGTACGGATACCGGACATAATAAACTTGTGTGGCGTGTTGAGCCACGATATAGACGTCGTCTCCTGCTAAGACGGATGACTGTTGAATTTCTACTAAGCCAACTTTAGGGTACTTTCTCACTACTTTTGGATCAAGCCAACAACATTTAAAAATGATGGGATTTAGCGTGGTTTGCAAGCATGAAATGAGAGCTGATATATCTCTTCAATTCTTCCAAAGTAGTCAATACCATCGATGCCTGGCGTAAAAACTCTGCTATGTGTGCTTTTTCTATTACGACGACTTCACTCATAGCTTGTTGTGTGAAATCAAAATCCATTGACGTCATAACCATCAAATGACTGAACCTTATAGGCAAAGCCATCGGCAACTTATCTCAACTCGGGACACATGGACGCATCGCTTTGTCCCTGTAAGTTAGAGCAGGATAGTTCATTTATTACGAGTAACTTGTCATTTCAAACTAAATACAAATGTTTCCAGGATTCAGTATTGGCTGGATATACAAGCTTCTCATGATGGTATCAAACTCCGTCTTTGTGCCATGTCATCTGTTTCACGGACTCCTCGGTCATGTAAAGATGCTGAAGCCTCAATATGAATGGAAGGTAGTGTAGGATATTCACGGCTATTTACTCTGCCTCTTCTGACCATCAATAGAGTCTACCTCAAAGTATCTAGATGATTTACACTTTGGACAGTACTTTGCTTCTGCATGTTCTTTCCTAAATAAGACGCATCCTTTTGGACAAGCATGTATCTGCTCATATGGCATCTTCAGTGCACGGAGTACTTTCTGTGATTCATACATGTTCTTTCGTAGAATGTGACCTTCAGGAAGGAGGTTGCCGATGACTGTCAACATGGCATCGAAGGCGGCTCGACTCATGCTAAACTAAGACTTCATACCAATTAAGCTTACGATGGCATCCAATTTAGAAACTTTGGTATGCGCGTGAAGGGGTTGTTGTGCTGCCTCCAACATCTTGTAATACCCCTTCACGGTTGGCTCTGGCTCCTCCTCCTCCCTTGGTGCTTCTTCTTCTTCCTCGAAATGTGCTTGAAGATAGTCATCTAACTTGTCTCCTACTCCGGCATCAGAATCACAATCAGCAATGCATTGTCTCACAACCTCACGCCTCGTATGATCGACTTCTCCATGTAAGGTCCACCTGGTATATATAGTTTGGAGTAAATCCATTCTTGGCAAGATGAGACACCATAGTTAACTTATCTTGTCGGCGTGTGTTTCCACATCTGTTGCAGGGACACCAAGTGACACCCAGTTTCTTACGCTTGGCAAATGCTCGTTCCACGAAAGCATACTTATGTCTAGGTGCCCACTCCTTATACATCCACTCACGGTCACCCATTTTGTAACATATCAGCGAGCTTCAATCATTCTTGCAACAACACAATGCTTACACTATCTCCTAATCCCACCCGAGGATGCATAAACGAGGTTAGTTTCCAAGGTCCACTCATGTTCAAGACTGAATTTCGGTAGCACCTCCCCGCTGTTCTCCAGATACACGTCCTTCAAAGGAGTTTGTGTATCCAAAGAACAACAGGGAGATGCTGCCAAAACTCTTTCTCGGACTGGAGTAGACCATAGAAACTAACCTCGTCTACGGATCCACGGGTTGTCCAAAAAACATGGATAAATTCGAAACAAATACGACCAAATATATGCAAAGATCTGCATATCTCCAATTGTATCTATTTTGAACGGGAGACGCCTAACTAGGTTACGTGACCTAAATCCTAACCTAAGAACTAGAATGTAAAGAGGAGTCTTTTATGTCTAACCTTGATTTCCTAGAAAGTGACATGACAAGGATGATCACGCGAATCTCCTCCACAGCACGCAGCCTCTCCCTGAAAAAAAAGAACATAGTACGGTCAATAAAAAATTTGGCAACACCTCCCCTGTACGGAGAGGTTTCCATCACCTGCAATAAAACAACGGCACGATGGCCGACAACCACAACATCTCCATGGTCTCAAGAACCACAATTTCTTGTACTATTTCATCATAAGGCCCTCTTCTACTATTTCATCATAAATATGACTAAATAAGCCAATGGTGGGGCAAGCAATTGATTCGATTATGCTCATAAAAATAAATTGATTCGATTACTACTTGTGCAGATAATTTTCCTATGATCCTTTCAACTTGAGCAATAATTTCAACTAGACTACAAGACCATAACAAGAAATGGCAAATTAGTACCTTGACACAGGGAGGGGAGACGGTGGCTGCGCGGGAAGGAGAGATGGCGGTGTCGTAGACGGCGAGCCCGGGGTCCCGGCGGAGCGGCGCCGGGGCCGGTCAGGGAGGAGGGGATGACGAGGGCGGTCGGGGAGGCACGTGCCAGGGGCATCACCGCTCGGGGCCGGGGCCGGGTTGGCGTCGAGGAGGCGGGGGCGTCGCCTCTTGGGGCCGGGGCCGGGTTGGCATCGAGGAGGCAGGGGTCGGGTCAGGGCTGGCGAGAAGATGGATGCCGCGGGGAGGGCGGAGGCCGCGGCACGGAGGACCGGAGGCGGCGGCGCAGAGGGCGTAGGCGGCGACCGGGAGTATTTGCGCGCGGGGAAGGGCATAGACCACAGAGGCAGGGGAGGGCCGCGCGACACTAATTATAACCATTTGTGTCGTGTGTCGAGATCCAGGACACACGGCACAAACTACGTTGACTTAGTGTGCCGTGTGTCCTAGATCGGAACACAGGGCACAATTTGTGCCGTGAGCCAGGACCAAGGGCACATGGCACAGTCCTCTCCAGATTAATATTTCAAATTAATATTTTATATAATTTTTAATATATAACTTGAAAATAACTTGCTAATATGCTTAGCAAAATTAATATATGAGAATTCATAAAAATAAACCTATAATTTCATACATTTTCCTCTCAATTTCAATGTTCTATCACTAAAATAATATATTTGTAAAAAAATAAAAATTTCAAACAAATCTAAAAAAAACCCAAACTTTGACATGACACATTTCATGTGATTTATGACCTACATAAAAATACTTGTCTTCAAATTCAAACTTGACCATCAAAAAGTTTCTGAATCACAAGAATGCTTCTCACCAACTCTGAAACTTATACGGAGATTGTTCGTTTAGTAAGCAACATACGTGACAACTTGTGCGAAACTTTGTTAGCTTTTTACCGCAATATCCATGCATGAAATAATGATGTCAGGTGCAATATCATGATTTTAATACTTTATTTGCACTTTCTACAATTTAAACACCGTTGGAGAACATGGTGGTCGTGATATTTCATGCACAAGATTAGCGACATTTGCTCTCGTTACATGTATACGGCTTTAAATCAGTGTTATGAACATGAATATAAAGTTTGTTCCTATTATACTTCAATATTTCAAACACTTGTAGTTCAAGTTTGAATTATCATGAAAAAACACCAATAATAAAATAAATGCATCAAATATATCAAATAAATGCATCAAATATATCAAATATATCAAAACATGCAAATTTAGGCTTTCAAATTCTATTTTGCATGTTCATCTATAAAATTTGGGAGACTAAAACTATAACAAACCCTAGTGGAGCATGCATTAATGGCTTCTATTCCCATGGGACCCACCCGTTAGCTAAAAAAACAAAAATTTCTTCAACCTCTCCATGCGCCCGC
The DNA here is from genome assembly GCA_032690845.1 of Eleusine coracana subsp. coracana. Classification (NCBI taxonomy): domain Eukaryota; kingdom Viridiplantae; phylum Streptophyta; class Magnoliopsida; order Poales; family Poaceae; genus Eleusine; species Eleusine coracana. The sequence continues at coordinate 51,980,041 of CM064427.1, read as the reverse complement.
TACCTCTGCTCCAGCCTGCTGCCGCCTGCCCGCGGGCGCTGATCCGGCGCCCTCCCTCTCGACCCTGCCTACATGCTATCTTCATTCGCTGCTATGATGCCCTCGACCGCTGCTCCAACGCCCACCCGTGCGCCCTGGTGATGCTCCACAAAGGGCAATGGCTAAGCTTGAGGTCTGGCAAGCTCACGATGGGGCCCAACTGACGAAGCGATAGCGAGCGAGGCAAATGGCTAGCACCGAAAAGAGAGAGAGAGAGAGATGGACGTAATAAGGAGAGAAGAAAAAGAAAAAAAAATAAGACCCATGGTTGAGAGGGTGGATGGGAGGCTTACAAGCCTAGGGTCCTAGAAGATTTGAGAGGACATGCAAAATAAAAAAGGTGGATAGAAATTTGAGTAGAGTTGTGTTTTTTGATTTAACTCCTAGAATTTAGAAGGGCAGATTCCTTGAGAACCATTGGGATAAACTTGAATCTCTTACATGCCACTTAAAAAACTTGAATCCTATGAATACCAATGACAGTTAAAATTTATTCCTTTGTACCACTATTTATTGCATTCTGCCAATTTTTTATAACAGAGGCACTCTAAAAGACCTGTTTACCCTTCTAGTTTAGTTGGCCAGTGGTTGGACACAAAAATTGGCATGACCTTGATCCGATTTATGCCATCAAGTGAAGTAGCAAGCACACAGCCACGTTCGGACTGCACACTGATCTTTTATGGTCGTTCAAAATATGTTAACAGTAGTAATATTCAAAATATATTACATTCAAAGAGTGCACGGTTGAAGTGCTCCAAAATAGATAACAATGTTAGCCATGCATCAGTGAGCAATACAAGTTTGTGCTTCTTTACATATGCCCAAAATACCAAAATAAGCATCTATGTATCACAGATTGAGCCTTTTCTTGCTCCTAGTCCTCATAGCTGGACTCTGTTGACCCTTTTTCTTGCTTCCAATTGACATGGCACGGCTATCTACACAAGAAGATACCACAATTGGTGTTGTTTGAGCAGTCCCCTTATCCTTCTTCTTTATCTTTGAAGCTCCACTTGCACTTGCCGGTTGACTAGATGATGCACCATATGGAAGAAGGGGCAGATAAGTTTGTGCCACCTCAACTTGAGTTGCTACAGTAGCTAACCGTGGCCTACAAAATAGATTGAATGAGCAATAAAAAAAGTTACATAACCAAAGATTGCTTAGTGTAGTTTTTTTTACCTCTTTGTTTTACTGCCGCCTTCTATTTCTTGGACCTTTCTTTTCTTTTCAACTTTTCTACAAGGAAAAGATACAACAATAAAATGCAATATTTGTGCAATGAGAAATGATTTTTGTGCTTCAATGGAATTTTTTAAAGTACACACCTTTGGGATGCCAACAAAGAAAGTGCTTCTTTATCTTCAGGATTTCCATCTACATGTGTTCCAGTGGTGTCCATGCCTATGGCAGATTTGACACTCATGTGCACTTCCTCTTCTCTTTTTCTTAGCGGCTCCAGGTTCATGAGAACCCTTTTACCTATGAACTTTTGGTCTACCAGCAAATCTTCTAAGCAATGGTGGGTACAACAAGAAACCCTTGTTGACATTGGGCCATTGCTTCTTGTCGGTCAGAGCAGGTATCATTCCCTCATATGTAGCTTTAAAACTTTCAATTGTGTAGCTACTATGCACATAATGCTGAAGGTTTTCTTCTCTAAGATATGTGATGAAAGCTATAGCATGGAGACATGGTTTACCTAAGATCTGCCACTCCCTACATGTGCAGGTCATTGCCTCTAGATCAACCACATGTTTAAAGTCCACAAGCTCTTTAGTGAAGGTCCAGTGCTTCCCATACACTTCAACTACACCATCACCACTTTGTTGAATCCTATATCGTAATCCATGGCTCTTCTCTTTCAAATCCCTATAAATGTGTGGCAGGATTAGACCACCCATATTCCTACCAATCCTCCTCTTCTGATAAAATTTGTCCATTAGCTTCTGTCTAAGCTTTTTAGCCAGGTCACACACATTCATTGCTTTGAACTTCCTTATCCAACTATTGAAACTCTCAGCCAGATTATTTGTCACATAATCAACCTTAGTGAGTTCACTGAATTTGCTCCTTGTCCACAGATTAGAATGATTTTCCTCATGGTATTTGACTATCTCAAGATTTGCTGCAACCATCTTGGACATGTGTTCTTCATGTTGTTCTAACTCCCAGGCGTATGATGCTGGCCACAAGTTCTCATCGAACACCCTACCATGAAACTTTTTTTTGAAGTTGGTTACCAAGTGTCTCATGCACTCCCTATGCTGTGTGTTCCTAAATACAATCTTAATTGCACTAAGCCCCTTTCCTGCATCAGTGCAAATTGCCAAGCCTATAGGGTCACCTATGCACTAATGTAGATTTTGCATGAACCACTCCTAGTTTTCACCATCCTCATACTCCCTTATTGCAAACACAACTGGAAAGAGCCAATTATGCCCATCCACAACGCATGCAGTAGCTAATTGGCCTCTGAACCTACCAGTTAGAAAGGTGCTATCTATGGACAGATACAGCCTGCAACCATTGAGAAAACCATCGACACAAGCCTTTAAAGCGACAGACATTCTTCAAAAGTGGTGCTTATCCCTCACTACGTGATGCTCAATAATAACCACACTACCAGGACTCCTCTTCTCTACCTCAACTTTCTAGTTGTACAAGATGTCAACTAGCTCTCCAATCTCCATACACTTTGTCAAGTGTAAGTTGATACCCTACATGCACTCTCTTGTAGTTAATCTCCACGACGTAAGTCTCAAGAAGTCTTCTTTGAAGCTCTTTAGCACCAACAGCTACGTTCTCCCTCACCCAATCCATCACTTTGTCACAAATCCAAAACTTTGTTGCATGTTTTATTCTCTTGCTTCTTTGTCTACTACCACATGTGTGTCTACAAGGATTCTTCTTCACCTGAAAAGCATACACAACTATTAGCAAGGTTGTTTGCTCAAATAAGGGGAAAAAAGGGACAAAAAAAAGGACAAGTGCAATTCTACACAACTATTTACCTCTATGGTTTTACTGTCTTCCAATGTAGATGCATGGATTCTCCAATTGCAGCCTTTTCTCTTGTTTGAACAAGAAGCTCTCAACCCGTCAAGATTTGTCTTCTCTATGTCATACTCAAATTTATACTTAATAGCGTGTTGACATAGTGCAACTCTAAACTCATGAATGGAAGAATAGGTGGCTCCAATATGCATAGGCAGATCATTTTTATCATATGCAATCTTAGGTATGTCAGATGGTCCTGTTTCTTTTGTAGTCCAGTCTTCGTCATCCTCATTATCTTCACTTGCATCTGAAGCATCATCCTTATTGTCCTGGCAACTCCTCTACCTTTTCCTCCTCTTCGTCCTCGTGCATTTATTCACCATACAACCCTTCTTCATTGACACCAACATGCTCAAAAATAGGGGATGGGTTGATAAGATAAGAATCTGCTGGACAAATATCAGTACGAGTGGGGATTTGGCTTGATGTTGGATCCATCCTAGCAATACGATACAAGACAACTACATGTTACATAATGCTACCAAAATACATGTTACAAAGCAGCATAGTGGTGACAAAGAAAGAGATGGAGAAACGATGAACAAACCTGTCCGCGAGATCAGTTGAAGTTTGGTCGGGTGCTAGTTGGAACACATCATAGCCTCCTCCTGCGGTTGCAACAGATCTGGTGCCTCCTCTTGCGGTTGAACTAGTTCTGCCGCCTCCTCCTACGGTTGAACCAGTTCTGCCGACTCCTCCCGCGGTTGCAATAGAGCATAAGCCGCCACCATGGTCTTCCTCAACCGGAGCAACTGCCACCTCCATCTTCCTCAGCCAGAGCGTCGATGTTTTTCGGGGGAGATTTGATTTCTAGCAGCAAGTAATGGTGGGTAGTGGGGAATTTTTCATGGGAGGTGGCTAGGGTTCGTCGCTTCCATGGGGAGACGGCGAGCGAGCCCGGGGAGTCGAGAGTCGTGTGGCGTCAGGGTCATTGAGCGAGTCCGAGGGTCAGGGGCGTCGATGGTCTGAGAGTCGGGTCCACTGGTCATTGGGGCAGGGGCATGACTGGTATTTCGAAAAATAACTCACTGTTTAGTAGGGGTGAAAACGGATGGGATTCAGACGGATATAGCTTATCCCATATCCTATCCTGCATCTTTTTTCTTGGATACGGAGTCAGAACAGATAGTGTCGGATAATTATTTCTTGATCCCGTACCCCGTCCTATATTCTTATTTCGAAGTTGGATTCAGACACGGATACTATTATAAGATTCATATAGATAAAAAATTATATGATAGATATATAGTTAGAGTGATAATGAATATAACAATAGGTACTATATAAAAATAAGTCAATTTGTTTACCTATATATATCAATTTTTTAGATTTTTTGAATATTTTTATGTCTAAATTATTTAAATTAAATTAAATTATATAAATCTCAGATACCGGACGGATACTACTCATCCCATATCCTATCCCACTAGTTTTTCTCAGATTCAGATTCACACACGGATAGTGTCGGATGACTATTAGTGCATCCCATATTTGGTCATATTTGTTTTCTCGGTGATCGGATTATCAAACAGTCGGATATTATCCGTCCCATTTTCATCCATACTGTTTAGCGTAACAGATGCAACGGCAATGGTAGAGAGCGGATGGAATTTTCGTACGCTGGCATTGATGGGCTCCATAGTTTTCTGGTGGCTGCCACGGGATTTAAGTTTATGCGGATGGTTTTGGAGGAATTTTCCCAATTTAGAATATGATCTCTATTTAGAAGTCCCTACTCGAGATGCTGTTAGGCTACGGCCTACTACAGGTCCCTTAGCGATTTGATCAGGCATTTCGAACAATCCAGCCACTATCTCCACGACACAGATTTTTCTTCCATGGGGTATATCCAATTCAAAATTTCCAACAATTGTGCTACACGAGCGCAATAGAGAAATGCATTACTGTGCTTATAAAAATTATTTCCACGGCAGGCAAAAATCCAGGCTTAATAACAATATCCCCTTTTCTTTGTCGTCCGTGAAACGTGATTAAGTGCCACTCAGCTACAGAGTCGCCCAAAGTGGTCTGGAATTTAGTTCACTTTAACATACACATAAGGAATTTAGTTCAGAATTGCCAAACAAGGTTAATCACTTTAACCACTCCTTGAGGAATACATTTGAACAATCTACCACTAACTTGAAGCTGGTGCTACAGAATCCAAACTAACATTAGTCTCCTTGAAATGATATTAGGCCTAAACAACATAGAAGCATGAAATCACAAAGTGACACAGGTTTACAACTTAAACATGACCAACTAATTCAATCTAATTTATCAACTGAAATTGGGACAGCTCCACCAGGCCCTTTAATCAAAGCATCCTTATCAGAGTTCTTAGGGTCTGAAAAGGTATCAAATTTACAGATTATTAGGTAAACTATAAACTGATATAACAGGTTGTCCAGGGCTCACAAGTATTTTGAACACGAGAAATTAAAATTTAGGTATCATTTACCGCTGTTTGTAGCATAAAACGCAGCTGATACTTCATAGGTCGCCTCTGAAAAGGTATCAAATTTACAAATTATTAGAATAACTATAAACTGGTATAACAGGTTGTTCTGAGTTCATAGTTATTTTGAACACGAGAAATTAAAAAGTAGAAATCATTTACCGCCGTTTGTAGCCAAAGACGCAGCTGATACTTGGTAGTCCTTGCTGCGATGCAGCCGTGTATCTGCACCGTGCTAGAGTCAAACACTCCTATAGCACAGTTTGTGATTGCAGAGATCACAGGACTCCCAGAGCACCCATGGATGCCATAGCAAGAATGATTTAGACCCCAATTCCATCGAGAGCCTGGCAGCTCCTGAATAGGCCCACTTCAAAACAAAGTGGAAAAATTAGCAGCGCATACTGATGGAAACAATATATACTTGTATAAAAAAGAGCAGTGATGAAACAAAAGAAACTTGAACATACACTGTCTCTCCAGGTAGTGCGGACGGCACCTTAGCTATTATGCTCGTTTCACCCGTCACAGCCAACAATGAAGGGGGGTTAAAGTATCCCAAGAGTACAACTTTAGTTCCGATCTTCTTTTCTTCAGAAAGCTGCATGGCAGTGGGAGGTTCCGAAGTCCTTGGCAAGTAATCCAGATTGAGAATTGCCAAGTCTGTATACTTATTCGAGAACTGCACAGTAGCACTCACATCCTCTCTAGCCCCAAACAATCTTACCCAAAGATTCCACTTTTTGTTGCTCCGACGGAATTGCTTAATGATATGGTCACAGGTTAAGACCTTGCATCGGCCCTTTGCCAACTTCACGATGAAACCAGACCCAGAGAAATACTTAGTGGAAGGATTTCCGTCTTTTCTTTTCTCTGAGAGAAGTATGGATACAGTTGCGGTGCTGTGCGAAGCCCGTGCCTTCCGTGCCATTGCCTCAAAAGTACTAAAAAAAATTCAAACAAAACAAGAATTATTTAAGAATGAATGAGATGAGCTTCAGTCAGAAAGCGAACAAAGGATTGTGGAAAATTAAATACACGGCTCTTCCCTAATGCATCTTCTAGACTTTATCACGGTAGAAGTAGATCACTACCAAGCCAACCATGGCCGGCACCCTCCCTCGGCTCTGTGCACAGCTTGCATTGGACGAGGTGGCAACACAACGGCACTACCCCATAATCGATCCCGGCAATTGAAAATACCCTGCACCTCACACCTCTCGCAACAGACGCGAGGTCACCGCCATTATGCAGTGGCGTGAGGTCACTAGCACTAATCGACCAAGACGACCACCTAAGCAACAATAATTACCCGATCACAAAGCAACATTGAGTCTTCTTCCCTAAGAATACCTTCGCTAGGAGGCGCTCACGACCTTGTCCATGAGAAACCCTAAAGACTTGAAACACCGTCAAATAGTATAGGAGGAAATACTTCATCCACCTCCTCAACAATATGATTCATTTGTCACTTACATCTAGTGAAATGAACTCTAAAGCGGCAAGGGCCATAGGGAGGCTCAAGGACATAATCAAGCTAAAAAGTGGGCATCGACTTCAAGTTCAACACATCATCTGTAGATGCAAGTTAAATTCCTTCATGTTCACAAGTATTGTGCCAATCAAAACTATCAATGTACGAGATATAAGCCCAAGCTAAATAAGGTGGTTGACTGTCAAAACTATATCATTCATGGCATGCCAGGGCCAGCAAGATGCTTCGGAAGTTCTAGTAAGAGAGAGTCACCACAACGACTTTCTTACTCATCTACACTTCATCGAAGGCTCATAAGGGAGACACCTTATGAAGCATGGACCGGAAAAAAAAAAAGCCAACATTGCACTTCTAGAAGAGTGTGCACGGTCAAGGCAAGACTAAGCAGCCATACTTGAGCAAGATTGATGACCACGTAACACCAATGGTCTCAAGGTGAGTCTACTGTAAATGCCGATACCCAGCTCTTAGCTCCATCAGCAGAGAGAGAGAGAGTTTAAATTACCTTAAATTTGCTCGAGGCGCCATGTGGAGAAGCCTAGGAGCGAAGCGTATTGCTTGTCGGCGACTGTTCGAGCTACGGAAGTGCCTATAAGTAATTCTGAAACACTTAATTAGCCCAATCTCAATGTCAGTAAGCACCACACGAATTCTTGAAGCTGTAAAGGACATGCCGATAATAAGCACAATTATGTACATCCAGCCAATGTTTAAAAAAGCGGATAAACTAAGCGAGCGGTCAGGCACCTCTGAACGCTTAAGCGATCCTAAGCGGTTCTAGGCGGAACTAAGCGTTTGTACTTTTATCAAATATAAATATAAAAAGGTGTAAAAAATAATGAAAATATAGCATATGACTACATAATTATTAGAGAAATAGAGCAAAACGCTTTTTTAACAGCTTAGTTGAAAGCGAAGCGGTGGAGCTCCGCCTAGCGCGCAAGCGGTCTAGTCGGTCGCTTTTTAAAACAGAGCATCCAGCTCATTATAGAACGGCATTATTCATTTTTGCAACTTACTAATAACTTATATATCATGATATTTCTGGATTCATTTGCCCTTAAAGCGATATATCTATCGTGATAGGCTAGCTACGTAATTATGAAACATGTTTCAGAGGCTAGTTTTGGTGTCGGTAGATATTTGATCAAGAGCACGTACTACATATGCTTCTGATCGGTGTTTGTCTTGAAATGTTAGTAATCAGTAAAAATTAGGGGGAGAAAATACATATACATATACATATATATATATATATATATATATATATATATATATATAGGCTTTCCTATAAGGAAAAAATAAAGCATTAGCAGTTATATAACTTCTCGCAAGATAAACTGTGAAAAGAAATAATAATTCCGAACTAAGTCTAAGCTTGCCTTGGGTTCTAATTTCTCTCCCTGCTCTCAATTTGAGATATTCAGTCCGAATGCTTTGCACTAACCCAAAGAAAGAAGCTGTATTGGATAGTTTCTGCAAATAAGAAAAAAATATACCAGTATTTAGTTAACATATAGAGTGTTTGGACTTTGGACCCCTGTACCACATACTACAAATATGGTATGTCTTCAAACATGTTAATTTATAGATGAAATGAATGTCAATTTAACTGACGAAATAAGGTTAAATATATGAATTGGTCAGTAACAGAATGTGTAGCACTAGGTAGCATATTGTAGGTGCATCTGAACCAGAGAAATGTGACTCAAACCTTACAAAAAGTACTGCAAATTCAGCAACCAGTAGGGATCCTCTTAGATGCTTCCAAAGAAATTAGGAAATTATGCAGCTCTAGGTGTTTCCTATAGACCACAACCACATAAGATTTATAGCTGCAATTTGATGTGCGTTTAGATAAATGGTTGCCAGAAATGAAAACGAGTCAAATGGAAACAATATCATTTTGGTATCTTTTGCTCTATACTTGCCTCGAGTATTCTTGGTAATATTTAGCTCTTGCTTTAAGTGAGATGATCGATCAGTCTGACTGAAATCTGAAACAAACAAGAGCTACTGATCAGTTCCCACAAATAATCATACTATCAGTATATTTAATTACCCCCATACAGCAAGAATTAATATTAAAAGTTAGTTAATTCGGCTAAAAAATCTATACAATATATAGATGTATATGTCATGACGGCCTGTGTGTATCGTCTCTGCCCTAAAAATGACTCAAACGCTGCAAATTGAGTAATAGAGAAAAATCTTATCTGGACGCCCTCAAAAGTATACAATCATACTATACAAATTTCAATATAACATTCAATTTGGAATCTTTTAAGAATGTTTGAAGATTCTTTTGATTTTATTATATAATAACGTAAGAGAGTAAAAGATTATAAATAAAACTACCTACTATCTACAGGGAATGCTGCTGCATAAAATATCCTGACTTCTCACCGTGAATGCTACTACTATCTAGGTGCCACCGTGGCAGGTTGATCCTCCGGCTCGAATAAAAACAGTTATCCAATGCATGCAGAAAAACTCAGATCTACAGGAACATTACTGAAAACCCCACAAGAAATGCTACAACTAAGTAGATTGCACGAGAAAAAGAAATCAGCACAGCGGTAAAAACAACAATTTTCGTCAGTAACAAACAGTCCAAACCATTTTCATCCAGATCCCGGACCCTTAGCTTGGAGCAAATTTCTAAACCAAGCAAACAATTTCACCCAGATCCCCACGCTTTAAAGCAGCTCCTCCGAATTCGACCACAGCCCTTCTCACTTCCCCGGAAGCAAGGCTAGGAAGATAACCACCCTCCGTCTACGCGCGTTGTATCTTGAGTGTAGCCGTACGTACCTTTGCTCTGATGAGTTGCCGCGAGGACGACGAGCTTGTAGCTTTGTACTTTCCTCGAGTACTAGCTGATGCAGCGCTTGATGCAGATGGCCCCTTGGCGGTTGATCTTCAGATCTGCTCTCACACCCCAGGCCACAGCCACGGATGTCGATCTCAACCAGCACGACCAAAGCCGATGCCCCTTCTCTCGGCCGGCTTGCACGTCCCCGAGAGGCGAACGGAAGAGGCGAGCAGGGGCAGGGCCAAGATCTCGGCAGCAAAGATGGGAGAAGTGGGTGATAAAGGTCCCGGAACGGCTTTTTGAGCGTTTGAGCTCAAGACTTTGCCATTTCAGACAAGGTATAAGCGGGACAGAACCCTAGAGCTTATTGTATCTGGCTTTAACCGGATGGGCGGATGACTAGCCTACCCCTCTTCACGTGATCAGCTCGCCACCTTGGCCCATGTCCGGTCCATGTGTCAGCCCCCTATCCTCTGTCTCATCCCCAAGTGGATTAGTGAGCGTTGCACACAGAGAGAGAGAAAGGGAGAGAGATGAGGAAAAAGATTTGCATCTTTTCCATTCTACTCCCATGTTTAAAAACCCACCTTGGTATATGTTCATACTTATTTATCATTTTGAGTATATATACATACTTAAAACAATATATTTGAGAGTGATAACCATAAACAATATATATATATATATATATATATATATATATATATATCAACTATTTAACGCGCAGCGCGCTAAATACTATTTAGCATAGCGGCGACCGGAGGTCACCGGACCGCAACCATAATGAATTCTCGCAACCATAGTGAATTTTCTTCCCGCAACCATAACACATTCCCACGACCATAATGAATTTCTTCTCCCTGACCAGAATTCTCCTCCGCAACCGTAAGTTTCCTCCACGATTTCCCGCAACCATAAGTTTCCTCCATGATTTCCCGTGACCATAAGTAAGTTTCCTCCATGATTTCCCGCGGCCATAATAAATTTGTTTTGGCTGACCACAACCATAAGTTTTCTCCACAAATTTCCGGGATCATAATGAATTTGTTTTGGCTGACCAGCATTCTCCTCCACGTTCATAATTTTCCTCCGAACCATAATAATTGCTACCGTAAATAGTATCATAATTTTTCTTGTAAGTTTTTTTAAAAAAATCTGCAACCATAAAAATTTGATATTCACGGCCACACCCATGAAGCCTTAGCTCGTGGTGTAGGACCGTAAAAAGGTGAAATCCAGTTGGTCATGAAACCATAAAATTCTACATTAAAAGAGCCATCTCAACCATAATTATTCGAAGGAGTAAAATTATGGTCTGATGCTCTCGTATATTTATTTGAATGTAAATAATATATTTATGGTTGTTTCAAATAAAATAATATTTTCTATTCAATGGAATACTTTTATTGTCTTGATATTAATTGTCGAATCTTATTTGTATGGTCCTGGTTAATAAAATATTATTGTATATAACATTTATAGTCGGAGAGCGGAGTTCTTATGCTTATGTCAATAATTTTATTGTTGTGCCAGTGTTTTTATGTTTTAGGAAATAATATTATGGTTGCCCATGGCTCACAAACCATAATTTTTTATTTGGTCGCACCATAAGACTACGACTATAAGACTATGATTATGACCATAAAAATGGCACGATTATTATGGTGAGGATAACAAAGTAATGGTAGCGGGATGGAGCGGTTGTTATGGTAACAAACAATAATTATTTTTATGATCAGGGAAGTAAACTTATGGTTACCGGTTGTTATGGTAACGAACAATAATTATTTTTATGGTCGGGGAAGTAAAGTTATGGTTGCGGGATGGTTATGGGTTATAATGGATGGGCGTGTGAGTCATCAGAGTCAGGCGGTGCTACGCCGTGCCGGTGTTGCTAAATAACATATATATATATATATATATATATATATATATATATATATATATATTCTTTAAAAGTAGTAACACTTTACATTACTCAACACACATTAACTTAATATTGTATATTGCTAACAGTTCACCATAACGTATTGATTTTAATATAATAATCTCTATTCTAACCTTGTCATTTTGCAACATAATGATGGTTTGTATTTATGTATGAAAATCAGATAAAACATTACATTTCAATATACCTTTGTGTTTGCATAAAGGCTCCAAAATCACACTAGAGAGTTCTTTGAAAAAGTTCCAAACTTAAAAGGTTGTTTGGGTCCATTTGTCATGCGCAAAAACTTAGGAGCTAAAAGTGCAAGACTAAATTTTAGTTTCTAAATTTTAGCTATTGTTTTTCGGGATCCATAGCAAATAATTAAATTTTAGCACATGCATAAGTAAGTGAGTTGAAGTTTAGCATCTTTTCAGACATTTTGGCTGCCAAATTTTTTTAATCATCTGCCGATTTGCTTTCATTTGTCCATATGTTTGGATCCATTTAACAAAAAAAAGAAGACTAAACCTATTAGTTTTAGCCATTTGCTATGAGACCAAACAAGACCTTAATATCCCTAAAGTACGATATGAGGCAAGTGAGGCCATCAGGATCTGAAAAAAAAAAGACAACAGTGCTGCAACGCGAATACAAGTACAAGACACAAGAGGCTGCAGTTGTTGTTGTGTTGAGAGGACACCACGGCACGACCAGCATTCCCCACACCTTTCTTTGCAAATACACATGATCAAGTCAGGACAGCACATCTAGAATTTTGTGTGCGCACAATCAAACTTTTTTTTTTGCAGAGATTCAAACTTGATGAAGTGTTTTTCTGATTTAGAATTTTTTCTAATCAAATTACATCCTACTTCGTTCGATGTTTATATCGATTGATTGGTCTGCCATTAATCAGTCCGCGTCCACTCGACGAACTCGCTTCTGAAAAAACTACTATAGCGCACCATTTCGGCTCTTGGCAAGTTAGCATGCTCGTGCGACCTGCGCCTCATGGGGCTCGTCGTCACGCCGAGAGTTCCCGTCACCTATCTAGCGTACAATTAATGTTGCATTGATTTTATTGCTATCAATCTCCTTTGTACGAAGCAAAGCACTCAATTCACGACGTGACGAGACCCTATCACGCAGCTTCGATATTCATATCCCGTGCGTCATTGCAAACCTCCGCCGGGTCAGTCGTGTACAGTACCTCCATAATTCATCATGTGGTGTTTTGGGATGCGGATCGCCTGACTTGTGGGATTTTACTGCACGTCCTTGCAGTAAGCTTCCAGGTGGTTCACTCCATTAATGTTTTCCCTTCCTCCAGTCAATCTCATCGAAATAACAAGAGTGAATTGAATGAAACACTAGGTTTTGAGGTCATATTATTATATTATACTAGGTTTTATCATATGTTTCACTTTGTATCAGGTTTTATATCAAAAATTCTCACATTACACCACATTCTAGCATGAAACACAATGAATAATTTTGGGTCCACATGGTAGCAACTCATGTAATTAGAAGAATTAAGACATTATCATTAACTAAATGAGGCATCTAAACATAAAAATTTTGCAATATAAGAGTCTTAATGTTCCATCATCGATAGAGAAGGCATGTTTGACTGTCTCATCAGTTATGTTATAACTAATTTTTGCTTTTTTGTATGATAAACCTTATCAATTAAAAATTTAGCACCTCCATTTTATCATACACTTTCATGTTATGATCTGATCCGAATTGCATTAATAAGCCCAATTAATTATTCCCTCAATGTGCTTTGTCGTACAATCAATCATTACACTATAAAATTGATTAAATCACTAATCAAATTACAAATTTTATCCAAACTCCAACAATTAATCTACGTAAATATTCTATTATGTGAGTCATTAGGGTCTAAACCTTACCATACTATACAATGCTATAAGGTGGTGCAAAGTGACAATATCTAAGCTTAAAACTGGTGCAATATGAAACACTTACTAAAACCTGGTGCAATGTGAAAATATGGTTCCAAAACCTGGTGTTTCATGCAATTCACTCAAATAACCAGGTTGTTTAACCTTTCAACGAGTCATTCCAAACTTTCTTGCGTGCTTGCATAAAAGAACCAAAAGTACAGACAATCTGAATCAAGAGACTAAAATTATATATTGTTTCAATACTTAATATATGAAGTCAATGATTTTAGTATTATTATTAAAAGGGATTTTAATCCAATGATTTATAAGAAAACAAAATTACCTATAGTTTATGCATCGATAATTTTTTTTCAATACAAAAATTGATACTCATATACATTGACGAAGCTAGTTATGGGACAAAGGTGGTGCACGCTTCATTGGCATAAAGTGAAACATTTACTTTTTCAAGTAATATAGGACAAAGTATGAGCAAATTAGTGCACAAACTCTTGACATGTACTGTGTTTCGTAAAAGAGAACTTAACATAAATATTGTTTTTAATAATAATACTTGGAGTTGACTTCATATATTTGGTATATTGAAATAATATATGGTACGGTGTGGTCCTCATGCAGATTAGCTATATACTATTTATTCATATTATCTACATACTCTTCGTTCAGATTATGTATACTATTCATTCTTCATGCTAGCAGACGCAAAGTTTGAACTGTATCCGGTGAAATGCTTGTTATTTGGGTTCGGTGAGATTATTAACTGAAGAAGGAAATACTTGCAAAAAAAAAAAAAAAAAACTGAAGGAAGGAAAGCCGTCAGATTGAGTGAACGGTGGATAGAAGCTTACTGCAAGGACGTGCAGTAAAAACCTAAGGTCAGGCGATCCGCGTCCGGTGTTTTGGGGCTATGAAACAGCAAGACAAATCATCTCATCATTGCTGTGAACTATTGTTATGCACTTACCCTGACGGCAATATATGAGTAAACAATTTCCTGACATCATTTGTGAACTCGATGTAAGGGGTAAATTTCACTGAGAGCGTTCGTAGCGTTAAGTTTGTCAGGTTGAGGCAGTAAAACAGGCTTCCGTATTTCCTACAGCTGTGCGCCGTCCGATTGTCCGGAAGTAACAATCGAGAGAGCACCCCCACCTACCAGTCACCACTCACCAGCCCACCACACCACCAAGGGCCGCAACGGCGGTGGTGCTCGACGGGACGTACGGGGCAAGCGGCGTTTGCCCACCACCATCTCCGCGCCTGCCCAGGCACCATCACGTACGCGACTACGCCCTACTGTAGTAGACTAGGCTTAGCTGCAATACTTGAACAGTGTGGACACGACCGCACTGTGGTAATGAAGGTGGGGCCCACCGTACGTCGAGTTTGCGTGCGTCTCGTTCAACGCCTTTCGCTGCAATACTCGCGATTGCCGGACGGGATGGCCCCTGCTGCCTGCCCTGTCGTACCCATCGGCGTGGGAGCCGGCGGGCATGCCGTTGGCCCGTGGCAGCGGGAACTGACTTGACCGAGGGCACGCCGCTGCCTGTCCCTTCGGGCGTCTGGCCATTCGCGCATATTGCTGTTCGTTTTTAATGCCATGCGTCTCAGCTGGAGCAAGGTCATGTCTGCCGGAGAACCCGGACCCGCATGCCCGCATACACCAATCGAGCGGTCGAGCCAGTCCTGGTAGACGTGTCCGCAAGGCCAGCAACATGGCGAGGTGTGTCTGGGCCCTGGAACTAGAAGATCTCGTACATCTCATACGTGGAGCATTTGAGTATAGGAAGTGACCTCAAACCAACGGACTTGTTAATGACTATGGTATACTCTGTTGATCACAACTCTTTCATCCGAATGGCAGTGACAATGTGAGCTATCTGGTAGTATGCTACAAGGAAAGTCATCCATGAGAATATTCATCAAAGTCCGTTGTCCACTCATAGTTTTGTGACTAGCTTCATCGTAGAGCCAGAGGGGTTAGAGCCAGCAAAAAGCACAAGGGAAAAGGTGGCAAGTAGACCATCGTGATGGATTTTCACTACCACAAAACTACACAAAGGAGACACTATATTAGCGACGCTAAAACCGTCACTAATTGGAATATTCCTCGGGACGTCCTATTTGATGCATTAATAGTGACGAGGAATAACAATAACTGTTACTAATAATATAGGTCAAACTAGCGCAATGTCCGTGCTTCACCACGGAGAAAGAATTCTGCATCCCTCTCCTAAGCTTTTTTAAAGTTTAGTAACGTTGTCGAACAAATCCAAAAATTTGCTAACAAAATCTATCTATATTATAAAAACACGTGTGTTATCTACAAACTCGTTAACCCACGTCACCCGTTAATCCTCAGCCATTCGATTCGATCAACTCGTCATACAGACCGTGAGATGCGGATTGGGCCGGGTCGAAGCCCAGTAACCAGTACATTCGCGGATGTTGTCGGACCGCCTCGTCCCCGCTTCTTTTGCCCAGCGTCCCCAGCCGGATGACGCTCGCGGACGCGCCTCACCTGCGTGTGGCCATGGCGCCGCCGCTCCCATCTGCTTTCTCCTCTTGTCCATCGCGCTCAGAGCAAAAGACAGTGATGACGGCGGATCTCACCCTTAACATATACGACATTGTCGCCTCCGCTTGTTTGATTCTGAAATTGTGCGTCACTGATCCATTTAAACTTCCGTCAGAAGCTACTTCGTAAGTCTAATGACACACCGACATTAGCATCCTAATCCATTTAAACTTTCGTCGATTCTGAAGGGTCAATGATGTGCGAACAATGTATGGCACAGCAGCGGCAATGAGACAAATAGCTCTGCAATTGTGCTGCTCAACAGCGTGCCGCTCAACAGCATCAAGGTAAGCAAACAATTTATCTCGCCACCAATTTCTTTAAATGAATGATGAGTCCCAAAACAGTTGCTCCCAGAGGTGTTGCTCTGGTTTGTTACTTTGTTGCCACATCAACCAAAAAAGGAAAGAGAAAAGAAATCCAATTTCTTACATGCTCTGTGTTCTTTTGTATGTTACAGTTTGTCTGCTCTACTCATCCTCCAACATCTTCTGCTTGACAGCTGCTCGGTGAAATGCCTAATAGGATCTTACTTAAAAAAAAACTCTAAAAAGGATATAAATTATGTTCACATTGCTCAGGCACACTTTTGAAGCAAAACAATTACACGCTACTGCATAGCACATTTTGTTCACTGCTTCTCACTTCCAATGGTACATAAGGACTTAACAAAATAGATGGCGCTGAGACCACTTCAAGAAAATATTGTTGCGACTTATACTGTTATACAATCATTGGTGAGTTTGTTACATAACAAAAAACTGTCACCTTGAGTTCAGAACTGCAGAGAAGCTTCACAAGATTTTTATTGGTTTCAGTTTTCCTACCTTTCAGATGTGGTCAGCTTCTTTGTACAATTTCCTTGCATGTTTCTAGAGCATGGATTGTTTAATGTCACCAGTTTAGCTTGTTATTTTTTTTTCTTTTCTTAAATAAATGGGTATAGCCTCCTCCTGAACTCAAAACCAGATGGGAGGGGGTATACCGTATTTAGTCTCTACATGCTGCTTTTGCCTCGATTTGTTTAAAATCAACTCAACTATATTGATGCACCTAAATTGTGTTTGACTATCCACATGAATGAGTTTACTGAAGAAATTTCTATACTGTTTTCAATTTTGTGCATCATAAAGAAAACTGCAGTACAAAAGGCACTTCATACATTGGCTGACAGTGGACACATTTCCTTGAAGAAATATGGCAACCAGAAAATTTACATTGCTCAAGGAGATCAGTTCGACATTCCAAATGGAGAAGAACATGAGGAGATGAAGAAACAAAATAACAGGTTACACGAAGAACTTGTTGATCAAAAGAAAACAATTAGTGAGATTGAATCTGGTAAGTTTGAAACCTCCAAATGGCTCCATGTTCTTGCTATTTGTGTATTGATGAATACAGTACACCGATACCAGATTTCATAGATATCTAAACTGAATTCATGTGCAGAGGTGCGAGGTTAAATTCTAAATGGAGGAGACTATTCAATTTAGATAATTGCAGTTAAGACCAATATCCTCTGGTTAAGAACAATATTTTGACTGCAGTTATGACCAATGTGCTCTGGTTAGGCGCTAAGCACATGTAGACAGACAATATAGTAAATTGTAGTTGCAATGCATGGTGGAGACCTATCGTTTTTTTAATCATTTATAAGCAGCTCAATAGTAGAGTATTTGATACTCAAGATTCAAGATTGGTTCATACATGCTTTATCAGTTAGTTCTCAACATTTTGAAAGAATAGGAACTTTAACCTCTTGAATTAAAATAGTTCAGCCAAACAGTCATGCCATTCGGATTTTCACTTCAAGTAGTAACATTTATTGTTATGTTAGGAATTCAAACTTCTAAAGTTACAACTGCTGCTCACATTAATGTCATATATTGATTTTTGTTTGAATCATCTCAACATAGGAGCACCAAGCAGTCAGGCTAGGTAAACGATGTCGTGCGTTCGGGTGTATGAGAAGCTGGAGGCATCCCACTACTACTCAGTGTTCAACGCCCACACCCTCAGACATGTCGGGTACCAGCCACGGCGAGGTGACCTCCAGCCCTTGACTTTGCCAGTTCCTGTATGGTAAGCAAAGCAACACTTGGTGCTAGCTGGTGGACGCGGAGCCACGAGAGTACTGCAAGATCCAGCGAGGCCAACTGAGATTTCATTTGCTAGCTAAGTGTTTGATAGATTGCCTGGATAGAAGACTGTATGGATTGACTCTTGTGGTTGAGCACGTAACAACCAGCAGCATGGGTTCATGATCGTGCTCCTTTTCTGCAGGTCCTGCTTTGCCATTGCCTCACAGGTTTTCGTCTATTTCTCTCTCTCTAGACCAGGAGTTGACTGACATTGAGATCTGAGTTAGTTTGCTTAGTTCTAGGCTTTGACACTAAAATGTCAAAGTGGATGTGACAAACTGTAAAGCATATTAATAGAGTGCAAAATCATAGAATTTATACTAGAATATGATATTTAATGCCAGCATTGAAACGAAGCATGACCTTCAAGATTAGTCTTATCATTTTTATAAGCTAGTATAAGTCAGATAGATAGCATTGACAAAGCCCAGAATAGGTAAAAAGCAATGGTAAGCTAATTCCAGTACTATATATCAGTTGCAATGCTGATAACTTTTACTAAACAATTTGATTGTATTTTCATTGATATAAATGTACAGTACAAATGAATGAAACAAATAAAAGTTACAGTTTTGAAAAGAAAATTGCCATAACAGTACCTGATAAAATACATAATATAGGTTAGAAATCAATTAGTATAATAATAATGTACTACTATACACTCAATTTGAACTAGTACCATTTCTAAAAATTATGGATATTTTAGATTGCTAAATATATGGATATTTTATGGATAAATAAAAGTTATATGCTTTCAGTTTAAGAAACTCACAAAAAATTGTTTATCCATGTGATCACCTATTGGATTTGTGATCAGTTTTGAGGTATATTACAATCCTATAGTTTTTTTTAAGGAGAAAATAGTAGGAAAAGCCTCCACTGTGGTATATATTAATATAAATAACAGTCCTACAATTAACAAATTACGGAAGCTCCCCCACCATCGGTTGATCTGAACAATTACTACTCAAGAGGCATGGTACATTTATCTGAGTGATCAAGGACATGTTCATTTATCCATATATCAAAAATCTGTTTTAAACTCAATATATCACAAATTAGAAACTGTTTTATTTATTATGATTTGAGTCTCCTATGCAATACTATAATCAAATTCCAAATTAATTTGAGTTAAACAATTGTGAATTGTTCATGCATTGATGTGCTAAGGTTGAACATGGCTATGCTACAAAGAGTGAAAATGAAGCGTGGCAAATTGCCGCGCCTTAGTTCTAGTATACTATTATATGACTTCTAAGTTTTTTCCATGAATAATATCACTTATATATTATCTTGCATAGTAATCCTCAATTTAAATTACGCTGATATTTCATATATTCACAGTAGCACTCATTCCGAGTTTACATATACCAAGCACACTTTTTTTTGACGAAATCTTTTGGAGTACACTTGCAAGCCAACAATCAGTACATGTATAAAAAAGATAAAAAGATAGTATATATATGTTTTTCCTAAAAAAATTACGTCAGTGGGCCTGGCCAAGTCCATAGGGTCGCACACTGCTCCATCGTCATCTTCTCCACAGATTATGTAGAATCCTATTAGTTCAAGCTTCTGCAAACTTCGATATCTATTCAAACTTCATATGGTTGCTAAGAAACGGAAATGGTAACAGAATGTTCAAAATTTGTTCAGATAGGAGAGTCCATGTTTTACTGTGGCAAGTATCATTGGTCTTTTTTTTTTTCCAACTCAAGCATCACTGCTTTGCGTACCAATACCACAAAAAATTAGCTTGTAGCAGCATTAGCGGCACGGCTTATCACTGAAAATCGACTGAAAAGAACGATTGTAGCAGAATAAGCAGCAGCATCTAGTAGCAGCATTAGCAGTGGCCGTGTAGGTGTTAAGCCTCGGCGACGCCTGCTTATCCTCACCATCCTGAATTCCTGATGCTTGATCTATACGGCTTACGTGGGATGGCGGGGATGGAAGAGTTTTGGTGGCCGTTTCTGTGGATCCGAGCCGAGCTTGGTAAGCTGACATACGGAGGACAGCAAGAGACTGCAAGAGTAACTTGAGGGCCGCAGGGAGAGGAAGATGCGCAGAGGTAGAGGTGATTATCGGAAGAGGAGGTGGTCGCTGAGGTGCAGGCACCAGGCGGCACCGCGGCAGCAACAGCGGGGGGGACAGAGGTGCGGCGAGTGAGCCGGGTTTGACGGATCCAGATCGTCTGCATTGATACTTGCAACAGCAGAGAACTGCTTTTTGGCATTAGTGCAAATCTGTGCCGTTCATCTGAAAGTAAACGGCGTTCCTTTCTCGAGCCTTTTCTGGGACTCGAGTTTTCTCCTCGAGTCATGCCCAGCCCAGGTACGCTGTCCCTTCCACGCCAAGCAGTGAGTTCCATGGCGGCCTGTGCAGCAAGTTCGCCAACGCCCAACGCCGTTCGAGCAGTAGATTCTTCCTGCCTCTACTACGTTTCGTTTCTTATTCTCGAACTCACAAAGATTCCACACTGTTGTGAAGAAAGGCAAATCATGAGGTTAGCATATGGCAGAGGCCAAATCTAACTGGCTGGAGCTCGATTCGAGCAGAGATTTTTGTTTGCTCTAGTGCTCGATTTGGGGAATCGGAACTTGTTCCTGCATGGAAAAATTCGATTTGCGTGAAATGAAATTGTTTCTACGTATGTGCCGGAGAGATCGTTGCGTGGAACTGGCTCAATTTAGCTATAATCATGGAAGTAGCCGTTGAGCACTTAGCACTAGAGGTGAATTTTTTTTTATATTTTGGCCCTTCGCAAACTAAATATTTGCAAATAGCCCACTAGGTTGTAAATTTCCATCGCATGGCCCTTTTTGTCGCGCCGGTAAGGATGGCGTTACAAACTGGTACTGTCGCGCCCATGCTTATGGCGCGACCAGGCGCCACGTTGGCAAGTGGGCCTAGCCTGGATAGGGACGACGCGCGTTGACCTGCTGAGCTGTGTCGCGCCGAATACTGTGGCGCGACTCGTCACGCCCATCTATTTGGCGCGACTCAGGCAGACCTAAACCACCCCCCCCCCCCCCGGCCCCCTTCTTCTTTCTTCTTCCTTCGGCCGAGTGGCCTTCTCTCTCCGCCTCCCCATCGCCCCGTCCTTCCCTCCCTTGGTGCAGCCTGGTTTGTTGGGGGAAGGCCCCCAAACTCGGCCGGCATCATCTCCTAAGGTACCTCCTCCTCTTTGTCCAGGTAGATTTGAAAGTAGTGCTTCATTTTGGTTGGTTCGAATGATTAGGGTTTGTGTTAGTTTAGTGATTGGTAGTTAAGATTTTGATCGAATCTATTGAGATCGGAGTGCATGTATCGATTCATAGAGGTTGTTTTCCCATTCTGTTACATAAGATTTAAATTGCATACATGATATAGTTCCCCTAATTATGTGTAGTTATATGTGTAGGTTAATTTGTTGCTGTTTTTAAGAAGGTATTATTTTGTCGTATTATGTGTAGATGAATCGTGTGATATAATTGTTTAGCAATGGGACAGTCAATGAGAGGAATGAATTTGATATGATGGAAGAGCAAGTTTTAACATTTAGTAAACCACCCGAATTTAGCGAGGTTGTTGAAAGAGCTAAAGCTGCAGTTGGGGTTGATGGTGATGTTAGGTTGCGTGGGAGGTTTGATGCTGGCGGGGGTAGGCCACGTTATGTTATTCTTGACTTGGCATCGGATGATGAGTGGAAATTGTATAGGGATTGTTTAAAAGAAAGTCCAGTAAAAGTTGCGGAGGTTATAATGGAAGTAGTGGGTAGTATAGGGATTGTTTAAAAGAAAGTCCAGTAAAAGTTGCGGAGGTTATAATGGAAGTAGTGGGTAGTGATATTGTTCCAGTTCCGTTAAGCATCCCTTTGAGCATGAAGATGGAAGGTGTTGAGAAAATGTCTCATGAAAGACCTTGTTCTCCACCTGAATTTCACTGTACTCGTGGGCTGTTGGGAAGTGCATTGAATGATGTGTCGACCGAGAACCATGTAGATGATGTTGGGAATGGTAGCACGGCTAAGACATTTGCGAAGCTGAATTGTGAAGGATTTGCACTAGCAGTGGTGAATGATGATTTTAGTGAGGATAGTTTTGAAGAGTTTGCAAACAGTGACGAGGCTGAGGAGGATGGTGAGGATGATGTGGCCGGTGATATCGGTGATGGAGAAGAAAGTGATGGAGATGAGAATGAAGGTGGTGGTCATTATTGGGGAAGAGATGGTGAAGAAGTTAGTGAAGATGATGTCGAAGATGACGAGGAGGTTGGTGTTGAGGAGGGAGATACATACCGACGAGGTGTTGTTCATCGTGATTATGAACCAGGATCGACAATCGATGTTAGTTGGTCATGTGAGTTCTCTCGCTCGGAATTTGCTACGAAACAACTCCACGTTACTCTACCTACAACTGCTAACCATATGAACGTGAGACACGTGGAGCGCGCTACGTGCAATGATGGGTTCATGACTGTAGAAGTTGCACATGATGTCACAGAACCCATAATTCGTAAAGGAATGCTATTTGATACCATGAACGAGGTTAAGTTCTTCTTTCAGGATTATGCGGTCCGTCACCACCGACCTTATAGAGTATCACGGTCAAACAAGGCTTCGAGGTACACGATCCAGTGCCAACGAGAAAGATGTCCTTGGGGTGTATGAGTTCGACTGCAGAAATGTGGGAGGTGGAGGGTATGTAGAGTCTGACGACCACATACGTGTGGTACGGCCAAGGTCGAGCAAGTTCATTCTCAATGTACTGCACGGTATTTGGGCCATCGCATATTGGGTATAGTTTGGGCTGATGCCGATGTCACTGTTGCTTCTCTCATTGAGTCAATCCATGCCATCACCAACTATCATGTGAAGTACGGAAAAGCTTGCCGGGCAAAACAACATGCAATGGCCAAATTGTGGGGTGGTTGGAAGGAGTCTTATGCAAGGGTTCCCGAGCTCCTAAACGCCATTAATTACTTCAACCCGGGCACAACATGGTTCGTTGATACGAGGGGCAAGATGATGGTACAGGCCAATGGTACGAAGTGTCCTGTTATGAAACGGGTATTCTGGTGCTTCCCCCAATGCGTGGAGGCTTTCAAACATTGTAAACCCGTGATGAGCGTGGATGCTACTTTCTTAACCGGGAAGTACAAGGCACACATGATGATTGCCATTGCAATCACGGCCGATGACCAGCTGCTGCCGTTAGCATTTGCAATCGTGGAGTTGGAGAATAATGAGAGCTGGTCTTGGTTCATCACTCGTGTCCGCCGCACTGTTATTGGTCCGGACCGGTCAATATGCATGATATCAAATAGACATCGAGGTTTGTTGAATGCTGCTAAGGATCATTTGGACGGATTTCCTCCACTTGTACATAGGTGGTGCATGCGTCATTTTGCTGCAAATATATGGAAAAAACAATCTAGTAAGGAGGTAATAAAACGGTTGAAGGCTCTATGCAATTGCAAGGAGGAAAAGAAATTCAACACCAAACTTAAGGAATTAGAGAAGCTCCTGAATGATAATGCGAAGAAATGGTTATGGGATCAAATGCGTGAGAAGGAGAAATGGGCGCTGGCTTTTGATGATGGTGGGTATAGGTACGGCACAATGACAACCAATGTCTCTGAGGTGTTTAACAACGTGTTGAACGGTATCCGGTCAATACCGGTTGCAGGAATTGTGGAATACACGTTTCACAAGTGCAACTTCTACTTTGTCTCTAGGTGGTGTAACACAAGTGCAAGTTTGACCACTCCGGGTATATGGGCCAAACCAGCAACAACTCACTTACAAGTTGAAGGAGATATTTCAGCAAACGAGGTTGCTTCACTACATGACCCGACTTCCTATGTGTATTCCGTCAGAGAAGTTAGTCGGACCAATGCTGGTGGCGAGATATCAGGAGGTCGCATTTTTAGAGTGGAGATCGGAGATAGCATTACTTGCACATGCAAAACGCCGGAGCTACTACACATACCATGTTCTCATGTCATGACTGCTTGTAGAACCCGCGGGGTTTCTAGCACTGGTCCACTGGTCCACATTATGTTCCCGATGCCGATTTAAATAATAAAAAAAGGGTAGGAGGAAGAAGAAGAGGCTCCGTAGTGGGATGGATGATTGCGCTAAGGGATATGGGGACGACATGTACGGGTTTGGTGACTTCAATGAAGACCCTTCCAAAGTACGGTGTTCCATCTGTCATAAGGAGGGACATAGGATGGAGAGGCATAAGCAAGGTCCAAAAAATAAGCCTCGTAACTACTGTAAGGTGAGACCTAAAAAGAAATGATTGACGAATAGTATTGAATGCTCCGAGGTACTAACTGTCACATATTGTTTATATATAATATTTACTTTACTGCGCTATGCTATGATTTCAATTCCTTCCATTTAATTAGTATATTATTGACACTACTGATTTTCATTCTTTTTGCAGGGTGATGGCCCGTGTGGAGCATTACCCGCTCCTTGAGCAGCAACGGCTCCACACCCGCTCCTTGAGCAGCAACGGGATAGGAAGCACCGCACACACCTTTCAGTTGACCTAGGGCAGGTTATTGCCAGATGCAGATTTTATTCATTACCGTTTTTTTCTCTGACATGGTTTGAACTAATCTTTCCCTCTTTGTGCAGCCTTTACATCCTCTACGAGTCCGTGCTCACAAGCCGTTGCCATGGAATGACTTGTACGCCCCGTACATGAGGAGGGCTGGTTTCCTGCCCCTAGCGCGTGTGGTGCAGTCCGGATTGCCCAGCATGGACTGTGCCGCCCTCACAGCACTTGTGGATAGATGGAGGCCGGAGACCCACACTTTCCACTTGCCGTGTGGAGAGCTTGCACCGGCCCTACAGGACGCGGCCATGATACTTGGGATGCGCATCGACGGGCATCCAGTTTGTGCTGTCGTGGATCCTGAGGGGTGGCGTGATACCGTTGAGCAGGTGCTAGGCGTACGTCCACCTGATCCTGAGCAGGACAAGAAGGATAGGAAGACGACTGGTGTCAGCTCGGCGTTGTTGAGGGAGCGGTTTCAGACTTTGCCAACTAACCCAGATGAGCAGACTGTTGAGAGGTACGCACGTGCGTGGCTGTGGCACCTTGTGGCGGGATACTTGTTCCCCGATGGAAGCGGGAACACAATTTCTTGGTTGATGCTACCGTTTCTTACTGGGCCGTGGGAGATGATTGAGACTTACAGCTGGGGGAGTGCCACACTTGCTTACTTGTACCACCAGTTGTGCGAGGCGTGCTGCCGTTCTGGGGAGAACGCCAATCTAGGGGGCTGCTGCTACTTACTACAAATTTGGATGTGGGAGCGTTTTCCAGTTTCTCGACCAGTCCGCCCAACTGCAGAGGTAACTTTAATTCATGCATTTAAGTTATGTTAAGTCTTGTAAACTATTATTTCTTATCATTGTGTGTGTATACTTGCAGGAGTGGCGGCACAATGACGAGGGCTTCCTCCCTACAGTTGCCTTCTTTTGGAAGGGGGTTATCAACGTCACGGGTGGGGCACATCGTCGCTACTTGCTGTACAGCAACGACTTCGACATCATCACTCAAAGCCAGGTATAATAGTAATGTACTTTTACTAAATGGACCATTCAGATATTTTTTCATTATCATGTTCCTACTAAATATTTCGTCGTCCACCTATACAGGTTGAGTGGGAGCCATATGAGCGTGACGAGATTCGCACTATGAACCTCAGCCCGGTGTGCACACGTGACCAGTCATACTTGAGATACACTGGTCCCCTCATCTACTTCTACGCAGTTGAGTGGCACCTACCTTATCGTGTGCTGCGGCAGTTTGGGCGTTTGCAGCCGCCCAATGTTGAGACGGTTACCACGAGTCCCAAGTTGCATGCGTAAGTGACTCCTACTTGACCCTACTTTATATTGTATTTACTTGGACTCAATGAAAGTGCCCGTGTATGCAGTATCAACCGAAGGACGCACTGGGGTGCGGTGAACTGGCCTGAGAAGCATCACTTGCACCTGTGGGTGTGGAGTCAACGCACGCAGCTGCACTACCAGGACGGTCCCGCTCACAGGCCGTCTGTTTTTGTTGAGTATTTGAGGTGGTTGCATAGGAACTCCCGTTTGATTCTGAAGCCACCTGTTGTCCCGGACGATCTAGGAGATGAGGACCTAGAGGATGATGACTTGGAGATAGTTGATGAGTACGACCTAATGACTCGTCAAGGCAGCCAACCGGAGCATGCACCCTTGCATAATTACATGGTAAGCATGACGTTTGTCCTCTTTAAGTTTATCGCTGCTGAATGATTGGGAATTTATGTATGTCACTTACAAATACCACTATGCTAGGCTCAACAACTTGGTAGGATTGGGAATGAGGCAGGTAGAGCACTGATGCACCCGAGAGGCTCACAGGACGAGCTAGGTGCGCTTCGTAACTTCGTGGAGGTATGAAAGTTTACATACATGAAGAAGTTTGTACCCTACACGAAAGTTTTATCCTACAAGAAACTCGAAATATCGTTTTTTGCAGAGGACACGTCACATGGCTCGACGTCTAGCTTTCAAGTGTAACTTTTTGCGTGATGATGTCCAAGAACCACCCTTTCCTATTGTACCTGCACCTGCACCTCTGATAGGAGGTGGTTCTTCCTCCGCTGCAACAGCGTCCGCGGGAGGATCCACGCGTGGAGGAAGAAGTGCCACAACGCGTGACGGGAGAGAAGGGGGCAGAGGGAAGGGTGTGCAACAGCCCCAAGAGGATGACAATGAGGATGACGACTCTCAAAGCTCAGACGACTCCGATGAGGACAACGAGGACTTCGTGTTGGTGAGTGTCATTTCTATTTTTTAGCTACCATACTTTAATTTAGCTCACATACTTTAATTTAGCTACCATACTTTAATTTAGCTACCATACTTTCTATCTCACATGTACTCATTGTTCCATTTTTTTAGCAAACAAGGGAGGAGGTCCTCGGAGGTTCACAGCTGCAGGATGCTCCTGAAGCGTCCCAACCCACCCAGCCGGTGCCACGTCATCGTGGAAAAACCAGGGATCCATTAGATGTTGGCAGCGTCAACATCCTCCACACCAATCCGAGTCGCAAGCGTTCTAAGACCCAGCCGTTCAGCCCGTCTTGAGATTTTTGATGTGAACAGTGTTGTCGAAACTATATGTTCTATCTACTATGGTTGTGGACTATTTGTTGGAATTGTTCTATTTACTACGGTTGTGGACTATATGTTCTATCTACTCTAAACATTAATTGCTTGTTAGGAACAACGTGTTGAAATTGTGTCATTATTTATCACCATGTATGTCCTCATTGATTGTTTGTGCCATTATTTATCACCCATGAACAACTACTGAAATTGTGCCCATGTGTGTGCTGTCGCTTTACTGAGCGGACTTAGTCGCGCCATGTCTCACGACGCGACCAGGTGGGGAGTCCCGCCATGGCCCTTGGCGCGATGGCCTATTTGAAACTGGAACTTTGCCTAGTTAGTCGCGCCGTGGTCTGTGGCGCGACGAACTGGGAAGTCGCATCGTAGGCCGTGGCGCGATGGCCTCGGCGCTACTGGACTTTCGCCCAGTTAGTCGCGCCATCCCTTCTGTCGCGACAAACTGGGCCGTCCGCGCCGTAGGCCGTGGCGCGATGGCCTCGGCGCTACTGGACTTTCGCCCAGTTAGTCGCGCCATCCCTTCTGGCGCGACAAACTGGGCCGTCGCACCGTGGCACGTGGCGCGATGGCCTAGTCGGTACTGGACTTTTGCCCAGTTAGTCACGCCGTCCCAGATGGTGCGACAAACTGGGCCGCCGCGCCGTATCACATGGCGCAACCGCCCGAATGGATAAGATGACCTGGCCGGCCGCGCTCCACTCATTGCTCCTCCTTGATCCATCCCCCGACCCGATGACCAGCCACCCGAGGTGAGGTTCTTCTCTTTTTTTTCCTTTTTTTAATCTGTTTTTCCAATATACAAATATTGCTTGGAATGAAATGGAAATGAATTGCTTTGTATGCAAATTAAATTTGAATTGCTTTATATGCAAATTGTAGGTTAAATTGCATGTAAAAATGTATGGAAATGATGAATGTATATGTTGATACTAGAGGCTTGCCTTGTTTGTTCAATTCTTTGTATGTTATGAAATGCTTGCAAAATGATGGATTTGTAAAATGTTCTTCCGGTAATTGAGAAATGCTTGTATGTTGATAGTACTAGTTATTTAGCTAATTTTACTTAGCAATTTTAGTTTCATATGTAGTTAGTTATCCAATTGAGTAAGATAATGAAGTTACATCAGTCATGAAGATTTTATTCTAGTGAGACATCAATATTATTTTATGCAGGAGTTGACGGCTTTCCACAGGCCAAACCTCGTGATCTTTGATGACAAAGAGCTCAACTACAATGAGGCAAGAATTTTAGGCCTCGTAGTAGTTTTGAAGACCCACTCTCCATGTTTCATCGATCAAGCCACGATATAGTCAGCCGTACACAATCAGACGGGTGTGTTTATTGAGACAAAACAGATCTCCAAGTACCTTTGTGACTATGGGGTGGTAACCGGAGCCCCAGAAATAACCTCTAAGATCTTGCGTAGCCCATTCCTTAAGATTGAGGATCGTTACCTTTCGTTGTTACCACTGACGCTCAATCATGGTTCCATTGAAGTAGACATTGATAACTCACTTCCCAACTACCAGACACTACCTAGGCAACAAAATATCGAAAATCTCCAACCACTGCGGCTGTTCATAGTTGGACTGCCACCAGTCTTTTGGTACCAGACCCATCTGATACCTAGAATCTTCAAGAACATATGTATAGTTTCAAATATCTGTGTTAACTATGCGGATATGGAATATGGCATGGTAACATATGCATGCCCATCAGCTATACCTCCAGTAATGAATATTGGCATCATCACAAACGGTACTAAAATGCACATGTGGACAATTTGGATAAGGGTACAACCAGCTATACCGATGGATCCAGTAGCTCAGGCCAATGGTAACTGAGTTACAACATATTCTTGCTCCGATAATGTTACATTGTTTCCTCTAACAATTGTCACTCTTATTGCAGCAAACATCCCATGACTCTGCTACAATTTATTTCCGCTACAAAGTGAGGACGGGGATGCGGGGCCTTCCGGAGAAGGAGGTGCACTTGGAGCTGGTCATCAACCCGCTGGAGGTATGCTACAACCAGTCCACACATCGCCCCCTAACTATAAACTTGAGCACCTAGATAATCCAACAATTGCACTACCTAATGCAGATCGTCACTTATTAGGTTACTATGTTGAAGCACCCATTTCATCAAGCGATGATTCGATGCTAGTATCGGGTTCACCATCAAACGGTGGCACCGAAGTACCGGAGACACCATCAAACGAAGGTGCCCCATCAAACGAAGGTGCCCCAGCACACGAAGGTGACACCGAGCAAATATCGCCTTCCAGTAGTCCCTTCTGCCATGAAGCTATGTCATCATGTCTTTTCTGAGGTATATTTAGTTGAACTTCAATTCTGCTCTTTTTTTTACCTTGAGATGAACTTCAATACCTATGTATATAACTATCGAATTAATTAAAACAATATTCCAGCCATCTCTTTGCTAACACATCTCCATTACAGCTAAATCCAGAGATGAGGAGGCGCTCGAAGGGGCAAGTATTGAAGAAAAGCACACCGGAGACGCCGCGAGCTTGGTTCTGAACTGTTGTTGTGAACTTCTGTTATGAACTTATGTACCCTTTTATTTCTATGGATGTTGTGAACTTGTGTGAACTTCAGTTGTGAACTTTGTGTGATGTATTTGAACTTATGTACCCTAAACCCTTCGAAATTATGTACTCTTTTATTTCTATGCATTTGCTTATGTGGAAATGTGATGTATTAGAACTTATGTGACATATGGATGATATATGTGACAGATGGCGCGACAAACTAAGTCGTCGCGCGATGGCCTAGTCGGTACTGGACTTTTGCCCGGTTAGTCGCGCCATCCAAGCTAGCGCGACTTTTCCCTAGTTAGTCGCGCCGTCCCAGCTGGCGCGACATACTATGCCATCGCGTCGTGGCCCGTGGCGCGATGGCCTAGTGGGTACTGGACTTTTCCCCAATTAGTCGCGCCGTCCCAGCTGGCGCGACATACTATGCCGTTGCGCCGTGGCCCGTGGCTCGACTACCTTCATGTTGAACACTCAAGTCATGTCCAACAAGTTCATGGCATTGCTAACATATCAAATTTCACAACCCACAAAGCATTGCTTACACTTCAAAATGAAATCTATAAATTAGTTCCACGATAAAGCAAAGTTCGCACATTAATCAATACAATAGTTTCACAACCCACAAAGCATAGTCTCGCAAAAGCATAGGACATAATTCAATTAGTATCATGGCACAACATCTACTGAGTGCAACGAGGCCATTTGCCCTTCCGCATGGCCCCCTCACCGCCCTCCTGCATGGCCAGTTTGGCTCGACGTGCTCGCTCACGCTTCTGCTCCCTTTCTCTCTCCCACTGCATTTTCTCTCTCTCACGTCCTTCCGGCGTTCCGCCTCGCGCCGCGCCTCTATAAATTGCTGGCGGCGCATCTCTTCCTCCCTACGTGTACGCCGTTCCTTTTCCAATTGGCGGCTAAAGGCGCGTTAACGCTTGTAATTTTCAATGTAATCCAACGCTTCCTGAGATCGCTCCTTATCGATCCACTGTCGAAAGTCACAAAGCGGTGGCGGAGTCTACAACACAAATAGTACCACAATTTATAAGGCTTGGTTACATAATACAAAGAATGATTTACTACTTGAATAACATGCTGACTTACCCAATCCTCCTCTTATGTGCGATCATGCGCATCATTGTCACACATCCAGTATCTCTACCACAAAGTTTCAAAAACACCAGAGGCAAACACCTTGCAAGGATCCCCGCACCAGCACATAGGTGGGCTCTCTTTCGGCGCGGGCCAGGACTTACGTGGAAGACAGTATCCGGAACCATCCCAACTATCTATAAAGCAGATACAAAAATATTAGTACTATCATTTTGTATAACTATATTGCAACGACTCGAAGCAATGTTGTATTTGTTACCTTCAGATTCTGGAGACTGATTGTCTACGCTCATAGGTTCATTCTCATTACCTGACTCCGGACTTTGAAACCAATTACTCGCCCCTGCAGCCGTAGCAGCCTGAGCATGTTGCTCTCTTTCCTTCCTACGAGTCTCCTATAACCTAGCAAAGTACCTCTCTTGCCGTGCGGCCTCCCGTGCTGCATTCTCTTGTCTTACCTCCTCCTCCCTCCTCAACTAGTGGTCCATCCTCCATCGCTCCTGCATCACGGGATCATGAAGATCATCCAATGTACTTCTAGCCCACCGCATCAAGTTTGTACTATGTTTCCACATGCCATAACAACTAATGCCCTCCTCTTTCATGTATGATGTTAATGTTTTCCACTGCGCTACATCAGGAAAATTGTCCTTGTTCCTCCTCCAATACATCAAAGCTCCCTCGGAGTCAGTGTTCATCTCATGCTTGATGGTTGTAACAATCCAACTGGGTGGACTTGGAACACCATATTCCTGACGAACTTCATTTCTTTTCTTCTGCAGATATTTTGCTTTCTCCTCCGGTAGCATTCTCTCAGTGTTGTTTATAATCATGATGTCACCACGAAATGATTCCCAATCACACCTTCTTGTGTCCTAGTTTCAAAAAACAGTTCGACATGTATCACTTCAATGAATTTCTATGTACAAAAAAGGTTTCATAATACAAGAAACATACCCATTCATATTTACCAATTGTGTTACCGCAAAAGTACCCATATCCAAGTTCAGAAGGTACCACACCAACCCTAGCAACAACATCACATTGACATAAAGTTGGTATATCTTTAATAAGGAGCGCATCTTTCTTCCCGGTTATGTAATCTTCAATGTTACCGGCCTCGGTCCAAAGTGGCTTCGGACCATAAACATATTCTTGAAAGTCACACAAACGCCACCCATCCTGCAAATAAACAAAAGTCATAAGTATTCACATGTGAAAGAACAATTTCAAGTCGTTGCAAAGACATTTGACTTACTTGTCCAATCATTGCACAACGAAAGAATGGAATATAACTCAACTCCTACGGAGGAATTTCTAGCTCGGAAGGGTAACCACACTTGCATAGGGGAGGGCTATGCATACGCCTTGTAGATACCGCTAACATCTCATCTTCTTCCATTGGTTCGGGATCCGGCGCGGGGGTACCCAACGCTCAAACTCAGCGTACGGCGATGACGCTTTGTTGTCGTACGGGAACAACATGATGCGTGGGTCATACTTGTTAGGGCCGTCAATCCATTGGAAAAAATGACACTATAACAAAATAAAGTCAATATAAAGAGTAAAATATATCATCATTGAGAGCGCAAATGACAAGCCACAAACATTACTCACACCGGACACATCAGAAAGAGGCTTCTCTTTACACATGTAGTATGCTCGACCCGCCGTCAAATAGTGTCTGGACTGCTGAACTTGTGCTGGTTCACCACACTTGCATTGCGGAACAGGAAGCGGGGGAGGCACAGGGCCATCCACGGCACGTGCATCCCTATACTTCTCCCACTGAAACCGTAGCCGACGCATGCTCTCACAATAATACATTACCACCTAACAAAAAAATAATTTAGACCTATCATTAACAAAACATTATTACACTAAATCTTACGTAACAGAATGATAAAACAACTTCAAACTATCGATACATGCACTCTGATTTTAATTAATTCGACCAAATACATCATTACAAATTACTAAACTAACTCAAACCCTAACCAACCAAACCAACAAAAATATAGCATCATTTAAAAATATATACGGATAAAGTGAAGCACATACCTTATAGGTCGATGCCTTCCAAGTTTGGGAGCCTTCCCCCAACAAACCAAGGCGTGGCAAAGGGAGGGAGTGGCGTGACGACAAGGAGGCAGAGAGAGGAGCTCGAGTGGAAGCAAGAAGAAATGAGAAAGGAAGAAGGGTTGGCCGCGCGCCCTGATTTGACATCGCCTGAGTCGCGCCAAATAGACGGGCGCGACGGGTCACGCCAAAGCATATGGCGTGACCCAGCTCAGCGGTCAACACGCGCAGTGGATCCTGTCGGTGCCACCCATATGACACCGTGGCAGTACGTCGCGCCATACGTATTGGCGTGATCGTACTCACGTGTCACGCTATAAGCTCTGGCGCGATAAAAAAAGGTCATGAGATGAAAATTTAGATCCGAAGAGCTATTTATGAAAGTTTAGTTTTATTGAAGCTAAAATATAAAAAAAAAATCACTAGAGGTACATGGCCGCTTCGTCTTCTCGCGCACTGGCCAGACAGAAGCTTACCCCTCGCCTCCTATCTCTATCTTGAAATTGAAATTCCAGCGAAAAAGGCACTCCGCCTCCGGCGAACTTCCGGACAGGAATGGCAGCAGCCACCGGCGCCCCTGCGGCGTCTGGCGAGCACGCATGCGGGCTGTGGCAGCGAAACTCTTTAGCGAGCGCTTGCTTGAGTCAGAGGAGCTGGGCTGCAAAGGAGAAACAATTGAAAAAATAAAAAGAAATCACGGCCATTCACCTGAATTCAGACGCTCTGGATCAGAGCTAATGCCAAAAAGGGCTTCTCTGCATTAGCAAGTACTAATGCAGAGGATATCGATCCGGGTTCGACGACCTCCGCGAAGTTTCTCGGCAAAGCGCTCGGTGATGGAAGCAATGATCGGCAAATCAACGGCGCAAAGGATTGACCAACGGTTGTGTTGCTCAGTTGTTGCAGCAGGCCGGCCATAAATCAACAAGCATAGTTTTTCCTTTCATACATTGTTCTTAGTCATATTTTGTCAATTATGAAAATGTAAAATTTTCAATTCTACTCTACTCTTCTTTGTCTCAAGGCTCACAATATAATATTAAAAAATACACATATATATGTTAAGAGAAGTTTCACCATATTTTGCCAAATGCATAGATAAGATGATCCCACATATCTTGGTATATTTAGATAGAATGAAGTATATACAGATATTTTAGAATAAGATATCAAGTAACCAAATTTAGAGTTTTTGCAAGCTGTGAAATTAATTAGTGAGGGTTTACTCGTCATATATTTTAACCATCATGACATGGGCAACTTAATCTTGCTTCAACCTGTTTTATATTCAGTCTAATACTGTCAAACCGTGTTCTAAATTTACTATTTTAAGCAACTAAGAAATCACTCAACGACGTCATTAGTGAAGGGGACATAAATCGTGCCAACCGGCGTGGCAGTTTCTAGTCTGTTCTGCGCGTATATTCGTTACTCTTTGAGCTCAGACTATCATTTCTAGCGTGGCGTGCCAACCGACGTCATAGTAGAACTTTTGTTATATATAGCGTCAAGTAGTAGAACTTGGCTAGAGAGTGAGGAGTGAATTTAGTAGAGGTGAGCACTGTGAAGTGGAGAAAGTATAGAGGCTGGTGCGCCTGCTCTGTCGGTCTAGAGTAATTTGGTAGATTCATTCATCATCAACAAGAGTCATTTATGTTTTAGTCGAGTCGCAATGTTTATCATTTTGATTTATCTGATAAGATAGAATGGTTGACAAAGTCGTATACCGCGCACTATCATAACATGAGTTTGTACATTTAGCTAGTTAGACCGAGTCTACGACATGTGAGGCTCTGCTCATTTGACTACACCTTGCGGGTGATTGCCATCAGGTTAACACCAGCAAATGCAACAGGCAGCGAATGAATCACCACTGTGCTCCACTGTCCCAAAAGCCTCACCGGTTTGAGAGACATTATGATGGATTGTTACATGGCTGAAAAGAGAGCAACGTGGAGGTTCTGAAGCCACGTTTCTTTTTCTCTGAGGCATCGTATTGCAATTTGCGAGTCAGGAAGTCAGGACATTCGAGCATCGTCCTCCACCTCCACAAGCACCTGTTCCTCTGCATCCCCTCCCTGACTCTCCACTGCCGAATTCCACCTCCTTAACTTGTTTATCTCATGTGGATTTTAGATCTAGCTAACAGATATATTTTCGTCTTTATGCCTTGATCGGAAGGCAAGTTAGAGATAGAAACGGACCTGACCCCGTGGCTACAGTGCTATATAAAGGAGACATCGCCCCAGAGCGATATCATCCAACCTTAGTCCACTCAACCGATCGTTGAGGACACTGGAAGTCACGGAAGACCGACGTCCAGCTGAGGGGCATCGCTACTACCGCCCCGAAGGTCTTCGTCCTCGCAAGAAGACCCTCAAGGAGCGCCTACGCTACATCCCCGACGACGCCCTCATCATCGAGTCTGCCACCTCTGCACCGACGCCAATGGACTCCTCCACCAGCGCCGGTAATAGATCCGAGCCTACTATTCTATATTAACTTAGTTTACTAGATGTGATCTTAATTGACTAGATGATCCTGTTAATTAAGTGTTAATTAGTTCTAAGAGTTCCATGGCCTCCTCAGGAAGCAGTCCGCACCGACCAGTTCCACAGGCTCTTGTACTCTCTCCACGGGTGCATGAGGCATGAGATCGAGGACTCCAGGATATGGTCTGGCTCGCCGTCGGACTTGTCTGCGGGCGGTCCCCGAGAGAACCACCACCAGCAGTCTAGCATGGTCAACGCCAAGACAACTTAATTGCTTCTCGCCCTGCACTGCTGTCTTCTCCCCTCGCGTCGGCTATCGGCCACCAGCCCACCGCCACGACTGGTGCTGCCCAAACAGCAACAGGGGACATCGAGATGATGTGGTTCGGCGACGACGCGACGGACGGGCTTCTTTGCCAGCGGGGGAGGGTGGAGCGCCGGGTGGGGCGTACCGTACGTGTTACATTGAACTTCCAAGTTCCACTTATCACTTTATAGTATTGATTTGGGATATTTGTACTTTCTTTTGAACTTTGAATACTATGTGCATATGATAATATTTTATTTTGTAGTTCATCGCTTGTGGACAATGTCCTTGGTAAGACAAATAAGGGTCAGACCAAGTTCCAACTTACAAGAGAACGAGTCTGCTTCCTAGGGGACTTGGATGGCTAGATAAGAGCAAGGTGCGTCCATAAAGTCAAAGTTTGTTATGATAACACATCAATGATGTGCCCCCTACTTAAGTATCGTCCTCTTCATATAATCTTTGATAAAGGAAACATAAACAAAAAAACCTTAGTCGTCACTATAAGAACTGTTACACGCCTATGCTTCACGTTCATGACCAACATAGTGAACATGGTGAACTTAATTGCTTTAGAAACATTGTACAAAGTTGAGCTGCTTTTGGTTGACTTTTTTTGACTTCTTTTGGCAGGGAAGGCAGAATTATGTTGGTTTTAGCTGATGACTAAACTCAGTCCAGATCCAGGAGAAATTTGGAAGTCCTAATAGGATCTCAATTTTTCATTATTGACCAGACGGCCTGATCACTAGCATAATGTGTTCAAATCACCATGTTCATTTGCCATCTTCATGAAGTTTTACAGGATATACTTTGTATCATACTAAGGTAAATATCTGTTTGTAGGTCAGGAAACTTATAGGACATCGGTGTATAGTTTCTTCTGTTAGTTCCATTATGATTGTCAATAGTTGGTGTTTCAAGTAGGAGAAAGAAAAGACACGATTCCCATACACATGACATGAAAGGAAAAAAAGACTGTTAGATTTAGCCCTCAACGGTATTGAGTTTTACTGGAGAAGAGCATGTTTTACTTGTCTTTGGTAACATTGACAAAGCTACTGTAAAGACAAAATTATTCAACATATTCTTATTCTACTTATATGGATCATTGTACCATGTGGTGATGTGCTTCTGAAATCTCATTATTTTTAAGCTTCCTCGCAATGTTATATAGATTTTTCATTGGTAAAAATCATTTCACCTTCCTCCCTAAACATGCTTGGATGCATGTCAAAACATTTTCGCCACTCTTTCTGTTGTTGTCAATCTTGGATTTTGACTTCCTTTAGGTGGACTCCTGTTAATCTCTTCTTTTATTTTTGAGTATTTATGTCGTCTGCTGTGTGGATATATTTTGTCTGAATTTCATGTGCAATGGATTATGTACCATGGAATAGTTACTTGTCATGTGTTTAACATGTGTGTAATATCTAATATTTATATTACTCATCTATACTATAAAGGTTAAACTTCAAGTTGCTTTATTATGAGAAAGAGTTGTAACATTTTTGCTACTTTCATCAAAGAGGGATCATTTGCCTCTACAACCTTGTCCAAGTGAGTCTAACATGAGTTATGTCCATGTTTGTTGCAGGTGCCAGCCTTCTTTATTCCTAAACTTATCACTCTTATCATCAATATATAGGTGTTTAACAAGTAGTTTTCTTATTTGTGAAAGTTTCTCCTTGGTTGGTGTATGCAAACATGCAAAACAATGTGTCTATGCTAGCCAGTAAATTTCTAGGGATAGATCTTTATAACAACAAAAAATTAAATGGATAATATAATTGTCTCTGCTAAGTTTGTGGTTAGATCATTACAGTATTATTTTTGAGAAAAATGGCCTGTATTTTTTAGTGAAGTAATGTAGCTATTGTGATTGAATACTATGTGGTGGTGTGATGCATAAAAATGCTTGTTCATATGGCTGGGATGAAATTAAAATATAAACTAAAAATGGCGTTCTACTAACTACTCAGTTATGTCAGCCTTCTTCTTCGGCGTGAATGTTGTACGTTACAATGGACAATATGTGAAAGATGGGTAATCGTTATTGGAGAAGTGGATTACTGATGTTACAAAAGAGGTAATTATCAATTTTGTGCTTCGAGGAAAAATGGTCACTGATGGCGCTTCATATCTGATATTGGATAACATTTTTTTTGTTAGTTTTAAGTCTTTTTAGTTTTCTTCATAAGTATGTTATCTTTTCAGTTTGCAGGAATATCGTAGCATGAGCTAAATTATATCAGACAAGCTATAGAGGTTTTGGTAATCATTTTTGCAACCCTTACATATGATAATTGTATATTGTACTTTGGTTGTGCAGCTCTCATTGATGATTTGCACAATGCAGGTTATACACCAAAATAGCAAGAAGACAGGCAAGATCTTTGCCTGGTATGGTAACATGTTAAATGTCTGCTTCTGCAGTTACCCTCATCCCGAGCAGATAATCATTGATTGTTTCTTCTTGTTTCGTCCAGGCCTTGAGTGTTCATCAAATCAATAGAATATGCTTGATGTATTGGGATGACAAGTACAACACCCTTAGTATATCAACTGAGTTAGGTGCTTTTGCCTTGGAACCTGGAAGCCTTTACTTTTCAGGGATCCTTTTCTTTCTTTTCTAAAAAGATTAAGGTTTAACAGGTGGTTGCTGCAATGCCGGAGATGGTAAACAAAGACACCCAAAATCTTATGTCAAATTCCCTTTTACTGGATGATGACTTAATAAGGTATGCAAAACTATATCTGCTTCTCAATATTACCATACAGTAGATAGGATGCTTCATGAGAATGAGGTTTGCGTTGCACATGATATTTGTTAGGGTTAAAACTACTTCATAGATCATAGGTTTGAAGTTTTGCACTTATATGTTTTGTTTGGTGCAGTATACCATTCTCCACTGAGGATTTGTCTATGGCTATCCCGGCAATAGATATGCAGATATGGATCTTCCAGGATCTCTTCGGCACTATCCATTGATACAGTTTCTACTCAGGCAACAGGATCCACAACCTGTATAATAGAATAATTTATTGACCCTAGGGCTTTTCCAAGGGTACATCCTTCTACCATGTTGTATTGTTGTTAGGTTCCTAGATTTGCAAAGGGTACAGTTCAAAGCAACAATTGTTGCTACACACCATGTCGTGTGTCCGTCTTGGCCTATATTTTCGTTGTATAGTGAATTGTTATAGGATCTGTGTCCGTCTCTGGCCCAAAATGAATATATAAGTGGATGCTGGAGCAATGTTTTACAAGGCCATGCTGTAAGAAAGACCTCTCCAAAGCACAGGGGTATCTATGTTGGTCAGCTATTATGTGTAGTTTTTTATTAAATATATTTTTTAAGTGAGGATAGCACGTGCGTGCCGCATGTGCAAAGTACTAGTCAAATAAAGTGACCATTTGACAACCACTAAAGGAGCAGTTGCCACTAATCTACCCCGTTCACACTGGAACGTGGGAGGGGTCACTGTTCTTTCCAACGGACACAACCATTCCTTAACTTCCCTATAAATGTAACCATGAAC
The DNA here is from genome assembly GCA_032690845.1 of Eleusine coracana subsp. coracana. Lineage (NCBI taxonomy): Eukaryota > Viridiplantae > Streptophyta > Magnoliopsida > Poales > Poaceae > Eleusine > Eleusine coracana. Next base: position 51,940,330 of record CM064427.1, on the reverse strand, counting down.
AATAATAAAGTACAAGGATTTCCATTGTCCAATTCATTCTTCACATGTTATCACTAAGAACAGAAAAGAAGACAAGGATCTCGCCGAAGGACTGACCGGAGACCAGAAACCACAACGGTGAGCACCATGTCCATCCAGGCACTCACCACCACCATTGCTTTGGCTCTTGCCCTTCTACGCCGCCTTCAACAGCGCTGGAGGAACCACCGCGGCCGCCGCTTGTTTCGTGGTCGTCGTCGTCGTCGTCCAGTGCTCAACCGCCGACATGGAGAAGACCAAGGGGCTGGACCAAGCACCAGAGTGCTATGGCTAACGGCGAATGCCGTAACCGCTCCAAGGAGCCCAGCCCAGCGCTGGAGTCCCCTGGTTCCCAGGGACGCGCCGAGAGAGGCGCCATCGTGGATGATGACAAGCCGAGGGAGATCCACGCCGTTGAACCGCCACTGCAGCCTTCCACTCAACCCCCACACCACGGCGCACGGATGCGCGTGGGAGGTCGAGGAAGGTCGAGCGGCATGCTGGCCCCACGGATGGTGGAGCAGACGTTGTCGACACCGCCACGATCGCCACAGTTCACCGTCCTCACCGGGGCGGAGACGGCGGGCGCCTCAACACTTGGCTCCACGGAGGCCAGGCCATCGACGTCGGTATCACCGCACATGCCCAACGGAGGCCCTCTCCTCCGTCGCCACTCCCACCTCGCCGGTACCCCACCTCGCCGTCCCGGACGGGATCCCGGCGCGTGGGCTGTGACGGCAAGGATGAAGCCCCACCTTAACGGCATCCTCCACGAGGAGGACTCGTCGAGCCGTTGAGGGGCTCACCGAGGAGAGGCGGGCTCGCTGGACCGAGCGGGCTCGACAGCGTGCGAGGTCGTAGGAGTAGAGCGAGAGGCGGATCTGAAGCGGATGGGCTTGCCGGCATGTGAGGCCCTCCGGACCGCGCAGGCACACCGGCGCACAGGCTCGTGGATGGAGACGGCATCGCGGATGGCGGCGATGGCACCTGCTAGCTGTGGCGGCGGACTGGTGAGGCGGTTAAGGTTTGGTTGGAAACCCTAACCGTCGCCCCTTTATAGGAGCAACCGCTCCTGGCGGCTGGGCTGGGCAGTGCCCTCCCTCCGTCGGTGCTGGGTTGGGCCGCCACCGCCCCCTACATGTAGGTAGGTGCGTCGCAAGCAGGCCGAAAGGCCGGCTAGGCTGGAGTCCAGGTTTGCTTGGCCTGTTCGGTTGAGCAGCCATGTATCATGGCCATTTGCACAAAAGTCCCTAGAATTTTGTGTATTATGGCTATTTTAGTACTATTACTGTTTTAAGTGGTGTAAATACTCAATTTAGCCCCTATTATTTATTGTATTTGTGTTTAGTATTGTGTTGTGTTGTAGTTTAATTCCCAATCTATCTGTTAGGATTGGAAGTATATTATATCAAATGTTAGTCGTAATGATGTAATATAGTGTTTATCATGGTTGCAATGGAGATATTTATATTTTTTTTGCAAATGTCAATTCAAACTCATTAGTCTATGTGTGCTTATTTTGAGCAGAATTGAGTAGTAAACACAACAGCATACAATACTAGATTTTGCAATGGAGATGCACATTTCTTGCAAATTGCATTTAAATTTATAGAATTAAATGAGACACACTAAACTGAGATTACAACACTGTTATTTGCAATTGAGATTCTTATTTCTTACAAATATTATGTGGCAATGGAGATTGCTATCTCTTGCACATTGGAGTTTGATTCACATCAAACTATATGCAAAATCTTTGTGAATTTGCGTTGTTACAACAACATAACCATGATGGATTTTAACTAAATCTCTGGTTGCACCTATGTAGGTCTCATGGCTCCAGAGCTCGATGAACTTGCTGTTGATGGCCACAATTATCCTACATGGGCGGTGGACGTCAAGATCAGCTTGGCCTTTAGAGGAATTCCGGCAGCTCTCACTCCTCTTGAGGAGAGAGTGGAGGTACTTCCTGATCAATTCAAGTATAATGCCTTATACATTATAAGGCACCACATACATCGCGGTCTCACGGCGGAGTATGTGATGGAAGAGGAACCAAGTGCTTTGTGGCTATCCCTGAAAAATAAATATGAACAGCACAAGGCAGTCATCCTGCCTAAATCTAGTCATGAATGGTCTCAACTACGTCTCCAGGATTTTAAAACCATTGGAGAGTATAACTATGCTATTCATAAGATCGGTGCCAAGTTGCGTTTCTATGAGAAAGAACCTTCAGAGGAAGAGAAGATAGAGGAAGTTGGGTCTGCTCCTCTGTCAGAAGTTCATTATAATGCACAGAGTAGCAACAAGTTTGGAGGACCAAAAGTCCAAGCACCAAACTTTAAAGGTAAATCCAAACAGAAACGCAACAGAAAAAGGGGTAAGTCACAAGCAAAGATTCAAGGGGGTGGCATTTCAAAGTCTAGGAGTGACAGGAAATGCTACAAGTGTGGATGTTACAAGCACTTGGCTAAGCAATGCCGCACCCCCCCCCGTCACTTGGTTGATCTGTACCAGAAGTCCCTAGGTAAAGGCAAGTCTGAAGGATCTGGATATGAAGCTCACTTCAACTCCCAATCCGAGAAGAATGAGGAGGATTGATGTTCGCAGCAAGTTCCAATGGAACCAAGTTGCAACGAGCCTCCCTTGACGACCAATGACTACGCGGACACGGAGAACATGATCATGGAATTTGCTTTGAATGATCTGTTTGGAGACCTCAACTATGATCCATAATCTCCATAGATATTTATATGTCTACGTCCCTAGATAAATGTTGTTGTAATAAGTAGTTGTCTTCCTATATTGTATCAGCAATTTGATACTTATTAATAAATAAAGTTTGTATGTACTTCTATATGATGATTGAGAATTTATAGAAATTCTTATTTATAGATCTTACGGGAGTCAATCTGATGGAGGAGGAATTGTGCCTTGTGGATTCTTGTACCAACTCTATACATAGGGAAACTAAATATTTCCAAACTCTGACAAAGAGGCCAGGAAATGTTTTGACAATCGCTGAGCGTGATGCGACGATAGTTGGCTCTGGACGAGCAACTATCACGCTTCCCATGGGAACACAAATAACAATTGAGGATGCATTATTGTATCCCGATTCAACTCATTCCCTGCTGAGTTATAGAGATATCCGGAAAAATGGGATACATGTTGAAACCCATGAAAACAACAATGAGGAATTGCTCCTCATTACAAAGGATAACGGATATGGCAAAGATATTCTGGAAAGAATTCCTTCCTTACCGTCGGGATTGTACTACACATACATTAAACCCATACCGCATGTTGCATACAAGGTAATTTTCCAGAATGTTAACACATTTCAGACTTGGCATGACCGCCTTGGCCATCCCGGAGTTGGGATAATGAGGAAAATTATAGGTAATTGCATTGGTCATGATTTAAATGATGTCAAATTCCCGCAATCTTCGGATTTTTTATGCACCACATGTGCAACGGGAAAGTAGACCATCTTTTCTTAAGATTAAGATGGAGCCACTCAAGTTTTTTGAAAGAATTCAAGGAGACATATGTGGTTCAATACAACCATTGTCTGGACCATCAGGTATTTTATGGTTTTAATAGACGCATCTACTAGAGAAGATCATGTGTGTCTTTTATCGATACGTAACCATGCTTTTGCGAAACTCATTGCTCAGATCATTAAGTTGAAAGCAAGTTTCCCTGAACATCGGATTCAATCAATCCGAATGGACAATGCTGCAGAGTTTTCCTCAGGAGCTTTCAATGATTATTGTATGGCTCAGGGAATTCAAGTTCAGCATTCGGTGCCATATGTCCATACACAAAATGGTTTGGCAAAATCTCTGATTAAGAGAATCAAACTTATAGCAAAACCAATGCTACATAATTGCAATTTACCGACTTCGTGTTGGGATCATGCTTTACATGCTGCTGACTTGATTCAATTGCATTCAACTGTATATCACAACGTCTCCCCGCTGCAACTTGTACGTGGAAATCCTCCAAGTATTTCCCATCTGCGTAAGTTCGGTTGTTGGGGATCTATGTGGGATAACAATCTTCGTCAATCATTAAGTATTTAGAACCTCTCACCGGGGATCTATTTACATTCCGTTATGCTGACCACCGCAGCGTATAGCTATGGGCCCACACAGGAAGTTGGGAATCTATGTGGGATAACAATCTTCGTCAATCATTAAGTATTTAGAACCTCTCACCGGGGATCTATTTACATTCCGTTATGATGACTGCATATTTAATGATGACCATTTTCTGGCTTTAGGGAGAGATTTTAAGTACCAAAAAGAAAGCCAGGAAATTATTTGGGATGATAAGACCATCCTATCCTCTGATCCACATATAACAGAGACTGAACTTCAGGTTCAGAAAATCATTGATTTGTAATATACTGCAAACAATCTGCCAGATGCATTTATTGACTATAAAGGTGTCACAAAATCCCTGAATCCCGCAAGGAATGCGCCGAAAAGAGTGGAGGTTCCAATAAAAACCATTCAACTCCCGCCTCAGAACAAGAGGGGGAGAAGTACGTCCGCCAAGCAGGATAAGGCTTCTAGTAAGCGTCAAAGAAAAGCGCCCACCAAGTAGGATACAACATCTAGCAAGGGGCATAGGAAGAGAGCTTCCAAGTCAATAAATGTAAGTCAACAAATGGTTGACGGACACCAAGAGAGTGGTATACACCCTGTGGATGTGCAACGTCCACAACCCAACACTCAAGTGCGCACTTCTTTGAAGGCTGGGACATCAGAACGCCCTGTTTCTTCCGTAACGGGAAATCATGAGGAGTTACAAGGGGTACATGAAATATCAATCCACTATACAAGTTCTGGAGAATCATATGATCGTAAGACTACGGCCATCGACATGTAGTTCTCAGCTAAGATTGCAAGTAACCTCCTGATGGATCCAGATCCTAAGACCATGGCAGAGTGTCGATGACGCTCGGACTGGAATCAATGGAAGGAAGCAATTGAAGCAGAGATAACCTCCCTCAAGAAAAGAGAGGTATTCTCATCAGTAATACCGACTCCTCCCCGAATCTTCTTTGTGGGATTCAAATGGGTTTTCATCCGAAAGATGAATGAAAATAATGAGGTGGTGAGATACAAGGCGAGGCTAGTCGCACAAGGGTGTACGCAGAGACCAGACATTGATTTCAATGAAACCTATTCTCTAGTAATGAGTGGAATAGCATTCCAATATTTGATATCACTGGCAGTTCAAAAGCATTTATCTTTGCAGTTGATGGATGTAGTGACTGCATATCTTTATGGGTCACTGGATTCTGAGATATACATGAAGGTTCCTGATGGAATCTCTATACCTAATCCGAACGTAAATCGCAACATGTATTGTGTAAAATTGAACAAGTCTCTATATGGCTTAAAGCAGTCGGGAAGAATGTGCTACAACCGACTTAAGGAGTTCCTTTTGCATAACGGATACTCAAACAATGATGATTGCCCATGCGTGTTCATAAAGCAATCTCGTACGGGATTTTGTATTATATCGGTGCATGTCGATGACCTTAACATCATTGGTAACGCACAAGATATAAAAGAAGCGCGCAATCATCTAAAGACGGAGTTTGAGATGAAGGATTTGGGTAAGACCAAATTTTGTTTGGGTTTGCAACTCGAACACCTTCCTACAGGAATTCTTATCCACCAGTTTGCCTATATCCAGAAAATATTGGAGAAATTCAATATGGATAAAGCATATCCAGTTAAGACTCCTACGGTCGTCCGAGTTCTAGAAGTGGACCAGGATGAATTCAGACCAAAGGAAGATAGAGAAGAGGTGTTGGGCCCAGAGGTTCCATATCTCAGTGCCATTGGAGCGCTAATGTATCTTGCAAATTGCACTAGACCTGATATTGTATTTGCAGTGAATTTACTAGCTAGACATAGCGCAACTCCTACCAAACGTTATTGGAATGGAGTTAAGAATATCTTTCGATATCTTCAAGGCACCAAGGATCTAGGCCTTTTCTTCAGGAAAATCCAGGATTCAAGTTTGATTGGATACGCTGATGCTGGCTATTTATCTGATCCCCATAATGCCAGGTCACAGACGGGATTTGTATTTCTACATGGTTGTATGACTATTTCATGGAAGTTTTCAAAGCAGACTACCAGAGCTACATCCACGAATCATTCTAAAATCATCACATTGTATGAAGCATCACATGAATGTGTTTGGCTTCGCAGAATGATTAACCACATACAACAGTCATGTGGTATTGGTCCTATTGGATCATCAACCATTATCTATGAAGATAATGTTGCTTGTGTTGCACAGATGCAAACATGTTACATAAAGAGTAACCGTACTAAGCATATTGCTCCTAAGTTATTTTATCCTCATGAGCTTCAGGAAAGTGGAGAGGTTAATATCCTACAGGTCAAATCTTATGATAATCTCACAGATCTATTTACTAAGTCTCTACCATATTCTATCTTTAGTAAACTTGTTCATGGGGTTGGTATGCGAAGACTTAGCGACCTGCAAGGTTCAGGGGGAGAATCTTCCTGAACAAATAACATGTTATCAAACATCATATTGCACTCTTTTCCTATATGAGTTTTACTGTAAAGGTTTCTCATGTTAGGTTTTTAACGAGGCAATATCAACACAAGGTCCATGTCTATCTCCTGATTTTTCCTGTGAGGGTTTTTTAAAGGAGGTGCCAAAGACATTTTATATGTTGTAGTATTATCTCCTATTTTTCTCACTGGGTTTTAAGGAGATTTTCACAGCATATCAGGATATATCTTCTCCCATTTTTCCCACAGGATTTTTGGAGAAGGTGATGTTCATGGTTTTTCAAGACGATGGTCAACTGATTAAGGGGGAGTCTTACAAATCAAATGAAGTGACCATTTGATAACCACTAAAGGAGCAGTTGCCACTAATCTACCTCGTTCACACTGAAACATGGGAGGGGTCACCGTTCTTTCTAACGGACACACCTATTCCTTAACCTCCATATAAATGTAACCATGAATAGCAATAAAGTACAGGGATTTCCATTGTCCAATTCATTCTTCACACTGTCAAGACAAATGTTCTTTTTTTCTTGTACCAAACGGGAAGGGAGCTATCAAGACAAACATTTTTTTCTCTTGTACCAAGCAGGTAGTGGTGGCTGAAGTAATTACTTGCGCAGGTGGTGCGGTTTGGAATGCATGTTTCCGGATTGCTATTCTAATACATTATTAAGATCTTAAAATAAAATAAATAATGGTGTTGGGGTATTTGTGGGCTAGGTGTTGTGCCTATGTTGTAAAGAAAAACAGATGGATTAATTATATTGCTCTTGGCGTACATGAATGGATGGACAGATGTAAATGAGAGGCAAAGATCTAACGGTGAAAAACAATTGAGGTGATGTGGCGCAATGTGATTACAGAGAATTAGAAGTTGGAACGTATAGTGAGTTGTATCTTCTAAAGATATATAGGTAGGCCTTTTTCCTTTGATACTCAATGATCTATTGATTTCTCTATACTTATAACAACAACAACAATAAAGTTTTTTTTTATCTCAAATAAGTTAAAGTAGGCTAGAAATGAAACCCAAGGAAACAAAAAAAAGAGAGGTGTTGTGCCTCTGTTGTAAAGAAAAACTGATGGATTAATTATATTGCTCTTGGCGTACATGGATGGATGGACAGATGTAAATGAGAGGCAAAGATCTAACCGTGGAAAATAATTGAGGTGATGTGGCGCAATGTGATCACAAAGAATTAAAAGTTAGTGACTTATAGTAGGTTACATCTTCTAAAGATATATAGATAAGCCTTTTCTCTTTGATATTCAATGATCTATTGATTTCTCTACACTTATAACAATAGCAACAACAAAGTTTTTTTTTATCTCAAACAAGTTAGAGTAGGCTAGAAATAAAAACCAAGAAAAAAAAATAAAGGAACAAAACTCAAAAGAAAAAATGAATAAAAAAAGACAAACAGAATAAAAGTCAAAAGAAAGAAAAACGAGTAAATAAGAAAGAAGAAAAAAAGATCACGGTTTCTATACGTCTATTGCTAGTCTTTAAACGCTTCTATTGATCTCTCGCTACGAGGAAATTGACATTTAATTAGGACGATGATTTTGACTATTTTAACATTTAATAGAGCTAGTTTCTCCCAAATAAAGCTGACATCGTGGACTTCTCTCAAATGACACTAATAAAATTGACATACCGCTATAATAATAGCATTATTTCTAGTTTCTAGCATACAAAATGACCGTATTGCCCCTCTCTGTTCTAACCACCCTTTATATATGACGGTGATTTTGATTTTTCTCTCGTAGCTCTCCCGTCCCGGTCCCGTCTCTCTTCTCTGTCTCTCGTTCTTTCGACCACCCGACCGGAGGCGGACGACCAAGCAGCAGGTCGCCGGCGTCAGGGGCGCCGCCTGCCGCTCCTCTCGACCGACCGCGCTCCACAGGAATCCGGCCCTCCTCTGCTCCCGCACGGATCCGGCCCGACCCCATCTGCTCTGCCCGCCCCAATCTGCTTCGCGCGCCCGCCCCAATCTGCACAACCGACCGTGCACGAGGTGGACTGACGATTCAAGGTGCGTCGGTTTTAACTTTTTCCTGAGGGGTAGGATGTGTTTAAGAAGCATATTGTTGAAATTTTGAATTTACGTGAAACCCTAGATAAGACAGTAGTCCATGAATGAACAGTTTGAGATGGATTGGATGTTAAAAATGAGGACAACTCCGGGTACGTGTAGTTTGCCATGTTCTATTTTCACTATGATTTGAAGTAGAATCAAACTTTAGAGACTCACCCCCTAACTAATTTATTCACATGACACTCAAATAGGCTTGTTGCGAATCATGAATTTACTTAAGCAATGGTAGAGGCAATCAATCCGGTGATAGAGCCATCAGTTCCAATAGTACAACCAGCACCACCGTAACACCGTTAGTAGATTGGTATTCAATACAAATTCTAGAAGAAAATGAGGAGGAAGGAAGACTAGAACTTTGTAATGAAAATGAGGAGGAGGCCTTGTCTGCCCGCCCGATTGCTTTTCTCATGGTCGAGTCCTTTTTTTATGCGAATTTTAGAATGTTTGATTTTCTTCGACCACTTCAGATATTTGGGCTTTCGGTGATTTATTTGCAACTTAGGTTTTGTTGGTTCCCACTATCTCAAGATACGTGGAAATCAACCAATTAGGTCTAGCGAATTTGATGGTTTATATCTTTAACATGTTTTAGATATTTGTCATTTGGTGGTTCATTGGCATGTTAGGGCTCGGTTCACAAATATGGTGTACTTTGTCATTATTCTTTCAATATTTGTCCCCTGGTGGTTGATTAGCATGTTTGGACACAAATACATTGTTGTTTGTTTGCGTTTCTCTCATGCTTGTCCAATGAATGTTTCAACACTTTAACTTGATGAAGTTGTTGTGTGCTCTTTTTGTTTGGGAACTAAAGCGATATATTTTGCTGCACAATCTTGGACACTATATATTTTACCATTATAGGATACTTATTATTGGCTGATGATACTATATTTCTTTACAGTTTACTGCCTGCATTCGATCTTCTTTAATTGTGCCCCTGTATTGGAAGATGCGTGCAAGAAAAAGGGGTGGTGGTGATCTCACAAGAAGCTCAATTGACAATAAAAGAACTCGCTGTGGTGCAGGAGAGACAGCTAAGTCTTTGGTTTCAGGTTTGCCGGTTATTCTGTTTTTTTGCATGTTGGTTTACCTCTATTTGAGTGCTCACAGTTAAGATGTGCCATATTTGTTTACCTATAGGTGGCTTGGATGGGGGCTCTAATCAAGTTGTCTTGAGTGATCTGGGTGAAGAACTTGCTTTAGAGTTGTCCAAAAGTGTTGTCTCACTTGCTTTGTCTGTTGGTAATTACGCACTTGTATTCTTTTCAGTTTTTAAAAGATGTTCAAACATTCTTAATTCAGGATTATCTATGATGCGTTGCAGGACACTTTGCATGCTCTGGTATCGCTATAGAATGCAAGGAATCTGTTACCAGGTTTTTGACAACAGGAAGTTTGGCTAGAGCTTTATATAATGAAGGAAAATACCATGATGATGTAAAGGTTGGTGCATCTAAACATAATTTTGTGCATCTTGGTTGTGTAGTGAATATTATTGACCATTATGTGCTTTTTGTTTTGCTTTGTAGATTGAAGTGCGCCATGAAGGAAATGTTGTCACTGGATTTCTGGAAGAGCATGATTTAAATCATGAATATTCTATTGTCAAAGTCACGTCCCCCATTGATGTTATAGCTGTATTTTTCAATCGTGCACTGCAATTTATGCCTCATTGCAAAGTAGTGTCTTTGGGTCGTAACATCTTTGGCAAGTTGATGGCTGCTAGTGGGAAGCTTTCACCCGAATCATATGCCAGTAGTGAATATCTGATGTTCTCGTCTTGTAAATTATCTGAGGTGCACTCTAATTGTAATTTTAGCTTTCTAATCTATTTCTATTATTGTATGCACTAAATATTGGCTTACTCTTATTTTTTTTAATTGAGACTGACTGCACAATTTTTCACCTCATAAAACTTCTAAATTATGCAATGATTTCGTATTGTTGGATTTTTATGGGGCCATACTTTATTGATATTATTAATTTCTAAGTATGTTGACAAATTTTTAATAAAAATGTGATGGATTTCATATTGTTAAGATTGGGAACATACTTAATATTCTTCTAAGTTTGGTTATGAATTATTAACAAAAACTAGTAGCTTGACAAATATCATTGGTAAATGGAAGTTTTATATCATTATTTTGTTCCAGTTTAACCTCTGTAACACTTATTGCTGTCACACTTTGTGCCAGGTTTGGGAAGGGGGGCCACTTTTTGATTTCGCTGGAAACATTGCTGGGATGAATGTTGTTCCAAGTATGGAAAGGTCCCTTTTTGTGCCAAAGAGTTTAATCATTGAACGGTTGCAGCATTTCTGGACATCTCAGGAACGGGTTGCATTTCTGCAGTGGGTGAAAATGTTAAAAATGTCAGTATACCTTGGAATATTTGCAATTTGCTTTAAAATTGTCCTTCGGTTCTCCCACACTTGTATCCCAATTCCCCATCCCTGCATGAGCTTATAAAGTCTTTCTTTATATTGTTGCCTTGTGAGTTTACATAAATCTATAACGTTAACTGCTGTCCCTTTTTTAGCTTTGGTATCATCAGTTGTTACTGCTGTTAACGTTTTTCCTTGATCACTTGATTCTTCAATACCTCTACCAAAGATATTTGGATTGATTCTTTAGTACCTGTACCAAAGTTATGCGTTGGCATCAACTGTGCTATTGCCATGTGTCACAATGGCTCTGTATTACATTAACCATATTTCAGTGTTTCAAATATTGAAGATGTTTTATTTATCTAAACTTTTTATTGATATTAAATGTGTATTAGAAGGGACTATGGTTTTCTTAACTGTTAAGATTTTTCTATAATAGTCACTCAACAATTTTTGGCCCCCTTGAAATATGTATGTCCTACTACTTTCAGGTGTTTGTTTTGTTTTTTATTTTGTTTCCTACAATTCAACTCATGGCTGTGTTTGATATTACTGGTTAGATACACTTTGGTTTTGCGTTTGTACTTATGTTGATATTCTTACACAGGATTAGAGAAGGACAGACAGACTCCCATCCTGAAGGTGAGTCGTGTCTTACCTTTTTGGTTTTTTTCTTCTTTTAATGAAACTTCTACTTACTTTGGCTATTTATAGGTATTTTAGTGTTACCACTAAGACCATCACATTATTGCACTATTGGCAATATTATTTGTCATAGTAATGGACCATTGTTGCTGTGTGTAGTAAACTAGTAATGCAGGACCTGATTTACAGAAATAATTAACTCTATATATTGCTGCATACATGTTTCCCCGGACCCTGCGCAAGCGGGAGCTACGTGCACCGGGCTGCCCTTTTTTTTTTTATTGTTAAATACTTGTACACATGCAAAATGGTTAAAGCTGCATGCTCCTTTTGAGATAAATCCAACCATGATGGATCTGGAAGCGAGGGTACATTGAGCTTTCTAATAGCATTATATCCTCTAGCTACTTTTTTAGTAACAATACTCATTTGTAGTTTTGAGTCCAATTACTTCACTGAGTTATTGCACAAGTTGTCATGATACAATGTTACCTGCTGTTCGTTACGTGCATAGTTTTATTATGTAAATTTCATTTACCATTCTTAGTGTGCTTATCACTTTACCCAGTGCATGGAGATGCTCCCCACAACGATCTGCATGGGGATCTGGAAGCTTTGGCTAAGAGTGAGTCAGTGCATGTACATTTATTGACCCTTTTTACCACTCTGCTGCACCACTAATAACTTATATACTATTTATTTATCTTTGAAACCAGGCTGCATTATTTCTCTTCATACTGTTAAAGAAGATCCTTTTGGTGATGTATATCCTAGATGTGTGTGGAGGCAATTTGATAAGGCAGTTTTTCGCATGATAAACCAAAGTGTTGTTTCCCTTGCTTCATTCAGAGGTGACTTTACAGCGTCATGCATTTTTATATTCCATATTTATTTTGGTTATCACAAGTATTTACTAATGATGTAAATTATGTTGTTCATTCAGGTGATACCATGTTTTGTGCATGTTCAGGATTTGCTATTGACTGGGATGATGAATGCAAACGTAATGATCATCAAACTATTTTAACTTCAGCATGCTTGGTTAGAACTCCTAAGTATCCTTTCGATGATGGGAACAAGATTGCTGATGGTTTGAGGGTTGGTGCTTCAAAAAGTTATTTTGTGATTCTTTTATCTTCAAAATAATAATTTGCTTATGTCTCATTTTATCATTTGCAGATTGAAGTGGTGCTTCCAAACAAGCAACGCAGAGAAGGGACATTAATGCATTACAATTTACTTAACAATGTTGTTTTAGTCAGTGTCAGAAAATCATGTTCTGTATCTCCTGTAATTCTTAAACATGAGAAGGTAGATCAGTCATCTAAGTTAGTCGCTGTAGGGCGTTGCTTCAAATCTGGTGATCTAATGGCTTCAAGTGGAAAACTTGTTATCTGGTCGAGCCCATATGATTACCAACGGTATCCATATGGAACCACATGTGGAATCACTAAGGTATTGCTGTGGTTATTTTTTTTTTGGCTACTCACACCACATAAGTGGATTAGTTATTTGGCATTATTACATGATAACTTCTCAACCTAATCTGATTAGGCTGGGATTGGAGGGCCTCTTGTTGATGTCAATGGGCATTATATTGGCATGAACTTGTCTGATTCTGAACTGGGCACCCCGTTCCTGTTTTCTGATGATATTCTTGATATCCTGAATTGTTTCAAGAAAGGGTATGTCTGACTTTCCCTTTCTTTTAATTAAGTGTTTGTTATGTAACAACTTGGGGCTTGGGTACTTTGACCAAATATTTTGCAATGGCATGAGCTGTGCGATTTATCATGTGTGGTTTCCCTGTATTGTTGATTATATATATTTCTTTGTTTCAATATATAAGCGATTATATATGTGTATATTGGTACATCGAGGTCAAATTCAAAGTAAATATATGCACTATGAATGTATATGGTTCTTTTGGCTCTTGAGATACCTATACCCTTTACTCAAATATTTCTTGCTCTCTTTTAGAAGTATGTATGTCCATATTGTTGTTGTTGTTCTATTGCTCTTTTCCTATATTTCTTATTATGTTGGTGTTGTCCACATTAGATTTGTTTTTCTTGCTCAGCTCATGTTGATGTTCTTCCACAGGGTTAGAAAAACTCTCCCAGATGATATAACTAACTCCCATGCTGAATGTGAGTACACAGCCACTCAGATCACCAGTTGTTTTTTTATGCAGTTGGTATTATTTGTGAGGTTCTTACTATTGCCCCAAAGAAGTTTTTACATGTTTGATACTAATAACTATTGTTACATTAGCCTATTGCAACATATCTTTATTCTAGCACTTGTGCACAGTTACTGTTTTTTATTAGCACTTTTCCTGTGCTTTCTGATGTTTAAAGAAAATTCTCTAGGAAGTTGCATACTTGCAAATTTTGATATACTTTGTTAAAATAATCGTTGCACACACGTCCACATCAATCCATCCACATGGTCTTGAGTTGTTTTGTGGTTCCTTTCTAAGAATTAGAGATGTTCATGTATATGTTCTGGCACAATCATTTAATATCCTAATGTTACATGCGGACTATCATTCTTAGTATTAACATGTCTCAGTGCTAATCACTTTCACCTGGTTGCAGCAGTACACGGAGATGCTCCCAACAAGGATCCACATGAGAGTCTGAAAGCTTCTGACAGGCAATCTGAGCGTGAGTTGGCTTATACATTTATTGACTGCTAAGTCTCAATCTTTTGCCTATCCTGCTGACCACTAACAACTGTCATACCATTGATATACTTTGTTAAAATAATTGTTGCACACACGTCCACATTAATCCATCCACAGGATCTTGAATTTTTTTTGTGCAATAGTTCCTTTCTAAGAATTAGATGTTCATGTATATGTTCTAGCACACAATCATATCCTAATGTTACATGCGGACCATCATTCTACCTATCTTAGTGCTAATCATTTTCACCTGGTTGCAGCAGCACATGGAGATGCTCCCAACAAGGATCGACATGAGATGGAAGTTTGTGCCAGGCAATCTGAGCGTGAGTTGGCTTATACATTTATTGACTACTAAGTCTCATCTTTATCCTATCCTGCTGTACCACTAACAACTGTCATACCATGCATAATCAACCAGGTGCCTTGGATTTCATTTACACTTTCACAGAGCGCATGAGTTTGTTTGATACTCTCACAAGGCCCTTTGGTGATGCATATCGTAGATGTGCATGGAGGCAACTTGATAAAGGAGTTTATAAAATGATAAAGCAAAATGTTGTCTCCCTTGCTTCATACAAAGGTGATTTTAGTGTGTTGTGCATTTTACTGCATATTTGTGGTCATAACCAGTTAATGATCTAAATTACGGTGCCAGGAGATACAAGTTTTTTTGCATGCTCAGGATGTGTTATTGACTGGGATGACGGATATGGAGATAATGAACGTCACATCATTCTGACTTCAGCATGCTTGGTTAGAAATCCTGAATATCCTTTCGATGATGGAAGCAAGATTGTTGATGGCTTGAGGGTTGGTACTAGTATTGTTTTGTTATCCTTTCTGTTCGAAGATACTAACTCAAGTCTGTCATTTGCAGATTGAAGTGTTGCTTCCAAATAAACAACGCAGAGAAGGGACACTGATACGATATAATTTACATTATAATGTTGCTCTAGTCAGTGTCAAGGAGTTATTTTCTGTCTCTCCTTTAGTTCTTTTGTGTAAACGAGAAATGCATAGGAAAGTGAAACCCTCCTCTAAGTTAATAGCTGTAGGGCGTTGCTTTAAATCAGGTGATTTGATGGCTTCAAGTGGGAAACGTGTTCACTGGTCGGGCCCCTTTGATTGCAAGAAGCTTGGATACTCTTCATGTAGAGTCAGTAAGGTATTTCTGTTGACCTCTTTTCTGCCTACTTTTGGACAATTGAAGTGAATAGTTCAGACATAGGTTATAACTTATTTTGGCATTGCAAATGATACTTCTTGATGTAACTGTGTTAGGCTGGTATTGGAGGCCCCCTTCTTGATGTTCACGGGAATTATATGGGCATGAACTTCTATGATCCCAGAATGGGTACCCCAGTACTTCTTTGTGATTATATTGTTAAAATCCTGGATTTTTATAGGAATTGGTAAGTCAATATTTTACTTTGTGTTTTATAGGCGCTTCTCATTCACAGCTCAACTTGTGTGTGTTTTGTGCACAAGGTTTCTATTACATATATTCTTTTGTGGTTGTTAGGTCTGGTGCTGAAGCTGACAATTTCCGTATAGCTGGAGATGACAGTGTTTCCCTGAACAGGCATGCTGAGTTATTCCTTTTTCATTATAATCACAATGTCTTGTATGAACTTGCTATCACATTATGTTTTTTTTGGACAATGCCAGGTGGCCGGTAACAGTGATTTCTGTTTCGGTGGTGACTATGAACGTCAAATAGACTGTCACGATGAATTTAAGTATCGTGGTGGAAAGATTTGGGTTTGCAAGAAGTCAATTTTCTGTTGAACTGAGGATCCATGTTTGATAGACTTAATTTGGAGTTGGCTTATCTATGAGTTAATAGTTTCAACATTAATGTAAGATTAAAACAATATTGCTTTTGTTATTCCTGGCAAATTGATGCATTCTGCAGCAAGGAGTGAAAGTGGGTGTTTAATTTTGAGCAGAAAAAGTAAATTATGTTATTCTTTGGTTTCTAAACGATACATCTTATCCACGTGGCTTCTCGAAGAAGAAATTGTGATGTACGTGGGCGAGCTCCTGGAGCGGCTAATAGCCACATCGCTGCAACTGGAATCTGTGGCCGAAGTTCAGCTTTAGAACCTATTCGCTGTGCCGTGTATTCTATGATCCAAATGCACATGAACAGGAGAAACTGGGGTTTTGTTACTTATTCGAAATTCGGATTGTGTAGAGGGGACTCGTCTTTTTTGAGTATGTAAGGTGGGTCCTGTGCTATCTTGATGCGCCTACTATCAGGAAATTTTTTATATTAATCACTGTTTTTTAAACTATTTAATATAATTTGTAGAACTATCTTGATGCACCCACTTGATAGGCGTGTCGCCCAAACACTGGGCAATAGGATCTGGATGCTCATTTTTTTTCCTTTTTTTCGGTCTTAACAGTTAAGTCACCCAAAGTATCAATTAAAAGTATTTTTTATTAAAAAATAAAACATTTTATGCATTAGTATCCGGTGTTAATATTAGGGATGCGTAAGATAACAAGATTAGTTACTGCTAGGAGCGCATACTGCGTAAGTGAAGGAGAGCGTGACCGAACTTTGCCATGTCCGGGAGTAACAGGGCATGGCAAAGTTATACAAGACCCCTGTTCACCCTGTAAAGAGAAAGTGATAATGGAATGAATAGAGAGTAAAAACTATTCTTTATTACTGCAGGGTACATATGGAATTGTAACACCCCCCCTTGATAAGTTAACCGTTGATGTACATCTTTAGTAAAGTCTCCTCGAAACACTTCTTAAACCCAGTGGAAAAATAGGAGAAAACATTATAGCACATAATATGTCGTTGACACCTCCTTTGAAAAACCCTCACAGGGAAAAATCAGGAGATAGACATTGACCTTATGTTGATATTGTCTCATTAAAAACCTAACATGAGAAACTTTTACAGTAAAACTCATATAGAAAAAGAGTGCAATATGATGTTTGATAACAGGTTACTTGTTCAGGAGGACTCTCCCCTGAACTTTGCAGGTCCCTAATCCTTCGCATACCAATCCCATGAACAAGTTTACTAAAGATGGAATATGATAGAGACTTAGTAAATAAATCCACGAGATTATCACAAGATTTGACCTGTAGGATATTCACCTCTCCACTTTCTTGAAGCTCATGAGGATAAAATAACTTAGGAGCAATATGCTTAGTGCGGTTGCTCTTTATGTAACCTGTTTGCATCTGTGTAACACAAGCAGCATTATCTTTATAGGTAATGGTTGGTGATCCAATATAACCAATACCACATGACTGTTGTATGTGATTAATCATTCTATGAAGCCAAACACATTCACGTGATGCTTCATACAACACGATAATTTCAGAATGATTCGTGGACGTAGCTACCAGAGTCTGTTTCGAATACTTCCATGAAATAGTCGTACCACCATGTAGAAAAACAAATCCCGTCTGTGACCTGGCATTATAGGGATCAGATAAATAGCCAGCATCAGTGTATCCAATCAAATTTGAATCCTGGTTTTTCCTAAAGAAATGGCCTAGATCCTTGGTGCCTTGGAGATATCGAAAAATATTCTTAACTCTATTCCAATGACGTTTGATAGGAGCTGCGCTATGTCTAGCTAGTAAATTCACTGCAAATGCAATATCAGGCCTGGTGCAATTTGCAAGATACATTAGCGCTCCAATGGCACTGAGATATGAAACCTCTGGGCCCAACACCTCTTCTCCATCTTCCTTTGGTCTAAATTCATCCTGGTCCACTTCTAGAACTCGGACGACCATAGGAGTTTTAACTGGATATGCTTTATCCATATTGAATTTCTCCAATATTTTCTAGATATAGGTAGACTGGTGAATAAGAATTCCTGTTGGAAGGTGTTCGAGTTGCAAACCCAAACAAAATTTGGTCTTACCCAAATCCTTCATCTCAAATTCCGTCTTTAGATGATTGCGCGCTTCTTCTATATCTTGTGCGTTGCCAATGATGTTAAGGTCATCGACATACACCAATATAATACAAAATCCCATAAGAGATTGCTTTATGAACACGCATGGGCAATCATCATTGTTTGAGTATCCTTTATACAAAAGGAACTCCTTAAGTCGGTTGTACCACATTCTTCCCGACTGCTTTAAGCCATATAGAGACTTGTTCAATTTTACACAATACATGTTGCGGTTTGCATTTCGATTCGACACAGAGATTCCATCAGGAACTTTCATGTATATCTCAGAATCCAGTGACCCATAAAGATATGCAGTCACTACATCCATCAACTGCAAAGATAGATGCTTTTGAACTACGAGTGATATCAAATATCGGAACGTTATTCCACTCATTACTGGAGAATAGGTTCCATTGAAATTAATGCCTGGTCTCTGCGTGAACCCTTGTGCGACTAACCTCGCCTTGTATCTCACCACCTCATTATTTTTATTCCGCTTTCGGATGAAAACCCATTTGAATCCCACAGGGATGATTCGGGGAGGAGTAGGTATTACTGATGAGAATACCTCTCTTTTCTTGAGGGAGGTTATCTCTGTTTCGATTGCTTCCTTCCACTTATTCCAGTCCGAGCGTCGTCGACACTCTGCCATAGTCTTAGGATCTGGATCCATCAGGAGGTTACTTGCAATCTTAGCTGAGAATTGCGTGTCGATGACCGTAGTCTTACGATCATACGATTCTCCAGAACTTGCATAGTGGATTGATATTTCTTGTACCCCTTGTAACTCCTCATGATTTCCCGTTACGGGAGAAACAGGGTGTTCCGATGTCCCAGCCTCTAAAGAAGTGCGCACTTGAGTGCTGGGTTGTGGAAGTTGCACATCCATAAGGTGTATACCACCCTCTTGGTGTCCGTCAACCATTTGTTGACTTACATTTACTGACTTGGAAGCTCTCTTCCTATGCCCCTTGCTGGATGTCGTATCCTGCTTGGCGGGTGCTTTCCTCTGACGCTTACTAGAAGCCTTATCCTGCTTGGCGGCCATACTTCTCTCCCTCTTGTTCTGAGGCGGGAGTTGAATGGTTTTCATTGGTACCTCCACTCTTTCCATCGCATTCCTGGCGGGATTCAGGGATTTTGTGACACCTTTATAAGCAGTAAATGCATCTGGCAGATTGTTTGCAGTATATTGCAGATCAACGATTTTCTGAACCTGAAGTTCAATCTCTGTTGTACGTGGATCAGAGGATAGGATGGTTTTATCATGCCAAATAATTTCCTGGCTTTCTTTATGGTAATTAAAATCTCCCCCTAAAGCCGGAAAATGGTCCTCATTAAATATGCAGTCAGCATAACGGGCTGTAAATAGATCCCCGGTGAGAGGTTCTAAATATTTAATGGTCGACGGAGATTGATATCCCACATAGATCCCTAACTTCCTATGCGGGCCCATAGTTATACGCCGCGGTGGTGAGATCGGTGTGTACACTGCACAACCAAACTTACGCAGATGCGAAATACTTGGAGGATTTCCACATACAAGTTGCAGCGGGGAGGCGCTGTGATATGCAGTTGGACGCAATTGAATCAAGTCAGCAGCATGTAATACTGCATGACCCCAACACGAAGTTGGTAAGTTGCAATTATGTAGCATTGGTCTTGCTATAAGTTTGATTCTCTTCATCAAAGATTCTGCCAAACCATTTTGTGTATGTACATATGGCACCGAATGCTGAACTTGAATTCCCTGAGCCATACAATAATCATTGAAAGCTCCCGAGGAAAATTCTGCAGCATTGTCCATTCGGATTGATTGAATCCGATGTTTAGGGAAACTTGCTTTCAACTTAATGATATGAGCAATGAGTTTCGCTAAAGCATGGTTACGTGTCGATAAAAGACACACATGAGACCATCTAGTAGATGCGTCTATTAAAACCATAAAATACCTGAATGGTCCAGACAATGGTTGTATTGGACCACATATATCTCCTTGAATTCTTTCAAGAAACTTGAGTGGCTCCGTCTTAATCTTAAGATAAGAAGGTCTTAAGATCAACTTTCCCGTTGCACATACGGTGCATAAAAAATCTGAAGATTGCGGGAATTTGGCATCATTTAAATCATGACCAATGCAATTGCCTATAATTTTCCTCATCATCCCAACTCCGGGATGGCCAAGGCGATCATGCCAAGTCTGGAATGTGTTAACATTCTGGAAAATTACCTTATATGCAACATGCGGTACGAGTTTAATGTATGTGTAGTACAATCCCGACGGTAAGGAAGTAATTCTTTCCAAAATATCTTTGCCATATCTGTTATCCTTTGTAATGAGGAGCAATTCCTCATTGTTGTCTTCATGGATTTCAATATGTAGCCTATTTTTCCGGATATCTCTATAACTCAACAAGGAACGAGTTGAATCGGGATACAATAAAGCATCCTCAATTGTTATCTGTGTTCCCATGGGAAGCGTGATAGTTGCTCGTCCAGAGCCAACTATCGTCACATCGCACCCAACGATTGTCAAAACATTTCCTGGCCTCTTTGTCAGAGTTTGGAAATATTTAGTTTTCCTAAGTATAGAGTTTGTGGTACAAGAATCCACAAGGCATAATTCCTCCTCCATCAGATTGACTCCCGTAAGATCTATAAATAAGAATTTCCATAAATTCTCAATCATCATATAGAAGTACATACAAACTTTATTTATTAATAAGTATCAAAGTGCTGATACAATCTATGGAGATTATGGATCCTAGTTGAGGTCTCCAAACAGATCATTCGAAGCAAATTCCATGATCATGTTCTCCGTGTCCGCGTAGTCATTGGTCGTCAAGGGAGGCTCGTTGTGACTTGGTTCCATTGGAACTTGCTGCGAACATCCAGCCTCCTCATTCTTCTCGGATTGGGAGTTGAAGTGAGCTTCATATCCAGATCCTTGAGACTTGCCTTTACCTACGGACTTCTGGTACAGATCAACCAAGTGACGGGGGGGTGCGGCATTGCTTAGCCAAGTGCTTGTAGCATCCACACTTGTAGCATTTCCTGTCACTCCTAGACTTTGAAATGCCACCCCCTTGAACCTTTGCTTGTGACTTACCCCTCTTCCTGTTGCGTTTCTGTTTGGATTTACCTTTAAAGTTTGGTGCTTGGACTTTTGGTCCTCCAAACTTGTTGCTACTCTGTGCATTATGATGAACTTCTGGCAGAGGAGCAGATCCAATGGGGCGTTGGCGATGAGTTCTCATGCTGAGTTCATCATGATTTTCTGCCTGAAGTAAATCATGAATGAGGTCAGAGTAACGCTGGTAATTCCTCCCACGGTATTGTTGTTGTAAGACCTTGTCAGATGGAAGCATAGAGGTAATAGTTTTTTCTATCTTCTCTTCCTCTGAAGGTTCTTTCTCACAGAAAGGCAACTTGGCACAGATCTTATGAACAACATGGTTATAGTCTCCAATGGTTTTAAAATCCTGGAGATGTAGTTGAGACCATTCATGACTAGCCTCGGGTAGGATGACTGCCTTGTGCTGTTCATATCTGTTTTTCAGGGATTGCCATAAAGCACTTGGTTCCTCTTCCATCACGGTGTATGTGGTGCCTTATAATGTATAAGGCATTGTACTTGAATTGATCAGGAAGTACCTCCACTCTCTCTGCAGGAGGAGTGAGAGCTGCTAGAATTCCTCTAAAGGCCAAGCTTATCTTGACATACACCGTCCATGTAGGATAATTGTGGCCATCAACAGCAAGTTCATTGAACTCTAGAGCCATGAGACCTACATAGGTGCAACCAGAGATTTAGTTAAAATCCATCATGGTTATGTTGTTGTAACAACGCAAATTCACAAAGATTTTGCATATAGTTTGATGTGAATCAAACTCCAATGTGCAAGAGATAGCTATCTCCATTGCCACATCATATTTACAAGAAATAAGAATCTTAATTGCAAATAACATTGTTATAATCTTAGTTTAGTGTGTCTCATTTAATTTTATAGAATTAAATACGATTTGTAAGAAATATGCATCTCCATTGCAAAATCTAGTATTATATGCTGTTGTGTTTACTACTCAATTCTGCTCAAAATAAGCACATACAGGCTAATGAGGTTGAATTGATATTTGCAAGAAATATAAATATCTCTATTGCAACCATGGTAAACACTATATTACATCATTACAACCAACATTTGACATAATATACTTCCAATCCTAACGGATAGATTGAGAATTAAACTGCAACACAACACAATACTAAACACAAATATAGTAAAAGACATGGGCTAAACTAAGTATTTACAACACTTAAAGCAGTAAAAGAACTAAAATGGTCATAATACACAAAAATCCGAGGACTGTTGTGCAAAATGGCCATGATACATGGCTGCTCAGCCGCAGGGGCCAAGCAAACCTCGGAATCGGCCCAGTTGGCCTTTTGCCCCGTCTGCTCTGCGTGCAAGGGGGCGATGGTGGCCCGGCCCAGCCACCGACAGGCAGAGGGCACTGCGGCCTAGCCCATCAGCCAGGGCGGTTGCCCTTGCCCCTATAAGAGGGGGACGGTTAGGGTTTCCAACCCTAACCGCCTCACCAGCCCGCCGCCTTAGCTGCTAGGCGCCGCTGCCTCCACCGCCGGACTCTCCGCCGCCGACAACCGCGCCCGTCCGGCCGCCGCCGACAACCGCCTCTGATAGCCGGCCCGCCTGGCCGCGCGCCCACCTGGCCACAGATCCAGCGCTTAGCCGCCTCAGATCCGTCGCCGGCGAGCTTGGCCGTCGTCCGCGGTTGACCGCGCCCGACCGCCGCGAGCCGCGCGTCCGGGCTCTGCGCCGCCACCGCCAGTCCGCCTCCAGCCGCCTCACGTTCGGCCTCCAGCTCCATCCGCCCATCCGCCCCATCTAGGGCCCGCATGCGAGCCCCCCACCGCCGGCCAGTCGCGCACGCACAATGTGGTCGCCGAGCCGCCTCCAGGCGAACCCACGCGCGCGACGACCAGCCGCCAACCTACTCCGGCGAGGACGGGTCGTCGTAGTCCTCGATGGGCCCGTTGGAGTAGAGCTCCCGACGCGCCGTGGCAGCCCAAGCCCCATGGGCACGACCCGGCCGTCGTGGCGGCGTCCCGGCGAGGTGGGCATGCTGGCGAAGGAGGCGTCCTCCATTTGGTGTGTGCGGCGACGCCTCTGCTGCCGAAGTGCCCGCAGCCGTGGAGCCCGCCACCGAGGTGCCTGCTTCCGAGGGGCCCGCCGTCTCCATCCCCGTGAGTACAGTGAACTCCGGCGAGCTAGGTGAAGTCAACGGCGCCACTTCTCCGATGCGTGGTGCCAGTCGCCCGCTCGGCCTTCCTCGACCTCCCACGCACATCCGTGCGCCACGGCGTGGGGGTTGAGTGGGAGGCTGTGGTGGCGGTTCCACGGGGTGGATCTCCCTCGGCTCGTCGTCGACGGTTGGGCTCGGAGCCGGCACGGAGAAGGTGATGGTGAACGGTTCCACACCATCCATCGGCGCCATGGAGGAGGAAGGCATGGTGGTGTCCAAGGCCGCTGGCGATGTGAACGACGTCACGATGGGCCCGCCCTCTCATCCGAAACTGCCCATTCTGAGGCGAGTCATGGAGCTCGGGGAGCGGAACATGCGGAGCAGTTCCGCAGGCGGCGTGGGCTCCTCGGCCGGCGTCGGCGTCGGCAGGCGCGTCTCTCTTGGCGCGTCCCTGGGAACCAGGGGATTCCAGCGCTGGGCTGGGCTCCTCGGAGCGGTTACGGCATCCGTCGTTGGCCATGCCTCTGAGGTGGTTGGCCCAGCCCCTGGGTCTCCTCCAGGTCGGCGGGGGCCACCATGGCCATGGCGACCTCCACGACGACCACGGAGGCCATAGCGATGGCGACGGGCATTGAAGCATTGACGGCGGCGGCGACGGCCGCCCTCAAGGACACGAAGAACCGAGATCATGATGACCGCGAGAAGCGGCGGCCACGACATGGTGCTCACCGTTGCAATCTCCGGTGAGTCCTCCGATGAGATTCTTGTTCTTCTCTTCTATCTGTTCTCAGTTGGTTGAACAAGTGCCGATAACGTGTAAAGAGTAAAAGTGACAATGGAATGAATAGAGAGTAAAAACTATTCTATATTACTGCAGGGTACATATTTATACATGGTAGGAATGGCGGTTGCCATTCGGGAGCATAGGGACATGTCCCTTGACGAACGGTTCATCACATGTGAACGTGGTGAAACTGATCACTTAGCAGTTCCAATCGTAACACACCCTATCAGTAGGGACAAGAGGTGGTATATATATATAAATATAAAGTAGGGACAAGAGCTCTTGAAAAATAGCGTTAGAAGGAGTAATTAAAAAAACAATGTTATTTATACTTTAAATTTGAATCATTCAAAACTTTTGGATAAAACATAATCCTAATAAAAAAAATTATTTGATAGTGCTCAGGATACAATGTACTTATATGCAGATGCAAATCATAGCAGCTAATGCCATAAAGGCTGATAATTTTTTTCATATAAGGTGTTAGTGTTTTCAACTTTTTGAGTATTTGATTTTGATTTTGGAAGAAAAAAGAGTGAATTTGCTTGTACCTTATGCTTGGATAGAGATAGGTTGAGCTTAACTGTTGTGATCTAAGTTATCAAAAAAAGAAAACTAATGTGATCTTCAAAAAATTGTGTGGAGCAAGGGGGGAGGGGAGGGGGCGGGCCCCTGCCGGCCCAATCGTAGCTCCGCCAGTGCTTATATGATTTTGATTTAATTTTTTAGAAGGTTAAATTGGGAAAAAAATCAAATGGGTGCATAAATATTTACTCTTATATGCATAAAAAGTTTTATACATTTTTTGAAATAATATTTTCTTTTAATTAGTATTTTGGAGACTTAACTGTTAAGAAAAACTCCAGACCCTGTCGCTCATCCGATATGTGACAGGGATGCTATTTTTTTTTGGTAAAATTAGGTCATTAGCAATATTAAATAGTTTTATAAATCAGTTACTAATAAAAAAAATTCTACTACCAGCGAGTCTTAAAAAAACAGATACTGGCGGTGCGAACGAGGTCAGATCCAAACAGCATCCAAAGTTCCAAACACCACCTCTCTCCTTACCCCGCGCCGCTAGTTCGTGTGCCCTCATTGCCCGATCCGAGCGAGCGTCCGAGTTCAGCCACGACGACGGCCATGGCAGACGCCGCGAAGCTCAGGAAGCTGGCGAAGATTCAGGTTAGGATCATGATTCCTCCCCCTCTCCCCCCCTCGGCCAAAGCAATCGCGTGGACGTAGCCTCCCGCCGGTGGCCACTCCGGTGCCGGCGGCCACTCTCCTAGCCTTCTCCCATGGCTTCTCCCATCCCGTTTTCCTCTCCTCGCCCCAGCGGCCTCTCGCCCGACGCCGAACCCAAAGGAGCTGCGGTGGCTGGACGGCTTCTCCTCGGGCGCGTCGGAGTCGCTGACGCTGCCCTGGAGTCGGGCGAGGCGCGCCTCAACTCCCCCCCTAGCCCCCGCAGGATGGATCCGGTGCCGGAGGCGAGGCCATGCGGGAGATCTCGGCGTCCCCGAAGGCGCCCGGTGTCTCGTAGCGTCGACCGGCGTGCCGGCCGTCTGTGTCGCGCAACGGAGGTTCCCCCAAGCCCAAGGTAAAATCTGTTGTCGTTTCAGGCTCCATCCCTACCAATCGGCCCGGGACCTGCCGACAGGCGGCAGGTAGAGCGCAACTCGAGGCGGGCCCAAAGTTCCAGGCTTTCTCAAGGGGAGATCGCTGATGGATGGCAGGAGGTGCGCCGTCGGCGTCATTGCCGCCCTAAGGGCCGCCAGCGACCTCAGCCGCCGGAGCGGAAACGGCTGCCTCCCGACTTCATAGGCCTGCCTCAACTGTCTTGCCTACGACAACGTCCGTGCTGACTGCAGGCGGCAGTAGCGTTGCCTGCGCTGCAACGGCAAGTGGCACGTCGCCAAGGATTGCAAGCGTCCCTACCCCCAGTCCTTCCCCGACCCTGCTTCCAGACATGGCGATGGTTCTCGAGAGGACCGCACACGCCTTGCAGACGGCGGATCTTCCACCTCCTCGCACCACTGCTCCAACGAGCCAACTGTACGGCGGGTCATCCTTGCTCATAGCACCGGCTTGGCCACACCGCCTGCCTCCAACGCCCCATCGCGCCCCCCCTCGTCCGAGCCCGCCAACTCTGCAGAACTAGCTAACTGGCAGGGGCAGAGCAATGGCCGCTGCTGCCCTAGGCACACCCAACGCTGCGTACTGGTACTTCAACGATGACTTCCCGCCAGGTGCCCCTTCCTCGAGGCCCGGTCTACAATCCTGCTTCATCCCGCGCTCCATTGAGATCGCCGCGGAGGAAGTGCGACTCCACTGGGCGTTGACGGCGAGTGCCGGCAATGGTCGTTCTGACATCCCAGTCGAGGAAGCAGTTGCAGCCGTCAAGAGCAGCTTGGGTCTCAACGATCAGGACTTTTCGGTGCGATCGTTCGCTTTCGAAAATTTTCTGATCCTCTTCAACTCTCAAGTGGCGCGCGACCGGCGATGTCGGCCGGTGGCGTCCCAGTCGGGGCCTCTACTTTCGTCTTCAGGCAATGGACCTGTCTCATTGCTGCTTGCCCAAGAACCCTCTACTTCCGCGTCAACCTGGAGATCGAAGGTATCCCGCCTCATGCCTGGAAAATGAGTGCTGCACACCAACTTCTCTCCTCTTGCTTCTGGATCGAGAAGCTCGACCAAAGAACGGCAAATGGGACTGATTTGTCCATGTTCCGCCTCACCGCATGAACTGACAACCCCTGCCGCATTCCAACTGAGAAAGAGCTCGTCGTGGAAGAGCCTTAATTGAAGCCAACCTACTCGAGCGAGTCAATGCGGCTCATCTTTGGCAACTTGTCATTGTACCTCATGAAGAAGAATGTCTTGTGCTATCCAACCATCATCCACGTCAAGACCTCATGTGTGAAGAGCAGACAACGAGAGAGGCAGACCTCATGTGCGCAGAAACCGTGTTGTGGGCAGCAAAGCAGGCGAATCAAATCAGGCCTATGCCTTTGGGGACGTCAATCCCGGAGACGATGCTGTTGTCCCCAGCTCTCCTCCCCCACTCGACCCATGCAGAGGCAGCCTTCCAGAAAGAGACGTCGCCCACTCGGGAGCCAGCTTTCGAACCGGCCAACCCGGTCTTGACCTCGGAGGGAGCACATGAGCCAGCAGCAAGTGCGACTGCCACTCCACCACCGACCATGACCCCATCCGGTCCAAACCAGCCAAAAGAGGGCACTCAACTGGACGACTTCGTCGAGGTGTGCGATTGGCTTTGAGCCCCACTCTTCGTCAGCTAGCCAAGCCAAGAGCTGAAGCCGAGGCAGAGCTGCGCAACTTGGAGCTGGAGCTGAGCTCACAACAGCAGTGCAACGAGGTTGAGCAGGAGCCGTCAGACTCCCTCAACCAGCCGAGCTCAACGGATGCTACCAGAACCTTGCACCACAGACCATCGACCAAGGAGGCTGCAATGGAAGCAACAACAAACTTCATCAATTCGATCGCCCAAACAATCCAAACGCCTCTCGCGCCAAAGCAAACCAAGCGTCGAGCCGTTTCAATTGCAAGACCCTCATTCACGCAAAGCGTTCCAAAGAGAAGTCTACGCATTGCAAAGCAAAGCTTGCCAAATGTGCGCGCCTCTAAGAAAGGAGAAATCCTCCTTATGCGCAAGCTGGGCCTCCTAGCAAACACAGAACCAATGACCGATGAAGCGTCCAAGGCCTACGCCATGTTGTTCGATCGCCTGCTGACTACAGAGATGCTCGAAGTAATTCACCAATTTAGGACTTATTCCCTATGGCACCACACCTCTCAGGCTTAGACCTGATCGAGGCTACCCTGCACGCAGGGGAGTTGGCCATGGCTTCATAAGCCTTGCGCCTCGGCTCTTTCAGTTTTTTAATGGATAATTTCAATATGTTGGTGTGAAACACGCGCGGCCTTAATGCCAAGAGCCAGCGTGATGCCCTTCATGGTGTTGTGGTAGACTTTAACGTGTCCATTGTATGTATCCAGGAGACCAAATTGAATCAAATAAACACGTAGTTGATCTATGAGGCCCTTGGGCCACATTTCTCCATTACCTTGCTGCAACATAGACAAGGGGTGGCATACTCGTCGCTTGTCGGACCCCTAACATTACCATGACCCTGATCCGCACAGGAAACCACTCCATCACCGTAGAGGTCGAGCTACAGGGATTCTGCTGGCACCTCACATCCGTCTACGGGCCGCAGCTAGATGTTGACAAAATTGAGTTCCTCGACAAACTCCGAGCCATAAGGGTGGGGTTTACAGGACCTTGAATGGTTGTGGGTGACTTTAACCTCATGTATCCAGAAGACCAATCTAAATCAAATAAACATGCAGTTGATCTATGAAGCCCTCGGGCCACATTTCTCCACCTTCCATTATCTCGTTTCAACAGAGACAAGGGGTGGCATACTCGTTGCTTGTCGGACCCCTAACATTACCATGACCCTGATCCGCACAGGACACCACTCCATCACTGTAGAGGTTGAGCTACAGGGGTTGTGCTGGCATCTCACATCCGTCTACGGGCCGCAACCAGATGTTGACAAAATTGAGTTCCTCGACGAACTTCGAGCAATACAAGCGGGGTTTACAGGACCTTGGATGGTCGCGGGTGACTTTAACTTGATGCTAGAAGCGTCAGACAAGAATAATATCAACATAAATAGGCGGAACGCGGGGAGATTCAGAAGATTTGTTGAAGAGGCCGAACTCAAAGACATCCATCTTCACGGGAGGCGTTACACGTGGAGCAATGAGAGACGCTAGCCCACATTGGAAAAATTAGACCGAATTTTGGTCTCGATTGACTGGGAGTCTCCGTTCCCCAACTGTTTCTTGTAGTCATTGCCCTTGGGCATGTCCGACCACTGTCCGCGGTTGCTGGCTTCAAATGCAGCACCAAGAGGAAAGAGACGGTTTCATTTTGAGAAGTTCTAGACCAAAATTCTAGGGTATCTCCAGACAGTGGAGCGTGGTTGGCGTTGCAGCCTGACTGTCACCCACCCACTCTCCCGGTTGAATGAACTACTTCGCAACATGGTGACAGAACTCCGAAGCTAGATCCAGCGACACATTGGGCTCATTAAGCTGCAAATCCTAGTAGCCCGGGAAGTAGTCCTTCGATTGGACAAAGCATAGGAAAGTAGGAGCTTGTCCGCTGAGGAAGTGGAGCTGAGAAGAGACCTCAAGGAGAGAAGTTTGGGCCTGGCCTCCCTTGAGCGCACCATTGCTCGAACACGCTCCAGGATCACAGGGCTTAGCGATGGAGACACAAATGCAGAATTTTTCCAGCTTCACTCAAGTTACAGAAAGAAAAACAACATGATCATACACCTCCAAACAGAACTAGTTGTGGTCAGCACCCAAGAGGACAAGGCCGAAGCCTTCAACCATTTTCAGCAAATCCTAGGGTTGGAGGCGGAGCGGCACCACGCAATCAATCTGAACACCATTGGTATGCCAGTGGCAAACCTACAACACCTAGAGCAACCATTCACGGAGGATGAGATCTGGGCCACAATAAAAGACCTACCAAATGATAAAGCACCGGGGCTAAACAGTTTCCTGTTG
This sequence comes from Eleusine coracana subsp. coracana, assembly GCA_032690845.1. Taxonomy (NCBI): domain Eukaryota; kingdom Viridiplantae; phylum Streptophyta; class Magnoliopsida; order Poales; family Poaceae; genus Eleusine; species Eleusine coracana. The sequence goes on along the minus strand of CM064427.1, from coordinate 51,910,315 downwards.
AGTTCTACAGATCAGCCTGGCAGATCATCAAAGCCGATGTGTTGGCAGCCGTCTGCGCCTTCGAGCGAGTAGATCGTAGAGGAATGCATGGACTGTCACGCTTTTGCCAAAGAAGGAAGAGGCCAAGAGTCCAGGTGACTAGAGGCCCATCTGCTTAATACACTGCTTTGCCAAGATAATGGCAAAAGCAATGGCGCGCTGTCTAGCGCCGGAGCTTGACAACATCGTGGATGTAAACTAGAGCGCGTTCATCAAAAAGCGGTCCATGCATGACAACTTCAAATTCGTGCAAGCAGCAGACAAGCTCTTCAAACAACAAAAACTGCCCAAGTTGTTGTTGAAACTCGACATAGCAAAGGCGTTTGATATTGTATCTTGGCCCTTCCTGCTAAACGTGCTCTAGCATGCAGGATTCGGGCCGCGTTGGCGCAACTGGCTATCTCTCCTGTTCTCCATAGCTTCGACTAGAGGGTTAGTCAATGGTGAGCTAGGAAAACCCATCGAACTTGCACGGGGTTTGAGGCAAGGATACCCAATATCTTCGATGCTCTTCTTGTTCGTCATGGATGTGCTTCACAGGTTACTGAACCATGCGACAACTCAAGGCATGTTGCAACCATCAGGCCATAGAGCAATCCTCCACCACTGCTCGTTGTACGCTAACGATGCAATTCTGTTCATCTCCCCCACAGAACAAGACCTGGCCATAACAATGGCAGTGATGGAGGTATTCGGCTTCGTGTCAGGATTGCGCACCAACCTGCAAAAGTGCACAACGGTTCCATCTTGCTGCGCAGATGAACAAAGCTCACTAATTAGGGACCTAATCCCCTGTCAACTGGTCGAGTTCCCTATTACTTACCTCAGTATGCCGCTGTCAAATGGTAAACTGTGTCGAGCACACCTGCAACCGGTGGTGGACAAAGTCGTAGGGAAGCTGCCATCATGGAAAGCGGGACCAATGAATAAAGTTGGCCGCCTAGCGCTAGTCAAGTCAACTCTTTCGACAGTTCCGATTTACCCATTGATCTCCATCAAATTACCGGGTTGGGTTATCTAGGAAATCAACAAAGTGCATCGGGGTTTCTTCTGGTAGGCGACAAAAGAGCCTGGGGGGGGGGGGGGGGGGGGGGGGGCAATGTGCCATGGACTGGCAGTGTATCACTCGACCCACGGAGCTGGGCGGGCCAGGGATCGTTGATCTGCAAATTGTCGGGTATGCACTAAAGCTGCGCTGCCTATGGCTACAACGAACAGATGAATCATGACCATGGGTCGGAATGCCAGTGAAGTGCGTGACATGTTCAATGCCTCTATTGCCGGAGATGTAGGAGGACGAACAGACGAACACAGGATTGGGGAGTGGGAGTGACGCCGCAGTGGTTGGGGGGGGGGGGGGGGGGGGGAGGTGGCGTTACTAGGCGCCTTCTTTTATTTTATATATCTTCACGGGAAAAAAGAATGACTTTCGAATGAAAACAACGACTTGATTGTGACTCCATGGCAACGTAGGCTCATAATTTCTCTCGGTATCTTCCATGCTGATACTTGGCTTGCAATAGCATAAAATCAGATTTTGGTTGAAAATTTAATTCGCTGAACTGGCATAAGATCAGTTTCCTGGTAGCAATTAAATGTGCTAAGTTGGTGAGTACTAATTCACTTCTAAGAATTGATCAACTTGTGCTACCATTACAATACTACTACTAGTGAGTTTTATATATCACAGTTCTGTTTAACACTAAATCACTTAGATCATGCTTTGATTTATGCGTGCCTTTGTTGATTTTATTTTATTAGGCTTCGCTTCATACTCGAATTGGTAAAAGTATTGTCGGAGTTGCTGTTATTGAGACAAGGTTGGATCCAAATACATTGAAAAAAGAAGAGGTGTGGGATTACAGAGATGGTATTATTGTGGCTATCAAGCCGGGACATAGTTATATTATATCCAGTGATCATGATCTTCTTGGATCTGGGAAACGAGTTAAAGTAACATTTCAAGAAAATGTGACTCTTCCTGTATCACACATCTATGAAAATGGTAATGGCATTGTGCTACTTGAATGTGATCATACAGATCCAAGTGATACTATGGATTTAATGGAGATTGAATTCTCTGAAGAGGTGCTTAATACAATAGAAGAAGTATATATGTACAGTGATCACATTTTTAGTAAAGTGTTGACTCCCGGTACCATTACGTAAGTTCATGCTCACTTTATCTATACTCTATATGTCTTGCTAGATTTACACATGTATTAAGAGTTGTCAATGTCTTTTTATGTTTAAAATTAGATCCATTGACACTGAAAGCTTTAACTGTACATGCCCGGCGCACATCATTTCAAAGTATGGTTGTGCAGTGATAAATGGAAAAGCACAGCTTGTGGGAATGTGTTGTGACTATCAAGAAAATGTTACTGCACTCAATGTAGTTTCCATAGCTACTAAAATTTCAGAGAATCTTCAGAGGACTTACGTGGTAATGTATTTCTTTGCTCAAATACATTAGATTCTAATATACTTGTTCTTATGGCTAATTAATCTTATTTTTGTAGAGTGTCCAAGAGACGTTGCAGAATTTGCGCCAATAATTGCAGCAGGTAAATTGAATATTGACATGCAGTTTTGTTATTTTTGTTTTATATTTTTCTGAAGGTGAAATTGTGCTCTCATGAATAATAGTATCCAAGTTTTATACCAAAATTGAACTTGATTAAGAGAATTTTATACCACTTTTAAAGCTAAATACTTATCTTCCTGTTGTGTTACTGAACTGTAGGGTGTCTCAATGGTTGCTAAGTTGATAGTATGCTAATAGCTTGTATTGTTTTCTGTGCCTCCCGCCACTGCTGAATTGTGCGCCTTCTATTGTACTTTATGTCTGTCCGACTGCTTTATCCAATTGGAATTGTTCCTTCGACACCAGTCTCTTGTTGCTATGAATGCTACAGCATGCTCTAGATTTGTGCTGACCTCCTTTTGTGACCAGTTGTGCCACCCTGTTTTTGGTGATTGCTTGGTACGGCATTGTGTACATAGTTGATTTGTCAAATTTGATCACAAGTAACTAGAGTTTGTATCTCTTGTGATTATTGCTTTTGTTTCTCCATGTGTCGCGTAAGTTCTCCGGATAAATGTTGGGGTTGCTTTCAATATTTTCATACATTCTCATGTTCCTTGAGGTCAGAGATCAGTATATAAGTAGTTTGTAATGCACAATGAATTCATATGAGGGTTCGGAAGATCCTGCTTACATATACAATGGTTTGTTAAATGCAACAATTCTTTTTCAAATATGCTTACTTGAGATTTAACTAATCCTAGAATTGAAAAGTCCTTGGGGTATGTTTTTTGGAAGTATAAACCATTCTTTTTTTTTTGTAATTTTATATTAATATCATACTGAGTCCATGAAGAACATATACGCCTTATGATGCTCTGGCCCACATCATTAAGATCGACATCTTACATTGGAGATTGATTCTGTCATGCAAAATATAATCTTGCTATTTTGGTGCATACTTTTACATTGCTCAAATATTAACTGTAATTATGTAAACCTTATTTCGGTGTTGCTGAATAGCTAATTCACACCATTTTTCTGAAGGATTTTTTTCTTACTGCAGGTCCTGATCAAAATCCATCCTTTTTCTACTTTCACCTTAGCTGTGTGTGTTCAAAGATTGTGTAGCAATCTGTATCAAACCAGCTCGAACGAACATCAACTGTGCTTGATATGGATAGTATTGGAGCAAGCTTGTACTGAGCTCGGACTGTATCTTGGGCTTTATGATAAGTGTCCTATGTATTATGTGTGAATATTTGTGAAACACCAATTACTAATAAGTATAAATTTATCTGAAAGAGGCATGGTAGCTTGTAGATATTCGCATTCGTTGCTTTAATATTTCTGTGTGCTCACTTTGTAGCCTGAAATTTGGTTAAATACTGAAACGGCAGATGCCCTCGTGCCTAATATGTGCAGCAGGTACGATGCGCCATGGTCTGATTTCCTGTTTGGAGGTATTAGATGAGAAGGAATGGAAGTTGAGTAGGACGATTTTAACTTGCACGGAAAATTTTGTGTAACAACAAAATTTGAAATATATACAAGTGGAATCTTATTTTGTTTGGCAGTGATCGGAAGGGAGTACTACAGCTGTGGCTGCAGTCCACTGTTCCCTGGAGTTAGAGATCCAGCGATGCAAAAGGCCCTTCCGCGTAGTGGTTGGGACTTGGTATCAGGTTTGATCCCCAGAGGGGATGAATTATGGCCTGAGTTAAAAAAATCCCTTCGCCTCTCCGCAATCTCAAAGCACGGGTTAAGGTCCGGTCCGGTCACGGGTAACGGTGCTAAGCGTCGGTTCAGCTCTTACAGTGATCACGTGGCCCTCGTGTAAGGGACGGAGAGAGATTTGGAGGTTTTCTCGGCCTACGTAAGAAGGTTTTCTTCTTAATATAAGACCTTGTATGTGGTCTTACTGAAGATGCATCTAGGATCCCCTAGTGGGTTTTGGTGTACGATGACGAAAGATTAAAAGTGTGCTAACTTGTTTATGAAGTATATGTGTAAATAATCAAAATTATTGTATAACTCCACATTTGCAAGTTATTGTTTGCTCCCAAAAAGAAATAAAGAATATGGACTCGAAAGCACTTCATTGATTAGTTGTTTTATTTATTTTGAGTCATAGGTATGCCGAACTATAAAGGGGGGTAAAACAAACTTTCTAAGAAGGAAAATGTGTGTGCTCAAGTCTCCAAAAGGATTTGTGAGAAGTATAGCCAACAAAGTCTTAGAACCAGTCTCTTTCTGAACCTAACAGAGAGTGATGGAAGTTCCGTAAGCCCTCTCATGGAAGTTCCGTTAAAGTCGGGTTTCCTCCTTTTGCCTTTCCGAGTGTGACGGAAGTTCCGTCACCAGAATTTTCGTGGCTCTCATGAAAGTTCTGTGAGCTCAGTCCTTGTTAAACCGAGAGTGACGGAAGTTTCGTTACCCCTTGACGGAAGTTCCGTCACAGCATCTGGCTTCTATCCCAGACGCGTGCAACGACTAAATTTGAAATGATGAAGTTCCGTGGGTAACCACGGAAGTTACGTCAGACCCAGAAAACATTGTAACGGCTAGTTTTTGAGCTCTCTCTATAAATAGAGTACCCCGTCCCCCGTGAGAAGGATTGGGTTCCTTGCCATTTCACTCACTCTTCAGCTAGAGCTCTCCCCTCTCACTCCTAGGCATGTTCTTGAGATTCAAATCCAAGTGAGAGAGATCCAACCACAAAAATATTGAATCCATCCACTCAAAAGCTTAAGCACTTCTTTCCCTCTCCATCAAGATTTGATTTATTTGTTACTCTTGGAGACTTGGTCTCCTAGACGACTAGGCGTCGCCCTTGAGCTCCCAACTTTGTGTGGTGAGTCGGGGACGTTTGTCAAGGTGTGATTCGCCTCCGGAGGAAAACTATCAAGTGGAGAAAGAAATCCAAACACGATCTTTGTAATTGCTTGGTGAGAAAAAGGGTTGAGAGAAACCCGACCACTTTATGTGGCTTCTAAACAAGAACGTATGAACTACTTAGTGTGGTTACCGAATCTCGGATTAATTCTTGTGTCTGATATGTCCAGGACACCACACTTTCCATTTATATTTAGTTAAATAAAATAAAGAATCTTACTAATAATATATTAATCTTCTTACAAATTCCTTCACATAATAAAACCAACTGGACCTAGCCAAGAGTGTCCTGTTGTTTGTTGTACCTCTTCCATACAGTATGGACATCATATATGTAAAATGATGTGACACCAATTAAATTGACTCCATATGTCATAACCTTCAGTTCGGTTTTATCCTACATAAACATGAAGTGAATATTGTGTTGCAGGCATTAATTTATGAGAACCATGATCAAGCCTTGCATAAAATGTCATCCATGATCGTGGAACTAATCTTCAATGATGAAGATGAATAAAACAGTTAAAGTAAAATAATTGACATGGCGATAGTTCAAAAAATAAGCATGACCTTTATATGCAGCCTAAAAACATCTCTTGGTCTTATCCATCTGTTTAAGGATGTGAGTCATTGTTAGTCACTTTGTGTTTCCAGCAGAACTCAAGAATCAGCCTACAACTCCTGGCAGTTTGTATACCTTGGAAGATAGCTGTTTATGTCATTCAATAGTTATCTCCTTTGCTTCCATACGATTCAATAATGATTGCCGTACTCTATGAAAGGTTATATATGATTGTTGTCATATATAATAGAGTAATCTATATCGTGTTCATATTTGCATTGAGCAGTTGTGTGCTGGGAAACAACAAAAGGCAGTTTTATACCGCATATGTATAACAACAACAACAGCCTAAGGTGCATTATGTTCAAATACACAAATTGACTGGCGCGGAGTTAGCGCGCCCCTTTCCTAGTGTATTCCCCACTCAACAGGCGACTGCGATGGAGATTTTTTCTTTTTTTCACAATTTTCCTTCTTAACACTTAAAGCTACCAAAATAAAAATTAAAAATACATATATCTTTGTAAAATTTAATCTGATTTTTATAGCTACAGAGTAGATGCTGGTGCACCAATTTCAGCATAAAAAAATCCACAAAGTGTCAGGAATAAATAGATATAAATATATAAATGAGGTTAATTGTTAAAAAGTAATTGATTTTTTTTTGCCATATTAACTTTTTCAAAGAATCAGGAAAAATTATCCTAAATTCATTTTATGATGATTACTATCAAAATAAATTTTTATTACGGTTACATTTTATTCAAAAAGTTGAAGTAGTTTCAATTTAGTTTCAATTTAAAGTACAAATAACTCTGCTTTCAATACTTATTCATTCTAACACCATTAATTCAAGATTTTGGTAGGTGTGCTATTCTAAATTATGTCTTAGGAATAGTTATATCTTAAAATATGGTTATTTATACTTTGAATTCAAATTCAAATTTAAAATGAAGTCAAGCAACTCAAAAGTTTTGTATAGGAACTAACCTAAATAAAAAATTATTTTGATAATGCTCATCATACTATGAATTTATGTGATTTTTGTTTAAATCTTAGAGAAGGCTAAGATGGACAAAAAAATCATTAGTTCTTACAAGTAGCCTTATTTATGAATTCTTAATTTAAAATTACTGAAACTTTTGACGCTTTTCTAAATTCAAATGGGTGCATAAATTTTTATTCTATATGTATATAAAGTGTTATAAGGTTTTCAAAATAAAAAAATATTTTAAATTTGCACTTTGAGAAACTTAAGTGTTTTGATCGAAAAAATAAAAAAACAAATAGTTTCACACCTTGTCACCTAGTGGTGCACGATAGGGGTGTCAAGTGGGTCCAGTCGCCCGGCCAGTGGTTGACAAGCCCTTCTCGCCTAGCCAAAGGGCGACAAGTGTGTTAATTTTTAAAAATTTTAAATTATGTGGTTAGTAATATTAAATGATTTTAAAAGTTAGTTATTAATAAAAAATTTATTTGTTGGGTCCGTCAAACCAGCTAGAGATAGTATTGTCTAAACAAGTTATCTAACATGGTCTGATCTTACATTTTAAGTGAACATGTCTGGAACCCACATATTGGTACATGACACGACACAAAAAAATAATAGTTATATCGTGCTAGATTTTAAAAGTTAGTTATTAATAAAAAATTTATTTGTTGGATCCGTCAAACCAGCTAGAGATAGTATTGTCTAAACAAGTTATCTAACATGATCCGATCTTACATTTTAAGTGAACATGTCTGAAACACACATATTGGTCCACGACACGACACAAAAAAATGATAGTTATATCGTGCTAGCCTGTTAGGTGCGTGAGAATGAACAGCCCGTAGAGACACATGAGCACGTGGGCCTAGCGATGGGACCGACCGCTATGGTACGAGAAGTCAGTGGACCCTCCCATCGCATGCAATTGCATGCTTAGCCCGTTGATAATGCGAGGAAAAAAACTAGGATAATGTTAGAGCAAGTATAATAGAATGATGTAAGCCGGCTAAATGAATTGTCACGTTATATTTGTGATGAGTTGGAGGAGAGGGAAATTAAGAGAGAGAAAAAAAGGGGCTACTGATTATCAGCCCGGTATGTAACACATAACTTTAATAAGATAGTGACATGAGCCTAATGCTAATGACCTGGTTATAGAGTATTGTATTGTTATAGTCAACCATAAACGAGTAGGCTACTAAATGGGTTGAAAATTACATGATCTTGTTATATAGTCAGCAGCTGCAGCTCTCCCGCCGATGCCGTCGTTTGTTCTACCTCCTCGGCCACCTACTCCGACTAGTACTTCTATGAGTATAAATATTTTAGTTTCTGTTGTGTCCATAGTAGAGCATTCATTACAATAAACAAATTTAATACTAGAGACTTATGTAGGATATTAGAGCATTCACGTATTGAAAGACTAATCAGTAATCAACATCTCTTATTTGTGTAGAATCAATTGGCGGGATCGAGTGCATGGAGTCAATAACCTGAGGGAAATCAAGATCAGGACTTGACGCCACCTGATGGACAAGGCTTTCGTCGTAAGTGAACTTTCTATCTTAATATTTTTCTTGTTTGAGTTTGTGAACTGTCTGGAATGTTATGTAAATGATTATTATGTTTCTGAACCACCTATATGATGGTTATTATGAAACATTTGTGTTGAGAATCTCTGAGATGATATTTGGATGCCAATGATGATATTTATGTGCATATGATAATATTTGAATGATTATGATGATATTTAAATGATTGTGATCATATATGTTGAATATTGGATTTTTTTTGACCTGGAGACAGCCAATTTGAATATATTGCCGATTGATTGTCGAGGCTTTGCTATGTACCTTGGTCATGACACACGGCAAAGGTGATCGGCAAAGATTGAGTCTTTGCCATACGCCTTGGTCATGGCACACGGCAAAAGTCCAATCTTTGTCGTGTGATGTTCCCTTGGCACACGGCAAAAAAGACACGCTTTACCGTGGGCCACCCGTCCGACACACGGTAAAGAACGCCGTTATCGTGGGGAAGGTAACGGTACCTTTTTTTGCCATCGACCACCATGGACACACGGCAAAGACTTATCGTGTGTCCGATATAAAGCACACAATAAAGGTATCTTTGCCGATAGGTATTTTATCTTACGGCCTTTGCCGTGTGTTACCCATAGCAATAACTTTATTGTGTGTTACCCACGGCAATAACTTTGCCGTGGATATTTCCATACTTGCTGTGTGCCCCAGCCACACGGCAAATCGGCTGTTTCCCGTAGTGCTGACCAAATTACTAATTTTGTTCTTAAAAAGTATTTCTAGTGATATGAAATTTTAGGAGGGTTCCATTGGCTGCAACCACTTGATTAGGCGTGCAGTACTCCACTGCATTGTAAATGTGGTCAAAATTGTAACTTTCATAGTAATTAACTTTCTCAAACAAAAAAAAAAGAAAAAATATTATGCACCTACAACCCTTTTTTTTTTTTGAGGAAAACATTATGTTTGTGGCAACTCAAGCCTGAGGAGAAGATCCAAACATCAGTCCACTTGCATTTTCCAAATGTTTCCGTGCCACACGGCGATCATTTCCAAAACGAACAACACTGGCTCAAACTAGAAATCTCAAAGGAAGCACCCGCTTTCTGAACGGAGCAAACACGTACTGTACTGTACCAACAAGCAAAACGTAACAAACGACGTTTCAGTTCACTTCCAGTCAGACGTGCAAGTGCAATAACGCACCGAAAGTTGAGATAGGAAAAGCCGTTTGTTACGTGAGTGCTTGAACCCAACTCGATTTGTTTTTTCGCTTTCAACGAAAATTCCTAAATCCCACCACTATGTGGCGCAGCGCATTGGATCAAGTTGACGAAATAAGCAATGTCACGAGAAGGGCATGAGCTGACAACCCACCCAGACTTTGCACCACTACGTCGGGTAACCCTCCTCCTTAACCTCCCACTCCCACAAGCAGATTAATTGCCCGTTGTTCCTAGGAATTCTGACGAGATTAGGCTAATCAAATGATTTCGTCTAGTTGCCAGTTACATCCCAATGTATACACCCCCCTAATTCTGATGAGATTAAAACATCTCCAAGAGACTCTTTAAAACACAGTTGTTGGCTAAATATAGAAAAAGAAGAGAAAAAACGGAATCCAACAGACTCGCCACCCTCCTCTCTATTTTTCCTCCCTCGCTATCCCGGCGCCTCCGCTCTCCATCTTTGCTGAGCGGCGCTTACTCGCCATCACAGCCCTCCCGCTCACGCGGCTCACTTTCCCGCGCGCCTATTTCTGCTCCCGCTCTTCTTCGCCTTCCCCGTGTGAGCCTCTCATGTGCTTTCGGCACACCATATGTGCTGCAGCCGAGCCCAATCGATGTGTCTGAAATTGCTCGTCCGACGCATGAAATCGCTGCCGCCTGGTTCCAAACTGGCCGCCACCGTAATCGCCATGTAGAGGCTCACGCGTCCTCGTGCGGTGCCGGCTAGATTATCTGGACTCTTCAATGAAGTAGCTGCCTCATCTTCTCCTCTCCATCAGGTGCCGCAAGGATTTTAGGAACCGGAGGCCAGTTGCGGTGATGGCTGATCGGATGTCGTCGGGGCATTCATGCCCTTGGCATCGATGGCCTGGTTTCATCAGATGCTTCGGGACGGATATATCGCCATGCTTGGGTAGTGAATTCGTACTAGCTACGATGACTTTGATTAAGCGCTGGTTCAATGTAAAATTGTGGTAACAGAGCTAGCCTCATTTATGCTCTGATGACTTTGTAGCTATATATGATAGAACTTTTACCTTCCCATCATTTCATCACATTTTTTACATGTAGCACCTGATTATAAGGGAACGGGTAGGCTACGATAGCATATAATAATTTCTACCGTTCAACCAGAAAACCTTGTAAGGAGGGGATCATGGATTGTTACCACTAGACGCGCAGGCGGAGCGGAAGCGAATGTTGGAGCAGCTCGTCCAATGTAGTCGCGCGTCGGTGTAGAGGAAGTAGTCGATCACGTCAAACGTCTCCTCCTAGTCCAGCCGTTCGACACCGCAGCAACAGCAGCGCCTCCTAGCGGTATCCACAAGTACGGGGTTGGAACACCGTACGTGGCGAGCTAGCATCGTCAACACGGTTAGGGTTGTGGGCGAGAAAGAGAGGAGCGCGACGGCTAGGGTTATAGACTGGTAGTTCGTACCCCTTGCCCGCCTCTATTTATATAGACTCTTCTAATGAACCTCGACAAGTTGGCTCATTAATAAACTAATCCCACACGAATCAATATCTGTATGTCCCTCACATACGGATCAAATCTGTAATGTTTCTTAGGCATCTTTTCAACACTGATCACCAACGTCCAGCCAGACCACCGTTGGCACCTAATCGCAGCAGCCAGCACCTAATCGCAACAGGCAGTATGGCAGCCAGGCCCTTGTTTCGATCACTGGTGGCGGTGATATTTGTTGCAGGCAGGAATCGGTGTGACAGGGATAAAAGAAAAGCTACCGATCCAGTCAACGTGGAAGAGGTTTAAAAAATAGAGAGACTACTAGTTATATGCTCGTGCGTTGAGATGGGCTGAAAATTTATAATACAATATACTTAGCATTGCATAGAGCTGCTAAAACTTTATGTCATAATTATTATAATTCCCATGCATCAAGTCCTAAAAAATCTCATAACCGGTGATAATTCAATTTTGCATCACTCAACATGCTTTGACAACGATATCATTTGCAAGACTCAAATCAATATATCATCTTATTTGTGAGGCACAACAATTCTGCACTACCCTGTTGATGAAATATCGTATTGTTGCATATGGATGAAAAAGACAAGATAATAACATTTATATGTATGCCATGGTGCATGATGCATATGTTATATCAACACTTTCATAAAATAGTTGAGTGACAAAGAAGGTTTATCTTTTGAACACAGATCTTTTCAAATGTCCTAGGTCCACGTGATATTGAAAGGACCATGGGTAAGCCAAAAATTCATATGAATGAACAAAAATTATAGTGTTACTATTTCAGAGCTACTATTGCTGCTTATTCCTTCCTCAATATCAACCAAAATTATTGATACAAAACTCACTATGAGCACTCAACCTTGGTCTTTATTTAAAAGGTCATAAACACATATCAACCTCTCAAAAAATATATGAAAAGGCTATGAGCTGCTCACTCAAATTCTTTAAAAACTGGAGCTAAACCCAAATCAATGTACATATGCATCACTTGATAAAACCACCATCTTTCATCGTGACGTGAGATGAAGTTTGTATCTGAGATGGATCGTATCCTTAGTCCCACCATATACAAAGAAAGCACCACTATTCAGGGAAAGCACCTACCTCCTGGCCTCGTGCAATGGAAAGAAATCCTGCAATTAAAATAAATATACTGGTCAAACAAAAATTAGTGCACAACTTATAATACTGTAGCAATATCCATTGACTGTCTACAATCCAAAAATCCAATCAAACATGCGATGCGATCATCACATGGTGCTGTGATAAGTACAATCTAAAACAATAATACGTACATTCTAATAAAGAGACTGGTGCTGCGGCCAAAGGTCAACCAGGTATACGTGTTGCAATCACGTTGTATAGGCCTAGTTTGGCAATTGATTCAAAAAGGACAAAACATCTCTCATATACCTGAGCCATGGCAGTTTGCTCGCACGCAGGAGGATCACTAATGGCATAATGACCAGCTCCAGATTTTCATACTTTTTCTTTTCCGCCCAAAAGGCAAGACACACATCAACATATGAAATAAATGTAAAATGGTAGCACGGGGCACAAACTAACCAAGCGATTCTGAGACTATTGCCTAATAAAATGTAGCAACAATAAAATAACTACACTAAACTGGAGAATGACTGACATATGTTTTTATGTATATTAAAACTTTTGACAGTTCCATGGAGTGAATTGTAATTTTTATATGTTATTGCAACGTAGTTCAAAACTCACAAAAGGGTAAAATTTAAATGGTTAGCAAGATCAAAGGATCATAAAAGTCAATTTCTGAACACACATGTCAACCTAAAGGCTGGCTCTGAAATCGGATTATACAAGGGAAAAATTAAATCACCCTACTGACATCATGATACACTTCATAACAACTAATTTAAGTTGGCAGTAGCAAACAGGGACACCACACATAAGCTTAGAAAGCAATCCCATAGAAAGCATATGGATAAATAAGTTGTGTGATCTGCTATTCATCGCGCTCCGCTCCAATTCCAATGGCGGCGTCCGACGGCGGCGGGCGGTACGACGTGATCGTGGTAGGCGCGGGCATCATGGGCAGCTGCGCCGCCCACGCCGCTGCCTCCCGCGGCGCGCGCGTGCTGGTGCTCGAGCAGTTCGGCCTCCTCCACGACCAGGGCTCGTCGCACGGCGAGTCGCGCGGCATCCGCGACACCTATGCGCAGGCGCGCTAGCCGCTGGTGCGCCTGGCGCGACTCCTGTGGGAGGACGCGCAGGCCGAGGACGCCGGGAAAGGGGTGTTCAGGATGCCCGAGGGGTGGATGGCGGCGGTGAGCGAGCTCGGCGGGGTCATCAACGCGATCAAGGCCGTGGAGATGTTCCAGAGGCTCGCCGTGAAGAAAGGGGCCGTCGTGAGGGATAAGACGGAGGTCGTCGACGTCACCAAGCAAGGTAAGGTTGAGCCCGCACATCATCGTCTTTTTCCATCGAACACGTATTCTCTCTCTTGATTCTCTGACTGTCTCTTCTTCCCAGGAGATGATGGGTTAATTATTGTGAAGGCATCGAACGGGGAGGAATTCCACGGCGCCAAGTGCGTGGTGACGGTGGGCGCATGGACGAGCAAGCTGGTGAAGTCGCTGACCGGGACGGACCTCCCCGTGCAGCCGCTGCACACGCTGCTCTGCTACTGGAAGGCCAAGAAGCCCGGTGATGAGCTCACCGCGTAGTCCGGCTTCCCGACGTTCGGCAGCTACGGCGACCCCATCGTCTACGGCACGCCGTCGATGGAGCACCCGGGCCTGATCAAGATCGCGATGCACGGCGGGACGCCCTGCGACGCCAGGGACTCCTCCTCCTCCTCCTCGGGCGACTCGGCGCTGGTGGAGCCCGTGGCGCGGTGGATCGACGCCGTGCTGACGGACCACGTCGAGACCGCCGGCGGGCCGGTCCGGAGGGTGGCGTGCATGTACTCCATGGCGCCCGACGAGGACTTCGTGATCGACTTCCTCGGCGGCGAGTTTGGGAAGGACGTTGTTGTTGGTGCCGGGTTCTCTGGTCATGGGTTCAAGATGGCGCCGGCTGTGGGGAGGATCTTGGCCGAGATGGCTATGGATGGAGAGGCGAGGACGGCGGCGGAGGCTGGCGTGGAGCTCGGGTTCTTCAGGATTGGTAGGTTTGTGGATAATCCCAAGGGAAACCTCAAGGATTCCGCTGAAGACGAGGCGTGATCGACACCGCCACTCTGCTCGAATCATCATTTCAGCTCTACCTTTGATACTGTCAAAGTGTGTTCGTGGGAAATTGGAATTGTCTTATTTTGAGTCCATGCAACTTTCGTTTAGGATAATCAGTTCAATCTTGTTCTTGACTTTGGAAAAAAAAATATATATATATATATATATATAAGGACATCTGCTCTGCTTTGCTTATGTACCAAATGCTGCATCCTGCACAATCTCACTCAGTTGCTTCAGTATGCATGCACAATTTTGATCGTCTGATAGATGTTGCCGTTGTCGGCAACGCTCCCTTTTGACAGTGGCCTAATTCTCGAGAGAAGGCCAGAACGTCAATATGATCGTGTGCATACAGTGTTTCAGAGCTGGTCTTTCGAAAAGAGAGAAACAGTGTTTCAGAGCTGAACAACTGAAGACGCCAAGAGCCTGAAATGTTATTTTCCAGAAACAAGAATTCTCAGTGCATTTACCTCAGGATTCATCAATTTTTTACTGTAATACAGTAAGTGACCAACTCATTCTGTATCTAAATCTTTACAACATTGCTCTTCTGATTACCCGCGTGTACTTCCACTAGCCGGATATTTCAATTTCCAGCTACTGCTAATACATTGTACGAGATGGAACCAAAGCCAGTATCGCTTGCTTCCCATACTCTTCTTGGACCTGTTCGACTCGTTCTACTCTGACAATCTATTTCTTTGATCCATATCAAGGTCTCCCAATTCGTCATCCTACGCTGCAACGGCATCCTCGTTGTCCACACGAACCATGGACGGAACGAGATAAACCGACCGAGCGCCGTCATAAAAAGAAGACGGGCAGTAGTAGTAGTAGCAGGGGCAACGGGTGGATGTATCTCGTGTTCGCAGATGAGGCCAACAACCCGGGGTCACGGGAACCCGCGTCGCCGTAGTTGTAGATTGGCGGCAGGAACCCGTAGCCACCATTGTTGTAAATCGGCGGCCCGGTGCCATTGCCGGCTCCGCTTTGGCCGTTCATCTGTGCTCCGAGAAACACCGCATCCGACTCCTTTATCCTGCGTGCAGGCAGGCAGAACTGAGGTCAGCAACAAGATTGTTTCGAGCTCCGCACAAACAAAAACAACAAGATTGTTTCGTACCCGGAGGAGGGGAGGCAGAATGCGATGGTGTACTCGTCGGCCTTGCAGGTGAATGTGCTGGTTCGGTCGTCGTAGGCGTAGCTGTAGGCGCGCGGGCACGCGGTCTTGAAGATGGACGAGTAGACCGTGGGGTGGCACGCGTCGGGCGTGCCGTACGCGCCGCTGCAGCAGTACATGTCCTTCCCGAACGCCTCGCACGCGCTCCTGCACGCGATGGCGCCGCCGCCGCAGTCCACCTGCAGCTCCTTGGGGCACGCTGCAATAATGCCCACACCAAAAATTAAACCAAAAAACAAGTCCCATGATTTTCACGGCGGTGAAAACTGAAAAGTACAGTATACTGTGTACTTACAGCGGTTGAGGTCGGCCATGCAACCCGTGGTGTTGCAGGGTCCCTGGCGCGACCGCGGGATGGCGACGACGGGCAGGTTATACCCGTCGACGAGGCTGACGTCGTAAAAGTCCTGGTCGGAGGAGCCCTGCTTGCCCAGGGTGACCTCGAACAGCGTGGCGGGCGGCGTGGCGCCGGCGCCGGCGCACTGCATCCGCCCGCCGCAGTCGCCCGTCTGGCACACGCCCTGCCCGTCCGCGTCGAACACGCAACCCGTGCGCGCCCAGATGCGACCCGACCAACCCGCCGGCGTCGCCAGCCGGACCGTCTGCCCGGGCTCCAGCCGGAACCCCGTCGTCGACAGCTGCGGCGTGCCGGACCCGGCCAGCGTGCCCGGCCAGATTGGGTACGAGCAGTAGTTGGATATGGTGAACGTCATGGCCGCCGACGCTTGTTGCAACCATGATGATGACCCCATTATTGCCAGGACAAGCAGAGACACTAATAGCTTGCAAGCTCTTGGCCTTGGCCCCTCCATGTTGATAATCTGGCAACTGATGCTGATTGGAAGAGAGGGTGAAAGGGGAAGAAGACGTTGAAGGCGTGCTCGACATATATTTATTTAAGGGAACCTTGTGATTTCAGAGGAGAGGCAAAACTTTTCTTGGTGAACTTGATTTCGCATGTTGCATTGAGTAGGAGGGTCGCCTGGGAACGAAGAAATACTTTTCCAGGTGATGCAAGCTTGTGATGTTGATATGAGTTGTTAGTCCCATTGTGCAAAATGCTTGTGCTACTGTATATGCCTTAACTCCAGCTCAAATATACCTTGTGTTCGGCACGCTTAACCATGTGGTGTCTGAATATTACTGAATACTGAACTCCTGTCTCTAACTTGGACAGGATGCAAGTGTCTGTAATCTGTACTACACAGCTGGACAGGCAGAAAAAGCGTCCTTGGTAGTAATTCGGTGCAGAAACTAGTCTATCCTGCCATGTACCGTGTTAGCATCAAGGGACTTTACATTTCGTGCCCTGTTAATGCAATTCAAATGGACTCAATTGTATGCAACTAGTATATCTCTGAGGAAATTCAGCACAGAATGCATCAGTATGAACAAAATGGCACAAGAATTTGCAAAATGCATCTTCAGCTTCCCAGAAATGCACAATGCAATATATCAACTTTACAGTCAGGTCAGGCCAGGCATCAGTCAGATTGGATCACAACTTGTGTTGGCTATGCATACTCTGCAAGACTGCTACTGTATACAGGAATAACATATTGCCTACCTTCCAAGTCACTCTTAATTCAAGCTTCCAGAAAGCGGTCACACTGAATTCATCATTCATCAAGGTGCAGGTGCAACTTTGTCATGCATATAATATTCACAGGAGAAGCTTATTGGGGTGGGCAAATGCAGATAATACTAGAGGCCACTAACTAATGGTGCAGAACAAGAATACAAACGTCTGATAGAAAAGGAGAGGTCTTTAGGAAGGAAAATAACAGTACTGCGTTTTTTTATAAAAGAATTCGTGAAAAGTTACATGACTAAGAGTTTGCCATATTGTACAAGTACTTGTAGTCTTGTCAGGAGGACAACAAACAAATGTTCTCTTGCAGCATCACTACAAATGCTAAATACAAAATTTAGCATCTTCATACGCTAAAACAGAAGACTTATGCAGCCACCTCATCAGTAGGTTCTTCAGCATCGCCTTCAGGAGCATTGGAGTCATCAACAATTGTGACACCCTCAAGGTCCAAGGGTCGGCCAGTCATTGGATGAATGGGGCGCCTGTCACGAGGACCACCCTTCCGTGCCATAGCTAGCATTGGAGGTGGAGGCAGAAGTCCGGCTCGAAAGAGAATACGTTGCACAGGATCTGAGGGTTGTGCCCCAACTGACAGCCAGTACCTATGACAGTTGTAGGTTGTAACATAGGCAGCAGGAAAGAAAAACAACACTCTACACTACTTAAAAAAAAACTTGGCAGAAGAAGAAACCATTTTCAATACGATCATGTTGGTTCTACACATAATAGTAAAATGTAAAAAGGTACTACCTCTCCTACTTATGCTACCAAACACATCATACACACTCTGGAAAACCCCAACAACTGACCTATAACCTTCTACACAATTCTTTTGTAAAGAAAATACATAGGTACAGCGATGCTTGGCAATTGGCATCACAATATCAACTAGAGTGAAGCACCACACAGTGTAAGCACATAATCCCTTTACCACCTTCCCAACACATTCAGTTCTATGATGTATCACCTCAAGAAAGCATGAAAATGAAACACGGTCAACAAATGAACTTTAAACATGCTTTGCTCAAATTATTTCCCATTCCACAGCAAGAACAAAGCCTTTTTCAAAAAAAGATCTTTCAAGCAAAGCATACAACTGGGAGTGCTGTTGAAAACCAAAAGAACACATTAACAAAGTATACGCTTCACTCAGATCATTTCCCCATTCAGCTTTTTAAAAATGTTTGTCCAAATCAGCACCACATTTACAACTGTCCTTCAGAGAGAATAGCTAATATATCAACTCAGTTTCTAGATTAGGTATTTAGGATCATTAAGACCACAGGATGCCAATTTTTTCACGAAGCAGAATATAGGACGCCTTACAGCGGACAACAAAACTTACTTGACCCGATCAAATTTCAGACCCATCCTCTTGCCACCATCCTGCCCTGCAGACAACATCAAGGGGTGTAAGAAAAATACATTTTATCAGGTATTCTGTCACCAGTCCTAAACGTTTGCCAAATGACATTTCCCTACACGTTTTCCCCATCTGAAACAGCGTAAACGAAACCAATCGAAATCGATGAGCCAGCTACCACCAGCAGCAGCGGCATCAAAATCTCCGTGAACCCATCTGAACAACGCGGGCTATTGAAATGGATGAAAGCAGATCAACTGGACCCCAGTTCGAGAGGAAAGGGATTAACCTGGGAGCGGGTTGAAGTAGCCGAGGACCTCGAGGTGCTTGCCATCGCGCGGGGAGCGACTGTCGGCGGCCATCACCCGGTAGAACGGCCGGTTTCGGCAACCAAACCGCGCCAGCCGGATCCGGACCACCATGGCTTGCGTTCTTGATTTCCTTCCTTCGGCGCCCTCTTCCACACCTTCGGCTGCGCCGCCGTCGTCTGGGAGAAAGGGTTTAACGGAGGAGAGATGAGAGATTAACATGGGCCTAGTCGGGCCGGGTTCATCGAGTGTGGGCTCATTAAATGTTGGGCTAAAGGGCACGCCTTCAACTTGTAGAATTGGGCCAAATTAAACAGACTTGGGCCCAGCTATGTTTTCATTTCTTTGGTAAATTTAAGCTTCATTCACATTGCCAGATAGAGCAATTTTCAGAAAAGGTTAAATTCTCATTTATTCAATATAAACAGCACTGGTTAATCAGCCAAAGACTTCCATAGTTCGTACAACTATTCCGTATATCAGTTCAAAGACACTAGTACTATCACCAAGGAAATACTACGGCAAAACTGCAACTCGTCGATGGCTTCTGAAACTGGAAGGTGGAGTGAGCAGATAGATGGCTGGTCCAGTACATAAACATTATTTTCCTGCCAAAAAGAAAAAAAAAGTACAGATGCAGTTAAACATTGTCCTAGAATGGGTGCAAAGAGCAGGGAGTGAGGGGAAAGAAACGAAGAAAAGACAGGGAATCATTGAACAAACAATAGGCTTTCTTGTTTGCACAGGCATTGCTCTCTAACAAACAGCAGCGACATCAGTGTTGCTGTCTGACAACTGTCAATAATTCCTGGTGGTAGGCATGTTTTTCTTACCTACAAACACCTAAAAGCGAAACAACCAGGAGGACAACCGTTTCTTGCTATGATCAACTAATAAGAACATCTGTCAATAAACTAGAAGCTCCTGCCAGCATTAGTTTCGAAGAAGTTGTGGACAAGTGCAGAGCTGTTTTCTGTTGAATTGGTTGATGCACTGTTTAAATCCAGAAAATCCTTCAGATTGAAATGATCCCTGTTAGACGAAATATGGATTTAGTCATCCAAGTAATAATCATTGTAAATTGAACGAGGCAACTTTCGGTCACCTGAGTTTACCTACATATGAGAAAAAGATCACATTTGTTTTTCTAAGAAAAGATGAACTAAAGGAGGATGTTTTTTTCCTTTGAAATAAAGCTCTAGTTATCTGTTCAATAAACTTTTCGCTAATAATTGTGGTGCTGGATTAAGACTTAAAATTTCAAATGCCTATTAAGTAGATAAATTCCTGCAATTCCAAGTGATCGCCAAAACTATGCAATAATCTCCCTACACATTCTGATGAAACGGAATAAAATGTACATGCATTGATGAATTTACAGTAAAGGCCACAGTTATATATCACAGTCAGGATGAAACAAACTTTAAATATAGCAGATTAGCAATTGAAAAGAAAACATACTGGTATTAAAATTCACAGTAGTTACACTATTTGTCAGTTGTGAACGAAATTACCCGTGTTCCTTGTGAGTACAATTTCTTCTAAAAGCAAAGTGACAGGGAAGAAACAAGGCACGCAGCATATGGAATTACAGGTGCAAAGAGAAGGCATAATTCATCAAAATCTATTTTAGGGAATTTTTTTTAATATTCCTCTGTATTGACAACAAATCAAACTTGATTTCTATATTCTTAATCAAGGAAGGTACTCCTGCGGGGTGGATTCATCTAGAAGAATGATCTAGGTACTCTGAATACAGGAAATCAGTAATTATATATGTCAGTTAGTTCTGCTGTGAATATATGAATGCATTGCTAACAGATCTTGGCCAAGGAGTAAGGACGTAGACAACAAGCGATTGCGTGCCTAAGTTTCCTACAAACAACTTGATGTGAAGTTTGGACGCTGACGTTGAATGACACTACAAGTTTATCAGCAACACAAATTGATGTGTTTCCATCAATCAGTCAGTGTGGGTAGTTACGGGTCAATCTCTC
The DNA here is from genome assembly GCA_032690845.1 of Eleusine coracana subsp. coracana. Lineage (NCBI taxonomy): Eukaryota > Viridiplantae > Streptophyta > Magnoliopsida > Poales > Poaceae > Eleusine > Eleusine coracana. The sequence goes on along the minus strand of CM064427.1, from coordinate 51,889,385 downwards.
TCGTAGAGCAACAATGCAGAATTGATCTATTCAAGATTAAAGAGCACAACTAAGGCCCGTTCCTACTTTGCACCTTTAGCATCCAGTTCATAACGATGTGATCACAAATGTGACACCACATAATTTCATATTGTGAAGTGCTTCACAAGTAAACTTATTTTTTTCATCATAGAAAGACCTTACACTAAACATTGTATCCTATCCAACACATCAATGCTGCAAACCAGGGGGCATAGAAAAGACAAGCCCAACCAAAAATACTAACTCGATTTCTTGAATAGATGGTTCATTTAAATGTTTCTGAAACATTAATATTACCTGAGTGTGGTTACCGTCAGAAAAATACCAAGATTTCTTTTCGGCTATGTTTTCCCCCATTAAATATATACCCTGAGTACAGCACATTTTAGTCCATGGTTGCCAGTTTACCTTGTTCGTATTAGTTCACAAGAGTTTAGTTTTTATTTACCCATGAACATCAAGGAATTTGAATGCACCAGAATAGAAACTATTTTTTTCTTGAAAACACAGGAGAGCTGCGCTTCATTATATTAAGAAGAGAACCACAGTATAAACTAGCCACAAACTACTACTACATGCAAACTTTTAGCGGCGCATAACCTTTTCAAGCAAATGCCTTTCGATTGACATATGAAAGCATTAACATGAAATGGACAGTTTAAGCTTTATAAGCCACTGCATCATCAGATTGTGCACAACAAAAGTAACAAACTAGTGTACCTATATTCAAGTTGGCATTAATCAAAGAGCCCAAAATTATAGGTGAACTATTGTGTTGGAAGAAATTTTCTTGCCGGCGAGGTGGTTCTTAAATCCAAGCAAGTTGATTTCCTATTTTGGAGTAGGCATAACACCAGCAATTTATTTAGATTAAATTGCAGCGAAGTAAGATACATACTAGCATGCAGAACTTAGACAAACAAATTCTACTGACCAGCAAGGTCCATATTACTTTTCCAAAAAAAGCAAGGTCTGTATCAATAGAACTTAGCAATATTAACAAGCGCATTAAACTGTCAGGGAGCTACTGATTTGACATTAACATTAAATTGATAGTGTAAGAGACAATCTAATTCAAATAAAGAAGTAAAACATTGACATATACGTCACCAGGAAGTGGAGGTTATTACACGTATGTATCTCTCTTTATAGACTGACTGCTTCCTTCAAATACCCAACTGCAAGTAGTCAAGGAGCAGTGATCAGTAATTATCATGATGATGATCAAATACATAGACAACTATCACAAGTGTTTAAAGCAAATAATGAATATTATAGTTAAGTAATCACTATGTTACAACTTCAAATTAGTATTCTTGTTCTGCTTTTATTTATTTTTTATTTTTTCTATTGCATTAATACTAAAGCTTTACCTACTGAAAATAGTTCATAAATCTAGTATCTAGTGAGCAACTCAAATGTGAAACTCTAAAATTTTTAAATATCTATGGTGTCAAGATTTCAGTCGGACTGACTGCAATTATACTTCTGTCATGGTTTACTTTAGCTGACTGTAAACCGAACCTACAGACATCTAGAACTTCTTTGATATAGGATATCAAAGGAAGCTGGAAGCATTGTGAAAGACACTGACTACATTCCAGTGATATATACTTACTAAGACGCAATAATTGCACATCTGCATCTATCTTTCACAAATGTAAGACCAAAAGATTAGCTTTCTCGTTGGAAAAGATGGCAGGAGCTCTGTGTCTTCATTCAAGAAGGAATAGTGTAACTGTTACAACAGGCCCAGGTTAAGACACTAAGGTTGAAATAACGCCATTACCAAAAACCATCGCACAAAAGCAACCTGAACCTGAGACTCACAACTGCACACACACAAAAACTACTACAATAAGCAATTACCATAACATCTTCTCACTTGCCATCCACAAATAAGAATTCCCTTAGACACGACAGCATCACGTAGGATTAAGTAAGAGGATTGCACATAGTTTCAAAAAAAAAAGTAAGAGGATTGCACATGAAGTTTACAACTATAATATAGCTCAATGTCCGTGTTCCTCACGTAACTCTACAAAGACTGCTGATAAAGATGGATACGAAAATGTGAACATGATCTTTGAAGCTTGCAGTCTGCTATGCTAGCAGTCTTGCAGAAACATATATATTAGATGAGGAAGGTACAAGTTACCTTTCACAAGTCCCTAGCATGTTTTTATCACCAGTGGCAAATAATAGTTCCATTCTATATCCCTGAATCTTCACATTGTTAGTTAAATTTCTTTTCTTGTACTCAACCACCATTAACTTACCACATTCAGGCAAATGGAAAAGCACACTCTTGCACAAAAGAAGTTTCAAATACTCTGGTAATAAATATTTTAAATAAGTTATAACTTATATCCAATCTGAATATCAAAATGCTTATTGCAACTTCCGCTGGACTCGTTTTAAAGATCTTTGATCAAATTCCGGACAAAATCATTAATAAATTGTTCTTATCATATCAAAGTTCTTGCCATGTCTGAAGTTTGAACCAGCTCACAGTCATTCCTATCACACAAAGCAGTCAACTAAAATGTAACATCCTAGCTCTCTTTTAGGTATGCAGTTTCAAAGGAAGATATTCATAAGTGCAAAGCATTGTAAATCTTGGCTGCAGAAAGATTGATGGCGGCAGAAAGCTGTCGTGTACTTTCTCCTGGTGAAGTGCTTAACAAGTAAGTAATGGGTAATTCAATGAAACCAATCCTACTAATGTCAAAGGGTTTGGTTTGCCAAATGCGAAGTTTCGCTAACGACAATTTGTTAGTGATAGCATCGTGATCTCAGGGTGTCTTTAAGTAGAATTATTCAACCTGATTAACATTTTTGTGTCATAGAACTTTTTTTACCCCCAAAGACTTACGCAATTTGAGCAAGATTACTTGGGTATTTGAAGAAGCTGAACCCTACATTGATCTTATCAACAGAACCACAACATGAATCTCTTCCTCACTAACATAATAATGTTCACACGATGTGAAGAATGACATATCAGTGGCCCTACCAAATGCAATAAATTTAAGCGTTTATATAATAATAAATAGAAGTAAAATGCAATCTGGTCACGACGAATTCAGAGGCACCGCAACTTCCCGCCGCAGCAGCTCACCTGCGCGCGCTGCCGTTGCATCATACGGATACCGGACCCTCCTCTGCGCGCGCTCTCACCGGTGCGTCTCGCGAACCCGTCGCCGTCTGGCGACCAGCGGGCGAGCCCGATGAGCAGCCATCGCCCGGGCCATGGAAATGCGTGGTACGGTTGGTCCGTGGGACTGTGGGAGAGCAGGGGTCGGCCAGCGTCAGGGGCGTGGGCAAACTGGTCCGGTCGCACCAAGTTTGGCTGCGGCCCAAGACCGGCCCGTGAGCCCGTGACCGTGGCTACAGCCTACAGGCAGAGGGTGGGGTGGAACCGCGCCACGCAGGTTTGGAACGTAGGTTTAGCATTACTCGGTGGAACCGTGTGGAGGACTCTCTCTGGTAAATCCAAGGAATAATCCCCCCAATTTCTCAAAAAAGAAAAACCAAAACATCAACAAAATAAAATAATTAATGAAGAATCTATTTTTCGGCAATTTATATTAAATCAGAGAAATGAACGCATGGCACATCAGGAGTTATGTGAGGTGCATTTGTTTATTTGAATGTACTCCTCCCTCCAGATTTTAATTGTTAAAGCAGTTGATTTTTTAGCTATATTTGACTATTTATTTTATTTTAAATATTTATTTAAATATAAAAATTATAAAGTAGGTTAAAACTTCCTTTAATAATAAAACAAATCGTAGCAACATATTTGAATTTTTTTTAATTTTTTTGAATAAGATGAATGATCAAACGTAACTAAAAAAAGTTAACTGTGTCAATATTTTAAATTCGGAGGGAGTACTTCATTTGCAGTTTGCAAAAAGTTCACAACCTTTTGCTTGAATCGAAATGTATATTCTTTAGTGAGAAATTAATAATAGTTTTTAAACCTAATCTTACAGATTCACAACAAGGTGGTGTTGAGCCCTGTGACAAATCAGCCTTATTCCTGCATTGCTTTTCCATGGACTCGATCGTGGCTGTGAACTATGAAAGTTTTGTCGACAAAATAAAACCAAACTAAAGCATCAAAATCAAATCACTGTGACATAACACAATCCATATAGTGATCAGTAAAAAGCAATAGCAATTGGGAGTGATAAAATACATCGTTACAAAAACAGCAATTGTTTGTTATGGTTCATGCAGCTAGCCTAGTATAGACCTGGGAGCGAGTGCAAGTTGCTAGTACATGTTGTGAGATCCTAGCCAAAGACAGAAAAACTGAACCCACAAGAAACGAATCCCAAACTTATGGAATTAAGCAAACACCCCAAAAAGAAGAAAGATGTTTATCCACAAGAAAGTTTTTACGGATTCTTGGCGATCACACCTCACACAACAACCGCATCCTGGCCCCTATAGTCACCGCAGCACCGGGCTTTTGAACTGTCAATTCCTGAAACTTTCCTTCCATACCTGGCACTTCAAGATGTTTACAGTGCAAACAGTACATCAATGATTCTGCATAGGCTGACACCTCAACCTCTCCTCTCAAATCAGTTCAAGCATTTCGTTCCGATAATGTTCAGTATACTTATTGTTAATTGAATAAAGTATGCCATTTCAGCATTTCATGACCCGATTGTTGTTTTGAGACATCGATTCTTGGTACACGAAATTCAGAAATTCCAGATACAACCAAATCAATATCTTTCACTGAAGATTTAGTCAATGTACAGATATTCAGCCCTACTCAACTATCAATGTCTGTACCCCGAATAAAGAATAACGAGAAAGAAATGGCCCTGGTATGACCCAAAAAAAAAAACTGATTAGTGGCAGGAAACAACTAAGAGGAGCAATTTGAGTGGTCAACATGAACAAGAACCCTAGATTTAGGCAAAGTATACTAAAGAAGAACTGTTCTTCAGGCAGGAAACAATTTGAGGCGCCGAGGCATGTGAATGGTGACCAACAGGATCAAGATTTCTGAACTGCTTGTGCTTTTGGCCAACCTGGATGAATTGCTGTCTTCCATGCCTATAGTCAAGATTGCATCCTCCTACTGTCGTTGTCTTGATATTCACATGACATGCTTTATACGGACGGCTACAATATAAGCTTGTTTTGCATATGGACAAGATGACACTCTAGCTATCAGTAGCTGGCGGGCATCATCTCTAAGCATCATATACCTTTTACCTTTTGGCCCATCTAGAACACCTGAATTTAACACAAATGCGAGGGGGTTGTTCAGCTTTTAAATGATTTGCATTCCAAACAGGCATCTCTCTCCCTCTCTGAACCTCGCCCAAGCTGTTCCGGCCTGCGTACCCATGATTAAGAAAGACCAAAGGAAAATACAGCAGAAGCTACAAATACTAACAATAAAGCAATAAGGGAATAATAGTCCTAAGCTTGTAGACCACTGTGAAGTGTTGAACAGTTTCTCTTGCTCTATCGTTTTCTACCGGTTGGTTGGGATTAGCGGGAACCCAGGCCCGGCGCTCCTGACGGACTGCCGGGCACCGGCCGCTCCCTACCCTCCGGGTCAAGAGGAGCGTGGGCCCTGCCGACGTGGCCGTGGCCGCGTCCGAGAGCTAGGGCCCACCCGCACGTGTTCTGTTTACTGACCTCGCCCAAGCTCAGTTGTTTGCTATGATCTGCTGCGCTCTTTGCTATTACCTCGTCCGATCGACAGGTGTGTTTATTAATTTGAGTAGCTTGTTTTCTGGTGAATAAAGTGAGCCGAATGGTATTTCCTCAAAAAAAAAAAAAGAGTTGCTTGTTCGAAATTTCTCAAGAACTGATTTCTTGCATCTTCTCCCTGGAAAAACTACTTCAGTCCCGTTACCGTCGATCGAAACATAAATATGCATGTATTAACTGCACTTCATTATGAAATCTGTTCAGATAAGCCATATGCATGACCCCCTTGGTTTTCTTGTGCCCCTGGCGTGCAACGACTGAGTGACGGTGCAGTGTACTTCCATATTTGTATGGATATAAATATATGCATGTGTGCTTCATCAATGGGGTAATACCTAGTTTTACAAGCAAATTGATCATTCTCTTCACTTACTTTGTATACAAAACCAGATTGCGAGGCATATATATAACAAGCACACAAAAGTAAGCATGGCCGTTGCTACCAGCTCAATGTAATTAATGTTTAAGCTATAGCATTGCATCGAGCTAGCTACTGGGGTACAGCTCGATGTTTGTAATAAGCAACTGATTATCTAATGAATCGATGATACTATCAACTCGCAGACGTCGGCCATGAGAGGAGAAGGCAGGGCAAAGCGGTACTGACCATATCCGTTGTCACTGTTGCGACGGCGACCGGGCCGGGGGCTGGAAAGATACTACGGCAGCGCGCGCGTGGAAACAAGGACGCGCGACATGAGACGCGCATCCATCGATCGGGTCTCCCAGCTTGTAGCTCACGACCCCCGGTTGGTACAAGCTTCCCCAGCACATCTTCAAGCCCTCCCTCGTCTCCCTATATCTCAGCCCATCTCTCTTGTTGCGTGAGAAACCTCCCCAGATAGATGTTTCAGAGCCAAAAAGCTTGATCGATCAAGATCTAGCTCCTTCTTCCTCGTCGGTCGCCGGCGTCCTGAGCATCATTTCGTTCTCGGATCCGTTAGCTGTGCTCATCAAACGCAACAAGAAACTGTGAGGTTTCTGTGGCGTGCACGGTTTTTGTTAAGTAACCGAGTTTAGCAGGCTAGGGTTAGGGTTTAGTCGTGCTGTGCCGAAATTGATCGGCCGATTGATATGAGTATGGTAGGATCAGGCGGAACTGCAGCAGCATCAGCTGGAGGAGGAGAAGGGTCCAAGAAGGAGGAGAGCTTGCCGCCGGGGTTCAGGTTCCACCCGACGGACGAGGAGCTCATCACGTACTACCTGAAGCATAAGCTCTCCGACAGCAGCTTCACGGCGAGGGCCATCGCCGAAGTCGACCTCAACAAGTGCGAGCCGTGGGATCTCCCAGGTAACAACGAAGTGCATACATACATATACCCGCATGCATACGCATGGCCAAAAACTGATGAACGCTGCTGTATTGATCATGTGTGAAAGATAATAATAAGGTCTCAGTTTCCATCGGTGGTGATCCATTTGCATTTGCTAGTCATGTAGAGTAGAAAATGTTATTGTTGTCTGCGCAAAAAAAAAATGTTATTGTTGACTTGCTATAGAAGAGAGCTACATCTGTGTGTAGATGTGAAAATGGTTAATTTGCAAGCATCTTATTAGTTACCGCCGCTAGTGGGGAAGTTGTGCCTCATTTTTCATGCGTTTGGTGGGAATTTTCAAAAGTTTAAAACCTGAAACTGCGACGTGTTCATATATAGCCTTGAATTAATGGGGATTGGGGATTTCAAAGGTTTCTTAGCTCTTGTATTTTCTAGACAGTTGCTCTCTCTCTCTCTCTCTCTCTCTCTCTCTCTCTCTCTCTCATTTTGGTGCAGCGCACAAATATCTTCTTCTTCTTCTAATAATAAAATTTTATTTACCTTCCGCAGAAGAGTTTTGATGCCGGGATATGAAAAACCTTTTCTTTTCTTATTTTTCTGAAAGGAGGGCAGTATGAAATTATATTTCTTGTAGTTGACATGGTCTTAAGGCAAAAGGATATGGGACGTTGGTATTCACTTGAAAATTTCCTCTTCGTTAACAAGAAATAGCTAGTGGTGAACGAACCTTAATTATATTATATACATCTGTACTTTTCTTGAACTATACAACAGTATATATTTCTGTAGTTGTCCACATGAATGAACATATGTTATATATTGTGAATCCACGTCTGTATTAGTTGCCGACAGCCAAAACATACGTGAGCTCATCAAAGTATTTATTATGTCCCAAACCCTACACATACATAATTACAAATCTTCGTTCTGAAAAAAAAGTGGTCAAGATAATTGAGAGAGGAAACAAGTTAGAACACTATGATATATGCGACTGTCTGTGACCAGAAATCCCGCATGCACATTCGGATGCACATTTCGACAAAAAGAAACCAACCTTCATCATCAACTACTAATTGTCCCCATTGTTGTTTATGTAATGTCGAGATACGTGAAGAGTTTATATACATATAATGATTAATGAAGCACTTACACGGTTTGTATATATGGATGCCAGAAAAAGCCAAGCTTGGAGAAAAGGAGTGGTACTTCTTCAGCTTACGGGACCGAAAGTACCCAACAGGCGTGCGAACGAACCGTGCGACTAATGCCGGGTACTGGAAGACAACGGGCAAGGACAAGGAGATCTACACCGGGCAGCTACCGGCCACGCCGGAGCTCGTCGGGATGAAGAAAACCCTGGTGTTCTACAAAGGACGAGCTCCGCGAGGCGAGAAGACCAACTGGGTCATGCACGAGTACCGCGTGCACTCCAAACCGGCCTCCAAATCTAACAAGCAGGTATACATACATCTGTTATTATCCTAATAATAAGGTCCATCGATCATCTGTCTGTTGCAGCTTAATTATACTATATGCATGTCCACATGATTAGTTATCGAGTGAATTTAATTTGTAAGATCATTATTATCATATATAGAAAAATCTGAACGTCTTGTGTGTGATGATAGGATGAGTGGGTGGTGTGCCGTGTCTTCGCCAAGAGCGCCGGCGTGAAGAAGTACCCGTCCAACAACGCGCACTCCCGGTCCCACCACCACCACCACCCGTACACGCTGGACATGGTGCCGCCCCCCCTCCTGCCGACGCTGCTCCAGCACGACCCCTTCGCGCGCCACCACCACCACCACCACCACCCGTACATGACCCCGGCCGACCTGGCCGAGCTCGCGCGCTTCGCACGCGGCACGCCGGGGCTGCACCCGCACATCCAGCCGCACCCGGCGGGCGGCGGGTTCATCAACCCCGCCGCCGCCGCGTCTCCGTTCGCGCTCCACGGCCTCAACCTCAACCTCGGCGCCTCGCCGGCCACCATGCCGTCGCCCCCTCCGCCGCAGCCCACGCTGCACGCCGCCATGACGTCAATGGCCATGAACCATGCGGCGCCGAGCGGTGCCGGCCAGGTGATGATGATGGGAAGCGAGCAGCAGCAGATGGCGCCGGGGCTCGGCAGCGTCGTGATGGCTCCCGGAGGGGGACCGGACGGGGGCTTCGGCGGGGACGGCGTGCGGTACCAGAACTTGGACGTGGAGCAGCTGGTGGAACGGTACTGGCCTGCTGGTTACCAGGTGTAGCCGTGTAGCAGGCGAGCGGTGCGTGTGCCTTGGCTGCTCTGCTGCTTTGCTAAAGCGTCAAGCATGCAATCGCTGGCTGTCCTAGGAGCATGAGATTGGAGCAATCTTCTTGATTTAGCGCGTCGATCTTTGTTGTATCATTAACTCAGCTTGTGTCTTATAGTATGTTCCTGTTTTTCTTTCTTGTAGTGTACGTTTACATTTGGTTGTTGTCTGGTTTGTAGAAATTAGAGGATAGATTGCACACCATAATATGTGCACCAAAATGGGGCTTGGTGGGCTCATACATACAACTGATACAAGGCTCTAGATAACACTACGTGTACATGTGCGTGTGATTGATAATGAACAGGCTTTTTTTTTTGTCAAAGTCAAATCTAACCTGGGAATTTTGAGCTCCTGTCGCACGATTTATCTTTCCGTACATGGTATAGATTGCTCTTGTCGCATGATTTTGAGCTTTTGTAGAAATTAGAGGATAGATTGCTTGACACCATGATATGTGCACCAAAATGGGGCTTGGTGGGCTCATACATACAACTGATAAAGGCTTTAGATTGATAATGAACAGACTTTTTTTTTTCAAACCTAACCTAGGAATTTTGAGCTCTTGTCGCATGATTTATCGTTCCGTCCATGATCCTCAAGAAACCGACTGGATGCCAGAAGATTCCTCTGACCTCTTATTCGACACAGGTAAGCCTGTTCAGTTTGGTTGGGTTTGACGATCATGCCTACCTGACTTGCGAGGGGAATAACCGAATAAGGTCAAAAGTACTCTTGAATTCAGGGAAGTCCACGATATAGCATTGTGCAATGATATTTTACACTAACCTCTTCATGTTGGAAACAAGCGTTTACAGTGGAAGCTACAAGAGATGCACGCATAACAAAGCACAAAATTGCATAATAACAAGAACAAATGAACAATGAATGAACACCCACTGAATCAAAGTCCTAATAATACCTACTCAAGAAGCAGATACAAACCATAACTACAACTACGCCCACGCATCGGGTTAACATGGTTTTTGTGTGTAGAGTGACTCGTAGAGACACAGCAACGTGGAGCGCGGTTCCTGTGATGTGTAACTGTGTATGTCACCCATCGAACTCATCGGTGAAAGGTAGTGCGTGGTCATGCTTCACGATCTGCATGGTATAAGACCATATGTTACACCAAAATACTTTGGAACGACAGTTATAGCTAAAACGTCCAGACTACTGACATAAGAATCCCTCTCCAATATTCCATCCATTTTCAAAATTTAACTTCAGAGTTATCAAATTCATATGTTCAAACAAAGGCTTTACTGCTACTAAAAGAAAAAAATAAGGCTCTTCTAACTGGTTTTCGAGCCAACATAATTTAAGCTCCCCTGCTGTATTAATCAAGAAAAATCAAACAAGAAAACTGTTCAATTATCTGGTTTTCAAGCCAACAGAAAAAGAGAATCTTCTGCAACGACAGGGCGTACCTTCTGTGACTACAGGGTGGCACACCACAGAAAAACGTGTAGCGTTTATATATGATCTACTTGTCAGCATGCCGGCGCTTATGTCTTCTATGACCATGGTTGGCATAACTACTCCTTGGGGATTTCTTCTGCTTTTTAGTGCTGTATGCAAAGATGATTGGAATAAAAATAAATCCAATCCTTAAAGCAATGTCAACAAAAAATAGCTGAACAATGAAAGATCAAACACAAACCAGAATGTTTCAACTAGAAGTGTGTACACAACCAAAACAGGCATAACCAGCAAAGCAGAAGCCTGTAGAGAGACAAGACATTAAGACCTTTAATATCTTTATATAAATCAGTAATGAATATGTATTTAACTGATTGTTCAATAGGAACCTACCAGATACCACACCACCTCTTGAGTCGCAAATTCTTTTGTAAATTCATGTTGATGAAGGTAATCCAAGATAGTGGTCTGAGCCTGGAGCAAAAAAATGGCTGAGACTTGCCTATGGCCATAAGCCCATGTGCAGATTTGATTATAGTAGTAGTCTAGTAGACATAAACTAAAATAACTTTTATAATATGTATGATCTTAACTAAATCCATTGACATTTCATCCTCCAAGATGACAGAAAACTAATGCAGCTCAGCAATTGTTGAAGATAATATAGACCCAACCAAAGACCCCATCAATAGTGTAACAATCATAATCTTCCAAAAACAGAAAACCACAACCTCCATGATCTTTAGAGATGTAAACATGAACATTCAAAATCACTATGCCAAATATATTGTGTTCACAACTTGCATAATGCACCACTCTTGAATGATAGACTGTTACTCTCCTACCCAATACAATGAACGGTGTGTTCGAGGAAGAAAATTCCAAATATATAGACTAGCTGACCATTACAGCAACACAAAGGGTAAGCTTCTCCATCAGTTATAAACAATGAAAGCTATAATGGAACAGTGCTCAGTGCACAAATCTAAGAATTTATGAATTAAGTCAAAATAAGAATGTAGACAACAGACATAAGACAGATACAAAAAGGCAAATAGTAATGACCAAAGTGAAAAATGCATAGAACAATTGGATAGTTTCAGAGACCTTAAGTCTGGTATACTTACAAAAGATAAAAGGTAAAACGAAATACAAGTACCTGCTGATGGTATATAGTAGCCTTCTGGAGAAACTTTCCATATACACGAACTGCTTTTTTAGTATAAGGCTTCAAGACAGTTCTAATGTTTTCAACATGTGGTTTAGTAGCCATAGCAACTTGATCAATGTAAGGTTTGGATCTCTTCTTGGCTTCCTAAAAAAAATAGGGCCAGTTATAGATCAATCATTTAGCAGGGTTTCTCAAAGAAAACTGTATTGCCTATCATATCAACCAACTATTCCACTAAAAAGAGCAAGCCAAGCTGTGAGATCTTGAAAGAAACAGTTGTACCTGCAAGTAGGGATCAGCAGCTTCACGTGCATTCACAAGATGTGGTGTAATAAAGTCTTTCGACGCTTGATAAACTTCGACTGATTTCGTTGAGGCCATTCGTACATAAGGTTCTGAATTTTTCTTCAAAATGACCCACTTTTCCTTAGCAACAGGCACCCATTTCTTCAAGAAGAGAAATGTCATTGTCATTGGAAAACAAACGAAGATACCACAAACTTGCATCATGAAGACACCATATGACATGATCAATGGCCCAATGCATTCGACAATTTGGCAGAAAAAATGTAGAGTATAATGCATTTTAGACGTCCAAATACACATTAAGCTCCTAAAAGATCTCTGTAACAAAGTCATGAACAGAATATACACCAAAATTTGACAAGAAAAATGCTTGCAGACAAGATGCGTGTTCTATGTTTCAAATATACAATGTGCTCCTATAAAATCTTATATTACCACAGGTTGAGGAAAATGTAAGAATATGTACCGTCTTAGCAGTTTCCACATGGGGTTTGGCCCATTTCTTTGCCTCCACTGATATCTCTGATGCCTGCAGTTGTTTAGTTCAGTGTATAAATAATTTAAAATAAGTTATCTATTAAATCTATATTTTTCCATGTTCAAATAAAGAAAAATTCAAGGAAGCTACACATCACCTTCTGTAACAAACTGTTGAAAACAGGTTTTCCATGTTCATTCCAGTGATCTGACATCACCTCCTGTATGTGGTAGACAGTGAATGTCTGAGAGAAAGTAAAACCAAAGAGTAGACATAGTCTTTACTGTTAGCTAGCTTTACTTACCACTGAGCGAGCTGCATGTGTCACTAACCAAGGTGGCAACCATGCTCCATGAACCTGCCAAGAAAAGAGCTATCAATATGACACCAACCTACTAATCGTGCAAAAATGAGGCAAGCTAAGGGTCATAGAATGTTGCAGTGAAGAAATTATGCTCACTTTCCCAATGAACTATAAGTACCAGAAAACAGCAAGAAAGAACAATGCAGCACAAAGATTGTTAGGTAAACTGATTTAAAAGAATTCTGTAATAACAACCTGACAAACACTGATAAACAGTGGAAGCAAGGGAACACATGCTTACCTCTCTCAGCTGTTTCAATTTTGTTGTTGTTTCCATCTGAACCTTTAGCAACTCCTCCTACAAACATGAGAGACAAAGGTTCCAGATACTACATCACAATTCAGAACACTGTCACAGTGGTCAGATATATCACAAACCTCAGCAGCTTTAAGGGCAAGTTCAGTCTTCTGGATCCTGCGCTTTTGCTCATCGCTTGTTCTTTGTAGCTATTAAGAGCAGTGTATAAGAACAATGAACAGTATTCATCCAACAAAAGCTATTACGAACAGAGTTGAAACAAGGAAGGTGTTCACCAAATGACAAAAAGGAAAAAAGAAAAAGAAAAGAGAATAAAACCCTTTTCCTGTCTATCCACTGAAACATTTAGAAATGGTCAAAGAGAAAAGGAAACATATACAGCATAATCTAGCTTAAATTGAAACCAGCCTCAATTTTTATGGCGTCACAACTTGAAAGGCTCAATAACACATAATGCTTAGTTTTATTTCTAATAAATAAGACAGTGACATATCATGTGCAAAGCTCTGTCAAGTGTCAACCCTGACTACAATTCAACTACAAACTACTGTATCAATCAGCACCATCACATAATTTTGACAGAATTCAACCTTAATTTTTCTGAAGATTGTGATGTAGATTAACATATTTGCTCTTTAACTGAACAGAGGAAATAAATAGAAGTTTTAACAATCTAAAGTTTCTGAAACCAATGTACACAAAAAGTACAGGAGCACAAGCATATCAAAGACAGCATGCTAGTTGTTTGACCACAAGAGATCCATCATGATTCAGGACCATCAAGTAGAATATAAAAGTTACATAAGCATATCAGGATGTTAAGAAAATGTACACTTGTTTAATTGTTTTAGTGAAATAGAGCAAAATAGCACTGTAGCAGCAAGCACAACTTCACCATCACTGCTGCATGCTTACCTTTTCCAGCTTTGCGTTCAACTCTTGTACCTTCTTCTCTGCATCGCTAGCCCTGGCCTCCAGTGATGCCTTTTTGTTATTTTGGTCTTTAATATCCTTCTTGAGCTTTTCGATCTGGAAGAGGGGTATCAGAAACCACTATATCCTACCACATTAACAGTTTGTGAAATATTTCTGCCACCCCATTACCTGCTTCTCAAGCTCAGCAGCCCGGGCGCTAGCCTTGCTTGCTTGCTCCTCTGCAGCTAAAGATCCCTTTGCCTGTACATGCAGCAGTTAATTGATGCAATTACATTGATAGGGTACAGAATCATGCTTCAGCAGTGCTGTTTTTGTTGTTAAACCACCTTGACAGAAGTGATCTCACTCTGAAGAGTGGATATCTTTTGTGTCTCCTCATTGATAACATTTTTCAATGTTTCGATAGCATCATCCTTTGTCTTCAGCTTCAGGGTCTGCTCCGCAATGTGGGACTCTGCAGCATGAGAACAATGAGGATCTTTCAAAATTATCCAAAACTTAATGAAGGATGGCAGTTGCAGCATTTTGTAAGGAATACAGATCAGTGTGATTTGCAAAAGCTACTAGGCATTTTACCCAATTTGTTTTGCTCTGAAATTACAGGGAAAAAAGGTCACAAACCAGATTTGTGTCACGAAGCATAGCTGCTGTCTAACTTCTTAGGTGAATGTATGAAGGGCCGAGAAGGCTTCGACTCAAAATTGTAAAGTAGTATTACCACAAATCTGGCCCCTCAGCGAACCATTCGAAATCAGCTCAGTTTTCAACGCAATCCAGTGAAGCAGCCACCGAGCACCGATACGATGTCAGTTAATCCCAAATCTCACACCCACCAAGCTCCCCGAATCGAACATTGTCTCGTTCCCTCACAACACAGCGAATCGCCACCAAAACCCTAGCGAGTCAACTAAACCCAACTCAAACCAGAGGAAGCAGAGACGGCGGAACGGCACAGAGAGGAGCTGGGACCAATGCACACCGGGCACGCACCTAAGGTGGAGATCTTCGCCCTGAGCTGGGCCAGCTCGGACTCCAGTACCGCCGCCGGCACCACGCCCTCCACCGCCGCGTCCTGCGCAGCCGCCGGCCCGGCCGCAGCGAGCGCGACGAGCAGCAGCAGCGCCGCCGACGCGAGGAGCCGCATCGTCACGCGAGAGATTTCAGCAGCGCGCGGGATTCTCGGCTCCGAGGAGGAGTTGGGGGGGCAGCACCGAGAGAGACAGGGCGGCGTGCTGGTCGCTTACTAGTCAGCCGGCCTCGCTTCTCGGAGCCTCAGCCACGTCTCGGCCCGCTGTTTTGTAGGGAGGGTTCACGCCAATAGGGCAGGGCGCACGTGAGCGCGGTTGCCGGAACGGGATTGCTGCCTAGCTGGCCGCGGAGGGGACGACGAGGTGGGCGGCACGTGGTGGTCGTGGCCGTGCACCGCCGTGACGGTGAACCACCGTTCTCAATGGTGTTCCGGCCTTCCCAGTCGCTGAACGGTGGGGCCCAAAGACCGTGTCTCTACTCCTACGGTCCTACCTCGCCATCTCCGGCGAGCGGGCTGCAGGACATGGTTGATGTTAAGCCCACAACTTAACGGCCCACACGAAGCTTGGGCCGGTGTCCAGACCAACCGCATGGGGCATGGACTGCGACGTGAGGACTGCGGACTGCTCGATTGATGGCAAGACGGTACGCGCCCCCACAAGAGTACACGAGAACAAGGCAGCGGCAGCCGGCTGGTAAAGCGAGGTGAGCCGTCAATGACTCGCTCTCGCACAGTCGCCCACCTCTTTTCCTCCACCCTCCGCTCCTCCGCCCATTCATCACCGGCGCCACCTCTTCGGGGACCTGTGTGAGGATCCGAGGAGCTGCTCCAGCCTTCCAGGTACTTGCTGGGTTCTATGCCCGCCTGTGGCAGGCTCTGATTTTACTCAGCTGTCTAGATAAGTGTGGCTGTTTCATCCCCCATGGCTCTGCTCTCCTCGTCCCCAAACCGAACTGGAAGTGAGAATCATGGTCGTAGTGGGTTTGCCTTACCGTGACTTGTGTGGATTTGTGTGATTTCCTAGATAAGCTTCTTGCAGTTCTGCCGTTCTGGTTAGTTGGTGAGATAGATGCTGGATAGCCCTGCTCGTTCTGTGCAAATTTTGTGTGTTTCAGTTAACATTCCTTCTACCTTGTCATATAATTATTTCTTGATTAACATTTTTCTTGTCTGTATTGTTTTATTGGACTCTGATGATTGTCGAGATAGCTTCATTAGCTAGTTCATGTACTTACTTGGTCTTCGTTTGTTGCTGTCTGCAGGTGTATTAGTTGCATGCCCACAAACATAATTTCCTTCAAAATTGATAATTTTCCATTTTTTATTGCTTGAGAGAAGATTGCTTAGATTCTGGAGTTTACATTTGGTTGATAGGGTGTGACACTATTTCTGGACTGTAGTGTGTACTCTTGCTGCTACGACAACGAGTTGTCAGTACTGTAGTTGCAAAGGGGAAAACGGCCGTGCTTCTTGGCTAGTCAGATAGAGTTGGTAAACAAATTGGCACTTTACTGTGCTTATGCTCCACATTGGATCGATTGGTTTAACACTGTTTCAAGAGCACGCTGTGCATATATTGTATTATATGTTTTGGCTAACTGAGCTTCATAGGACGACCATAGAGTTGTGCCATTGCAAGGGGCCAACGGTTTCTTGCTGAGTTGAACATACGTTTGGTGAATAAATTGTTACATACGGTCTCTTACAGTCCACTTTGCTTTAGGTTACTCGTACGAGGAAAGTAAGAGTAAGACCACATTTTTCTTTGAGATGACAGTGGTCAAGTGCATTTCTGATTGTATGTAATGCCTGTAGGAAACACACTTTTCCGAGGTCCCTTCTGCAAATAAGATGCATATGACTGATTGTTCATTTATCTGCCACTGAGTGAAACATATCATTTCCTGATGAGATACTAGTAGTTAGTTTATTTTGCATACTCATTTTACAGACAATTTAGTATTAAAGTCAAGTAAAATTTAATGATTTGTAAAGCTGTTTCTTTTTAATGTGTTGGTGCTGAAGAAGACATGAAAGAATGTACGCTTATGCTTTATCTTCTATTTGCAGCCTAGCCTTATGACGGACAGAGGTGATGGACCAATTGATAGGCTCCCAGAACATCTTCTTATAGAGATATTCATTCAACTACCAGTCAGCGAATGGGTTCAAATAGGATGTGTTAACAAGCATTGGGCAAGTATATTTCAAGGAGAATGCTTGTGGCTGACAGCTATCACAAAGAACTGGCCATCAGCTGGTCTCCGGAAGCGCTGGCCTGGGCCAATTCCTAGAGGTTCTGCTAAGAGGTGAGTTCTGTATTCTGGAGTTGTTCTGTTATCTCCATCATATATTCATATATGTCAGCATTGCAAATTTCCATGTTCTGCAAAATTCTAGTTTTTCTGCTTCTGCTTTATTCTGTAACTTCCACATCATTATCAACTTAAGAAATTGAGCACATGTGAAATAGATATAAAGTATTTTTTATCACATGGTAGGCACATATCCTTGTATGTTGGACTCTTATGTATTTTGTGTACTACATTCCTGTTGAATTTACTTCATTTAATTTCACTCTGAATTGAAGTTCATGTGAGAATCGTTAAGAACTGGCCCCTCCACTTGGACATTGAATATAGAACTAGCCTCTGCAATACATACTCAGTAGATCATAGTTAGGGAGTTGTCCTTTTTTGGATATCATCTAGTTCTAGAATTTTGAACATCCAATGATTTTTTTTTTTTGTGTTGGACTAATTCTTTAGGAGATTCCAAGCATTATATGTCAGTGAGAACTTTGTCCAGTCTGGTGGGGAAATTGACGAACTTATTGGTCACACTTACCTCTACTTAAAAGAACAGCTTGAGCGCCCTGCCATTCCTCCTTCCAGCATTCTTCATGGTACCATTATTGGTGAGGGGTTATGTTCCAAGCTTTTCTAGGAGTGAAGCATTTTACGAGTTTTGTGTTATGGCATACTTTCGAGAGAAAATTCCCTGTATGCCACTGAAAAACTGTTTGTGCCATCCATGTTTTCTTCTATTCACTAGCAAAAAAAATACTTTTCTTGCTCCAAAATTTATGAAAAATTGTAAATTTATAAAGTCACACATGGGGAACATATTTTGTTTTTGGGAAATGTTTTGGTTCTATAACATTTTTTAATTTTTAATTTGTGAACCTGACAAAGTGTTAAGGTTGAGAAGTTAAATTATGAAGTTCTAAACCTTAACACTTCAAGTTCAAAAATATTATAGAACCAAAATATTTTTCAACAACAAAAAATGTTCCCCGCGTGTTACTCTATAAATTAACAATTTTTCATAAATTTTGAAATAAAGTAAGTATTTATTTTGAGCTAGCGAATAGAGGAAAATGTTCAGTACTTGCGCCAGTGGCATAGAGGACAAGAAAATTTAAGTGGATGGCACAGAAGGAAGTTTGAAAATTTCCATGGCACAGAGGGAACGATGAAATTTTTCAGTGACATAGAGGGAAATCATGTTCCAGTGAATTTTAATAGAATATATCTGGCATTATAAGAAGCGGTAATATAAGGGACTGAATATGACTGCTATTTACTCTTAAGGGAATACTTCTGCACTTTAGTAAACAGAAAGCTAAGTAGATTGTCAAGCAATTGAGGTTTTGCCGAGCTGTGTACAAACCAGCTCATTAGCAACTGCAGGTAGTTGTGAGAATTGTTTGAACATTGTCTAAAACTTTTGTTGAAATTTTAGGCCTGTAGTCCTGTACACTCTGATTTCGTCAAAGATGACTCAGTCGAAAGCTTGGAAACCACTGTGATCTTCTTTTCTTTTCGTTTTGTTTGATACAGTTAGGAGTGTTACCTTCATGATTACTGTTTACTGATACTCATGTTTATGCTCACACTAATTTAATCTTCTTTTTTTTTAACCTTCTGTGCAGATCAGTTCATTGCTTGTGGTAAAACAGGAGATAAGGCCCATGAACTTGCTTCGAATATATGGATTGCGGTCATTGACAGCTTGGAAGAAACCCAGCAAACTTTCTTTTTGTTAAAACACCTTGCACAAGAAGGAGAAGTAAGAGCTAATTCCTAATTTTGCATGCACTGTGAAGACAACAAAGAAGTATGATTTTGTTGTGTCAGTGCAGTGTACACAATAATTACTTTTTCTACCAATGATGCACTAAAACATCTGTAAATGTATTATGATCTTTTGGCTTCAGAGTATTTGCATTGCATCTTTCATCAATAGTTACTCTGATACGTTTGATTTTGCTATTGTCATCACTGTTGAACTAGTCACCTTGTCCTAACATTATGAAAAAGCAATCGGAGGGAGTAATAAATAAGACAGAGTATTGCTTAAAAGAAATAAGGCAGAGTATAGATTATTATTGTTGACTTGATATACTGGTATGAAACTATGAATAGTGTCACTTGCTGAAAAATGCTGTTCTATCCTTCACCTGCAGTTTTTCCTTCCATTTCCATACTCAAGATCATACAATGTACTATGGAGGGTGTTTGACAAGCTGTTCACGGACTTCCGTGACTGTTTCAGCCGGGCTGATTACCATGATGCGCTGTCAGTTGCCAAGACTAGGTTTCAACCGGTACCCTCGGCATGGCTTGGCCATTAGCGCACAACTGTTATGTTGTTGTGAAATGAGCACATTGGCATAGGTATAGTAGTGATAATTCCCAATGGACAAAGTCTGGTACCGAAGAGTGAAGAGTGGTACCTTCATTGGATGATTTGTGTACATGTAGCATCTTCACAACTTCAAAACTTGAAATTGTTGTTAGAGTGGAAAGTAAACTGTTGTTTACATGGAAATATCTGGTTCGTGTAAGTTCTTCAAGCTGCTCTATACAATTCCCTGTTTGCTCTGTTACTCATATGGTTTACACATTCAACAAAATCGAGCTTCGAGGGGAATTGCTAGGTTTGTTTTTGAGTCCTTTCTATTTGCTGGTATGCATTTATGTCGATCTAGTTTATGGTATAAAATAGACGAACATTTAAGCGACCATGTTATTGTGTTCTTATGCAGTCTTCTTTTGAATGATAATCGATGCTGAAGATCGCAAACAAAAATCTTGTGCATCATTGTTCTTTCCAGCACAACTCACATGCAGTAGTCCATGCTTGTGCGACAGATTCATCTCCGAACCACACGCGCTGCATGAGGACAGTCCATAACGACCTGCTTATCGTGTTCCTGCACCTGTTTGCAAACTATATATGTTTTACAATCATTATGCATCTCAGTGCACCATTGTTGTAACCTGCATCTCCAAACCAAGCTTCAGCGATGGCCAGGTCATCCCTGCTTCTCTTGATGATCTCGATATGTGCAGCAACCGCCCATGCTGATCTGATGCTAGAGAGGTTCGAGCAGTGGATGGGCAGGCATGGACGCCTGTACACCGAAGCAGGAGAGAAGCAGAGGAGGCTGGAGGTGTACCGGAGGAACGTCGAGCTCATTGAAGCGTTCAACTCCATGAGCTATGGGTACAAGCTGACCGACAACAAATACGCCGATCTGACGAACGAGGAGTTCAGAGCCAAGATGCTGGGCTTCGGACCTCAGAGCAGGACTGTGCACACTCCAACGCCAAGCATCATGACTTGTGTTTGTTTTCTTTTCCTCTCAACACCAAGCACGTTATCACTTTCAGCAATCATGAACTGTGGAGACCGAAAGTTTTCTGATGTTATCTTCTTTTCCATGAAATTGTTCTTGATGGTTTATATATGCTGCCGCAGGTTGATAGTGAATTGTCTGAAGATTACTCTGATCTGCCGGCAAGCGTGGATTGGCGGGAGAAGGGAGCAGTGGCGCCAGTGAAGAACCAGGGGACCTGTGGTAAGTGGTAGCATCTCTTCAGTAACTGATCAGTGTAAATTTATCTGCAGAACCTCTTGATGAAACCTTGCGTTCTGCAGGTTCTTGCTGGGCGTTCTCTGCCGTAGCCGCCATCGAAGGCATCAACCAGATCAAGAACGGGAAACTGGTGTCCCTCTCGGAGCAGGAACTCGTCGACTGCGACGCCAAGGCCGTCGGCTGCGCCGGCGGGTACATGAGCTGGGCGTTCGAGTTCGTCATGCAGAACCACGGCCTCACAACCGAATCCAACTACCCTTACAAAGGTACGTGCTCCTTCCATTTGACGGCTCCAACTCCAAGAGAGATCAAAGGATCTCCATGGCTCTTTATCAAAAAAAAAAAAAAAAAAGATTTCCATGGCTTAGATGCTGTTGGGTTCGCACGCGTCGCGCGCAGGGACGAACGACGACTGCCAGAAGCCGAAGCTGAAGGAAAGCGCGGTGACCATCGCCGCGTACCGGAACGTGACGCCCAACAGCGAGCCGGACCTGCTGCGCGCCGCCGCGGGGCAGCCGGTGTCCGTGGCAATCGACGGCGGCAGCTTCATGTTCCAGCTCTACAGCAGCGGCGTGTACACGGGGCCCTGCACCGCCGACGTGAACCACGGCGTCACCGTGGTCGGGTACGGCGAAACACAGGGGGACGCGGACGGCGACGGCGCTGCCGAGCCGGGGCAGAAGTACTGGATCGTCAAGAACTCGTGGGGCCCGGAGTGGGGCCAAGACGGCTACGTCCTCATGCAGCGCGACGCCAGCGTCGCGTCTGGCATCTGCGGCATCGCCCTGCTCCCGAGCTACCCGGTCATGTGAGCTGTTGTTACTGGAGTGAACTGGGGTAGTTTACGCGGTGATGTAATTACGTATGCGAACTAGGTGAACAAGTGCAACAACAAACTCAAATGTACAACAGAATTTGATTAGTGTTTGCACAAAAATTCGATGGGATACTTAGACATAGTGCATGCATCTTGGAAACTTCAAAAGATTCCAACCATGCTCATGTGACCTGAAACAACAAAAATCGAACCCAAAACTTGACATTCAACAAGCAGGCTAAATCATAACAAGAATACCAAAACGCAGCTCATACATTATGGAGAGAAGACATGTTATAAGATTACATCTTTCTAGTTTCTACTGAAGCATCAAGATACCAGAGTACTTCTGAACCTCTTCTGAAGGCAACATCGTAGAGCCAGTCATGATAATAAATAATACAGTTAGAAATGTGTAAAGTTCCTGGCGAACCAACAGGCTACAACAAAAATTGCAGGATGCAGGGATGTGTCACCCAAGCCTAGTTGTTCACATCATTTCTTCAACAGCTTCCTCAATGTGTCCTCAGCATGTCGCTCCATCTTCGGTAGAGCCCAGTCATGTTGGATGATATCCAGGCTGTCTTTCTCAGCACCCAAACTCTGGAAATGGCCAATTGAGAAAGGTGAGATCTTTCTACCTAAATCAAATCCTTGCAAAGAACCACTGACACATGCATGCATTTAGGCACTCATGGAATCACAATGAAAGGACCAAGAAGATTGAAGGGAAATTTGTAACATATGTCCACAACTTTGTAAAGGATTTGTAGCATTGTCCTGCAGCTGATAACAGAACCATAGCCACCTAGTATTTGTGTTGTAAGCATTCTTTAACAAAGTAAAAACATCCTAGAGCTGCACCTACTTAAGAAACCAAGTAAGTGGAACAAAATTCATAGACAACTAATTAGCTCTTATCACCAATACTGTGGAAGACTATAGATCCATTTGATACAAAAAGAAAAAACATTCATAGAAACTCCACCAAGCAGTGCTTTTACATAAACAAGATCCATTTTGTGACAAGGTTAAATTAAATGCAGGAGTGACATAAAAAAGTGAAAAACAACAAACACCAAGCATTAGCTGTGGCCCTCAATGTGTTTATCCTTTTATACCATGTATAAAAGTGTGTGCAGTGTGATGTGCCATGCATGTCCATAACTTCATATGCTACTAAGCACCAGAACTCCAATTAAAAGTAAGTGTATCATTTACCATTGTCGGGTTTGCTCCAAATCCACCACCCATCTGCATCATCTTTTGCGCATCATCAGTTGCTGCATTTCATAAACAAATAATCAAATTCCCTGGTAACAACAACAGGAGAAGAAATAACAGATACAGCCAGTAAACATTGATATAAAGATTTGAGCTGATGTGGACTAAAGTATGTGTCATACCATTTTCTTCACCAAGGATCAGACTGAAGAGGCCCCTCAAGCCGAATAAATTGAGGAAATACCTATCGATAACAGCAAAATATTAGTGCACTTTCCCTCTAAAAAATATATTATAGCACTTTAGACTTTTGAATGCTATATTATAGCACTTTAGGCTTTGTTGTTGTTGTATATATCACCAAGAGAATTCATTGACAAAAAGATACAATTAAATACATACCATGAACGGCTGCTAACATAGCTCACATCGACTGTACTCAGGTCGATCCCATTTTGCAGCATTCCCCTGAATCTTTGAGTCAATGGAAAAGGAATTTTCGCTGAAAAGAGACAAGCAGATATGATGAGCTCACTGCATCTGCTCTGTACTTCACAAATGTGATAAACACAACAGAAGTATTGAATATGCATGTTCAGATGTCCTCAACAGTCAACAGTATGATATCGATGCTCTCACTAGACCCTAATTTCATCTGACGCTTTTAGTTATTAATTAAAGAACACATTCTCCTTTAGAATTTTCATTGGAATCACATGCCAATATAGTAGGAGAGCAAATGACTACAAACATTGATATTGCAAGAAAAATCTAAACTAATACTTTTTTCCAAATGGCAGAACATACTAAGAAGCATTCATAAGTTTCTTTAACTAGAACAACTAAATACCAGTATTTCACTTCTCTAAGTAACAAAGGTGATCTTACAGGTTCCAACAGTGTTTGTTGAATATGAACCTGGAACTGTGTAGGTGGCATGTGAAAAGATCATGTAACACAACACTACACACACCAAAGCACATATGGGCATACCTGCAACAAAACCTGAAAAGAAGAAGTTCACCCACGCAAATGTAAGTGTCTGCAAAAGGACAAGGCAGCATGTTAATATAAGGGGTGATACACAAATACAATCATACACCGTGATCATTTGAAGAACACTGAACCTGAGGAACTATCATGGATAGATTCTTCTTCATCATGTCCATGGCCATGTTTGGATCTGAAAACATGGCAGCCTGAGCCTTTTGAGCATCTTCCTTTGGAACATGAAGCAATCCATTTTCCTACAGTGAATTAGAAATTGTCACCACGAATCCACAATATTCACTCTGGACCATGTACCAATTCACTCTGGAAGTCTGGATCAACAATAGTGAACCGTGAACAGGGCAACCATGGCAATTCTCAACAACTTTGCAGTATGACTCTCGTTGCAATATCTATTGTTTTTGCACTCTCTATTACCTACTAATAATCAGTATATGCTTTACTGGGCTCTAGTTCTCACTCAATTGAGATCAGTGAAGTATTCATCAGATACAACAAGCGTAGTTACCTCGTTGGTGTAATATACTTTGCGCGCCTTAAAGGCCTTAGCCGGGATGTACTGCGAATTAGACCTCAAGTTCCTAGCCCTGATGACCACCTGCCTGCGGAGCAGCAAAACCATCACGTCAGTTCACAGATCAACGGCTGAAGAATAACTACATCAAAAGTCGCGTCCACTACGCTAGCACACACGAATTACTGAGCAAGCAAGGCCCAGGGCAATAGTTCCTGGATCCAGATCGCTCGACCGGATCAGGAGAACTGGGGAGCAGATCAGGAGGGAATTGAAAGCGGGGAGGGCGAATGGAGCACAAACCCCTCCTTAACGTGCTTGGGGTCGGGCGGGGTGGAAGGCACCGGGGAGCGCATGAGCTTGGAGACGAAGTAGCGCAGCACGCCGATGAGGACCATGACTACGGAGAGCGGGACCAGGACCCAGTCCCGGATCGCCGTGTCCAGAACCAACTCCTCCGCCATCACCGCTGGGAGGTGGAGCTCTAGCTGGGCGACCGGCGGCGGCGTAGAGAGGTGCGAGAGCTCGCCGGGTTGGGCGCGGGTGCGGATCGGTTGGCTCAGGCGGAGGAAACGACGACCCTCCAGTCCAGACTCCAGAGAGAGAACCTTTTCCTCTTCGCCGGTTGCTAGTTGGGGTTAATGGGTCGGGTCCGATTCATTGTCGTTTTGCTCTAGTTGTGGAGTTGAAAATAGGCCCACGTTAGCGGGCCACGAGGCAAGCTCAGATGGGCCGGTCTGAGGCCCTGTTTGAAATCCCGAACCGGCCCATCTCGTGCAGTCGTGCACTGTCCTCCTTTCCAACTCAGACAATGAATCAAAAACAATTTTATTTGATTTGATGAAACACAGGCGATGAATCAATCTGTTCGTTCATCCTCCCACTTACTGGTCATTATGTCTAGAGTTCTTTTGTGTGGATTAGACTTGTGTACTATTGCCGGTATTAATTTATCTCGGTGCTAACTCTTATCGCGTTGTTGCACTGCACCAGCAGATGTATCCAACAAGGATCGACTTGAGGATCTGGAAGCTTGTGCGCGTGAGTGGATGCTTGTACATTTATTGACTGTTAAATTTAATCTTCTTACGTATTGTACCAGTAACAACTATCATTCCATATACTTCAACCAGGTGCCCTCAATTTTTTTTTCTCAAATACGTGAAAAAGTTGTGCATCATTGTATTAAGAAAAAGGTGTCAAAATAGCACAAGTTTACAACGCTAATGGTGGCGCATTAGCAACACAAGTATGTTATTTATAGGTTTGAAAAAAATGCATGAATTTGGTTGATACAGAGCCTTTTGGTGATGTATATCGCACATGTGCATGGAGGCAACTCAATGAAGCATTTTATAAAATGATAAAGCAAAATGTTGTCACCCTTGCTTCATTCAAAGGTGATATTGCAAATTGTGCACTTTTCTTTTCATATTTGTATTTGGTCATTTTCTAACTAATGATTCAAATTATGGTTCCAGGAGCGACAAGGTTTTTTGCATGCTCAGGGTTTGTTATCGACTGGGATGATGAAGAATGTGGAGAAAATGAATGTCAGGTTATTCTAACTTCTGCATGCTTGATTAGAAATCATGAATATCCCTTTGACGATGGAAACAAAATCGCTGACGGCTTGAGGGTTGGTGCTTATTGTTATTTTGTTTTTCTAAAAAAAGTTCCGAGATACTAGCTCAACTCTATGTCATTTGACCCCCTCAAAAGAAAAACTCTATGTTATTTGCAGATTGAAGTGTTGCTTCCAAATGAACAACGTAGAGAAGGGACACCAATATGTTATGATTTACATTACAATCTTGCTCTCGTCAGTGTTAAAAAGTTATCTTCTGTCACCCATGCAGTTCGTTTGTGTACACAAAAAATGCATAGAAGGGTAAATTACTCATCTAAGCTAGTAGCTTTAGGTCGTTGCTTCAAGACAGGTGATTTAATGGTTTCAATTGGGAAATCGGTTTACTGGTCAGGCCCATTTGATTGTGAAACGTTTCGACACTCTACATGTGAAAGGTATTGTTGTTAAACTCCCCCCCCCCCCCCCCCCCCCCACTTATGCACAACCGAAGTGAATAGTTCCATCGTAATGAGATTAAATTACATTTGGTACTGCAAACAGTAACTTTTCAATTTAATCTGGTTAGGCTGGGATTGGAGCCGAAGGCGCTCACAGCGTAACGGTAAAGCCGTTGGCTGGGAGGGTGCCCACCTGGGTTTGATCCCCGGTGCCGCACCATTTATTTGTTGAGTTTGCGCCCACCTCCCAGTACGGCGCGGTGGTGTCTCCTGAGCTGCCGGTATGTGCATGCGTCATGTTGGCTGCTCCATACGTATGTGCTGGTGATGCCTCGCGACGGCTGGTTTCGGTGGGTTCCTTCTTAATATAATGTTAGAGGGACGTCGGACCCCTAATTGAGTTTTTTTAGGCTGGGATTAGAGGACCCCCTTCTTGATATTTATGGGAATTATGTCTGTATGAACTTCTATGACCCGCCCCTCTGAATATTTAGGTGCTTGTCATTCATTGTCCAGTATGCACTTTTACTCTACGGTTTGTATGTGAATTTTATAATTTTATAATAATATTGTGTAAACAGGTTCAGTCATCAAACATAAGTTTCTATTACCTGTATTTTTGTTTTTGATAGGTCGGGTGCTGAGGCTGATAATTTCCGTTTTGCTGGAGATGACAGAGTTTGCCTGAACGTGTATGCTGATACATTCCTTTTACTAATTATATTACAATGTTTTATAAACTTGTTATCTCATTACATTGCTGAACGATGGAATGACAGGTGGCCAGTGTCTGAGTCGTATTGGTGTGATCCTGGTGATTTGGATGGTAATACTGATAAAGATGAATATAAACGTAGAATAATAGACAGTGGCCGCTTTAAATTCATTCATTGAGCAATTTACTATCTCAAGTAATCAGTCTGCCATGCTGAATTGCGGATCCATATGCTTTAGTCGTGGAACTAGTTTTGAATTGGCTCGTCTTGAAGAAGTTTGAACAAGTGCTTCTTCTTTATATTTCAGGAAACTTCACGTATTTACGGAGGAGTTTTGTTTGCTTAATTTGTGAGTGAAACAACCACTTTCTATATAGGCGTGTGCATCTCTTGTTATCAAGCGAGTGAAAAATAAATGAAGTTAGTTACTGTGAAAATCTTGTGCTCAATGAGGAATGCAGCTTAGGATGCTGATGCTTGCGTCTGGGTGGAACGGGTGGATGTGGTATGGAGCGACAGCGAGCTAACGCGCAGAAATCGTGCAGCTGAAAGCCGCAGGTCTGGCACACGAACCACTTCCTGGCGCCGGGGAAGCGAGTCATCTTATAACTGCGACCGCCCACTATATGCGTTTGACGTGGACCGGAATGTTGGGAATAGTGAAGCCTCGCTGGTTCAATCATATGCAATTGAAAAAAAAAAACTTTTAGTACACCTCTGCGTCAAAGAAGAATTTTTTAGAGTAACAAGTACAACTACGAGCCTTGTTTCAGATTGTGCAGCTCCTCTGCTCTGGAGAGCTATTCAGCTATGAATAACATTTGTGATTTTACGAGTGAAATATGTTTGTTAACCAAAACTGGTGACCACATGTTTTGAAATGGTGAGGAACAACAAATGGTTTCACTCGTCGGCCAAAAAAGAAAAGCAATGCTTCCTATCTAACCATTCCGCACAGGTGACATGCTGAAACTGTAAAGGATTGGCAATCCCAGTCAAGGATAAAACTTCTACGGCAAGTCGGCAAAGATTTCATTGTTAAGTAGCTTGTTCACTAAGCTGGCTGCTTGTCCTTGTCAGCCAGAAGAATGTCCTTCCATGCCTCATAGAGCATCCAGGTGATGCCAGAATTCGGCATAACCTTCAGGCAGCTTGCGCCCCACCCACGGTAAAGCCCCATAAGGCCCTCCTCCTGGATCACTTCTGACAAGGCAGCGATCATGTTTGGTGGACATTTCCCTTGCAAGGCACCAACCATTAGCCGCTTCCTTGCTACTTCCAGCGGGAAGCTGATTGTACTAGCAGTAAGACCTGTGGATTGCATAGCAAAACATCAGCAAATTCTGTTTGCTCAAAGCCTCAAAGTCTGAAATGATTATTGAGCAATATGTGGAATGCCCTTGATTTTGCTAATTCGTCTTCATCATAGAATTGAAGATAAAATGTTGAACTCGTAAACCAAAGGTGATTGACTGAAACTAGATGTAAACTTAGGGGATACTGAATCTTACCTGACAGAGCCCCAATAACTAGTAGCTCAGGACGAGTCAAAGACGACTTCTTATGTAAGCGACAGTAAGAGGTCTTCATTGTATCATACATAAAAAAGTAGCATGTAGTGTAAGGAACCATGCCAATTAGGGTTGGGAATAGGCCTGCATAGAGACCACGAATACCATCTGTTTGGTAAATCTTGCTGAAGGCAAGGCTGATGCTAGGATAAGTTTTTCGGTTGACAGTCAAGCGATCCTGTAAGAGCATCAATGCTTTACCAATAAGTAATACTAGTATGTTTTCTAGAATTGAACATGTGGATTAAAAAATAATGTTAACTGTCAACAAGGTCATAGTTCAGTAATTACCTTAATAACTTCAAGAGGATGGCACATCAAAGTGGCAGCTATCCCAGCAGCTCCACCAGCAATAGCAATCGGAGATAAGAAGTGGAGTGGCAGTTCAATTTTCAGATTACCAAGTTGTATCTTTGGGTATCCATTCTCTTTCCAGTTAGCCTGCGCCTCTGCCATGCTCCTTTTGACACACTCAAATGTTGCTAGCTCAATTGCCTGTGTAGGAATAATGCGAACCATGTTTATTGTGTTACCTGCCCAAAGCCCTTGCCACCCATTTTGTTCAATGATCTCCACAAAACTACCAAGAATATGCCTCGACCCTACCCCTACAACCATTCTTGTCCTGAAATCATTGCGCCATGCAATTATGTTACTATTCCTTTGCTTTATTTAAGAGACACAATAAAAATTATTGCACAGCGCACAACCAAATATTGATGTCAACATGCATCAAATGCACAGAAAAATGCTCACATGAATTCAAAGGTTCTACACTAAAAAAATAGTATGCTTATGCGTGACTCTGTGAGTACTATGTTTCTCTATATTCAGTATTAACTTATTTCACTTAAACTTCGGAGTGGTAGAATGAAAAAATGTAAAGGAAAAATCAGAAAATAAGTTTTCCTAAATGATGAGAAACTAAAGTTTAAAGATATTTGTGAACTGACATACATGTCATCCTTCAGAAGACAACATCATACACACAATGTAAGATGCCATGTCCGGTTATCTGGTCTCTGAAATGCATGCATCAACCTCAAATCTTAAAACAATAACAACAAATCCTATAGTTTCGATGTGAGCATGGTAGTGTACAACGTTGCATAAATTCTTGTATAGCTTAAGCAGATTAAATGGACCTGATGTGCACAGGTGAGATCAAAATCAATAAATACCTGATAGTCTCAAGAGGGGCAAGAATAGCTTTAGACATAGCACCAGCTAATGCCCCACTGGCAAATTCTCTGACTTCTCTGCGCCCCAAAATACTCTGCATCAAATGCAAAGGAACACCTCAAACAATCCGTCATAAATCAATGACCATCTTCAACATTAAATGTCACAAGGCATTTATGATAAATAAATGGAAGTACTTTTCTAGGGAAAACCTACCTGCAAGCACTTTGATATTGTAGAGGATTTATGACAATGATAGAGTAAGATTCTTCATTTTACACAGCTGATAGTTTTTTTCTTCTTAGAGAATGTAACAAGTCAATAGTCACGTATCTAATCCATTATAACAGAATTCCTTAAAGAATGTTTTAAAGCATGTATGATTACCAGTTATTGAAAGTTAGCATATAAAGTTTTTTTGTAGTTATTAGGATCCAAAGAACTATTTAGTTTCTTGTTAAGGGGGCAACAGTATTACCATGTCTTCCCATAGCCCAGGTGTTTGTTTCATAAACAGTGCATAGGTTTTGTGATGTTGTCAATAACAGAGTGCTCAAACAAGAGCAACATCCTAGTAAAAACAAGTTAGAATATTTTGTTGCACCTAACACAATCCCATTGGAATGTTGGAGCATGAAGTAAATGAAATACAGGAGAACGAACGGACAATTGGTTTTATGCATGTGTAAATAACTTCCAAAGCAGCAGATTAAGACCCAAAAAAAAACATGAACAGAGAAGGACAATGCCATTCAAACTGTGAAAGAAACATTTTGTCCAAACCTGTAATGGAGAACATACTACATGCCAAAATTTATCTAAGTTGGCTAACACACAAAAGTAGTAGACTTATGGAAAAGAAAAATAGAAGTGAGGCTAAGACCATAAAAATACATGGACAAAGGACAAATATTGTTCCATCTGTGAACAAAACACTTTTGTCCAGACCTGCTGCAGAGAAATCAGTGGATAAAGACCACAAAAGAACATGGACAGAGAAGGACAAATATTATGAATAATTTGTCCAGATGTGCAATGGAGCACATACGATGTGCCAAAATTTTCACTAAGTTGATTAACACAAAAAAATGTAATTAGACTCGTGAAAAGAAAAATATACATGAAGGAATATACATAGATCACTATCTAAAGCCAAATAAAAAAAATCCCAGACCAACTATGATTCTTATATAATTTATATTATAGATAGAAGTATGACAATAATGCATGTACACATTGATTGTATGCATCAATACGGTCTGAATAATGTATGACCTCAGATGTACCTTACATATAAATGAAAAAAGTTGGAAATTAGGGTTATGACAAGAAATGAAAAAAGCAGCATTGTACGAAATGAAAAGGGAAGCACTAATCAACAAGAGGTACCAATCGATGATAAACTTACAAGTTCTTGTTGTATCTGAAATGAACTAAAAAAATGCTGCAGCAGCAACTGGAATGATCGATGAAGCAGTTTCACCAAGTAGGCTACATGGGAATAGGTTCCACAAGTTCTACAGCAAACTACTAGCCCGAATGAGAAACGTATGAATTCGAAACGCTGTAATGGGGGGAGTCAGTGCGTCAACAGTCTACAACCGAACCACGCATCCAATGGGTGGGGGGGAGCACCGCTTGACAGCTCAATCTGATTACACGAATTAGCCACGCAGAATCGTTGGGATTTCACGCTCTTATCTCTGCATCAGGATAAGTACCAAAAATAAGAGGCGCGGATGTTTCCTTACCCTCACCGCCCCTCCGACGTCCGGCAGCCTGACGCCGATGATATCCGCGACCTTGTCGCCGTCGAGGCCGTCGTCCCTGGGCAGCGCCATGACGAGCAGATCCTTGTAGCTGCCCCCGCCGCTCCCGCCCATTCCAGCGCCGGCACCGGCAAAGCCCACGCTGGCGAGCGATAGCTTCCTGCCGCCGCCGTCGCCCGGCGCGTCATGGTAGCCCATGGCGGCGCGTGACCGCTTCCCTGGTCCTGCTTTTGGATTTACAAGGGTGGGAGTTTTCTAATAAAGGAAACCAGGAGGGTGGGCAGAAAGTTTTCTTTGCTGCTCTGCGCGCCTTGCGATCTCCTCCGGATGGCGTGGCTGGGATGTGAAAACAGGAGAGAAAAAGGGCACGAATGTTAAAAAGGTTAGTACGACTGGCTGTGCTGTGGCACCGCTGTTTGGGCGCGTATTCGGTACACGTAGAGGGATGTTGTCTTCAATTTGTGTGGGGATGTTGTCTTCAATTTTTGGTATTTCACTCTTTTTTAATAAAAAATAATTGGATTTAGTTTCTATAATTTCATCTACGAGCTAATGTCAAATGTTGTGTCTTATTAAAGCCCTGTTGGATTTTTTAGTTAGCTAAAGTTTAGCCAACTAAATTTTAGTAGGTGCATGTTTAAATATATGACTAAAGTTTTTTATTAAATAAAAAATAGATATATTTATTTTTTATTAATTAACTAAAAAATGAATATATGTATGGGTTGAAGAGTCACATATGTGAAGCGGTAGTTTTGACTTTAGTTTTTTTTTCCAAGTTTAGGAGTTTTTATGAGGGTTGGAGTGACTAAAGATTTAAAATTTAGTAGGCGGACTGACTAAAGTTTAGGAGATTTTAAGAGATTATATTTAGAGCAAATATAATTAAAGTTTAGTCAGATAAAATTTAAAAATTGGATTCAAACAGGATATAAATAACACTCGATATTTTTTTGTTTTCTGTCAATCAACAAATAAATACTGTTCACTTGTTATGAAAGGGACAAAAAATTCTATACATCGTTTGTAAAAGAGTTGAAAAGCTTACAAGAGCTTGACAACTTTTATAGTAAGTACAAGCAACAACTTTGTTCTTTATTTAGTATCTGACAAATTTATAATTGCAACTACTAAGATCTTACGTAGTATCATTTAAAAGTACGACGATTAATTGCTTGTGTCATGTTTCAATCTACTAACTTAGCTGTCATTAGAAACTATGCATGTTCGCGCAAACATGTTACCAAGATTTTATATGTGTGATATAAGATTGATAAAATGATACAAAGTATTATCTTTATTTGTTCAGAATTAGTATAGGATGTAGCACTGTTTACATGATGAGCTGATTTTTTTTTTAAGTAATGAGGACGGAAAAATACACCTTATGACGCTGTACATCGCGACCATACAGACCTGACCGATCCAGTCGGCGTATACGTTGAATAGCTTGATCAACCCGAGGCATACGAATTCGGCTACTGCGGCAGGCGCGAGAAAGCTGCTGGGTGCTGGCCGTGTTTGGCTGTTTGCCCAAATCGTGAGATTGCCGCGGAGGCGTGCACCCCGGCCTTTTCCACCATAAAACTTGCCGCCGCCGCCGTAACGATCCGCGGACTCCTTTCCATTTGGGCTTGAAGCCCCACTACCCGCGGTTCACTCGCGCGCGCAACATCGCCGCCTCGTCGGAACCCTAAAACCCCGCCGGGCGCCTCGGCGTCGATCGCGTGCCTCCGCCGCCCGCGGCGATGGTGAGGGTGTCGGCGGAGGCGAGGCGGCTGGAGCTGGCCGATCGATGGCGCAAAATCCAGGAGGACGAGGAGGCTGAGGACGACGGCAAGCCGTCCACGGCCAAGCACGGTGGCCTCATCCGGGCCAAGGAGGAGTGGTACGTGCGGCTCTATCTCTGCTTTCCCTGATATGGCTAATTGGAAGGAGTAGTGCTTGCGCTGATTTGATTGAGCAGCTTCCTAGTCAGTTTGGGCAGTTGTTTTTGGGTACTCGGATCAACAATCGCGAATGTAGGTGCCTATGGTTTTACTCATTCTCCTAAAATTGATCCGTGGATCAATATACTGGTAGGAACTTTTGCTGATTCTAGGTTGATATTAAAATAAAGAAATGCAGGTATTGATAGTGTAGAAGTAGTGAAGTACAGTGCTACTATTTTTATAGTAGATATAAATTGGGTTATGTGGAACATACTACTTACATGTGGTGGTAGTTACGGCACATAATAGTGCGTGGGTCTAATGGTACTAGTGCTGGTTTAGGATTTGCTGATTGGAACTTTCATTGCTTGTGCTGATTAGAACTCATGCGGCTTGGATGTATTGCAATAAGCTTTGGAAAAGTTTCTGTGTGAAATGCGAATGTAGGTTCTTAAGGGTCCTCTTGCTTCCTTCATATTGCCTTTGTGATGTGACCCGATCTATTCATCGGGAAGCAATACCACAGATTTCATAGTTTATTAACATTGTGAGTGCGAGTTTTGATACTATGAATTTCAAGCTACACGAAGTCCGACGGTACTGTTTTTATTTGACGTGAATTTGATTTTGTGGAACTAAACCTTTCAAATGGCTTTAGCGGATTGAGTGTATGGTTTAGCAATCTGTAATGCACACAAAGTATATTTGAAACCAAATGTAGGGTTTATTTTTTTGTTTGGTTCTCTGAGCTTTTCCATGGTAAGTAAATGAGTTGGATGTTTGTAGGTTGTCATCTGATCCCTTTTGCGCATTAAGCGTAGTAAGTTAACATTGGGTCCAAATGATGTTATTGGCTTTGAATGAAAACTTAGCAAGCTAACAGTGCTAACATGAGGGCCTGAATGATTTTGATGGGTTTAAGAGTCACCGACAAGAATGTAAATTTTACTCAGAAGGGCATTATCAATGTTGATTTTTTCATGTAGCCTCGTACCGTGAAGCTGCCGTCACATTGGATTGGAGCATTTGTAGCTGACTTATTTTGTCATCTTTCGATTATTTGCATGGGCCCTTGAACTGATGGGAAATTAATAATTGGATTACCACAATCATAAAGTGTTTTCACATGTACGTGTTTTTAGAAACAAGGAACTCCTGAAATCAAATTGGCATTTTTCCTGAAGAGTTAGTGTCAATAAAGTTCCCAGTGAATGGTATTTTGCTATGAGTTACTATCTAATTTCCTGTTTGTCACTCTGATGTTGGATATGTTGAGGGGTTATGACTAGAGATGTGCAAAGATGAACTGAATTCAGGTTGGCAATAAGGCTTCTTCAGTTATAGAGGACTGTATATTCAAAACGATCAAAGCTATGCCCCAAGTTGCTGGCAGTCTGACAGGACAAATCAAAACATATATAACACTTCTTCTGCATCAACTTTAAGGACCAATACTACCTTTTCAATTTCTATTCTGCATCTTACAATTTGAATAGTTATGAGAACATGATCGTTATTAATTTTTAACACTACACTGAGCTACTCTTAGTTGATGGTGAGGAGGATTTCAGTAAATGCTGCTGAGGTCTCGAACTCGAGACCTCTTGGCTCTGATACCATGAAACAACGCACCTAACCAGTCCAACCCAAAAGCTTAAGCGATTGAGAAGGGGCTAGGGCGGCTTTATAGCTCAACACCCCCCTCGCAGCGCAGCCCACGTGGGTGCAGACGGCTGCCGCTGGGGCGCAGCGTGGGAAATGGGTGGCACAAGGAATGCGGGTACCGGGGCTCGAACTCGAGACCTCCTGGCTCTGACACCATGAAGCAGCGCACCTAACTAGTCCAACCCAAAAGCTTAAGCGATTGAGAAGGGGCTAGGGCGGCTTTATAGCTCAACACACAGGTTATCTAGTTTTTTAATCTTTTGTAACTGATGTAATCCATTGTTGGGACTTAAGACAGGAAGACATCGATTTTTCTACACCACTGAATCTGACCACCAAAAGTTTGTACATGGGCTAGTTTATGATGTCTGTTATTTTTCCTGATTATGCTGATGAATTCTGAAGTTTCATGTTTGTCTAACAACTGCAGGTTTTCCCATTGTTATAACTTTCTGGTAAATTTGCCACAAGAAGAGCATATCTGGTGCGGATATGCTGATATTATGGGCCCTTTTTTGGAGACGTTCCATGGCTTCTTTGATGATGAAGATGAAAACTCATCTCTTAAAATGATATGGAGACGAGTTTCTCAGGAACTGGGTATCTGCACACAATGTGTGTGCGAACACCACCAGGGACAGGATTTTTTCATTACTGAATATCGATCAGATACTGTGGACCCCCTTCTGAAAGTATTGCATCTTCTTGATGAAGAGAGGGTAACAGAACATCTTATGCAGATCAATGCAAAGATCCAGCTCAAGGAATATGACCCTTCATGCCATGGTGCAGAAGTTGTTAGCATAATGTTCGAAGTAAGATCCATTCATGTGAATGAAACTCTTTAGTTTCCTTGTTATGCCATTAATAATACTGGTTTCCCTTTATCCTTTATATAACATTATAAAAAAATTCCCCATTTGGGAAACTGAAAGCATAACCAAAACATGACTTTCTTGCACAGAACATTCTCCGCTCTTGCCAATGAACCTCCTCCTTTTTTATGTATAATATGCAGTGTCAATATCTTGGACAAAAGCATAACCATATGAGCCATCTCGTAGACTCTTAAATTTTTACAGGTTTGATGTTTTTTCTCTTTTATTTGCAGGTTTTGATGTATCCCGTTCTGTTAGATGACCAATCATTGGCTAATCAGTTTCAGATGTTCATAGAAACAATTGATGAATCATATGAAGTGAGCCTTTCAACTAATCAGCAGTACCCTGTAAGTTACCTTTTTTCCCCCCCATTGCTCTGTTATTTCTCTCCATAAAGCTTCACTTCAGTGTCTGACACCTGTATCTCATAACGTTTTGAAAATTTCAAATTAGGGTGCTTATGCCCTACTTTTCTTCAGAAGTGGCAAAGCGCGGGCTATCGGACTTCGTTTAGCTCGATCCATGGGGAAACTGAGGTATGCTCTCCTCAATCTTTTCTTAAGTGGACCAGTCATGGAAAAATAAGGATTTATCCAGTTTTTGAGAATCGCTCTAAATAGTGATGTCAATACGGCAATATAGATCCACTTTTGTTTTCTCTCTTTTCCCTCTTTTGTTTGGTTTTTATTATTGCTCTTTCCTGACCCCTTTTCTTCTTTTCCTTCTCCCTTTTTGTTTGTGTGTTCTTGTGCTTTGGTCCTTCGGGGACTTATCTGTAGCCTACCCCAACTTGCTTGGTCCTTTTTGTTTGTTTGTTGTTGCTGTAATACATCAATATGGTAAAAGAACAAGTCTCATGTTCAGTAAATCTATAGTTTACCATCAGAGAAAACAAATTATAGTATGATATAACTGCATCAGCCTATGTCAGGTATGCAAGTTGTGCTTCAATAATTGCTGTAGTTACCTTTTGAATGAAAGCATGTTGGGTCTGGTTTGACCCAGTTCAGATTCAACGTGTGCCTTTTTTAATGCAAAGCACCAGTTGATCATGTTGGCCTGTGCGCATGCTGGTGCAGCGTGATACACGGTTATTTTTGTTAACTGTCCAGTTTAAATGGGTGGGGTTAAGACAATCTATACATTTGCATGTTCTGATAGTGTTAACTGTAAACATAGACGCCCACACACCAGATTTGACATCACCACTTTAGGATGAGAAGAACGATGTTTACTTTGATAGCTACTTTGCTAGCTTTTTTACTCTGCCTTATAAATTTTGCGCTGCCACAGAATTATGATCCCATGCTTCCCTTTTGGGTTGTACTGTACCATAAAACACTACCCCAATGGCGTCTTATTTACTGACACCCTAAAGTGTGATGCCCAATTGTTGTTTAATTAATAATAAAATATCATGTTATACAGTTTACATGATTATTAGCTTAAATTGATGAACCTCTGTAAACATGTGCTCCATCTAGTTTTACCTGTTTTTTTTAAGTCATCAGATGTGAGAGACTTTAATTTGGAACTTTGGACGTGAACATAACTCTTGAAAATCCCTAGCAAAAATAACTTCCTAATGTAGCATATAACTGTAACTGAAAAAAAGGCACCAGACAATTAAAAAAGCTTTACAATAACAAATGCGAAACAATAACAATCATACCATACGGCGAATTAATTGCTCTTGTAAGAGCTGTGCAATGATCCGTACACACTAAAAAAAAGAATATTTCTCAAAAGTGATGATTTACTTGATACTGGGTGTCAGATGTACACTAAAGCAACCTTGTACAGCCTTTCAACATCTTTTGCCAAGAAAGTCCATTCAGATGCTAAAAGATTAGCATATTTTTACTGTCCAAATACCTACGCCTTTGCCGACTCTAATAAAGTAGCAGTGCCCAAGCTGATCCAAATCACAATGCACAAAAGGAATCCAACAATTCAGCCCACCATGTGCATGTGGCAGCGTGTCCGTCAAATCGTCTCTCAACCAGACCCAGTTTTTAGTATTTATAAAGTCATCATGTGTAATAATATTTATGCTTGCAGGAGGGCAGTTGATTTGGATCCGTTGCAACCCTTGCTTCAGAAGTATATCAACTTTTTAGAAACAGAAGTTCTACCATCTACTTCAGAACATTCGAGGCCTAGAGTGCAGCTCAAAAGAGCTGACATTTGGCTTGGATTTAAATCACTGTATGTAAGTTTGACACATGACTTATAGTGCTTTCATATATTCCAAATGACTTATAGTGCTGACACATGACTTTTGCAGCCTTGGATTTATTGAGGCGCCTGCTTATGAGGATGGAATTTTGGAGAAATACCCTGTGTTCCTGAGTATTGTGCTTAACCATGTCAGTGATGACAGATCTGATTTATCATGTGCTGTCAGTTGCCTCAAAGCTTCATTTGAAATGCTTGGTAAATCTTCAGTGAGTTTCTGTTGACCTATTATGCTTGCAAACTTATCAAACTGATACATCGATTGTTGTAGGTTGCAAACTTTGGTTGAGAACAACATTATCACCTAGTGTTATGCGGAACACATTATTGGGTCACTGTTTCCACACTCGAGATGAGAAAAGTCACAAAGAAATTTTCGATCTTTTCCTCCCATTTCTCCAGGCATGTCTGCTGTTCCTTTACTGATTTTACCTTCTCATCAGCAAAACTTAATTAGTTATTATGATAAGTCAATTCTACATATGCAGTCACTTGAAGCACTACAAGATGGTGAACATGAAAAGCAAAGGAGGAACATTCTGTATTTTCTTCTTCATCAAGTAACCCGAAGTAGTAATTTCAGTGCTCTGATGAGAAAAAATGCTACTAAGGTTAGCTTTTTTTGGTGCCTATTTGCTTCTCTAGTTTTTTTTTTCATGAACACATTTGCTTCTTTAGTTATTGGAAAGTTCGTTTAAGTTCGGTCTCCTTATTCTCGAATTTCAAAATCAAAATTTAAAGCATATTACTATTTTTTTATCTGCATTTAGTTGAGGCAAGCGTTACATAGAACAGACTTTTGAAATTCTTCTCATGGTTTGGAATGAGTATGGAAGTTAATGTGAAACGTAAGAATTATCCAGGAACATATGCCATTGGATGCTGTGTCATCCAAACACACCTTGGTGTTTTTCGAAACCACAAAAATATTATATTATAGAAAACTGTGGTCTTTTTTTTTAAAATGTGGTATAATACGAGTAAGGAACTGAAGGCTGATTTCTAAAACCCCTGTTGTGTACATATTGTAAGTTTGTAACTTGCAAACACCCCTCAAATATAGGATAATACTAGTGTATTTTCCCTGAATTAAATAATTCTAATGTATTGACCATATTTGTTGATGAAGTGGATGAGCATAAAGCTGCAGTCGAGTACCCCTTGGTGGTCGAACCGCACCCATGTAGTGCCATGATATGATTGAACATTTTATTCTCAGAATCCTCGTTATATACACTAACTAAAAACATGCAACCAGCGATTTTGATTTGTTATGATGTAGGGAGCTCACTCATCTTGAGTGTGTTGATCCATCATGGGAGTTTCAAATTGTGTTCTACATTCTATATTACCATTTATGGTATGCTACATGTAGAACAGTTAACTAATGTTTGGCTAACCTATAGTAGGGTTTCATAGAAATTTCAAAGTTTGGGTTGTCATATTATTTAGTTTACTAATGTTGCAAAATGTGTAATGTTTTTACTTGATTTCAATGATGTTTTTTTTTCCTTCCAGATCGCTCTTCTTATTGTACAAAGAGGCTACACTATGAGCCCTCCTTCCCCACCTTCTGAATGTGTCCATATGTGGTAATGACCAGGCATCTTATCCTGGAAATGCTTTATATATTAGATTGCTCATTATCTGTAATGTTCGTGAAGCCTGTAATGATTTATTGTTCATTATGACAGCATCTGTAATGTTCGTGAAGGCCTGTATTAGAACTAGAGACGAAACCAGTGATTTATTATTCTCAGAATATCCAATAACAGTTATGCCTTTTGAATTATTCATAGGATCTGATTATGGCAAGCATGTTTTTGGTGTTTTATTTAATTTGTAAGTTCCAACATCAACATCCTGCATTCTGAATTTCTGATGATGGTCATTATTTCTATATTCCACCTACACCTGCCTTGCTGTTTTTGAAAGTTGCCAAGTAAAAAAATCACAGGATGCCCTAGAAGACATGCTGCTAAAATATTTTAATTCTAAACAACAACATCCTAGAAAATATTTAGATGGGCCATATAGAACCTAGAGTTGTATATCGAGCCTTGATTTCACGAGTTCTTCAGTGATAGAAACACAATCCACCAACATATGTTACCCAGCTTTGGGTTGAGTGGTTTGCATGGGCCATTCGTGGTTGAATTATCTGCTAAGATGGGTTGTGTCGAGCTGTTTGATCGTTTGAATGGATTGAATGGATTCAATGAGCTACTTAAGTGATGCAGCCTG
Source organism: Eleusine coracana subsp. coracana (assembly GCA_032690845.1). Classification (NCBI taxonomy): domain Eukaryota; kingdom Viridiplantae; phylum Streptophyta; class Magnoliopsida; order Poales; family Poaceae; genus Eleusine; species Eleusine coracana. The sequence goes on along the minus strand of CM064427.1, from coordinate 51,848,398 downwards.
ATCGAATTCGAACTATCCCATCTTACTGACTACTCATTCCACCAATAACGTAATAACATGTTGAATTATTATTAGTTTTTGTTGCAAAACAACGTTTTTGCTGCTTGTGGAACTACTAATCCTTTGAATTTGGCTTCATTATCTGTTGTTACATGCCATCCTCTGATCTTAATTGGGTGAACAGGGGACCATCTTTGATCAGCTCAATAGAGGATATGTCCTTGCATGGTTCATTGCGCCAACCTGCCTTTGATCTCATCAACATTGTCATAATTTCTGATGCTTCTGCATTGATTTCCTATAAACTGAAGTATGAGCCTGTTACAAAGAGTGGTGCAAGCGATTCTGTGATATTTGTTGATGATGATGATGAATTGCCTTTCTCTCATGGTGTTGAAGAAAAGTATCAGAGTTGTTGGAACGACTTCAGTGTTCTGAACAAGTTGACACGTCTGGAATGCAATGATTGGAAATGCATCCCTTTGTTATGGTATCTTACCATGATTCAGTTGGAACCTGCTAAGTTGCCGATAGCTTTTTCAAAAGCAGTGTTTTGGTCTCTTTCTCATATTTCTGTTTTAGAGCCTGTATTAGCTACAGAGTCATCGGGGCCTGTGAATGCTTGGTTATCATCACATGCTGCAGAAGTGTCCTCAACATTTACCTGGCAAGTCCCAAACGGTGCTGACGATGGTGGAGATGGGAAGGATTGTATCAATTCTCTTAAGGTGTCACAGTTTTGCACCCTCTTATTGAGAATGTTTAAAAGGTTGGTTGTGTTTGTTTAGCTCTCATCTGCATTATTTATTTTCGAAAGTTATATCAATATCTTTAAATGAGACCTTTTACCGATTGCAAATCTGATTCCAGTATATATTGTACTTAATGAACTTGTTACCTTTTAGATTAGCTATTCATGTCATGACACAAATTGAGCAACTTGGGCTCCAAAAGCAATGGAGTTGGGAGCCAACGATGGCAGAAAGCTTGATATTGGCGCTAATTGATCATAATGATGTAAGGTTACTTCCACTGTGTTCCATCTTTTACCTGGTTATGTTCAGCTAGTTACGATTAGATGCTACTGTCTCATTATAGAGCACACGACAAGTTGGAAGGGCTATCTTGGAACATGTATCCCAAGCAAAGGGTTTGACTTCTGGGCTTCAGTTTCTTTGTTCGAGTGCATCTTCACTGTCTGCTGTTTTTCAGGGTCTAAAATATGCAGTGCAACTGGTAAGATCAAGTTCCTTAATTCTTGCATTTATATTCACTTAATTGTGTCAGAATCTGAGCATGAACCAATGTTTGAATGATTTTGGTATGCGAACAATATGTTTTTGGCCAAAATTGCTCATGGACATCCTTCAATGTTGGCCTTTGCTCTATTTGCTAGAAGACACTATTGAATAGTGACAATTGGCTAATAGACACTTAAGTCATTTCTTGGTTATCTTGTATGAAAAAGAGAGAGAACTTTCTAAATGACATTTTACCCTTGTAACCAATTTGAACACATCTCACAATGAAATCATATTCTTAAATATGTAATTAACTATGACCATGTAAAACATAATAATTGTTTTTTAAAAAATATATTATTTTATACAAATATCAAGTATTTTTACAAGTATTATCAATTATACTACCTCTGTTCCAAAATGTAAGCATTTGTTGACTTTTAAGAATCATGTTTGACCATTTGTTTTATTCGAAAAAATTATAAAAAAATTATTTATTTTATTATAACATGTTTTATTAGTACATATACTTTACATATAACTAATTTATTTTATATTTTTATAAAATAGATCGAATAAGATGAGTGGTCAAACATGATGTTCATAGTCAACAAATGCTTACATTTTGGAACGGAGGTAGTATTTCAGAAGAGCTATACTATTTTTTTTCTGAAATCAAGCTATACTAGTTAATGTAACTTTTAAAATATATTATTAATAACGTTAAAAAATGATAGTTCTTGCAAAATATTTAAGTATCACTTGTTACATCGTTATAGTTAACTATATGTCAAGAAATATATTTTCGTTATCCAACAACAACACAACAACAACAAAGCCTTTTTATCCCAAGCAAGTTGGGGTAGGCTAGAGATGAAACCCATGGGAACCCAAAAAAGAAGAGACAAAGGAACAAAAGCCAAAAGAAAGAGAAGAAAAAAAGAAAAAAAAAAGAAAAAACAAAACAAAACAAAAAAAGAGACAAAAACAAAAGGAACACAAGCCAAAAGAAAGAAAAAAAAAACGAGTAAGTAAGAAGGAAGAAAAAAAGATCACGGTTCCGGCACGTCTATTGCTAGTCTCCAAGCGCTCCTATCCATAGCTAGCTCCTTAGGGATATCCCACGCCTTCAAGTCTCTCTTAACCAACTCATCCCAAGTCAAGTTAGGTCGGCCTCTACCTCTCTTAACATTAGCATCTTTCTTTAGAACCCCACTACGCACCGGCGCCTCCGGAGGTCTCCGTTGGACATGTCCGAACCATCTCAACCGATGTTGAACCAATTTCTCCTCGATAGGTGCCACTCCTATCCTGTCTCGGATATCTTCATTCCGTATTCAGTCTCTTCTTGTATGCCCGTAAAACCAACGCAACATACGCATCTCTGCTACACTTAGTTGTTGAACATGTCGTCTTTTCGTAGGCCAGCACTCAGCACCGTATAACATCGCCGGACGAATTGCTGTCCTATAGAATTTACCTTTTAGCTTTTGTGGCACCGGGCACCCTCTTGTCGCATAAGACGCCGGATGCTTGACGCCATTTCAACCAGTCGGCTGAAATTCTATGCCTAACATCTTCATCGATGTCACCGTCCTTTTGCAACATCGATCCTAAATAATGAAATGTATTCTTCTTGGCCACCAATTGTCCATCAAGGCTAATGTCTCCATCCTCATGTCTAGTCGCACTAAACTCACACATCATATACTCGGTCTTGGCCCTACTAAGTCTGAATCCCTTGCACTCTAATGTGTGCCTTCACAGCTCCAACTTCCTATTAACCCCATCCCTACTCTCGTCAACTAACACCACATCATCAGCAAAGAGCATACACCAAGGGACATCACTCTGTATTTCTCGTGTGACCTCGTCCATCACCAAAGCAAATAAATAAGGGCTCAATGCTGATCCTTGATGTAGTCCTATTTTAATCGGAAAGTTATTGGTGTCGCCATCACATGTCCGAATACACGTCCTCGCGTCCCTGTACATATCCTTGATGAGGGTAATGTACTTAGTTGGGACTTTGTGCTTCTCTAAGGCCCACCACATGACATTTCTTGGCACTTTGTCATATGCCTTCTCGAGGTCAATAAAGACCATGTGTAAGTCCTTCTTTTGCTCCCGATATCTCTCCATCAATTGTCGCATTAAGAAAATCGCCTCCATGGTCGATCTTCCAGGCATGAACCTAAACTGGTTTTGCGTCACACTTGTCACTCTTCTTAGGCGATGCTCGATGACTCTCTCCCAGAGCTTCATCGTATGGCTCATCAACTTAATCTCACGATAGTTAGTACAACTTTGAACATCTCCCTTGTTCTTGAAGATCGGTACTAATATATTTTCATTATCCAATATGTTAAAATTCTTTGCAAGGGTAAAATGGTCATTTCAAAAGTTCTCTCTCTCCTTCATACAAGATAATCAATATTCTAATGATTGAAGTGTCTATTAGCCAATTGCTATAATTCAATAGTGTCTTCTAGCAAATATGAGATTGAGTAGTGTCCTAAAGCAAATGCCAAAAATGAAGGATGTCCATGAGCAAATTTGGCCGATTTTGTTTTTTCCCAAGTTTTGAAGGGCTGTTCTACTATCCCATTTGAAGATCGAGGAGAACATCCCTTATCTTACCTGTTATTTTTCTCTCCTACCTCTCATGTGTATGCTAATTGTTTCGTACCTTTTTTTTTTTTTTTTTGCTCTACTTCTGGAATATGCAGGTGGAAACGAGATCAATTTTGGCAGATTTTCATAGTTTTCATCACTTGTTTTTTGTCATGTGCAAACTATTCAAGGAGGTTGTTGCTCAGAAGCCTTCAGTTGCACAACCAGCAAAACCTTCTGAAGGGGGCTTTCTGCGGCAACCCAACTCAAGTGGGCCAATTAGCCCACCAGAACATGTTGTGGATGTTACAAATTGGGAGAAGTTCTGCACTTTGCTTTCAGCAACTATCTGGCCTTTTATTTCCACATGCCTGAAAGAAGGAGAGGCTCTCACATGTACCAAACAGTGCCAGGTACATCTCTAGCCTTAATTTATAAATTTAACATCATCACACGTTTTGATTATTGTTGTTCCTAGATCTTCTGTTCATATTTACAATTTGTTTCAGATATCTTGTGTTCGTTTGCTTGAGTTACTTCCCATGGTCTATGAGAGGGTCAATTCGTACTGTCGCACTCAATCTTGCAGTGCTATGACAATTGTTCCAGTTCCAGGCCATACTGATATTTCATGGCTCTTTCACTTGGTTTGCTGGGGGAAGTCATCTCTCCTTACAATTGCCAGGCATTGGAAACAGTGCATGCTGTCTTTAGTGAAAGAACTAAAAGGTTCATATAGTACCCACCAACGCTACATTGAAGATCTTGGTGATATGATTTCACATGGTTAGAAAATAAAGAATGCTCAATTTGAATACGTAGAAATCATTAATAAATATTTGGTAACACCTTAAGTCTTGCTTTCAGATGAAATCAATATTGACAAACTTGAAGAGAGAATTTCAAATCTTAAGCTTGCACTTTCCAAGGAGGCGACTCCTGCAAAAGCTAAAAGGAGAGGGTCAATTGGTGTACCTATATTTACAGAGCCAGTTCAGGAGAGGGATATGAGTATGGACAATGTTGTGAATATTGAAAGCACAAAGCTCTCCCATGCACCGGATATTCAAGAAATAATTCTACTTTCTGACAGCGAAGAAAATGTGCCATCTGTTGATGTGTCCAGTGAGGAGGTTTTATCATCCTTTATGGGCAACAATGCATCCACTGCATCTGGTGTGCTGAAAGAAGTTAAGACTCGTGAACAAAGAATGCTGACTGATGATGGGCTTGTGTCCTTACAACCTCAGATAAACCAGGTTTGTAACATTAGCGCCTCTTCTAGATCTGTATCAACAGAAAGCAGAAGCAGCATTGTTGCCTCAAAAGGATTCAGTGGAATGAAAAAACAGGGTGTTTCGGATGCAAATGATAATTCCCTTTTACCAAAAATTGTGAAAACATCTGTTACCCCAGCTTCTCAACCATTGCGCCCAATTTTGTCTTCGGGTGCAGAAAAAATTAAGTCAATACTCAGGGATATATCTGACGATGAAGATGATGCTCTGGAAAGCAGAAGCAGCACTGTTGCCTCAAAAGGATTTGGTGGAATGAAAAAGCAGGCTGTTCCTGTGAATGCAAATGATAATTCACTGTTACCAAAAGTTGTGAAAACATCTGTTACTCCAGCTTCTCAACCATCGTGTCCAAATTCTTCTTCAGCTATGGAAAAATTTAAGTCAATATTCAGGGATATATCTGATGATGAAGATGACCCTCTGGATCATGCAATTGATAATTTCCGAAGGCCACAAGTTCTTTTAAGAAAGCCAAGCATATTGGTTCCCAAGCGACAAGTAGTTCAGCTTCCATTGCCTTCTGAGAAAAGACTAGGTTCTCGCAGCATGATTACAAGTTCTCGGCGATTTCAGCCACCTAAACTGAGCAGTTGGTTTAAAAGCATATTGGAAATGGACTACTTTGCTGTTGTTGGGCTATCTAGTTCTGAGATAATAAAGAAATCTGCTTTAAAAGAGATTCCTGTATGTTTTGATTCACAAGCTCAGTATGTTGAGATTTTCCAGCCACTAGTTCTAGAAGAGTTCAAAGCTCAGATGCAGAATGCTTATGTAGAAACCCCTCCAGATGACATGATCTGTGGATGCATATCCATCCTCTCAGTTGAAAGAGTTGATGACTTCCTTGTTGTTCGTGGTCGCCCTGAGAATAGTGAGTCTATCAAATTCAGAGGCTGCATGGAGAATGATTTAATATTGCTTACCAAAGATCCACTGAAAACTTCTGGACAGCAAGTCCATGTTCTTGGAAAGGTGCTGTTGTTGTCCAAAACTATTCCAGTGAAAACAATGATTTTAAGTGCCGCATGACTTATTTTTTTTGCTCTTGCAGGTGGAGCGGCGTGAGAATGATAAAAAGAAGGCATTGATTTTTGTTATAAAGTTCTTTCTTTCTAATGACAATGCACGTCTAAATAAAGTGAAACGACTTCTTGTTGAAAGAAGTAAGTGGTTTTTGAATCGTGTCATGAGCATGACTCCTCAAATCCGAGAATTTAGTGCTCTCTCAACGTTAAATGATATCCCAGTGCTTCCAGCAATCTTGAATCCTGTTTCTTATGCTGGAAGCTATCATGAATCTGGAAAAGTGTGTCTTGATAAACTTGCACACCCTATGCGGAAAGTATTGAAGTCGTCATACAATGACAGCCAGCTCCATGCTGTAAGTGTTGCCATTGGTTCAACAAAAAATCAAACAAAATTTGATTTATCTCTTATTCAGGGCCCTCCAGGTATGTCCTTTAATGATTTTAATCAGTAATTTTTTTGCAACTCCAGCTGTCACCTTTCAGGTCATAAAAAAATTGTACTTGTTTTGACAGGTACAGGTAAAACCAAAACAATTGTAGCGATTTTAAGTGCTTTGCTGTCACTACACACAGATAACTCTTACAAGTTACCAAGGAATGAATGTGTGGATAGAGCTGAGTTCACTAAGCCAAGAGCAAAGATCAGTCAATCTGCTGCAGTAACTAGAGCCTGGCAGGATGCAGCTCTTGCTAAACAACTGATAAATCAGAGAGAAAGTCCTCAAATGACAGAGCGATTCCCAAAAGGAAGAGCTCTAGTGTGTGCACAGTCAAATGCTGCAGTTGATGAACTTGTGTCTAGACTCAGTGAGGGATTGTATGGTGCTGACGGAAAGCTGTATAGGCCATATATAGTGAGGGTTGGTAATGCAAAGACAGTTCATTCTAATTCAGTGTCTTTCTTTATTGACACACTTGTTGAACAAAGATTATCAGATGAGCTGAAGACAAAACTTGATGGCAATTCATGTGATGCTGAATCTTCAAATTCATTGAGGGTTCAATTGGAGAAGGTCACAGACAGAATTAGATATTATGAGTCAAGGCGAAAACTAAGTGAGGCTGATAAAAAGGAAAATGACTCTCCCGTACCTGATGGGGATGAGGCAGATGAAGTTTCTGATGAAGCCCTTGCTGGAAAGCTCAACTCTTTGTATGCTCAGAAAAGGAAAGTTTCTGCAGAACTTGCTGCTGCTCATGCACGTGAAAAGAAAATAGCCGATGAAAATAAGTTTCTAAAGCACAAGGTAAGAAAGTCAATTCTTGGAGAAGCAGAAATTATTGTGACTACTCTCAGTGGGTGTGGAGGTGACATATATGGAATTTGCTTGGAGAATGCTTCATCAAACAAATATGGGAATTTTTCTGAGCATGCTTTGTTTGATGTTGTTGTTGTTGATGAAGCCGCACAGGTATTATCTTAGTATTTACTTGGTTCTAGCAAATCATGCTACTTTTGTTTTTTTTTACTTAGATCAAACAATAAATTATTTGGGTTTCCTTCTCTATAGGCCCTTGAACCTGCAACTTTGATTCCGCTTCAGCTTCTGAAATCGAGAGGAACTAAATGTATAATGGTACTGTGCTGCTTTTTAATTCGTTTACAGCTATTTTGAACTATACTGTTGTAATGGGGAGGATAATTGGGTCTTATGCTTTGCCTAGAGCTTGGGAGACATTGGGGGCTTGGGAGAATTGTTTCTTTATTGATTGATTGGTTCATTCCAAATGACTGCCGTGCCTCTCTTTATATAGAGGTAGAGCCGGCCCTAATTCTAACTAACCTAACTTGACGGCTAAGTAAGGGCGGTGTTACAGTAACCGCGGCGCTACAGTACCATGGGCCGCTACAGTCCCACAGCCCAAAGGCCTGCCCATAACAACTGTGAAGCACTAGGTTTCTAGTTTTTTACTTCATCACTCTGCTTACCTTTGTTAATTCTCATGAGTTTCTTCTCTAGCCTACCCCAACTTGCTTGAGCTAAAAGCCTTGCTGATGTCCCTTTTGAAGGTGGGTGATCCCAAGCAGCTACCTGCTACTGTGATGTCTGGATTGGCTAGCAAGTTTCTCTACGAGTGTAGCATGTTTGAACGGCTGCAAAGAGCTGGTTACCCAGTGATTATGCTTACCAAACAGGTTACATTTTAATCAGAGATATGTTTTCCGTAATGTGAACATACAATTTTGATCCTGTGTATGGTAAACATGGGTTTTCATATTTTTGTTATACATAATTACTTCATGCATCAAGAATGCAGTTGTCGTTTAATATGTACGTCATATATTGCTAGATAAATAAGTGAAATAGCACTCAGTTTTTAGCTGACTTGTGAATTATTATTATATTATTTGTTTGCAGTATCGCATGCATCCAGAGATTAGCAGATTTCCATCATTGCATTTTTACGACAATAAACTGCTTGATGGTGTGAAGGTGGCTGAGAAATCAGCTTCATTCCATGATCATTGCTGTCTTAGTCCATACATGTTCTTTGATATTGCTGATGGTCGTGAACATAGTGGAAGAAATTCTGCTACTCAGTCACTTTGTAATGAGTCTGAAGCTGAAGCAGCTATTGAAATATTGAAATTTTTTAAGAACAGGTAAGAATGCTGTTTTTATCTCTTGCTAAGGTTTATTATTCTACAGGAAACTGAAGCTCTGTACTTACTTCATGAACAGGTATCCATCAGAGTTCACCTCTAGGAGAATAGGCATCATCACTCCATATAGAAGTCAACTCTTTTTACTGCGTTCAAGATTCACTTCCTTTTTTGGGCCTGAGATTGTTGCTGAGATGGAAATTAATACTGTGGATGGATTTCAAGGTCGTGAAGTTGATATCTTGGTGTTGTCAACTGTTAGAGCCTCGGTTTCCTCAGGTAAAAGTCATCAAAGTGGTGAAGCACGCAGCATTGGATTTGTTGCAGATGTTAGACGCATGAATGTTGCATTGACACGTGCCAGGCTTTCTCTATGGATTGTTGGAAATGCAAGAACTTTGCAGACCAATTCACACTGGGGTTCCTTGGTACAGAATGCTAAAGAACGTAATATGTTCATCTCAGTTAAGCGACCGTATGGTTTGATATTTGAAAAAGCTCATCCTAGTTCCAAAGGTATTCATGGTACTACTCACAGTTTCCCTGCAAATCATCATAAGGATAATGAAAAGAATGCTATGACAAGCTCACAGAGAAGTGATGCGCGACTCCAAAAAGAACAACCAATATGTGCTTCCAGAACTATAGAAAAACAAGGTAAAAGCTTGGCAACTGAGCAATCAAAACAGGCTTCACGCTGGGATCAAAAGGTTCCTAAAGCTCAAGGATCCATTGTGAGGAGATCTAGTGAAGAGGAGTCAGAAAAGCATGATGATGATCTGAGAGCTGCCAGGCACTCACAAAATACTGATCAGCATTCTATGTTGAGGAAGCAAAGGGCAGGAAAAAGGTCGAGCATGCATAATGATAATCATCTGGTGCTTTCTAAAAGCTTGGTGAATGGGAACTCTCAAGAGAGCTCTAGTGTCAAAAGGCTGGAGGAATCAAATCAACCTGCAGTGCAAAATGTTTGCAAGGAAACTAATAAGGGTTTGATCAACCAAGATTCATTTCAGAGCTCTAATGTGAGAAGACATAATAAGGATAAAAAGAATGCAAGCCAAAGCAATGCTATGGCAATGCTAAAACATGACTTTGATTCTAAATCAGCAGGCAAGAATGGCAATGCTTCTCCACCTGCACATTCTGATCTGCAGAATTTGATACAAAGGGCTAAAGGAGTGAGGAAGTTTTCTGAAAAACCTAGAAGCAATTGTTCAAATAAACTGGATCTATCACTTGAGCATGATAAAGATTTGGGTCAAGCAAATCAAGCTGATGGTGGCTGTCCACCAACAGACGCTGATATGAAAACAGTTAATAAGGCCAAAAAAGCTAGGAAATTTTCTGAGAAACTGAGATCTGGAAACTCAAATCAAGTGGATCCCTCGCTTTCATCTCGTTTTGATGAAGCAAGTAGCCATATGCCAGAAACCAAGAAAAGCCAAGCTACTAACCTACCTCTAAACAGTCAAAAACAATTGATTGCAGCAAGGAAACGACAACGTGAAGATGTTGAGTCTTTGCTTTCTGCAGCTCTCATACCGTCAAAGAAGCCTTCCTCAACACGTTCTACCAAAAAACAAAAATAGGATGTTCCTGCAAAGGCAAGTTCATGCTACCTTCACTGTCTCATAGATAAAAACACAGCTGGTTTTATGTTTTCCTTTTGGTTGGTTCTCTACCATTAAGATTTAGAAAGTTGTCTGCCAATGTTTTATGTGCTCTTTTTACGGAACTGCCTGTAGCACAGCTGAAGCTGCACATTCTTGTTATGTTTGATCTTTAATTGTTGTTTTTACTTTCGCCGCTTTCTATTAAGAAATGTTCTTGATAGCAAAATTGCAATTTGTGTCCTCATATTATGATATTATCACGAACTGATATCACTGGCAATTCCATACCATACCTACGCTGGTTAAACATATTTGCATCTTCATTTGTATTCTGCATGTTTTTTTTTTTTAAAATAAGGCAATTCTATTTTTGTATTCATTGTTCATATCTTTCTGTGTATTTGTACTGAGTATTGCAAGTGCTTTGCTATGCTATCCAGAAGCTAATTCACTTATCTGTAAAATTTAAACCAGGTGGCAGCATGCAATTCATCTGCTGAGATTCTTATGATTGGATTGGACTGATCTCATGAAATGCTGCCGCTTTCTGTGAATTGATTTTGCTAACGAAGCAATGGAGCTTGATTTTTCATTTCCCATCTTTCGGAGCGTGGAGCCTAAGTAGAAGATGATTTTACCGTCCATTTCGATGTGAACAGAAATAGGATCATACTGACTAGTGACAAGAAAGAAAGTGGATGCACAGCTTCAGGAAAGTGAAGCCAATTTTGTCATGTAAATATTTGTAGATAACACCCTTGTAGCAAGAACGCTGATGGCATTTTGACACATGTAGCTGCTGGTGCCTCTCAAAAGAGAAAACGGACACCCCGTCAGCTTTAATTTTAATTTAAGTTTCCCTTTGTTAAACCTGGTAAAGTATGATTTCAAGGGAAATGAAGCTTCAAATTTTGTTTAGCATGTGCAAGTGTGACTGTTGCATTTTGTTAGCAAGTACTAGTGCTACACATCTATAATGATGAATAATATGATGCTCAACCTACATCAGTAAACATGAGCTTTCTGGGTGTATAGTCTAAACTCTAAAGCTGACATGGTGAGATTTTCACCCCTCCTAGCATTTTCAGCGGCCTCCCCTTTGAGCGCGTCGTCTCCAAAATCGATTCCGTCGCTGGAACGTCCTCCCCACAAGCGTCCGTTGTTGGGTAACGGGTAGGCTACGATAACATATAAAATTTCTACTGTTCAACCAGAAAACCTTGCAAGAGAGGATCATGGATCGTTACCACTAGACGCGCAGGCGGAGCGGAAGCGAATATTGGAGCAGCTCAATCCAACGTAGTCGCACGTCGGTGTAGAGGAAGTAGTCGATCACGTCAATCGTCTCCTTCTAGTCCAGCCGTCGGCACCGCAGCAGCAGCAGCGCCTCCTCGCGGTATCCACACGTACGGGGTTGGAGCACCGTGCGCGGCGTGCTAGCACCGGCAACACGGTTAGGGTTTTGTGGGCGAGAAAGAGGAGCACGACGGCTAGGGTTAAGGACTGGTGGAATCACCTGCGCCTTAAGCCCCTCCTCCACTTAAATAGACCCTTCTAATGGGCCTCGACTAGTTGGTCCATTAGTGGACTAATTCCTCACACGGATCAATATCCGTATGACCCTCACATACGGATCAAATCCGTATTGTCTCTTGGGCGTATCTCCAACAATCTTCCACTTGCACTAGAGACAATCACATAGGCAAGCGATGTTCCAACCCGTTAAGTGTGTGACCCGTTAGGTTCACATGTACACGACAATGATGTGAAAACCATTTTTCAAATCATAAATCAATAGCGGCACCTAGCAGCACATACTGATTCTCGTGTACACATAAAGATCATATCAGCTGAACCTTTGACATACGCAGTCAGCGATCCCTTTGCCTCACGATATTAGTCAAGCTTAAGGCAAGATACGTGTCATCCCTATAATAGCTCGACCATTCACTCGAACGTCTAGTGGATTTATCATGACTAACTTTTAGTCATTATGATTAACTTTTAATCACATTGGCATGGCCATGCACTTCTAAATCCATCTAACTCGAGGGGCCCAGAGATATCTCTCCTGTTATTAGGAGGGACAAATTCCATCTTGACCGCTCACACCCCACGACATGTTTCATAGCATACCCGAAAATTACCTTTATAACTACCTAGTTACGGAATAGCGTTTAGTAATCCCTAAATATGCTATTACACATTCTGGGAATCAATGACAATCTCAGGTCTAAAGATCCCAAATGTACATCATACAAGACAACAATTGATGACACAATAATAACATCTCAGCAAAGTCTATTAGTGGGTCAGTCCAACACTATGTTCTCCAACATGTGTTCATATTATTGATTTGATATCTCCATATCAATGATCTGTGAAACACGATCATCAACCAATACATGTGCTAGTCCATGAATCATTATTGTCCAACACAATGATAAGGAACTAGGGATCATTTAGGATAATATTATAAAAGAACAATGAGTTTCACAAACAAGTCACGCACTTGTCAATCAATGCAATAATTATTATCCATAGAACAGAATAACACTTTATTCAATCACACATAAACATAGACATTACACAATCTCTCATACATTAATCATGCAGATATCTAATACCCATGGATCTCATATGTGCCTCATACTTGGGCTGAGAGAGAGGTTTTGTCAACGGATCAGCGATGTTTGAGTCCGTGTGCACCTTGCATATCTTTACGTCACCTCGAGCGACGATGTCCCGAATAAGATGATAACGCCGTAGTACGTGTTTGTTATTTTGATGCGCTCTAGGCTCCTTGGTTTGCGTAATGGCACCACTATTATCACAATAGAGGTCCATTGGACTGGATGCACTAGGAACCACACCCAACTCAGAAACAAATTTTCTGATCCAAACAGCTTCCTTTGCAGCTTCTGAAGCGGCAAGGTACTCAGCCTCCGTTGTTGAGTCAGCAACCGTATCTTGCTTGGAACTCTTCCAGCTCACCGCGCCTCCATTGAGGCAAAACACATATCCAGATTGCGATCTCGAATCGTCTTTGTCGGTTTGGAAGCTAGCATCAGTGTAACCATTTACAACGAGCTCTTCCTCACCTCCATAGACTAGGAACATACCCATAGTCCTTCTTAAGTACTTTAGGATATTCTTATTAGCTCCCCAATGAGCTTCTCCTGGATTTGACTGGTATCTGCTCACAGCACTAAGAGCGTAGGCTACATCTGGGCGAGTACTTATTATGGCATACATGATGGACCCAACAGCCGAAGCATATGGAATCGCTCTCATTTTCTCTTGCTCATCTGGTGTCGAGGGACACTGAGTCTTGCTAAGAGAAACCCCATGTGACATGGGCAAGAAACCTTTCTTGGAATCCTGCATATTAAACCGTTTCAATACCTTGTCAATGTACGTGTCTTGGCTTAATCCAATTAGCCTCTTTGATCTATCTCTATAGATCTTAATGCCCAAAATATAAGCTGCCTCTCCTAAGTCCTTCATTGAGAAACTCTTTCTCAAAGAAGTCTTAACAGCTTCAAGCATTGGAATATCATTACCGATCAGCAATATGTCATCCACATAAAGGACCAGAAAGACAAGCGCGCTCCCACTAGCCCTTTTGTAAACACAAGGCTCTTCTTCGTTTTTAATGAAGCCAAACCCTTTGACTACCTCATCAAAGCGAAGATTCCAACTCCGAGATGCTTGCTTTAGTCCATAAATGGACTTTTGAAGCTTGCATATCTTCCTAGCATTTTGTGGATCGACAAAACCTTCAGACTGTGTCATGTACACATCCTCACTTAGGTTTCCATTAAGGAAAGCCGTTTTGACATCCATTTGCCATATCTCATAATCATAAAATGCGGCAATTGCTAGAAGGATCCGTATAGACTTTAGCATAGCGACGGGCGAGAAGGTCTCATCATAATCAACCCCTTGAATTTGCTTAAAACCTTTCGCCACCAATCGTGTCTTATAGATGTGAACATTTCCATCCATGTCTATCTTTTTCTTAAAAACCCATTTACACTCAATGGTTTTTACACCATCAGGCGGATCTATCAAGTTCCAAACTTGATTTTCTCTCATGGATTCTAATTCGGATCTCATCGCTCCAAGCCATTTCTCAGAGTCCGGTCCCATCATTGCTTCATTGTAAGTCTTAGGCTCATCATTGTCTAACAATAATATGTCTCGCTGCCCCGTGGTTAGGAGCGTGAACTTTTCAGGAGCGCGACGTGCCCTTTCTGACCTACGCGGGGCTGGTGTTTCAACAATTGGTTCAACAACAATTTGTTCATCCAATTGTGGTATAACGGAAGAAGAAACATTTTCTGGAGCTTCTTGAACTTCTTCAAGTTGCACCGTTCTCCCACTTACCCTTTTGGAGAGAAACTCTTTCTCTAGAAAAACACCATTACGAGCGACAAACACTTTGCCCTCTTCCCGGTTGTAGAAATAATAACCTTTGGTTTCCCTAGGGTATCCTACAAAGAAGCATTTATCAGACTTGGAAGAAAACTTATCAGACGTCATACGTTTTACATAAGCCTCACATCCCCAAATCTTAAGAAAAGACAACCCGGGACGCTTCCCAGTCCATATCTCATATGGTGTCCTTTCCACGGATTTAGATGGAACCCAATTAAGTGTGAAAGCGGCAGTTTCTAGAGCGTATCCCCAAAAGGACAATGGAAGATCACTTTGGCTCATCATAGACCTAACCATGTCTAACAAGGTTCGGTTCTTCCGTTCGGATACTCCATTCTATTGGAGCGTTCCTGGCGGAGTCCATTGTGGAACAATTCCACATTGCTTTAGATGTTCACCAAATTCATGGCTCAAATATTCACCACCACGATCAGATCGTAGGCGTTTAATAGTCTTGCCCAATTGATTTTGTACTTCATTTTGAAATTCTTTGAACTTTTCAAAGGATTCAGACTTATGCCTCATTAAGTAGATGTAACCATATCTACTAAAGTCGTCGGTAAAAGTTATGAAGTACTGAAAACCACCTCTGGGCGTGCAACTAATTGGTCCACATACATCCGTATGTACAAGTCCCAATAGTTCACTCGCCCTTTCACTATTTCCTGTGAAAGGCGACTTAGTCATTTTGCCAAGTAAACAAGATTCACATGTATCAATTGATTCAAAATCAAAAGAACTTAGAAGACCATCTATATGGAGTTTCTTTATGCGCTTCTCATTTATATGACCTAAACGACAATGCCAAGTATACGTGGGATTCAAATCATTAGGCTTGAGCCTTTTCGCATCAATGTTATAAATAGGCTTATTCTCAAGATCTAAGTAATATAATCCATTCACCAATGGGCAATTACCATAGAGAATATTATTCAAATAAATAGAACAACACTTGTTTCTTATTATGACCTCATAACCATCATCTTCCTCCAAACATTTTGAAGAAATAATGTTTTTTCCTAAGGCGGGAATATAATAACAATTATTTAACTCCAAAACTAATCCTGACGGTAATGAAAGTGGATAAGTTCCGACGGCCATCGCAGCAACCTTTACACCATTGCCGACGCGAGCATCCACCTCGCCCTTTGCACATTTCCTTGCTTCTTTAAGCCCCTGCAATGATTTGCAAGTATGAATCATCGATCCGGTATCAAATACCCATGAATCATAAGGACGTGTAGCAACATTATTAATTTCAATAACATTGATACCTGAATTAGAAGTGTCTGCACGTTTCTTCTTCAGCTCTTCCAGATAAAGCTTGCAATTCCTCTTCCAATGACCGGTTTTCTTGCAGTGAAAACAAGGTTCACCAGCCGCCGGTTTAGGATTAGGAGCTGCTGCAGGCTTAGGCTTAGCGCTAGAGATCTCATCTGTAGCCTTAGCCTTAGGTTTGCGCTTTCGCTTCCTGCTATCCTTTTGAACCAAGTTGATTTGACTTGGAGCAGATTTCTTGATGCTTGCCTCAGCTGTCTTAAGCATCCCATGCAACTCAGCCAATGTCTTCTCCATGCTATTCATTTGAAAGTTCAAAATGAAAGGCTCATAGCTCACGGGAAGCGACTGGAGAATCACATCTGTGGCCAAATCAGGGTGTAGAACAGCACCAAGTTTCTCCAGATTCTCAATGTAACCAATCATCTTGATCACATGAGGACTGACAGAACCATTTTCAGCTAGCCTGTACGCAAACAAGGACTTTGAGATGTTATACCTCTCAGACCTTACTTGGTTCTCAAACATGCTACGGAGTCCCTCAATCATATTATGGGCATCCACGTTCTCATATTGCTTCTGAAGCTCAGAGGACATAGTGGCAAGCATGAGACAACTAACATCAATTGCATCATTGGTATGCTTCTCATACTCCCTTTTCTGAGCGGCAGTAGCATTTTCTAGCAGATCATCAGGATAGAGAAGCTCTAGAACATATTCCTTTTTCTCTTGCTTGAGAACAATTCTCAAGTTGCGATACCAATCAATAAAGTTTGTTCCACTAAGCTTTTCTTTTTCAAGAATCGAGCGCAAATTGAAAGTATTACTAGCGGTTGGTGCCATGATCTACAACAGAAAATATGCAAATATAAGCACTATATAAATGTAAAACTTTTATTAAACATTTTAACAAAGGTTCATTATTCCACTATATGCTTGGAATCATTTTTTCTCAAAACGACATATAGTGGTTCAAGATCCATATTCAATTTAGATCCTAGTGAGTTTTGGCATCACCGCTAGAAATCTAGTGACATAGGTAAGCAACACTTTGCTAATCACATCCCTATGTGACTCTTGTTTGTTGGATGGCATCACATGCCCCGGCGCCAACACCATGCCCCAAAGCCCAAAACCGTTTTGATAGCTTTGTTAATTAAACCAATACTATGCATGTAAATGTCGGACATTTACCCTAATAATTAAGATAGTTGAGGTACTCTACTTTGGTAGACCTACCATACAACGATCATAATTTTAATAGGTGCAGCTATTGAAAGGGCATATAATTTAATTTTTCTTGAGGGAACCTATTAAGTGTGAAAGCGGCAGTTTCTAGAGCGTATCCCCAGAAGGACAATGGAAGATCACTTTGGCTCATCATAGACCTAACCATGTCTAACAAGGTTCGGTTCCTCCGTTCGGATACTCCATTCCATTGAGGCGTTCCTGGCGGAGTCCATTGTGGAACAATTTCACATTGCTTTAGATGTTCACCAAATTTATGGCTCAGATATTCACCACCACGATCAGATCGTAGAAGTTTAATAGTCTTGCCTAATTGATTTTGTACTTCATTTTGAAATTCTTTAAATTTTTCAAAGGATTCAGACTTATGCCTCATTAAGTAGATGTAACCATATCTACTAAAGTTGTTGGTAAAAGTTATGTAAGTATTGAAAACTTATGCCTCATTATGCCTCATTAAGTAGATGTAACCATATCTACTAAATTTTTCAAAGGATTCAGACTTATGCCGTGCAACTCATTGGTCCACATACATCCGTATATACAAGTCCCAATAGTTCACTCGCCCTCTCATTATTTCCTGTGAAAGGCGACTTAGTCATTTTGCCAAGTAAACAAGATTCACATGTGTCAATTGATTCAAAATCAAAAGAATTTAGAAGACCATCTGTATGGAGCTTCTTTATGCGCTTCTCATTTATATGACCTAAACGACAATGCCAAGTATATGTGGGATTCAAATCATTAGACTTGAGCCTTTTCGCATCAATGTTATAAATGGGCTTATTCTCAAGATCTAAGTAATATAATCCATTCACCAATAAGCAATTACCATAGAGAACATCATTCAAATAAATAGAACAATACTTGTTCCTTATTATGACCTCATAACCATCATCTTCCTCCAAACATTTTGAAGAAATAATGTTTTTGCCTATGGCGAGAATGTAATAACAATTATTTAATTCCAAAACTAATCCTGACGGTAATGAAAGTGGATAAGTTCCGACGGCCATCGCAGCAACCTTTACACCATTGCCGACGCGAGCATCCACCTCGCCCTTTGCACATTTCCTTGCTTCTTTAAGCCCCTGCAACGATTTGCAAGTATGAATCATCGATCCGGTATCAAATACCCATGAATCATAAGGACATGTAACAACATTATTAATTTTAATAACATTGATACCTGAATTAGAAGTGTCTTCACCCTTCTTCTTCAGCTCTTCCAGATAAAGCTTGCAATTCCTCTTCCAATGACCGGGTTTCTTGCAGTGAAAACAAGGATCACTACCCGCCGGTTTAGGCTTAGGAGCTGCTGCAGGCTTAGGCTTAGTGCTAGAGATCTGATCTGTAGCCTTAGCCTTAGTCTTGCGCTTTCGTTTCTTGCTATCCTTTTGAACCAAGTTAACTTGACTTGGACCAGATTTTTTGATACTTACCTCAGCTGTCTTAAGCATCCCATGCAACTCAGCCAATGTCTTCTCTAAGCTATTCATTTGAAAGTTTAAAATGAAAGGCTCATAGCTTGCAGGAAGCGACTGAAGAATCACATCTGTGGCCAAATCAGGGTGTAGAGCAGCACCAAGTTTCTCCAGATTCTCAATGTAACCAATCATCTTGATCACATGAGGACTGACAGAACCGTTTTCAGCTAGCCTGCACGCAAACAAGGACTTTGAGATGTTGTACCTCTCAGACCTTGCTTGGTTCTCAAACATGCCACGAAGTCCCTCAATCATATTGTGGGCATTCGCGTTCTCATATTGCTTCTAGAGCTCAGAGGACATAGTGGCAAGCATGAGACAGCTAACATCAACTGCATCATTGGTATGTTTCTCATACTCCCTTTTCTGAGTGGCAGTAGCATTATCTGGCAGATCATCAGGATAGTGAAGCTCTAGAACATATTCCTTTTTCTCTTGCTTGAGAACAATTCTCAAGTTGCGATACCAATCAATAAAGTTTGTTCCACTAAGCTTTTCTTTTTCAAGAATTGAGCGCAAATTGAAAGTGTTACTAGCGGTTGGTGCCATGATCTACAACAGAAAATATGCAAATATAAGCACTATGTAAATATAAAACTCTTATAAATATTTTAACAAAAGTTCATTATTCCACTATATGCTTGGAATCGTTTTCCCTCAAAACGACATATAGTGGTTCAAGATCCATATTCAACTTAGATCCTAGTGAGCTTTGGCATCACCGCTAGAAATCTAGTGACATAGGTAAGCAACACTTTGCTAATCACATCCCTATGTGACTCTTGTTTGTTGGATGGCATCACATGCCCCGGCGCCAACACCATGCCCCAAAACCCAAAACCGTTTTGATAGCTTTGTTAATTAAACCAATACTATGCATATAAATGTCCGACATTTATCCTAATAATTAAGATAGTTGAGGTACTCTACTTTGGCAGACCTACCATACAACGATCATAATTTTAATAGGTGCAGCTATTGGAAGGGCATATAATTTAATTTTTCTTGAGGGAACCTATTCTAGGATGTTAATCATATCTAATATAAATAACATATGAAAGAATAGGATGATAGGAACATCATCACAGGCAATCATATTGACTGTGAAATAGTATGTCCCCTTTCAATTGGTGATCTCCATCTCCATTGTCATCGCCATGTCTCCCGTCCCTTCAACCATCATGCTTGAGGCCTCCATAAACTAACACTTAGCTACTACAACTAATAGCTAGTAATAAATTACATGAGAATATCAAGCATCACAGATCGACACACAGGCCGTTATACAATAATATGACAGCCTCAACCCAGCTGTAATTAATCATGGCACGCAGGCCATACAAATCACATAGATACATCACATGCATCTTTTGGGTCATACCATTCACAGCATTCTCTGCAAAAACAAGTTAGACGAGAAGCGAATGCTAACATGTGGCCAAAAAGGTTGTAATAATCTAGACGTGTCCGTACGGCGGTTCCGCTTTTGAGTCATTCACAATGGCTTAGTTTTCCATTAGGTTTTCATGAGTAGACTGCGGTACATGATTATGATACTATTGGCTCCTCTACTGACGCACGCAGTTAGTCCTGATGGTGATTCCAGCCGGTAGGGACAAGTCACGCGCGTACGGAAAAGGAACACAAATAAATCAATGATGCATGTATTGCTATCCGCCCATTACCTTGTGAACCTCCCTATCATCATTGATCTAATCAATCCGAACACAAAACATGTAATAGATCTCATCTAGTACATCAACATATCGACTATATGCACAAGATCTAGATCACAAATTACACAAGGTCGGCTCTGATACCACTGTTGGGGAACGGGTAGGCTACGATAGCATATAAAATTTCTACCGTTCAACCAGAAAACCTTGCAAGGGAGGATCATGGATCGTTACCACTAGACGCGCAGGCGGAGCGGAAGCGAATGTTGGAGCAGCTCGATCCAACGTAGTCGCACGTCGGTGTAGAGGAAGTAGTCGATCACGTCAATCGTCTCCTTCTAGTCCAACCATCGGCACCGCAGCAGCAGCAGCGCCTCCTCGCGGTATCCACACGTACGGGGTTGGAGCACCGTGCGCGGCGTACTAGCACCGGCAACACGGTTAGAGTTTTGTGGGCGAGAAAGAGGAGCACGACGGCTAGGATTAAGAACTGGTGGAATCACCTGCGCCTTAAGCCCCTCCTCCACTTAAATAGACCCTTCTAATGAGTCTCAACTAATTGGCCCATTAGTGGACTAATTCCACACATGGATCAATATCCATATGACCCTCACATACGGATCAAATCCGTATTTTCTCTTGGTCATATCTCCAACATCCGCGTCCCTCTCCGCTGGCGCTGGAACGTCCTCCCCAAGCGCCGTGCGGGAATACCTTCTCGCGCGGAGGTGCTCGAGCACCGGCTGCAGCACCACCGCGTACGCGAGCGTCGCCAGCAGGGATGCCCAGAGCGGCACTGGCAGCGCCTGGCGCAGGACGAGCCGGAGCGGGAGCCCACGCCCGGGGCCACCCCCACGCCGCCCGTCTCCGTGATGAAGATGTCCGCCATCCACAGCGGCCGCGAGAAGTAGGACCCCATCGTCAGCGAGCGGCTGCAGGCTCTGGTAGTGAAGTGATGGGAAGCTGGGGAGTGAAGTGCTGAATGGAGAAGACGAGCGTCTCACTGAACTGGGCTCTGCTTCACTTCAGTGGCCTCATTTATCTCGGCCACCGCCACCGGTGTCAGGCGATGCGCGATCGAGAAGCGTCGGGATATGGAAGGTTACTGTGTGTGGATGTTGAATTTTTGTTACCGGGCCGGTAAGAGTGTCATTGAATGAAACATTGAAACAGCAGCGCGCTCAGGCTCGGTGCGCAGCGCCAGCGCAGGTGACATGACAAGGGCTCCGTCGTGTGGTAAAGGAAAAAAAAATGTGGGTGCTTTTAAGGCTCTACTAAGGCTGTCAGGGAAGGTAGATCAAGAAACAGGCTCCCCGCTATGAACGAACAGGGTTTGTTGTTCACAACTTCACATTAGCAAAGTTAAAAAGGAAACATGGTTTGTTCAGTAGCAGCAGCAACAACATTTTTCGCGGGAAGAGTAGACCATCTTTCGAGAAGCCCATGATTTGGGCCATGGCTTATTTTGGGTTAGGCTGTGGCCCAAACCTGCCTGCCGCTTCATTCATTATTTCAAAACAGTTCTTTTTCTTCCGAAAATAGGGGAGGAACGCACGGCCGAATCGAAGATTAAAGGCTGACACTGACAGCAGTCGATCCGGACATGTTACTCGTGTCTCTCACGTGTAGATCAGAACTCCCAGCCGGCGCGGCGCAGCACTACCGATCTGCGCGGGCCCGCGTGCCCTGGGCCCCGTCGCCCCAGCCCCACAGCACGTGTTCATCTCCCCGCCGCCGCCCTCCGTGCGCCGCCGCGCGTGCAGCTGAGGTGCGCCGGGACGCGTAGCGGCCTCGACGCCGTGACCGAAGAGGACCTACTGCTGCCGGCGTGGGCGCCGAGCGTCGAGGAGATCACGGAGTTCAACAGCACCGACTTCATCAGACCGGAGGCCGTCCAGGAGAGAGGTTCGTCCGCGAGTCCAAGGCCTGCTGCTCCGCCCTCTCCGCGAGCTCGTCGACGACCTGCGCAAGCTCAAGAGCGTCTACGACACGGAGGAGTTCCACATCGGCTTGCCCGTCGGTACGTACGTGTAACACAATGCACAACAGATGGTGGCGGTTGACCACGTGCACGATTGATCTCTGACCGTTTGCTCCATCTTTTCTCTCTCTCTCTCTTTCTCTCTCTCTCTCTATCTATCTCTCTCTATCTGTATGTATGCAGCGCCGAGACCCTGTACGGAGAGGCAGAGAGGTGTCAGCTTCAAACGAAACCGCACACCATAAGCTCTTACCCTGAGATACGGCGGCGAAGCGCGACGAAGACGTACGGCGAGTCGCGAGGATAGCTGACCGTACCCCTCCCACCCCCGGCACCGGCAAGAAGACGCCGGCGTGGGCCATCCCGGCGGCGATCGCCGTGAGTGCGGGGGGAGGGGGAACCAGATTGTGTGTGGGCTAGGGCGCAGCGCAGTGGTTCAGACAGCCTGGCCGGAGCGGAGAGGCTTGCCCTTTTATCTCGTGTATCTGGGCTGTGAACGGATGGGGAGCGGCCCAAATCGTCGTTCGTTGCGGCCATTTCGGGCGTGATTGGATGCCCGGGGTAGCTCGGGCCTGGCTGAGGGAAGACAGGTTCCAGCGATGCAACTCATAATGTTTGGCTGATTTCACATAAGAGTCAGCCTCATTTGAGATTGTGATTGGATTGTTGGGTGAGGAAACCAAACAGTAATGCTCGTTTAGTGCGATGGACCAAAATGGAGACGGTTTCTCCTCGTTGAAACGCACATTTTTTCGGTAGAGAGAGAGAGAGAGAGAGAGAAATAATAAAACGCACACGGCATGCGAAGCTCTCATCCACCGATCAACATGAGGTCTCGTCTCGATCGGTAGGCCGTCGTCCGTCGAAGTGTTCTCTGTTTCAGCGTCTACACGTACGGGCGGTGGTTCGGACGTGTACTCCTGTGCTCATCACAAAGGGAACGGACCCACCTGCACACAGGCACACGGCGCTTCACGTTCCGTTCCTTGTAGGCTTCTTAGCACGAGTGCGCGCGTGGAGTCGTCCCTGGCGTGCGCGCCTCTGATCCCTCCACCTGTGCTTAGGCCTGGTAAAAGGGCCGAAAAGATTTTTTGAGAACCGGACTAAAAAAGACTAGGCTAAAATATAGTTTATTTTTATATGTTTTCTAGCTTTTAGCTGACCTTTCAATCAATGGTTTATTCTTTTGAGTTTTGATTATTTTTTTAGAATTATTTATATAATAATTATAAACTATTCGATTTAGATCTAATGGTTTAAAGAAGTGGCTGAAAATTACTTTAAACTTTCAGTCAGCTAAAAATTAATAAGTTCTTTATTTTTAAACTAAAAATATAAAAGACTGATTAGGGTCCTTAAAGAACCCGCGGACCGCGATCCATTACCAGGCCTCTCTGTGCCTGCGTATAATGGCCGGAGCAAGAGATCGCACGGTGGCAAGCAGAAGTGATGCACGCATAGGTCACAGCGCCAACGGCCATGATCGTGTGGCGTATCCAGAACCAACCAATCGGACGGCCGGAGGACTCAAGCCTGGCGACGATGACGCGCGGACATTTACAAGCTCGACTGATGCTACATCCTTGCACGCGTCTTTCTTCTATCAACACGTTCGAATTGATGATCGTTCTAGTTCTAGACCTAGGAATTAAGAAAAAGTGAAATAAAGTATGTGGATAAAAAATGAAAAAAAGGATATATGCATATTACAAAAAGAAATATTGACATGAGAATGACAAAGTAAGTGGGAAAACTAGATAAGTGTAAAATAACAAGCATATAGAACAGAGGGAATACTTTCTCTCGACGTTTCAGCTAGAAAAAGAAAATACATATGGTGATACTCTTTTTTTTCTCTTAGTTATGATTTTTCTCTCGCTTGAGCGAAGTAAAAAAGAGAGAAAGACGAAGTAGATTGATCCAATAACTTCTATACCTCATTATGTTTTATACATATTTTCTATCTTTCAATTGTCTCAAAACTTTTAGTTGATGGTTTGTTATTTTATATTTTTTATTTATCTTTCATAAGATTTTTTATATAATAATTATAAATTATTAAATTTAGATCTAGAACGGAGGCACTTAAGCAGACCTAAGGCAGCTATTGAGGCAGATTCTCCTTGAGACTCTAAGGACGAGCTGAATGGGAGAACAAACTCTGTAATAGGCAATGAATGATCTAGAATAGTCATTGTAGGAGGCGGTAGTAACAAAAATTTTCTTACGATCGGTAATAGCGCTACTACCGACAACAACGAAATAAAATATTATCTCTCTATTCCTCATTGTTCGTCAGCGGAGCCCGCTGCTCCTAGAATGATGGTTTAGAGGTAGAGTGATATCTTTATTTATAGTGGGATTTGTGTTATACTCGTAATAGCACTAAACATCGTGAACTATGAAACAACTACTACCGAGTTTATACGGGACCAGCTTACTATCAAGTTTACAATATACATTGCGCTCACCCTAAGCAAACAAACCCTGTGAAAAATGGATTGTTGGAACTTAATTGGCACGAGGCAAGACACGTTGGGATGGAGTTGTAAAGAGATTCAGGCAGCGGATCAGCTTCTTCAAAGTTTGCAAAGTGAGGAGAGATTGAAACCAAGCAGATCATCTTTTGGCACAGCTAGCACTGAAGAATAAAAACAGAGATTTCCTAAAAGATTTTTTTTTAAGAACGTACACATTGAAGTAGAGTTGTTGCATTTATCCAGTTTTGTAACGATGTTGTGCCATTTTATTAAAAACAAAGTTGTTTCGTTCGGGGGAGAAAAAAAAAAGGCGTGAAATGACTTACTACATGCCTTTGGATGGGAACCCGAGACCGTAAAACAACTCCCGCGTGGGACCGCTGCGGGACCACGTCCACTCCCCAGCGAAAACGGAAGGGCAAGCAAAACTCGTGCGCGCTGCGGAAGACCCGAGTTCGAACCCCCGAACCCGAACCCGAACGTGTTTCAAAAAAAAAAAAAAAAAAAAAGCGAACCCGAACCCGAACGAGCGCACGAGTTACTCTGGTAATCGAACACGGTCGCCAACATCCTGAAACTAATAAATCCCCCTGCCCCGCACGATGCTCTCCAATCTCCGTTCCTGGTCGACGCGATCCCACCAGCCCCGGTACGTGGCACGTCGCGTATACTAACTCGCATGATGATGGCGTCGGCGCCGGCCCTGCTCCTCCCGGCCGCAGCAGGCCCTGCTTCTAGAGCGCCGCCGGCCCGGCCTCTCCCCGCGCGCGCGCATCTCCTCCTCGCCGCCCGCACGCCGCAGCGACCGGTTTCCGTGGTAAGCCCTAAAACGCTTGCCTTCTTCGTGCGTGGCCACGCGCAGCTATAACCTCCGTCCGGCCTTTTTTTTTTTTTCACAGCGCTGCGCTCACAAGACCGGCGGCAACAACTTCGCGGGCGCTCCTGGTCCCTGTGGCGTCGTCCACGGCCCAGCGCTGGACGCGGTGAAGCGCGCCGCCGTCGACGCGTTCCGCCCGCTGTCTGACAACCTGGGCCATCTCTTGTCCCTGAAGAACGTCGTCGACGTCACCGACTACAACGTCGGCATGCCCTTGGGTACGTATGCAGTGCACGCTTCGTCTGCGCAGACTAACTCGATCGGGAGGGATGCAAATTAAGGCGTCAGTCAGTCAATCTGATGGGATACTTAATCTCGCTATTTGTTCGTTCGGTGTTCAGGTGTGGCCATGGCGTGCATCGGGTGCTACCAGCTGTTCAAGACAGATCCGTGGACGTGCCTGGACGTTGTGCTCGGTTACGCCTTCTACAAGCTCAGCGTCGTCTCGTCGCAGGTCCACAGGCGCGGCTTTTGCAACGACTCCATCACCATGATAAAAACTGGCAAGTACTCTGCCCTTTTTTCATACGAGAGCAAGTTGTTAGAGGTTATTAAGGAACGGTAACTAATAATAGTACAATTGATTTTCCCCGTGCAGCGATTGCCTTCATCGTGATGGCCAAGGATTTTCCTAAGAACCTCAATTCCTTCTTTGTCATCAGGTAGCTTTCTTTCCCTTATCGAATCAGTAGATAGATGTACAGATAGCAGCAAGCGCTTTCTTCTCCATTAATTGTCTTAATATGGCATCGTCTCAATGTGACGCGCAGGCTGCTCGTCTTCTACCTCTACACTCTAACCTCGTGCTACGCAGTGCAAGGATGGAAGCACCGCTGGAGACATGATCTCATAAAGGTTTCCGAGATTGTGCGAACGGAGGAAGGCAGACGCGAGATGGCTCAACACCTAATCAATCCTGGATGGTGCATCACCATCCTGCTGCTTACAGCGGTCTGGTTGATACTATAATCGACATGTTCACCAATCCATTGCGTCAGATTTATATAGGACATATATAAGCAATTTATAAGATCCTACTTGCGTATGTATCATGCATTCAAAGTGTTTATTCTGGTTCAGAAGATAAACACAGTCATTCCAATTTAAATTGTAGATCAAATATACAATCAGTTAATTCCTGAAGAACTCATGGTCCAAACCATACGAACCTCATGGTCCAAACCATACTGAACCTCCAAGAACACGATCTAAATTCACATCTAGAAGCACAAAGCATTTGCACTATTTGTACCATCATCAAGCACCTATTCCTTTATCGCCAAAATTGTGTTAGCTATTGCTGAGTTCACAAAATAAGCATAAATCGTAGTCAGAGAACTTCTTCTGATTCAGAAGACACATAAACTCAGGACATATCTCAATCAGCTCAGATTCAGAAAGCATGTACCACAAAGAGAGAAAATGGGTCCAGAAGAACTCATAAAACGAACCATATTGAAACTCCAACAACACCATCCTTTTCATGCTCAATAAGCCTGTAGCACAAACAGAAAAATAATTCCTGAAGAATAACTCCAACAACGTGTGACCTGAATTCACAGCTAAAAGCACAAAGCATTTGTATTATGTACCAATCAACCACCTGTTCCTATACCATCCAAAATGGATTAGAAAGCCTTCATGGCTTTGTCCAGTGCGTTCACCAGCAGATCTGCCCTCTTATCGCCAGTGGCGGCTGCATAACCAATGAACAAACAGCTCACCAATAACGTGGCCTTGGCTCCGTTCACGAAGACTGCCCAATCGAATGCTGGTATTTTTTGCAGCGCCTGACGACGTGGGGGGAGATTGAAGTAGCCACCCTTCTTCAGAACAGCACACACCAGGCAGACCCTGGCCACGCACTCCCAGTCAATATAACCTGACTTGTCGTCGTCAGTTGGTTGTGCATTGCAACGGCGACAACAGTTCAGTATAAGTTCCCTTCCCATCTCATGGACATCAACGGAGAGAGAATAGTCGATATTACGCCTACCAAATCGATGCTTCCTCCCAATCTGACGCCAGGCCTTGATTAGTCCATTGGTGTACATGGGGCACCGGAGGAAGCTGCCCTTCGTCAGGGAAATGGCATTGTCTCCGAGATTGGCCAAGGGGAATCTGGAGCGGCAGCTCAGCACGCCACGTGGTGAGGATCTGGCCGCGCCGCCTGAAGTAGAGAGGGACGGCGCGAACCCAGTTGCAGACGCCGGGGACACGACGCCGAGGCAGCCGCACGAGGATTGCAGCAGAGACGCGCTCACCGCGCCGCGGGAGAGGATGCGCGCAGAGGCGCTAGTGGCGAGAGAAGATGCGCGCAGAGACGCCAGCGCCGAGGCAACGCCGGCCTCAGCTGCGGGCGAAGAGTGCGGCGTGGGGGAGCTGCGGGCGAAGAGCGCGCAGCCGACGCCGCGAGCACGGGGCCCACGCTCGCCAACCCCGCGCCCGCGAGGAAGGGGAAGCAGCTCGCGGACTCCGTCGCCGAACAACTCCCCGACCCAGAGAGCAAGACGGCGGCCGCGCAGCCTGATGTGGAGAGGCAAGCGGTCGAGCACATGTGCGCGCCTGCGACGCAGGAGAGGGCGCGGGTCGATGACGAGCGCGCAGCGGTGGAGAGGAAGGAGAACCCCTTCGCGGTCGAGAACGCAGCAGCGGGGTGCGCGGGGGTCGCCGAGGCGGGGCGGAGGGCGAGGTGCCCAGAGGCGGTGGGGAGCGTGGCGATGGAGGCGAACTCCATTGCCTGCGCGCGGGCTGTTTGATTCTAGAAGTTTTTGTTTCGGAAGATGGTGACGCCCAGCGTAGGGCCATATATATGCCAGTGTAACATGACGTCATCTCCGTAGAACAGCTGGCGTACGCACCACCGGAGAGCAGTAATCCCTGAAAAAAAACGAATAGGGATCAGGCGAGCGCTGAAAGGCTGCGGGGGGACTGAGTGTTCAGATTCAGGGCAGGACGAAGCGCGCATACGGAGGAGGTAATTGTGGTGTCCGTGGATCTTGTAAGGCCTCGTGTTCCCCGGCGACGGCAGCGGCGGCGGTGGGGAGGCGGCGCGGCCGCCAGCCGCGCTTCGGGAAGAAACATAGTCTGCAGCATTTTGGGCTGCAGGGTGGACCGGGCTGCTAGGCCTCTGGATTGTCCGTTCGGCAGCATCTGGTTGGGTTGGGCTTCCGCGCTGTGTGCTTCCCACAATCTATAACTCGCTCAATAGTTGAGGCAGGAAAATAGCGCTTCTTCCCAAAAAGAATGAAAAGTCTAGCATGCGAGGCCCGGTTTGTTCTAACTTGGGCTGGTCCTTGAAGAAGGAGAGGTGGCTGCAATGGCACACGGCGGCGGAGCGGGCGGTGCGTTACAGTGGACGGTGACTTAGCATGAGTGAAGCGAAGAATTGATGGAGTGTGACAACAGGATGAGTGTGGCGTTGCCGCGATATCGTTGGCGGTTATCGCCGGCGGTGAAAGCGGAGTCTGGCGAGTTTAGTGGTGGAACGTAGCAGTGAACATGGTGATGGAGCGTGACGGATGTTGCATTGCGACTACAAGTGTGTCATCACGACACTGGTTATTGCCGACGGCTAAGGGGGTTCGGTTGCTCGGAGCGAAGACGTTCTGACAGAGAAAGAAAATTAGAGGGACGACGGTCGGCAAGATGGTTGGCTGCTTTGCAGCGCCCAAAGCCGGAGGCGGTGGGCGAGCGGCTGGTGGAGTTCGCAACACGGGAGTGCGACTGATAGAAAGATCAGAATGATGGATAACATGGTGCACGACAGGAGGTATCGCACAATCCTCTAATGCGCAACCCGTCATGTGTTAGTCACGCCCCTAAAAGAAATGAAATTCAAATATTACTATCTCTTTACAACATATGGTTCTTCATTTTACTTAGTTTTTTACCACTCTTGTGCTCCCTAAGCGGTTGGAAGAACTACATTTTTTAAAAAATACTTTTGGATAATGCTGTTTTGAACCAAATAACGCTTCTTTTTTTTTTTTGCAAAGTCCAAGAAATGAAGCATCCAACCTTTAACTCTGGTTTCTCACAAGTCAGATGCAAAGAGAAGGATCGAAGCATATCAATGTAGTACTACCTCCTCACGCATTTGGTTGGTCTCATATGTGCACTATTTTGGGTATCAATTTGCAACTATATAGGATCTTTTGAAAAAAAAAATTGCAACTATATATTCGATTTGGTGTAACAACAGAGTTAAACTATTTTTACCAAACAAAGTTTCAAACTACTACTTCTTATTACGTATTTGGAGTAGTAGGAAATGTAATTTTGGAACCGAGATTAGAGCGCAGGCAGTCGGTCCTCGCGTGCGCCGCCTGCGGGTCCCACTGAAAAGGAAGAAGGGAGAGGGGGGGCAGGCACCAAAACTCGTGCGCCGCGCCACCTAGCAGGAGAACATGAGATCAAGCGAGCCCCCGCCACGAGTATATATATATCTTCCTGCCCGCGCACGGCGCACGAGCCAACGCCAACGTGACCCAGCCCGCGAGCTCCGTTCCTAGTCGACACGATCCCACCCAGCCCACCCGAGCATCGTAGGTTCGCTCGCTTTTGAAGGTGCATCGCATACGCCGTGCCCGGGCGTCATGGCGTCTGCGCCGGCCCTGCGCCTTGCGGGGCCTCCTCCTGCTACGAGAGCGCCGGCACGGTCTCTGCACGCACGTCCCGGTCGCGTGCATCTTCACCTCGCCGCTCGCCGCACGCCGCCGCGACCGGTCTCCGTGGTAAAGCCCTAACCGCCGCACGTGTTCCGTGCTTGTTGCGCCAACCCGTCTTCCTATGCGTACTCATACGTATATACGGTGTACGGGGACGTATATGCAGATGGTAGCTAACTCCTTCGTGCTTACTTAATTTGCAGCGCTGCGCTCACAACGCCGGCGGCGATGACCCTGCTGCTGCAGGTCCCGGCCACGTCCACGGCCCGGCGCTGCACGCGCTGCGGAGCGCCGTCGCCGACGCGTTCCGCCCTCTCGCGGACAACTTCGGCCACGTCCTCTCCGCGAAGAGCGTCGTCGACGTCAACGACTACAACATCGGCATCCCGTTTGGTAAGCCACGTCCTTTGCATTAGGTATTGCTCTTCGATCGGCCGGCGGCTCCCTCTGATCGATCGAACTGTGCGTTCCGTGTTCAGGCGTGGCCATGGCGTGCATCGGGTGCTACCAGATGTTCAAGACGGACCCGTGGACGTTCCTGGACGCTGCGCTCGGGTACGCCTTTTACAAGCTCAGCGTCCTCTCCTCCGACGTCGATAGGCGAGGCTTTGTCAACGACTTCATCACCAAGATTAAAGTCGGTAAGTCTCTGTTATATCACCTTCTTCGCTTCGGTTTTCCCTTTGCAAATTGCTTCAGGCTAGTTTACTGACGGTGTTTCCCGTGCAGCAATTGTCGCCGTTTTTATAATCAGGGAACTTCCTAATGGTAACCCCGATTCGTTGGCTTGGGTCCTCATCAAGTACGTATCGATCTGAATAACTCTACAGCTCATACTGCCCGTGTTTGCGCAACGCATCTTTGCTAACCTGCCATCTTAACAAAATGTGACTATGCGCAGGATTTTCGTCTCAATTTCTACCTCGCAACGTTCTACTCTGCAATGAAAGGGTGGAAGGAAGATGCCAGATACGTTTTCAACTGCATTTTTGAGGCGCTTGGACGCGGGATGGCTCAAATCCTCTTTGGACCTGACCTGTAGATATGGTGCATGAGTCTCTTGTCAAATAACCAATGCAATTGAATTACTATAGTTTATTTGCATATAGAAGTCTGTCGGAATTAACAGAACACATTTGTTATACTGCTGTACCAAGACTGAATTTCTAACAGCTGTAACAAGAATGACAATAGAAACCAACAATTATGAAAAGGATCACAAAAGAAAGCATCCGCATTGACATTGCTAAATATACTTGACTGCTTGCTCTTTGGCGTGCTCACAACAATCAGAGTTTTTTTTTTTCCCAATAAGAGGACCGTCCATTTTGCGGCCGGATTGAGGAACCATCAAAACAGCTCTAACCACATTTGCTGCAGAGAAATCTTTTCAAGCATTTTTACCGTCTAGAAACAATAGCCTCTACAACTTCGCCACTTTTTTTCCCGGTAAAGAAATGACCAAATTCCACCCGCGAGCGGCAAACTTGGCGGCCAAGTGCCAAGCAGCAACCCTACGACGAAGTCAAGTCTCCCGAACCCAAACTATCTGGCCTGACCTGACCTGAGTCACCTGACCCGACGGCGACGCCCCCGCCCAACCAACCGGACCAGGCACCGGCTCTGCTCCACTCCACCCCGCGAAACCCTATTTATCTTGCTCCGCCTCACCCTTGCGCCGCCATCTCCATCGCCCTCCTCGTCTCAAGCCTCCTTCCGGCGACGCACACCAAATCCAACGAATTCTTCCCTCCTAGTACTCAACAATCCTCACCATCTACTCGTCATCTGTTGGTAAGGAATCTCTAACTTACTCGAACGAATCGCTGCACGTGCAATCGCAACTGTGATTCGTGAGCGATCGGATTTCTAGGGTCCGGTTGATCCCATTCCCTCGCCTCCTGTTTTTGTTTGCAGGATTTGCAGTACGGGAGCAGTATGGCGGACGTCCACCTTGGCCTCTATCACCATCCGCCCCTTATGATGACGATGGACGGCATCAACGCTCGCGCGCGGGACCTCGGGGTCGACCTCTCCTCCGTCGATCTCGACTCTATCACCCTCCCTGCCGGCGAGGACTTTGGTATCTTCAGGTAGTCTCTCACGCCGCCTTACCCTGCTATCCCACGCGTCGCAGCTTCTTTCGCTTGTACTACTACGTATTCCACCATTATCTCTCCCGGACGCAATTCCTCTTGGTTTTAGGTTTTGCACGATTTTGATGTCTTTATATATGGTTGGTATGAACATCGGGGCAAGATTTATGCCTGCTAAATGGTCGGAATTGATAGGTTAAATTTTGTAGTTTCTGCCTTCCGGGCATGTCTGGATTCTGGAATGCTGCTTCTGTATTGGTTTGATTCTCTTATATAGATGTAAATTCTGTTATTGGACTGCTTATCTGTCTGCTGATTTATGCTACTGATTATCACAATAGACCATAGCTCACAAAATATTAAGTTTGGTCTATGATAAGCTTGTTTGAAGGTGAATTTCTGTGAATGTTTATCATACACGGATACCTCTTGCTACAAGTCGTGCAATGAAACAAAATCCAATGCACTTTGAGATGTGAAATCTTTTTCCAGATCATGTTCCCATCTGTTTTAGAATATTTATTGATCATCTTCTGTTTTGATGTTTGATTATTTAATTTGCAGTGATGATGATGAGGAAATGCAGGAAGAGGACCCTCCAGAGCTTGAAATGGGCTTTGGGAACACAATTGTGGTGGACAATGTTCCAATCGTTCTTCCTGAAAAATTTGAGAAGCTGGAGAAAATACTACGGAAGATTCTTTACCCAGCTGGTATCAAAGAAGATGGTTTCTGGATGCCAGTAAATACAGATACAAATAAGACCTATGGCTACTGTTTCATTGAATACAATACTCCTCAGGTAGTTCATAAATTGTCTTATCTGCATTTGTTGCATTTGCAAGTTATCCCGTATCCAAGACATTTGTATTATTTGAGTGATACCTTAGTGAGAATCAACATTCCAGCTAATATATTTCCCCTGCTTGATTTTCAAACACTGTCACACTGCCTGCATCAAGTTGTAGTTCATATGTGTCTGGTTGTTGGAGCATGAAAGAAGATAGTCTTTTGCGCTTATATTTAATTACCCTTATGCATACTTGTTTTGATATTCAGGAAGCTGAACTTGCTAGAGGACTAGGCAATGGGTATAAACTCGACAAGTCTCACATGCTTGTAGTTAACATCTTTGATGACTTTGAGAGATACAGGGCAGTTCCTGATGAATGGATGCCTGCCGAAATGAATCCATACACTCCTGTGGTATGTCATTTTGCCTTGCTTCCTCATTTGTCAATGTAAATTTTGATTGGGAATCAGAGGTTCATTTGTCATCATTAACAGATATATTACATGTTTAAAAATTCATAAAAATGGCTCCTTAGAGATTTAGCACTAAATCATCTTTGATATGACTCAAAAGATAGAAGTCGTTAGCTCATGATGAACTAGACCATATTGACTGCTTATACCTTTTTTTTTGTTTCTTGACAGTTAGGATGAATTAAACTATGATCTGCAAGGTTACTTAACTACTTGTGCAGGACACATGTGACTTTGTTTGAGTTTCCTGTTGGACATATTTGAAGTGGAACTTGTTTATATTATTTCACTCTTTTTGAAATATCCAGACTTTCTTGCCACTTTGCTAATGTGGTGACATTGCATCTCTGTGCAGGGAAATATGCAAAAGTGGCTGACTGATGAGAAGGCCCGAGATCAAATTGTCATCCATGCTGGTACATCGACAGGAATTTACTGGAACGATGCTAGGCAGTTGAAGTCTGAGCTTGTTTATAAAAAACAGGTAATGATTTCTCTTGCATTTACTTGCTGCCACTGTTTGACAGAGAATTTGACTTAGTGGTGTTCTAGTTTCTATCTGGAACTGATTTCATTTGTATGCTACTTCTGTAGATGAAGTCGATTTCATTTATTCTACTCTTATCTCCTTTTGTCATCAGTTTTGGACAGATAGTTTTGTTCAGTGGTCCCCTCTTGGAACATACTTGGCTACAGTGCATAAGCAGGGATCACAAGTGTGGGGTGGTGAAGATACATTTGAGCGTTTAATGCGTTTTCCTCATTCACAGGTACTTGTACTTATTTGCATTGCTCTAAATTATGTCCAACAGTTTTGCATTACTCTAATAAATTATCCGATAGTTGCTTTGTAGCTGACAGTGGATTGTACCAGGTAAAACTTATTGACTTCTCTCCTGGTGAGAAGTATTTGGTCACATACAGTAGCCATGAACCGAGCAACCCTAGAGGCTCACATGTAAGAGTCTATCATAAGTTGATTTTTTTTACCCATAGTTTATGTTCTGACTTATACCATAATCTTGTAGACGGTTGTCTTAAATATCTTTGATGTAAGAACTGGAAAAGTGATGCGAGAGTTTACGGGAAGTGCTGATGAATTTGCAATTGGTGGAAGTGTTGGTATTTCTGGAGTTTCCTGGCCAATCCTGAGGTGCAAACAATAGTATTGCATTTGATTTTGAAATAATTCAATTAAATAGGAAATTTAACTTTTTGCCCGGATGCTTAATATAGTTTTTGTGTGGTTTGAAGGTGGGGTGGTGGTAAGGATGATAAATATTTTGCAAAGCTTGGAAAGAATATCATATCTGTCTATGAAACAGATACATTCTCCCTTGTTGATAAAAAATCCTTGAAGATAGAAAATGTGGCAGACTTCTGCTGGTCTCCAACTGATCCTATCATAGCCTTATTTGTGCCTGAAATGGGTGGTGGAAATCTGCCGGCAAGGGTAAGCACAAGTTTCTGCCTTACATGATGTGAGTTCTGTTCTTAATGATAATGGCTAAAATCTGTTCTTTCTACTGAAAGGTGAGTCTTGTGCAAATTCCTGGCAAAGAGGAGTTGCGGCAGAAAAATCTTTTTAGTGTCAGTGATTGCAAGATATACTGGCAGAAAAACGGTGAATATCTTGCTGTCCAGGTTGATAGATATACAAAAACAAAGAAGAGCACGTACACTGGATTTGAGCTATTTAGAATTAAGGAACGGGACATCCCAATTGAGGTCCTTGAACTGGACAACAAAAATGATAAGATCATTTCTTTTGCATGGGAACCTAATGGCCATCGGTTTGCTGTCATCCATGGTGAAGAGACTAAGCCTGATATTAGCTTCTACTCCATGCGAACAGCCAACAGTACTGGCCGTGTTTTGAAGCTCACAACTCTCAGGTCCAAGGAGGCTAATGCATTGTACTGGTCTCCTGCTGGGCATTTTGTCGTACTTGCTGGGCTGAGGAGCTTTGGTGGCAAGCTGGAGTTGTACAATGTTGATGAGCTCAAGACCATGGCAACTATGGAGCACTTTATGGCGACTGACGTTCTGTGGGATCCTACTGGACGGTATGCTGGTCACCCACTTACTGAGATTAACGTTTCAAATTGGCAAAATATAGTCAAACATTTGCAGATAAATCAACAGCTTAAATGAAAAAACTTAGCTCCAAAGTGCTATACCTGTAAACTAAACAAAATAAGCTACCTCATTTGGATAAGCAGCTGTTCTAATAGAGCAAAATATAACCAAACATTTGCAGATAAATTCACAGCTTAAATGACAAAACTTAGCTCCAAAATGCATCTACCTGTAAACTAAACAAAATAGGCTACCTCAGATTAGATGTTCTAACAGAGTACTTTTTGTACGTTTTAGTTTTTTTCATTCATGTAAGCTGATTGAACTGAAATGGTTTTGGAACTCTGTTTATCCAGATATGTTGCAACTGTGGTTACAGCTGTCCATGAAATGGAGAATGGTTTTCAGATGTGGTCCTTAAATGGCAAGCAGATTTACAAAGTGTTGGAAGATAGTTTGTTTCAGGTAGAGAATTCCATCACATGTTCCTTCAATGTAACTCAATTGATGTGATGGATTTTATTTCTTTTATGTAATGTTTGAACTGCATGATAACAGTTTCAATGGCGCCCGAGACCACCCTCACTCTTGACTCCTGAGAAGGAAGGCGAGATTCTGAGAAACCTAAGCAGGTACAGCAGGAGGTACGAACAGGAAGACCAGGATGTGTGTAATCAGCTGAGTGAGCAGGAACGCGAGAAGCGAGAACAACTCAAGGAAGAATGGGCCGCATGGGTTGCCAAGTGGAAGCAGCTGCACCAGGAGGAGAGAGCAGACAGGATGGAGCTCAGAGATGGCAATGCCAGTGACGAGGAAGAAGAGTACGAAGCCAAAGTGGTTGAAGTTGAAGAGGTGGTTGAAATCACTGAAGAAGTTGTTGCATGATCAGTAGCGAAAATCTTACAGTAACACTTGCTTGTTGAATGTATGTGTCATGTAGCATGTTTTGTCTGGTCCTGCAAATGGAAATTCTCCTCTTCTGTTATAAGTTCAGGGACACGGTGGTGGCACAAGACCGTGATTTCGTTGAGCTTTCATAGGGGACGAATCAGCCTTGTAATATCTCCATGTGATTTCACCTTGTTAAAATTGTGGCTGCTGCGTTCGTAAAATTTTGAGGTTCCCATCCATGCATTTTATTTTGACGTTTGCTTCGCATCGACCCCGGCCATGCGCACCGCAACGTGCAATTCTACATTGATAATGCTATTAGCTACCTAAATTACACGCTGCTCATCGTGTTTGCACCTCGTGAGGTGTAACTACTACTGCTCGTGGTAGTGGTGGTGGAATGCCTCCACCTGCAGCGCGCTGGCCTGCCCTGTCTTGCTGAACCTCCATGGACTCGGCCTCTTCCTATGCCTTCGTTTGCTTGCTTGATCAGATTCAGACTAGACTTTTGCGGCGTGAATAATGCAGTCGCCGCCGCCGTTCATCTCTCTGCAGCTCATATATCGGGTTCAGCGACAAGGGGAACGTCGACGGGGCTTGGATTACGCCCAACGGCCACGCGACGCACCAGCCTGGCAGGGGTTGCGAGCCGTTCACTCTGCACGGAGAGGGTGGACGACGCCACGCGCCGGAGCCCGGGCGCCGGGGACTGGAGAAGCTGCTGGCCGTGTGCCAATGTGCTCGCTGTTGACAACCACCCAACCCCGGAGGACAATTTGGGGCGGAACGAGGCTGCGGCTCGTCGGCGCCATCGACCTTCGTGGGCGCGACGGTAGTCCACACGGCCCAATGTGCGCAAGCTCTTCTCGACCCGCGCCGGCGATGCGGCGGGATCTTCTCTTGGAGCTACGGCCGTGAGCGGCGGGGGAGAAGCGGGGCAATAGACAGATTCCTGCGCGTGGATTCCATGGAAAACAAGCGCGGAGGCATGGCGACAGGGATCGCCGGCGGCAGCGCGGCCGTACCCGGCTGCCATCTCGGCGTCCCGCAATTATTCAATTTGCCCGCATCTCGGGGTCCCGCAATT
The DNA here is from genome assembly GCA_032690845.1 of Eleusine coracana subsp. coracana. Lineage (NCBI taxonomy): Eukaryota > Viridiplantae > Streptophyta > Magnoliopsida > Poales > Poaceae > Eleusine > Eleusine coracana. The sequence goes on along the minus strand of CM064427.1, from coordinate 51,810,441 downwards.
ATTCAATTTACCCCCTGGTTTGGATCGCGACTATTAACCGCGATCCAAACTAGGGATCTAAATGTAAATATTTGGATCGCAGCTATTTACATTTAGACCCCTGAATTGGACCCGACTTGTTACAAATACACCCCTGGCCGGCTCCCTCCTCTTCCCCGTCGCTTCTCTTGCCGCCGCCGACGCCGCCGTCTACCCCGCCGGCCGTACCAACTCGAATCTAGATCCGACCCTCAATATCCACGGCCTGCTCTTCCCCCGCGGCACGGAGTGCCGGCGCTCGATTCGCCGCGGCGGCGGCCGCATTGGAGCCGAGCGAAAAGACGAAAAGAATCCCCAGCGCTTGAGCCGAGCGAGAAGCGCCCTCGGTGCTTGAGCTCAGGCAGCCAAGCATGGTGTCCTCCGTGCTATCCTATTGCAAAACGGGATCTGTTGGGTCTCTGCTGACGGATTCCATGCCGCAACCGCGCACGATTCCGCGGTTTCTTCGACGTGTCGTGGAAAACAGAGTCTGCCGTGTTTCTTTCATCCAACCCGAAGCAGAGCACCACACCTACGGATGAAAATAGGATGGATAATATCCGATTGTCTGATGATCCGAAAATTGAGAAAATAAATGTAATTAAATATAAATTATATTAATAATTATCTGATATTATTCATATTTGAATTCGAGTTAAAAAAAACTAGTAGGATAGGGTATGAGATGAGCAATATCCGTCCGGAATTTGAGATTTATATAATTTAATTAAATTTAAATAATTGTAACATTGAAAATATGAAAAGAATCTATAAGTTGGTTGTAAATAATGAAAGAAAATACCCATATTTTTATATTAGTTATCATTATATTAATTTGTTATTCTAGCTATATTGTTATCATATAATTTTTCATCTATCAAACCTTACAATGATATTTATGTCCGATTTCGACTCTGAAACAAGAATATAGGACGGGTATGGAATTAAGAAATAATTATTTGATATTATCCGTTCCGACTCCGGATGCAATAAAAAAAATACGAGATAGAGATAGGATATGAAATGAACTATATCCGTCCGTATTCGTTTTCACCCCACACCTCTGAACAATTCAGGCTCCAACCACCGTTCGTCGGGATTACAGAAAGACCTCTACTGATTCTGTCCTTAATAAGAGAAACTTTTGGACCCTTTGGAGCATTTTCAATGTCAGGCTAAACCAAGACGCATGGTTCACATGTTCACTTCCGACTTCTTTTCATGCGAGCTTCTTCCTTTTTTAAAAAAATTATACTCCATAAATAATAAATCATGGTTCAAATATCTAGTGTCATTCGGTTTGGGGGAGAATTGGTGTTACACGACAACCCTGTCGGGAAATGCTCCCACCTGATGTGGCTACCGGCACACACTTTCTCTGTGCGATTATCTGTAACCTGCGCATGCTAATACCCACCAACAGGTGCTGCCCCTTTTCTGCTTCAACAGCAATCTTTTTTTTTCTTTTGGAACGAACTTCAACTGCTATAATACGAAAAAAAAATGTGGAAATGAACAAAACAAAAAGACCAGAAGAGAAAGGCAACCAGAAGACTGCCTCGTCGTAGTGGAACAGGCAGGCCAGAGCACCTACAGTGTCAACTAGTAGTCAAAAACAAGCAGCAACCGCGTGGATATGCATGGGTTCCATGTCATCCATGCAAATATTCCTAGTATCTCACCAGTTTAAGCTAGCTTGCACGACATGCACCACCAAGTGGAAGTCACCAAACCCATTCGTTGCCGTCTTCTTCCTGACAAGTGACAAGACTATATTACTGGAGCAAAGCGAAGATTTGCGTGCGTGTATGCACGCACTACTACTACGCCAATGTGGCAGTAGTAGCCTACTGAATCATACATATACCTGATGAATACACGTAGTAACATGACACGTAATTAAGAAAATACGAAGAAACCGCTTGGGACGGCAGAGGGATCTGTTCATCAGAAGAACAACTTGAGCTTTAATTAATCAGCAGATTATTCATCAGAGGAGGAGTTGTTATGTTCAGACATGCATGCAGTCGCCGTTCTTCGTCTCCGCAGATGACTTGCCGTCGTTATTGACGCATCCGGTGTCGCTCTTGTGGTTGACGACGTCGAGGTTGTAGAGGATGGGGAGCATGACCACGGAGGAGAGGAAGGCGAGCAGCGGGCCGAAGATCCAGAGCAGGAGCGGCACGCCTGCGTAGAAGAGGCGGTTCCCGACGAAGTTGAGCGTGAAGCCGCGCTCCAGGACCTCGCCGATGTAGTCCCTGGTGTCCGGCAGGCCGAGGCGGTCGTTTTCCACACTAGACGATGAGTCGACGATGAGGGAGTTGGCGGTGTTGATGAGGAAGCTGGCCTGGTTGAGGAAGCAGATGGCGAGGGTGTGGCAGAGGAAGGCGAAGAGGAAGAGCAGCAGCAGCGCCACGTACTTGAGCGCCATCATGTACTCGCCGTGCGCGCCGAACACGGTGTCGCTCAGCGGCTTCTTGATGGTGTAGGTGCTGCTCAGCACCGCCGCGATGCCCGTGCAGAACAGGATCGCCGTCGTCGCCACCAGCGTGGACCCCATGATCACGTTACGCAGGGACTGGACCACCGTCACAGCGTGCTTCCCGTTGTCCTGTACCATCATCATATATTTCTGTCAGAACTCAGGTAGAATCTAGATCGATCCGGAACTGGAAGTGGAAGGAACTGACTGTACATACCTTCATCATGTTCATGGCCCATAGGCGGCGTGTGGCGGAGTTGATGCCGAGCGCGGTGCGCATCGGGTGGAGGCGGACGACGCGCCACAGCCAGGCGTGGTAGGCCATGGGGAGGAGGAGGCTCAGCGGGATCAGCATCAGGTCAAGGAAGCTGTCCCTCCACTTCATGATCTTCTTCGACCGGCCAAACGAACCAACAATCCCCAACGCCGCCGCACAAGAAGCACAGAAGCAAATTAAAGCCTCGCCTCGTCGACTTGCTTCAGCTAGTAGCCTCGGCGGTTTATTCTTGACCAACCGAACGAACTAGCCAACCGAATGCCTATATACGCGACGCGTCCGATAAAGGTTGGTTTCCGATATGATCAGGCAGGCGTCTGGAGCAGTCTGTAAGCGGGTGGAGATATATATAGAGCGAGAGAGGAGGGAGATCCCTGAGAAGATACAGTGCTGGTGAGCGAGAGGGCAGCAGCAAGAGGTAGTGCCAGCCTACACAACGACCACGATCTTTAGTAGTGTAGTGATCAATCAACCAAAAGAAGAAAGCCAAAGCGGGGAGGGAAGCTAGCCTGACCAAAATTTATAAATCAGCCTCACCTAATAATCCGGTGGCAGGCATACACCGTCTAATTTCACCAGCATCCTGATTATTGTACCGCGCTCGATTTGGTGGCTCGTCTTGCATATCGATCTCCTCTCTGTTAAATGTCATTTTCGGCGGAGAAAAGGGAAACAACGCCGAAACGGATGCCGAGATGGTGCCGGTGAGAACGGGAGGCCAGGCCGTATCGCGTGACCCGTCTTTGTTCGGCCGGTTCTTGTACTATGGCTGTATCTGGCCGGTCGGGAGATGCTGGCAGGCAATGCGGCGCCGCGCCCCGATTTCGTGGGCAAGGACGCGTGCCGCACCACGCCTGTGTCTGTGATCTGTGTGTGCGTGTAACCGAATCGCCGCGCTGCTTCTACGCTTTGGTTTGCATTGGTCATGTCTCACGGAATTGACAACATGCATGATGACAGCAGCGTGTTTCGCCTGATCCCATCACACGCATTGTTACCAGCCAGCAGCTAGCTTAGGTGGTTGCTGCCTGGGCGAGGAGAGATTAACGCAGGGACCTGTGGGTCGGAATAAAACTCAGCATTCGATCACGACCTTTGTGTGCAGTGGTATCTTTTTTTTTCTTTTTTTTCGAGTGAGCTGCTTGCGGCTGGTTTGTTGGTTGGTTGGGGTCCTCGTCGCCATCCTCCATTGGCAACGACGAGCAACGACATCGTGACTGGACTGCTTAGTGCACGGGTGTCACCACCTCTCTCACTAGCTCGACCAGCTGAGCTGCCTCACTGGTCACTAGTCACTACCCGCTGAATTTGTGGACAACAATCATGTTCGAGCAGAGCAGCCACACAGGTCGGAACTCTCTTTTGTTGCCATCGGTTGAGGTCGATGGGTTTACAGGTACGTGCGGTGCGTGTGCGAGTGTGTCAATTCGGCGCCGCTTATCCCGGTTTTGTTGATGGCTGCGTTGGCTGGCAATTGCCCGGGGGGGGGGGGGGGGGGGGGGGGGGGGGGCAGTACACAGGTGGAGCAGCTTGCAGTTCCTCGTTCCAACTAGGTAGGACGCGAAAGCTACGTACGTGTCACATTACGTATGGCAGCACTACCTGCCATGTGTGACGGTCATGTTATGTATTACTACAGTCTATCAGTTATTGTTGGTCAGAATTTTTTTTTCCTCCACATGTTCATATTTAGTTTGCCTACACGTTATTCTTTGGGTTCCTGCACAAGCTTGTTTTGCTAAGGCGGAGCTGGTGTGGTGCTAGAGCAGGGGAAGGCACCAAGTTATCAAATACTATATATAGAGTATATTAGTTTTGGGTCAATTCCATTTTCTATTCTACTAGAAGCCATCTTTCCGGTAACACACACCAAGTACCAATTAGGTGTGTGGCCAAATTTCTTCGTCACTCGTCGGTTTCTCCACAAAAGCAATACTTAACAAAAAAAAAAGGCAAAACCGATGCTGGCCTCACAACAGGTAAATTATTAGGGATCATTATCGTGTCCTTATCACAAAGCAACCATGTAGTGATTAATACTAACACACCACTCGTGTACACGGAATCCAGGGAGGAAAGCAAGGTGGACAAAATATATGCGCTGACATGCACCCACTCAAGTTAGCTTAGTTGGTTTCAGAAAAAAGTTTGCTTAGCTGAGGGCCTTGCATCCGGGATGAACCTGGCCGGGACGTCGTCCTCGTACAACCCTGGCCATGCATGGAGCCATCACACATGGCACTCGCCTACCTGCTGCTAGCAGCTGGTGTAGTGGTGTGCAGTCCGGAAGGCAGCAGCTACGCTTTGATTTGCTCAGCAGCTCATAAGAGGGTGCCCTAGTGCTGCTACTTTTGGAGGAAGAAAAAATGTTGCGATAAGGAGGCCTCTTTTACTTGCCGGTGCAAACACCACTACTTTGCATGCCGTTTTTATTTGCAATTTGTTCTATTTTTTTTCTTGTCAAACCTGAACTAATTTGTTGTCAGCCCTTTTTTTAAGGTGTACAAAGTTAGCACAGATTTAGAAGTTTCTGGAACAATACCTGTCATACAAAGTTAACACAAGTTGTTCTTTTTGTAGCGGAAGTATTGAAGGGCGATAAATTGGAGAATGTGCTTCCAATTTGATTTCAAACGATTACCCTCCAACTAGGCAAACTACCAGGCGGTTATATATTGGAGGGTCAAAACCTCAAAATCCGGGTCTCGCGTGCCTATTTTCATGGACGGAATGTAGGGAGAGACTGGAGACTCATTGACCACCTTCATAGGCGTCGCTGGGGAGCAGGACCGATCGGTACTCCGAGTCAGTCCTGATTGAGTAACGGTGGTCGACGACTGTGACTAAAATGGAACCCACTTCGGGAAACGCATTTCAACTTATTCTTGTCTTCTGGTTGAGAAAAAAGTATATTCTTGTCTTGGGCCATTTCGCAGCTTGAGTTGGGTATATTGGGTTGAGCTTGATTTTTTTTTTTTTGAGCTAATTTGGGTTGAGCTTGATGGAACTCATATTACTCGAGCCCAAGATTATTACCTGTACAAGTAGGCCGTGAAGGTCGTAATACAAAAGCATCCTTTGGACCATGGGCCGTCGTAGGCCATGGCTCTCGTGGGCATCTTGACCACGTGCGCTGTCAAAATCATACCGACCACGCAACACATCAGAAAAAATCGTTGATTCGTGGTTCTTCGGCCTTCAAGATGGATCATTTCTATCGTAAAAACAGAGATGAATCATTTCTAGAAGCGAACATTGATGGTACTGCTCTTTTTTCAGAGCGTGCAATTGTAAATTTGCAGGGCTCATCGAGTCATTCATCAAATCATCTGCATTATTAAGCTGCTACGTGTTTATTATAACAGAATTTTTCTAATACTTTTTTTTCGGAAGACCGAATTTTTCTAATACTGTCACGATATTATTTACTTGTTTTAGAATAAAATAGTGCTTGATTTTGGAAATCAATAACATAATAATTCGTTTTTGGAACAATAAGAACATGAGGAGGACGGATAAAATATCTTCTTTTGGATGCGGTGGGAGCCACGTGTGGAGCTAATCTCGGTCCCAGGTCCAGCAGCTAGCGTCCACGCACACAACACGTCGTAGCAGCTGGACCGAGACGAGGCGAGCGGAAGCGAAACAGGCCGGTAAATTTCTAGACCCGTCGAGAGCGCCAACCTGAACCTTCTCCATTTTTCGCTTTCCCGCCCCTCTTATTAGCCCACTCGTCCCCTCCCACCCAACTATTGAACCGTCGCCCCGCCGCACGAGATCATCCCCCCCGCTCCACTACATCCCACCCAGATCGGAATTGTTCAACCAGGCATCGAGGAAGAGGAAGCGAAGCGTCGCCGGCGGCGAGATGGCCATGGACGCGGCGCCGATGCTGAAGCGGAAGGGCGCGGAGGCGCCCGAGCCCTGGGTTGACGGGGTGCCCGTCCCGGCCACCAAAATCCGTCGCCTCGTACGTGCCTAGCTCGCGTGTTCCTCTCTTCCCTGTTCTCGATTAGAGGTCGCTGACGCGTGCGTTCGTGTTGTGCTTGCGCAGGACGCGGTGGTGCCTTCCGTCGAACCCGGCGCGGTCGTCATGCAGCCAGTCGAGCCCGCCGGCGCGGGCGTGCCGCTGCCACCGCCGCCGCAGCCTTTCGAGGTGGAGGAGGTGCCGATGAGCGGCGAGGTGGCGCCGCCTGTGGTCGTGGCGCCGGCGGCGAACGACGAGCGCGCGATCGTGGTGTACCAGCCCGCGGAGGCCGCGCGCAACCTCCTGCGCGGCCCGCTCCGGCCGGAAGCTCCGCTCCGGGTCAGCCCCGACTGGATCCGCGGCATCAAGAGTACGTGCGCCCCCTGAATTCCGCGATTGGTTTGAGCAAATTCGGTTTGGTGCGTGTTTCGTTTAGAGACTGAAAGCGGTATTCGAATTTGGTCCTGCAGGTACCGTGCTGCAAGAGGCGAGCAATCACCGCGCGCTGTTCGAGGAGCTGGCGTCGAGGGACGAGAACGCCAACCTGGCCATGGTACCGTGGGCGCCAGCGCACGTCGCCCAGGCCGCCGCTACAACCACTTCCTCGGCGCCAGGAACGGAGATGATGGACGCCGATCAGGACGCCGAGGGCGCGGCGTCCATGGAGGTCGAGCAAGACGGGGCTGGTCAGCCCGTGCCCCCAATTGGTTTTGCGATGCAGGGGGACGCGTTCCACCACCAGCAGCAGCAGTGGCCGCCGCAGCACTGTATGGCGCCGCAGCAGCTGCAGGTCCCGGCGACGAGCTACCAACCCAGTCCGGTGACGTGGTCGTGGTGAACGGAAATAGGCAAGGCACAGACACGACGCCCCGTCTGTGCGCAGTAATGAGTAGGGGTCGGAGGATTGCTTCCTGTTCCTGTTGCGTTGCCTGTTTTTTTGGGGCTGTGAAGCCCGAGCAGAGGATGGCATTGGGATGAGGCAGTGTCGTCCGTTTTGTAGCAGGACGGATGGGTAGATGATTGTCCGTGGTCTCCAGTTCGGGCAATCTCATTGTAGGATCGATGTATCTTGCTTGGTTCGTGCTTCATGAATCCGAATTTGTCAATGTTGTGGATCAGCTGGAACAACGCGGATTTTTAATGAGTTCTCATTCGAGTTTCAGCTCGTATGCGCCTGATGTCCTGAGATCTCTAGTAATTTCAGTTCGTGATTTGCAGTCCGGCTGCTTCGTATATCATGCGCTCGGCGTCAGTCTACTATCGTGGACATAACACACGGTCAGGGACTCGGTGTATTGATCGCTTTTTCTAAAGTTGAATGGGGCTGCGTGACTCTGCTCGTTCTGGCCTTCTGGGATTCAACGGGTAGAATTAGGTTCCCACCTCCAGATCGAATCAAATCCAAAATGCATGAATCTTGATAATATGACTAAATATATATGCAGTTCTGATGCTACGCATTTCAGATTATCATCAATCAAGATAATAAATGAAAATGATTTGTTACATTTGCCCAAACGAACTCAAGTAATACGGAGTACATATTAGTTCTTGTAAGCGATTAGTCTCAGTAGACATGCTGAACCTTATAACAACAAAGATCTACATCCACTAGAAGGCATCTGAACAACAATTCACAATTTAAGCATTAGAACGAGCCTCAGTCATATCTATGAATCTATGCGACTATGCCATATACTCCACAAAGACATATCTATGTATCTATGCGACTATGCCATATACTCCACAAAGACTTTATTTCCTGTGGAAGCAGTCGTCCAATGGGGAAACATAATAACCAGGATAAAATAGTATTCTGAGCAATTCTTGGAATCCACCTTTCATTCTCAGAAGATTCATTGTAAGAATAAGCTGACTCTTAGAATTGTTTATTAGAGAAAAAAAAGAGAAAAAAAGATAGTTAGATCTTTATAAAAAGTCAGTCTAAAGAAAATGAGAGACTTAAATATAAACATCACTTTTCATCAATCCTTTATAATAGCTTACTGTTAGGTCTTAGCTAGCTCTACAAGGAAGGTACCCAGATACAGAGCAAAAACTGGAAGTTTGTATTAGAAAATAAAAGAGTTGGCTCAGTCTCACTAAAATGATATAAAGTTTCTGACAAATGTACAGACAGGAAAACAATTGTTATTCTATCAGCAAAGTTACAGGGAGACTGCACATCATACAAGCAGTTATACATTTGCTCATGTTTGATATAACAAGCTACTATTTTTTTTGGAGGAAGATATAACAAGCTATTAAAGATAACAAGATAAACGATGAAACATTTAACAATAACTAGGAAGCAGTGCTTCTTTTAAAGTAAAATGATAGAAATATATATGAGATCAATGATATTATTCCACAAATATTAAACAGCTAGATCTCAAGTACATCACAGTTAAACAAGATATTGAAGAAATCGAAAGACAAGATGGTTAACCATTGTAGAAAATTTTGATCCATTAAACTTCAAAGAAAGTTTTTACTACATACTAACCTGAGAATATCCAATGTTTTATAGCTTTTCTTGAATTCCTTAATGGCCATAATGACTACAATATCTGAATTTTTAAATCATACATACACTTACCAAGCTTAAGACGGGTAAGCAGCTCATAGGGTTCGCCCAGATGGCGCACCTCTGAGGAAATGACACTTAGTCTGTAGAACGCATATGCAAGGTCAATGAACACAGAAGGTGTCCCTTTCCCCTGGCACAGCTTGTAACAACCAAGGAAACCAAGTACCGCACCCAAAGGAGTGTTGAAAATCAAGTAAATGCTAGTTGACAGGTATATGGTGATTTTGTGAGGTGACTCATCAGTCATAACAAAGACAAAGAGCAAAGGTAAACTATGGTAGAAAATAATCGATAAAAAAAATATGTGAGTCATAGAAGAAATATTTTCTGCCTCACTAGTTCCAGCCAATTTGGGCCAATTACTGACCCACAAGCGCAGTTTTAATTTTTGGGCCGTGAAGCCTGGGCACAGCGACAGAGGATGGCCTTGCGTTACATCGATCGCCTTTTTCATGTGATCAAAGACACGTGTTCCAAGTATTCTTTGTATTGGTAACGACTTGCACCTCTCCAAGCATCTGCATTAGCTTGAAAAGTAACCAGAGACATGTAGGTGTAGTGTGCTCAAGTTATGTTTTCTTATTGAGGAAAAATAAACTGTGCTGATGATTACTTGTATAAGACAACTGCATCACCGGCTCCACAATCCGGAGGATCCCAGATTCCCATCTCTGATGTTGTGCAAAAACTGTGACCAACTGGTACAAAGGGAACAAACCAGCTACTTTCCTCCTTCCGCGGATGAATCAATCTACTTGAACACTTGACGCACATTGCATGTTCGCATCGCAGATTGAGTGCCATATTGACGAGGCTTCATGTGTGCTGCCACCTTGAATCCACGTGTTGATCTGGACGAACATGCAACACGTCGTCTCGGGTTCCGGTCCGTGGCACCCATCCGTGCGCCACATGTTTGTGCATCGTTGATGTGCACCGCAGCAAGTCCAATGCCATACGGCCACTGCGAAACAAAACAATCTTCGTTCTAGCGCCGTTCTCTCATGTCATCACCTGAACAAAGGCAGAGCAGCGGTCGAGGCAGGAGGTGCGCGACACTAGAACGTTCATGAGGGTCTCCTCCACGGCTCCACCGACCAGGCGACTACCGCGGCCTTGTCCTTGTCTGTGCCACCCACGCGTTGTTAAGCTGATCATTTTTTTTAGTGAACTTTATGGCTTCAAAGACAAAATACTCCTAAAATGACACGAAATACAGACATCTTTAAAAGCAGAGTACATGTTAAAATAATAACGATTAGTCCTTAAAATATCATCAGAGGAGCCTGACTTAGAACAAATATGAGAATGATGTCTTTTACCTATATAATGAAACATCATCAGTGAAAAATATAGTTGATGTTAGCTGAACGTATGAGGAACACAGAAGCAACACCTTTAGTTGACAACATCAGAGGAGCCAAAGTTGTTAGATCCATGTATCGATAAAAACATCTCTAATGGTTACCGTTCTTTAGAACATAAGTATAGAATGCCATCGATGGAACTGTTGAAGTTGAGAAGACTAAAGTGAGTAGTCTAAAGTGAGTATCCAAATATCATGAGTAGTCTAAAGTGAAGTTCTTGATATTCTGTAAGAGAAGACTCAAATAGGAGAACAACACACATATTATTGCCCTACTAAAAGTAACAAGGCCGGTGATAAATGCTCCAAAAGAGGAAGATGTCTAAAAATTATCACCGATGGAACTGTTGAAGTTGAGTTGTCGACCTTGGTGGTTTGAAAATTGTCCTCTTCTTCTTCGAGAAAGGGTGGCGAGAGCGCGTCTTATTGGAAGCGCGGGGGCGAAGCCCGAGGGGGGGGGGGGGGGGGGGAGGGGAGGGGAGGGGGAGCACTGTAGAGGCAGACATAACCATCCAAGAGGCTAGTCGGTTCAGCAAGGACGGGAGCCGCCTGCTTCGGGTTAGGGTGGGGTCAGAGCCGCGGAGGGGAGGATAGGGTAGAGTTGGGGGCTCCATGATCGGATCTCGCACCAACGGACACAGAACTAGCAACGGGAGGCCCGTCATCGCCTGGACCATCAACGGAAGAGGCGAGAGGTTGAGGGGGAGAGGCGCGGTCAACAAAGCCGCATCGAGCAGTCTCTTCACCGGATCTGATGCAGAAGTGCACGAATCTGGGGCGAGCTCGGCTGACGCCTGCGCTGACGGCAAGGGCAAAAATGGAGGGTGGCTAGTCGAGGAGGGGACCTACAACTACTTTGTTGGGTCTTCTGTCCGTTGGCAGGAACATGCCGAATAAGAGCATGTCGGCGATGTCCAGAAAATCAAAACAGGTGGTCATAACAGCCCGGACGGAAGAGAGAGAATGTGGTATAAAACCTAACTATAAGTGCTAAGCAACATGAAGAAATCTACTACTAGATAACTAGGAGAAATGGTCATAAAACAAACACTAACCAACCATTTTGTATAATTGTTACATATTAAATAGAATCTACTAGCTATAGGGACTTTTTATGTTATTTTTTAAGTATCGAATTCCTATCTTGACATCACAATTAATAAAGATTCTTTTTATTATAATTAATAAAGATTTATCATGAATGAATTACAAACTCTGAAGATATTTTTTGTATAGAGATAGATAAAATAATTTAACTTTATTTATCATCAGATATCTCTATATATAACTATTATGTATGATTTTAGATTGTGAATTATGAAATCTGAAATTATAAAAATCTGAGGGTCATAACATAAGAGGTGTTTGCTTGTCTAAATTCTACAATCTAGCATTTAGTCATTTATAATAAAGTATATAGTATCAAAATAGCAATTATATGTATCATAATCTGGCAAAAACTGATATGAGCTGTATTGCTGATTCCAGAGACTGAATTGCTAGATTTTACAATCCGATCCAAGAACTCTTACTGAAACAAAAAGGGCATAACCGGTTACTGCCGTGGGAATTTCTCCTCTCCGTGCTAGCCATTTCGGACCGCGACCGGTCGGGACATCGGGCGGAGACACCCCTCCCCCCCAAATCCCCCATCCCCAACACCTCTCCTCCGCCGTAAACCCCGCCGTTCATCGCCGGAGAACCGCGCCCCCAATATCGTCCCCTCCCAGCCTCGATCTCCTCGGAGGCCGCGGCTTGGGACCGTCCGCATGCTCGCATCCTAGGCACTGGGCCGGCGTGGAGCGGAGATCCATCCGTGCCTGGATCGATTTCTTCGTTCGCTGGTGAGTAACCCGCGGCAGATTTCGAGACCTGTTCTAAGTATTAGTGGTGATCTAGGGAAGCCTTGTGTTAGGTCTGGATGCGAAATCAAATCCAATCTTCTCCTCCCTCCATTGAGCTGGGCGTATTCTGTATGCCATGTGGTGCCCTGCTAATGTAATCTGGTTCATCCACGCATATGGTTCAATTAAGTTTCTTCTATTTCAGCTCGCGAGATCGATCTATCCAACATGCAGTTGCTGTTCATTTTCTTTTTAAATGGCCACGCCCCCCATGCTTCCTCCGCCCATCTACTCATCGGGTTCTTTGCAAATACCCCAGTCCTCTCTAAATTTGACTGCATCCATGGATCGATTTTCATGTGCTTAGGAGTCGTTCCATGTTTGTGTGTGTTCATTAGTCAAATGGTTTGAGTTCGGGCAACCTGCGTAGCTGTGTTGCTGCTGCTTAGATCTGTTAGTTCCCTAGTTGTACCGTAATGAGATTGGGAAGTCGTAGACTAGACTTGATTAGTGTGGAGTATGCAGCTTGTTTCGTGCATTATGCAATAGAAATCCATCTCTTGCTTAGTAAGCATAAAAGACGACATCATAACTGTGTCTTTAAGCTCGTAAAATGCACCAGTTTTTACTTGGGAATGTCAATTGCTCTAGATTTTGATTCCCTTATGCAAGCCTGGTTGCGGTACATCACCTATCATTATACATGCAACCTTTGTACTTTGTTAATTCTATTGGGTCTGCAGCATAAGTATCTAGCCAATTGCAACTGTTACTAAAGAGACCAAATGAAAAAGGGTATCATCTGATAAATTAATTGGCTTATTCTGTACTTCATTAAAATAGTGGACAAGGCTATCCCAATCATCTCGTTTTCTTTTTTGTCACTTAACTCACTAACTATATTTGGTTGTTTATGCCGTGTTACAGCTTTGAGTGTGCTCATTAGTGGATTAGGCATACTATCTTTCTTTCACATTATACTTATGGTCCACATGCGACAATTCTTCTGTTCACATCTTGGAATTTTATATTTACTAACTGCAGGTATCCAGGTCGTAAAAAATTGTACAAAAGCTATGGAAAGTTCTAAATCTCAGTCATCGAAGAAGAGTTCAGTTGTGCTTGATGGCCCCCGAATTGACAATGATGATTTTTCATCTGAATGTGCATCGAATCAAGTGGTTGTTTTCAACTCTGAAGCAATAGATAAAGGGAAAGATGAACAGGGTGAAAATCGTTCTCCATCCTTGCAGAAATCAGCTGTAACAAAGGGGATATCCCCAACTATTGGGGCTTTCACTGTCCAATGTGCTAAGTGTTTCAAATGGAGACTTATTCCAACAAAACAGAAGTATGAAGAAATTCGTGAATGTATTATACAACAACCTTTTGTATGCAAACGAGCTCGTGAGTGGAAACCCAATGTATCATGTGATGATCCAGAAGATATATCTCAGGATGGCAGCAGGCTTTGGGCTATTGACAAACCCAATATTGCACAACCCCCTCGTGGATGGGAAAGACAGATCAGAATTAGAGGTGAAGGAGGCACCAAATTTGCTGATGTGTGAGTAATTCTTTTTCCTCAGTGCTGTATTTGCTTTGCTCTGGTTGTGTCTGCAAAGTGGTTTTCCACTCTTTTACAATTATCTTTCCCTGTAAATCTATTGTAATGCAAATTAGGAAAATAACACAAAAAAGCATATTGTATGGAAGGCATAAGTTTTTATATCTTGCATTATTGTTGGAGCAATAAAACATTGAGGCGTGCAGCCATGCAGTTCTGTTGATACAAACATAGATACATGAGACATAACTAGGACACCCAAGCTATTCATTTCTTGGTTCCATTTTCTGAATTTATGTTTTTGTAACACTCTTTAACTTGCTTTCAGGTACTATACCTCTCCAACTGGCAGGAAACTAAGGTCGCTGGTTGAAGTTGATAGGTATGGCATGCTTACATTGCCAAATTTTCCCTTGATCACCTTTTTTATCCACTGTAAATGCTTTGTGTTTTCCTGAAATTTGTATGCTGTACTTGCACAGCAAATACTGTGTACTTTCTTTATAATCCAATGGCTAGATATTCCAAATGAATTGTGAAATTTATGTGCTATTTCTGTACTATCCACATCAAATTTGTCTAACATACATACTGTTGAACCTGCCATTCTTGAACACTAAACCCTATTTTGACAGGTACCTTCAAGATAACCTGGAGTATGTTGCACAGGGCATAACATTAGCTCAATTTTCATTCCAGATACCTAGACCTCTGCGACAGGACTATGTAAAAAAGAAGGCTAAGTTAATAAGTCCTGGTGATGAAACAAGTACACCTTCATCTAAGTCTATCCAGCCAGAAGAAGGTTTGTGATACAAACTGCAAAACTAAATAAGTTGATTTGATGAATGAGTTCTTAATTCTCACTTCTCAGAAAGAGTTTCTCTTGTTGAATTGTTAATAATATAGGTAAAAAATGTATGGACATATTAGCAGATGTTCGGCAGTTGTCTGATTGGCTGAACTGCTGTGGCTATCTGAATTCCACCATTCCAGCCCACTTGATTAGATTTTCAAGCATTGAGGGAGTAATGATTAAGTTAATTTTAACCTGTTAAAATGGTTTTATTTTATTTATAGAAAACTCAAAATAATTTTTCTAATGTTTGTGTGATACAAATAATTTCCTTTCTTTTTTTGGGTTGGGGGGGGGGGGGGGGGGTCGACCTATCCAAACAAGCATTGCATAGTTGTCATATGTTAGCCATGTGTAAAAAGCGCAAATTGTCTTGTAATTCCTGTGATTGTTTCCTGCATGCAGCAAATCATTGTTTAACATGGTTTACTTACCGTTACCTTATGCACGTTGTTCTCTTCTTCTCTTTTAACAAGAAATCTAATTAGCCATTTCTCTTTTGTTTTAGTTTATATATCTGCTAGATTCACAGTACTTTTCTGATTCCACATTTGAACTTTTCATTTCAGTGAACCCCATAGCCTGGGCAGCTCCCACGGCACATGAGGGTAATGGCAACGAAGAAGCTTCTCGTGCTAATGAGACACTTAGATCAGAAGAGGTGGAGTTAACCCGCAAGAGAAAAGCAGGAAGCACTTTGTCAGGAGAGTCTAACCATCTCTCTGTCGAACTTAAACCCAAATCAGAGGATGCTCAGAACGGAGAGCCG
The DNA here is from genome assembly GCA_032690845.1 of Eleusine coracana subsp. coracana. Lineage (NCBI taxonomy): Eukaryota > Viridiplantae > Streptophyta > Magnoliopsida > Poales > Poaceae > Eleusine > Eleusine coracana. The sequence continues at coordinate 51,794,705 of CM064427.1, read as the reverse complement.
AAGACACATCTACATGGTAATTGAAAACAGCGACATCGTTATGGCAGCTGCCCCCAACCAGCCTTGTTGTTTCTCTGTTAGATTTCATTCCAAGAGCCGCTTTCAGTGTTGTCTTAGGCTCGTTGACCTGAAATCAAGAGTTTTGGGGCAGCAATGTAATGTTTTATCTTAGAGACTAGTCTGACTCTTTCGGATGAGTATGTTTATTACGATCTCCATGTATGTAGTTAGGAGGACCTGCTTATGTTTGATTAGCCTTTACCTTCCTTGTGTAAGATGAAGAATCTGTTATATTGCCGTAATTCTGCTGTCTCTGGGATTTTATCTCATGTACTTTATTAGACACCAGTAGCAGTGACCATGAAAGTTTCCAGTACTTCACCATTGCGGAATTGCTGGTCCTATCACGTCCATTTCAAGTAAATTGAAATATCTTCCTATCAACTGGTTGGGCTTGGCATATTTCTGATCGCAATTGGTTAGCAGTTCTGTGGAGCACTTCTCCGGCAAGTTATAGGAACATTCGCACTGGCTGACTGAAGAGAACAGCTCGATAGAACGTACTGAAACAAAATGTAATGAAAAGCTCCGTGTAGCGCTAGGAAGTTACAGGACTATACAACATTCACACTGCCTAAATAGAATGCAATGAAATAAATATAAGTTACACCAACAGCTCAATATCAAACCAGACATTCATAATTTTGGAATATGTCATGGTATGTTCAATTTGAATCATGCTCTTTAAACATGTGTGATGTATATGACAAATCAAATAAACCAAAATAGACTATCTATGGACACCATGGTACAATACAAGGACTACAGATTTCCCAATTCCCATACGCAGCATAGCCAGCTCTCTGATCATACCAGCCACTCCAAAACAACATCAATCCACAGCAGCTCAACACATTCTGAAGAATCAGCATCTCACTGTAGCTCGGGGGAAAGCTTAGGCAGTAGCAGTGGGAAGAACATGTACGCAGACAGGCTCGTCGGACCACGGCAGTGAAAGATTAGCCTGATTGCTGCTGCTGTTGGTCATCCTTATAGGAAGGGTTGAACGGGACCTGCTCAGCGCAGTCGAGGTTATCGCCGGAGTGCTCACGACCGACACCCAAGAGGTCAAGGTAGTACTGGTAGTGCGAGATGACGACGTTCATGTCGTCGATGAACCCCTGGCCACATTTGCCGTCGCCGTAGAGCACGTTCATGGTGGCTCCGAAGCCCGGGAAGCGCTTGTTGAGCGTGTCGTTCCTGGTGGGCTTCCAGTTGCCCACGAAGACGTCGTGCGCGGACGGCTGCTTCTTCTTGATCGGGTTCATCCACCGCCACATGGCCGCTTCCCACGCCAGCGTGGCGTTCTGCTCCAGGTACTCCGGGTGGTGGAGCAGGTCCTGCTTGATCCCGTCGCCGATGGCGCCGTAGTTGTAGTTCCTGATGATGGGCAGAAATGGAAGTAATTAATTCGACTGGGGGTTCATCAATTTCGCTAATTTATTGAACTCTCCTACCTAGTGAGGCTTTGAACAAATCGAGACATTGCAAGAAAAAAAAAACAGAACTAGAAATGGTAAGGAGTTGGCAGCAGCAAACTGCATTTGGCGTTTACCAGTAGACGGTGAGCGCGCCGCGGCCGTAGTACTCGACGCCGTCGACGCAGGGGTACTGGGTGTTGTATTTGTCGCAGTAGTCCTTTTGGGGGCTCATCTCGCGGTTGTAGCAGAGTCCCCACGCCGTCGGCCCGCCGGTGGCGACGCCGAACCCGCCTGCCCGCAGCGAGAAAGAGAAAGAGAGAAACGGTCAGTCAGCTCAAATCGATTCAATCGGGAAGCAAGCGAAGGCAGCCCGAAGAGCTTTGCTTACAGGAGGTGGCGGCGCCGACGTGGCCGAGGAAGGCGCAGAGCTCCAACATCTGCATCTGCTTGCCGCCGGTGGTGCAGAATCCGAGCGGCTCGTAGAGCGCGGCGGCGAGGATGAAGGACTGGTAGTCCCAGAAGCCGACGGCCTTGGCCACGGGGGTGTTGCGCTTGGCGAAGAGGTTCTCGAACTGGTACACCTTGAAGAAGTCGGTGATGGTGTCGTTGCAGCAGTACTTGCTGCCGGAGCACTCCCACCCCTTGTTGCACACCTTCTCGTGGGACTCCTTCACCTTCGCCTTCCACGTCCCCGCCGTCAGCACCAGCGCGATCGTGCCGCCCACCAGCACCGCCGCCGCCGTCAGCATAAGCACCCACAGGATGATCTTGTTCCGCGTCTTCCGCTTCATCCTCCCTTCTGATCTCGCCGGAAGCTTGCTTGCTAACTGCTGAGCGAGCTGGATCTCGGGCGGGCGGGGTTTGAATCTGATGGATCTGGTCGGGTGAATGCGGCAAGCTCGCGGTAGCTGGAGATCTCGCGCTCGCGGTAGTTGAGGAGGAGGAGATGGAGATTAATCGATGGGTGGTGGCGAGGAGTGTGAGGTAAGGGAAGGGGGGAAAGCGAAGTGGCAACTGCACGTGACGACGGGGCAAGTCTGTTGGCTGTCGGTGCCGGGAGGCCGTCACCAGTCACCACTCACCCCGGACAGGCAGCAACGCAGGATTTGCTTCCCTTCCGTTTCCGGTGCACTGCTCTGCTCTTACCGCTGTTTTTTTTCTTTTTCGAGCGCGTCGCCACACGGATTCAATCTATCAAAAATGTTGCCTTTCTAAAAAAGAAAAATTCACCTGGTACTAGTTCACAGACTGGTAATTATAAATGATGGATTCACTGTCAGCCCCTCGGATGCCCTCAAGTCCCCATTTCGCGCCTTCTATCCAGAAGAAACTAGTGCTGTTACCGTTTTTACTCGATATCGTGTGTTTCCAGCCGTTGTTCACCTGGATGTGCTCATGGATATTTGGAATTCCCGTGTTCTGTCCATGAAAGTGACAAGCTCACAGCTCAAAGACAGATAGGTCGCTTATCATGCCAACAAATATTCAAATGCAATCAGCTAAAGAATGCTTTATCATGCCCCCAACCACCAAATCACTGGCGTTATCTGGTGCTCGCACCATGCAGGCGCGCACGCACCGGGGAAGCAGCAACATCAGCTGATTCCAGCGGCAAAATCTTATTTATTACTACTTCCTTCGTACTTTTTTTTGTGACGTTGGCTAGTACAATCAACAAAAGAAAAGAAAAAAACAGAAGGAAGTATATACAGCTTCTCTCGTTTCGTCCTCGCGGCGTGAGCCGTAAGCGACCAAACTAGCTCACTCAGCGAATGCTGCGCCCGCCGGTCTGACGCTGTGAGTCATCACTCCATTATTAATTTTTTAGAAAAAAGGAAGAACTTCCACGGACGCACGGGATCACGCCATCAGCGTCGAGTAGAATGTCTTTTCCTTAACGATGAAGTGTCGCGTGCTCGTGCTCCCGGCGCCAACCACGGTAGCACTAGCATCCAGAATGTTCTTCCTAGTCCCAGGTACCATTACTAGCTAAACAGTGGATAAACAACACGCTATCCACGCGCGTTTTTGCGCCGTTCAGTCATATCGTGCTGCCATTAGCCATTAGGTGGCTTTTGCTGAGCGTAGGGAGTGTCGGACCAGTGGCTTTACACGTACCTACTGCTCGATTCAAGCAAGTCTCCGCCGCCCATTCGAGCGTCCCTTTTCCTCTTTCGATGGAATCCGCCCAGGCTCCACGGGTGCACCCCGCGAAAGCCCTGGCCAGACAGCGCGATGAAGGACGAACTCGTTGCACGTTTCAGCAAAATTTGTTGTGTGATAACGATCGATCTTTTGAATTTTTTGGCAAAATTGTTTCTTGCGTTTTCCTGTAGATTTTCGCGTTTAGTTGACTTTTCGTGGACTCGTAAAGCTCTGCTTTATACACACCTTCAGAAAGTTCAATTTCAGGCACCAGGCCAGTGACCACTGGCCAGACGAAAAGGGATAATTTCTGGCAGAAAATTACTTGCCAGTGGGCCATGTCGGCCCAGTCATTACCACCAATTGGGCCAGCACACCGCAAACCCAGTCACTTGGGTCCTTCGTCCCGGACCGCACGCACTGGAGTGGTCAGCGCCCGCCTCCGCTCACCGGCCAAGTGGTCCAGTCCAGTCGCGCCTTGCCACGTCAGCGCGATAATCACTCGCTTAACCCGCGGGATTAGCGAGTGGATTACGCTAAGCAGCCTCGTTCCGGGCGGGAGGTTTGGACTTTGGACAAGTCTTTGGTTTCCTTCGTCCCATCCCATGTCAATGTGACTCATCCCCGCATTAAAATACGGTGGTGTGGAGGGAGCCGGCGAAAAGCACGCGAATTATTCGACGCGCTTTATTTGTCGGAATCACCCGGCCGCCAGAGCAGCGCAGCGCCGGCCACCTCGCCCTCCACCCTCTCTCGCTGTCCGCCTGTCCCTCCACTGCATCGTTGCGCCGCCCCGAGCGGAAGAAGCGGAGCGGCGGCGGAGATCTCGAGGGGCTCCGATCGAGCCGGAGTTAGCGGGAGGAAAAGGGAGAGAGCTTGATTGGTTCGATGGTAAGGGAGACGGGGTACTACGACGTGCTGGGAGTGACCCCGGCGGCCACCGAGGCCGAGATCAAGAAGGCGTACTACATTAAGGTGACGCGCTGTTCGTCCGGCCGTGCTCGTTTCCGGTGTGTTTGGTGTTGATTTCGGCTCATTCCGGTTTGATGCTGGTGTTGCAGGCGAGGCAGGTCCATCCGGATAAGAACCCCAATGATCCTCTCGCGGCGGAAAAGTTCCAGGCAAGAGCTCCTCTTTCCCGCTCTTGTTTGCTTAATCATCTCTATGTGAGTGGTAATCCGGCTCATTCTCCCAGTCCACCACCATGCTGCTGCTGCCACTGAACAGAAAACACTGTCCAAATCAGTGTTCTGTCTTTGTACCATGTTGCTACATGGAAACAGAAACGCAGAATGTAGCATTTATTGTTCTTTGTACCATGTAGTATCATGTACTGAACTTGATGATTGTGAAAGTTAACCTCTCAATAGTTTGCACAACGGGTGAATTATCTCTGGGGCATGAGATTTACATTGCAATGCCGCAAAGTTAGTAAGGAACTCTTTAGTTTGCAGTATTAAAAGACACGAGTCTTCTGCCCAGCAATGCACACTCATGGATTCAGAGAATAGAATCGAGTTCCCATAAAAGTGATTCTTTGAGTTTCTGTGGCCAAAACAGCTTTGCTTTACCAACTGATTTATACATTATTAAATATCCTATATCCTCCAAAAATGATCATATAAATTGCAAATATTAGCTCGATTTCACCACAATCATTTATCCAATTTGAGGCTTAGTCATGGGCCCTAAGGCTGCACATTAGTGACACATTGGATGATTTTCTAAGCCAGCGTTCCTTGATGGTGCTGAATAGTGTCGACCGTGAACGGCTTGTACTAGCAGCCAGCATGCAGCATCTAGTGCAATATCAAGTTTTTGGGTTACTCTGAGCGGTTACAGTACATCTTATTTACTACCCCAACCTTCTTGGGATTAAAGGCTTAGCTGTTGTTGTTGTTGCTGCTGAGCGGTTACGAAACATTGTGAGCGTAAAAGAGGATTCAATCTTTATTCAAGTTACTACAACTGCAGGAATTGGGGGAGGCATACCAAGTACTCAGTGACCCCACACAGCGTCAAGCCTATGACTCGTATGGAAAATCTGGTATTTCAACGTAAGTCAAATTGGTATCTATTATTGTGTTACTTGTTAGAAACTGGTAGTTGACTGTTTAGAGAAATTGGTGAATCATTTTCTTCATTCTCCTGTTACTTTTGGCAGTGTAGTTAGCATCTCATAGTTGGTGTCTCATATGCTGTTGAGTCCTGCGAGATTTTTACATGCTAACTTGCTTCTTGTGAACCTTATATAGGGAAGCGATAATTGACCCTGCAGCAATTTTTGCGATGCTGTTTGGTAGTGAACTTTTTGAGGATTACATTGGTGAGCTAGCCATGGCATCCATGGCTTCACTTGATGTATTTAGTGAAGAGGAACAAATTGACGAAAGGATGTTGCAAGAGAAAATGAGAGTATGACTCTTAACATTATGGTTTATGGACATTCTATTATATCTGACACACCCATTCTTGATCGAAAAATTTAGAATTTTTTGTTCGTGCATAAGACAATTTAGAACTGTTTACTTTGTACCATGGAAGCAAGTCATGACATTTTGCTGTTACATTATATAAGACTTGCCTAATGTAAATGACCTAATGTTCAGTGAAACACCTGCCTGCGTTAGAAGCAAAAAATCATGGTTTCTATTTTTATCGTCCTTGCACTTTTCCAACATGCTGTTTATTAGGTTTTACAAAGGTGAATGATATGCAGAGAACTACTACGGAATTTTAGATGTCTCTAGTTTCTCCTTCTATTGTTGGATCCGGAAGTTTAGATAACTTCATGAACTGCAAAACCTGGCTAACTCCATGCATGATGAAGTTGAGAAACTGCAGTAACCAGCAGTAAATAATACATGAGATTTTTCTGCATTGTATCTCCCATGCAGAATAACAATCTTGATGGTTCTATACCACTTCCTTTCTTGCAATATATACTATTTGATGTTTAATACATTTTTAGTTTGTTCTGTAAAATTGAAGGGGTTTAACTACGATGCAGGTTGTACAAAAAGAAAGGGAAGAGAAACTCGCAGAGATACTGAAAAACAGATTGCACATCTATGTTCAAGGAAACAAAGAAGAATTTGTCCAGCTTGCTGAAGCTGAGGTGACTAGACTTTCCAATGCAGGTATCCATTATTCCCCAAAGTGTTAATGATAACTGTTCTGAGCCCACCAAACAGCTTTGGAATCGTTATCTATCCCTTTCCCCTGGCATATCCCATATAAACCAAGCATACTCAACAGCAGTCCCCTGGCATAGCCTGAGTACAACAAACTCATAATTCTTTTTTTGTTCTGTTTTGCTATCTTGCAGCATATGGGGTTGATATGCTGGGTACTATTGGTTATGTATATTCAAGACAAGCTGCAAAAGAGCTTGGAAAGAAAGCTATATATTTGGGAGTTCCATTTATTGCTGAATGGTTCAGAAACAAAGGTCACAATATTAAATCCCAAGTAACAGCGGCAACAGGTAAAAAATTGTTTATTTATAATTTTGGGGCAAAATTGAGATGACTAAATTATGTTTTATTCGGGAGTTCCATTTATAGCTCATGCGAATTCGGTTCTTATTCTTCTGTAGGTGCAATAGCTCTTATGCAGCTGCAGGAAGACTTAAAGAAGTATCTCAGTGCTGAGTGTCACTACACTGAAAAGGAACTTGAGGCATATATGGAGACCCATAAAACTGTTATGGTAGATTCCTTATGGAAGCTTAATGTTGCTGATATAGAGGCAACCCTATCACATGTGTGTCAAATGGTCTGTTTCCGTGTCCTGGCTACAGTTCCTAGTACTTTTTTTAAAATATACCAATATATGTTTTCATATTCATTTTTTTTTAATGTTATTGACGATATCAGGTACTTCAAGATAGCAGTGCCAGAAAAGAGGAACTGCAAGCTCGAGCTAAAGGATTGAAAACTTTAGGGAAAATATTCCATGTACTACTCGCCATATATTTCTCCATTTTCTTTTGATGTACAAGTGCTGTTTCATGAGCTAAGTTGGGTTTTTATTATGCAGCGTGTTAAGCTCAATGCTTCTGAGGGGGAACCCACAACAATGAAGAATACAATAAATAACTCGGATGACAATGATGGTAGTTCTTCGGATTCATCGCCAAAATCTCCCAGGGAGCAGTCATTTGGTCCAAATCCGCCATATTCCCAGGTGTGTGTATTTGCTACTAACGGATTTTCCAATGAATTTTGCAAAGGGTTTGCTACCTGTGGAGTTCCTGATAACTCTTACAAAGGCTGGCTTGGTCCTGATAACTGTCACAACCCCACAATTTTTTTTTTGTCATTTCCAATGCTTACACATTCGGTATTTGTTATTGCATTAACCAACCACTGAACCACTCCATCCCTCATTTCTTTCTGATTATCTGCATAATTAAGCTCAAGTGTGTTGGAACATGACAAACCATGAAATTTCAATGCAAAATATTTGGAAAATCCATAGTCACTCATCTCTCAAAATCCCTAGATGCTCTGCTGCGGAGTTAGCTCACCTACACCAAGTCAAATGGTGCTGTGGTGCTGTATTGTTGAAACTTCAGTCAGGGCCTATTTTAGTCTGTTATGTGTGTGAGGGTGTTTTTGTTGCAATCCTTTTTCTGGACATGGAAGATTGCTGTGTGGAACACAAAACTGAAAACTGCCTTTCTTTCTCTTAGAGTCCATATGTGGAGGCGCCTCAGTTTGGTGGAGCTTATTGTTCATTTAACTTTCCGATGCCTGCTGCTCCACCTGGCGCGCAGAGAGATCCAGTTCCATGACTGCTTCGGGGGTGTATGGGTGGTCATTTTGTACCATATTGCTTGTGTAGTAGATGATCGCATGGTCTTCATTTGTATTATTTGTATCACTAGTAGTATAGCAAGGCAGCATATGGGTATCCTATGCATCTTTTCTTGTTCTTCAGTTGTGTAATCAATCAATCATGCAACGACGGCAGCCTTATGTCGTGTACAGGCAGGCTTGTTGTACATGAACTATTTCTTTCATGTGTCTATGGGTGCATAATTGTTTTTGCCTATGGCCCATCTGTGAAGACAAGAGTCAAGCCTCACGGCAATCATCAGCAGGTTTTTTTTTGTAAATAAGAGGATTGGGACGGATGTCACATGTCTCGTGACAATGTTCATGATATTTTTTTCTTCTTTGGTGGACATAATATCGGCTTCTACGGTTGAAGGCTCATTTGGAACACAGATTTTTGTGAAATTCATGTGAATTCCTGAGTATTTTTTGTGAAATTCATGTGAATTCCTTGCATTCCAGGTCTTTGTTGCAAATATGGGTATTTCGTCAATGTGCGTTTTTTATTTTTGCTATATGTGGTTCTTTTTTCTTATCTTAAAAAAAGTGATTATTTTGTTTCTGAAAAGAAACGTGATCGAGTACATAGGTTTACTGTTGCTACATCAAGCAGGCCGTGCTGTGTAAGCCTTGTGGGCCTTGGGCCGAGGAAAAACAAGCGCGAAATTGCCAGGAAGCCGCGTAAAGCCGTGGGACCCACACAGATTGAGAGTTCGCTTTAAGTAGCCGGAGGATCGAGTTGACCCGGCCGGCAGACTACACGCCACCAACCATCCGTCCGGCAAGATGGAGAACCCGCCGCCGCGGCGGTGGCCGCCGGGCTTCCGCTTCAGCCCCACCGACGAGGAGCTCGTGCTCTACTTTCTCAAGCGCCGGATCGCCTCCGGCCGCCCTACTCCCTACATCGCCGACGTCGATGTCTACAAGTCGCACCCCTCCCAGCTCCCAGGTACTCACGCGTTTCCCCCAATCGCCTCGGTTCTTGCAATTATCCGTGATCTCATGAACTAGAATCGTCTGCAGAGAGGTCGGCGCTGCAGACGGGGGACAGGCAGTGGTTCTTCTTCAGCCGGATGGACCGCAAGTACCCCAACGGCTCGCGCGCCAGCCGCACCACCGGCGACGGCTACTGGAAGGCCACCGGAAAGGACCGCTTCATCTGCAGCGGCGGAAGCGGCGGGCGAGCAGTGGGGAACAAGAAGACGCTAGTCTACCACCATGGCCGCGCGCCGCGCGGGGAGCGCACGGACTGGGTCATGTATGAGTACACCATCCTCGCCGATGCGCTCCCTCAGGCCGCGGAGGCACGCGAGGCGTATGCGCTGTACAAGCTGTTCCAGAAGAGCGGGGTGGGGCCCAAGAACGGAGAGCAGTACGGCGCGCCCTTCCGGGAGGAGGATTGGTTGGATGACGACGAACAGGATCAGGGATTGCCTGCAGGTTCTGTTGCTGTCACCACAAATTGTGCTGCTACAATCGACGAGCAGGCTAGCCGTGAGCTTTCGATTGGGGAAATGGAGGAGCTTCTGTCAGAGTTTGGAAATGATCAGGAGCAAGTTGAAGCACAATTAGATTTCTCAACTTCTGCTTCCTCCCAAAGTCAGCTTCAGCATGGTGATGGTCAGGGTTCACTCAGGGAAGGTGCCGATAAGGCTCAGGTTGTGGATGCTTCCGCTGGCAACGGTGCTGTGCTAGCGACGGATAATACATGCACTGATCTTCCTCTTGGGGATATTGAGGAGCTTTTGATGCGAATTTCTGATGATCAGCAAAATGCAGAATTGTTCTCAAATTTCTCAACATCAGTTCCAGAATTGCAGCTTCAGTGTGATGATTATCAAGTTTGGCTTGATAGCAACAAGGGGGTGGAAATTGGTGCTATAGATCCTAACGCCAGCGGTGGTGCTGAGATGACAGCAGAATATGCTACCACTCAGCTTCCAGTTGGGGATCTTGAAGGGCTTCTGCTGCAAATAGCCAATGATCAAGAAATGGTCGAACCTATGTCAGAACTCTCCATGCCATTTCCACATCATAATTTTGATCAGGTTTGTTTTACTGTTTATATAAATTAAAATTATGGAAAACCTCAACGTGTTGTACTGTGATTGTTAAATGCTTATACCATTGTGCTCATTTTATTAGTTAAGTTTAGAGTTATCCAAGGTGCAAGAATTTCTGGTGTATTTCACATATGTTAGAATATGTTTTTACTCAATGCTTAAGATTCATAAGATATCTTTCTGTTTTATTTCTACTTATTATGTAGGTTATTCATAAGATATCTTTTTGTTTTCTTTTCTACTTATGTAGGTTGGCGTTGTAGATTGTCCTCATGGTGATCCAGCTGGTACTCTTTCTTGTATAGTTCAAGAGAGCAAAGATTCTGGTCCAAAAACTTGGCCAAGGAGTCAAATTCCTGAGTCTAATCTTACCAATGTGCCATTTAGTGGAGAAGCTAATTTTGGTGAAGAAACAAGTGCATCACGTTCTGTGCCAGGTTTGATGAATTACAACAGCCAGGATGCTGATGAGTCAGAGTTCCTTGAAATCAATGATTTCTTTGATCTGGAGGATACAGAACAGATTGTGAACCTTACAGAAACTGAGCGCCTGCTAGAGAATGGGATGTTTGACAATTTGGAGTACTCCGATGCCCCTTTGTTCCTACCTGGGCCATTCAACACGGCTGGAGTGGTAGCTGAAAATCAATTTGTGGATTTGGTTAACAGTGGAATCCAGGACCAGGGATATCAATATACAACTGAAGTAAGGACGCAAAGTCAAATAGCTCTTAACATGCAGAGCCATATGAAGCATAATCATGTTGTCTTGTCTTCACATACATCTGGTACTTGATTATTTCGTTTCATTTTTCAGCCTTTTTCATATGATCACTTTGAATAATACTTTTCTGTTATCTGATTTGGCCCATTACTATTTGAATAATGCAGGCACTATGAATCTTCATGCAGGGAATGAGCTGCCTCAACAGAGCTCGAACGCTTCAAAATCATGGTTCAATGCAGCTTTATCGGCCTTACTGGACTCTGTACCTAGCAGTCCGGCAATAGCTGCTGAGATTGAAAACTGTGTTATTAACAGGACATTTGAGCGCATCTCTAGCTTCAGGTCACAGCAAACTGCAAACAAAGAAAACACTGTTATTTACAGAACAGTTCAGCGCATCTCTAGCTTCAAGTCACAGCAAGCTGCAAGTGAAGAGCCAAGCACTCCTGTTATTAAGGATACAAGAAGTTGCAGACCATTGTTTGTTTCTTTACTGGTCTTACTTGCTGCTGTCATATGGACCTTTATCACTGGGAAGGGGTTATGGACTTCCTCATCTACGTGACAGGATCAACAGCCACCTTTTTCCTGTTATATTCTAGTGATATGATCCTCTCTAATTCTTTTTGTCCTCTGTGAGTTATTGTTTCACTATCGCTTTCTGTTCAAAAGTTCAAAAGGGCAAAGAGGTAGAAGCACTTTGAGTGGTTAATAAAATTATTACAAGTTAGAATTGAGCTTATATGCAATAGAAGAAAAGAATTTGAAGATAGGTTAAAATGATATATGATGGTAATATTTGTAACTACTGAGTTGTTGTCCTCATCTTTACTATGAGGAAAATGTATACTAAATGTAATTAAGCAATTGAGCGAACAATATTTCTGTTGCAAAATTGAAGATCGCTCCTTGTAGATAATTTTGTTCCCTAGTCAAGAAGTGGATGTCTCATGTCCTGCACACATTCTATTATGTTGCAAAAATGAAGAGCGCTCTCTTGTAGATAATTTTGCTTCGAGTCAAGAAATGGATATCTTAACATACAATTCTTCAGGTAGTCGTCATCAAATTTACAGAATCAATCACAATGATGAAACACGAAGCTAATCTCATAGAAATAGGCCTCCACATTGGCACATGACCAGTGCCGTGATAGCAAGAAATGGCAATAAGCATAACATAGCTGAAGTAAGGATGCCAGAGTTCTGAACCAGATATTACGTTCTCTTGTGCTTTAATTTAATATTGTAGTTTTTTAGAGACTGGGGTTAACTGGAGATTCGATTTGTAGTAGAGGTCGGATTACATAAAAGGAGAAAAGGACGGGAAGAAGTGACCCAGTCATCATAACCATAACTCATGTAAAAATAGCAAATGATTATATTAGTCAAGTCTCGTAAATAATCGGTGGGTGATAAACTGACAATCGCGCTCTAGTGAGCAAGGAGGCTACAAAGTGACAACGGACAATCCAGCAGAGGGCTAACAGTTTGTAACTGTGTTAGGCCTGTTATTATCGTTCAGCAGATCTACTTGTATCTTCATCACAACGGACACTCGAGCAGATGGCCCTGATCTTTGAGCGACTGGACGCAGTCGTCAAACATCTCCTGCACTCCTTTGAACTTGAAGCCCAGCCCCTGCAGCTTGGAAGTGTTCAGCTGATACGACTGCTCCCCATAGGGGTTGTTCAGCCTGCACCATAGTTTCAAGATACGTTTGTCAGTCATTATTTTTTCTCTCTCTCCAATACACAGAAATGATCCTACATCTGGTTCATTAAGGAGGAAACAGTGAGCTCGTACAGATATCGATCAGGGATTTTTTCTTCATGTGTGAACTACGCTGTCTGAATGACTACTGACCTCCTGGGAATGGGGAAGATTGGGTATCGTTTTGCGAGCAAGGATACAAGCTCGTTGTTGTCCAGCACCACTGAACTGCACAGGTATCTCCCTTTAGCCTCTGGTGCCTCGTACACAAGGATGTGGCTGCTAGCAACGTCGTCGATGTGAACGTATCCCATTCTTCCGTAAGAACTGAACCTGGCCGTATCACCTGAAAGATCATTTGTTTTTTTGGTTTGACTCGAATAGGCTTCGCCCTCAAGGTACGCCTCGGGTGTACAAAACTTTGCAAGATAAAATGATGGTAAATACCTTGAAGTAAGCCGAGGACATCTGAAGCCGTTACACATAATTCATTGGATAAACTGGGCCCAATGACAAACGAAGGAAGAACAGTCACAAGGTCAATGTCATTCTCCTTGGCAAATTCCCATGCCGCCTTTTCTGCAAATACCTTTGCCAGGGCATACCACAGCTGTGGATGAAAAATGAGAGAGTAGCATTTTCAAAATTTATGATCATATACACCAATGAAAAAAAAAAATTACTGGTCAGGATTTTGCTTCAATATATGTGTAGATGTATCACCTGCATGCTTTCACAGAGTGGCACAGAGCTCCATGATATTTCATCCAGAGAAATATTCGGTTGAGCGTCATCCCTGATCCTCACCGCAGATGACGAAGATGTAAGAACAACCCTTTTCAGAAACGGATTCTTCTTGCACGATCTTAGCACGTTTAAGGTACCATTTACTGCAGGAACGAGCGTTTCTTCCTACAGCATGAATGCCATATAAGAAAGGTGAAAGTTCAGGCTAGATGCAAATCAACAGTATGAAAACAAATAATAATAATCAGGAGGATCATATAGCGTGATGGTAAAATGATTTAGCTTGCTTTATATGGAGAGAAAATGTGGAGCATGCCTTGCTGCTGGAATCACACTTGGCGAGGACAGGCGATGCTGTATGGAAGACGCCCTCGCAATCCCTGACAGCATCGTCGAAGCTCCCTTCCTCCAGCAGGTCAGCTCTAACGAGTTGCAATCTCTCTTTTGCGCCAGGTAGTTTCCAAAGGTGTGCCACTTTTTGACGATTCCCTTGAAGTTTCAAAGTACAAAAGAGAAAAGTTACGCTGATTGCACTGGTATCGACAAGATATACAATCAAGATAAAAAAAAAAATGGGTGCGTAAAAGAACCTGGGTCTCTGACTGTCCCAAGCACATGATACCCTGCCTCTAGAAGCCTTTTGATAAGCCAAGAGGCAAGATAGCCTGAAGCCCCGGTTACACACACCTTGCCCTTGGTTGACCTCACCATTTTCTCGTAGACTGATATGCAAGTGACGGCGAGCTCCCGTCCAAATGTAATGTCTTTTTATAAGCACCAAGGAGAATATTATAGAGAGGGGGACAGAAAGAATGATTCATCAGCCCGAATTCCGCGATCGTGGCTAGTAAAGAAAAGCTGGGTCGGTTGAAGGTAGATTTACGACAGATTCAAGAGGTACTAGCACATTCTAGGTGAAATGTTGGTTGGCTTAGATAATCTGGCGTGATTTTCAATGGATTTGCAAGCTCTTGCACCAACTTTCTTTGCTCGATCGCGTTCTATCATATTGTGACAGTCACTCAGTCAGGGAAAAGAAGCGTGGTCATCGATCAACTAGTAATAGTAGTAGTAAGATGAATGGATATACTCCCTCCGTTCCAAAATTATTGTCACCATTAATTTTTTTATTACCTTTACCATTTATTTTATTTAAAAGATTTTAAAAATTATCATATATCTTTTTTATAATTAGTTTTATTACTAGATAAATTTAAAATATAATCAATAATTTTATATATTTGAGATAATTTTTTAAATAATATGAATTGTCAAAGTTCACGAAAAAAATCAATGACAATAACAATTTTGGAACGGAGAGAGTACTAGTAAAAGCCAAATAATCATTCCGAAGAGTCGCATTCAAGGTTCAAGGTTCACCCCGTAATTAGAGAAGAGTCGTCGTTCCCAGCCAACATCTTCTTGCCCACCGACGACGCCCAAGTCGCTGGCGTACATTGAGGTCTTATTTGAGTAATCTTAATCCATATGTATTGGAGTGGATTAAGGTAGAAAATGAATTAAATTTACTTTCAATCCCTCTTAAACTATATGGATTGGAGTGTATTGGTAAGTATGCAAACAACGGCTGAAGGAGAAAAATGCACCGGTTACATTGGCGGTACCAAGATCGTATTTTTGGGCCTTCTCCGCCCATCTGCCAGCGGCCGTCTCGCCCTTGAGTGCATATACTATAGGCGAAGAAGTAGGTCACGCAAGACTCGAGCAGGCTGGCCGCGTCTTTCCCGGGGCCGGCGCGCGAGGATTCGGAGCCGCGCGAAGCGACCTTGGCGTTGTTGCCCTCCAAGGAGTCCCCACGCGGGAGGAGGGAGTCCTAGCAGACAGCCGCGTTCGTCGTGTTAGCGCAGCACTCCCGGAGGAACTTTTTTGTTGTCCTTGGCATTATTGGCAGGCGATGCACTGCAGTCTGCAGAGACGAACAAGAGCGGGAGAAGGAGCGGGAACTCGTTGACCGGAACACGTCCTGCCGTGGGTTTGGTTGGGAGGTTTCTGAGATGGCCAATGGATGTACGGACTTATAATGCCAGGTCACAGCATAAATCAGTGTAATTAATCAGTACTTGCTGTACATCATCAAGTATGCCAGTCAGCAGTCCGCCCATATATGTACACTCACCGTGAGTGTATACGGCGAAATTTCCAGCCTGTTCACGCGATGACCATGCATGAGGTAAAAAAAAAATTTTGAAAGGAAATGCATGAGGTAAAAATTGATTACGGCATTCCTGTACCATTCATTTATTACCTTACCATGCAGAAAGCAAGGCATTTAAACTCTAGACGTCTTCAACAGCTTATATATGATCAGAAGAGAAAACTGCCTCATTTTTCAAACAGCCAAGAACAAGGAACAATTTGATCCTGCAAAAATAAAGATTTATTATCCAAACGAAGCATGCATGACCTCTGGTCAGGATACGGCTGCCAAACACGAGGAAGTGTAAACGTATGTCTGATTACCTCCTTGGCTTCTCGTTTTCACGCGCAGCTAAACCAAGAAGAAAAACATGGTCTTTCGGAAATAATTGTATATTCAAATAAAGGACACGGAGGATATGCATAGTTCCACGGAACCAGCAAAACTTCCAACAGGTTATGGTAAAGAAGAGAACAGTGGATCCAAAATCTGGATAAATCTAGAAGCAAAATCACCGAGTCATCAAACTAGTAGATTGCAGGATATTTAATTATTCAGACTGTATATATATGTTCATAGCTTTATGGAAGCGACCAGATCGAGTGCAATTTCCCCGTAAAGTGTCACGGTCGCGTTCCCTGCCACCATTATCTTGCCCACTGGCGACACGAGGACTTCCTTGCCTAACCTGATAAAGTCTTCTATGCACAAGAGGTTGGTTGAAGAGGCCACTTCACCGACGCATGTGTTAACTTCATCAAGATCAAATTTGGCATGCTTTCCTTTTCTGCCATCCACCGTCTCGAGCCGCCAAAGTGTGGCTAGCACAAGGTCCTCACCGAAGAGGGCTACATCCTCAAAGTAGGAAACACAAGATCCTAGTACGTTGGCCATGTATTTCCCGACGCCAGCCCCTCGACGTAAGATGATGCGGAGCTCGGCGTCAAAGCTACGGAGTTGCTCATACGCGATGATGGTGGCAGCAGTGGCGACCTTGACAAAATTGCCCTCGAAGGTGCGTGCACGTGGGAGAAGGGAGTTGTAGCAGACGGCTGCATCCGTCGTATTTGCGCAGCATGCCCGGAGGAACTTGTCCTCCGCTGCTTCGAACTGTGTCTCATGTTTGGCAGGAGATGCACGCACGGATGCGACAAGCATAGCTAGGAGAAGGCATAGGAACATGGACGAGTGAGGAGCCATTGACATTGAGGTGCCTTCCACACGGTGTGTTTGGTGAACTCGAATGACGGATCGATGGGTGTATTTATTAAGGATTAGAGAATAGTATATGTGTCCATGCGCTGTGATGAGCTAAACAATTTAAGTATCAATTGCCACTAATATCAATGTCATAGATATTTGCCATTTCCATGGCATCTACATATATATAGTATTAATTAAGGTCATTTAAAAAGTATCAATTAAGGAGAAAAGATATACTACCGCATAATTTAGTGTCACAGCTAATATCCGAAGCATATAATTTTGCTTTTTCTCAACTGAAGAAGTTAAGATTATCACGAATCTAGGTCTCTGCTTATGTTAAAAAAAAAAAGATAGATTGCAATTTTTTATAATAATTTACTGGTATTTCCGGGAGTAGTAACACATGCATATATGATGCTATGGTAAATTTGAAAGATGCTCTGGTTCAATTGTCAGGACATATGTCTGTATGCAAGCGTGGATGGCATCTGTAGCCTTGTGAGCTTATCTCTGGTCATGGTACGGCGGCAAGACACGAGCAAAGTGTAAGCATATGCCTGATTCAATCTGAATATCAGATCCTTCAAAAATAGTAGAACTACCCAATGAACAACAATCAGCAATTGGGAGCTAATTGCGTCTACATGTGCACTAAGTCCCGTTGTACCTCCTTATTTATGTTAGTTTGTCTCTCTCATTTTCCACTCAAAATGTTTACTTTGTTTGATTGAAAATTAGGTAAAGATCTCCCATCCTGGCTTCCTAAGAAAAGATCCTTCAGAAATAATGTTTTATTCCAATAAATCTAGTTGAGGATATAGAGTCGATGAAACCAACAAAAAGTTCCAACGGATTACAATAAAGGTATCAACAGAGAAGATAGAAGGACAATGGATCCAAACATAAATTAAAGCATAAGCAAAATCACTCAGACATTACACTAGTAGATTGCAAGACATTCAATTATTCAGATAATACATATTCATAGCTTTATGGAAGCGACCAGATCGAGTGCAATTTTCCCGTAAAGTGTCACGGTTGCATTCCCGGTCACCATCTTCTTGCCCACTGGCGACACGAGAACCCGCCCGTTGCCCCATCCGCTAATATTATCCATGTATACGAGGTTGATGGAAGTTGCCACCTCGCTGACGCCTGTGCTGACTCCACCAAGATAATATTTTGCATGCTTCCCTTTTCTACCTTCTATTGTCTCCAGCCGTTGGAGTGTAGCTAGCACATCGTCCTCGTTGAAGAGGGCTACGTCCTCTAAATACTCCACACAAGATTCTAGTGATCTGTCCATGGATTTCCCAAGGCCGGTGCCTCCACGCAAGAGGCTGCGGAGCTCGGCGACAAAGCTACAAAGCTGCTCATACGCAATGATGGTGGCGGCAGTGGTGACCTTGACAAAATTGCCCTCAAAGGAGCGTGCACGCGGGAGGAGGGAGTCGTAGCAGACGGCCGCTTCCGTCGTATTGGCACAACATGCCCAAAGGAATCTGTCCGCCACAACATCGGATGGCATCTCATCTTTGGTAGGAGAAGCATGCACGGATGTGGCGAGCATAGCTAGGAGGAGGCCCAAGAACACGGGCAAGTGAGGAGCCATATGCATTGAGGTGCGTTCTGCCATATGTTTGGTGGGTTCAACTTCCCATGACGGGATGTATTTATAAGGATTATTAGAGAAAATACGTTTTCATGCACTGGGACGATGAGCTAGATAATTAATTACTAGTTTTCCACTAATCAATATTATAGATATTTAGCATTTCCATGTTAGTATCTATCTATAGATATTAAACGCCCATCGGCAGCGAGATGTTGAAGATGGCGGCGTAGTGGAGAAGGGACCTGGAGTATTCTGCTATCGTGATCTTCTAGACCTTGAGCTTGCCGACGCTTGGGACGTGGTCTCAGGCCTAGGACTCGGCGTGGTGGACTGACCAAACGAACGTGAATCA
Organism: Eleusine coracana subsp. coracana; assembly: GCA_032690845.1. Classification (NCBI taxonomy): domain Eukaryota; kingdom Viridiplantae; phylum Streptophyta; class Magnoliopsida; order Poales; family Poaceae; genus Eleusine; species Eleusine coracana. The sequence continues at coordinate 51,775,658 of CM064427.1, read as the reverse complement.
ATGGATTGAAACTCGAGGAAGAAGAAAAGAGATCACGGACCACGGAGCCGTGATGGCAATTGGCAAGGGTTGACGTTCATGGGATGGAGATAGGGAGTAACTTGTTGTCTTTGGCAGGTGATGCAGCACATGCAAAGCGGAGCCAGGAGCAGGCCAAGGAGCGGGAACACGCGAGCAGGTCGTAATGCAGTTGATTGTACTCCAGGTCATAGCCAAAATCTGGGAAATTAATCAGTACTACTTGCTGATGTTGTACATCATGAAGTATGCCAGCTAGCGGTCATATATAAGTACCGTGTGTATATATGGCGCAATTTCCCGCCTGTTCACCTGATGAACATGCATAAGTAAAAAATTGATTACAACATTCAAGTACCATTCATTTACCCTCCATATTTAGGACCAATTGATCAAAGATGTTGTGCTTGGGAAGAGAAAGGGTTCGTACACATTTGCACAGAGCGGGGCATTTGAACTCTGGACGTCTCAACAGCTTAGGATCAGAGAGAGGAAACTGCCTCATTTTCCAAAACAGTCTGCGGATCCAATAAGAGGAACAATTTGATCCTGCAAAAATAAGCATTATTATCCAAAAATGAAGCATGCATGACCTCTGTAGCCTTTTGAGCTTAATCTCTGGTCTCGGTGCGGCGGCCAGACACGAGGAAGTGTAAACGTATGGCTGATTACCTCCTTGGCTTCTCGTTCTCATGAGCAGCTAAACCAAGAAGAAGAACGTCTTTTGGAAATAATTGTATATTCAAATGAAGCAGCTAAACCAAGAAGAAGAACGTCTTTTGGAAATAATTGTATATTCAAATGAAGGGCACGGAGGATATGCATAGGTCGACGGAACCAGCAACACTTTCAACAGGTTATGGTAAAGAAAAGAACAGTCGATCCAAAATCTGGATAAATCTAGAAGCAAAATCAGTGAGTGATCAAACTAATACCTGGATTGCAGGATATTTAATTATTCAGATCATATATATACATGTTCATAGCTTTATGGAAGCTACTAGATCTAGTACAATTCCCCCGTAAAGTGTCACGGTTGCGTTCCCTACCACCATTATCTTGCCCACGGGCGATGCAAGGACCCCGTTGCCTAACCTAACAAAGTCTTCCATGCACAAGAGGTCGGTTGAAGATGCCACTTCGCCGACGCGTATGTTAACTTCATTAAGATCTGATTCGGCATGCTTCTCTTTTCTGCCGTCTACCGTCTCGAGCTGCCGAAGTGTGACTAGCACAGAGTCCTCATTGAAGAGAGCTACCCCCTCGAAGAACGACAAACAAGATCCTAGTACGTTGGCCATGTATTCCCCGACGCCGGTACCTTGGCGCAAGATGCTGCGGAGCTCGACGTCTAAGCTACAAAGCTGCTCATATGCGATGATGGTGGCAGCAGTAGTAACCTTGACAAGATTGCCCTCAAAGGAGGATGCGCGCGGGAAGAGGGAGTCGTAACAGACGGCTGCATCCCTCGTGTTCGTGCAGCATCCCCGGAGGAACTTGTTCTCAGCGGCTTCGATCAGTGCCTCATCTTTGGCATGAGATGCATGCGCAGATGCGGCGAGCATAGCTAGGAGGAGGCCCAGAAACATGGACGAGTGAGAAGCCACTGGTATTGAGGTGCCTTCCACGGTGTGTTTGGTGAACTCGAATGGGGATCGATGGGTGTATTTATTAAGGATCAGAGAATATATGTGTCCATGCGCTGTGATGAGCTAAACAATTTAATTATCAATTGCCACTAATCAATTTCATAGATACATTTGCCATTTCCATAGCATCTACCTATAGTATTAATTAAGGTCATTTAAAAAGTATCAATTGAGGGGAAGAAATGTACTACCGCATAATTTCGTGTCACACCTAATATCTCATGCATATAATTTTGCTTTTTCTCAACTGAAGAAGTTAAGATCATCACGAATCTAGGACTCTGCTTATGTTAAAAAAAGATAGATTGCAATTTTTTATAATAATTTATTGGTATATTTCCGGGAGTAGTAACACATGCACGATGCTATGGTAAATTTGAAAGATGCTCTGGTTCAATTGTCAGGACATATGTCTGTATGCAAGCGTGGATGTCATCTGTAGCCTTGTGAGCTTATCTCTGGTCATGGTACGGCGGCAAGACACGAGCAAGTGTAAGCATATGCCTGATTACCTACAATCTGAATATCAGATCCTTCAAAAATAGTTGAACTACCCAATGAACAACAATCAGCAATTGGGAGCTAATTGCATCTACATGTGCACTAAGTCCCGCTGTACCCCCTTATTTATGTTAGTTTGTCTCTCTCTTTTTTACTTAAAATGTTTACTTTGTTTAATTGAAAATTAGGTAAAGATCTCCCATCCCGACTTCCTAAGAAAAGGTCCTTCAGAAATAATGTTTTATTCCAATAAATCTAGTTGACGATATAGAGTCCATGAAACCAACAAAAAATTCCAACATATTACAATAAAAAGGTATCAACAGAGCAGATAGAAGAACAGTGGATCCAAACATAAATTAAAACATAAGCAAAATCGCTCGGACATTACACTAGTAGATTGCAAGACATTTAATTATTCAAATCATATATAATCATAGCTTTATGGAAGCGACTAGATAGAGTGCAATTCCTCCGTAAAGTGTCATAGTTACGTTCCCGGTAACCATCTTCTTGCCCGCTGGTGACGTGAGAATACCGTTGCCCCACCAGCTAAAATTATCCATGCACACGAGGTTGATAGAAGTTGCCACCTCGTCGACGCCTGTGCTGACTCGACCAAGATCATATGTTGCATGCTTCCCTTTTCTGCCTTCTACAGTCTCGAGCCCTCGGAGTGAAGCTAGCACATCGTCCTCGTTAAAGAGGACTACGTCTTCTAAATACTCCACACAAGATTCTAGTGATCTATCCACGAATTCCCCAAGGCCGGTGCCTCCACGCAAGAGGCTACGGAGATCGGCGACAAAGCTACGAAGCTGCTCATACGCAATGATGGAGGCTGCAGTGGTGACCTTGAAAAAATTTCCCTCGAAGGAGCGTGCACGCGGGAGGAGGGAGTCATAGCAGATGGCCGCTTCCGTCATCTTAGCACAGCATGCCCAAAGGAATTTGTCCGCCGCCACATGGAAAGGCATCCCATCTTTGGTAGGAGAAGCATGCATGGATGTGGCAAGCATAGCTAGGAGGAGGCCTAGGAACACGGGCGAGTGAGGAGCCATTGATATTGAGGTGTGTTCTGCCATGTGTTTGGTGGAACAACTCTTTGTGGTGGATTGATGGATGTATTTATAAGGATTATTAGAGAAAATATGTTTTCATGCTGTGGGATGAGCTAGACAATTAATTACTACTTTCCACTAATCAATATTATAGGTATTCAGCATTTCCATTTTGGTATCTATCTTTAGATATTAAATGCCCATTGGCAACGAGATGTTGAAGATGGCGGCGCGGTAGAGAAGGGACCTGGAGTATTCTGCTATCGTGATCTTCTAGACCTTGAGGTTGTCGACGCTTGGGACGTGGTCTCGGGCCTGGGACTCGGCATGGTAGACTGACCAAACGAACGTGAATCAATGGATTGGAACTTGAGGAAGAAGAAAAGAGATCACGGACCATGAAGTCGTGATGGCAATTGGCAAGGGTTGACGTTCGGATGGATATAGGAGGAACGTGTTGTCTTTGGCAGGCGATGCAGCACATGCTGAGCACAGCGAGGAGGCCAAGGAGCGGGAACACGCAAGCAGGTCGTAATGCAGTTGATTGTACTCCAGGTCACAGCAATTAATCAGTGAACTTAATCAGTACTTATTGTACATCATGAAGTATGCCAGCTACCTACCGTGTGCGTACATATGACGCAATTTCCCGCCTGCTCACCCGACGAACATGCATAAGGAAAAAATTGATCACAGCATTCAAGTACCATTCATTACCTTGCTCCATACTATTTAGGTCCAGTTGACCAAAGATGTTGAGCTTGTGGAAATAGAAAGCGTTCGTACGCATTTGCATAGCGAGGCATTTGAACTCTGGACGTCTTCAACAGCTTATGATCAGAGAAAGTCATTTTCCGGACTTTAGCTTGATCTCTGATGTTATGGTGTCGAGTCTCATCAGGTGTCCCACACAGTCTTACGTCAAATCATAATAAGAAACAAAATTGAGCATCACAGATAGGACTAACGGAAAAGAATTACCAAACAAGAAGTGTAGCATGGCAAATAAGTAGGTCAAAAATAAAGCAGCATGGGATTACAACATCACAAGTAGGTCAAAATGTTTCTGGGAAGCAAGCTAGTAACATCAGAAACATTAATTCGCTTCTTAGACTCTAGAATCAAATTTGATGCAACTGTTGTATACATATAATCAGCTCACCATGAACAGAATGTAAACATCATCAAACTTCGCAGGCATCACTAAAAAAGCAAACTTAGTATATAAGCACAAATTAGTGCCAACATCCGGAGGACAAACCAAATTACTAATTTATGGTCATTTCATAATAGGTGATCAAATCCAAGATGCCTGCAAGAACTTCCAACAATTGTAACAGTGCTTCAAATTGCAACGCATCAGTGCTCCTGATGTTTAGCTGCCGATGACTGCCAGGATGCTAAACAAAAGGCTACTGCTTATACCTTAACCACATCACATCTTATTCTATAGTGTCATTACAAATTACCACATTCCTGGTCCACTATCCACCATGCTGACTACACATTTTTTTATTACAGATAATTAAGCCCTAACCTTCGATGGTGATAAATGAATATACCAAAAGAGATCAGAATACTACAAGAAGAAAAAAAAAATCATACCTTACAATTTCAAGTAGTTCGCTTGTGTGATGTGAAACCATGGGGTTGTCAAAGGAGCAGGTCTTTCACAATATATAACGTTTCTGATAGAAAATCCTTATACCTAAATGTAGTGATTTGTCTACACTTGTGCTGCAATGCTTAATAATGATCCAATTTCAAATCATTGTCATTGTGTTTCGTCCCTACCTGAAAAATATACCATGGCATGTGGTCAGAAGTCTGAACAAATACAAATAAACACTCTGATTGATGATCTTGGTTATTCAAGAACTCCCTGAGATCCACAAAAAGAATGCTAAATCAGTGCAGGAATAGCTTCAACTGGATGTAATATTGGTATCATTAAGGAAATCACCCCTAGTTCCCACAAAAATTACTGTATAAATACTGGGGAACATATTTCCATCTTACATTCGTAAGGTTCACAAAACCGAGATAATTTTTTTTTTTTTGGAAACGAGGGGCTTTTTATTACCTGACTTCTAAAGAAGCCAGCACCAGGTCCAAACGACATTGGACGAAAAAAAGAAAAAACAAAAGGAAAACCAAGCAAAATGCCAGAAGCGATACATTCTAGCAGAATAGAAAGCTCTCTCTAGCAACATCCAACTTGTTCAATCTCTTTCCTGCTCCCCTTCTCCTGGTCTTCTATGATCACCGTCTCCTCTTTTCCCTGGGTCCTTCTGTCATCAGGCAGTCCTCGGACATATCCTTGGTCATCATCTTCGTTCCAGCCCCCAACCTGCAGTATACACATACCAATTTTCCCATAACATGAGTGTGAATTGTCCCATATTACCACTTCAAGGATCGCCACAACAGTTTCCACATCACACTGTAAGCAAAACAGCAGAATTCCTGACAAACATGAGTGTGCACAAATTCGCAAACAAGCTGAATCCACAGCAGCATTACAAAAACTTCGACAGGCACCCTCTGCCCATTCCCAGCTGTGGCTACTACCAAGCTTAAAGTTGCTATCCATTATCAACACTAGGAAAAAATAGCTGATCCCTTTTATGCAGCTGAAGATATCCCTTGATCCTAGAAGAGTATTGTTCCCACTCTAATCTCTCCCCTGCATTCATAATAACAGCCCATAAATTCATGTATCCCAACATTGTCAAAACAACTTGATCTGCCAGTTAAGTAATTTAGACTTAAACGTTGTGTTGTTTCTCCACTTCTAAATCACCCATAAGAGTGCTATGCTAATATACTTAGAAACCATCCTAGCATCAAGCCCTTGACTACTCACCCAATTATCTATATCAGCAGGATTGCATGTTAGAACCTCACATTCCTTCAACACTACCCACCCATGCATTGCTACAGAACATTTGAAGAAAAGATGAGTAATCGACTCCTGACAATCACAGAAACTACACTCTGTCCCCTTTCCAATTTCTTCTCAAAAGCTGGTCTCTAGTCAAAGTTTTCCCACGCAGCATAACCCAAAGAAAAATCTTAATTCTATATGGTATATTATATTTCCAAATCCCCATTTTTTCCTTTGAGATGGTCAGGACTCCATCCTTAAGCCATTTATATCCCTGACTAGTTGAATATTGACCATTTTTCCCTTTCCACTTTAAGATATCTTTTTAATTCGTTAACTGAAACCCATCCAGAAGTTCTCTTAACTTAATCCCACTCCTCTTGCAACTCCTCTTCCACAAATCTATCTTCTAAGTGACAGATTTGGAGCACCCTCACCTAGAACATCAGCTACTATTATGTTCTGATCTAACACTATATCAAATACCCCAGGAAAGTGATACTTAAGAGGACAATCTCCAGCCCAGTTGTCCACCCAAAACCTAATGTTTTCCCCATTCCCTAGCTGAAAGCAAGAGAAGCCATGCATTTCCTTAATAGCCTCAATAACCCCACCCCAGAATCATGAGTCCCCCCTCCTTTTAGGTATGTTAAAAATGTTGACATCTTTCTTTTCAAAGTACTTATTTTGAATGAGTTCTGCTCAAAGATAACCCCCATCATTATTCTGTAGTTTGAAACCCTATTTTCCTATCAGAGCTGTGTTAAACTTCTCAAGATCTTTAACTCCCAATTCCACATATTCAATAGGACAGGACACGATTTCCCAATTAACCAAATGATATCTCTTATGATCCTCAGTATTATCCCATAAAAACCTAGCACATTTTCTCTCTTATCTTCTCCATCCAACTCTTTTTTCTTTTATAGAAGCCCATCATGTAAAGTGGTAAGCTAAATAACACTACTTTGATAAGAATATCGCTACCTCCAATAGCCAAACCTTTACTGTCCCATACACCCAACTTTTTATCAAATTTATTAATGATTGACTCCTAATCATCCACTTGAAATCTATCCTCCCCAAGAGGAATACCTAGATACCTAAACGGCAGGGATCCCTGCTTACAATATCAAATGAGGAAAGTTATCATCTGGTGTACCAAGTTCAAACATCTCTGACTTTTGAAAGTTAACTCTCAAACCAGAAGGTAATTCAAAGCACAACATTAAAATCTCAAAATCCTTAGTCATCTCACTATTCTTCTTCAGAAAGATCAGCATATCATCAGCATATTGCAAGCAATTCAAGCCACCGTTTAACCAGTTTTCTGCTAAGCCCTCAATGAACTTATTTCCTACTGCTACTCTTAAAGTCTGGACCAACGCATCCACAGCTAGGTCAAATCACAGCGCTGATAAAGGATCACCCTGCCTTAATCCCCTCCTACTTTTGAAATAAGACCCATGATGCCCATTGATTTCCACACACGAAGACCCCCCCCCCCCCCCCCCTTCTTAAGAGATTGTGGATCCAGGTTATCCACAGTTCTAGGAGCCTTCTATACTTCAACACATCTAACAGAAATGCACGTTCAATTGAATCATACCCCTTCTCAAAATCCAATTTGAATAAGATCCCATTATCTTGCGCCCCACTACATCCTCTCAGCACTTCATGAGTCATAGCCACACCTTCTAAGATATACCTTCCTTTAATGAAACATGTCTGCACCTTATTACTGATATATTTAGCAATCACGGAGGCTAATCTAGAGGTCAACGCCTTTGTAATAATTTTGTAACTGCAGTTAAGTAAACTAACAGACCTATATTGTTTGATATGGATAGCATCATTACATTTGGGGAGCAGACAAATGATAGCATAATTGATTTTAGAAACATTTACATAGGTCTTATGGAATTCTCTAAACAAAGCAAGCAGATCTTCTTTACTAGTATGCCAAAAAGTTTCGTAAAACCCTATTGAAAACCCTTCTGGCCCTGGGACCATATTAGGATTCATCTCCTTGATTGCATCCCAAACCTCCTCCTTTGTGAACTCATTGCATAAGAACTCTTTATCATCTACTGACAATTTCCCCCCATCCCCCCATAATGACTCATCAATAGTAACCGAGGTCTTTACCCCTTGATCCATTTGATGACCAAATAGAGATTTATAAAAGTCAGAAGCATGCTCTAATATTTCTGGGACTCCTTTAATCCAACCAGTATCAGTAAGCACAGAAGTAATCTGCTTTTTTCTATGCTTCCCATTAGCTTTTCTGTGAAAATAGTCAGTATTTTTATCCCCCTCCCTGATTTTTGTTTCAGTAGCCGTTTGTTTCCACAAAATCTCCTCTTGCAGGTAGATCTTTTTTAAGTCCTCTTCTAAGTTACATCTTTCCTCAAAGAGATCATAGCTCTCATTGCCCATTTCAGTCTCTTTATCTATCACATTGATTTCTCAATCAGTTGTTGCTTCCTTTTCTTGTTAGCAGCCCTAATAACTAAATCCCAGCCCTTCATGAACTTCCTAACAGCATAAGTGTGATTCTGCCAATTATCCATGGCATTTTCTACCCGAGGTACAGAATTCCACTTGTCAACCACTGATTCCCTAAAACCATTCTCCAACTCCCACCACCTCTCATACCTGAAATTGTGTGGAAGTTTTAACTCGACCTCCATCATGTCTAAGATAATTAGTGCATGGTCTGAAAAAAAAAATCCTAGGAATAACTGCTACTGTGCTCAAGGGAAAAGCATCTTTCCATTTTGGACTAACCAAAAACCTATCTAAAATTTCTAGAACTGCATTAGCTTGGTTATTTGACCACGTGAAGCGCTTACCACTATTCTTAATTCAACAAGCCCTTCTTGTCTAATAAAATCATTGAACATCCTAATCCTTCCCCAATTTATATTCTCATTATTCTTTTCCTGTTAACTCCTAATCATGTTGAAATCACCACTAATACAAAAGCAATCCACGCTAAAATTCAAAAAGACATTTCAGCAGTAAAGTTATCACTCTTCTCATTATCTACTGGTCCATAGACTATAACCCATTGCCATTCTAACCCATCTTTCTTGTTAACTGAAGCGAAAGCCAGACTGAACTCACCTTTTTTGGATATTCATACAATCAAATTTGTCCTCCCACACATAATCCCTCCAGATGCACCCTCAGAAGGTATCCAAACCCATAGAAAAACTCCCTCTGTATCAAAATCATTAAAACCGTGAGAATCATAATCTTTTTTTTTTGTCTCTTGAAATCGTAAGACAAAAGAATTCGAATAGAAAAGAGAGGGACTGATTGCCTGATGACCTCTAATTCCTTCTCCCTCCAATCCTGGCTATGAGAGCCTGCCTGGCTTTCAGCGATATGCAGAAGGCCTCTGCTCATCATGGAAATAGTACCACTACATTGGCGGCGTTCGATCAGAAACATGGAAATACGACTCAAGAAAATACCGGATTTGAGGGCGAGGTTGGGGAAGGTTCAGACCTTGGTGGCGGATGAGTAGTACCACGTAGCACACGCGCGCTGGTGCTGGGCGCCCTGCAGGCGGCGCATCCGGGCCGGGCGTCGAGAACACGTGGGAAGGGCGGGGAGGGCGGGAGGAAGCTCTTCGCGAAGGGGCGGGGCAACGCCGGACGGGGACTGCTGTAGGCAGTTTTTGCGACGGGGCAACCTAATACCGCGGTGCTTGGCTTCCTCTCCCCCTAGATCTAGGGGTGGAAGAGAAGGCCGAGGGTGAGCACGACGAGCACGAGCGGGATTAATGTGGGCGGGCGCCGCCGCCGCTTTCTCGGTGATGCGGGATAATTGAAAGTTGACTATAGAGTGGGGTGAATAGTCAATTTAAAAATAATTTTGAAAAAATATTAAAAGATAATCAAATAATCAGAAGTGATGTAACTTCTGTCGGTATTGACGGAACTTCTGTCGCCACGGAAGTTCTGTCAAATGAACAACGCGGATAACGAAAAGAAGGAAACAGTAGCTTGATAGAAGTGAAGCTAATATAATGTAAGTCTAGAATTCTTGAATGAAGACTAGTTACATAATTAACAAATGATACAAGCATAATAATATGAAAAAAATAAACAAGCACAAATATAAGAGCGGGAAAGTAAAGAGAGACACAAGAATTAACCCGAGGTTCGGCAACCACACTAATTAGTTCCTACATCCTCATTGAGGAGCCACACAAAGTGGTCGGGTCTCTCTCAATCCTTTTTTCCGCCAAGCAATCACAAAGATCGTGCTTGGATTTCTTTCTCTAATTGATTCTTTTTCTCCGGAGGCGAATCACACCTTCACAAACGTCCCTGACTCACCACACAGGGTTGGGAGTTCAAGGGCGACGCCTAGCCGTCTAGGAGAGAGAGTCTCCAAGAGTAACAAGCAAATCAAATTTTGATGAGGAGGAAAAGATGTGCTCAAGCTTTTGAGTGGATGGATTCAATCATTTTATGTTTAGATCTCTCTCACTTGGATTGGAATCTCAAGAACAAGTCTAAGACTAAGAGAGGAGAGCTCTAGCTGAAGAGTGAGTGAAATGGCAAAGAATCCAACCCTTCCCACGGGGGAAGGGGTACTCTATTTATAGTGAGAGCTCAAAAACTAGCCGTTAGTGTATTTTCTGGGTCTAACGGAACTTCCGTGATTACCCACGAAACTTCCGTCAATTCAAATTTAGCCATTGTAAAGCATTGACAAAGAGCAAAAGATGTTGTGACTGAACTTCCGTCAAAAGGTGATGGAACTTCCGTCACTCTCGGTTTGACAAGAAAGAAAGGAGACTCACAGAACTTCCGTGAGAGCCACGGAGGTTCTTGGAGACGGAATTTCTGTCGTGGGGTGACGGAACTTCCGTCACTCTCGGTTAGACTGGAAGGAGGCTCACAGAACTTCCGTGAGAGCCATGGAGGTTCTTGGAGACGGAACTTCCGTCGTGGGGTGACAGAACTTCCGTCACTCTCGGGTGTCTAGAAGGTAGAAACCCGACGCTAACGGAACTTCCGTCACTCTCGGAATAACATCAAGGCCAGACCCGACGCTGAGGGAACTTCCGTCAGAGGACTCACGGAACTTCCGTCACTCTCTGTCTTGCTAAGTAAAAGGTTGATTCTTAGGCTTTGTTGGCTAGGTTTTCAAACGAATTGATTTAGAACTTGAGCATAATGTTTCCCTTACTAGCAAGATAAGTTTTATCCCTCTTAATAGTTCGGCATGCCTATGACTCAAAACAAAAAGTATAAAAGTTAAACTTGAACCGCTATGAGCCATTTTATTTTCACTTTTATTGAGAGATAAACTTTCTCACATTAGTGGGTAATTAATTTTTCTCTTGATGATCTGCATATTTTCTTTATAAGCACGTTAGTACAATTTTAATCTTTTATCATTAATCACCAAAAATCACTAGGGGATCTAGATGCATCTTCAATCTCTCCCTTTTTGGTGGTTGATGACAATAAATTAAAAGGATATAGAAATATAATCAAGAGAGAGAACAACAAAATATAGTGAGGTTCCCCCTAAAGATATGCATGATTCACAAAGACATGTGAAGGAGCTCCCCCTATATTTTGTAAAAAGTGGGGTGCCTAAAAGGTGTACAAGTGTGAAGCAAAGTGATAAAGCAATAAACAAGCATCACAACCAAACTATAAATTAGAAGAAACAAGCACCACACATGACATAAGAACAATAGAGTTATTACAAAAGGTTCACAAATATGTTTCACACACAAAGCAAATAGAGAGGGGAACTAGTCCATAGGTTCATCACTATCCTATTACAAAAGCCTCTGAAACATCATTTTCACTCATCTCTCCCCCTTTGGCATCAAGGCACCAAAAAGAATAAGAGGAGGAGGAGATAAGAGAAAGATACTACTCATCATCATCGGTGTTGTCATCAGTGTCCTCATCGTCCTCGGCATCACCCTCTTCTTTGTGGCCTTGGTCCTCGCCTTCTTGTGCATCTTGTGCAGGAGCGGGTGGAGGAGCAAGATCATCCCAATCATAGCCGGCAAGGGGATCCTCAAAGACCGGTGGCTCACCATCGGGCTCACACTCGGAGCCATCTGGAAACACCTCATGGCCTTGAGCTCTTTGGTCTCTCTTGTAGCGCCGCACTTGCTTCTTAATGCGCTTCTTGTTCTCCCAATTTTCCTTAGCATTAAAGCAACAAGCATTCAAGATGCTCTTGAGCATAGCAGCAATGAGTGATGATGAACGGCGGCGAGATGCTTCAGGTGGAGGAGTGGGGGCTGAAGCATGAGGGGCGGCTGCTGCCGCCCTAGCTGCCCGTTCATCTGCTAACTCCCTCCGGATAGTCGCATGATAAGGGCGAGTGAGCTTAGGCACACGGGGTCTCAACAGTTGATGCTTGCACTCCTTCTCAAAAACCAATCCAGTCTCAGCCTCAATCATCTTCATAAGATAGGGAGCAAAGGGTAGCACCTTCCGAGTGTCCAAAGAGGCCGAGTAGATCTCCTGAGTAATGAGGTCCATCACACTGAAAGCTGCAGCTCCATCTCTGAATCTAGCAAGAACATTTCTGAAGTGCTCAACAAGAGAAGTGACATACCCAGCCTTAGGAGCAATAGTCACCCGGAGCAGCCTGTTGAGTGTGAAGAAGAAGTTGTGCAAGCCATGAGTAGTGCCCAGATATTTGGGTTGAAGGTCCTCATACATGAATCTTAGCTCAGAGTCCTTCAACACAGGCTCACAGGAGAGCCTATCCCTTACATGAGTGGATGGATTCAATCGTTTTGTGTTTAGATCTCTCTCACTTGGATTGGAATCTCAAGAACAAGTCTAAGAGTAAGAGAGGAGAGCTCTAGCTAAAGAGTGAGTGAAATGGCAAAGAATCCAACCCTTCCCACGGGGGAAGGGGTACTCTATTTATAGTGAGAGCTCAAAAACTAGCCGTTAGTGTATTTTCTGGGTCTGATGGAACTTCCGTGGTTACCCACGAAATTTTCGTTAATTCAAATTTAGCCGTTGTAAAGCACTGGCAGAGAGCAAAAGATGCTGTGATGGAACTTCCGTCAAAAGGTGACGGAACTTCCGTCACTCTCGGTTTGACAAGAAAGAAAGGAGACTCATAGAACTTCCGTGAGAGCCACGGATGTTCTTGGAGACGGAACTTTCATCGTGGGGTGACGGAACTTCCGTCACTCTCAGTTAGACTGGAAGGAGGCTCACAGAACTTCCGTCGTGGGGTGACGGAACTTCCGTCACTCTCGAGTGTGTAGAAGGTAGAAACCCGATGCTGATGGAACTTCCGTCACTAGGTGACGGAACTTCCATCACTCTCGGATTAACATCAAGGCCAGACCCGACGTTGACGGAACTTCCGTCAGAGGACTCACGGAACTTCCGTTACTCTCTGTCTTGCTAAGTAAAAGGTTAATTCTTAGGCTTTGTTGGCTAGGTTTTCAAACGAATTGATTTAGAGTTGGAGCACAATGTTTCCCTTACTAGCAAGATAAGTTTTACCCCTCTTAATAGTTCAGCATGCCTATGACTCAAAACAAAAAGCATAACAGCTAAACTTGAATCGCTATGAGCCATTTTCTTTTCATTTTTATTGAGGGATAGACTTTCTCACATTAGTGGGTAATTAACTTTTCTCTTGATGATCTGCACATTTTCTTTATAAGCATGTTAGTACAATTTTAATCTTTTGTCATTAATCACCAAAACTCACTAGGGGACCTAGATGCATCTTCAATACTGGAATTTTGGTGGCGGCGGCGGCGACGGTATAGGGTTTGGCCAGGCCGGCGGCGTGTGAGGAGAGCCGAGGGCGACCCACTATGCTGGGTCCCACCGCACCAACCTTTTTACTGTGGCCTGGGGGAGCGACAGCAACATCTAATAAATGATTACATACAATTATTATAGATTAGAAAAAAGAAAAAACAAGCCCAGAAAGAAAAAGGCGGCCAGAGCTCAGGACCACGGCGACCAGGGCACGGCGGCGCGCTATGGCTGCTCGCCGGAGGTGGTGTTTTAGGCTACGAAAAAATCTAAAATAAATACCAAAACGACCAGGAGACCACGGTTCACCCTTTTGAAGGACTCCTGGAAACTGGCGAAGGACGCAGCATGCCAGCGGCGAAGCACGCGTTCCGCCGAGGTTCGGTGGCATCTTGCGCGCAAAAGAGAGCATGAAAAAGAGAGGAAAAAGTTTGGGGAGCTTCACTTTGGCCTGGACGTCGGCCTGCAAGAATAAGTCGAAAGCGAGGTATGCAGGTTGGGACTCGTCAGAGAAGAATGGCGGCCGCCATTTTCAGAATCGTTCGAAGTGCGGACGGCAACGTTTTAAGGACATCCGATCGAACTCCGAACTATAAACACAAACAATCACAAATGAGCTAGTTTTTTTTATATGTACATTGCACACACAGACACACTACTGGTCACAGACCCGGTGTGAAGTCTACTCCAATGCTCGGAAGCCAGTCTTGGCCACTGATGAACTTTTCCACAGTGAACGCGCTGGCTTCTGCGGGGTCATGAATGACCCGGAAGCCCGGCCAGCACACCCTCTTACTCACATCCGCGCCCGGGCCGACGTTGAGGAATTCCGCATAAAAAAGGGTGTCCGGGACAGGATCTCGCTGCCACTGCAGCCAGCCCTCGGGGTCCACGACGCTAGAGAGGTTACACTGCATGAATACGGTGTGTGAGTAGGGTTCGTACGGCCTGCCAAGATAGGTCCTGATGCCTGACTGAGCGTGGGCGAGATTGTCGTCGGCCTCCACAGTGCATTGCTGGAACACGAAGCCAGTGCTGTCGGGGCCCTGTCGGGACTGTGCCGTGATTGTGTTGCTCTGCACCGGAAGAGGGAGTTGGGCAATTAAGTCGCACTTCTGGAATACTGTTGTCGCGTTGCCAAAGACAAAATCAACCGTGCCTGAGATTCGGCACTCACGATAAAATTGTTTTCCCGCCAAAGCGCATAGAGTATCCTGATAGCTTTGCAGGACGCACCGGAACACGGCCGATTGCTCGGAGGCGATCAGGAGAGCCACCGCTTGTCCGTATAGCACCTTTGGGCCAGCTGTATTCTCCACGGAAAGATCCTTGGCTACGAAATCACCGGCGTAAACACCTGTCGACACAAGCAAAAGATCACGGCATAAAAAACGCATCGGGGTACACAAAACAAAACCAACGAGGACGGGATGAAGATTGACCAGAAACTTACGCACGACTGCAGTATCTGCCGATGTCCCGAAGCCGTCGGCGCAGCACCGGCTCTCTGAAATGACTGTTTTGTCCATCCCGTCGCCGATCAGTGTTATTTTTTACTTCCGGATGTCGACAAACTCCTTGTACACGCCGGCTTTAATGTAGATAATGTGTTGCTTGGCGCTCGCGGCCGGTGCGGCGGCGATGGCAGCATTGACGGTGAGAAAATTACCGCTGCCATCGAGAGCCACAACCGTGTCAAACTGCTTCGCCGCCATCAACACAGCTCAAATATCAAATACTTAGAATCGAACTCACAAAGTCGAGGAGCGTGGAATTCCGGATCGAATGCAAGTGGACCGTATTTATATCCAGTTCGATCTTCTTCACCTCGGCGATGCAACGATTGGCGTCCATTCTCCACCTTTGTGGTGGGGATTTGCAAATATAGCGTATTGGACGGCGAAGCAATTCCTTTTCCGGCGAGCCGTTCGCCTACGCTCCCCTCTCCGCCTCTCCAATGGTTGGTCGGTGCGGCAACGCGCAGGCAGCGCGAAAAAATGGAGGTGGCTGGTTCGTGTACGCTGCCGCCCTCCCGAAACACTCTCTCCCGAAACAGAGTCATCGGCTCAGAATGTCGGTACGGCGCCGCCCGCCTGAAAGGCTGAAATAGAGACAATGGACAGGCCTGGCCCAAACGATTCCCGGCCCGCCAAACGGTTGTCTTTAAAGCGCGGCCCACGTGCGTAACCGAGTGTTTCAATTTCATTTCTTTTTATGGATTCATATTCCCCTCAAAAAACAATTATGGATTCATATTAACTGAGTGATGTAACCTGAATTATCCTTTAAGTGGTTTTTTAGAGCATTGCTGTTTCTACAAACTATCATTGGTTACAAAGCTGATCTGGATATGGCATTCAGGGTACTAATCGGTACACATTATGTCATGTTTAAAATAGTACTTCTTTATGTGGTTTGGATTCGCAAATTAACTTCGGCTCTGTACAGAGTTTTTTCTTATCTGTAGTTTGGGAAGACTATCTTAAATTTTGTTTTTGAGCTTCTTGCCAGAAAGACAAAACTTATGAGACACAAATATGTGAATATTTTTTAAGTTTCCATTGGTATATTGCTATTTGTTCAACACATCTCATTCTCTTTCATTTTATTCTATCAGAGATTAAAAAAAAAAACTAAACCAAATGATGTACAGTATTATACAATTTTTCAGTTCGAGTTGCAAGCACAGGCATTTAGCTAGTATCTTCTACTCTTGTCAATTTCTTTGTTCATAATTATCAACAAAAATGATGTCTGAAAATTCTAAAGAAGGAAGCCAGTAGCAAAGATACATAGAAGAAAACATCACCCAAGAATTTGTTGTTAGCTTGGTGCTCAAGACAGTAATGCTCATTACTGAGTAATGCTCATTACTGAGGTGATATCTTTAAAATTAGAACTTTGAACTGCATAGAATGGCAAATTACATTACCATCGTTCAGAAAGAATAATTATCTCTTTGAAGCCAGCGCCTGCCTAAGGCGTTTATCAGAAAGGAGATACAAGGGAGATGATTCATTATTACTTCTAGATGCTGAATATCACGATAGAAGTCATAAAGAGCCTGATAACTTCCTAGCACCTATTCTTCTTCCTGACAAATAAAAGCACAGACAAATGACACATCCTTCCCAGCGATACATAAGATAATGTTTGTATCCAGGTGCCAATCTCGCGCTTCATAGGAGCAGTGGACAGGTGGCATCTGTAAGCTCCCCACCATCTGATCATTAAGGTGTCCATGTCAAGGCTTGTGGTGATACAATGTTTTCTGACTTCATAAAAGCCCAATTCTAGCAGTCAGTTGCTTAATTTCAGCGTCTCCCACTGAAGGTTTAGATTCCAGTCACTGCCATTGGGTGTCAAATGGGAGTTCGATTGGCGTAGCATTACCATAAAATTCTTCCAAATTATAGAACGCTCGTTGTTGCGGAAGAAATATATGCACAACAACATCCCCTGCAGGCAGGAGTGTCAAATAGTGTCAAATAGGTCCATGGGGGGAATGCATAACAGCATTATTAGGCATTCAAAAGAAGATCATACTTTTTCTCGGGTCACACAAAAAAAAATTCTCTGACAAAACTGGATATATAGGCCCACTGATCAACAAATTGAAACCTAAAAATATCTAAGGGCACTTCAGAAACATGCTTTCTTAGGAAGAGAAAAGTATAAGCAGGAGTTCTGTAGCAACTAAGTCGTCAAACTAACCCTATGGGTACATAATACAATACAAATCTCTCTTTCTTTCAGACAAAACCTGGATGACCATTGTTTTCTTAAATTCAAATCTCAGGTATGACAGCATAACATAGCCATCACTAAAGCCCTTTGTCTGAAAATTAACATGAAACATGTCATGAAATTGAGTAAAAATATGGGAGCTGTTTTCCAATTTCACAATGCCAGAAAGATATCGTGTGTTTGACTCTAAAATAGAGAAGATATTCTTGGTTATATATAGTCAAAGAAGTTTGCAATATGAAATCAATAAAGCTAGTATCAAAGGGCAAAGAGACTTGCCAAAGTCCAGTAAGGTCCAAGAGTTCGGTTTTGTGTCACCCGATGCAACTTTGCTAAACTGCTTCTCACCAATATCTCTCATCTTTGAACTGCAAGGGAAAAACACAGTTCAATAGCAACCTAAGTTGCGCAAACAATGCATCTTAAAGTTCTTCAGTATAAATTTCATGTACAAGTTGCTAAATCATCTGAATGTTAAAAAAGAGGAAACTCGATTGGCACCTGATAGCATCAATCTGAGCATTTGAGAAGGCAGTGAGAATGATGAAGAACCTAGTCCAGTAAACAAGCCGCTTCACACAAAGCACGCGAATATCAGCAGCCTTTATCTCGCTTGCAGCTTTAGCCAATGAGACAGCAACTGAGAGTAGAGTAACAGTGATTGCTTTAACCTTTATAATAGTATAATAATGGAAGTACATGATGGAAAATGATTATTTTAACAAACTGTGAGTGACTTAAAACAAGCTGCAAGGGCGGCCAACTGCAAACTGCTAGTACTACAATACAAGAAGCGATATGCACTAATGTCATCCATAGCAGGGTCACAATATTTTTTTAATGAAAGCAGGGTCACAATTTAACAGGCTGCGTACTTTCCAATATTTGTGTTTGCTCTTGCCACAGGACAAACGGTACAACTTGATTACTTGGTTATAATTCGGCAGTCTGATTACTCTGTTCACCTAAGCCTGATTACTTGGTTCCAATTACGCAGCCTTTTGAGCCAAACATCAGCAGAGGCGAGAGTGCGTACGGGGAGGAAAGGAACTTACATGACAAGCACTCCGCGTCGTCGTCAGCCTCGACGGCCGGGGAACCCCCAGAACTGTACACCACCTCGCCGTGCTGCTTGAGCAAATCTTCAAGCAACTTGTCCGCATCATCCCCGCTCCCAAAGTTCTACACGATGAACAGAAACCAGACACAGGAATCAGAGCAAACATACAAGAACTGTCACAAAGAACCTCACCCTTCCACAAGGAGCGGAGAGCGAGCCTTCTCAGCACTCACCACATTAGATGAGGAGGAAGATTGAGATCGAGCTCGGCAGAAGACGGTGGATGGCATCATGTCGCTGCGCAGGAGCCGCGTGCGGCTGCCCCAGTGACCGCCGTCGCTGGCGCACGCGCGCCTTGACCGCGGGGTAAGCGGGACGACGGCCGGTGGCGCGCAGGAGAGACTGCAGCTATAGATGGTGGCGCCTCTCATGGCAGCGGGTGCCGCTGCAAAATCCTCCACGGCAGGGGATAAGCAGAGCAGAGCGGCGGGCACACTGACCGGCTGAAGGGGATAGGCCAGATCTTTTGGTGGTGTTTTTTTTCACTTCTTTCATACAGATCGATTTTTAACGGTCAGTCGGTCCGCTGAGCTTTTCAGCCATGCCTTCAGATTCGTGCGAAGAATTTCTCTGCTCGGCGTCTGTAAGAATGTGCCATCGATATTGGTCCTGGATGCACGAAGGTACATGTACGATTGTACGAGCAGCGATGTGCCATACGTTGGCAGGTGTTTGGACCAGAAGTGTTTGATATTGCATCGATTCTAATTATTATCAAAAAAATACAAGCTACACCCAAATGGTTCTTTGATTATTGAGCTGAAAAAATATACACGGAGTTGCCTGCCCCTTAGAGTCAAATGTTCACCTGTTCAATCTCTGTGTGAAATCTGAAAACCCAAAGAAGGAAAATATCAGTTCCATAAAAAAAACAGAGAGAAGGAAAGTATCTAATCTAAAATCTCAATCACAAATTCACAATGCACAGCCTCGGAGAGAGCGTTTCAAAGCCACACAGCCAGGCAGCCACCCATATAGTATACCTCAATATTAAGCACACTTGACAACCGAACACGTATAAAGTACACACAAAGTATTGACAGGACACCAGTGATTTACGTGTCATTGTAAATTCACTGTTACTCCACTTGTAATAAGCTGTATATTTTTTTTCCTTTTCTGAATGGTGTAAGCTGTATCGTGTCTATCTACGCAGCCAGTCTACTCAGCATCGAGGTACCTATGTACTACGTAGCACTTGCAAGCAGCAGGGTTCAGATGTTGGATGATTTTGTCGCTCAAGAATGAACAGTTGGGTGCAGATTTAGATAAGCAACAAAAATAACCGGCCGGGAGTAGTAAATTGCAAGACACTCATGGTCATGGATTCCGTTTGCATCTCGGGATCCTTGATTTCTTCACAACTTTGCCTAAAAAAAAAGAAGATTTCTTCACAACTTTATTGAAGCAACAAGTTCCACTGCAATGTCCGAGTAAAGCTGCACGGTGGCGACCCAGGCTGCCACCTTCTTTCCCACCGGCGACGGAAGTGCCGCGTCGCCGGTGCTCGCCAACTCCTCCGTGAAGAACGTGGCGCACGACCCAACGTCGCCGACGCCCAAGTTCGCATCGAGGAGGTCCAGTTTCGCGTGTTCCCCTCTTCTGCCTGCGGCCGTCTCGAGCCGCCGGAGTTTGGCCAGCACGCCGCCCTCCCCGTCGAGGGTTCTCTTGGCCGATGACACGCAGTCGTCCAGCGCCATGTCCGCGGCTCTCCCGACGCCGGTTCCACCGCGCTGGACGCGCAGGAGCTCCGCGTGGTAGCCGCGAAGCCGCGCGAACGCGATGGCGCCGGCGGCGCCGGCGACCTTGACGAGGTTGCCCTGGAACGAGCCCGCGCGCGGGAGGAGGGAGTCGTAGCAGACGGTCGCGTTCGTCGTGTTGGCGCAGCACGACCGGAGGAAACCGGCCTTGTCTTCTTTGGCAGGCGATGCGGCACGTACCGAGACGACCAAAGGCGACGAGGAGGACGAAGACGAGAGTTGAGATCGTCGATCGAGGAGGAGCCATTGTCAATCCGCGATAACGGCTCCATGGATCCAACTTGTATTTTCACGCCATATTTTTTTTTTCTCGAACATACAGAAGAGCTGCACGTCTTTGTATTAAGGAGAAAATAATAAGATATAAGATCTGATCCGAATGTTTACAGGATTACATTTGCGTCTGTTTCTTTGGATCACTACCCAAAACCGTGTTCATGCAAATCAGTTCAGTCACGGTGGCCTAGTTCTAGGGATGGAGCGCCCGCGATCCTCCATAAGGCCGCCTGCTCGCCAAACTCACGAATGATCGCCGTTGCTGTCGGTGCCGTGACATCGAAGACACAACGATTTCTCTGCTTCCAAATAGACCATGCAACAAGGATGACAAGTGAGTTAAGTTCTTTACGCTCGGCGCCCCGAGTGCGCAGGAGTGCTCCTCACCACCTTCCATGAAAGTTGGAATCGTTGTTCCATGGTGCGAGTTGTGGTAGCCTGACCGTGCGTAGCACTGTGAACCAAACTTCCCTCGCAATCACACAGGAGATGAGTACATGCTGGATTGTCTCCTCATGTTGATCGCACAGGGGGTAGCGTTCAGAGTGAGGCAAGCCCCGCTTGGCCAAGCGGTCCGACGTCCAGCATTGGTTCATGGTGACTAGCCATACAAAGAGCTTTGCTCGCAGCGGAGCCCAGATCTTCCAAATATGTTTGTAAGGCACAAAAATTGTGGTGCCGGTGAAGAATCTGAGGTACGCTGACTTGGTGGAGAACCGCCCCAATGCCTCGGGCGACCATTTGTGCTGATTGGTTACACCGTCGGTTAGTGAAATGGCATGTACAGTGTCCCATAGCGGGAGGATTTCCAAATGGTCGCTACCGGTAGTCCTCGGCTGAAGTCGTCAAGCCACGCGATATATTTATAATGGAAAACAATGATAGGCGATTTAATTTCATCCTTCGTTTATGCTCATGCACATGCACGTTTTGTCCAGACATGCATGACAGAAATGAAGGATCAAATTAGAGAACTTTTAATGTCCAAAATACTGATTAGTAGTTTTAAGAAACTACTGACCAGTAGTTTGATCCAATGGTATAGATTTCATAATCTAAAATCATAACTATTGGCCAGTAGTTTCTCAATTTGAGGGCATTATCAAAAAAAATAAGAGTTATAGATTTATAATAATTAGTTTTTATTATTATCAATAAAGTTATATTAATAATCTTATTAATAACTAATATATATATATATATTTATTTAAGATAAATTAATATTTTAATAATTTCATAAAGTTAATATTCTATCATAAAAATAAATATAAATTTATTAATTAATAGTATAATTACGAAATTACCCTTAAACTACTGGCCAGTAGTTTTGAAAAACTACTGGCCAGTATTTTGGACAGTAAAACTCCTCTCAAATTAAGGGGGCTACTATTTATTTGTTCGTCATTGTTTCCATGATTGAACCTCTCAGCTCCTTTTTGTGTGCATGGACTGTATCGGGTACGTCGTCGTTCATCGGAATTGCTTCACATAGGCCTCTCTATTGTTCGATTGGTGTCTTTGGTCGAATGGTCGTAAGTATATGGGTGTGTTCGTTTCTTTGGGTCTAAATTTTAGTGAGGTCACATCAATTATTAAAATACTATATATGATTATTAAATATATATTAAATATAAAACTAATTATAGAGTTGAATGCGCATCAGCGTGACAAATTCATTAAGCTTAATTAAATTATCATTAAGAGATGTTTACTGTAGCATCACATTATCTAATCATGACCTAATTAGTTTTAATAGATTTGTCTCGTCATTCAGAGGGAGGGTTATAGACTAGGTTTTATCAGTAATCTATATTTAATACTTCTAATTAATATCACAATATTCAATATGACAGATCTAAAAATTAGAGAGGTGGAAACCAACACATCCTATATCGGCTAGTTATACACTGGTCGTGTCTTTTGAGTACGCGATAGCCGGATCAAATGGGATCTCCGTTTCACTCACGACCAGTGTCAGTGTGAGGCCACTTCATTACAATCACCAGTTTATCATCTCAATCCCAAATTCCCAATCACAAGTACGGAGTACAAGTTTCCAAACCACTATACCTGACTCAAAAGTTATGAAAACTAATCACAATTCACAAAGTCACCCTCTATTTACACGCACACGGCACACACACGTTCTCCTATGTTTATCTTTTCTTCACTAATAAGAGTACCGGTGGTGCACTTGTAACGACGCATCGAATGGACAAGGACCAACCATGTTAAACGAGAACGAGAACGTGCCAGCCTTGCCTAGTCATCAGCTGCCAGGTCCCTATGTACAACGTATCTGAAGGACGACTTGTACGGCAACCACTCCACGCACTTGTCGACCCTCCGCCGGAGGCAGCGCTGGGCCTCCAGCTGCTGCGCCTCCGACATGCTCTCGGTCACCAGCTCCACCAGGTGCCGCAGCTCCAGCGCGGCGTCCTTGGCGTAGTAGTGCAGGACCTTGGGCAGCAGCAGCACCTGCTTCCTGACCATGACGTTGGCCTGGATGAACTCGGTCCGGGCCAGCTCCAGCTGGTGGTGTATCTTCTTCGCCGTGTACAGCCGGACCTGCAACAGTGAAGGCTTGGCAGTAAGATTTTGCCTCCTCAATTGGCTCGTGATTCAGTAGCATTCAGGAGATGAGAACGCGCTTATTACAGGTGGGTCAGAAAATGTCCCGGTCGAGAGCGCGAAATGCGCGATCGGCTCTGGATGCTGCAGAGCGTAGGGGTGCCTGGTCGTCCCTGTCGTGGATCTTTTTGTCGGCGTGAAAAGCGCGCGAACCCACTGCAATTGCGGACGCTCGTTAGTTTCCTTTTGTGTTGATGGAAATTTCGTACCATGCATGAATGCATACCAGTGATGGACGGTGGGATTGGCACCCAAGAATTGAGTTCTGAATAGTCTGAGCGTTTACTGATTGGCCACCCACAGTATACGCAGCCTGATGAAAGTTTTTTTTGTCAAAATGGTCAGACATGTTTGTGTGTTATAGCAAGAGATAGCAGTACAGAATGAGAGGTACCTTCAAAATCATGTCTGTGCTCTTCATGCGTTTATCATGCAGACCATATGCCAGAAATGCCTGTCATGTGACAAGGAAGTATTTCAGGTTTAGCATGCATTTTTTAGTCTTGGACAAAAGAAATGGTGTTGGTAAAGAACAATACATGCATCACTAGAGCATTGTGGATGTTGATCCAAAAGCAGAGCTGCTCTTCATGTGTCATCTTCAACGGGTCAACTTTCTCGAGGCGCTGTATCAGGGTCCTGGGACAAAGTATGACAACATAAATCAGTAACTAAGGCCTCTGTAAAATAAGTCTCTAACTCCGGTCCTGAAGATGAATAAGAATTACCTGATAGTCTCCAGCATTTTTGAGGCATAATCAAACTTGTCAGAATCTATACGTATCCTTGGAACAATAATCATGCCTATGTTTTGTTCATTCCTCTCTTTCTGGGATCCGTACTGGCGAGGGCTGTCAAAGTTGTACCGAGGGCTCCAGCTATCATTACGGTGCCTTGGAGAAAATGTACTTGCAGATGAAACTGAAGAGCTTGGTGAAGTCATGTAGTCTGCGTCTTGCGATGGAGTTCTTCCAAGTTTGCAGTAGACAGAGGCAATGCAGCTCAAAATGTCCTCTGACAATTTGCATGAGATCTTAGGCACATAGTCAGAAATAGAAGCACTCAAGAAGTTCACGAGGCTGGAATGCCTTGACCCTGGTTTTGATACCTCCTGTAAGATGTGAGAATTGCACCATAAGTTTCTAGCTACAAACATTACTATTTTTAGAATGAAAGAATGGAGAGAAATAGTCTGCACTAACAGAATTTGAGATGGTTGGTAAACTGAAGGTTGCAGAGTGCTTGATATCCCTCAACCGGAGCGCACCCTCGTCCATGTTTTTCAGTGTTTCTTGATCCACCTGCTGTTAAAGGCATTAGTGTCAGATATTGGACATTTCGACTTTAGATGATCCAATCTAGCACCCAAATTTATATACCTCGCTTGTAAAACTGCAGGATTCAGATAGGTACTGATCAAATGCTCTTCTGTAGAGAGAAAGCAGATGCAGTTCTTTGCGTACGACTTCCTGCTCAAGAGCTGCAATCTCCCCAGCTAGATCTGCAATGGACTGCACTGCAAGTTCACAACTAAGAATACATCTATATAACAAAAAAAAAAAAAAGGCAGTGATAGATGAACGGGCATGCTAATAGTAATTTTCTCACTTTCAGCTTTTCATGAAAATGTTGGTGTTTATATCTCAAGCCTCTTTCCTGAATACTATAGTAAACTAGATATTAGTATATAGTCCAAAGGGCACTCTTACCTTATAAATATTTCCCTCCGGATGTTAATGTCAATAATATACTAGCCTCAAATTTTTAAACAATTTTGCAGGAAACTGCAACAAACCTTTGAGGTTGCCTTCTGGGCTCTCTCTGTTGTCTTTCTGGAGTAATGGCTCGGCAATTGTTCAGGCAAGTTAAGTGAATGTCTTCGGTGGAACATCTTCTCTTTTTGCATGGTCTGCATGATAAAAGGTCATTCCAATAGATAAATTAGATGAGCTATGAAAAAACAGAAATTTCTTAAGATGCACCCAATTTACTCACAGGCTTGCAATAGGAGAATCGTGGTAACATGTCCAATGCTCCTTCATGTGTCTTCAGAATGCTGAAATGACAAATATTAAATAATTATAACAGTAATTTTCTTATGAATACACCCACAAAAAAAATTGACCGCGCCAAATTCAGTAGTACTTAGAATTTTGAGGTGCATAGGACAATAATATTAATTCAACGCTTCACTAGCATAGAAATCACTGTGCTAAAAATTTTCTACTATTTTTACATTTAAGTGTGGTAAATAAAGATGAAGAGCATGTCTTGAGTCTACTGTGCCACCATTGTCAAACACTTTCTACTACTAACTAGAAGATGAACTCTGGACACACGAGTCTACACTCTACAGTGGCCCGTACATGTGGTCTAAGGATATTCAATGTGATCTGAAAAGGATGGTTGAATACAACAGTCAGAAATTAATAGGTTGCTGGGCAAAAATAATGCATGATTGCTCTGCCCTCTTTATACGGATGATGAACTGAACATCGCTTAAACACGGATGTCCTTCATTCGGTCTTCCTGCATGAATGTTCTGTGCTTGTGAATTACTACTACTCACCTATGCGCGTTCCAATACTCTTCTCACTGTCGGTGCTCTTTTAGCATGCGCAGTAGTACCAATTAACCATGAACTGCACGAACTACTGAAAAAATTTGCTAGTAATTCATGTTCAGTGCAAGCTGAGAGAAGCAGAGCACTCACCTCCGTGAAGAGTACCGATGCTGGAGACTGCAAGACGAGTTAACCGACCTCGGCGTGCCGGCGCAGGACCCCGTCTCCGAGAGCACCCCTGGTCTCGATTTCCTCTCCATCGCTGCCTGAGCTCTCTCCCCTCACCAAGACCCTGTCAAGTCTGAACCATCAATTGGAAGAACAAGCGCAATGCAAGCAACCTTCACAACTACGCAAGTCCGCATGCATCTGATCGCTCAGGCTACAATCCTGTATCGGGCTGAATCAGCAATTCAGCATTAATGTAATAGCTGTAGGAGAATCTGACAGCGGGGGTGCCATACCTTGAGCTGTTACTGCCGGGTACTAGAGTGAGCTGTCCATGAGGGGAAGGTAGAAAGGCACCGTGGCTGCGCTCTCTCTCTCTTAAGAACCGAGCTTATTTGCTCAAGCAAAGGGAAAGGCGACGGAGAAGCAGCCAAGAGGAATGGAGCAGAGGCAGAGCAAAGATGCTACGGATCACGGAGAAGACGAGCAACTGGCCCTTCAGTGATGGCAGCTGCATATAAGAAGAACGAGTAGGACTGGGAAGCAAGAGGGGGGTGGAGGTGAGAGAAAGACTGATGAAAGAAGGAAAGGTGGCGCAGCAGCCGCCAAAACAAATGGGAAATGGAAAAGACAGGCAGAAAAAGCAGTGCTTAATAGTAAAAAGGAGATGAAAGAGAGGGGAGAATGGAGAAGGGAAGGGCATCAATCCTTGTGTCCCACCCCCACAGCTGTTAATTCTTTAACCCAAGGAACATGGAAAGGCTAGCGATCGACGGATTGATTCCCAAACCACTGCGGTCTAATCGGGCGCAGCAGCAGCAGGAGGAGGACGGAGGCGATGGTGATGATGATGGCCATGGCCTGGCTATAATAATCGTCGGATTAGTGGTGGCAGCAGCATCGGAGGAGGAAGCTGGGGAAAAGCACCGAATCCCTGTGCTGAAATCATGTACAGTAGTAGTAGTAGTTTTTGGGGCAAAGCAGGTGCGAGAATGACCGAATGAGTAGAGTATTATTGAGTGAGGAAGGGGGCAGGGAGGGCAGGTGCGAATGACGACGGGATTTGGTTGCTTCCTTGTGCTGTTTCTTGGTTTTTTTTTCTTGGGAAAGTAACGTGATCAAGCCAAAGATTATTTCTTGCCCAACGCCTCTGAACGAACTCGTGGACATCATCAGCGGGACGGTACATTTACAGCCGTCCGATCGTAAAACCGGCTGGTCAACTGCAAGCACCTTTCTTTACACATGGCGAATGCAAACCTGGTACTAATAAAACGCCCTTTTCACTGTGTCTATATAAGTTGAAAAGGCAAGGAGGCAAAGAGCACCTTTCTGTGGAACAGAAGCAAACTTGAGGGGTTGAGTGAGTGAAGCACGATGGACGGCTCAGCAGCAGGCGGTCAAACCCAACCGACCGACGGTGCCTTGCACCGAGCACGACGACAACAAGAGATTGCTTTACCGCGCCTGCCGGCGGCACCCCACCCTCTTGAGCACGCCTCCTGCTCCTTCCCGTGACCCTCCTTTCTCTCTTGTGCAGGAAAACAAAAATGATACTGTAAGACACAGTCTGCGCTCTGCTCCGACGCAACGTCCCATCTGACGCGGCGCGTGGCGTGGGGGATCTCATTAGCCGCAACGAAACAAAAGAAGGGTTGCAAGCCGCTGTACTGTGTGCTTGTACACGACGGCGACGTGTTTCTGTTAGTGGCACGCACGGGATGAACGCTCGTGGGTCATCACTGCGCCGACGCTGATTAGTTGGAGAATCCATTATTTTACGCGGTTCGGGAGTAAACAACGGGGGCAAAGCGAGGAGGAGAGGAAGCATCTTGGACGAGCCGCGAGCACGGTGGCATGGCATCCCGACGAGTAAACAAAGGGGCGAGCGCGATCGGGAACGGGGTCCCCTCCATTTCTGCCGACGCGTGCGGCCGGCAACGCATGGCGCCGAGACCCAAAGGCAGCCTCGCGCCGTTTTGCTGGAACCGGAAATTTTTCGTCAGGACTCAGGAAGAGCGCGCGTCCGTGGCGATCGGGTCGACTCACACGACGCGCTGCCTCGGCATGATGTACATTACCTGGCTGGAGCTGATCCAAGCCCATGTCAACGACGACAGATGACGCGGCCTCGCAGCCGGAAAAAACGCACACGTGTGGCGCCTGAACGGAACGGAGACCCGAACCCGAACCCGATCGACCTGCCTGCTGTGTCGGTGGCGGATCCATTCACTGCTGGGAAATGCTAGGTGGCGGGCTGCAGATCCCCACAGGCCCTACCTGCCATCTCATGATCTGACTGCGGCCGCTGCGTTCTGCGAACCCATCCGTCGCCCGTCCATCGGTGCCGGGACAGAGGCGGACCCTGGGGAGCTTTTAGGAAATTTCATGGCAGCGTCTCCGACATGGACGACCGGGACCACAAAACGAATCGTCCTCTTTCTCCGATACAGCACGACCGCGACAGCGTACGAGGACTGTGTAGGCGTACTTTGTTTCTCATCGATCCGTCCTTTCCTATACCACCTCCTTATTAGCGTGGGCACCGTCGATCCTTTTTCATCGTTAGTACTACTGTTGTTTTTTTGGCAGATTGCATAAAAATTTTCTGAGAATCGAATACAGCTCGTCCTACTTTCTCAACATGATATGGACCAAAAAATCATTGGCTTTCCATTACTCGGTCCCCGTTTCCCGGTGGCGGTAAGCTGTTGTAATCTCGGTGGGGATCGGTGTTGCTGCTACGACGTCAAAGAAATGGTGCACCGGCCCAAGAATAATCACAGGTTCGCAACTCTCGTCAGAGATGATTGCGCTAGCTACTACTATTTGTGTAATCTCGAGATTACTACAGTATGGTTAAAGAAGAATATAACGAACAGGTCAAGGAGACCAAAGCCACAGCTAACTCAAAAGTTTTCATTAGTTCTTCTTCGACAACATCCATCCAAACCGTATCCGTCAAAACTAGTACTATTTTCATAACAATGTGGATCATCGAATAAAACCAACACGTCCGCTTAGATACGAGTATAAAACTACGGAACCTGTTCACTAGGTTCGTTTCGGTTCAACTGTCCATTCTGTCTCACATTGCAATACTACTGTATATTTAGCCTATTATATGTTTATTATGCCGGTGCCCATACTAAATTGTCACATTACGTATGGTCTTAGTCCTAGTCTATAGCACCTACATCTCGAACAAATCAAGAGAGCTTACCTAGTTACCCCAACCTACACTCAACATTTGCCTGACAACAATAGCAACACGCTGGTGACGAGGTTTCTTCAGCTACCAGCGTCTCACCTAAAATAATAAGATAGTATCATGCAAATGCGATGCGACGAAGTTGACTTCCACAAACTTGATAGTATACGTCACCCTAGCTAACAGACAGAAGTGGAGTGTGCTGGTGCGTCGTTTAATTAAGGGATCGATTTGTATTCTCAACAACCTAAGCTAATATAATTGTCCTATAGCTCGAGCTGCCTAATTAATCACTTCAGCAGGAATTAATCGATCTGAAGCATATGGCGCTCGAGCTTGACGATGAGTGAGATCGGGGAAATGAATGCAGGCGTCTCAAGGTGGATGAGGCGTGAGCTGGTACGCGCGGTCGCGGTCGCGCCAACGTACGGAGACGGGGAACCACATTCACTCACTACACGTGGATTATTGTTCAATCGCAGTCTGGGCCGCCTGGCCCTCCAGATGACCAGATCCAACGTGCTCGTCGCCCTCCTCCAACTCCAACACGATGAGTTCCGGGAAGGCAAACAAAAACACACGAAGACGGCAAAAGCACGTGAACACGTCATCACAAGGCTCAGTTATTCCTCCTCTCTCTCCGTGACTCCGTGTAGTACAGCTTTACGGCGGATCGCGCCTGCAGCAGAGGCCTTTTCTCGGCCGCCGCGGACGTCCACGTACGGCTTGTATCAGTTGTATGGAAGAACGGAGAGGGGGAGGAATCTGGGCACAGACTTCCTGGAACGTGTGTATTCCGTCTGTCACCCAGCGCTGAAAACCTCGCGAATCTGGTGGTGCCTTTTCATGAAAGCCCATTTTTACAGTGTATTCGATCGAGTTCAGGCACATGCGCCCGACGAAAAGCAGAGGACGCCATAGCGTGATTCCGCCGTGACATGGAGGCATGGAGCGAGCGCAAGGCAAATGGTGTTGGGCCGGCACACTTGCTGTTTCATGGAAAATATCGGCTTTAAGTCCAGTAGTTCTTTTCGGCCCGAAGCCTCTCGGCAGCGAGATGAGTAGCAGGGCCGGTTCAGATACGGCCGTGATTGGACTAACTATATTAGACAGAAGACAGTTGTGGTTTCATTCGCTCAAAAAAAAAAAAAAAAAAGGTAGCCGTGGTTTCAAGGATCCATCATCAATTTTTTCACATCATCGGATTTCAGAGCTCGAAAAATCAGCGAGAATTTTTCATATATCGAAGAATCAAAACTCAACTGAATATGATCTACATCGATGACCTCCCTTCCCTGACGAAAGGAATTGGGGGAGCCATCTAAACTAGTTTGGCAACCTATACCTACGCGATCAAATTACTAAATTAGCAAGTGCTTCACCAGTGGATCACTCATCAGCCGCTTCCACGATCACGCTCAGCCTCTGCACGGCCGAAAGACGACGAGCGCCACCGTGCACCGCCGCCGCCTCGCGCGCGCCCTTTCCGCCGTACGCGTGCCGCCTCCTCTGTTCGCCGTCCGCGTGGGCACTTCCATCACCGCTCAATAACACGATCGGCGCGACTCGTCCGGCCTGCCGCCGCCGTCGACGCCGCTTCCCGGCACCAGCAGCGGCAGCTCCGCCGGCGCCCTTATCTTGCAACGCCGACAGGCCAGCGACGCGATCATCATCCGCGTCGTCGACGGCGACGACGACGGGCGCCGCGCCTAGAGCGGCGCTGGCCTTGACGGCGAGCGCAGCCATGTCGTGGCCGGAGAGCGGCCGCCGGAGCATCGACAGCGGCAGCGCGAAGTAGATCTGCCCGGGACGAAGCGCGTCGTGCTCGGCCAGCGCGCGGGCGGGCGCGTCGAAGTAGAGCTCGTCGGAGCAGCAGAGGAAGCGCGACGAGGGTCCGCGGCCGCCGGTGGTGGCGGCCAGGGCCTCGCGCGCCGTGACGGGAGCCGCGAACTGCGCCATGGAGCCATCTAGCTCGATGACCTTGGCCGTGGTGGGCTCGGCCGGTGCTGTTGCAGAAGAAGAGCGGGAGGTGCAGGAACCCATCTGTGCATTCACTTTTGCGATCTCTTTTTTAAGTACTAGTATTTGATGAAGTGTGTGTCGAAGTCGAACTGGATATGGTGGCGAGCGGTTGGAGCAGCAAGCGAGTACTTTTATAGGCGGCGGCGGATGTGTTTGGGAAAGTGGGTGCAAATTGAAGGCGTGCTCTGTGCGGTGACGCAGGCCAGTTCGTCACACACGTCAGTGTCAACGAACGAGAGTGGAGTTTGCACCGCAGCCCAGCTGAGACCCGAGTCGTCGTCAAAGAGGGCCAAAAACGATGAACCTTCTACGGAGTTACGGATCGAGACGTACCTTCTCTCTCGAGTACTGTTGTGGAAGACTCTGTTTTGTCCTGCGCAGTCCCGGAGCATCGAACGGCCGGATTGGCAGGGGGGAGACGGTAGACAGCGACGGTGGCGGCGACTGCGGGTGAATGGAAGGAGCGTCGCTGAAAGGGACGAGGGCGGGTAGTGTGCAACGGTGGCCTTGAAAAATGGGCAGCGACATAACGCGATTTGGCGGGCGGGTACTTTGGCATCGTCACGGCTCGCGTCAGAGGACTGCAACTCCAGGAGTTGAGAAAGATTTCACCTGATTGATAATCGAGACATCGCCATCACATCAAGGTTTTCTTGGCTGCCACCTTTCCCTTCTTTGCTCTTGATAAAACAATGGAAATTTTTTGAACATGCGTATCATCCAGCGGGACCGTAGTCCTTGTCCGTTCTAGACAAAAAAAAACAGCGGACAGTTGTACGTGACTTCTATGGATTTTAACGGGTGCCATCGTTCAGAGTCCGTTCCCAGTAACGATTTTGTACTTTTATTCTACTAAAATAAAATTAGTTGGTTAAGTCAGCATTTGTTTTCCACGCTAACGTTTGTCTACATAGAACATACCTGCTACTGATCTTATACACCATCAATTTAAACACCGCAGTAAGCTGGGACCGTGACCAAATTATTGGCGCTGGTCGACAATGAACACTCAAGAGTCAAGAGTATTTTTTTTTCTTCTTTGTGGAACCGGCTAATTGAAGGTGAGCGCTCTCATAAAGAGAAAACATGTGAATGTTCAAAGGCCAAAAAACCAGAGAAATGCCCTACCAAATGGTTTCTAAGAGCATCTCCAATCATTATATAAATAATTACTCTCTAAAGACAGGATTTAGTAGGTTTCTAAATCTATTGGGAGTAAAAAAAAAGTCTAGTCCTCCAATAACTTCTAATAATTTGTTTCCTAAAAATTAAAATTATATCACATATGGTACAATGATCTGTTAAAATTAAGAAAACATAAGAATTTGTCTTTAGGGAGTTTCAATCGAGTTGCTAAATGTGAAGAGTCATAGACTTTGTTTTGAGAGTTGCTATGTTTAGCACCTCATTTAGAGAACTGTTAGAGGTTTGAGTTTTTAATTACTTCCTAAATTTTAGTTTAGTAACTTTATTTAGATAATGGTTAGAGATGTTGTAATTCGATCTACCGTACCATTACTTTTTATATCTAACATGAATTAACTCGAAATTGACATTACATGGCGGTAAATGGTACACATGTCACGCATCAAAGAATCAAAGTTTCATATGCTATACAGATCAGTACATACATGTACGACTCTCCTCTACTCTACTACCAAAAAAAAAAAAAAAAGGTTCATTCGGTGCCTTCCTCAATGGCGCTTAGCTTTTGCACGCCGGCACGACTTCGTCGCGCGCCTCTTCCGACTCCATGCCTCGTCTTCCCCACCGTCCGCCCGCTGTCATATTCGACGTACCCCTGGTGTTTGTGTTTCCAGGAGGCACCCTCTGACCACTGACTACTACTGTCCTTGCTGCTGATCAGGGCCACAGCAACAGGAGCCACACGCGCCGTCTTCGTCCTCAGCTTGCCGCCCTCCTCGTCGCCTCTGCCCTTACGCCGCGACGGCGACGACACGCCGACGCCGGCAGGGGCAAGACCCGCCTCGACGGCCAGCGCCGTGGCGGCCTTCACGGCGAGCGCGGCCATGTCTTGCCCGGACAGCGGGCGGCGGAGCGCGGACGCGGGCAGCACGAAGTAGAGCTGCCCGGGCTGGAGCGGCTCCTCCGGCGCCAGCGCGCGGGCGGGCGCTTCGAAGCCGAGCTCGTCGGCGCTGCAGAGGAAGCGGTGTTGCGGGCCGCCGCTCGCGAGCAAGGCCTCGCGCCCCGTGACGGCGCCCTCGAACTTCGCCATGGAGCCGTCCAGGCCCACGACCTTGGCCACCTTCCGCCCGAGCTCCGACGGTGCCGGCGGCGGCGAGCGCGAGACGCAGGAACCCATGTCGATCTTTTAAATTACGCACGCGACGTAGTATATAATAGGCGCCTGTTTGTCCGTGAATAATGAATCCTTGTTAACCTTCGCTCTCGGCTAGGTTCATAGTAGTGTGGATCAGCACAAGCAGCACGAGTGATTGCTATATTTATAGAGGAGAGGATGGATCACGTCGTGCCCGGCGCGATGTCGCAGGCAAAGTCGTCACGGTTGTCAGTGTCACGGGCGACAGGGAGAGCAGCAAGGAGCTCCGTGCGTGCGTCTCAATCTCGGTTGAGTGGTCAAATTACTCCTGAGTGACTGATGACAGCAGGCTAGGAGGAGCAGGTTGGGAGGCCAGATGGCGGCGTGGTGGTGGTTGTTAGTGCGGCGGTGCGTGATCGAGACGGACTTGTCATCCATCGCTTGTGGTCACCTCTGACGCACGGCCAGGGAGAGTGTTGGAGTGCGGCCGTGTCTTGTTCAGTCGTCACAGCTCGCGGTAGCTGATCACGACGTCCGGGGGAGCCTTATACACGGAAAGTACTAGGTAAACACACACACAGCGGAACGTCTGTCGCAGTACTCAGTTTGGAACTTGTGAAGCAAGAAACAGAGGTATATCTTCAAGACTTCAAGTGCAGTTTGGTAAAGCTTAAAGGGCGAGAGACGTGGTCGCCTCTCAAAAAGTTGGGAACCAAAGGGAACGTGGACTAGTCATCGGATCGTCCGTACGTTATGCCCCGTTCGAGGAAAAGCAATGGGTGGGATATTCTACGCAGGAGAAAGTCTAATATGTCTATCTGCTGCTGACTTGCATGCGCCCACAGCATCGACAAGGTTTTCCTCAAGACTTCCAGTGCAGTTTGTGTAAAACTTAACGGGCGAGACGTGAACGTGATCGTGTCTCCAAAGTTGGGAACCAAATGGGCCGTGCCGCCGTGGACTAGTCATTGGATCCGCCGTACGTTATGCACGTCCAAGAATAAGCAAAGGTTATTTTTTGTGTGGCGGACCGTACACAAAAATGTAAAAGAATAAGAATAGAAACGATCAAATTCTTTATTGCTATAATTCTGACAAATTTATAAAGAAGTATCTACTCAACTATTTATAACAAGAAAATTATATTTCAAATTGGAGCTAGTTTTAATAAAGAAGTCCACATGGATCAAGCGACCCTTTTTCAGAAAGCAGCAGAACGTCTGTCGCGGTACTCAGTCTGGAACTTGTGAAGAAGCAACAAACGAAGGTATCTTCAAGACTTCAAGTGCAGTTTGGTACTGAAGTTTAACGGGCGAGAGACTTGATCGCCTCTTCCTAAACGGAACGTGGATTAGTCATCCGATCGTTCAAGGAAATAGGTAATAATGGTAAAGTGTTGCAAAAAATAGGTAATGGTATACTGTTCGTACGCTATGCCCATTCAAGAAAAAGCAATAAGTGGGATAGTCTACGCAGGACACAGTCTATCTGCTGCTGACTTCGATGCGCCCACAGCATCGACAAGGTTTTCTTCAAGACTTCAAGTGCAGTTTGGGCAAAGCTGAACGGGCGAGGCGTGATCGTGTCTACAAAGTTGGGGACCAAAGGGGGCGTGGACTAGTCATTGGATCAGTACGCTGTGCCCGTTCAGGGATAAGCAAGCAACGGGTGGGATTATCTATCCAGTATCAGCAGCACAAAGTCAACAGATGAACAAGTTCTGTTACCGAGTTGCCTGCGCCCACAGCATCGACGGGGAAACGAAAATTTCTTTGTTGCGGACTCGTCTCCGTTTTACTCCGTCAACGACCGCCGGAGACCGTACAGATGAATAAGAGGATCTGATGGGCTGACGGGAGGACGCTTTAGCAAAATGGGCCTCATAGGACCAATTGGACGGTGGGCCCGTAATGTCAACTGAGGGTCTGAGGCCCAATCAGTTTCATCATACTAAATACATCTAGATTCTGGAGTATAGCATCCTTGATGATGATGACTAACAAACTTCAGCAGATTCAGAAAACAAATGCGTTTATTGGAGTAGCGTCCAATTCCCAGCAACTATGAGTCACGTCCATATGCTGCTTCAGAAAACAAATGCATCTCTGGTCGTCCGACATGCCATGGCATGTTCATATTATGCCAGAGCACAGAGGCATGCTTCTGCTCTATATCTCGCCATGGGTTCTGAATCGCTATGAGATTAGATGCTCTTACTTCGCAAATAAAAAGAAAGATTAGATGCTCGTAAGAGACGATTTATTGATGCTGTAACTTCGACACAGGAGCAAGACTTGTAGGTCACTCGACACAAGCATCAAAACTTCCTTTACCGCACTCCGCACGATATCAGATCAAAATAAATTCCGTGACGGTCCTGATCAAGTTTATCTGTTCAAAATTTTAGCAATGGCAAAGGACAATAACTATGGGTCCTGTTCAGAAACAGTTCAGATCACAATTCATATGGGTAAGTTGAGGAGCAAGATATGCAGTACCATGAAGAAGTGTATTGCTACTGCTAACACATTTATCTTGTCATGGTACCAAATGACAATCACATTTCTCCTACTGATAAGGGGTGATCATGAGTTACAGAGCCAAATACTTGACGGATATGATTCACAAAGCCACCTTTTTGCTCTCCCACATAATTGAAAGACAGCTGAAAACCAAGAACGGCAGTGACAGCACAGAACACAAATCCACTACTCTTAAAACTCAGGCAAATCCATGGGCCTACAGATCAGTCACGGATACAATAAACTAAAACAGTCTAGCCTAAGGGATAAGCATAACATCTCTTTTTGCTTACAACAATAGTTCAGCAAACGATGATGGAAAAGACCATGAAAGCAGGCAACATGGGCATATACCAATCATTACAAATCCTCAAGACTTCATTTCCTCATCTTCTTCAATCTTTGGTGCCAGATAAAACCTAATGTAGCCCATCTCTGCTATCTTGTACTCAACCACCACTGGTAGCTCAGATGAAAGGCTGATAGTCACTTGCTCAGAGAGTGAAGACGCCTTGGTGAAGGAATTCATGTACCTCAGGGCAAAGGTCAGAGAAACTGGCTCTTGCATCTCTATAATGGTAGCTTCTTCTGGCTGCATTGACACAAACAGTGTTGGTTAAACTAGAAGAACATCTCACTGATTCTGCAATATATCTTCCAAAAGCAACTGCAGTAGCACTAACGAAATAAGTGTAGAAGCAGTTCTAAACAGACAACTGAAAAAAAATCAACAAGTAACTCATTTGGAAAATTGAAAATCAAATACTATTACCCACACTCAATTTTACATCATGGAGCAAATGGATACTTAGTTAATGCCTGATTCCAACTAATGCTATCAGACATCAAGTATGCTAAGTGAAAGTGCTCTTCTTTTTCAAATATGCAGCCAACTAATACAAAGTACAAACTAGTAATAACCAACTACTAGTACAACCAAAACAAAGCAGTAAGGTTGGGAAAGAGAAGTGGCTTGGCTTGTTACAGCTTAATTTTACCTAGACTATACTGTATGGGTATGTTTTACAACAGCTTGTTAAGTTGACGTCTACACAGCAGGTA
The DNA here is from genome assembly GCA_032690845.1 of Eleusine coracana subsp. coracana. NCBI lineage: Eukaryota > Viridiplantae > Streptophyta > Magnoliopsida > Poales > Poaceae > Eleusine > Eleusine coracana. Next base: position 51,738,389 of record CM064427.1, on the reverse strand, counting down.
AATATGTGGTGACACGAATAATAAACACATTTTAGGCAGTAGGGATAAAAAGGAAACATCCATGTTATTACTACCATAGCATTTTCAGATTACAGACACATATACAAAAAACCCATTGGATGGCACTGGTACCAATCTTAAGGTAATAACAGGTTTAAGATACCTTGTCAACAGTTTGGTTCTGCCTGCAAACAATGTTTGCGCTACCGATTTCTCCAGAGGTCGAAAACTTGACGCCCTCCTTTGTCACCGAGATGACAACTGCAACAAAATCAATGGAAATTCTTTAAGCCTTGAGAGCCAAAGGTAACAACTATAAGCACACTGTAAAAAAAACGATATGTACCTGTGTCGCCGATGCTACTGAGGTCCTTGCAGATCCTCATAAACTCAGAGGATGGCATGCGAACTATGGCCTGGTACTCGGAATCAGGAATGCCAAGGTGCTCGCTGTCGATGTCCATCAGCTTCATCTCGAAATCCGCGATCTTATCTTGTTCTGTTCAGCGGCATCAAAATCGCCATGGTCAGAAATCAGGGGCCATTCAATCAAACACCACCACTAACAGCACGAAATGGTGAAACGCGATTGGGAACTCACTGGGCGATTCGAACATGAAGGTGACGGTGTCGGAGCCGTCGTCGGCCTTGATGGTGATGATGTCATCGTTGCCGGCGCAGCGGAGCATCTTGGCCATGTTGTTGAGGTTCATGCCCATGGAGAGGTTGCGGTCGCAGCGGTAGTGCTCGAATCCCTCGGCGCGGAGGAGCAGCGCCACGAGCGCGACGTGGCTCGAGTCCATGGCCTGCAGCGAGAACCCCGTCCCGGAGCAGTCGAAGTTGGCATCGGTGACCAGCTCCCGGATCGCCTCCAGGACCTTCTTGAGGAGGCTCCCCTGCACAAGACGCAGCTCCAGCATCGTGGCGGCGGTTTCTCGGCGGCGGCCCGCGGCGCGGAGGTGGGAGGAGAAGGGGTGAGATCGAGAAACCCTAGGATCTGGGCGGGGAGGGGTTTGGAGCGGCGGAGGGACGAAGGAAGGGGAAGGGGAGATTTTAATAGCGAAACGTTCGGGGACGCGGAGTGAAAAATGGAGGGAGAAATTTTGGGGGAACCGCCGCCACTGCCGCGAAATATTTCGCGCTCCGCTCTTTGCTCTGTAAGATTCACCTGACAGGTGTCTGAAGGAGGATGTGAGGCTGCAGACCCACATGTCAGTGAAGTGGCGTTGATGACGGCGGTCCGTGTGTTTGTGTTTTGGAGAGGGCGCGCTCTCCGGGAACTAGGCGGGAGATGGTCTTTCTTTCCCGGCAGTTCCCGCCATCTTCGTGCCTTCCCCTTCCCTCCAAGGAATTTGACTTCTTTTGTGCATATCGTGTTTGAATTCGAACCCGCAAAAAATGGAAAAAGGACCGTATAGTGCGGCAAAAAAAGTTATTAAAGTTCGTGATGGCGAATTAAAATGCGTGTCTAAGGATTGTGGGCAACAGCACACGATTGATTGAACTTTACCAAATTATGTTTTTATTAGAAGGGCCATAAAAGCTTATAACCAAATTGGCAATTCAAACCGAATTTTGAACATCAGCACATAAATAAAGCTTTCTAAAATAGAATGGATCTCTTCATTCTTCAGACGTGGCAAGACCTTTTCACATCGCGCAAGATGCATGTTTCTTAAAGTGGCTAGTTTCTGCTCCACATAGCTTGAAACGAGTTCTGAATCTATCAGGAATTGGATGCTGTGAAGGAAAGGCCGTTTTCTTGATGCGGTAACTTCCACAGAGGAGACCAGACTTGTTCGTCACACAAGCATCCAAACCTAGCTTTACCACACGGTGTAATAAGGCTGCCGCGTGCAGCACCGCAGATCGCAGCAGCCAAAATTTCTGCGTGCCCGCGACACCGTATCGAGATCTTCTTGATCAAGCTTATATAACTCTCCAAAATTTCTTGCGATGGTAAAGAGGGCAGGTAGTAACAAAGTTAAGAGGCGGAGCTCAAGCAACATGAGCAGCAGGTGCGTGTCCATGAACTCAAGGAAGCTCAGCGGGAGGCTACCTTCCGGCGATCATCCAGAAACGAGCGAGCATGAGCATGACAAGCCCGAAGAAGATGACGGCGAGATCGTCCATTTCAGCCACCCGGAGCACCGGCTGGCCCGGTTCGACTTCCCCTACCTCTTTATGTGCATGGGGTGCAAGGAGTACGGCGCCGGGAAGCGGTTCATGTGCCAGACCTGCGGGTTCCAGCTGCACGAGTTCTGCGCGCTGGCGCCGCCGTATCTCCACGACCACCCGTTCCACCCCAAGCACCAGCACCTCCTCTTCTTCGACAAACCTGCAGGTACACAACAGATCGATTAATTGCACGGTTTAGCCCCGTTTCGGAACGGTGGAATATCAGAGAATGGGTATGGTTTCAGGTGGCTTTCTTCGGTGCAAGTGCGACATCTGCGGCAAGTCCGTGAAGGGGTTCACGTTCCGGTGCGCGTCGTGCAGCTTCGACATGCACCCGTGCTGCGCCGCGATGACGCGGCGGATGGAGCTCCCCGCGGCGCACGAGCACTCGCTGCTGCTCTCGCCGGCGGCGGACGCCGCGGAGACGAGCCTGATGTGCCAGGTGTGCAGGCGGCGGAGGCGGTCGTCGTCGGGACACGTGTACCAGTGCCTGCCCTGCGGGTACTGCATCCACGCCCGGTGCGCCAAGGACATGGTGAACGGGCTGTACGTGCACGGCATCGTACCGCCGGAGAAGCGGAACGTGATCGCGGCCGCGGCCAAGGTCACCGTGAACGCGCTGTTCGGGGTCATCGGCGGCCTCATCGAGGGCATCGGGGAGGGCGTCGGCGAGGCGTTCGTCGAGAACCTCGGGAGGAGCAGGAGGAGCTTCAGGTGATCGAACGGGGAATGTGTGCAGCGTTGTGGTGGTGTTGCTTGTCACGTGCTACTAAATGTTCGTCTTCTTGATATGTACATGTATGTAAATGCAAGCTGAGATCCGCTGCCTCGGCCGCGCATGGGCATGGCGACATGCTCCCCAGTCATTGCCGCGAACTGCTGCGCAAAGTTCAGAATGTTCTTTGAACAATGTAACAGTTTTTCATAAATTCTTCATCCAAACCGTGAACTAGTCGAAGTTCCGACGAGCACGTATTTCAGCGGGCTGTTTCGGTTCAGTGGTTTCCCCCACGGTTCACTTTCCCCAGCACGTTGCCGGAAGAGTTCAGAACAGTAGGGGACGACGACTACTAGGCCACGCTTTGCCTCAAAAAAAAAAAAGAAAAAAAAAAGACTACTGGGCCACGCATACCTCCCCATTCCCACGGGGTATTGATCCAGCATCATCTCGAACAGAACAAAATAACATGGAGAACCAGAAACAGGCATACCACCAGAGACGTATCTACAAAAGAATCTATAGATATTATTTCCATGTTCTAACGAATATTTCACCACCATCCGATATCTTTAACACAATGCACCCCCAATACAATCTATAAGACAAGCTAAATACAAAACAAACATGACAGTCCAGAGAGAGAAAAGAAGCATCTAAGGTAGAACAACCAGGTTCACCACGGCAAGAATTGTCGCCCCTTCCCAATCAGAAAACCACCTCCCCACGCCCCATAGGGGATATCAACAAACTTAGGAGTGGAGTGACTTCAACCTGGGAATGTAGTTGCCTGCCATAAATAATGCGAGCACTGACAGCACAGCCGCTGCAATCAGGATGTACTGCCGCATTTTCCTTTTGCCCTTGTTACGCAGAGGCGCTGGCATAGGATCTAACCTGTTCAGCTGCTTAATCGCAGCTGCTGGTCTGGAAATCCTCTTAGGGGCTGTTGGTTGAGGTATCTCAACTTCCCTTGGGTTGTCTGATGCGTTACTGTCAGTATCTGCGGTAGTAAGGGCCGCAGCACTGCTATCACCATTAGTGCTTGAGTCTGCTTGGCCTTTCTTTTTATCTTTCTTTGCTTTCTTCTGCATTTTTTCATAAAAAGGAAGTGGATTTAAAACAAGAAACTTGTAGCAAAGTAAAATTGCATCAAGGGATGTAACTTTTATATCATTGCAGCAAATTACGGAACATATTCATACCTTCTCTTTCATCTCAGCTTCCTTCCGTGCTTTGAACTCGGCTCTTTCCTGGGCCTTCTCTGCTTTCCGTCTCTTCCTCTCCTCAGCCTCCTTGGCTTTGGCCTTTTGCTCCAACCGGAGCCGCTCCTTTTCAGCTGCAGCCTTTTCTTCTCTTAGTTTCTGCTCCATTCGGGCTAACTCCTCTGCCTTCTTAGCTCGCTCTAGTTCTTCCTCCATTAGACGAGCCTTTTCCTTTTCAGTTTCTTTTACATCTCTCTCTGACACTGTAACAGTAATTTTCTCATTCTGAGCAGAGGTACCAGATGCTTTTGACTTTGCATGCTTACTGATATCAGGAGACGGCAAAACAGGGAATGAGTCCTCTTTTACAGAGACTGAAACTGGAGCAGGAGCTGGTACTGTAGTTATTGTGGGCACATTCGGGCTTGAAGCAGCCAATGAAGGAGATGGATTGCTTGTTCTTCTGCTTGGAATGAGTGGGGGCTCCTCATCTGGGCCAAGCCTCCGTCCATCACGTGTCCCAAATCTCTTCAGTGTGCTAAGCTTGTTTCCTTCAACATACTGCTTACGGAAATCCTCATCTTTGTTCCACATTTCCATAACTCTCTCAACCTGATAAAGAGAAAACAACCCATTGGTACAACAAAACACGTTGATACAAGAGCAATGGATTTAGGGCTGGGTGCAGAAAAGAGGGTTAAGGGGAGCCCTCACAATTCTAGAGGCTGAGCAGAAGGAAGAGAAAAAAAAGAGTATTAAGTTTTTCAGTTTTATTACCTGTAGTAGTAATAGATATTGTATATGATAAAGTTTGCTGATGGACAATGTAAAAACATGACATTTGCTGCTGGACACTGAAACAAGTTTCATTTGCTACTGGACACTTTGTCTAGTTGTTTGTACAGAGATAGATAGAAACAAGATAATGGCATGTTAAGCTCAAGCACATGAAGGTTAACCAGCTAAACACTGATGCAGACTACATAAGTTCAGCTATTTGGAGACAGGATGTGCCTTACCTGATCATTACAGTATAACTGGAGCTGATGCACATCACCAGATTGTATGTGATTATCTGCAATCTTACAATCATCCTTGTACATGAAAAAATATTTGTTCTGCAAAACAAAACAAACATGAAGCATTTTTGTTTGGACTTAACAAAACGAATAAGAAAGCTTCAAAACTTTTTGCATGCCAGGTCACATGACATCTAAGAAAGATGGCTGGATGTGTTTCATGGTATTGGTGCAATAATCTTCTGCTAGCAACAGAGCATTCTTCTAGGGAATAATATTGCCCACTAACTATAGTGCTAAACAAATAGATTCTGATAACATAGACAATGAGCATGCCATGTATACTCATGAGTGATAACACTAATAAATGGTATTCTGTTGCTAACACATACACATTTTTCAGTCCCATGTACTCCTTCCAGATGGATATTGTTGTCTTTTTGAACTATATTCTGTCCTAACGTCATAAAATTAATCCAGAGGGAGTAATCAGGTATCTTCTTGAACTAATCATCTCTATTCAATTCTTCTGCTTTATGCAGTACTTTTATCTTTCTAAATATTTAGCCATGTGATACACAGTTGAAATGTGTGGATGATGTATAACTGGAAATACAGAATGCAGTAGACAGCTGCCTACCCAATATAACATACGAATGCTGAAAGATGCATAACAACTGCAAGTGTCACTTGATAAAAGTAAAGAGCTTACCTTCTTGAAGGGTTCTGCTTTAAGCTCAGCCCAGTCACTGTAGGCCTTTTGACGTCTTTCATTAGCAACTCTGTATTCGTCATTTAATTTTCTGAATATAACTCTTTCATCCTCAAAAGATTTTTGAATCTTTCTTGTGTTCTCTTCCAGGGATTTCAGGTTGGTGAATAAAACATCAGAATCCTTCTTCAATGTCTAGATCAGGTTAGCATAAGGTCAGTAACTCAGTATGAAAAATGATGAAATATAATAAAAAAGGATAACTAAAAATATACTGTTTTTTAAAATATATTGTTTTAATACCTTATGCCGCTCATGAATATGCTCTTTTTGGTCAAATGCCTCATTGATTTCAGCTTTTGACCCCATATTGGAGCACAATTGCTTCCGTTGAGCTTTTAAATCATTAATCTCTTTAATTAAAAGCTTTTCTTCTTTCAAAGAAATAGTCTCATGTTGCATAATCCGCTCTTTAGTTGCAATCTAAAACATCAAGAAAAAAGAAGACGATCAAGAGTTAAGATCTTAAACTACCATGCTGCAGTATTAAAGGAAGGGGCAAACAAAATCTCATTACAAAATTCATACCATCTCCTCAATTTCTTCAATAGAGTTTGCTTGGTTCAATTTTCCGATCACTGATCGTACACTATTTAAATCATTCTTTTTATCTCCATGGGCAGCCCTTGCTTCCCTCTCTTCTCGGCGTGCAGCCTCCAGTTTCTCCCTGTATTGATCACACACGGACTGCAATATATTTGTTTAAATGTAAGAAGTACGCCAGGGAGAATAAAAAGGAAAGTGGACAATAAAAAGGAAGGTTTTCAGAATAAAAACATATTTATTACCTTCTGTTTTTGCTTACGAATATTAATTGCATCTCTTTCCTGCGTGAGTTGATCCAGACGCACATGCGCCTCCTGGGTCTTTGCCCAAAGATCTTCTCCCGCAAATCTTGGAACTTTTATTATGTATACCTTCTGCTGTCTAATGACCTGTGCATCACCCATAGTATTCTTATTATCCAGATCTCCATGCAACTCTCTGGAGTCGTCAACAACCTTTGCCTCTTTACCAGGTGCATGTTCATCATTAACTTGGCGCTCTGCTAGAACAACTGTGTTAGCTGATGGAGGATCCAAGGCTGTCATACAAGAATTGTAACAATAAGCACCTAATTTTGCTAGAATTAACTACAGTATCAAAGAAAATAACTCATGCATTTATAGAAATAATAAATAAATACTAAAGGAAATTACCTTCCAAGCATTTAGTTTCAACTAAATCAGAAGACTTAGTAGATGCTTTTAAACTTTCAGAAGTGCTATCTTCTGCAACAGAATGTGCAGTAGAGGCATTGCAAGTTTCTGATTGGTCTTCAGGAAATTTGCTGTCCCCAGCAATGTCACCGGAGTCATCATCCTTTTTAGAAATGTCGCCAACTTTATCAATCCCAGCAGATCCTTTCTCTGTAGCAGAACTGGGTTCAGCATCATCAGCCACAATGAGTCCATCTGCATTCAAAGTGACAGGTTCACTATCATCAAGAGCAGAATCATTTGGTTTGCCCAATGATCCATCTCCAATCACAGAAGAAAGTTCAGCTTGGCCAACCACAGTAGATCCATGTTCCAAAACAACGTCAGATACAAGTTGATCAGCAGTGGTGTTAGATATTTTTCGGGATGTGCTTTCTTCAGTGTGTGCGTGATCACAAGATTCTAACTCAGTAGCCAAGGGGCTAGAATGCTTGAAGCTACCTCCATCAATCAACTCAGTAGGCTGTGTCTCATTATGGGAAGTAGAGGCCGGGGATGCCGCAGCTGCTTGCAATGGAACAGCAGCAGAAACCTCTGTATTGACCTCTTGCATTATCTCTGCTTCTGCTACATCATTCACAATTTCACTAGGTTGATCAACATCAGGTGCCCCTAAATCTTGATTATCTACAGTTTCAACCACAGAATCACAATTCGGCTGCGAAAGCAAAGGTGCTGTAGTGCTCACTTCCACCATGCTGCCATTCTTCAAATCTGATTCTGCTGCGGTTTCATCAACTTGAGCAATTTCCACCTGGATATCATTATCCTGACTTGTTTCAACAGATGAATCAGCTTCCCCATCCTTGACCAATCCATCGCTGTGCACAATATCCTGGCTTGTATCCCCAGTTGCATCCTCCAGCTCAGCAGCACCAGGGACAGCTTCATCCGCTGCATCTGCAGCAGGAAGCTTTATTTCCTCATTAGAAGCAACAGCAGCTGTGAAGTCATCACACGAACCACCTTCACCATCCTTGTCCACTTCCTCTTCCACTTGAAGAATGCCACAGGTGGCCTTGCCTTCCACATTCTCAATCACAGCTTCTGGCTCTCTTGAAGCATCGGTGCTAACTTTAGCATAGCTATGCCCATCTGCATCAACTTGCTCTTCAGCAGAATCCTCAGCACTAACTGCACAATCTCTGTCAGCTGCTTCTACCACTCCCTCCTCTACAGTCTTAGTGATTGGGGAGCTATGCCCATCTGCATCAACTTGCTCTTCAGCCGAATACTCAGCACTAACTGCACAATCTCTGTCAGCTGCTTCTACCACTCCCTCCTCTACAGTCTTAGTGATTGGGGCGCAACCCTCTTGCTGGTCAGTTTCTTGCCCTTCTGTCCCATTGGCATGAACCTCGGACTTGGACGCAACTATACTAGAATCAGAACTTACAGCAAAATGAGTGTGTCCATTGGTTTGCAATGCATCCACTCCATTCTGCTCTCCACAGGCATCACTCTGCTCCTTATCTACAGCTATTTCGCTTGAATTTTGTTCTGATTTGATATCATCATCATGACTCTGAGCCTCAGCAGCAACCTCAAATGAATCATCAGCAACCTTTGTGTCAGCACTATGATGCCCGTTCGTCACCTGAGCACCAGATCCACCTGTACCCTGGTCCACTGACTCCACTTCGGTAGCGGGACTTCCTTCTTCTCTGTTGTCATCTACATGAACCTCAGACTCGATAGTGGCAGAACCGGACTCAGCCATAGTTAGGGCATCGTCATGCCCACAGGACTCCAAACCAGCATTCTCCACATTCTGTTCTGCATTAGTTGCCTCGTCCACTACCAATTCAGAGACATCAGTAGCAGAACTATCTTCCTTAGCGACCTCCTTGCCATTGACCTCCGAATCCACAGCAGGTGCATCGGAATCAGCACCAGTGACAGCATGGTCACTCCCACTGCCCAACTCAGCGTCCGCTCCACCCTGCTCACCACCGGCAGTCTCCTGGTGCACTACTTCAGCCGTAACCAAATCGGTACGTTGCTCGCTTTTGTCGTCATCAGCATCACCTTTAGGCTCCTCAGCAGCATGATCACAGACGTCCGCGGACGAGACACCAGGTGCCGCGGCCGAAGCACTCGTTTCCCCATCGGCTGCCCCGTGATCTCCGCCCACGGGCGCGTCTGGAGCAGCATTGGAGCCTGGCGCTTCGTCCTCCTCCGAGGGCGAGTCCTCGCCGGGCGCCTTGTCCAGATCTGAGCCGCGGTCGGAGAGGCCGTCGGAGTCGCCGTTCACGATCACGAAGGGACCGCCGACATCCTCGCCGTCGCGCTCCGCGGGCGCTTTCCCCTCCGGCGCCGCGGCGGGCACCTTCTCCGGCGCGAATTCCGACTTGGGCGCCTCGCCGGTACCGTTGCAAGCGGTCCCCTGGGCCGTCATTGCTGCTCTCCCCCGCGGATCACGCCCCGATCCTGCACGTAAACACCACGACATGGCAGAAACAGCATCGCACGTCAGTACCTAGACCCTCGCATCCTTCAGATCGCAGATCACGCGAGCAACCTCAGAAGAGAAGGAAGAAAAAACAAAACAAAAGAGAGAAAGAGCTATCTCGTCACACAGAGAGGGACGAGGACGAGGACGAGATCGAGATCGAGACGCGCGAAACTACTTACAGGTTACGGCGAGGCGGATCCGGGAGGCTCCTCCTCCCCTCGGCCAGCTCCCCGGCGACGCGACGATGCGATCTGCACCGATCGGGCCGGCGAGAGGTGGCGGTGGGGCGGGCGGATCTGTCTCTACCTGCGCCTGCTTCTGTTCTGCGTGCGCTTTTGGAACGAGGTTTTTGGGGACTGCGATTTTAGCCTTAACCCTTCTGGGATCTGGATTTTTATACGATATAGAGAGTTGTTGCCGGCTACTCCTACTGTCTACTGCGGCTGCCAGACTCCGGCATGGTTACGTCACGATGGATGAATGGATTGGATGGCAGGAGTATACTTGGGTTTGGGTCCGGGCCAGTGACGTGGTGCGGTGCGCCCGAGCCGAACCGTGGCACGAGGCACGAGCCACCCACCGACAAAGCTCGACCTGTTGGCGCAGCTGACGAGGGCTCCCTGTAAAGTTATTTGCAGGCTACTTACGCCCGGCTTTTGGATAGATACACATAACATAATCTGATGCGTAACCGTGTTTCAGTGTTTCTAGAAGCCCATAGTGGCCTTTTGCCCTTTTATCTTGTCCCCTGGAAATCACTTGTTTTGTTGACAAAGACATGGTGAGAGAAAGATGATGACGACATTTTATACCTTCCTGTTTCAATTTGGACGTTGAGAGCTACTCCTATCTTGTATGAAAAAATGTCTCATTATGCTTATGATTATTTTTATCATCAATCAAGATAATTATTTAAAGTAGGCTCAAATTACGTGTGAAATATACATGCAAAAAGTGGCGCTTCAACTCGCATGCCATATATTGTCCGATTCTAATCCGACGGACATAGTAAAAGTATTAATGAATGACATGCAACATATAACCGACATACGTAAATTACGTGGACCGACTCGCAAGAAAGACAACATGTGACACGTAACTGTATTTTATTTTGAGTAGTTCGATTCCTTAAATAAAATGCATATGACAGCTCAGCGAACGTTATTGTTCTAAAACTTAGATTTTCATTCGAGCACAATAAATGAGAAATCACCACGACCGTAATACAAAAAGTGAAAATAGTTTCTTGTCATGAGCACTTTTCAAAAACCACTTTTCCTCGTTTGGTGTTCTTTTCACGGTGTTTATTTGGCGGTGATACTATTTAAAGTAGGCTCAAATTATGTGTGAAATATTCATGCAAAAAGTGGCACTTCAACTCGCACGTCATATACTATCCGATTCTAATCCGACGGACATAGTAAAAGTATTAATGAATGACATGCAACATATAACCGACATACGTAAATTACGTGGACCGACTCGCAAGAAAGACAACATGTGACACGTAACTGTATTTTATTTTGAGTAGTTCGATTCCTTAAATAAAATGCATATGACAGCTCAGCGAACGTTATTGTTCTAAAACTTAGATTTTCATTCGAGCACAATAAATGAGAAATCACCACGACCGTAATACAAAAAGTGAAAATAGTTTCTTGTCATGAGCACTTTTCAAAAACCACTTTTCCTCGTTTGGTGTTCTTTTCACGGTGTTTATTTGGCGGTGATACTATTTAAAGTAGGCTCAAATTATGTGTGAAATATTCATGCAAAAAGTGGCACTTCAACTCGCACGTCATATACTATCCGATTCTAATCCGACGGATATAGTAAAAGTATTAATGAATGACATGCAACATATAACCGATATACATAAATTACGTGGACCGACTCGCAAGAAAGACAATATGTGACATGTAACTATATTTTATTTTGAGTAGTTCGATTCCTTAAATAAAATGCATATGACAGCTCAGCGAACGTTATTGTTTCAAAACTTAGATTTTCATTTGAGCACAATAAATGAGAAATCACCACGACCGTAATCCTAAAAGTTAAAGTAACTTCTTGTTATGAGCACTTTTCAAAAATCATCTTTCCCCGTTTAGTTTTTTTTTCCCATGGTGTTTATTTGGCGATGATACTACTTCTTCCTTCACATTTACTTGACGGTGTTCCCACAATGTCATTTATCCACCCTCCCTACTTCGTATAAACCCACCCATGACTCATGAAATACTCACCGACCTATTTTCTTCATATATTCTTTGTCGTTTATGGTCATATATGTTTCCCTTCTCTCTCTCTCTCTCTCCTATTATATAGATCTCCTTGGTATGTCGCGTAATTAAACTTTTTCTTTGATGTTTCTTCAATATTGTATAAAACTTGCTCTCTCCCTCCTTGTATATATTTGTTTGAAGACTGAAATCTTGTGTGTATGTTAATAACAAATTTTTGTTACATTGACATATAAGAAGGTTCTATCTACTTTATCATATTGCCTCGGTTTGAATTTGATATATTATAAATACTTTTGAACAATGATGTTATTGTTTTCCATTGACCAATTTTTTCCTTACAATAAACCACTTCTCCAGAAAATTCACAATCATGCAAGTTCTTGCTAGTTTAGCCCAATATGGACCGCTATTCCCTTTTTGCATCGCCCCTGTCCAAAACAGAAAAGCGTTTGGGAGCTGGGGTTGGGGACACACAAGTTTCTAGTCGCCCAAGGTGGTCCTCCCTGGTTCACACCGATCGGACGCTCGCCCGCAAACCACCCACTTGTGAGAACTCGTCAACAAAAGTCCGGCAGTAGGGAGACCCCTGGCGTGCAATTTGTACGCCGTGCTACACGAATTCGACACTTCTTCCGAGATCCACGACAGTTTTGTACAGCGTGCATGAGACGGACACCTCGTAAATTACGTATGGATGCCCGTCGTCGCCCCTGGTGTTCGGCGGATGACAGCGACCCCGTCCGTGGCTGTGGCATGGCATCTACCACGACCGGTAGGGTAGATGTGTTGGTTCGTTCGTTCGGTCACCGTACCGTAAAAACACAAAAGGCAGCGCGGCTATCGGTCACGATCGACGGGGACGCCGACGCGCCCCATCACGCACCGCGGGCTCGGGCAGAATAATCATCCTGGTGCCAGATTTGACCCTGACTATTCGCCGCCGGAGAGAAAATTAAAGCGGCTGTACCCGTGATCGGTAGACCAGACCAGCTTAAAAATTTGCCGCGATGAGGATCGGAACCTGCCTGCGGCCTCGGCGACCGGCCTACCGCCGGCAGAAGAGACGAGCGGGAATTAGGCGCACCGCACCAGCGCCACGCCACGCCACGACTCGGTCCAAAACTTGCACCATTTTCCGCTGGTTTCCAGCGCGACCGCAACCCAACCCGACCCGGCGCGCGCGGTCAAAGAAACAGCGCCCCGGAACCGCGAGTCCACCGGCGACCCGACGCAACGCAACGCAACCACCGGCCGGCCCGCGAGCCGGGCTTGGCGCCCCCGCTCCCCCGCGGAAGCGAAAGCGACGGCGCGCACGCGGGTAGCCGCTGCAAAAGGCTCCCCCCCTGCGTCACGCACGCACTTCTGGGGACCGCACGCCCGCGTCGTCACGCCGCGATCCGTGGCGCGGGGGGAGCCGAGCCGAGCCAAAGCTGCCAAGCCGCATCACCAGTCGGTTGGAGTTGGAATGGATATCGTTGTTTAATCCGGAGAAGTGAGAACTAAAAAAAAAAAAATCCGGGAATTTCGCCCTGACGGCGACCTGGACGAACGATCGAACCGCATCGAGATCGCCGCGCGCGCATATTCCCCGTCCGGTCCACCAATACCAATCGCGCGGCTCCGATGATGTTGATCTCTCTCCCGCCGCGGGATCAAGCGGTTGTGGTCAGTGTCAGTGAGGATAAGGTCCGCGGCTGAGACGAACCAACTGGCACCGGCTGGAGCTGGATCTCCCGCTTTGCTGTTGCTTTCCGCGAGCCGCGCAAGCAGGTAGGCAGGCAGGCAGCGTGCATGTGGGGGAAAGGCGTGCTTTCACGCACCGGGCACTAAAACTACACCTACAACACCACCCCAGTGGAGCGACAGCGAAGTGGATTGCAAGCTTTGCATCCTGCTAATGATAGCCTTTGACCAAAGCACCCACAGGCAGTTTGGTCAAGGTTGCTGCTTGCCCCGGCCCCGCTGCTGGCTACTAGCTCTGTTTCAAAATGTAAGCATTTATCAATTTTTAGAAATCATATTTGATCATTTGTCTTATTTTAAAAAATATATAAAATTATTATTTATTTTATTATAACATATTTTCTTATTATATATATTTTATATATAACTAATTTATTTTTCTATTTTTATAAAATAAATTGAATAATACAAATGGTCAAACATGATACTCTCAGTTAACAAATGTTTATATTTTGAAACGTAGGTAATAGCTGGCTGGATGGATACATGTACCGCCACCGGAGCTGTAACATCTGAAATTCACCCCATCAATTCAACCGTACCAGCAGTTTCGTCCCTCAGGTGCGGCGTCACCAGTTTCACCTGACGAGTTGTTGTTGCATTGGCGAGCTCCGCACGGCACTTGATTCTCTACCAGAGCTGGCATTTACCGTTTCCAGACCGGCTCCCCCGCACACGCACTAACGCGCCCCTTCTTTTTACGGAAAGACGGGAGCTGCCGACGGATCCCAGATTCAATTCTGTACCCCGAGCTGGCATTGAAGCCGCCTCGCAGATCGCAGCCCAGGGGCTTGAATGCGTCCAACGACGCCGGGTCATCATCGTTTAACTTTCTCTAGCCCGTCTGCGTTTCGTGACACGGTTCTGCTCGCCTTTTTCGGCCGCTTTATGTTACGTACGCAGAACGAACTAAGTGATGAAAGGACGTGGTGGGCGCTACAGCTGGAGACCCCAGCGAGCGTATCTCAACTCTGAAGCACCTGCACGTAGTTGAGTTTCGACCACAGGAATCCCTTTGTATTTCTGGACACAATGCAGGATTCCTGTACATCAAGTGACGGCTCTTGTAGAAAATTTCTCGTCCATGAAGCAAGTCTGCCGGTTCCTTGCACGGAAGTCGATTTTTTTTTCTAACCGGACAGCTGCTACTAAGAAAGGAACCGAGCTCCGTTGTCAGCGTCCGCGACCACTGCGTGAGCTTGGCGTCACGGGCACGACACGATCCACCGCGAACGCGAAGATCGCCTTGCGCACGCACGCACGCGATCTCGGCACGGCAGCGGCGCCTCCATCTCGCCCATTCCCCGGCCGGCCCGGTGGCGTCACGGGGAGAGACTACTAGAGCTGCCGCGCATGCGACGCCACCAACCGGCCGCGGAGATCGGATCAGGCTGCTACTGTGGCGGTTGCACGCATCACAAGCGATTACGGACGCGTGCGCCTCCTGCCACTACTCCGTGGGGTGTTCCAGAGGCCACGGGCGGAACAAGATCAAAGGCCGCGCGTACTAAATGCTAGGAACCGGCTGGATCTGATTGATCATCGCGGCACGCAGATCTATTCATGCAAACGAGTTAAGGGTGCCAGTGATCATTACTAGTCGTTTCATCGTATAGTAGCTGGGAAAGTTGTGGCAAATTTGGACGGTCCCGTCAGACATTTCGGTGCCTAGCTACCACGCTTTTGTCTTTTGCCTGTATCGTTTACTCAGGAACATGAAAACATATATGGATTCGGAACGTCCATGGATGGACCAGGAGCTGAGCGTTTCGATGGGGGATATGGAGGATTCGAGGTACGGGGACACTTGGAATCTTTGGATGGAGTGGAATCGAGTAAAAACAGAAGCATCGCTTGGGTCTGAATCGTTCTCGTGTTATCACACGTAATAAAAACCAAGAAAAGTAAGGGATTCACTCAACAGATGGCACAATTTCATCAATCCCCACAACAACAACTAGTAGTAGTTCTGCGCAAAAAAAAAAAAAAACTAGTAGTAGTTGACATTTTCACCCGCGATTCCAGGGGCACCTGGAGCTCCCACAAAATACCAGTTGTACAGTAGAAATGGTCACTCATTACTGTACCAGTTATCCATTTTATACTGATGCATCTTGGCCGGCGGCTTCCTGATCACCATGCTCGCATGATGTCATGTGACACCTACTAAATGATAAGACGGATCTATTAAAACTAATAAAAATATGATTAGATAATATTATATTATAATAAACATCTTCTAATTATGATTTAATTAAGTTTGATAGATTTATCTTATAAATTAGCATTTAACTATATAATTAATTTTATATTTAATTATTATAAAAATTAATATAATAATATTAAAATTTAGACAAAAAACAAATAAACCCAAGTTTATATTAAAGCAGAGCAGTCTCAGTTCCCAAGTCAGTATAGCATCCCCTGTTCCTGTCTGGCTGCAGCTGCTCTGGACTCCACGACGACGCGCCAACCGCGGAGGCCACTGAATACGCGTATCTTCTCCTCCACCCATTCCAGACTGTTATTATCGCTAATCTGAAAGGGCAGGTGAGTGAGAAAAGGATCAGCGGAAATAGTAGTACTGTAGGTGAGAACAAAAATCGCGCGTCACATCGTCTGATAAGGAATGGGAGCTTGTTCGTTCACATGGTGGAGACAAATGTGGGGGCACACCACCGGTTGTATCTTCCCCAAGAAAACCTCGTAGCTGTACCATCAACCTCCGAGAAGTCTGAACATGGAGCATGGATTCGGCAACAAAATATTAGGATCCGTTTAGCTGAGTGAAACGTTTTATATTCAAGACAGAATCACTTAAATCATTTTCGAACAGTAAAAAGATGAAACGTTTTAGGGGTGAATCGTTTAAAACGTTTCAAGTTTTTTACATTAACAACCTGAATTATCCAAAATGGTGTTTCAACTGATTTATGAATCACTTAGTTTATTTTGCTTCAAAAATCCGAATTTATAATTTTTGCCAAATATTTTTAGAAAATTAAAGTAATTTACTGAAGAAATATTCTAAAAGAAAATTTAAAATATTTCTGATTTAAGATGAATCTAAAGTTATATCAAACGCACCCTTAGAGGGCTGTCTACTGTCTTGCAGGAGACGGAGGAGAGAGTGCCCTTTGATACGTCAAAGTCAGCCCAGTTGTTCAACCCGGCCTCAAATGGGTTAGACTATCGGGCCACCAAAGTTAACGTGAGGCCGAGCTACTTAAAGGCCAGCCCACTATATCAGAGCGGGCTAGTCCGCCTAAGAGGAGAGGCGACGGAGTCCTAGGCCACGACCCACGAGGCGATTTGGTGTTTGTCGTGGAAACTCGGAATGAAAACAGCGGAGGCTGGAGGACGGAGTGAACGGCGAGCGTCGCGAAGCATCCGGGCATGCGGCAGCGGTAAAAAAGATTTACCATTTGCTACGTTTGTTTTCTTGATTGAAACATCAGAATCAGGAGACAACGCGACGGTTACTGGGGCCATGCACTCATGCAGTGCCGACCGTCGTCGTTGCTGCAAATTAAACATGGCTTGCAGGGTCACCGACGAAGCGCGCGGCGGCATTGAACCCGTCGTGTTGTGTAGATGGTTCCGACATATACTCGCCGGTGATCTTCGAGTGAATCGATCTCGTCGACGACCGCACAGTCCCATTTGCTGATTCGCCATTGGACACCGGTAATAACCGACCGGTTGACACTGCAGAATGGTGGGGTAGTACTGTCCGGACGCCAAACAGCAGAGGTACTCCATTCGTGTTCGTGACTAGGTAGTCCCAATCTAGTACAGTACGTACTACTAGACTATTCCGCGGTGCACATGATTCACACAATCACACATGTGTGGTCATGTGCCTAACGACGCTGAGACAGTACAAACTATTCACACCGTTGCAGGGACCGGACCCCTGCTCACGAATGGGCCGACCAATGCAGCGCAAGCGCATCCATCCAGGCATCCCACTCCGCGACCGCGACACCACGAGCGTGTGTCCTGAAGCCGCGGTCCGTCCCACGGCGACGGTACGTGTCTTCGCCCAACAGCGAGCGGGCCGTAGCGTAGCGGCCTTAATTTGCACTTGTCCGTTGTCGTTACAAGTACAGTAACCTCCCCCACGGTACTTTCTTCCCGAATTCATGCTGCAATCAGCGGCGCCGACACTCGCATGAGCACAGCGGCCATGTTGTTTGCTGGAGGAAATCACTAGATGCGTGAAGCTCGGAGAAACACGACACAATTTTAAGCTCATGACTTGAGAAGCCAGGGGGCCAAGGCCAAGCATGTGCGGTGCCGGATCGTGCATACAACTGGCAAGTCACTGTACTGGCGCTCTAACCACAAGGCAAGGCGCACCACATCTCCTAACCACATGCGCGGGAATCCCAACTCGGGCCAAGCTGCTCTGCTCGTGCGTGCTTCGGCATGACACCAAGCAGCAGGCCCAGTTCGTCGTGTACGTGTACGTGTGAATGCCACATACTGGAGCAGGTCCAGATCGTCGTGATTCCGAGGGACCAAATACGGCTGCTAAAGAAACTTTGGATCCGTTATCTTCTTGAAAGCAAACAGAAAATTGTAAATGGGATCAGACTTTGCTGAAGTGACAGCTTTCTATTATTAAAGAAAAATGATAAGAGAATCGGATCCGTAGACCAGGGGGCAACTGGAGCATACAAATGAGATGAGCACGATCTAGAGGAACCAAGAGAGACAACAGAATAATTAAGTAAAAGAACAGTTCTGGATCACATCTTTATACAAAACACAACATCACTGACTACCATTCAAAAGGCTGGATTGAACAAAGTAAAGATGTACAGAGCTGAAATACAGCAGCTGGCGGCACAGATTTTCTGTCTCTGGGACGGAGTCACGGCAAGGAAGAGCTGTTGACAGCCGGTGTTAAAAACTGACATGCAAGCTTCGAGCGAGACGCGTCGCCCACGGTCAGATGAATAGGCGGAAGTCAAACGACGGTAGATGGACAACAACATCAACAAATAAACAGGTCATACTCCAGGATCCATTGATAACTACAGCTCCTTTGCCTGGTAAATATGACAAGTCGACGGAATCCTTTTCCACCCAAAGGTTGCCACAGTCAAAGCTACAAATCTTTTTTTCCTCCTCCGCTCTCCCTCCCAAAGGGTGTATAACAACTAGACAGTATTCAACATTTTTGGGGCTGTCCGTTTCCTCGGCAACTGTCCAAAATGATGCCCTCAAGAGGCAGCCTTGGACACATCTTTGCTGGATCTGTTGTATTTCATGTGGCTCTGGACCAGATGCCCAGCGGCTTGAGCAGAGATTAGGGACAGCTCTGCAGCAAGGACCGCACCAGCAACCACCGTGGCCAGAAACCTCGCGTTCGATCCCGGGGATTCCCTGTTGGCGCCTTTGACGCCAAGTAGGTCCAAGCAAGCAGCCTGTGAGGCCAGCTGAGTGCCTCCACCAACTGTACCAACCTGTATATCGGTTACGACAACAACTCATCAGTTCTAATATAATGGATAGCCTTAAGATAATGACACTATCAAACAATCTTCTGCAAGTGTCCCAGTATAAGACAAGTGCCATCCTCGACAAACAAACAGAGCATTATGAGATTAACCGCTAACAAGAAAGATACGGACTGATACTGCCAGCTTGTTGATTATGAAAACAAAGAGCAAATGAACAACAGTAGGAAGAGATTTCTTATGCAAATCGCCTATGTCCCTATAAAAAAGGAAATGGACAATTGTGCCCACA
Source organism: Eleusine coracana subsp. coracana (assembly GCA_032690845.1). Lineage (NCBI taxonomy): Eukaryota > Viridiplantae > Streptophyta > Magnoliopsida > Poales > Poaceae > Eleusine > Eleusine coracana. The sequence continues at coordinate 51,719,034 of CM064427.1, read as the reverse complement.
GGCATAATAATTCTACGTCACATATAATAGCATAGATAGATATCGCCCAAATTATCCTTCTCAATATCTTCTTAGTGTCAATAAAAATATATGCATGGCCTTATATTGAAATTCCCTGGGTCCCATACAAATTAAGATGAAGGTGGTGAGGTGGAAATAATTGTGTTACTATGAGATTAACTGCCACTTTGATGAGGTCAACAAAATATAAATAAAAGGGAGCAAATATTTACTGAGTTACACTATTCTAGTCAATATATGGCATCTAACTGCTTCAAGTAATCATCAGTTCTTGTGAAAACAATACATGTATAAAAAAATGATCTGGGGCCACAAATTAGGAGATGAGCAAAATCATTACCACGGTACAAATGAAAAAGGTAGCGTGTAATAAAGAGAAACATCAATCAGCACATGATAAATCCCAATTTAGTCAATCATACCTCAATAGATGGCATGGTAACTGAAATGTGAAGGTCTTTGCCATCATTTACAGCTTCCAACATAGTGATGCACTGAGAGCTCTCGACATTCTGTGCAGGGTCCTGACCAGTGGCAATGAAGATGGCTGTTACAATGTTACTTGCATGGGCATTGAAACCCCCAAGAGCTCCAGCAACAGCTGAGCCAGCAAGGTTCTTGACCACGTTCAATTCTACAAGTGCCTGAACGTTAGTCTTGAGAACCTTTTTCACAATTTCTTCTTTGATTATTGCCTCACAAACCACAGACTTTCCACGTCCCTCAATCCAGTTTACAGCAGCTGACTTCTTGTCAGAACAGAAGTTGCCTGTTTTATTACAAAGGATTAGTTACTAAAACATAATACATCAAGGACAAGGGGGAAGAAAAAGAAATTAATTAATATATGATGTTAATTGTACTATTGAACTGGCCTCAACAGTTAGCGGGTCCAACAAAGAGCTACTAACCAACCAGATGCAAGCACGGTAATTCAGTACAGGTATTAATTCACCAAATACAATCACCCAGAAAGCGGCAGTTACTATTTTTTTCCTATCTCTCGCAGCATAAACAAATTAATATTCACACTACACATACAAGGTCAATTCATGCCGACAGTGTTGGAAACCTGTTTTATTGATATTATTTGTGCAGTGTCAAAATATTGGTCAATATTATCAAGGAAATACAAGATGCAAAGTTTGTCTTGAAAGTTAAAAAATCTTTGTTCATAAGTCCGAGGAGTTGAACTATTCATGACAGCTACGTGGATGAGTTGGACAAAAAACCTAACTCCTTACTAGTACAAATGAGAGGAACTAAAGTCAAAATCAGTCTATGTCAATGATAGAATAAAAGCATATTTGGTTAAATAAATTAAGTTTTACATTTTGTGAGTCATTTTTTCCAATAACGGGCACAGGAATTAATTTCATTAGATAAAATGGAATCATGCCTAGATGGTTCACTGTATATTTGAGTTGGATAAACAGTACAATTCAATGACTTTGACGAAAATTTGCCCACCTGGATCCTGAACTTGAAACTACCAAAGGTGGTGCATATATGTCAAATAGAATCTATGATCATGTACGACCCAACAATTAAAACGATTTTGTGTTGATTGAAAATTCTAATAAACCTATGTCTGTCTCGTGTATAACGTTGTCGAAGTTGACACTTGACTAAGGAACTATGATACGCCAGATGAAACTTTTCAATAGAAAAAAGTACAAGAGTTTATGACATGGAAAAAACCTGATATGCTGATGACATCCATATCAGGGAAGTCATCCTGGAGATAGTCGAGCACATTCTGGACACCTTTCGAGACCATGTTCATGCCCATGGCATCCCCGGTGCTGCAGGTGAATCTCATGTACAGGTTTCTCCCTGCGATCGCGCACTTAACTCCCTGCAGCCTTCCGAATCGGCTCGACCTGCATAAATGTTTTACAAAACAGCTCGGTCATTACATCAACATCATACGAATTTCAAACCTTGCGGTCAAAAAGAAGAAAAGAACGACAGTACATGCTGTTATAGAGTCAAAATTGACAGATATTCTGATAGGGACTGATAGCATAGAGACGTATCATCAAGCACAAGAGTCACACTGGCACAATGTCATTTGTTGAGCGCCTGGAGCATGGTTATGAAAGGGACAACAATGCAACGTCGATTTGAAATTCATGGTTCTTACCTATTGAACACCACAGCCAGGGTGTCGAAATTGGCCGGATCCTCCAAGAAGGCCTTGAGCTCAGCAGCGCGGCGGGCAGAAGGAAACCGGACGACTGGCGCGCGCGTCATTCCGTCCCTGAGCACGACGCTGGAGGCACCGCCAGACTCGGCAATGGCCTTGCATCCCCGGTTAGTACTGGCCACGAGGCAGCCCTCGGTGGTCGCCATTGGCACATAGACCCGGTGGCCGTCGAGCAGCAGGGGGCCAGCGACGCCCACGGGCAGCTGCACGTACCCAACCGGCAGCTCGCAGCACTGCCCGAGAATGGAGGCGTAGTCAAACCCATCGAGCGGGAGGCCTTCCATATCTCTCCCCGTGATCCGCCGCAGCGATTCCCGCCGGATCCCGGCGGCCCGGCGGCAGTCGCCCAGCCTAGTCTCCAGCGCGTATGACGGGATCTTCCCGGCGACAACCTCGGCCACGATCTCCTCGTCCTTCTCCGGCATTTTTTCCGGCGCGGCGGCGAGGTTCCCCAGCAGCGCGCATGGGGTCGGGGCCGGCGGCGGCGGCGCCTGCGCACGGGGGGCGGGGGCGCGCGAGTCGATGAGAAAGTCCTCCTCGTCGTCGCTGTTGGAGACGACGGACTGCACGAATACGATGCCGAAGAAGCTGAGGAGGTAGATGAGGGATGCGACGAGTCCGCAGATGGCGAGGATCTCGGTGAGCCCCACCACGTGGAGCGGCGTGGAGGAGCGGATCTTCTCCCGCCACCGGCGCATCAGGTACACCAGCGACGCCGCGAAGAGGAGCGAGAAGATGAGGTTCGTGTGGCGGATCGGCAGCGGCAGCGCGTCCCCGGCCTGCACACGCACCTTCTCCCCCTCGCCACCCGCCCCCCGGCGCGGCGGCCGCGCCCCGTGCGGGGGCGGCACCCTGCGGCGGACCTCCATAGCCATGGATGGGTCGGGCGGCGCTGGGCTCGTCGGCGCTCACCGGCCGCGGCGGAGCGGAGCGGAGCAGGTGACCCGGGGTTTGGGCTCTTGCTCTGTTTGGGGATTTGAGGAGGAAGGGTGGATCGATCGATTGGGAGCCTTTTAATAGCTTCGCCGCCGTGCGCTCTTTCGCCCCTCCGACTCTTTGACACTCTGGCCCCGTCATGGGTCTAGGTGGGCCCCTGGTCCTGCCTGGTCTCAGCTGGCCTGCTTCGGTCGGTTTCGTTTTGTTTTGCTCGCTTCGACTCGGGCCGCCCGCCCGGCTGCAGTTTGCGTGGGTTTTCTGGTTGCAGCCGTTTGGGCGGGCTGTCCGTCCGGTTTGATGCTTTGCAGCGCTGCGTGTTCTCTTTCGGTTGTGACTTGTGAGTCCCACCACTGTCACGTACGCACGTTACGTGGCTGACAGTGGGCCATGCGCCGTGTACACGTGCCGGCAAGGTAGGTACCGAGCTGCCAATGGCTCGAGTGCCGGCACTACATACGTGTTCAGCGCAAACAGTGTCACTAGCACGAGTTCTTTATGTTCTGGTGTCTAAAGTACTGCATAAACAATGCCTATTGATTTCCACGCAGATAACCCAGGATTCTTACAAGTTGCGATCGATTTCAGTCATAACACACACATGCATGATCAACAGTCTGAATCCGATTCCGCCGTTGTACCATATACCAACGGTTTGGAGTCACAGACTTAAATAAATGTAATATAAGGATCTCATGTAACAAAGTCCTAGTTGAAAATTTTGCTCCACGGAAAGATTGATGGACAGAAAAGCAAAATTTTTCATATGGCTAGAAATTAGCAATCGTGTGGGAAAATACGTAACGTTAGAAATTGTTTGCTTCCACATAGAGAATCAACATGGAGTGCTTCAGATTTCAGAATGCAGAGAGAGGTACATCCATATACACCGAAAAAGTTTTTGCAATATCTACTCTTATTTTGGTTTTTTTCTGCACCTTATATTCCAACAGAACATACTACTCCCTATACTCCGTATGAAGTTTCATACAGGTTTGGACTCATACCAAGTCTGCTTTTGTTCCTGAACACATGGTCCTAGTTCAGAGCACAAGCCGAGACCACTGACCACGAGCCAAGACCATCTTTCTTCCTAAATGGAATCGTTACTGGTTTTGCATGTTCCGTCTCCTTTCTTTTCCTTTTTTTTTTCCGAACGGGACGGGGCACGACGAGACCACAGAGACAGTATTCAAAATGCATTTGCATATTTGCATGCTTGCGTCGGCGCACAGGACTGTGACCACGTTTGGACCTCATAAATCCGTACACACGACGTCGAACAGAGACTTACTAACCTCCCTACACGTAGCTACTACACCCTGGTGGCTGCGGCTGTCCACAGCACCACAATGAACGAGGTCGTGGTAATCAAGTCGCAACACACGAGCAGCGAGCGTACCCGTCGGTTTCATCCATTTATTTACTCAATCATTGTTGTCTTACTAAGTTTTAACTCCAGTCAGTACTCAATAATAAGCCAGCCACTGTTCGATTATTGCACTCGCTCCGTCGCTCGTGGACCAGAATTAACCGGTTGCTGAAACTAAAACCATAACTGATGGGACACTAACTAATTCTACACGGGTGTACGCCGGTCGCGAACAAGTAACTCATTCATGCACGGCTTTCCGGTCAGGTGCGTGGTGCCTCGAAGCAACGTGGTATGTGGCTGGCGGCTAGCGCAGATGTGACAAGCTCTGCATTCTACTACTACTACTAGTATAATTGTTCCTTTTGACACGCGGACGAGCTGGATAGTTTTGGTTTATGTAGAGCACACTTAAATATACCATCTGACCATCTTATCCGCAAAGAAAAAACAAAATACCATTTGACCATCGCCTTCTTTATTTTAGTTTAATCGAATCGCCCATCCAGGGGGCCGCCATGCTGCCATGCCGTGAGAGGGCGACCGGCGAGCCTCCGTCCAGGCAGGCAGCATCTCGCTTCCTTACATCACTTGTGATTGCTGGCTTTCACGAGTATATAGGCGTGTTTGTTCCACAGGTATTATTATGACTTTGTTGGTCGTTGTTGCCAGTACAATGCATTGTATCGGTATGGGCATCAGGGTATACGCGCATGGCATGGCAGATTCCGGGGGGCGCCGCCGCCGTCGTGTTACGTTAATGAGGCCGGCAGCGGCGCGCAACCTCTCGCCGGCCTCGTGCATGCACAGCGCATGTGCGATCGATCGATCTCCCGGCTCTAGCGATTGCTTGCTTCTGTACAATGATTGTTGCTAGTCCGATAAGTATGTAGCCTCTGATTCGAGCTTGCATTGGAACGGACCCACCCGTGTGCTACAGCATGGATAATCGTCGGGTATGCATTCCAGTAGCATACGTGGCTCGTCCGCGAGTAGGACGGGACTTGTCGATCGGTTTCGGAGCGACAGCGACGACACGCACCGTCCTACTCCCACAGTGGCACGAGGCGAGCGTAGGAGGCGCGATGGCTACTCCTTGTGCCATCGCAACTTAATGCGGTGCGAGCGACGGCGGCGCTCGCCGGTGGCGGTTGGGGCGATGACACGACGAGGGAGAGGGCCAGCACCAGCGCGCGCGAACCGTCTCGGAACGTGCAAATTCAGGGTTCGTTTGAGAGGGTTTCTTGGCAGCTTATTGTTTTGTCTTATGGCACTGTACTAAGGAGTTGTTTTCAAATAAATCATTCAAAACTGGTATTTCTTAATTTTTTCCGCTTATATGACTATCGCCACAGTGCCATAAGTCGTTTGGATATAAGCCTTTCCAAACGGCCCCTCAATCACCGTGTGTGTTACCTTGCATTGGTCGCCCTTGGTCTCCAAGAAGCAAACCTTTGCCGCGGCTACGACTACCACCTAGCCTGCTAAGCGCGCTTGTCTTGGGCGACTTCGATGTGTTCCTTTCGTGCTGCGGTTTTGCAGAGAGTCAAGCAAAAGCTACCAGTGCCGTAGCCCGATCTCGTGGTGTGCAGCCTAGTGTGCTGCTTGGCTATGTCTTCGTAATTCGTCATCCGCGGCATCATGTCCCGCCCTCTGAACTCGATAGTTAATTAGGCTCAATCGATCAGGTTACTATACATATGATGATGTCGTTCACTACCAAAAAACTGACGTTTACCATGTGTCTCACAATTTACTGTGAGCTTTTGATCGGACATACAACGAATAACTTTTTTACCACATACAAAACGATAAACATACGATAAAAATAAAACACACGAAACAATAAACATACGATAAAAGTAAAACACACGGTAAATAAATTCTTTGCCGTGAGTCCAGACGCTCCCATACGGCAAAGACACCGTCTACAGATTTAGTGTCTAACATAACGCCACACGACAAACATCGGCCGTTACACGATGACTTAACGGCGGGCACTTGCTAGTTGCTACTAGCTGGACTGGACGACCTCTCCTTGGTCACCAGCCGCGCCGCTCGTGCGCGCACGTCCATACGGAGCGTTTTTTTTAATTTGCCCCAGGCGCCGGCGTTGGTGCATGCACGTCGCCGTCCTTCGATCAGCGTGCAGGACCGCCTAAACACACGCAACTTTTTTTTTATTTCATATATAAATCCTATAAACACACGTTATTGGTGGCAGATTAAGAACGTTGCCTGCTATTAGCTATCTGGTACACGCGCGTGGCAGGAAATTAGTTCATCAGCGGCAACCCGGAGAAAGCCGCAGCCTCTCCCTCTGCCGTGTGCCCGTGGACGACGTCGATCGAGCATCATCAGGACGTAAACGCGCGTGCTCGTCCTTCCCCGTTCACGCGGCAACGGCGTAGTATATATCAGGCCAAGGAAACGTTGTTGTCCAACAGTAGAAAGGCCGGTCAGTGGCGTGGGCGGGCATCTCGTCGTGTTTTTTTTTTCTTGGACGTGGCTTATTCATTATTGATTGATTCCTGCATTTATAGGTTCGGCCGGCGTACCACGTTTGGTGTTTTGTTGCTGACGGGCGAACGATTCTCGGCGACGGCTGTCCAATCACCAATCTCGGACTGTTTTCAATTCTGGGCCTGACGGCGTTACTGAACGCAGGCCAGACAGGATAGTACTACTGGGCCGTCGAAAACTGGCCGGGTGAACGGACGGGATCTAAGCGGCGGAGTCCGTTCAGTTCACACCCAACATCCGTCGTCGTCGTCTCCTCTGCTCGATGCGGCGGCGCGGTGTGGCGCCCCCACTGGTCGTCGGCGGCTGCGCGTCGAGGCGAAGTTTTCCGATGGGGGACCGAGAAGCGTGCAGCGGCAGCTCGATGGTGGCGGTGGTTTGGGGAGGAGCTCCTCTGTCCAGTCCTGCTCCTGCACGTGCTTTTGTTCCCTCGTGCATCGGTCTCGGTGAGTAAAAATATCACTGGTCCTTTCCTCTTCTCTGTTACTCCTACTACTTTAATCCATCTGCGCCTTCAAAGTTACTTCCATCTGTCCACATTGTAGATTCAGTTTCGGATTCGGGTGACGGCGTGGCACCGAGCAGTGGAGGAGGGAGATGGCGCCACCGCCACCGCAGCCCCGCGTGTGTGTGACCGGAGGCGGCGGGTTCATCGCCTCCTGGCTCGTCAAGCTCCTCCTCTCACGCGGCTACGCCGTCCACGCCACCCTCCGCGACCCAAGTACCTACCTTATCCTTTATCGTACTGCTCATTTGCATTTCCTGCTCATCTGGATGTTTTTGCTGAGTAGTAGTCACTGCAATGGCTCATTAAATAGCTTCATTCACACTGCTATAAGCCAGAACTATGCTGATTAATTGCGGATGCTCTTTCGTCTCAGGTGATCCAAAGAACGCCCATCTGATGCAGCTGGATCAGGCCCCGGGGAATCTGCATCTTTTTAAGGCCGATATGCTTGACTACGACACACTAACACCGGCGGTGGAGGGTTGTGAGGGCGTCTTCCATCTTGCCACTCCGGTGCCTGAAGATAAGATTGGTGATCCGGAGGCAAGTGCTAACCTCTCTTGCCTAGTGCATATCTCTCAAGTGGCAATGTAGCTGCATGTATCGGTAGGTCACGCAATTAAGCTTATACAGATGATGGATAATGACAGTGCATTATGTATTCATTCTGATTGGTATGTTGCTCTAAAGATGCTTCTGGTTTATGCATTTTCATGCTCCTAGGATTTGCTTATATACGCTTCACTTGTACAGAATCAAAGCAGTGGTACAACTGGATTTTCTGTTTTCTATCCTTTGATCAGTTATTCTTGCAAAAATACTAAGATAGCCTTATTTTTAGAAATACATGTGCAGTACTTGCTCCTAGAGAATTTAGGCACAACATATGGGCTATGTTATAAGTGCAAACATATATATATTACATAGCATAGGTGATGGTACAGGCTACAATTGATCTTTGTTCAGATGCTATATATTTGAGCTGTGGATCTTATCTAAAGTTTCTACCTGTACATAATTTCTATTGCTCTTTACTCACCACGTTCCAAATGTAACCATGCAGTCGGAAGTACTCGATCCTGCTGTAAAAGGTACCTTAAATATACTGAAGGTCAGCTCGGCTACGAAGGTTCAGAAACTTGTTGTGATTTCCTCCAATGCTGCGGTTGATTTTAATCCGAATTGGCCTCAAGACAAACTCAAAGATGAGAGTTGCTGGTCAGACAAAGAGTTCTGCAAGAAGACTGGGGTTAGTAATGCTAGTTATTATATAAGGGACCATAAAATTGCCCAAATAGAATTATTCCAGAGCAAAAAAGCCTGTCATGTATGTTCCATTTGTTGTTTGCATGTTGTCATATCTTTCTGAATTCTGTTAGGACTTTTGTGAATTTCTTAAGATAAAGAAGTCCTTAGCTAGACATGATTTTCGTAAAGGACTAACGCGACCTCCACTGCTTTCTGCTGTCAGGACTGGTATTCTGTTGCCAAGATTATGGCTGAACAGATGGCCCTGGAATATGCAGATAAAATTGGATTGAATGTTGTTACGCTTTGCCCTCCTTTGGTTTTTGGACCTCTCTTGCAGCCTACAGTGAATACCAGCAGCAAATTCCTCATCTATATTGTAAAAGGTTCTGTCTTAGTTCCTGTTCTTCACATTTATTTTCCTTTGTTACCAGGATCATTAAGCCTCTGATGAATTTTCTGTTTTGACTATAACCAAGTTGGTTGTGCTGGTGTGCTTCCTAACTACTAGTCAAGTTATGTTTTAATGCAGTTTGTATTTGTCTGTTGTGGGCTGCATTTTTGTGGTTCAATGTAAGGCTTCAAGATTTTTTTAGTGAAAACCAAGGCTTTGATTTAAATGGAGTTCATTTTAATACTAGTTCTGTTGTTTGACAAGAGTTATTTCAACTTTAAATAATGGGAAAGCTCATGTTTCGTTATACTGACCATTATCTAGGATATATATGTTGGTCGCTAGTTTATTTCCTGTCCCTTGCTTGTCCTTTTATGTTGTTTTCAAATAAAGCTGCTGTGCTTTTTTTCAATGCTCTACAGCTGTCTAATTAGAACCTTCATTAGTATTCAGTAGGCAGATTCTTCACAATCTTTTGAGTATGAGTATGATTGTACACGCATCTCATTTATGGTTGATATTGCTCGGTCGCTTCAAAATGAATATAAGCGACAAAACCATATACAGCATATTCTATGCTAGAGTTATTGCATCACTGAAGCAACTATTGGTTATTTTGCCTTGTAATCTTGCTGTTGCACACTACAGAGTGACCCTATTGGGTGCAATTATGCTTACCTCATGCTTACTATAGCTATTAGTTGAATTACAGGAGGTCCTGATGCAGTAAGCAATAAACTGTGGCACATCGTAGATGTTCGTGATGTGGCTGATGCTTTACTTCTGCTATACGAAAAGGAATCATCTGGGAGATACATTTGCTCACCAAATCATGTTTTCACGAAGGATTTGGTGGACTTGTTGAAGAAGATGTACCCAGAGTATAACTATGTAAATGAGTAGGTTCTTTACGTGGACACTGTTAGAGCTCGAAGTGAATGTTGCTTCTACGTGGTCTGAACAACTTTTTTGCTGTTGCAGCATCATTGATATTGATCCTAAAGCTTCGTTAACATGTCAGAAGCTGATGGACCTGGGCTGGGTACCAAGGAAACTGAAGGACACGCTCACAGATAGCATCGAGTACTATGAAAAGGCAGGCTTTCTCCAGGATATAGCTGGGCGTCCTTTCCGTCTTCCCCATCTCTTCCGTCTATCTTGCGATCAATGAAATCAAGGCAGATTGGCAGGTGTTTTGTTGCTATAAACTTAGTGATCTCGTGTTTGGACCTTAAAATAAAAGGAATAGATTTCCTAAAAAAACGAATAAATGTTTAGTGTTGCAGCTCAGTATGTAAGCGTTGATTTGTATGGCTTTCAGCTGAATCTGTTGTTTGTGCAGTTCACCTTTCAGTATGGAGTAGTCCCTGTTTATTCCTTTGTCTTTTAGTTCTTTGTATCACCTAGGCTGTAATGTTTGAATCCATTTGCTTAATGAATGACAATGCTGCCGCCTCTTTTCAAAAGAAGAAGAATATGCCGTAGGCGTTTTTCCCGTTGGAGCATTGGTATTATGTTTCCCTATTTTTTGTGTGTGTTAATTTTAAATGGTCTTAAACTTTTGTTGAGCACTCTGCAGAGTCATCACATAAGATAACTTCAAATGCAACAGTTGTCACTAATCACTAAGTTAACACTATAACATTGTGGCATCAAGATCAGGCCAGATAATTGACCAAATGACAATGATTTCAGTTGGTACTGATCCCTGAATTATAACCACGATACTGTGCCATGAAGAACAGGCGACACAACTGACCAAACGACAAGGACTTCCAGGTTACAGGTGCAAAGATCAATATTAGCAATGCTTCGACCATTTTTTGCAGCCTTGAAGGATAGCAGATATGCCACTTCATCCCCATGCACTCTCTCGCGGTCACGGTAACGGACATCCAGCTCCAACACCTTGTCAACTTCAACAGAAACTACACGTCGAGAAAGCTCCACATCGCCGTCAACACCAACAGGCACATTGTCTGATCCAAACTTGAGTAGGTCAACAGTATGAGATCCATATATTGTTGCAGAAATACGGCCATAAACACCAACTGGCCATGACCCCTCCACAACTTTAATAAATATTGTGGCCTCCACAGAATCAACAACATTTTCAAGTGCAAAATGCAGTGAACTAAGCTTTGAATTGAAACCGAAATAGTTAAAGCCAGGAGGTAACATCATTTCCTCAGCTAGAAAACTTAGATATTTATCCTCAGATTCATTTGTGCCCTTCACTTTTAGCTCCACTTCAAGTGTCACCGCATGGGTCTTTGGATCCAACACAACAGCACGGGAAGGACCCGTAAGTGTCAAACTTTGATCCTGCATGCAAACCAAATTGAAAAAAATCATTGGTATACTGAAACCAAAAAAGAGAGAAGAAGAAATGGAAGAGGTAAACACCGAGCAACAAACTGCATAGAAAAAATATTAGTGTGCATTCCTAAGGGAATGAAGCAAGGATGCTTTTCTGTACACAATTCCAAACTAAACTACACCATGTCCTATTTTATCCGTTGACACCTTAAATTAAACTTGATAACTTTTAAGGACAGTTCGGACAAAGTAACAGATATGTAAGATTATACAAAGACACTGTTTTAAAACATATCGACAAAAAGAGTCTGAAATGTTTCCCTAAGAAAGTTGAGTGGTTATAGTTGGCAAGGCAGTAAGTCAGGGAAAAAAAAGGAGGCAAAACCCCTTGGTAATGTAAACGTCGGCGATCAGTTTTAGTCCAACATGCGTGCGTCAGTTTGTATTAGTGATTAGTTGAGTCTGACTTGTGTTATGCAATGAAATGGTTATTAACTTGCATCACATCACAAAGATCAAAAACAGGAACGTGATTGATATACAATATGCTAAATATGTAGCGCTCTTCTACCTTCTTTACAATATGCAGAACTATGAGTGTAAAGAGAGTATGAAAATGACAATTAACAACAAGGAACAGTTTCATCGGGAAATTCAGATCGTTATAACAGTTAGCTGTGCAGCAGTGCATCACATCAAGAAACCAACCAAAAAAAAAAAAAAAAACTGATACATAATACTACATACCAGTTCAGTGAGGGTTTGGCAGGTATCCCTTGTCCGGCAGTAGACAATGTTGAGATTATGATCAGCAGAATCACGTACGGCAATCGTACCAAAGACATCAAGCGGCCAATTCAGTCCTCCAGATATGTGTGCAAATTCGACTGAATATATCTGCAGAGTATTACAGGGGTAGGCACAGTTGGGCGCACGGATATATGTAAAGGGCATGGAAAGAATTTCCGCTGCACATATCACATGATATTTCGAGTTAGAAATCAGACCAGACGCAGCAGTAGGAATAATAATAACGACCATATATGACCAACACAAGATGTGAAATGTAGGATTTCATCCAAGCTATTGTTTTGCTGGTATAAACTTTGATCCTATCCCATGTGCGTATTCAAGATCTACTAACAATCATCAAGGCAAAGGGCTAATCTTTTGTCACTAAAAGTCACTATTTCGTAAGTATCAATCCATCTAGATTGTAAAAGGGATTTTGCCAATAAGTTAATGAATAGATGCAGAAAACTTAATCGAGAACTCACTGAGCATCTCCAATGGACCGCACTTCTTGAACCATTTATCCATCCAGCGCTTCCGTGCAGCGAAAACAGCGAGGTCAGAAGGGTCCGGCTCCGATTCTTTGGATTCGATATGCATCTTCCTCCCCTTCAGCAGCTTAGCTTCGTCCATGCTCTGGTCGAACCTCGCCGACATTAAATTCAACAGACGGTCCATCTCTTCCTCGCTCCACGGATATGCCTTCATAAGCTGACAACCTCTACCTCGCTCCGAGTTCCCCGCCTCCACCGCCACCTCCATCGTCCTCGCCGCCGACACCGACCTTTTTTTTTTTTTTTTGAAACTACCGACACCGACCTTGGTCTAGGTAGCCCAGATCTAGAGCGGCGCCGATAATAAAGAGCCTAAGCCCTGACGACGTGAAGCGCGGGAACTCCATCTGATATAGATGGCCAACGGGCCAAAATGTCTGCACGGCCTAGGCATAGTCGTATTCGGGCTGATTTTGCTGGCCAGCATGACACGATTCTGGATAGGACCCGATCTGTACATTGAATGAAGAGAAAAATCAGTGATAAAAAAGGCTGCGATTTCGGCGGCGGCGACATCCTCCGACGACCATCTGGCCGGCGAAGTGGAGGGCGCGATGATTCCTCGGCTGTTGATGGCCAGGTGCTCCTTCGTTCCTCATCATTTGGCCCCCTCCACCTGATGACCGGGATGGCTCGGATTCGTTCGTTTGGCGTGTTCTCCCCTTCCATGACCGGTCGTTGTGTGGTGATGGGGCCTACGTTGCACGGTAATATGGATACGGAAACATAATACGGTGATACTCCGATTCATTTGTTACGATGTTTGGGAGGTACCTCCGGTTCCTCCTTCCTCAATTAATCTCAGCGGTTCATAATAAAAAGTTAATTATGAGACCAATTAGTGGTAACTAAGGGTAGTTTAGTAATATCTGTTCTCTTCTTCCCCACGATCCAAAAATCCAGTCCTGTCTCTCCGCTCTCTTCTAATGGCAGACTCCATCCTGTCCAGCGCTGCTCCCGCGGTCATCCATCCCAGCTGCTTCCATTGTTCGTCATCGAGCCCGCCGGACCTTGCCCATGTCTCACTCCTCACGAATGGCACACCGCAGAGCCGTGCTCACGCACCATGGGGTGGGAGCCTTCACCCTGCTTGGCGAGAAAGATGAAGCTTAGGGACTGTTAAACATCTTGTAACTAAATATAGATATACCTAGATATAGACGTGTAAGCAAATCAAATATGGAAGAGTCATGACCGGCTAAGGATTATAGATGGTTATACAGGCCTAGGATTCTTGTTACTAAATTTAGTCTTTCCTAGTTTTATCTCTAGCCGGTCATATCTCCTCCATATATACTTGTAACCGCACCATGTTGTGTATGTATCTGATTAACACGTAACCACCGTGACCTCTGAGTTTGGAGGCCGGTGTTCCACTAGAGCTTCAAGTGCGCCTCTGTTTTTTCATGGTAATCAGAGCGTAGTCGATTCAAGAATCAAGATCTCCATGGCGTCATCAAGCTCGACGACCAACTCTCTTCTCGGCGTTCAAGTCACCGAGAAGCTCACCCGCCAGAACCATGCGATGTGGTCGGCGCAGGTTCTCGCGACCTTACGAGGCGCGAGGCTGGAGCGTTATGTCAACGGCAAAGCCGTCGCTCCCTCTGAAGAAGTGAACGAGAAGGCAGCCGATGGCAAGGTTGTCAAGGTCGTCAATCCCGCCTACGAGGAGTGGTTTGCCACGGATCAGCAAGTCCTCGGCTTTCTCCTCGGTTCCCTGTCGAGGGACATCTTGGCGCAAGTCGCCATCTCGAAGACCGCCGCTGAAGCATGGAAGGTGATCAGCGACATGTTCGCGTCACACACGCGTGCCCGTGCCACCAACGTACGCCTCGCCCTCGCCACGACGAAAAAGGAGAACATGACCGTGGCCCAGTACTACGGCAAGATGAAGGGGCTCGCAGACGAGATGGCTGCAGCAGGAAAGCCCCTTGATGATGAAGAATTGGTGATGTATATCTGCAATGGTCTAGATCCAGAATTTAATCCTTTAGTCTCTGCTCTTGTAACTAGGGTTGAACCTGTCACCCCCACTGAATTGTACTCACAATTACTAAGCTTTGAGACTAGATTAGAACTGCAGCTTGGCACAGGATCTTCATCAGCCAATTCAGCAGGAAGAGGAGGTGGCCGTGGCAGGAACCAGCAGTCGCGTGGTTCTAGCCGCGGCGGTCGTGGGCGTCCAAACTATGGTCGGGGCGCTGGCGGCCGTGGGTCTGGTGGGCGTGGACAGCAGCAACAGACACGCTACAACCAGCAAAATCAGCCACGCAGAAGCTTTCCCACTGGTCCTACTGCAACCCACGACAACAATGGGCGTCCCGTCTGCCAAGTCTGCTTCAAGACAGGACATACGGCGCTTGAATGCTGGCACCGTTTTGATGAGAACTATGTTCCAGAAGAACGACACGTTGCTGCTGCTATGAGTCTCTACTCCATGGATCAAAACTGGTACATGGACACTGGTGCTACAGACAATATAACCAGTGATCTTGAGAAGCTCGCCGTTCGTGACAAGTACAATGGAGGCGACCAAATTCACACCGCAAGCGGTGCAAGTATGGAAATTAAACATATTGGTTATTCAATAGTTCATACCCCAACTCGTAATTTACATCTGAATAATGTTCTTCACGTTCCAAAAGCTGCAAAAAATCTTGTTTCTGTTCATCGTCTTACTAAAGATAATTCAACTTTCCTTGAATTTCATCCTGATTATTTTTTGATCAAGGATCAGGCCACGAAGAACACCATACTTAGAGGGTCATGCCGCAGGGGTCTATACCCTCTTCCTCCTTCATCCACAATAAAGCAAGCTTTTGGAGTCGTCAAACCATCCTTTGAGAGGTGGCATAGTCGTTTGGGCCATGCTTCTGCCCCCATTGTTTCTAAAATTATTAGTATGAACAATCTTCCGTGTTTAAGTGAATCAAATAAAGAGTCTGTGTGTGATGCTTGTCAAAAGGTAAAAAGTCATCAGCTTCCTTATCCAAAATCGCATAGTGTTTCTAGCCAACCTTTACAGCTTATTTTTTCTGATGTTTGGGGACCCTCGCCCTTTTGTGTTGGAAGAAACAAATTCTATGTTAGCTTTATTGATGACTATAGCAAATTTGTGTGGCTTTATCCCCTTAAGCATAAATCTGAAGTTTTCCAGAAATTCCATGAGTTTCAAAATCTAGTTGAAAGACTCTTTAATCGAAAGATAATATCAATGCAGACTGATTGGGGAGGCGAATATCAAAAATTGCATTCTTTTTTTGATCGCATTGGCATATCCCATCTTGTTTCATGCCCGCATGCTCATCAGCAAAACGGGGCTGCCGAACGAAAGCATCAACATATTGTTGAAGTTGGACTAGCTTTATTAGCTCATGCATCTATGCCTCTTAAGTTCTGGGAAGATGCTTTTATAGCCGCCACTTATTTAATAAACCGTACTCCTAGTCGAGTCATCAATTTTGAAACCCCTCTTGAGCGATTGTTTCAGCAAAAACCAGATTATTCTTCCCTCAGAATTTTTGGCTGTGCTTGTTGGCCGAATCTTCGTCCCTATAATGCCCACAAATTTCAATTCCGATCCACAAGATGTGTTTTCCTTGGCTATAGTCCTTTACACAAAGGATTTAAGTGCTTAGATCCTTCTACAGGGCGAGTTTATATCTCTCGGGATGTCACGTTTGATGAAAACATTTTTCCGTTTGCCCAACTTCATCCAAATGCAGGAGCACGTCTCCGCCATGAGATCTCTCTCCTTCCTCCTGATCTTAGGCCACCAACATCTGATCAAGGGGAAGAACTATCGAATGATCATATGTTTAATTCTAACAGCTCATGTGATGAAGTGTGTGCAGAAAACAGGGTGGATGCAGCAAATTCTGAAGAGCCTCACGGGGTGGATCCAGCAAATGGCGCTGGCACTAGTGCTGATGGCGATGATGGCACTAGCGCTCATGCTGATTTTGTCCCAGGACCAATTCTGTCTCCATCTGGATCAAGCAGCATTGGTGTTGGTTCGCTCCAACCAGAAGCCAGCGACAATTCGCCTGCTCCGACCGGTACAAATCCCAGGACAGATTCTCCCGCGCAGCATTCACCTGCCTCTCCTGCGCCGCATTCATCTGCTCCAATCGGTTCTGAACCTGCTGGTGTGGCTCCTGCTGAGGAAATTACAACACGCCCAAGAACCAGACTACAGTCCGGGATACGAAAGCCGAAGGTATATACTGATGGCACAATTAAATACAGTTGCTTTACTTCGTCAGTTGAACCGCAAAATTTAAATGAAGCTTTTGGAAATAAACATTGGAAAGAAGCTATGGATTTAGAATACTCAGCGTTAATGAAAAATAAGACATGGCATTTAGTACCTCCTAGAAAAGGAATTAATATCATTGATTCAAAGTGGGTCTATAAGATAAAAAGAAAAGCTGATGGAAGTCTTGACAGATACAAAGCTCGTTTAGTTGCAAAAGGTTTTAAGTAAAGATATGGTATAGATTATGAGGATACTTTTAGTCCTGTAGTAAAAGCAACAACAATCAGAGTCATTTTATCTGTGGCTGTGTCAAGAGGATGGAGTCTTCGTCAGTTAGATGTGCAAAATGCTTTCTTACATGGAGTTTTGGAAGAAGAGGTTTACATGAGACAGCCACCAGGATATGAGGATAAATCTTTGCCTAATTATGTTTGCAAACTTGATAAAGCTTTGTATGGTCTTAAGCAAGCGCCAAGAGCGTGGTATTCTAGATTAAGTATGAAACTACAGAGTTTGGGTTTTAAGCCATCACGAGCGGATACATCTTTGTTCTTCTATAACAAAGAAAATATTAGCATGTTTGTTCTTATTTATGTTGATGATATTATTGTGGCGAGCTCAGTGTCTAGTGCAACTACAACTTTACTCAGTGATCTTAATAAGGAGTTTGCTTTGAAAGATTTGGGTGGCCTACATTATTTTCTTGGAATAGAAGTAAACAAAGTCTCTGATGGTATAATTTTGTCTCAAGAAAAATATGCTTCAGATATTTTAAAGAGAGTTGGCATGAGTGATTGCAAACCAGTAAATACACCGATGTCAACCTCGGAAAAACTTTTAGTTCATAAAGGAGATTTACTTGGTCCTAGTGATGCGACACAATACAGAAGCATGGTTGGTGCTTTACAATATTTGACGTTGACAAGACCAGATATTTCTTTTGCAGTCAACAAGGTATGTCAATATTTACATGCTCCTACTACAGTTCATTGGTCAGCAGTTAAAAGGATTTTACGGTATATTAAACACACTATGAAGCTCGGCCTAAAAATTGGGAAGATATCCTCTCTATTGGTTAGCGGCTTCAGTGATGCAGATTGGGCTGGATGTATTGATGATAGGCGCTCTACAGGAGGTTTTACAATTTTCTTAGGTTCAAATCTTGTTTCCTGGAATGCACGCAAGCAGGCGACTGTATCAAGATCAAGTACAGAAGCAGAATATAAAGTGTTGGCCAATGCAACTGCAGAAATTATGTGGATTCAAATCTTGTTGTTAGAAATTGGAATTCAAGCACCAAGAAAAGCAAAGCTATGGTGTGATAACATGGGAGCTAAATATCTCTCTGCAAATCCAGTTTTTCATGCAAGAACAAAGCATATTGAAGTGGACTATCACTTTGTTCGTGAAAGAGTTGCAAAAAGGTTACTTGATATTGAACATGTGTCAACAAGGGACCAAGTGGCTGATGGATTTACAAAACCGTTAGCTGTGCGACAATTGGAGATTTTCAAGGGCAATCTTAATCTAGAGAAGATTTAGATTGAGGGGGAGTGTTAAACATCTTGTAACTAAATATAGATATACCTAGATATAGACGTGTAAGCAAACCAAATATGGAAGAGTCATGACCGGCTAAGGATTGTAGATGGTTATACAGACCTAGGATTCTTGTTACTAAATTTAGTCTTTCCTAGTTTTGTCTCTAGCCGGTCATATCTCCTCCATATATACTTGTAACCGCACCATGTTGTGTATGTATCTGATTAACACGTAACCACCGTGACCTCTGAGTTTGGAGGCCGGTGTTCCACTAGAGCTTCAAGTGCGCCTCTGTTTTTTCAGGGACGACAGGCAACATCTAGTAAAACCCTGCTTCCTCCGGAGTACAAGCATTTGTGTGCTGCTGATTCAACATCCGAGCCGCCATGACAGCGGTTATTACTCGCGGCCTACAACACATCACAGCACGGACGACTGCTGTTCGACGCTTGCCGCCGCATCAATCGTTGGGGCCTAAGCTCGACTATCGGCCGCTGTCGTTGCGCCAGGGACCGAAGTACGCCTATTGTCATTGTCCAACGCGCGAAAACTAAAAGGCGGTGCATATTAGAGGTCGAGGTGGTGGTGCGAGCACCGAGAAGGCGGCAGCCCATGACAGCAATGTCAGCGGTGCACACGTCGGTGATGCCTCAGCAGCGGCGACGCCGCTGCCATCTTTGCAAGAGCATTACTGTTATCGTATACACAGAACTAAAGTACAAAACTACCCTTTATCCAATTAGATAAAAGAAATTAATACCGGACCCATTAATTTTTGGTACTGGTCCACAACTTAAAGTACCTCTTAGTATGTACCTCCCATTTTTAACTGTTAGATCTAAGTAAACGAATGGTTATTATTAACTTCAAACACCATAACATTGTCTCTTTTTTCAAACACAATAATTGTAACTAAGTTCAGGATCTTACTAAGTTAAATAACTAAGTAGTAAAATGTTTATTTAGTCTAAAACCTAAGTGACTATAATCTTGTTTACTTAAGAATGATATGGAGAAACGTGGAGATCAAATTTTAAGTTTTACAGGTATCTAGGGTCGTATCACGAGTCAAATGAGTGAGTTAGGGTATGAAAGTATCCGAAAGGAATTGGAGAGGTGTCACCGGAGTATCGAAATTATTTTAATTATTCATAATCTTAAAAATAAAATATGATACTTATTTGATATATATCAAAAGAGTATTGGTATCCGATATGTATCAGAGGATTTTCGGTATCTCATATGTGACTGTCTGGAAGTATCCGTTGCGTAGGGTGGGACAAAGAAGTGGCATGCCGGCTAGCAGTGGTGGAGGTATATAGAGGGGATGAAACGAAGGAAGAGACCAACGGAGAAGCAGGGAGGAAGGCAATATAGTCTAGAGGAGGAAGGAGATGGACTAATATGGCTGTGGCGTATGTGTTTTTTTTTTCATTGGAGCATTGCTAAATACTGTGTTTCTCTTTTTTCTATGCATTAATTTTAATTGGTCTTAAACTTTTGTTGAGACCTTACCGGTCTTAAACTTCTCTGTTTTGAGACCTTAACCGGTCCTAATCTATGTATCCTAAACTAGTGTGGTCGGTTTCCTATCGTTGGAGCCTACTTGTAAGTTTATACTACTTGTATAAGTTTATAAGGACTTAGTTGGCTTGTTGAAGAAGATGTACCCAAACTACAACTATGTAAATATAGTTTTTTGCAGTGCCTCACTTTCATTTGAACGCTCAAAAGGACTGCCTTTACTTTTAGAACTTGGAACACTCAAAGAGAGACCGGGTAACTCTCTTGATTTTTCTTTTTTAAAAAACTCTCTTGATTTTTGCAGAATTATTGATGCTGACCATAAAGCACCGGTAACATGTCAGAAGCTGCGGGATTTGGGCTGGGAGCCAAGGAAGCTGGAGGAGATGCTCCCAGACAACATCGAATAGTACCAAATGGCAGGACTTCTCCAGGGATCAGCACTACGGGAAATTGTGCATTTGCCGAGTGCTCTGTTATTTGTCGAGTGCATACTATCGGACACTCAACAAAAAACATGTACCGGGGCATCCTTGACGCCTTCCCGGTTTTGTCCGTCTGACATTTGATCAGTGAACCAACTTAAGTGGTGTGGCTTCTTTGTGAACTTGTGATCGCAGGCTTGGAACTTGGATGCTTAATGAATAAAGGGTCCGTATTCTGATTTCTGATGCTATATTTTTTTCCCCTTACCTTTCATTTGGAAGCAGCATTGTTGCTCTGTGTGGTGTGTGTCCATTTTTTTCAGCTGTTTTTGTTCTTTCGTGCGGTAGTTTCTTTTTTTTGAGGGAAACAGGAGGGGTCCAAGCCCCTACTGATTATATATTAATATTAAAAAGTAGAAGTTACAAATACAACAAGAAGAGGAGGAAGGAGAGAGCTATCAGAAAAAATAGTCTAAGTTGTGCAGCCATTCCGAAATATGGGGGAAGTAGGCAGTCTTTGCTCTATGGATAACCATGGCAAATTCTTGTCTAAATTTCATTTTGCAGGTTGCCAGATTAGACGCCTCATTGTCAAAGATCATTCTGTTTCTTGCTGTCCAAATTGTCCAACATAAGAGAATGATTATTTCCATGTAGAAAGGAACAGTTAGGGTGGCTTTGAAGGTTTGAAGATTTTCTTCAACTGTTTGTGTATCTTGTGCTACGCATCCCACCATTAGCCAACATTCCTTGGCAAAAGGGCACCTCAGGAACAAATGTTCTAATGTTTCTTCTTCACTTTGTGTGCATTGAGGGCATGTATATATTGGGAGGTCCATGTTTCTTCTTGTTATTATATTCCTTGTACTTAGCCTATCCTTTAGAAGGAGCCAGAAAAAGACTTTGTGTTGTAGTCGACAAGAGGACTTCCATGTCCATTTGTAAGCTGGTATAACATTTTGAAGATGAGAAACTCTCATTCCCCCAGATGTATCCCCATATGTCGTTGTCTTCCACCAAGTTGATGGATCGTATTTGGTTTTGCAGCTCCTGCAATTCATTGAAAGCTTCTTGAGACAGAGGGAGGTTGAAGAGCTGTGGAATTTGCGTTGTGACCGCAAACTTCTGGATTGAGATATGCTGAATATAAGTGGGGCATTGTAGTGCGTTTAATTTGCCCGTTCCATTGATCATGCCAGAGCATCATTGTTTTTGAACCCATGAGAGGTCTACGTGCGGTAGTTTTTGTTCGTGGCCTTGTCCATACTGTAAACGTTGTGCCAGTGTATATTCCCATTTGGTGATCTCTCACCATCTCGTGATAGAGAGTGCATAGGCAGTGTCGATAAGGTCTTCGTGGGACGAAGAGCGCCGCAAATCAGCAGGGAGATTATTAAGACGTCCTTGGCCTCAGAAAGCAACAGGGAAAAAGGACAGTAAATGTTTCGAAGGATGCTGAACAATGCACCTCGCCAGGAAGGATATGCCTATGGAACGTGGCGGTGCTCGAGCCCGCCACATACGGTGAGACATCGAAGACAGCGTTTCACGCTCGGCAAGATAGACAACCTGGGGGCCTAGAGAATGGGGTTTGGCCTCTTTTGCCGGAGAGAGAGATTAGTGTCAGGATGATGGTGGCGCGCGAGCAGAGACCTTGACCGTGGTACCCCGCGCCGTGTTGCATCTTCAGGGGGACAGGCTGACCTCAACAGACTGCAGTTTACGGTGCATTAATCTCCCTGGCGATCATGCATCAATCCTTATTTACGGCTTGTGTTAGTTGGAGCGTGAGGAGAGCGTGAGAGTTAAATTTCCAGCCTTGCCTTCTCGAGACGGCACGTCCTCCGCCACTCATCTCAGAAAGAAATTTACGTTCCCTCGCGTTGGAGCGTGTGGAGAGTGGAGACTGGAGTCTGGAGAGCCGTGCAAGTCCAGTTGACGACGTAGGCGCTGACATGGAGATGGCGTCGCCGCCGCCGCCGCGCCTGTGCGTGACCGGCGCCGGCGGGTTCGTCGCGTCGTGGCTCGTGAAGCTGCTCCTCTCCCGCGGATACGCCGTCCACGCCACCGTCCGTAACCCAGGTAGGACATCTCTATTATTAACGGTTCCTCTCGACTCTGCTTCTTGTTCATCGAGCGCATGAGAAGATACATTGCCTTCCTCTTTTTCAGGTGATCCCAAGAACGCCTTCCTGAAGCAGCTGGACAAGGCTTCCGAGAACCTAGGCATCTTCAAGGCCGACGTCCTCGACTACGACACACTGACGGCGGCGTTCGCGGGGTGCGAGGGGGTGTTCCACCCGGCCTCGCCGGTGCCCGCAGAAAAGATGGAAGATCCTGAGGAAAGTATCTTCTTCTCTGTGCGGCGCGCTGATCCTGCATCTCCCTTCTTCAGGCAGCTTACTGACACTATTTGAAATTTTTCTCAAACAGAAAGAGGTGTTGGCTCCTACTGTCAAGGGCACTGCGAATGTCCTCAAGGCTTGTACTGCAACGGATGTTCGGAAACTCATAGTGGTGTCCTCTA
Organism: Eleusine coracana subsp. coracana; assembly: GCA_032690845.1. Classification (NCBI taxonomy): domain Eukaryota; kingdom Viridiplantae; phylum Streptophyta; class Magnoliopsida; order Poales; family Poaceae; genus Eleusine; species Eleusine coracana. The sequence continues at coordinate 51,695,888 of CM064427.1, read as the reverse complement.
TCGCGGCTTCTTGTTTCGATCCAAGCTGGCCTGAAGATAAACTCAAGGACGAGACTTGCTGGACAGACAAACAGCTCTGCATGGAAACTGAGGTCAGAAATACTACTACTATTCCTCAATCGTGTTTGCAATTTAACAGTTTATGATAGGTTCGACGAATTGGCAACTTCCGAAGCAATGCTAATCCATCAGAAACCACGAGCTTTGTTTCTAAAATATGCATCTGCGAGTAAAGTTCATTTTATAGACAGGTCCAACCTTCTTTTTTGGAAAACAGACAGGTCTAGTCAACCTTTGTTTCCATTAGTTAAATCTGCAACACATCTTCAGCGTTCGTGACTATTTGTTATAGACAATCACTTACTCGAGGACATTTCCTTATTGCTGTGCCAGAACTGGTACTCTCTTGCCAAAACTGAAGCAGAAGAAATGGCTTTGGAGCACGCAAAGGAAAACGGACTGCATGTCGTTACGATTTTGCCGGGTCTGATTATCGGGCCAATGTTACAGAACGTGGTGCTAAACACTACCAGCCAAGTTCTACTATATATCATAAAAGGTATAAGTATTCATTATTGCACTTGTGTGGTATTTCCTTGTTCACTTTTTTGCAGGACAGGATATATAGTCATCTTGGACGCTGCACCATGCACCCACCTGATAGTTTGATATGCTCAGAAGAAAAAAGAGCAATCTCTATCTGCATGGTACTCCACTCTAATTCGATTAGCTCGTTTGCAGGAGGCCCTGAGACAATTAACAACAAATTCTGGCAATTAGTAGATGTCCGCGACGTGGTCGATGCAATGTTGCTAGCGTACCAGAAGGCAGAATCATCCGGGAGGTACATCTGCGCGCTGGACCAGATGGACATTAAGGATTTGGTGGTTTTGATGAAGAGCATGTACCAAAACTACAACTACGTGGACAAGCAAGTATCTTTGTATCACTGTCATATAACTCATGTTTGGGCTGCGAATTGGTGCTGCCGTTTGTGCTTTTCATTCATTCACACATGCATGATCTGGATTGCAGGATGGCTGATGTGGATTATAAGGCTGAAACAACGTCAGGCAAACTGAAGAGCCTGGGATGGACGCCACGGAAGCTTGAAGAGACTCTCGCGGATAGCATCGAGTACTTCGAAAAGGCTGGGCTTCTTCAGGATGAGGAGCCTTGCCGGCTCCCCTATTTCTACCGTGTGACAGCCGAACAATGAACGCGTGACGGTTGAATTATCACAGCATGCATGGGCATGGGATAAGGTTGCAGCTTGTATGCCTTTTCTTTCAGCTGATCAACTCTTGGTGCCACGACGCCGTTTCATTTCCTTTTGTGATTTTTCTTGGTCCTGTTCTGATCAAGCCACATCGTTAAAAGTTTCTCGTGCTTCATGCTCTGCAAACTTTGGAGAAACATGATAGGGTTTCTTGTTGTTTAGTTAACTACTACTATTTTGTGCTGGGCGAACAAGACTGCATCTGGAGCAGTTGGGCATAGGCTACAATACATCGCTGACTTCTCGTGCGTTCGTGTCACAAGGCTTTCCCAAGCGTGTACGAACACTACTGTCCTTTCGTTAACAAAATGATCCAAGTCTTAAGCTAATTGGTGGTTGGTTTGTTCGTTGTGAATACAAAATTTCTATGACGTCGTTATATTTTGTAGAAAGGAGCATATGCGACGACAAAAAGGAATTTAATTAACAATGTATTAGCAATTTTTTAGCTGCGTTGGGCTAGCTAATGGGATAATTGTTTATCTGGGAGGCTGACTAACAATTAGTCAGAGTAATCACCGGATTGTTTGTAATCACTAGAGAAAATTTTAGCAGCTAACCATTATATCCATAGTGGTTCCAAACAGGGATAATCTGGTAAACTTAGTAGTTGCAACCGTTTTGATGATGCATCATTAGCTTTAGTTAATCGTCCTGACGGGCGTACATCTTGAATAAGGTAGCTTACTTCTGCACTCCTTTGGCTCTTTAATTTGCTGACGGGGCAAAGGAAGGAGCAGGGACACCGAATTCCAAGGAAGGGGGGGGGGGGGGGGGGGGGGGTACACAGACACAGAAAGAAAGAAACCAGGCACACACTGCCGGAGAGATGGCGTCGCAGCCGCGCGTGTGCGTGACCGGAGCCGGCGGGTACATCGCGTCATGGCTCGTCAAGCTGCTCCTCTCCCGCGGCTACGCCGTGCACGCCACCGTCCGAGACCCAGGTTACACTGGTCATGTCTTTTTGGGCCCTGCTTCGTGTTCATCGATCAAGCCGCCATGTGATGTGAATACTGTTGTTTCATGCAGACCATCCGAAGAACGCGTTTCTGAAGCGGCTGAACGGGGCCTCCGAGAACCTGCGCATCTTCAAAGCCGACTTGCTTGACTACGACACGCTGACGGCCGCCTTCGCCGGGTGCGAGGGCGTCTTCCACACGGCGTCTCCGGTGCCCGACGAAAAGCATGTCGATCCTGAGGTTTGATGATCATGTGCCGCTATTGCTTGCTTTGTCTCTCGTGGTCGAGCAGCTATATCTGAACAATAGACTCGAGCTCGATTCCCTGTGCTTCTATTGACCATTTGCTGATTGCTCAGAACGAGATGATGGTTCCTACGGTGAAGGGCACTCAAAATGTCCTGGAGGCTTGCTCAGCGACGAACGTTCAGAAACTCGTCGTGGTCTCGACCGTTGGCACTGTCTGTCTGAACCCCAATTGGCCTGAAGGTAAGATCAAAGACGAGAGCTGCTGGTCAGACAAAGAGCTGTGCAGGGAAATTGAGGTGAGAACTATCAAACACTCTATGGACAGGCTCAACCCCGTTTCCATCTACTGCATCTTAATAGCACGAGAATAAGATTATTGAGTTCTTATAAGTGATTGAGGAGGAGGAGTGCCTTCTTGAGGACATTTACTTGTGGTTGCAGTGTTGGTACTGCCTTGCCAAGATCGAAGCAGAAGAGATGGCCCTGGAGTACCGAGAGAAGACCGGACTGAACATCGTCACATTTCTGCCTGGCCTGGTTGTTGGGCCAATGTTGCAGACTGAACGAATCAACACCACCACAAAAGTCTTGCAATATATCATAAAAGGTTCATCCCAAAGCGTAGTTATATACCGTACTCTGCACTGCACAGTTCATAGTTTGAAGAAATTTTAGCTACTAGATTCGCCACCCACTGAAAACGTGTAACCAATGCAAGCTCAGAAAAAAAATACAGAACGTGGCTTCCCTCTATCTCTGTTGTGAGTTGTGACTGCATCGTTTTGTTGGTCGCAGGAGGACCTGACACAATAAACAACAAGTTCTGGGCACCCGTTCATGTTCACGACGTCGCCGATGCACTGCTCCTCGTGTACGAGAAGCCTGAATCATCCGGAAGATATATCTGCGCGCTGGAGCAGATGGACATAAAGGATATGGTGAACCTGTTGAAGAGCAAGTACCCTAATTACGATTACGTGGACAAGTAAGTACTATCATCATCTATCTGAATGTCATGTTTTGTACTAGTCGCGGCGCTTGTGCTTGTTGCTGTTTGCACTTTTGACGCATATGGTCTGGGTCGCAGAATGGTGGATGTGGATTTCGGTCTTGCGGTTTCGTCAGAGAAACTGAGGAACCTGGGGTGGAAACCCAGGAGCCGGGAGGAGACGCTCGCCGATGGTCTCGAGTTCCTCGAAAAGGCTGGCCTCCTCAAGGAACCTTGCCGGCTCCCCTACTTCTACCGCATGAACGCTGAGGAGTGACCCATGATATTATTTTGTTACGGTTGAAATAATGAAATATCACTGGATATGTTTCGTGACATGGGAAGCTGTCGTTCTGGATATTCAGTTTCTGTGTTTCGTTCAGAACCATGCTGCTTGTTGCTTTTGCTTTTGTGTGCCTTCCATTAACCACTTGTGTGGCGGTTGCTTGTATATGCACTGTCTATGTGACGTCCTTCGTCCAAGAAAACTGTATGTACATGTATGATGATCAGTGCACTAGTGGTTTCGTGATTTTTTTTTTTTTTTTGCAGCTTAGCCCTTTTTAGTTTCTTTTCGCAAATAGGCACCGCCAGTGCCGCACGTGCCTTTCGCAAATAAACACGGGCAATGGTTGACGAACGGGCGGGCCCTGTTCGGCACGGCCCATGTACGGTCATATTCGGGCTGATTTTGCTGGGCTGGCACGGCACGATTCCTGAGGGCCGGCCCGATCTGTACATTGAACGAAGAGAAAAAAAATCAGTGACAAGGTTGCAAATGTCGGCGACAGCGACATCCTCCGACGACCATCTGGCCGGCGAAGAGGAGGGCGCGATGATTCCTCGGCTGCTGATGGCCAGGTGCTCGAGGAGGGCGCGATGATTCCTCGGCTGCTGATGGCCAGGTGCTCCTTCGTTCCTGCTCACTTGATTCCCTCCACCTGATGACCGGGATTGCTCGGATTCGTTCGTTTGGCGTGTTCTCCCCTTCGATGGCCGGTCGCTGTCTGGTGGTAGGGCAGGGAAGTGGCAAGCCGGCGAGCCGGCGAACGATGGCGGAGATATATAGAGGGGATGAAACGAAGGAAGAAGCTCAGCGGAGGAGCAGGGAGGGAGGCGGCGCAGTCTAGAGGAGGAAGGAGATGGCCTTGCCGTCGCCGCTGCGGCGCGTCTGTGTCACCGGAGGCGGCGGGTTCATAGCCTCTTGGCTCGTCAAGCTGCTCCTCTCTCGCGGCTACTCCGTGCACGCCACACTCCGTGATCCAGGTATTCTATTTCGCATCGCTTCTTGTTTTGTTGCCGCTCATAAATCGTTGTGGCTAATGGACGATGATTTCAGATGACCCAAAGAACGCCCATCTGAAGAAGCTGGACGGGGCTCCGGAGAACCTGACTTTGTTCAAGGCCGATGTGCTCCACTACGACTCGTTGAAAGCCGCCATTGTGGGGTGTGAGGGGGTGTTCCATCTTGCCTCTCCTGTGCCTGAAGATAAAATTGTGGATCCTGAGGCAAGTGTGGATGCACCTTTTTTTAGGAGAAATTCTTGTTTAGCCATACATTTGCATACATGAAGCTCTAACGTCACTATTGAATGCGAACAAATATATGAAATAGTGCCAGTTAAAGATAGGCACAAGTATTGTTACAACTCTGTACTGCGTACAAGTACATATTCAGTGTTTGTATTTTCTGTATACGACTCCAAGACTTTATCACTCAGTGCGTGTATATCTAGATGGGAAAATATTTTAACGGAATTGTAAAATTGCTCTGAATTCTTGTTTACTTGTATTTATCAACAGAAGATCTTGTACTAATCTCATGCTACATACAACCATGCAGTTAGAAATGTTGGCCCCTGCCGTGAAGGGTACCTCAAATGTTCTTCAAATTTGCTCATCCACGAAGGTTCAGAAACTTGTGGTGGTGTCGTCTACTTCTGCAGTTCATTTTAATCCGAACTGGCCTCAAGATAAGCCTAAAGATGAGAGTTGCTGGTCAGATAGAAAACTATGCACTGAAACTGAGGTTAGTAATATTTGAAGTTGCTGCAACATTTGTACTATGTACTCATAGCTAAAGCGGCATATGGAAGATGGGAATAGCTGCAATGGGAGTCGGAAGCATTTTCCTTATTATCAAACACAAACATCTGATTTAACTTAGTTACATGGCGAAGCATCTGATTTAACTTAGTTATTACATGGAGTGTGGATGCTTGTTGTTATTGGCATATTTCAGTTATGATCATCTGATTATCCGACTTCAGACCAGATGGGATTTTCTTTAACTATTTCTGTTGATAGGAATGGTATTCTGCAGGCAAGACGGCTGCCGAAGAGACAGCCTGGGAATACTCAGAGAAAAATGGGCTGAAAGTTGTTACAGTTTGCCCTTGTCTGGTTTTTGGCCCACTATTGCAACCTACTGTCAATACCAGCAGCAAAGTCCTCATCTATACTATAAAAGGTTCCTCTTTATTTAACTATTTTCCATGCTTTGAACTATCTTTTATGTAACAGAATCAACTGGATTCATTTAATTACATACCCGATCCTCATGCTGCATGTCTGAATTTTGCTTGAATCTGCTAAAATTCTGTTGGTTCTTTATAGGAGGTCCCAATGCAATGAAAAACTTCATGTGGCACATTGTGGATGTCCGTGATGTGGCTGATGCTTTAGTTCTGGTATACGAAAAACCAGAGTCGTCAGGGAGATACATATGTGGTGGCGATAACATTAGCACAAATGATATGGTGGAGTTGTTAAAGAAAAATTATCCTACCTACAATTATGTTAGCTGGTGGGTCTCTTCTCATATGTCTTCGTTGAATATAGCATAAATGGCCAGTGCTTAACATGACTTGAATTTTGACCACCTCACATGCTTGTGCAGTAACATTGATATTGATCTCCAATTTGCACCAATTTCATCTGAGAAACTGAGGAGCCTGGGATGGAAGCCGAGGGAATTGGAGGAAACACTCTTAGATAGTGCTGATTGCTACGAAAAGGAAGGAATTCTGCATGATGTGGTGGGACACCCTTGCTGTCTTCCCTATATTTTCCGTGTTGCTCATCAGAAATGAATCCAACACTTCAGTGCAAAATGCTTGATCTCATGTATGCTACTACTTGGTAATTTTCATAAGGCATCCTACTAAACATGTTGGCAATAGGATGAGTTGTGCTTGAAGAAAATTTCCATCCATTCAGCGTAGAATGCGGCTGTCTTTCATTTCAGCTAAATGCATGTACACTCTTTTCTACAATAACTAGTAACGAGACTTTATTAGTTCCAAATGTTCAATTTCTACTCATTGACGTGGCCTGTCTATGTACGATATACTAATATGAATGCAAATAGCTAAGTATATACTCCTCTGATCTGGAAATGATGATGTTTCAGACAGCCAAATTAGCGTGTAGCTATTTCATTTTTGATGTACTAAACATCAACATGACAATAAAGGAGGGAGTATCAACATGACAAGAACGGAGGGAGTATCAACATTCCACATTTTGCTAAGTGTATTTTTCTTTTCTCGAATGATGCAAAAAAAGAGTGCATTTTTCTTTTCTCAGATGATGCATGAGGTGCTAGTTCTACATGAGAGTGATGATTTCAACTAAAGCAATAATTTCAAGCTATAACTATTCAGAAGAAATTTAAGTATTTGCAACCCTTGCGATTGACACGTGCTAGTTCTATTATTTGTGTGACTTCGCTTGTTTATTCTGCCATTCGTGCACATGCGCATAGTCTTTTTTTCTCGAAAGATTCGAGCGATCTTGGCGACCTTAATGGAGCCATCTGTGATCTGTGAGTTTTGGATGCTACCACTACCGGCTTGTTCATACTTGCCATCACTCGATCGTCCACTAGTCCACCAGTGGGTGAGGAAGGCTGCAAGCCGGCTGGCATTCCTTGGTTTATGGATATGGCGTCGTCTCCGCCGCCGCGCGTGTGCGTCACTGGAGGCGGCGGGTTCGTCGCCTCGTGGCTCATCTAGCTCCTCCTCTCTCGCGGCTACGCCGTGCACGCCACCGTCCGCGACCCATGTAAGCAAGCGCCTCCCATTCCCACCCGTCCTTCCTTCCCCCAGACGCCGCCTCTCCACCGCTGCATCTGCGCTCTACTGTTCTTGGCGGAGTTGTGGGGGCTGATGGAAGCGAACGAACACCATTTTAGGTGATCCCAAGAACGCCCACCTGAGCCGGTTGGAGGGGGCGGCAGAGAACCTGCGCCTGTTCTATGCCGACTTGCTCGACCCTGACGCGCTAGCGGCCGCCATCACCGGGTGCAAGGGGGTCTTCCATGTCGCCTGCCCGGTGCCCATGGATAAGGTTGCTGATCCTGAGGTGTGTATCTCTTCTGAAATAATTTGGCTGGTATGAAACTGTGTGTCTGAATCACAATTTTCAGTCTTCAGTTTTTATTATTATTATTATTGCGAGAATTCACTGAGTCACTGCTATTAAGATGCACTTTTCTTACTTAAAAAACCTAAAGGGCACTTTCCTGGAGTAATGCATCTATTGGGACAGTCTACAATTTGTTCAAAAGACCGTGTTACTGCTTAATCAATCGCAGATTTCTGATGGTTTACCATATGCCGAATACAACCACACAGTCAGAAGTACTGGCTCCCGCTGTGAAAGGCACTTTAAACATTCTTCAGGCTTGCTCAGCGAATAATGTACAGAAGGTGGTTGTGGTTTCATCCACTTCTGCTGTTCATTTTAACCCGAATTGGCCTCAAGGTATACCCAAAGACGAGAACTGCTGGTCGGACAAAAATTTATGCTTGAAAAATGAGGTCAGTTTGTGAGTTACTATCACAAAAAACCCTTCACAATGCACACAGTTGCACTTGAACATTGGTTTATTATTGCTTCAAGAAGGATTTGTGTAGGGCTAACTTAGCCCTGCTGGCAGGACTGGTATATGGCTGCCAAGACTATAGCCGAAGAGACAGCCTTGGAGTATGCAGAGAGAAATGGACTCAATGTTGTTACGGTTTGCCCTTGTGTGGTTTTAGGCCCTCTACTGCAGCCAGTGGTCAATGTTAGCAGCGAATTCCTTATATACGTCATAAAAGGTTGCCATATTTTTACTGCTATTTTTACCAGTGTTTATTTTTTGGATCATCAGTTTTCACACACATGATTATTTTTCTGTCTTATTTAAGAATACTGATTTCTTGTCTAACTAATTGCCAATGTTACATGGTTGAGTGTTTCTAGCTGGGATCAGACTAATAAACTAGACTGTAGTATTAGTTTACTTAAAACAGACCTAGACTATAGTATTAGTTTACTTAACTAAATTGCTGTTTTAAGCAAATGTCCTTGGTGGTATTGCTTCTTTTAGGTGATGGGAACAGAATCCTAGCCTTTACTTCATAACAAGCTATGACCTACAACAGGCTTATGACATACTACTGCACTTCTGTTTGCTAAATTTAAGAAGGGTATTGCTAGTTGGCTTGAGTCACCTCTGTTCTACCTACAAGCAACGTGCAAAGTTTGCCCCCTTCTAATTGTGAAGTTCTTGGTTCTAATGCTTTCCTGCAACTTTCTTTATAGCTATTCTTATAAACGAAACTTCTCATTGCTAACTACAGTATTAATAAAGTTATGAAATCATTTTTGCTTTTCTGCACTGCTGTATACTTCGTCCTCTTAAAAAACAGGAAAAACTGCAAATAATGCTGAAATCCTGTTACCTTGATTACCAGGAGGTCCTATTGTAATGAACAACATGCTGTTTCACATAGTTGATGTCCGCGATGTGGCTGAGGCTTTGCTTGTAGTGTATGAGACAGCAGAATCATCTGGGAGATACATCTGTGCACCGGATCGGACTAACACGAAAGATTTGCTGAACGTGCTGAAGAAGACTCATCCTAACTACAATTACGTGACCTGGTGAATCTCTCACCATTTATATACGTGTTATTATAGTTGGAATGATTAGCTTATATTTACATGATTTGCATCTCTGCTGCAGCGCCAATGATCCGGATCATAAATCAATAGTTACGCCGATTACTTCACAGAAACTGAAAAACCTGGGCTGGAAACCAAGGAAAATAGATGAAACACTGTCAGACAGCATTGAATATTACGAGAAAGCAGGTCTTCTTCAGGATGTAGAGGGACACCCTTTTCGTCTTCCTCAGCCTTTTCATATGGCTACAGAGAAATCATAAATGATGTGTAGTCCACACACAGATACTGCTTTTATCTAATTATGCTTAGAACATTGTTGATTATTAGTGTATAATGTTCTTAAAATAATTATAAGTTTATTATGTTTTGTTGGGCCTGCTTGTCCATTCGTATGCTTTTCTGTTAAATATGTGGTTTGTGTTAATTGTATTCCATTATCTGTCTGAGAAATTTATCTATACATACCCTCTTTTCCTTGTTTTCACTTTTTAGAACTGTTAAGTAGTCGTCAAAAAGCAAGGGCTGATTAGTACACGTCACCAATCAGCTATTAGTACTTCCGCTTACTGATTTGTATTCTCAGTTTTTTGCATGTTCATTCCTTAAAATTACTTGAATTACAATCACTAGCTTGTGGCGGCTAACACAATTTCTTGATCTGAGACCTTCCACAACAACATTGGAGAGAATGCCACAAAGATGAACAAGCGATGAACAGATCTTGAGGGGAACTTTCTTTCATTATAAATGATGATCATAATGTTCAGAAAAAAAAAATGTAACTGATCAAGATTAGTATCCAATATAGGAGGCTACACATGCCATTACTAACAAATTTTGGTGCAGAGAAATTACAATAAGGTTGAAGCTGGTGGAGCAACTTCACTAGAAACAGTTCATAATAGATTATCTGATGGTCACGTGCTGGTGTTCAATCCAAATACGTGAATCTAGAGGAAAATCGCTTTATTAATTGATTTGATTTGTCTTTTATTCAGCAGTCACCCTGGGCAATGATATGGATTATTGAGTGTATGTGATCTGCCAGGAGGACTATTGGTGGGACGTGGTTGGCTGATGTCTCAGAGGCGCAGAGCTGAGTTGGCTGACGACTAGGGAGCAAGACAAGCGTGACCACTGACCCGGACCTGTGGTGTATGATGGTTGGAAGGACGGAGGGAGCTGCCCGGAACGTGGAAACGGTGTGCGTCCTCCTGGCTCGTGAAGCTCCTCCTTTGACGTGGCTACACGGTTACACCCTCCACGGCACTGTCCGCGACCTGAGTACTCAGCTCCTTTGACGTGGCTAAATGGTGATTAAAAGTTGGCTAAACTTTTAGTCAGTTGAAAATTAGCAAGTCCCTAAATTATAAGCCATCCTCATCCAAAGAAATCGCCATTGTCCAAGTCTGAAGAGTTAATTTGAATACTAAACACAAGCACTACATAAGTTATATAAAGCTTGAGTACTAAATTGCAAAACAAGAAACAAAAGGTTGAGTTGGGTGCATGGCTCCCCCAACAATCGATTCTGGTGACCAGCAGCATCCGTCTCTCTCTCTCTCTCATTTCTTCGTTGGACCAAGCCGCGTCACCCCCTTCTCCTCATGCAGTTGCGCTGCCGCGCGCTCTCCCTTCCCCTCTCATGGCTGTGCACCAGTTGTGAGTTTGCGGTCGGTTGTGCGCCGTCCTCTTGTCACACCATCCAGCCCCGCCTCCGCTGCCTCTTGTCGGATTGTTCATGTTTACGGAGGAGGAAAAGTACGGAAGGGAGGCTCACACACGGGACGGACTCACAACGGACGTCTAGGCCGGCAACCCATAGCCCATGGAGCGGCCTGGCGTCTGGTTAGCGACTCGCTCGTTCGAAAATGGCTGTGAAAATCGACGTGTTGGAAGCGAAGAGCGGCCACGCCACCTCAAATATTGTGGGGTGAAAAACTGAAAATCCTTTTGTCAGCTTCACACTGACTATGCTGAAGGTGCGAGGCAACCATGCCACAAACCAGATGTAACGAGGGTAACTTCGAAACATATTTCTATGGGCCCATATCTACAGTTCTATGCAGTACACAGTCATTCACTTGCACTGGCCTGCTACTGCTAGGCCCGTGGCTTACCGTAGTGTACATCGCAACAAGCGCTTACATGCCGCGGACTAACTCCCAAAAGCCGAAGGACGGCCTCGTTATTAGGTCTCTGTGCACTCGCGTCGCGCGTACAGATCTCGTGCCTGATGCGTCGTCATCGAAAGAGCGCCGGGAGCGCGGGAACGGCAGGACGGCTTGCGGCACGGGCGCCGGCGGGTACATCGCCTCATGGCTCGTGAAGCTACTTCTGTCCCGCGGCTACACCGTTCATGGCACTGTCCGCGACCTGAGTATGTCGTAATTTAATTTTTGTCTCCGGAAGTTTATTCATGCTGCTTGTAGCTTTCAATCCAAATTAAATTTTTATCTTACTTAAATTAAGTATGGCATGCGTTCATGTTTCGTGATTAACTTGCACCATATATATTTCAGGTGATATGAAGACGGGCCATCTGAAGCGGCTACAGAACGCTGCTGAAAACCTTAGGCTTTTCAAGGCTGATCTCCTTGACTACGACATGATGGCAGCTGCCATTGCGGGGTGTCAAGGTGTTTTCCATGTTGCCACTCCAGTGCCTTCCGAGAACTTGACTGATCCAGAGGCAAGTTGTGTGCTCCTCGAATCTGAAATCTGATTCAGGAATATGTACCATTTGTATTCCCTTTCAAAAAAACAAAGTATTCCCTTGCAGTTTACAATATCTATCCCATGCGTACACAACTCTGCAGCTACAAATGTTGGCTCCTGCTGTTACGGGCACCACAAATGTACTCAAGGCCGCCTCTGCCGCGAAAGTTCAGCGAGTGGTAGTTGTGTCATCCATCGTTGCTGTTGAGATCAACCCGAAAGGTTGGCCTGAAGGAAAGGTCAGAGATGAGAACTGCTGGTCGGACACAGAATTTTGCAGGAAGATCAAGGTACTTTGTGCTGCTAAATTCAACACTGCGTGTTACTCCCTCCATTTATTTGCTAGTTCAATTGTAGTTCAAGTGGTCTATCAGAACATCAAGAACTTAAAAACGGAAGGTAGTACTATAAAGCTGTGATCACTTTGCTGCCTCTGTTACTACAGAGCTGGTATCCTGTTGCCAAGGTGATAGCAGAAGAGGCGGCGCTTGAATACGGGCGTCAAACCGGGCTCGATGTGGTAACTCTGAATCCAGGGCTGGTGTTTGGTCCCCAGCTGCAGCCGATGGTTAACGCAAGCAGCCAGTTCCTCATCTACCTATTGAAAGGTTCGGATCATCACACAACATATGGAAATGCCTTGATCGCGTTACTTTTTTTACCGGATTCATTCATAGTTAGATCTTTGCACGGTATATTTGATCCGAGCACCGATACAGGAGGCCCTGACCGAGTGAGGGACAAACTGTGGCACATCGTTGACGTCCGTGACGTTGCTGACGCGCTGCTGCTGATCTACGAGTCGCCTGAAGCTTCCGGCAGGCACATCTGCGCGCCTCACGTCATCAGCGTCCGCGACCTGCTGAACTTGCTGAAGAGCAAGTACCCTGATTACACTTGCCTTACCAAGTAAAAACTTGTACTCTTGAACCCGCTTATTATATAATACTTCTCTATAAATAAAAGATTAAAAGTAAATTAAATAGTCAGACAAAATCATAGCTTCTCTTCCATTTCCTTGAACACTAAATCCGGTTGTCACAGCTAGTTACTGGCAATTGATTGGCAGGGATGCTATATATGACATGGATCATCCAGCACCAATGACGTCTAACAAGCTAAAGAAGCTTGGATGGAGCTGCCGAACCCTGGAGGAGACGATCGAAGACACGGTCCAGTTCTGTCGGGGCGCCGGGTTTCTGGAGAATGTGGACGGGGCGCCTCCCTGCCGTTTCCCTCCTGTTTATAACATGATCTAATTGCGGCCTGGTTTGATCATCTCACAGGTGAGCCAAACAATCAAATGATGAAGGGTATGCGATCATTAGTAATTACAGTGATCTGGGTGATATGGATGGAGAGAAACACAATAATTTTTTTATCACAAGGAATGCAACATCATATAGCTACTCGAAGGTATAAAAGAAGAAGTCAACATGTTGTGTATGGCGGGTGCAAAACATCTCGCTGGCAGTGATCGTGCGAGCAAATAGTAAGTAGTCCACCTTGTGCCTAGCAAACCTAGCCCATGCTCCTGGGGTTGCTGCATGTTGTAAGGTGCATCTTGCGCCAATAACTCTGTTTCTCCTTATAAATGAAAATGCCGGTAATGCTGAATCTTTCAAAAAAAAAACATGATCTAATATCGGAAACAGAATTTGATTGCCTTTTGGTTCTTTGTAGTATTGTTCTATTCCAAATTTGAACAAGGTTAATGTAATTCATGGTGCTGTCTACTATGTGTTGTTAAGTTTTTCTTTTCACAATAAAAGCAAGGACCACCTGTCAGTTAAGATGGTTGAGACGATTCTTGTTCCTCATAACACTAATATAAAAATAATTTTAGAAACACATTGAACTGTTTTGTTGAAGAAAGTTTTTCAGTGACAGTCATTTCTGGCAAACCAACTGTCGAGCATCTAGGCAATATAATTCGGGAAACGGCAGGAGGGGCAACGTATCAGGAAAGGAAAATAACCGCTAAGAGTCTAGTGCTATTTCCTCCTGGTTCCTGCACATGCAGTGAACTGTAACGGTGTAACCCAAACAAAAAATGGAAACAATTTCCTTCTGTATATAGCTATAAATGTTCTCATTTCAACTGTATATGCCCGCACTAAAGGGCACTAAAGAGTAGTTAGTACCATAAGGTTCTTTATTCGCTGCAATGGTCAATCCAACTTGTTAACAGCAATATTCCTAGCTCGTACTGAGTGACCTTTATTTTTCTGACACGACTACAGCGAGAAATGTTGGGCCCTGCTGTCACTGATACAAGATATATACTTGACGCTGCTTTGGCTGCAAAGACTCAACGAGTGGTGGTTGTTTCATCCATGTTAGTGTTGAGATCAACCCAAAAGATTGGTTCAATAATGACAAGACCAGAGATGAGAATTATTGGTCAGACAGAGTTCTGCAGGAACAATGAGGTAATTATAGTATGACGCTTTGGCTTGTGAAATTTTTTTAGGGTGTGTTTGGGATAAAGAAAATTCAAAGGAATTTCAAAGGAACTCATTCCTAAGAAATTTTTCCTACACTTGGTGTTTGAAATGGAGAAATGGTGAATTCCTTCCCTTAGAAAAGGAATGAGTTCCTTCACAAAACGTAGGAAAGAAAAAATAAGGTTAAAGCTAAGGAAAAAATTTCTTTGTTTTGTTTAGGATAATGGTTGCTTCACAGACAATGAAATTTGCTAACACAATACAAGAAGAAATTATTTTAAGAAGAAAAATTAGTAGTTAATAGGATTAATTTGTTTTTAAATGACTTACATAATAATAACATGATTATTAAATATTTTAATTAGTTATAATATATATTGTTTAGTTATAATAATATTTTTATTTCTATATTTCTATTCCTGCATTTCAAACACCTTAAGTTCTCCATTCCCCTGTCTTAGATTCCTATGGTTTTCTCACTTTTTAGATTGCTATGTTTTCTTAATTTCTGTATTTTTTTCTATTCCTATATTTTTCGTTCCTGTATTCCAAACACACCCTTACAGTTTAAGGGTCTTTTGCCTTGTGAATGAATGTACAGGACTGGTGTCCTGTTACCATAATCACATCTGAAGAGGCAGCGCTTGAATAAGGATGGTAGATTGGGCTGGACGTTGTGACAATCAACCAGGCATTGGTGTTTGGTCCCCTGATGCAACCGATGCGTAACACGAGCTGCCAGTTCCTCATCTACTTCTTAAAAGATTCATCTGGTCGCATTTCTGTTACTTGACTCACTAGTTAGCTGCAGTTGATTTCTGAATGTCCTGAATGCCGATGCAGGGGGCCTGCTGACCAGATGAGGAACAAGCTCTGGCACATTGACGACGTCTGTGACGTTGCCGACGCGTTGCTCCTGCTCTACGAGGTGCAAGCCTCCGGCAGGCACATATGCGCGCCTCATTTCATCAGTGCTTACGAGCTGTTGCCCTTGCTGAAGAACATGTACCCTGATTACCCCTGCATAGCCGAGTAAACTTCGTACCACACCATTTTCAAGATACTGGAACGCAAAATCCAAACCCAACTCATTTGCCACTTGGCATGGAGAACATCTCTGATATGGATACTCCGATGACTTCCGACAAGCTAAAGAAGCCTGGGTGGAGCTGTTGATCCCTGGATGAGATGATCGCCGACACCATCGAGTTCTGCAAGAAGGCCAAGTTTCTTGCTGGCGTGGAAGGGGAGCCCTGCTGTTTCCCTCAAGTTTGCAACAAATCTTGACATAGAACTTGTCGGCTTGACAGGAGTATCATCTATAGTACAAACCTATGAATCTGTTCTCCGTGCCAGACTAATACTACTCCAAAAGCCCATGTGACATTGGAGTTTATTTAGATCTTCATGTTTGCGATGGTTGAGGTGGAGAAGAAATTTTTCGTTTTGTCTTTGTCATCTTTGTATCAAATGTTTTTCTTTTTCTTAATATAAGTCAGATATAAGATGTATGTATCTTTGTCATAAAAATTCAGATACTCAAGCTATGATAATAAAGAATAATCTATACAACTTATTAATTGAGATGAGATCCTCTAGATCACTTTTTTTTTACAGATATGTCCGTAACGATGTCGTATTCAGTTTGTATTCTACAATTCACAATCAATTTGAGTCGTTTTTGAACCATTTTCTAATCCTTTGTTGAATTGGACTCCGATTTCAATTCGATATTTCATACTAACAATAATTAATCATCTATTGCTTTAACATCATATTTTGAATGAAAAAGAATTCCAATAATAACTTACACTAAAATTATTATAATGAATATTTTTTTTAAAACTCAAAAAGATAAAGCAAAATAAAAATAGAGTAAATACTCAAACCAAAAAATCGATTAATTAAAAACTTTTTACAGCTAAAAAATATTTTAATTATAATTTTTTTTAATAAAAATCTGTGACAACGTAGAGGTATTTTGCTAGTCATATATATAAGTAAGAATATATGAAATTTCTCTTGCACGATCTCGAGGATAGGATGTGTGTCCTATGTGGAAGGTTAAACTTTTCATACAAATTTCCCAGTTATGTCGTTCCAATCACGTGCAAATTATTGTTGTACAAGAAAGCTAAATTTAGCAGCATTTGACTCTGAAAAATGCAGAAAAGAAAACAAGAAAAAACGATCCAAAAAGAAAGATTCTCGCCATGATCGGAACGGCTAGTCTGGACCAACAACCAAGCAAACGGAGTCCAGAAGCTTCCACCCACACGTCGCGGCCCACTGTCAGCCACAGACCTGACCCGAAGAGAATCACAGGAATGCCCCTGGCCTCCGTTTCTTTCCCCTGTCGCAAGCCAGTGCGGCTGGCCGCGAGGGGTTTAAGGCTTCGAGCGCACACGCCGCCGCAGCCCACTAGGGTTTCTCACCTCCTCCTCCCCGTCCCCACAAGCCGCCGCCGCGGAGATCCAAGCTCAAGCGCCAAGCATGGCCTACGGAGCTCTCATCGCCTCGAGGCTGGCCAGGTCGAGCCATGTCCTCGCCTCCGCCATTTCACAGGTGCGTGATGTCTCTGTTCCCCTCCCCTCTTCGATTGCAATTTCTTATCCTTCCTCAAATTCTTACCTTTAGGATACAGGATCGAGGTTTCTGGTATTAACTGTTCTTATGTTAATGTTTATGCGATGCTTAAGTTGATTCGATGTGCTGATATGTTGCGTTGTGTGATCTGTTTAGGCTCCGGTGGCCCACCGAACCGCGCCGCCTCTGCTCTCCAGGCTTGGAGCTGTGGCTCGTGCTTTCAGGTAATTAGGAACTTGGTTTCGGGTATCTTGAGTTGGTGTACGTCTGTTGTATGCTTCTTGCTTCTGCGATGTTAAATTCGAAGTACTGTGTCCAGCTCGAAGCCGGCGGCGACTGATGTCATTGGGATCGATTTGGGCACAACGAATTCCTGCGTCTCCGTCATGGAAGGAAAGGTGTGGTCTTTCTCCTTTTTACTGTGGAACATGCTATGTTATGTCGTTTATACAGCAGTGTCTGTATCTGTATCCATCTGTATTAATAAGAAGTTAGAATAATTGATGGCATGCCCTTTTTTTTGGAATAGTATATACTATTATGTTTTGAGTTGGCATGATAGGATAGGGATACTGGTAGTCAGAAATAATGGATGGATTTGTTTGTGCAGACACCTCGTGTGATTGAGAACGCAGAAGGTGCCAGGACAACACCCTCTATTGTTGCCAAGAACCAGAATGGTGACCTTCTGGTTGGTATCACCGCAAGTCGGCAGGCGGTGACCAACGCCCAGAACACAGTCCGTGGGTCCAAGCGTCTGATTGGTAGAACATTCGATGACCCGCAGACTCAGAAGGAGATGAAGATGGTGCCTTACAAGATTGTCAGGGCTCCGAACGGTGATGCATGGGTTGAGATGGGTGGACAGCAGTACTCCCCCAGCCAGATTGGTGCATTTGTTCTCACCAAGATGAAGGAGACTGCCGAGGCATACCTTGGCAAGACAGTCTCCAAGGCTGTTATTACTGTCCCAGCTTATTTTAATGATGCTCAACGTCAGGCTACCAAGGATGCTGGTAGAATTGCTGGACTTGAGGTGTTGAGGATCATCAATGAGCCCACTGCCGCTGCTCTGTCATATGGAATGAACAACAAGGAAGGTCTCATTGCTGTATTTGACTTGGGTGGTGGCACATTTGATGTGTCAATCCTTGAGATATCGAATGGAGTTTTTGAGGTAAACTTTACACATCTTTTGTAGGTTCCTATATCTATTCAAATGTTTATACATGCGGACTGATTCATAATGTTGACGCATCTTATTCAGGTCAAGGCAACCAATGGTGATACATTCCTTGGTGGTGAAGACTTTGATGGTGCATTGCTCAACTACCTGGTTGGTGAGTTCAAGAAGTCTGACAACATTGATCTGAGCAAGGACAAGCTGGCGCTGCAAAGGCTTAGGGAAGCTGCTGAGAAGGCCAAGGTTGAGCTTTCTTCAACCATGCAGACTGAAATCAACCTTCCCTTTATTACTGCTGATGCCTCTGGAGCAAAGCACTTCAACATTACTCTGACCAGATCAAAGTTTGAGTCTCTTGTGAGTGATCTCATTGAGAGAACTCGCATCCCCTGTGTCAACTGCCTCAAGGATGCTGGCATCTCTGCGAAGGACATTGATGAGGTTCTACTGGTTGGTGGTATGACGAGGGTGCCAAAGGTCCAGGATATTGTTTCTCAGATATTCAACAAACCACCTAGCAAGGGAGTCAATCCTGATGAGGCTGTTGCCATGGGAGCTGCCATTCAGGGTGGCATCTTGAGGGGTGATGTGAAGGAACTCCTGTTGCTGGATGTCACGCCTCTATCCCTTGGTATTGAGACTCTTGGTGGCATCTTCACAAGGCTGATTAACCGGAACACCACAATTCCAACCAAGAAGAGCCAGGTCTTCTCCACTGCCGCAGATAACCAGACACAGGTTGGAGTCAAGGTGCTTCAGGGTGAGAGAGAGATGGCCAATGATAACAAGCTACTTGGTGAATTCCAGCTTGAAGGCATTCCACCGGCTCCAAGAGGCATGCCTCAGATTGAGGTGACATTTGACATTGATGCAAATGGTATTGTCAAGGTGTCGGCGAAGGACAAATCCACTGGTAAAGAGCAAGAAATCACTATCAAGTCCTCTGGCGGTTTGTCTGAAGCTGATATTGAGAAGATGGTTCAGGAGGCCGAACTACATGCTCAGAAGGATCAGGAAAAGAAGGCGTTGATTGATCTCAAGAACTCCGCAGATACCACAATCTACAGCATAGAGAAGAGCGTCAGCGAATACAAGGACAAGGTTCCAACCGAAGTCACTCAGGAGATTGAATCTGCTGTCTCTGATCTGAGGGCTGCAATGGCTGAGGACGATTTGGAGAAGATTAAACAGAAGCTGGAAGCTGCAAACAAGGCGGTTTCAAAGATTGGCGAGCACATGCAAAAAGGCAGTGGCAGCAGCGGCGGCGACGGTGGCGCTAGCAGCGGTGGTGACCAGACTCCTGAAGCTGAATACCAGGACCCGAAGGAAGCCAAGATGTAAGCAGGATTCATATACGTGACTTTTGTGTACCAATTAGGAAGTAATCATTATGTTCTTTGGTGAGGGTTATGATAATTGTAACCTTTCTTTTGGCGATCTTTCTTTGGCTGAGTTTTGGGGTCGCGGATATCTGTGAGGGAACAAACTCATCTGATAATTTTGAGCCATTCACTTAACATCGTCATATCCTTGTCTATTCTTGTGTTATGGATCAGCTCCTAACTCAAAGTTTAATTCTGTCTAAGATGGTGTGCTGATAGCCAACTATTGCAACTATTATGAGCGCACTCAAGAGTAATTGTGAATGCTCTGTTTTTTTTATTCCAACTTAATTCCTCATGTGAATTCTGATCACCACACCTGGTAACTGTATTATCAAGCTTTTCCTTCTCTTTTCTCTCAATTCGAAATTACTTCTGGCATCAGCTTCATGTTTATTGTTGATGACTTAGTTTTATCTTTCCCTGGGAAAGAAGCCTTGAAAATGAAACAAGATCATGTCATTGTTTTTAAAAGAAAAAAGGTGTAAGAATGGGCTTGAGTCTGAATTCAAAACCTCTAGTGAAGAAATGCTACTTAATTTAGCAGCCGAATCACGATTAATCTGAAGCAGAAACCGGAATTACTAAAAACATCACTCTTGCCTATTTAGCAGCCAAATGATGAAATGAACCATCATAAATCACTACAGGAGCGTTAGCCGTACAAGCAGTTCAGTGGCTAGAGCTTTTGCCCTGCATCAGTTGGTATATAGAGGAGCTAATGATCCATATCTTTCATGTCAATCAAATAGCTTGAACTATAAAAAGGTCATAATTATGTTGAATTTTGAACTCCTTAATAACTTGTATAATTCAAGGCGAAGTGCTGAAAACTTTTTGACCCCTAATGCATTTGGATAGCAGGCAACAGTGCTCTGAATTCAGAACATGGACATACAGAGAATACTTTGACCATCAATCAGCACAAAAGCTCATAAATTATAAGTTTCATCAACACATCTAAAGTAATTCAATCCAGCTGAGTTCAATTATGCGACCTGATTCCACTCTAATTTGATCTACCAGTACAAGATAACAGCTGACAGAAAAACCAGGGCAACACCAACTCTGCAGCAACATATGACACCGGCGGCGCAAGCAAGCAGAGCAGCTCACGCGTGCGCCGCTTCCCGCTCACGGTTCCACTGTTCAATCCGCGCCCTCCTCTCCTCACTGCCCTCCCTCACGGGGCTCCGGCTCCTCGACCTCCCGCGCCGCCGCCGGCTGCCGTCACTGTCGTAGCTGCGGTGCCTCTCGCTGCTCCTCCGGCTGCTACCACTCCGGTAATGGTTGTAGTCGTACTCCTCGTCGCGGTCCCTGGACCGGGACGAGCGGTAACGGTACGGGCTCGGGCTGCGGCTGCCGCGGCTGTAGCTCCGGCGAGAGCGGTGCAGGTGGCCGAAGAGCTTCCGCCTGAGGTCCCTGCTCACCTC
Organism: Eleusine coracana subsp. coracana; assembly: GCA_032690845.1. NCBI lineage: Eukaryota > Viridiplantae > Streptophyta > Magnoliopsida > Poales > Poaceae > Eleusine > Eleusine coracana. Next base: position 51,674,706 of record CM064427.1, on the reverse strand, counting down.
CTTGACGTGGATGAAGTTGCAGTAGCCGCCGCGGTTGCAGCTGTGTTCCTCGAACTGGCGGCATGTGGCTTCGCGGAAGTCGGTGACGGGCGAGAACTCGGCGATGATGGGCCTGCCCGAGTAGTATCGGCCCTGCAGCGCCTGCAGGGCCCGGGCGGCCTGGTCCTCCTCGCGGAACTGCACGTACACGTTGCCGATCATGTGGTCGGCGAGGTTGTCGCAGACGTGCAGGCTCTCAATGTTGCCGTGCTTGCTGAACTCCTCAAAAATGTCCTCGTAAAAGTCCTCGAAGTCCTCCTGGATCCGGGCCGGGTCGATGGGGTTGCCCTGCGCGTCCACGCCGGGGGTGATCATGTCCGGCCGCTGGTACATGTTGCAGAGGAGTAGTGTCGGCGAGATGGACGGCTTGTTGTGCAGGCGCGAGCAACGGTCGCCGTGCCGGCACGCGCCGATCTTGAAGTAGAAGGGGCAGTTCACGCGGTCCTTCTCCGTGCCAAAGATGGACGCCAGGTGCTCAGCCATCGATTCCTCCTCCTCCTCCTCTACTGTCAAGTTAACTAGTTGGTCGCGAAAAACAGGAAGCACCTGCAGATTTCTGAGGTTTCAACGCAGTGGTCAGATCAGAGATTAATAGGCAGAAGAGACACGATGCAACAAGTTCAGTCGTTGATACATTCATTCCAATCAGTTTCGGATTCGAATCTTTCCCGGAGACGAAAACCTTCAAAACAACAAGCACTTCATTCCGGGACAAATTAATCACATTAATAATGAGAAATTAGATGGAAAGAAAAATTAAAGCATATCTTATTTCGCTTGGATTTGTAGCGGAAGATCCTGTCTTCCGACCTGACAAGAAATAGACAGAGAAGGCACACAAGAGCATCAATCCACGGGGGAAGAAACGCACAGAGCGTATGTAGCAGTAAATAAAATCAAATCCTAATCTAATCTACACATTACATCAATAAACTTGGACGAAAGTAGCGCCGCCACATGCAGGAATCATTTGGGGGAAGAGAGCTTACCGGAGAGCAGCGCCGCCGTGACCGGAGGGGAAACAGGAGAAGGAACGGTTCGATGGATGCTTCTGGTCGCGTCTGGAACCGCCATATAAAGACCGCAAAGGCACGACAGACCGCCGGATCCGAATCGGACGGTCGTGGCCAGCCAGATTGGTGGCTACTAGAACCTTCTACCGTGCGTGGGCTTCAGCATACTAGCGCTGTGGCGGCCTGGCCCAGTCAACAACGGAACCAGGATATGTACTGTTGTTTCGGATTTGAAGCCCACGATGAGAAAATGGCCCATAATAGGTTGTCCCAGTCCAGTCTGGCGCGGTCAACTGGCCACATCAGTGTTTGCTCAAAAAAAAAAAAAAAAAAGAACTAGCCACATCAGTGTAGTAGTCAGAGACGTAAACCCTTTTTTTCTGGAATCTGGGAAAAGAAAGAACTACTGGAGAATAGCGGATGCCAATCTAGCAGTCCAATAAATATAGTGAATATAAGGCTAATCCTAGTAGGGAGTTTCATTTTGATGTTTTCAAGAATACCATGTCATTTTTATTAGTTTAAAAACATGAATGAAACCATCCCTTCAATACATAGTTTTATTTTGTTGTTTCATAACATTTACTTCTATATAATTTTATTTATTATCTAAAGAATAAAATAAAACTATTTCTCTCCAATGCTAGTTTTATAGTATTTCAAATTTAATAAATCATGTAAACTCAGTTTCATCTAAATAAAACTCTTATCATCTATCTTCATAAATTTCTTACTATATCTATCACATTAGGAGAAGCCCTAAGCAGCAGAAGCTGCAGAGTAGAAGCCGCGACGGCGCGACGGGAGCCTGTCCGAGTGTCCGGGCAGGAAAAGCGAGATCGTTCACGGAACTAGGCAACCACCCGCCCGCCCGCCGCCGCTATATACACACATCCAATCGCATCTCGTCCTGCCAGTCCAACAAAGCCAGCTCGCCTAGGAGGAGGAGAGCGAGATCAGTGGCGCTGGCCTCGCTTCCATCTCTTCGTCGCACAGCACAGGAGGAGGCATCGGCGCAGCCCCAAGGTACGTCCGTTCTACAACGCATTACGATTACGACGTCGACGATCGAGCGCTGTTCTGTTCTTGATCGCTAGCAGTACAACCTTCCCCTGCTCCGTCGTCGGCATGTGATCCCGGCTCTGCTGCAGTGCTCTTTCCTTCGGAGACGGCGGGGATGCGTCATCAGCTTGTGCGCGGTTTAAATGCGCGCCGACCCTAGCCGGTGCGCGTGGTTAAATGCAGTTTGTTACACGGCCCGCCAGCGGCCGCTTCGACGGGAGAAGGAAGGAAAGCCATGTGCGCGACGGAAATGCGAATAAAGCATGATGTTGTCAGAATTAGGCGATCAGCACTCTCTAGCATTTAGACTTCCACGTGCTGTCTGATTAGTTTAGCTTATCTAGATCCTGTCTTGGTCTTTCACTTCTCTGTAGGAGCGAAAGTTTGATTTAATTCAGTTAACCATTTGATCCTGAACATGTCTGCTGTTTTTCTGCAGGACAAACACCGCACAGTTGCTTATCCTAAAAGGGGAAAATGAGTATTCTGGAGCTCTTCATCACAGCATGTGTACCGGTTTTCAACATGCTTTTGGTGACTGGTGTCGGGTCATTCTTAGCCAGTGATTTTGCTGGCATACTCGAAAAAGATGCAAGAAAACACTTAAACAATGTAAGTGCATGTTTGGCAAAGCTAAAAAGATGCAGTCGAGCAGTAAAATTAAATCACATCAAGTCCTAGAATCACAATATTCAATCTACCATATCTTCCCACGAATTTCCCTGTTACTGATCCTGACATTGTCCATTGCAGCCTTTTCTGAACTGATATTCCTCGTTTATTATCTGCAGATAGTATTCTATGTCTTCAATCCATCCCTTGTTTCAATCTACTTGGCGAAAACAATCACCATGGAAAGCTTCGCTAAACTGTGAGTCTCCTGTTTATTCATTTCAACTTTGTTCAGTTATGTCAGTTAAACGATGTGTGACAAAACCAAGGGAACCTTTTATGTAATCTTCTAGCTAATAGTCACAACTAAACAAGAGGACTAATTGTTCCCTAACACAGGTGGTTCATGCCAGTGAATATTCTTCTCGTTTTTGTCTTTGGTCTAATTTTCGGGTGGATCGTGATACGAGTCACGAGAACACCTGCAAAGCTAAGAGGCCTCGTTTTGGGTTGTTGCTCAGCTGGTAACTAAGAACTCTTCTCTACCTTTTATTTGAAATGTTCAGCAAATAATAAAGTTTTGATAACTGAGTAGTCTCTACCTTCTTTTTGAAAATTACCAGTAATAGTTGTAAAGGTAATTGCATTGGATCCTGCAAATGATTATTTTGCTTTAGGTAGGGTAGAGATCCGTAGATGCATGAGCAGTTGCCCTCGTGGTTCATGTTCAGATATTGAAGAGGGTGACTGATTCAGTGCTGAGCACAGCTTACCTTTGGAAGTATACAAATTGTTTCCTTCCACTTCATTCCTTTCAAAACCCTTATTAGAAGTCAACCTGAATATGCAAGTAACAATAGTACAAATGAAAAGTGGACAAGTGAACACTCAAGAGTCAAGATGCAAGTAAAAGTAAAGAACAAAAGTGTCACTGTCAAACATCTTTCTTTCTCACAATTGTGCTTTCAGATATGGAATTTTGACCAGTAAGTAGAAATCAAAAGCAACAAAAGAAGAAATGATTTGTCAGTCTTATAAAAAATCACTTTATTTCAATGTAATCATAGCTTATAGAATAATGGTACAGTGAGAGCGAGGTAGGTACGGCGCTAATCTGTGCTGCCGTGACCTAAGGCACGCTTTCCAAGTAATACAAATTGAAGCAGATACTCCACGACGGTCCAGGATGTAACATATTGTATGTCACTATTACATACTCTGAAGTCATTTGTCGTTTCAAATAAAAGAAGCCAAAACTGGTTAGCCTCTACATGGATCCAGTTGATAACGGTTGGTTACTGCCCAATAGACAATAGTGATATAGTGGTAGCCATAATACTGAATTACTAATAGTCAGTCAGTTTGCGTCATCCCAACCAAATATGAAAGAAGAAAGGCACATGGAATTTGGAAATGAAGGGAAGTATGATACTGATTGTGCTTAAAAATCAGCTTATCATTTCCTGTGAAATAGTAAAACTTGGAGAAGACTTCGAAACAACTGCTGTTTCAGCTTCTGGAATAGCTGAAGCTGTTTTATCCCCTTCTTTACAAAAACTCTGGCTGACTTTTTGGATGGATGCAGGCAACTGGGGCAATATTTTTCTCATCATCATTCCAGCTCTTTGCAAAGAGAAGGGAAGCCCATTTGGAGCACCTGATGTTTGTCAGACTTATGGACTAGCATATTCTTCACTCTCGATGGCTGTAAGTCGATTCCTGTTTATCTATTGTATACTGCCATGACTACGACAATGTAACCTGTTTATGTCTGTAAGTATTAACAACAACGTGTCACTGTTGTGAGCGATTTTACTGCAGATTGGTGCGATGTTTCTGTGGATTTTTGTGTACAATACTGTGCGTGCCATGTCGAAAGCGACTGAAATAGATGGTGATGCTCAAACAGATACAGTTTCAGAAGAGGATTGTTCCACATCGAACGATCAGAAGAACGGCTGTACTCTGCCACTAATATCTAAGAACATACCCATCAGTAAACAAAAGGTTTCGTAGTTCAGAAACACTTTCTTCCACATGTCAAACTTTACTACGAGTATGCAAATTTTGTTTTTCTTGCGCTGTACAGTTTTTTAACTCGTGCAGGTCCCACTGTCAAAGAGAGCAAGGCATTGTTTCTCACGGATTTCTGGAGCAGTTGACCTGAAGAAGCTGTTTGCTCCCTCAACCATTGCAGTGGTACTGTGATCCTCAAATACTGTCAGGTTCTACTTAATGTCAGAGTACCCATTCTTTAGAATCAAAACTGGTAACCACTTTCCTTTCGCAGATTGTGGGGTTCATAATTGGAGGAACACCTCTTATCAGAAACGCTATAATCGGAGAAAACGCGCCTCTTCGTGTCCTTCAGGAATCGGCTGAACTGATAGGGTAAACCCTGCACTTTCTTGAATCTCGTGAACTTCCTTTGTTATTTCGTTGTGATCCTGTTATCTGCTGGAGGGGAAATGAGTTCCTAAAGTGCAGGGATCCGCGTATCTAACCAATTTCAATGAGATGTTTTGCCTGCAGCGGAGGTGCAATTCCATCCGTGACACTGATAATGGGAGCAAACCTTCTCAACGGTAACCTGCTGCCTTGATCACAGAAAACAGTGTCACACAATGCTAAACTATTTTTTGACAAAATTGTCTGATGAATCCCCACTTTTCCAGGAGTACGAGGCGAAGCAAGTGTTCAGAAGTCGGTCATCGTCGGCGTCATAGTCGTGAGATACATCCTGCTCCCGGTGCTCGGCACGGGACTGGTCAAGGGCGCCGTCCATATCGGCCTCATCCAGCCAGACCCGCTCTACCAGTTCGTCCTCCTGCTGCAGTACGCCGTCCCGCCCGCCATGAACATCGGTACGGCACTGCACACCCGAGATCGATCCTGTGCTGATGATTTCATCGGATCTTCAGTAGCGAATGAACCTTGGCCGCCGCTGCTTATTTTGCAGGGACGATCATGCAGCTGTTCGGTGTCGGGGAGAGCGAGTGCTCCGTGATCTTCGTCTGGGCGTACGCGCTCGCGTCGGTCGCCGTCACTGTCTGGTCCGCCTTCTTCATGTGGACGCTGTCGTCGTGAGCTTCGCGTCAGCAAAGCGAATGCCACATATTGTGTTGTCGATTTGTGTTGTATCGTGTTGCTATTGCTACGGATAAAATCGCGTCATTTTAGCTCTTGTTTATCGGGAAAATTAAACTTGCGCATCGACCAGTATGTCGGGTTGGCGTCAGGCGGGCCGGTCGCCGCGCCGAGGCAGACAACCGCAGCAGCACGCGCGGCAAATTGGCAAGCTGACAGCAGCCCGCCGCAAACGCGCCATTGCTGAATCACCCTCCGCCGCAAACGCGCCGAAGCAAAGTGCAACCAAGATTGAAACACAAAACGTCGGCAAAATCTCCACTATCAATTGAGATTAACAAAAAAAGATTGTTGCTTCACTTCTCTCATGTTAAACTATGTACTACCACATGAACAAAAAAAAAATCCTATATGCCAGCAGTTAAATGCGCATAATACTGCCGATTAGTATAGTAGTTAAAGGCAAAGTGAATGTATAAACCGTAAGCTATGGTGGGCTACTTGTACGAATTTGTAAGTTTTTTTTTTAGCAGACGCACAACTGCTATGTGTAGGGCACCATGGCAACCGTCTCCGTAGTCCGTAGTTGTCTTCGATCGTCGTCACGCTAAATGCTTGTGATGTGACGTTCCTGTCCCTGCCGTCTTTCTCGCCCATCGCCGCGTTAAAAATTCTATCAATGTGACGCCCACGCCTTCTCGCCACCTCTCGCCCGGTTTCGACGGTGCCTCTCCGCCACCCCACCACTGTCGGTCCGACCTCGACATTGGTTTCTATGTTCAGAGAAGGAGAATGAGAATTTGAAGATACAAACTCACGAGCACTAAGGATTCCACGCACACCGTCTGTGTCCCGTGAGCTCAGGCGGCGGCGCCCGGGAGCCGAGGCCCAAACCAAAACGAGTGCATAAATCAGGCCCATTCATGCATCCTCAGTTTCCTCCGAACCAAAACGAACGGAACTGGTAACGGTCACGCGTGACGAAGGACAGCAGTACAGGGCTCGACGGGGCCGAACGGGCCCACGTATTTCGCCGCATTCATCGCGGCCGCCGGGGCCCTGGTGGTGGGACGACGGACTTCAAGCCGTTGCGAGCACGGGGGAGGAGCTTCTTTACTCGTGTCTTTAGGAGCGTCTGGACTCTGGACCATGCTACTGGCTAACCCCACGAGAATGCGGGCGGTGCACGGCCTGCCCGCTCGCGCACTCACACTGCTTGGGCTTGGCTAACCTCTGCTCGGTTAGATTAGCCGCACTGGTGCCTCTGATGTTTTAGGACGTGTTTGGCTGTGAGGTAGAGATTTGTCAAACGTTAAATTGACAACTTTTTGAAGCAAAAGAAATATGAGAGTTGCTAATTTTCAGCTGACTGAAAGTTTGATCAATTTTTAATCACTTTTTTAAATGATTAAATCTATAACAGTTTATAATTATTATAAAAAAATTATATAAAAAAAATAAAACATAAAATAACAATAACAAACCATCAACTCAAAGTTTTTAGTCAATTGAAGACTAGGAAACATGAAGAAATATAGATATCTTCGACATCTTAATAATGCAGAGAACATTTTTAGATGATGTTACCGTACTATGCAACTTTAAAGTGAGGACATTATGTACCTGATAACATAAAAGCATGGTAACCCGCAGTAACACATGCCCTTGAATACTGTAATTTTGTATAGTGTAAAGTAGATAGCTAGGAGTGGTCTAGAAGACTAGAATGTACAAGGGATTGTAGCAACTAGCAAGGGTCCAAAAGCTATCGTAACCAACTGCCGTGAACGAGGAACACTATTTCGTTTCGGGGAGGTTCACATGGTGCTTCTTTTCTTTTTTCGTTTCCCGGTTGTAATCATCCACTCGTTTTCCTTTATGTGACTTGATGTAGCCCTATATTATATACTTTAATTGAAAGAGTGATGTGTTGGAATTTTTCTCTTCAATTATATATTGGGTACTATATCACATTTCTTTATCCCTCTTTCATTTCCCTGAAATTGACATGTTGCCACTTGTAGCAAGGTACGCCCATGCATCATTATTGTGTCTGATAAAAACAAGTATTCCATACCACCTTTCCTTTTGACAAAGGAAAAGAAATACATGCGACCTTATTGTCACGTTGAACAGATAACTTTTATCTTTTCAGTGAAAAACATACTTTTTCTAGAACAAATTTTGATCAACGAGTGGGACAAGTGTATAACTATACACTGGCAGTATTTGTCAATTCAGTAGCCATGAAGTTCCCAACAAACAAAGATTTCTGCCTAACAGGAGAAAATGCTCTAGTACCTAATCATCAATCATACCCTTCTTATATGAGACAAAAACAAATGCGAAAACAGGAAAACTAGTCAATACAAGTGGCCAATTTTCCTCCAACTTTTCCAGTTTCCCCACCAATAATTGATTTGCAAGGCAACAGCGCCTGGCTTGCACCGTGGTGGAGGCCTTGCAGCCACAGAAACCGCTCTCAATTCACTGTCGTCTCTCACTTAGGTTGTTAAAATAATACGGAAGATTCCGTCATCTAAAGAAGATATTTTCCTGGGAAATTGTGGCTGCATTTCGTTCTTATCTGACCCCTCGCACACGCATGCATCGAGGTATGAAAATTGCGAGGGTCACTTTTGACAAGGATTTCTTTCTCTCTCAATCTCAAGGATAGGCATTGCGCGCACCAAGCGGAGAGAGAGAGAGAGAGGGGTGGGTCGGAAGAACGTGGGGAGTACACGAAAATAGACGGCTTGGTTTCAATTGGCAATGGAGGACATGGCGTGCCATACTGCCATCAGAAAATTGGAGGCTAGTTACAGTATTTCTGTTCTCACTTTGCTTCTTTGCTTATTGATTGAGGAAAAAAAAAAGGCAGTCCATAGATGCACGCAAATATCACTGTGTGCGAGAGTTGCACGCTTTCGGAAAAAGAAGCACCTTCAGATGTCGCGAATTTAAGCTAATTTCGTCTTATAAACAATATGCTGGTAACTTCTAAAGACTCAGATAACTGAAATGCTGAATATTCAGTTAAATTCAGATAAATTAACCGAAGATTCAAGACTTGCTTCTTATTTTTCTGGGGAAAAAAACGGCCACATACAAATGGATTTCCCCTCGCAAGAGACGAATCCATGATCTAGTGATGATCTTGCAGTTGCAGATGTGATTGTCCTATGTCGTATGACGGCGCTGCAGCGACACGTATGTCTACTTGTTGCGTATATTCTTCTGTCGCCTCACAAAAAAGTTCAGTATATTCAAGTTGGTTCCAGACACGCGTAATAGTGCCACCCAGATGAGGGTCCAATAGCATCATCTTTTTCACCGCTTTTTTGATATGATCTGTTTTGTTTTCTCCTTTTTCGTAGGATGCAGTTAATACTAGCGAGCTGTCAGCTGAAGCAGCGGTTGTCTACAGAGCACAACGGTTATATTTTGCAGAGGATGCTTAACTCCCGTTTTTCGTAGGATGTGTTGTATTCAGATGGCAGATGACACTATGTATCTTGGACTTAACACCCATTTTCGGCCTTCTAAAAAAGCTCTGAAAATTGCCGACCCGAGACGGCAAAATAAGCGGCATGCTAAGCTACAAAATTGCATCCCGCTGAATAAAAAATGGCAAGTCGGTAACTAAACGAGAGAAAGCCAGCCACAGAGAGGCGATGAAGACGATGCAAGCGACACGTCGTGAACAAGTTAGGCTATGGAGTATGGAAAGAGAGTGGTCCGTGGCGGTATAAATAAAGCGCTAAACTTTATTCGATTTTGCAGGTTAATCTTGACATGCACTCAAACTCTCATGCATAGGCGTTCCTTTCTTTATTTTTCAAATTTTCTTTCAGTTACTTTCAAAGCGACGACAATTATTTCATAGCACCACGCGTAAAATAAAGGTAGTATATAATCATGCTTTGCCGTGAAGAATCAAGCATTGCAGGGGACATTGAAAAATTGAAAATTTAATATCCGACCCACGTGCTGTTCTATTTAGTACGGTTTGTGTTCAGATGATCAGATCGTTTGGCATAAAAGCGAAGCTGTTTAAGATGCCGTGTCGTAATTCGATTTCGATTCTGCTTTGAATCCCATTTTGCTGACGCGGTCGATCTAGTGGTTTTGGTGCCGACTTTTTGCTGTTATGTGGTCACCTAACAAAAACAAAGCTCCAGCAGTAGAATTTCCAGGTACATAGTACAAAATCTATGGTTTAATTCATCATTCATACAGTCAGTGAGCCTGTGTTAGTGCTGGGCACACATGGTACCGTACCGGTAGATTAGACACAATTTTGTGCGTTTTTATATTTTCAGGGTTAATTTTTGTATGAAAAATTGGCAGGAATGCGGAATTTCCAGAGAACCCATGTCAAGCTAGTTCATTTTTCCAGAGAAGAGAAGAAAAGGTCATTCTCATGAACCTTTTTTATAAAATAAAATGTAAAAATCAAACCATGTAAGGACTTCCAAGAATTCGTGGGCCACGCTGTCACAATACTCAACTCGATCTGATTGCGGTAACGGTAATCCAGATCATTATGCCTCCTTGATCCTTACTTTGACAATAATAAATACAGTCTGCATGAGAGATTCAATTTTGTCACATGAACTTCAGACTTTGGTCAGAAAAAAACCGTGCCCATTGTTTCTGCATGCCAGTTGTCATGTGGCTGGAAATGGTCTTGGTTAGGTCCATGTGCACAGTGTAAAAACCAGACAGGGCAAAAGAAAAGAAATACAGAAGCAGATAAAGCCAAAAGCATAGGAGGCCACAAAGTAAATTAAATAAGCACAGGGGTCAAATAAGGTAGACCCTTACCAATGCAATCCTGACGTGCTTCACTTACCTGCTTATTTTGAATTTCCGATTAAAACCTTTTCTTTTCACAAAAGATTACGTGCGAAGAGGGGGGCTGAGAAAGGAAAAGAAAAGAAAAAGAAAATTGGAGCTAGAAGGCTGTGTGATGTGAGGGGAAATTACGTAAGGCATAAGCAAAATCCCTAGATTTCTCTCAGCTGTTCGTACTTCGTTGTTTGAGTGGCTTGCGAGAACTCTGCAGCTCCATCCTTCCACCTGCCTGCATGTAAGCTTTGCTTGTTTGCTTTTTTCCCTGATTATTGTTTACTTGTCTTTTGTTCCTATTTTCCTACTTGTATTTATCGTAATTTCTGGAGATTTATTGGATAAATTTTCTGCTCCTTTCCCCGGAAAGGGATCTCCAAATTCTCTGCTTTATTTGCCGAACTGTGACCACAGTTTGGATTTTCCACTCCATCGCCATTGTTTTCTGTTTTCATTTTGCTTTACACTTCTTCCCTGCTACTCCAAACTACCACCATCCATCCTGCACTGTAAATTTTGTGCTGCTCTGTTCGTCATTCCCAGCTTCAGCTTGGTCAGGCAGGGTTTATGGGTTTTTGAAGCTCCTAGCTCACTTCGCTGCTCCTAAGATTTGCCTCTGCAGCAGAGAGATATCTGGTCCAAGAATCGGTGCTGTTGATTTGTGAGCTCGGCTGTTGCTTCTGCTTCTGCTTGCTTACTCAGAGGTGGAATGATGGAGGTGAGGCCACCTTCGGAGCAAGGGGTGATGGCCGGAAGGGAACCGTTCGCGCTGCCGAAGAGCCCGCCACCGCCACCGCCGCCGTCCTCCGGCGGCCTGCAGAGCGTGCGCATGGCGTACACCACAGACGGCACCCCGGTCTTCGCTCCGGTGAGCTCAGCGCCGCCGGCGACAGCGACCTACCAGCCATCTGTCGGCGGCGCGCCGGTTCACAACGTGACTGCCGCAGGAGGCAATGGCGCGACGCCGCTCTCGGCCGGCGCGACGGAGCCACTGGCTAAGAAGAAGCGCGGCCGGCCAAGAAAATACTGCCCCGACGGCTCCATGTCGCTAGCATTGGTGCCTGTGTCCTCGGCCGCGGGTTCCGGCGCTCTCGGGCCGTTCTCGCCAGAATCCGGAAAGCCGCCGGGCTCTGCGCCGGACGGGGTGAAGAAGAGGGGACGGCCGAAGGGCTCTACCAACAAGAAGCACCACGGGCCTGCTTTTGGTAAGATTCTAAACAAAAATGTTCTTTTGAATCAGTCTTTGTTATCTTATCAAGCTCAAGAACAGGCATGCGGGAGTAAAATTTTCGTCCTTCTCTTTTCCTGCAATTATTGGATTTTAATTTGTTCGGTGGAAAAAATAGATTTTGATATTACAAAAAGAGTCACTGCCTGGACTCTGGACTACTAGCTCAGAACTGTCGATTGGCCTTTTCTGTTAGATCTGAGATGATGCAATGTGTTCAGACTACAGTAGTGGTGTCAGGATATTGGTACTTTTCAAACCTTTTTCATAAAAGCATAAATCTCTTCTTTGGTTTAAATGTTTTTTAGTCCATTTCAATCGAATCATTCTGTCATTTCTTTAAGCATGTATGGGTAAGGAAGGTGCTTCTACTTCTGTTTATTACACTGAAGAATGATGAAACTGTTTAACTGAATCTTACAAACCTTCGGCTCTCGTGGGAAAAAAAAAGTGGAGTATAAATGTATATTGCTTCAGTTCTTTTGGGTCTCTACATATGTTCGATCTGTATTGATTCAAGTACATTTTGCAGGAGCAGCTGGGGCTGGGTTTACACCGCATGTTATTTTTGTTAAAGCTGGAGAGGTATTGCTTATCCTCAATTTTCATATCCTGCATCTTTCCAAATTCTTGCTCATTGTGGATGATGTATCATGCCATTCTGTTTTAAGTTAGAGTTAACATGCAGTAAACATACCATCTTTGGATCAATCGCTTTTTGCGTTAAGCTGTGTATTCTAGTGATACCTGTATCAAAATACTGTTTTTCGGCCCATCAAAAACGTGAAAAAAAAATCTACTCACCATACCCGCCTTGCATTGCATGTTTAGAGTCCTGAGGATGCAATTATCTTATATATCATAACTATTGCTGCTTCTATTTAAAAACACATAAATGATATATTGGAGTTTGATTGTTGTAGTTGTAGAGGTTACTATGGTTACAGAGATCAATGAACAGACTCTCAAGTTTCTCCGCATGATTGAATTCTGCATTTCAGGATGTTTCAGCAAAGATCATGTCGTTCTCTCAAAACGGAACACGCGCGGTCTGCATTCTTTCGGCGAATGGGGCTATATCAAATGTGACGCTTCGGCAATCCGCTACTTCAGGTGGTACTGTGACGTACGAGGTTCGTATTTCAACTGTCAGAATTTAGCAGTACTGAGAATCACTCAACGAGTTCTTTTACGAGCAGATATACTGACTCAGAGATACTACACCTGAGTAGCATTTCTACCGCAATGCTGATGTGAAGATTGAAATCTTGTCTTCTGCGCAGGGCCGGTTCGAGATACTGTCACTGTCGGGCTCTTTCCTTCTGTCGGAGAATGGCGGCCATCGCAGTCGCACCGGTGGCCTCAGTGTTTCGCTTGCAGGTCCTGACGGCCGCGTCCTGGGTGGCGGAGTTGCCGGGCTCCTGACAGCTGCTACACCAGTACAGGTCTTTTCAGTTGCTCATCCATCAAATATTCACATGTGCAGCCAGCCACAGTTTGCTAGTATCTGTAGCTATTCTTGTAATATTTCCTCCCTTCGTCATAGTACTAGTTTAGTAGTTTACCGATCTTTTCTGTATCACATGCCAATGACTGATTACCATTGTTGTTCCAACAGATTGTGGTGGGAAGCTTCAACACCGATGAAAAGAAGGAACCAAAGAAGCCGCAGCAGCTAGCTCCGTCAGACTTTTCACCGGCGCCACTAAAGACCGCCATGATGAGCGGGACGACGGGGCCGAGCAGCCCACCTTCCAGAGGCACAATGAGTCTGAGCGAATCGTCCGGCGGCCCTGGGAGCCCGCAGAACCCAGGATCCACCACCACCGGCAACCATGGCCAGCAGCAGTCAGGAAGCTTCTCTAGCCTGTCCTGGAAATGAACCCCTGCATCAGCGACCAGACACTGTTTGACTGTTGTAGGACTGGAAGAAAGAGGAAGAATGATTATGCTGCACCTTAGTAGGTGCTTTTATGTAGTACAAATGATTAGTGTGACGTGTGAAGCTTCATTGCTCGGGAGAAGAAGCTTGTAGGTGGTGTCGCTATCAGACTCTAGCTTGCTTGGTGTAGGTGCTAAAACAAAGTTAATCTTGGTTTACTAGATGTTTGTTAGTTTGTGCTCTTATGCAGCAATGTTGGACGTTCATTGTGTCTATATTTGTGGGTTGTTACTTTGTGCGTGCTGTTCCTCCACATTTGGGCTTGACTAGTAAGCTCGCGCCCTGTTTATGTGGAGGAAATTGAATTGTCTCCTTTAAAATCTTGTTATTCAAATAGACTCATTCTTTTGATTCCAAATAGGCACAAATCTTTCTAGATGTTGATAATGTTACTCAGGTACTCTGCCTATTATAAAATAAGTCTATTTCTGAGTTTTGTTGACTGTATTTTTCTTCTTTCTTTGAGTAATGATTCGTATGAATTTGATCAGCTTTAACAATATTTAATTTATATATTATAATTTTTTATATAAATCTAAAACTATAAGTCTTATGCTTTTAAGATTAATCAAAATTATACAAAGATGGGAAGAAAGCACGATGTACTAGACTTTTTTTTTAACAGAGGGAGTACTTTATATGCTTCGGCTTCTGAAAATATGTCTTCCGCTGTAAAGAGGCGTCTAGGGTGCACGAAAACGTATTTCTTCTAAGTGAGTCCCTGTCGCTGGGTCCTACCTTTTCTCTTCCACACAGACTCGCCGGAAGCGCCCAAACGAAGGAAAAGCAAGCGGCCCACGAAACCCCGGGCGCCCACCTCGTCACCACGGAACCCTAGCAGCCCAGACCATGGAGATCGCCGACGGCAGGCGTAGATAGTAGCGGACGAAGGGGAAGAGGGGTCGCGCGCGAACTGCCGCGACCTTGCTGTGGATCGCCTCGCCCGAGGCGTGTGGCGCGGATAGGACAGGGGAGGAAGCTGGACGAGGGCGGGCGAGATGTCGGTACGGATCAAGGCCGTGGTGGACCGGTTCGTGAAGGAGCTGCAGGAGGCGCTGGACGCGGACATCCAGGACCGTATCATGAAGGAGCGGGAGATGCAGAGCTACATCGAGGAGCGCGAGCGCGAGGTCGCCGAGAGGGAGGCCGCATGGAAGGCGGAACTGTCCCGCCGCGAGGTAATCCCTCCAAACATCTTCGAAGCCCCTATTGGTTTCGAAATGCTGCCTACTTCTGCTTGGTGCTGTTGATGCGTTGATGAATTGGTTGCCGATGCCCAATGCTGACATTCCATTTCCCATAATCACCAAGTAATCTGCACTAAATTGCAATAACGCACTTAGGAAGGAAATTCAAAACCCATGGCAATTCGAGTGAGATGGATACAAGTTGAGACTTGGCCTGCTGCTTTCCCCATCTAGTGCTATTGTGCTAAATGTTTCTATGGACATCGCTCAGGTCTGAGACTCAGGGACGCTGACTAGCAGTGCTTGATAACTAACATTTGCCTATAATAACACGCTGTTTTAATCATTTTTTTTGGTTATTGATGTACTGCTAGTGCTAATGTTATGAGCAATTTGTTGTCATAAACATGAGACCACGCGTATATGGGCTTGATTGTAGGGCTGCTCAGTAATTTATTTGTTAATAAAGTCTCACTAGATCTCACTAGACCTGGCTTGTTTCTGAACCTGACTGTCACCCATTTTACTTGTTTCTTGTTACATATCTATTTTCTACTTATGCAAAGGTGTAGTTAGGAGTAGCTCTTAGAATGCATCATTTCTACATGTTGACTCTGATCTTGTTGGCGATATAGTAATGATGACTCCTAGCTATTTCTTATTAGTCTGATTTTGAGAGAGTTGCAATGTCCTGTAGCACCGTGCAGACATACCTATAGGAAAAAAGTGTTTTATTGGCAGATTATAGTGATCATCCCATTAAATGGACACTGGATTAGATCATATATGAACCTTGAAGTTTATGTTTCAAGAATATGGATTTCTTCAAAATTGCTTTTATGATTGTGTAAGGTTATGTTTTTTTCCAAGCAATTCAGGATATGGGTATCCCCACCTACATTGATATTTTGATCTGAATCAAAGCCAGTCAGTAACAGAGCTTATAGTACATCTAGAGAACCTGGATCCCAGGTTCATTTTACAGAAGTTGAAGAGAGTGGATGCTGAAGTCACGCTGAGACATATTGTGTTGTTCTTTATTTTATAACAGTGACTCCAAAGCTCTGTTTAAAATTGTTTATGGAGGAAAACATGAAGCAGTCAATTGTTGTTTGCTTTCTTGGTTATCATCATTGTTAACAATGAGTTTGACCCTGCTGTAGTGAGTAACCAGATGTCACTGGTTCTCTTTTAGTCTTTTATTTGATTTGATTTGAAGCAGAGTATGTTAAGAGACATGCTCTTTCAGTTGTTTTGAACTGTGTTCCATGGATATGAATTTAAGCAATGATGTTAACGAAGCACTGGACGTTAGTGTGTCTGATTATTCTAGCAACAGCGTTAATTCTCAGTTCATCACAAATGATCTTGGGACCTGCAACATGACCTCTTTCAATTGCTTGTTCAACAGGCTGAGATTGCGCGGCAAGAGGCAAGGCTAAAGATGGAAAAGGAGAACTTGGAGAAAGAAAAGAGTGTCCTCATGGGAACTGCCTCCAGCCAAGACAACCAAGATGGAGCCCTGGAAATCACCGTCAGTGGTGAGAAATACAGGTGCCTTCGTTTCTCCAAGGCAAAGAAATGAGAGATGAACTGGAGCTAGTACATACTCAGTAGTCAGCACTGGTCCTAAAATTAGACACCATAGTCTTGCTGAGCTCTTATTTTGATTCGAATTGAATTCATTTTCTTGTACAGGGAACCCTGCCTAAACAGTGTAATGTATGTAATGCACAGACTATTTGGTAGCTAATAAATTATGGGCAACCAGAACAGCTGCAATGTGACTTGATGACTATAGTATTGAAAATTGCTGTCACTTGTGGTGCTTTGTTCTCTCTCTTTTTTCCTGAGAAAAGGTTGAAAGCAATATGCACCTTGTCCTTGTTCGTCATCCCTGATATGTTTACAAGTTTTCTGCCCGGTAAACCAGCTCAGTCCTGGCTCTATGAATATTAGAATATGATATGAGGGTGTATAATCGGTCAACTGCTCTCTAGAGGCCTGGGTGTATCAGATTTTGTCGGTCTTGCAGCTAATTGGACTCTAAGAAGCTGTCAGTGCCAACCTCTAAGTTTTAAACAAAGCTTGCCGCACATCAAAACAGCTGGTGCGAAAAGACTAAACAACCTAACAGAGCTTAGTGCTGCAACTGGCGCTCCCTGTGTTCAGTTCACCAAACGCAATCAAACGGCCAGTTGTTTCATCACAGCTTATTATGAGCACCTAGAGATGTTGGCAACGCGCCATCTTTGAACATAACTATAGTTTAGCCTCGAAATGCCAGTGATTATTAGCAATGATTTTGAGTACTGGAGACAGACCGTAGCGGTGGGTCCATTTGGCAGCTGGGGATCCGCGGAGAATCCGTCGTCGCCCATTTTTCAGGACCCACCAGTGCCCCAGCTCGACTGGAAGACGTTGTGCTATCCAACTCCAAAGAAATGCCCGCCCGCCCAGAAAATCCCAAAGACGCGAGCTGCCTTCGCGATGCCAGCACGGTTCATTCTCACTGCCCTTTCGAGCCACGTTTATAAAATCCCGCGCGAGCCAGCGACCGTGGCACCACCAAACCACGCCTCCGGCCTCCGCGCGTACGTACGTGCACATCGCGAAGAACGAAGAAGCGGGAAGCTTTAGCTGGTGCCGGTTGCCGCTCGATCGGAGATGCGTCTCACGTATTACCAGAGACTGTCGGAGCCCGAGGGAGGCGCGCGCGCGGCGGCGAGGGCGTGGGCGGCGCTGAAGCGCGCCGCCGGGAGGGTCGCCCGCCTGTACGCCGCGCGCCAGCGGCGGTGGGCGGCGCGGACGCTGTGCCTGTGGGGCGGGCGGCGGCGGAGGAGGGTGACCGCGGCGCGGGCGCGGGGGTACGAGTACGACTCGGCCAGCTACGAGCGCAACTTCGACGACGGGGAGTGGCGGGACGAGGAGGGCGTGTCCTGGCACGCGCGCTCGTCGTTCGCCGCGACGTCCAGGCTCGCCGTCGCTGCTGTGTAGTGATTCCGAGAAGCATTTTCGTTTCTGATTTTGTAAACTAGCCGTTGATCATTGTTTTTGCTTAGAATCAATTAATTTTATAAAAAAACATGGTTTAGTGTTTACTAGTATTTGATTGTAGCGAGTAAAATGATTTGAGCAGGTTTGCTAGCACCTTTGGCCTTGTATGATTCATCAAATGAAAGAGTTCGATTGAATAGCATAAACACGAACTAGGTGTACAATTATTTTTTCTGTTCTGTTTTCTTAAGAACAACTGCGCCCTTTGTTATGGATACAACCGATACATCCAAAGCTAGCTATATTTTTGGACGGAGAGAATACAAGCTATACTATGAATGGTTAAAGTTACAAAAATTTGATTTAAAATAAACCCAAAATTAACTTATATTCTGGAACGGAGGAAGTACAAGCTACAGTATGCCAAACCAAAAACTCAAGTACTCAACCTCCTTCGTCGCCTTTATTTCCTGTGATGAAATTTCCGTAAGAAAGATTTAGATAGCGAGACCTTTGTATGGGCCTACACCATCTTATGAAAGCAGGCCGTCCTGAAGCAGGCAAGTAGAACGGACCGAATGTCAATATGAGCAAATCTGACTCAGGTATCAACAACTGGGCCGACACTTAAGGCTAATACAAGGCCCAACACGCAGAATTATAGCGTCATTCACAAATCACAACTGAACTAGCTAAATGAACGGTAAAAAAAGTAGGAAAAGAAAAGTAAAAAGGACAAAACAGACGGTCCGCCCGTCCGGCTCCAGAGAGAACCCAATCCAAACTCCATTTCCACCTCCTCCCCGTTTCAATCACTCTCCTCCTCCTCCGCCCCTTATTAATCCGGCCGCGGCCGCCGCTGCCGCTGCCGCCTCTCCGGCCCCGGAGATGCCGTGACCTCCGCCCCCGATTCCCTCCCCTGCGTGCTTCAAATCCCCATCGCCACCGCCATCTCCCCATCCCCGACCCGACGAATCCCCAATCCAGCACCGTAACCCTAGCCGCCCGCTCGCCCACCATGAAGGCGTCGATCAAGTTCCGCGACGACGACCGCCCGCTGCTGCGGGCCAAGGTGCCCGTCGGCGTGCTGGGGCTTCCCTTCCTCTCCGGCCTCGCGGCGGGGGGCGACGCCAAGGACCTCCGCTTCGACCTCTCCACCGCCTTCCCCACCGGCCCGGCGCTGCGGCTCTCGTACCGCCCCAACGATCCGCTCCAGCCATTCGCGCTCTCCGTCCGCACCGGGCTGGGCCCGCTGGGATCCCCGGCCGGCGCGCCCTTCGCTCTCTCCGCCGAGTTCAACGTCCTCTCCTCCAACCCGCCGGCGTTCTCGCTCCTCTTCAAGCCCCGCATCGGGGACTTCGGCCTCGCCAGCTCCGTCCGCTCCGCGTCGCCGCCGCCCGCCCCCGCGCCGGCGCCGCTGGCGATCAAGATGGCCGATCTCACCACCAACGACGACGGCGACGACCGCGATGTGCACCACTCGTTCTCGTTCAGTGGGAACGGGTTCGCGGCCAACGTCGCGGCCGCCGCAGGGAAGGGAGGTGGAGGGGTGGGCGCGCTGCTGTCCGGGATGCGGCTCACCACCAGGAGTGTGCTGCCGATGTGGAACAAGGCGCGCCTGCGGTTCCAGTGGGGGCTGCGTGTGCCGCCGGAGATCAAGGCTGCGCTCGCTGACGATGGGTATGGGCGTAAGGCTGGGAGCCTTGCCATCAGCAAGCTGCCATTGTTGGTGATGAATAAGATCACTATCGAGCATACACCGAATGCAGCTTCACAGCCTGAAACAGAGAGGAGGAAGAAGAAAGACGCACCGCGATCAGGCGAAGGGGACAAATTCTCATTGATGAAGAGGCAGCTGGAGGCACTGAATGTGGAGAGCGTGATGCTGCGTCGTGCTGTTGAGGACCTGCGTGCTGAAATCGGGTCTGGCAAATGTGAGGGTCGCAAGTTGTCAGCTGCACCGCCTCCACTGCAGCAGCCATTTCCGGTGAAACCAGATCTCCATTATCAGGGCAATGGGAAGGAGCTGGGGAACGGTGCTGGACTGAAGCAGGCCTCTTCGGATGATGCGAGCGAGGAATTGAAGAAGGCACTTGAGGCCCGCCAGAAGTGAGGAGCCCTGCTGGGGCTTGCTATTTGCTGACATTGCAAGCTCTGCAGTTTGACATGGCTGCAATGTTTTGTGCTTAATAATAGACTGGTAGTGCAGTTTACATCTTTGGCCGGAAGCAAATGAGATCGCCGTCAGGTGATGTAATAGCTTTGGCTTCATTTTATTTCCGTAGTTTCTGTCAGGATGTCTTGTTCTGTATATTCGTGTTTTTTCATTCAGATGAATGATTAGTATCTTCAATGGCTCTTCCCAAATCATGCTGTTCCTAGACGTTCAGCTTGAGACATTTTCCGATTTTTGTATGTGCAATGGGAATGTCTAATTTTCAATCAGCTGAAAATAAAGGTAATTTTCAGTCGACGACGAGAGCTCTGCAGGCAGGCTCAATGATCACCATTTCGTGTTGAACCTCTCGGTTCAATTTTCCGATTTTCGTATCTGAACCCAATGATCACCATTTTTTGTTTTTCTCTCCCACCAACAGGCAGGCTGCTGCTCCCCAGATCCACAACTTCTCCCATGGCCGCGTCAACTGGTTGTCATTGAGCTCCCCATGCTTGGCCCAACTATCATCTCCTGCCGCCCGCGAGGCTCCCGCCACCACCGCCTGATCGACCTGCCACCCCTCGAAGCCTGCTTCCAAGGAGAGTTGATGGAGCTCATCGGAGAAACCCCTGCCCTAAAAACTGGTGAAGTCGAACGTCGGCTGAAATTACGGTGCAATTTTGGTCAACTGAAGAGAAGATTTTCTGTATTTTTATGTGTAATGTTGATAGTAAGTTGCCTGAATCTAGCTGTATGTAAATACCAGGATTTGCCTCTTAAATTAGAAATAAAGGCAAGCAGAATAGGGGAAAGAATATTTGGCTTTAGAGCAACTCCAATCCTTCCCCTTTCCTATGAGCTAAACACAAATTTATCATATAAAAAATGAAGATGGAAAAAACTTCTTTATTAATTTTCCTTTCTTATTCCCTTATTAGATAATCACCTAAATTCAGTCCACCATCCCTCTATGGAGGGGATTACTCAATCTCTCACCTAAATAGTGGACCTTACTCTTTTAGCTGATAAAAAAAATCACCACACAAGTTACTGTAATAGTGTAAATGTGTAACTGCTAAATCGAACTGATACAATTGTAGTAGAAACAATTGTCCTATACTAAATCAGTTCAGAGTACACATGACCCCAAGTTGGTGATTAAAAATTTAAGAGGGAATTGCTATGTGACTCTCGACAGTGACAGTGCATCGTAGGAAAATTCATGCTAGGGTTTGATGGCTTGTGACTTTAAGACCGCAGGATAGGCCAATTTGGAGCATTGGCCCTCTATCCTACGGTACAATAATTATTGGGTCAATTATTGTAGCAAAACCCAAACTCAAATATTTAATCATATGTCAAAATAACATGTAAACTTACCGATATTCACTCTCAGGATCAAAGGTTCTCCATTGCGAAATCTTGGATGCTTTTATTTATTTTGGTATAGCTTCTTAATTTCATTTTATTTTGATTGATTCTGTTCCGTGGGCGCTCAAATCGTGCTGAGCGAACACCTACTCGCGGGCAGCTGACCACTGACTGTGATCAGGGGTAATATGGGAATTACAGAGAGAGCGCTGCAGGCGGGTCCTCGTTTGAAACCAACTCCCCCCTCATTCTTCCGAAACCGCCCCTGCTAAACGTAGAAATTGTCCGCGGGTGCGAGGACGCTCGGCTGGCTGCCATGACTAGGTGCAGCGTGCCATCTCTTCTCTACCGATAGAAATTAAACCGGGCCGAGGCCGAAAAAAAGTGACGGTGGAAAGCAACGGAGAGAGCAAAGGCTTCTCAGGCTGAGACCACACCTCCAATAAGCATCACCACCGGAGCGAGCACAGCGGCATGGGCGACGGGTCGGACGGCACCGACGTGTCGCCGGAGTCGGAGACGGTGGCGGCGGAGAAGAGCAGCGAGATCTGGGGTACCCTGGAGGAGCTCCTCCTGGCGTGCGCCGTGACCCGGCACGGCACCTCGAGCTGGGACTCGGTGGCCATGGCGGTGCAGACGCGGAGCCCGCTGGCAGCAAGGCCGGGCCTCACGCCGCGCAGCTGCCGCCTCCGGTTCCGCCACCTCTACCGCCGCTTCTCCACCGCCGGCAGCGGCGGGGAGGAGGAGGTCGAGGCGGGGGACGGCGAGGAAGACCCCGACGCCTCCGCCGCGGAGGGGTGGGTCGACGAGCTCCGGCGGCTCCGCGTCGCCGAGCTCCGCCGCGACGTCGAGCGATGCGATCTCTCCATCGGGTATGAGGAATCGGGAAAAAAGAAAAAATCCAAACTACTAGAAAAACGACCTTTTGAAAAGCCCTCGCCCGGTTTTGCTAGCCGTTTGATTGGGGTTGATTGCGATCACGCGGTTGTGATGTTTTGCAACTAAAATAAGTTTGATTTTTTTTTATTCGTGCAGGACGCTGCAGTCGAAAGTGAAACAGCTCAGGGAGGAGAGGGAGCGGAGCCTTTCCGGCGAGGCCAAGCCGGACGAGGCGAGCGGCAACGGCCGGCTCTCCGGCGAGGAGCCCGGCCGGTCGTGCAGGGAGTCCAACTCCACAGATCTGAAGCCTCCCGAGCACCCCGGCGGCGTCAAGGAAGAGGAGGTGGCCAAGCAGGAGGCGTCCGGCGAGTCGGCGGCCGCGTCGAAGGAGAGCAGCGACGTGCGGAGCTCGGCGAGCCTGTGCCGCCGCCGCCGCGGGAAGGGCTCCGGAGCCGACGAGGAGGAAGCGGCGTCCGCGCCGTGCCCTCCTCCCGCCCAGTCACCGCCGCTGGCCGCCCTGCTCGACGCCGTCGCCGCCAAGCTCGGTCCCGTGATGGAGCGGCTACGCGAACACGAAACCGAGGTACTCATAATTATTACCGCACTCTGCTCTTCTTTTTCACCCTCCGTCGCACCAGACGTTAAAAACAATGGGCAAGGGGTAAACTCGATAAAGCCTGGCGTGGTAAAAAGGACTTGATAGTCTGGTGAACTGTCAGGGGCTTGGTCCCAGCCCCTGATTAATAACTGGTCTCTGGATATGGAATTATGGATAAGTAAGTAGGTGCGCAAGTGGCGTGCATGATGACCTGTGATTAGCATCGCTATTACGTGAGCTACCTGAATTACGTGAACGAAACGTGTCTAAAGGCCGATGCGAGAAAGAAATGGTATAGGCCTTGGAAGAGTAGGATGACTTCAGGTTTGTTGCGGATCTGTGGTAGGTAGCAGCTGCGTGAGGATGGGATGGGAGCAGGCGCGTACACAACTTTGTTCCCACTGTTCCGTGTACAATTTCCCTGTTATTTCAATAATTGAACAGTTTCTGTAAAAAAAATAGTGATTGAACAGTGTCCTATTGCAAAAATTCATGCGAAATTTCTTATGTTTAAAGAGGCCTTTTGTAAAGTTAGGGGGAAGTTGCCAATTGAATCTGCTCAATTTGGTACTAGCGCGGCCACAAGTTGTTGGTGCAGCGTACCAATCAATCAGATCGCCGGGTGCTGTCTAGCTAGGCGCCGCGATTCTCGCAGATATTTTTTCTCTCCCGTTTTCCCGCTTTTTTCCATGGAACCTTTGTTTATGTTGCGGGTCAATCCAATCCAACTTGCAGGAGGGCGCCGCGTACCGTGGCACGATCAGGCGCCACGTGGACCTGGAGTCGGTGCGGGCCAAGCTGGAGGCGTCGACGTCGACCGGTTCTCGCGACGACGACGACGACGGCTACTACTACCCCGCGTCCGAGTTCTACCGCGACCTGCTGCTCCTCTGCACCAACGCCGTCGTCTTCTTCCCGCGCGCCGTGCCGGAGCACGCGGCGGCCGTCGAGGCCCGCGCGCTCGTCTGCGAGCACGCCGCCGCGGTGCTCCGCGAGCCGAAGCAAGAGCACGCCGTTGCCGTGCCGGCCCCCGCGCTGGGGCCGGCGCCGACGAGCGGCGACATCGTCGGGCCGCTGATCGAGAAGGTGAAGCCGCTCATTGTCTGCCGCAAGCGGAGCTCCATCGCGAAGGCCGCGGCGATGAAGAAGGAGAGCACCGAGAAGAGCGAGGCGGAGAAGCAGCAGGAGAAGAGTGAGGAGGAGGAGGAGGCCGTGGCAGCGGCACCCAAGGAGAAATCATGGGGAATGAGGACGAAGAAGAGGGGAGGCGCTGTCAGGCGCTTGGCTGGCACCAGGCTCACAGATGACACGTCGGACGGCGCGAAGAAGGCTGACAAGAAGGGCGGCGTGGCTGCAAGTAGTCCCGCCAAGAAGCGGAACGCCGTGGACTTCTTGAAGCGGCTGAACCAGGGCTCGTCGCCCACGAAGAAGAGGGGGTCGCCATTGGGCACGACCCGGAGGCGATTGGCGGCGGAGGCGGCGGAAGAGCAGCCGAAGACTAGGAAGAGAGGAACCGGCCGGAAGGACGGCCCCGGGCGCGGCGGTGGCACCAAGAGAGGCGGCAGGGGTGGCGGGGCCAAGAGGGGCGTCGGGCGGCCTTTGAAACGGGCCGGTGGTCCAGTAACGCCGCCGCCGGCAAAGAGGGCGAAGACGAGCAGGTCGGATAAGCCGGCGACCGGAAAGCGTGGAGGGAGGAGGTCAGTAGGCTAGTGAAGTCGTAGCTAGTGAAGTCGTAGTTTCAGATGTGTGTAAATCGCGTAGTTTGTGGTAGGGAAGGAGACGACCTGACCTGACCTAACAAGCTGTAGTGGCAATCACTAACAGATCTTTTGTTCTTTTTGGAGTTCGTCATAATAGGCGGGCTTGAAGTGATTTGGTCATATGCAACTCATTTGATGCTTCCCAGTTCTGATTCAAAGTTCATCGTGTCACAATAAAGTTGGCAACATGTTAATATTTTGTTGAGCGTATATCTCTACATCTATTAATTAAGATACGATCGTCTAATTCATGTCCATAAAGTTAGAGATTGAATCTAAATCGGTTTCATATCTTTTATATCAAATACCAAATTTTAAAAATCATAACTACCACGTCTGAAACTTAAATGAGGCAAACTCAAACTCTATCTCGTAACTCTTGAAAAGTTCTACAACTTTGGTCTTCAATAGAAGTCCAGATCTCACAGTTTTGGTTTCCAAATATGCGATACAAAAATATTTATTCTAATTCGGACTCCTCTGCGTAGGTCTTTATACGGGGCCCATATCTCCTAGCTCTGTAGTTCAAATAATATGATCCATATATGTTTCAAAAAGGTCTTGACGAGATCTACGACTTTCGTGTTTTAACTTTTTTTATTAGAGCAAGTCTTTAATTTTAAAATCGCGTTATAATACAGTGCTATTTCTACACTCCGTGAATTGATTTTTCTTTCTCTACAATCTATTAATTAAGGTACGGTTATCCACTTCATATTTACAAAGTTAGAGATTGAATCCAAATCCGTTTCGTACCTTCTATATCAAGTACCGAATTTCAAAAATCATAACTAACACGTCTGAAGCTCAAATGAGGCAAACTTAAACTCTATCTCGTAGCTCTTGAAAAGTTCTACAAATTTGGTATTCAATAGAAGTCCAGATCTCACAAATTTAGTTTTCAAATATGCGATGTAAAAATATTTGTTCTAATTCGGACTTCTCTACGTAGGTCTTTGTGCGGGACTCATATCTCCTGACTCCATAGTCCAAATAATATAATCCATATATGTTTCAAAAAGATCTCGACGAGATCTACGACTTTCGTGTTTTAACTTTTTTTATTAGAGCAAGTCTTTAATTTCAAAATCGCATTATAATACAGTGCTATTTCTGTACTCCGTGAATTGATTTTTCTTTCTGGATAAAACTTTTAGAATATGATAAAAAATGGTGATAAAACTGTTACTTTTAACATAAAATAGTATATTAAAAAATATCAATGGTAATATAAATATAATCTTTCATGTAAAAAATATCAATAGTATATATATCTAATAATTATATTATGTAAATAATTCATATTTAAATTATAAAGAGTGTTTTATTTTTTTTTAAGTCCGTAGCAACGCACAAACACTTTACTAGTATCACAATAAATATGGAAGAAAAAGATTAAAAGTTACAACTTGCAATACGTAAAACTTGATTGGTTTTTTTAGTGAAAGAGCAAGGAGATATAAAAAACTAGGATTAAGTGACAAATGCGGTGAGCGTGGATCGAACACGCGACCTTCAGATCTTCAGTCTGACGCTCTCCCAACTGAGCTATCCCCGCATGAATGACAGCCCTCTAATTTTAATCATAAAATAGACAAACAATACTCCTGCCTCCTGCATCCCATCATTTCTCCACCGCATATGATGGCCGTGATACAAGGCCAATTTTGGACGTTCATTACGAATCACAAGCACAGCAAAATTCAGGGTCACATTAGGGGCAAACAGCAGTCAGTTGAGTCAGATACCTGTCTGTACAAAATCCAGGAGAGCCTTCGACTGCTCATGTTAATAACAACATCTAGAATATCAGAGTTACTTCTAGTCTATTACAGAGCAGAAAACCACCAGCGCAATGAATTGGAAGAATGGTGTCTCAAAAGTTCAGGTTTTCTTTGCACCACCCTGTCCCTCGTATGCTCAATTTTGAGTAGCCAGAGAATTAGGGAAGTGGTCTAGTAGCTCTTTTTGGCATGTCATTTTTCCTCCACGCTTCTTCAGTGGTGAGGCAGGTGGTCCACACAGTAATGTTAATCTTCAAATTCCAACGATTTGCCAGTAACAAGTGACAACTAACAAGCAATGCCATTACCACCCATGTGGTCACCAGCATTACCCATTTGGCCTTCCGTGGCCATATCTTCTGTTATACAAAAATTGGTTATTGTAATTGCTTACTGGAATATGTGAAGTAGATAAATAGTATGACCACCTTTGATGCATCAGTCGAGGAATAGATTTTTCTAGAAAGAATTTTAATATTCCAGGTAAACCCGCAAAATCTCACAAAATGTGTACTGAAATGTGAATTTTGCTGGAAACCTAAGATACCTAGGATACTTGCCCTAAGCTGGTATCACTACAGTTGCAGTGCAGTCCTTAGGTATAACAATGGTAAGCAACTTACCACTTTCGGTATCCGATGCTTCATCAAGTCTGGCAATTGCATCAAGTAATGACTGCTCCTGATCCTACAGAGCCATCATTTGGCATCATAAATACAAAATTATGGGCAAAAAAGGGTTATAAAAATAGCTTCTCTATCACACATTATTGTTTCCGATAAAGAGTAGCATGCGAACATTAACTCACTTTTAGCAATTTCCTTGCCTTTTCAATCTCTCGCATATTTGGATTGGACAATACTCTCTCCACCTGTGTTGGGAAAATTGAATTATGAGGGGACAATATTATGCATTTGCCTTTTCAAATCTAACTTGTTGAACAAATCTATAGTTACCTCTATTACAACATTTTCAGTGTTAGGTATGTCAATATGATCGATAATCCTAGTTCTGATGCCATTTTGAGGCGGAGTGTAATCCTTAATATTTGTTGATAACCTGCCTCTCACCCTGCTCGCGCCTACCATTCCACCATTGCTGGGCTGCCTCCCCAAAGGACCAGAAGGAGCCCAACCATCCTGATTTATACCACCATGATCCTCAAGATCCCATCTTATATCTTCAGGTGCCATCTGTCAAAGGAATAAGCATCAAGCTTGATCAACTAATTAACCAAACAGGTGGCAATCACCAAGGCTCCAATGAGTAAAATTTATTTCTCATGCGTATCAATCAAAGTAATCCAATTTCTGTATTCTACATGCTTTGCAAATTCCAGGCACAAATTAGTAAAGATATTATGCTATGGTACTACAGAAAAACATAACTGTAGCAAGACAACCACGGCAATGAAAATTCATTTCCTCTTTACATTTTAGGCTTATATTGGGGTACATGAGCAAGCTATATACTGACTCATTGGTGTTCATCAGCAGAGACTAGCAGATGTAACAAATATTTAAGAGAACAATATTACTATTAGCCAAGAGCAGATAAGAAAAATAATTGGGCTATAGATAGAAAATGTGACATGACAATGCAGAACACCTGGAAAAATATGGAGGAAAAGGGTAAGGAAGGGATAGCAGAAAACAATACAAGGTATCACGGTTCTTACATCACAAAGCCTGACCGATTCCCAAGTCTCGGCTTGTGTGCCCATGTCATAGACGAGAGCGTGTTCACCCTAAAAGGGATCAAGGAGATTAGGAGAGTAGGTGAGGCTACTTGACACAGATGGATATCCGCATCGAGGAGCAAATAGTAGTGAATTTTGAAACCCACCGTCACGGGATCATAATTGGTTATGGTGGCCTCATAGAAGTTGTTGTCTTCTGGCCACCTTGTATAAATTTTGCGGTTTATTAATGAACCTGGATCCGCAGACTGTAGTGCCAATGGCATGGGCTGTACAAATCAAGAAACCATCATAAAATTGTTCTCGTTGGTATGAAAGATCATGCATAATATTCTAACATACCGGCTTTGCTCTCCTGCCTCTTGCTGACAATGGACCCCATTTTGCAGAAGGAACTGAGTGGGAAGGCATAACAGGGGATTGGAGGCTTGCAGATTGCGAAGGAATCAAATGAGATGTCCGCGGCTTCTTAGCCGGCCCAGGTTCTGCATCATACAGAGCCCTGCTGCCACGGTGCACACCACTTGGGGTTACAACACCCTGTCTCAACTCCCTGGAAAGTTTATTTGGTGCGAGCAAATAATAAAGGATTGTCTCATGAGGATGAAGTAACATGTGCATACATTAAAATACTGGAATGCTTTATGGAATTACCTCATCCGACGAATAGACCCATCTTCATTGACTCTGTTCAATAGCTCCCTGTGTTCCTCATCAGAAACCCTCAATTCTTTCCGGAGTTCAGTAATTAAACTTTCCTTTTCCTGCAAAGGAGCACATTTACTTTTTTTTCCTCAGCAAAAACATCAGGCCAAGATATGAATTACTGTAAACTGTAAGCACGGTTTTCATTTTGTTGCTTTACCCAGGAAATTGCGTCGGATTGCACTTTGAATGCTCTAAGAACACCAGTATATGCATCTTGCTCAACCCGGTGTATTTGGTCCTCTAGGTCATCATGTGGCCTCATGAATGGTAATGCTCCAGCTGATGCTCGCCCATTCATACTGATTGATCGTCTTCTTAGTCCTGTATGTTGTGTGGGGGGAAGATCATCATCAGTCCCTGACCAAGGGAGAGAAGTCAATACTGCAAGTGAAATGCACAACTCAACCGCAATTCATCGATTTATAGCATCTGAAATTCGGCAAGGATCAGAAACTTGGCAATTAACAGGGGCCACATAGTCCAAAAACAGGTATATACACCGTTACTTTTAGAACACGAGCTTATACATTGCTTAATCTGCCTGATGTCCAAATAGGACAGGCCATCAACCCAAAGTACTGCAAAGTAGAAACTCCTTCCGCAATCGTCCAAATTAGCAAGCAGTTGCATCTAATGCAGTGATGTAGACGTTTTGCAGCCACTACTATGTTTGTGAAAATACTTTTTTCTTTCTCTTAACAAACTGTGAAATCTGGCCCAGGCAGAGTTATCCATTGCACTCTTTGTAAGAGATAAACTCACATATTCTGCTGGACATGAACATTACACAGTATAAAGTACAAAATCTTCTGAAGACTTTTTTTTAGATAAATCATCTCAAGACTTCCTTCCATTATTCTTTTTTAGATAAATCATCTCAAGACTTCCTTCCATTATTCTGATGCCAAAGCACATAACAACGCACATAAAAAAATAAAATGGCCGTCCATATAACCTTTATATCCTCGACTACAAATTCATGGCAGTTTCTTTTTTGTAAATAATTTGTAAACATCATCTACGCATCCGTCCAACGAACGGAGGCCGCACACAGCCAAGCCAAAGTCACAACATGGCCCAACAGCACGGGATTCTCCCCCAAAGTAAGATAAATCGGAATGTCAAGCCGTTCGATTCAGGGAAACTCACCGCTAGTATCGTAGTCGTAGCCCGCCGCCTTCATAACCCCGCCGGGAACGAGGGGAAGGGGGAACCGCGCAAATCCGCCGCGCTTCCGCCGGATCTGGACGCGCCCTCCCGCCCGCGCTCGAATACGGCGATGTGGAGGACGTTCCGACGCCGAATCTGGCCTGTTGTTCGGATGGATGAGGGTCGGGGAACGCGGGGGTCGTGAGGACGGAGAGGCTAGGGTTCAAGCAGATCGGGGAAATTAGGATGTGCCTTTTTCAGTTAGCCCCCCCTGATAGGTGAAATTTTATGAAGTAGTTTTGGAACTTGTTGACCGGAGAAGTTCAAGGGTCTCTTTGTATATTGTGGGCGAACGCGGAACGCGGGACCACGACTCCACGAGGCGGTTACAACGCTTTTATACCCGTGCGATGTGACGATGTCATCGCGTACCGATTCAAGTCACGCGGGCTAGGGAATAACAATGCGAATCGAATTTTGATTCCCTTTGTTTAGACTTTGGACGAGTTTTCTAGCTTTGCTACGAATTACCCATTATAATAATCAGATTCCTTTTGGAACATATAGAGATCCCATTTAAACAGTGTTTCAAATTGAAGTTAGGGCAATTTTTCTATAGTTCAAAGATAAACAGGTACTTGGTCGTAACGTCCTTGATTATAAATAAAATCGGAAAGAAAGTACAATCAACTGGAGCCAAGTTCAGTGACCAGTGAAGACGGAAGAGAAATCCTCGGACCGAGATCGCACTTGCTGGGCTCTACACATTGGCAGGAATACCGGCGGACTGTTGCTGGGCTTCGCTAAAAAAAATTCGTAGAGTTGAGCCGCAGTAACAAATGCAGGGTCGAAGCGAGCGTTTATGGGCCGTACTTAAGATACGGCGCATTGGGCCTGCAACTCCTCGAGGAGCACGGCCACGGACCTTCTTCATCTTCCGGCTCCCGCCACTGATGGGTTGGCGCCATGTGCGTATCTGTAGCTCTGTGTCACCAGCACCGCCGGTCTCGACAATGATTGCATTCTGTTAGTTCAAAGATCACAAAATGCTGTATAACTTTTACAACTCTGTTGGTACGTTCAAAGCAATCGATGCCCCGAGAACTAACCGAACTCTGATTTTCTTGTACTTCATGAACGTGCCCTGGCATCTTTGTAGTCATGCACGGCCAGGAGCATCTTCTGGTGCCTCGAATTGACTGTAGAAGATAAGCAGCTGCGTAGCCAAATCACGGTTAGATTGCCGTTGCACAGGCAAAAAGAACAAGATGCCAATCACGCACTATGCCTGCCCTTCCGTGGCCTCCATTTTCTGAGATGTTTTACAGTGTTTGCGAATCGGTATTTGATTTGAGTCATAGGTACATACTCCAATGTACCGGCAAAGAAGAAGGTTAAACGTGTATTACTCCATTCTAATTTTTCATGTTGTTTCCTTGTCAGTTTAGTCATAAAGGGCACTGTGTGAGTTTGTAATCACCCCTCTTGTAACTCACATGGTGGGTCTTTTTCACTTTTTTTTTTTTTGGTTTGAGAATCATCTTTTCACAAATTTTGAGATCTCTCTGCTACACATCATGGTAATTCATCCAAATTCAACGTTAGAGAAAATAACGGGTTGGACTTTGAAATTTCGTCATAAGAAATTAAAACTTTTGATGATATTGGGGAATTCCATGATATACAAAATGGTGGTCAATTAAAGCTGGGATTTTCAAAATAACAAAGCGATAGCCCATGTTCTCTGTATCCCTCCCTGAAGGTTTTATACGACAATGGCATATACTGGTCAAAAGGATGAATCCTGGGGTCTCTGTCGGAATTCAGGATAAAAGTTGCATGCCATTTATTTTGGCGAACATCAGAAAGATACGGTGGATATAGCATTACTTGCTATATATATCATCAGGCGACGAGACCGATCACAGAATATGGCTTCATGTCACCTGGCCAAAGCGAAGGCGAACGCCATGGCGTCGAGCAAACCGCTCTCCCCCAGCTCGTTGCTTCCTCTGCTTTCCCTGCTCCTCCTCGTCCTCTGCTCCACCAACATCGCCTCCTCGTCCGCCGCCACGGACTGCGACCCGGACGACCGCGCCGCGCTGCTCCGCGTCAAGTCCCAGCTCGGCGACCCAGTGCGGCTGTCCTCGTGGCAGCCGTCCACCAACTGCTGCGCGTGGGAGCCCGCCGTCTTCTGCAACGCCGCGGGCCGCGTCACGGGCCTGGCCCTCTACGCCCTCAGCGAGCTCAAGGCGCCGGTGCCGGCGGCCCTCGGCGACCTCACCGCGCTCGAGATCCTCCAGATCGAGTCCGTGCCGGGCCTGTCGGGCCCAATCCCACCCTCCTTCTCCAACCTCACGCGCCTCCGCGACCTCGACATCAACGGCACCTCCATCTCCGGCCCGGTCCCCGCCTTCCTCTCCTTCGCCAACCTCAGCACGCTCGTCATCGCCAACAGCAAGCTCGCGGGCCCGATCCCGGCGGCCCTGGCCGCCCTCCCTAACCTCCGGTACCTCGACCTCAGCGGCAACATGCTCAGCGGCGCCATCCCGCCCGGGCTGCTGCACGGGAGCTTCAGGTTCCTCGTCCTCTCCAACAACCGGCTCACGGGGAAGATACCCCCCGACGACTACAGCGACGTCGACACCGTCGACCTCTCGCGCAACCGGCTCACCGGCGACCCGACGCCGTTCCTGTTCGGGATCACCAGGCCCGCCGTCAAGATCGACCTGTCGTGGAACGAGCTGGAGTTCGACATGACCGGGGTGTCGTTTCCGCACCACCTCCGGTTCCTGGACCTCAGCCACAACAAGATCACCGGGAGCGTGGCCAAGTCGCTGATGGACGTCAACCTCGAGCACTTCGACGTCAGCTACAACGAGCTCTGCGGCGAGATACCGGCGGGGAGGTTGATGGCGGTGCACGGGCCGGACTGCTACGCGCAGAACAAGTGCCTGTGCGGCACGCCGCTGCCTCCCTGCGACACAGCCATGTAGCGTTGTCACCGGGTCGGCAGTGTTGTGGCGTTGTGCGTCAACTGAGCCCCTGAGCAGTGACCCGTGTCTGGAGTCTGGACTCTGAAGCGTGCAAGATCCATTCGTAGGATTTATGGCGCGTGGAATAGTTTGTGAGGCGCGCTGAGCTTCCTCTCTCTCGCACAATAAAGCTGGCTTGACTCGCAAAAACAATAAAGCTAGCGTTGTGCTAAGAGGGACTTTATTTATTATTGCAACCAGTGGCAGAAATTCATATAAAATCAACAATATAAAAAAAATATTATTAGGTTTGTTGCAATGTCTAGTTATCCTTTCTATCACGACGTGGCCCTCACATATTAATCTCCACAGATTTAAGATTTCTCTTTTTCAAATTAACAAAATTTAACTTTTAACATACTCTATTATGAAGATCTCACTTCCAACATACTCTATCAACCAACAAAATAAGAGGTCGAAGCAATACGCAGAAGTGTTATATTGTTAGGTTAACAAGTCACTTTGCTCTCATAGATTACCAATGTGATAATGATAGGGGTAGAGTTATATAGAGCAGTACGGAGAAGTGTTATATTGTTGCAATGTAAGTAGAGCCTTATGTTTGCTTGGTAGAGTTTATTTTGTTGTTTTAACTTGAATTTGTTTATTTTGTATTATATAAAAAAATTTATAGCTTTGTTACGGGGAAAATTTGAGTGTAAATGATTAATTGGTTTCCCTACAAAAAAAAGTATAAGTTTTGTCGTGCAAATCTTGAAGCTGCACATCATAGGAAAAGTGTACAAATGTTAAAGTCATCATATCCAAATCACAGGGCTTCGCTCCAAAAAAGTATAAGTTTTCTCATGCAAATATCATCTCGAAGTTGCCCTTGAGATATCAATGTGGATTCTCTTCCCTTGCTACTACTAGTCAATCAAAGCTAGGTAGCAGTCGCAGGTGACGAGTGCTTAAGAAATTGACATTTTGAGTCATCATGATGTTGCAAGGACAACAGCTGCAAGAGTTGGAGATCATCAGATTTGTGGCACTATAATTACTATGTAGTCGTAAGCATTGGCCAATTTTTTTTTCTTCCCAAGCAACCTCATCTACGCCCTCCATGAGCTCAAAGTGCATTTGTTGACCGCGGTTGGCAAACTCACCAAGCTCAAGATCCTCAAGGACGATTCTATGTCTAGCCTATCCGACCTAATTCCATCATCCCCTTAGAGCATGAGAGTATGTGTGCATTTCTGCTTAGCGTTGGCTAATGTCATCTCTGACAGGGCTGCAGGGAAGAAAGGATGAATAATCTTTTCTTACCTGAACCTTATCAATAATTTTTTCAATCCATTAGCATCTCATAACTATCTTATTAGGATTAAATCCATTTCTTTTGTTAACAATGTTCAAAGCTTAAGTTCTTGCTAGTGGCACATAAAAAACAAAATTTGAATCCAATGGTGAATAAGAAAACTTGAAATTTTTTTTATGGCTTGCAGGGAATCACACTCTGTCTTCCTATGGTAAATAAGAAAATCTCTCTCTCTCTGACTAGACACACTTTGAGCATTAGAATAATTATACATCAGAGCTGTTATGATACAGCTGATGAGAGAACATCATATATAACACCTATGTAGCATTAAAATAATCATACATGAGAGTTGTTATGACGCGGTTGATAGAACATCATATATAACACTTATGTAGCTTGTGTCGTATATAAAGTTATTATTATTTGTTTAAGGCTGCATGGACGTCAACATAGAGTGAGAATATGACTACTTTATCCTCCATGCACCCTAATCTTCACAGAGAAGCACTCACACGACCAAAAATAAAACGTGACCTGAATCAAAACATACTGACTGGACATACTCGACAGTGACAAACACAAACAACCATCCCGGGGTGGTTTGAGGCACGACATATGCACATACTAGTTCACATGCGTGGTGATACATTAGTGTCCTGCATCAGGTGTGCTTGCAACTGGTGTCGCAGCCCCCAGTGCAAGACATGAGACACTCGGTCTGCACGGACCGCTCGCAACTTTGGAACGCGCTGTCACCAGCAGAGTTGCAAGTGTTGCCGCATAAGTTGATACATTCTGGACTGCGGCAGGTGAGGTGGCAGTTGCCTTCACAACTCTGCTTGGCTTTGGACCTGACGTCCCCGCAGTAGTTGTTAGTCGCATCATCACAGATCCTACCACAGCTGGTGGCGCAAGCAGAGATGCAGGCGTTCATTGCTCCTGACGATTGGCCCGATGAAGAAGGAAGCAGCACGATGCACACGGCGACGAACAAAGTAGTCAGCTTGACAACGGAACCCATGGCTTTCTGTGGATGGTTGAGAAAGAGAGCAAACAATGGTGCTGGTCGAGATGAGCAACGATAAGGTTCTCAATTGACAAGTGGTGCCTGTTAGATGGAGCATTCCTTGGCGCTATTTATAGGGCAACCAAACTCATGGACGATGTTAGGAACCCTATAGCAAAGATTAATTAAATCAGTATATGTGCATGGACCGCCATGTCCCACGTATATGGACACTCTGTACAACATGCAACGATGGACGCATACTACTAGTTTTCTGAAGTCAAGGGAAGCGTAAACCTCTAACTTACTTCCATTCATGATAGAAGAGTTGACTTGTTTGAAGCAACCGAAGTGTCAGATGTGCAATACCTATAGTATAAAATTGTCTCGGAGAGCCTCTGTTAATTTGGACAATGACTAATGAATGTTTCTGGAACAGGTAACACACACACACTGAAAGTGATTACTTGAATGGTTGACATGTGATGGAAGGCGATGAACTATATGTAGAATACTTCTTTTACTTTATATATACTTTGTTTGGTACGATCGCCCCTACGAATAGAATGCAAAATTTTAATCAAAGTAGTGCAGATCATTAATGAAGTCTTGGGAGGTTTAAGTGGTTAGTGGAAGTTCCATTAAGGTAGATAAGTACATGGAACTATAGTAATATAAAAGTAGTAATATATCTATCTTTCTCATAATCAAGACAAGTTAGAAATTGACTTCAAGAGAAGTGCATCCAAAAATACTGTAGTAGACTAGTAGTAACCATATATCAAACCTTCTCCATTCGTCACGTACAGATAGAATAGTAGACTTTGTAATTTTCTGATCTAGATTTATACAACTCATGTGTACAGAAAAAAAAACTGATAGATCGATGTGTACTTTGAAGATAATTCACAGTGAGCATGTCAAATACTAAATCGGTCCTTTAATATGTGATATTTGGGATTTTTTTTAATGAATTGGGACAGGCTAATTTTGTTCTAGTTGAACTAGAACGGAATAAGTATTTATTTGGGTGCTTACAACTGTTTGTATGGACCAAAAGATCAGAGGTGAACACTGAAATTGCTTGAGACTCTAATCTAATTATGAAAGGACATATGCTATGCGAACGGACCAGTGGTCTGGTGGTTAGCTCCCAAGGGTGGGACGCAACCGGCGAGGGCTCAAAACCCCGTCTCGCACCCGTCTCCAATGAAGGCAGCGGCAAGGTGCCGTATCTCTAAAAAAATAAATAAATAAAGGACATATGCTATTGCTTTATTAATGGATTTGATACTTGTCAGGGAAGCATTAAAAAGTGCAGAGCCGTCACACAGCTCAAAGGATTCTGACTGATTTTTTCTTGAAACACAACCAAACCTTGCTGCCTACTTGATCAATCGAGAGCAGATCAGATACGACTGTGTGCTGTCTTCTCTGACTCTTGTGGAATAAGAAGTTTGATGGCAACGCAATGTGCCACCCAATCCAAACTTGACTCAAGATTAAGTATTGAGTTGACTTTCACATTATCCTAGAAACCTACAAGGTTTCATATGTAGGCAGATGAAAATAGGGGGATAGAATATAAATTTATAGAGTTGCTAGTTTTCAATTAACTGAAGTTTTGCATTTGGTTATGTCATATTTTTGGAGCACTGAATATGTATTGCTGGAACAATTAGATATTAGGTGAAACATTTTTATTTTGCAAAGAAGATACACCAAATTTTTCTAGAGATAAAGAACTGCAATATATAAGAGAATGTTCCTCAAGAAAAAATATAAGGCTCGTTAATACACCAGAAAGGAGGGCTCTCTTTGGAGCATCTTCTGAAGGTTTCTCATGGTACATATAACTCTCTCTCTCTCTCTCACACACACACGTCGATGGATACTATATTTTCTTTGATGTAGTAAATAACAATTTTTTTGGCTGTATTAGCCCATTGAGGACAAGGCTGGACACGCTTGTGATCCATTGTCTAAAAATAAATCTCAAGTTTTTTCCAGTGGTAAAAGAATATTTGAATTGAAAAAATAAATCTACTACTACTAGGCCCAGCAAGCAGCAACTTTGATGGGCCGTGTCGACAGTGTATTGGGCCTTTTCCAAGATGTGTCAGGCCAGCCCACAATGCACCAGAGCAAAGCAAAGCACCCCAAACAATGCAAAGAAACGCAACAAACTTCACGCTTATGTTGCTCTGCTACCCGTGACCGTGGGCAATCACCAACCAGTGCGGTTTTTTTCCATCCTTTGCAACCCGTTGCGGCGACCAGCGGATCATTGGATTCTTGACCACGGGCTCCCTCTGCTGATGTTCCTACACGGGCGTGCGTGCGCGTCTCTGAAGGACTAACTACTAGTGAGTGGGTCTCGTCTCTGAAGGAAACCCGGTGGCAAACCGATGGAGCGCGCGTCAGGCGGGCACGAGGGGAGGGGAGCGCGGCTGCAGGCCTTGGCACGAGGCTGTCGGCCGGCAACGCGGCAGACATCACGCCACCACCGCCGCTGCTGCATCTGCATGCTGTGCCGCCCCCACTCGCCGTACCCGCTTGTCTTCCTCCACAGTCCTGCAGACCAACGGAAAAAGATAGACCTAACATAACCACGATAAAAGTAGTTGTAAATATCAATTATTAAAATGCTATATATAATTATTAAATATATATTAAATATAAAACTAATTACAGAGTTGAATGCGCATCAGTGTGATAAATTTATTAAATTTAATTAAATCATCATTAAGAGGTATTTTATTATAGTATCATATTATCTAATCATGATCTAATTAGTTTTAATAGATTTATCTTGTCATTCAGAGAAAGAGTTATGGATTGTGTTTTGTCAGTAATTTATATTTAATATTTCTAATTAATATTATAATATTCAATATGACAGATCTAAAAATTAGAAGGTTAGAAACGAGTACAACCATATACGAGAGCTGGTTCGCGTGATGCGCCGCGTCAGGAGGTGGAGTAAGGAGGACGCCGGCCGGTCCGGTCGCAGGCAGCTGCCGTCTTTCCTTGCGCCCGACGCGCCTTCCGTTCCACGGCTCTTGGCTGGCTCGTTCTCGAGTGCCCCCGTTTGGTCGACGACGTTTTTTGAACATAAGTGGTTAATTAGTTTCGCCCAGATTTGCCTCCCAAAAGACAGTATCGCTCATGACGTGACCAAAAACTAAATAATTAAGAGAGGGTCGTCGTGAACTACAAGCTTCGTTGTTCCGAATCGCTTCTCAACGCCCGGCGACCAAGTGGAGATTATCGTGGACGCCAATTATAAGCTCACACGGACACAGCAATGCTCTACCACGCCACTAGGTTGTGTGCTCCACTACTCCTGCACCACTCGGTCCATGCTGAATTTATACGTACCTACCACCGTCGTTCGTAGCTCGAACTGCTCTCACAATCGTCGCACGGTTCAGAATCAAGTAGGCGAAGACCGACCCCCCCCCCCCCCCCCCCCCCCTTCTGAGTTCTGAGCAATCAAACGGCATCAGATGAGCGTGGTTTTCGGGCACACAGTTTTGCTTAAACCAGCGACGAGACGACACTTGTGCCGGAGGATGTAACCGTGCCAGGCCGACACGCAGGCACATGCGTTGGATCACTCGGTGGTCTCTGCCAAAGATTCACGCAGGATCTTTTTCCTTCGCCTTTTTTTCTCGACGCATACAAATGTGCATTCACTTGTCTCTCCGGCGGGCAGGAATCAGCAGCGCGTGCAGTCACCCACTTGAATGAATAGGGACATTTCATACTACAGTGTTTCTTTCGCATGTTACGCGTTCCTGTTTCTTCTTCAGCAGTCTGCAACGCAACACAGAGGCGAGTTTTGGTTTTCAACAAAAACAATAGGCGTAACAGTGAAATATAGCGAGCAAAACTTCTTTTACTGTGAGCCGCTGCCACTGGGGCCCCGGTACGTTCGTCCTCGTTGTTTCTGGTACGCATCACGGAGTAGTATATTTCTGGCGGCCAAGCCAAAGCATCCTCTCTCTCTCTCTCTCCTCCTACGAAACAGTGTCGCCAGTTCTTCCATCCTTCTCCGCCGGAGCCCTCTCCGGGACTCTTGTCCAAGCATAACCTCGAACGCTTGGTGCTCTATTCTGCTATCTGAAGTCCACAACAACCGTCTTACCTGAAGCGTCTCATGTGCCGTACTCTCGCGTTTTTTTGCTTGGGTTGTAGGTTTCGCCCGTTTCGTCAACCTTGATCTTTCAACATCCCTCATGCAGCCATGCTAGTGCCAGCTACAACAGAAATCTCCTAATCACTGGTTTGTAAGGGTTGTCGCTCAGACAGAAATCAGTAGCTGCTTTGCCGGTCTCTGCGTGATACTGCAAGTCCACAACAGGTCAGCGCCCTGCGTTCTTGCTCTTGTTCTGTTTCTGTTCTTCTTCGATACTTTCTCGAGTCCTGCTTCCGAAGTTCTTTGTGTTTGTACATGCCTTGCGGTTTGATAGTGGATGTATCATATATGACACTGGTTCCGGACATCGTTCTTGCCTTTGTATTAAGCCTTTTTGCATTACATGACACAGTAGCCTCCAGAAGGGATTTACGGTTGGAATCTTCCTTCCCCAATGACATGTATCCAAGAGGACATGAGTACTTGTTGATCTGTCCCTTCTGTTAAACAGTTTATTCATGTTGCAGATTCTCCCTGTTTCCTCCCCCCTGTTTTTCGTTTCCAAAATCTCCTTGTCACAAATAGCAGAGCTCTGGGGTAAAGATTAGTTGCATATCACCTGAATTAATTTATTTTTGTTGGCTATTTGCAGTTGTGTGACTGGCTGCAGCAGCGCAAGCTCGCCGCTGCGTGGTTGGTTTGGCTGAGTGATTTTCTCCATTTCCAGCCTGATGGGAAGACCTCGAGGCGGAAAGGCCAAAAGACCGACGTCCCAAGCTACGAAGACAGAGGATGCTGATGCCGGCAGCGGCGACGATGAGGCTGCGGTGGTCCCAGCCTTAAAAAGACGGGGAAGGCCCGAGAGGCACTACTTCAAGGCCGACACTGACGAGGAAGGTGATGATGATGTCAAGGTAGAGGCCATGGAGGAGAGTGACGGCGCGAAATCGAGCGTGCCAAGTAACAACGGCGCCTCGGTTGAGAACGGAGGGAGGAAGAGGCGGCGGCGGCCTTCGAAACGCGTCTCCGATTCCGCGATGGAGGAGAAGGATGATGAGCCAGCGGTGAGGCAGGTCGGGTTCCGGCACCACGGCAGCCGGCGGAAGAGCACTCCCCGGCGAGCTGCCGAGGCAGGGGTTGAGTGCAACTAGTGTGAGGTTCTGTTGAACTGTCGGACCAACACGGGTCGCTGCATTTTCCCCCTTTCCTGTCTTACGCTTTCACGCTTTGTCAAAAATCAGGTGTCTATGTTTGGTTCCCCTCCGTTAGAATGACTGCGGTGCAGTGTTATGGCGTGTCACCTGTGACCGTGAGAGTGTTACTCTCCGCATGGATTTTGGCATGTTTGCTGAACAATCTGTTAATCCCTTGTGAAAAAACTCACTAGT
The DNA here is from genome assembly GCA_032690845.1 of Eleusine coracana subsp. coracana. Classification (NCBI taxonomy): domain Eukaryota; kingdom Viridiplantae; phylum Streptophyta; class Magnoliopsida; order Poales; family Poaceae; genus Eleusine; species Eleusine coracana. The sequence continues at coordinate 51,633,751 of CM064427.1, read as the reverse complement.
TTCTCATCAACAAGCCTGCTCATCAACCCTTTTACGCGTCACAGTGTTAGGCTTTGGGGGCTGTTAGTTGCGTAGTGCCCAACCAGAAATTGGTCATGCCCTCACGATCTGGCCCGGCCATCTGGCCCCCCAACCCCCAAGAAGATTCAACCATGACCCAAAGAGCTCTATACTACTTGCTCCGTTCTCAATTTTCCTTGTTGGAAAAAGAATTACAATTCAAAATGTTGATTCCATGGACGTGGTTTTGGTAGCCAAACTGAGTGCTTAGGAAATGCTTGGGTGCTTAACAGCTTGAGTATGGGTTTGGAATGATTTTCAAACTGTTCAAACCCGCTGGATTATTTAAGACTCATCACTAATAGACCACAAAATATCCATAGCTTCAGAAAATGATGGTGGTACCCTAATGCGAATAGATATAATGACATGGTGTACCTTAGGGATGGTAAAAAAGCTTCAGACTATTGAGCTACCTCGGCTCAATCTTAATTTTGGACTGGTCCAGCTTGGCTTGGTATTTCAAACAAACAAAGTTGAGCACCCTTCATAGCCCAATTCCTTAATGAGTCAGCGCACGAGCTACTCGCAAACTAAGTTTGATTATATAAAAATAACAAATTTCAACTGGATATAAAATTGATATTGTTATGATTGGTAACACTTAACTTATCATTCAACACTAGCAAATTTGTAAAAAAAAAATTAGAGAAAGGGAATATTTTCTGGAGCGGGGGGGGGGGAGGCTCCGCCAGTGTTCCCACTGGAGTCTATTTTTGTGGCCTTTATAACTGATCATTTTTTTTCTTTAACAGTCCGGTTGTTTTATTTTGTTTTGTATTTATATGCTACATTTCATTCTGAATCGGTAACAGATCGATAATAGACCAGTTTGAAAATTCGTATCGGACTCTGCTTCTTCCTTTTCTTTTCTTTTCCTTACTTACGTATGTTCGTTTCAAACTGTTTTTTTCTCCTGTGACTTGGCCTTTTTCCCTTTGGATGTTGGATTGACAACACAATTGGCGGACAACTCCACCGTATTTAATTAGATGTAGAGATATAAATCAAGCACAATACTCACAAAAAATTCATGTCAAACATTGAGACATGTATCTTATTTGCATTTACTGACAGTTGTTTTTTTACTTATATTGATAGTTTCTATAGAGTTATATTATATTTTTTTATATTATCGACATTTGTAAATATCATTAAGATATTGAAATTAACTAATATTATTACAATAAAAGTTCAATTATGCTCAGCTCACAGTGAGTCTATAACAAGCCAGCTCGAAATTTTAAATGAATCAAGACGAACAACCTTTAGAGCTCATTGATCGTAACAAATCGAGCTGAGCTTGTCTGTTATTGTGGTGAGGCATAACGAGTCTGAGCCGGCTCATTAGCCCTCCGTGGTGGATCTACACTTTAGAGCATATCTAGTGGAAGTTGTTAAATGATCTCCTATCCTAAAATTTAGGAATCTAGCACAAAACTTTAACTCGAGTAGAAATCTTAAACTTCCTCCTATTTTATGTGCCCTCTCAAACTTTCTCTCCAAGCTAGCAAATTTGTAATCCTCCTATCTCCCTCCTAGACGTAGGTCCCATCTAGTTTTTCTTATTTTTCTTTTTTTCGTTTTCTTTCTCCTCCAGGGTCCCTCTCCCTCCTCCCCGCGTCTCTCTCTTGCCGCCGCAGGCCGCCTGCCTGGCCGCCGCCACCAGGCCACCCGCCTTGCGCCGCCTCGCCGTCGCCACCAGGCCAATCGTCTCGTCGCCGGCTGCCTCTCTACTGGCCCCTCCTCACCGCTGTCCGCCTCGTCGCCACCTCCACCTCCACCGACCCCGATACGCGACCAAGATCCGGAGACTGAGCAGCGGGCAGCGGCGCCGGGGTCGATCGCGGCTTCTCCGAGGTCGAGCGGGTCACGACCGCGCCAGGAGCCAGAGGGATTCGGCGGCGGAGGCGAGCACGACTAGGTGGGCACCAGCATTGGGGGCGGGACAGGAGGGCGGCGCCAGCCGTAATCGCGAGCTCGGCCTACCCGCGAGCAGCGACGGGGCTGCGACCACGGGCAGGGGCAGCGGCACGCCGGAGTCGGTGGGAGCCATCCCCCAACCTCGGCCCCCCACATGCGGGCGCGGGCGCAGACGGCGGAGCTACGGGCTCGGGCCGGCGGAGGAGCGGCCGGCGTGGCGGGCGAAGGAGCGACGGCCATGGGCGGAGGAGCAGCGCGGTGGCCCCCGGCGGAGCCGGAGCGGATCGGGGGTGACGGCGTAAGCGGGGGAGAGAAGAGAGATTTTTAAAAGAAAAATTCTAACAAGCGGGCCTCACAGAGGCCATAGAGACTTTCATTGGAGTTGTTATAATTTTGGGTTCTCAAATTTTATAAATGGATTTACAAAATATAATTTAAGAGTCTAATTTTACATGCTCCAGTGGAGATGCTCTTACACCAGTCATGTTACAATTTTGTACGATGGTTCAACAAAGAAAATGAAATGCACGTAAAAGGATTTCTCGCAAAGTAAAAGAAAAACGGTTTTACTTCGGTGTTTTAAGAGAAAAAAAGAACAACTAGGATCTCTCCTTCGGAGCAAACTGCGTGTGTGCACGAAAAGTTGGTCTTGCTTAATAAGACCAGCATTAGTTGAAGACCGAGCACGCAGTGACCACCGCGTTGCCATTTGCACCATCGACGTATCCAACGGTGCACGCCAAACCCCCGGACCCGGAGATTGATCTACTACTACTTTGTTATACCCTGGGCGGTCTGTGCCGGAACTCGGAATAATGTGGTAAATGGAGACGATTTCTACGAGCGCGCGTAGTTCCACCGGCTACACGACGGCGGCACACCATGATGGGGTACTTGAGTACTTCTGTCTGTCGTCGCGCACGCGGTGACGCGACGGCACAGCACAGTTGGGGCGACCCCGTGAGATCGCGTCAAGATGACGAACACGAAGCTAAAAAAAGAAGCGGAAGACGGGCGCCGGATACGTCCGAGCGCGCGCCGGGCTGCTCTGTACTGTACCGTCGGGCCAGGCCCAGTCGGAGGAAAGTGACCTGTCGTTCCCCCCGTCCCGGCCAGCGGCCACAGTCTCACACAGCGCTGGGCCAATCCACACGCGGGCTGAGACTGAGAGACGTACCACCAGTACCGCACGCCGGCGCATCCACGGAATCTCGCGCGACGCCCCCCCCCCCCCCCCCCCCCCCCCCGCCGCCGCGAATCGGCACGGGACGGGGAAGGTGATGGCTGCTGATGATGTGACTGTTACTGGCAGGCCCAGCACAGCCGTGCACAGGGCTAGTATATAGCTAGAGCCTAGTAGAGGCCCAGAGCGCCGGACGACGGATGCGCCACGCGCCACGGCGCCAGGAAAGGAGACGAGGACGAAACGTACAGTACAGGATGACGATGACTCGATGAGCCATGAAGTACGTACGCGAGGCCGAGGAGCGTGTGGAGTTCCAGCACGTGGCCAAGACCAAGACGCCGCCGGGCGCCCCGAGTTGGTGGCGGGACGTACGTACGTATACGCGAGAACGGCACGCGCTGGTGGCGCGGCGCAACAATTGTGACGCCCACGGTCACAGGGCGCACAGTAACGCGCGGGCAGGGGCCCACGTGCGCCAGCGCGACCGGGCGGCACAGCACAGGCCGCAGGCATGCATGCACAGACACCACTCGCCGGCCGGCGGTACAGTACGTTGGAGCGTCAGCAACAGTGCCTTCGCCGGCCCCTATCGCGCCTAGCTACTACAGTGGTACTATCGTGTAGTCGCATGTCGTCCGTCCCCCCGAGATGCCCCCACTGTTCTCAGAGCTCTCTCTCTGCTACAGCTGCGGCGCTCACCCCCCACCTTCTCGTCAGTCCGCGCGGTCGCCGTCGTCGTCGCGCGTCTCTGTAGCTGAGGGCCGTCGTGCCAGGCGGCAAAAGATTCAGCGGTGTAGACGACGTCACGTCACCGGCGATGACGCGAAAGGAAAGGAAGCACCTCCACTTGCGGAACACGTCCTTCCTGCCTGCATGCCCCTCGTTGAAATGAAACGACGACGCGCATGCATGACGCCTGCTGGACCTAGCTAGGACGTAGTAGGAGCTTGGGTTTGCAATGATGCTGCTGCATGCGTAACGAGAGAAGGATTTTCGAAAGCAGGCCACGCGCCGGGAATGTGTATAAATCCTCTCCCAAAGTTGCAGAATATAAACGGATGTACTACTGGCACGCCACCGGCAAACGACGCCACGGGTAGCGTAGCATGGTCCAGGTGCGGGGAACCGGCCCGTTATCGGAACCAAAAACGACTTGCGGGGCAAAAGCAGAGAGACAACTGCCAAAACCTTGTGTTTCTAGTGTCGCCAATTTGCGGACACGCTGATGGCGCAGTGCCACCACACCTTTCCTGCGCCCTGACTTTTTCCTTCCTTCGGAAAAAAAAAAAATCAACGTCACACTGCTGCCAATGCGAGCACATGGACAGCTCAAGAGTTGTTTTTCTGTTTATCTGAGTACAAATTTGTTACGGTTATTAGTACTGCGTGTGTGTTTCCGTATTTACTGAAAGAGAACTGGTTCGCTCGCCTTTGCTCTGATTCCGTTCCGGGACCCCAGAGCAAAAGTGTACTGCCTGCAGAAACACAAACACGGGCGCCAACTCTTTCAATGATGCAGAACCCAGTAGAATGATGCACATGCACCTCAACAAGGATACACGCATTTTTCTATCCTTACAAAAAAAAAAAGGACACACAACGTTAGGAGCTACTCCTACTAGCAGAGTATAGATGTCTGTTGCGACGAATGACTTCCATCTGTAGTTCTGTACTTTCATCTTTAAACTAAACCTGCTGTTGCTGTTCTAATATGCTGCACTCGTCCCGTACTTTGCTTCGCTACTGAACTGTACTTCACAATTCTTCTATATAGAGTACCTCTCCCTACCTTCAAAAAAAAAAAAAAGAGTACTACATCTCCCGTGCTAAGTACATGGTTGCTTTAACCAAACTACTTAACCGTATACTTATATGCGGACTAAAATAGAGCCCCTACAAATAATAATGTTACCACTGAAAAGAAAAGAAAAAAGGTACCTCCAGCTATTCAAAGCCCTGAAGAGGCAAGTGACATAAAATAGTGCTTCCAACAAGCCACCCCAAAAACGCCAGCATACCAATCAGTTTGAGCATTTTGAGGCAAATACAAAAGCTCACTGCTGCAAGCTTTTTGAGACCCTAAAAAAAGAGCTGGCGCAAAGGAGATTCTCCACCAATCCGAACACGCCAAGGCATGCCTCTGTCGCAGGGCTAGACCCGCAGATAAACTAAGGCAGCACAAGTCTTGTCGAGCTCAAAAGCGGAAGGCTAGAGGCCAAGGACGTCCATCGCCCCATGCCTCATATGTAACCTCTCCGTTTTGTTATGCCTCCGAAGACTGTGCTAATTGTACCTGCTTATTGTTTATATTTTGTTAAGGCTACGTGCACATGACAAGAGAAAGCGGTGGCTCGTGAAAACCAGGGGTTGAAAACGTGTATCTTGTTCAAAAGTTGAATATGTAATATGCTAAGTATAAACATATAAACTTAAAATATACATAATTTGAAGATAGTAAAGGGTTTAAAACTTTTCAATAATAATTATTAGTGACAGAATCTAACTAGTTACCCTAAAAAAACAAAAACAAGTAAATATTTGAAAATTTTAGAATTACCGGAAGTAAAAAATTTGACCAAGTTTGTAAACTTCTCCCTATGGTTCACTCGCATACTCTTTTCAACGTGTTGTACACCAAGAGATGAAGTGATATTATGGAGCCAACTTTCTAAAAAACAAAGATTCAAAATGTCATACATAAAGAAAAAAATACAAAAAATATGTTATGTAGAAGTATTTATTACATAGAAATCCATGAAACAAGGAAAAAAGTATAAAAACGTATGCATCTGAATATAAAGAAGAGTATCTAGATATACTAATGCACAACAATCATCTTCTATACAGGTGTCAAATAGTCTCACTTACAAACATATATAGTTTATTAGTTCTTGAAAGCAAAGTTAATGATGTCGAAGTCAACCAAGCATCATAAGAGCCTAAGATAGTATATTTAAGGAATGTATATCCATATAAAATTAGATAAAAATTATGATAAAATCTGATACTTATAGGTGAAGTGGTCATGGATGTTACATTATGAATAATTATATCTAGAGTACATACTAGTTAATGATGTCGAAGTCAACCAAGCATCATAAGAGCCACGATAGTATTATGATAAAAAAACTATTTATGAGTATATACTAGTTAATTATATTCTCTTTTTGACACCTTGGTCACCAAGAGGTGAAGTGGTCATGGATGTTACATTATGAATAATTATCATAGTTAATAAGAAGAGAAAAAATATATTTGAATGATAATGATCATATCGTGAAAACAATGGGAAAAGTATAAAAGAACATATGTATTTAAATATGAAAAGAGTACCTAGACGTACCGAAATAAGTGCTATATAATTATTAAGTAGATGATCTTTTTCACAAGCTTGCGCAAGTTTACATGTTCTTAGAAGTAAAGATAATGATATTTAGTACAATGAGTAATCATAAGACGGTATATTTTTAAGAAAGTCACACTGGTACAGAATTAGATGGATCGTGACAAAAACTTATATACAGGTCTTATAATAAGAACCTAGCTAGAACGAATTGAATAGTTGTACTGTTATACTAATCTCCTGAATAAAAGGTTGTACTCTCTATCATCATCTGAGACCAAATCGGAAGTCCCGTCCATCCAATCTAACCCAGCAGCAGCCATAAAATATCCACCGGCTGGCTCACCATCTCCGCAATAATAGGAGTGAAGCCAAACGTTCACCGCATCCCGGCCCCGCCACCACCGCCACCCAGCATCACTAGTGCATCGCACTCCTGTTCATGTGAGCAGTGGGGCAGCGCAGCTGGTGAGTGAGCTTGTGTGTGACTCGACGTCGCGGCGGCCAATGACCATGCGCGCACGAGCGCCTAATCCAGCCGCGCGCGCGCTCAGCCGCACTCATGGACTCGTGGAGCCAATACGCCTCCTGGCTTTCTTGATCAGCCGTTGAGTGTGGACGTAGCGATGATGGAGTGGGGTGACGGGGCCCTACGTGCCTCCCGCCCCGATGCGGGAAGCCGACGCAGGGCATCGATCAGAGTCAGCCGCTGTGCTGTGCGTGCGTGGCCAGACCAGACGACACCAGCGGTGCAGCGCGAGCACAGTGCCGCTGTTCATGGCACTGGCCCGGGCGCCCGTGGCCGGAGCGGTTCGGACGGCTTTCCTGTCGCGCGCTCTCGCCCGTTCGCGTCACCGTCTCCGTCGACAACACGACGGGCCTCCCCTCACCCCCTGTGCCTATCCGTGCGCACACGATGTGATGTGATTGCCGTGGTGGACACACTGGGCGCTGAGCTTATTAAGACGGCACGAGATCAGGTTCACAAATCACAACCGGCAACGAGCTTTTCCCACCAAACTACACAATCCTATAGATTCCTAGGAGGTGCCAACTGCCAACGCCAAGTAGTCTGGACGCGGCGCGCGCGCGTGTATAAAGCCCCTTCCATGGTGTGGGCTGGCGCAGCCGTTCCCATTGCCATTCATATCAGTCTTATATCTCGCAGTAGACCGGCACGATATCAAAGTCGGAGCCGCGTAGGGCAGCATATGAGCAGCGGCGGCACTAGAAAAGAGAGAGCGTAGTAGTGTAGTGGTGGCGGTGGTGTAGCTGAGCAAGTGAGCAGTGGGAGTGCGTAGGTGGAGGGAGGAGGAGGAAAGAGACGGCAGAGCACACCACTGGCGCACACGCGCGCACACTGCACCACACGCGAGAAGCGTTATTTTAAGGGCGGCGCCACCACTGTTGTCGCCTCTCCCTCCTTCCCTCCCTCCCTCGGCTCACTCACTCTGAACTTTCTTCTCTCCGTTCTCTCTCCTCTCTCTAGCCCAGAGAGAGAGGAGGGTCAGACAGAGTTGGGAGGGGGGCGGGAAAGAAAGAGAGAGCAGCTGGATAGTCTGTCACAACTAGCAGTGAAGGGCCACGGCACGTCAGCAGCTAGCTAGCTTTGCCGCAATGGAGACCGGCGGCAGCGGAGGAGCCGGTGGCGGGCGCGACGACGTCCACGGCCTCAAGTTCGGCAAGAAGATCTACTTCGAGCAGGAGGGGGCTGCGGCTGGCGGGAGCAGCGGTACGCCGGCGGCGGGGTCTGGTGGTGGTGGCAGGAGGGGGAGGGGCGCTTCCGCCGGCGGCAGCAGCGGCGCGGCGTCCTCCGCCGCTGCGACTCCGCCGAGGTGCCAGGTGGAGGGCTGCGGCGTGGATCTGAGCGGCCTCAAGACGTACTACTGCCGCCACAAGGTCTGCTCCATGCACTCCAAGGCGCCGCTCGTCGTCGTCGCCGGCATCGAGCAGCGATTCTGCCAGCAGTGCAGCAGGTACGTACACTCAAATTGGCTTCCCAAATTCGGCTCTCTGTTTTTTTTTCCCTTTGCGCCTCTAATTATAGTAATTACTCTGTTTCGAATCCTCTGACCTGCCGTGGACTACTGTTCCGCTTGTGATACTCCCTTGAGAGCTAGGCTCGTCAGTGGCTGTGTATATATAAATTAAAATGTAGTAGCTCTATGGAAAAACAATTCGGAAGCCAATCTATACAATTGGCTCCTGTAAACTCCTCTGCATCTAGATGTTAGTTAGCGTCCTAAGCATGTGATTTACAGTAGCTTGCAGTGTCCTTAACCACTATGTTCCGCTGCTTCTCTTCACTGATCAGTTCACAAATCCAAACGGCTAAGTAGTAGTACTTTGTTGCAAAGGGAAGTTGAGCTGATGGGTGTAGTATTGGTGCATGCTTGGTTGATGTGAACTGCTACTCCGTATGTAGATGTTATATTTGGGCAAGGGAATCTGACCAGAATAGTAAGGGACATAGATATGCACATTCACAGGATCTTGTCTCAGTAGCACATATATAGCAAGCCTAGATTGCTCTTTTTCTTATTTTACTGTAGGTAGCCTATATGAATGGGGTGGTACACTAGTACCTGTACGACACTATTTAATGCACTAATGAAATGGAACACAAGTCCGGATTACGTGACAAACATGGCTCGAACAAACGTAATTAAAATACAATGACTTTGCTGGTTGTCCTGATACCGCGTTTTCTTTCATTCACCAAAATTCTCAGTTCATCCGTGATCTCAGGCTGTTCTTGCCTGTAGGGTGATAATGTCGGTTCAACCCAAATTTCTGCGTAAAGTGCAAGTGTGTACACGCGCGCGTCATAGTTCTAAATGCTAAACTGAAGAGAACTGAACTTTTGAACTCTCTGGGGGAAAGAGAGAAGGTTCTGGTCGTTAATTCATAGATAAACCTGATGTGATTCATACTACATAACACATCACTTTACGCGTGTCCACTCCCCGTGAATGATTGCAGGTGACCTTTCCACATGGTACACTTTCAATTTTTTTCCTGGGGCCCTGATGTATGGATCTAATCATGAAAGGCGTGTCGTTGGTTAATGACGCTGTTTCGAATAAATATGTTGGTTCTGGATTTAAAAGAAGTCATGCAATGCTTGCACCGAGGCAGCTTTTCACATGACATGTGGTTTGCTTTCTTATTTATTCATCTTATTTCCGCTAGTGTTAAGATACAATTAACTTTGTAGAAGAATCTTGTTAACAATCCCCCTCTTGCCATGTGCAAGCAATTTTCTAATCTTAAGAAATCACTGTAGTATGCAATTGGTCTGCGAATATTCTGCAGTTTGCGTTTGCTGTTGTTGTGTGCTTGTGAGTTGTTGTGACAGCAGCAGTCTTTGTTGGGTCATCACATTTTATATTAACTCGTCTGATTTGTCGATGCTGCTTGTTATATTGACTTTTGGCGTTATTTTTGCCATACGGCACTAGTAGTTGACATATACTCTGCACGTTTTTTAATGACACTGCTTCAGTGAATCACTTGTAATGCTTGTGGCGTGCATAAATACAGGTTCCATCAGTTAACTGAATTTGACCAAGGAAAACGTAGCTGCCGCAGACGCCTTGCTGGTCACAATGAGCGCCGGAGGAAGCCACCTCCTGGACCTCTCACCTCACGCTTTGGCCGGGTTGCTGCATCATTTCAAGGTATCAACCGCAGCATGCTACGAAAACACATACTACTTGTGCGTACTGAATACACCTGCTAATTTGCTGTTTCTTCTGTTTCACAAGAGCCTGGCAGGTTCAGAAGCTTCTTGCTGGATTTCTCGTACCCAAGGGTTTCAGGCGACTCGAGGGATGGGTGGCCAGCGATGCAGCCTGGTGACCGGATGCCGGGTACAATCCAGTGGCAAGGGAACCCTGAACTTCATCCTCACCGCAGCGCAGTTGCGGGATACGGCGATCATGCGTACATCGGCCCGGGCGGCTCGGTGGCTGGCGCACCAATGCCCCACGCCTTCGATCTTCCGCCGGGCGGATGCGTCGCAGGAGTTGCCACCGACTCCAGCTGTGCTCTCTCTCTTCTGTCAACTCAGCCATGGGATACTGCCCAAAGTGCCAGCAGCCACCACCGGTCCCCAGCAATGTCCACGGCCAGCGCCTTCGAGGGCTCCCCGGTGTCGCCCTCGGTCGTGGCCAGCAGCTACGCGGCGGGCAGCTCCTGGAGCGGCTCCCGGGTGCACGAGGGCGCCAGGAACCTGCAGCATCATCATCATCACTCGCCACATGAGGATGACCTGCACATGGTCCACCACCACCACCCAGGCGCTGTCCACCACGGTCACTTCTCCGGCGAGCTCGAGCTCGCGCTGCAGGGAAGCGGGCCGTCCAGCACGACGCATGTTGATCATGCCTCCAGCAGCAGCTTCGGCCACTCCAGCAACGCAGTAAACTGGTCCCTGTAGGGACGGACCCTTCCGAGATAGTACTGCTGTGCCTCTGCTCGCCACGCCACGCCACGCGAGACATGGAACGCTTGGGCGACCCGATTTTGTGCGCCTTACCTTGCCGTTTTGGAGTTTTTTTTTTTTAGGGTGTGGAAAGGGGATTCCTTGCCGGCTTCCCCTTCCCGTATCGTCCATTGCGTCCATGAACAAGAACCAACACCTGATTCTGTAATTGTAGGACAGCGTAACCTGAACTGTTCAGTTATGAATATGCTGTGACCTATTATTATTCATTCATCGTATATTCCTTTGGAGTTCATCAGTGCCTTATTTGATTGATAATCGTGTCTTCAAGTTATTAGTAATGTAATTCAGATGCGGTGGCGTGGCAGCATCCATTGAAGTCGGTTCTTCTCTGGACTTGAGTACTCCTAATAGGATCCGTGTTCAGTACAGTCCACGTGGAAGTTTCCAAACTTAACCTGCCACCTGCGCCGCGGCCTGTGTTCCGTACGCCTTTCTATTTCCAAGGATGACCTGATTCCAACTCAGTGTCCCGTTTTGGATGCATTGTCGGCCTCGACGCGAGTGTCCCGGTTCTATAAATTTTCACGTACCGCATCGCCATAGGAAAGCTCAACCCATAAACCTCGCGCTCGATCACGACACGGCTCCTCCTCCTGTTGCTGCTCATCAGTTGGATACGTACATCGCGGCGATCGATCGAGACTCGAGACCGCCGTGTGGTTGGTTCGTTTCTGGTGTGTGCCTGGCCGCCATGGACGGTTCACACGACGACGGGAGCCAGGCCAGTAGTAGCCACAACCAGGACGCCGTGGCCAACACCATCCAGGAGTTCCTGAACGCGCCGGCGTCGGGCGACCCGGCGTACTTCCGGCAGGTGGACGCGGTCCCGATCCGCAACACGCTGGACGCGTGGGTGGACGACGTCGTGGCGGCGAACGGGTGTCTCTCTGTCTCGGCGTCCTCGTTCCGCTTGCGGGGGATGAAGGGCGACCAGAATGTCGCCAAGGAGTTCGTCCGGCGGCGGAGCGAGGGCAAGGACGCGAGCAATGACGACGTGTGCCGGAACGTGCAGGGCGCGCTGGACACGGGGGTCGTCGGCTCCTGCGCCTACTGCGGGCACAACTTCAGCGTCGTGATCGTCAGGGAGGTCGCGGACAAGGGCTGGGTCTGCGGCAGCTGCGGCAAGCCGTTCAGGGTGCACCAGCCGGTCACGGTTGTCCGCCCGCCCGGGCCAGACGTGGAGGAGAGGGACAAAGGCTGGTTGCCCTGGTAGATGCCTAGCGATCTTAGTCAAGCGCAAGCGCACGGTTCATGGCGAGTTTTGAGGAGACCGATCCGCTGTTTTTCCTTTTCCCGTGAGAGATTGTCTGCGTTGTATGCTCGGTGTGGTATGATTAGCTTAACTCTAAGAGGAATATATAGAGAAAATCGATCGAATTTATGCAGTTGTGCAGGAAAAATCAATAGATACTACTTTCTTTGATCGGATTGATTCTTTCTTTTTTTTTAATCTAGACTAGCCAAAAGTTTTGAGGATTTTTATTGTCCAAATACTGGCCAGTAGTTTTAGTTTAATCTAACGGTATAGATTTCATAATCTAAAATCATAACTACTGATCAATAGTTTCTCAATTTAAGGGTAATATCAGAAAAAATAAAAGTAATAGATTTATAGTAATTAATTTTTATTGTTATAAATAAAGTTACATTAACAATTTTATTAATAATTAACATTTTATATTTTTAAGATAAACTAACATTTTTAATAATTTCATAGACTTAATATTATATCGTGAAAATAAATATAAATTTACTAATTAATAGTGTAATTATGAAATTACCCTCAAACTACTGGCCAGTAATTTTTTAAAACTATTGACCGATTTTGGATAGTAAAACTCCTCAAAGTTTTTCAGAACTCCTCCTTTGTATAACCTCTTGCTTTGTGCATGTGAATTGAAACTAATATGTTCCTCCTTCATGGCGACCAACGAACAATTGCAAAGGCCGCAGAAGCATTTGTGTGCTGGGGAAAAGTTTTACCGGTCAGCGGTTCAAATCCGGCCAGATTTTACACGAATTGTTCTCTGCTGTTTTGATTGGGTCGGTCCCTGCGGCCTGACCCGCCTAAAGCCTGCTGTCACCTGAGTAGTCGGTTTGCGGGACGAAACGAGACGGGATATGCCGAGCCAGGTGTACGCCGTAGGCCGGGTGGGATTGGAGCAGGCCGGAGAGGCCTTGACGCGGACAAGTGGTTTCGTTTCTAAAAGAAAAATCCAGTAGTGCTCTCACTGTCAGCAACTTGGGGACGGATCTAAGAAAACTTGGGGATGATATCGGAGATCGGAGGTAGGACTCGGGAAGAAGGGGAAGCGAAGCAAAGCAGTGAGGAGGAACGCTATATTGAACAAAGTAGCGTTTGTGTTCATTACAATCGTCTTTGATGTGTGTTGCATCCCCGAACTCCCGGACACACGCACATTCCCGCTCTTAGGCTGACTCCAACATGGAGAGCCATTTTTAAGAGGCAAATTAAGGTTTGCTTCTCCTATACAGTAGTTTGCATCTCCTTTAAATAATAGCATCTCCAACAGTTATATTACAAATCACATAGGCATCCGGTTTGTCACTCAGTCATTTCGTCAAACACATGAGCCGCACCGTCTCACATTGCTTCGTCGCCATGCCGAGTTGCCGCCGTCGCGCGCGCCCGCCTCCCTTCGCAAACACGAGTCACTGCCGCGCCCACCTCCCCGCGCGCCCGCCTAAGCGCGCTCGCTCGTGCCGCTGTCGCGCGAGGTCGCGCCACCGCGCCCTCGTCCTGGCGCGCGCGCCTCCACGCGCGAGCTCAAGCTGCCGCCTTGCCCACATGCGTGCGCGCTCGAGCCACCGCCGCGCGAGGTCCCATATTCCCGCGTTCGAGCCACCGCTCGAGGTCGCGCCGCTGTGCCAGCATCCCGATGCGCGCGCCTCCACGCGCGAGCTCGAGCTGCCGCAAGCGCGCTCGAGCCGCCACCGGCCCGTGCCGCCACTCCGCACGACGACGCCCCCGCGTGCCGGCCTGCCCGCGCGACGCCACCCCTGCTCAAGCTGGAGCCGCCGTCCTCGTACCGTGGCGCCCTCTGACCCGCCGAGGTCCGCCCGCGGCCCACGCGCTAGATCTGCCCCGCCGCGCTCTGTCTCGTCGAGCGCGCGCAGGTCCGGTGGCACCGGTGGAGGAGGAAGCGGCTCCCCGCTTGCCCGCCTCGCCACCCTGCACACAGCTCCCATTGCTCGCCGCCACTCTCTGACCCGTGCAGGCCCCGTCGCTCGCCGCCCTGCGCGTAGGCCCTATCGCTTGCCACCCCGCGCGTAGGCTTCATCGCTCGTCTCGGCGTGTCGCCGGCCGCCCCGCGCCTGCCGCTCGCCTCCACGCGCTCGCAAACCCGAAGTCGCTGCCACGCGTTGCTACTCCACCGTGCTCGCCGTTTGCCTTCGAGGAGAGAGGGAGTGCATTTTTGCACCTTCTCTCTCTTCCAAAACCAGTTTACCTTTCCTTTTGTATGGCCTGTTAGAGACAGTTTCGCGAGATAGTTTTGCAATCATGAGTTATAGAGGGATTACTCCAATCTATATCCCTGTAGTTTGAAGAATAGTGGTATCACCTAAGATTTTGCTTTTTCTTTGGCTTATGTCTAGAAATAAACTCATGACAGTAGATAATCTTAAGAAAAGAAATATTCATAAATAGGAGGAGTGTGTGTTCTGTAGTGAGAAAGAGACTAACAGCCACCTGTTTTTGAATGCTCACTAGCAAAATCTCCGTAGAAAATTGCCTCTGAGTAACTTGGTTTCAACAAAGGAATGAGTTATGAAAACACTACTGGCCTCTAGCTATGCCAGAAACAGAATGGCAGTACCAAAATATTATGAGAAAATTCCCTCTATGGCCTCAAAAAATGACCCTTCCTTCTATGGCCCTTCCAAAATTGAATTCCCCTATAAGGTCCAAAACTATTTTTGCATTCCTTCAATGGCCTTTCCGTCATATTTAGAACTTAAAGATGTTAAGTCTAGTGTAAAAAGACTATTTTACCCCTGAAATGAAATGATTTATTAAAAAAATAATATTCGGTTGGAAGTAATTATTTCAGGTTCTGTTGCACATACGAAACATGTATCTTGGCTTGTCTAAAAATTGAACTGATTTAAATTTGCGTATTATTTTAAATTTTGGCTTGTTTCAAATTAAACTGAATTAAATGTGCACATTATTTTTAATTCAGTTTAATTTTTAAACAAACCAAAATTTAAAAACAAGCCAAAATATATTTATGTATATACAACACAGCCAAAAAATAATTACTTCCAGTCGAATTTTTTTAAAAAAATAAGTTCATTTCATTTTAGGGGTAAAACGGTCTTTTTACACCGGACTTAACACCGTTAAGTCCTAAATCTGACGGAAAAGCCATAGAAGGAAGAGAAAAATGGTTTTGAACCTCATAGGCAAATTCGATTTTGGAAGGGCCATAGAAGGAAGGGTCACCTTTTTTGAGGCCATAGAGGGAATTTTCTTAAATATTATTACTATAATAGTTTTAAGGGTCATTTAGTTGTTGCGTAATGATTTTATTTTTCAGAAACAGTGTTAGTCGAGTGTGAAAATGCTGATAAGTCTTACATGGAGACTCAAAAAAAGCTAGCTTATCATGTTCAAGGAGGAGACGAAGCAGTCGATGGAAAGATGGTGCTCTTACCTGGAGTCGAAGATGAAGGCTTCGTTGAGAATCCAAAACGGCTGAAGTTTTGAGCAACGGAGGAGAAGGAAGTAGAAGATTTGATGTTACACAATAAGGCCATGTTTGGGTGTTGTAGTTTTTCAAAATTAAAGTATTAAGAAACCATAGTTTTAGAAGCCACCGTCAAGCAAAATCATGGTTTAGAAAAAAGAGGTGGGGAGTAGAGTTTTTAAAACTCCAAAATATATGCACTTTTAGCAATACCATAGTTTCTAAAACTGTAAAACTTGTCACATCCAAACAACTCCCTACCTCCCAAAATGAAAGTATTTTGCTAAACCGTAGTATTCTTGTAAAACTCCAAAAATACTTTGTATCCAAATAGGGCCTAACATGCTGAGCCAGATGTACATATTCTGACCTGTGTATTGGTCTTGCTTGTAACCGTTTCTGTAGAAGTTCTGAACAAATGCTTAAAACATTGAGACCACAACATCTGGGTAGGATAGTTACCTCCAGATGACTATTGGTTGTTTCAGGGCTGTAAACGCCTGTATGCTGTCTCATTTTTTTGCAATGAAAGGGGGGCAGGACGAAAGCCTGCGGTTGCTCCTTCGTGACTTCCCGCCCTTTACGCCCGGAGGTGCTGGACCCGCTACAGCAGCACGTTATTGGTTCGCTCCACTGCTCGCGCCAGTGCTGTCGCTGAACAGCCGGCATCGCCTCCCGGACGGCCGGCGAGGGCTCATAAACTCTGGTTGCTTAATCTGAACTAGTCCCCACCTTACCAGTTCAATTATCGTGCGTCCGAATCCAAGCTTTCTCAGACGCGCATTATCAAACCTGCCATAATCGTCCTTTCTGTTCCAAATCTCAAGTCTCCAACGATTAACGAGCATCTCTGAACCTCCAAATCCAGCGACTCCATAATTTGCACCTCCTCTTGCAAAAATAAACAGTACGAATACGCTACCGTCGACCTCGGCGTCACTGTTGCGCATGCGGCCGCTGTACTTATTACAATCTCGACTCCATTCGCCGGCAAGGCCTGACCTGGTCAGCCCAAACGGCTCGTCGTCGCAGAGCACGACCGCATCATCGGGGTAGGTCGCCGGTAGCCCTCACATGACCGAGAGCCGGATCAAGAGTTCGAATTTGTATGGGCATAACAAATTGTTAAGAATGTCAGCGTGTACCTCATGGTTCTAAAAAGAACACTATATACGTCGACTTCACGTCCTGTCGCCGGACAGGTCAGCATGCCCGGAACAGTAAGGTCGAAAGACATGTCTCCGTCTCTAGTCTCGACGTGTAGTACATACAGTATGTCCTCCTAAAATTCAGAAAACGAGAAACAGTCTCATTGTTTGTTTTCTCTCGAGAAAGTAAACGATCGGAGGGGTCCGTGTGAGATGTAACGAAATCCGTTGGGACAGGGACCCCTCCCAGCTCCCACCGTGCGCTCTATAAATAGCGATTCCATCTGAAAGTGCTGCATCAGTTCAGCTCTAGTAGTTGCTAACTTGTTATAGTAGAGCCATTCCGGTTCCAGCTCTGGAATGGGTGTCGGAATCGGAATGGCGAAACAGATTCTTTCTGCCCTGCTTCTCGCGGCACTACTCTGTAATAACGGTGCTGACGCGGCGTTCAGCAGGTACAGCTTCCCCAAGGGTTTCGTCTTCGGCACCGGCTCCGCGGCGTACCAGGTGATGCTGACCTGCACATTTCGACACCATCTCCTCACGCTCGACGCTGCGTGCATGTGCTTGTTGAGTTGTAGCTGAAATTCTTAACAAGCCGGTGCTTGCATTTACGTCGCATTTGCAGTACGAGGGCGCTTACAAGGAAGGAGGCAAAGGTGTTAGCATCTGGGACACCTTCACTCACATTCCAGGTGTGGTGATGATGCTCTCTTTCCCCGTCTCTGCAGTGAACTAGTATCTGACACGCCGAAATTTTTTCGCATGGTTGCAGGTAAAATCAAGAACAATGATACTGGCGACGTAGCAGACGACTTTTACCACCGATACAAGGTGAGTGAACTTGTTTTATCTCGTCCCATTATGAATCCGCTGAACCGAACGGTACATGTGTTTACTGAAGAAACTGAATGAGGCAGGAGGATATCCAACTCGTCAAGGACATGAACATGGACGCCTTCCGGTTCTCCATTGCCTGGACCAGGATCTTGCCAAGTGAGAACATCTGAACTTCGATCAGTCATCACATACACTTCCTATCAGATACTAAATCATATCTAACGGAGCTTTGTTTTGCCGTGTCATTGTCACCACGTGCTTGCTGTAGATGGCTCCCTGAGCGGTGGAGTCAACAAGGAAGGGGTCGCTTTCTACAACAACCTTATCAACGAGATCAAATCCAAAGGCAACCAACCAATCAATTATTCATTTTCATTCATGACGCAAATCTGTACTACATAAAAAAAAATCCATAGTCAACGATATCGTTTTGAGTAAACATACAAAACATTGCAGGGATGGAGCCATACGTCACCATATTCCATTGGGACACGCCCCAGGCCCTGGAGAGCGCGTACGGTGGCTTCCTCAGTGAAAAGATCATGTATGTGCTAGCTATCCCGTGTCAGTGTCAGCACTCACCATCATTTGCCAAACCACTCGCTCTTGGACAACTGTCATCTGGCTCTAGTTAATTTGTAATGACGTCGCGTTAATTATTCTGCATGACCGCTACTACCCGTGCAGCAAGGACTACGTTGACTTCGCGGAGGTGTGCTTCCGCGAGTTCGGCGACCGGGTCAAGTTCTGGAACACGTTCAACGAGCCGTGGACGTACGCCGTGAACGGCTACGCCTCGGGCGTGTTCGCCCCGGGCCGGTGCTCGCCGTACGTCTCCAAGTCCTGCCTCGGCGGCGACTCGGCCCGGGAACCCTACATCGTGACGCACCACATCATCCTGGCCCACGCGGCGGCCGTGCGCCTGTACCGCGCAAAGTACCAGCCGTCACAGCACGGGCAGATCGGCATCACCGTCGTCTCCCACTGGTTCGTGCCCAACTCCAACACGCCCGCCGACCGGGGCGCCGTGCAGCGCAGCCTCGACTTCATGCTGGGCTGGTACCTCGACCCCATCGTGCACGGCGAGTACCCCGGCACGATGCGGGGTTACCTCGGCGTGCGGCTCCCGAGGTTCACCGCCGAGCAGACGGAGCTGATCAAGGGCTCCTACGATTTCATCGGGGTCAACTACTACACCGCCTACTACGCCACCAGCGTGCCGCCGCCCAACGGGCTCGAGCAGTCGTACAACGGCGACATCCGGGCCAACACGTCCGGGTACCGTAACGGCGTGCCCATCGGCGACCCGCAGTTCGTGCCCATCTTCTTCACATACCCGGCGGGGATCCGCGAGCTCCTGCTCTACACCGACAGGCGGTACAAGCAGCCGAACATCTACGTCCTAGAGAACGGCATCGCCGAGGAGAACAACCCGAAGATCCCGATCAAGGAGGCGCTCAAGGACGGGCACCGCATCTCGTTCCACTACAGGCACCTGCAGTTCGTGAACCACGCCATCCGGAACGGCGTGAAGGTGAAGGGATACTTCACGTGGACGTTCATGGACTGCTTCGAGTGGGGGGACGGATACCTCGACCGCTTCGGACTCATCTTCATCGACCGCCTCCACGGACTCGAGCGCTACCGCAAGGAGTCCAGCTACTGGATCGAAAAGTTCCTCAAGAGGAATGTCCATGCGTGATAGATTGGCAGCTGGTCACGCGCGAGCTGCTCGTGCCGTCTCCGGTTTTAAGTTACTTAGATTGATTGTGGTGTGGCTGTGCCTCAATGGTTTGCTCGTCGTCGTTTCCGTTGTGACATTTTTTTTTAAGCGTTTTCGTTGTGAGCTGCCAGTGATAGGGCAACGAATAAAAGCTCTCTGATGTGCCATTTACCATTTAGAATGTAATAATGGAATAATTCTGTTCCTACGCTGATAAACCAGCAAAGTGTTGATAAAATTAAAACTCAGCAAAGTGTTGGCAGAGCACTAGTGGTGCGTTTCCCAAACGGGCTTCCGAGACGAGTTTGGGTCTGGTTTGAACCTCACAAATCACTACGGAAGTAGTATTTGGCAGCCCAATAAAAATCATCTTTCAGTCGAGTCTTCCAGCCCAAGCTTTACCGCTCACGGGCTTACGAGTAGGTCATCGTCCATTCGACAGGGCAAAGGCCCACATCAGCAACGTTTTCGTTTGGTACGAAGACAGAGGAGTACCCTGAATCTGGACGGCTTTTCAAGCGTTGAAGGGCGAGGTCCATGTTCAATGAACCTGCTCGTTCAGGGAATCTGTCCGCCATGGCCACCGCTACCGTACGTGATAATTGGGTGCATGAACTGAACAAACGAACCCCAGCTGTAGGAGGCTGTAGCATTCAACATCCTCTAACACTGGCTCTTCGCTACGAGTTTGGGCCGCTCAGCGCTCAGTTTAGTCTTGGATTAGCATGCTAAATAGGACTACTCCATTATCTTATGTTTTTTTTTCTTAGGAATAAGTATTGGTCTAAGCCTCTGACGACCTCACTACACGAGCTCCATTTTTATTCCATTCGGACACCAGGTCTCCGGCATCAATATGGCAGCGACATTAGTACCGGTGGTCTGTCTCACTTGCGCCGCCGAGCCGCTGCGTACGAAGCAACTCGCTGAGCAGAGGGTAGTGCACGTACGGGCCGAAGGAAAAAGGCCGGTCCACTTCGGGTTCGGGAGCAGCAGAGTATCGGCGGCGAGCATCGACGCATCATTGCTGACCCCAGAATTGGGATCTGTCTGTGGCGAGATAGATGGTGCCGTTCTTTATAGCAGTACATCCACACAATTCAAATTCAGCAAACGACATGTGAGGGATGCTGTTCCTCGACGTATTGGCAATAATGAAAAACACATACGATCCGATAATGAGCACAATAACAGAACATTTAGATAGTCAGACAGTTTTATTGCGAGGTCACGAGTATGGATTTGCGAGGACCTCAAACAAGCACTCCATTTTAAATAGTAACAACAATATCAATAGGAATATGGATGTTAATAAAATTGTAGAGATCGTTTACAGTTTACTAGTAGTCTTGAGGATAGAAAAGCTTTGGTTGAGCTCATACTTTAACAGCTTTGAGTTCAGAAATTTGCATCGTGTCCTTCTCAACCATTTCCTATTTAAAAAACACTGTTAGCATTCGTATACCAACAAATGGCTTTTTGACATCCAAAATTGTAGAAGTCGTCTGATCCTAAGACTTGTTCCTGTGTAATCGCTGACCAAGGTTAAGCACAAAGGTGTGTACGGAGAGGACCGGTGCAGAGGATCCACCGAAATACGCAAGCGCGGGCCTCGTGCCGGCCTTCGTCCCCATCCTCCTTGGTCCTTGTTCCGCTTCTTTCCTTCTCATCCCCTTTCCCTCCCGTTTCCTCTCCCTTTTCCGCATCGCATTTTCCCAAATAAAAAACCAGAAGGAAAACGAATCTTCTCCTCCAGCAGTCCAGCCTCTCGAGTGAATCCAATCCCCCGTTCACTCAGGCGAGGCCAAATCGACGACAAATCCTCTCGTCTTCGCGCCGAAGCCGCCCGTCGTCTCCGTTCGCGGCCAAGTAAGCGCCAACCAAATCCTCTGTGATCAGTGATTGCTTATCTGATTAGGGTTCTCGAGTCTGTGGAGGGAGCGTGGGTGAATTTCGCGCTTAATCATGCCCCCGGTGCTGTTTTAGGTTTTATTTTATTGATTCGGATTGGTTTCGGCGCTTCAATCGCGAGGCGTGGAAGATACGGATCCCCCTGTTTGGGACGTGAAATTAGCAAATGAGTTGCGTAGTGGATAGAATTGGGGCGTTTCCACATTTTGTTCGTTCGTTCTGCTTCTACTGACTATTAATTTTTTTTTTCTGGTGAATTGATAGGGGCCCCGTTTTGGGTTCACTGGTTGTCGTGATCCTTCTTGATGGCGCAGGGCAGATAGCCACGGGAGTTTGTGTGGGATTGATGTGATTGGGGTTGGTTACGGAAGCAGCAATTCTGATGGAGCAGCTTGCTATGATTGCAACGGAGCTGGGTGACTCGTCGGACTTTGAGGTGGAGGGCATCCAGAACCTCAACGAAAATGATGTCAGTGATGAGGAGATCGAGCCCGAGGAGCTGGCACGGAGAATGTGGAAGGACAGGGTCAGGCTCAGGAGGATCAAGGAGCGGCAGCAGAGGCTTGCCCTGCAGCAGGCTGAGCTGGAGAAGTCGAGGCAGAAGCCGGTATCCGACCAGGCCCTGCGCAAGAAGATCTCGAGGGCGCATGATGGGATTCTCAAGTACATGCTCAAGCTGATGGAGGTGTGCCACGCGCGTGGGTTTGTGTACGGGATCATCCCGGACAAGGGAAAGCCTGTCAGCGGTGCTTCAGACAATATCAGGGCATGGTGGAAGGAGAAGGTGAAGTTTGATAAGAATGGGCCTGCAGCAATCGCCAAGTATGAGTCCGAGAACATGGTAGCTACGAATGCTCAGAATGGTGGAGTTAAAAACAATCACAGCTTGATGGATCTCCAAGATGCCACCCTGGGTTCACTGCTTTCATCACTGATGCAACACTGTGATCCACCGCAGCGTAAATACCCGTTGGAGAAGGGCACACCACCTCCGTGGTGGCCTTCAGGTAATGAGGAATGGTGGATTGACTTGGGCCTTCCCACTGGCCAAGTTCCTCCTTACAAAAAACCACACGATCTTAAGAAGGTTTGGAAGGTTGGTGTGCTTACTGGTGTGATCAAGCACATGTCTCCCAACTTTGACAAGATCAGAAATCATATACGCAAATCAAAATGCCTGCAGGATAAAATGACTGCAAAAGAGAGCCTGATTTGGCTGGGTGTTCTGCAGAGAGAGGAACAACTTGTTCACAGACTCGACAATGGTGTGTCGGAGATAACTTACCACAGTGTGGCAGAAGGCAGATGTATAGAGACCTACAGCAGCAGTAATGAGTATGATGTTGATGGTTTTGAGGGCGCTCCTCTTTCTACATCATCTAAAGATGATGAACAAGATCTGTCTCCTGTTGCACAATCCCCTGAGGAGCATACCCAAAAAAGAGGGAGTGAAAGGGCTTACAATAAACGCTCTAATCAGATTGTTCCATATAGTGCAGGAACAAAAGAACCACCAAAGAAAAAACGAGCACGTCGTAACTCCACTGTTGTCATGTCTGAGACACAAAGAATCAACAACACACCGGAAAATTCAAGAAATATGATTCCTGATATGAACCGGCTGGATCAATTAGAAATCTCTGGACCAGCTAACCAAATTGTTGTCTTCAACCAGGGGGGAAGTACAAGCGATGCTCTTCAACATAGAGGAGATGCTCAAGTACAGGCACACCTTCCTGGCACTGAGGTTAATAGCTTTGGCAACGCGCAAGCTGCAAATGCTACTCCTGTAAGCATATACATGGGAGCGCAGCATTTACCTTACCAAAATAGTGACACCACCAGGTCAAAATCTGGAAATGCATTTCAAGTTGATGCCGGTTCTGGTTTAAATAATTTACCCAGCGGTTATCAGACTTTACCTGCGAAGCAATCACTACCACTATCTATGATGGATCATCATACGGTTCCAGTGGGTACCAGAGCACCTGCTGATAATGGTCCCTATAGTGATCATATGATAGGTGGTGTGAACTCAACATCTGTTCCTGGAGACATGCAGCAGCTCATAGACTATCCTTTCTATGGTGAACAAGATAAATTTGTCGGCAGTTCCTTTGAGGGATTGCCTTTGGACTACATCAGCATAAGTAGTCCGATTCCTGATATTGATGATTTGCTGCTGCATGATGATGATTTAATGGAATACTTGGGGACATAACATAGGTAATTTCATTGCATACCTAATTCCTTGGTGCTTATTTAATCTTATCATTAATTTTTAACTTCTTTCCATTCTGTTTTCAGGTTAGGAACAGGTCACTTGTTTGTTCATCATCCCAGCAGAATTGCCATCCTAACTTGAGTATGGAAGGCTAAACTTTTCATTTTGCTGCCAGTCTTGTTACTTGAGATCAGCTCTAGTATCTTAGTGATACTTGACTTCCATTCTTTGGAAATAATGTATCATATAGTGACAACTGTACATGTGAAAGGGTGAACATGGTCGAATTTTTAAATATAATACCTTTCAGGAGATAATAACTGTTCTTTTGTAATAGGTCAATCTGTTAACTAGACATGTGAAGGGTGAGCCTTTTTCCCTTTACACACATCAAGAATTCAACGTTGCATATGCAATAAAAAAATTTAGTTGAGGCATCCCTCTGTATATTTTAACTTTTCCTGTGTTTGGTTTTGATGTAGTAAACCGTACAAATTTAAGTTCAATTCTGTGTCATATTCTGATTGTACTTACAGTGAATACTGTGACTATTAACTGTAGATAAAACTTTTGTTAAAAGAAAAACTTGAAGTGTCTTAATGCAGTAACATACTGCTGACTGGAAACAATGGTTATAACTAAATGCAAACAACAGTAGGTTACTAGCCTATGAGAATCCTCTTGTTCTATTTAGCACTTTTGAATCCGAATGCCTGCCATGCTATTATTTTCGAAATTTTGTTCATGCAACTAAACATCCATATTTTGAATAAGTTAGGATTAGGAGACATGGAGTTTCTTCTATTGGACTACAGGCTTTCAAAATAGTGCTCTTTGTGCCTGTGTTTCAGCACTAAAGTTAACCGTCTTAAGCTTATACTAGTTCTATGTGCCTTCATTTGTTCTGCAGTTTTACTTCAACAAGCAAGCTTTCAACAAACACCATCTTCATCTGATTCATGTTAAAAAAAAACATCTTCATCTGATGCTATTTCTCCTGTGGTTTTTCAACAAACAGCATTTCCATTCCCTATCTTTATTTGGTGAATCATTTAACCCTGGCTATCTCCTTCATATGATGTATTTGCAGAAGCGTATAGAATACAAATGCCAAAGACGTTCACATCACAATTAGAACTCCTTTTTTCATTATAGTAATATTTTTATCTAAGCTCATGGTCACAATATTACTTAGCTGGTTGAGACTTCAGACAAAGGGAGGGACTCATCTGCTTATGTAGTGAGCTGGTGGTTCTAAATAGATGCTTTTGTTTCTAAAGTAGTTCATCATTTGAGCTTTGTCTATATATGTGTGTATATACGTTGATGCCTGTTAATTTCTCCGATGTCACACTGATTAGTTTTCTTGTATCTGCTCACATGCCATTCTAGTTGAAATGTTGATTATACTGACATCATTTCACTAATTAATATGATCTTTGTGCTCAATTGCTCATGATTTCTCTATTTATCCATCAGATTAGTCCTAGTTGAAATGCAAACTATCAACTCCACTTCAGTCCTAAATGAGAACAGTAAATTCTGGATTTCTTTGTCTGATGTTTGTATAAATGTCTTCGGTGCTTTGGTGTTCATAACATTGTGACCACTGGTCTCATGACAGAGCTATGATACCCTCAAGGCTGTGACCTGTAAGTTACAGACTTTAGCTGCTCTGCTTAATAAAGTATATTATCTACATTTGGTGATATGTTGTGTAATTATCAACATCTGATTTTTTGTTAGTGGATAGTCCAATAAGAGTGGAATTTTCTATTCAGTAGTCAGTTAACGTACTTCTGTACTCCCAATTCATTGTAATCGACCAAAGATCTAGTAGTATTTTCCCCACAGGAACCTTTATGTGTTACAACAGATCTTAAAGTGAATTTTCTTTGATTATTATTTATCAAATGTCAGTAAAAAGGTTGCATTTACTTAATATTCCTCCATCCCCTTGTTGAATTGGACAATGATGCAAAACTACAAGATATTGAACCAATTTATCAATATTGAAGTATTTATTTTATGAGAAATATTGAACATCATTTCCATTTGACAAGTATGATTACATTCATGTAAATCGGTCAAAAGTTTAGAGGGTTTGATGCACACATTACACAACTACTCAATTGTGGAATGTTCTGAAAGATGAACAAGTATACAGAACTTTCAAATATGCACTGAATTTTGATGAGGGATTCCTAATTTACGTGATTTACAGTTTAGGATATATATGATATTCATCTGGTAACATTATCTACGATTGACAAGCATCAGCTCGTTTGGCTAATTATTGACTACACTGCAGATAATAAATTAGGTTACCACAAGCAAATCCTTATGGCACTATGGGACAACAGACTTCTCGAAACAAAACACCAATACATCGTAATTTGTAAAAAAAGGCAGAGTGTTTTTCTGTCGGTGATTCTAGCTATTCTAGCATTTTCTTTTTCTCATCTGTATAGCGTGGACATCTATATGTTTCATTGGTAATAGCTAAAGATTTTACCTTTTGAATGTTTCTTATATATTGCAGATGCACACTGATTTTTGTCTGTGTTACTTCCACAAAGTATTCATTTTTTTGTGGGAGGTGCATGCACCTAATCCAACAATAACCACTGTACTGGACCATATAGTTCTTTCTTCAGTTTTGATAAGCATTAGTTCAAGCATTAGCTGATAGCGCTAACAACTTTGATTGTGACAGTAGAAGAAAATAAGGGCACTTAAGTTGGGGGTAGTTGTTTGATTGTGATTAATATTCTGTAACCTGTAAAGAAATCTAGGTCACATAGCAGCCTGCAACCGTCAACCACTTGTTATGCTTTACTATGAAATAAACAAAAGAAACACTTTTCTTGCTTTACCACTTGAGTTTTACATTCATCGCATAGTTGGATACTTGAATGCAAGCTCTTACTCTTCCATGATTTTGGCTTTTAAATACGTGCTGGATTTCCTTCATTAATCATTACCACTTCCCAGTAACAAAGTTTACACTTAGTGTTGTTGTTCAATAAAAAGGTACTAGAGATCAAGCAGCACCATGACAGTGGTTATTATTCTTTCAAATTCGAACAGATGAATGTTTGGGATGGAGATATGGGGTATTATATCTATTATATTTGCTTTCAGGTAAAGAGAAAGGGAAATAATTATCTGGCCATGTTGGAGCAGCCATTGTTACTAAACACTTTTTCTATACTTGTATGATGCTGAGTAATATATCCATTTTCTTCACAATTTAAGTTAAATATTCCTGCATGATTTTTGTTTCTTCACAATTCAGCAGCTTCATGTCTGAGCGCAGGCAGCAACTCACGATGAAGCTTCAGAATTGTTCCCCAATGTGTTTTACTTCTGTTGTGATTTGGAATCAATCTTTTTTATTTGTGTGTGTGTGTGGGGGGGGGGTCCTTTTGCTATGTTCTTTTGTGTGAAAGATACAAGATTGATCTCTCTTGACCTGAGAGTTTTTGGACTGCGCTCCTTGTGCAAAATGGCAGGGGCCAACATTTGTGGGGTCCTCTAATCATGATCCCTTTGCAGCAATTCTGTCACATGCATGCCAGACTCATCAGAATTCAGAAAGCCTGGACCAGAGAAGAGCTCTGGTGAGCGGAATATCGATCTGTGAAACGGGGTGTCAGTTAACCGTTTGACTTCTACCAGGAAATGATGTACTGTTCTAATGTCCTGGTTGGTGTCTACAGTCGTAAATACATGCATATGCCATTTTCCTTTTGCAGGAAACAGGTTGACCCATGTATGTAGGAAAAGCCAGCACAAAAGGACCTTTTCATCTCCAGTGACACGAGCACCTCCGCTCGCTCCTGTTTAGGTGAGTCGCTTGGCAATTGCAATAATGGTAGCATGCGTTTCTAACATAAATGAATGTATCGGGACTTCTTCAACAAACTCAAATTTTTATCCTTGAGAAAAGAACCTTTGAACTATGGATAGACATGCTAAGATTTTCAATTCTCCTTGCATCACGTACGTCAGCTAAATAAATATGTTGTCTCCACAATTTCTTCAACCGCTCCATTGTTCACTGGATCATTTACCCACTGCTTTTCTCTGAAGTTTTGACTGATAAAACCTGGTAGCACGGACGAGCATGTTATAGTTTGGATCCATCTGATCCATCTTTTATAATCTGAATATTGTTATACAAATTGCAAATTTTACAAATAAACATTTTTAGAATATCAATCTGCCAACAAAATTGTGAACTTTTGTACTCGGTATTTTAGGAGGCTGGCTGTTTGTATTTTGTCCAGTATTTTGTGAAGCTGACCTAGTTCCTGCTTCCTCGGCATGAGGCATGACTTGACGTACGGCGTCTCTAGTCGCATGTTGCAATTTCAGGAGGCTGGTTGTTTGTGGCCACAGACTGTTTCAAGTCTTTTCAGGTGACATGAGCAGAACCTATTGAACGACTGGAAAAGATCAATTCTCTACAGCAGGAATAATTATAGCCGCAAGCTGCGGAGGAGCACAGGAGTTGGCATCTCGAGATCGCCGATGTCAAGATGTCATGCATGGACGCAGCAGCCATTAATTTCATCAGATTCATTCTCTGGCCCGTCGGTTTCTGATCGCTCCATGCCGGAAGGATACTTAATCACGGCTCTATTTGCTCTGTGGCAACTTCATGAAGTGTTTCCTGATAGTTAGAATTCTCTCCAGTTTTTGGAAGACGGAGTTGTTTCTATCTACTATGAGGATGTCTCCCAACTAAATTAACTAGCGCATAAAAATCGAAGTGAATGAAGTCTGTAATTTCCTTATCATAGGCTCTGAAAATTGGGCGTGTGCAGAGCTTCCGTACACTGAATTCTTGAACACTGAATTCTGCGGAAGTCCTGCGATTCAACCTGATCCTGGGAAGGAATTCCTGGCGATGTGTAGCAATAGCAATGACGGTGGGGTGCGATAGAATATGGATGCGTCCATGAAAATGTGGGAATGGTTCATTCAACAGACTGATGCTTTTGGGAGTTGGGACGGTATACGTACCTCGAGAGCCGCAACAGAACAGAACAGAGCATTCACATACAAACTCCTCACCGATCTCTCTCTCTCTCTCTCTCTCTCTCTCTAAGCCATGGCCAGGTGCAGAGGCAGCAGGCAGCTCTCAGTTTTGGACCATGGCCAGCCAGGCGGGCAGTTCTTGTCGTGGCTCGTCCGCAGCTCGGTCAAGCTGCATCGGGTATCGCCTTTGTCCTGCTCTTTTCACTTCTCACCGTGTCTTTTAGTCTAGGTGCCTTCTCTGACTAACTTTTCATGTACCTTTTGCAACAACCCGTTGAACTGGTTTGCCACTTGAAAACATGTTATGCTGAACAAAGATTGACTTTCGCTTCACCTCAAAGTTCAACAAAAAAAACGTGAAAAAATTTCTGAACGGATGTAAGTGAGTAGTACTCGGCAACAGTTCCCATAAAAACAATTCCTTGATATCTAGAGAAGAATATGCCTCTCTACGTGGCCAGCGTGCACCCTAGCAGTTGTTCCGAATTCCAACAATTCGTTTTTTTATTAAGAAGAAAATAAATCGGATATGCTTTACTAAAAGGGCCTGGTGGAGTAAACGCAAATAAAGAAAAAACGAGAGGATTTCGGTGCAAAAAACGTAAGAAAGGAAATTGAAGGCGACAACGTCTTCTTCACCTGCTCACTCCCTCTCCATCCAGAAGAGAAAGGGGGTTAAAGCGAAGACGGGAGCGGAAGAGAGGAGGAAAGCCGGGGTGTTTGTAGCGTGTCATTAGATGCAGCTGGCATGGAGCCAAACTGAAAGTCTGTTTCGCCATTAATGGCTCAGCACCTCCCTCCCTGGATACACTGGATATTAGAGAAAAAGCTAAGGAAAGGAAGAGCGGGGCACTAGAGAGAAAAAGCTAAGGAAAGGAGGAGCAGTAGAACACAACTCCTGGTTAGTGTGGTAGTTTGTTAGTAGTCAAGCAAGCGTCCAAGGGCCATCACAAATGACTAGCGTCCTAGATAGATTGTGTCATGAGGTAGTTTGCTAGTGTGGAGGGATAGAGGTGTGCCTTGGCCGGTAGCCCCCTCCGGGCCCCTAGAGTCAAAGCGTATTTAGGTCTCGGCTGCAGTGGAGATACACACGTACCTCCTCCTCTTGTATGTATAGGACCTGCTAGCCTCCCTCCTCGATCCCTCTCTTTCTCTCTCTTTCTCCCTCCCTGCGCGCGCGTCTTCTTAGTCGGTGTCTGCCGACCGGCTTAGCTCGCTGCCTCCGCCACCGCCGCAGAGCGGTGATCGATCGACCGATCGATCCATGGTGAGTGGTAGCAGCCTCAAGGAGCAGCAGCAGGAGATGAACATCTCCTTCGGGATGAACCACCACCATCAGCCTCCTTCCTCCTCGTCGTCTTCCTCCATGCATGCAGCTGCCGCGAGCTTCATGTAATGTTTTCGACTTAAATTCCGATCCCCCAGCTGGTTTATTTGTCACTTCTAGCTGTTTCTGATTTTTGAATTCCTTCCTCTTCTCTGAAACCAACCGTGTGTTTCTTGAATTTTTGACCGATCGATTTGTGCCTTGGAGTTTGATCTTGTTGTCGTGCGCCTTGTTTGATCATATTTGTTTCCTCGATTGACAGTTTTGATCGTTTTCGTGCTTATTTTGAACTTGCTTACATTTCGGTTCTTATAGAATTTTTTTCCTGGACAAATCCACTAGCTCGTTGTTGCTTGCTAGGAAGGGAGTAGAAGTGACTTTCTCGTGCACCAGATTTTGCATGTTGGTGAATTTTCCTTTGCTGATGCAGAATTAATTATCTTGTGCCTTATCTCTTGCATTGAATTATGCATCTGCTTGCCTTCTCTGCATTGATATTGCTTTGGTTTTCTTAATTATTGTGGTTCTTTTGATTCCGCAACAAAGCTATAGCAGCCCCCACCTTAAAAAATTGGTGCTCTTTGTGGATTTGATATGACAGACCGGATTTGGTCCCCTGATTCCTTGTTGCTCTTTCCCTCTAAGAGGACAGTAGTAGATAGTTATTAAACCAACTTCAGATTTAAAATTTGGTGGTTTTGTTATATTGGAGCAACAACCAGATAGTTGAATTGTTAGCTTTGAATCAAACAGCTCACTAGCTAGTCTTTCTTTTAAATTCTGAAACCAAGGGCGCCGATAATTTTCAGAACAAGGACAGGAGCATTAATTTATTAGGGCATGTAAACGATATACTTTGCACTTATTTAGGACCTATAAATGATATGTTCTAGCCCATACATGTTTAGATTCTTTTTTCAATGGGCATCGCTTGCACACATGAAATTTCGGGAGTAGCCATATTTTTCAGGGTTTCCAAATAAATGCTACAAGCTAGTATAGAAGATTCCATGTTATTCTCCTGTTCCCATCCTGCAGAGGTTGGACCAGAGATAATAACAGCATCATGTACACGCATATACATATATAGGCTACACTACTAGTAGTAACTTATAGCAGCATGATTTGATGGTGATGTGTGTCTCAAATCCTGTGCACTTGCTGCAATTAAAAATGTTATTGCATCATGGTTATTACAGTATCGTTTAATTTTATTCCTGTTAATTGCATAATCAGGACGAGCAGCAAGGAGGCGTCAGGGGCTTATGACCATCTGGGAGAGTTGGACCAGGCGTTGTTCATGTACCTGGACCACGGCAGCCATGGCGCCTCCACGCATCAAGAGCAAAGGCGTAAGTCATGGCTCGCATGCAGTTCACTACTGACCAAAATTTCAACTGCAGTTGCTGTGTTTTTTTCCTCCAGCTTTACAGGGTCAAACGCATGCAAGCTGCGATCAGCACACCAGTAGACCGCTGTCGTGTAGCAGTTACTGGCGTTTTTTGGCTGCATTTAGTAGAAGTAATAGCAGTGTGTAGCTAGGCCCGGAAACGGATGCGATGAGAGGATAGACGACGCAGCTCGTAGCTGCGTGCAAGGATTCCTATGATCCGATCCTATCGATCGGTGCAGAAAAGCGCATCCTTTTCTGGGGTGGTCATCAGAGGCATGTGAGATCAAGCTAGACGATCGATGATATGGCCGGCCGGGCTGTGGCAGATTCTCAGGTACTCCATTTGACCAGGATCTGCAGCAAATCTGCAGCGCTTTGGAGGACCAGGGAATCGGCCGGCCGGGAAGAACATACTCAAAGTCCATGCATGAAGCCAACACGGCTTCTCTCTCTCTCTAGCTTTTGCCTTTTTTGTTTCTTGCTTCTCCTCCTTTCTCTCTCCCATCCATATGCATCTCTTCTCTTATCTCTCTCTCTTTCCCCTACCTCTGGTCGGTTTTGGACTGTGACATGTAACGGACTGCTCAATGATTTCCTCGCGATCGAGCTGCATGTGCCCTGCGGCAGAGAACAGTACACGCAGAGGGGATGATACATCTCCAGCCAGTACCCTAGTGGCTGGCTGGCGATCTTTTTCTCCTCTCTCTCTCTCTCTCTCTCTCTCAGCTAGCCAGCATCTGTACTTGTTTGACTCGATCCTATCCACTGCTCTTTTGGTTTCAGTACAAGCACGCCTTAGCTGTGCGCACCCCTGTCCGCTGCGTCCCAGCTTTCTCGTGCCACTGGCTAGCTGAACTCTACTGGCGCTGCATGCCCACCAGCTAGTAGTACTGCCATGATTGGACTGTTGTTCCTGCTGCATGCAACACTACAGCCTTTCAAGCTCTTCTTCAGAGTTCAGTTGATATATATGTGTGTTCATGCCCCCCTCTCTTTAGACGACCTCAGACACTCAGGCTCTTGCTTTGTTCCTTGTCTTCTTCATGGATGCAGAAACACTCAACATATTCCCTTCCCAGCCCATGCATGTGGAGCCGTCGCCGAAGGTACAGCAACCGCATATCTCACATTTGCACAAGCACTCATTGTTTTCTTCAGATGCAGTACTAGTGGCTGTTACCATGCATTCTTATTGCTTAT
This sequence comes from Eleusine coracana subsp. coracana, assembly GCA_032690845.1. NCBI lineage: Eukaryota > Viridiplantae > Streptophyta > Magnoliopsida > Poales > Poaceae > Eleusine > Eleusine coracana. The sequence goes on along the minus strand of CM064427.1, from coordinate 51,601,205 downwards.
AATTATTTGCTTGGTTTAAATTTTGGCATTTTTTATCTGATTGGTAGGGGGAGATCAGTTTAGTTCTGTCTCCGGCGCCGGTGGGATCCAAGCAGCCTAGGTCACCAGACCATCTCCATCACCATCAGCACCAGCAAGCAGCCATGGAGGAGTTGGCAGGGAGCAGGAGGCAGCAGGATCACCACCACCTGCAGCACCAACCCTTTGCTGCTGCTGCTGATCAGGCTACAGCAGCAGGGGTCAAGGATGTGAAGCCGGTGGCTAAGGTGAGTAGTTGATCGTTAACTACTATACTTAACTCCAAATCAGTGGCGGATCCATGCATACACAAGGGCATTCGTTCTCATGTTTGGTGTTTCTGTTTTACATTATATGGGTGTTATTTTATTTTATTTCTCTCTCCAAGACGCTTGGTGTCTTCTTTCATTTAACTAAAACATGTCTAATCTCTTTGATGTGATTGTAGAAGGAGCACAAGAGGGGCGCATCAACCTCTGAACGTGACCCAAAAGTAATAGATTATGATGCTCTCAATATGTCTTAGTTGTTCTCAATGCATAATTAACTACTTTATCAGTGCTGTTATGCTGTTTATTTATCACGCTGTAATTAACATGCAGACACTGAGAAGGCTGGCCCAGAACAGGGAGGCAGCAAGGAAAAGCAGGCTACGGAAGAAGGTACAAACCAAACCTAAGATACAAACAAAACCAAACGTTCCCAGCTGTCAATTTGTTTTCCACACACACTACATGCCAGTTAATAATGTAGTAGACTTATTCCACTTCATTTCATTGCGACAGGCTTACATCCAGCAGCTGGAGTCCAGTAGGATCAGGCTTGCTCAGCTCGAGCAAGAACTGCACACTGCACGAGCTCAGGTAACTTGGTACATCACGTGATTTGACCACTTGCGCGAAAACGACTTTCAAACACATTACACGCATCATGTATCCTGAACAAATTAAAATGCGTTTCCTGCAGGGGGTTTTCTACCCCGGTAGCGGCCTCCTCGCCGACCAAGCGGTCGCCGGCAAAGGCGTCCCCATCAGCGGCATCGACGGCCTCAGCTCAGGTATACACATCTCTCCAACAAATTAAATCTCCACACATTGCATTGGATCCATTCTTGGTGTTAATGGATGATGGATGGATTACACATGAATATTATTATGCAGAGGCGGCGATGTTCGACGTGGAGTACGGGCGGTGGCAAGAGGAGCACTACCGCCTGATGTATGAGCTCCGGGCGGCGCTGCAGCAGCACCTGCCGGAGGGGGAGCTGCAGATGTACGTGGAGAGCTGTCTGGCCCACCACGACGAGATGATGGGCATCAAGGACGGCGTCATCAAGGGCGACGTCTTCCACCTCATCTCCGGCGTCTGGAGGAGCCCAGCCGAACGCTGCTTCCTCTGGCTCGGCGGCTTCCGCCCGTCCGAGGTCATCAAGGTGCGTGCGCACGTGCCTGCCTTTCCTAATCAATACTGCATGCATTATTATCTCTCTCCGTGGCTTGCTGCTTAGGCTTCACGCATGGATGGACGATCATGGAAACGGATACCAACGAATTAATCCTAATCTCTTTTTAGTCCCCCATTATAGAAAGAATTACGTTATAGTTCTAGCAGACCAAATATGCCTATTAATTTGTAGGGGTAATTTTGTAAAGTTTACATTCCTAAATAGCTCAAGTGTAGTGTTCCATTTACCTTTCTAATATCTGAAATGCGTCTTTAGTTTCCACTAAAAGTTACTGGAACCGGAGGTTTGCACATTGCTCTGCATTTTTTTTGGCTGAATAAGCTACTAAATTAATAACTAATTAATAAATGTACTACTAGCTTTTGTTCATCTGGTCCTTGGTAAGCAAGGCATGCATTAAATTAGCAGCATGATTAATCCTTTTAAAATGGAATCATCATTTATTTTAGCAGCATCTTTCAAACGATAGTGACACATGCGCATCTAGAACATGAGCAGGTCATGTCACGCAGCAGCATTATTCAAGCTGTCCGAAATAGGGAGTAGGTAGACTTCTGTGCTCCCTACACCAAGCGGTTAGAGTAGCAGATCATGGGCGTTTCGGCAGCGCACGGCATATGACGGCAGCGGCAATCCTCCGGTTGCCAGCAATGGGAAGGGGCAACCTTGCCTTCACCGAGCGCGCTCCATGAAAGCTTCCTCCCATGAAAGCCGGCCGGGTGATCTTGGTGGAATTGAATGGCCTGAACCCTTGTCGATCTCGAGCCGTGCAGGCATGCCCCGTCGTATGCGCGATGCACTCATATAGATCGATCTAGGTGTGAATTCCGTAGGCATATTGAAGACAGTGGTGAGGAACATCGGCTCTGTCTTTCCCCTACTTGTGGAAATGGGGACTGCTGATCATTTTAGGCTGTTGTGTAGTACTAGATGCTAGTAGAAATTGAAAGCACAATTATTTTCGTCCTTAAAAAGTGAAATCTATACCGTTGGAAAAATATACGTAATATTAGTTTAGCACTTAATTTTTCCAATGGAAATGTTAGCACTACTTTTGTTTTCTTGCCGCTAGAAAAAATACGTAATATTATGTACAGTAAACTTTATTTACAAACCGTAACGGACTTATATGAAGTTATTACAATTACATTATATACATCTTATAAGTGCAAAATGGACCATGCAAGAATGTGCTTCATGCATCCCCATTTCATCATCGTCCCGTCACATCTGCATGCATATGCATGCTCCTGGTCACGTGTACTTCATGACGATTGAATTGCTCTTGTGTTGTTGGATGGATCGGGCAGATGCTGCTTAGCCACGTGGAGCCCCTGACAGAGCAGCAGATCGTGGGCGTGTACGGGCTGCAGCAGTCGGCGCTGGAGACAGAGGAGGCGCTGAGCCAGGGCCTGGACGCGCTGTACCAGTCGCTCTCCGACACCGTCGTTTCCGACGCGCTCAGCTGCCCCTCCAACGTCGCCAACTACATGGGGCAGATGGCCGCCGCCATGAATAAGCTCTCCACCCTCGAGGGCTTCGTCAGACAGGTAACTATGCCGTATTATGCTTCAGTATCACTGATACTCTTCTTCCTAGCTAATTAATCTGCTGTCGCTGTAATGGGTTAGTTAGAGCTGCAACCAACACATACAAACCATCGATGGAACACTGAACTATAAACTACATAATCGTTAGTTGAAGTATGGTACATTGGATGGTGGAGGGTTTACCTAATTAAGATCGACAAGTGTGTCAATTGATTACTAGTCAGACAGACTAAAGAAAAATGTAAACGCAGCATGCATATGGACACCAGGTGCAGGCCGGCAGGGCAGATGCTTGGATTAGGTTTTCTAAACATTAATTAGCTTATATTTATTAAAAAAGCGCCCGACTGTCGCCATCCCCAAAACGGAGAACCAGTGCAGGGTTGCTGATGGCGACGTCGGGCTTGCTTGATTAGACGGGTAATAGGACAACAAGGCGTGCTCGCTGTACTTCCCATGTTTGGGTAGTAGTAGCTAGATATGACTTTGATGCTGCACACATTGTTTAGGCCGCCCTTGTTCACCTGCCCCCTGGTTGCCACAAAGAGATATGCCTGATAATGTTCCTCCTGTAAGCAACAAACTAATTATATATAATATGTTGAGTTGTGCTAATAGTGTGGTCGCTGATTCTAGAGTGACGGCTGCAGAACGTCAAATGCGGCAGTCTTGTCTTAGTAATGTACTCTTATATAGTTATGTAGCTTCTGATACACGTCTGCATGATGTTAATAATTATTTGTGTGATGCTAATTAATATGATGATGCAGGCGGAGAACCTGAGACAGCAGACGCTTCACCGGCTTCACCAGATCCTGACGACGCGGCAGATGGCGCGGTCGCTGCTGGCCGTGTCGGACTACTTCCACCGCCTCCGCACGCTCAGCTCGCTCTGGATCACCCGCCCCAGGGCGCCGCATCAGGATCAGCAGCAGCAGCAGCAACAACAACAACAAGGCCACACCTAGCTGGATCCATCGTCTCGAACCGAATACGAGGGCGCACGCATGCGTCCATGCACGCGCCTAGGCTGCGTGCATGGACGCATGCATGGTGTTCGTTCCTCGGTAGGTAGTAATTAAGTAGCTAAGCTAGTAGGGAGAGAGTGAGACTGATGAGATGATCGAGGAGTCGAAGAATGTTCTGCTGATTAAGCGAATGTCGTCGTGGCTGCTGCTAGTACAGCTGTTGATTAGATCGAGCTAGGTATGATCGATCGGCTGGTCATTGGACGATGCGGCTGATTGATGATGATCTTAAGTAAACTATCTTTATTATCACTGGACGATGACTAGCGCGTTCCCGTTCGGATTGATTATCTTATTATCCTGCTTTTCGAGGCACTGTGCCTAGTCCTAGGGCTGGAGCTGTTGAACTCGAAATCCCAATCCTCGCCTTTGTCAGGAGGACGAAGGAAAAAAAAAGTGTGTATGGCACTGTGCACAAATAGCAATTCGCAAGGCAGCAAAATATGTGAAAAAGTCGTACACGCCGAGAAGTAGACGGGCTTCTAAAGAGTAAAGAGAACCGGGTGACATCCTTTCTGTTGCACCTAATCCGGCCCAAGCTAGATGATGGGCTTGCAAGAAAGATACAGAAAAAGATAGGACGTAGTCCGATTTACCTCCCTTAAATCTTACGTTTGTTCGATTTTCGTCCTCCAATTACAAAACCGGATAGGATGACTCACTTAACTTTTGATTGCGTTTGTTTTTTCTTCCCTAGCTAGCTGTTTTGAACGGTGGTTTCGCTGATATGACGTATATTGAGAGTATTCTATGATGACGTGACGAAGACTATGTGAAAATAAAAAATTGAGAAACAAATTGTGACAGTCCTGATTTTCCAAAGGAAAAAAATAAAAAATGAAAAAAAACTTACCTTTACTACGATCCGACCTATCCTGCATGGGTGGGTCTAGGTGGGTCCCATGGTAAAACAATAAAGATAAGTTTTTTTTTCATTTTTCGTTTTTTTCTTTTCCTTTGGAAAAATCAGGGCTGTCATAATTCGTTTCTCAATTTTTTATTTTCACATAGTCTTCGTCATGTTATCGTATCAATACTCTGAATATATGCCACATCAGCGAAACCATCGTCCAAAACAGCCGGGGGAGAAAAAACGAACAATTTTAACCGTTGAAAGAGTATGAATACCAGGTTTTATAATTAAGAGAGAAAAACCGGACTTTGACAATAGTTGAGGGAGCTAAAAAAACTTCTTCTTTCTCTTAAAGAGGACCGTGTGTTGTCATGTGTCATCCGTCGTCTTGCACTTTAATTATCCGGCCGAACAAGGTAGATATGATGGGCTCAGAAGAAAGATACATAAACCGTACAAGTGGCCCATTTTTATTCCAATCTGACAACTTAACACGGTGGTACGGTAACTTGAAGAAAGATACATAAACCGTAGAAGAGGACAGGTACAAAGGAGGAAGCACGGTAACTTGGCATGGCTCGCGTAGTCGCGTGTCGAGATGATGATGAACGAATGATTGATTAGAGTGGGGCACGAGCACGATGAATCATTGCGCAGCTTAAAATCGTCTGTGGCGCCACGAGCTCGTGATGAGTGAGTGACCACCTGCCAAATCTATCTTTTGAGGAACTTCTCGATCCAGTAGCTGGACTGCTTGCGGTAGCGCTTGAGGCCGTTGAGGCGGTCGATGAAGATGAGGCCGAAGCGGTCCAGGTAGCCGTCGCCCCACTCGAAGCAGTCCATGAACGTCCACGTGAAGTATCCCTTCACGTTGACGCCGTCCCGGATGGCGTGGTTGATGAACTGCAGGTGCTTGGCGTGGAACGAGATGCGGTGCCCGTCCTTGAGCGCGTCCTTGATCGGGATGCTCGCGTTGTTCTCCTCCGCGATCCCTGCACACACACACCACCACAGTGTCGTTATTAGTCGTTTTACTCATGCATCCATTCTCCGTGCATGATCCACTGAATCGTAGCCACAGGGGGGAAAAAGGAAAATTCACATACCGTTCTCCGTGACGTAGAGGATCGGGTGGTTGTACCGGCGGTCGGTGTAGAGGAGGAGCTCGCGGAGCCCGAACGGGGAGTTGAAGAAAATGGGCACGAACTCCGGCTCGCCGACGGGCACGCCGTTACGGTACCCGGACGTGTTTGCCCGGATGTCGCCGCTGTACGAGAGCTGGAGCCCGTTCTTGGGCGGCGGGGCGCTGCTGGTGAAGTAGGTGGTGTAGTAGTTGACCCCGATGAAGTCGTAGGAGCCCTTGACCATCTTCACCTGCTCGGCGGTGAACCTCGGGAGCCGCGCGCCGAGGTAACCCCGCATCGTGCCGGGGTACTCGCCGTGCACGACGGGGTCGAGGTACCATCCCAGCATGTAGTCCAGGCTGCGCTGCACGGCGCGCTTGTCGGCGAGCGTGTCGGAGTTGGGCACGAACCAGTGGGAGACGACGGTGATGCCGATCTGGCCGTGCTGTGAGGGCTGGTACTTTGACCGGTACAGGCGCACGGCCTCCGCGTGGGCGAGGATGATGTGGTGTGTCACGATGTAGGGCTCCCGCGACGAGTCGCCGCCGAGGCAGGACGGCTTCACGTAGGGGGAGCACCGGCCAGGGGCGAAGGCGCCGTTGTCGTAGCCCTGCATGGCGTAGGTCCACGGCTCGTTGAACGTGGTCCAGTCCTTGACGCGGTCGCCGAACTCACGGAAGCACACCTCCGCGAAGTCAGCGTAGTCCTTGCTGCAAACGCGCAACCGCCAGATTTTCTTTGATTATAAACTGCTGCTATGATGACGGCTTGTACTTATGGAAGTGGTTATAATTAAGCATGTATTAGTGGTGCGTACATGATGTTCTCGCTCAGGAAGCCTCCGTACTTGGTCTCCAGGGCCTGGGGCAGGTCCCAGTGGAAGATTGTCACAAATGGCTTCAGACCTACGGCGATCAGGAACGTTTCAGTTTTTTAGGTATATGTCAATGTTAGTGTTAAGACTGCCCTCTGGATGATGGTCAGTACCGTTGGCTATGACCTCGTTGATAAGGTTGTTGTAGAAAGCTACTCCTTCCTTGTTGATTCCTCCGCTCAGGGAACCATCTGCGGCAAGCACACGCATGGTCACACCAGTTCAATTAAGACAGAAAGGGGAAATCTTCTTCATCATTCAGTCATCAGTACTCACTTGGCAGGATCCTGGTCCAAGCGATGGAGAAACGGAAGGCATCCAAGTTCATGTCCTTCAACAGCTTCACATCATCCTGCAATTCCGCGATACGGGTTCATCGTCAGTTACAGTACACATCTAGCTCAACAGAGCAGTTTCAGAATATACTGGGTAAAGAGATGGACACGAGCCACTGGATACAGAGATGGACACGAGCCAGTAGCAGTTTTCAGTCACCTTGTATCGATGGTAAAAGTCATTTGCCACATCGCCGGTATCATTGTTCAGAATTTTACCTGTGAAGGTCATACAGGTTAATACTCTTTGTCAGCCCGATATCGCGCACTCACTGCTGTTCATCTCGCAGCACATTTGTACTGGGACAATTCATAGAAACCTGGGATGTGGGCGAAGGTGTCCCAGATACTAACACCTTTGCCTCCTTCCTTGTAAGCTCCCTCGTACTGCAAGTTATAGTGGTTGAAATGCAAGCACAAACTTGTTCAGAACTTCAAGCTACAACTGAACAAGTACATGCAGCAAGCGTGGAGAGTGAGGGTGCGCTTGGCACCGCTCACGGGCAAAGCGTATGTTACTGTAACAGTACGGTATCTAGTATCTACTGTGAAAAGCAAGGGAATAAGTGAGGAGATAGGGTCAAAATGTGCGGATCAGCATCACCTGGTACGACGCCGACCCGGTGCCGAAGACGAAGTCCTTGGGGAAGCTGTGCCTGCTGAACGCCGCGTCCACGCCTTTGCAGACCAGAGCTGCGAGGAGCAGAGCAGAAAGGATCCGCGTCGACATTCCAGTTCCAGTACCCATTTCAGAACTAGCTTAGGGGCAGCTGGAACCGGAATGGAGCTGCGATACACTTCCAGGTCCAAGTACTACTGTTTATAGAGAGGGAACTAGAAGAAGATGGTCCCCGGTGAGCAACGATATTTTACATCTCATAAAACCAGGAGTATACTGCATCAAACAGGCCCTGAGATATCAAACTTTTTTGGAGGGAGGAGATAAGTGGCAAGTAATACGTACACGTCTAGACAGAGACAGGATTCTGTCTCATTATTCCGGTCCCGATGAGATATCGGACACAAACAGACTGTGTAGTGCCTGCATGAGGAGCACGTGTTTCCATTTCCATTTATGGCTTCCCTTGGCTAGCAGTCCAATTCCCCTCCGAATGCTACGCTCGACCTAACTGTGACCGCGAGCGATGATGATTGGTGAAGCTGGGGGACCTGATGCACCCAGCATGTGGTGGCACGGTTTGCTGCCGTGGATCCAGGGGCAAGCGGATCTTGTAAGCTGATTCCGCAGCGTGGTTGCAAAGATCACAGTACAGTAAGAGAATGCTTGATGTTTCATTTTTTGGATAATGGAGTGGCAGTTAAGATATGCGCCTCAAAAGAGTTGACGGTTCTCAATTTTTAGCATCAAGAGAGTTGACAGTTGATGAGGTAGTCTTGCTCATCAGTCTATCCCAGAAAAATCTCCTCACCAGTCTATTCAGAAAATTAATGGGCCATATTTGATGCCTAGCATCTATTGCCCAACAGAAAGGCCCAATTATAAATTAACATTCATGGACCATATTTCAGGCGTAGCATCTATCTATATTTCCGAATTTAGACGGCGCCCAACTATCGGCCCGGCCCGTTACGTTCCCAATTGGACGACAAGCGTCGAAAGCGGAAACAGAGCATGTGTGAGTCAGTGAGCGGCGGACGCCCAAATGGGGAAGAGCTTGGGAGTTGGGACCCTCCCGGCCGGAAAAGGGTAAAGCGCATCCGGAGCAACGAGAGCCAGAAATATCTCGCCTTCGCTTTTGCGCTTTTCAATTGTCCCCGCACTCCACACACCACCGGCCACCCCGTCCCGTCCTGTCCCGGCGATGGCCGCCGCCACCGGCGAGGCGGAGCGGGTGGCGGCGCTGCTGCGCGAGATAACAGGAGAAGGAGGGTTCGCCTTCGTCGCGTCGGCCGAGAAGGCGGCGGCGGCGGGGGACATCCGCGCGGCCGAGGCGGCGCGGGAGATGGCATGGGAGCAGCTGCACTCGGGGCCCTGGAGCGAAGTCGGCGCCGCATGGAGGGACGCATACGCGCTCTCCTGCCTCCACGTCGCGCGTCTCCGCGCCGGCGCCGGCGACCGCCCCGCCGCGCTGCGGGCGCTCGACATGGGGCTCATCATGGGGGGCAGCCTCCTCCGCTCCGACCTCGAGGCCGCCGTGGCGTGCATCTCCGATGAGTCGTGCGGAGGAGGCGGAGAGCTCGTGGTCCCCGTCGATGAGGAGGCACAGAGGTGGCGGGAGGGGCTCGACAGGAACCGAGACATCGCTGATGTGAGATGGCTGTCGCCTTTGTAAGGTTTCGTGTTTGTTTATGTGCTTATTACCCTTGTCGATATATACCTGAATCTGTAGGGGCTTGTTGTATAACCATATTTTTCAGTTTACAAGTACATTTTGAACACCTTATAGGTTCTTGTAGATTTCATGTTGTGTGGAATGGGGACATTTTTCCTTACTGAATTAATTGACTAGTCCTTTACTTGAATTTGTTGTATGTATAGGAACATTTCTCCATTCTTTTTTACTTCTGATACAATGTTGTGTTCTAGGCACTTAAAATTCTTCCGGCAAAGTCTTTATCATGTAAGAAAGTTGAGAGGCGACCATGCATTTCCTTGGAGGACTTTATATGTAATTACTTTCTGCGAGAGTCACCTGTTATAATCAGTGGCTCTATTGATCATTGGCCTGCAAGGACCAAGTGGAAGGACATTAAATACCTCAAGAAGATTGCTGGAGATCGAACTGTTCCTGTTGAAGTAAATGCTTCTCTTCAGTGTTTGCACTTGAAGTAGTAAGGCTATAGAAATAGAATGTTCGTAGTGCATATGGGTCATTCTGATATTTTCTTTACTAGACAATGCATAGAAAAGATAAAGGAAACATTACAGTAAACCTCACCTCTATGCTGTTCAAGAAGCATGCTTAAGTGCATCAAAACAAAATGCTCAGTATTGCTACCTCTTGTATAGGCTGTTTATAATGGTTTCTTTAATCAAACCTGTCATCAAGTAGTATGAGGGAAAAAGCGGTGCATAGTTTAACCTGCCTTTGCCTTTGTACTCAACTTGCTTATACTGTAGGTGCAATACTGGAAAACAAATATGATAACCATATTCATACAGGTTGAAAATTGGAATTCTAATATTTTGCCTTGCTGACTGAACACTAGGTAAATTAAACCTCTTTTAAACTGCATGTTACTATTTCATTGTCCCTTTGTCCTCATTAATGTAAAAACTCCTTAAAAAATGTAAATGCTTCATTCATAGGATGCTTGGAATTTGTTCTGTTGAAATACTTTGGTGCTGATAGACCTTTTAAAAGGTTAAGCAGCTTTAGATTGTTGTGCGTGGCCATGTCAATAATCTTAACTGCTGCACGCACTAGAACCAATTCGTCCTAAAAATTTTAGTGAGGGAGTATCGTTCCATTAGCGCAATATCTAAACAACTGGACGTGCTAGTTATTCATCTGTGATGCAGTTGCACTGTGCTTGTAGGTTGCAACAATTGCTTGCTTCTTACTGATTTAGGACTGCTGCTTCACTACAACAACTAAGCCTTTAATCCCAAGCAATTTGGGGTAGGCTTGATTTAGGACCGCTGCTTATCTGAATAATTTTCAAACATACATTTCCTTTGTACTGAGTACTGAATGATTGTTGTCACCGCTCTTATGGAGCTGATTCTTGTCAGGTAGGAAAAAATTATGTGTGTAGCGAGTGGAAGCAGGAGCTTATCACATTTTCGCAGTTCCTTGAGAGGATGTGGTCAACTGGTTGTCCATCAAACTTGACATATCTAGCTCAGCATCCATTGTTTGAGCAGGTAGCTGGTTTGTTATTGTTGATTCTCTGGTAGATTTCCTTTGTTCACTTGAAACTTTTACTTCATGAGATTGGACAGATAAAAGAGCTTAATGAAGACATAATGGTTCCTGACTACTGTTACGCTGGTGGAGGGGAACTCCAATCACTTAATGCTTGGTTTGGTCCACATGGAACAGTGACACCATTGCACCATGACCCACATCATAACATCTTGGCTCAGGTATGGCATGTGAACCTTTTCCTTGTTAATTTTGCAATTGTGGAGGCAGAAAAAAATGTGTACCTATAACTTGAAATTCACACTCCATTTTGCTAGGAACAAGTATCAAATTTAAGCTGTCATTTTGCAAGCAGATATTTTCAGTTAATTAATTGGCAGTTTACATGTTTAAATGCTATCTGCCTATGTGAATAATAAACTTGATTTCCCAGTAGCTATCGTTTTCTTTGAAAAGAATAAAGAACAAGCATGAGGTGACATCTAATCGCTCATTTCATTAGTCAAAGAAGATAAAATATTGCTCCCCTGAAATTAGCAGCATGCTCCAGCTGAAACCCACATTCTAGGTTTCTCCTTTATTTTTGCTAGAAGAGAGGTTGCAGAAAGGTTCTGTTTCTCTTATATTTATCCTCTAGTATGCAAGTATCTATTAGTATTTTAGCTTTCTGTTATGTGCAGATCTCCCTCGCATTATATCCAATTAACTAGTACTACTTAGACCTTCTTACGATAAGGTTAGCAGTAAAATTTGCTTGGAATAACTCTATATTCAAATTATTTGGTTGGTTTTGCTTTTGTCGATTGTGGCTGACAGACCGCCGCATATTTATTGTAATAATGGGCTGCAGCTACTTGTAGTCAAAGCCGGATTTACCATTATCTAAAAAAAACTGTGTAGGGTGTAAATGTCAATCAAGCAATGAAGAATTATCCTTCTAATCTGCATCTATCTCAAGCTCTGGACAAGCATAAGCCTAGTTACCTATCCCTACCTTAACACTTTGTCCCTTCAGTCTTTCTTGCATTCAAATTAGATGGAAACCAATGCGACATCTATACGCATGCTCAGAATGTATAGGCCATTTGGACTTGGTTGATAGTTGGTACTTTCTACAGTTAGAGATTTTGGCAAATAGCTTCTGCTGTTGGCTGCCCGTTCCTAGATACTTGTGCATTACCATTTTTCCATGACTGATATCTCAAAGATCATGGCAAATATATTCCGGTATGCAACATTTATCAGCAGTTATAAGTTGTTTCTCCTTTTCAGGTCTTAGGCAGGAAGTATATTAGGCTCTATCCTGCTTCCATATCTGAGGACTTGTATCCTCACACAGAAACTATGCTAAGCAATACCAGCCAGGTACGTAGAAACTGCTCCCATAGATATTTTTTTGGACGGCATATACCTTGTGGGTCATCACAATGTGGTATAGTTTTGGCAATAAAAGATTCAAAGTATGGAATATCTTAATTTTTCATTGTTAATGTCTCTTTATGACTCTTAATATTAACCATGGTAATTGCAAACTTGAGCAACTTGTATTGTATTTAGATGACCCGGCTTAGGAAATATTTGGCTTCCCACTCTCAATCTAGGACATGATTTTTTTTTCCCTCTACCTGCTTCTGAAAAAATTCCAGAAGTTGTCGTTTGCTATCTGTTTTCTATTCTGATGCCTGCTGTGAGTTCTCTCTAAGAGTGATCGTGTTCTATGTTCTCTGTATATTCCAAAATTATTCAGTCTTGGTAAATGTAGATACAATGCATTGTTGCTGTGCTAATATATTCCTCTGCAGGTAGATCTTGATAACATTGATTTGAAAGAGTTCCCTAAGGTGGATAACCTGGATTTCATGGATTGTATATTGGAGGAGGGTGACCTGCTTTACATTCCACCAAAATGGTGGCACTATGTCAGATCTCTCTCAACCAGCTTCTCCGTTAGCTTTTGGTGGCGTGCAACAATCCTTCCTTCAGGGAATTCATAGTGTCATTCTTTCTATCGCCCATATATCAGAATCAGATGACAGGGGGCTTCAAATGACATCTGCTAATTCATGGATGTAGGCATACGGTCACAGATGTCATTGCCACATTCCCATAGTGATTCAATTGTGGAATTGCTTATATACCCCTTTGCATTCTTGTATCTATTTGATGTTGATTATGTGACCCTCTGATGCTTGAAAGTAGAGGTTGGAAGGGGTGCCATTTGCCCAACTTCCTCCTTTTTGAAGCATTTTTAAGGCCCAAAGTGATTAAAGTCTTTTAACATGCAAGGTTACCGCAGTGTTATGGTAAGGGAGTTGTGACCAAGATCAGGACGGTTTGTATTTGGCAAGTTTTTGAACGCAAAGCCAATTCAGGACTTGAGGTTTTGCTTGTACTCCATGGTTGCATGTGGGTTCAGGATATCAGGCATGCTGGTTCACGTGCAGTCGTCAGGTATGTGTACTAATTTTCAATAAAAGTGATCAGTAAAGCTCACTGTCTGAACTTGAAGGTACGTAACGGCAGTTTAAAAACAGAGCTTGGTGACCCAAAAATTGGGAAGCAACAGCAGTCAACGGCAAGACATTCTTGCATCACCGTTTCCAATAAAGCACCGGATCTTCATCCTTGAGACATTACCACAGTAAAGAAAGGAGGAAGATAGACTGTGGGCCGTGGTGGAATCGAAAAAAAGCGAAGGTCCACTGGACAAAAGTTTAGCACTTTGCTCTTTGGATTGCACAACATTTTTTTACAGTAGGCTAGTTTGTGATAGCAAAAGACATGCGTCTACGTCAACTTTTTTTTGGCGTCAATCTCACAGCAACTTCCTGCTGGTGCCTGCACGCGTTTGCTGGACCACAGACCACCCGCCTGCGGAAGGCGCCACGGAAAAGAAGCCGCACGAAACCGTCCTCCTCTGCCTTGGAACTGCCCCGCGTCTGCATCTACATCTGCTTGCATCGTGTCCAGCATGGCATGGCATGGCGCGGCACCGCCACCGCCGCGGCGACTGAGATAACTGATGCGGTGAGGTGATGCATGCCTTTGCTCGTGCGCCTTATGACGGATTGACGGAGCTATGCATTTGCTTGTCACTTCTCACTTGCCACTTCATGCTTGTCATTCACGAAGCCTTTGCTTGACCACACGCTGCGCCGGTGTGCAGCGGGTGGCCTGATCAGCTGCTCTGCTCACTGACTCACTGCACTGCACGTTATTATGCATTCACTGTTAGAACCCCGGTTCTTGCTATATACACTTTTTTTACCAAAGTTAATTATGTCCTCAGAAATTGTCGATTGGACACCGTATGATGTCCCAAAGAGTCGTATATTATCCGAAGTGGAAGCCCTGATCTAGAAAAGTATACTTCTCGGATATCCAGCTTCTTCTGTGTATGAGATGATGCAATTTGAATGTCGGTTTTCTTGTTTGGTAGTCCTGCAACGATTATTGAAGGAGCAAGTTAACCTAGCCGCCGGCCTAAACCACTGTAGAAAAGACTAGGACTTCACATGCATTTGCTGGCATGCTTAATTTAAGGGCTAAAGTACCTTCTTACACTGTCAGCTCTTCCAAGACAAACATTCTAGTAGCATGTATTAGCTAGTCCTATCCTTGTAGCGATACTTTTCTTTGCTAAAACCAAATAAACAAAAGAAAAGCAGCAAAATCATTAGTCCTACTTAAACAGTCCTGCTACCCCCAAATAAACAAAGGAAACACATGACACAAGAATAATGGGCGGGTTAAACAACAGAGGAGGCCATTTGGCCATATGGATTAAATAAACATCACGGCAGAGGAACAGACATGCTTCCCGGTTTTATGAAGGCTCTGAACATTCTGCAGGATGCATGTAGCTCTGCGTGGCTTTCGCCTGTTCTCCTGCTCTCCGAGCTGTTATCTTGTTCCTTGCGTTGTGCCAAAACAAAGGCAATGCCTACCAGCTACTAGCTGGTTTCGTTTTGTTGCTCATGGTCCTCGTCGCATGTGGCTTTGAAAAAGAGCGAAATGAAGAATCGGATACTACAAAGAACAAAAGTTTCACATCGACGTTTAAAGGGAAAGATCCGCGCTCAAAATTTCTTGTTTAGGCCTCTGTAGCCTTTATTTTTCACCAGCCAAAGCAGGTTTTCTACCTGTACAACAATGGGTTGATCACAGCAAGAGAATTCACCTGCACAGATCTTTTCTTCAAAAAAAAAATGGCAGGAACAATGTTGTTCATTAAGATAGAGAGAAAAGTTACAATCTAAATAAACAACATTTAAACCCAACTACATGTTAGATATTACAAAAGAAGAAGAAACAAAACACCAACTACTCAACTGTGAGTTAAAAAGAAACTACTCGATCGTGAACTTAACAACAGGCGACGACGAGGAATATAAAACCGACAATAAAGAAGTTTAAGGTCTCCAGGAGAACTAATAGATAACAAGAAAGTGATGACTAGACAATTTCATCTTGCCTAGCTCTTTATAGAATTGGGCGGGTCATTGTTTCTCTTCTTCTTTCTCTTCTCTGTCATTTTTGTGAGCTTCTTGATTGCCCCTATAAAGAGTCATCTCGGATAATTTCTTAATAGCTTCAAAGTTACTCACACTAAAATGCTTTAAGGTTAGATTACTCAACTGCTTATCTATCTTGATGAGGATTCATTTCTTTGTTAGCATATCTCGGACTACCTTGATGTTGTCAGATGTAATTTTACAGAAAAAATCATGCCTTAAGGCTTCGTAAATGACAAGTGGAATTTTCCTGTGTCATTGTCAGTGGGAAATACGTTATTATGTAAATTTGTAATGACAAGAAAAAAAAAACTTCCTGATATAGCCGGTCGCTTTAACAGGAGAATTCACTAGCTACTCTTGTGCTTCCCGTGCAGATCCATGCTGATGGTGGAGTAAGAATGTGCGTGAGATCCACATCTCGGTAGCTAGGCGCCACCGGGAAAGCTCTCAAAAGTTGCAAAGAGGAAAAGAACGGGTGGATTACCTTTTTGTTGGTTGCGTTATCTCGAGCTGAACTTTTTTCCAAATCACCTGCTGATGATGGAGTCTAGCGTTCACAATCTTCCCGTGCAGATCCATGCTGTCGGGGAGAGGGTATTGTTTAGGGACCTTAATCCATACTGTTGAAACGATGTAACAGAGCTTTTTGAAATTTCTTTTGCCCGAGTCTCCGTGTCTCAGCAATACAGGCCAGGCAGCAGGGCAAGAAAGGCTGCAGGGCATCTCTACAGCAGGTTCATTAACTCGGCTCATTTCATCGCCAGTAGGAAGTGAGGCGCCCACCTCAACTACCAGCAAATTCACAAAACCGCTATCCTAGGCTGGAATCCAGTTTGGAATGAACAAATTTGACAAACACAACTTGATTTCTACACATTAAGGAAAACGTGACGTGTAGAAAGTCATATTACCGGAAAACGTCTCATTAGTCAATAATAAATATTAAAAAAAACTAAGGAAATTGCTCAAAAGACGCTAACAAGACACTGTCAATCTCTTCAAATGCGCTGTTCCCTCCACGAGACCACACACACCTCCACCCACCTCCCTGCAATAACCACACACTTCCCTCTCCCTCCCCTTCGCTCCATTCCTTGATTCCTTCTCCTCCCACTTCCTTTCCAGAATCCCAAGAAGGTCTTCATCCACAGCGGGCGTCCAGCCAGCAGAATCAGTAGCAGCAGCAGCAGCCTTTGACCCCGCCACAACTCGTCACCGTTGTGGCCATGCCAATGGCCGTGGCCGGCGTCGACCCTACGGCGCCGTCGCCGTCCCACGCGCCGACTTCGCGCCAGGACCTCCAGGCCGCCATCGCCAAGGCCGTCGAGCTGCGCCAGCTCCACGCAGCCCTCCTCCAGCGCGGCACCCCCAACGCCCACGGCTGCGCCAGCCCGGCCGTCATCCGCCTCCCCCCGACCGCGGCGTCCCCTGCGCGCTCCAGGACGGCCGGGGACGAGGGCTACCCCGTGTTCACTCCGGTGAGCCAGCCTCCTCTGAGAACATGCGTTGGTTCTGGTTTGATGTGCAGCTTAATGAAGTTCACTGTAACAAACTAACAATGGCCCTTCTTTGTGGAACGACAGGTTTACGATGAGGAGGAGCGCGTGGCCGGGATGATGACGAGCCACATTTGCCAGGACACCAACCGCAGCCTGTCGGAGAACTGGAGCAGCGGCGGCGACGACGCCCTCCACGCCTGCTTCAAATCCTCCACCAGCGAGCTCCTCTTCCCGGCCTCCACCGACCACCGCCTCCACCGCAACCGAGGCGCCGCGTACAAGATCCACCCGGCCTTCCTTCACTCCGCGCCCTCGGCCGACCACCGCTTCCTCCCGTCGTCCGCGGCCGGGCGAACAGGGATGGCCGGCCATGCGTCGGACCTCAAGCTCCCGCCGGCCACCTGCAGCAGCGCGTTCCGCCGGCCCGCCACGATCGGCAGGCCGGCGGCGCCCCCGCAGTCCGCGCACTCGTCGTCCCGGCCCACGACAAAGCCCAGAGGCCCGCCGCAGATCCTCTCCTGGCTCTTCCCCGCCAAGTCCAAGAAGAAGGCCGCCAATAAGCAGCCGCCGCCACCGTCGCCGATTGACATCATCGAGCGCGAGAACGTGTCGCGGCTGCTGACGGAGTGGGGCGCGCTGTCGTCTCTTGATACAGTGAAGAAGGAGCTCGCCGAGGCCCACACGCACCGCGACGCCGCGCTGCGCGAGGCCGCCGAGGTGCGGGCGTCGGTGGGCGAGCTCGCCGCCAAGCTGGCCAGCCTCGAAGCTTACTGCTCCGAGCTCAAGAACGCCCTGCGCCACACGTCGAACAATCACTCGCCCTCCGTGTCCCGGCGGTCCACCAGGTCGGCCGTCGAAGCAACAACGGCTTTAACCCGATCGTCGGAGGCGGTCCCGGGGTTGATGCCGGTGAGCCACGACGTGATGGTGGAAGGGTTCCTGCAGGTGGCATCAGAAGCCCGGCTCGCGGTGAAGCAGCTCTGCAGGGCGCTGATCCACCAAGTAGACGTAGACACTGCCTCCAACAACCTCCTCTCCGACAAGCTCAACCTCCTCCTCCGCCCGTACCACCTCGCCCTCCCCACCACCAACGGCAACAACAACAACACCAAGACCAGCTCTTCGTCATCAAAGGCCGCGCTGTACCATCTCGAGTCCATCATGAACCAGGCCATGTACCAGGACTTCGAGAACCGCGCGTTCCATCGCGACGGCGCGCCGCGGCACCTCGACCCGGCGCGGGACCGGCGCCAAAACTTCGACGCGTTCGCGGCGCTGCGGAACCTGAGCTGGACCGAGGTGCTGCGAAAGGGCACCAAGTACTACAGCGAGGACTTTGGGCGCTTCTGCGACCGCAAGATGGGCGCCGTTGTGGCCGCGCTCGGGTGGACGCGCCCCTGGCCAGAGCAGCTGCTGCACTGCTTCTTCGTCGCCGCCAAGTGCGCATGGCTGCTCCACCTGCTCGCCTTCTCCTTCGACCCGCCGCTGCCCATCATGCGCGTCGACGAGGGCCGCGCGTTCGATCCGGCGTTCATGGAGGACGTCCTCCTACCGGTGCAGCAGAGTGGTGGTCCGTGTCAGGTGAAGGTCATGGTCATGCCCGGGTTCTACGTGCAAGACCGAGTGCTCAAGTGCAGGGTGCTCACAACTACATTAGAATCATGATTGCCTCCGATGATTTCTTTCATTGACAAATACTAGCTTGTGTGGTTGTAACATTTTTCTTTCCATGTTCAGTTCATAGGTACATGATGTGTGCTTGTCGGTAGATTTCTCAGAGCTTAGCCTTGACTGTGTGAGCGCTCTTCGGAGAAATGTGGAAATGATTTGATCAATTCTTCCAACATCGTGTTGCGACCAATAACACGATGTACTGCATCACAATTCACAACATGATGTTCACTGCTGCCGTCCCTGATGACGGCGACGGAGGCAGCGGTTTTCAGAAACACGTGCATAGTTCTTCAGTACTGAATGTTCAGGTGTCCACCGGCATTCCGTCCGGAAGTTGGAAGTCATCCTCCGTTCCTCTGTTGGAGGTCGTACTACAGCAAATTTATCCTGAAACGCAATATATCCGCTGACAGACACCACAAGGTAAGGTCGTACTACGGCAATTTTAACCTCAAACGCAAAATTTTAATCAAGCGCGGAGTGAACGTTAGGTATATATCGAGGTGATGTTAGGATTCTATGCACAGTAAAGGGTACTGAATTTGAAGGATCTAAGCATACTTTAACAATAGTGTGTGTTTTCTTTTGAAAAAAAAGTTTAACAATAGTGTGTTTAGGTGTAAAGTTTTTTCATGCTCAGTCTGCAGGTGCAGAGATGCTGATTAATACGTTGCCAGCAGATTCGGATAAATTCGTTATGACCAACAAAAATGTTGCATCACAACATGGCCTTCAGATTTTACGAAAGCCTCTTCCTTGATTAATTTAGCCGGAAACCCACAAAGGTGCTGAACATCCTAAAGAGGCGTCTGCATATCCTCATCACAAAACTGAGTATACAGCCCTGGACTGGAGAATTACAGAGAATGAAAAATTCAAAACATAGTATGCACATCCGACGCCAGGTTGCCAAGAACTGAGAACTGAAATCACACCCAGCTGCTCTCAAATGAGAGATCCTCGATCCGAAACGACAGATCCCCGACATTGGCATCTTCAACATCTACCTTGGGTTCAATGCTCGGCATGAGGTTATGGTGTGGCTGAGGGAACACTGAAGGTGGGGGCAATTTCAGAGAACGCATTGTTCTCTCTGCTGGACCATTTGGTTTCTCCCACGCAAGTAGATGCAGCTGGATGGGACGCACAGCCAGACGGTGTAGGGAGAGCTTTTGACTGAGGGTGATCGTGTCGTAGCAACGGACCGCCCCTGAACTAGAGATGATCCAAGGGAGAACCTTCTCGTTGGACACCCTTGAGATGACCAGCAGTTTCGATGCCTCTTCCGCCCGGTTGAATAGATCACGGAGCCCTGACCTTGTTGACGGTGCCTCGTTTTCCTTATCGTCATTGACCACTGAAGATATGTAGATAAAACCCTGAAAGAAATAGGTTCGTCAGTAAGTTTCATGTTTACTACTTGCTGCTAATGTCGTAGAGCGTGTGCAATGGCTAGCGAAAAGGACCTCTTCAGTTCGGCTGATGGCAAAGCCAAGTCTCGTGTCACCTTCTTCAAGTGGTATCTCCAGCAACAATTCTCCGGCTACACAGCTGTACCAAAGCCGGGCTGCCTTTACCACACCAATATCCACACCATGGTAATCCTCAAAACCGTAGAGTGTCGCATTAGTGACATTTGATAGGTCAGATAATGAACCTGAATTAACAGTTGCAGAGGCCGTCTCTCCAGATATCTGCACATTATTAGAGATACAGCTTTGAGTACGTGGCGTGCTTCCAAAATAAGCATAATATGTTGGATTTAGACAAACTGTTCAATTTCTAGGCTAAGGTATCTACCTAGTATATTAAGTTCCAAACTAACTCAATGTTCATTTCAGTAGCTAACTATGTTACGAAATCAATGTCTGAATTACTGAGCTTGTATCTGCACCTTGGTGAGAAGAGCTTCACTCTGCACATTCATGAAATTAATAGGGACGCCCGTTGCCTGAGAAGAGTAGAACCATGTACTGGCACGCGCCAAGGTATCCTCAAAGGACTCGTACCGGCAAGCATTGGCGTCCAGAGCCTTGGGAAGCACGAGCATCGACAGATAGCAGCCGGAGTTGGGCATGCGCAACGTATCACGCATCTTTTCGTCCCATGGGTATGCAACGTACCCGTCCTGAAGTTGTGCCTTGCTCAAAGCTGAAGCGACTCTTGTACTCCTTGTACCTGCAGGCATAGAAAAGCGTCAGTTATAGAAGATTCATCGTTCATGACAACCTGACATACTCACACTATACACGAAATTACATTCAGGAATTTCAAGCTCATCATCAGTAATCAGAAGCACACTCAAAAGATCCTTCAAGAATTCACAAATGCACCAATGTAACATGAACAATTATATGCTGCACAAAAATGCTATGAGCATAAAGCTTTATACTACGCATCCAGACCATAATTTTAGACTTTAGAGCAAAAGATTATCTGTTGATGTGAACTCTATTGGTTGATCTCAAGTCAAAAAAACATGAATATGCAGAGTGAAGCTGCACAAGGTGCTACAAATTCATTAATGAAGTATGAGTATGTTTTCCAACAGTAAAAGAGAAAAAAAAGATCAAACTAACCAAGAGCCCTCAATAATGAGTATCTATAACGACCTTTATGTCAGGTCAATAGTCCACCAAACTAAATAATGTTATATCTTTTGAACAGAACTATGCCATGTTACCCAGGAGAGACATGAAAACGAGTGAAAATTACATGTACGGAAGTATATTGACCAGTAGTTGCACCAACGACCAATTTCTATGACAGCTATGCACTTGCTATTGCTTGGGAATGTCTCCCCATTTTCGCTGTTTCACTATCCCTGAGCCATTTATTTACTGTTACTTAGCTTTCACGGGGAACCGATTCCTCTGCCTTTAGTCCATAAGCACCTAAGTTTTCTCATATGGAGACAGGAGAGTACGCGTAAACTAGCACTTAGTACTAGCAAGGAATGAGGCCTGCAACAATGCACTGAAAGATCAGTCTATCAGAATATTCTGAAGTCTATTTTGAACCAGACTTGACGGCAAACTTGTCGCTTCACACACACTACGTGTACAACATATGCGTGAACATTGAAGCAAGCTTATACAGTACTACTTTTTTGTTTCTTATTATTTATTTCACTGTGGAATCCATTTGATAAGCGAAGCGATGAGCTCAGAACTACAGTTTCAGTCATACTCAAAATAGGATCAAGCGTACTCAATTTAGCCGAAATCACAACAGTAGAATTTTTTTTTGGGTTCACTTGATTCTGATTAGAACAGCTTTTGGGGCCGAATTCAGCGGGAGCAGGAGTAGCAACGATGAACAAGCAAATTCTACAGACCGCAGACTACAGTTACCTTGGAATTCTTCACACTCGCTCTCGAGGCGGTCGACGAAGCCGAGCAGGTAGTTGGGGTCGTGCATCGACCGCAGTACGTACTGCTTCCTTCCTCCGCCGGCGGCGGCGTGGTGCGGCACGATGCAGGCCTGGAGCTCCCTGCCGCCCCGCACGCGCACCTCGACGCAGGTGTCCCCGCGCTTGAACGCCGCGTGCAGCGCCTTGTGCAGCCCTGCGCGCCCTCCCTTGAACGGCGCCTCGAGCTCCAGCGCCGCCCGGGCCCGGTCCCCGGCGCCGCGGTCCACGCGGACGGCCTCCACCACGTCGCCCTCCTGCACCACGCCCGCCCCGCCGCCCCACTCCTCCGCCTTGGAGCTCCCCGCCACGCACTCCAGCGCCACCACCACCGGCCCCGCCGCCTCCCTCCTCCTCCTCCCCCCGTCCTCCTGCTCCGCCATGGCTCTCCCTAAGCTTCTATCCTTTCCCTCGCCAAAGATCAGCTCTCTCACGGATTGCCTTATCGAGCAGGCGGTGGCAGCCCACGTGCCGCCCCTGAGCTGCGCGGGGATCTGCGGCTGAATTCCGCTCGTGATGGGGACCTCGGACGCGCCGCCGCAGGAGGGAAAACAAAAGCGGCGCGGCGGATTCGAGCACCCCCGATCGATCGATCGCCGTTCCGAGATTCCTCGGCCCCGTCTCCTCGTATTAGTTGGCTCGTGGTCCACGGCGCTGGCCAATGGCTGCAGCTTTCCCCTCCGTCGCTGCAGAGAGAGCGAGGTTTTTAACAAGAGGCGGGCGAAGTCGCCGTCGCGGGGGACGAAGCCGGCCAATCGCGTCGTGTGCAGGCAGTGGCGCGCGTGTGCGATCTCCAGTTGGCGGAGCGGGGCCCGCGGCGGCGGATGGCCCGCATGTCGGGGGCTCGGGGATCGCGACCTATCGTGCATCAGTTGCGTGCGCCTGTGGATGGATTTATAGCGATTTGCGGGTCCTTTTCAGGTCGTGCTCGTGCAACGGCCTGTGTTTTGCTTGAACGTTGCTGCAGTTTGTGTGGATTGTGAGTGATATTCGATCAACTAAAAATCTTCAGCACAAAACACAGAGCACAATTGTCGTGGAGTGATGGTCGCTTTAGTACTTGCCGGCGGCGGCATAATAATGTTTGAAACTCGAGACAGCTTGGGCGGCGCCGGTGGAGCGCTCACGCAGGTCTTCGCTGTCTCCATCTTGTGCTCGTACTAGTTCATTGTTCGGAGACGTAAAGGTGGGTTACGGATCGTACTTCTAGATTCCAACGACCGAATTCTACAGCCATCCGTACAAACTACAAGCAGGTCTGAACACTTCTACCTAAATTCCCCTTCGCGCCGCGCCGCCCTGTTTGTGAGTTGTGACGAACGAATTCCACAGGAAACGACTAAGGTTTCCATAAACTTCTGTCACAAATAGAAAATTTAGCCTCCTCTTCGAAAAGAGCATTTGCTTCCGAGTTTCACTTGCACCTAGTGGTTGAACTTTGGCCCAGCCCAACCTGAACTTGGTCGCCTGCTTCATCTAATTGGCTAACAAATTCATTGTGATTTTCTTTGCGCCAAAGGAAAGCGGGGGACCGTACTAAGATTGGCAATATAAAAGAAATACTAAACAATGAACTCCAAGATTCCACAGATAAAATAATCCACTAATTAAATATATCGATAGATTCAAGACAGGAGAGACGCTGACTGTTCAGATCCAAATGACATACTATACATCGGAGTAGATACCAACGATGAAGCGAAGGAGCATCAAATGGTCGACCTCATGACAGAAATGACTAAAGTATGCAACAACTTGCATCCAATTTGTTTTACTCGTAGGATCCAGGAAGCATCACTTGAATGGTTCATCCGCTAGGATCGACATAAGCTACGGGCTTCATCACTTCCAGCTCTGAAATGGCAACATAATAGATTGGTCATTACTGCAACCTGTTTTCGAAAGCGAAACAAAAAGATGTGCTATGTTGCAACAAAGGGGGAAACAAAACTTCTGATTTGTATAACTGATGGAGAAACTTTGCTATCATATTGGTAGCAACTAGTAGCAAATATCATTAAATGAATATGCTTTATCCCCTATAAACTATGCAAACATGAAAAGTACATGTCCAGTTTCTATTGCCCCAGATGTGTCATCCTAGATGGTCTCCTGGAATGGAAGCATCAAAAGGGTGGAAAAAGAAAACTAGCAAATATTTAAAGTACATCAGGAATAGAATCTTAACAAATAGTTACCTCTAATTCAGGATCTTAGATTTCATAAATTTATGCTGATCACGACACAAAGACTAGCCCAATACATGTTGTGTACCAAGTATGATTAACTGAACTCATGATGTCTATTGTCTAGTGGTAGCAATAACAATGATGATGGACAACAGGCAGCAAATACTATTAAATAAATGAAATGTTAATTGAACAAACATTAACAGCAGCAAGTGATATTTTGATGTTCTACAATTCAAGAAACGAGGTAAATTTAGTGATGCAAGGAAGATACCTAGCAGGTGATAATTTCTTGCTGTCAAAACACTACACCCATCTCCTTACTGCTTTATTTCTTGAGTCATGCTGACTTTGCCGTCTAGTTCTTTTAAATTCACCATTAGAGGATTTGTGTTGCTTCTGTTTGCTAACTGAGTTTGTTTCAACTTTTGGGTTTATACAAATCTCTTTTAATGGGCTGACTGAGCGCAGCTTTTTGCAATCTGATGACTCTTTTGCGGTACAAGATGATTTTTCATCTGGTACTCTGTGGCTTTCTTTGGATTGACGGTCTCTTGGAGTGCCATCAACAACAATGTGCTCAAAAAGGTTTTCTCTCGGTGCAACTGGAGACTCAGAATCTGATGATGATGAGCTAGTGCTGCTCATATCATACAGAATATTGTTTGACATCACGGGCATATCAGAACAGACTGGACTTAAATTGACAGAAGAAGCTCTTTTAGCCCTTGATAATTCAACAACCTAACATTATCACCAACAAAAGCGCACGATAAGTCAGCAATTCACCTGAATATAAATGACAATACAGTGCACATACAAAGACACTAGAATTGCTTACCATCTGCTTCAGAGCTGCCATGTCTTTCTTCAATTTCGTAATGACCATATTCTTTCTTTTAAGAACTTCCTGCAATTCTGAAATCCTCTACAAGCAGACAAAACCAAAACAAGTTGGTGCTAAGACTAGCAATTACCCACTGTGTTGGCAAGCATAGAGTATTTAGTATTTACATTGGCATCAGCAGTACTAGATGCATGTGAAGCTGCAGCTAATTCCTTTATGGTTGCATCCTTCTCTTCATATTCCTTCTGAAGATTATATAACTGTTGATCTGCTGCCAGGGAACTAAGCTGCATACAAAATACAGTGTGACCACTCAACAGTCAAAGGGAGAAACTGAGCATTTAAACTTTGTTCAAAGGACCACTAGTAGTGCAGAGAGAGAAAAAGGAATTTGATCAAGAATGACATGGACACAATCAGAATTATGTGAGTAAGACAAATGGTGTTCATACAGAAATGAAATTACCCAGAAGCAAGATACTATCACAATTGAAAAGTACATTTACCTGATTATCCCCACTTATCTGATTATCTATGGACGATACAACGCTCCAACAGAAGTCTGAGAGGTCTGACATCCGGCGTTCTTCATGATCCATAAGACATGCACTAGACCTATCAACTGCATCACTCCTTGCATCATCGGCTTCATAGGGATCCTGCACAAAGCAAAGTTTATCTACTGCAAGAGAGTCGAAGCAAGACAAAATCTCATTGCTCATCTTCTGTAAACAGGTTTTACCTTTGCTTTCTGAGGAGTTGCAGCAGGGTCCGGCCTCACACAAACGCAGCATTTAGATCCCTCTTTTTCTCCGAGCTTCATGCTATCTACCGATACAATATTTTCCTTATGGGTGGAAATGTAGCTATCGCACTTGACATACTGCTGTTGCAGGGAGTTCATCTCATCGAACAGATCATCCAGCTTTTGCTGCATGCTCTGCAACACCTCATCCTGCATATAAAAATCATTCGAGGAGTTACCACCAAATATCCAATCAAGAAAATCATAAAAATAAATCAAAACAAGTCAAAGATCGAAGAGATCAGTAGAGGCAAACCCTAAGATGAATCGACCGTTGGAGCTGTTCAATGCGGCGGGCGGCGTGGGAGCGCGAGGATGCCGCCGCGACGGTGGCGACGAGGAGCACGCGGTGGATCGGGCTGAACAGCTCCCACGCCACCGCCTCATCCGGCAGGAGGCCCGGCGCGGCCGTAGCAGCGGAGGACGCCTCCTCGGCGCCGACGAGGCGTCCCTGGAGGGAGACCCACGCGTGGCGCCGCGGGGCCGCCGGCTCGCGGAAGCGGCTAGTGAGGGCGCAGCGGCGACGGGAATAGGGCGACGGCGAGGACATGGACACGCGGGTGGGTGGTGGGTCCGGGGGCGGGGTCGCCTCGCCGGCGGCGACCATTCTGACAGGAATGCAAAGGGTTTGGAAATTGAAAATTGTAATTGGGGATTTTGGAGCGTCTGGGCGGGGGGTTTCAATTTTTCTTTATTGTAGCCGTTCGATTTTTCTTTTTCAGGAAATCGTTCGTTTTTATGTTGTTCGTAAAGGGCAGAATACCCCGGCCCACTCGAACGTTGCACTTCACCCATCAGGCCCGGTAACTGAATCGCTTCTGTTTCTTTCTGCGGTCGCCGGCGCACCTCGTAAATGAATCTCGCGATCCATTGAACTGTCCATCGTCGCCTTGCCTGCTCGTCGGTCTCATCACGCATACACAGTACACGCATATGGAGCCCACGAACGCGCCCGCAGCGGCGGACGCCGGCGCCGGCGTGGAGGCCGACGGCGATGCCTACCGCATCCGGCCTCTCGAGCTCGCAGACCTCTCTAGAGGATTTTGCGAACTCCTGGCGCAGCTCTCCCCCTCCCCTCCCCTCACCGAGGACGCCTTCCGCGTGCGCTTCGGCGAGCTCGCGGCGCTGGGTGCCGACCACCTCGTCCTCGTTGCGGAGGACGCCTCCACGGGCCGTCTATCCGGGGCGGGATCGGTGCTGGTGGAGCGGAAGTTCATCCGGCGCTGCGGTCTCGTGGGCCACGTGGAGGACGTGGTGGTGGATGCCTCCGCGAGGGGCCGGGGGCTCGGAGAGCGACTCGTGCGGCGCCTCGTGGAGCACGCGAGGGAAAGGGGATGCTACAAGGTCATACTCAACTGCACGCCGGAGCTAAGGTCGTTCTACGCCAAGTGCGGGTTCGAGGAGAAGAACATCCAGATGGGACTCTACTTCTGATCTAGGTTCCTCCTTCTCCGATCACTTCCTGTTTACGTGGTCTGTAATTGATTCATGGATTGATCACATGTGATTATTTCATGTTTATGTTGTCTTAAATCTTAATTGATTGCATAGATAGATCTGTGATGAGAAGCAGATCTGTGTGTTGCCTCATTTCTCCGAACAATTGTTGTTGTTGCCTGTCACTGATCAAGTAGTTTGTAAATTGTAATGCATTGTGATAGCTGATAGATAATCATGGCGTTACCGCGATATGTGACACTTTCTCGTTTATTCAATTGTAATGCACAAATTATGAAATGTTATCGGAAGTTATTAAAGATCCCCTACCAGGCTTGCAAAAATTATTTCCACAAGTAAAAAGTGAACCTGATGAATAACATTATTTCGATTGCATTTAGTATAAGGAAGAAAAAAAATGCAACAGATGACAGAATGTTTTTCGTGGGTTTGAATTTGGAGCTGCCAAAGTGAGACAAAGGTCACTTCCTGCTGTGAACATCTGCGCATGATGAAACTTCTATGTGCAGCAAGTAATGTCTTATTGGATATGATCAGTGTCACTAGTTGACAGAATTCATGGTTGGGTGTTAGTAGAGAATTTTCACATAAATAGGGATAATGAATCATTTAGAGTCACACATTAGACTGTGTGTACTTTTTCATTCAAGATATTTACTTCTGTTCATGATTGCAAAATGAAGTCTCTTCAACAACTAATAATGCTGTTTTCTGTGTGTACTTTTTCATTCAAGATATTTACTTCTGTTCATGATTGCAAAATGAAGTCTCTTCAACAACTAATAATGCTGTTTTCCATTTAGGATTGATTTTGCAGTTCTTCCGCAGAACTGTGCTTGTCCATGTTCTTTGTAGATGGACCTTTGGTATGTTAAGATTAGTGGTATGCTATGATTTCATTAGATCAGAACTTGGATGTTTTTACAAGAAACTTGATCTTTATTCTAGATAATCATGCCTTATTCTATTTTCATGGTTAGTAAGTCATCCATCCACACGTAGAGAGAAAGACAGTATACGGATTACTCATAAGTGTTTTAAACCTCTGTCGCCATTATGGATGCTTGTATTGGAAGATCGAAAGACTTCCTCCATCCAAGTAAAGCCTTTTTTTTTTTACTTTTGTCCTGTTGGTGCACTTTTGGTGTCTCTTTTTTCTCCTTCCATCTATAATATGATGTGTTTTTCTGAATTCCTGTGCAACACTGTCAGGTAATTATTCTTCATGACATAACAAAAATGGCCATTTTCTTACTCTTATTTGGCATTTTTCTGAAAAGTTGTAGTGGTTCATGAATATTCTGTGATTGACTCCCATTGTGATTCACCAGTGGGTAGTGAGTAGGACAACTGGACAGGTTGAGAGGTTTCCTACCGAAGGTATGGTAGATGATGCCTGAATCTTGCATGAAGGTCGTATAGGTCAAATGGTGGATGGTAGTGGATCCCTGAATCAGATTGTGCTGGACTGCTTCTTTGGCCTTGTTTCACTCTTACCTAGTTCTCTGCCAGGTTTACCGAATCTCGTGGATTGATTTTATTTTGGCACAATACTATCACTCTGTATCCTATATTTCTGAGTTCTGACTAAGCTTTAAAGCTTTCTTGGACCAGAGAGAAACCGGGAAGAACTCTATTGCAAGTGCTGGTCTTCCAAATCTTGTACAGGCAGCTTTGATTGCTTATTCTCCTGTTTGAGTATATATAGAAATCTCACGTTTTTACTCACAGTGCCTCCGTGGTCGATCTGTTTATGTTTATTGCATTCTGAAAGATGGTCTCTTTGGTTCTGTCATGATGTAGGTGCGAGTGTGCGGTGTGGCGCAGCATCGAGATAGATATTTTTTCAGACATTCTGCTAGCGGCCTGAAACCTTTCCACATGCAGGATCCCTACTGTGGAATACTGGGGAAATTATTGGAGCTTTTGCAGGCAGCCAGGCAGAGGGTATGGCCTGCATCTAGCTGAATCGGCAGGATCCGCGGCACTCTTCAGTGCGGCGTCATTGGATGAGCGGAGCCGTTCCATCACAGATCTGTGCGCACCACGGCTCCCTTTTTTCCCCCAATCGAACCTTGCAGGCCTGCGGAATCTTCTTGTTTCCAGATCTTATGCTACTGCTGCTTAAGTTGTCACGACTAGCGCTTCGCGTTGTGTGTAGGAATCTCGTTGAAAAGACATTGTACCCCGGAATGTTGGTGGAGTGGTGGTTGCGACCTTGCTGCCCAAATGCTGCGGATGATTCCTCACTTTTACCTGGCCTCCACTGTCGTTGCTGCAGTGGTTTTCTCCATCATCCTGCCCGCTAGTGGCACGCTTTCATGACATGATTCCTCACCGTTTCGTGCGCTTCAACTTCTTCCGAAGATTTGCTGTTTGTCTGCCCCGGACCGAACCTATTCTACTCCCACTCCCACTCTTTCCTAGTAAGACTGGTAGGCCAAGTGAGAAGCTTGTGCTAATGCTGCTCCATTATGCTGTCGTGATTTTGGCCATTTGAAGCATCCCGTTGAGCAGGTCCATGATGATGAATCTGATCGAAGCTCGCCTATGACTATGAGGCCGAGACCGAGCGTGATGCTTGAAATGCCCGGAACGGCGGACACGCACGCGGATGGTTTTAAATGCGTTTAACTGATGCTTTGTTGTGCCGTTGCCGCGCCCAGTGCAGGGGAGCGGCCGACGCGTGTGCGCTGCCGTAGCCCGGAGCCGACCCGGCTGGAAGCCGGAGAAACGGTGACGCGGCATGCAGCCAGGGCGCATCATCCGGGCTTCCAACGCATCACCGAGGCCGGAGTACGGAAATGGCGCCGCGCGTCCGCCTGCACGGTGCAGCTCATCGGATCGCGCAACAGAACCCGTCGTCGTGGTCCAGCAAGCCCCGTGCTGCTCCCGGCCGGCGCGCACGCGGTTGGCAGACTGGCAGGCTCGATCGCACCGGGCAGGCAGGAGGGCTCGCTCGGATCGCCGCCGGCCGGGCCCCGCTTTTTTGGCAGAGGTCATGATCGAACCAAAGTGGAGCGAGCGCTGTTGCCAACGACGGCTTTGCCTCTGGTTTGTGTAACTAGCTGACGTTGGACTCGCACGCACGCACGCACGAGCGTGCCTGGCGGCTGCCCCTTTCGGGAGAGGGAAAGGGCGGCGGCAACCGGTCCGTGACGGTGTAAAGCGACGCCCCGGCGGCGAAAGTCGTCGGTGTCGCGTGCCGGCTCAATACGTGGCCACAGCGACACATACAAGGGCTTAGCTTAGGAAACAAACAGCCTCTAGTAGTCCCATACTCGTATGTCTGATGACGTGGCAAGGAGTGCATCGGCTATAGGTGAATCCCAGAATTTGACCTCATTGCCCAACAGGCTTCGCTTTTGTTGCCTCGACTTGTAACAGATTTTACAAGCATCCAATTAACCTCGCATAAGCTCTGCTGATGACCACACGAGTCACGAGTGTAATGAGACGCACACGCACTTGATAGATTACTGTGCGTGTGCGGCACTGACGGGCACAAAGCAAAAAAATCATCTCTCTACCACGGTGTCGTTTCGTGTCCACGATCTCTGCGCGCTCCTCTCCCCCTCCCTTTTTCTTTCTCAACATCGCACTCCTACTGTAAGCAAATCAAACACTTTCTAAAAGCATCCAACCGTTCAGCACGAAATCTGAAAGAAAACGATCCATTTTGCCCCCTGAAGCCGCACTCTTGTGCTTTGCACCATGATTGCCCAAGAAAGCAAGAGAAGGTACGGCTCTTCCAAGATGTACCAGTTTCGAAAGGATGCTTGCTTTTTTTTTTTTCTGTGAACTCAATGGATGCAGCTTTAATAAAAAGCACAGAATTAAAATTTGTCCGGCTCCGGTCTGTGAGAAGAAACCGTTAGGCGTCTGCGCGGGGCCGCCAATCGCAGCTCTGCGTTCACGTCTCCACACCCGTCGCTCTCAAAATGACAAGATGCCAGCTCTGCTCTGCTCTGCTTTTTATCTAGTATTCTCGTTTGTAGAGTACTAATTCTCTTAGACTTTGCTGATACTTATACGACGATCAAGTGCATCCAAATTCTTCGACAAAGACCACGTAAACTGCAGGAACAGCCGAGCAATAAAGAGATCGTTGCGGAGACAGGCCAAGCCGCCACGCAATGCCGAGCTCCTGGTTTCGGCGACGCCGATGGGCACGCCGTCACGCACGTAGATACATTGCAGCGCGAGAGAAGACAGTGATAGCCTCGCAACTATCAGTACCACGTGGGTCCAGCGATTTTTCTCGCGGAGCCCATTCTTGTTAATGACCTGCATGTACATACCAGATCTACTAGTTTTTCCGTCTCCCTTTTCACTCTCACCTCGTGATGATCGATGCTGACTGGTACGTGGGCACAGGCGCTTCAACTGCTTATACAAAGGACAAAAGAAAACGAAAGAAACCGGTGCACGCGGATGCTCCTCCCGGCCTTGCGGCCATGGCGCACCCATCACCTCGCGCTGTGCAGCAGGAATTAGCAGGCGAACTGGTTCTGCCGCTTGCTGGCGGCACAGGTGCAATTCGCGCGGCCGTCGTTCAACTCCTGAAATTAACAAGAAATAAACAACTGTTTTGATTTTGTGTTTGAAAAGAGAAAAAAAGGATAAATACTGGAACATTCTATAGTTCTGGATAGAGCTAATTAATCAAAGTTACCCCTGCCCTCGACCAGAGGGCAGATCTTACACACGACTTTGATCTGATAATTTCTGATAGCTCAGGCCAAGCCCAGCTAGCGACTACTAGTCGTGCATCCTAAGTTACTGTCAAATCTCGGCTGAAAAAGAACGGTTCGCGCGTGCATTGTTACCTTGACCTGCTTCTGCAGATCCTTGATGTAGTCGACGGCCAGGTCCAGCATGTCGGCCGTGTTGGTTTGCTGCAAAGCAATGGAGAACCAAACTTAATTAACGTCAGCTTAATTAGGCAGCCGTGGTCCTGCCGCGGCGCTTGACGCGCGGCGAGGTACAACATTCCGTTCCAAGCAGTGGGGGTAAAATCTTGTACTAGTAGTAGTGTTGTTGACGAATAGAAATCGATCTACCTTGGAATTTGGTTCGGTTACCTTTTCCATGTTGGGCACCAGCTCCTGCAGCTTCCGTATCCGCTCGCTGATCCGCGTCCTCCTCACCTGCGCGAACGAAGGAAGGCCCGGTCAGATTTCATTTCGTTTTCAGACGACGAACGATAGCGACATGATGATGATCTCTCGTGAGCGCAGGGGAGAAGGAGGAGGAGGAGGAGGAGTTGGGTACACGTACCCGCTCGGCGATGCTGCGCGGGTGCGTGGCGCAGCCGCGCTTGGCGCGGATCTTGCAGGGCACGGCGTCCTGGAACTGCAGGAACTTCTCGATCGCCGCCATGTCCGGCGAGGTCTTGCCGTTACCGCCGCTGCTGGGCAGGCTGAGCTGCGGCGCGAGCTGGTGGTGGTGCCCGTTCGGCGGCGTCGGCAGCGCGTCGCGTGGCCGTTTCGGGCCAGACGACAGGTGGTGGTGGTGGCCCTGGTCCGGCGGCGCGTCGTCCCAGCCGCCGTCCATCGGGTACCCTGCGGCGGGGATGCCGCTGTAGCTGCGCGCCGCGGCGGCGCCGTTGCTGCCGGCCTCGGGGCTGCTGCTGTCGCCGCCGGCGAGCTCCTCGCTGCCGACCTCCGAGATCTGCGACATCACGGAGCCCTGCCTGGACGAGTAGCTCAGCTGCCCCCCCTTGAGCCCGCCGCCGCCGTTCCCGTTCCTGAACCCGCCCGCCCGGAGCATGTTCCCGTATCCTGCAAGCGTTAATTGCGGCTCTCGATCAGTCCCGGAAATGGAAAGGTGGCTTGTGGTAGCTCGTGATTGGTTCTCGAGACTAGTTTGTGAAGGACAAAGAATCAGAGGTACTACGGAGTACTAGTACAGAGGAAGCGCCAATTACCGTTGTCCATGTTGAGATGGTTGAGGAAGCCGGCGGGGGAGCTGCTCTGCCGGACCAGGTTGGTTCCGGACCCAACGCCGGCGCCGTGCTCCACGCCGTTGCGGTAGAACCCGTCCATGGCAGCCACCTGCTGCTGCGACTGGTACATGAGCTGCTGCTGCTGCTGATGCTGCAAAGCCATGGACGACACCGCGTCGTCGAGGAAGTGCGCGGCGGGGCGGGGAGGCTTGCAGTCGGCGATCTCGGCGTGGTGGTGGTGGCCGGCGAGGAACCGCGCGAGGGCGGCGTCGGCGGCGTGGTCCGGACGCTGATGATGCCCCGTGGCGGCGCCGCCGCCGTCCGCCGCCGGGTGGAAGTCCTCCGTGCACACCTCGCCGAGCAGGTTGCTCGGCGCCGACCTGTAGCGCAGCAGGCCCGGGGAGCTCATCTGTGGCGGCTGGACGGCTGGCAGGTTGAGGTCCTTGGACACCGTCGAGCCGTACATCACCCGCTTCACCCTCCCCAAATCAAACACACGAACACCTCTCGCTCTCAAAACGCTAATAACCAAATTCAACACGAGAAAGTTGAGCACGACTCGAACAAACGACACGGATCACCACTTAAGTTCGCGGTGAAACGCGCGCGGAACAGAGCGGGAGGAGGAAGAGAAGGAAGCTTAGTAGTAGGATCGGTGCAGCGCGGTGGTGTGCCCCCGGGGACTGTGTAGATAAGAGGACGAGTTCGCGAGCTGAGCTGTGTTGACTGGGGAAGCGTGTAGCGGTTTTACATGTGGGAGTGAGAGCTCGCCGCTCTTTATAATGGCGGAAGTTACTGGAAGGGAGCGAGGTGCCCGCGTGGCTGCGGCGCTCGCTCGCTCGTCGATGCGGCCATGCCATGCCATGCGGGAAGGGAAGGGAACCTTTTGCTGCGCCGCCATGGTCCACGGAGGACAATCGCCGCGGTGCACTATTAATTTCTCTTTCAGCTTTTTTTTTTTTAAAAAATAAGTTGTTGCATACTACTTCTCCATTTCAAAGATTTTAGTTTTTTTTTTCTGAGTGGGATTTCAAAGATTTTAGTGACCATGATTCGTAGTGATTTGACCGAAATTGGGACGGAAGCTGTTGAGATACAAGTTTAGCTCAAACTTCGGATAAACTGAAATCCTTTAATTTTGTAAAGCACCCAACATAACGGCCCAGGCCCAAACATCCAGCGTTCCGGCGCGCTCCACACTTCCACGTGGACCCCGCGCGTCCACAAGTCTCCTTGGACCACCTAGACCGATATACAAATGTAAAACGAAAATACAACACAAAAGGAGATCTCCATCCACGAGAGAGCGCCCATGTGTGCAAGCGAGGCTGCGCGATCTGCCTCCGCGTAGCATCCCGGCTGCGCCTATCATCTCCCTCTGTTTCACTGACACCTGAAAAAAGATTCTCCTTTGCTGCTAAAAAGTTGGTATCGAGATTTAACAATTCGAGTGACTGGTACGCTCTCCAGTTCCATCTGATGAGTGCGCGATTCAGTTTCGGTAGCCGCTCTATGAAAAACCGTAGGCCTTGATCGAGAGCATGTGATCGGCCATCAAGAGTTGCCAAGTTCGAGCAAACAAAAACTGACCAGAGCAGCTCAGCTGGATTCTCCGTTTGTTTATAAATTAGGGCGTGGATCATGCCTGGAACATGGGGATTTACGTGAGAAACAGTCCAGAGAATGAATTGGTACCCCGTACCCATTTGATTTCATATAGTTAAACTAGAGGTGCCAACAAATGCTTGCAGTAATTAAATTCCGGGGCGACTCTGTTGTGGAAAAAATGAAAAGAGGTGCCGACAAATGGCTCAATCTCTATTTTGACGTGAGAACAATGTAATTATTGCAGCAGTTCTGTAATGTTTTTTGCACTAGATGTCACATAGCAGGTCTAAGCTCTCGACATCCCCTGTACCTTTTCTCAGTTTCTAAGCCACAAACAAATCTTTAACTGGTTATAGTAATCCTGTATGTACACAAGAAAAGAGGTCGGATCTACTAGCTTAACTAATCTGTATCCTAACTACTGTCATCATCTTCCTCGATGCCCTAAATCAAGTTCTGATCGCAGTTTGATTCCATCTGGAGGCGGTAAGCAGCCGAGACCCTATCCTTCTCGCCCGCCGCATGTGACCCTGTGAACCATGTGGCTCCACATCTGCCGCAGATCCTCCTATACTTTCTCCCATGCATAAGAGAATTATTCTATGCTAAGCTTGTGCTTCACTGTTCAGTATCCGGATGAGAAAGGCGAAGAAAAGAAGGAAAAAGCTTGGTATATATGACCACCCTCCTTTTGGCGCCGATCCGACAAGAGACAAAACAGGAGCACCGATCTTTTGAGTTCGGGACATAAAGTCCTACAAAAGGGGAGGAATAGGAGGCGATACGGCTGGGCTTGACGCTGACCGGCAGGTTGAGAAGCTGCCACAAAGTACCACGAGGGTCCTCACCAAGAGGTTGACCTTGCAATTTGGGTGACATGAGAATATATTGTGACCGTTACTCTCCTTTTTCTGGGGCAGGTGATTGATACACTTTAAGCTTGGTACTAAAGTAACACTATACCATCCAATTAATAACTCGCACATTATGTATTTTTCAAAGTTATGAGAACATGTGAATGATCACGATAATCTAAGTTTGCATAAAAGAGTTCCAATTCAGATGAACATATAATAAAATATGAAAAATCAAACAGTTTCCAAGCCTCTCTATTCATCTCATGCACTTAACTAACTTCATGTACATTTCACCTAGATATTTTGGCGTGCAATATAAAGGGAACCACCCTTTTATATTTGGCTGAAACTATCTAGGATGAATAGTAGCAGATATGTACAGTATAAAACTTTTGACGAATCTATCATTGAGAATAGACATGCACATCAAGGATCGCGTGCTGCAGATTAAAGTTATGAACCATATCCGAGGACGATGCTATTCCTCAATAATCTCATGCCGTAAAATCAAAGTCCTGTTCCCTCACATCAAGGAGTATAGATTAGGATTTCGGTCTTTTGAAAAAAATCAGGATTTCTTGCTTGATGGCATACAGTATCTCAATCAAGGAGCGCGACCTCTCGTTCTCCGGAGTTATCTGTTTGTATAGTTACTTGGTGCCATCAACAGCCAATGCCGACGGAATGCAAAATTAATAAGTATATTTGGCGTGCTTCATTGTTTCTGGAATAAAATGTTCTCATGCGTTATTCGTCCCTGTGGAAATACCGGTAGCAATAATGGTAAGAATCATTTTGGTCACACAGAATATAGGAACATATTTGCATTATTATAGGGGGGGCAGTCTATATATATGCCTGCGTAGTGCGTACTAGCATTCGCCCTTAGAATAATCTAGTGAAATGTTGATAGCAATTGCAAAATTCTGTGTCCCGAAAAAGTGGCAGTAGAACTCTGCTCCTTTCGCTACCTAAATCGCGTCATATTATTCGTGCTGGGGGATAAGCCTCCCATGCATCATCCACTGCCCACTGGCAAGGGAGTATCACTACAGGAGGCGGCATGCATCATACTCTGTTCGAACATCCCAGAGATGAGAACGAATATTAACAAGCCAGTATCATACTCAGTTCCATAGTTAAGTACTTATATTGCACATTGCATACCAAAAGAATCACGCTGAGAGCACATATCCATAGATCTCCATTCATTTCTAGCTCTCTGCGGCTCTGCCACACAGCTAACTACTTATGGCCCAACACAAGCTAGTCGAGTGGGTGAACTCATGTAGAATTCCGGTGAAGTTGTTGGCCTCCGAACGCAGCCAAACACAAACATTCCGTTCGTTCTGGACCGAATTCAATACTGTACACGGTAAGTAGGAGACACCAAGTCCAGTTTTTATTGGCCCTTGAATGCTCAAGGTGGTGCCCATTCTGACCGCCGTACAGTACAGATGCGAGACGGATGACAGTATGGGACACCGGACGGGCCACGGCGAGATCAGATCGTAAGCCGGTGTTCCTCGCCGCGCCAACAGGAGCATGTGAGCGCGAGACCAGGATGTCGCCGGCGACTGCATTAAGAGAAAATATTCGTCAGCCTGGACTTTCTCTGATGATGCAACGACGGGGCGGCCAGATACGCTCCGCTGCTCGTTGAACGGACGGACGTGACGTACCTGCGTTTTGTTGGTCGTTGTCATCTATGGCGAGCGTGATATCAGAGATGCTGCCGTTGCGAGGGGTTGCTGCCCACCGGCTTTGCCGGAACGGCCACGGCCGGAAAATACGACGGCGGCGCACTGCGTTCTTCAAGGGGGCGTGTGCTGGTCACCGTCTCAAAAGCTTGAGCGACCTTGTATGAATAACACAGTAGTATGAATTACAACGATAGTAACACTGCTTTGCCCTCAGATTTGAAATCTTGAGCTGTTACAAGGGTGTGTTTTCATCTCAAACCCAGCCTGCCAAGGAGGAGAGAAAACACAACCCAAGCTGGGTTAGCTTGTGGCTGATACGAGTTGTTGGTGTGCATATCTGTTAAACCTACGTCATGTGACCAGGAACAAAAAAATCACTGTGACATGGAATGCTGGTGTGCATATCTGTTAAACCATTTTTCTGCCCTATACAAACTTATAGAAAATCAAAGGGCAAACAGTAATGTTAGGATGGTCGATAAACAATAAAGAATTATAAAATTTGGTACGACACAAGTAAAAGTATAGAAAAGAGCATAGGATTTGTACGTTGCCTTTTATATTGCTTATGACTATCTAAAAAAATATCTCATGAGAAATGTGGTATTCCCCCATCTATATAAAAAGCCTTTGAAGTCATTATGGATATATTTCATCCATTCCATGAATATGCTCTCTTATACTCAACTCCTCTCCATGCTTCAAGCTCACTGCATCCATTTAAAGTTGACCATTTGATATGTGCCCGAAATGTTATAACAATGACCACACTATTATCTGGCACAACTACTATCAAAATCTCTTTCCTCTCTATTGTTTGTGCAACCAACATTAGCTAGACAATGCTATAATTACCCTTACATGCAATTTAATTAACCAAGTATAAGAACATGATAAGCTATCAAGTATCCAATGGTCACTCACAAACTAAAAGGGCACTAGCATTGCGAAACAAAAGTTAAAACCAATTTATCTGCAAATATTAGTTATTATAACAATAAATAATAAATGAATGGTGATCCGTCCTCATAATTTGTATATAGGGTAGACCTAATTAGTTTGATAAAAGTTAACTCTTTCCTTTCTGGATATTTTTATCATATTATATTGTATTCTAATTTTTAGTTAATTTAATAAAATGTCTGATTTTGTCAAACAAAGTAGTTTTTTTTGAGCTAGCATAAAAAATGAATAAAATTAAAGAATTATAGTTGTGACATTAGTTTTGAATCTTGAAACATCACGAGACAAGTTTTAAATCTTCAGTTCACGTCTTAAAGAATTGTGCTGGATACGGATCGGATGAATCAAGAAGCATATGAGCTATTTGGATTTTCCTGATTGACTACAAATTGACCGTCACTGACATCCCTCGTGGTGGTGGTGCAACAGAAAAGTGACGTGCAAGCAGGTGCAGGGAGAGGGGAAGCGTGTTAATTAGTATATATCAAGGAAGTCTATATTTTTATTTACTTAATCACTAAAATTGTTTCAACTTTTTTCTGATCTTTATATGAATGATATTCATAAGTTTTTGTTCCGTCACATATTTTGCCTTCAGTTTTGAGGTGACTCTATTTCAAAACAAGTATTCACATTCCTCAATCATGATACAATAATATTTAGAGGAAGATAAAATTATCTGCAACACCAGCTCACTATCGCATAGAAGTGGTTTTCTAATATTAGAGACATAAGACATCAAAGTATCCTTTTAAAACCCTATCAACACAAGTAAGAAACTCGTGGTCAGGGAAGCGAAGCTAACTTCGGTATCATTTAGCGACCTAAGAGCATCTTCAAAAACTCTCTAAATTAATAGGGTTTAGTCTAAAAAACCATCTCCAACAGCTCCCCTAAATAACTCACAGATTTATTCTCTCTCTAAATTCTCCTTATTTATAGCTAGAAATAAGGGGAAAATTAAGAACCTCAATACTTGTATTTAGAAGGAAATTAATATTGTTGTGGTCCTAGATGCTGATATGGCCCACTCAAAAGTTTTACTAATTTATTTTTAGGAAGAACTATTGGAGGAGATAAGAAAACTTCTCTTTAACAATTTTTTGGCTGCTCCCAAAAAGGGATCAATTTTTTGGGGAGATTTTGAAGATGCTCTAACAACGCAATAAAAAGTAAAAGTAAAAATTAGTGTAAAAATAGCTAAAACATTTAGCAACAATTACTCATACCACTATGGGAAAATATTTGGTGTAATCTGTGCAACAAGGCATCTAACCATCGGTTTTTGGCATCTGACGTTCCAAGTTTCGACCACCGAATCCATCCAACGCATTTAGTATTTTTTTTCCAAAAAATCCATGCATGCAGTAAACCAATCTCTGTTTTCCCATCGTCTAATAATAAAAAATATCCTATCAGATGGTGCTGATGAGGCCCTCGGCCACGATGAGGGGCCACAATGAGGAATCGACATAGTCGAACTAGCTGCCGCCATGCAGTGAGATGAGTCGTTCCTGGTCCGTCGTGAACTCGGTGAAATTGTAGTAGATCGTCTGGATCCCCCGCACTTGCAATGACGACCGACCATGCGTGTCGACGACGTGTGTGTGTAACTTGATTGGAATTTGTTTACCTTTCCAGAACACGCCAACTTTCTTTAAGAAGATGCATGGTTCCGATGACACCATGCATAAATTAAAGAGACCAGTCGCTATGCTTGAAAACAATTTAGATCAAATTCGAGAGGCCTCATGCCAACGATGAATTAAATCAAGGATGCAGCCTAGCCTAGGCCTCTGTGAGGCTTCAACGGTAATCAAGCCGTAAACAAGATGTGTCGGCCTTGTGTGCGATTCATTCTCGGAGCATCCAGAGATTCAACGAAGGGCCTCCACGCCTTGTTGACACTGCACCGAGATGTGACGAGGTTCACTAAATCTATTGTCGTTGTTGTTTGGGTACTGACGACAACAAATCTTTATTATAAAGGTTAAACTTCGTGTTCAATATGCTTTACCTGAGTATATACCCAGTTATAAGATTTGTGTCAATGATCCGAACTGAACTATGGGTCCATGATTTTTTGATACCCCGCTTGATCACAGCACTGTTTGATTAATGGGTCCAACCCCGATATGTTACGTTGTCCATGCTTGATTCAATTGAGTGTCGTCTAGTTTTTGAAAACTTTTTCTACCGAAGAAATTGTGTACCCGCCCATAGACAGCGGACTAACGTTTCCTTTAGCATCGCGCGTGATTGACGAATCATGTGATTGAAGGAGATCGATTTCCTCTAATGCCAAATTCCACGGTGGTGGGCCACCTCCATCAGCCACTATATTGGCCGGTCCCTCCGCTGTGACTTCCCGCACCACGGTGACCACAACGCCTCCTCCGACCTCAAATGATTTGCTCGCACTAATTTCTTTCCGAGATTTCCTTTGTCTCCTTGGTCTTGTGGCTGTTGCGGCTGGAAGGAGAGATCATGGGTCAAGAAGGATCCTTCAAGCATCGATGTCGCCTGTGCTACTTCCGCTCACTCCACATCGAGTGCCCTTGCCATCGGCCCCACTGATCCTGGTAACAGGAGAGCATGTCGAGATCGCCCCTGTCTCCTCCCTGGAGTTCGTGATATGCGCTACAATTGT
The DNA here is from genome assembly GCA_032690845.1 of Eleusine coracana subsp. coracana. Classification (NCBI taxonomy): domain Eukaryota; kingdom Viridiplantae; phylum Streptophyta; class Magnoliopsida; order Poales; family Poaceae; genus Eleusine; species Eleusine coracana. The sequence goes on along the minus strand of CM064427.1, from coordinate 51,560,002 downwards.
GTTGCTCATCGCTGCCGTGGAGCCAGACCCGAGAAGAAGGGCCCCTGGCTAGCAAATGCCATCAGCGGGTGAGTCTTTCTCTGCTATATCTCCTTAGTCCTCATTGATGTTCGAGCGGCATTACTCCGTTCGTGCAAATAATTAGATGGTTCTTACACCACCGATAGTATAATGTGACCAGTTAGATGGTTCTTGCGCCATCGACTATGGAATGGGGGATTATCTTTTTCCTGAAAGAATGTAAATGGAATCTGGAGAGGATTCTTTGAGCGTTTTCCTGGAACAAATTCCTATTATTATTCTCGAGTCTATGATTCGGTTGCCTTGTTATGTTCTTGCAAAGTCTTGAGGCTGCCCGTCATTGTCTGTAGAAATTGGGGGCGGAATCCGATGGGACGAGGATCTTGTGGAGTTCTTTCTGCGGAATTTTTGACATTGCAATCTGTCATCATTTTTCCTAAGTATTTATTTTCTTTTTATTGTTTAGTTTCAATTTGACATATATATATATATATATATATATATATATAACTTGACTTGCGGGCTATGACGGCCCCCCTCTCACGCAGGTCAAGAAACCCCCCTCCCCCCTCCCCCCTTACAACCAGCCTTATGAGAACCTGCGTCAGGATCACTATGGGCGTCGTTGCTTCTAGAGGCGAGGTGCTAACCAAATGCTTTGGTATGAGGAGAGGTGAGGTAATTTTTTTAACCCAGATCATAAAATTCGCTCCCGTTAAGAGTCGAACCTGAGACCTGGGAGGTGCTATTCAGCCACCTTACCAGAAAGGTAAAGACCCTTTCACTCAATTTGACATATACTTCTTAGTTTTCTCTTGTTTATTTAGTTTTCTCCACTTTTTAAATCATAAACAAAAGGTTCAAGCCATATGTATAATGTTCTAAATTGAAAAGTAATATATCCATTTTGATCCAGTTCGTAGATTCTACCTGAACATCTGTGAGTGGTATAGCAAATACAAATTATTTGCGTGGATATAGTGTAAACTTCCATGCATGGATGCAAAGTGACAAGATTAATAGAACTGCATTATTTCATGCAGAATAATTTCTCACAATAAAATATTTTTCATCCAGACATAAAGCCATGATTTAAGGTTTTTATTATACGATCAATACTATTAATTTGGGGTTTGATGCTATATCTCACTATACCATTGTCGTGCAGTTGAAGCACCCACCGTTGTGGCATGCTATAGCGCCTCACCTTCTGGCCTTTTGCTCAGACAAGTAGTCTAGCTCCATCTAGAGTTTACGAATATTGTGAGATAAAAATTCAATCTTCCGAGCATGTTGACTTATATATTGCATCATGTACCATAAAGAAGGCTATCTACATATATTTCTTTGTGTATTTGATTTACCATGAAATAACTCGAAGCAAGAAAGTTAAGATGGTATGATGTGATTTTTAATAAAATATTGTTAATATATATTATAGAAATGTAATATTGCGCGTGCAAAAAACTACTGATAGTAAGAGGTCCGCCGAGCTATATGGTAGAACACAGCCGAGGGAGTTAGGGATAAGATCGATTTTAGTGCTGTGTTTTTCTTTTTTGAAAAATCTAGGCCGACTGGGTTGATCTGGTGGCCAAAGGTAGAAACGCCTGATGCGGAATGAATGGTTGGATGCTTTTTTGAACAAATTGCATCAATATGTCTATTGCATCAAATATTCCCCCACCATTTGTCCATTATTCTCTCCATTACTCCTTGTCGTTGCGACTAGCTTATTTGAACTGCGGTCAACATAATTTCTTTGTCAGGAACCATAATAAATCCCGAATGGAGGGAGTATTTTTTTAGGAAATCAAACTCTTTATTCATGGGACTGACTGTCCAAGTTATAAACGTCGTCACGTGGATATAATTATAATTAAACAATCTTTATCAGGCTATGCCATGCCGACTCTAGGGTCTGGCTATCAGCTCAAGCATGATCCTTATCATAGGGCCGTGCCGGTACAGACTCTAAATTAAATGAGCCGTTCTATGCTCGGGTCATACTTTTTTTTGCGTGCTTCATGCCGGCTCGGCCCGGTCTCTTTAGGCACTGTAGCAGTCAGTTTGGGCCTAAACAAGCCTGACCGTAAGAGCCCAGCGCATCTAACGTGCTGCACCAGGACATGGACTGATGTCTTTCTTCAGGCTGCCCCTAGACTTGGGGGATTGAGATCCTCTGACGTGAAGCCAGGGTCACTGACATGTGGAGGCACTTTTGCTAGTTTGTTCTCCTTCCTCGCCTCCCCGTCGCCGCCTCCGCCTCGCCGGTTTGCCGCACTCCGCCCTGCCCTGCAGATCCGTTGACGCACGCGCCCTGCCGCTTCCTCGACGACGCAAATTTCCTCCTGCAGTCCTGCTGCCATCTCCCTGCCTCTGTTCGTCCGGTCGGCGCTAGCCGCTAGGTAATGTACCTTAAAAGCTTCTTGATTCCATTGCACCGCTGCGACAGAAAATCACCTTTGACTTTCTGATTGTTCCGAACGAATGAGGCAGCGCGGTTGCGTTGCTATCCAACGGATATTAAGTGGTTCTAGGAGCGTTTTTCTGATTCGTGGTACATTTCAGAAATCGTCGAGTTCCATGTAGCCTTTCCATAGAGTATATTCAATGAGATCTTTGGACGACCGGTGTGGATGGTTTGCTCTTGGGCAGGTTTATGTCTCCAATTGTATTGGGAGTTAGAGCAGTAAGTTCACTGTGTTAATTATGAGGGGTTTGATGGAAGAAGTTAATTTACATGATCAAACAGGGAACATATGAAAATTTCAGTAGAATTCAGAATGTTTGCTATGTTTCATATGGCTGGATAGCAAAATATGAAATCTTCTGGTCAGAGTTTCATATCCTGAGGCAGCTGACATATTATCCTGAAAATTTAGGATCCTTAGTGGTCGAATTAGAATGTTTGCAATAGAAAATAAAGCTGTAGACAATTTTGTGTGGTTGTTCATAGTGGTACCGTCTTTACCATTTGTCACTGTAGAATAATAGTTGCGAAATTGTAACTGATGCTGTTCTAATTGGAATGAGCAGTGTGGAGGGCTCAAAGCAGTGGCCAGTGGGCTTAATGCTGGACTCATGTCCAGTTCAAATGGTAGAGAAGTTAAGAAACTTTTGTACTTTGTAGGAATGTAATCAGTGTATAAGATGCTATGGTCAATTCCTTAATTCTGAACCATACTTCTATTGTTAATTAAGAAAGCAGGAAAGTTGCTGCTGTCCCAGCGTTTTGGGTGTTTTTTCCTTGATGATATCTCCCCTGTGAACGGTGCTACATACACACATAATCGTATAAGATAACAAATTGTTTAATTTGCCTAGAATGTTGTATGTATAGTGGCCATGCTACCGAATTTCTTACATACCTAGGATTAGATGGAAGTGATTTTATTTTCTACTCCTCATAACTATTCTTTGGGCCATGTTGTGATAGTTCTAGAGCTGGCGTATTGGCCATGAAAGACTACCACTTCTCAGTGAACCAGGCTCAACGGGCACGCCTTGAGACGGCGCTTAACGACCTGCAGGCACTTACCCCTGCCACTGTGTCAGCTGCTGTCGTCTCTGTCACAGACATAATCCCCATCAACCATGAGGGCAACATCCTCAGGTGACTCAGCTTTTCCCATCCATTTTTATCTTCATTTGTTCCTAAACAGAGATATACTGATTGACATGTATTCAGGGGGCATTGGACATCTGATCAGGATGGGGAGGTGGTGGCAACACTCTGCGGGGTGGTGGAGTGGGTCGACAAGCTAGTCCATCTGCGGCCACTCAAGCCAAGGTAGTGGCTGATCTATTGTATAAGGTCGTTCTGTCCAAGTTCATTATTGTGCTACTGTCCTCTAGTTTCAGAGATACCGCATTATGCTGGAATTCAGCTGGGTTATTGTGTGATTGGAAATGTAATCACACAATGACAGACCCAGTGCTGTAAGCTCCCACACTAGGTGGGGTCTGGGAAAGGATTATATGAGGCAAACCTTACCCCTGCAATAAATTGCAGAGAGGGTGTGTCGAACCCAGGACCTCTTGGCACAAGCGGGGTGACTTAAACCACTGCACCAGGCCTGTCCTTCACTAGTTATATTGATTCATTTACAAAATTTGCAGACATATAAAAGGTTCAGCCTATTTACTTTATGAACTTATAGTGATTCTTTATTACTTCAGAAAAAAATATAAAGATTCTGTTAGCTAAGTATTTACCGGGTGTTTGTTTGATTATGTCAAGTATTATCAGATATTCAAATTTTTGGTTAATCACATTGTAAGGATCATGCTCTTCCTTGTGTAATTGTGTTAGGAAAAGAGTTGTTCACTTGATTTTACATAAGTCAATGCAAAATGAACTTGCAATTTGCTATGTATAAGCTTATTCCTGTTCTTACACTTTAACCTTTCCAGGTATAAGGCAAAAGTTCATGACATGATAGTTGGCCGTGTCATTCAGGTGTGTAAAATGTAAATCAAATGCTTCTGTCCATATAATGTATTGCAATGTCAACCTATGAGGATGCTGCTCTACAAACTACAACTAAAACACTTAATATTGATTATCTCTTGATTACATTGAGTACAGATAAATAAATACATATACGAGGAATCGGTATCTGAACTTATTTTTTCTTGATACTTTAGCAGCTACCAATTTTTAGGCTTGCAATAATATCCACGTGATGATCAGAGTGTCCATGTAAATCTGGTTATAAATAATTATGCATCAACAGTGGGAGCTTAAGAGCATTTCCTTGATGATCCTTCTATTTTACTATCGATGCAAACAATGTCCTCTATCCAGACCAATGTCAATAAATGTGTTACCGTTTAATTCTCAAGCTTGCTCCTGGATGCTGGAGGTTGGAGATAAATTCCAAGCAACATGCTGTTCTCAAGCAACAGGTATGTTGTACTGCATCTTCTTCTTGCAATACCCATATTTGTGGAATATGACACAGTTGAGCGCCACATCAAGATTGGTATACTCGAATACAAAAATCTGGACAAGAAATAGTATATGCACTGAATTAATAAAAAAATTCAGCATGCGTCATGAAATTTGAGCACTATCTCTTATTATATGGAACACATTAGACAGGAAGCACTCAATTCAATTTGTTGGTTGCTGTAAGTAATGTACTACTTACCTTCTTGGAGTGTAAGTGGGGTATTAATTTCAGACTTTATTTAGAGAATAGAATAACAATGACCAGAACTAGTTATTAATTTTAGATCTATTTCTTATCTAATATTCCATTGTTTTTCCACCCTGCTGTTAGGGAAGGAGAACTGCTGTTGATGAACTTGATATGCGGAGTATTTTTGACGAAAATGATGTTGTCTATGTAAGTATCATTTTTTGCCCTTTTTTCTTCGAAGGTATAATAAGAACTATTACCTTGTTTTGGTACTAGAAGTCTAGAACTTTTACTTACTGCTACTCAGTTCATTTTTCTGGTGATTTAAAAATTTTGTCTTCAATAGTATTCTCATATCTCATGTAGTAGCGACAACGCAACAAATATATGCTTAAACAGTGCTTGCTTTGTTCATTTGTTTTGTGTCAGGCAACCATCTTGATATATTCCTCTACACTTTATTATTATTATTTTTCAGTATACTCATTTTCTTCAAAAAATTTGAATTTCCTTAGTTTATGTCCTGTGTCCTAACTCCTAAGTAAGTTCATGGTACCCGTAGTCTGAATTGTTTTCAGGCTGTATATTCTTCTTAGAATTTGACGACACCCGATTTTATATCAATGTATTTGTACTGCATGAGTACTGTTTGAAATGAGATTGCTGCTTTCCTATAATCATTTTCAGGCTGAAGTTCATGGTTTTCAACATGATGGATCTCCAGAGCTAGAAGCAAGGAGTCAGAAATGTGGAAAGGTGCGTGCCAAATCCATTACTATGTCAGCTATTACTTTTGTGCAGTTACCAACTATCTTAGATGGTCTATGCATCATTATCACCTGGATCTTTTAGATGCCCATCATTGTAGCTTTACATTATTTGCAAAGTTTGCCCTTACAACATCTAGTTTTCGATGCAGCTTGAGAGGGGTCAATTGCTTATGGTTCCATCTTACTTGGTAAAACATCGGAAGCAGCATTTTCATCATCTTGTGCAATATGGTGTCGATTTGATCCTTGGATGCAACGGATACATCTGGGTGGGTGAGCATGTTGCCGTGAGCGAAAATGCTGATATGATAACGGATCAGGAGAAGCGGACTGAAGTAGAGAATTCCTGCCCTGTAGAAACAAGGAATCATATTTGCCGGCTGGCAAATGCTGTCCGTGTACTGTCGGCACTAGGATTCACTTTGACTGCCGAACTGATAATTGAAACTGCCGAGGCAAGTTCATCATCAAATATTGCGGCCAATGACATGCTTGGGGCGGAATTTTGTGTCCAGACAGCAGAGAGAGAAGCTAAGCGCAGGGCTGATCTATTGCGACAAAAGGTAGTTTCGTAGTGGTAACCCTTGTCGAACATTCATTAGGATTACCTGATTTGTAAAGAACAGTGGATTATCTATAATAATGTCTGATTCATTTGGTAATAAGTTACCATCCTTCATCTGTATAGTTTGCTTTCAGTCCTAGATTGGATCCACGTGATCAGTAGATTGGTGGATTTCGCCCCACTCTGGTTACGTGTATGAATTTGAACTCACCATTCCTTTTTGTTTCCATTTGACATATTTTTATGGGAGTGTATCGTAAGGTGAACATTTCTGGCACTATTCAATTTTTTTACCATACTGAGATGAAGTTGACCGTTGTTCTAGGATATCTGGCTCCAAATTACAAGATATTTCAGTTTATAATGTTTTTGGTGGGAATGAAATGTTTCAAAGGGTATTAAAATTGAGCCATTTCAGCGTACACATTCTTCGACAATGGTAAATTCAAAGTTTGCTGCAATTGCTTTTTTTTTCTTAGGGAAACTGGAACTTTATTACTCACACAGTTAAGCCTAGCTCAATAAAGTCTTCAGTCAACGCTCCATGTGATCCGGAAACAACCCGTCTTCAGTCATCCCAGCAGCAACCCATCCCGCTATCCTTTCCGCAACAAACACCTCCCCATCTTCGCGACGGCAACATGAAGCCCGATCCGATCCAATTGACAAAATCGAAGCATCTCAAGCAGGTTGCGTGTGATTACTCGACACTGCAACCTTTCCTACTTGGTAGCTCGCGGAGAGTGATTCGTGGATTGAGACGTCGCAATGGCGGCGCCTCGCATCGTTCTACTCGCTGTCGTAGCCTTGCAGCTGCTTCTGCTCCCGGCGGCGTGGTCGAGCCGCGTGTTCTCAGTAGCCGACTACGGCGCGGCTGGTGACGGGTCCTGCTACGACACGGCGGCGATCCAGTCCGCCGTGGACGCATGCGCGGCGGCGGGCGGGGGACGCGTCCTTCTCCCGGCCCCCGGGGACTACCTGACGGCGACCGTCCACCTCCGCTCGGGCGTGGTGTTGGAGGTGGCCCCCGGCGCGCGGCTGCTGGGCGGGACCAGGCAGGAGGACTACCCGGCCGAATCGAGCCGGTGGTATGTCGTGCTCGCCGAGAACACCACCGGTGCGGGCGTGATGGGGGGCGGAGAGATTAATGGCCAGAGCGCGGCGTTCGTGGTCACGCCCAACAAGAAGAAGAATATCATGGTGAGCTGGAACACCACCGGCGACTGCCAGGGCGATGAGTGCCGGCCGCGGCTCGTCGGCTTCATTGATTCCAAGGACGTCAAGATTCATGACATCACGCTCAATCAACCCGCCTACTGGTGGTGAGCATTTCTTCTACCTCTGCTTACCAATTTGTAGGACAGATTTAGTGTCTGCTAACTCCATTGCTAAAACCGCAAGTGTAAGCTGATGCAGATAGCAACTTGCTTGGCTGATGCATTCGTTCCCAAAATGCAAAGGGAGCCATATTTTCTGGCTCTGCTGCACCACATTTTGATATGATAGGATGTTTGGATGAATAGAAATATATACTGGAAATGTACTTGACTACTTGGAGTATTTCCTTTTTAATCTCGCAGTGTACTTAAGTATTCTTAACAGACTATACACTTTCCCCTGCAGTCTTCAACTTGTCAGGTGCGACAACTCGGTAATTCAGAATGTGTCCATATTTGGGGATTGGAACACTCCCAATAATGATGGCATTGACATCACAGATTCAAACAATACTGTAATCACAGATTGCCACATAGATACCGGAGACGATGCGATATGCCCAAAGTCATCAGACAGGCCTGTTTACAACTTGACAGCAACTAACTGTTGGATCCGGACTAAATCTTGTGCTATCAAGTTTGGAAGTGCGAGCTATTTCAACTTTGAGAAGCTATTCTTTGACAACATTACAATAGTTGATTCACATCGAGGACTTGGGATGCAGATCCGAGATGGAGGTACAAAATGCTGATGCTTACAAGTGCAATTTGTGTGTTCGAAAAACAACAACTTCAATTAACAGTCGTCTATTAAGTAGTATGGCTGAACTGTTACTTGATCACACTTACTATATCTGTGAGTCTTTTCAAAAAAAAAGTTAAGAACAATGTTTTCCATTAGGCGAGATTTGATGGACAGTTCCATGACATTTTTCAGGGAATGTGAGTGATGTGGTGTTTTCTAACATCAAAATGAGCACCAGGTACTACCATCCTTCATGGTGGGGTAGAGCTGAACCGATCTACATAACAACATGTCCAAGGCACCCAGATTCCAAAGAAGGCACCATTTCAAACATACAATTCATTAACATTACATCCGTATCAGAAAACGGGGTTTTCTTGGCTGGATCAAAGCATGGACTGCTTCGCAACCTGAAGTTCAAGAACATTGACCTGACCTACAAGCGATGGACAAACTACACAGGAGGGCTTTATGATTACAGGCCAGGATGTGAGGAGATGGTGAAGCATAGGACCGGTGGCATGATGCTGGAGCACATCTCTGGTCTTGAGGTTGACAATGTGAGAATGAGATGGGCCAGAGGTAGCCTGAAAGGCTGGGATGTCAACCCTCTCCTCTTCCGCCCATCGACCATAGATAATTTATCGTTCCATGACTGGCAGTCAGTAGATGTTCAGTGAATCTGTCATTTGGACAGCGCCAATCTGTACCTGTACCACGAACGAGTAATAAGGGTGATTATTTCGTGAAATGTGTTAATAAAAAGATCCCACCAGTATTTTGCTTCTTCAAGTTATATTTTGATGTATGAGACCTAAATCCAGGTATTGAGGTGATTGATAACTGATACCTTGTGCGATGTGTAATTGCATTGTTCATGGTGCTCTTCCTTCATTGCTTATTCTCAATATGTTATGTAGTTGGGATCTGTTTCGAGGGATGGTTTGGGATCCAAAGCATCTGTTTCTATCTCGAGTTTGGATGATATAGAATCAGTTGAGTGCCAGAAACACTTATTGTGACAAAATTGTTCAATGTTTTTTTTAAGAATAAATTGCTCAATGTTCTTATATTGTGAAAAAGACCTTTCTGATGCTGTAATTTTACCATGCAAAAAAAACATTTTTCCTGATCTGAGAAAAAAAAACATAGGCTTGAATCCTGATCAATATAACAAATCACCCCTCTATTAGCCCATTCTCATCAGCAATTCCATTTAGCCCAGCCCAATTTACATCTACCAAAGGCCCGCAATCTCTTTTCCCACTGGCCAATCCCGTACAGCCTCGTTCACTCTCAGCGCACCACGGCCACCCCCACACCCAAATCGACGACCTCTCTCCGATCTCAACGCGCACCAAACCAGGCTCGATGCGGGCGATCTCGTCGGCGGCAGGTGGGATGCTGCGAGCGCGGTTGCGCGGGGCAGCGCGCACCCGCGGCGGCGGTGAGACCGGGCGCTGGACGACGCCGGGGCACGAGGAGCGGCCCAAGGGGTACCTCTTCAACCGGCCGCCGCCGCCGCCCGGGGAATCACGCAAGTGGGAGGACTGGGAGCTGCCCTGCTACGTCACCTCCTTCCTCACCATAGTCATCCTCGGCGTCGGGCTCAACGCCAAGCCCGACCTCACCCTCGAGACCTGGGCGCACCAGAAGGCGCTCGAGCGCCTCCAGCAGCAGGAGCTCGCCGCCGCGGACGCTCAGGCTGAGTGATTCCCGCGCGGCTCAGGTCACCTCGAACCCTGGACTGCTGATTTGCTTCCAATAATGCTTTGGATGTCCGGTCCTGAGCTTCTGATGTAGATGGGGCACGGGCTGAACACTCTTATGTTGTTCCTGTTTCATTTTGGAATTTCACTATGATGATGGCGAATGCCCTAAACATTTCGAAATGTTTAACAGTTGTATTATCCTTTTTCATACTTCAGCTGTACTAGATGAGCGAACCTAGAATTGTATTTGTCTTTCTCTCTTTCACAGATGACTGGTTGTGAATTTTTCCCATCTTTGGTTTGACAGTATCAGTGTCACTCATGTTCATCTCTAAGAACATTAAAAGATGATAATGCATCGTGTGTTAAGTAAATTTGTTGAATCCTGGCTTAGTCTTATAGAAGATAGTATATAACAAAAAAATTAGGGGCTTAGGCTATGCATATTAGCTTCTACGATAATGAGCCTTTCACATCTTTTTTATATAAGTTTAGTCACTGTGAGCCAAGTGTATTGTTGCTTGACCATTCTTGTGATGAATCTTGTGATAGAACTGTAGTAGACTAAAATAGTTATGTTGTATACTTGGATTGATGATCCCATGAAGGTTAACTCATCTTTTTTCTGCTCCGCGCCTAATTTTTTATTTATTTTCGTTTGTTAATTGGTCATTGGATTGCTAAGGATCTTAAAATATAGTTTATGATTTTTAACCTATGAAGGATACATTTGTTTGATAGCTTTGATGCATGTTCCAATTTGTCTATCATTTTGTCAAGCACAGCTTTAAATATGTCCGTACACTGTACCAAATGCATGCGATGACTACTATCTTTAGTGCTTTTAAGCTAATTTTCATAATCTCAACATATTTGGTTGTTAGCTTACCACAATACTTGATTGTGATTTTATGAGCATGCTTACTTGTAGCAGAGGAGACACATTTCTTTTCCTGAAAAACTAGTGCAGGGACGGTGTGCCATCACATCATAATTTCCAGTAGAAATTATAAACAAGAAATCAGATAGATATGGTTTTCTATAGGAGAAATTACTGCTCTAGACGGTTCGTCTTCCACAATTTGAAAATAAACTTAACCAGCATGTTAGAGCATAAATGAAATGATTGTCGTGGCTAAGATAATATTGTTGGGACAGTTAGGGACAAGAAAACAATGTTTAAATTGATAGCTAACTTTTTAATGCATGGGTATATCCTTGATATGAAAAGCTGGGTTTAACGGCATAGGAGCTGCATATGTGTGCTTCAGGCAAGTGACCACTATTTAGTTAGAATATTAGAAAATCAGCCCCTGGAATTAGGTAAGACAAGTGTTGCATTCTGCCAGGAAGAATACCAGAAAATAAGCTTTTGTCATCGCTGGAAACCAATTAAGGATTCTTTGACATGAAGGGAGCTTGAATTTGTGTGCAGTGACATCACAGTGTATTCAACTGTTCTCTATTAAATACAAAGATACGTAGCTCTCCTGCGTTTCCAAAAAAAAAAAAACAGTGTATTCAACTCAGCATCAGGTTGTCGGTTTAGTAATGAGGAAGTATGGATGAATATTTCTGGAAGGAGAATTTCCATGGAATTAGAGACTTTCTCAAGTCAAAAATGCGCGCTGGCACATCCTCGCTACACTTCTTGCAATTCTCTGCATTGGTACTTTCATTTTCTGTGAAACCTGCAATGGCACGCTGATTGCGTGCTACTCGCTGTCCAGTCCATGTTTAATTTGTAAGCACTAAAGTCCAAACAACAGTCATGAAAGTCAATTATCCATCCTTCGATTTACCAGCTTCATTGCTAAAGTTGAGTATCTAAATTCATGTATTTATCAGTTCTAACCAGCTTTGTTGTTGTGATAGTCAATCGTATATATACAATTCTCGTGCTATTAATTTCTTTCATTGGCTTAGATACCTAATCATATGAATACAACTCCCGTGTTGCCATTTTTTCCCCTTTTATTGGCTTAGTTTCCTGTCTTCTTTACTAGGATTATTGTGATGATTTTTTTTTCTTGTATGCATATTCATTTGAGTTCGCACTTTTTCTTCCATTTCATCTTGCTTGGGATTAAAAGGATTTGATGTTGTTGTTGCATATTCACTTTGAGTTGTTTGACATTTATATTTCATATTGTATGAGCTATGCTTCCTGTTTCAGTGTAAACTGTAGAATTCTTCTGCACATTCTCTTTGTTATGTTTGCTCTATTTAATAGGTGTGCATCTCTAGTATTTTATACCTGTGATGTTCAAGCTTGGTAAGAAACTTCATTGATGTTATAGTTATTGATCACAATACCGTTAAACACCCAGATCAGGCTTCTTGTAAAGCAAACTTTCAGCCCAGTTAAGTTTTGTAGAAACTAGGGCCGAATTGGTGTGGACCTAGCTAATCTGCGTGTATGAGCTGTGATTGCATGGCTGAGATATGCGTGTGTTTTGCAGCTAAAATGTGCCACATCTTGTTCTTTTGTTGACTTGATACCCAAGATTAGAGTTCTTTACCGCAAGCTTCAACAGTTATGCTTGGTGTTGTTGTGTAATCGTCTTGAGCGACGATTAATCATTAGTACACCTTTTTTCATTAGAAATCTACAGTCACACGCACATGCTGCCTTTGACCAAATGTTCGATGCTAGCTGTCTAGAAAAATCATCTGCTTATTTAGACTGGCCATACTCTGTCATGAGATTTGTAATTTCCAGTTTTGTTACATGAGGCATGATGCAAAAATAAGCTTCATATATTTATACTTTCATGCCTTGCAACCAAAAACGTGTTCATTAACTACATTTGGACAACTCTAGTAGTTTTGTAAAGGATATTACTTTGCTTTGGCCTCTAGAATCCAGGCATGTATTGCTGTTTGCCTGTTGCTGAAAGTAAGCTTGGCGTAAGTGAATCTATAGTTAGCACCCCTTCGGAACTTCTATCACAAATTCTGTAGCTTCTCTCTAGAAACCTTTGTGCATTCTGCTTTTTTTTGTAATTGTAAATTTTGTTTCTATTATGTTTGTATACCGGGAATGACTCTTTCATTATTACAATGAACATCTGAATGCTGCATGCAATTGATCCGTCATGAAAGGTTTTCATAACTATGTGGGTTTTCTCATTTATTTATTAGAACAAAGCATGCACACGGGTCTTATTGTTTCTTTCCAACATTTTTAGAGTTTGAGCAGCTATTCTTGCTCGGGTCTTTGAGCCTTCTCGAGTCTGGGATAACATAGTATTAATTCGACTGTTCCAAACATGAACCTTCTGAATTGGCACAGCTTGTTCATTACTGCATCTGTGTACGACCTTTTATGCAGGAGAGTATGCTGTATAACTTTCATACGAGTACAGATGTTCACTTTTGCGTAGATCCAAAGCTACTGCTGATCATTGTCGCGCTTTTGAAACGGATTGAGTTCTGCCCGTTATGTTTTTGACTTCACTGACGCGCATCTGCTTCTAAAGTTGGGGGTGTCAGTAATTTATCATTCAACATCATGGTAGTTTATTCTAAAGTTCCGCACCTTGCTTTTCAGTTGTGGCACGAGCATCATCTGACTTGATGATGGCTCTCCAGATGCTTCACTCGCCGTAGATCTGTGATGGTAACTATAATGTTGTTTATGGACTAAGCTTTGGTTTTTCTTATACTTCACCGTGTTTTAGTTGTGCTGTTACCGAGATCTTGCAAGTATGCGATTGCAAGCACATGAGGCCGGGCCAGAGCCTTTTGTGGTGGTCCGTTGTGTTGGTTGTGCAGATGCAGAAACACTGGCAGATGGCTGGCAACGCAAAGCTGTCATTGCTTGCCAACTACCTTCCATTCTCTGATGAACAATCCTTTTCCGTAGCTTGTTGTGTACCCCACTGGGCCCTGGAGGCAAGAATGATGAATGTAAGCTGAAGAATTGGCGGCTTTGTGCCAGCCTTGCATATTGTTTCGCTATTAGGTAACTGTGGATCATCTGCCGTTATGCTTTGAATCGGATGTGTTTTTCTATAAGGTCTATGGCCATTCAGTGAAGCGAAAAGCACTTGACGCACAGTGCTGGGTGTCGGTAGCATGTCCATGTTGAGAGGAGTCGCCGTCTGTACACATCATCAGGCCTTTGGTCTGGATTTTCCTGTCCGTAAGTTGTAACTGTCGCAGCAAATGTTTGAATCCAATAAAGCTTGTGCTGTATACCACCCTCCTTGGCAGAGCAGCACGATCATGTACAGGTCTCTCTTACTTCCAAGAACATTTTGTCTCCACCATCCAGGTCTCCGGCAAGCATCTGCATCTCTATCTCTTCCCTATTTATTTTTAGAAGAAAACTTTGTATTACCTGACATGTGGGGTCGTTTTTTGTGGTCCAGTCCCGGACAAGGCCAACTGGACTCTAGTGACCAGCGCTTATTACCAGCTTGATTATGCTTTGTCCACTTGTATAGGCAGCCCACCGTCCGTGCGACGCCTTCATGTACTGGAGCCCAGACGGTGGCATTCCGTACGTGTGTTGTGTGTACAAAGCGGTTGCTCTTGCTCACGTCGGGATGGACTGATCCCTATTATTCCATGCTAATTTCCGAAAGCACAAGAGGAAGACGCCGCGTGAACATTAGGTTGAAGAAGGGCTTAAGTCATATGACTCCGCCGTGGCATCTAGTTGATGCTCCGAAATTTCTCTCTCTGATAGCCTTGGGTACTTCAAAGACTCCCTCGGATACCGGGTGGAAGAGACAAATTGTATATGCTCCACAGCGGTTTGGAGAAGTCGTACTCGGAGATTGTTGGTAGATCTACGTTCTGGTGGTTGTTGGAGCTAGAGGTCATATGACCAAGATGAACCCGTACAAAATGAAAAGGTGCAAGCTGACAAACACATATATACAGAAAAAGTGACATAATATACGGAGACCACAAACGGGAGGATCGGAGGGACCCCATGAACGAGAGGAGACCATAAGGCTGGAGAATCGTGATTATTTGTGTTCTTCTTGTAACGGCACTGCCGGCCGGAGGTTTCTGCCAAGTTCCCTGGAATGTTCAGTCAGCTACGGTGTACTCTGTACTGTACACAGCTCACGAGCCACGATAAGCACGTGGTAGTGGATGCAAATACTAGCCGTTCCATGTATTCTACATATCCTTGTACCGTACCGTATCTCTACGCCCTGGCTGTATACCGGTTCGTGTAGGACCATTGGCGTCAGATACGTGATGTGACGCGACGGTGAGCTGAAACTGAAAGAGTCGCGGCGCCGCCCCCCCTGTTCCGTATTTCCGCACCCGAGCGGAGGCAGCTCCGGCGAGCGACTTCGATAGCCGTGCTAACGAGGTATTAAACCGTCTAATTCGTTTCTCTGATGTCGATGGTTTGATTACCTGGAGCCAAAGGTGCCACCACCGACAGCCTCTGCAGGGTGCAGATCCCCAGTGCGCTCACCACTCTTTGAAGTTTGGCTGTTTGGGCATGTTCTTTCGGCATTCCTCCTATGCCTGCTACTGCTAATGCCTTGTTTTAGAAAAGAAAAGGAACAGACACTTCTCTCTCTCCGAGGAATCCAAATGATGTTTTATAAGAGCATCTTTAAAAAAGTTACATAAACTCTTCCTAAACTAAATTAATGAAATTTAATAAAAAAAACCCTTCTCCAATAGCTCCCCTAAATCATTTCTAAATTTGTTTCTTCTCTAAATTTTCCAAAAACTTGCTAAACTAGTTCAATTTAAATGGAGTTTGTGTCTATTTTTAGAGGAACTGTTGAAGGAGGATAGAAAATTTGGTCCCATAATTTTTTAGGTTATTCCCAAAAAAAAATTTGGAAGTAATTTTTTAGGGAGCTCTTGGATATGCTCTAAGCAAACTTCACTCCCATGATGTAGGAACCTTATAAACGGCTCAAGTTAGTAATGTGTAAATTTTAAACATGTTGAAAAGTTAACAGCAGTAACTGATGACAATATTATCTCTGATAGAAATTTTTTTTTTGATGATATTATCTATAATAGATTGAGACGCCCTAACTAATAATTTGTAGTTACTTTCTCCGTCCCAATTTATTTATTATTTTAGACTATGTTTTCTACGGACATGATTTTTATCTAGATTCGTAACATCTTCTATGAATCTGATATAAGTTTAAAACGTTAATTATTTTGTCACACTCTTCTCTTCCTCTTTTCTTCGGACAAAGACACAATTATCTCTAATGGTTCAAAACACCCCAAAAATCATCGATCAATCTAGCTTTGGCAAAAAAAACATAGTCCAAAGAACTTGTAGAAATACAATATCAACTGTTTAAAAACTAAAAAAAATGGTCGAGTGAGTATTCTTCTCGTGTGATGGCGAAGAGACGCATACCAAAATGTTGGCCGAATTTTGGCTGGGTTGAATTTTAGGAAATTAGTTTAGCCCTTAAAACTGCTAGACTCACCATGCGGTGAGCAGATTGGGTGGCCTCGAAATGCACGTTGATATAAGCGGCAACGGCCAACACGCCCACGCCCACGCGTAGTGACGCCGCCTGCCTTGCCGCCTCCCGCCGCGTAGAAGCGGCCGCCGCATCAGCCAAGTGGGCGGTGGATGCCTCGTCCCCTCCCGCGCCGACCGCCGCGCGGCACCCCTCACCGCACCAACATTCCCTCGAGAACCGCCCAGCTCCCCTGCGGCATTAAAGCTCGCGCCTCCGCGGCAAAATAAGACCAGAAAGTGGCCTGGTATCGCTTCTCCTCCCGCGTCCATCGCCGGAATTTGGAGTGGCGCGGCAGCCGGTGAGCAGCCCCTACTCCTGCGTCGATTTCCCCTCTCGCCGTTTCGATTCCTCATAACTCATTCATCCACGGCCCTGAATGCGGGCCCTGTGTGTGGGGATTGGTGCGCCTTGGTGTTCGATCAACGGCGTCGTGGTTGGTTTCCTTTGGCCATCTTGGGTTCTTGCTTTGGCACCTCGCTTGGTGGCTGAACTCATAGATTGTTGGTATCGTTATGTGATCGACATTAGTGCGACTGAAGTAGTCGAATTTACGATTTGTTGGATTATGAGATGAGGTGCCTATCAGATTTCTTTCATGTTCTTGCTCTTGCTCCTGTAATCTGCGACCATTTGTTTGCAGTGTCCGTTATCTGATTACCGAGGATCAAGCATATTGTGAATTTTGGTTCATTCATGAGTGCCTGCAATTCGCACGGTTCTTTTTTTTTAATGGGTTAGATATCTGATAGACTGATAGTTGCAGTTCTGTTAGCTTCCTTGAAATTTTTGGTGCCAGATAGTTAATGCTCTCTGGCTATTTGTGGCAATAACAGAAGATTAGAAGTAGAAATCGAACTACTGCGCTTTCCTGTTCTCTGGCTAGTCGCTTTTCCCTGGTCACTGGTAATTCTGAGCAATGCCTATAGCTTGTGGGTTTTTTCTGGAATCAAGTACTGGCTCACGCTCGAGCTTACCTTTCATCATGGATCGCTATTACCTTTGCCATATCGGCAGCTTGTCAGATCTCTCTGTTCTCCATTTATGACACAGCTTTATGTCTGGGGCTCTTTCGTGTTCCTGGGAGCTCATTCTCCAATGCAATCCAGGGGCACGGTGGTCCAAGATCAGCTTGTACCCCCCACAGCCATGTGCCTCCTACCTACCTCCTGCCTAAGAGAATTAATCTCCAGTCCTGGAAGCATATTATCTGAACCAAATTCTCTTGTTATAGTTGTTAGAGCATTAAAATTTTCTTACCGTGTTTCTTAACGCAGAATATTTGCTTAGCTGTTCGGTCGTTCAGGATTCCTGCAGCTGAGCTACTGTTTGTTTTCCTATGGCTTATTTTGTGATGTTAACACTTCAAAGTGCTAGTCTGGACTAGTATGGATCATGAACTGACTCTGACTGTCATGCTCTATACTGAATCTATTGTAAACTATGTTTTCTTTAACCTGGGATTGCAGAGGATTGATCCGTTTTGCAATCTTGTTTTATAGTGAATGTCTTATTGAAAGCGATGCTCTTTACTTAGACAGTGGATTTTTTACTGAAAGTTGCATTTTTTTAATTTGGACTGGAGTAGACATTACCTATCAGCTTTGAACTTGGTCGGCCCCTTTTTTATTTTATTTCTCTAGTACTAGTAGCTAATTGCGTGCTAGTAGTTTTTTTTTTGTTGGTACAACTTTTTTTGTGTTCCTGATTTTGTTGATGGTCTGTTCAGGTATCAAAATTCTAGTACACTATTAAGGGATACAAGAATGGGTGCTAAAGAGAATGGAGAAGAGAGGAATAATCATTCAAATGATGTTGAAAGGGATAGTAAACAAGGAAAGGAAGCTGAGTCAGACTTTGAACCGGCTAGAGACTCCCTTTCATCTCAAGGTGAGGCTAACGAAGATATCAAAGTGAAAAGAGTCTCGAGGGTTCCAAAGAAGCTAGCAAAGAAAGAGTCAAAGGAAAGCAGCCCACGTTCAGCTCGAAGCTATTCTAATCGTCAAATACACACTAAGCTGCAATATATATCATCTAACAATTCTCGGAACAAATCTCCAAACTCAAACAAGGTGGCTAATGGCACCAAAATCGCCGAGGTGAAAAGGCAAGAGATTGTGAAAGTTCCTTCTTGTTCATCATCAGAGTCATCTGAGGAAACAGATGATAAAGCTATTGAGGATAGACCCTCAGATGATAAAGCCATTGAGGTCAAGACCAAAGATGACAAAGCCATTGAGGCCAGGACCAAAGATGACAATGCCATTGAGGCCAGCACCAAAGATGACAATGCCATTGAGGCCAGCATCAAAGATGACAATGCCATTGAGGACATACCTAAGGATGATAATGCTGAAGTTATAACCATTGCTGATAATGCTATTGAGGACATATCTCAGGACGATAAGGCCGTTGAAAGTATAGCCACTGATGATAAAGCCATTGAGGGCAAAGTGACTGATGATAAGGTCACTGAAGGCAGAGAGACTGATGATATAGCAATTGAAGAGCCAAAGGAAATTGATATATTGGATGAAGCCCCAAAATCTGATCAGAGCACCGGCACTGATGATGACATAGCTGATGCTGAAGAAAGCATAGTCAGTGATGGTAAATTAGATTCTTACAGAAAGAACGAGGAATTAGATTCAAGAATCGAGAAACTGGAGCAGGAGCTACGTGAAGTTGCTGCACTTGAGGTTTCTCTCTACTCCGTGGTTCCAGAGCACGGGTGTTCATCGCATAAGTTGCATACCCCAGCTCGTCATCTCTCTAGGCTCTATATTCATGCATCAAAGTTCTGGACCTCGGACAAGAAAGCTTCAGTTGCCAAAAATTCTGTGTCTGGTCTTGTGCTTGTTGCAAAGTCTTGTGGCAACGATGTTTCGAGGTAAATTTGTACTATACTATACCTTTTATTTCTCCTTCGGACCATCCGAATCAACTCCTTTGAATTGACAATTAAATATTATCCAATTTTTCTGCAGGCTAACATTCTGGTTGTCGAACACTGTTGTCCTAAGAGAGATTGTCACACAAACCTTTGGCATCTCACGACAATCAAGCTCAGTTATGAATGTTTTCAGCACAAATGGTATTGCAAAGAGTGACAGGAGTTTTTCTCCAATGCGATGGAAAAGTAACTCCAACAGCAAGCATGCCAAACCAAATATCATGCAGATGCCAGATGATTGGCGTGAAACTGGCACACTCTTGGCTGCATTGGAGAGGATTGAATCTTGGATCTTTTCTCGGATTGTCGAGTCTGTGTGGTGGCAGGTAAAAGTTGCCTTATTACTATATTTATGTTGTCATCGCTTAATCTGAGTATGGCTTTGCTTCTTTAAAACAGGGGCATGAATAATATTGTTGAGTTATTCATAGTTTGAACTTTCTGATTTATTTTTTGTTTTCTAGGCAATGACACCACACATGCAAACTCCAGTGGAAGATATATCAACTCCAAAGGTTGGGAGTTTATTACAGACTTCTTTGGGTCATCAGCAACATGGGAATTTTTCTATTGATCTCTGGAAAAGTGCATTTCGTGATGCCTTCAGCAGAATCTGTCCTCTTCGTGCTGGAGGGCATGAGTGTGGATGTTTACCAGCATTGGCGAAACTGGTACTATTTGACATGGGCTTTTTTTTGTTGTTTTGAAAATAATAATATTTTGCTTATATGAAAATGATTAGTATTTTTGCTTTGATTATTCATGAATTGTTCTGTTATTGTCAGGTGATGGAGCACTGTGTAGCCCGTTTAGATGTGGCAATGTTCAATGCCATCCTCCGCGAATCAGCGAATGAGATACCCTCTGATCCTATATCTGATCCGATCATCGATTCAAGGGTTTTGCCAATTCCAGCTGGTGACTTAAGCTTTGGATCAGGCGCACAACTAAAGAACTCTGTACGTGCCTAAGCTGCAAATAATTCCATCCTTAGGATAAAACCACTTTACATTTTTATGCTTCTGGATTATGGTTGCATGGTGAACAAATCTGTATGTCCTTGCAAACACTAGCGGTCATTCTTTCTGGTTTTCTCATTTTCTTTGCTGTTTTGTTGGCTGCAATTGGACGTTTTTTCCTACTTAATTGATTGTCACACAGCTATCCTATGTGCTTAGAAATTAATTGACGTAATGCTTCTGTAGGTTGGGAATTGGTCCAGATGGTTGACAGATACGTTTGGCATGGATGCTGCTGAAACTGAAAAGGATGGTTCTGATGAAGAAGATAATTGTGATGACAGAAGGGATGTTGTTGAATCAAGTTGTTTTAAGCTACTCAATGAGTTGAGTGATCTTCTGATGCTCCCGAAAGACATGCTTCTCGAAAAATCTATTAGGAAAGAGGTGAGTTCACATGCGGTCCTTCTCGCTCCGGTGTCCTAATATGTATTTTGCTTCGATGATTCCGGATGCTCTTGTATGTGCTTTAGTTAAAGATTTAGACGTGCTGTGTTTTATTAGGTCTGCCCTTCTATTGGCCTTCCACTAGTAACAAGAATACTCTGCAACTTCACACCTGATGAGTTTTGCCCTGATGCTGTTCCTGGCATGGTTCTGGAGGAGCTGAACTCTGAGGTATGGTTATCTTTGCTAAGAGGAATTACCTCATGATTTGGCGCTGTGAAGCCTAAACATCATCTTGCCTACAATATTTAACTGACAAACGGCGGTCGGCGGGAAGTCTCTTTCATTTTCTTTTTAAAAAATGTGACTGATAAATGAACTAATGTCGTGCAGAGCTTGCGAGAACGCATCACAGACAAAGATAAGATCAGTACATTCCCAGTCACTGCCACCCCTGTTGTGTACTGCCCTCCTTCAGTTGAAGACGTCGCGGAGAAAGTGGCAGACACTGGTTGCGGCAATGCAGAGTTGGACCGGGGGGCGTCCATGGTCCAACGAAGAGGGTACACCAGCGACGACGATCTGGACGACCTGGACTCCCCCCTGGCGTCTCTGTACGACAAGAGCGCTCCGCCCTCGCCGTGCAACGGCGTCGCGCATTTCAGCAGCACCCGTCAAGGTCAAGGTGACAGCTCCGTAGTGAACGTGAGGTACGAGCTCCTGAGAGAAGTATGGTCGGATCGTCGGTGATTGAGCAGCCTGTGAAGCCTTTAAATCTCGTTTGTATAAAATGTGGGGTGACACCGACAAAACTGCTTTGAGATACCAAAGCTAAAAGGATTAGAACATTGATAGTCGATGCTTTTCGTTTAGTAGGTCCTTCAGAGTTATGTCTTCGTGGCTCTTGTATATTCATTCCTCTGTGACTGTGACTATAAGTAGTGTGCCTTCCCAATGGTTATTATTTTTTTCTATAGCATAAAGGAAATTTGGAAGCGGAAGAATTGCTCGTGTTTTCCACTGTACAACGATATAGTGGATCGTTTCTTTTTTGTATTAGTATACAATTCATTTGAAAATGGTATTAGTATACAATTGGTATGGATGTGACGATTGAAAGATGGGAGAAAGCATCATACTGGCAACACGTTGCTGTTCAATCTTCATTATTCTATCATTCCTTCTCTGTCCCTGGGGAATATTCTGTCCGCCCTTGTGTCCTTGAGCATGACTGATGGATGGATACGGATATCTCCTCACCGACAGTTTGTTGTGTCAGGCGCCACTTGTGCGCGTGAGCTGTTTCCACAATCTTCCCGCCCCTGCTCCTCTCATCATTGGGCGTGATTCGTGTGCGCGCTGCCCTGACATTGAACGAGTCAGCCACCGACGTTCTACCAACCATGGGTGAGGTCAGATTTGGCCTTGACTGATCTGGCGGAAGCGGAACCTCGACATCGACGGCAAGCGACGCAACGGGCGCCATTAGCCATCTGGCGTTTCACTGCAAGCCCATCATCATATGTCGTTCCCTTGAGAAACGTTAACGAAAGCGAGGCCGTGTCCCGTCTCAACGGCATCCACGCGCGCGGGCGGGCGTGGGCGTTACCGGTACCGGAGGAGACGCGGGTATGGTAGCACGACGGCGTGTTACGATACTATTTGCGAGGCAACCTGATTGAATGGTCACCGTGTGCTCCCATCCCATCCCTCTGGATGGCAGAGAAGACTGGAGACGAGAGAACAGCACGGAGAAGCTGCAGCCCACGGCCCCGCGAGCATCAGAAGACAGAAAGCTATCGCAGCAGGCCCATGCCCATGACGAGAGGAACGCTCGGTGGTATCAGCGGCCCCGGAAGAATTGCAGGTTCGGAGCCCAACCCCATGACCCCTGACCCTGAGTCTCTGACAGTCCCCTGTGATCGTGTTACCATTCCACCCGCGGGCTGTAGACCACATTCACTTTGTTTTGTTCGCTCAGCCCAACTTCGTTCAACCCGCGCCGCGTGCCAATCAGTGTGACCACTGCCATTCCTGCCGAGCACGGCCCACTGGGCCGTCGGTGCGGCACCGTTTGCACTAGTGTGTCAGCGTTAGCTCCAGTGGTTTCGTCGTGTCTTCTTTCTATTTCCCTCAAAGTAGAAAACAACACTTTCCAGCACTGACAATAACAGCAATTGCTCCTGCAACTTCGTGCTTGTGACCCTCCCTATTCAGTAGACGGGTAAACAGCATCATTTAAGCCCAAAACGAAACTATATATGTTGACGCGACGCTCCGATTTGTCACCACACGTCGCCGTCGGCAGATCGCAGCTCGATTTGTCCAAACCTTAGCGAGCAAGGAGGGGCCTACACGCTAGCGACAGGCGGCGGCTATTACTTTCTCCAGCTATATTTTACGCACCCGTCAAACAGCTATCGCACAGGCATTTTCAACCAGTGGTATCTACTAGTCTATCTAACTCTCCACCCCATCCCCAGCTACTAGCTCGTGCTCCTGGTGACTGGTGATGCATGAGCACCACCACACAGATGGATCGACCGATCGGTCCGGTTAATTTTACTGGTTAACGTGCGCGCATCGCACGCGCGACGCGAAGCTAGGTGGCTTCGTACGTCCTGCAATGTCGTTGTCACGACTTCGTTTCGCGTGCTTTGCTGCCTGCTGTTGGATGCGAGACCGCGATCGATCGAGGTAAACTCTCATAACCACTTGCATGTATCACTTTATCTGCTGTTGCGAAATCAAAGTACATAGTAGTGCCAATTCTCTCATTGTTCTCATTAAATCCACCTTCTACGTACACATGCGTGTGTACTAGTAGTACTTAATTAGTAGTGGTGATGTACTCCTACCATGCGTGCTAGAGAACGTTGCATCAGGGCTAGCTACATATATATTTTTACTATATGAGACAAAAAATCGAGTCGCACATAGGAACTATATACGGGCAGCTAGCTAGTAGTAGTATACCGCGCTATATGCTATTGCACACGTGAGTAAGTGCACCAGCAAGCATGCAGCGCAAGACATTTGATTGGGTCAATTCCCATTCCCCTAAAAAAGAACAGATACATGCTGCTATACCTCTCCTAGCTAGTCCAGTCCAGTCGGTGCTGAGATGAAAACAAAGTCACGTACGGTTGTGTGACCACTAGTATACTGTATGCATGCAGGATGGTAACGGCAGCATGTCGTGTGTTCGTTTGGGTGCAGATTTATAGATGAGGTCGGGTGATATGATCTAATCCACACCGTTAACCGTCCATTATAGTGCATGCCAAGCTGGCTAGCTCTGCATCACAGCCGGCGATCTCCAATTCAGGCCACACCTTTCACCGATGGAATCCGGAGCGCTCTTATCTTGCCGTACAAAAGCAGTTGCTGCGCCCGGCCATCTCTCGTGCGTGAGGGCTACGTGATGAATCCTCCCCCATTCCCCAACGTGCAGCTGGCTAGTACAACTGTCTGGCGGTCTGGTATGAATGCGGCGGTCCTACTTCAGGTCAATAGGACTACTAATTGTCTTATCAGAGCAAACATATTATCCGCATGTTAGTGATAATGGATCGAAAACTTATCATATGGGGTGTACTGAGAGAAAATGCTCTAAGAATATCCCGAAATGTATTGATGTGTGTGTTGCCCAAGGGGAAATGATGAATTCGGTCGATCCTTCTATGCTCGGCAAAAGTTTGACCACCACATGCTTTTCGAGAGCATGTTCCATGTGTGCAGCAGGTAGTATTGTTTTACCAAAAGCTCTGATGCGACGATGCACGATTGATCACATATGACTTATGAGAGAGCTTTAGTAGTTAGCAGTGACAAAAGCTAGTGATGTCCGCGTCAGTTCTCTTACGCTAGCTGTGGAACAAATAGATCAGCTAATTAACAAAGTCCATCATCTATATGCCGGTACAATGTACCGGGTCTTTCGAAAAAAAACAAAGTTCATCATCAGAAAATCTAACTAAACCGGTGGTTTTCGGAGTATAACAAAACGGGGGCACGTCAGTTTGATTTCTTTCTGCACATGAAAGCAAAGCGCTGCTCCGATGTCTCCTGGCTCTCGAACACTACCCATCAAACCCTCTCGATCGATCGATCGTTGCTCTAAAGTGACGTTTCCGCAGGTTTATTAATAAGCTGTGTTGTCGCTTCCAAGGTTGATAGCACCTGGCCGCCTGTGAGTGCCCACGCAGTTTTTATACTTTACCTTCAAGTGTTGGTCGGCCGCTAAGCGCCAGTGACAAAGAGATTAACTTTTAAGTAGAGCTTGATCCAAGCATTGTGACCTGCCTGCAAACGCATGGTCAAGTACAAAGTAGATTACCTAACTCTATTGCTAATGTCTTATGTGGTTGTAGTATATATATTGTTCTTTCATATTAGAATTAGAATATATACATAGTGCACGCGTGAGGAAACGTTCGCTCGAAATATAAAGTTTTATGTACAAGACAACTAGTAGTGTTAATTGACGTGTGTCCTCCCGAACCGTATCTTTTTTTTTTCTGAACTAGAACTATGACCAACCTAGTAGAATTGGAAATTCAATCAGAGATGATGGACTAAAAATAGGCCGCTTGATTGATGAAACGGACATATTTGGTGAAAATAAGCAATTGTTTGAATTTATTGTAAGCAGGGTACGTATATACTGATCACGATAATTGTGCCACAATTATGGTAGTGACTAAAAATGTAGAGCTTCTTTATCATCCATGAAAATATATTGTCAAAATGGTTACAAAATTATAACTAAGGTATTGTGATTTCAGTACTTATGGTTCTTGGTAGCGAGAAACGTAAGTTTAAGGTTAGAGAAAACCGGTCAATACTCCAGAGAGCAAACCGGTCAAGCCGGTTCTCTTAAATCGGCTTGGCCGATTTCCATGCAGGAGGGGCGGTGAGGGCGTGAGACGTGCCACTAAGGGCTCACGTGGCACACTCGTATAACATCGCGTCAACAATAACATTTTTTTATGCCACTCATGTTATAATTGGTGTCATACCGCCACTTCAAGGATACTAAAAAAAGCTTAAAATAGTATCTCTCTATCTGTTTATCATATTCAAAATTCTTATTTTAAAATTCACAATAGAACTAATTTCCATTAAGGAAAAGTTGTTGAGAAGATTTTCACAATGCAACGGGCTACGGCACATACATAAGACTGAACGGAGAGACAAAAGGAAATCACCAGCAAGTTGGAATCGATAATCAAAGTCCACCATAATAGCAGCAATACTCAGGCTACGCGTGCAACATTGTGCAAATTACTGATAGCAGATTAACAAGATTTTAACACGTAACTAACTATTTTCACTGCATATATTATCTGCCCCGGTTAAAACAACAAGTTACAAGATAATTAAATACACATTAAAAGCATGAAAACATCAGGATGTCCGTACAAGTGCGACATGTAATTCATTTCATGACGAGCCGGCCAGCAGCTGAACATTGACAGGTTGACTGAGCACGTACACAAACGTATAGCAGTACAAAATTTACCATACGCAAGTAGTACATGGTCAAAACAACATTTAAGCTGCGGTGGGGGGGGGGGGGGGGGGGGGGGGAAGAGAGTAAATTCACGACCCAACGAAGTAACCACTCCGTCAAAGATGCTCCTCCGAAGATCTGCCCGTGCTAGTACGAATTGTAATGGTTATCTGCATTTCGTGTCGTCCAGTTTAGAAGCCACGTAACCAACTGATGAAGTATGGTTGGAATCAGAAATTCGTAGTCATCATGCAATTTCACAGAACGGGCCACTTCTGTATGAGGATGGTTCGCATCAGAAATTCGTTGGCATGCATGTTCAATGAGGAAAACCTCGAAATCTCTCTTATGTGTAAATCACGATCTTGAAAAAAAAACTCGAAATCACAGCCTCAATTTCACAGAACGTGACGGACCTCTGTTGTATCAGGATTTCACAACAAACAGAAAACTGTCCTCTTTATGTACACCAACTGTGCAACATACTTCAGTCCTCCTGCGTGCAAACCGAAGAAAAAAAAAAGGGAGGAAGACAATTCTCTCGAGCGAATTGCGAAGCAATCGACGTTCAAAACTCCGGCAAGAGCTCTTCTTCCGCCTCTGGCGATCGGTCCGCCGGCGACGGCGGAGCCTGAGCCTGTTGAATCCTATCGAAGTACTCCGCCACGCCGAACCCCTCGCACCCGACGACGATACCGTCATCATCATCCGCCGGCGGCGGGATGTACGGCGGGCGCGACACCTCCCCGAGCATCTCCCAGTCGACGCCGGCGAAGAACGGGTGCGCGCGGACCTCATCGGCGCCACCGGCGAACCCTAGCCTCCTCTCTGGGTCCTTCTCCAGCAGCCGCGCGACGAGGTCGGCGAGGCGTGGCCACCGCCGCCGCGCGTCGGGGGAGAACGCCGGCTCCCGGAGCAGCACGTTCCGGAACGTCTCCCCTCGGGTCCGGCCCCGGAACGGCGTGCGCCCGCATGCCATCTCGTAGACGAGGATCCCCAGGGCCCACCAGTCGACGGCGAACCCGTGGCCGTCCCCGCGCACCACCTCCGGCGCCACGTACTCCTCCGTGCCCACGAACGAGAACGACCTCGCCTGGCTGCTCGTTGTGGTCGAGCAGAAGCTTGATGTCGAGCGCTTCGTGGCGGGCGAGACACGCGCGGACTTGGCCTTCGTCGACTTCACCTGGTCGATGCTTCGGTTCAGGTACCACGCCAGGTTGTGCTGCTCCTCCTCCTGTTGTCTCGACGTCGTCGTCGTTGTCGTCGCGGCGACGGATGACTCGCTCCTCTTGAAGATGCGGTTCAGGTGGCGGCGGTACTTGTTCTGGACAAGCTGATGATGTGGTGGCGACGACGTGGCCGACGACGACGACGAGGAGGAGGAGGAGGAGGAGGAGGTGGAGGCGGAGGAGGGCGGGAGGTGGCGGGAGAGGTCAAAGTCGGTGAGCGTGACGTGGCCGTCGGCGCGGAGGAGCACGTTCTCGGGCTTGAGGTCGCGGTATGCGATCCCGGCGGCGTGGAGCTGGGCCAGCGCGGCGACCACCTCGGCGGCGTAGAACCGGACGGCGGCGGGCGAGAACACGCGGTCGGGCTGCGCGTGCCGGAGCTCATTCAGGTCGCCGCCGGGGCAGTAGGGCACGGCCCACGCCAGCAGGTGGGCCGTCTCGGCGGAGCCCAGCAGCGACGGCAGGTGCGGGTGGTCCAGGCGGGACAGCACCGACACCTCCCACCGTGCCCGCCGCAACGCGTCGTCCTTGTCCTTGTCCTTATTCACGGCGGCGCGCTTGTCGAACACCTTGAGAGCGTATGGCGCCTGCTGATGATGCTCCCCTTCTTCACCCGGCGGGACGACGAGGAAGACCGTGCCCATGGCGCCGCGGCCCAGCACGCGCGCCGCGCGCACGGAGTCAAGGTCGATCTCCACCACGGCTGGCATTGGAATTGGAATGATGATGAGCGGACTGCTAGCTAGCTCGCGACGTAGTTGTAGTAGCAAGTAGTAGTGGACTGGTGGCTGTGCCGTGGCGCGTAGCGTGCCTAACGACGTCGTCGAGAGGACGTGGAGCGCCGTGGCGGGGTGATATAAGGGGGCCGGCTAATCATAAGGTGTGGCAGCTTAACTGGTTCGCTTGTCTTATCTCCGTCCTCCCTGCATAAAAAAACCAAATCAAGTGGCGCGGCCACAATGCCACTTTGGCACAAAATTATAATCGTTGCCGCTTCGCCACTGCCTTGGCGTTTCCTCCAGCGACTCGCTTCAATCCAAAGCCAACTTACAATCACGTCTCTCAACTATCTGATGGTCTTGGTCTGTACGTACACAAGAACTATGCTTAGCCTTAGATAGTACTAACAATTTCAACTCAACTTCACAACAAGAGAGTGATGTCGATTTGAAAGGGTTAATAATTAGCTAGGATATACTAGAAAAATTCAATTGGATGTAACCGCAACGACGACGCCGGAATTTGGCGTAGATGCGTGGCCGGTACAGACATATATATATATATATAATGAAATCGCTTGTATGATCATTTTCAGTTGGTGGTTAGTTTGAGAGGCCAAATGATAACAAAGATTCGTGCATCTGTTATTCGATTGCTCAAATTAAATATTCGGCGGAGCAAGAGAGATCATTGGGCGTGGAGCTCAAGGCGGGGAAAAGCTAAAACCTTACACGTGTGGACAGTAGCAGGAACCAGGGAAATTCTTTGTCATAACAGGGACTTCTAACAAGATTCAAACCGAAAGAAAAATCATTAGTCCTCAATCATGATCCGGCGGGGCGGGCACATTCCAATTCGTATATCGGTCGTACGGGCTATTCGAGGGGCTAAACCGCTATAACAAGCATCGTAAACCGTCCATGACAAAAGTTGGCTTGATGGGACGTGTCGTACCTGGAATTTCGCTTGGGGATGCGGCTCTCGTGCTTTGTTCTCTTATGCATGTACAGGGCTCCCCTGTCGAGATGGATCTGAAATGGAATGAACCAAGGCGAACCTGAAACTACACAACAAAGTCATCCTTCTGGCGTTCAACGGAATTTATACAGTACAAACTATGCAACAAAAACATGCATCCTTCGATTCGATAGGGGTGAACAACGCCTGAAGTCAATTTTATTGCAAAAAGTGTTACTTTTTTAAAAGAAAAGATAATTCAGAAAATGCGCAAAAAAGGTTTTGCATGTAAGTCAAATTTTGTGAGGTGTAGCACGATGTCGCAAACTCGTGACGGATTTGCTGTCGACGGCTCCACCACAAAAGTTTCTTCTGCACCTAAAAAGATATCTGGTTTGGGATGGGTGGGGATTGTTGCATGCATTGCGTTTTATTCTGAAACAAAGGAAAGAGAAGCCAAAACCTCATTTTCTTTTGTCATGCTCCCCAAGTGAATCAGCACTAAAAATTATTTAATCAGATGTTCATTTCATGGTTTGCCTTTGTTTTTCTGCATATGCTCTCCTTTTCAGATGAGACACTGCATGCATTCCAGGGCGAGCCGAAGGTGGCAAAAATAGGGAGTTGGAGCTGTCACTGTGCTTAGAGCATCTCCAACCATTATCTAAATGAGGTTGCTAAACCAAAATTTAGGAAGTAACTAAAAAAATAAACCTCCAACCGTTTCCTAAATGAGGTCCTTAAATATAGCAACTCTTAAAACAAGATATATAACTCTCTATATTTAGCAACTCAATTAAAACTCACTAAAGACAGATTTTTATGGTTTTTTTATTTCTAATAGATTATTGCGCCACATGTAATATGATTTTAATTTTTAGGAAACAAATTATTGGGAGTTGTGGGAGGATTTGACTTTTTTTTACTCCCAATAAATTTAGAAACCTTCTAAATCTTATGTTTAGAGAGTAATTTTTTATATAATAATTGGAGATGCTCTTAGCAACACTTTGTTTCAGTGCTTCGGTGAGGCCTCTGTTATCACTGTCTTTGCATCTTGTACGATTTATTTTGCCAGTCTACCTGTCCCCTTCCGTTGAGTAATTTTTTTCTTTACCTGTATTCCTTTCTGCAATACGTCCATCGTTTGTGCCGAATGAAACCGTTCAGTATGATCTTTCGTTGCAGATAACGGGCCCCAGATCAATGATTCAGGTCTAGGTTGTGATCTAACTAATTTTGGCTGTTACGCCAGAGAGTCTTGTATACCACTGTATACCAGGTCCACCACACTGCTACGCTCTACCAGTAACAGTTTTGATAAACTCCTTTGATCAAGAAAAGGCAGATCGGCGCAGATCCTATCCATTCATCATGAACAGAAGGCATCCAAAAGGACCTGTAATGGCCAAGGTCGGAGAGCAGAATTTTCAGGCTGCATTAGTAATCTAGTGAGGTCGGGTTGCCCGTGGTACAAAGGTATGTACTTGTTTGAAATTTTTTTTGTGGAGTTATATCAAAGTTAAGTGTCATCTACTCGATCGACTGATTTTTTTTTTTGTTTCCTCTTGAGGGGACGTTTGATTGCTAATTATTTCGAAAGGACAAGTTTGATTGCTGATGAGCTGAGAGTATATTATCCCATTTCTGTCTCTTATGGGGACTTATGATTGTCCGTGAAGCCCAACCTGAATTTAAGGGCATCAGGCAGACTAAGCTACACAGATCAGTACTATATTCATCAGAAGCCAAGAAACTGTACTAAGTTTTGTAGTTGCATCCTGACATTTCAACCTCCAACCAAAAGCTCATCAGTTAGGATTTTATTGATGTAGTAGAATATTTCATGGATCTAGAAGATTGACTTGAAATTGATAAGGATCTGTGGTTCCTTCCATATCTCCAGTGGTCAGGGCTAAAACGGACCATCAACGAACTGTAGGATCAGGCCCCAGTCTGGTCAAGCGCGCGAGGCATCGTTAGGTGGTCGCCATTATTACTGATGAACCGAAGCCTCGTTTTGTTTGCTCCTGAAACAATGATTACGCGAAACAGAATCCGTGCGAACGTGATTAAGCATGGCTTGTTCGTGCGTGTCACGCCCCTGCAGGACTCCAGGATCACAGTAACTGGCTAATAAGCAGTCCACACTTCGCAGACGCAGTGCCTTGGCGATGGCGTAGCAGCCACACCCTATTCTCTCCGGACTCCGGAGAAATGGAGTATTCGGAGTTCTGCCGGACACGCCATGACATTACTGAAGTCTGAAGGATGAAGACACAGTGGTCATTAACAATTCACAAGTGGAAGGATGAAGTCGTAAAGCCAGATAGCGAGCTGCCAACATAATGCTAGCCCACCACCAGGAGGAGGAATAATCAAAGAAAAACTTAAACTCCTCGTTCATTTTCTATTACCGGCTTGGTCGGCCATTACACCTGCTGCTAGTGCTGCTAACACTTTGAGTGATTATGAAGTGGCTGCCATGGCCATGCAAAGAGGGGACATGGAAAGGGGTGGTGGTAGGAAAGAGGTGTTACGTAATACTCCGTACAGGGCAAGAGGACTTTTGATCTCGTTTTGCCCTTGCTAGTGATGAGCTGATGATAAATTAGTGAGGCCTAATCAGTAGGAAGTCTAAGTATATTTTACCATGCGTATTCTTCATATTGAGGCCTTGTTTGTTTCAGGTTATAATCCACTAGATTAATTAATCTAGCTTAATTAATCTAGAGGGTAGATTATTATAATCTAATAATCTCTTCAATAGGTGTTTATTTTGGATTATTTCGGTAAAAAACCCTTACAACTTATATTATGGGCTATTTATTTCCCTATAATCCACTAGATTAATTAATCTAGCTTAATTAATCTAGAGGGTAGATTATTATAATCCAATAATCTCCTCAATAGGTGTTTATTTTAGATTATTTCGGTAAAAGACCCTTACAACTTATATTATGGGCTATTTATTTCCCTACAACTACTTGATCCAGCTTAAATAATCTAAAAAATAAACACCATATTTAGATTAATTAATCCAACTAAAATAATCTAGATTAAATAATCTAGTGCTATAATCCAGATTAATTAATCTGGTGAGAAAACAAACATGTCCTGAATCATTTTATACTAACTAAGAGGATTAATACATATTTAATATTATAATTAGAGTTAATATGTCAATCATATTATTGATTGCTAATTAGTAGACATAATTAAAGAGAAAACGGTTCCTAAAACGCAGTCGTTGCCTATATAAGACTGTCACTATGGAGATGTTTAAGTTTTGCACCAATGAAAAATCTCCTACTATTTTTCCTTTCTTCTTTCCATCTAAAAAGATATGTTATAAAGCTGAACTGTTTCAATCTCGTTAGGCTTATTCCTTGACGTGTACCAAGGAAAAAAATGATGAGCGGTATCTTAAAACCACTGTCATCGTGACGCCTGCACAAGTGACGCAATAAGATTTCTGGGTAACATATTTGCGTGACCGTTCAAGATTGATCCATGATGATCTTTATTGCCTTATCAACGGTCTGCTTACTATTTACGTTAATTCAAATGCCGACAAATCCAATATGAGTCATACCTTATCTGCTTATTGTTGTATTGTCTTATTTGTTGTTAGAGTTAGTTTGTATTTCGAGTTTAAGGGGGTGTTCGTTTCCATGGACTAAAGAGCTAAAACTAAACTTTAGTCAAAATTTTAGCTTTTAAAAAACAAACGAGATGACTAAAAGTAGAGCTAAACTTTAGCTCTAAAGAAGAAAAGGGACTAAAAGGAGAGCTAAATTTTAGTCCTCTAAGATGTGCTAAAGTTTAGCTCAAATTTTAGGAGCTAAACTTTAGCTCTTGAGTGAAACGAAAACCCTCTAAATACCTATAAAATTTATCTCAAACTACAATCTAAAACTAGAATAGTCTCAAACTAAATTCTAAAATTAGAATAACATGCAATTTTTCAACAGGCACTGAAAAAAGGAGCGGTTAGGCAGCTGAATTGGATTGCTCGGTGTACAAGACAAAAGGTGTCTCTTTTATGTGGAACCAGCGTGAGTGTGAGCCGTGTCGCATGGAACGGAGAAGCATCACAATAAGGATCCGAAACTCAAAGCCGATGATGCTGTTCCGACTTCTGACACGGGATCAGAATTTCACAAGCATAATTTGTGGTTGGGCCTTGAGGCTTCGCGGCCCATAGTTCCACCAAACTGGGTGGCCGGTATTCCACTCTAAAAGAGTTCGTGGGCTCAAGTACACCAATTCCAAATTTTAGGTCCATGGGTGATGTTCCTGGGCTCACATCTTCCGCTCGTCCGTTCTAAATCTTCATATCGTTGGCTTCGCCCGTGCTGCGAATCCTTCTAGAATAATCTATTTTGGACTCTTCGAGAACAATGGCCGCGTGTGCTTCCGTGCTGGGGTTCTGCTCTTATCTCTCCCTCTTATTTTCGGATTTATTTTGTCCCAGACAGATCATCCTTCCCTTTAAAATTAGGTATCCTGACACTTGTCGACGCTATACACGTGAAATCATTCATCTACTACTATTAGTTCACTATGCTCAGTATGGCAAAACTTGGACGAACTATGCGAAAGCACTCACAGTTTTTCCAAAAAGGACCGTGTCGCCACGCGCCACCTGCGTAAAAAAATGTTGTTGACAAGAAGAACAAGCTCCTGGCTCCGTGAACGAACGCGCTGACCATCAGCGTCGCGCTGCGTTCATCGAGCAGGTTGCCTAAACCAAAGCAACCTCTCTCGACGCATCGACGACAATGAGCACAACTCGCTAACCATCACCAATAATTTAATCGGACGGCGAGGCCAATTTTTTTTAATTAAGCACGGATGATTAGATTAGATCGGCGAGGAAGAGAGGAAGGAAGGGAAGAGAGGAACGAGTCAGCCGCCGGGTGGTCACAGGGGTCGCGGTGGCAACCGCGAGGAAAGCGACGATTCGGCGGGCCGGGCACCACGCGCGTCTCCACTCCGGCCGGACCATGTGGCGTCCGCGACAGCGACCCGTCGAGAGAGACGGCGCCGACTGCGGTGTCCATAGTGTGAGTCCATCATCATGGAGCGAGGCAGGCGGGCCCCGCCGGGCGCCGGACGCGAGCGAGCGCATAATTCTGCCGCCCGCCGCACCAGAAAAGGGAAGAAAGACTTGCTTCTCGGCGAGAAATGCGAAAGGTGTAGGGTAAGGAACACCCGGTTGGAGTATTATTCATAGCTTGGATGATTGAGCAATTATGGTCCTGGTACCCATCCTGTATAGTACCGGTAGTAGTACGAACTTTGAGGGAAATGTATTACTATAATTTTCGCAAAAAAAGGTTTTGTGTGTGTGTGACAAATACGTACATCCAATCCACTTGTTTTGTTTGATCATTCGGTTCGGCCCAACCAGCGTGCGTCATTATTACACTATTCTTTTCCTCCCATTTTCCATTCCATTAGAAAAATAAAAAGAAAAATCATCGACACTTTGAAGAAAGCATACTAACAGCACCCAACACCGTCCATTTCATTTACTTTTCCCCGTTCCATCCTCGGAGTTCTTCGTCTTCCCCTGTGTGCTGTGGAAATTTCTCCCCGTC
Source organism: Eleusine coracana subsp. coracana (assembly GCA_032690845.1). NCBI lineage: Eukaryota > Viridiplantae > Streptophyta > Magnoliopsida > Poales > Poaceae > Eleusine > Eleusine coracana. Next base: position 51,524,966 of record CM064427.1, on the reverse strand, counting down.
TCGGCGTCTTCATCATCAGAAGCGAACGATCTTGGCCGCGCGCACCACGGGGTTCTCCCTGGCGATGGCGTCCCTGGCGGCGCCCTTGTAGTCGTAGCTGCACCCGTGGCGGTCCGAGTACCGGTGCTGGCCGCAGAACAGCTCGCCGCACCGGCACCGGAACCCCGTCAGCCCCACGCGCTTCCGGCAGCTGGAGCACCGGTTCACCGACGTCCTCGCCGGTGGAGCCACCACGACCTGCGGCGACAGGTCAACGGCCGGAGAAGCCGGCTCGACCGGCTCCTCCTCCACGACCGCGGGCCTCGGCTGCGACGTCGCCGAAGAAGAGGTGGAGGAGGTCGGCGACGACGGCGACGGCAGCGACGAGGCCGTGGCCTGCAGGAAGCAGCTCTGACACAGGTTCTGCGTGGCCGGGTTGCCCGGGAACCCGCAGTTGTTGGCGCAGAGCGTGATCTCCGGCGCCCGGAGCTCCGTGGGCTCCTCCTTCTTGTCGCGCTGAGCCATCCTCGCAAAATGAAAGCTACCTGGCGAAGAGCTTTGCTTTTTCGGAGGGGCCGCGAGAACAGAAGCAGGTTTGATTGATTGGAAGAAAAGAAGGCGCGTGGTGTGGTGTGGGTCTGTTCGGCGAGGCGAGCGAGGAATGGTTGCGAGAGGCAGAGGCCTTTTTATCGGTGGAGGAGACGCGGCGAGGGAGGCGACAGCGACCAGCCCGCCCCGTCCACGCGTGTTATTTCCGGTGCCGTCCCCGCTGGCGCGAGCGCGTGGCGGATTGCCGACGCTGCCCCTGCCCCGGTTTTGGGGTGTACACCTGGCGGACCCGAGGCCGCCCGCCCGGGAACGGCAAAGGAACGTGAACAACATGCCAGGCGTGGGGACGTGGCGCGCCAAGGGCCGCGGCTGGGTGCGCAGCAGTAGGCCGGACAGCGGTAGGCAGGTGCACCGTGCACGGGTGGACGGAGAGAAGGGTAGAATGGTAAAGGTCGTCAGCTGGGTGCGGGGCCTGGTGTCTTTTAGATCGCGGCCGTGGCGTGTGCTGGTTGGCCAGTCGTCCGTTCCGCTTCCGCCCGTGTGCTGCCGTGCGGCTGGGTTTGGGTTGGCCTTGTTGGTGCCCACGGCCCGGCAACTAGCCGCCCGGGCTGACCACCGCGGCGCGCACAGCTCAAGGAATTGAGCAGGAAACCGAGAGAAACCAGCCGAAACCAATCACCGGCGTCCGGCGCACGCAGCCCACGCGCGCGCCGCCGTCTCGGCGTCTCCGGCCGGGTTGGCGTACGTCGGAGGACAGACCCTGCTGCTCAACATGCCTTGGAAACATTCGTCGTCCGCAGCGTCATCCATTCACATCCCCCTCTCCTCCTTTTCTTTCTTCTTTTATTTTGATCGGTTGAGGAATCTTCGCCCTTCACCGCACGTTCTGGTGTACCCGATGCGCCGGATAAAACTAAAACCAAGCAGAGGATTAAGCTAAGCTCCCCCGTGCCCCGCATGGCGTCGCTTTCAGACGCTGAGCTGTCCGGATTAGCACGGCCATTCCTTTCATCTCACTGTCCACATACCATCCCTCTGAAAGCTAGTACCAAGTTGCCACACGACGATGAGGATACTAAAATCATGTGACCGCCCTGCCTGCCTGCCCCCGATTCGCATGTCGACACGGGAGGGAGGCTCACTACGACGGCCCCGGTTTCCTGCCGTTTTCTTTTCTCGCCGGCCGCATCTCATCTGTGGCCATGTGTGAATAGAAAACGCGTCTCCTTTCCATGGCGGAATCAACAAGGTGCCCAATCGGATAGGGAGATCAGAACGATCGCTGGTCCATCCGGATAAGCAGATGCCCGCCCTCTCTCGTTGGAGAAAAGACACCACTCCAATATCACTATAGGCGAGGGCTGCAGCGCAGCTTTCCCCAGCTCTATCCCGTCGCAGGCAGTAGTCACAACACACACAACTGGAAACTCCCTGCCCTACACACGAGAACCCAATAACCACCTGAGCTTCACGGCTTTACCCAGCTAATCACGGACAACAAGATGTCGTGATCAGTGATCGCCATCGCAGAGTTAACCGCTACAGAGACGCAGCAAAAAGGAAAGACAGTGCTGGCTGGTGCATTTCTCCAAAGGACGATATCTAGTGACCTCACGACGATACCAGCTAAGCTCGCTTCCAAGATCGCGTACTTTTTCTGTAGGCTGTCTTTGTCGGGGGGAAAAAATCCTCGAGCTCGAGCGCTGGAGGGCCAAGGGGGCCATATCCGGCGAGATATTATTTGGACTGTTACCACCGTGACACATCGACAGCTTGTTACATGCCACCAGAACTGGATCAGCAAGAAGACGGGCGGATAGCAGATAGCTATCCGGGATACCTGGAATCAAGAACTGTTGCGCTGACGGCGACTGCGAGTGCTGCTTTCTCGCAAATAGTATGCTCGATGTATACGGGTTTCTTGGATCTTGAACAAAAGCATGCTATTCTCCCAGATTAGAAACAAGATACCGCTATACCAGTTCATGAGCAACTGTGATTGGCAGCTGTATCACGCCCAAGGATCAGCCAACTTGACCACAAAATTTTACTCCATCCGGCCCCATGTTCAGATTTTTCAGGTCTTCATACTGTAGCTTTTGCTCTCCTTCGCTGAAATTGATCGAATTGTGCATAATCCATTCGTCACTCTAAAATTTCATACCCTTTTTTATTAGATCTTCTCTAAGTCAGCATCCATTTTCCTTAAAAAGACAGAAATATTATGATAAAAAGACAGAAATATTAGTCAATGCATTATTATTAATGCATATATATTAACTGTTCATTATTCAAGTGTACTAGTTTTGGAGATACAAACGGTACAATCCATATAGCTAGAAACCTCCATTATTTAACTCCAGAAGGAATCCAATGTGTCATCTCTGAACACCACTACATCGTCCAAGAAAAAAAAACACGTCTTAAGAAAAACATCATCATTACAATATAGCCAAATGACTCAACAAATAGCACTTGCCACTACCATGCTTTATATTTTTTTTTCTTATCTACTCCATATAACCAATCATCAAACATATGTCTTATATTTAAAGAATGATACTTAAATGACCCTCCATATAAATTTAGCATTGTTTTTATGGCTACTACCGAAAGCATCTCCTATCAAATAGATGGCCTATATGTTGAATTTTATACCTTTATGTTTCACATGGTTTGTATATGTCAATGCACTGTGGAAGTTACTGCATCTTAGAAAAACTTCACATTCCGTAGGTTTATTTATTGCATTGAGCTTTCTAATAATAGCTTGGCCTTGTCGCACTAGATACGAAAATAGATCTGCCTGCCATCCACAAATGGAAAAACCTTACTCACTGGTATTAATAATAATTAGAGGACTTGTGAGCAATTAATCTGATGATGGTTCTCTACATCAGAAAATTTAACGTCAAATCTACATAAAAATTATAACATTATTCTTACTGCTAGGAAAATATTTTCAACAATAGTATATCACACGAAACATAATCAAAACTAGAATGTGTGAGCATTAGAAATAACTATCACCATGGCACATCCAAGTTTGGGTCAATCTAGGCTCCGACCCCTCCTTGGTCGACCTGTTTCTTTAGGGATGAACAATAATATGAGTGTTAAGATACTTAATCATTGTATTGATTAGATGGATTATTCAGTATGACTGCTAGCATTAATAACGAGCTATATTTTTTTAAAAAAACTATATGCGTATATGTACATACGATGTTATATATTGGATAAATATGAGTTTGGTTATAACTTTTGTAAAGCTTAACATGGTTGTAGTTTCAATTAAATATAGCAACTCGTACAAAATCTCCTTAACAAATTTATTGGTAAGTAACTACAGTTAGCTTATCACATAAACATGTTCAAAATAATGTTCACTATGGTTGATCAATCACAATTCACTATCTTTTTTGCGTGTTAAAAAAAAGAACATAAGTTCTCCATCTCTTGGTCTCTAGGTCGAGCAAAAAGTCCCTCACATGGATCAAAATTCATTCCCACATCAAAAAGCTATAATTTGGATTAGAAATGATCACTCAACATTAAAATGTCCATGCCATGGTAAAATTTTTAGACCATGATACAACAACTTTCGATATTCTATTGGTCCAAATGTGAGAGTTATGAAATGTTTCATCCGTTCAGCTCAATTCCAGATATCCTTCTATAATTACAAAAAATCTTGAGCATTCAATAATTACAAAAAATCTTGAGCATTTAACGGCACGTCAGTTTGTTGCAAATAATGAAATTCATAATCATTTGTATGTAGCCAAACTACTATACAGTCAAATCAGAATTTAGATATATTTTGGGTTTCTATTGTTCAGAATCTGAAGTTTAATGCCTGTCACCGGTGACAAGTGGTGAGTTAGCTGCAACGTAACCGTACAGCATGCTATTTTAAGAAAAGTCAACTCATACAAAATGTAAAGTAGACTTGTGTTGCTGTTCATAACTTTGCATGCTTTTGTTTTGTTCGAAATCCGTCATCAGTCTGAAAATTTCAGATATACTTTTTCTACTTCAGAAATTACTGAAGAATGTCGAGCTGAATGCATAATTCAGCTTAAAATATGTGTGTATCTTCCCCTGCTTCGGTGGTAGGTAGCCAATCCGTTTAGACAGTGTAGAATTCAGTATCCTTTCGGTTTCTGAATTTGTTCAGAATCTCAAAGCCGGTGAGCACACTTTTCATCAAGGTCAGCATATATATATGAACAGATATAAAAGTAATAAGACTTTTTATTGACGTGGTGCATCCACCCAGTCTGCACTGCAGACGCAAACACTGATAAGCATCAGCACTAGCAAGAACCGCGCCAGATCATTCAGAAGTCGGAACCGTCCCACACTTCTACCCCTGTCGTCGAAGCGTATCGAGCTCCGCAAGTTCGTCGCAGATCCTCTCGACGACGTCTCGCCCGCTAGCATCGTTATGCGCGAACCTCTCGGCGCACCGGCGCTCCACCATCTCGGCGACCCTGGCCGCCACGGCGGCCAGCGGCGCGCACCGGATGCAGGTCTCCTGCCGGAACAGCGTCCACTCGTCGGGCCGCTCCGGGTGCGGCGCGTAGCTGCACCGCTCCTCCACGTCCACCAGTCCCCGCAGGTTCGCGTTCCGGGACACCACCCGCATGTCGCGCACGGCGCCGTCCACGTCCGTGAGCTCCACGCACAGCACCACCACGGCGTCGCCGGCGGATAGGAGGCGGCGGAGGAGGGAAGGGAGCGGCGGGGCGCGGCCGGCGATGGCGCGCACGGCACGGAGGCGGCCCGAGCGCGCGTCCACGTCGCGGGATAGCGTCTGCACGTCGAGGATGTGGGATAGCGGCGCGGCGCGCGCCGCCGGGTCCGTGAACTTGCGCCATGCCGCGGCGGTGACGCGGTGCCACGGGTGGCGGTACACGTGCTCCTGCGTGTACGAGATCACCATGGTGCTATTCTCGCGTGCCGCCGGCGCCGATATCGGATAAATTGAACGGGAGCGACGGGATCGCGCCGTGGTGGGAGCCGCGACGGCAACTGGTGAGAGGAGCGGAGCCGAAGCGAGGATCTGGAAGTCACGTAGCGTCGTGAGGTGTCGGAGCACGGGGAGGAGTGGGTATATTCGCATCGCGCGGGGGAATAAAACCTGATTCGCCGAATATTTCTCTTCTATGTTTTTTTTTTCCCGCAAGAGCGGGGGGCTGTCGGAAGGGGCTCACATCCCCCAGAATTCACATAAAAGCAAAATTACTACACATCGCGTAGACGGCAGAGGGATTATTACACAAGGCAGTATAGCAGTATACTGGGCTAGAAGACTAGAAGAGCGTGTAGCCGTCGTCGTAGGAGACGTGCCAGCCCCGCCTGCACGGTGGCGCCTGCTCTTCACGCTCCTGGCAGCAGCTCCAGCGCTTCTTCCAGTTGTCCCGCCCGGTGTTGGGGCGGCTCCCTTGGTCGTTCCAGCGGTACACGATGACTCCGCTCTTGTCGCTCCACTCGCCGTCGATCCCCTGGTGCGGCGGAGACAGCGAGAACAGCCCCTTCTCCCCTGCATGTCGCCATCTCAAATTATAAATTGCTTTTTTTTTACTCAATTATAAATAGGCAAACATAGTGGGCCTCAGTTCTGTAGCTTGAAATAGGCCTAGCATTCCCTTGCGGAGGCCCTGTACGTACATATGGGCCTATTGGATTCGCAAGCCCGGGTCGACATATGGACTACTCGATCGTAATTGCTCCTTTCCGAAAAAACAAACTCAAGAGAAACAAAGATTATTAGATACTTACCAAGAAGACACGAGAAATTCTCAAAAAAAATAAACCAAGAAGACACGAGAAGGTACCTGTGACGTGGCCGTGGAACTCGCAGGCGTTTGGGTGGTTCTCCTCGTCCAGGTACATGCCGCCGCACCTCAGGCACCGCTTCCTCTCTTTCTGCTCCTCCGTCGCCGCCGGAGCCGAGCCGCTGCTTTCAATTGCCCTGATCCGCTCGCGCGCGGGCGATCGGGCAGTCGCGCCTCCCCGACGAGACGGGTCACGCACACCCACCGTCGGTGATCGTTTGGGTACTGCTGGTGGCAGCGAGAAGTGGGTTCGGGCCGGATTCAGCTGAGAGCACGCCATGGCGTGAACTGCGCCGACAGAAGAATGGCCTCCACATGTCCCCGCCTGCCCGGTGATAAAAAGGGGCTCGCCGCAGAAGGACGTGGTCTGGGTTTATGGGCTTCGGTAGTAGCTAGCCTTCCACTGCCTGCTAACGAAGCCTAGAGCAACAACCGGCCCAATAAGGATCATCGTCGAGCCTTGCAATTATTTTTCCTTCCCGCCGAGAGACTGGGCGAAGAGCTACGAGTTTGTGCTGCTGCAACGTTTGACATTGAAACAGCAACCGATATAGCTGGGGGCCAAACGACCCGTGACTGAGTTTGCAAGCTTGCTGACCCGCCGGCGTTGTTCCATCCATACCGGCATACCGCTGTTGTCTCACAGTCGAGTTGGTCTCGACATTTACGGCCACGCAGTCCAGCGACACCCGGCCCGCCGCCGGTCGAGATGGGGGCGGAGAGAGTAATTGGCCGTCATTTATGTGAATCCTTTCTGTCGCTTCGATACTGTGCTGCTGCTCTCTTTGGATCGGATCATGGGTCATGGGGGCTGCAAAAGGAAGCCTCCAGCGATCACTGTTGCAGGGCAGAAAAACGCAATTAATTGCGCAGATCGGTCTGCTGCTTCCAGCCGGACGACGTTGTCCCCGTCCTCGCCATGGGCGGACTCCTCGACATCCCAGCGCACAATTAGCACCCTGTGCAGAGATCATTAATCATCAGCGTGTTTGAACGAGTTACTCACTCGTCGGAAGAAACCTGTCCCCTGCTGTTTCCTTACAGAAAAAAAAAGAGAGAGCGAAGGATATGGTCTGGTAGCCGGCGCATGATGTAGTCTAAAGTACTAGAAAATAAAGGTAAGGTTTCTAATTGATAATTAGAATAACTATTTAAGGTTTTTACGTAAAATACATGTTGTCCTGTCATAAACGATTCGAAAAGCTCTGAGATATTTCATTTTCAGCTATTATTCTTTTGCCGATTGTTATGATTTTGTCAAACTTAAGATTTGTCTGTTCAGTCTCTCATACGTTCGATATGCATGTGCATTTATACATTATAGCAATTTAAGTGCTTGTTGTTTCATACAGTACAAAAATAGAAGAAGAAAAAAAGAGTAGAATGTAACATAAAAGTTAAAAACCAGATGCAGTTACCAAATGACAATATCTGCGCCGCTTGGTACTTTTTCTGGTGCCGGAGATTTCTTGAAATTTAATATTTTTCTTTATTGGATGACCTGCAAATAGATTTTACTCTACTTTCGCTTACCGGCACACCCAACTTTTCACGGCAAAGGCTAAAGCTGGCTGGGCGGTGATGAGACGTTACATAGCTGTGCAGGGCAATACTGTAATTTTCATCGCAAAGAGAAACTCAGGTGAATATTGACAGCCTGAAAAAGATGAACTGCGAGCTAGTACGGCGGAGTGGACCACCGGCATCAACTGGCTGGCCGAGAGAGAGAGAGAGAGAGTGCAGTCTCCGTCACGTTTCTGCTCTCCCTCGCTCTCGTTTCTCTCTGCAACCCGAATCTCCCCCACGCACGTTTGGTTTATTCACGCATTGGCAGAACAACTGACGGGACAGACTGAAAAACTGAATTGAGATGACCCTTCGAGCAGCCCCTCATGAGTCATGATCGTACCTGCTTGCACGCCGGGTCAATGCAAACTGCAAAGCCCAGGCCCAGCCGGCCAGCACCGTCGCAAACAAACGAATTAACTCGCGTCATGTACTCCAAAATTCAATTTCGTCCGCGCCTAACCCGTCTCTAAACTCAGGTTCACTTGAGCCAAAATGAGAAACACCGAAAAAACAATGCATCACTTGAGATGACTTCCTTCGGAACGGTGGCGCACACTCGTCCATCGCCGTCGCCGGCATGCAAAAGACCACAACGTTCATTTCTCACCGGAGGAAACACGACCCAGGTCCATACACTGATATCACGAGGTATCCCGTTTGATTATCTGCTCACGCAGCTTTCCCTTCCCGCCCGCCGCGAGACAGGCGCAAGAAAAGCTCATCATTTTGACGCGAACGTCTCATGTGTGTGTGTGTCGACGCATCCGAATCTATCTGACGTTCCATCCATCCATCAAGCTTGCCTAGACATATTTTTGTCGGCCATTCCTCAGGTGCGCCCAAAAAGTTGATCCTCTTCGTCCTGTGATCAATCTCCCTGATCTGCTCATGAAAAGATGATCCTTGGGGGTGCTATCTCCATTTCTCGCTTTGGTTCTCTTTTACCTCTGCTTTTTTTTACTACAAGGCTCCGTATGTGCCAGTGGTAATGCCCGTTTGTGCGTCTACACTCTACAGAGGCCCCTGCGCCTTTTTTTGGGGCATGCAAACAATGGGAGTATGGGACACGTCGAACAGCCTTGCGTCCTGCAAGGATGCTGAAATGCTTGCCTATAAAAGGACACGGAACTATAGTAAAAACTTGACTGGCACAGTAGATTAATGAGAGGTACTGATGGTTTCAACAAATTTGGTAAAGAAAAATAGTAAATTATTTATTTTTGTATTATTTGTTCCATCTGCAACTATAACGCAAGAAGATAATGGACTAAAACTGAACTACATTTGTTTGTAACTTTTCTTCAACATTTATCCAGGGTATTTCCTTTACTTTGATACATGTTCTGTTTTTCTCTAGTTACTTTAACTTTTTTTACTCCTCATCATTTTCAATGTTAAATGGAGACCCAACCTAGGAAGACTAGATAATTTTTCATTAAGGAGAAGAAAACGACCAAAAATAGGCACCCAAAATTTAAGTTTCTAGGGGCTCAAACCTGGATGGCTAGGGGTAAATTCCAACACCTCCTCTCCTACCCAACTGGGACAAGCCCAGTTTCTATCATTTCAATGTTGTAAATATCATAATTTTCTACAATTGATTGTGATGGCATCATTCTTTAAATTTATTATACAGTACTTAAAAAAAGGGTGTCATCTACAGATTTATAGATTTGTACAACAAAATTATGTATTTTCTGCAACCTTGTTTAATAAAACAATATATTTAAGGACTTACATCACAAAAGTACATATTTTACAAAGCTATAGTTTTGTGATACAAGGTTGTATAATATATGCAGTTTCGTGACACAACTTTTTATATTAAGGCCCTATTTGAATCCTTCTAGTTTTTACAAAGCTAATTTGCAGAAACTTGTGTTTATAACAAAATATTTTTTTTCGGTGTGGTAAGTGGCATGCTAGGTGTCTGGTGTTGGCCCAGTCACTACACCATATCATACCTTTACCCACAATAAAGTGTGGGCAAACGTAGTTTATTCTTGTCAGATTAAGTGTCGGGAAAGGATAAAGGATTCACTATCATGTAAACTTCCAAATGTTCATTATTACGGAATGGCTCTCACTCGCATATGCGAGGTGAAGTCGTCTCTCGCCAATGCCAACGCCCTTCGTCTTCATTGTTTATCTTCTACCTTCTACCTCCCAACGCCGACGCCATTCGTTGTTGACCGCGCCATCGTCCTCGTCGTTGGATCTAGACTTTTTAGTTGCATGGGGTTTGTACTTCCAAGTTCCATCCTCCTCCTGTCGAACAAAGCAAATAGAATAAGGATGGTCGGCGGTGTGTGGGCAGGCGACGAGGGCATCGCCGGCCACGGTGGTGGTCGCCAGCGATGGAAGGAGTAAAGGCGGGGGCATCGGATAGGACGAGTTAGCACGATGGTTGTTGCCCGGGTAGGCGGCAAGGTCGTCGCCGACTGCGATGGTGATTGCCTTAGGGGGGGGGGGGGGGGGGTCGTATCTGACAAGTTAACGAGGGGGCAAGAGGGGCGGTGGGTTGGCATGGAGCGGCACAGCAAGGTGGCACGGGGCGCTGCCTACCGTCCGTGGTGGAGGAGGTGGTGGGGAGGGAAGGCGGATGCCTTTGGGGAGAAGTAGCTTCGTCTCGCACAAGGGAGGGCGATTCGGCCTCTCGTTACTATGTACGAAAATGTACTTAAATAAAGTAACACGGGACACTTGATCCACATCATTTATTATTATTTTTTTTGCAACAACAGGACATCTGTAGGCTGCACAAAACAACATTTGGAGATAGTATCGCCCTTCACCCCTCAACCAAACAGCAAGTACGTACTTAAGAGAAAATTAAAAGTGCAGCAGATAGCAAAATGAAACAAAAGAGCAGCTCATCATGCATCAACCCTTGACCCCTCAACCAAAAGAGCAAGTACGTAAGAGAAAACTGAAAGAGCAGCAGATAGCACAATGAAACAAAAGAGCAACTCATCATCAACCCTTACGGTACAAGCCCAACACATATAGTTCGTTCTACAAGTACGTGCACTCGGCAGATTAATGGATCGATCACATAATCCATCACACGTGTATATATGATCGATCTATCCATCTGCAGGTATACGTTGATATTCATCAGAGAATAGCGCGCACAAATGTTCGGTCCAAAATCAACAATACGACTTGCCCGCCGCGGCGCCTCCTCCCTCGTGTTCGACGTCGGAGACGGCACCGTCATCGTCGTCGTCGAGGCCGCCGCCACTGCACCCGCCGCCGACGGCACCGTGGCCGTGTCCAAAGGCGCGCGCGTGGTCCTTGAGCGATCGCTTGTGCTTGAACTCGGAGCCGCAGAGGCAGTACCATAGCCTGCCGCAGTTCTTCTCGTGCGTGCGCCAGTCGCCCTTGACGGCGAAGGCCTTCCCGCAGCGGCGGCAGAGGAACGGCTTGAGCCCGTGCTTGCGCTTGTAGTGCGTCTGCAGCGTGCGGAAGTCCTTGAGCGGCTTGGCCCGCGGGTGGTCGATGTTGTTGCGGCAACCCGGCGCGCAGCAGTAGCACGGCAGCCGCAGCATCGCCGTCGGCTGGATGCCGCGCAGAGACTCCGGGCCCTTCCGGTACTGCGACCCGTGGCCCCACATGTGCATCTGTAGCGAGCAACATGTTGATCAATATCATCATCACATCAAGCACAAGTAATCAGCTCATCTAATATAATGTAGTCTTGTACAATGTACAGTACTGCTAGTAGTACCACTAGGCAAGCAACACACTCCTATGTATGTGACTAAAGACTAGTGTAATGTGCGGTACATGATTATATATAGGGAAGTTGCTAGTTAATTTTTAGCTGACTGAAAGTTTTGGTAATTTAAGTCAGCTCTTTATTTTATTAGATCTAAATTCAATAGTTTATAATTATTATTAAAAAAATCCTATAAAAAAATTAAAATACAAAATAATAAACCATCAACTAAAAACTTTTAGTCAATTAAAGGCTACGAAACATGTTATATATATGCTGAAAATTCTTTCGCGAAGCAAGGGTGTTCATGTCATCATTGGATCATGGATGAGGCAACGCGACTACTCCTACACTCCGGTGCCATTTTCATCATAACATTGTATATGTACAGGACTAGTAGATGATTATATATATGCTGAAAATTAATTTCGCGAAGCAAGGGTCGAATCATTTCGAGGCGTCTGGATATCATCACTGGTTGTTTATATGTGATCAGAGGAGATGGCCGGTCTCTACAGTATCCTCATGAGCTCTCTGGGTGGCAGAGGTCAGTCAGTGATGAAACCGGAGAAACCGCATGAGTGCAGGGAGAGTGCCTAGGTAGCTTTCGAAAGTGACGAGAGAGCTGTAGCTAGCCTTCGCTTGTGTGTTTGCGTTGTTCCTTTCGGAAGGGGCACGTACAGCTGAGAGAAAGAGAGAGCGTTGTACCGTGTAGTACGTGATTGTTGTGTCTGCGCACAGTGAGCGTGGCAGAGACGGCATAGCTAAGCTACAGCAAAGTGTACTGCACATCTCTTGCAGTTCTTGGGAGGCGCGCGAAGGCAGAGAATCCTAACAAGTCAATGCTTAATTAATTAGCTTGCTGTGAAAAACAAAATAATGATAAGGTCGCTGACAGGGACTGATGATGATCAATCATCTTAAAATAATAAGGAGAGGTAGTGGACTGCACGATCATGCGAGTAGTGTAGAAGAAAGTGGCGGCCGGGCATGGCCTGAGCAGGCCAGAAGAAGCAACTTTTTGAATCAGATATTCAGACCAGACACACACTACCTGATGACTAAGCCTCGTGCATGATGCATATAAATATGTAGGTTTGCATAAATCATCGAAGCTGACGATAGATATCCTCGCTGAGTCACTGGAACCTGAACTGCGATCGCGCCTGCATGCGTCTCCAAAGTAAGAAAGACGAACTCCCGAAAAAGCCAACGCCTCCAGAAAAGCATAAAAGTTGCATGCATGCATGGCTTCTGCATGCGGGCCGTGCCCGTCTTGTTCAATCACACGAAAAGCGCCGGCGCCCTTGGCCATCTGCGCTTAATCTTCGGTCAGGACAGTTCAGGCACCAGAGAATTTGTATGTATATTTTGTAACGTACAGTTTCACATGAGCAGTTAGCTAAACCAGAGGACAAGCGCCACGGAAGAACTGTTTGCTTCTTTATTTTGCTATTTCAACCAAAAGGATAGTAGATTTGTGGACAACATAGACATGGGTAGCGTATAGAACTGATGGGATTCGCGTTCCCATTTTTGATGTACCTACGGCTATCGCACTTCTAAGATCCAGATCATCATTGTTATGCTTTGTCGTACAAACATATAGCATACGGTAAGGGATCAGCAGTTAAGAATTTAGAGAAGTCAGACTTGATGTTCCTCTTTGGTCCGACAAAGGGAGCCGCGGCTATTTACAGCAACAAGCTGCTATGTTCATGTTCATCTCACAACTTGCTTCAGAGTTCAGAGCTGTAGAAACTTTAATTATTTACTAACCTACTACTGACATTTGGGGACATCATTTATTGTTATTCCAATTATTGGGATCAACCCATATAGTCTGGCAACCCCAAAATTTGTTCCATTAAATAAACAGATGAAAAGAGAGATAGGAAGCAAATGGCATCAGGCACTGTTTATTGATCATGAAATAAATGAGCCTGAAAGAAAATTGAGGACTAATCATGGAAGAGAAATGAACCCCAGTTAAGATTGAGGAGCACTGATTTCAGTTTGTAGTAGATCGAAATTGCGTTTGAGGAAGCCACTTCAAATTCTTAGGTAGGATCTAACCCAAATTGTTACTAGCTAGGAGTAGTTGGGAGCAAGATCTAATAATAGTAACAAAAAGAAGAGGAGACAACAGACAAGGTGCATGTGTAGATATGAAGCAAGAAGAACACGGGGGCAACTGAATTAATGAACGTGGCTCGCGGCTCACCTGCATGTTGTTGTACCGGTTGAAGGTCTTGAAGCAGACGGGGCAGGAGAACTGCGTCGGCCCGATCAGGATCTGCGACGGCGTGGGGATCCAGTATTGCCCCTTGTTCAGCCGCCCGATCATCGCCGTCGACGGGAACCCTAGCGGCGCCGCCGCGGCCTCCTCCTCCTCCTCTTCCTCCTCCACGCCGGCACCGTTCGCCCTGTCGTTCTCCTCCCCGACGCCGTCGTCCTGCTGCTGTCTCGGTCGGGAAGACGAGACGAGGTTGACCAGGCCGGCGCTGGTTGTCGGCAGACCGATGCGCAGCGCTACCGTCTCGTCTCCCGCCGCGGAACCGCCGACGCCGGACTCCACGTCCATCGGGTCGCCCGCCGCCTTGGCGTTCAGGTCGGCGAAGAGCCCGCCCACGCGCTGCTGCTGGCCGTGGCTATTACTGCACGCTGGCCCCACCTCCTCCTCTTCCTCATCCTCTCCGTCCTCATCGGAATCGGCCTCTGCCCGACGCCGCTGCTCCTCTTCTCGGGAAGCAGGAGCGAGCGAGAGGAGGGGCAGCGCTTCCCGGAGCGGCGGCGAGGGCGGGGCGTACGACGGCACCACCGTCGTCGGTGCTGCCGGCGGAGGCGTAGGGAAGAACGGGAGGGAGTAGGCGGCGGCGGCCGGAGGAGTAATTGCCGGCGGTGCCGGCTGCGTCGCGAGGTGGTAGTAGTAGCGGTGGTGGTGGTGGTTCTTGAAGAAGCTCGTGTAGGGGTTCTCCATGGCGCGGCAGCAGCAGCTAGCTCTGGTGGTAGTAGCTTGCGCGCTTCTAGTCCTGACTCCTGCTACAGCAGTAGGAGACACCTGTGTGGTTTGTGTGCGGCGTGGTGGTTAGAGAGAGCCTCTGGGTTATTATAGAGTGCGCGCGCGCGCGAGGGGACGGGTAAAGTGTGAAACGTTTACTAGTGCACGCTTGAGCTAGAAGAGGAACTGCTCCTGTGGGTGATCCATTTTGGAGCCATCGTCCTTGTACCTATCTGGCTACTCGCTCATTCATGCATTCACTGCAACTTGTGGCAACCTGAGCCAAAGTGAATTTTGTTGCCATGACACATTGTTTACACTCCGTTCAGAAATAGTAAGATGTCATTTTAGCTTTGTGCACCGGAGACGGCGTGCAACAAGAAAGATGATGCTTTTACAAATAAAATATTTAAAAATATGATATTCGTTACAATGTAACATGCCCTAAAATCCAAATTTTTACGCTCACCATTTTGACTAATTTTACCATTGAGAAAAGCACATTATTCATATGGGGAAAATGGGAAAAAAAATTCAATCCTCGTTGTTAGTAAAAGATATCTAAAATAATTCATGACTCATCTCAAAAGTATTGTGCCCCATAATAAGAAACCGGAACACACATGCTATAAAATGAATGTTCTCCACATTGATTTCATATAGTATCATACTTTCCGTGTTGACCAGTGTGAGAACTTAAAGTCATCAAATGGCACAAGAATTTTTTGAAACTACATATTACTATGTACCAATGGTACTCTGCGAAACATTAATATTTTTCAGAAAAAACTAGGGGAATACATATTTGAGATGAAAAAGGTATCATGTTTATAGGTACACCATGTACTATTTAATTAATGTTTGATACAATTTTAAATTCCTCCTTCTGATGGTTTGAACATTCCTAAATAGTTGTCTTGTATTACCACCGAGCTTCCGATCTCATGTATAATCCATATATCAAAACTATTACTAATAATAGATATGTCATTGTTTTTATGTTGGCTAGAGTAAGAACTTATGGTCAGGAAATAGCACTAAAGATAAAGAGACTTCCTAATTTGCAGCTCCTCTTTCAGTCATTAGATTTAGATCCAATAGTTTATAGTTATTATATAGAAAATAAA
Source organism: Eleusine coracana subsp. coracana (assembly GCA_032690845.1). Lineage (NCBI taxonomy): Eukaryota > Viridiplantae > Streptophyta > Magnoliopsida > Poales > Poaceae > Eleusine > Eleusine coracana. Next base: position 51,509,177 of record CM064427.1, on the reverse strand, counting down.
AAAACATAGTAACAAACTATCGAGTGAATGCTTTCAATCGATTAAAGGCTAGGAATATGAAAGATAAATGAAGCCACAAATTTGGCACAACAGGCCATACACTAAAAAAATACAAAGTTTTCTAGGAAAATTTAACGAATACCTATTGGTGATGAAAATTCATCATGTTTAGTGGTATAATATGTAGTACTCATACTGCTTAACTTTTGGTCCAGTTATATTGCCTAAAGAGAAGGTCTAGTCCAGTTATTGAAGTCTCTTTTGGATGCCTGAACATTTCTAAATAGGCATCTTGTGTTACCATCAAGCTTTAGATAGCATGCATAACCCCATATTCAATATTGCTGGTAACAACCACATTGATATGAGATATATCATGTGAGAACTTAAAGTCAACAAAAATCAAGATCGACGAAGCTGCATATTTGGCACAACCAATGGTACTATGAGAAACATAAAGATTTCCCCCCAAAAAAACTAAGTGCATATCTATTTCATTTTTTAGATAATGGAACAGGGTTCCAGCCTCTGTATTAAGTGCATATCTATTTCATATGAAAAAAAATATATCAAGTTCAGAGGTACAATATGTAGTACCTGTACTGTTAAGCGTTTGTTTGAGTTGTTAAAACCTCTGGTATGTACACATCACCGTGACATAGTTTCGATATAGACCAATGTGAGAACTTAAAGTCAAAAGGTAGTAAACAATTAAAGCCACATAATTTGGCACAAGCAATGATTTGTACTGTAATTAACATGAATACTTCGAGGAAAACTGAAGAAGTAACTGCTTGGGATGAAATTTCATCATGTTTACAAGTACAATACGTGTGTAGTACATGTATTATTGTCTAGTATTTTTTTATCGAGAGTTATTGAAACCTCCTATGGTTTCTCTTTCTCAAGTTCCTTGTGCGGAGTGGGTTCCTTCCTGTACGCATCAACGTATTGCTACTTGCCGTCTCGTTTTCTCATTATTGACGGTGTCACTTGCCATGTTGTCATCAGGATACCGACTACTAAAAGCATTGTGCAAAAGATCCGATATGGATACGAAAAATACATAGCTGCCGTAGGAGTCAAAATGTAGATGTAAATACTACCTGGACGTGCTTATTACTGCCACTTAGGCTGACTCCAACAACAGTATGTATTTCTATTTTTGTCTCTTCAGACGACATTGTGCCTCTTCATTTCATCTTCAACAACACGATGTAATTGGCGATGCAAAATACATCAGAGAAAAGAGAGAAGCCAAAATTGGCTTCTCTCTCTCCTCCGATGTATTTGCTCGGCCCAATCGAATGCATCCATGAAGCGGACGTGGACGAGCGCGGGAGCAGAGCACGCCGGAAGCGGTGGCGGAGGCGCGCGGGCGGAGTTCGCCGACCACAGAGGCATCTGGGCGCGCGTGGACGCGGGATCGCTAGTGCGCACAGGGGCGGCTACTTGAGCAGACCCGCAAGCAGCGACGGCGAGGCGCGACCCGAGCAGCAAGACGAGCTGGCGACGGGGTAGCGCTGCTGGTGGCTCCTAACGACGGTTCCTGGTGCTGAGGCTGAGCGCGAGCCTGCTGCTTGATGGTGCTGGAGAAGGCCTGATCCTAGATCTTGGTGAAGGCCCGATCCTAGATCTTGGTGAAGGCCCGGTGGATGGCGTCGTGGATGGCGTCGTGGTGGTGTGACGCGTTGAGCGCGAGGAAGTGGTGGCGCAGCAGCTCGCGGAGGTCGTCGCCTATCGCCATCGACCACCGAAAATCGCCCAGCAGGTCGGCCGACTGCTTCACCACCGCCAGCGTCGTCCCGTCGAGCCTCACGGGTGATTTGTAATTAGGGATGCCTATTATTGTTGAAGAACACCTTATTTGCCTCTTCCTTTAGCTACTATACACATGAGCTAAACGATGATTTGTCTCTCTAAAATGGCTATTGTTATTGGAGTCAGTCTTAGTACTGTTTAGAATAGAAAAGGTAGTATGCCGTAATACTGTTTCTATATGTAGTTGCATCGAAAAGACTCTGTTGAGTCTGTGTGATTTTTTTCCGCCTCTTCTCTGTAATTTATTAATTGAGGAGAAGTCATCTAGACTATTTTTTTCGTGTCCAGATGTGTCCGTAACATTATTGTATTTAGTTTGTGTTCTACAATGATTCACTAATCAGTTTGAGCCGTTTTTGAACCATTTTCTAATCCTTAGTTGAATTGGGCTCCGATTTGAATTTGATATTTTACACTAACAATAATTAATTATCTATTGCTTTAACATCATATTTTGGATGGAAACTAATAACAAGAATTCCAATAATAACTCACTCCAAAATTATTATAATAAATATTTTTTAAAAAACTTAAAAAAGTAAATCAAAATAAAAATAGAGCAAATGCTCAAGCCAAAAAAAATTAATTAATTGAAAACCTTTTATAGTTATAAAAAACATTTTAATCATAAAATTATTTAACAAAGACATGTGGCAACGCACGGGTATTTGCTAGTTTTTTTATACACGTACAATTCTATTTCACATGGATATATGAAAAATTAATTTATCTCACTTATTAATTTTGTTGTGTTTCTTTTGTGTAAATCACCATATATAAGCAGGTTTTGTAATAAATGTTACGTTGTGTACGATCTCGCAGGTAGTAAGACTCTTCTCTATCTTTATCTCTACAATCTATTAATTGAGGTGTGATCGTCCACTTTGTGTCCACAAAGTTAGAGATTAAATTTAAATCGGTTTCATACTTTCCATATCAAGTACTGAATTTCAAAAATCATAACTCTTTCGTCCGGAGCTCAAATTAAGCAAACTCTGACTCTATATCGTAGCTCTTGAAAATTTCTACAATTTTGGTATTCAATGGAAGTCCAGATCTCACCGTTTTGGTTTCTAAATATGCGATGCAAAAATATTTGTTCTGGTTCACACTTCTCTACGTAGGTCTCTATGTAGGACCCATATCTTCTAGCTCTGAAGTCTAAATAATATGATCCATATATATTTCAAATAGGCCTCGACGAAATCTATAACTTTCATGTTTAACTTTTTTCATTGGAGCAAGTTTTCAAATTCAAAATCGTATTGCAATACAGAGTTATTTTGTAGACTGCATAAATTAATTTTTTCTTTCGGATAAAACTTCTAAAATAGGGAAAAAATGGTAAAAAAATATTATTTTTAATATATAAAATGGTATACTAAAAAACATCAACAGTAATATAAATATGATCTTTTATGTAAATAATAATAATAATATTGTATATATCTAAAAATTATATTGTGTAAATAATTCATAAAGTCATAAAGAGTGTTTTATCTTTTAAGTCCGTAGCAACGCACGGATACTTTGCTAGTAATCTATTAATTTAGGTGAGGTCATTCACGCTATCAAAAATCTGTCGTACGTCCACAAAGTTAAAAATTGAATCCAAATCAGTTTCGTACCTTTCATATCAAGCATCGAATTTAAAAAATCATAAATCACTCATCCGGAAATAAAATGAGGCAAACTCGGACTCTATCTCGTAGCCGTTAAAATGTTCTAAAACTTTTATATTCAATATAAGTCAAGATTCTGCCGTTTTTATTTTTAAATTTATGATGCAAAAATATATATTCTGATTCGGACTCCTCTACGCAGGTCTCTGTATGGGGTCCATATCTCTTACCTCCGGAGTCCAAATAATATGATCCACATATGTTCCGAAAAGGTTTCGACGAGATCTACAACTTTCGTGTTTTGACAGTTCTCATTAGAGTATATATTCAAATTCAAAATCGTGTCACAATACAGTACTATTTCTATTCTCCTGAATCGATTTTTCCTACGGTATAAAGCTTTTAAAAATCTTTACGCATTAGGTCACGACCTTCATTTTGCATGTTGGACTTCATAGAAATCCAGTAGTGTCTTGTAGGCGTTATGACCTTATAAGAATCCCTCTTTACATGGTGAATTGGGTTTTATATCAGTACTTCTCATATTTGAGCATTGTTTTTAATGTTATTTCACTTAATTTTGCATCATAGTACTCAAACAACACTACATGTAGAAATCATTAACATTACAGATAAAAAAGATATTTATAATAAGAATATGGTGAAAATGATAGAAAGTTTGTTATTTATGACATATAAAATGGTACACTAAGAAGTACCAACAATAATAAATATTATTTTTTATAAAAATTATCAATAATTATATTATATAAATAATTTATATTTAAATTATAAAGAGTGTTATTTTTTTTAACCCATAGTAACACACGGGCATTTTAATCTCTACAACGTATTAATTGAGGTGAGGTCGTCTAGACCACTTTTTTCATGTCCAGATATGTCCATAACGTTGTCGTATTCAGTTTGTATGCTAAAATTATTCACCAATCAGTTTGAGCTAATCATTTGTTGAATTGGACTCTGATTTTAATTCTATATTTTATACTAATAATAATTAACCATCTATTGCTTTAGCATCATATTTTTGGATGAAAACTAATAATAAGAATTCTAATAATAACTCACTTCAAAATTATTATAATAAATATTGTTTAAAAAACTTAAAAAGGTAAGCGAAATAAAAATAGTGCAAATGCTCAAACAAAAAAATTGATTGATTAAATTACAAAAAAATATTCTAAATATAAAATTTTTTAACAAAGACCCGTGACAACGCACGGGTATTTTACTAGTAGTTTATTATATATCTAAAAAACTATAATTATGCCGGTTCCCCGTAGGCCGTAGCATAGACAGATTTGTAGATAAACAGAAAGAAGCACAATTTTGAATTTTTCATCTTAACCTAGCGGAGTAGTATAGTGCTCATAAACAATGATCTGATGCAACTTAGCCGCACCTGCCTTTCTCTGGGTTGCTGTGTCGCCGTCGGCAGGGCCTTCAGGTTGGAGAGCTTGCCTATCTAAAAGAGCCTAACCTGCCAACCAGGTGCCCGTCCAGTCACCATCGATCCAGCGACATATGACGAATGATGCCCGCCTGTGCCGGCCGGCGGCTCGGGTGGAGGAGGAAGACGACGCGCGACCACACCAAAGGATGATGATTATGTACACGCCGCGCGCTGAGAGCAACCGGTTTAGCTAGCTAGGCAAACCACAGTGGTCAAGTAAATGAGCATGTGTACGTTTCTCCCCCCATCAGAGAGAAGATGGTGCGTCTAGACAGCAAATAAACATGGACCATGCGTTGCCATCGCAGTAATTAGGGGGTGTGGTGTGGTGTGGCCATGTGGGCACGTATGTAATCACATAAAAGCTGTGAATATAATGATAACTGCAGAGAAATCATTTGCTACACGTATCAATGTAGTAACTAACTTCGAAACAACTATAATCGAGCCTTGCTGCCTCTAGCCGAATGAAACATAGCTCGGGGATTTTCTCAAATTTTCTTTTCTATTTACAGCTGACTAAAACACAAAAAAGCTATGGTGCTGTTGGTACCGAAATTTGGCTCGGCTAGCCAAATTCCTGCCTTCTAGTGGTATATCAGCTCAATCTGAACCACATCCAAATTCGTGATGTCGAGCTACACTACGGAAAATCTCTCATTTGCCGAGTGTCAAAGGCACTCGGTAAAATCCCTAAAACACTCGGCAAAGTCGAGCACTCGATAAAAAACTATCGGCAAAACGCTCTTTATCAAGTATTTTTTTATCACGCACTTGCTAAAAAAACACTCGATAAAATATAAATCACGAAAAATAGCAAACCTCTTCTCTCGGCAAACCTCCGGACACTCGGCAAAGGGGGGATTTCCCGTAGTGCTACTAGCTACCTGCATCTCTAACCCACTAGCTACAATTATGCCCCACATGCAACTTACAACTGACATTCAATTATGTTGGACCAGTAACATACAATGCCTGAAACGATGAAATCCTCCGGATGACTAAATATTTAACCAGAGGACACGCATCCACGTATTACATGTACGATCAGTTCTTTCGCATGCAACATGCATGCATTAACGCAAACATGCCACATGAAAATTTTCCCGGCCCAGAGGATAAACTGCGAAAGATTAGGCACGACTAATTAACCGACATCTATAACTAGACAATGTGGATCATATATATAATTTAATTCACCATTAATTTCCACATGATTTAGATTTATATTATTTGTAGTATTTCTTTCTGCACCCACAATGACAGGGAAAAAAATGTGGTCAATAACTGAATATCTATTTGAGAGAAATGTATGGTCAATAAGTAAATATTTATTCAAACCCGGCATTCAAATCGTGACAGTACCTATAGCGGCGGACTTAACCGGCTGCAAGCCACTGTTGTCATCAATTGGATGATCCGTGCAATTCCTGTAGATTGATGGAGAGCTTAAAACAAGGCATCAATTTGCTCTACAGGTCAAGACGTCAGGTAGAATAATTTGATCTTGAAATAATTCTACATGCATTGATTAACACTTAGAAGTGTCTTAATGATGCTCCTGTTGGCTGTATAGACTGGACTTAATTATTGATATTACATGATTTCACCGGCCGGAAAGCTTACTTAAAAAAAAGGGGCTGAACACTTCAGGAATGTATAGTACCTTCCCAAACCGTACCATGGCTATGCTTCTAAGGAAGAATCAGGATTATAGTTGATTTAAGAAGCCCTCTAAGAAATATTACACTCCTTTATTCTGTAAATTTGTACTTGTCATTAGTGTGCATATATGAATATTGTGTAGTAAAATATAAAGTAACTAATAATCCAACAAATGTAGTCCAAAATGAAACTGAAATTATGATTAGTGAAGTGCATTTCGATCGAGACAAATATGTCCATCCAAATCAACAAGTTACACGTCAACATCTGGTTCTGGAAAGATACGTTGTCTAGATTACTCATTTGTGACTGTGTTTTCTGTCTGTGCTAGGCAGTTTCATATCTCTTTTTTTTTTTTTTTTTTTTTTTTTTTGCGACTAGGCAGTCTCGTAATTTTCTTGACAAATGCCAAAGAACATAATACACTGTTCTAGGAGTAATTAGTCAGTCGATGATTCGATCACTATACATAGCCGGTGGGGATTAGGGTAACTGAACCGGAGGCAGAGGCAGACATCGTCCTAATAAGAGTACATCACTCCTAACCATTTTCCTACGTGTCCTGGGCGGCCAGGCCCACGGCCCCAACCAAAAGGAGGTCGCGTGATCAATCGAGCATTCATAGCTTCTCTTTGCCAGCTTCACCTGCGACCGCGACGTGCCTCTTCTCCGGCCGGCCGGTGTGTACTGCGTGCTGAAGTACCACGCTTTCTTCTCCAGCCGGCAGGTGTGGATGTGTTGTACCAGTATTCCGTCAAGCTCCTCGCCGCCGGCGTCTTACAACGTGTTTGACGCGTTGGTGTTAGGAGTAGTAGCTGCCGGGCAAGTTTGGGCAGTCTCGAAACTTTACTTGAGCATGTGCACATCGATCTTGTGTTCTTCCAGGAAACATTACTTGAGCATATGCAAGTAGTACTCCCTCTAGATGGGCTAGAAGATGTGACGAGGTAGAGGATCCGAGCAGACAGAGTGGGTTCAAGGTATAAGCAATAACTCGGCAACAGCGACAGCATTGAATTGGTAATAGTGGCCAGAGAAGAAGGGAGTGGTGGTGTGATGCGTACAATAGTGATGTGGTTGGGCTTGCACGGAAGGACAAGCTGAGGAAGGGGGCAGACTGGATGCATTTAATCGCGGACACATGGAAAAGGAGAGCGCGTCCATGATCCATCCCATCCACCTCCGTCCGACCTAAAGGAGAGGGCGCTGATATCTCTCTCTCTCGTCGCGATCCAGCCACGTTTCCTCAGCAGGCCGGGGCGCCTGGCCCCAGCTAGCTGAAGCTAAAAATCGGTCGTCGCTCATGCTTGCTTTGATTGAATTATTAATTCGTGTGGGTAGGTTGTGGTTTTAGTTAGTTAGTTTGCCCGGGCGCCTCTCCGTATTGATGGCCCCGGCATAAAATTACATCCTCCGTTATTTGCACTACTCCCAGTAGTAGCTTCACCATGTTGCAAATCGTGACCAGAGACATCCCAAGCTATAGCATCTGCATGCAGAGTAAGCTTCATGTTGGAACAAATTTGACACATATCCTTATACTTCAAGGGACATGGCGCGTCAACGACTATAATCTTAGACTCTATCTTAGTCAGATGTGTAGTCCAGATTTCCAGGAGAAGCAAATACAGCCGCCACACCTCCTTTATACACGTCGTCCTTCTTCCACAAACATTCTTCTCTCTTCTGATTCTGACGTTTTGGGCGTGGCACGGGGAGCCTGAGAGTCGGCATCAAACACAACAGACTTTCCTTCTTTCCCTAGTCGGAAAAACGTCGTACGTGCGGCCAAAAGTTACCTGCAGCGGAAGGTCAGCAACTTTGACAAAAATATCTAACCCATCGGAGAAAGTCAGAAGCTTATTAGACGGTACAAATAAATTCAACGGGCGTAACTCACGGACAGCCAGGTATTTTCGTCGACCCGGCGCGACACGGGTACAATGCGACCCCGGCGTATGCGCGCACGGAACAGGCGCGCCATCAATACGGAGAGGCGCCCGGGCAAACACGCCGCCGACGCCCGACGCGCGCGCAGCATCGATCGCCGCCTGCGTCGCTGTGCGCGATCGCCCCGCACCCGGACGGACCACAGGGTAGTATATCATCAATAATTATGCGTGGGGCTACAGTAATCCCAGCAGACAAAAGGAACAAAGCACGTTGGCGAGAAGGAGAGGAGACCTGTAGGATGGCGACGCAGCAGTGTGGCTAATTCATGACTAATGACACGCTCCACACCACACCACATCAAGCGGCAGCCATCAATCAAAATATAATTATGTATATATGGCGCCTCTCTTCCACCCACGGTCCCGCCTGCCCACCGCCTGCCGTGGACCGGCGGTGCCCCACCGTGGAACGTACAAGCCCCGACGCTCTCGTCTCAGCCGCCGGCTCGGTCGACGTGAGGTGACGATGAGGCTGCGGCGCAGGCCAAGATCATCTCATCAATCAGTACAGTTGGCGGCAACGACGCATGGTGCTCTCTGTCTCGGCGGGAACAGAGGAAGAAGGATCGCGGAGACGTCGGCGTGTGCATAGCAAACTGATGGAACGCGACGGCCCATGCCCGCAGCAGCCAAGCACCGCCGCGGTCGTATTAACTGCGTTCGCGACGATCGCTTGCGTTCTGCGACTGTGCAAGTGAATGGCACGAACGAAGCGGAGGCGTCGACCGGCGGCATGGGCCGTTTCTGGCGAAGGGTGTGGCGGCGGCCGGGGCTTCATGATGAGCACTCGATCGAGTTGGTCAGGATACATCCCTCCGCCGGGCGCCATGATCTCTGATCAAGCAACAAAACAGTGTATTTCCATCGGGTTCCATGCAGAGGGACAGGCATTGTTCCACACGAAGCAGCTGAAGTGGAGACGTGGAGTGGATCGGTGTGGTTGACTGCGGAGAGGTTCTACAACATACAGCAGAGTCTGTGTTCTGGCCCAATGTTCCTTTTAGTTATAAGCCCACACGATCACATCAGAGCGGCCCTCTGGCCCAGTAGCCCATGTGTGTTTTCAGCATTCAGCCTTTGCGCGGCGGTGCACGCACCGGTTTGAGGGGAGCCAAGCCGGGCACAATCGATGTCACTAATGATGAATCAGCAGCGGGCAAGGGCAACCAGGCCACGCATCGATTTGTCGATCTCCTAGGCAGGCTGCCAAGCCGGGCAGGCGCACGGCACTCCGGCAGGACGTTGCACACGGTTGCAAAGCGGGCAGGCGACGCCAGTAGCAAGTTTGATAAGGTTACGGGAATGTTTGGATGCTATCCAATGTTTACCTTACCAAATTTTGAAGTTATCAACGTGAGGGTAAAACTAAAATAAGGGTAACAACATGTTTGGATTAAAACCTTACCAAATTGTATCATTGTAGTTATAATGACAGGTAGGACCTATTTATCATATAACATTTTTTTATTAAAATATTCTCAAATGAGATCTTGTTTTGTAGATACAATTACAGGGAGTACAATGGTTCAAACGGATTATAATTTGAATATGCAGTTTAGCTAATATAATCATTTTAAACTTGTGGACTAGAAAAGCTAAAAGCTACTGCAGCCAACCAAGTGCTCACACGTTAGAGCCGGTGCATTGCTAAATTTTGGCGGAACTTTTGCTCGCCCTCAAGATGACCAACATTATCTACTATCTTTACCAAATTTTCTTAGGCAAGCCAAATAAGAGTAGCAATCCAAATACATGCAAAATTTCATGGGCATTACCAAATTTTGGAAACATTCATATTGGTAAGCAACCAAACTCACCCTACATATTTGCCTAAATACACTGCAATTCCTTGTCAGTCGGATTTTTTTTTGGGTAACTGGTATGAACCAGACTCCGTGTACAAAAAACTTCAGAAACACAATATTCTTTTAGCTGATATGGTTCTTATAACTGCCCTATTTGTGACGAAAACTATACTCTCACAACTGCCAACCACCTTTTTACTTGAAGCATAAGATGTTTTTTTGGGGGAAATACTTTAGGTCCGACTCCAACATCCAACTCTCAACCGAACGGGGCAGCTGACGATGTCGTGACGTGAATGACCGACCACATATGATTCGCTGGGCTGGCCAAAGACTAAGTCCAAGCGGAAACGTTACCTTGCAAAATTTACTTTGTATTGTTCCCAACTGATGTGCTTTTCAAAATTCAAATTTTTTTGCCCTTCTAATCATCTAACTCGATCATAATTAGATGTACTTTGCGGCAGGCATGCAGGAGTCCTGACCTACTTGATCACGTAGCACAAGGTATGTCAAAAAAAATCCCAGTAGATCATATTGATTTGTTCATATTTTTCTACTTTCCAGGCCTCATACTTTGTCATTTGAATCGTGATGCCCATTTCTTGTCACAAACAACTAAGTAGCGAACATGATTACTTGAATTTATTATTTAGTTACTCATTTGGCAGTGTTGGTATATCTTCTAGTACGAATATAATAGCAATATCCAATCATCTGGTGCATGAACGCAGAAGAGAATAACCGTATGTGTTGTGTATTTTCTAGGCTGCACTTGGACTTGCACTGTAGGCCTTCAACTTCGGCTATGGTGCAGCGTAACAACCTCACGAAGGACACAGCCATCCATGTCATCACGGATCACGGCGTGACGCGAGCTCTGTCGGGTCGGATACTGGTGAGACGTATTAGTTGGACCTATAGCCGGGTTGACAGTGCGGGCATATCTTCTAGTACAAATAGAACATCGATATCCAACCCTTTGGTGCATGAACGCAGAAGAGAGTAATGGCATGTGTTGTGCATTTTCTGGGCCTGGACTTGCGTTGTAGGCCTTCAACTTCGGCTATAGTGCAGTGTAACGTGACCCACGTCATCACGAATCATGGCATGACGCGAGTTCCGTCGGGTCTTATACTGGTGGCATGAACTAAAACCTCCATATTGTTAGGAAGACGTCATCTAGAAGGAAATGGCAAGATTAATTGTTGTCATTATGCATTACAGAAGGTAACTAATTCATTCGACAGCTTTTATCAGTTTTCATTCTCAAAGTATTTCAAATATGAATTTGGTGTCCAAGTCACAAGTGTAATATGTTACATTAAACATGATCACAACAGAATTGAGAGGGAGAATTATTAAGTTCTAATATATTATTTTACATAAGGCTTTACAAAAAGACTAGCATGCAAGTTTTGTTCCTAAATATATGTGATGCGAAGTCTAAAACCAACAAAGAGTTTCACTATGGGAAACATTACACATTACATGTATTATAAATTATTAACACCATATATATTGATAAACACTATGAACTATCTTGCACAATTTGTTTCAAGGAATATTATCAGTACTTGGATCTTGAATAATGCAATTATAATAGGTGTTGTGCTAAAAACATGTCGAGGTAACTCCTCATCTCTTAAGCATGTTACCAAAATTGATATGCTAAAAAATCTTTTTCTCTGGAAACATCCGTCAATGTATTACATACTAGATAATTTTATATGTTATCATGAAAGATATTATTGTTCAATAAATTGATTTGACAAATTAAACCATCGATATTCTTTTTTATAAGAAAAGGATGTGAGATGTGACATTGGAAAATATAGGGAATTAGGACTTTGGAATTGAAGCAAAAACTGATTGTAGATTTTTTTTTCAAATTATTTTTGAATGATTCACTAGTGCCATTATGAAACAAAATGTCTACAACTACCCCTAGACGTGTCTTAAAAGTCTTCATTATTATACTACATAGCCGAAATACCCATATATAGATTTATAAAGTCCCTTAGTGAGTGAAAAAGAATTGAAATGAACCCTATGCTGGCATCAAGTAAATAGTCATCCAGAAATTTATCACAAAAAAATCAGCTAATGAGATATCCCAGAAAATATGACATTAGGTATAATTTGATTATTGATATGGGTATGCCAACCTACTAATTTTATGTAATTTGTAGGTATAATTACCTTGCATGCTCACACGCAAAGTGGATATGATTAATGTGATGTCCACTGTTACGTTGGATAAGTTTCACACTCGTTGTTAATTAGCATCAGTTATCAGTAGCTCAGCCGAATCGGAAAAGTTTCAATTGAAAAGGAGTCGTTTGGATCATCCTTGTGGCTTCCACATCATCTTGCAATTGTTTATTCAGACAGGTCTATCAGTTGAGCCATTTGAAAAGGGACAAATAATTCGGGATTGCAAGGAAGAAAGCGGCTCCATCAGATGGAAGATGTGTTGTCTTGTGGTTCATGTTCTTTCTTGAGCCAGACAAGTTTCAGAAATCGCAGTAGATTTAAATTGCAATAAATATGTGATTGGGACCTCGTAAATAAATACATATGCCCTGATCCAGTACAAATCGCTATCCTAACTCGTGGAAATGAAACAAAGAATACAACCCCATATCCTTGTCGGGGCAATGCCACAATGGCACTGTACAGCTTGGACATGCGACTAACTGCACCTTGTAAACCGGTGCCTAGACAACCTAAAACAGATACATAAAGGCTGAAATGCTACAAAACATCTATACTAGTAATAATTTTACTTGTGCACGTTCCTAAACCTTCTGGTCCATCCCAAAAACCAGTGAACCTGCACATCAACAAGATAAAAAAAAAAAAAGGATTAGTACATGACGTTTAACTGATTATACACACTGTAACCTGTATGAATTTATGGCGGTGCATGAATCTGCAGATAAAATTACCAAGCGTTGGCAGTAGAATCGTGAGAACAGCAATGCCGGTGATTTTCAACGGCATTCCGGCGACCACCATGTCCTTGATGGAGATGTACCCGGTGCCGAACCCGACGACGTTCCCGGGGGACCCCGTGGGCAGCAGGTACGACAGCTGCGCGCCGATCGCGCCGGGGACCATGAGCAGAAGCGGGTGCACGCCGATGGACGTGGCCAGCTCGGCAAGCAGCGGCAGCACGAGCGTGGTGGTGGCGTCGTCGGAGGTGAACTCGGTGATGACGCCGCTGAAGAGGCACGCGACGGGCGCGATGGCCAGCGCGGGGGCGCCGCGCAGGAAGCCCAGACCCTCGGAGAGGATGTCGGTGAGGCCGCTCGCCTTGAACCCGTCGGCGATGGCGAAGCCGGCGCCGAGGAGCAGGACGATGTTCCACTGCAGCCGCCGGCACTTGTTCCAGTCCATGAGCTTCTCGCCGTCGTTCTTGCCGCTCGGGATGATGAACAGCAGCGTCGCCATCAGGATCTGCGTGCAAGTTTTGCAAGTTGGTGAGCTCATCACACGCAGCAAGTTGTCAGTTAAAAAAAAATGTGAATTCTTTGGTGCACTCACGGTGACGGTTCCATCGCCAACTTTGCCGTCGAAGAGGACAGCCCACCCAGGGATGTCGTCCGTCAGACTCCTTGTCATCCAAAGGACAATGAGACTCTGCAATAGTAGTCGAGATTTGTTAGTGAGGCCAAAATCATTATTTTTAGGTTCACAAACGAAACGAGCTGGTTGAATCCTGGAACGGCAAAGAAATCAGAAACGCGACTTACCCCAAACACAGCCAACACCATCTTCTCTGCAAACGCCATCGGACCTGTCAGAAATCATGATGGGGACCTCGTCAGAAAACTGAAACTGTTGCAAACACTATACTAGTCTTATTGTCGTCAGAGAAGCAATAGAAACCAACACGTGGTACGTTTCACTAGAAAGAAGAGAATCTGACCAAAACCAAAGAATGTCACGAAAGCAGAGGTGCAACCAGACCAATAGACCATTGACCAAGAAGAAGCAGAGAGAGAGAGAGAGAACCTGCTTACCAAGCAAGCTAAGCTCCCGCCTGAGGTGGCTCCTGTCGAGGTAAGCGGAGAGCGCGCGTCCGGTGTTCTTGGAGCAGAACATGAGGCAGAGCGTGGTCCAGAGCGCCAGGAACATGATGATCCCAATGGGCAGCGCGAAGGACATCCAGGAGCTGAAGGTGATGGGCCTCTGCTCGGGGAAGTAGGTGGACCACATCCCCACCAGGATGATGTTGACGCCCGTCCCCGTCAGCGTCGTCATCCCGCCGATCGCCGCCGCGTACACGACCCCGAGCACCACCGCCTTGGAGAACCTCTGGATCTCCCGCGCGTCGGCGCCGCCGCCGGCGTCGCGCGGGAACCGCTGCAGGATCCCGGTGGCCACGGGCATCATCATGACGGCGCATGGCGTGTTGTGGATCCACATGCTGATGAAGAAGGTGGTGCCGCAGATGCCCAGCAGCAGCAGGCGCGGGCGCACGGGGTCCCCGCAGAAGACGGAGGTGATGTTGAGGGCGAGGCGGCGGTGGATGCTGTAGTGCTCGATGGCGAGGGCGAGGATGAAGCTGCCGAGGACAAGGGAGATGACGTCGTCCATGTAGGACTTGGCCACGGCGTCGGCGGAGGCGATGCCGAACGCCGGGAAGAGGAAGAGCGGCGCCATGGACGCGACGCCGAGCGGGACGGCGTCCGTGATCCACCACAGGAACACCCACGCCAGCACGCCAAGCATGTTGCGCGCGGCGGCGCGGCCGCCGAAGTTCACCGTCGCGCAGATCAACGCGCACGCCAGCGGGCCCGACGCCATGGCGAGGTACTTGTTGCCGAGCAGCGCGCGGAGGCCCGAGCAGGACCGCGGGCGCCGCCCATTATCCGTCGTCGACGGCGCGAGGAGATCGTGCGTCGGCAGCAGCGGCCGCGTCACGTCCTCCGACGAGCTCTCCCACAGGGCGCGGTGCGGTTCCATGACGGCTGAGGAAATAAAATTTACCTTTACCTTTTGTTGTTTATTTGTTTATGCTCTCCAGCACGGCCTTCACGTTCGATTGCTTCTGTGAGGAATGTGGTCTCCAAAAAGCGCGGCTGCTTTTATAGGCGCGGGAACACGAAACAAATAAGAAACCGGAAGGGAAAGTATCACGTTCATCCACACATTTACACGTAGGCAAAGAAATGCAGAAAAATGATGGCTGCAGCACGGAGCGAGAAGACGAGCAAGGAGGAAAAAAGAAATACCGGAACGTTCCAAGTGTCGCAGAGGAACGGTTCAACCGTGACACGTCACATCGACGCGCCACGTCGGATACCATCAACCGGGGCAGGTCTTATTTGTCTAGTCTCCTGGCTACAAAGCCACCACCACCACCAACGGAACACCAGGGAGTGGTGGAATGATCAACGCTCCATTATCCACGACGCGGTGCCGATTTGGCGTCCAGGTAAGCAAGGGCCCCCGGTTCAATCAGATCTCAGAAGCGGATAAGCCTGGCGCCGTGGACGCCGACGTGCACGCCGGCCTCTCGCCTCCTCCCTTGCCTCCTCGCTGGCTGACGCCCCCATTTTGAACCAGCCTTTGACGGGCCGAAGAGCTGCCGCTGGTTGGTGCACGGGGCGACCTGCCATCGTCCCGGCCGCCCGCCTTGGCCACAGTTACGAGCGGCCTTTATCCGTACATGTCGACATTGCCGGGCCCCGACGCCACGGACTTTTTCCACGCACCCTGCCGTAACTCTGTAAGCATAAGCATTTTCCGGGGCCCGCTCGCGACGGCGACCGGCGGCCGCCTGCTTGCCTGCCGGGGAGATCGATCGGGACCAGTCGGGCGATTGGAATTGGCTGATCAATGCGCCGCAGCGACGGCACAGGACAGGAGGTTCCGGATCGGGTTCGTGATAGCCAATCGCCGAGCAGGGTGGCGCCTCCCTGAGATGCAACCGCGCGTGGCGAGGCGGCGCGCTCCGCTTTGATCCTCTGACCGTCTCGCGGACGGAGGTGGCGAAACGCAAATGTGCTTAAGCTGGGGTCCTGTCCTCGTCTTGCCGCCGCCCGGGACGCTGGGTTTCCTGGTCAGACCCAGGGCAACGCATCCTCGGTTGCTTGCGCAGTTGCGCGGGAGTTTTCTTGTCACGGTGGTTTGATGGTTCACATAATTTTATTTGCAGAGTGGTGTCATCAGGCTCCGCGGACCGTGCTGTGTAGCAGTATATAGTAGCGTAACGTCTCGTGATAGCCGACGCGGAAATATCAAATGTCATCATCGTTGTGTCGATTTGTTTCCTATCGATCGGCTCGAGTCGCATGATTGCTCGAAGATGACACACGTTAGCTGCTGACTGGTTCAGTCAGTAATCCGCCGCCGTATCCCCTGGCAGATGCACGCACGCCACAAGAATGTCGCCGGATGGAGTCAACAGCCAAACAGTATCTCCCTGCTTGCCTAATGCATGACGCTAATAAAACCGCAGCAGACCCAGGAGGGACCTGCCGTTTCTATCTTGACTTGCAGTCGATAGAAGATCACTCCCCTGCTACCACCTGATCTACAAACGAGTACTCCTACGGCTGCTAATGTACTAGAACGTTCCAAGTCCCTTCATTCACCTCAGATATTGTTCGTGTCACGGTGACCGAATTCTCCACCAGAATGAATGAATGATTGGGGGCCGGCGCCACTTCTGCATGTTGCTCGTTCCTGTCACGCCCCCTCGCCACAAGCCCAGAGACACAGGTCGCTACCACGGGTCCACGCCCGACGTCTTATCCAGGCACATAGGCTGATAGGCAGGCAGGTGCAGGCATCCTGTCCAGGTTCCGTCGCGCGTGAGGTTCCGAAGAAAAGATCTATCTGCAAGAACGTTCCACCACCTGTTGCCGCTCGGTCTTCTGCGGCAGGTGGCCTTCAAAGGCGCAAGCTGTGCAATGTTTCAGACTTTGCCGAATTCTGCAAAGTCCGGGGATCGTGATACCAGTGCGAAAAAGGGTCACCTCTGGAACATAAGCACGTACGCGCCACGTAGACTCACTGGATTTATCTCGTCAGGCAGTAGCTGTATAGTGGCTTCCCTCGGTCCCGCCGAACGACGCATTACGATATATACGTGACACAAATCAGTGGCTGGATGTTTGTTGCGTTGTGCTGGAGGCCACGATAGCTCAACCCCTTTCGGCCGGGCGTCTGGGCCGGTCTGGCGATACGGGGGGACGACGCCGGATACGGCCCGCCCCAGGTCGCCACCGCTACAACGAGACGGTGACCAAGTTTGCGACGCCAACATTCTGTTCCTTTCGGCACTGACGCCAGCCATGCACGGCGGCGGCGGCTGGCGGTTTGCTGCCCGCCACGCGCCCTGCGGCGAAGCGCAAGCGCTGCAGCATGAGCGGCCGCCGCGACGGACGGAGCCCACGTCACCTGCTAAGCTTCGCCACGCGTGCCAGGAGAAGCAAAGGACAAGCGGGGCACAGCTCATTCATCGTTAGCTCGAGTGAGCAACTGGTGTGGTTCTGTCGCGCACTTGGAAGGCAGACGGCGTCTTTGCTTGGGTTGAGAGTGGCCACATCACGATTCACGCTTCTCTTTAACTGCATTTTTCTCGCTGCTCCGTTCTTGAGTCCACACGTTTAAGCGCCTCGCTGGAAAAATCGATAAGTATCTTTATTTTTCCTTCTTCTGATCACCGAAATACTAGTTTGTTCAAAAGAAGACAAAAACGGGGGGGGGGGGGGGGGGGGGGGAGAATACTGTGCTAGGTGATCACGGCTTAGATTCTTGGTTAATTGGGCTGAGTCTTGGCCTACTGAACCTGGTGACGTACTCACGTCAGTGGGCCATTAATAGGCCTTTACAGAAGCAGTGTAATTAGCCCAACAGATACAGATAAGGCCCACCTAAAAACAAGCCCCACCTCAACACACTCACACACCAGCTCGATTTTCATTTCGCAGCCCAATATAAAAAGCATGAGGCCGAATAAAACGGCCATTTTAGAATGGGAGCAACCAAAGTTATTCTGTTTTCAATTCAAAACCTCTCTCCCGCTGCGAAAAGAGAGGAGAAAGTAGGAAAACAAATTAATTTGCCTAATGAATCCTTTCAGTACTGGAATTTCTAGTGATATCTTAATCATAGAAAGAACAAACTTATGCAGATATGTACACGAAGTGACCACTACTGGTCTTTCGGGAAATAAGAAAATTAATGAAACGAAGAAAAAAAAAACCCTTATCCCTTTCTTCCTCCCTGTGTATTCTGTTTTAGAATGAGAGCAATCAATATTATTCTGTTTTTTTAATTCAAAACCACTCTTCCACTGAGAAAAGAGAGGAGAAACTGCGGAAATAAATTGGTTTGCCTAATGGATCCTTTCAGTACTGGAATTTCTACTGATGTCTTAATCATAGAAAAAGAACAAAGTTATGCAGATATGTACACGACGTGTTCAGTACTGATCGTTTGTGAAATAAGAAAATTAATGAAACAAAGAAAAAACAAATAACCTGATCCCTTTCTTCTTCTTCCCTGTGTATCTGCTACGTTCTTCTGTTGCGGACTCAGTTGTGTCAGGTATGTGTCAGGCCAACTTAAGCTGATCACGTCATTTTTTTTTTTGAGCAAAATCAGCTGGTCAAGTCAGTTGCTCGCAGAAAAATCCTTGGGCCATTAATAGGCCTTTTACCTAAGCAGTATAATCGGCTCAATATATATAGATACTGAAAAGCCAACCACAGCAACCTCATTTTCCATTTTGCAGCCCAGTACAAAAGGCGTGGACCCGAATTGCAAAAGGGCCATTTTAGAATGGGAGTGATCAAATTATTCTGTTTTCAATTCAAAACCTCTCTTCCACTGATAAAAGAGAGGATAAACTGGGAAAAAAAAGATGATATATTTGCCTAATGAATCCTTTTAGTACTAGAATTTCTAATGATGTACTCCATCCGTCCCATGAAGAGTGTCGTTTTTGACTTTTTAACATTGTGTTTGACCATTCGTCTTATTCAGTTTTTTTTGCAAATATTATATAACATATTTATTTTAATATTTACATAAATTTTTTGAATAAGATAGAAGGTCAAAAGTGATGTCTTAAAGTCAAAAGCGACACTCTTCATGGTACGGAGTTAATAGTAATCATTGAAAAAGAACTAACTTATGTAGATATGTACAGGAGTTGTTGGCTGGTCGTTCAGGAAATAAGAAAATTAATGAAACGAAGAAAAAACAAATAAACCGAGAGCCCTATCTTCCTCCCTGTGTATGTGTATTCGGCGCTCTCCTGTCCTACGCTACGACGACTCTATTCAAACGCCATCATCGCCTGCGACTTCCAGTGCCTGGCCTTCTCGAACCCGTTCACGTACCCTTCGAAGTCGTTCACGGTCATGTCGATCTCCTCCTCGGTGTTCATGACGAAGGGTCCCAGCTGCGCGACGGGCTCGCCGATGGGCTCGCCGGCGATGAGCAGGAACCGGAGCGGCCTGTCGTCCGACGCGTTCCACACCTCGACGCCGTCGCCGGGGCCGAGGAGCAGCAGGTGGTGGGGCCCCGCCTTGTCGCCGCTCCCGAACACGGCCTCGCCCTCCAGCACGTACGCGAAGGCGTTCCACGACGCGCACACGGGCTGCCGCACCACGCCGCGCGGGCGCACCGTGAAGTCCAGGTACATCGTCGGCGTCCGCGTGCACACCGGCGACCGCACGCCCATCGACTGCCCCGCGATCACGCGCACTGTCACGCCGTCCGCCGTCGTGCTCGCGATGTCCTTGCGCTGGATCTCCTGGTACCCGGGCTCGATCCTGCATCAATAACGGGCACATGTCGTTTTCCGGTGTCAGTCGTCACGCAGACACGTGCTGGTTTCATAATCAAGCTCCCAGCAGCTTGAAACGTGCGAATGCACAGTTGACGGCTAGCTAGCTTCTCAGTCGTGTCAGGAGGGAAAAAAAAAGAGGAGAGAAGGAAGATAGCGGGGCTCACATTTTGTTGCCGGAGGAGAGGTTGACCCAGAGCTGCAGGCCCCTAGACGTGCCGGGCCCCGCCGGCATCTCCGAGTGCACGATGCCGCGCCCCGCCGTCATCCACTGCACGTCGCCGGCCTTGATCGTGCCGCGGTGACCCTCGAAGTCTTCGTGCGTCACGGCGCCCTGAAACCAACGGTCATCCATACTTAGAGCAAGTATAATAGAAAATTTTGAGCCGAGAGAGAAAGGAGGAGAGAGAGAGGAGCAGACAACTTGTTAATCGTTGGCGCAAGCAGGTGAAATGTGAAAACGGCCACTGCTTCTCTACTCAACTGCTTCTACGGATTGAGCAATATTTTGAATAACTATGGAACCCACAACCACACCTCAGGGCCAGAGCCGCTAGTCACCAGCAGCTAACGAAATTATAAGCCACGCTCTTATAAACTAAACTCCCAGCCGCTGATTGTCAGAACAACCACTAATATCTGATCCTTTTTTATACTACTACTATAGCTGATTTGTATTATAATGTTGGTATGGTGATTTTTAAGGTGTGATGTCGTCGATCCTTTGCGCGCGGAAAAGTACACGCAACGCGGAAGTGGTGGTTGACGCAGGGAAGGCTACCGGAAACCACCGGGGCCCCATTTCGGACGGGAAACGCTGCCTTCAAGTGCAGCGGAAGGAACTTTCATCAGAGCTGCCGATGTCCGGTGGCGTCGTTGACAAATGGCACCACGCGGTTCGTTTCGTTTCCTAGCTACTGCCTGTTTGGTTGTCAAATTGGGACGCGAGCCGGTCGTCGTTGCTCTTTTACCGCTCCTCCACGGGAATTTCTTAAGAAAGAAATGCTTAAATTAAGCTTGATTTCTGGCTGCAGCGGATGTGGTTGCTGTGATTTTCATGGTTGCTGCTAAAGCTCAATGAGGTGTGTTCCGAGGAAGGAACAGAATGGAAGTGCTTACCTCCAGCATGTAGGTGACGGTCTCGAAGCCTCTGTGCGGGTGGTCGGGGAACCCAGCCGGAGCAGAAACTGCAACAAATCGTTGGACAAGAACAGATTAATTCCACCGAAACGGAGCATGTGTCACCCGTTCAGACAAAAAGCAAATCGAGAGAGCTCACCGGAGAACTCGTCCAGAACGAGGAACGGATCGAAGTATCTCAGCTCAAACCTGCAGATTCACAACAAGAACCGAGCCCCATCCCGATCAGCAAACCAAGCCAAGAAACGAAGAGATGGATGGGCATCGAAGAAAGAATGACGACGCGGCAAAAGCTCACCTGCCGATGCTGCGGCGGACGACGGCGCCGACGCCCTCGAACTGCGGCCGCGCCAGGAACTTCCTCACCACCTGCCGGGGCTTCTCCATCGAAACCATCACGCCGACCTCTCCTCGAGCGGCTTCTCCAACCTCCAGCTGCCAATCTCTGTCGTTGGTTGCAAGTACGACGAGGACAACACCTTTGCCAGTTTGCCTCTGCCCTTGCAGGCTTCCAGTTATATAGCGGCGCGCTGCGCGGGAACCGCCTCGATTCCGTTACGCCCCGGGGGTCAAAAGCGACAGATCGATCGCTCGGTGTGACGGCTTCTCTCTCTCTCTCTCTCCTTGTTTCTTGGCTGGCGCTCTGATCTGAGCAGACATATACATAAAAAAAACAGAGTACGCCGTGGGCGCATCTCTCCAAGTCCTTGTTTTGGACGAGACAGAAGGCTACGCTGCTACTACTACTTGCGGCTGCGGGTCACGCTGACGCCATGCTGTCGCCAGCACGCCCGTTCCCAGCGCCGTGCCTGCTGCATACGTTCGCCTTGTGAGAGCGTCGCATCAGCATGCCGTGGTGAACCTGTGGTGATCCGTCAAGCGTAAAGGTCAATTCGTCGCCGTAAACCCGCCACGTTGTTGCCCTACGAGCTACTACTCCTCTTTCTCACAGGCACATGGATACGCTTCAGTACGAAGATGAACGGTAGTAAAAATAAGTAACTTTTACGGTGATCTGAAATTACCGTCACCACCAAAGCTGGTGGGCGAAACTCTGAACCGTAGGTTAATGGAAGAGACTGTAATCTGGACGAGCACCAGAGCGGGGATCCCCGAGGATTTTGTTCTTCCAAGCGACGATTCCATGACCAACAAAGCAGGTTCTCACCGCTCCGAGTCCCGACCCTGACAGGAGCTAGTAGATTTTTCAAACGGCATAACGCTCTGATGAGAACTGGCTTGTGACACCACATGACGTACGGGTGAGCTCACAATTCCTCGCCGGGCGGCGGCGTCTGCTTTTACCTCATCTCTCAACTTCGTGGACTCGCCAATTGCCATGTGCCGATGCACTCGCGCTGACTCCGTGCCGTTCTAATCACATGGAACAGCTGCGAATCGTCGGTTAATCCACGTTTGTTTTTGTTTAGTAGTCTGCAGGTGAAGTACCTCCTCCTGAATTGTTTATAGTCAGTTTCTTTTAGTAAAGTTTATTTATTGATGAACTTAAAGTGGGGAGCAGGGATCAAATTGGCCGCTGGGATCCCCCTTTTTTCCTGGCCACTCAACAGCACCGCCCATAGAT
This sequence comes from Eleusine coracana subsp. coracana, assembly GCA_032690845.1. Taxonomy (NCBI): domain Eukaryota; kingdom Viridiplantae; phylum Streptophyta; class Magnoliopsida; order Poales; family Poaceae; genus Eleusine; species Eleusine coracana. The sequence continues at coordinate 51,486,302 of CM064427.1, read as the reverse complement.
TATTAGTCTTGTCCAACTAGTCCTTTTCGAACTTCTGATGAACTTAATCAACGGGGCAAAAGGTAACATGTCACAAAAAGGCACCAAAAACCCGGATATTTTGGTTGAAATTCAGTATAATACCGCCACATGGTCAGTGCATACAAGCTTTTGTTGCAAATCCTTTTGACTGAACGACTCTATTTTGTTTTTCATTGATTCAGAATTCCGATCCAGACGCTAGCTTGACGGGAAGCTGACTGCATGCGTGCCTGGAACTGACGCCATCAGGAAGAGGAAGACCGTGACCAACCAAATGGCCAATTAGCGAATGTCAAGGAAGCTTTCTTCGAGGCGGAAAATGAAAAGCAGAAAAGGAACTCGGTGGCTACGGATCAGTCTCAGTACTGGTACATGTTCTTATCAGCACGCCCGGCTGGCACCATCGACCTGACGTCGGCCTGAGTCACGCCTACGTCCGATCTCACGCAGTATATATACGGAAAAAAGTGGGGTGAGACGTCTATGTCTGTTACTCACGTTTTCCCCCTCTCGATTGTGTCCAGGCTATCAATATAGGGACCGATTATCTATGTTTGATTTCCCTAAGAATAAAGTTTGCTTTGTCGCTTAAAGAGCTAAAACAATATGATTAAACATGCCCTACGCGTAGAGCTGACAGTTAACTGACCAGGTAACCTGATCTTTGATATTCAGGTGGTGAATCTACTTCATGCATTATCTGAAGTACTTGTATATTCAGCCAGGCTAATTTTCAATTGGACCGCAATTTTTTTAAAAAAGAAACAGGTTTTGTAGCATAATGTTAGTTATTGCGGGTGAATTCATCGGCCGGTCGTGATCAGGCATCCTACAACATACGTCGCGGCTTTGGAATGAACACGTGCCATGTCCGGTTGCCTCTCAAGGCTAACTGTCAAATTGCTTGACCCAGAGGCTTGCTTTTTTCTTCTCCCCGGCGAGGACATGCCATCGCTAAACCGGGCTGCGGTGTGATGGCTGGATCCCCTGCTACGGTTAGTGTTAGGCTTGACTAATTCGTGACAGCAATTCAATGTGCCCGTCTGTTTCTCAGTTACACTTCGAATCCGGCTCGACGTGACCTGATCTTTGGTCATGCTCACCTGAGCAGTAGCTCTCTCACCCTTAGCTTGTGGAACTGTAGCGCTGCCTGCTTTCATCCACTGACGGAGCTGCTCTCAGCCTCTCACCCTTAGTTTATGTCCTTCTGACGAACCTCAAGAAAAGTATCGGGAGAACATTTTATTTACATAGCCGCTGCATTTCCGGTGTTTAGAAGTTCAGTGATGATGGAAAAGGTCTCTTGATATCTCTCAAGGTACCTTGTAAAGTAAATGATTTCAAGTAATGTATCCTCGTGAATCAACTCAAAAGCCATAAGAGAATCTATATGACGTTCCCAAACTACAGGTTATATACTTAACAGCAAACCACTTCCCCTTCTTCTTCTTCTTCAAATCAAACACGACACGAAAGCACTAATCTGTGGAGGCCACGGCCTCGGCGGCGCTGGTGTACACCGTGCGCTCGTGCGGAAGTGTGCTCGAGGATGCGGACGGATATGGCGACGCGGGACCGGTGCAGGCGCAGGTTGGGTCGCGTCGTCGGAGTAGGTGCAGCCGACGAGGACCGACCATGCCGGGAGGTCGTATTCCCTGCTGCCCCGGGCGAGAACGGCAAAAGCAAAAGCGCAACGGAATACTGTAGGTAGCAGCACGGTTCGCCGTGATCACTGTCTCCGTCGCCGATTGACGACATGGTTTTTTGATTATTTTTTCTCCTCGTCGCTTCCGCCAGATCCTACGATACAAACAAGGCGGGCCTTTTTTTTTTTGATAAACACAAGGCGGGCTTTTGTACTTTTCTTTCTAGCACAAGCCCCGTGCCGCCCGTGGGCTAGGTAACAGTCCAGCCCAAGTTATCCCCATCGCTCTTAGATAGATGGGCTGAAACATGAAACGGGCTAGTCTTCTCTCTGGGCTTTGGATTCGCAGGCCATGAGCAGAAGAGTACAAGGCCGTCGTCAATTCCAAGTATAGCATCTAGTCCCGTCTCCCGTGTATGCCTCTCCGTAGCTCTGCTTCAGCATGAATTACGCAGTGCTGCGAGGCCGAGCTTAGATTCGTTGACTGAACTAGTCAAAATCAAGTTATTTTTCCACTGAAGCAGGAGGCAGAAACTCTCTTTAGGCTTTAGCAGCAAATAAAGAGATGGGACTTTAACCCAAACCGTAATCCCTGTAACTAACACATGCATGCTGACAAATAAAAATGATTTCCGTTATGAAATAAAAAACCAGCGTCGTCTCCTGTTCATAAATTCAGTTCACCTGTGTGACCAATGTTCTACGTTTGCGCGCAGAAAATTCTCAGGCCGCACAGAATGTTGGGGGGTGGGGGCACCTAACGCGGTGAATGAGTAGGGACGACCCTGATCCCCCCAAATTGCACTAATATAATGCAGCTACTTGTGAATCACGGCATCGACTAATGGGTATCTTTTATCCGACCTTTGTGTCGTAGCTTTTGGCGATGTCTAATCCCCTGGGCGTTATATGAAAAATATATGTGAAAAAGGCAAATATCGTGAAATTCCTTGCTATTAACATCAAACAAAGCTATCAACAGTCAGATAAGTATCAAGATAAGAGTTCCTGATGCAAATACCGGAAATAACAGAAGTTAAAACATAATGCCAATTGGGGTAGATAATCGGTTCACAATACATAAAACTGCATCATGTCATGGAGCCAATTTAAGGTGACATAGTAAATAAAGAAAAACACGCGAAAAGGTCAGATGTAGGTTTCACATTTGATCTTTGACATCCTTAGCTGTACAATGCAACACCAACATTATAACATTCAAAATGTGGCTAATACAAGCAATCTCCAAAGACTGAAAGAATTGATGCGACCATTGACAAAATATCTTCAAAACAACAAATAATTAAATTCTCAATTCATCTTTCAAAAACATTTGGAGACAGAGAATCACAAAGCAAACCCGTTTCACATTACAAATGAAAAAAAAACATGTTATGTTTCAAATTTGTGTGTAATGTACAATGACTTTAGGTTTGTAAGGGTCTGTTTGGCATAATATATGCAACTTTTGCTTATAATCATTGTTATAATTTTTTTTCTTCTTCTGTAACTACAATGTCATAAACTGAGAAAAATACAATATCAAAAAAAGATACATAAGGTGGTGAGGCGTAAACAACAATAGATGTAACAAATGGATCACAACTCTTAATACCGTAACCAAAATTTTAAAGATAGAAAATAATATTTTAAAAATAGACTTTGAGTCAAAATCTACAAATGTAGATGCAAAAACATAGTCAATGTCCCATGCATTACACTTGGCGAGGCAGTGAGAACACACGCCACCTTAAGGCCAACTGGATCAAAACGCCCCGAAAAAATCACGGGGAAAAACCCTCAAAAGCCAGAAGGAGAGCAGGGGAAGAGAACCTTTAGCAAGACGCCAAAGGTGATCAAGCAAGGAGGAAGAAAAGGGGAGACCCAAACAAACTGTTCATTCGTCTCACACTCCTCACCTCCTCCTCCTCCATCCTCCCCCAAATTCCGGTCCGCCTAAACCCTCCACCCCCACCCCTCCTTCCTCGCCGCGGCCGCAATTCCCCGCTCCCCGTCCCTCCCGATGTCTCCGATCTAAGCATGTCCGCCGCGTTCGCCTGCCTCCGCCGCCCCTCCAAGCGCCGCCGCGACGCGCCTGATCATGCACTCCCCTCCTCCAAGCAGCCGCTGATGGCCATCCCCGACGCCAGCGCCGCCTCGTCGTGGGCTTCGGCGGCCACTCCGGGGGCCGATGGCGCCTCCTCCTCCTCTTCCTCCTCCTCATCCGCCTCGTCCTCCCCGTCCGCGTCGGCGCGGACCGTCCACTTCTTCGTGCGCGCCACGGACTCCAAGACCATCGCGATGCACGCGGCGCAGGACGACACAATCGGGGCCGTGCTCGACCACCTCGCCGCCTCCGGGTACGGCCGCGACCTGCGGCTCCTTTATGGGGGGCGGCAGCTCGCGTCGGAGACCACCCTCGCCGCGCTCCGCCTCCCGCCGGACTCCACGTTGCACCTCGCGGCCCGCCTCCGATCCACCCAGTACCCCGAAGCGTGGCAGCTCGGGTCCCACATCGCCGCCACCGCCGCCGCCGCGGAGTCCGAGGACGCCACGACCGCGGCCTCCGCCTGCTCCCTCGACGAGCTCGTCAAGGAGTTCATCCTCTGCGCTCACCGCGCCAAGAACCATGGGCGCTCCCGTCCTGATGCTCAAACTGACCCCCGAGCCACGGGGGACCTCGCGTCCGAGTACCTTGACATCTTTCTCCAAGCGGGCGCCGCCATAGCGCTGGTTCGCCTCTACCTCTCAAAATCCTCATTCTGTCGCACCTATGCGGACCGCGCCATCAGATGCTTTGTCGCCACGGACCCTTCGGCCTTACCGCCGGACGTGCTGCAAGTGACCACGCCAGTGCTTCTTGAATTCTGCCGCTTGCTTTCCGGGGCCGTGGGCAAGAAGGATTTACTCTACAGAGCATGCCGTTCTTCTCTAGCATCAGTGCTCTGCTCCCCATCCTGGCTCCCCCCTCCCATGGACTCGCCTGCAGGGTTGATCGGTCAAGTCCTCCCATTTGCCGGTGAAACAATGGAGGTGATCCTGGACGGTCTTGCATCAGTGTCCATGATGGTCTCTCCTCTTGACCTTGAAGAGTTTTCAAACTTCTTCAAAATGCTGTGCAAGGAAGCACACATTTGGATCGGCAATGACGGGCCAATGCCCAAGAATATGTATGACAGAGAGTCTGAGCATGATGAAACATGGATATGGAGGTTGCACACCATGTCAGCGGACATGTTGAAAAGGGTGGATGAGTGCTTGAAGCGGTTGGAAATGGATCTGTCATTGTCATCAGAGAGTATAGGAGTAATGGAAGGTCAAACCATATGGGCTGCCCGATCACATATCCTGACGGTATTAACACAGCTGGATTCCATCTCAATGATCTATGAGGATGTGGCGCACAACCTAAGACTTGTGTTGTTTGCACACAAAGCACCACTCAATGCCCTTGTCCGATGTTCTAAGAGAAACGAGCATCTCTACTGGCTCACGAAGCATAAGAATCTCCTTTGCTTCGAGGCAAGACGGAATTTAGTCTTCATGATGCTTCCTGAGGGGAAAGATGATTTTGGGGAGCTACATGAGATGCTAATTGACCGGTCACATTTACTTGATGAGTCCTTTGAGTACATCACACAGGCAAAACAAAATGAGCTTCGTGGTGGGCTTTTTATGGAGTTTAAGAATGAGGAAGCCACAGGTCCTGGTGTTCTGAGGGAATGGTTCTGCTTGGTGTGTCAAGCTCTTTTCAGTCCAAAGCAAGTTCTCTTCTCCCCTTGTCCTGAGGATAAACGAAGGTTCTACTTGAATGAAAGTAAGTTTCCTCCGTACTAGCTTGTGATTTTACATTCAGTTCTTTTGGTATGAATCTATGGCACAAGTTAATCTAAACATGTAGGGCTGAATATACAACCACACACAAGAAATTCTAGCATGTCCTTGAGGTCCTATGTCTGCTTACATGGCGGCATCTCCTTGATGTCCTAGTTAAACAGTTTGTTGCCATGAACCATGCTTCTTATCTTTAGTTGTATTGGAATTTGATCTGCGAAAATATGCATATACAATTTTCATGTTCCAATCTGAATTTTTAAAAAGATGAAGTTAAGATGTTATGTCCGGTTCACTATTTTGTTCTGGTAATTTTGCTCTTTGTTTGGCTATAGCTTCTGGGAGTCCAGGCCTCAATGTCTGATCATTGTTAAAAAAAAACTTTTGTAGCTTTATGTTTACTTTCTGTAGCAAACATAATCTAACCTCCTTTTGTAATGAATATAAAGTGGGGGTTGACAGCCTTCCAAAATTAATGGTTGAATATTTGGTACCGGAGCGCTAAACAGAAGTTGGGAGTGAATATTTGCTTTGCTGCTTGGTTCTGCATATATTGCAACTGTTTTCTGCATGTTTATCCCTGTTATATCTGCTTTTCGAGGCAATCACAATTAGTCTGATAAGAAGCTCAGGATGGGTGACATCTGCCATGATATGTGTCATCTTTCACTGAAAATTTGATCTCTGCAACCTGCACCTTGGTATCCCTATAATGCTGTTTTTGTATGTTGACAATCCACACATAAAGTAAATAGCCATACTTTTTATTTATGCTTGAGCTGCCTGTTAGCTTTCTCAATTCTATTTAATTGATTCCTAATTGTTTATAATACGTGAGACAACTGATTTCTTCAACAATAACAATGTTGTCCTAAATCTTCTAACCTTTGCCAGTTATCTTTATATTGTAGCATCTGCTGTTGATCCGCTGCATCTGAAATATTTCACTTTTGCGGGACGCATAATTGGTTTAGCTTTGATGCATAAAGTGCAAGTTGGGGTGGTGCTGGATCGTACTCTATTTTTGCATCTTGCTGGAAGAAGTATTACATTGGAAGATATCGCTGTTGCAGATCCTGTCAAATATGCAAGCTGTAAAAAGATTTTAGAGATGGATGCTGCTGAAATTGATAACCTCTACCTAACATTTTCCCGAGGAGATCACCAATTAGGCTCTCAAAGAATTATTGATCTTTGCCCAGGAGGGCAGGATATCAGTGTGAATATCTGGAACAGAGATCAGTACATTGATCTTCTTGTTAAGAATACCTTTGTGGACTCTATTTCAGATCAGCTAAACCATTTCACAAAAGGATTTAGTGACATACTAGTCAATCCCTTACGCCGGAAAGAATTTTTTGAGTTCTTAGATCTAGAAGACTTAGATAAACTGCTAGGAGGGAGCAACAACACCATAAATGTGCAAGATTGGAGATCACACACTCAATACAATGGCTACAAAGAAAAAGATCGCCAGATTATCTGGTTCTGGAAGGTACGCTGTATTAGTTTGTATAAATGCACTCAGACAGTCAGTCATACCTTTTCTTGTGCTTCTATATGGTCCTTTTTTCATAATCTTCTCTTCTTGTATGCTTAATTTATCATGGCAACATACCCCATCGAACTTCATGTTAGAGTTTCTGGGAGAACACTTTTATAATTCATTCTGCGGACAATTAGCTTGGTATAGATGGTACAGGTGCAAAAGTTGTCGGCTTTTAGATGTGACTGAACATGTGCCTTCATTGTATCTTTTTTTACCAAATATTTGTCTCTTGATTTGTCCAGTTGTCCTTTTTGTTTTGCCTCTGTTGTGTTGTCATATCATTCAAAAATTGAATTTTGTATTTTTGTTTGCCATCATATAATAGCTGTCTCATCCAACATGTAGTACAATCAGCCATCTCCCTTGTTGAAATTTCCTTATTGTTTGTGTTGTCTTGATGATCACAATTTCAAAATATTTTGACCTTGTGATGTGTAAATGGATCCAAAAACATCATGATTGTGTCCAAAGTGAAACTAAGGTTGAATCTTATTTGTGTCTGGGAACTTTATGTTCTTGCATGTTTAGTTGATGCTGAACCCATGGTGAGTTGCACTAGTTAGTTAGCCCACCATTGTAGGATTTCAGTTTCATGCCTCCAAATATGCAATTCCAACTTCATTATGAGTGACCAGATCCTTCTATATTATTTCTTAGAACTTAGTTGTTTGAGTATGTAATCTGGAGTCAGATGATGTGCAACTGCATGCTCACTGACGGCATCAATTGCTATCTTTCAAGCCTTATCAATACAAGCTACCAATTGAAAACTGGCCCATGGCTTTGACCCTTGGTACTATGGTATGTCATCATCAAATATTAACATTATATTTGGGTTCACTGACAAGACTCTTTTAACTATAGATAAGGGGTGTTTTTTTAGTTTTTGGAAAAAAAAGGAGGAACGTTAAATGCCTTTTAAGTTTGACCTGGGACAAGTAAAGTGCCAGAGTGGGTACTTGAACTGGACACCTTAAGCACCAGAACCTTCTGATCTACTGTTAGGCTACATGGCTGTGTGTGCGACTTTCTACATTTTAGCAGATCTACAGTGAGTAAACAAGCACAATTTTCAACATATTATAAAAAAAGTGCATGTTTTTACCTCATATTGTCCTTTCATAAACGAGATGGGAGCAACTAAAAACTGTTCTCATGTTCTTGTGGATGCGTTCTGGTAAAAGCTTTTATCTAGTCAGGAGCAGCTGTTGTCTATCAGCCAGTGTTATGAATGTCCCTTGTTACCTTGCATGCATATTTATCAAGAATTGCAGATGAGCACTATATCCTGACTAGCATTTTAGCAGATCTACAGTGAGTAAACAAGCACAAATTTTCAACATATTGTAAAAAAAAAAAAATTGATGTGTTTTTACCCCATATTGTCCTTTCATAAACGAGATGGGAGCAACTAAAAACTGCTTCTCCCATCACTTCAATCATGGTGGGCGGCTTTCCAAGAAGAAGTCAGACTACAATCACATAGATTTTCTCCTTTACACAGAGATATCCTCCTGTCTTGGCTAGATTCTATAGTTTTTCCTTCCCTTCCCTAGCTCAGTTTAATCTGTATATATTCTCTATCTACTTTCTCTTTTCTTCTTGGCCTTTTGGCCTCGCTGTACAGTCTGTTTTTCTTTTCCAATAAAATGCAGTGGGAGCCTCTCCTACTGTTTTTTGCGTAAAAAAAAAACTGCTGCTCATGTTCTTATGGATGCGTTCTGGTAAAAGCTTATATCTAGTCAGGAGCAACTGTTGTCTTATATCAGCCAATGTTATGAATGTAGTCAGGATTGTGAGAGTTCTGAATGTCCCTTGTTACCTTGCATGCATATTTATCAAGAATTGCAGATGAGCACTATATGTTCCTTATCGAGTTACTCTTCTATGCATTTACAATCAATTTTGTGCATGCTTGGTCACTTATGTATCACACTGCAGGTTGTCGAGCGCATGCCGATTGAGCAACAGAGGCAGCTGCTCTTCTTTTGGACTTCTGTGAAGTATTTACCGTCAGATGGCTTTGGTGGGTTGAGCTCAAAACTGTACATATACAAGTCTGATTCAACCAACCGTCTCCCATCATCGCAGACCTGCTTCTACCGTCTCTGCCTCCCTCCTTATGCATCCTTTAATCTGATGGAAACCCAGCTGCAGAAGATCTCACAAGAGCACGTGAGCTGCAGCTTTGGTACATGGTAGTTTCGCTCTTGTGGAGTCCGAATCAGTATATTGTGTACATATCATAGTTAGGGACAACTTACTATCGCATCGAATCTGTTACTAGAGCTCTAAGGCTGTTTTCGTTTGTGGCAAGTTAGTGTTTGGAACCATTTAACATAATGTAGGCGGAATTGGTAGGAAGCAGCTTCATTTTATTCTCTTGTTTGTGGCCATGGCATCCCTCGTTTTAATTTCCAAAGTAAGTGGAATGGGCACAGTTTGATCCTGTCTAGCCCAGCTGGTATTGTTGCAACAGCAGATTCATGTATCTACGGCACATCGGCTGAATCCCATGTCTATACAGGTAAGAGCAATGGGCTTGTAGCTCTGTCCTTTGGAGTTGGTGAGTAATTCTACTTGATCCTTTACTTGTCATAAGCCTGGCGTTGCTTTGTTTCTTGAAGGAAGTTGACTATGAGCAATGCCTTCGCTTTATGTGGGGAGGAAGAATGTGAGCGATACTATTAAATTGTTTTATTTTCTGTTACTGAAACTGGGAAAAGAAATGTGGTTAGTTAGCAATTCTCTTGTAGCAGTAATCCACCATCTTTTAGCTAATTCTCGGACGCGGGTTGGCCCGGATTAAAGGGCTCATCGGCTTGCCAGCAGTTTCTGGGGTATCCAAATGTGTCAAGTGCTAGTGTCTGCTTTTCATGTTGGACAGAAGCTAGAGCTGCATTTTTTTTCAGCAAATACCCGTCTTGCTCCTGAACGAAGTCTCATGCCTTCTCCATTTGGATCTTGGAGTGGGGTGATAGTCCAACAGGCTAACAGCGTGGGAGTATCAACGTGTGATGAAGCCATGAAGGAATCACAGTCGATTGATGGACGTCGTGCCGAGAAATTACTCGAAAAGCCGTTGATAAACGCCATTGTTGCAGCTCACTGGACTGCATTCCTTAAGAGATTTTTTTTTTTTTTGAGATTCATTCCTTAAGAGATTTGGGGTCGTGGCCTCGTGGGGGAACGAGGGTACGGGATATCACAAAATACATGATAACGATTAACGCGGTACAGTACATAGTAGAAAGGCCTCGTGGGCCTTCGCTCGCATTCACGATCTAGGACTGCCGAACTGAGCCATCACAGTGCGATGGAGGAGGTGCCCCTCGTCGGACTGCTGCTGGTTCCACGAATCGATGCCAAATCAAAAGATGAAAAATAAGTAGCTCAAGAGCATATCACACGACTGATTTAATAACCAGATTGATAATAATAGTAACTCAAAACAAACATAATAATAATAATGATACAATACACACGAAACCAACACACACACAAACACAAGATGCAACAGCAGGCATGAGGCGCCGCGCGCGTCGCTGACACCGGGCCCCACCGCCCGCGGCACACCTTTTATTTAGCCCACGTCACTCCACTGTCCACACACGACACACCCGACAAGCGAACGGCACCTAGCGCGCTAGCTACTTAACACGGTACACGCACACACACTCGACAGCAATCCCGTGGTATGTACGTACGTACGTACGTACGTGCCACCGCCGCAGGGGACACTGGGCAGTCGACGCTGATCCATATATCACCATGGCGCGCAAACGTTCCGGCCTCACTCGCTGGCCTTCTCTTCGGCCTCAGCGGCGGCAGGGGCAGCCTCAGCAGGAGCAGGAGCAGCCTCTTCCGGCGCCGGGGCAGCCGGCTCGGGCTCGGCAGCGGCTGCCTCCTCCTCCTTCACCTCCTCAGTGGCCGCAGCCGGCTCCTCTGCCGCTGGCTCGGCCTCCTTGGCCTCGGCCGGCTCGGCGGCGGCAGGCTCGGCCTCCTTGGGCGCCTCGGCTTCGACCGCGGCAGCCGGCTCCGCCTCCTTGGCCTCGGCCTCGACGGGGGCGGCCTCCTCAGCCACTACGGCCTCTGCTGCTGGCTCGGCGGGGGTCTCCTCCTTGGGGGCCTCCTCGGCAACGACGGCCGGCGGCGGGGTCTCGACGGCGGGCGCCTCCTCGGTCACAACGGTGGTCGGGGTCTGGACCTGCACGAGGCACAACATGTTTATTAGGACCATGCTGAACCTCGGATCAGTTCATCGCGTACGAACAAAAGAAGATCGAGCTCATCACGATGACCCAAAACAGCAATAAGTATGCGGATGAAAACATAACAAACAGAGATCGAAATGATCCATTGCATATTATATATTTGAATCATGGAATGATCGAGCTACCTCGGCAGTGGCCATTGGTGATTGCGTGTTGGATGAGAAAGCTGGCTAAGAGCTATAGGCTGAGAGAGTGTGTGTGTGTGGGTGCCGGATCAGAGGACGGGATCAAGCTGTGTGTGTTTGTGTGAGGCAATGCACCGAGCCCGGGGGTGCTATATATAAGCCATGGGAAGGCCAAAATGGGGAGAACACAAGGGGGTCACCGCACGCAAAAGAAATTTAAAAACATGTCCTGGAAAAAGAGCTGTCGTTCGTATCATGATCAGGAATCTTGAGAGCTGTAAGAGCACACATGAGCCCGTCATGCAACCAAAAGGCACCCATGAGTCATGACACATGGAAAGGGTCCAAAAGGGGTAGTGTGCACGGCGCCTTGTTTATTTCGCTCAACAGGCCAAGTGACACTGTGATGATCAAGTGATCACAGTCACACAGGCTCACACAGCTCGATCGATCAACGTGCCGGGAAATTAAAGGGCCAATAAGGTGAGAGCTGGCCAAATCTCGCTGCAGAGCAGTAGCACGCGAACGCCGTCCGCTTTCTCATCACCTTGAACAGCTCCGTCGAAATCCGAAGTTTTATCGTGCAAGATATCGAGAGACAGTTTCTCGAACACTATCGAGAGATAGTTTCTATCTTCCAGGAATCTGCTCAAAGCACAACAATAGCTCGTACAAGTGGTCTCGCGCTTCTTGAGAGCTCCATGTGAACCTTTATTTTGATGAGTTGTGTTGGCTTAGTTGTCGTGCTCAGTGCTTGCAGGGCTTGAGGTGTTCGCCTCATTGTTCCTCCACGTTCTACGCCGTCCTTGGCACCCCTAGTTAATTGCAGCAGCAAAATCAGGGAGACCGATTCTTATGGCTTTTATCAAGGCCCCAAGAGAGGGGGGGTGGGGGGGATTGATTAGCGTTTGTTCGTACCAGATTAGAGGTGGAGGCAACAGAGAGGGCTGTCGGGTTAGCGTGCGGACAATGCAATTGGAGCCGATGAATGTGCATCTCAACAGTTGCGAGGAATGCTATGATGTGATTTGGAAATTTGGATTGGATCAAGGCAGGTCAGGTAGGGATCTAATAAGCTACGAAGAATTTGAGCCATAGACCGATCTATATATGTAGCTTTAACCTTTATTTATGTTTTGAAAGCAAACTTTTACAGCTTAAGTCGAGGATGTCGTTCACTACTTTTCTGTAGGGGAAACAAGTTGTTTTCCTCACTACTTTTAAGCAACTAAATGTTCAAAACACTGTTTTTTGTTTCCACAAACTCTGCCATTCCTTCGAGGACTAGTAGAGTTTGATCTTTCGAAAAAAGAGGAATAGTAGAGTTTTTACAGTGATCAAAGTTTGCGTGCCAAAGTTGGCTCTCATCTTCTCATTTAGGTCAAAATCCGACCAGTGTCTTCCAATCGAGTTAATGGGTCAAGTGACTGCATGTGTCAAGCTGGCAAGTTCATCGGACAGAATATACAATTCCATCTATCTCTCGATTAGAGATGAGGCACGCATCTTTATCTAAAAGATTAGCTTATAGCATAGAAAACTTTGAGCTGATGGTACCGCGCCGCGGGAGCAGTTGTCAAGGGATCAACTTTGGCTTGCAAAAAACTGGAAAAGCAAGTAAGGATTGCATCAGCAGGACAGCGAGGTTACACTCATTTGTGGTACACCGCAACGGGGCAGCGCGCGTACACCTCATCATCATTAATTTCGGCGAATTATCTCATGGCTGCCGAAAGATCAACAGTTACAAGGCAGCTGGCTCAAGGGCGGTCCATCTTTGATCGAGACTACATGGTGCACTGCACGCTGAATCTCATGGAATTCTGCAACAAAGCAAGATCGTTTTCGTAAAAATAAGGAAAGCTTATTTGATCCTTGCTTCAGAATGCGCATTGATCATCATCGCTAGAGAGGCGGCAGAGAACACTAGCGGTGGGCAGATTTCTTTTCACGAGATCCTAGCAAGTAGCAGTGGCAGGGAAAGCTTTCTTGTGCACGTCGTTTTCCTGGCTCTTAAGTCCGGCCATTGAGATGTGGAGATGGTAGGGAAGACGACGAGAAGCTTTCGCCTTTCGGAGCGAGTGCCCACGCCCAACATCCAACATGCCCAGTCCGGCGGCCAGATCGCTGACAAATCACCCGGGAAGTCGACATGGCCGGCTGTCAGCGTGGGGCCCGGATGCATATCCGCTCGGATCTCCCGTGGCATCAACTCTACTGCGATGTTTGTGCTTGCCAATGTTGCTTTCCTTTCATCTCAAATTAATATGAGTGGCTAGCACAGAAAGAAAATCTGATGATTAATAAGCCAAGTTCACGTGTAACGGGAAAATGCACAAGATCTCCATGAGCCATGAGGCGTTTGTTCTTTGCAATGCTTTTTTAGTTGAAGGGCCACTTTTGTCGCCATGGAATTGCTGACCGCAGAGACAAACTGGCATAATTGGAGGCCATGACCCGGAACCTGACGGTGACGTGGCACCAGAGCTAGGGGACGGTGGGCAGGGCCCAACTCACAGTCGTAGGAACAGTACTTTCCATTTCGTGATGACGTGGGAAGCCGCCAAAATGCGTTGTCTCCAGGTCATCCTGCGACCACTTGCAGTTTAATGGGGATGATCATCAGGTACATGATCTCTATAGGAACACCAAAGCCATAATTTGTCCAAGTTCAAATGGATTTTAATTAGAACTGGTGACGATTAAGCCGTGTCGTACTTGGGGTTTAGTTCCGAGTAAACTTGATTGCACCTGATGTTCTTTGTGATTTGTCCTGAGCTAATACTAACTCGTTTTATAGGCATCCAATGATTACAGTGCCTTATTGCACCAGTTTGGAAACTCTTTTCTTTTAGCTGGTTTTGAAATGTGAATTGATCTTCAAAACTGCTGATGTCATTCTTCTTTATTCGCCTATTTGTTTTTCTTTGCCTAATTACATATTAGCACAAATAAAGAAAAAATGCAATGAAAAACAGAGAAGCTTTTGGCGACGAATAGGCTGATATCATTTCCTGAAGAAAGGAGGAGGAACTGATGAGGACTGACCTAGCTCTATCAGGATCACGGGCAAATACGGCACCGACACGTCTGCCATTGCAGGCGCAATGTAGTAACCACTTGCTTGTGATTGGACGTGCATGAGCTCACTGTAAGCAGGTCAGGCCGACGACCATGAGGCCTTAACCAATTCGAGATTCCCCATGGGCTATCGCAAACAAATGATCGAAACAAAAGTTTTCAGGACATTCATTCATATACATGGTGATCAGTCGCCATGGGTGTTGCGTTCTATCGAGTACTGACAATGCATTATCAGGTTAAGAATTTCTATTCTTGCCATATCGAATTGTCGATAAATGAGAGAGCTCTTCGACCAACGATTCTGGTGTTAGGACAATAGGTCAACGAGGTAGATGTGATGATAATAAGTAATGTGGGCAGATGCTATCGCGCCCGTAGTAGTTATTAGAAATCAAATGGGTTTTCTCATGGCTCCGTTGACATGTGTGGCCGTAGAAAACTGCGCAAACTTCAGTTCAAGTTGACATGCATGTAAAAGATATTTTCATCAGTTTCAGTGACTTCACCATATACATCGCCTCTTTTCTCTGCACTTGGAAGAGTTCTGAAGCTTGCAATATGAAACCAAGTTCTTCAGTAGCCACACACAGAATTTATACTCTACGATATTTTCTTCATATGATATCCTAACGACATCAAAAGACTACCCGCAAAAAAAAAAACGACATCAAAAGACATATGGAGTGTTCATAGCGAGAAAAAAAAACGACATGGAGTGAGTATAAATAGAGTAGTCTGATCATTTGGAGATTGGAGAAGCACAAGCTGGCACTTATGGGCTTGATTTTGGACTTTTGTAAATTTGCATGAGCAAAGAGCCCAAATGGAAATGAGTGGAAGAACCTCTAAAAAGGTCAGGCCCACATACTGGGCCGACCGGCCTACTCCTCCCTCCGTTACGACTGTGTTTTGACTCGAACCGCCGCTTGCTGGGATCAGGATCCTCGGCAGTCACCTCTCCCAGCAGTCGACGCAGCAGTCGACTTATCCACCGTCCAACCCCATCGAACGCATCCTACGGCTCGGCGACACGGAAAACTGTCCGCTACTTATCCAGTCACAGGCAAAGGACCGCTTCTTCCTTCGTCCTTCAAGATTCAATCAGCCAAATTGACATGAATTGCAAAGAACTTCACTATGAATTACAAGGAGCTTCACTACGGATTGTACGGAACATACTCAAACATTGCCGATTGCCATAGCATGCTGCTTCTCTCCCAATTTCATTTTTTTCCTGTTTTCAAACTGAAGTCAAAAATCATAAAATTTGTGGCATAAATCGCGAGCTAGAACAAATTAATCATATAACTATCTTCTACGTCTCCCATCGAATCCATTTTGATGCTTACCAACGCCCATCCAGACGAGCCTTCGCATCGGAAGTCAACATATCATTGGTGATAAAGAACGAAGCAGTGAAAGAATAACAGAGCAGCAGCAAAGATATGAGATTATTACGAGGGGATAGGAAAGATATCTCATGCAATTGGGGCTTGACTGTCAACAAGAATGACCGATTGGATCTACTCTACGTCTTCTCCTTGCTGTTCTTCGATGGAAGATATTTTTTTAGCAGCAACAAAGATGCGAGCAGTGGAGTCAAAGCATCGGGAAAAGGAGGAAATTCGACGGGCCGTTGGATGCGTTCGATGGGGTTGGACGGTGGATAAGTCGACTGCTGCGTCGACTGCTGGGAGAGGTGACTGCCGAGGATCCTGATCCCGCTTGCTGGCGTCGCGCCGCCGCCGCCGCCAGAAATCGCAAAACCAGTGTCGACCAGACCGTGGCCGGCAGGCACCGCAACGCGCTGATGGAGCGCGCTGTGCGGGAGCTGTGGGCGGAGTCCCGGGACCTGCTGGGCCTCCACTCCCCATCCCCAGACGACGCCGCCGCCTCCGCCGTGCCGCGCGCGGACCTGCCCCCGACGCCGCTGGCATTCCTCCGCGACCACGTCTCCCCGGGCCGCCCGCTACTCATCTCCGCCGCGGCCACCCGCCACTGGCCCGCCGCCACGCTCTGGCCCACCGAGTCCTACCTCACCGACGCGCTCCGCTCCACCGCCGTATCCCTCCACCTCACCCCCGACGGCCGCGCCGACGCGCTCGCCCCGCGCCCCGCCGGATCCTCCTCCTCTTCCTCCTCTAAGTGCTTCGCGTCCGCGCACGTCCGCCGCGTCGACTTCCCGGCCGCCGCGCGGCTCATCCGGGCCTCCGACCCGGCCGCGGGCCTCGTCGCGTACGCGCAGCAGCAGGACGACTGCCTCCGCGGGGAGTACGCGGCGGTGGCCGGCAACGTGGACGCGCACGTGCCGTGGGCCAGCGAGGCGCTCGGATGCCTGCCCGAGGCCGTCAACCTCTGGATCGGCAACGCACACTCCGTCACATCCTTCCACAAGGACCACTACGACAACATCTACGCCGTCGTCTCCGGCGAGAAGCACTTCTTCCTGCTGCCCCCCACCGAACACCACCGCCTCTACATCCGCGACTACCCCGCCGCAAGCTACGTCCCCGCGCAGGCGGAGCAGGAAGCGGAGGGGGAAGAGCAGCAGCTGACGAGGCTTAAGCTGCAGATCGAAGAGCCCCAGAGGATGGTGCCGTGGAGCAGCGTGGACCCGTACCCGGCGTCGCTGGAGGAGGAGGCGGCGTCGTTCCCGCTCTACTTCGACGGGCCGCCGCCGATTCGGTGCACGGTCAGGGCAGGCGAGATGCTCTACTTGCCGAGCATGTGGTTTCACCATGTAAGCCAGAGCCCGGGGCCGAACGGGCTCACTATTGCAGTCAACTACTGGTACGACATGCAGTTCGATATCAAGTATGCTTACTTCAATTTCTTGAGCTCTCTGGAAATCGACCATGGTTCGTCCAACAAGCCTCATGCTTCGGAAGGTGACTCTGAGGAGGACGATTGAATGAAGTGATTTTTCATTTTTGGTCATGTACTCATGTTGGATCCGACAGCTCTTCATTTTTTTTTTTAGATGCCAAGCACATGAATTTTGATAAACTGTGTTGCACCAATTTGAATGATCAAATGATTTATAAGGCCCCATCTGGTTGCAGATTTGAACATTTTGAAATGCTTCCGATATCAGGCACTGAACTCTGCACATGATTGTTCTCCCGTGGTCATGTTTACATTCTGTGGTTCTAAAAATCGCTGTATTAGATGGATGAGAGGAAAGACAAGAGTAGACAAGAGTATCGGGTGATCGAGGAACTCTTAACCTGGCAGCATTTCAGGAGGATAGAAAATATGAAGCGCTGAATCATGTTATGTGTCTGGTATCATAAATTCACTCCCAACTGGTCTGTGGACACAAATAGTTTTCTTTTGAGTTAAATGCACTGGCGGTCCATGACCTTTTGAGGTTGTGTCATCCAGGTTCATGACCTTTTTTTTCGCTTATCTGGTTCGTAAAGATTTTAAGTGGTTCACTAGCGGTCCATAACCCTTCATGAGGCTGTTTCATCCTACGTGGCGGTGCCAACGTGACATTGGAGTCGTATGGCTAGAGTTTTGATGTCGTGGGAGCCCTGTATATTTTGCAATTAAACTACTTAGAAATTGTGAGAGTGTGTACTAATCTCTCTCTCTCTCTACTCTCTCTCAATTGTAAAAGAAATTGATGTGTATGAGAGTATGAATATTTCGGTCAGTAACTTGACTCATCCACATATGTTTTACTGATGAGGTAACCAATGCATTAGTTAAACCCAACAGAACATAGCATACATAGTAGCTAAGTAAGAAGCAACCAATGCAGTTTGTTGCTACTGTCATGATCAACAACCAGTGAGGTTTGTTACTATACAAAAGGCTACTACCTATTACAGTAGAAGCAACCAGATAAGTTTGTTGCTATACAAAAGAACCTAATGACATGATCAGCAACCAGTGAGGTTTGTTGCTATACAAAAGACCAAAAGCACTGAACAAAATATGACATCGTTCTCAGTGCCTACAAACCGCCATGATGGATTTTCTGTTCAGAAAAGACATCGTTCTCAGTGCCTACAATACCAACAACGCAATGAAATCAGCAGATATCCAACATCAAGATTAATCCCCCATTCTATTTGAAACCCTAAACCCAAAATCCCCATCCTATTTGAAACCCTGAACCCCTATTCTGCGACACGACAAAAAATCAAAATTTTGGTCTCGATTAACTTACCGTACAAGGGCGGCGGCTCCCCCCTTCGTCGCCTGGCGGCCACCATCGTCAGCACGGCGCTATGATCGCCACCAACCTCGTGAACTGGCTGACGAGAGGAGCGCCATATTCACAGTCAAACCTTCATCCCTCTTAGCCGACCACCAGCAATCACCGCCTCCAACTCCGTCGTTCGCCTCCCTGCCTCCCAAGCGACGAATACGAAGAAGACGAGAGGGCAGGTTGATGTGAATGTAAGAAGATGAGAGAAGGAAGGGGTTCCCTGCATAAAAAAACGAGACCTGGGGTCCTCTTCGTGTGCTTCTCACGTGCGGCCCATGCCACATTGGATGAAATCGGCCCAGGAAGAGTTATGGACCGCTAGTGAACCACTTAAAATCTTTATGGACCTAGATGAGCGAAAAAAAGGCCATGGACCTAGATGGCACAACCCAAATAGCACAACCCAAATAGCTGATGGGCCGCCAGTGCATTTAACTCTCTTTTTTTCTCTTAAGGGGATATAGGTTAATTTGATGATAATTTTGATGCTACATATACTTCCTTCATACTTAAAAAATAAGTCATTTAAGACATGATTTAGTATACCAATGACTCATTAATTAGAAGGTTTTTTCCTTCTCTATCCTTATTAAAGATGTCTTGGAACTAACCCAGTCAACAATATATGCTCAACTGAGTGGTTACTGCTATATAGCAAAAGTGCTCAACCTATGAGGTTCTTGGTTTAATTTCCCACAACTACAATATATTTTTGCTTCTCGAGAAAACGACTTATTTTTGTAAAATTAACAATAGACCCAAAATGACTTCCTTTTGAAGTATGGAGGAAGTATCCAAAATCTCTCATTATGATAACATATAATCATCCAATCATGATGAGAGTGAACCAGAACTTTGTTTATAAAAAAAGGAGATGTTCAACATCTAATAGTAGGAAGGTAGAATTTGAGAGCGTTCTACATAGACAGCTAAGTTATTTTATCAGGACCAATTTGGTAATTTTGATATTCCTCTGAAGATAATTGATTCAATTAATTTGCAGAGTATCTGGATATAAACCTCTTCTTTGACCTTAACTGAAAAAATATGGAACAAACATAGCTATCAGACTAGAATTTACACGCAGTCATTGCCGCACGCACTATGTTATTTGTACTGTGGTTTTTTGGTGTCTCTGAATTTTAGCTTTCATTTATTTACATTCATATTTCATTCATCAGAGATTTTCTTTATTTTAAAATACTTTTAAAAATACAAACCTCTTAAATAATTTTTAATATCTATTAGAGTGTTTAATTCATTCAACATGGTTTTGTTTATTCGAAATAGCAATGGTGAACATACAAAATTTTGAAAGTATAATCTTTATATTTTTTTAAAAAGAATATGTAACAAAAATGTCAATTAACATTCAAATGGTGTTTCACCAAGTTTGACATTTGAATACATTTTTCATAAAAATAGGAGAAATTAAACATACCAAAAATATTTAACAATATTTAACTTATTTTAGTTTAATTTAAAATTTATATCAATGAAATCATATGAAATAAATTGAACATGTGTTAGTTGAGGTGGTTTTACAACTAAACTCATTGGATGGATAGAAATTTATAAAAAAAAATTTATAGGTGCAAATTCTAAATAACTTATGGGGTGATTTATGCAATTATTCTTATAAAAATAATATGTATCATGATTATGCACTTAGCACGGCACGTGCATTGTGCTAGTAAATTGATGAAGTCACGCCGTTCCAGTACAAGCTGTACGACAGAGTTGGACGAGGTGTGTTGTGTGAATAATAGGATTGATTAAAAAAAACTTTGTTTCTTGAACAGCAGATAGAAAACGGAAATCCTTCCTTTCAATCTACTGAAATCAAAGTCGATTTTTAGTCTACGAAGCACATGAAGCAGCAACAATGGCGGACTTGGGTGTGTTTGTTTATTTGGGTCTAAATTTTAGTATTATCATATTATCAATTCTTTAAATACTAAATATGGTAATTATATATAAAACTAATTATATAGTTGGATGTCAATTTATAAGACAAATCTATTAAACATAATTAAGTTATCATTAGGAGATGTTTACTATACCATCACATTATCTAATCATGATCTAATTAGTTATCTTATCATTTAGTAGGGGTTATATAATAGGTTTTATTATTAATATATATTTAATACTTCTAATTAGTATCCCAATATTCAATAAAACAAATTTAAAAATTAGTGGGTAGGAAACAAACACACATACTGGATAGGGTTTAAAGGACGGTTGGAGAAACAGACGGCAAGGCAACGGGGCGCCACCAGCCGCGACCGGAGGGAGACCCATTAGGTTTCGTTTGGCAACTCGGGCTGGAAAACCCAGGGCAGCAAATCTCTGGCGGGTTTTTCTCTGTTTGGGAAACAGGGGGAACAATTCAGAAAAATCGAGAAAAATTCACAAACAACTAATAAATACCAAACTGATGAAAACTTTATCGCATATTCAAAAACCTATACACCTATATATATCACATGATCGGATATGCATTCAAAATATAGCTCTCCATCTTAAAAAAAATTGATAGAACCAAGATGGGTGGGTTTTGCTGCTCAAATTTCAACTAAAGGAAATTACTCAGTAAATTACATGTAACATATTCACAAGCTATATAATGTACATATAGAAGCTTGGGCACATGATAAGTCTGATCAACTATTTGTTACATCTGCCTACCATCATAATGGTACTGTACTAGCAAATAGTTCTCGCTAAGTGGAGATACAAGCATACAACAGTCAAATGAGATCTCAGCCAAATAAAAACAACCAACTAAACAACTACCAGTGATTATTCAAGGAACACCATAGGACTTTAAAGATTAACATGTCAAGCTATGAGCAAGATGTTGCAACTTCTTGACAGCTGCAATCACAAGAGAATAGAACAAATCAGTTAGTAAATATGCTATCTATATTCATGAGCATATGAATTAGCTGACAATTATGAAAAAATATTCATACAAGCAAAGAATAAGCTAACAAGCTATCATTTTCTCCTTACATTTTTTGCAAAATAAAATATAATCAAGTAATTGCTAACTTATGCTTCTTCATCACAAATCCCAGAATATCTTGTAATAGGTACTAAGTCATGGATATCTCGTTTTGGATATGTTTATATTCAAGAAGTACATTTGGCAACTAGTAGAGGCTTAAAATTCAGATTAATTACAACCGAAAAGACATAACATTCCACTATATGGCAACCACTCGGAGCTAATCTCAAACACAAGGGTCATACACAAATGTACAATACATTGCCGGATTGCTATCCATCAAACCAACAGTCCAGACCTACTACTAACAGTTTAACCCAGATCAAAAATATTTCTTGTAAGCTAGAATAGAGGTACTTACTGACAAAATTGAAGACGGAATGCAGCACATGTTTTCCTCTTCTTGTAAGCTAGAATAGAGGTACTTACTGATAAAATTAAAGAGGGAATGCAGCACATGTTTTCCTCGTCTCAAGAAGATGAAATCTTCCTGCATAGGTCTTGAGATGTGGTGGCAAGGAGCGGCATTTCGGAGTCCGGCCTCTGCTTGCCGGTGCAGCTGCACAAGATGTCGTCCTTGTTCCTGGATTTGAGAGAATACATGGTATGATTTTATCAAAGAGAACTGTACAAGAAAGCCTTGGACATGAAACAAGGTTCTATATATATCAAACTACAGAACACATCTTCCAAAGTTTGTGAGCTGAGACGTATGATATATCAACATTTCAATTTAGTAATCACAGAAAGATATTTTCTATAATGGAGCTCATATAGCTTTGAAAAACAACCAAGCTCATATAGCTCTGTTGGCTGACGACACAAGCAAGAACATATGAATGATCCAACAACACTCACAGATGGCAGAAGCAGATTGTTCATGTCAGCAAATTAAACACATATTCTATACTCCGAAAGAAGGTCACAAATGGACCCATTCTATGTATATAAGAAAATGGAAATTGCGGAAGACACATCAACTAAACAAGATGGTAGATTCTTAATCTCAACCGATTTGCAGCTACGGAAAAACTAGCACATGCACACGGACTGCCCCTCTGTGCAGAACATCAACAGAAATTCACAAGTGAAAACTGATTCATGCACAAGTGAGTCATTCAAGCTTCAGTTCCACAAAATACAAAGGTATTTAGATTTTTTTTTCTTGACTCCATATATGCTATACTCCGAAAGGTCACAAATGGACCCATTTTATGCATATAAGAAAGTGGAAAATTATGGAAGACACATCAACTAAGAAGGATGGCAGATTCTTAATCTCAACCGATTTGCAGCTACGAAAAAATATGCAGTGTCCCTATGTGCTGAACATCGACAAAAATTCACCACGTAATATCGGCAATAAGATAGACAGGCACAAAAATCCACTACTGTACCAACCCAATCGAACCAGATAGCAACCAATAATTCGTGTCCTCCAATGCGACCGCAGGCCCTGACATCACTCAATCGCCAAATACCAAAACGAGATGGATATGGAGAGCTAGGGTTTCAACCTGGAAGACGATCCTGGCGAGGTTGGAGCGAGCGAGGAGGAGGCGGTCGAGTGCTGCATCAGCCGCGGCGGTGGGCTCCGTGGAAGGAAGGGGCTTGTTGCAAATAGGTTCCGGCAGGTGCGCGGCACCGGACGGAGGGGGCTTGCTGCGGACGGATTCCGGCGGTTGCGCGGCCGCGGGAGGATGGCGCTCGCTGAAGGTAGATTCCGGCGGGCGCTGCGCCTTGTTGCCAGAGAGGACGCGGAGCGGACGCCGGCGCTGGGTTCGGGGGTGACGAGACGATGCCGGCGAGGTTGGAGCGAGCGAGGAGAACGGTGTCGCGAGCAAGCGAGGAGACGATGACGCCAGGATTGGAGTTTCCAAAGGAGTCCTTAGTGGACAGGACAAGGGCGGGAGAGCTTGCTGTGTAGGGACGAGTTGGGGTGGTAGGGGTAGAAGATGCGGACCTGGCGGTGGGCACGCTGCCAGGGATGGTCGGAGGGAGGGGGGCAAGCGGGGGTGTCACATTGGCTTTGCATCGAGAAGAGAGAAATTGATTGTTCCTTGCTGCTCGAGGAAGAAGAAGATGGTAGCAATGGTTCAAGTTTGTCAACTGAAAGCCACCCTAATTTCAGGCGTGTGAAAAATAGCAGCTCCAGTAGAAAAACATTCAGTGCTTAACTTAAATAGTGAGGGTTGATTAAAAAAGAACTTTGTTTCTTGCAGAAAAACTGTCAGCTAATCCTTAACCATCAGTAATCCTATTTGGTCGGCCCCGATCCCTATCTGTAGTTGTTGATGACAATGACTACAATCTTTGAAGCATCTGCAGCAGATGGATCGTTCATCCTCCGTGGCGACGGCAGTATCGGTCCAGGGCCAGGGTCGTTCTCGTGTCCCGCGACGAACGCCACTATGATAACTCCCACGGCCATGGGCAGGATGAGGAAGACTAACACTAGGAGTCCGATCAGTTCGTCCGGCTTCATGGTGAAGGAGAGTCCCCAGATGATCAGGGCCAGGCAGACGATGGCCGTCGGCAGCACCACCAACGGATCCTGCATTATATATAATTAATTAATAGCCGATCGACCAACCGTCGGCAGCACCCCAGATGATTGCTGATTACGTAAGGTGGAAGCAGCCTGTCGAAGAAAAAGCTGGTGTGTGCGCTTGCTTACGCAGAAGACATCGGTCCAGGTGCAGCCATAGAAGTAGCCGCTCGTTGCCTGCTCGATCCTCGTCTTAGTTGCCGCCTCATCTGTCACGTCGCGACGAGCTCCCAGTGCGTCGCTCCTCAGCATCGCCCCCCGATGCTAGCTTTACGGCGTGTTCGGCGTATGTACCCGAACAATCCATTTTTTTTTCTTTTTTTCGATTGGAGTATATCGATTGATGATTGACGAGGGGGATCAATCCAAATCGGAGCCGGCCGGACTGGTTTCGATTGATGGGTTGTTCTGGACTTTGCTGACCCGACCCAAGTATCTCTTGGTCCAAGCGATCTGGCCCATGGCAAGCTATGACAGGCCCGGCCCAATACTCCTAGAGGGGATAAAAAAGTCAAAGAGAGGATAGATCCCTTTTTTGATAATAAACCAAAAAACAAAGAAAAGCAGAGGGGAAGAGAAACTGCTCTGATGGACATGGCGGCGGAGCCAGCGCCCGGCGTGGGGAAGGAGCGCGAGTCCCAGGGCTTCAACTGGTTCGGCTTCTTCAGGGTAAGCAGGCCCTACCTCGCATGCTGGGTTTCGCCCCATTCGACTCCCCCGTCCTGTTACGTTAGGGTTTCTATCTTTTTTTTTTTTTTTTTTTTTTGGTTTTCTACAGGTCTGTTAAAATTCATAGCGTTGTTAGTGAACCTGAACGGAACCTCCAATCTCACGTTTTTATTGTCTCTAAATGGTTGTTTTGTTATAGGCATAGATAAAACTGCTCCGTGACTGCTCATTGCTGAAGTTATTTTTATTTTGAAGTGGACATTTGCCTATGCGAGTTGGAATCCCTCTCTTCAGCTACTAACATCGATGGCTGTGGACATACACCTGTTTGGAATCGTTTCTGGACAGGTGCCTTGAGGCTCTCGAATTTTTCGTTATAGATAGCTGAGTGGTTTTTAGGTTTCACATCCAAGTTTTGTGGCATCATCAGTATACTCGAGAATACTCATTTGGTGACTGCAACTGTGTAGAGATTAAAATTAGTGCGCGAAGCAATTACATCTTGCTGGTGTAGATGAACCATGGGAGACGGTATTGCTATTTTGTCCTTGAAGCGACAGTAACTTACCATTATAATATGAGACCAGTTAACTTCAACATTTATTCCTCTTCAAACTATCTGTATATAGGCTTAATGAGGAAGCAGCTACATCTGGTTCACAACAATATTAGTGGTGAACTGTTCAATATTTCTCCATCGATATCACTCATTATCGGTTTTTGTAAATGATATGCATTATAGATCCATTGTTCCATACCATTTGCAGATTGACCAATGGAGCGTGCAACTTGGCTCAACTTGTCTTTTACAGCCTAACCGTAAAAACAAGGACATGTTATTACAGCTGGGAAGATGCAAGCGGAAGAGCCCAAACAATGTTAAGAATCAATGTACAAGCCCTTATCAGGTCTGTTGAATTTTCGTTGTGCATACCTCAAATTCTGAGTGTGGCAATGCTTTGTATGGAAGTTGAAACTCGCTCATAAGCATCCTCTGTAAAATACATTAAAAAAGTAACATTTGAAAATAATTATTTCCCTTGTATAAATTACATGATAAATGGATACAGTGTCACTTGTGTTTCAGGACTCTCAAGCCGAAAGCGATACCGAAAAAGTGGTCTCCATGGAGAGAAACCACTTTCGCAATTCTTCCCTGGGTGGCGTGTATGAAATTCAGTTTTGCAGTAAATTATAAATAACCACAAGAGACTTTCCAAGGTTAATCGTCTATGGAATGCTCATGTGAGAACCTAAGCTTACGTTCTGCAGTAGACAAGACGGAGCACAAAGTGAGATATTATATCCTTGTTCAATGTCTCTGGTGGATCCTGGTGCCTCATGTTTGCCTTCCACAGTTCACTAACCTAAATTGTAAAGCAAAAAATAAAGTACACATCATTGTCTAAAACAAAAAATCTTAACTATTGTCAAAGTACAGTGCCAGGACCATAACATGCTGTCCGAATAATTACTAAACCCGCATTTGTCTCTTACAGGCGAAAGGTAACATCTGAGTCACAAAGTCGTGATAAATTTTTGAGATATCAGGTCCTAAGAACCCGAGTTCTCAAATCCCCATTTTCTCGGGTTCATCTTACTCCGACTAGGTCTATATCTACACGACCACAAAATTCACTTCAGCTTTCACCTACTTTTGCACAAAAATCTAAGTATTCAAAAGGAAGTGCCCAAAACATAGATTTCTCCAACGAAACAAGAGAGCAGAAGTGAATACTCGCTCACCAGTTTCTCCATCTCCTCCGGCCTCTTCCCTCACGAGAGCCCATCAGAGATCTCCTTAAGAACTGCACAGTAGAAAGCCGGATCTGAGAAATGAAATGGAGGGGAGATGAGACCAATCCGAGAAGGCAAAAACCCCATGGAAATCGCACCTCGGAGGCGGTCGATGGCGAAGAGCTCAAACTCCTCGAGCCGCACCTCCAACTGAGGCGCCGTCCGGTAGGTCGGCAGGCCACCCGTGCCGCTTCCGCCTCCTCCAGCGGCGGCCGCAGCTGCGAGCTGCCGGTGGGATCGCACAATCTCCATGCGGTTGGTAGGGTCCGGTTCGGGAATTGGGAGCAGCGGACGGCGGGGGGGAAGTCGGGGAATATTTTTTTTCTTGGAGTTTTGGCGGGAAAGAGGCTTGCCTTTCCCGCGGAGGTTCCCGACGACGTGGCCCTTGTCTACGGATTCACTTGGGCCCAGAAGACTCAAGCCCAAGATGTTTTAAGTTCATGTTAGAGCCCGGTAATGTTGAAGTAGCCTCTTTCTCCAAAACAAAAACAATAAAAGAAAGAAAGAAATTGTGGCACCTCATCAGCTGCACCTGCACTAGAACCGTTTAAACTAGAATAACTAGAACCGTTTAAACCAAAGCTTAACTATATCAATACATGTGTGGCTGAAACATTTATATATATTCCCTTAATCTCTTTTCTTAAGAAAGTCTCTCTATCTCATTTGTTTCTTATAAGCTTATCTGTTGTTTATTAATTCGGTATATACACTTGAATAATATTTGTAATTTTGATTTGGGGTTGTGTCTCAATAATTGATTTTGACATTTTTCGACTGATTGCACCCCTAGTTATGGTAAACAATAGAAGTTTACTTGGTTCCCCGCTGCTGCACACACCACGCTGAGCCTGCGCTGTCTATGCAAAAAAAAAAAAAAAACTCCGCAACGCTTGTTTGTATGAATGCTTCGATGTGCCACAAGAACTAAAACTGTTCGCTACGGGTGTGGCACTGATTTCTTTATTTTTCGAAGAATGGGCAGCAGGGGGCACTGCTCTTTTTTAATGAGAAAATTGATCTGATATTCTGGTGCTAGTAAAAGTCTAGGGGTTCCTTTGCTAGTTAGATGCCTCAAAACAATTGCGCTAAGTGCCGAAGTCCTATGTTTTTTTGCCCACACGGGATCACTGTGATCTCGTGATCAGTGCAACAGAAGCATGGCCAGAATAGGATAGCAGCTGCCACTGCACAACAGTAAACAGCAAGGCTTTGGCTTCATGCAGTTCTTATCCTTCTTTCAGGAGAGGTAAGGATCCAGCAACCCCCATCCCCATTCTCCAGCAAAAAAAAAAAAAAAAAACGCTCTGCCTCCATCCTTCTTGTTTCGCTGAAGTGCCTTCCTTTGATTCCTGGACCTAAACCTTCTTCCAATTTTTTGGAGCCCTTCACAATCTCTTTAGTATCTTCATGTAGAGCCAATGGTGAGGGATTCTAGCACAAGACTGCAAATCTGAACTCTCAGAAATGTCACACAACTGTAGGTACTGTGCCTAGTGAAGTATCAGCATGAGTTTCGACGCAAGCGCCAAGGGTAAGGCTGTGGTGAGCTCTGCAGGTATGAGTGGTGAGGCTGCTGTTGGTCCTCCCACTAGACCTGATCTGCAGTCGGTGTCGGAGGAGAAATGCGCGGGGCGGATTCAACCCCTATCAGGGAAGCCATACTTCACGTGTATCATGTGCAAGTCCCATATTCAGCCGCCGTTTCAAGTGGTACGCGCAACTGCTAATCATGTTCTGCGTTGTGTCCTGTTATGTGGAAGGCCCATCTACGAAACGTATACAGTTTCTGATTTAGCTGAAGTTGTCTGGTGGGCACTGCGCAGTTAGTCTCGCGTCTATTTAATGGGATTATGTTTGCTTACGACAATGGAGTAGTAAATAAATTGTGTTATTTACACCAAGGGTAATGGGTAAATAAACAGCTCCATTCTCTCTGAATGTTTGCTTACGACAATGGCAGCTCTTGAACCAGCTGATCAACACTTACTGTGGCTGGAGCAGGTGGTTCCAAAGTCACTGGCACCGTTCCTCCCGCCGAGCACGGTGCCGGCGACGCTGACCTGGCGTGGCCGGTCCTGGGACATGCGGTTCACCGGCGGCCGCCAGATCCAGCGGCTGGAGGCCGGGTGGCGGGGCTTCGCGCTGGACAACGGCCTGAGGCTCGGCGACGG
Source organism: Eleusine coracana subsp. coracana (assembly GCA_032690845.1). Classification (NCBI taxonomy): domain Eukaryota; kingdom Viridiplantae; phylum Streptophyta; class Magnoliopsida; order Poales; family Poaceae; genus Eleusine; species Eleusine coracana. Next base: position 51,457,350 of record CM064427.1, on the reverse strand, counting down.
GTGCGTCTTCGAGCTACTCGACGGCGCCGCCGGAGGTGGCACGGTCAAGTTCATCGTGCAGGTCCTCCGTGCCGACATCCCCCCGGCGATCCGGGAGAGGGCAGGCGGGTACACCTCGTCCAGCCCCATCGAAATCGATTAGCTCCACCACCTCATGCCATCCGTTTAATGATCTTTCTGAATGCTTGAACTGAGATTCGGACGGGGCTAGCCATCTAAGGAATTAGGAGTGAAATGATGTGAGAAATGAAGGAGGGCGATGATGACACACCTCTTGACATTCACGTCACGGGAATGGGTAAGAATTTTTACTATACATTGTTAACATTATTATTGTGCTTCGTTTGTATATAAAAAAAAAAACATTGTGCTTCGTTTGGAGATGTTGCTCCACAAGAGGCAGCTGCTCTGCTCCGTCTCTTTTAATTACCTGATCTTAAGTCGTGTTATTGTCCAACAAAAGATCACGAGAAGAACGAAACGAACAAGAAGACGGATTGACTGAATTTGTCTTTCTTTTTGAACAACGGACTGACAGAATTTCACCGAATAATAATGTTGTATCTTCAGAAATTTGATTATGATACAAAGTCAACTTTCTAACGTTTTATTATAGAGCTCCCCTGAATGATAATGTTGGATCTTCAGAAAATTGGTTATGATACAAAGTCAAGTTTTAGATTCTGATTAGTTGCTTTTAAAACATAGAGAAATATATGTTTAAGATTTTTTTGGTGTTTTTACCTATTGAAAATTATATTTATGCATGTCAATTCATGAGCACAGAGAATTGTAGAAATTTTATAATACAATTTGTTACGTTAAATATTCTCAAATTTTAACCAGAGATGGTGAACAACACACTATATAATTTTGTATGAATTTTCATAAAATTTGGAGCACATTTGAGACAAATGTATGCATTTCATTAGGGTAAAACTCTTTTCCTCTTTTTATTTCTATGTTAGATTTGGATCCAAAAATAATTGATTAGAAAAAAATAGTTCAGAGAGAATCAAATCCAATACCGCTATCTTAAACTGGAGTACCCTACCTGCATGGCGAGCAGCGACCAGGCTATCATCTGACAGCTCTTCAATGTTTCGATTTAGATTTTTTTTTTTTTTTTGCATGGACCATGAATCTTAATAACTCTGGCAAGTACGCACGTTACAAACTTGTATGAAATCAGGTTCGATTGGCTGCCGGTTTGAAATGTTTATTCAGGATAGGTGAAGCTGAACTCTGCCTGTGATTGTTCTCCGATGGTCATGTCATTGTCCTCCTTCTGTCTATCTAGTAAGATGCATACCAGACACAAACCCTGCCAGATACAGAGTTCTACTTGATAATGTCAAAATCAGGTTACATACTCCCTCTACTCTTAAATTATTGTCACCGTTGATTTTTTTAATTAACTTTAATCATTCATCTTATTTAAAATATTATTTCAAATATACAAAATTTTAAGTTATGCTTTAATTTTCTTTGATAATAAAACAAACTATGACAACATATATGATATTACTTAAATTTTTTTGAATAAAATAAATAATCAAAATTAACTTAAAAAATCAATAATAATAACAATTCAAGAACCGAGAGAGTATGTGATTTGGTATGTGTGACTATGCTTTCAATTGTGGCTCCACATAACTCTCTGCTCACTATGATAACATAGAAATCACGATAAGATAAAACAACACTTATATATTCAACCAGAACTTTGTTTATAAAAAAGAGATGTTCCAACTACATACAATGCGCAACTAGGGATGTAGAATCTGACAGCATTCTATCATATAGACAGCTGACAACTTATTTATTCAAGACTAATGCGGTAACTTCTGACTTCAATATCTTAAGATTCAATTGCCCCCGTATCCGGACATAAACCTCTTCTTTGCCCTCAGCTGAAAAAAATAAGTGCACCAAACATACCCATCAGTAGATATTTTAGATTAAATAAAAAAGACCAATCAATTCTCACCTGGTTGCTGTGGCCACACTTCTTCTTGCGGCAGTTGTTAGACCTGAGGGGAAGGCGAGCATAACACCTGCAGGAGGCAGGGAGAAGAACAACAAACGAAGTTAGAGGGGGATATGCTGCTGCAGCTAGTAGTCAAGCGGCCAAAGCGAGCATAACACCTGCAGGAGGCAGGGAGAAGAACAACAAACGAAGTTAGAGGGGGATATGCTGCTGCAGCTAATAGTCAAGCGGCCAAAACCAAAACACATACAACAGTGAATTTAATCAGGAAGAAAGCTCGTACTTGCGGCAGACTTTCTTGTTCTCATTGAACTTCTGAGCAAGTTCACGGAGGCTGGGCTCGATTCCCTTGGGGTAGCCGCCCCTGCTGCCGCCCCGGAGACGGAGCACCAGGTGAAGCGTCGACTCCTTCTGGATGTTGTAGTCGACCAGGGTGCGGCCATCCTCTAGCTGCTTGCCCGCGAAGATGAGGCGCTGTTGGTCCGGAGGGATGCCTGCAGGGTGGTTCATATAGTGCGTTAGATTAAGGAGAGACGGAAAACGTCGTCTTGCCGAACAAGATCACGATTTTTATAAAAAGGAACAAGATCACGAATTGAAACCATTGATAGGACACTGTTGTCCCATCTACTCCCTCTAGATTTAAATTGTTGATGCAGTTAACTTTTTTAGTTACGTTTGATCAGTTATTTTATTTAAAATATTGGATTTGCTCCACTTCAGGAGCTTGAAAGTTCTGGCTCCTTTCAGTCGACGCGGGTACGCGGGCGCGGTTCGCAGGCGTGGGCATGGAGAGGAGCGGGTCACGCGAGGTTTAACGGGTCTGAGCGAAAATTTGATAGATTTGATTTGTTTTGGAGTTTGAAAAATTTTGTGGGATTATATGTTTTTATTATAAGATATATATTATGTATTCCTATAGAAAATTTTTATCTTATGCATCATTTGCTTGCACTATTTTCTCTTAAAGGGTCTAAAAAGTATCAAAATCTAAAACCCAAAACCCGGGTGACTGAAAGTTCCTCCAACTTTCAGGCGCTTGAAAATTAGCAAGTCTCATTAAATATTTATTCAAATATATAAAATTATATGATAGTTTCAACTTTCTATAGTGATAAAATAAATTATAACAAAATATCTGATAAATTTTTAAATTTTTTAAATAAGACAAATAGTGAAATATAACAAAAAAGATCAACTACGTCAATAATTTAAATCTGAAGAGAGTATTAGATTCCAAACCAGTAAATATACATGAAGTTGAACCACATTGTAGATGATTGCATCTATCTAATTAAGGTGACGAGAAACATGTCAATACTCATTATATCTAAGACGAAACACAAGGCAATAATGAGGCTATGCTATATGGGATAAATTTTGCAGTCATGGCATCAACACATATGCTCGCACATCATATGGAACAGGAGAGAAATCAGTAGATGCAACGAGCGTGGCTGTAATTGTACGTTGCAGGAAATCAGTAGATGCAGATGTATATACCTTTTTTGTCCTGGATCTTGGCCTTGACATTGTCAATGGTGTCGCTGCTCTCGACCTCCAACGTGATCGTCTTCCCCGTCAAAGTCTTCACGAAGATCTGCATCTTGCCGATCGAGCCTTTTCTTCAGCCGCTATGATGATGGTTATCGAGGGTTGTATTGGTGGTGAATGGTAGTAGGAGGGCGTGGACTCCTTTTTATAGGGACCGGAAGGTAACGCAGCCCCTACGAAAGCTACCCAAACATAACTGTGTCCGTGACCCCTACGAAACTGCTAGAGATTGGTCTCCTGCCGGCCCAGAATTCGGAAAGAGATAAATCATTCGTGATCGTGTCTGTGACCCCTACGACGAAACTTGTAGAGAGATGATCGGTTTCCTGCTGCTCTATTAAAGAGCCCATTGTACCGTGGAGAAGGAGTAAGTTTTGGGCCGACCTTGCTGCTCTATTAAAGAGCCCATTGCTTCGTTGTGGTGATTGAAGTCGAGTGCTGCATGCGTGACAATTATTGTATGAACCTGAGATATTAATACTCAATTTCTTTTGTTTCTTCTGAACGTTGACAATGTTCGTTCTGTGATGCCATGACATATTGATGCATAAGTTAGAACCGGATTGTTGCATTATTCTTTTTCCATATAACAATAACATCAAAGAGGATATTTTATTAGCACTTCTTGCAAATTCCATGCATTTACAACCTTTTAAACACTCAAAGCAGCAATCAAGGTTTAGCATCCAGCAGGAAAGTACAACTGTGTACGTACTCAAATGAGTGATTAAGGTTTAACATGCAGTAGGAAGAACTACACCCACAAGACTACACTTTGACAACTCTTATGTTTAATACTTCGGGATTAAGTAGTAGATGCTGCAATAATGCTTGGTTTGCAATCAGTCCCCAAACTTGGATACAAACTTCTTCTTTTCCCTCAACTGAAAAAAGAATGTCGAAAAAGAATACATCAGATCAACGAAGGAGCAACTTTCATTTCGACTTGTTAACCGTGTAAGTAGTGCTTTGAATTAATGTTAGATGAAACTAAGGTTAACCTGGTTGGTGTGACCGCACTTCTTCTTGTGACAGTTGGTAGCCCGAAGGGGAAGGCGCGCGTAGCATCTGCAAGACAAAATGGCAACAGGTGAAACTGTCGTTCATCATCATATATAGGCTGAAAGCTAAGCTGCTGGTGTGTGTAGTGCCATGGATATTAACTAGAAGAGAAGAGGGTGAGATTAGGCAGCGTACTTGCGGCAGACCATCCTGTCCTCGTTGTACTTGCGCGCGAGAGCGAGGAGGTTGGGCGCGATGGTGAAGCGGCAGTTCTTGCCTCCGCCGCGGAGCCTGAGAACCAGGTGAAGCGTGGACTCCTTTTGGATGTTGTAGTCCGCGAGGGTGCGGCCATCCTCCAGCTGCTTCCCGGCGAAGATGAGGCGCTGCTGGTCGGTCGGGATACCTACAGCAACCACAAATTGAGCCAAAGCAAAGCCATGTCAGCTAGAGTCAAACTCGATTTGCTATCAAGGAACAACTTAACACAAGATGCATGAGATGTCGTGCATGTCTCTTCGAGGTACGTACTCTACCAAATAAAATACTCATGACATACGGTGTAAGTGTAAAAACATGTGCCTCTATTTTAGCTCGTTGGAGCAAGAGATTCTGAGTATATTTGAAAGGGCGAATCGCTAAGAATTCCAAGCTTTAGCTAGAAACAAAAGCTAAGGCCTAAGGAGAAGACGGAGGAGAATAAGGTGGTCAGGTCATGGTCTCATGGAGACCGTGCACGCAAACATGCATGGCATACCTTCCTTGTCCTGGATCTTGACCTTGACGTTGTCGATGGTGTCGCTGCTCTCGACCTCGAGCGTGATCGTCTTCCCCGTCAGCGTCTTCACGAAGATCTGCATCTTGCCTCGCTAGCAATTGCTTTCTCTCTACGATTGGTGATGGCAATGGTGATTGAAGCCTCGGCAGCGAGAGCTAGTTTATATAGAGGGCCTGTGGAGGGAAGGAAACGCGCCGGTTACGAAACACGGAAAAGCAAGCAGGGGTCGGACAAGGTAAAGGTTGTCCTTGTCCAGACCACGCAAAGGTTGCTGACATGAACATGAGGAGAGTCCGTGGCAAAGCGCAGGAGGGAAGGTAACGTGACCCCCGCGCAACGATAAGTGAGTGGTGCGTGGACCCTGGGCCACAAATGTATCTACCTGGGCTATGTCGTGCCGATCCTGACAAGGACCCAATGGCCCATGGGCTACGTAGCCTTGTCACATTGGCAAGAGTCCGCCGTGAAGATGAAGCGCGTCGACCCCCGGTCCCCGGAGTCCCCGACTGTGGGCAGGGTTTACATAAGGTAAGTCTTAATATATAGTTTTATTTTAATTTTTTAAAGATGTCATATCAGATTCGAAGATTTAGTTTGATATATGAAATAGTCTTTCTTAATGCATAGTTTTATCTCATGATTTCATATATAAGTTATACTATTAAATTAACATCTATTTGTTATATTGAGATTGATCAAAATATGTTGGAATAAAACTCTATATTCTTAATGAAAGTTTCATACCTATGAAATAGTGCCAAATATAAAACTCATTTGCCTAGTTTTATATTAATTGCTATGCTTCGTTATCTATTTTACTTATGTGGCAGCTTATTTTATGTTGATGAAACCACCACTGAGACTGGGCTAACCGTTTCGCCCGGTAGAATTGGTTCACAGGTTAATAAAAAACCCGATAAAAACAGTCGGTTAACTAGATAAAATTTGATTGGGTAAGGTGATGTTTGATGAGCGGTTAACTGGTCGGCACTCGATTAACCAAACGCTTTCATCGATTTTGTCGATAGATTTTTTTAATGCAGACTTTCTAATTCAAAATTTATTATATGCGGTTTACCAGTGGGTTAACCGGTTTTGTTGCATTTTTTTTTGAAAATTTTAAATATTTTCAGATCAAAACTAAGTGTTAACCGGTCCAAATCGGTTTGTCGGTTAAACAGATCGATCAGTTAACCGTGGTTTTCTCAACCCTGCTTCGTGGGAGAGAGCAAGGCGAAGTACTGATTGAAATTGCCGTTCACGGTCACATTGAATCTTGTAAAAAAAAAAAAACTCGTTCACCAGAATGCAGCATCTTTTGCAGTTGAGACTTCCGAGTCGTTCGCCAGAATGTGAGGCTGGCCACTCAGCCTCGAGACGTATACTCGCTTTCGGCTTCGAACTCGCGCAGATCTTCTGTCCTTTCTGCAGTTCGACATTCGGGCCAGAAAGGAGAGCTTCCGGGCCAGAAATCTGCTCATTCACTGCTTACTGTGTCAAGAAATTTGATAAGCTCAAGAAGATAGGGTAACCTCGGAAGGAGGGAAGCGCATGGTTCAGTGGGAGGCGCCACCGAAGGGTACATACAAGATCAATGTCGAAGCAGATGGATGAGGCTTTGTTACTCGTGATAACAACGGGAATTTCCAAGAAGTGGGATGTGGCAATCTGGAAAGAGTAACCAAACTTTTGCAGGATGAAACACTAGCAGTTTTGAAGAGGGATCTCCCTGTCCTGTGCAGTAGACCGGCACCTGTTGTCCTTCCTCTGGCAATCCCGCGAGTACAAAAATCAACCGCATTATCAAGCAAGGTTAGGTTCGTTCAACAAATGAAACCTACGACAGTTGTTGCAGCATGAGGCACCAATGAGACGAACCCTACCGGCTTCCTTTATTTCACCATGCCGGTTTATTCAGCGCTCTAATTCACAAAAGAACATACACACGCACACCAACAACACGGTTCCCCAAATCTATCAACAGGTACATCAGCCAACGATCCAACAGATGCCTAGAGTATAAACAGCTGAGCTCAATACAAAATATTACATTGCCAAAGTTAATGGCAGACACTCCGCATGGTACTGTAGCTCGCTTCTGCATATGAAACATGAGTTTCAGCAAAATTAATGCAGAGCTGAATGGAGAATAAAGAACGTTGTAAATAAAAGAGAAGAAATTCTGACCTTCCTCACAAGGTGTTAACACCCCAGCTCTGTGAGAAGATTGCGCCACCTTGGTGTCTCCTCATCAAATATGTAAGTCAGCTTCGTAACCAAGACCCCACTGCCACCAATCTGTGAATCCAAGTTCACGGGCATAGATATGAGTAATGCAGATATCATGAACATCATGAACCATAAGATTTCAAAAGATATAAATAAATAACAAGAAAACATAATGTCTCACACAATTTGAGAATGGCTTACAATTGCCATGATATATGTCTAAATTTTAGTAAGATGTGAACTAAGTTGGATCACTGTGCTATGTGCAGAAGAGACACCAAAAGTGTCTCTCACAGTCATATTTGAGCAGAGAAAAAGTTTGGTGCTCTCAACTTCTAGAATGAAGCTTCGACCATAGTTTAAAACCCTAACACTAAACATGCATAGGCCCCTAAAGGGTAGGTGTAAGATACAATACTAATTTCGCCTTTATCCCAAGCATTAAATTTGGTTATCTAGCCTGATCATATCACATAGGGTAACTAGTGGAGAATAATCTTCTTCAGACACAACACTCAGTTGTATATGAGGTAAATGAAAGGAGAAAATAAGATTCTTACAGATCGCAGTTGTTGAATAGACTTGTAAAGCAACTTTTGAGGAACAACTACATTAATAGCATAGTATTCCACAGCAACTTTGCCATCTTTTTTGCAGTAGACGGGACTTATAGTTGGGCCCTGTTATTTCAAAAAAAAAAAAATAAGTCATAAGCATGAGCTTGATATATAAGAATGTAACATTGATATTTAAAATAAAACTATGTACCTCCACTTAACATCATGAGTTCATGATTAATTTTAACCCCATTATTAGTATAGTTTCAACAATGTTATTGATATTACATATAACCAGAAGTCCGGAACAGTAGTAAAATATTAATAGGAGCCACGAGTTTTATTCCAGAGAAATAGCTCATATAAAAAAAAGGATGAAAGGAGACTTCAATCCCTACGTATCAGAGCTGCTACAGCTATGACAAAGACAAACAACAATGTGTCAATTATAGGTAGTGTGTCTACAAGAGTCACCAGAAATCCAGGTTGATTGGGTTGAGGAAGAGGGTCATAGGACACACATAGGTCAACAACTGGCAAAAGTGGGGTAGGGAGGGGGGACCTACTTGGAAGTGACAAATTGATTACGTGGTATGTGGTCTTAAGGTATCTGGGTAGATGACTCCGCAATGAAGCTCCAGGTAGATATACACCAACCATATGTGAACAGTTCCATAAGTAATTGATCACATTTCAGAAAGGAGAAAAGAGGGAAGGACCGGGGAAGAAAACGTAACTGGGAATACATGGGCTGTCCATCCAGCCCATTTCCAATTTGACTCGCCCTAACCTACCAAAAGGCACAGGTAATTATCTTGTGCACACAGCTGGCACCCGTCGTTTTCTTTCCCCTTCCCTGTTCTCCTTCAACAACTTAGTGCAACTATCCCTAGGAGTCCCCATCACTACCTATTCAGTCCTTCATTGCAGCGCGGCCTCTGGTCGTCCCCAAAGCCACTACCACACTCCATGCTCAATCTTCGCTGAAGCACTTCTTCCACCTCCTATCTTCCTCTTCTTTGTGCATCTCCAAAGAATCTTGAGCCCAGGACAAAGGTCATGGCTTCTGGTCTCATGGAAGATGGGTCATGGATCAGGTAAACTACAGATTGGTACTGGTTAACATCTTGCTCTATGTCAGGATCCTGTGACCACAGGCCGGCAACCTAGCCTGAAATGGAATATCGACCCTCATTGACTTCAATCTACAATCAGGGTACACAGCTCTCTGACCTCACTTCTTGTGATTATGGCATCTACAAATGACCAAAGCATCTCTATCTTCTAACATAAGGCCAGTCTCAGTGCATAGTTTCATTGCACTGTTTCTAAAACTGAGATTTTGGTAACTGAGCCTGTTGGGTTTCATTGGGATGAAACTCCTCTCTCATCTGATGAAATTCCACCTTCTCTTTCCTCATAATGACCTTGCCAAGTCAGTAAAATTGCTGATGTGGCATAGAATTTAATGGCTATCAAACTCTCTATTAAGACTGGCCTAAGGGTAAATTATTCTAACACAAAACCACACATCATTTTTAGAAGATAATGTTTGTTGCTAGTTTAAATATTCCTAATAATTACCTGTAAGCCACATATTGATGTTTGTGTCAGAACTCTCTCTGCAACCTCCTCAGCACTATTACCCCTCATGTTTGCTGTGACCTATGAAAATGGAAAGTATAGCAAGATAAGCAAACTAGCACAATAATACATACTGTATACATAAGCATACGTAGACATACCATTAGCTGTGAACTCGCTGACAGGTGGGCCTCTAATCTTTCGAGCAATTCATGAGTAATCTCCAACACACCTTTACGTTTGTGAAGGGATCTTCTGCTAGCCACAAGAGTCGCCTGCATAGAATAGGATATATCAAAAATAAAGAACATTTTTCTTTTATAAATGAAGCGTCAATTGGATGTGGTAAATACTGACTATTTGAGAGTGGTGTGTGTATTTGTGTGTGTGTGTGGGGGGGGGGGGGGGGGGGGGGGGGGGGTTGTGTGTTGTGTGTGTGTGTTTGTGTGTTGTGGGTGTGGGTGGGTGGGGGGGAGGGGGGGAGACGGGGGGAGTGTGTGCCCATCTTGTGCATGAGAAAGAGAAGACTTACCTGACTTTGCAAAACTACACCACCTTCAATTTCCTTCAGATTATTTTCCCGCAAGGTGGTTCCACTACTCACAAGATCCACGATAGCATCAGCCATACCCATCTTCACAGGGGAAAAGGAAGTTAACAACCTGAATTCCCTTGGTACTAGTTTTTTTACAAATTATGTGACATACATAAGCCAGTAAATAGAGAAATATGTATTCCATTATATCCTACGATTGTATTCATCACCATGACAGGACTTACATTTCATACATACCATCAACTTCCCATAAAACTATATTACTCATACAGACTTATGCCCCATATCATACAAGAGCAAGAACAAGAAAGCAAAGCAGACATCGGCGGTAGACATAACAATACGTGACAGCCTAATTTGTTAAGAGAGAAATGACTTATGTGTCAAAAGTTGGCACACAGCTTCTTTCAAGATTTAAATGTAAGTACCATAACAAAACAGAAATGGACAACCTTAACCATTGCATCATCCTCAAAATAAATAAACACAAAAAATTAATACAGTAAGACATAGAAGGAAATTAAATAAAAGAAAGCAATCTCACAGGAGGGTATGACTCAAGAGCTCCATCAGCAGACAAAAACTTAATGTGCTTGAAACCTTTCTCTTTCAAGAACTTAGCCCCTAGCTGCAGCAGGATAACATAATTTGAGTCCATGTTCAAAAGAGGGTAGCAATTTGACTGTTCGGGTCAGTGATCATACATATCCAAATCCTGTAACAACACGCAATGGTCTTTCTTCTGTCCATATAGGCATCTCTCGCAAACCCTCCAAAGAATTTATGTTTTCAAAAATGCCTTCCTTAGGTACCTGCTCAACAATTGACTGCTTTAGATATCAAAATTTAAATATGAATATAAAGGCAAGTACTCATGTAGGTGCCTGGAGAACACCATACCGCAAGGGACAAACGACAGTGTCCAAACTCAAGAGCATCATGAACAACTATTAAATCATCATTTCCCTGTAACACAAAATCTTAAGTAAGTGCAAGCATTGACCATATCAAGCTTCCAAAAAAGTAAATTTGAAATTTTCAGTTAGCAGAATTTCTTACTATCTCCACTTCATATTTTATAACACAACCATCATGTGAGTGGAACAAGGAGGCACTAAATGTAAGGTTAAGTTATTGAGAAATGAGTACAGTAGCACACATGCCCCCTACTCAAGGGGTACACTACCTCATTGACACCATTAAATAGGGGTAGAAGGAAAAAATGTTGTCATAACTGTATTCTTGTTTTCATCCCTTGACAAAAAATTTCAAACGGCGACTCTGACTAAAAGGATTTGTATTTTGAACTAGAGGCGGAGGACTAGATACAAGTGAGATGCACAAACAGAGCCAAAGAGACTAGCAGAATTCATCAGAAACTTACCATTCCGTATTCGCTCACTATGTCAAAACCCACAATACCGAGGTCAAGATCACCTGATTGAAGTTTACGAACAATATCTGTAGGCCTTTGCAACCAAACCTCCAAATTTGGTATCTGCAAAACAATAATAATGATGACGAATAGCAACACAGTCAATTAAAACAGGGCGTGAATTTCATGGTAGCTATCTATACTCATTCCAAAAATATTTGTGCTTTCAAACTGGCAATTCACATGTGGCAACAGACAAGGAGTTAAGTTGAAATAAAGGAAAATGGATATAAAGCTGCAATGTACTACTATGAAATAAGAGAATAATAGTGACCAGTGGACCTCATCATTTTTTAGTTATTTCACCAAGTAGCAGAACTGAAAAATTATAATCAAACAGTGCTGTTAATCAGAGCAATGTTATGAAACAAAACAGTACCTTTCTGAAATACATCTTGATATACGTAAAAACAGTGTTCTAACTCTAACAAAGTACAGACTTGAAATATTTAGAAGGCCAGACCACTCAAAGAAAAATCAAACAGTGAAGGAAGATCTCAATGATATGCCGGTTCAGCGATTATCAGACCGTATGACTCAAACGGCTATGAGTTGGCCTCAACGACATGTTTGTTAGCACATAAAAGACTTTAACCTACCAGGTGTAATATGTTTCTTAACAACGATGTTCACCACAACACCACAGCTTCAAACACAAACTTTCACACAATCATAAGAAGAGAACAAGAGATGCTTGTCGAGTTGCTGAGCCTTCGCTCACATTAGCGTAGCGACAAAAGACACCATGCAACATTTATTTCACACTGCACCAACCAAATGTCAAAAAGAGCTTGCGACGTAACCCATAGTGCCGTAGCACCCATTCGATCGTACTAAGCCTGTGTGTTAAACGAATTTCAAAAACAACCCATGGAGCGCAAAATTACACTGCTTTTGAACCCAACTATCCTAACAATGAATCAAGGACTAAATGTTTACCGAGTTAACAACTACCCACACAACTTCCCCGTCTCCCTAGTCCCTACTAGATCCGACTGACAGTAAAGCTGAGTAAACCTCACCAGTGGGATTTCTGCAGTATACTGCCGCGGGTTGAGCTGCTTCACCGACAATTGACAACTCTGCACCATCAATCCAAACAGCACAGAAATAACGAAATCAGTTAGACAACTTTCAGAATTACGAACCCAGCAACCGAATCACGAACACCAGAGAAGTACGGTACCTTGAGGAGGCTTAGGGTTTGCTCGGCCATGCGGCCCTTACTTGGGAGCCCGATACGGACGACGGTACGTTCTGAACTCAGAGGAGCCACCGCCGCCGGTTTAGCAGAGATGGCGGTGGCGGAGGCTGCCGCCCGCGGAGCGATAGAATAGGCGCCCACCGCCGACGAGGGGCGGACCTGAAACCGGAAGCTGGACTTTGGCGAAGGCGAAAGGGAAACCGAGACGTGCACAAGCTGCGCCGCCAACATCGCCGACATTTCTGGGGGTTGGTGAGAGCGATGGGAGTGCAGCTGGCTGCCGTTCTTCGGTGGAAAATGATGCTGGCGGCGAGTTCTGCGCTTCTGCGGCGGAGTGATGAGTATATAGCAACAGAGAAGATGCTGTGGCCTGTGGGCGAGGCCTTGAGGTCTAGTGCAAGTATGGGCCTTGCTTTGGACTGACATCGGCCCGGCATGATGACGCGGGAAGCCCAGAACATCGATAACATTTTCAGTATTTTTAGGGGTTAAAACATGTAATTTTTCAATTTCCATTAAAAAGACTTGTTCAAACTTCAATCATTTCTAAATTATTGTATATAAAAATTTGAACTTAGGATAGGAATAGAAACAAGATCTACATTTGATTTGCTGAAGAAAATTATATATGAGAAATGGCGTGGAAGGAGATAGAGATTTGTTTGGCGTCATACCGGGCAACAAGGGAGAAAACTCAAATTCGGTTGGTAATTTTGTATTTCTGAATCCCTGACTCGGCATGAGAGATTATTTCAATTTTGGCCCCCTTCGGCATGAGTACCACACAATTTCGAATCCCTAACTCGGCATGGATATTGCAACTCTCTTATAATAACTTCATTGATCTGAAGAAAAAGATAATCCCTAACATATTTAATACTCCAGTTGCAAAAAAAAAACATATTTAATACCCCTCTGTTCTGAAAATGTTATGGTTAGGATAGTAGTGTTTAGTTCAAAACCAATCCCGCTGTCATAACGACAATATTTTTGAAATGGAGGAGTATGTTTTTTAAAAAAACCTCAAACAGTTATTGATCAGGATGATGCATGTACTGTTGCCCACACGAAAATTTGCTTTCAAAAGCTTGAAATTATTTCCCACCATCAAACAGACCTGAATGTTAAGATGGTTGAAAAATGCCAGAAAGTGAAGAACCCAACCAAACAGTGAAAATTGAAAAACTGTTTCAGAACAATATACACCCGAAACAATTTTTCAGAATCATGAACCTATAAGTCCTAAACAAACGAACAACCCTTGTCGAAAAATGACGTGGTCTAAACTACTTTATGGTTATATGACGTAGTTGGTTTCAGACACTTGTTTAAGACTTCGACAAAGAAGTTCCTAAATAAAACAACAAACATTCAAGTAGCTATTCGGAAACAGTAGAGCTTCTGCACATTCATAATTTTTGTCACCGTTACATGGCTGAAATGTCATTCAGCAACCAAAACAAATTAAAGCTGGAGAAAAAAAAAGAGTACAGTTAGTAGTACACACGCCCTAGTGTAGTGCATAAGGGCACACTAAGGTACTCTCGCAACTACGTAGTAACTGAAGCTTAATCCGACGTATAAAAAGAAAGAACTCTCACGAGGCCAGCAAAACAATAGTAAGAGTAAAGTGTAGCATCAACACATGCCGGAACGCTAAGGCATCATCATGTGCCCAAGCGCATGGACATGGTCAAGCAATCAAGCTGCTCCTGCCAGCTCCCTATCGACGGCCCTCCTGAGGAGGCTCCCTTCCTCGACCACCATCTGCACGGGGAGCACGCCGAGGCCGCGCGCCACGCCGAGCATGACCTCCCTCATCTCGGCGCGGAACTCCTCCCTGTCCACCGCGCCGTCGCCGTCGCGGTCGAAGCGCGAAAACAGCGCCCCGTAGAGCTCGGCCAGCTCGGCGGCGGCGGCGGGCTCGTCGGCGCCGAAGTGCGCCTCGCGCACGCGCAGCGCCATGAGCTCCGCCGCCATCTCGGCGTACGAGAGCCGGCCGTCGTGGTCCGCGTCCAGCGCCGCGAAACGGGCGTCCACGCACGAGTTGAAGGCGCGCTCGTCCTCCACGAAGCTTTGCACCGTCCTCCCGTCAAGGATCTCCACGCTGCTCATCTTAGCTTGTTGAATTATATATATTAAGCTCTCGATGCAAGCTATAAATCTCAATTAGCTCGAGCTCACGAGCTGTGATGTCTAGTAGCCACGTGTGTGTCGACTTAACTGTGTTTGTGTGATCTTGTTTGTGTTGTGTTGTTTGAAGAAACACGGCAAGGCCGTGGCCGCGTTTTATAGTCGAGTTTTGTAGTTGCCGCGTTCAATCGGTTTGCAGAGCAGAGAATAGTAATATGCCGCGGGATGTGCCGAAAGCATTATAGTCTAAACCGACGTGCGCCGCTTGAGATGTAAGCCAAGTTTATGTTCTTCTCTAAAGACTAAAGCAGAGGACGAGAGGGCCCCGTGGATTCGTGCGCTGGAGAAAAGGCAGCAGGGTCTTCGCGGGTGAGAACGCGTGAGATAACATAGAATACGCGGATTGGAATGTTCGTGTTCTCGTAGCTTGGGAGTAGTCCTGTTTCGTGGGCGGTGCAGGTTTGTTTCAAAACTCAAAAGGAGGCCGCGCTCCTTGGCTGGCGTGTGTTTCTCTTGTTTTCTTTCGGCGTCGACCGAGAGGTCGGTCGATTGAAACGTCAAGGAGTGACAGGGTCTTGCTCGTCGTCTTGTGTCCTCTAGCATAAGCTGCGTGCGCCGAGGCCGAGCTATCCAAGGATTACCTTACCACTCACTTACAAAAGGCCAAGTCTGAAACCTTGGATGTGGTCTGAACCAGAGAGCTATCGTCAGGAATATATGTCAACGATGATGCACGCTAGAATATGGCAAAATAGTTCAGAAAAGCAGCAGCGCCACCATCAGTATGTGCTGGGGTATAGTAGCATCACGCAAACGTTGAAACAAACCGACAAGCATTACCAAAAACCTAACAAAGTTGCTTGGCGTTCTCTGATCCAAACAGCTAAGAAATCACCTTTTTCAGTGATATCGCAAATCAGATGTGGTTCCATGTTTGGCACTAGAAAGTTATTGGCCGAGACAGATGGTCCATACCGATGGCCGAGAACCGTGTGCCTTGCCTACCGGATTTGGTCTACCGACATTAGTCTCGCCGGCCACCGGATTCTGTCGATAGCGGCTCTAAATTTTTCAGAGAGAAAGCGACGGCGGCTACCAACGTTATATACGTCTGGTCCACGAAGCTTTGAGCCCATTGCAAAATGATAGCCGAGACCACAAGCTCAAACGGCCCAGCTAAAATCCAAATTCTGCGGGCCAGACTCACTGAAGTTAAAGCCCAAGAGCTCGGAACTGGCGGCGTGCAGATCACACGCCCGATGCGGGACCACGGCACGGAATGCACGACACCCCGTGTCATGTCTGTCTGGCAAGGGAATTGAATAACTCTCGTTTTCTTCTTGCGTGCGTGGATGGGCAGATGTGGATGTTTGGCCAGCAAAATCTGCTATCCTTGAACGACATGTTAACCCTTTCTTCCCTATTTCACGTCAGGCCACTCCTTTTCTCGTGTTCATCTTTTGGTGGTTCTCGAGTCGTCGGTTGCCAATAATTGAGCTCCGGGAACGACGTCTCCGTCACTCCACGACCAGGCTCGAATCGTGATTTGCATGGACCGATGTGTTTTTTATCGTTCGCATCCAAGAAATTTCAGAAACATACAATGTCCGTGCAACATCTTGATGATTTGTTATTGTTTTAGTACAATATACAATATAAGTATAGTCTCTGCTGATTTGTAACCTGACCGCGTGGAAAAAAATTAACAAAAAAAACAATTTTGTGATATCTATGTTTTTTTTCGTTGAAAATTAGCTCAGCACTCACCGACAGAAGAAAACCATTTGAGTATAGCTTCTTAGACCCCAAAACTCAGGCTGATAGAGTCACGGAGAGGTTGAATAGTGACTCACTACCAGGCCCAAAATGATTGTCATCAAGGTGTTATTTTAGCATCTGAAACATTTTAGTCTGGCGTTAATAGGGAAAGATTTCTTTCTGACTAAAAGATTGCCTGAAATGTCCACAGACTACCTATGTTTGAGGTTTGAAGTTGGTAAAAAGGTGCAAATGGCAGTTGATGACAATATAAGGTCTACTTTCCTCTTTAACATTTGAAAAAAAAACTGCTTGCTTTACCCTGAGACTAATAGAAGCTTAGGTTGACACATTACTTCCGCAACCGCTAAACAACTTTTTCATGCTAAATCATTAGAGAAGGCGTAAGAAAGTGAAATGGTGTACGCTAATGTTGTTGTTGATTACAATCTTGAAGTAGGCATTGAACATTTATAATTAAAAAAAAGAGGGGCATTAGCTTCCTGAAACTCTACAACAGGCAGGAGCTGAGTTCCCCGGTACATAACATACTAAGAGTCAAAGAAAGGATGCTATATGTCAACCAGCGTTCACGTTTCCTGGAGAAAAAAAAAACAAGTTGCAAAAACCAAAGTGACATAGAAGGAACAACATATGAGGAAGTGCACATTTTTTACATATTTTCTAGCTAGAATTATCTGTATAATAATTATAAAACTATTAGATCTAGATCTAATGGCTCAAGAAGGTGATTTAAAATTATTCAAACTTTAGTCAGCTGAAAATTAGCAAGTTCAAACTTCAGTCAACTAAAAATTAGAAAGTCCCTATTTTTTATGGGACAAAGGGAAAAGGATAGCTTTTAATGGCAAATAAGATTTTTTATGGTGCAAGGAGCTATTATACATTCACCAGTTGCACCTAAAAGATTAATCTAAAGAAGGGGGGACAATTCACGTTCCACATCTATTATTAATGGACTCCTGTAGTCAGCCTCCTGTTGTACTCCAAACACATCTCAATGTAAGCTGGGCATTTTGATCAATATGCAAGAATATCATACAAATGTATTGGACATATTTTATAGAATATATTTCACATTTAGTTTTTCGTTACTTTATAAAACTGAAAACAGTACTGAAAGTGCAATCGTGCAGTCAGGAACCGGTTACACTACGACCACTCAAGGTGGAGTACTCTTCACAATTTGGATGCTTATTTCTTCTTAATAATTAAAATCCATCCTCTTTCCGTTTCTAGTGTTGATCGAGTTGTAAAACTGTACTGTATAAAACATGTGCAGTCAAATCCTACTTTTTGCAGTCCCTGAAAGTTAAACATCCGGTGTAAAAAAATGAATATTAAACATCCATGTTACTTGATTGGGTATCACAATTCGCAAATGGTTATAGTTTCATATGATTTTGTTCAAAGCTTAATTGAACATGACAGATAATGAAATGGATTTTCCTTTCCGCTGATGATTAAGGCGTTATAACCTACCACTGAACAAGTATTATTCTAGTCTTGATGCAAGGAAAGATGCTTGATCCCAGCAGATACGAGCTGCATGAGCTGAATCAAGTGGTCATCTCACCGACACCGCAAAATCAACTTGGCAGCCCATTCAGTTGAGGTAACATTATCAAATCCAGTTAATAGCTCACGTCAGTGAAGTTTATCGTAGATCACGACATGTTAGGCCTCTATCTATCAGATCTTGAGGTAACTGAATATTTTATAAAGTAAAAATGTGTTATATGCAAGATTAACTGAAGATATGCACATATTTATTTTAATTAAGAAGGAAAAGACGAACGCTACTGATATTTATGAATTCTTCGACTCTAATCAAGAAGCAGTCCGATGTTTCAAGAAAGGTCATACTCATGGTTGCAAAAAGCTAGATATTGTCAATTTTGTTACGTTTTCTTGTAGTCCTATACCTGTTTCCTCTAAGAAAAATGAGTTTGGTCTTAGCACTTTGAGTACCATACAAGTTGAAGGAATCCTCATCATAGAAAAAAGGAGCATTGTGGTTGCATTGTCAGATTTACTAACCACAACGGTGCACAGAACTTATTGGAGCCTTAGTAGCTACTTGGCATACGGCTTTTTTTCCCCCATCAAAACCTATTCGAGTTTGATCTTATTGGTGTCAGGAAATGAATAAACAGGTTTAAAGCAGTCATGTATCTTGTGGCTTCGCACAACAACAGTTTTAAAACGCGAAGGTGCAACTGGATTCCAAAAAAGTCAGAAGTACTTCATGCGTCCGCGTGACAGTTTGCAAAGAGTACGGAAGTGCAGAAAATAAAACTACTAGTGACTAGTGTTATACAACAGTACTGGCGGTTGACCTTACAAAAGAAAATGATACTGTCATGTGTATCCTCTTGGTCGCATGGTATACGAAGTGCTGAAAAATAAACAAGCTCCTCGTAACCCATTGCCTGTCTTCAGATCATTTCAGACACTAAGAGCCCGTTTATAATGTAAGAATGAACTTCATAGTGATTTCACCCTGGGAATGGTCAATTCTAGCATGAATGGAAAACATTATTCATGAAACGGGTCCTGGTTGTACTGCCACTAAGAAGCAGTGCAATTCACTCAAGAACAGAGCTGAAAGCTGGGGCAGCAGGGAGAAAACGGCAGCCAATACCTGGCCAGCTTTCATCACGCACCTTCTGAGTTGAGAGCGGGCGGGCACCTACTGCCCCGCCCGCACCAGCTGCCACCCATATGAAACTTCTCATTTTGTATTTTTTTTTCTTCCTCCTTACACCATAGAACACCACCGTTTTATATAGCACCCGCCCTGCTCTCAGCACTCCTGCGCCTCTCTGCTTCTCTAATCTCTAGTTCTTCCTTCCCTGCTCTTCTGGGACAGGTCTGTTTCATGATCTTTTTTCTTCTGATTTGCAATGTCATGACATAGTGTGATTCGATGTGTGTATTGATCTCTTGCAATTTCTGTTCCAGAGCTGCTTACTCTGTACCAGCCTAAGGCAGTACTTGATCTCAGAAAACATTTGCATTTCTTTGAGCACCTAGCACAAAATGATATTACCTTTTCTTCGAGTAGAAGCGAAGATTGCGTAGGGAAGTTCTTGTATGTTTGTCTAGGTAGTTGGTTCTAGTCCTTTTGTACTGGTTCTGAGATCTGCAAAAAAAAAAAAAAAAAAATCCTTTTTGTTCAAGCAGCTTTTATATCTTGTCCCATGATTTGGTAGGCTCTTAAGGTACTAAAATGTGTCGTGTAGACTAGCTAGATCTACGACAGTTCTTGTCCCATGATTTCCAGTATCTCATCATCCTTTTCATATATACATTTTGATCAGGAGATAAAAGAACATCCCTTGATCACTCAGATCAAATGCGCGCACTTATCAGCATTTCAGCTTCAGAGCTCTAAAGTGCGTAATTTCAGGTGCTTGGATCATCAGAGAAGAAGAGAAGGGCCAGCATGATGGGGTTCAAAGCTGTCGTTTTTACGACGGCCGTACTGGCCGTCCTCCTCTCCTCCCCGGCACTGGCTCAGAGGGCCGCGCCGGCACCCGTGTCGCTCCCTCCGAGCACCGCGCCTGCTCCGGCCCCGGCGCCGCACTACGTGGACCTCGCCCAGCTCCTGAGCCTAGCCGGCCCGTTCCACACCTTCCTCAACTACCTGGAGAAGACCAACGTCATCGAGACGTTCCAGAGCCAGGCGAACCGGACGGAGGAAGGGATCACCATCTTCGTCCCCAAGGACTCTGCGTTCGCGGCGCTGAAGCAGTCCACCTTCTCCAACCTCACCGACGACCAGCTGAAGACGCTGCTCCTGTACCACGCGTTCCCGCGGTTCTACGCGCTGTCCCAGTTCAGGAACCTGAGCGCGCTGAACCCGGTGAGCACGTTCGCGGGGTCGCCCTACACGCTCAACCTCACCGACGACATGGGCAGCATCTCCGTGCAGTCCATGTGGTCCAAGCCCCGGATCGCCAGCAGCGTCTACGCCACCGACCCCGTCGCGATCTACGCGCTCAACAAGGTGCTCCTCCCCATGCAGATCTTCAGCAAGGACCCGCCGCTCGCGCCCGTGCCGGCCCCGGCGCCGGAGCCCGGGGCGGCCGACACGCCCAGCCCGGCGGCAAGCAAGTCTGGCGGGTTGACCGACAACCGTGACTCGAGCGCCGCGGCGTACAGCGCCGTCGCGAGTTGCTTCATGCTTGCGGCTGCAGGGTGCTTGATGGCGCTCATGTTGTGAGATGGGGTTGTCGTGTCATTTGTGAGCGGTGTTCATTCATGCGTACACACTCTTGATTTTCGTATTGAATTGGTTGATGGAGTCATTCTTTGGGCATATAGTGAGTAGGCATGTTATTAGATTGAATTGGAGTATTTTTTACACTACATTACTATTCTAACGAAATTGTCGCCTATTATTGATGGATGAACGGGTATCGATGGAAACAAAGTTCTTACTACTAACATGTATCAGTGCCATGGTTGCTATCCTCAGCAAAGAACAGCGTCGCAGGAGCATCTTGTCGGCCTTCGAGAACTGCCGGAGATTTGATATGAGAGTGATGGTACTATGAGGAGGTCATGGATTATAGCCTCCCTGGTGAATTTTGGGCCAGAAACAAGATCATTGACACCTCAACACAGATAACACGAAGCTGGCGGCCGAGACAAAGGCAAGCATCCATTTCGCCGGTGGATGTTGCTCTCTGTATCAAACAGCAATGGTTTCAGAGGGCGAAAGCTTTATTTAATATGGACCGTAGGATTCGAATTGGACGGCTCAGAACACCCCAGGGGGTGGTCGGTACCGTCCTCCCCCTGGCCTGGCCTAGTGCACGCGCGCGGCGAGCGCCGGTGAATGCCATCGCGCCGGAGACGGTAGAGACGGGAGGCGGCAGAGAAATGAGGGAGACGAAGCGTGCCGCCGAGAGCACCGGTAAGGCGCGCCGCCGTAGCCTGTGCCCGGCCCAGCGCCGCCGCCTTAGCCCTTCAGCCTCCGTAGCGACGCGCGGGCACTGCCGCCGCGTCATCGGTGTACCAGTTCCAGGCGCGCCTGTGGATGGCGCAGGAAGGCTGGAACAACGACGGACGAAAAAGGCGCAGGGTGAAGATGGGGACAGGGCGGCGACATGGAGACGCCGAGCCGCGCGGCCGGATCCGCGACGGCCCTTTTCCGCAGGCGGAGCCGGAGGACGGAGCGCGCGTGTCTGCAGCTGCTGCTCCGCCGCATCCTGGGCTCCTGCTTGTCTATGGAACAACGGATCTAAGGACGGTCGCGCTGGATGCCTCGCGCGACCACGCCGATCTCAGGCTGTGCTAGCCGCGCGCATGGCGGATTGTTCTTGGCCTGCGCTGACGGCTCAGCGATGATGACGGCTGCCCCTCGTATTCTTTCTCTTGTCAGAAAGATAAAGGGAGGGAGAGTCCCTCGAATCCTTTCGCGCCATGGCAACATAACAGAGCTTCTGATCGGCCATGAACGGAGAAGTGAGAAGGTCGCAACAGGCACCCACAAACAGGGACGCGCGCGGATTGCCGGCGGGATCGTACCCACTATTGATGGATGAACGGGTATTGATGGATACAAAAATTCTTACTACTCGCTTCTGACTGCAGCTGGCACCAGCTCCCCTCTGACTGATTCGCCTACCTTGACCAGTGATGGCCATGTAAGTGGTTGCAGAGTCTGCTACAACACGTTAGAAGAGTACTTCTTCATTGCATTGGGTGTACGGATTCGAAAGATTCACACACACTACATTCTACTACTTTATTCTTGTGGAACTTGCACGTATAGATTACAGAAATTTCCATGTGAATTGATAACGATTTGCTGTTGCCTCACATGCGATTATTTCCCCATGTCTCAAGAATCGGCATTCAACATACTACTAGTAAAATGTATCAGATCTTCGGATTGGCGATGTTCAGCATCCATTTGACTCTGATTCTCTGAAAAATATCCGAGCTTTACAAACATGTGCTTGTTTTTTTAAAAAAAATATATAGCAGACACCCACATTGGGTGGCCAGCCGCAATTACTCGCTCGACGAATCAAAGTTAGTGAGGTCAATTGTGCAACATTAGTTTGAACAGCACGAACATTTCTTCACTCTGTACCGGTTCAGCACCTCGACCTTGTTTGTATGCGGTAAACTGGTGCCTTTGCAAATGTCAGAACATGTAGAGTACTTGACTAACTTGACTTGCATAGCAAATGTCTTCACGAGGTTCTTCTCTTGACACATGTTGAAATCCTGTAAAAACTGCGACTACCGTGCTTGGTGTTAAAGTGTACGGCGTAACTTTTCTCCCGGGAAGGAACCAACGTACACGTCCTGTGATCCTGTATGTGTTAGGAGTAGAAGTACTAGGACGCCGAACAGGAGGGAGCAACCAAATCCAGGCGATAATCAGCGGTTGTCGGACCTGCAACGGCCGATGCCCGCCGGCCGGCCGGGCACACCTTGCTCGGCGGCTCACCTGTAAAAGACGCGGAAAATCTCCCGTCGTCCTGTTGGCACGGCGAGGGACACAAGGAAACAGCGCGGCCCGGAGCCGCGTAGTAGTGGTGGGATCACACTCGAAACAGCCCATTCGCTGTCACCGGAGCAGGGCCGCTGCCTTCTCTTCTTCATCGCTCGCCTCTCGTTGGCCTGGGCCGCCGTCACATGCCGGGCCACAAGCAAAGCTGCAAAAGGAGTCCAGACCAGGATCTCACTGCTGCACAGATTCCCCTGTCCCAGAGTCCTAGCCCTGTTCTTCCGCTCAGAAAAGGCAGATGCACTTGCCCCGCATGGAAATCACCTCCGCGGAGGCAATAATCAAAGGCTACAATACAATGGTCGTCGACCTGAAAACAGAAGAAAACCAAGACACTGACCCCGCGGCGGTGAATGCTGCGAACGGAATAGAAGGAGGCATTGAGGCATGGGAGCAAGAGCCGGGCCGATGCCGCGGGGGATTTGGTCCGGGCCGCGCACGACCGCCCGCACGTGACGTGAGCGCCGGGGCCCCGAGAGGCGGACCACTCACTAGACTACTACTCATCAAGCTACTAGTAGTAGTAGTACTAGCAGCGACCTGCCATTGCGCACGATGGCTCGGCCCCGCGCGGCATGTGGTGCGCGGCAGAACTGCTGAAACCGGTGTGGTGGTCCGGGCCAGGCCGGGGGACTCCTCCCGGCGGCAAGCGACCGGGTGTCGGCTCACTCATCACTGTGCTGGTGCTGCAGCTACTACTGAAGATCCCGCGGGGTTCAGGTAGGTACTGTAGCTCCTGGTGCGGTGCGGTGGTGGACCAAGGTGACTCCTCTTTCTTCAATAGACAAAAGCGCATCTCTGCTAGGTGCTGACCTCTCGTTTCAGCCAAAACCTTCGGAAAAGGTCACGACAAGGATAATGCTGGATAGGTCCGAGAGAGTTCGCGGAGCATTAACCAGCTCATCATCAGGGCCGCTCAGGCTGGCTGAAACGGGATACGGTTCCACTTGCCACACTGTCGGGAACGGATCAGCTTAACAAAGCACAGGAACCAGAATCATGATGATAAGTTTTGGTGGTCGTTGCGGCTAGCCCCCACTTGCACCGGCGCGGCCGGACCGGCGTACGGGCTCCGCCCACGCTTTTATTTTCCAGGACAGAGAGGTTTCGGATGCGCGCACCACCACCACCGGCACAAGAAAGAGGGAAAGAAACTCCAGCTTTCACCGTGGGCAAAAGAAAAGACGGGTTTCTCGATCGCCTCTTTATCCCGGCCGGCCCCTCAACGACGACCCACCGACCGACCTCTCTTTAATCGCGGCGTTGCACCGAACCGGAAGCAACGCACGAACCGCAACCAAGTGGCTCTACCACTACTACCGAACCGTTCGATGACGAGTGCACAGCGTGCCGAGCCGTGCGGCCGCGCTGGTGGCGTGGAATTTCACGGCCGCGTACGCTGGCCTGCCAGGCCGCGACGCCAAGGAAGCGGTCGTGCGGCTAGCGTGGCAGGTCCGGTTTGAGTTTGACGCCCAAGCAAGACGCTCCGTTTGCGCGGTTGGTTGCGGATCCCGACGCGCGCAGAACATGCCCGTGCCGTTGCCGGACGCGCGCGCGGGCGGGCAGTGGCAGATCTCCCTCCTGCCCCGGCGCCTCTCCAGCTTTCCTGTCCCGTCCTTAAAAAGGGCCCTCCCTGAAATATTCCCGAGGCGACGGGCAGGTAGCATCTCATCCGATCCATCTTCTCGCCCTACTACCTCCTCTCCTCCCCCTGTCTCATCTCAGTATCTCGCTACTCTGCCGTTTTTCCAGCCTCGCATGTTTTCACCTTCACAAATCACAATCACATTGTTAGCTACTACTACCTGCCTACGACATGGGCGGAAAGGATGAGGAGGGCGTGCACTGCTGGACGAGGTGCTGCAGGAGGCGGCGCCTCCCGTTCACGACGGCTGTGCGTCGTGGCCGGCGGCTCCGGGAGGCCGTTCCGGCCGGGGAACGGTGATTTCTTCTGTTCGGCACTATAGGCAATGATCGGACGGGCGGAAGAAATGGAGGAGGGGAGTTTTAGTTTGGTGGTGAAGACTCATCCAGACGACTGAATGAAGAAGCTGAGTACTAGTGATGTGATGTTGTTTTAGAGCAGTTCGGTTGATCGTCAGCGGCATACAAGGGAAAGCCAGGCATTTTCTCGCGGTTCAGCCACCTTTCGTTAGCTTTCCTCTCCACGCATGGTTCCTTGTTCTTTGTTGGTGTTCTCTCTGTTTCATTGGGGGTCGATTTTCTTCTTTACACTAGGTTTAATTACTGTACTACTAGTACTAGTATTTGGTTAGTGATGACATCAAAGTGGTCATGTATATCTGCATTTTCTCGTGGTGCGATGACACCGCACTTGCGAAAGATTTCTAATTCACAAGAGTCTCCCTCTCAAATACTCCCACTGATGTGGTGTCGCGCAATATATAGTATGCGCTTCAAAATTATATTAGTGGAAGTAACAACAAGGCAATCTAAGGAGCATCTTACGTTTTAGATCAACGCTAGAAGATGAAATGAGGAAATGTGTGTGACCTGTACCTACTGTATCTTGCACATGGACCAAGTTGAAAAGTCCAATGAAGCTACTGTAACGTTTGCGCGCACCGTACGTACTGACGTTTCTCAACGTAATTTCCTCCCCGGACGGAGCGGAACACTGCGCACTGCAGTACGGTGCATTCACAGAGGATCTACATACAATCTACAGAACGGTTTGTAACGGATTTTGTTGTATATACGCATTAATCAGGGTGTTTGGATCTCTCGTCCTTACAAGGGCCATTAATGGAGCAAAATGTTAATTTGTGACGGTAACTATCGTCGTCGTTCAATTTTCACTATCTACGGTTTTCTAGGTGCCTTTAGCGTGCAGTCTTCACTCTTGACTATATATCTAATGGGGCAGTGTCGTCTGGTACAACCAGTGTTCAGTTCACTTGGGAGTTTATTCGTGATTATAAGTCCTAATAACTCAGAACTAGTAGTACTCCTCCTGGACTATTACCCGATCTTGATGTAATTACATTCCCCTATGTTGCATTACTAAAGCCATTGAGATCGATGTTCGTACGGGCTGATGATGCTGCATGTCTAAATTCGTCAGCTTTTGATCAAGGCAAAAACTGCGTCTGTGTGCATCTTTTTATACGGATATCCATCTTCGCAGTGAATGAGGTAGAAATATGAAACTCCATTTCCATGCGGATGAACTAGAAAACTCCATATATCAACATCCGTTTCCATATTTCAAACATGATTACGTGACCCGTGCGGTACACAAATATATAACGTCGCTCGGCTGCAGGCCTTGTACCACAGCGGTGCGTGTACT
This sequence comes from Eleusine coracana subsp. coracana, assembly GCA_032690845.1. Taxonomy (NCBI): domain Eukaryota; kingdom Viridiplantae; phylum Streptophyta; class Magnoliopsida; order Poales; family Poaceae; genus Eleusine; species Eleusine coracana. Next base: position 51,430,707 of record CM064427.1, on the reverse strand, counting down.
AGTACAGTGAGAGCACTGACCGTTCAGAAATCCAAAACGGTCCTCGGGATCCGTTCCCTATCCCTGAATGCACGTGTGGTACCGCGAAATTAGTACTAGGCTGCCGCACCATCAGGGAAAGACGGAGCGCTTCGGTTTGTTTAACCAATAGTCTACTCCATCTAATCCGTTGGCTGGGGCCTTTCTTGAGCTGCTGGTTTTGACTTTGGTGGCACCAAGATGCCATGCATGAGAATCGGTGTCCCAGACTCAAGGGCCGCAAGGGACGTGAGCTTTGACACCAGTAGCTCTTTGCTTTTGGTTGCGTTCGACCTGTGTCCGTGTGTGTGTTTGCAAAGTTTGCATGCATCACCTGCCTCGATTGTTCAATCTACTAGTATCGGCCGCGCAGTTGTTTACTGTTCTTCTGGTATTCCGTGTCAGATGGGTCTGCGCATTTTTTTTTTATCACGCACACGGCGCCGGTGACGACCTTTCAAAAATCTGCGGCTTGCATCGCGCGCCGCATTGACTTTCTGCCTCTCCGTCGTCCCGGAGAATTGATGAAAAAAAAAAAGAAACGATCTAATTAACCCGTGTACGCATGCCTCTGTCGTCATTGCGCGAGTTTGCGACATTCTGATACTATGATCTTCAATTTTCTCCTCCTTTAATTTGGGTTAACGATAACACTATAATGTGCAACAACACCGGCCGGCGGTGTACCGCTGTTACCTCCGGGCGCGCCAGAAAGAAAAAAAAATCGGGGACCGGGCTGGGCCTCCTGCTTACGGACTGCCGGTGCTTAACGCGGCGTGTCCTTACAAAACACACAGGAGAACCACGCGAGCGCGGCGGTGTTGCTGCAGGCGACCGGTCGCTGGGCCCGGCGAATTAGTCGTGTGAACTTCCGTCTCAATCATCGCCTGGAATGGGCCCGTGGATCACCGTGCGTGTGTTACGAGACGAGAGGGAGGGAGAGATCAGAGCGGCGCGACAGCGCCACCGGGAACGCCAAGGCGACGGCGACGTGCCGTGCCGTGCCAAGCGCTGGAGCTCGACATCTCCTGCCACTCCAGACTCCACCCGCGCGTGCGCCCCTGCGTACGCGTCGGCGCCTGTCGGCCTGTTCCTCGCGGCCGACCAAGAGGACGGGCCGCCACTGTGCGCTACCCACCGTGCAATTTCAGAGATTCACGTACGCATCATTCAGGTTACTATGCCAGCGCCCGGGTAGAAACGTCTGATGCGTGTAGGGTGTGTTCGTTTTCACGCCTCTGATTTTTAGACCTGTCATATTGAATATTGTCATACTAATTAGAAATATTAAATATAGATTATTAACAAAATCTAGTTCATAACTCTCTCTCTAAATGACGAGACAAATCTATTAAAACTAATTAGGTCATAATTAGATAATGTAATGTTATAGTAAATATCTTTTAATGATGACTTAATTAAGCTTAATGAATTTATCACACTGATGCGCATTCAACTCCGTAATTAGTTTTATATTTAATATATATTTAATAATCATATATAGTATTTTAATGATTGATGTGACCTTACTAAAATTTAGACCCAAAGAAACGAACACACCCTTAGTATGAAAAAAAATCCATAGCACTGCCAGGGGCGATGTCAGCTTTTTCTTCGTGTATGTTGTGGTTACAAGTCCAGAACAAATAATTAATGGGCTAGCCGAGGGCTGGACTGGTCGAAGGTCCCTCGAATAAGCTAAGACAGGCAGAAACAAAGCCAAGCTACAATGCTAGCGCCGAAGGGTGGTGCCCTTCGGCTAACGAACTTTGTATTATCTGATCAGAATCGTACAGGAAGGTTCTGGTGGCAGAGGCATGTCCCCTCCTGCTCAAAGGTGCAGGTGAGCATTTATAGATTTACGCTCACCTATTCTTCGGGCATGTTTACAGATTTACCCCGGACCTTACATTACACATCTTACTACTTGACTTAAGGGTATTCTAGTATTTCAATCTTCCTCTGGTATACATTTCCCGGCTGTTATCCTCTAGCGTCTGTACCGGCCTTCGGACGCCTGCTGGGCCGAAGACCTTCTGGGCCGCCAGTCCAGCTGGACCTTGCTTATTATTGCTGGGCTGTCTTCTGGACTTGGGGAAACTATGGGATGGGCATTCCCCCAACAGTAGCCCCTCATGAGTGAGATCCGCCTTCGGCAGGACCGAAACCGTGATCATACGAAATGACCATCCCTAGTCTCTCCCCCCCCTCTTTTCGGGCCTGTCCGGAGGCCATCCTTTCCTTGGTTACCTGCAGTTGGTATATGCGATCGTATTCAAAAAAGTTAGTGAGTTATCAGAAGCGAAGCATGCTACCGGATGCAACATGTTATTTTGTCCCGAATCCGAACTGCCTTCGGGCTCCCGGCCCTTAGCCGCCGGACCGTGTAGCACTCCTGAAGATGCAACAAACGTGTTGTCATAAATACAGTTCACACGTCGCTCTTGCTCATAAATGCGCCCAACGCGGTTACTCAGTGTAGTTCCCGGACGAGCGCGTTCTCATAAATTCGGCCCCTGCACCACGCATCGGCCATCGGATTGGCGATTGCACGATCGGACGCGGGCAATCATCGCGCGCCGCGCGCCCCGCTGGCTATATAAGCCAGTCCCTCACCCCCTCTCTTGTCACTTTCACTCTAATTTCTTGACCGCTCCGTGAAAACCGAGTGCTCTTGCTAGTAACCCTTCGCTGTGTCATACCTATTATAAGCGTGCTCACACCGGAGACCGCTTATTCTTCTTTCTTCAGACCAGCCAACTACATCCTTCGACGAGCGATGGGCCCTCGGAAAGCTAAGCCCCCGCTCGGATCTGAGCCGAAGCGGGTTAACGACAAGAAGGCCGGGAGTCCTTACCTGGGACCAAGTACCATCACCGAAGCGCTACTGGACACATGGGCTGCCGAACCAAAACAATGGTTCGAGAGGTCCCGTGCGTCGGCATCGAAGGACGGCGAAACTGTACCCCAGCCTCGCCCAGGCACAATAGTGGTCTTTGAGCGGTTCTTCGAGGCTAGGCTCCGGTTCCCCTGCTCCCAGTTTGTCGGTGACGTTATGGCCTTCTACGGGCTTGAAATCTAGCAGGTGTTGCCAAACACCATTGTCCGACTGGCCTGCTTCGAATGGGCTTTCCGAATGGTGGGCTCCGAGCCGCACGCCGGTGCCTTTGCTGCAACGTACCTGGCGTCTCAACGAGAGCACCCGTGCCTCGGAGACCCTACACTGCTATCTAAGTACCTAACATCACCCTTCGGTCGTGCCGTGAACGCGACGTGCCCGCGAAGGGGTCAAGGCAGCACTGGGGGAAGCAGATCGCCTCCGGCTGGTTCTACTACGATGTGAGCCCTGACAGCAATCTTTGCAGTTGGAATGCTGAGATCATTTACACACCGAAGCCCGAGGTCCCGGAGGATAGCCTTCTCAGCAGCCACATACTGCTATTATCCCGCATGGCCAAGCGACCGAGCATACAGGATTTGGTGGAGGAATTCTGCGCCGTCGACATCGACTCCCTTCGGGCCGACTGGCACGTGCAATTCATCACCCATGACCCCGTAAGTGGGGCCTTGCAGTTTAACTGCTAGCGGCTCCCGAAGATCAATTTCACCGAGATAGAGCAGCGAGCCATCCACTATCTCGGCTCTCTGATTCAGAAGGAATGGGAGCTGCTTGGGGAGATGGGACGCCGTGGGCGGACCAACCGCATTGTGCAGCTATACAATGCGGAAACCGTTCTGCCCCCCCCCCCCCCCCCCCCCCCCCCCCGGGAGCCACACCGGGCCGAAACTCGGCAAACCGGAGGCAAGGCGGCTAAAGGCCCCGATGATGAGGAGGAAGAAGAAGAGACAGAGGAGGAAGGAGAGGAGGAAGCTGCCCCTGCTGCGCCGCAAAAGCAAGTAAAGGTGGTTTTCAAGCGCCCTGCAACCCAGAAGGGTGACGCCGAAGACGCGACCTCCACTCCACGGCGCACGAAGCAAGTGGCGCTGCGCCCCAGGGTTATGAGGGGCAGCCTTTGGCTCGACGAGGATACCTCCGGCCGAGGGAGGCAGACTAAGAAGCGTTCTGGGGTCGCTGAAGGCGCATCCTCGCCCGCCCCACAGCCATCCAAGCGCCGACGCCTCTGTAAAAGATACGGGGGAACCGTTACAAGATCGGCGACCCCGAGCGAAACGGCGGCCAATGAGGACGTGGTGGCCACCTCTCCGAACCCAACACCACCGGCGTTGCCGCACCCGAGAACGACGGACGCCGATAATCTGCTGAACGTGTTGGTGGACGTCGTTCCCAATAGATCCGAGGAGCGGCCAGAGGGGGGTTCCGAAGGCTTTGCATCACCTCTGCCCCGGTCCCTCGGTATTCTGATGTCGTCTCTGGATTTCGGCGCCGACAGCCCTTCGGCCTGTACAGGTATCCGAGGCTGCTAAATTATTCGTTGTCTTTTTAAGCACTGTGATCTAATGTTCTAATAACCTACTTTGTTATCTTCTACAGAGCAACAGGAGGGTGGCGCCAAGGACGCCGCCGGCTCTCGCCAGACCGAACAAGCGAGGGTCAGCGCGTGCTCTAACTCTGAATCCGGTGGCGAGAGCTCTGGACTGGCTAGTTCGGGCAGCAGCTTGACCGAAGGCAGCAAGGCCTTTGGGGAGGAGGAAGAGGTGGAAGGAGAGGAGCAGCACGCTGAAGACATCCGCAGCGATGAGGAGGAAGGAGAGGAGGAGCGAGCCCTGATGCACACCCAGAGAGCCGGACACGGCAAAGGTTTCATGGGCATCCTTCCTTCGGGTGTGCAGCCGGGTGATGTCGGGATGTCTCTTTGGGCAAGCGATTTCAGCGGCTGCGCCAAAGCCGCCATAGCACTGGGGTACGTGTCGCAAATGCTGGATCTCTGCGACAGCGGAAAGGCGCTCGAGGACATCGACACGACAACTGCTATCAACTACTTGTCTCGCTTAACCGCGCAGGTATGCGACATTCTAAGATTTAACGCGTTCGGTCAAAAATACTATTATCGGTTTGTAACTCTTCATGTATTGGCGCAGACTGCGTTGCTGTCTCGTCACCTCGAGACCAAACTATCCCCGGAGGCCACCCTTACGGAGATGAAGAAACAACTGGCCGAAAGCCAAACACAAGCCCAGCTAGATGCCGACGACCTGAAGAAAGCCCAAGAAGCGCTCATGGAGGCTGAAAGGAAAGTGCAGCAGGTCACCGAGGAGGCGAAGAAGAGTGCCGAGGACCTAGGGAAGCGGCTGGAGGTTCTACAGAAAGACAACCAGGCACTGGGAGCCGAGAATGTGGATCTGCATAACGACAATCAAAGGCTAACTAGAGCTCTAGAATAGGCCTCCGTGTATATCAAAGAATCTAAGCGAATGAGTCGAGGCCTGTTCGGCTTAATTTCATAGCTGCACCTCTTCTTCGCTAGAATGGGACTCGCCTCCCGGGAACCACGACATGCCGAGGGGGAGGGTATGAAAAGCATCACCTGGCTGAGCAAGGGCCTTGAACGTGCAAGAGATGGTCTTCGGTCATACGGCACCATCTGCACCCGGATAGGCTGGACAACGGCTTACTCTATCGTGGAATCACTGGCCACGCCTCGACGCTCGGAGATTCACGAGTCTGCGCGCCAACTGCTATCCCAGTGCTGGGGTGACCGTGCCGTGTACAACCAACTGCAAGAACAACTAAACCACCTTGGTAACATCTTGGGGCGGGAGTTCTGGCAGCCCCTCGGCAACGACCTTGCCGAAGGCCTTGCTCGCGAGGCAGTTGCTCGCCTGGCTGCATCCGCCTCCACCGGTAACACCCCGATTTCCGGTGGACGAAGGGAAATCGGCCCGCCGACTGGTGGTGCGGACGGCAGCACCAACACAGCCCCTGGCGCTCCAGGCCACGGCGGTAGTTTGCCCGCTGCTGTCGCCACCTCTGCTGTTCCGGGCTCCGGCACCGAAGAGCCCCTCGACCCCGAGGCACCTTCCACTGCCGCTCTGGAGACTCAGGTGTGAGTTCGTCCTTATCTAAGGCCACCGCACCTTCTAGGTTAGCTAGCACTCCATGGGTTGTGATTTTTATGTGGCAATCGTAAGCGTCTAGCGCTCCGATGGCTCTCTCCTTGTAACTTAGGCATCTTTTGGAATAAAACTTAGTTCATTATTCACCTAAATTGCCCATTGCACTTTCCCTAAGATTGTGATTGTTATTTTCTCTAGAACACACCTCCCAAAGTGCCGGGGGTTGGGGAAGCCCCTGGCGATTACCTGATTCGTGGTGTGCACTGGCGGCGTTTGAAGCGTGAGCACCCTGAAGGTAATTTTACAGAATTCCTGTCTTCCATCGACGAAGAGAATGAGCGCATTAAAGCGGCCTACCTGCGCGTTTTCCCAGAAGTGCTACTTCGTCGACGCATGCGCCGCGATGCCCGAAGGGCGAGCGGCGGCACTGCGGCCGAGCCCCTTATTTTGTTGCCAGCATTGAAGGCAGAGCCAATCGAGATTTCCAGTGGCAGCTCTAGTTCGTCTCATAGTGATGTTTCATCTAGCAGTTCGTCTGACCTGGACCTGGAGGCTCTCCGGCAAGCGGCGTAGACACCCCTTCGGCCGCTTGCAAATTATTGCCGACTTGGAACGTCGCCGACGGAGCATAGCGCAAGGCCGCCGCCGGATAGAAGAATCAAGCATCACACTTAGTGATTTGGCCGAGTAGCACCGCGAGTTATCAGAAATGCTTAACAAACTGAAGCGGTTGCCTTGAAGAGATGTACCTAGCTCAGGGACCTTGAGCCTAGCGTGTTGGGCCTTCGGGCCATTGTATATCTAATGCCCTCGGGCTCTAGTAAAACCTCATGCCTTCGGGCAGATCCTGTATCCCCCTGCCCTTGGGCTTGTATTGTATTAAAAAAATGGTATACCAGTTAATATTCAAACTTACGCGGAAATGTGCAGCAATGACAAATTATACACTAATTACTATTCTACGTGCCGAAGGCCTCGTCAGGCCTTGGCAAACTTCGAACCATAGTTGTTCGGCATCGGGCCCGTGTAGCACCCGGCTTTCTGGACTTGTCTTTTCGGAGCATCGGACCGTAGTTGTCCGGCATCGAACCGTAGTTGTTCGGTTAGTGGCCGTAGTTGCCGTTTTAAAAATGACAGGAATTAACTAAAGTAGCATCATCTTACCTCATTGAGCACATAATGTTTTCATATGCTTGCTCTACTGACCTGTTGAACATTGAACCGAACTGCACGCCCCCACCGGGCAGCTGCGGACGCAGAGTAGAGCAATCGGGACGTAGCCCGATGGACACCACGGGACGTAACCCGGCACGACTTTTTAAGACGCAGCCCAAATGGCTCCTCGGGACATATCTTGGAATGATCTTTTAAGACGCAGTCCAAATGGCTCCTCGGGACATATCCCGGAATGACCTTTTAAGATGCAGCTCGAATGGCTCCTCGAGACATATCCTGAAATGACCTTGTAAGACGCAACTCGAACGGCTCCTCGGGACATATCCCGGAACACACTAACTAGGTAACGCAGGACACCGGGAACATATATGCTCTATTCCAGATTTAGATACACCAAAACAGTTATGACAACTATGGTAACGACAAGTTGCTCCTTACACGTAGAAACGCTTCAAAGCATCAGCATTGTAGGTGTGTTGCATTGGAGAGCCATCCAATTCCAATAGATGATAGGCCCCCGGCCTGTTTGATTGGTCTACAATGAAGGGACCCAGCCACTTGCTGCACAGCTTGCCGACACTGATTGGGTTAGGGTTGCGGCGAAGGACTAGATCACCTGGTGCAAACTCCCTCGCGTGAACCTTGCGATTGTATGTCTTCTCGAAGAATGTGATGTATTTGTGAAGGTTGGCGACTGCTTGCATGCGTACTTCTTCCAACGTATCCTTTACCACATCATCTTCATTGGCATGAGGCCTGATTGTGCGTAGTGATCCAGCCCGAATCTTCTCCGGCGTGACCGCTTCGGCACCATACAATAGCCGAAAGGGAGAGAAACCAGTGGACCTTGTAACAGTTGTTCTGATGGACCAGAGAACATTCGGCATCACATCGACCCATTTTCCCTTCGGCAAGCCAGTCAGAGAACGAGAAATCCCAGAGAACAAGTTACCATTCATTCGTTCCACCGCTCCATTGGCCCTCAGATTAATGACGGAAACTTCACACTTCTTCACTCCCAGGCTAAGGCAGTATTCTTTGAACTCGAGCCCCTCAAACTACTTACCATTGTCCACAGTGAGCTCCAACGGAACCCCAAAGCGAAAGACCACATTCTTCCAGAAAAATTTCTTGATGTTTCCAGCTGTTATCTGAACCAGTGGCTCGGCCTCCACCCATTTGGAAAAATAATCTATAGCTACCACAGCAAACCGATAGCCCCCCGGAGTAGTAGGTAATGGTCCAACAATATCGATCCCCCAACGGGCAAGGGGCCAAATCGGAGGAATTGGTTGCAGGGCTGTGGCCGGTAGGTGAGATTGTCGGCCCATCCACTGACACCCCACACACACCCGAACTAGGTCTTCGGCATCACGAACAGTTGTAGGCCAATAGAACCCCTGGTGAAATGCTTTAGCCACCAAGGCCCTCGGAGCCAGATGTGAGGAACACAACCCCTCATGGATTTCTCGTAACAACTTCTGTCCCTCCGGCCGGCTCAGACAACACAGCAGAGGAGCGTAAACACCCCCCTTGTACAGAATGTTATCGACAATAGTGTACCCCCGACATCGATGTAATATTCTTTGCCGCTCCTCCTTGTCATCAGTAACATATCGTCCTTCAAGACATGCTTGAATGGGAGCCCTCCAATCTTTGGCCGTGATGGCCAACACCCTTCGACCTTTTACCTCCGGCGCAGTTGCTGATTCATTCATAACCTCATGAAGCACATCACCAGCCACCGGACGCTGTCCGGCCGCAGCCTTGGCCAATGCATCTGCTTTTCCATTTTCAGTGCAGCGGATATTGCGAACCTCAAAGCCCAAGAAATACTTATCCATCTCTCTTACTTTACTGATGTACCGAGCCATCTCTGGATCCCTAGCCTGATACCCTTTTGCCAACTGGGCTGAGGCCAATTGAGAATCGCAGTAGATGACCAACCTCCTAGCCCCCAAGGCTCGAGCTTGCCGAAGGCCCAACAATATGCCTTCGTACTCCGCGACATTATTTGTTGTTTGGAAAGCCAACGTGGCCGAGAACCGCATGGTTTGCCCCCCGGGAGATGTTATGACTGCGGCACACCCTGCTCCGGAGGTCCCCCAAGCACCATCAGTGTGAACTGTCCAAACTGGATCCTCCGGCATATCCTGAGCTAGATCTTCAGCTTCACCGTGAGGGGTCCATTCGGCCACAAATTCCGCCAACACTCCAAATTTGATGGCCTTGCGAGCAACAAAGGTGATGTTATATTGAGCCAACTCAGCCGCCCATTTCAACACCGCGCTAGAGGCCTTGCTATTTGCCAACACATCCCGCAGTGGATATCTGGTAGGTATGGTGATAGGGTGATCATCGAAGTACTGCCGCAACTTACGCGAAGCCATGACCACAACATACAACATCTTGTCCACCACAGTGGAGTTACATCGTGATGCCGATAGTGTTTCTGATACATAATACACTGACAACTGCTAAAAAGTATCATTGCCCTTCGGTGCTTCGTAGACCAAAACCGCACTTACTGCCTTCGGCGCCGCAACAATATATACCAATAGAGGAGCCTTCGACGGGAGCGGTTTGAGAGTGGTGAGTTCAACAAGGTACTTTTTGAGCGCCTCGATGCCAACTATTGCTCCTCACCCTATGTGAATGCCCAGGGACCACGAAGCACTTCAAAGAAAGGTAAGCTCTTTTCAGCCAATCGAGAGACAAACCTGCTCAACGCCACAACATGACCAGTGAATTTCTGCAACTCCCGAATAGATGCCGGAGGCTGCATATCCTTGATTGCCTTGATTTTGACCGGGTTCGGATTAATTCCCTCATTCGACACCAGATACCCCAATAACTTTCCCGAACGGACCCCGAACATGCACTTCGTCGGGTTTAGTCGCATCCCTACCCTCCGCAGGTTGGCAAATGTCTCTGCCAGGTCTTTCACATGGTCCGCCTCTTCGACGCTCTTGATAACAATATCGTCAATATAAGCTGCCGCATTACGGCCCATCTGTGTCCCCAACGTAGCTTTAACAGTACGCGAGAAAGTAGCCCCGGCATTCTTCAGCCCGAAGGGCATTCGATTGTAACAATAAGTCCCCCCTGGTATCTGAAATGCTGTCAAAGGTTGATCCTCTATAGCCAACCAGACTTGATGAAACCCCGAGTAACCATCTAGAAAACTCATCAACGCACAACCTGTCGTTTTATCCACCAACTGGTCTATGCGAGCTAGCGGGAAGTCATCCTTCGGGTAATGTTTGTTCAACGTTGTGAAGTCAATGCACATGCGCCACTGGCCATTTGGTTTCTTGACCAACACGGGGTTCGCGAGCCAGGTAGTTCTGTCAATGGGCCGAACGACATTTGAATCCAGCAATTTCTGCACCTCGGCCCTCAAGATGCTGGCCTTCTCCTCTATCCAAACTCTGATTCGCTTCTTGACCGGACGCACCTTCGGGTCGACGTCCAACCGATGCTCAGCAATTGACCTGTCGATACCGAGGAGATCTTTTGGTGACCATGCGAAGACATCCGTATTATTTCTTAAGAACTGCATCAGTTGTGCCTCCACATCCTATGATAACTCCCTGCCAATCAGAACCGTTTCATCCGGTCGATCGGCACACAACACAACTTCTTTGGTGCCTTCAATCGGAGTGATCTTGGGTACCCACTTGGGTGCTGTCGGTGGTTCCACTGCAAGACTCTTGTCCTGACACTCTTTGGCTATAACATGGATGTGATGCTGTGATGACACCCTCTGGTCCGGGCATCTTCATACACTGGTATCCATGGTGAAGCACTGCCAGGAATTTATTGATAACCCTCCGACCCAACAGAGCATTATAAGGATAGTTCATCTCCACCACGTCAAACCGAATGTCCTCCGTCTGGTGTCCCCCTAAGCCAGAGAACGACACTTTCAACACAATACTGCCTATCGCATGAATGGGTTCTCCCCCAAACCCTTGTAGCGGAACTGAAGAAGCCTATAGGTCGGACCTGCCATACCCCATTTTTTCAAGAGTACTCCAGAGAATGACATCGGCCAAACTCCACCCATCAAGCAAGACTTTGCGTACATCAAAACTATTGATATTGACCGCCATTACGAAGGCATCGTCATGTGGAAATATCATCGGCCTCAAATCAGCCGCTGAGAAAGAAATCAGCGTGTCCATCCAACGAGTAACCCCGACCGAAGGGTATGCAGCCACATGATTCACTTACCGCAAGTACTCTCGGCGCTGCCTCTTAGAGGGGAACTCATGCCCCGGGCCACCAGTGATAGCAAAGATCGTGCCCCGAGATGCCCCCGGATTCTGAATGTGCTGTATGGGTGGTGCTCTTTCGGGATGGTCATCCGGCTTCAGCTGTGGTGGAAGCGGTAATTGCTCCGTCAGAGGAGCCGGAACCGCGAGCTGGGACGGAGGGGGTGGTAACGCAACTACTTGCGGCGGTGGGGCGGGATGATGGTACTTCAGAAATGGCGCCTGGTGAAAACGCAGGGGGGGGGGTAGAAGGCAGCGGCATGTGTGTATTGAGTGTGCATCACCGGCTTAGTTTGCTCAGCCTCTCACCACACTCTAGCATCGAACAACGCTTTGATATCGGGGCAGTAATTGGAGTTGTGGGTGCACCCTGGGCCATGAAATGCGCAGTAAAAAAGTTGACCCGACCGGGGCTGCCTCGGTCCCGGACGCGGCGGCGGCGGCCGAGGGCTTCTGGGTGCTGACTTCGAGGCCCCCCCCCCCTTGCTGGACATTGAAGATCTCACGCCATGTAAAGTTGCGCCCTACTCCACCTTGACTCGGACGCCAACCTCCAGTATTCAGATTTTGCCCCCGCCCCATCATCGCACCCGAGCGCACCTTTCGACGCTCTTCCTCTTCGTCCTCCTCTACCCGTACCTGCCCTTCCAAGATGCTCAGCAACTGATCCAGAGTTTGGGGTTGCTTTACCCGGATAGCGCTTCTGGTTGCTCCCATTCGGAGCCCCTTTGCAATAGACTCGATCACCGTGGCATCGTGTATGTTGGATACCTGGTATTTCAAGTGTATGAACCTCCAAGTATAGTTGGCCAGCGTTTCACCATCTCTCTGCACACAAGCAGCCAGATCCCGAGCTCCCACAGGCTTGGCATGATTTTCTCTGAAGTGCACCGAGACTCCCTCTTTAAGTTGCGCCCATGACCGAATACTCTCTAGCGACAACTTAGCGTACCAGGTACCTGCTATTCCTTCCAATGCTAACGAGAAAGCCTTTGCCTTTACTGCATCATTCCCTCCGGCTGACTCAATAGCCGTCTCATACCTCATGAAAAACTTTTTAGCATTTGAAGTCCCTGTAAACGTTGAAAGCTTGACCGAAGCTAATCTCGCGGGCCACTGCACCACCTGTAATTCGGCTGCCAAGGGAGAATTGGGATCCGCTGGCTGCGTCGGATGAAGGCTTCCAGTAGAATGTGCCCTCACCCCTTCTTCATAAAATTCCTCATACCCTGGAGCCTGCTCCATAGGGATCCCGCCTCTCCGAAGGATCTCCAACTGTCTGCTCAGCTGCTCCTGCCGCCTCTTGGCCGCTTCAATTCTGTGGTTATAACCAGCCTCCTACTGCGCTAGATTTTGCAGAGCCTGTGCCCGCAACATCTGTTATTCGGCTACCCTTTTCTGCCTTTCAACTTCCTGTTCCATCAACCTTATGTTCTCCTCCTCCCGTAGTGCATCCTCTTGCTGCTTCCTGATACGCTCCTCCGCTATCCGACTAGCATATTCTGCCTCCTCCTGTGTGAGCTGCCCACCGGCAGTCTCTCCCTCGGCCACAACCTCTTGCCCGCCTTCGTTGACCTCATCGGATGCCTCTTCAACAAGGCCTTCAGCTCCTTCCCGAAGCGGGCGCGCCCCAGCCGCGACCGACGTTTCCGGACGGACGACCTCCACTGCCGCCCTACTCCGGGTTGTTGCCTGTTGTAACAAGCCCAAAGCGGGTGATCTCTTTCCCCCTGCCATGCCTACGTGCTTTGTTGTTCCCTCCCCACGGTTGGCGCCAACTGTTGTGGTTACAAGTCCAGAACAAACAATTAATGGGCTAGCCGAGGGCTGGACTGACCGAAGATCCCTCGGACAAGCTAAGACAGGCAGGAACAAAGCCAAGCTACAACGCTAGCGCCAAAGGGCTTATACTGGTGCTCTTCGGCTAATGAACTTTGTATTATCTGGTCAGAATCGTACAGGAAGGTTCTGGTGGCAGAGGCACGTCCCCTCCCGCTCAAAGGTGCAGGTGAGCATTTATAGATATACGCTCACCTACCCTCCGGGCATGTTTACAGATTTGCTCCGGATCTTATATTACACATCTTACTATTTGACCTAAGGGTATTCTAGTACTTCAATCTTCCTCTAGTAGACGCCCCCCGGCTGTCATCCTCTAGCGTCTGCGCCCGAGGCCCGCCACGCCGTACGGCCTTTGGCCGTACCGGCCTTCGGACGCCTGCTGGGCCGCCAGTTCAGCTGGACCTTGCTTATTATTGCTGGGCTGTCTTCTGGGCTTGAGGAGACTATGGGGTGCGCATCCCCCAACAGTGTAGTACAGGGAAGTGAAGTTGCTGAATCAGGAAATCACTGGAGCGGGTGGAAGAGGGGGGAATCCCTCGGCTCGGCCACCACCTCGCGGTGAATAGGCAACTGTTGCTTGAAATCGCCTGCTTGTCAGCTCGTAGTAACACTGCTTATCCGACTACAGTCGGGAGCTGACAAGGAATCAGTACAGAAGGCAGCACTTATGTGTGTCCCCGATATGACATGACCACATCAAAGCTACGTATGAGCAAAATGTGCAAGCATGCTCCCAAGAAAATGCAGCAGTAACATCCAAACTGAACAGTGCAGGGTGGATTAAGAATTCAAAACCATAACAGTTTCCAGATAAGATAATGATTGTAATAGTTTAGCTAGACATGCTTTACACTCAGATTGGGCGCCATGTTTGCACTCCGATCCCTGCAGTTTCAGCATCAACTCCACAAGAAAATGAACGTTTATTTATTCACCCTTGTAAATACTGTATTCGATTACAGTATGCAAAAGCAACAAATCAAACAGTAAAATAAATCACAATTCATGAAAAAATGATATTCGTCAAAAAGAAAGAAAAAGAGAAAAATCTGAGGAACCCTAGTTACATTCAAACAAATGAGAAATGACCCGCCTGTCTATTCTGGAAAAAAAAAATCAAGTACTCCAGAAGCAGGTTATTATTATTTTTTTGTGTGTGTGCTTTCTGACTATTTGACAAAACTACTCGGAAGACAATGTACATCACAAGTGGAGACGCTTCATGACTTAAATCACAAGGCAAGGCCTTCTTTCCGAAATGAGATTTTGGTGGATCTGTGCACCGCGATGCTCTTTACAGCAGTTACTTTCATGGGCTTCTCTGCATCACTTGTAACCGTATTTGGCTTAGTGTCTGTTTCCTTCTGTTCCTTGGCGCTCTCCAGAAACCATTCAAGTCCCTAGATAATTCACACCATCAAATAGAAGATCTGGCATCGAGAAACTCAAATTAACTGGAAGGAGGATAAGCAACTGAAAACAAAGGCATACCTTCACTGACTTGCTTTCAGGTTGAGCTGGATGTGGAAGCTTGGGTTTTTCACTGGCTTCCTGTGAAACGAAGAACAGTGATAGATCATCAAAACACAAGCAATAGCAGGACAAACATGTCAAATTTACATGAATGAATAAACACAGAACAATCGATTGTGCATGAACTAGCCACAGGATATTAATGATCTGCCCACCTGAAAAAACTTGGCATTTATTCCATCTTTTATACCTCCTGCAAATTGGCAGAGGTATCGTATACCCGCATTAGCCATATCCTGTTTGTCAAACGGGAGATATTAGGATAAGGAGGATTACAGGATTGCATGGCTCAATAACACCAAAATCGACATTCAGCCACCTGTTTTTCCTCAAGTAACTCGATCTTCCCTTCCTGATAATAAACAAAACCGAGGTCAGAATAATAAAATATTTTTTAAAATAGTTCATTTGCAAGTTTAAGAAAATGCTCAAAACTCACCAATCCAGAAACCATCTGTAGAATTTCTTCAATATCAAATCCAATTTGAGAAATGTCATCTTTAACTTCATTGACCTTCACATATAGAAAAGAAGATATATGAACCTTGAGGAGAGGACAATTAAATTGGAAAGCAAGGTACAAGCATATGTTATATGTATCAAACTAAGCAATGAAAAACTTCCGTCAAACATTAGGAAGAACAAAAAGTGTCCTTGGTGCTCCAAAAGAGGAAATGGAACAATCTATCGGCACATCAGTGTTATAAGCATGAGAAAGGAATATCAATTTTCCTATGCTTGTGACAGTACTTGTTTTCGTTCTTTACTATTACTTGGAGGCTGGTAAGGGTTCAATTTTCTGGTTTTGGAGTATATGGACATGGATTACAAGTACCAGAAAAAAAATCTGTTATACCTTTCAAGATGAATGAATTGAAGTGATTTAAGTGTACAATCATTTGTGCAAATTTATTTTATATGTACATAAATATTGATAAGTGTTCATCATATGTGGGCAAAAGGCGTACTTTTCAAAAAGGAAATGAGAATAGTTGCTCAGGCTCAGCAAATAACAGCCTTTTAGAGGACCCATGTGTGTATCATGTAAATATCATAATATCAATGTTGAGGTCGGACCAATATTATCTTAAATTAACTAACCTCGTTCCTAATGGTTTTGGAGACCTCTACTTGTTCATCCATTTTTCCATCCAAATTCTCAAGCCGTTGAGTAAGATGCCTTTTTGTTGCCTGAAATTAATTGCATCAAAGTTCAGTAGAGATGCATGTAGTAGGATAAATCTGAAATTAAATTGCAAGTAAGGCATACAGCTAACGCTGATGAAACTTGCTCCAACTGCTTTGACATGCTCTGAACAGCATTAGCCATATTGCGTTTTGTGACGAACATAACATCTGATAGAGACAATCCCTGCATGGCGTTATTAACATGTAAGACATCCAGAGTGGAATATATGAATTTTACAGGCATAAGAGGCATAATTTTTCTCACGTTATTTATTCTACATATCAACTTTCCGTATTAGGAAACAAAAATTAGCATTGCTGTTATTTCTCTCTTGTTGTTTGGTTTACACTCAGTATTCACATGCTAAATGATCAAATCCAATTTAGGATCATAATGAGAATTTGAAACGTCTGATTGTCTTGCCTCTAAATCCCAGTAAATTGAACAGACACGAAGTGCCAGTAACTGAAAACCATGAAACCTGGTTGGATATTCTATCACCTACCGGGGAAATACAACAACAAGATCAAAACCTTTTAGTCCCAAGTGAGTTGGGTATTCTGTCACCTACTAGGAAAATGCTATTATAATATTAAGAGGAGAATTCATCTGTGGCATTGACATGGATGAGAAGCCTATTTATATTAGCAGTCTCATCCACACGGAATCCTAGTTGAACAGAATGTAGCACCAATGATATGATTCTATATTAGAACACAAATAACATAAGTTTTCGTGCTTACTGCCTAAGAATAAAGTAGAATAGCTAACACCAATAATACACAGGGGAAAGAAATTTCTGTTTCTTTTACTTGAGTTACTGATTCAGTAAAATGTTATCATGAAAAAAAAAGACAATCTGCGAAGAAAACTGGTAATTCGAAAATAATAATAATAATATCCAATAGTTATGGGCATGCATTTTGCATCTTACCTTCCACCACATGTAGCAATATCCCATTGCTCCAACTGCAGCTGCTGGCAGTATGTATGATGATAAACTGCCTGCAAAGAAAATGTGTACACAGATGAGCTAATTGAACAAATAAAAGAGATCGCCAAAGATGCCTCAGAATGAATGGAAGTTAGCATTATTGTCATAGGTTTGTAATTGTTGTAGGCTTCAGGGACACATATTTTATGAAATTGAATATAACTGCAGCATTCGTGGAATCATTCATCAATGTTAGCAATGAACATGATTTCATGAGTTATTAGCAGTACTCTCGATTTTTTAGGAGTACATAGGGACTTTTCAGTAATTCTTTTAGCCTAAATTTCTGTGGGCTGAATGAGTAAATATCTAAAGTGAAACTGAAACTTTATCTGAGAATTTTTTCCATTTTGATTTTTTAGCATCCTATGAGTGAAATTAAGAAATAAATGGAAAGAGACAACAGGCACTTACCCCCTGAGTCTGAGCTGCCGCTCAATATTGTAATGGGCCTTGATAATGTTAAGTCTCTCACTTCTTGTGCTAAATTTCGAATCTAATCTCAAAAACCAACATGCAATTTTTTTTTTAAATACCAAAACTGAAGGCACCAAGAATAACTTCAATATCTAAAATCATGCAGTACATGGAAGCAATTGCATACCTGAGCTTGGATAAGGGCAATGTCGTAGGGGCCAGAAGCCTGTCCTTGATTGACACCCTTCATAAGCTCCTACAAACATGGAATTAAAGCATTTTGCACTTTAATAAACATTCCAAAATTTCCATCGTTAACAAGTGAGATTGCAGGTGAAAACTGAACAACATATATCATCAAAATCCCCAAACCGTGAAATACATCACCATAATTATTGAAGCATAAATTATACATGATTTCGGTTTTCCTAATGCCAGTTGATGTAAATCGACTTGCAGAAGAAGTTGTAGACACAAATTTACGATAAATTGCTAATCACAGACGGGCAGAATGTTATCACCATATTGCCAACTAGTACTAGTTCACAGCTCAATGGTGCGAATGCAATTAGCAATGAAGAGTCTTAGGTCAGAACCGTTTGGCATAGAACGTAATCACACAAAATGTAGAAATGAGGGGTCCAAATTCTACCGACCTGGAGTTCCCCCAACACATCAGACAAGCGTCCATTCCGCAGCAGGATCGAACCCGTCATCCCTGCAGAGACACGAACTAAACTCGTCAGGGCACGAACCATAAGCCAATTGGAAGAAATCGCATCCAATCGGTGAGAGAGATTTGAAGGCACGAGCGAGCAAACGACGGTGACGGCGAGAGAGGACCTGCGCCAACGAGGATGAGGACTTTGGAGGCCGCAAACCCTGTCTGCGTCGCCATGGCCATCCCCTTCCCCGATCGCCTCTGGAAGGTTCTAGAAGGCGGCGGCGGCGAGAGGGAAGACGGCGAGAGAGGCAGGCGCGAAGCTTCAGGAAGGGGAAAGTTTCGGTGCGAGAAGGGCGGCCTGGACACCAGCCAGACTCAGCGGTTTCGTGAGGTCGGGTGAGAAGCTGCGCTCGCGCAGCAGCTGACCATTGGGCTCCACATGTCAGTATAGAGGGTAGGTGCCATTTCCGTGAGATGCAGCTGCGTAGCTAGCCATTTCTCCGCCACATCAGCAACGGCGAGACCCGCTCCATCCCAATCATTCCTGTGAAGGGAGACGACCATTCAAACTCGCGGAGCTCACCGCCACGGCGACGCATGTCTTCTTCTCCCTCACGCCACTCCTACTCCAGCGGTCCAGCTACCAACTCCACCTCCCGCCTCCTCGCCGCTGGCGCCATGGGTGCCTCTCTCCTCCACCACCTCGTCGTCGCCGTTGCGCTCCTGCTCACCACCGCCGCCCCCTCAGCCAAGGCCACGATTCCGCACATCTCCGCCATCATCTCCCAGTCGGGCCTCGACTTCGCCAAGGATCTGCTGGTATCCGGCGCCGTCGAGACGCTCACGCCTCTGAGCGTGCCGGACATCGAGCGGTCCGTGAACATCCCGCTCGTCGGCACCGTCCGCATGGTCGCCTCCGGCATCGTGCTCCACAGCCTCGCGGTCGCCAACTCCACCGTCGCTGTCGGGGACACGGGAGTCGTCGTGACCGCCTCACTGGCCAGCGCGAACATCACCATGGAGTGGAGCTACTCGTACAGCGCCTGGGTCGTGACCATCTCTGACAGCGGAAACGCTTCAATTCAGGTGTAGATGTCCAGACTCATGCTTTGGTTTTATATTCGATTGATTAATTTTCCGAGAGGTGCGACTTGCTCGTTAGTACCGTTTCTAATTGAATCCCGTGATGCTTGCCGATGCTGTATCATTGGAATGTATGTAACGTCATAGTCCTAGGTTTATTGAATTAATTGATGATTATTGCACTTTTTATCACGTTTAAAAATTGGTACATCATGTTACATTAGAGTCCACCATGCTACTAAATTGAGTGAAGGTAAAAATTGGCTAATGGCTAGTATATGGGCGCCTTATAAGCAATGGCGTCATGGCGAACTGGCCAGTTACCTATGTGTATTCTTTAGTTCTTTGTAACTTTCTATGAGATATGGACCATCTGTTATCTTTCATTAGGATAATAGGAGAGTTCCATTTTGCTCAGAGAAGAATGACGAGCACATAAGTAGAGATAGATTTTTAGTAACCTAGATGTGTTATGTGTGTCTTAATCCTCTGTTTGATTCTAAGCGGATTTTCTTTTCGGCGCGGTAAAATGTCTCAATTTCTTATGTTTGTGAGCCCTTGACGTTTAAGACATTGTTGAAGCAACAACGAACTGTCAAAGTAGGAGTACATGTTTATTTTTGCGGTGAACAATTAGCTTAAAACATGCTCGACTTTTATGAAAATGACAGACTGTTTTCATCACGTTGGTGCTGTATTTATGTTGTTTGATTATATTTTTAATAGCTACAGAGTTTTAATGTATTGTGATTAGCACTAGACATTTTTGACATGTATGTGTACGAAGGTACACGTATTCATGAATCCTTTTCGCTAAGGTTGAAGGAATGGAGGTTGGGATTTCTATGGGGATGAAAAGCCAAAATGGATCTCTCAAGCTGTTTGTCACGGAATCTGGCTGTTATATGAAGGACTTAGACATAACATTAAATGGAGGAGCATCTTGGTTCTATCAAGTGTATGTGATTCTCAATTTGGTTTCTTTATGCATGTCATTGGTTTCTTTTACGAGAATATGCATGTCATTGTCAATGACCCCTTTGAGAAAATTCGATAATATTTTCTGTGTTCAGTAGTCAGTTGATAGCTTGAACATCCTTTGATTTCTTCTCTTATTCAAGTTTTTCAGTCTTACTCTTGTTATCTCTGAGGAAGTTTTTCATCTAAACTCAGAAGTGAACCAAGCTGTTTTCTCTCAGAATAAATTGTTGTATGCATATACTTTTGACATTTTTCACAATTCCTTATTTGTAGGTTTATAGATGCTTTCAGCAACCATATCAGATCTTCAGTGGAAAATGCAATTGTGAACAAAATAATGGATGGTGCATCAAAGCTTGACTCATTCCTAAGAAACCTTCCAAAGAAAATCGATGTTGATAATGCTGCTGCTATGAACGTGACCTTTGTCAATGATCCACTCTTCAAAAGTTCATCTGTTGAGTTTGATATAGATGGTTTATTTATTCCATCTGACAGAAGTGCTGTTCCAAGGCACATGCTTCTTGGAGATATTAAATTTGTGCCACCTCTTGGTAGCTCTTCAAAAATGCTGTGGATTTCATTGGATGAAGATGTTTTCAACTCTGTCTCATCTCTATATTTCAAGGTATATTAGAATTGGAATACAAAACTGTTAACAACTTGTTATGGTTGATACTTTACCTTGGTAGAGACAGACAAGCTAGTAAAAATGTGCTTGATTTTTCTTTTTGTTGCCAAAAGAAGAATATACCTTGATATAGCTTCTTAAACTGTATTTGCTGATCTGCAGGATTATGAACTAGATCATTCCTGCTCCTTTAACTGTAATTATTTGGTTATGAACTAAACTTCTACTATGATTCAGGCTGGTTTGTTGCAACATATGGTGGACAAGGTTTCTGATCAGTTTCTTTTGAATACGGCTAGCTGGAGGTTTTTTATTCCTCAGCTATATCGTAAATATCCAGATGATGACATTCTTCTCAATATTTCTGCAATTTCGCCTCCCTCAGTGAGGATTACTGTGGGTAGAATCGATGCCACAGTTGACTTGGATGTTGTGGTCAGTGTTTTGGATTTTGGTGAGATAGTTCCGGTTGCATGCATATCAGTGGTGAGTTTTATTTTATGTTCTTTCAGTGATTGGTTTGATAGCTAGCCATTCAAGACATAAAAGTAACCCATATCAAGCAAAGTTAAGCCATGTGCAATGGATATGCTTATAAGGGTGCTTAAGTTAAAAAAAACAGTTTATTTTTATCACTAGGTATATGAGGGAAAGAATGCTTAAGTTTGCACCTGGTGCTTAACAGCTTAAGGTGTTCAACAAGGTGGTTTTAATGAAAATGAGCAACAGTAGGGGCTTCCCCTACTGTATTTCCCTAAAAAAAAACAAGGTGATTAGGCTCATTTAAACATCTACTTGCATTGTAGAGAGTTTTTGTATAGAGGCTTAATGATTTTTTTTTCTTTAAGCGTCTTCAATTGCACATGCCCTTATATTGAAGTTTCTGGATTCTGCCATCTAAAAAACTACTGTTTTATGGCAGACTCAAAATTTTCAATTTTGTTATGCTCAACATTATGACTATGATTTATAATCAAGTCGTTGTATTATTTGTCAATTTATGCATCTGGTTTCTTTCTTACTTCCCTTCTTCTGGCCGCTATTATCTTGTTTAATTTCAAGCCTGTACTAGTTTTTTTTTTTCTGGAGGGAAAGCCTGTACTGCTGTTATTGCATATTGATTTTGCTTCTGCAGTCAGTCGCTGTTTCTGGAGCTGCAGTCGTATCAGGGAATAATCTTGGTGGACGAGTTGAACTGGATTATTTTTCATTTACCTTGAAGTGGAGCAAAGTTGGCAAAATCCATACTGTTGTGGTTCAAGTAATTTTTGGCCTCGCTATATGTAATTTTATCTCACTATATGATTGCTGTTTTCATATTTTTCCTATTTTGCTTCCTTGGGGAAGAGCCTTCAGTTGCATAGTACAGCATGGACGATGAAATGCTAGCAAGAGACGGGCTATGGAATATATTGATAGTTTTCTCAAGAATTTATTTTTGCAATGAAGTTTGCGATTTGTAATTGAGTATGAATTGTTTATAGATTTTTGTTCTAGGCTGGAAAAATAAAAAAATATTATGTGTAACACATGCCATAACAAACATTTTGCTAACAAATTTCATACTGCAGAGTAAAAATACTGTACTGACAGTATGCAATTTTATCATTTACTTCGACCTTTTGGTCTTTGGGCCTTTGTAACATGATGTTAGAAGAAACAAACACCAGTTCGCTAGCGTAGTTTCAAGTAAATTTATACATTAGTTTGTTATCTTCCATTGAACCGTCACCTTTAGGATATCTAATATGGTGGAAAATTTTAATACTTTCAGAGTGTGCTGCGAATTGTCCTGAAAAGCTTGTTTGTACCATATGTGAATTCATATCTGGAGCAAGGCTTCCCGTTGCCTATCATCAAGGGGTTCTCCATCAGAGATGCATATATCCTCACTTCCTACTCAAAAATGATTGTTAGCTGTGATGTTGCCTTCATTGAGCCAAATGCTCTATATCCTGGCTAAGACAATGGACGAAGAGTTCGTTGGATCTGATAGAACAATGCAATGATCATGGAGGAGCAGTGAAATTTCTGTAAATGATAAACCTTATACCATTGTGTGTGTGTTTTTCTTACTGTAAGTAGCCATGTGTATTCATAGAAGTGGGAGCTTTAGTAGTTAGTTGAACTGTTACAATTGGTCTGAACTACTGGATAGTTTTAGTACCTAGGGTTCTTCCAGTAGACAGCTATTGAGGCGCCTGTATATAATACGCCCAATTGTGTATACTTATTTGGCTTTATAATTTTAGCCGAATCATGCTTTGCCACTTGTAATCGTAGTGATTAGTTAATAAAGCACTCTGTTGTTGTTTTCGAATGATTTTTCTCTCTCCAATGAGCAGTGAGTCTCCTGTTCCTTGCCGTGAGTATCATTTTGGATGTTGTTGTATGCTTTTATCTATCACTGTTAGCCGTGCATACTATAAGTCACTCATATGTTTTGTGGTGTCTTTCTTTAATAATGTTTGAATTGTGCCCTGAAATGAATGATCAGTTCACTGTTTTCTTAGTTTGGACTTTGGAGCACTGTGTTTGCCGAGCATTTTACAGAAAAATCCTCTGGTGAAGGCGACGTGCAGTAGAATACTAGTTTGATATCGCATGAAGGATTCAGGACAGGGGCTTCAATGTGAAATTACATACCTTTATCCTCTAGCCGAGCTCACCAAAACCCAATGCAAAACCTCTCGCGCCGTCGCCACTCGCCACCGTTCATCCCGCTCCTCAAATTGCGACGCTGGAAATGGCGGCCACCTCCCTTTTCTCCCTCCCCTCTCTCCGCCTCCTCTCCCGCGCCTCCGGCTCCTCCGCCTCCCGCTTCCAGACGCTCGCCGCGAGGAAGCAGGGGGCCTCCACAGTCGTCAGCGGCGGCGGAGGGGGAGGGGGAGGGCTGTTGTCGGTGCTGGACCGGGCGCTGGCGGACGAGGAGGAGTACCGGCGTGCGCGTGCCCAGGTGCAGCGCAAGGGCGTGGAGGCGGAGGGGTACGCCATCGAGGGGCTCTCGGTGGGTGGGCACGAGACCTGCGTCACTGTGCCGTCGCTGAACGTCGCGTTCGACATCGGCCGTGGGCCGAACTTCGCCGTGAGCCAGGACTACCTGTTCATCACCCACGCCCACCTCGACCACATCGTGAGCACCCCAGACCCTGCTCTGATTTGCCTAGGCTCTAGTTTTTCTTTTATTTGGTTCGCTTATGCATTTCGAGATGAACTTAGAAGCGCCATTGCAAAGTCAGCTCTTATCCTCTTACAAGTGAATTAGAAATAGCCTGTTTCAGAATAATGTTGCAAATTATTATTATCGGGAAAAAAATTACCGTGATGGCTTGAGTGCATCCGCAATTCCATATTCACATCCTATTGAACCTTAGAACTGTCACAATTCTGCTGTGATGTTTGTTCAGGGTGGCCTTCCAATGTACATAGCAACTCGTGGCCTCTATAACTTGAAGCCTCCAACTGTATTTGTGCCACCCTGCATCAAGGATGATGTTGAGGAGCTGCTTCAGGTCCATCGTAGAATGAGTCAAGTTGAGCTGAATGTTGAATTGGTTGCTCTAGATTTGGGTATGAATAGCTTTTCACTTTTGTTTTTGCCTGTATGTTGTCTCCTTGTTTGTTTCTTATATCACAACTTATTTCAGGAGAGACATATGAAATACGTAATGACCTTGTTGCTAGGCCATTTCAAACTTACCATGCCATACCCAGCCAGGTATGCCACTTATATCAGTTGAATTATTAGAGTTAATAGATAGGTATATTTTGCCCTTGATTGCAGTTTGATTAGGTATATTTTGCTCTTCAAGGCAATTCACTTGTTATTGACGTTTTCTGTCTTTTCAATTATATAAAGGGTTATATCATCTACTCTATCCGAAAAAAGCTAAAGAAACAGTATGCTCATTTGAAGGGTAGCCAAATAGCGAAATTGAAGCAATCAGGCGCTGAGGTGAGTGACAACGTACTTGTAATTTTCTACTCTTGATTAGAAAAAATTCTTACGTGATTTTTATTGGATGACTCAATATTAGATTACAGATACCATACTGTATCCAGAAGTTGCCTTCACCGGGGATACAAAATCTGATTTTATAATTGACCCACGAAATGCAGATGCCCTGAGGGCAAAAGTTCTTATAACCGAGGTATTGGACCTAGTCCTTCTTTTCTTTCCTTTATTAAGCACACTTCAACTCTGACATCTTTATTAAGAATGATCATTTCTGATGTGTATATTATTTAAGAAACAGCAATCAAGGAAGAAAATGGAAAATGCATATTGGTAATCTATGGTCTGTTTGGAAGATAGGGAATTGGGGATCCTCTTTTTGTGGAAAATTCAGGGGTTCATTTTAATTTTGAAGTAAATTGTAAAAACTAGACTCAATCCTCCTATTCCAAACTTGGTTTAGGGCCTTTATAGCTTTTAGTATTTTGAACTGAAAAACAGCTAAGGGTGTTCCTCAGATATCACGAGAGTAGAAGTCAGAATGTAATGCTATTGCTACATGAAACCGTTACATAAATAATGTAAATGACAGAAGGAATTTTTTTTCATCAGATAATACCTCAAATTTTAAACATAATTACCAACTTCTCCATTCTTTTCCCATCATTTGGTGCAATCATAATTGAACATTTTGCAGGCAACCTTTCTAGACGACCATGTTGATGTTGAGCATGCTAGGGAGCATGGTCATATGCATCTATCTGAGGTAACAATACACATGCCGACACTCCCTAAACAAGCCAATGAGCCTTACGAAATTCTGTTTAGAGAATAAATTTGCTGTTTCCGTCTCTAACCTGCATTTTTCTGTCATCCATAGATAATGGAGCATTCACAGTGGTTTAGGAACAAAACAATCATACTCACTCATTTCTCAAATCGGTATAGTCTTGAGGTATGTAGATAACGATTTATCAAATCCTTACAAAATGGCTGAACTAATCTGACCCAGATGATCGTTTTGTAGGATATTCGACAGGCTGTTTCCAGGTTACAATCTAAATTTCATTCAAAGGTTGTTGCTCTGACAGAAGGCTTCAGATCTGAATACAGATAACTGTATATAAGTTTAACAGCTGGTGGTATTTCCTCTATGTTTGCTCTGATTTACTGAATGTATGTTAGCATTAGGAACTGAACACTTGGTCACTGTATTCAGAAAAAGATCTACTTATAGATCTGTTTGTTCTGTGTCTCTAGAAAAAGACATTGTACAACTTTGAATATTTTGGTGGGAAACTATATTGCACTGTTGGTGAAAATTCTGTGTAAATACAGAACATCTCTTATATTGTCTTCATCAGAGCAAGGTGAAAATTTTGTCTGTTACAATACTATGAAGAACTGGAAGGTAAAACACATAGAATTATTCCCTGCAGCCCTGAATAGGATATGAATGTCCTAAAGTGCAGAGTGCTTTCCCTGATAGCAACGATCTATGCGGTGACTATTTTGTTCTCTGTGATATTTTCTTCTAGTTTGCTTTTCTTGATCTTGCACAACAGGCAAACCTACTGGTATCTGGTTATAACATAATGAGGTTTCTTGGCATCAATGCCTTCTTCACTGGCATCCTCTTCTGATTCATCGTCAGTGGAATATTCATCGGGATCTTTGCGTGCGGGAATGATGAATATGTCGGATTCATCAGGCAATCTGAAGCTAACCCTCCTGCCTATGCTGTTTTGGCTCCTCAGGGACACTCTATCAATGGAGAAACTATCCCTGACAATAGGGGAGTTGTTCTCATAAGAGCAATCTAGGTTAAGTGGGCAAACCTTCGGAGAATGCCTCCGAGGAGATGGTGCCCCAATCGCCTCGGCTTCCATGCTCTGCGGAGAATACAGGATGTCCTCTAGCGTGTCTTGCCTTACTTCTGCTTTGCGTCTGACTACGCTGGTCTCACAGCGGTGTTGCTTCCCTTCCAGACATCTAGGCTTCATCCTGCCCAGAATTGCTATGACATTGCACGAGCCGCAGCTCTGCGTGCCCATCGCTTCCTTCTCTTGGATGCTCAATGGATTAGTATGAATTGAGCAGTTGATGTTACTAGTACTTTGGTAAACACATTTATAGGTTGGCGCATCTGCCCATGCTTAGTACGTTAACAGTAAAGATATTTGTTTTGTGCCGTCTAGTTTACGGCAAAACTTTGGCCATGTCAAAAGTAAGAAAAGCATGGTGATTAAAGCCAGGGAAGAGGATAGAGACCACCTAGTCTAGATTAGCTTCGGCAAGGCTGTTGATCTTCTTAAGGTAAAATTCATAGATGATTGTGATGCTTTTGTTAGAGTAATCGCTCACGTTCCTCTCGAATTACAAAGGATGTCAGTTCAATTCTGATAACTTGCTGATCATCCTCGGATTGTCGTGCAGACAGATGCGGAGTACATGAAGAGCTGTTTGGAATCTCGACAAGAGAAACGTGTACTCCCTCCACATTTAAAAAACACTGCGTTTTGGACAGCATCTCGCATACCAAGGAGCAGTTAATTTGAGAAAAATTTCAATATCTGCCCATATTAAATAGGGTACCACTTCCACCCTTTGCATACAATCAAGGCATCCTGACTGGTTACCATCTCTCCTCCCCATGCAAACGATCGTGAGTTCGAAACTCTAGCACTGCATGCTAGCTTTTTTGTATGGCACTGTTTCGAATTTTTTGCATGGCGCGTGCGACGTGATTCCCGTATGGCGCGTTTTTTTTTTGGCATGGCGCGCGCAGCGTGACCAAATCTTTTTGCATGGCGCGTGCGTGTGGCGGTAGTTTTTTTACTTTTTCACTCATAGCTTTCCTTATAAATAGGCGTCATTAGTCCATTACTCCCGGCTGTGCATGCGGCTACCATTGCAGCTAAATTGTGAGGAATCGTTGTTACATGATGCTATCTCTAATCTAGCTGCATTGTAATACGAGTAGAGTACTAGTACTTGCAATCAACTTGTAATCAGATTCCTGAGTAGACCTGAACTAGTACTTTGAACTACTTCGAATCAAGAGCGAACATGGCCTCTTGCTATCCAAAACAAAGTGACCGCTGCTTCATTCACATCGGCTTTATTATCTCCATAGAATAAAGGATGGAGAATGGGCAAGAACAACTCGAAGGCCTCAGCACGAGCTTTGTCCGATGCAAATTTGCAAGCTTCTGTCGATGCGAGTAGATGCAAACCTCGTTTTGCTTGGATGTAGCGCCGGCGGTTCATGCGCACGACATCAACTTCGTCTTCTTCGTCGGAGTTAGGAACGATGAGCGCGACTCCATTCTCTGACTCAACGTCGATCTTCGCGGCTGCCGTATTCTTGACCTTCTGGACGACATCCATGGCGGCGCGCGTGGCGTGCGAGCGCTGCAGAGAAGATAGCGGCGCGCGGCAACAGCGATGGCGCGCGAGAGGGCGCGGCAATGGCGAGCGAGAAGGGAGCGGCAATGGCAAGCGATAAGGGAGCTCATGCTAAAGGAAGCAGCGCAGCGATGGGGTCACGAACGCCATCAATTCTCCTCGGCAAGGCGCGAAGGGAGGTGGGGTAACGAGGCGTCGTAGTGTTGGAAACAAGCGACAATTATGCTTATGTTGGGGGTAACTTCGTCAGGACTACTCAAAATCTTCCAGAACGCATTGTTATTTGATATATGACCAAAACCTTAGAACGCAGTGTTTTCTAGATATGGAGGGAGTATGCTAGTACACTACGCACATTTGTCAGTTTCTCGGTAGGAACTTGGAACTCAAAGTGAGCCCATAGGATATGCTAGCCGCCACTTTGCCACTGCACAGATGAAGATACTCCCTCCATACTCAGTTTAGAAGACGTTTAGGACATGATTTACAATACCAAGGAGCAATTAATTAAGAGGTATGCCCTTAATAAATACAGTCTCAGATCCATTTTATTCATTTAAGTTGCTCCACCTGATTGGTTACTGCGCTTCCACTAAGACTTGAAATTGAGAGTTCGACTCCCAACAACCTTGTTTTTTTGCTGCACTTCTACCGAGACATGAGAACGCCCACCTTTATGGAAATGCTGGCTTTTGTAGGACGCCCTTTAAACTGAGTATGGAGGGAGTACTTCGAAATAGCCAAATAGAGGGAATCCTGATCTAGGTTTCTTCACTGTCTTCACGTCATTGTTGTTTACTCTTCGCTGTACCTACCTTTTTTGTTCACTCCTCCCTCGTTTTCACCTTCAGATGACTTGGTCACTTGGATCAAGAAACGTCAAGCTATTGTAAAGTCAGCAAGCAGTGTTACATTTACTATAGACTAGAAGATCTGGTGAATATATTTCATTGGCAAATTGCCTGTTAATTTCTGCCTGCTGACCATAGTTCGACCGATCAATGCACCCTAAGCAACTTTTAATCCTTGAACCTAAATCTAATAGATACAAAAACATATACATTTTTTTATAGTCTATACAAAATACTAATTAATATATATAATTCTACAAATAAAATCCCACAGATAAAAAATAACAAAAAAAAACACTGAAGAGACCGCCGATTGAGGATGCTACTTTTCGCCGATTGAGGATGCTACTTTTCAATCGACTGAAAAATAGCATTCCCTTAATAATAGAAGGAAAAGGATAATTTCCAAAAAAAAAAAAAAAACTGGATGGATGCCACCTCTTTCCTTTTAAACTCGAGAGCTCAGTAGACTAAAATTATCGAAACTAATCGCAGATGGTTAGCTATGCCCAGACAGAATAAGCACAAGGAGCTATCAAAGCATTACGATGAATACCGATACTGTTCGAAAAGGTAGCATAGGACAGCTTAACCACAATCAAGTGCCCCGCCAGTAATAACAAGACATGCCAAAAATATTGAACTGTAGTCAGATAAAGCTACGACAGGTAAAACTAAGGATAAACGCCTGGCTTCCAAGCTTAGTCGACCTCCTCCATCTTGCTCTCGCCGGCGTCGTCCTCCAGCGGAGGCATTTCAGCGTCGGCCTCAGCAGACCCGTCCTCGTCGATGCTGAGGCCAAGCTTGAGCATGCGGTGGATCCTGGTGCCGAAGGTGTTGGGGTCGTCAAGGCTAAAGCCCGAGGTGAGGAGAGCGGTCTCGAAGAGCAGCATCACGAGGTCCTTGACGGACTTGTCGTTCTTGTCAGCATCTGCACGCTTGCGGAGCTCGTCCATAATGGGGTTCTCCGGGTTGATCTCCATGGTCTTCTTGCTCGACATGTAGCCAGACATGCTCGAGTCCCTCAGGGCCTGTGCCTTCATGATCCTCTCCATGTTGGCAGTCCAGCCGTACTCACCTGTGACGAGGCAGCACGGGGAGTCCACAACACGGTCAGAGACCACAACCTTCTCAACTTTGTCGCCCAGTACCTCCTTGATGACCTTGCACAGCCCCTCGAACTGCTCCTTCAGCTCCTCCTTCCTCTTCTTCTCGTCCTCGCTCTCATCAAGCTTCAGGCCTTCCTTGGTGGCAGAGACAAGCTTCTTTCCCTCAAAGTCCTTGAGCTGACCAACAGCATACTCATCGATGGCATCAACCATGTAAAGAACCTCGTAGCCCTTCTTCTTCAGCTTCTCAAGGAACGGAGAGTTCTCCACAGCCTTCTTGCTCTCCCCAGTGATGTAGTAGATGTCATTCTGCCCCTCCTTCATCCTGGTCACATAGTCCTTGAGGCTGGTCAACTCATCACCGCTCTTGGTGGAGTGGTACCTCAGGAGCTCTGCAAGCTTGGTCCTGTTCTGGGAGTCCTCATGGACACCAAGCTTGAGGTTCTTGGAGAAGGCCTCGTAGAACTTGTTGTAGTCCTCCTTGTTCTCAGCAATCTCAAAGAAGAGCTCAATGCACTTCTTCACAAGATTCTTGCGGATAACCTTCAGGATCTTGTTCTGCTGGAGCATCTCACGGGAGATGTTGAGGGGAAGGTCTTCTGAATCAACAATGCCCTTAACAAAGCTCAGCCATTCAGGGATCAGCTCCTCACAGTTGTCCATGATGAAAACACGGCGCACATAAAGCTTAATGTTGTTGGCCTTCTTCCTGGTGTCAAAGAGGTCAAAAGGTGCTCTCTTGGGTACAAAGAGAACAGCCTTGAACTCAAGCTGACCCTCCACAGAGAAGTGCTTCACAGCCAGATGCTCCTCCCAATCATTGGTCAAGCTCTTGTAGAAGGCAGCATACTCCTCCTTTCTGATCTCTTCTGGCTTCCTCATCCAGATGGGCTTCTGCTTGTTCAGCAAGGCCCACTCATGGGATACCTCCTTGATCTTCTTTTTCTTCTTTTCCTTCTCCTCTTTCTCCTCATCAACATCCTCAACCTTACCCTCCTCAGTATCCTTCTTCTCATCCTCATCCTCGTCATCAGAAATTTCCTTCTCAGTTGTCTTCTCAGTCCACAGGGAGATAGGGTAACTGATGAACTCGGAGTGCTTCTTCACCAGATCCTTCAGGCGGCGCTCCTCAAGGTATTCCAACTGCAAGTGAACGATTCAAGGATGAATAAAAAGCAATAGAAGCACTGTTTATACACTACTGCCCAGATTACCAAATAGAGAACTCATAAAAAGCTTCTGGCAGGATGATTCAATCAAGGCAAACGACTACTGCTCAGATCAACAAATAAAGGACTTGTTCAGCTAAAGCTTTTAGGCATAAAGTGGGATCTAAAAATAAACTTGACAACCATTTAACAATTTGAGCAGCATAGAGGGTGGGGCAAGTGCAATATTGAAACTAAGGCAATTAATTCAGTTCAACTGCCTCTACATGTCTAAATAGATTTCCATAACTTGCACAACTCTATCATGGTAACTTGGTAAGCTAATGCGAAACTTTATGCAGAACAATTTGGGCAGCATACAGGGTCCAAGTGCAAACTTAGTAAATCAAAATTCAGCTTAGTTGCCTTTACATGTCTGATTAATACATAGATTTCTTTGATTTGCAAAACTCTCTTATCAAGAGGTTAATCCAATGTGGAGCTTATGCAGAGTCTCAGTAATATGCAGTTTAGTGTACAAGGCAACACCAGTGTTGATAGACAGTGCTAGTGAAAATTAAGAATTGCATAAAAGACTATTCCCACACACAATTAGTAGACAAAAGAGCATGTCAACCTACACCGTGCAACTCAATTTACACATGTCAATCTATTCTGTCCAACACAGAGGTTACACATCAAGCAAAATTAGCAACACGTTGCCGTATTCCCATCACATGACAATCATAAAATTGTACAAGATTGACAGATTTAAGAAGGGACATACATGCTAATCAATCTATGAGTCAGCATAATTCAAATCATCTCGAGATCACATGACAATAAACAAACGCGTAATTACAAACATGGACTGAATCTGCATACCTGGTCGTCCTTGAGGTGGAGCGTGATCTTGGTACCCCTGCCCAGCTGCTCCCCTGAAGTGTCCCGGGTAACAGTGAACGAGCCACCGGCCTGAGACTCCCACACGTACTGCTCGTCGTCGTTGTGCTTGGTGGTGACCACCACTCTCTCGGCGACGAGGTAGGCGGAGTAGAACCCCACACCGAACTGCCCAATCATGGACACGTCGGCCCCGGCGGCAAGGGCCTCCATGAACTCCTTGGTCCCGGACCTGGCGATGGTACCGAGGTTGTTGACGAGGTCGGACTTGGTCATGCCAATGCCGCTGTCAATGATAGAGAGCGTGTTGCTCGCCTTGTCGGGAACAATGTGGATGAACAGCTCCGGCTGCGCATCGAGCTTGCTTTTGTCCGTGAGGCTCTCGAACCTGATTTTGTCCAACGCCTGCACAAGTCACAGAAGACACCGCAGCAAATTAGGTTGCGCATTCGCAGATCCGAAACAGATTGACTCGCTACGCTTATGCTGATGCATAAACATATCTGAATCACTAGGTGCTCAAATCACAACCATCACAAGCAAACGCACGAAACAGTAAAACAAGATACATATAGATTTCTATATTCGAGGGGATCAATAGAGGTAGCTTTGGAGACTTACATCAGAGGAGTTGGAGATGAGCTCACGAAGAAAGATCTCCTTGTTGGAGTAGAAGGTGTTGATGATGAGCGAGAGCAACTGGTTGATCTCAGCCTGGAAGGCGAAGGTCTCCGTCTCCGTCGCCATGGCGCCCTGAGCCCTGTTCCGCGCGAGGAGGAGCTTGCAGGAGGCGGCTAGGGTTGGGAGGGGTTTACGGATCGCGAGAGGGATGGCAACGGACGAGCTGGGTGACTATTTATGTGGTCGTGAGGTTCGAGAAGGTTCCACATGGGCCTAGAAACCGGCGCGCTCGGTGGTCGAGTTTGACTAGATGCCGCGAGTGGTTGCCCGCTTGGGCCTCGCCGGCATGTGTAGGGAAAGTTCACGCGCGTATACTACATAGGGATGGGCTTTGTGCATCTTTGTAGCCCACCGTTTCGGAATTTCCATTTTCTGTCTGACAAGAAAGCACAAGCTTTCTATAACCGCGCAAAAGGAGTTCGGAACATCACAAAAGAGTATATCAACACTGTCGGAAATTTTGAAAGAGACGGCAGAAGTATAGTGTGTGGACATAAGTGATTGCAATGTTTTCTTTTAAAACAAGGAATCTTAGAGCAAATCTGTAGAAGGTTAGGAGATCAGGAAAAGAGAAATTATGATGATAGTACGAGTTTTAGAGCATCTATAAAAACTCTTTCTAAATTAAATTAATGGGGTGTAGTCTAAAAAATCATCTTCAACAACTTCCCTAAACAACTCACAGATTTATTCTTTTTCTAAATTCTCCTCATTTGTAGCTAGAAATGAGAGAAAAATTGGGGATCCCAATACTTGTATTTAGAAGAAAATTAATATTATCGTGGTCCCAGATGGCGACATGGCCTAATCAAAAGTTTTTTTAATCTATTTTTAAGGAGAACTGTTAGAGGAGACAATAAAGCTTCTTCCTAATAATTTTCGGACTACTTCCAAAAAACATTCTTTTGAGATTAATTTTTTGAGAAATTTTTAAAGATGCTCTTAATTCAAGTTTTACGGAACAATGTATCAACTTCCAAACCTCATGAAGGGTAGGTAACCAACTAGAGTGCACACAGTGCAGCTAGCAACTTTAGTCTTATTTGGATTCCTTTAGTTTATATATTAAATATATTCAAATAGATTAGTTTCTATAAATTATATTATATGCTTAATCATGTTAATATATTGATTATCTTAAAGCTACTTTATTTATAAATTATAAAAATAAGATCCAAACATCCACATTTAGATTTTATTTACAAACTATTTTTTAAAATCTGAAAGTAAAAATCATTTTTTTAAAAAAACTATGGTGAATCTAAAATATTTTGAAACGACAAAGCTGCATAGCAATGCTGCAACTGCAAGCAAGTTGTTCTAAGGCAGTGACGAACCCCATCATGGACGAGCTCCGCAAGGGCTCTGTTCTGGATTTCTCCGCTTACAAGAGATAGAGCTCCTGATCAGTAGAAACCGAGTTTACGCCTCCCATGTCAGAAAACATAATGACCCGGGCGCAGTGCGGAGTAGTTCATGTGTTCTGTCTGTGCGTTCCTGCAGTCTTTTGGCGCTCTGTCAGCTCTTTGGAGATGAAGGTAGCCTAATAAACAATTTGAAGCACAACAAGGAAATAAATAGACGAGACTAGAAACAATCTTAGCCTGTCGAACTATGAGTCGTGTTCCGATGGCTGCAGGGCACGTGTGCAAGCACCGCACCGTCCGGTCGCCACGTCCGTTCCGTGGAACAGCTAGGTGGCCCTTGGGCGTGCCACCCCAGGTGCCTAACTCGATGCGACGACCGCTATAAATCGACGCGTCGGGTTGGATCGCACAAGATAAAGCATCTGATCTGATCCACAAGAAAGAGAGAGAGCGAGAGGGAATCAATCAGGCAGTAGTCTATTCGCAGATCGACGAGTGATCGAAGAGTGCGCGAGAATGGAGGCGACCAAGGAGAGGCGAGAGCAGCGCAAGGCCGAGGGCGACACGGTGCAGCTGCCGACGGAGACGAGCCCGTACGTGCAGTACGACAACCTGGAGGACTACAAGATGCGCGCGTACGGCGCGCAGGGCCACCTCCCCGTCTCCGACGTGCCCCACGGCGGCTCCGGCACCGACGCGCCCACCGTTCCGGGCACCGCCGTCCCCGTGGCCAAGCCCAAGCAGCAGCAGCACGACGACGACGCCCTTCCGCAGCGAGGCGTGCAAGGAGGGGACGCAGTTCGCCGTGGTGATGACACCGCCACTGACACCATCAACCGCCACGGCGTGCCGTAGCTTAGCTTAGCATGGCGAGTGGAGTGATCCCTCCCAGTGCGCGCGCGTTTTTAATAAAGCGCGGACATGAACTTGTCTCTGTCAGTTTTTTTTTTCTTGATCTCAGCGTGTGTTTGGTTTCGAGTGTGGAACCATGAATAACGTCTGTAGGTGCAATGATACACACAACTTGAAACATGTGTTCTCCTGAACTGAAACTCTGTGCAGAAATTTTCAGCTTCAGGCATTGGACGCTTTTAACAGCATCAAGGAGGCATGGCACTCAGATACTCAATTATCAACTCTGGGCGACAATCCATGGCGTATTATTATGTGCTAGCAATTCGTTAGACACACTCGCAAACATTACTGATCATTACCGTGACGACAACAATGTCCGGGTGTCGGTAGCAATCTCAGTTGATCTGCGGCTGCGGCGTCGACCGGCTCTTCCTTTGCCGGAGCCCGGCCTTGGTCGTCTCCTCAACGTCCCTCAGCCGGCAGGAAATTTTCTTCAGCCACCTCCACACCAAACCACTCCTTGGCCCGGAAGACGACGCGGCCGAGGCCGTGACCGTAGTCACATCAGTATTGCCGCCGCCAATAGGCACAACTGGCGATTTGACGGCGGCGTCATGGATGCTGGTGTCAGCTCCTTGACCCGTCTGTTCCTCCAGTGCACGCTCATTGGAGCCGCAGCTGTTCAGCACCATCCTCGCCACGGCCGCCACCGGCGCGCGCACGCAACCAGTGGAGCCCCACAGCATCTTCCCGACGCCTGCCTTGGTCCGCTTCTCTGGTTCACCCTCGCGAGAGCTGCTGCCGCTGGAGCTCCCCGGCGGCGAGACGGAGCCGCTGCTCTGCCGGGGCGTTCTGCGTCCGACCCGCGTGGTGCTCGACATGGAAGCAGAGGGGCTGACATTGTCAGCATCACCGCCACCACCAGGCGCAAGTACGATGGCGTCGCGGAGGCTTCTTTCATCTTCTACAGTGATCTAAAAAAGTAACATCAACGGCATCATCATCAGTATGCATGATCACGATCAATTGGCGAACTTGAATAATCATCACGTGTCGGTATTTAGCAGTGTAGATCGAGGACCAGTTCACTACGACGGTTCATGTTTGACCACAAGAATAGAATAGAGGGTGTACCGGAGCACGACTCATGTGTAAAAAAAGAAAAAAGCGTTCATTGCGCACTCGCTAATATTTGACTCACCTCGGACTCGAACTCCTGCTGTTTGACGATGTCGATGGCACCGTGCTTATTATTAATCCACAACATGACCGTGTCGTCCTCGTCATCTTGGCCCTGTGCATATCTGCACTGTTCCTGGGAGTCCGGCAACGTGGCGTCATCAACGACGGTTTCGATGGCAGGATGATGGACGATGTCGGCGGCGCCGCTCGTCCCAACAACTGCTGCCGGCTTCTTGTAAACAGGCACCGCACTGGAGACCGAGCCTCCACCATTTCCGACCTTAAAAACAACAGGGAGTAGCCGTCGCGCCGAAGTGGGCGGCCGGCCACGGCCTCTCGGTCTGGCTGGCGACGGCGGAAGAAACGGCTCGCCATCGTCTTGCCGCCGCTCGTCGCGCTCCCTGATCATGTCGAGCATGATCTCTAGGGAGCTCTTTGGAGTGGCTGATGCTGCGGGATCCATCAAGGGGGATGCGGCTGGCATTATTACCACCGAGAAGGAGGTCTCGATCGAGCAGAGGAGGCACCGCAAGAAACTATGAGCTTGATGGATGCTTTCATTGCGGCGCGGGCGTGCTCCTTGG
Source organism: Eleusine coracana subsp. coracana (assembly GCA_032690845.1). Taxonomy (NCBI): domain Eukaryota; kingdom Viridiplantae; phylum Streptophyta; class Magnoliopsida; order Poales; family Poaceae; genus Eleusine; species Eleusine coracana. The sequence goes on along the minus strand of CM064427.1, from coordinate 51,393,844 downwards.
TGGTGGAGTCATGCAAAGGGAGCGGCGAAATGGAAGGGTGCAGAGGGAGAAGGAAGGAAAGAGGACCACTTTCCTTGCGGGGACGTCCGGAGAATGGAAGGAGAGATCGGCGCTTTCCATCCTAGAGCGACGCCGTGCTGCCTGCGCTGCCATGCTCCGCAGAGAAATAATATACCTTCTTGGAATTTCGATGGGATGCGCGTTGTTGCTGGCTAGCGCCGATAGTCGATAGCCTTTGCAGATGTGCTCGCCGCTCAACTGCCGGCGACGGGAACGACAGCGGCCGTGGCGAGGGTGGCGGTCGGCGTTTCGTTTCCCGTCCAGGGGTGGTCGGTGTTTCATTCCCCGACCACCCCGGGGGGCACCGATGCCGTCAAATCCGAAATGAACGGCTGCTGATTAGTGCTGACTAATGCGAGCGGTGGCGCCGCGTGGGCCAAGATGCAGATCAAATAGCGAAGCCCATTCGTTACCAGGCCCAGGAAACTAAACAGAAGGTGTGAAGTGAAAGCAGGCCAGGATTCTTCTTGGCATGAGGCCCATTCACAGTATCCCGACCGCCCCAAAACACTGCAGCGGCGCTGCTCCGTCTGCTGCTTCTCCGGCGCCGGCGCCGGCGACTCCTCTTCAACTGCTTGCTAAATAATCCTCCTCTGCAGTCTGCAGCACCGTCTTCCACCATGAATAACCAGACACCCCAAGTCAAAATTGCCCGTCCATCTGCCATGAATAACCACAGATTGAGTGTTGACGTACTACGGCTTATCATCAGTGTGTTAGTTATATCATTTATTTATGAATCCGTATATCGAATCATCGATGGACTACGTAATTAGGCGCAGCCCTTTAGCCCGAATCCGTATATCGAATCAACGAGACGATATGGTCAAACATTAGGATTTACAAACGTCAGCGAGTGATAGCCGCTCCCACCCAAACAATACTAACTCTAAACATTCCACCCTCCTATATGAACATAACAAGTTCAACAAGTACTACACCATTCTGTCGATGCCAGTAAGAAGACAAACTATTTCACTCTTGGTGCTGCCCACCCAACTTGGATCTTACGGTTCTCAGAGGTGTGCCCTTCGTTGAGGATCATGATAGCAGCCTCACCTTCCCGTCTGTGAGCAAATTTCACAAAGCCCACACCCCTGCCTGATGTCTTCCCATCCACAGGAATGTAGACATTGGTAACATAGCCGAATTCAGCAAACAGCTTGGTGAGGCCATCCTCAGTAGTGTTCTCGGGGAGATTGGTCACACGGACAGTTCTGTCATCGTACATAATCCTCTTAACGTCATCTTCATTTTTATTGGTGGCCTCCCTTATAACCGGAGGAGGATATAGTCCCTTGATACCTCTACCGCGCGCAGAAGCTTTGAACTGTAGTGCAAGGATGGGGCACTCCGAGGTCCAATGGTCACCAGTCGTGGAACATATTTTGCAAGCCACCATGGGAACAGCAGAAATTGGAACGGCCTGTGGTCCCTCAACGTTACTACCTGAAATTAAACGAACAGTTAGAAAATCAGAGCATGATGGATATATCAAGATTACAGAAAAAAAATTTCATAATGTCAGGTTCCAACTTTGGAACTAATTACATCAAACACCACTACAGCAGCATCTCTTTAGCCGAGAGGTTATTTTATAACTTTGTCCCCTGATCCACTGCTTTATAAAAATCTCATCTGAGAAACATCTTTTTGCAAAATGCCTATGACAATATATATACCTAGATATTTTCCAACGTATCTTATAAGAACTCATTTCGTTGAAGTTCTCATAGTTCTCGCACGAAGTCAGTTCTTATAGGATATGTTGCCAACATGTAAACATATAAAATCCCAATCACACAATCAGCTCTGATCACCCTCTTCTCTTAAAAAAAAAGCAAGTATGAAAATTAGGTTGATCTCAGTTTCAATCCTAACAGGCTCTCGGAATTATAAGCACATCAGGACATTGAACAACCCCAAATTATGGCTTAGAATGCGTCTACCAATCAGGGATTACAATCCCGGACTATAGCAGGAAAAATTTCCTAGCAAAACCGGACCGGGATCCCGGACTTCCCGACCGGGATGCCAAATTGCTACAGTATCTAGTATCGGGATTCACCGGAATCCCTGTCTCCCGATGAAACCGGCCCGGACCGGGATTCCCGGAATCCGTGGAAACCGGCCGAGATCCGACCGGGATTTCAATCCCTGCTACCAATAACAGGGCATCTTAAACGCAACAGATCGCCTCCAATTCACTTTGGACATAGATTGCGTCCGTCCAACAGTTCAACGGATGAACGCGTGCAGGTGAATTAAGGCAGAGAAAATTATGATAATAGAGTCGACCTGAACCTGACACGGGTGGGCTACGCTCAGGGAGGATCCCTTTGGTGGGGGCTATGGTTAGCCGTGATCCGGCGCCCTCTTTTACGGCGTCGCAAGACATGAGGAGGTCGAGATCGAACTTGGGAGGTGTTTGGTTGAACGATTTGTAACGTATTAGGATTCCAGTGTAATTCGATTACGTTAAAACTTGTTTGTTTCAACGCACTCTGTAATCAACTACCGGGTAATCAGGGTCCCAGTCTATTCAACCCCGATACACCACCTCTCCCATCGGAAACGAATCGTTTACGGCCGCAATCGAATCGAGGAGTCTCACCCTGATCTCGTCATCTCCCCCGAGTGAGCGCCGCCACCTCTGCTTCCACAACGCCCAACCAAGTGTCATCGCCTCGTCTACCTGCTCGTGAGTCTGCGCCCTCTTCCCTCCCCGTCCCCCCCCCCCCCCCCCCCCCCCCCCTTCTCTCTCTTGAATCCCTTCCCAAAATCTCACAACGATTTATGCAAAAGGGGATCGAGGAAGATGAAGGACATGGAGAACCAGGAGGAGGAGGAGTAGATCTTGCACCTCCATCTGCCTGGCCGCTCCGCTTCCTCATCGCCTGGGAAAGAGCTACCGCCTCCTGCCCTCATTGCCGGTCCCTGCCCTCGTCACCAGTTCGTGCCCTGTTGCCGGTCCTGCCCGTGAGGAAGGTTGTGATTTTCCTTGGAAGGTTGTGATTTGACTAGTTGTGTTGCTTTAATTTAGTATTAAGCAAATGAGAAACTACAAGAAATTGGAAACCCAGCTGAATGCTTAGAGATGACATGCATAATCCTACAGTACGGCTAGCTGAAAAGAGCTAGATCAGCTGCAAACGTTCTGGTAGCCATTAGATTTCTTCTGAGTTTGATGTACTAGAAAAACTTAATTAATCAGCTGGAAAGTTCAACACAATTTGCTTCAACGAATTATTTTCTTCTGTTCTAGTGCATGTAATATTGTGCTTCCCAGTTCTCTTAAAGATGCAAGGCTAGCATGAGCAATAAGAGTAAGGTTACTGCCCTGCTTCTTGACATATATGCATGGCTTGCTTATTGACATATATGCATGGTTTGCTTATTGATATATATATGCATGTAATAAGGTTACTGCCCTTCTATTTTAGTCCGTGGTAGTATATCGTGCTTCAAAATAGTATATAAGCACAATATATATTTAAATAATCTGGTGTCTTTTTCTCTCTCCACCCTCATTTTGAATCTCGTCTTCTCTCTCCTCCTCTGCTCTCATACGATCAGATCCATTGACCACACCCGCACAGATCCTTGGTTGCTCATCGACGGCAGGTCTCTCAGTGGTGCCGTTGTCTGCTCGAGCTCCATGGGAGGTTGCTGCTCCCACTTGCAGAGTAGCTATGGTCTCCACGGGCAGCAGCAGATCCGGGCAGAGGAACACACCGGATAAGCCTGTAGCGTGCTCCACGCGCGACCTGATCCGCGACTAGCCACAAGCGGAGGCTGGTCACATGCAAGGAGGAGGCGGCAGGATGCTGCAGTGCTGCTGCTGCTCACGCCAGGAAATCTGGCAACGAGCTCCACGCGCGACCGGATCCGTATGCGGCATATCGAGGTAACTTGTTCATGCTCATTCAGGCGGTTCCATTCTTTGCTCCTCATCTCTCTCTGGTTTAGTAACAGCTTCCACGTGTGTGGTGATTTTTCTTTTTGATTTTATTTCATTTATTCATCCGCTCTGATTTTTTGTTGGAAGCCTGCGTCAGAGCTCATCCGAGGCCTGCGTCAGAGCTCATCCATCATTTTTTTTTATGTGCAAGCGACACGGCACATGGTCACAGTGTTGGAGATATGCCCAAGAGACAATACGGATTTGATCCGTATGTGAGCGTCATACGGATATTGATCCGTGTGAGGAATTAGTCCACTAATGGGCCAACTAGTCGAGGCCCATTAGAAGGGTCTATTTAAGTGGAGGAGGGGCTTAGGGCGCAGGTGATTCCACCAGTCCTTAACCCTAGCCGCCGTGCTCCTCTTACTCGCCCACAAAACCCTAACCGTGTTGCCGGTGCTAGCACGCCGCGCACGGTGCTCCAACCCCGTACGTGTGAATACCGCGAGGAGGCGCTGCTGCTGCTGCGGTGCCGACGGCTGGACTAGAAGGAGACGATTGACGTGATCGACTACTTTCTCTACACCGACGCGCGACTACGTTGGATCGAGCTGCTCCAACATTCGCTTCCGCTCCGCCTGCGCGCCTAGTGGTAACGATCCATGATCCTCTCTTGCAAGGTTTTCTGGTTGAACGGTAGAAATTTTATATGCTATCGTAGCCTACCCGTTCCCCTACAGTGGTATCAGAGCCAGGTTGTGTAGTTTGTGATCTAGATCTTGTGCATATAGTCGATATGTTGATGTACTAGATGAGATCTATTACATGTTTTGTGTTCGGATTGATTAGATCAATGATGATAGGGAGGTTCACAAGGTAATGGACGGATAGCAATACATGCATCATTGATTTATTTGTGTTCCTTCTCCGTGCGCGCGCGACTTGTCCCTACCGGCTGGAATCACCATCGGGACTAACTGCATGCGCCAGTAGAGGAGCCAATAGTATCATAATCATGTACCGCAGTCTACTCATGAAAACCTAATAGAAAACTAAGCCATTGTGAATGACTCAAAATCGGGCAAATATGATTTTCCCGATAGGATTTCCATTGTGATTTTATAGATACGATCTGTGAAATCCTGTGAGGTTTTCCATTGGGACCGCCGTACGGACACGCCTAGATTGTTACAATCCTTTTTGGCCACATGTTAGTATTCGCTTCTCGCCTAACTTGTTTTTGCAGAGAATGTTGTGAATGGTATGGCCCAAAAGATGCATGTGATGTATATATGTGATTTGCATGGCCTGCGTGCCATGATTAATTACAGCTGAGTTGAGGCTGTCATATTATTGTATAACGGCCTGCGTGTCGATCTGTAATGCTTGATATTCTCATGTAATTTATTACTAGCTATTAGTTGTAGTAGCTAAGTGTTAGTTCATGGAGGCCTCAAGCATGATGGTTGAAGGGACGGGAGACATGGCGATAACAATGGAGATGGAGATCACCAATTGAAAGGGGTCATACTATTTCACAGTCAATATGATTGCCTGTGATGATGTTCCTATCATCCTATTCTTTCATATGTTATTTATATTAGATATGATTAACATGCTAGAATAGGTTCCCTCAAGAAAAATTAAATTATATGCCCTTCCAATAGCTGCACCTATTAAAATTATGATCGTTGTATGGTAGGTCTGCCAAAGTAGAGTACCTCAACTATCTTAATTATTAGGATAAATGTCGGACATTTATATGCATAGTATTGGTTTAATTAACAAAGCTATCAAAACGGTTTTGGGCTTTGGGGCATGGTGTTGGCGCCGGGGCATGTGATGCCACCCAACAAACAAGAGTCACATAAGGATGTGATTAGCAAAGTGTTGCTTACCTATGTCACTAGATTTCTAGCGGTGATGCCAAAGCTCACTAGGATCTAAGTTGAATATGGATCTTGAACCACTATATGTCGTTTTGAGGGAAAACGATTCCAAGCATATAGTGGAATAATGAACTTTTGTTAAAATGTTTATAAGAGTTTTATATTTACATAGTGCTTATATTTGCATATTTTCTGTTGTAGATCATGGCACCAACCGCTAGTAACACTTTCAATTTGCGCTCAATTCTTGAAAAGGAAAAGCTTAGTGGAACAAACTTTATTGATTGGTATCGCAACTTGAGAATTGTTCTCAAGCAAGAGAAAAAGGAATATGTTCTAGAGCTTCCCTATCCTGATGATCTGCCAGAAAATGCTACTGCCACTCAGAAAAGGGAGTATGAGAAACATCCTGATTTGGCCACAGATGTGATTCTCCAGTCGCTTCCTGCAAGCTATGAGCCTTTCATTTTGAACTTTCAAATGAATAGCTTAGAGAAGACATTGGCTGAGTTGCATGGGATGCTTAAAACAGCTGAGGCAAGCATCAAAAAATCTGGTCCAAGTCAAGTTAACTTGGTTCAAAAGGATAGCAAGAAACAAAAGCGTAAGACTAAGGCTAAGGCTACAGATCAGATCTCTAGCACTAAGCCTAAGCCTGCAGCAGCTCCTAAGCCTAAACCGGCGGGTAGTGATCCTTGTTTTCACTGCAAGAAACCCGGTCATTGGAAGAGGAATTGCAAGCTTTATCTGGAAGAGCTGAAGAAGAAGGGTGGAGACACTTCTAATTCAGGTATCAATGTTATTGAAATTAATAATGTTGCTACATGTCCTTATGATTCATGGGTATTTGATACCGGATCGATGATTCATACTTGCAAATCGTTGCAGGGGCTTAAAGAAGCAAGGAAATGTGCAAAAGGCGAGGTGGATGCTCGCGTCGGCAATGGTGCAAAGGTTGCTGCGTTGGCCGTCGGAACTTATCCACTTTCATTACCATCAGGATTAGTTTTGGAGTTAAATAATTGTTATTATATTCCCGCCTTAGGAAAAAATATTATTTCTTCAAAATGTTTGGAGGAAGATGATGGTTATGAGGTCATAATAAGGAACAAGTGTTGTTCCATTTATTTGAATAATATTCTCTATGGTAATTGCCCATTGGTGAATGGATTATATTACTTAGATCTTGAGAATAAGCCTATTTATAACATTGATGCGAAAAGGCTCAAGCCTAATGATTTGAATCCCACGTATACTTGGCATTGTCGTTTAGGTCATATAAATGAGAAGCGCATAAAGAAACTCCATACAGATGGTCTTCTAAGTTCTTTTGATTTTGAATCAATTGATACATGTGAATCTTGTTTACTTGGCAAAATGACTAAGTCGCCTTTCACAGGAAATAGTGAAAGGGCGAGTGAACTATTGGGACTTGTACATACGGATGTATGTGGACCAATTAGTTGCACGGCCAGAGGTGGTTTTCAGTACTTCATAACTTTTACCGACGACTTTAGTAGATATGGTTACATCTACTTAATGAGGCATAAGTCTGAATCCTTTGAAAAGTTCAAAGAATTTCAAAATGAAGTACAAAATTAATTGGGCAAGACTATTAAACGCCTACGATCTGATCGTGGTGGTGAATATTTGAGCCATGAATTTGGTGAACATCTAAAGCAATGTGGAATTGTTCCACAATGGACTCCGCCAGGAACGCCCCAATGGAATGGAGTATCCGAACGGAAGAACCGAACCTTGTTAGACATGGTTAGGTCTATGATGAGCCAAAGTGATCTTCCATTGTACTTCTGGGGATACGCTCTAGAAACTGCCGCTTTCACACTTAATAAGGTTCCATCTAAATCCGTGGAAAGGACACCATATGAGATATGGACTGGGAAGCGTCCCGGGTTGTCTTTTCTTAAGATTTGGGGATGTGAGGCTTATGTAAAACGTATGACGTCTGATAAGCTTTCTTCCAAGTCTGATAAATGCTTCTTTGTAGGATACCCTAGGGAAACCAAAGGTTATTATTTCTACAACCGGGAAGAGGGCAAAGTGTTTGTCGCTCGTAATGGTGTTTTTCTAGAGAAAGAGTTTCTCTCCAAAAGGGTAAGTGGGAGAACGGTGCAACTTGAAGAAGTTCAAGAAGCTCCAGAAAATGTTTCTTCTTCCGCTATACCACAATTGGATGAACAAATTATTGTTGAACCAATTGTTGAAACACCAGCCCCGCGTAGGTCAGAAAGGGCACGTCGCGCTCCTGAAAAGTTCACGCTCCTAACCACGGGGCAGCGAGACATATTATTGTTAGACAATGATGAGCCTAAGACTTACAGTGAAGCAATGATGGGACCGGACTCTGAGAAATGGCTTGGAGCCATGAGATCCGAATTAGAATCCATGAGAGAGAATTAAGTTTGGAACTTGATAGATCCGCCTGATGGTGTAAAAACCATTGAGTGTAAATGGGTTTTTAAGAAAAAGATAGACATGGATGGAAATGTTCACATCTACAAGGCACGATTGGTGGCGAAAGGTTTTAAGCAAATTCAAGGGGTTGATTATGATGAGACCTTCTCGCCCGTCGCTATGCTAAAGTCTATACGGATCCTTCTAGCAATTGCCGCATTTTATGATTATGAGATATGGCAAATGGATGTCAAAACAGCTTTCCTTAATGGAAACCTAAGTGAGGATGTATACATGACACAGCCTGAAGGTTTTGTCGATCCACAAAATGCTAGGAAGATATGCAAGCTTCAAAAGTCCATTTATGGACTAAAGCAAGCATCTCGGAGTTGGAATCTTCGCTTTGATGAGGTAGTCAAAGGGTTTGGCTTCATTAAAAACGAAGAAGAGCCTTGTGTTTACAAAAGGGCTAGTGGGAGCGCGCTTGTCTTTCTGGTCCTTTATGTGGATGACATATTGCTGATCGGTAATGATATTCCAATGCTTGAAGCTGTTAAGACTTCTTTGAGAAAGAGTTTCTTAATGAAGGACTTAGGAGAGGCAACTTACATTTTGGGCATTAAGATCTATAGAGATAGATCAAAGAGGCTAATTGGATTAAGCCAAGACACGTACATTGACAAGGTATTGAAACGGTTCAATATGCCCAAGAAAGGTTTCTTGCCCATATCACATGGGGTTTCTCTTAGCAAGACTCAGTGTCCCTCGACACCAGATGAGCAAGAGAAAATGAGAGCGATTCCATATGCTTCGGCTGTTGGGTCCATCATGTATGCCATGATAAGTACTCGCCCAGATGTAGCCTACGCTCTTAGTGCTGTGAGCAGATACCAGTCAAATCCAGGAGAAGCTCATTGGGGAGCTAATAAGAATATCCTAAAGTACTTGAGAAGGACTATGGGTATGTTCCTAGTCTATGGAGGTGAGGAAGAGCTCGTTGTAAATGGTTACACTGATGCTAGCTTCCAAACCGACAAAGACGATTCGAGATCGCAATCTGGATATGTGTTTTGGCTCAATGGAGGCGCGGTGAGCTGGAAGAGTTCCAAGCAAGATACGGTTGCTGACTCAACAACGGAGGCTGAGTACCTTGCCGCTTCAGAAGCTGTAAAGGAAGCTGTTTGGATCAGAAAATTTGTTTCTGAGTTGGGTGTGGTTCCTAGTGCATCCAGTCCAACGGACCTCTATTGTGATAATAGTGGTGCCATTGCGCAAGCCAAGGAGCCTAGAGCGCATCAAAAGAACAAACACGTACTACGGCGTTATCATCTAATTCGGGACATCGTCGCTCGAGGTGATGTAAAGATATGCAAGGTGCACACGGACTCAAACATCGCTGATCCGTTGGCAAAACCTCTCTCTCAGCCCAAGCATGAGGCACATATGAGATCTATGGGTATTAGATATCTGCATGATTAATGTATGAGAGATTGTGTAATGTCTATATTTATGTGTGATTGAATAAAGTGTTATTCTGTTCTATGGATAATAATTATTGCATTGATTGACAAGTGCGTGACTTGTTTGTGAAACTCATTGTTCTTTTATAGTATTATCCTAAATGATCCCTAGTTCCTTATCATTGTGTTGGACAATAATGATTCATGGACTAGCACATGTATTGGTTGATGATCGTGTTTCACAGATCATTGATATGGAGATATCAAATCAATAATATGAACACATGTTGGAGAACATAGTGTTGGACTGACCCACTAATAGACTTTGCTGAGATGTTATTATTGTGTCATCAATTGTTGTCTTGTATGATGTACCTTTGGGATTCTTAGACCTGAGATTGTCATTGATTCCCAGAATGTATAATAGCATATTTAGGGATTACCAAACGCTATTCCGTAACTGGGTAGTTATAAAGGTAATTTTCGGGTATGCTATGAAACATGTCGTGGGGTGTGAGCGGTCAAGATGGAATTTGCCCCTCCTAATAACAGGAGAGATATCTCTGGGCCCCTCGAGTTAGATGGATTTAGAAGTGCATGGCCATGCCAATGTGATTAAAAGTTAATCATAATGACTAAAAGTTAGTCATGATAAATCCACTAGACGTTCGAGTGAATGGTCGAGCTATTATAGGAATGACACGTATCTTGCCTTAAGCTTGACTAATATCGTGAGGCAAAGGGATCGCTGACTGCGTATGTTAAAGGTTCAGCTGATATGATCTTTATGTGTACACGAGAATCAGTATGTGCTGCTAGGTGCCGCTATTGATTTATGATTTGAAAAATGGTTTTTACATCATTGTCGTGTACATGTGAACCTAACGGGTCACACACTTAACGGGTTGGAACGTCGCTTGCCTATGTGATTGTCTCTAGTGCAAGTGGGAGATTGTTGGAGATATGCCCAAGAGACAATACGGATTTGATCCGTATGTGAGCGTCATACGGATATTGATCCGTGTGAGGAATTAGTCCACTAATGGGCCAACTAGTCGAGGCCCATTAGAAGGGTCTATTTAAGTGGAGGAGGGGCTTAGGGCGCAGGTGATTCCACCAGTCCTTAACCCTAGCCGCCGTGCTCCTCTTACTCGCCCACAAAACCCTAACCGTGTTGCCGGTGCTAGCACGCCGCGCACGGTGCTCCAACCCCGTACGTGTGAATACCGCGAGGAGGCGCTGCTGCTGCTGTGGTGCCGACGGCTGGACTAGAAGGAGACGATTGACGTGATCGACTACTTCCTCTACATCGACGCGCGACTACGTTGGATCGAGTTGCTCCAACATTCGCTTCCGCTCCGCCTGCGCGTCTAGTGGTAACGATCCATGATCCTCTCTTGCAAGGTTTTCTGGTTAAACGGTAGAAATTTTATATGCTATCGTAGCCTACCCGTTCCCCTACACACAGTCCCTAAAGTCAGAGTTTGTTGTCGGCTTTGGAGCTGAACATCACTGCTAACAGTCCCTAGACGCACGAGGTAGGAAGAAGGTAGCAATTTGCTAACACTAAAAGCATGATCTCACCAAATTTAATGCTTGAGCGATTCATTTTTCTTTTTGAGATTTGTTATATGCCTTTTTTTATTTTCTCCCTTTTTGTTTTTTATGTTTTTAACGGATGCATGCCTGGTTGCTTGATGTTGAAATCATCATTCCATTCATGTGGTGGCTCTCCTCCTGCCGGATCTGATTTTTCTTGCTTTTTTGTTTCTCTGAAAATTAGTTTCTATTTCTATCCCTTTCCCTTTTCTATCAGATTTTTATGCATGAGTGCAATTCCCATTTCTTTGATAGAGTATTTCAGATAGAGTATTTTAACAGGTTGTATATCTATACATTGAAGATTATATATCTTGATAACATAATATTTGAAAAAAAAATATGACTACATCCATAGACAAAAAAAAGTATATATACGACTATACTAATAATAAAGAGTAGTCTTTATAACAAGTATTATTTATGTAGTATATATACAATAAAAGTGAAATCATAAGTATATATACTATTTTCTATAGTATATATACGATTACACTAATAGTAAAAAGCAGTGTTTACAGCAAGTGTTGTTTAGTAGTATATCTTATCCTGGTGATAGTATATCTCGGCTAATTGTGTTATGGACATCGTGATAGTATATCTCTGCTACTAGTGATAGTATATCTGGTCCTGCATAATATTTATGAAAGCAGGAGTATATATACTATTTGTAAAAATTGAAGTATATATACATTTAATAAAACTACTAAAGTGAAAATCGGAGTATATATCTTAAATAAAACTACTATAGTATTTTTTTATAATCGCAAATAGTATATATCCTACCTCATATAGTATATAAACTACTTATTATAATCTATTTTCTTATATTTTATAGTATATTTATGAGCATTGCTTCTCCCTATTTCTTATATAATCTCATATAGTATATATACTATCTTACAATACATAAATAATTACTCATGATTGTGTTTGTTGAACGTTGATATGAACAGTCATATTTTTTTTTTAATATTTCACTTCATCTGTGTATATTCAAATTTTAGATGGTCTCCTGAAAACCATTTGATTTTTTCATTTTTTTGGAGATTCTATTTCATTTTTGTTGTTAGTTTTAGATCATATACTACTGAACTAGTATACTATTGTTTGTGAGAAGTATTTTATAGTAACTAGGTAAGTGTATATATACTATTACCCTTGTTTCAGAATATGTTTTTTTAATGTAATTGTACATCTATGATAGTATACTATTTTTGTTAATATTGATATATTTTATGAATAAAAAATCTATTTTCTTATAATCTATTTTAATAGTACATCTATGACATCTTGTAATCTACTTTAATACTCATAATATGCGGGAAATTACACATATGGATACATCAGTATACATACTAATCCTTTTTATTTCTCTTTTTTACCAAATTTTGATGCCTAAGTGCGATGTTGACGTGGGTGTATTTAATAAAGAATCTATTTTCTTCTAATTTCAAATAGTATATATATATACTTATCTCATATAGAAACTAGCTTTATTATTGGGATATTGACGTGTAGCAAGAAGCTAGCTTTATTACTGGGATGCTCAGAGGCAAAGAAGTGTATATTTTCTCAAGAGTATATATGTCTTCATCAGTGTATATTTATGTTTTTGTGAGAGTATTTCATACTTTTGAGATAGTTTATATAATAGCCATATTTTATTATGAAATCTCAGCATGTGCAAGTTTATATCTCTAGTTCTCAGCGTGTGCAAGTGTACTATCAAAATATAGTAAATATACGCTCTTGATAGAAATTATATGACTATTAACCTTAAAATATACACCTTCCATTGAAAATATACTACCACAATATATGATCGTGGAGGTAGGTTTGACTAGCTAGTGGTCAAAAAATGAAAATATATGACCATAATTGTACATATACTACCGCGATCGAGAGTTGGTTTGATCAGCTTGCTAAAAAAAATGTCAACCTGAAAATATACGATCTCAGTAGAAAATATACGACTATTGAACTAAAAATATACTACCACGATTATACATATGCTACCACGATATACGATCACGGAGATTGGTTTGACCAACTGGGGGTCAAAAAAATATCAATCTAAAAATATACGACCTCTATAGAAATATACGACTAATGACCTAAAAATATACCACCATAATTATACATATACTATCGTGATATACGATCACGAAAGTTTGTTTGACCAACTAGTGGTAGAAAAAAATATCAACCTGAAAATATACGACCTTAATAGAAAATATATGACTGTTGATCTGAAAATATATGATCATGATTGTACATATACTACCGCGATATACGATCGTGGAGGCTGTTTGACCAACTGGTGGTCAAAAAATTATCGATCTAAATATATACGACCTCGGTAGAAAGTATATAACTATTGACCTAAAAATATATGACCACAATTGTATATATACTATCACAGTATACTATCGCGAATATACTATCGCAGAGTTGAATTTGACCAGCTAGTGGTCAAACTGACTGGTACACTGAATAGTATTAGATACGACTGTAGTACATATACTATATGTGAAACTATACTACTCGTGTAATATATATACGATTGCGGAGGTTGATTTGACCAGCTGGTGGTGGACCAAAGACATATGCAGTTGCTGACACAAAAGTTAGGGACCAAGATTCCTTGCATGCAGATTGAGAATTGCAGAGCGTAGAATTGAGAATTTGAATGATCTGATTAGAGACAGCGACACAACATGTATTAGTGAGTTTCGTATGGATAGAAGAACTTTTTATATTCTGTGTGAGATGCTTAGAGATGTTAGTGGACTGAAGGGCACACGAAATATGACCCTAGAGGAGATAGTGGCTCAGTTCTTGTACACACTGTCTCATCATTTGAAGAACTGAACAATTAAAAAATATGTCTTTCAAAGTGGAGAGACGGTTAGTAGACAGTTCAATTTATATCTTCTAGCTGTTCTAAAACTGCAATATTTGCTACTTAAGACCCCAGAGCCAATACCAGATGATAGCACAGATGATAAGTGGAAGTATTTTAAGGTAAATGAGTTCTTTAGGATATTTTTTCATTATAATCAATATTTATTAGATGTGTAATATTTCTTCTCTTTTATGACTTGCATATGTAGAATTGTATGGGTGCTTTGGATGGAACCCCTGTAAAGATAACAGTACCAATTAATCTAAAAGGAAAGTATAGGTCAAGAAAAGCAGATGTTGTCACAAATGTCTTAGGTGTTTGTGCACCTGATATGCAATTCATCTATGTGCTACCTGGTTGAGAGGGCTCAGCACATGACAGTCGTGTGCTTAGAGATGCTATCTCGAGGCCAACGTGTTCCTCAAGACGAGTTTTGTTTTAGAAACATCCAAATTACATATTGGCACATTGTCCAATGCAGATATTGAGGTTTTTTTTTGACTTTCTGTTTTAAGGTTGTTACTACATGCTAGATATACAAATGTAAATGGGTTTTTAGCACCTTATCGAGGTCAACGGTACCATTTGGGTGGTTGGACAGCACAAAATCTATCACGTAGTGTTGAAGAATATTTTAATATGCGTCATGCATGGGCAAGGAATATTATAGAAAGGTGTTTTGGAAGGTTAAAGGGCCGATGGGGGATTTTGAGAACCGCTTCATATTTTCCTGTAAAGACGCAATGTCGTATAATAATGGTCTGTACCCTTTTACATAATTTAATTTTACAAAAGATGCCTAGTGATCCAATAGAAAATGAGAAACAACCAATGGAGGATTCAATGGAAATTGTTGAGGGAGAACTAGGTGAACCAAAATTTATCATGGGTGTCTCGACATCAAATGAGTGGACTAGTTTTTGAGATACTCTTGCCCAAGGGATGTATAATACTTATAGGGCTTCTCATTCTCATTGAGGTTTGTTTGTTTTTTCATGACGCATAAAGTTTGTTTCTCTACTACTCATTGATAATGTGTTTCTAACAATATTATTACTGTCATGCAGTTATGGACTTTTCAGAGAGCTCAACAACTGTGCGTGGTAGGGGGAAGAACAAGCGGAAGTGGGTTGCAGCTGAAGATGATGAGCTGATCAAAGCATTGCATGAGGTTTCACTAGATCCTAAGTGGAGGAGTGATGGCAGCTTCAAAAATGGTTACATGTTAGAACTTGAAGTCCGTCTAGCTGAGAAGTTGCCAGATGCAAGAATATCTGCATTTCCACATGTGGATTCCATATTAAGGCATTTTAAGACAAAGTACAATGCTCTGGAACAAATGTTGAGCAAGAGTAGCTTTACATGGGATGAGAATAAGAAGATGCTTCAGTGTGAGAAGCAACAATATGAAGACCACTGCAAGGTAGTTCTTTTTCTCTCAACTTCACTCTTGTGATAAGAAACATATCTACAGTAGAGATGATAATTCTTTTTCTCTCAACATTACTCTAGTGATAAAAGACACATATGTAGTAGGAACAGTGAATATTGTTTAATTCCTGCCTAATATTTCTTTTTCTCCCAATTTTATTCTAGTGATAAGAAACATATCTGGAACAGTAAATATTTTGTACTTTCTAGGTTGCATGATAGTTCTTTTTGTTACTAATGCAGAATCACCCTGATGTCAAAGGCTTGTATGGAGTTTAATTTCCTTACTACAATATACTAGCAGCAATATATGCAAAGGATACAGCAACAGGTGAAGGAGCAGAAGACATGAGTGATGCTATCAATAAGATGAAACAAGAGTTGGCTGTTAGAAATGACGACAATGAAGAGGAAGAAGAGGATAGGATGTCTAGAGAAACACCTAGACGGTCCACTGACTCAACATCATCCAGCTCTAAGAAGCGTAAGAAAGAATGGAAAGGAAATGAAACCGTGTCAAATGATCCTCTTCTTGATATGTTCAATGAGGTGAGTGGAGAGCTGAAAGTTGTGACCAAATCAGTGGGCAAGATGGCACAGGCAATGGAGCATGAGACTGTCATTCAAGAAAAGGCTATGAGCGAGGATCCAAAGCAGAAACTAAGAGAGCGAGAGCGAGCTGTCAATGAGGTCCGAAGACTTGAGTTTACCGGTGCTGAAGTCATTCAGGCAGCGCTTGTGTTTGTGAAGATGCCAGAGCAAATGGGAATGTTATTTGCGCTTCCAGAGCCACTTAGGAGGGAATATATTGTGAACATGCTCCGTGGTATTTCTCTGAAATTTTACCCTTTTGATGGAATTGGCTGCTGTTGAACTCTTTTAATTTCTAACTATATTGTTTGTGATAGATGAAACCAGGAGGAAGGAAAGAGAAGAGAGAATGAGCTCAAAAAGAGAAAGAGATGTGCATCATGATGCCCTACTTTGTCTTGTTAGCAATTTGTCAGTTCTGGATTTGAGTAGAAGAGTACTTCATATTGTTATCAATGGGTTGTTCTGGTATGAGTAGATGAATGCCTACTAATTTCTGAGCTTGAGTTGTCTAGATGAATGCCTAATTGACTCTATTATTCATGTCCAAACTTGTCACACGTTATAGTGTTGTGTTTGCTTGCGTGCACCATTGAGAATGAGGCTTTTATTGGTTGGGTTGATATGAGAATTTTCATAATATTTATTGAAATTTCTGTGTCTAGTTTTGGATTGTAAAAGTCTATATATTATCCTTAATTTTATACAGACATAACATTTTATTTTGGTTTGGATCATCATATTTAAAAGAAGAATACAACCATACAATCAAACTACCATATCATGTGTTATTAATGATATCAGAGCAGCAAACCAAACACTGTAATGTATTACGATTGCGTTACATCATCCAGCCAAATAAAACATGTAAACAACAATTCCACCACCAAAACCCCCGTATCTACATCAGTCAGCCAAATAAAACATGTAAACAACCATTCCACCACCAAAAACCCTGTATCTACTTTCTATTACTGTTTACGTTTCCGGACAGCGTACCAAACACCACCTTGGTGACAGGGGAAGTGATGGTCACAACTTTCTCCATGTTGCCCTCCTTGTCGATTCGGTACTCGATCACCTTCTTGACGCCGTTCTCGTCAGGTCCGATGACGACCCGCGGCGGCAGACCGTCGAGCTTGACGCCATTGTCCTCCGCGAAACCGTCCCGCCGTGTGCTCTGCTGCTGCGCCGCCGCCGTAGTCACCGACGACGACATGGTTCCTTCGGTCGCAAGTTTTTTTTTTTTTTTGATCGATTCGGTCGCAAGTTGCTGGCTTGGGGAGTTTTCTGGACTGTATTTAACGGTGAGATCATTTGTTTCCGTGTCGAACGAGATATGGGCTATCCTGTTTCAAATGGACTTAAATTGGCCGTAAAAATTTCCCTTTTATGTATGTCGGCTAGAGTTTATCATCAGTGTGTCATAGTATCATTTATGAATCCGTATATCGAGTGACCGATGGATGGACTAAATAAACAGTAGTAAATTAGGCGCAGGCCTTTGCGGCGAAGCCGAGCTTGTGGTTACCCACGTCGTAGACCACGGCGAACGTCCTCTGCTGCGTGTTCCCGAGTATGGCGATGGAGTCGTCGTCCCCGTTGGAGGCGAACGCGAGGCACGCCTGCGAGACCTTGGACACGTAGAGCACCCCGCTGAAGTCGAGGCTCATCTCCGTGCCGCCCGCGAACACGAGCGCCACCGCGGGGATCTGCACCGTGGAGTACCCGGTGAAGTCGTAGCACGTGTCCAGGATCGACAGCGCGGGCGCCCTCCTGTACTTGACCCCCATGTACCGCGCGAACGCCGACCTTAGCGCGGCGTACGCGGCGTCGGGCAGCCTCGTGATCACGGTCCCCGAGTCGATCACCGTCCCCGCCCGCCTGAACACGGACGAGGGGGCGATCCTGACCGTCCGCCCCGCGACCTTGAACCCCACGAGGTCGAGGTAGTAGAAGGACGGCGTGTCGGCGCAGGCCAGCATGGGCGTGAACGCGGCGTTGGTCGGCGCGGCGGGGCCCAGGGACAGGTACCCCGTCCCGCTCGACGACGACGGCAGGCAGTAGGAGAAGCCGGCGCCGTAGCGGGCCGCGGCCTGCGAGGCGAGGGACACCCGCGCCCGGCCCAGCCCGAACAGCCCGTCGGCCTTCCCGAACAGGCCGGCGTCGTCGTCGCCGCAGCCGAAGACGAAGCCCGCGAGCTTGTTGTTGCTGTCATCCGAGGGCCCCAGCGTCAGCGTGTCGCGCGCCAGGGTCCCGTCCGTCTGCGACTGGTCGCCGTACACCACCTGGTAGCGGCACTTGTTGTCCGTCGAGCAGCCCTGCGTGTCGAGCTCCTTGCACTCCTTCGCGGCGCAGGGCACGGCGGAGAACGTGGACGACTGCGCCGGGTCGAAGAGCGGGTCCTGCTGCTCGTAGCAATCCTTGCAGGGCTTGCACTGCACCCAGGAGAGGTCGCTGCCGGTGTCGAACACCACGGAGTAGTCCTTTGCTGGTGTCCCGAGCCCGACCTTGACAATGTAGTTGCCGGTGCCCAGAGAGAGGCCCCTGTACGCCGGCAGGGACACGCCCTTATTGGAGGTGCCGGCCGGGTCGGTCTTCGACTTCGACGACCCGGAGTGCTTGTGCTTGTGCTTGTGATTCCGGTGTATGGATTTCACCCTGTCCTGATCCCGGTCCAGGATCTCGGCGTGAGACGGGGCACCGCCACGAGACAGCAGCGGCGAGCAAGGGCCGTGACGGTGCACCACGCTGAGAACCGACGACGAGTTTGTTGACGACGCTGCACGACACCACCAACCAAAAATCATCAGTCAGGACTCTCAAAATATTGTTTTGGTGCTGTATGCGTCATAATTTGTTCTGCGCCACATGCAGTACTTTTGTTTTTCTTTCTTTTTTTTTTTTGCAAAAATCACTGCTGCTATCAGGAGGCCAGTGCTTCTAAGTAGGCTTCAGCACGTGTTCGAGAAGGACAAACTAGAAGTTACTTCAGATTTTATTTCGGATTCTGCTTATTTGGTTCAATTTGTTCCCTTGACAGTTTCAGTTCAGATACGTAGTAGTTGTGAAATGCAGACAAGCTGCATAACATTTGCTTTTCTCTCTTCTTTTGTGGCGGCAAATTTTCTGGGAATGCTTGTTCTATGGTTGGATGGTCACATCAAAGAAATTCCTTTGTGCGACTGTTGTCTTCTTCGCCTTTTTTTTTTCAAAAAAAAAACTGTTGCTAAGATGATGCCTTCCTTCCCTTTTTGTGTTTGTGTACCTAACGGGGGTGGTTAGTAGTGCAATACAGCCGGTTTGTCAAAATACATACCTCCCTTTATTGACTTGATTGACAAGTTGACATAAAGCCTGGCTACGAAGCTAGCTACAAACACATCATTTTTTGTCTATTGAACTTTATTGACTACTAGTACTACTTATTATTTTTGCGGTGCTCAGTTTAAAGTGTCCATGTTAATTTGGAAGAAACAGAATACTACTCAAATAAGGAGAACAGGAAAACATCAGTCAGAGACGGGGTGTCCAGCACACGGAGCAGCTTCAACGTGAGCGAGAAAAATCACGTGGCCAATATTTTCCAATCGATTCATTGCAACAGTGCAAGAAGAAGAAGGCGGGCCAAAGCGAACCGATCGATCGTACCTTTGGCAGCCGTGCAGGCCGCCGCGCTCGGCAGCAGTGAGCTGACGCTCACGACGTGCCAGTTCGTCTCGTCGCCGTTCTCCTCCGCCACAGACGCCGCCGCTAAAGATGTCAGTGCGAGGACAACGATGGCCAGGCAGCTACCATGAGATAACAACAAGGCGCACCGTCGAGTCACAGTCACGGGCGCCATGGCGCTCTGGTAGCCACCAGCTGCTTAGTACGCTCGCTCGCCCTCTCTCGCTAACCACTCCAATGATCAGCGCCGTGGGACGACGCAACGCATCGCGCCGATCTTATATAGTGCCGCTGCGCGCGTTACCATTGCCCAGTGCGGCGTGGCCTGGCCGCACCACGTCGTCAAAAGTCTTGACCCGTGGAGGAAAGAAAAAAAAAAGTTGATTAGGCAGTGCGCCACGCCGCCACACCACCATGGCCGCCTACCCTCGCAGGACGGCGACTGCGACGGCGAGCACATTTTTAGGCGTGCTCGTGGCGCTGGCGAGACGAGTGAAGCCGGGAATGGGCGGGCAGGCATCGCGGACGACGCGTCAAATAATCCGCCGTTAATTTCCTCGTAGCGCAGATGGTGACTATTCTGCGCCTTTTTGCCCAGTTCGGTTCGACCGCGGCGAGGCGGGGACAATGACGCGCCACTTGATGAGCGCCGAAATCGTGCCGGTGGCGCGCAGATGGTTCATGCACGATGAGGAGCGTAGCTTTCGTCGTGTCCCCCACCATGCAGGAAAGCGTGCAAGACTGGCTGGCTCTACCCGCGCCGATGCGTCGTGTTATGGCATTCGCGGTAAGGTGATGCGCCATAGTACATGATGATCGTTCGAGAGATCGTGGTCAAGTAATCATAATTACAGTACAACTTACTACTAGCTAGTGAATATGGGAGACTTGGAGGAGGAACTAGGAAGTCGCCAAGTGGGTCGGTGCAGTGGTTCACCTTGGCTCACGCCGTCACGCGCGTACGAGACCAAGAAACCACAGCCCTTCTTGTCCAAGTGCTTTGCAGGGGACGCCGTATTAGAATAAGACACGCGTGTTCGTTCGTTCACTGACAAATAAATTAAAGCCAGGACTCGGTGACATCATATATCACACCTTTCTTTCTTGTCCAAGTGCTTTGCATGCACGCCAGTGCTTGCTGAAACGCGGATGTGACAACAGTGTTTTAACCAAAAAGAGGCAGTTGCGTCGTCGTGTGCATACGCGACGACGCAAGAAAGCTGCGTTTGATCTTCAGCTCGTGGTTGCCGTGGCAGCACCGCGCTACAAGAGCGACCAATCAGGCTGCGGTTGCCCGAAACGAACCGAAGCTACAAAAGCGACTGTACCTAACCTACAAAGGGGCTACGCCTACCGGTTCTGGACGGCCACCGATTTCTTGGCAATTTTCTGATTGGAGGCGGAGATTCTCAACGCGCCTCTCCAAGTCGTTTTCATTATTTTATGTATTTGGCTAGTGATCGCGACCGACGCAATAACATGATCAAATAGGTGGGACTGACTGTACAAGCCTGCTGGCGAAGCACGACGACGTCACTGAGATTTTACCATCTGTCGTGTCCTCGCTAATTTTCATCCTGTTTAGCACGCAGATAAAGCGAAACCCAACGCGACTTGCACTCGATCGTGCACCCAAAACGTGCTTCTTCTTGTTGAAGCCAATGGCAAACTACGTAAGATCTCATATAAGACACCACATAGGCACAATATTTGTTAACGACGAGGTCTAACAGAAGTCATGATTATAACAATAGCCTTCCTCTCATATTTACAAGCTGGAGGATGAGATACACAAAATATGACTCAAACATTACTTATACCATACCAAAACAATACCAATCCAAATCTAATATGTAACCTAGTACATACTAGTAGAACCCAATATTTGACACGATAGCAACAATTAAAGTTGCGCTAATAATTTCAGCCGCACCCGTTGGCGCCGAACCCGATCCTCTTGTTGGCCACGTCGTAGACCACGGCGAACGTCTTCTGCTGCGCGTTCCCGAGGATGCCCACGAAGTCGTCCTCGATGGCCGCGAACGCCAGGCACGTCTGCGCCACCGACGCCACGTACAACACCCCTCTAGGCCCGAGGTTCAGTTCCGTCCCGTCGGCGAACACCAGCGCCACCGCCGGGATCCGCGTGTGCTTCGTGCGTCCGGTGAAGTCGTAGCACGTGTCGAGGTACGTCAGCGCCGGTGCCCTCGTGTAGTTGTACCGTGCCATGGCGCGGACGAACGCCGACCGCAGCGCGGCGTACGCGCGCGGGGGCAGGCGGCTGAACACCGTGCCGGAGTCGACGATCGTTCCCGTCGTCGCCGTGAACGCCGACGCCGGGACCTCGACCTTGCGTCCCGCGACCTTGAACCCGACGAGGTCGACGTAGTAGAAGTTGGGCTCGTCGCTGCGGGTCGCCATGGCCGTGAACCGCGCGTTCGCCGGCGGTGAGGTCACGCCGAGGGAGAGGTACCCCGTCGCGCTGGACGTGGACGGCAGGCAG
Organism: Eleusine coracana subsp. coracana; assembly: GCA_032690845.1. Taxonomy (NCBI): domain Eukaryota; kingdom Viridiplantae; phylum Streptophyta; class Magnoliopsida; order Poales; family Poaceae; genus Eleusine; species Eleusine coracana. The sequence continues at coordinate 51,371,415 of CM064427.1, read as the reverse complement.
TAGGAGAAGCCCGGGGCGCCGTAGCGGTCCGCGGCCTGCGAGGCGAGGGAGATCTTTGCGCGGCCCAGCCCGAATAGCCCGTCGACCTTCCCGAACGTGCCCTTGTCGTCGTCGCCGCAGCCGAAGACGAAGCCCGGGAGCTTGTTGTCATCTGAGGAGGGCCCCAGCGTCAGCGTGTCGCGCGCGAGGTGGCCGCCGGTGTGAGACTGGTCGGCGTACAAGTAGTGGTACCGGCACGTGTCGTCCGACGAGCAGTTGTGGGAGCTGGTCAGGTCCTTGCACTCCTTCGCGGCGCAGGGCACGGAGGAGTAGGTGGACGAGTGCGCCGGGTCGAAGAGCGGGTCCTGCTGCTCGTAGCAGTCCTTGCATGGCTTGCACTGCACCCAGGAGAGGTCGCTGCCGGAGTCCATCTCCACGTAGAGCTGCCTCGCCGGCGTCCCGAGCCCGACCGGCATGATGTAGTTGTTGGAGCCAAAAGACCACCCCAGGCGCGCCGGCACGGACACGCCCTTACTAGAGGCGTCGGAGGACGTGCTGATGGCTGACGACGCGCCGGTGATCTTGCGGCGTATGGAGTTCACCCGTTGCTGGTCACGTTCCAGGATCTCGGCGGCAGACGGTGGGTCGCGGCGTGACTGAAGCGGCGAGCATGGGCCGTGCCGGTGCACCACGCTGAGAACCGACGACGTGTTTGTTGACGCCGCTGCGGAAAATACATGGAAGAAAAGTGAAGACAGTTGTGCACTATTACAAACACGGTGCAGGTACAATCATCAAATATAACTTTTTGTTCTTTTTCGAAGGATCATAACTAACTTTTTCTTCTCCTCCTGCCGTTTTCGTCACCCACTCTATGGTACGAGTACGGCACAAAGCAATTAATCGTGTTTAACAAGTGCATTGGGAATGCAAATTAATTAGAAACTTATGGGTTGTGAGCTTTTGCAACAGCAACAAGATCATGTGTTCACGTACGACTGAACATACCTTTCGCGGGCGTGCAGACTGAGCTCGGCAGCAGTGAGCTGATGCTGACCGTGTGCCAGTTCGGCCCGCCGATCTCAGCCGATGCGCCGAGGCTGCGAGGAGGGGCAACAGCTGCCCACGCGAGAACAACGACCGCAAGGACGCTGCCACGCGACGGAGAGGAAGAAGCGGCAGAAGCCATCGTTCGGGCTCTCTTGCGCTCCCTACACAACACGCTCCTACGATTGACAAGCCAGGTCCGTGGGTGCCACGCTTTTATGTAGGACGGACGTGGGGGGTGGCGCCGCGTCAAAGTCTTCGATGCTATAGCGCCAAAAGTGACACGCGCGAACGCACTGACGAGGTTAAAGCGCAACATATTTCTTCTCTGCGTCCCGATTCTCGGCAGGATGTAGAACCGATCTAGAAAACGATGCAATTTGTGGCCCTGCATTGTGAGTGCTTCGTTCGACGGTGGAGGTAGGGCAGGTAGCTTTCGCGCCTCTGCCAGTCTGCGTCCACCATGTAAGAAAAGAACAGGCTATGACGACTCTCTCTGCCACTGCTGATAAATAATTATGCAACGATTTAAAAAACAAATCATGTAACGTGTTTCATACATGGTGCTTGAGATCGTCTGAAAGTAAATTATGGAAATGATAGAAAACGGGGAGCTTTGAGACCATGCGAAAGTTAGTGGCGTGGTCATTCGAGATGAGGTTCTACTGCCCCGAGCAAAAGGAAGAATTGAGGAACGAGTCCAGAACGGGACACAAGGTCACACACGCACAGGCCGTCCATCATTAATTCGTTCTTGTTGCCGAGTGAAAGATACACACACAAAACCTAGATTCCTAACCAGCAAGGACGTCCAAAGATTCTTATAAAATCCGCAGCTTGCACATACAAAACTCTACTTTCATCTTTCTTTTTTTAGCGTAACTCTACCTTCATCTTATTAAGACAGACAATGTTTTGGGTGTTCGGAAAAAATAGCTAGCAAAAGCACATGTGATCAGTAATTTCTTTCACCTTTTCTTCTAATTTTTAATAATGAAAAAATGTTCCAACCTTTTGCATGTTTGTACATATGACCCAAAGGGTATTCCATTACTACGGGATCCAAAAACTCGCATAGGAGTGGCACATTATCAACACAAATACTCTCTCCATCCCCTAAAGGTTGTTGTTTTAGTCTCTCTCAATCCCCTAAAGGTTGTTGTTTTAGTCTAAAAAACTCTTGTCTTGTAAAGGATGTCGTCGGTCAACACAACCGACGAAGCAGCGCCCTCATCAAGTCTCCACTGCTGCGTCTTTATTCTGAAAAAATAGAAAATAATTCACTCTTCCTCCTTTTCATTGCTCCTCCACCATCCAAATGGAATCTTGAACTTGGACACAGATGATAGAGCAATCACTTAGAGCAGAGTTATTTTCCATGTTTCGTTGGTTTCTGTGAAGATATCTAAAATGACCTCCTTGACGATAGTAAAACAAAAGGACTAAAAGTAAAGCCTATTCTTAAATGACTATGGTATAGAGGTGAAAATAAACATGACCACCACCTTTTCTAGTTATTATGCCATCATATTGAGGCATAACTTTATTTACTCATTTTCTTGTAGTTAGGCATAACTTCCAACCGTTCCGGTAGCACAAAGATTTTACACACGATTAAGCCCAATATATCATTTCCCTTTTTAATAATTCTTATAACTAAATGCGACTTTGTATGCAAGCTTAAATCATGATTGTGTTTCTTTTTCTATTCTATTAAAAATATTATTTCGTTATTTTTTACAATATTTTAACTGCTCTTTCCGAAGAAGGCTCAAATCTTTCATTTTCACCTATAGTTTTTTTACATTTTGTGTTTGACCTTTGCAATTTTTTACTCATATGTTTACAAATTTATTTACGGCTCGCCTCCCGTGAGGCCAACAATCTAGTCATGTTCCATTTTTAGAGATAGAAGGTACTCAAGTTACGCTCACCCTTTCGTAGCAAAAGATATTTGCAAAAAAACAGGCGAAATGGAATGCAAAATATTGTGAGACCTAAATTACAACAGGGTGGACGGTTCATACATAACTGAACTACATTGCTCAAGGGTGACATGATTCTTCTGATTTGTGCCTTCTATATTCCTCTAAGACCTACATATTTTTCAAATTATGTTTCTCCTTGTTCTATCAACATACTCCATTCAGAAAATGATGTCATTCTAGATTTGGACATAGAAATTAAGTAGAAATGGAAATGGTAGGATGCGATGCGCACGTACCCCGGCCTGACAATTCGATTCGTTTTTATCTCGCCACTTGCCGGCTTGCCGCAGACCTGGGGATTTTCGGTGCCGGTCACGAGCAACAGAGTAAGCGATGGCAAAACATGCATTTCAACAAAAGAAGCTGAGAAAAATAAGAGCTATTCGGTGATATTTTCGAATGGAATTAACAGCGTTGGTACCCAAACCCAAGGGGCAAAAAATTAGAGCTCTGAAGGAAGTGAAAATTTTCATAACAGGGGACATCACAACAAGTTCAGTTTGAGATTGTTGTGGGAGCTGCAGACAGGCCGTTCCATTGCAAAGTTCCACTAATCACCCGTAATATCAACCGCACCCATTGGCGCCGAACCCGATCCTGTTGTTGGCGACGTCGTAGACCACGGCGAACGTTTTCTGCTGCGTGTTCCCGAGGATGCCCACGACGTCGTGTTTCTCGATGGCCGCGAACGCCAGGCACGCCTGCGCCACCGACGCCACGTACATCACGCCTCTAGGCCCGAGATTCAGTTCCGTCCCGTCGGCGAACACCAGCGCCACCGACGGGACGTGCACCGTGGCGTGCCCGGTGAAGTCGTAGCACGTGTCGAGGACCGTGGACAGAGCTGGCGCCCTCTTGTACTGTCCCATGGCGCGCCTGAACGCGGACCGGAGCATGGCGTAGGCGCGTGATCACGGTTCCTGAGTCGATTATGGTGCCCCCCGGCGGGAGCGGGAGATAAGTCGACGTCATCGTCGTCGACGAGCGGGAGCGTCTGCCCCTGGCCGGCGACCTCGACGCGGACGAGGTTGATGTAGTAGAGCGACGGCGTGTCGTCGTGGGTCTCCATGGCCGTGAACCGCGCGTTCGCGGGGACAGCTGCTGCCCCGAGGCCGAGGGAGAGGTACCCCGTACCTTGCCGCCGCTTGCGAGGCCAGCGACACTCTCGCCCGGCTGAGGCCGAACAGCCCGTCGACCTCGCCGAACAGCCCGGTGTGGTCGTCGGCGCAGCCGAAGACGAAGCCCGGGAGCTGGTTGTTATCAGAGGGCCCCAGCGTCAGCGTGTCGCGCCCGAGACTGCCGCTGGTGCGGGACTTGTCGGCGTACGGGTAATCGTACTGGCACCTCTTGTTGTTGCCCGACGACGAGGAGCATCCGTGGGAGCTGCTGCCCAGATCCTGGCACTCCTTCGCGGAGCAGGGCACGGCGGTGTAGGTGGACGAGTTGGCCGGGTCGAAGAGCGGGTCGTGTTGCCTATAGCAGTCGCGACACGGCTTGCACTGCAACCAGGAGAGGTCGCTGCCGGAGTCGATCTCCACGGAGAGCAGCCTCGCCGGCGTCCCGAGGCTCGCCGACATGATGTAGTTGTTGGTGCCCAGAGGCCATCCCTGGCGCGCCGGCATGGACACGCCGGCGATCTTTCGGTGGATGGAGGCCACCCTTTCCTGGTCCCGTTCCAAGATCTCGGCAGGAGACGGTTGGCTGCCGCTTGACGCTAACGGCAGCGGCGAGCACGGGCCGTGCTGGTGCACCACGCTGAGAACCGACGACGAGTTTGTTGACGCCGCTGCGGGATGTACATCAAAAGGAAATTGGGATTCCATCATCCCCTTAACCAGCGTTCCAATGCGTGTAATAACAGCAACAAAGATCAAGTCGTCTGCGTATACCTTTCGCAGCCGTGCACACTGACGATGCGCTCGGCAGCAGCGAGCTGACGCTCACCACGTGCCAGTTTGGCCCGCCGCTCGCGGCCGCCCCCGCGCCTAGAGGAGAGACGAGACCTGCCACCAACGCGAGAAGAATGACCACCAGGACGCTGCTATCATGGGAGTGGGAAAGAGCGCACCAAGTCGAAGAACCCATCGATCTGCTCACTCTCTACAGAACACTCTCTGATGATTGATGACGAGCCTGGTCCCGGCGCCCGCCGCTTATTTAGTCATGCTCCGCCGCGTCCAAGCAAACCATCTCAATGCCAGAGCCGCCAAACGTGCGCGCGCACTGACGAAGCTTAAAGCTCCTACTCATTAGGGCGGGGGACAAAAAAATGCAGGATTTCATTGGTGCAACTGGTCGTCCTCTCATTGATCCTGCAGGTGCCTTTCGCGCCGCCACCATACAGGAAAAGAGAGAGAGATAATCCAGCAACCTGGTGGATAGTCCAGCAACCTTCTAATCATGATCTTATGGTTCACAACTAGTGTTTCAACCCCAAATATTCAAACCTGACATTTATTGAACATCAAATCATAATTGGACAAACTGATGAGATACAATAATTCAATGAATGAAATTAATACATATACTCACATGAGCTTGTTTCACCTGTTAAATTGTTTAATCACATATTTTACATTAATTAATACTTCAATTAGGATGGGCATATGCCCCTATATATGTACAAAGTTTATGTTTTGTATTGTTGACAAATGCAGTAGTTATTCAAAAGCTATGTTTTTTTAAAAAAGCAGCTCCAAATATGGCGAGGCATCGATGCTACTAGTGATGAGTGATGCCATTGAGAGATGGCAGGTGCCTGGTACCTTCCTTGCTTGGTAGCCCCTAGCACTAGTGCTTGACGGGTGAAATATGCTCCCTTACTTGGTAGCCCCTAGCCCTAGTGCTTGACGGATGAAATATGTTTGTGCCTTGTTTTCATGCGCTTATGTAAAGTCTAAGTGAGCCAGGCTAAATGGGCCGGTCCACCTATTTTGGCCCAGTCCAAACATAGCCTAGCCCATTATAAAAGGCCCGGCCCATGGTGGGCTCGTGCCATGTCGGCCCGACACGGCCGTTGTTCAGGTATAGCTTTACCTCTCAGAGCTCAGAGAGTGGCAGCAACAGTTCCTTCAAAATGAATTCTAATTCTTTCCTCTTGACGTACGTGCAGCCGTGCAGTTGAGTATGTTCTTTGTTAGTGCCAGTTACCAATTCTGAGGTTTTCTATCATGATATAAATAGTTTTTTTTCTATAAAAAATGGAAAAGTAAAGCAGGAGTTCAGCCTGCTTTAGCATCGTGGTTAGCTTCTACTACACTCGATTGCGTGCTCACCACTGTTGAAAAGCAGCAGTTCTACACGTCGGCCAAGAACCCAATGTTCTTTGCATCAGAGAACAAGACATAAAGCTCCCAAAGCATCCCGATTTCCTTTTTTTCTTTCCCTGCTTTGAGAGAAAGCAAAGCATGATGCATTTCTTAATCCAGTGCTGCAACTGCCGTCCTTCTCCAACGAGTTGCAAGAACAAATGCACATCGCCGTCCAGATGCTTATCCAGCACGAGCACACCACCTGACAGACCCTATAGCAGAGGCAGGCGGCGCTGTTGCAGAATCCAGCCATGTCCTCAAATTCAGCGAGACCCGGCAGTTCAGGCGAGAGCCTCCGGAACTCGTGCAACGACTTAGCCCGGACCCTGGCACGTCTCCCGGTCAGCATCATGGAGGGCCTGTCGAGGTCGATCCCTCGCCGCCGGAGCCATCTCCGGCCGCCCCCGCCGCCGCAAGGGCTCCCTCCTCCTCCTCCCGTCTTCGTGCCGGAGGAGCTCTTCTTCTTCAGCGCGTTCGAGCAGCGGTGCGGCGAGCGCCACCCGTTCTTCTACGGGTGCCGCTTCGCCGACGCGCTGCGGGCCGCGCGGCGCGAGGGCAAGCTCGTGTTTGTGTACCTCCACGACCCGGACCACCCCTACACCGACCCGTTCTGCCGGGGGACGCTCTGCGCCGACGTGGTGGTCCAGTTCCTCGACGCCAACTTCGTGTCGTGGGGCGCCGTCTGCGACAGAGGCGAGGGACCCGGCATGGTCGCGTCGCTGCAGCCCGGCAGCTTCCCGTTCTGCGCCGTCGTCGCTCCCGTCTCCGACGAAAGCATCGCGGTCATTCAACAGGTAAATGCTTGTCCCTTCTTCTTTTTTCACTTCTTGTCATGGTTCTTTTCTGTCTTGAGCCGCCACGCACGTTATGCATATCTTTGCAGGTTGAGGGGCCAGTTTCACCGTCAGAGCTTGTGGAGATCTTGCAGCGCACCATTGAAGAGCAAGGTGCAGCTTTCAGATCATCCGTGCCTGACGAACAGGAAGCTCTGGCTGCAGCTTTGAGATCCTCCAGGGCGGCAGCAGAGGAAGATGAGAGGAGGAGATCGACTCAACGGCTGCGACAAGAACAGGACGCGGCTTACCTCGAATCGCTTCGAAAGGACCAGGCAAGTTTGTCGTTCGAGATTGCCCATGTCACTGTGTTCTGAAACGAGTGAACGTTCTGCCCCGCTGAGTCTATGAACTCTTCTGTTGCATTGCAGGAGAAAGAAAGATCACGGAAGAGTCTGCAGGAGGAAACTGCAAAATCAAGAGCAGGCAACGAGGTTCGCCCAAGGTATCCTGGGCGTGTGGCTAGAGAGCCTAACAAGACGGCTCAGATCAAGGCTTCACCTGCTCCGAAAGAAAGTGCACCTTCTCACAGAACTGAAGCAGACACCAAGGTACTGAACAACTTCTGCAGTAAAAAAAAAAAGCACATCCCTATACTTCCCAGATACGAACTGAAGTATAAATTTTGGATATTAATAGAGTTTCGCATTTAGATTTCCCAGCAGAACAGCTTACAGATACATAATCGAGTTTCACTTTTGTTGTGAAGGTGTTGATAAGGTTGCCCAATGGTGAGAGAAGACAGCAGAGCTTCCATCACACGGACACCATCAGAGAAATCTATAGCTACGTCGATTCATTGAGGATACAGGGCATTGGAAGCTATCAACTCGTGCGGAGCTACCCAAGGAAAACTTACGGGCACCAGCAGATGGGGATGACTCTTCGAGATGCAGGCTTCTATCCAAGCGTGACACTGTACATTGAGCAACTTCAGTAAACATGTTGTAATCATAAAAAAAAACTGGATTGAATTTCTAGCAGATGGTGCAATGGATCGAAGATGAGAAGATGTATGCTTTATAATTCCACTACAAGTGAATCTGAATGTACATATTTATTCACTGAAAGCAGGTAGAAATGAGCACTTATTTACAATACTAGTGGTTCTTTAGAGAAGAAGACAGGAGGAAAGCCCCTGAACAGGAGTTTAGAAGGTTGCATCACGTTCATTCTAACCATGAAAAGGTTTATATGCTAGTTTCCTTTTCAGACGTAGATGCATGATTCATAATTGTTCAAATAAAGGAAGTAGTCTTATTTACCTCTTTCAACTATTGAGGAAGATGCAAATTATACCTCCAATTACAAAATCGGATAACCTGACTCTCTCAACTCAGTGGTGTGGTATAATTTTTTTCCCTGAGTAGTATTGTGAGTGGTTTTGACTGACTTAGTGTTGTCGGGCCTACATGTCAACTGCCACGTAGGCATGATGGAGCCCACATGTCAGTTGTAACATTTTTTTTCCTTTCTTTCTTCTCCCACCTCCTCTCCTCTTATCTCCCGACGGCGGCGTGGGTAGGTTCACAGGTGGCGGAGAAGAGGGCGAGGCGCATCCGCTCTCAAACCTTCCAGAACCCTCCAAGCACCTCCCACATCCCTTCCCTTTCCACTCTGAAGGTCGTCGTCGAGACCTCGGTCGACCACGCTGCACCACGTGCCGAGGAGCGGGGCGCCACCTTCGATGCTGGCGAGCGCGAGATGCAGAATGTGGAGGACCTCCTCTCTAAGCTTAACCCCATGGCGGAGGAGTTCATCCCGTCCTCCCTTGCCTTCCCCGTCGCCGCCGTCGCGGGCGCTGCTGGCTTCGCCATGCCCGCGCCGCTCTCCCTCGCGGCGTACGGCTACTACCCTGCTAAAGCCAGGTTCACTGATCACTTGTCGGCAAGCCATGACGCTGCCACTTGTCACACCGCCGCCGGGAGATGAGAGGAGAGGAGGTGGGAGAAGAAAGAAAGAAAGAAAAAAAATATTACAACTGATATGTGGGCCCCACCATGCCTATGTGGCAGCTGACATGTGGACCCGACAGCGTTGAGTCAGCCAAAACTACTCGCAATACTGTCCAGGGAGGAAAATTACACTGCACCACTGAGTTGAGGGAGTCGGGTTACCCGATTTTATAATTAGAGGTATAATTTACATCTGCATTAATAAACTTTTTTTACACCCACCTCTATTAATAATTGAGAGAGGTAAATAGGACTTCTTGTTCAAACAAAATCCAAAGGTGTCGAATTTAAGCATTGTTACAATTTAATTGGGCCAACCGACCTTGTCCAGCCCAAATGCTTTCTTAATGCAGAAATCGCCAGTCCACCACCTCCGTGCCCACCGCACTCTGGGCCAGTCCAATTACGTAGACGTCTGAGTGGATCCGCAAAGTCGATTACTGGCCACTAAAACTGGCCATCAAAAGATAAGGAGGCGGAGGCCCACCCGTCAGCATCTGCTATCCGCACACGCGCAACGGCCATGACGTTCGCCGCCATCCTCCGCGCCGGTCTCCTCGCCGTCCCCACTCCGCCGTCCGCGTCCCCACTGCAAAATTCCTCGACTCCCTCACACGCCTGTCTACCCAGTTTCAGAACAGCATCCCGCGGCGTGCGATACCGGCGCCAGGGCCGGCCGTGCCGTGCGGCCGCGGCGATCACCGCGTCGCTCGACCTCACCGAGGACAACGTCCGGCTGGCCCTCGAAGAAGCGAAATCCGAGGCAAGAAAAATTAACTGAATCTCTCCACGTCATACCCCATCGAAATGCCATGCCAGCCTCGAGCTAACACCATTGCTGTTACTGTGTGCACTTCAGCTGGGGCAGCTGTTCGACACGTCGGTGGGCATTACAGGTGAAGGCCGGGGCGATCCCCTACCCTACCTACACAGCAGTGCCGATTGGATCTCTAGCTGGTTCGTGACTGTAATTTGTCTCTGTTTTACGCGAATGGTGGTTGGTTGGTGGCAGGGCAAGTTGATCTCGCGGAGCTGGACGGGCCGTTCGTGAAGCTCCGGCTCAAGGGCAAGTTCTGGCATACGCGCGCCACCGTGGTCGCACGGTTAGGCAATTATCTAAAGAACCGCATCCCGGTGAGGTTTTCTCCATCGTTTCGCATCTGCTTTTGCTCTGCTTGGATGGGTGAACAGAGCGGCAGAGCAGGAGTGTCAAGCTGGTTGTTGATTGATGATTTTTTTTTTTTTGGCAGGAAATCTTGGAGGTGGAGATAGAGGATGAGAAGCAACTGGATGACAGCCCCGCGGCTTTCTGAGGTATCGAAAGATCACACATTCGTGCAAACTTGTGATGTACCAGGGTGTGCCAATCTTAAGATTTTAGTCCTAGCAGTAGTATGGCGTGGCCACTAGTTAAGAGAGTTAAACACTTGCATTCTTTTAGTCTGAACTGCAACCTTTTATTTTGTACAAGTAGTCCAGTGCTGGCCAAACTACGACTTATGAGCACATCTTTCATTAACCATTAGTTCACTGGGCATATATGACTACAACTAGAACACTCACCACCCTGTCCTTAGAAAACCTGAATTTCTGAAGTATCCTTGAGCCTTGGGTGGACCAAATGTATTTAAAGTGTTCAACTCTATTGTCTTTCCTATTCAGGGTTCCAACTTCAAGGGTTCTTCAGTCAGACAGTTGTATACGGTTTGGTTTATAACAGATACACTTTTGAATGCAGGTACCCAAAGATTCGGAAGCACCCATTCTAGTATAAATAATCTGGACCTACTCTTGATGAAGTGTAGTGGTTTTTCTTTCAAGGGTCATCATCTTCTGCTGAAAAGGATCTAGCAATGATGCTCTCCTGTCATGATCGTACATTTAAATTATCATCATCTTGCAAATGATGTTTGAGTTGTCACGATCATCATATATCATCTAAAATAATGTTTTTTTATATATTCCTGTTTGATTTTGTCCTGTAAATGTTTGCAGGACAGAAAGATGTCCGCAAATATAATTGCTCACAGGACTAACGGCCTTTCATTGATCCTGTGTCATGGTGATACCGTTTTTATTCCTACATGATAGTAAAGACATGGCAGTCTTCTCATCTGAACTTCTGATATTGTATTACCCCTTTTTTTTGGGCACCTATACTAGTACTTCTGAATTCTGATGTTGCCCCCTCTAATACATACTCCCTCTGTCCTATTAAAAATGTTGTTTTTGACTTTTAGAAAATTGTCTTTGATCATTTGTTTTATTTATTTTTTGTTTAAATATTTAAATAAAGATGATATTATTGAAATATTTTTAGTGAAAAAAATTCATTATAAAAAATAAAATATATTTATATAATTTTTTTTGAATAAGACGAGCTGGTCAAACATCATGTCAAAAAATCTAAAACAACACTTTTAATGGGACGGAGGTAGTAATTCACATTCGATTTTGATTTTCTGCAATTCTGTGTAGAAGTAGATCTAGCATATCCGTTATCCATATATGAATTGTTGCTGACCCTGTATACAATTTCGAGCACGATAGCAAATGATTTGTCACTGTCTCAGTCTCAGTTATGCAGCCGTGAATTGGTAATTTTACTATCTGCTGGCGCAAATTTCAGCATTTTATAGTCAGTAAGTTCAGGCATCAGTTGTACTCCTGCTTTTCAGCAATGTTGCCGAGTGCAGAACAGCAAGTGTGCCATTTGGCACCCAAGTTACAGGACAGTTATCCCAATCAAAATTCATAGAATCCGTATGAACGTCTGAAATTCTGCCTAACACTCGCAGTACCACAAGGCAACACTGAACAATGAACGAACTGACTGAAATGGCCGAACTCCAAACTCAGCTGCTCTGTTTTTCAGGTACTTCCAGTGTCAGTGACAAGGGACAACATGTGCAACAGACCTGGGGACGATTCCTCCCAACTCCACTTCCACGGCATCTCTCTGTAGAACTGTCCTGCAGCTCTGATAGACAGACAGTGAGACAGATAGCGAGGTCTTGCAGATTCTTCTGCAAAGTCCAAACTGCCATGATGATCGCTCTCAGGATCATCAGCTCCATGATGCGCTGGGCTTCATCAGCTCAATCCTAATCATTCAGTTAGTAGCGTGTTGACAGAAAAAAAAATCATTCATTAGTTGCGTCAAAAGAACAAATTGTCATTATTTCGTTCTCTCATTTTTTTTTTGGTACAAAACAAACCACATCACTCTGCTGAATTCTTTGCAAGGACAGGGTGAGTGCGTAGTGCGCTCTGGATTGGCTTTCCCCCTCTGCTCAGGTTGCTTCTGAAGTCTGAACAATGCTGTCCATTTATTTACTTGTTAATTACTCGGCCTAGCCTCAATCAAATTGTCGGCCAGATTAGCGAGGATCCGGTTCCATGTCAGGCTAAAAGACGGCGAATAATCAAAGAACAGGCGCGCGCCACAAGACGCGGCTTTGGTCCTTGTTGGATGATCGACGGAGAAGCCAGGCACGCGAGTATATTATAAAGAGATAATCAATACAAGTGACATGAAAAAAAAGAGTACTATTAAGGTTTTTGGTGTGGTAGGAAGTCTTGGCATTGCTCTTTACATGTGATCCCACGTGAGGTGATCTTACGTCCAATGCTTCCGAAGACCAGAGAAGTATGAGGAACTGCAAGTTGCTCAAATAAATTTTTTACACACTGTGATTGAACTCGACCTTATTTGATTCTTGTTCATATATAAAATCTTCTTTAGACTAGGGTGTACGCAAAGCCGGGGTCTTCCTTTTTTTAGGGCGATACTTGGTTCATCTAAGTGCGTCATCTAAAACGATAATCTCTAAGTAAAGATCGTAGAAATCATATATTCCTTTGTAAAACAAAATAAAATCATTATCTTGTGTTCCTTCTGATCGTTAATCCCAAATTTTAAGCCTGTCCAGTTCATTGCACTTAGCCTTACACCATGTGTGCGCCTTCCAATTGGACAGACCAAAGTAAACTGTCACATCAGACAGCCGCGGTGGTCATGTGACTTGTACAGGACAATACTTATCGTCTCACAAACAATAATATGGTTTTGAGTTGCAGATCTTCCATTCATGGACAACAAAGAGTAGTACTGTATTAGATTTGCACATCACCGCGTGGCGAACCATACATCTGGAGTACGCATACCGCGTTAAACAAGCTCTCGACAAGAAGTTTCTTCCCATTTCCTGCGAGATCGGTAACGTGTTCTTGCGCTTCCTAGGATTCATCAGACTGGCGCTTCCGAGGAAGATTAGACGTAGATTACAAGGCCGATTTGTTTAAGCTTATTGCTCGTGCGCCTTGATTCCAGGTCGTGATTCCGGCGAATCCTTGTTGCGTTGCGCTAAGGACGTACGGCTCTTCCATGGCTGGCGCCAAAATACTGTCCAGCTCGAGATGTACTGCTCCAGTTTATACTGCCCTGGTTCATATATTCTCGGCTTGTACTGCTCTAGTATTCCTGTGGTGTAGGAACCAGATGCCATCGGATTATCTGCGCGACATACAATATACTTTTTTAGCAGATTTCTTGTAATATTAGAGGACTTTTATTGTCCAAAATACTAACCAGTAGTTTTAAGAAACTATTGGCCAGTAGTTATAATTTTAGATTATGAAATCTCTGACCAGTAGTTTGATCTAACGGTATAAATTTCATAATCTAAAATCATAACTACGGGCCAGTAGTTTCTCAATTTGAGGGCAATATCGGAAAAACTAAAAGTTATAGATTTATAATAATTAGTTTTTATTATTATAAATAAAGTTATATTAACAATTTGATTAATAATTAATATTTTATATTTTTAAGATAAATTAACATTTTAATAATTTCATAGACTTAATATTCTATTATGAAAATAAATATAAACTAGGAGTGTCCGTGCGTTGCTACGGACATAAAAAACAAAACACTCTTTATAACTTAAATATAAATTATTTACACAATATAATTATTAGATATATACAATATTATTGATATTTTTTACATGAAAGATCATATTTATATTACTATTAATGTTTCTTAGTATACCATTTTATATGTTAAAAGTAACAATTTTTTAACATTTTTTACCATATTATAGAAGTTTTATCCGAAAGAAAAAATCAATTTACACAGTCTATAAAATAGCACTGCATTGCAACATGATTTTGAACTTGAAAACTTGCTCCAATGGAAAAAGTTAAAACATAAAAATTATAGATCTCGTCGAGACCTTTTCGAAACACATGTGGATCATATTATTTGGACTTCGGATCTAGAAGATATGAATCCCACACAGAGACCTGCGCAGAGAAGTCCGAATTAGAACAAATATTTTTGCATCGCATATTTGATGTGGAAGGTACGAAACCGATTTAGTTTCAATCTCTAACTTTGTGGACACGAAGTGGACGACCGTACCTCAATTAATAGATTGTAGAGATTAACTAATTAATAATATAATTATGAAATTACCCTCAAACTACTGGCCAGCTAGTATTTTGGACAGTAAAACTCCTCTAATATTATTGCTAACTGATTGCTGGTCCAATCACTGTGGCTCTTAGTTCTACGGTTAGGAACAGAGTACCAGCTATTTTTGTCCCCACAATTTTCGTATGATATGAAAGTCCAGTCCTTATTCCGAACATAGGAGTTTTCTCATAATCCTGCAGAAACTGAACCCCATCTTCTCTCTCAAATTTCTGCAAAATGGAGCGAGGCTGCCAGGTTGGACCGTATCATCTGAGCTACAGTACAGTACCCCCTTGTCAGTACGGTTTATTCGTTTGTGCCATTTTTGAGTGACAAAAGTGAGTTCAGGTCAACTCAGTCGACTTGAGAGCAGCAACGGTACTTGAAAAGCAAACCGATCACATGCATGCGCTGCAGCTCAGTCGGGGACAAAAGCGAAGGTCAGTTGAGTTCAGGAGGCTCTGAAGATTTCAGGCCGCACTTTGCTTCGAGGACAGGAATAATTCCACTCTGTGAATTGCACGCTACAAAATTCTCTCCCTCAGAGTCAGGAAAATAGGCAGGATTAAGTTAGTTCAACTTCACTTGAATGCTTAGATTGTTCCTGAAAGACCCCTCCATGTTTTATATGCTACTGTTACATGTCTATTAAACGGATTGAAATCATCTCAATTAGAGGTCTCAATGAGGATGCACTGTAGTTGGAATTAGCTCCAATTGTGACCACCGGATCAAGAATTGATGCATTAGATAAAAGAGCTACAATATATATAAAATAATAAAAAAAATTCAAAACAATACACAAGTACACTGCTGCTACAAAGCGTGCTACAGTACTAATGCAGGCCACTGTAGTTTCTCACGCAGCACTGTAGCTGGGCCTACGTCCCTCTGCATTGAGTGGACAAATGCAGAGGATACGAACCCCTATTAAACATCTGGGAAATGATAAT
The DNA here is from genome assembly GCA_032690845.1 of Eleusine coracana subsp. coracana. Lineage (NCBI taxonomy): Eukaryota > Viridiplantae > Streptophyta > Magnoliopsida > Poales > Poaceae > Eleusine > Eleusine coracana. The sequence continues at coordinate 51,355,867 of CM064427.1, read as the reverse complement.
GCCAAAATGTCATATTCCTTGTCAAAATAAGATCAAATTTTGTGAAAACAATGCTACATGAACGCCGCCTACTGGCTGAGCTAGGATCGGTCTTCATGTTAGATAAATTTCGTTTTTTCATGTCACTAAAAAGAAGTCTTTCGAACTTTAACAGTCTTTTCTTCCAAAAACATGACACCTAATCCTGCTTCAAAAGAAGGTGCAATTCACCTACCATGCACTCATGCCAAGGGGCATATTTTCCATGCCAAGAGGAGGTCATGGACCCAATGTGGGACTTTGCCCACCTAATTTGCTGAAACTTGTCGCAGAATCAGAAGAGTTCCTTTTGCATTTGTACAGGAACTGTTTTGAAAGTGACCTCCATACTCACAAACATCACAACAATTTCACGTCGATTATCCTGGAAACTAGATTGATGTTGAACAAAACCACATGTCTGCATCAGTTAAAATGGAATCGTTCCCGGGCATATAACGACTTTGTGCGGTCAATATTTACATATACTTTCATACACTCATACTGTACAAAATAACAAGCATTGGGCATGCATTATTTGACAGTCTTACTAATGATACTGAGTTCACCTTCATTGGACGTGAAGAGTGATACTGATACATCCAAAGCAATGCCACCTTTATACTAGTTCTTTATTATTTCTTGTTTACTTTATCAGAGTGCTCGATTGTTACAATGATTCTTGACAAATACATTTATTACCATCAAGTTTCAACATATGATTTTTGGCACAACAAGAGTAACGGTGGAAATGTGGAGACTGGTGAAGGTACAGGAAAAGTCGTCATATGTACTCCAGCTTCTAATTGATACAACATAGTATTTAGTTTTTTTAATTTAAAAATGATTTTTATGGCATCCGTTAAATCGGGAGGGAGTAAGAATGAAGGTGTACTGTAGCGTGGTCATGTAGAGATAAAGTTCCTAATAAGAACGTTTCAGAAAAAAAAAGTTCCCTAAAAGAAAGAACTTTTTAATTTTGAAGACCAAAGAGAATGACGTGGATTAATAAAAAATAAAGCAAGAATAAAAGGTATACCGACTATGTACGGCATACAAGCAGTCCAAAAGCACATGAGTACGCAGTATCCGTGGGAAGAGGAAGGAGAAAAAAAATTGGGAGTTAAAAATCCACAGTAGTAGAATGCTGTAGCCAGTAGAGGACAGCTTTTGCCACTCTCAGAGGCCCATCGCTGGCAAACAAAATCCTCAAGTCTCCCTTCCACCCCTTCACCTCTTGGTCAAACCGCCTTTCTCTCTCCTACCCTTCTCCTTCCCTCTCCTAAAAAAAGTAGCGCCCGGAGGACCGAGGGGCTGGAGAAAGAGAGGCGGAAAGAGGCACGAAAATCTCACTTTGCTGAGTGAGAATTCCTTCTTTTGTTTCCGAGTCCTTTGTTTTCGGGCTTCTTGGTTGGTGGACTGAGAGCTCAATTTCATTTGTGCCTGTGAGATCTTCGTCTCCCCTCGTGTGTAGCCTTTTGGTTGCTGAAAGCGCAAAGGAAACCCAAAGACTTGTCTAAAATTTCCAGCCGTTCCTGTTCTTTCCTCCGGTCTACTAGGTTTTTCTGGAATTGTTTCTTTCCTGTATCGGTAGGAGTGAGCAGAACCGATGATTCGTGCTTGATCCTGGCTTCGTTGCCGCGCCCAACTCCAGTCCGCCCTTCCATCCGTCCACCCTGCTGCTGCTTCGCTTTTTTGGGGGAGAAGAGGAAGCAATCATTTGGTATCGAAGACCTCACCGCTCAAGGTGCCGGTTGAAATTCTCTTTCTGCTTCTACTCTTGTTGATTGAGCTTTTCTATTGCATCTGTGCTCGAGTTCTGTGCTGAAGGCTGAGGTCGGAATTGCGTGCTTCAGAGCTCTTAGGCTTTGGTTTGATCTTAAGGGTTGCAAAGTTCGTATCTTGGTTTGAACCTTTGATTTTCTGGTTTCAATTGCGGGTTATCTCCCTATCGCATCGAAATTGCATCTTTCTGGATTCATTTGCAGGGATGTAGTACTTTGCTGAACGAAAGTTCACATCATGGATTGCAGTTTGCTTACTTCAGAAACGGATTGGATTTTCCATTTTCGTATCAAAGTGCATGCCTGTTCTTGCAATTGAATTTAGTGGTTTAGATGCGTCAAGGCCGCAGTTTGATTTATTTTAGTTCTATCCTTAAGCATATGTATTTGATCTTTCATTTTTTGGTACTGCCAGAGTTCAGTTGTTCTGTGTACTACTGCCTTCATATATATAACACAAAAATGAGAAAAGTCAAATACATATGGCAAGAATCAAGCACATGATTCTCATCAGTATTCAAACCTTTTTTTGTGCTTCATGTAAATAGGGGATATTTGTTTTGCTCGATTTCATTATCAAGAATCCGATGCTTCTTTTGAAACAACAGCAGTAAGATGTTCTGACAGGGCTAATATGGTTTTACATGGTATGCGTTTCAGGTAGAAATAGATTTCTTGCTGCATGGCCGGTACTAGTGACCATGGATCCCTGATGGAAGAGTGGATGCCGCCCCCAACACCAAGTCCAAGGACTCTCATGTCAAGCTTTCTGAATGAAGAATTGAGCTCTGGTCCTTTCTACAACCTTTTTAGTGATCCTGGCAACAAGCAGCCCCTTGATCGATCTGAAAAGAGCAGAGAGCCTGTGAATTTGAGCACGGAGATGCCTGCTCAAACTGCAAAAACTACATTTCAAAAGGATTTCCCCTTGGAGCCAAATTTTTTCAGTGCTATTCAGAAATCAAACTCACACGGTGGTTTGGCAGAGCGCAGGGCTGCAAGAGCTGGTTTCAGTGTTCCAAAGATCGATACTTCTCGAGTTGGTTCATCCACAATTATTCGATCACCGGTGTCAATTCCACCTGGTCTCAGTCCAACTACACTTCTTGAGTCACCTGTTTTTCTCTACAATAAGTCGGTATGCCAATTTTACATAATCTGTTTGCTGGCACTCTCAAGATTTATCTATTAGATTATCGAGTGAAGTCATGCATTAAAGATCTATTAGACTATCGATTGAAGCATGCATTAAAGACTTGAGTTGTAGTTTCCTGAAATATGAGTTCTGTGCGGTACAGAATAACACTGATTGGTGTATACTGTGTTGGACATGGTTTTGTGTAGTACAGTTCTGCATGTGATTATATATTAATTGATGCCTTTTACATTGTTATCCTAGAAACAATTCTCTGATTGGTGTCTTAGAATGTTGTTTTCTTTTTCAATTTTGTAGATGCTATTTTTAATTCGAACTCACGAATACATAGTCGTTCTTTTTTCAACCCCTGATGTTTGCCATTTGAGTGTAGTTTAATTTGTTATGATCTATTGCAAGCACAACCTTCTCCGACTACTGGCAAATTGCCATTTTTACTGGCTACAGATTCTAACTCAACAATACCACCACCTGCCAAGATAAATGAAGATTGTATAATTGATAATGACATTTTTTCCTTCCAACCCCACTTAGGTTCTACAGAGCCAAGCTCAACTGCAGAAAAGGTCATTTATTGGAATGTTAGCATATATCACTTTTTTTTTTCTGTTTGCTTTGTGGTCTATTGGATTCGTTGTATTTCCATCCTCACCACCAAATTCTCATTTTTTGTTCATTCCTGTGCCTGAAAAATATTGTTTTGTTGTACAGGATTACGGTGCTTATCAGCAAAACCAGTCCTTCTCGAGGTTTGATCAGAAGGAATCCAATCTTGAGTCAAACTTTACTGCAGTCAAAGAAAACACTGACGAAAGAAATGCTAAATCAGTGACATCTGACTCCATGTTTCACTATTCTGCTGGAGAACAAGTAGATAATGAGAGAAACCAAAATTTGCAAAGTGGGGGCATTGAGGCTAGACCAACTGCTTGTCTTCCTGTATCAGCACATGCTGGTGCATCTATCATGGAATCTCAAGATGCAGTTGATGTCTCGTCAACGCTGTCTAACGAGGAAGAAGAAAGGGCAACACATGGCACTGTTTCTGCAGATTGCGATGGTGATGAAGATGAGACTGAATCTAAAAGAAGGTAAATAACACCCACTGCCTAGCTACTTAATACATGCTGCAGGTGTTATACTGAACTCACTGTTATTTTCTTCAGAAAAATGGATTCTTTAGGAGTGGCTACTATCGCTACTGCTGCCACTACCAGTGCCATTGACATGGGAGCTGCAGCCTCAAGATCTGTCCGGGAGCCTCGGGTTGTTGTTCAGACGACAAGCGAGGTCGACATTCTTGATGATGGGTATCGGTGGCGCAAATATGGGCAGAAGGTTGTTAAAGGCAATCCAAATCCAAGGTGACACTTTTTTTACCATTTCTTTCACTAATTGACTATATATCCTTCACTTCATGTAACAAGTTGGCACCATTTCATTTATCTGCAGGAGCTATTACAAATGTACACACCCTGGCTGTTCAGTGCGCAAGCACGTCGAAAGAGCATCCCATGATCTGAAATCAGTCATCACTACGTATGAGGGAAAGCACAACCATGAAGTTCCGGCAGCCAGAAACAGTGGGCAAGCTGGTTCTGGCAGCGCTCCATCTGCAGCACAAGCCTCTCACCGTAGGCATGAACCAACACAAGGCAACTTTGCTCACTTCGGAGGAACAGCTCCTTTCGGCTCCCTTGTTATCCCACCGAGAGGTCATTTAGGACCAGCAGCAGGCAACTTTCATTTCGGGATGGTCCCTCCGGGCATGGCGCTTCCGATGCCTTCTCTAGGATCTTTTGCTCCAACAAAGATGATTCAAAATTCATCAGCTATGCAGGGCTACCCAGGGCCGATGATGCCTGGAGAGCTGAAGGCGGAGCCGGTGTCGCAATCGAGCTTCCAGATGGGAAATGCAGCCCCGTCAGCTTACCAACAGATGATGAGCAGGCCTCCGTTTGGTCCTCAAATGTAAATAATAGTAGGAAAGAAAAGAGAATAGATTTGCTTCAGCTTGTATACTACATGTTAGCATTGGTGCATCATTGCTTTGTTCTAGTGAGTCCTCCAATTGTTTTTTTTTTTCCATCACGCATTTCTTTGAAGCAAAGAATGCTGAGGGTAGTACAGTCTTTCTGTTGTAATCAGGAAAATGGATAGCTGAGACTATGGAAATTGGAAATCAGTCAATCAAAATTTTATGTTGTGAATACTATCTACTAGCCACTACCAGTGTGAAATTTAGTTTTCTTTATCATTTGGAATTAGTAATTGCTAGATCTGATGTTCAGTAGTCAAGACAATAGCTCTCATATTTTCCGTAATATAGTAGCGGTGAGATTCGGTCAAATTGTTCTCACTGTTTTTAGGAAAGAACTGGCGGAAGCTCGAAGCAACAAAAACAGAATATAAACAAGCACATAAAAACAAATCAGGTGCCGCTACGGTTTTGAAGGCAATTTTGTACCTATTTGGCTGGCTGCTTTTCTCAGTTATGATGCTAGAGGCATGACCATTCTTGTTGCTACAACTACTGAAGCCTGAAGAAGACTGTGTTGTCTCCAAGGGGTGTTGAAGAATCTGCAGGGTGCATAGGCATATCAGGAGTCAGAGGTCAACAGGCCCGGGAGTGGCACCGGCCGGTCGACGGCGACGGCGACGGCGCGCGTGCGCAAGTGCGACCGGTGTCGTGCGCGCCACCTACCACGATCGGCTGGGAATTACTAGCTGCTATGCCTGTGGCAGAGGCACTGATGAAAGCCGTGCACGGTGGCAGAGGCACTGATGACAGCCAGGATTGATCTCGAGTTAATTGTGAACTGGTGTTAATAGCAGCAGCTTACGTACTAGTATTAGTCAATTTGATTTGATGGCAAACTCGAGTTAAGTTAACAGTACGCGGGGCCCCTCGTGACGGAGCCGTCGAACACGACGACCTCGTCGCCGGTGGCCACGCCATGCCACTCGAACGACCGTGCCTCGTCCATCACGCTCTGCCGGTGTATGAAGAAGTAACCGCCGTCGCGCGGCAGCGGGAACCCTGCCTCCACCTCCAGCTCCGCCCTCAGCGCCGACACGGCGGCGCGCGCGCACACGGCCACCTCCACGCGCCCCGCGCCGCACCGCGACACCACGGTCACACGCAGCTCGTGCCGCCCCCTCTTGCTCGCCTTCCGTCCCTTCGCCTCCTGCTGCTGCTGCTGCTGTCTGTCGCGGAGCGTGACGTGGATGACTGAGCCCTCCACGATGCCGTACCGCTCGATACCGCCGCCGCCGTCAAGCACGTCGCCGTTGTGGAGGAGCGACATGGCGGCGGCGGGCCAGCCTCGACGGCTCTGGAGCTTCTGCTTGATCTCCTCGACGGTGTCGAAGAAGCCCACCTCCATCAGGAGAGGCTCCTCCCCTGAACACACGAAGCTCACGTCCATAACAAATTGGCAATGCAAACTTCCTCTGTTTTGTTACGCCAAATGGAGCTATCAGGGAAGGGGCAGCCATGGACAATCCGTGGCATATATACCATGGGACATAATGCACAACGTGTGATTCTACAACTCATCCATCGTTTCAGTTTTCAATCTGTTGGTACCTGCAACAAATGAAAAACAGGGCTGCGTTCAGGTTATGTTCATGATCATTACTAGAAGAGATGCCCGGGTACCGCCCTTGCACCTTTCGTGCCAAATGAGGCTCATGTCCTTTGTGTCCCTTCACAAAATGGGCATGGCTACTGGATTGATTGACATGGTGCCTTCAGCAGATGTAACATGAACCTGCACGAACCATCTCATGAGAAGTTGTCTGCGTACTAGAAACGATACGCGAGCACAGGTGGTTCTGAAGAGACCACTTGGTAGAGGCGTAGAGCTCCGGAATCTTGGTTCGCCTGCCTGCTCGGCTGCTCAAGTGCCTCTGCTGAATTTGAATCAGTTTTTGGTAATCATCTGGCATTGTCCCTAGCTCTCCTGCTTCCTAGAAGAGAGGATAATAACGATGTATGTGATTGAACTCACCGTGAAGTGAGGTATATGGACACGCCACCATTGTGCTGAACTTACCTTCAGCTGAATTTACAAATCACATATTGACGCATTCGAAATTCAGAAACTGAGTAGTTATACCCACATACATGATTTATGAAGCATATATCTGCCCTTATTTTTTAAAGGAAAATATATCAATACATCTTTTCATTAACAGAATATATATATTTTTGACAATAGGACAAAAAATACAATTCAAAAACTAAAGTTGTTTTTGATAAAAGTGTCAAAGTACTTCTAAGTTTCTGACAATCATTGTATCATAAACAAGCACTAATGCAATGATGCAAATTTCACATGTTTCATACTATACAAATTTCACATAATAACATTTTAAACTAGGGTATATGCCCCTATGTTCATAAAAAATATCTCAACTATCAATTCTTAAAAAGATTTTGTAAATATATTAACAATAGTCATGGGACCTCAATATCCCAAATAGGAGTTATAATATAACACATTCTTGAATGAGTAATGTTACACTTACGTAAATAACCGACAAAAAACCTACGTACTAGCTGACGTGGATAGAAAATGTGGCCCACCAATAGTTAGTGGATGATTCTTTTAAGAAACTAGGAATCTGTTCTTTTAATACCCATTATAACAAATCCCCCCCCCCCCCCCCCCCCCCCCTCCCAAAAAAAATGCAACTGAATCAATGATGAAAAATATCAATCTCTAGCAAATTAGTAAACTATCCTCCTGAGGTTATGTTCAAAAAAGAAATACAACATTGGATCGATCAATATTGTGTAATTGATGTTGCTAATCATTTTTGACCACTAATGAGTCAGTACATTGCTAATTATAGAACATATTTTGTTTCATTGTACTGTGGCTGACAAATATATAGATCTGTTCAAAGAAAAATCAATGTTTAATGTTTTGAAGGAATATATCAATGATCAAACAGAAAATCATAATTTAGGTTTAATTAAGGCCAAAAAACCGGACCATCACCTAGGCAGTTGCTGGATCACTTTTGGTGTCCACGTATGGTCCAGGTCAGCAGCAGTACATAGAGTTTTGTAGACTATTTACGTAACTATTGCATTACTCTTCTTGAATATAGAGTCCAATATGAATTACATATACAATTACATTATATGGAAAAAGCTAATACATCCTCCCCCCCCCCCCCCCCCCCTAAACAATCATACAAAGCTGAAACATATGACGCTATTAATAATTTAGGGCCAACATTATTAAAGGCTATTCATAGAAAAATGACAAAAATAAGTTAGGTTATGTTTTTGTTATTGGTATATTATTAATGCTCTCACAAACAAGACTAGTTAAAGAGTACATATCATGGGGAAGATCAAAAGATAGTTACACCTAAGAACACAAAACAAAGGACCAAAAATTAGCATTTTAAATTAGGGGAGGCATATGCCCCTATAATTATAAATATAAAAACTATACTATGGTAAAAAAAAACTCAAAAACCTTTATAGTTGATGTAATCCTTATAGGTATTAATAGAAATATCTTTTGCAATACTCATGAATCATCAATATCATTAATGGGACAGATTATAAAGGTAGTAATATCTAAGAACACAAAATAAAGGAAATGATATGCATGATTGAATTTAGCTTTACTTATAATATAAGCTATATGGATACACGACGAACGTGTTAAATTTACTGAATATACAAATGGTGTACCAAAGACAACATACATTGCTAATAGTTTACAAATTCAAGAACTGAATAGCTATCCTACTTCCTACTCCTTTACTTTGGCTATGAACCAATATGTGACTAAGCTCGTCATCAACCTTAGAGCATTTTTAAAAGCTCCCCAAAATCTATCTCTAAATCAAATTATTAGGATTTAATAAAAAAATCATTCTCTAACAGCTTCCCTAAACACCTCTCTATTTTTCTTCCCTTCCTAAATCTTTCTCAATTGTAGACAAAAGAAGGGAAGGAATTTGCGTCCCCAATCCCACACGTCCCGCTCGGCGGCAAAAATTGGCGTCATCTCCACCCGAGAAAACAACGGATCCGCCAAAGAAAATCAGCCAGTTGCCTCCACTCCACCTCCGACGGCGCGACTACACTGGCGTCACCTCCTCCGACGGCCGGCGTGCCTCCGCTCGAGACCCTTCTCCCCTCCTCCGGCCGGAGCGGCGCTGCTCCACCTCCGGCGGCCGGCGCGCCACTGCTCCCCCTTGGGCCGGCCCGTCGCTGCTCGACATCGGGCCGGCGCGCCTCAGCTTCACCTCCGGCCGACCGGCGAGCCTCCGCTCGCGCCCCCTCCCCTCCTCCCGCCTACGCACCTCTGCCCACGACCCCTCTCCCCTCCTCCGTCCGGTGCGACTCCGTCGAGGCCAGCAACCTCCCGTCGCGGCGCGTTGCTCGTTGCCCTACGGCGCCGGCTCGCTCGTTCTCCGCCGGACTGCTCCCATCCCCAACACCAGAATCCTCCGATTCAAGGTATTCGACTTGGAATGTATTGGATTGGATAGAGATTCAGTGTATGATTTAGAATCAACTTGTATTGGATTTATGTGAACACTTCTAGCTTCTGTTGTTTATATGAACACATGGATTCCACTTTTAGCCTGCACAGATAGGACTTTTTGGTAATGCTGAGACACCAATCTGAAAGCCAAGTGATAGTTGTTGATCTATTGTTTTCTGAGATATGGAACATGTAGGTTGTCGTTCTCCACTCCTTGTAAGATCATCTCCAATCTTGTATAGATGAGTGCAGGAGAAATATAGTACACAGAAGGAGTGCAGAAGAAATGTTCTCCTGCTTTTCCAAGTGATCGTCAAGTACAGAGAACGAGTGTAGGACTCCTGTTAAACAATATTATAGCCACGAAATCGATGAATTTCTACAAAATGGTCACGAAACTGTGAGTTTCTGTAAAATGACCATAAAACCGAGCTGTTACCGATAAAATGACCATGACGTATTTTTTCGACTAAAATGTTCTCACCCTTCTTCTTCCTCTCTCCCTCCTTGTGTCTCTTCTCTCTCCTCTCCTTCTCTCTCTTCTCCCCCGCACGACGCCCCTGCCCGCCGCGCCGCGCCGCGTCGCCTCCCCTGTCCGCCTCGCGGCACGCCGCACCGCCTCCCCCATGTGTCGCCCGCGCCGCTGCGCCACGCCGCCTCCCCTGCCGAGAGAAAGAAGAGAGAGAAGGAGAGGAGAGAGAAGAGAGAGGGAGAGAGAAAGAAGAAGGGTGAGGGCATTTTGGTCCGAAAAATACGTCGTGGTCATTTTAAGTTTGGTTTCGTGGCTATTTTACAGAAGCCCACAGTTTCGTAGCTATTCTACAGAAGCTCGTTGGTTTCGTGGCTATAATAACAAAAATCTCGTGCCTTGGGAGGCTACGGTGACGCTTACTTGGTAGAGGACAGGTAAAATCATAACAGGCCTAGGTGACATGACCCAATTTAAATTTAGACTGGACTATTTTTAGGGGAATTGTTGGAGGAAAGAAAATATTTTGGTCCCAAGAATTTTTGAACTACTCCTATAAAATAATTTTAGAGAAATTTTTTTAGGAAGCTCTTAAAGATACTCTTATACGGAGCGAACTAGCTATGAACCAAACTAGGCGTGCCAAATTGGCTATGAACGCTACAGAGTGCATTTTAAAACCTGGACATGGTTAAAACGGGTCTATGGGCCGATGTGGCACAACAGTACGAGCCCAGTTCACCTTCATAATCAGCCCACCTATTCAGGCCTCACCCCTCTACTCTAGAAGAATGAGACCAACTAGGCCTTTAGAGACCCGCACGTGGAGGGGTTCTAGAGTCTTCACCGGCGGGCGACGGCGTCGGCCTCATCACCTTCCTGCGTCCCTATCTTGAATTGTTGATGGAATCGCGTCGCTGTCCTGCTGCCTAGTTCCAGTTCCAACTACTAGTACCAAGGCGTCGTTGGTTTTCGAACAAAACAAAGTCGCGAGGAGTTGACCCGTCGGTGCGCCAGCCCCCGTCGTCGACGTGGCCTTTCTCCTACTCGAAGTGGATGCCAGCCGGTACGGCGTTAATTCCTGAGCCGTATCCAAAGACATCCATCACTTTGTTGCAAGAAGCACACGCCGGCCTTAACCGCCGGCGAGCAGAACCAACCGCCGTGGGAAGATGGCCGCCACCGGCGCGGGGGAAAGCAAGAAGGCGGCCGCCGGGAGCATCGCTCACAGCAAGACGCTCCTCAAAAGCGAGTCACTGTACCAGGTGCTGTTCCATCGAATTTCCCCAAATCACCACCTTGATCTCGCCCCATACTGACGATTCTCTTGTCGCAGTACATTCTGAAATCCACGGTGTTCCCGCCCGAGCCCGACTGTCTGCGCGAGCTCCGTCTCGCCACCGCGACCCACCCCATGTGAGTGACGACAGCCTCGGATCCGCCTTGACGCACTGTAAGTGTTCGACGTTTTGTCCCAACGGTGATGTCACACGACGCAGGGCTGTCATGGCGGCGTCGCCGGACGAGGTGCAGCTGTTCGGGCTCCTGGTCGAGATGCTCGGCGCCAAGAACTCCATCGAGGTCGGCGTGTTCACCGGGTACTCCCTGCTCGCCACCGCCCTCGCACTCCTGGACGACGGCAAGGTTAGGCACCACGGTGTTGCAAACCTGTTTTTGGGTCGTCTCTGGTGCTACGCACAGCGCACGGCGTTGAACTACGTATTTGGTGACAGATTGTGGCCATCGACGTCAACCGTGAGAGCTACGACCAGATCGGAGCGCCGGTGATCGAGAAGGCTGGCATGGCGCACAAGATCGACTTCCGCGTCGGGCTCGCGATGCCGGTGCTGGACCAGCTGCTGGCCGAGGTGCCTTCCCCTCTGCATTTGTTTGTGCACAAATTCCTTTTCATTTCCAGACGGTGACGACGATCGCCTTGGCCTTGCAGGAGGAGAACGTCGGCCGGTTCGACTTCGCGTTCGTGGACGCGGATAAGGTGAACTTCCTCAATTACCACGAGCGGCTGCTGCGGCTGGTCCGGGTCGGCGGGCTCATCGCCTACGACAACACGCTGTGGTCCGGCACGGTGGCCGCGCCGCCCGACGACGAGACGATCTCGGAGCGGGACCGCACGCTCGCTGCGGCCACCAGGGAGTTCAACGCGGCCATCGCCGCCGACCGCCGCGTCCACGTCTGCCAGCTCGCCATCGCCGACGGGCTCACGCTGTGCCGCCGCGTCGCCTGATGGTCGTGTGCTGTATGATCAAGCGTTACAAATGGTGTTTCACTGTGAATCTGCCAATCTGGTGTCTGGACAGTCAGTGAGCCAGTGAACATGGTTTTGAGGTTTTCGAGTAATATGGAGTACTAATAAGGTGACGTTCCTTCTCATTTGTATCTCTACAATCTATTAATCGATATACACTTATTTACTTCGTGTCCACAAAGTTAGAGATTAAATTCAAATCGGTTTTATACCTTCTATATCAAGTATCGAATTTTAAAAATCATAACTCTCACATCTGTAGTTCAAATGAGGTAAACTCGGACTCTATCTTGTAGCTCTCGAAAAGTTCTACAATTTTGGTATTCAATAGAAGTTCAGATCCTGTAGTTTTAATTTCTAAATATACGATACAAAAATATTTGTTCTGATTCGGACTCCTCTGCGCAGGTTTCTGTGCGGGCCCATATCTACTTAGCTTCGTAGTCTAAATAATATGATCCATATATATTTCGAAAATGTATCAACGAGATTTACAACTTTTGTGTTTTATTTTTTTTCATTAGAGTAAGTATTCAATTTCAAAATTGCGTTGCAATACAGTGCTATTTCTGTACTCCGTGAGTTAATTTTTCTTTCTGGATAAAGCTTCTAGAATATAATAAATAATGATGATAAAATTGTTATTTTTGACATATAAAATGATATACTAAGAAACACCAACGGTAATATAAATATAATATTTTATGTAAATAATATTAATAATATTATATATACTAATAATTATATTGTGTAAATAATTTATATTTAAATTATCAAGAGTGTTTTATTTTTTAAAGTCCGTAGCAACGCACGAACACTTTGCTAGTAATTTATTAATTGAGATATAATCGTCCACTTCATATCTACAAAGTTAGATATCAAGTATCGAATTTTAAAAATAATAACTTTCTTATCTGGAACTTAAATTAAGCGAACTCAGACTCTATATTGTAGCTCTCGAAAAGTTCTACAACTTTGGTACTCAATAGAAATACAGATCTCGTCGTTTTGGTTTCCAAATATACGATACAAAAATATTTATTTTGATTCGGACTTCTCTGCGCAGGTCTCTATACAGGCATATATCTTCTAGCTCCGAAGTCTAAATAATATGATCCACATATGTTTTGAAAAGGTCTCGACGAGATCTACAACTTTTGTATTTTAACCTTTTTATTGGAGTAAGTTTTCAAGTTTAAAATTATGGCAATGCAGTGCTATTTTGTAGACTGCGTAAATTGATTTTTTTTTCGATAAAACTTCTAGAATATGATAAAAAATATAAAAAATTATTACTTTTGATATATAAAATAGTATACTAATAAATACTAATAGTAATATAAATATGATCTTTCATATAAAAAATATCAATAATATTATATATATCTAATAATTATATTATGTAAATAATTTATATTTAAATTGTAAAAAATATTTATATTTTACTATTTTTTTCATAAAAGATCTTCAACAAGCACTAAGCTGCTGTTCGTGGATTTGGATTCTGTTGACATGTTGTCCATCTCGAAACGCAGAGCTGTTTCACAGTGAGTCTGGTGTCTGAACAGTGGTTTTGGAATAATTAAGTCGAGTAAGAAACTGCTGTTTCTTTCTCCAAAAAATAAAAAAAAAATCACTAAAAGCTGCTGTTGTCTGTCCGTGGATTTTTGGACTGCTGGGGGCGTCGAAGTAGAGCCGGCTGCGGGCCACGGGCGGCTGACCAAACCCGTGCCCGTGCGGCCCAAAAAAATGTACTTTTTGAACATCTGAGGCCGACGCGCCGGCGGCCCGATGACGCCGGATTAGCGTACTTTGTGGGGGCCGCCTGCCAGGAGACACACCGCACCCGCATAGGAAACCCGGCCACGTACAGCGAAGAACGATAAGGCGTGGAAAAATATCATTTTCTGGGGGTTTGTTTACTGGTGCTCTCTGTTTCCTCTCTCCTTCCACTCCTCCCTGCCCTGCCTGCCTGGATCTCCGACTCCCAAAGCGCAGCCGCAGAATTCCGATCCCAGGGAGCCCCATCCCCCACTTGCACCGATCCCGAGACCTCGTGCCTCCCGCGCTCAGATGCGGTCGGTGATCCCATCAGCCCCCCAAAGCCGCGGCCTCTGATTGCCAATTCCAGCGGCGGGCGGCATGGATTCCGGCGGCAACAGCGTCGCCGAGTCGGTGGGCGAGTCGCCGGAGCCGGAGCCGGAGCAGGCGGTGCGGCCGGCTGGAAAACCCAGCAAGGGCCGCGGGCTCCGTCGGTGGCGCCGTATCCCCCGCGAGCACCACCATGAGGGGTCGCCCGCTAGCCCCGTTGCCGCTGGCTCTGGCGCCGGCTCCGGCCCTGACGAGGATTTGTCGCAGCTCCACAAGCGCCGCCTCGCCCTCCCCGCCGGCGCGCCTAAGGGGAAGGAGGACGCCGCCGTCGAGGAGGAGAGCTCGGTCGCGTCCGTGGAGTCCCGCTTGGTGCCGCCGCCGCCGGAGGTGTCCACTCCTCCTCCGGTCCCGACTAGCCTCGACCCGAATCTCGGCCTCTTGATCGCCACCGCCGGCTTCTCTGTCGGCGCCGGCGGCGCCGACTCGGAGAACAGCGATGACCGGAACAGCAAGTCCTCCACGGCCGCCAGCGCGCCGCGCGGCGCGCTCCCGCGCCACGAGTTCTCCTTCGGCGGCTTCGGCCGCGAGCGCGAGAGGGCGCGATCCCGCGTCCCGGGCAGCGCTGCTCACAGCAAGAACCTCCGCGCCGCCCGCGTGCGCGGCGGCGCCAGTGTTCGTGCTGCCGCCTCGCCTGCCTCGCCGGTGGAACCGGAGAATTCGCGCTCCAGCGTCGAGTCCAACCTCCGCGGTTCGAGCACTGCTCAGCCCCGCGAATCCTGTGCGAGCATCACCAGCAATGGCGTCCACAAGGTTCTGTTCCCTGATGATGATGATGATGAGGACCATAACAGTGACGGAGAAGCTCCAAGCGAGGAGGCGCGGTACGCGACTGGAGGTTTCTACAAGCAGAATGGGAGTGTTGTTGGGAAATTGGTGATGGGAAATTGTGATTCTGACGACGGCACTGATCGAATCTTTGAGGAAGCAAGCGTTGGCAAGTTTGAGAATGGAGGGACTCGTCCAGGTCTTGATCCTTATGTTGAGTCGATTGCGTTGCTTCAGTCGGCGCAAGAAACACTTGAGAATGGTTTGGCCCGACTCCCCTCTGCCAGCTTTTTGTCTGCACTTTTCATTGAAGTTCTGCTTTCTGCACAATTTTTCATAACTTTGAAGACATAAAACTAATTCTTCTTTATTGGCTTGCCTTGTTTGTCTATGATGTGCTTAGTGAAAGATCTAGTTAACATTTTTTCAGATCTTATTATCACGACTTCCATTAGTGTATACATTTTTAGAATTTGGACAGTAATAAGTGCACTTTTCAGTTTGCTAAGCTAGAGAGTCAAGTTCTGAATCTCAAGATAATTGTGAACAGCACATCGTCTCAGAAATTGCAGTATGAGATTTCATTATTTGACTCTACATCCTGAAACCTCATGAGTAATTGCTGACTGGTCACTGGTGTGATCATCGACTCAAGGCACAGTAACTAAATGCATGGTGCTTGCTCTTTTTTTCTTTTTTAAAAGACTGATGCCATTCTCATGATTCGTTCATACCAAATGCTGGCTGATTAAATAACACTTCACCGTTGGATTTGTTTACTCCAACAAAAGAGTTTGCCAGACCATGTATTGGACGTCACATTGAGTGTGGACATCCTGCAATAGTTTTTTTCAATAACTCTTGCAGATGAGTAGGTCGAGGAGATAACACTCTGGTTCGTATATAGTAGATTTGATTTGTTGCTGTTTGTGAGACCCTTCCAGAGTTTCGTACTGTGCCATATATTGTTTGAAATGTGCAGTTGAGAATGGATAAACCTGCTTCATCTCCTAGTAGTTCTATGAAGTATAGACCATGTTGCATTCTGCTTGTATTTTTCCAAGTATCTTTCTTAGAAGCCAGCTTTTGATTCAGTTAAAGTGTTCCAACACATACTGGTTGTAACTTTTTTCAGTAATCCAACTTTGCACTATAAGTCTGCATTTGCTAACTTCCCACTATATCACTTCAGCATGGTCCTTTTGCATTGTTATATTTTATATGACATGTTCAAATATTGTTTTGATTTTGATTGAAAATGAAACCTTAGTTTTAATCTAAGAAGCCTACTTTTGATTCAGTTAAAGTGTTCCCCAATAATTAGTTGCATATATATATGTTCTGCAGAGATCCAAAGGTTTGTGGAGATCAGGAAAGAAACCGACGAAAATTCCACAACTCAGTCCGAGGAATATGTAGAAGAACTAAGCGAAAAGTTGCAGGCCCTCGAACTAAAGCTGGAACAAGCAACCATCCTCATCAATGAGAAAGATTCAAAAATTCTTGAACTCAATTCACTCAACCAGGCACGACAGGAAGCATGTAACAGCAATCAACTGAGTATGCAGTCTGACATTGAGCAACTGCTCTTGGAGAAGATGGAAGCGGAAATTCAGTGCTTCATCCTGACAAGAGCTTCACAAGCATGGACTCAAGTTGCTTCTTATGAGATGCAGAAATCTTTGGTCGAGGACCACAAATCCATAGAAACTAAGCTGCGGCACTCCGAAAACAGGGCAATGATGCTAGAGGACATGGTGGATAAACTAGAGGCACAGTGCAAAGAGCTCTCTGAGGCTTCAGAAGTCCTGAAGCTGCAGGCCAGAGCTAGTAGAACTTCTCTGTTCTGTTCCATCCAGCTTGTGCTGGTATGCATCGCCCTGGGGACCCTCCTCATGCGCTTCCTGCCCTCTTCTACCGAGTTTGTACCTACTTGAGGCTAGAAAAATATCTGCGAATCAGTCTTTGTGTAGACATTCTGGAAAGATTGTTTCCTGTAATTTATTAGGCTTTGTCGCCTTACATTTTTTTTCCATTTTTGTAACATTAATTCGATTTTGCTAGTAATTACATCACCGTTTTACTGTACTTCGTGTCCTTGGTTCCCTGGCCGGGAATATTGTTGTGCTGTTTGTGACTTCTTTTGGAATCATGGACTCGCAAAATGTAACTGGGATATGCGATAATGCAAAAAAAAAAAAAAAAAAAGAAATGGGGAGACAACGATCAAATTCATGTGCCCGTCACATTGACGTTCTATTTCCTCACCTTATATTTCATTTACAATTTGAACATGGCGTGGCCACGAAGCCACTTTGAAAAATATTGAACATGAATCACTTTGAAAAATTCCACTTTGTACCATTTTTTTCTGAAGGAATCAATAGGACCAAGCAAGCCCACAAAAACACTCTATTATTTCATTCAAATAAATGAGACATTTACAAGGGACAGTTGGTAGATGCATAGTTAAAGGGACTGTTTATATAACACTTGAGTTTTTTTTTTCTTCTCAACACTCGATTTCCTTCTTCTACCTCCTGCCAAGTGCCAAGCACCAGCACCAGTCCATCTGCAACCCTGTCCAGCGAGCCACCACCTTCCTACCCCTCCCCCGTTGCCTTGACCGCCACCCTCATCGCCATGGACGCCCCCACCCCAGCCCCGCCCGACCGTCTTCCTCCACCGCGGTTGGCGGCGCCCCTACCGCCACGTTGCCCCGCCCACCAACCACCTCCCACCGTCGGGCTGGCCTTCTCCCCCCAACCTTCCTTCTATGCCCGGCAATGGAGGAGCCCCCCCCCCCCCCCCTCCCAAGAACCTCAAATCCTATCATCCTAACCCGTCGAAGATGGGAAAGATGTCGAAGATTGTCAAAGTTGGAGAAAAGAGGACAACAATTTACCATAGCAAAAAAAAACCCGGGTGCCAGAGTCTCTAGAAATGATTGAGTGTGATATAGCAATTCCGTATTTAGAAGAATGAGACATGAAAGATTACAACCGCACCATATAGTCGTCTCAAAGAAAGAAACACCTGACAACATGTGGCAGATGTTGCCAGTTTTACCTTTTTCATTTGGACAATGTTAACATATCAATAGCAACAGATGTAGTTTGTAGCTAGAGAAATATTAACTGTTAGCAAATATGACTAGGTCCATTGTAACGTTGTGATCCTACGTGATCTCTTCCTATATTCCCGGCATGTTCCCGTGCTCTCCTCGCTTGTAGGCATGATCACTATCATGATCTTCCTCCTGTGTGTGTATATGTATGAGTTGTTGTCAATCGAACCGGGGTGCATTTGGCTCTAATTCTCTCTACATTAACAATCATGTCCAAATAATTCACTTTACATGCAATGATCTAAGTTGTCATATGCCTGAAGTCTCCATTTTTCTATATAATAGTGGTAGTTTGTTTTTTGAATGAATCATCATTTTCTTCTAGATCTCACCATTCTTACACCATCTCTGTGTTTGATATTGGTTAAGGTTATGTGGGTTGAGGTGAGGATGCTGACCAGTCGTTCAACTCTATACATCATGATTCACAAACTTCCATCTAGAAGCTTTGATATTAAAGGCAAGATGGAGAAAAACTAACTCCATGCCGTTTATACCTCTACAAAGCTTGAGTTGACACGTCTAATAACTTGACAAAAGAAAAAAGTTACTCCATTCACACTTTTCCTACAAAGATATGTATTCCCTCCATACTTCAAAAGAAAGTCATTCTGGGTCCATAGCTGATTTTACAAAAGTAAATCGTTTTCTCGAAAACTACAAAAATATTATTGCTGTGGAGAATTGAACCAACAACCTTATAGGTTGAGCACTTTTACCCACAAATAGCAACCAATTAGGTGAGTGCATATTATTGATTTTGTTAGTTCCAAGACGTCTTTAATAAGAACAGAGAGAAAAAATGTCTTCTAATTAATGACTCATTGGTATGCTAAATCATGTCCTAAACGACATTCTTTTGAAGTATGGAGGGAGTATTAGGCAGTAAGAGGAAACATTGAAAGCCGGGAATGCTTGAGTGGTTGAATTTGAGGATTATTCTGAATATTTATTTCTTAATATATGGGAGTCTGCCTCTAAATTCTGTAGTAAACTTAATTGTTACTTGTTGTGTATACACAAGAGGTAAACTTAACTATTTACTCCGAGAATAAAAATATTGGCTAGCCTGAATTCTGAACATCTTATCCTTTTCTAGTAAACTTAATTTTTAGACTACTTGTTGTGTACAAGAGGTAAAATGCGTCTTCCAATATAGTCATTTTGTAGTTTTGGCGATGGAGTGGATTGGGCTTGAGAACAGTAAGAGAATAATATTTCGTTGAAGAAGAAAATGCTAGCGAACGAACATCTGCGAGCCTTGCTTGTTCCGCTTAAAGAGTGAGAGTTTGTTTCTCAGTTCATTAATTGGTTTATTTGTGGCCTCCCATGTCCGTTATCTTTCTTTAGATGCAATTAATACCTCAGCAAAAGCGATGCATGGCCACAAGATTTTTTTAATTGACTTTCACGTAACTAAATGTGGAATAATCAGTCGCCTCCTATTATCCATTTCGTGATATAGGCAATGATAGAATCCACATACAAATACGGTCCTTGTCTCGTCCTTATCTTCTAGTAGCAGTAAATTTATTAATTCTTCATTCACTACTCGAAATAGAAGCTTCTGCTTGACCAACCCAAGCAATCAAACCTTCCGCCCACTTAGCTTCCTTTTAAGCTTTTATAAGGCGAACACCACGTTAACAAGGGCCGCAGCGCAAGAATCAATTGATCAGTCAACCATGTTCTGCGAGTGCGGCACGGGCAGCTTCAAGCACGTCGACAACGAGGACCCGGGCCTCGGCGGTGGATCGCCCAAGGGGAGGAAGAAGCGTGGCGGCAAGGTCAACCCGTATGCTGAGCGCGGGCTGGACAGGTTTTCCATGGTGGTCTCGGAGCTGGAGTCCCGGCGAGCCAAGATCCTCCGACGCGTTGGCTCCGACACCGGCCTCGTCATGATCCGGTTCGTCCAGTCCAATAAGCAGGGCGGGTGGGCGCCCGTCATCGTCAAGCTCCCCGAGGAGCCGTCCATCAAGGATCAGGCTGTGCAACCTACTGCTTCAACAATCTCCACCACGCCGGATCAGGCCAGCCCGAGGGAAGGAGGAGCCAATAAGGTCAAAGCCGAGTCGTTGTTACCGGCCAGGAGGAGAGCGTCGTTCTCGCGGGCCACGATGCGGCGGCCGTCACGCTACTGGCCTTCCATCATCGTCCTGACGCTGGTGAGCCTGTCCGTCTTCGGGAGGTTGTTCGCCGTCTGCCTGGTCTCCATATGGTGGTACCTCCTGCCCACCATGACCGTGGGCAGCGGTTCTTTTTTAGAGTTCAAGGGGCAGCGGTTCTTCACTTCTTCTTCTAATAATGGCGCCGGCCTGAAAAGGACCCTGGAGAAAATGGGCAGCAGCTGCGGCGTGGACCACGAGGTTGTGAGTTCGCCAAGAAGCCATGCGAGGTAAGAGAGAAGATGACTGATGCCTGAACGATGCAAGCGTTCCCTGCTGCTAGGCCTTCATGTAAACAAGTTGCAATCACAATTTGCGTTAGTCGTCGTTATGAGATGATTCTCTTTTATACTAGGTATTATAAGGATGTGTAAATAGTGTTGCGCATTTGATCACTTCATGTACATGGATAAGGATAACAACCCTTTTGCTGTATCTGCAGGCGGAATAATGGCTATACACAAGCTAGACTTGTATTTTATTAAAAAAGTAAGATAAGAGCACTACTGTTAAGATAGAAGAATAATAGAAATTACAATCTAAGAGTACATAGACTAACTCGAGCTATGGACATAACCAAGCTCAGGAGGATGAAACAAAACAAAAGATAAAACAGGAGCTGGAGCACCGAACACACATTGACAATTACAGCATTCTCAACTTTCTGTCCTTCTTGACAAAGACTCATTTCTTGTTACCATATTACGGACCATCTTAACAACTGGCTTTTGTGATTTAACTCCTCCGATAGTGATTAATTAAGCCTCCGAGTGTCCACTGGACGCACCACAATTGATTTCTTTCTAGAAGATCGAATTGATTTGTTGAGTGTGGGGATATGAGGGAGCTATCGCTAATTGCTTAAATTCTCTCAAGGACTTGATTAGTTCCTGTCCAACCAATTCTCTCAAGGACACAGGTGCCACTGGCGATGCGAGATGATGTTGAGCATCCGGAGGCTGCTCGAGCCTACTGAAGGGCACTCTTTGGAAATATGACCGAATTGACGACATCGCCAACATTTTGTTGGGTCACGACAAAGCTAGACTGGTATGTAAACGCAAACCGTGACCGTGATAACCAATGGCTTCCCAACATCCAAGTGTTATTCATTCTCGCATGTCATGAACCCATCGAACAAGTGCTTTTGTCGGACAAACTGAAAGATCCAAAGTAAAATTATAGGCACAGACAGACACAGACGAGAGACTAACAAATTGATGCGGCAATATACACACGCAGTTGCACTACTTGTCCAGATTAATCAAGAACTTTTCACCATCGGATACATCACCAACGCATCAGAAAGCGAACATGCTGATCGAGTAGATTACAAGGATGGGAAAAAGCTCATATATGAAGAAGAGCTCAGAAGAAGCTGGGGTCGTATCCGTTGCTGGTGGTGGCGAGGATGTAGTAGGCGACGATGTGTCCGAGCGAGCCCCAGGCGAGGACGTCGACGAGGTTGAACCCGACGGGGTCGTTGGACTTGAGCAGGCCCGCGTACTCCTTTGCGCGCGCGTCGCCGGCCTCGAAGTGCGTCTTGCCGTTCTGCTCGGGCACCTGCTTCGCCACGTTCTCGCGCTGGAAGTTGAAGAAGACGAAGCGGCCCAGGAAGAGGGACACGCCCGTGCTCAGGCTGATCACCAGCGACGGGCTCAGCTCAGCGCGCGCCGCCACGGACCGCCGCGCCGGCGTGGCGCGGAACGACACGGAGGAGGAGGAGCGGGTCCTCGGGGACGGCGCCAGGCGGAGGCCCGCCACGGACGGTGGGGACAGAACGGCGGTCGAGGTGGCCATGGCGAGACGCGGTACGGTGGTGCTGGTTCTTGATCCGCCTACCTGTGGGGGAGCTGCTACGTGGTGGTCGTTTGGGTTTGGTTAATGGAGTTTGAGTATATAGCGGGGTGCTGACTTGGCAGATATGGTGGGGGCACCGGAATGCGAGGTTAGTGGTGGAGCGGAGGAGGATTTCGTGGTGTGCCCATGGCGCGTGGCCATTGGAGGGCACCGGATAAGGTATCCAAGCCACAACTCTTTTCCTCTTGTTTCTCTCCAGCCCAGGAGCGTGAATGTCACCGTCTCTGCCTCTGGTGAGCCACTTGGCCGGGTTACGAGTAACGGTGGATGCACTGGCTCTGAACAGTGCATTCATGGAAGATTTAAAACTTGGATCTTGAAGCAGATGGTTTCTGCTTCATGAGTTAAACCTTACTATGAGCTTTTTCAGGTTATATAAGCAGAAAATTCAGAAAACTGGTGACGTGTTTTAAGACAAATTTAGCTCGATTGATGATCAGATTAACTGCAAAAATTCAACGATCAGTCTTACATGATAGCTTTAGGTATTCAGTACTCATTTTGATATCAAAACTGGAGTATTCATTTTGATATGTAATATTCTGCTGAGAAAGAATGAATGTTCCACAGAAGCTTATCAACTGTATGTGTATGTTATACATCTATAAAATGCCTACAGTTACATTATTAGAAACCATGACATTCCGGATCCTCACAACGTTTGTCACTACAAATTAAATAATGAGAGTAACATTTTCCAACAGTTTATGTCCAAGTAGCCAACAATGTTTAGTATACTATTTCAGTTAACTACTCACCGTCATTGTGGGAAATGACTTTGTCGGTATTGAGCCTGTTGGAAATTCGATAAAACTGTTGGGAAAGTGTGAATTAACACTAAAAACTGTCGGGCATTTGACCACAAAAACTTATACCAATCCCTTATGAACCATCCAAAATTATAGCTTTCCTTGTATACCATGATTTCAAATTTCCAATCCCCTATGTGCTACTTTTACTATTTTATCTATTAGATGGTTGATAAATTATAATACAATAGACCAATTTGCCCTCAAGATGAAATTTAGAAAAATTCAGAAATATTATTTATAAAACTATGGATGAATTCCCATATGGATATAATAAAATTTTGATTTTTTATTATAATGCTAGTGTTAAAGATGTACCAAAAGTCAACATAATCCCATATTTTTTTATTACGATACAACCAACAAAAA
This sequence comes from Eleusine coracana subsp. coracana, assembly GCA_032690845.1. Classification (NCBI taxonomy): domain Eukaryota; kingdom Viridiplantae; phylum Streptophyta; class Magnoliopsida; order Poales; family Poaceae; genus Eleusine; species Eleusine coracana. The sequence goes on along the minus strand of CM064427.1, from coordinate 51,332,407 downwards.
TTTCAGATAGTTTGCTAAATATCATCTTAAAGATATATTGGTCTTTTCTATCATTATTTAACAATAATCTAATATATTAATACTAAAAATGGCACAAAGGGATGTAAAATTTAAAATGATGGCATAGAAGGGAAGTTATAATTTTGGATGGTTCATAAGAGAATGGTATAATTTTCGATGGCGCATAAGGAATTTGCTAAAAAAAATGATGGCGAAAGATGTACTAGTATCTTATAGTGTGTAGAGTCATTTTGGATTGATGGAATTTTTATTCTAATTCTGCGTAAGTGTGTGTTTTTTCCAGTCATTTTATACGATATTTTTGAAACAGCCAGAGCTGTGACCAAAAAAAAAAAAATCCCTCACAGTATTGAAAAAACTTACTACCTGGTTAGCAATTTACCATTCATGCGTGTGACAGTAACAGGCAACTGGTGGTACAGAAAGTCAGAACACACTGTTTTGTTTGTCACAGCTTACAAGGCTCTCTCCGGCCACATTGAACAGGAGCATCCGATGATCCTCACCAGGAGGACATTAGCAACAAGGCTGCGACGCCGGCGGCGAGCGCCGCTGCCACGGCCGGTGCGGCGACGGCTGCCGCGCCGGACGACGCCGCCTGGCCCGGCTGGATCTGCGGGACGTCTTCGGGGCAATGGAGGCCCTTGTCGCCCTCGTGGCATGTGTTGGCGAAGAGGCCCGGCGGGTACTTGCCGTAGAGGTTGATGTAGCTGAACATGGTGGCGGCGCAGTTGGTGCTGGGGTCGTTGATGTAGGTGGCGTAGGGGCAGGCGAAGTCCTTGAGCGCGCCGCAGCACAGCGACGGCTGGTACAGCGGGCCCTTGCACCGGCTCGTCACCAGCGTGTAGTTGGCGCCCTCGAAGCTCACAGGGCAATCTGCGTGGGGGAAAACAGAGAAAAAACAGTTCAACATTATTTGCAAGAAAGAAACCAAATCTTAGATCGCGAAAGAAATGAACGCGTTACCTTTCTTGGCCTGCAGCAGGCTCCGGCCGGTGCCGTCGACGTGCCCGTGCCCGAACAGCGCGTCATCTGTATCCACAGGCAAATAAAACGGCTACCAAAATTAAATTGAGATCACCCAACCAAGGATTCAGAACCCCAGATAAGCGACGTGACTGACTTGAGATGAACCCGGCAGCCGCGAAGCCGAGGACGGCAGCGAGCACGGCCGCGCGCAGCGCGACGCCTCTGTGAAGACCCATTCTATGGCCACGCCTCCTCCTCCTCCCTGGTCGTATGGAATCGGTGCTTCTTCCTCCGACGTCCGTGGAAGAGAGGAAGGAAAGGGAGAGGGAACCGAAGGAAGGTGTGGCGGTGGGAGCGGGAGGACGCGAGGAGGGGTTAGCCAGAGCGCAGAGACGTGACGAGAGATGCGGTGGCGCGTAGAGGTTGGCGCCGGCGCGCATGGGCGGAGGAGAGTCAAATGGGAAGGGGGGGATGCTCAAAAATAGATGATGCCTTGGACGGTTAAGAACGTCAGCAACGCTGCAAGTATGGCGGGCCTGAAGTTTGCATTTACGAGAGTTAGGTGATTGATTACATCAAGGTACATTTATATCAGTTACTACAAGTTACAACCTCCGTGCGCCATTGCTCGTCACTTCCTTGATCTGCGGTGCCTCTTCCTTCTATGGCAGTTTCCGAAGGCCAGACCAGGCAACCGCATTCTTTCCAGTGCCCCCCCCCCCCCCCCCCCCCCCCCCCCCCCCCCAAAATGATCGTAACAACTGCAGGGTCAAACGCCCTTCTTGTGTTGCTCGCCGCGAGACCAATGTCTCGAGCCACCAAATCTTCACGCAGTGCTCTTCCATGTTGCGGTGCTTGTTGCTGTATTTCAAACCAGCTTTGTGCCATGAACCGAACTTCCGGCAGCACCATGCCACTGATCCGGGTTCCGAGTGCGGTGGTTCTCGGCGAGCAATGTATGCCACTCGTCCTTCAGGCTCTTACGGCGTGACCGTCATCTTGTTCCTATGGGCAACAGAACGATCTCCTCCTCTGCATTTAATCACAGTGATATGATAGTTCAGTTCCGTCATCACTGTAAGTAGGATTAACTAAACTACAAAAAGTTCAGTTACCCTGACACTAGAGGACCGGCGCTGAAGAGCTTGCACATGCTCCACGAGTTCCGTCTGCTTCGCCTCTGCCGCTTGCAGCTCCTGGTGAGATAAGAAGCAGGAGTTAGAACTTCAACTGCAACTATAGTCATTTGAGGGAAATAACAACCATGATCTGTGGTCCGATGGTCTCAATTAGTATAGCTGCATTACAGCTGTCGAAATGCTCCTTGATTATTTTGCTTTTTATTTTAATTCAGGTGCTTCGGCTAATGGTGAAAGCCAAAAACGTCTGCTCCTCTCAAGCTTATAAATACTGCAAGGCCTCTGAATCATACAACATTCGTTGAGAATGAGGGCAAGCATAAGAAAATAGTACTCCAGAAAAAAGGACCATGCACAAGCACGGGTAACTGGAGTGAACAGGACAGATTTTGCATTGGAAGTGAGCTTTTGACTGGTCTAGTATTTGTCAGGAAATAAAACTTACTCTTTTTGTGTTCTCCAGTTCAGCTTCAAGGGATTTTATCCGATCTAGAGATTGCAGCAGTAGGACTTCTTTCTCCTTTGGCATATCTGGAGGTTTGCACATGAGATGATTGCACAATGACTCGAGCTTCTCAAGACGTTGCAAACAAGCACTCATGTCTTCTTCTTTTATGCTCTGAGGCTTTGGTTGCGCTGTTGCAGTATAAGGATGAAGATCTTCGAGAATCCTTTCTTGTCTACAAACAAAAAGGTGGAACAAAGATGCTATCCTGATCAAGACTGCGGCCAGTCCTCTAGCAAAAGTTTCCAAAGTCCTTCCAGCAGATGCACCATGCAAACTAAGAGAAAAGTTCCCTGTTTTCACGAGTAGCAACAGTTTAAGGCATAGTCAAAAATCAACAGCGCTTATTACTAAGTAAAAAAATATGGTAGCAAGCATACAGGCAGAAATTATACGCTTGGGTAAGATTTGTTAGCTGACATTGTCAATATTGATCTACAATTATATTATTCATATGGTTCATAGCTTATGTCAAAAGATAGAAAAGAAGAGATACCTAAGTTATGTAGCCATCCAAAGGTGAAAAAATATTTCTGGCTGGCCAACTGAATGGGCACCCTCTCCAGTTGTTGGCAGCCCTCAGGAGATCCAGGAGCCATATCTAGGAAATGCTTACTATCAGAACTACAAAAGGCTGATGAATCTGGCACCTTGACCTGAGAAAAACAGAGATACCAAAAGAAACTCAATGAAGGTTCCGTGGATACAAAATGACACAGCAAACACAAACAAATAAAACAGTCTTATTTAAGCTCAATAGTGATTCAACAGCTTAGCACAACACATACTTCTTCACGAACCAGGGTAAGGACACTGTAGTCTGTACTCTTCCGAGGAACTGATGGACCAACATCATCAACATCTGACTCAGATTCAGCATTTGATACATCACTGAGCATGTCCTGATACCAAAAGAAATAATAGCATCAGTGTCCTCATAAACTCAGCAGCAGTTAGCTGTTTAAAGATTGGAATGGTTATGAAATTGGAATATCAGAACCTTGCCTTCAGATTTTCTGCCCTTAAGGAAGAACCACTTCTTTCATCCCCGTCAGAAATTTGCTTGGTTTCTCTTGCACTACCACCTTCCATTCTGTTTATAAGCTATAAATAAAAATTTCATATTTGTTACCTTCCTGCATCACAAAATAAGTGTCCTATTGGGCAGCAACATGGTCACCAACACACTACTCTGACCACCAAGACTACTATTCAAAACAAATCTAGCTTAACTAATTTCAAAAGTTAGGACAAAATAGCTTTAGAGATGTCGGTGATCAAAGATTAGATATGTTGATTACCCGCAACCGAAAACAAGAATACTTATTTGTGACTAGATGCAGTAGTTTAGCATAGGACAGATAGATATGCCATTTTCAAGAGGATTTAAATAGTTTCTCCTATCACAGGTAAAGATCTTTTACAGACATAATTGTTTTTTGGCAGACTCAAGTATGTGGATTGTGAAGCAACGACATGAACATATACAAGACATGGTTGTAGAATTCCCTAAAAAAAGGACATGGTCGTAGAATGATAGAATTTAGAGAGGTACCTTCAAAATGATAGGATCGTTCCATGGACCTCTGTTAGACCCAAGGCAACCACCCTTGTCACTGCATGTGCATAAACCACCAAGAAACTCTGGCAATTCACTGTGGTGGCAACACGAAATTCTTTCAGCAACGCGGTAGTTAATCTGAATGTCTGTCTCTACGAATTTAAATACAAAATGCTACTAGAGACATTCAGATTAACTAGTACCACGGGTCAATTACTTCAATAAGTCTGCTCTGGTAATTTGAACCAAGAACCTGATGAACAGAAAAAAGAAAAATTTCATTCAAAATCAATTTCTGTGGCATACATTGTTATGGAACATGAATCATGGATTCATCGCAGATGATTAAACATGTACAGGCAGATCTTACATGTATCTTGGAAGATGTTTTTGGGTCTAGAAACCCCTTCACAGTGTTCCAGATCAGCTTGAACCCACTACCAGCATTCACAACATACATCTGATGTAGTGTCTGCAGATTCAATGTCACTTAAAAAGACTGTTCAACCAAAACAACAACCTGGTATAGCACATTAAATCAAATGCAGAAGTACCTCAGGATAGTAATCACTGTCTATTCTCTGCATACGTTGAACTAACTCCCTAGCAGTCTTTGAGAAATTCTTCAGTCCCTGCAAGTGCAACAATAAACTGTGAAACAACTGCATATGCAGCACTACAGGCATATGAAAACTCATTGACGTACCACGCCCTGGACATCCAGTATGGTGGTTGTGGAATCAATGTGCCTCTTGGCTGCCAACGTGCAGGCAGGGAATCTCTCCCTGAAGGCCCTCTCGAACTCCTGCACATGGTACTTGATGTACCGATCCACGGAGGTGATCTGCATGAGCTTGTTGGGATCGACCTTGCCGAGCCTCTCAATGTACACCGGCCGGCCTTCCCGGTCGACACCATGGTATCCCTGAGGATAGTACCGAAGCACGTCGCTGAGCTCGTTGAACTCAAACTCCTGATCAATGCAAGTGAACCCCCAATGGCATCAGAAACAAATTTAAACTGAAACTCGAACAGGCATTGCAACTGCGTCTGTCTGTTCACCTCCAAGATCGTGTCAGCGCCAAACTCTTTCCGCCATCTCAGCATCTCTGCCCACATTTGCATCGCCTTCTCGAAGTCGAACTTCCTGGCCTTGAGAAACCTGCATTAATCATGAGAGCCAGCAAGTGAAATTTGTGATTGGTGGCAGATAATATGGCAAGGAACAGCTCAAAAAGAAAAAGAAAACAGAACCTTAGCATCATGTGGTAGTCATCGTGCTTGTGAGGGAGGAGCCGGTTGGCGGCGAGGCGGTCGCGGAACGCGGTGACCGCGCGCTCCTCCTCGGCGTCGCGGACGTCCTCGATGGGGATGTCCGCCGGGAAGCGGAAGTCCACCCGCCGCCTGGCGCGCTTCTTCCGCAGGGCGTGGATGGCCTTCCGCGGCAGCGACCCGATATTCCGCCGCCGCCGGTCGTCCTCGGAGTTGGGGTCGCATAGCGATATCTCGTGCTCGTCGGAATGCCTCGCTGCAGAGCAGCGGCGCGTCAGTTTCATTCAACAAACGGGCGCGCGCCAGAGAGAAAGAGACTACGCGGAATCTGCTGACAGTTGAGTACCACGTTCTTACCTGACATTGTTGCGTTTCTCTACCAAACTTGCGCTTGTGCGCAGGATCAGTCTACCAGAGCTCGACTGCTTGAGCAGTTCAAATGGCCGATCCTGAAATGTAGTATCCAGCAGGGTGAGAAAGATGTGCTTGGAGGGTGGTATTTAGAGGGACCCGAACTGCAAAAAGGGCATCTTTTCGCAGACTGAGATCAGCCTCAGTCTGCAGATCTTGACTGAGATGAACCCGAGGAGAAAGTACTAATCAAAATCGTTGAAGTGGATGTTTGCTTAACATTCATTGCCGGAAAGAAGAAGTCCAACTCATACAGAATCAGCAGATTGCATCATATTTACGCGTCCTAGGAACTCTCAAAGAGATGAAACAGGAGCTGATGACTGGAACAGCTCACCTAACACCCAAAAACAAAAACGAGAACAAATTCATACACAACTTTCTTGCTACTACTAAAGTACAAGTACTGTACTCCGCAAGAGCACTGGTATTCCAGTCCACACATCCATGAAACCCGAAGCATTATCCAACCACACACCAAAAAGCATTTGAATCAAGTAGACAGAAGAAAACCGTATCCAAAGATCTACTGTACAAGTAACGACCCACCTGGAAACTCTGCCTCCGGCAGTCCGGCTCGGTGATCTGGTCTGCAGCGCGCGGCTCTTCCGCCCCCCGGCCGAGTGTGAAAGGGCAGCAGCCGGTGATCGCGAAACACTTGTTTATAAGCCCGTACACGGTCGCGCGTGGGGCGGCGTACGTATACGCCACGTTGTCAGCGACCACCCCGCGCGTGTACAGTGAGTAGATATACGTATACGTGTCGGTGGGGCCCCACTAGGTTCCCGCGTCAGTCACGTTCGGGTTGGTACTAGAGAAATGTTTGTTTTCGGTCACGACGATGGCAAAAAAATTAAAAGACGATGGCGCATCCGTCGTCTCTCGTGCAGTCTCACACGCATCATGAGTGAGCAACTTGTTGAGCTGAAACCTCTAAAAAGGCTTTGCTCACGGGGCACGGCGAGGCACACCGGTCGACGTCAGAGTTGTTTACAACTCGAGGGTGACGCGGCACCGAGAAGAGAACAATGTTTTACTACGGTTCATGGAAGAGGAGGAGTTTAGCGTGGAGACATGAGCGGGCTGGTCACGTTGCCTTGTTCGTCGGAGCTCGTAGCTACTAGTACTAGTAGGTTAAAAAGAAACACAAAGAGGCTGTGGACGAGACGGACGGTCACCAGCTGCCTGCCTGCCTGCATCGTCTTGCAAGCAAGGGACGCCGACGACGAGGATGCCATGTCGTGTCCAGAGGGAGAGACAGAGAAGGGAGATGAGACGCGTCGCCCGCAGCGCAGTGTCACTGGTGCAGCGGGGGAAGGGAACCGTGCCGGTAGTGCTTTCCGAGGACGACGACGTGAGCGAGCGACGCCAGCACCAAAGCTAGCTACTATTGCCATGGTCCGGGTCAACTATTAGTTGGGGCCCCGACCCGTATCCGTAGAGGGATTCGTACTTCATCACTTCACACCAACTCCAAGCGTGATACGTACTAGTTTAGGTGTGATGGGTTCGAATAATGGGCTGAGATTATTAGCGATCCTGTACGTGTGATGAGGAGCGAGAGGGTTCGTACTTACTCGTATAGCCTCGTAGGGGGAGGGGTTAAAATTTAAACTAGCGTTCAGACCATTTGGACGGGCTCTGTAACAAGGACGCTGTTTGTCCTTTGTCGTGTTACGGCGCGCGCCTCTCGTGACGGCACAGTACCGTACTCGATCGAATATATTTTACCGCGGTCATCCATCACGTATTACTACCTGCCACTGCCATGTTCGGTCTCTCCCCTCCCTCTCGCGCATCGAAAATGGGCGGGGAATCAAATTATCAAAATCAACCAACGTGGTTAGCACCAGCACAGCAAGAGCCAGATTTGAGAGCGCCGTCGTCAGAAGGAACACGTGAGTCGTGATGCTTATTAGGCAGGAGAGGAGCTCGTACTACATGTTACCAGCATGGCATGATGGGTTGCCGGCCGGCTCGGTGGCACGCATGCAGCATTAACGGCCGGCTGGGTCGCCGTCGCCGGCCGGAGTTGGAGTAGAAGAGTGGTTTGGTTGGTAGGATTGCTTCGTCGTGTCTCGGATGGCACAGGCGAGCGGCATGCATGAGCACGCCTTTTCTCGTGCGCCTTTCTGCTCTGCTCCGTTCGCTTCTCTTGTCACCTTGCCCATGGACCCATGCACCATGCATGGGCACCGCAGGCAGTGGTGTACAGAGCCATCATCATGCATCACTGCGGAAAGAAGAAAGCGCTGCGACTGCGACCTCAACGACGTACAGTACTATGCTCTCCAACGCTCGACCGGCCGGCGGGTCTCGCTTGCTCTCTCTCTCTCTCTTTCTCTCTCTTTCTCTCTCTTTGCTGTTGTCGGATAGTCAACGAACACGGATGTCGTGACGTCTCAGGCCTCAGGGATGTTGTTCATCATGGTCATGGTCGAGCCAAGCCGGGTTACTTGTCCATGGGCCCTTTCACAACAAGGCCCGTCTAAGCTCGACCACCACCGATCTCAGGCTTGCCGGTCTGGCCCGGCAGTCTTTGTTCCTTTCTTTTTTTTTCTTTTCTTTGCTCTTCTTGCAAGAAACGTACTACCTCCATTTCATGAAGAGTGTCGCTTTTGACTTTGAGACATCACTTTTAACCTTCTGTCTTATTCAAAAAATTTATATAAATATTAAAATAAATATGTTATAATTAAAGTATATTTATTGATAAAATTAATTATAAAAAAATAAATAATATTTAAAAAAAAACTGAATAAGACGAACGGTCAAATACAATGTTAAAAAGTCAAAAGCGACACTTTTCATGGGACGGAGGGAGTATTACAAGTCAGCAGTGCTTCTTTACTCTTCCGCTCTGCTCGCCTACACAAGAAAGGAATAAGTACGTGCAGTGCAGGCGCCATTATACAATCTTATTATGTTCGAGTCGTACGCCTCCACACACAAGAGTCAATAAGCTTGCGGCATTCGTCTCCAAGAACGAACGAAGAGCGTCCGTCCATTCCAAACTCTTCTACACACGGTACGAACCAATACCTCAGATTAGTTTATCTCTTTCCGATGATTATGCATGCTCCAGCAGTCCAGCTAGCCAATAAGTTATATAATATTATTGTTTCTCCTTAGCTTGTTTAAGACATTGAGTATGAAAAGGGCTCAGTACTATTTATTAGGAATAGAGTATGACAGTAGCTACAAAACTCTTGACCACATATTATAGAATTATTGTAGTCAAAAGCAAAGTTCGTTTTCAAAATATCATGCGCATTTATATTATGTAATAGAGGTAGCTAAGTGTATACTACCTCCGTTCCAAAATGTAAGTATAGTGCTTCTTACAGAAATTACATACACATCGCTTGTTATCTACTAGTGAACATAAAAAAAATGGAGATTCATAGGCAAATGTCAGGTAGTAAACAGAGCTGGCTTATATTCTGGGCGGGCCACTACTCACGTTTATCCGAAGTACTAGTAAAGGAGAAAAAACATACTAGCACTCATGCAGTTCTACATTTTTTCTGCAAGAAATATATAGTACTTATACAATTATGCCTATATATGCGCATATGTATATAATTTTTCTTGTTACAATACCAGGGAACCAACAAAAATAATAAAAGCAGTTATGGCGATGGCAAGTTTAGTGCAACTATTCAACGAGTGGGAGATCCAGCTGCTAGTGCTCGTGAGCTACATGTTACAGGTTTTCCTCTTCTTTGCTGGCGTCCTGCGACGGCATAGCAGTAACGGGTTCTTCAGACTTTTAGTGTGGATAGCTTATCTTGGAGCAGACATGGTGGCCTCTTATGCCCTTGGCCTCATCTCCCGGCATGACGATGGTGCCACCGTTGGAAGCAGTGAAACATCAACAGGAACTCGTCAATTGGTTTTTCTTTGGGCGCCATTCCTTCTCATACACCTTGGCGGACAGGACACGATCACTGCTTTCGCCTTGGAGGACAACAACCTTTGGTTGAGGCATTTGCTGAATCTCGTAATCCAAGTCAGCGTCGCCGCGTATGTCTTTTGGAAGTCAACCAGTGAGACCGACACACAGATTCTTATTGTGAGCATGCTTCTCTTTGTTACTGGAATAATCAAGTATGGGGAGAGAACATGGGCGCTGCGGTCAGGGGTCTTGAAAACTCTCTCCGATTACCATCTTCCGCACTATGCTGAGCAGCTGAGAGAAACTGCCTGGGCGTCCCAACCCCTTGACGAAGCCGGTGTTAGCCAGCTGATACAACATATTGACAGGGATGACACCTCTTCCGAGGTCGGCGTTCTTTCCGTTGCTCTGTATTCAATAGAAGCTGTCCTTAGCTTCTTCTGGAACAATGGCTGGTTCAAACCAGAGCTGCCCTTTTGGGCACATGAAACTTGTCCCCTGCTACCCAAGTTGTTGGAGATATTGGGGATTGAACTTGGCTTGGTGTACGACTACATCTACACTAAGGCCGTGGTGTTTCAGACAAGGGTTGGCGTCATACTTCGGTGCATCTCGCAGACATGCTTTGTGGCCTCTTTTCTGCTCTTCGTTGTATTAGTAAGCAACAAAAGGAGGTACAATTCTGTTGACTCTGCAGTAACCTATGCACTATTTGTCGGTGGCTTTGCCCTTGAAGTTTGTGCTGTGTTAACCACGGTGATGTCACCTTGGACTTGGGCATGGCTGGAGGCTCGAAAATGCAGCTTCCTTGCGTCTCTTTTTGTTCGGTGGCAGAGGAAGAGGGTCTGGTGGTCAAATACCATGGGTCAGTACGACATGCACAACTATTTGGGGCAGTATGACCAATCAAGCTCATGGAAACAAGGAGTGATGGCCGCTATCAGAAAGGTGGTGGATGCATGTTGCGGGGCGGAGCAAAGGTTCTGGGTCAGTAAGCTGTTGGACGCCAAGTCCGTCGAGGTCGATAAGGAGACCATGAGGTGCATCTTTGAGAAGGTTGTTCAGTGTGCTGGTAGCCTTACAGATGGCAACAACTTTCCATGTTTGCCCCAGCGATGGCCGAACCTCGGCGCACTGCTGCAGAAAGTGTTGCCGAATTCCGACGGGAGCAAAACTCTTAACTGGCTCGCCATCGCCGCCCTACACACATACACAGAGACGCAGTTGAGGCTGTACTCCCCCAGTCCCAGTGACGTGGACGGTGAATCCACCCGTGATCTGGTGCGAAAGATATCCCGCTACGTAGTTTACCTCTTGGCCACGCAGCCTGGAATGCTACCCGTCAGTAAAGACGCAGAAAACAAAGATCCACGACGCAACAGAGGACCAGCTGACCTCGATGACATGGACAACATTAAAATGTTGGGATTAAGTAGCTACTTTTCTGTGGCCGCAACGAAGACTGGCAACAACGACACCCGTGGTAACAAGGACGACGCCTTCTTAAACAGAACGAGAGAGATACTGACAAATATGGGAGTGCCGGTTCCCCGTTCCTGCACAAAAGACCAGTTGTTGGAGACCAAGGAGGCGTGGACGCGGCTTGTCGTCTACATTGCCGGCAGGTCGCGGCCGGAGCTCCACGCGGGGCAGCTGGCGAGAGGAGGCGAGCTCCTCACCCTTGTCTGGTTGTTCATGGCGCACAGAGGACTCGGTGATTCTGTCATGACACCGATCGAGACCACGGACAATGAACTTGCTCGGGGGGAAGGCTTAATACTGTTCTGTTTCTCTGCTCAGGAAACTGACGGCAGCTCCACCCTAGGTACTGTAACACTACTCCTGCATGCTTACAGACTGAATCTACTATACACTGTTTGTATTTAGCACAAGTTCTTCTTTTGTTTAATTTCTTGTCTACTTCCTTTGTTGGCTTTGTCTGGCTCTGGCTTGTTGCAGCTCCTGGCACACAGGTATCGGAGGCGACGGTTCCGCTGGGTGAACCCTGAACAGCCGTCTCGATTCTTCGTTACTGTGTCGGGATTAATTAATCTTACCATGAGAGACAAATCCATGGTGGCAATGATGCGATCATGCCCGTGTTGTCTTCCCATCGGTGTGTAAACGAACACAAGTAACCCCCCTTTATTTAAACTCTTCATACATAGTATAGTGGATCGAACGAACTTATTACAAAATCGACGAGTGCACGCGCACGGAGAACCGTACGCACACACAGCTATATACTGATGTTGCATACTTGCAATCTTGCATCACAACATATGGACCGAAACACATATGTGGACATGTGGTCGACCGGATCCTTCACTGCGAGACAGGGGGGCTCTCGTCATTCACGCGGCACACGTACTTTTCTGTGGCCGCAACGAAGACTGACAACAACACCTATGGTAACAAGGACGATGCCTTCTTAAGCAGAGCGACCAAGATACTAACAAACATGGGATTGCCGGTTCCCATGATACAATGCTGACACGCCCATCAGTCCACTACAGTTGCGTAGTCTATTCACACAGAGCTTTCGGAATCTTGCCATAGTTTCCAACGAGCTGTGAAGCTTCATGGAGCATCATCGCAGAAATTTCTCTAACTGCGTCCTGCAAAACAAACAAGCGTGGAAGAACTTCCATAACTTAATGCATACAACCAAGAATTGGTCTTTCATACGTACCTCCCCCACTCCCGGGACTAACTCATACCCATTGAAGCACCAACAAAAGTGCGCGATGAGCAACCCAGAACTGTTACTACAAATAACACATAAAAGTGATTCTCAGCTCTCTGAATGGTCTTTTTGCCATTACAGCGCCAAAACGAAATGAACTGTCCGAAATCATACAAACCTGGGCTACCTCTCTAGTTGGTCGTGGTAAAAATAAACGGATGCCCCTTGCCAACCGTGCACCCATCGGTCAAACAGTATGGAGCCACATGCCTCCATGCCCTTCTTTAGTAGGTTCAACACGTGGATATGTGATCCGTCAGGCACACCTGCAGCACCACTGCCACCACTGCACGGGTCGAACACAACAATGATATTGTCCCACATTCTCCATGCGTAGCACACCCAACGGTGCACCAATATAAAAGGGAAAAAAAATCTGCCAACAAAGCACAAGGTCATATGCAACTCATGAGTATGATAATGATGCACACAACTGAACACACGCAGAAAAAAAAAACTATACCATAATACATATCAACTAACCACCTTGCACAACGGGACTTCATAACCTATGTGATTCCAAATAACCTGCTCTTTTATCGACGACTCGAAGCATCTCGGAGATCCGGTAATAAGCAGAGTCTGCAAACACAAAACAAAGCAATGGCCGATGCTGGATCCGAAGGAGTAGATAGTTGCTAAGCCCATCCTAGTCTGATGCTAAAAAATAATAATGATTATTATATATATAGAAAAAGGGCTTACTAAGTCGAGAGCCCTAGTGAACCATGTATAGGCTTCTAATGCCATGAGTGGCACTCTGCCGAAGGCCCAGCTAGGGAAGGCCAATAAAAATTGCCCCCGGCACTTTGCTGTCGCAACCTTAGAAGCCTATGAGTTTGCAACCCGGTCATGCCACCACTCGCAACGAGATCCAAAACCAAAGGGCCTACGGCCATGTTAAGACCGAGGGCCTCGCCCGGGAGAATGGCAGAGTTGATAACTGCTAAGAGCTAGGCACTTGCACAGCCTTGCCCGAAGGCCCCATGGTTGAAGGGCAAATACCGCGTAAGATTTATGATCAAGTATTTGCTCTGTAATGCATGCTTGAACAAGGTGCATTTTCGAGTGTCAAGCTTACTGTTGATACAGTAAAAAGTTAGTGCGCAATGTTATGCAAGTATTGCAATCAGGGAACCATTCAACTTTGTGGCAGCATAACGCCCATATGCCACCGTTCGCGGCAGCCGTCGCGCTTAGACGATGGCATGTGGTTTCGAGTCAGGTGCCGAAACTGGTAAGTGAAGCTCGTTGCTATTGACCTTCGGCACCAAGTCAGAGCATGCGCCAGAATGCGTGCATTTGTTTAAAACAATAAATGGCACACGAGCTACCTATTGCTCATGCTTGTCGTAGAACCCCTCGGGGATCCGTGTGCTCGTGCGCCATAGCTGCAACCTAATAACCCGATTGTCAAAGCTTGCGCCAAAATGAATGGTCACCACAACGCAGCTTAGACATATAACGACTACTTGTCAAATGATTGCTCCCTCCTAGCTTGTCACCTTCGGTCCGGAGTATATATACAGTCTATATACGATATTGGCACCTACCACCAAAGAGAACGACCCTGTAACTTGCCGAAGAGATATTGTCGAAGGCATGTACTATGGCACGTCGTGGTTTATAGGGCGATGCAACGCCTCGAAGGGTTGGATGAGTGTTGCCGTCCTACAGCATAGCACCAGAGGCGGTTACGTCCAAAGCCATGTGATAGCACGTGCTCCATCTTGTTTCAAAAAATAATAACGTAACTCGTGCTCCGGCCCACACATGCATGGCTTGTTCTGTAGGTTGCAGTTATCCTTCGATTTTACTAGAGGAGCCTGGTTTGTGGTTGTTCACTTGTATCTGGCGCTACGCACTGCCGTGTTATCTGCTGCTCCAAGCACTAATGCATGACGGTCACCACAACCATGAAGCTCATAATGAACCGAAGGCTAGGGAGGGGTTCTAAGTTAGTACTGCACTTTGTTACAGAACACTACACCAATAGACACACCAGAGGCTCACCTAGCGGTGGGGTGTAGTGAGTGTCGAAGGCTCAAAGCCGGAAGTCTGCAGCTAAGTAGAAATCCCGAGTGGCTTTTGGCTGCTTAACTAGACACACCGAATCAAGAATTATGGTTAACAAAATCATACTAGAAGTTCATACATGTCAACTGTTATGCCAGGGAGGGGTTTCCCGCGCATGGGGCGAAGCTATCTATAATGTATCCCGGAGATGTGGCCCGAACCGTGACCAGTTTACAACTGCTACACACGCAACAAATGTATACTTTGTTGTTGCCCTTCGGGTACAACTTTGACATCATCTATTGTCTTTGGACCTAACTATATCAGCTTGCCTGTAGTTTGTGCTCTATTTGCAGATGCAACCGAAGGGAAGCACTAGAGAATCTCATCCGAGGGTTCCACTTAGAACAAATATCACAAGCTGAACTGTCACATATTTGGGATCTGAAGCTAAGAAATGTGGCTGAGTGACATACATTGTTCATCTTTTTATCATTCACACTTCATACATGTGCATCATGAGCATGCACAAACATATAATATCACATAAGCATCCATCATGCATACAAGTGCATGGTAAAGTAATATTGGTCATCTTCTTTTCGCTTCAATGCCGGGCAACTACGGCCTGAGGACCCAAAGGGACACGTCCTTTACTTTTTGTGCAAAGGCAACTACGGCCTGAGTCCAGACAACTACGGTCTAATGCCGGGCAACTACGGCCTGATGCTCTGGAAGGACATGTCCGGAATGCCGAGCGCGACACTACCCGATGCCAGGCAACTACGACATGATGCTCCGAAAGGACATGCCCGAAAAGCCGAGGGCAGTACCTCCCGATGCCGAATAACTACAGTTTGAAGCATGCCGAGGCCTGACGAGGCGCTTGGCACATATGTTTTATATGGCATGAATTATCTTGCCTTCATAACTATTAAAGAGCTCAAGGGCACGTGATAAGATACATGATACCCGAAGCTATAACTTATATAGAAAGCCCGAGGGCACTAGAGTGAGTACATGTTACCCGAAGACATAAGCTTCTACATGTAGCCCGAAGGCCACGACTTCTCAAAAATTGTGAGTTAGGGCAAGTGCATGAGTTCTTATGGCATTTTTTCTATTTGATGTTGTTGTTCGACAAAATCCCGAAGGTTGGCGCTTGAAGCTTGTAGACGACATGCGATGCTAGGGAGGGGTGTAAGCCATCGGCCTTGACGCAACAATTCATCCACCCATGCTTGGGAGGGGTGTAAGCCCACGACCTTGAGATGCAACAGTAAATCCATCCACACCAGGGAGGGGGCTAACCCCTCGGTCTTGCGATACAACTTAAGTGATTTTTTCACTTCCCCCCAACAACAGTCAAAAGGGAGGAGGAGTACATATAAATATTTGCCTATTATATTTGACTGTTGTATGTGAGAAAGTGAAATTACTTACCTCTCTTTCGGACTCATAGTAGCTAATAAAAGTATATGCGTGTTCCAGAAACCATTTCTGTCAAAAATTCAACTTTCAGGTTGGGTCCAAAATAATAAAGACATCGGCCTAGCTATCATTACCAAGAAAGATTCTTGCCTTCAGCACGACTCCGGGTTCCAAAGCAAGGATGCCTTTGGCCTAACTTTAACTTCCGAAGAGAGGCTCTCACCTTTAGCCAATTTCAAGTCTCAAGGGCTAGGCAGAAGAACCTCATGAATGTTGCTATGTACTTCTTTCTTCATGTAATATTATAGTGGAATTTGTAATAAGACATATAATTTGATAGTTCATAAATTGAGTCTTTGAGCCATGAGGAGCTATGGTCATTTTTTTATCAGTAGCCCCTCGTGCCTCCGAGAGTCTACAGATGAGGGAGGACTGTTGGAGCTAGGGTTCAAGGAACCCATTGTTTCTCCTTATGGGCTCAATTACCTCATGTTTAACCCATGTAGTCTTTTGGTCCAATTGTAAATCTAAGAGCATTTGTATGTACTTATACCCCCACCAAGAGTAAAATGGTGATTTGTAACACATCGAGGGTAGAAGAGGAATTCCCCTCTTCTTCCCTTTTTATAAATACAAGACCCTAGAGGTCATGAGGGGGACTGATTGATTCATACCGACTCCTTCTCTTCTTGACTAGTTGTATCTCTTCTCTAGCTTTATCATTCCTTTAGGTTGGCATAGACCATTATATGTATGTTGGGTATAATAACCACAAGAGGTGTCCCCGTAACACACGATGAAACTCTTATCGGGATATCTACCTCATAGGAACCACCCTCGGCACAACCCTCATTGATGGGATTTCCTCAGCTGCCTTTGCATCAAGTATATGCGTGCCATAGCTTTCACAGCCATGGCCTCTGGCCCCCGGTTTGCAAGATCTGACATAGCCTCCAAGACATTGGCACAGCCAAACAAGGTGCCCCCCAACGCTGCCATGAGATACATCGGAATGCATGTCCGACATAATCCAACCCACCACGTCACCTCCATTACAATTGTGACCTGGCCATGAGATGCACTCGCTAGAACCACCTATGATATCTCCTTCAAACCGTGGCTTCTTGGCCATCTTGCCAGGATGCTCGTTCCCACAGAGCACACAACCATCCTCAGAACATCTAGCTCCCTCCGAAGATAACAACCCCGTGTTCTCACAAAATGCTTCCTCTGTGAACACAAACAGCCATATGTAAGGCCAAGCAAATAAACAGGCAACACACCAATACTGTGACATACATAAATACATAAAACTAAGGATTGATATGACATACCGAGCAGCCACAAAGAGTTGTCATGCTGCAGTTTGTAGTTGTATCCGTTCATTAAAGGCTCGACGATGGTAGCAACAGCTCTCGTCAAAGACCTCCATTGTCGATCACTGACTTCCATCAGCTTCCTCTTGTGATCCAGAAAAGCCAAGTACAACGGACCAGCCACCTAAAAAAACGCAAACAAAACAGGTGGGAGAGCAATGAGTGATGGTAACAACGTAGGCACACAAATTATTAATACCGAATGCAATTTTTTCTGCCATCACCGCAAAACCCAAACCTAAGAAAAAAGGACATAACCAACTCACCCCAAGCGGAATCTTCAACTGCCTTGTCATGAGAACAGAGTCATCCAAGAGATTACTCTGGCCACACTTCTCTGAAATGGCCTTCCTTTTCCTAGCCTCCGTGCCCCAAGAATAACATACCTCTGTTGGGGAACGTAACTGTGCAGATACCTAAAGTCAGATATCGCTGCAACAAAACACATACAAAACAAACATCCCTCAACCCCCCCCCCCCCCCCCCCCCCCAAGAACATACGAAAAAATTCCTAACAAAACTATTTCTATGACTGAAACTAACCTGAGATACTCCATAATCCACATCGGCACGACCGTCCCCGATAGAGCTGCTATCCCCAAGTCCATACTGTCGAGGTAAAGTACCTGTCAGCATCGAAAACAATGGAACGAGTTAAATCTTATCAGAGCCTCACGTGACCATGAACTCATGAATATCAGCAAGGAGTTCGAGAGATCGCACCCAATCCCACAATGCAAAATGAACAACAATGACGAACAGACAAAAAGTAACATCATTTGAACCTGTAGGAACAAAGAGCAACCAGTCAGACTCGACACGCGAATCCTCTTCATTATGTCTGTCTACAGCATTACCACGGCATCCATAAGCTGTTGCAACACGAAAGCGGACCAATCAAACGTATGTATCTCTTCAGGGTCAGCCAGTGCATTCCAATACTCTACAGTAGCATAATCATGCTTCACAGAGGGCACAAATAAGCAAGACATTACAAACACTACAAACGCAGCCTTAAAGGAACGGTGCTCCTCTTTGCTCATCACCGTTCCATACTCACGGTCCAGAACCTCTTGAGCAGCCTTGATGCTTCTCTGATCCTTTGCCTCTAACCCGGGAAAATTCCTAGAGAAAGTACTCTTCATCTCCTTTCAGGCATTCTTTCTGTCCACAACCCTCTTCCCGGAACAAGGAATCCCAAAAACAAGACCAACGTCTTCATTAGAGAATGGAATGGTCCTCTGATCATCCAACACCATTGCTTGTGAGTCTACATCTACCTTACTCATCAACCATACAGAGAACCGTTGATTCATATGCCTCAAAGGGGGGAAATGGAGCAGCCCGCCAAACCCAATCTCCCTCACAAGCCTCCTCTTAATATCATCAAAACGAGAAATCACCTCATGCACCGACCTGACAGCACATCTGGAAATTACGACCTGCCCTTTACCCTTCACAGCACACTGCTCATTCGCCAAATCCAGATTCGCGTCTCTGAGCTCACTCGGATGTTTTACAACTAGCTCCGTGCGGAACCCAGAACTACACGACATCTGCCAAAACGCAAAATCCAGCTACTGAAACTGCAAGTATAAAACAGATCCAGCATCATACCTATATCAAAACCTATCTAAGCCGCAATGTACAGGTTCAAATCTTACTGGAACTGCTGTACCTTCAAATAAAATAGCAGGCGCTGGCGATACGGAGCTACCTCTTTGGTGACCAATTAGATGGAGGTTGTAGAGCGGCCGACCGAGCAAAATAATCCTAACGGCGGCGAGCCCCTGAGAATCGCCGGCCAAATAAACTCTGCGATTAAGGCCTCAAAGTCCAGCCGCCAGCAAGAATGCTCGCGAATATCACTCGTTTGCTCATAGCAATGGGAGTAAACCCACGCTACTACGGGCGGCACCAAAGCGGTGAGAGAACTGTGCACGGCATTAAAAAAATAATGATATCCTGCCAACGTCTAGTCATTTCACCCTGGCTGACATGATAAAAAGATTAAAAAAAAAACAATTGCTCCTGCAGTCCTGCTTACCAACAAAACCGTGTGATTAACTCGACCTGGTTGAGACGGCGTCACATATACTTCCCGAAAGTACCCACGCTCCCACTTTTTTCGGGATTAATTAATCTTACCATAGAAGACAAATACATGGCCGACTGGTGGCGATGATGCAGTTATGCCCGTGTTGTCTTCCCATCGGTGTTTATAAACGAACACAAGTAACCCTCCTTTATTTCAACTCTTCACACTGCATACAGTGGATCGAACGAACTTATTACAAAATCGACGAGTACACGCGCACGGAGACCTTACGTACACGACACAGCTATATACTAATGTTGCATACTAGCAATCTTGCATCACAACATACGAACAGAAACACATATGTGGTCGATCAGATCCTTTACGGCGAGACAGGGGGGCTTTCGTCGTTCCCGCGCCAGCCGGCGGCCTCGTTCGCGCGGCACAAGTACGCCACGGCGGCGTCGTCGTCGTTCTCGCGGCGGCACACCACGAAGCTGGAGCCGCCCTCCAACACGGTGTACAGCCGCGGTGGATCCAGAGCAGCAGCTCGCGGCG
Organism: Eleusine coracana subsp. coracana; assembly: GCA_032690845.1. NCBI lineage: Eukaryota > Viridiplantae > Streptophyta > Magnoliopsida > Poales > Poaceae > Eleusine > Eleusine coracana. Next base: position 51,312,466 of record CM064427.1, on the reverse strand, counting down.
GGACGCGCGCCGCGTCCTCCAGGAAGACCACCGTGATTACAGCGTTCTGGGCGCCGTCATCAGCCGCGTGTTTCATCAGCACCTCGGCAGAGGGCGGCGCGGTGTTCTCGCTCCGACGACGCGACGACGCCGATCTGTAATCGTCGTAGTTGAAGTTCATGGGAGGCGGGTCGTCGCCGCCGTCCTTGAGCTTAACGTCACCATCCTTGTTTAAGACGGCGGTGGCCTCGTCTGCAGAGAATAATATGCATTCAGTTAATATAAGCAGATCGAGGTTTTTGAGAGAACCTGCTGATGATAGGATTCTGATTCTATTCGTTGATTCATCTATCAGTGAATTACCGCCAGAATGGGAGTGAAGGAGCTCGCGGATGGCCTCCGGCATGGGCGCGCCGGGGAGGGCCGCGCGCCAGAAGGCCTCGGCCGGCGACATCCGGGCAGCATTCGCCAACAGCTTATTGTTCCCAGTCGGAACCTGACGAGGATGAAGAAACAACAGAAATGCATCAGCAAATTAACTCGTTGTATCAGAGTTTTGAGTCGTTCACAGTTTCGCATGTGAGGCCTCATATCAAGCAATATGCATGTCTCGCTTTTAATTTGTTGCACCGTGAGAACCGTGGCGGCGAGGATGAGAGCGAGGACGCACGCCATGGGAGTAGGGTCCGGCGGAGAGTGAAAAGGGCTTTTGAGCTTCTGACGTGCTTCTTCAGTGAGAGACCTCGATCGTGGGGAAACAAGAGTAGTGTTGGCGTCATATTTATAGACGGCCGGGTGCATGCCACGGGATTGGGATATTCATGCACATTGTGTAGTGATAATTTTTGGGCTATAACAATAATGACACCTGTCATCTGTAAAGCTGATATGGATGGAAACCGTGAGACACTGTGAGAGAGCGACATGGAACTGAAAGCGCTTGTTGGAATATAATCATGGGTGACGATGCTGCTGCCGCCCGGGGCGTTTTGCATGGCTGCTGGGAAGGAGGAGAGCGACACGAAACGGACGCCCCCGGTGATTCTCGGATGCTGCTAGCTGTGTGCGCGACATGAAACAAACGCTCCTGCTGCATTGTGTCCATCTCGATTGCCTAGGAGAGGCACCGACGACGACACGCATCTGATGACTGGACGTGGAAGATGGAACGATCGGAACGTGATCTCCCATGACGCGGGTATTTCCGAACGCTTGAATTTATTTCGATCGACAGGAAAATAGGTTGCATTTCTTCCGGATTTAGTCCATGAACGGGCCGAAAATACTGACGAACCTTCTTGAGCCCATTATCTTTGGTGGACCACAAAGACGAACAGTTACCGTTTTGCCACGAGCCCACAAAAACCTTTGGGCCTACTCTGACAGGAAGAGCTGAGCCCACTTCGGCTGCAGGGCCCATGGCCTTCACGACCTGGGCGTCGGCAATAGCAAAGCGCCCGTGCGCGCTTGTAAAAGCCGCAGCCAGCGAGAAACACCCGACCATGGTCCCGGTCACTGCTGCTACTGCCGAGCCTTTCTTGCTTGAAGAGTTCACAGGCGAGGCCATGAGCTGAGGTGAGCGAGGGCTTACTGGCACCAAACATGCACAGAACAACAAGATGCGGCTTCTAATCTGCCATTTGTTACGCAAGATATGTGATCTCAGACCTGAACCAATGGTTCAGAACCATATATTCATTCAACATGTCATACTACGCAGGTGAGCAGTGAGCGTGACCTCATACTTCATATGCATTCAACATGCTAACCAGCGCCGGAAGCACATCCATTTACTTGGTATACACATCATACATGCCGTGACATCAGCTGAAACAATGGCATGGTCGCCGTCCCCAACGAGATAAGATTGTAATGCTGCAAAAACCACGATGCTACTACCAAGTACCAACACCGCATTTGTCCTATTACTGTGCATCTTCTCCCAGAACAGTTTTACTTACTCACCAAATAAGATAACAAAAACATCTTCGATGAGGCATAAGAAGAAGGTACATCAAGATGAACATAAGAATTTCCCAAGTACAATACCACCAGAGTTAATTAAAAGATAAAAGTGTTCGCTGATCATGGTTCTGTTGTTCAGAATTGAGAAAGAAACAATATCAAAAGCAACCCAGATGCCTAGGACTCCTTCCAAACCAAATATACCAATGGTGTGCCCATCCTACTCAGTGATACAAAAAACGAGAAGCAGAACAATAGTTTCATGTCTTCATGCCTAAGCATACCTAAACTGAAGGCATTTCCAAATATCAAATAAAGCAGGCCTTGTTATTGAAGCAGAAGAAATGGCTGTGCTGTAATAATGTGAAAAGGCCAATTTAACACAACAGACCCAGCCATAGCAAAGTTTCAGAGTAAAAAAATGGGAGTGCCTCAACTATCATCAAAGTTTCAGAAAAGAATGTCTCAACTATCGCCAAATCCACACGACATGCATGAAGGCAATACCAATGGCTCCATATGAGTAGTTGTGAGCCTGTGACGTTAGACTCAATTGAAGGGAGAAGAAAACATATACAAATACTTGGGAGTGATTCGGTGACCAATAGGTCACCAGGAACCACACTTGCACATCCTAAGTGTAGACACTGAAACAAATAGAAATTCAACAAATAAATACCTATTTATGCACATCTATGTATTTTTTTTCCCATTTACCAGTGCAAGCTCCAATAATTTGCATTCCTTACATTGTACAGGTGCACAGTGAAAAGTGCGGTCATCATTGGAAAACTTGCCAATATGAAAGAAGTTATACATCAAATATTTCACTTTGCAAGACTAACCGAACTAGTTGTGAGCCTGTGACGTTAGACTCAATTGGAGGAAGAATAAAACATATACAAATAATTGTGAGTAATTCGGTGACCGGTCACCAAGGAGCCACACTTGCACATCTGAAGTTAGACACTGAAACAAATATAAATTCAACAAATAAACACCTATTTATTCACATCTATGCATTTTTTCCATGTCCCAGTGCAAGCTCCAATAATTTGCATTCCTTATATTGTACAGGTGCGTAGTGAAAATTGCTGTCATAATTGGAAAACTGGCCAATAGGACTAAAGAAGTGGTTCCTCAAAATTTTTCACTTTGTAAGACTAACCGAAAGCGTTACTTGTAATACACACATACAAACAAAATAAATCATCTGAAAGGGAAAAAGGTAAAAGAGCAGTAATGTAGTATTCATTCAACCGCATAGCAATGTGGCAAGACACATTTATTAACCGAGTGCATCCCGCCAATACAGTTTCAAATGTTTCCACAACAAGATCTGAACGATAGCAAAACAAGTGATGTTTGAAAATATATAGGCAGCCATGACATGCAAAACTACTGATAGATGGTTAATTCAGAGCTCAAATCATTTAACGACTTGAGATTGTTGTAGACTTGTAGTTCAAGCATTAGCTGATTAGCAGAGCAAAATACAATGAATACAACTCAAGACTGTCATGACACAACTACATTCTGGCCAGGATGTTGCACAGAAAAATAAAGAACAGGATTTGCACAATAATTACGGGACAACCGCATAATACTTATCAGATTACACCATCCGAAGAGTTAGACATACACTAGCAATGCAATCAAAGGGCCTCCCCCAGTACAGATACTTACCCGGATTCTAGAACAAACGGCTCAATTTATAAGCTCGGGGGGAGGCCCATAAATCATCAACAAGTCTTATTACGCGGCAACAACAACAGCAACAAGAACAACACCATCTGCGCTTAGGATGAAATGACTAACTTGCAACGATGATACATTACTGCTGGGGAACGTAGTAGTAAGCGAGGGGGTCGGTGGCGGGCACACCAGGAGCAGGGCGCGGGATCCCGGCAGCCGCAGCCGCGGCAGCTGCGGCGGCCGCGTCGGCGTCCTTGGCGTCATCGCGCGGCACGATGTCGACAAGGAAGTCGAACACCTCGGTGCGCGCGATGGCAGCGGCAATGTCGGACTTCTGCAACGTGCGGCGCTTGTTCTCCTCGGCATGCGCCCAGCCGCGGTGGGTGAGCTCGAGGATGAACATCTCGCATGCGCGGGCGAAGACGACGGGGGCCTCGGCGGCGATCATGCGGACATCCTCGTCCGCCTTCATGATCTTCTTGATGCGGGCGAGCGGGAGGTTGTGGTTCTTGAAATCGGTGGTGGCCTCGATCTCGCGGTACTGCTCCGCCCAGAACATCTGGAGCTGCTGCTGCGCGGCGGCGGCCTGCTGGGCCGCGGCCGCGGCGGGAGGCACGTAGAGCTGCGGGGCGTAGGCGGGGGCGCCGGCGGCCGCGGCGGGAGGGTACGCCGCCGGAGGGTAGGCGACGGGGGCGCCCATGACGGGAGGCGGCGGAGGGGTGCTGGATTTGGTGGGATCCATGGATGCGGGGGCGGGCAGCTAGGGTTGTGCCTTGTGCGGGCGGGGGAGGAGGGGATTGGGGGGAAGCGGAGGAGGAAGGGGATGCTGCTTTTCAGCTGGTGATTTTTTTTGGGTTTGGAGCTGATTTGTTTGTATTATCGTCCAGCCCTTCTCGCCTAGAGAAATGGTGGAAGGTTGGAACTTGGAAGGATTAGCTTAGCTGTGTTCACACCTCACTCTCACTTCGCGCAGTATTATTTATGGCATCTTAGTCTGACTTTAACTATGTATTTTATTTGGAAGAGCCAAAAGTCTCTTTAGCTTTTAAGAAATTTATCTTATCTTATCTTATATATTTACTAATTGGAGGCTCCTTAAAAGGCCTCCATATTAATCGGAGAAAAATCCTAAAAATTCTCACAAAAAAGTAAAACATCCGACCATTGAATCGTGTACTCAACAAATCGTAGTCATTAGATCTAACATGATTAAAATTACCCACCTTTATCATTATAAAAATTATATCCCAAAATACCCCTAATAATATTAATAAATTACCCACCTTTTACCACTATAAAGAAATAAACAAATTTTAACCCTTTTTTAGTCCAATTTTATAACATATGCAACCCATGGGCCATGCTTAAGTAGTATTTCAGTCCGATTACCCATAATCCCCATGTATTTGGGGAAATAAACATAGATCAGAGCTTCCATATTTTTGTTTATGCACATGTAAAAGTGAAAATAATGCAGGTGCTTCATTCATAAAACTGACTAAAATTTTGAGAATAAAATTAGATAGCGTGTCTTTCATTTAATAAAGTGGTGGTTTGGCATCACATTAAAATTTTAGATTACTCTATTCAATACCATATGTTTGATAATGTTTTTAATTTAACAAACCGTAGTCATTAGATCTAACATGATTAAAATTACCTATATTTGCCACTATAAAAATTATATCCCAAAATACCCCTAATAATATTAATAAATTACCCACTTTTTATCACTATGAAGAAATAAATAAATTTTAACCCTTTTTAGTTCAATTTTATCATGTATATAACACATGGGCCATGCTTAAGTAGGATTTCAGTCCAATTACCCACAATCCCCATGTATTTGAGGAAATAAACATAGATCGGAGCTTCCATATTTTTGTTTATGCATATGTAAAAATGAAAATAATGCAGATGCTTGATTCAAGAAAACTGACTAAAAATTTGAGAATAAAATTAGATAACGTGTCTTTCATTTAATAAAGTGGTGGTTTGGCATCACATTAAAATTTCAGATTGCTCTATTCAATACCATATGTTTGATAATGTCTTTAATTTAACAACATGATGGTTTTCATATTTTGTTCATTTAAATTAATGATAGTTAATTGCATTGTTGCATTGCACCGATATATGAAACTATTATTTCTTTGCTTTTCTATGCAAACTATAAGAAGAATTTTCATAAGGATATTGGTATGCATATGGCTACGGTATTCTCCAAGTTACGTACCACACTCACTCAACCAATTACAGGGCTCATCTTCCTTCATTATGTGAGCCCAATCAAAGACAAATCTTTCATAGGCTGATTACGATGAAGTGTTGCTGGATTCATTAAGCAATGATCATGGTTAAGTGTTGATGATGATACCATTTATCTTAAATTCTGACCTCGCCTCCTGCCTCTGTAGGTACCCTTGATCACAACACAAGAGTTGTATATATAATTGCGGGTCCGTGCAGATGCACGGGTTTAATGGACTAGTTTTCTATAATCTCCAACAATGGTTTGTATTTCGGAGAGATAAATTGATGGAGGACGGCGCTCGCCTGGACGGTCGTCAGCCACGAAGATGTTGCAGCGGCACCACTATGGTCGCCGACCCGCCTCCTCGCGCAAGGTCGCGCCACCGGCCCATCACTTGTCTCCCCGCGCGAGGTCACGTCACTAGCCCATCGTGCGCCTGCCACCGCTGCATCTGCCTCTGAGCTCACCTCCACGTCTCCCCTTCACGCCTCTCCTTTGCGCTCGACTCTGCCTCTACGCCTTCCCTCGGAGTTGTTCGGCCTCGCGTCAGGACGACGCTAGCAATTTACAATCGGAGGAGAGATGATAGTCAAATTTAACTACTTTGTCCCCTCGAATGTAAAATGCATCGTTCGATGCATTCCCTTGTTGCAAACCAAAATCATGTGCACAATAACGATTCGAAAACCATTTTTGTATTTGTCTACCGTGGTTGGAGTCAGTATTAGGATCGAAGTCAATTTCCAAATCATCAAGAGAGTAGTGCACAGCACAAATCGTTATTACAAGTTAGAAGCGCACAGTGACAACGTAGTAACAAGATGTCCAAGTGAACATCAGCTTCTACTACATATGCTACAAGTGGATCAGAAAAATAACAGAGCTGGGATGCAGCCACCGTAAATAAGAGTCTCACCTTTTTTTTCATATCAAAATTAGAGTATGCAGCCACCGTAAATAAGAGTCTCACCTTCCTTTTCGGGCCAAAATTGGAGTTGGAGGGAGAACACAATGACCTACCGAGACTGTAATGAGGGTGAAGAGCAGAGAAAATAACCGGGTTCACCTCCATGACGGAGACACCATATTTTCGATAGTTAATATAGATTTTTGTCGGCTTATACTAATGAGCTCCTATCTGTAACGAATCTAGGCCTACCTAATGAAGCCCCAAGCACTGTTCTTACAATTTAGCTGACAGGAGCGATGGATGATTTAGCTGATAGACACGTACCAAACTTATTTTCGTCTATTTGATGCAGAAAAACTGATTAAAAAAAGAGTCTGAAAAGTTGCTTTGTTTGGAAACATGAAACTCATCGTTTGTTGGTGAATTTTAATCACCGTAGGCTGATAGTGCTACTGCAAGATGAGAACTAGTCGAGTTTTAGCGGGCATACTAACGTGAGCTGTTAAGAGCATTTTGTTTTAGTGGCTGGTTTTAGAGGCAGGACTTGCTCTCTGAAAGAGTTGCCACAATAACACGGAGTAAATTCTCTCAGTAACTGTACAATAACCGACGAGTTACTGACGAAACATTTTGACCAGTTAAACATGTCAATGCGATGATACTGTACAAGATTGAGATATGAAATGCTTTGGAACATTCAAGAATTTCAGCATCTCTCGCACTCGGCAACACCGTGTTTCACCGTCTCACGGAGAATGTGATGTTAGTTGTCGTGGATGGGCACAAAAACGATCTCGGAATATCGACATGTATTTTTCGGAGTGACAAGTGCATCGCCGTCGTTCGTTCGTTCGTACAACAGTTTCCATGCTGCAGAATGCGAAAGGCGCCCTAAAACATGTAACGCTAAAAATGCTAAACTCCGCACACACATTTCACGCTCTGTTCACACTTGGCACTCATACGGCCCTGAGCTGCAAATAGGAGGATGAGTGGGCAAGAATTTGTGGTGCGGCTCCCGCCCACTTAAGCAAGATTTTCTTGGCTTCCCTTCCCTATGGTGGAAAAGCTGTTCAACTCCCAACTAACTTGTGCAATTTTTTCTCCCACTTGAAAAGGATAGTAGTATTTGCTCAACTGGGCTCCACAAGCTAGAGAAAAAACAGTAGTAATAAACAGAGAGATGATAATGCGGCACGAAGCACGTCGTTTTCACCGCTTCACTTCCCTTTTCGGAGAAGCTTTATTTGCCAACAAATATTTCAAGAACATGTGATATTTTGACGAGGAACGGAGCATCGATTTTCATCAAGATATTTACAGACTCAAATCTGGGAAAGACGAAAAACTGGTAAGAATCCGATCGATGCAGTGGAAGCACGCGCTAAGCTAAGCTCCCTCTTCTCTTATTGCCTTCACAAATTGAAGGGGGAGCTCGATCGCCGTCTCCAAGCAGAGCCATCATCTTACTCTTACATGCCAGTATAGTATGTATGTTCTTGGAATCACACGCTTGTACACCACGAAGATTACCGTCGTCGGAGGAATACTAGTAGTAGCTAGTCGATGCAGGTGCCGCAGGGCCCGAACCCGCCGCTGCACCCGGGTCCGGTGCCGTCGCAGATCCCCGCGGCGCCGACGAACACGGGGCTCCCCCGGCTGCCCTGCTGCCGCTTCCGCCTCCTCTTGCCGTCGCCGTCGCTGTCGTCGACGAAGGTGAAGATGATCCACGACATGACGGACAGCCACAGGATGACCGCGCAGTAGAGCGCCTCCCCGCACAGCCCGCCCTCCGCCACGCTCAGGAACTCCGCGCCCATCTCCTTTTCTTTTGGATGCTATGGAATGCAAGTGTGTGCCTAGCAGTAGCAGTAGCAGTAGCAGTCAGAGTGTGTGTATCGATAATGGGCGCCGATGGTTTTATAGCGGCTGGGTTTGGCTCGACGTTGGGCGGCTGGGGGCGCAGACGTCCACGTCGCCGCGCGTGCCCGGGGGTCGCGTGCTTTTGCTTTGCTTAGCGCCGAGGAGTTTGTTTGGTTGCCTCATCATCGCTACCTGTGGGCGGGTTTGGAACCGGTCCATCTCGGACGACGCACCCGTCCATATCCTAACCGGGCTTCTACTCTACGGCTGTACTACTACCCACTGCAAACGGCGGTATTCCATTCCATGGGGGGTGAAGAAATTAAAACGGATGCATGTGAAATGTTCTGACTTCTAATCCCGTGCAGGTTTTTGATACATGTTTACGAGCGGCGTAATTCGTTGGCCGAGTCAAGTCGTGTGGGTGTTTGATTTGTGGGATTAAGTACGTACACGCCACGTCGACATGGGGCAATTAACGTGGGCGGCAAGTGGTTGAGCGCCTGCGCTAAGCAATCGAGAGATTGCTTCGTGCCCTCATGTTCGCGCCCGGTGACGTCTCAGCCGGTGCCGGTCTCGGATGAGATGATGATGGCGAGACCCAGTAGCGCAGATGATGGCTTAAGAATTAAGGAACAAACAGGAGAGTTATCATCGAGTAGTGATGGTGATGCGGGCGTTTGATTACAGAGGCCTTGACGTGCAGGGGAATTTCGTCGCGATGTGTCGTCAGCGCAAAAGGCATAGATGTTCGTTTCCACCAGGGGAACTTTTATCTCACGCAGTTTTTTCACTCGCTGGATGTCGTCCGAGGTCAAGTCAAGCGTGACGATGGCAAAATTATCTTTGCTGCCACCTCTATTTACCATAGTTTTTCTTTTGCGAGGACTCTTATTACCATACTTAATTGAGCATGAGGCGGGGGCAGTAGAAGTGTGAAACGTCTCCTAAATTACTTTTGTTTGAACGGCTTCTCTTGCCGTCAGAAACCAATGCTCCACGTTCAAATTTCGGAGCCTGCATCTGGTACAGCTTCAAATGGTTAATTGTAATTCACTAATCTATGATATTAATCATATATCATAATTTTTAAGTATTTTTTCCTTCTATGTTGCTCATGACATCTCATACAATCTATTATCTTTTTATATGAAGATAAATAAGAATCACCACATTTGTTCTTAAGGTCAGGGTTTAAAAAACCGATTGAACCGTGGAAACCGGATCACACCGGTCTTATGGTTTTTGCGAAAACCGGAAAAACCGCTTGATAAACCGCTCAAATATCAAAATCCAAATTTGAATGAAATTTTAGAGCCAACCGGTCGGTTTCTCTGGTTTATCGCTCGGTTTATTGAGAAAATTTCTTCTTTCGAAAAACCGCTCGGTTTCTCCGATTTATCGCTCGGTTTCTCCGATTTATCGCTCGGTTTCTCGATTTATCGCTCGGTTTTACTGGTTTTTGAAATTACAATTTTTTTCAAAATTTCAAAATTTTAAAAATAATTCGACCGAAAACCGGTCATCCGCTGAAACCGGACCAGACCGGTTTGGTCGAAAACGTTGAAAACTGACCGGTTTTTGTCGGTTTTTCAATCCATGCTTAAGGTCATGAAAATTACCATATTAATCTGAATAAAATAAAGATTTCACTGTTGATTTTAATGATAATCTGTTGGTTTATAATGAAGCATAGAGTCTACATACAATACAAGCCCAATCCAAACGAAAAATAATAATAAATAAAAAAGAATAGAGAACGTATGCTGTAGAGTCTGTTGGTCATATGATGGATCAAGAAAAGGACAAGATCTTTTGCAGATTATTAAAAAAAAAGTCTTTTTTATAAAAATGCAAATTAAAGCACAACATACGTGAAGAATAGAAATGGGAAAAGTCCATTTTACTCCCCCTAACAATTTACTTTGTCTAATTTACACCTCGAATAAAATCTTGGCTCAATTTAATCACTCAAACAATTTACTCCCTAATGTACTTTGTCTTGTTCGTTTCTATTTGTATAATGTGAATCTAGTACTGAAATTTTACACAATAATAGTTTTTATTCAATATTACATTGAAAAAATATAAAGTATATTTTACGCATATGTTATATAGTTTAATAATATATAATAGTACTATAACTATAGAGCTCTAAAATTATATGCAAAAATTTATGAAAAATAGAAAAATATATTTTTCATATGGTGATTGTTGTAATCTTTCACAGTGCAAAATTTGAGCATCAAATTCAAAGTATACAAAGAGAAACTAAAAAGACATATTATAATAGAGAGTAAATTGCACTAACTTGAATTGTATGAGGGAATAAATTGAGCAAAAATTTTGTTCGGAGAGTAAATTGGATAAACTAGATTGTTCGGGGGAGTAAAATAGACTTTTCTCAATAAAAATCACTACGACAACCTGGCATCAGCAGTAAGACAAACAAAAGGAAAGAGAAAAAGAAATGATATCAGCCATTGAATTTCATTCTAGAGAAGTCCTATTTTTTTTTATTTGAGCATGCATGTCCCTATATTCTAGAATTAAGCATGTGTGCCAGTGATTACACGGCGATTCGTGATCGACCCCTACCGGATGGAAATCTTTCTCTCTCTTTTTTGTTAAATCTGAGTGTAGTAGAGAAAGAGGTGGGGTTTGATATCAAAATAGCTGAAATTTTGTATAACAAAAATCATAGAAAAGATGAGCTTATCAATGAAGAGATATAACCTTTAAACATAAGTCAATATTCAATATACTTTTATCAAACATGTTATGAAGAAAATATATTGTATTAAGACTAGCCACACTATTAACGTGGGTCTGATTGCTAGTTCATACTATATTTTTCACATCATTAATAACTATTAGTTGAAATTTGATAATTCTAGATACCTCAACATGGTAATTACTATAAGGTTAAGCATTTAGAACTATATTGGAAGCTAAACAAGAGCCCAATTAGTCGGTCAAAGTTATGAGAGATATTAAAAAATTACTATCAAACTATTGCTACTAGTTTGTATTTTAGATAGTAAAACTCCTCTTAACATAACTAATTGATAATTTTGATTCACTTTCAGAAATTTGGTGGTATGTTACATGCAACTTGGTTCATAACTACTCTACATTATAAATTGTGTATATCATGGTTTACTATAAACAAGTATATTAAGTCGATGAGAATGACAACATGTTAGTCGTCAAAAACAAAAGCGTTCTTACCAACATATTCAAGTTATGTATCGAGAGAGTGACATGATTCTTCATTCTCTTAGCGCCTCCCATCTCTACTAACTGGTGCACCGTCAATCGCTCAATAAAAAGAGGTCAATGGGGCATATGCCCCCGCCTCCTCTCAAATCTACTCAAGAAAAATCAATATTTTTCTTCAAAACATGGACACAATAATATGTATGTATGTTGTGTCAAAAAAAATTCACTCTACCGAGTTAAGCTAAAAATTAATTGTTTTATACTTTATTGTGCTTTATTATGTGTTTTGTTCAATTAAATCCATTTTATATTTTGATATTTTTTATCCAACGAAAGCAAATAAAAAAACTATAGCTGTACATGTTTTGTTTGAGATGAAATGTCTTACTTTTTTGAAGAAAGAAAAGTCCAATCTTTGGAACTGGATTTCATTATGGCCATAGGGTAGATACGGGCATCGGATCATGATTTTGTAATATCACCGTTCACCATCACGTTTATGCCTCAACATTTCAGCATATATAATAAGTAGAAACATTAGTAATTATTCACTTTGACGATGTATTGCATTGAGATGATGAGTATACCTAAATATTTGATTCTGATCGAGGCTTCCCTTACACTTAAGATCTGACAAACTAATAACATTAACACAAGTTCATGATCCCTTAGACAAACCCAAAATCTAACCAACACTGTTGCTGACACTAATATGAGCCAGGCAGTGGCGAGATCACGACACGACCTAAAAGTAAACTAACAACAAACGCTATAACAAATTACTCATCGTAGCGTAGGAATCAGCCGACTTTAACAGCCGCCGCCACCTCCACCGCCGCAGCCGCCGCCACCACCTCCTCCTCCGCCGCCGCCGCCGCAGCCGCCTCCACCATGGTGTCCGCCGCCGCCACATCCGCCTCCACCATGATGATGGCCGCCGCTGCACCCGCTGTACGCCGCCACGTACATGCCCGACGTGTCGACCACCATGCCGGACCTCGCGGCGCCGCGGCTCGCCTTCGCCGGCGCGGCCTTCTTCACGGGCGCCGGCTTCTTCTTGGGGCGGGCGTTGTCGTCGTGGGAGTGCCCGCAGATGAACACGGCGAACGTGATGACCCAGATGGAGACGACGAACACGCAGAGCCCGAACAGCCACGACGGGCCCAGCAGGCCGGCGGACGCCGTTGCGCCGGCGGCGCCGGACGCGAGGATTCTCGCCATCAATCAGCTGAGGGGCGGCGTCAAGATCTTCTTCTATTAGCTACTAATAGCTCAAACAGTTATGGCAGCAAGTTTCACGCAAAAAAAACTCTGCCTATAACGTACCAGGCGGCCAGATATATAGGGTGGAAAGAATAATTAGCCGCCTAACCCGGTAACTGATCGAATCTTAATTCGGTTGCTCGGCGGCGACCTGAGTGGTCAACTCCGATAAGGACGGCCTGGACCGGATGATCACGACGAAACAAGGAGAGAATACTGCGGGAGTCCATGATGCCCTCGTTCCACGAACGAGGCGCACTAGACAAGCAGGGACGCATTGCCGCCCATTGAACTGTACTCTGCATCCAGTGAGGACTTTCTACCCTGTTCGGCCACCGCCTCGCGACTAACAAGCCGAGCGTTGAACCTGGGTATGACCCTTATGCATTATGCTTCTCCCCCTCCTAAATGCGAACGCTCGGCGCCTACCATTTTTTTTTTCGTTTGGAAAGAAAAAACATTGCTGAAGAAATTTTCCAACGTGCATAGAAAGTTGCAGTCGTCGGTGTTCCTTCGGAAGGCGATGTTGCTCATGGTGTCGGCACGGCTTGAGGCCCATGCCGGAGGTGAAGCAAGAAGCTGCTGTAGCGTGATAATGAACAACGCGAGGTCGGTGGAATAATGACTGATGCGCACGATGTTACTGTGCTTTAGCCTGTTTAAACAACTTTTCTCAAGCAACCTGGTTAATCCTGCCTTAATTGTCGCTTCACACGTTGCCAATCCACCGGCGCGCGTGGTTGTTTTCTACTGGTTTGAAGCTTGGCGCTGTGTGCGATCCCAAGTGAATATTGCGATTTTAATCGAAGTAAGATTTTCCTAATTACACCGCCTTAAATCTTTTTTCATATTTCAGAAATAGTATTCTTGGATTCGTAAAGAGTTTGAGGTTTGGAATATCATTGTGTTTTGAATACGAATTTCTAACTTCAGCTACTGTTTTGACGTTAGGATGAACTCGGCAGTAAGAGAACAGCATGCTCAAAATTAGGAACAGTGCTCCTTCTTTAACAAAAGAATCAGTTCTCAACCCCATAACAGAAACACTAATTATTGCATAAAAAAAAAAGAAACAGTAATTATGAGTTGCCGGTGCGCGTTCTCGATCGACTCAAGCGGCGAGGCTGCAGACCTGCTTGACAAGGGGCGGGAACAGCGGGTTGAAGGGGAAGCTGGAGAAGGCGTCGAGGATGCACTTGTCGCCGATTTTCTCCAGCACGGAGCAGCACACCTTGCTGACACGCAACTCAAGCTTGGCTAGCGACTCAAGGATGTCATCCACGCAGTTCTCGGACGCCAGGATAGACTTCCAGCAGGCCACGGCCGCCGGCGGCAGCGGCACCATTGGTCCCCCGGGAACATTGATTCTTGGGACAGGACCCGTGGCGTCATCGTTATCGAGGCTAGGCATCCGCTGGAGCCGGCGGTGCGCTGCCGCCTCCATCACCGTTGTCGCCGCCAGAGCACTGGCGACGGCGAGGAGAAGGCATAGTGAAAGGAGGGCGCGGTTAGCGTTGGTCATTGTCGTCTCGAGATGGCTTTGTGTGGTGGTTGATTGATTTGAAGCTGTGCGTAGCTGTGAACTGTTGTAGCGATGTGTGGTACGTTGTTGGGGTATTTATAGTTTGGGAGTAAGAGAATGGTAACGACTGTATTCGATTGATTTGCAAAACGGGCCTTGCCGTTACCACACCACTTCAATGTTCTTAATTTTGTCTTAACTATGTGCAATTTATGTTTACATGGATGAGTTCTTTCCTGTATTACTGCTGAAAAATCGATGCTTTATCGGCAGTAAATAAAAAAAATTGCAGTATTGGTGTTTTGAAAAATAAATCCATGAAAGAGTGCATGTTGCCATGATTAAAATCCAAACTATTTCGATCGCTTCATTTTCTATCTAGCAATAGTTTTCACGATAAGATGAACGTAGTGTTTTTTTTTTCTTTTTTGAAATCGATGAACTTGTCATGTCAAAATTGGTCGGCGTGGAGAAAACCATGCAACAACTGGCCACCATGAAACAGAGCACTCTATAAAAGTGGAAACGGTCGGATGTTGTTATGCCAATATGAGGGACCGCAATCACCAACGGTGAAGTA
This sequence comes from Eleusine coracana subsp. coracana, assembly GCA_032690845.1. NCBI lineage: Eukaryota > Viridiplantae > Streptophyta > Magnoliopsida > Poales > Poaceae > Eleusine > Eleusine coracana. The sequence continues at coordinate 51,297,213 of CM064427.1, read as the reverse complement.
CGTCATGAATCCAAATCCTCTAGAGATGGTAAAACAACAACAAGGGGCGATGAATGTTTATTCTTCTGCTACCTTCTTATCTCCCACATGGTCGTGAGCAACACCGGCATAGGGAGGCGACGGAGCTTAAAATCAGGCAGAGGGAGGTGACAGAGCACAGAAACTAGCAAAAGGTGGTGGCAGCGATGAGGAATGAGGATCACCCGTCTGTCCCATGACGGCGGTCTCTCTCTCTCTCTCTCTCCCACAAACGGATGTGTATCTCTCTTACCGTCAGTGGGATTCTCATGGCTACGGCGCCAGCAGCTGGATCTCCCATGGCGAAGCCTGGCTCAGAAGAGACAAGGGAGAAATGGCGGCGCTGGATGAACACTCTATTAAAAATATGGCTAACACACTCTCGTCACCGGACATCGGCACCGCGCATCTCACAAGTAGCAAAACCGATCGATACGATGCTTATGCAGAATTTGCTTCTGATGCTTTTCCCTTAACATCGAACAAAGTAACAACACTTATTACACAAGATCTAAGATTAGATAAAATGATGATTGAACAATCCCACCGTATCTAACAAAAATTGCTCTGGAACACTAATATGAGCCAGGGCTTAGAGAGATCACAACTCACAAGACGATCTTAACGTGACCAACTATATATACAGCCATCACAAAGAAAAAAGAAAAATAAATAATACAGCCATCATATTCCTATGCAGCCATAGCCATCACAGGAACCTGAACCACCCACTCTAACTGCCGCCGCAGCCACCGCCGCACCCGCCTCCGCCACAGCCGCCTCCGCCGCAGCCGCCTCCACCGTGGTGGCCGCCGCCGCATCCACCTCCGTGGTGGTGACCACCATGATGGCCTCCGCCGCACCCAGCATACGCGGCACTACTGTAGTACGTCGCCGCGTACATGCCCGACGTGTCCGTCCTGGATGAACTCGAGGTGCCGCGGCTCGCCTTCGCCGGCGCCGGCTTCTTCTTCACGGGTGCGGGCTTCTTCACGGGCATCTTGGTGGGGAGTTTGTCGTCGTCATCGTGGGAGTGGCCGCAGATGAACACGGAGAACGAGACGACCAAGACGCAGACGACGAACACGCAGAGCCCGAGCAGCCATGACGGGGCCAGGCTCGCCGACGCCGCGACGGCACCGGGCGCGAGGATTCTCGCCATCGACTACACTACTGGATGCGGACGACAAGATCTTTTCTTCTACTAGAGCAAGTTATTAATTATGGCAGCACGTTGAACGCAAATTGAAACCTCTATCTGTACCTATCAGGCTAATCACGCTATCGGTCAGATTTATAGTAACCAGGATCAAATCCAAGTCCGTTGCAGTATTTGCAGTAAAGCAGAGGTTAACTCGGATAAGCCCCTTGGATTGTCGTCTGATCACGTCGAAACATACACCGAAACGGTTCGTTTTACTACTTCCGTTCAGAGTCACATCAGTCGGCTTGGAAGCTAGGAAGACCGTGGCACCGTGCGTACAAGCTAGCAGAAATGAGCGCGCTATCGTCTTCTTTTGGTTGCCCTGTGTGTTCGTTCCGGCGCCAAGAGAAATTTGCAATTTTGATCGAACTTGGATTATCATGCATGTATGCACCACACCTTAATTTTGGTTCATAACTTCAAAATTAGTATTCCCGATTACGTTTAGAGTTCGAGCATCAGTTGTTTTGGATACGAATTTTAACATATGAATCAAGATTCTAACATGGAAAATCCAAACTTTTTAGATCAGTTCATTTTCTACCCAGCTACTGTTTGGAGATTGGACGTTAAGATGAACTCGGCGTTAAGAGAAAATGCTAAAAAATATGGAACGACACACTGTTCCTTCTCGAAATTAATTAACATAATCATTTCTCTTACGGTAACACTTTATCTTGCAACAACTTCATAATTCACATGAACTCGAAACATTCTCTTTTATTTTGTTGTCGAGTTGCCGGTGGGAGCTCTCGGTCTCAAGCGGCGAGGCTGCAGACCTGCCTGACAAGGGGTGGGAACAGCGGGTTGAAAGGGAAGCTGGAGAAGGCGCTGATGATGCAATTGTCGCCGATCTTTTCCAGCACCGAGCAGCACACCTTGCTGACGCGCAGCTCGAGCTTGACCAGCGACTCAAGGATGTCATCCACACAGCTCTCGGATGCCAGGATAGACTTCCAGCAGGCCACGGCCGCCGGCGGCAGCGGCACCAATGGTCCCCCGGGAACATTGATTCTCGGGACAGGACCCGCGGCGCCATCATCATCGAGCCTAGGCATCCGCTGGAGCCGGCGGTGCGGCGCAGCCTCCGTCGCCGATTTCGCTGCCAGGGCGCTGGCGACGGCGAGGAGAAGGCATAGTGAAAGGAGGGCGTGCTTAGCGTAAGCCATTGTTGTTTCAAGCTGGCTTTCTGCAGGTTGATTCGAAGCTATGTGTAGCTGTGGACTGCTGTGGTGATGTGTGGTAGGGTGTTGGGGTATTTATAGTTTGGGAGGAAGAGAATGGCAACGAGTGGACTCGGTGGATCTGGAAACGGCCCTTGGCGTTATCACACGGCACTTGAATGTTCTTAATTCTGTCTTAACTATGTGCAAGTTATCTTTGCATGGGTGAGTTATTTTCAGTATTAGTGCTGAAAAATCATTGCAGCATTTTCATCTGCAGTAACTCAAAAAAAAAAGCGGCATTATTGGTCCTTCTAAAAACAATGTCATTGATATATGCAACCAAATTCATGAAACATTTCCAAAAACAAAATCATAAAAGAATTCAAAGCAGCATTTTCATCAGCGGCAACTAAAAAAGCAGCACTGGTCTTTTGAAAAGTAATGGTCATTGACCCATGCAAATAGATCCATGAAAGAAACTTTTAGTACTTTTAAATAATGTATATATATATATATATATATATATATATATATATATATATATATATATATATTGTTTCGTCCTTTATCTTGTTGTGTTATCAAAAGAAATTGTTTTAGTACTGTCAATCTTTTCTCCATTTTCATCTGGTTGGGTTATTCGAATAAGAGACATTGTAAGCCATCAAAGGAAATCACCAGTGGTTGGATCATCACGAAACATTGTTAGCCTCATTTTAGTATTGTAAGCCATCTGGTTGGATCACCAGGAATCACATGTACAGCTATAGGTATAGCAAATGGACACCGTTCACTATTTCATAAGCTGAATTATACACATGAATCAGCAAACTGTCCGCCGTCCCTTTGCTTTTGTTTGCATCACTCTGATGTAAAACTATGATCTCCATTTCATATGAAATGGAAGTGGGGTAAGCCTTGTTCCAAACCTTAAAAAACAATATGATATGGCAAGCTGAAGTAATTAAAAATGGAGCATTTTTTCTCATTTGCTAAAAAATCGCATAACCAAAAACTCTTAAGGTCACGTTAATACAGTAACCAATTTACTAAAATATTAGCATTATACAAAATGTCAGATGTCGCTGTTTCCCCTAGTTGTTTGTGCTATGATCTAAACCTACAGCGTTTTTGTAGCACCTTTACATCAGGAGGTTAGAAAGAATTAGGGCTCTAGACAACTTACAATACCTAGAGCACAAAAAATTCATCTACTACTACTTAATAATAAAAATAATGCACCACTATTCACCATTCAGGGATTTATATTGCACTCCCGTAGAAATACTTGTTCGAAATTGACATAGTTTGACCAGTACTTGCGGTATTTGGACACTCCAATCTCAAGCCAGGGTTTCAGATTCCCATTGTAATGAATGACAGATGCCCGCCTGATATCCTTTTCATTGACATTTGGGTTGTAACCAAGTCCCAGCTGATGCCATGTACGATCAAGAGGAAATGTACGGTTCCAAAATGTTACAAGACCAGCCGGGAGGGTGCCTAGCTTCCATAATAGTCTGTTTTCATTCTGGAGAAACGAGACAAATCATGAGTGAAATGCACAACCGATAAGAATGCATACAACATTACATACTGATCAAATTCTACACGAGTGTGCTAATGTATCAAATATATAAGCAAGCCTACTAGGACACGATCTGCTCAGTTATTGGTGAGATGTCTGGTAGTATATTCTTAGGTTGTTTATTTACAGTTTCAGCTCTTGCAGTTCACTGCATAATTTGTAATAACAGAGGAATCAGAAGCAAGTCTGCATGCAATTCTCATAAATACTCACCAGCTTCTGCCAGGTGTGGTAGACTTCGGTGATATTTTGCTTTCTCCACTCTGACAAATCAAATATGTTCATGCCATATGCCCACCCGCATGCATGTGGATCGAAATTCTTAGCAATAATGGGATTTGAGAAGTTGAGGTACTTATCAAACCTATGGAAGGTCTCCCTACAGGTCTCAACAGCACCATTAACCTTTCCTTTGAGATCTATCAACCACAATGCACTTAGATCACGCTGAACTACGGTATCATCATCTAGAAATAACACCTTGTTAAGCTTGGGGAAGATCTCAGGGAGATAGAACCTTAGATGATTCAGAATTGACAGATACTTGGGATTCCGGAACTTGGGATTCTCATCACGCCTAGTCTGCCCACTCCTGAAGTAATAATCAATCATAAACTGGGATTCTAGCTGCTTCAGAACTGGACTGTAGCTAGAATTTAGCCAAGTAAACTCTTCTATATTCTGAACCTGAATAGCAGCTTTGCCTAAGGGATTAGCCAAGAACCACATTCTCATTGCAGCATAGTTAAGCCTGTCTGTCACAACATGGAAGACATGGTTTTCTGGTTTCTGCATTAAATAATATGTTCGACCATTAGTGGAGGTGGAAGATAAATCCCGCTAAACAATTTAGCATAATACAAAATATATTCACGCTTATTAATCAGCAGCAGATATGGCAACTTAATATCAGTGAGAAGTTTAGTGGTATACCTTAGCATGATGAAGAGTGGAATTAACAACCACTGCAGCAGCCAATACGTTATCTGAAAACAAAGCGTAGTGATAGAGGTTGGGGTCTTCCAACTTCTCCAAATATGGAAACTTCTTATTGTCCGAGTTGGTGGAATAATATTCATTTGTAAGCCGCAATGTAAGACAATGAAGACCCTTGGGTAGAGATTTTGCTGCTACTTGCGCGAGGTAGTTGGCCATTCTTTTGTGAGCTTGGAGTTGCTGTTCTGTTGAGTGAAGGGCACTACGGAGCCTGTTCACAGCACCTGAGCAATTGTCATGAATTTTCCTGACCTTTACTAGTGTCTGCTCCATTGCTCTAATTTTGATGTGGACACTGTTGAGATAATAGAAAATCAGGTCCAAACGTTAAGTTATAATACAACTTTCAGCAATAAATTATAAAGCAGTGTTAAGACATGTCAATTAAAACTCAGTATAGTGAAAAAGAAAGTACTTCTGAGGGAGCTGCCGATCACTAGTTGCATCACCTAGTGCCCGTTGTATATCCCTCATTCGTGTACGAAGCTCTCTTCCAAAGCCATGATTGCCTCTAGACGCAAAAAACCCGAGATATGTCTTTGCTCTTCTCAACTGGTCCTTGATAAGGCGGATTGTGGCATCAGGCGAAGTTGCAAACTGACCAGCACTCCTATTTGTTGCCTGAACAGTGTTACTTGCTCTTGTTTGATGGTCTCTGAGATGAGCATCTCCAGTTTGCTCAGATGAACTTTGAGCAATGCTTTTCTGGGTCGTTAGAACATTAACAGTTAGATCAACAAATAACCAAGGGAAACTATTACATGATTCACAAAAATCACACCATGGCCATGAAGCTAATATGATACTTAGTTCATAGGAATAGCAAACTATAAGTACTGTTGTCAAGGAAAAAATGGCAATACAAAAATGACATGATACCTATAATGTCTGACTAAGACCTAGAGAGTCTAGATATCCAAACAACAGGGAAGAAGTTTGAAAGCCACCACTACTTCCAAGCAAAAACAATAAATAAGTTGGCCTTCAACAATAATAAAATTTAGTAATGTACCTCTTTAGAAGATGAATCAATGTTTCCAATAGTGTGCTTTCCAGACATGTTATTCCCTGCTACTTCTTCCGATTCATCCTTGTGCTCTACATCAATTGCATGCTGCAACTCTTTATCAACACTCCTTGCATTCTGCGATTCAGCTGTGCTATCCACTGCTTGATCAGATCCATCACCTCTTCTCTCCTTTCCAACAACCTCCTTTATAATGCCATCCTTTTTCAATCGATCAATATCATTCTCTACAACAATCTCATCTGCATTCCGTGACTCAGATTCCTCCCTCACTGGATCAGACTTTTCAGATATACGGCTCCTACTCGCCGACTCAACCACTTGCCAATGATCAGTTGCTGATAGAACACGGTTTTTGTGCTCCCGTAGCCTCTCGATCGTTGAATCTACAAAAGACATACACAGAAATTTCTTTAAAAACATTTAACTGTGACTGTCGTGATCAATCGGTGGTTCGAGTACTAGCAATGTGAACAAAATCAACCTAATTTTTTCGAGCGATTAAAATCGTACTATTTCCCCGGTTAACCAGAATGAACATGAGTTTCTAGAACATCGGGAGAAAAACCATCATATTCCATCTATCTAATGGAACATCGTAATTAAAATCTTACCCTGAAAGGTAGACCAAACGAAGACTGGCGGCCACACCCGATTGGACGCGTCCCCCCGATCAAACGCGCTGCCCGCTGCTGCCAAAAAAGGAACACCACGATGAAATCACAACCGTTCAAGTACGGATCTCCCCGGCATTGCCGAGCCCACACGCCGACACAGGCGGCGGCGGAGGAGGAGGAGGAGGAGAGAACCAAATGGGGGGAGGGAACGCACCGGTGGAATCCGGGAGGTGCGAGACCGAGACGGGGGCGCCGCCGTAGAGCACGAGCGGCGCGAGCACCGACGCGAGGAGCAGCAGCAGCAGCGGCCCGCGGAATCGCCGCCGGCCCCGCGCCGCCATGGCCCTCGCGGCCACTTCGCCGAGAAGTCTGCCGCCGCGGCCGCGCGTGGGAGGGAATGAGGGAATGAGGGGCTATGGAGAAGTCGGTGGTCGCTACCGGGCGCGGCGCTTGCTTATTTTGGGGTGGCCGTGGCCGGCGCCGCGGCGGAGGAGGTTTGTTTGGTTTACGCGTCGGCCGCGAGCTTCCGGGGCCGTGCCGTCCGTGCGGGTGGCGTGAGATGGGCGTGATTGAGCGATGCTAATCCCATTCCCATCCCATCCCATCCCATGCGTGCCGCGTCGGTTTGTTGCGCGTCGCTTTTTTTTGTTCCTTCGCTTTCGCCACGCTGGAATGCAGCAAAATTCTGCGAGGATTCCGGATGGCTGTAGAAAACGAGACGCAGAATTTCGCAGCCAAACACTGAAACTTCATTCAAATCGGAGAATTCCATCTGTTTGCGATTGGGTGGCTGCAACAAGGAGTGTTCAATATTTCGAGTCCCTCCGTTTGTATATTTTTAAATTTCTTTTTGAGTGTGTACGCGTTGCGTCTCGCCGCCGATCTAGGCGTGTGGTTGGCCGGTTGTGGTTGGCCCTCCCTCACGCACGCGTCGGGGAGCACACGAGCACGGCATGTGCATGGGCACACCGCGCACGCATGCCGACGATCCCATTGACGATGTTTCGGTTGAGGCGCCACGGCCAACGGATATTTGCATGTTGTCTTGTCACATATCCAAAGTGAACATTTGGATATTTTTTTTCTGTTTCGAAATGTGTGCCGAAACTTTTTGTTCGGTTTTGCGAGCGCTGTACAAAATTGAAGCAGCTCATATGACGGAGGAAACATGAGGCGGTACACCATGAAACAGAAAGAAAAAAAAAAAGCAAAAGAAAAGAAGAGGACGGACACGATGATTATCCTCCGGCCAGCATGATATGCGCTCGTACCATTTCTGTCGCTACACTGCCTCTCCATCCTAATCCCTGTACCTTTGCCACGTCAGCGTCACGCCGCCGCGCAGTGATGACCGCCACGCGGCGGGGCTCGCCCCACCGCCGCGTCATCACGCCGCCGACCGGGCCGGGCCGGGCCCGCCCTTGAGCGCGGACCGCCAGACGGGGTCGGCTTGGTCGTCGGCGGCGAGCCATGCGTCGACGCCCTCGAGCAGCGCGCGGCGCGTGGGCGGCGGCGAGACGAGGCGGTCCCCGGGGACGCCGATGGCCGCGGCGCCGCCGTCCACGAGGGAGCGGAAGAAGACGTCCCGCAGCTCCCAGCCCGGGGCGCCGCCGACGCCGAGCCCGCCGCGGCACTTCTGCCACGGGAGCTGGAACACCCCCGGCGGCCGCCGCGACGCCTCCCCGACGCCGCCGTCGTCGTCCCGCGCCGCCTCCTCGAACGGGAAGTCGACGTCGCCCGCCGCAGCCGCCGCCTCCTCCTCCCTCCCGCGCTTCGCTGCCCTGCGCTCCGGCAGCCGATCCATTGCCTTGGCTGTCGCGGCCCTGCATCAAACAACACAAACAATCTCTGCTGTGATCAATCAAATTCGTGCGCATGCTGCATGCAATGGGGTACGAACTGTTCGGAACAGGGACTTCTCAGAAAAGATTCATGCACGGTACGAACCTCTCAGACGCGAGGGGGAGAAGGAGAAGGCGGCCGAGATTTGGATTCCTTTGGTTGTGTGAGATGATGATGAGGATTGAGGAGGAGGAAGAAGAGGCGGTCGGCGCGTGGGGGCATAAGAGATCACAGCGCGCGCGAACGGGCGAGCGGTCTGCACGCACCGCGCCAAGGCCACGAGAAATGGTCGCCTCGAGGCCAGGCCAAACTAACCTGTCACGCAGGGATCAGTACTAGTACATGATTTCGTCATCCAAACACCAAACCCGGGCGTTTATCTGTCTGTAGCGGCCTAGCGACGGCACACGACTCTCGATCCACAGCTGCTTGTACCCGGTACGGCACACAACATTTTTCTTATTTTTTTGAGGCATCTCGGTTGTCGTTCTTGGCTCGTCGAGGGTGCCAACGGAGGCGGTACGTGCTGGGATCGCGCCTAAGTCAGCAGAGGCAAGGCAACGCTCGGGCCGTGAGCGCCGCGCGGCTTCCGGATTTGCTTTCGCCTCCTCTGGAGACTGGAGTGGAGCAATGCAGGGCGACGACGCCTTCGAAAGCCATATCTGCCTTGCCTTCCTTGCTTGTACTACATGCGTCGCGTCCACAGACACACGACCAACGCGTGCGCTTGGCCTACTCAATTTAGGACGGCAGCACTTGGTGCTTGATTGCAGACTTGCAGCTACGGAACAACTTGTGTGACTTTGCACTCTCGGTCTCACCTTGTGCTGGTGTACACAGGTGCTCTGCCAGACTGCCACTGGCTGTTGATACCGTGACGAACTGCTGACGGTAGCAGAGTTCGCGGCAGACACCATTTTTCCATGATCGTTATTCTCAGCTTATTAGAAACAAACATGCCCCTCGTCTGATCCGCAACTACGAAGTGCGCACCAGTCATCAGCAACATACTAACATATACCATCAAGTAGCGCACACAACACCCCAATAGGCAAACACAAAGGCACGCAAAAAACACCTCGTCATATCTTATTCATCACGCCAATGAAACATCGATTTCTTTCTTTCCTTTCCGGAAAGAGAGAACTCTTTACATTAAAGCACAGCTTGGTTTACAGACTAACTTGATACTACTACTTGATTACCCCTCCTACTGCCACTACTAGAAGAATCATTACAAACCAACAACTCCTTTTTCTGCTAAATATTTGATGACACATATTGGATGGTCAAATCTATTCACGACAAACTCCTTATTCCTCGGTGCAAGCTGTGCTAATTTTGTAAGGATTCAGTTTATACAAGAAGCGATATTTTCTGGCCGTCAATCTGGACCTTCAGCAGACTCATTGTTCTCTCTCACCATTACCTGAGCAGCTGGCATCCCTTTTGTTGCGCAACTACATCCTGCAGTTGAGTAGCAATGTAAATCCTTAGAGCATAACCTCGACCGTATGAAATTACTGCCCTAAAAAAAACCATATGAAATTACTGGCAGTAACACAATACTATTTCTCATTCACTGGATCAAAGAGGAATGGTTCTAATTGATTGAAGCATTGTAGCAGCTTTGAACTATGAACTTTGGAGTCACATGCCACATCCTTCATGGATTAGTCCAAGAATACACTCTGTGACAACTTAAGTAACATCGAACTAAAGTGCAGAAATCATCTCTATCTTATCCTGGGCTAACCTGACAAGGAAGTGACTAACCAAGGACCATTTACCTTGACCAAACATATAGGATGGAATGAGCCCCTCAAAGAAAACATGGTTTGCGTGGATATATTGTCAATATAACCTGAAATACAAAGGTTCAGACTGTCAGTGAGGCAATGCATAAGAAGAAAAATCCACCATATGAAAATTTATCTACACTAAATCATTTTACCTTTCAGTGGACTGCATCACTGCTGCCCTAATAACAATTATCGTCCTACAATTTTGTTGCGGGCTGTAGGGCTAGGCTTCATTTTCAACACACATATTTTAGGCGTGAATAAATGCATCAAGATCCATCGTGTTGTTTAAACAAGGCCTATAGGCTGTTAGTGCACCAACCCATAATCTGCATGTACAATGGGCTGTTTTGTCCCTGAGAATTCACAGATACTGAAAGTCATAGGAATCACCAGTAATCTCCACAAGAACAAGAGCCATTGCTGAAATGGTGGAACCTATTAGTGTCCCTCACAACAATGTCCCTCTCGAAAACACTAGAGACGTACTTGAAAGCAGAGTGACAATCTCCACATATCCTAATATTTTTCATGATCCGAATTGTTGCTCCTGCCGGCATGTTGATCAGTGCAAATGCTAGTGCAATCTTCTCGCTGTGGTACTGCAACTTTGCTTCTCTCTCTTGTTTATCAATGTGCAGAAGCACATAATCCATGTTAGGGACATATCCCGCTTTCCTAATCCTCATGTTTATTTCATCCAGCATCATGTATATCTCTTTGGCACTTGGATGCGTATCGTCATCTGCCACAAACATGTGCACCGAGTTCTCAATCTCAACCCAACTGCATGCAGGCTCCTTCTTCACACCTGTCTGCTTCATCATCTTCCTCACCCTGGCCGCATCATCCCACTGCCCTGTGGAAGCGTATATGTTGTACAACAGCACAGGTGGACCTGTATCATCTGGGTCAAGTTCAAAGACATGATTGGCTGCAAATTGCCCTATGTTAGCATTCTTATGCATTCTGCAAGCCCCCAGCAAGGCTTTCCAAACAGCAGCGGTCGGTTCCATGGGCATTTTAAAGGCAAATATCAGAGCTTCATTCAGCAAATCAGCTCGGCCAAGAAGATCAATGAAACATACATAATGATCGATCAGTGGCTCCACATTGTAGTCTCTCATCATGTCAAAGTAGTGCTTGCCTTCCTTCACAAGACCTCCATGGCTACAAGCCGTCAAAATGGAAATAAAGGACACGTCGTTAAGGTGAATCCCAGATCTCCTCATCTCCTCGAAGTGTGCAACTGCTTCCTTTCCAAGTCCATACTGTGCAAATGCAGTTAGCATCGTGTTCCAGGTGACCAGATCCTTGTTCTCCACACGGTCAAACACCTTCCTCGCGTCAACCAAGCTCCCAGACTTGGCATACATGTCAAGGATGGTGTTGCCGACGAATGCAGTCAGCTTCTGCCCAGACTTGAGCATATGGGCGTGCACCCACTTCCCCTGCTCGAGAGCACCGAGACAAGCAATGGCAGAGAACACGCTGGAGTAGGTGAAATGCGTCGCTCCGAACCCGTTCTTCTGCATCTCCGCGAACGTCATCAGCGTGGTCTCGCCATCCCCCTTCCTGGCGAACCCGGCAATCAGCGCGTTCCAGGACACCCCATTCTTGGAGCCGAGCCGGTGGAACACCGCGACGGCCTCTTCCATCCGCCCGCGGCGCGCGTACATGTCGAGCAGCGCGCTCCCGACATATACGTCCTCGTGCCAGCCGCACTTGACGGCGAGCGCGTGGATCTGCTCCCCGGCGCCACCACCGGGTGCGCATGCCCCGGCCGCCTTGAGGAGGCTGGCGAAGGTGAACCCGTTGGGCGTGACGCGGCCCCGTAGCATGCCCGGTAGGAGCCCGAGCGCCTCCTCCGGCATGTCGTTACGCGCGTACCCGGCGATGAGCGAGGTCCAGGAGACCACGTCCCGGGCGGGCATCCCGTCGAACACCGCGCGCGCGTCCCGGAACGCGCCGCACGTGCAGTAGAGGTGGATGAGGGAGTTGCAGAGGAAGGCGTCGGTGGAGAGCCGGGAGGCGGAGAGGTGCGCGTGCACGGCTCGGCCATCGTCGAGGCTTTTGAATTTCGTGCAGGCGGCAATGAGGGAGTTGTAGAGGCCGTGGGTCGCGGCGAGCTCGCCGGCGTCCAGGCGAGCGAGGGTGCAGAGGACGGAGGAGGCTTGTGGTTCAGGAGTGGCGGCGACGGTTTCGGCGGCGGCGGTGTAGGATTTGGTGGTGGTTCGGCTTCGGCGGGGAAGGCGGCAGTGGCGGAGGAGAAGCTTTCTCATGGAGCTGTGGCGGCGCCAAGGAGCAGCCGCGCGCGCAGTTCAGGTTGAGCATTGGAGGAATTCCATCGGGCCGTAGTAAGCCGTCGTGGGCTGAAGGGCGGCCTCATCCATGTACTGTGCGAGCCGTGTGGGCCTTGCGCCGTCTCCGGCACGGAGTTCGTGGTACCGAAAGCCACGGTGGCCCGGCAGAAGTCGTGGCTTCTACGGGACGGGACCGAAGCCGTCAGTCAGTCATCAAGGTCCAACCAATCTCCCCTCAAAAAAAAAAAAAAAAAAAGGTCCAACCAATCCGACAGCACCGGCGCGGCGGCCGCACCCGATTCGACTCCGCTCTACCATCCGACTCGGCGCGGCGCGACCCGGCACTTTATAACCCGGGCACGGACGCCCAGGCGCAGTACCGAGCACACACAACACCCCAATTCCCAACGGCACCGAACCGAACCAAAAAGCGAAAGCACCTTGCCTTTTTTGAGTCCCTTTTCCGTTCTCCGTGCGGCCGCGGCGGCGATAACAGAGGAAGGGGGGAGGAGAGCAGACAAAGGCCGCCGGCGAGATGTGCTGCTGCCCGAGCAAGGCGTGCTGCATCTGCACGCTCATCATCCTGGTGCTCGTCGCCGTCGGCATCGTCTTCGGCTTTGGCATCTACACGCGCGGCTTCCACAAGCTCTCCAGCAGCATCCACCTCGGCGACCACCACGCCGGCTCCTTCCGCGCCTACGGCGGCCACCTCGTCGCCCCGCCGGCGCCGTACTAGATAGATAGATAGAGGCCGGCGAGAGAGCTAGTGCTCCCGCCTCGCGCCGAGATCTATCTGGCCTGGCGATTCGCCCGCTGCATGTAAAAAAGGAAAGGAATCCCGTGATTTCTATTACTTATTACTGCATTTTAGTTGTATTGGTTTGTTTGTTCCAGTCACAATCGATTCGATTGCTTACTGCTACCTGTAGTGCAATTCAATTTCTGAATTTTCATATGATTGAGTGACGCCAAGTCGATAGCTGCCGTTCCCGTGGCGCCAATCTGGGGCCGTGCTGATATTTTGATTACTCGTGAGTCGTGATGCTTTCCGCTTGATTGCGCAGCACATGTTTGGTCGGAGTTGGTTCGGCCACCTGAAATTTTTTCAGGCGACGTTTCACGGGTTTGGCTTGTTGGCACTTGGCGGGCACACACACGATCTAACCCAACTGCTCTGCTCACGAGTCAGGTGGTCTCCGACTCTCCGGAAAGGTAGAGAGTGGCGTAGACGCCAATCCACTCGGCACCTCATTGTTCTGCTGGTGATATCGAGTGGTGAGTGGGATCGCTGGTGAACCAAAAGGCGGTTTCGTTGGCGTGCACGCTCCATAAAAAGGCAACGGCTGGTCTTACCTGCTGCCCCATCATGAGTTGTAGGACGTGATTGGTTTCTCTTCCCAACTCAGCCCGTCTCGTATTAGCCATGCAGGCCCACGGTGACCAGGTTAAGTAGATGTAGCAGCCTTTTGTTTGGTTATCGTATTCATCTGGGCCAAGCTAGGAGAGAAGATGTTTGGTTGGCAGCTTGTCCCGCATCACTTATTTCTCATCTAATGCAGGCAGTACATGCGTCAATGCATGTAGCCAGCCAGGCTCTGAAGAAACGAATTCTATTTTTGTTTCTACGGAGACAGGCTCGGCAGCTGCATTTGCATGCGCCAGAACAGGCTCAAGCCATGTGTGGAAAGCCTGGCCGAGCCTTATGCGGCCAACCAATCACGCCCGTAGTGACTCTATGACGTGCTGCTGCACGTTCGACTTTGCAATTGCAACGGGTCCATTGCATTAAGCTGCTCAATAACTTTGTTCTCGTGATGCCGTTTTATTAATAAAGCATGGAGTGAAAGCGGATAACTCACCGTAATGCTTTACATGTTACCCACTGTGACTTATATGTACAGAAGGGAGACTTGTGAGGCAAGAAAGAAAGAGATTACATGCCGTGAATTAGTCTAACAAACATGAAAAAAATCCTAACTCCTATAGTCTCCAGTCGATGTACAAATACGTGAAGATAGCCTTGCTAACACGCCCCCGCAGTTGGAACGTCGACATCAGCCACTGGTAGAGATATTCAAACTGAAACGAAACTCATTGAAGACCGAAGTAGGAAGGCCTTTGGTAAACACATCCGCATACTGCAGTGTAGTGGGAACATGAAGTACTCAAATTTCTCCTGATGCAACCTTGTCGCGAATGAAATGCAAATCAATCTCAACATGTTTAGTCCTTTGATGCTGGATCGGATTTGTTGAGAGATAAACGACGTTGATGTTGTCACAAAAGACTACCAAAGAGCGACGAGGAGGAAGGTGAAGCTCAACAAGCAGCTGTCGCAGCCAGGAGAGTTCAGCGACTGCATTAGCAACCGCCCTATATTCAGCTTCAGCACTGGATCGGGAGACGGTCGGTTGACACTTAGAAGACCATGAGATCAAATTACTGCCCAGAAAAACCGTATAACCTGATGTTGAGCGCCGTGTATCGGGGCAGCCAATCCAATTTGCATCTGAGTAAGCAACAAGATCCATTGAGGGCGAGCGATGAATTCACAGTCCATAATCTAAAGTTCCCTTGATGTAACGGAGTACCCGCTTGACAAGGATGAGATGAGGCTCACGTGGATCATGCATATGGAGGCAAATTTATTGTATGGCATAAGAGATATCTGGGCGTGTGAAAGTGAGATACTGAAGAGCTCCTGCAAGGCCTCGATAATGTGTGGCGTCAGCAACCGGGGGGCGTCGGCAGAGAGTTTAGCACAAGTGTCAACCGGTGTGGTGCAAGGCCTGCAATTGGCCATGTCGGCACGATCAAGAATCTTAAGCATGTAGTTGAAGCATCTAGGCCCGCTTTAGTGTTTTGGTAATTAATGACGATCCTTATTTTTTACTAACTACGTTGTTGAGATAATTGTGGTTGTAGTCATAATAAGGAATGGAATGATGGACGAAGTGATATACATATGGATGGCTCAAGGCAAAGGTATCTTGATAGGGTTTTTCTGTTTTGCCGGTCACAAGGAGATTAGAGTTGAGTGACCGGATTATAGGTTAAATGCCGTACTATCAAGAGGGGTCGATGAGATGACCTTGAGTATCCATGGTTGCCACAAATGCTCAAAGCCTATCGTTGTGAGTGGTTCGTTGAGAGACAGCTAAGGGATATAGAAAGGAGGGCTGGCAGAACGCTCCTGGCGGTCTGACCGTGGGGATCCACGGTTTGACCGTAGGTGCCTCCCAGAGACGGCCAGAGAAGTTGGTTCTCGGGTGGCTCGGGAGATGGCCCGACGGTCTGACCGTCCCAAGCCACGGTCTAACCGCCGTCACTTGTCTGGTGTCAACAGAGAATTTGTTCTCGGGTGAAAGTTAAAAGTGTCCCGACGGTCTGACCGTGGGTAATGACGGTCTGACCGTCAGGCTCGTGTCAGAGCAAGTTTGAAAGTCAAACTAGCCGTTGGGTTGTACGACGGTCCGACCGTGTGGAGTCACGGTCAGACCGTCCAGCGCACAGAAAGCTGTAACGGCTAGTTTTCAAAGAATGGCCTATTTATACCTCCTCCATCCCGTGCATAGTAGCTCTCTTGGCCATTTGAAAAGTATTGTACACCCTTTGGAGCTTATTCCTCTCTCACACAAAGCCCTAGTGGAAAGATTGCAAGTGTGTGAGTGTGAGTGCCCTAAACTTGAGTGAGTTGAGCATTGTGGCACTTGGGATCCTCAAGCAAGCGTCATCGACTTGTTACTCTTGGAGGTTGTCGCCTCCTAGACGGCTTGGAGGAGTCAAATCCGTGAGCCCTTCAAGAAGTGTGTGAAGGAGGCCCGGACTCTTGTGAGAGGTGCGGTGCTCGCCTCGCCGGAGTGGTGAAGAGCAACCCTAGTGGAATCGAGGTTTGGAGAGGTTCAAGGTATTGATTGTGTTATATCTCAAGTTGTTCTTTGTGAGCACTTCTTGGTGGTGGAGAAGTGGATACTTGAGGAGAGTAGCACATCATACGCTTGGATCCACCTCAACGTGGATTAGGGGTGATCGGCAAATTACCGATACCACGGGAAAATATCCTTTGTCTCTTGTCGTGTTGTTCTTTTGTTGTTTACATACTAGAAGTTGCATGATGTATGTCACCTAGGATTGTCAACCTACTTTAGTTCAAACCTAGGTTTAGTTGTCTTGTGCTAGCTTTTATCCAATTGTCTTTAAATTCCGCAATTAGTCGAATAGTTAGCTTTTAATTTTTAATTCGGCTATTCACCCCCCCTCTAGCCGGGGTCCTTCGATCCTTCAAGTGGTATCAGAGCAGGTTCTCCCTAAATTGATTGGAATTCATCTTCCGGGAGAAGGATTATGGCTAGCAATACGGTAAACGTTGGTCACGCGCCATTCTTTGATGGTCAAGACTTTGATTATTGGAAGACATGTATGTTGATTCATCTTGAGGCCGTGGGGGAGACCGTGTTGAACATTGTGGAAGAAGGTTATGTGGTTCTTGATCCGGCACACCCCACTCCCACCGACAAGGAAATATCAAGGCCAATGCTCAAGCCAAGAACATTCTCATTCGATCCCTATGCAAGGAGGAATATCATAGAGTGTGCAAGCTAAAGACCGCATATGAGATGTGGAAAACTCTATTGGAAGCTCATGAGGGCACCAAGATGGTCAAGAGTGCCAAGTTGTTTATTTGCAAGGGCAAATTTGAAGGATTTACATTGTTGCCCAATGAAGAGTTGAAGGCCGCCTTTGCAAGATTGAACAACATGGTGAATGATCTCAAGGATCTTGGTCATGAAGTTTCCGATGTTGATATATCTCATAAGTTCCTTAGAGCCTTGCCATCCAAGTATGAAACAATTGTTACCATGCTTGTGAGATCAAATTTGGAAGAAACAACTCCTTCGGAAATCTTGGGTGAAGTTCTCACTCATGATATCTTCAAGCAATCTCAAGTGGCTTCTAGGGATGATCAAGTCGATATGAAGAAGAAGAGTGTTGCTTTCAAGGCTAGTGTCTCTCACGATGATGATGATGAAGAGAGTGGCTCCGATGATGATGAGGATGTAGCCTTGATGGTGAGGAAGTTCAAGAAATTCATGAAGAAAGGCACATATAGGGGATTCAACAAAAATGGCAAGTCATCCAAGAAGAATCCATTTGCAAACAAGAAATGCTATGAGTGTGGAGAATTTGGATAAATCAACAAAGATGCCATACTAGTCTTGCTTTTGCTCATTTTGTTCAAAAAGTCAAATTTTTGGGTTCTATTGGTTGAAAAATGGTTGTTATTGTTCCAAAATACTTTTATGCCTCTTGGTTATGTTTTGGAAGTTTTTTTCTTATCACCAAAATGAGGTTGAGCTCTTTTGAAGATCCTCTTTTGCCTTTTCTCACCTATTCTCTTAATTTCTTATCGAATCTTTTTTTGAGAAAAGTACTTTTACAAAACTTGTAGAGATGGTGATCATAAACATAATTGGTATTCACAACTTGTTGAGATGATCCATCGTTTAAGAGAAATTTGGGTTTGAAATTCGTCATGAAAACCTCTTTTGGTCACCTTTTTAACCTAATATGGCGTCTTGTGAGTTTAGCATATTGGATCGTATATCTTCATATATATTGGTTCCAAAATGCTTATGTGACTCATACATTCCCAAAAATATCCTCATTCCATCTTTTTGGACACTTGTGCAAATTATTGCAATTTTACTTGTTTTTATCTTTGTTTCATTCATACATGCATAATTCATATCATGGATGATCAAGAATCGTGGTTATATTTCTTGAAGAGTTGAAGTTATCTTGGATATGATGGAATTCATTAAGCTATCGTTTTGAACAAAGTATGGAATGATTGGAGAAGGTTTGAATTGATTTGGATGAGAAACTTGAAAGCAGCTGTCAACAATCTGAAAGCACCCTCACGGTCAGACCGCCATATGCCACGGTCAGACCGCTAGACAGCCATCTGAGTACCGAAAGGTGGAGACTTTTTCTTCTTGTCCCAGCGGTCAGACCGTCCGCCCACGGTCAGACCGCCAGCGTCGGTCGAGTCAAAACCCACCTGTCCCTTGTGACTCTCTTATTTCCTCATACCCCTTCGTCTCCAACTCTTCCAAACCCGAAAGTGACTCCTCCAAAGAGCTCTCCTCTCTCCTCTATGGATCTCCATTGGAAGGACTCCATCCCCTAGGGTCCACGATCCAACCGGGAGAGGATCCGGTCTCTCCAAGGACTTCTCCACCATGAGTGACCGGTATTTCATCGTTTTCCCTTCTCTCCCATGGTTTCATTGGTTTTCTCTCAAGGGGCTGTTGTTAGGGATAGACTATTTGCGCCATGGATTCCTTGTATGATGATTGGAGAGTGATTTCTAGCCCTAATAACAACATCTTTACAAAGTTTGAGGGATCGATTTGGTGGTTCTCATGAACATTGATGCTAGGGTTACATTTTGGGATTCTTGCTTATGGCCATGGATTAGTGAAATTAATGGATGGAAAAGCTTCATAGTACTTATTTAAACTTATATGAGAAGAATTGTTGGCACATGTTGAGGATTTGGCTAGAAATTCCATGTGCAGTTTTATGGCAGCCAAACCTCACCCGACGGTCTGACCGCCAATGTCACGGTCAGACCGCCAGGGCAGGACAGAGACATGTTCAGTCAAATGCTTATGACTCTTAATTGTTGGATTGCTTATACATGATTATTGTTCGATCATTTTCAGTAATCGTCGCGCAGTAAGGAAAGTGGTGGCGTCCGTGTTCAAAGCCGGGACAAGCAAGAAGAGAAGGGCACCCCGTTCAGATGATGATTATTCTCCCTCTCAAAGTGCAACTGACGATGCTTCTGAATTTGGTCAGTCCACTAATGAAGTAGAGATGGATGAGGCACATGGAGATGATCTGTTGTTTGATCCCACAGCATACACTGGAGAGAAGAAGCAGTGGGCATCACATGAGTACTACAGAGCGAGACAGGAGGTGGCTTACTCTCAGGATCCAGATTCACCCACTCCTCAGTTTCACGCTCGAGTGCAACATGATGCATTCTATGGTATGTTGATGGACAAAACTGTATTCACTCACAAGTACACAGACTGGTCATACCTTGCACAATTTCCAACTGTTAGTCCTCTACTTGAGAAATTTCAAAACTTGGGATTGCATGCTTTTATTGCACATAAGCAAGATTGGAATGAAACTGTGATCCGACAATTTTATGCCACCGTTGAAGTTGATTTCCCCAACAAAACGTTGACATGGATGACTAACTCAAGGAGGTTCACTGCCACATTTGCAGAGTTTGCTGAGGCAAATGAAATTGACTATAATGTCACTCATGATCAAATTGATGTGCTTGAGCAGGAGCTACTTAAAGAGCCTGAGTGGGTTCAGTACTATGTTGATGATCCTCACATAAGGAAATTGGGCAATGTCAGTGGTCTCCTCTATATGCCCAAGGTCATCAACAAGATAGTGAGGATGACCTTTTATCCTCGAGGTGGAAACTCTGATGCTATTCGGGACTACTATTGGAACATAATTGACTATATCATGCAAGGTCAAGTGTTTGATGTGGTCCTCCTGATGATGAAGGAGATAGAGAGCTACAACATGGCAGTAAGGACTAGTCTTTACTATGCTCCTTATATTATGTCTCTAATTCTCCAGAAGAGCAATTTTCCAACTCGGTATCTTTTTAAGAAACATCCTCGATATCAGCCTTTTAGCTCGGTAAAGCATGAACTCGTAGCACCACCAGCTGCAGAAGGTGAGGAAGAAGAGGAAAATGTTCAGTCAGAGGTTCCTCAGGAACCACAGGGTCCTCAGATGCCACCACCTCCCCAGATGGATTGGTCACAGTTTGCTCCTCCGCCTTCGGCATTCTTTGCAGGGATGACCCCTTATCTTGATCAGTACTTTCAGCCTGTGATGTAGAGGTTTGATCAGATACAAGCCTCAAGTATTGAGGCTCGTAATTCCTATGAGGCAGCCAGGTCTTCATATGAGGCAGCTAGAACATCCTATGAGGCAGCAAGGACTTCTATTGATGATCTCACCACTAGGATGCAGGGTTTAGAGTCTAACTATGATGCTCTATCTTCACACATTTATAGCTACTTTCCTGCACCGGTGCCACCTCCAGAGTTTTTCCAGCCACCATGGTATGCCCCTCCACCTCCTCCTCAAGATGATTGAAGTCTTGACCATTTTTTGGTCAATTGATGCCAAAGGGGGAGAACATGAAGAAGTGATGCTATGATGAGATGTCAGAGTCAGGGGGAGAAAAGGAAACAAAGATGCAAGCCATGATTCTTGATCTATCTATCTTGCATTTGCATGTGCATCTCATATCTTACTTTCATGCACATTTGAACTTTTTTGAACTTATTTGTGTTTGTTGAACTATGTAACTTTGTTGGATTGTAATTTTTTTATGCACCTTGAACCATTTGCTCTTTTATCTGTGCTCATCTCATCTTAATGGTTCAAATGTGTGGATGATGAGGGTGTTCTTACTTGTAATGTTCAATATTGCTATATATTGGTTATTCTTTGCCTCCTCGCATCCAATGGTACAAGGTAAACTCTACCAATTTGTTCTTTTGAAAATATGCATTGCCATGTTTGATATATCTTGATCAATGCACCAATTTAGGGGGAATTTTACCATTTGGTGAGTTCATTAACTTTTTCACATGTACGTGTATTGAAAATTCTATAGCATGTAATCATTATCTTGTGACTCACCTTAGAGTTTTTTCTTTATTGTCTTTATCGGCTTTATATCACTTCTTATGTTGTCATCAATTACCAAAAAGGGGGAGATTGAAGCATCTAGGCCCGCTTTAGTGTTTTGGTAATTAATGACGACCCTTATTTTTTACTAACTACGTTGTTGAGATAATTGTGGTTGTAGTCATAATAAGGAATGGAATGATGGACGAAGTGATATACATATGGATGGCTCAAGGCAAAGGTATCTTGATAGGGTTTTTCTGTTTTGCCGGTCACAAGGAGATTAGAGTTGAGTGACCGGATTATAGGTTAAATGCCGTACTATCAAGAGGGGTCGATGAGATGACCTTGAGTATCCATGGTTGCCACAAATGCTCAAAGCCTATCGTTGTGAGTGGTTCGTTGAGAGACAGCTAAGGGATATAGAAAGGAGGGCTGGCAGAACGCTCCTGGCGGTCTGACCGTGGGGATCCACGGTTTGACCGTAGGTGCCTCCCAGAGACGGCCAGAGAAGTTGGTTCTCGGGTGGCTCGGGAGATGGCCCGACGGTCTGACCGTCCCAAGCCACGGTCTAACCGCCGTCACTTGTCTGGTGTCAACAGAGAATTTGTTCTCGGGTGAAAGTTGAAAGTGTCCCGACGGTCTGACCGTGGGTAATGACGGTCTGACCGTCAGGCTCGTGTCAGAGCAAGTTTGAAAGTCAAACTAGCCGTTGGGTTGTACGACGGTCCGACCGTGTGGAGTCACGGTCAGACCGTCCAGCGCACAGAAAGCTGTAACGGCTAGTTTTCAAAGAATGGCCTATTTATACCTCCTCCATCCCGTGCATAGTAGCTCTCTTGGCCATTTGAAAAGTATTGTACACCCTTTGGAGCTTATTCCTCTCTCACACAAAGCCCTAGTGGAAAGATTGCAAGTGTGTGAGTGTGAGTGCCCTAAACTTGAGTGAGTTGAGCATTGTGGCACTTGGGATCCTCAAGCAAGCGTCATCGACTTGTTACTCTTGGAGGTTGTCGCCTCCTAGACGGCTTGGAGGAGTCAAATCCGTGAGCCCTTCAAGAAGTGTGTGAAGGAGGCCCGGACTCTTGTGAGAGGTGCGGTGCTCGCCTCGCCGGAGTGGTGAAGAGCAACCCTAGTGGAATCGAGGTTTGAAGAGGTTCAAGGTATTGATTGTGTTATATCTCAAGTTGTTCTTTGTGAGCACTTCTTGGTGGTGGAGAAGTGGATACTTGAGGAGAGTAGCACATCATACGCTTGGATCCACCTCAAAGTGGATTAGGGGTGATCGGCAAATCACCGATACCACGGGAAAATATCCTTTGTCTCTTGTCGTGTTGTTCTTTTGTTGTTTACATACTAGAAGTTGCATGATGTATGTCACCTAGGATTGTCAACCTACTTTAGTTCAAACCTAGGTTTAGTTGTCTTGTGCTAGCTTTTATCCAATTGTCTTTAAATTCCGCAATTAGTCGAATAGTTAGCTTTTAATTTTTAATTCGGCTATTCACCCCCCCTCTAGCCGGGGTCCTTCGATCCTTTAAGTGGTATCAGAGCAGGTTCTCCCTAAATTGATTGGAATTCATCTTCCGGGAGAAGGATTATGGCTAGCAATACGGTAAACGTTGGTCACGCGCCATTCTTTGATGGTCAAGACTTTGATTATTGAAAGACATGTATGTTGATTCATCTTGAGGCCGTGGGGGAGACCGTGTTGAACATTGTGGAAGAAGGTTATGTGGTTCTTGATCCGGCACACCCCACTCCCGCCGACAAGGAAAATATCAAGGCCAATGCTCAAGCCAAGAACATTCTCATTCGATCCCTATGCAAGGAGGAATATCATAGAGTGTGCAAGCTAAAGACCGCATATGAGATGTGGAAAACTCTATTGGAAGCTCATGAGGGCACCAAGATGGTCAAGAGTGCCAAGTTGTTTATTTGCAAGGGCAAATTTGAAGGATTTACATTGTTGCCCAATGAAGAGTTGAAGGCCGCCTTTGCAAGATTGAACAACATGGTGAATGATCTCAAGGATCTTGGTCATGAAGTTTCCGATGTTGATATATCTCATAAGTTCCTTAGAGCCTTGCCATCCAAGTATGAAACAATTGTTACCATGCTTGTGAGATCAAATTTGGAAGAATCAACTCCTTCGGAAATCTTGGGTGAAGTTCTCACTCATGATATCTTCAAGCAATCTCAAGTGGCTTCTAGGGATGATCAAGTCGATATGAAGAAGAAGAGTGTTGCTTTCAAGGCTAGTGTCTCTCACGATGATGATGATGAAGAGAGTGGCTCCGATGATGATGAGGATGTAGCCTTGATGGTGAGGAAGTTCAAGAAATTCATGAAGAAAGGCACATATAGGGGATTCAACAAAAATGGCAAGTCATCCAAGAAGAATCCATTTGCAAACAAGAAATGGTATGAGTGTGGAGAATTTGGCCATATCTCTACAAATTGCAAGAAGAAAATCCATAGTGATGATGATGATGATGAGCCGAGAAAGAACAAGAAATTTGTAAAAAGGAAGTTTCTCAAGAAGTCCTCCAAGAAGAAAAATGGCAAGGCTTATTATGTTGAATGGGATTCTGATGCTAGTTCGGATACCAATTCCGATGATGAAGATGACAAGCCTTCCAAGAAGGGTTTTGCCGGCATTGCTATCAAGGAAGCTCCATCCCTATTCGATTCACATTATTGCTTCATGGCAAAAGGTGAATCCAAGGTATGCAATGATGACTATGAGCCTTCTTATGATGAACTAGTTGAAATGCTTAGTGAACTTGATGATGTGTTGGGTGGCATAAAGAGTAAGTACAGGGACTTGAAGAGAAAGCACTCTTCTCTCCAAGAAGCTTATGATGAGCTAAAGTCATCTCATGAGGATCTAAAAGAAACTCATGAGAAGCTTGAGGAAACTCATAAGATTTATGTAGCTCAACACACCAACAAGGTCCAAATTGATGCCGGTGTGTCTTGCAATTTGATTGATGATATGCCTATTGCTCATGTTACATCTTCTAGCATATCTACTTCATGTGATGATTTACTCACTATACCATGCCCTTCTAAGATTGATACTTGCATGAATAATGTGAATGCTTGTGATTCCTTGCTTATTGTTGAAAATCATGAATTAAGGGATACCGTTGATCACCTTGTTGATGCTCTTGCTAAGTGTCATAAGGGTGAAAATGTTTTTAATAAAATGTGGAAGTGTCAACGGTTCACTCTCAAGCATGAAGGTCTTGGATATATCCCCAAGAAAAACAAAAATGCCTTTGTTGCTAAAAAGTCCACATTTGTTAAAGGAAGTGGCTTGTATTGCTCTATGTGCAAGAATACCGGACATCTTGCAAAAGATTGTATCGGTAAGAGAATTGCTAATGTTGCTATGGATGCATCTTACATGCTTGTTAAATCATCCAATGGTGTTGTGCATGCTAAGTTTGTTGGTAAAAATAATGTTCATACTAGGACAAACATGAATGGCACATTTGGAAATGGAATGAAGAAAAGGTCCATTTGGGTGCCAAAAGTGTTGGTGACTAATCTACAAGGACCCAAGCAAATTTGGGTACCTAAGAACAACTAAACTTGTTTTGTAGGTGAACTACAAGTCCGGAGGAAGGCATTGGGTGCTTGATAGTGGATGCACTCAACATATGACCGGAAATGGGAAAATGTTCACCTCAATTGAAGAAGGAAGTTCGGATT
The DNA here is from genome assembly GCA_032690845.1 of Eleusine coracana subsp. coracana. Taxonomy (NCBI): domain Eukaryota; kingdom Viridiplantae; phylum Streptophyta; class Magnoliopsida; order Poales; family Poaceae; genus Eleusine; species Eleusine coracana. The sequence goes on along the minus strand of CM064427.1, from coordinate 51,272,188 downwards.
ATGAAAGGATCACCTTTGGTGATAATAGCAAAGGAAAAGTGAGAGGAATGGGAAAGATTGCTATCTCAAATGACCTCTCAATCTCAAATGTATTGCTAGTTGAATCTTTGAGCTACAACTTGCTATCCGTGGCTCAATTGTGTGATCTTGATCGTATTTGCAAATTCTCATCAAGTGGTGTTGTGATTACAAGTGTGAAGGATGATAGTCTTATCTTCAAGGGATTTCGTCATGGCAATCTTTATCTTGTGGATTTCTCTTCTAGTGATGCAAGCTTGAGCACTTGTTTATTCACCAAGTCATCCAAAGGTTGGTTATGACATAGAAGACTTGCCCATGTTGGAATGAACCAACTCAAGAAATTAGTGAAGCACAACTTGGTTGTTGGTATAAAGGATGATGTCTTGTTTGAAAAGGATAAATTATGTAGTGCTTGCCAAGCCGGGAAGCAAGTGGCTAATACTCATCCTACCAAGAGTGTCATGTCAACTTCAAGGCCTTTGGAATTGTTGCATATGGCCCTACCAAATATCAAAGCATTGGTGGAAATAGCTATTGCCTTGTCATTGTTGATGACTTCTCAAGATATACATGGGTGTACTTCCTTAGTGACAAATCAATTGTATTCACCATATTCAAAGGGTTTGCCAAAAGAGCCGAAAATGAATATGAATTCAATATCAAGAAGATTAGAAGTGATAATGGCTCCGAATTCAAGAATACAAGAATTGAAGATTATTGTGATGAAAAGGGAGTCAAACACGAATTCTCAACCAAGTACACCCCGGAACAAAATGGAGTTGTTGAGAGGAAGAATAGAACTTTGATTGAAATGGCAAGATCAATGCTCTCCGAGTACAATGTATCGGATAGTTTTTGGGCCGAGGCAATCAACACCGCTTGTCATGCATCAAATAGATTATATTGCCACCGGTTGTTGAAAAAGACACCTTATGGATTGCTTATTGGAAGAAAGCCCAACATCTCCTATTTTCGTGTCTTTGGATGCAAATGCTATATCTTGAAGAAAGGAGCAAGATTATCAAAATTCCAAAGCAAGTGTGATGAAGGATTTCTCCTTGGGTATTCCTCAAATAGCAAGGCATATAGAGTGTACAATCAAAATTCGGGACTAGTAGAGGAAGTATATGATGTGGAATTTGATGAAACAAATGGATCACAAGATGAGCAAGAAAATTTGGATGATGTGGGAAATGAAGAATTGAGAAATGCTATGAAGAACATGACAATTGGTGATGTGAGGCCTAAGGATGAAGATGACTCAAATGTGACCTCTTCCCTTCTCTTTCAAGTGAACCAAGATTCATCAACCTCTAGTGCTCAAGCTCAAGCTAGTGATGGTGGTGAGTCAAATCTTCAACCGGAAAATGGCTCAACCTCCACTCCATCACACCATGCTAGAACAATTCACCATGCCATTGCAAAGGATCATCCGGTAGATCAAATTGTTGGTGACCTAAGCAAAGGTGTTCAAACTAGATCAAGACTTGCTTCATTTTGTGAACACTTCTCTCTTGTCTCTTGTGGTGAACCAACTCGGGTAGAAGAAGCTTTGAGAGACCCGGATTGGGTAAATGCTAAACAACCAGGACTTCACGGTACAGTCCATGCGAAGCCAATGAGCATCCTTGGAGAAGTCGTTGTCGGTAAGCACCAAGCAGTCTAGGCCATACTTCGTCAGGGTGTTGAGAAAGTTGGAGCGCGACTGATTGTAGAACGGCGAGGTCTGATCCAGGACGAGAGGGATCGAGGCCTTGATGTTGGACAGTGGCGGCCTGAGCGTGGAGTTGGGACTGCTAGAGGTCCTCATATTCGGCGAGGCGGGTGGTAGCAGCGACAGTCTCCACCTTTGTGTTGGAGATGGCGGCTTTGGCTGTGGCCTTGATATCCGTGATCGCGGCCGTGGCTTCAGCGACGGTGGCTTTTAGCGAAGCGATCTCTTCAGCAGCCTGGTCGGTAGCGGAGGTAGACGGGAGCGAGATGAGGTTGAGGGAACACGCGACGAGGAGTCAAGCATGGCAAGGGAGAGGAGGGCGCGCCGCGGCAGCTGACCGACGACGGCGTTAAGGTTGTGAGCAGAAGCTAGGGTAGGAACGAACCCCTCTGATACCATAAAAGTGGATAACTCAACGCAATGCTTTACATGTTGCCCATTGTGACTTATATGTATAGGAGGGAGACTTGTGAGGCAAGAAAGAAAGAGATTACATGTTGTGAGTTAGTCTAACAAACATGGAAAAAATCCTAACTCCCATAGTCTCCAGCTATGTATAATATGTGTGTTGGCGTACTTGATCTGTTCTGATGCCTAGGCTAGATGCTAGCGAGAGATCTTGACATATAGTAGGGAGTCTGTGTTTTGTTCTAGAGGGAGAGGAGAGAGGAGAGGAATACCTGGGTTGTGAGAAAGTGATGTTGGAGCCAATCCGGCGAGGGCCGAAGTAGAGGTCGATCCGACGGACGGAGAGGAAGAAGTCCTGGCGGCGGCATCGGTTCCAGCCATGATATCGACAGCGAGGTGTGGTATGATGGCGGCAGAAGGTGAGCCTTCCTGTCACTACCTGCGCCCTACCTTGAGATCGGGTTAGGGTTCTTCTATTGGGGTGAACAGTGGCGGCAGTCAACTTCGTGATCCGAGCCCCGGCTCCACCCCTACCTTTTATGACGTAGTGTGATAGGGGGCCCACCAACCAGAGGTGGGTTGGAAGCGCCCCCGATCAGGGCGCGACCTAGGCTGTTGGGCTGTTGGGCCCAACTGGAGATCTACTGGCATTCTCCTCCTAGATCTCTTTTATCATTACTTTACATTTTCCATTTCATCACGGGTTTACACATAGAGCATGTTTCATCGTAACAGCTAAAACACCGATAGATTCAACAACTACTATATGCATCCCCGTTCAGAAATAGATACTTTTCTTTGGGCCCTATGTTCAGAATCATAAGGCTTCTCTTAACCCCATGCCAGCTACGTGTTCCTTGAACACACTAGGTGATAGGCCTTTCATGAGCAGATCTGCAAGCATTCTTTCAGTCCTGATATGCTCAAGACTTATAGTGCGATCCTGGACTTTATCTTTCACAACATAATACTTTATATTAATGTACTTGGCAGCACCATTGAACTGATTGTTGTAAGCATATATTACTGCTGGTTCATTATCGCAGTACAACTTTAGTGGTTTCTCAATACTGTCAACCACTCTTAATCTAGGTATAAATTTCTTTAGCTAGTTGACCTGTCCCGTGGCCTCATAACATGCTATAAACTCGGCATATATGGTAGACCCTACCGTGATAGTCTGTTTTATGCTTTTTCATGAAATGGCTCCTCCTGTCAGGGTAAACACATACCCCGATATGGATTTCGTGTTATCTATTGCAAAGTCTGAATCAGAATATCCCACCACTTGGAATGAATCTGGTCTTCTATACACCAACATGAGACCTTTTGTTCCTTGCAAATATCACAGGACTTTCTTTATCAACTTCCAGTGCTCAAGGCCTGGATTACTTGAAATCTGCCAAGTAACCCGGTGATAAATACTAAGTCAGGACGTGTACATACTTGCGTATATTGCAAGCTTCCCATAGCCGAAGCATATGGTTTCATTTTCATATCATCGAGCTCAAACTTGTTCTTGGGTTTTTGTCAATCCCCAAATCTTTCGCCCTTGACTATAGGAGCAGGTGTGATACTACATTTGTGCATGTTGAATTTCTTCAACACCTTTTCTATATACGTCTTTTGAGATATTCCTAATGCATACTTTCTTCTATCTCGGTGAATCTCGATGCCTAAAACATATGATACTTCATCAAGATCTTTCATGTCAAAGTTTGAGGACAAGAATTTCTTTGTTTCTTGTAGTAGGCTGATATCACTACTGGCTAGTAGAATATCATCCACATATAAAACTAGAAAAATAAATTTTCTATTCTTAAACTTTGTATAAATGCAATTGTTCTCAATATTTGCTTCAAATCCATATTTCTTTATTGTTCCATCAAACTTTAAGTACCACTGTCTTGAAGCTTGCTTTAATCCATAAATAGATCTCTTTAAACGATATCCCATCTTTTCTTTTTCTTCCACGACAAAACCTTTCGGTTGTGTCATGTAAACTCATTCTTCTAAATCCCCATTTAGAAATGCCTTTTTACATCCATCTGATGTAATTCTAAGTCATAATGTGCCACTAGTGCCATTATAATTCTGAAAGAATCTTAATAAGAGATTGGAGAAAATGTCTCATTATAATCGATTCCTTCTCTTTGCATAAAGTCTTTTACCACAAGACGTGCCTTAAACTTTTTTATATTTTCTCTAGAGTCATATTTAATCTTGTAGACCTATTTGCAGCCTACTATTTTGGCTCCTTTAGGAATTTCTTCTAGGTTCCAAACTTCATTGAGACTCATTGAATTCATTTCATCTTCCATGGCCTCCAATCATTTGGATGAGTGGACACTGCTCATGGCTTCTTCATATGATGTGGGTTCATCCTCCATATGATATTCTTCCGTGTTATATAGTTCATAGTTAGCTGGTATTGCCGACCTTCTAGCTCTTTGAGACCTTCTAGGGGCCTCTTCATTTTGCACAATGTCTGGTTGAGGCTCTTGTGGAGCCTCCACATCTGACACATTATCTGTTTGAGGCTGCCCCCCCATATCCGTGGCATTATTATCTGCCGGATTGTGACGAGCAGTTTCCTCTCGTACCATAGATGGTGTGACAACAGGTGCTGGCACTACAACGCCAGGCATCACAGGCGCAACATCAACAGGTAGTGAGAAGAAAGGTTCTTGACTCATAAAATCGGGTACGTGTACCCGCTTCTCCTCAAGATCAATCTCTCGAGCCACCATGTTCCTCCTTATTATTTTGTCTTCCAAAAAGACGGCATGTCTTGTTTCTACAAACTTCGTATATCTATCTGAGCAGTAGAAACGATAACCTTTGGAATTTTCTAGGTAGCCAATAAAATGGCAACTCGCTGTTTTGGAATACAATTTTCTAAGGCTTGGATTAAATATCTTAGCATCTGCAGAACTCCACCAAACACGGAGGTGTGCTAGCGAAGGCACTCGTCCAGTCCATAATTTATACGGTGTTTTGGGCACCGATTTACTTAGAACTCTGTTAAGAATATGAATAACGGTTTTTAAATCCTTACTGGCAGTATGGAGTAGCTCATCATGTTACGCACCATATCCATCAAGGTACGGTTACGCCTTTCTGCTACTCCATTCTGTTGTGGTTCGCCCGGCGTAGAATACTGGGCGACTATACTATTTTTTTGTAGGAACCTAGCAAAAGATCCTGGGACTTGTCCATAAGACGTATGCTGCCCGTAGTACTCCCCCCACGGTCGGATTTTACGACTTTAATCTTTAAATCATATTAATTTTCTACTTCTGCTTTAAATATCTTGAATTTATCCAATGCTTGTGATCTTTCTTTGATTGGATAAATATAACCATATCAGGAGTGATCGTCTGTGAATGTTATAAACGAGTCATAACCATCCACACTCTTGACAGGAAAAGGACCACAAATATTCGTATGGATGATCTCTAATATTTCTGCGCTTCTTTTGGCGTCTTTCTTAATCTTTTTAACATATTTGCCTTAAATACAATTAATGCATTGCTCTAAGTCTGTGAACTCCAATGGAGAAAGAATATCATTCTTTACAAGTCTCTCAATTCTCTCCCTCGAAATATGGCCTAAATGACAGTGTCATAATTTTGATGAGACGCTTGGAGTTCTCTTTCTTTTCTTGTTAACTTTAGTCGATGAGGAGGTAGTAATATTCATATCATGCATATTATCATCATTCACATCATGTATCACATTCACATTATCATCAAGTGCTAACAAATAAAGCTTATCTTATAAAGACGCAAAACCAATGCATTCATTATTAAACAATAGTTCATATTTGCCATTACCAAAATGACAATCATAACCATCAAAATCAAGACGTGATACACTCATTAAGTTTCTTTGTAACGAAGGTACATAAAAGACATCATGGAGACTAAGAACAAAGCCATCTCTAAGCTCTAGGTGGAGATCCCCTACAGCTTCAACTTTGATTTCTACTCCATTAGCCACTCTTATCGAACCTTCGTCTCTTTCTGTGGTCCTCGTCGTACTGAACCCTTGTAAACAATTTGCAACATGAATAGTCGCTCTTGAATCAATCCACCATATGGATCTAGAATAATTGATATACAAGGATTTATTTACAAAAGTAATCATGTGCTCACCATTTCTCTTCATGAACAGCTTCAGCTAGTTAGGATAATTCTTCTTATAGTGTCCTTTCTTGCTGCAGTGCATGCATGTGCCCTTGTCCACTACAGCCTGTCCCTCCTGAGGCCTATGCTGCTGCTTGCTCATAGGCTTAGAGTAGAAGACCGGCTTCTTTTGCTGCGGCTGCTGCTTGCCCTTGTTCTTGTTACCTTTTACATAGTGGACGGAACCACCATATTTAGCCTTGAACCTGTCCTCCTCTTGAACACTGTTGACAATAAGCTGCTCAAAGGTCCACTTATCTGGGTTCATGTTGTAGTTTGAGACAAAGTTCTCAAACTCATCTGGTAGAGACAGTAATACAAAATGAACCAGGAGGTCTTCATCAATCTTCAGATTCAAAGTCTTTACCTTTTCAGCTAAGTTGTTCATCTTCAGAATATGAGCTCTTATGTCACCACCAGTGTACTTTTTAGTCACCAGTTGTCTTATCATCTGGGTGGCATAAGTCTTGGAAGACCCAGTAAACTGGTTCTCCACCCTTTGTAGAAAACCCTTTATTGTGTCTTCATTCTGAATTGAGCCCATGATAGCGGGCTCAATCGTGTTCTTGACAAGTGCCAAGCACTTCTTGTTGTCAAGAACCTATTGTCTGTGCTTGCATTGAAAATGAGCTACATTGAAAACATTATCTAGCTGTCTTTGATGCCAAGCAGCATCTGTTTCTTCTGCGCCCCTGACAAGGTCAGGGGACTCTGTTGGATACGAGGTAGTCACTACCTAGTCCATCTCGCCCATGACAAAAGCAAGATCAATCTTTCTCCTCCATTCCCCATAATTATCCCCTTTTAGGATTGGGATCTGGGGAAGGAAGGCCATTATGATTGCTTTTGAAATTAACCATGAAAAGTGAGAACAAAAATAATATATAAAATTCTACCATGTATGCATTAAACCTATATTACCGTTGGGCAGAAAATAGGCCTAATACATAAACCACCATTAATATAGCATTGCAATTAACAACTTTGGTCAGAAAATTACAATGTTATATATTCTGAAAATTAATGGTCCTAAAATTAAATTCTCCCGTTGATTCAAAATTTAATTTTAGAAAACATCAATTTTAATAATATTCATCAATTCTATAAAATTGCAGCGAAAACATTACATAAAACATGCATAAATAGTAGCATAATAATCTTAATTTACTCTCTGTAATTATTATCTCGTTGGATCAAAAAATTACAGAGGTAAATTCTATAAAATTCATTTAATTCTATTCATAATTTGATCCAAAAATAGTCAAAAAACCTATCAAAATGCTACTGTGCATGCCCTGTAATTTTGGCCCAAAACTCTTTCTCGCGCGCAACCATACACGCGCGGCCCAGGCCCATCTTCACGCGTGCCTAGAAAAACACAACAGCCGAGCGCTCGCGGGCATCTTGGCCTTTCGGCCTGGTCCAGCCAGCCGCGGGAAAGTCCCCGGCCCGGCCCAGCTAGGCCACCTCTAGCCCCGCCTCGATCTCGATCGTTGATCCGGATCGACAGCTCTCCGTGGCTTTCGGCCAGAACAAAAATTGACCTCCACACCCTCCTCGGTAAACCCTAGCCCGCATTTTCTCTTCGCTCCCTTTCTTCTCCTCTCTGGTCCCGACGGCGACCGACGACAAAAAGGGGGGAAAGGGGGGAACCGACGACCAATGAGAAGAAGAAGAAGAAGAAGAAGAAGAAGAAGCGCCGCCGCTAGGCTTTTCGCCGGCGTGCGCGTCCACCCGTCGGTGGGCGCGCCGTCGTCGAGCAGCCTTGCGACGGCGTTCCGGCGGCGGGCGGCGCTCGTGCTCTGTACCATGCCGGCGAGCGGCGACGGTCTCTGGGGCGCGAGGAGGAAAAACAGGTGCGGCCTGATCCCCTCACTTGCGCCCTCTGTGCATCTTTGGGGTTGTAACCCTAACCCTAGAGTTAGGGTTTTGGGGTTCCGGGTGGGTTCTGTTCTTTGCTGATTCGAAAAACCGGACCTCTTCCTCATCTAGATCTAGGACTAGGTAGGCTCTTGATACCATTGTTGGCGTATTTGATCTGTTCTGAAGCCTAGGCTAGATGCTAGCGAGGAGTCTTGATATATAGTAGGGAGTCTGTGTTCTGTTCTAGAGGGAGAGGAGAGAGGAGAGGAATAACTGGGTTGTGAGGAAGTGATGCTGGAGCCAATCCGGCGAGGGTCGGAGTAGAGGTCGATCCGGCGGACGGAGAGGAAGAAGTCCCGCCGGCGGCATCGGTTCCAACCATGACGTCGACGGCGAGGTGTGGTGTGGTGGCGACAGAAGGTGAGCCTTCCCGTCACTGCCTGCGCCCTACCTTGAGATCGGGTTAGGGTTCGTCTGTTGGGGTAAACAGTGACGACAGTCAACTTCGTGATCCGAGCCCCGGCTACACCCCTATCTTTTATGGCGCAGTGTGACAGGGAGCCCACCAACCAGAGGTGGGTTGGGAGCGCCCCCGATCAGGGCGCGACCTAGGCTGTTGGGCTGTTGGGCCCAACTGGAAATCTACTAACAACGTGAAGATAGCCTTGCCAACACGGAGGAGGCTGAAACTATGGTTAATAACTTTTGGTTAGCGTTTGACTTTTAGTTGTCGCACAACAGTACAACTCGAGCTTTAGGTGTATAGCAGGTCAGCGGGGTGCTCTATATTGTCATTACTGGATGATAAAGACAGTGATGCTCCCTTCTTCGATGTTCTCAATACTGGGGCTGGGCTCTTTTGATTTATGTTAAAACAAGCTATCTGCAATGAAAAAACTATACAAGGTGAAAATACTTAAATTTCTATTCTACTTGCTCTCGAACAGTACTTGAGATGAAGTCCTGTTTACCAAGGAAATTTTCCATTGTTTTTCTGTTAATGGCTGTTGTCTCCCTTAATAATGGTGATGATGAAGAAAACAGCAATGGCAAAACATTGGATATAGTACATTCCTTATTATATCGTCAACGGAAGTTGTAGTACAGATCTGTATTTGGATGATGTACGTGGAGTTGAGTTCAAACTCTTTTCCCCTATTCGTTCCAAGCCCTTCCACTTCCAGGTGTTGCGGCTATCGTTTACCAACGCGTTCCTTGCCTAGATCATCGATTTGTTCGCAAGACGCAAGGGGTTGGACTCCCGCCGCGCCGTTCGTCGATCGCCATGAGCGGCACGCCGGCCGGCAACGATGTCAGAGTCGCGGGACGATTCGTTCAATGGGACGTTGTGCTCGGGCCTGGCGATGGCGACCAAAGGTCCAAACCCTTCACTCTGGGAACCTTGGCATGGTATTTTGCTCTGCCTTTCCTTTTTACCGGTGCTCGATCGTCATCTTGTCTTGAACATATTGTTTTTTTTCTTCGCTCTTTTCCTGATTTATCTGAGTATCAACTCGCAATTTTTTGGTTCCTGATTGATATATCTAGATTTATTTTGTAGGGAGCTTTCGGTGATTAGGCGGAACGGTAATATCTGCTTGTGGCTGACATCGCCGCCGCCGCCGGATTCACGCATCGAACGCATTGCTTCCGTTTCCTACGATATTGTCCACTTCAAAAAAGATAAACCGACCGTGACATCTCATCCTAGTAAGTATAATCTCTGCTAGCTTGTTACATAGCTTATTCAAGGTGGCCGCCGCCCGCCAGAATTCATGAGTCATGACGATTTTAGGTAGCGGCTTGGACTTTTGGTCCATTATTACACTCTAATAATGTTTCTTTTGAAATTTACGACTGATATGTTTCTATCATTTTTCTTTTTGTTGGTTTATTTTAGTGTGGATTGTATGGTTTGTATGTGTTACCATGCAAAAGGCCGCCAGAATGCCATTTTTATTGTAGAGAACAGAATGCATGATCTCTTTCTGTTTTTTTTCCCCTTCACCCAGACCTAACAAGAAGCATATGTATTTATTCATGTGTAGAGACTGAAATACCGCTGGATGGGGGTCCTAAACGCGGTTGCTTATGGGGCAAATGCCAGTTTTTCTACGAAAGATTCTCGATTGAGATCAAGTTTATCGACATCAAAGTCCAAAATATTGTAAGTCAATCCTGCACTCTTTTTTGAATGTGAAGGCCCGACCAGTATTACACGTTGCATATTGGATTTTTCTCTTCTTCTTTTCTATTATTAAGCACTATTGCCAGTCCTGCACTCTTTTTTGAATGTTTAGAATAATTTTGTTCTGAAAATTTCATACTTGCATCACAGCCGGGCAGTCCTCCGACCTTTATATGGCCCTCGTACCGAACAAAGACCGGATGGCAGACCGACGCGCAGTCTAGCTTCGCGCGCATGCTGAACGAAGGCAACCTCAGCGACATCCTCGTGAACGCCGACGGTGGTACTGGTGGTGACAGCATCAGGGCCCACCGCGCCGTCCTGGCCGCGCGCTCGCCGGTGTTCATGAGCATGTTCTCACACGACCTCAAGGAGAAGGAGCAATCCGTAGTTGATATCCCAGACATGTCCTTGGACGCGTGCCGAGCCTTCATCCGCTACATCTACGGCAGCCTGTCGTGTGAGGAGTTCCTGGCCCACCGAAGCGAGCTCCTCGCCGCCGGCGACAAGTACGACGTCAGCGGCCTCAAGGAAACCTGCGAGAGGAGCATGGTGGAGGACATCGACACTGACAGCGTGCTGGAGAGGCTGCAGATTGCGCACCTGTTTGGGCTCTCGGAGCTCAAGAGGGTTTGCATTAGTCTGCTTGTCGAGTTCAAGAAGATGTCCGTGGTTCATGATGATTTCAGTGCGTTCCTGGAGACAGGGGACGAGGATCTGGTAGCTGAGGTCATGCAAAGTTACAAACGAAACGACTTTAACGTCTAAAAGAGAACACCACTGATTGAAAATCGATATAGCGGATGAAATATTGAAATATATTCTTATTTCTGAAAAAGAGTTTGTGTTGATAGGATCATATGCAGCACGAAGTCCGACATTGAATTTAGAGTATAGGATCGTGACACATAACCTAGGACACAAAAATGTAGTGTCTGGCCATGGAACTTCCTGAGCTCGCCTCCTGTAGCTGTAATCGATTCAAAATTCATGTTCATTTCAAATTCCAAATCAATAAGAGCTTGCAGTTATTTTTCAGAGCAGAGCTGCCGTATACATGCATCGGTGACCTCTCTATGATCTCGGCGACGGCCAAAGCGCTTGACAAAAGTGGCCTCTCTCAGCTGCCACCACCGCCGTCGCGGACCAGCGCCTCCCATGGTGCTTGCGCCGCCTCCGCTGCCTCCAACGCGTGGTGTCTCTTCTGGAGCACGCTTCCATCGACCACGCTCATGCCACTAAGCGGCGCACTGTCGTTCTGAAGCTGAACGGTTGCAGCCTGCACCATCGACGAGCCATTCGCTTTTGCTCCTCATCAGCTACCTGCAGATCCTATTCTTTAGTCTTCCTGACATCCTTTTTTTTCCTTGGTAATTTCTTGATTGATAGTATTGATTTGCTGACTAATGGTAGCTTGAATCGATTGACTGAATCAGAGATGTTCAAACAATAAATCATCAAGCTCGGTGTTCAGAGTTTATTTGGTTGCTCTTTGTTCATTTAGTGCAGAATGTTCAGAAATGCAGTGTCGTGTCTCTATTTCTCCAGATTGTTCGTGCATTTACATGTGCGAAGTTCCAGAACAGATATACATATACTTAGTACGTGATTGTCCTGCCAAGAAGTAATCGATGTTCTGAGCTAATAAAGTAGATCCAATTCTTAATCCTAGCCGAGCCGTCGCCTTAGAAGCCCCATGGCCAGCACCCAGCAGTCCATTTTTTCACCCTCTGTCTTTGCGCCTGTTGTGCTCTGTTATGCTGCCGTCTCGCGTCATGGAACCATCACGTCCGAGTCAGAGGAGGTAGAAGGTACCTGGAACAATATTTGGGCCGACGGACGAAGTAGAAGCGCAACCCACGTCCAGCTAGAGAATTTGAGAAGGCTAGTCACTGAACACCGGCATGAACACCGCCAACCAGACCGTCGTTGTCGATTTTGATCGGGATGTCCTTGGCCATCAACTTTCTTCCTCCGCTCGACGGCACAAGCACAAGCACAATTTAATGTTTTATTCGCAAAAAAGAACACAATTTAATGTCCATAATCCAATTACAATTTTATGATGTGCTAGCAGCAGTGGGTTTGTCGAGGATGAGGACCAATCTCTGGACGGACGAAGGCTGGAGGTTGGAGGACTCGACGGCTACGGCCGGCGGTGAACTGCACTGCGCACCATGGGCGACCAATATGCAGCAACCGTTCGGCTTGCTCTGTTTCTATCCGGGACAGAGGGTGCTGGAAATTACTTGAATACCCATGTTTCTGTGCAATTAGACTCTTTAATCACACTGATTAGATGGACGGGTGATCATAATCGGTGGGAGAAATACCCAAGGTTCCTTCCAAGCACCGTAGAAGAGCTCTTTAAAAAATACTAGGCAAAAATCGTGAAACCCATATTCGAAGTAAAAGTGAACACGTACGACGGATGCAAACAAAATACTAGGCAAAAATCGAGAAACCCATATTCGAAGTAAAAATGAACACGTACGACGGATGCAAACAAAATATGAAAGTCGATAGTATGCTTTATTGTACCCAGAGACGCACAGGACTGTTGTTCATTGAGCCAACCTTTGCTGGTCACGCTTCATTGCTCACCACCAGCCACCAGGCATGGAATCCTAACAAAGATCGTGAAAGTTATCAAAAAATTCTCTCTTCTCCGTGTCGACGGCCCTCCTGACGCTATGCATCCCGGCGCCTTGGGCCTCAACCTCGCCCAAAAATTTGTAATCGACGAAAAAAAAAAGATGGGAAAAATAATAGAAATTTCCTTTTTCTGCACCTGCGGTCTCGAATCTGGAACCCTTGCTGTACCGAGTACTGACCGTGACCGATACGTATGTATTGTATACTACGTAAACAAGCAGGAATATCCTGGACTACTACGTTGCCCTTGTCACGCCGCCTACAACGATTCGGTTCCCTCGTCCACTGCTACAAACTTAAAACTCTCTTATATTAGTCAAAAAAAAAAAAAAACGCCGCCGGTCTTCTCCCCTCAATCCGCCGCTCCTCTATCAATCAATCCTTCGATCTGTACGAGCACCAGATGAAGTAATCCCCCTGCTTGAGATGATGTGCTATGTGAATGAATAACGAATTTTTTTTTTACGTCCACTAAAAATCTGTGGATCTGTCCCATGGCTAGGATCTAATTATTTTTGGGGGGGCTTTTACTTTGAGGGTTCCAAGTGAAGCCCGCACATTCAAATTTATTATTGACTGGTTACAATTTCTACATGTTGCTGATCATACATCGGTACTAAAATTTCAGGAGGGTTCGAGGTGCATCTACTTCCACTAATAAGGGCGAGTCAATTGCAACCACGTACCCGAGCAATGTCAAGACTGAAGGGCGCTTTGTCCAGTTGGAGGTCGGGTGCTCTGATTGGAATAAAGCATCACATCCCTTTATGATGGGAGGATTGACATGGTAATGCTCCCACTGTAACTTTTAAGTAATAATTGGAGATTTCTATAATTTGAAGATGTCTTCCCCCAAAGATCATAATTTGCTTCTTGCGGACGAGCCTTCGCCTCAGTGGTGAGAGCGCCGGGATGGCAGCCCATCAGCGGGTGTTCGACCCCCGTTCCCGCACTTGCACTATAGCAAAATAATAGTAGCTGCAGTGTAGTGGTAAAAAAATCTCCTCGCTCATCCCAGGCTAAAGTATAGGTAAAGATTCGCGCCACAAGCTCACACTGACCAGCCGAGTCCTTATGTACGGTTGGGGAGGGGGTTCGGGGATTTTCTCGATCTGCGTGAGGGGCTCTTCTCCTTGATACAAAGCTGTCGGGGGGGGGGGGGGGGGGGGGGAGGGGGGCTTCTTCCCCCGGCAGGTCGAGTTTTTTTTATTATTTTTTATAATGTGCTTCTTCAATATACTCTCCACAGGCATGGTAGTGAACTGCCATGAAACTTACATATTTATTTCTATGTGTGTTTTTCAAAGGCATCTACGGATGAGCAGAAGCTTATCAAATATTTGTGTGGAGCTCTTGATAAGATCATCACATTCTACCAAGAATGTGTGTCCTGTAGTCTCCTTTTCGATGAAACTTCTCTCTGCTCCTCCTAACCGAACGATCCTAGCTTATCATCCAGGTAACTTCATGTTCTACTTTTTTGTGTATATGTGTTATTCCATGCCTTTTGATTTTTTTTAGTTCATCTTCTTCACTATATCTCAATCATTGTTACCTCATCATGTCCTGATCAACAATGTAGCACTTCACTTTCTAAAATTGACTGACATTATATGCAGTAATAACCGACTTGCCACTCAAGGCGGATGATGGCTTTACTTGGACCCTGGACTGCTTTGTTACTGTGAGATTCATAATTGAGGTCAAGTTTCTTGACCTGAAAATTGCAGATCGATCTGTAAGTACCTATAACATCGCTTTTGCCCTTTTTTGTGTGCCTACAAGTACCCTCTTTGGATTTATTTTTTAGAAGATTTTTTTAGATTTATTAAATAGATCAGTCTCAACTTTTGACATTATTGAGATCCTTTGCACTATGTTACTTTGATCTTTTCAATTTTGAAAATTCACACTTAGCGAGGAAAATGGAGACTAAATAAAATGTAAAGTTAAACTAACATAAAAAATACCAAACTTATGATTGATGGACACATATACACTTGAGTTGAACGAATAGGAAACACATTCCCTTTTCACTTGTATTCATTTAGTCAAGTTATTATGCCAATATACCCTCACAAAGTAAAAACAGTGACATTGTAAATTTTGCAATTAGTTGAATTCTATTTTACTTATTAGAGAACATATGCGTGAAGTTCAGCAGGCCAAAGTCGATAAATACATAAACGCAAAGCCATCTTCTATTGCACATAATAGAAAGAATGAGTGGAATCAACCTCTTGGTTCATATTAGCTCTATTGTGTTTGAACAGCAAAAAGTTGTGTAACATATAGTTATTAAAAAATAATTAATATAAAAAAATCTTGGTTTGTAAATTATGATTAAGATTACAAAACTGGCTGCGTGAGTATTACAATAACAAAGATATTTCAGAGGGGTGTGGTGCGATAGCATTGATTTTTTTCCCCCAAACCTTATGTAATGCAAGTCCCAACACGTACATCATATATTCATACTCACTACTTAGGTTTATTTTGAAACTACACTGCTTAGGTTTATTCATTCTTAACAATTTTATATAAGAAGGTAAAGCAATATTTTTCATGTGTTATAACGCAAGCTTACTGTATGCTCAATAAATTTTGTTATTTGTTGCATCGCAGTATTGCGATCCAGTATCGATTTGGCCTCCCGTCTCATTGAAGTTGCAAGACACATGTTCCGAGTTTGCCAGCATGCTGCAAGGAGACATCCCCACCGATATCACCATCAGCACCAGCGCTGGAAGCATTGAAGCCCAGAGTTCCGTCTTGGCAGCACGATCACCTGTCTTCCAGAGTATGTTCGCACACAATCTCAAGGAGAGGCAGCTCTGCACGATCGACATCTCCGACATGTCTTTTGACGAGTGCCAGGCCTTTGTCAAGTACATGTACAACAATTTAGAAGAAAGCGAGTTCATTCCTCATCGAATTGCCCTGTTTCGAGCAGCGGAGAAGTACGACATCTCTGAGCTAAAATCGGCCTGCCTCAAGAGCCTGATGCAGGATCTGGATGCGGAGAACCTAATTGAGAGGCTCCAGATGGCGGATCTTTACCAGCTACCGGAGCTCAAGAAGACATGCGTAAGGCTACTTCTGGACTTTGGAAAATTTTACGAGGTCGTGGATGATTTTGTTGAGTTGATCAAGACCGACAGTGACCTGGGTTCTGAAATCGTACGAGAAATGCTCTGCAGGTCCACAGGCTTTGATTCATGACGCCCAATTTTTTTTTTAAATTCTGATGATGAAGTGTAACTTGTGTAGGCACATCCCTGTTTAACTGTAAGATTCTCGATATTTTGATGATGTTACTGCAAGCAACTGAATTGTTTAAGCTATTGAGCTTCCCCAAGAGTCCCTTGATTCGACTGAAATCCCAGTCGGGAGTTCAGCTGATGCGTAAACAAATCTGAAAAACTTTACACTTCATTCATTTTTGGTCTTTCCTTATCAGTCACAGGCACACGGTCTGTCAGTACATCGTTACACTGACACTAGTCATTAAGCCAGGCTTCTTCGGTCAGGCTTCATTGCTGATCACCGAGAGCACATGGATTAGGATCCTCATAACAAAACTCATCAAGCTATCAAAAGACCACTCCTCTTCTTCCTCCTCCTCGTGTCCCCGACCCTCACCACAAGCGGGCTCCTCACGCGGTGCCCGCCGGCGCCGTCCGACCAGATCAGCCGCCCGAACACGTACTCGCCGGGCAAGAAGTGACCCTTCCTCACCCTGAACGCGACGGTGAACTCCCTCTCCTCCCCCGCCGAGGCGAACTCGAGCCGCCCCGGCCGCACCTCCACCGCCACGCCGCGCGGCGCGGCGACCCTCGCGACGTACGTGGTGGGCCCGGCACCGACGTTCCGCACCCGCCTCGCGACGGCGCGCTCGGCGCCGGTGGGGGACAGTTGCGGCACCGCGATGGATGGGTAGTTGAGGTCCTCCGCCCGCAGGGACGGCCCGGCAGGGCACGCGTACGGGCCGGCCATGAACGTGGCGATCGTCGAGGCGTTGTAGCCCAGGGCGCAGAGGAAGCCCAGGTAGTCCGTGGCGTTGGCGTCGTAGACGAGGCCCGGGTCCGCCGCGCGGTTGGGCCGCACGTGGCCCGCGCCGTACCCGAACGGCGTCGCGCGGAGGAACGATGAGTTGCTCATAGGCTTCTTCA
This sequence comes from Eleusine coracana subsp. coracana, assembly GCA_032690845.1. Lineage (NCBI taxonomy): Eukaryota > Viridiplantae > Streptophyta > Magnoliopsida > Poales > Poaceae > Eleusine > Eleusine coracana. Next base: position 51,254,980 of record CM064427.1, on the reverse strand, counting down.
TGTTGTCCTGCACCCTGGCTGCAAAAGCATCCATCATTGAGCGTCTCGTCTCAGTCTCAGCACGCGAGATAAAATGCTGTCGGTTGGAAATGTGCAGCTTGGAATTTTCGAGGTACCGTACCGGTTGTCATGATGGCCGACTTGATCGCGGCGGGGCTCCAGTCTGGGTGGAGGGCCTTGAGGAGGCCGGCGATGCCGGCGACGTGCGGGCACGACATGGAGGTGCCGGACTCGGAGTTGAAGAGGACGCGGCGGTCGTCGAAGGCGAGGCCCGTCGGCCCCGCCAGGCCCGTGAACGCCGCGAGGATGCTGACCCCCGGCGCGGTGATGTCAGGCTGTCAAAGGAATGCACTGGTCAAGATTGAGAAAGAATTCGGAGGCGGTGTATACGCCGGAAATTTTTTTGAACCTTGAGAATCTGAGGCGTGACGGTGTTGGGCCCCTGCGAAGAGAAGGCGGCCATGAATGGCGCCGGCTTCGTGTCCAGCGCCGTGGTTGGGACGGTGATGTAGCCTGACGCCGACCTGTACGAGTACGCAAAAAAAAAAAAAAGGTGAATTCAAAAAAACAACAATTGGCCCATGCAGGTCTCGAACCTGCGACCTTCGCGTTATTAGCACGACGCTCTAACCAACTGAGCTAATAGGCCTGTTGGTGTAAGAGTCCAAAAAGCCTTATAAATTCGTTATCTGCTGGAATTCAAGTAGGCTAGCAGCGCGATCCCATCAGAGTAGGTGATGTGCGTGGCCGGGAGCACGTGCGCATCGGCGATCATCTCGTTCCCGCTAGCCTCGTCGTTCACCAGCACGAGGCCAACCCCTCCAGCCCGGCGAACCTCCTGGCCTTTCTCCACTCGCGCGTTCTTCCCGCGGATGCACACGACGATCTTTCCCTTCACTTTCCCCTCGTCCAGTGATCCCTCGATGCACAATTTCCTAGAGAATCGTGCACAACATATCACTTGACATTTACAACCATTCTTACGCTGATCTACAGAACATAACGAGATGATCAGCAAATCTTACGCTTGCTTTGCTGTTGCATTGGCTGCCTTTGCTTCCTCCGAGCTGATCAGCCGGTAGAACTTGTTGCCGGGAAGGCGCACCGGTGACAGGCTCTGGCCCTGTGGTCAAAATAACAAAATGCTGCATGTCGTCAGATAAAGATTGGAATAACTGAAGAAAGCCTGAAAGATCATTATCTGCGATAGCATGCAATCTGTTACCGACTTTGATCCGCTTGTTGTTGCCGAGGACCAGGTACGCCGGGAACTCCCTGTCCATGGTGCTGGCGCCGACGGTCACCAGCCACGGCGCGGTGTTCGACACGGTCCCTGCTTCCGGCCCGGAGTTCCCCGCCGAGCAGACGACGACGACGCCGTGCCTGGCCGCGTGGAACGACCCGATGGCCACGCCGTCGCGGAAGTACTCCACGGGGGACCCGCCCAGGGAGACGGAGAGCACGTGCACGCCGTCGTGGATGGCCGCGTCGAACGCGGCGATGATGTCGGCGTCGAAGCACTCGCTGCCGTTGACGGGGCGCCAGCACACCTTGTACGCCGCCACGTGGGCCCCGGGGGCGCCGCCCTTGGCCGTGCCGTTGCCGTAGCCGAAGAGGCTCGCGCCGGGGACGAAGCGGCCGCCCGCCGTGGACAGCGTGTGCGTGCCGTGCCCGTCCGTGTCGCGCGTGCTCACCGGGTGTAGTGCGTGCGCCGCCGCCTGCTCGTCCCCGACCGTCGCCATGTACCCCTTGTTGAAGTACCGCGCGCCGATCAGCTTCCTGCATCAATGCACAACCCATATCAATCCTGCAGATCTTCTTCATGAATCTCAGTGTAAGTGTGTAACCATCCACAACGAACTAATCACACCGTGCATGCGTAATAGCAGGGCTTAATTAAGGCTAATGTTCCGGTCAACGCTTCAGTGAGGAGAGCATGGCAGAAGGGCAGTGCGATAACGCATGGTCCAAAGGGTCACGTGCCGCGTCCCAGTCCTGTGCTCCGACCAGCATTCCCCTTACGAGTGCAGTTCTTCAGGTTTTGGCAGAACAGCATTATAGCTTGTCGAGCTAGTAGCTGCACGGGATGATCACAATTCACAAACGACGCATGATCTTGCTTGTGTGCAGGAGCCGTGGACCCCGACCCACCAGCGGCCACCCGCGTCCATTCGTACATACAGATACCAAAGCGTTGCGCGTGGATCAACACGTCGTCTTGGAGTGGAGCGTTTCTGAAGATACAAACCGTGGTGTCTTGTTGCTGCTCGTCGAGACCTCTAGCTGTCGTTGTGCTTGTGCTGCTGCAGCAGCGAGCTACTCACAGAGACAAGGCTGATTTGGCGCGAGGCAAGCACGACCTTCGATGGCCAAGTAATCATGGGAAAGCGCACGGCAAAGGGATGGAGATCCTTCTAGGGCGCGAGGCGGTTTGGGGCCCTAATCTTTGCCGAATTATGGCAGCAATCAGCTGTGTGGGTGCCTACAGCGTGGAAAGGGGAGCTCTCAGCTCTGCGCCTCTGCCTCTGCGTGAAGCACACTGTTGACCAGGCCTGCTCTCTGAATGACCTCACATGCTGATTGGTCATGGGTGGAATCGTGGGAAAGGATGCATATAGCAAAAAGGAGAGGCTCATATACTTTTGTTATTCCATTTTGGAACCATGTTTATGTTGATAAGTATTTTGGTAGCCCAAAAAGATACTACCACAAAAATACTAATTGTGCTACGCCTAGTCTTTGCCAAACAGAGGATTCACGTTTGAAGCGATTCCTACGCCTATTCAAAATGCAAGAAGAAGTACCACAAAACACAGGGTTTTCGTTGCAAGAAGAAGTAACTCTAGGTTTACTCGTCACCCTGACTGTCCAACTAGCTCTACACATGTAACAGAGCAAAAGTTTGCTTGCTAAACCTACTTCGGAGTTGAATATAGTAAAGCTTGCGGGATGAACACGCTCTTAAATATAGTCATGATAAGCATGTCTCCGAAACCAAAGTCCGCTCTGTCAGTCTGCGTGCAACCTCTTGCTGTTTAGTTTACGCTGTACGATGCCGTGCTATGCCAAAAAAAAAAAAAAAACTCACTCCAAAACACGGGAGCAGGGAGGAGGAGACAAAAGAGACGTGCACTGTGTCTCTGTCGTGCTGCTGCTGCACGACTTGAAAAACACAACCAGCAGCGAACCCCCACGAGGATAATGCCATGGCTCGCTCTAAACTAAGCGAGATGAAGGCAGTCAGGCACGCAGGTTAATAAACTGCACGGTGACCGAGCTAGCGAGAGCCAATGGATGGATGCAAGAGCCAAAAATTAAGGAGAGAGAGAGAAGGGGTAGAGTAGTAGACAGACCTGTTGCAACGAACCTGCGCGTCGTCAGACGCCTCCTGGTCCTGGCAGATTCCCCGCCACCCGGCCGGCGCGGGGCCCATGCCGTCGTCTCTGAAGCTGCCGGCCTCCGGCCACACCCCTGCAGAAGCACGGCGGCAAGGTGAAGCCATTTGCATTGTTTAATTAAAGATCAGCACGTCGAGCGCACGCGGACATGGCCACGCGTGTTAAGAATTATATGGGCTTGACCCATTAATATTCACAATAATTTAGAAAATTTTAAAGGATTATTCATGAGTGGTGAGAGTGCAAAGTTTTAGTCCCACATTGCTAATAGAGGTGGAGGGAGTCCAACTTATAAGGTTGGTTGCTCTAGCATCTCTTGCAATTGTGTGGATGGGAGTAAGGAAGAACACACACGCGCGCTCGCTCATCTCACCGGGCCTGGAAACCAACGTATTAATAATATGGTAACCGACTCGGTGCCGCAAATCAGATCACGCAATCACCTAGGGTTTTGCCTCTCGCTACTGTTGCGCCGTCAAGTCTTCTCCATCCCGATTGTCGGCGTGCACCGACGAACGTGACGTCCTCTGCGATCCTGCACCGGAGAGGGCGAATAAGGTTTTTGGGAAGCGCTCTGCTCGATTGCTTCCTCGTCTTCATCAAGTTCATCGCCACGGCTCGTCTTCCTCGTCGTCAAGTCGGTCTCAGCCGCCGTCGCCAACAACGTGACGGTGCTGCACGTCGTCACCGTCTTCTCTACCCAGTCCAGAAGGAAACGTACGTACTCTCATCTCAAACTATATCTTCCATACTAGCTTTCGTAGTCTGTTTGTTTATGATGGATGTTGCTAGTATGGTAGATACTGTGCTTTTGTCTGGCTTTATAGACCTATCTAGATCTTGCGTAGACTTGTCTAATTCATTATACAATCTGTTAATCATACTTATGATTTATGTCTGGATTAATATAAAACTAAAAGTGCTAATTTTTCTAACAACGCGAATACTGTATTGTCTGCGTCCTGCGCGCACGGCGGCAGATGGACGGACGGAGCTGAAGGAAGGCGGCAGGCAGGGGAACGGAGCAGCAGCTCGGGACTTGACTCTACATGCGGGATTCCCTTTCCCTGCCGTGCCTGTCAACCCCACGCACGTACGTACGTACTGCCCAGCCGCCGCTGGAAAAGCGGCCGTCTGATGCTATCTTTGAACGCCAGCCGGGTGCCCGGGTCACGAGCCTGGCCACGTATTTGCATTGTACTACCTTCCACGTACCGCTGTACTACGATACCAAGTTTACCTTTGCTAGTGTCAGTATTTGTTTTGCGGAAACGAAACATCAATCTGTTCCCTCGTAATTAAACAACCAGCACCAAACACCGACTAGCTGGTATCTTATTCTCTTTTTGGTGGCAAATATAGAAGGAGCCACATACAGCGCGGGATTTTAACAATAAAGACAGTGGCCCAAATCACTAAAGATAACAAACACCTTCAGCGCCAAAGTACTGAACCAATGTCTGTAACTCTTTACAATCATATTGTTGCATTTTTTTCTTTTTTCGGCCACTAATTTCTCTTACTTCTTAGTGTAATAAATGGCAGGGCTCCTATCTCTTTTCAAAACAGAAAGGCTCTGCCCGACCGCCCTACAGTAAAATCCAAGAGAACAGCAGACTAGCCTTGAGCTGCGTAGCACAGCTACCGTGCTGAGCTACCTCCTCCGAGTGCCAAAAGCCATGAAAGCCGTGGCAGCTAGCGGGCGCGCGGCAGCCGTGTTCCGCGCAACGGACAATTCACAGTCCTCTCTGCATGCGCCCGGCCGCATTCGGGACAAATTCACGGCGAAACTGCAAGGCAACGCTTCCGTCCGCGCAGATAACACTACTGAGTGCTGCCGGTCTGCCGCCTCTCTCTGCGCACGCCGGCACGGCACAACACGGCCGCCTCACGAGCCCACAGCAGCCGTCGCCTCCGGCTTACACGGACCGGGTGACATGTCCATGAGCTGGCAAGGCAGAACGTGGACTCTTATTTTGGAACGGTTTCTATGTTTTCCGTTCAATGACTAATGAACTTGTTAATTAAGGTTAATAATGAGCTTTGTCTACTCGTTCTTAACTAGGACGGACAGGCATAGCGAAGTAGTAAATTGTACTATGGAGAATGTCATGACTCATGAGGAACAAAGTGAGAGCTTATTACGAACCGGTGTCCAGGTTGCCGATGATGACGCCCTGGCCGAACTTGGCTTTGGCCCAGATGGAGCCGGCCTTCACCCGCCCGTTCTTCTCCATCCCCATGAACTCCCACGACCGCGTCGTGTGCAGCCGGTGGCCGCGGTTCGGGAACACGGACACCACGCTCGGATGCTCTGCCGTTCCAACCACAAAGAACAGAACCATCAACTGTCACCACGACAAAAAATCCAACCCAACGAAGAAACAGCTGAAAACACAAGGACGGAGACGAGGAGGAGGAACGTACTGGAGATCTCGGCCGCCTCGTCCTCCTCGAGCGTGGCGGCGAACCCGTTGATGTAGCGCGTGTACGAGTAGAAGATGGCGTCCCTGGCCCTCTCCTCGCTGCGAAGCACGGAGCCCAGGAGCTTGTAGTGCGAGCTCCGGGTGGACGCCAGCGCCGCGCCGTCCCGGCCATGCGAGTGGCCGCCGAGGTACACCACGTACGACTGCACCAAACCAAGCACCTTTTTTTTCTGTCAATGAACACAAATGAAATAAAACAAAAGCAGCTCAAGAGAAGAACAGTCACTCCACTCGCCTTTTTCGCCGCATAAGCCGGTGGCGGCAGGAGCAAGAGGCTAGTGGTGGTGATCAGCAACGCTAGAGCAAGGAGATTTATCAGAGGAGCTGAAGCACACATCTCCTAGAGCAATTTCTGATGGTGCTTGGCTTGGACTGGACGAACAATAGCAGATGCTTAATGTTGGGGACGAGTGGAGTGAAGGGATTAAGGCGAGGATTTGAAGCTGCAGACAGGGAAGAAGTTGTTTGTGCTCGGGCACTGTTGGTTTTTTATAGGCACAAGGATGGCATGGGCGTGGGTCTTGTCGTACCCACAAAGTGGTGGGAGCTTTCTGTTTTAACCCCAAAAGCCTCTTTTGGGTAGTCAGCAAAGCGGCTCGCCTTTCTGTTATAACCCCACCCCTGGGCAGGCATTACGCTGAAAACAAAAACTTTCAACACGAGATTTCATGGTGCCGTTGAACCCGCACTCGTGGAAAACGCTCGCGAGGACTATGAAATGAACTATCTGGAGAGTTGATAACGGTGTTTATATACCAGAAATTCAGGATCCACCTATAACCTCGGCTGCTGCATTTCATCAGAGATAGCCTTAACCCGGAGCTTATGCCCGGGTTACTCTCAGTTCCAAGTGACGCACGATGAAACATGTGGAGGTGTGTGTGTTTTTTTTTTTTTTGAAACTGCTTGTTGGGTAGTATTCAGGAGTATAGAGAGCGTGGATTGGGCACGTGGGCCCCCCGAAAATTTTGGATCGGTCCTGTCAACGGGAAGATTGACTGCTGATGAAGCACTGACTGACCGGCAAACGTAATCACGGTGAATGCGGGCCTCGTCGCCAGTTCGGTAAATCAACTTTGGACACTAGTCAGTCGGTTGGTTCACATAAAGGCAAAGCGTCAAGCAGACCAGCCAAAGAGCAGTTTTATGAACAAGATGGTGATCTAACATTTGGTCATCGTTTACAGTACAGTATTAACGTCAGGTCCCCCGGATGCTGGCAAACGATCAATGCGGAACACGGTAGTCGAGTCCTTACGGGTCGCCGGCGCGGCCCCGAATGCACCTCGTCCTCCGTGTTTCCAGACTTTTTGATTGGTCCTCTCAACGAGAAGATTGACTGCTGATGAAGGCGAAGAGCAGTTGTGACTCACCGGCTGTTACGTAATCACGGTGAATGCGGGCCTCGTCAGTTAGGCACTCGTCGATTGGTTTCACATGAAAACAGACAAGAACTTGTTGAGCAGGTGCGTGCATGCCGCCTCAAGTCGCTTGTCCAGACAACTCGTGCACGAGCTACAGGGTGGCACGCCAATGGTGCTGTATGCAGTTCACTTTGACTAGAAAGCTCGATCCGGGGTACTTTGTTCGTGCCGTGGCCGCGGAGAACCCCTACAGGATACTGCTTGCGGACTAGGCAATCCCCGGCGCGCACGAGGCGGGGCTTCGTACCGTGAGCACGCTACAGCATTTCATCAGCCACGATAGACAGTTTATAATTAAACAACAAAATGGACAGCATTTCATCAGCCACTATAGACAGTTTTATAATTTCTGAAAACAGCAGCAGACAAGTATTATAACACACGACCACCTAATCAATCATCTTGGGTAGTAGTACTAGATTATTCACTCAGCAAGGAAAACCAATCCTCGACAGATAATAAGGTAACTGAAGAAGGAATAGAAAGCGGAAAAGAACATGACAGGGCCCTTTGTCATCACAGATCATCAATAACGTGGCCTGCTACTGCTCCTCCTTGGCGTCGAACAATTCGGCTTCGGCGGCGGGCCATCGATGCACAACGGGCCCTTGTCGTCGCCGAGGAGACACCACGGGTGGAGACGGATGTCGCACGGGTGGCACACGTAGTGCTACCCATCTCCAGGGTCACGACGGTGGCAGCCGCCACATTCCCGAGAAACACCGGCCGTCGTGGAAGGGACGAGCGTGACGAGGTGATGTGGGTGCACCGGCGAGATGGCGGAGGGCGGCAGCGTGGCGCAGACCGGGTGCAGGTGCACGCCGCACAGGCGGCAGCCGTAGTGGATGCCGCGGATCGAGCAGCGGCAGAGTTCGCAGGTGATACTGCTGCTGTCGGAGTCGTTGAACACCGAGTCGAGCGCGAGCGGGTGCTGCGGGTGATACCGCGTGGTTGATGTAGCTCGCCATTCTTTCTCTCTTCTCGGCTCCACTACTGGATGCTCTGGTGTGGTGGACGTGAAGCGTTCCATACGTGTGGCGTGGTTGTGAAAAGGAAGAGACTCCTCGATCTCTTCCGTCGCGTTAATGCGTGCACGCGTCCGTTCGTGTCTCGAGAGTCCACAGAGTCATGGCGATGAGAACTCCAGGGGTCGTCGCGATGAACGCGCGCCAGCTCTGAATGCGCTCGTATAACCAAGAGCCACGACGCCAACAACGGTCCAACATCGCGCCGTTCACTCAACGGCCTCCGTCCGCGTATCACAAGTGGTACCGTGCTGCGGGTTGTAATTCTACAGGTAGCAGAGAAAAACCAGCCTCTGCCGCTCAACCCAGCGACCGTGCAATGTGCAATGACTGTAGCGTGATCGCCAGGAATGCACGGCGCGGATCGCCATTATTGGTGTTCGATGTCAGGATGCAAGACGAGGCAAAGGTCGTCTCCCGTCTCGGTGGAGACGAGGCGAAGCGCGGCTCGTCGTGGCCGTCGCCGTCGTCCTGAAGGCGGTGGGTCGACAACGAAGTCTCCATCACCTACCGGTCCACGCCATGGCCGCGCGAGGCGCCGTCAGGAACTCAGTATTGGGATTTGGGAGAGATGATCCAGACGCAGCCGGCCTCTCAGATCATACAGGCGCCGTCCGCCGCCGCTACTGCTGCCTCCTCGCCGGGGATCCTCCCTTCGCTACGGCTTTACGCGCTTCACCAGGCGACTGAATTCGACGGAGGGCAAGCGCGGGGCGCATGGCGGCGGGGCCGGCGGCGACGCGGCCTCGCCGGCCCGGAACGTTCGTTAACAAAAGAGAAAGGCGCTGCTTCATTCGCGATCTCGAATATTTAAAAACAGGTCCCTAGATTGGATCGCGATCAAGTTTAGGGGGTCATGTGTAAATATTTGGATCGTGACTATTAACCGCGATCCAAATATTTTACAGTATGCCCCTAGTTTAGATCGCGATTAATAGTCGCGATCTAAATATTTACAAAAAGGACCCTGGTATATTTCAGAAACACCCCCGGTTTGGGCGGCCGGCGCTTTTCCCTCGTTCCCCACGCGGCTTCTCCTCCCTGCCGCTCGTCCGCCGGCCGCCGCCGCCCGCTCCCCACCCGCTATCTCCGGACGGAATAGCGAAGCCCCACTCACACTGCTCCGCGGGCGAGCCCTAACATCCCATCTCTCCTCGCCTCCGCTCCCAGCAGCTAGCGAACAGCCCCGCGGTGGTTGAGCTAACGGTGGGGCTCGCATGGCGGCTTGTTCTGCAGCGAGCGCGCCTCCGGATCCTCCTGGAAGGCGGCGGTCGGATCCTGCGCCTGCGACTGCCGCGACTGTGACCGCAGCCTGCTGTGAAGAAGAGGAACAGAGATTGGTTCCTGCGCGAGGTACCTTTCGATTCCTCCGAACCTTAGTCATGCACACTGCACACATCGATAAATAGCCAAATTTCGTGCCAATGCAGCCGCATATGCTGCTTAATTCCACAATCTTCACACGGGCATTTCGATAGGCATCAAACATTTTTTTTCCCGTCAATCAGATGTGCATTGTGCCAGGCTGCCAGCTCAACGCACCCACTGGCAACGGCTTAAGATTGTCTCGCACTCTAATTGAATTCCAAATTAGTTACACATCGGACCTACCTCTACCTGTGACACATTGGCAACACATTCGTCTAACCTACAGGGTTTAAATAACTGCGGTTAACCGGCCGGTTTTCCCGGTTAACCACTAACCGGTCCGGTCCGGTTACCTCGGCCGACCGGTTAATTGCCAATAACTGACCCTATTACTGTAGCAAATCGGTTAACCAGCCGGTATCCTGGTTAACCGGTCGGTTTTTCTCCGAACCGAGCCGGCCGGTTAACTCGGTTATTTGAACCCTGCTAACCTACGACACCGTAGCACCCCCTTTCATGCATCATATCACTCTGTTGCCTGATTTTCTGATCTCTTGCGTGCTCTGTTACACGTTCCTCCAGTTGATAGGTAGTTTACCTGGGATTACTTTAATAAGAACAACAGATGATAAATTGATAGGCATCAAGACATGATGCTGTTTTTCAACTAATTTGGAGCCTCACCACAGTTTAGTCAAGGAGCTCAACTTGCTAGTTTTCTCTTTTAAATTAATGCAGTCCACATATAAAATTGAAGTCTCTAAACGAGTTCAGATGGGAAAGGTCTTCAAACTTTCCCAATCATTGATTCATCCTACTACGGGCCCAACAGTGGGCCCAATGACTGTGTTAGTAAGTCAGACGTGAATGTATCTTCATGTCGTCTAATTTAATAATAGGTAAAAGACTTGTTTTGGACTACTCTCTCCTTCCTGGACTAAGTCGTGGTCTGAAAGTAGTTTTCCTGGTCTAGTCTAATCTAATTGGGTAGATGAACAGATACAGATGTTTTCCACGTTATGCATGTAAATACCTGCTTAAAAATTGTTTGGGCGTGAATGATGATAGTATGAACATGCACAATGACTCGTGAAGGACAATCAAGTCAAGCCAATGGGGTCTTTCCTCTAATATTTCTTGTAATCATGACATGATGTACCTCATCTAGTAATACATAGATTTTTTTACCCTTGTACCTGGTCTTTCGGAAGAAAAGGTCAACTGATGCTGGAGTACTCATTTTAAAACTTAAGGTTGCAGATAGGTTAGGAACAGGTACATCCTTTTTGACCTAACATCTGTTGCAATCAACTTCGTGGTGACTTCTAAACCCAGTAATATAGACAATAGCATTGTCCTTCTATAGTTCTATATATATATTGAACCATTCAGGGATTGCCACAGTGCTCATGGTTCTGTACTCCTTTGTCACTGCCTCTATAAACTGTTGCTGTTTTACTCTTGTAATCTTCAACTTCTGCCATGCTACACACTTGAAACTTTGCTATCACTCCTTGCCTTGCTCAAAAGGGCACATTATCCAGACCAGCCCGAGGACTGGAAATTTCATCAAACGTGGACAGGTTCAATACTCTATCTTCCTTTCACTTACTTTCGTCTTGTTTCTTTCTCAGAGCAACATCTTTACTCAACTTATACAGAAACCATTGTAGAGATTCATGTGAAACAGTTAAATTCACCAATTAGTTTAGACAAAAAGAACTCCGAAATTGAGTTGTCACACCATTGCACTTGCATGAAAATTAACTTGCTACCTTTCTTCTTATATGAACATTAACAATCCAAATGTTTTAATGTATTTTTTCTTCAATTTACAACTTCCCCCTACCGAATCATTATGGCAGTTACAGGAACAGCGGGACATCCACATATTATCCTTCTATCTTGCTTTTTGTCCATCTTATTTCTTCAAGTGCACGCCCTCCAGAAATAATGCATGGATCTCAACAATTTCACCAAGCCTGCAGGTATTTAAAATGGTTTTAAGCATATCAGACTTCAATCATAATTATGTCTCCTTTGACAATTACCTCCTTTGCACTATTTCCTGGTTAAGAGCTATTTGATTTTTTTGTAGATGTGGTGTAAATGGATGGAAATTCTGCTCATGATTAAGTGTTGATTATTACTCATATATTGCACTGTGATATTGAAGTCAAGGTCAAATTGCACGAAGAGAAATGGTAGAAGTTGCTGTTCTTTTTGTCATACAAAAGATTGGAATTGCTGTGGCATGTGGGACATTAAAGTTGGCTAAACCGTTGCTCGGAAAGAATTCTGAGTTGCAAATGGCACTTCCAGAAAATATGAAACTGATTAGGAATGAGCTTGAGCTCATTCATGCATTTCTAAAGGAAATTGGCAGGAAAGGTTGGAGAGGTGAAGTCACAGAAACTTGGATAGGACAAGTTCGGAGATTGGCTTATGATATGGAGGACATTGTGGATCAGTTTATCTATGTCGTCGGTGAAAATAATCAGAAAGGATCATGGTGGGATTACATAAAGAAAACAATAAAGAGACCTGAATATTTGTTTTCACTAGATGAAATTGCTTCTGAAATTAATAGAATAAATAGAGAGCTTAAGCAACTTTCCAAAAGTAGAAACCGTTGGACCAAACCATTAGATGGTTGGGCTGATATTCCTCCAGTGAGCTATGAAACTGGACAAGAGTCATATCTTCCGGGACATGATTTCTCAGTCAATGATGAGGAGCTTGTAGGAATTGATAAGAATAGAGAAACCTTGCTGGAGTCATTGCATTCTGAAGATTGTTCTTTACGGATCGTTGCAGTTTGGGGTATGGGGGGCATAGGAAAAAGCACTCTTGTCAATAATGTGTACAAGAAGGAAGGATCCGATTTTGATTGCCGTGCATGGGTTTGTATCTCTCAGTCATATAAACTTGAAGATGTTTGGAAAAATATGCTAAGGGATCTCAACAAAATTGATCCAGGAACAATGAACACTGCAGAAATAAGAGCAGAGCTGAAGAAAATTCTTTATAAAAAAAGGTACTTGATCATATTAGATGATGTCTGGACGGCTGCAGTTCTTTTTAAAATTAGAGAGATTCTTGTTGATAATGGTCTGGGAAGCAGAGTAATAATCACGACAAGAACTGAGGAAGTAGCTTCTGTGGCTGAGTATGACTGCAAGATCAAAGTAGAACCTCTAGATGACCATGATGCATGGATTCTGTTTTGTAGAAAGTCATTTCCCAAAATTGAGAATTATATCTGCCCTCCAGAACTTCATCAGTGTGGTACAGATATAGTAGAGAAATGTGATGGTTTGCCATTGGCTATTGTGGCGATAGGGAGCATATTGTCTCTAAAAAAAGAAGAATGTTAGAGATTGGAGGGTATTCTATAATCAACTTATTTGGGAGTTGCACCACAATGAAAGCCTAAATCATGTGGAGAAAATACTAAATTTAAGTTATAAATACCTACCAGACCATTTAAAGAATTGTTTCTTGTATTTTTCTCTTTACCCAGAAGACTATCCGATACTTCGAAAAAGATTGATTAGATTGTGGATTGCAGAAGGGTTTATCGAACAAAAAGGAGCAAGCAGTGTGGAAGACATTGCTGAATGTTACCTGGGAGAACTCGTCCAACGAAATATGCTTCAAGTTGTGAAGCGCAACAGTTTTGATAGGATTCAATGTGTCCGTATGCATGATCTTGTGCGTGAGCTAGCCATTTTTCAGTCTAGAAAAGAGTGTTTTAGTATTACTTATGATGACAGTCACGGGCAGGTTCATCTGGCATTGGAGTCTCGTCGTGTGTCGGTGGTCCAGTGCAACAAGGGCATTCGTCCAAGCCTATGTCCATCCAGGTATCGCACGTTCATATCATTTGATACTGGGATGACAACATCTTCATGGTATTCTTTTATTTTCTCAGAATCAAAGTACCTTACCGTGTTAGACTTATCAGAGTCGCCTATTGAGACTATTCCCTTCTCGATTGGGGAGCTATTCAACCTTCGATATTTGTGCCTAGACGACACAAAAGTGAAGGAACTCCCTAAATCTATTACAAAGCTTCAAAGTTTACAAACATTGAGCCTTGAACGTACACAAACTCTGAATTTCCCACCAGGGTTTTTCAAACTGAAGAAATTACGTCACCTCCTTATTTGGAAATTGCTAGATGCAACATACAGAAGTTTCCATAATTGGGAACCAATGGAACCATTTGAAGGCTTGTGGAATTTGAAGGAATTGCAGTCTTTGAGTGAAGTTAGAGCAACTAAAGTCTTTGTTGCAAAACTAGGAGATTTATCCCAGCTGAGATCTCTTTCCATTACTTATGTGAGAAGTAGCCATTGTGCACAACTCTGCTACTCTTTATCAAAGATGCACCAGCTTACAAAGTTACACATAAGATCAATTGACAAAGATGAGCTCCTACTGCTGGAGGATTTGACACTGCAAAACCCTCTTGAAAAGCTAGAATTGATAGGACGGTTGTCTGAAGGAACTTTGGAATCTCCATTTTTCTCTGCTCATGGACATCAACTTCTGCAGATTGAGCTATCATGGTGTAAACTCATAGAGAGTCCAGTGGCATGGCTTTCTGAATTATCAAATTTAACTGAATTACGTCTTACAAGGGCATACGCTGGCCAGCAGCTGAACTTTCATGGAAAGTGGTTCCGAAAGTTGAAGAGCATTGTATTAGCAGACCTGCCACAAGTCAATCAAATATGCATACATGAAGGAGCTTTGGTCAACCTTGAATCTCTTCACCTTGATAGGCTCTGGGAGCTGCAGGACGTTCCTATTGGTATTGAATTTCTCAATTCTGTCAAAGAGGCATTCTTCACTAGGATGCGTTGTCATTTTGTAAAGAATCTTCAAATGAGAAAGCTAAATCATATCCCAAAGGTCTACTGGTCAACAGAAGGCAAGTGAAATCTCTTTCCCATCCAATAAATTATGTTTGTATTATTTATATATCTGAATCTTGTGTTTATAGTTACCAATGCAACAATCAATTTTTAGGAGTAAAATCTTTCTCACCTGCGAGTACTTCTGAGTACGTGCAACTAGCAGGCATACCAAATGATGTTAATAAAACTGTTAATAAAACTCAAAGTGAGCTGCATAGAATCTTAGTTTTATGGACATAAGCACATAAACACCATGGTTACTATAAAATTTTAGTAAACCTGGTGAAACATTTTACATTGGATACTAAATCATGTGCATCTACTTAATACCTCCTTTCTCTACATAAAATGCAGATATTTCCACAGGTGAAACAGAAGCCCCTAACCTGCCCGGACCATTCAGCAGCACGCCACAGTGGCGACTTTTAGGCCCATCTGGGTATGTCTTCATCTAGCCCAGGTTGCGAAAAACACGGTTTGGATTTGTTGGTTTGACCTGATGAAACTGTTGCCCAGTCTCCCCATCTCCGATTGATCCGCTTACCTGAATGTGGGTGCTGTAGAAGTGGAGATAGTGAATGGATGGTGTACTTTCACTGTGATTTCTCCTGTGGTGGCTTCAAATTGGATGGCGACTTGTTTGGGGACTCTTTCTCTCTTGTTGACAACTTGACATCTTCAACAACTGCTGGATTTTCTTCAACAGGAAGCGGCTTTTCTCCACTACATCCAGGCTGTCCGTCGTCATATCTCACAGGCTTTTTCACTGGACCGGTCTCTTCTAGCCTGCACTTGATGTCAGCTCCCGTCCAGCTGAAGCTTCAAAAGTAGACTACCTCATCTATTTGGAAAAAAAAAAAGTGATGTAGCCAGTCACACTAGTGTATTTTTCTTGTGTATAACTCAGCTTTGACTGTCATTTATGCTGTGTTGTGACACTGAAATTCCCATCCCTCTCTTTGTTTCTTTTGATTGACTTGATTACTGGCTTTCAGTAAAAACTGGAAACTTCTGTTATGTAGAAATTGCTTACTCACTGGCTACGGTTTTCACTGTTTCAGATGCATCGATAGATTTAGCAAACAATGACTGGTTGCTGCTATCTGGAACCTCTTAAAACTTGATAAATTGCTGAAAGTCCAATTGGAGTTTGCTAAGAACATCGTGTGCTACTGATCGCAAGCTCCGCCACGACTCTTTCACCGCCGACGAAAAGAGTTTCTTCTCCGATGCTTCGATGCGGAGGAGGATGGGGAGGCACTCTAGCCGTCGCCGAGGCAGCAGCTGGTCACGCGGTCACATTGCCCCCCGTCGTCCGTCGGCCACGCCCCATCCATGCCGCAAGCTGCGAGCACATTCCCGGTGTTCATGGACATCTGCGCTGCGCCGTTCCGGTGTATTTACAGAGGGCGAGCACGGGATGCGTGGGGCTGGGGGCGGCGGCAGCGCGGCCTCACCAGCAGCCATGTCTCTGGTCAGAGATAGTTTACAGAGAAGCACCTGGTTTTGCCCTGATAATAATTTAAATATTTATAAAATAACCTCTAGGATCGCAATTAATAGTCATAATCCGAATATTTATTAAAACACCCCTGACTCCATCCGGATATTTACCAAAACGCTCGCCGACGGCCGCCCCCCGCCTTCTACACTGGCAGGAATCGCAAGACCCTGCCCAAGCCCTGGCATCCCAGTCCTCTGCTCCTGCAGCAAGCGAGCTAGCTCTTCGCGTGGCCAGGCAATGGCGCCTGCCGCCTTGATCCGTAGCGAGCGACCGCGTCCGCATTTTCGTTCGGACCACGGCGGTCGGAGCCTATGCCTGCCACAAATGCGGCGGCGACTGGCTCCTCCGCCATGATTTAGCGGCCATTGAAGAAGGGGAACAGAGATTGGCGTCAACGCCGAGGTACGAGGTACAGGTGCCTTCTGATTTCTTACAACAATCACATATTCACATGTTCCCGTAAATAAAAGGTACCTTGCTCCGAGCCGTAGTCCGATCAAACTCCAAATTGGCGACAGTGCTAGCTGTCGCATATGCTACTTATTGAATTGCCAATTTGGGTCATTTTCATATTTCACCTCTATTAATGCTAGATACCAGCTGTATCATGAATTGCTCTATGTGTATGTTTTATACCAACGAAGGCTCTATGTTCAGCTTATTAGGAAGCAAACGCTTAGTACTAGGTGAAAGATGGCGGGGCAAAGCAGAGAAAGATGGCTTTACAATTACTCGTCCATTCTGAAATTGCTGTCGTTCCCGACAGACGGTTTGTACTAAGCTGCAAGTTAAAAATTTTGGTCGGAATGACAGTATTTTCAAACGAAGGGAGTAATTTTTTTTAGGAAAGGCTTTACAATTAAGGTAGTGCAATACAAACTGAACTACAATAGCCAGAAGCAGTGACTCACTATGATTCCATCCTTCAATTCTCTGGTGGAATCCTCCTTTTGCTTATACAATTCCGGGATCAATTTGATGATATTATCTAGCAGAACCTCTCCTAGAGCATTGTTCCCAAATTGCTAGGTACTAAGCAATCAGCAAGAGGGTTCCTAGTGACTAACCATGCTCATAAAGTTTCTTAAGAGAGACAGGTACCCAGAAGTGACATTGTTTTTCAACGTGCTCACTAGGATTTTAATTAAGGAGCTCAAGTATGATAGCTCACCATTATATATAAAGTAATAATGCAGTCAACCATTATAAACTGAAGCCTCAAAATCAATTCAGATGGAAAAGATCGTCCCAAGTGTGGCCCCAACTGTGACTAACCTTTGAAAGTGATCCGGTATCACAATTTGTGTCTTGTACTATCACTTTCCATTGTTCCTTGAATCTATTTTTAGAAAACTTTTCCTTGCCCCAACCTAATCTCGTGGACCAAGGGATACACATGTATTCCACATTGTGCATGTAATTACTTAGCTTTTACACTCCGCTGTGTGCATGCAATTACTTAGCTCTTACACTGACCAGGTATGATGATGTTGTGGACGCGTTTGTACGCCGCAAGTATGCATTTTGCTACGTTCCACAAAGAATAGAAACTGAGACGTTGGTGATACTTATTTATAATATTAAGTACACAAACGGCCAACAAATCACTTTCTAGGGGTCAACGAGTCAAGTCAACCGGACTTTTATTTTTTAGATTACTTTGAATAAGGCATCTCTCTCACCTTTAAGTTTCAGAAGAAAAGTTCGAGTACTTGTTTTATGGCTTAGATGGCTGATAAATTAGAGTCATATTGAGTCTATTAGATGGCTGATATAAGCCACATGAATTCAGTTGTAATCAGTTCCTATAATTTCGCCTTTTTTTAGTGGAACAGGACTGGAGTTCCCCTGTAATTTCACCATTTGCCAAACAGTAGCTATACAATGGCAGGGGTCTGTATATATGAAGCCTTGTAGCTAGGACTGCCACAGGTCTCACCAAGTCTATACTCCCCTACTCACTATACAGACTGGTGCTGCTTTAGTATTTTCTTCGTCTGCTTTGTCTGTCTGCACACTAGAAAATTGGATCCTTGATCTCGCTTTGCTCAAAAGGATACATTTTCCACATCTACTTGGGTATGAAATTCGCTCAAATGTGTAAATTCCAATACTCTATCCTCCTTCCAATTGTTTTATTCTTATTACTGCCTCAGAGTAACGCTGTTACCAACTCACACAGTAATCATAGTAGAGCTGTATGTGAAATATTAAATTCAACAGTCAAAACAAAAAGGAACCTGGAAACTGAAGTTGCTAGGCGGTTGCAAGGAAACAAATTACTACTCTCTCTCACTTAGTCTGCACAATATGGAAAACATTAAACAACTATGTTTGACAATAGGGCTATCCATACACTTATGATTTGATTTATCCTTCTGCCTTTTTGTTCATCCATCATTTTTCAGCAAGCACACATACACAAGAATTACTCATAGATTTCAACATTTTTCAGCAACCTAACATGTATCTCAAATAGTTTTTAGCAGACCTGACTTCAATAAAATAGTCTCCTTTAACAGCTTCATTTTGTTTACCCTAAAAAAATAACTTTATTTTGTGTATTAGTTGATCTTTTCATGGTTGATAAAAGAAGTCTGCATTCCTTTTGTAGATGTGATGTGAAAAGATGTACTATGTGCTTAATATTAAGTGAGAACTATTTATTGCAAATATATTTCTCTGACATATTGAAGTCAAACTACTAAGAGAAATGGTAGAAGTTGCTGTTCTTTTTGTTATAAAGAAGATAGGAATAGCTGTGGCCGTTGAGACACTAAAGTTAGCTAAACCTTTGCTGGAAAAGAACTCTGAGATGCAAATGGCGCTTCCAGTTAACATGAAACTGATAAAAGATGAGCTCGAGCTTATTAATGCATTTCTTAAGGAAATTGACATGAAGGGTTGCAATGGTGAAGTCATAGAAACGTGGATAAGGCAAGTTCGAAGGGTAGCATATGATATGGAAGATATTGTAGATCAGTTTATGTATGTTGTTGGTGAACAGCAACAGAAAACTCCATGGACTTGTGTGAAGAAACTTTTCAAAAAACAACCATCTTTATTTTCACTCGATGAAATTGCCACCAAAGCTGATATAATAAACAAAGAGCTTATGGAACTTTCAAAAAGAATATGTCGTTGGACCCAACCAATATCTGGTGTGAATTATGTTCCTGCAACAACCTATGACTGTGAACATCAACTATATCACTCTGGACTTGATCATTCAATTAATGACGATGAACTTGTAGGAATTGAAAAAAGTAGAGAAATCTTGATTCATTGTTTGCATATGGAAGATTGTTCTCTTCGAATCATTGCCGTTTGGGGTATGGGTGGCATAGGGAAAAGTACCCTTGCAAACAATGTCTACAAAAATGAAGCACTATTGTCCAACTTTAGTTGCCATGCATGGGTTTCTGTATCTCAATCATATACTATTAATGACATTTGGAGAAACTTGCTGAAAGAAATCCATGGAAATGAAAATAGAGCATTTGATGCTGTAAGCATGGACAGTGCAGAACTAAGCGTGGAACTGAAAAAAATTGTGGATAAAAGGAGGTACTTGATCATATTGGATGATGTCTGGACGGCTGAAGTTCTTATGAAAATTCGAGAGGTTCTTGTTGATAATGGCCTGGGAAGCAGAGTAATAATCACGACAAGAATTGAGGAAGTAGCTTCTGTAGCTGAGGAAGGTTGTAGGATAAAGTTAGAGCCTCTAAATGAACGTGATGCTTGGCTTATATTTTGCAGGAAGGCATTTCCAAAATCTAAGAATCATGTCTGCCCCATAGAACTACATCAGTGTGGGAAAGATATAGTGGAGAAATGTGATGGTTTACCTCTAGCCCTTGTGGCAATAGGAAGTTTATTATCACTCAAAACAAGGAATATTAAAGAATGGAGGTTTTTCTACAATCAACTTATTGCCGAGTTACACAATAATGAGAACCTAAACCGAGTAGAAGAAATTCTAAATCTAAGCTATAAGCATCTACCACACCGTTTGAAGAATTGCTTCTTATATTGTGCTATGTTCCCAGAAGACTATCTGATCCACAGAAAAAGATTGATTAGATTATGGATCACCGAAGCTTTTATTGAACAAAATGGAGGATGCAGTTTAGAAGATGTTGCCGAAGTTTATCTGGAAGAACTCGTCCGGAGAAGCATGCTTCAGGTTGTAACAAGGAACAGTTTTGATAGGATTCAGTGTCTTCGTATGCATGATCTTGTGCGTGAATTGGCCATTTTCCAATCTAAGAAAGAGAGTTTCTGTGCAATTTATGATGACACTCATGGAGTGCGGCAGGTGGAACTAGCTCCTCGCCGTATATCAGTTCTCCAATGCAACAATGGTATTCAGTCCAGCATAGATGCGCCCAGGCTTCGCACCTTCATAGCATTCAACACCTGCATGACATCATTTTCGTGGTACTCTTTTATTTCCTCAGAGTCTAAGTACCTTGCAATATTAGACTTGTCAGGCTTGCCTATTGAGACAATTCCTAATTCAGTTGGGGAACTATTCAACCTTAGGTGTCTGTGCCTCGATGACACAAATGTGAAGGAACTACCAAAATCTATTACAAAACTTCATAATTTACAAACCTTGAGTCTTAAGCGTACAAAATCAGTTCTACTTCCTCAAGGGTTTTCAAAATTAAAGAAATTACGACATCTACATATCTGGAAACTCCTAGATGCAACATATAGAAGTCTCAATAATTGGGAGTCTATGGAGCCATTCGATTGCATATGGAATTTGAAGGAATTGCAATCTTTGAATGAAATTCGAGCAACTAAAGTCTTTATTGCAAAACTAGGAAATTTATCTCAGTTGAAGTCTCTTAGCATTTCTCGTGTAAGAAGTAGCCATTGTTCACAATTGTGCAACTCTTTGTTAAAGATGCATCAGCTTACAAGATTACACATAAGATCAAGCAATGAAGATGAGCTGCTTTTGCTGGATGAATTGTCATTGCAAAACCCTCTCGAAAAGCTTGATTTGATCGGGCGGCTTTCTGAAGGAACTTTGGGATCTCCATTTTTCTCTACTCACGGAACTCAACTTTTGCAAATGGAGCTATCATGGTGTCATCTCATAGAGAGTCCGGTAGTATGGCTTTCTGGATTGTCAAATTTAACAGAACTACGTCTTACAAGGGCGTACACTGGTCAACAACTAAATTTCCATGGAAAGTGGTTTTCAAAACTGAAGAAGATTGTCTTGTGGGATTTAGCACAAGTCAATCAAATATGTATACAGGAGGGAGCTTTGATCAGCCTCGAGTATATTCACATCTATGGTCTCAAGG
The DNA here is from genome assembly GCA_032690845.1 of Eleusine coracana subsp. coracana. Taxonomy (NCBI): domain Eukaryota; kingdom Viridiplantae; phylum Streptophyta; class Magnoliopsida; order Poales; family Poaceae; genus Eleusine; species Eleusine coracana. The sequence continues at coordinate 51,233,523 of CM064427.1, read as the reverse complement.
AATTGAGGGATCTCCCTATTGGTATCGAATTTCTGAACTCTGTCAAAGAGGCATACTTTACTAGGATGCATTCTGATTTTGTAAGGAACCTCAAAATGGGAAAGCTAAATCATATTCCAAAGGTCTATTGGTCAACACAAGGCAAGTAAAATGACCGTTTAAATATTCTTTCAATTTATATACTCCCTCCGCTCCATAATTGTTATCGCCATTGACTTTTTTAGTTATGTTTGACCATTCCTCTTATCCATTTTTTTAAAAAAATATCATATATTTTTATTATTTGTTTTATCATTAGAGAAAATTGAAACATAACTTATTACTTTGCATATTTAAATTAATATTTTGAATAAGATTGACGGTCAAATGTAACAAAAAAAAGTCAACATCGCCAATAATTTTGGAACGGAAGAGTATTTCATATTATGGTTTATTTGTTTCAAGCTGCTTCCTTTTAGTAAAGTGGAGCTTGCTCACCTGCAACGCAAGTTATTCCAAGTGCACACAGAATGAGGAACCATAATTCGTAAATTGAGAAATTACACCATATGAATTAAGTCCTTTGATTATGTTCATCTCCACTTAATCTTGCACTTCTCTACTTCAAGTGCAGGGGTGTCCACGTTTGAAACAGAACCGACTAACCTGCCAGAGCAATGCAGCGCCGACCCACAGTGGCGTATTTTAGGCGGGTCTTGTTGGGTCTTCATCTAACCCCGGTTTCAAAACGACACTTCAGCCTTCAGGTGTGAGGCATGGCTTGAAACAACAATACAATTAATCATTCCCTACTGCTTCAGTCTGTTAATTCTAGACAGGCTGAAATGGATATGATGAATGCATGAAGTTTCACTGATTTGCTTCTTTGCCAAGTTAAGGCTTCATCAAACTTTTCAATCCTGTTTTGGCGCGTGGAAACTTCAATGGCCGCCGGATTTGCCACTGTACTCCTTGTACATGACGCAGATTATTCTCCATGGATATCTCAGCTTGTCCATCGTCAGAAATGACAGACCTGTTCGCTACACTTGATTCCACTGTTTCAAGTCACACTACATCTGTACCCATTTAGGGAAAGGGTAAATAAACGACAAGTCCAGACAATGAAACGCCAGTGTTGCTAACCTGTATAGTCCTATGTTTTGTTATTACAACGTCTTCAGTTTCACATTGTTCTTGTATGGAGTCCCAAGCCTTTGCGTTCACCTGTACTTTTAAGACTGGTTGTTGCCTTTCAATAAAAGCTGGAATTCTATTGTAAACAAGAAAAAACTGAAATTTTCTGTGTCACGCTGCATAGGGTTCATATGATGGTGTTCAGCTACAGTTCATATGATTATGTGAGGAAAATAACGATGCATTACATAATCTGCAAACCTGGCGTATAATTAGTTTGTGGATGTGGAAACGTTGTTTGGTCTTTTTTCAGCAAAAACTCATCTTTACTACGATCGTGTTTGGTCTGTCTACCATCATCTCGAGGGGGAGGATTCTACTGCCACAGTTTTGACATTCAGTAGAAGTGACGTGCTTTGGGAAAATGCGAGCGCCTGAATCTGCAAGATGTTACTGTTACAGCACGCGAGCTTGGCATAATTTCGCCCTGTGGTTGCAGTTGTTTGTGTGGAAATTTCTTAAAAAGTCCGCAGTGCCCTCTCTGTGGAGAGCTAGGAAAAGACATGAAAAGTACATGCCTTCACGAATTTCTTCTCCTTTTTTTCGCTGACATTTCGACGAACACCTTCTGTAGAAGCAACAAGCCAACAACGATAGCGCTTGCACAGATGCCCGTCACCTAACAACACCTTCTGAGGCGGCGTTGTTGGTCGAGTGGTGGTGTCGCGTGGAGCGGCAGTGAAGCACGGCAGCGATGGACTCCGCCGCAAGCGAGGGACGCCGCGATGGTGATGGGCTGCGACGAAGTGGGTAGGCAAGGAGGACGGCCTCAGCGAGCGCCTGTCCCTGGAGTCCGCGCGGTACTCCGGCAGCGGCGTGGTCGGACTCAGACTTCGGTTGAGCTGTGCTGACCACGCCCTTGGACCATTCGCAGAAGGGGAAAAAGGTTTACAAATTATCCCCTCAAATATTTGCAGATTACCCCTAAAACGGATCGCGACTATTAATTTTAATTCAATTATTTGCATACAGCCTCTAAACTGGATCATGATTTATAATTAATAGTCGTGATCTAATATTTTCTAATAAGCTCCTCATTTGGGTAAAACATTTACACATGAGTCCCTACGGCGCTTTCTCCCCTTCCTCTTCGCATTTGTTCAAATAATGGGTTCGGTAAAGAGGCACGGTGCAAGAGCGAGGCGGGGACCTCTCTGCTGCAAGCCACGAGTGGGCCACGGGAGAAGTAGGTAGGCATTCCGCCGCCGCGGGGCGTGGCACACCGGTTGCCTCGGTGGCTGCGCTCCAGAGAAGGTTTAGTTCAACTCAGGGTTTAAATAACCGGTGGCAACCGACCAATTAATTAGGTTAACAAGAAAACTGGTCCCGGCCAGTCGCGCTAACCGGCCGGTAAGCCCTAAAAATCTAGACTTAGTACTGTAGCTATTTAATTAACTGACTGATTATCCTAATTAATCGATCGGTTTTCCATCAAACTGAACCGGTCGGTCAATCCGGTTATTTGAACCCTGGTTCAACTCTCTCTTCTCATTTTTCTTGTACATTCAGATTTCGTCTATGCCGTTGCTGGATTGATTTACAAATTTTCATGCATTTTTTTCTTCGGATGACTAATTCTCATGATTTTATTTTTTCTTCAAGTTTAGGTACAAGAAATCCACAGCATAAATCAATGTTTGGGACCAGGAAGATCGAGAAAGGACTGGTAATTTAAACTGCTATAGTTCTTGGCCAAGGAGCGTTCGACCACACGAAGGAACAAATCCCCCCATTTTTTTTTTGAAACTAAATCCCCCCATTTGGTACAATAGGCCCTATCTAAGATCCTTTCTGCTCCACCGCCGTAATACTTGACTACTGGCATTCCCTACTGTAGCGTCGTTCTGCTATAATACTACCAAAACTAGTGTGAAAATGAGCTATGGTGATTTGGACAGGACCAGTGACTAGAATATGGTTGTTTTTCTTGTCCAATGCTTTAGTTGGATTAAAGAACATTAACGGATGGTCAACCGTTGGATTAGCACATCTTGGGAGGCCCTCCCATCCTTGCTCGTAGTCATTATCTAAAAATCCTTGCTCGTAGTCGTAGCTCGTCAGGGCAGCCGGGCAGGGACCCCTAACCTACCTGATGATAAAGAAGATTATTCCTGAAATCTGAAGGTCTCAACTCATCTTCCTCTTTTATTCATTATTTTTTTGCCTGGAGCAGGGAAGCAACTCTGTGAAATCTCTCTGTTGCAAGGTAGTGTGTGCGCTTGATGTTACTGTTTGTTCAGAGACAGAGGAAAATTTGGAAAGTGAATCTTTTGCTCTGTTCCAAGGGAAGAAACTGGTACGATATCCTTCTTTCTCTATTTGCCCATCCTAAAAATATCACAGATGTTTTGTAGCTGAAGTAACAATAATCTCCTCCTCTTTTCCTCCTGAAATGGATATAACAGATTTCGACTCTTTACTCGTTTATCCTTGTCAACAATCTTCTTTCTCCAACTGCATCGATTCTAAGAATATCCACGGATTTAAATAGTTTCATCAAGCCTTAAGGTGCTCACTCTACTTTGTATTACATACACTGAAAGTGCATCTATGCCCCTAGTGGGTTTTGGTGGTTGTATGACACTGTGATTAAAGAACTAATCCTCTTTGTGGGTATATGAGCAGGTTATATATGAAGAACATACGTTGCATTGATACAAATAATCATCTTCAAAGTGTACGATTGTGTAAGAAAAATGGTCTTATGTGATGAAATGGAGAAGTGTCAAATAAATAGGTCCATATAAGCAATATTATGACAAGCCAAGACTTGAAGGAAATATGAGACATGAAAACCATTGATATGAGATGATCTCAACAAATTGGTGTTGTCAAGAAAAAGAAGTGATCAAGTGTTATTTTTCTATGGCATTTAATCTTGGAAGCAACTTAATCAAATTAATACTTTAAACATGAATTCAAAAGAAGACATAACGATGATACAAAGTCATGTGTGACTCAAGATAGCATGATGGTGAAGGATTGATATGACTTGGCCGCGATGGACCAATGACGGAAGAAGGGCAAGATGGAGTCTTGACGCCGAGGGACCCAAGCTATGGTGAAGGACAGGTGGAGCACAATTTCGATGGACCGATCAAGCTATATATGGTTATACATTTCTAAGTATTATTCATTATTGGAATATAAAGATGTGATGTGACTTATGAACAAAAGGTAGAAATGGACATGATAAATAAAAAGTCTCCAAGTCACAAGCTCTAGGTGACGACGCTCAACAAAAACATATGTGACAGCTCTCATGAAGCTTAAAAGAGAAGAAGTGGCAAAATTCATAATCATGCGAGCTCAAGTTGAGAAATCATTTTTATTTAATCTTGAGTATTAGGCATGCCGCTCTATCAAGAGAGATGCTACATGGTTTGCATTTAATGTTTCAATGTTCAAAGAAAAATCCAAGTAAGATAAGAGAAATATAACACCTACACTCACACTAACTCTCACTATGACAGGGAAAACCGGTGTAACCGGTTTACCAAACCGGAGGGACCGGTTTTGGTTCAAACTTCTAACGGCTAGTTCAGAAAAACCGGTGGCACCGGTTTGGGAAACCGGTATAACCGGTTTTGACTGGTTCAATATAACGGCTAGTTTTTGGGGGACAAGTATAAATACTTCCTTCCCCCCTCCTTTGGATGTTGCTGATTATGTGCATGAAAAAAATACATCCAAAGCCTTGTAAAGCTCTCGCCAATACCTCTTTGTGAGGTTTGAGTGATTTGTGAGAAATCCTAAGCATTGGGTTGAGAGGGATTAAGATTGAGAGCACAAAAGCGAAAATCCTACACTTGAGCATTTGAGCATTACGTTGCAAATCTGTGAAGTATTTGTTACTCTTGGAGGTGAATCCTCCTAGTCGGTTAGGCGTCACCCTAGAGCTCCCAAGCTTGTGGTGAGTCTTGGGAAAGTTTGTGAAGGTCCGCTTCGCCTCTGCAAGGAAAGAAACAAAGATAGTGGATCGGGGAAAGCGGTTGAAAGAGACCCGGTTTGGAGTGTGCCTTGTGAGCAGCTCAAGCTTCCTCACCGGAGACGTAGGGTTCACGGGATGAATCTGAACTTTGACAAACAATTCTCTGTGTGCTTCATTTGGTTTGCTTTCTTAAGTTCTTGCTTTCAATATTTGTGATTCATAGGTTGCATGTGTAGTTGTGCTAGTACTCTTAGTGATTACTTGCTCTAGATCTTGCATATTGTGTTAAGACCTTTAGGTTTGATAGAACTAAGTGGGACGTGATCATTTTCTATTTTATTCTCTCTGCCCCGAGGAAATCGATGGGTCCGGTTTATCAAATCGGTGGGACCAGTTTTAGTCAGTGCTCAATTGTGTAGATTCTTGGTGAATCTAGGTTGTGTGTATCTTGGTTGCTCTCCTATATAGTTCACACTAGTGTATCCCCTTTGGTTAGTGTGCTACTTATTTTATTTCTCTCTGTTTCAGGAAAACTGGTGTAACCGGTTTGCCAAACCGGTGGGTCCGGTTTTGGAAGTTTATTTTCTGAGGTTGATTCTTTGTGAATCTAATTGGGGTGGTTCCTATCTTTGTTTTTATAGCTTATCTATCTTGAGTGCTTGGTTCTTTCTCTTGATTAATTATTTTATTTCAAGCTCTCTGATAAAACCGGTGTAAACGGTTTGCTAAACCGGTGCAATCGATTTTGACAGTTTTAATTCTGCTGTGAATTTTTGTTAATTTTTCAGAAACGTCTATTCACCCCCCCCCCCCTCTAGACGACATCAAGGGACTTTCCACTATTTATAATTTCAGTAAAAAGAATGGTTATAATTTTTCCATGTAGATTTGATTGCTAGGGATACAATCATTACTTGGGATTGAGTGCTGACTTCTGCTACCATTTTCTACTAAAATATTGAAGCCGACTATACAAATAAAAATGGCTGAGGTTGCTGTTCTTCTTGTCATAAAAAAGATTGGCATAGCCGTGGCAGAGGAGACCCTAAAGTTTGCTAGACCTTTGCTTGTGAAGAGATCTGAGTTAGTAGCAACACTTCCAAATGACATGAAACTTATTAAGAATGAACTTGAACTTATTCATGCGTTTTTAAAGGGAATTGGTAGGAAAGGTTGGAATGATGAATTAGTAGGTACTTGGATAGGTCAGGTCCAAAGATTGGCATATGATATGGAAGACATTGTGGATCAGTTTATTTATGTTGTTGGCAATCATAATCAGAAAGGTTCATGGTGGGCTTACATAAAGAAAATTTTCAAGATGCCTCAATCATTGTTTTCACTAGATGAAATTGCTGTTGAAGTCAAAAGAATAAATCAGGAGTTTAAAAAACTCTCTGAAAGCAGAGATCGTTGGACCAAACCCTTACATGGTAGGATTGATATACCTGAAGCAGGCTCTGAACTGAACAAGGACTGTACCTTCCTGGACCTGGTTATTCAATCAATGGTGAGGAGCTTGTAGGAACTGATAAAAATAGAAAGACCTTGATTGATTCATTGCATTTCAGAGATCAATCGTTGCGTATCATTACTGTATGGGGTATGGGTGGCATTGGTAAAAACACTCTTGTTAATAATGTGTACAAAAATGAAGTATCAAAATTTGATTGCAGTGCATGGGTTTCAATCTCTCAGTCATACCAAGTAGAAGATATTTGGAAAAATATGTTGAGAGGTCTTCTCGGAAAAGATAAGGAAGGGTTTAATCTTGATATAATGAATAGTGTGGAAATTAGATTGCAATTGACAAAAATTCTGGGTGAAGGAAAGTACTTGATCATATTGGATGACATCTGGACAGCTAAAGTTCTTTTTGAAATTAGGAAGGTTCTTGTCGACAATGGTCTTGGAAGCAGAGTAATAGTCACAACAAGAACTCCAGCTTCAATAGCTGAGGATGGTTGTAAGATCAAAGTAAACCCTCTAGATGAACATGATGCATGGCTTCTATTTTGTAGGAAAGCATTTCCGAAAATTCAAAACTGTATCTGCCCTCCGAATCTACATCAGTGCAGCAAGGACATAGTGGAGAAATGCAAGGGTTTGCCATTAGCTCTCGTGGCGATAGGAAGCTTATTGTCCCTCAAACCACAGAATGATAAAGAATAGAGGCTCTTCTATAAGCAACTTATTTGGGAGCTGTACAATAATGAGAACTTAAGTCATGTGGAGAAAATTATAAATCTAAGCTACAAATACTTACTGGACTATTTGAAGAACTGTTTCTTGTTTTGTGCTATGTTCCCAGAAGACTATATGATACATAGAAAAAGATTGATTAGACTGTGGATCGTTGAAGGGTTTATTGAACAAAAAGGGGTATGCAGCTTAGAAGACGTTGCTGAAGGTTATCTTGGAGAACTTGTCCATCGAAGCATGCTTCAGGTTGCAAAACGGAACAGTTTTAATAGGGTCAAATGCCTTCAAATGCATGATCTTGTGTGTGAGCTAGCCATTTTCCAATCAACAAAAGAGCATTTCAGTACAATATATGATGAAAATCATGGGCTGATACAGGCAGGATTGGATTCCCGTCGTGTCTCTGTGCTCCAGTGCAGTAAGGGCATCCCATCAAGCATATATCCTTGCAGGTTTCGCACCTTCATGACGTTTGACAACAGTATGGTATTATCTTCCTGGTATTCTTCTACTTCCACAAAATCGAAGTACCTTGCAGTATCAGACTTATCAGGCTTGCTTATTGAGACCATTCCAAATTCAGTCGGGGAGCTATTCAACCTTAGGCTTTTGTGCCTTGATAACACCAATGTGAAGGAACTCCCTAAATCTGTTACAAAGCTTCAAAATTTAGAAATATTGAGTCTTGAACACACACAGTTGCTGAACTTTCCCATAGGCTTTTCAAGACTAAAGAAATTATGGTACATTTATGCTTCAAGATTGCAAGATGGGACATACAACAATTTCGTTAGTTGGCAATCTGTGGAGCCATTTGAGGGTTTGTGGAATCTAAATGATTTGCGAACTTTGGGTTCCATAAAAGCAACTAAACTCCTTACTGCAAAACTTTGAAATTTATGCCAGTTGAGGTCCCTTAGCATATGTGATGTAAGGAGCAACTACTGTATGCAATTGTGCGACTCCTTATCAAAGCTGCACCAGCTCTCAAGGTTACTAATAAGAGCAAGCAACGAAGATGAACCTCTCCATCTGGACGAATTGAGATTTCCAAATCCTCTTCAAAAGCTTTATTTGTTTGGGCTATTGTCAGCTTACTGAGAATGAGTTATCGTGACTCTCTAAATTATCAAATCTAACTGTGTCCATCTCTGATTATGCCTTAATCGGTCTCACCAAAGTTGGACTCAACGCTGCCCCTACCTGGCGCTGCCATCGGTCCTGTCTAAATTGTAAAGGCCTACAGCAAGGAACAGCTGTACTTCCATGCGGATTGGTTCCGAAATCTGAAGAGGCTTGTCTTGCTGGATCTGCCACACGTCAAACAAATATGCATACATAAGGGGGCGTTGGTCAACCTTGAATATCTTCTTATCGGTAGACTCCAACAACTATGTGATGTCCCCGTTGGTATTGATTGTCTTGCATCTCTCAAAGAGGCCTGCTTTGTTGATGTGCATCCTGAGTTTGTTGAGAATTTCCAAAATGTGAAGCTAGATCATCTCCCAATCTATGTCAGAACCAAAGGCAAGTGCTGCGTACTCAACCGATAGAATACACACTTCTTATGTCTTCTATAATATGGTTAGTCTCCATGTGGCATTGTTCAAACTTTCAAATCTACTTATCTGTCCTGATTTATATTTATATTTTATTAAGCTACACCAACAACATTTTATTTGAATCAGTAAAGTTCCCCTAACTAACTAGATTTCACACGAAAACACACCATGCATGTCATCACAACTGCAAACTACTCAAGTCATCCAAGGATCTACATTAAGACCCATCGACAACTAAGTTTCTATAATGAAGACCCACGTTCCCTTTTATGTACAGTCTTGTCCTTTTTCTCCTTTGGCACCCTCTATTAATATATTTACCATAGAAAAGACGTATTATATGTTCCTCAAAGAAAAACGTTCAGTTTTTAGATAAACCTTTTATCATGACATAGACCTTTGCGTGCATAGATTGAGTTACCAAAAGCCAGGCCATCGCATGAGCGTAAGTAGCTCAGGCTTAAACTTTAGTTGGAGAGGAGATAGTACTTATTAACAAAATATTAGACTATAAAGGGCTAAATATAAATACAACATTTTATGCCTCTGTTACTTGTGTAAAGATGCTAAGTTGTTTGGCTGCCTACGTTAATGCAGACTGGTCCTGTGGTGTAAAATTGTACAAAAGTAGAGGTCACGGTACCTCTAAATTGATTTGGAAAAGGAAGTCAGATTAAAAGATTTACAAATTAGTAATTCTAGTATTTCATACCATCTTAGCTCAAATTTTAATTTTCCTTGAACAATGTGTAGATTTGAAAATGATTCGCATACGACTCATTTTTCGCATAAGATCTCTGGTTGTACAACAGTCAGTAAAACTGGATCAGATCATAGCAATATTGTGGATTATCCATCAACAGCTTTGCATGGACTTTATCAGTTTTTATTACTCCATCAGTTTGGGATTCAGTTTTTTATTGGCATAGTTATACTTTTTATGGTTGTTTTTAATGTTGCATTTATCACCTTTTTTGGTTCTTGCACAACTTGAAATGGGTTATTCTCAAAAGAAAAAAAAATTCACATGGTTTCTTATCCAAAGACACTTTCTTCTTTGTAGGGAGACGTTGACACGGATGATTTGTCCTAGTTTGTAGTTTCTGTAACATGCATATATGCCAAATGGTAACTAAGGGGTTACGTGATCCTATCGAGCATTCTTTGCTAGAGCGATCACCTTCGAACCATGGCAGCGCTTGTGGAAAACGTGGGCTCCTACAAAATGCAAAATCTTCTTGTGGCTAGTGACATATAACAGCTGTTGGACGGCCGATCGTCTCTCTAGGTGTGGCCTACCACATCCAGAAAAGTGTCCTTTGTGTGATCAAAAGGAAGAGACAATCAACCATATCCTCACATCATGTATCTTTGCAAGACAAATGTGGTTCAATCTGCTATCACCACTTGATCTGGTTAGAATGGTACCCAAACGGAATGAATGTTCCTTTGGTAATTGGTGGGGTCATACTGTCAGAAAAGTGAGAAAGGAACACCGGAAGGGCCTCAACTCCCTAATCATCACGAGCGCCTGGCTGATTTGGAAGCAACGGAATGCTTGTGTCTTTGAAGGAGCTTCTTCCTCCATCAGCGAGGTCATGAGAACCCTCAAAGACGAATACAAGATGTGGTGTCTTGCTGGGGCAAAAAAGCTCCATGCTTTAAACCTCTAGCAAGTGTTGGTTTAGCTCTTAGCTAGTTCTTTTAGACCAGGATGGTTTTCTTATTTGGTTTCTTAGTTTCTCACTTCATGTAATTCTCTTAGCCCTCATACTCGGTCCCCATATGAGGTGGTGTAGATGTAGCAGGAACTAATATTTCTTCTTTTGATATAAAGATGTGCAGCTCTCCTGTGTATTTAAGAAAAAAAAACTAAGAAGAGAACAAAGATGATGTTGTATATAGTTTATTGCCTCCATTGTGTCAGTTCGATCGATGGATCGAAGCTTTCTATGCTGCGATTGGAAAAAAAAAAAGTTGCACCCGATGAGCCTCAAGATGATCCACATTGTGCGTGCAATTATTCTGAAGAAATTGAGCATCATCATCACGCAATTCACAGATGTAAATGTAACGGGGATTATTAGCTCAGCAGAATACCACCTTAACTACTCGTATTTCGTGTGTACTGCTACTGATTTTTTCTTGTTCGTACAAAGTTGAGGAAGCACTGAACAGAACTGAACCCTTATACCTAGTATTAGTAAAGAACTAGAGATACATGGTGTATGTAATCTGGCATCTCACTTGCCGTTGCAGGAATATGGTTATTGAGTGTGTCATACAGAAACTAGAAAGTAGATATAGTATGTATTTGCTACTTGGTGATGAAACACTGGTTACTCGAATAAAGGAACTGGATTTGAAACTTGAGACGCCGTTTGCGCTGCAAAGTTCTCTAGTGCTACAATATGTAACGGCGAAGAATGCTTTTGTTAGTTTGCTGGAGATCCAGATGTGCGGTGGCTATTTTCCCAGTTTGCAGGAGAATCAGATTGACTTGTAGGACATGCTGCCAACTTCGGTAGCTTGGTTCGTCAGAATACAGACGGTGGGTGTCCTCGGAATATATAGCCACCGGCTCAACGGCGACGCTACTAGTAGTGCACCATACCTTGACCGCTAGTGCATCGAGGACCGAACACCGAAGCCGGGATCTTGGCATGAGAAAGCGGGAACAATGCTGAGATCGGGCACCCGAGGAGGCCCGCCAGCGCCTCCGCCGCCACAGGGTCAACATGGATCGACACAAAGGTGCTCTTGGCACCCGCGAAGTCGTCAAGGATGCGACAGAGACGGAGCACCTACCTGTTCCGGTTTGGCGCCAAGGAAGATGATCAGGGTGTCGTCCGCATACTGCAATGGACGTGGACAACGTACGGGGCACGGCAGGTCGTCGACCAGGGGGTGCCACAGGCGGTCCGAGATGATGAGGAAGAGGTAGGGGATGAGCCGGTGCTCTGCAGGACCATGTCGATCCACCGTCGCCACCGATCTCCTCCGAAGCAGAGCACCTCTCAGCTCACCGGGGATGAGTCGAACGACCGTAGGGGCACGGTGCTTGTGGCAGCATTGGACGACCTCTGTCGCAAACCAGTACTACTAGGTTGCCCTCATTATCTGAGTGGACAAATGACTAGAGATCGAGAAGCGTGCGCAGGAAACGAAGCAACGATGATTGCAAGTGAAAACTGGGAACCGTTGCCCAATGCCGACCGTATTGCATTGGTAGCAAAGCGCGAAAAGCTACAGATTGATCTTTCTTGTTAAACCTAGAGGCAACTCCATTGCAATAACATTAAAACACACTCCGCTGTCCAGGATTACATCTTTACTGACAAGTAGCGAATCAGCAGTACTTAAGCTGATGTGGTCAGCGTTTCCCACACAAAATGGCCCTACATGTATGTACACACAAAGCAGATGGTCATATGATATCTAACATTGCATATCCTATAGATTCTTATTAGGCTTTTGAGCGTTGGAACTTGAATGTGCAACAAGGATCGAGCTTGAATCCTCTGTTGCTCTTTAGGCCATCTCCTCTCTTCTGGTTATAGCCGGGATAGTCAGCTTTATAAAAACCAACTTTCTCAGTCAGAACAAGACTCGACTCGGAGGCTAGTTGCTCCAGATCCCAACTGTCATACGGGTGTCCGACCTTGTGGCTCACATGGATTTCCCCATGGGGCCCAAGTAGATGGCTTGCATTGCTGAAGAATCCCCTGACCAGCTTCTTGTGTGCGCTGCACGTGACAACAACAGATTGTTAAGTGGTTAAAGGAGACACCATCTTGAGAAAATTATTAACAAGAAACAGAGGACCCTGAACTGACAGTTAAGTTTCAAAAGGTTCGAATGTCTGTTTAAATGAGGTAGTACATAATAATTAGGAAAAACTTTATCTTTGGTCCCAGCAGCTAAACTACTCTATGGAGGGCGAGTTCATACAAAAGCACTGTCAGTTTAATCATTTCCTATGTATGGAAAAACTTCTACAACGGTAATTTTTGTGGGAGATTAGTGACCACACATACTCTTTTGTACTCCTATTGCATTAAAATTTAAAAGTTACCATATAAGTTTTTTTTTCTGTTTTGGCTGTATCATGATATATGAGAAAAACGTACACTTGCCTACGGACTATGGAACCATATGAGATCTCTTTAAGTTCTTATTGCAAGCAACAGCTCTAGTTTGGGGGACGAAAAAAAAGTTTAGCATTCATCAACTGTGGCTACAATGTAAACTGAAGCGGCAAAACACTTCCGATTTTACTTTCCAATGTTTACTTAACTGACTGTAGACTTAAGTTACTACAACAGATAATCATGCAACCAATCGAAAATTACTAAGAACAGTAACTTTCTTAGCCAAGGATTTGATCAAACATGAATTACAGACAAACATGACAAAGTAGTACAGAGCATACCTGATCACGTGCGCTTCATACTCACGTCCTAGGAAGCCAGCATGAGGAAAATTAAAGATAATACGATCAAACCGTTTATTCTTGAGGTCACCGCGGCAGTTCATGGTTTTGGCATCAACGCCATGCAATACTGTAGCACCCAGTCGCTCCAGCTCCATCACGTTTGACTCTGCTTCGCTGTACTTGACCCTCAGAGCCCCTGTAAATGAGGATTGTCCACACTCAATGCACATGGAATGGAAAAGTACGCCTAAAAATTGTTATGAACCATACTCTTCTTATTAGCTTAGATAAGCATGCAATCAGCTCGACTCGTACAGCAAATAGGAAGTTCGAAAGTATTAAAAGGTAGAAAATAGATATAGTGCTTAGTGCTTTCATCAACTATGAATGTTAAATTGTTAATGTTCTCGCTGGTTCTACTGGAATTACTTAATTTACGCTTTACGGTAAAAAGTATGTTGTAAAAGTGAGATCACACACACACACACACGGTGTGTGTGTGTGTTTTCTCAACCAATTTACAATAGTCAAGCTCCAACGATGCAAAAGGATATCTTTATATAATGTTGGCATTTTTATCTTTTTCATGTTATGGAAAGGAAGATAATGTAAAAGCAGAGGGAAAAAACAGAGAAAACAGTAAGAGCTCTTGGCTATTGGCATCTTGCTGTAAGAGAGAAGACTTGGGGGAGAGAGATGATGTGCGCCATCTAATAACAATCCCAAAAAGTTGTCTACAATAGCTGCACACCCACCTTGCAAGTAGTGTACTCCCTCAGGTTTCGAAATACAACTCGTTTAGGACAAGATTTAGCATATCAAGACATGATTAATTTAAGCTTATTCTTCTATGTTTGCTCATATTAAATACGGTGCGGAGTTCAACCTCTTCACCAATCTCTCTGTTCTTGACTGGCTACCGGTACCCATCTCGAAATCAGAGGGCGCGGGTTCGATCCCCATCACCTGTTGTCTTGCTCTGAGATGGTTTTTTTTTGCCCTTTTGGCATGGCGCTGTAGCTGGGCGGGACGCGCGCTATTTTTTGCTGTTCGCGCGTTGCGTTTTTTTGCATGCACCTAGGCTCCGAATTTTTCGTTCGTGCCACGCTGGGCTCAAAATACTCCCATTTTTTTCTGCATGGCGCTGTTTCTTTTTCCCTTTTTCGTTCGCGTCGGCTAGACTTGTTCGCGGTAAAATTTTCAGCGTCTCCTGATTTCCCTCGACTATTTATACCCCTAGTATAATGAGTGTGGTAGCAGCAGCAGTATAACATTTTACCCAGTGAGTAAGAGTGTGCTACAAAAATGGGTGACTTCTTTGCTAGCTTTGATCTAAACCTGGAGCCTGCACCATTTGAACGTGGTAACACTTGTGCTTTATTTATTCTTTACCTATTCTTTACTTCATTTATACAGCATCGGTTCTTAAAAAAAAATTTGCAATAGGATTTGATTTAAACGTGGAGGCAGAACATGATGATGGAGAGGAGATTGGTGCCATCAATTTTGAAGCACCTCAATTTGGTCAGCTTTTTTTTTATATAAATTCTCCTCATCATGTTTCTTGTAGTAGTAACCTTGAGTTCTTTTAAAACTATGATTTTGTAGGTGGATTTGATCTTAACTTTGAACCACAAGATGATGATGCCAATAATGGCAGTGGCGAAGTAGAGATTAAAGCACCACGCCAAGGTTTTGTGTCTTGAACTTCTATTGTTTTTCCTGAACTTGTAGGAATGTTATGCCCATATATTTTTGTTTTCAACGTTTAGGTGGTCGTAGAAGGAAAGATGCTAGTAATGAAGTTAGGAAACTAGTTTTCCAAACTTTGTTGGCTAGAAGCAACAATGGAAGGTTAGAGAAGAAAGTAATGGGAGAGGTTGCACATCAGTTTGGCTTGCATATTCATACTGTTCAAGAGATTTGGAAGAGAGGAAAAGAGTCACTAGTTCAAGATACTGTGGCAAATGTTACAAGTAGAAAGAGAGGTTGATCAGGTCGTAAGGAAACTCCTCTTGATTTGGAACCTTTACGCAACATACCTCTCAATGAAAGAATGACTTTAGAAGCTGTAAGCAAGCGGCTACATGTTAACAAGGCTAAGTTGATTTGATACATGCATCAAGGTTAAAGTTTACTCTGTTTATAATAGTTGACAGTTCTTTTTTTCAAAATGAGTCATGTCAAAGTTTAAGATACTCGTTTCAGATACTTCTCCAAACTCCGAAGTATAGAAACACTTTCTCCATGGCACCATTGCTTGACGTCTGCCAAGGCGCCAAGGAAAATAAGAAGGCAGCATGCAGCCACATTAGGAAAGATGGCGGGTGAGAATACGGAAGAACGAACGAACCATATGAATCGAGAGAGGTAGCGACGATGTTGGCGCCGGAGCCGAACGCGGTGGCCAATGCCAGCGAGAAGGAGAAGTCTCCATCGCCGACGGTCAGTATGCTCTGCTCTGAGGAGTAATGCATCAGCCGTTTGGCCTTCACGCTATCCTTTCCAACTCGTGTCTTCTCCATCCCCCAGCAAGCCCTACCTCCGGCAAGGCTAGCCTCAGTGCTGTACGTGCTCGTGTGCGTTGCCGTCGAGGCTAAGCTATGGACTCTCGGGTGAAGTTTGTGTGTGCGATTGTATCTTCAGAGGAATGTCTGGACTGCAGTCCGAGGGCCTGTGAGGTGGCGGAAGTGGTTAAATACGGAAATGGTAAGCGTAGGGAGGCCCTCTGAACTGGCTTACTGTTCCCATTCTTTTTTTATTCCCAAATTCATATTTTGTTCAAGCAAATCTTAGCCTTTTTGTGTATCATTATAAATTACTTTAGCTCTAACTATCATAGCAAAACCACCAATCTGTGAATAAGACTAAGGGCCTGTTTAACACAACTTATGGTGTTGCTGCTATGCCAATTGCTACAGTATTTCTTTTGTAGCTATAGTGTCATAAGTCGAGAAAAGCTACCAAAATCTTGTTTCTCACAACTTATGTCTTCATAGAACTATATCCACAACAATAAGCTAGATCTCAATTCCCGATGTACTAGCCCAAAACTTACAAATTTCCTTTGACTATTTTTTTATAGGGAAAATTGCCTGTGGGACACTATAAAGATGCGGATTTGGGCGTAGCACATTGCACGATCGGTATTTGGCTCCAGCACACTTCAAAATCGTGGTATTTAGCTATGGGACACTATCTCGATTAAAATATTATTTTTGGCTGCGAGAGGAGGTGAAAAGACCCTTTTGCCCCTGGTTGGTTTAGATTTTCTTTTATTTTTCCTTTTTCTGTTTCCATTTCCTTCCTCCTCCTCGCCGGCGTCATCCGGCCACGTTATCCGTGGCGAGGCATCGCGTCGTCCCGTCCACAGCGGGGAGATCCACCCCATGACACGCCGCGTCCTCCTCCTCGATGTCGGCCTGTCCTCATGCAGTAGGTCGCGCACCTGCGCGGCTCCAATCCTGGCCCCGACTCCCCTGCCCTCGCTCCTTCCCGATCCGTGGCGCGCTTGATGGAGGCGACCCGATTCAGAGGAGAAGGCGGCTGCAGCAAGGCTCGATTCGCGAGCAGGCAGCTGGCGATGTCTGATCCCGGCGGCAGGACCCCAATCTAGAGGCGGCGGTGGCGGCTCGGTAGCAGGACCCTGCAACGGCGCACGCAACCCAAATCGACCCGGCAGGGGCGACTCGGATACCAGTGGCACAGCGGCTCGTTCCTCGGCGGGACCTAGCGGCGAGGCTCCTCCATCTCGGCGCAGTGGCTCGTTGCTCGAACTTGCACAACACGCACTCTAGCTCAGCGTCGGTCTTGCAGGAGGACGGGGATAGGGAGGGGGACAGGCTAGGCGCTGCATGCGAGGAGCCATCCGTGGAGCTGGAGCGGGAGCGGCGACCACTACGGGAGAAGAAGGAGCAGACCTTGCCCATTTGATTTGGATATCAGTGCTGTGGTGGAAGCTATGATCCCCACCGAGGCCAGCTCATAGATCGGCATCCTCTCTGGCTTATGCACCGTCGTGGGCCACCTTGACGCGCGGCGAGGAAGGTTTGGCAGCGAGGGCGACGGCAGTGCCGTAGGCAGGCGATGGCGGATGAGCACAAGCGAGGCTGCACATGGGAGCAAGGACACTGATGTTATTTTAAAAATTTTCTCTTCCCTCTCATAACTAATTTTAATAGAGACGGTGTGCTATAGCTAAATTTCACGATTTTACAGTGTGCCTAAGCCAAATACTGATCGTGTGATGTGCTACACCTAAATCCGTATCTTTCTAGTGTCCCACAGACAATTTTTCTTTTTTTATATGAATTGTTCTGACAAACGATATATTAGGATGTGAAAAAAAATCACACACATTTCATTTTGCGCAATACAGGAAAAACTTTGGTTTTCACTTTTAGGATATTTCAGTTCCAGTTACTATCCATAAGATCCAGAAATTATGTGCATTCCATTCGAGTAACAGGGTTCACGTACACACTGCCTGTTTATTTGTACCCAACACATCTCGTCACTTACGCTGACACAGTTATGCTTTGCATCAACCGCAGCACGTGTTATCCAGTTGTTCGGAGTACCAAACAGGCAAACAGGGTGGACCTGAGCTCTTGGGCTGCGACAGTCAGCATCGGTCATATGGCAGGAATGAAGGACAGAAAAGACATTACTGTACCGTACCCAGCTTAAAATGACAACAAGAACCTTGTCCCATTACCACCGCAGTACAAGACATTAGTAACAACAAATCGTGATAGTTTGGCTCACAAAAAAATTCAAGATAGTTAGCAATTAATCCATGGGCAGGCCCAAAGCAAAAAAACAAACGGCCCAGGGTTAACATGCCTACACAGAGCTACTCTTGCGTCAGCATTGGTCAACTGTCAACAAACATGTCATGTCATCAGAAACGTCAAGTTCTTCATGTCTTCTTGTGTACCATCACTTGTATAAACTATTAAACTTGGTTCTAACCGTCATCGCAAACGGCTAATGCTGTTATAAGGTCGTTCATCCAAACGTTACCCTTCTTGTCCTTTGTTCTTTCGTGTTCTTCGAGTGTGATGCTGTGTTCCAGTGTTTGAACACGTCACAAGCGATCCCCAACCGAAGTTCTTACAAATGTTCAAGCCCAATTCATCAAAATACCAAACCCCCAATACTTATTATGCAACGCATGCGGCAGTATGAGCAGGAGCGTGATGCGTAAACCTGGTTTGGTCCACTTAGAAAAAGTGTATCGTTCTGAAGCAATTTTTATTTTATTTTTTTAAAAAATATTTTCAGTCTTGCATTATTGCATTGAACCGCAAGACGTCATGGTTCAAGCGGATTTTAAAATGGGTATGCGCTAGGATCCAAATTAACGTACTAGCCCAAGATCTACAGATTCCTCATTGGCTGACTCATTTTATCATACGAATTGTGTTTGACAAAAAGGATGTGAAAAACACACACATTTCATTTTGCGCTAACAATACTACTAGCCACCTTTGTTCCATTATCTAAAAAAACAATAATAATACTACTAGCCGAAACTTTTCTTCCCATTTTTAGAATATTCCTGTTCCAGTTGCTTATCCGTAGGATCCAGAAACCGCGTGCATTCCATTGGAGAAAACAGTATTCACGTACACACTGCCTGTTCATTTGTACAATTGTACTCAACACATCTTGTCACTTATTTGTTATTACGCTTACACAGTTTTGCTCGTCTCCTCAATCGCCGGACGTGTTGTCAAGTGGACCAGAGTACTACCAAACAGGCATGGTCTACAAGGCCGACCTGAGCTGCTGGCATCGGTCAACAGTCAACACCGGTCATAAGGCATACTATAAGAACGTCCTAAGTTTACCTCCGCAGCAATAACAGCAAATCGAGATAGCTACCAGTTAACCCATGGGCAGCTCCATAGCAAAAACAGACTCGACTGCCCAGGGTTACATTTCTACGAAGCTAGTCACATCGGCATTTTTTGTGCCGATGCGTCACTTTTTTTTTAGTTGGTCAGAAAACATGGCCTATATCAGTACACAAAACACGTGTCACATCGACCTTAGCATATCAGAAACGTCAGGTTCCTCAACACTGGATAGCAGATCGCACACGCATGCCCAATAGTCCCAAGTCCTTCAATGCCTACTGCACATTTCAATCAACCTGTGCAGTAGCTCCTGCTTCTGAACAGTGTTACATTTCTACGATGATACTTCTACAGAGCAAGAATCGCTCAGGCAATCAAGTGATGGCCCTGGGTTGCTAGAAGGCAATGATGGCCGGACAGTGGCCTGCTGCTAAAAAAGAGGAGCTCTCACTCTAATATCTGAGTTCAGAGGGAAATCTGTCCATCGCATTTGTTCAGGATCCAGGGTTATCAGGAGATGAACGGCGGCTACGGCGCTGCCAGGTGAAGTTCTCAAATTGTTAGGATGGGCATCGTTGCCTCCAATGGATGAGATTGTCGACCCAGCCCTGTTACGACCGTTCAGTTTCTTTCGCTTCTTCAAGTGGCCAATTTGGAACTTGAAAGTGCAAAAGGACCTAGCTTGAACGATCGGTCACACCTGGCGCCATCGCCTTTCTTTTGGTTATAACCTGCAGGCTCCTTCCACATCAAATTCGAGGTTCAAACCCTTCCTTTCTTTTCTTTCTTTCTTTTCCTTTTGAAATCCTGTCAACGCAACGAGAACCAAACGGGCACGTAAAGCACTACTGATGACACGTGACTGCTTTACGTGCAAAACTTGGTCCATCTTTCAACAGTTCGTCAGGAAGCAGTGCAAAGCAATTGTATTCTACGCCAAATATTTTCAAAATTACATATTGTTTGACCCCATTTTTGCATGTGATTTATGATGATAAAACGAGCGGTCAACAGAAATCATCCGATGATATAGATCTAGATAGCAAAGTCGAAATTACCATTTCTTGATTTTCCTGGTCATTTGCTGTTCCGGTCAGGATCTAGGCGTGATTCAGTTGAGACACTGAACCAGAAATCGTGTGCATGGCATCAGTGTCATGTTATTGTTCATGTACACATCAATAATACCTAAAATTTAGAGGCAAAAGAAAGGATTGTACGTAGAAACCATTGTCCTCGCAGAACGATCACACATATTCAGGTTCAGCACAATAATACCTAAAATTTAACCTATGTCCCAAAAGACAACCCCCATTGCATACAGACAGTCTTTAGGGATGCTTCATTTAGACAGGCACTGGACTACTGAATCAGGCATCCCTTGTGCCGTCGTTGTGGTTAGTGTTTGCCACACAAAATGCCCCTACCTGTACAAAAAAAAACACACTATGTAGTTCCTAACATAGCATATCTGAATTCAAGTTCCTCCTCCCGATCCTCTTGACTGTGAACTGCATAACCCCATCTTTCAGCGGAGCCACTCCTGTTTCTGAACATATTCCCTGCTGCGATCTTCCAGGAAGGCAGAAGAACAGATGAAGCCAGTTGCTTAAGGCATCATCGCTCGTCTCTGCATCTCATGTTCCCTTTTCCTCTCCAGACATAGTTGGCGGTCAAAGTAAGAGTAGTTTACTCTTCTTGGTGGATCAGCAATAGTTCTCTGCATATACAAAGGCTGCTCCTGATGTGGAAGGAGATGAGGACGGATACTGGTAATTGCTGGAGGAATGCCATAAGAAGCAAGCGAAGCATTCAGAGATGGCCCTGGCAAGCTGAGCAGTGGTTGGATAGTGCCCTGATGATTAATATAAAGAGCTCTCACGGTCACGGGGACATTGCAGTTCAGTGGAAAATCAGGATGTTGCCTCTGAGCAATTACATAATGCTGCAGAGCTGGCACCATGTGAACTGGATTAACAACTGGAGGAAAATATGGTCAAGGCCTTGACTGAACAAGAGGAGACAAATGAAATGGTCTCATGCTATTTGCCAAATTTCCAGCACGGACGTTGTGGCCTCCAATGAGTGAAACTGGACCAACCCTTTTTTTATTCGGTTTCTGATGCTTCTTTTTTTTGGACAAAGGTTTCTTATGCTTCTTCAAGTCTCCAATTTGGAACTTGAATGTGCAACATGGACCTAGAGGAAATTGTTGATCACATCTTGGACCACTCCCTCTCTTTTGGTTATAACCAGGATAGTCTTCCTTTTGGAAACAAACTTTCTCAGACATGACAAGAGAAACCTCAGCTGCTAAGCACTCAAGACTCCATCTATCATATGGTTCTCCTATCTTGTGGCTAACATGGATTTCACCATATGGACGGATCATGTGGAATGCATTGCGGAAAAAGCTCCTCACCAGTTTCTTGTGCAATCTAAAGGTCAGAGCAGAACATTGACAAGAATTTATGAATAAGAAATGAAAGACAATTAAACAAATATGGAAATTTTAAAAATGGGACCAACATTAATTAAAGAAAATACTAGACTATCATCTAACAACCTTTTAGCCACAGTAATATCTAGTTAAACCCCATTTATTTATTCCGGATGTGAAGAAACTTCTGACAAATGACAACATCATTTATTGTGAAGTGTACATACAAAGAAGAAACTAATAAAAACTGCCACAAAGTGCTGCAAATCTGATATATAAGCAAAGTAACATTAAACCAACAAAATAGCATTCACATAGCTCAATCTTCTTGTTTATGGAATATGGAGGACATGTATAAGATGTTACTTATCCTTATTGTAAGCGTAAGGATTTGAGAGTTCATTTCAAATAAGCTTAGCACTGAAGTAGTGGAAAAATAAAGAATATTTTCTACATGCTATTCAAGGTCACTTGCTTGTGCGAGTAGCTATTCAAATAAAAGGCATAACCCTTCATATCCAACTGCAGACTTGGGAATATGAAATAAACTATGAACTTAAGGAACTTACTACAAGGATCTATGGTACAATCAATTCACCCATCCAATAATTCTAGGATTTAATCTAACATTAACTAAAAATAAAATTAACAAGATAGTGTACTACGTACATACTTGATCAAACGGGCTTCATTCTCTCTCCCTTTGAAGCCAGCATGAGGAAAATTAAAGACAACCCGATCAAACCGCCTGCTCTTCAGCTCATGGTGAACCCTCATCGTTTTCACGTCAACACCATGCAAAATCCTGGTCCCCAGTCTTTTCAGCTCTGCAATATTTGATTCTACTTTGCTGTACTTGGCCTTCAGATCCTCTGCAGAAAAAGGTTGCCCACAAGAAATGCTGAGAGACTATATAAGTTCAGTGGTGATCAAATCTGGCCCATGCATATGGGGGCTGGAAGCCAAATTAGACTGAAGGAAATAGGAAAGTTGGGTTATTATGCAGCCTCATTTCTTTTATTGTATTTTGATCCTCGCAGTTCTAATGCCTCATCTACAATAATAACAACAACAACAAAGCCTTTTTATCCCAAGCAAGTTGGGGTAGGCTAGAGATGAAACCCATGGAAACCCAAAAAAGAAGAGACAAATGAACAAAAGTCAAAAGAAAGAGAAGAAAAAGGAAAAAAAAAGAAAAAAAGAAAAAAGAGACTAAAACAAAAGGAACAAAAGCCAAAAGAAAGAAGAAACGAATAAGCAAGAAGTAAGGAAAAAAAAAGATCACAGTTCTAGCACATCTATTGCTAGTCTCCAAGCGCTCCTATCCATAGCTAGCTCCTTAGGGATATCCCACGCCTTCAGGTTTCTCTTAACCGACTCGTCTCAAGTCAAGTTAGGTCGGCCTCTACCTCTCTTAACATTAGCATCTCTCTTTAGAACCCACTACGCACTGGCGCCTCCGGATGCCTTCGTTGGACATGTCCAAACCATTTCAACCGATGTTGAACCAACTTCTCCTTGATAGGTGCCACTCCTATCCTGTCCCGGATATCTTCATTCCGTATTCAGTCTATTCTTGTATGCCCGCAAAACTAACGCAATATACGCATCTCTGCTACACTTAATTGTTGAATGTGTCATCTTTTTGTAGGCCAGCACTCAACACCGTATAACATCACCGGATGAATTGCCGTCCTATAGAATTTACCTTTTAGCTTTTGTGGCACCCTCTTGTCGCATAAGACGCCAGATGCTTGACGCCATTTCAACCAGCCAGCTGAAATTCTATGCCTAACATCTTCATTGATGTCACCGTTCTTTTGCAACATCGATCCTAAATAACGAAATATATCCTTTTTGGCCACCAATTGTCCATCAAGGCTAATGTCTCCATCCTCATGTCTAGTCGCGCTAAACTCACACATCATATACTTGGTCTTGGTCCTACTAAGTCTGAATCCCTTGCACTCTAATATGTGGCTCCACAGCTCCAACTTCCTATTAACCCCATCCCTACTCTCGTCAACTACCACCACATCATCAGCAAAGAGCATACACCAAGGGACATCACTCTGTATTTCTCGTGTAACCTCGTCCATCACCAGAGCAAATAAATAAGGTTTAATGCTGATCCTTGGTGTAGTCCTATTTTAATTGGAAAGTCATTGATGTTGCTATCACATGTCCGAACACACGTCCTCGCGTCCCTGTACATGTCCTTGATGAGGATAATGTACTTCGTTGGGACTTTGTGCTTCTCCAAGGCCCACCACATGATATTTCTTGGCACTTTATCATACGCCTTCTCGAGGTCAATAAAGACCATGTGTAAGTCCTTCTTTTGCTCCCGATATCTCTCCATCACTTGTCGCATTAAGAAAATCGCCTCTATGATCGATCTTCCAGGCATGAACCTAAACTAGTTTTGCGTCACACTTATCACTTTTCTTAGATGATGCTCGATAACTCTCTCCCAGAGCTTCATCGTATGGCTCATCAACTTAGGGCCAGTTTGGTTGATGCCGTGTAAAACTTGCCTGACTCAGGCAGCTCGCTCAGGCGTCCGATTTCGAACGCCTGCAGCTGGCGTTGCTGCCTGACGATGGAGCTGCATGGCAGGGCAGCAAGCAAACAAGCCCTTAATCCCACGATAGTTAGTACAACTTTGAACATCTCCCTTGTTCTTGAAGATTGGTACTACTATACTCCTCATCCATTCTTGATGAGAACATCACCATGCTGGATACGCGCATATCATGGCCTTTCCCAAGTTATAAGTCGTCACCAGCTCGGTCGCCGCGTTCGTCTCGAATTCAGCCGACACCCCTTCACGGTTTTGATGATATCTCCCACATCCGACGTCCAAACGAGGCGTTCTTTGATGCGTTGGAAAGAGGACGACGACGCCGTTGTTTTGTTTCTGGTCCTAGCTCCAGAAGGGTCATGAGTCATAATATGTGACCATGATAAGGTGCTGTGCCACCTATTTTGGGCCAACTTGGCCATGTATCGTATCGGGCCTTAAGCCCATGTTATGGGCGCCCCCCCTGGTCGCCCCCAACCCTAGGACGTCTTTGTTTCCTACATAAACTCAGTAGCCGCCGTATTTTAGTTTCGGGTTTTGTTTAGTTCAGTTTTCTAGAGAGAAACTTGATCGAATTATTGTAACTGTGGCGACAAGTCCTTTTACAGTAATCCAGGACTCCTGTTCTTGTTCTACACCACTGTGACGATTAGTTCTTTTGTGTTCAGAGCTTGAACCTTTTCTTGTGATTCGCTTCATCCATATTTGCAATTTCAGATTGCGTGTTTATTCTCTCTTGCTTGTGTTCTCGATTTTGCTTACAGGAACAATCAAGTTGTGCTTGGTGTAACGGTTGCGGGGTTGGATCGTGTCTGATTCACGCCGGGTCATCGACACCGAGTTTCCCAAATTCGAGTTTATCCCCTTACCTCTCGGAAGATCGGGCCATATCTACATCAATTCTTTCGGCATCTTGTTTGACTGAAAGATGAGGTTAAAAAGATTAGTTAACCATACTATGGCTCTGGCACCCAAGCATCTCCATACTTCGATGGGGATATCATCAGGGCCCATCATTTTACCACTCTTCATCCTCTTCAAAGCTTGCTCTATCTCTGCCTCCTGAATTCTCCTCACAAAGCGTCTATTATTATCATCAAATGAGTCATCCAACTCAAGTATAGGACCCTCCTACTCACCATTAAATAACTTATCAAAGTACTCTCGCCATCTGTCCTTGATCTCCTCATCTCTCACTAGGAGTCGGTCTACCCCGTCCTTGATACATTTGATTTGGTTGATGTCCCTCGTCTTCCGCTCATGGATCCTAGCCATCCAATAGATGTTCTTCTCCCCTTCCTTCGTGCCTAGTCGCTGACAAAGTTTATCATATGCCTGACCCTTTGCTACACTCACTGCTCGCTTTGCAGCCCTCTTGGCTACTTTATAGCCTTCTATGTTGGCTGCACTTTTATCAAGATGTAGGCGCTTCAAACACTCCTTCTTCTCCTTGATAGCCCTTTGCACCTCATCATTCCACCACCAGGTGTCTTATGCTTCTTGTTTGCCTCCCTTACTCATGCTAAACACTTCTGAAGCTACCTTGAGCATACATATTGCCATCTTTAGCTACATATCATCTGGTCCTTCTCCTTCCTCCCAGGGTCCCTCTCCTAGCATCCTCTCCTTAAAAGTTTGCGCTAGCTCCCCTCTAAACTTCAACTACTTTGTTCTCACGGTCTTGGTACGTTTGTCCATGTATACATGTACCCGAAAGTGAAAATCCGCTACCACAAGCTTATGTTGAGTGACGACACACTCCCCAGGTATCACCCTACAGTCCAAGCAAGCACGTCTGTCCTCCCTCCTTGCAAGGATAAAGTCGATTTGGCTTGAGTATTGTGCACTTTTAAAGGTCACTAGATGGGATTCCCTCTTCCTAAAGAGGGTATTCGCTACCAACAAGTCATAAGCTAACGCCCAATTAAGTATATCCTCCCCCTCTTGATTCCTACTACCATACCCGAACCCCCCATGGATCCGCTTGAACCCTATATTAGACGTACCCACATGACCGTTAAGGTCTCCTCCTATGAAAAGCTTCTCACTGATAGGTATGGCACTAACCATGCTATCTAGATCTTCCCAAAATTGATTCTTGGTGCTCTCACTAAGACCTACCTGAGGGGCATAGATACTAATCACATTTAGAGTTGAATCTCCAACTATTAGTTCTAATACCTCATCTATTTCCTTTATTTTGTTTCTCCAATTGGGATCCTGAAGAAGCTGCCACAAGCCATTATAAAGTGAATATGTTGTGCTTGTGCAGCAACAGGGAGATTATATACTATGACCGTGATATTGTGCAGCATGGAGCTAAATCTTTTCAACTTCATGACCAGGCCCATAAACATATGTTGTACAACTTGTCCAGTTACAATGTCTTAGGTTCAGAAGTGTTGATAGAAGTGCAAATCGGCAGAAGTGATTGATCATTGGAGCCACTTCTTCCTTCTATACCACGACATCCAACAAGAATACAAATTTCTACCATCCACATCACATAAATAGTAATTTAGAAAAATCTTGCCAAATAGTACTAAGAAGGAGCTTATCCAAGGATCAAGGACACCATAAAATAGGATTCAAATGCATCCCTCAAGTCCAGTGCAATGTGTTACATTACTTCTACCATTCCACCTCTTTCTATATCACGTTGATTCGTTGAAGTTGCAATAATCCATTCATCAACACAACGTAAAGGTACCCATTTCAAGATAGCCTTGATCTAAAGGGAGCAAATTTTGTTGGATTCTTGTATAGATAATACAAGGTTCTACACTATTTTGGAGTCCGTGGATTAATAGATGCATGTTGTACAAATATAGAACACATCACCCTGTTGCTAGTGTGCAGCGGCAAAGGCGGCACCTTTACGAGCCAGAAGGGGAAGAGAGGGAGCGGTCGAACGAACCATAGGTGTCAAGAGACATCGCGACGAGGTTGGCGCCAGAGTGGAACGCGGTGGTGAGCGCCAGAGAGAAGGAGAAATCCCCATCGCCGACGAGCAGTATGCTCTATATGGAGGAGTAATGCTTCAGCCACTTTTCCCCTTCCTCTTCTTCATATTCATCTTCCTCCTCCTCCTCCTCCTCCACACCATCATCGTGGTCTTCTCCGTCACCGACCTCCTCCTCATCATCTTCCTCGCCGTCATCCTCCTCTGCCTCATTCCCCTACACCGGCTTTGCCGCCGCCATTATGGGCACCTCTTCCACTGGCGGCAGACTATCCTTCTCGATGACCTTGAACGGCGCCTTGCCCCCCGCTGCCCCGCCGATCACCACCGTGGCGTGCCCTACAGCCGACTGGGCCACACCCGTCGGCATCCTCACGCGCTTGACTGTGTGTTCTATTGAATGCAGACTGGAGAGTCTGCACTGGGCTAGAATATCGATCGAGTCCAATTGCCAAGCCGGGTTCAAAACGTTTGTCTCTCCATTCTTCGGCGGTCGGGGCCACATGGGAAATGGCAGGGTTCGGGCCTGCGTCTGGGGCTCTGCATTGTTGACACACGATGACTCGGTAACTGAAAATCTTTCTTTTGTTTGCCTATGTTTTCGTTTTATGTAAAAAAAAGAAGTTTGTACTAGCATCCATCTTTTCGGCTTGAGAATTTTACGGGGAAGAGAGATTCCCTTCGGAATTTTCCACCTATAAAGATTGGGTCTGAAAGGCTGAAACATAAAACTTCACTAATCGAGGACTATTTTCATGTCTTCAATACTCAACTGAAATATACGGATGTTCGGATATGCAAATCGTTTGAACTTTTGCATCAACTACTAGTAACTTAATTTTTTTTTCTGTGATCCATTGAGCTTCCAGGAATTTTGTCGTGTGCCATTCCACCACCGTACGGCGAAGTGTCATTTCCCAATGACCTGTTCTCGTAGGGTCACATCTGGACACTGTGAGATTGACACTGTTGTCTTAGTGTCATAAGTTTGCGCAGCAATGAATGTCTCAATGTCAGTCGCAACGCTCGCCGGACGTGTTGTCACGTTATGAGGGGGTAATACTATACTTTACCCACAAAAACTATGTAGATCCGCATACTTGAAATACGGAATCGACCTTATACAGGAGGCAAACAACTACAAATAAGTTTAAAAAAAACAATTGTAGATATTTTTTTTAACTACTCCCTCCGTTTCAAAATAATTGATATTCTAGCCTCGTTCAGTTTTCTCAAATAATTAGCATTCACACTTATCAAGATGTCTTTCTCTCTTTCTAATACACATCTATCTCTATTCAATAGCGGACGCCCGATGAACCTGGACGCCAGCCCGGGCTCCTTTCCGAGTAGGCCTTCAGAATTCAGGCTATCAGCCATGGGCCGATGGCAGCCCAGCTCACAAATTAGGCCCAGCAGTAAGTAGGAGTGCACGGTTTGGCATTTTTGGCAACAGAAGCGGTCAAGCGGACATTCCCAATTTCTCAACGCAGCCGCACAGAGTCTGTTCGTCTTCGTGACTTCGTCGTGCTGCGCCTGGTTGATCGGCAGCGCCCGGCTGCTCGACGTCACTGTCGACCGTCACTGACATCTGCTCAATAGCATCGACCGATCGACGTGCCCAGCGGCTCGGCGGCATCGATCAAACGTGGCGCTTACACAAACCTGAAGACTGAAGAGTGAAGACTCCAGCAACAAATCGATCAATACAGTAGTGGATCAATTCATCAATGGTAGATAAGAAGCGAAAGCTCTGCCAGACTGGTAACTAATTGATTTTTGCTCTTATCTCTTGATTTTTACCGCACACTTGCACTTGATCTATATATTATTTTAGAGTTAGTCAATGGACCAATCATTGGACCTCGGTCATGAGTTTTCAGGGCTGAGAAGTTTCTTCATTGACACAAGAAATCAACAAGAACCTAATGGAAATTATGGGACTCAAATAAACACAAATGAAAAAGAGGCACAGGCACGGGAAGTTCCAGATCATATAGAGACACAACCAAATTTGGAGCCAGAAGAATTACCAAACAATCCAGAGCCACAACCCAATTTTGGTAATAATAATGTTTCAGCTGATTTTAGTTCTAATGATATACTATGTGACCCGGCACTTAGGAAGCAAATCTATGAGTATCCTCCTGAAATTCAAGAACAAGTTAGGAGGGCATATATTCTGAAGGGTCCGACACAACCAACTAATCTAATTTTTCCTCGCACACAATTTGGGACTCATGATTCAAGATCCTTTTCGAAATCATGGTATAAGAAATATAGTTGGTTAGAATAGAGTGAGTTCAAAGATGCTAGATTTTGCTTTTATTGCTTCCTTTTCAAAGAGCCGGGAAAGCCAGAGCACTCTGGTTATGATGTTTTCAGTGGGACTGGATGGAAAGATTGGAAGCATGCATATTTATCACTACCAGATCATGTTGGCAGTGTTGGTAGTGCTTGAAAGTCCCTTGATGTCGCCTAGAGGGGGGGGGGGGGGGGGGTTGAATAGGTGTTTCTGAAAATTTAATAAAAACTCGCAGCGGAATTAAAACTGTCAAAACCGGTTACACCGGTTTAGCAAACCGGTTACACTGGTTTTGTCAGAGAGCTTGGGATAAAACAATAAATCAAGAGAAAAAACCAAGCACTCAAGATAGGCAAGCTATAAAAACAAAAACAGGAACTAGCCCAATTAGACTCACAAAGAATCTACACAATTGAGCACTGACCAAAACCGGTCCCACTGGTTTCCTCGGGACATAGAGTAAATCAGGAAATATAGTGTCCCACTTAGATCTAGCAAACCTAAAGGTCTTCATAGAGCAGGCAAGATCTAGAGCAAGTAATCACTAAGAGTACTAGCATAACTACACATGCAACCTATGAACCACAAATAAAGGAAGCAAGAACTTAAGAAAGCAAACCACATGAAGTACACGAGGAATTGTTTGCCGAAGTTCGGATTCACCCCGTGAACCCTACGTCTCCGTTGAGGAAGCTTGAGCTGCTCACAAGGCACACTCCAAGCCGGGTCTCTTTCAACCACTTTCCTCGATCCACTATCTTTGCTTCTTTCCTTACGGAGGTGAAACGGACCTTCACAAACTTTCCCAAGACTCACCACAAGCTTGGGAGCTCTAGGGTGACGCCTAGCTGACTAGGAGGATTCACCTCTAAGAGTAACAAATGCTTTACGGGTTTGCAACACAATGCTCGAATGCTCAAGTGTGGGATTTTCTCTTTTGTACTCTCAATCTCTCTCAACCCAATGCTTAGGATTTCTCACAAATCACTCAAACCTCACAAAGAGGTGTTGGGGAGAGCTCTACAAGGATTTGGATGTATTTTCTTCGTGCACACAATTAGCAGCATCCAGAGGAGGGGGGAGAAAGTATTTATACTTGTCCCCCAAAAACTAGGCGTTATACTGAATCAGTCAAAACCGGTTACACCGGTTTCCCAAACCGGTGCCACCAATTTTCCTGAACTAGCCATTAGAGGTTTGAATTAAAACCGGTCCCTCTGGTTTAGTAAACTCGGTTACACCAGTTTTCTCTGTCAGAGTGAGAGTTAGTGTGAGTGTAGGTGTTGTGTTTCTCTCATCTCACTTAGGTTTTTCTTTGAGCATTAAGTCATTAAATATAAACCATGTAGCATCCCTCTTGATAGAGCGGCATGCCTAAAACTCAAGATTAAATAAAAAGACAATCCTTCTTCTTGAGCTTGCATGATAATATATTTTGCCACTTCTTCTCTTTTAGCTTCATGAGGGCTACCACACGTGCTTTTGCTGAGTGTCATGACCTAGAGCTTGTGACTTGGAAACTCTTCATTTATCATGTCCATTTCTACCTTTTTGTTCATAAGTCATATTATATCTTCATATTCTAATAATGAATAACACTTGGAAATGTATGACCACATATAGCTTGATCGGTCCATCGCGATTGCGCTCCACCTGTCCTTCACCATGGCTTGGGTACTTCGGTGCCAAGACTCCATCTTGCCCTTCTCCCGTCCATGGTCCATTGCGGCCAAGTCATGCCAATCCTTCACCATCTTGCTATCTTGAGCCACATATAACTTTGTATCATCGTTATGCCTTCTTTTGAATTCATGTTTGAAGTATTGATTTGATCAAGTTGCTTCCAAGATTAAATGCCATAGAGAAATAACACTTGATCTCTTCTTTTTCTTGACAACACCAATTTGTTGAGACCATCTCATATCAATGGTTTTTATGTCTCATATTTACTTCAAATCTTGGCTTATCATAGTATGGCTTTTATGGA
This sequence comes from Eleusine coracana subsp. coracana, assembly GCA_032690845.1. Lineage (NCBI taxonomy): Eukaryota > Viridiplantae > Streptophyta > Magnoliopsida > Poales > Poaceae > Eleusine > Eleusine coracana. Next base: position 51,202,075 of record CM064427.1, on the reverse strand, counting down.
CCTATTTATTTGACACTTCCCATTTCATCACATAGGCCCATTTTCCTTACACAATCATACATTTTGAAGTTAATCATTTGTATCAATGCAACGTATGTTCTTCATATACAACCTGCTCATATACTCACAAAGATGATTAGTTCTTTAATCACATTATCATACAACCACCAAAACCCACTAGGGGCATAGATGCACTTTCAGTGATGACAAGTGTGTTAAGAAATGTGACGATTTTAAAAAATAGAGGCAACATGTGGACAATGTATTATTTAAAGCTAGTCAAAATTCAGAAGAATTGTATAAAACTCGTTTGGCTTCTACTCTACGTTGTTCCAAATATCTGTTGAAGCAGGGTATGGCTTTTCGTGGGCATGATGAGTCTGCTACCTCTTTGAACAAAGGTAATCTTCTTGAGTTGATAGATTTTCTCAAAGATAACAATGAACAATGTATTATTTAAAGCTAGTCAAAATTCAGAAGAATTGTATAAAACTCGTTTGGCTTCTACTCTACGTTGTTCCAAATATCTGTTGAAGCAGGGTATGGCTTTTCGTGGGCATGATGAGTCTGCTACCTCTTTGAACAAAGGTAATCTTCTTGAGTTGATAGATTTTCTCAAAGATAACAATGACCAATGTATTATTTAAAGCTAGTCAAAATTCAGAAGAATTGTATAAAACTCGTTTGGCTTCTACTCTACGTTGTTCCAAATATCTGTTGAAGCAGGGTATGGCTTTTCGTGGGCATGATGAGTCTGCTACCTCTTTGAACAAAGGTAATCTTCTTGAGTTGATAGATTTTCTCAAAGATAACAATGAAGAAGTGAGGGATGCCTATGACCGAGGTGGTTTAAATTGCAAGATGACTTCACACAAGGTTCAAAAAGATCTTGCAAGATGTTGTGCATAAGAAATAAATCACAGCTATTATGAGAGAGATTGGTGATAGACAATTCTCTATGCTTATTGATGAATCACGTGATATATCAGTAAAAGAGCAAATGGCAGTAATTCTAAGGTCAGTAATTGATTCATTATGCCATTAGTCATTACTCTATTGGTTTGCATTATGTGATTTCGTTTTTTTATACCATTTTAGGTATGTGAACTCTCAAGGGAAAGTTGTTGAGCGATTTTTTGCTCTCAAACATGTCACCGAAACCACATCTAAAGCATTGAAGGAAGCATCATTTAGTGTTCTGGATAGACACAAGTTATCTATATCTAGGATAAGAGGTAAAGGATATGATGGAGCTTCAAATATGAGAGATGAATTTAATGGCCTACAAAAAAAGATTCTAGATCAAAAGCCATATGTGTTCTATGTCCATTGCTTTGCCCGTCAGTTGCAACTACTCCCTCCGTTCATATTTACATGTCATTCTAAGGTTTCCAACTTTTGTACAATTACATGTCATTCTCACTTCTTAATACACATTTCTCTCTTCTCAATACAATATTCTCTCTTCTCACTACATCTCTATCTCTATCTCTCTCCTTCTCGTTTTTAGTGCACCCACCTTTTCACTTCTCCTTATTTCCCGTGCCCAACTCCAAAACGATATTTAATTCTGAACAGAGGGAGTAGTTGTTATTTTCATTGCAAATTGTTGCTCTTCTGTTCATGATTTCTTTGAGTATATCTCATTAATTGTGACAGCAACAAGTGCATCTTGCAAGCGGAGGGATACACTAATTGAAAGCCGTCATCAAAATATTTTGGATATGCTTGAAAATGGTGAGACATCTACAGGGAGGGGCTTGAATCAAGAAACCATCCTTGCTAGATCTGGGGATACTAGATGGGGTACACATCATACTGCATTGGTTTGATTGTCACAGATGTGGGATTCAATGATAGAGGTACTTCGTATGGTTCATGAAAATGGTCGTGTGCCAAGTCAAGCTGCAAGTTTGATAGAGAAAATGGAGTGTTTTCAGTTTGTTTTTGTTGAAAGTTGATGACCCAAATACCCACTATGAGGACCTATCCCTATGCTAAACCAACTCTCAAGTTGGTTAGCCTCTTTAGGTTCTAGATACTTAGTGTCACGTCCTTGGCGAGTAAGCCGCCTTCTTTGCTTCCGGGTGGCAGTGCCAACCTTCAGATGAAGCACAGACCCTTGTGATCCCGGGTGGCAGAGCCAACCTTCAGACAGATCACAACTTAACTAATGCACTAAGTACTAAAAACTATAAGGCTGAACCAGGAGACTTTAACTTACAAGGAAACACACTTTTATTAACCACACAACTATTACACGAGGGAGTACACAACTATATTTTAGGTGGCTGTCCTACTACTCTTACTTCTCTCACTCTCCGCTTCCTAGCACTCCCTACTACTCACCATGCTCATAGATGGATAGCATGGCAAGGAGGGGGGGGGGGTGGCTCCTCTATTTATAGACCTAGGTGAGCCATGGCACTATGACAAGTGTCCATGCTCTAGAACATTACAAGAAAATATCCAGATTCTACACTAGTCTAAACTTGCCATGATATTAGCTCTAGAACACTTCTAATAGAAATATCTAGGTTCATGAATAAGAGAGAAGATTCCGGAAGTTTGCATTGCTATGTTTGAACACTCCCCCTCAAGGCAAACTTCCTCCCAGAGCTGTCTTGCAGACTATGCGAAGTGACTCTCGAAATTTCTCAAACTTTGCCTTGTTGAGACTCTTCGTGAAAATGTCGGCAGTCTGCTCATTTGTCTTTGTAGGCACCATCTCAATTTCTCCTTCAAGGACCTTTTCTCTTATGTAATGATGGTGGACCTCTATGTGCTTGGTCCTTGCATGAAATACTGGATTTTCTGCCAAGCGAATAGATGATAGATTGTCACAGAAAATCCTTACTTGATATTCTGTTGGCTGATGAAGATCCTCCATTAGTTGTTTGAGCCAAGTGCTTTCTTGTGCGGCCGTGGCAGCTGAACGATACTCTGCTTCAGTACTTGATAACGCCACAGTGGGTTGCCTTTTGCTGCACCATGATATGGCTCCTGATCCGAGACTAAAGAAGTATCCAGTAGTTGACCTCCTTGTGTCACAATCTCCAGCATAGTCGGCATCGCAATATCCAAGCACCTGGCATTCCTTTGTCTTTTTATACAAGATACCAAAGTTAATGGTGCCTTTAACATACCTGAGGATATGCCTGACTATATCAAGGTGATGCTTATTTGGCTTGCTCATATACCGACTAATCACGCCAACTGAATAAGATATATCTGGTCGAGTTAGTGTGAGATAAATAAGACTCCCGACCATTTGTCGGTACATGGTCACATCCTCCAGCTCTTTCCCTTCGTCTTCCCTTAGCCTCACATTGGGGTCCATAGGAGTAGAGATAGGTTTACAATCAAGCATGCCATACCTCTGAAGAAGATCCTTGGCATATTTTTGTTGGCCTAGAAATAGGCCTTCCTTCATATGCTCCACCTCAAGTCCAAGGAAGTGTTTCAACTCTCCTAGCTCCTTCATCTGAAAACAAACTGAGAGGTTTTCTCTTGTCCTTTGTATTTCCTCTAAGTAGTCTCCAGTGATGATCAAGTCATCAACATAGATAAGGACTATTGCTAATCTTCCTTCCTTGGCCTTCACAAATAAGCTAGAATCTGATGGAGCAACATTAAATCCACTTTCTATGAGGAACTCACCGATTTTCCCATACCATGCTCTTGGAGGTTGCTTCAAGCCATAAAGAGTCTTCTTCAATTTGCAGACATACTCAGGGTGGATCTTGCTCTCGAACCCCCTTGGTTGTTCCATATAGATATCCTTGTCAAGTTCGCCATGTAGAAAGGCATTCTTGACATCTATCTGCCACAACTTCCAAGACTTGCAAGCCGCCAATGCAAGTAATACTCGAATAGTAGTGATTTTGGCCACGGGGCTAAATGTTTCTTCATAATCAAGTCCATATTGTTGAGAGAACCCTCGAGCAACAAGACGAGCCTTATACCTTTCAATTGAGCCATCTGGACGAGTCTTCACTTTATAAACCCATTTGCAAGATATGGGTTTCACATCTTTTGGCCTTGGCACTAAATCCCATGTTTGATTTTCATTTAGTGCCTTAATCTCATCCTCTATTGCTTAAGCCACTCAGGGCCTTGTGCTGCTTCTTCATAAGAGGATGGCTCAATAGGTATAGAGTTATCAACAAGGGCCGCATTAGCATATCTTGGTTTATTCTTTCTTCGCCTATATGTCCGCAATCCTTGTGTAGGCTCCTCGAGCTCTAATTATTGGTGAGGCTCCTCTATGGCTGTTTGGTGTACTCCGGTCTTCCAGGGATTCTTGGCCTTGCTTGGTGACTCTTCTATGACTTCTCTTGGTGTTGATTTCTCCTCCTCTTCACCTTCTTTGGTTTCTTCTAGAACCTCCTCCAAGGTAGGAGATTCTGGTATCTTGATCTTTTCCGGAACCCACCATGCAGAGGCTTCATCAAATACCACGTTCCTTGATGTGTGGCACTTCCCTGTGGTTGGATCGCAGCACCTCCAACCCTTTCGTGCATCATCATAGCCAACAAAGATGCATCGGATTGCCTTCTTTTCAAACTTGCTTCTCAGGTGATCGAGCACAAACACATAGCATACACAACCAAATACCTTTAAATGGCTGACCGTTGGCTTCATTTTCCAAAGCATCTCATGAGGAGACTTGAATCCCAATTTATCTTGAGGTAGCCTATTAATTACATAGGCTGATATCTTCATACACTCGGCCCAAAACCTTCTAGGCACATTCTTGGCATGGAGCATACTTCGAAAAGTTTCTACAAGGTGACGATTCTTGCGCTCTGCTACTCCATTTTGTTGTGGAGTATTAGGACAAGTCAATTGCCTTCTTATCTTTTGCTCTTTAAGATATATGGTGAACTCATTAGATAAATACTCCCTTCCATTATCAGTGCGCAAGCACTGAATTTTCTTATCAAGTTCACCTTCCACCTTCTCCTTAAATTCTTGAAATTTTGTGAAAGTCTCAGACTTTTCTTTCATGAAGTAAACCCAAACGTACCTTGAGAAATCATCAATAAAAGTCACCATGTATCTCATTCCTCCAAGGGATTTTTGCTTGATTGGGCCAAAGACGTCCGAGTGTATGAGCTCCAATGGTGTCTTGGACCGATGCTCTGACTCTTTGTATGGCAATTGGTGAGCCTTTCCATATTGACAACCTTCACAGACCATGTCTGTCCGGATGTCTACTTGAGAAAGTCCCTTCAACACTTGCTTCCTCATCATCTCCTTCAACTTGTTGTAATTCACATGCCCAAGACGTGCATGCCAGAGATCACCAGTCTCGTTCTTTCGAGTCTTGTCCACATAGGCTTCCTGGGCAGAGAGCACATAAACTGATTGCCGCCTCTTTCCTTCCATGATAGGTGTGCCGATCACCTTAACTTGTCCAAATATGGCTACTTTATTTGGCCCGAAGAGAACATACTTTCCCTCTGCTGTCAGTTGTGGTACTGACAACAGATTTTTCTTCAATTCTGGAACATGATAAACCTTCTCGAGTTGGAGTTGTTGAGGACCATACCTTGAGATAGTAGCTTTCCCAACATAAGAGATAGGCAACTTTGTGTTGTCCGCTGTTAAAACCACTCTTCTTCCCTTGTAGTCAGCCATATCCTCCAACTTCTTGTAATCATTGGTCATGTGGTTGGAGCACCCTGAATCAACAATCCAATCCTCCTTATAATTTAGTGTTGGAGTGGTAGTTGCTGCAAAAGCAGGAGCCTCCATGTCCTCCTCCAACTCTTCTTCGTCAACTTCTAGAGAAAATCCAGCTTCAGTATCCCATTCTTCTTCACTAACAGGTGTCTCCTTCTCTTTCTTCATTGTGGTTGTGGCCATGTTTCCTTCAAAGCGCTTCTTTGGCAGCCAACAATTTTGAGCAAAGTGACCTTTCTTACCACAGTTGAAGCACCTGTCATTATACTTTCTCATATTTTGCCGATCTTCTCTTTTCCCTTGTGCTCCCCCTGAAGTATTGTGTCTTTCTTTTGGATGAGGTTTGCCACCTTCAATCCACCTTGGTTTGGGCCTTCCTTGTTCCCGTGGTGGTCCCTTCTTTTTATTATTAGTGAAGAGCGCCTCCTCTTCTTCCTTCAAAGTGATTCTCCCCATTTGCTTCGCTAACTCCTCCTGATTAGTCAACAGATTTTCCAGCTCTACTAATGAAGGTTGAGTAGGCCATCCCCTCACCGCGGCAATAAAACCATTGTACTCTGGTCTTAAGCCATGGATGATGATTCTTTTCATACGAGCATCACTCACCTTCTCCTCCGGCTCAAGTTGAGATATTTCTCGGCAAATAGATTTAACTTTTGTAAAATATTGACTTATGGTCATATTTCCTTGAGAGATACCTGATAGCTCATTTTCCAGTAGCTGGAGGCGCGCTTCATTCTTTTTGGAGAATAATTTCCCCAATGTCTCCCAGGCCGCCTTCGGAGTCTCTGCATCTCAAATGTGCCCCAATAGGTCCTCCTCAATTGTTGTCTTCAGCACGAACATAGCCTTACCGGCCTTAATGCGCCACTTCCGTCGCGTACTCTCTTTCTCAGGAGGGACTGCCTTGGCTCCTTCAATGACCTCCCATAAGTCCTGACCTTGCAAGTAGGACTCCATACAGGTCTTCCAATAGCCATAGTTGTGGCTATTAAGCTTCTTGATTCCACTACTCGCGCTAGCAAGATCCACCATGGTGATTGACGTCCAACGTCAATAAGCTTCTCTATTCCCAGACCAATAAGCTTCACAGTCCTAGACTGTGCACTGGTAGAATCTCTCTTTAGCGCCTTGTTGTAGCACCAAATGCTGCAGGCACCTTGTGCTCCTCAAAGCAGCCTCCTTGCGATGGTCCCGGACCGCCTGCTCTGATACCACTTGTTGAAAGTTGATGACCCAAATACCCACTATGAGGACCTATCCCTATGCTAAACCAACTCTCAAGTTGGTTAGCCTCTTTAGGTTCTAGATACTTAGTGCCGGGTCCTTGGCGAGTAAGCCGCCTTCTTTGCTTCCGGGTGGCAGTGCCAACCTTCAGATGAAGCACAGACCCTTGTGATCCCCGGTGGCAGAGTCAACCTTCAGACAGATCACAACTTAACTAATGCACTAAGTACTAAAAACTATAAGGCTGAACCAGGAGACTTTAACTTACAAGGAAACACACTTTTATTAACCACACAACTATTACACGAGGGAGTACACAACTATATTTTAGGTGGCTGTTCTACTACTCTTACTTCTCTCACTCTCCTCTTCCTAGCACTCCCTAATACTCACCATGCTCATAGATGGATAGCATGGCAGGGGGGTGGGGTGGCTCCTCTATTTATAGACCTAGGTGAGCCATGGCACTATGACAAGTGTCCATGCTCTAGAACATTACAAGAAAATATCCAGATTCTACACTAGTCTAAACTTGCCATGATATTAGCTCTAGAACACACCTAATAGAAATATCTAGGTTTATAAATAAGAGAGAAGATTCCGGAAGTTTGCATTGCTATGTTTCAACAGTTTTCATTATGAAGCTCATGCTAAGGTTGCTTGGTATCACAAATGAACTATCACATCACCTACAGCGAAAGGATATTAATATTGTTAACGCCCTTGAGGTTAGTATTTTGTACAATGTTTCATTTCTCAATATCTATTGATTTACTAATTTTATTTGTTTCATATACAGCTTATTCATGATGTAAAAGCTCGCCTAAACACTATGAGAGAAAGTGGTTGGGATGACTTATTTGATGACGTGAGAGAATTTTGTGGTGTGAAGGGTATTCCTATTCCAAATATGTCCGATAAGATACCAGTGAGGGGCTGTTCACGATGTGATGGATTTACTGTTACTAATCTTCATCATTATCGTGCCGAGATTTTCTATGTCGTTATTGACAAAATATGTGCTGAAATGAATCATCGGTTTGGTGAAGCAACCACAAAGTTACTGGTATGCTTCTCTTGTCTTGATCCAAAGAATTCTTTCTCCAAGTTTGATGTTGATAAGCTTGCTCGACTTGCCGAAATTTACGATGGAGATTTTTGTGACCATGATCGTGGAATAATCAAGGAACAACTTAAGACCTACATTGTTCATGTGAGGAAGCATGCTTCCTTTGCTTCGTGTATAGATGTTGCAAGTTTGGCAACAAAGATGATTGAAACTGAAAAGCATTTGGCTTTTCCATTAGTCTACAAGCTAATTGAATTGGCGTTATTAGTGCCAGTGCCAACAGCAACAGTTGAAAGATCCTTCTCAGGTATGAAAAATTCTTAAGACCAAACTGCGCAACAAGATCGCCAATGATTGGTTCAATAATTTGATGATTTGCTACATTGAGAAGGAATTATTTAAATCACTTGATGAAGCTGCTATTCTTCGACGGTTTCAGAAAATTAAGAAACGAAAAATGCAGCTGCCTCATACCCGCAAGAGTGCATAGTGGTTTGGCAATTTAGTTTATTTTTAATGAACCATTTGTGTTGTATCTTCATTTTTGTAATGTACTAAATGATGTTTAATTCATATATTATCATGCTTTCATCTATACTTACGTTAATGGTTGACATGTTTGTGTACTTGTTATTCATTGCGTCGATGTTCGTCTAGGCTTCACAAAATCTCTGGGTTCGCCACTGTCCTACTTTATTCCTTCTCTTCTTAATCTCCATGTCGAGGACTAAAATACCAAATATTATGGGACGGAGGGAGTATACTAGTAGGAACATTGCAGAACGAACAGACCTATCCATGGTTATCTTAACGCAAATATTGAAATCGCATCTGTTGCTGTGCTGCAGTTGTCACGGGTTTGCCACGTAAAATGGCCTAGCCGGTGCACATCCCAAAAAAAAAGCATTATCACCATATCAGGGTAACTCAGGTCCCGACAGTGCTTCATTTTCGACAATATTTTCCAGCGTAGCTCCTAAATACTGCTTCTGAGAAGAAGACTGGTGGCGACCTCCCAAGAAAGCAGAAGAATATATCAAACCTGAGTAGACCTATCAGGCATCAAATACACATATCTGAGCAGAGACCTTTGGCATTCAAAGTAAGAGTGACTATTCCTTATGCAGGAAACCTAGTTACAATGCATAATATGGACATCAGCAAATTGCTACAGATGCACGGTACAGAATAAGACCCCTCTAGCTCGAATGATATAGGCCCCAGTTCAGGTTTACCACTGCATTAGTAATTTGTCAGGTCTAATCTGTGCCCCTAAAGGCAGCCCCATCCATCGCAAAACAAACTCATCTGACGTGCCACCACGTGGTCAGTATTAACCACACAAAAAGGCACTTACCTGTACAAAAAACACTTGTCATATCAAACGTAGCATATCTATCTGGGGAGGCCAAGTTTTCCGACTCGCACTTGGAAGATGCACATCCTACCTCCCAAAGTGTCGGTGGTCTTCACTGCCAACCGTACAACGAGATCATGCTGCGCAGCCACTCCTGCCTCTTGCGAGACTCCATGTGGCGATGCTCCAGGAAGGCAGAATAGTTCGAGCTCGTTGATCCTGGCATCAGATGCCTTCGCATATCATACTCCCTTTGGAGACTTCTTTGGTACTCTTGGGCGAAGTAAGAGTAGCCATCACTTCCTGGTGGACCAGAAACAGTTCTCGGCTCATACCGAGGATGCTCGATCGGTGGACAGAGGTTGGGACAAGTAATTCTGCCCATTGGTGGAGGAATGCCACCTATAGCCGACAAATCATTCAGTGATGGCCCTGGCGTGCTTGGCGTAGGACAGAAAGTGACATGCTCATGAAAGTACGGAGCTCCCACCATGCCATCAAGGTTCAGGGGCAAACCTAGCTGTTGCCTTTCATCAGCTATGTAAGGATGCAGAGGTATGTGATCGGCAACGTTAACCGGTGGAGGAAAATGAGGCGATGCTTGAATTTGTGGAAGCGGATGATATGGCCCTCTGCCAGTTGCCCATTGTCCAGGTTGTGGAGGCCGCGCTTCAACAGGTGGAAGTGGATGAAATGGTCCCACATCAGTTGCCCATTGGCCAGGATGGACGTTAGGGCCTCCAACGTTTGGCATTGAACAAGCCCTGTTTTTATTCACTTTCTTCAGCTTCTTCAGATCTCCAATTTTGAACTTGAATGTGCAAGCAGTAGCTGGATCGAAAGGTTCATCACACCTTGCACCATCTCCTCTCTTTTGGTTAGATCCAGGATAGTCCTCTTTCTGAAAACCAACTTTCATGACCAAAACAAGAGAGTGCTCAGCGGATAGGCGCTCAAGATTCCACCTGTCGTATGGGTCCCCAGTCTTGTGGGTAACATGAATTTCACCGTATGGCCGGAGCAGGCGACGTGCATTGTAGAAAAAGTACCACATCAACTCCTTGTGTGAGCTAAAGGTTACAGTAGATGGTCAATAATACGTTAACTAAGAAAAAGAAATCTGTGAAATAACATCATGGTAAATTTTGGAAAGATTAATGTTCAAAAAGAATCTTGCATTGTTTAACTGTGAAATAACACCAGCTAATTATTTCATTTCTATCATCATATATAAGTGAACCTTCTTGCCTAACAGATCAATCTTAGCTCGTATTTAATGGAAGAAGCTTCTACCGATAAATTAGAATTATAAGGGCTTAAAAAAAGTTATATATGCAAAGGTATAGCTTATTCTTCTTGTGTTGTAACATGGGATATGCCTTTTACTTTAGCAAAAGATTTAAAGAAAAATGTACTCTAGCCAATGACCATAAAAGATGTTATTCATGAGGTACATACATAAGATGTTACTTATCATAATCCTAAAAACATAAATAGTTTTAGTTAATTTTGGAAGTACAGGTGACTGTGATCAATGGTAGGTAGAATAAAAAATAAGGAAATAGCTTCATTGAGATTTCATCCAATGTCACTTTTGGGCATAGGTTTTCAATACAGAAAAGCTTGATGTAGCCTTAGCAATACCCATTCATATAAGGAGCTCAGCGGGACGAATATTAAACCGAAGGAGAACGGATAACGATCTTAAACCAAGGTTTCATAACTAAAATTAACTGGCAAAAACATAGATAATGATAGGGCACATACTTGATCACATGCAAGTCATCCTCTTTTCCTTTGAAACTAGCATGAGGAAAATTAAAGACAATACGATCAAACCATCTGTTCTTCAAATCAGTGTGGAACGTCATTGTTTTCACATCAACACCATGCAAGACTGTGGCACCCAATCTTTTCAGCTCCATTATATTCGACTCTGCTTTGCTATATTTGCCCCTCGAAACTTCTACAAAAGAGGATTTCCCACAAGAAATGTAGAGAACAATAGATAAATACATCAGCGCAATGCACAAACAAACAACACATAGTACTATACCGCTTTGCAAGATAACACACTCATAAGTGTAACAAAACAAGAAAAGTATCGAAAGAAGACATTCTATGTCATAAAAGAACTGGAAAACAGTGGTGACTATGTATATGTAGAGTTAAATATGGATAAATTTATTAGATGGCCTTATATGGAACTTCTCCTTTTGCTAAATTATGTTCTCACTGCTCATTGAAGGTTCTTTCTTTCAATCCAGTTGGCATACCCATTACTTGAGTCATTTTATCCACTTAAAACCCTTGACATAAGGGAGTCTCTAAGAACCATAACAAAGAGTATATGTGTGCTGCAGTATGCAATAACCATATGAAAGCAACAGAGAGATTACACCTGCAAGGTGATTAGACAAACTAATGGCTATGCTATCCATACAAACAAATGATAAAAACGAGTACCCTAACCTACTGTACAACTAATAAGATTATAAATACATTCTATGCTTAACCAATTTACGGTTCCTAGGATCCAGCAATGCAAACGGCATAAAAACAGAGAAGTAGCACGAGCCCTTTCTCAATGAGTATTTTCCTTCCATAACATACAATCTCTCTATCAGTGTGAAACGATAGATCGTGCAGAAAGAACATCCTTCTTTATAATCAACATTGGTATCTTGTGACAATGCAATCAATCTTCATCATACACCAAAATGCACAGGCACCCATTTCAAAACGACCATAATGGAGCAAAATGAATCCAATATTTTTATAAAAACCAACAGAAGATACCATATTCTCTTGGATTCTTTGAATTTAGCAGGCCATATTGGTGCATATATCCATCCATCGATATTCCATAGCTCCATTAATCCCCACATTGAAGGTGGAAGAGGCCCCAAAAAAAAAAATGGGGAACGCCCATACTGGTACCAGAAGGTGTTAGCAAGGCATACTTAAGCGGAAGCAAGAGCAAGCGGAAGCAATCGAGATAGACGAACCGTAGGTGTCGAGCGAGGTGGCAACAAGGTTGGCGCCGGAGCCAAAGGCGGTGGCCAGCGCCAGCGAGAAGGAGAAATCCCCATCGCCGACGGTCAAGATGTTGTGCATCGAGGAGTAGTGGTTCAGCCATTTTTCCTCCCCCGCTTCCTTCTCCTCCTCCTCTGCCTCCTTCGCCTCGACATTATTTTCACCAACGCCATCACCTCCCTCCTTCCCATGTGCCTTGATTGACCCCGGTGCCCCCACCACCGACGCAGCCGCACCTTTCCTGTCAGCCACAACAGCATACGGAGCCCCCTCTGCTAGCAGCTCTCCCTCCTCCCTAGCGACCTCCAACGGACCCTCTTCGACCGCCTCCTCAACGATCACCACCGATGGCCCCTCCGCTAGCGCCGCCGTGCTCTTCTCGTCCCCCTCCGCTGCCAGCACCCCCTTCACAAGCGGTGCCTCCGCCTCCCCAGCGACCTTAAGTGGGGCTCCACCGCCGATCTCCGTCGCGGCATGCGCCACCTCCGGCGTAGGCAGTACAACTGCCATGCGCGCTTGTGGGCCCCCCTCACTACCGATGAAGGCGAAAAGTGTTGTTGACTCGAGTCAAAGTGTTCCCCTGGCTGGGTTCAAATCGCGTGGACACGTCGAGAGAGCCGGAAGGGGATTGATTGCGACATTTGCGGAGTGGGCCCCACCTGGTGCATGCATATTTCTGCGCCGGCTTTATCAGGAAGCTAGGGAAGATCAACAAGGGAAGCCTATCTTCACCCAACTCAAACATTATAGCGACTTTGTTTATCGTACTGGTAAAGTGTTTGTGTGTTGTTATAGATGTAACTTATCAAATATATTATTTAGAGTAAAATATATTAATAGTTCTTAAACTTGTCAGACTATATCACTTAGGTCCTTATACTCTTAAATTGTATTTCTGACTCACTAAACTTAGGCCCAGGTCCATATACTCTTAAAATAAAAAATCTAGATCCTTAAATTTGGTTTTGGATGTAATCTAGGTTCGTAAACTTGGCTTCGGTGTCATTAGGTCTCATACATTCAAAACAAGTACTCAACAAGAATATGCATCATATTTGTATGGTGTTTCGATCACCGAAGAGTAAATTTGACAAGTGTATTGTGCGTTTAGACTCGGATGACTCGTAATGAGGATACAAGGGAGTTATACTGATTCAAGAAGAACCCCTACGTCTAGTTTGTGGCTGCTCGTGTTACTTGCGGGGGTGTCGTATAGAGGAGGTACAACAATAACGAGAGATGAGAGTAGCTTCAAGTCTCTGGTGTGCGTGAGAATGAAGTGTGTGAGCGTCTTTATTTTTGAAAGCAGTAGTAGAGTTAGGTGCTAAATGAAGTGATGGTCACTTAGATCCCAATATGAAGCTAAAATACAAAACTATATTTTATTCATTAGCTAGTAGTTAGATATTGTTAGAATTTTTTGTTGATCTTCATTGCTTTTTCTTTTTTCTGAAGCAATCAAAGTTGTATTCATTATTTCAAATTAATTAATTAGATTTGAATATATTGTATTTTAAGAGTATAGGACTTAGATGACACCCGAAGCCAAATTTAGGAATTTAGATTTGCATTTTAAAAGTACATGGATCTAAATGACACCCGAACCTAAATGTAGGGAGTCACAAGTGCAAGAGTATAATGACCTAAATAACACAGTCAAACAAGTTTAAGGACCGATCATACACTTTACTCTCTCTCTCTCTCTCTCTCTCTCTCTCTCTCTCTCTCTCTCTCTCTCTCTCTATATATATATATATATATATATATATATATATATATATATATATATATATATATATGTTATTATCATTTAAAATTTATATGCAGTGTAGGAAAAATATTTTCAACATGTCTTGTTTATGAACATGATATAAGATAAAAATGAAGCGGTTTGGCATAAACTAAGCTATTTATTAGAAGAATAATTTTTATTTTCAAACTTTAAATCACAATATCATGTTAACTAACTTAATGGACTCACTCGATAATGATGCATCGGATTTTACCACTAAATCTGGATGCAAAGTCGATGATGTCTGTCGTTGTGATTTTTTCATTACCAAGATGACACCAACTCTACGACATAGAACTACTACGGTCAGACAAGTGAGAGATCTTACTTACTTGCATCAGTATCATGAATCTATTCCTATCACCTTCTCATCCCCTGGCTATAAGTGGAACAAATCATCAAAATTTAGAGCTCATGTGAGGCCCATATCCCCTTCATCACATTGTTTATCCCCTTCACACATTGTTTATCCTTTAGCGTCATCCAAATTCAGCTCGATGCAGATCACGACAGCAGTCTCCCGTCTCAATATCTCTGTAGAATCGAAACAGTATCGATAATGCGTTATGTTGCTTCGTATCGGTAACAGGCGTGTTGTTCTCTCAGACAAGATGACGACGCTCCCACCTTGGATGAGTTGTTGCAGCCTGCAGGATCGAGGTAGCGGCAAGAGAGTGTTTCTGTCCTGAAAATTATCACCTAACCTTGGGACGACAGCAATGCCGGCTTCATTTAGACCTCGAGTCTTACAAGTTCATCGTTTGATGGTGAGGGGCGGTCGGCTCCTGGTGTCCTCAATGGTGAGGGGCGGCTTCTAGTGTCCTTTTTATCCTTTGTTAGGAGAGTGATCACGGAGGTTAGGATCAAGAAGAGTTGTCATACAATAAAAACATGAATTCTGTTTTACTACGACACATGCGGCTCCCTGGACGGGCGACACCACGGACACGAACACGACACCATCAAAACATGCGTGGACGATGGAGGCTGACGGAAGGCTTCTCAACAAAATTGAAAGGATCGAATCGGACTCCAATTCTCTCGAACGATCGAAAGACAACTCAAACTCAAAAGGCAGGTATATAACAACACCATATAAGCGGGAACGAAAGGGTGGACACGAAGGGGATGAGCATATCTAAATTAATAGATGACTAGCAAAGTGTCCGTGCGTTACTACTATAAAATTCTTTATATAATATAATTATTAGATATATACAATATTATTGACATTTTTCCATCAAAGATTATATTTATATTATTATTGATGTTTCTTAGTATATTATTTTATATGTCAAAAGTAAAAATTTTATCACCATTTTTTACCATATTTTAGAAGTTTTATCTGGAGGAAAAATTAATTCACGGAGTCCAGAAATAAAACTGCATTGCAACGCAATTTTAAAATTGAATACTTGCTCTAATGGAAAAAATTAAAACACGAAAGTTGTATATCTCGTCGAGATCTTTACAAAACATATATGGATCATATTATTTGGACTACAGAGCTAGAAGATATGAGCCCCGTATAGAGACCTGCGCACAGGAGTCCGAATTAGAATAAATATTTTTGCATCGCATATTTGGAAATCAAAACTGCGGGATCTGGACTTTTCTTGAATACCAAAGTTGTAGAACTTTTCGAGAGCTATGAGGTAGAGTCTGAGTTTGCCTCATTTGAGCTCCGGACGTGGGAGTGATGATTTTTGAAATTCAGTACTTGATATAGAAGGTATAAAACCGAATTGGATTCAATCTCTAACTTTGTGGACACGAAGTGGACGACCGTACCTCAATTAATAGATTGTAGAGACTAGCAAAGTATTCGTGCGTTGCTACAGATTTAAAAAAACAAACACTCTTTATAACTTAAATCTAAATTATTTACATAATATAATTATTAGATATATGTAATATTATTGATATTTTTTATATGAAAGATCATATTTATATTACTATTAGTGCTTCTTAGTATACCATTTTATATATAAAAAATAACAATTTTTCAATATTTTTTTATCATATTATAGAAGTTTTATCTGAAAGGAAAAATTAATTTACACAGTCTATAAAATAGCACTGTGTTGTAACACGATTTTAAACTTGAAAACTTGCTCCAATGGAAAAAGTTAAAACACAAAAATTGTAGATCTTGTCGAGACCTTTTCGAAATATATGTGGATCATATTATTTAGACTTCGGATCTAGAAGATATGAATCCCGCACAGAGACCTGCGCAGAGAAGTCTGAATCAGAACAAATATTTTTGTATCATATATTTGGAAACTAAAACGGCAGGATCTGTACTTTTATTGAATACTAAAGTTGTAAAACTTTTTGAGAGCTACGATATAGAGTCCGAGTTTGCTTAATTTGAGCTCCGGACGAGAGAGTTATGATTTTTGAAGTTCGATACTTGATATAGAAGGTACGAAACCGATTTGGTTTCAATCTCTAACTTTGTGGACACGAAGTGGACGACCGTACCTCAACTAATAGATTGTAGAGACTAGTAAAATACCCGTGCTTTGTCACGGATCTTTGTTAAAAAAATTTATAGTTAGAATGTTTTTTAATTGTAGAATATTTTTAATTAATCAATTTTTTTGGCCTGAGCATTTGCTCTATTTTTATTTTTCTTTATCTTTAAATATTTATTATAATAATTTTAAAGTGAGTTATTACTGAAATTTTTGTTATTAGTTTCTATTCAAAATATGATGTAAATTATAAAGCTATAGATGATTAATTGTTATTAGTATGAAATATCGAATTGAAATCGGAGTCCAATTCAATAAAGGATTAAAAAATGGTTAAAAACGATTCAAACTGATTGGTGAATCATTGTAGGATACAAACTGAATACGATAATGTTACGAACACAAAATACTCGTGCGTTGCTACGGGTTTGAATAGTTTAATGGGACTTGCTAATTTTTAGTTAATTAAAAGTTTGGGCAACTTTCACTCACCTTCTTAAGCCATTAAATCTAGACTAGATGAGAAACGAGATGGACACCACAAAATTGCATAGACAAAGGTTCAATGTGGGATGGAAAATAGTATATTACTTATGATGGATCCCGTTTAGTAGAAGATATTAAGACTGAGATGTAGTCGATATAGTCATCAAAGAGGATGTAGTCGTAGTAGAGGATGGAGTCATTGATGGAAGGGCAGCAAGCGGACATGCAAATGCAGTTTCTAGAAACCTGATCACAGACACACCCGTGCAAGTCCTCAGATGACCGACATTGGTTCGGAGAAACCGCTCCTCTTCGATCCACTGCATGGCGGATGGAGGATAGATATGGCTCGAAAACCGCGTCCGCAAAACGTGAGTAGTGGAGGCGAATTGATTATGTGTTCTCCTCTCGTCAAGGATGTCTCCTTACAAAAAGAGGAATGAGCCACAATTAACTACGTATTTAATCTGTTAAAATTTAGGAAACCGCCATCCTAAAATCTCTATATGTACAGTCACTTAGGATTAAATAAAATGTGCATCTCAAATTAATCTCTTGATTGATGCGATAATCTAGGTCTTGGTGATATTTTCCATTCGGATGCAATGCAAAAATGAAACCGTTGGCTGAGACACAATCCAGTTACACCGCGCGTATGTGTGTGTTTTCATAGCAGCCTTTATTTTCCCTTGCATGTTGTACTCATGTCGGAAGACTCACAACATGCTACCTTTTAAGTTGGAACAACTTAACCCAGATAAGCAAGATGGGAAATCCCACCAGCCAATCTCTTCATGCTACACTTGACTTTCCAATTGGAATTAGGCCTCCTACAGTCCTACCGTCAGCCAACTAATGGGTTGAAAGGTCCAATATTCCAACATAGCAATCATGAACAAGAGATAGACTATCAACTATCATCACGAAGTGTAGAACATCACTATTGGTCACTTACCTAATGAATGATGATGTGAAATACTTATCTTACATGTATCTATAGCTCGGCCTAATACTAGATGACTCCAGGGTGTTTTATATAAGAAAACCAACTGAGTCAGAGTAACCCGCAAGAAAGCTTAGAGAGTTACTATAATCAATCTGATCATTGACTAGAATATTTCTCGGGCATATTTTCACCCTCCTGATCAACTTTACCGAAAGAAATCCGGAGCATTGAAAATTAGAGGTATGATGCTATAGAGTTTTGACTTGTGTGACAGTAAGATGAAGAAGGGTGTATTTGGCGGGACTTATATTGCTGCTTATTGAAGTATTTATACTCAATAAATAATTTAGATTGCCAAACAATAAAATAGTATAAGTGCTTATGAGATATAAGCATCTATAAGTACTTTGCTATTCTGTACTATCATAATCACTTTGGGCAAAGCAGCAAAATATATCTTTTAGTGTTTATGATGGTCCTTTCTCTTAGCACAAGCAGTTTGGACAAATAAACATAAGCAATTTTGCCAAATAAATTGACTGCTTATGCTATAACAAAGACTATAAACAGTTTTGATAGAATAAACACTTTTAACATTATAAGTATTTTAAGCATAAGCTCTACCAAACACACTTTTATCTTACATGTATCTATAGCACGGCCTAATACTAGATGACTCTAGGGTGTTTCATATAAGAAAATGGACCGAGTCAGAGTAACAGTGAGAAAGCTTAGAGATAGAGTTACTATAATCAATCTTATCATTTACTAGAATATTTCTTAGGCATGTTTTCACCCTCCCGATCAACTTTACTCAAAGAAATCGGCAGCATTGAAAATTAGAGAGTATCATGCTATAGAGTTTTGACTTGTGTGACAGTAAGATGAAGAGGGGATACTTTAAGGATTTAATATTATTTGCCCCTTGTCGATCTCATCACCACGACACATATCTTGGCCATTAGTGGCACAATTTGCATTTTTTGTATGCCAAGTTTTAGCAATAACCTCACGCAAAGGTTCAACCGCTGCCATCTCCAGCAGTTTCCCAGTTGTTTACAGTAACCTCAGTACCTCACGCAAGCTTAATGGGGTACGGTACTATGACGGCAGCTTGGAGACTGGATGATTAATTATGGCTATCAGGAAATGGGGGTATATTAGGGCGGTCACCAACCCGATGGAGTTAAGTGATTAAGTCATCGGGCTCCTCTCCTGCCGAGCTAAGACCGAGCCTGAGAGGCCATCCTATTTATCCTTGTTTCACCACGGGAGAAACTACCGAAGTATAGCGTGATGAAACCAATTTAACAAGAACTCAACAGGTGCAGTTCCTCGTCTTCTTTGGCATTCCTCAGCTTGCTAACCTATTTTATTATACCCCTGTATCAGAGAAGTAACGCTACCAATTTATACAGCACTTGCAGGTTGTGATGCCACTGTTCCCTGCAAGAAGAAGGAACCGAGTATCTGGAAACTGAATTGGTTCCTCTGCTTCAAGAAAATAATCTGTATATTCCGACAAAAGAAAGACAAATCTATATTACTTATAAGATCAGGACAAATCTTAGAGTTTACAAATCTCATTCCTTTTTTCTGACGAAGCCAGCGTCACAGGTAACCAACTCATTTATAATTGGGAACAAATATAATTTAGAAATTTTATACTTCAATGAGTTGCCTGTGACTCATTATAGAGACAAACATAATGTTTTAATAATTGATACTCTCTTCATCCTCAAAAAAATTGTCGCTTTAGCGTTTAAATTTTGTCCCTAAATTTTGTCCCACGAAAGAATGTCGTTTTGGGTGACTGCTGAAACAAAGGCGCTGCACACCCGTAGGCCGTACCTAAGAAAGGGGAAAAAAAGCAATTCGTACCCAAAAAGAAAAGGAAAAAATGCATGTTCCATCTGGATCTAGCAGCGGCAGCGCTCGTCCTCTTCGTCCCCCGCGGCTCCCTTGCCAATCGCAAGCCATCGAAGCTAAAGCAGCTGCCTGCCGCTGTCGGTGAGTGTGAGGGTGAGGGTCGGACATGCGGAGGACGGCAGCGCAGGGCCGAGCGCGCACAACGGCGGCGTCGTGATGACCTTTGGGCACCGGATCTGCTGTGTTTGGCCGTGATTGAAGTTGGGGAGCGACCAGCGTCCGGCAAATGCCATAGAGATGACGTCTTGAAGGAAGCCCCGGTGACGAGACGCAACGGCTGCGCGCGCTGGCAAGGAAGTAGCAGCTGTGCAGCGCCCGCAGGCAACCAGCGCCTGCACGATAGGAACCTGGTCGGAGGCGGCTGCTGCGTGGTGCCGACGGGGAGTCCCAACGGTCAGGCGCCACGGTGAAGGGGACCTCGGGGGCCCAAAGCGCTTCAGGGGAAGGACGGGATGGTCGTCGCACCGGTAGGCCGCGGAGACGCAGCAGTTTGATTCGTGCTCTTCTTTCTTTGGGTTTCGATCTTCTGGCCAGAACGTCACTCTTTCAGAGTAATATTATTTAATTACCACCAGTAATTATTAATAGTATATTATACAAAGATTCTTACACACGCAACTAATCAATATATTTTTTTAGAAGAACAGGAGGTGCACACCCTAGATTTAGCAAAATATAGATAATAAGTGTTGCATTTACATTATTATGGGGGACAGGAAAAAACTAACCAATATATGAGGTCGACCCATAAAGGTTTATCTATATATACTTATGTTATCATAACTCTATTATATTTCTCTCAAGTGTTTCATTACATAAGGCAAACAATATGTAAGATGCATTTAGGAACTTTTTTTTTTGTACTTTGTGTATCCAGTGTGATACTTATTGCAATCTCCTACCAATCCCTTAAAAGCATGTACCTCAATTGAAGTCACATCATCATCATTTACATTTATTCATGAATATCCTATAGAAATCACAAGTCCAGTTAGCAAAATATCTTCTACATATAGGGTACAAATACCAAATTGAAGTTGAGTTAAGAAACGTGACAATTATTGTTCCATAAGCCTTCAAAAAGTAGTTAATTTTACTTAAAAGTTCTCTTCACTTCTGTAGATATTTAGCTGAACTATTGAGATCTGTTCCGGCAAGAAATGGCAGAGATTATTGTTCTTCTTGTCGTGAAAAAGATTGGCATAGCTCTAGCAGGAGAGACCCTGAGGTTGGCTAGACCTTTGTTTGCAAAGGAAAAACGTCAATTGATAGAAGCACTCCCAGATGACATGAAATTAATTAAGAACGAGCTTGAGATTATTCATGCATTTCTTAAAGTAATCCACAGAAAGGGTTGGAGTGATGAAGTCATAGAAACTTGGATAGGGCAAGTCAGAAGATTGGCATACGACATGGAAGACATTGTGGACCAGTTTATCTATGTTGTCGGCAAACACGATCAGAAAGGATCATGGTGGGATCACGTCAAGAAAATCGTAAAAATGCCAGAGTCTTTGTTTTCACTGGACGAAATTGCTTACGAAGTTAAAAAAATAAACCGAGAGCTTAAACAACTTTCTGAAAGTAGAGACCGTTGGACCAAACCATTAGACGGTGGGGCTGATATCCCTGTAACAAGCTATGAAACTGAACAAGAACTATATCTTCCTGGACATGATTACTCGATCGATGATGAGGATCTTGTAGGGATTGATAAAAATAGACAGACCTTGATTGATTCATTGCATTTTAAAGATCCTTCACTGAGGATCATTGCTGTGTGGGGTATGGGTGGCATAGGAAAAAGCACTCTTGTTAATTATGTGTACAAAAATGAAGTATCCAACTTTGATTGCCGTGCATGGGTTTCTGTCTCTCACTCATATAGGATGGATGGCATTTGGAAAAGGATGCTCAGAGATCTGCTTGGAAAAGGTATTAAGGGACTTGATTATGAAATGATGAACACTGCAAAACTAAGAACTACGTTGACAAAAAAACGGTACTTGATTGTTCTGGATGATGTCTGGACGGGTGAAGTTATTTTTAAGATCCAAAAGCTTCTTGTCGACAACGGTCTCGGAAGCAGAGTAATAATTACGACAAGAATGGAGCAAGTAGCTTCAGTGGCTGAAGATGGCTGTAAAATCAAAGTACAGCCTCTGAACGACCATGATGCATGGTTTCTATTTTGCAGGAAGGCGTTTCCAAAAATTAAAAATCATACTTGCCCTCCAGATCTACATCAGTGCGGTAAAGACATAGTGGAGAAATGTGATGGCTTGAAAACGAAAAGTGTCAACGAGTGGAGGCTCTTTTATAATCAACTTATTTGGGAGCTACACAGCAATGAGGACCTAAACCATGTGGAGAAAATTCTAAATCTAAGCTATAAATACCTACCATACTATTTGAAGAACTGTTTCCTATACTGCGCTATGTTCCCAGAAGATTATCTAATACGTAGAAGAAACTTGATTTGGATGTGGATCGCTGAAGGGTTTATCGAACCAAATGGAGCATGCAGATGCAGCTTAGAAGAAATTGCTGATAGTTATGTGGATGACCTTGTTCGGCGAAGTATGCTTGAAGTTGCCGCAAGGAACAGTTTCGCTAGGATAAAATGTCTTCGTATGCATGATCTTATTCGTGAACTAGCCATTTTTCAATCTACAAAAGAGAGTTTCAGTACAAATTATGATGAAAATCATGGGATGAAGATGGGTTTGGACTCTCGTCGTGTGTCTGTGCTCCAGTGTAGCAAGGGCATCCCATCAAGCATATATTCATCCAGGCTGCGCACCTTCATAACGTTTGACTCCAGCGTGGCTAATGTATCTTCGTGGTATTTTTCTTTTTCTTCCAAATCAAAGTATCTTACAGTCTTGGACTTGTCAAACTCGTATATTGATATTGTTCCCGATTCAATTGGGGAGCTATTTAACCTTAGATTTTTGTGTCTCAACAACACAAATGTGAAGCAACTCCCTACGACTATTACAAAGTTTCAAAATTTGCAAACATTTAGTCTTGAGTGCACACAAGTGCTGAAGTGCCCGCAAGGATTATCAAAACTGAAGAATTTGCGTCACCTGCTATTTTTTACATTGGTAGATGCAACGTACAAAAGTTTCAATAATTGGGTGTCTATGGAGCCATTTGAGGGCTTGTGGAACTTGAAGGAATTGCAGTCCTTGAATGAAGTCCGAGCTACTAAAGCCTTTGTTGCAAATCTAGGAAATTTATCCCAGCTAAGGGTCCTTAGCATTGCTGATGTTAGGAGCAGCCACTGTTCACAATTGTGCAACTCTTTATCAAAGCTGCACCAACTCACAAGGCTAGAAATAAGGGCCTCCAGTGAAGATGATCTGATCCACCTGGACGACTTGACAATTCCAAATCCTCTTCAAGTGCTTGATTTGTATGGCCGATTTTCGGATGGAACTTTTGAATCCCATTTCTTCTTAAATCATGGAAATGCGCTTCAACTTATAAGTCTAAAGTACTGTCAGCTCACAGAGAATCAGCTATCACAGCTCTCCAAATTGTCAAACTTAACTTACTTAGATCTCACTAATGCGTACAATGGACAGCAGCTGAATTTCTATTTTGACTGGTTCCAAAAACTGAAGAAGCTTCTCTTGAAGGATTTGTCACATGTCAGCCAAATATGCATACACAAGGGAGCCTTGCTCAGCCTGGAGTATCTTTGCATTAATAACCTCCAAGAACTACGGGATGCCCCTATTGGTGTCAATTTTCTTACATCCCTCAAAGAAGCATACTGTATTGATATGCATGCTGATTTTGCAAGCAATTTTTGGAAGGCCAAGCTGGACCATATACCGAATGTCTACTCAACAACAGAAGGCAAGTGAACCATTCTGAAACAACAGTCTTTTAAACATTTCTTCATATTGTTCAGATTTTATTTATCATTGTTTTTTTTTCAAACTTTCTTTTAGCTAGCCAGATTGTACCAAGTAACACGAGACTTAATAGCAACTGCGAATTAGCACCTGATCAATTACAGCTACAACATTTTCTATGCTCATCTGCAAGTGTGGTTCAGACTCCAAAGTGTACCTAGAAATTGCAGATTACCACTGGAATTACAATAATAAAATTTGCAACCAATAGGAATGAAAAGTAACATGGAGTGTTTGAAGTGGGTACTGATTTACTGATTACATGCATCTCTTTCACGCTTCGATTGCCTTGCTACACCTATTGCAGACTCCTCCTACTGCATAGTACAAAGTAGATTTTGCAGAACTAAATTAGTTAACATTAGGGAAACCAAATTCACAAATTAACGACCCATTTCCCTGAATTTGTTTTCATTTTTAGTTATTGTTGAAACGCACATGGAATTTCCAGCAAAGGCTCTCATGAACTTAAGTGGCAAGTATATCACATTAATTTAAAG
The DNA here is from genome assembly GCA_032690845.1 of Eleusine coracana subsp. coracana. NCBI lineage: Eukaryota > Viridiplantae > Streptophyta > Magnoliopsida > Poales > Poaceae > Eleusine > Eleusine coracana. The sequence goes on along the minus strand of CM064427.1, from coordinate 51,177,636 downwards.
CTTGACTATTTATATATTTATTTATTAACCTCCGTCCTATATTACTTGACATTTTGAACTTGTACACGAAGATAAAGAGAATTAAAAAAGATAGGTGCACAACAAATGAGAAGAAAAGAAATAGAGATAGAGATGTATTGGAAAGAGAAAAATATGCATTGGGATGCGAGGATGATAAGTAAATTACGAAAAGTGAAGGAGTGTAGCATAACAAGTAATATGGGAGTGAGAGAGTAAAATTTAGCCTTAAGGTTTCTTTTCCTCTGAAAATGTCTCGACCTTCTATATTCCACCATAGGCTTTGAAATACATATTACATACTACTCCATTTCAAATTTGTTTTCATCACTGACTTTTTTTAGTTATGTATTTTTGAAAATTATCATATGATTTGGTATATCACTATAGAAAAACATAACTTATAATTTTACATATTTAACCTAATATTTTATGTAATATGAATGGTGAAATGTAACTAAAAATTCAACCATAACAACAATTTTAGAACAGGAAAGTAACGATCAGTTAAATTCATGATTCATTGTTCAAAAAAGGGAAAACTGGGTTCTTGACATCGAAATATCTCAGTTTTAGAAATTTATTATCAAACTATTCCATACACTTCAATACCAATAAAAGTTTATCCGTTTAGAAATCTACCACTGTTTTCACAGTTAACTATAAAATTATGAACCTTTTTGCCGATGTCTTTTTCTTCCAGATGAATCCTTCCCTCCTGTAATTATTGATCATTTTATTATCCAAAATATTAGTTAATATTTTTTAAAAACTATTATCCAGTATTTGATGGTAGTTTTGAAATTGTAGTCTTAATCAAAAAAATTTATTGTAATAAATGGGGGATAAATGAGAAGATAGGAAACATAACCATATGAACGAATAAACGATTAAGTTGTTTGTCAGATTAACATTACAAATTAATTAGATTGGTAACTTTATTTTTATCAATAATATTAGTTAATAATTTGCCACTATTTTTCTGATTTTAACCCCAGTGTGATAAAATACTATCAGTAGCAGTGGGTCTTTTATATTAAATCTATACTATTAGATCAAACTGCCCTCAGACCACAGCAGCGCACCACATCCTTCATGGCTGACGAGGAGTTTATATATATATATTTAACCTGCTTTTAAGTAATATTTTAATAATAATTTGACAAGAACTATATTTTCATGTTCTGATGAATACAGTTACACGACTTGCATGACTAGATGTCACGTCACAAATTCTTTCCACTGACCGTGAGCCATGTCGATCTAATTTCTTTTTCTTATGAATCGTGGTTGTATTGAAGCAGAGCAGCAAGTACCTCTTGTTATGTTCTCCGTGCTTACGCAGCGAAGCAACCAGCCTTTTGTGTGGATAAGGGACTACCAGGTTATTATTAAAATATTAAATTGAAATAGGTCAAAAATTAAAAAAAATCACAGGTAATGTGAGCAACTGTATGGAAGTGGATCCCACTCAAATCTGAGTAGGAACCACGTTGTCCAACAAGGCTATGACATAGAAGCCAAGTATTGTCTTCAGCTGTTGCCTCTGCTCACATCTCACCAGCAAGGTTTGAAGAACCGGCTGAAACCGGTCGGTTATCTCGGTTAACTGGGGAATCGGTCCTGGCCGATCATCTTAATCGGCCGGTTCCGCCCGGCTAACTGTAACTAGCTATTGTAGCTAAATGGTTAGCTGGCTGGTTCTCCGATTAACCGGTCAGTTTTCAGTTAAACCGAGCCAGTCAGTTCTAGCAATTTTTTCAATCTTGCCCACCAGTCAATGCCTCCTTTGCATTTGAAGCACATTGGACAGTTATCACTACCATAAAAACGGCCTTTAATGGCGGTGGAAAAATTCCAGTAGCAACAAATATAAAGAAAACCGCCGCTGTAGTGATATAGTACTTTTTAGCGGTGGGTTACAATGTAAACCGCCCTTAAAAATAGATTTTTAGAGGTGGGTCTCATTATAAACCGTCGCTACAACGTGAACCGCCCCTCAAAATAGATTTTTACAGGCAGTTCATATTATGACCCGCCGCTACAATTTGAGGCTCATTTGACCCAACTAAAAGAATTACCCAACAAATATATAAGAGCTCCAGAACCCTAACTCTCTTCATTCTTCTCCATCCAACCGCCTTTCCCTCTCTCTCTCTCTCTCTCTCTCTCTCTCTCTCTCTCTCTCTCTCTCTCTCTCTCCAACTTGCCCTCCCCTCCTCTTGTCGGTGCTCTCCCCTCCTCCCCCTCACCAATGCCGGCGCTCTCCCCTCCTCCCCCTCGCTGACGCTATCCCTTCCTCCCCCTTGCCAATGACAACACTCTCCCCTCCTCCCCCTCACCGACGCGACGACGGCGGAGGCTCACGCATGGCCGGGTGGCAGCGGTGGCAGCTCGTGCGTGGCCAGATCTGTCTGCGTGATGGCGGTGGTGGCTCGCGCATGGCCGGGCGGCGACGATGGCTCGCGGGTGGAGGACCTAGCCGCGTGACGACGATGGTGGCTCATGGGCATCCAGATCTGGCCATGCGACGGCAACGACGGCTCGTGAATGATGGCTAGTGATGTAGATATGGCCCGATCTTCCGAGAGGTAAGGGAATAAAGTCGAATTTGGGGAACTCGGCGTCGATGACCCGGCTTGAATCAGACACGATCCAACCCCGCAGCCGTTACACCAAGCATAACTTGATTGTTCCTGCAAGAGAAATCGAGAACACAAGCAAGAGAGGATAAACACGCAATCTGAAATTGCAAATATGGATGAAGCGAATCACAAGAAAAGGTTCAAGCTCTGAACACAAAAGGACTAATCGCCATAGTGGTGTAGAACAAGAACAGGGGCCCTGGATTACTGTAAAAGGACTTATCGCCACAGTTACAATAATTCGATCAAGTTTCTCTCTGGAAAACTGAACTAAACAAAACCCGAAACTAAAAGACGGCGGCTACTGAGTTTATGTAGGAAATAGGGACGTCCTAGGGTTGGGGGCGACCAGGAGGGGCGCCCACGACATGGGCTTAAGGTCCGATACGGTACATGGCCAAGTTGGCCCAAAATAGGTGGCCCAACACCTTGTTATGGTCACATATTATGACTCACGACCCTTCTGAAGCTACGACCAGAACCAAAACAACGACATCGTCATCCCCTTTCCAACGCATCAAAGAACGCCATGTTTGGACGTCGGATGTAGGAGATATTATCAAAACCGTGAAAGGGTGTCGGCTGAATCCGATACGAACGCGACGACCGAGTTGGTGACGACTTGTAACTTGGTGAAGGCCATGATATGCGCGTATCCAACATGGTGATGTCCTCATCAGCTAGGGTTTTATTTTTTTTTTGTATTATCTTGTAGCGGCGGGTGACATTGCTACCCGCCGCGCATTTGTGTAGCGGCGGGTCGATCGACCTGCCGTGCTATAGTGAGTTTACGCCCGCCGCTATTGGCCGGGCTCTTTTGTTGTAGTGTATCGCAATGACACAAGCAAATGACGAGCTTACTCTAAGGTCCCAACTGTAATAATGGGTATCAATTTTCGTTTGACTTTGGGAGCAATTTCTGTTCCAATGATTCGATTCGAGCACAGGTGTAGATTCATGTTGTTTTGCAGAATTTCCAATGGTAAAGAACAGAAAAATCCAACGATGGAGCAGGGATTCCTCAAAGGTCGAGAACGAAGCTGGTTCAGCATGGCTTCCTTGGCTCAAAGCGTCGATCTGAAGCAATGGTGGTCGATTTGGGAGGAGCTGTGGCAAGGATACGGTAGAGGAAGTATGGCTTTTGAGGCTTTTTGTATCATGGATAAGTAAATTTCTTGGAGATTGCTTGTTTAGACCCGAATGGTTCATGAGAGAGGGACATAAGGAAGTATATTGGTTCGAAGAGAATCCTTACGTCCAGTTTAAGGTGGCACATGTTACTTGCGAGGGGGTCGTATAAGGAGAGTACAACAACAGTGATAAAGGAGACATGTTCCAAGTATCTGTGCGCGCGTATGAGCATGTCTGTGGCAGTGGGTATGAGTGTAAGTGTGTGAGGATGATGATGGCCTCCCCTTTTATACTTCAATGGGTTGAGGTGATAGAGAGAGAGAAGTCGATGGTGAGGTCTCTAGTCATCATGGGCCCCACATATCCTGGAGCCCTCGGCTCCCATCAATCAATCAAGTTCAATTGCACTGGAACACCATCATAGGCATGGCGTGTTTATGCTGCTAATCGTGATAATGAGGTTGCCCTTCTATTACTCCCATGTGATGTAGCGCGGTCACGCCTCGTCCCATCCAAACAGTTTGGACCGCTTACAGGAGTAGGTGGCGTAGCGTGGGAGGTTAGTGACATTGTGCGCGCATGCGCGCGGGTTATGATTATACATGTGGAGTAAGTGTTCTTATCCTTTTGCTCATTCGATCCCAATCGCGATGGTCGAACGAGGCGGAGGTCACTCGACCCCTCTTGCGGGGGTCAAGGGAGGCGGGATATGCTAAATCCCAACTACGGGTGTCAAGCGAGGTGAGGCCCGCTTGTCTTCCCTTGTGGAGGTCGAGCGGAGCGAGGTGGACTCGAGCCTGCTCATACAGGGTCAAGAAGAACATGACTCCCTTGGTCATACTATTAGATCCCTAAAATTTATGTTTCTTGGGTGTTTAACCGTCACACCGTGTCATGGCTAAAATCTATCCCTAACACTAGTATTAAAGTATACTAAAATAGTTTGATGATAAATTTCTAAAATCAAGATCTTTCAATGTCATAAATCCAATTTTCTCTAAAAAAAAGTTCATGATTCATTATCACCTGTACGTCTAACAAACTTCCCCTGCACCAAATTATAAGTTGTGAACTGCAGTTCAGTTGCTGCCATTTGTTTGGAGTTGCGATTAATACATGCCCTTTCTTCCTGAACAATTTCACATTTTTTTCTAAGTTGAATATATTTCTTCTTTGTAGATCCGCTTTGACACGTACAGGAACCAACATTCATTCTGCGAATGTACCTCTGTGGTCAGTGATTGACACACAAAATAGCCCTATCCGTAATTCCGTGCACAAATCACTTAGTTATATCTAGCTAAACACAGCATCAAGTTCATGTAACACTAGATCGATGTTCTTGGTGGTAGGGATACTTTCAAGTCCAAATGATCATTCACCGTCAACCACATAGTGCAATCTTCAAGAGCAATCACCCCTGTTTCTGAACGTATTGCGAGCGACAATCTTCCAAGAAGGTAGAAGAATAATTCAAGCCAGATGCTCCAATAGATTCCCTACAACGACATTCCAAGAAGGCAGAAGAATAGTTCAAGCCAGTTGTTCCAACACAATCTTTGCGACGATCTTCCAAGAAGGCAGAAGAAAAGCTCAAACCAGTTGTTCCAACAGATTCGCTGCAGCGATCTTCCAAGAAGGCAGAAGAGTAGTTCAAGCCGGTTGCTCCAACAGATTCCCTATGACAACTTTCCAAGAAGGAAGAAGAATAGTTCAAGCCAAGTGATCCAGGCATCACCAGTCTCTGCCTTTCATGCTCCCTTTGAAGACACAGTTGATAGTCAAAGTATGAGTAGTTATCTCTTCCTGGTGGATCAGCAATAGTTCTCTGCATATACCAAGGAGGCTCTTGACGTGTAAGGAGATTGGGACGTGCGATTCTACCCATTGATGGAGGTATGCCTCCTGGAGCAGACAAAGCATTCGACGATGGCCCTGGCATGCTGGGCAATGACCGATTAGTGCCCATGAAGTTCAGCAAGAAACCTGGTTGCTGCATCTGAGCAATTATGCAATGCTGCAGAGCCGTTTGCATGTGAACTGTGTTAACCAGTGGAGGAAATTTGGGCCAAGTCCCTGTCTGAAAAAGAGGTGGCATATGACATGACCCTATGCTATTTGCCAAATTGTCGGCATGGGCGTTGTGGCCTCCAGTAAGTAGAACTGGACTTGTCCTCTTTTGATTCGGTTTCTTATGTTTCTTCAAATCTCCAATTTGGAACTTGAATGTGCAACAAGGACCTAGAGGAAAAGGTTCGTCGCATCTTGGACCACTCCCTCTCTTTTGGTTATAACCAGGATAGTCTTTCCTTTGGAAACAAACTTTCTCAACCATGACGAGAGAAACCTCACCTGCTAAGCACTCAAGATTCCATCTATCGTATGGCTGTCCCATCTTGTGGCTAACATGGATTTCACCGCATGGGCGGAGCATGTGGAATGCATTGTGGAAAAAGCTCCTCACCAGCTTCTTGTGCAATCTAAAGGTCAGAACAGAATATTGATAATAATTTAAATAAGAAATGAAAGACAGTAAAACTAAATCCTCGAAAATTTTGAAACTGGACCTAAGTTTACTAAATGAGATAGCAAAACCATCAGCTAACAACTTTTTGGCCATTCATATATAGTCAAAAGCTTATTTTATTTTGAATGCGCGAAGAAGCTAATGACAACACCAACAGCTATCATGAAGTTGCGTTAAACAAATAAAATAACATTGTTAGTTTATTCTTCTTGTAGTAAAGGTTGGCACAATCGGTTTTGGCTGTATCAAAAGATCTACAGAAAAAATGCCCCTGGCCAATGGAATATAATAAGGACATATATAAGATGTCACTTATTGTGCATAAGGATTTGAAAATTCATTTAGAAGAGGCCTAGCACTGATGAATAGTGGAAAAAAAAAATAAAGAATATTTCTGAGTTTCTACTCAAGGTCATATGCTTCTGCTCATAGGCTTTCTAAACAGAAGAGCATAACACTTCATATCCAGCTGCAGACTTGGGAATATGAAATAAACTATGAACTCAACGAATTTGCTACAGGGATCTATGACAGTGATACAACTTCACACGCCAAATAACTTAATCCAGAATTTAATCTAACTTCAACTGAAAAACAAATTAACAAAATAGTGTACATACTCGATCAGATGGACTTGATCCTCTTTTCCTTTGAAGCCAGCATGAGGAAAATTAAAGACAACTAGATCGAACCGCCTGCTCTTCAGCTCAGTGTGAAGACTCATCATTTTCACATCAACGCCATGGATAATATGGGTCCCCAATCTTTTCAGCTTTGTAATATTTGATTCCGCTTTGCTGTATTTGGTCTTCAGATCCTCTGAAGAAAAAGATTGTGCATAAGAAATGCTGAGAGACTATACAAGTTCAACAGTGATGACTAAATCTGGTTCATGCATAGCAAATAGGAAAGTTGGAAGCTGCTGAAGGTGAAAACTTTTAAATAGCAAAAACCAGGGGTGGTTACATAGAGTTAAATCAAGGAAACTTTATTAGGTATCCTCGTTTAATTTGTTTTTGTTGCATTTTGATGTTCAAAGTTCTCAATGGTTCGTCTGTATTTCTTTTTTTTCTTTTCCCCAACTGGCATCCTGGAGAAGCTGCTACAAGCCGTTTATAAAGTGGATATATTGTGCAGCATGGTGCAGAAGTCATATGAAGCAATAGGGATATTACTACAAAATCAGAAAAAGGATCAAGATGTCAAGACATAAAATGGGGCAACCTAAGCTATATATAGCCTCTCAATCGTAAACACATGTTGTACTTGTCCAATTATAATGTTTTAGTTTTAGATTTCAGCAAAGTCTGCAGAAGTGATTGATCACTGGAGTGTTTCTTCCTTGCATAGCACGCGATATTCCAATTCAAACTTTTACCACCTGCATAGTGGCATCGCATAAATAGTACTTCAGCAAAAGCTTGCCAAATACTCTAGCAAAAAGGTTCAATGCATCCTACAAATCCAGGGCATGTCACATTACTTCCACCTTATTATGTACCAGTTGAAATTGCAATTGTCTATCCATCAGCAGTTCAGCACAATGTAAAGGCATCCATTTCAAGGTGAGCTTGATCTCAAGGTAGCAAAATTCATGAGATTCTCGTTTAAACAATACAAGGTTCCACATTCTTTTGGAATCGGACAATCGGTGAATTAATAGTAATAGATGCATGTTGTATGAATACCTCTCCCAGTTGCTAGTTTGCAGCAGTAAAGGTTGTACCTTTACGAACCAGAAAAGGAAGAGAGGGAGCGGTCGAACGAACCGTAGGAGTCGAGCGAGGTGGCAACGAGGTTAGCGCCGGAGCCAAAGGCGGTGGCCAGCGCCAGCGAGAAGGAGAAATCCCCATCGCCGACGGTCAGGATGCTGTGCATCGAGGAGTAGTGGTTCAGCCATTTTTCCTCCCCCTCTTCCTCCTCCGCCTCCTTCGCCTCGACATTGTTTTCACCAACGCCATCGCCTCCCTCCTTCCCATCCGCCTTGATCGCCCTCGGTGCCCCCTCCACCGATGCAGCCGCACCTTTCCCATCAGCCACAGCAGCAGGTGGAGGCCCCTCCGCTGGCGGCTCTCCCTCCTCCCCAGCGACCTCCAACGGACCCTCTTCGACCACCTCCTCAACAATCACCACCGATGGTCCCTCCGCTTGCGCTGCCGCCCCCTTCTCGTCCCCCTCTGCTGCCAGCACCCCCTCCACAAGTGGTGCCTCCACCATCCCAGCGACCTTCAATGGCGCTCCGCCGCCGATCTCTGCCGCGGCATGCGCCACCTCCGGCGCGGCCAGAACAACTGCCATGCGCACTCGTGGGCCCCCTCACCGTCGATGGAGGCGAAAAGTGTTGTGGACTGAGTCAAAGTGTTTCCCTGGCTGGGTTAAAATCGCGTGGACACGACGAGAACGAGAGAGCCGGAAGCGGATTGATTGCGACCTTTGCGGAGTAGGCCCACCTGGTGCATGCATATTTCTGCGCTGGCTTCCTCGGGAAGCTAAGGAAGATCAACAAGCGAAGCCTATCTTCACTTCACCCAAGTCAAACAGTAGCTAGTGTATTTGAAGCATCAAAATTCAAAAATACTCCCGTTGCTTGGTAGTCGCTTCCTCTGTTTTCTTGGTCGGTCACTTCAGATTGATAGCCACGTCATTTTGAGCGATTTAGCGTTACTGTTGTACTATACTTCCTGCAGTTTCAGTTCGACAGATTAAACGATTCGTATTTCTTCCAGAAAGCCAGGGTGTGCACTTTTTCACTAAAAGTGTCTAAGAAGTATTTAAAACATAAGATTGAATCCTTATATCCTCAAAAATTTTAATGGAATGTTTGTTTTTTTCATAAAAGTTTTAGGGAAAAATAAGAAAAGGTAGTGAAACCTCCTAAAACTTTTATGGAAGAAAATTCAATCATATTTTGACATTTTTCCTATGGCAATAAAAATTTATATCACATAAATGTCGGTGGTTCAATTCAATAGAAGCAAACTCAATGTGCAGAATGGCAAACGTTCCATAAAGTTTCTATATAGAAAAGTAAAAGGAGTATAGAAACCTTTTTAAAAACTCAGGGAAGAAAAAAATCGATGTCTGGAATTGAAAAACCTTTTTTTTTTTAACTGGAATTGGAATTCAAAACCTTGTGGAATGGTGATGCCGTGATGAGGAAAACTCGATGTTCGCCCTTTCTATTTGCTACACTCACCTAGCCCATATATTCAAGGCCCACGAATTGCCAGCTCAGTCACGATCCCCTCCAAAATAAAATGACGGCCCATGAGAAACGCGTACTACTTTGTTGTTGATGTGCTTAACTTAATCTTTATCGAAACGCGAGATTGTCTCAAATTTATGTGCAAGCAATACTATACTGGCAAAGGAATTTATATAAGGTCTCAAGCATTGTAAAACTACCTCCATCTTCCGTTGCTCTAAAGTTTGAATTTTATTACAGGCAGATCCGCGACACAAGCGACGACCCTTGATCAATGATCAACTAACATGCAAATGACCTAAGATAGTGTAAAAAGATAGTTCAAATCCCCTGACTAAAACTAATGAAGGTTTCGCCGGATCGCCTGAGAAGATGCTTAGTTGGCCGCCGGGGGAGCAAAGAAGATCTCCGAGTCGAGCCTCTTGGAGCGGAACAGCTTCTCCATCACCGGCGTGGTGTTGAAGGACGTCTCCAGCACCTCCGGGGATATCGCCTTCCACACCGAAGTCTTCCCGGCCAAGTGGCTGAAGATCGGGCTGCACAAAATTCGGAAGCAACATCCATTAAATTCATTGATCAATATCGGCAGGGTTGAACAAAAATACTATAATGATTACACTTACTTCGGTGTGGTGATGATGGAGAACCACTCCATGCCGGTGTCATCAGCGATCTTGGAGACGACGAAGAACCTGGGCACGATGAAGAGGCACCCTCCCTCGGCACGGGTCTCGAACACGCGCTTGCCGTCGATGCCGACGACCTGGACGCGGCCGCTGCCGCGGACGATGTAGGTGACCTGGTACGCCGAGTCGCAGGAGAAGCCGGGGGAGCACATGGAGCGGGCGTCGATGCGGACGAGGTCGGCGCCGAGGCCCACCTCCTTGACGCGGCCCTTGATGTCCACGTCCAGCGGCGCCTCCAGGCAGTTGAGCACCATGCCGGCGCGGTCCGCCTCCACCGGCTCGGGCATCTTGTGCCCGTCCTTGACCTTGACGATGCCGGACCCGGGCTGCGTCGAGACGAGCTTGGCGGCGTCCTCCTGGGTCAGGTCCCAGGCCCGGCCCACGAACTCCGTGGAGAAGCCCGTGAAGATGCCCGAGGAGCCAGTGAGCTGGAAGTTGGTGAACTGCCCGGCCTTGTGGCCCTTGGCGGTGTCGCCGAGGAAGAGCACCACGAGGTCGGTGGAGGCCGCGTGGGCGTTGTGCCACCAGGTGACCACGCCGAAGGGCAGCGCCAGCGCGTCGCCCTCCTTCACCGGGATCACTTTCTCCTTGGTCGCCTCAGGGAGCACCACACCGCAAGAACCAGTGCCTGCACGTACATTCATCAGTTCATCAACAATCAATAGATGGTTTTAGATCGATCGAGGGCCATGTATGGAAATCCAGTGCATTATTATGTCAATTGATCGATCGGTGCATTTACCTTGGAGGACGTAGGCGACCTTGGCGGAGTCGGAGTAGCTTGGCAGAGCGAGGCCTCCGGCAGCGAGGTGGAGCTTGGCGGCGCCGATGGACGCGACGCCGAGCATAGGCAGATCAGCCGGGGACCAGTCGTAGTAGGAGCCGCCGTCGCCGCCGTAGGCCTTGGCGGGCAGCTTCGGGCTGAGGTCCATGGACATCACCTCGGCGGTGGCAGTGCGGTTCACCATGGCTAGCTTTGGGGGTTGTGCGCTCGGAACTTGGATCGGGGAAGAATGGCAGTGGAGGATGGTGTGTTGCGTTGTGCCTGTTACGATCAGATTGGAGGCGTATTTATAGCCCGGGAGGGAGTTTGGATTTTGGATTGGATGAGATCGATCTACGGATTAGCTGCGGGGGGTAACGATAATCCGTCGTGGCAAAACAATCTTATCCCGTTTTTACCTCGCTCGCTTGATAGTGATTATCTTATCTTTCACTTGGATTTTTTTCATTTCGAGATAAATTCTTTTTTCACCAAGATTGGCGGCATTGATCCGGATTAATTAGCCTCTCCCGCGTTGGGCCGATTTGGAGGAAATGGCTCTACAGTCCATTAAGGAAAGTTGGGCCTATGAGTAGCGTTCCAACAAGTAATTAGGATTCAGCCCATTTATGCTTAAAACCACTTCAGACGCCGGCACCGTACTGATACTGACTGAAAGCGGGGGCAGCAGAACTAGCTCCGTACTGAAAGCAGAGAGAGTGCCAGGCCAGCGTGGACACAATTGATGACTCTTATCAGGAACACATTACTGGTCACCACGGCACGCATCATTAGCAGCGACACGATCCCATCTCGTCGGCGTGAGACGGACGTGCCACCTACAGCAGAGAGAATAGAAGAAGCTCGCCATCAAATAGCACGAGACGAACCATTCCTTCCAAAAAGGCACGGCACCTGGACAGCAACCACCATTCTCCCAATCATTTGGTGGATGGGAGTAACGTCCAGCTGAGTCCGGCCATCGAGCATGGCCCCCGTCTCCATCGGGAAGGATCAATGCTCGATCCGGTCCGGTGTTAGCGGATGACGATAATTGATGGGGGGTTCGAGGAACAGGCTGGATGGACCAGCGAGATGATGCTGAAATTGCATGCTGAGGTTAATGTACATGGGTCACCGAATAATACACCTAGGTACAGAGGACTCACAGTAGTAGTAATCAACAATATTTGGGCGCTAGCTGTTTTATGGATTTGCTAAAACGACACTAATTTACTGGCTGACTGACTAAGCTCGCTACTACACTTGCAAAATTTGATTTGCATCCCGTGACGTCACGTCAGGCGAAGGAGCAGCTGGACGAGTGGCCAATCGAGTGCGGGCTCCGCACCGGCGACACCGGCTGCGTGGGTGCCGGCTGCGAATGCGTCTTCGTGGCGTCGTCGCCTGCGGCGGCGGCGGGTCGGCGGATCTCCTTGAGCAGCGCCACGACGTCAGTCATGGCGGGGCGGTCGTCGGCGCGGTGCGCGACGCAGAGCGCGGCCACGGACAGAACCTGGCGCATCTCCTGCACGTCGGCGGCGGCGGCGCCGGGCGCGGTGAGGCGCGGGTCCAGGAGGTCGGCGGCGTCGCGTTTGGCCTGCAGGTGGTCCCGCACCCACTGCACCAGGTGCGCGCCGCCCGGGAGCGTGGGGTCCAGCGGGTGCCTGCCCGTCAGGATCTCCAGCACCACCACGCCGAAGCTGTACACGTCGCTCTTCTCGCTGATCCGCTGCATCGACGCGTACTCTGCTTTCAAATTGGTTTCACACAAGGAGAAATGCTCCGTAATGTCAGTAAAAATGAACAAATTCTCGTAGGTTATGTGACGTGCACAAGGAGGAATTTTGTTGGACCTGGCGCGATGTAGCCGTATGAGCCGGCGATGCGTGGCTGCCTGATGGTGTCGTTGAGCTGCTGCTTGGGGCTCGCCGATGACAAGACGCGCGCGAGCCCGAAGTCGGCGAGGTACGGCTCGTACGCGGGGCCCAGCAACACGTTCATGGCCTTGATGTCCCCGTGCAGGATGGCCGGCACGCAGTCGTGGTGGAGGTAGGCCACGGCGTGGGCCACGCCGAGCGCCACGTGGTACCGCGCGGCCCACTCGTCGTTGGCGCTGCCCTTCCCCGACCCACCGCCGCCGTGGAGCAGGCCGCTGAGGCTGCCGTTGGGGAGGTAGGTGTAGAACAGCAGCCGTGTCCCGCCGTTGGCGGCCCAGCCCAGCAGCCTCACGATGTTGCGGTGGCGGATGGACCCCAGCGCTGCGATCTCGCTGCGGAACGCGGCGGAGGCCGACTCGTCGGACGCCGACCACATCTTCTTCACTGCGAAGGTGTACCCGTTGGGCGTCTCCACGCGGTACACCACCCCCGAGCTCCCCGTCCCGATCACGTTCGACGACGTCAGCTCCCGCAGCACGTCGTCCATGGCGATGTCAAGCTTCTGGTACAGCGTCACCTCCCACGGGCCGCCCTCGCCGTGGACCATCTTTCCCCCGCCGGCGCCGGTATTATTGCGGTGGGTGCGGGCCAGCATGTATGTCGCCGCCGCCAGGAGGACCGCGCTGAACACGGCGAGCACTGACATGGCGATCTTGAGCGAGGAGAGCGCGCCGCCGTGCCGGGAGGACCCGTCGCCGACGACGAGGTGCCGGTTGCCGGCGAGGTCGCTGAGGGGGAGCTTCTGGAAGAAGGGCGTGTCGGGGAGGTCGCCGGAGAAGCCGTTGTAGGAGACGTTGAGCGTGACGAGGTTCTGCAGCGCGGCGAGCGGGGCGAGTGTCCCCGACAGCTGGTTGCGCGACAGGTCGAGGCTGGCGAGCTTGTCGAGCGCGGCGAACCGCGGCGGGATGTCGCCGGAGAGCCGGTTGCAGCTGAGGTTGAGCGCGATCTCCAGCGACGGGAGCTCCCCGAGCTCGGGCGGGATGGCGCCGGAGAAGCCGTTGCCGCCGAGGTCCAGCAGCTGGAGCTTCGCGCAGGCGCCGAGCTCCGGCGGGATGCCGCCGGTGAGCCGGTTCCGTCCCAGGTACAGCTTGGTCAGCTCCGGCATCGACCCGATGCCGGGGCTCAGCGGGCCGGCGAGCTGGTTGTCGGAGACGTCGATGAGCTGGAGGCTGCGGGGGAGCGTGTCGGGGAGTGAACCCGACAGCGCGTTGGAGTGGAGGTCGAGGAACTGGAGGCTGGCGCACCCGGAGATGGCCGCGGGTATGGGGCCCACGAGGTGGTTGTCGCTCATGTCGAGGAAGTTGAGGCTCTTGAGGTTGCCGATCTCGGCCGGCACCGTGCCGGAGAGGCGGTTGCCGTTCAGCCGGAGGCGGTAGAGGCTGGTGCAGTCGCCGATCTCCGGTGGGACGAGCCCGGACAGCTCGTTGTTGAGCAGGAGCAGCTTTGTGAGATTTTGGAGGCCAAAGAGCTCCTTGGGAATGGAGCCGGTGAGGTTGTTGTAGGACAGGTCCACCGCCTGCATGCCGGGGCACTCGGCGAGGCCGGCCGGCACGCGGCCGGTGAGCCGGTTCTTCCACGCGTAGAAGAGTGTCAGGTTGCGCAGCCGCGAGAAGTCGATGCGGACCTCCCCCGACAGCTGGTTGTTGTCGACCTCGATGTCCGTCAGCGACGTGCAGTTGGACAGCTCCGGAGGGATGGCGCCTGTTAGCTGGTTCGTGCTCAGCTGCAGCTGCTGGAGGTTGGGCAATTCCCCGAGACTCGCCGGAATCGGCCCGGTGAGAGAATTCAGCGACAGGTCGATGAGCGTGAGCTCCTTGCACTGTCCAAGCTCCGGAGGGATCGCGCCGACGAGCTGGTTCTGCCACAGGAGCAGAGTCTGTAGCTTCCGGAGATTGCCGAGCGACGCCGGGATCGGCCCGGAGAGCGAGTTCTGGTAGAGGTACAGGCTGGTGAGCGCGGTGCAGTTGCCGATGGACTCCGGGATGCGGCCGGAGAGCAGGGTGGTGTAGATGGCGATGGTCTCGACCTTCTTGAGCTGCCCGATCGTGTCGGGAAGGCTGCCGGAGACGCCGGTCTCGGCGAGCCCGAGCATGGTGAGGCTGCTACACCCGCCGATCTCCGCCGGCAGCGGGCCCTTCAACCCGGGGTTCCCGCCGGCGCGGAGCACCTGTAAATTCTTGAGGCTGCCGATGCCGGGCGGGATGGGCCCGCTCAGCTCGTTGTCGTAGAGTGTGAGGTGAGTCAGGCCGGTGAGGTTGCCGATGCCGTCGGGGATGGCGCCGCGCAGGGAGTTGGAGTTGAGCGCCAGCGACTCGAGCTTCGCGAGCCGGCAGAGCTCCGGCGGGATCGCGCCGGTGAGCTGGTTCTTGCTGACGTCAAGCTCGGTCAGCGAGGCGAGGTCGCCGAGCTCCGGCGGGATCGTGCCGGTGAGGTTGGTGCCCGACAGCACCAGCGTCTTGAGCGACGGCGCCAGCGGCTGCAGGTTCGACGGGAGCGGGCCGCCCAGGTCCACCGACGTGATGCTCAGCTCGGCCACGCCGCCGCGCGCGTCGCACGTCACGCCGGACCACTCGCACGGGTTGGGGTCCGACGCGCGCCACGACGCCAGCGCGCCGCCGTCTGCCGGCCGCAGCGACGCCTTCCATCGCAGCAGCGCCTGGCCTTGCTCGTTCACGCAGTGGCACGGGGACACCAGCAACAACAGCAGGGACGCGAAGAAGGCGAGGCGTCGTACGAGAAGCGCGAGCCTCGATGCGGCGGGCGGCGGCATTGGCGCGCGCCTCGGTGGCGAGGCGAGGAGTCAGGAGTGTGTGTGACGAGAAGGGAGGGGGGCAATGTGATGGGTGAGGTGGCGCCTCTTGCAAGCATCGGGATTGTAGAGGGGGAGACCCCAGGAATTGTTTATACCAACTTACTACCAACGAAAGCACAGGAGATCTGGATCCAAATGACACCTCTAATTACGCAGTGGCGGCAACCTGCTAATTTTTTTCGAAACAGATTAAGAACGGATTTGATTGCTGCAGCTGTGGTGCGCGTGACACTGTACGACGAGCACCACTACTAAGTGCAGGCTTGATTGGATCTTGGCTTGACATTTTTTTAAAAAAAAAACTGGTACCCGAATTAGTTTTTAATCAGGTTAAAAGGATGCTCCACGGCCTTAAGATTTGTGGGTGATCGGAAGATAAGAGGAAGGTGGCTTGAGTGTGGTTGGTGTCATCATCTGCATATGTTTATCCCTAGTTGGCGTACTTATTACTGCCATTGCAGCCTCCCGGAATTGTTAATACCTGCTGCTGTCTTTGGAGGTGAAAACATCTCTTCCTCCTCCTCGTGTTCTGTGAAAACAGGTTACTGCTAATTCTCTCGGTAATCCAACTCTCATCCAATGTTCTTTGGAAGAGCAGTTCGCAGTGTCAGTCAGGTGCCTAATCCCTGTACCGTTGATGCAGGAATTGACAGTGGCTGTTCGTTACTGCTGGCTTTTCGTGTAAGCTTCTAAATGTTTTTCTGATGGCCTGCGGCAGCAGTGCCGCTTTACGGTGAGTTCGATATAGGTAGAGCAATTCTTCTTCAGATCCCCTCCTTTACAGTGGTGATGCTACCACTGAAAAATATAAAAGGGAGACAACATCTTTCTGATACTAGTTCAAAATTCAATGTCTGTTCTTCATATTTTACTTTCTTATCCTCTGCATCATCTTTGCAGGTTTTACATACAAGCAGAGTTCTGGTTACATATTTTGTCCTTCTGATTCTTCTATTTTTCCTACCTTCTGAAATGCTTCATATAGTAAAATTTTAAATTTTAACAGGCATAATAACCATAATATATGACGTGGGGTTTACAAAACAGTCTGGTAACAGTTGGTCGAAATTTGAACTACTTATTGATAATGATGTTGCTCAAATTCTTGACAAATCATCGTCGATTTACATTAATGCTATTCCCTCATCACTTCATTGTAACTTTGTATGTACTTCTCAGTTTATGCGCACCAGTCAGTGATCTGATCTCATGGTACTTATTCTGCAGCGCGCTTAGTGATGGGTGATGGCTAAATGTTAGTGAAGCTCAGAAAGCACGTTCATGTCACATGCATAAGTTTCTGCCGGAAAAATGGATATCACTATGACACTAGAACAGGCAAGTCCTTATTACTTCCTGTGAATTCATCATGGGCATCAGAGAGGAATCTTAGGGTAGGGTGCACATGAAAGTAAGTAAAGGGGGTGAAGGTTAGTACAATGCAAAGGCTTATAAAACTTTCAGCAACTTACCCATGTGAATAGGTGGCAAACCGCTGGAAAGTAACCGAAAAAGATGTGATGCGCGGTGATAAAAATAAAATTTTTGAGCCAGAACATGTTCATGTCTTTGAGTGGAAGGGACAATGAGGAATAAGATATTAAGATAACCACCCTATTGTTCATAGTTAATTCCATGGGTCTACCGTAGCTTAGCATCATCACCATGGCTGGTAGATCCCTTTGTAGTCTGGGTAGCTACCATTTCTATTTCAAACATACGAATTCCAGAAGTCCAAAGCACACCCTTGAAAAAAAAAATGTGAACACACTGCTTGGGGGATTCACCTAATTCAATGAGTAAATTTCATAAAACTACAGGTTTTGTGTCAAAACTATCACAAAACTACAGATTTAAAGAGTTGTATCACAAAAGTACAGATTTAGTGCACCCTTTATCGTAAAACTACAGATTGAATAAGTGTTATCGCAAGACTACATATTTAGTGTCCGTGTGAATCGCAAAACTACAGATTTTACAAAGTTAAAACATGTAGTTTTATGATAAGTTGACTTCTTAAATCTGTAGTTTTATGATACATCTTGTTAATAAATATGTAGTTTTGTGATGTAAAAATGCACTAAATCTGTAGTTTTGTGATACATTTTCTTAAACATATGGTTTTGTTATAGTTTTATAATCAAACCTGTAGTTTTAGTTTAGAAAATTTACTCTAATTTTCAATCAACTAGTTTTTTTTCCATTATAATTGTATTTACTGATGAAACCAGATCTTTGCTATCTTTTAACGCAAGTAAATTGCAATGAAGAATATTAACTATGATTTTTTACCGTTGACTGCAATAGAGCAGATAAGAATGTTGTATGATTTCTTACCTTAAATCTGTAAAATTGTACATTAAATTTAAGTCAACTATGTAACATTCACTTTAATGTTAGTGCAAATGGTAACCGAATGAAGTAATGAACCATGCCGATGGACCGTCATTTGCGCTTAACTCGAGGTTAGAATGTGGTCACATGGGTGATGATGGATGAACCAGGAGGAGGCATGTTAGGTGCCACACATGGTTGATAATGTTTGTGTAATATGAGGGTGGTAAACATCACAGGAATATGATCGCGGATTTGGATTCAGATCCCGTCAAGGGGAGTGAGGACAAGATGGAGGCAGGGAGCACATGGTTAAGTTTAAGTGGACTTATCGCGCGTTTATTTAGACAAAACCCTGTACCTTCTCCAAGCTGAGCACAGTTCTTTGACAGCTAATTCTTCCGTTAGTTCTCTGACATCAGGACTTTTCTCAGACCCAGCTGAAGCCAAGATCTGATCCTATGCCTCCTGTCCCTTCAGTAAAAAAATAAAAATAAACTTTACGCAGATAGATCTGATTGGATAATAACTCTAGCTGCGCTGTCAAAAGTTAATCAGAACTAGCGGTCGGTTAAGAACATTCTGTTGTCACTGAAAGGTTGAAACAACTAAACAATGTTGAAAACGGTACAACCTCTTCTTATATTCAGTTACATATTGCTTGCAAATAACGGTGCTTTTATGGAGTCGCTAGAAGTAGTTACCAAAATCGTTTAAGTTAGGAAAATAGGCCACAAAATCACTATAGCTGTTGGTCCCACAGTTTCCCTAATTCACTGCATAGGTAGCGCTATATATAGCTACTGGATTCCCATTCTCCAAAATCAGAACATTCAAAACACTGCTGCGCAGCAAAGAGCTTTTGCAGTGTATTTACGTCACTCCTGGCTTGCATACTGATAGCCTTCAAAACGCCAGGGATAGCAATAATCCAGATTGCTAAGAAGTAGCAACATTGCCAAAATGTCAGTGGTAAATTTAATCCTTCATCAGGATAGTAAGAATTGAAAGCAGCCATGGCGATTTCCGTCAGATATGAACTTTCTGTCACCAACAAATTGCACTAGTTAACAAGGATGCTAACAGAACGGATTTACTTCTTGTAGGTTCTATATCATTCCTATTGCTACGTCCTTGCAGTGCAAAGTGACTACCTACGAATGCTATATTTTCTGACCTGACCAAAGCTGGACACAAATCGATAATGAGTTTGAGGTATCTGTCTGCAGCACTGAGAGACTAGTAGAACAGAGCATGCCAACTTGTCACGGACATAGATTGGGTTCAAACTAGTGAAAAAATTTGTTTTTAAGTTAAACCAGATGAATGGGGATGATGCATGCACCACAATGGAGTCATGGAGTAGGATGCACAACTATCTAAAATTTGGGTCTCTCGTTCTTCCCTGCATGCATGAGAATAGAATATTTAACAAAGAAACGATAATTGTATAGTTTAAGGATCCAATAATTCACTGTAATGGTTCTTTGCGCCTTTTATTGGATCCTCACGTGAGAATACTAGAACTGGATATGGATGTGATCATGGGCACTGCAATAGCTTAATACACTTGGTTTCAATGACTCTCAACAATCAATCATTAACAATAGTTTGAGTTTTTTTATTCACCATTAGAAAAAAAACTCAAACACAAATCTTGTTCAAAAAGTGTATCCATTAATAACATACTGCAGTATATAATTTTATCATCAGCAAGATGGCTGGCCACCACCTGACCTAACCTAGCCACGCACTTGGTAGTTCCGGTGGCACTATCCCATGTTTGAAGTTTTTTTTCCGGAAGACACGTTGCAAAAGGATGATTTGTCGCACGCTTTGGAGCACACAAAAGAACACACCCGTATCACTGCCTCATCTTTCCATGTTTGCATCGGAAGCTCTGAGCTTTATGCATGGTGGAAGTTACGAGGCAAGAAGTTGAGATCCATCGCTACTCTGTGTTTCTATTCTCAAGCTCTAGTATTCCCAATTCTTCCGAGGTCGATGATTTTTTTTATTCAGTGTTCCCGATAGATATATTTGTCACTTTCTATGGTCACTTCAATGTCTCCTAAGCACAATGCCTGGTGGTTGGAGCTGAAATTGTACTCCTTAATTTCAGGGTTTTGCTCTCCAAGTGCACACATACGTGCTTTTATCTTTATGTCTCCAGGCATTTTTCTATTTGGCAAAAAGATTGCAGCTGGGGCACAAAGGTTTGCGAGTGCTCGAATGAGTTAATATTATGCATTATCATGATATTTCTTTTGCTTTGCTTACCTCAGAGCAAAGACAATAAAACAATTTAGCAAATATGTGAAAGAAGAAAAATCAATGGTATCTTGGCTAGGTGTGCGTTTTGCTTTCATGGTGGACCTGTTTGGGGACAATAACTAACTTCATGTAACACCAACCTTTGGATCTATGCATGAATACATGTATTTATACTTCTATTAAGAGTAAATTTCATAAGACTACAGATCTTTAATAATAGGAACTTGCTAATTTTCAGCTGATTGAAAGTTTGGAGTAATTTTCAGTCACCTCTTTAAGCCATTAGATCTAGATCCAATGATTTATAATTATTATACAAATAATTCTAAAAAAAATCAAAACTCAAAGGAATAAATTATTGATTAAAAGCTTTCAATCAGCTGAAAGCTAGGAAACATGTTAATAATATTATCACAAAACTATAGATTTAAGTTTCTATTTTACAAAAACAACATATTTTAGACATATTGCTCTTAGACCCTATATGCTAAAATCTGTAGTATTGTGATAGAGTCGATGCAAAATCTGTAGTTTTGTGAAGTAGATGCTTAAATCTATAGTTTTGCAACAATATTGTCAACGAATCTATAGCTTTGTTAATTTACTCTAATAACAAAGATATGGTGCTATCAAAATCTTTTTAAGTGAGGTGTTTTTGGTATCTAGCTTTTGATTGCTAACCGGACTGGACTATTATCAATCATAACAACAAATGAAAGCGTAACTTTGCTATTCCTTAAGGGACTCGCTAGTTTTCAGCTGACTGAAAATTTAAGCAACTTTCAATCATCATTTTGAGTCATCAGATTTAGATCTAATAATTTATAAAAAAAAATCAAAACACAAAGTAACAAATCATTGACTGAAAGCTTTCAATCAATTGAAGGCTAGAAAATATGATTTCCTAAACAAATCATGCAAACAATTAATAGGTTGAAAGGAGAAGCAGGAACACATTTGGAAAAAGTTTTCAAGAACATCATAGCGCTTTTTCCCCAAATATTTCCGAAGGCATATGTAAAACCAAACTTGCCAAGGTGACGAAAACGAGCTTTCAATGAAGCTTCTTTCGCCAAGCATTTCAGAGTCTATCTATCCCTCGCTGCTCCCTGATTGTGCCAGTGTCTGCATCCGCAGAAGAATACAGCACGGCATAAAAGCCTGAGTCGTCCATCGTCACCGGCTCGCTGCTAGCTGCATCATGCCACCACCGCCATCGATGACACTTGCAGCGCGCCTCGGTTTCCTGCCACCGCAGCGATTTCTTGGGACGAAGAACGTGCCATGCCGCCGCGCGCCGGGACTCGCCGGGTTTGCAGTGGGAAAAACCTATCAGGCTCCGGCCATCTGGCAACAGCAACCTGAAGCTCCACTCCAGCGGCTGCGTGAATAAGTTGCAGTAACTGAAACGGATAGCGTCAGGCAAGGAAAATAAAGACAGGTCGGACACATTTGTATTTCGCGTCATGGCAGTCAGCACATCCCAACATTTGTCTCCTGTCAGTCACCGTCCAGATATACGCAACGCAAGCGAAGTGTAGTCAGGTACTGAGTGACGTTGAAGGATTTCAGCAAGCGGTGTCTGGGAAAAAAAATAGTGGGGGATAGAGATTTCACACAAATAGTGAGATGGTGCACGAGAGAAAAATGCCAATGTTCCGGGCAAGAACTAAGAAGCAGTATCTACTAGGAAAAAGTTACACTAGAACAGTAAGATGCATTCAAATGCAGTTTGATGAACAAACAAGGCAATCATTCACGGGAGTATACATAAACACAATTCTTGAAGAATTCGCTTCCTGAACAGGGTTCCGGGGGGCAAGTTCTTATGGCTCAAAAGTTTGCTGCTCCCTTCATTCAACAATATTGATGTTTTGACTCTGGCCACAAGAATTAAGGAGAGGTAAAAATATATGATGCACAGTAAACAAAGAGAAGAGATAGAGATAGAGATGTATTGTGAAGAAAGAAAGATACATTAGAAAGCGAGTGTTATATAATTTGAGAAAATGAGTCTAGAGTGTCATATAATATTGAACAGAGAGAGTAATACAATAGTGCAGGCTCCTCGGGAGTTCGTAACTGTCAGTAGACAGCTGTATATGTTTCACGGACCACACAGAACCAAAACTGTCATCAACGAATACCAGAATGCCAAATCTCTTGCATAGTGCGACAGATATAACAGTTTAGTACTGCAATCCACAAGCAAGAGCTGCATAATTGTCAAAGGAAAGAGAAATGGAGCAAGATCTAAGCAACAAATAAGGAATGCTAAAATGTCATGTTATCCGGTCTTCACAAAACTGAATTCATCATCCATTACCGGTCTCTTTATATATATTGGCAGCAAAGCTCGGTGTGCCCTGCGAAAATGAAAACATTTAACAAGAATCAAATGCAAGAGACACTTCAGTTCATATCAGATATGTGTGAAATTCCACAAAACAAACAAAAGATTTTGTCCGTCTACCATTTGCGTCTATATCCTCAAAATGAAAAAGGAGGGGACATGATCTAATCCACAATCTCATCAAATATTATCTTCCATTTTTTTGTAAGTGTTAAAAGTTAAAATTTCCCTGTTCCTTTACTCTAATGGTGCAGGAATACAAGTCTCTTTTAAATGAAGTATAATTAAAACGAAGTGCAAATAACTTGTCATGTTCAATTAGTGCAAACTGAGTACTGTATGACTATATCATAATACCAGGGTAGAAATACACATAAGAAATGTGCATATACTGTATGATTATATCATTTTTGAAAATGAAGAAAGCGTTTAAAATCAAATGATGCTATAAAAAGATTATTTTAAAGCAAATTTGGTTACTAATTTAATGAATTCATAACATGCCATTAATATGGTTAATTAGAGAGTAAAATTAGTATATTGGATAAATATGTGGTTTCACATTGATAAAAAGAACATAGTTTGCAAAAAGACCTCCAAACATGTTGTCATGGGCCTAATCCAGGCCCAAATCGTGAGTCCAGAATTAATTAGGGTTTAAGTTAGATTAGAGATAGAGTTGGAGTCTAGTACGGTTGTAAGCCAAACTCCTATATAATGGAGGGCATGGCAACGTGAATCAATCAAGCAAGAAATAGATTACTAAGAGTTTATAACTCTCCTATCCCTGCCCTTGTAGTGCGACCGACACCTTAGGTGAGGTCACGCCGCTTGGGTTCAGGCCAATCTAGTTCAGTGCGTGACACATGTTCGGATTAACAAGCAAAATCATATCATAGAAAAATCAGAACATCTCAGTTGAAATTCCTCATATGTAAGAATGGAAATAACAAAGCGAAATTTGCACATAGTTTGACAGAAAATGATTGTATTGCATATGGGAAATTAGATCATATAACAATCAAGCTCTTGCAAAAGAGATTGATAACCTATCTCCTACACAATCATTTACCTCAGGATGACCTAGTAGGTAATTTATCACAGTACAAATGTCCTCCTTTGCCTGATCATGTGCCTACATGCAGGTTTAACTTTATCAATTTGATATCTGTCAGTGAGACAACAGAATACTGGATAGAGAATGCAAAACACAGTACGATATACCTTTATCATAACCTGTAATTCATGTGTGTGAACCCTTAAGTTCTCCATGTCGCGCTTCTGCTCAACCCAATTAAGCCGCCGCAGAGACCTTGGATGCTGGACCATCAAGTTGGACATTTGTTATAGCAGTATCTTCTTTCTTCAATTGATTACAGACCATTTGAATTAAAAAGCCAAAACTACCATAGTTTACATTTTTTTAAAAAAGTTACCTGATGTGGACTATCTGGCAGATTCTGCAAAATCTTATTGAGTTCCATGATTACATGTTGCCGAATCTTCTCAGCTGTCAAATGCTGAAACAACTCCTTAAGTTTCATGACCAGACCATGTAGCATTTCCTATAGAAACACAAAGTAGCCATTTGTAAGATATTCAAGAATAATAAATGTTTCTTAATATTTTAGGGCAGAATATTCCTTAATTGCCAGTTTAGGAGGCATACTGGTGCTTTCTGCTCCAATTGCTATAATGTGCTCCAAGTATCCTCTAACTTGCAGCGTGTATGCTCCCATGCTTCCCACTTCTTCAATTGCCAGCCTTCACATTGGTTCCGTCCATGCACAATAACAGCTTTCTTGTATGCATCTAATCGTACAAGTGATTTGACAAATTTGTAGGATTGCACTTTTTGTGATGTCCTGGGTGTGAAATCCAACAGCTGCACCATATTACTGAGTTTAGCTTCACAGGCCATGCCAAGCAACACATATAAATGTAGATTAAAATCATGACTCAGCATTATAATCTTATCCTCGTAAAGGAAATGTGATCCAGGAATACAGTTTGGTGCATGCTGAATTTTCCACTTCTGACTCCACCTTTGCTCCACTCTGTTGTCAAGTGTCCAGATTTGCAGCTCACTAGCAAGAATTCTGGGGAGATCATGGCCAACTTCAGCAGTCGCTATACATACCTTCCCGTCTATCTCTGTGGTCCAGAAACAACGGCTATCAGAACCCTCAAGTGGAGCTGCTGGCAGCTGTATCCGTGCAAAAGTTTCTGAACTTAGATCAAAGGAGACAACTGCATGCTTCCAGCTAGCACCAGTTTCTTCAGTTAGCCAGTACATTGTTCCATCAACGAGGACTACTCCAGAGTTTGTCACACAGCTCAAGCTAAAAGCTTCAGGTGTGCTAACATCTCTCCATTTCTCACTACCAAGAGTATAGACTTGAATGACATTAAATGTACCTCGAGAGTAGCTTCCATCCTCTCCAAGAAAGTGTGTAACCTTGTATTCTTTAGTCACTGGGTGAAATCCAAATCTGTAGAAAGAAAAGTGATCATCCCTCAATTTTTTCACAGGCTTATCAAGATGCAGGCATTCACCAGTGGCAAGGTTAGCGATCTTGATTGTTGATGTCTCAGTGTATAAGCAAAGAAGCCAATTGCTTGAACCGCAAAGTAAATCATCAGGTCCAATCACTGGTACAGCCCATATAGAATGTCTCCATGCTTCATCAAAGATGACAGCATCACTAGGAAAGTGATCACTCAAAAATGACTCTTGAGGAAAGAATAGGAGTGTGCATCGAGGTGCATCGCGGAGATGCGACGTGACAAACCGTGGATGCCGGATGATGTAATACCACTGCTTGCAAACACCAATGCACTTGAGCAAAGTGCTCACTGGAAGCCTCAGAAATATCGATTCGACGAGGTCCCTAGGGAGGTGGTTGATGATGAAGTCCTTCTTTCCTTGTTTCTCTGGTTTATTTTTTTCAGATGCCATACTGATCCTAGCCCGTCGAGATAACTTAAAAACACCAAATCCTCCTGAAAAACACACACACAAAGATTGACTTCTACAATAGTGATAGTGTATATGATGAAATAACTTGCGAGCGAAGGATATGAAACCTAAGCAAATTTTCATCCAGATCCGAATTTCTCTAGTAGCAGCACGGCATGCTGGCAGTGGCAGCTGCCAGGGCAAAGGAAAACCAGCCAGAGCAAAGAAGTAATGCTGGCAGCAGCCAGGGCAGGTGCTTGTGGCCAGGAAAAATATGGGAACGTCCTAGAAACAGCCGAGGGGTCTGAGTTAACAAGTTCAGATTTCAGAGGAAGAAGGATGGAAAACAAATCTGCCTGGCTGCCCACTTCCATTAAACACAACAGAAAAATTAAACAGGTCTCGTAATAATGTCAACAGAGCATTTTGTGGGGTAGAACAGTAATCTGGGATGCAGCGTGGAAATTCAGAGCATCTCCTATACTTCTAGTTTCATGTTGGAGCTCTGTAGCAAAAAAAACTACTGCAGAGGTACAATCTTCAATTTCGGATCTGCAGATCGCAGTGCTGATCAAATAATCAAATTCAGATTCAACCAAATTCGACTACTGCAGAGGTACAATCTTCAATTTCAGATTTCAATGCAGCCAAGAATGTTCACATCCACATGGTGCAGAGCTACAATATGTACTACAGGAATAAAAGAAGAAAAACACACATAAAGGAAAAAGGCTTCTTTACCTCACTGAAGAACAGGCGCCTCACTTGGGGGTGGTGAGCACCGGAGGTCGCAGGGGTTCAGACGGCGGCGTGGGCACAGGACGACCAAGGTGGGGAGGCGACAGAAACCACTGCGACGACGGGGATCCGACCCAAGACGAAGACGGCGGGGAGCGATGGGAATAGATGGAGCGATGACCACCACGCCTCCGGCACGGGGACCTGCGCAGTTGCGGGCGTGGCGCGCGTCGACGAGAGCGCGGCAGCTCGCGATGGGGGTGGCGGCGGGAACCCACGGGACCACGGCGCCGAGGCGCGGGAGCTCTGCTCGCCGGCGCAAACCACTGGCGGCTGGCGCCCTGGCCACAGCAGCCCGACGAGCGACGGAATGGCGCGCGGGGGCGAAGAAAGGCGCGAACTCTGCGGATGCAGTCGGCGGCAATTCACCCGCACGATGAGGTAATCTCTGCAGTCGCCGCCAGCTTCAGGGATTTTGGCCCTTCCTGTGGGGTGGAATAAGAAGGGTTTATGTGCCTGAAATGCTCGTCCTAAATTTTGTGTCCTCGCACCTCGCTACTGACTGCATTTTACAGCACAAGCATATTTGCCTAGAAGTGTTCTTACCCAGTCAGTCAGCCACCCAGGTACTTGACACATCATATAAATACATAGGAGAATCGAAACAACTAATAATACATTCATCTCACACGCTTTTCGTTCCCGTCTTTGTTCTCTATGCACTCCTTCGACCTCTTAGCAGAGTAGAAGTGGTCAGGATTCAAAAATCACTATAGTAGTGGTTTCTTTTCTCACTAAAAACCAATCGGTAAATAAAAAAAAACAATCAAAAACCGTTTTACTATAGTGTCTAGGTTCGGTTTTTCCGATAAATTAGACATCCAGTAAAACCAAGCTAGACCAGTTTCTAAAAACCATGAAAATCAGCTGGTTTTCAACGGTTTTTCAACCCATAGAAGTGGCCTCTTAAATGAGAGTTGAACTCCTCTCTTCTATGTGTAAAAAAAAAGATTACATACATAGGCTACTAAATCTACTACTCATATAAATTGAAATCTTTGTTTTACTGAGCTTAATTAATTGCAGATAACAAAATATAGAATCCGAAAATTTCAGTCCAAGATACAGATAGACTTCGCAATCAGCGTCTGTTCAATTGATTTGAACATTGGTCAATTTCGTCCGTGTAATGGCAAAAGTCTTCAAGAGTTCAGTGTCTTACACAGTACTTTTGTTTGAACATCGGTTGGATTCGTTTGGACATTGTGTGGCTGCAAGTATGTTACATAGACCACACTTACTGAAATGTGCCAAGAATCATAACAATCCCATAGCAATGCTTATATGGTACCGCAGAAATTAGTGCCTTAATATCACCTGGCAAGAGCTAATTAATACATCACGAAATGGTATAGTTAAGCACGACCGGTAAACAACTTCCCCAATCTTCGCATAACCAAATTCATTGTCCATCACTGTCATTATCCAGTACTGACAGATGACTGCTCTACCCTGCAGAAAATGAAGAATGATCAAATGCTTCCACGCTAGGGAGAGGAAGATCAAGAATTCTCAGGTACAAAAGAACGATCAAGTGTGTCACACACAACTGTATCCCTCTTTACTAATAGAAAAAAGTGGGGCATGATGTAGATTACAAATTTCATGTTCAAACTTAAGACAGGAAATAGAAGCAAATGGGACACATTTTGTTATAAATGCCTTTCTTAAGTTATAACCACCACTTTATCTGCATACTCCAATGGTATACAAAAAGAACAATTTCATTGAAATGAAGATTTCATATTCAATAAGTGCACAAAAGTATCTCAGCATTGTATAAAAGTGCAAGAGAAATACAAACAGGAAAAAGTTTTTGAAACAAGTGACGAGGATAATTTTTTTTAGGAGACTGAGGAATAGCAATTAATATTAAAAGATTTGCAGTATCAAAAAAATTAAAAGATTTGGAATAAAGTTTTCACGAGGATAATCATTTTTTTTCGAGTGGACTGAGGAATAGCAATTAATATTAAAAGATTTGGAATAAAGTTTTCATTTGAGCAAATTTAGATAAAACCTGGTTACCAATCATATACATATAGGACATTAGAGAGAGAGTTCACCACATTGAATCATTACACAATCTGATGAAGTACAAAGTGCATAGCAAAGAAAAAGACAAAAGCACATGTCCCCATAGATATATAGTCCTATCATAGAAAAGAACATTTTTCTTTTCTGCGAAATTTTCATCTCAGTGGAGGTAGAAAAATTAATTTGCACACGTATAAAAAGAAATGGTAATCTTGCTTGACAAAAGAGATCATAACATGGACAAGTGGCAAGAACAAGCAAGCTTGAGAAGAAGTACCCATAACTTTGCGCCTACATAAACCTTTACCTGAGATGATCCTGTATACTCCATTACTCCTTAACACCGCACACAAGTCTTCAATTGCCTTATGCCAGGCCAATAGGTAGATTAACATTGTCAATTTGATATATTTCAGTGACACAGATAATGCTGGATGGTAAATTCCATCATTCCCTGATCATGTCCTTTAATCCATCCACGTGAGCTGGTAACTTCTCCACGTCTCGTTTCAACTCAAACCAACTAAGCCGATGCAGAAACCTTTGATGCTAGACTCTCAAGCAAGGAATTAGTTATAACATTGTCTTTCATCTTCGAATGGTCACAACCCATTGAATTTAAAAAGGAAAATGCGGTAAATCCTATTTCAATATTGGCTTACCTGATGTGGAAAGTCTGGAAGATTCTGCAAGATCTGATTGATTTTCATGCCAACACGTTGCCGAAACACCTCGTCTGGGAGCTGCTGCAAGATCTCCTTAGCTTTCATGTGTGAAGCCTCCAGACACTGTAGAGATTCCTGTATAGTGGCAATTGTAAATGTTTCAAGAATAACACATATTCAAGAAGGCTCATGATAATGTATGCAACATACCAATAAATTCTGCTCCAAGTGATAGATCGAGCTCCACAAACCCTCTACCTTGCGAAATTCATTCTTCCAAACTTCCCACTTCTTTAATTCCCAGCCTACACGCTTTCTTGGTCTATGCAAAACCTTCCTGTATGCATCTAATCGTACAAGTGATTTCAAACATATGTAACATTGCACGTTTTCTGGTTTATGGGGACTAAAATCAAAGGGCTGCACCATATTGCTCAATTTCATTTCACAATTCTTGCCAAGCAAGTCATACAAACATAGATTACGATCCCGACTCTGGCTCTGCATCATGATCTTGTCCCTCTGAACAAAATGTGGTCCTGGATTGAAATTTGGTGCATGTTGAATACTGTAGTTCTGGCTCCACGGCTCTACCTTCTTGTCAAGTGTCCAGATCTGCAGCTCACTAGCAAGCAACTTGGGGAGATTACGGTTGACTTCAGCAGTTGCTATACATACGTTTCCGTTTATCTCTGTGATCCAATACTGACGACTGCTACCCCCAAGTGCAGCTGTTGGCAGTTGTATTCGTGCAAAAGTTTCTTTGTTCAAATCGAAGGCCATAACTGCATGCTTCCAGCTGGCACCAGTGTCTTCAGTTAACCAATACATTGTTCCATGAGCAACGACTACTCCAGAGTTTTTCATACAGCTCAAGCTTAAAACTTCTGGGGCTCTTATATCTCTCCATTTCTCACTGCCAAGTGTGTAAACTTGAACAACACTGAAGGTACCTTGAGAGTACTTCCGGTGATCACGAAGAAACTGTACAACCTTGTACTCTTTTGTGACTGGGTGAAATCCAAACCTGTAGAAGGAAAAGTGATCACCCCTCGAACTTTTTACAGGTTTATCAAGATTCAGGCATTCATCGGTTGCAAGGTTAGCAATTTTAATTGCTAGCGTCTTCGAGTATAAGCAAATAAGCCCATTGCATGAACCACAAAGAAAATCATCAGCCCAATCAGTGGCACAGACCATGTTGACTGCGATCAGGCTTCATCAAAGACGATAGCATCACTAGGGTAGTGCATGCTCTCGACAAATTTCGGGGGAAAGAATACGAGGGTGCAGCAGGGCACATGCTGGAGGTGTACTGCAACAAACTGAGGATCCCGGATGAAATTGTACCAGCGCTTGCAGACGCCAGTGCAGCTCAGCAAACTGCTCACAGGAAGCCGCAGAAATATCCGTGCAATGAGGTCTCTCGGAAGGAAGTTTATAAAGCATGCATCCTCCTGTTGCTCCTTTGATTCAGTTACTACAGAAACCATAGTGAACGTTCTTCAAACCAGTTGAGTAATGCGACCAAGTCATTCTGAAAACACACACACATTTAACAAATGACAAGGGTCAGTGTATAAACTATAAAGATTTATTTGTGCACAATAGATAAATTCATGTAAGCTTGACTCACCACCGAATTTCTAAGATACTGACAAACGAGTAAAGAAAAAAAATAAATGGCCTCTCGACACCAAAAGTTTACAACATAAATGTCAGCCCTTTTGACAACAAAATCCGATTCAACCTCCAGTACTCCACTACCAAAATCTTCAGGACGCTATAAAACTATATATTGAAACCTGACACTAGAATGACATGCAAAGGACGGGAATGCAGTCCCTGCCGCGTGCCTCAAGCCCTAAGCTAAGGAGTAGGAAAACCAGCCGCCAGTACAGGTGGAGTGGAGGTGAGGGAAACGAGAGGATAATCGCGAGGTACGCATAAATTATACTGGAAAAGAAGGAAATTAAGAGGCGGCTCACCAGCGCGATGAGGTGAACTCCGTAATCGCCATCACCGCCGTGCGAGAGCTCTCCCTCTGTGTCTCTCCCGGCCGCGGCAGGAAACCGGCAGTGCTTCCCCTTTTTCTTGCGAGATCTTTTTTTTTTTTTTTTTTACTCTGCAGTCTGCACGGAGGAACAAGTGGGAATGGGGAAGTTGAAAGTAGGACCGCGTATCTGACACGAAGGCCCAATGCGGCCCAAGTAGCCCATTTACGTATGTCTATTCCATTTTCCAGTTTGCGTTGCTCTCTGTAATTACGTTTTGGATGAGGCTTAGAATCAAATCTCGATGATTAAGAGTGAAAATAAACAGGATCCCAAAAAGTATTGAAATGAAAATGAAGGCAGCAAAGCAGAACGGTGTGTCGATCTGAGCGCGAGCGGGCGCCTGCCTCCCTGGCGGCGCGATGTGCGGTAGTTGTACTTAGGTTGAGCCCTTCCTTGCAGGAATTGAGCGGTGGAGTGACGGCAGCCGCGGCCGGGGAAGTTCTGGTGCTATCGCCATTGTCGTCGGATGGTCGCGGCAGGGGAAACTCGGACTCGCCATTGGCGCCGTATGGGAAAATCCTTACAAATCAGCTTCTCAAACAATTGTACAAAACCCCCTATTTGAATTGTGATTATTGACCGCGATCTAACAATTTACATATACACCTCTATTTTTAATCGCGATTCCAACATTTTATAAATCCCCCCTACTTTGGTAAAACTATTTATAGAGTAGTCCCTCACCGTGTTCTCTTCTCCCGTTCCCGTCCGGTCGGAGACGGCGATGGCCGCCTTCGTCGTCACGAAAGAACTCCTGTCATCCTCCTGAAGCCACATTCCTCGTCCTCACAAACGCAAACGGGAATCCGCATTCCTCCTTCTCCAGCTCTTCATCTCCCACGCAGCCATGTCGCCGTAGTGCCGTACGCCGTCGATCTATCATAATCAGCGGGCCGGGATCTCGAGCTCGAGCACCCCTGTGTCTCCGCCGTCGGCATCACCGAACATCAGCTTCTCTCATCAACGTCCGAGCTCGTTCTACGCGAGGAACAGGAAGACCGCTGCCTGCTCTACATGACCGCATTCCGCTTGGATTCGGCAAGGACGAAGCGCTGCACCATGTTTCCGTTCCACGGCGGCCATTTGGAATCTGACGGAACAGTCGCGGATACTCGAGCTGTCTCTGTAATGGACCGTGTCTTTATCTGAAGAAATGCTAATGCCCGTATTCCGTCGCTGTGATCTGCAGCATCTCTGTAGTCAATGCCGTTATGTAAGACTGAACCTTTTTGAAGATTCAACACAAGCTAAATTAGCCTTTATTCATTAAAAAGGGCTCTTCTTATTCATGTTGAGACGAGGCGGGTAATAATCGTGACGAACAATCAATCAGACAGAAAGGCCAGACTTTGAATCTACTACGCTACGAACGCCGTCAGAATTCAGTCAACAAATTGGGGCTGTACTGCCCCCTCGAGATCAAGTAATATGTGACACGGCAGTGGACTTGTGGACAACGTTTTTCTTTGGTTTATTAAGATCCAGACCAGACATGCGCCAAGAGGCGCAACAAAATTAACCAGAACACCAACATCTAAACATGTCATGGATAACATACTGTTGCTTGCACCGTTGAACGGTGCCCTAGAAATAAGAATTCATTGGTTTACAATCCAAGGGCAAGAGCCAAATAACCCCTCCCCTCGACAAAAGACAAATAAGGTAAGAGTGAAGCAAGCCACAAAAAGCTAAATGCCACGAGAACGTCTCCAGTGTCCAGTCTTCGAAAAGCCAAATTCATCACCCATCGACATGATTTGGCAGAAGTATCGTCAGTTTTGGTTTGCCCTGTGAGCAAGGATCCAATCAAAAGGCAGTTGGTGTTTCAATGACAGGGTAGAAAAGCACAAAATTCTAGCGTGTATATATCATGCACGTTGCAGCGGTATTCTCAAAATAAATGACAATTCATGTTCATTCATTCTCTCTTTAAGGAGGTTTTTTTTTGCGTATATCATGCACGTTGAAGCTACTATATCCTAAAAATGTACGACAATTAATGTTGTTATCCTTTTCTTTAATAAGGAAAAAAAGGTACAGGAAGCCGATCCACAATCTTGTATAACTTCAGGTTCAAAACTCAAAGCAATGAAACCAAAGCAAACAAGGCAAAAAAAAAATTAGCAATAGAAGGATGGATTTCCTTTTCTTTTAAAAGTCCAAGCTAGCATGTGATGTACAATTAAATGAAATAGACTAGAGACTAGAGAGAGTATAAACTGAAACTAGATGGACTTCAATTAAAACAAAACTGCACAGTTAAGAGTTAAGCAAATGGACCTAAGCACATATCCAAATTAACATGTTTTTTTTCCTGACAGTTCATCATCTCTATGAATAGAGATAACAAAAATATTTTCGATTGCTTTCATTTGGCGATTGAGATGACAGTAGAAAATTGTAATAAGAACAGAAAAGCATGTACAGACACTAATGCAGTGCAACAAATTGCTTGCTGGAAGCCTAAAAAATACCTGCTCAATGAGTTCTCTAGGGAGGCTGTTCAAGAAGCATGTCTCCTTTCTTACCCTCCTTCGAGTGGTTTTCTTTTGAGCCATACTACCAAATTAAGGCAGAATCCTTCTAGAATAAGGCAAAAAAATTCAGCAAACACAGTTCTTACCGAATGAGCACTACATATAGATTTACTTGAACAGTTATATACTGCAAATAGAATTGCAGACTGAGAATCTGCAGGAAACTAAATCTATGCAAGGTAAAGTCATCATAGTTTGAGAGTGAGACTTTACCTGCAGGAAAACAACAAATGGGCCAGTAACGAAATTACTCAACTCTAAGCACTTATCTCGCACAACCTAAATTACTAGTACATTTACTGAATAAATGACTGC
This sequence comes from Eleusine coracana subsp. coracana, assembly GCA_032690845.1. Classification (NCBI taxonomy): domain Eukaryota; kingdom Viridiplantae; phylum Streptophyta; class Magnoliopsida; order Poales; family Poaceae; genus Eleusine; species Eleusine coracana. Next base: position 51,143,580 of record CM064427.1, on the reverse strand, counting down.
AGAAACTTGCATTCACTCTCAAATTCAGAAGGCCCATTTCCACAAAAACAGAAAATAAAACTAGTATAAAGCAGTTAAAACTACATTTCTAACATCAGCATTCACTCCTTTCCGTACAAATTAAAATGGAAACAAGGAAAATCCCTCCATTTCCCCACTGTTCCATCACGGGCCAAATATAAGGCGCTGCACAATTCAATGACAACCTTTTGTATGATCATTTCCCTACGCGTATCAGTCGCACTATCGCCACAACCACTACAAGCACCCGACAAGCACATTCCCTAGCGTGTCTTCCCCAATGCAAGTCTACCAAACCCTAGCCGCCATTGCAAGTGTGGTATATAGGAACAACCAAAGCATCACCAAGCAAATGTGAATTCGTAAGTGAATGAAAGCAGGAAGAGATCGAATGGGGGCTCACGGGTGTAATTAGAAGATCAACTCCACCGTCCCCGTGCGCGGCGCTACAGCCGCGGCTGTGATAAGGGTTCCGTTCGCCCGCTCGGAAAAAAAAGAAGTGCTATTTCGCTCACTAAGCATATAGGGAGAGCACTTTGCTGCCTCCACCTGTAAAACAGCTCACACCCTCAACTTCTATACCTGATTCAGTTCTTCTTCTTTGGCAATTTCAGGCAATGGTTTTATCTAATGGCATAGTAAGTCCTACATATCATATGTCATGTCATTTCTTTCTTTCTTTCTTTCTTTCTTTCTTTCTTTTTCTCTTTTTTCTTCTCTCTTTCTTTTTTCTTCTATTTGTCATTTCCTCCAACAACTGTCAACCATCTGCCAATCGTACGTCCTTGACGTTGTTCCTCTCACTGCGGAGGCCATGACGCGGAGGTAGCGGGCGTGGGAGCCTCGGAGGGGCCGCATCACTATCGATGAGCGGGGAGGGGCCAGGGCACATGGCGGCGGCATCCTAGGTGGAGTGCAAGAGAAGGGGTGGCCCAATCGCACTTCAGCTGGTGGCTTTTTCCTCCACCCCCCACGAACTAGCCACCGCTGATGAAATAGCCGCCATCAACGATGGTAATCTCTCCTCTCCCCGACCAAAAGCCAATCCTAAGGAGGCGGAAGGACGTGGCGGCAAGGCGCGAGACAGCGGAGGTTGACGTGACTCTGTATCAGCGGATCATCGGTTGTCTGTTATCTGGTTCACACCCAGCTGGACATTACATATGCAGTTGGGTACGTGAGTAGGTTCCTACAACGTCCTACGGATGAGCACATGGTCGCTGTCAAGCGCATCCTCCGTTACATCGCTCAAACACTAGACTACGGCTTTTTCTATGCACGTGGTGGCGCTGCAAGGGTGAAGTTGATTTGCTACACCGACTCCGACCTCGTTGACGATGTTGACACAAGTCGGAGTACATCAGATGACATCTTCTTCCTCGGGAGTAAACCAGTGAGCTGGCACTCCCTGAAGCAGCAGGTGGTTGCTCTGTCTTCGTATGAGGCAGAGTATGTTGCTACAACATCGATGGCAACACATGCTATTTGGCTGGCCCGGCTGCTTAGTGATTTCACTGAAGATCAAGCTGAGACAGTCGGGCTAAACATCGACAACATGTCCGTGTTGGCGCTGATCAAGAACCCCGTCTTTTATCGTAGGAGTAAGCACATCAAGATCAAATATTATTTTGTGCGGGAAACGTTTGAAGACGGCAGCAGCAATGCCAATTTCATTGGGACACAGGATCAGCTCGCTGACATCTTCACGAAGGCACTTGGGCGAGTCAGATTTCATGAGCTTAGAGCTAGGATTGGAATGGTCCAAAGTAATCAAATGCGCAAGGATTAGGGAGGATTTGTTGCTATATCCATGCACATATGTATCTTAACTAGATAGAGTTTTCAGTAAATAGAGTCTTTGATTGATTTGCTAATAGATTAGGTAAGTTTAAGTTTTTCTATCTTTAGTTTGATTGTCGGCCAAATAAAGGTCTCTCTAGTGTGTATCAGGTCAATATATATTTGGCCATAGAGCCACAAAAACTGCAGCTCCCGCAGCACCAAATACTTTGTCTCTGTTCCGATTCCAACAGGTATGTGCATGGGTGCGTACTGGATATTGTACATCTGGCTCCACCTTTGCTCTAGTATGCTTTCAAGTATCCAAATCCGCATGTTCCCAGAAAACAGTCTGGTCTGATGACTGAAGATTTGACCAGCTACTACACACAATTTCCCATCTAACTCTGTGATCCAGTAGCTAAGGAGGTGAAAACTCCCGAGTGCAGCAGAATCTTCTAGTGCAGCTGCTGGCAATTGTATGCGTGCAAAAAATTCTTCGCCGAGATCAAAGGACATAACTGCTTGCGCTTGCGCCCAGCCAGCTTGAGTGCTTTCATTTAGCATCCACCAACATTGACCACCCCCTTGTAAACACTTCTGTGCACCTCAGCAAAGTGCTGAAGCTATTAATGGACTCTTTTTCTTTGATTTAGTTTTCTCAGAAACCATAGCAAGCGCAGTCTAGCCTGCCGAAGCAGTTTGAGCTACCAAATTCTTCTGAAATCAAATATTTACTAAATGTTATTTCACTCTGGATAAGGACTGAGTAGAGATCAAATAACGTACTAGCATAGATGATCAAGTCCATGTATTGTCACCCACATGCAAGTATGTCGTTATCTGCTACTCCCTCTGTCTCATTTTATTGGACACTTTGAAATCAGGCATGAGAATTAACGAGAAGTGTAAAAGGTAGGTACACAGAAATTTAGAAAAACATAGAGATAAAGATATATTGAAAAGAGAGAAAGATGCACCAAAAAATAAGAATGTTAATTATTTTGATAAAACTGAAAAAGGGATAAAGTGTCAATTATTTGAGACGGAGGGAGTACAATCGATGAAAGAAGAAACAATTATGTCACGACCTTGTGTTTTGTAAACCGCAAAAGTGTAGAGGCACGAACTCAATTCCATTATCTAAAAATATGTCACAACCCTAGTTTTATTCTCAATTACACGATTGACCCTGATTTCTATCGTCAGTTAGTTCCAGCCGATTTCAGGAATTAAAAAAAATAAAAAAAAGTTTGAATAATGAAAGGGTTAAGTAAAAGACAAAAATGCCCTTTAGATTTCTCTTCCTTCCCATCGCGGCTCGCACAGGTGGGTGCGACACTTAGGCGAGGCGGGGCGGGCCAATGGCATGGCACACAGATGGGTGGCGCTGCGCACGCAGGCGGACATAGACGTGGCGGCATGGAGCGTGAACAAGGCGGCGCTGCTCGCAGGCATGGTAGTGCACGAATGTCGTGGTGTGCTGTTCGCGTAGGCAGGCATGGGCGCGGCGGCACATGAATGAGGTGGCGTTGTTCTTTCGAGCGCGGATGTGGCGGCCTCGTGCACGAATGGGCCGATGTTGCTCTCGCAGGTGGGCGCACGGCCTGGCGCGTGAACAGGGCAGCACGACTCGCTCGAGGCGCGCTCAGTGGGGGTGCAGAGTCACGAGATGGAAGAAGATGGACACTCATTCGATCCAAATTGGATGGTTGAGAGTCATTATGCTTAAATTGCTGCTAAAATAGGGTCATTCATGCAACTGGATAGAAAATAGGGTCAATGATGTAATATCATAGCAAGGGTAAAACGGTCTTTTTGCCTTGGCAGTTAACACCGTTGTTAACTGCTCCAAGTAGAATTGGGTCAATCAGCTTCTTCAAATTTAAAAAATATTGTACGGCAATGTAAATGAGACCATAGAAAATAAATGAATTGTATTATCTATTTATTCGTATGTTACACAATGTATAGGAGATGAACAGTCTAGATAGGGTGGTCCGTGTTGAAGAACGGTCGTGTCCCATGTGAAGAATATGTAAATAATGTGATCACCTAATTTGTTCTTAACAAGTCGCCGCGCATTGTGGTGTTGTGTAAGCTCCTCTCGGCTGTAGCATCGGATTGTCGTACATCGGTACATGTTTTGACGATGCACAAACTGCATATTTTCTTTTCCTTATTTTTTGCAAGAACAATTTTGTTAATAGCAAACAACTATATTAGTGATCCGCGGTAATACACCTTCCGTACCTTCTCTTGAGTCTTCACGCTTGTTAGCCCAAAATTGAGCTCGCCAGCACGAAAGAAAAAAAAAGAATGGAGTACAGAATTTGGTATCTTCAGCTTCACAGATAGATACTCCAGAAGCAGCAGAAGAACGAACACCTGAGAATTTCCGGGTACGTAATTGATTTAGTTCACAGAAAAAGAAATATTGGCTACCCTTGAGTAACACCAAAAAATTCTTCATGAGTCCATAAATCTCTACATCTAATTAAATGCGGTGGAGTCGTCCACCAATTATTATGCCGATCCAACATCCAATTTTGGTGTCCGCAGTTTGAGTCCGTTTGGAATTGTGGAGTGAGTCAGAACTAAATCTCCCATCAGGCTTCGATCATTTGTGAAAACGATGAGAGTTTCGAGTATTGATAGAGGAAACGGGCGAAGGAGGCAAAAATCATTCAATTTTACCTATTTCCCAGTGTTTCCGTGCTTCCCTGATGCTGGATTAGAGGTTAAGGATAAGTCCATGGAGTCTGGATGAAGCGGTGCAAGAGGTTGAAGAAGGGGTTAGATGCTATTCGGTTGGGTCATGATGGGCCAGTAAGTAGTGGGCTGGATGCCTGGATGGGTGAACGAAAAAACTGTAAAGCCCAATTAGCTCCTCGTGTTCGTACAGTGGACCAGGCGAGCCTTTCCTTTTGCATGCGTTGCATCGCACGATCAATCTCGGGTTCACACGACAACCAGTTAATTCAGCCCTGCATTCTTGTGTTCTGTCGCACGATCGATCTCCTGGTTCATGGGACAAACAGTTAATCCTAATTCACATCGAGAAGCTTAGGATTGAGAAGCCTTTCCAGAGCCTATTAGCCACCGAGAACCACGACGGGAGGCCAAGAGAGATGAAGCCATGAAGTCGACGTCCACCACCATGATCAGCTCTGGTCTGTGAGCTTTGTTGTCCTATTTTCTCCTTGTTCTGTAGACCATTCTATGATCTGCAGCTGTTCGTTGAAACTCGGATCCACCCCATGCGTAGGTCAACTGGAACATTGTTGTTACCATCGCCTGCGTCCGTGTTAAAGCAGAAATCGTATGTTCTGGTCGTCGTGACAAATGGCGGCGGCAGCAGCGTCTGGACATTCACGGCAGGCGGCTTTAGCAAGTATCCATGGGCTCCTGCCTCCGCTGTGGCCAGGTAGAGGAGCATTGAGGATTCTTGGCCATAGGAAGAAAGGGCAAAAGGGAATCCAAGTAAATCTGTGAATCGCGATGGGTTTCTAGGATATTGTCTGTCTTCTCCATTCAACTTTTTTGAATGGATTATTGCAGTCACAACAAACCAAACCGTACTTAACTGAATGTAATTCTAATATCTATGGGTCTCTTTTGTAGGTTTAGTGCAAGTTCTTGCATGTAAAAATGTTTGATTGAACAATACTGTGAATTGTCTAAAAGTACTTCCAGTATACATCAGAATCTATGTTTTCACAATACTAGCAACCTGAATTTTGTTAGTTCTTTTCAGCTGCGTCATGCGTGACTAGTGGCGGATCAGGATTGAAATTCAACTATGGTGAACCTTTCACTACTAACTATTGAAACAAACGTGTGCAAATAATTATGTCTGATGATATAGTAATAAGATGTTATTTTTTATTAAAAAAATGACATCTTATCACTAAGAATTACCTTAAAAAAGGATATTTTCTCATATTAAACCGAAATTCTTTGCGGCTGCGATGGAGTTGCTGGTGAGCTGCGCCTTCCGCGCTCTATCTCGTGCTGCTGATCCATGTACCCTTTCTTGCACTTGCCATTGTTCGTCTGTGGCCTAATGCTAATGGCGTCATTGTACACATAGCGAATAATGGAGGCGTAAAATCAATTGAAGGCAGCTTCGTGAGCAAGTGGGCCATAGACAAAGCATAATGTCTAGATTAGTTAGTGGTTTAGTTGTTATTACAAGGAAAAGCCCACTAAGTCTCATTAGACAAATATTGATTCATTTGCTAGCCTTCTTTTTCTATAGATGAACGTTCCTGCAGCTCGCTCACCTTGACTCCATGACACCAATGGCAACGGACAATGGACTAGAGCGAGGGTGAAGGACCCTGCCGACGAGCAGGTCTAGCGACCGCCCGAGCTTGCCACACGTTGGATCCACCCCTGTGCGTGACTTGCATCATGATTGAACATAAGAGGCCTTTGATTGTGTCTTAGATTAGTGCCAGAGGAACGATTGATGACTGTACTAAGGACTCCATTTGTTTCATGCATGAGAGGTTTCCCTGGAGTGTAAACATTATATAGGCATTCATTGAGAATATTGACAATGATGACATCTCATTGTTGCTAACTGAATTAAATTTGCACGTGGAATGGTTAACTTTAGCTGTTATAGCATTTTTTCAGTTAGTTTTTATTTAGAATTTGCACATGGATCTACAACAATTGATAGTAAATTTTCAGTCACTTGAAACTTCTATCTTTCAGCACACAACCTACTTCAACTCGGAATGACATGTGCAGGAGCAGGACTGTCAACTATGCTTATTTTCTTGGTGTACTACTATTTATCAATTGATACTCCACCAATTTGAAACAACTTATGTTATTAAGTCATTATTTATAAGTTTATATTTTCTGATACCGTTTCCTTACTGTTTCGGTAGCAGATTCATCTTGCTTTAGTAACTGATCATTCATGAAATTACGAAATGAGTCTGCTCAGGATGTTATATACATAGGCTTGCGACTCTGCATTTAGCATCAAAATTTAAGAGTCCTCACATTTAGCATTTAACACTCGAGGCAATGGATGTTACATAAATTTGAAACTATGCTGAAGAGGAGAGATTAAGAAGTTGTAAGATGAAATTCTTGGTTTGTCGACCAAAAGTAATGTAGAATAAGAGAATATTAATGTTCTACTCAGTTTAGTCACATGTCTAAAATACCATCACGAAAGAGAAAAGGAATTGGTGTTAGAATATGTAATATCAAATAATTAGAAAAATATATAGATTGTCTATGTGTAATAAAATTGTTATCATATTATATATGTTTCTATATAGTTTATTATATTTTTAAGTCGTAGCAACGAGCACTTTTTGCTAGTAAAATTAGGAAATAGCAGGCACCAGGCAGTACGTTACCAGGACCACACAATCGAAACATGTCAAGTTAACAATAACATCCCGTAACATCGCAAGCGCGGTGCTGGGCTAATGGGCGATCCTGCTGGTCCACAATCAACAGGAAAGAGCTAAGCAATCCGCTGTAGAAATAGCTAGGCAAAAGACAGTTTTTTTTTCCTGAAACTTAAGACGTCACGACAAGCTCTCCCAGTCTCCATGTAACCAGATTCTTCATCGCGCAGCTCCTCACTCCGCAGGAGCATTAGCAGCCGAACTGGAGGCACCCTGTCACACATCAACAAGGATAAAAAACGGAGAGTTTGGTATTTTCGCATACCAATAAAAAAAACTAGTGTGTCCACCATGAATCGTGCAGTTATATTCTCCAAATAAATAGCATTTGTGTTGCTCATCTTCTATACAGAAAAAAAAAAGTATCTCATTTTCACAGATTCCAGGTTCTAAAACCAGTCTGGGAAAATACTAGAACAAAAAAGGGCAAATATGCAACACATCTTCATTTAAGCCATGCTCTTTTAATACTCTGCTAACTAATATGATGATTTCGTTCAATTGAGATACACAGATTGTTTTCATTTTTTTAAAAAATAAAGTTTCTTCTTCAAGTACTTTTAATTTCATAATTATACTACGAATCCAGTAATGACGCCTTCTGACTTAAGTGACTTGACAAGCGATTACGACTGCATAGTCCTACCATGGAAAAAAGGAGCACAGTTATGTGTGACATTCTTCTGTAATAACGGAATAACCAAAAATAATCTTGCAAATGAGATCACAACAGAAACCGGTTAAAAGAACAAGCAGCTCATGCACAAAAGACTTATAAACCTTTTACCTGAAGATGATCCCGGACATTACTTAACGCCCTAAGGATGTCGCTGTGTGCCTGCTTTGAGGCCTATAGGTGGGTTAGTTTTGACAATTTTGACACATCTCAGTGACTTCAGGAAAGTACTAGAAAATAAATGCCAGCACACTATACCTTGGCCATATCTTTAGCTCCATCAATACGAGCTGATAACTTCTCCTTGTCCCACTTTCGTTCAACCCAATTAACCCTCCGCGAAGACCTTGGATGCTGCTCTCATGAAAAGACATTTGTTATAACAATGTCCTTGCTCTTCAAATGGCTATTAATTATTTCAACAAAGAAAAAAGGAAAATCCACCCGTTTTCATTCCAAAAGAAATTACCTGAACTGGACAATCTGGCAGATGTTGCAAGATCTGATCAACTTCTGCTGTTACCCGCTGCTGAATCACCTCATCTGAAAGATGCTGCAAGACCTCCTTGGTTACCATGCCCAAATGTCGAGGAAATGCCTATAGAAAACTTAGCAAATTGTAAATATCTAGAAGAATGAATACTTGACAAGGTCAGTGCTAGCTTAGGCCACATACCAATGAGTTCTGCTCCAGTTCATAGACGTTTCTCCATGTATCCTCTATTTCATGAATCTCACGCTTCCATGGCTGCCACTTCTTCAATTCCCAGCCCTCCCGTTGTTTCATTCCATGCATAATACCAACCTTCTTGTATGCATTTAATTGCACAAGTGATTTCACACATATGTAGCATTGCATGTTGTCTGCTTTACGGGGGCTGAAATCCAACAGTTTCACCCTGTCACTCAACTTAGTAGTGTGGTTCTTGCCAAACAACTCATATGAGTATAGATCACAAATACGACTCTGCATCAAGATCTTATCACTGTGAACAAAATGTGGACCTGGAAGGTAATTACGTGCGTATGGGAGATTATACATCAAGCTCCACTTTTGCTCTACTTTGCTATCAAGCATCCAGATCTGCAGGTCACCAGAAAGCATTTTGGGCCGATGCCTGATGACCTCACCAGTAGCAATACATACCTTTCCATCTATCTCACTGATCCAATACCGACGACTATTAGAACTCCCAAGTGCAGCTGTTGGCAGTTGTATTCGTGTAAAAGTTTCTTCACTTAGATCAAAGGAGATAACTGCATGCTTCCATCTAGCATCAGAGTCTTCAGTTAGCCAAAACATTGCCCCATCAACACTAACTACACCATAATCTTTCACACAGCTTAAGCTTAGAGCTTCTGAAGTTCTTACGTCTCTCCATTTTTCACTACCAAACGTGTAAACTTGAATGACATTGAAGGTTCCTTGAGAGTAGTTTTGATGCTCATCAAGGAAGTGTATAACTTTGTATTCTTTTGTAACTGGGTGGAATCCAAAGCGGTAGAAAGAGAAGTGATCACCCTTCAAATTCTTTATAGGTTTATCAAGATGCAGACATTCACCGGTTGCAAGGTTAGCAATCTTGATTTTTGATGTCTTTGTGTATAAGCAGAGAAGCCCATTGCATGTACCACAAAGAAAATCATCAGGCCCAATCACAGGTACAGCCAACGTTGATTGTGACCAGACTTCATCAAAGATGATAACATCACTAGGATAGCGCTTTCCTGAAACTGACTCTTGAGGGAAGAATAGGAGAGCACAACGAGGAGCTCGTTCAAGGTGACCTGCAATGAAGTGAGGGTCTCGAATCAATTTGTACCACTGCTTGCAGACTCCACTGCACTTCAGCAAAGTGCTCACTGGAAGCCCTACAAATATCCGCTCAATGCAGTCATGTGGCAGGCGGTTTATGGTGCATTCCTCCTCCTTCAACCTCTTTAGTTTAGTTTCCTCAGAAACCATTGTAAGCACAATCTATCCTAAGGAAGCACTTGAGTCGCAGCTGTAGTTCTGAAAACAAGCATTTATCAATTGTATCAAATGGTGCATAACCTGAATTCTACATAGAGACTAAACAAATTGCGAGCAAAGAAGACAGTTCATGTAAATTCATCATGTGCACGATTTTAATTTTTGCTATCTACTGAAGAGTTATGAGGAAACAAATCATTGACCCCTTCGTCCTCAGCAAAAAGTAGCCAAAAGATATTATGCAGTGAATAAAACTTTGTTTTTCCAATACGCAAAAGCTTTGCGCGTCATTTTTTTATAGAAGAGAGGCTCGACATGAGCCGGGTACAGAGCGCTTAGGCCAAGCGCTATGGGCTATTACACATGATTGTAATTTGCGTAAGAACAGAACAACTAAGAGTACAACCTACAAGGGACTCTGAAAGACCTAACATGGCCACAACCTCTTCAACTTGATGGCTCCCGCCAATCCCCATAGTGAATAAAACTGATTTATAAAACGAAAATCTATACAAATTGCAAGCAACGATGACACAATTTAAACAATTTGCAGTTTGAAGCATGTTATCCAGGACCAGTTATGTATCTAATGAAAAAACAGTATAAAAAAAAAGCATGCCATCCATGGTGGCGTACTCTGATGTGAACTGGGCAGGCTGCCCCTATACTAGGTATGTATCTAATGCTTCTTCCAGCAGAGAATAATTCAGAGGCAAATCGAGCAGTAGGAGGAGGTAACGCCAGCGGAGAGAACCCTCCTCCCCTCGAGAGCATCTCCGGCGGTCCTGTCCCCAGGCTATCCATCACACGCAGCTGCCAGGCATTAGTGGCGTTTGAGTTGTTTCGAGGGACTACAGTTCCAAGAAGAACTACCTGTTCCTGTCCCCGATTGGGATGAAATCACCCCATTACCGTCCCCGCCGAAGTTCCCCCGAGAAGGGATCGACCCATCCCCGCTACATCCAGCCTAAATTTCAATTACAGAAGGAGGGAGGAGGATTAGAGGATTGGGGAGGAGATCTCAGCTCTTACCTTCCGTTGTCACCGTCGAAGTTGGACGAGGAGGGCCAACGGGACCTCGCCGCACGCCAGAATCCCCCGATGATCCCCGCAATCGCCGCCGTGGGGGAGACCTCTATCCCCTCCAAGTCGCGGTTTGCAGTTGACTTTGGCAGGGCTTTAATCACAGAGGCCCAGTGTGGCCCAGCTAGCCCAACTTCAGCCGCGAGCACTTTACGTTTCCTGTTTGTTTCAGATACGCTTCCCCTCCTGGTTCGCGTACATTTCTTTTTCAATAGCCAAAGTTCTCTGTCCATTGTGAATCATTCTGTTTTCTACTGTACAGAGCATGCAAACGTTGACCAACAAAAAAATAGACTGTATAAATCAAGAGTGTTCAGAAAGAGCTCAACGTTTCACACAACTTGACAGTTTTCTAGTCTAAAATTTACACCAAGATTTCTATATCAGGCATCAATCATCATGACCATTTTCTTAAATTAACTATGCTCAGCACAGTTGATAACAAACCCATGGACCTTTGTAAAATCGAACGTCAACCAACTGGAGAAAGCAGTGCACGAACAACGGCTGCCCCTGCATATACACTCAAGGGAACAAGAGTCTCTTTGTAGAAGTAGGATTGTGTCTCGTAGAATCGGTAGGCTCCTATGTCTAAAAGCTTCGCCTCCTCCCTCTGCTCAAGCTGAACGTTCTTGTCTGGCAAATCATGGTACCATGCACTGCCGTTACGGTTTTGCAATATGATCTTGTCCCTGTGGATGAAGCATGGCTGAGGAACATACCGACGTACAGTAGGCGATTGGATGCTATATTTCAGGAACCACTTGTGCTTAACCAGACTTTCAAGAGACCAGATATCCATCCTCCCACAAAGCTCAGCATTGTAGCGGCGCCACCTGGGTACATGGCTGTGGTATGGAATAGCCACTGTACAGACCGTGTTGTCTATCTCAGCTATATAGTAAGCAAATGCCGGAGGGGCACAAGAGGCTGTCTCCTTCACTTCGGTTAATGGTGGAAGTTGAATGGATGTAAATGTTTCTTCCCTGAGATCAAATGAAACAAGTGACATGCCACAGCTTGTTCCTTCATCTTCCGTCAGCCAATACATAGCTCCATCCACGTTAACAACTCCAAGATTCACCATGCAGCATTTTCTTGGAGTTCTGATACCTTTCCATTTGTCTTCACCTAGAGTGTACACTTGGATGGTGTCAAAATGGAAGGGCCGTCCTGATTTATAGTGCTGGGGCTCACGGAGAAAGTGCAAGATCTTGTATTCTCCAGTCACCGGGTGAAATCCAAAGCTGTAGAGATAGTGGAAGTCGTACAACAATATCCCATCAGGCTTGGAGATATGCAAGCACTGATCTGATGCAGGATTAGCTATCTTCAACATGTATGTCTTGTAGAAGCAAAGCAATCCATTACACGATGCAAAAAGGTGATCGTCGGGGTCAATGTGTGATGCTGCCCATGTCAATGGAGACCAATTCTCATTAATTTTCATTGCACGGTTGGGTTCAAAAATCTTGCGGTGGCCTGTTGATATATCAAATTTTGGCAGGAAAAGGAGTAGGTGTTTAGGAGCACGGAGGGCATGCTCCCTGATGAAGCGGGGGCCATTGATCATGTTACACCATTGCTTGCATACTCTGCGGAATCTCAGTAGAGAGCTTACAGGAAGCCTCAGAAGTATCTCCTCAATGACATCTGGTGTGATCCTTGTGGCAGGGTCCTCCACTGTCTGCACTACAGCATGTTCTTCAGTGGCCATCCCCAAAAAAGAGCTTGTCAAGTTCTGCAAAAAACGATAATAATTACTCCCTCCATTCCGATTTTGTTGTCGTTGGTTAGCTTAAAATTGAGCTAGCCAGCGACAACAAAAAAGAAACAGAGGAGTACACTATAATAAATATAAAAGCTCAAGAATTTATACGAACCGCAATAACTAGCAGATGAAGGAATCGTCCACAAAAGATGTCATTTCGTATGAGCTAGCTCGCTGCAATAGGTGAGCTCAAGTTTATACAAATGATTGAGTGAGTAATCCGAATCTGAACCTAATTATTGGTCCTATTGATTCCGCGGTGTATCTTATAACAAACCTCAAGCAGATCATTTTCCTCTCCCAAAACTTACATGCCTCTCCAATTTTGCACTAGATTCGACATATTTTTAGTTAGTAGTGATTCTTAGTTCGGAACTGAACTAAGATTGCACTGGTGATTGGTGAGTGGTGATAACCATCTTACATTTCGGCACCAAGCTTGAAAAGGGAAGAGTACTGCTGACCTCGCGGGATTTCTCTAAAAAAAACTCTAAAATCACATCACGCAATCAGCTCAATCGTAAAGCGGCAGCCCTAAATGCCGCAGCAAAAAAAATAAACCAGTACAAATCCACAGAATACCTCTGTTCTCGAGTCACCAGAAACGAATCACCAACGCAACACTAACATGAGGCTAAGCTACGAACAGGCGAACAGCAGAGTGCGTCTTCCTAATCTGGCGCACGGCCACGGGACACCCGACACCGCGGCACCGAAGCAAGCAGATTTCCACGAACGAGACAGGATGCCTCGCGGGAAACGACAGATGCAGCGGCGCAGAACGGAGTGGGAGGGAAGCACTTACGGAGGACCTGAATTGAAGAGCACTTACGGAGGGAATCTCCCTCCGGCGGAGAAGACGCCGCCCGTGCGTGCAGGCTGCCGCGTCGCCGCCTTCTTCCTGCGTTCCTCCCTCTCTCGCGCAAAGGCATAGAGAGAGAGAGGCAGCGAGGCCCAAGTACCCAGGCCGAGCCGAGACGGGAGAGGTTCGCGCTAGGCGACATCGCTGGGTCCTTGGACGAACTGATCCGGCCCGGCGGCGAGTATGGGCCGCCACCCACCACGTTCGGCTTTGGTGCGTGAATGAACACAAGCGTGCAGCCCGGCAGGTTCAGCGCTCCGGGACACCACCGGGCACACGACGTCCCGGTCGTCCCGTCCGGAAGGGCGTGGCGCCACGTGGTGTCCACGTGACGGGCTAAGGAAGGGGGACGTCTCGGTCGCTCGCCTGGGTGCACCGCACCGCTCGGGCGGCGGCGCTGGAAAGCAACGCCGCCGGGACGTAGCTTTGTCAGCTTCCTCGTGCGTCTCGGTCGCGCTGCCCCGGGACCCCGGCGCATTTGTCACGTGCGTCGCATTCACTGTTACGTGCATTTCGCGCCATGGCTCTAGCTAGCTCTACTAGGCACTAGCAGGTGCACGCATTTGGTGGCCCGCAGTTTCTTCTTCTTCACTCACTGTAGACGCAAAACGCCTACCAAAGCAAGTTCTAGTGATTATCATTAATAAGTTGGAGTGCTTCTAAATTCTACTACCTCCGTCTCATGAAGAGTGTCATTTTTGACTTTGAGACATTATTTTTGACCTTATGTCTTATTTAAAAAATTTATATAAATATTAAAATAAATATATTATGATTAAAATATATCTATTAATAAAACTAATTATAAAAAAATAAATAATATTTGCAAAAAAAAGTGAATAAGACGAACGATCAAACACAATATTAAAAAGTTAAAAGCGATACTCTTTATAAGATGGAGAAAGTAATCAAGAGTTAGGGATAAAGAGCAGGACGCCAAATTAAGTTCGGCGGAAAGAAGCGGCAGCCTCGTCATGAAACGTCACCAGGTTCCAGATAGATGATGTGCGTGGAGCAGCACCGCCCACGTTGACATCACACGGCCCGAATCTGCGCCCAAATCTGCCGGCGCGCTTAACCAAAAAGTCCCGTTAACCACCAGAAGCATCGACGACCCCTCTAATCTAATCCCAAATTTTACTAATCTAATGCACCCGCCACTAAACTGATCCAGATCACGCACAGGCGGCTCGCTCTCCTCGGTTCCCGTTCACACCGCCACGCCACGCGGGTTCGTTCGTTGGTTAAACCCCAGCGCGCGGCGCTGATCGCTCGGCGAGACGGACGACCCGTCGTCAGCTCGATCCCCGCTCGCGTCGTCGCATGTGCCGGGCGGCGCGGGGTCGTGCTGCCCGGTGATTAGCGAGGCAAACATAGTGGTTATATTCAGAAGACTAACCAACCCCTCTAGAACCATGCCTGTGGCCGCCGGCCGGGCAGAGATGAGAAAGGTTCTTCGGGGTGATGGACATCCTAATCTTCGGCAGATGACACGATCCCCGAGCCAGCTGGTCCGTATGAACGAGGGAAGGCACTAGTATACTAGTAGTATATGAACCGACGTGCCAATTGCAGCATGCACGCATTTGAAAAAAAAAATCCGCGAGATGATTGCTCGAGCCCCGAGTCAATCCGGTCGGTGATCATTTTGAGACGCAACGCGCCATTTCGGTTCGCACGTATAGTAGCGTGGATCGAGCAGAGCGGTGTAATCGGCCCCCACCCATTGCTTTCCGTTCTGATCATGTCATCTTTGAAATTTTTCCTGGCGCTGATACTAACAGTTACCGTCCTTATCATCCTCTTCAAAATTCGCTTATCAGCGTGTGGGCTGTGTGATTTATCTTTATTGTGTGCTGTGGAATAAAATTGTTGAAAAATCGCAAACAAAATTAACAATCAGGAATTTAGCTGGCACGAGCTCGGTCGGTCGAGAGCAACCAGTCGTAGCAGAGGTAGTAACGTCTCGCCTAGTCGGGGGGAGAATGTGACGCTTCCAGCCAAGTTGGTGCCGCCCGATAGGGACGCCTCCGGTGGCTGCGTGTACTCTCTCTGAGTCAATACGCACGCACGGGTCCTCTGGACGGCGTAGAACCACCGAACACAACAGGGAATACGAGGACCGTTCTTGTACCGGCGGGCTTTTTCCACGTTTCAAACGCGACCGCAACAGAAGCTGTGTGATGGAACGAACCCAAGCCATCCGTTTGAGACGGAACCAGCCTCCGTGACGACGGAACGCACGTCGTGGCTCCCGACCGACCGGTTCGGATCGGGCCGAAATAATTGGGGATTCCCTGCGCCTCACGAACCATGCACGCATTATTGGCCGCCACGGCTCAAAGCGGCAGGAATAATTGGGCACCACGAACCGAACCATGTGGGATGTCCCCTCTGGTAAACGGACGGCTGGATGCGTACGTTAGCGCGAATCCAACGGCGTAGCAAAGCTGGGTTCGGCTGCTAATGACTGAACAAGGCAGGGAGGGTGGCTCGCGCACAAACGAACAAGATAGACCTGCTATAAATGCGCGGCTCACCCCTTTGGCCTCTCCCCGCATTCCATTTCCACCCACTCACCCTCCGTCGCGTCGACCACACCCCGAAAGAAGCGGAAATTGCAAGCGAGTCCACGGGCCCGGATCCCCAAGCCACATCCGCCGCCGATGGGGATCTCCAGCATGCCGGCGCCGCGGGACAGCCTGATGGCGTACCTGCTCTACAACACG
Source organism: Eleusine coracana subsp. coracana (assembly GCA_032690845.1). Classification (NCBI taxonomy): domain Eukaryota; kingdom Viridiplantae; phylum Streptophyta; class Magnoliopsida; order Poales; family Poaceae; genus Eleusine; species Eleusine coracana. The sequence goes on along the minus strand of CM064427.1, from coordinate 51,127,243 downwards.
GTGGTCTCGATCGCCGCGCTGGCCGGCCTCGTGCGGGCCGCGCTGGTGTTCCTCGACCTGCAGGACGCGCTGCTGCCGGGCGACGACGGGGACCAGCTCGCCGCGCTGGGCACCGGAAGCGCCGTCGCGGCGGGGCCCGGGTCCACGGCGGAGAGGTTCAGGAAGAGCTTCCGCCCGGCGCGGTTCGGGGCGATGGGGTGCGAGGCGGCTTCGGCGGCGGCGGACTGCCGCGTGTGCCTGGCGCGGTTCGAGCCGGAGTCAGCGGTCGACAAGCTCCCCTGCGGCCACCTCTTCCACAGCGACTGCCTCGAGACCTGGCTCCGCTACGACCGGGCCACATGCCCGCTCTGCCGCGCCCGTTTCCTCCCCCTGGCCGACGAGCCTCCGCTGGCCATGGCTTATTAGGGAGATGACAGACACAGATCCATCCGATTCCGATGCCGTCGTCGTCCCGTCCGTCGCGCGCCCCGGCTGTGTGCTGCAACATCTTGTGTGGCCTTCCGTGTGAGCGTAGCAGATTAGGTTTTAGAAGTGTTGCTTTCGCTTTCTTTTTTTTTTTCCCTCTGGGAAGTTGGTTTTGTACGCCTTTGTGGTGTCGCTGTAGCGTGTAAATATTCGCAGCAGAGAGAGAGAGAGAGAGAGGAGTGCTCCTACGGGTGTAGCACTTTTTTTTTTACGAGCTCGTTCGTGTACATGCTTTCCGAACAAGGAAAAAAAAAATCATCTACTGTATTAGAAAGGATCAGATGCTCTTGTTTCTTCTGTTTTCTGTTCACATGCTCCTAAATTTCAGTTCTCCGTGATTTATATCACTACGAAATTTGAGTCCATAAGACCACAATTCTGCAATTTCAGTTATCGATGATTTATGCCTATCAATTTGGACTCCACAATCCTACCGCAGCAAAAATTATACGATTCCGATTCTCTTAATACGTGCAACGTGTTTTGGCGTTTCTTCTTTCGAACAACTAAACCTAAACCGTCCCGGTCGTCCGGAACGCTAGTTAGGATTAGCATCGCGGGGGAGAAAGAGAAGGGAAAAAAAAAAACATACACACGAAAAAGGTGGAGGGAGAAGAGAGGAGGAGACAAGGCGCTGAAAGGCAGGGCGGGGGTTGGCCGTTTGTTTAAGCTCGCTGGTCCGGCAGCAGGTCACATGGACCACGGCGCGACTCAACCCCCGGCGGGCCCCGCGCGGCGCGATGTGCCCGCATCATCGACGATGGCTGCACATGCCGCCCTCGCCTCCCGAAAGGAACGTCTCGGCACCAAGCGTAGTAGCGTACATGCACCGCTGCGACACAGGAATTCAATTCTAGGATTCGTGAGGGATTTTGGCTGTTCCCTAGTATTTATTTCCTGAAACTTTCTGTTGCAGGCGAAACGAAAATCGCAGAAATGGAAGGGAACGGTCTGGTCCATAGTCCATACTGTACGCGGTGGACCATGGGTGTGGGTTTATTTGGGAGCCGGAGCATGCTGTGTGCATCACGGATAGAGTGATGAGCAGCATAATAGTCACCGGTGCCGAGTGCGCGGAGGGGAGTTCTCAGTTCCGGTCCTTGTCACGCCACCGAGTGCGCGGCGGGACATTCTCTCGTTGCGGCGTCGACTTCACCAATCGAGCCGCGCGCCGCTCAGGTGTAGGCATCTTCGACCCGTGATTTCTACGGCCGTCATCTGAAATTAACGCCACGAGAGCCGTTGATGTCGAGGGCAACGCTGCGTCGCTGCCGACGAAAGCTATAGATTGCCGCGTCATCATCAGCTTGCGGCTGCTCATCAGCGCTGTCGTTCTGGGCATCAATCAGATGAGGAGACTTGCGGTCGCACGAGAAGGGAAGGGAGACAGTGAAACAGCCGCGGATCCGCTGTCGTCGACCCAGCCATGTGGCAACGCGCCAACGCCTGTTCGGATTGCGGCTGTGCTGCGTGTCCCCCGGCTCGTCGCCGACGGTGGGAACACGGCCACACAGGGTGTTTTGGCCTTGTCGACCACCACCACCAACAACAATAACGGGAAGCATTTCGGGCCGTGAAAAGTTTCGAGTGCAACAGTTGAGCCAATACTATACTACTAGAACATGCTGCTTCTGACGGGCTGAGTTCTGCAGGACGACGGGAAAAAAAGGAGTTGCGTGGTCTGAAGTTGCACACGGTGGCAGGCGGAGTGTTCGTTCCTCCTCCTAGTACTAGGCTAGCATTGATCCGGAGACTGTACACGTGAACTGCATCTCCCCTCGTATTTTTACCAAAGGTAGGTCATGAGCAGTGCGTGAACTCCTGTTTAGGATAAGCTCAGAGAGCGGTCAGGTCGCCGATGTGATAGCCACACATCCTAGGCGGATGATAGGACAGGCTGAAAAATGATGACCCGGACGTACGTTCGCCAAAATGGTCCGGCGGTTCTAGAACGGGCGCTGCTGAGACCGAGAGTTGAAAAGGTGTGGCTGCACAAATGTGCCGTGTCTCCTAATCGATCACCGCTGACCGCTGCTGCACTGGCCTTGTCTCGACGGCCAAGCAAAAACTAAAGATCGCGACGTGCCTGCTCATCTGTAAAACCCTCAATCCTTTTTTTCAACTTTCTAAATCCTTCTTTTAGACAGTTTTTTTTTTTTACTCTACAACTACTCGAGATGTGCTCAACACTTCGCGTTAGAACGTCTGAATTCGTAGCGCTGCGCTGCATATGCGTGTATCGGACTCTCGGTCTGCATTTGCAACATTGCATCCAAGCGAGGGCCCGTTTCTTTTGAGAGCACCTTCGTCTGGGCTCCCGGCGGCCATTGGGATGCAATGGGACTCTCGTAATATTCGGCCGGGAGCCCAAGTTTGAGGACTTCGGCAGCCTACCCCGACTGGACTGCCATGTGTTTTTTGATGGGCTGTCAGCGTCCACCTCATGTCCTCTTCCTAATCGGATTTCAACGGGGATGGATCAACACTCAAAAGCCTGATACTTTCCTTGTTTCGCCTTAGATGTTCAGGGAAAGTGCTGCAATTTTAGGAAACAATATTATTAGGTTTGCAAGGATACTTATTACTAGCTCGTAGCGCCAGCGCTACTAGTAGTTTGGCACGCCGACTTTTAGAATCGTTGCATATATTAATGCTTAGTATATCTATGTATGGCATGCGTGTGGGTTAATTTGGAAGGAGTACGCATCGATCGAAGCAAGTCTGTGCATGCCATATATGCGTGGCGTCCGTCTCCGCCCCAAATATAAGCATCGTCGTCCGGCGCGTTTGCAGTTTGTACGGCGTCGTCAGTTGCATTGCATCCATCGTTGTCGTCGAGACCGCGACCACGACCACGTCTCTATCTGGTCCGCTTGACATCGATCGTCACAATGCCGTACACATGGGCCACCACCAAGCCGTCTGGCCGGTGTGGGCCGTGGTGCCTGCTGCCTGCGGAGGAGGAAGATCAGGGAACAAGGCGGCGGCGGGACAGGATGCTTTTTCTGCTGCGACGTTGGCGACGGCGACTGTTGTTGCGACGACTGCTGCGAAGCGGCCTGTGATGGCTGTGGCGAGTGCTTGGCTGGTTGCTGCGGGCTGCTGTGTGTGTGTTGCAGTGGTCTCGATGCAGTATGATCGATCTCAATCAAGCTATAGTTTCCGGGGGGCTGCAGCGTCGGTTATGAACGTCGCAACGTATGTTGCTGTGGTCGCTTCGTGCGTGTGACTGCGCGTACGCTCGCATCAGGTTCTGGTTCTGGTCGCGTACCACCTGGTCCAAGTTAGATGACGTGACTCTTGCATGCTGGACTGCTGGTTATCGTAGTTAATTTGCTTTATGTTGTCGGATAAACAAGACAATTGTGAGCTGTTTCTCTTTATTTTTTAATAAAATGTGTATATTTTCCTCAACAGAGTGTCATGTGAATCCTGAATTACCAACCGCAGTGAACGATTCGCCAGGTTAAGTAAACAAAATATACGTAATGCAGTGGAGTCTAACAGAGATTTACGTCCGGATACGACGAACTACGCTTCAAAATTCACATCATGAGTCTGTACTAGTATCGCGTGGCCGATCGAGTTTACTGTGTGATCCTCGATCGAGATCAGATCAATAATGACGACTAACGTTGCTGCAAATTTATGAGAGCAAGAGCCGGGGTGTAGTAGTCGTGTGTAGCTGCAAATTTATCAGATCAATAATAACTTCGTCCAAGTGACCGATATCTTTGAAGACACTTGGCTGCCAAGTTCCTGCTGATACCTGCCCTGCATGTAGCTGGTCTGGGCTTTGACAGGACTTTCCAATTCACCTGAACTAAGCTCACAACCGCTGGGATGATAAAGGGCACTGATCCGGGTTGGCATTGACTGGACCGTCAAGCAATGCAACTTCACCATCACATTTGCTCTCTTCCGTGACCATCCAGCAGGCAACGTGGAACTGTAGCAAATGATTGAGATCTTGGCCAGTCATGCTGCCGTGTTTCGCAACGGGCTCACATGCGCGCACCGCACGAAAGGCACTATACGGCTCGGACCGACAAGCACTCCATAAGAAGAACGCTGCTCCACGAAACTGCAGTTCCATTTCCCATCTTGCTTGCTCAGAAGCCAGGTCGCTCTCCACTGACCGCCGCGCCGTTGCAGTTCTGTCTCAATGTCAAGACGCTCCCCCCTCGAGTTCCTCGCCGGCGGCGGCGTCTTGCCGCCGTGGCTCGTGGTGTTCGGCGTGTGCGTGGCCACGGTCTGGCTCGTGTCACGGTTCGTCCGCCGACGGCTCGGCTGTGAGGCCGGAGGCGTGAACGTCGAGGAGGAGCCGCCGCGCTGGGATCTGGAGATGGCCAGCTGGGTCGTGGACGTGGCGTCCGCGAGCGGAGTCGCTCCCGGCGGCGGCGGGCTGCGACGTCGTCGTCGGCGACTCCTCTGGTGGCGGTAAATTAATGCGGCTGCCGTGGCGTCCTCTGTTCCGCACGTTGGTGGGCGCCGTGTGCTGGCTCGTTGCCCGGGATCGCAGTTGCATGCTCGTGGGATCATGCCAGAAGTGGTAGTTAGTGGTAGCGCTTTGCGAGCGCAGGTATAATTTGTTGCACAGGTAGCATATATACTAGCATGATTATTGTGTGTTCTAGTTGATTGTAGATTGTACTTTCCGGTTGGTTATCTCGTCAGGTCAGCAACACGGTCAATGTCCCTTAGCGTGTGTCATTATCCAGTGGTGGTTGGTTGATTTTTACTTGGATCCATGTGGTTTCATTGTTGCAGCTGCCTGAGATAGTAGAGCTCGCATTGTAAAGTAACTGATTCAAGGGTGGTAGAAACTATGGTCTTGACCTTTTGGCAGTATATTAAATGGATGATTTTTGTTACTAAAACCTGCATTTTACTTAAAATCACCTCCTCTCTTAAATCAAAGTATACTGGCGGTCTGTTAATCACATCAGAGTAACCATAATCAAGGCTGTGGGTTTCAATAATCACATTGTTAACATGCGGTGATTCCTTAATAATTTACAGCTAGGTATATACAAAACTAACTATCAATATACTGCAGTTAACATCATGAGTAGTAGATGCGGCACACAAATGAATTAATGCACTCCGAACATGACCTTACTGCAAAATTCATACGGCCCGCGCGAAAGTAAGCGTAGAACGTTAACTGAAGTAGTGTGAACAGCTGCTCCTCGACGGTGATAAGATTCGAACCAAAGCAAAAGCCTCGCTCCAGTCCCTTCCCTCGATCATGTCATGATTTCAAGGGGTTTGAGCTTCTTTTGCTTTCGCGGCGTCACGATCAGCTATCACTTCCTCATCTCCTGTGTGTGTACCTCCCGGCAATAGGGACAGTGGATGGCATATGTGCAGGTTTCCGTGTTTGGCAAGGGGATCACATGCGCGCGTCGCAGCAGCGCTCCACACAAACGACCGCGCGCACTTCCGGTTAATTTCTAGCTATATATCGGCGTCAAAGGCCAGGTCTACGTAGGCATGTGACCTCGTCCTTGGCACAGTGCTTTTTCTCGTTGCCCAAAAAAACTTTTGCAGCTTTTTTCTTCGTCGAAAAGAAATGTCTTTAATTTGCACTTCGTCACGACACCTCGGCGTCAAGTTCGGCACCAGCTAGCGCGGCCGGCGGCGGCACCTGGCCTCCGTTCTGGCTCGTCTCGCTCGCTCGTCGTCCTCACTTCTCTGCGGCGGCCGGCAACGTGGTTCGGCGAAGCAGGAACGCGGAGGCGTCGGCGGCACTGGTGATTACATCTGTGTGTCCGTCATGGCCGTTCCGGCTTGGCGAAGCAGGAACTGGAAATGGCCGCCAGGAACGCGGAGGCGGCACTCTGGTGAAGTACGCCTGCATTTCCGTCATCGTGTCCTGCGCTTGTTGCCGCCAGTGATGATCTCAATCGGATATCATTATTTCCAACATATCACTAAACGACGCGTTCCGTGTTCTGCTTTTGACAGTTATACTACGATGTCAGTAGATGTCACTTGGCCAAATTATCGCTAAGCCAGCACACATGGTTCGAATTATATGTGGTCTTAGTAGTGTATATTTACTTGTTAGTTGTTCATGGTTGTTGTTAGAGCACTATAACACCTAACTTTACTTCATTTGATCTTTGGCGCCTGGCATGTTAACTGCTTTGTGCCTTTGTTGCTACTGACAACTGATGACACTTATTTTCCTCCAGCTGACATCATGTGGATGTGGATGTCTGCAGTACATATTGCTCTAGAGAGCAACTGCATCCAGAAAATGACCATAGAGATACTGAAATCAAAGCGGACACATGAGCACCCCAAGCGTTAGCTGCTACACGAAAGGGCCAGTGAGGGCAACGTGGTCCACACGCCGCGGAAGCTTACACCGAAACAAGCCAGCACTTCACGATGGCTCGCACTCGCGGCAGCTGCCGTGTGAGAGAGCGAAAGCGAGGTGCGAGTGCGACGCATGCACGTACGGATGAATGCGACGCGCGCGTGCATGTGGAGTGGAAAAGGTTTACTAGTACTCACTAGTACCTGGGCAGTGCATGAGAGTGCGCGTCACGAATGAACGAACCTGTTGACTGGTGGAAGACTCGTGTGGGCCCGAGCGGTCAGTGGGTCATAGACTTCGGATGATCGTGATCAAGCTCCGGCGTCCGTCCACGCCGAACCCCTCGGTTCATCATAGTACAGTCGCCCCGCCTAAGACACGCCGACACGCGGCTGCTAGCTCGGTTCACTGCTCACAAACCGCACCACCGGCCTCAGCTTTCTCACGCTCCACTTCGTGTTTCCTGGTCACGTCGCTTGTCCCAGCGATCCTTCCTGCTGCTCCCCACTACGTCGCGCTAGCTTATTAGCTTCGATCGATCAGCGATGGCCGGCCTCCACCAGCTCGTTTTCGCGGCCTCCTTCGCTACCCTCCTGCTCGCCGTCTCGGCGCCGCCGTCGCACCCGCCGGCCGCGGCGGCGCACGGCGCCGGCGAGTGGAGGGAGTGGATGGTGCCGGTGCCGGCGCCGCCGCCGCGGAACGGGTCCGGCGGCGAGACGCTCACCCGGTGGGCCTCGAGGCACCGCTTCCACGTCGGCGACGTCCTCGGTGAGCTCATCCCGATCCACGACGACCGCACCAAAAAAAAAAAAAAACCAACAATGCAGCAAACTACTGTAGTAGCACAGCGTTCCGCGCTTTTGCTTCCTTTTCTCGCGTTCGCTTGCTGACGTGTCATGTCGTGTCGCGTGCGCCGCAGACTTCAAGAACTGGAACGGGACCGTGCTGGTGGTGCGCCGCCGCGACTACAACCGGTGCGCCGCGTCGTCGACCCCGCTGTTCCGGTTCGCCGACGGCGGCGGCAACGCCACCACCACCGCCACCTCCACCGCCAAATTCATGCTCGGGCTCACCGGCCCCCGCGGCCTCTTCTACTTCATCGCCGCCGCGCCGCCGCGCTGCAAGGCCGGCGAGCGGATGGCCGTGCGCGTCGCGGCGCGCTACCCCTCCTCCTACATCGGCGGCGCGCCGGCGGCGGCGCCGACGCCGTCGGAGGGCGGCGACGGACCGGAGGAGGACGCGCCCGACCAGGACGTCCCGTCGGACATGCCGTGGAAGAAGGTGGCGTACGCCGTGCTGGGGTTTCTCGCCGGCGGCGTCTTCACCTTCTGCGTCATATTCGTCTTCATACGCTGTTGTGGGAGCGACTAGCTAGCGCGTGGACCATGGATCTTCAGTCTTCAGTGCTTCTTCTTCCCAGCTTTTCGGATGTTCTTCGTCATTGTTTTCCTTTTTGATGAACTAATACTTTCCCCGTATAGTCGTTCGGTTTGCCTTTGGATGCAGGCAGTCGTCCGCCCATTTACGTTCACAAGCTTAGCTAGATTGTTACATATTCGCACATCTAGAAAAATTGTTACATATTCTTCTGTCATTTTGATGCACAAGACCTTATTCTTTTATTTGGTCTGGTCGTGTCCAGACATTTAAGTAAATGGTTTTTACATACTGCCCTGCCATTTGCTCTGCTGGATGTACTAGTTTTCTAAAAATATATCACTAATTCTTTTGTTGCGGAAAAAATATATCACTAATTCACTTTGTACTACGGCTGAACAGAACAAAATAAAAGCTACTTTGAAAACTACTCGTGTTTTTATGATCTCAGGCTTTTATTCGAAACTTGTTAATACAACAGGACACGTTTCGAAAACTAGAAGAACAACGAGAAAGATGGTAGGCAGACTAGAGTCCAAAGACGCGCTGGGTTCATGGTGGACAAGTCATGTCACAGAACTGGGGTTTTGCATTGATCGCTTGCGGAGGAAGGACGGTGAACCACTGATTTTCCAAGAGGAAAAGGGAATGCTATAACCAGATATTTTCTTGACTGAAGAATGTGCTTCGAAGCTAGCTATAGCCTGTCGTCGACGAAAACTGTTTCTCCAAAGTGGTGAAAACCATGAAAGCAAAGACTCATAGCGCTAGTGCTCTCGAGTCGTGCCCCCATGCATCCTTCCGATTCCAGCTCTCGTGGACGATGCAGCAGTTACGCGCATTCAAAGTTTATGTGATTGAGTCTGTCTCAACTCAATCTTAATTCTTAAGCATCAGAGAGGACCCGTATCCGTTTCTGCTAAACCAGCAGTTTCTAGAAAGATGCAAGGGATGGTTGCCTCAGTCAAAACTCCTCACGACATTGTTCTCCATATTTTCGTTCTCGAAAAAACTAGTAGTCTTCCTCCCCATAGTTTCAGTGCTCCAGGTATTCTCACTTTACTTATCTGTTTTACTAATTTCAAAGTAAATTATCATGCCAGTCAAAGAAAAGTGAACGAAGAACGGTTTTTATTCTTTTGCAAAGCTTGCGAGAAATACCTAAATTATATATCCGATTCACTAGCTAGGCCCCTCTAGCCCCCTACTCCCGAGGATGCGTTTCAGCGCGGTGGTCGTGTCATCGACAGACTGGGGTTTAGATCAATCGATCTCTTTGTGGTGGACTGGTGGTAAACCATTTCTTCACAAAGAAAAAAAGAGAGAATATTTTCGTTCATATTTGGGTAGGAACTGCTTTGAAGCCTGGCGCTGCTGCAAAGCTGTGCTTCCCAACTGGTGAAAACCACGGAGCAATGGCCCAATAAAGCGCTCATGCCCCTGTCCCTTCTAATTCCGGCTACGTGCTCTCTACAGTGTGTGATTGAACTAGCGCCGTGGGAAAAGGGCTGGAGTGGAAGGTGGAACGAATCTGCGTTGTGAGTAATATAACAAAAAGACTTTTGTATCCCCTCACTAACGATGGAGTTGGTATCACAGTTTTTGTACGTGAAACAAGCATCAGGATATCTATCCATTTTTTTTTGTCATCGGTAAGCTCATTTAATTTATTTCAGATGGAGCTCACCTTGAGCAAGTGATGAGAGTTCTATATTTCTGCATACATGAGTTTGTGGCAAACTTGTCAGAACCACACTGGCCAACATATAGACCAATGATATGTTTCAGATTTGTCCATGGACTTAAATAATATAATTTAGATTTTTTTCCAAAATCTATATAATTTAGGATTTGATTTCTTTACTTTTATATAATAGTAAATATGATATATGTTCATATGTTTATAACTTAAAGACCCTTAAAAAAAATTATGGTTATCACTCTCAAAAATCATGTTTTAAGTATGTGTATATACTCAAAATGATAAATGGGTATGAACACATACCCAAGGTGGTTTTTTAAACAAGAGAGTAACTACACTTGAGAGTAGAATGGAATTACCCTATATATATATATATATATATATATATATATATATATATATATATATATATATATATATATATATATAGCTTTCCAACACCACATTAGAGTCCGAAATCAAACATAGCAGTCTTTTCGGTAGATTGAGAGATCTAGTATGAAGAAGTTCCCACTACTTTAGGGGTATTGTGGACACTACTGTTCAGTTCTTCAGATCAATCATTTTGAAAAGGTAGACTACCTCATCCCAAGTAGCCTTATCTTTCAGCATCAGCTTTTGAAGAATCTAAAACCGCAACCAAGAATCAACTTTTATAAAAGGCCACAAAGAAACCATAATATAGTGGTTGATCAATAGTATGAATCTCAGACCAGGACTTCCAAGAAAAATACCATTCTTGTCAAATCTGCAAGGGCAGTTGCACTGCGTGCATCGGTCTATATGCTCCATTGTGTAAACATTCAAGAATAAGAGGAATTAAGCACAAAAAGAAGATGTTGTGACTATACGTAAGTGTTGGAAGGCCACACATCAAATTTTACTTTTGGCTTGTGGTGTGGGCTTCTGAACAACATGTGTCGTGCTGTGTTCCGCTAAGGATAGGACATAAGATTCTGAACAACTTCTTGAACATCCAACACAATTAAAAATATATATAAATCCTTTTCGAAAATAAGATTAAGCATTCCTGAATGCCATCCTCATATTACTCAGAGCGGCTATAAGTGTTGTCCGTCATTAGGCTGCATTTGGTTCATAATACGTTAGTATCTGCTAAATAGTAAAATAGAAATTCTGAAACCAAAAAGCGGGGATAGCTCAGTTGGGAGAGCGTCAGACTGAAGATCTGAAGGTCGCGTGTTCGATCCACGCTCACCGCATTTTTGTCCTCTTTTCTTTGTTCTTGTAGGCTGTGTGCAACTTCCCTTCGGTTTGACAACAATTTCTTGTCCTCTTTTCTCGCCTTTGTTCTTGTAGGCAGTGCAAGTTCCCGTGACCTGGCTATTTATATCTCCAAAAAGATGATCACTAGTATGCTACTACTATCTGGTGGAAGAGTACTAAAATATATTTTTTTAAACTTTGTTTTCATATGTTTGTGAAGGTATATCAGTCTTCGGTAGCTCAACGCACAATTTCCCTCATTGATTATTTGGTAGTGGCCGATTGTTATAGTATTCAGTATTTTTTTTCTCAAATGATAGGAAGTGTTATCATTCTTGACAGTTGTGACAAATTTATGCTCCCAAGAATTGCGGATTAATCAACAAATACACTACAAACAGCCAGTGGCAACGCCACCTTCGGCTACCCTGGTGCACTGGCACCAGGGTAAGCCGAAGAATTAGCATTAAAAACCTATATTTGACTAGCTTAAACTGCAATTTTTACTTAGAAATTAGACACTTTTCTATGTTGTGAACCACCATGGATTTATGTCTACCTTCGCCACTGCAAACAGCGGTGGGCTGTTGCATAGATAATAAGCCGTCGGTAAACATTGTTGGTCTTGGTGTGTACTCGTTCTTGAAAAGAAGAGACATTGTGACAATCAGTGACAGGGTGATGATAAAACCACTCTTTCATGAACAGAAAAGAGAAACACGTCAAATCGTTGAGAAGAGTAGCCTTTCTTCTAAACTTTTAGCATCAAAATGTACTCAAGGAATCAACATATTTGGCTACGAGCTACATTGAACTCTGTTAAAGCTGCACCTCCCAATTGGTGAAAATCCAGCTGTGAATAAAGACCCAAGCCCAACCACCTTCTTCCTCAAGCTACCCTTCTACTGAGGGAATAATCCCCCTAGTGTCATTGCAATTTTGCTCAATCATGTATTTGCCATTAAGGCCCACATATCAGTTACTTAGGTGAGTCCTACACATCACTGAGATACCAGTGGCAACTAGGGAGTGTAAAATTTTGCAATGGCATGTAAGAAATTATCCTTACCGAAGGGAGTACTGAATGCTTGCGTGCCTTAGTGGTCTGTGCCTCTGTGGTCGATGACCATTTGCTATATAAATGGCACCAGATGCACATCAATTCCTCTTGTGCTGTGTTCTGACGTAGCTCCGCGTGCCAGTCGCTAGATATCTACTAGGTAGCTCAAAGTTTAGGTCTCGCGTAACACCTAGTGCCCGTGCACCGTGCTGCTCCTCCTGTGTCTCGTCTGCTCTTCATCATCAAGATGGCACGACCCCTCGGCTTTGAGTCCAGCAGCGGCGCGTCGGCCACCGGCAGCGAGTGGCCGTCGTGGCTCGCGGTGCTCGGCGCGGCCGTGGCCACTGCCTGACTCGTCTCGCTGCTGGTCCTCCTCTGCGGCAACAGCTCGGCGAAGAAAGACGCCGTCGACGACGTGCAGAAGAAGGCTGACCAGGCAAAGGCAGCTACATCTACATCCAGCAGCGGCGGTGTTGCTACCGTAGTGGGTCCTTTTCCAGATGTCTCTGGTGGGGGTGCCTGCTGCTGCAGCGGCGGCGGCGGGGGCTGTGGTGGCGGCGGCGGGGGTGGAGGCTGCGGTGGATGCGCCTGCGGCTGCTGCGTCCCTTGTTAGATTGATGCGGCGTCATCAGCTGCATGCCACAGTTGCAGTGCAGGAAGCCGGAGCAAACACGGCTGCTTCGAGGTTGTCGTCGGTTAATCGTAAGAATAAAGTGACCCCCATATATCAGGGTTGGTTAGGAAGGAAAGCAATTTGAGAAGTAGAGCTATATGAGTTCAGCTCCTACGCGAGCAGTAAGGATGGGTGTGCATCTTAATCATCCCAAGGGCTTGGTAGATTTCATTCTCTAGGATTTCGAGAAGTGTGTGGCTGTTAGATCGGTGTCTGATTTCAAGTCGTGGTAGCATTTTATCTAGTCTAGGCTCTAGCTAAGCGGTAACATGTGTTGTTATTTATCAGTAAAAGTGTGCCATGCATGTTGTAAGTCTGTAATGATCTGAAACCCCCATTTGTGATGATGCTCTTGAATCCACCAGCTTCTCCTGTTCAACATATCTTGAGCGCTGGCCGCTGGAGCTCCCAAGTTCATGGTATGTATGGTCAATAATAATGCACATGACGCACATGCGTGAAATTGCAGCTTACAGGTGCACGAAAATGTTCTTGCAACGTGAGGCTGCAACAGATGTTGTGTGTCTGTATTTGGAAGGATGAAAGGCACATTCATGCCAGGACAGCTGCTGAATTCAACAGTGCATGCCAGCAATAATAATTTTCTTCATAGCAACCCTTATCTTTCCTTCTCACCTCACAATGCTCACATGCAGTAAAAGCTAGCAAGGGCCAAGGGCCCCACCCGGTCGGTGCCAAGAACAAGATGAGCTTTATAGGACACTGAAACGCATTTTCTGGTCAAGCAAAAGTTGTGGCTGCATGGTGAGACTGATTTAGTGGGTTATGTCTTGGGCTTCGATCGGCCTTTTGGAATTGGACTCTCATAGTTACTGGGCTGCTTTCAAAGTTACCCAACCGATTGGGCTATCATTTATCGTGTTTTTTTGAAACGGCTATCATTCATCATTGAGCGGGTAGTCTACGTCTACCTGAACTTTGTATAGACGTTCACCAATTTGCCACAGATGCACGCTCCGACGCCGGGATCCGCCTCCTCATATCCAAATGGATGGCGGCAGCCACAACTTCCTCATGGTTTCACCAACGGCATTTCCAAGGTCTCTCGAGCACAAGGCCACCATATAGGTCACACCACCACACGATGCAGACGCCCATTCGCCGATCAACCGTAATCAGGGTCGAAGAACACAGTAATGGAAGAGGCTGAATAGAGCTAAGGAGTCAGGACATATAAAAGGTTTGGTGCCACATCTAGTAGAGGGAGGTATCACTCACCTTCAATATGCAGACGACACTATTATTTTCCTTGAGCTTGAGGATTCGTCGATAGCTCATACAAAGTTTCTTTATACTGCTTTGAGAGTATGTCAGGACTAAAAATCAACTTCTCAAAAAGTGAAGTGATAGTGGTAGGAGCTGACAAGGAGGAACAAACAAGAGTGGCAAACCTATTCAATTGTAAGACGGGAGATTTGTCGTTACACTATTTAGGCATACCTGTTAGTGATACACATCTGAGTGCAAAGAGTTTTGAGTATGTTTTCCAGAAAGTGGAAAAGAGATTACCAGGTTGGCAATGCTCGCATGTCTCTTATGGTGGCAAATCGATTTTGATCCAATCCTGCCTTAGTGCTATACCAAATTACACCATGGGCATGTATCTACTGCCGGATAATATACACCAGAAGATGGATACGATCAGAGGTGATTTCTTCTGGAATGGGATAGAAAACAAGAGAAAAATATCATATGGTTAAATGGCCGGCTCTGGCGGTGCCTAAAGAAATGGGAGGATTAGGATTTATAGACACAAGAATAATGAATGAGAGTTTGCTAGTAAAATGGATTTTCAAACTGGACAGAGGGGATTCTGATATGTGCAGTGATTTACTAAGGAAGAAATACTTTGGAGAGGGGGGCTTTCTAAACAGTAGAAAGAGAGGTTGCTCTCAATTCTGGAAAGGTCTTCATAAAGTGAGGAGGCTTTATGAATATGGAGTTAGATTCTGTATTGGCAATGGCAAGAAGACTCGGTTCTGGGAAGATATTTGGATAGGAGATTGCCCTCTTAGCATTACATTTGGAAGATTATATAGAGTTAACGATCAACACCAAGCTACAGTTTTTGAGGTACTGAAAAATAATCAAATACAGTTAACTTTCAGAAGATCTCTAGGAGCTGGAGAACAGATGGAGTGGGATGAGCTGTGTCAGAAAATGGACAATATCCAACTAACTGAAGCAAGTGATAATGTGAAATGGCTGCTAGAACATAAAGGGGATTTCACATCTTCATCCATATACAAATTTATGAAAGATCCTGGCACAAGAGATAAAGATATTGAGGCAATATGGGATAGCCCCTTACCTTTAAAAGTCAAAATATTTACCTGGCTAGTTTACAAGGACAGAATTTAGTGTGCAGTAGAACTAAAAAAGAAGAATTGGTCTGGGGATGAGAGATGTAAACTGTGTGGAGAAAAAGAAACGACAGAACACATCATGTTCAGCTGCCCTATGGCTTCCTACCTGTGGTGTATCATCCGAGATGCTTTAGAGTGGAGTGAAATACCTTTAAATATTAACTCATACAACAACCTGTTTAATTTGAGGCATCACAAATCAACCAGAATCAAGATGTTCATGCTGGGAGTTATTTTTTGAGTGCTTTGACTAACTAGAAACGAGTTTGTTTTTCAGATGCAACGGTGGAAGGTGCTGGTGAAGCATAGCCAAGTCCCAGAACTTGAAGACGTGATGACAAGAATAAAGACAATGACAATGAAGGAGGAACAGGTAGTGGCACCAAGAATCAACGAAGGGATAGGCTAGACTTCTACTTTTGACTTTGTTTCAATCTTTGATGGTGTGCTTGTGAGCATCTGTAATCACCTTAAAACTCGGTCTACTTAGAGGTAGTTGCTCGTCTTAGTTACTTTGCTGTTTGTGAACTATGATAAGCTGGTAACCCTAACTGTGACCTGACTTATGCTTTTAATACAAAGCGGGACCATAATGGTCTTTGGTCTAAAAAAAAAATGGAAGAGGCTGAATATAATGAAACGAGCAGACAACGCTTGGTGAAATGAAAGATTTTTTTTAAAAGAATAAGTGTTTCAATTCATCTTAAAAAAGTTCAATAAAATTACAGATTGTCATTATCTTTTTATTTTTTTATAATATCCATATTATTTCATACTATTTCATACTACTAAAGTATTAATATAGTATCATTAGTAATATGTCCATGCGTTGCCACAGCTTGAAAACACAATGAATTGAACAATAGACATGCTTGATAGTAATAAATATATCATATAATTATGTTATATACTAATATAATCTTTTATTTGATAACCCTATAATATAGTAAAATATTAATGATCAACATATGTAAAATTACACACTCTATCACGAGTCTTTAGCGGCAAACTCTGTGATGAGCAGGCTTTGATTTTGCATGGGTTTTCGTATGCTTCTTTCTAAGTACATATGGGAGTTTGGACCTCTGTTTTCTTTTCTAACTCGTATAGTTTCCTGGGTATTGAACTGGACTCGGATGTATTCCATTGTAGAAGTTTTTTTTTTAACAGCCGTAGTTGTTCCCCGACCTATTCTCGTCTTCTTGCTTCGCACGGCATAAGAGGTGACAGATAGTAGAAATAAGGAATGGGTAAAAAGTCTAGACTGTGGCCTATTCGCTTAACCCCTTATATCCGATGCCTGAGTTGCTTTCAGTGACGGAGCAAGGATTAAAAGTTAAGATCGGTCGATAATCTCTCCCCCCCCCCCCCCCCCCCTATCTCCCCCCAATTGGTAACAACTAACAAGTCGAGCCAACCATAATCAATGATGATTCTTTACTAAAATTTTTCAAAAAAAATGTAATATCTTCATCTCTTTATAATTCACTAATCTGCAATAAGACTATCTAGTTGCATAGAAAATATTACCAGTTTGCTATGCTAGTATATTTAAATCATTATATTAGTTGGCATTGCAATTGATTCAGTTGGAGTCAAATTAAACAATACACACTCTGTCAGCTTGTTGCGTTGCTGGTTGTTGGCTGCTAGAGCTTGGAGAGAGAGAAGCCAAGCCCAGAAACGTGCATTCGAAGTCGAGCACCAGGCCGCAACTATTGTGAGCGCATGCCTGACTCCGATCACACCGACACAGATGACACAAGTCCCCGCCGAGAATCGTCGCTCAATGCGTAGGCAGAAGTGCAGAGCAATTGCATCGCTCTTTTGAATTGGTCTCTCTCTGCTTAGACAAGGGAGCAGTTAACGCGCGACGGGTCGCACATTAGGGGATCGCGCGACTCCTTCCGACGCACGCCACGTCTCCGATCGCCGCGTTCCGACGCTGTGCTCCCCAGCCGTGTCCGCCATGGCCACCGCGTCCTCTCTCCCCCGCCACAAACCCCACGACTGCCCGTCTGTCGCCCGTGGCTTCGACAGCGTCGGGCGCCGTCTCGTCGCACCGCCGTTCTCTGAAACCTTCTAGATCCGCTAGAATGCTTCGCCCATCGGCAATCTGAACCACCTAACCCCGCCGACGATAACCGCCGACCAGCATTGTGACGGCGCCCTCGCCGTCGCGACGCATCGCCCGCCCCTCCGTCGCGCTCCGCCATCGCTCTGCCCCGCCTCACCTCAACCATCGTCCACTGCCGTTGGAATCGCCGCCACCAGCGATGCAGTGGCGCCCTCATCGCTGCGTCGTGCCGCCTGCACCCACCCGCGCTCCGTTGCCTGAACATCACGCCGTCATCACCACCGCGCGCAATAAACCACCACCGACGACGCGACGGTGTCCTCACCGTCGTGTCGCGCCGCCCGCCCTCACCCACGCTCCGCCGCCAGGCTCATCGCCACCGCTGCGCTCCGGCACTTCTTCCGGGCCGGCCCAAGACCAAGGCAAGTCGGGCCGTGTGTGTGGAGTCGCGCGCTAGCACTCGAGCGTGACCCCTCGTGCTTAGACTTTCCGCTTAGACAAGACATGAGTGTGGGGTGGGGATTGGTGGCCCAATGTTGAGTTTCTTTTCGGACGCTGAATTGGATGTGGATGTGGTATTTTGGCCTGTCTGATTCTGAATTGTTTTTGATGAATGTGAACCTGCTGTTTTTTTTTGGAAGCATGTACTTATGGTTTCACCGAATTATATTCTAACCAACGCTAGAAGGCTAACATCAAAATACGAGGCAGCCGACCACCTAAATTAATAAAGAGTAGAGATAAAGATTGTATCTAAACTGTCGGATAAAAAAAAATTAATAGCTCATATTAATTTTAGTTTATTATAAAGATGCTTATTTAACAGATCTTAGCCCAAGACATCCGTAATCGTTGCTCTCTACACTCATAGATGCTGATATGATTCAGGGTTGCTTGTCATATATATAAGCCCCTAGTCTCTGTCCATGCCGGCGTCCTATGACTATAGTCTACGTCGCCGCGTTCACATAGAACAAATCGGCCTCGCTCGCTACGACGTGTATGGGCTACGGTTCTCGGGTTCTACGCCATAGACATGTATGTACAGACAGAGCCAGCGCGTTTGTTCATTCACGAAAATCATTCTTTTTCTTGCGAGAAGTTGCGAGGTAACTAAGTTAAGCAGTCGACTTGTGTCGTGCTGGACAAACAGGAGAGGGAGAATTAATTAATGGCGCTGATAAGAAGAGTAGTGTACGCAAAGGCTTGACTTTTTAATTATACATTACTCTATCCTCCTTTCTTAATTCTCTAGAATAATTTGATAACTAAATAGAGGAAAAAATCGTTGACCTTGACCATATGTCACAGCTCTGGCCAATTCGGTCCTTTGAGGGGTAAGTACGGAACCGTGATATATTATTCAACGAGACAAAAAATCTCAGGTTACGTATCTGGTGTAGCTCTGCTTCGTTGCTTTGCTCATCTAAGTGTTGAAATTTAAAAGGAGATGGAAAGAGTATATATATGGGATTTGCTAATTTTCAGCTGCTTAAAAGTTTGGGTAATTTTCAATCATCGCTTTGAGCTATTAGATCTAGATTTAATGACTTATAATTATAATACAAATAATCCTATAAAAAAAATCAAAATACAAAGAAACAAATCAATGACTGAAAACTTTCAGTCACTTGAATGCTAGAAAACATGTATATATATAGTATTACTCATCTGTGCGTGCCGTCCCCAGCCATCCATCGAGATGGAAGGAGTATATATATATAGTATATTACTCATCTGTGCGTGCATTCCCAGCTATCCATCGTGCTGCGTTCTGTGCTAGCTAGTCCTGTATACTTGCGTATTGAGTGTTCGTCAGAAAATGCCAAGGGCTCTCGCAGCTGGTGCTGTAGCAGCAACCAGCTTCGGCCCACAATGGCTTGCCGTGGTTGGCGTGGCCGTGGTCTCCGTCTGGGTCATCACGCTAGCCGTCCTTCTCTGCGGCCACAGCTCGGATAAGAAAGCCAAGAAGAAAATGAATCTGGGAGCAGGAGGAGCAGGAGGAGCTGCAGCCAGCTCTGGCTGTGGCGGTGGAGGCGGCGGCGGTTGCGGTGGAGGTGGCTGCTAGAGGAGGTCCCATCAACTACCTTTCCATGTAGTTGCAGACCTTGTATTGCAGGGACGACGCCAGAGCATATATTTCAAACATGGATTAGTCACACGTTAGAATTTAAGGGTTTTTGTATTATATATGGTCGATCACTATGCTTAGATAAATAAATCATAGGTCCTGTTTCTTCTGTTGCTTTTGGCTTGATGTAATATAATGGAAGGTTGCAGAGCAGGTGATCGCGTTATTCGTTATGCATGTTTGATATCACTGTTCACTGATTTATAGTTGGCCGTAAGAGAAATGGCTATTCCACTGGTCCCCGTTCCACTGAGTTTTCTTTTTCTAGTTGATGTGTCTCGCATAAAAGAGATTACCCGCCTGTAGGCTAAGCTAAAATCTTTTTTTGCCTCCTCAACTGATTAAGCTTGCATCAAATGGGCCGTCTATGCGCGTTGTGCTGCTGAAATTTAAGTAGGCTAGTAAAAATGTTCATTATTCGACGAAATCTTTTATGGTGGTTGCAAAGTACTAACAGGTATTCAAAACGAAGAGATTTGAGCCGTTGACCCACATGAGGACAATTTATGAATAACATATATTTTAAACAAGGAAAGTGAGAAATAATTTAATAACTGCTCCACCTCACCTATTAATTGTACTAGTAAAGTATTCGTGTGTTGCTACGGTACATCTGTTAAGTCCTAATTCAATAACGTGAAAGTGCAGGTACTATAGTAAGACATAAAAAAGAATCTGGATTCAGGATCCATGAATAATAAATATGCATTATTGTACAATGTAAAATCACAAAGCAAAAACCTATAGTTGCTGGCAAGTCAATTATTACCATCTGAAGCCTCTAATTACACCATACTACATGTTAAGGCATCATAACAACTCAAAGGGCATACATGCATTAAAATCAAATGTACTGGAGAATATTGCTGGAAGCTCTCTTCATACCTTCTCTTACTTCTGTATGTCTTCACATGTGAAATCAATACTGCAGGAAGCAAACTGCTGCTAGTACGATGAACCAGCCCCCTGCAAGCTCCAACGTGTTGTTGAACCCTAATACTCAGGAGCGTGTCAGGCAAAGAGCGAGGCACCGTGGTTAGTTTCTCTCCCCAACACATAACCTTGCCATCCGGACGTCATCCATTCAAACAAGCCCTTGATTTTGTCGTCGTTGATGCTTCGATGAGAAGTCAAGAGTTCGACAGAGAAGAATAGCAATCAGGCCATCCAGGCATATGCTCCACCAAGGAAAACTGCCACGGAGAAGAATAGCAGTAGCAATACCGGCAACGATCGTGACCCCGACCGGGATGGCAGTGCTCAATCGCCTCCCGATCAATGTGGGCGCGTAGGAGGACGGTGGCCATGCCCTCGACGCAGCCCCATGCCCACATATATAGGGCGTAGATGCCCGATCGCTCCACGTCTACCATCAGTGCTCTGTCCTCCGTTGCCTTTGATCTGTTGCCCTCAATCGAAAAGATTTTAACCCTTCTACTTTTCCTGTTCGTTGTTTATGTTCATGCCCGCCGTGAAGTCCTAAACTCCTGATGCCGCACGGTGCAAAGGCTAGAAAACGATCAGTGGAAGGAGGGTGCAGAGAGCAACAATCGTTTTTTTTTTTGTCAATGTTCTTCGGGTAATATGTCAATAACAACAAACATGGTACAGGCCAGGCCCATTAATAGACTGGACCAAAAACATTCAGGTAGGCCCATACCTCTTCGTTAGTGTTGCAAACTTCCTTCTTCTTCCTCTACACAGCCTATAGATAATAATTCACCATGGAAAAGCTCTTAGAGCTCGGGCCAATGCAGGAAGAGGGGAAAAGACAGCTAGAAAGTGAGGAAATTGGATCCCTAGGCTATGGCACATCCATTTGAAGCTCTATTTTGAACAAAGAGTAATGAACAACGAGCTCACTTAGGGCATTTTTGTCATCAATGGAAGGCCAAACAGAGTGCAGCGAGAATGAAACCCCGAGACTCGAATTCCTGATGTTTAGCTACAAACAAACTCAAGTTAGGATTGGGTACGTCGTAAAGTGATTATTTAAAGCTGGAGGAGACGACTTCTATGGAAAAATTGAATCAGAATCGGCTGAATTAGTTTGAATCGTTTGAGACATAAAAACCCTAAAAACGACTGGAGACAACCGTGGACAACAATTAGACGACCATACCTCAATAAATAGGTTGTAGAGATTTAATTCTCTAATTATACATACCTTTTTTTGTTTCATCATTTATTAGTTGTCTTCATACATTTTCGGGTGTCTGCCATTGTAGAGAAACGCTAGCTTTTTTTTTAGAAACAAGAGAGAAACACACTCTAGGGAGAATGAAGAACATAGTGAAAGTAAAAGAATATTTATCAGTAAAAGAGTGCCATGCATGTTGTCAGTCTGTAATGATCTGAAACCCCCATTTGTGATGATGCTCTTGAATCTACCAGCTCCTCCTGTTCAACATATCTTGAGCGTTGGAACTCCCAAGTTCATGGTATATATAGTCAATAATAATGCACACAACGCACATGCGTGTCATTGCAGCTTGCAGGTGCACGAAAATGTTCTTGCAACGTGAGGCTGCAACAGATGTTGTATGTCTGTATTTGGACGGATGAAAGGCACAGTCATGCTAAGACAGCTGCTGAATTCAGCATTGCATGCCACCAATATGCTCTTCATAGCAACCCTTAGCTTTCCTTCTCACCTCACATGCAGTAAAGCTAGCAAGAGCCAAGGGCCCCACCCAGTCGGTGCCAAGAACAAGATGAACTTTATAGGAAACTGAAACGCATTTTCTGGTCAAGCAAATTTGGGGCTGTACTCTGCCAAGTCAGCCTATGCACTACAGTTCCATGACGGCATCTTCTCCGACCTGCCAACGATGATTTGGCAAAATTGGGCACCACCAAAGGTCAAAGTTTTCCTATGGTTACTGCTGCAGCGATGGATCTGGACGGCTGATAGGCTCCAACGTCGAGATTGGCCCAATCAGTATTTCTGCCCCTCGTGCGAGAGAAGCCTTGAGACACCGGAACACCTATTCATAGAATGTGCTGCCTCCCAACAGATATGGTCCCTAGTGGTGACATGGACAAACCAATCGAGGTTGAACCTACAAAATTGGAATGCAGCAGGCTTGTACTCAGTGCACGAGTGGTTTAGCTCTCTCCTTGAAGGTCCTCGTTCAAACAAAACCATGCGGGGAATAGCTTCCATTCTGATGCTTACATTATGGACAATTTGGACCGAGCGAAACAATAGAGTCTTCCGTCAACAAGAAACTATAGTGGGGCACCTGCTATCGAAGATACAAGATGAGGCACAAAACTGGATAATTACAGGAGCCAAGAACATTGCCGCACTCGATGTAACACAAATTAGCGAGTAGTCCTGACTTATTTGCTGCCTTTGGCGGCCAGTCTGACTATCAAAGGATGGGTAAAATTGCACAACTTGTACATGGAAAACTCTATTTTCTTCATATTAATGAAATGCCGGATAATATCCGCATCTTTCGAAAAAAATTGGGGCTGTATGGTGAGACTGATTCAGTGGCAGCTAGGATTTTGTAGTGGGTTATATCTTGTTTGGGCTTCGATCGGCCTTTTGGAACTAGACTCTCACAGTTACTGGGCTGCTTTACCTAACCGATTGGGCTATCAACTACTATCATTGAGTGGGTATGGGAGGGTAGTCTATACACGTTGTGCTGAAATTGTGCAAATGAGCACATCACAGACCGACAGACCGTGGATGCACAAACGCTTTACATCGACGTTCACGGTTCACTAATTTGCCACAGATGCTGGCGCCATATCTGACTATACCTGCTCGTCTCACCGCGTTCAGTTATCAGATCTGGCGCCGGGAAGACAAGTGTGGGCTAATACAGCTCTGCGAATGGACAGCCACTCAGGCTGTTTGTCCATTCACGAAATTTCTTGCCAAGTTGCGAGATAGTTAGCTTGGGCAGTCGACTTATCGTGATGGATAAATAGGAGAGGGAGAATAATGACACGTTGATGAGAGAAGCTAGCGTAGTATACTCTTTCTTCCTCGTAGTTCTCTAGAATCATTTCAGACTACTCTCTCCGTATTTTAATTGTTGATGATGTTTATTTTTTTAACTATGTTTGATATTTAATTTATTTAAATATAAAAAATTATAAGATAGATTAAAACTTTTTTTAATAATAAAACAAATCGTAACAATATATCTAATAAATTTTTAAAATTTTTAAATAAAATAAATAGTCAAACATAATTTAAAAAATAATTGTATTAATAATTTAAATTCAGAGGGAGTACATAGATAGCAATCGTAACAGACCATGTTTTTCCATGTCAGAACCCTGGCCAACTCCGCTTCGGGGATAAGTAAGAGCATCTCCAAACAATTATCCAAATGAGGTTGGTAAACCAAAATTTAAGAAGTAATTAAGAAAACAAACCTCCAACTGTTCTCTAAATAAGGTCTCTAAATATAGCAACTCTCAAAATAAGGTCTATGTCCAATGGATTATTGCGCCACATGTGATATGATTTTAATTTTTAGAAAATAAATTATTAAAAATTGTTGGAGGATGTGACTTTTTTTTACTCCTAATAAATTTAGAAACCTCCTAAATCTTGGGTTTAGGAAGTAAATTTTTACATAATGATCTGATTGGAGATGCTCTAACAACTGTGATTTTCAACAAGAAGAAAAATCTTATGTTATGTATGGTTGGGATTTAAACATGAAACATTTAATTTGGTTATATATGTATGGCTCTAGCGCTCTATTTTCAAGAGTCATACTCTCTGTTTTTAAATTGTTATCGTTATTGACTTTTTTAGTTAACTTTAATCATTCGTCTTATTCAAAAAAATTAAAGTAATATTATATATGTTATTATAGTTTATTTTATTATCAAATAAAATTAAAGTATAACTTATTAAATTTTACATATTTGAAATAATATTTTAAATAAGACGAATGATCAAAGTTGACGAAAAATTAACAATAATAGTATTTTAAGAACGGAGGGAATATATATTACTCATCTGTGCGTACCGTCAGGCCATCCTAATTCTGCGGTCGCTGCTAGCTAGTCTGTACGTACTTGCGTATTGAGTGTTCAGAATCAGAAATGGCGCCTAGGTCTCTCGCAACTGGCGGTGGTGCTGCAGCAGCCGGCTTCGGCCCGCCGTGGCTTGCGGTGGTCGGTGTGGTGGCCGTGGTTTCCATCTGGGTCATCTGCTGCACGTCGATCGCCGCGTTCACTTAGAACAAATCGGCCTCGCTACGACGTGTATGGGACCATGGGCTACGGTTTCAACGCCATATAGAGCCAGCGCGTTTGTTCATTCACGATAATTATTCTTTTCTAGAGAGAAGTTGCGAGGTAACTAAGTTAAGCAGTCGACTTGTGTCGTGCTGGACAAATAGGAGAGGGAGAATTAATTAATGGCGCTGATAAGAAGAGTAGTGTACGCAAAGGCTTGACTTTTTCTTTTAGTTATACATAACTCTATATCCTCCTTTCTTAATTCTCTAGAATCATTTGATAACTAAATAGAGGAGAAATCGTTGACCTTGACCATATGTCACAGCCCTGGCCAATTCGGTCCTTTGAGGGATAAGCTAGTACAGAACCGTGATATTCAAGGAGACGAAAAATCTCATGTTATTACGCGTGGCTGGTGTAGCTCTGCTTCGTTGCTTCGTTCATCCTATGCGTGTTGAAATTTAAAAGGAGATGGAAGGAGTATATATATAGATCTGTGCGGTGCTGCCATCCATCCATCGTGCTGCGTTCTCTGCTAGCTAGTCGTGTATACTTGCGTATTGAGTGTTCGTCGTCAGAAAATGCCAAGGGCTCTTGCAGCGGGTGGTGCAGCAGCAACCAGCTTCGTCCCGCCATGGCTTGCTGTGGTCGGCGTGGCCGTGGTCTCTGTCTGGGTCATCACGCTAGCCGTCCTCCTCTGTGGCCACAGCTCGGATAAGAAAGCCAAGAAAAAAATGAAGCCGGGAGCAGGAGGAGCATCTAAGATGATGTTCTTTGACGCCATATCAGGAGCTACAACCAGCTCTGGCTGTGGCGATGGTGGTGGCGGCGGCGGTTGTGGTGGTGGTGGTGGAGGCGGCGGCGGCGGTTGCGGTGGGGGCGGAGGTGGCTGCTAGAGGAGGTTGCATCAACTACCTTTCCATGCAGTTGCAGACCTTGTATTCCAGGGACGACGCCAGAGCATACATCAAGGGTTTACGTATTATTTATGGTCGATCACTACGCTTAGATAAATAAATCATAGGTCCCATTTATTCTGTTGCTTTTGGCTTGATGTAATATAATGGAAGGTTGCAGAGCAGGTGATCGCGTTGTTCGTTATGCATGTTTGATATCACTGTTTTTATCTCGTGTAGTTTTATTAGCATAGATATATAGTCGGCCGTAAGAGAAATAGCTATTCTACTGATCCCTGTTCCACTGATTTTTTTTTCTAGTTGATGTGTCTCGCACAAGAGAAATTACCCGCCTGTAGGCTAAGTTTTTTTTTTTTGCCTCCTAAACTTTTTTTTTATAGAATCAACATCTTTATTAACTCAAAGAGATGGATGTACACATGTCTTCTGGCGGACTGCCCAGCCATAGTTGGTGACCGAAAGACAAGAAAACCGCCCGCTGGCCAGCCTATGGGCATCTACATTACATTGACGACTTTCATATGTAAAACAGTGAGCAAACTCTAAACTTCTGGCTTAATCTCTTGAACTATATGTCCATAGGGCCCCTTCCCTGCGCCATGGATGCTTCTGATCGCATTAGCACAGTCAGTAGCCACTGCCACCTTACGGAGGTGTAGATCAGCTGTCAAGGCTAGTGCCTCTTTGCAAGCAATTGCTTCTCTACCGGTTCTGGCTCCGTTAGTCCCTGAATGACCAACGCCGATGCCCCTAGGAAAGTCCTCTTTGCATCGCCGGCGATCACAACAGCCAAGGCCACTTGGTGATTTACAGAGAGGCCCACATCGACATTCATCTTCGCCATGCCTGTAGCTGTAGGGGGTGCAATCCACCGCGTGACAGGCACATTTGCCTTTCCTCCCTCCTTGGCCTTAGGTCTTATCTGTTCCAGGTCTTCTTTAAACCTGTCAATAAAGCATCGTGTACATAGAGGGCTTTGAAATAGGCTCTCGTGGATAGCCTTCTGTTTCGCATGCTAGATTGCCCTCAGCGTAACCACCACTCGTGTTAGCTTTTTGTGAGGCAACTCCTCCATAATCGCAACTAGCCAGTTGCTTGTGCTCGGGTTCTCAATGCTCCTCAGGAACTCCATTAGCTCCTCATCTTCATAGTGCCCATACACATTTGGACATATTGCACTCCAAAAGTGAATGGCGCCAAGAGTTTGAGATACCACAGATCAAATTCACACACGAGCTTTGTGTAGCCATGTTTCTCCGATGCAAAACATCCCCCGTGGGTATTGAATGTCTCGCCAGCCTATGTGTTGTGCTGCTGAAATTAAGTGGGCTAGCAAAAATGTTCCTTATTCCACAAGATCTTTTATGGTGGTTGCAGAGTACTAACAGGAATAGAAGAGATTTCAGCCGTTGATCCACATGAGAACAATTTATGAATAACATATATTTTAAACAAGGAAAGTGAGAAATAATTTAATAACTGCAACACTCATCTATTAATTGTATTTAATTCTTTAATTATCACATATCTTATTTTGTTTCATCATATATTAGTCTTCTCCATACATTTTCTGGTGTCTGCCATTGTAGAGGAATGCTAGTTTTTTTCTTTTAGAAACAAGAGAAACACATTCTAGAGAGAATGAAGAACACAATGAAAGTAAAAGAATAGTGTGTGTATGCGTTTCACATGTTTCGTGCATTCATACAAGGAAGGCGTCACAATTTAGCAAAGCCATCGTTGCCCATGTCATGCCCCCCTGACCAATAGCGGGCTACGAGTATTTCCTTTGCTACAGCCGTATATGCCCATCCCCATCGCCAGGCCGGCGGATTGATATACAAATCGTTGACAACAGCATTTACCACTTCCAATGACCAGGTGGGGCGATATGCAACGCGGTGTTTACCAGGTGTGCATGGCATGGAAACAAGCAAATAGTAACCCAGAGGGAGAAGGTCACTAACGAAATGACCAGATGACGAGCTGCTAATAAATATGGGACTTGCTAATTTTTAACTGTCTGAAAGTTGAGAAAACTTTCAGTCATCTTCTTAAGGCATCTAGATCCAATGATTTATAATTATTATACAAATAATCCTATAAAAAAAATTAAAATATAAAATAACAAACTATTGATTAAAAGCTTTCAGCTGATTAAAAGCTAGGAAATATGAATAAATATATATAACCTTCTGCTTGTTGATTGTCTAGCATCCACAAATCACAATAATGTCAAGAGCTCTCCTCTCCGTTTCCGATGACGGTGGCTCCGGTCCCTCGATGGGTTTGGTGCTCGGTGTGGCCCTGTCCTGCTTTGTGACCATCATGGTTCTCTTGATCCTCTTTGGGCGCTGCAACGATAGCTCGGGCGGAACGGAGCGACAAGATCGCATGGAAGCTTTCATGGTTCCACAACTGGAACACATGCTGGCATGTTTGCAACTATGTCCGCAGCCACAACGGCAGGTGCAACTAGCAGTTGCGGTGATGGCGATGGCGGCGGCGGCGGCTTCGGTGGTGGTGGCGGTGGCTTTGGCGGTGGTGGTGGCTGTTAGAGATCTCTACCGGTCTCACATTGACCAAGCAGATGCTGCGTGCTGATCGTTATAACTAACGGTCAACTTATATTGCAATTGTTATGTCGTTGTTATCTTGATCATGTGTTGATGTATTATAATCGAATAACTATGGGAACAATGTTTTTTTCCTTTTCAATCAGTGGATCAGAGTGCTGTTATATACAATGTTTGATTTTCACTGCTTCATTGTCCAGCTCGAAGTCGAAGACATCTTGTACACTCTACCTCCCAAAGTTTGCTGTCCATACAATGCTCATAAAACACATACACATGCACTTTTTTCAAAAAAAAAAACATACACACAGCTGCTGCAGGACGGGGCAGTGAGCACATGCGTGGATCATTGTGTGCCTTGCACCAAATGAGAAATGACCAAAACATTCTTGAGTGTCAGGACGCACCAGGTGCCTCTGTTTGGAAAGATAATGCTGAGAGAGGCACGCCTCCAAGACCGGTCGCTGTGAGCTCATCTTTCCTTGGCATGCACCTCACATGCAAGGTAGGGCCCGCAGCCTGGTGAACAGAAAAATATTCTTGTTCAGAGCTTCTCTAATAATAGAGTTAGCTAAGAGGTAGCAGTTACTCTTATAGAAAATTAAAGAGAAGTAAGATCTATATTTAAATATCATATTTTTTTTAGTAGTTAGTTTTTGAAAAAAAATTAGTTGTCTTCTCTCTTTTTCTTTTTTTAATTTAATAAATAATTCTAAGAGTTAACTTTTCCCTTCGTGCCGTATCGTTACTACGCATCTGGCACGGTCGCCGTCACGTGGTTGACCGGTAACGGAGGAACCGAGAAAGCGATAAATAATGCTTTGCTCTTAAATTAAACTTCTACTCTATCTTTTAGAAACTAGCTTAAAAAACCAACTTCAGCAAGTTGATTATTTGAGCTCTTAATTTAATAAAGCTTTTAAATTCTAATTCAGACTCTCATATTTTGAAGCCTTCTACTCTCCCCTCACAAACGTGGGTCCCGTAATTTTTGTTTCTTCCTTTTTTTCCTTTTTCCCCCTTCTTTTTCCTCCTCTCTGCGATACGCCCGTCAAGCAAAGAAAAGATAGTCGTTGCCGCTGCCTCGCCGGGGGCCGAGCGTGGGCAGAGGCGACCCCGGACGCTGGCGGCACCGACGACAGACCGAGTGGCAGCCCCTCGTGTGGGCGGTGCCGAGAGCAGGTGGGAAGACGGGCCTAGGCGCGGGCAGATCTCGGGCAGGCGTGGGCGGATCTCGGGCGACGCCGACGAAAGGCCCGAGCAATGGCGACGATGAGCTCTTCGCGCGCGGAGCACGGCGTCGGGGGCTGGCCGAGCTTTGCTCTGTGCCTCGTGTCGAGGATCTGGCATGGAATTCCGCCGCCGGTTTCGAATTCTGCCGCCGACAAGCACCCCCGCCGGCTTCGAATCCCACCACCAAGGCGACGAAGCTCGCCACCCCTCGACTCCCAAGCCTCCCTCTCCATGTCCTGTCCCAGCTCGTCCCTCCCCTCCGCCCGAGCTCGTTCCTCCCCTCCGCCCGAGCATCTCCAGGCGACGGGGGCGTCCTCCTTCGTCCTCCCTCCTCACGGCGGCGGGCATTGGTGAGGGTGGCACCGGATGGGCCTCGGATGGAGCCACCGCCGCCGCCGCTCCCTTGGCTATCGCGCGCTCACGGCACACCAGCGAGGGCGGGAGGCGGATGGCCGAGCTCGACATTGGCGCTGGTGCTTCTCGGACCTCGACTATTTGTTGGGCCACTGACCGGTGGGTCCCACTCTCAGGAGAAAAATTGAGAGCCTGTCTTTGAGCAGTGCTACTGGGGTTGATGAAAAAAAAAATTAGGCTACTAAATTTGGGTTCGAGTTTTCAAATGTACAAATAGGAGGTCTAATTTAATAGCTCCCACTAGAAATACTCTAAGCAGTACTCCTTTTGTCGTTGCTACGGCCGCCTCCTCGTCGCGTCAACAGCGGCGCCGCCTCCATGTTGGCGATATCCTTGGCATTGCTTATACATTATTGTGGATTGATTATGCCTCATGTTTCCTATTCTTATATACTTTGTCTATTCTAAAATATAAATATTCCAGATAAGAGATAATATGTCCAAATTTATAATATTTCTCATATATCTGGATATTATTGAGTCTAGATTCATTAAAAATATTATAAATCTAAACAAAAGGCTAAAATGCTTATGTATTAGGATAGAGAGAGTACAAACTGTTTATAATTTATACTAATTGACATGCTTTTGTGCTGTGCATTATGATATGTGTGCGTACTTAAGTACGCCAACAACGATTCGGTACCGCGGCGACTAGGAGCCCTGCGCCACGTCCTTTGCCCCTCATCTCATGCCTAAACACAGGGACAATTTGTGCACCGTTGAATATATTTTTTATGTTCAATTAGTACACCGCATGACCTGATGACCATTATGCCGTGCAAGGATGGTACTATAGACCACACAATGCAGGGGGCGACAATCAAAATAAAACAAAGGAAGTATATAATATTTGCGACTTCCACTGATTAGGCAAGTGGACACCTCGTTGATATTATTCCAGTCAACATTTTTGTTATGATTATGGTCGGTTTCCCATGTTATACAATCATGGCGTAAGAGGTGCTGACTTTTCTCTCTCTTAAATTGAGTACGCTTAAGAACAAAAGCGTAAGCGTGTAAGAGGCTTTGACGTTTATCCTTCAAAATGACAAAGGTATGACGCTTCTAATACTCCTACCTACTACTTTTCTTTCGTGAAGTTTCACACACGCTGCTCACAAGGTCGGTCGTCAGTACTCTTCTTCAATCAGAACAGAGCAAGTACAAAGACCTTTCCCATGCCACGGCCCCCTGACCAATCGCAGAGCTCGGAGCCTACGATTAGTACACCTTCTTTTAGAATATACCGTAGAATACTGGTACTGGTCGTTGACCACAGCATATACCGATCCCCATCGCTAGGCGAATGATACGCAACGCGATGCTTACCAGTTCTCAGATGGCATGGAGGAACAAGCAACGACGTACGGAATGCGATGAGCTGCTGCTAATAAATAGTAGTCCTTCGCACTCCTTCTGTGTGTTGAGTTAATTTTCTAGCGCTCACAAATCATAAAATAATATTCACTTCATTTTAAAATTGTTATTATTATTGACTTTTTTTTATCAATTTTGACCATTCATCTTATTCAAAAAAATTTAAAAATTTTCATATTTTTTCATAATTTATTTTATTACTTAACAAAATTTAAATATAACTTATAACTTTTTATATTCGAACAAATATTTTGAATAAGACGAATGATCAAAAGTAATGAAAAAAATTAAAGACGATAATAATTTTAGAATGAAGGGACTATGTCACGAGCTCTTCTCTCCCTATCCGATAATGGCGGCTCCCGCCCCTCCATGGGTTCGATGCTCGGTGTGGCTCTGCCCTGCTTCATGGCCATCGTCCTCCTCATGATCCTCTGCCGGCGCTGCAGCAATACCTCACGTGGGATGGGTGCAACAAGATCGCATGGGGGCTTTCATGGTTTCACAGCTAGAACACATACTGGCATGTCTACTACAACCATGTCCGGTGCCACAATGGCGAGTGCAACTAGCGGCAGTGGCGATGGAGGCGGAGGCGGTGACGGTGGCGGCGGAGGCTGCTAGAGGCGTTGGCCGGTCTTGCACTGACGTGGCTACTGTATGATGATAACGATGGATTAATACTGCAACTAACGGTCAATCTTTATGGCAGGCTCTTGTCATTATCTAAAATGATTTTATGGAGAACTTGTTATCTGGATTGTGTCTTTATAGGGTTGATGTGTTATAATAAACCTTATATTTAGGCTTCTATTTTTTTCAAAAGACCCAAAAAAAACTTAAGTGTTCTGGTATATCCCAACATATCATATAAGAAGAAGGTGTGTTATATTAAGGACAACGAGATCAAATTGTGCATTTATTTTAAAAAATAAGAAGACAATCCTTTTGTAACAACACTGGGGCCAGGGATTAAAAAACCGTTAAAAACCGGCCGGTTTTCACGGTTTTCGACAAAACCGCTCCGGTCCGGTTTCATCGGACGTCCAGTTTATTAAAAAAACCAACCCTATGTACTATAGAAAAACAATTTTCGGTCGATTTTTCTAATTTATCGAGCCGGTTTTCAGCGAGACAAAAATCGTTACTGTACCGGTTTTTTAATCCTTGCACTGGTCTTCTATTTTTGAAGGGCTTTCAAATCCTTTCTCTTAGTCTACAGGTTTGGGAATATCTTATTCAGCTTCTCAAATGCGGATCTCACTTACTGTAGCGGTGGCGGTGGTGGTGGCTTCTAGAGGTCTCGGCTGGTCTCACATTGACGCGGCTGCTGCGTGATGATCATAGATTATTCGCTGTGGCTAACGGTTAATCTATATCGCGGACCCTTATCATTATTATCTGAATAAATCTTATGGGTCGTTTCATATACTAGTTATCGACTTGATATGACGTTGTTATCGCGATTGTGTCGTTCCTTTCTTTTGTCGTCCAGTTCGCTAGAGCTATGCGAAATGATGCCTCCCTGCATCAGCGACTAGCCAAGTTGCAGAGCAGGTGACTGCTAATGTTTGATTTCACTGCTTCCTTTTATCGAAAGTTCATTGTCCAGTTCCTCGCAAAAAAAAAAAAAAAGGTTCATAGTCCAGTTTGCTAGAGCTCGCCGAAGTTCACTGCCCACACACACACACGCAGCTGCTGCAGGACGGGGCCGTCGCCCGTCAGCCCGTCAGTACACGTGTGAATCATTTTGTGGCTTGCACCAAAAAGGTTCTCGAGCGTCAGGCTGCACCAGGTGCCTCTGTTTGGAAAAGACGCACGCACACGCATGTAATAATGGAAGGAGCTGGCTGCTACTTGAACGTGATAACGTGCATGCCTGCAAGATACGTGTCGGTGAGAGCTCATCTTTCTGGCGCGCACCTCACATGCTGCAAGCGAACGCCCGCAGCCCGTGATGAGCAGAAATGTGCCGCGGCGCATCGTGTCGCACCCGGCACGGTCGCTGCGTCGCGCGGTTCACCGAGAACGGAGGAAGCCGTCCCGTGGAGCGTGAAAGGCGTAAATCATGTGCTAAGCAGTACTTGCTCGTGGAATCGTGGTCATGGAACATACAAAGTTAATTACTCCCCCGGCGCACTAGCTAATCTCTCATTCTTGCCGCACTGCCTACTGAACCTGTCCATACATAGCCTGTGCCCGTGCACACAGGCTAGAGCTCACGCACACCACCTGCAGCACCAGCGCTAGCTAGTACAAGCACTTGAGTCTGAATTGGGGGGAGAGAGAGAGAGAGAGAGAGATCCGCCACACGGGATGGCTCGGTTCTCCCTCCCCTCCGTCGTCGTCGCTGCCTCCTGCGTCCTCCTCCTCGGCGCCTCAGCAGCGGCGCCGACCGTGCACGCCGTCGCCGGCGAGAGGGGGTGGGCGGTGCCGCCGTCCAGCCGCAGCGGAGCCACCACTGAGGCGTCCTCCTCGTTCGTGCAGTGGGCCTAAAGTCGCCGCTTCCACGTCGGCGATATCCTTCGTACGTACCGTTCTTGATTGCACGTACATTGTTGTCGATCGATTATGTTTCACGTTTCCCTTTCTCGTGTACGAACTGTTTACGATTGACATTCTCTTTTCGCGCTGTGCAATATGTTGTGTGTGCAGAGTTCAAGTACGCCAACAACGACTCGGTGCTCCTGGTGCGCGGCCGCGGCGACTAAGAGCGTTGCGCCACGTCCAGCGCCGCGATGAGCCGGTTCGAGGACGGCGACACTACAAGGTTCACGCTGGACAGGCCCGGCAGCTTCTTCTTCATCAGCGGCGCGCCGGGCCAGCGGCTGGCCGTGCGCGTCGTCGCCGTCGACGCGGAACGCTCGGCTCCGGCCACCGCCCAAGCACTCCTCCGGCGACCGGGGCCACCACCGGTGGACCGGCCGTTGTTGTGCTCAAGCTCACGCCGTCGTTTGACATGTGGGTGCTGACGGTTCTCGCGTTCCTTCTCATAACCATGGGCCTGTTGGTGTTCTGTGTGCGTCAACAAGGTCAATTGGTTGATACGTTCATAGAGGCGAGAATGGACGCTGCTCTAGGTCGTCACCAGGCGTAGAGGCCGATGCTGTGCATAGCCAGCCGGCCGGACGGCCGGGTTAGAGATTCTAGTGTCAGTCATCAGTGCGTGTGTTGTACTAGGATCGGAGGAAGAATTTCGTAGTGACGTACTATTTCGTTAATTTGCCGTGTAAAAACTTCTGGCATACTGCCGGCCTTGGCCTTTCTACCATACGAAATTCCAAAATGCGAGGCCACTAATTCCAGCACAGAAAGAAGTAAAAAAATAAGCATTTTAAAAAAATAAGAAAACCAAAACTATCAGGTTATATATATATATTAGTTTCAACTCAACTTGTGTCAACTTCTCAGTCTTCTTCTTAGGGCCTGTTTGGCAGCACTTCTAAAACAGCTTCTCAAACAGATTCTGATCCTACTATTGAGAAGCTAGCCAAAGGGTTCTAAAAAAAATAGATTCTGCTCCTCCTTCCTAGAATCACTTCTCAAATTTATACTAGAATCTAAAAGCACCTAAAACATAGCTTCTTATGGCTTCTCTATTCATTTTATATGAAATGTATAAAAGAGAATCCATTTGGCCAAACAAATTTTTCTAGAGAATCCGTTTTTTTGGAGAATTTTGAAGAATCCATTTTATGGAGAAGCCCTACCAAAGAGACCCTTAGTTAGAATTGGAAATGAGAGAAAGTGAAAAAAAATTTTAAAAGGAAGAGTTGTTTCGTCTCAATACTGCACAACACATACTGCATGCAAAGGCGAAAACCGTCCCTGTCATGCACGCACCAGTTGGGAATTACAGCTTTGAAGCAAGTGGAAAGTGCATGCTAGGCCACGCCACCTCGCACATGCGGTTTCCGAGACGAACCGAGCCCGGCAATAATGCACTGGATGGATGGCGAGAAAATTGATTAAAAAAAAATGCCCCCGTTGGACGATGCGAACAAATCGACGAGCTGGGGCTAGGCGATTCCTTCTCATGGGAGGTCCAGTGTACAAAATATCCTGCGTGCAAGGCGTAGTCAGGGCCGGATTTATGATTCTAAGGACCCTCGAGCAAATCAATATTATGGGAGACGGCCAACGACAGCAGGCTAGACGCCCAGGTGAGCGGCGGCGCCAACGTGCATCACCCCTGACGATCGTTTCCTTCGCTTCTCAGACCTTGATTCGATCGTGACGCCATGACCTCGGATCACGAGTTCGTGACTTGTCGAATCAAATCGTCATCTGATCCAGGAGGCGTCGGATACAGGATACTACAGGTATAATGTAGGGCTAGTAAAAAAATTTGGTAAAAAAAAATCGGTGATTACTGATAAACACGATATTTTAAAAATATCGACAATTTTGGTGAATAAAATAGATTATTTTTAAAATATTTTGCATGATTTAAGAAAAATAGTCTTAAATCTATAAACTATCATAGTTACATATATAATAAAAGTAATTTTTGTTAAATAAACATAGTCAATGATAAAATTTTGGCGATAAAAAATATATCAGACCTTACTGATAAATATGAATATCGGATATTTTGGTGAAATTTTGCCGGAATTTTTTTTCTAGATGTAGAGAACATACTTCATGATGGGCCCTTCTAACCTATGGGCCCCCGGCCATCGCCTCGGGTGCATGGCCCAAGAGCCGGCCCTGGGCGTAGTCTGAGTTCCGCCAAACGGCATGGCTAGGCTCGTCGTCGCTGCTGCCTCCTGCATTCTCCTCCTCATCGTCGCCTCAGCAGTGGCGCAAAAGCCTCCACGGACCGTGCACGCCGTCGGCGGCGAGAGGGGTTGGACTACGGTGCCATCGTCCGTGAATAACGGCGCCACCACCACCAAGGAGGCCTCGTTCTTCCAACAATGATCGACATGCTTTAACTGTTGATCCATTCTATTGTGTGTGTGCAGTGTTCAAGTACGCGAACCACTCGGTGCTCTTGCTGCGCCGCCACGGTGACTATGACCGGTGCGCCACGGCGAGCGCCGCGCGCCGGTTCGAGGGCGGAGGTGGTGGCAACACGAGGTTCACGCTCGATAGGCTGGGCCACGGAGAGGCGGGCGATCGGCTCCGACGGCCACCCCCACAGCTGCGACCCCGCCCCGTGTCACTCCACCGCCGGCATCCGGGTTGACGAGCCAGCCGGACTTCGTCATCAAGCTCACGCCGTCGGTGATCGCGTGGGTGGCTACCGTCTGTGCCTCTACTTTCGTCATCATCAGCCTATTATTTTGGTGTTCTTTAATCACCTGCAAGCTAAATTGGCCAAGACGTTTATGTAACGTCCCGCCTCTCCGAGGTCAGATCTGCTTATCCTGGTAGCTCTCTATGATCTCAAGACTAGCATCTGGAATTGATTTCCCGGTCGGTCACCCATCCCTAAATTGCTCTAAGTCAAGTACGCTTAACTTTGGAGTTCTTTGGAGATGAGCTTCTAGAAAAAAAGTTACAACTTATTAATATTATTATTCTATCAATCCTATTAAACCTTGAGACATGATGTTATAGTTTATACAGCCAGAGCTACTCTACGCTGCTCAGTTGCAAGCTAGGATCCAGGATTTAGAGGAGGATTAGAGGTCGATGATGTGTGCTTATTTAGCTAGCCGGGTCAAGACTCAAGAGGTTCTAGTGTCAGTCAGTGCATGCAGTGTTGCTCGTCCCGGGAAGAAGAACTTCTGACGTACTTCATTTCCGTGTTCACGGGACATCACAGACTTTCCTTTTCTTCTTAACAGCAAGGGCGTCACAGACTTCAAACCGATGCCTCTATAATCACTGTCGCCTGATGTGATGTAAGTGTCGTTTGCGACGTGTGTCCCGTCCTGTGGCTGTGCACGGCCGCCAGCCAATCCGTTTATTTGTTCGCATAGTTGACAGCTCGTGAATGAACAAAGTACGTGAAAAGGCTAAGTCAAAGCTTGACTTGGTCCGAGATCTCTACTACTTGACCACTGCACGAAACCTGAATCATAGAGTCTGCAACAAATTTCCTTCTGACGGCCACACGTAAACTTCAAACGGTCAAAAAACGAACATACAGGAACCAGTACGGAAGGTGTGCTGACAATATTATAAAATACTATGTATAATTCCTAATTCTGTACTAGTATTCCATACGCAGCAGTAATCGTTATGATGTGGCCTCTCTGTATGTCCATCAAATTAACCAATCATGTGGCTGCATAGGCAATTGAAATTATAGAAGAAAATGAAGAAACATGTTATCAGTTGCTAGTTTGTAGTATTTGATTAGACTATATTCATATGAATTTTTATTATTTATAGCTTGTCACTATTATATAGATTATTAAGACAAAAGCACATTTGATTAGACTCTTATATAGGTATCTTGCCTCAAAATTCATAGCAATATTATTGGTTGTTTTACACTGGAATCGATCGTAGTATTAAGGAGTAACATTTGACTAAGACAAAAGCGTAAGCGTGTCAATGCAAGGACTTATTTCACAGTACGCTCCTTACAAGGAAGCTCGTGCGTCACTGCGTACCAAGAAGACCTTCTCCTATCAGAATAATAAAGCAATTAAAGCCCTTGATTTGACAATATAAATACTGGTCGTAGACAACCGCATATACGGGTCCACATCGCCAGGCGGGTTGACACGCAACGCGGTACGGTGTTTTACCAGGTCCTCATGGCATGGAAGAACAAGCAAAGTACGCACCCGGGTCAACTCAGAGAGAAGGACGCCTACAGAATGAGATCACCACCTGCTGCCAATAAATAGATTTGCCCTTCTGCGAGTTGGACAATATCCAGCGTTGACAAATCACAACAATGTCGAGAGCTCTCCTCTCCGTCTCAGACAACCGTGGCTCCGGGCCGTCCGTGGGTCTAGTGCTCGCCGTGGTCCTGCCCGTCTTCGGGGTCTTCATTGTCATCGCCATCCTCTGCCGGCTCTGCGGCAACAGCTCAGGCGGCGGAGCAACACGACGATCGCACGGAGGATTTCCTGCTTCGCATGGGGGATTTCATGCTTCAACAGCCGGAACAAATGCTGCCATGTTTGCAGCCATGTCAGCTGGCACAACGACAGCGGCAGCTAGCAGCTGCGATGCCGGCGGTGGTGGTGGCTTTGGCGGTGGAGGCGGCGGCGGAGGCGGTGGGGCCGGCGGTGTCTGCTAGGGGAGGGTCTCGGCAGGTCGTCGTGCAGCTGTAGTTGTATAGCGCAGGAAGAGCGAGCGAGACATGGCTGCTGCGCGGTGATCATAGGTTAACTAATTAACCAACTGTCTGTATATATTGCGGGTCCTTTATAAAAGAAATATTATGAGTCCACACACTAGCTAGTTATTGACTTGATGTCAGGTTAATATGCGGTGTCTTTATAAGGTTGATGTATGTAATATATATGCAAAAAAAGTTCTTCTGATTGATGGCTCCCAGCAACTATTGCAGAGCAAGTGACCTGTTTGTTTGATTTCACCGCCGCTTCCTCTTATCC
Source organism: Eleusine coracana subsp. coracana (assembly GCA_032690845.1). Lineage (NCBI taxonomy): Eukaryota > Viridiplantae > Streptophyta > Magnoliopsida > Poales > Poaceae > Eleusine > Eleusine coracana. Next base: position 51,088,550 of record CM064427.1, on the reverse strand, counting down.
ACCGGGCTTTAGCACTTATGGCTCGTTTCCCGTGAAATCGACAGGCTAATAAGCGGTCACCTGAAGATATCTCGAAGCTGAAATGTTGTCATCCGGTTATCGTTCCGGGCCACAACCGCAAGAGCTTGCCGATCCTGACCTTTCTTTTTTTTTTTATGGATAAAGCCGATCCTGACTTACATGACCTGTTTTTGTGTACAGTATACTCCCTTCATTCTTAAATTATTATCGTTATTGATTTTTTTAGTCAATTTTGATTAATCATCTTATTCAAATTTTTTAAAATAATATCATATATATTATCATAATTTGTTTTATTATTAAAGAAAATTAAAACGTAACTTAAAATTTTGCATATTTCAAAGCATTATGCGTTTGCTTGCAGACTTCAAGTATGCGAACGATTTGGTGGTCATGTTGTCTGTTGCGCCACCGCGGCATGGCACGGCGAGCATTGTGATAGCCGGTTCGCGAATGGCAACAATTCCAAGTTCACGTTCGACAGGGAAGGGCATTTCTATTTCATCAGTGGTGCGCCGAGGCTATGCGAGGAGGGCCAGCGGTTGGCCTTGCGCGTCCCGGCGGTACGAGCAGCTCCGGCCACCGCCCCGGCACCCGCAATCAAGACCCCCGGCACTCCTCCGGCGGCGGGTCAATCAGCCAGCCGGCCATGGTTATCAAGCATTGCACCGTCGGCAAGCATGTGCCTGGTCGGTCGGCGTTTTCGTGTGCGTTCTCACATTCCTTTTTGGCGTTCGCTCTGCATTCATTAGCAAGGTTTGAGGGTAATTTCCTGTGCTCTGCATTCGGCCCAGAAGTTCATAGAGGCCAGGCTCGACGCTACTCTAGCTCCTTACAAGGACCAGGGATCGGAATACATAGAGGTTTAATTAAGGAGAGTTTTACTGTCCAAATTATTGCCCATTAATTTTGAAAAACTATTAGCCAATAATTTGAGGGTAATTTTGTAATTATATCATTATAAATAATTTATATTTATTTTACAATAGAAATCTAACATTACTGAATCATTAAAACATTAGCTGATCTTTTAAAAATAAAATATTAAGTATTAATCATATCACTAATTTATTTTTATTCATGATAATATGAAATAGTTCTTATAAATCTAAAAATATTATTTTTTCCAATATTACCCTCAAACTGATAATCTAACCGTTAGATCAAACTATTGGCCAATAGTTTCTCAAAACTAATAGCCAATATTTTAGACATCAAAACTCATTACTGATTTATTTTTATTCATGATAATATGAAATTATTATTATAAATCTAAAAATATTATTTTTCCCAATATTACCCTCAAACTGATAATCTAACTGTTAGATCAAACTATTGACCAATAGTTTCTCAAAACTAATAGCCAATATTTTGGACATTAAAACTTATTAATTATAAGATTGTGTAGCGTCAGTCGGTGGCTCAGTGCATTGTCGTACCAGGAGGAAGAACTTCGTTCCGACGTACTTTCATTTTGGTGTGACATTATCCTGTCTATCATCATGCCTTCCAAAAGTCGAGACCACTATATATGTCTGCATATAAAAAGTAGAAAAAGGAAGCATTTAAAAAAACGAGAAAATAAAAATTATATCAGCTTATTTTCAGTTTAACTTGTGTGAGCTGCTCAGTCTTCTTCTTAGTTGGTGTTGGGTTGTGTTGGGCTGCACGTGAGTACATCTTGGGTCCAACCCATGTATATCATGTATATGTATGAGTATGACATGCCTCCAGAAATTTCCCCAAATATCTACAGTTTTTTTTAGTATGGAATCCAAATGTCTACAGTTTTTTTAAGTATGGAACCTAAATATCTACAGTTTTTTTTTGTATGGAACCCAAATATCTACAGTTTTTTTTTTGTATGGAACCCAAATATCTACAGTTAGCTATGAAAATGAGATTACATAAACAGAGAGAACAAGGAATAGCTTCTTTCAGGACTGCACAGCACACAACAGTACAACACACAAGACATCGATCAGTTCATTTTTTTTCTAGGAGCAGCTCCAAAGCTGAAAGCTGAATTCCCAACTAGTGGAACACCGTACCGCATCAAAGAATCCGTCTCCACTCTTTTAAGTGTAGAAAGTTTGGATCTGTCTAGTCATCTTTTCATTACTTCCTGTCCATTGCTCTGTTATTGTTCCAAAGGCAAACTAAACTTGGAAGTTGGAACACTGCAAGCAAAGCGCAGTATCATAATCTTCGCAAGCAGATGCCATCCACTTCATGCGCCATCTCCTCTGGCTACATGATCTTCCACCTCATAAACAATACTGAGACTTAACACCAATTTTGCTTCGTACTTGTCCGCTGCACATCCTGAAAACACTCAAGATGTTTGTCACTTGTCAAATTCCACAACCACCAAATGGCAGCAGCGTAAACTGTTTCAGAACTGAATTTGCTTTCTGACAAACCAAAGCATAGCAATCTGTTCAAAATTACCCTCTTATCCAGAGTTTCAGAAAGCCTCTTCCAGGTTTTCTACCCACTGCACGGCGCGGTCAAAGGACAAATGATTAACTGCCACATCTTTCTGCACAAAAAAGACATGATTTGTCTTATATGTTTTGTCTCTTCAACATATTGTCCCTTGTGAATATCCGACAGCAACAACAGAAACAGGTGTATCCAAGGTAATCTTCAATATAGAGCAGGTAAGAAAACAGGTAATACACCAAAATTGATACTACTGAATGTCGATTAAGAGCTGTAAACACCATTCTAAACAATTATACTGCCACTTTAAACAATCATCAGCAGCAGGCAAATTAGTGGTTGGAGCTGTTGGCAGAGTCCTAACCACATATCAACCAACCAACCTTTGTTCAACTCTCATTTCAGGTTTGTGACATACCAGACTTCAAGATTTGATCATTACAGGTACAGAAGACAGATATCAACATTTCTCTCTCTTCTTTTTTGGCGAGGAGATATCAGTATTTGTGCAATCTGCACTCTGAAGAAAACGTCGTCTGGCCACGATTGCAGAGACATATCGTGCATCAGGCACTAAAATCTAAGGTCTCCGATCAATAATATGTGAACTCTGAGTCCGAGATTGGTCTGTCAGATTCCAGATACCCGCCACAGAAAGCAGAATCTGCCGTCTGGTCGATGAGAGAGATATCGGACGGTGATGGGAGGAGCCGATGGCCTCCATACTTCGGCGATGCCGCGGCGGACACGGGTGCGCGAACTCGAGATTCTGCTGATTGTGATAGATCGGCGAAGAATTGAATCAGGGGGAACGCGGATTCCCATTTAAGTTTGTGGGGGAGGAAGGAAGATCCAGAGGATCATAGCCGAAGTTCTTTCGTGACGGCGAGGCGGCCGTCGCCGTCCCCAGACGCGCACAGGAGACGGGAACGCGGCGGAGGGACTACATTGTAAATAGTTTTCGTAGTTAGGGGGTTATCCATAATATTTTGGATCGCGATTAATAACTGCGATCCAAATTAGGGGTATATATGTAAAATATCGGATCGTAATTAATAATTACGATCCAATCTAGGAGTGTATATGTAAATTATTTGGATCGCGATTAATAGTCGCGATCCATTTTAGGGGGTTTTCCGAAAATATTTTAGGGGCTGATTTGTAAACGTTTTCCTCCTGCGGCTAACGCCCGACGCCGATGGCGAGTCGGAGTTTCCCCCGCGGTGGCTACCCGACGACGATGGCGATCTCGCCGGAGTTTTCCCGGACGTAGCCGCCGTCATTGTGCTGCTCTGGTTCCAGCAAGGGCGGTCACGTCGCGCAGGCTCCGGAGGCAGGCGCCCGCTCAGCCGCGCCATTTCACGCCGGTGGGCGACCCTTCGGCTCAGATCGAGGGCAAAATCGAGTCACCGCCGCTGTAGCAGTCTGACACTCAAAACGAACCCCCTACACCGCTTCGATCCAATCCAAGGTTCCAGATTGCTGCCTTTCGAGCTCCCGCCGCAGTTGGAATTGGAAGCACACGGCTCTTCTCCGGCAGCGTCACGCCCATGCACGCGCAGCCTAGGTTGTTGATGGAGGCATCGCCGTCGGGCTGGTAAACATGGTCGGCCCCCCTGCACCTGCACTCTGACGAACAAAGCATTGCACAGTTGGCATTATGGCCTACAAGTCTGAATCTCCAGCGAATTGAGGAAGTTAGACACCAGACATCTGAATCTCCAGCGAACTCAGAAAAATCATTCTCCACACAGCCATCCCACGATGTCGCAGTTCCAGCTCCAGCCAGGGGGACCTGCACTTTCCAACTGTCGGGCAGTCTCCCAAATTCAGTTAATTTATTGATTAAACGGTGTTTCGCTTACTGATAGGATGATGCAGAGCAAGGTACAGAATACAGATTTCAGCATTTGGGCAGAGAACACATGATCTAAGAAGAAATGTCAGTTACAAAGCACAGAACAATTACATCGACAGCTCCAGCAAGTACTCCAACAAATCCATATCAAGTGACACAGGTGGTTTCGAAAATTGCAACGTACATGTTGAATTGAGTACAGCCTGGAGTTAAACAGTGGAAAAGTGAAAAAAAAAAATTAAGTTGGGGGCTCCTCAAACGAGCATACAGTCTAACAGCAGGGCTCCAGCCAAGCTTGTGTCTTGAGGAGCTCTGCATCTTTCAGTTTCTTCGGGGCTCCTCAAACAAGCATACAGTCTAACAGCAGGACTCCAGCCAAGCTTGTGTCTTGAAGAGCTCTGCATCTTTTAGTTTCTTTGGCATATGGGTCCAAACTCCAAATGCATAGTTTCAGATTCAGATCACAAAAATAAGACCTAAAAGAATTCAAACTCTAGATAATTATCTGGACCCTTTTGGTTGGCAACTGGCGCAACTTTCCCATTTGTCGATGTCACTTGCTTTGGACGGCAGTCGAGCTCAACTGGCTTTGGTACGTCTGGAGGGCTTGCACATCTTATGAGAGCCCAGTTCACGCCCTCAAAGAAAGGATGCTGCTTTATCTCAGTAGCACCACGCTTGTAGCCAAGTCGGTGCTGCGGGTCCTTGACCAGCAATCCTCTTATCATATCCCTCGCAGAGAAGCTAACTATTGGAGACTCGGGGAACCTCAAAGGCTGACCAACAACATTGAAAAGTGTAGCCCGATTGCCCGAACCCTTGAAAGGGGTCTTCCCAAACAACAGCTCATACAAGAATATGCCAAAGGTCCACCAATCCACAGCGCTTCCATGACCCTCCCCTTTTATAATTTCTGGGGCCAGGTACTCATGGGTACCAACAAAGGACATAGAACGAGCATCGGTTGGCTCAGCAATGAGCTCGGGGAATAGGTTTTCCTGGTTTTGAACCTCAGGCTTCGACTTCTCCTTTTTGGACTTAGACTTGGTCTTTGATTTTGATCTGGAGAAGAACCGTGGCCCAAAACAAGTGGTTGGAGCAACACATGAAGGCTGAATGCAGGATGGCTCGATGCAAGCAGGTTGGACACAGTAAGCTCCATTATTCCTCTGCAGTGCATCTAGCCCTGGATTGGCAGACTTGATCACAGTTGGGTTTACTGAGCACCGAAGTGAAAGGTCAAAATCTGACAGCATGATGTGACCATCCTCTCGAACTAGGACATTTTCTGGTTTGAGATCACGGTATATAATCCCAAGCATATGGAGGTATTCCAATGCAAGAAGCACCTCTGCTACATAAAACCTGAAACAGCAAGAGAGCAGGTGTCAAATTTAGGTTAAACAAAGCTAGTGAAGACTGATAAAACAAAGCTTAATAGACATGCCAGAATTTCCACATTAGCACCTATACATTTTAATGTTCAAACAATCGAACAAATGATTATGAGTACATAGATTGCAAACTATCAGAATACAAAAGAAAATGTTCGGATGGACATACAAAGCTTTACTAATGTCTCCAAATCCTCCATCAGGAGACCTAAACAGTTTACCCATTATCATGTAAAAGTACAGTTAAATATCTTATGCACCTGACTCTGGAAGTACAAACAAACTATTCCCAAGAAAAATGCAGATATAATAATTTGTAAAAATGAGAGTGTTGAGACAAGAAGCATTTCATAACTCCTATCAACAAGCTAACTAACAAATTTATGATTGATGTAAAATTTATTGGAAACAGAAGCACATACTTTGCTGCTTGCTCTGAAAAGTATTTTCCAGGCTGCCTTTGCCGAAGAGTGTGCAGGTCCCCTCCCGGACAGAATTCCATAACCAAACATGAAAACTTATCTGTCTCAAAATGAGTATACAAGGTTGGTAGAAATGGATGATCCAGGGACTGAAGGATCTCACGCTCAGTCTGAGCTCGAAGCAGCTTCTTCCGACTTGCCAACGATGTCTTATCCATGACCTTCATTGCAAAATAACTCCTTGTACCACTCAGTTCTGAGAGATACACACTACCGATATCACCAGAACCTAACTTCTTCAGCAGTCTAAAATGATTCAGACCAAGAACATTATCTCTGGATTTCACCACATGGATCGCCTCCCACCTTGAATCATTCCCTTTGTGTGGCTTTGTAGTAGCGCTGCTCATGCTGCTGCAAGAACTCTCATCACTTATGTCACTGCCTGTGCTCGCGCGACACATGCTACTCTTTCCACTCTCAGTGAAATCAGCCCGTGTACTCATCGTAGCACTACCACTGGTCTTCCTCAAACTACTTGTCCCATCACTCACTTTAGCAGACGTGAAGCCATCACTGGTACTGCTCTTTTGGGACGTTTTCTTTTCCTTATTCCCATTACCATCCAAGCTTTCCACCACTTTCAATTCCCCAGAATCGCCATCTAGGACTGATGATGTATCCTGGACGCTAGGACCTGAAGAGGTGTCTGAAGTATCCTTGTCTATCACAGAAGACGGAGACACTTCGTGCAGAGGAGATGGCATCGGTTCCTCTTCAATCACCTCCACTCTGGGTTCATGTCTACCATCTTTCCCTGATTCCTTCGGTTTTGCTGTTTGCCCAGCCATGCTCTGGGAAACAGATTTAGAAGACATGAACCGAGCAGCAGTTGATCAGAAACAGGCAGGCGCAGAATCTAACTGGCAGGTCAACACCCCAAGCTCTCCACCTTCTTCAAACATTCAGCAGCGATTCCTAACTTCTGATCTGCAAATCAATTAGCCCCGTTAGCAAAAGAGTCTCCAACAAATCCAGATAATAGACCGAGCAATCCAACAAGAACAAAGAAATCAACACACAAACAATAATCCAAAGAGAACAAGACAGGTAGAAAACCGGAACAGAAATCTAACACACGATTCCTATCAGGGAAAGAAAAACGTAGGAATCTTTTCAGGACCCAGAAATCACCTTGCAGACTCCCCCACAAGCTACAAGGACAACAGATCCAGCGCCCCATAACGACGCATCAACACTCACCAAAAGGCGAAGCACTAGAACGAGGGCCTAAAAATCACGAGCCCCCACCCCCCGCATTTCCCACAAAAATAGGGGGAAGTGGGCCAGCGCCAGAGAGATAAACAACAAAAGGGAAATATTTTAGCTATTCCCAAAGGGAAGAACTAAAGAACGCGCATTTGCAACCTGGAACAGCTGCAAGCTCACAGGACGCACAACTCCTTGCCCCTACTTTTCTCCCCCAAAAAGAAGAGGCAGGTATGATGGAGCACACCGGGATCATATGAGTCGCGACAGCACAGCACATCCGCATGTGGTGTGCTCGGCCCGCATCCGCGTCAGGACATGGGAGCACTAACTCGGGTGGCCAGTGAATGCGGCAGCGGGGGATTTATAAAGACGCGGGAGAAGGAGAAGGAGGTGGATTGGATCTGGAAAGTGATGGGTGGCATTAAAGCAACAGATCAAGATGGACATCCCTACCTGGGGAAAATGACACCTAAATCAATCAGTCAGTCAGCGGCCGGTCTCGCCGGCAATCGGAAGAAGAGGAACAGGGCGGTACCTTTGCTAAGTCCGAGAAGCCGCCATGGCGCCGCCGCTGGTGCTGGCTGAAGGCTTTGAGAGGGGAGAAACTGCGGCGGCAGCGGCTATGGGCTATTCATCTAAATGAGCCATGGCGACCGCGAGAGGCGAAGCTGGATCTGCATCCTCGTGGCGAGCTGAGACTGTGAGGGCGAGCACTAATTTTGGTGTGGGGCTTGAGGATTCAGGATGCGAGAGATCAGAGAAGTGCAAAGAGACGAGTGTGCGAGGAAGGGACGGGTCAAAGGCAAAGGTTGGTGGTAAAAGGACGGGCTTTTTGGGTGGATCAACAAAGCGGTTACTCACTAATCTAATCTTGATGTGCTTGGGGAAACTGCCGGGCACAGCGTGCAGGGCGTGGTGGGTCTCTCGCTGCCCGAGACTCGCGGGCAACAACCCCTGTGCCTCCAAAATATCTGACAGGTGGGGTTTGATTCTGGTAAAAACTCCATTTTTTTAAGAAAATTAAGAGCTCCATTTCAAACGTAAGAATTTGTGTACAAGATTGAATTGGTGGTAATTCAATCAATTTCGGTATAGTTCTTGTAGAGTTTCTTCAAAATTGAATCATTACAAGAACAGAACACTGATATGAACCATGTTGGTGAAAAACTGAACATGTAAAATCGAATCAGAACAACAAACAATTCATATCATTGATCTGTATATTGGTAGTAGCTGACAGTAAATTGGCTGCTTTGGGAATTCTCGTGTTCATCGGAATGGCGCCGAGTAGCAATAACCTGCAGACAATCATATAGCTGGGGTAGGCGTGGTCTGCAGTCCATGGCCGGCAGTTTTAGCAACGGAGGATAAAACAATAGCGCGCGTCACCATTAGCGCTACTCGCTAATCTCGAACGCCCAAAAGCAGCCTCGGAATTACACCTCGAAATTTCGAGGAGAGCGATTTAACTGATCGCCCGTGATTTGGCGCTTCCGTTGATCTCGGTTGGGCTGCGCCGGTCTTGAGGTGGGCTAGCAGTAGAAGCTAGAACAAAGAGACTGAAATCATAGCCGCCGGGATCGAGGCCGTTCTTCTTGCCATCCGCATAATAATAACCTACGAAAACGATTTCCTGTGCAGTACAAAATGAATACTACTCCAGTAGTACTAGTAAATAATGCAACTAAAAAAAGATAGTAAATGTGAATGCAGAGATCAAAGCCCCTGAAGGAAAACTACATGGAAATGGACGTGCAGAGCAGAATTGAACTGTTTTGTGAAACCTTCACTGGTTGTTAACCTGTTATCGCCATAACTCCATCGCTATCCTTTCGAGCTCGGCACGCCTCAGGGCAGACAGCAACCTGAAACCTGCCAATCGACGAGCACTACGGCGACATACTACGACACATGCCATCTCTTTTCCTGAAACTTTTCTCCCCGGCCGGGGTCTCTTTCCCTAACCCCGGACAGTAGCCTCCATCCCTTTCCGGCTATGCCACTAGCTAGTACGTGGTCCATGGATTATTGGATATACGCATCTAATCTACACATGTATCATGGAATCTCTGAGGTGTTAGGTTTAGGCCAGTGTTAGGTTACGCCGCTGAACGCTTGACCGTTCCCTGGTTAATTGCTGCATGCTATACTTTTGTCTAATTAAGCATGCAGCAGCTAAGTGCGTCCCCTTTCCAATGAGCCATCGCCAGTGAGCGAGACGGCAAGCCGGCGTAAACAATTCGTGAGGCCTTTGTTTAATCGCGATACAACAAAGCCTATGTTTGGAGCCATGAGCAGCGGCACATGGAGCCCCTCATGGCCAAAAGCTAACCGCCCATTAAACTATCAAACACTGTTTCAAATGCTCTGAAGCTGCATCAGTTCATGTGCAGCGCCACAAGCTCAGTGTAGGTAACTGTGATCAGTGATGACTGGTTAACTCGGTGAACCAGATCGAATATGCTTGCAGGCTGACGGCGTGGTCGCATTCTTGCTTGCCGAGAGAATGAGAGATCATGAAGAGTCTGTGATGATGTTGATCGGTGTAATGCCGGTGGAGAAGGACAAGACGAGGTGGCAACGGTCGGAATGGGTTCATCCTCTGCCGCGTCTGCTGAAGACGATTATTCTGTTCCGAGAAAGCGATGATGGTGACGGACAATGCGGCTACTGATGGACGATGGTAATTGTGTAAGTGTAAAAGATGCGCGAGGACAAAAACGCCAGCCTTTACCGGTCGTCTACAGGTAAAGGTGATACTAGAGTAAAGAGCCAATTAGCAGAAAGTAATTAAAGAGCAAAGAACCAATTAGCAAAAGGCTTCCACACGCATAACACGCATCAGGGACTGAATGCGGAGAGCGACAGAAACACCGGCAGGCGCAAGAGCAGTTGGCACAGATGGATCCGAGGAGGCAGGATGCGTTAGGCGGAATCATCAGAAAACACAAGGCGATTAGCCAGTTGGGATGACGGGCTGACACGACACCCTGTCGGCGTTCTCGCACACGGTGGTGTTTGTGGCAAAGTTGCAGTTCAGGTTTCTGATGACGATGCTGGATGCCTGGATGGAACAGGGAGATGAGCAAAGAGAAATCAAGACGAAAGGTAGCATGCAGGCAAAGGGAGATCTCGTTCGGGAAAAGCACCTTCGTTCATTCGTTCATCAGAAAAGTAAGCAAGCACATTTAGCTGTCAAAGTATATTCAGTACTAGCAAAGGCTTGACGAAGTGGATGCCTAATTGGGTAGGTTTAGAAGTTTTTGATCTTTTGTCGAGGACTAATTCATGATATGGATGGCATGCGCTCGAAACAATCGCATCAAATCAAAGGAATAAAGAGATGCAACGAACGCGTTTTCTTTTCAATATGACGAGCGTAGGGGAAAAAATGACAATAGTAGGAAATGGAGGGAAGAAGCCCAGCTGAGTATTCACATGGGCCTTAGGCCTACTAGCTCTTTAACAGTTGTTTAGCCCAGAGCCGAGTATTCACAAGGGCCTGGGCCTACTAGCTCTTAACATCTGTCTTCTCGAGACGCCGGCGGCGTTGGTGCGGTCGGCGGCGATGCTGCGGTCGGCGCTGCGACGGGGAGGGGAGGCCGCGCGGCTGGCCGCGTGTGAGGGGGGATCGACGAGGGATATCCTCCGGATGCGCATAGCAGAGCGGGAGCGTCTGAGGCGGCGACGGCGCGACCCAGGCCGCGACGAGTTCTTCGTGCCGACGCCGGAGTCGCTGGCGTGGCTTGACTCGGTCTCCCTCCCCATGGTGCTCACAGCCGCTGCCGTAGCCCTCTTCACCAAGCTCCTCATGATGGTAGATTCCATATCCTAAGCCTTGCAAGTTTATCTGAATTGGTTCCATCCTAGGGTCGATGTACATTTACTTGAGAATTAGACGAATCATTTGGTGGATGGATGCACTGATAGGAACAAGGAGAGATATGCACAGGTGGTTGTGAAAAAACTGTAGATGAAGGATTTCTAGGAGAGTAATTGCAGTCTTCTTTAGTTGAGGATGTTGCTTCTAATCTCTATAACAATAACAACTAAAGGGAACGTTGCCCCCTTTGATCCTCTGTAAGTTTGTGTTGTCCGAAGTGTGAAATCGCAGTATGGAATCAGTTAGCTATACTTAGTATGAGCTTGAAAAATGTCTTAATTTCTCAGTTTGAAATCTGTATTCTTCATCCTTCTCGTGTAGAAGGAGCAATGAAGATAAAGGCTAATGTTTGAAGTCAGGAGTAACAATTTACATATTGGCTGTTGCATAATGTGTATGGGTATCGAACAGGCATCTAAAATCATTTCTGTTGCCTAAATACGCCAGCAAAATCTTGTTGCTTTTTATTGGAAAATTCTGATTGCATTTTGAAACTTGTTTGCTATTTTCTGGGAAGGAACATGAATCTACTGATCAAGAAAGGAGGGAGCGCAAGATAAAAAACAGCCACCCTGATCAAGGAAAAGTAAGGATGCTTACTCGTGAAGAATGGGATGAGATCCAAGAAGTCAGGCCAAGGACCCCATTTGAATCGAAATTAGCTCGTCCGCATGCCCGCCTTAGAACTGGAGAGCCAGTGCATTTGGTCAGTATTTCTGTATTTGGTATAATTTTCTTATTATGAGTTGAAATAAAGTTTCCTGATACTATTGCTGTGACAAATTATGGCATTGTCTATCTCTGATGTTTGGGTGATACCATTTCAATGTGAATAACCTACTGCTATAATACTGTCATCATCTAAATATTCTTAATATTCTCTGATAACAGTGCAACCTTGTGCTGCCATACTGCTTTAAGCCATCCTTTATGTGTAGCTTGTTTTATGACTGATCTTTGTTGCCCTGGCTTGTAGGAGGATGTCAAGGATTGGGCTACTGATGTGATCGCAGACGCTTTTACTAGAGTGCAAGAGAGCAGTAAGCAAAAATGATTCAGAAGAAATGTAGAAGAGCTACTACATCTGCTTTAAGGTTTCCTCAATTCATAGCTTATGAGGGGTTTCAGTTTTTTTTTTCAACTTCCTTTGCTGTGAATGATACCCATTTTGATGTACAATTGTTGCCATGCTGTAAAATAATCTCTGTACTTTTCAAAATATTTGAATGTGGATCTGAATCAATTTTCCCTGAGCAGTTTCTGACCTCTATTGCTTTGATCAGTCGTCTTCCTATGCGATCACCGATATTAATTAATAGTAACCCCCTCCATCACCTATATCATTTTGATACAACATGATATTTATTTTACACAAATAGGTGATGGTGCTGTTACTACAAGGATGTCCATAGAGTATGTTGCCTTGCTACGTACTAGATGGATAGTCTTTCTTGCTCAGTTGTTAAATTTGTATGGATATGACTAGTTGGAAAATGTAAAGGGGAAAAAGCACGAAAAGCAACAAATACGTTTGACGATTGTTTTAAACGTGACTATTCCAAAAGTGACTCTAGGCCATGGCTGTAATAAAGTTGATTCTCTAAAGTTGCGTCCATTTGACATCCTAAACGTCAGTGCAAATCTTATGCATCAAATAAAAATGGAGGTAGTAGTAAGTTATACCCTTGTGGCTCCGGTGCAAATCTCATACGTCAAAGTAATGTGTACTACCCTAGTGTAGCTACATTAAAAACAGGATCTCCTGTACATTCTAACAAGGAAGCTTTAAATAAATTCTTAAAATTCTGTAGGAACGTTAATGTGAAACCTATTATCAGAGGAAATTCTGAATAAAACAATGGTTTGTCAGAAGGTGTAATTCAGAATAAAACAATGCAGCATCTCTCGTACTCCACAAAACCACATTCAACAGAGAAGGTAGCTTTAAATTCTTAGAATTTGGTAGGCATGTTATAGTAAAACCTCTTAACGGAGTGAAGCTCTGAATAAAGCAATGTTTTGTTAGGAGGTGCCATTCAGAATAAAATAAGTGTAAGATGCCCCAAAGTCAGCATTTGATCCATATTTTCAGCATCAGGCTTTCTCAATATTATTATCATGTTATATTAATACTGTATATTTTAACTCCGTTGCCTAGGCGACTATTCTAGCACCAAACAAGATACCAGAGTATTAACATTGATCACAGGCACAGTATTGAATTCATTCATGGGTATTACATAACACGCACAACACGCAAGACAGGTACAGCAGAGCATTGACCCTTCTAGAAAATGACACTCATAAGTTCATTATGGACATCTTATCATGACCAATTGAAAAGAAAAAACATCTTCCTCTCCACCATTGACCCTTCCAAAAATCACACTCAGAAGTCCATTATGGACCAAGTAACCTTGTCACGTAGCTTATCATGACCAACTGGAATATCATCTTCCTCTCCACCATTTACCCTCGGAGTAAATGAAATGGTGCGTTCACACGTACCATCACGAGTCTTGGCAACAATTACGAGAATGTCATTCACGGAGACAGATACAACAGGCCGCATAAGTTGGATTACTCCTTTACCATCACCAGTAAACGAACCATACAGCTCCCTGTCGTAGAGCACAAGTTCGTTCTGGGTACTGGCGTTGTGGGCAGTGATTTGTCCATCATAATTTCCCTGTATAACTTCAATTGCAATAGTACCTTCCACTGCATTTTTCACAAATCCATACAACACATCCACAGTGCTGAGCCTGGTTGCAAGAGACATGCACCTGATCGATGGTCCACCTCTTATGCACCTGATCGTTAAGAATCCTTTACTAAGTTCTCTGCACTGGTCTTGATGGTACTTGATCTTCAGATTGGTCTCAATGTAAACATTACCAATTAAAGCGAGTCCTCATTTAGGGCCTATCAAGACCAATGATTCATCCTGTAAAACAATTTTCATGATACCTGAGTGTTATATTCCGAAGAGTTAATATTCAGCTTAGTTTCACATAAAAGGTGCCGAATGTTCAATGCTAGTTTTATTATGTGACAGCCAGAAGTACAAATGTAATTGCCTTATCAAACATGATGACACAAAAGATGTATCATCATCTAAATCTATATTCCTATACTTACACCTTTGGATGCTCATTTGTTTACGAGCAATAAAAATAAAAGAAGAGTTGTTTCATTCTGAACATATGTATTCCCCAAATATTACGATAGATGACTGTCATATGACATCCTGATAATTGTGATAATTGCCGGTAGCTATTACGTAAAATTCAAATTTTAGTCGGAATGGAAATTAAAATAATACCAATACCACATAGAGGGTTGACAACCACTAGCAGTTACATTATTATTAATAAATGGATTGCAATTGTGGGTGCATGTTTTAGCTTTTTCACCAAATGCAAGAATCCACAATTTGAGCTCTTTACTTAGCCTAAAGTACATACCTCAGAGTTGATTATTTGGCAATGGTTTCTATCACGGCGGAAGAGATAAACACACTTGTGATCAATGTTGTCTCTGGCAATGACAGTACCATACACATGGATTGGAAAGCCAACATCAGAGCAGCGAATCTTCATGGAGAAGATGTTTATTGCCTCACACAACTCATAATCATCCTTATCCTTGTAGAGTGCATCAGTGAATCGCATCGGACCAAGGGACGCTGTTGTGCAGAAAAACGAACGAAAAAAAACTAAGTCTCTGCAAATTAAATTCGATTCATGCTTATAATTGAGGATGACATAAAAGCTGTAAGTATAGGGAAAATCAGCAGAAACATTTATATATTGACAGAAAATAGGATCCAGATTACATTAACATGGCATAAAATTAATCTAGAACCTAAATAAATTAACAATAATAGTCTTAGGGCACAGAATTATAGCTTGAGTGATTGTATATAGTAGACACCAATCAATCAACCAGCATAGGTTTTTCAATGTTTCATGGATAACAGGAAAAAGAAAGATGGGAACCGGATCATCATAATATGAACAGAGATGAAATACTCACACTCCACGTCGAGGTCGAATTTTCTGAGGTCAATGTGGTGGAATCGGGTGTAATATGTACCCCCCTGCTTCGGATCAAAGTCGAGGAGGCGATTTTTTAATTCCAACTGCAGGTCGACCTCGTGTTCCTGCCTGTACCGCTCCATCTTCCGCCGATACTATAACATCTCCTTCTCCACCTCCGCTAGCTTAGCCTCGTCGGTGAAAGGCTCTAAGCCTGCAAGCTCCTTCCTAACATCTTCTTTCATCACGACGGGCCTCTTGTCGGAAGCCAGGGCAAAGACGCCGCGCGCGCTTGGCGCGCGGGGCATGCGAACGTCATCAGAATCCTGGAAGAAGTCGCCTTGCCCGCGGGGCATGGGTACCCTACCGCCGGCCATGAGCACGGTCGACGCCGACCAAGTAGGGTTTGCGACGCTATTTCCTTCCTAAAGTATGTGGGCTTTTTTTTTTTTTTGGACATGTGGACTTCCGAAAGGACATGCTGAAGCACGAAACGCTCTCGCGATCCGGACTGGCGCTCATATGGACAGCGCCTGAGGCAGAGGGGGACAGTAGGGGCGGTCGCCTTGGGCCCCCAGAACCAGAGGGGCGCCTTGCGGAGAATACCGTATAGCGTGTATATATACACATGCTTCCGCCGTATGGGTCACGTCTTCGCACTCACCCAAGGTGATTAGCATCGCACGCAGGCAGCCCGTCGCCACCGCGACGATGCCACTGACGACACTCATTCCCTATCAGACCTTATTTAGAAACTCATCAATACACTTTAATTTATATGGTTTAAGAGAAATTAAAAAAGAATTTAGTTCATTTTCTACCCAATCCACTTTAATTTATATGGATTAAAATTATCCAAACAAAGTCTCAAACATGACGTCCCTGGCACGTCGACGCCTACGGCTTGCCCGAACGGCCATGCTCTACTCCTCTTGCAAAAGACCAACAAAGTTGTACGAACTAGAGGATGATGCACGTGTTTCTCATCAAGATCACCTCAATCTTCAAACATAGAACTAGCACTACAGCAAAAATCATATGTAGCCATGGTATAAAATTTTATGTAGCGACGATTTCAAAACAACCTGCCGTTATAGTGGTAGAATAAGATTTAGTGGCGGCTCATGTTGTGAACCGCCTCTAAAAATCGATTTTTAAGGGTGGATCATAATATGGGCCGCCGCTATAAATTAGATCTATAGTGGCAACCCATATTGTGAATCGTCCCTAAAAAACAATTTTTAGGGGCGATTCACATCATGGACCACCGTTAAAGCCCACTTCACAGTCTACCATGGCCCACTCCCTCTCTCCCATATAAAAATATCAAACCCTAATCGGCCAACCCCCACTCCCTCCCTCCTCGACTCCTCAACCGCGCCGCCAGGTGTCTCTCTCGCCCTCCCCGGATCCCCCACCCCGGCGCTCGATCCCCCTCCCCTGATTCCCCACCCCCACTCTTTCTCTCTCGCCTCTCCTTCCCCAAGCGGCGACGGTTGGGGCCCGTGGCGGCCGCGAGAGGTGCCCTCGATGGCTAGAGGCGGCCGCGACGGCTCGGGTCCATGGCGATTCGGGAGGCAACCACAGCGGTCCACCCCGTCACCGCCTCTATCGCCCCCAGCGCTCGACCTCGCCCGGTGACCTCTTCTCCCGGCCTGGCGACCTCCTCTCCTCCCGGCCCGGCAACCTCCTCTCCCCCTGGCTCCCGACGACCGGCCCGGAGGGCGAGCGAACGATGCCTCTCCCTCCTCGAGGCGCGACGGCGGGTGGATCCAGGCACAGTGGTCGGGGCGACAGGCGAGGTAACCATCTTTGGTGAGCCTAGATCTACAGTGGTGCGTGGATCAGCGGTGGATCTAGAGCGGGCGGGTCTGGCAGACGGGCTAGACCATGTTTTTTTTTATTTTTTTCCCAAAAATTCGTACCCGCCGGTACAATATGATTTTTACCGGTGGTTTGTTTCTACCTGTGGATGAACCACCACAAAAAAAAAAGAAAAGAAAAATCTTTAGCTGCAGTTTCATAGCGGCGGGCTGGTTGGCCCGCCGCTATAGTATCATTTAGCCGCCACTACAGGCCATATCTATTGTAGTGTAGACTGACGGTGATAACGGCTTCTTCTAGATTGAACTAGACATACATCAAAGTCGGGAGGCATACTTAATTATTCATATCATATGCTACATATTGAGGTAGTGTTGATGAAAAGTTTCGTATATTTAAGGCCTAGAAATTGAGATAATCTTGATATATAGAAATATCTTGGTAATGATACATATTTTGATCCTTATATGTAAGACTGACTCTAACAACAATATCCAAATGCATTTTTGCCTCTCCAAAGCCTATTGTGCACCATGCATCCATCTCTAACAAAGACATGTAAATAGGAAGCCATTTTGCATCTGAGGAGAGAGGAGAACCAAAATTGCATTCCCTCTCTCCTCTGATGCATTCTTGTGCGAGCGAGCGAGGTTGGCGGGGATGCGCAAAGAAGTTGGTGGGGACGGGTGGCACTCGCGGAGGCAGAGCCGAAGACGGAGGCGCGGGAGAGATACTCACACTCTCCTCTCCACTCCATTTCAAAATGCCTCCTCCCTTCTCCCGCTCCTGCTCCCGCTCTCGTAGCAACCCACGACCTCCACCCTGTCCCCCGCTCCCGTTCCCGCAGCAACCCCGATGGCGGTGCGGCTGTCCAAGCAGGGCGCCAAGCGCGGGCTCGCGTCCTCCCTCATGGACGCCACCGCGCTGCTCCGCTCTGCCTCCTTCAAGGCTGACACCTATGTCGCTGCCGTGCTCCCCCCCACCCCCCCCCCCCCCCCCCCCCCCCCCTCTCCGAGCTCCGCGTCCTCGCCGACCTCAAGGAGGACCTCCTCACCAACCCACCTGGACCCCATCTCCATCTGGGGCGTCCCGCTCAACTCCCGCAACTCCTCCGCCAAATCCACTGCCCCAAACCCACCGCCGCCGGACGTGGTGCTCCTCAAGTTCCTCCGAGCTTGACGGGAGGCGACCACGCGTGGGCAGAGGCGGCAGCGGGAGGGAGGCGCGCTCGGCGCAGCGGAGGCGGCGAAGCACGGGGGCAGCAATGCGCTGGGCGGGCGCATCTCTGTGTCAGGGCGAGCGGAGGTGGCGATGCTCGAGTTTTGCCTCTCGTCTGTTGAAGACCGTAGTTTTTGCTTTCTTTCTACTCAACTGTATACACGATGCAAAACACATTTTGCTTCTCCAAAATGCAACATATTGTTAGAGTCAGCTGAGCATCTCCAACTGTTATGAAAAAAATGACTCCCAAAAGATTGTTTTGGGGAGTAGCTAAATTAATATTGGGAGGAGAAAAACTTGCCTTCTCCAACAGTTCCCAATTTCCAGTTGCAAAAATCTTTGAAATATGAACACGACAGCATTTTTCTAGGCCAAAATATGGTCTGGTCGTTGCTGTGAGAGTCCTCAGATCGTCCTGACAGTTCGTGGTCTTAGTGCTGCGCTCATCCGCCTGGCCTTCATGATCTCGTGTCCTGCATCTAGAATTCTAGATGGAGTTTTGGGCGAGTACAACGGCAAGCCAAGAGTTGATCATCGCGTCCTGACATTCGTTCCTGTGCCTATCCTGATCAGCTATTAGGCGTTCCAGTTCAAACATCATTAATTGATCAACGTTGAGGGCAACCAGAGCTGCTCGCGTCCTTGTGTTCATGAACTCGGCTCCAAACTCCAAAGCAGTAGTCTAGGTGCAGTTGCTTGGCAACTTCAGCGGCATCAAGGCAAGAGCAGCGAATAATTGTGTGGCAATCGGAGTGGGGACGATGCGAAAGTTACAGTTGGGAGTGCCGAAAAGGTAAACAAATGTAGCGATGCTTTTGGGAGAAATAAGATGTGTGTATATTTGGTAACGTTGTTTACAGAACGGTTGGAAGGAATTTTTTCATCTAACATCCTAAATTAATATTTAGAAAATATGTTTATAAACCTATTAAAGATGCTTTTAAGACCCTATTTTTGGTTTCGCCCTGGGGCGGCCCTGCTCATGGAACTCGTCACCATGATGAGGGCTGTATGGCATCGAAGGGCAGACTGGCCAGTGGCCATCCAGGCACCCACCACGATCTCTGGGCGATCACCTTGAACGCACGGAATGGGAATGCTGAGCAGTCATCACCATGATGAGGGCTGGTGCCAACAACACAGCTGCAGACGAACCTGTTTAAAAAATGTGGATTTTTTATAAATTGATTTTCAAATAAACCTTTTTTATTTTTGTATTCCCAAGAATTGTATTGTCAAAAAATGATCCTTTCTACGGCGCCGAGCCGCCTGGCGCCGTAGAATCATGACACGTTGTAGACCCACACGTCAGCAGTTAGACAATAGAAGTTGTGTTGGGCTGGCATTCAGGACGTCAGTCTTTGGCATTATACAGTAACCTATAGGGATAATTACATAAATCATCTCATAAATTATTTTGAGTTTGATATTTTCACACCCATAAATGTTTTTATTCCAAATTCCCACCCACCCAATAAGTTTAGTTGCAAAAGTCATCCCAATTGGCACATGTTTAATTGATTTTATATGTTTTATTGATATAAATTTAAAAATAAACATAGTTAAATATTTTTAATGTTGTTAAATATTTTTAGCATGTAATTTTTTCTTATTTTAAAAAAAAAATATATTCAAATTTCAAACTTTATGAAACACAGTTTGAACTTTAATTGATATTTTTGCTATATGTTCTCTATAAAAATATGAAAATTATACTTTCAAAATTTGATATGTTTGATAAGAACATCATTGGCTACTCTAAATAAAGACAAATATATTGAATAAATTAAACATGTGTATATTAGAGTGATTTTTGCAATAAAATTCACTGGATGGGTGAGTATTTACAATAAAATAACTTATGGGTGAGAATTTTAAACTCCAAATAAATTATGAAATGATTTTATAATTAACCCTAACTTATAAGCATTTGAAGCCACGCGTGTTAGCGCCGTGCATGCTAGGTCGTAGGACCCCTCTTATGCCATCCCTCTCTCTTCACTTTCCCTGCCTGCCCCACGGCCCACGCATGAACATAACAGAGATTTTGCCCTAGGTAAACTCCCTCCACTCCAGTAGTTTCATGCAATAGAAGTGGCAGATTATTCATTCTAATTTTGCGGTTTAGATCTGATGTCAACTAGGGTGTTCAGGACGGCGATCGAGGTACATGGAAATGGGTGCAGCCTTCCTCCACGAGGGCTAGCCATGCACGATTCATTCACCGGCCCTGACCTCCACTATTTCCGTCATCGAGTTTTTTTACTTAAAATAATCATTTTTAATCTATAATTTCAAAAAAGTCTACCCAAAACTAAAATTATAACATCTAATCATTTTTCACATGTCAATCACTTTGACGTATTTAGTCTATAAAATACGTCATATTGATTGGTGTGATTGGGTCCATGTCAGCGTCAACTGTCATGTCAGATCCAAGCGAGGAATGAGGTTGACTGCAAACACGCCAATCCATTTGTCTTGTGTATAAAACACTTCATACTGGTTAGCGTGTTTGGAACTTAATTCTCTTCGGACGAACTAGGCATTGACTGAAGTTAATTAAGTCACGTCCATCCATTTGGTGTGATTATAAAGAAGACACGCCAAATGGATTGGCTCACTAAAATCAAATTGAAACCACGCCGGGCGAGTCTTGGAGGAAAAGTCGTACTGCACCCACCTCATTCGACTCACCCAGGATCAAAAGTCGGTCATGTCTTGCTCGACCCATCGAGGGATGAAGAGCGACCGCTCCCCGCTCAACCCATCTTAGGGTCGACACTCGCCTCCGACTTGCTCGACTCCTCGAGGGACGAAGCGGCGTCAAGCAACCCATAAAGGGGTCAGACGTGACTCGCTTCACTGGATTTGACAACCCTGCCATCCGCATTGTTCGATCATCTCCGGATAAGGGCGAGCAATGCACTGCTACCATGACTATGACAACGACGAGTGGGGGTCCAAAACAATTGACTGAGCCCTGCTCCTGCCAACACTTATCGAGCGGGCCCTGCCCATGTGACTGGACAGCCCAGTGAACCACCTACCGAGCATAAATAGCGAGACGGAGAAACTCAATTGCCTTGACAAGATGGGACGGATCCCAACCCCGAATAACCCGGGACAAGCACAACCCGATGCCTCGACCCTTGACGAGAGGGTCGAGCGGTGCGATAATCAACAACTACCAACCAACCTACCTTAAATATCGTATCCAACAAGCATGCACAGTATCAAGAGGTCAAATCCCTCTGCGTACTTGTTCCTACCATCATCACTGGCGCCCGCTGATGTAGGCAGACGTAGCAAGGCACTCCATGTTGCTCTCGCCCAATGACACCCCTAATAGTGATGGTGCAGGATGACCTGATGGATGATGCGACAACACCTATGTTGTACCCCCCCCCCCCCCATATGGCGGAACACGCCTTCTACAGGAGCGAGGAGGCTCGACCCAATGACAGTAAACGAGGGCACGCCGATACATAGTGCCCTATACAGAAGACTAGGATGACGGGCCCACAAGGACCAACAACTACGCCACCAACCGGAGGCTTCGTCTTCTCCAGCACGGCTTCGCTGACTCCATATGTGTAGAAATCTCTCTCTCTCTCTCTCTCTCTCTCTCTCTCTCTCTCTAAAGCGGGTTCAGGCCCTTGAAATATAAAAGGGGAGGCCTTTCTTTTTCCGTGGACAAGAGCAGAAACAAGCCAAGAAAGACACTCACTCACACACTCACGAATACCTTAGACTTAGAGACTCTTCCTCTCTCGCCACTATTGTACACCCTGGTGCAAGTAACACGAGCGAGCTCGAGAACTAGACATAGGGGATTTTTCTGAACCAGTATAACCCCCATGTCCTCTTACATAACTATTACTAAACTTGGAACACGCACCCTTAAAAAAAATTCTACTCGCCGGTGATCTAAACACCGACAAGTATGGCGTGTTTCATAAACCAAACACGCCAAAGTGAAATGACTAGATGTTGTAATTTTAGTTTTATATAGATTTTTTTGAAATTATAGATTAAAATGATTATTTTAAATAAAAGGCACTTCGCCATCCATCCTTCCTCATCCGGCACTCGTTTTGCCGAGTGCCATATCTCAAAGGTGGCTCTCGACAAATACTTTGACGTGTGCATTTGTCCTCCAGCACTTGAGTTTTGCGGCAAAGCAGCCGTTTTCAGTAGTGATGAAATGCTGGTTGGAGCTAGCTTCTACTAAATCTACAAGCTCCCATCCACATCCACCGGTGAGGTTGCGTGCTACATCGCTCTTAGCACTTAGCTGGGTGCTTTTTTAATTATTTATCTCTGACAAGCAATTGAGTTTTGGAGATTCACGCATGTCCTTGCAAGTTGCTTACTTTTCTGCAGCATCGTCCTCGCTGTTATGATTTTATGATTTTAATTTAGTAAATAAATTCACATGTACAAAACTGGCACGATAGAGTGAAAAATTGTGACATGAATGGAATGATTTTTTGGGGAAAACATATATGGCTGCAGATGGTCCTTTCCTCATTGCTCGTTCATCTTTTACGGTGATGTTCATGTAAAGGATCAGATCTGTATTTTGTTGCTATCTTTATTTTTCTATGTTACACTGAAATTGTAAAGAAAAAGAAATGAATCATTTCTCTTCATGTTGTGCATCCTGGTATCCTATTCTCTTTTCCATGGCCTCTGATTTGAAATTATGCAGATTTATTTTCCTTGTGCACATGTTCAAGTTATTTTAGTTGTGTTCTTGATGTCTACATACTTAAAAGTTACCGTGCCTATTGATTTGGGGAAACTCAATGTTCTTGATGTGTACAGAACACGTTCCAGTGGATGCATCTGATTTTTTCCTTCCATTTGAACCTTTTTCTTAATCAAGAAGGTGTTCCTGGTATTTTTATGAAGTACTACTTAGCAGTACAAAAAATCCTGTACAGATCCTACTTCTAACTTGGACATTTTTAGCACAATAATTATAAATAATTGAGAACTAAAGATGCATTTGAAAAAAAAAAGCAAATGAGTCCGTCATTTCATATGTACCCTCGGAACAACTTTTCTAAGTACAGATGCAATTGAAAAGGAAAATAAAAAGACAAGGATTGAAAATTTGAGCAAGGAGTACAGGATGGCTCCAAAGCTTGAACAGAAACGCGCAGTGAAGTTCGCTTGCTATTTGCGGGCTACTGTACCTGCTTGATTGCCCTGCACAACGAGTATTGTGCTCTACGGCAGTCACGCGGGGCAGTGAGAGCGAGGAGGACAGCCTCATTCCTTCTACGCGGACAAGGAGGTGCAGAGGACGGCGCCAATCATACATGGGCTAATTGGATTGATGTCATTATAATTTTCACGTTTTTGAGATATGTCACTACTATTTTTCTTATTGGAATCCTGCCATTATAATTTCTCCAGTATTGAAACGATGCCATCCTCGACGATTTCTACCTGTTTTTCTATGTTTTGTAGCTACGCTTGTTTCGTATGGACGAAAATGACCCCAGCGTGCCATGAGTCCTTGACCCGAGACTTGGTCCAGTCCTCGACCAGATCCAGCCGCCATTAGCCATTCTTCTCGCCACTGGCGGAGTCCATAACCCTAACCTTGGAGATCCATCGTCTCCAACGTAGCAAACAAGGAGGGATCGGAGAGCCGGAAAGTTGAGACTAGCCGGCGATGGAGGACGGAACCTGAGGGCCCAGGAGCATGCGCGGCGCCGTCTTCGACATCCCTCCGCGATGAAGGTCACTGACAGCTACAACATGAGGTACTCTTCCTAGACCTCTCTTCTTACTCACCTGTAGCAGATGGAGATTAATTTTTTCAAATTCCTGTGTTCATGCAATATATTGTCTCAGTAGGAAATTGTTCCATCTAGAGATTAAGATGTAAGGATTTGTTACTGTGGAACATATGTACCTGGGATACTTAATCACTCGACTAATTGGCCGAGTGGACCGGGGGCTCGGGTATGGTATATTTGGGCTAGAAGATATTTATTGAGATACTTGTTTGAGTAGGCGGCAAGTTAGGTTAGTAGATATGTTGGATAGATAAAATCTATTGTAACCGACTAAGAGATTACCATGTAAATCCCTGCCCTTCGGATATATAAGGAGGGCAGGGGGCCTTTGGCAAGAGACAGACTCGTATTGGAACCCTAATTCCAGTGCGAACCCTAGCAATACAGAAACATCAAACATGACGTAGGGTTATTATCCTTCGGGAGGTCCGAACCTGTATAAACCTTGTGTCCTGTGTCCATCGATCTTTCATACTCATACGCATACCTAGATCTACTATCGAGAATATCTCTCGACAGTTGGCGCACCAGGTAGGGGAGGCGTTGAGTGTAGCTTCATCGAAATCGATGGCTTTCGTCGACATCAAGTTTCGCCCGGGAGACAAGATCTGCTTTGGCACCGTCAGCCTCGTCGCCGAGCGGCACGGGAACCTCGTCAAGCATGAATGTGTGGCCCACTCGGTTGCTGCCACGGCCTATCAGAGCAATCCGACCGGCCGATTCCCGCTTGGCCTCGACAACGCAGCGACAGCTTTCCAGGCGGAAACCCTCTCGAATGGCAACTCAACGTTGTCCGCAACGCCCCGATTGACAACTTTGGTCGATTCGGGTTACACTACGGTTGATCTCCCGGCTCATCACATGGATCAGTCGGACAAAGATCCCAAATTTTTCGACGAATCAAGATTCGTTGTAGCAATCAGCCTTGAAAGCGAGTCACTCCTGGACTTGATTGAAGAGCCGAGTGATTCAGAGAGTTGTTACTCGGATTTTCACGAGGTATTCATGGTGGCACCTGCTGCCCAGGGGCAAGCAGACGGCAAAACATCGGTGGATGCTGCTGCGCGTGGTACCGTGCCGCGTGTAGACGGACATGAAATCAACCTCGAAGATGGTGATCTAGATGTCACCACTCCTCCATTTTGAAGATCGGATGCTCAGTAGAGACCCCGAGTCGTGCAAAACCTAGATATAGGAAACCTTACCTTAAAGCTTGATGGTGAAGACGTCTTCAAAACCCCACAGCACAACATCACGGCCGCGGTGACCCTCCTGCAAACAATAGAGCCCCTGCTCCAGATCTCCCCAGAGTTGACATCTCAGGTCAACTAATTGAAAGCACACATCAAGGCCGCGACTGTACAGGAGATGCATGCGGCATGATCAACGCCGAGGAAATCTGTTTCTGGGGCCGCTAGTTCGGTACCCAGGGAGGACAGAAGAGACCGACAGTGCTCTAACCGGGAGGCAACCCCGCCTACTGTCCCCAGGCGCAGGCCCATTGCAGAGTACCATGATCGGCATCCAAGCGCCGACCTACGCAACGGTATACCACCACGTGATGCACGGGTCCGACTGGACAACTGATACCAGGAGCGCAATGATGCGGCCCGCCGAGAGTACGAAGATGAAGGGTGCCGGCACACTTATGTTGATTACGAATGTGACAACAGGCGGCAGCCACATAGAGACGATCATTACCGTGATCGATGGGACGAGGGCCACCGTGATGATAGATATCGCCGAGAAGCCGACCGCGAATAAGAATGGACTCCGGCCGCTGATGATTATGACGAGGAGGCTGGCATCCGAGCCTTCACTCGGGAACTTTGAACCGTCAGCTGGCCGGTCGGCTTTAAGCCAGTCGACATTGAGAAGTATGATGGCAAGACGGATCCGCGCGACTAGCTTCACGTCTATTCGACAGCCATACGAGCTCTCGGTGGCGACAGCTTTGTCATGGCCAACTACTTGCATGTTTGCTTAGCCCCAGCGGCAAGAACCTGACTCATTAATCTGCCCGACAACTCTATCACCTCCTGGGCAGATCTCTATCGGCAGTTCGTGGCCAATTTTCAAGCTACCTTCAACAGGTCAAGGAATCACTGGGAACTCGGCCGGATCAAGCAGCGGGACCGGGAGCCACTTAGAGAGTACATCCAATGCTTCTGCCGAGTGAAAAATACCATCCCTAACATCTCGGATGCTCAAGTTGTCACCGCCTTCCAGGGAGGACTCCGTGACGATGACCTAATAAAGAAGATTGGGAGGTTGGATGTTGCCGGTGGACTGTCAGCCAAAGAATTGTTCACTATGGCCGACAAATATGCTGCTGGCAATTCGGCTCTATTCCAAGTTCGCCAGTACAAGGAGGCGACCCCAAGGAACCAGTCGGGTCCGTCCGATTATAGCAAGGACGATGATAGGAAGCGCAAGTAAGACCGAACGATGACCAACACTGAGCACCCGACCAGGAGGAAACCAGTCACTCAGGATGACTTCGACAAGATGCTCGATGGCCCTTGCCTGCTACATGATGGAGCCCAAAAAGCCAGGAAATGCTTCAAGCTGAAAAACTTCACCCATCACGTCTTGAAGGTCTGCAAAGAACGTCCCTGGATCCCCAAGGGTGACAGAAAGGACTCGGACAAGAATAACCAAGACGAGGATAAGAAGGACTTCCAAGACCCCGAACGTGAGGTCAATTACATCTGTGGCCGGTCTACGGCCGACTCGAAGCGCCAATAGAAGATCCTCTACAGAGAGGTCCACCCAGTCTCACCAGTGTTACCTCAGTATCTGCGATGGTCAGAGGTTCCAATTACTTTTGATCGGTTCGACCATCCGGATCACATCCCTAGGCCCGGGAAATATCCCTTAGTACTAACGCCGACTGTTAACCGAGTCCGGCTAAATCGGGTACTGGTAGATGGTGGTAGTAGTTTGGACATCCTCTTTGTGAAAACCTTCAAGAAGCTCGGCATACCCTTGACTGACCTCAAGCCAAGTCGATCGCCGTTTCATGGTATGATCCCGGGCATGCAAATAGTCCCTCTGGGACAAATCACTCTGCCTGTGAATTTCGGCACTCGGGAGAACTACAGGACGGAGCACATTACCTTCGAGGTCGCCGACCTCGACACTACGTACCACGCCATTATAGGGCGGCCAGCCATCGCTAAATTCATGGCGCTACCTCATTATCCTTATATGATGATGAAGCTGCCAGGACCAAACGGAGTCATCTCAATCCACTCGGATGTGCAGACCTTATACGACTGCGACAACGGCAGTTGTGAGTTGACCGAGAAGATAGTAGCAGCATCGGAGCTGGCTGAGCTGAAGGAAGCGATCGCAACGGCGAAGGAGGCCATGCTTGACCCTGCTCCAAGGAAAGCGCTGAAGACTACGATACAGGCGAACGCTGTGGAGTCTAAGAAGATTAGCCTAGATGATAATGATGTATCCAAGATCACCAATATTGGGGTGAATATAGGTGATAAATAGGAAAGCGTGCTCATCCTTTTTCTTAGAAATAATAAAGATATATTTGCATGAAAACCTTCTGACATGCCAGGTGTTCCAAGGGAAAAGGCTGAGCACAAACTTCACGTCCGTGAAAATACCAGGCCGGTATGGCAACGGCTTAGACGATTCTCGCAAGACCAAAAGGATGTGATTAGGAAAGAAATCGGCCAACTGCTGGCAGCCAATTTTATTAAAGAATTTTTCCACCCCGATTGGTTGGCCAACCAAGTTCTGGTGCGGAAGAAGAATAAGGAGTGGCGAATGTGCGTGGATTACACCGGCCTTAACCAAGCTTGTCTGAAAGATCCGTTCACTCTCCCACATATTGATCAAGTGGTTGATTCAACGGTTGGATGCGTTCTGTTGTGCTTCTTAGATGCCTATTCAGGGTACCATCAGATTCCCTTAAACCAATCCGACCAGATCAAAACCTCGTTCATCACGTTGTTCGGAGCCTTCTGTTACATAACAATGCCCTTTGGCCTGAAAAACACTGGTGCCACCTACCAGCGGACTATGCAGCGATGTTTAGACAACCAGATAGGCAGGAATTTTGAGGCTTACGTCGATGACGTGGTAGTCAAGACTCAGCTCTCCATCGACTTGATATCCTACCTAGATGAAACATTCGGCAACCTTCAGAAATACAACATGAAGCTAAATCCGGAAAAATGCTTCTTTAGGGTCCCGTCAGGAAAATTACTCGGTTTTCTGGTATCACATAGAGGGATTGAAGCTAATCCAGAAAAGGTAAATGTCATATTACAAATGGGACCTCCACATTTGCAAAAAGACATTCAAAAGCTCACTGGTTGTATGTCTGCGCTCAGTCGGTTTGTATCACGACTCGGCGTCCGAGGGTTACCCTTTTTTTGATTACTCAAGAAGCAAGAATCATTCAGCTGGAATGATGACGCATAGAAAGCCTTGGACAATTTTAGGGCTTACATTAGTGGTCCTCAAGTCTTAATTCCCCCAGAGCCAAAGGAACCTTTGCAGCTGTATATTTCCGTAACCAAACACGTCAGTACTGTGCTGGCGGTAGAACGGGCGGAAGATGGCAAGGCTCAAAAGGTGCAACAACCAGTATATTTCATCAGTGAGGTCTTATCGGAATGTAAGGTACGATATTTCAAGCTTCAGAAATTAATTTATGCATTACTGATGAACTAGGAAGTTGAAGCATTACTTTGAGGATCATCCAATTGAGGTCCACACGTCGTTCGGCCTAGGCGAATTGCTGCACAACAGAGAAGCCACTGGGAAAATCGCCAAATGGGCCGTTGAGCTCAGATCATATGATATCACCTTTAAGTCACGCAACTCGATCAAAGGTCAAGCTTTGTCAGACTTCGTCGCTGAGTGGACAGAATGTGAGTTACCTCCTGACTCACAATAATTATGCTATTGGAGAATGGTGTTTGACGACTCCTTACAACTGGAAGGTGCCGGAGCAGGAGTCATACTGGTATCTCCTGATGGAGCCAAGTTGCGGTAGTTCTTCGAATGCACTTCCGTACCTCTAACAACGCCACAGAATATGAGACGCTATTACATGGACTTCGGACAGCTATCTCACTCGGCGTCCAAAGGATAAGCGTCTCTGGCGACTCGGCGCTAGTTATAAATCAAGTAACAAAGGAGTGGTGTTGTTTCCACGAAAGCATGACAGCCTACTGCACCGAAGTTCGGAAGCTCGAAGACAAGTTTGATGGCATTGAGTATAAACATGTCCTGGCAAGTATAATGAAGAGGCGGATGAACTGGCCAAACTTGGGTCTAGCAGATCTAAAATACCTGATGGAGTATTTCTTGATCATCTGTATAAGCCATCTGTACTAACCCAGCAAACTATTGAACAGTCGGCACTAAAGGCGGGGGCAGTACCGCATGTAGCTGTCATTGAGGTAGATTGGCGCACTCCCTTCATTGAGTATCTGGATCGTGATACACTACCAACCGACAAAGACGAAGCCCTCCGGATTATTCGCAAGTCGCATTCATATTGTATAGTTGATCATCACCTGTACAAGCAAAGCCCACATGGGGTACTGATGAAATGCTTGTCTCAAGATGAAGGCATGGCTATATTAGGAAACATCCACGCTGGCATTTATGGGAATCACACAGGCCCATCCACAATTGCGGCCAAAGCAATGAGGCAAGGGTTTTATTGGCCGACTGTTGGTGCTGATGCCAAGGAAATTGTCTGAAAGTGTGAAGGTTGTCACGTCTTCGCCCGCTAGATGCACGTACCTGCCACAGAGCTCCAAAATATCCCAATAACTTGGCCATTTTTAGTATGGAGTTTAGACATTGTCGGACCTTTCATGAAAGCTCAAGGGGGTTTTGCTCACCTTTTTGTAGCAGTGGACAAGTTCTCTAAATGGATCGAAGCAAAGCCAGTTGGTAAGGTTTCGGCAAAGAAGGCCATCGAGTTTATGACCGAAATAGTCACTCGGTTCGGTGCCCCACACAAGATAATCACTGACAACGATACTCAATTCACAGCAGAGGAGTTTAAAGAGTTTGCGGGCCGAGTCGGCTTTAAGATTGGCTATGCCTCGGCCACCCATCCACAGAGCAATGGCTAGGTTGAGATGGCAAACAGCCTCCTGCTTTCTGGAATTAAGCCTCGTATATTTGATCGGCTGGAAAAGTACGCTCGATAGTGGGTTCAAGAATTACCATCTGTGGGGTGGAGACTTAGAACTAACGTAAGTCGTGCCATCGGGCACTCTCCTTTTTCTCTGGTTTATGGCTCAGAAGCCATGTTACCAACCGAGATTCTTTTTGCCTCCCCCCGTGTGGCAACATATGAAGAAAAAACCTCCAACGACCATAGGTGTGATGACTTGTTGTTTTTAGAGGAGCAGCGCGATTCCACTGTAATTCGATCGGCAAAGTACCAGCAAAGTTTGCGACAAAAATGTTCAAACACGGGGTTTTTCCGTTGGTGACTTGGTTTTGAAGCAAGTTCAGTCTAAGGTCGGTAAGCACAAGCTGTCGGCTCCATGGGAAGGACCTTTTATTATAAAGGAAATCACTCGGCCAGGCGCCTATCGATTGATGAATGAGGACGGGTCGGAACTTCAAAGTTCCTGAAATGTTTTACAGCTACATCGTTTTTATGCCTAATAATTGTAGTTTATTGTACTTCTATTATTGAATATATATATACATAGTGGTCATGATATCTGATTTCGCAATTTTTGATTTCTTGGTATCATCCTAACTCGCGCATGTCGACCAAGCGGGTTACTTAGTCCCGAGGGTTCTTGCCGTCTGTTAGGGACCAAGACAATTCTCCTAATTCGCATATGCTTGACCAAGTGAATTCTTAGTCTCCATGGTTCATATCGGTTATTGGGAGCGTTGTTTAGAGGGCTGACATGAGTTGTGTATTGATTGTGAGTGTTTAATACGAGTTCATACAATACATATACAACGCAGCGCGACCCAAGAATTCATTACAATACTGGTAATGAATCTAGACCTTAGCGATCTATCGAACATTAGTTATATTACAGTAACAGAGTTGTAATATAGTATTTAAGCTTTACAATTCCTTACACTTTGGGTAAGGGATCTAGCTCTATCTGTTTGGCTAATATATGCACTGTTTTTTGTGCCTCAGCCATGAGGGCTTCACATTGCTCATCAGAGAAATCTTCATGGAAATCCTCGGCTACCACGTCTAACTCTATGCTGGGGATGTGAGACTTTGTAATTACCAGTACTTGTCGAGCATGTTCTTTCAGTCGGCTGGGTGCCCCTTGTAGCCTCGTCATCAGGTCTCAACATCGAGATGGTTTTTCTTCAGGATATATGTATTGGGTGACCACCTCTGCATCCTTCTGAAGAGCTGCAAGAGACCATCAAAGGTTTTCATCACCCTCTATAAATTTCTTCTACAAAAGATCATAGGACCTCTTTGATCCTACAGGAGTACAATAATCATATATGTCCAGTACAATGAACTTCGATATAAAGGTATTAGATGAAAAAACACTTACCTCTTAGGCGTTTCTCGGCTTCTACCTTTTCAGCTTCAAGGGTGGCAACCTTTTCCTTATACTCTTCTTTTAGCTTTTCAACTTCTTTGAATGCTTTCTGGAATTGGTTTAGCTCATCCACAGCCTTTTTGAAGATTTTTTCAGCCTTGATTAATTCGGTTTCTAGTTTTGTGTTTCTCTCCTTTTGGCTTTTTATTGTCTCTTCAGCGCCTGTCGGTTACAAATATTTTAGTACATATATATATATTTTTGTATGCATAAGTATATTCATTTTTATCATCAACTCTTTTCTTTCATGAATTTTGTGATTCTTGCATTGTCTTGAAGTCGTCTTTTAGCTTTTCAAAATTTTTCTTGATCTCTACTGAGTCCTGGATCTGCTTCTTTAATTCTTGATTCTCGGACTTCAAAGTTTCAATAGCTTGGGAAGACGACTCCAGTTCTTTTATACGGCCTTCGAGACTTGCAATTTGAGCGGCCGACTAGGCATCCTGTTTTTGTTTCAATTCTAGCGACCGCGATGCCTCTGTATGGACGAGGTCAAATATTCATATTCCACAGATAGCATGTGAGGTATAGGCTTTATTGATCTCATACCTTGTAGCTCGAATTGAAGTTCATCAACTTGAGATGAACGGGCTTTTAGAGCAACTGATAAGCGCCCGACTTCTAGTCTCTCTTTGGCAAGCTGATCTTCTAAATCGACGGCTTTTGCATAATGCCTCTTGACAAGTTGCAGAAGCTTACTCTTGTTGGCCATATGGGTTTTTAGAGCCTGCAATGATGGTGAATTATATGTTTGAAACTTCACGGTCAGGAATGGTGATTATTATTGACAAAAAGGGAAGAATACCTGGAAGGAATGATAGGCTTTTTCAATATGTTCTTCAAAATTTTTTTAATTCCGCTTGCTCTGCCGACTCATCAAATCTGGTGATGGCAAATCGGCCAATATGATATACTGACCTAGTCGGCGTTGGCTGATCTGAAGCACCTTCTCTTACCACTCGGTGAATAGGAGTCGGCATGATGTTTTCCTCCGGACCGATTGGATATTCATATGTTGGTTCTGGCATAGTTTCAAAAACCAGTGATGGCTCTTCGGGTTCGGTGGAGGCAGGAGTATCAGCACCCGTTGCCATCTCAGACTTATTCAGGTCCGGGATATTGGGTGATTTAGCCTGGTTATCTTCTGGCTGGGTGGATTCGGGTGCACTCTTTAAATCACTCGGTTTCTCTGCCGAGTGGTCTGGGACATCATCTCTGGATGATCCGACATGTGGTGTCTCCTGGTCTTTTTCAGGAACTGGACTTTGCGTCGAGACTTCTTCAAAAGACGACCGCCCGGACGACCTGTCAATTAGATAGAGATTACATATTTATTCAAATGGAGAGATAAGTTTCAAGTTACATTGTTTTGTTTACCTTGAGCGACGTTTGAATTTTAGGCCTGACACTCTTGGTGGGGGGCTGGTTGGCCTTGGGGCACCTGTTGTGTCTGGTGCCGCCTCATGGGTGCCTGCCTTGCTTGGTTCACTCGGACGATTTTGTTCTTTTTCATCCGTGGTCCGTTGAGTGGTGGAGGCTTTCTCTAAAGTCTTTTTCTTCGCCTCTTCTTGAAGTCTAGCTAATCTTTCAGCTAGCGACTCTTCTTCGTCAGAATCTTCAATATGCGCCTTGCGGCACTTGGAGGCTGAAGGTTCTGCAATATATGTGATGTATAATTTGTTAATAAACATAATGAAAGAGGTATTAATTTTTCAAGCAGCGAGGTGGGTGACTTACTGCACTCCTATTAGTCAAGGAATGATGTCCAGATTTTGCACTCCCTGGAGTCCAATCAAGAAGTGATGCAAATATGTTCTCCAGACGCAATATCAATTCCCTCTCTGACAATATTTCTGGTACTTCCATTGTGGGGTCTGAGTCTAATTGAAATTTCTATCCTGGAACATGGCGTTTCTTGATAGGCTGTACGCGCCGATATATGAAGCTTGCGGCAACGTGTACGCCGGTATATCCTTTCGACTTGAGATAAGCAATGTGCTTTAATATAGAATCAACCTGAGACTTCTTGTTTGGATGAGCCTTTGCTGACCACTCGGGTCGTGGCTTGGGCGCTTCGACTGTAGTTTCTGGCAAAGGTGGAGCATGGTTTGTATGGTAAAACTAGTCCGCGTGCCACCCCTTGTTGGTTGATAGAAGTGGCACATCAATATACTTGGATTTATTTCTTAATTGGAATCCAGCCCCCCCCCCCCCCTGACATTATTATTGTTTGACTTCAAAACAAAGAGTTCTTTGAAGGTATCAAAATGGGGATAAATACCCAAGAACACTTCACACAGGTGAATAAATATGGAGATGTGCAAAATGGAATTCGGATTTAGATTGACAAGATTGATGTCATAGAAGCAAAGAAGACCCCTAAAGAAGTCGCAACAAGGGATCCCAAATCCATGATAGAACAATGAGGAGAAAACAGTGATTTGGTCGACGGGAGGTTGGGGAAATTTCTGACCTATAGCCTCAATTCATCCTCCGGTCTGTTGATCCTGCAATACGCCGTCAATCACTAGTATGTTGATTTTTTTGAATCCATGGCTGACACAGGGAACTCCTTGATGGCGGCAGGGATGTCAAAAACTGCCTCTTCTTCCTCGCCCTTCTTAAGAGAAGATTGCTTCTGGGATTGTGCCTTAGAGCTTTGGCGGGTGCGCTTCGGGGCCATCACTCTTGGTTTAGTGCAGTGGGAAGCAGTTGCGTGGAGTTTTCGGGAGGAAATAGAAGTCTGAGATGTAGGGTTTATGTGCGCAAAATGGTGGTGGCGGTAAAATGAAGACGAAGGGATGCGACTGTTTGGAGGTCCTTTTATAAAGGATAAATGACCTAGTGGGCCAAGGCTTCTCGTAATCTGTTAAGTCCAGTTTTGTTAATTGGTACATGCATTTATTATATTATTGAGACTCATTTTCAGAGTTGATTTTTGATATTGTGGATCTTAACATTAGTAATAAATCACTCAGATTGTTGCGGTTTCAACCTTGGAAATTACAACTTTTGAGATTTTTATGATAAATCACTCGGATTATCTCGGCATCAATCTTGGGGGTTGTGTTTCCGTGTTATATTACTACTATTGATACATCAGCAATCTTGGGGGCTATGACAATTGAATTTTGTCGTTAATCATTCAAATTAAGAGCACTTCAGAATTATGGATATAAATATTAATTTGGTGATGCATCAGTCAATGAGTGAGAAAATATGGAGCTTGATTAGACAAATTGGAAGATTCAGATGACATTATACCCTTTTCTGTTAAGGGACAAGATTAATTAGATATTTTCAATAACTCAAAAGTTGTTTCGGTGCAGACTCAACACCCTTCTGAGTTGGGGGCTATATTCATAGGCTATATCTTTTTCAGGGATTTATGAATAAGAATTATTAGAAGAAAAAGCACTTCCCAATTTCATAAGATGTCAAGGCAAATCAAGACGACGATTCAAAATAGAAAGTGCTTGGGGGCTACTGTGGGACATATGTACCCGGGATACTTAATCACTCGGCTAATTGGTCAAGTGGGCCGGGGGCTCGGGTATGGTGTATTCGACCCAGAAGATATTTATTGAGATACTTGTTTGAGTAGACGACAAGTTAGGTTAGCAGATATGTTGGATAGATAGAAACTGTTGTAACCGACTAAGAGATTACTATGTAAATCTCTGCCCTTTGGATATATAAGGAGGGCAGGGGGCCTTTGGCAAGAGACAGACTCGTATTGGAATCCTAATTCCAGTGCGAACCCTAGCAATACAGAAACACCAAACATGACATAGGGTTATTATCCTTCGAGAGGCCCGAACCTGTATAAACCTTGTGTCCTGTGTCCATCGATCTTTCATACTCATACGCATACCTAGATCTACTATCGAGAATATCTCTCGACAGTTACAAAGGAACTAACTGGTAGAAAGTCGTACACAAAGGGGAAGGTTATTAACTAGAAGGTGGAAGTAGATTCGTTTTCTCATGATGTGTTGATGACTAACCTTGCCAATGAGCTAAAATAGGGAGAAAATCAATCTGCAACGCTCTGGTTCTTTGATAAGAGATCGGGTGAGGACGTGAGACTAGATAAGGAGACACAGATGGTAGATTTGTTTGCAATGTACAAGTCAGAGATGAGTTGCCGCATACTAGTTGGAGTATTCGACAATGCAACATGTGTTTTGGATGTTTTTTCTAATTTACAACCACTATGTGTGTTGCCACATGAAGAAATGCACGATGTTTCTCTCATTACACCTGAAGCACAAACTAGCATAGTTGATGGAGCATCTGCATCTAAGGTAGCAGATTCTGAAGGGCCTACAACTGAAGAGGCAGATGCTATAGAGCTTAATAAGATATTTAATAATGAGGAAGAGTATGTGGGTGTGAATGATGAGCATTTGTACATTGAATTGCCAGCATCTAAACCACCTACAAATGTTGCAAATGCTGGGAATGCAGAAAATGCAGAACCAAAATCAACTGAACCTTCTCAACCTGTTGTTGCTCAAGGAGTTGATCATCCTGAGGCAGAGGTGAATGATGCAGATCCTGATGAAATCCATGTGCTTCATGATCCCAAGAACCCAAATATTGTGAAGGGTGCTCTATTTCCTGATATTATAGCATTCAGGAAAGCAGTGAGGCATTATGCAGTGAAGAGAGGCTTTGAGTTTGCAGATTTGAAGACTGATCCAGGAAGATTCATTGCCAAGTGTGCACATCCTGGCTGTCCTTGGCGCATTCATGCTTCCTAGATCCATGACCAGAGGACTATACAGGTACGTTGTGTGATTTCATTTTTGTTTCAGGTTTCATGCTTTCATTTGTGTTCTACACTTGTGTTCTAAAACTTTTCCTTGTAATTACTAGATCAAAAAGCTACCTGCAGAGCACGATTGTCCTACTACAAAGCTTAAAATTGGGAAGATGGCTACTCAAGGGTGGTGTGCTGATAGATTGGGTGACTGGCTCAAGAAGAACCCACAGAAGGGACCTAAGGATTCTAAAGAGAAACTGGAAGAAGATTATAGGATAAAGCTGAAGTATTCCAAGGCATGGTCAGGTATGAGGCTAGCTCTGAACCAAATTCATGGTAAATATGACGAGAGTTTTCAGTTGTTGTACAACTGGAAAGCACAGATGGAGATAAATTCACCTGGAAGTGTCATAGAAATTGAAGTTGAGAAGATAGGCAAAAGGATGTGTTTCAAAAGAATTTTTGTTGCTCTCGAACCATGTATAGATGGGTTTTTGAGGGGCTGTAGACCATACATAGGAGTGGATTCCACTAGCTTGAGTGGTAAATATACTGGACAATTGGCCACAACAGTTTCTGTAGATGGTCACAACTGGTTGTACCATGTAGCATATGCAATTTTTCACTTTGAGACTGAGGACAACTAGAAGTGGTTTATGACCCAGCTGCATAGAGCTATAGGTTCTCCTCATAGATTAGTTATTTCCACTGACGCATGTAAAGGACTTGAGGTTGCAGTGGAAGCAATTTTCCCTGAAGTTGAGCATAGAGAGTGCATGAGGCACCTCTATGGAAACTTCATAAAGAGATATTCAGGTCCTGTGTTCACTGAGCATCTATACGCAGCAGCTAGAAGCTACACAGAAGACAAGTTCAAGTGGCACATGGAGAAAATCTTCTCATTTGCTCCACAAGCCATAGATTACCTGGAAAAATGGCACAAGAAGATATGGTATAAGTGTGCATTTCTGAGGACAGTAAATGTGATTACTTGACAAATAATGTCTCTGAAAGTTTCAACAATCAAATCAGGGAATTGAGGGGCTTGCTGATTCATGAAGTTGTTGATGCTATCAGAGAACTTATTATGGAGAAGAGATACTTGAGAAGGCTTGTTGCAAGGCAGATGGATGGAAAGATTTTACCAAGTGTTGTGACAAAGTTGAACAAGATTAGCAACAAGTTGAGAGTAGTCAAGGTTGCTAGAAGTGATGATGACTTTGCTGAGATAACTTTAGTTGAGAGTGACAACATCACTAGGAGGCACCAAGTTGATCTGGAGAACCACAGATGCTCATGTAGGTATTGGCAAATAACAGGTAAACCATGCCAACATGTCCTTGCATGGATCTTGTCCAATAGGGGCCTACAAATTCCAGACTTTGTGCATGACTATTATTCAGTCAACAAGTTCATGGCAGCATATGAGGCAAGAGTTGCAACCATGCCGGATAGGTCTCAGTGGCCTGAGGTTGACCTTGGCTTCAAAGTTTTCCCACTAAAGCAAAAAAGAGCAGCAGGGAGGCCTAAAGTTCAAAGAATCAGAGGTGTGTTGGAAGGTGGACAAAAAAAGAAGGTGAAATGCAGAAGGTGCGGTGGTTATGGACACTTTGAGAAGACATGCAAGCTAGCCGAGGCTTGGGAATTGGAAAATGATGAACCGGCAACACCAAAAAAGAGGTAATTTTTCAATCTATAGAGTTTATTTGTTCACTTTCTTTGGTCAGTTTTCTAACACTGCTGCATGCATGTACAGGAAGAGACCAGATGAAGCTAGCTCTTCTCATAGTACACCAAAGAGGAAGAAGACCCCAAAGAAAAAGAAGACGCCAAAGAAGAAGAAGACACCTGAGAAGAGGAGGCAGAACCAAGCTGCAACTGCACCACCACCACGAGTTATTAGAAGCCTCAAATCTTGGCTAGGCCTTTAAGAGGCATATTTATGTCGTATTGTAGTTTATTTCCTACTCTGTGTTGTATTTTGATGTTGGCCTTTGAACTGCTATAAGGCCTAAGTATGTGTGTCGAACCCATGTGTTGTATTTTGATGTCCTGGTTCAGGTGAACATATGTAAGGCTTTAGTATGTGTGTTGAACAATTAGTTTGCTGAACAAATAGTTTATGCATTCTGTTAGTAAACATGTGTTATCTGGTTTTCATATGTTTTCATTGCAAAAGACAGAAGGATAACATTACAACCGTACTGCTGTACTACTTAATTTTGTTTCAATATAGCAGCTACAATGATCCCAAAGAGGAAACCGATACATGCAGCTAGTAAATAGCCATTGTCGACTGTAACAGTTCTTTTGTTAAACATGGTCACCTCTGTCTTGAGTTCCACAAACTGATGCTTCAACTGCACAAGCTCATGCTTCAGCTCCA
This sequence comes from Eleusine coracana subsp. coracana, assembly GCA_032690845.1. Classification (NCBI taxonomy): domain Eukaryota; kingdom Viridiplantae; phylum Streptophyta; class Magnoliopsida; order Poales; family Poaceae; genus Eleusine; species Eleusine coracana. Next base: position 51,049,608 of record CM064427.1, on the reverse strand, counting down.
ATAATTGTTGGCTAACGTTTTGCACAACAACATTCATCCCTTGTTCGTTCTTCACTGGCCTAGCATAATCTTGCCTCTGCTGCAGCAATCCATTGTGTTCTTCTAAGTATCTTTCATATTGCTCTTCAGATTTGAAAAAGCCACATGATGTTGGATCATTCTGAAATAAAAACCATTTCAAACCAGGAGAAGTTTTGATACAACACCAATCAAATTGAATGGAAAAATTGAGAAAACACACCCGAATGTTGTTCTCACACTTGTAGAACACCTCATTGTACGTCTCCTCCCGCTTGCTCACTAGCCTGATGATGGGAATGCAACATCTCGGGTAGTTGATGATGGGCAAAATCTTTGCGTTGAACCAGTTGGAGCTGCTGGATCCTGACATGTCCCGCATCTTAACAGGACGGACAGCGGCAGGAGCCATGACGAAGGATGAAGACGAGGAAGGCTATGGGTAGGGTTCTTGAGAAGATGAAGGAGAGGAGAGGAGTGACGGGAAGAAGATGACAGGCGACATCTCGATCTGTTCTGGTCCACTTATTTTAGTACATGGGGTCATTTTCGTCCATACGAAACAAGCATAGCTATGAAACATAAAAAAACGGGCAAAAATCATCGAGGATGGCATCGTTCCAACACTGGAGAAATTGTAATGGCACGGTTCCAATAAGAGAAATAGTAGTGACATATCTCAAAAACGTGAAAATTGTAATGGCATCAATCCAATTAACCCATCATACATTCATACTGGTACCATGATGCTGAACAATGGCGCCAAAGCTTACGGCGCCCTACCTGCTTGCTCGTGTGCTGCCGTGGCAGGTATGAGCGTCCTGCCATTCCCACGGCACCAGAAGACATGGCGTTGTGCAAAGAGTTCATTTTCGGATATACGTTGTGCAAAGAGTTCATTTTCGAATATACTTACTAAAAGGATCCAAACGTAGAAAACGTTTTTGAGAAGAATCGAAAAGTAAAAATTCCACTTTAAAATCTACTCTCCCGTAAAATATAAAGTCAAGCTTCAAGCCATCACCACCTCCACCTGCTAATTAACAGTCACAAGTAATAGAAACCGCTAGTACTAAATTAGTTCATGAGTATTACGTAACAAGCAAAGCACGTTAGACTAAACATTGTAAACCCAACACAATGTAGTTACACTAAACAAAGCCACTCAACAATAGTTACACCAGAGCTGTTCCTGCCAGCGAACTAATCTAGAAAATAACACACCATGGACCAAGTAACCTTCACATGCATCTCATCATGACGCAACTGAAATAACATCTTCTTCTCCACCATTGACCCTCCTAGAAAATCACACTCAGAAGTCCATTATGGACAAGTAACCTTCACACGCATCTCATCATGACATACTGGAATAACATCTTCCTCTCCGCCATTGACCCTTCCAGAAAAATCACACTCAGAAGTCCATTATGGACCAAGTAACCTTGACACGCATCTTATCATCACCAATTGGAATAACATCTTCCTCTCCACCATTGACCCTTGGAGTAAATGAAATAGTGCTTTCAGACTTACCATCACGAGTCTTGGCAACAATTACGAGCATATCCTTAACGGAGACAGATACAACAGGTCGCATAAGCTGGATTACTCCTTTACCATCGCTAGTAAACGCACTATACAGCTCCCTGTCGTAAAGCACAAGTGTGTTCTGGGTACTGGTGGTGTGAGCAGTGATTTGTCCATCAAAATTCCCCTGTATAACTTCAATTGCAATAGTACCTTCCACTGCATTTGCCACGAACCCATACAGCACATCCACAGTGCTGAGCCTAGTTGCAAGGGATACACATCCAACATTGCATTCGTCCAATGATCCACTGTTATGCCACTGATCGATACGACTCCTTTACTAAGTTCTCTATCCTGCCCTTGATTATCCTTGATCTATTAAAGCGAGTCCTCGTTTAGGGCCTGTCAAGACCAATGATTCCTCCTATAAAACAGTTTACATGATAGGTGAGTGTTATATTCCAAATAGTTAATATTCACAGCTTAGTTTCACATAAAAAGGTGCCAAAGGTTCAATACTTCAATGTTAATTTTTATTCCAAATAGTTCATATTCACAGCTTACTTTCACATACACAAAAAAAAGGTGCCAAATGTTCAATGTTAATTTTATTAAGGGACAACCAGATATATTACAACTGTATAATTGCCTTGCGGAACTTGATGCCACAAAGGATGTTTCATCATCTAATTCTACCCTCATGTACTTAGATCTCCAGACACTCATTTGTATGTCTACAAACAATAAAAATAAAAGCAGAGTTGTTTCATTCTGAACATCTGCATTTTGCAAGCATTACTATAGAGATGACTGTCATCAGACATCCTAATAAGAGGACTTTTACTGTCTAAAATACTAACCAGTAGTTTTTTAAAAAAGTAGTTTTAAAAAACTAGTTTTAAAAGACTACTGGTCAGTAGTTTGATCTAACGATATAGATTTCATAATCTAAAATTATAACTACTGGACAGTAGTTTCTTAATTTGAGGACAATATCAAAAAAAATAAGAGTTATAAATTTATAGTAATTAGTTTTTATTGTTATAAATAAAGTTATATTAATAATCTGATTAATAACTAATATTTTATATTTTTATAAACTAATATTTTAATAATTTCGTAAACTTAATATTTTGTAAAAATAAATATTAATTAATTAATAGTAAAATTACGAAATTACCCTCAAATTACTGGTCTGGCCAGTATTTTGGATAGTAAAACTCCTCCCTAGTAATTGTCAGTAGGGCATACAATTCAAAATTTCATCACCATATGAACTCGGGATGAGAAATATTATTAGTATCGCCTAAAGAGTTGACAAACACTAGCAGTACATACCTCGGAGTTGATTATTTGGCAATGGTCTCTATCACAACGGAAGAGATAAACACATTTGTGGTCAATGCTGTCTCTGGCAATGACAGTACCATACACATGGATTGGGAAGCCAACATCGGAGCAACCAATCTTAACAGAGAAGATGTTTATTGCTTCACACAGCTCATAATCACCCTTGTCTCTGTAGACTGCATCAGTGAATCGCATCGGACCAAGTGGCGCTGTTGTGCAGAAAAACAAAACAAACAAAAGAAAAGAAACAAAGGCTCTGCAGATTAGATTCATGCTTATAATTGAGGATTACATAAATGCTGTAAGTACAGTGAAGATGGCAGAAAAAAAATATTTAACCGAAAATAGGATCCAGCTTACATTAACATGGTATAAAGTTATTTTAGTCTCCAAAGAAATAGACAGTAGTCCAAGGACATATAAGATATATTTATATAGTAGACAACAATTAATCAACCAATATAAGTTACCTCAATGTTTCATGAACAACAGAAAAAAAGAAAGATGGTAACCGGATTGATCATACGGACAGAGATGCAATACTCACTCCTCGTCGAGGTCGAATTTCCTGAGATCAATGTCGTGGAATCTGGTGAAGTATTTGCCCCCCTGCTTGGGATCAAAGTCGAGGAGGCGATCTTCGAGTTCCCACTCCAGATCAACCTCGTGTTCCTGCCTGTACCGCTCCATCTTCTGCAGATACTGCAACAGCTCTTGCTCCATCTCCGCTTTCTTAGCCTCGTCGGTGAAAGGTTCCAAGCCCGAAAGCTCCTTACTAACACCTTTCACCACGGAGGACCTCTTGTCGGAAGCCCGGAAGAAGACGCCGCGCGAGCGGGGCACGCTGGCCATGCCAACGTCGGAATCCTCGAAAGAGGCGGAGCGCAAGGAGACGACCTGGATTGCTCGCGGCGGGGCATGGATGCGCTACCGTCCTTAAGGCCTTAAGGGCTATCCTTTCCTAAAGGATATGGGCCTTTATTTCACAAAACAAAACACTAGGAATGTGGGCTTAGAGCTGATATTCGTTCAGACTTGTTGGATCCGGCCCATCACTTAATCGATCACCGGCTGCTCCCTTGTGCCTTGCTAACTACTGTACGTGACTGCTAGCAGCTACAGTACAATATAATTTGGCCCATTACTGTTTCATTGTTCTGCAATCTGCATGAACCGTGACTGCTAGTTTAACTGGTATTATTATTTATTTCTCATTAAGCATATAATCATATGATTGAAACACATGTATGACAACTTTATAAATTCATAATATTTACCCTATATATGCAACTTATTTATTTCAACAATTAGAATAAATAATAATACATAAAACAGATTTGTTCCACCCCTCAATCACCAACGACCTCCCCACTGGTCCAACTGCCGCAACAAGAACAAGATGGGAAGCCGGCCTCTCACTCTCAGGCTGTCGGTCACGGCGGCTCTTTGAGGACCTGTACCTCACGATGGTGCGTGTTCGGAGCTCGGTCTGCCAGCCATGGCGGCTTGCCCCAGCCCCGGATAGACCTGCGCTTTGCTTCAAGGCACTGAATTGATTTTGTTTTTGTGGTAACTTATATTGGATTTGTGAGTTGTAATATGTGGTTTTCACTAATCTGTACAAAACATGTTGGTTTACTGCTGATTTCGGAGCTAATATGACTTCATACTGTTATATCAGCATGGCTTGTTCTTTCTGAACATGGAACTGTCTAATGCAATTGCTATCAGGCAACAAAAATTCAGAGCGCTGCCTGTTCATTGTGCATGCCTCTGTCACGACGATATTCACCGAGTTGTCTGCTGGGGATCAGAGATGAACCTGAAGGAAATTGCAGGGGATTCACTTGCACAACAAACTCTCTTGCTCCTAGCCATTTTAATTCTGAAAACGAAATAACTGATGTCTAAGAAATGAAGCAATTAGAAGAACCATTGTGTGGTGCCAAGAAATCTCACTAACATTACTGTGACTACCTTCATCTCCAATAGCTATCCTAAAATTGAAATCCTAAAACCAGTTTTAGGAATAGGAGAGAGAAGGTTTTAGCAATTGCTACCATGCTTCTCTCCAGCAGCAATCCTAAAACAGGAATCCTATAAATCAGAAAACATCACATATGACATATGAAGTCCAAATGATCACTAGCAAGTAGTTAAACGTAGTTCAAATTAAATCCAAAATACATCTCCACACGTCCAAAAGTTAGCCGCCACCATCATATAGTTCAAATTAAAACTGAAAAGGCACTACATAGTGCATCAATGCTCTTCATTCAATAATACCACCACCACCACCAGTGGAGCTCCCGTTACCACCATTGCCACCCATAAAGCCACCCATGAAAAAAATTGTTCTTGATGCCAAGATCTGATCACGCACAAGCTCGAAGTAGGCTCTTCCCTTCTCATCAAGATTGGATGAATCCATGAGCATGATCTTTTGCTCTTGTTCTAGTCTCTTAGACGCCTCCTCGGCCGCTATCCTCCTCTCTTCAATAGCTACCCTTTGTTCCTCAACCGCCGTTCTCCTCTCATCGGCCGCCGCTCTTCTCTCATCAGTCACACTCCTCTCTTGAGCCACACTCCTCTCCTCCGCCACCGTCCTCCTCTCTTCCATCTCTTTCATAGTCACCCATTGTGCAGCCTTGAATTCCTTCCTATCAGCAGCAAGTTCCTTTCTTGATGCCACCATGTTGTCCAAAGACTCCTTGTATACACTTTCTTCACCTTTCTTCAACTTCTCTTTTGAGGCCTTCCTACCGGGGGGGGGGGGGGGGGGGGGGGGGGGGGGGGGCTCTTCTCCTTGTATGGCATTGAGCTTGGTGTAGGGCTCCTCTTTCCATCGGAGTCTCCATCATTAGAGTCAATGTCCTCATGCTCATCATTAAATAGAGAGGAAAAGTTGCTTGATTTCTTACTTTTGGTAGGCATTTCTAGATTTCTTGTCCTCCATTTCTCATCATGCTCAAGCAAAACCCAACAATGGTGCAAGGCAAATGCCTTTCCTGACTTTCCTCCTTTCTTTTTAGGCTTGCCTTTGTACAACCGTTGAGCAATGTTTACCTAATCACAAAGAGGAAGAATCAAATTTGTACAAACTCTAGGTAGTCTAGGTAATGAGCAATGTAAACAATTTATCACCTTATCTTCAGCATTTGCACCACTTGGATTGAGACGATGCACTTGTTCTAAGCATGCTGCCCACTTGGTGCAAGAAACTTGAATTGTTTGCCATCGATGAGTGACTGAACTTTGAGACCGAAATATCCCACTATTGTTGTTGCGGCAAAACTGATCATATATGCGGTTCCAGTAAGTTGCTCCAGCTTGTTCAACTCCTGTGATTGGGTCAAGACCAACAGCCTGCCATGCCTTCACCACGGTCTCATCCTCACCAACCGTGAAATTGCAACCCCTTGAGCCCTTCTTCTTTGGCACATCACCATCGATATCACAATCACCATCTGAGGCAAACCCATCATTATCAACAAAGTTGTTCATGCCATCATCATATCCATCAAATGCAGTATTCAAATCAACACCAAAGTTTTCGGCATCCATCATGTTTAAGAAAGTCTCATCATCGATACTACAAAATTGAAAGTGCATTTTTCATAAGAACTGCACTAAATTTGATTGCTTGTGATATAAGATTCAAAACATAAAACAAGGAAAAATAAAACTAAAAACAAGAAAAGAAATACCTTGCTGGCATTTCATCGAACAACTCCTGTGCATCAGCACCACCAATGGCTTCTGGAGTGTCGCGGGTGGCTGCTGGGGTGCCAGGGGTGGCTGCTGGGGCGCCAGGGCTGCCTGGAATCTCGATGATGGGTGGAGCAGCTTGCTCTAGCAGCGCCCGCGAAGCTACCCGCTTGCCGGTGGCCTGGAGAGGACGAGGCGCGACCCACTTCCCCTTGACTGTCGAGGGGTCACGGGGGGCCTCTTGCGGGCCTGCGAGGCCCCTGCGGCCCCGTTTGCCCTGGCGGCGGCGCGCCCCTGTTCTGCGCCAGGGACGACGATCGGCGGCGGTGGCCGTGGCAACCCTAGCCGTGGCGGCTTGGGCTTGGGGGCGGGGCCGACGAGGGCTTGGGCTGGAGGTCGGGGACGAGGCAGCGAAGGCGCAGGGTCATCTTCCATGCCGCGGGCTCGGGCGCAGGTGGCCGGAGATGGAAGATGAGGAAGATGTACAACACGCCGGCGCTGTGATTCGGAGGCGGAAAACTCCCGCGCGAGCGGTTGCCGTTTCGCGCGCTGGGGAGGGAGTTTTCGGCTTCCGTCACTTCGATTGGTATATTTAGGATTCCAACAATGAGATATAGGATCTATCCTAAAATTTTTAGATTGGAGCATTGTTTTGAATAGATTTTAGGATTTTGGGTAGGTTTTAGGATTGCTATTGGAGATGCTCTACAGCGCACGAGCTCGGCCGCCAAACGAAGTGATACCGTCGGCATCATCATCCATCACGTCAGGAGCCGGCGATTTTCTCCCGTACGTGTGCAACAAGGCGGCGCTGATCAGGACGCCGTCGCAACGCGACATTGAAGAAAAATAAAGTAGAAAAAACCCAGAAGACCAGCCATAAGCTCCTACATGTGAGGCTGCTGTGACTCGGAGATCCTGACCGTGGCTCGCATTATAGATGTAGCGACTAGCAATAATCTAGGACGATGGCTTATGGTCTCGGATAGTAATTTTGATTGCACTCGCCAAAAATATCCAAAGCATATTTTTATGTCGGTGATGCATTCTTCTATCGAGAAGTAGATGAAGAGGAGGAGCAATAGAAGCTTGTTGGGGAAATGCATGTTTGGTCAGGCTATACGGAGTCGTTTCGTAGTGTGCTGCCATGGGGGAGTAGAATGTAGAAACTCTCTACTCACCCTTTACTATGCTATTCTGAGATCAAATAGCGGAGTAGGGTGATGTGGGAAGCTTTGTTTTCTGGTATCCGAAACTCCTTGTGTCCTACTTTGTTTTGGACTCCTGTCTCAATTTTAGGTGGGATTGGCTAAGATAAGTTTTACTATCTAAAGTACTAACAAGTAGTTTTACAAAACTAATGGCCAGTAGTTTGATCTAACGATCGAGATTTGATATAAAAAATCTACAACTACTGGCCAATAGTTTATTGGATTGAGGGTAATATAGTCAAAGTGTTAGACTTGTAACTATTAATTTTTATTTTATAATATAAAACAAAATTAGTAATTCAATCAATCTTTAATATTAATTAATCTGATACGTCCTCGCGTTGCAGAAGAATCTGGAATATTTCGATGAGATCTTCGATCATGTGTCCTTCAATGATGTCGTTGAATTTAACCTTCGATCATTAGTAATTTAGTCAAAGGATTTTCTTTTGCCGGAATGAAAACTACTCCGTGCTACTGCAGTGCCGGCAAGTACAACTACAACGTCACGGCGGCGTGCGGCTCCCCCGGCGCGACGGCATACGGCGGATCTGTCACGACCCGTTCAGGCATTGTACAAGGGCATTGACGACGGATGGCTACACAGCCCGTTCTAGCACCCGCCCATGCTCAGCCTCCCGCATTGACTGTCACCGGCATGTCTGTTGTTTCGTTCGAGTTTGATCAAATCTTTTGCGACTTTGTCTGACCTGACGAATATGGATTGCAAAACGTTTTTTGTTTCCTCCGTTGGCAGCGCGGGAGTCAGGGGAAGGGAAGGGATGTGCTGACGGTGCTGTCCGGGCTGGTGATGATGGCGTCGGCTGCGTTGGCATTGGCAGAGAGGAAGAGAGGAATAACAGTTGGCGACGAGAAAGAAATACTAACTAAATAGTACAATTATAAAAATATTCTTAAACTACTGGTCACTAGTTTTAGAAAATTATTGATCAGTATTTTGGACAGTAAAACTTCTTTTGGCTAATCCCAATTTAAAAAGGAAAAATCTTTTAAAAAAAAAGAAAAATCAATTCAGTATTAGTAGAGACTGTTCTCCCATGAAAAAGTTCCGTGGCTGTACGGTACAGGTTATATACCGTCACCTTGTCCACTGTCATGGGACCCAATGGGAAGGACCGATGGATCCACCACACTCGTCACTCTCACGACGATTTTTTTTTTCCTCGAACGCTCACGACGAAGTTGGCACGCATGAGCTGAGACTTGACTCCGCGGATCGGTTTTTTTTAAAAAAAAATAGGCCAAAGCACTGTCATTCATTAAAAAAAGGAGTTTTTACGGTAGTCCCGGATAATTATGGACCATTCATTTCAATAGATCTAGAGGGTCAATATAAAATATTGCACCTTAGGATGTAAAAGATCATCCATTATTATAGTTATTTAAAATTAGATTAGATTTTCAAATATGTTAATTACATGTGTGGAAAAAAATCATAACAATTATAATTGAGATATACTATAACATAGCCAACGTGGCACATGCATGGTGCAAAATCGTTGACATGACGTATGTGATAATATTTAGGCAAAACCGTATACCATAGTTATTAGGCAAATTAGGATAACAAAATGTGACAGACCCAACACATAAAGTTCTAAAAAAATGTCCTCAGTTGTCGCAGCGTATGATCATATATCAGACATTATTAGGGAAGTTAGGAAAAACAATATCATAAGAATATTACGATTATTGTTGTTGGCACCATATTTCATACACTTTCACTTTGTACTCATATTTTATATACTTTGTACATGTCAAGTTATTTATAACCATCGCCACCCACTTGCAGAAACCAAAAAAGAATAACTATAACCATCCAATCTTATGTGTAACATGACTCATTCGTTGCAATGTACGAACAAAAACATATTACATTTTGGGTTTTATAAAACACGACCCAATCATTCAATAAACCTGCAAATTTTACTTGGGTATCTAATGAACGATTGGACCTATCACGTTACAAGTTACAACGTACCCAAAAAAAAATCCTCCGACTGTTTCGTTCAACATGCATGGATAGATATATCACCCGGTAAATCAAGCAACACAACCGGATTTGGGGGAGAAAAAATTAGGATCAGATCAGGTAAATCGTATATGTTATTTCTTAATTAATTTTTTTCTCTAAAAATATTAACGGCTGTGATTTATTTCTTTATCTTGCACACGGGGTGCAAGAGAACCCAACCTGGACCACCGTAAAACAACCAAAAAAAAAAGATTAAGAAAAAAAAAAGAAAATTATACAACATAAGTTTACATCATGAACTAAACGAGAAGCAGCACAGGCGCCGCATTTACACTTATATACATATATGTTAGCAAGTTCTAGCTGTCGAGTGGATTTATGACAAACAGCACGCTGGATCGGGTTTTTTTTTTTTTTTTTTTTGATAAGTGGTTTGTTGCATTACTTAAAAGCAAAGTACATGAACAGGGTTGAGAGTACCCCAGGATACACGGTTGATTGCCTCTAATATTGGGCAATTGGAGCCATGAGCTATGTGATTACAAGTGTAGGTTCCTTGGTGGGTCGTTGATGTTCGTGTCGCCTGGTGAGCCAGATTATGAGCTTCTGAATTGTTTGCTCTTGGTACCTTGGTTGCTTTGATTGTGATCCCCTCATTGTTATTCTTGAACTCGTACAACAGGGGACGTAGCCTCCAATCTCCAGGGTAGAGATGAAAGTCGTCTCGTTGTAGAGTGTTGATCATGACTAGGCTGTCCGAGGCATACTCTACCGCCGACAAGCGTACAGCCTTTGCAAGACGCGAGGCAAGTAGCAAAGCCAGCCCTTCGGCATGCAGAGGAGAGGTTGCTTTTCTTGTTGTTGCTTGAATTGCGATGTTGGTCCTGTTCTCCAAGTCACCAGCACGCTGGATCGTTGAGGCCGTCTCAAGGATTGAGCCTTCTGATGAGGACATCAACGACATACGAACAACGACGACGGAAGACGGCGCGCCAAACCAAGTTATCACGCCTCCACCTCTCGTCGTTGCGCCTTCTCAAGTTATGGACCCATCTTCCGACGAGACGACGACGTACAAGGGCCCAATCACTAGAGCTCGAGCCTAGGAATTGAATATGGTTTTGATGCGAAGGAACGACGGCCCAGGATGACGCCCGCGAAGGCCCAAGTAGCCCAAGTCGCGCGACTACCTCTCCACCACACGCTTCTTTATTTCAGCCGGCCCTAGATGCCGCGCTCCCCCTATTTAGTCAAGGGTTGCGCCCTTTGTAATCTTTGAGTTTTGTTTTAAGATTAGCTTAGCTATTCATCCGTCTCTCGACGTGAATTCAGAACTCCACCTTCGTGCAATACATCAGATTGCTCGCCTCTAATTCTTGCTCGTTCTTTGATTGCGCGTAAGAATTGATCCTCGTGATCAGGTTGATCTTGTTTACCGCAAGGTTAATATCCTCCGGAAGTTGGTTCAGCGATTGCATTGGCGCTTCGGGCTTGCTCGTCGTAGTCGGATCGTGAGGGTCGACATCCACCGAATCGAAGTTATCTACACTCGCCGAAAGATCGGGCACTCTACACCTATCAAGTGGTATCAGATTTCAGTGTTTCTCGGTGAGTTTATCCAAGTCCACATAAACCAAAAACTACAAAAAAAATTTTTTTTTACCCCAGTACGGTTTTGAGCCTCGCACTTTTGTTCAGTAATTTGCGTTGTTGAGTTTTTGTGCTATCGCTTTTGATCGTTGCTGGTACACGGTGTTTCATCGTTTTCTCCTCATCATTGTTATATCCTTCCACCACATCGTGTGTTTTAGCCACCACAATTTGCTTTCCGCCGCATCTGTTCTCTCCGCCTCGCTCTCCTACTTGGCCGCACGTAACGAGTCTTACTCAGTTGCGTTTTGGTCAGTCGATCACTTGCCAAGTTTTGCCGCCGCACCGTGAGTCCGGGTCAATCACGTGACTCGTTGCATCCGACTCGGTTACGTGGTAAACCGCCCCGCCTCGCCTTGTGTTGTGTTCTGCTCATCCCTACTCTAGAGAGAGAGAGAGAGTATCTTTTAATTACCGTTTTACCCCTGCCTCAAAAAAAAAGTGTGTATGCATTGTTTTTTCTTCACACTCCCCTGACATAGGTTAAAAAAAAAGAGGGACAGAAGTAAAAAAAAAAGAAAAGAAAAAAAGAAAAAGAAAAAAGAGCGCTTGAGCACCATAGGCGACACGTTACTGTTCTTTACCCTTCTTCGGATCCGTTTGTTTTGATTCTTCTTCTTCCTCTTCCACTTGTGCCGACAGCAATCTTTTCGCGTTTAGCACCTTTATTCAGCTTTGCAGTTATTGTTTGAATTGTGCTAACCCTTGATTAAGTGCAGCCTCCTAGCTCCATAAATTTTCTACTACGAGCAGGTTTTTGTTTCACCACACAATCGCTCCTCCAATCTTTCACCGGTTTTACCTGTGGTTGCAGTTCATACTTGCGTGCTTGGTAAGGACGGGTAAGGATTTGATAACAGCTTTTTGATTGAGCTTTTCATCCACCACTCACCTCTCGTCGTAGGATCTTTTTCTGTGTTGCTTGTGTTTCTATGGCAGAAAACAACTCGAAGTCGGAGGAGCTCACCCTCCAAGAAGTCCAGGCGCAGGTTGAAGGTCTACAGAACGACATGAAGACGATGCACGAGAGACTTGACTCTATGATTACTTCGTCGAACGAGCGTTTTGATCAGCTCGACCTTGCTGATACGGCTGCCCACACCACGCTCGCGACGATCATGACTCGTCTTGAGGCCATGTCAACGCAACTTGGGACCATAACGACGCAGCTCACGGAGTTGCAAACTGCACGCGACTATGACGCCGACACCGAGCAGGATGACGCCAATCGTCATGGTCATGCTCGTAGGGTACGTGTTCCTACTAATGATTCTTTTGCCAGAATTAAATTTCGTATTTCCACTTTTACTGGCAAATATGATCCGGGTGCTTATCTTGATTGGGAATTAGAGGTTGAACAAAAATTTGCATGCCATGATATCCCTGCTAATTTACAAGTTAAGGCTGCTATTAGTGAATTTACTGAATTTGCTTTACTTTGGTGGCGTGAGTATAGACAAAAATATCCTAATAATGTTCCAGCCACTTGGACGGCATTAAAAGCTGCTATGCATCGTCGTTTTGTGCCGTCATATTATGCTAGAGATTTGCTTAATCAAATGCAGCGCTTTCAACAAGGTTCACAATCTGTAGAGGATTATTATCAAGCTTTACAAAAGGGTATGATTCGCTGTGGTTTAGTTGAACTAGAGGATGCTGCTATGGCTCGTTTTAGGGGTGGGTTAAATCGTGAAATTCAGAACATTCTTGATTATAAGAATTATGATGATACCACCACCTTGTTTGAATATGCTTGTAAAGCTGAACGTGAAGTGCAGAATCGACAATCTTCGTCAATACCTAACACTTTTGCAGGGTCCAAGGCGCCTTCAGCTCCACGATCGGGGCCTCCTTCCACGTCACGCGACCACACTGCGACCTCGTCCAAGTCGAGTGCTCCACCCATGGCCAGATCTGTCTCGACCGCGCCGTCCTCCTCGTCATCTGGACGAGCTCGAGATACTCAGTGTTTCCGTTGCAAAGGATTTGGTCATGTGATACACGATTATCCAAACAAACGAACTATGTTGATTCGTGATGACGGTGAGTATTTTTCTGCTAGTGATTCTGAGGATACTCTACATACTATGCTTGCCACTAATCATGCAGATAATACGGAGCTTCATGTCGACTCTAGTGTCGCCGACAGGTATGCAACTCTTGTTGTGCAGCGTGTTCTTAGTACACAGGTCATGCCAGACAAAAAGAATCAGCGCCACAACATTTTTCATATTAAAGGTGTTGTGCAAGAACGAGCGGTCCGTATAATCATCGATGGTGGCAGTTGTAACAATTTGGCTAGTACGACCTTGGTGGAGCAGTTATCATTGCCAACAAGGAAGCATCCACATCCTTATCATGTTCAATGGCTTAATGATGGCGGCAAAATAAAGGTAACACGCTCGGTACGTGTCCCTTTCTCTCTTGGTGCATATTGGATTGTGATATTGTTCCAATGGAAGCATGCTCTTTGTTGCTTGGACGTCCTTGGCAATATGATGTTGATAGTGTTCATCATGGTCGCTCCAATTATTATTCCTTCATGTTTAAGGGTCAAAAAATTATTATTCATCCTATAACACCTGAACAAGTTCTAAAAGATGATATTGCTAGAGCGGCAAAAGCTGCAAAATTGATTAAATCACCACCTGTTGCACCTGTTCAACCTGAGATCAAATTGCATAACCCTATATTGCTTGCTACACGTACTGATTTTGATGAGTTACATGATGCTAATCTGCCCTGCTATGCGCTAGTTTGCTCTCGTATGCTTGTTTCATTAGATGAGGCACCTATGTTGCATATTCCTCCTGCTATTGCTAACCTTCTGCAGGACTATAAAGATGTTTTTCCTGCTGAATTGTCACCGGGTCTTCCTCCTATTCGTGGCATAGAACATCAGATTGATTTAATTCCAGGCGCACAGCTTCCTAATCGTGCCTCGTACTGTACAAATCCTGAGGAGACAAAAGAAATTCAGCGTCAAGTGCAAGCATTGCTGGATAAAGGTTACATTCGTGAGTCTCTCAGTCCTTGTTCGGTTCCTGTTTTGCTTGTTCCTAAGAAAGATGGTTCTTGGCGTATGTGTGTAGATTGTCGTGTAATTAACAATATTACAATTCGTTATCGATATCCTATACCACGCCTTGATGATATGCTTGATGAACTTAGTGGTGCCATAATTTTCTCTAAGGTTGATTTACGTAGTGGTTACCATCAGATAAGAATGAAATTAGGAGATGAATGGAAAACGGCTTTTAAAACTAAATTTGGCTTGTATGAATGGTTGGTTATGCTGTTTGGATTGTCTAATGCTCCTAGCACTTTTATGCGCTTAATGAATGAAGTTCTTCGGCCTTTCATTGGAATATTTGTTGTTGTCTATTTTGATGATATTCTTATATATAGCAAATTCATGAATGAGCATTTAGATCATTTGCATGTTGTTTTTGATGCTTTGTGTGCTGCTCGCTTATTTGGGAACATGGAAAAATGCACTTTTTGCACGCAACGTGTTTCGTTTCTTGACTATGTTGTTACTCCGCAGGGCATTGAGGTGGATAGCAGCAAGGTGGATGCCATTCAGAGTTGGCCACAACCGACGACGGTCACACAGGTTCGCAGTTTTCTTGGTCTTGCAGGCTTCTATCGTCGTTTTGTGCGGGATTTCAGTTCTATTGCTACACCATTACATGAGCTGACCAAGAAGGGTGCGCCATTTGAGTGGGGTGCACCACAGGACGATGCATTCAACACTTTAAAGGAACGGTTAACTCACGCTCCTCTCTTACAATTGCCTAATTTTGATAAAGTGTTTGAATTGGAATGTGATGCTAGTGGAATTGGTTTGGGTGCTGTTTTGTTATAAGATCATAAATCCATTGCTTATTTTAGTGAGAAGTTAAGTGGTGCTGCTCTTAAATATTCCACTTATGATAAAGAACTTTATGCTTTAGTAAGAACTTTGCAAACATGGCAGCATTATTTATGGTCTCGCGAATTTATTATTCATTCTGATCATGAGGCTTTGAAACATATTAGAACCCAGACTAATCTGAACCGTCGGCATGCTAAATGGGTTGAATTTATTGAATCTTTTCCGTACATCATTAAACATAAAAACGGGAAGGAAAATGTGATTACCGATGCTTTGTCTCGTCGTTATACAATGCTGTCCCAATTAGACTTTAAAATCTTTGGTTTGCAAGCTTTGAAAGATCAGTATGTGAATGATGCTGATTTTTATGATATTATGATGCATTGTAAGGATGACAAACCTTGGGAGAAATTTCATATGCAGGATGGGTTCCTGTTTTGTGCTAACAAGCTGTGTATTCCAGCTAGCTCGGTTCGTCTTTTGTTGTTACAGGAGGCGCATGGAGGTGGTCTTATGGGTCATTTTGGCGTTTTCAAGACACATGAGGTGTTGGTCGATCACTTCTTTTGGCCACGGATGCGCCTTGATGTTGAGCGCCTTGTTGCCCGCTGTACTACATGTCAAAAAGCTAAATCTCGTTTGGGTAATCATGGTTTGTATATGCCCTTACCTGTTCCCTCTTCTCCTTGGCATGATATTTCGATGGATTTTGTTTTGGGATTGCCTCGTACTGAGAAGGGAAGGGACATTATTTTTGTGGTGGTTGATCGTTTCCCTAAAATGGCTCACTTTATACCTTGTCATAAAACTGATGATGCCTCCAATGTTGCTGAATTGTTCTTTAGAGAGATTGTTAGACTACATGGAATTCCTAAAACAATTGTCTCTGATCGTGATGCTAAGTTTCTTAGTCACTTTTGGCGTTCTCTTTGGAATAAATTAGGAACTAAGCTGCTGTTTAGTACTACTTGTCATCCTCAAACTGATGGGCAAACAGAGGTAGTAAATAGAACTTTGTCTGCTATGCTTAGAGCTGTTCTAGATAAAAATTTGAGACGTTGGGAAGATTGTTTACCTCATGTTGAATTTGCTTATAATCGTGCTACACATTCTGCCACTAAAATGTGTCCTTTTGAGGTTGTTTATGGCTATGTTCCTAGGGCGCCTATTGATTTGTTTGCTATTGATGCTGAAGATGAACCAAATGTTGATGTTATTGCTCATATTGATCACATGAAACAATTGCATGAAGAAACACAACACAAAATTGCCGTTGCTAATAAGAAGTATCAAGTTGCTGGTAGTAAAGGTAGAAAACATGTTTCTTTTGAACCTGGTGATTTGGTTTGGTTGCACTTGCGTAAAGATATATTTCCTACTTTGCGTCGTTCTAAATTAATGCCTCGTGCTGCTGGTCCTTTTAAAGTGCTAACCAAGATTAACGATAATGCTTATGTTCTTGACTTGCCCATGGAGTTTGGTGTTTCCACTAGTTTTAATGTTGCAGATTTAAGACCATATTTGGGTGAGGATGATGCGTTGCCGTCGAGGACGACTTCGCTTCAAGAAGGGGAGGATGATGAGGATATCAACGACATACGAACAACGACGACGAAAGACGGCGCGTCAAACCAAGTTGTCACGCCTCCACCTCTCGTCGTTGCGCCTTCTCAAGTTATGGACCCATCTTCCGATGAGACGACGACGTACAAGGGTCCAATCACTAGAGCTCGAGCCCAGGAATTGAAGATGGTTTTGATGCTAAGGAACGACGGCCCAGGATGACGCCCGCGAAGGCCCAAGTAGCCCAAGTCGCGCGACTACCTCTCCACCGCACGCCTCTCTACTTCAGCCGACCCTAGATGCCGCGCTCCCCCTATTTAGTCAAGGGTTGTGCCCCTTGTAATCTTTGAGTTTTGTTTTAAGATTAGCTTAGCTATTCATCCGTCTCTCGACGTGAATTCAGAACTCCACCTTCGTGCAATACATCAGATTGCTCGCCTCTAATTCTTGCTCGTTCTTCGATTGCGCGTAAGAATTGATCCTCGTGATCAGGTTGATCTTGTTTACCGCAAGGTTAATATCCTCCGGAAGTTGGTTCAGCGATTGCATTGGCGCTTCGGGCTTGCTCGTCGTAGTCGGATCGTGAGGATCGACATCCACCGAATCGAAGTTATCTACACTCGCTGAAAGATCGGGCACTCTACACCTATCACCTTCGTTCAGATTCAGTAACCCGACCATCTTGATGCATTCCGAAATTCAATGTTTGCTCCATCCATAGTTTTTGCTGAATGTTGCTTCGGATGATCCGCCCATCTTCTCTGTTTTCTTGGATGATCTGCATTAGCTTGGGTCTGCTGACCCAGAGGATATGAGAGAGTTTGCTGGTCCGGAATGTAAACAACTGAGGCGAAATACTCGGCCTGCATTTCTGTCACCAGAACCAGATGCTGGATCGGATGAAGACGGGGGTGGGATATTTTTTGGTAGCACACAGTGCGGCTTAATATTAGTACTAGTTTGAGTCGAACATCGAACAGCGCATATGCATACTGCTAATAGCATTAACCTCTATATCACCATCAGCGGTGGTTAACAGGACAGAGTGACACTGCCGCAAATATACACCGATAAGACCAAGGTGCGAATAAAAAAAAACTCGACCTGTCAGAGATAGAGTCATCCCGACGGTATTTTTTTAAGAAAAAGAGCCTCTCATACAGATCGATAAAACCTTCAAACCCTATCCTCAATTCTACATAAAAACTCAGCTGGCCGTTGTGAACTACGGCGCAAGTCTTTACCTAATACTTTAATTCGAAAAAAATGAGAAAAATTTTCTTTTTTTTACACTGCAGCTATCTCATTTCACCACAGTACACCGTGACACTCGCGCGGGTACCGTGGCTCGAGCCCGGGCCGACGGGAGCAGCGCTCCCGGAGCGAGAGGCTCTGCCAATTAAAGCAACGACAGCAAGATACTCATATTCTGGTATACCGCAGCAGAGATCGATTAGTCTCGCCGCATGGTGGTCCTCTACTCGAGTCGGTGTGATGTCTTCGATCCGACCTCTGGGATGATTCTTCCTCTTGGTGAAGATATGACAGCTACTAATTAACTAGCTAGCTAGTCGTCGTCAAACAGGATTGCAAATAAATAAGGCCCGCAGATGTCTATTGCCGACGCTCTTATATCCACGTACAAGTAGTAGTAGTCGCCCTGTAGAGAAGTCTGAGAGATGAGATCTGAGGTGGAAAGGCTAGGTGTAGAGAAGTCTGATAGATGAGATCTGAGGTGGAAAGGCTAGGCGTGCATGATATGCTCCAGTAGGAAAGACATGCGCCGTGCTCGTGCAGGCAGCCATGACATCGACGTCTGCCCGTGTATAACCATCAAATTAGATAAGGCAATTGTGGCAGGTTCCTTGTTTGTCTTTTCTGCATTCTGCTCCGGGAGTCCGGGGTCCCAGCGAGCTACTGTACTCCATTTCACCACTTGGATGCGCATGAGGATAAGTTACGTTGACAAGTCGTCGTCTCTTCCACTTATCTTTGGCTTTCACTGCTCTGTTCAGCTCCTTGCATTATCGTTGTCCCCTCTTTCACATATGTAGTCCTATTTCTTTAATGGGAATGTTTCTTTTTCAATCAATTGAAAAGAGAGCACCTTTTCAATCAACAGCACTAAAAAGATGACCCGTGCAATTTACGCGGCTAGAATATGTATTAAAAATGAGTATACAAAATATTATAGTTTTTTACTAAGTGTTTTTTATATTTTCAATTTCTTTACAACTTAGTAATAGAGTTATTTTTTAGGACTATTGGATCCCTCATTTATCTAAATTTGTGTCTCATTTAGAAATCAAAGTTTTAGATTTGGTTGTGAGAAATGTATGCATTATATATGATTTCTTTATGATCCTAGATTTATTATAACTTAGCATTTAATATTTCTTTTTGTCTAGATCAGATCATGCACATCTTATTTGATTTACTCTGATCATGTCATATTTTATATTATTTCTGTTTACAGTATATCTATCCCTCTAACATAGTTTTCAGTGATCATCGTCACTTTAATTAATTTTTTAATTCTATAAAATTTCTTCTTTGTCTTGGGTGTCATAAACTCCATGATATCATGACACAGTAGAGAGTTGTGCTTTGAACCATCACGGTTATGTCCTTACAGATGGGCATCTTTGATCTCAATCTCAACTATAATCAAAGCCCGCACTTTGAATAACAGGCTTCATTTTGCCGGATTAGCTTCTTATATTTATAGTAGGTTTAACTATATTAATATTATTTTTTATGTAGTAATTTAATATTAAAACATTTTAAACATTCACAATATTGTATTTTTAAGATGCATAGTTATAATTTAATTTAGTACATTTTTAGTTTCAAACATGTCTAAGTTCAAGTGTTATCGAATCCATACAAAATATATATTCCACTTTATTGTTTTTTAGATGAATATTTTTCTGATAAAAGGTAGTACGATCCACCGAAGCTCAACAAAGCTCAACGAAACCTTATATGTCATCAATCCTTATATGTTATGTTTTCACCAGTGACAATAACATCGGTGCACTTGCACCACCGTAGGAAAATATAATTAATACCAAACACCATAGTTTGACCAGCTAACATTGATATTAATAATTTTAAAAATTAGACATGTCTATGTTGTGGTTGCTTCCTCTGTCGCTCCGCCAACCTTACTAACTTAGTGACAGACATGTAGCCAGTCTCTAATTTAGGATATAATCAACAATGACTATTTATGGCGAATGGCTTGTCCGCAACAAAGGCCCCTTACGGTTCATTGTTAAAAATCACTTTTGTAGTATATCACATTTGACTTTTGTCAGCTTTGTTGCCGGATGTCAATACATCCAATGGCTCGTTTGCTAAAAAAGTTAGAAATATCTAACTTTTGTCCTCACTGATTTTCAAAATTTAAACATATCTATTTTGTGCTAATGATAGAAAGTAACACTACAATAGAAATATTCTTAGGACTAAATATAATTGTCAATCTCTTGGAGTTTTCCACTGTGTGCTATTATGACGATGTTTTCTTATATTGAAACCAGGCTCACTTTCTTAAAATAAAAGATGAGAGTTTTTACAGTAGTTTCAAATAACTATACATCATTTATTCGAGTAGTTCCCGATGATCTCTTGCAATGTAGAGTGTAATAGATATATGATTATTATTATTATTACTTAAAATTAAACCAAAATTTGTGAATTTCCTAGTTATGTTATAGCTAGATCAAAAACAATTGACTATTGCAATTGCCAAAAATTTGTGGATCTCCTTGTTATGTTAATATATGTATGATATTAGGCAAAACGTGCATATGTGACGTAGGTGGTTGGAAACACCATATTCAAGAAAAAACGTACATATATATGATTAAAATATGTGTGGGTATATCATTGGAAATTAGCCATATATGTTACACTCACTGATAAAAATAAAAAAATTATTACACATGCAAAAAAATTGATGCATATGTTTGTTTTAACACTCAATATGTCAACAACAATATGTAACATTTTATTCTAAATCTAACACAACATAATCATTCATTAGACCTAAAATTTTTCTTAGTTTCTTGTAAACAATTGAATCTACCATGACTATTTAGTTCGACACGCAACACAACTGATTTTTGAGGAGCAAAATAGGACCGGGTAAATGAGAATATCCAAAAAGAGATGTAAAATGGATAGAAAAAAAATTGCACCCCATGGAGGAACGGATTTTGGGAATGAAAAGTAGGATATGGAGTAAATTAAATATATAATTTCATTTATTATTTACTTTTTTCTTTAAAAAGTAACATCTAAGATTTACTTATTATCATACACCCTCACGTGCATGAGAACTGACCTAGGACTACCATAAAATAATTCTTAAAGATATGAGTTATGTTTGTTATGACTTTTCTTTCTTAATTTGGATCATCCGTAAATAAAATTGTGTCTCAAACAAAAAAAAATTAAATTGATAAAATTGTCTCTCAAACAAAAAGAAACTAAATTGATAATAAGCGACCCAACGTGGGAGGAGGAAGATCAGGTGGGTGAGGCATGGGAGGATTGAATTCTTTTTTTTATCCGAATTTATCAATTAATTAATTAATTAATATGTTTGTCAATTAGAGTTGAACATGAACTCTTTCTTGGCTTCATCTAAAGCGTTAAATCTTCATAAAATACAACGATCTATCTCTTCTCTTTTTTAGATTAACGTGGTAATTTCGTGGTTTTGAGAGCGAACGTGGTGGCTCCTTTTAACCTTCAAATAAGAAGATAATAGATTTGTAATACATGGTGTTAATTTTATAATTCTTTTGTTATTTTTCATTTGTAGGATTATATGTATTAATTAGTGTTATGTAAAAACTATAGAAAAGTTTTGTCTTTTTATATACATTGGATCTAGATCCAAGAGCTAAAAGCGTTGATTGAAAGAAATCCCTATTTTCAATCGACTGAAAATTAGACACTCCCCTTTCTTTAAACCTGCAATAATAATAAGAAGAAGAAGAAGAAGAAAGTTAAGGTGTTGATGTATTTAGAAAGTAGACTGCTCTTTCTTGTTTTTCTCTTCCTATCATTTGCGTTGTTCTGCGGATGTAAAATGTGAACTCTGTTCCATTTGATCAATGAATAAAATTTAGGTGGGGCACTCCCCCATCCTAGTTTCCTAAAAAAAAAAAGAGTTTAGGTGTTTGAACAGTGATAACAAGGTGAACACAATGTTGAAGCCATGGAATAAGATTCTCCAGAGCCATCCCCTGTTCTGTTTTGTCATGCATGACTCGATCTTACCCTAACAAAGGGCACCTAAGTCATACTGCAATCACCTGGCTATCACGCCATGATCTAAGTCGTACTGCAATGATACTGCAATCAAACAGATCCCGGCTGCTACTGGTAGATAAAGTAATGTAACCGATCGACTACTAGCTAGTGGAAGGTCCTGAAAGCCGGAAGAACACTTGTTCGTCTTTTACTCTTTTTCTACAGCCAACACCGCACGAGCTCGGCCGCCAAACGAAGCGATACCGTCAGCATCATCATCTCGATCACCGGCGATTTTCTCCCGTGCGTGTGGAACAAGCTAGGCGGCGCTGATCAGGACGCCGTCGCAACGCGACATTTGAAGAAAAGTAGAAAAAAAAAACAGAAGACCAGCCATAATAGCTCCTGTGAGGCTGCTGTGAACTGTGATTCGGAGACCAGGACCGTGGCTTTCGAAGAATCGGCTGCAGGCGCGCGACACATCAACTACATATGGCCATACAAACGTTTCTATCTCTGGTTGGCATATAATAGGAGAACACGAGGCTGGACCAGGCGCAGGCGATCCCTGGAGGATCCGAATCTTGCTGTACAAGAGGACGGGGAGAAGAAAATAGAGAGGAACACGTCATGGTCGTCCATGGGTGAGGTGTAGACATCATCCTCACCGGTGACGGTACACGTACCTACGGTGTAGTAACAGTGGTTGAAAGAGAAACAGGGCCATATGCATGGCAGGTCGATCTCGCTCGCGTACATGTGTGTGCCGCATCGACGACGGCGTCCATGGTCCTGACACGGTGCCACGCGGTCCCAATGAGATCGATTATACACATACATCTGAGAGGCAGGGAAGGTCTCGCCACTGATGTAGGTACCCAATCAGCAGCATGCATGCTCGCACGGCTGCAGCCGCCGGAGGCAACAAACACATCAATCCAATTCGTCTGACGATCCGGTTGCAAGGTGACAGCCAGCAGATCACGCGAACGGCTGCTAAACACCTCGATTCAATTCAACCTGCAGTAACGTACGTGATGGTGTGACTGTATGCCGGGTTCATTGTAAACGACGCATTTTAGGGCCTGTTTGCTATGAATCCTCAGAATATTGCCTGAGAGTGATGGTGAGTGCATGCCACCGGGTTCAGTGTAAACGACGCATCTTGGGCCTGCAGTTTGCTATGCTTCCTCAGAATATTGCCTGAGCCAGGCAATAATCTCAAACGCTCGATTTAAGTGTCTAGGGCTGGTCGCTGCCTGCGCCAGACAGCCGGGCACAGGACTAGAATGAAATGGCCACGTAGGAGATCGGGTTTCACATGGCTCGTGCGCTCGTCCGACAACCGTACCGATCACGGAAGCTGTGACGGTTGGACAGGAATCAATCTGAAGTGATACGATGGCATACGGGTCAAGTTGCTCCTGCCGTGTGCCGTGGTACCACCAGTATGTGGGAACGCAAAATGTTGAACCATTGCGTGTATTTATCCGTGCATCGACTGGTCCGTTGGTCCCTAGCTACCATATGTCGGTGTCGACTGAATAGTACGCAGTATCTCATCAAGGCCAGAGGCCACCATGGCGCCACTGGCCATTATAAATGGCAGTGTAGTGCTTCACATGTCTGACGAATCTCTTCAGAGAGGTTTGAGAAGAGAGAGATGGAGAGTAGGCTGTTTGCTACGGAGAAGTTCGGGGGCAGGGCCGTGTACAGGTTCCACGCCGTCACGGTGTTCCTGGGGATATGCCTTGTGCTCTACTACAGGGTGACGCACGTCCCGGGCTCCGGCGCCGGCAGGGCGGCGTGGCTGGGGATGCTCGCAGCGGAGCTCTGGTTCGCCTTCTACTGGGTCATCACACAGTCCGTGCGCTGGAGCCCCATCCGACGCCGCACCTTCAAGGACAGGCTCGCCGCCAGGTCAGTCCTTCATCCATTTGCAGATTTGCTAAATCCAACCCACATTCACTTAAATGTTTTTTTATGGTCATATGCACGTGCCACTGAGACATAGATCGTGTATTTTTTATTTCCACGTTTCTTATTTCTGATGAAGCAAGGCACTCTCAAGTATAAGTTGTGTGACGATATACTTCAGCTAGAGCGAAACTGTTGTGGGAGTAGAATAGTGCTCCAGAAGCTTGCCTGAAAATGCTAATAATCTTGTGTTTGCGTCAGTAAGGGAACAACTAGTTTGGATAACATAGTGTTCAAGCAGCGGTAGTTGGGAGAAATCACATTGTAGAATCATTTTGATTTTAGCAAACGCCATCCGCATGATGTAACTCTTCATCATGAAACTTAAGGACATCGTCTCAGACAGAAACGAGTTAAACTGTTTCTATTTTCGTCGTGACCATGGTGCAGACTAGTATTACGAAGCAAAGACCACCACCGGAGCCAGGAAAGGACGAGGACGGGTGGGGTCGACTTTATGGGTTATTATTTAACATGTGTATGGCGTGGGTTCTGTTGCACTATATCTGGTCCATTCCCAGTCCAATCATGTGGCATGCCACCTAAAAGGACAAACACCAGTGTATGCGTCTCCAAACTCTCCATAACTTGATTAAGACAGAAAAGTTGGAGCAAAATAATCTAGCCTAAATTAAGTGGAATGAAGTATGCAAAGTTGTTGTACCTGGGGGCATGTTTGAAAAGTATGTATATGCTTCTAAGCCTTAACATACCTATAAATGTCATTTGGAACAGATACGGCGAACGGCTACCCTGTGTGGACATTTTCGTGTGCACTGCAGACCCAAAGTCAGAGCCACCAAGCCTTGTCATCGCAACAGTGTTATCGGTCATGGCATACAACTACCCATCGGAGAAATTAAGCGTGTACCTTTCTGACGATGGAGGCTCGATTCTCACTTTCTATGCTCTATGGGAGGCCTCCACCTTCGCAAAGCATTGGCTTCCATTTTGCAAAAGATATAACATCCAGCCGAGGTCACCTGCCGCGTACTTCTCAGAGTCAGATAAGCCTCATGATCTGCACGTATTAAAAGAATGGTCATTCATCAAGGTACGCATGCTTCTTAAACCTAGTAAAACACTTGTAACCAGATTTAAATGTGATACTCAGGTGATTTGTTGGCACACACATGTTTGATTACTTGAGATAGCAATACAGCAGATAAGGGGCATGTGGCCTATCAGTAGCATTCACACGCTATGGCAACTGATATTCTCTTTGGGCAGGGCTTGTATGAAGAAATGACAGAACGGATTGATTCCGCTGCCATGTCAGGCGAAATTCCTGAACAAATCAGAGTAAATCATAAAGGATTTGCCGAATGGAATACAGGAATTACTTCAAAAGATCACCAACCAATAGTCCAGGTAGGTTTCAAATCCTCCAAATAGGAACAATGATTAATTCTGGACTAATAAACTTCGTAGTATTTGAGATGCCAAAGTTCTAAATATTGCTTCATTGCCAGATTCTGATAGATGGGAAGGACAAGAATGCAGTTGACAGTGAAGCAAATGTACTACCAACACTCGTGTATATGGCAAGAGAGAAGAGGCCTCAATACCCTCATAACTTCAAAGCAGGGGCAATGAACGCTCTGGTGCACTCTTTGATCTTACTTTATCAGTCCACTGTCTTACAATTAACTTACAGAATTTGTTGTAAACTCTGTATCATTAGTAAGGACAATACAAATTTAGCTGGAACTACTATGATTTCATAAGCAATAAGCTTCTAGGACAAGAGTAACCAAAGGCCGCGACCTGATATCATTTCCTACGAGAAAAT
Source organism: Eleusine coracana subsp. coracana (assembly GCA_032690845.1). NCBI lineage: Eukaryota > Viridiplantae > Streptophyta > Magnoliopsida > Poales > Poaceae > Eleusine > Eleusine coracana. The sequence goes on along the minus strand of CM064427.1, from coordinate 51,023,665 downwards.
CATAATGTGAGACAGGTACAGGCATGACTGTTGACAAGACTAGATTCCTGTTCACACACAAGTCATTTTTTAGGTTGTGGGTTCGGCAGTGATTTCTCCCAAACTGCGATGAACACCCCCTAGGTACAGGACATGGATTTTCTGTACCTAGCTACGCATGCACCATTCATAGTGCATTGTGATATGTCCTATAACATTTGAAATTTGAATTTCAAATGGAGACATGGTGTAGCACATTCAAACATAATTTCTAATGGACTATAAACAGTGTGCAATAGGTCTAACAATTCTTATTAAAATAAACCCGAATTAGCATCATGCCAGCCAAATAAAAAGTATACTCTGTGGAAGACTAGAATGGATTTACCCTAAAAGAAGACTGGAATGGCTTAATCAAAATGAATTTCAATGTGTGATTCTCAATTGAAATGCAGATACGGGTATCATCAGTGATCAGCAACAGCCCGATCATCATGAATGTGGACTGTGATATGTATTCCAACAATAGCGATTCAATCAGAGATGCGCTGTGCTTCTTCCTTGATGAAGCAAACGGTCACAAGATTGGATTCGTGCAGTATCCTCAGAACTATAATAATATGACCAAGAATAACATATATGGCAACTCCCTCAATGTCATCAATCAGGTCAGCCATATCAATTCTAATTTCAAATACCATTCTCATATGATCATTCTATTCAATCATTATACACACCGTGACAATAACATGCTACTTGAATCCAAAGATGGAGCTGAATGGTATAGACAGTGTGGGTGGCACACTCTATATCGGCACAGGATGTTTCCATAGAAGGGAGATCCTTTGTGGGAGATGGTTTACCCAAGACTACAAGGAAGACTGGGACAGAGGAACTAGGGGGAAAACACAACAATGCATAGATCAGACTGAAGAGGAAGCGAAGTCCTTAGCAACCTGCACCTATGAACAGAACACACAGTGGGGAAACGAGATTGGATTGAAATATGGGTGCCCAGTTGAAGATGTCATCACTGGATTAGCAATACACTGCAGAGGATGGAAGTCAGTCTACATCAATCCCCCAAGAGCAGCATTTATCGGTGTTGGTCCAACAACACTTGCTCAGACAATATTGCAACACAAGAGGTGGAGTGAAGGTAATTTTTCAATTTTCCTTTCAAAGTACTGCCCTTTCTTCTTTGGCCATGGGAAGATCACATTACGACACCAAATGGGCTACTTAATCTATGGCTTGTGGGCACCCAACTCGCTACCTACATTGTATTATGTAATCATCCCTTCACTAGGCCTTCTCAAGGGCACGCTCCTATTCCCAGAGGTATGATACATTATTTGTCTTTTTGCATTGTTTCATATGATTTGTAAGTGAGGCTAATGTGAGCCCTTATGTCATTTAGGTTATGAGTCCATGGATCATACCTTTCCTATATATATCTTTTGTGAAGAATATGTATAGCTTATATGAGGCATTATTATCGGGAGACACGTTGAAAGGATGGTGGAATGGCCAACGGATGTGGATAGTTAAGAGAATAACCTCATACCTCTATGGCACTATTGACACCATAAGGAAGATTTTAGGACTGTCGTTAATGGGGTTTGTCGTTACATCAAAGGTAAGTGATGAAGATGAATCAAAACGGTACGAGCAAGAAATCATGGAATTTGGGACGTCTTCACCAGAATATGTGATCATTGCAACCATCGCACTGCTCAACCTTGTGTGCATGGTGGGAGCGTTAAGTCAAATCATGACAGGTGGTGAGAATACGCCTTTGAATGTATTTTTCATCCAGGTTATTCTATGTGGAGTGCTAGTGATCATCAATATTCCAATATATGAAGCAATGTTCCTAAGGAAGGATAAAGGGAGAATACCATTCCCAGTCACGCTAGCAGCCATGAGCTTTGTGACGTTTGCTCTCTTGGTACCAGTAATTTGAGGCCTTAAAAGAGGCAACGATGGATTTCTCGATTAAACTCCAGATGATAAATTTGACACATATGTTCATCTATCATGGTATCTCTTACACGATACTATATAAAAGAACCCATGAAGCAAAAAGGATGCTTGTATTCTAGCAATTCTTCGAACACTTGTCTCATGTAAAACTCAAAACGTACTAGAACCACCACATAATATGTTGCATTTGGGAGCAAGATGTCGCATCATGTGTTTTCAAATGTCAATCTGTTGGTTACTTTTTGTCCTTTGGCTTGGATGAAAAGAGAAAGTAGCTAAACTTATGCCTTAGTGTAATGAGCAAAATACAAAATAAAAGCGACAGGATGTGGTAAAAGAAATACTAACCAGTCTTGCAGAGTAGAAAGTCCCAGCTTCATCTTGGAGGTTCCCATCAATCAATTGACCTATGAGCTTCCAAAACTGTTTGCCAATTGGGCTCCCAACTGAATGTGAATGAGTGTGCGTGACATGTATGTATGGTTCAATGCCAAAATGGTTCTTGCAGGATGATGTGTCATTCTATTCAGTCATTGATGAAATACCATAAGATCTTTCAGATCCTCAGACAAGTACATTGACTTTGCTTGAATAACAACTATTATTACAAGAGCATAAATAAGAAACCTGAGCTGAAGATCCGAACAGCTGACTTAGGGTTTACAGACGGATCTGCAGAACTGCATCTTCTTCCATAGGCAAAAAAGATATTCAAAACAATATTTACAGTATATGCAAACAGCATGTGGAGCAGTTCTTCAAACGTTGTGGATATCATTGCACCCCTTTGTAACAAATTACTGTCTGCCTACATGCCACATTTTTATTAGTTGCATAAATCTCTGTTTACTTGAAAGACGCCTACAAGGCAGGCGAATTACCTCGTTAACCATTTTTTAGGAATATACAGCAAGGGAAATCCCTGTTGAATTACCTAGTTAACATTCACTGGTAACAATTATACAGCGTGACTACCGTAGACAGAATATCTGCTTTATCAGAACTAAAAAACTATACAAAGAACTACATTTGGATCTAATCATTTATGAAAATTCCTTGTGACTGCTAGCTGCACCTGTTCACAGTATTGAACAAACAACAAAGGGACAAAGTCGTGCTATATTAGGAACTAACTAATAAAGTAATAACAGACATCCACAGGTGCAGGTCTTTCAACATCATCCATTGCTTTGGCACTCATCATAAAACTGGATTCCATCAGTCAGGGCTAACCTCAATCATTCTTGTACCTGAGGTAACTAATCTGCATGCTGTACAATAAGCAATGTGGCTGAACAAAATTTGACCATGTTTCTTCTCTTCTGTGATGTCAAAACAGCGTGTTACTTCAATGGATACCGTAGAGAAAGAGAAAATATGTGATCAATATCGGAATGATTCAGTTCACCTTCATTAGGGCGACACATGTGATTCCTCATTCAACTTGTGTTGTGAGACTCCTAGAGCACTGACCGGACAAGACGAGCAGCAAATGCCCCATCCATAGAGTGCTTTGTTGGGCTTGAGGAATAGAAACCTTCGTCTGTGATAAATTCTGTAGGAACATATCCACATACACTTTGCGGAACAAATTCCTACAGCATATCATAATTAATTAATATATACATGTGGACATAGATTATCGAAGTATGATTCTTATTGGGCTATAACAAAAGTAAAAAGAAATTTGTATGTGGAAAGAACATGATAAATGGGTGAAGATTGTAGAAATTTTAGCTAAAATGTGCACGTTTGTGAGTACAAAATGTGCACGGAGAGCTATATCGTTTTCTATACCTGAACTTGTGCGACTAGTGTGAATTAGGAATTACTGGTCTATGGATAATTTCTAATAAGATGAAAAGATATTTAAAGGATACAAAGCAATTCATAAGTACAGTACTGAACTACTTGATTGGGAAAAAAAACAAAGCACACAGTTAATAAGTTACCAAATTGCAATAAATTCATTCCAATTGCTATGATGAAATAGTACCGGATGTCTTTGAATAAAAGCAGTAATCCTCTTCTCATTTTCTTCAGGATCAATCGAACAAGTACTGTAGATTAGTATACCACCAGGCTTTACCAACCTGCAATTAAAACAAATTAACGTATTATCAGATGCTGTTTGGACAATCTTTTTTTCACAATGTTGCAGTGGAAAGAATCTTACATTGATGCTGAATCAAGAAGTTCATCTTGTAAAGAGGTCAACTCTTCCAAATCTTCAAACTGTCTATTCCAACGTAGATCAGCCCTCTTAAGAACATAAGGGAAAAGGTCAATATATCGTACAACACAACAGCTTGTCATTTGCATTCAGATTCATTCAACTGAATGATGGAAGGGTGAAACCGTGAAAGATGAAATTCTGGAAGCAAGACTTCAATGAAAAAAGAAGTAGTAGTACCTTGGAAAGAACTCCCAGCCCAGAGCATGGAGCATCCAATAACACTTTGTCATATTTAGCAGCAGTGTCCTTCTGCAATATGTTTCAACATGGGAATAAATTTCCTCACCATACAAGTGGATAAACCATTAGCCATAATAATGGCTAATCATGTTTTCGTTGGAGGTGGATGATGGGAATTTTTCTCATTTTCCCCTTTTTCTTGATTGGTAACAGTGAATTAACATGGGAACTTACAGCAAATTGTCGAAGATCAGCATGGATGTCAGTGATCATATCATCAAGACCATGTGCCTTTGCTGCGTCCTTCAGAATTCTCAAGCGACCTTTGTTTACATCTACAGCCCATATCTTCCCTGCACCAGAATACATTATTATTTCAAGTCTCTAAGGTGATATCCATTGAACACAAGGAACTAAATCCGCATAAGAGAACGTGTTAGTAATATAATGAGTTTGAATTAAAAGCAAATTTTAGATCAGTAAACTATATTTTCTCGTTGGTGTTGAAACAGAAATGAGGAGGTCCTCCAACTACACACACAAAAAGGAGGAGGGGGTATATCAACAACAAATGTCTGAAGGAGCACAAAACTAGGCTATGAACAATAAGATGCAGAAAATGGTTCACTTAGGCATTCGCTCACATAGTAACATCTCTCATAGGAATCATAGCTCATAAGCATGCGAACAAAAAACGTTATATGCATCATAGGCGTAGAAAATATGAGATGGTAGCAAACAGGTCATTATAGTTTGCCTGTTTTAACATAAACAGAAAAATTGAAACCTCCATTTTTTACCTTGTCCCAACAACCGTGATGCCATGAAAAGAGTCTTTCCACCAGGTGCTGCACAGCAATCAACAATTGTTTCCCCAGGTTTTGGATCGACTACAGAGACTACAAGACCTGTAACAGGTCCATCATACATTATCACAAGCTACGAATAACTTCCACAAAAGAAAATTACAGTCACTCTTAGGTTAATGAATGTGGCAATCAAAAGAGTTTAGTGGCTTTCTACAGCTACAAGCTATTTGCTAGGAACATGTTAGTGCAATAACCTCATTTTAGAGAATTAAGGTGCATGCCTAGTGATCATAACTTAACCCTTATAACTTGCCTGCACTCTCATCTTGCACTGCACACATGCCTTCTTTCAGCAATCCAGCTTGTAAGATTGCCTGTACAGGGAAGAAATTAAGTTATCCCATAATCAGAACGTAACAAGAGGCATATTCAAGAGAAAAGATAGCAAGTAGATAAATTTATGTGAAGAAAAAAGGGCAGAAAATCTGGTAATGAATAAATGGAAACATGGTGATCCTCTTTCAAGGGGAAAACTAAGCCCACAAGGTCTCAAAAGATTGCTTCATTAAATGTAATGAACTTGCATCATACACAACAAACTTTATCCGATATTAAATGCAGCAAGCTAGACTGCTCCACAGTTACAATAATCAAGTTAAGCATATAAACCAATTGAGAAGTATTGAACTATCCTTTCCTTGCTAATATGCCTGACGAATTTCAGATTTAGTCTTCATAAAGGTTTGATTTGTTATCACATATTCACATCTCAGGTCACTTTCTTGGGAGTACAATGAAGGCTGGCACCAAACACACTCTAAGTGTTTAGTGAACTTTGAAATAGTGATCATGCGAGTATTTTAGACAGTTATTTTTTTTCTAAAAGAATAAAGTTGAAAGATGATGCAAACGGGCCATGATGGGTTTAACCAAAAAAAAAAAAAAAAAAACTTAAACAGAGTCTCCAAAAAAGCAGTAAAACCAATCTAATCCGCTTCTTGCCTGCATCCCCTCCTGAATGCAGACAAATTCATCCATAATCGACTCTTCATAGTTAATCTACAAAAAATCAGCCATCAAATTAACTTCCAAATAATCATAGAATCTACAATCGGCATGGACATGGTACTATAAAAAGAACTAAGCAGATCCAAATCATGAATTGATATATCGTGTGAACTGAAATGGCATGGGTAAATGCCATACAAGAAATAAAATAAATTATACATTATACTCATTGAATCACTCAGAAACTATTTCAAACCTCACGACGTGGTTGAATTCACAGAACAAAAGATAAAGGCTAACAGTTTCAAAAAAAAAAAAGATAAAGATAAAGGCTAAGGGAAGCACCTGCAAACTTTCCAGTCGTTTTACAAGGTCAGCCCTTGTATAGCCTTTTGATGTATTCACCCTGCGAAGCAAAGAAATATAAAGATCACTCGACCAGATAACATGCATATAACGGAGCATGTCGCCTGCATTACAGCATAGCATTGGCTAAGACCTTAGACTGAAATGAGGGTCACTGTTATTCCAATTCATCAATCTTAGAGTTTCTTCTTTGCCGAGAAACCGAAACCATCTTCTCACCATCCACTGCAGTGTAGAAAACAAACTATATTCTTAAAAAACTCAATTGCCATGACCTTCTACATAAGTACATATTGTGTTTCTGTGAAGATATATAGCCAAATAAGACAACTAATTCTTAGAAGTACAGCAAACTTACAACAGGATGTGAATAAATTATGGAAATGGCACGAGCTTGGGCACGGTCATCACCTTCTATCTTTGGTAAAGGGAGAGAGTTCGTTTCCTGAATTCTTAAAAAAAAGTGTTGCAATACAATCCTATGGATCAAGCTGATAGAATCAAGTTAGTGCCCATACCTTTAATAATACAAGTTTACGCAGAATTGCATTCACCATGTTCCCAGCACCAGGCCTTAAAGCTACTTTAGCAAGCCTTACATTCTAAATTGGGATTTGTGGTACAAGCATCAGATTGATGTTTTAAAACGATTGCCAGATAGATTCAATTTTTTGGTAACACAACCTTAGTATAGTAATAACAAATATTATATGTAAAATTTAAAGGTCAAAAACTAAAAGAAAAAATAGTGGCTAAAGTGAATTGATTTTAGAATATAAAAAAGGAACATCATAAGAAAATGTATGCACAGAAAAGAAAAACAAAAGGCTTCAAAAATTCCTGCTATCACTGTTGTCCAAAACATATGCTAGATATTACTTGGCTGCAAAGGTGAAACAATTAATTCAACTCTGTGAAAGAACTAAAATTGATATTGTGAAAGAATGTGGGCAATCAGTCAACTACGTGTAGTTATCACTGTGAAAAAATTCCTAATAAATTATGTCAGTAAATATGACAGGATAAAGATATTCATTATCAGCTCAATTTCAGACTCACATTGTGCTGTGGAACACTGGGACTTATTCTAAACAAAGGGTGAAGCACTTCAATTAAAAAAGAACGACTATTGATGATTTGATCAAACAACAGTACAAACCACACAAAGAGCAAACTTAATTTTCAAGCACAAGAGAAGAAATGTCAGTGTACCTCATCAACTGCAGCATAAGCTGGAACCCCAAGTTTGAGAATTTCAAAAAACCCAATTCGCAATATCTGGAACCACAAAGTCTTATGCTTCTTAGATTTTACTACAAGTGTAGAGTTAACTTCCATAGTGTATTAAATGAGAATATATGCTTTATGGAGATGTAAGAGAAACCTGCAGAAGCAGTGGCTCCATCTCCCTGAATAACTTCTCCTCACTACATAGGGACATGATGAGATAATCAAGGTAACGCTTCCAACGCACAGTTCCAGCAACTACGACAGTAACCTAACATGCCAGCATTAGCAAAGTAGAAGGTTTGAACCCATTCTCACAGGCATATGCAATCAGTGAAACGTAACTACTGAGCCATTCACACAGCACATTTATCATAACAATATCTATTATGGGCCTTGGGCCTATTGGATGGCTCACGGCTAGGCAGCAGGTCATGTGAAGATTAGATTAGGATGCCATCTGCTAGTTGGTTGCTAAGCCATCAAATTGATTATTCAGTTAGAGATAGGATTGTTAGGAGATTACTCAGCCATAAGTTAGTTAGAGTTTGGGAGTGTTACGGTTATAAGTCAGCTTGCTATATATTGTCACGTGCATGAGTTTGCGATCTATCTTGCCAATTATCCATCCCCTAATCCAATCCATATCAGTATCATAGCCAATACATGCAAATAGTAACAAATGAAGATGGCAAGCAAAACTTGGGGCTGATTAGCTATATGTTCATTGAATGAAAGGATATGTGGTCATTTTCCCACCCCAACGAGCCTTCTTTTTTCAGTGTGAGAATTCAAACTTGTCAGCAATAAGCCAACAGCGTATACCTTCTTGTTTCGGAGGAATTTAAATCAATCAACAGAAACATGTGCAATATGTAGGCTTCTACAAGTTGTATGAACAATAATATAACCACCAATTCAACATGGACAGCTTGTAAATTTTACCAGTCTTATATCCCTGTCCTCCAAATAACGTGTGCTGAAACCTAGTGTTCTTTCTACATATCCCATCTCGTTTTCTCCAGAATCATTGGCAGTCTCATTCAAAAGGTCCACAAATGCCTTTCCCTTCTCAATTCTTAGCAACCTCACTGCTGCAACTGTTTCGACAACACAAACATTAATGAAACTAAACAAAATTTCAATGAACTATATCATTGCTAAAAGTTTGTGAGAAAACTAAATGACAATAGAAAAGTTAGAGAACAGTGACTGACTTTTTACCTGCTCTGTGATGAGAGACATCCAAATTAATAACTGGATCTTTACTCCTCCCTAAGATTAAAAAACATAATCTGGGTCATACAATTGAGCAACTAAGCTATAGGTATTCAAATATAACTACTTACCTGTTCGTTTAGTTGAAACTGCAGAACCAAGCTTTGGAATTCTGGTAATTCCTAGAATAAAACATTGGAGATTTTAGTTGGTAGTTAGACTCGCAGAGAGCTTAAGCACAATAAATTCATTTCAAAGAAAATTTAAATCTCCTTTTCTGAAAACAGGTGTTTTTCCCATTGTTATTAAGCAGTCGACAGCAAGAAATGCTCCATAGATCCAGGAACTTAGTAAACTAAGTTTACTGCACAAGAATGAGCAAGGACTTGCTTCATCGGTGCAGCAGTACCAAAGTGACATTCTTAACACCAGCAACATGAGTTATTTGGGTCATGATGGGATAATTGCAAGAGGTCACAATCAAGTTTCAAATGCACAATGCAAGGTCGGATTAAGATAACCAAAATGGTAAAAACCTTACGGTTCCCAAAAGAAAACCTTAAAAGGTAGTCAAACTCTACAGTTAACAACAAAATTAGCAAGCTCAATCCGCAAATATCTCCTAGAAGCTAGAATCATATCCCTAACTATTGTGCAAGCATCAAAATTATGGGACTAAAATTTTAGAAATAACTATAAAAGAAACATTCCAGGTGCAGTAACTATTCACTGAATGATATGCATCAGTACACATAGCAAAGCAATTGCAATATTGCATCTCTGGATGGATGAATTGTACATTAGGTAAGCAAACGCTGAGAATTTGATGATCCTCACGCTGCCTCGCGTCATATAACTAACACATCCCGTTGTCAAGTAATCGCATCACATTTTGGTTTCAGGTAGCAAACACAACCTAATCAGTTAATCAGACAAGCAAACAAGTTGTTTCCGACAGCCGACACAGACACAGTGTATCGTCAATGCATTATACCTGATCGGCGAGGAGCAGTCCCCGAATTAGCAGGCGTCCATGCCTCACTCCTCCCTGGGAGAAAAAAAAAGGGAGAAAAACAAGCACGGATTCCATCAAAATTAGCCAACCATACAGAATGATTAACATCAACTCCAACTCCCCATACCTATTCCGCTCGGAGACGCCTCCAGACTATGCCTCGATCCCATGTCCCTCCCTTACAAAAACACAACCCCCAAAAGGAAAACACATGGTCAAGCTACACAAGCGCTCGCAGTTACCAAATGGCAAACAATTCGGGAAAATCTGGATTACCGCGTGCAGCTGAACTCCTACGGGTGGAATCCGCGGCGAGAATAACCGGGGAACGCGCGGAAGCGCGCGGGAGGAGCAGCGAGACGGCAGGCGCTACCCCCTCCATTTGCGGGGGTTTGGGGAGTCCCCGGGTGGCCGGGTCTCAGCAGGAAAGCGGGGAGTAGGCGACGAGGGGTTAACGAAGCGGTGTGGGTGTGGTGATGTCGTGGTGGTGATAGAAATCGAACCGGATAATGAAAACAAATTGGGCCAATTTTCTCTTTGTAGAAGCCCATATGATGTGCAACACAAGTTGTTTCCTGCTTGGAGATGGAGGCCCATTTTATGTGGAACTTCTTTCTTTCTTAAAGATTTTTTTGTCAAATATGGTAAGCCTCTTTATCACTCGATTCAAACCCATGTAGCAGTCGCAACCTATCTGTGTCTCTTCACAGAATGAATCCTAAAATTTATCGAAGTGGAGAATTTGGGCCAGACTGCTCATAATACAAGAGTTTGTGTGGTTGTGATATAGAAAATTAAATGAAAATATGAAATGAACGTGTGGCACTGTTATTCTCTCTAATAGAAGTGTGATGTAGGTAATGGCGTAATGCGTATTTTTCGATGTATAGGCTAGAATTATTTTTTTTAGATAATGGTATAGGCTAGAATATTAAAACGAACAAATAGATTCCTTCTCAGTGTTGACTGTTGAGAAATATATTCGTTTTCTTAAATATTCCTTTCGATTTTTATCCGTGTCAAAAGAAAAAAAAAACTTTCCAGCCATTTTTCTAGCGTCAGCGTGTTTTCCCCCGTTTGGACAGCGCACAGACTGACAGCTCACATAAAGTACGTAGCTACTTCATTTCAGTTACTGGTTCAGTAGAATTAACAGCCAGTCGAATCACATTTGTTTCAGTGGAGCACAGGCTTCCGCCTGAGACTCTGAGGCGATCGAGTTCATTCACGAACCGCTGCTCGGTGGGGTGACGCAGCAGCGCGTGATCATCACATACAAACATGGCGTCTTCCTCCGGCACCTCCTCGCCGTGGACCAGCGGCGATCTCATCCTAGCCGCGTCCCACGGGCGTCCGATCGCCGCCTACGACGCGCTGACGGGGCACGCCGTGGCAGAGCTCCCCGCGGCCAACACGCCGCGCCACGGCCTCGCCGTCGCCGCCGTGGCGGGCGCGTCCTTCGTCGCGGCGTCCAACATCTGCCCCGCCACGGGCGCCGCCTCGATCCGCCTCCTCCAGTGGTGCTCCCCTGCGCCGGCCCGCGAGCTCCCGGTTCCCGAGCCCGTGTCCGCCCTCGTGGCGGCCCCGTACGGCCCGTACCTCCTCGCCGGCGGCGTGTCCGGGCACGTGCACGCCCTCGCGCTCCCGTCCGGCCACGTCGCCCGCTCCTTCCCCGCCCACATCGGCCACATCGGCGGCGGCGTGACCTGCCTCGCCGTCAACGACGACGGCTCCTTCCTATTCTCCGGCGGCGACAACGGCGCGCTGGCCGCGTTCCTGCTCCTCGACGTCCTTGACGTCGAGGCCGCCGCAGGCAGCAGCGCCTCCACCGCAGACGACCTCGCCGTGTACCGCGTCGCCGGCGCGCACGCGGCGCCCGTGACCTGCGTCGCGTGCGGGCAACACGGCGGGTGCAACGCGTTCGTCGCGTCGGCCTCCGCGGACGGCGGCCACCGTCGCGCTCCCGTGCGCCGCGCTCTCCCTGGCGCTGGACCCCACCAGCACCACCCTCTACGCCGGTGGCTCGGACGGCCGCGTGCACGTCGCGCCGCTCACCAGCAGATCCACCGTCACGACCACGTCATCAACAAGCGACGGCGGCACCGGTGCGGCGGCGCTGGTCGGGGTGGCCGTGACCAACGGCTGGAAGAGCCTGGTGTCCTGCTCGGAGGACGGCGAGGCGAGGGTGTGGGACCTACCGGGTCGCGGCCACGGTCTCGTCCACGTCACCACGTTCTGGCTCGGCGGCGCGGTCAGCGGCGTGCTGGTGGTCAAGAAGCACTCCGGCGAGGCGGTGGCCGGCACGGGCGGCGGCGGCGAGGGGTTAAGGGTCCGCGACGACGTGGCGTGGACGAGGGCACGTGAGGTGGTGGAGATGGAGCGGATGCTGCGCGCGTCGGAGGAGGACAGGGCGAGCTCCGTGGCGCTGCTCGAGACGAACCTCGACATACACAAGCGGTGCCTGCGGCTGATGCGACGGGAGGCCGGCGACGTGGCCAACGGGGAGCGCCGCGACGGCAATGTCAGCGACTGAGATGGGAGATGATCAGGATAGTCTCTGAGACTGTTCGAGCTTCGGATGATCTAAGATAAAGCCTATGATTAGAAAACTCTTGCAATTAAACTTTAGTTATGCCTTTGGTCACTGCACTAGAGATCCGGATCATAGCTATTTGGTCACCGCAACAGTTCCTGCACAGACGAACGTGTTCGTGTAGGTGAATGCCGCAGTTTGGCTTGCTGCTGCCAAAACTGCCTCCTCGCCCATACAACACATCGCCCCCGTCACACACACACACACACACGACGACGACCGAAGCACGGGCACGAGCACGAGACGCGCGCACCAAGAGACGACAGAACACGCCCACTCCCCTGCGGCCCTGCGCTAGACACGTACTTCTTATAGCTCTCTCTCCCCTGCAGATCGTGACCCGGCCGCATGGGCGCCGCAGAGGCTACCTAAGCCGCGCCGCGCACGGCGCGAGCGTTCTTCCAGCGGCGCAGCGCAGTCAGTCCCCTGCCCGACACGAGAGTTCCATTAAACTCGACGCAGCCCGGCCACGCACGCGCGGACCCCCACGACTTTTACAACTGAAGTTAACGCGCGGGAGAGATCGATGGTGGCCTCTCCCCATCGCGCTCCCGGATATGGCCACTGCCCCGGCCCGGCGGCAGGGCCACGTTCTCGGCGCGTTTCTGGGCGAACCCGAGTTAAAACGCTTGGATGCACCTCAGAAGCGCGTTTTCCGGAGGCCAGAACGAGTCGAGGTACGCTGCCGGAGGATGTCGGAGTGGACCGTGAGTGATGACAGAAGAGAGAGAGCACAACCCAGCACCAGCGAGGACGCCTCGCTTCTGCGAGGGCCGTGTGCTCTCTGCTCTCACTGTCATTGCCGTCCGGCCACCCTTGCATCTCCGGTCTCTCCGCGGCCATGCAGCCATCCCAGATACCTTCTCTTTTTCTCTGCATCTTACTACTCATCCGTCCACATGTTGCTTGCTTCCCGGAAGTAGAGTATGTTCTTGCAGAGAAGACGCTGTGGCGCGGCCAGGATACTTCTTGGCAGGACGAAAAAATCGATGACGTGACTCGTGCAGGAGCGACGGCACAGGGCAGGGACAAGGGATCCTGTTGGCGTTGGGCACGGTGCAGATGCCCGGAGAATCCACCTGACGTTCCCGGCGGCGTTGCTGGTTCGCACTTCCCCGGTCATGGCGATGAACGCCCACGGGCCTAGACGACGATCTCGGCTGGCGATCAACTGTCACTCTCCTCGCTCCACGTTCTCATGGGCCTCGCCAGCCCTTCAGATCGTCTGCCCCGAGTTCATCGACTGACACTAACGGGTCGCAATGGTAACGCCACAACGGACAGACCCGCTTAATTTCCGAGCCGCTATGTTGTTTTTTTCTGAGGCTGCTAGATGCTTGAACACCGTGCATTTGTTCCACACTATTTTTTGTTTTCTTTTCCATTTCCCTTCTTGCGAGTTCAGTTATCTCTCCGGGGGTTAATGAACACAGCTTAGTTCAGCTTGGATATAAAAAGAAACATTTCAAGACATGAGTTCTTTGTTAGTTCTCTTCCATGTTGAAATTACTTCATGCCTACAGGGACAAGAGTGTACTGGATCAAATAGAATACACACTACAGATCGCTTTATTGCAATAATCTCGTTTAAACACAATGCACAGGAACAATTATCTCCTTGCGCAAAGCTAAGCGCAATAAAACAGTCCTCATGAATCATGATCAAATAAAAACTATGTACTAAACTAGGTACAACAAAGATTGTTGCAGCAACTGCATAGTGGCACCAGAGAATCCTACATGCAAATGAGAATGCTGATCAGTCTATACACATCAGCACCAACAAAGAATCATGATGTCTGAAGGACTGCAGTATCATCTTTTGCCAAAGGTTTCATCAAATTGAAAAGTTATTTGACACCACGCAACAGAACCTTGACCGGAAGAACTGCACAGAACAGACAGACAGCTAACTCAGCAGTGCAACTATCAAAATAAGGGTTATTTACCAGGATACTATACTCATGAATGCGAGGTTACCATCAGATAGGTTAAAGGAGCACTTTTGTGCAAAGATCTCCCTAGGATCTAAAGCCTGATTATCTGATAATAAGATCTTCACCAAGTTTTCTTCCCTGCAATTCAGAAATGGAAACATGTAATTAACAAGCTTGAGAGATGATATGATTGTATAGAAGCAACATGAAGGACCACAAATGCAATTCATGTTACACAAGTAAAAAAGAAAATACCCACAACCTCTTCTATGTTGAGCACGACAGGAGCACAAATGCAATTCATGTTAAACTTCACAAGAATGGTAAGAGAAAAAAAAAAGGAGCTCTGCTGTGGCTCCAGTGCTTTGGCATTGCCACGTTGGACATCACATCCACATCTAAAAAGATAAGCTGCAATTCTAATATGAGATTCAAATATGGACACATACCGAACCCATGATGGTTTCAGTTTCTTTCTACGTCTCGATGCTTCTTCTTCATAATCTTCATCATCAGAATCTTTATATGGAGTCATCACGTATGACTGGCCAAAGTATAACAAGTCACAAAACAGAAGATTGCAGTTAGAATCTTGGTTGAAGAAATGTTATTATACAAAAATTCAAATAACCCAGTATGACAATCTTCATCAATTTCCCATCTAAAATTAAACTACTGTCTGTATTCCTGCAGTTAGCACTCCTAATACTTAAAACATCGAAGGGAGGGAGAAAATGCTTTCTTGTAGCGCTATCTCCAGAAGACTTCTTTTAAGTTGTTAATATATTATCAACAATCTGTTCAAATTGTAGTCATTTGTCTAAAACCCTGTTTGCTCATGGATATATTGATCCAAATTGACTTAAAATATCGTGAGTGCCACTGCATGCATACAGGCAAGGTGCCTCCTTAGTCCTTACAGTGAAGCTACAGAAAGACTACAGAGCATACCTCATCAAGACTATTTGGGATATTTTCTGTAGCATGAGACCTGAAACTTGCAGGCCTCTCATCAGCTACTATATCATTGTTACTTGTGATGGCCTTATATCCCATATTGATCCTTTCATCAGGTTTTACTTCACCTCTCACCACTTCAACCAAGTTCTTTTGCAGCTCCTTGTTATCCTGCAATGACAGAGATACTTGATCAAACAATATGTTTCAACAAACACTTAGGTGGAAATAAACCGCATAGCTCCTACTTACGGAAGCTTTTGGGTGAGCATCTTTCTTTTCTGTAGGCTGCTTCTGCTGTTTTCGAGCTTCTTCAGCGCATCTTCTTTTTCTCTCCTTTCCCCTCCTTTCCTCCTCATCCCTCTGCCTCTTCCTGGTTGTCATATCAGTATGTTGTTTCTTCTTTTGTTCCTGTTCTTGTTTTTGCTTTGATTCTTTCTCTTTCTTCATCTTTTCACGCTCGAGTTTCGCAGCTGCTTTACGCATTTCACGCTCATTTTGTTTCTTTTCTTCAAGACGTTTTGCAGCTTCAGCTGCCTCAAGTGCCTTCACTCTAACATCCTTTTTCACTGCAAGACAAAAAAAAGTGTTCATAGAAGCCTTGGATGAGCATCACTTCCAAAAATGGGGAAAACTAACTCAAAAGATCTGTAGCCAAATAGATTTAGGATACTTTTTCATAAATATATTAAACAGTGCAAGTTCACAAACACAGTAAGACTTACCGCATGCTGTTGTGGATTGTTTCGGCTTTACAAATGGTATAAAAGATGACACGTTAGCAATAATATTGCTCGGCTTGGATCTCTTGCCAAGATTGGCCTCACTGGTATTTCTTTGATTCCTATTATCAGTTACTTCTGTCTTGCTTAATCTGTTGAGCAGGGAACGAGACACTTTCCCTTCTCTCTTAACTAAAGAAGCACTACTTTCTTTAGGCTTCTTCTTATTATGATCTTTCTTGATACCTGAATTCTGATTGACTTTGCTGCTGCATGTTTCTGTAGTCAAGTCTGGTCTAGTTGCATCAGCTTTTTCAGTGTTATGATATAATCCAGTGATATCCTGAAGTGCAATTCTGTCAGATTGCAACTGGTTAGCTACAAATTCAGATAACATGTCTTGACACTCATTTTCTTCACCATTGTCAGCGTCTTCATCAATTCGGAAGCAAGAAAGCTCAGGTATCAAACCCATATGCTCTGAAACTGATCCCACTCTTGCTGAAAGCTTTCCCATGCTATACTTTTCAACTGCAGGGGTCAATGGATTGTCACCACTCACATGTTTATCGCTACCATTTGACGAACATGAGGCAGAAGGTACAAATGAGCCACTGGTTCCTAATCCACATGAACCAAAAATATCTGTTATGCTCATGTTGTCATCACTACTCACACTGTCGCTGTATTGTCTCACATCACCAGAGGATGAACAGCTTGTAGCATTCTTTGGCATTGTTGCCACTAGCTGATGCATACCACCCACTGTGTTAACCTTATACTTACTAGAAATATCTGAACTTAAGGTACCAAATCGTATGGGAGCACAAAGTGTCTCATATACCCTTTTTTCAGTAGTTGTACTATCCAATGGAAGAGAAACATTGAAACACTCAAATTCTGGCAATATAACATTACAGTCAACAGAATTGTCACCTCCCTGCCTCAATATTGTAGCATCAGTCAACAAGATTCTTGCTGAATCTTCATTTTCACATCTTGTATCAAGTTTCACACCAGAGTCAAAATTTAATTTCTTGTCAGCTGATGCAACTAGACCAGACGTCTGTTTACCATGTTGATCCAAGACATGACTTGGCAACATAGTTAATGAACCAGTGCCTGAATAATATTCTTGATTCAATAAAATTAGATTCTCATCTGTTTGAATAGGCATTTTCTGGTATTTCACACTTGAAACGTTAACACTTGAGCCTAGACCTTCTAAGCAATTATTTTCCTGCCAAAAAGAGGGGGAAAATATCAATGCTCTGGACTCACAAACACCTCCAGAAATATAGCAAATAAGATTTCAGAGTGAACATTGCACAACTCTACAGGATAAAAATGCTAACATATGAATTCAGCTACCGAAGAATAGTCTCAGATTAAAATTTGAACAATTTCACAATGGAAAGGAACAGGTTCCATTGTTGACCGCATACCTCTTGTGCATAGCATTCCCCAATATCAGGTCTGATATTAGAGCAGCTAGGCAGAGCGGAAGTTGCCGCGACGTCAAAATTAGTTTCGAATTGTGCTTGAGGATTTGGGAAGTCCATTCCTTCAACTGCACTCCTGCTACCATTGCTACAACTGAAACGAGACGATAAAGCCTCTCCACTGGAAGAATTATAGATGGCAAAATCGGATAGGTGGTTATTCTTCATAGGTTTCTGAGAAGCATCCCCATTTTCTGGAACATCACTAGCAACTGACATTTTGCTGTTAGTTGCAGCATTTTTTGTCTGGGACTCAAGGGATATGAACTCACTAAATCCTGAACTCCTTAGAAGGTAACGGCCTGAAGGTTGTGATCTCCCTGATAAATTTTCTGCAGTTCCTACATGACTGCCAATGCTATCCTGATTGTTCAGACACAATGAATTTGTTCGAGTTGAATGGGAATGTGTAACGTCTTGGCATTTCATTCTTTTCGTTTTGGATGAAGTGCCTCCATTCACTTGAACACCATCTGCAACTGACCTCTTCTGACCATTTTTTCTGTTTGCCTGCAGCTGATTCTTCTTCTCATATGATACTGAACTGCGTAAATAGTATTGAACAGAAGGCCGTGAAGACTTTATGAGCTCAACATTCTCCACAGTGCATGCTTCAGCATTTATTGGCACATCATTATCAGCAGTAGGGACCTCTTGTTCCATTCCTGAAAGATTAGAAGTTATGTAAGAATATGCAACAGTGATATTTGCTACAAATGAGAACTTACACGATAAGCAACAGAAGCAGCCAGGATACCTTCTTGTGGTAGGCTTCCATTGCATTTTTCTGAAGGAATCGCACTGCTCCTTGTCTCGTGCATCTTTCTGGTTCTTCCAGATGAAACACTGGATAAAACTTCTGGTGCCACAAACTGATCCTTTTTGTTTCCAGTGGAACAGTCATGTGCTTCGTTTACATGTACATCGTCACTCAACTTTCCTGAATAACAGTCTACCATTTCAGATGCTGGGTTTTCAATTAACATCTCATTATGCATGACAGGAGTAGGCTGACCTAAGGGAGCATCAGCATCTGCAATACTCCCATCAAATTTCAAGGATGGCCTGGATAAATGCTGGTCTGTTAACATGTTTTCTGCAGATTCAAAGGCATCCGCAGCAGCAAAGGGGCTTGATTGACAAACATTGTTGGAAGTAAATTTTTGGGGTGGAAACTGCACTAAGCTTACAGAAGACACGCCTAGCAAGCATCGGCTGTTGCTATCTGTAAGCAAGTTTGAAAGATGATTATGCCCATTCTCCCCTAACAAACTGTTCATCGACATTCTTGATGATATGTTAGCCTCAAAACTTGCATCAGCTAGCTGAATAGGTAGCTGCAGAGGACCATTGGATGGAGGAACTGAGACCTTAGGGTTGGATCTCTCTGGATTGTTAGTATCTTCTACAGTCTGGAATGTATCCTTTTCAAGCAGTGGATTGACGACAGAATGAGACCTTCCAGAACACTTGGTCTGATCACTATTTAATGAACCCATTTCTTGAGTTTGGCCAAGTTTAGAACTGGTTTCAGGAACATATAGTGTATCCGTTCGAAGCAATGAATCAGCCACAAAACTTGGTACTTCAGCGGAACAGTTCAGAGATCGTTCTTCATTTGGAGAATGCATGGGACTAAGATCACGATGACCAGACTCCAAACCATAGTGGTTATGCTTCAGATCTGCATTGACAAATTTCAAATAATCTGATTTAAGACCATCAAGCGATGGTCTACCCATAGAATGTGGTTCCTGAGAAGAACTAGCAGTATATGGATCTTCCCTCAAAAGATTTCGATCAGCAAGACCAAAATTGTCACTTTCCAAAGCAGATTCATGTTGCGGCTCTGTTTGTTCACTGGTGTTGCCCATGCAAAATGATTCAGCACCATCAAATTGAAGTTTTTTTGGTTCAACCAACGGGTGAGTTCCAGGCATTGCATGGCATGTAGTATCTGCAATATTTAGTTCACAGTGCTTGGGAAGTGGCACTATTTGTGAATCTCTAGCAGAATAGTTGTTATCAGAACACATGATTTTATCCTTTAGATCCAGTGATGACAAACAATCTAGCTGATTTCCTTGGCTTCCAAGATTGTTGTGGTGCTTCAATAAGTCAGTCGACCTCCCCTGACTGGCATGCAAACCATTAGCCTGGCCTGGACATGAGGATGTTGTTTCAGCGTTGTTTGCAGCATCCCCACATGATCTGGAGGATGATGACACAGTAGCTTTATTCGGCCCAACAGCTTGTATACCATCACAGGTTCCACTGTTTGCAGCTTGACCGCTTCCACGTCTGCTGTCTTCAATGTTCCTCTGCCTTGATTTAGAACGTTGGATCCTTGAAAACATGTTGGCCCCATCACAACAATTGGCAAGCTCCTTGCTGAGTGAAGTCTGCTCTTGCTGGGGCTCCTCATGTTCGTCAGCAGCCAGAGTACTGAGAGTACCACAATTATTGATAGGCTGGGTATATGCATTTAGAATCTCCGATTTTCTGATAGAAGTACTAGGAATAGCTGGAAAGAAGACATTCCTATTGGCTGCTGGTGTAGTAATCTGGCTTCCAGTAAAAAGTAACCCAGGAACAATCGGTTTGCCATTCAGCTCTACATGTAAACGGTGTCTTTCAGTATATGAATAAATGAAAATTACAAAATAAAAAAGAATAAACAGGAAAAAAATGGCAGGATCAAAAGGTTCAATGTGATTAAGGAAAATTCAAGAAACATAACAAGGCGCTTGTGCAACTTTTATGAGGTCCAATAATTCAAACGTTTTAGATTTAGTACTGCCAACAAGCCAGATTCGGACATGGATAGTAGCAGCAAGCAACAATTTGCATATGAAGCATTAGTGTTTTGGTGCTAACCATGACATTAGAAGCAACTCCGTCTACATTGTTAGTCCTAGGCAAATTTCTGGCTTCTAAAAATGATTGCTGCAATCAGATGACCGATGGAACAACACATACAAGGTAAGTAGCCCTACCCTAAGCTTTAATTCTCAGTAATTACCAACCCGTCTAATCAAAGATCCCAACTCCAAAGCCCGGGCAGATCGGAACAAGGCCCAATTGTCCAATCCAACAAAACCCTACCTATTCCCGAACCCTACCAATCCAAAGGCACCCAATCCGGACGGACGCGGAAGCGAAATGGGAGAGAACGTACTCTGCTGCGGCCCGGCGGCTGGGTTGGGGAGGAGCCAGTCCGGGGGACGGTAGCCGTTGGCGAGTAGGGTGCATGCGAGGGTCTGGGAGTAGGAGTCGGCCTGCTGGTCCACCTGCGCCGCCACCCAATCCCGGCGCTCGAAGACCTGCATGAACAGCTGCTCCATGGCTGGCTGGCTTGGCTGGCGCGGGCGCGGGCGCGGGCGTTGCGACGGGGAGCTAGGGTTTGGGCATGGAAGTCGGAGGGGAACGGCTAGTTCGGTTGGGCGTGGAGATGGCGGAGGGCTCGAAAATTTTGAATCGGGGAGGGGGAACGAAGGGGAGAACGAGATCTGTGTGGCGGTCAGGTCACCGCCGCTGCGGAAGGGGGAGAAGTGGAGCGTGAGTGACCGGACGGCTAGGATCTCTCACGCTCGTGGTCGTGCCACATGGGGTCCATTCGTCGTTATATGGGCCCCACTTGCCTGTGTGCGCCACGAAGCACACCGGTTGGAACTCACTCTTTTTTCTTAGCCTAGTTGGAACTTGGAAGTCACTTTGCAATAGTACTTTCTTTATTTGCAGTCACTTTGCAATACTGTGTCATTAAAATTCCATCCCACTTGACTTGGGCAAACTCGGCGAATATTTGTTGCCATATATAACAAATACGGAGTATACACACATCATAAATCATATTGTATGTGCTCTAAAAAAAACCATCTCAAAACATTACAATGCAATAGTTTACTGCTGCATAGCAATCCATAAGATATTTTTTGCATACTGAAAGCAGAAAAGGGCATAGGGTACAGCAGAAAAGTATTCAAACTCACGGATCATGCCGCTTATAAATAAACCCCCGTCTTTTCTGTACACATGCGTAGGGGTGTGTTGTATGGCCGCTGGCATTACGTTCTCACATGGCGAGCACTCAAGTTTGGAACATTTTGCATTTCAAAAAAAAAAGTTTGGAACATTTTCTGTATTCGTCGTCTCTAGGGTGATCAGAGGCATGTACCCCTGATTAGATGCCAGCCTTTTCAAAACACAATACTGCTTGTTCTGTCCCAATTTAGCATCAATCAACGAGATGCTATATGATATCGGAACTTGGAAGCATCGCTACACGCAGAACTCATTGTGTGAAATCATAACAAGATCAATCACAATCAGAAGTTGATTTATTTTACATCAGGGAAAAATATATATATATAAGCAGCAGTGTGACTTGTGGCTGGCACTGGATCGCACGCACACGCCAGATATGTGGCATTGCCGCGCTGATGACTGCTCTGCTGCGTCACAATGCAAGAGAATCAAAGAAAGACCCCCCAAACAACACAATGCACACGACGACGCTCTGTTCGCGTAATCGCGCTTTGATGAAGCCAAGGCGTTGACGGGACGGTGCGGGCACCTAGCCGCGGGCGTCGGGCGCCGGGTCGGCCGGCATGCCGCCGAAGGGGGCGGGCTTGGGGTCGGCCCCGACGGCGGAGGTGGCGGTCGACTTCATCGCGGACCCGGCATCAGCGAACCCCTTGGCGCCCGCGGCACCGGCGCTGGCGAACTCCTGGGCGCCCGGGATCGACTCCACGCCGGCCGCGGAGACCACGGCGGCGGCGGACAGCAGGAGGACGGCGAGGGCGAGCGCGCGCGACATGATCAGTCACTGGCTTGGTATTGCGCAGCAGTGGAAAGAACTGGCTTGTGGCAGGTCGGGAGACTCGGGACACGCGAAGGCAGGAGAAAGCCGGTTTATAATAGGCGCGCGAGAGCTTTGGTTGGTGGTCGCGCGCGTGAAAGGCGAGGCCGATCGCTTTGACCGTTTCTCGTTGCCTGAACGAAGGATCATCCATGCGGTGGCCAATGCTCTGATCTACATTGTGTTTTCCTGTTTTTTTAGATAATGGAACAAAATAAGTCCCAGCTTCTACATTCCAAAGGAATACACACAGCTGTCCATTACAAAACGAGTACTTAAACTCAGATTTTAAATCGAATAACAACACACTCGAAGATGCATAAAGTTATAGGAAAAAAAAACTAAGGCTAAACTTCATTCTATTCCTAAAATTCTAACCAAATTGCACAAAGACTTCCATAACGACTGTCTCCAACAGCCGACAGCTAGCCGTCCTTAAGACAAGGTCTCTCATCATCATTATATAGCAAGGATCATTAACGGATCCAATATGTGCTCCTGAAAATAACTTGTAAAAAGGAGTTAGAATTAGTTCTCTTGAATCCAACATGGTGTTTTCCTGTTAAATTCTAGCTCATGAAATTTAGTGTTAAAACTTTTCAAATACGTTATACTATTGTATGATGAACTCTCGATGAAGATTTATATTTAGATAATCATGAAAGATGTTGTCAGCCATTTTCTTTGAGAAAATGACGCCGTACTCTATGTTCAAATCGGACCGAGTATGAGCATCCGATCTCGATAGGGCTTTTCAAACTTCAATAATAAGATTCATAATCAGAAAAGAAAAACCAATATCTCTCTATCATGCATCTCCTTCCGTCGTAGTATATTCATCTTCATGCACACATTATCTTAAAGAAAAAAGGTTCACCACTAGTCGTTTTTCAAGACTTGAGGTTGCTCTAGTATTTGAGTCCAGCTTCAAGGATGTTATAGTATCATTTCCTTATAATGTCATGATCAATGACATTAGGTAAACATTGTGCATGTCTAGAAGGATGTACTGTTTAACATATACTTCTTTAGTTAATGATCTGGCATATGATGCCGCCGCTTCCAAGTTATGTGCAGAAGATCAACGAAACAATTCACGACACGCTGAGTACATTCCATCAGAACCGATTGTACTGGGATATGGAAAACAATATAATGCCACCTCAAATCACGAATGAGAGTTGAGAACAGAGGAATGAGAGCATAGTTGTTGCTATAGGAACGACCGGGAAGCAACGGGGATTTTCTTTGCCAAAAGTTTGGCGAACCAACGATTTGGTGCGGCGAGCCGGCGAGTGTTTGTGGCCTCGTGGGTACAGTCCAAATGACTCTTTGTACGCACTAAACGTCTACACAGCGGCGAAAATCTGGGCTGAAACTCGGTAAACAAAAAGAAAGGGTCGGTTGTCACTCACACACGTCAAACCCAGAGCGGTATGTTAACATGGATCATGTTATTTTAGCAAAACATTATTACAGTTACAAACAAAAAACACATAACATGAACATGTAATTCAAACACCACAAAGAAATGAAATCAAACACTTTCGTAGGTTCACCATCCTAAGTCAAATCTTGCGAACACCCCATTGCTTTCATCCTGCCCCGGATCGAACGGGGCCCACTTGATCCCGATCAGTTGTCGTCGTCGTTGTCGTCGGAGAGACCGTCGATGCCCTCGGCCGGGCCGGGGGCCGGGCCGCTGGGCCCGTCCGCGGGCGCGTCCGCAGCAGGCGCGTCGGCCGCCGGCGCGTCGGCGGGCGCGTCCGCCTCCTTCTCCTCGGCCTTCTTCTTCTTCGCCTCGGCGGCGAACGGCGCCACCGCGACGGCGGTGAGGAGGAGCAGGCCGAGGACGAGCGCTGCGCGAGCCATTGCTCTGGTTACGTTTGATGCGTGCTTCTTGGTTAGGCTGCGAGTAGCTTAATTAGATGCGCGTATGGCTTTGCTGATCGGCGTGGTGACTGACGACGAGCGCGCGCTGGGCTTTATATACGGCAAGGTGGCGGCCATTTTTAGGCGAAGCTCGCATCCGCGGCGTTCCTCGGCCATTCTCTGCATCAGTGGTGGCGCGCGCTTGCAGCCATGCGAAACTCACGCAGCCCCGCGTAGGATCCTGCGCGGTCGGGGAGCTGGTGTTCCTGGCCGTGCGTTGGTATAGCGGACGACTGGTCAGCCGGTCTTCGCGGTTCGTTGACTTCTGTTTTGAGTGGCTGGCGCTGGGCCCACATGGTCCTACGTGGCGGTTTTGACGGGTTCTAGAAGAGCGGTACTAGGAGGCTGGGCCCTGAGCGTGATGACAATACAGCGAAAGCTGATGCCCAGAGCTCATCGTCGACTGACACAAGGATTGGTGATCACCATCTTGTCTGAATGGACAGACCAAGTGACCAATTGCTTTCCTAGCATCAGAAGATGTTTGGGCTATGTTGGGAACTCAGTGGGCGGTGTCAGTGACAGAGGCCCACTGCTTCGTCGGTGGTGCACTATAGATGCTACGCACACTTTCATGCGCTCGTCGCCGCAGATTGGGCCGAAAGGGAAAGGGCAGTCCTGCTTGCTGTTCTTTCGCACTTTCACAGTGCCGCCTGGATCAACCTTGTTCTGTCCTGCTGCTGTCCCTCTTCAAACAGTTACCACCACCTCCTTGCACAATTTTTTACTACTGGCGCTAGTGCGAGTGCTTTTGATGCGTGCCATTGCGTTGTTTGACCTGCTGTGAGAGAGGAAAAAAAAAAACGAATCGCATCCACCGACAACTGAAGGCGCAAGAAATGAATGCGCAGAGGCGGCACTCTGTTCAGAGCAAGGCATCCTGCAGCGACGATCCATTTGTTTATGGTCTCTCTCCGGTGAAGACGGTAGTAACAAGTTGAGATTTTGTTCATGAGATTGACCAAAAACGTTTACAAGTCTTAACGACAAATCACATGGTGCTCAAATGGCAATAAAGATCAGCATCCGGCATTTGTTGAACTGCAAATACACACTTCAGCCTCAGCACAGCTAGCAGTAGAAAACCAAAAAAGCAAAAGAAGAAACATCTACCGAGATAGAACAAAATTTGCAAGCACGCACGTAATACACTATTTCCTTCCAAGAAAGAAAGAAGCACAATCTGACAAGCACACCAACACGCCATCAGAAGCATATCCTCGCGAGTAGTAGATCAATAACGAGAAGAAAAGAAATGAAAGCTCCTCGTCAAGCCAGCAATGTGGAGGCCGCGGCCACCACCGCGACGAGCCACCGGACGCACGGCGCGCCGGCGGCGGCCGCGCTCTTCTTGGCCTCCTTCTTCCGGTCCTCCGGCGCCGCGTCGTCAGACGCAGACGGTCCAGGCGCGTCCGCCACGGTCGGCGCCGGGCGGTGCGCGGCCTTGCCAGCCTTGGGCGCGTCCGCCGCCGCGGCCGGCGCCGGAGCGGGCGCCGGGGCCGGCACAGGCTTGAACAGCTCCACGGGCTCGACGACGGAATCAATGGCGTAGATGGCGACGGGGTCCTTGTCCAACACCGTGGCCTTGACCCGCGCGGGGCTGCCCGCCGACGCGGCGGTCTTGATGGTGACGACGTCGCCCTGGTTCTGCAGCGTGAAGTTGTAGTTCATGGCGGCGCCGTCGGTGGCGAGCGTGTTCATGGGCCCGTTGTTGGACTTGAGGCTGGACAGGGAGTAGTGCACGGGGACGGCGTGGAACAGCAGCAGCGACGCCTTGCCGTCGGCGGTGAGGTTCTTGTACCGCGGCATGAAGGCCCTGACGGCGTCGTCGGAGGGGCAGAACACCGTCACGCCGCCCTCCGCCGCGGACTTGTAGGTCGAGGAGGCCTCCGGCGACGCCGCGATCAGGTCGGCGAACGCCTTGCAGCCGCCCTTGGACATGGCCGCCATCACGTCGGGAGGGGGCGGCGGGGCCGCGGCCGCGGCGGGAGGCTTCGCCGCCGGTGTTGGCGTGGCGGCGCCCGCGGCGGCCACGAGGGCGAGGAGGAGGAGGAGGCGCATTGTGCGGCGGGGAGCGAGGGGGCGGAGCGTGGAGGCGCAGTGGTGTGCGTGCGCGGCGTGTGGGAGTGAGGGGAGTGGCAGCAGAGTATGGCACTGCCGACTGCCGTGCAGCACTTAGCACTGTATACAACCGCGGAACGCCCCTGGACATCAAGCTAATTGCCGGACCTGCCATTGTCCTCCTTGCCTTGATCAGTTTTGTGTTGGACCTTGTGGTGTGTCGTGTGGCACATTGGTTGGACTTTACTGCAGAAGCAACCACACGAAAGTGCACGCCACGCCAACAACAACAAGTACTCGTACCCATATATGTACCACGCCATTTTCCATGCATATGCAGCGTCTGTCCATTTCGTCACTCTAAACTCTGCTCTCAGTTGGCAACGAGAGAAAACAAATAAGTAAAAGAAAAGACCAAAGCTATGATAATATTTTGGAGCACGCGAAGAGCAATCGATCGAGAAGCATCATGTCTCAGCGTCGCTAATGGGCGGGAACAGTGAGCGTTGGGCCCAAACAAGTGGAATAAATAAAATGCACCCACGGCTACTAATTGTGTCCTGCTATAATCATGTGATGGTCATACGGTTTAATCCATTATCCGTGTCAGTGGAGCAGCAGCAATGATTTGCCGTGGGGGCAAAAAGGAAAGCCAGGGGCAATTTAGGGCCAATGCAGTCGCCCATACCTTCTTCAGAGATCTTGCTTTCACCAGCTTGAAACGAGTAAACCTCGATGACCTTGGTTACAACACCGATATTGCTAGCACATCCGAGACCGAGAACCGTGCTTTGGAACCGGGTTTTACCTGTGGAGCTGCTTTTTGTTACGGTAGCGTAGCGTGTAGGGAGAGCCAGGACGCACGTGACCCGAGGCAATGCATTTTTGCAGGGTCAGAAGAAGGTCGCCATATATCTTCCTCTAGATCCGGTCCATGGCTTTCTCAACTGCCATCAACCGCCGTCTACACAGGTCCCAACCGCCACCATTTCGGATGGAAAACGGGGGAAGGCATGTGCAAGTGTTGCAATTGCTTTTTGCTCGATCGACTTACATACATTCTAGCCGATTTCATTTCGTTCTGACGTGTTTGGGTACTTGGACGTGCCATCTGAACTGCCCGTTCCTTACAGCGCAGCGCATGGTAGAACTTGGTCGACGGTAATAATCGGTGTTTTATTTGTATCCTTCATCGACCGGGTTCACCAAATTATGTTGGAGAACGGCCGGTGGACGGTGGCGCACGTGCCGTCGTCGCTTTCCTTCGGATCCCCAGCGCGGGCGAGATGAACGAACACAACTAAAGCCCAAAAAGCCCGGAATCCGATGCTCACCTCGGTACACCGCGGAACCAGCTGTACCTGTAAAATCCTGAACGGCCATCCGACGGCCGTGCTCGCGTACGTGACTGACGGGCCCGCCGAAGCTTCGAGCTTGCCCCACCGCCGTGCTCTGCTGTGGGTGAGCTGGCCCACTGCTCAGAGACTCCACGCCGTTACGCTGTTAAGAGGCTCAAAGCAACAAAAGGGAGCGCGAGCCGCCGCGGAGTGGCAAGAACGTGGGACGCAACAGAGGCCGGCTGGGGCAGCCGACGACAGGCGAGAGCGCGTACATGATGCATGGGCTCGCCGTTGTACGCTCGTGGCGTGCCATGCCGCGGCGAAACTGTTCTCGGTGGTCCAGTGAGATGTATGGTGCCCCCGGCTACGGCCTGTTGCTCGCATGGAGCCGGAGCCAAGTGCGTACGTCAGGACAATCAGCGATGCTTCGATGGTTGTGGTGGTTAAAGTAAAATGAAAACAAATTAGCAGTGAACAGCCGCAGACGGAGTCAAATTAGGATGTCATATGTGGAGGGATTTAGGCCCCATGTTATTTTCTAATCAAGGCCCAGAATACTGAAGCCCCATATCAGACGCACCTTTGCCCAAAGTTTAGGCCCATGCCTATATAGTTATTGTATGCCTGCTTTTCTTTGTTGGACCTTCCATTCCTTTCCTGTATCCCTGATAAAGGTATTTGGCGCGCGAAAAAGCATATATATACAAGACAGCATCTTTCAACGTGCGACATGGAAGCAAAACAAACAAACCATTCTTCTATAATTCATTCATGCTCAAGGTACAAATGAGTAGCAGATGTCTACATGCGCGCTTTGGGTCATCAAACCGTCAGTCCCTGCATGGGCAAATTAAACATGATCCGATCGAGGGAGGAACCTACCCAAGAACCAAATCCAACCGGACATCGTGCTTCCTTCCTCCATGAGATGCTTCGTGTGTTCACATCTCTCCCCGCGCCTGCATGTGCATGCCCTCCGATCGAGCTCCGTCTGGGTCGCCTCGCGTCGCGCAGTCTCCCGCATTCACCTCAGAACGCGGCGACGACGGCCACGGACACGATGGCGACGAGCGCGACGGCCGCGAGGCTAAGACGGGTGGCCGTGACGCTCGCGCCGCTGTCGTCGTCGTCGGACGCGGGGCCGGGCGCCTCCGCGGGGGACGCGGAGGCGGCCGCCTCGGCCTTGCCCGCCGGCGAGCCCTCGCCGCCGGCGGGCGAGAGCGCCTCCTCTGCCAGCACGTCGTAGTCCTCGGATGACGGGGCGGCCGCCATCTCGGAAGACGCCGGCCCGGGTGCCTCGGCCTCGGCCTCCGGGGACCCCGCCGCCGGGACCTCCACCGTCCACTCGCTCCCGAGCGGAGCAAAGGCGCCCGGCGCCATGGACGGCGCGTAGTAATCCTGCGGCGCACCGGCGGCGGCAGCGGAGGAAGGGACCAGCGCGATCGTGGGCGCGCCGGCCGGGGACTCCTCCGGCGACTCGTCATACGAGAAGAAGGGAGCGAAGGCCGACGGAGCCGCGTCTTCCTGTTGTGGAGCGCCTGCTGATGATCCGCCGTGTGCTGATGGGGCCATCGTGGCGGGGGCCAGCAGCAGCGTCTCCATCTCTATCGCGGTGGGCGCGCCGGCCGGTGCGTTATACGACGACGAAGGAGACGACGCTGGTGAGCCGAACGGCTCCGGCGAGGCGGCTGGCGCGTGATGTTGCGCGTGGACGGCGACGACCATTATTGCGAGGACGACGGCGGCGAGTGCGGGCGCGCGGGCCGCCATGGTTCTGGTGGTCTTTTTAGCTTATTCGGTTATTGGGAGCTCCTGCGGCGTGGGCGTGGTACGTCGATTCGATGGCGTGACAAAGGGGGGACGCGACGGTGGGTGACTCTGGTCGAGTTATACGTGGAGCGGAGACGAAGGCGGCCGGTGTGGGCGTGTGGCTATCTATCTTTGGCCATGTCTGTGCGCTCGCTCGCATGGCGGGTGGTTCGTGCAAGTGCCCGGTGGCAGCGCCGCGAGGATCGGGATCGGCCGCGCACTTTTGGGACGTACGTACGTGCCGCGCAACCAGAAACTTGTTTCGGTGACTATACCTCCCGCTTGGTTCTGTTTGATTTGTCTCACCACCTTCGCACCGGGTCGTGGCCCGGGCACGGGCGCTCGCATCCGGCAGAGGAGGTGGAAGGGTGGTCAGTATTTCATTCACCGACCACCCCCGCAGTAATGTTTCATTTTTAGTTCTCCCTCGATACGTGATGCCACGATCCAACTTTTCATGTGACGCTTCACCCTTCTGCCTCCTGTGCTCATGATTTTTCCCGGATTTTTTTTTTCACTATCTGAATTGACGTAACCCTGATGCTTTGGTGGACTTGGGGTGGTCGGTAAATGAAATACCGACCACCCCAAGCAGAAAATTTCCTTCTTTATTTCTCCCGCTACATACGGTGTGTGCTGGAGGTGAAGTCATGACCTGTGTTTGCAAAATTTTCTGAGAATTTATCGCTTATGCATGTTACGCTCACGAATGAGGCAGAAGACGTCGTTCGCGCAGCTGTGTCCTCATCATTGCTGCTCGTGAAGCCTTCTCCGGTGTTCCATGCTTCACACATGATACACATCTACCTTCTCCTTCCTCCCGGCGCGGTACTGCCTCTGAGACACAAGCACTCCCTGTGGCGTGGAACAATGGTGACCGATCGACACAACACAACCTGGGCCGGCGTGGTTCGACAGTGGATTGACCCATCATTGGCAACAAGAACACATATGGAGATCGCGCCGGTTGCATTGACAGCACCGTTCATATTGTTTCACTCCGTAAATGACTCCTCTGCCGCGGGTGGACTTTGCATCCGCGCGGAACAAGTTTAAACTGACCAGCAGCGCGTACATTGAACCACCGCCTGCGCTGCGTACTTCATTTGCGAGTTCCCTTTTCACTGTCCTTGATGTCCGACCACCGTGGGGGCTCCTTTCGAGTTGCTTTTGACATGGGCAAGTGATCACGTTTTGTTCATTGGTTCCAAACTTGAAGGTTCAGGCTCAGGGGGCGAGTTGTGATGTTTCGTTTATGGTACACTCCGCAGCCAGTTGTTTAACTCAAAACTCGTTATAAGAAAAATCCTCCAACCCTAATAAATGTTCAATTTCCAGCGTATTATGAAATTGGATATATTTTTATATATTTTTTAATATAACTACAAGTATTTTTTTTTTCAAGATAACTAGAAGCTCATCATCACCCAGAATCAGCATGTCACCCAAACTCGAGGCCGAATATTGTCTCCGGGGCCACTTTCCTCTCCTATCAACGGCCCATAATCCTCCAGTCCAATTCAATTGTGGAAAACAGCCCAGCGACCCAGCGTCGTCTCCGTGGATAGGGCCGATTACGAAGATATGTGCCGCAAGCCTCTAATCGAACGGCTACAGTAAGCCTGGGGGTGGACGGTAAACGAAATACCGACCACCCCGGTCGGTATTTGATTCCCCGTCCGCCCTCTCGCCGGTGTCGCGGCGCGGCTCCGAGTTCTTGTCGTGTTTACCTTGTGCGGCCTCGGTGATGGACGAATCGTGCATCTGATTTGCTTGCCTCGGATGGTGGACCGATCGTGCATCTGATTTGCTCGCTGATGCAGATAGTGAGTTACCGACCATGCGCAATACACCACGGTGGGATGGGCAAAATGCTCTGCCGATAGGTCGGAAAACGCCAAGGCACAGCACAAGCACTGAGTGCAGTGCTAGCGCGTCGTGCCGTTGTTGTGGTCTCCATACCACACTGCCTTTCGATCTTTTCCCCCGCTCCGTGCTGATATACCATGCGCGTGGCGTAGGCACGACCGCGGTATGACATTCATGGCAACATAGCCGGCCAAACCTCGACCACGCCTCCTTGCCGTCCCTATGAATTTTTCATGTCTCTCGCCGTTCAAGCGCCGGAGGATGCCGCGTCTCCAAAACCAAATTAAAGTCGCCATAGTGTCGTCAAATGCACAGATGGAGGGCCGCGACGTCAAGGCCATCGACGGAGATTGTCGCTGCCCAGGAGGCCAGGACCATTGACCTCGTTCATCAACTTCCCACCGTGGAATCGAAGTCTGAGTCCGAAGGAACGCGTTCTGGGCTCCGCCACGCCGCCGCTGGAGCAGTGTGCGCTCGGGAATTGAATCAGCTTGGGCATGTCCATAACGGAGTACAACGCGTCGTCACTCGTCAAGGGGAACGGTGGTCGAGCGAGGAAGGGGAAAAAGGTCGGTCTCTCTCTACCTTGCTATTGTCGCGTTAATCCTGACCGCACACGTGTGATCCAACAATTGATATGGACCCAGGGGCGGTCGGTATTTCATATGCCGACCACCCCCGCCTCGCTCCCTGGTCACCGTGACTGGTTCGGCGACGCCCGCGGTGTGATCGGCACAGGCGCACGACCCTCTGAAAATTCTCACTAGTCGGCTCAGCGGTCCGCCGTGTTCATCGTCCGAGAGCTGTTGTCAATTGGGGGCTGCGACTGCGAGGCTATAGGCCTATAGGGTCTGATCTGGCGCTCTGGGCAGAGAGCGAACGAGAAGCGGAGACGCCGTCCTGCCCACGGCTGGCCCGCGCAAGAGGCTCTGGAGATTCCGAGCACGCGCACCTGGCAGCTGTTGGAACTCTCGGTTGGAGCTCCGCGTCCATGGCGGCCGACGTCCATGTCGCGGCCAACCGCCAGCACAGTCCATCCGATGCCCTCTCCGCTGAGCGCTGATCGCGACCCACAATCTCCATCAGACTCCCTCGTGTGCTCTAACCCTACGTCGCTACTTGCAAAAGTCAAGCGCGCCATTTCCTTCGCTTGTTCGCCTCTGAATCCACCAGAGTCCACAGCAGGAAGAAGCCCTTATCTATTACACTGTCGCGTGGGTCCGCGAGTCCAACAAATAAATATGAAGGTAATCGGTTTATTATGGGCCGCACATCGCCGATTCGACGGTATCCTGTAACCCTGGGGTGGTCGGTAAATGAAATACCGACCACCCGGTCGGTAAATCGTTTCCCGACCACCCTCGCCCCCTCGCCACGACGCGTCCAGGAGCCCGCGGGCCGCGCTCCGCGCGTTCTCACCCGCCACGACGCGCCGGCTCCGACCTCGATCTCTACGCGAGCCCGTTCAGGAGGCCCGTTCTCCCTACAATACGTGTTCCCCGTCTTCTTGCCTGCCCATACGTACGGCGACGTGCTTCTCCATGGACAGACATGGCTGGGCGCCTGGGCGGACTCTGGTCTCACCCCGGCGATCCCGCAATCCCGTCGGAGGCTCGGAGCACGCACTTCTCCAGCGGTCATGCCGACGCCGCATGGCACGGAACACGCTTCTGTGGGTCTTGGTTCCGATTCCATGACTGTCAACGGGCGTGTTTTCCTGGGAGACAACGGCATCGTCAGGTGTCGTAGCCACTGGTGGCGGGCAGAGGCAGTGTCTCTGTCGCCACGGATTGCCTTGGACGGCGACGCTGATCCCAGCGGCCGGGCTGCAGCCTGCGCATGGACGGTGACGGCAATCACAAATTCTCAAGGCCAAGGCCGGCCACGCATGGATGAATTGGTGATGGTGGGCGCTGCACGAAGCTGGCCGCTGGCCCCAGATAGGAGGTTGTCGCCTGCTGATGGCCCTGGGGCTGTGGAATCTGCATAGCTTTGGTTTCAAACTTTCAGTAAAAGCTTCGCAATACGACCGTATTTAATTTACTTTGCAAAATACAACTTGAGTATCCAACTGTGGTTATGGACAAAATCAAGTGCCTGAGCTTGTTTCAAAAGTTAACATGTTATCATCGAGGTTATTGATAAATTTGAGCATATGTGCAAAGCAAAAACATATTTCTTTCCTTTCAGGAAACTAAAAGTTGTCAAAAGTTTTAATTACTTCAAAAATATTTGAAGTTGTAATAGATTTGCGCTGCCACATTTATTTTTAGGATTATATATATTATAGTAAGAGGAGAATTTTTTTAACGTATAAACTATATAAAAAAGTTGTTTCTTTATAAGCCGTTGGATCTAGATCCAAAGGCTTAAAGTGGTGATTGAAAGTTGTTCAAACTATAAGCTCGGTGAAAATTAGTAGGACCCCAAAGAAAACTTATCATATCACAAATAATATATGGCACAGTTGTTGAAGAAAAGAATTTCCAGCCAATAATACAAGCTTTACCATCTCGAAAGTTCACTACTAATACTAATAAGGTACACAATGACATCTACTAAGAGGTTCAGTCACCTACACCACATTACATAGCGTTACAAGTTACAACAGGCTCTGAGGCGTTCGGTCAGATCCAAAATGAGAGAACACAGATCCTCTGCAAATGCAAGACCCTGAGTGACCACTGTCAGTTGGGAGACGCGGCATGGGCAAAACACAAGTATCGACCAGCATATGAAGTTGATTCTTTAGTTGAATGGCACCTGAATCTGGTTAGAGTACAAAAGCCTGAAGTTTTAATCTTGCCTCAGTTAATTCTTTCAGGAACTCATCAGTAGGATTCTCTTTCGCGGCAGCCAGAGCAGAGATGTAGGCAGACATTTCCTGCTCCATCTTCTCAGTGTCGATATCACCAACCACGTCCTGTCCCATGCCAATATAGGCAACATATAAGAACTTGGAATTCAGAAAGAAAACAGAGTCCACGCACATTTTCATTAATCCAGATTTGGTAGTACAATTGTACCCAAAATAAATAGTGCTAAAGACTGGATCCAAACATTAGCTGATTAGCAAGGACAAGATTAACTTACATCAAGTTGAACTGGCTCGCATTCCAAAGATGATTCATCAGTTCTATCCCTTGGATACGGGGCTCGGCCATTCTCTGATATTTCCCTAAACAACTTCATAAGGGCAGAAACTTCGACATCCATAGAAGCTACATCCACTTGGAGTTCTTCCACCTTCGTAGTCGACACATTTGCCTCCCATTCCAGCTTTTCCAGTGCTGCCTGCTTCTCTGCTAGCATAATCTACAACAAATAAAAGTTACACAATAGATTAATATCAATCTTGCTATGCTATTGTGTAATTAGGTGATTTCGCATGATATATGATCTATCATGTGGCATGGAGAGTATAAATACAAAAGTCAGAAGAAACAAGCTTATCACAGTAGGATGAGTACAAACACAAGCCACAGGATCAGTTACTTCAAACCTGTCATTTGTAGCACTAAAACTTCAGAAATGACTGGGAGGATGCTGAAGCAAACAAATTATCTACTGAAACAGATATTTCTAAAAACAAAACTATAACAGGGCAAGTTTTTCTTATTAGCAAATGAATTGTCTGAAGCCATGAAAAAAAAGAATGCCAGGCAACGATATAGACTCAATATCATAAGTTTATTCCTTCACTGTTATTCGACAAGAACCATAACTAATGTAGGACTAGCTTTCGAGTCAAAAAAAAAAAATGTAGGACTAGCCACCAAGGAGCATCATGGATTTATGAAAGATGGTGTACATCTGAAGTACTAGTATTTAAAGAAATGTCAAAACGTTCACAATAGAGCATACAACAAGGTACTAAAGCATTCAAAATTCACAATCTTCATAGTAGTGGAAGTGCTGCATAGCTGGTCTAGTAAGAACAGTATGTCAAATGAAATGTGGTGCAGTGCAGTCACCTTTGCACCATGAAGTTCAGAACCAGTAGATTCAATCAAGGATTCCTTCTCAGAAAGCTGGCCTCTCAATTCTTCAACTGCTTCATTTGCTGCACTGATTCGGCCAATCAAGTTCTCGGCAGATCTCAGAGCCTCGTCTTTCTCGAGCAATTTCTTTTGTAGGCCGCTAAGCTGCTCCTGCAGAGCAGCAAGCTCTTCTCTCCGCTTCTGTGCCTGATCCACCTGTGGTCGCTTCTTAGTAGGCGTGGCTCTTGTTGTCCTCGCAACCTTTGGATCAGGGACCTGCACATGGAGATGTCCGTGGAGATCAACCACCACCGAGTACCACAGTAACAAACATATTCGACAACCGCAATGGCACTATTTAAGGATAATTCCCCACTTCAGTTCATCAATGCACTGTCCAGTGCCCATGCACACCAACTTCTGTAGCACAACTTGGTACTAAAAAAAATCATACAAGAACCCCACCATCTACGGAACGAAACAAACAGCAGATTCCGAAAGCTAAAAGCTCGGAAGAAAGTTGCAGGTATTTGGAAAGGGACCAACGAGAATGCACCTTCTTAGTCTGATTCGGAGCTGGGGTGTACGATATCGAAGATAACCTTCTGCATCAACAAGAAAGCACAGAGCAATGGCTGAAACAAGTTCAAAATGATTCAAACGGAACAGCGGAGAAAATGCAGATCGAGGGATGGGAGACCTGGAGGAGGGTGCCGAGGAAGCGATGCCACCTCGGGTCCTCATCCTGGCGGTAGGACCCGTCGGCTTCTCTGCCATCTTCTCTGGCGGAGGCAGCGGTGGCGACGCCGGGGACGGGGAACGAGCTCTGGGGCTCGAAGTAGGGGGGCGTTGTGGACCGGTTCTATCAGGCACCGTCGTGGACCCGTGAAATGGCCGGGGGATGCTAGTACAACACTACCACTACCTGGGTGGTGGGCCCAGATATGGTTAAGTAACCCTACCAGACAGATTTATGTTAGATTTTGGACTTTTTAAAATATTTTTTCCCGTTGGGATAAGGAAGGAGGAGTTAAGGGCGAATGTTTTTCAATGGGTCAGCAGCATCGAACATTCCCTAGTAAAATGTTTGTGGGGTCCTATATGCTGTTTAAGTAAAGTTTGATTGTTGAGTGATGGAAATGCCTTTGGAAATTTTAAAGATTTATCTTTTGATGATGAATTTTGTACTTTACTTAGGTTGAGTTTAATGCCAATGATTCACATCCAAATTACTTTTGAGGAAACCATTGAAACATTTGTATTTGGCATCTTGATATTAGCTAAGCATGCAACGATAAGACTGAAGTTTTCAAAACAAAATTATCATGTCTTTTATATGGCAAAAAACATTCAACGCTACCAAAAAAATTGAATATTTAAAGCGCCAAGTACATTTGAACAAATTACTGGTCTACTCATGCCTCAGCGGATTCAGGTCCCTACGGCCACAAGGGCTATTCATCAGCTCTAAATTTATGAAATTGAACCCGAGGATGTGGCTGTCTGAAGTCCGAACAGAACGAAAGCTGAACATGGCCATAAACATAGAAAGAAAAATATAGAGACACTATTAAGCTCATATGTCCAGATATATCTCCTCTAAGGGGGAAAAAAAAAACTGAAGCTTCTACCTCGTCATGAACTCTTGCTCTTGGCTCTTGCAATCTCAGGGCGACCTGAATTGGCTCGCTCACAAAAAGATGCAAAATACTTGCTGGCACATACCACAAAGGTAAGCTGACCTACTAACCAAATATCCGCCCTTCTCCAATTTCTAGCTGGTGGGCAAGAAGATCCAATCACATCAAAGACGCTATTTGCAGATCAGGTCTGCACCCAGCACCCCGCGAGGGCTCGATTGATGGAAGAACCGTATAACACTTGCGAGCCTGTAGTCCTGTACTACTTGTAGCTCATTAGTTTCACAACTTGACACTAATAACCTCCCGAACGCAACCGTCCGCTAGCGGCGAGAAATTAAGCGAAACAGCAACCGGTAGCATCAGCTCGCCGCGCGCACTGCAGCGGGGTCACGACCCGTCGTGCCACTCGCCGGAGCCGGTGACGACTGCGATCGTGAGAGGACGCCGGACGCGCGCCTGGGCGACGCACGCGCTGTCGCTGACACGAACCGCGCTTGAGGGGCCCGACCCCTGACGCGAATGGCAGCCCGACACGTCGGCACCGGAGACGAGCGACCCTGACCCGTCTCTGACGCGGCCCACAGCGCGCCCCGTCGCCGTCGGAATCGAGACGCGTCGCGGTCGGAATCAAAGAGTTGTCGGCGTCCGCAATTCAAAACAGACCCCCCCACGACGCCGACGTCCAACCGAACGCACCAGAGTCGTCCCCATACCATGCCCCCATGTCACGCCCGGCGTCGTACGCGCCAAACAAAACCGGCAGTCACTTTATCGTGTAGCGGAGCAGCCGCCGCTGCATCTCACTGTGGCCGCGTGCCTACCGCCACCGAATCTAATAATGCACGGCTTGCCGCGTGACCTCGGCCCAGCCGCCGGATGGATGCGTCGTGCTCGACCTCGACACGACTCCATGGTTCACGCCGCCGGTGCAGCGGGACTCTGACGATCATACTAGCGTCGCTGTGATTAATTAACGCGAGGATAACTGGGGACCAAACTAGAACACGATCGATCGACTGATAATGCTAGTTTAAACGTTCCAAGAAACGGCAATACATGCTTGGCCATAAAGAACATGCCGAACACTTCCAAGTAACAGCACCTGTCCTTAGTAGTAGCCGTGAAGCCACAGGAATATATATTAAGTAATTGGAATGCAAGTTACACTAACTTATTAACAAGATAATAAGATGCCAAGTTATATATCAAGGAGATAAGAGGAAACAGGAAGAACAGCCATGCTCCTTGAGACTGCTCGTAATTTTTGTGGCCCTGAAGAACCCAGCATGAAACCCGGCCGGGACAAGGATTTGTACGAGAGCACCGCCTAGTTAGCCTTGGATCAAAGATAGAAAAAAAAAATACGGCAGGTAATAAGATCAGCAAAACACTACTGCAGTAGTAACTAGCTCGAGATCACTCAGCGAGCTACGGCCAGAACTGGATTCTCTGCTCCCTCGCCCACCATATCTCGATCGTGATGGTTGATCAACTTAACCACGAGACGTCTCA
The DNA here is from genome assembly GCA_032690845.1 of Eleusine coracana subsp. coracana. Lineage (NCBI taxonomy): Eukaryota > Viridiplantae > Streptophyta > Magnoliopsida > Poales > Poaceae > Eleusine > Eleusine coracana. The sequence continues at coordinate 50,984,923 of CM064427.1, read as the reverse complement.
CCGCCGGCGGCGGACGGGGATCACGGCAGGTTGAGGAACATAGCCGGATCGGTGTCGCCGAACACGGCGCCGGTGCCCCAGAAGGAACCGAGGTCGCCGCAGCTCGACGGCCACTCGAACGGGACCGGTTCCGGCACCTCCTTCCCGACGCCGTCGCCGACGACATCCGTGACACCGAGCCCGAGCGCTACCGACGCGACGCTCCCGAACCCGCCCGCCTCTGCCGCTGCCGGAGGCACGGCGTGATCCTCCGTGGCGGCAACCGTCGGTGCAGCCTCCGTCGTCAACGATGACGTTGTTGTTTCTCTGTCAGCAACCACGCCGGCCGCAGCGTTGGAGGCGTCGTCCGTGGCCGGGGCCACGCGGCGGCGTTTGGAGTTGGAGGAGTTCTTGGTGCACCGCTTCGGGCTCTTGGGCGCGGACCTGGACGGCGTCGACGACGACGATGATGACGAGGTCTTGCGTGTGCCCCCGCCGACAGGGACGTTGCGGAGGGAGCCGCCCTTGGTCCAGTATCGCCGGCACGACTTGCAGAAGTGGCGCGGCTGCGACGTGTTGTAGTTGTTGTAGTAGCAGAACTTGGTGTCCCTTGACTCGCACCGCGGGCACGGGTCGCCGGCCGCCTGCTCCTCCGCCTTCGTCGGCGCCGGCGCGGGGTACCCCCTGGGGCGGCGGAGGTCCACGCCCGCGAACGGCCGGCGCCCGGCGGGCTCCTGCATGCGCGGCGCCGCTCTGGCCTTGGCTTAGCTACCTACTAGCTGGTGGCGCGTCTGGATGGAAATATGGAATGGAACAGAAGTAGGAGAAGGGGCGGTGCAGTAAGCGGTTGTGTTGTGCCACACACACACAGCTCCGCTTCTCGTGGTCAGTCGCGCCGTTCTCTCTCTCTTTCCCGCGAGTTTATGGGCACCGGCGCGGGGTCGGCGGAGCAGGTCAGGTTAAATTCTCATCACAGTCAGAGATAGATCTCTCTTTTAGTTACCGGCAGCCGTGGCCGACGCGTCACCGGCTCGTGCCGCTCGCGCGCGCGGTCAAGCGGCGGGGGCGCGTATCGTGAACCGGGCACGGACAGCGGTACGTGGGTGCTGAGGTGGTGTGAAATAAAACTGTGGAGCCGGTAACGTTGGCGCACGCGTCAGCGCAGTTTTGACCGCGGCACAGTGGCTGCCGGCGGGGCGCTATCAGCCGCCGAGGAGAGAAGACACTAGTGCGCGTCCTGTGCCGGGGCGGTGCCGTACGCGTCCGTGGCCACCACCACGACCGTGACCCCACTCGCTCGCTGCTGGTCTAACACACTTTACCTACCGTGCCGTACCGGTTCCGCTCCCCTGTAACTGCGTCGTGGACCAGCGCTACACCTGCCTCGGTCCCACGCGTCGGTGGAGTGGTGGTACAGCACTGTACTCCAACTGCAGCCTGCAGGCAGGGCGCTGCGAGAAGGTTGGCCAGTTCTGGCGGACCCGGCAGGGGGAGTGCTCGACTCGACTCTGCTCGTCCCGTCCCCTCCTCGGCGATGTGCCGATGTGCGTGCGCAGTGTCGGCCATCGCCCACCGCCGCGGGGGACGCAGACCATCCAAGGCGGAAGGCGCCACCCGACCGCCGGAAATGATGCAACTGTTGCGCACTTTGCCACTCTACTCACAAGTAGGCGCAGGCGGCGCAGCCATGCTGGAACGCCAGTCGCGCGACGCCACAACTTGGGTGTGCCAATGTGCCATGCCCCCGTCACGAATCTTCTTCTGTGCGAACCTGCGACGCGACCGGAGTACCGGACGGGCTGATCACACGGCTCCTCGGCGTACAGAAACCGGCGCACTGGTGGTTCAACTGTACCGATGGTCCCCAGCGGCCGCGCCGGTCTATTCGGTACGGGCTACAGAGGGCATCATCTACCGACCAGTGAGGCAGTGCCGTGTGCCGGAGGAAGAGGGTGGTGGCCACCGCGCCGACGCCCGTGGGGCCGGAGTTAGGCCGCGCGGTGGTGGATGGCATGTGACGCCATCGGGGGGGGGGATGATGGTGCTTTGATTTGATCACTTGGTTAGGCCGAAGCCGAACCGTGGGTTCACCGGAGATGGGCTTTGCACGCACGGGTGATGGGAATCATGGAGGAATCGAAGGCAGAGGGAGGAGTGTGCCCATCGCTACATTGCGCGTGGTCCGGCCCCCCGCTTCCCCGTGTCTGCTTGTGCGTAGCCGCTTGGTCGGCCAAAAGAGTAACAGGCAACACTACTGCAAACTTCTTTCTACAGTATATGCTACGGATATAGAGATTGATCAACCCATGCATCTTCTTCCCTGGCTCTCAGTTAGATGAATTAGAGTAACACGGCAGTACTTCCAACTTGTTTCCATACGCTAGGGATAGATCAATCAACCGACCATGAATCTCCTTCCCTAGCTCCATTAAATGGATTAGAGTTACACGGCAAACTCTGCAAATTTGTCTCCATGTATGCTAGTGATGGAACAACACATGAATCTTCTTCCCTAGCTCAGCTAAATTAATTTAAGAAACATTAGTTCTATCAACAGACAGTGTTTACACACTAGTTCATTCTGTTCACAAAGGCTAAGGTTACACACTAGAGGGACCAACCAAGTTCTATTACCACTATTTCTTACTACTTAGTTTCATCCAGCAGCTTAAATCTTTTGATAAAAAATACTACTTCCTCCTTCCAGGTATATAAGGCATGTTAGGAGAAAAAAATAATCGAGATATATAATGCGCATTTCAGTTGATGGCTTCGTTTTGTGTGTGTGGCTGTTGGATTTTGGAGAAGATTAATTGCGTCATTAACTTGCATGCTGCATTGCTTTATTGGATAGTGGGCTTCTATTCATTCAATTAGCTGGCACCCATGGTCCACACAATTTGATATTATGATGCGAGTTAATTAGCCATGGGTTACATAAAAAATCAAAGCAAAAGTGACAGAATACTATGATGAGTTAAGAATGACAGTTTTTCCTTGGTCTTTGTGCAAGGAAGTAATACGCTCTATATAGATGAAAGGAGGGAGTACTCTTTAAGTGTGTGTGTATGGGGAGGGGGGAGGTGTCCTTGGCTCACCTAGCTTACTGCCCATAACTGATATGTGAAGTTCGAATTCACGTGTCAGCGAGTAGTAGATAGTACAATAGTGGATCAATTTTAAATATATAATGACAAGAAAAAACTAATCTTATCAAATTTGTTTTAACATGTACAAGTAACAACAGTGTGGTACAACACTACACCTTGTGGAAAGGAGCCAAAAGCATGTATAAGTAACAAGAAAAGGTAGGAAACTATACTGGTGGTTCAAGAAAGGATTTTTCACCTATAACATAATGAAGTTTTGCACAATCCCTGAGTTTTTATGATCAGAAGTTCAGGATCACGAGTGCTAGCGGATTATTTTTTCTTTTATTGCGATGGTAAATGGATTCTTTTTTAGCCTCATCGCAACTTCTAGAAAATTATTAAAATTTTTGTTTTATCATTGCTATAACTCAGAATTATGTTTTTGATTCTTAATATCGATTTTGATTGATACTGTTTATTTTAGTTATAATAATATTATTTTTGACTTTATTATTTTTGAAGGAGGGATTTTTTTAGTTTCTCAAAATAATTCATTTCTGTTAAGGCTATCTCTAACAGGTCATCCATTCGGTGACCCAAACCCAAAATGTGTCTCGAAACATGGAAAAATGCCTTCCAACAGAGGACCCAAACGGCGTTCCCATTTTTGGCTGCACAAGGCGGGCGCCGCAAAAATAGAGCACCCCCCCCCTCACGACCCATTGTTCTATCCCGTTGGTCGCCTCCCCCCACCACCTTCTGCCCCCACACATTGGCACACGTGTCCAGCGGCCAAGCTCGATCTGGAGGCGGCCGAGCTTGATTTGGTGGTGGACGAGCTCGATTCAACGTCCGAACTCGATTTGGCCTTGATTTGGCGGCGAAAGAGCTTGATTCGACGGGGTCGCGATGGCGTGGGAGGCGGCCAAGGCGGAGGCACAAGCGGGGTCGTGGCGAGGCACGAGGCGGCTGAGGCGGAGGCGCGGGCAGGGGTCAAGGTGGCGCAGGAGGCGGTGGAGGCGGAGGCACAAGCGGGGGTCGCGATGGCACGGGCGAGGAGGCGGGCGAGGCAGAGGCATGAACGGGGGTCACGGCGGCGCGAGCGGGGAGGCGGCAGCGCAGGTGGAGTCGTAGTGAGTTTGGGTTTGGGTTTGGGTTAGCGGTTGGAGATTAAAGTATTTAGGTAGTCTATTTTGTTTTCTGTAGAGACCTATTTTAGGTTTGGGTACTTCCTTCCGTTGGAGACAGCCTTAGACTGATGCACTCGTGCTACTCTATTTTCATCTTCTAAAAAGAATCTTTTATCCTACTCAGCGATATTCTTTTGTCTATATCAATTTTCACCGCACCCTGTCGTACTCTATTTTTCATCCTCTATCTCAACTACTTTCTATAGGTCCCACATATCAGTCTCTCTCCTCCCTCCATCTCTCTTTCCACCGTGCCCCCTCCCTCCCCATCTCTCTCCCACCGTGCCTCTTCCCTCCTAGGTCCCCACTGACAAAGGAGCAAGGAGCAGGGCGTCGTCGCTCCCCCCCACCCCTCGCGTGTCATCGGTCATCACGCCCTCCTCCCCCGTGCGTTGTCGGTCATCACGCCCTCGTCCTCCCTTCTCTGGCTAGATCCGGCGAGCTCCGGCACGAGCTCCTCCACGGGCCTCCCATGCACGCCTGCCTCCCTCCTCCAGAACAGCGCGCCGCCAGGACCGCCTCCCTCGCGCCACTGCCCATCGGGGCCGCCTCCCTCCTTATCCCCTATGCCATCGCCATCGGGCCCGCCTCTCCCGCGTGCAGCTCCCGCCGCGTCCCTCCTCCTCCCCCGCGATGGGCAGCGAGGCAGAGCTCTGCCTCCCCTCCTCTCTCCAGATCTGGCGACTTGGTGGCTCGAGCTCCGCTCTCCCTCCTCTCTCTAGATCCGATGGCTTAGAGGCTCCCGGCGGCCCAGTGGCTTGGAGCTCCACGGCGGCGCGGTGGCCCTCCTCCTCCCACCCATCTACCTCCCCTTCTCTCTTCTGCTGTAGGGTCGTTGGGATGGCATGCCGACATGCGGGACCCGCGCCACATGGCGTGTAGCGTTCCTCCGCTATCTCCTCTGAATATGACGTGCGAGAGGCCGTCCGGGACGATGGTGTTGGCCTCCCAGTACGCTATCTTCGTACTGGAGGAACGCATGGCGTTCCCAGTCTTAGTACCGTCTGATTGTCCCAGTGTTGGCCCAACCTCCGTTTAACCCCTTCAAAACCCCAAGCCCAGTTTAAAAAAAACCAAGCCCAGCACATTTTTTTTTAGAGAAAAGGCTTTCGCCCAGCTTTATTACGAAATCCAAAGTTTTGCTGGGATATCAGCTTACAAATACGAAGTTTAAGCAACCGAAAATCATGCGGCCTCACTTACTAATCTACTTAACTAAGTAAGCTAGCAATGGGATTACATACCACACAAATATCGAGAAGCCTACATCAACCTACCCCTACTCTTCTAGTCTTCGACGCTTACTTGTTGATGGATGTTTCCAGGTCTTCAGTTATCTTCATAATCGCCTCCCTCGCACAGCCAGTATTCAACTCCCTCCATTTCTGCAACAAAATTACAAGCTTATGAATTAGTGAGTCTAGGTTAGCTAAAATCAAATCTCTAAACACGTAATCATTTCTATTCAGCCAAATAGCCCAGCAGGTTGCGACGACAATCACAATTGTAGCTTCTCTATTTACTGCTTTCTTACACTACAATATCATCTTGTTTATATCATTTATGTTAGCCAGAGTTCCCTCCCATCCACATATATCTTTTATATAGCACCAGATATACTTTGCTATCGGACATTCAAAGATCAGATGTGTATGCGTCTCTACCAAGCCACACAGCTTACACTTTTCTGATCCCTTCCAATTCTTCCTCTTCAACTGCTCAACTGCTTGTATTCTATTTCTGCTAAGTAGCCAAATGAAGTTCTTCACTTTTAATGGCGTTTTCGACTTCCAAATTGTTACCATTGCCTAGTCTACCATACCTGGGTTCGTCAACAATCTATATAAGGATTTAGTCAAGAATTTTCCTATCTTCTCTAATAACCATTTTACTGTATCCCGAGTGGAGGTCAGCACCACATTATTCAATTGAAGATGCATCTCGTCCCATTCCATTAATTCCGTAGGACCAAAATTTCTTCTAAAGGAGAGTTTCCAACTTCCCTCTTCATAGATTTGAGCCACCGTTTGTTCTTGTTGCTCACTTATCTTATGTATATTATTGAACATGATTTTCAAAGATACATATGTTATCCACACATCTAGCCAAAATCTAATCTTTTTCCCATCTCCGAGGATGTATCTTGTTCCTCTAATGAAATCTTCTTTTATTTCATGCAGACCTTTCCAAAATTGCGAACCCCCTTCTGGTTTTGCTGTAAATACATCTAGGTATTTCTATCTTAGTAGTTGAATATAGAGAGATTGATCTTCTGACTCTAATTTGTAGATTCATTTGGACAAAAGACATCTATTTAGCATCCTAGTATCAGTAAAACCCATGACTCCAAAGTCTTTAGGAGTGCTTAAGGCTTCCCATTTGACCATATGATACTTCCTCTTCTTTTCTACTTCATGCCGTGAAAGGCCTTCAACGTAGTGGTTGGGGCTTCCGAGTAGCACCTCTCAGGTCCCAAGTTCGATCCCCAGAGGGGACGAATTATGATCTAAGTTAAAAAAATCCCTTCGCCTCTCTGTAATCTCAAAGCATGAGTTAAGGACCGGTCCGGTTGTGGGTAACGGATCACGTGGGCCTCGTGTAAGGGACGGAGGGGGGGTTCGGGAGTTTTCTCGGTCTGCGTGAGAAGATCTTCTTCTTAATGTAATGCCTCGGGAGTGATTTTACCCTTCGTGGGTCGAGTTTTTCTTTACTCCATGCCATTAGAAGTCAGCTCTAATGGTATACATCTCCTGGTGTAATTCTTTTGGTAGTATGTAAAAACCCATTATATATGTAGGAATCAAGCTCAGACAACTATTAATCAAGATTGATTTCCCACCCGATGATAAAAATTGACACTGCCATGATGCCAATCTCTTTTTTATTTTTTGTCTTACTCCTTCAAGTTGGGAAATTCTAATCTTGGTATTACTCACTGGTATCCCTAGATAGATCATGGGGAATGAGCCTAATTTACAATTAAACATTTGTGCTACTTCCTCTCGTCTCTCTCTAGTAGCTCTCAGCACAAACACTTCTATTTTCTCATAATTGATCTTGAGGCCTGACATCTGTTCAAAACAGAAAAGGAGGAACTAGGTATTCATGATTGACTAATCTTCTAGCTCTAAGAAGATAACTGTGTCATCTGTATACTGAAGATGAGTTAGCCCCCCCCCCCTTACTAGATGGGGTATTATTCCTTTTATTAATCCTCCTTTCTTTTCCCTAGTTAAGATCCCTAATAGAGCATCCACTACCAGATTAAACAGTAATGGTGATAGGAGGTCCCCCTGTCTCATTCCTTTAAAAGTTCTGAAGTAGTTTCCGGGTTGTCCATTCAGATTGATCCCTACCCTTCCACCTTCAACTACTTGTTGGATCCATCTAATCCATCTTCTCAGAATTTTTTTTAAACCATAACTTCTATTAGGAAGCTCATAGGATTTTATCATAGGCCTTCTCGAAATCTAACTTCAGAATTATCCCTTCTTCCTTATTTTTCTATAGCTCATGGATGACCTCATGCAGAATCATAACCCCTTCTAGGATGTATCTACCTGGCACAAATATTGTTTGTGTGTGGCTGATAACTCTATCTGTCACCCGTGCCAATCTATTCGCTAGAATCTTGTTACAATTTTATAGGACACATTGAGCAGACAAATCGGTCTAAACTGTTTAATATTGGTAGCTTCTTTTATTTTTGGAATCAATGATATCAATCCATAATTTAATCTGCTCATATTGAGTTGACCATCATATAATTTGTCCACCATCTCTTTTAGAGGCTCCTTCACCTTGGGTCATATTTTCTTGTAAAAGCCTACTGAAAATCCATCTGGTCCAGGTGCCGTGTTGGTTTTCATCTCTTTCATTGCTTTCTCTACCTCTTCCATCGTGAAAGTTTCCTCTAAAATTCTTTGGTTCTCCGCCTTCAGGTATCCCTCTCATTCCCACATATCTGGACTTAGACTCAAAGTACCCCTTTGTTCCCTACCGAACAATTATTTATAGTAACCTTCTACATGTTGTTTAATCTCTTTCTGGTCCTCTTCTGTCTTCCCACCTATCTCTAGTGATTCTATTTTCGGTTTCCTTCTTCTTCCATTTGCTATTTCATGGAAAAAACCCGTATTAGTATCACCTTTGAGTAACTAGTTTTCACCTTCTCTTCTTTGCCATTTCATTTCCTCATATTCATAGACCCCTTCTAACTCTCGTTCTATTTTGTATTTTTGTCTTCAATCTTCTTTTAAGTTTTGATGTCTGGTTTTCTCCTCTATTTTCTTGATCTTAGGCTGTCTCCAACAGGTGCTGCATTTGCTGACCCATATCTAAAATGGAGTCTAAAACACTAAAAATCGGCCTCCAACGGGTCTAAACACGAGACCCATTCTAGGTTGCATCGGGGTCACGACCCACATTTGGAGCACGCCGTACGCGACCCAAACGCCTGGGAGCAGCACCCCGCACATGAGAGAAAGAACGAGGGCGAACGAGAGAGGCGGCAGCCCAAGCTCCACCGCTGTTGACGAACGCCCAAGCTCCACCGCCAACGGCCTCCTCCTCCGCAGCTTTGCCCCGATTCCGCGCGCGCCCGCCGAAGCTCCACCCGCGCCAGTGGTCGCTGCATCACCCCCTCTTCCGTATCTCCGCCCATCCGTCACGAGTCCTCCGCCCGAGCTCCACTCCCGCTACACTCGATTTGACGGCGGACGGATACGAGGCGGGTCGATTTGGCGTCAGCCAAGCTCGATTTGGCGGCGACGCAGGCGGGTGTCACGACGTCGCGGGGGGAGTCGCTATGGTGTGAGCGTCCGAGGCGGTGGCGTGGGCGGGGTCGTGGCAGCGCAAGAGGCGGCCGAGGCGGTGGCGCGGACGGGATGGTGGCAGCGCGGACGAATTTGGATTTGGATTTAGGTCAGTGGTTGGAGATTAAAAAATTTAGGTAATCTAGTTTGTTTACTAAAATTTAGGTGGTTCCTTCCGTTGGAGATAGCCTTAGTGATCAGTTCCTTTTTCTCCCTTCTTATAAGCCCAGCCCATTTCCCCCCGCTGCGACCTGTAGCAGCAAAAGCATCAAACCGAGAACACCGACCGGCGGGATGCTCCGCCGGCGCCCGCGCCTCCGCGCGTTCCTGCGCCACTTGGCCACCTCTACCTGCCGTCGTAGCTCCTGCCACCCCTTGCAACCACACGTTCCGGACTCCAAGTCTCTCCCGCTGCCGCCGGTGGCGAAGAAGGTCCCCTTCACCGTCTCGGCGCACGGGAGGTCTTGGAGCGATCCGTACCACTGGATGCGCGACACCTCCGATCCCGACCTGGCCGCCCTCCTTGCCGCCGAGAACGCCTATGCCGACGCGTTTGTTGGCTCGGCCGCCGCCGGCCTCCGCTCGCGGCTTGCGGCCGAGATGCGTGCGCGGCTGCCCCCTTCCGCCGTCACACCGCCTGAACCCTGGGGCCCCTGGTTTGTACCACGCTGTCTCTTCGCTCCTGTTAACGTATCGCTTGGAATGTATTTATGTGATTTATAAATTGTGATGGTTTCGTGCTGTGCTAATGCTTACTGTGATTTCAGAGACTGTATGATCTAATTATAGTTTGGCGTGTTAGTTTAGACGAGATTTTGTTTAGGAAAATAAGTCTATTTTAATAGCACTACGGCTTATCTTTAATGCTTGCGACTGTAGTTAACCGTTGCTGATTGGAAATGTAGAACTCGAGGCATCTCTTTGGAAAACTAGTGCCAGTACAAACAAAAAGGCAGCAAGGAATTATCTATAATGTCTGGTTTTCATTCTTAAATTTTCAGCGCTGCAGTTTTAGTACTGCAATTTATACATGATTATCTTTTGATTTGAACAGTTACACAGAATAATTCAGAAGTAAGAACATAACTTATTCTTTCATGACCAGGTTGTATTATCAGTATGTTCCAGAGGGAATGGAATACCCTGTTTTGTCAAGGAAACGGAGACCCTCTGGTGGTTTAGCAGCTTTGCTTGATTACTTTTCTGGTTCGGACAAGGAGCAAGTGTTGCTTGACTGGAACGAGTTTGCAGAAAAAAATGGTAAGTGCTAAAATAAGTTGTCTGGACTTCTAACATTCTTAACAACAAGATATTGATCTGATCTCCTGACCTGTTCCTGTTCAATTTCATATTCTTTTATTGTTCTACACGTGCATTTTTCCTTTGGACATCATTTATTTGCTCCTATTTATTGATATCTTGAAATGAGGATGTTTCATTGTTGGCCATGTGTACTTACCATTTTGTATTTTTTTTGGCTGCATTATGCAGGTTATGTGCACATTGGGAGTTGTCGGATCTCTCCGGATCATAGGTTCCTTGCATACACTATTGATGCATCTGGGGGTGAACTATTTTCCTTAGAAGTGAAAGATCTCCATTCAAAGAATGTCGTGTTTAGTTCAGCAGACAAAGGAATAGTTAGTGTAGCCTGGGCTCGCAACAGTGAGAATTTGTTTTACACTGTCTGTGATGAGACTCTACGTCCTAACCAGTAATTTCCCTTCCACCAAATAAATATATTCTATGTTTATGATCGGATCATTTCACTGTTTTTGATATTCTTATATTTGGCAGGGTTTTCTGTAAAAGGCTGCAATCAGATGAAGCAGGCTTTCTACTTTTCACAGAGCAAGATGTAAACTCTTGCGTGGATATCACAAGCACAAAAGATTTTAAGTATATTACTGTCAATTCTAACACGAGGACAGCATCTGAGGAAGGTTTTTTTTTGCAATGTTTTCCCTAATTCTAAATGTACTTTGCCACATTGACATGACTTCTGGCATTTTACATAGATCTTTCTTATCTTGTGCTCATATGGCTGCAGGTTTATGTGATCGAGTCTGATAATGTAAGAAAAGGCTTATGGCCTATAAGGAAACGTGCTGACCAAGTGCAGTATTTTTTGGAGCACCACAATGGTTTTTTCTACATCCTTACCAATGTCCCCTTAAAAGATGCTGAAACACCAACTGAACCAACTGAAGGCTACTATCTGGCAAGGAGTAGAGCTGAAAAGTCACTGGTGAATGAATGGCAGGTCTCTCTCCATACCTAGATGGTGGCTATTATGTCACACTGGAAATTAAAATGTTTTCATAAGCTGGACCACAACTTAGATATGTAGGCGGCGCTTACTTGTGTAGTAAGATATTCAGTACCAAGTAATATTAAGGTACTCAGTACCATTGAGCATTGGTGTAAGCAATATTAAAAAAGATGTTTGATACCATAGAATGAGTAAATAACCATTGTCTTTTGTGCATATCTTTTTGTATTAAAAACGATACATTAAGTTTCATCCTTAATGGTATCATATGAATTATGTGTCATGTCTTTTCAGCATTTAAGTTGGTGCTCATTTGCCTATTTCCAGATCGTGATGCTCCCTGGGTCGGACTGCGTCATAGAGGATATGGACATGTTTCATGATAGTTTAGTTCTCTTTCTTCGGAAAAATGGGAGTCATCTTTTTTGCTCTATTGATATGCCAATTGATGTTGACTTTGAGGTATATATATACATTTTTGCCTTGTGCATATTAACTTTATCATGTTATTTTCCTTGTACTATATAAACTTTATGATATGTTTTTTTATGCAGAAAGTATAAATACACAACTCATATATACCATAAAATTTATACATCTGTTGCGGGCATTGACTTATTTGGAACTCCATTAATTGTAGCCGTGGATTATAAATGTATTTTTATTTTGTTATAGGGACTAATAAGCATTCTAAGTTATGGGTCTCTTTGACCAGCTTGTGAATTCCATGTCTTCTTAGAGTAATGAGATTGATTTAGTACATGCTGTTTTTTTTTTACCCGGCTTTTACTACATTCATCGATCTTGCAGGAGCCAAAGGAGCTTGGTGATCTTGATCCATGGTTTTTTCCAATACCATCAAACTTATGCAGCGTTGGTCCTGGATCCAACAATGATTTTATGTCATCTACTTATCGTTTGGTTGTTTCATCGCCTGTGGTACAGCATTCCAGCTTGTTCTTATCTATGAAAGCTGTTTTCTTATAATATGTTCATCCCTGTTGTCATCACCCTTTTCTTGATATCAAGTACCCATGTGCTTATTTGATATATAAAACACAGAAGCTATAAAACTCTGTAGTACTACTCATAGTACTGGACAGTTTCCCTGATCATGCAGTTGGAACTATTTCATGTAACTATACTACCAAATAACTGCCACAGGCCTGAATCTCAGAAAGGGATCGCCCATTTTTTACTCTGTTGGCTGGATTCCCTGGCTTAGCTTAGTGTACAGTTTTTCCTCTTTGGGTGGTCTCTTGGCAGCCTTGTGCAGTTTGTTCTTTCTCTTTTTGCTTATGAATTTCTTTTTCTAGACAGTAGGGGCATTCCCTACTGTACAGTCCTAAAAAAAAGTTTTTGTTGCTGTACAGGCTTTGCAAGTAGTTAAATTTTTGTCTCATTAGCATTTAAATTTGCATGCTTCAGATCCCAGACTTAACTGTGGACTATGACATGAGAAAGAAGACATTCTCCATCCTTCATCAAGAGGAAGTAAATAGCATTTCAGCGAGCCTAGGATCTGCTGGCTTGGAATCAAACATTTCAAGCATCCAACAAAATCTGCAGGTTGTTGAAAAATCACAAAGTTGGAGTGATCTTTCCAAACAGTTTTCATGGAAAAGGCTTGAAGTTATTTCACATGATGGTGTTCCAATACCTCTACTGATCCTGTACTCACCAGAAGCACACCAGCATGGAGAATCACCTGGGATCATATATGGCTATGGAGCTTATGGAGAAGATTTGGATAAAAGCTGGTGCTCTGAGAGGTTAAGTCTCCTTGCTCGAGGTTGGGTCCTTGCATTTGCCGATGTTAGGTACGTTAAGGTTACGGAACACCACTTCTCACCAAATTCCAGAATTTCCTAATTCATCATTTTACAATGTATAAAGCTTTGTCTCTTCAAAATTTCAGAGACCCACCAATGCCTGGTGCTATAGTCGTAAAGCCAGCACTCTGCACTCCCCTTGCCCATTTTATGCGCCCACTACTTGTAGTTTTGTTACAATATTTTTTCTACAACCATTTTCTGTTCATCTAGCCCCACATGTCAGGATGACAGATGTGGCAAAAACTCAAGTCGTTTTAGCTTGCCATCTCAGCTGAGTCCATGCCATGTAAGCAGAGATGATTTCTACAATGTGAACATTGCAACTAACCTGCCATAATGCAAATCCACATAGCAATGTCTCATCAGTGAGGTCCCACATGAAACAACATCACTTAATTTATGCTTGTGTAGTGCTTGCGCAGCTGATATGACAATCTGAAATGGTTTCTGTTTCCCTATCTACCATCAGCATGTGGGACCAAGTCAACATGAAGATGGAGGAGGAAATTGATTTTTGTGAAAATGCGGCCTTAAGTATTGATGGCTTTGTGAAATGGGCATAAGAAGCTGTGGGTTTCTGAATGTTACCCTCAAATACTGGTGGATCTGTTAATTTTACTCCTTTTTTTTACAAAAAAAATTGACAAATGGACTAAGCGCATGTACATGGTGTTGAGAATTGAATCTTTCTTTGTTATGAACGCCACATTGACTTTCTAAGGACATAGTTACTCCTTACTAGCTTGTTGAGGTAATGGTGGTCCATCTTGGGCAATAATAATGTATGATTTACCATCCTGGTGTAGCCCACAATCCCCATCACAGGTGTACTCACAAGGCTGAAAGAACCTACTTTGAAGTTATAAAATTCTAGGTTTTTGTTCAAAGATTTCTTTGAGCCTCAAGAACTTGGCTGAACGAGCAGGTTCGACGTCCCACTATACAACCTATCAATTATCAAGCATAATAAAAAACATAAAGCTAAATGTTTTTTTTCTTCATTTTCTATTCAGATAGCTCTATATTCATGCTAGGATGTGTATTTCATGATTAAACACCGTAAATTCTTTATCCTAAACATGTAGGGGTGGAGCGGGTGTATCATGGCATCTGGCAGGAACTAAAGCTAACAAGATAAACTCGATTCAAGATTTTGCTGCATGTAGCATGCATCTCATCAAGGAAGGCTATGTGCACAATAGACGTCTTTGTGCTGTAGGCTGTAGTGCTGGTGGTCTGTTGGTGGGTGCAGTCATTAATATGCATCCAGATTTGTTTGCTGCTGCAGTTCTCAAGGTAAATCTTTGAGCACACACTTTCTTTTTTTTATGCTGTATGAGCACACATTTCATATGGCGGTTTCAGTTACATTCTCTACAACCTATGCTCCTGGCAATTGTTCTTTTGAACTTCTATTTATCATAACTTGTATTAATTTTTAAACAGGTCCCTTTCCTCGATATCTGCAACACAATGTTGGATCCTACTTTACCTCTCACTATCTTGGACTATGAAGAATTTGGTGATCCTAATATCCAAGTTGAATTTGAGGCAATCTATAGTTATTCACCTTATGACAACTTATCTCCTGAGGTGTGCTATCCACCTGTCCTGGTGACTGCTTCGTTTAATGATACAAGGTTCGTCCCTTGCCATATAGTATATTATTAAGAAGCTTTTACACACTTCTTTTTAGGCAAACAGTTGGGGAAACTCGTACCGGCTTTTACTGACTGGTTGTGTCATATGTTTATATATGTTCTAATTGTGGACTAATGTTCTTAACTCTGCTTTGAGTCGTAATTCAAAGCCTCTTTGTGAGCATTAATAGTTTCTTTATCAGCTCTTCTTTTCCTTCTTTGTTTGACAGGGTAGGAGTTTGGGAAGCTGCTAAATGGGTTGCAAAAGTGAGGGATGTCACATGTAAATCTTGTTCTCGTTCAGTTATTCTCAGAACTAATATGCAAAGTGGTCATTTTGGTGAGGGTGGGCGCTTTGTACATTGTGATGAAACAGCCTTCGAATATGCATTTCTAATGAAGGCCTTAGGGATGGATAACATATCTATGACACATAGAACTCAAGGGTTTTCACTCTGAAAGCAAAAAGCTGAGATCATTACCTGATCTGTATCATACAGTGCGTAAGATTACATCCACATTTTCATTAATTAGATATACCGTTGGCTGTTGCGCCCTTGAAGTGTTTTGCTTGTCTTTTGTTGTTTTGGGGACCAATTTCTGAGCTCCTGCATCCCAGATTGTGAACTTGTGCTTCTGAAATAACATAGTTGGATGTGTAATAACGTGAAGGGTGAAGTTTCTCCATCACCAAGGTCAGTACCTAGGAGTCCTTACTCCTTGGTATAATTTCATTAGTACTAGTCTTGACAGAACATTTGAAAATTGTAGTATCTAGCATCCTGCTCGTCTAGGGATCCCCTCAGTTATAACATGGTTGGGGCATATAATTTAGCTCCTACAGAACCAGACATTTTGTTGTACAGAAGCCAATCACCATGAATCATGATCGAGTTGGCTTGTGGGCTGTGGCCATATAAAGGTATAAAACCGAGCTAAGACCCTGCTGGTGTAGGTATGGAGCAATGTGGCAAATAAAAGCTTGATCTTGGATGCTAGGTCTAACTCGCGTGCCAGGTTAGAATGTTGCTTCCTTCTCTTTGGCTCATCTGATAAATCATTTGCTCTTTTCCCGCCTTTAGATCACAATCAGATTAAGTTTAGTAAATCTCGTTTCAAAAAAAAGATCACAATCATTTTATTTTTGCATATTTAAATGGATGCATATTCTCATTTTTCCAAGTGACTTCTCTCCTAGTAGAACACAATGTGAGTATGTGCAGTGATTGAGTCAGTGTTATTGTCATATGGTTCTGGTGGTCTGATAACTTTGTTATGTTTAGACATACTTGTAGATGGTCGCAAGTCTTTTAGTTGCTGATAGCAGTATATATCTAAGGACTAATGTGTACTCCGTAGTATTGTATGAACAGGCTGGATTTCTAGCCTAGTCCAACTTGCTTGGGACTAAAGGCTTTGTTGTTGTGGTGGTGTAGTGTGGATAGTGAATCATTGTTACAGAACTGTCTGTTTGAAATGTATAGCCGGAATCTATGTATGCCTACTTTTTTATGAGAACCGACCATATATATTCCTTGAATGAACCATTTATTTCATAAAGTTTGTTAAGTTTGCTGAGTTCTAGACTTTGATTCATGATTAGTGTGGCAGTTCCCTCTCCAATCCGTATGTGACGAAACACACATAACAAACTTTTTTTTTATCTAATGACTATATTACAATGTTCCAGGCCATACATAATGCAGAGAAGGGAGAGCCAGCTGCTATATTGCTTTCTCCTAGGATATCGTCAGCCATGCCTGGTGCAGAATCCACTGCTCATGGAAGTCAATTTACGTACTTCCTCACTGCTCCAATGCAAGCCTTCTGGCAACTAGCTAGAATAACATCTGACATAGACACCGTATGCTGATATGTTCTCTGTTTGAGGACTTGACAATTCTTTATCCCCCCCCCCCCCCCCCCCCCCCCCCCCCCAAAAAAAAATTACCATTTCTATATTCTGATTCTGATTTGTTCTGCTTGGTTTTCAGGATACATATGCTAATGCGGAGAACATACTTGTCTCTGCTTTAGAAGAATATGAAGGAATTCTCTGCACTTCTGTGGGGTTAAATAATGTCTGGGGACAAATTTTACCTGATCCTTTCCTCAGAAGGCTGATTCTCAGGTACATTATCCCATGTATCTTCCACACTCAATGCTACTGTGAATGTTCTTTGGAAAAGGTGTCTTGGTTGAAATTGTTTGCATTTCTTCTTTTTTGAGCGAAAATTTCTGTTCATCTCGCCTTTATCATTTGTTATCTTAAAGAGTTAGTTGTGCAACTCCTTCCAAAGCATATAGATTATGAGCATGAACAAGTAGAAAAATGTTCTGTCTACTGCAAATTGGTTGATGCTGTACCATTTGTTTTACCTAGTTGGTTCTGAATGTGTAGTATTCTGAAAGACTAAGACCACTGAAAACAGGCACTAGACTAAGACCTATGCTCTCAGCTTTGGGTTTCTTGAAATGTTTTGGGTCCAGTTGTTTGCACACTGCATTTATATTCTTGCTGTTGAACCATGTAGAGTTTGTGCCAATCATTTTCTGCATCCGCAAATAACTTTGCCCATTGCAGGTTTATTTTCTGCCGGGCCGTGCTCTTCTATTTTAACCTGGACGAGCAAGAACATTACCAACATGCCTACCTTATCTTCCAGAGTCTGTCTCTCCAAATGCAGAAGCTATCAAAACTCCTATCCTTCTACTTGCTGAAAGCCTTACTGTCAGCAACCGGTTTCACTTTCGAGATTGCACTAGCAATGAGAAATGATCAAGAGCAATAACTCAAGCAGCCGTCTGTAGATACCTCATGGTAAATATAGTCCAACAATTTATTGATTGTTTCACTCAGTATCGACAAGATGCTGCAGCAGCAGCCTGGATAGGGTTGAAATGGTGATATAAAGAATTTTGTCCGCTGCTTCATCTCCGTTGAGCATATGTACAAGTTTGTTTAGGTGTTATTTGCTTTGATCTAGGTGCTTTAGGCATGTAGGACTTGTCTTCAGTTTTCTTTTGGGTTGTGTTGGAGAGAACAGTTTGTAAGCTGGAAGAGGCGTTTTTATAAGTACTCTGGAAGGCAGATTGTTTTGTAGGGTTCAGAGTTTGATTAGCTCAACATATTGACAGTATTTTGCATTTTCATCTTGTCCTTCACGTTTTTGTTTGTCTCGTGGTCCCAACGTTTGTACTCCTTGCTTCCTCTGCTTCAAGCTAGATAACTGTGTAATCGAATAATCTGAAAATTACTCTGCATAAATTATCTCAGATCCTGAAGAAGCTACTAAAATGTGACCTATCGGTCAGTTGCACCTTCACTGAGTCTGCTCCGTCTGATAACGTGCCAAAACCACATACGCTCCCGTAGGGTTAATCTCAATTATTTTGCATCAATACTCCATGTCATAGCCCTCTCTGGAACCTTATCTCTCCATAGGTGCAAACACATCCACTAAAACCTTATCATCAGTATCATGTCATAGCAGACTCTTCATCTGAAGCAGCTAGGGCGATCAGAGCTCAGAAGTGTAGGACGCGATCTGCCGCCACCTCCTTAGGTGCCACCGGAACGACGTTGGCGACACGACAGTTGCGACGTATCTCCCCCATCTTGGGGTTCTGCAGCTCGCCCATCTTGACCATCCCTTTCATGAAGGCTTTGAAGAAGGCGTCTTGGTTCCTACTGAAGACCTTCACCACTCTCCGGGTCCTGACGTCGTCGGAGAAGAGCGTCTGGTCAGAGTTGAGGAAGCCGCGGAGCGCGACGAGGTCCTTGAGGTCCTGACGTCGTCGTTTTTGCTGGCGGTGAGGCTGTCATCGCGCCCCAGCTGCACTGGCCAGCTAGGCCCACCGCTCTGCAAAAGAAACAAAAAAATAATTTAGCATTTTTAGAAACAAAAAAAAAAAACCCAAAACCCTTTGATGATAGGTAGATGCAATATCAACCGGACCAAGTTGACTTACTTTTCCTTCTAAAAAAAAGTTGATTTACTTTTGTAACATATGAATACTAGCAGCATTATTTACTATGGCGCCGTGCCAAAAGTTGGATCAGGTCATTAGACACGGCCCGTTCGAACGGTACCAAGCGAAACTCAAACAACTACTCCGTGTCAGCTTGGAGCCGATCCACTAGTCACGGCCCGTATGAGCAAAGGTAAATTGCTGATTACGAGAATTATTAAAAGAAGGAAGGAGATACTAGTAGTACGACTTACCAGCACGACGGCGTCGCGGGCGGCCATGACGATGATGTCGGCGCAGGAAACGACGCCGGGGCAGCGGTCCTCCAGCGCCGCCTTGATCTCGTCGACGACGTCGAAGGAACGCAAAGAGTGGGTGTTGGATAGCGAGCCCTTCTCGCCGGGCATCCCCGGCCTCGGGTCCATCAGCACCGACCCGTCGCAGCCCTTCACACCCGGCAAGATCATGCCAGGAACAGAGAGAATCATCGAGCCAGAATCAGATCGACTATCCACACATAAACACATACTCGAAGGCAGGAAAGAGGAGACTCACGTTGACGAAGCAGTCGTGGAACTGAAGGCGCATGACCGAGGCGACGCTTCGGGCCTCCCGAGCTTGCGCGCGGGCCATGTTTGCCCGGACGATCTCCTCGGCCTCGGGGCACGTCTCGGCGTAGTAGCCGACCTGGAGCTCCTTGACGGACGCCTCGACGCCGCAGAGGAGGATCGCGAGGAGCAGGACCGCGAGGGGGATGGCGCGCAGGCGCAGCGCCATGGATGGAGCCAGGGGATCAAGACAGAGGAGCCTCTGATCGGTGCTGTTCCGTACGTGAGAGCACAGCACTGAACTACACTGCGCTGCGCTGTTGTTTTGCACCGAGCTACTAGTAGTAGCGGCAGTAGTGGCCACTGACTAACCAGGGCGGCCCCGGGTAGTTTTTATGGATCAGAGCTTGTCAGAGGTTGGCACGGGATCGGGGGAACTGTGTGTCAGTGCCGGCGGGCGGCTCGGGGCCAGTGCGTGGGCGCGCGGCCGTAGAGATGGTTTGCTTTTTTTTTTTTTGAATATGAGATGGTTTGCTTCGGCCACACGGACACTGGGTTTGTTGTGCTCGATTGATTTTTCTCAAGAAATATCCGCTTGGAATTGGACCGTGCGCCGAGTCTCGTCTCGCGTAGGCTCGCCCGGCGATTGATTGACAAGGCGAGGAGGGAGAGCATGGCCCCGGACCTGGTTCTTTGCTGATTGGTTTGCTTCCGTTGCGTTTCTTTCTTTTTCTTTTCCATTTCAGAGCTGTATATGAATCAGAGGCCGACACCCCTTTCTCTTTTTCCGGAGAAAATGGTAGTATTGCCAATTCAGAGGTGTGAATGGAGTTAATCAGAACGGCCTTGAAACGAACGGTGCGCAGTTTCGCCGCTGTCACTTTCATCAACTCGTGTCGCTGCTGTGCAGCTGTGCTTCCTCTACCGGCATTTGACGTTAGGTGCAACTCTAATAACATGTGGTGTTAAACTTGTAGAGCTTAAATGCCGTAGTACAACTCTTGTGAAGACATAAAAACTTATGTTTTTTTTTTCTTGATCAAAATCCACCTATTCTATCATACTTCATTCATCTTTCATGGCCTGAAATCTAACATGACATTCGGTGGATTCCGTCCCCCTTGGTCCTACTATCGTCTATCTGAATGCTAAGAAGAGCCAAAGGAGGAGGCGAGGCCACCTCACAGGAGCTTCCTCTGAGCCTCTCCACCGGATAGAGTGAGCAGCGAGTATTTTACTGCCAATTTCTTCAGTAGATTGTTTTTTTTTGCGACAAGCTTTATTGAGTCGTTTGAATGCTCATTGAATAAATTTTTGGGTTTTCTTGTGTCCGATTTTTCTCAGGAATTTTATCCGCTTATAATTAAATCGTGTACTCTCGCGTATCTGCACGGCCTGGTTCTCTGAATCTTTTCTGTTTTGAGAGCCCAGCGATCTGTCACTCACGTCCTTCTGTGAAGTCGCTTTTGTTTTAGTTAGAGGACATGAGATGGCAGACAATATGATGAGAAACTACCTACCAGTCCAGCAGGAATTGACTAATCGACATTATCTTTGCTATTTGTTGGAATGGAGTCCTGGAATAGCTCTCTACCTCAGTTTTTGTTCTTCTAGATTTGTTTTGAGTTCTGCATGATTCTGGCATCCTAGAGTTATAACTGATTGGGAGCAGATCAGATAGAGATGGCTTGGAGAAGCGTGTGGTGTACGTACGTGTTTCAGTCAATCTTTTTTTTTTTTTGAATTGGAAGACAATTCCATTAACCAGAAGCTTGCTGATAATCAACAGCTAGCAAAGAGTTTACAGAATCAGGGCAAGACTCTGCCCAATTCATGACCGCACCTGGATCTAGCTCCGAACCCAAATGGGACAGATGATCTGCTATATTTTGGTGCCACATTGCCATTTACCCGCATTGAAAGTAGGTAATACACTTACACCACACGCTATGAGTAGCTAACCATGACATCTAGCTTGGAAATCACGTACGCAGTGGCTAACCATGACATCTTTGCTTTTGATCTACTCCGTACCTCGTTTCTGGTGTGGAGCATAGATCGCTACAACATCTACCCTCCGGTCCGGTCTGCCTCCAGTCACGCCCAGCGGACCCTACCACACTCCAGCAGCAAGGTACGCAACATCAGACCATCGGTCTCCACTCTTCTGTTGCCAGTTTCCTGGCTACGATCCGTCATCCGTGCATATACAACTACATGGGACCGTACTTCAATAATCTCGAACTGCAGAAGGCTCTGCACGTCCAGACCAACACGAGCTGGTCAGCTTGCAGGTTAGTTCGCGTGTTTCAGTGATCTATACTACTTTTGCATTATTGTCCTTATTATTGTTCCTTTTTAGACTATTCGTAAACGATCCATGTTTCAGTGATCTATACTTGTACTGGAATAATACATAGATTAATATTTTGCATCGGTGATCTTGATTCCATATGCTCACTACTGCAACGCGAGTACTCCGTCAAGGATCTCAATCAAACCGTCACTACAAAGTGGCGCCCACCCCTAACAGAGAGGTAATTAATAATCTTCTGAAAAGAAAGTTAGTAGAAACAGTTCAGATTTAGATGCGATTTAATTTGGAATATTTTGGTGCGGGGTGGTGATGATGCAGGTTGGAGGCTATGTTTTGCAGTATCACGGAGGTTTCACGCTGGCGTCAGCGAGGGCTGCAGGCATATGGTCCCTAATTTCCTACCCTGCGAGATCAGGTGTTCTCCTCTATTGCTTTCCTGAAGAACATGCTCCCACCTGCTTCCATCTCAAACTGATTCGGGGTGACGGATGGAATATTACTCCCTTACTTTACTTGACTAATCTTTACCCTTATCGTAGAGTATTTTCTCTCCTCGGTTAGGATCCAACCAAAAAAATACCCAGACCATAAAAAGTAAGAGTCCAGAACGACGTAATAAAATAAAAAAAATGAATAAATAAAGAGTTGAGAATGATAATTGATCCGATCCAGTAAACATCTCAAAGTGCCGCCAAACCACGCTGAAACGTGTGCTTTGCCGCCAGCATGCTGTGGCCTTCACAAGTCCTAGGAGTTTCTCAAACGGTTACTTTGTGTTCCGCGATTGTTTTACTATTTTTTAAATTATTTTACGGTAAAAAACACCACCCTTGGGCCTTCGTCATCTCCTACGAACAACCACGGTGCTCCGCGGTTTGTGTCTAGTGGTCGTGATGATCAGCCGGTTTCTTCGCGGGCTAGACTAGCCTTTTGGCAACATGTGCTCTACAAAGTCCCATCATATTAGGTCAATTAGCCACGGGCCTGCCTATGCTAATTAGCTCTTACCTTTATAAACCACACATAACTAGCAGCCCATTCACATATTTTTTTCTATATTTTATTTTTTGAAATTAATCCAACTCTATACTGTAACTTCATAACTCCACGGTTCAAGCTTCAAATGATGTGACTTTTTTTTTCTCTAAATTCATCTAAACTTTATGTCCATACATTTCAACCAGTTTCATAATTTTGAAAAACTGTTCCCTATTTCATTTCTATTTATGTATTAATGCTAACTTGCTTGTTTGATCATTTTGAGGGAAGAAAAATGAAAATCAAAAAGTTTGAACAGGTCACTCTTGAAGAAATAAAGTCCCAATATGCTTTCTTTTGATCAAGTTAATACTATGTTTATGTACACAACCTGCACTAGCCACCGTTAAATGTCTTTCAAAGGTAATGCGATATAAAATTGCATATCATCAATTTTAGTAAAAAGTTTACATAAGAATAAAAGATAGCTTTTTATCTATATATATATTTTTCTTTAAAAGCCCCCCCCAAAATAAAAAGATAGCTTTTCATTTATAAATAGTACTCTCTTTAAAAAATCATAGCAACACATGGATATTTTACTAGTAATTGATTATAAACAGATTGGAACTAGAAAAACGTATGCCGCTTGGTCATACACTCATGCCTTAATACAATTACAGGCGTATTGAGAATCAATGAAGTTGATGATATTCTTGCGGAGAATAATAAATAGAATGACTATTCGAGCATAATTGTCTAGTTGAAAAATCCACGAGGGCTTAATTTGTGAAATAAAATAAATAAAACAATGTTTTTGTTTTTCCTTTTCACCTGCATCGCGTCAAAAGGTTAATATATGGTACATTAGAAAGGTATTAGGCATATTACTATATTAGTGAGACAATGACGAAACGAGCCATCTCTTGCCCTGTAACTTAACTATTATCCATTCTTTTGTTTGAAACATTTTTTAGTCAAAACTTAATAAAATATTATCAAATAGTTGCTAAAAATTGTAAAAAATGATGCCAAAATTTAGTCAAAATATTACTGAAGTTTTGGATGTTTAAAATAGGGTCATTCATGTAACTTGGATACAAAACAGAGTCAATAGTGCAATATCAAAGCAAAGGTAACATAGTCTTTTTACCATGGGTTTAATATCGTTAAATGATTCAAACAAAATAGGGTCAATCAACTTCTTTAATTTGAAAAAAAAGGATCAATTATGTAAACTCAAAAAAACTAGATCAGTCGTACTATTGGAAACGAAAACATGATCAGTTACGCAATTAGCTCTTTATGTTTCTATGAGTATACAGGGACTGTTTGGATCCATTTGTCATGGGTAAAAATTTAGGAACTAAAAGTGCAAGGCTAAACTTTAACCCTGCATATTTGGATCCATTGTAAATGACTAAACTTTAGCACATGCATGAGTGAATGGCTTGAGATTTAGCATCTTTTTAAGCCTCTTAAGTACCAATTTTTTTTAGCCATTTATCATTTCGTTTTGCTCACATTTACCCACATGTTTGGATCAATTTGATAAAAAAAGAGCTAAACCTTTTAGTTTTAGTAATTTGCTATGGATCCAAACAGACCCACAGAGCACTCGTGAGGTGATCTCTATTAAACGTCAGGACTAATCTCTGATTAAGTATGTCACTATACGTCAAGCTGGAGCCTTCTTGATCATTTTTTCTGGCAAAAAAAAGACAAGTAAGAATATATTTTGTATGGAGATATTTGTAAAGCAGAAACAAGCCGAACTATGCTTCTTGTTGATTGTAAAGATTCGCTAAGCTCGAGTAGAGATTCAAAGGAACTCAACAACACACAGCCGCTCCGCCCAGTGTTTATTCAAAGAATCGTAGCTTTTTATATGTCCACAGTAGCATTAAAAATATCGAAATGATTAGAGGTCCATATTAGGTTCTTAAGATGTTGCCATGTATTAGGTTCTTAAGGAGCTCCTAAATCTTGTTCATCTTGACAAGAGCTGAAGATGAGGAACACTTCCTTCATGCAGTTTTCTCCTTTATGGGTCCACCTTTTCACGCAAATGCGCACAGGAGGCTCGTTTAAGACACTTCATCCTATCCAAGAGGATGACACAAAATTCAGGTTACTAACAGCCTCCGAACAGAGTACTCTGGCACTGATAAGAGTGCTATGAAGATGCCTAACTAGCCCACATGTCAGTGACTGCTACTGCACAACTGCAGAAGATCCTCGTCCGCTTTGAAGGCCCTCTGAACAGAGTATTCTGGGCTTCGGGCACTGACCAGAGCACTCTGAAGGGAGCCGATAAGATCACGTTGCTGCCGGAGCAGCCGGGGGTTATCGACTTCAACCAGTACAACGGATACGTGACCTTGGACGAGAAGAACGATGTGTATTATGCCTGCTTAATGACAGTCCATCTCATTCATTCAAAAAAAAAATTCATAGTACGCTGACAAGAACATCACTAGAGCCATCTCTTGAGAAGGACAAGCTGCCATGGCTCTATGGCCAGCCACTGCCAGCAGTTACAGATGTGTAGCTGTAGCCTGATGTTCCTCATCTGTTAGGGCCTCCACACTGGTTTGTGATCTATACCTTACAAAAGATAAGTGAAAAATTTACATAACTATACAATAACTCTACACACTACCCAAAACTAAAGTGGATCCCATATGTCAGATTATTAAATTATTTCTTTTCCTATCTTCATTCACATCTGTTGCTTGTCCTCTGCCGAGTAAATAGAGAAACCGTGTTGTAAGGCGTCAAGTTCGACGATATCTAGCTTTTAGCTTGCCAATATATAGACGCTGCTGCTGTATCTATCTTTCCTCTCTCTCCTCTTTTTTTTATCATATATGTCTGATAACAGTTAGTTGTATTCTATCATTGTGGAGGCCCTTACAGGTGCAGGGTGCTCATCAGTCGGCTATCGGCTATGGAGCAATGAGGGCCTCCACAGTGGCTGACCGAAGGTAGCATTTGCAGAGTACGAATGTGTTTTTTTATAAAAAAAAAGAAGAGAGAGGGGAAAGATAGCACTGCCTGTAACAATGGTCTATAGTTAATGCTCTAGTTTCATGTATCTTTTTTATATCTATTTTACTCTTGCATGAGACTGACTTGTACCATAATTATAGCTTATTAGTAGGATCCACGACTGCTGAGATAGGTTATATAGATAAAGTAATTTTTAGTATATCTTTCTAAATATTATAGGTAGCAACCACTGTGGACGACCTGATAGAACTCAGCCCCTTCTGCATAAATAGCGATAACGAAACTCTGATTAGAAACGACAACTCTGGAACAACGGTGAGATATCAAACTAGCACCATTCTTGCTTCCATTTTCTCAAGAGTCCTAAGCTATTCATACGTACTATGATCGCTCCTGACAAATTGACGACTCCTGAAAATTTGCAGCTACCAATGTGCTCTTCCTGGAATCTCACCCGGTGGCGTTGGATTCTCTGATTCAAATACATCTCCACACTGCGACCCCGTTTGGGACTGATTTTCGGCCGCTTGCATTGAATTTAGGCCTTATTCATTTCTAGCTGATTAAATTAGGTCCAAGAATCATTCTAGGTTAGAAATAAGTGATCTAGTTATTTTTATTTCGGATCTCTTGAGGTGGAGAATTAATCTGGCCTATAAACTATAAAAAATGATTAAAACATACCCTATTTCATTCTGGGTCAAACATAACCGAACATGTTTTTTTTTAACACAAGCAATTTGATTTTAGGCTAATTCATTTCATACGGAATGAGCCTCTTTCCGTTGAAATAGGCCCAAGAACTATTTTGAGCCAGGAATAAGAGATCCGTTTATTTTTATTCCGAACCTAAAGAGTTACAGAATCAATCTGATCCTTTAGCTCTATCAAATGATTAAGACGGACCCAATTTTATTCTAGATCAAGACTTAACCAAACAACAATTTTCTTATAAATAAGATTTCATTCTAGATCATTTCGTTTCGGTCGGATTAAGCTATATTCCGGTTCAATCTGTGGGAACCGAACAATGCCTTAATCAGCCCAGTGTGCCAAACGGCTCGATTCCCACACCACTTCTCCCCGACGTGATTCTTCTAGACGTCTTCTTCTTGCCTGTGACGCGGAATCGCGCCTTCCGCTGGATACTCGCCAACGCCCCTCGTTTCCCAGCACCCTCCGCCCGCCCCGCCCGCCTGGGCTCCTCGTACTCGTGCTGGAGGAAGGCGCCGCAGCCGTCGCTCCCTGGTCCGTTGTCCTCGCGCTGGAGAAGGCGCCACAGCCGTCGCCCCCTGGTCCCATGGCCTTGCGCTGGAGGAAGGCGTCGCCTGCCGGAGGAAGAGGAGCGGCGAGCTTGGGCGCGGAGGGCCTGCCGGAGAAAGAGGAGCGGCCGGAGTCCACTGCCCCCGCTGGAGTCCCGCAGGCCGCACCCGCGCCGTCGTCCGTCGCCCCCGCCGGCGGGTGCCTCCAGGACGTGATTTTTCGAATGAGGAAGCCAAACGGTACAATTTTGTTGAACACGATTTTTTTGCCGAATCGACTTCTCTAAAAATCAGACTTCGGAGAGAATCGTTGTGGGAAGAAGTTGTCCCAAACGACGGCCAATGACACACTCGCCTTCCTTATCAGTTTGGTTTGAGAGGTTCCCGGAGTATTATGGGCGGGCCTTTTACATCTCTGGTGAAAGCTACTCGGAAGAACGGCGCGCTGACGCCGCGCCCGCATCTAATTAGCCGACATTATTTTTGAGACATACTTAGCCGACATTAATCAGCATCGAAGAGCTCATATGACGTTAAGATGCACATGCTGTGCATGGCTTGTTTTACGCACGTTTACTCAAATAATACATATAAGTTGATTAGAAAATACATGGAACGAATGCACCTTTTATTTTGTAAAGGCAAAAATACCAAGACTTGCAAATGTCAATAAAAATATATACATCTCAGACATGCAAATAATTGCATTTTTTCAAAGACATCTTCTATATAAGAATTAGATAATCTGTGAGTAACCGCGATAACTTAGAAGACAGAAATGTGCACAACAGAACATCTCAATATATTTAAAGAACAAATGGATACAGGATGTGCCAGGAAAATAGAAACAACTATCAAGTTCGTCGATACTCTTTCCGCCTCATGCTATGCTATAGGCATTTCAACTATAAATAACTCCATTTTTATCCTGTAATAAATATGTTGTTTAGGTAATCAGAAATTAGAAAGAATCCTCAAAATCCACAATAGCACCTAAGTTTATATGTTCCATGTCAAATTAGTGTGAGACAGAGTCATGAGATAAGTCCAGTTGGTTCAAATAATTTATGAGCATGGGGTATTTGCCGGTATACCAAATCTAGGGAGAAGAATTATTGTCAATGAAAGAAGACACGATCGGTCAATAAAAATACCCAAATGTAAAACAATTAGACTGTCACAAAGCAAGTTATTTTCTTGAATGAGCAACAGCCTAATGTTTTTGATAGAAGGTAATGATCTAACCACCATACTATGGTCATATATAGGCAGCAATAAAAGAATGTCATATATAGGCAGCAATACCATAATTACATAACCAAAACAATGATGAATGGAACAAAACACAATAGTCTAATAAAAATCAACAAAAGTGATCATATTCCTGTTTATAATCTTTGTAGGAAAAGTTCCATACCTACATATTCTACAACACGACAAATATCAAATTATGCACATAGAATGTTTTATGTTTGTGGATATACGCAATTAATTAATCCAAACAGTGAAAAGTTCTACTGAAAAGGAACACTAACTAAAGACTCAAAATGGGTGTTCAGTCTTATTCTACACCCAACACTATTTTTTTTGACATGATTTACACCCAACACTAATTACTGAACAAAACAGACACAGATTACTGAAAAAATTATCATCATCATGAAAAAAAAATTATTCAGTAAATTAGTTAGGTGTAGAATAATATTGAACACCCTAGATATTGAATAGAATTTATATATATACGTTTTTCACCAATATGAGCTAAACACATTGCTAGATGGTAACTATTTCAAGAAAAATAAACTGCATGAATGCTAATGTATGCTATCCATTTGGCTGTGGCAAAGGAGTACATAGTTTGTTCGATTATTATGGTGTCCATGCTAATATTTGCGAGATGTCAAGGTAATTATCTTGACCGATTTTCCAATGATAAAAGATAAATATATGCATCGAGTATGAAATAATAAACAATGCATCTATATGGAAGGGCACACTGTAAGTTTCCAAGATTCAAAAGAAGTCATTTTTTTACATAGCTTCAATGATAAAAAAAAGTAATTGGGCACAGGAGAAACAACTTTGAAGCACAGATCACCATAGAAATACCAACTAGGTGGGGAAAAGCATTGAGTTGCAAATTGTAACATTGAACCACATATAATGGCTAACTCATATATATGCTGGTGCAACTAAGACGGCAAAGGCTGATTAAACAATGAATGCATACATTGACTATATATGCACGGAATATGTGAGACTGGAATTGTCTTGAAAAAATAACGGACTATCAGCACCTATGACCTAACTGGGCATGTTCTTGAGAAACTAAGCAGTATGTGATACAACCAGCAAAGCAAGGACCGACTGAAAATGAATTGACCAGGAGCCCCACTTTGTGGGCTGAAGCATAACAGGATGAATGATAAATTGCAACAACTATCATCATGAATTAATTTTAACTGAAAAGAGTGAAGGTCTGAAGGACATGAAGGTAGAATAAGGTTTGGAAGTTAAGAAGGAATAAACACTTTCCTTGCCCTCCCCATTTTTTTTCCCTGAAGATCCATATACCTGCCACAATCATTCCCCTAAAGCCGAACATTGGTCTATAATCTGCAGAATCAAGGAAGATAAAAGAAACATTTATAAACCTTCAGGTACACTAAAACTGGAACAAAATATAAAATGTCCTAGACTCCTAGTTCTCCAAAGTACCAAATAGTTTGTTCAGTTCTGCAATAATATGATAGAACCTATATACTGAATCAATAACTCTGCTGTACATATTAACATAATAACATTGATATGAGTATATATTGAAGAGCATATAATGGTATAGAGCAGTTACTTATTGACATGACAATGAAATTCATAGTGAATAATCTTAGCTCACAGAGGATCTGTAGACTCACACTGGGAAAAAAATGGCAACCATGACCTGAACCTAAAAACGATGGTACAATTCCACAAAACACTGCATAATGACACTTAACAAAGGTCTGATTTTTCAATAGTGGGACCTCTCATCACAACAATTTACAACCACTACAGGCGTATAAAATGAACAACTTTAAAATCACTGATAGGGACATAAGTCTCTATGAATAAACCAAATATGGTTGAATTCCCACAAATAAATCATATGATTACCTGTTGTGTGTTGTGAAAAAAGTCCTGGTGTCCAACTGGTTACTTTGATCAATATATATAGATCAAGGTCAGGTTATTCATATGCAGAATTAAAAATTACATCGAATAATTCTTTAGTTGGAATATAGAAAAGGATAAGCAGTTACGGTAATTAACAATCAAAAGATGCACACACCAGAAACGACACGGCAAAGCAAGGGAAGAGAGCGGCAAATCTGAACTTACTCTTCAGTCATTTCTACAAACAACTAATGTGCACAGTTGTAACAGCAAAAGCTGAGCACGAAACAAATTAGAAAATCATGTATACTTGCAACGATCAATTGCATAATATCGACTATAAACAAAGATCTCACAAAAAAACTCATCAACACCATGGCAAGACAGTGAACATATTTAGTATAATATATAGTCTTAAGCAGTATTCAATAGGTCACTATAGCTTCTACTAACATGTTCAGGTTTGAATAAAGCAATTGCTTGTCCCTGACTAGTGATCTCACAGAATCATATCTATTAATTTTAGTAATGAGGTAATAATGGACACAACATGATGAATTTCAGAGGAGACAAATCTGAGGTAGAAAACATATCCATGAATTTTAGTAATGAGGTAATAACATAAACAAAATTATGAATTTCAAAGAGGACAAATTTGAGGTGTAGAAAGAATAAGAGGGTGCACTGAAGCATTTCAATGTGCAGGCAATGGATCTGCAATTTGCTTCTAATATTTCTTCTCCTAATTCCTTTGATATTTTTTAATGATCAAACACTAATTAATGAAAAGGAATGCAGTAGAAGGAGAAGGCAAGGGTCCTGATAAGGACATCACCCTTATGATACACCCAACACTTCATCTAAAATGCTAGTTCATATGAATTTACGTGTGAACTCGATACTAATGATTTGTTTATATAATTTTGAGAACATACAGATACCTAATGAATTAATTATTATTAGGAACCATGGAGATAATGATGAGATAGCTGGGGAGGTGATTGGAGGTGAGATGGGCCACCAAGGACGTCCAAGCCAAGATGGAGGCCCAAATAATATCAACTTCTAATCCGACTCGGAGTCCAGGAGTAGATCACAGTAAAAAGGATGCCTAGAACACATTCGAGCTCAGATTGGGACGTTCTATATATAACTAGAAAGATAACTAGAAGACCTTTCCAATCTAATAGGTCTCATATCAAAATTAGTTCAGAGTAGTTGGGAATCATCAAAATAAGTCGACATCCCGAATCTGTATTCGACCTTTGGGCCATGTATCAACTTGAGCCCACTTAGAGTTTCATCACACCCTGGATGAAACCCTAGGTGGGCTCAACTTGATACATGGCCCAAAGGCCGAATACAGTGTCATAGTACGGGACAAATTTTAGATGTCAACTTGTTTCGATGATTCCCTACAACTCCGGACTAATTTTGATATGGGACCGGATGTATTGGAAAGGTCTTCTCTTCTTGTTATATTTTCAGGCATATATAGAACATCCCAATGCAAGCCTATATGTGTTCTGGACGTCTGTATTAGTACGACCTACTTATGGAATCTGAGTTGGATTGGAAGTTGACATTATTTAGGCCTCCATCTTGGTATGGATGTCCTTTCTGACCATCACGCCTCCAATCACCTCCCCAGCTATCTTATCATCATTTTCATGGTTCCTAACAATAATTAATTTATTAGGTAGTTATATATTCTCAAAATCATATAAAGAAATCACTAGTAATAAGCTCACCCGTAAATTCACATGAACTAGCATTTTAGATGGCAGAGTGTTGGGTGTATCATAAAGGTGATGCCCTCATTATTTCGGGAGGGTAACCAGATATTTAGTAAGATAGTGCTGGCCTGGAGGGAAACCCAGTGTTTAAATTGGTTACTTGTAATCACAATAATACTCCCGAAATAAAATTTGTTAGTCTAAATGTTTGTTTTAATTTGTGTGCTCTTCTACGTTGTCTATTTATTTTTCTTTAGTTTCATTATAACTAACAATGCAGAGGGATAACAGAAAAAGACAAAAATAATAAATATGACATGTGCCGATCGACACGTAGCAGCGCCAATCGGCACCATGATCTACCCATGTGGACTGTCGTGATTAGAAACCCTGAGCTGATAAAGTATTTTGAATAGGGTAAATTATAGAAACATCACATGATGTTCATGGAAGGAGAAACTGTGAAAGGTAAAAATTGATTATCCTTAGATATTTTTGTGTCCTGCCTTTTGTATTGTTTTAGGAAAAAGGAAACTCGGAGGTTATGATATGAAAAGACACAATGCCGACCGACATAGCCATTGTGCCATCGGCATGATAGGAAGAGTCCAACTCCAGTAGTTAGACGCGATAAGAAGCCTGAAGGAGCGGGAAATTTGAAATTCCTCTAGAGACACGTAGCTTCAGGTGCAGCACAACCAACATGGGAAAATGTGCCGATCGACACCCTTCTGTGCCGACCGGCACAGGCACGAACGTGCCAGAGATGGGATCAGCATGCAAAGCTTGGGGAAATGAGAAAGTTATTGACAATGATGCAGTTATCAGGCACAGAGGGGAGCACTGAATCAGCTAGAATATGGGAAGGAGAAAAAGTGCCGACCGACATGGTCTTCGTGCCGATTGGCACCCTGTTGGAATTTGTAGACCTTTGACTATACCCATGTTTCCTGACACACATAGCAACAATCAGACATACGGAAGAGAAAAAGGAAACGTAGAAATCAAGGCGTGATGGAATCAGCAAAAAAATTGAGTTGTGCCAATCGGCACGACTTCGGTGCTGGTCAGCACTAAGGGAATTTGAACCGCCTTGGGTTCCTTCCCTTGGACGCCTTGGCTGGCTATAAAAGGAGGGCATGACCCCTCATTCTCGTCATGACTCTCTGGTAACTCCTCCCACTACTCCACTTTCTTCACTCACATGATCTCCTTTCATTTTGTAGAAGATGGACAAGCTCATGGCGGCCACAAGGAAGCTCGATAAGAGGATTCGCCGGAGTGCCGACTCCAGTGGCTCCAACAACTCCAGCAGCCGTGGCGACTCTGACTCCATCATCGGTTAAATATCGAGTTCCACCAGTGATGGGAGTCATGAGATGTCCATCGAGATGACGCCACCACGCAGGTGAACCAACGAGTTCTACTATCATCAACATTCCAAGGCCGCGCACTAGGAGTGCAACTATTGGCATCGGCGGATCGACGGATGGGGCCTCCTCACAATCACCAGACATACATGTCGCACACGATTGTGGAAGGGACCCTCTTGAGCATGGAGGAACGCACGTAGGACTCCGTTCATCACCGGTTTGTTCCCAACTTTGACATAGATGAGAACTTCCTCTAGAGGATCGGGTTGTGGCCTGATATCAACTAGTGCCTAGCCAACCTTGTCTGGGAGATCTTCCACATGCTAGGGAGCGGCTTCTCCCTCGACCTTGTCATCGAGGGTGCCACCATGATGCAAACCGACATGGATGACGAGGAGAATAAGGTGATTACCTTTCGTGTAAGGGATGAACCGTACTCCGCCAGGGTCAGGGAGTTTAGGATGCTCCTTGGCTTTGAGGAGGAGTTATCATTGCACGACCAAATGCCGAAGGACGAGCTTGATGCATTCTGGCTATGCATCACCGACAAGGAGGAGCGCAAGAGGGGGCACATCAAGATCTCCATGATCCAGATCTTGCATGATGGATCACTGCTTGCACCACCGGGCGGATTGACTCCACCAACATCTCCAACTTGGACATACAGTAGCTTTACCACGCCATTGTGAGTCCTCTCAAGTGCAACCCATTCCCGGTGATGATGCAGAGTTGGTTCCACCAACGGAACAACGTGGTTGGGACGTTAGCTTTGGAGGCTACCTCCAAACCATGCTCTTCGAGGGAATAGGAGACAACATCATCATGAACCCAGAGCAGTGGGTGAAGCCGATCATCATGGACGACTCGATGATGCGGGGAAAGACCATCAAGGGCAGCGACAAGCAAGGCTTCACTATTGGGGGCACTAATATCAGGCTCCCATGCGCCAAACTCCGTTCCTATTTCTCTGTAGACCATGATATTTGATCTCTATAGTACAATTATAGAGAGCTTTCATCCCCTAGATACAACTCCTTCTTGAGGATCATACTGTCTGACCGTCCTATATGGTCTCTATGCCTTAATTACTATAGAGCTTCCAAACTCTTTGGACTTACATCCTTGATAACCGGACCCTTGGACTTCCACACTCCATAATAATAGACCTTTGGCTTCTCCATTATCTCTCTAGTACCTAAGAGACTCATTGAGCATCCACAATCCTCTCCAATTAGTGTGACATATGAGGTATGACTCATATCCTCTTCATAGACATGTTTTTACTATCGAACCCAAATCCGTACCAACTAGCCATAGTGATCACAACACATCTGGACCAAACTTGTCCTTAGACTTAATCATTTCCGCACCAAGTCCTTGATGAAGATCCTTATGCCCTGCCTGGAGTCATCAATAACCAACAGGGCAACCCATTAGCGAGATCATTTGTGTAGAATAGAGATAGTAATTTCTTGTATTCACAACACACATGTAGACACATTCATAGTGTATAGTTGTCATTTAAACCTTGAGGTCATCATATAAAAATCCTTATTTTTTTAACCATGACAATTTTAGGTAGTGGAAATAGAAATGTAAGAGGTATGCTATATGCGAATATGCACGCCCGCCCTAAATGGGCTGGATGGCAAGCAATTTTCGACACTAGACGTGTACACCCTATACATTTTTGTGTTTATAAAACTATATTATATTCCTCATATGAATTTCATAAAAACTTGAGTATAAAACATCTTTACATTAATACGAGGATTCATATTATATCACAATACCAAGGGCTACATGTTATAGATCGATGTAAAATATAAATTTTATTGTATAGCGATCTTCGATATATTACGAATTTTTGTTTGTCAAAAATATCTGTAACCTCCACTAGCACTGGCAAGTGAATAGTTTTATACTATATTTAGTCACTTAGACGGATCAACAAACTCGTGGATAAATTACTTTTATATAAATTTAGGCTTAATTATAAAAACCATCCCATAAGCTACTTAGAATTTGAGATTCCCACCCATAAATCATTTAGTTGTAAATCCCCACCCACCCAGTAAGTTTTATTACAAAAATCACCCCAATATACACATGCTTAATTAATTTAACATATTTTTATTTATTTATAATATCCAATAATATTTTATAAAACATATAAAATTTTGAAAATATAATATTCATATTTTTCTATAGAAAATATGCAACAAAAATATCAATTAAAGTTCGAACGGTGTTCCATAAAGTTTAAAATTTGGATACATTTTTATGAAAATAAGAGAAATTAAACTCATTATTTTTTTTAAAAAATGTTAAACTTATTTAAATTTATGTCAATAAAAATATATAAAATTAATTAAACATGTGTCAACTGGAGTGTTTTTTCAACAAAACTCATTAGGTGGGTGGAGATTTGCAATAAAAAGGTTTATGGGTGGGAATCTCAAACTCTAAGTAGCTTATGGGGTGGTTTATACAATTAAGCCATAAATTTATGGATCAATACATATAAGGATCAATCCAAAGATACGATTTACTATAATAAGATAATGAAAGATATCATTCTAGCAGCATTCTAATACAGCTAAAGATATGATATCTGCATAAAGAGACGTACGTTACTTAGAATACTAAGCCAGTAACTCAACCAAATAGAGAAATATAGCAGGAATTGATTTTTGCTTGACCAATTTGTTTACAGCCCTGACTTTATAAGAGTCATCTATGCAACCGTTTTTCTAACAGGGAGGAACACCAAAAACTCAAAACTTAACCCTAGTTCCCATATCGCTCTACACAATGTTCTCCAAGAAGACAACTCCTCTCGTACTACTAGTGCCACTGCTAATGGTCTGTCTCATCGTGTCTGCTTCGTCTGTGTTGGGTGACGAAAGCTGGGCACCAGGAACACCACCCCCATGCTTTAGTTTTAAAAAATGCACTAATGATTTTTGTTTTCATAAGTGTGATGATTATAACTTTAATCCTAACGGGGCCAAATGCACGAAGGATGAAACTGGTGGACCCTGCTGCCAATGCGGCCCTTCCAAATCATTGGATTAGGTGGTCAATTTATGCATGACTGAACATGTTATATTTTGTTAATAAATTTATATGAGAATAATCCTTATAGATATGTGTGTTTCTCTACCTTTTTGTCACTGATTTATTTTCATTTTATTAAGCATATTTTGAGTATAAAAAACAGTAACAAAGTGCGAATGGTATAAAACCAGAACCACTAATTTATCAAACAGAAAAGACAAATATATTGGACAATGAGCTTGGCGTATGTTTCATGAAGCATCTCTTCCTCTCCCAATTTGTCTGCTCACACCTTTCTTCCTCCAAATTCCACATGTGGCGTGACTTGACTAAATTAGAGCGTCTCCAAGACATGGCTA
Source organism: Eleusine coracana subsp. coracana (assembly GCA_032690845.1). Taxonomy (NCBI): domain Eukaryota; kingdom Viridiplantae; phylum Streptophyta; class Magnoliopsida; order Poales; family Poaceae; genus Eleusine; species Eleusine coracana. The sequence goes on along the minus strand of CM064427.1, from coordinate 50,948,331 downwards.
AAATCATCATATATCACTCTGTCGTGTTAGCAGCCCGTAGTAGTAAACGGTCTAAAAGGACAAGACGTGAGAAGTGGAGTTATGAAAATGGTCAATATTAATTTTTTTAGTGGGCGGGGCTCATCGTATAATAATCCTTATTTTGTTTAACCATAGCAATTTCAGATTAACTTTTTACACTGGGAGGAAATAGAAATGTAGGAGGGGTGCTATGTAGAAATACGCGTACTTGCTTCAAATGGGTCGGATGGCAAGCGATTTTAGACACCATCTCTTACACATACACCCTGTATTTTTTTTGCATTTAAAATAAATACATTCATCAGATAATTTTCAAAATAACTTAAGTCAGAAACATCTTTAACTTTTATAGGAGAATTAATGCATGCAAGGTGAATATTATATTAGAATAGCAAGGGGTACATGTTATAGATCTATATAAAATATAAATTTTATTGTTTAACAGTCCTCGATATATTAAGAGATTTTTTGTTGGTATACAATAATCTGGAACCTGCACTACCCCCATCTAACCTTCTAGGAAGTACTATAAGCTACTCCAAATCTTTCACAAGCGCTTCTCTTGTCTCCTCTTGGCTCTTTTTTATCATTCTTTGCTCTGGAAACGGTCAAGAGCTTCCTAGAAGTTGATCCATAGCTATATGGGCTATTAACTCTCAACTAGAAATTATGTGAACACAAACTAGAATCCTACAGACTATACACTATGGTATCCACTTGACCATCACCATGACTCCACTAGAGATTTCCCAAATCTTTTGTGTGCTTCCTCTCCATGATGAACATACGGTACGGTCAGTCTTCATCCAGTAAAAAGCTAGGTTATCTCCACAAACTCTCTAGACATCATCCTTTTTAAATTGTACAATCTGACCGTACTTTCCAATCTTAATATCCTCAACCAATTTCAGAGGGCATCTCCTGTGGATTGAACCTCTTTCTCTGTAGACCATGATATCTGATCTCTATAGTACAATTATAGAGAGCTTTCATCCCCTAGATACAACTCTTTCTTGATGATCATACAGTGTGACCGTACTATATGGTCTCTACGCTTTGATTACTAGAGAGCTTCCATACTCTTAGGACTTACATCCTTGATAACCGTACCCTTGGACTTCCACACTCCATAATAATGGTTCTTTGACTTCTCCCCCATTTCTCCAGTACCTAAGAGACTCATTGAGCATCCACAATCCTCTCCGATTAGTGTGACATATGAGATATGACTCATACCCTTTTGATAGTCTTGTTTTTACTATTGACCCAAATCCCTAACAACTAGCTAGCCATAGTGATCACAACACACCTGGACCGAACTTGTCCTTAGCCTTGGTCATTTCCTCACCAAGTCCTTGATGAAGATCCTTATGCCCTGCGTGGAGTCATCATCAATCAACAGGGCAACAAATTAGAGATCATTTGTGTAGAATAGAAATAGTAATTTCTTGCATTCTCAACACTCATGTAGAGATATTCATATTTTATAGTTGTCATTTAAACCTTGAGGTCATCATATAATAATCCTTATTTTTTTAACCATGGTACTTTTGGGTTAACTATGTACATGAAGTGGAAATAGAAATATAAGAGGTATGCTATGTGCAAATATGGACATTGCCATAAATGGGCTGGTTGGCAAGCAATTTTAGACACTAGATGTTACCTGTACACGTTGTAAATTTTTGCATTTATAATACTATATTCCTCATATAATTTTCATAAAAACTTGAGTGCAAAACATCATTACATTTATATGAGGATTCATATTATATCACAATGCCAAGGGGTGCATGTTATAGATCGATATAAAGTATAAATTTTATTGTATAGCGATCTCTGATATATTACGAATTTTTGTGTCAATAATATCCGGAACCTCCACTAGCACAGGCAAGTGAATTGTTTTATACTATATTTAGGCATTTAGATGGATCAACAATCTTGTGGGTAAATAACTTTTATTTAAATTTATGCGTCAATACATATAAGGATATCCAATGAAAAAAAACATTATTGGAATTGATCTCCAAAGATATGATTTACTATAATATGATATTGAAAGATATCATACTAGCAGCATTTTAATGCAGCTAAAGATATGGTGTCAGCATAATGATACATACATTACTTAGAATAATAAGCCAGCAACCCACAATCAAATAGAGAATTTGGCAGGAATTGATTTTTGCTTGACCAATTTGCTTACAGCCCCAACTATATAAGAGCCATTACGCACCCGTTTTTCTAAGAGGGAGGAGCACCAAAAACTCGAAACTTAACCCTAGTTCCCATATCGCTCCACACAATGTCCTCCAAGAAGACCACTCCTCTCGTACTACTAGTGCCACTGCTAATGGTCTGTCTCATTGCATCTGCTTTATCTGTGTTGGGTGACGAAAGCTGGGCACCAGGAACACCACCCCCATGCTTTAGTTTTAAAAAATGCACTAATGATTTTTGTTTTCATAAGTGTGATGATTATAACTTTAATCCTAACGGGGCCAAATGCACGAAGGATGAAACTGGTGGACCCTGTTGCCAATGCGGCCCTTCCAAATCGTTGGATTAGGTGGTCAATTTATGCATGACTGAACATGTTATATTTTGTTAATAATTTATATCAGAATAATCCTTATAAATATGTGTGTTTCTCTACCTTTTTCTCACTGCTTTCTTTTCATTTTCTTGAGCATATTTTGAGTATAAAACCAGTACCACTAATTTATCAAACAGAAAAGACAAATAAATTGACAATGAGCTTGGCGTATGTTTCATGAAGGATCTCTTCCTCTCCCAATTTGTCTGCTCACACCTTTCTTCCTCGAAACAAATTAGACCATCTCCAAGACATGACTAGAATCATCATATATCACTCCGTTCGTTACCAGCCCGTAGTAGTAGTACAGTCTGAAAGGACGAGGTGTGAGCAGTGGATTTATGAAAATGGTTCGTATTAATTTTTTTGGTGGGTGGAGCTCATCATAAAATAATCCTTATTTTGTTTAACTATATCAATTTTGGATTAACTTTTTACATTAAGAGGAAATACAAATGTAGGAGGGGTACTATGTACGAGTATGCGTGCCTGCCTCAAATGGGTTGGATGACAAGCGATTTTAGACACCATATGTTACTTAGTTCTTTTTTTTAAAAAAATTATTATGTTAAAAGGAAATTGCAAGTCGGTTTTACATTTACCGACTAGTACCTATTGGTTTTGTAGCAACCAACTAGTCTGTCCCTCCTCTCCATGTTTTTTTAAATAATATTATTTTAATAAAAATTGCAATTCTAATGTCGAAATCTTAAAAATTACAGAAATAGAGGTCAGTCAGTGGTGTATTGAGGATAGTCTAGGTGACGCTGACGTGGCATCCCTCCTGGACCTGTCGGTTAGTGGATGACCGACTAGTCCCTATCCCATAAGGCTGTCGGTTGTTAGCTATACCTATCTTTAAATTGGTGTAGCATCTCCTTTTATCAAATGGTGTGGAAATATTTGGCAAACTGTGATATCGTGCAGTAAAAATCTTTGGATTATTCTATTTGCAAAATCTTTTCAAAATATCCTTTGGATTTGTGGGATCGCAGTATTTCTGGTGGATTGATACGGGAATGTTTTCTTTTCAAAAAAAATATATATGGGAACGTTGTGCTATACCGTGACGATGGATAGAATTTGCTGAGCAGAAAAAAAAAGTCTCTGCCGGTCCTAGCAATAGGAGGACTTATCGGTAGTTGCACAACCGATTAGTCTGTCGGCTGTCACAATGCGGGCTCCAACTAATCGGTGAATGCAAAACCAAACCTCTATGTTTATAATTTTTGAAATTCCTACACTAGAATTACAATTTTTTATTAAAATAATATTATTTAAAAAAAACACTCTCCACGTCCTCTCTATGTAGGAAGTCGGGGGGTGGTCATGGAATTCATAGTGATATGAATATTTTAATAATTATAGGCAATGAGGATTTAGCAACGCGGTTACAAAAATATGATAAAAAAAACATAGATGTGATTTTGATGAGGATGTAATTTCGATAAACTAGGTATTTTCATGAGGATTTAACAATAGATTACCAAAACATAGATATGAATATTATAAGCAAAATAAGATAAAAATAGCAAACTTTCTTCAGAAATAGTATATACACCAAAAGAATCAATAGTTGGATTCTCCAACGAACATCAGTCATCATGGCAGATGCGTGATTTAGAGTACGAATTAGTGGTTTGCCCCCGAATAGGTTCTAGTATTTGCGCGAATAGTATAGGTAGCGAATGTTTCTTGTAGATATTTGTGTACCGATTAGTCGCAATTGATATTATTCTATGACATTTTTATTTATATTAATCTATATACTCTTTCATAATCAGGGATGTCACGTGCATTGAGTTTCTGAGTTTTTTATGAACATATATAGTACTTTGATTATGAGGTAGATCTGAGTAATTTTCAGTATGAGGATGATGCATTGACTTAGCCATTGGAGATGCCTCGTTATGATGTGTATGGGTGGTTGCATGCTCTATTAAATGTGAATCCTTATGATTATCGATTGTTAGTGAAAGTGTTGATTTCTAAAAAAATTAAACGTGGAAATGGGAACTCATAGAGTTAAGAAGCAGTAAACATTATGAGCAATTTGTATCAATGGGCTTGAAACGATACTTTAGCCATGTTTTACTTGTGCAATGGCAAAATATTGGTGCATTAATCTCCAACGCTGAGCCAAATGAAGTGGTTGTTGAAAATTACATCCCTATGATTGAACACATTGGTTCCTTGCACCATAGTGTGAATGTGGAGATGACTAGTGCTCCACGTGACACTGTCGGTCAGAAAAGGGTGGAAAAAAGTGGCGGCATGATAATAGCTGACTCAGAAGAGGACATTGAGGTGGTTGTAGATGAGATGGAGTATGATAATAAAGAGTTTCATACATTTATGGATAGAAATGGTGGTTGGGGCATGGAATGTGAAGAGCGTCATGACTGGATTAGCATGGAGAACATGATAATCAAGAATGGACACAATTCATTATGGGAGTATGATGCCATTGATGTTCGTCAAGGACAGATGTTTCATGATAAGAGGGAGGATTTGTAGGTAGCCATTATGCCGTGGGATTTTTTAGAGAAGAAATAATTTAGAGTGTCAGTTTGAAATTCTAGAACATGACATGAAGTGCACAGTTCAGGGTTGGACATGGCTGTTCGTGAAAATAAAATGAAGACAAAAAGAAAAATAGAATGCATGCACAAAGAACGTGCAGTAAGGAACCACATATTTCATTAATTATCACATTATAAAATTATAAAATACACGGTTTACATGACTTTGTCTTCTTTCGTCTTCTGTGTCATTGTTTAAGGAGAGATCTAACTAGGACGACTGTGTAGTCCGCCGATTCCTGTGGTCTTATATGGCTCGATCGGTTAATTACATCTACAGAGCGAGTCTATAGAACACCTCCAATTAAGCTGCGTATAATAACCGTCTCTTCATAGAGTGTTGCTCGTCCATAAACAATATGTATGGATGGAACAAAATGATATAGGGTGGCTTTTTTGTTGCCAAAATAGTGGCGTCATTGCTATGTCGGATGTAAACGGTAAATGTCGATGAAGAGGATGACTTTTGCCTCGTCGGTGCCCAGTCATGTATACGTCGGTTTTCATTAACTCGAACGGAAGGGTGGTCTTTGCCTCGTTGGTGCCCGGCAATGATGTGTTCGATCCCACTAGTAAGGACGTGTCGGTGGAGCAGAGACTTGATTTTATCATTGCTTGGCCGATGATTCGTCTAGCCTCATCGGTACTAGACGAATGATGATGATTATGTAATTGTCATAAATGATGGAATGCTTATTGCTTGGACAATGCTTGCTTTGAAAGTCTTCATATATGAGACAGGGCGTGAGTCTTGATAGAAAATTTAGAAGATCATCATGTGTTAATAAAGTCTTCTATTTTTATGACAGGAAACATAGGGCGCTGGCTGTGTAGGCGTCATGAGTAACGTTATCTAGCCTTGCTTTCACCATGCTTGCTAGCTGAATATACACCCTCCGTACCTGCTTTAGAAGGCGTCCTGCATCGCACGCCGATTTCGCAAAGGAGGGTGGCCAGCGAAATGCCCCAGCCTTTCTTCTGACTCTACCCCCGCGCCCTTGGTCGTTCTCGAGGCAACGCTTCGATCAAAATGCCACGCGCCGCTCTCGCTAACGGGATAGGAATTAAAACGCTTCCATCGATTGCTGCTCCTCCTCGCAATCCAAATGAAAATATTTGCCTGCGCTGCTCCTCACAATATCACCGACCTCGCTCATCTCCTCGGAAGATGGCTCGCGCGCCGCCCTCCCAATCTCGCTGGCGCCACTCCCGTCAAGCCTCCATCACGGCACGGTGGTTTCCTTGGTGGCATGGATGTGGCGGTGCCATCCATGGCAGCGCCCTTCATGGCGGCATCCTCCATGGCGACGCCATCTGCCCTGGCTGCAGCATGGACGCACCAGCAGCGAAGAACATTGTTCTCGTTGTCCCAGATTCCTGCAGCGAAGAAGAAGAAGCAGAACGTTCTGTGTGCTGTCGCTACGGTGAAGTGCATGGTGTGCAAGACGTGCAAGCGTGCCGCCACATGAGGAAGGAGCAAAGTAGGTGCTCTCGCTGCCGGCTTGTCCACAGCGAGTACACCCCCACAACATGGATCATCGGCGGCTTCGACACATTTGATTGTGAGTTATACATTCCCAACATTCATGAGATGCAAATGGATGGCGATACAATCATTTTGCCGGATCATGTCCAGCGGAGGATAGATGAACTCAGTCCTACCATGCAAAAATTAAAAGAAGAAGATCCAAATATAGGGAAGAAGATGGATAAATTTGCTCTAAGATTGAAGAAATACAAGAAAAAACATGCATAGGGTAAGTACAATTGGCTACATTGTCATCTCATTCATTCATCTAAACATACTCGATGCATAGTTGTGACATTCTTCCTCTAATTGTTTGTAGCGAGAGTTGCCTTTGCCGCATCAACAATCAATGGCTCACAATCAACTCGTACTGGAAGTAGGTATAGTCTCTCGAGTCTTTCTTTGTTGATGTGAGGAATGTTGTATTTGTTGGCTCCGGCAACCTTCATTGTTTCCTTCATGACTAAATGAAGTGTGAGCCAAATTCGATTTGCTTTTTCCGGAGAGTACTCATTGAACGCCTATTATTTGAGATTTGAAAAAAAAAATGTCAGCATGAGTATGAGCTAAAAATCAAATGATAAATATGTTAGCAATTTAACATATTTTACCTCTAAGACAATTGGCACAAGATCTTCGACTTTCTTGGCAGATTTCTTATATTGAATTGCTTGAATGGCACAAAAGAAACCCAAATCTAGTATGTTTAAATTTGGAGAATTTGCTGGTTGACATTTTAGTCTAATGTCACATCCTCCTTGCTGCGACGCCTCACCAAATATAGGATAATCAACAAGTACATGAGACGGTGCATTGTCTTGAACAATGTAGATCGGTTTGTGCATGTCCTCTCTAGGCCATTTTGCTTTAATAGCCGGAAGCACATTCTCAACCATAAACTTACTGATCACTTCGCTTGTGATGTGAGTGATTGGTTTAATCTGAATTGTGCCCGCTCGCTGATTCACGTTACTCCTCTTAGCGGGTTCATAAGTCACAAGAGGGAAAATTCCAAGTTTTTCATCAAAAATACAAACACCATCACGAAACCTTGGTCGAGCAGTTACACACAAAAACATGAGGTATGGGATGTTGTTCTTTGTTTTGCTAGTACGGTGTGGCTCATCCTCATCGGGTAGCAAGTAATACTTGGATGATTTTTGTGAAAGGAAAAACCACTTCTCATCGATGAATACATGATCCAACAAATCCTTAAAGTGTGGATCATTGAGTGTGCTATGAGGATCAATCATGTCAACACACCATTGTAGCTAAGAATTCTTGTTTGCAGTGGTTAGGTATGGTTTTATTTTGTTGTAATGGCGCCTAAGCAAACCTTTACGCATGTACCGCATGACCTTTGACTTGCTAACGCGTAGACACTTGCTCACATCTTCAATAGTCATTCGTTCAGCGAGAGGAACATTACGTAATGCTTCTAAATCAATGGGTATTTTCTTTTGTCCAACACGACCTCTCTTTCTACTCCCTACATTGACCACTGCCCCTTGAGCAAGATTAACTTTTTCCCGCTGGCAAATCTTTTGCACAGTATGAATAGATTAACCAAACTGAGGAGCAACTTGTTTAATAACTTCCTTCCCTAGAATCCCATTCTTACTTCTTGCCAACAAAGTTTGGTAAATTTATTTTCTAATGGCATCAGTTGTTTCTTTACTCCTTCTAGGACCTAAAAGTTGAATATAAACATTGGTGGGTATCGGCACATCTAAGAAACAAAAATAAACACAACTGAAATAGGTTTATGGCAGCAAACTTTGAACGGGTGCCTCATTTAGTTGATCGTCCAGTTCTAAGTTCAAATAAAAACCTACAAGACAGATTACTTTTACAAAATAAATCTTCAAATCAAAACCTGCATGTATGGCAGCAAACATGCATACAAAACTGACCATGAACAGGTGCTTCAGAACCTTCAGGAGGCTGCAAGTTCAAATCAAACCCTGTTGAAAAGAAAAGGCAGTATTAGTACTCTAAGCAAAAAGAACAAGAATGTAGGCAAACGAAAAGAACCAGAATACTAACCTCTAACCATCGCTGCCGAGCTTAACACTTGCAGCCAGTAGTGTAGTGTGTGAACTTGTACATCTACGACGTGTGCTTGTGCGTTTAATAAGCCAACGAAAAAACAGTGCGTATACCGGTGAAAAAAAATCAGCACCAAACCATGGAAAAAAAGCGCCAAAGCAGCCTGGCAAAACCTATGCATAGACTTTTCAGATGCAAAAGAGTGTCGCAGCATCCTCGGACAAAAAAAACTGGTGCACATGAGACAAAACGCATCTAGGATCGCGTGCCCACGTCTAGCACGTCCCGCTACAGCGCCATGCAAAATGGCAGCAAAAAACTGAGGCCACTGAGGTTCAAACTCGCAACCTAACACCTTGGCAGTTGTGCAACCACCACTCGGGTGAAGCAACATTTGTGAATGAAATGACCTGGAATCGTATTTAATAAGGACATACATGGAAAAATACCTATTAATTAATTGCTCTTGTATGTGAGGCAAGAATGATATAATTGAGCATTCCAGCATCATTAGTCTTGATAAAAGATTCATCTCATATAATATACACATCTCCGAGCTTCTAAACATGCTAACTGAATATTCAAATCTTGCCCTCACATGCATGAATAGCAAAGAATAATTTTGTGGATCCTTTCGGCGGCATCATTTGTTTTATCAAATATATGTAGTCATCCTGATTGAATCTGGGATTATTCCTGAATCTTCTGTATATTTCACAGAGGGCGATAGACATCTTTGTTTCTTCTTGGATCTTCGATCTTGGACTATGTCTTGATCTTATGAATGCACCGACAGGCTCGTCTAACCCGCCGTGTAGTAGACGTCCAACGATTGGGCGGAATTTGTTGTAGTACACCCTCATGTGCCTTATTTTGTGAATGCACCGACAGACTCGTCTACCCCTCACGGATAGTAGACGTCCATGATCGGGTGGGATTTCTTGGAGGGCGCTCTCATGCAATAGATGCAGCCACAGCTTGTGCCTGCATCTTGATTTTATGAATGCACAACAGGCTCGTCTACCCCTCACGGATAGTAGACGTCCAATGCTCGGGCAAAATTTGTTGAAGTACACCCTCATGCGCCTTGATTTTGTGAATGCACCAACGGGCTCGTCTACCCCTCATGGATAGTAGACGTCCACGATCGGGCAGGCTTTCTTGGAGGGCGCTCTCATGCAGTAGATGCAACCATAATTTATTTTCATCTACGCCAACGACATCTGCTAACCTTGAGACTGAAAGTTGCCTAGAGGGGGTGGAAATAGGCAAATCTAAAAGCCCTGCAAAATTACACTTAAACAATTTTATCAGTTGGACCGGCAGTGTCGGTGGCTGGGATCAGCAGTGCCGATCGCCACTGCCGGTGCTGGATCGGCAGTGCCGATGAGAGGGCAGAGAGTCGCCCAAAATAAAACTAAGCTGATTTTGCAGTTAATAAGTTGATAAATAGAACAAAGATAGTTGAATAACGCACTACAAAGTACTAGCAATAACTAGACAAGCCTACACTAGTAGATCGGTCGAATTAAAACTAACACAAGTAATAAGCCTAAAGCAATTAAAGGAACAACGAGTAAATAAAGGAAGCACACGGGGACACAAGATTTGTTACCGAAGTTCAGGCTCATAAAGAACCATACGTCTCCGTTGAGAATAACACAAAGGATTGGGTCTCTTTCAACCCTATTCTCGATCAAGCGACCACAAAGATCGAGCTCGAGTTCTCCACTAGCAAATTCCTTGCAGGATGGATGATATAAACTTTCCGAGGTATCACCACACAAGTTGAGAGCTCTACGGGCACCGCTAACCGTCTAGGAGCAAAGCTCCAAGAGTAACAAGCATAAGTCATCAAGATGATTAAATCGAATACTCAAAAGTGGAATGGGTGCTCTTTTCACTAGAAAACAATGACTCACTAAAACCCTAGCTCAAAGGTTGAAGCTTTTGCTTGGAGAGGGACAGTGAGGAGAGTGGAGCTCAAAAGTGCCTTTTGATTTTTGGATTAGAGAGAGAGGGCACGAAGTGTGGTGGGATCCTTTTATACAAAGGGCTCAAAAAGAGCCATTGGCCTGTCTGGACACCCCGCACCGGCACTGCCGATTGAGCCATCGGTACTACCAGTAGGGTTTCTGACACACTGTCATAGATCTACAGGCAAGGATTCAGCCCGCACTGGCACTACCGATCAAGGCATCGACATTGTCAATGTGGCAGACACAGAGAACAAGTTGTCTATGGAGACCCTGACCGGCACTACCGGTCAGGAAGATCGGCACTGGCGATATTGGACAGCCAAAGAACCCGAGAAAACTCATTCTCTATGAAGAGGGGACTGGCACTGCCGATCAGGAGATCGGCACTACCGATGAGCTATAGGCTGAGGCAGACAGAAAGAGTGGCTTTCTGGAAGAGCCAACCGACACTGCCGATGGGATCATCGGCATTGCCGATGAGCTACAGTCAGAGAGAACAAACTTCTCTAGAAGGGTGATCAGCACTGCCGATACTGGCAAGACAGAAGGGTGATCAGCACTGCTGATGAGCTATAGCCAGAGAGAACAAACTTCTCTAGAAGGGTGATCAGCACTGCCAACTTTACCAACATTGTAAATTATACCTCTTTTAATAGTATGGTTTACCCATACTCAAGATTAGAAACAAAAACAACAAGGATCCTTCATTCTTGAGTAAAGTTTGGACTTTCAACTTGAGACAAATGACCGTCTTCTTTTCTCTTCTTTGTTTCAATGCTTTTCATTCTTTAAAAAATATAGTTATCTACACATATACTCAATGAAAACATTAGTCCATTCTTAATTATATTGATGTCAATCACCAAAATAAAATTAGGAGTCTAGATGTACTTTCAGAGACATGTGCGCGGGGAAGATGACGTCTTCCTTTGAGGAGGCCATCGTATGGGCAGAGCTTCGATTGGTCTTCTTTGACCTTGAGCGTTGGGTGATGTGTGTGGGGCAACACACAAACGTCACGGTGAACTACAGTGCTGACCTTCAATCTTTAGCAGGGCACGCTCTCCTTGCGTGCGGCGTGTACGTGTATATGCGGCCGCGGCACGTATGCGTAAACGGCGGTAGCACTTTGGCGTGTTGGCTTGTGTGGAACCCCTGACCAGGAGCCTTCGGCCTGTTTATATAGGCCGGGGCGTCGAGGCTAGTGTGCGGGGTTAACTTACGATCTCAACTGAACGTCGCGCCCGAGCTCCGTAACGTTCGTTATGATCCTTGCTTATTGTATCTTTGATACGACAAATTGATTATCCTTCTCTTGTCTCCTTATCTCCAGCTTTTGTACGCAGCTTTATCTCCAATAGAATCGCATCTTCTTGCATACGAGAGTCAACCGGCCTATTATTGTGATTTGCCTGGACACTTTCCTTAGCAGCCACGTTAATTGGGCTATTAATCATGATAATGACCGAGGCTTATACGTATGACACGGCCCAGCTGCCGGAGGTTAATGTGAGCATGCAGGACTCTACTTTTGCTCACGTCCAAGACTATCACTTATTGCTCTAGGCAATCGTACATGTTGATATACGAGTATGATAACAAAAATATTCATCAAACAAATGCCTCCAGTCGAGTCGAGTTCACGCACGAAGCAGCGGGGGTTCGACTCGGGGAAGTATTCTCCTTCCAAACACATATCTGCATGAACATAATCATACATGCGTTTTTGCCAAGTTGAGTATTGGTGTATTAGGCCCAAAAGCCAGCCCAAGTACTTGTACACGGAATATGGTTTCCCATTTCAACTATAAATCACGCTAGTCCAGAAAGCAGACAAAGCAAGGCATCGTAAGTTGTGGAGCAGGAAAACGCTAGTTCCCATTGCTTTTGCGTTTGTGGAGCAGGAAAACACTGAAAGTTGGCTATGGTTCTTGTGATGCATAAAGCGAGGCATCGTAATAAATAGACCAAATGTTTGTATCTTACATGACCGGTACACAGATTGTTGTCGACAATTCATACATAGCAAATAGATCCTAATGACGAGTCATTCTGGTCCAGCTTGCATAGTCATCGGCGCATGAGACATTTAGGGGTGAACTTCTTCAGAAAGTTTAAAAGTATGTGATTGATGAATATGTTTAAGAAGCTATACAAACAGAATAGGATGAATTAATTTTCCTTTAATGCATTTTCCAAACTCTTCTCTATCTAACTTTTATAAGATATATGCATTGCCAGGCACTCATCGCGTTACTTTATATGGTCCTTCCCAAGTCGAAGATCACTTCCCGAATCTATTATCCTTAGAGCCGATGGGTAAAATCAACTTTTAAATTAAATCTCCACCTTGAAAACTTTTAGGCACCACTTTCCTATCATAATACCTAGGAACACGAACTTTACTCCAATGCCTTTATCTGATGTTGCACTACTCTAATTCATCAACCATGACTTGATGGTAATCATCGGTTGTTAACTGATCTTGTAGCTCAAGCATTCTAAACCCTAGATTGGTTTTCTATGGCAATACTGTTTCATGCTCATATACTAACGGATATGGTGGCTTCTTTATAGACCTGTGGTATGACATCCGATACACCATAAAGATTCAGCCAATGTTGTATGCCACTTTCTTGGTTGTTTATCTATCTTTCTCTTTATCAACTTGATCAAACTCTTGTTGGAGACTTCACCTTGACCATTGGCTTGAGCATAATAACACGATGAATTCAACAACTTAATCCTCATACTATTGGAAAACTTTGAAACTCTTCTGAAGTAAATACATAACCTTGGTCAGTAGTGATAGTTTGCGTCACACCAAATATGTAAATGATATGCTCCTTGCCAAAATTAATAACATCTCTAGAAATAACATTCTTCAAGGACACTACTTCAACCCACTTATTAAAATAATTTGTAGCTGCTATAATATACTTATGACCTTTACTTGATGCCTGATAGATTTGCCCAATCATATCCATCCCCCAACCTCTAAACGGCCACAATTTTATGATAGGATTCAAAGATGACGGGAGTGCTCTCTGAACTGCTCGAAACTTCTGACAATCTTAACATCCCTAATAATAACTGAACCAATGTTCTAGCATCATTGGCCAATAATATCCTGTCCTTTTCAGTAACCATCTCATCTTAGTAGTCGATTAATGGGTCCCACATATATACCATCATGAACCTCACACGCGATCACTTTGGCCACCTCTTGGTTCAAACTTTTCAATAGCACTCCACCAATCGTCCTGTAATATAAATAATCCTCTAACAACACATACCTCAATGCCATGTACCCGACCTTCTTAGGAGTGCGTTGAATATTTAATAGTTTTTATTCTCCAATCTTCTTCATCAACATCGGCTATCTCAACAATAATATCACTAGTATTCAACTGATAACTAGATGCCTTTTGTATCAAATCATTTGCTTCCATATTTTATTCCCTCAAGACATGCTTGAAAATTGCTCCCTTGAAACATTAGATCACCTCCTGACTCTCAGCATAATATAGCCTCAAAACATCATCCTTGCATTCAAACTCTCCAGACAATTGCCCAAGTACCGGTAATGAATCTCCAATAACGTCAATAAAATCTGCCCCATCCTCCCTTAGGATTTGCAATCCTTTGATCACTGCTCAATATTCTTCCTGATTATTGGTCAATAATTCAACAAAGAAAGTAAATTCAAAGATTGCCCCATGAGGCAAAATAATTACCAAGTCGATACCGCACCCATTCTTGCATACAGACCCATCGAAAAACAAAGTCCATGGCACCGGCTCCACCATCTTCGTGTCCTCTCCACAATGTTGCACTAACGAATCATTCGAACTTGACCCTTGACAGCTTCGACCGATTTGTAGGTTTGATCATACTCTGGCAGGGCTAACATCCACTTGCTAATTATTCCTTTTAAAATAAGAGCTGATAGCATATACTTGATGTCATCATCTTGACATACCACCACACATTCGACCGGCAATAAATAGTGCCTCAACTTCACACATGAGAAATATAAACATAAGCACAATTTTTTCATCTCAATATACATAGTTTCAGCATCGATCAATCGTTGACTCAAGTAGAATATTATTGTTTACTTGCCATCTTGTTCTTGAACTAGAGCTAATCCAATCAACTTCTTATCAGTAGCAAGATACGACCTGAAAGGCAACCCATCTCATGATGGTTCCATCATTAGTGGTGACACCAAATATTTCTTGATATCATCTAGTACCTTTTGATGTTTAGGCTCCCACACAAATTTCTGATCACCCTTCAGCCTCAACAACAAAGTGAAAGAATCAAACCTCCCTGAAAAATTAGATATGATACTTCTTACAAAATTAATCTTGTCGATCAATGATTGCAGCTCGGTCTTGTTAGTTGGTGGCTCAATGTCATTGATAGCTTTAATACTCTTCGGGCTAATTTCAATTCCTCTTTCACACATAATAAAATTAAGAATTGGTCAGCCGACACACAAAAAGCACACTTTTTAGGATTCATCTTTAGTTCATACTTTCCGGTTCTCTTGAGCGCTTCTCGCAAATCAGCAATATGATCCTTAACATGTATTGATTTAACCATCACATCATCAATACAAATTTCTAGTAACTTGTCAATCAAGTCATAAAAAATGTAATTCATTGCTCTGGTATGTGGCTCCGACATTATTCAACCCAAACGACATAACCACCCACTCAAAATGGTTGATTGCCCCTGGACACCTGAAAGTGGTCCTTGATATATCCTTTTTTGCCATAAATATCCAATTGCAACCAGTATTACCATCTATTAAACTAACATTTTGTGCCCAGCTACTACATCTACTAGAAGATCTTCTATTGACATCAGATAATCATCTTTAGGTGTAGCCTTGTTCAATGGCCTGAAGTCGGTACAAACTTTGAGTTGTCCCCCTTACTTGCGAATAGGGACAAGATTTGAGACCCACTCAGGATATCAGTAAGGCCTAATAAACTTAGCATCATTTAGCCGAGTAATCTCTTTTTTGATCTCATCATGTAATTTTGGATTTGTCCTCCTCTGTAGTTGTTTGTAGATTTCCTGGCTTAATAGGTACCCGATGTTTAGCTATAGATTGGCTTAGACCAGACATTTCAGAAGAATCACTAGCAAAACATACCTAATACTCTTTCAATAACTTTATTAACTCAACTTTAAAATCCTCATCTAATTTCTTACTTATAAATATCGGTCTTGGTTTACTACCATCACCTATATTGACTTCTTGCAACTCATCGAACGACATAAATCCTTTTCCTAGCTTCCCTTCATTATCAATGTCCTTTGGGTTGTTTGTCAGAGAAACAGTTTAGAATTTAACTAGTCCACCACCTCAAGTCCCTGCACAGTGATATTGGTGTTGTCTCCATTCCAAATCTTTCCAGACAAGCACTCCATCTTGTCAGTCTTCCACAAAGATAAATCAGACGATGCAACATTGATAGTTTCATCAGTTGGGACTACCTCCACTTGATCATCGACCCACTAAATCAAAGACTAGTGCATGGTCAACGGTACACAGTAGTTTGCATGAATCTAGTCCCTTCCTAATAGCAGGTTGTAGGTTCCCTTTCCGTTATCGATGAAGAAAGTAACTGACAATGTATTGTTGCCAATTGTGAGCTCAACATTAAACACCCCTTTAGTTGTTGTAGTGCGACTACCATAATCCTTCAATATCATGTTAGTGCTAACCAAATCTTCATTTGTTTTGCCTACATTTTTTACAGTGGTCATTGGTATGATATTAACTGCAGCTCCACCATCGACCATCATCTTCCTCATTGGCATATTGTTAATGAACCCCCTCATGTATAGCGCCTTTAGGTGTTGATGCTTCGAGTCACTTGGTTTATCAAAAATTGCCTACTATAGATCAAACACCAATTGAGGAGCAATTTCTTCATCAGAAAATAATTCTTCTTCCTCTGCAGTCATGAACTCCAATACCATGACCATACCCATAGTTGCTCCAGGAAAATGAATCCTCAATTGCACCTTTGGTCTCCATTCCTTCTTTGATGGTTTATCATCATCTTCTTCATCATAATAGTATCGACCAGCCCTGAACTCACGACATCGCATTCTCTAAACCCTTTGCTTTTGATTTTTTAGAAAAATACAAGATGGACACCACTGTGGGTTCTAGTCTTGCTCTTCCTTCGGTTCCTCTACTTCACCTTGTAATTCTTTAACGAGTTCATGATTAAATCTTACTTCTGTATCATCATTTTTCTAGACCAAGCCAATCATGAACAGAAACTCGAAGTTGATCTCTAACCGGACTGGGCATCGACACCCCGTGATCAAACAATCGAGGTTGATGCTAGTATCTTCTTGGAGACTCTTGATACATATGATCCGCTTGACGGCTACAACCAGCACAACCATTGGTAGAAGGAAGTTTCATGCCATGGTCCCAATAGTATTGGAAAAAGGGATAGGTCCAATGTGGGCCAAAGTGTGATTCTCTCTTATCTCTGTCTCACTTCTTGTGATACCTGTCAATAAAAGCTATCGAATTGCCGATATCAGTCATGTTGACGTTCACAGGAAACGGGTCTTCATCAATCTTCATCGTTCATGTACTAAACTTGATATTTCCTTGCTTGATAGCCGAGAGGAATTGGTGCCTAAACACTTTGCACTCATTGGTATGATGCAAGGGGAAGTTGTGCCACTTGCAATATTTCTTCTTCTTCAACTCTTTAGCAGACGATAGGATGTGATTTGGCGGTAGCTGAATGTGCTTCTCCTACAACAAAAAATCAGATATCTTATCGTCCTTGGTTATATCAAAGTCATACTTCTCTTTTGGTTCATCTTGCTTAATGCAAGAGCACAATAACACATTTTTATTCTCGGTCCACTCAGCAACAGTAACATTATCAACTTTATCCTCAGGATCTGACTCATAAATATTGTAACTAATCGTCGTTTGTCTTGCATGTGACCCTCAAGGAAGATTCTCCTGAATCAACACCTTCTACATCAATTGTGGGAGACTCTCAAATTCAGCAGAAGGAAACTTCTCTTTCAAGGGGGTGATCAAACCACTAAAAGCCATATCAACCAATTACGGATCCTTCAGATGTAGACTAAAGCATTTGTTGTGCACATCTCTCAACCTCTGTATGTATTCCTACACTGATTCACCAGCTCTTTGCATGATCGCCATAAGATATGCAATTCCCATCTCTCTCACTTCGGCAAAGAAATACTTGTGGAACTTATGTTCGAGATCGATCCAACTCTGAATTGAATTGGGAGCCAAAGAGGCAAACAAAGAGAAGGCCGATCAAGATAGGGATAATGGAAATAGTCTGACTCATAGAGCTTCAATCGACCCGGCTTCTCCACATACACAGAAAATCTATTGGCGTGCTCGATAGTTGTAGTGTTGTCTTGTCCAGTAAACTTAGTAAACTCTAGGACTCTGTATTGGTCTCGAAACGGTACCAAATCAAAGCTAGCTGGATAAGGCGGTTGATACGTGTAAGTTTGTTTCTTGGGTCATCGGTCCTAGTGTTGGTATTTGTGGTTCCCGGAACTGGACCGAATGATGGGGCAACAATAGATGGTTGTGCTCCATATTAGTGATCGTGTGATTGCCCACTAATTCTTCTGGCAGTGCAGCGATGAAGGCATCCCAAACATGTGCAGCTCTAGGTTCGGGGTAGTACTATAGGAGACATTAGGAATCGTCGACCTGTTCTGTCCGTATAGATAAAGATGTGTCTAGGGTGACATCCTCTGATTTATCATCATAGAATTGTTATTACCAGTTGCTCCTCCTTATGGTGGTCTTGTAGATCCTCCTGGTGCAGGTAATGAAGTAGATGTTCCTAGACCCATGCCCGTTCATGTTGCAGCAGCTGATGCAATGTGGCCTGCCACTTGCTGTGGTGTTGTCGATGGTCCTCTAGATGGATGTGGAAGATTGCCTTGAACATGAAAGTACACTGGTCACGTATAGGATCTTGATACATGCATCCTTCCATAGTCTGAATAATCAACGACCTTAGAGTATTAACCAACATAGGTGATTGGTTGATTAATGCATGATGAATGGCAATATGGATAATATTGTTCAGCTTTTTCACATCAATGCCTCCAGATTGGATCATAGACGGCTGCCCTCCTTCAGTCTCGTCTACTATTATGTATGGCTCTGACAGCTCTCCTTTTTAGATAATCTTTTTGTTCCTAAGTGTACCCAAAAGTAAGCTCTGGAATTGTGCTACTCTTTCCTAAAACTTAGCCTTCAACTCATCAATCAGATCTGGGAGTTCAACGGGGAGCAGATTGTCTTTCATCAACTCCAAGTTGCTAATTGGGTTCTTCAATAGAGGATTTGGAACCATTGGATGTGATTCATACATAGTTGCACGTTGTATTGACTCGTGGTCTCACCAGTTGTGCCAAAAAGCATGTTGACACAAAATCTACATGCGGGAGCTGGGAGATATACTTAACTCTAGTGCCGGATCAAAACAAACTGAGGCATGCAAGTCGATTTTACTTAGAAATTGACAAATATACAAACGGTAAAATTCTCTAGATCATCGGCCCTAGACTTGCCGATGCAAAGTCGATGATCACGAGATGTCACTACTAAAAATAATCCCTTATTTTGGTATGTCGTGTGCCTAGAGCAAAGAGATTTTCAATTTTAAATTTTCATATTGAGAAATAATTCTTTATTTTTATATATCAAAGTTTTTTTCCTTTTTATCATTTTGACACCAAGTATCCTATCAAGAGCCAAAAAATGAATTAAAAGATTTAATAAAAGAACAATTTTGTCTCTTTTGATTTTCTACACTGAAGCAACACACAAGGAGTAAAAAAACTTTGGCGATGAAAATCCTCGATTATGATATCTTAGTTGTATTAAAAATTGCAACATTCCTAGTTTGTTTCTTGCAACAAACATTTGTTTGTCATAATATGAGATTAACTTAGTTTGTGATGATTTTTGTTTGGATTTTATGATGCACCTAAAATTATCGTCACAAAAGTGAATGAATCGTCATAAAATAAATTGCTTTGTGATGTTTTGACTAAATGTTAGTACTTCATAATTATCGCAGAAGGTCATATTTCTTGTAGTGAATTAAATACTTTTTTCGCCTTTAGATCCGATCAGATTATGCCACATTCTTATGTAAATGGTTTACATGTATAGTAATCCTGATTCCCTTGTCATGCCACTACATGTCCAGTGCAAAATGAAAAAGTAATTGATGTGACTTGTTAAAACGTGCTGAGCACATATCTGAGCTTTATTTGTTCTAGTTCCTGTTTTCATCATCATATCTATGTCCACGGTGTCTGGTCTAGTGGAGCAATACGAGGTAAATGATGACTGTTTGAAACGTACTGAGCACATTTTCATTGTGATTCAATTGTTTAAGCCTCTATGGTACGTTGCTCTCGCCAGTAAGTACAGTTTGGTGCATATGAAGAGTATATCAGGTGAAAATAGCAGATGGAGGAGCAGCCGCCTGGGTTGCTGCAACAGAACGGGAGTGAGCCCAGCCATGGAGCGCGGCGGCAGCGTCGTGGCGGCCTTGACTGGAGGATGTACGATATATTGTTGGCATGGAACATAATACCTAAGTAGTTCATGGACTCTTTTACAAAATATGTTCAGCGCATCTACGGGTGTGGTTCTTTGTAAATGTGCTTGGTACATTTGGAGAGCGATCCTAGACGTTGAAACATGACCCGCTGGCTCAGATGAAGATTTCTAGGTTTCCAACAACTAGGCTATTTTCGCCCGATATGCTCCAGTGCATATACAACTGGCATGCCTATATTATTTTAATAGCTACAACAAATCCCCAAGGCCAAAATCATGGATTTCAATTTGCCCTTGTTGTGTTGGTACCACTACAACAAAAAGTTATTATAGCAGCAGACGAAATGGTACTATAGTGGTGGGGATGACAGAACGCCGCTACTTAACCGCAGCTAAAAAGAAACCATAATAACAGCGGGTATAAGTTCCCTGCCGCCAAAGATGTGTGTTGTACCGGCGGGTGAAGAAGTCGCCTGCCGCTACGAATAAAGCGAGAAAACAAAAAAAAAGCCCTAGCCCACCGAGCCCATGACCTGTGGCCCATGCTTCTGGCTCACGCCCTGTTCGTCGTGCCTTGAGGAGGCCCACCCACCGTCGCGCCTTGAGGTGAGCCCCACCCACCGCTGCGCCTCGAGGTTGCCACGCCACCGAGAGATGGAGGGGAGGTGGATCCGCCGCGAAGAGGGCAGAGGTCATCGTCTGGAGAGGGGCGGTGGGTGCAGGCCCGCATGGATCCGGCGGCAACGAAGGGTGTCCACCAGATCTTGCCTCCCTCTGAGCGGGTCAGCCCACCTCAGGTTCGGATTCGCCCGTGGTGGAGGCCGTGGAGGATGAGAGGATGGGGAGGGGGTTCGAGGAGGTCGACATCGATCCTCCTGGATCCTTGCGTGTCGTCGTCATCCCGGGTCCTCACGCCGCCGTCGATCCGTGCGCCTCTTGCGGCGGAGGCCGGCGAGAACATGAGGAGGACGAGGGGGCTCGAGGAAGGCATCGGGGGAGGAGGGGAGGGGACTCGGCGAGGTAGCCATCAATCCTCCTGGATCCTCGCGCGCCACCATGGCCCCGGTCCCTCGCGCCACCGTTGATATGCGGCCAGCGAGGACGTGGGGAGGGTGAGGGGGCTCGAGGAGGGCGTCGATGGAGGAGGGCGAGGTGTCCTGAGGAGTGGAGGAGGCGGCGTGCAGGGAGAGAAGGAGGGAGCGCGTGGGGGAGAGAAGGGCAGTACGTTAGGGTTAGTATATTTATATACTCGTATGGTTGTGGATTAGGCCAATGGGAAAAGAAAAGAAAGAAAATGGGCCTTAGGTTTTTAGCGACAGCCTAGGTTGTGGTCCGTCACTAAAAATTAATTTTTAGGGATGGATCATATTGTGAACTATTGCTAAAAAGTCTATTATTTGTAGCGGTGGTTCACAACGTGATTTGTTGCTAAAAATTTTAAAAATTGATTTTTAGCGGCAGATTAAGTTGTGAACCGCCGTTACAAATGATTTTACTAGTGTAGCGACGGTTTTCTTTGGCCACGCCGCTATGTCAATTTTTATTCCGCCACTAAAGGTCCTTTTTGTTGTAGTGTAGAGACCCTTGTCACCTTCGTTAACTCCACTTTGCTTCCAAACCATGTTTTTTAAGTTTACTGATGTGATAATGTGTCTAGGCGGCAGCCACATCTACCAATTTCTTGAAAGTGATGTAGCCATCTCCTGTTGTGAATGTGATTCCTGAAATTTTTTTGTAAAACCGTAGTATAAATGAATCTATAAATCAAACAGTGCTATGTTTTGTTAACGACTATTCATTTCCAATGACCTTGATCTAATAAATTATTTATATCTAGAGAGGATATGTTCTATCAGAGTGGTTGGGTGCGGCGGTTGGTGTTCCAGTTCATTTATAAGTTCGTTCGCGAACAATGAATGGCATCTGATTGTTTCTAGCTTGTAGTTGTAGCCTACTCCCGGTTCACCAGGCCGGCATGCGCCCATGATCATCATTTGGATTAACCACTGGTTAGTTGATCAAATTAGATTATATAAGACACGTATTTACATGGGACATGGAAACATATAGTTGGTCGTGTTATGTTATTGATGAGTTTACCTTTGCTCTAATTCGCGGCTGGTATCTGTTCCAGCTCCTTGATGTTGTGTCATGGTATCATAGGCGTGCCACTTGCAGCTTGCTTGCTGAACACGAAGTGCTGGTTGCTATCACACCAGATCTATGATTCATTTTTTTAGCAATTTTGAGATGCGTGTTAGAAAAGGAAATTATGGTTCTGGTAGCTGCTTGTTCTGTGACAACAATTCTTGTCTCCTGATTTATTTGTTCCTCCCTGAAATTTATGTGGGGAAATGAGGCATATCCTTCGCACCTCAAGTTGTCAGATCGTTTCGTACAAGACATCTAATCTGTGTCGAGATTTCAATTCTTGTTGCGAGGAGTACTACCATTCTCTGCATAACTGATTGCGATGCCGCTTAACAACGTGGATGCAAACATAAAATTGATAGAATTTGGTAAGATGGGTTGCCTGCTGTCGTTGCCCATGATTCTGCAATCGGGTGTCAGTTTGACTGCACGACAAACTGATGCCACTGGAAGAACAATCATCGCGTTCTCCGGTGTGTAACCATCCCTTAGCAGATTCGAATGTTGCCAACAAGTTGCAACTGGGAATTTGGGAATTGTTTGGTTTTGGACCAGAAAAGCATTTTATCCTGGAAGCCATGCCTGGTTTGAGGGAGGTCTACCTGGCTGCATCGGAGTCTGAAAATGATAACACTCCCGCCGGCACTAACCTAATCGGGAACTGGCCAGTTGATCAGGTCAAGCACATACTGACATGTGGGGCTGTGGTCTGCTCATAGCCCATATATCGGTGTATGACTCAGCACAGATGGCTTCGAGGTCCACCCCCATCGTGCGGAAGTCAAAATAGGATGTTCCTACACCTGCCTCATACACCGAGCAGCAACGCACGCCACACTGGGTTAGTACTCCACCTACTGGTTCTCCTCCACCGGTCTATAGTCTCTGCCTACGCAGTCCTTCAGCTTATGTAGGGACAGCCGGGTGTCGCCGTGCGCGTACAAATAAGCCAACCTGGGCGTCCACACGCGCACGCCTTGAGCCCTTGACACGCGCCTCTTCCTCGCCGCCGGTGGCCGTTGCAGCCGGAAGGCAACACCGCCACGTCACCGTTCGGCGTTGGCCGCCGCGCGCGCCCACGGGTCCCGGCAAAGCAGCCTAAAGCCAAGAAGCCAAATTGCCAGAAAGAGACATACAGAGGGTGAGAAGAAAGAGCTGAGCTTCGATCACGGGAGCGTGAGATAGCAACTTGTGAGAATTAGTTTCACCGTTCAGGTGGGCTGGGAGAGGGAGGGAAGCGGTGGGGTCGCCTCTGATGTGATGGGCGGCGGCGGCGGGAAGTCCGAGAAGGCGCGGCGGCCGGCGCGGGTGAGGTTGTGGGTGGCGCGCGTGAGCACCGCGCTGCTCTGGACCTGCGTCGTGCACTTCGCGGCGTTCCGGGAGCCGTGGGCGCCGAGCGTGCTCACCATGTGGCCGGGCTGCCTCTCCCAGCAGCACGTCGCGCAGCGGCCGTCGGAGGCGGTGGCCGTGGCCATGGCCGGCGGCGAGAGGGCGGCCGCGCAAGCAGCGACTCTTCCGCCCAAAAGTAAGTTGGTCGCTTCTTGGTTTAGGAATATTTTTTCGCGTCAAGCTTTCCTTTTTTCTTTGGTTAGGAATAATTGAGCTTTCCTTTTTCTCTCCTTCTCTTTCGAGAATTTCGATATTCTGTTATAAAAAGAAAGGCAAAGAAAGCAAGAACTTTGCATTGTTTGGTGTATCCAGTTTTGGGTTATTGCCAATCAGTTATATAAGCACTATGTAGTCAATTGATCTTCCGATGCTACCTTCAGGAATCTACAAAAATAATGGCTACCTGGTGGTCTCTTGCAATGGTGGGCTTAACCAAATGCGAGCAGCTGTAAGTACTGTGTATCAAAAATTGAATTCGCCTGCCTGATAGTTTTACCTCTGAAATTTTATAATGTTGTTAAAAGCTGAAACTTGAGCATGAAAATTCCATGTTTCCTTTCGTTTTCTTGGTGAAACAGATTTGTGATATGGTGACGATTGCAAGATATTTGAACGTCACTCTTATCGTACCAGAGTTGGATAAAACTTCATTTTGGGCTGATCCTAGGTGACACTTCCTTTCTCCTACTGTAACTGCAATTCACTCCCAGTAGTCTTGCCTATTTCTTATTCTGGTGCTTCGCTTACAGCGAGTTCCAGGATATATTTGATGTGGATCACTTCATAACATCGCTGAGAGACGAGGTCCGGATACTGAGACGACTGCCCCCAAGGCTAAAAAGAAGAGTTAAAATGGGATTTCTTCACTCAATGCCGCCCGTCAGTTGGTCTGATATCACCTATTACCATCATCAGGTTTGACTACATATTCCCCTTTTTTGCTGATGCAACATCATGACTGGAAATCATATCCGGAACCAGGTGAAGTTGTAAGTGTTTATTTGGGGAAAACAGATTCTACCACTGATAAGGAAGTACAAGGTCCTTCACCTGAACAGAACTGATGCTCGTCTTGCAAATAATGGCTTGCCACTGGAGATTCAGAAACTGAGATGTCGTGTCAATTATGCTGCATTGAGATTTACCCCAGAAATAGAAAAGTTGGGCAGGCGTCTGGTTCAAGTTCTTCGTCAGAATGGACCCTTCATAGTTCTGCTCTTACGCTATGAGATGGACATGCTTGCCTTCTCTGGGTGCACACACGGTTGCAGCAACGAGGAGGCTGAAGAGCTCACTAGAATGAGGTATTGCATCCTCTGCAAAAGGTTTTTTTTTCTTTTTTTTTTTTGCAGTTAGTGATTCTACCTTAATTGTTTTTTCCTTGAACTTGGCAGATATACTTACCCATGGTGGAAAGAGAAGGTGATTGACTCTGACGCAAAGAGAAAAGATGGGCTATGTCCATTAACACCAGAAGAGACTGCAATGGTATTAAAAGCGCTCGGCGTTGATCGTAATTATCATGTATACATTGCAGCAGGTGAAATATATGGTGGACAAAGAAGAATGGATGCCCTTACCTCAGCTTATCCCAATGTGGTCAGTGCAGCATCTTTAATGCTAGTATATACTGTGTTCATATTATACTGTTTCTAAACTCATGTTATTGGTTATGATCAGGTAAGAAAAGAGACTCTATTACCTTCAGATCTCAGGCTTTTCCAGAACCATTCTTCCCAGATGGCAGCATTGGATTATATGGTTTCCCTGGCGAGTGATATTTTCATCCCTACTTATGATGGTAACATGGCAAAGGTTGTTGAGGGTCATCGCAGGTACTTTATTCAGTTTTTCCAGACAGTACTTGGTGCTCTGATAAACCTGCAGCCGTCGTAATAAATTGACATTGTGATTCAGCACATTGGAATATCCTTCGGTCATAGAAACCTTGCTGTAGTATATTTAAGAAACATTTCCCTTGCTGTGATTTATGTTGAGCATGTTATGTTGTATGGTCACAAAAATAGACAATATGGTCCTTGTAATACAACTCAGTGCGAGTACCACTTGCCGGTCTAAATGACAGAATTCTGCCATGCTACTCGATTCAGTGTTCTTTCCCAAATAGTATCAATTAAGTGACAGAAAGTACCATTCTGAATACGTAGTTTAAACATGCTCTCTGTATATTTAGTTATACTTTTTATGATAGTTATTTTGAAGCTGAAACTAAGGCATCAGAATTTTGTGTCTTTTCACCCTTTTCCGTTTCAACCTCTGACGGCCCTGTCTTATCATTCATGTGAGCACAGATATTTGGGGTTCAAGAAGACGGTGCTGCTAAACCGGAAGCTTATTATTGACCTCGTTGATCAGTACAAAAACGGCACATTGAGCTGGACAGATTTCTCTTCTGCTGTTAAGGCATCCCATACCAACCGCATGGGCGAACCGTCCAGGAGGCAGGTGATTCCTGACAAACCCAAGGAAGAGGATTACTTCTATGCAAATCCTCATGAGTGCTTGCACCTACCAGATGATCTGTCGGCCTTGTGATACCCGCAGTATGCACGCGCCCTTTTCTTTACCATAATACACTTGGCACGAGTATACTTCAGATTGATTTGGGAATAAGTGGAGACCCCGCTTGTTCAGAGGAACGAGCATTTGTTGTGATAATAGAAAGGCTTCTTTCGGTTAGCTGATTGTTAGATAGACGATTCTTGTTGTTCAAAGAAAACAATATTTATTTTTCGGTTTGTACAGGTGATGGGAATAGGAATTGCGATTTGTTAGAGTTGATTCATGTTACTGAACTATTGTTGCATCTGATGCAAAACACATATGAAGAAGTGATATGATAACAATAAGAAGTTGTGTACAATTGGACTGTTGAGTTGTTACTGTTAGTTTTGCCCTTCAAGTGCACTGCAGTTATGTCCAATGTTTGTACGGAAACTTTGACGATGCTTATGATTTTTCGTTCCACTTTGACCTGAAGTTTCACTGCTAACACGAGTTACCAGTACATGATCAAGCCGCCATCGTCGTGTTCAAGCCACGCAAGTACTTCCACGATTTCTAATTAAGCCACTGACGTAGCTATACATCATTCACGAGCTTACTTGTGCCGTCCCAGCCATTTGCCAGCGACTGGCGTCCGGATTAAGAACGATGATCCACTTTCCAGCCGCCCGACTCGTGCCATTTCCAACTTCTCCGGCACGATCCACATGTAGCTTGCGCGTCCGTCATGGCCTGGTCAGAAATGAGATAGGCGTGGTGGCGCCGTGCCTCGACCGCTTTCGCCGTGCCGTTTCGTAGTGCAAGGCGCACGATCACGACGGGATCAGCATGCGTGATCGCTAGCATTGGCTTCTCGCGGACTTCGAATCCGAAGCTTGGATTCCTCGCTTTTATCAAATGCCAGGTCGTGACAATGCGGTGTCACTGGCCGCCCTCTTCCGAACGTGTGAAGGGCACGTAATCTCTCCGCGCTCGCGCGCGTGTTCCGTCGACAACGTTAATCCTTTCACTTGGCTGTGCCGTTGTGCGGTCTGAAAGGGATAAGAGAGTAGACCTGCACTAGTTTATTGGTGTGAAGATTTTGTGATTGGGTTGCGTCATTGCGTGTAGGCCGCGCGTGACAGCGACTTGGCGCCTTTGCTGTGACGTTCGTTGATCAAGACACGGGCTTACTCCGGCTCGACTCGCATTGTCAACTAGTCCCTCTCGGATAAACAACTGATGTGGTCGATCACTGGCAACGTCAGATGCTCGCAACCGCATACTGGACTCCATCTCCCCCGCCGCCGCCGTCAACTGGATGACGTCTGGCCATCGGCGTATACACTGCTGGCAGGTGACCGAGAGTGCCGCGGTCCGGTCGGGTCATCCGTGGCCGGTCGCCAAGGCAGTAGCACAATTGGAACAAGTTTCCACATTTGAACAAGAAGGAAAAAAAAAAAACAGAGGGGTACAAGTTTCCACATGCACCGGCACACTTTGAACACAACGGCACAACTTGACTAACAGGTGGAATACTCGGGTAGAGTTGATCGTGCTATTTTACAAGTTACAGCGACGGACCTATCAGGGGGGGAGAAGCTTCTCATATGAATGGAAGCCTGTGTACAAGAGCGGCTTCACAATCCACGAGAAGCTTCATGGTTTGTTTTCTCTCTTAGTAAATAACACTAAACAGGATGGCGAGGTGATCAAATGAAAGAATACACCAGGGTCTCGTTCACCACGAAGCCGTCACAGCTAACATAATGTACACGGAACTTGACAGCCTCCCCGGATGGTAGGGAGGAAAGAATGATCAATCGGTCTGGATGCAGAGTGAGGACAATCGTCAGCTGTTTCCAGACTTACGCCGCTTGGTTGCGTGTGAAGGAGCTTCAGCGCTGGCACCCAACATCGTCAGCTGATGACCTGTTTCGTAATTAGAAGATGGTTGTGTCTCGGTGGTTTCCTACACAGATGCAAAATACCACGTCAAATCAGTAATCTATAAGATGATACTAGGTGCCTATGAGATAATTACCACTAACTACTCAAGTTTGTATGACACATCGCCCTAAAGAGTTTAGATTATGAAAATGCCTATATTACTATGCACACACATGCAACGCTAGGCATCTAAGACCTTGTATTGAAAAAATCACCACAAAACAAGCAGGCCCATATTTTCATCACAAATTTGAAATGGAATGATTGAGCTAACTTGAATCTATATATGTGCATATGGTGTTAATATGCACTAATTCACTATACCTTAGAGTTGGAGGAATCACCAGCACCAGGTCTCTTGACAGCACGCTTGCCTAGATTGATCTGCACAGAGATGTTGGCTTGGGACAAATCTATGCCCGAGCTTTGAAGGGCTTGAGTCAACGAATTAAGTAGCCTGTTATGAACAAGAGAAAAATGTAAGCTGTGTCTGTTCTTTTATTATGGCAAAGGTGACAAATACATAGTGCACTATAAACTCAACATCATTAAAGAAACTAGATACATAACAACAAGAGTTGCCAGAGGCCTGGAGGGGCACAACCTACTGCTGTGCTCGCAAAAGGGGAAAAAACAAGTACTACAAGAGCTATTAACATATTGAATTAGAAACAAACAGTAGTAAGAAATAAGGAAGAGATAATCTTTGCAACATACTCTTGGGAATATTGACTGGATACACTAATTGTTCCTTCATCTATTGCCAATTGCTGGTTGTTGAGCATTTCACTGTTCACTGTACAGTCATTCACAGGAGAGGGACCTGTCCATTGGGGTTGGCACTGAGATGTCGCATTATCTGTGGATAATCAAACATTCATTTATAAGTATACAGTACTACTTCCAATCCTAGAAAGGACCTTGAAAACTGAGGTGTAGAATAATCACGTGAGAATCATTAATCATACTGGTAATATTTGTTGGAGTTTCTGTAGATCTGTAGGACATACTAGCCATGTGATCAGTTTCAGCCTGATCTTGTGCCCCTGATGCAGCTGCAGATGTCACCGTGTTGTGATTATCATCGAGTCTGCCTGTGAAATTAAACCCAGGGGAGGATCCGTTTCTCATGAACTGTGAAGGGTCAGGCAGGGCATCTCCTGGGATCTGACCTTTACTCTGCAAAACAAGCATCAGATAAACACATAAGAGTTGATCAAAGATTCCTCGTCCAATGCCAGATTAGATAGCACAAATGCACTATTAGCAACAAAGGTACCTGCGCATTTTTCCAGAATGATCGAAAATACATATTTGACTGCAACATGTAAAACTATGTTGAGACCCAGACAATCAAGAACTGGCTATTCCTTTAAAAATTGTAATAATAGCTTTGGGCAATGCAACAACTTACCCAGGGAAGTATTTTTGCATTTTCTTGGTTCCATTCTGGGAACGTAACCTCGTATTTTTGTACCTTCTCTTGCAAAAATCGTATATATTCAATAACCTGCATTAGAACGGCCAGAAAGGACATGTTATGCGAGCAATATGACTACCGCAAAATAGAAGGCTGTTTAAGAAGGTTACCTCCAAGAGAAATGTTGCCTTGTCTCTCTTTTGATCATTGTGTGGCAACAGTTCCCTAAGTATCTGAAACCTGTACATACAATGTAGAGTAAAAGAAAATTTAATTCAAACAGAGAGCAGAATTTATTGTGAGCTTAAAACTAGCATCAAATGCTAACATAGCACAATCACCTGTCGTTGATCTTGCTTCGTCGGCGCTGCTCCGTGGCCGAGTGTTTCGATCGTGGTGTGTTTGGCCGCTGATCTGTACCTCCATCACTGCAGCTCCCACCCTTCCGGTCCATCCTTACTGTCAACTCGATACAAACACCACTCATTAGTACAAAATCATAGGGGAAATGATGTGTGAACCCTTTTTTCTACTCATTTAGTATTAGATGGTACTTGACCAGTTTTCTTCTTTTTTCAAATTTTCGGACACATTATTTTTTTCTCACTCTATCATGCCAGTTTGATTTGTTGATTGGAACTCTTAAGTCTTAACATGAGTTGTGCCATGATTGTTTGGCAAGGGCATATGGACAACATGATCCATGCTTACTACGAGGATATCAAAAGAAAGAATCATCCGGTATGAGCAACTTTACCTAATCACAACACATATCCCCTTCAGCTACATGAGAGAAGAAAAGCTCTTTCAAAGAATTTCATGACCGCCTTCAGCTCCGGCTGGAGTTGAAAAAGAAAACATCCTATTGGCAGTAAGATGCAAGTGATCCCTCCATAAGCAGAGCAGGAATGAGTGCATCTCTCATTTGATATCTACAGAGCTGCAGCCAATCGCCTTGCTAACACCCCTCTCCCTCATGGTGACCCTGACACCATCAACACGGTTCCACATTCCCGCGGATGCATACAAGTTTGCAAGCTGCACATAATGCCCTGCATTAGAACGCTCCAGCTCAAAAATGTGTTGTGCTGCACACTCAGCCATGGCCATGTTTGAGTAGCCGTGCATCTTGCAACCATGAAGAAATGCACCCCACACACTCATTTCAGGCTTGATGGGCATGTCCATAATAAACCGATAAGCCCTATCAAGCTGACCAGCACGAGCGAGCAGATCCACTATGCAGGCATAGTGTTGGTGCCGAGGCTCTATACCATATTCATGTTTCATGGACTGAAAGTAGCTCCAACCTTTCTCCACAGCACCTGCATGGTTGCATGCAAAAAGGAGGCCCAGGAATGTCACATCATTCGGTTTCACACTGGTTAGCTTCATGTCCTCGAACAGGGCAACAGCCTCCTTGACATGGCCATGCACCCCATAACCACCAATTAGTGCACTCCAGACAACCACATCCCGATCCCGCACATTGATTCGTTGAAAGACTGCATGTGCATGGGCAATGTTTCCTGACTTGGCAAACATGTCGATCAGTGCTGTGTTGACAAGCACATCATCCCTGTACTCACTGCCTTGGACATAGTCCTCCATCCATTGTGCAAGCTCCAAGGAACCAAGCTGAGCACATGCCAGGATCACAGAAAGCAAGGTGACGGAATCAGGGGTCATGCTCCTCGCAACCATCCTCATCCGCTTGAACAGATGCACCGCCTCACTAGCAAGACCATTCTTAGAGTACCCTGATATCATGGCATTCCAAAGGATCACATTGACCCGTGGGGATGGGACCCTGTCAAAGAGCTCCCTTGCAGCCACGACATACCCAAACCTGGCATACATGGCTGTCAATGTGATCACCACATCTAGTTCGTTGTCAAATCCACTCTTAATGACTAAGGAGTGAGCTGCTGCGGCACAGGGAAAGTCATCAAGCTCCATACATGCCTTGAGGACTGAGACAAGCAGCACAAAATCAGGGTGGACCTCACAGCGCATCATTGCCACAAAATGGTGGAGCCCTTGTAAGGGGCAGCCATTTTGCACGAGCTTTGAGATTAGCGAGGTCCAAGAGACGACATCGCGGTCACACATTCCCTCAAATACTTGGCGTGCACTCCGGGCATCACCACAGGCGAAGTACATCGCTATGAGCGTGTTGTCTAGGAAACGAGCGTCCACCGCGTGAGCGGCCACGCGCAGCGCGTGGGCGTGCGCCGCCCGGCCAGGGACGGATTTCAAAACGTCTGCGATGGCAGCGGCCGGAGGGAGGAAAGACGGGTGGTGGTCTCGAAGAGCCAGGTAGTGACGGAACGCGAGGGAAGGCAGGCGGAGGTGGTGGGCAAGGCGCGCGGCGGCGTGAAGGAGGTGTGGGGTCGGGCGGGGTATTCCGGCGAGCAGGTGGCGGGCAAGGGGTCGGAGGCAGGGGGACGCGCGGACACGGCAGGCGGCGCGGAGCAGCGCGAGCGCCGCGGCCGACGAGGCAGCTAGGCGGCCGGAGACGAGGAGATGGGCGTGAAGCTGGTGGACGTGGGCAGGGTGCCACTGCGAGCCCGCGCCTGGCGCCATCAGCGCATGCAGACTCATTTCTCCCACACTACTCGGCCTCTTCCTAACCGTCAGCTCTGGTAAACCAATAGGAAGCACTACCCCCAGATGAGAACAAGAATGGTGCGACCTCGTGACAAAAAGAAAAATAACAATGGGGTGGAAACCATCAAAATTCCAGGAAATAACTACATATTCCCACCATTGTTTGACTCTTGAGCATCTGAAAACACGAATCCACGACAGATTTAGCGGAATTGGGAGTTACCTTTGAGCGAGGAGGAGACCTCGCGGCGCGCGGCGAGGCCGTCGTCGTCGTCGAAGCCGGCGCCGCCGCTGGATCTGGAGCCGGAATCCATGGTCCCGCCTCCGCCGCCGCCCGGGCCCTTCCTCTCAGGCTGCAGCGGCCTGACCTGTCCGGCGCCGGCGAAAGGAAGCGTCCAGTGGAGGTGCTGCCCTGCTGCGTAGTGGAGGACACAACAACAAGAAACACACAAACAAAGCACCCGCCTTTAGCTTTACCTTTTTTTTTTCTCCTCTTTCCAACAACAGCAATGGAAGGATCGTGCAGGCGGGGTAACGCGTGTGGCCCACCGGTCGGTGGGAGTGGTGGGGGCGGGGAGCAGCTAGCGTGGCGTGGCCGTAGCCGACGGCTCGGCTCGGCTAAGCTTAGCTAGCAGTAGCTGTGTGGGCCGGGGCCGGCGGCCGGGCACCTGGAGCTCACGTGGTGGGTCGCGCGAGAAAGGACGGGACACAAGGACTCGCACGGGCGAGATGGGCCACCGCCGGGCCCGGCAGGCTGGCCCGGCGTACATGCAGGAGGAGGCCCGTCTTCCTCAGCAGCACCCGTGCGGTGCGTAACCACACACACACGGGCCAACCGTTACGCAAGGCGACACGTAGGAGGGGCTAGCGGCAAAGGCACAAAGCTGTATTACTACTCGTGGGCCACGGAATTTTTGGCACCGAAAAGACGAGGCGCCGAAAAGACTGTGATGTGCTGTGTGCGCGTGAGTGCGCCGTCCGCTGCTGGGACGACGAAAGCGAAGGCAGGAGAAAGCAGAGGCTGCCGCCTCGCCGCTTTTCGCCCCGCGCACGGCCGAAACGAGCGCGCTCTGCCGATGGATTGGATGAACTTCACCGGCCTAGCAATAGCAACCTACTTAGACGCCGCGCGTGCGCGCGCGAGCCGTCCCATTACCTATACATGTGCCAAGCGAACGTTGTGACGTGTGTGTGACCCGGCCGGTGGTGCACGGAACAAGTGCGAGGAATCGGAAGTAGCGCACGCGCGCGTGCCGTGCCGTGCGTGGAAAAAAAAATAAGCAGCGTAGGTACCTCGTCCGCCGGGGTGTGTCGTCGTAGGCTGGCCCCAGAGCACGAGCGGCGGCTCCGCCTTGACCACGGGCGCCGCGGGGCGGATGCTGAACGTGCCCACGCCGCCGGGCAACGGCAGCGCGTGCTGCTTTATCGCCACGCCCACAGGCCTCACGACGGCGTCCGCGCCCGACGACGGCGACGTCTCCTCCCCCGGCTTCTTCTCCGCCAGCGGCTGCAGGAAGTCGTGCGTCCTCAACAAGAAACCTGCAGCAGTAGTAGCGGCATTTCGTCCTCAGTTTAATTTACTGGTCATCATCGGCAGTGACAACTACTGTGATGACGCGGCCGCCGGTTAACGATGTATGTATGAGTCTGGCGGCTAATGATGATCAGGAGGATTAAGCCCGTGGGTGGGCCCGGGCCAGGTCGGATGGAAGCCCGTCGACGCCTCCCTTGCGTCCAACCCACACGTGATCCGCCGTTGCTTTTGGTTGTCGCTTCCCCACATCGCCAACTTAATTAGCACGTAATTTAAACCGCAATCATCACACGTCAGGGAGTTAACCAGGCTGCTTCTTGTAGAAGTTAATTAATTAATTAATCGAAGCTAGGCTAGCTCGTCGTCGCTTTTTCTTTTCTTCTTCCCTGGTTGATCCAGCAAGGTCGCACGAGCTGCCAAACTCGTCAGCGCCTCCTCTCGCAGATCCAACTGCTACCTACCGCTACCGCCGGCGAGTACAATTGCGAGTATATGGCACAATCACAAGACAGGAGGAGGTGCATGGCATGCAGACCTTGAGAGGGAGGCGGCGGCTTGGACTCGGCGTGGAGCTGGAGCGGAGAGTCCTTAGCGGCAGAGGCGGGGGTGTACAGCGAGAGGAAGTCGTGCTCGTGCGTCGCCGCCTTGTTCCCTGCTGCGCGAGCGAGTTCGGACACCAAAATTCAGATGAGTTACTTCGGCTTCGGCGACGTATCCACGGAGAACGAAAGAGAAAAACACGAAACCATGGTGTGGCATCTAATCTGCGTACCTTGTATGCCCATAATTGTATAGCACACGTCAACAATCGCCCCGCCTCGTCATGGCCGCGCCGCTCGCTCAGGTCACAGTTTGAGCTCCGCCGCTACCTTCGTCGGAAGAGAAAGAGAGAGGCCCGCTGCTCGCCCTGCTCCGTCGTAAGATCAGCGAGCGATCTACTGCTCCCTTCAGTCAGACCTTCACCACCAGTTCCTCCTTCTTCTTCTTCTTCTTCTTCTGTTGTTGGCTTCTCTCTCCCCACAGTCTCCAGCCTTTGCTTTGGCTTGGGCTCTCGCTTCGCTTCTCCACCACCACCAGCCGGCGTAGCTGGTGTGGCTTGCGACGCGCTTTATACGGCGTGCGCCCGTTAAACTAATCGCACGCCCCCATTGGCGCGCGCCGGGGCCGAGGACGGCGTTACGTGACGGCAGCGGCGGTTATCAGCGCACGTGCCGCGGTTAATCGTGGTTGGCGCCCGTACTCTGGTGCCTGGAGGATTAAGCGCACGCGGATGCGGTGGGCGGGGTTAATCCCGAGGCGAGTGGACCTGATTATATAGCAGATTAATCCAATTGCGCTTGGCGGGGGACGGATGATGAGATGGCGATGAGGGGTCACGTGACGACGGTTGGGGCGTGGGACCCGCGCGTGGGTTGTGGAGGCACATGAGGCCGGGAATTGCGGGCATCCCGTGGATGGAGACGGGCGAGGTCATGTGCTCGAGATTCGGCCAGGCCACACCTCCCCTCGTTCCCACACCATTCCCTCCTTTTTCCCTTTGATGATGGCTCCTCCAGAAAATAAAAAAAAAAAACGTAGAAGAACGATGGTTGCGTACATGATACGTGCTGGAATCTGCAAGTGCAGAGTTTTATGAGCAACCGATATGCTAAAGGATCGGTCTCCGCGTCGTTCTTCAACCATTAAAAAGGGGTCTTAGATAATTTTCAGAAACTTTTAATCACTTTTTTAAACCATTAAGATCTAGATCTAGTTATTTATAATTATCATATAAATAATCTTATAAAAAATCAAAACTTAAAAAAACAAATTATTAATTAAAAGCTTTTAATTTAAAAGGTAGGAAATATGATAAAAAAAACGCTTGGTTCATCTGTCATCCTTTCACCCCTCGGGCGCAAACAAAGACCAGATGATCAGGTACCTTCGCCGCCGTACCGACCGATCGCTTCCCGGCGAATTCACCCCGCACGTGGTCGCCCATGGCGCCCCCCCCCCCCCCCCCCCCCCACCCCCACCCACCGGACGCGCTGCGGCGGCACGTAAACTCCACGTCTCCTCTTCTTTCCCTCCTTCTCGCAGGCATTTGTCGCCCGTATCATCGCGTCGTATGCGGCGGACGAGCACGTAACGTGCGTAAGGCGCGCGGCGTGATCCGGAGGTGCGTGGATATGTCCCACGGGCGGGCTACGCCGCACGCGCGCGAGAGAGATTTCATTCACGTCTCCCCGTGTGCCGGTCACCGTCGTCCACGCAATTCCAAAGCGAGCAAGATAGTAACGGCCGGCTGCTGCTTCCTTTGTCGACGCATGTGAAGTCC
Organism: Eleusine coracana subsp. coracana; assembly: GCA_032690845.1. Classification (NCBI taxonomy): domain Eukaryota; kingdom Viridiplantae; phylum Streptophyta; class Magnoliopsida; order Poales; family Poaceae; genus Eleusine; species Eleusine coracana. The sequence continues at coordinate 50,912,060 of CM064427.1, read as the reverse complement.
CGCCGGTATGGCCAACGCCAACTACTTTCCCTCCGAACCGAACGTTTTGGCTGGTTCTTTCAACCAAATCAGCGCTAGTGTCTCACTTTTGGGTTTTCGAGATTGAATTGATGCCACACAGCACAGGGAGCGAGATGGAGCGTGCAGCGAGTGGTCACGTACGACCGATCCGCCGTGCTCGTCGGGGGAGACAAGGGCCCGTGCCACCGCGCGCGCGTGCAGATCTCCCCCGCCCGGGAGGGAGGGGTGGCCCGGCCTCGCGCGCGCACCCGTCACATCACATCCAATGATCTAGTAAGCGCGAGCAACAGCCGCGCGGCACGGATCCAGCCAGCAGGCGGCCGCATCTGCATGCAAATGCAAAGCTGCCTCCGCGCTCTCGATCCCCCCCTCTCCGTCGCCTCCGCGCGAGGGACCGTTTCTGGAGTCGCTGCGGCGCGATCAGGGGGCCGGCTCACGTGCGCCCTGACACGCGCGCACGTGCCAACAGTGGCGGCTCTACTGCGACATCTGAAAAGCCGGGCTGATACGGGCATGGCGGTCGTCCGTGGATGGACTCATCATCATCAGTGTGGATCAGTCGGCCGCGTCTGCCCTGCATGCATGCTGGTGGAAGTGGAACCCGGCCGGCCTCTACGGATAAAGCCATCGACCACCCTGCTTTGATCCAAAAGCTAGGCAAAGCATGCCCCACCGCCCTGCGCCACCTTTCAAGCTTCTTGGAATTGTGCGTGACAAGTTGCGACTAGTTCTTACGCACCGTATGTGCAATGTGCGTGCAGCGTAGTATACAGAGACAAACAGGTCTCGACGGTATGGGGCCTGCAAGGATCCATCTATGCATGGATCATCATGTCAGGCAGCAATTTGCAATGAATAAACAAAACTCTCGATAAACAATCATGTGCGTGTAGCGTACTAGCGTGCTGCGTGCACACGTCTTTTCGTCGATGAACCCTTCTTGTTCATGTTCCTATACCGAATCGACGACAGCAAAATCTCCATCTCCTTGTGCCAGGCAAAGTGCCGCGCGCTAATCATTCCCGCTACGCCTTGGCCGTACGACGACCACCCGATCGAGAGATCTCTCCCTCTACGGCGAGTGAACAGCAATCGGAACAAGTTGCTCTGCTTTTCCGTGAGTTGTCATGTCGGAGTTTTCTATAGTAGTATATCGCTCGGCCGGCAAGCATATGTATATCTTCGCTTAGATAATTCGATCGAGCTTTAGATCCATGGCGCCATCATGCGGGCAGCATCCCCCCATGTGTGCACCGCCTTTCTTTTCCTCACCCTTACTTATTTAGTATAGGTTTATTATCATATAAGCACGTCTCGATGGGTCTTGTCTATAGGCGTAGCTTGGGATTATATTCTCTCGCTAAAAGGATGCTCGCTCCTAACACTCTGATCCAACGGGCATGTGCAGAAGTCTAGTGTTTACAAATATCCTACTACACGGTACACAGATTAATTAGAGTACTACACTGAAGATAGAACTACATAATTATCGCTGTAGAGAAGCTTTTATGTTAATTACGAGCTTACAACAAAAAAATTGTTAAAAAGCAAACACGATGCCGACAGAAATGGTAATTACCTCGAGAGCACCGCGCTGGACACGATGCTTGTAGCTTGCTGATGATCATCTACAATAAATAAAACCACCGAGTCACATGACCACTACAAACCTAGCTACCTGTGTCCCCATCTTTGACTTAAAAAGCAAAATGAATTATAAAAACAAGACACTAACGACGACACCACACTAATTAGGCAGACAGACAACACAAACCATAAATTACAAGCGAGGGCATACAAGCTCATCTGTCATGCTCGTTGTACAATAATGTGCACATCCCATCCTCAGCAAAGCAACACGACAAAAGTGAAAAGTACAGTGGTCGATCGGGCATTCGGGCTGTGCTTGGTTGGATAAAGAACCTCTCACGGGAAAAAGTGATTAGCTATAGCTAACCCGGCCGACGATGCGCCAGAGTGGAAGATTCCGACTGATTAAACTAAATGAACAAAAGTTGAGCCTGGTTCAGTAGATTATTTACAGAGCACAACTCCGATCAACATGCTTACCGTCGCTTTGGACATTCCCTCTGCGCAGGGGACCTTCTCTTTGTTTAAGGAATCAGCTTAGGGATCAGTAATTTATTCGGGATTAACTAAGCTTGTGTAGGGTACTCAACTGGGCGGATTACCTGTCGTTCGTGAGAGCATGTGACGAGGGTTTGATTAGCGCGTGGGAAGGTTTGTCAGTGAGCTCGAAGGCGAGAGGTGTCAGCGTGCGAGTGGTTGATGCATTAGCCCGGGCCTCACGTGAGAGGCCCCACACGCCGCACACCGGAGTCGGACCATGTGGCCAACTCACGCCGTCCCTTTTTACGTAGACTAGATTATTGCTGTTAATCCATAGCATACCGGCGTCATGGTATTTTAGTGGGAAATACACACCAGTCAATTCCATCTCCGTAACATGCTGCTCGGGTGGCGTCTTGCGTTATGAATCTACTACTCCGTGGGTGTGGCCGGCGTCGATGTCGTTGTCATGCCCGGGAAGGATAGGACGAGAGCTAGGCGCGCGTGAGCCGGCTCCGCCCCGCGTGCGCGCACCCACCCACGGACCCACCATGGACTGGACAGGTGGCCACTGCGCCTCTCGCGTGCGGTGCGCCCGGTCTGGCCCCACGGGCTCCGGTGTCGCTTCCGTTGTCGCGGAGCGCGGGAGAAGCCGTAACGTTGTGGTCGCGCCGCGCCGTCCGGAGCGGTAACGCCGTTTGAGCGGCGCAACAGGCGGGCGACCGACTGCGGGCCCTAACAGTAGGCTGCTGCTGTACCACGTGGGCCTGAAATGGACCGGCCCACGAAGGATGACCGCAGCCCGTTTGATCGAGTAGGATCTGCTTGACTCAAAAAAAAAAAAAAAAAATCTGCTCTGAAGTGTACCATACCATCCCCCTTCGCTCCCCTAGTACTACTGTCTACTACGCTGCCAAATACTCTCCCTTCACAGGGGACACCGCGACGGGAAGGGAAAGCGAGCAGGAGCGGCCGATTGGCCGGCCGTGTCACGCGCACAGCGACGTGTCGATCGGCCGCCCGCCCGCCGCGGGAGCCATCTCCCAGGTCGCACGGTCTGGTCCAATCCTCGCAAAGGCCCCCCACCGGAAACAACCCGAGTCGCGCGAGCGGGACGGCGACCTGCCACACACGACCCGTTCGGGCCCCGGCGCGCCGCTATAGTCCTCACGTCACATGAGCCGGACCCGGACCCCGCCTGAACCCCAATCCGGTTTTGGTTGGCTTTCTGGCGATCATCGTTTTGTTTCTCCCGTCCGGTGCAGAGACTACTCTGGAGTTTGCAGACGAGAAAAATCCTGATGCAGTGATCTCCGGATGCGCCGGCTGCAGGGGATCGGGATCATCGGCAGTAGCTCTCTTGGCAGTCGACCAAGCAGTCAACCTACCGATCGTCGATTTCTGCCAAACAGATCCTGCGGCACGGCGCGCACGGTAATTATGGTGATCGATCTCTTCTCTGGTGCCACGTCGAGCTTTCGAGGGGCGGTCACACGCATGGCGCAACGACTGGAGCGCTAACTAATCCAAAAGCCGCCGGTTGATCATGCATTTGCACCGCGGGTGACGAAGCACGCATGAGTCATGATATATGCATGCTTTGGCAGATACAGTCGTGCAGCTTCGCATGAATAGCAGTTAGCTTTAAGGAGTAAATAAATTAAAAAAGTAGGATCAAACAGCTTTTTTGTGCGCACGCGGTTGATGAGGACGAGGATATTGGTGTGAACACCTTCTAATGCAGAATATTGTAGATTCTCTGAATTTTCTTCACCAATTCAGAGGATCTCAACTGGTAGTGCGTGTGCGGCCAAATTGAAATCCAGATGGATCATCCATGGCTCATGCAGTCAAGCATGCACCGGGAGATAAGTAACACAGCAACTTCTCCGGAACGTAGCCATGCATGGGTTGCTGGTAATGGCACATATTCTTTTTTTTTTTTATGGTCGATGGGGAGAGGAGAACTCCCCACCTGAGATTTCATTGCATGTTGGCCCTGAATGGCCCATATGGATGGGAGTTTGGAGAAAAACAAATAGTGGGAAGCCGCTGATGGTGTCATAGGCAGGGTCCTGTCGACATTGCCGTGGAGGATGCAGAAGCCTCTCGCCGCCGGCCACCTACGAAAGTTCGAGGAAGGCCCATATGTCGTTGCAGCAGTCACATGTTGGGCATCCAACTTTCGTCACGGAGGATGAATGGATGATCACGGTCACGGAGAACACAGAAGAAGGATGAACAGAGACTTCATTTCTTTTTTTTTTTCTAGATAGATTTTTCGATGTACCATCAAACAACTACGGCCGAGTGATTTATACCCTGCTCGCGCCAGCAGAAAGAACTCCTTCCTCGATCAGTTATTGCGACATGGAAAAAACGTTGAGTTCTTTTCTAGATCCATGAAACCGTTCTGGTACCGTCGTATTTGTTTTGGCTCTCTTCTATCAGTTACGCGGCTCTCAAGGGAAGGCAAAGAGTGCTTTTGAATTCATGAGACTTTGCTGTGTCATGGCAATTTGCTTTATTTGTATACGTCCTTTAACTGCTAGACACCACCCGCTGTAATTGTTTACGGACACTCAGAGGAATCATACAATGTGTGCCTGTCTTGTCATGTACTTGCAGTATTAACGTTGGCCTCTTCAAAAACAATAGAAAAAAAATCAGATCGTCCGGATGGCTATCAGAATAAGACGACTAACCGGGCTCGTTATCCTTTAAATTCATCTTTTATATGTCTTGGTCATTAAGATTCTTTCTTTTATATCTTTTTTTTCCGTATCTATTATACTCTATAATTCATCCTTTATATTAACTACCTTCTGTTGGTTCCACACATCAGCCTCTTTCTCTCTTTTTCTATCCCCCCCTCTCTTTTTCCTCCCCAATTTCTCCCTTTCCTCTTCCCCGTCAGATCTCGCCGCGAGCTCCCTCCCCGCACCCCGTCGTGAGCTCCACGCCCCCGCCCCGCCGCGAGCTCTCTCTGCTGCCGCGAGCTCTCTCTCCGCGCCCCGCCACGAGCTCCACGCCTCCGCCTCGCCGCGAGGTCTCTCTCCGCGCCCCGCCACGAGCTCCACGCCCCCGCCCCGCCACGAGCTCGCTCCCCTCCGTGAGCTCCCTCCCCCACCGTGACCTCTCTCCTCCCTCCTCCGGCCAGATCCGACGCATCCTCCTCCAGATCCGGTGGCGGTCCTCTTCCTCTCCTCGTCGTACATGCCGCCGCCCTCCCCTCTGCTCCTTCCCTCCTCCGCTGCCCTCCCCTCTGCTCCTTCCCTCCTCCGCCGCCCTCCCCTCTCCCCACTCCTCTCTCTCCGCCTCGAGCTCTCCAACGGCGCTCGAGCTCTCCGCGGAGGTCCTCTCCGGCCCTCTCCAGCCCGGCGGCAGTCCTCTCCGACCCTCTCCGCCTGCGCACCCATCGCCGCGGTGCTGGGCCTCGGCCTCCTCCGCCGCCGCCCTCGAGCTCCAGCGCCGCGCGGTCGAGAAGGGTAGTTGGGATGGCGCACGGGCCTGTGCCATGTCGGCGGGTAGTGCTCGTCCGCTACTCCCCTAAATTTGGCGGAAGCGGAAGCACATCGGAGCGTAACGCTCCGTTTAGCAGAGACCGGTGCAACGTTTTTTACGCTACACGAGTACTGCAGTATTTTTTACCATGCCCCATTGCGGGCAGTCTAAGACGGTGCGGTAAATCTCTTGCAGGAGCGCTTTAGCGTATGGAAATGCTGCACCGCGGCTTGCTATCGCCTCCGTCACACTCCAGGATGAGCCCGCGTCCGCTACTATCAGGGGACATACAGTCGTCCGGTGTCACCACTCGCACGCGAGAGAAGAAGTGAGGAGAGCTCGGGAGGCCAGGTCTAGCGTGAGGAGCGCGCCGAGGGTGGCGTCGACGGTGGGCGCGACTGAGCATACAAACAGCCGGGGGATAGATTCCTCTGCCGACGGTCTCCCCCTCTACCCGAGCTCGCCGATGGCCTCCCCCTCCACCCGAGTGGAAGCAGGCATGCGGGTGTCACGGCCGAGCGGGAGCATGTGCGGGGAGAGGAGGAGACGGGCGTCGGCGAGGTCGGAGATCCACGAGGTGGGAGGGGACGAGGAGGTGAGAGGGGTGGAGGCTATGGCGTGGAGGGGGCCGGATCCGGAGCAAGGCGCACCGGATCCTGTTGGATCCGGCTTGAGGAGGAGGGGCGCGGAAGACGGAGCAGGCGGGCATCGGCGGCGCGCGGGTGAGGAGCTGGGCGGCGGCAGAGGAAGAACAGGGAGAGAGGGAGGGAGGAAAGAGAGAGAGAGGGAGAGAAAAAGAAAATGGGAAGACTGACGTGTGGGTCTCACAGAGAGGTAGTTAGCATAGAAGATGTGATATAGAGTATGATGGGTGCAAGAAAAAATGGTATAGCGGAAGAAATCTCCCTAACCAGGATAGAATATACCTTTTGGAGTATGAATTTAGAGTATGACAAATGCGGACAGTCTAAGTTAGCTTATTCGAATCGAGGGAATAGCTTTAGTACTTAAAGGCATGAAGATAACATTGTTGATATGGGGGATTGGGCACATCCGGTAAATCTTCGGTGAACAGGTTGGTAACACAGGTCGGCTCAGCGGTCCGCCGTGTTCAATTGTCCGAGAGCTGCTGTCAATTGGGGGCTGCGACTGCGAGGCTAGGCCGCTAGGGTCTGGTCTGGCGCTCTGGGCAGAGCACGAACGACGACAAGCGGAGGCGCCGTCTTGCCCACGGCATGCCCGCGCGCGGAAGAGGAGCTCTCGGCCGGAGATTCCGAGCACGCGCACGTGGCAGCTGTTGGGACTCATCTGGGTTGGAGCTCTGCGGCCATGGCGGCCAACACGTCCATGTCGCGGCCAACCGCCAGCACAATCCATCCGATGCCCTCTCTGCTGATCGCGATGAAGGTCTCGAACACAGCCAATCGGTTTATTATGAGCCGCACATCGCCGATTTGGCGGTATCCTGAAGCCCTGGGGTGGTCGGTAAATGAAATACCGACCACCCGGTCGGTACTTCGTTTCCCGACCACCCTCGTCCCCTCGCCACGACGCGTCCAAGAGCCCGCCGGCAGCGCGTTCTCGCCCGCCACGACGCGCCGTCTTTGACCGCGAGCCCGTCTCCCCTGCAATACGCTTTCCCCGTCTTCTCGCCTGCCCACACGTACCGTGACGTGCTTTTCTCCATGGACAGACATGGCTGGGCGGACTCTACTCTCACCCCGGCGACCTCGCAATCCCGTCGGAGCGCGCACTGCTCTAGCGGCCATGCCGATGCCGCGTAGCCCGGTTCCTATGTCAGGATGCAGTATATTATGTCACTGTTTTGAGCTTCAAATTACTTCCGGCTTGTGTCATACACACGGGTCATTGCGGCCGCGCGCGAGCAGGACGGCGACCTGCCACGGTGCCACACTGCCACCCACGACCCGGCCGGGCCCGGCGCGGCGATGCGTCCTCACGTGAGCCGGACCCCGCCTGACGCCTATATATCCAGTTTTGGATCGGTCCGCGGTTCGCTTTCTGGCTGGCGACCAAATTGTTCGTTTCCCCGTCGTTCGGCGCAGAGAGCCGATACCGTACCGGAGGTTGTAGTCGTGAACGCTTGTGGGTTGTGGAACGCACAATCGCCATCGCCGTCAACGGCGTCGTTCTTGGGGGGCGACAATTGTCGACCGCGTCGCCCGTACATACGTGCTCCATGCTCCATTGCTGCTCTTCATGGCGAAACTATACGATCGAGGCTTAGCCTGATGGTGCATGCGTCCTCGGCGACATTTGTTCCGTCATCGCAGATACAAGAAGCACTGCCTCTGCGTAGACAGGCTCCAAATGCTCGTATCGCTCAAGCTACATTTTTTTTTGTGAAAGACAAAATTGGGCCGTAGTTGCCCCTGCTTAGCGGTTTTTTTTTCCTGGTCTAGCTATGCCATCTGTTACCTTCGTCACTTCGTCAGTCTGCCATAGATCGTCCCAATACATCGTGCGTCTGCTTCATTTCAGCTGCGCAGCAGAAAGCAGTTCGCCAAATAATTCAAATTCAACGGAATCAGACAGAGTTGAGAATTCAACGGCCTCTTCTGATTAATCAAGCGGAAGGAGAAATGGGCCGAAGTGCCCTGCTAATCTTTCATAACTGCGCAAATCATAGTTATTTTTTACTTTTTCTGAATAGTAACACAGTATACAGTATTTCCGTCGCTCCGGAAATTTAATTTATTTTTGCAAAAATAAAATCCGAAAAAAATTTCAAGCATGCATCGGTTGTAAAACGTTTGTTGCCTTTTTGGGCTCCTTCCGCTGGAAGCAACCAACGCAATCACCCGCGCCGCCGCGCGCGAGTTTTAGATTTCGTGGGCGCGAAAAACTAGCGCCCATGGGGCTTGGCGCGGCGCTGCTGCTGCTGCTGGCATCCGCCATCTATCGTTTGAGGACTCTACCCCAAACGTTGGCTCAAGAAGCTTAGGATGTGTTTGGTTTGAAATCAGGATTGAATAGGATAGGATCATCCATATTTTGTAGATTGGATTATCCAGGTTAGATGTTTGTTTGGGTGGTTTGGATGATCCAGGTTTTTGTTTGGTATATTGGATGAAAGTTGGATTGGATGATCCAAGTTGGTGTTTGTTTGCATGGATATGAAAGGCAAGTAAGATATAATTACCATTTTTTATAAACTAGTGATTTTACCACCTTCCAACCTTCTTCACTTATAGGAATGAATATACAAAATATATCATTCTTACGTGACATTACACCTTAATTGCCACCTATAGTCATTCATATCTAATCTGAACCATACACACATAGTAATAGTTAACCCCCACTGTTCTGTTTTGAAAACTACAAATAAAATATATTACAAAATATATTGGTCATCATGGTTGTTGGCAAGAAACCATAAGAGATAGTTTAACACCTAGAAAAGTGCTCACTGATATACTTAGCCATAAATATCAGCTTGTAGTTATATGAAAAGTCATTGAAAGCTCTACCTTCTCTTGGATTTGTAACCAAATGAGAGTAGTAATAAGTTTTATGTGTGTCATCAAAACCTGCAAGGCTAGTCACGTTTTCAAACAAATTAGGATGTAACTCATCAGCAACAGTAGCAGCTTTCACTATAGCAGTTGCAAGCGTGTCACTAGTATTTTTGAATGCTTCAATCAGCCCGACATCTTCAGTTTCAGCAATCTTGGCTCTTTTATAAGGTCTAGTTGCTGATGATGATGCTCCATTATCATCAGCAATGACTGTACCACCATTACCATCACCATCAATGTCCTCCATATCAACAACTAAAGGGTCATTTGATCCTTTAGCATATTGTCCGGTAGCCACTCTATTACCAAAGATTGTAGCCATGAGACCATAGTGCTTAAGAGGCTTGTTTAAATATTCATTATCACCCTTATGATCCTAGCAGTAAATATAGGACAGTTATTAAAGATAATATAGGCAAGAAAAACTATATCAAGATACAATAGATTTTACATTTTATCTTAACATAGTCCGTATAGTGCTCATGATCAAGAGAAATGATGAAATTCTCTTCATCCCAAATGGCACCACTCACTTTTCTAAGCTTGTTTATCTTTGTGTACTTCCTTTTCCAAGTTCTCAAATTGTTACCAATCTAGTCCCTAGTCCTGTCCACCTTGAAATGTTCATTCAAAGCTCTAGCACATACATTGAGATGAACTTTTTTTTAATCCAGATGAGGTTTTAGTTCCATTGGCAACCACTTCAGCTAGGTAAGTGAGCATGAAAGTGGACATTGTTGGTGTCCATTCACACTTGCTATTGCCCTCGGCCTTCCCTTCACTAGTCTCCATTTCCTTACTTTTTTTTACCAAAATGTTACAACAAGCAATGGGTTAATATGGAAGCAATATTACAACAAACAAAGTGATATATTTAACCGCACAAAGTGATATTACTAAGTACATTATGGAAAGAAAAGTTATTAAATATTATAGCAAGCAAAATCTTAAAATTACAAAAATATTTGAATTATACAAAGTGAGATACAAAGCAGCACACAAATGCATCTTAATTTCCATAGTGGTTTTGACGGTCTTCCCATATCTAATCAGCAATTCCTTGTATAAAATTAACCATAAATGCATGCTCACTTGCTTGTCCACTTGACGATGATGCATGGTTGTAAGGAGATATCCAATTAGTCTCCGGTATGAGTATTTCATCACCCTCATCATGTATAACCCAATTGTGAATTATGCAACAGGCAATCACAATATCTACTTGAGTTGTAAATGGAAAATATGGTGTGGTATCATTAAGTATTTTGAACCTCCTCTTAAGTGATCCAAATACACGCTCTACCGTGGTACGAAGGGATGAGTGCCTAAGGTTGAACAACTCCTTCTCATTTTGGACAGGATTATTGTTCCCCCACTCATTCAAGTGATACCTAACACCACGAAAAAGAGGCAAAAATTCTGGTTTGGCTCCATATCCAGCATCGACTAGGTAGAATTTACCTAACATATAAGGCACATGTGGGTGACATTGCTACATTTTGGTATGGATAAATTGAGCTACAAAATTATGTCTTACCTTATGGGACACGAAGACCATTTACTCGTTCTAAAGCATCCCGCAAAACTACAACATCATGTGCTGTTCCCTCCCAACCAGCCAAGACATATGTGAACCGAAGTTCAAAATCTACGTCTGCCATTACATTTTGAGTAGCATAAGCCTTTCTACCATGAAATGAAGGCTCCATGTCCTTAGTAACAGAGGCTCGTACATGTGTACCATCAATTAACCCAATACAATCCTATTTTAGACCATTGAAAACCATCAACATATTAGGAACCAAAATATTTTATGTCTAAAAGCTAAAAAGATTGAGGACTGAACATCCCACCTTGAAGTAGGGATCCCACCTTGGATTCCCTTAAATTTTAGTTGGGGTCGTTGTTGAAGGTGGTCTAATAAACTCACTTCGAAGCTCACCAATAGCATGAAGAACCTTGTTAAAGTAACGACTTACAGTTTCACCAGATCTATCATAATTGGTACCAACTAACCTATTTTTAAGATTATGGTCCACTGTATTCAAAAACATAGCAACTTGATGCTCAACGCATATATGTATCATGTCCTTAAAAAGCTTATAAAAATAGAAGAAAGATGCTTTCTTAAGCCTAAGCATGTTTACACAAGTTACATCATTCTTCCAAATTTTATTATCCAGATACTCAAATTTTATTATATCCCTCTTATCCATTGGCCCATATGAAATTCTCTTTTCCTGCTCGTCCTTTTTTCTTTTCCTAGTCCGAATAAGCATGGCCATCATCGAAAGCAACAAATTTGCAGCAGCCACATAAATTAAAATCTTTGCCTGCTTGTCTATCTACAACAATACACATGTGCTTGTATCTCAATATTCATGGGAATTTATAGTATGATTTCTGATCGTTAACAAAAATAGAGTGCTACATTAACAATCAATGTTATGGTACATGCACATGTAATAAGAATTGAGATTACCTCCCCTAAAAGTGGTGGTGTGGCTGCCGTGAGCTGGAAAGGAGAAAAGGCACTGTTCGCGTGGCTGTCGTGAGCTGCTTGAGAGGAGAAAAGTCGTGGCTGCCTTCAACTACCGGAAAGGACAAACTGACGCAGGTACGCTGCTGCCTTGAGCTGCTGAAAGAGGTGTGCTGCTATCTTAAATGTTGAGGTCGTCGCCTGAACAGCTGCGCTCCTGTGCTGCAGATACACAGCTGCGCTCCCGTGCTGTGTATCCGCCGCTGGGCGCCAACCCTGCTTAGGGTAAGAAAGGAGAAAAGGTGTGGAGGAGAAAAGGCGTGAAGCCATGGACTGAGACTGACTGATACAACGGTGGAAAGAAAAAGGAGCGGTGACCCTATCTTTTGGCGCGCGCTTCTTAATTTTCGCGGGCAGACGTACGCCCATACGCGACAGCCTCGTCCGGATAATTTCAGCGGACTCCCTCATCCAGGATCTAAAACGAATATTCATTTCTCTGGTTGACCCTATCCCACATGGCCGCAAGACAAACGGTGAGCTGAGCGGACCCGTCCAAGCCGATCCAAGCACATCCAAGGAATCAAACACATCCTAATTTTCTTAGACACCGTTGGCTGGTTCGTTTTGACCTCGCAACAGGAAGCAATTCGCTCAATTAAAATTACTAACCTAAGAAACTGTCACCGGTTTAATCAGACTCTAGGTGAAGAAGAAATGGGCCAAACTACCCAACCAATCTTTGTATCACCAATGGCCCAAACTTTCCATCTGATTTCATTTTGCAACTTTTTTTTTGTATATTTTTTACTTTCTCTTAGGCACGTCGCATTGCAATTTGCAAGACGTGGATGGCCTTTGCCTTTGTGCTCTTTCCGGCTTTCGCAAATCGCAACTTTTTTTTAAAAAAAAAATCTCAAATGTGGATTGGGCTCCTTCCGCTGAAAGCAACCAACCACGACTTTAGTTTTCGTGGGCGCGGGAAAACCTGGCGCCGCTGGGCTTGGAGCGGCGCTTTTTTTTGGCAACTGCAGCACCATAGCGTGATTTCAGTTTATCAGCGGCAAAACCACCCCATTCCACGGCATCTCAGATGTTCAGAACCCTAACCCTCCCCATTCCGCGCATCGCATAATCGATCGAAAGCGCATCTCCGGTTCCCCCCATGGAGCAGGAGCACACGCCGTCGGCAGCGAACCCACCGCAATCCGAAGCCGCCGATGGGGCGGATCGGCTGAGCGCGCTCGACGACGCCACCCTCCACGACATCCTCGCCCGCCTGCCGCTGCGCGACGCCGCGGCCACGACCGTTCTCTCCCGCCGCTGGCCGCGCGTCTTAGCCACGCTCCCGAGCCTCATCCTCCACCCCGCCACATTCAACCGCCGCGACTTCGACGACGGCGGCGACGAGGACTACTGCGAGGACGCCTTCCGCTGGTGCGACTCCCTCGAGGACGTCCTCGTCCACCGCGCCGCGCCGGGCGCCGCCGTCGAGGTCCACGGCAAGATCATGTGCCGTTTCGTCGAGTGGTTCGACGAGGTCCTGCACCAACTCTGCGGCGCCGGCCTTCAGAAGCTCGGCATCTGGAACACCAAGTTTAACGACTGCTACGAGGTGCCCTCCCCCGTGTACCGCTGCAAGACGCTCACCTCGCTGGAGCTCTTCTGCTGCCGCCTCCGCGTGCCGGGCACCATCACCGGCCTACGGGCCGTTCGGTCGCTCAACCTCCGCCTCGTGGTTGCGTCGGACAACGACCTCCACCGCGTCATCTCCCGTTGCAGCGCGGTTGAACATCTGGGGATCCACGAGATCCACAAGGCCCGGAACGTCGTCATACACGCGCCAAGCCTCCTGAAGCTGGAGATCTCCTCGTACCGCCCGCTCTGCATCTCGGTGAAGAAGGCGCCGAGGCTAGACTCGGTTAAATTGAGTCTCTGTTACGGTCATCCCGAAGGTTTGTGGAGCGTCCACGACACCCAGGACACCGACGAAGAATACTCATTCTCTGAGACCGAGGAGATGTTTGATTTCAAAAAGATGGCGAAGAAGGAGCACGAGAAGACGGACGAGATCGGGAATATGGTGACGTTTCTCAGTGGACTTGGCAGCGTCAAGAAGCTTCGGCTGCACTTATCGACTGAATATGCTGAGGTTAGTTCTTGTTTGCCAATTAATGTCCATCTATTCTGAACCTCGTGTCGAGTCGCATCTACCTGTTATATATGCAGAGTTGCAGACTGAAGAAAATTAGTGCACGACACTCTGAAATGCACATCGACGATAGATTGCAAGTTCCATGACGAGATCAACTAAACAATTTCATTTTACAATACTCCCTTACTTATCACAAATAATCAATTTTCAATGGTGCGTTCGTTTATTTGAAATTCGTGTTAGTTTAGTATATGTAATACACTTCCAAACGATGACATTATTTTACTGTCACAATCGCATATGTACTTGCTTACTATACAAGCACATTACAGTAGTCAAATATTGGGATAAGCTTGAAATTTACGTGGCAGAAATATTGATTTTGTTTATTTTATCTGAGTTTACTGTTGAACACACTCGGCTGTTGATTCACGATTGAAAGGCCCGTTCCTATTAGAGTGTACTGATGAACACCCCATCTGGGTTTTTATCATTGTAAACCATGAGAACATCAGATCATGCTTCTTGGTCCTGTAGGTCAAAAATTGAACGAAATTGTATCATGTGAAAGAGTATTCGATGCAGGATGGTTATGTGGCTATTTCTTCATATTATACAATTGAAATTGCTTATATGTGTTCTTGATGGTGCTATTATAATCCTAACTATCAACTGTCCATCACCATCAGTTGAGATGACCTGAAGCTTCAGAACTAGTTTACCGGTTCTAGATGTCACATATTTTTAAGTATGGAGGTAGTATAGTTTATAAAGAAGTGCATATTTTCATCAATCTGTTTTTGGATTAGATCCTGTGCAAGGCCAAGGTTTCAATGCCAATGAAATTGCCCTCGAAATGCCATCTTATTGGATTAAAGACGCTTATCCTGAGTCTGGACTACAATCATGGTGTGCTTGCCACCCTTGTTTCATGCTTGCTCAACAGCTCTCCGAACATCGAGAATCTCAGAATCATTGTAAGCCTCAATAACCTATTTGTGATTCAATTATGTTCTACAAATCTTGCATCTTCTAAAATGGTTTTCATGTTGCCTGTGTGTTACCAGGAGGATTTCGGCCTGTTCTTCAAAAGGAAAGCCAACCATCCTCTGCCCTTATCTGAAGAGTTTTGGAAGGAGCAGATAAGCGCGCGCGGTGTTGAGAGACACCTCTCAAGCGTCACCTACTACACCAATTCACTCTTCGAGGGCCACCCAGGGGGCCTTTGCCAGTTCCTGGTGAAGAAAGCGAGGGTCCTCAAGAGGATGAGCATCCAGTACCTCCCCTCATCGAAGGTCAATCCTGGGGATGGGGCCAAGCTTGAAGCAGCTGTCCGGAGCAAACTCCTTGGCTGGCCGAGGGCTTCACTGGACGTGCTCCTGGAGGTGTATCCCGTTGATCACTACCCACGCTTCTGAAGTGTGTGCTTGGCACACGATCCATGGCTCAGACTTTGCATGCTTGAAGCCCCGCTGCTTGTGTTCTGAACACTTGTACTTGTGAGGTTCGAAGTTTGAAGCCATGGTTGTAAATATAGTAGTGAAGAAATGATACGTCGATCACCAGAAGTTCTTATCAAAATGTTTAGAGACTTTTAGTTAGTCTGTTTCTATCAGGTACTGTTAATCTTGTGGATTTCGTTAATGTGGTAGCAATTAGTGCTGTCATGGTCATATCGTTGGAGAAATTGGTCGTAAAAGTGTATCCTCGTATAATTTGCTTTTGGATTTGGCAAAAAAGGTGATTGTGTTATCTTACTGTTGCTGAGTATCCTTTCTAAATCTGGCCCAACAATCAACAGCAATTGCCAACGGGCTCCAGCTCCACCCGAAATTTCTTCCAAAGATGAAACAGAGTTCAAAACAGGCCGGACTACCGTGGTCTGCTGCCGCCACCCGCCAACGCCGCCGGTCGATGCCGAGTTAAGTTCTGGTCAGTTCCCAGCCACGTGCAACCTGTCCGTCCTACCCACGTCGCCGCAGTTCCACGTGCAGAGTGGAGTGAGCGCCTGCAAATCCACAACAACGAGGCTCACGTTCCATGGAGAAATTGGAGGTCATTCATGGCAAAGAGTCGGACAGATCATCCAAAAGAGTGGGCGCAACCCATATCCCATTGCAGATATGCAGTCCCAGTATGACTAAAAACAAGCTTCGATAGTCAACTGGCTTACAAATGATGGTGGGACTCGCTGCAGTACTAGCTAAACCAGAGCAGAGCAGATAGCAGTACGGACTAGCATGTCTCTTGTTTCAGAAGACGCTGTGATCGTCACTTCCACCCCCTCAAAGACAGAGAAGACCAGCTCCGACGCCACCGCCAAATCGTTGCTCGCTCTGGCCCTGCACGCATGGACCCTGTGCGTCCTCGCCGTCGTGCTCGCTGCTCTGCTCCTCCTCGTCCCCGCGGCCCTCCTCCTCGCCTTCCCCGTGGCGTGCATGGCGGCTTCCCTGTACCTCCTGTGCGCGATCACGGCTCGGCTGCTTGCTCTTGCGCAACTCCCGCCGCCGGATCGGGCACGCGATGAGCGCCGCCGCGGCTACGCGCGCGACAGTCGAAAGCAGGACTGCGTCGAGGTGGACCGCGCCGAGGCGCCCGGCGGCTTTGACGATGACGCTTCCTCATCCTCGGCGGAAGAGGAGCGCGGGGAAAGATCAGAGCACGCCGGCGGGCACGGTCACGAGTCCAGTTCCCTAAATCATGGTGGAGACGACTTCGGTGATTCCTCTTGCCATGGCGAGCAGCGCCGGTTTTTCTTCGTCGACAGTTACTACAAGAGCGTGAGTGCTACTTCTACCTTTTTAAAAAAAAACTGTTTACTACGAGTAGCATTTTATAGTTCTGTAGATCGATGCAAAGTGCTTTACTCATCTTGTGCGCGCAGTTTTACGATCTCCTGGCATTCTGGAGAAGCCTGGAGAGAGGCCAGTGGAGGTGAGAAAGAGATGAGGCTTCAACGTGCAAGTACAAGCGAACTTTGGGATGTATCGATCCTAGGTCTATGGGCCTAAAAATATAGTAATACGCGGGCCGTGGCGGGCGTGAAAGATAATTCGGCCCGGCCTTACACCACAGAAATCACGCGTTGTCAGTCCTCACTAATCAGTTTCTTTTCCTCTTTTTTTTTTTTGTTGTTGTCGAGAAAGTAATCAGTTTCTTTTACTGGTTTTGCCCTCATGTGGTACGTGATGCGAGCATATGTAATCATGTAAACGTGTAAGCTTCGGTATATTTGTATTTTGCACGAGTGCCTCTCGAGTCCTGATTGTTGCAGGAGCTATACTCTTGTTTCACAGGGACGCGTCGCATGCACTTTGTTTCGCGGTTTTCTGGTGATGAAATGGCGTCCCACCATCAGTCTCTCAAACCAAACAACTTGTCCTACTCCCTGAAATCACGGTAGGCACTGCACGTTCGCCAACAGTGGCTTGCCAGACGAGCAGCGATCGAGGTGATCAGTCGAAATCACGGCCATCAGATCCAGCATCATCGTCATCATCCGTTGTGCCGACCGATCAAGAGCTCGCGGGCCGGCCCAATCCCTGAAATCCCATCCCATCCGTGTGAATGTGTAATTCCGATCCGTCGCGCTCCGGCACAGTTTGGTGCGCGGCTTAATCGTTTCCAACTGCCGGTCTCGTGAACGGGTTGACGTGGCCAGTCCCCCCACGTGATGGGGCGGCTCCTTTCCTTTGCGACCACAGGGGCCGGGCCATGTGGCAACGCCGCACCACCTAACAAAACCGAGCCGGCCGGCGAGCGGTTCGCCGTTGGTGTGTATGTATATGGCCTGCATTCCGGCGCGCGATTGGGTTAGGAGCAGCTTAAAAGCGGGTCATTAGCGGCGGCGTAAACTGTAGTAGTACCGAAAGCTTATACTTGTGCAATGCTTCATCAGTTAGAATGAATAAATCGCTTTTGAAAAAGGCTCGCGCTGTCGGAGAAGGACCGACCACCGCGAGCATAAATCAGGTCGATCGCAGATTAACCGGAGAGGCGAGAGATCTAGCTCGTGGTACACCGTACGCGCGGTTGGTGCGGCCCGCGTGGTCCCACAGTCCCGATCGGCACGGCACGCACCCACCACCACTCATCATCACTCATCAAGCAAGGCACCACCACCGGCCGGGCAGGCGGGCAGCACGTCCCTCTCTCCCCTTCCTCTCGCGGCACATGCGCGCACGACGCAACCCGCCCGTCTCGTCCGTGTCCCGCCGCCGCTTTGCTTTCCTCGCTCCCCGCGCGCATCCGTCCGTGGACGCGGGCGCCAAGCGACCGCGCTGGAGCACATAACGAATCGCACAAAACTGCTACTCCTTCCTGCTACCTTGTCCAAGGTGCCCCCACGTACTACGCCACCAGCAGCCTCACGCGAGCTACTAGGAGGATATTCTTGTTTACTGCGCCCTCGTGACCGGATGCCGGTGGTGTCAGCCTAATCCATCCACGTCCGCACAAAATCTGCTTACTCTAAATAATCGGGCTCCTAAAGATAACTCTGATGCTGCTAATAAACCTGTGGTTGCAGAGGAGCGGTGTTAGTTTAACGCCTGCTCAGTCATCGTCGATGCGTGCAGTGCACTTTACTCAGCTCCTCCGCCGGGGCCGTATTCCTACGTACGTCGCGGTGCGTGAATAATGCCCTCGCAGGTCAGGAGGGTTTAATAGGCTGCCTGCTATCGAGTCAGAAGGAGCGTGGCGTCGTGCACCGGTACACGGCGACTTTATGGTCGCATTTGTTCGTTGCCTCCTCTGGTCCGTCAAGATCCTTTGCTTCCGGCCTACTGTAGGTACCAGCTGATGGGCTCAGGCCCGGGCTACGTATCAACGTACGCGTAATAGTGTGGTGCGAGTAACCAGCTCCGGCTAGTTTTTTTTTTCTCTACTTGAAAAATACGGTAACAGTGTTGTTGTATTTAATTTCATATAGCTAATGCAAATCGGCTTCTACTCGAAAGCATTAAACAAAATAAATTATATGGGAGTTGTGTAGTGCACTAATATGAACCGTTTGATTGCCTTTTATCCTTTTCTTCCAAGTGATGTATTGTAAAACCAAATATGCAAGCTCTTCTATTTCTAGAAATTAAAAGATTGATGCACGTCCATTACTGGGTAAGATAGCGAATCTGAAAAACTATATTGTCATCGGTTTTCCGATAACTTTATTTTCCACTAAAAGGAGCTGTGTTCTTCATTTCAAATGATAACTTCAACATTTTTTTTTTCAAAGTAGTTGCTTTGGTGTGGTAGTGGAGTGGGCCACTTCCCTGTCCCTGCCCGGTCAATGATACGTTATTTGTTACTCCTACTACTAGTACCTAGCTCGATAGCACTGTTTGCTTTACTGCCAAGTGATTCTCTTGCATGCACTAGCCAATGATCGATCGAGCAGGTAGCTCTGTCTCATCTTTCACAGACAGCACTGCACGTTCTTGCCCCTTGAACACAAATAAAGCAATCTTGTCTCTTCTAAAATATATTTATTCGCATATATGTACATCAGTTACATATAAATACCCTGCCTTTGTTATTTTTTAATTATTCATCGTGGTACGTACTGTGTGCCGCCTCCAACTAAACTAAATTTGTGGTAGCTTTACACTCCAATTTTCGTGAAGACTTTTTCCATTCGACGTGCTAGCCGTATCACCGGCCTTCTCAGGTGTCAACGCTCAAGTTTGATCGGGTAGCATGTATGCATGCAGCAAGCAGAAATGGACAGCTGGGAGTCTGAGAAACCAACCGATCACGACAGGAATAGTCAATTAGTAAACGTGACTGTAGTCTAGCCTTGTTTTGACAAGGGACTGGCCAATTAGGAAGGTGCACCCTCGTTCAAACTATAATTGGCTAATCAGGATACAGGATGATGGTTCAGTAGGCGTATAGCAGAGGTTAATAGTTGACAGTCGTTATTAGCATTCGTGTTATGTCGACATCCTAGATCTAGTGTAGATGATGATATATACACGCTAGCAGGCTTGTAGGGAAACAGGCGAAATTCACAAACTTATCGCCATTATGTAGGGATGGCAATGGGTACATTACCCACTGGGGGATGGGGGAACGTACCATCCCATTTGAAAAAGAGTCACCCATGACCCACATCCATACCCATGTCGAGTCTCAAATTCTTCCCATATCCATACCCAAATGGGTCTGGATACCCATTGGGTTACTCATACCCACTAATATAAAAGTAAAAAAATATATTTAATAATATATTTCATATCTAGTATATATAAAAATAATTATTTGCAACTTTTACATTGAATAAGAGTTTCTAATATGATATAGATACTACAAATAACTCACTATGACCATAGTATAATAAAAAATAATTCAAAATTCACATATTAGTTGAATTCATGGGATCCATGAGTAAATGGGTATGAGTAATGAGAGAATAAATCTATACCCGTTTACATGATGGGGCGTGAAAATAACCCATTAACAAACCTATGGAGAGAGAAAGAGTCCCAAACCCATACCCTAATAGAGTAAAAACCCGTCGGGTCTCGGGTAATGGGTACCCATTGCCATCCCTACCATTATGAACCATTTTTTCATATTTCTTAACTTTTAATTGAGTGAAATTTTTCAGTTTACTTTATATTTTAGAATTAGTTGTATAATAATTAAAAATATTTAGATCTAGATTTAATGACTCAAAGCAATCGAAAGTTGTTCAAATTGTTAATTAACTGAAAATTAGAAAAGTTTTTTTAAAGTATGAACGTAGTTTAATAATAATAGGAACGTCTAAATTACGAACTTTGTAGACTGCCCTGTGAATTACTGTCAAGTGTGGGCAGTGAAGTCCGCTTCTCTGCTGCGTGCATCCACCTTCTTAATTTCAGTGAAGTAGACTGCCCTGTGAATGAGTATTGACCAGATTTTTCCTGCCTCTTTCGTCTCTTCCTCGAGGCCTCAACGATCGCTCGCCACCAGTCCACCACCGGCCCCGGGGCCGTGCAGCGCTGCCGCCTCCGCGCCGGCAGCTCGCGGCTCGTGCGGGCGCAGCTCACCGCGCACCGCGAGTGAGCGGCCCGGGCCCAGTACTCCAGCTGCCACGCGGGCCCCGCCACGGTGCGCTCACCTCCTATTGCCTCGCGCCAGGTGGAGGCCGTCGTACCGGCGTTCTAGAGTCTTCCGATCCCAAAGCAGACAGACGGAGTGATGAGCCTGTTAGTTAATTCCCTTTCCTGTCCGGGTTTTTATTTTCGAGAAATACTGTCTGCTCTTGTTTCCGCGCTCCAGTCACGAAAGTATCTCAGGGGCTCGTTTTGCATACAAGGACGGCGAGGTTTTCTTTTTGTGGACAGGGACTTGATGCTAATTTTTCACTTGAGTCCTGGACTCCTGGATGAGTTGCTGGTTTTCACTAGCTAAAATGCTGGAAACTACTCACCAATGAGTCATTGAATTATCGCACGGCCAAATTAGTGAACGAAGGTTTTGTTAAGGAAAGGTCTTTCCTGGCTTCTAACCATATCTTCTAGTACCAGTTATGCTTTATCACGCTGTGGTCTTTAATTTT
Organism: Eleusine coracana subsp. coracana; assembly: GCA_032690845.1. Classification (NCBI taxonomy): domain Eukaryota; kingdom Viridiplantae; phylum Streptophyta; class Magnoliopsida; order Poales; family Poaceae; genus Eleusine; species Eleusine coracana. The sequence goes on along the minus strand of CM064427.1, from coordinate 50,890,746 downwards.
GTAGGTTACCTTAAGGTAAAATCTGGTGACAACTGGTTGTGTACCAATAAAAATATGTGTTGCACAACTTAAATGTGACTACAGATAAGTCTCATATTTTAGTTGTGTTGATTTTGGAAGAAAATTAATTGTATGATTAGCTGGTCATTTAATTTTTCTGTTTTTTTAAGATCACCAATTATTGAAGAGAATGGGTAAATTGAAAGCATGTCAACATATTTTGAAGTAATTCTGAATTTTTTGAAGTGTTTAAATACAACATGCATTAGAAAAATAATTATGAAACATGACGTATTCGACTACATGATTAAAGCTGTGCATATTAAAATTAGATTAATAGTATTGAAAATAAAATATATGATCATTTTGGTTTCATGAATCAGACGTTTAAAGAGAAAATTTTTCAGGTTATCACAAAAATCAGTGCATATAATTGACGCATGTAGAACAATACGTACAAAGAGGATAAGCTCCTCAATTTTATCACGTACGGATCTTTGATTTTTTTTTAATCACATACTCGTACGTCTGATGCCATTAAGGTCATATTGTGCAAGGGCAACTTTTTTTGTCGTGACCTCAGGAGACAACCCAGCGTCCCAGATGCACCATCTAGAAAATATGTGAACCTTGATGGACGAGATCGCAAAAGAGCATGGCTATAAGATGGCAGGAAGGGGTCATCTTAACCGTGGTTATCGCAATAACCCGTCTCTTTGGTCTACGACGAGTTAAGCCCAGACCAGAGGGAAAAGGACAAGAGCGCACAAAAGAGAGAAAAAAAGCAGTCGAATCGTGCCACCGCGGGAGGCGTACGGCGCACCGGCCGGCCGCCGGATCTACGCCGTCGACACTCCAGACATCGGATCTCTGCCACTACCGGAGGAGGGAGGCGGCGCTCAGGTCATTTCCTGACGGTGAGCGCTCAGATCCGTCCTGCCGGTGAGTCCCGGTCCCACTTTCTCGGCCTGTGATAGGAGTAGGACTCGAGCGGCAGCTGCCGGGTCTAGGGGGATTTGGCGATGGAGATACTTTTAAGCTTTTGGGTAGTGTTGGTATCGGAATGAGATCCGGCGAGTAATTCACGTTGCTTGTTGCCAGGCTTCATTCAGCATATTCGTAGCCATCCGCTTATCTCGAAAATTTCTTCGGTACACATGGTGCAGCATCTCAAAATGCCTGTCAGATGTTTTTTTTATTGCTCTGCCATTTTTTGGTCTGTTCCAATTAGATGTGTGTGAATGTGTGATGCAGGGCTCGTCTAATGGGTTGCTATTGTTTATGATCCATTTCTAGCTCATACTTTTAAGCTGTGTCGATGTGGATTTCTCGCGTTGAATCGTCAGTGGCGTGTGAACGATTCGAGCCTAAAACATTTCGGGTTTGTGGTTTCAGATCCTACTTTGTCGTTTTCTCTTTAGCTCGAAATCGGCTATCTGAATGAACAATTTGATGCGGTCGACGAAGGGGTTATCTGTTCTGTGTAATCTAAGAGTTTTTTTTATCTGTTTACACGAAATCAATTTCTTATGAAGTTTTTCATGTCACCTTGATTCAATCATAGTTCATCTCTGCTTGCATGCTACTCAAATCTTCTTTGGCATGAGCGATTGCCACCATTTTGGTAGCCTTTTAGTCAATTGCTTACATGCATATCCCAAGAATGTCGCCTCCTTTCCTGTTACTTGATTCTTATGCACCCTTTCTGTCAAAACAAGAAATAAAATGATATCTGATTATTTTGAAGTGGTTGTTTTTGTTAACGAGAAGCTACTTACAGTAGATTTTTTTCTTTCTTCATTTTTGTTAAAAATTAAGATAGGGGTCTGTGCATGCTTGCTTGTGAGATTTTAAATGCCAATTATTAGTAGTCTCTACCCGAGATTTGAGATCTAAACTTTCCTTTATGGTTGCTGCTTCCAAGGCGTTATTTGTCTAAATTATTGGTCTGTTAGTTTCTTTTACTGATGAACACTAAAATTCATCCGTTGAATGTTAAGAGCTAGATGCATGATCTGTAGGATGCTCCATGATGATTTATGCCATCGTCTCTTGAACAGTTGAGGTTTATTGGTTTCAACCTTTCGGAACTGAAGCTACATGCTTTGGTCAATTATTTTACTGTTGTTACTGAAACAACGAACGGGTAGATTGAAATAATATTTGGTTGGGGAACTGTGTTGAGGCTCTATTAATATGTGACGTGCTAGCAAATTCACTTATCTGTTCAGAACATTTATCCCTCAACTAAGTATTGTTTCCTTTAGTGTACCATATCTCCTAACTTTACATTACTAATTTGTTGATGAGTGCAAGATTATTTGTGCAGTATTGATTCATTTTCTCTTCATCTCAGGGTTATGTATCACACAATGTTGAGATAGAGTGCTTCTAGTTGATGCGGAGCTTGTGGAGATATCTTTTCTGCAGCAACTGGCAATCGCACAGCAGCAAGTTGGAAGAGACTGTCCGTTTCCTTGCTGCCTATATTTGCTTGTTTCTCTGGTGGAGCACACGAAAGAAGGAAGTAGATAAAGGAAGCCCCTTTCAGGCCTTCTATGTCCAGGGACTCTGATTGTCCTGTTCAGACACAGATGGCTGTTGCTGTCCTGGATCGGAGCTTCAGCAGTGAATATCCTGGAGGTAGCAGAACCGAGGGGAGGCCACTGAGTTGGAAGAGAGTCTTTGTCCAAACTGACAATGGTTCCGTCCTTGGAATCGAGTTGGAAAGGGGGGAAAATGCACAAACTGTGAAAAAAAAGCTGCAGTTAGCTCTCAATTTGCCAACTGATGAGAGCTCGCTGACTTTTGGTGATCTGGTTCTGAACAATGATCTCAGCAGTATTCGCAATGACTCGCCGTTGCTTCTCAAAAGGAATCAGATGCATCGAAGCAGCTCCACACCTTGCCTCTCTCCAACTGGGAAGGATTTGTGGCAGCAAGATCGGAGTGGACCCATTGAAATCCTTGGCTGTTCGAGCCCTTCCTCTCGGATGAAGCAGCTTGCTAAGGATGTTGTCAAAGCAATAAGGAATGGTGTTGACCCTGTAGCTGTTAACGGTGGGATGGGTGGTGCCTACTACTTCAAGAACATCCGGGGAGAGCGTGTTGCAATTGTCAAGCCCACTGATGAGGAACCATTTGCTCCAAACAATCCAAAAGGTTTTGTGGGTAAAGCTCTTGGACAGCCAGGCCTCAAGAGATCTGTGCGGGTTGGTGAGACAGGATTCAGAGAGGTTGCTGCTTACCTCCTTGACTACAATCACTTTGCAAATGTTCCTCCCACCATGCTGGTCAAGGTAACACATAATGTGTTTAATGTGAATGACTGTGTTGGTGGCAAAACTAAAGTCTTTGGCAACAAGTCCCAGGCTATGAGCAAGATTGCATCATTACAGCAGTTCATCCCTCATGATTTTGATGCAAGTGACCATGGCACATCAAGCTTCCCTGTGTCTGCAGTGCATAGGATTGGCATACTTGACATCAGAATCTTCAACACTGATAGGCATGCTGGAAATCTTCTAGTTAGAAAGCTTGGTCCTGGGGTTGACAATTTTGGAGAGCGGACAGAACTTGTTCCTATTGACCATGGTCTTTGTCTTCCGGAATGCCTTGAGGACCCTTACTTTGAATGGATCCACTGGCCGCAGGCATCCATTCCATTCTCTGAGGAGGAGCTTGAATACATTGCAAATCTGGATCCTGTAAAAGATGCTGAAATGCTCCGCATGGAGCTACCCATGATCCGTGAGGCATGCATCAGGGTGCTGGTGCTGTCAACAACATTTCTCAAGGAAGCTGCCGCCTATGGCCTCTGCTTGTCAGAGATAGGAGAGATGATGAGCAGGCAGTTCACTGGGAGAGAAGAGGAGCCAAGTGAGCTTGAGCTTATCTGCATGGAGGCAAGGAAATGGGTCGAGGAAAGAGAGTTCTTTCTTCCTGATGAAGCCGGAGTTGAAAATGACGATGATGACTTCACCCAGTTCTCCCTTGATAGCGAGGATGAATCAGAAGCAGTTGAAGCACCGGCTTTCAGCAAATTCGGGACTATGAAGGGAAGTTCCAGGAATCCGTTGTCCAGGTTAGCTGAGTGTGATGAGGAAGATGATGATGAGGATGGATCAACGGAGGAGGATTCTGACACCTTGACTAGTGCATCTTCCCAGCAGATCCCATCCATCTCAAAGTTATCATTGTCCCTGAAGGGGTTTGGTATCCTTGGGAAAGCTAAAGCCTACCATACTGGTGGTCCAAAGGTTTCTGGTAAAACTAACTATAGTGGCAAAGCTAGCGAGTATCAGTCTGGTAGCAGGAGCGCCAATGAGCTGCTCCCTCCCAGCTCCAGTTTTGTGAAGCTGTCGGACATGGGGCCTCATGAGTGGGGTGCATTCCTCGAGAAGTTCCAGGAGTTGCTCCCAAGTGCCTTCCGCGCCCGGAAGCGAGCTGCTGGTGTCGGCCCGCGTCCATTGCAGAGGCTGGGCACGTCTTGCCAGTTTTGAAAGTAGTAGAAGAGAAGCTACCACTACCAAGGTAATGTATGTAGGTCGAGCTCAGGTATGCAGCAGCTCATAATATGCTTGTAGGTGTTTGGAGGAGACCGAGGTGGTTCGAGAATAAGATCGACCTTGACATATGATCTTGCAGGAGAGTGGTGTGTTTGTGCATAGCTTTGACATCAGATGAGTTATTTCTTTCTTTCTTTCTTTGTATATAGTACTTGCAACGGGCTCGATCGCGGCCGTTACCTGATGGTGGTGAGCGTGCTGGCATCGCCTATGTTTTCGGCTTTGCCGTTGTACCATTTTGAGGACGCTTACCATAATATATGAACTATGATATGCTACAGATATGCATAAATATCATCCGTGTATAATCTGTAATCATGTATGTTTCCTCTGCTTTTGAGCTTTCGCAAGTGGCTGAGATACTTCGAAGGAACGATCTAGAAGTTGCTTAAGAAAATGTCAAAGCCGTTCCCCCGTATTTCCACCCATGTGGTGCTGCATAATCTTGCACGATTGGTTGATTGCATAGTTGTGGGTGTCACATGGCCGTTTGTTTTCATTATCTTTGTGGTAATATTATCCTGTGATATTTAGAAAAAAGCACCGGTCTCTTTAGATCAGTCTCCTGCCGCAGTGTATGCACCTGAAGCTGAAGGAGTGACTCTGGGTCCGTTTCTGATGTCACAACCTTAAGCTGTGGGCTCCGGGATTGTCGTCGTTCGTGATCGGTCTGATGTCACAACCTCATGCTGTGGGCTCCGGCGAGTGTCGTCGTTCGTGACCGGTCCTGTTATCCACAACTGTACTAGTGACCTTTTTCTCGTCAGGTTTGGTGGCGAGTCCGTGTCATAAACAGTCAAAGTGCATGCTACTCTCCGTGCAATTTACAATCCGTCTCCCTGCCTCTGCACTGCGGCGCGGAAGACGACTTCCATTCCATTCCACCTGGTCCAACAGCGACAGTTGGTGGTATCTCGCCCGTCGCCGATGGGTTTGCGCTGCCTGTGCCTCAATCATTGGCCGTGTCACGTCAGGCGGCCTTATCTTGGCCGGCTGGCGGCAGCAGCAAAGCATGGCCCGCCGGAAACGCCAAGTGCTCGCGTCGCGTAGTCCGGTTCGCTACGGCTGCCTGGCAGCCGCAAGCTGCTGCGGCAACTCAGCAAGTTGGCCGTTCCTTTCTGAGAGAGAACTCTGAAAATTCCGAGTCCCCACAGCCCGAAACGACGCCGCAGGCTAGTACAGTAGTTTGGATGAGGCAGGCTTCCTACGAGCGATATGCTACCGTTTCGTTTCCTACCGAGAGGCACCTTGATCGCGCGTGGCGTGCAGCCAGAAATAGTAGGGTCCGGCGGTTCAGTGGTGGAAGATGCCACCAACGCCGAGACGCGGTTGTTTCAGACTAGTTTTTGAAGCTGTACTAGCTTCCCAGAGCCAAAAATACAGGCAAAATGTTCTGATCTGTCAAAGCCCGGCTTGAGCGAAAACCCGGCTCTTCTGGAGTTCCAAAGCCAGCTCGAGAGAAAACCCGACTCTTCTGGGACCTGAAACGAACTAGTACAACACAGTAGCCTTGTAATAGATTGTGTATCTTCATTCTTCTCTGCTTATGTCAATAAATCCTGCCCATCATTTTCTCTAGTGTAGTGTCGAAGAATTAAAATAAGCTACAGTTCAGGTCATACCAGCTAATTTGACCTTTTGTTGGGGTTTCTCAACTTCGCTGAGCGTTGTGATTAGAAATGAGGAAGATACAGAAAAAAAAAAACCTTCTCTGCGAGCTTCTGGGCTTTGCATATAACCAGGAGTTCGTGAGCCGAACATAACATGCTTATTGGGCCCAAAAAGGCCCAGACGGCTCTTATCAGTGAGACAGTCAAGTCCTATTTGGCGCCATCCGTGCCTATTCTCTGCAGCTTCAGAAACACTGTTGACAAATTACAGGCGCTCTCCAATCCAAGCACATTACAACCAAAATCGCCCATTCTAGTCACTACAAACTGATGTGAGTGCCAAGCATGGGCTACATGTGGTATGGAGAGGAGTTCCTAATTAACTTGCTACGCTAACCGTTCACAAATGGCTACTCTGTTTGTCACAAAAGGCAAACAAGGTTAGACGTATCTATAGAGAAAAAGGGGTCGGAGTCGGCTGCTCTCATGTTCCAGGAACTGTCCAAGTTCTATGGCTTCTTGGCGAGCACATCCAGCGGAGCGGCGTTGTTGATTGGCCGGTGGTGACGAGCAGGCTGCTTGTCGTTGTAGTCCATGCTGAGCAACTCAGGAGCCATGGCAGCCGCATTGCTGTGCCTATGTTCTTGAAACATGACATGAGTAGCTCGCACTTTGCTCCTTTTACCCTGAAAGCAAATCGTAAACATCAGTTAGCGCAGAGCAAGCAACACAATCGAATGTATTCTGTGAGTATGTGGTCTGTGCTGTACAAGTGAGTGAGTGGTAATCTACAGAGGAACGCCCTTACCTTTTCATGTACAGCTTCAGCCGAGGCATCTACATCCAGATTTACACCTGCAATGACAGACATGTCACGTTTCAGTTCATCATCCACACATCAATGTTCATACAATGCATACCGGGGATTTGAATTAAGAAAAGCAGCACTGCAGTAGGTTCAATTCACTACACTAATAAGAAAAATTAGGTGAATAATTTGAAGATATCAGGGGCTATACCAAAAGTAAATGGGCCTAAATGAGTAGTAATGCTAATAATCAAGTGGCAAGAACCGAGAAGTATTTGCCTTTGTTTTTCAGTTATTCCTTGGTGGGTGAGTTCTCGGATGGCAGTAATCGGCATTGAGCGGCACGAGGCCGGCAAATTTGCGCTTGCCGCCGCTCTTACTTCCAGCACTCTCACCACTCAACCCGACAACAGAAACCTCTACAGTTTTGTCCTCTCCATGGACATGGACAGTGTTTGCACCTGTGCTCTCGGCTCCCTTCCCTTCCGTCACCTCATCCTTCTTGGAATCTCCATGTCCCGGCGCTGCCATTATCTTCCGATCTCTCAACCATTTCCGACCGGTTAACAAAGCCGCATTGTCGCTCAAACGTTCCTGCATTTGTCAGGAAAACAGGGAAGAGCTTATACAATTAGCATTTTGTTGTTCACCACTAGAAAAGTAATACTACAGCCAGAATCCACTAACCTTGTGTGCTTCAGCTGTGGAGGCAGATAGAGAAGACAAGGATAGCAGAATCGCCAGGAGAACACCTGCACACCTCACTCCCATTTCAGCAACCTTTGGCGAGAGCTGCCGATTCAGAACCAGAAGCAGAGCAAAGAAGAGGTTTAGGTGGGCAGGTGCAGGGCTTTATAAGGAGTCAGCCACAGTGATCAGCTGAACTGAACTGCATTCTCGGCAGCAGCAGCAGCAAATGACAGTCAAAGCCAGCCACTCCGTATTCAAATCGCCCATCTGACAGCCCCCCTCTAGAATACCAAACTGTCCTGGCTGTGTCGTGCCTTTCCCCGTTTCTTAATCCGCGGCCTTGTCGCGCTCGCTCACCGATGCAGTGGTCCTCGCGATTTGGTTGGCCTGCACATGGAGGATGTCAAAATTCTTAGCTAGGCCGGGTGCCGAGCCGATCAGTTCTCGATCGATCTCCGGCGCGCGCACGGCGCACCGGCCACCCCGGAGTTCCAGGCAGACGCGAGGTTCGGTTCCGTGATCCCTCGCTTGTATCTGAGGCTTCTGCCGCCGATCCGGCACGCATTTCTGCTCTGTCGATGCGAATGGAAGAACCTAGCTGCTGGTTCTGTTTCGAATTTTCGGGCCGCCGTATGTGCCGTGGCGCTGGTGCCACTGGAGCTGATCAAACGGCAGTGAGATGTGGTGTGCGAACCTTGTGTGCATGGGAGGCAGTAAACATCAAGCTCCCCTTTGTTGTATGAAATCCAACTTCCCATAGTGCTTTTTGGGGGGCACGTAGGAACATCACTAGCTAGATTCCTCCAGAGATCCGCCACCGTACGTACGTGCTCGCTCCGCCACGAGTACCAATTACTTGCGCGACCATCATTGCGCTTAATGACTTGCGCGATACGGAGTTAAACAAGACAGCAACTGTTCCATTGCTAGCTCCTGATGATTCTCTTATGCGCGACGTGGCACAGAGCCATTGGTCACTCCGAGGCCGGGGCCAGTCTCGCTCTCGCAGTGTGATCGACCCAGTCCCAGCAAGCGGTGGCGAGATCGAGAGGGCCGGATTATTAAAGCTGATCGTGGGAGCCTTGGAGTTACCTAAACCCAGGCCACGTTGCTTAACAGTCAAGATTCTCGCCCTAGTAAGCCGTAATTTAGGCCCTAATGTTTTGTTTTCTTCAACCCTGGCTGCCCCCTTCCCGGTCAAAGATCTGGCGCCAACTGCATAGTCCTGGCCGGAATTTAAAAATGCGCGGGTGAGATCGGACGAGGATCACAACCCGGCCGAGACACTGGTTTTGGGGGCCTGTGTGATGCGTGTCCCTACCTGACAGCGTCAGGTTCTCGTGGTGCTCCAGCATCTGAACTCTGAACCTGGCCGCGGTCTCCTTACCCTGTGTGCCGCACGGGCGCCGCAGCTGAGCCCCACGTGCGGCAGAGGAGGTTTCAGAGTCGCAGCAGTACGGTACGAACGAGCAAAGGTTCCAGTCACAATTGGCCGCGCCGTGCTGGCCTGTGCTGCTTGTCTTTTCCATCCGTCCGTGCAATGCGGCTGGGGGACTTGGGCCTGGAATGTTGGTAGCCACGACGCCCAGCGTCGTTGTCGATCGGTCGGCGAACGCCGGGAAGACAGGGAGTGGAACGGCGGCTGGGGGTTCGTTCGTCATCGTCAAGCCGACTGTTTATGTTCAGTCCTTGAGGGCAGCTTTGTCGTTAGGCAGGTTCTGCAGAGCATGACAGGTCCGGCAAAGCCGCCGCGTCTCTGCGGAAGCGGAACGAGTCGGCGTGCGACGATGCCGTGCCGGTTCAGCGGCAAACGGCCACGAGCGCTGGGACTGGGAGGAGCAGTGGGCCGCCGCTGGAGCGTACGAGGGCATTGTGTGGGCGCGGCGGCGGCATTCACTTTTCACAGATTAGGCCTTGGGCTGTGGGTGAAGGAGATCGGCGGACCAATTTACAATTGGGCTTCGGGTGCTTCATTATTCGACAGTGAGCGGCAAGCAGCCCAAAAAGATTTATGAATTGGATGGGGGCCTCCCTTCGTCTCGTCTCCTTCCCCTGTCCGTCCCTCTTAAACCCAGCCATCCCGTCATTCCTCCTCCCTCGACGTATAAACCCTAGCTCTTATCCATTCCCCTCGCTTCCCCAAGCGTCACGCGGAATCACCACAAGCACACCGTCACCCCTCGGCCTCGGACGTCATGGCGCCGGCGCTCAGCAGGAGCCTGGGGGCCTCCTCGGTGGCCGCGCTGCGGCCGTGCCCGTCGTCGCGGAACGGGCTCGTGCCGCAGTGGAGGAGGGCCGCGGCAGCAAATTGCGCTAGGGGTGTGAGGTGGGAAGCCAGGAGGACGAAAGGTAAGGGGAGGATGGTCGGATTCAGGTGCGACGCCGCCGTCGCTGAGAAGCCCGCTGGGGAAGAGGAGACGGCCGGCGAGAAGTTCGAGTACCAGGCCGAGGTGGGCAAACTAGTCTTGAGAATTTCGTGCCGTTTGGTCGAATTTATGATTGGGGTGCCTTTATTTCCCCCTTTTGAAACATTGGATTGGGATGCCTAAATTAAATGCTGCCGCGTTTCCTTGAATTCAGAATTCAATGTTGCTGTAATGGGCACTCCACTGTTTTAAATTCTACCTTTGCGGACTCTCAGTTCAGTGGTTGGTACTTATATTGTTTAATAATGTTTCTCACTGGCATGCAGGTCAGCCGATTGATGGACTTGATTGTGCACAGCTTGTACAGCCACAAGGAAGTGTTTCTCCGTGAACTTGTAAGGTTAGTTTTCTTCCTGATATATATTGTACTACTGAATCTGAATTGACCTAACGTCAGTACCAAATAAGAATCGTTGTGTGCCAACCGCATTTCAACATTGTCTGATCATCTGATCTCAATGCAATTTATGTTGTCATACAGCAATGCAAGCGATGCATTGGATAAGCTGAGATTCCTTAGCGTAACCGATTCCTCTGTTATGGCTGATGGTGGCGAGTTGGAAATAAGGATTAAGCCTGACCCGGATGCTGGAACAATCACGATTACGTGAGTTTCTTGTTAGTCACAACCATTTCACTCGTCAATTGTGATTAAAATTATTATTCAGCCTTATTTTGTGGATCTTACAGTGATACTGGCATTGGGATGACTAAAGATGAGCTCAAGGACTGTCTTGGAACCATCGCGCAAAGTGGCACCTCCAAATTTTTGAAGGCTCTAAAGGTGCAGTTGTTATCTCTCATTCGTCTAGTCACTTCAGTCTTGTAGAACGATGATCTGTTTGTATCTCTTTGTTGACAAGAATTTGCTTGCTCTGTTTTGTTCAGGAAAACAAAGATCTTGGTGCAGATAATGGACTTATTGGTCAATTTGGTGTGGGATTTTATTCGGCTTTTCTTGTTGCAGAGAAGGTATATACTATGATTATCTATCCTATATCTTGGGTTGGTGAATCTGCAACGCTTTCCTAGAAGTTGTTGACTCCCAAGAGTTTTGAGTTCCACGAGCAGTAAATATTCTCTATTTTCTTGGTACTTAGCAGATTCTTCGTCACCTTGCAGGTTGTGGTGTCCACTAAGAGTCCAAAGGCAGACAAGCAATATGTGTGGGAGGCTGAGGCTGAGAATAGCTCCTACATTATCAAGGAAGAAACTGATCCTGAGAAAATGCTGGCACGTGGAACACAGATTACTCTGTACTTAAGAGTAAGAAACTGGACTACTGGACTCTTGTATTATAGCTTTACTAGTAAAGTGTCCGTGCGTTGCTACGGACTTAAAAAACAAAACACTCCTTATGACTTAAATATAAATTATTACACACTATAATTATTAGATATATACAGTATTATTGACATTTTTTACATGAAAGATCATATTTATATTACCGTTGATGTTTCTTAGTATACCATTTTATATATCAAAAGTAACAATTTTTTATCATTTTTTACCATATTTTAAAAGTTTTATCCGAAAGAAAAAATCAATTCACGCAGTCTACAAAATAGCACTGCATTGCAACATGATTTTGAACTTAAAAACTTGCTCCAATAGAAAAAGTTAAAACACGAAAGTTGTAGATCTCGTCGAGACCTTTCCGAAACATATGTGAATCATATTATTTGGACTTTGAAGCTAGAAGATATGAGCCCCGCACAGAGACCTGTGCAGAGGAGTCCGAATCAGAACAAATATTTTTATATCGCATATTTGGAAACCAAAACAGCGATATCTAGACTTCCATTGAATACCAAAATTGTAGAACTTTTTGAGAGCTACGATATAGAGTCTGAGTTTACTTAATTTAAGCTCCGGGTGAGGGAGTTATGATTTTTGAAATTCGATACTTGATATGGAAGGTACAAAACTGATTTGGATTCAATCTTTAACTTTGTGGACACAAAGTGAACGACCGTACCTCAATTAATAGATTGTAGAGATAAGACCTTAACTCCTAGCAGAGTACTTATTTGCCATGTTGTTGAGCTACAGGATGATGATAAGTATGAGTTTGCTGACCCTGCAAGGATTCAAGGTTTAGTTAAGAACTACTCTCAGTTCGTCTCATTCCCTATATACACGTGGCAGGAGAAGTCAAGAACAGTTGAGGTAGGATTGTGATTATGTTTTGTGATTATGCAGAGTTGAGGTAGGTTGCTGTGTTCCATTTCACTAATGTACTTTTGTTTGAACAGGTTGAAGAGGAGGAAGAACCAAAGGAAGGTGAAGAAACTTCAGAGGTCAGTTGTGTTTTTTTTTATAAAAAAGCCTACTCTCTTTTTTGTGTTGTGTTGTCCAACATACATCCTCCTTTTATTACAGGGCGAAAAGAAGAAAAAGAAGAAAACTATCACGGAGAAATACTGGGATTGGGAATTGGCTAATGAAACAAAGCCCATCTGGGTAAGCTGACACCAATTTATGTGGTACCACAACCTTGCTTTTCATCACTACAATAATGTGGAATGCGTTCCATAACTTCATTAAGAACTGTGTTTCTATTTCTATAGGAGAAACTGAATTTTATTTTTTCTTCCTTCCATGCAGATGAGAAATCCAAAGGAAGTCGAGAAAACTGAGTACAATGAATTCTACAAGAAGACATTCAATGAGTTTTTGGATCCTCTTGCATACACTCACTTCACCACAGAGGTCTGTGTTGTTTATCACAGTTCATGTTTTCTTATGTTTATTATGCACCTTAGATATTTACATGACTTGTGATCTAAACAGGGTGAGGTGGAGTTTAGGAGTGTTCTATATGTTCCAGGAATGGCACCTCTTAGCAATGAGGAGATAATGAATCCAAAGACTAAAAATATCCGGTTGTATGTTAAAAGAGTTTTCATATCAGATGATTTTGATGGCGAGCTGGTATGTCACCTGTTGTTACATCATTACATTTTTTCTTTACAGATTAATGTTGAGGTTGAATGAGATTTTGTATCATTTGCTTGCAGTTCCCCAGATACTTGAGCTTTGTGAAAGGTGTCGTTGATTCAAATGATCTTCCTCTCAATGTTTCGCGTGAAATCCTTCAAGAAAGTAGAATTGTAAGTTCTGGAAAATCACTTCTCATATAATGTAATTCACACTGGAGGTTCTTACAGTTTCAATATAATCACTATGCTTCGTATGTTTCAGGTCAGAATTATGCGTAAGAGACTTGTTAGGAAGACCTTTGACATGATCCAAGAAATTGCTGAGAAGGATGACCAAGAGGTAAGAATGAATACTTCTCTTATCCTCAGAGATTGCTGAGAAGGATGTGTTTGAAGTTTGTTCTTTGTTGCCATTTATTCTGCAGGACTACAAAAAATTCTGGGAGAGCTTTGGCAAGTTCATGAAGCTTGGTTGCATCGAGGACACAGGAAATCACAAGCGTCTTGGTCCTTTGCTACGATTCTACTCTTCCAAAAACGAAAATGATTTGATTAGTCTTGATCAGTACGTGGAAAACATGCCTGAAAACCAGAAGGCAATCTACTACATTGCTACGGATAGTCTTCAGAGTGCAAAGACTGCTCCTTTCTTAGAAAAGCTTGTTCAGAAAGATATTGAAGTATGCAGACAACGTATTATGGATCAGATAATTTATTCCTGATTCGAAGCAATGTTTTTACTCATAGTGTTGCTCCTTTTCCCTTAGGTTCTCTACCTTATTGAGCCGATTGATGAGGTTGCCATTCAGAATTTACAAACATACAAAGAGAAGAAGTTTGTTGATATTAGCAAGGAAGATCTAGAATTGGGTAAGTAAATGGAGTTTCTATGTGGTTTGATATAATGTTTGTCAGTGCCATGCTGATACATATTTGCTGTTATAGGTGAAGATGACGAGGACAAGGAGAAAGAAAGCAAACAAGAGTATACTCTTCTATGTGACTGGATAAAGCAACAGCTTGGTGATAAGGTTGCCAAGGTGCAGATATCGAAACGACTCAGCTCTTCTCCATGTGTTCTCGTATCTGGCAAATTTGGTTGGTCAGCCAACATGGAAAGGTAACTTTATGGTTGATTTCATACACAAGCTGATTGTTTAGCTTAAAGCCTTAAAGCTGGACCTTTCTCTCTCTTTATTTTATCACCAAAAAACATGATAATGTCTTTCTTCAATCTGATAGGCTCATGAAAGCACAAACACTTGGTGACACATCAAGCTTGGAGTTCATGAGGGGTAGAAGAATTTTTGAAATCAACCCCGACCATCCTATTATCAAGGACCTGAGCGTAATATTTTCTTGACTCCATCTTATCTTCTTGTTACTTGTGTCTGTGCCGACTTTTCTATGATGCTCCCTGTGGATGCAATAGTCTAATAACATGCCCGGTAAATGTTGCTCATGTATATAGGCTGCTTGCAAAAACGAGCCTGAAAGTGATGATGCCAAGAGGGCTGTTGAGTTGTTGTACGAGACTGCCCTGATCTCCAGTGGATATACCGTAAGTACAACAGACCTATGTCCTTTGTTGATCATTCGTAGTTATGATGATAACAGTGATTGTTGACTTCCATTATCCAGCCTGAGAGTCCAGCAGAGTTGGGGGGCAAGATCTACGGGATGATGACCATGGCCCTTGGTGGCAGATGGGGAAGATCGGACTCGGATGAGGCTGCCACAACCAGTGAAGCCAGTGTTGAGGCAGACTCTTCTGAAGGTGCAGCGACAGAGGTAGTTGAGCCCTCTGAAGTGAGGACTGAGAGTGACCCATGGGAGGATTAATGCGTTTCAGGCAGGCATTGTTTGTAACTTGGGAGGTGCTAGAGCAGAAAAGAAACATGAGTAGCACACCGCAGCGAGATTTGTGATTTGTTGAAAAATTCCTGGCGAGGACATTTCAGTTTGGCGACATAGATCTCGTTGGGGTTGTGTAGCGAGCGTGAATTTTGTAGGCTATAGTCATTCAATGAAGAGTTGTATTCAATAGTTCAATATGCGTGGTGCATATGTTGTCCTTAGAATTCCTGCCCTGGGGGTGCATATGTTGTCCTTAAAATTCCTGCTCCGGTTGGTGATGTGGAGAGTGTCGCACTGCATACCTCTCCAGGGTCCAGGCCGCTCCCCCGCAAACTACCACGAAACGGCTCTCCAATCAGGTAGTTCGTTGCCCATATTCACAGTTCATGTGCTGGAATTGCTCTTAGCTCCCGCTCGGTCCCCGCCCCAGCAAAGCCTCCGCCACGCTCGGTGAACCCAAGAAAAGAGACGTGTCGGATCATTCAAGCAGCACGCGACGAAGTAGACATGCGCTCAGAACGTTGTCCGATCCGGCGTCGCTGTTGCCGGAGCTCTCACTCACATCCACCTCGGGCGAGCCGGCTGGCTGCTCGCACACACGGGCGGAATCGCGCCAGCGTAGCGCGTACGGCCGCGCACGGGTGGCTTCATCAGCTTCGTCTGCCTCTGCCCAACCATTTGTCCTGGAACGCTGGCGACACCGGCAGAATATACTGAAGCATGTCTCATATTGTGTGCGCCGGTTGTCCACTTCGGTGGTGGCTGTAAAGTGAACAGTAGTTTCGCTGTTTATGGGTGGTCAAGAAGTTGCATTTCCCCCCTCCCCTTCACAAGCTGCTCCAGAGATCTGGTGTGTGCTTCCTTTAGTTTTCCTAAGTTGTAACGACCAATATTCATTCGACACGGAAAGTTTATTTGTTCCCTTGAGCGTGCTTATGAGTGCGTTTGGTTGCCAGAATCTAGAGAGGGAGCTCCAAATGGCTATTTGCCTACTTCTAAGAGTGCGTTTGGTTGCCAGGAATCAGAGAACCAATTAAGCCCTCACCATGTTTGATTCATAGATCAAAGAGAGAGCTCCAAATTTGGTGGGAAATATATAATGTAACACCTAGCTTCTTTAGTGATTCAAGCAGAATTGTCAAATATAGGATCCTTTCAACATTCTCGGTTCCCATTTATGAGTGTTTAGCATCTTTGAAGCATTCAAACAAAAGCACTGGAACTAACACAACGAATATTTATCGCATAGGCGCGTGCATCACATTACTTCGTGGAGCAGCTGCAGTTTCAGTTGCTCGCTACAGGCATATAACCACTGTTACTGCACTGTGCATCGTAAATGCACGCTACCCAGACAGAATTTCTAAGCATCGATGTAAGGCCGCAGAGATTTTCATTCACCAATCCCAGTGCTTCTGTGGTGGGGGCTCCTTTTCAGCTCTGAACACAATAAAAACCCGGCATATGCATGACGCAGTTAAAAGGCTTCAGTAGCAACGCGATGAGCTAGCACTGCAGCGCTGCCGCTCCGGCAGTAGCAGCATCAGTTATGCGTCTGTGCCTGCTTGTTCGTGAATCAGATGGAAACTTTGCTCGTAACGTATGTGCAGCTGGCCTTCTCTTCACATTTGAAACCCGTCCTGCGATGGCCTCATGCTCAAGTCCTGCGAACCCAGGGACGAGTACGCCATCTGCGTAACGTCACTGAATGACCCATTCAATGCGTGGGGCATCTGCTCAAGAATCGGAAAATTAATCAGCTTCATTATCCGGATGCAACGAGCGTTAGTGTCTGACATGCAACTTTGCTTTTATCAGCTTCATTATCCGGATGAAACTTTGCTTTTATGGATGTTTTCGGTCACAAGTTTGAAAACTAGGAACTAGGATGGTGGTAGAGCCTACCTAAATTTAAGACATATGCTACCTCTATCAGAAGAAATGACGATATGTAGGTGTTGAACTGGTTCTTTGAATGCTGGATTATAGTTGACAGATCTTTAGGAGCAATCAGTGTTACTTCATGGTAGCTTTAAACATATTAACTACTAGTTCAAGATTACGTCTTGTGGTGATTTCACTAGAAATAATTGTCTGACATGCATGATTATTAAGGGGATGCTAACCTGGGATCCGTCTTTTGTACTTAGTTGTGCTTGTATAATTCTTCTGAACACATCTGGATTGGTCATGCCAGCAGCACCTCCCTGCATCAGGCCTGGTTGCGATAATTGCAGTTGTGGGTGCATCATATCTGGTGAGAATCCAATGGAAGATGAAGGGACCCCAGGAAAGCGAAGAAGCTGATTTTAAGACGAAGAAAAACTGGTTTGTTAGATTGCAATAGATAGTTTGTAAAGGGAAACATGATCGTGACATGCTACTCACATCTTTTGACAGAAGACCTTCTATATTCAGGTCAAGCCTTGGGTTTACTGTTGCAAGCTTCATCGATAAGAACTGCAAGAAAAGAAAATTTGGCATGAGGGTTGATCATATTTATTCAAAATACTAATCAGGTATCAGTATCCTGTGATTATATTTCCCATAGTGTATCATGAAAGCACGTTTCAAAGCTAATAATTCCTTAGTTCACACAAGCTAGCAGATTCTCAGGCACAATGACCAATGGGGTATGCTAGTAGTTACCTCGACTTGTCTTTGTAGGGATTGAACATAGTTGATGATCTCGTCCAGCATCACCGCCTTTCCTGTGACCTGAATTCAGTACATACAGAAGTCATAAAGATGCTAGTAACATTTGTAACGAAGTTAGCAGTAATAGAAAACTTGGATTTTCTTCCGTCCACAGAAGTACACTCACCTTGCTGCAACCGGGAACAAGGTCTTGCAGAAGCTTCATCCTCTCACTGATCTTCTCCCTTCTCAACTGCACAAAAGATACGGCATTCAGCAGCATTATCAACACCACTTTCTGCATAACACTGATATGCCACTCAATGAACAACTCCATACCCTTTCTGCAAGGCTGTGGCTGTTAGTTGCCTGCCCGCGCCGAGCCCGGACATGGATGTACTCTTCTTTCTGTGACTCGGAGGTGTCTTTAGCTCCCTTCCCTTTCGACTTGCCGGTGGTTGTCGCTGGGCTGCTCTCCTCTCCTTTGTCTTTGCTGTGGACGCTCTCGTTTGCAGAATCAGCAGGCAGGTTGGAAGACTGAACCTGATCAGCTCCCATCTTCATCAGCCAAAACGCACACCCATTTGACATCCGAGTTTAGCTAGTCGAAAGACTGATGGAAGACAGTGGAAAAAGGTTCAGACATGAGTAAGAAAAGCGCTCACCTCGTTTGGCCTTCTTCTCTTTTTGGAGTCCGACGTCCCTTTGGACGAGCAGTCTCCACCGGCCGCCTCCGAGCTCGGCACCTCGTCGTGGCCGTTCCGGCCGAGCTCCGGCTCGCCCTTGTCGTTCCCGTCCTTCCTCTGGTGATCCAGGAGCGCGGCCTCCGAGGAGCCACTGAGCGCGTTGTTCATTGGCTGATGATCGGCTGCACCGAAACTAGCGTTGGCGCCCATCACCCCGCCGCCGCCACCACCACCAAAGCAAGATGCCCGCGCGGCGCGCTCGATGAACCCCGAGTCCACCGGGAAGTGACCGAGGCCTTGTGGGAGGAACCCAGGCACCGGAGCCAAGAAGCCAGCCCCCCGCGCGGCCGACATGGCGCTGACATCGGAGAGACCCATGGCCTGGGAGGTCGATGCCCACAGGCCGGCGGACGCGAAGGAGTCCATCATGGGGGCTTGCTGCTGCGTCGCCGGGCACGGGAAGGCGGCGCTGAATTGGCTCTGCCACTCCACCGGGATGCCTGCGGCCCCGGAGTTGGCCCTGTTGCTTTCCATCCCTTTCTCGTTGCTCTCGTTGTTCATGTCCATCGATCTTGGTCACACCCACGCTGCAATGCAGAAGTGGCAGGGAACTACCTGTCCCAGCAGAGATAGCTAGGCCACTATAGCACACAGAGCTCAGCAAAGGTCAACAGACGAATCAGAGAAGCGAGAGCCTAGAGAGAAGATGAACAAGCTCTTCCGCCATTGGCCAGAGCTGCATGGGCAATATGATAGCTGGAGCAAGCAGGGAAGGCGGAGCTCTCGTCACAGCCTATGGCAGGAAAAGGAAAGATGCCCACTGCAGATGCTGATGCTATCTGTTCCTGTGAGAGGCATGCATAGGAAGAAGAGCTAGGAAAGAGGGAGGAGCATAGAGTATACTAACAGAGAACTAGGAAGGGCTCGCAGGCAAAGCCTTGTTACATTTATAGGCTACTTAGCACTTGTTCACTAGTTGTTGTTTCATCACCAGTAACTAGTATATGTAGCTTAGCAGGCAATGGAAGGGAAGGCAAGGCAATGGAGCCAACCGCTTTACTACTCTTCCTAGTCACCAGACTCACCACCCCCATGGCCGGTTTGGTTTAATAACCTTAATAAGGGAGCTTATTTTTAAGAGGTGCCTTCCTTTATCTTTGCTAACAGCCCTTTAATCATGCTGTTTACCTTTGCTTTTGTTTACTTACTTGCTGCTACTACTTACACAGAGAGCAAACGTAAAGAGAAAGGGGAGCTGAAGAATGAGTTCACTCAGAGGCAGTATAGCATTGTTCACGGGCATCCCTGACACTGCCAACTCTCACAGGCATTTGTTTATCGGCTCAACTGCTCGCTTTCTCAAGGAGCCTGACTGTAAATTATGCCCCCCTACCTCTCATCATTATTTGACTGTTGCAATTTTTAATGCTCGACACGCCCAATTATTTACACGCCCTTCATGATCGGCATGATTAGTTTTGTTGAAGAAAATGGTGGTCAACATTAGCAGGGGGTGCCAACCGAGGCGTTACTTACCCCACAGCAAAGCAAACCTACTTTCATTTCATCCACAATTTTTTTTTTTCTCTCCCTTCTCATTTTCTCCTCTGTTCCTTATGGCCTCTAACCATATACGTATAGACTGATGAGTCCAGCTTTCAAATTGGGACTTCAAGTTTGATAAGTCTAGGTGAAATCAAAAGGGAACCAGGGTTAATTAGAGCGTTAAGCTTTAAACAAGTGCAGGTTTCAGGCAGCTCATGAAAGAGATGCGCTCCAGGTTCAGATTCTCCTAATCTCAATCTTTCTCTGCAGCAAATAAACAAGTAAAACTATTCGTTAGCCTCGGGAAGCATGAACGCTCGAATCTAGCTTTAGATTAGTTAAAGCCCCCCACCCATGCAATACTTTTATTCGCTCCAAACACGCTTTTGCCCCCGGCATTAAGCTTTTAAGCTTGGGTTTTGAGAAAAAGCACCAGGAAGGAAGCTGATAAATCTACCCCCTTCTTCCATGGTCACTAAATACTAGTGCAATCAAGAAGTGGCCTGCAAGTTACAAGTTATTCCCTGCCCGCAGCTTACCTCTTGCTTTACCTTGCTTTCAGCCACAGCACAGCTCAGCTGCCTTTTTCTCTCCTCATCTGCCTGCCATTAGCGGCACCCTCGCCAAGCTGCTCACTCTTAAAGGGGTTGAAGGAAAAGCAACAAAACCGAATCTTGAGGAAAATGTAAACTGGAGACTGGAAAGGATACGACTTCAAACTCCCCAGAACATGGACCACAGGCTACGTAGATAACAAGTCTTGATAGATTCCTAGCCGCATCCAGCTTTCTTGTTCCTGAGGAGGAGGAGAAGACCGCAGCCCAATAGGGGCTAGCCCTACGCGCCTCCTTCGCCATCCATGTCTTGTTGCCGCACTCCTTTTGTTCGGTTTTGTGCACAGCAGCGCTGGCCAGCCTCGGCGCGGTGCATTCACCCGTGCTGCTCCTGCAGGCTCGTGCAGTCATTGAGGGATGGGAGAATGGACCCGACCATCCGCCAGATTATCTTCTCGTGCATCATTATGCTCGCCAGAAAGGTTGCCGCAGATCTGTGTCTTCTTTTCCAATCATTGTCATACATATTCATATGTACCATATGCTCGCGCATCCGAATGTGCCTGCATCAGAACGGGATAATGCGATATGATCAATTCAGAGCTTGCCTGTCAACAGTAGCTTGACACAGGAGGAGCTGAGAAATAAGAGCATTAGTTTTTGATTTTCTTCCTCAAAAGATGAAAAGAAACACAATATTCATATGGATCAGGCTTCTTGTGTCTAGGTCCTACCTGTCGGCAACCAGTGCCAAGTGAGGTCAGAGGATTCCTGCAAACAAAACAGCTCCAAGAAATACCAGCCAAAGAACTCAACGTAAACAAATGGAACAATGCCTGCATGGATTAGCTGGCAATCGTCTCTTTTCGGGGTAAGTCTAAAGGTTAAAAAACACACCCATGTTATATGAAGATAAGATTTTGACATCGGATTCGTTCAATTCACAGGAGCTGCTCCCTCCCTATATAGACTGTCCTGCTGCTTGACAGCTTCAAGGATGCTCCCTTTTTTTTCACTACAATAAAACTGCACTGTTGTGCAACTCAAAAGTTGAGTCATCAGAAGAGTATTCCAACAAATGGTTTGGGACTTTGAATCAGAAGATAAATGATAGCATTATAAAGACCAGAATAGAAACAATTTGGATGGGACATGCTAAGCTTCTTCAAAGTAAAAGAATGATCAAACCAAATCCACCACGCCTATCATAATTCGTACATGCTTAAAAAGTTTGTGCATACAGTCACTGGAGAGATGTGTTGATCAGCAGAGAACACAAAAGCAGTCTTAAAGGGATCATTACCAAGAATGAATGATGAGGGTTGAACATGGATGATTCGATTACAGTACAAATAAGTTGAACATGGATGATATATATCTCAACATTGTGAGAACACCTGTGTGCTATTTCAGCATTCGATTCCCATGTGCTAGGGTACAGGATCTCTAATTGTGCTTAGGAAAGCGTATGTTACACCTTTCTGAAAACCATAAACAAAGCACAGTCCGTGGCAAAGCCAGCTGCACGCGAGATGCAAGTGCGTATATTTTTAGTAAAGGTCTATGTTAGGTGAACCTTGGGGGGTTATGATCATCCGAACCAAGACTCCAAAATTACCCATTATTCTAAATCCTAATTACACATTATGTCGTACGCTAATGGTCTTATAATACTCAAGAGTAGTGATTAGAGCTGTAACCTAGAGATTAAATTGCAAATTACATATCTGGGGAACACTAAAGAACTATCCCCAAGAAGGGAAATAAACTAATAGAGTTGATAAGGGCAAAAGACAGCTTATTTTTGTCGAGGCCAACCTGTTAATGATTGGCATGGTGCTAAGACAATTCTACTGTATATCATACAACATTATGTGCGTGTGCATCTGTGTATGCGTGCGTGCGTTTGTAGCCTTGTGTATGAAGGAAACAAAGTAACAAATCACAAACATAATGTACCAGATCTGGTTACTTACTAGTGTAGTCTCTGCTTTTTTCGGTGCCTATTTCAATGCCTACCCAATTTTGTTAGTTTATCTCCAAGATATTAAAAAAAAATTATTGTGCTTATTAATGCTATAAATATATTGTTCTAGATGGAAACCAGTCTTTTTGAGCGACTCTCTGAGTTCACTCTCCGGTGCTGTCCCTAAAGTAGTCAGACATCAAAACATGGCAACGATTGTGTATATCCTTCCTCTTCGCCTTGATGATGGATCTTAACAAATCTCATATAGAGCCTTCACAACAAAAAGGAGATATGTAAATATAAAACTAAAGAAAGATATTCAAGCTTAGCTCATTCAAGATTTGAGATCTTCATAAGGAAAATGGGTTTTCATGCAACCATTGCGCCAGTAATGAGAGCTGTCTGTCTCTGTTCACAAAATTTGATTGAAGGCAGCAATCCAGCTTTAAGCTTGGAAATGACTGATAAGCGTCCATTTGCATCAAAGGTCTCCCTTGTCTTGTTCAAAGATCCCTACATCCACCAGGCAGTAATAACAACATCACGGTGGAAGTGATTACACCCCACAACATTGTGATCTTTGTCCGCGTCACAAATATCGTTCTTTACTGTGTTCCATTTAACATAATTGGCTAATTGCAATAATTTCTTGTACAGAACACTCCGATGTCCTTTCCGAAATCAACGAACAGGGCAGCAAGTAAAGTATCAATACTAGCTGTACTAAGGTAATGGCCTTCCAGAAACATAACATTTTTAACACATGAATTTCACAGTTACGGATGAAGAAAACATTATATCAAATGTGTAGTATCAGTTTTTTTTTTTCTCAAAGCATGTAAAAGGTACAGCCCATGGGGTAGCTAAGCTATTACCACTTTGCCCGTGTCCTTTACTGCACTCTGGAACTCGCTCTGTTTCACAAAAAAAATCAACCAAGACCAATATGCATACTGGATTTTTTATTTATTAAATAGAAAAACCCCTTCTGATATGACGCTTCACAATGATAATATTGTAGCTTACAAGACCACTTTGTGATATCAACCTACCATTAGTCTGTTAATAATTCAAGTTTCAAGTTCAGGTGTAGTGACACAAACTAAAAATGAACCATATCACACATGCATTACATTAGTACACTAAGAAAAACCTGCATTAAGTATTTACCAAGTCATTGATGATCTCTAGTCTGAAACTACATTTAGCTGAGTTTAATAACACTTTTGCGTAGGGCATACATCTCAGATACCTGTTCAGTTTTGAATCATAGAGACTGAAAAGGACAATAATTAGGTTTCAAGTTGCTGAGACACAAGAGATGTCAATCATGTTGTTGGTTCAAAGCTACCATAGTATTCAATTGACATGCAATAAAGTCATGAGCTTCATGGCACATTAAGAATTCTTCACGAATGGACAATAATAACCATCACCAAACGGTTGTCTCACATGCTATACATTTTAGTGTAAGTCAAAAAGAAAGGAACATCACTGCAAGAAATTTTTTACCAGTAATCCCCGCAAGAACAAGACCCTTCTCTGAAATGATGATATCGATTTGCATCCCTCACAATTATGCACCTCCCATAAATCTTGCTTAGAAATTTTATGGCATTATGACAATCTCCACAAATCCTGAGGTTATTTACTACCCTTATAGGCGTGCCAGGGGCAGTGCTAATCAAACCGAAGGCGACTGCAAGCTTCTCGCTGTGAAGAGCTAGCGAGCTCTCTCTCACATCCTTGTCATCGATATCTAGCAACACTTGTGAAGTATCAGGTCTATACCCTGAGTTTTTCAACTGTTGACACATCTCACTTAACATCTTATATACATCTCTCTTTCTGGAGTGGGTTTTGTCCCCAGAGATGAACTCGTGAACCACACCATCAAGTTCCACTGAGCTGCTCCCTGGAATCTTGTGCATGCCACGATCAGACATCAGCTTCCTCACCTTATGCACTCCTCCCCAGTTACCATCTAGTGCATATATGTTGGATAGCAACACATACCCAGCGTGATCATTTGGAGCAGACTCAATAAGCCTATGGCCTGCCTTCTTTCCCAACTCCAATTTCTTATGAATTCTACAAGCACCCAATAGGGCCTTCAACATAGCAGCATCTGGCTCCACCGGCATTGTCTGAATCATCTCCTCAGCCTTCCCAAAGAACCCTGCACGACAGTACAGATCCACCATGCAACCATAATGCGCAATGTCAGGCTTAATGCCGTAAACAGTGGACATTCTCCCAAAATACCGAATGCCTTCCTCGACTAACCCCCCATGGCTACAAGCATTCAGTATACTGTTAAAAGTAATCTTGTTAGGCACCAATCCTGTTGACTCCATCTTAGAAAAGAGCTCCAACGCTTTCTCACTGCAACCATTTGCTGTGAAACCAGCTAGCATCGCGTTGTAAGTATCCAGGCTCCTCTTTGCAGCAATTTTATCGAACACATAAACTGCTCCCTCAATGAACCCGCATTTAGAGTACATGTTTATCAACGCCGAACTCAACTTCTCCTCAATCTCGACCCCTTTCCTGAAAACATAAGCATGAGCCCAGAGGCCCTGCGCAAGTGCCCCCAGGTGTGCAATTGCCGAGATGACGCTCACTAACGTCACCCTATCAGGCTCGCACTCCCGGCTTGCCAGCATCTCCCGGAACACCACGATTGCCTCGTCGTACTCCCCGTTTGCGACACACCACGAAAGAACTGTGTTCCACGAAACGCTGTCCCGGGACGGCATCCTTGCAAAGAACTCCCGGAGCGCGTCCTCATTCCCACCCTCCTGCGCGTACCCGCGCAGCAGGCAGTTCCAGGCGACCATGTCGTTGTCCGTGCCGCGGTCGAACACCCTGCGCGCGTGGGAGGCCATCCCGCAGGCGGCGTAGGCGTGGACGAGCCTGCCGCGCACGCGGCGGTGGGAGGCGACCCCGCGCTTCGCAGCGTGCGCGTGGAGCTGCGCGGCCGCGGCGGGGTCCCTCCCGCGCGCGCAGGACGCGAGGGCGAGCGCGTACGCCGCGGGGTCCGGGTCCGCGCCCGAGCGGAGCATGTGGTCGAACAGGCGGAGCGCGAGGTGCGGGTTGAGCCGCATGCGCGCCTCGTACGACGCCGACGCGAGAGAGGCGGCGGGGGCGTGGGCGTGCGCGTCGCATGGCGGAGCCGCCGGCTGCGGGTGCGGCTTGTTCGCGGCGGCGAGCGTGGTGGAGGTGAGGAAGAAGGGTACGGTAGGGGAAGGCATTATGCAATCGGCGGCGAGGGTGGAAACCGAAGTGGTGCCCACATGCGCGCGGCCGCGCCCGGCCGGCAACGGCAAGCCAAGGGAAGGGCCGCTGTGCGACGTGCGTCGAGCAGCGGATGAGGTTTCGATTCTTGGAAAGTGCCATTCCGACGTTCCGGCCCATGTCAGCTTGTTGAGGCCGAACTGTTGCGTTCGCGTTGGGCTTACCTCTCAGCTCTAGATGAATAGGCCCATTAAAAAGTAGCAGATCAGACCGGAAAAGGCCGTGGTCTTCTATTATGGACATGAGAGAAGGCCCAACTCTCTGTGGAGAATTGCCGAGAGCCCGAGCTCGTTCTTATTTGAACTCCAAATAAAAATGCATCAGCTTTCCATGTGATGTCTTGCGGTATGACAAGCAATCCAACGCATGATTTCTTCACATAACCGACCAATTTGGAGTTTGGACAAAAGTGACGCCAGAGTTGGCACTAATAAGCTCGGAGATGTTCAGACTTCAATATTCTTTTTTTTTTCTCACCAAGGTTCCCCTCAACTTTTCAACCATTCGTCTGCTCCCTTGTCACGTTTGCACTTGTGTTCGGCACTATTCGATCCTGCTCCACGTCAAGCTAATTCAGCTAGAGTAGAGCCCGCCTCCAAAGTCCGAACACGAACAGATCAGGCTATATATGCTCTCGCATAAACAACTCGACGTAGCCCGCAAAGCTGCACACTGACCGAATTCAGGAGAAAACTAATGAGAATCCACGCGAAAAGCCTTCCCAAATAAGAGGCGACTCGTTGCGCGACACCTGAAAGCGCCGCACCCGCGCGTCACGCGGCGCAGTGCAAAGCCACCCCGGCCCGGCGACGCTGACACTCTCGCGTCAGCTTTGACAGCGAGGGAGCGGGAGAGGGACGTGTGCGATGGCGACGCGCGCGCGAGCGTGCCGCCGTTAATCTAATAATCACCATGGCAATGAGATAATAATCTCTTTTTGCTCTTTGATAACCAGTGCCGCCACTGGCCAATTCACATGTCGTCTTGGGCACACCGCCTCGAGATAGTATAGTGGTACATTTTGTTAAGCAATAACTTACTGATTATATAGTGTATTAATCTCACTATCCTGATAATGCACGAGGGAGGTTGTTGATCTCATTCTCCTAACAAGTTTGATTGCACACATTAAATCTGTATCTTCTGTCTGGATGTAGTAGTATTATAAGTGAGGTTCCTTGCCCTAGCTAATGGCCTTTCATTATCCCTGTCATCCACATTGCTGCTAGTGCGTCATTATCTTATTAGTTAAGCTTAATTAATAAAAAGTAAATGCGTAAGCAGACTTTAACATGCGTGCCAAAGTTTGTTTGCATCATCTTTGGGTGACCCCAACTCGCGTACCGTTGTTTTGGCCTAATCTTAGGCATCAAGGTTTTCTTAGCTTGTATAACTTGTGGGATCCTTTTTCTTACCATCCACCACTAGTCTATAGCTACCAACTTGTGCTACATTCTTGTGTGTTTTGTATAATGTATCGGTCACATCAATTTATTTGATTTTCATGTTTTATTTCTTTGTAATCTATGCGTGTAACTTTTGTTCTCTTCGATCTCTTGGTGCAAAGGCACGTTCTCTCATCAAAATTTTAAAACGGAATCAGGTCAACATTTTTTGACATTGCTCTATTACAATACAAAGCTTGCAAAGACCGTAAATTTTAACAGCTATATGTCTTACTATCATCTACTTCATCTAGTCCCAAATTTCCTCTGATTCCCACTTGCCACTTTCCCAGTGGAGGTTGAGTTATATGAACAAGAATGTAGGTGAACGATTAAAATGACCAGTATTATTGTCCAGCAGAGCAGGTGACTTGCATGGAAGAATGAATAAAAAAATGGGGGCATTTGAGTTGCTGATGGGCTTATAATTTGTTGTAAAATTGGAGGAGAAAAGCTAAAGGGAAGGGACTTATATTTGGAATCTGGTAAAGTACTACGCTTCTTAATTAGATATTGCTAACTGAGATACATTTGTGCGCCGGAGAAAGCTAGAGAGATTAGAGCTTATCCATATGAGTCCAACGAGAGAAGAGTTCTTTGGAAGCAAATATGCAACCCAATTAGGCGCATCAAGATTGCTAATAATTTAAGGAGATGTGAAGAGAGCACACTTTATGTGAAGAAAGGGATGTTCACGCGCAAGTGCGCAACTTCTAGAAAAAAGACTTAATGATCGAACACAACTTGCACATTTCTTTAGAACATCACACAACTTTTTTTTTGCGCAGAAGAACATCACACAACTTGCACATTACATAATTATAAAAAAGTAAATGGCGTCAAATTAATTGGTTGTACGTGCATATGATGCACTAGGTATCGCTGTGATCCTTAAAAACTTGACAAGTAAGGTGGGTGACAAAGAAAGACACGAAGATACATAGATGTCTTGCGCGTATCTAGAGAAGAAATAATATTAGTATCTAATGCTCTCGCTGGTTGACAGGTCGATAATTCTTGACATGAGTAGTTAGTTTAGCATTGGCAACAAAAAACCTCCCATTATCAGGAACGTCATGTATTCTCTACCGGAGGGGGTATGTGGTTTAACAGTGAAATTGTAACCATTTCCTACAAAACAAGCATGATGCTCCATTAGATTAATTATAAACTTCTTACTTCTTAGTAGAAAAGGTATTCCAATGATACGAATGCTTAACTTATGATTCTTAACATATTATATCAATGACTTGCCAACTGATAAAAAACCGATTAGGCTTATTATGGTGTAACTAACATGTCCGGACGATTCTAGTCCCAATGTAGCTAGAAAAGTTTTGCATTATTTTTACCACGATTCTTTCATTGATGGTGATAGGCGACTTAGTGTATTCCTTTGTACTATATTTTGCAACAAAAAAAGGCATATATTACAAGTGGGTTTAAAATCAAGGACTTGAATTTTGAAAATCCTAAGTTCAGCTATGTGAGTAGCTTTCAAAATTTTTGTTACGTAAGATTGATGATTCATCAGAAGAGACTTCCTATTTTCAGCACGAGAGCTCCTCCGTACGGGCCACGAAGCACTCAGCAACCAAATATTTCCTGCACGTACGACATATCTTGCTCGGTGGAGTAACACGATGACGTCGAGAATCTCACATTAGTGCACGATTAACCCTGCACGCGTGCGATCACATCTCAGTCTCACGAATGCTGCATCAGCTCGCTGGTTGATGAGCTGCGGCTCCTGGTCGTGGAAATAAAGAAAGGCAAGCAGGCGAGGCGAGGCGACCGAACTGGCAGAGACGTGATCGTCCGTGTCGCCATCGGCCGGGTGGGCGAGGCGCACGGCGCCGCGACGTTTCGCGCCGCGGTTGGCGCAGGTGGCCGGTGCTCCTCCGTGGCCGGCACCGATTTGCCCGCCGGGTATGGCCTTGCCGGACCTCCGCTTATATTACGCCATGGCAAATCTGGCAAACATATGGATGTGCGCCCGCGTCAATTCGTTCGTTCATGGTCTCGGACAGGACGGGCTGGACTGGACTGGAGTGCCACTGCCAAGGCTGGAGGCTAATCAACGTACAGTACGGTGTTGCAGTGATTAACAGTCCGACTGGATGATGATGACGACGACTTTGGCGAAAGCCATCAGATAATTCTCGTCGAATATCTGTATGAGGATTTACCTTTTCTTTGCGGATGAAGTTTATAAATAAATAAAAAAATCTTTACTCAAATGGATAACAAGTTGTTGCAACTTGTAACCAATTAATGCTGTCGAGGAGTTGCTCCATCCAGTGATGGACTGAGCTCACTACTACTGCTAATCCTTTGATTTGACTTACCCAATTGCTGCTCACATTCTCCTCCATATTGCAGATTTTAGGTCACGGATCATGTGTATCTTTACCTTTTTCATCTGCCTCTTCTGTTTAGTTCCAAATAATCCAATGTATGCGCTCGCGGGCTAAAAGGCAGTGCTTTTGCTTTCCTGGCTATAAATAGTTGAGCCGGCAATGCTACTGTTGTTTGGTCATGCTTTCGTGCAAGAACTGTAATATAGCAATTGAGAATTTGCATGTGGATTGGACATCGAATTTAGCGAAAAGGGACTTGCGTATGTGTTACATCTCATCCCAAATCCAAGTTGCATGAAGAATATTATATATCCCGGTATCTGCAGTTCTGCACGAGCAGATTTGTGGAGGTCTCTTTTGTTTTTAAGGCAGCCGGGAAACTATTTCTTACGAGCAGCCAAAGAACAAGCATGTTGCATATGCATCCAATTCGTATCACTGTGGGTTATGGAGTCCATTGTTTACGAAAAGGGGAGATATATCTTGGGGACTGCTTAGCTAGCATGATTGAAACTGCATATCAAAATACCCCGCCATGCCTTTCAAGTGGTGTTTCGTTTTAGGAAGGTTCAGATGGAATGGAGTTATATAGATTTTCATGAATCAGATTAGAGTTGGAGCATTTTGCTACCTTCTATCTACATTCAGTTCTGACTTTTAAAGAAAGTACTCCCAAGTATTTTATTACCGGGACATATTTCAGGCTCCCAAGTATTCTGAATTAAGAATAAATTACTACAGTACTAAGGACATGTCCTCAGTTTTCTCAATTATGTTTGGAACTTCATGCTGTCAATTGAATAATAGGCCTAATTTTTGTGAATACAGTTTCTTCCTACTACCTATGTCTAGAAGTATAAGAATTTGTTGACTTTCAAACTTTATGTTTGATTATTTGTCTTATTTAAAAAAAATAAAGTATAGACATAAATAAGTCATACTCAAAATATATATAATAATAAAACAAGTTATAACAAAATAAATACTATTTTCATAATTTTTTAAATAAAACAAATAATCAAACACAAGTATTTTTTATTTTGAGACAGTCAAACACGAGTATCACAATGAAACAGATAAGAGAGGGAAAAAAGAAGGAACTTTCTTTTAAGATATCAAAAGCAGCAATAATAATACACAAGATTTACAAATGGGATGTCAACTGCCAACATATCGTTTCAAGCTGATTGGGAGCTCTCTTTTAGCTTTCTTTCCCACGTGGTCAACTTTGCTCGGAAGGAGATAGATGGTACGACCTTGTGCCTCCTCAAAGCAAGTTATATGTGTATGTATCTCCACCAATTATACGGATGCCTACATCCCGCTTCTCAAGAATGTAAGCGAGAAGAAATGAATAAGAAGAGCTGGAACAAGAGTGGTCTTCTAAATGACCAAACTAAAACTAATTCTACTCATGTGTCCAAAAGCAGTACCGTCTTAAGCACCCCTAGCTGAGCAGTTAGGCCAGTTTTTCCTTCTTCTGTCCTATTGAGCCCTACTGAGACAGAGGAACAAAGCCTAGAAATCACAACTAATATGTGTTGTGTACCAAATTTAAAAATTTGTTCCATGATCACAAAGTGACTACTTTTGTTGCACCAACCGGGCACTGCATGCTTTTCCTTACTTACCTGAAGTGCAAACACTGTTCATCTGCTTCTTTCCGGTCAGATGAGATGAACATTTGTCCACAGCTCTGCTTCTAACAGAATGCTTAGTTGATAGACGACACATATTTGGCAAGCAGAGCACAACGACCCAGGAGGTCAGATGTCCCTTGGTCACACCGACTCAGAGCACAAATTCGACCACCACCTGTTGCGTCAATGTCAAATGCACAACTCCAGTCCTAAGAATATATCTAGGCAAAGAGAACAATAACCCGAGTGGACAAGGCTCCAACAAAGCACAAAGCCAGAAACATCAAAGAGCGTTTTTGTTGTGCATTACGCAGGATATATGGAGCGAGAGTTATTCGATGCCAGCGTGATGTCGTGCAGGAAGATCATCAAACGGAACAAATGAAAGCAAAATCACAAGAATTTGAATGACACGAACACGGAGGAACTGTCGCTGACGAGTGGACCAGTGTCCATGCACAGCCCACACGCAGTGACAGACTTCCCACTTACGAACATCAGTGGATCCGGTTCCCCACCACCACCGTCACCAAAACACACACACAAAAAAAATAAAGAAGTCAGTCACTGTTTGGCTCAAAAAAGCCAGATCTCTCAGCCATATGATCGTATGTACACACAATGCAGAATTTTTTTGTTTGATAAGGACGCATTGGATTGGACAAGGGCTTCACAAGAGGCAAGAACTAAAGTAGGTTAGCAACACCTTTACGTATGATTTATTTGATGTGGTTGTGGTTAAGTGTCGGATTAGTGCTGTCTCTCCGCTCTCTAATAATAGAACAGAAGCCCGAGTATAGGGGCCACCCAGGCATGTCGCTGAGCTGTGGGTCCACTGTAGTGGACGGTCGCTTCCATCGCCCAAAATCTTCATGTCCCTCCCTACTTTCGAAAAAAGCAAGCAGCTCTGATGGCGTCACAATCCGATCCAATTGGCAACCGCTGCTGCCGCGAATAATGGAACAGTATTCCAGCTTTCTCGACAGCAAGAAATGGGGGATGCACGCATATCACAATGTTGAGCTTTTATATTTATATTGCTTTGGGTATTCCTCACAGACTAGTAGGATATGCTCTGGCTGTATCACTACTGAAACATTTTGAAAAAATTTAAAAGAACAGTACGAACAATTGGTAGGATTCATATATTATGTATTGTGGGCATGTGATTTCATTTATCTTTCTCAGTTCCAGGAATTTTCTTCCGTTAAATAAAAGTTTTGCAGGTTCAAAGATGAAAGGCATATGTAAGTACTATTGAGCTTGAGTGATACCAACACTATAACTTCGGTTAGTACATGTGGTGGTATCATTTTGTGGAACCACTCAAATTATAATCGGTTGATAACCATACCACACTGATGGAAAACGACACATATTTTTTTTGCAGGAATTGAAGCAGCGAAAACACGAGCCAAGGGATGGCTTGAACCTAGGTGCATTCACTGATGACCAAGGAGTTGAGAGCTCATTCTAAAATGTGCACTTGGCTATGTTCGAGCATGTTAGAAAGCCTTCATGTGACATCCTAGATGAATTATAAAAAAGAGTTATAAACTTATAATGCACATTAAAGTGCTACAGAAGATAGAAATGAAAAAGAAGGCACGAGATACCAATCTATCTTTGCTGTCGAACTCCCATGCTAGTGACCTAAAGTTGTTTACTAATCAAAGCACTTGCTGAGTTGAGATTTGAGAAAAATTCATGGGTGTCCGAGAGTCTGACTAGCTTCCATGGTGCTTACCGGTAGCCTTACAACTTCTATCTTCAGCTCGTTTATTTCCCACAGTTGCTACCAGTAGGTAAAGCTATATATATGTATATATTCATCCATCCACATCCAGCATGTTCATGAAGTAAATAACTTTTATCTGTTAACTGCTTGTGTTCTGACAAATGCCAAAGGTCGAGCATCTTGGGGAGGAGAGAATACACTACATGTAAAAATAAAAAGCGAAGTTTGGTTTGGCATGGATGAAGTAGAATAAAACTTAGCCTAGACAAGACTACTCACGCAAGTCAAGTCATGGGTGCACATAAGAGGGCGGCAAATGTTCTCTTGAAAAGCAAAGCTAGAGAGGTAGAGTAGAGGTAATTGTTGGCATGTTATTTGGATATTGCTGTGCAGGAAAGGCGAAAGCCCACTCCTCATGGCCATGTACCAAATCGACAAAACTAAAGCTACCGAATTCAACAAAAATAAAGGAGGAGGTGAGAGAAGGTGGCTTCTCTCTCCAGTCTTAGGCGAGCAAAGCTACCTTTGCTACGCTATAAAAGGCTCTCATCAACCAAGTGCCTCTTCCGCTCACTTAGAGCAATATATTCATTGAGAAGCCAAAACAGGAGATCGGATTGGCCGCATCTGTACTTCTACCTCCCTCTCTTGGTCTGCACACTAAGCAAACAAGTGAATAAGCAGCCATGCTGCACCAGCACCATTATTACCATGGAGGATTGGCCAGCCTTCACTGTCTCTCACCTCCAGACCCAGCATTTCACGCTCACTACCACAGCAACATGGTCACCATGGTTCCTTCTCCTTTCCACTTCTCACCTACTACCTACGAATCTATCCACGAAGCACCAGCCATCGCTGGCAACAGCTCCGCCGGCTCTGGCAGCACGGAAGACATCTATGGCAACCGCACGGTCATGGCAGAGGAGGAGAGGAGGCGGCGGAGGATGGTCTCCAACCGGGAGTCGGCCAGGCGGTCGCGCATGCGCAAACAGCGGCAGCTCAGCGAGCTGTGGGCGCAGGTCGTCCATCTCCGTGGCGCCAACCGCCGTCTCCTCGACGAGCTCAACGGAGCAATGAGGGGCTGCAGCGATATGTGCTGCGAGAACGCCCGGCTCGAGAAGGAGAAGGCCGAGCTCAATACCAAGCTTCAGGGGCTCATGCAAGCCCAGAACACCACCACGCCAAGCTCGTCAGGGCTACATGATGACAGTGCTACTGAATAAATCATTCTTATATTTACCATTTAACAACGATTATTGTTGTTAGTAGACCAAATAACATATGCATGTTTTGGGGTGGTTTCTTTTACTTTTTTTTTTTTGCACTCTTTAATGTCAACTATGGGTATATTACTGCCTATTATTAACATTTTTTTCAAAAGGTGACTAATTAAGATAAATATGGATCGGCTATACCAACAAATTTCCATCACGAGTATAATAGCAATAGCACATATACTACATGCAAAGACGTAACTGACAAAAAAAACATCAAGGAGTACGAGACCTTAGGATTTGTTTCTTCCAAACAATTAATGCTTTCCACTGAAAATGATGTGGCGAGTGGGATTACTTATGTTGCGGACGTATAGGAAGTACTCCTATACGTCTACAAAAGTAATCTTAGGGTCTAAATTTTAGTGTTGTCATATTAATTATTCGAACGCTAAATACAGTGATTAAATATAAACTAAATATAAAACTAATTACACAATTGAATGCTAATTTATGAGACAAATCTATTAAACTTAATTAAATCATCATTAGGAGATGTTTACTGAACCATCATATTATCTAAATATGGCCTAATTAGTCTTAGATTCGTCTCGTTAAAGTTATGGACTGGGTCTTGTCAGTAATTTATATTTAGTATTTTTAATTAGTATCCCAGTATTTGATAGAACAGATCTAAAAATTAGTGGGCAGGAAACGAACACACCCTTAGAAGCTGTAATTCAATCAAAAGGAACGCAAAAAAAAAAAAAGATCATTCAATGACAAATCAAGTGATAATACCAATTGATCAGACTTAATTCTCGTGAAGGCTTACGATATATTGGTTTCTTCCAAGCAAATAAAGATTAGCATGTCTAGACTTCGGATGACTGAAATTTTGTTAATGTTTGCGTCACTTTTCTTATTCATTGAATATTGATCCAACCATTAAAAATTACATTCACTTATGGCAAAATAAAATGTTCTCTGAAAAAATAAAAATGTTCCACCTAAGAACTAATTGTTCCAGCAGTACAACTTCATTGTTCCATTAGTACATTTTCATTGTTCGAGTGGTATATTTTTAAATGTTCAAAAAAACTGACTAAACCAAATACAAAATTTCAGTTAACTGAAAACTAGCAAATCTGATAAATATGTAATCTTGTGTCTTTCATCCAATAGAAATTCCAAGCATGAACATGACGACAATGTCTGACAGGAAGACAAAAGGATCTAACATTCAAAATATATGTTGCCAAATTCAGACACAGAAATCCCTTATGATGCATGTACATTATTTTTATCACAAATTCATACATGTTACATCAAGCTGTGCTTTCACACAAAAATACAGCAAAAACATGACAACTATGTACCAGGTTCTTTGCCTTTCCAGTTATATGGATACCAAATTAATGTTGATGAAAACAGGTTCTACTATAAGGATGTATCTGATATTTGTCTTTGACAAGTGTGCCACCAAATCAATGCTGTCTAATCTTGCGTAGTATGTGAATTTAAAATATAAGAAAGGCATAGGCCACCATGACGTTGTCACACCAGAAAGCAAGCGTAAGTTATTAGAAAGCAAGAGCCTCTCGATGCATACTTACATAGGCAGGCAGGGCAGGCTAATCACAATAAAATGTCTCGGCGGGGTTGGTGAAGCAGCTTTCCAAATAACATGATAAGCACAGTGGGAGTCTCTGCTACTGTTTTCCCGTAAAAAAAAAACATTATAAGAATTTTTTTATTATAGCGATAACAGGTCAAGAATTAGGAAGTATTACAACACTTCAACAATTAGTTAGAGGATTCAACATTCCGAAATGGTTTGTATTTCAAGTTGCATGTAGATAGGAATATAAACAGTTCAGTATACAATTAGCTAGATAAGAGTGATTTACCTTCCCATGATATACAACAGAGAACAATTTCCAATCATTCTCATTTTAACAGAATTGTGAAATCATCAACAAGTATACGAAAGTGTCTGTACTTGAAAGAGTAATGGGAACTAGATGACAATTCCCTAAAACTGTTAGCAGTTGGCAATAAGGAACT
Organism: Eleusine coracana subsp. coracana; assembly: GCA_032690845.1. NCBI lineage: Eukaryota > Viridiplantae > Streptophyta > Magnoliopsida > Poales > Poaceae > Eleusine > Eleusine coracana. Next base: position 50,854,690 of record CM064427.1, on the reverse strand, counting down.
GAAAAAAAAAGTTGATACAAACATTTAAAATATGGACAACAATGGTATGAATGAATGAATGATAAAAAGATTACCAGTGAAGACGCCATCATCATCTATATATCCTAAGTTACTAATCACAAGTGAAAAAGGTTAGCTTCACATTTTTCATCAACTTGTTTATACCAAGTATGCTAATGCAAAAAAGAGTAAGTCACATGGCGTGGTGACATTCACAATAGCAAAAACCGAGCAACCAATAAATGGTTCAGCCAAGATATTCTATGATACATCAGTTTAGATACCCAAGAATACAAAAATATTCCCAATAGAAATGTTTCAGGAATAGGTTCAATGAAATGAATTTAGCGAAGGCTACAAACATCTCTGGAGTTAATTTTCTTTAATGAAAGCTTCATGCTTCATGTTGCATATCTTCAGACTAGCACAAACTGCAAAACGACCCAATTAGCCTACTGTTAAGCCATCAGCTTAGGTCTTCTTGGATTGCTGTTTCTTTCCAGGTGTTAGATTGTTTTCTGTGGCCAAAGCACTAGCATTATTTTTTTGGCGAGGCTTCACCTGCTAAAGATGGAGAGTTGTTCTTGGCAGAGAAATCTGCTGCTGAAGATGAAGAGCCCTTCTCATGGATGTTCTTGTCTCGAGAAAAAAATTCTGGGTTCGCAAATGATCTTGTACAAGGCCACCTAACAAAAAAAATGCTGATGATCACCACATAAATTTGAGATGATACGATGAGAGCACAGTAAAATTACCTGCTTGACTGAATAGTTTCACCTTGAACAACAGTTACTGCTTCAAAGATATTTCCTATTAACAGCAGAAAGCAGAAATCCCTCAAAAAAAAAAAAAAGAGAAGAAAGCAGAACAACTAAATGAGGCCTGATAATATTAACTCCTATTAAAACACAGGGAATGGGTCTCCGGCAAACAAAGGACATGGGAAACATGAATAACTACAGATAAAAGATCTGTAGCACAAAACATAACGTATTTTTTTTACCAGCATTGACATATAAAAAGGCACATCTGCCAATTGAGCAGAAAGACCATCCTAGAAAAAATATTCAATAAAGTCATCCTTTCTATGAGAATTCCATATCTATTCAATACTAGTGGAAGATAGTGAAGTAATTTGGAATTCAGAAAAGAAAATGGCAGATCATTATATAATTGCTAACATCAAGTGCACGCAATTTTTTTTAGGGAATGACAGTAGGGGAAGCCCCTACTGTGGTATTAATATTATAGATATATAAAAAGGAAAAGGAAGACTGTACAGTGTGCAAGGAAAGGAGCCTATAGGAGCCCCAGAAAACCTGGGAGAACCAAGTGCACGCGTATTGCTAACCACTTTCTCTAGCATGCTCCCATAACCATACATTTTTAGTGCTTTGAGAAGTTGATCATAAAAGTAGTTAACACAAAAGGGTCATGCATAAAAGATAGCTATATAATGCACATGCCGCCATGTAACGAAGTTAAGTGATAATTGTCAATACAATGTGATAAGATAATCAATTAAGCACAAACGCCAACTATAACGATATTATTCAGGAGTACATATGTATCACTGGTAAAAGGATATGTATGGCTAACCATTTCTGAAAGGATAAAGTCCACTTTACTCCCTCCAAGTATGACGAAGTCCGGATAACCCCCTGAACTACTATTTGGTTTGTTTTATCCCCATGATTTGTTAAAATAGATCATTTTACACCTTTAATCGATATTTTAATCCCGACTTGTTGATATTTGAGTTGGGATTGTCCTCTCAACCTTCACACAAGTGTCGTACAATGTGACAAAGGACTAAACGAGTCACATAATCCCATTTGTGTCCATACTTTGTTGTGTTTGGTCCATTTTCTTTGTTCTCACGCGCGGCCAAAAACAAGGGTACACATATTATAACTGGACCAAGATAGGATTATATATCACATTAATTCATTTGTCACGTTAGACAAGACATGTGTAATAATCTCTACTTAATCTCGATCTATATCAGCAATTTAGGATTAGAATACTAGTCAAAGGTGTAAAATGGCCTAGTAGCAAACAATGGGGGTAAAACAAACCAAACAATAGTTTAGGGGGTTATCTAAACTTCGCCCATACTTGAAGGGAGTAAAGTGGACTTTATCCTTTTGAAATACTGAACTGCACTAATTTGGACAGTGCAGGCATGGTTCTTTAAAAGAGGCTTTTACACTCGAGTTGTAATAAGATATTTCATGTGTTGACAACTGACTGATGCAAGGGAAGATGCATTAGTTAGTTCTTTATTACTAGGCAGCTATATGACAAATAAAAGATTGTCTTATGCTGAAAATGAGACAAGATAAACTGGTTTTCTAGCCTAGCTAGCATCCCAAATGAGTTGAGCTGATCCCAATTAACTCACATTTTAACTAAAATTTTAACTCTAATTCAAAATTTTCTCGGCTCAAAGCCTCGAACAGATCCTAGACTTACATACTTACAACACTGAAAGAGAATTAAGCTTTGAGGCTAATAACCAAGATTCCATGGTTTTCAGGCTCTGGTCCTGTTAGATGTCTTTCTTCTTTTGTTAAACAAAAAAGAAATCTGGCGAAGATTTTTATTTAGGACATCTAACTTTTCACATCTTCAATCAAGAATTTTAGTCCAGATCACCAGGCATTTACATGCATTCCATAATGCCACGTTCTCCTTTTTACATACTGAAGATAATTAGGTTAAGAAGTGTTCGTAAAACAAACTGCAATTTGAGAAAATGACTACATGAAGAAACAATAAGAAGTTTCCTGCCCAACATTAGTTTTCTTTCTTTGTTTAGTTATTTCACCAAAATATTTTGACAGAAGTATGATGCATTGCCACTAATTGCATAGCTGATATTGCAAGAAGCAGAGGAATGCATGAGTACCTCCGTCAAAAGCCTTTTTAGAGAAGAGCTTGGCCTTCAAACGGGCCGCAAGTATAGCTCGGTATTTCTTGATCTTTTGTCCATGCTCTTGAATTTCTGCTTCTCTGCAGACAACGCAGGAATTCACTATCAAGGTTTATTGCTTCTCACAGTGACAACAGGAATAATCTAAAGACTAGAGCAAAGGAGAGATTCCGCTACCGCTATATCAAACATGAACATATCACAGTTACAATGTTCTAATTTATATTCCTGCCAATTGCAAATATAAATTCTGCAGATCTAAGCTTACCGGCATAAGAGTTGGTTGCCCTTAATTTATTCCCATTCCTTACCTGATGTCTTTCAAATATGATTTTTTTTCTAAAAGAATTAATTAAATTATGTGATCATGCATTTAACAATGTGTTATAGAAGAGAAATGAGATAGGGGAGTCTCGTGTTCTAGAACGGTCTATTTTGAGACATTCATAGAGCTAAAGCAACTTACATATGACATGGAAGGGCATTGGAGGCAAAATTAATACTGGGCAGTATGTGGAAAGACCAGTTCAATGTTCAAAGTCGAAGTTGACATAATTTGTAAAGCAAAAGTGTCAAAGGATTTGAAAGCCTCAATCAAAAAGTAATATAGTTAATCACAAACAAAAGATTTTGAATCATACATAAGCAGTAAGGTTAGGTTGTGAACTTTATATTTGGTAAAATATCTTATCTGTCCTAATGAAATTATATACATTAAAAGAATATAAACAAAATATGCTACAGGGGGCAGCACAAAACCATAATAAAGTCCTTCATTTATTAAGCTTTTCTACCCCCTTACTGCTTTAGCCCTGGGTCAGATGAACTGATGTCGCTTAGCAACATTGTAAAGTGTGATGTGCTAAGTTTATCAAAACTAGATCTAGCACATACCATAACCTGCAGAGTGATATTTGCTAGCAAGCATACATGATAATTCTAAATTCTTAAAATACTAATGTTAAATTCAGTTTCAAACTCTGCATTTGTTTTCTCTTCAATGTAGCAGACTTACTGAACCCTCAAATTCACTCGCTCCTTAGACTGGACAAAGTATGCACCAACTTCTGTTGGTAGTAAAAGAATCATTATCTATCTTACAGGGTCAAAATAGTGAAAGTCAAACATGGGTATTCTGATACATAAATGATGAAGAGACAAAATCTACAAGCTTGAATAGATAACGTTACAGATGTGAAGGATCAAATGTTATCTCTATATGTTTTTTCTTTCTTTAGTTGAAAAATGCATATACTGGTGAGGAACTAGCAAATCTGGGGAAAGCAGTGTTTAAAGTGCCACTTTCACCCCATAAAATTTACAATGTTGCATATTTTGTTGAAATCCGCATACATATATGTCTATACTTTCAATTAAAATACAGTAGAGTTGGCTCGAGAGATGCTCCAGTGCTCCACCACTGCTCATGCACAAGGTAAAACCAGAAAATGGGATAACTGACAAGTACTCCTGCCATAGTCATCATGCACACAAAGAACGTTAAAACAATTATGCATAACTAGGGAAGTGTCAGTAACAGGCTCGCAGTGTTTCATTTTATTAACCATTCACCAGGGAATTTGATCGTTCAGAGATTCTACGCCATATGAATCATATGGGTGTGCACATAAAACGATGTAACCTTATGTGAAGCAGCGTTTTTATCCGCAATTACGCAAACACGGAGTAAGCATTGCAGGAACAGAGAGGCGACACATGGCAGGGGGGGGGGGGGGGGGGGGGGGGGGGTGGGGGGGGTTGCAATTACGAGTCATCGTCCCGCGGCAACCGGAGCTTGGCCTCCTCCTCGTCTTGCTGCAGCGGGACAGGGGCGGCAGCAGCCACTCCTCCCCCCTGCACGCATCAGTCAGAAGCTCAGCTTGGAGGGCAGAGCTAAAGAATGAGAGAGATAGCGAAAATGAGAAGGCGCAAAAAAAGGGGGGATTACGAGGAAACCTTGACCTCGGAGGTAGTGGCGGCGGGAGTTGCTTCTTCCAGCGACGGGGTGAGGACGGCACCAGCGGCTGGCGGCCACTGGGAGGAAGCCATCAGCTACTTGCTGCTGCGGACGCCGGTCTGCCGCTGCCGCTGCCGGGAGGCCGGGGTGCTGAGAAATTTGCTGGTAAATCGGTATAAGTGCGAAGGGTGCCTGCCTGTAGCGTGGTTTTATTTTTGGAGCACACCCCTCGTGGGAAATTAAATTTTGATCATGTTGAGTTTAGTCACCTCTACTAGGATTGCTGTTCGTTTCCATGGATTAAAATACTAAAACTAAATTTTAGTCTAAATTTTAATTTTAAGAAAACGAATGAGAATGAAATGACTAAAAGTAGAGCTAAAGTTTAGCTCTAGAGAAGAAAAAGACTAAAAGGAGGGCTGAACTTTAGTTCTTAATGAGGGTGTTCGTTTTCTTCAAAAGCTAAAGTTTAGCTCCTAAATTTGAGATAAACTTTAGCATCTCTTTGAGGACTAAAGTTTAATCCTACTTTTAGTCCCTTTTCTTTTTTAAGCTAAAGTTTAGCTCTAGTTCTAGCTCTCATGTTCGTTTCTCTAGAGCTAAAATTTGGACTAAAGTTTAGTTTTAGCCCTTTAACCCATGAAAACGAATAGTCTCTAAAATTTAGTTCAAATTTTAGGAGCTAAACTTTAGTTCTCGAAGGAAACGAATATTGTGAACCCTCTTGAATCTTGTATAGCACACGATCCAATTCTTAATAATTTTTGACACCATGAAACTAACAAAAATATGAAGGCTGGTCTCATGATTAAGATATTGTCATGTGATTTTTTTTATATTAGATATGTGTTAAATTTTATATAAAATATATAATAAGTAGGTCTATATTGTTGCTTCTCAAAATAATAAAATACTATAGTATTTGTTTGGCGAAACTACATTTCTCCACATGACATTCACTAGCGCCAAACTTTATGTAACAAATTTTGGCAACTCATATATATTGCTAGCAATTTTTTATCAGTGTTAAATGTTTAACAAGATAATTTAATGCATTGTCTCCTTTTTTTATCTTTTTCTCGAGATCTCTATCTACTTTAGCAAACATGTGGAAAACATATTTTTGTTTTTCATATATGCATTTTAGGCACAAAAGAAAAACAAGTAAGATGTTCTTGTCATACTGAGCTATGACTATATTATGTGAATTAAGTTTTTGAATCAGTAGTAATTTTTATTTTGTATACATTCTGAATCTAGGATATATATACTAGGGTACAATTTAGTTGCCTCTAATTGACTTGTTGGAGGGATTTGACCAGTCTCGTACATAAGCATCTTAAATTTCAAATAACTTGATGTCACTAGCGTGTGTTTATTAAAGTGAAGTGCACTCAGGGTCTTTTAACTATTTATATATTCTCATTTGAGTTCACAAAATTCAAACAATCATTTGGCCATTTGGGTCTAAGGTCTATTTAATAAAATGATGCATTAGGCATACATACAACTTTGACATAGCAATTAGAGTTTATGTGTCATGCAAGATTGACTCTGATGTGAAGTGAAACCTAGAAAATTTTACTTAACAAAATAAAAATATACAACCGTATGTTGAACTCAAAAAATCAAATCATTTGTTAGTTTAGCTGAATTCATGTGAACTAGAAAACATTATAAAGTGACCTTGCTTTTTATAGGGTGCACAAGCATTCATGTCAGTTGTAACGAGGCAAGCCAAGTGAACGCTAATACCTAAGATTAAATATATTTGGACCTCTATTGCACCACTTAGATAGATTCTGGACTAGAAAAGTTTAAGGGCCCAGGAAACATTTCACTTTTTTTCTTAGCTAGTAAGACATAATTTGGAAAGTGAGGAGGTTACGACTTTGAAATTTATAAATAAAGACAAAGACTTAAAATGGTTGTTTGTCACCATCAACACGAGCTAGCAAGTTGATTAGACTATATGTTTAGATATAAAATATTTTTGAAGTTTTATAAAAAACTTATAATTTAGCAAAATACTTTGGTTTTAAGAAATATGAAGGTGGTTGGATGTAAGTATTTTTACAGTTTCAAAGACTATGGATAACATTGTTTTTAGTAAGAAATTCTATTTATACCTTTTTTTTTTCTAAACCATGGTTTTTCTTGACACTAGCTTATAAAATTATGGTTTCTTAATACCTTTTGTTTTGAAAAATTGTAAAAACCAAACATGCCCTTAATTTTATTGCTGTTAATAGCTTCATTATTTTTTAACATGATAAAATCAAAGCTTTATATATGCTTACTCTGTTTTACTCCCTCCGTTCATATTTATATGTCATTCTAAGGTTTTCAACTTTTCTATAATTATATGTCATTCTCACTTCGTAATGCACCTTTCTCTCTTTCCAATACAATATTTTCTCTTCTCACTATATCTTTATCTCTAGCTCTCTCCTTCTCATTTTCAGTACACCCACCTTTTTACTTCTCCTTATTTCCCGTGCCCAACTCTAAAATGACATCTAATTATGAACAGAGCGAGTACATGATATATACATCTCTACTCCTTAATAATTCAGGTGAGATAATCATTAATGTTGTATTTGTTTGATATTGATTTTACATATTCGATTAGTTTGATGTGAGGTTATGAGCGATCTGCATACGTATTTCTGTGTAGGAATATATTTTTTTCAAGTTGTAGCAACGCACATATTGTAATAATGTAGAGAAAGTTGTGAATATAGTCACTACCAATTCATCGCTCTGAAATCTGGATTCTCGTTTTTTTTTTCGAAAAAAACACATACAACATGTTCGACACCATTTACTCACGAGAGGGTATCTAAGTGTTCCTAGCAGGTCTTGTACTCCCGTGCTCTTATTCTATATAACGTAAAAATTATGTATATAAAAAATATAATAATATTATAAATAGGTAGATAATGTCATCCTTGATCATTAGATAAAGTCTTACATGCAACCGAAATTTTAGTATGATGCAATAAAAAAGTAAAATCAGTGCTCAATGGTAACAGGTTGCGTACATGAACAGTAGAACTCACAACTATTCTATAAATAATTATCCATTGCATCTCAAAATTTATATGACACTAGAGAATTGTATTCTCTATCTAGCTATATTTTTTTGAAATTTTTAAACACTATAGCTAATACAATAAAGGATGGAAGCGCGGAGCACCCTAAGAACACGTACAACGCGCGTCCTTTTCCCGTCTGTATACGTGTCTTTTTTCACTTTTCCCCCAAGTTTACCCGAGAGACAGGCCGTCCATCGTCTCGCCAGGCGACGCGCTCCTCCCGTGCTCCTCCGAGGCGGACGAGACTAACGTGCCTCCTTTGTATGCCCTGTCTTCCAGAGATGACGGTACTAACTAATAGACACATAATAGTATTAAGCAGATTAAAAATAAATTTTCTGGGTTGTATGAGCTGTGTTTATATCTATATCTATATGGATGATTTAAGATTGTTGGAGACGAACTCGGTCTATCGATTGTACATGTCCTAAGGTGTGGGCCTGATACTTTCTCGCTTACCCACGGCCTAGATGGATGAAAGCTGCGGATCATCACGCATCGGACGGCCCATGCCACCCGCCACCCAGGACGCACCAAAACCCTTCACCGCTCCCTCCTCCGAAGTGTCCCCATTCCCCAACGCCGCAGGCAGCATCTCCACCGCCGCCGGCTACCTCCGTCGCGTCCCCCTCCAATTCTAAGCAGAGCGATGCCTACAGGAACCATTCCAGAGCTTCCTTTGCCTACTTCGATCTGTGCTGTGGCCCGTCCTTAAGGGCTTGTTTGGAGGAAATCGCAGGGGCAGTCGATTGCCATCCCGGTCGCCTGGCCGCCGCCATCCTCTCGCTGACCGTAGAAGCTTCAATCGCCTTCGATGCAGAGGATACTGTAAGCGAGACTCCTTTTATGCGTTCGCGCGGTTCATTTGGCCCTTTCTAACCTTACATTGACTCTCCTTGCATTATTTTTGTGTCATTCAGAACGAGAGCTGCTCGCCGGTGCACCATCTCCTCGGTGGCTTTCAAATTCCCTCACGTAATATGCAGAGTTTTTTTTCCTCTGTACCCGTGTTTTTTAGTGTATTTGCGTGTGCTTGGGATGCTAATGCCGTGGAGATCTTGCAGGCGCAGGTGAATGCGGCAAGCGGATTTCACTCTGCGGAGGCCTCAACTTGTTCAAATGGTAATGGAATCTTCAGTTATTTTGTTTTTGCTGCTTTTTCTGTATGGAAGTGTTGTAACCGTTATTTCTAGGCTAGTCAACACATGCGTTTATATTGGTATTTTTATGTTGATGGTAAACTCGAACTTGTGAAATCCAGGTCAATTTTGTCCTTTTAAAGAAAGTTAGATGGTTCCTTTTTTGTTTCGTGGCTATAACTTTGATCCCTTGTGGTTATCTGCTTATTATATACTCCCTTCTTTTAAGGACATCTTTTTGAAGTATGGAGGGAGTATGTTTTAATTCTTTTATGTTTGGATTACAGCCTGGTATGATTCTGAATATCGACACTCCTCCACATGCGGCACACAGCACTTTGATACTTTTGTGCTTTCCTAGTTGGATTATCATTTTCTCAGATGAGTGTGCTCATAATTAATAGAATTAGTGTAAGTGAAGTTTGTGCATGTCAATATGTAATCAGTGTTATGATGATTGCAGATTATGGTAATGTTACATGGAGGACTGGTTTGGCTGGATCCATGCAAAGTGATGTAGTCAACGCTCTCCGTAGAGGTGACCGGCAGCAAGCATCATTGATTCTTTCAAACCTGAAACACAGCAACCAGGCATTGACTAAAAAAGATTTTTCTTATATTCTGGAGTATTGTTCAAATACCCCTGATCCTTTGGTAAATCTACTGTTAAATGTCTTTTGTCAAAGCATGGAATGTGATACAGTTAATTTGATTAGAAATCTTTTGGAGCTTTTCCAATATCTGTAGTTTGCAATGGAAACTTTGGAACTCATGGAGGCGAAGGGCATTGGCATGAGCAAAAATATCTACGTATCTGTCATTCAGGCCCTCAGCAGAGGAGGGTATCGGAAGGAGGTATGCCATAGCCATAGTTCTCAAGCTAAAATTTGGACTCTTGAATTCTCTAAATTTAAAAATTATGGAGTTTATCCACACTATTATGGCTGTTACCGGTTCTGAATGAGGTAATGGTAACAGCAACTTTCATTTGCCAATCAGTTACACTGTTTCTTTTTTAATTAAGTGACTGCAGTATATTATCTGTGAAGGTTCAGTTTCCTGGTGATGTTAACCAGTGCAAATGTTAGTACCAATAAATCAATTTGTAAAACTGAAACTTTGACACTGTAGATAACAAAACCCATTTTGTGGTATTGATTGAGTCAATGCTCGCTAGCATGCATTGCCAGTGATGGTTGTGGGCACTGTTTGAGTGATTTATGCTTTGCACATAATATTTACATGCACATTGACCACTTTTGGTGCATGGCTTCGTTTATTAGATTTCTTGGAGATTGTGAATCAAAAAATGAATTGTACATTCTTGCTACACTGGTATTTCACTTAATTATTAAACAAGTATCAGGTGAATATATGTGAAAAGAAGTTTACTTACTGTACTACTATTCGAAATGCAATATATGCATATGTCTGTTTACACATATAATGAACTGTTGGCACTTTTAATGTATGATTTTGATGAAAATTGGATTGGATGATTCGGTTACCAACTTTTTTTTGTTGTAAAGTGGTGCATAGTTAGTTGAAATTTAATCTTTAGTATGTACTGGAACTTATGAATAAAGGCTTTTTTAGGTTATCGGTTTTGGTTCATTGCTTTTAGAGTCTAGGCTTCCTTGAAGGCAAGTTCAATACTATCTTCTCTACGTAGGCTCTTCACTGGCTGACTCTTTTTGGGGAAAAAGAAAGCACTCATGGCACTCTGCCGCTTTTTAACATCTTTCTAAATGCCTGTGGAGGCAACACAGAATTGAATGATGTTGAATGCTGCCTAGAGAAAATGGAATCTCATCTTCTTGGGAAGTCCGAAGTAACATACAGTGAGCTTCTTAAGGTCTGTACGAACTACACATTTGATATGACTGTTCATAATTTTCTTTTTCATATGTCAAAAATATCAGTTCACCTGACTTTTATAAAGTAGCTGCAAGCTCACATCATTGACAAGATACAACCGTTCATTATGTTTGTGCCTGTTTAGTTTTTTTCTCAGTCATATTTCATTGCCTTGGTAGTTCCCTTTGGTGCCATGTTTTTATCCATGTGAACTGAACATCATCTCTATATATAGATGACTGGAAATGCTTTTTTATATCTCATTTTCTTTTTTTCCGATTTTTGTGGATTGAATATAATTTCCTTATGTTTGTATGTGAAAAGTCACATGCCCCCTTTGTTTTATGTTTCTTGTGTTTCGATCTCATGTCATGCTAGGATACTCCTTTTGGTTATGCATTGTTTTAGCAACAATTGCCAAATATTTTACACGCTATACTGATTAAAGATGTATGTACTCCCTCATATGTTAGAACTAATTTTGGGATGGGTTATAATACTACCACCACAACAACATTTTCTTGCATATTAAATGTCCATTATCATATAGTTCTGGATGCACTATTAGGACATCATGCTTATTTGGCTTTCTGGTGTATTTCAGCTCCCAGTTTTACAAAGAAATCTGTCTGCAGTTCATGATATTTGGAAGGAATGCACTAGGTATTATAGTCCAAGCATTATTACACGAAGGAAATTTTTGAGGGCTTTAACTAAGCTAGGTGACGTTCAATCTGCATGTCACATCTTGCAGCATATGGTAGTCCTTGCTGCACAAAATAGTGACCATCTAAAGGTGTCTCGTAAAAGAAGATACCAATCATCCAGATTCGATATTCCTATACCTGCTTTGAGTGAATTAAAAGATCTTAAAATTTTATTGGATTCTAATCAGCCAACAACTAGAGAGTATTCGGTTGATGTTCAGCCTGAGCTGTTACAGGAGGAAACTGAATCATTGGAAAATGTGCATATGGATGCCTATGTATCCTCAGGTCTGCTCTGCTGCTTCTTCTTGATATTTGCTTGTGCCATCCGCCATATTAATATACTCATGGCAACAGGATATATAAAACTTATTTGGTTTCAGTTTTTTCCAGGCCACAATTTTGCCGATAATGTGGAACTACAAAGTAGGAATGCTGCAAAGACATCAAAATTTGCAGTAAAGAAAGTGTTGAGATGGTCTTTCAATGATATTATGCATGCCTGTGTACGACCCAGAAAATTTCAGTTAGCTGAGCAGTTATTTGTAGAGGTAATTAATATAGACAGCTCTGTTTTCTATTTATATTATCCCTATGCAATCATTGTGTTTTGAAATTGATAACCCCCCCCCCCCCCCCCCCCCCCTAGTGCATTACAGTAACATTCCACTTGCTCTCTGCTTTGTTTTATCTGCTATAGCCTTCTGTCCTACCCCAACTTGCTTGGGATTAAAGGCTTAGTTGATGTAGCCTTCTGTCTTAGAATAGGAGTGGCACCATATTATGTTACTAGCAGAAGATCTGAGTAATTTTTTACTGGACCTTTGTTTTTTTATAAAGAAATGTATTTTTTTTAGTTCATTGTCATAAGACTGTCACCTATTCAGATCATGGAGCCTTTTGCTATTTCAAGCCTTATTCTGCAGGTAACTTTGGTCCTGCAGAGGTTTCATTTAATTGTTGCCTGAACATGCAGGCCTGTGGTTTAGCAACTTTTTCAATAGTTTTGTGATTGCAAAGGGAATGCCTGCATTTTAATGATGAAATCATTTCAACCAAAAGCTTCTCATGTGCTTACATACTTTGTTGGTTATTTAATTTCTTTCCCAGATGCGCAAACTTGGGTTGCAACCATCAAAATATACATATGATGGTCTTGTCAAGACGGTAATAGCTGGGAAAGGAATTGCATATGCAATCAAAGTGGTATGCCCTAGTTTCTTTTTCTGTTACTTCTGACCCAGTTACCTGATATCTCAAATGTCACTTTCTGGATAAAAGCAATACTGCCGCTCTAATGTTAGTGAAAGTAGCATTCCAATTTCATATGCACAGAATCACAGTTAGCCCTTAAACAAGCTAGATAAGGTTAGATTGGAGTATTATTTAGTTGGATCTGCAGTGGCGAAGCTCTCTGTGTGTTATTGGCATGGATAATTAGGCCTTATGCTATGCCAAGAGCTTGAGAATTAGGGTTTAGGCTATCCCCAAAGCTTTTTTTAGAGAATCAAACGAGATTGAGATTGTATTTCTGATTATTGCTTGCCTTTTTTGTTGATAGTGCCTAGCACATGTATAGCTGGCAGAATTACAACTGAAACCTACTCTTTTATGGAGTCCTAACTGAACTGTTTCTTATACTACTACTGCTCTTATTCGACTATGACTCTAACTCTAATACTACTCACGTGTGTATTGTTGACGTTGGGTTGTGCAAATTTGCACTAGCCAACGTAAAAAAAAAATGTCCGGAGGGAGTATTTCTTTATCACTAGAAATCCAAAACAAACTATATTAGAAGGACATGCATCTTTAAGCTTTAATTTTCGCACTAAATATGAGTAATTTTTATGGCAGCAGGTAGCAATACACGATGAAGAATTAGCGTTAGAAAGTATTCATTTTATACAATAATTTTTTTGGTAACATTCCATGACCCATTGAATTTATTACTCTACCGATAGTTAGGCATGATTGACATCGAGTGTAAACAGACATTGGTGACCGCTGACGTGACAATCCCCCCCTCCCAAGTCCTGGGTTTGCCCTTGTGGATCTGTACTTATCAGTGGGCACATCATGGCCATGTGTTTGCAAACCCAGCGCTATAAAAGGAGCAATCTGTATAATGTGGTTCTTTCACTTTTATGTCATCGTCTAGTCTAGTCTCTCACCCCAAGCAGGAGTCCATGCCTGGCCTTTACTCCAAATGGTTTCTCTCAATCAAAATTCCCTAGGGTTTCTAGCCTTCCTATTCATCTGTTGGTCTTCTCCTAGTCACATGCATGGTTCGCAATCCCGAATGGAAACTGGCCGGTTTCCACGGATTCCGGGGTTCCCGGTCCAGGCCGGGAGCATCGGGAAGCCGGGATCCCGGTAGTCCAAAATTCAAATTTTTGAATTTTTGAAAGAATTTGTAAAAAAAATATGTAAAAAAACTAGATGAAAAATCAAGATTTATGGTGAAATTAGATCATAAAAATAATCAAATTTGATGTACGAAAAAAATTGATGAAAGACAAAAGTGAATAAGAAATAGGTAAAAAAAAAACACCTTATCCACTCCATCCTTCTCCCATTCATGACCTCTCCCCACCACAGCCGCATCCCCTCCCTCCCGCGACAGCTCCTCCGTGCCCCCTCTCCCGAAATCCGGCCGTCGCCGTCGGCGAGCCGCCGCCGCGAGTGGGCATCCCGCCCACTGAGCTCGGGATCCCGGTCGGGATTGGTGGGATCCCACCGGGATTTCACGGGAGGGGCATCCCGCGTTGCAGCTGCGCGGCCGGCGGTGGTGCGCGTTCGGGAGCCCGGTCGGAATCAGCGGGATCCCGGTCGGTTCGACCGAAAAACCGAGCAGAAGGGGCGGGATGCCAACCCTCAGGAAGCCAGCAAATCCCCCCTCCTAAAATCCGAATTTTGTTGGACTGGATTGGACTGGATTAAGTTGGAACCAATATAGAGTACAATTATTGGCTAACAAACAGATTCAACTCATGTCAAGCGAGGAATACAACCACGTAATGTACACTTCCTTTAACGTGCGATGGTCTTGATTTCATGTTCATGTGTCATATTATGTATGTCACGGACTTATTTATGTGCTTGTAATTTGTGGACTTGATTTATGTGTTTGTAATTTATGGACTTGAACTTTGTGTGATTTGTGGACTTGAACTTTGTGTGATTTGTGGACTTGAATTATATGTGATTTGTGGACTTGATTCATGTATTGTCTCATGAATTTGTTATTTTACTTCAGCTTTGTCATATTTCATTTGATTATATATGTCACAAATGAAGTAACAAATATTCTACAAAAGTCATGCCAAAATTTCTAATTTTTACACACATTTTTTGGATTTTTTCCAACATTCGGTTTTTTGAGCTCGGAACCGGAATCCCGGTCATCCCGGTCGGAATCCCGGTCATCCCGGCCGGTATCCCGTTTGCTCCCGACCACCCGGCAAAATCAAATTTTGCCCGGGATCCCGGCCGGTATTACCGGCGTCCCGGGCTCGACCGGGATCACCGGGAGATTCGGGATTGTAAACCCTGGTCACATGCATCAGTGGCCTCCTTCAGGCCATTAGAGAATGAGGTAAGATGGAAAGGGTTATAGATTAGAGAAGCCTGGATGAGTCTAGGCGCCATGCCGCCGCCTCCTTCAGGTTGCCTCAAAGCTATGAACCGTTCAAACAAATCAAGTGCTTCTTATTGAAGCTCTCATCTCTGATTCTAAACATTCTTGTGTGTCTATTCTTCTATCTATGGAATTAAGTATTTGAAAACAAAACACCATAAGAGAATGATTTATTTTAGTTTTTTTCATCAGCCATGTTATTACTCCCTCTGGACATTTTTTGTTGACGTTGGCTAGTGCAAATTTGCCAACATAAAAAAAAAAGAAGTCCGGAGGGAGTATTTCTTTATCACTAGAAATCCATAACAAACTATATTAGAAGGACATGCATCTTTAAGCTTTAATTTCGCACTAAATATGAGTAATTTTTATGGCAGCAGGTAGCAATACACGATGAAGAATTAGCGTTAGAAAGTATTCATTTTATAAAATAATTTTTTTTGGTAACATTCCATGACCCATTGAATTTATTACTCTACCGATAGTTAGGCATGATTGACATTGAGTGTAAATAGACATTGGTGACCGTTGACGTGACAATCCCCCCCTCCCAAGTCCTGGGTTTGCCCTTGTGGATCTGTACTTATCAGTGGGCACATCATGGTCATGTGTTTGCAAACCCAGCGCTATAAAAGGAGCAATCTGTATAATGTGGTTCTTTCACTTTTATGTCATGATCTAGTCTAGTCTCTCACCCCAAGCAGGAGTCCATGCTTGGCCTTTACTCCAAATGGTTTTTGGCAAAATTGTCTGTAACACACAGAGAAAACGTGGCTTCGTCTCCAACACGTCGACAAAGTCAAATTTGTCTGCAACACACTACGATTTTGTGATTTCTCGTCTGGAACACATTATGACCATTTCACAATTGTTTTCAACTTTTTTATCTCAATACATAGAATACATTAGAACTTGAAACTTGTCACAAATATACATTGTTGTAATATCTATCATTAAAAAATAGGGCTAGATTTTTTTTATTATTTGCATGATTTGCTGGACAAATTCAATATTAAAACAATGAGCAAACATGAAAAACATTTGAAAAAAAATTAGCTCTATTTTTTAGTGATAGATAATGCAATAATGTATATTTATGCCTAGTTTCAAATCCTAATATATTATGAGTATTGAAATAAAAAAGTTAAAAACAATTGTTAAATGGTCATAATGTGTTGCAGACGAGAAATTACAAAATCATAGTGTGTTGCAGACTAATTTGACTTTGTCGATGTGTTGGAGACGAAGCCACATTTTCTCAGTGTGTTACAGACAATTTTGCCTTTTTGGTCACTACCTTTGCTTTCAGTTTGTCTAGTTCCTGTTTAGAATCCTGCAATGTTAAATATCTTCCCTTCTCTCCACAAAATCTATGATTCAAAATTGGTCACTACCTTGTCTATTTCTATTGCTGGTTCTGTTTACCTTTTTAGGACATCATCAATTAGGTCCAATGCACATATCGTTTTTAATATAATTCACAAAATGAATGAAATTGTAACATAGAAGCACTTTTGATGAACAAAATGGATCAATATCGCTTTCAGATGACAAGGCTAATTACTGCATAATAATGGTTGAAGGTTTCATTTTGATTCTGAGGTAATATCATATTTTTCGCATATAAGAGTATCTTATATTCATATGTTTTCCAGATTGAAGCAATGGAGAGAAGGGGCCTTGAACCTTACAATGATACACTTGCTCTTCTCTCTGTTGGTTGTAGCAAAACTTTGCAATTGGGTCTGGCTGAGGAATTTTTGGAACGAATTTCATATACAAGATTAAAGTATATACATGCTTTTAACGCTTTGCTTGTTGGATGTGACATCATGGTAATGCATTAACTCTACTATGTGTTTTTCTTTTTTGTATTGGGTTTATGTCCCTTCTGTTTTGTAGTCGACCACATAACATATTCTTCAGTGTATTTAATACTTATTACTCTATTTCATGACTTAAAATATATTTGTCACTGCACATTGCTTTTAAAAGCCATGCTGAAGTTTATGTATTTTTAAAAACATGATCTAATTGTGCAATTGCTTTTGCAGAATGAGCCAGAAAGGGCTGTACATGTTCTAGCTAAAATGTTTCGTATGAATATGAAGCCGAATTGCAGGACTTACGAGCTTTTGTTTTCTCTGTTTGGCAACGTCAACGTTCCTTACGAAAAAGGAAATGTGCTTTCAAAGCTTGACGTTTCTAAAAGGATAAGTATAATTGAAATGGACATGTTGAGTAATAAAATACAACACAGCTTTGTGTCTATGAAGAACTTGGTAAGCCTGATTCCATGATCCATATAGATCTACTTCTTTCTCTGTGCAGTTTAGAGGGAACATGAAGTGTCTTACTTACAGTTATTCAAAGATAAATTCACATCACTATCTTGAAATTGGGATGCCTTACTTCTTAGGGAATGAAAAATTAATATGCCGTGTCACCTTTTGGCGCCAATCAGGGAATAAACATTGATATTGTTTTGTTCATCTCTTTCCTTCCCATTATAATACAAAAATTATGTCTGATAGCTTAATCCTTGTGTACTTAAGTCTGTACATAAGCGTCAGGCAGTAGTTTTAGCTCAGTTGCAATTAGTTGGCACTAGAGAGTTAGTTTCACGAGGAAGCACTAGGGGTAGCATGTCACACTGTTGTTGACCATGAATGCCGGTGAGGAGCCACTAAGGCCATATGTTAGGTTTCTATTTATTCAGTAATCCTAATCTGAAAACACTGCAGCTTCTGCAGCACTAAACCATCTCTGCTCACCTGAATTCGTAATCAGTTCTAACACTGTCAAGATGTCTCTTCTTTCCCATCATTTTTTTTTTGAGGAATCCCATCGTTCTTGTAAAATCTAATGCCATCTTGTTGCTATATTGCTTCATCCACATCATACAGTAGGATGGTCAGAAATTGTAAATTGCCGATGATGACCTCTTCCCCAAAGTGTCTAATTTATGCTTGTCTTAACTGCCTCTATTATGCACCCACAATTCCTGTGAATCTTTATTATTTTGGATAAGTATGGGCTTCAACATGTGTCTTTGACCACAATTTCTATTAGAATGTATTTATAAAGGCCACAAAATTACAGTAGTATAAAAGCATTTTCAAGGGCAATCTACACATGATTTTCAGAAAACATTTTGTAAACTAATTTATAGTAAAGTTAAGAGTTTGACTCTAACTTCTCCCAACTGTCAGGGAGGGAGACAGGGAGTAGTTTCAGTATTTAACTCAGTTAACTGATCTGAACCGTTCATATCACTGCTGTTTTGTCAGAATTCATTGGATATCACAGTCCAGGACCTCTCCATCTAGTTCTTATAAGTTGTCATAACTCATAACACAAAACCTCACCAGTTTTTTCTCACTAAAAGTTTACTGGTTGAAATATCACCATGAATTCCTCGAATTTGCTTGTAATGTCCCTTGTCATTATGATCTTTAATGCTTGTCGCTGATTAATACTTCATTTTTTTTTACTACCCTATTTTAGATACGAGCTTTTGGAGCTGAAGGGATGATAGAAGAAATGCTGAAGTATTTGAATGCAGCTGAAAATGTTCTATTGAAGATGGGTCCTAATCAGAAGAGTGATCTTTACTGCATTGTGTTGCATGCTCTGGTTGAAGCCAAGGAAGTATGTGTCAACAGCTGGTTATGTCTGCTCTGTTATCATGCAATCACCCCTATGTTGCAGTTATGCAATCACGTTTGGTTTTGGCTTGGAAATTAATACCAAAATACTCCAAATAATTGACATGCATTCAGTTTATTGTGTTATTTATAGAAGTCCGATTTCTCTTTCGTATAAAACATTGAATTTGTTGCTGACATTTTAAAGGATGCTACAAAGCCTTTGGCTGCGTCAATCGTTCATTTTGAAAACATTTCATGTTGATTTGGTACCAAACTTTTTGCATGATTACACTTAGCAGATATTGCTGTTAACATGTTACCAAATTTGTTTTTTTTTCCTGGTTTGCAGACTCACAAAGCAATAAGGATCTTCAAAATCATGAGAACATACAGCCTCCCATCCAATTTGGCAATATATAATATCATGATAGAATGCTGCCAATTGTTGCCATGTCTCAAGTCATCTTACACTTTGCTGTCTTTGATGCTCCGAGATGGCTTCCGCCCTACGGTTGTGACTTTTACATCTCTTCTGAAGGTATTTTTTTGGAACTTTATACTGATTACTTTGTTAATTGAGTTCATTTTAAGGGTCAACTTACTTCAGTCTCATGAGTCATAACTATCATTTCCATGATAGGTTTTATTAGCAAAGGAAGATTTTGTGGGGGCACTGGATCTTCTAGACATGTGCAAGCTTGAAGGAATTAAGCCTGACATAGAGATGTTCAATACAATACTCTCACATGCATACACCAGAGTACGTTTTTACTAAAATTGATCTGTTCTTTCCCATCTAAAATGATGCTGAAGTTAAACTAATTTCTTTCTCATTTTTTCACAGGATCAAATTCATGTTGTTGAGTACATCGTGGAGTGTGTGCATAGAGCAAACATTCAACCTGACCCGGCAACTCTTTGGTACACATTTTGTGCTTACACGGAACAGGAATTGTACAATACTGCTATTGAGGCATTGCAGGTCCTCAGTGTGAGAATGATATCTGAGAATATCACCCTACTTAGTGAAAGAGGAATTGTTTTGGAAGATCTAATCCTTAGCGAAGAGCCAGACGCTGAATTGAGAATCATAAGATCATTTGAAGCAGGTCAAGAATATCTTGCGACAGCTTTACTGAATCTGAGATGGTGTGCTACAATGGGTGCCACCATATCCTGGTCACCTGAGGAGAGTCCCTGGGCAAGGCGGCTAGCATCCTCTTATGATGCTAATAAGAGACCATATATATCATGAAGTTTGTGCATGAAATATGCGTCTGGTTATTACTTCCTTTCAAGGGATTCGGATGGTCTGTTGTACAGTTTTAAGATGCTTCCAGGTCAATGGCTGTGGGGGTGCAGTTATTCACTCCAGCTCCAATCGGTGTTTGTAGCTTGTCAGGAGCATCAGCTTCAAAATCCGTAAGGACAGCTTTGATGGTGACGAAGATAGTCACATAGCAGTGACAGAACATATGTTAAGTACATGCTTACAGTTGCTGGGGCTGCGTTGTTGTACTTCGAAGCAGCCTGTCCTGGTTATTTTGGAGGACGAGTCTTGTTACAGCTTAATAATCTGTTGAAGGTAGACTGGAAAAGGCAGGAGAAGCATCAGGTGTTATTTATTGATAATTTATCTCGTACTGACCATTATGCTGTCAGCAGTGTATCTTGGGGCAGCCATTTTGTTCGCTTTCCTGGCTGCTCGAATAGCTAACAAGTACTAACATTACACCATTCCTGTGCATGATAGTCCCATTAATTTTACTCCTGAATAAGATTTACGACTGCGCTGCCTATGGTTTACTTTTGTGGTTAAAAATAATATTCTAAAATTCGTGCCTTCGATTGAGGATAGAGCCAAATTGATACTCAATTCGTCCCCACGAATCTGTCGGGTTTTTTTTTTTGAGATGACTCACGAATCTGTTGTGGACGCTTCAATTTTGGGAACCAAAACTTCATTTTTGCTGGAGGCGCAGCGCAAGCCTCCTAATCAGGCCGTGAGTCCAGGTGGTCATCTCGCCGCCTCCCTGCCACGCCGCGTGTCGCTCGCCGCCGCCTGTCTTCCGCCCCCACCGCGCTCCGTCTCCCGCGCCAGGATGAAATAAGCCAGGGCTCGAGCGAGGAGCGAGGAGCGCCCACCAACCCCACCGCACGCGGCAACGACGAGACGAAGGGAGGGAACAGAGGACGATGGCGTTGGGGCTGGTGTTTCACGGCGCGCAGATGGCGCTGGATCTGGCGGTAGCGGGGATGTCGCTGGCGGTGGCGCTCGGCCTCTTCGCCGTCGTCGCCACAGTGCTCTGCTCCGCTGCGTTCATCCACCACTCAAAGCCCGCCGCGGCGTCCTAGCAACCGCAACCACCACCACTGCAACCTCTGGGTACATTTCCTAATAAGCATACACTGAACGTGTGTTTCCTGGATTCATTTCGTGCCCGCTTGGGCAACGACGGTTGCTGCGTTTTGGAACCATAATCGTTGGTCAATTTTTGGATGGAGCTGAATAGTGTGCTTGCAGTTATGTTTATCAACCGGTCATGCACTGTATCAGTGTTAACCACTATTCTGATTGAGCAAGCATTCTGATTTTTTTTTTAAAAAAAATAGAATCTGTAACTTCTGTTATGTAAAAATAACACAGAAAAGAAGTCAGTGTCAGACTAAAGGGAGAATGTGAAACCATCTCCTCTATGCTACTGAAATTTAGGCTTAAGCAATTACAAAATATCTACTGATGGAGGATGCAATGTCTGAAGGATCTCACAACCTGAACTACTTGATTGTTTCCTCCACATTGTCTTGGTTGTCTTTCTTGTGATGGCTCCTTGGTGGATTTCTGGGTGTGGAATCGACCCTCATGACTCCATTCAGTGATTATTTGTCCATTATATCTCTAGGCTCTAGTAATTATTTAGATTTCAGATTCGATTCAGGTGAGACCTGGTGGCTAACTTTGCTGTGTGAGAATGCATTTTTATCTGTAATTCTTTATGTTTATTAATGCTTCTCTACCACATTGATCATTATTCATGAACCATATATCATAACATTTGGCACTGTAGATTAGTTGTATGCCCGTAACATTTTGATTTCTGTTTCCATCTTTCATCTAACTAGCTGTTTGATTCACCTTGTCGAGACTACTCAATTTAAGGGCGCCATTTGATTTACCATTTCTTGTTTTATTTCAGGAATGACTGGGCTGTTGCTAGCCTAATTGTGTCCGCATAAATTCCAGAGTAAATGACGCATCAATTGATGCCTTAGCAGATCCAGATAATAATGAGTCGCACATATCAGGCAAAAGCTAGAGGTTCTTGTACCATACATGTATGTTCTTATGCTTGTTTGTAAATTATATTCTCTCTCGTAATTTTTTTGTATTGGCCTTTTTTAGAATAATTTAGTTACTGTTCTTTCTTAAGAATTGCATATTAATAAAATGGTATGTGCCTTATGTGTATTGCATGTTGAATGCCCAGAAAATCCATATGAATGTTGCATTTGCTATTAAAAAAGGGTGATCCATTAATTTATTAGATTGTATAACTAATTTTGTGCCTACAGTTGTAAATAATAACATATACATACATCTTTTTTGGAGGAAACTTTATGGACGTTTCAAAATCTACTACTAAAGCAATTAAACCTAGAACACTGATGGTTAGATGACCTGACAGTTTACATCATGCAAAGTATATCTGGATGGAGAGAAGGTTTTGACAGAGAAATATCTGTTAATATCTATTTAAAAATAAAAATGAATTTTCAATATGATATAATGCTAGGAATACAGAAATTAGGAATAACCTATAGTAACAGATTTTCAGGGTAACCTCAAACGCTGGAAAACATGGCAAGGATCCCAAAGCCTTGCACTCCTATGCATCTACAATGATTTGAGCTAGATAATAAATGAATTAGAGACATCCTACAATGAATTTTACAACATTTACCAAAAGCTTGTTCGGGAAGAGCTACGCCTCTTGTTGTAGCCTTTTCGGGTTGTCTTCTCTTCTCCTTTTTTCGTCCTGCCCACCTTCTTGTTGCTGCTCATATGTGTCTCCTCTTTCTCATCCTTGTTGCGTTCATGTCTGGAACTGTCGTTTTTTCCATGATTTTTCTTTTCTTTTCCATTTAGCACCTTCACTTGAGCTGGTCCTGTGGAAGCATCAGAAGCCAGGGAATCATAATCTCCATCACCATAATTTGTGTAGTCTTCCTTGCTTCTACCATTGCTGTAGCCACTGCCATCTTCAACATTGCTCTCTCCGCTATCATTTGCTTTGACATCATCACTACTCCTAGGGGAGACCAGATACATTGTCCACCCAGATTCATTACTGTTGCATTCTTCACCATCGTCCCCAGTAAGCTGGGAGGACTCCATAAGTGGCGAGTGCGGAGATACACAGAAAAAAAGGCTAAAGAAAGAACAAGGAAACAAGGTAGAACGAAGCTACGAGACAAATGAAGCAACACCACAGAAGAATTCTTGTTTTTGCTTCTTGTGCCACAGCCTGAGAGGAGCATTGAAGCCTCTCAACGCCCAGCCATCTTCACAGGAGAGAGAACGAGAGGAGGGGTGAGGCTAAGAAATTTGCAATGCGTTGTTGTTTGTGTCTGTGTGGAAGCTTGTCAAGGGCTGCAGAAAGGATGGCAGTGCTTTTAAATGAGAAAGACTGCCCATCCTTCTAACTGTCTCTCATAACTTTCTCAACCATTTCTGTACCTTCTCTTGCTACCAAAGCCAAAAGGAAAAACATTTGCTTGCAATGCAGTGTTACAGGTATTTCCATCTGTAGTCCATGTGGCCTTTGTTTCTCACCTCATGGTGGGGGCCTGGTAGAGGCCTGGAGAGGGTCATAGATATGCCTACTGCTGCTTGGGTTAGGCTGTGGTTTGTTAGGATCGGAGATTAGGCTGGCATATAGCTCAAAAGGCTTGCTGTCGCTGCTGTGTCTGCCTGTCATGCAAATGCTTAACTTGTTTATTACACATTTCCCTTGGATTGCAGGACCAGGAGAACATGTCTCTTGTTTGCTTTAGCATACGCATGCAGACAATGACCAAATAGGGTCAAGGGCACTAGATACATTTTCTCAGTGTTATGCTAATAATTAATTGTCGGCATTCTACTAGATAATTTCGGCATAAAAGGTTGATGCCATTCGGAAGATTCAGA
Organism: Eleusine coracana subsp. coracana; assembly: GCA_032690845.1. Taxonomy (NCBI): domain Eukaryota; kingdom Viridiplantae; phylum Streptophyta; class Magnoliopsida; order Poales; family Poaceae; genus Eleusine; species Eleusine coracana. The sequence continues at coordinate 50,830,516 of CM064427.1, read as the reverse complement.
AGCTACAATGCGTGGAAAGATATGTTGATACCCCACTGATTGAACCGTACTAGCTTAATCAGCTGAGCTGGTTATAGTTTCCATATGGATCAGCAGATGCCTAGCTTTCGTGGGTACCTTTCCTCCAAGTTCGAGAAACGAACAAGAAGCCTGACGTGGTTCTGAAGCTTTCAGGCTGTGAAATGTCAGGTGGCCCCAGCAGGGCTTGCGGCCCTTATAAGAAATTGCTAAGACCAAGTTGCTGCGTTGCATCGCCAGCTGAGGTAGTGTATACTCTTCTATAACCTCAGAATGCATGCTTCGGAAACTACTAGACTTGCGAAAACGCCTGGCATTCCTTTCACGTGTGTAACGCTGAAGAAGAACTGTCCGGTTCTACTCGTGCACAGTGTGATGTGACGGTGATGAGTGGTTGATCTCGGTGCACGTTAAAGAAAGGGTGATGCTTATTGCTGCTGTTGCTTCTCTGTCCGTGCCCTGAGAGTGATCCATTTGTTGCTGCATCTTGTTTGCCTATTAGTTCAGTTTGTGGTTGTATCAAGAATGCCCTATGTTGGAGTATATACACTTTTATACATCTGAATGTTTCGGAAACTACTCATAGACATCCGAAACATTCCATTCCGTCGCCCAAGTCAGATCATTGCCTACGGGGCCACGAGGCTTAGCTTACGCCCTGGCATTCCTAATTCCTTTCGCGTGTGTAACGCTGTAGAAGAACTGGCCGGTTCTACTCGTGCACAGTGTGATGTGACGGTGACGAGGGGTTCATCTCAGATTCTCAGTGCACGTTGGTAAAACGCTGATGCTTATTGCTGCTGTTGCTTTTCTCTGCCCCTGTCCTGAGAGCGAAATGGTGATGTGTCCCGTTGAGTCGGCGTAATTTTGGCGGTTTCAGAAACGCCGAGGACATACTTATCCTGTCCCCTCGGCTCCTCAAGCACGTGCACTCCCCTGTTCAATAATGGAGCCTTCGGTCGTGTCGGTGTCCGACTCTCGTGAATTCTGGCCAGCCATGGCCTTCGGCTTGGCGGTCGGTCGGCGCTGCGTGTGGTCTGTCTTTTCCTTTCTGTTGGAACCTAGTAGCTTGAAGGCTTGAACTGCTTTATGTCACTTTAATTTCTTTGAAGGTATAAGTTTTGTGCCATACAAAATGCTTTATTGAACTTCATGAAAGGAGAGAACAGTCTAATCATTCGATTGGTTTCAGAAAAGTTCTAGCATCCTGACGTTGGCCAGTTGAGGCTACACTGCTTTCATGCTGAGACGATGATCCAGTGCAACGGCACTAGAATACCTGAAACTCGTGCTTTTGTGGGCCAACGGGCCAATGTTCCTTGATCAACGCTCAACCATGTCAAAGATCCGCCTGTCTGTCGGTCCTGCCCTACAAGATCGATCTTGCTGATTGGCCGGATTCACAGCCTGACCCTGACGGCCGGAGCGTTTGACATGATGGAGGTTCTGATGGCGAGTTGGCCATACAAGCGGAACAAGACAAACAGTCGCTCGGCGCGCTCCTCGCCGGAGGCCAGGGCGATGGCGAAGGCGTCGGTCACACCAACGGAGGGTCGCCTTTCCGGGACCGGGAGCCCCAGATTTCCAGCACGTGCCGGAGCCCGACAGACATGTTATGTTACGCTGTCGTGTGTCGCGCGCGACGGCTGGCCAAATGGGTCGGTAGTCCAATACCTGTTCGTCCAATGGTTACACTGCTTGCTGGAACGACACGTCACCAGATCACCAGTGGAATATCGAGACAGCCAAGAGAAAGCAGATATGTTGCCATTTTGATGATTAACTATTTGTTGCACTTAATAAATTTAAAAAAAATATGCCTACAAGCTCCTTCAAAAGCCGACCTTAGCTCAGTTGGTAGAGCGGAGGACTGTAGTGCGTGCAGATTAATCCTTAGGTCGCTGGTTCGAATCCGGCAGGTCGGAACCTATACATTTTTTTTTGTCATTTTGTCCGGTTTCATGTAATTTTTCATTCCGTTTTTTTTAAAAAAAAATCTTCATAATGCTTATCAAAGGAAAACCTGTTTTCCCCCGCGAAGTTGTGAAAACGGGCACAAGATGCGAAAGACCATTAAACCAAGGAGTTTCATAACAACAATGACCATTCAACCAATGCAAGGAGCTTCAGAAGTAATCGTCCAAATAGGCCGAAATCGGTTTCCAGAAGCTCCTAGAGCGGGAGAATTTACGCTACGGCACTAGTTTTGGTGCTCTTCAGGAAATAGCACCACAGCGAGCCCAACAACACACGGAACAATGCTCCTTCTCTGATTTTTAATAAGCTTTTATAACTTTCCTCCTTCCCTTCACCTGAGTCAAATGACCAACTTGTCCTTTCTACGTTTGAATGGCCAGGAGAAGTTTTTTTTTTTTTGCGCAAGTATGAGAATTTTTGCTGTACATATGCAATAACAAACTGCATATAAATAAATTTTGACGTATACATATGTGATACCAAACTTGATATAAATCAACATGCAATCTGTATAAGTTTAGTGTCATACAAAATGGTTTATTGAACTTCATGAAAGGAGAGGAACAGTTTCATCCTTCGTTAGTTTCAGCTGAAAAGTTGTAGCAGTCGGACTAGAGCCATGTGGAGGCTACACTGTGCTCTGATGCTGAGATGATGTTCCGGTGCAACGGCGCAAGAATATGCCTGAACCTCGTGCTTGGGTGGGCCAACGGGCGGATGCTCCTTGATCAACACTCAACCATGTCCTAGATCCGACTGTCTGTAGGTCCTGCCCTACAAGATCGATCTTGCTGATTGACCGGATTCACGTAGTCTGATGGTGACATGATGAAGGTTCTGATGGCGAGTTGACCATCCAAGCGGGACAAGACAAAACGTCGCTTGGTATACTCCCCGCTGGAGGCGCCAATCATCGCACTCACGCAGGCGAGGCGAAATAGACGCTTACGCAAGCGTAACCACCCCTCTTCCATCACTGGCATGTAGGCCCGCGATCATGATACTGTTCATCCATCTTCCTCCTCTTGACATCACGCCCTCTCCTGTCGTCGTCGTTGCTTCGGTGTCGACAGTTTAATCTTTAGCTACGTGGATTTGTGGATGGGCTGGCGAGGGTGAAGCCGGTTGTGATGGTGGTGGCCATCGGCAGTGGAAGGAGCAAGGACGGAGCTGTTGGATCAGACGAGTTAGCAAGGCGACGGTTGACCGGACAAGAGTGATGGTCGCTGACGATGGTGTCAGAGCCGACAAGTTAGTGAAGAGCGCGACAAGAGGAACAACAGGTGAGCGCGGGGCAGCAGGCGGCGCCCCCTGCCGTCGGCGGTGTGGAGGGGAGGCGGGGTGCTCTGCGCTAGCGAGAGGCGGCTTTTGCCTCGTGTAATTCTAGTATAATGGTTTGGGAGCAATATTCGGCGCTATAAGCTTTACTTATTGGTGAATTATGTTGTTGTCCTGAGATTGTATGAAATGGCAAAACAACGGAGTTTGTGTTGTTGGGAAAGAGGCAGATTATGGGGATTGTTGGTAGACGGGAGCTTGTCAAAGACAATTAAGTAGAAGAGGTTATAGGCCTAGGTTTTTTTTTTTTTGAAAGATCCGAAAACCAAGTGTTTTGGCATGTTCTAGGTCTAGTAATAATATGGTTGTCCATAGCGACCTGATAAAGGCATTGATCTGTATGAAAGTGCGCGTGCCAACATGAACATCTCTCAGACAAATTAAACGTTAGGTCAGGACTGCGGATGGAAAATTCTGTCACTTTTTTGACAATTTCAGTTTAGATGAGCGCATTAAAATAAAAAATGGACCACAACTCTTAACGGCTTATTCCCTCCTCACACGCTTCTCCAAACCATTTTTATCTGCACCCAAAATCAGTTAACAAAAACGGAGGTAGTAGAGAGCTATTCCGTGACTCGTCACCACAGGAGTTGCAAAGATAACATCGATTAGTCTATTAGGCACCTTCTTTTTCGTTGCGTCACCACTATAATATAGAGCCGACCACGACTTATGCGGTTGTCTTATATGTATACCAAATTAGAAAGTTGGCTGGCATACGTTATGTGTCTCAGAGTCTAGATGACTTTCGCTACTGCATGTCACCTCTTGCAGTTAGTGTTTGCTGCACAAAACAGTGACCATCTTACTATATCTTGTAAAAGAAGATACCAATCATCAATATTCGTTAGAGAAAAGTTCTATTCATCTTTCTTAACTTATCAGAGTGTCGTACATTGGCTCCTTTTTTAATAAAATCAGATAACCAACACCTTAAACTATTAAAACTGATTTAATTTTGCTCCCTTGGTGGTTCGAAACAGCGGTATTGTCCGACATGGCAGCGATTTTGTCCCACATAGCATAGTTGATCCTATGTATCACATGACATGTCATATTTTCCTTTTTTTTCTCTTTTTTTCTATTCCTCCTACTCGGCTCCTCCACTCACCTCCTCCATGCCATCGTCGCCCACCTCTCCACCCCCTCCCTCGATGTGGCAGACGCCCTATCCAACCTCTCGCCCACGCCGTGTGGCCCGCTCGGAGCTGGCTGCAGAGGAGGAGTCCCACCGCGCCACCACGACACAAGCGGCAGCCTCCTTCATGGCAACCCACCTCCGCCGGGGACCTCGCCCTCGTCTGTGAGCACGGGTATGCGAGACTGGCGGCCTTGATGTCGTGTGGGAGCGCTCTAGAGCAAAGCCGTTGGAGGGAGGCGAGGTCGATGGCCGGCGGCCTCGATGGCGGGCGGGAGCTCTCAGGGGCACTGTGACAGTGAAGCTATTGCAACGGCAGCCAACAAGGCAAAGAGACATAAAAGTAGGAGTTGGGCCTAGGGGGATGGCAGTGACAGCGGACAGAGGTGGAGAGACGGAAGAAAAGGGGCTTCAGCTTGCCGTCGAGGACTTCCCCCGCTCTCGTGACCAACAACTTCCTCTGTCCTTCTACGCTCTCCCCTACGCCGGCAATCCGGAGCCACTTGCGCCCTTCCCCTCGGATCCTTGCTCCACTATGGCGTTCTTCCGTAGCTGCGTGTCGGTCTCCGGCGCCATAGTCTCCACCGCCATGTTCGATGGCCACCGGAGCTCCTCATCCTCTTCCTTCCTTCAAGGTGCCTCCGCCAGAGCATGTTGAAAGAGAAGGAAAGAGAAAGGAGAAAAGAAAAAAAAAGGAAAAGGAAAAAAATGACGTGGCATATGACATGTGAAAAATACCATGCCACGTTGGATAAAACTGCTATCAAAACCACTGAGAAAGGAAAACTAGGCCGATTTTAATAGTTTAAGCTGTTGGCTACCTAGTTTTATAGAAGATGGAGGCAAGTGCGACACCCCGATAAGTTGAGAGAGGCAAATAAGAATTTTCTCTATTCGTTATTCCTGTACCAGTTTTGAGTGAATTAAAGGATCTTAAAATTTATCGGATTTTAACCTGCCATTATCTCAAGAAAAAGCTAAACTAGAGAGTATTCAATTTATGTTCAGCCTGAGCTGTTCCAGGAGGAAAGTGAATCTTTAGAAAATGTGCATATGGAAATAGTAAAGATAACGTCGATTAATTAGTCAATACCTGCTGGCAGGTGGCTTCACTTTCCTCTAAACGAAATAGGACCGGCGTTTTCTGATCTTATCATGACTTTCAGACATTTTCCTATTTATTGCCTGCGATTTTACAAAATATAGGACACCCACCCTCAATTGCCAGTCATGGAAGGGTAACTTTTGGAGCCGACATCACTTTGCCCACTGTCTATCCCAAACAGCACCGGAGCAGAGCCTCACCCGCGCTGTCTTTCCCTTTCCCCTGTCTCTATTCCATCCATGGCCTTGACCCGCCGAACTTTTAGCTATGACGTGAATGACGAGTGACGATAGGGACAAGTTTATATTCATGCAAGTCAGTTGCATGCTCGTGGTTCATGCCAGTGCTGGTAGTTAAGCAGTACCGCTTCGCGAGCGCAGGTATAATTTGTTGCACAGCTAGCGTGATTGTGTGTTCTAGAGCAACTAGTGAATTGGAGATTGTAGATGTTAATTTTCGTGTTGGCATCTCGTCAGATCAGCAACACGGTCAATGTGCCTTGCTTTCCAGTGATCGGTTGATTGTTACTTCGATCCATTTGGTTTGTTTGTTGGAGCTGTCTGAGATAGTAGAGCTCGTCTTGTAAATAAAGTTACTGGCTGCTAACTGATTCAGGGGTTGTAAAAACTATGGTCTTAACCTGCTGGCAGTATATTGAATTACTAATTTTCAGCTGACTGAAAATTTGGACAACTTTCAATCACTGCTTTGAGTCATTAGATCTAGATCCAATAATTTATAATTATTATATAAATAATCCTATAAAAGAAAAATCAAAATTAAAAGTAATAAACCATTGATTGAAAGTTTTCAATCAGCTGAAAGTTAGGAAACATGATATTTAAATGGATGATTGTTGTTGTTACTAAAACCTGCATTTTACTTAAAATCATCTCCTCTTAAATCGAAGTATACTGGTTGTAGTTAATCACTTTATAGTAATCACAAGCAATCAACGCCGTGGGTTTTAATCGTCACATTGTGATGTGGTAGTTCCTTAATAATTTGCAGCTAGCTAGGACTAGGTATACAACGAACGATCAATACCGCGGCTAACATCATGAGTATAGATGTGTCACACAAATGAATGCAGTCATCATGAGTAGATATGTAGTACTAGGAGTAGTGCGAACTGCTCCTCGACGGTGATAAGATTCGAGCCAAAGCAAAAAAAAATCTTGCCTCCAGTCCCTTCCCTCGATCATGTCATGATTTCGGGGGGGGGGGGGGGGGGGGGGGGGGGGGGGGGGTTGCTGCTTTTGCTCTCGCGGCGTCACGATCAGCAATCACTTCCTCTCCTACTATGTCTACCTCCCGGCAATATATAGGGACAGTGCATGACAGATGTGCAGGTTTCCGTGTTTAGCAAGGGGATCACATGCGCAGCAGTGCTCTCCACCCAAACGAAACCGCGGCCGGCCGGCCGGCCGGACTGCGTCGAGTTCACGCCGCGTTTCCGGTTTCTAGCTATATATCGGCATCAAAGGCCAGCTGGTCATATGAGCTCACAGTGACTTTTTGTCGTTGCCCCCAGAAAACTTTTGCAGTTTAGCTTCTTTCTTTTTGTTGCACTTGGTCATGATTCCACGACACCTCGGTGTCGATCTAGTTCGGCAGCAGCGTGGCCTCGTTCTGGCTTGGCGATGGAAGCAGGAACTGGAGATGTCCACCAAGCTAGGCAACGAGCGGCGGCACTGGTGACTACGCGTGCATGTCCGTCATCGTGTCCCGCGCTTGGTGATCTCATTCGTCTTGCACTTTCATAACCACCGCCGTGCTTTCAACAACATCACTAAGACGATATGACGTGTTCCAGATATATCTGGCCGTGTTTGCTTTGAGAGTTGTACGATGCCACTCTCTGTCAAATTATCGCTAAACTAGCACACACGTAAACTACGTAGTCTTTTTACAAGTAGTGTACATTTACTTTTGTTCATGGTTGTTGTTACTAAGTAGTAACACACCTAACTTTCCTCCAAACTTTGGCGTCTGGCGTGTTAGCTGCTTTGTTGCAACTGATCGAAACTGACGAACACACTTATTTTACTCCTCCTGACATCATGTGCATGTCTGCCGTACTTAATAACTTTAGAAAGCAACTGCATCCATAAAAATGACCACAGATACTGCAAATCAAAGGTTGCACATGAGCAGCAATCGTTAGCTGCGACTCTGAACTGAAGGGCCCGCGGGCACTCCGATTCAGCGCCCCCGTTGCCGTTGGGACGGCGAGACTCTTCCAAGCGGCCATCAACCATCCACCACGCCGCGCGGACAGACACACTGGCCAGGGCTTATATATCACCAATCTTCCCCTCCGTCCAGCGTGAGATGAAGTCGGTCTTCGCCCCCCCCCCCCACCCCCCTCCCCGACCCTTTTTCTTTCTTCTCCTCCCTCACTCTTCCTCCTCGCCGGTGGCCGGAGAATCCCTTAAGAGGTCTGGGTTGCCGGGGGAGGCCCTCTACGCTCCCCGGACATGGAGGAGGGCCGGTCGGTCGGGGGCGGCGGTGGCAGCCCACCGGCCCGGTGGTGCGGCGAGGCGGCGGCGGCGCTGCCGGAGCCGTGGGCGGCAAGAGGGCGGTGGGCTGGGGTCGACAGCGGGGGAGTCACGTCGCTGACGAGTTAGCTGGCGGCGGTGCGACGATGGCGGTGGCATGGCGGGCGGCGGCGGTGGGTGCGGGCGGCGCGGCGAGGCGGTGGTGCGCCGCCGGTCGTCGGTGGTGGTGGCGGGCGGAGGTCAGGGTCGGACGGCGGGCGGCGATGACGCCGGGGACAGCGTCGGAGTCGCGTGGGGTAGTGGGATGTCGGGGCAGGGGTGGCGACCGTCGGCGAAGAAGTAGAAGGAGACTGGCTCGGGGAGGAAGAAGGAGAAGGGGGGTGGGCGGAGGCCATCCCCGCGTTGATGTGGGGCGGAAGGTAAGAGGACCCCTTATATATTGCCACTGCTGCCGGCTATACTAGCACGTTGTAGCCCCTAAGAGTGACACCTTGTCTCCAGCCAGACATGTCCCGTCGTGGAGGCCTCGTCCCTATGGCCGCCGCGCTCGCGGTCATGATCATGGCGCTTACGATTGGCGTCGAGGCGTCCATCAAGCAACTCAAGGTGGGCTACTATGACGAGCTGTGCCCTGAGGCTGAGGGGATCGTTCGGGCGACCTTGGCCCACGCGCAGGCCCACGAGGCCCGCAGCCTGGTCTCAGTGATGAGGCTCGTCTTCCACAACTGCTTCGTTGTTAATGTATCTATACTATAAAGGCTAAACTTTATATCTAATATGCTTAACTTGATTATATACTCAGTCTCAAACTTATGTGTCATTGATGTGAACTGAATTATGGGTCCGGTATTTCTTACTTTCCTGATCAATCTCTTTGTTTCTGTCTGATTAATGGGTCCATCCCTTAAATGTTACGCTGTCCACGCATCTAAGCACTACGTGTCGTCCGTTTTTCGGAGGCTTTTCTCACCCATGAATCGTTGTACCCACCCGCACACAACATGCGCATGTTCCCTTTTTTGTGGTGCGTGATTGACGGATCGTTGAGGGAAGAAAGAAATTATTGCTGCCCTGTGCGATGACCAATCAAGCCCCAGCGGCGGCTCACCTGCCGGGAAGAGCGACCCGAAGCGCCGCAGGCTGCGCACGTCCGTGATGCTCGTGCTCACAGTGGCCACCCATGCCAAGAGGACTGGTGCTCATGCTCGCGGCAGTCCGTGGTGGCGTGCTGGGTGGAGCGCAGGGGCGCAGCCGCGCAGGCGCCGGCTCTACCGGGTGCTCCGGCGGAGATGGAGCTGGGAGATAGTTTCAGTTTTTCTTTTTTGCAAGCAAATAACTGATGGCGTCGGCACATCGCTGATCCTGCCGCGTGCGTCCTCGCACACCCACTCTCAATCCAGCGCCGTCGGCACCATCTCCAACCGCGCGGTCGCCTCCCTCCGCCACCGCGATGATTTTGTCTTCGTTGTCAACCCCTCTGGTAAAGCTCCCGCATCCTCTAGCTCGTCTCGATACCCTTACCGAACCCCGTACTAAACGACTTTGGTGCAGGAACAAATGGCCACAGGGGCAAGCAGTGGAAGCAGCTGCTCCCCCACCTCCGCACCTGCCTCGCCGACCACTGCAACGTGAGGCGTTGTTCATCCATTGTTATTAGATCGCTAGATGCTAAGTACCATTTGAGTAATCGCAATTGCCAGATCCGGTGCTAATTTGTCTGTCTCACTAAATGATTTGATTTGTGGTTGTTGACTGGTCAGATTTGCGAGCGCATCACTTCAGGTCCGAACGTCTGACCGATGCCGTTGATGTCACAAGGGAGGTGTGTGCGTATACTTAAACAAATCTTCGCTTCTGTTCTATTAAAAGCACTGATAATCAGCCCCAGCTTCTATGGCCGATGGTGTCATAGTCATTGCTGGCTGGATGCTTCACGAGGCAATTTTGTGTTTGTGTTGACTGTTCGTGGCTTCATGCAACATATTGGAAACCGTTTAAAATTTCCAGCAACTGATATCGCAAACTGTAAAAGAGTCATGGACGAAATTTTGAGGATGCAGGTGGTGAATGGCTTCTTTTCAGAAGGAAATCCAGTTTCTGCCCTTGATCAGGGACCTGACTATTCTGCAGCTATTCATGTGAGTGCACTGACCTATAGCTAATCTACCACAGACACAGAGGCTTGTGCTTTTAGATTTTTGATGCTTAATTTATTCTTCTCTAATAGCTAATTCCACTTGGAAGTGGCTCAGACTTTGCTTGGACGTTTGGCTGGAATTTTTTGCTTTCTTTCCTTAATAATGTATATACGGTATGGTTTTTTACTACCAATATTTCCTTTAGTAATGATATTTTTTCATTAAACCAGGACAAATGATCTCGTGGTATGATTGATTTTCTTCCTTGATGTTTCATCTTCAATTGTCTTTGATGCTGATCGATGAACAATGGTGGTTCTTCCTGTATTACCAAACAAATTACATGCACGCTCTGACGCCGGGTCCTATAATGCTTCTTTCTTGGCCACCTTGAACGACTTCGGCGAGGAGTCGGCCTATATGGTGGTGGCGGCCCCAAGAACATGAATCCGGCACATATAGAGATAGACATGGAGCCCACAATTGCTGGAGACAATGACAAATCGGCTGCCTCCCTGAATGCCGGATGAGCACCACGATGTTCTGACCACGAGAATCTCAGGTTTGTCCCCTGCCCTCTCCTATCAGTCAATTGATTTAATAGTTGGGGGTAAGTTCTATTCTATTGAACTGTAGGGTATTAAAATTCATGTTTTTTGAGCATCAGATCATTGTATACCAGTTGTCTTTAGATGAATCCGGTTTTCTTATACCTAATCTGAATTTTAGTGCCTTTTTCAATGAGTGTTTCTACTCACCAATTACAAATCTGGTGCTCACATACACATTGGAGATAGAAATAAGTTTTGTTTCACTTAAAATTATTTTGTTTTCCATTTGTGCAACGAGTTAAAATTCAAGTTTGACTTGTTTTCATTTGCATGTTTTTAGTTGTATTTATCTGAAAAAGTGTCATTAATTAATAGAATATTGGAGAAAGCCCTGTGAAATCATAATGATGTGGTTGTTAAAGCTTACCTGAGTTTTTCCCTACTGTAAAGGCTAAACTTTGTGTCTAATACAGTTTACATGAGTATATACCCACCAGAAAGCCTCAGCCCATGATTCAACTGTCGATTTCTTCCTTGGCCACAGGCGTGATGTGATCTGATTTATAGGCCCATACGTTTTGCTATGTAACTGAGTAAACTTTCAGTTTTCCAAACTTCAGACTCCTCTATTGCACTGTGGTGAGTCATAAGCAGTAGCAACATACAAACATCATTTCATTGGTAGCTGCTGACTGTTTTAGGAGCTAATATATGTTGAAATTTTTTATGATTGAACATGGCACAAAACTGATTTCTATGAGGTTAATATGTATATAAGCGACACTTATCACTTTATTTGCTACTGTTCTTATAGAATCATATTATTCTCCTGTTATGTTGTCATGCAGTTGCAAGTTGCATGTTTTTAACCCTGTTCTCTTTTTCTGTCACTCTCTATAATTAAAAGATGAAGCTTATGTACTGTTTCATGAGCTGAAAACCATAGTCAATATAATCATAGTTGGCTCTCTCTTTCATACATTAGTAGTAATCCTATCCTTGATCCTGCATGATTTCTTTTGTGTGCTGATTTGTTGGATTAGTCTGGCACATGTACCACTAAATTGTACCTAATGAATGGGTCATTAAAGAATTTCTGCCAATCACGCAACCTATGCAAGTGATGATCTGTATAGCTGTTCTCTGGATTTCATATTTCACATCTCATTTTCTGAGTTTTAGTTGTCGATATCATGAATATATAGATTAGCCTGCATGTTCAGGCTATTATATCAAATACAGAAGTTACAGTTTTGGCAGTTGGGTGACTATAAAATGTGGCATGCTCTTAAGTTAACTTCGCAACCTGAGTATTTGTTTAGCCATTCCTTAGCGCCTGTGTAAGTGGACTACTACATGAAGGTGCAAGGGGCATTAATGTACTTTTTGAACCATTATTGAAATACCACTAGCTAGGTAATGAATCAGTTTTGAATTTTATTATTAAAGTTATATATAAATCTAGCCTCATCACAGACATCGCTGGCATTCTCTTTTATCATCCAGACATACTGTTAAAAAATCCTATTGTTTTCAGCCGCTGCACAAGTTATTTCTATATGTAATGAAATTTCTTCTTAACACATTGTCTACATGGGTTGCAGAGATTTCTCCTGTACATCAAGTTTACAAAGATCAAACCAGACATGTTGCACTTCAGATTACTCTATCCATGGAAGTGCTGTGATAGAGTACTCTGAAGTTTCTTCGGACGGAGTGAGTGAATCCTGGCGGGCGGTGGTACACCCGATGTTGCTACCTGATGAGACCATATTTTGAAAGTGACATTACAATTATGATTGTTTTCTCTATACCTTTCTCTACATTGTTCATCAATTAATTGAGTTATAAAATATAAGGAATGTCGTGTGCAATTGGATTAACAGCCATATCATTTGTAAGAATTATTCCTCCTGTTAAAATTTTCATCACCCTCGGAAGCAAAAGTTTCATTGAGCATTGTGGCGTAAAGCCACAAAGGAATCACCTGTGTTGGTTTCTCATGTCAAAGTGAACTGGATCACGGTTTGTACATAACTGCCCCCTTGTAGATGCGCCTGAAAAAACAAAAAAAAAATCCCTAAGGGTTGTTTGCAGTGTTGGTTAGTACTTAATTATCCCTGTAAGCAAGGTGCTATTGATAAAGTTCTGGTTAGTCACAATTCTATTATCAGAAGATCTTGTCACTCCATATAGCTATTGAGGGCCACTCCATATATATAAACTCTAAACTATACTCCCTCTGGTCAGCAAATATTGTCGTTTCGAACAAGCAAAGAGAACTAAAAAAGAACTATGCATATTTGTCGGAATGACATTAATAGAAAAACAGAGGAGTACTAAAAGATGACGTTCATATTGTTAAGGGTGAGGAATATGAAGCAATTGCAAATAGACGTGTCAGTCAGTTTTGACAAAAGTTGGTGCATTCTCATCCTTTATGATAATCATTATCAGCACTCTTGCTTATACAAAAAAAACATACATTACTAACTCTGGATCCTGCACATTGAGTAGGATCAAATGCATATTATTATTTCTTTTAGTTATTTAGTGATGATAATATGCAACTTTATCAAATATTTATAGTGTGAGGATAGCGCGTGCGACACCAAAGAACTAGTTATGTTATTAATATTCAGTTTATTGTCCCTTCGAGCCCTTTTACGTCATGTACATGGTAAGTCATCAATTCTTAGGAAGTAATTTATGTGTCCCTAAATAAAACTTCATGGTGATACCATATCTTTACGTGCATTAGAATGCTTCTAGAATAGAATATTATATTTCTTCTCATTACCATGTTTTGGTCCAGACGCGTCACCAATGTAGAACATATTGGTGACACGTTTTGCTCAAGATGCATCACCAATGACCCTCACGTCACTAATAAAGAATTAAAAAATAGCAAAATCAGAGAACATCGAGCTTTGTAATATACAAGTCAATATTATAGAAAATAGCAAAAGCTCTAGCATTTCTACAATAGTTTTAGAACAGAAAATGTGATAGAATACATGTAGAAATCATTGGTGCAGGATGACAGAATGAACAATCAATTTGTGAAACATAGTTACATTTTTCTGTGTTAAGTACAGTATGGAAAAAAAAAATCAGTAACATATAATCCAGTATTTTTTTTTACAAAGCCATAGAAGGAGCGACCGCACATGAACATCTGCCCTACTAACTTTACCAAGGGTGATGAACAACAACACACTCCATTGAAGTTGATGTTGGGATTCTTAATATTCCCTGAAAAAGCATATATATGCAAAAGGTTCAAGAGGAGCATTCCATATCTGTGGACATCCTTGTCTCATAGCAACATGTATATTGTCGAAAGTAGAAGAGGTCATTTCAATGTATTTTCAGCAACACAACATGTTAGACCTCCTGGAAAGGAGCATAGATACCTTCAAGAATAGCAGGGTCTATCTCTTAATAAATACTACAGACACATGTGACACATGAGCAGACAGGTCATACGATCCAGAGACCACTTCTTTGTCTACAAGAAATTAAATATTATACCATTGTGTGGCAGTTTGATAGAAAACACGCCAAGCATAAATAAGAGTTGCAAGCAAGCAACATTTCATATTTTGACAAATAAAAATATCAGCTCTGACCAAATTCAATTCATTTCAAAACATAATTAACATTGCAAGCAAGCAGCATTCTGACCACATTCACTAGAAAAGTGCAGCAATTTCACATTCACACGTATATAACAGAAACCTGTCACAATGATGGTCGTGTGCCCCAACTGATGCACGACAAAAAAAAGACACCGTCACCTGCTAGAATGGTGACTGCGTGCTTTGTCGTATGCCCAATGGCTGGCACACGGCAAAACCTTCCCTCTTTGTCATGTGCCCTGGTCGTGGCATACGGCAAACCTCCCCTCATTATCGTGTGTCCTGGTTGTGACACACGACAAACCTGCCCTATTTGTCGTGTGTCTTGGTCGTGGCACACGACAAAGAATAAATGTTAGAATGTCACATTCCCCCTCTTTATCGTGTGCCATGACCAAGACACACGATAAAGCTATAATAATCTGCTTGCAAATTATTTGAATTAGTTGTTTCTGGACCAAAAAATATCGATTTGCATATAAATCAGAAATATCATCACATGCATTATTTGAATATTATCACAAGCATTCAAATCTCATATCGGAACATGGGCAAAACAAATATTCCACAATAATTATCATAGGAGGTTCACAAACACACTTAGTAGGTCAGAAACATAACTATCATCCATAGTTCATCCCATGCAGTTTAAAAACACAAGAAAGTCAAATGTTACAATCGAAAGTTTACTAACACTAGAATTATTGCCGGGATCAAGAGCATTGCCCACCAGCTGGCGACAAATCCTTATCTTGGTTCCCCTCAGGCAATTGACTCCATGTATTCGATCCCGTCGATTGATTCTGCACAAATAAAAGATGATTACTGATTAGCCTTTCAATACGTGAGTGCTCTAATATTCTAATGAATGCTCTAGTATGGATAAAACAGAGGGTGTGTTTGGTAGAACTTATGGAGTGGCTTATGGAATGGCTTATGCTATAATAAATCATAAGCTCTGCTAAACAACTATTTTGTATAAGCACTTATTGCAATAAGCCCCCATAAGCCATTTACCTTTTTTTACTAGAATAGCAAAACCAACAAACATTTGTTTTTTGGGCTTATGGACCATCTCTCTTTAGGATAAGCCATTTCAGAAAAAAGATAAGTTGTTTTGCTAAACAGTTTAACAGTTTATGCTACAATAAGCCAGATAAACTAAATAAGTATTTTTTACTGATAAGCCAAAACATAAATCATTTTCAACTTAAACATAAGTCCTGCCAAACACACCCAGAAACTAAAATATTAATACTCATAGGAGTACTAGCCGGAGTAGGTGGCTAAGGAGGTAGAACAAAGGACGGCATCGGCGGCAGGATTATATCTAAACTCTGGCTAAGTGTTATCATCCACTGAGTCAATTGCTGTTGTTGGTGCTCGAGCCTTCTGTCCAACTCCTGTTAGATCTTATGTTGCATGTTCTGCTCCAAATCCTTGCTTGTCATCTTCTCTACATCAAGCTGGGCCTGCAACATTTGATCTTATTATTACAATGCAAAAAAGTCATGTGTAAAACTAGTGAACCAACAACAAATATAATTAAAATTAGCTGAAGTGCGTCCACCTGGGACCGTGTAGTATTCAGTTGAGGGCGTATAGTCGGGCTTGAGCTCGTGCTCCTCCCTCGCCTTGCGAAGAGAGTGGGTGTAGTTGCCATGTCGAGTGTGCCTTCTCCAATCCAGTACCGCTCATGCTTCCTGCCTCCTCCCACCCTCATCACGACCTCCCCATCAAGATCACGGGTGGTAGGATCCCACTCAGGCCCATGGATCTCCCTTCTCATCGATGTGTACTCAGTGAGGTAAGTGTGGATGGAAGAATTGTTGTACGCCATGGGCGGGGCCTCCGGGTTGTAGTGGACATCGGCTGTTGTGGTCTTGCCCTAGTGGGCCATAGCAAATGCCTTGAACTGGGTGCAAGGGTGACCATCGTGTAACGTTGAAAGTGCATCTAGTTTCCTAGTGGGTTTTGGTGTATTGAATGACAATGTGATTAAAAGACTAATGATTCTTGTGAGTATTTTAACAGGACATAATTAACAAATTACCTTGTATGTATCAATGTGGATATTATTATTGAAAGTGTATATTAACTCAAATTATGCGACATGGATATTCATTGTATGATTGAGAATTTACTTGAAAGGCTTGTTCACAAGGATCAAAGAATATATGAAAAAGGATGATGATCAATTACTTACGGATTCATAATTGGATACTCTATTAAAAGCAAAGTGATCACAAATATCTAGACAATGACAAAAAAATTCATGTGGGTGATGCAAAGTAATGTATGGCTCAAGTTAGCAGGATGGTAAGTGATTGGCTTGACTTGACCGTGATGGACCATGCAAGGAGAAGGGCAAGATGAGTCTTGGCGCCGAGGGACCAAATGCAATGGTGAAGGGTGAGTATAGCATAATCGTGGACCAATCAAGTTACAAGGTGTCATATGTTGCCAAGTATCAATTAACGATGAAAGTGAAGAAATGAAGTGACTTGTGAATCAATTGTAGAAGATGATTGTATGGTTTTAAATATTCTAAGTCACAAGCTCTAGGTGATGACATCAAAATGAAAAGCACATGTTGCATCTCTCATAAAGCTAAAGATGAAGAAGTGGCAAGATTCAAATTATGCAAGCTCAAGTTGAAAAAAAGTCTTCTTTTATTTTTAATCTTGAGTTTAGACATGTCGCTCTATCAAGAGGGATGTTACATGGATTATATGCTAAGTCTCAATACTTAAAAGAAAATACCAAGTGAGAAGAGTGACACACAATATCCAAACACACACTATCCTCTCACTGTCCCAGGAAAACCGGAGTGTCCGGTTTCAGAAACTGGAGTGTCCGGTTTTGGGCTGGTTTGAATTTCAATGGCTAGTTTAGCCAAAACCAGATGGTCCGGTTTTAGAAACCGGAGTGTCCGATTTTCACTGGCTAGTTCCTAACGGCTACTTTTGGAGGGGTGAGTATTTATACTCATCCAACCCCTCCTTCGGTGGCTGCTGACTCCATTCACAAAAATAACATATCTAAAGCCCTCTAGCACTCTCCTCAACTCCTCTTTGTGAGGTTTGATCTCTTTGTGAGAATTGGGTTGAGAGAGATACTCTTTGTGAGAAAGTTTTAGCACTTGAGCATTGCTGCATAGCAAGATTCCGTGACACATTTGTTACTCTTGGAATTGAAGATTTCTAGACGGTTAGGCGTCGCCCTAGAGCTCCCAAGTTTGTGGTGAGCCTTGAGAAAGTTTGTAAAGGTCGGCTTCACCTCCGCAAGGAAAGAAGCAAGCTTAGTGGAGTACTGGGCTAGATCTTGGTGAGTGCTTGGTCATCCAAGCTTGATCTTGGTGATTGCTTGGCGAGGTAAAAGGGTTGAAAGAGACCCGGCTCAAGTGTGATCGAGCTCCTCAACGGAGAGGTAGACAACTTGGTTGCAAGTTGGTCGAACTCCAATAAATAAATCCCCGTGTGCTCTCTTGTTCCTTATTGTTGTTTAAGTTCTAGATTGCTTTAATTTCTCATAGGTTGCATAGGATGGCAATTAGGGTCCCGGGTGCGGGTGCACTTTCTCACCCGTGGGGCTCACCCGCACCCACCCCGTAAAGTTGCGGGGCAGGTGTGGGTTTTTTCTCCCACCCGCGGGTGCCCCGCGGGGCTTGAAAAATAAGACCCATCAAGAGTTATAGTTAAATATTCCTTAGTAAGAATAAGAATTATGTGTGTAATAATTTTTAATTCATTCTATGTGTTGTCATATTATGTTAAGTATAAAGTTATGAATAAATTAGTATTTTTTATTGTATAAAATATGCTAAAATAATGATGAATTAAACTAAAAACATATTTTTTTATGCATCTAGAAAACCCGTGGAGGACCCGTCACCCGCCCGAAACCCGGCGGGTATGGGCGCGGGTGTGGATTGTCACTCGCGGGTGTGGGTGCGGGTGGAGATTTCCACCCACAACATCTATCATCGCGGGTGGGCTTTTGCTCCACCCGTCCCGAACCCGTCCTGTTACCATCCCTAAGGTTGCATGAGTAGTTGCTCTTATTTTCGTAAGTGGATAAACTTGCTCTTGCTTGTGTGCAACCTCTGATAACTTGGATTGTGTTAGATCTCCTCTATGAGTTGTTTTTCCCTTGCCTCTATTTTCTATCCAGAGAAAACTGGAGTGTCCGATTTTGAAAACCGGAGTGTCCGATTTTGGACATTGTTCTATCTTGGTGATTTCTGTGTGAAATCACCTTGCTCTAGCCTTGTTGTATTTGTGGTAGGGTGCAGGCTTATAGTTCCCACTAGTTTCTTTTTGCTTAGTTTATTCCGTCTCCCTGACAAAAACCAAAGTGTCCGGTTTGCCAAACCGGAGGGTCCGATTTTTGGCAGTACTAATTCCACTGCGAGTTTTAGAATAAATTTCAGAAACGCCTATTCACCCCCCCCCCCTCTAGGTGACATCAAGGCCCTTTCAAACGTCAACTGTGAAACAAACCTATTTATCATATATTTCTTCTCTTTGTGTGAAATCTTTTATCATATACTCTTTCAAGAGACACATTTAATCTTATAGACCCATAACAGCCTACTGTTTTGACTCTATTAGGGTTTGTGTTCTCTTTGGAGTCACATTTGATATTGTAGACCCACGATAGTCTACTTTTTTGACTCCATTAGGAATGTCTTCTAAATCCTAAACATCGTCAGAATTAATCAATTACATTTTATTTTTGCCATTTGGATAACTGAATGCTCATCATGGTATTATCAATTTGGGTGAGATCACCCTTCATGGTAATCAGAACAAACTGATTTTCATTTCGTTGACCCTTAGGATCCTGTGCTATTGGCACTTCTTTCATATGGGGCTCATTTTTATTGCCTCGTGGCATGTGTAACAAAATTGTTCTCGAAAATATTGAAGTGGATAAAAATTCCTACTTCTCTTCAAGTCTTACTCCTCATATTATTATCTTCTTCAAAGACGACATGTCTTCAAACTCTTTAAACTTTACAATTGGGTTTACTCTGTTATAATTCTTTATGACACTTTAAGTACCATCTTGGTATTCTACATCAAAACTCCAGGAATACATCTATATCTTTACTTTAGGGGTATCATTAACATGACCGTTGTACTTCCCCAAACGATCATATTTTTTCTTTAGTAAATCACTTTAGATGCACAATATGCATCACAATATCATCTTTATAGGAGAGTTTCATCATTCTTCCTCCCCCTTGAAATGTGGCAAGAACTTTTCTACCACAATTTCGAAAACCATTCATGACTCTTGTAACTTGAGGAAACTTTAATTGTCTACTTTATTCACTTAATTAAATCATGCGAAAGAAGTTATCTTTAACTCGTATGGGAGTACTTTTCCTTATTTTATCTAAAAGACTCAATTGAGTTTTTTATCACCGATACTTTTGCAAGCCAAAACTTGCATATCCTTCTTATCTGTTGGTTTGTTTGTAACTTTATTCTCTTTAGACTCATTTAGTGCTTAATGACTATCGCACATAAAGTGCACGATCGATGATGGAATAGCATAAGAGCTACTCCATACTTTTCTCTAAAGGCACATGAGTCAACACATCTTTCTCCCACCAAGAAGTTTAAATTTTTTCTCAAACTTCTCCCGTCATACGGGATTTTCTTGACATAAATATTATTTCATCGTACCCCGTCATGCGGTTATTTTCCCAGACATTGCCCGTCATATGGGTATAATCATAATCATCTCTTTCCCGTCATGCGGGTAATCGCTGGAAGGGACATGAATTCTTGTATTAGCTCATATTTAATCATCAAATTTAGAAATAAATCCGAATATTCTATAACACATACATACTTAATCCAATGTTGATCAAATTAAACATGTATATGCCTTATCATTTCATAATCATTAAAAAATGATAATAAAGTCTTGTTCATTGAGAGTACATAAAAAGTAATTTCTCAGGACTTTTAATGATAATCTGTTTCTTGAATTAATATCGAAGAATTTTTTTCTGTTGAAGCCATTCTTTAGAGGGGGCATACTCCCTCATACTATGATCCCTTTATTAGTCGTCTTTTGGGTCACAAGTACCCAGTCTTTTGCTTTCATGAATAAGAGCATAAATATCGTTTGTCTAAGCAAGTAGTCAACAGTAACAAACAATAGTGAGCATAACATTAACCCTATATTGGTCTGATCAATGATATGCACATTAAACTTTTAAAGTTTTATCTTGTATTCTAAATCACCGTTGGGCAGAAATAGAATAAATATCGTCTTTATACATAAATTATAAATCACCATTGGACAGAAAAATAATAAATACATATGAGTCTTAAACAACTTTGTTAAGAAAGCAACATTATCATTAACTTAATTGCAGTGGAAACGTAAAAAAGACTCTCTAGTTAATGAGCATCACTTGATCTTTTATCTTTTCTCTGAAAAATTGATCACTATGATACAAATTTATCAGAGACTTAAATTTTTAAATATAGAACTCATAAAATTATAATATTATTATCATCAACTTTATATAGAAAATAACAATACCATAATTATCTTTAAACACATATCTTTTCACTTCTCCAATCAAATTTTCTCCAATTTTATTAGAGAATAAAACTTTTCTTTGCAGCGGAAACTTTTCTTTCTTTTAGAAGCAATTAAACTTCTAATCTTTTATGCACAGAGAACTTAAACAATTTATGTGCACTCATTTAATCTTTCACATGAATAAATTCATGAAAACAATACTTTCACAAGCATTTCTTTACTTTTCTATTCTCTAAACAATCATCACATTGGTTCAAATTGCAAAAAGATCACAACTTTACAACATACATTCAAATACTGCTTCTGAAAAAGACTCAAATAAATCAAAAAAATGATGTGGACAACTTCACTTTCAGCTCAATCGTGAAAATGGACCGCTGTCGTTTCGTTAGTGCTCCTGGGCCACGGCTGGGCTACCGAATCGGCCTAGTGTCGCGGCGCCCATGCTCCTCCTGCACGGGGCCATTTAGGCCAGCCCAGCCAGCCCCCAACCATGGCTGCCGTTCCTAGCCATCCATCACACGATGGACGCTCGCCCGCGCATTTCGCCCAATCAAAATTGGGCGCCGGTCGTGAGCCCCCTCTAACCCTAGCCGTATTTCATTTCTCCCCTCCCCGTTTCTCTCGTGCTGTAGTGGGCCGGTCAACGGCGGCGATGGGTGGTTTTGTTCCATGGCGATGGTGGCTGTCGGCGGTGGTGGAGGGAGGCGTCGCCAGCGCAAGGGTCACGACTATCACCCCATCTTCTCCTTTCTCCACTTTCACCTAGACCCGAGCAAGTGGTGGCGGCCACCCGTGGCAGCCAGAGGAAGGTGGCGGCGTCATCGAGGTCCCCTCACCAGAGTGTGCACCTCCATCGAGTGGTTCTTGACGAAACCCATAGTTCGAGTCCGCGCCCGCATGACACGATGGTGGCGACGGTTCGATCAGTGCGACGGCGGCGGCGGGTCCAATCCCACACCACAATGGTGCAGTCATTTTCTATACGAGGAGAGCGAGAAGCACGGGTAAGACCAGCTCCTCCCCCCCCCCCCCCCCCTCCGACCTTTTTGTCTTTATTTTCCCAGTTTAGGGTTAGGCTAGGGTTTCGTGTTCTTCTCTGTTCATCAATCTGAATCCTTTTCTTTGGTTCTCAGGTAAGAGACAATGCAAAGTGGTGGTGGAATTGATAGCGCCACCCTAACCCTAACCCTAGGGCGGCAGAGTTAGGTTTCTTGAAAACGATATTTTTCTCTTTTGATTCGGGATCAAATCCTTTGTTCTTTTCTTTCTTGTTCCAAGATTTAGCTCTTTCTGTTCTTGATTCACGGACGTATCCTTCTTTCCCTACTCTGATATACTCTCTAGAGTGGCTCTTGATACCATTGACAGAAATTGGGATCTCTAGGAGTAGACACAGAGAGGAATGGGGACTATTATACGGGCATACCTTTCTATTTCTTGTCGTTGCCGTGGTTGCCGGCCATGGAGCAGGCGACATCATGGTCGGCGGCTGTCAGTTGGTGGCGACGATGATGGCGATGTCGGGTTGTAGTGCTCCCATCTCTTCAGTGTCACCCTTTGGATCGGATTAGGGTTTGGAGGTGGGTATACTATAGTAGCTATGAACCTCATAAAGCATGAACATGGTCCCCACCTCTCCTTTATAGGCGCTGCATGACAGGGGCCCACTGGCCCTCTTTGGGTTGAACGCCCTCAATCAGGACGTGTTTCAAGGGCCCAATGGGCCACTAGACCCATTGGTAGAGATTAACCTAACATGATTATTTGCACCAACGAAACATTTTCTTTCTTTATCACACCAAAAAAACAAAAGAGAGAGAAAGGAAGCCTTCTCTTTTCTCGAAGAGGTAGTAGAGTCTGCCTGAACTACTGAAGAGGAGAGGCCAAGAGAAATGCTCAGTGACAGCTGATGGAAACCAAAATTCCTACCATCGAGCACAATGGGCCGAAGCCAAAGAACCAACAACAAAGGATTTCGATGAAAGTGAAGTTGTACGCAAAGGCACTGGTGTTGGAGGTGAGGACCACATAACACCGTCTCGGGTCTGTAGCAGGACGGCGGTGGCCAATATTCTTCGTATACCACGAGTTGGGATTTGGATCTGCTGTGTGTGTGTGTGAGAGAGAGAGAGAGAGAAGAGGGAAGAAGACGATGAGATGGCACCGACGTATGGGGTCACTGATATGTGTGCAGAAATTAAAGGTGAGGGAGTCAAAATATCCGATTTTGTAATTAGGGATAAAAACAAACTACAATAGTAAAAGTTAAAAAGGCAAGTACGACTTTTTTCTTATTTCTTTTTTTTTTCAAATGAGTTCGTGCACTACGTTTCAATTCAGCTCAAACACGAGCACTTTCTCCAATAAGCTTGTCAGCTGTGGCGTCATATGGGCTGTGTTGCAATTCGGCCAACTGTTTTACATGACGAAAATCTTCTGCTTAGCGTGTTGCAATTTGGCCCATTGTTTCACATGTCCAAATTTGCTGCTTAGCGTGCGGCCATACAGGAAGGCCAACACAACACCGTGTTGAAGCACGTAGCCGGTCGTGTAGCTTGGAATGTGTACTCATTTCAAATATATTTTGTCCTGTTGACGTATTGTGCGCATTTAGATTGTAACATTTTTACTAGTTATAGGATATATATATCCAGGATATTTTATTACTTAGATATATTATCGAGTGGGTCAAAGTCGAATAAAGATAAAACTCATAAAAATAACTACTCGGATTATTACATGGAGTAGGCGACAAGTCAGTATTAGAGATAGAAAATTAGAGATAGAATCTCACTCAGATATCATGTTGTAACCTTGCCTCCTGGATATATAAGGTGGACAGGGGGCTCTCTCATAGACCATCTCTTCATATCTTCGTCCCTCAGCAGTTAGGGTTTAGATACAATCAATATAATACACAGAGAACATATGATATAGGGTTATTATCTTTCGGGAGATCCGAACCTGTATAAATCTTGCGCCTTGTGTTACCATCGACTCTCAATCTCGCATATGACTTTACTGATAAATAAGGTTTATAGATCACCCTATGATCTACTATTCAATATTCTATTGACACTAGTAAGTACTTCTTGTATTACACCAAATTGATTATGCTTCTTTGCAGACGGGTGGGCCTAACTAGGCGGTGAGGCTAGGATGTGATGACAACTTAACCGTGAGTAGAAATGACTCAGACCACTTCATGCCGAGCTCGCGCTCCAATGCGACAACCCTCGTCAATCTTTTTCAAGAGTCTAAATCTTTTACTCACTCATCTTATGTCCTTCTCTGGTTCCCACACCATAGGAAAAGTGTGATGCTTTTCAATTCTTTTTCGACTATATAATCAGTCTAGATCTGGTTATCTCGACCTCCACATGGACCTTGCATACTGCGGGGAGCTTGACACGCTCTATTCCAAGGGCGGTGATGAGAAGATCACCTGCAGCCTAGACTCCACTCCATACATGTTTGACAACACCTACTACAACGATCTTGTTGCTAGTAGAGGTTTTCTTAACTCCGACCAATCTCTTTTTTCAGATAGCGTCAAGACACGTAGTATTGTCATTAGGTTCAGCAAGAATGAGGAGATGTCTTTTAAGAGCTTTGTTGATGGAATGCTCAAACTTACTGAACTACAGAATCCCAGATCGGGCAAAATACGCTGCAACTATAGTATGGCCAACCACGTTCCCAAGAGGGGGGGGGAGGGGGGAGGGGCTTAGCCCCCCTCCAGTTTGAAAATAGTGGGTCCTTAGCTCAGGCATGCCCCATCTTGGTCATGCAGGCATAGTGATATCATGGCGACCCCTCGTATCATTCTCAGCGCACTGATCTGCCTCTTCGTGACACTCAACCTCTCTGTCACTAATCTCGTGGCGCTCACCGATCCACACTCAGTTGGCAACGCACACTCCTTCTCTATTGTCTACCATTTGTACAACATGTTGACCTCTGGTTGTCCCGCGACAACATGGATGTGGCCTACCGTAGTGCACTCGATGCACTCAGCCCTCAGGACGGCTATAAGGAGGCCACTGATGGCCTGAACACCACCCATATCCTTTTGACAATAGTTACTTCAAGGACCTTGTGGCGCTCCGTGGGTTCATCAATTGATCAGACGTTGTTTTTTGACGAGATCACAAACCGGAGTATGGCTAAGCTCTTCAGCAGGGATCAGAACATCTTCTTGACGATGGGACAACTATGAAAACCCATGAAAGGGGATATTTGTCACTAACGGACTGGAGTTCTAGCTCCGATTAGTCTGATACTTTAGAAGAAGTATGCTCTATGCTGATGATATCAATAGTAGTGTGCGTTGTGCTAAGCACATTTGAGTTGAGAACATTACAACATGGGGCTACAGGTATAGCTACCTGGTAAAGAAGGCAATAAAGCTAATCAACAGGCCAAAGATCATACAACAATGATAATTCGACCAAGGAACTTCAAAAATAACATAGTTTAGAACTGCTCGAGAACACTATTAATCATATTTGAATGAAGTATGGATAACTAAAAAATGATATCGGTAAAATATATATACATATGAGTATCTCCAGCACAAACTCGCATCTAGGTCCCAATTCTAAATTTTGCATGACAAATAAAAACAAAAAAACTTCTCCAAGGCCTCTACTTAAACATGCATTTTACACGAGTTCTCAAATTTTCCCTTCTAACCCCATGTTTTAGAGGCTCATATCCACCATTTCAAACTAGGTCCTATTTTTTTTCTTTCATTTTTCTTTCTCTTTTTCTTTTATCCTCCCTTTCTCTCTTCTCTCTATCTGTCTTGCACCCGACGCCACCACTGCCTCTCTCCCTCGCCACCAAACGGTAGGGCTGGGCGCGGTTAACTGCGGAATTGATGACTAAACCGAACCGAACTGAAATAAGCAGAATTTGCGTGTATTTCGGTTTTTGGTCATCGATTTGGTTTTTGTTTTTAGTCTATTTGGTTTACGGTCAAATTTACGATTTTGAGTTTGTACTACCGAACAAACCGAAGTAAACCGAAATTCACAGAAAGCAGCCCAACTATTGACTGCGGCCCATGCAGGTGAAGCCCAAGACCGTGAATTCTAAGCACCGCCTGGCACCTCATCCGATTCGTACCAGTCACCACCACGTCACTTTTGTTCCTATCCATCCAAACGTAGCGCGCCTGTGAGCATGGAGGTCAGGCCACGCGCGGGACTTGGCGGGACTGCGGGATACTGCGGCGTGCTGGTGCTGCGTGCTACGGCGGTGCACTCGCGCGGAGGAGACGGCGACGCGGGGCAGGCAACGGCCTCGGCGAGGCAGCGTGACGACGCGTGGAGGAGATGACGCGCGCTGGCGGGCAAGCGCAAGCGGGAGACGACGGCCTCGGCGAGGCAACGCGCATGCAACCACGGAGCAGCGCACGAGCTGCAGGCGGCGGGCATGGCGTGCAGACAACGACGACCACGATGTCGATTATATATCGGTGATTAACCGAAAACCAAGTGAATTAACCGTAAACGATCTATGCGGTTATAGCTTTTTCTCCAACATGTTCGGTTTTTATTTTCCAATAACCAAAGTTTTTTGCAACCGTAATAACCGAACCGTATAAACCGAATGCCCAGGCCTACCGAACGGATCTACACACACCCCGGGCGGAGGGCTTTACGCACCTGTCGCAGCTCTGCTGTCTGTTCGCCGCCACATCTAGTCATTCCTTGCTCATCTCAGTGACACGTGGGTCCTGCTACGGGAGGTGTTTCAAGTCACTGGCTTGTGGATCCTGCATGTCAGAGTGAAGGAGCCTGTTCTTTTGTACTACCATCGGAGTTGATAACAAATTTTAGATGCTTTGATTTGCATGTCGACTTGGAAATAGAAAAGTAGATGATTGTTTTGCATGTTTTTGTTGGAGATGCTCTAACAAATGTAGCTAAAACGAGAGATGACAAATCTGACAGCGCATTGAATTCTAATGACAGAAGAAGAGAAGCACACAAGTCGCAAAACGGTAAGCTGTTTTACAACATCGAGAGTCCTGAGGTCAGGCATCCTCCATCTTGGTCATGCAGGCATAGCGCTGCAGCTTCTCGTTGAACAACACGATGGGATCCTTCTCCTTGAGCACTCCATTGTCGTCGTAGGCGTCCCTGAGGAACAGGGCCCAGTTCATCTCGGTGCCGGCGAGGTAGAACGCGCGGTTCTGCTTCCGCAGCGAGTCGTGCATGTGGCGCGTGAGCCCCAGCTCCTCCTTGAACTCGAAGATGTGGTGGATCAGCGCGCGCTTCTCCAGCGTCAGGCTGAGGAACTCGTGCACCACCCCGACGCGGTACTTCTCCGCCTCCGGTGTCCACGGCTTTAGCAGCGCGCCGTTGGTGTACGGCGAGACCAGCGGGAACGTGGTCACGGCATCGAGTCGGTCCGCGTCCTCCGCGTCGAGCGGCATGGACCGGCGGTGCGGGACGGCGAAGCGGAAGGTGCGGCGGACGCGGCGCTCGTCCACGACGAAGTCGCGCTCCAGCGCGCTGACGGCGAGCGACGGGTCCCAGCGCACGAGCTCGAGGACGTGGCGGCCGTCGCCCGGGTCGACGACGACGCGGAAGTCGTCGGGGAAGTCGCGGACGCGGTCCCGGAAGTCGTCGGGGAGGCCGAGCGGGCCGCGGCAGTGGTGGAGCTTCGCGAGCGGCACGCGACGGTGGGCGGTGAGCATGAGGAGCTTGCGGACGGCGCGCACCCGCGAGGGGAGGAGCTCCTCGTGGAGGCGGCGCTCCTCGTCCAGGAGCGAGCACATGAAGGGCGTGAGCGCGAGGTGCGGGACGGAGTCGACGACGGGGAGGTGGAACAGCAGCGGGTGGCGCGCGGCGGCGCGGGACACGCTGCGGCCGCGGGGGAAACCGAGCTCGCGGTACAGCTTGCCGGCCTCGGAGAGGGGGATCCGGTGCGGGGGCGGGAGGGAGGCCAGGAACGAGCGCGCGCGGGTGAGGAAGCGGAACGCCGCGTCCCGGTCGAGGACGGCGTCGAGGGCCGGCACGTGGCGGGCCGCCTCCGGCTCGATGGGCGCCACGCGCGGGCTGTTGAGCTTCTTCAAGAGCTTCTTCCGCCGCTTGCAGGGGAGCAGCGGCAGGAGCGAGGCCGCCGCGGCCGCGGCTGCGGTAGAGGAGGCGGGGATGGGCGGGGGATCTGGAACCGGAAGACAGAGGGCTCGCGTGGCGCAGAAGAGACGTCGCGCCATCGGGCGGCGGCGGCGGCGGCGGTCGCGGCCTCGCGGGGGAGGCCCACCGGCTAGTTGAGCACAGGTCTGGTTTTGATCAAGTCAGCACGACAATTAAAGACACTGTAACCGTTCGATCCAGACGGCCACGCCGCATCCCGTTTCCCCAGTTCTCCCGTCCCCATCGGGAGAATCCTCGCGTCGCATCCCGTTACGCTCTTCCATCCTCCTGCCTGAGCCAAACCCCAAATCCCAGTCTGCCGCCAGCCGCCGCCGGCCGCCATGGGGACGGAGGTGGCCGCCTTGGTGGACCTCCAGGCGCTGACGCAGTCGGATCTCGTGGCGCTCGCTGAGGCGTCGCCTTACGCCGTCGACCCCCGTCGCGGCCGCCGGCGCGACGCCAACTTCCTGCCGCCCCCTAAGATCGACCGTTCCGTCTTCAACGAGAGCGCCGGCTCCCGTAAGCAGACCTTCTCCCGCCACCGCCCCGGAACCAACGTCTCCCACAGCCTGACCCCTCCCGCTGCATCCTCCTCCGCCACGGCCTCTGCCCCAACCGAGGAGGACTCTGAGAACCGCCTCATCGTCTTCCACCTCCAAAGCCTCTTCGCCCGGGATGACCCATCGTACCCACTTCCGGCGCCGATTCCACCCCGACCCCAAACCCTAACTGCTCCCGCGGTAACAGCATCTGCGCCCCAGGCGCCGTCCCTGCCGCAGCCATCGCAGGCGGCAGACCCGGACAGGGAGGTGATAAATCCGAAGGGTACGGCTGTTGATCTGGTAAGGCTCGCGGAGCTCGTGGACCCGTACGGGGAGGAGCTACAGAAGCGGACGGCAGGATTGGGGTCGGAACCCGAGCTGCTGGGATACATGAATTCCCTTGAAGGACAATGGGGGAGCCGGAGACGTCGGAGGAAGTTCGTGGATGCCAGCATGTTTGGTGACCACCTACCCCGCGGGTGGAAGCTGCTGCTTGGGCTCAAGCGGAAGGAGCGTGTTGCTTGGATTAATTGCCGCCGTTATGTGAGGTTTGTTCTTTCACCCGAGCTTGCTTGTTTGGATTATTTAGGCATCTGCTTTTAGGTTTTGTAAGTGCAATGCCAACTAAAAGATTTTGTCACGCAGAAATGATACAAGTGTGCATTGTTTATTTTTACAAGGATCATTGTGGCCTAGCTGTGCTTATACTGTAGAAAGATTGCCTTATTACTGTCTGTCAGGAACTGGAAGGAAGCACTAAAATGTGATAATAAACATAGCACTAGCACTTGTGAAAATGGTCAAGAGTTAGTGCCTGATCCATGTCCTGGCGCAGGGGCACAAATGCTGCCATTGTGATAATATTCGTTTATGTTTAACAAAATTATGCTAATACACAGGCACATGAAATTGGTGAAGTGGCTCTTTCTTCCAACTTTCCTCCTTGCTTTCACTACCGCAGTGCTTAATGACCACAGCCCATGTCCCCAGCCAGACCCTGCTGTCCTGCTCCATTGATCCTATGCGCTAACTACTGTGCCAGTAAGAATGTGTTTTATCATTATATGTGCAACAACCTCAGTTGTTTATTGTAAAGCACTGTTTTCATGTTCCTTTTCTCTCTTGTTATGATTTGTACAAGGTAGACTTATGGTATGGAAGACATCCATATATTTCATTTTGATGACATTGTCAATCATGTCATTTTGTAGTTGTTTGATGAACAGCCTAATTGCGGTAGCAAGTGTTTGCTAGAATAGTATGCCACTATAGTATCTCTCCTCAGCAGCTTGGTGTACGCACTTGTTACGTGCTTGTCTCATCTCGTTAAGTAAAAGACCGAACTTGTTATATGACTTCCCTGCCAAGGTTGTTTCCTTTTCCTAACTGTGTAATATATACTTCCCAGCCCCAAAGGACATCAGTTTGCTACCTGCAAAGAAGTGGCTTCCTATCTCATGTCTGTTCTTGGATATCCAGAGGCAAAGCTAACTGCTATTCATAGTAACAGTGCAACAGTGCATGGTTCAAATGCTGTTCATGTAAGTTTTTCTAGTATGCTCCTCGTCCATGTACTTAATATCTTATTGTATAACTCAGATGTGTGTTTTCATTAGTTTGTAGATCTTCAACAGCAAACTGATCCAACTGTGGAAAAGCAAATTGCAATGCCAGTTACTTCAGTTACATTATTCAATCACTCAGGTGATTCTCATCAACAAAAGCTTCAGAAGGATGAAACTCCGGTGGGAGTGAGCGTAAGAGAGTGCCAGAAATGCAGTTTGACCTTTAACGACCAGGGCGCTTACATGCAACATCAGCTGTCCTTTCATCAAAGAAAGGCTAAAAGGTGCAGGGTTAGTAAATTTGATGAACTCGGCGCCAGCATGGATGGAAAGTTTGAGACTCAGGAATGTCAGAAGACCTCCAATGAGGGTCCTGGCAGTTTCAGCCATGGTGTTGCGGAAAGTTATGAAGGTCAGAGTGCAGCAAACCTGTTTCATGGGTCTTTTTCAGGTGAGTTAGGTGGTAAACCATCCATGGCTGCAGTGCAACGTGAACTTCAGCCGATGACTGCATTGCCTCAACAGGAAAAAGAACCTTCTGTTTCAGAGCCAGTCCCTGGCAATCATAAGGACCCTCTCATAAAGAGGACTGACTTTCCTGAACTAAAGAAAGGACCTGCTGCTGGACAACCCACTTCTGACCATCACCAGGACCCAGTTGACAAACCTGGTGACTGTAAAAACAATGATGAAGCATGTCAAAACACTGTTACATCTCTTGGTGTTGATGCTGAAAGCAAGTTTAGTACTTGCAATTCTGCAGATATTCATGAGAATGACATCTCAAACAAATTAGAAAATCCCAGCAAAGATAGCTCCCAGATTTTCAACAGGCCTGATGAAACCTGTAGCATACCTGTTTCTCCTACTGCATATGGTCCTGATGAAAGCAAATGCACAGATGATCCAGTGGGTTGTACTGATGCAACACAATCCAAACAAGTTTCCGAGCCCTGCGATCTACTGCATGGTAATTTTGGCAGTTCTCGTGAAGAAAATAATCTTAATAACCAGCTGGAAAGTAAACCTTTTTCTGTAACCCTTGATGAGCGTGATCTTAATTCAGTTGAGATGGAGGTAGATGGTGCTAGTATAGCTTGCAATGCGGCGCATTCCCCAAACATTGAAAATGAAAAACCTGTTGAGGACAGGATTATGGGTTCTGAAATGACTTCTTTGAAAGATGTTGAGATTAAAAGCAGAATAAGGGATGTTAACCTCAATTCATGTTTGGATAATATATCTTCTCCTGTTTCTGGTGGAAACTATGATACATCAAATACCACGGATGATGCCACTAGGTCTTCCATTCTTGCCCAATGCTTTGGCAGTAGCTCTAATGATGACAATACTTGTAAGGATGGAAACTTAGCCAACCAGAACAGATCTTCAAAGGGTGAAAAATTTGTTGAGCAGAAAAATGATATGGTGTATCAATCTAATTTGACCATGGGCCCCATCCCTCCAGCTCAAATTAATGTGGATTGTTTCACTTCTGAAATCAAGAACTATGGCAACAGAAGTGAAGATAATTCCAAAGAAGCCCTGGTGAACTCTCGGAACATGATGAGTAATGAAACAGGTTTTGATGTCGAAGCTTATAACAACGATATTTTTAATGGTACTATCACAGAAAGTAGTCTTGCGCAGCTCAATAATGCCATTAATATGAAAAATGATTTCGCAAGCTGTTACTCATTATCTGATCTAAACACACTGACTGGTGGTACTGCAACTGATGAAATTGATATCCATGGTATGAGGAATTCATTTGTTGGCTCCACCAGTCGAGATGAACCAAATGAACATAGCACACTGGATTTTGATATCAAGGGTTCTATGCTCGAGGCACTTCAAAAATCTGACAGTGACTTGGAAAATCAATACAGCGGTGCTGGTCCTACTTGTGATTCACTCCCTGCAGCTGGTACAAGTGGTAACATCGATGATTTTATGTCCATGCAAACTAATTTTGGTAGCTTTACCTCTTTGGTTCGTGCTGTTGAAGATGTCCCGCTGAGCATCATTCAGGATCAGGTAATGTTTACAGGATATTCTGACTGTCCACTGTTGTTCCTGTTTAATACTCAGTTGCCAATTTTACCCTAGTTCATTTAGAAGTAGCCCATTTGCTTAGATTTTCAATATATTATTAGTAAGCCATTGGTCTGACTTGAGAAGATTTGCTTTTGGAAATGCTGGCAATCTATTTTATTATCATTGTTAAATGTTAGGGCTTATATTCTCCACATGTCATCTTGGTCATATGAAATATTGCTCACAGACTGTTAAACATGTTTGTTTACATTAGCTTGCTTTATATAAGCCTGATAATTTGATTGTTCCTGAATCAGTGTGATTTGCAACTTGGATTTGGAGGCCCAAAGCAACCAATATATCCGAGTTTTGAGCAGCAGCTAAGGATGGCCTCAGCTGGAGCTCCACCATACGGGGGTATGAGGCATGATTCTGTACCTGTACCTGAGCCGACGCTGATGTTGGGTTATGCCCCACAGCTCGGTAGCTGCCCTCCATTTCAATTAGGCTGGGGGTCGTCCTTCTCGAAGATGGGTCCAGGATGTGTGCTCCGGTCGGTATGTGTGTGGTGCAACAGTCAGTTCCAGCATTTTGGCTCCGTCGCTGAGCAGCAGCAAGCTGATTCTCTTGGCTACATCTGCCCATCATGCAAGGGGAAGTTTTCAGGTCATCTTGGCATCAATGGGCCATCTCTTTAGCATCAATTTGATATTGCTGATTTAGTCTTGTAGGCAGAACTGGTACTGGTTAGTAATTTAGTATGGTAAGTTGCACGGATTGGGAGTATTTATTTAGGAACCGTGGTGTACGTACCTCCCTTGAACGTTGGTAATTCGTGCTAAAGAATGAGCGATAGTAAAATCCGTAGACATTGAACTCGCATGGTGAGCAAAGTTGGAATGGACTCGCTTTCCTCTTTCATTCTACTAGATATAACAATGAAAATAATAAATGATTTAATTTGGTCACCTCATTCAAAAATGATTTAAGTTTGAGAAAGACACATTAATATAGTTCTTATCCAAAAAGATCTTATTGGTTAAAATTACAATTACATGTACTCACGGAAAGACAGGGTGAAGTTTGCTTGGATCGGCCGCAATTTCGTGTGCTTTGCAAGTGATGTGATATTATTGCATATCATGAGGAATCGGATTGACTAGTTTGTTGTGAACTTTTGAGACAAGGATAAGATAGACGAATGAAAGCGATCACATACTGAATTTTTTTAAGGAGGTGGTGCGGATGGAATATAGTTTCTTGTAAACTGGTCGTCGATCGAGGTATCAGGAAAGTGCGATCTTATTCTCAAACGTCTAGAGAAAGTGCCGTCTTGTTCTTGTGTAGCTTTGGGGATGGCCGGATGGGGGGCCGCGACAGGATTTTCTTGGTGGTTGTTCTTTGTCCTTGTGCTATAAGGTTTTTATAGGTCAAAAGTTTTGGGAGTGGTAATAGAGGAATCCGATTTTTTTAAAAAAAAATGGGAGTCCATTTATGAGTATCAGGGTGGAAGTGATTTTTTTTCCTTATTAGCTCCGAAGACCTGAACCAAATGTAACCGTCTGACATGTAACCATTGTCAAACACTTAGAGCATTTTGAGAGTACTACTAACTTCTATCTGCGGAGCCCAGTGACTAGCTAGGAGCTCTAATTGGACGTCTGAAATAGTTGTCATTGCATTGTCTTTACAATAAAAACCGGTAGGCTAGTTTTTTAGACAAGAGAATGTTTTTTATTCTAATCTCGACACAAAGGCATGCTCTCAACCATGCATTACCATTGATTCAACCATTGCTGTGGATAGAGGCCAACCAATGACAAAAAGATGGAAAGCAAATACCAAAGCATCAAGCCTGCTGCCTTACATCCATCCCCTCATAGTCACCGAAGATCTTCATTATTGTGATCTCAAATCTCTGACAAACCCACATCATTCGACATATCTCCTCCCTTTTTTAAGACATGACCATTACCAAATCCATTATGCCTCTGATAAGAGACATGTATGGATGATTTTCACTGTTGTGGTTATACCACACACTTACGTGTGTGCATGAGCATACACATATCTTGACTTGGAAGATTTATCAACTACAACAGAGGAATTACAGAAGTTGGGGAGGCTTCGTCAACGTGAATCATGTGCCCCAAGGTGTCTGTCAGAGACAGAGAGTGAAGTGAGTGATGCGGTGTGATCTTAAGGAACAGCATCGATCCACCCCTGAGAGGCTAAGACCCTGTCCTCCTCTCTCTTCCTTAATCTCCATCCATGGCTCTCCCGCGAATGCATCGTCCCTAAGGTTGCCGTGGTTATGGTGTTCATGTCAAACCGAGTCGTCTGTCAAGGAGTTGTTGACTCAAAAATCTCTTGTCGTCAAAAGAGGCAAAGATTCCATGCCCTGCCCCCGCCACACAGATACACACCTCCTTGTTGATTTTCTCAACTCCTCGAAGTCCTCACTGATCAAAGATCAAATGAGAAAGGTTTATGAAAATATTTGTTTATGCTTGCAAATTAATTTGTTTTTTCTTATTTTACCTTTTTCTTCTTTTCACTTTCCTATATATCATATATCGCAAGATGCTTGTTGTTGGCTCGCCTGAAAATAGTTGTTTCTGCTCACACTTTCGATGATAAAAATATTTGTTTATGCTCACACTTTCATCATTCAGAATTTGATTCTCTACCTGTATTGCAAGATGCTTGTTGTTGACTCGCCTGAGCTTGAAGAAGTATGATGCCAACAAGCTAGTATATTCTGTGCCGAGAATTTATTCAATGAGCATTCAAACAACTCAATAAAGCTTGTCACAAAAAAAAAACAATCTACAGAAGGAATTGGCAGTAAAATACTCATTGCTCACTTTATCCGGTGGAGAGGCTCAGAGGAAGCTCCTGTGAGGTGGCTTTGCCTCCTCCTTTGCCTCTTTTTAGCATTCAGATAGAGGGAGCAAGGAGGCCGGAATCCACGTAATGTCATTTTAGATTTCAGGCCATGAAATATGAATGAAGTATGATAGAATAGGCGGATTTGGATCAAGAAAAAATCAGAAGTTTTTAGGAGTTGTGCTACAGTGTTTAAGCTCTACAAGTTTAACACCACATGTTATTAGAGTTGCACCTAAAGTCAAAGACCGGTAGAGGAAGCACAGCTGCACAGGAGCGACACGAGTTGACGAAAGTGACAGCGGCGAAACCCACGCACCGTTCGTTTCAAGACCGTACTCCATTCACACCTTTGAATTGGCAATACCATTTTTTCCTGAAAAACAGAAAAGGAGTGTCGGCCTCTGATTCATATAGCTCTGAACAAGAAAAGAAAGAAACGCAACGGAAGCAAACCAATCACCACAGAACCAGGTCCCCGGGGCCATGCTCTCCCTCCCTCCTCGCCTTGTTCATCAATCGCCGGGCGTGCCTACGCGAGACGAGACTCGGCGCACGGTCCAATTCCAAGCGGATATTTCTTGAGAAAAATCAATCGAGCACAACAAACCCAGTGTCCGTGTGACCGAAGCAAACCATCTCCACAGCCGCGCGTGTCGCCCCCGGCCCGGCCGGCCGCGCGCACACGCACACGCACTCGCCCCGAGCCGCCCGCCGGCACTGACCGCAGTTCCCTCGATCCCGTGCCAACCTCTGACAAGCTCTGATCCATAAAAACTAGTACTACCCGGGGCCGCCCTGGTCAGTCAGTGGCTACTACTGCCGCTACTTGTAGCACGCTGCAAAACAACAGCGCAGTGCTGTGCTCTCACGGAACAGCACCGATCCCACCCTTTGAGAGGCAGAGGCTGAAGCTGAGACCCCGTCCTCCTCTGTCTTGATCCCCTGGCTCCATTCATGGCGCTGCGCCTGCGCGTCGTTCCCCTCGCGGCCCTGCTCGTGGCGGTGCTCCTCTGCCACTGCCACGCCGCCGAGGCGTCCGTCAGGGAGCTCCAGGTCGGCTACTACGCCGAGACGTGCCCCGATGCCGAGGACATCGTCCGGGCGACCATGGCCCGCGCGCAAGCTCGCGAGGCCCGCAGCGTCGCCTCCGTCATGCGCCTTCAGTTCCACGACTGCTTCGTCAACGTGAGCCTCCTCCTTCTCGTTCCGTTCCTGGCTTCGAGTACTATGTGTTTATGCATATAGATAGTCGATCTGATTCTGGCTCGATGATTCTCTCTGTTCCTGGCATGATCTTGCGGGTGTGAAGGGCTGCGACGGGTCGGTGCTGATGGACCCGAGGCCCGGGATGGAGGGCGAGAAGGACTCGCTGTCCAACATCAACTCCCTGCGCTCCTTCGACGTCGTCGACGAGATCAAGGCGGCGCTGGAGGACCGCTGCCCCGGCGTCGTCTCTTGCGCCGACATCATCGTCATGGCTGCCCGCGACGCAGTCGTTCTGGTACGTCCAACATTCCCGGCAGATGAACATCACACGCGTAGTATTTCTCCTGCTGGTACTAGTTCTGGAGTACTGTATTACACTCGGCGCATATCCCATTAGGATTTCTCCTGCGCTGCCTGCCGTTTTTCATCAGCGTATAGTCTGTCTGGCGTTTCCGGTGAAAACAACACCAACTACGCTTCTCCTCTTCTCCCAACCAACACTCATTCGGCCTCGGTTACTGAGAGAGAGAGAGAGAGAGAGAGAGAGAGAGAGAGAGAGAGAGAGGGGAAAAGAAAGGATAATTGAGTTTTTGCACAAAATGATTTTAGCGGCACACGCGCACGCCTTGTGACTGGTGATTTTGTTCGTGTCGGAGCGACCACCAGCACTCGGCGTTGGCGGATGGCAGACAACCAAAGGCGGTGTCGCGAGCTACGACGTCACTGTCTCTCGGACGCACGGCATTTTTCTGCCACTAGTTTCATGGTTCATTGGTCACGGCGGAGGAGAGAAAAAAATTGGGCGTCCCAGAGGCAGTTTTGGCTCTGCCCGTGAGCGCCACGGCCCTGGCGTCGCACCGTCTGCGACGTTTCGCGCATCGGGAACGCTTAGGTACAAAGTATTTTATCTCCTCCAACCGTAGCCGTAGGCCGGTACCTTTATAAAAGGGAGAATTGCTTCACGTCTTTCAGAGTCAAAGATAAGCAGACCGGGTCGCGATCACGCTCTGTCTAGCTTTGCCATTTTGCTCCATCCCTGCCTGCCGCTTCAATCCACTTTGCAGGAAATTCATGGCCAACGAATCTCTCTGCTCCCCTGCTGAGGCAAGCAGGCAGGATGGCGTCACGCGCGTCCCCTACGCCTCCTCCCCGTAGGCCGACAGCCAGGCCCGGGCAGTTGCGCTCGACCTGCCGGGAAAGGTCAGACCTTGGGTGGCGCCCACGAAGGCAGAGCGCGCCCATGCCGCGGTTGCAGTGGTCGCATCTGGCGCGTAGCGCAGTGTGCAGACAGCCCCCCGTGAGCCGTCAGTGCCGCCCACCCCGAATGGCAGAGAAGATACGGGCAGCTGGCCCCTCCGTTGCCGGAGTGTAGTAACGATTCGGTGGAGAGCGTGTACTTTGCCTGATCCTCTCGTCCTTCCCGGATCTTCTCCGGTGAATTCTGAGCTCTGATCTGACGCCTGGGGACATGCGTGCGACGTTGGGGTTGGTCCACGCAGAGCAGGACAGCAAGAGATTATCCTCCTCAATGATGAAAAGTGTCTTGTTCTTGCAACCGAAAGATCGGTTCATCGAATGGCCACAGTGCTAACTGAACTGTAGCGGCTTCCCGTTTTGAGTGTCAGTACGGGTGCTTATATTTGATTTATTTTATTTTGCAGACTGGTGGGCCCAATTGGGCAGTGCGACTGGGACGCGATGACAGCCTGACGGCGAGCCACAACGACTCGGACAACATCATGCCGAGCCCGCGCGCCAATGCGAGCACGCTCATCCGCCTCTTCGCGGGTCTCAACCTCTCCATCACCGATCTTGTCGCCCTCTCCGGCTCGCACTCTATCGGCAAGGCCCGCTGCTTCTCCATCGTGTTTCGACTCTACAACCAATCGGGTTCCGGGCAGCCCGACCCCAACATGGACATGGCCTACCGCAGCGCGCTCGACACGCTCTGTCCCCAAGGCGGCGATGAGGAGGTCACCGGCGGCCTGGACGCCACCCCACGCGTCTTCGACAACCAGTACTTCAAGGACCTCGTCGCGCTCCGCGGCTTCCTCAACTCTGACCAGACGCTCTTCTCCGACGACGTCAGGACCCGGAGAGTGGTGAAGGTCTTCAGTAGGAACCAAGACGCCTTCTTCAAAGCCTTCATGAAAGGGATGGTCAAGATGGGCGAGCTGCAGAACCCCAAGATGGGGGAGATACGTCGCAACTGTCGTGTCGCCAACGTCGTTCCGGTGCCACCTAAGGAGGTGGCGGCAGATCGCGTCCTAGACTTCTGAGCTCTGATTGCCCTACTAGCTGCTTCAGATGAAGAGCCTGCTATGACATGGTACTGATGATATCGTGATAGATAAGGTTTTAGTTGCGCGTGTTTTGCGCCTATTCAGTATAGATAAGGTCCCAGAGAGGGCTGGTGTGCTTGTTGCCTGCTGATTGATGCAAAATAATTGAGATTAACCCTATATGTCGTTTTGGCACGTTATCAGACGGAGCAGACTCACTCAGTGAAGGTGCAACTGACCGATAGGTCACATTTTAGTAGCTTCTTCAGGATCTGAGATAATTTATGCAGAGTTATTTTTCAGATTATTATTTGATTACACAGCTATCTAGCTTGAAGCGGAGGAAGCAAGGAGTACAAACGTTGGGACGGACCACGAGACAAACAAAAACGTGAAGGACAAGATGAAAATGCAAAATACTGTCAATATGTTGAGCTAATCAAACTCTGAACCCTACAAAACAATCTGCCTTCCAGAGTACTTATAAAAGCGCCTCTTCCAGCTTACAAACTGTTCTCTCCAACACAACCCAAAAGAAAACTGAAGACAAGCCCTACATGCCTATAGCTCCTAGATCAAAGCAAATAACACCTAAACAAACTTGTACATATGCTCAACGGAGATGAAGCAGCGGACAAAATTCTTTATATCACCATTTCAACCCTATCCAGGCTGCTGCTGCAGCATCTTGTCGATACTGAGTGAAACAATCAATAAATTGCTGGACTATATTTACCATGAGGTATCTACAGACGGCTGCTTGAGTTATTGCTCTTGATCATTTCTCATTGCCAGTGCAATCTCGAAAGTGAAACCGGTTGCTGACAGTAAGGCTTTCAGCAAGTAGAAGGATAGGAGTTTTGATAGCTTCTGCATTTGGAGAGACAGACTCTGGAAGATAAGGTAGGCATGTTGGTAGATGTTGTTCATGCTCATCCAGGTGAAAATAGAAGAGCACGGCCCGGCAGAAAATAAACCTGCAATGGGCAAAGTTATTTGCGGATGCAGAATGATCGGCGCAAACTCTACATGGTTCAACAGCAAGAATATAAATGCAGTGTGCAAACAACTGGACCCAAAACATTTCAAGAAACCCAAAGCTGAGAGCATAGGTCTTCTTAGTCTAGTGCCTGTTTTCAGTGGTCTTAGTCTTTCAGAATACTACACATTCAGAACCAACTAGGTAAAACAAATGGTACAGCATCAACCAATTTGCAGTAGACAGAACATTTTTCTACTTGTTCATGCTCATAATCTATATGCTTTGGAAGGAGTTGCACAACTAACTCTTTAAGATAACAAATGATAAAGGCGAGATGAACAGAAATTTTCACTCAAAAAAGAAGAAATGCAAACAATTTCAACCAAGACACCTTTTCCAAGGAATATTCACAGTAGCATTGAGTGTGGAAGATACATGGGATAATGTACCTGAGAATCAGCCTTCTGAGGAAAGGATCAGGTAAAATTTGTCCCCAGACATTATTTAACCCCACAGAAGTGCAGAGAATTCCTTCATATTCTTCCAAAGCAGAGACAAGTATGTTCTCCGCATTAGCATATGTATCCTGAAAACCAAGCAGAACAAATCAGAATATAGAAATTGTTTTTTTTTTTTTGGGGGGGGGGGGGGGGGGGGGGGGGGAGGGATAAAGAATTGTCAAGTCCTCAAACAGAGAACATATCAACATACGGTGTCTATGTCAGATGTTATTCCAGCTAGTTGGCAGAAGGCTTGCATTGGAGCAGTGAGGAAGTATGTAAATTGACTTCCATGAGCAGTGGATTCTGCACCAGGCATGGCTGACGATATCCTAGGAGAAAGCAATATGGCAGCTGGCTCTCCCTTCTCTGCATTATGTATGGCCTGGATCATTGTAATATAGTCATTAGGTAAAAAAAAAAGTTTGTTATGCGTTTTTGTCACAAACGGATTGGAGAGGGAACTGCCACACTAATCATGAATCAAAGTCCAGAACTCATCAAACTTAACAAACTTTATAAAACAAATGGTTCATTCAAGGAATATATATGGTCGATTCTCATAAAAAAGTAGGCATACAGAGATTCCAGCTATACATTTCAAACAGACAGTTCTGTAACAATGATTCACTATCCACACTACACCACAACAACAACAAGGCCTTTAGTCCCAAGCAAGTTGGAGTAGGCTAGAAATCCAGCCTGTTCATACAATACTACGGAGTACACAGTAGTCCTTAGATATATACTGCTATCAGCAACTAAAAGACTTGCGACCATCTACAAGTATGTCTAAACATCACAAAGTTATCAGACCACCAGAACCACATGACAATAACACTGACTCAATCACTGCACATATTCATATTGTGTTCTACTAGGAGAAGTTACTTAGAAAAATGAGAATATGCATCCATTTGAATATGCAAAAATAATATCATGGAAATATATGCTGTAAGGTAGCAACGGAAGACATGAACAATCTGGTAATGTCTTTGACTTTAAAAAACCAACAAAATGTCCTAGGACCATAATAATGCCTTTCAGCTAACAAGAGTACAAGACAAGATTAAGTTCTGACAAACCTGCCTTGAATGCATGGCTATTTTCGCTATCAATTACAAGGAACAGGGGATATCTTGTAAATGGAATCAGATCTTCTGGATAAAGATTGTTTGGACCTGCAAGATGACGTTAATTTCAGCACAAGCTAATAGACGTGCATCCTAAAATAAAGTGCATTAGTCTAATCAGCCGCCAATCTAACAAAGAATATTTGAATCATAACATTACC
Organism: Eleusine coracana subsp. coracana; assembly: GCA_032690845.1. Taxonomy (NCBI): domain Eukaryota; kingdom Viridiplantae; phylum Streptophyta; class Magnoliopsida; order Poales; family Poaceae; genus Eleusine; species Eleusine coracana. Next base: position 50,789,082 of record CM064427.1, on the reverse strand, counting down.
CGAATATACGTTTGCATATAAAAAGAATATTATGGGAAGACAGAAACTTTACCTCCACTTCCACGGGGACCAAGCCATAGATGATTATCTGAACTGAAATGTGAATTTGACTTATTTGCATGTGATGAGGAGCTAGAGACGTACTTTTGAGAGGCAATATTCTGCTCAGCAAAACCTGAAAGGATAATTAGAGTTAGAAGAGTAACTATTGATTCAAAAAAAATTCAATATAAATTATAATCCCAGACAAAGAAGAAACCTGATGCAGATATATAGATGAGTAAAATGCTATCTTGAGAAAGCTCCTCACAGATTGTTGCAAGAACCTGTCACCATAAATAATGATTAAACACTATAAAAACTATAGAAACAAGGTTTTAGTCAAGGCCGTTTGAATTCCCTGAGCATTACAGCAGGGATGCAAGAAACCCATCTCTTTCTGATTAAAATATGTTAAGTGTAGCATAAGTTGTCATCTTGTACTTAAAGGTTGATTGGTACTGTTTTTACATATTGACCACTAACAGGTACATTGTCCAGGATTGTATGCAAAGTTGATCATATTTGCTACTCTTCATTGTGTTTGAACACTGTGATTAAAAATATACTCCCTCCATATGAAAATTCTTGGCGATATGACAAAAAAGGCAGTTCAAGAAAAGAGAAAAACTGAACTAGAGTCTTTGGCCTAACTCAAAATTTCATATGTGAAGGATGGCTTATTTCTGTCCAGTGAGTTTGTTTCTTGTGTTTGCAGCCCCTAATGCCTCTGTTGAGAGGAGAGGGAGTTAGTTGTAAGGGATTCTACCAGAATTTTACGAGCCTCCTAATGTAATGCAAAAGATAAAAACTTTCTTGGGTAAGAGACATACCGCCAAAAGATGGGAGACTGTAGGATGATATACGATTGCCTTCTGAGGATTCGAAGGAAGGCTTCCATCAGATATTTCAGCAGACAGGTGGATATCAATCAGACCCGATGGCCCACTCTGATCACTTACAGTGCCGTTTTCTGTAAGTTCTTTAGCAGCAATCTGATAAGACCCCGTGGGTTCCCATTCCAAACACTGTAGCATTCTAAATGTGTCTAAAGTTAGTTCTGTGAACTTGACCTGCATTGCCCAAGAAAATGTAATGAGCGACAGTTTTATCTATTCACCACATTGTTGTCAAAGGCAAGTGAACACCAGATGGATACTGAAAATTGTAGCAGTGATAAATATGATTAACCTCATTTCGACGGTAGCTTGTTAACACAGCTTCCTTCAATTTCAGCACCCTTTTCGAATGGAATCGTGCAATAGACACAAGGTTTGATGTATAAGAATCAAACAAGTTGTCATATCTTAGTGATCTAGATCCTTTGTATGCTCCATCAGCTTTCAAAAATCTCCCAAGCTCTTGTAGCACTTGCTTCCATTCCTTGAAGTTAGTTTTCTATGAAATATACAAGGTCAAACTGTTGGTACCAGGAAAACATGCCATGACATAGTACAGGGTACAAAATATAATTAAGTTCCAAAATGCCAAGCTTTTTGGAATGGAAATATAACTAAGCAAAACACGTCAAATACGCCTCAATGTTTTAAGTTAAGGACTATAACATGACCATGTGTTGTTCTTTCCTGACAAGCAAATTGTGCCTGTAAGATGTGAAGTGCAAAACCAGGTTCGCATAATCACGAAGCAAGATGAGTTATGAAAAAATAAGAAGACTCCGCACACTCATATTGAATAGGTCAATTACGCAAACAAAACTTAATTCAAAATCAATCCAATTAAAAATCCCCATTGTGGAAGTTCCTTTCAGAACAAAGAGCACTGTCCATATCCATATAACTACTCCAAAACACTAGTGACAGCTGACGAATACAAAATTAAAACTAAGAAGCAAAAAGTACACACTATTCACTGCTAACTTAGAAGTAGATAATTTCCTAATCTCCATAAAAAGAGCACCAAAACACCCATACACATAGATTTTGCTAAGGTTTCCCAATTCGAAGCAAGAGAATCAAACTTACGGGGTATGCCGACTTCGTCTCCTCGACGAGCGCCCGGAGACGGGTGGCGAGGTGATCCACCGCCTCGGCTCGCCGCATCAGCATGGCTACGACGAGGAACCTGGCGATGAACCGCAACTCCTTGTACCGGATCAGGAGGCCCTGGTGCCTGTTGTCCCCGGAACTGGCGCCACCCCCCTCCGCCGCGGCGAAGTAGCCGCGGCTGTAGATAGCCTCGTAGAAGACGTAGGCACCGACGAGCGAGCGCGGCTCGGCCGTGCGGAGGTAGCGCGCGTAGTAGAGCTGACCGATCCGGGAGGCTACCTCGCCGATCTCCCAGCGGCGGAGGCCCCCCGCGACGAGCTCCCGGCGCCGCTCCTGCTGCAGCCGCCATAAGCGCGTGTACGCCTTGAAGGCCTTCCGGCTGTGGTGGTCGCCGCCGGCGTAGAGCGGCAGGTCCCGCGCGCGCGCGAACTTGCGGTCCGCCGCCTCCACCAGCGCCTTGAACTCCCTGTACGCGCCCGAGGCCTCGCCGTCGGCCATCGCCGGCGACGAGGAGCGGGGGCGAGCCGTCAGTTTGTTTTCCCCCTTTCGATTTGGGCGAATGGGAAGAGAAGGTGGTGGTACAGAGAGGAGAGAGCGTGTGCAATAAACGGACGTGTTCGACCTGAAAGAAGAGGAGAAAAACACAAAAGTAGTGACAGGGAGTACGGGGTACGGGGTGTGCTGTTGTAAAATCCTGCTATTTGATTTGGGTCCCTAATTGAGCTCTTATGAGTCAATCATTTGAAGTTTGTTTAATGCCTTCCCAGTCTCTTTTTTCTGTTCTTCAGTACAATTCCAGTCAATTCGTAACCTGCCGAACCTGAACTTATTCATCAGGCTCCGTTTAGATGTAGATATTGGACGTATTGAAATTGAATTGAGTTCAATTTTAATTTAGCCTAAGCATTGAATTGAGTCTAATATCAATTTCATTATTTGGTGGTAGATGAAATTGAAAAATAAAATATAAATTAGGGGTAAAATATCAATTTATTTTTGGATGTACATGATGTCGAATTGGAATTCCTCCATGACCATCATGACTGTCACTGTTGCTGCTATTCATCGAATGGCCACTGACCGCCACCTACGTTGACCCTGTCCAGCGCCGCCTACGTTGACCCTGTCCAGCGCCGCCTCCGTTGAAGGCCAAAGCTCCACTCGTCGGGGAGGGAACGAGCTCGACAACGGAGGGAGGCCAAAGCTCAACGTAGAAGCGGTCCTCCTTATAGCTCGCGGCGAAGTCCCCAACGAGAATCAATGGCGTGATGTCGCCGGACTTGATGAAGAAGGGGTGTCCCGTCGGGGGGCGGGGGGCGGCGGGGCCGGCCACGGGGGATGGGGGCCGACGGGGGTGCGCCGTCCGTCGTCGGGTCTGCGGCGGGGGAGGGAGGGAGCTGTGGGATCAGCAGGGTGCGTCGTCCGCCGCCGGAGTCTAGGATGGGGGAGGGGAGGGAGTGGTGGGGTCGGCAGGCAGCGACTCAATAGCAAAGCGGCGGGTGGAGTCAAGTTGCGGAGGGGGAGGGGGGACGCGAATGTTGGTCAATTCATGACGACGGGGTTCTGAATTGGGGGCAAATGAAATGCGGGCTGAGGAAAGCCGCCCGGAATTGGCTCCGTTTCAGCGCGCGAATTCCACGTAGGCCCAAACGCCGGAATTGAATTCAAACCAATTCCAATTCCAATTGCAGGTGTCAATACCAACATCCGAACGGTACGTCATTGCTTTTTCTATGACACGCTAGCAAACCAATTCAAAATTTCTCGCACTCACCAACTACCACCTAGTACTATTCCTTTTTTGAATCTTGCTTGTGAATCCTAAAAGAGATCATGGTCGTATAAAATCATTGTTGCTTGAAACGAAAATGAAAATGATATCTTCCACAATTTGCATTCTTTTTTAACTAAAAAAATTGTCAATTTGCAAGTAGCACATCTCATTCTCAGTTACTCCTGGCCTGTGTCGTGTGGCTCTCGCCACACATTTCTTACTACTACTTGGTCAGCGTGCCCAATTTAATTGGATACACAAATCATTTTCAGAAAAAACGACAGATGCAACAGGAGGAGGCCCTACCGATGCCCCGTTGGAACGAACAGATCGCTGCGATTTCGTGGGCGACAGTTGCGAACTACCGTTGCATCGCTCTCGCTGTCTCCCTTGACGTCGCCGGAAAAGTTTTGACGTTGGTTGCACAAATTGTATCAGTAGGTGGCTATAGCAGTTGTCACGTCTCCATTGGTAACTGTTACAACCGCATGAGGTACTTGACCCAACTAACACAACCTGCCACGGAAGTACTATGCCACGGAACTAGGCATATGATCCAACTGACTTCAAGCGGCAGTAGGTACCCGTATCCTCATGAACAAGTCGCGCTCCCTTTCCAGTTCAAAAGTGACCAAAAAAAATTCATTGCGAGAATTATGCTGCTCTGAATAGCAGCATCTTTGCTCGATTAAAGTATGGCACTTCTGCTGGCCATCATTCTTCTCCACTCCACCGATCGAGTTCGGGTGTGTTACTTTCTTGTGATATAAATTTTAGTGGGATCATATCAATTATTAAAATATTATATATAATTATTAAATATATATTAAATATAAAATTAATTATAGAGTTGAATGCGTATTAGCATGACAAATTTATTAAGTTTAATTAAGTTATTATTAAGAAATGTTTACTGTAGCATCACATTATTTAATCATAATCTAATTAGTTTTAATAGATTTATCTCATCATTCAGATGAAAAGATATGGATTAGATTTTATCAGTAATATATATTTAATACTTCTAATTAATATTATAATATTTAATAAAACAAGTCTAAAAATGAGAGGAGTGGAAACAACACACTCAGGGCCTTGAGATCGGTGAAGCGGTCTCTCTGACCTCTGCCTCACCGACTCCGGCCACCGCGCAATCATTCGGCAGCAGAACAGAGCAGAGCAGGGCAGAGCGCTCACAGCTGTCCGGTGCGTATCGGCGGAGGAATGCCTGCGCGGAACAGGTTGGCCTCGCATTGTCGGGAAGCCGTGTCAGGCAGGCTCATTTTCTGCCTTAACAAATTGTTGATGAGAATGAGATCCGTGGTAGTTGGCCGCGGAATTTTTGCAGTCCTCTTTTCACTGGCTAATGAAACCTGGTCGAGCACGGGGACGGGGTTAGCTGAGCGCGACCGGCCGGCTTTGCCGGAGCCGTTTCCCTTAACCACGAAGCTTTCAGCGACGGACCTGGGCTCCTGGCCGTTTCGATGGCACGCACGTCGAGACAAACGGTGCAACGCTTTCGGCAAGGTCCTCGTGATAACGGGGTGAAAGTAGTAGTGGCAGCCGCTGCGTGTTGCTATCACGTGAAACGGAATCCACAAAAAAAAATCTCCGTAATCTCTGACAGGAACCTCGTCGTCAGCTGCGCGCTGCGGCGGATGGCCATATTACGGAATTCCTCGCCGAATGATTAGCAGCCGGTCCGCTACAGAAAGGCATTTAAATCCTCGATTCTTCGTGCCCGGTGGGGGTGCTGGCTGGGCTTATCAGCTCTCACCGTCCTTCTCACACGACTGGGTCCGCGGCGGCCGTGCGAGAGCTGTGCGGCGGACAGGCGCGCCGCATCGACGTGGACACTCGTGACACCGTGCTTGGAATCTTTCGGGAACCGGCACGGCTCGGATCTTTTCTTATCGTTTTCTTGCTCTTGACTTTGATGCGTGTCCGTTCCATGCTCTCTCGCCCTCTCTGTTTCCATGTCAGTACTCAGTAGGTGGCAGGGCACTACTCTATGGCGGTCGTATGTACTACTCCCGGGTTCTTGTGACCTTGTTGACCCGATCGAGGAGGAAAAATGCCATTCGACAGAATCGAGCAGAAGCTGTGTGGAACTGGTCAAAGTTGGCCGTTCACGGTTGGCTGACTGTGATGAGTGAGTCATAAACTAAAACGTGACAATACGGCAGATTATTTTAGTAGTAGTAGTGCCTACTTAAAATACAGGAAACATTACTGTTGAAAACTAATCCTCCTGTCAAGGTGTACACTGCACTAGTACTACTACCAGCAGCAGTTCAGTAGAACCATTTTTGGGAAATATTTCACTGCAACTTGGAAAAGCCGGGTAACAGCAAACCAGGGACCGGTAACCTAGCAACTACGGTCCCGATTGATCACCGGTCCCCGGCGCTCTCTATGCGCATGCGCCACTGATGATACTGTCTTGCGTCGCCCACAAAACATTTGTCCTAACACCCCCTCTCGTTTTCACGAGACGCGAATGCGAGCAGTCCGTTTCCTTGGTCCACGCCTCCGCTGCCAGAGAAGCGCTCGAGCTGGCCGGTGGTCCGTTCTTCTGGCCCGGTGGTGCGCCACGGCTAGCTGCCGCCCTCGCCCTGGCGCCAACGCAGAACGCATGCCCAAAGCTCTGTTCTTAGTGGGGGCGAACGGTCATGCAACCCAAACAAAAGGATGAGGATGAGGAGGAAGACGACTGGGTTGTACTTTATCAAAAGCTGCCTAGACGCACGCCCCCGTGTCCACCCACCACGAGTTCAGAAAGGGGGAAGAAATCGACAGTGAGCGAGTCAAATCGTCCGGGAAAGCGAGATGGGGACGCAAAGAAGATCCCAAAGCTGGGTAGGCCCCCAACAAACTTTGTGTCAAAGAAGCCTGAGTGCTCGTTTTCTTTTGTTGATGCTTATTATTGCTACTAGTAGCACTTCCGTCCAGAAGAGAAATTTCAACGGTAGGTGACGTTGTTCGTTTACCCTTCAACCTAGCCGCAATGCAAGGTCGTCCTCTGGGCCACTTGGAAAGCACACGATCCAGCGCGCCTTCCATTGGTCTCTGGACTTCTGAGCGGCTTTGGGGTCGATCGACTTTGTCAAAGGGTGTCCGTCAATAGCGCCGTGCATGGCTCACAGCCACTCGAATTCTCACGACGCCCGCTATACTCGTCCTGGTCACCAGCTTCCCCTCTGAAACCCACTTTTCCAACCTTGTGTGCTGTGCTGTATTCTGTATGTGTCGAAGGAAGAAGGAAGGAAGAAGAATAGCCTTCGATCAGGATCAGCACCCCGTTGTTTGACTTTGTCGCAGCTCGCAGCAACGAACGCAAACGGGAGCGGCGACAGGGCGGCTGCTCGGCCCGCGTCATGCGTGGACCCGTGGCCCTTATCGCGGACTTCAACATTGCCTGGCATCGGCCCGTCAAGCTCGACCCGCCGGTGAGCCGGCCACTCCCTTCGCACGGGGTCCAGCAAGCGCTTGCCTCGCCAGAACGGCAGAACCTAACACACAAAGTGACAGATAACTCCACCGCCGATACGACACGCAACTACGCAACCTGACCTCAACTCTTGCTTCTGAGCAAAGCCAGTCCGGCTTTAGCCAGACAGCTTGATAAACTCGTTCGAGACTGCGGGCCCAAACTTTCTTGGCCCATAGGCCATAGGAGTAGCCGCGGCGTTGATGGTTTTTGTTCCTTGTTCCTCGACGGGACCCTGGGGCCTCCTGGGGGCTACTTGTTGTCCCGGCTGGACTTACGGGCCCATTGGTTGTGCTCCATTTATTTGAGCATTTATGTTAGTTGACGTTCGGCCCATGCTTCTTGGGTCCAATTAGCTTGTACGTTGATGACTTTGCTTGAAAAAAAAAACAATCTTGCTCTCCTCGCCACGCATTCTTGATCTACTGGTTTCGCAGTGTCGCTATATTTATAAACAAACTTACTTGATCCAAATAGTTTATATGTATCAAGTCAGTACACAGAGCCAAGCCAATGGTTGCAAGCCAAGGCAAGCAGTAAAACTCAATACATTCAGCTGATGTTCTTTTAGTCATGTCTGATAAATCTCCAAAACCACAGATGCAAGATTTGACTAACTGTACCCTTAGCTTAGGATTAATACATCAATTTTTTTGCACCGGTCAATAGACAATGAACACACTACCTCTGAGGAGTGGCGAATCTAGGATTTTAGCTTAGGTATACCGTTCAAAAATTTTCATATACAATTTGATAAATTTTATCAGTTTAGAAATCATTATAAAATCGACAACATAATTTGGTATATATGCATTAAGTAACACAATAATACTTAAATTTATGGATTAAATTAAAACCATCCAATATAAATTATTTCAAAAGCCATGCCAATAATTAATATATAGGCATAATAGAGTACAGGAGACCTACAATGTTATTTTGCTGATGATTGTATCCGACGCTTTCGAAGGGACATAAATGTATTGATTATATCATCTTCATCAACTTGAAAGAAAATAGCTCCCTCAATAAAATTGACTAGACAATTATTCAAAAGACTATCTCTCATCTTATTTTGTAACTTTGTTTTCACTAAAACTATTTCATAAAATACCCTTTCAACACTTATTGTTGCCACAGGTAAAAGTAATACTTATAATAGCAATTAGTAATTAAAGAAAATAGAAATAACAGATAAAATAAATAGATACTATATGCCCTTGGTAGAATTGTAGGGTATGCCGGTGCATAACCGGCATACCTTGTAGCTCCACCACTGCCTCTGAGTCTATAACCGGCATACCTTGTAGCTCCACCACTGCCTCTGAGTCTAACACCGCTACTATAGATAGGTGCAAATAAACACACACTCCTATAAAACCCTATCAATACCGATATCATCAGTACCATATCAGAACAAGCTCTTCTAAAGCAGCTACTGAACTGGAGCTAAAAACTCTAAGATGTGGTCCGCCACCATGTCCCTAGGCACCAACGACGTGCACTGTTGAGTGTTGACCATAAGACAATTACGACGTATCTCACCCTTAAGGTTTTTGCAGCTCCCTCATCTTAACTATCCACTCCATGAAAGTTTTGAATAAAGTGTCCTTATTCTTGCTGAAATTTTTCACAATTCTTTAGGCTTTAGCATTGTTGTAGAGCACTGAGGTTCGTAAAGTACTAGTTGTCAAAGGCACACGGGGTGACGTCCAAGCCGCTTATGACCTCCTCCTTATTGTCCTAGGGGTAGAGGATGTCGAACGCACCGCACCGTTATTGGGGTGGGGGGACATTGCCCCTCCCCATCCTGTCCCTAGTTCTGCAATCATGATTTTGTACGAGTTGATATTGGCTCATCGTCAGGCTGTCATCATGTCCAACCAGTTTGTGAAAGACAAAAATATATCTTAGTTTAATGGTAATGACAAATCTTATTCTTTGTAATTTAAAGAAAAACACCATAAGGAGAGCTAGAATTTAGACGTCACTTATTTCTAAAAATTGAATCATTCGGATGAAAAATTAATCAATATAGCATAAACAAAATTAATATAATATATATGCAAACACATACCGTCAATAAATAGCTCAATCCACTGTCATAGTAAACTGTTTTTTTTTCCTCTTGAGTGTGCATTTGTGTCGATGGTAAATATTGGGGTGCCATGTGGCGCTCCCTAAATGACCAAGGAGGACCCAAATGGGCCCCACTTGGAAAACACCCGCTCGATAAGTCCCACACGCGCCCCCGACTCCCCCAACCCTTAGACAGACAGGATTCGGCCATGCCCCGTTCGACCCCTTGGCAGGAGTCGAGCGATCCGCCGTGCCCTACCCCCTCAGTAGGGGTCGGGAGTCCTCTCGCGCCTCGTCCCACTCAACCCCGCAGAAGGGGTCGGGACCTCCTATCATGGGACCGACGTGGATAACGGATAGGCTTCACCACCTCCGACCTCCGAACTGGAAATCCAAGCCCCGACAAGACGAGGCCGAAAATGATGGGATGGTGATAGAAAAGACCGATCCCAACCCCAAGTGGGTCCAGGAAAATCTGACCTATTGTCCTAACCCCGACTGGGGAGGGGTGATCGAGCTGGTAAATCTTAATGGCCAACTTCTCGGCCTTAAATATCATACCCGCTGCGTCCACACAGTATCAGGGGGTCACGTTCCCCGTACACCGCATCACCCCCGTCGTCACCCATGCCTACTGGCACAAGTGGGCGTGGTAGGGCGCTTGATGATGCCATCGCCCGATGACACCCTCAACAGTGGTTGTACAGGAAGACCGATAGGCAGTAATAATGACCACCTAGCCGTGTAACGTGACAGTGCCCATGATGCATCGTGCCATGCTCTACGGGACACGCCATCAATAGTATCAGGGAGGACGTGACCCAACGACGACAAACAAGAGCAAGCCCGTAACACAGCTGTCATCTTCGGCCGCAGAGATTGTGTGATGGGATAGTCAAGCTTGACGACCGCGGACGTCGACCAGGAGCTCGCCTTCTCTAGCATGACTCCAACAACTACGCATATGTAGAGCTCTCTCTCTCTCTCTCTCTCTCTCTCTCTCTCTCTAAATAGGTCCGCCCCTCGAAATATAAAGGGGAGCCCTTCTTCTGCCTTCTAGAGCACCAGACATCAGAGAAACCAACCACAACTCAGCACTTCACGCTCACCCGCACCTGAGACTTGGAGCACCCCCTCCTCTCTCATCACCATTGTACTCAATCCCGGAGCAAGTAACACGAGCAGGCCTGAGAACTGGACGTAGAGGTTCATCCCGAACCAGTATAACCCCCCGTGTCCTCTTGCTAAATCATCACCAAACCTAAAGCACACACCCCTAGAACAAATTCTACTAGCAGGTGATCAAAACACCGACAATTTGGGCTCAAAGCAATGACATGTGACAAGGTTTATATATATGTCTAATAGGGGTATATGTAACTTGGTTCTTTTGCAAATCTTTTGGGAGAACAGTTATCCCCCATGCGATTACTGTAGATCCACCCATGTGTTATATTTCTATCTATTAACTACTATTCACCTTGCTTATCGTATGGATTTGATAGCTCATAACGTTGCTATTGAAATAGGTTATATATAGATCTTCGTCAAACATGGTTGGAGGTTTAACAATAGATTAAGTTTATGAGAAACTATTTGCTCTATCTCAGCCTGTTTGTTTGGGCTGATTGATGTGATTACTATATGAGTGCCAGAGTCTACATACCCAACAATAAAGTTATGTAATAATTATGGGTCACATGCATCATTTGATGTATAAACCCAGACATTTTCATTTGTTTGATAAAATAAACTCCCTTTATCTAAAAACTAACGTTGCTGTTGCAAAGCTTGCAAAGTCATCACGTCCACATCTATATTTAATTACAGCATTTTCCATATATATACATATGGACGTTTAACTCTCTTTGGAAAATGGAAGTATATATAAAAGCACCTAAGACTTCTTCAAACCGTGATCCACGCACGCAATCTTAATAAACTGAAAAAAAGAAAGAAAGTTGAACTTGCTGATAGCTGCCTCATGATGCTGCTGCATTAGTTTCTGGCCGTCCATGTCCAACTCGGTGACTGATGGAGAATTAATGGGAGGAGTCTTTGATGCCTATCTCCACACGCTAATCATGAAGAAAAGTTCGAGTAATTTTCAGTAAAACAAATGGCTGCGGAATAATGTGTGGGACATGCATACAAGCCTTTTCCCTCTTGTATGTGTTGTGTGGCTGTGACTTGCATCGGCGCCTAGAGCCGGTGTCATTTCATTAACAGCAGTAGAGCACATATTACTGAACCTCGGTCTCTTGGTTTTGCTGCCACAAATAGATAATTTGCACATCGCTCTCTTGATCTTGCATCCAGAAATGGAAGGAAATGACTGATGAATTTCAACAGGACACAGTTGCGCACTGCAGCTAAATCAACTAAAACAATGGACGGAGAAGCATACCACCAGCAGCAAGCAAGCAGTACATTGCAGATCACTGATGCAATCATGTTTCCACTGGATAGGATCACTGATCTCAAATCCACTGATCACATTAACATTTGAATAATGCTGCTGATGATATCTGCTGCTCCGAGTAAACAAAGAGCACACGAACTTTGAGGAGTTGTTGGAGGTCAGGTACTTTTGACGGTGAGAAGTCTTATTTAACCCTGAGCGGGTGCCGGTACTCATTCCGACAGCAGCGGATCAGGGGTACGTACCTGTAAATGATCTCGATGACTTGCCGGAAGTGTAGTACAGTAGTAGTACCAACTGATTCGGCATCATGATATGTACCAGCTTTCGATCGCACTCGATGGGTTGAACGTATGAACTCCATATCTCCAACTATGCTGGAAGATACAGATGGCGCGCTACTGTACAGTAGATGAATTCTAAATAAATTTCTGCAGTGCTTCAACAAAGTGGAAATTATCATGGAGGCTCCCGTGCAAGAAAAGATCGCCATCTCCCACGTGCCCATGTCACGTTGACACTTTCGCACCATGGAAGCTGCAACTCGCAAGTTTCCAAACTACTAGTAGTAGATACAGTACAAAAAGGAAGCACTGATCGATCAAATGAGCCACGCTTTCGCGCGGAGGCGACCATGGAGGGTGCGAGCGCACGGCCGGCCAAGCACGTTCACATCGGGGGATCGGGGTCACTGATAAGTCCGGCATGTCGATTGGAGGCCAATGCCGGCCTCTCACGTGGTTGTGGTCCCACGGACAGTGACCAGTCGGGTGGCCGTTTCCTTGCTCGGCCCTTCCGCTACACTCGTCGATCTTCACTGTCTCTGTCGATCGCTGTTACGAATCATGGCCCTTTTCTTGGGTTTGCAAATTTCTTTTTTTTTTACATTGGATTGGACTATTGGAGTCCGACCTTAACCAAGTACTCTCAACTGAGACCGAGCTAGAACGGGTTTTACCGGATCACTAGATTACTAGTACTACTGCTAAAAACGCGCCAGGAAAAACATACTCCATTTCACAAAACTTTCAGAATAGCCCCTTGCTTCCGTTCCGAATTCTTTATTCTCCCACCGCTCGGCCCAAATCCCGAGCCTGAGCTCTGCTGCTGCTGATCCGCCTCAGTTCCAGTGCTCCGTGGGCTCGGTCCACCACGCCATCGGCGGTGGCTGCTCCACGGCGAAGAACCCGCCGTCGTCCAGGAACCCCGTCTCGTCCTCCTCCACCTTGAGGAAGCCCCCGTGGAAGAACACCTCTCCCTGGCGCGCCGCCGGCAACACGGCGGTGGCAGGGCCAGCGAGAAGAGTACCCTGCTGCTGTATCTCCTGGACCGGCGCCTCTATCAGCGGCGTGGCACCGGTCAAGTCCGCGTCGTTCAGCACCGCGCTCGAGTCGCTCTCTGACGAACCTGCACCTGCGGGAGGCTGCCCGTCGGAGGCCGCCGGCTCTGCCTTGACCGACGTGAAGCTCGCCGCGGCCTCCTCGTCCCCTCCTAGCTTCGCCTTCAGCTCTTTGATCTACAACAATTCAGAGTTTTATTAGACAGACAGACCAGAAGGGATCAGCAAATAAGAAGGTGAAGAAGAAACCAACAGCAGCGAGACACACATAGAGTACCTCGGCGAGGAGGGCGTCCTTGTCGCGGCTTAGCGCGTCGTGGTCGTGGCGGAGCGCGTCGTACGAGTGGCGCAGCGCGGCGTAGTCGCGCTCGAGCTGCTTGGTCTTCCAGCGCGCGCGGCGGTTCTGGAACCAGACGGCAACCTGGCGCGGCTGCAGGCCGAGGTCGCGCGCCAGCCGCGCCTTGCGCTCGGGCTCCAGCTTGTTCTCCACCTCGAAGCTCCGCTCCAGCGCGCGCACCTGATCCGCGCCCAGACGCCGCTTCTTCTCCCCGCCGCCGCCGCCGCACGCCATCATCTCCTCCTCGGCGTCCCCCTCCGCATCCATCCCAACCCCGCCGCCGTAGCCATCATCTATTCATCATCAATCACGCACAAAAACACTCAGTATTTCCACAACCACATCAACTCACGCTCAAATCGTGATACTAATTCCCTAGAAGAAGAAAAAAACACAACAGAGTTACCATCGGGACTGGTCACCGGAAGGAGAGAGGGACTGCCGCCGCGGGTCCGCTTCATTGCGCGAGTTCTTGTGAGATCAGCGCTCACCGACGACTCCCTTACTGCGCGAACAGAACCGTGGGGCAGGAGGAACGCCTCCATTTCTGCCTACCCGCTGGTCTCTGTTCCATGCCGTGATCCATGGCCAACACCATGTACCAACTTCTGCTTACGGAGACTCTGAATCAAGGTATTTCCTACAATCACAATTTTCTCACGATCCAAGAAATCGCTGGGGGATTGGAAGAGGATAGTGCAGCGTGGACTGAGCGAGGCCTTCTCACTACCCTGCCAGATGCCTGGCTCCCTCCCTCTCTGCGGTTTGCTTTCAGTTGTCGCAAGACTGTGTGCTGTACTCTGCGTGCTTAATAAAGGGTGCGAGAGCGAGGGGGGCGTTCCGGCTCGGCTCGGGGCCATGGGTTAGGTTGCGGCGGTCAAGAGGTGACCATGGTTAACCATGCCCGCCCGCGCTCGCGTAGGAAGCAAGCGCGACCGTTCGAAACGTGCTTGCGGTTTCTGGTTGAGAGGAGAACGAAACTGAACGTGTTCGACGGCGTGAGATTTTGCCTGGTGCTGAGTAGGCAACCCGGCGGAACCCCAGAGAAAACGTGACTCTTGCTGCTACAGCTCATGCTCATTCATGTAAGCGCAACAAAATCCACCACAGCTCATACGTTACACAGCCCACTAAAAGTTGGATTTCGCTACTAACAGTGTATCTTCGCCTAGCATACCGTCTTGTTTCACTCAGCATCTCGTCAGTGCCGGAACATCCGCTGGTCTTTAGTGTAGCTTTAGCTTTGCCTACACAGATCGAGCTTGTATACAACCAAATATGTGGACGTCATCATCCCGCGGCTGCTCCTATCCGCTCCTACTTCCTCCAACCGGAACGAGGCGGTGGTCAAGCTCAGGTCAGGCCCATGAGGCCAAATTGAACAGACGAGCCACCAAAGCCATAGGCGTGCAGGGGCCGGGCGGGCGTGCCATGCGTGCGCGACGTGTGTGCGCGCGGGCGGCGTGGGCTCGGTTTTGTTGGTTCGGCGCGCGTCCCCAGGGGGGCAGGGTGCGTGGCGAGGCGCGCGGGGATTTTCGCGGCGGCAGAGGGGGTGACGAAAAGGCGGCGGTTCGATTGGTCGCGCGGGATCAAAAAAGGTCCGGCCGGTAAAAGCCAAATGATACGGAGCTGCAGCTTTATGGGGGAAAATGGCGTGGCAGGGGCATCTCAACGGGGTAAAATCACCTTGCAGGCCGCTCCTTGAGTTCGGGACATTCACCGTGCAGGGCAGTAGCACAGAAATCAAACGAGTTTGTACTGATAGCCCGTCCCGTTTACATGCTCCAACACCTTTTTCCTTTCGGGTAAAATGTGTTGATCTCCAGCATCCACCCAGCTTTGAGTTCCGCTAAAGCTTGACAGCACATACACCTACTCCCTCTGTTCAGAATTAAATATCGTTTTAGAGATAGGCACAGGAAATAAGGAGAAATAAAAAGGTGGGTATACTAAAAACGAGAAGGAAAGAGATAAAGATAGAGATATAGTGAAAAAAGAAAATATTGTATTGGAAAAAAAGAAATGTGCACTGGAAAGTAAGAATAACATGTAATTATAGAAAAGTTAAAAATCTTATAATAACATATAAATATAAACGGAGGGAGTAGCTACTAGAGGAGATAGAACCATGGCTCCGATAATATATATATTAGCTAGTGACATCTCGCAGCTTAATGTAATGGCCGAAGATTCTGCGCCCCATTTCCGCAGACAGCGATCCAAATCGTTTTCAAGTGGAGAAAGTAGCCGCGGCCTTCTCCTTTTCTTTTCGTTTACTAGTATTCAATCGCATATTCTAACCTCCCCAAATCCCCAGCGGATCCCTGGACACGATCGAAATGGGTCGCAGTTTTTTAAATCCGCCGGTGCGACTATATACAATTCGGCGCCCCCGAAAACGATGCGTCGCGAAAGCGGGGATTCCTTGCAGGTTCGCTCCTTTCCATTGGTCCCGTGCCGTTGCAAATTGCTGTTGGCATCCGCCGCGCTGGTAACGTTCGTGCAAGACGGAGAAGAAACGAGAAAAATAAAAACGGGAGGGTGTACTACTCGTTCAGTTGTGGCGATTTTGAAATTGGTGTCATGTTGTGAGACGTGACGAAGTCTCAGTTCTTCAGTCATGGTGGCGCACTTGTGTCGGTCACGACCGTAGTACACCATTTCGTTTAAAAGAAAAATGCGTGGTGCTGTCCCTACATGACGCAGCAGGTGGAACTCTCATCTTATCAAGAGCTAGCTAGCGTTTGTTCAGTGAAACTCCTCCAGCTCTTCCGAATATTGAAAAAGGTCGTATTTTTCTGGATAGAGTACGTCACAATCACCATTAGGACAGACGAGCGGTCTTCCCACAGGCTACGTACGCCGCGACACGCTGACACAATAGAACATCAGCACGTCGCAAGTTTCCCTCTGCCGATGCGACGTTCAGCTGCCAGGAGCAGATTATACTTTCTCGCATCTTCAATCCATGTGTTCCACGTTCAATTGTAGGGATCACCTCAGGTGCACACCAAAAGGAGGAACGTGCGAAGGCATGCATATGCGTGCCGACATGCAACGCCACGATGGCGATCGGTGCGACGGAGACCTGCTGCCACGGCCAAAAGAGGAGAAAATCAAGGGCGCCTTGGCCTGGCGGAAACAACACGGGGGGACATTTCTGTCGATCTCGCGCACCAGCAGCCCCTAGTGTCATCAGAACGGCCGGTCCCTCGGCGTCTCTCTCTCGCGTACACGCACCTGCACCTGTTGCGCGGCGTCTGCTTCCGCCGGAGAAGACAAGGGAGCGGTCGGGAGCCGGAGCAAACAAAGGTGGTGACGCGACGCGTTGCCAGTGCCAGGGGCCGAACAAAAACAGGGGGCAGTCCTTTGGCGCAAACGGGAGCAACTTGCGTGCGGTCACGAGTCACTCGAGTGATTGCTGTTCCTTGCTGACAGCGTTGCTCGGCTCGCCATGCATGCGCCTTTCCATGTTCCTGTGTGCGGGCGATGCGCGGCAAGCAACGTCCACTCCGTTGTCGCGACGCGCGCTGGGCAGACGTGTGGCTGCATGTTACTACCGCGGCTTGTTACCATTTCAACTGCGGGTGCTGTTGACTTGTTAACCGTACCGCTTGTCGATCGAAAGCCGTCCGTGGATTACGAGACGAACAGTGAGAAGGAGAGGAAATCACCAGTTGACGTCACTATAGCTAGTTCGCGCCCGTAGTTTCCAGTACCTGGTGGCTGGTGCCCGAGACTTGCGCGGGACTCGAGCTCGGAGGAAGTCATGTCATAACGCAACATCCGCCCAAACTTGCAAAGCTGCAACGGACTTATTGGGCGGAACTGAATAGGTGGAGAAGAGACGACAATAGCATGGCAGCAAAAACCGCGCCAAAAAGGTTCATTGGGGTTTACTGTGGACTGTGCCACCGTGGTGCAGTAGTAAGGTATAGGCGCAGTGGCAAGCAGCGTACGACCCCTGCAGAAAGGACCGGGGACCAAAGGTGATCTCGCCAACCGATGAAGCGAAAACCCATCCCCCAAAACGCGATGAGGAATCGTGGGCTCTGAAAAGAGGGGACTCGTGCTCCTGTTTCACTCCTCTCCTCGGTGAAGTGCAAGGGACCATGAGGAGGAGGAGTTGGACGAAATACATAGCGCGGTATCTAGACTGGGGTCCTCTCTCTAGTCCTCAGAGCGCGCGGAGCCCCTTGTGGTGACATTCTTATCCGTTCTTCGGTAACTTAGCCGTTGGGGAGGGAGAAGTGTACATGTAACGCCGATTATTCACGTATATGCCACGCAGGCAAAGATGCCACATGCGTCCACTGAAATATCCAGACATATTCAAAGACCGGGGACCCCGTTTTCCAGTATAGCAGTACCACGCTAGGGCCTGTCCACTAGCTACGTGTCTCGGTGAACAAACGTCGTACTGCTTCTGGCTGGGCCTGCCCGTCCCCAACCGCACCGCGCTGTAGTCCCCGTGTACAGTCCATGGTCCCTTCCGAGCTGTCAGGGAATCGTCCCGAGACCAAACGGAAGGGCGTTTGAGAAGAGGGAAATGGGATCGGCGACAAGCCGGGGCGGCACCTGCCCGAAAGGCGTCCGTCGACGATCCCCGGCCTACCTAGGGCGGCTACGAAAGCGATGCGTGGCCCTTTGCCTTTTTTTTTTTTTTTCCTTTTCTCTCCACGTCCATACAAGGGAAAGGGATCGTCGTCGTACTGTGCGCACGTAACCAACCAACCTACAGCCCCACACACGCGACGCACCCACCACTACCACCAGCACCGCTCATCCCGCTTCCTCGTTCTTTCGCAGTCGCAGGTGAAGCAGAAGCCTTTCGCTCTCGCTTCCGATTTCGGTTTCGACGAGCTCGCGAGCTAGCGGCAGAGCGAAACGGAGCGGCGGGGAACCAACCAGAGGCGCAACGATCGGGATTTTAGTTCACTGGAGTGACACGGGGGCTGGGGCGTTGCGACCTGCGCGTGTTGGTTGCGTCGTGCACGGTGCGCGAGCGCGTTTGTGAGGGGGTGGCCGGCCGGAGGAGCAGAAAGCGCGCGCGCCTTTTGCCCCTCTCGGCCAGTCTCGCAGTCCCAGTCGTCTTCGCACCTTGGATCCAAACCACAACTTGCAGAAGGAACTGAAAAAGCCTTCGCGCTTTTGACGGTGCGTTGCGTTGTCCGATCCGACCTTTCACTGTTGCGTGGACGGCAGGCTGGCTCGCTACTGTCGTGAAGCAGGGCAGGGGCAGGATGCCCGGAAAGCAAGGCGAGAAGCAGAGAATAATGGCAAAGCTCTCTTGTCGAAATCGGGGCTTTCTTCATGCGTACCAACCAGGATCAAAAGTCCCTTTTGATCATCTTTTGAGTTTAGCAGTGGAGTTAGGTTTTCTATTTGCCGCAAGAGATGGTATGGTAGGCTTTTCGAGTGGCAGATCCGTGCCGGCCTCCTCCGATCAGTTGACGACGTAATCTGGTAGTAGCAGAGTATTTCCCCTTTTGATTTTCAGGTCGATGTCGTGGTCGATCATCAGGGGTAAACGCGCGAGGTCTTCGCGGGGGAAGACCGATTCATTCAGTCAGTGCTCCGAGTTGTTGACTTGTTGTTACTTTACGTACCAACCTACGTTGGCTAGGTGTTGCACTGCCCTAGGCGATCGATGATGTGCTGTTCCCTCATGATAAACGAATAATAACGACTAGACGGATAGCTTGAAGCCGGCACGGCGAAACAGCGAATCTCGTAGCAAGTCTACGCCTTTTGCGTTGTTGCATCCATCGCCACTCGAAGTGTTAACTTCCGGAGACACGCCACAACAGTCGCACTGTTCACCGGTACTGTACTGCTCGTAGCCACACACACACACACACACGGCTCGACGCGACGCGCGCGCTCTGTTCGGTCTTCATGGCCCGGCCCGGCGGCCAGGATATTTCCGGCGGTCGCGTCGCGACGCACCACCCCCGGCTCGGACGGACCAGAACGTGGCGGCACCCGCGTCGCGTCCTCCGTGGAAAAGGAAACAACACGGGACCATGCCTTTTGAGTTGGTTATGATCAGGTGGTCCACGCGCGCCCGGGGGCTGGACCACCCCCCACCGTCGCCGTCTCGAACAGTGCGGCAGGCAAGCGGGAACAGCCGTGCAGGGGTGTAGCACTAGCACCGACGTGGTGGTACGGTTGCCAGGCGCGGGACGGCCTAACCGGGCGTGTCGACCCGGGGCCTCTAGCTAGTTGTTGCTGCTAACGCAAGGAATCGACAGGATTTCGGCCGGAGTAATGTTCGGCCAGCCTTGGTCTGGTCACGTGTTGTGTGGGCCAGCACTAGGCGACGTCGCGCGGACACAGTGCTTGAGCACAGCATCAGCAGCAGAGATGGGAAACAAACACCTCGTCGTCGTCCATGCTCAGATGTAAACGGTGACATCTGCAGAAACAGCTCGCATATGGCCAATATCCAAGTTGATGATGTGTTTGCTTGTGTCCCAAGGGAAGCAACAAATGTTCGTGATTCCTAATTCATTCATGGGAGCGAACTATTAAAGGAAAAAGTTCATGGAAGAAGCATGGATAATACTAGCAATTTCGGAGAGCCAGACTAAGTATAGTTATATCCAAACTGTGTTTGATCATTCATTTCACTTGGTTCACTAAAAGAAAAGCACCCAAAAATTAGCAGTAGAACGGACCAGTGTAATTTTGGAGGGAGCCGTGAAGGCTGTGCGATGATTCAGTCCCAAGTGGCTTGTAAAAGTGCCGTAGTAGGAACATATAACAAACAGACTGGAACAAAATTGATTTGGGCTTTTCACGTCTAAACTGTTTCTGCGCAGGCTTACATTGACGAGAAAATTTGGGAGATGTACAACATGGAACAAGTCAACGTAACACCAGAAACTCCGGTGAACTGTCACTTCAACAAAGCTAACAAGACTGAACAACGATCGTTATTCTATATTCTGTTATTATGCTCTTTCCCTTCCAAACCGCGAGCAAGAGCAGTTCAAGGTGTAAGGAAAATTTAGATCGAGTTACGCGGCAACCGGTGTCAATATAGCCCTAAAAATTTCCACCATATGGTTCCAACGACTCCCCAGATCAATGTGTTAATCAAGGCTGTTATAAAGCCTATCCTGAAAACATCTGGAAGTTCAACGTACCCCGCTGCAGAAGGAAAGTAACAGGTTATTTGGCATAACAATTCAAAGAACTGTATATGCATAAAAAGAAGTTAAGAGACATAAAATAGTGGATTTTTCATCTATACTAGTAATATTTATGACTATGTTAATGCAGTATTTGTTTTTATATCCTAAATGTAAATGCAGATGGATTAAGAATAGCCACAACAAATGAAGTTCAGAAAAAGAAAAGAGAGAAAAGAGACTGGGCTAATGAACTTACCACCAAAGTATACTGCAGCCTGCCCACTACTATAGTGAGTGAGCGCACCAAAAAGATTTGTGTTGAATGCCAAAGCAAGTGCTGACAGAACACGAGGAACACCAGCTGCTATATGCATAGCCAGAAATGCTGAGTATAATGCTCCAACATGCCCAGTTTGGCTTGCAAATAGGTAGTGGATCAGGAAGTAGGAAGCCTCGAGAACACAAAATGCTGCTGGCCAACTCAATGACAAAGACCCAAGCGCCTTTGCAACACAGCTTGATATCCAAGACACAATACCAAGGTTAGTGAGCTGCCCTGCCATTCCAACAAGAACTGCAAACCAAGCCAATGTATCCCATGCTGATTTTTCATTCAAGCAATCATCCCAGTCGAGCACACCAAGCAGGAGAAGAATGGAGAGCCCAAGCATTGCAGCCACAACACTAGATACACCAATAGCATCCCTGCACAGAAGTTGTGTAGCAGGTTATATAGCTATCCATCGAACATATATATATATATTCTTCTAAAGCATAATGGCTACTGTTATATATGGTGTTCTAAAGCAGTTTATCTAATTAGTACTAGTCCCATCACTTGAGCGAATGATAAAAGATCTTCTATCAAGCATTTGAGCATGCATTACAAATATGAATACAATCACAGTTAAACCAGAAAATATAGTGTCATCAAAAGCAGAATCCAGATGGACAAGCGCTATTTATCTTGAGAATAGTTATTTCTATGCAACCTTAAACATTGAACAAGAGAGCTTTTGTAAAAAAATGTTGAAACACATCAGATCCACGAATTATTAAGTTGCAATGAAATAACAATGTCCATCTTGTGATCAAGCACACACATAATGGAAACAGACTCCCATTTTTTTTTTTCCACTATGCCATTTTTTTAGGGCGTCTCTACACTTTATGGCAACTTAAGATGCAACAATCAAAAATGCATTTTGTTTTTATAAGTCAATTTCAAGGTGTCATAGATACATGTAATGATATTGCACAAACCACCTAGCATTTCATGGACTCATCGAACTCTTTTATCCAGAATTATCATCATCAACAACAAAGCATTTAAATCCCAAGCACAGGCTTTATCCATAATATAGAATCGGTCACAAGAAGCAAGACGAGATCATTGGACAATATCATGGGATTCATTAGCTTTGGTGACAGATATCCTTACCCAAAAATCCATAGGGAGACTGCAAGTATCATCGTGCCAATCATAACCCATTCATTTTTAGTGACAGGGCCCATGCGCTTCAGCTTCTCTGCAGCTAATGCTGGGGCATCAGGAGTGTCCTTTGTTTCAGGAGGGAAAATTTTATATAGCAAATATGGTGTGGTCAGCAGAGAAACAATAGCTGGCAAACTAGCAGCTTTGAACCAAGCTACCCACGGATTTGCTATAATGACACCAAGCTCCTCTGCTAGTTTTAAGCACAACAGGTTTTGTGCTGCAGCAGTCAGGAAAAGCGCACTTGAGTTACCAGCTGCCTGTCAAGCAACAGACACATCAATATGCATAACATAATTCAAGAATTTCAAAGACAATCACCAATTATGCTTTGACAGAAATCGGCCCATATGACCTCAACGATGCAGATCATAATTTCATGATGGATTTCCTAACGCGGATTCTATTTATTCAGGATTTGCAATCCCATTTCTTGGCGCTTAAGGATTTGCCCCCAGATGTTCTCACTGACAGATGGGACCTGGATGTTAGCAAGATAATACTACCACCTAATGGAGAGGAAATTTTACTATTTTCCTAAATTTCAAATACCACCAGATGTTCCATGCAATAGGAAGGCCCATGTTGACAAACTAATAACTAAAGGGAACTTGGCATGCCATGGAGTAAGAGGATACTTATAAATTAAGAAGCTAATCAACCTTTAATTAGAGTTGAGACTGTGTACCAAGAAAATTCATCAGCAATTGGTCAGTTTAGATTAGGCACGCATCTAGCTAACACAACAATCCGCCAAGAATAACGATCACCTTCTAAATTAGTGTTTGTGAGTTAAGTAGTTTTTAGTGAAAACCATCGGTATGCAGAAAAAAGGAGAAATCTACAGTGGAAGGTCAGGACGATGCATTTCTAATTCAACGAGGGTGACTAACTCATGAAACATACTTCTTTTCACATTGTTTTCATAGTCATCCAGAAATCAACGAATATTAAAAAAAATACTATAGGCTACTTAAACACTAGGTTGAATCTTGATGAACAATGACTTCGATTTCAACATAAAACTGTGATAAGAACCACACCTAGGTTCAATGCCAGAACGAATTAAAATCTATTAAACTTAACTGCTTCCTAGAGAAGTCTGTATTCTGTTGTTCTGGATTTCAGAATTTATAGTGGCATAAAGCCAGACAATGCTGCACAATTTCATATAAAATACTGAAGGACAGCTTGATAGACCACATAAGAACATAGTGTTGATGAAATTATGAAGCGGAATTGCATACATGCTCCACCATGAAAGATGTCCTAATTCCTATGTTAGTTCTCTACAGTGTGTGGACTAACTGATTTCTTTATTTTGATAGGAGACTATATATATTTTTTAAAAGACGAAACTATCTACTTTCTGAAGCAACAAACAACGATATCGCCCATCGTTAACTACTTTCTTTCTGAAAGAATATTAGCTATTCTCCGACACAACAAGCAACGACATAACACACTTACATACCCAACTTTCTCACTTGCAGCCCGACAAAGGCCCTTGCAATCCCTCCACTTGGCAAGTCATACAGACACTATTTGAGCGCTTCCCAGGAACAAAGAAATGCTAATTTCATTTTGTACATGTGCGAGGATAAAAATCAATTGAGAAAATGCACACTATTGGTCTAGTGGTGATCAGCATTTTGGTTCATTCATATACCAGAAGCCTACAGTCCGAAGTGCAAATATCGATTGGATGAATCTAGGATCAGATTACCAAAATCAAGTTACTAAATGGTACCGAAGCGAATCCTTAATTACCTGGAATTGCGTCATCACGAGATAGGAACCGAGCTTCCGTGATGATTTGTCGTTAGGCTTGCTCTCAGTTGAGAGCGAGAGCGACTTGATGATGGGCAGGAACACTCCCCCGGCCCTCGCCGTGGTACTGGGCATGGCCGGCGCGATACAGGCCTCGCTGATGGTGAGCCCGTAGGAGAGTCCCAGCGTACTGCTCCCCAGCCATTTGACGAAGTAGGTGGCGATGCGGTCGCCGAGGCCCGTCTTAACAAATCCCCGCGCGAAGAAGAAGGAGATGACGATGAGCCAGATGACCTCGTTGGTGAAGGCGGAGAAGGCGGCGGTGAAGGGGAGCGTGTGCGTGGCGACGGCGGCGGTGAGCCCGAGGAAGGCCCAGGCTCCGACGGGGAGCGGGCCCAGCACGAGTCCTGCGATGGTGGAGAGGAAGATGGAGAGGAGCTGCCATGCCTCCGGGCTCACATCGGCGGGCCTCGGCGCGAGGAACCGCACGGCGAGGCCGACCGCGACGGAGATGACGAGCGGCACGAGCTTCGCGCCGGCAGCGGGTGGGGCCGGATAAGGGTCGGGATTAGAATTACTGGTTTGGGAGGCGAGGGCAGGGAGGAGGCGGCGGCGAGGGGTGAGGGAGATGTGATGCTGCGGGGAGGAGAGGGAGAGGGAGGTGCGCGGGAGAGGGGGCGGGACAGGGAGGACTTGGACTTGTCGGCGGCGCAGGTGCGGTGGCGCCGGTACAGGAAGAGGAGGGCGGTGGACGACGGTAAGGCGGAGGCTCTCCATCGCCTCGGCGGCGGCGGCAAGCGGCGGAGTGGTCCAGGAGTAGGCGGGCGGCGGTTTCAGTTCCAGGAGAGCGACACCATTTTGAAGTGCCAAGTTGCATAGTTGCCATCGGCGCGAATTTTAGATATCAACTTAATTCACTGGCATTTGGGGACCAGCACAGGTCAAGCGTTGGGACTGCTGTTGATCCCACTTGACAGTGTAAATGGGCAACACTCGAGAAAATAGCCGGCGTAGGCAGTCGTGTGTGGGTCCGGAAGGCAGTCGCAAGAATCGGTGGTCACAAACCATGGCCGGAGACGAGTAGCGGCGGACGGCGGTGGATCCTGCGAGGCGCCGCAGAACCAATGACACGATGACATGTCAAGGTGGTGGGTCCTGACGAATTCCATTGGCGCCAGGCCTTAGATTCACGTCTATAATTGCCGGTCGATCAGACATAAACGATCCAGATGATAAATAACATCGGTTGCGCTCATGACCTTGACTCTTCCATTTCCCACGTTTTTTGTGACAATTTTCTCCATGATCACATAATATTCTGCAAATATAATCTTCACGACCTGAGATTTTATTCTGCATCTGGAACCCACCCTCTTTCTCAATCAATTCTTGCTACCGTGGGCTACACTCGTGAGCTTCATAGGGTATGTTTGGTTGGTGTGGCTGTAAAAGAAACTGTTGTGAGTTGTAGATTGTAAAAAAAATTGTTGTAGAAAATTGTTTTGTGAGAACGACTCTGAAAAAATAACTGTGTATTTACTTAAATTTACATGTAATTTAAAAGCTTTATCTTATTTTATTTAAAATTTTTATTTTATTCAATATTTTCTAAATTTAAAAAGTTTTTCAAAAAATTAAAAAGTTTCTTAAAAAATTTAAAAAGTATTTTTTTAAATATAAACTTGTAAAAGCCAAAACCCCAAAAAACACCTCCCTACTTACTTTCAACAATAAACTAACTAAAAGTTATTTTTTTACTGTGACTTTTTTTGAAAACTCAACCCCTTTAGTTAGGTTTCTGGCTTTTCTGAAAAGTCAACCAAACACATCCTATATACAAGCACTAACGGGCACGAGATGGCAGAGGTGCAAGACACTGCAACCAAGAATGAGAGGAGAGGAAAACTAAAGGAGAAGAAATCAAGAGAAAAGAAACGACAAATGAAAGAAAAACAAAAACTAATTACTCAACGGTTGAATATAATGCTTCGACTCAAGCATACATCAAATTGGATGCTAATTCAAACAGAACAACTTCAATGCAACAAGTTGATCCACTACATCAATTGTATTATCCTAAGAGAATAGACCAATAACACCAAAGAAAATCATTTGTGTTGAGAATAAGTCACCTTCTGATATATATTTTTTTTTTGATAAGGCACCTTCTGATATTGTTTTTATTTTGATAAGGCACCTTCCGAGTTGAGGTAAGTTATCATCACCGAGATGTATGACATTGTTGTTGTTGCCTTTGCCTAAGAAGTGCGCAAGGAGGTGTTCAAGACTAGCAGGTGTAGGTGGATTGGTGGTAATTCAATTTTTTTTTTTGTAACAGGTGGTCTTTTATACTAGATGCCAAATCAATATTGTACCGAAGAAACCAGTGTGAACTGAAAACAACTTGCTCAAATCTAAATGACTTTGTTTTTGCATACATAGAAAATGTTTTGACTCTTTGGTACACAATAATATTGGATACTTATAAGGTATATGCTACACATCTCAATTTGTCCTTGCAATTGCATTTTGAATTTACTCTTCACGATATCAGAATTGAGTACAAATGTTGGAGGATATTTCCTTGCACGTTGCGGCAAAATAGAAAGAACAAAAAGACGACCCGAGAAACACATGACATGCCGTCCTCGATCGGGCCAGAAGAAGGGTCGTCCGTCCACTTCGCTATCCCATGCCCTCCATATGTCCAGCTCCTCGCACGCTTTACCACGTGTCCCCGGACGGACTCGGCTTAGCCCGCCCGCCCCGGCCGCGCGCACCTCAAGGTGAGATCACCGCCTCCACCTCCGGCTTCCACTCCTCGCCGCCACTCCCCACTCTCCACCGCTCTCCTCGAGAGCCGAGAGGCCTAGGAGCCTCCCCTATAACTCGCCCCATTTCTCTACTACTCGCGTTCGCACCCATTCCTCTCCCATCCCCCCGCTTGGATGGATTCCATCGGCACAAATCGCCCCACGCTGCGCTCCCTTGCAGCCCCTCGGAGCAGCGCGCTGCTACGCCCACCCCGTCACACCGCGCCTGGCAGCCGGTGAGTCGTTCGGTCCCAGACGTGTTTCTCGCACTGCATTCAATCTATTCGTGACGCGGCTCTGCCGATATGCTTAACGCTGAGCTTTGTGGCCCTGTGCAGTGTGACCGCGAGTAAGCTCGGCATCGCGTCTGGGTGCGGAGGAGTTGGAGGGTGTTTTGGAAAGGCAGGTGTCTCGATTTGTTATCTGTTCGTGCTGTGAACTCATGTCCATGATACAAGTTGTGGGTTGATTGATCCAAGCCAATTTTGTGTTGTGCAGGTGCAACGATTTGACGCTGTGCAGAGTACCACAGCAAGAGTCCAGAGCGGGAGTGCAGGAGGTAGCGCGACGGAGGTATCTAATCACAGAATTACACATACCCCTATAATCTGTAGCCTAAGACATTGTGTTGCTTGATGCAGTTGTGACCAAATTTCATGTTATAATCTACTGTATAAGCAGCAGCATCCCACTAAAAGCCTTTATGTTTTTTGTTGGGGTATTTCTAAATCTGGCTGGTGACATTTTGCCATGCCAAGACTGAATTCTGTATCTGAACCCATTAGGCGCTAATATCTTTTGTGTTTTAGCTTTTAAATAACACCTGTTTATTCTGCAACACCAGGCAATGGAATGCACGGGGCTTGGTATTGATTTTCCCTTGAAATACTCATCTGGTAAAGCTTTCCCACTCGGAGTATCGCAAGTTGAAGGCGGACTGAACTTTTCCATTTTCTCACAACATGCTTCCTCTGTCATCCTTTGCTTGAAACTTGATGAGAGGTATAGACTCATTTTCCTATAACAATGCTGTGATGCTGTTATGCACCACATTGGATCTAAATGTTAACTGCCTTTCGTGAACTTCTTTTGCTTTTTATAGTTTTCCAGTCTCTCCATAAGTCTAGTTTTCAAATTTGATAGTCAGCATTATGATTGTGTTTGTAGTAACCTTGTCTGTGTTAAACAATTTTTAGGGTGCCAACATATGGCAACACTGTAATCATGTCTCATCAGACATTAGTCATATTTGAGTCTTATGTGTACTTTATTGAGAATGCGACATGTATTATGCACAGAAAAAGGGCATTCATGCTCACACGAATGGATGGAGGGGTATTAATGGTTCAAATGACTCAGTGTATTTTAAATATTAGATTAGGTTGCATACTTGAACTGCAAGTATGCTTTTCATTTTTACCTTACATAATGTGATACCAATTGTAAGCTTTGTTTAACCATTTCTTACTTATAAGAATAGTTCCTTTCAGTTCTTTTTCCGTCTTATTTTCTCTTTCCAAAGCACTGACATATTCTTTGTTTTCTCCAGAAGAACCCAAGATGATGTTGAATTTGTGGAGTTCACTTTAGATCACCAGAAAAACAAAACTGGAGATATATGGCATGTGTTAGTAGAGGTATTTTTATAAAGTTTTGATATTATATTTTCCATTGAATATAATGCAACATTATTTTTATTTGACAACTTGTTGTGGATTGATATTCATGCAACAAATTAAGTCTTCGACAATTTTGTGAGGTATGTTTATGTGCATTACATATCATTCCAATCAAGGTTTCTTCCAAACTGATAGTCTTGTGAGCTGAAAGGTATCACTGCTTTAGTGCTGGCCCATAAATTTAGCTGTGTCGCTTGATCACTTATAGCATGCTCAAGCTCTATCTTTTTGGTTATTGACTTAACATTAGTACCATTTTGTCCATAATCCGTTCTTAAGACTAGACACCATTTTTAAGACCAGACATGTCACCTTCTCTGCCTATATGTAATTTACTGCACACATGTTATATGAAGCTATTTTGTTCTATCTTTTTGAGGATGAATTTTTTTGTTCTTCCTTCGTTCTGTCAAGAATATTTGACCTGGAAGAAATCTTGTCTCCTTTTAAATTTCAGGGTTTGCCTGCTTCTGGTGTTCTTTATGGTTACCGTGTTGATGGCCCTAAAGGGTGGGAACAGGGACATAGATTTGACAACAGTGTTATTCTCCTGGATCCTTATGCAAAATTAGTTTCAGGGCGAAAGTTCTTTGGGGTTGAGGACGAGAAGTCAAGCCAGCTTTTTGGAACATATGATTTTGATAGCTCTCCTTTTGACTGGGGTGATGATTATTGCCTTCCTAATTTGCCTGAGGTATTAGGATCGTTTTGGCATGGTTGCAAATATTCCAAAGACGAAGTTCTGACTGCATGTGTTATTCTTAATCTAGACAGATCTAGTTATATATGAAATGAATGTTCGTGCTTTCACTGCGGATGAGTCTAGTGGCCTTCATCAAGCTGTTCGTGGAAGCTACCTTGGCGTTATTGAGAAAGTAAGAGTGCCTATTTTGTGGCTTGCAATCACATCTACTCATTGGTCTTTAGATGTCCTTGACACCATAATAACAAAATTTTAAGTATGTTACTCCATCTCTGCTATTAATTTAAAGATGTAGTCTTGTAAAACTAATACTTAGATAGGTTATCTTTCCAATTTCCGTGCTGAATTTTAATAATGACTTATAAATGAAATAGTTGTGGTTTGTAGATTCCTCATTTGCTGGAACTTGGCGTTAATGCAGTCGAACTACTTCCTGTTTTTGAATTTGATGAGTTAGAGTTCAAGAGGTACCCTAACCCAAGGGACCACATGGTAAGCTTTTGATAAACCTTGTCTAGGCGCGTAATATCCTTTTAGCATTTATTTGTGGAGTGACTTCCTAGATTTTAAATTAAAAGGTAAATACATGGGGATATTCGACAATAAACTTTTTTGCACCAATGAGCCGTTATGCCAGTGCTGGTGGTGGGCCTGTTTCTGCTTCCAGAGAGCTCAAGCAGATGGTGAAAGCATTGCATAATGCTGGAATCGAGGTATTGACATTCAGTAGACATGGAAACCTTTTACCGCAGCATTCATATTATTTTCCAAGACACATTGACACCATCTTCATCTGCATAGGTCATTCTGGATGTTGTTTACAATCATACAAATGAAGCTGATGATACTAACCCATATATGACCTCTTTCCGTGGCATTGATAACAAGGTGAATTATCTATTTGAGTGGAAGCGAACAGAAGACCTAGGTTATTATATAATTCCGGTTTAAATGCTAGAAGGAAAATTTGTACGGAAAACTAACTACTATTTGTGCAGGTCTATTACATGCTAGATATGAACAACAATGCTCAGCTTCTGAACTTCTCAGGCTGCGGTAAAGCCATGATCCCTTAACTACAATATTTAAATTACCTGAGACGTGCTTTGCCCTTATGTTGTTGCACTTTTGTGTTTTGCTATGGCACAAGTGAGTCTAAAAGGTCAATGCCTGACTGTAGTTATTGGGCAATTGAGGCTGTGTTAATGAGCTGTGCACAGGGCCTGTGGCTACTAAATTTCTTTTCTGCACCCATTAATCTGGAAGAAACTAGGAGCCCATTCTCGTCTCATGAAACTCCCCGGCTAAGATGTGTGCTCTTAATAAGTTCATCTTGCATTTTTGTTTAGTCAAATTGTCTATATGCAATGAAGCTTGTGGGGCTACTGGCATTTTGGTGCCAATAACTTTGAATTGTGGAACATATGTTAGATGTTTCCCTGATCCTATCAGCATTCCAGGCACACTATGCCTAGCTATTACATTAGCTGCTATATTGCCTGGTAGGTGGATGCAGTCGCTCAGTCATTTTAAGCTGATGTATGAATACATCCATACATTGCTATTAGTGCTGGTAGCTGCGTGAACAGCCTTATTGAACATTTGTGCAAACCTGCTTAAATTTCTTTGTGATCTAATTAAAGCAAACAAGAAACTTATTGTTCTGAAAATATGTTTTGAATGCAATTTGTCTGGTTTACTTCAGGGAATACTCTAAACTGCAACCATCCTGTTGTCATGGAGCTTGTACTCGACAGCTTGAGACATTGGTATGATGCAAAGTACAACTTTTATTTTCATCTGGCAACTGTGTTAAAATTCCATGCATACTTGTCAGGTTCTTTTGATCACATCCTTACTCAGAATAGTAGCATTTTTATTAAAACAGGCTCATCCTTTCATTTTTCCTGAATCCACTATCAAATGTCAATAAATATTTTTGTGGAGTTAGCAACTAAAGTGTTATGATATGTTCAAACCAAGATGCTGTATTTAAGAAGTAACCAAAAACTGCCTCTAGGTTATAATGCAATCTTATTAGTAGTTAACAACTAAAAATCATTTGGTTTGTGGAATTCATAGTAGCAGCTAGCAGTAGAGCTGCTTGAGAATATTTTTTTATTGAACTAAATAAATTTTAATGTTTCCATCATGTTATTAATGTTGCTTGTAATTTTCTTTTGGTGCTTAAAGGGTTAAGGAGTATCACATAGATGGTTTTCGATTTGACCTTGCAAGTGTTCTTTGTCGAGGACCAAATGGTAGCCCTCTTGATGCACCTCCACTCATCAAGGTACATTGTTTTTGTACATTCAGAATTGATGTTTTAAACCACGAGTGAACTTCTCTATATCCACCTTTTGTTTTGTTTTCTTTTTTGCTTTTTCTAGCTATAGACAAACGAAATTTAAAAAAAAAATCAATAAAAGGAAAACCATTAGGTCTTAAATATTGATGTGTCATATATCCAAATAAAGTTTATAGATGTAAAAGCGGGCCATAAGTTTGCCTTTCACGTATGATTAAGTACAAATTCTGACCTACTGAGCTTTGAGAGATCAGTTGTGAAATCAGCTAAAGACTACCGACCTTGCAGCACTGTGTCTTTTTGTTTGGTTCCTGTTTCCTAATTGGATATATAATTTGTGTTGGACATATATCTTTTGCAAACTCATATTTGAGTGCAACCCTTCATTCCTTCAATACCTTAATGTTGGATTAGGCACAGTCGGTTTAAATTTTGGGGCACTTGAGGCCCATATGAATGCAGTATCAGATGTTGGAAATTCACAGTTCCTGCCTTCTCATGATCACTTATATATGATCCATCATTGTCTAATATAACAGCATATACTACATAGACATAAAATTATCAGCTTTTCTTCTACTAATTTATTTGTTTGTTTATTCGGCTGCAGGAAATTGCCAAAGATACAGTATTGTCTAGATGTAAGATCATTGCTGAACCTTGGGATTGTGGTGGCCTCTATCTAGTAGGGCGATTTCCTAACTGGGACAGGTAATTTGATGCATGACTGTAATTATACTAGAAAGAATGGGTCAACTGAGTTTGTATATATTGTACTAGCTCCTTTTTACAGTTTAGTAAAAAAAGGCCGTACCCAGTGCTGAGAGCTCCCGCACTGTGCGGGGTCTAGGGAAGGGTGCTCCTTTTTACAGTTTAGTAAGACTGCTTTAAATTTGTGAAGATAAAGTAACTGAATAGTAACTTACTTTATTATCATGGATGATGCCATCATACCATTAATCAATACTTAGCAATTCAGCTCGGTGTGAATGATTCATTGTTCAATTGAATTTGATCACTATTCTTTTTGCCATTGTAACTTGACATAAAGTCATCAATGTGCTGTGGAAGTTTCTAATATACAAATAACAGTTATATGCTCGACAATGTCTTGCAGGTGGGCTGAATGGAATGGGCAGTACAGAGACGATATCCGAAGATATATTAAGGTATTAACACTGCATTGGCATATTTGTTATTTTTCCAATATTTATATAAACGAACATGCGGTTGAATGTATTATCCATGATATGAATAGCAGCAACCAACTTTTCTTCAACCATGATGTAAGACAGTTCCTTGTGGCATGCAGCTTCTTACTCCATTTCTGTTTATTCTTACTATATATTTGGAGGTAGAAGCATGACTGCTAGCCAGAAATGGCCTTCGTGGCCTAAGAACTATTTACAGTAAACAGAGTTCATTTGGGAAGTAGTTGATGGTGAGGGCTAAGGACAGCAAAGAGTGAATACGTTGAACATAGTGTATTTTGCGATTGAAGTTTGGTGTTTCAGGGAAACATGGACCTCCATTGAAATGGCAGCCTGCTGCATTGCCTATCTGAATAAAGTGTTTGAATAAATGTTCTGTCAATTCTAATGTTCTGCAGCCAAAATAAATTGCTTTCAGGGATCGGTTTTTGTGCTGAATTGGTGCCATTTTTTTAGTCTATGTCATAGTTTTTTTTTCACAATTATCACTCGTAGAACACAATGCACAATACTATTCTTGAAAGATTGTAAGCTCTAGAGTACAGTTCATCCAAGGTGGCCTCCAATTGGTTGACTTTGGCTGCTTATGGCTGCCTTTTGCTGTTTCTGGTTCATTGCCTGTCTAGTAGTGGGTTGCTTAGCTAGTAGTTAGTCGAAACTGAGTATCATCCATTTGACTGGTAACATAAGCCATATATTTAGATGGTTTCCTTCGAAACATAGGCATCAGAGATATTGTATGCAGCTTTTTGCGAACACGCAAAAGCTTTGCACGCCATTTTTATAGAAGAGAGATTCAAGATGAGCTGATAGTTTTTACAAGCACATGGGGCCCAGCGTCATAGGACAGACCCAGTGCTGTAAGCTCCCACGCTAAATGGGGTCCGGGGAAGGATCATATGAGGCAAGCCTTACCCAGAGAGGCTGCGTCAAACCCAGGACCTCAGCCTCTCTGTAATTTATATGACCTGGCATCATAGGACGATACACATATTGTATGCAGCTTGAAAATTAACTATTGTGAATATCAGATGTCAATTCTGATTGTCTTGTTTCCCAGTTACAAAGAAATGATCTGATATGACTAAACATTTACAGGGTGACCCCGGTCTGAAGGGGGTGTTTGCTACTCGTGTTTCTGGATCTGCTGATCTCTATCAGGTACTCTTGTGCTATCACTTTTACGGTCCTTATGTATTCACCATTTCTGAGTACATATTGGTTGCTTGAACTTTCTCCTCGAGTGCTACTTTCTTTGGGACCTTGAGAAACTAATTTGCTGCTTCTTCAGCTCTCAATTTCTCCAAGATGAAACTAGGAAATGGTTGTAACTGTATTCTGAGTACAGTAGTGATGTTATTATGTAAACATTATTTGTATGCGCCAACACTTATCGTATTTTAAGCCTTGGTTGATGCACGATGAGACTTATATTTATGTGGAAAATGGGGTTAATTCCTTTTCTTGTATCAAAAGAAAAATATGAAAAATCAGGTTCCCTGACATAAATTTGGTTGACAGGTGAACCAGCGAAAGCCCCATCATAGTGTAAATTTTATAATCGCACATGATGGATTTACATTACATGACCTTGTTTCGTATAACTTCAAGGTAACTATAGTAACAATGCAGTGTTCAAGATCCTTTCTACCTATGTGTGAGCTCTGTTACTATACTTTCTCACTGGGGCAAAATCATGCAGCACAATGATGCAAATGGAGAAAGTGGTCGTGATGGGTGCAATGATAACTTTAGCTGGAACTGTGGTGTTGAAGGTACATGCTTTGCTGTATATCATGTTTTGGTTGTACGGCTGTACACAGAACGTGTTGAGGTTTGATAAATGCTTCTTTCCACATTTCATAATACGGCAAGCATTAACCATTTGTAAGAGCAAGGCTGTCTAAAATTGTTAAGTATCCCTTTGCTCAAATGGGGGAATAAGGTCATCATGAGAATTTTAAACTTTTATCTGTTTAATTAATGCTTCTGTGGTTTGTCAAAACTCAACATTTAGTCATATTTGTGAACTTCCTTGATATTGAACCAAACATTACCTTTTCAAGGGCAACAATTGAGTTTTTATTCCCTTCTTAATTGTTGTGTTCAGCTATTAAAAGGGTTTACTTCCTTTGATAGGAGAAACAAATGATTCGAATGTGCTGAGTCTTCGTTCAAGACAAATGAAGAACTTCCATGTGGCATTAATGATCTCTCAGGTATACATTGTTGACTTCTATAAGTTACTTTGTTATATGAAATTATACTGCTTATATTCTAATACAAGATACTTACATTTTTATAATAGGGCACTCCAATGATGCTGATGGGAGATGAATATGCTCACACGCGTTATGGAAACAATAATAGTTATGGGCATGATACCTGCATAAACAATTTTCAATGGGGGCAGGTTACATGACTATTGTGATTTTCCGTTGTGATTCCATTTATTGATAAGGCATATCTTGATGCTAACCTGTCCTCTTATGGTTTTCATGGTGATATAGTTGGAAGAAAGAAGGAATGGCCATTTTAGGTTCTTCTCAGAGATGATCAAGTTCCGTCTTAACAACCCAATATTGAGACGAGATAGGTTTCTCAAAAAAGTAAGTTTATTACATTTGTTTCTCATCAAAGTAAATTTATCACATTCTTAGTGCCATTCCTGCAATCGAATTCTTCACCACCTAATTGCAGCTAATGGGTTTTAGCTTTTGGTAGCCTTAAAGTGATTATTGCTTACCCTAAATATTATCTCTACCTTCTGAACGCCTCTGAAGCATATTATCTTTCTGGTCTGTAACTAGATGCGGTATGAAGACCTACATGATGCAGTTTTCTAGATTTTGTAGGATGCGAATCTTGATTTCTTCCCGCATTGCTACATCTTTCCCCTGCTCCGATTATTTTCATTGCACTGATACTTTTCTTCTGTAGAATGATGTCACCTGGCATGAAGATTGTTGGGAGAATGAGGAAAGCAAATTCTTGGCATTTACGTAAGGAAGTTTGCTTATGGCACTTGATAACATGCGATATTGTGATCATAGGGTAGTATTTGAACTAGTTGCTTGCTGCAAAATGTGGATTTTTCACCTACATGCTTCTTGTTTTGAGCAGGGTACACGATCACAACTCTGGTGGGGACATCTATTTGGCATTCAATGCTCATGACTATTTTGTTGACTCTGTAATTCCCCCTCCACCGCACCATAAGTGCTGGAACCGTGTGGTATGCATATTCTCTGATCTTGCTAAAACATTTATATGGAGTAACTAAATTTTCATAGTAATGCATGATTTTCTTTATGTAATAGTTCTGTCTTCTTACTTCTAGAAGTTATTACTGGGGTCAATTCTATATTGTTATGATAGATTAACAACGGCAAGATCTTTTAAATTTGGCAAATAAGCGGCTAAATGCCTAGATAATGCCGTTACAAAACTCATTTTACTGTTATCCTGGGCATTTAGCCTACTACATATCTACACCTGGACTGAGTTCACCAGGTGCACTGCTATGGTTTGTCTAGATTTAATGTCGTTCTTGACTTCCCTTTTGTTTAGTTAGCTTACTGTTTGTATTATCTGTTTGCTGCAGGTGGATACCAATCTGGAATCACCAAGCGATATTGTACCAAAAGGTGTACCATTCACAGGATCAAGGTATAGAATTGCTCCATATTCTTCGATCCTGCTCAAGGCAAAGCCATAGAATGGTGGAGGCAATCGCTCTCAATGAAGCATGAGAATAATGTCAATTCTGGTTTCAGTTTGGTTGGTTAGTAGAATCATTTGCCTTACTCCCCCCCCCCCCCCCCCCCCCCCAAACCCACAAAGCGGTAGCCAACCATACTGCAAACCTTGAGCTTGGAAATCGGATGTCGAAAGAATCTTATGAAAAAATGGACTTGTGGGAAACACAGCTGCATGTAATAACGCGTTGCAGTTAGTTTTCTGTGCATGTAAAACAAGAGCCGGACGACAGAGGTTCTTGGAGTTTTTTATTTGGAAACAATCGAGGAAGCTCGTTTTGGCATCGTGTTCATTCTTTTTCTTTTGTTCATTCAACTTGTGAAAATGAGGATGGTTATCAGGTGCTTGTTACATTAATAATATTGCATCATACTCTATACTTGACTTAAATGCATCATATTCCATACTTGCATCATATTCTATACTTGACTTAAATACATCATACTCCCTCCGTTCCAAAATTGTCGTCGCCATTGACTTTTTTCGTGACTTCTGACCATTCGTCTTATTCAAAAAATTTCTAAAAATATCAATTACATTTTTATGATTTATTTTATTACTAGACAAAATTTAAATATAATTTATTACTTTTTATATTTGAACAAATATTTTGAATAAGACGAAAGATGATTAAAAAAATTAATGGCGACAACAATTTTGAAACGAAGAGAGTATTTCATACTAGTCTATACTACTCTCCATCCCAAAATATAAGCATTTGTTGACTTTAAAAATCATCTTTGACTTTGTGTTTTATTTAAAAAAATTATCAAAAAAATATTTATTTTGTTATAATATATTTCATCACTAGATATATTTCAAATATAATTTATTTGTTTTTGTATTTGTCATAAAAAAATTGAATAAGATAAAAAAGTCAAACATGTTTTCTAAAATCTATAAATGCTTATATATTGGGATGGAGGTAGTAGTACATATGCGTTGGAGTACTCAAGAAGAACAAAATTGCAAATACAGTGGAAGGAGAACCACTACTAGCAAGGGTACCGACGTGCTGTTACCAGACGCAACACTATGCATAACTAATTTTGATGAATTAAAAAAAAATGGATGAGGTGGTATATCCTAGTTTCAATTGTTGTTGTTATAGATTTGTTTTCTTGTCAATTACTGCACTAGACCAAATGCTAAGCCACACGGCCACACCCATGTGAAATGTTAAGAGTTACCTATAAAAAAAGTAATTGCTAATTTTTAGCTGTCTGAAAGTTTTCTCAACTTTCAGTCACCTACTTAAGCCATTAGATCTAGATCTAATGGTTTATAATTATTATATAAATAATTCTATAAAAGAAAAATTAAAACACAAAGTAACAAACTATTAACTGAAAGCTTTCAGCATATTAAAAGCTAAGAAATATAATAAAAAAATGTTCAGTTACCTCGTCCCAAAGTGTCAGGTTTTTTTACAGCGTTGTATAGTGGTAAATGACTCGGAGGGATGTCCTGGTACAGTGTGTTTCGGCTTGCTTAGCTCTCTTGTTCTTGAAATTTTGTGTACCAAACCGTGGGAACAATATTTGGTGCATTTCACCGTGTATCGACGGCGGGTGCGGTTAGCTCGGACTGCGGCGAAAAGAAGGAAATCTGCATTGAAATGGGAAGATGCTATAGAGTTCCCGAGCAGGCTCCAACTCTTGCCTGTTCCCAATGCAGCCAAAGATAAACAGCCGGTGTCGACGTGACTGGGCCAGCGAATGCTTCAGCTAGACATGTGGTTGAGTTCTTAATTCATCTAACCTGAACAATGCAACAGCTCCCACTACAGCAAGATTAATCCTTAATTATTGGTTGGTATAAACACCTTTCAGGTTCCAGACAGAGGGTGTGATGAAACGATGCAGATGGCTTTTTGCTGACAGAGCGGTGTACTTTGCTGTCCTGTTAGGGACCTAATAGGGGTACTGACGCTGATGCTCCAAACAAGTCGTGGCTGGCATCATGATTTGCTTATAACTATATGTGAAAGTGATTGGCAAGTTAGAACTAACCATTTACTTTGTGAATATTGGAATTTGGCAGATCTTTTATGAAAATCCCCAATCATTATAGACGACCAGCGAACCACTCTCTGGCACTTAATCAATGCCCAACTGGTCTCCTCACTGGCCGCCAGAGGGAATGTAGAAGTTCATATGGTACAACCTAAAATATCTCTTCTGCTCTGCTTAAAATTTGATAACAGCCTTAGGATATCCACGACTTTGTTGATAACACGAAGCCATTTAAGGGACCGACAATGTATTTTACGTAAGCATGCCACAGTTTCCACTAGAAATACAGGTAGCAAGCAAGTAGGTGCTACAAAACAGGAGACGAATATTTGTCCAGAAAATAACCCCAACAGCCATTTTTGTTGTGGACAGTGAGACTCAATCTTTGTGATCACTCAATACCGATTAAACTATCTCGACAACCGGGGATGTGAGCCAACGAATTCTGTGATATCTATAGTTCACTGTCCTGCCCTATCATCATGCGCAACTATTCCAACTGTACCACACTACTTGATGGACCGTGGACGTACAGGGACATGGCCGCAACTTACAATTTTCAAGTGAGTTTGTGGTTGTCACGTTGCGAACTCGACACCATGAAATCGTTTGGAAGGTGGGCGGATTGTCTTGCTGGTTGGTACGTCGGTGTCGCCGTTGCCGATTGGGCGGTCGGAATCTTCCAACCTGGGCACAGCCCATATTGATGCACATATACGATGGAGCACCGAAGGCTATGAACTAATGAAAAACGCAATCTCAATGCTAATTATATATAAGAATCCGTTGGAACATCACTTTATGTACGAACAAGGAGTAATGTGTCGATGCCTTTTGAGCTGCAGCTGTTGATTTTGATGATTGATGTTTGGGATTATTATTACTTCTTTAATGACTGTCAGAAAGCAGAACTCCTGACAAGTCTGAAATAGGAATGCATCATCTAGTTAAATGAGAGAAGTGGAGATGTGTATTTTTGATTTAAGATTTAATATTTAAGAAGGTGGAGCTTGTGATTTCAAAGGGTTTGGATAATTGGATGGGTTAGGAAAAAATACTAGGTTAATGAGTTTATGCCAGGCATGAAGTTAACATCATGGAGATGTATAGGTTTTGGAAGGGTTGGGACGTTTCATTAGGTACGTAGTCACTGGGTTTAGCTTATGTCTGTCAAGTTTGACCATTGCACAGGAGTGTAACTTTAGTCTTGGAAGGATGTGGTTAGGTTAGAAATCACTTGGGTTCCCTTTGTATTATCTTATGGATCAAGTCACAAGAATTTTTTTTAAAAAACTCGTAGGCCATCTACAAAAGCACGTTCTCCGTAAGAAACCAAAAGATTGCAAAATGATAATTTTGGATTAAAAAAGAATCAGAAAAAATATATTTTATAACAGTGAATGTGCTTTGTGTATAGGTCAATAGTAATAGACCATTTACCAATTATTGAATTCAAATTTTTAGGGTGAACAGGGCCTGATTGATTAGTTTCATCAAGCAAATCATTTGCTCCTAAAGGCAATTATTTTAGGCAACTAATGTTAGTTGGTACTGCATGCAAGGCGGTCACCAACGGCTAGTCATCACATTAAACGTTTGTCCTTCAATGAAATCATGAAATAGATTTTGTATACCATGGCAAGTAACATCAGTTTTTCTTTTTCCTCCTTGATAATAGACTTTATATATTTTGATGCAGGGATATATCACACACAAAAAAGAAAGAGTCCAATTTTCTCCTTGAAAGCTAATGCAGCCAAATGGGACCAATCGGTATTTGAAGGCTTGAACCGACCAACACATCTAAGAAATCTGATTGGGACCACTTCACCACACTACGTAGTCATTGAAGGACAAATTTTCAGCATATATACGAAAAGGAAACAAACCACATCGCCGCGTTTTCCAAATCCCAAGAGAGTCCAAAATCAGTTGTGACAAAATGTACAGTGTCCGGACAGCTCACAACCGACCCTATCGAATTCCGCGTGAACAGAAAAATAAATAAATAAAAGGAATTAATGTACGTGGGCAAATTCATCGTTTCTAGATTTTTTTTCATGGCTAACCTGAACACCCGTCTTTTAAAAAAGGAGGAAAAGAGAACCTGACTGGAGCTTTCAAACCGACGCGGTACAGCAGAGAAGGCATCGTGACCGTGCGCTACGGATCACACGGTCGACCACCGCGAGAATTATCACTAACCCCCTGGTATTGCTACTATTTACGCGTCTTAACCTCGTCTTGTACACCTCTTTATAAGCTCCCTTGCCTCTACTGTCTCGGACACCATCACAGACTCGCAGTACGCAGCCAGCTGAAGCGCCTCTCCAGTCTCCACTCCCACAAGCTCAAGCCTCCTCTCTGCCTGTCTGCTCCAATGGCGCGTCTCCAGCTCGCCGTCTTGGCCATGGCCATGCTCTTCGCCGCCGTCGCGGCCCAGGCCCCGGCCGCCACTCCGATGCCGGCCCCCACCCCGAAGTCGTCCCCACCGCCAGCCATTCCGCCGCCGACCCCGGCCCCGGTGACACCTCCCCCGACCCCGGCCCCGGTCATGCCTCCCCCGGCCCCGGCACCGGCCACCCCGGCCCCCGTCCCCTCGGCCGCCGCTCCGACTCCCGACACCGCCGCGGCCCCCACCCCCGAGATAAGCTCTCCGCCGGCGCCCGCCCCTGAGGGCCCCGCCGTGTCTCCCGCCGCCGAGGGGGTCCCACCCAGCGCCGCCACCGGCGTCGCCCCCGCCGCGAAGTGGGCCGCCGCCGCCGCCGTCGTGGCCGTCGCCGCCGCGTTCTACTGAGAGATCCGCCCCCCTCCCCGTGCTGTAATTTATTGTTGTCCGTGTTGAGCTGTTGATTTTTTCTTCTTTCTTCTTCTTTTTGGATCCTCTTCCATATTCCTTTGCGGCATTATTTGATTCTCCCAGTAGGACGGCGCCCGTGTTTGTTACTATTATTACAGTGTAGGATTGTGGCTTGGACAGATTGGTTGGTTGAGTAGCCTGGTGGTGTTCCATTTTGTATAATCCCATGTTAATTTCTTCCTTTCACTTCACAGCTTCTTCTTCATCTCTCACTAACAACACTTGCTAGAGTTACTGTCATCTGCATATTACTCGTGCTGGTTTCTGCGGATCAGATCTCGCAGCGTATACAGCCAGTTTAGCTTAACTTAGCAAGAAACGTACTAGCGCCTGCTGGGATTGAGCAAGAAATTAACCATATGCTCTTGCTGAGCTCGTCGACAGACAAGACACGCAGTTTCGTAGATCGAGCTGGCCGTGGCGTGGATCTGGGCCACTGTGCTCCAGATCTGGGCGCGCCGAGCAAGCCGCCAGAAAACAATAATGATACTGTACTACAGTACACTCTCTATTTCGGGTGGACGAGTAGGGACTGGCCAGCTGTGCAGCGAATAGCAAACGCCGCGGGGTCGGTGGGGGAACGGCGGCCGATGCCGATGGCGAGGTGTCGAGGCCGCAGTGGCCGGTGGGGCTGCCACCACGTGCCCACGCGCGACCTGCACCTGCCTGGTCGATCGCACGAGCTGCTGCACGGCCACTCCTAGCGCCGTGTCGTCTGCGCTGCTGCGCCCGCAAAAGTCCCCACCCGCACGGACGCACCGGTACAACGACGCCGGCGTCAGCAGCTGGGTACGCGCTCCCCCGTGCAGCACAGCAGCGAGCGGGCGTCACCAGGTCGGTACGTGTACGACCGCTCAGGTTTGCCCGGCTCTTGTGGTACGGTGACGACGACGATACTGCAGGCAGATCTTGGAGGAAACTTACGCGGCTCCGTGTGACATTTACGTGTTCGAAGCAGTTGTGACGCCTGGGTGATGATTGGGTGATCAGTGAGCGGAAAAGGGCGGGGTTAGGAGGAGGGACGGCGGCATCATTGAGATTTGAGCGCATGTTATCATTTGCTTTTCGCTTTAATAAACTACGCTGTCTTTAATAGCCATTGTTGTTAACACTCATCAGGCATGATAGCATTCTCTTTCCTTAACCGGCACATAGTTTAGCAGGGCCAGGATTCCGTTCCATCATGAGAAGCTGGCCACTTGTGTCGTATATATGTGGTCACAACAGAGGCCATTATATTGCGTTTCGCGTCCTCCTATCGGATCGATCAACCAACGGAGGAACGTTCATCGCCTTTGGTAAACAAACCCAGGATTGTAACGCGCGGCACTATGTGCGCTCGTTCGTTGCGACTTTGGTGCTGTAAAGAGGCCCTCCTTCGCTTTCTTTCTTTATTTGTGGGGAGCACGGCAAAAGAAAGGGCTTTGCAGGATTGGCCGCCTTTCTTTTTGCGGCCTTACGTACTATAAATTTCGTTCTTAATGTGGTTGTGTTGGAGCATCTGCTAAAAGCAAGCAAAGGATTGTGGCGCGTAGGCTTCCCTGCTTCCGCACCGGTGATCGCTCGGCAAAAAAGATGCTCCACGCAGAATCCCCCATGGAATTGATTCAGATGAAACGAGGTCGCATCTTTATAAGCAGCATCTTGCACGGTTCTAACTGTAACCGGTCCACGCGGCCCAACTGTTGGCCTGGCTCTTCGCGTTCCCAACAAGTGTGCTCCATGCCTCCATCTGTGTGTGATGAAGGGATTTTGGAGAGGGGCCAGCATCCCATTATGTACATCTCCAGCTAATTACTGTATTATGTTAGTTCAACGCAGTGAAGTTCCCAAATTAATGTATAGGAAATTTGAAATGTTGAGAGAAACAATATGAATTATTCAGGTTCATATAACACTCGTAGCTGTTGCAAAGTACTACAACTCTATTATTTTTTTTAAAAAAAATGAGGTACAACTGAAGAAAAACAAAGAACAAATGGCATCGAACTGTATGTGCCATATTTGTCTCAAGTAGTTTTTTCATAATTTTCTTTTGACAATGACATTATATTTGCCTAAAGTATCCTTGCAAATTTTTTTGCCTAAAATAATCAGGTTATTGTGTATGCAGCCCATTACTAACTTTTTACAACCAACATGATCCGTTTGGACTCACTCTTGGGTTATCAGGTTTACTTTAGGCCCATATATGTGTTTTCTATCCGGGCCATTTTCTCGTGCCCTCACAATATTTGCATGCTATCC
The DNA here is from genome assembly GCA_032690845.1 of Eleusine coracana subsp. coracana. Taxonomy (NCBI): domain Eukaryota; kingdom Viridiplantae; phylum Streptophyta; class Magnoliopsida; order Poales; family Poaceae; genus Eleusine; species Eleusine coracana. Next base: position 50,745,594 of record CM064427.1, on the reverse strand, counting down.
GGGGGGAATCTGTTCAACATCCACGCCAGTAACAGTATGCCGCATTGTCTTTCTGCACCGTTCGTATAATCAGTTCACTGTAATTTTTCGAAATTTTAACATAAGAGCGACTGGTCGGAGTTGAGGAAGCCGTTACCTCAGATGCTGATGGAAGCTAGTCAAGAAATTAAGGGGCGGCTGATGACCGAGATGATGATGGCATAAGTAGGTTTAAAATCTTATAGCAATTTGGACTGTTTTTCTTTTTTTTGCAACGAGACCGATTTTTCATTGTTCAGAACACAAATGTACTAGCTAATCATGATATATACTTTCTCTGTTTTAAAATTATTATCACTGTTGACTTTTTTAATTATTTTTGACACAATACACAAATGTAATAGCTATCACAGAAGGTTATCATTGCGCTGGTGATGATTAGTGCCAATAGCTTCAAGATTCAAAAAGTGTTTCCAAGACAAAGAATGCCAGACAGATGCAGGATTGGTTTGGATCATTGCATTTTTCACGTATCTGTATAGTTGTATATCTAAATACATGAAAGATGATATGAATCTAGACACATACTTTCTCTCTCTTAATCTCAAATACTTATATTTTAAAATAGAAGGGATGGGAGTGTAATTCAATTAATGATCCGGTACAAAGATAATACAATATTTCCTGGGCATTCTGGATACATGGAAGATGCTATGAATCTAGACACACATTTTCTCTCTCTTAATCTCAAATACTTATATTTTAAGATAGGAGGGGTGGGAGTGTAATTCAATTACTGATCCAGTACAAAGATAATACAACATTTCCTGGGCATTCTATTGATGTATCATGTGAGCTTCCGGATGCGAGCATTGTTTGGACTTCCTAGGCTAGCTAGCAGTGGCTATTTCCTGGCATGTGAGCATCTGGATGGTGAGATCCTCATAAATTTTGCTAGAGTTAGGGGTGGGGGGCAGGCCTGGTGGGGGATGCCCCTCTCCTATTCCCACTAGTTTTGTAAGTCGTCAGGTGTGACCTTCTTGTCATCGCTCTAAAGGCATGTTAGGATAAGGCCAGTCGGAGCCCAACCAGTAGAGGGGGAAGATGATGGACAAGCATAATGCCTTGTAATTACTCCCTCCGTTTATATTTATATGTCATTTTAAAATTTTCAACTTTTCTACAATTATATGTCATTCTCACTTTCCAATACACATTTCTCTCTTCCCACTACAATATTCTCTTTTCTCACTATATCTCTATCTCTATCTCTCTCCTTCTCGTTTTTAATGCACCCACCTTTTTACTTCTCCTTATTTCTCGTGCCCAACTTCAAAACGACATCTAATTTTGAACAGAGGGAGTAAGTGTGAGTTGGATAAGACCACCAAGCTACTGACTGAGAGAGAGGTTGAGCACTATAAAGAGACTGATGAACGTGCTTGTGTTGTGTTGGCACGTGGACTCAAAATGATGTTCAATGGTGAAACTGGTCAAGAAAATTAGGAGGGTTGGACGAAAATATACAAGATTCCCAGATTTAAAATGTTAGCAAGTTTTGCCATTTTTCAAGAACACGACTTAGCAAATTGTTTTATTAAGAAGGAAAATGCCATACTTTTTATTTGTTGTTCATGTACCGCTAGCTAATTATGACATATACTAACTAATTGTGCAATATACATCTCCTAAAAAAATATTATTAGACTGCTTTTTCAGAAAAAATTACCATCCTTATGCTATTTGTTGCATTTATTAAGAATCATAGAAATAAGAAATTTTGGGAAGAACATTTCACGGCTTAGAGCAATTTCAAAAGAAAGTCAAATGTAGCTATTATCTAGTAAAAGTATCTCTAACAAATTGTCTAACTCATCTCTAAATTTAGTGGTTCTCCATTTTGGAATTAATTTCTGCTAGCTACTTTTGGAAAGCCAATGTGTTGCTAGCTAGTGTTTGATGTCAATTTTACACAGGCTATTGGATTAGAGTATTTTTTTGAGTGTTTTATTGGATAAATTAGTACTTTTAGTTTTATATTAATTCAGAAATAAATCACAAGTATGATTAACAAATTGCAGAATAAATTAGACAAGTCTACGCAAAATCTAGACAGGTCTATTAGGCCAGATAAAAGCATAGCATCTACTATACTAGCAACATCCATCATAGATAAATAGACTACGAAAGCTAGTATAGAAGACATGGTGTGAGATGAGAGTACGTACGTTTCCTTCTGGACTGGGTAGAGGAGGCGACGATGACGTGTAGCACCGTCACGTTGTTGACGACGGCGGGTGAGACCGACTCGACGACGAGCTTGACGAAGATGAGGAAGTGATCGAGCAGTCCCGCAGAGCGCTTCCCAAAAATCTTATTCGCCCTCTGCCGGTGCAGAATCACAGAGGACGACGGTTCCGAAGATCTGCTCTCCCGTTCGCCAATGCACGCCGACAATCGGGATGGAGAAGACTTGACGGCGCAACAGTAGCGAGAGGCAAAACCCTAGATGATTGTGTGTTATGATTTACGGTGGTACCCGTACGTATTTATAGAGGAGAACCGCTAGGGTTGGACGTCCCGCAACCGAGTCGGTTACCATATTAATACATCGGTTTCCATAATTAAATATATGGAATACGCAGCAAAAAGAAAGTGCAAAAGAAAATCACACCCTCGCAAGGCAAGGGACCGAATTTCTGCGGACCATTCACGTAGGTGATGCACGGCCGCGCCCATTGCCCACGCCCGGCCCCGCCCGGCGAGGCGAGCGAGCGCGCGCGTATGTTCTTCCTTCCTCCCATCCACACACTTACAAGAGATGCTAGAGCAACCAACCTTATAAGTTGGACTCCATCCACCTCCACTAGCAATGTGGGACTAAATCATTGCACTCCCACCACTCATAAATGGGCCTTTGAGATTTTCAGAAATTATTGTTATTATTAATAGGCCAAGCCCATATAATTCTAACAATCATCCATCAAATCTCAAAGTCCTAGCCAGACTTTGCCTCATCCCACTATTGTTTAATATACCAGTATTTTTAGTGGATACTGTTAAGTTGAACTTCCACCTAGAACAATAAGTTACACTCATTCACAACTTGAACAATAGACTACGCATTGAATTACAAGTTTTATGCAAACAAGTTTTACTTACTGTCATAACTAATACTAGATCTTCAATAGGCTTCTCCGCGGGTAGAGCATATAGGTCGTACTCCCTTAGTCTTTTATAAGCTTAATAGAGATTACCCAAATCTCACAGATTACGACCTTACGATAATCAGACTCATATAGGTGTATTCATTCAAGAATTATCTGTAGGACAACATCTTCGCTATTTAAAGTCAACTGAATACATTAAGGCAACAACCAACCTGCCATACAGATATCGAGAGTAATGCATCATTTCTCGAGTGGGTCACAAAAAGGTTACTCTCATGTTAACCAATAGCTTGTTCTTCCCAGGTTCTATTTCACGGGATCTCCGATCACATAGGTTTGGTTACCACTATGGAATAGCATATATGGGTCTCATACCCATCTTCTTCGATGCACTGTCTATCACATTACGTGACAGCCCTTTGATGAATTGATCTGCCAGGTTCTCATCACTTGAAATATATTCTACTGATATTCTAATAGACTTCAAACATCTCTTAATATGTCTTAATGACTTGATATTGTCTTTAGAACTGTTCACTTTTGACTATCACAGTTTGATTGTCATAATTTATGAGGATTGCCAGCACAGGTTTCTCGATAATAGGCAAGTACATCAAGAGCTCACATAGTCAATCGGTCTCAATTGTAGTTGTATCTAATGCAGTAAGCCTAGCTTCCATGGTAGACCTCGTTAAGATGGTCTGTTTGCATAATCTCTATGAAACAGCAGCACCACCAAGAGTAAATGCATATCCACTCGTGGCATACAGCTCATCAGCATCAGATATCCAATTAGAATCACTATAACCCTCTAGTACTGCTGGATATCCAGAATAATGAATTCTATAATTCATAGTACCAACTAAATAGTGCATTATCCGTTCAAGCATACGCCAATAATCATTTCTCGGACAAGAAGTAAACCGGCTTAGTTTGCTCACAGCAAACAAGATATCAGGCCTAGTAGCACTAGCTAAATATATAAGTGATCCAATTATCTGAGAATATCTTAATTGATCTCTGCCAATTCTCTTATTCTTTCGAAGGATCAAGCTGGGATCATAAGGTGTTGGAGAAGACTTGCTATCCTTGTAACCAAAACGGTTCAAGAGCTTCTCAACATAATGAGATTGCGTAAGAGTAATCCCATTCTCTCCTTTGATTAGTTTGATGTTTAAGATAACATCAGCCTCACCCAGATCCTTCATATCAAATCTTTGACACAGAAAAGTCTTGACCTCATTGATCACGTCAATATTTGTTCCAAAGATGAGTATGTCATCAACATACAAGCATAATATAACTTCCTGACCCCCACCATGGCGGTAGTACACACATTTATTAGCCTCATTAACTAAAAAGCCTGCTGCTAGAAGTGTTGAATCAAATTTCTCATGCCACTGCTTAGGAGCTTGTTTCAGACCATATAAAGACTTTAATAACTTACACACCTTGTCTTCCTGACCCTTTATTACAAATCCATCTGGTTGATCTATATAGATTTCCTCATCCAACTCTCCATTAAGAAAAGTTGTCTTAACATCATTTGATGAACGATAAGACCATGTGAGGCAGCCAGAGCAAGTAATACACGAATAGTGGTCAATCTAGCAATAGGTGAATAAGTGTCAAAGAAGTCTTCACCTTCTTTCTGGGTATAACCCTTAGCCACAAGGCTAGCCTTATACTTGTCAATAGTACCATCAGGCTTAACCTTTTTCTTCAACACCCATTTGTAACCCACAGGTTTGCAACCATATGGTCTATCGACAACTTCCCAAGTTCCATTAGAAAGAATAGAGTCCATCTCATTATGGACAACTTCTTTTCAGTCATCTACATCAGGAGATGCATATGTCTCTGAAATGGTTCTAAGAGTGTCATCCACAAGATAAACAGTGAAATCATCATCAAAAGACTTTGCAGTCCTTTGTCTCTTGCTCCTCCTATAAGCTTCACTGTCAATCTCCTCATGGATTGGTTCAAGTGTTTATTCAGCATGATCAGAAAATGCACTAGGTTCAGAAATAGTTTCAGCAATCATATCAGAAGATAATCTAAACATGCTATGTAAATCTTTCATAGGAAATATGTTCTCAAAGAAAGTAATATTATGAGACTCTATTAATGAATTAATAAGCACATCAGGCACCTCTGATTTAACCATTGAAAATCTATAGGCAATGCTATGATGAGCATATCCAAGAAAGATACAATCCATAGTTTTAGGTCCCAACTTACGCTTCTTGTTAATTGGCACGTTAACTTCGGCCAAACAACCCCATGTGCGTAAGCAAGAGAGTGATGGCTTTCTACCAATCCATTCCTCATATGGGGTCTTCTCCTTATTCTTTATAGGAACTCTATTTAGGATATGATATGATGTCAATAAAGCCTCTCCCCACCATGCATTAGATAATTCAGTCGTGTCTAATATAGAATTAACCAAGTTAGTTAAGGTGCAATTCTTTCTTTCGGCAACCCCGTTTGATTGGGGCGAATAGGAAGACGTCCTCTCATGTTTCCAACCATGTTCCGTACAGAATAAATCAAACTCATTTGAGAAATACTCGCCACCATGATCGGATCTAATTCTTTTGATCTTTTTCTCTAGTTGAGTTTCAATTTCAGCCTTATAAATTTTAAAGTAGTTTAGAGCCTCATCTTTTGTTTTTAACAAATAAACATAGCAATATCTAATCGTATCATCAATCAAAGTCATGAAATATCTTTTTCCACTCTCAGTCAATATACCATTCATTTCACAAAGATCTGAATGTATAAGTTCTAATGATGCCAAGTATCTCTCCTCTGTAGCCTTATGAGGCTTTCGAGGTTGTTTAGATTACACACAACTTGAGCACTTAGAACCTTTGACAATGGAAAAATTTGGAATTAAATTCAAACTGGACAGTCAAGACATAGAATCAAAATTTAGATGACATAAATGTGAAAGCCAAACACTAGCATCACTCTCATTAACACCATCACAAATATAGTTCACAGACTTATTGTAATAATCTGAAAGGGAAAAGCGAAATAAGCCTCCGCACTCATAGCCTTTACCAATAAATTATCCATTCTTAGACACGATAACTTTATTCAACTCTAGCACTACCTTAAAACCATCCCTACACAAAAGGGAGCCAGTAATGAGATTCTTCTTGATAGAAGGGACATGTTGTACGTTTTTCAATTGGACAATCTTTCCCGAAGTGAACTTCAGCTCGATCGTGCCAATACCATGAACAAAAGCATGTGACCAATTCCCGATTAGGACGGAGGAATCCCGGACGACCTGGTAAGAAGTAAACAAAGAGGCATCAACACAAACATGAACATTAGCACCAGTATCAAGCCACCAACAAGTAGATTGAAATACAGAAAAAAAACATATGATAAATTACCATATCTACTATTTTCTCTAGTACTGATCATCATGTTCGCAGACTTCTGCTGTGGAGGCTTCCTTCCTTTGCGTTCTGGACACTTCTTTGTCCAATGCTCATTAGAACCGCAAACAAAACATGCTCCCTTCTCTTTGTTCTTCTTGAAGGTAGTTGTCTGCTTAGGCTTATTGTTCTTGCCTTTGTCCTTACCACCACTGCCATGAGACTGTTGTGGTTGATGCACCATATTGGCAATAATGTTTCCCTCGTTAACTTTAGAACATTCATCCTTCTCACGAGCTTTCTCTTCACATCAAAAGACGTGATCAAATCTGAGATAGATATGTTCGTCCTCTTGTGTTTAAAAGTAGTGGTAATATCCCTCCAAGTTAGAGGCAATTTAGCAATAATGCCCCCAGCCACAAGCTTCTCAGGTACGATGATCTTAAACAATTCAAGTTCTTTCACTATGCACTGTATCTCATGAGTCTGCGTGACAACAGATTTGCCATCTACCATCTTAAAATCATGGTACTGCTCAATGACATACAGTTCAGCGCCAGCATCTGAACCACCATAGTTAGCGATCAGAGCATCCCACATATCCTTTGCGACTGTATGATGGATGTAGACGTCCTGAAGACGATCTACCAAAACTCCAATAATAGCGTCCAAGAATATTGTGTTGGCTTCATTGTAGGCCTTTTCCTGATCTGCAGTGAGATCGTCTTCAGGTTTGCCAGTGGACACCCAGAACACATTCATGGCAGTAAGCCACAGAGTGATTTTCACTTGTCATCTTTTGAAGTGCACGCCAGTGAATTTCTCTGACCTCAGTGCATCGACAAATCCAGCCATAAAACTAAAGTGCCTACAATAAGGTTTTTGGATTGTTGGATAAATTAGCATTTTTAGTTTTATATTAATCCAGAAATAAATCATAACTATGATTAACAGACTATAGAATGAACTAGACAAGTCTACGTAAAATCTAGACAGGTCTACTAGGCCAGATAAAAGTATAGCATCTACCATACTAGCAACATCCATCATAGACAAATAGACTACGAAAGCTAGTATGAAAGACATGGTGTGAGATGAGAGTACGTACGTTTTCTTCTGGACTGGGTAGAGGAGGCGGCGACGACGTGCAGCACCGTCACGTTGTTGACGATGGCGGGTGAGACCGACTCGATGACGAGATTGACGAAGACGAGGAAGCGATCGAGCAGTCGTGCAGAGCGTTTCCCCAAAACCTTATTCGCCCTCTCCTGGTGCAGGATCACAGAGGACGACGGTTCCGGAGACCTGCTCTCCCGTTCGCCGGTGCACGCCGACAATCGGGATGGAGAAGACTTGATGACGTAACAGTAGCAAGAGACAAAACCCTAGATGATTGTGTGTTATAATTTACGGCGGTACCCGTACGTATTTATAGGGGGAACCGCTAGGGTTGGACGTCCCGCAACCGAGTCGGTTACCATATTAATACATCGGTTTCCACAATTAAATATATGGAATACGTAGCAAAAAGAAGCCGCACCCTCGCAAGGCAAGGGACCGAATTTCAGCGGACCATTCACACAGGTGATGCGCGGCCGCGCCCATCGTCCCCGCCCGGCCCGGCCCGGCCCGACGAGGCGAGACGAGCGAGCGCGCGCGTGTGTTCTTTCTTCCTCCCATCCACACACTTGCAAGAGATGCTAGAGCAGCCAACCTTATAAGTTGGACTGCATCCACCTCCACTAGCAATATGAGACTAAACCTTTACACTCCCACCACTCATGAATAGGTATTTGAGATTTTCAGGAATTATTGTTATTATTAATGAAGCAAGCCTATATAATTCTAACATGTTTTATTTGAAAGAGTAACTAAATCAAGAAGTTTATTTTAGAATATATTTTTTAGTTCTGGCACCACGTCACACATCATGTGGAAGAAGAATTTTCGTTCTTAGTGCAGTGGTTAGGAACCCTCCTGGTCTGGTCTGTCTCTGTACGTCAACTTGATAGTTCTGTCACAGCCTTGCTGATGCAGGTGTTTCCGTATCGCGAAGGATAGAGAGTTTTCTGAGGTGATCCACAATAACGAAAACACAGTAGCTTTTCGCAGACAGCCACTAAGAAACTTCTATTACATTATCTAAAAAAAAACTTCTATTGACGCGTATGCATCCGAGTGTCCAAACCGACAAAACACTTATGAGAGAATTCTTCTATGTATAATTAGCACTTATTACAGTTTCCTTGCAATTTTTTTTGAAGTTATATTTATCTCTTGTTTGTTATTTAAAACATATATATATGTTGTCAAATAACATCCTTGTAGCATAAATTTTTATGGTGACACTAATTTTTGCGGGAGAGGGAGAACGAAAATTTTTTAGATTACGTTCACGTCCGCAGTAGACTACCCATACACAAACTGCACTCTTACTAGATTTAATCCCAGGGGATAGGGGCAGTCAAGAACGACACCCCACAAGCGCCAGCGATCTCCCATAGGTGCCACCCTTCATCAGCAAATGCTAGAGTCAGTGGCGGACCTCCTATGATTCATGGGCATTCACTTTAATGCCCAAATTTTTCACAGGAGGATGAAGTATGCTTGCATTTGTATTTAGCACATGGTCATACAGCCAAGCAATTTGACTCAAATGTTGACTCAGCAGTACAAAAATTCAAAAACAAAGGTAAAAACGCAGACTTCATCTAGTCCTTTCTCAAAAAAAAAAAATCTAGCTAATTGAAGTTCTTCAGCCACTGCTAGAGTACCAGTCAAACTAGGAGTGCCTCCATAAAAAACACAACCATGGCTCTCATCAACAACCATAGATACTTTTGGGATTTTGGATTTAAAAGATATAAAGTGACAAATTTAGAGAACTGACTATATATTTAAGAGTTCAGTGATCTAGATGACACCCATAATAAGTTTAATGATTGTTAATGCACTTTCCTCTTTAAAAAAAACTTTGATCTCTTGTTGCAAAACAAAAATTTCTACGTGTGATCTCACTTGTCAGCTTCATATGACTTCTGGTGTTGTAAGTTTGACAAGTGGGATCGAATATAAAGAATGTAGTTTCTGAAATATATGGATCAAAGCTGTAGTAGTTTTTTTGAAATTGATAAAAATAGTTATAAATTATAATCTATTGATATATTGACACAAATAGTAATTTTGTGAAGTTTAATTACTCTTACGAAATTTTACAGTTAGAACCTTTCACTTAGTTAGATTTCATTGTAATGGCTATGGTACCACTCACGAAGAATCATATATGGAAACAGTTTGCCCTCAAATCAAGTCATCGTTTCAAAGTCGCAATATTAAAGATGCATAGTGGATTAATAGTTTGAGGACATATGATATGATTAAGTTAGCGCACTCAAATTCACTTAGGAGTAGTCCGTAAAGAGAGAAGTATATAATAACCATAGGATGAAAACAAGAAATTTGTTCTTAGTGCAGTGGCTTGGAAGGCTACTGGTCTGTCCCTGTAGGACAGTACCACGACGTCAACTAGATAGCTCTCTCTCACAACCTCCTTTGCGAAGCTTGCTGTTGCCGGCCGGTGTTCCCAGATCAAGAGTTTCTGTGATGATCCACACAAAAATAATCAAAGCAGTAACTTTTCGCAGACATTCGTTAAGAAACTTATATTGACCCGTATGCTTTTCTGAAGTGTCCAACCGACAAGACCCCTTTCTTGTATGTTCCTTCTTCTCTTGACCTTTCTTCTCCTCCGTTTTCATCTACTTTTTGGAAAGTAGACTGCCAAATCGATCTCTTATCGTCGTAGCTGAAAGACGGTATCATATTGTGAGGTCCAAGAGGTTTTGTATAACAATTTTACATGAACACACTGTCACCGATGAAACACAAGACAAACAATTTTGATTAGACAAAGACAACCAAACAAAGAACAAAACGATCAGACACGACCTTAATTGTACACACATAACCAAGACATGAAAAGCATACTACACCACAGCATGCAGAACTAACTTAAACGCACCAGGTTCACGACAAGCATTTGTCAGAAAACGAAACAGAAATAATGAAGAGAGATCACTTATTACAAAACTCATCGACGACGGGCAAAGAACGACGACTATCTCAGAGCAGCGCGAGCTTGATCGCAGCGCCCACGGCCGCGGCGACGACGGAGCCCATCGCCGGGACCAGGGCGCCGCCTCCGCTCGGGGTGGCGCCGTTGGGCGTGGCGGAGACCATTACGGCGAGCTTCATGCCGGCGGCGCAGTGGCCGGGCACGTTGCAGATGTAGTAGTGCCAGCCGGGGCTGTCGAGCGTGACGACGGTGTTGCCGTTGTCGTCGTCCCTCATCGCGTTGCGGCCGGAGCAGGCGTCGTAGTCGCTCTTGCTCACCTCCGTCACCGAGTGCGCCTTGGCCGGGTAGCTGAACGCTGCACAGTTTCCCGGCCACGAGAGGGACTAGGGCGTGAGCAGCTGCATCTCGTATAAGTATAGGATCATGATGAATCGTGAAGGAGCTATTAGCAGAGCTCGCTCACCTAGTGTGTCTCCGACAGCGAACGCCTTGTTGCTGGCCCATCTGGTGTAGTCGGCACCGGTGGTCCAGCCTTGCGAGTCGCCGACGTTGTACGCCGTGGCCGAGGCCTGTGCCGCGTACCCTGCTACTACGAGCAGCGTGACGAGAACCAGAGGTTTGGCCATGGCGATCTTGATTAACTAGCCTTTATCTTGGCCTCCTGGGAGGTGTTAGACTTACGATGGAAGAAGGAGCGAGAGCGGGGCAGGTGAGGGTATATGAAGGGACAGATCGATCACTGATGTTTGCACGTTTAGAACCCATGTTGAAAGGCGGGTCTATTTATAGATCACGGGGTTGTTGAAATGTCAAAGATAATAATTAAAACGCATATGGAGTGCCCGTGTCAATTGATTATCAGTACGTTCTTTTCTATATAGAAATCTTACATTATTTTCTTTTGCTGATATATGCTTATCGTCATTTATTTCGTCAAGTGGATGCGCAGTGTGTGCAGAGAATGGAATTGGAATGCCTTTGGCACGACTCAAAGCTTCCGAGAGGGGAACGCGAAAGCGGTGTGCTTAAGCCAGCTGGTGGCATCTTGGCGCAATTTTAATTTATATACTTGTGTGGCTTCTGGTAACATAACAATAACTCACATCCTTTTGGGTGACCAGAACGAAGACGCGCATTCTCGAGATGCTCTCCAACAGAAAATTCACGCATCAGAGAGCTCGAGTGCATTTCAAAACAGGAAAAAGTTTCGGATCGCTCGAATCATCTTTTGGTTTCTGCCGGGCAAGGCCTTGCTCTAGAAAATGAAATTCGTAATGGTGGCCTGGCCGTCGAGGAAGGGAACCGATGCCAAAGCACAACAGGGCAGCAAAGGCGTGCTTGCTACTGATGTGCTGGTTTCATTCACACGAAACAGGCAAGGCGAGGCCGGTGCCTGCACGGAGAACGGTGCACGGAGCTGACGTATCCGGCCAAGACCGGCTCTGTTTTCACCTAATGCACTGGCGGGGCGGGTGTAAAGGACACAGGGTGCTCTCGCTCTGGCTCGCGCTCGGATACACATCAGGTATCCATGCGGGACAACGTGTGAGTATAGTACGAGGGTGGACTTGCAAATCTTTTGGGTCCGTCATGTCTGAAGTATAACATGACCACCGGAAGCAAGAGCCCAGCAGGACCATAAAAGTAGTACATATAAATGTTTTCTGAAATATATATGATAGGAAAATTGATTGCTTCACTAGTTAAAAACAATACGAATATCCCTGTTGCCTAAGACAAAGAACTATCTGGAATTGGCCGTTTGGAAATAGAGCATCACTTGATTTAGTGAAACAGAGTCTAATTTTATCAAAAAATCTTGTTGATGTACAAAATATAAAATATAATGAATTGCACAAAACTATAACTATTTGTACCATTGTTACAGAAAACTATAACTTTCGATTCCTATTTCACAAAACTACAACTACTTTGATCTCGAGTTGCAAAAAACTACAACTTTAACAAATTCCGTTCTGGAATAATTATGGGTCCCACCTGTTAGTCTAATAGTGTCATTCTGTTTCCCATGTTAGACGTCATGTCATCGTGATAATGTGGAAGATATCAGAACAGACGTCCAAGTAGATCTGTTATGATATCTGCGACATTATCACGATGACATGGCGTCTGACGTGGGAAATAGAATGGCACTATTAGACTGACAGGTGGGACCCATGGTCGCTCCAGAACAAAATTTGTTAAAGTTATAGTTTTTTGCAACTCGAGGTCAAATTAGTTATAGTTTTATGAAATAGGAATCGAAAGTTGTAGTTTTCTGCAATAATGATATAAATAGTTGTAGTTTTGTGTAATTCACTCTATAAAATATACAATACCAAATATATCACATGTCAAAGTACACAACATCCATAAACAATCCTACTAGAAAAAACTTAGAGAAGTACATGCATTTCCTTGATTTTTTAGGAAATATATTAGTGATAATAGTATTAGATATTACATTTTTTTTGAGTAATTCAGGGGGGAATCCCCACCTACTTTTCTCTATTGATTTAATCAAGAGAGTACAGTAATTATATAGAGTCCAAGTACAATGATACACTCGGCATACCGAGGAGAGATTACAGAGGAGGAATATATTGGGAAATATAGTCACGCCATTGCCACATGTCGGCACGTATAGTGCTATAGCGATGGCTCCACAGGTCGATGTCGCAGACAGCCCCCGCAAAATCTGCACGAGGTTGTGATCTTCAGAGCGGAAAATGAGATTGTTTCTTACATTCCAGATTCACCACATCAGGATGAGTAGAACGTCCGACCATACGGACTGAGACAGGCTATTTGGGCGATCGACATTCCATGGAGAGTGGATGGCTATCTGGTCGAGTCTGATTCTGAGGCAGCTCCAGATCGCAGCAGCCGGTTTGCACAAAGGAGCCAAGCAAAGAACTTAATCTTAGTAGGAAGCCTAGTGTTCCAGATTATTTTAGCATTTGCATCAACAGAGTTAAAGTTGTGGAGAGCCACATAAGCCACGGCTGAAGAGTATCCTGATTGGGAACAAGTAACCGGATAGCGCTCGTCGTCTAAATGAGTAAGAGACACGTCTGCAAGGCCTGCTGGGAACAAGTATCAGGTATTACATAAAACACTGGTACATGTTTAAATAAGATCTTAGCTAGTACATAGATAGTCTAACGGCCAGATTCCAAGCCCAAAGCAGCTTTATTTTCTATACTGAAATTACATGTACTAAACGTTGTTGAGTTGACTATATACGATTCACCAAGCAAGTTGAATTCTTCTTGATGCTCATCTGCCCATGGATGATGTATGACCTTTCTCAAGCTATCAAGTTTTTCGGCAACTTCTTTCATTGATGGCCTATTCACGCCACTCATCTCTAAGCATTGTCTTGCAACCAATGCAATTTCTCCAAGAAACTCCATATTCTCGTCATTCTTGATTTGATCGTCTAGGATATCCTCAAGCTTCTTGTTTTTTATTGCAAATAGAAACTCCATCGATAGACTTTTTTTATCCTCGGGTCCATCAAGATGGAATGCCTTTTTGCGTGTGAGCAACTCTAGGAGAACTACTCCAAAGCTATAGACATCACTCTTATCTATTAATTGGCATGTTTGCATGTACTCTGGGTCTAAATATCCACAAGTTCCTTGGACAAGCGTGACAAACTGTGACTCGTCATTTGGTGCTAGGATGGATGCACCAAAGTCAGAGATTTTTGTTGTATAGTCAATATCCAATAGGATGTTTGTAGACTTCACATCACCATGGATGATTGGTGGGGAAGCACAAGAATGGAGGTAAGCAAGTGCCTCAGCAGACTCATAGGCAATTCTTAGGCGAGTGGACAAAGATATATATCTTCCTTGGTTGCCATGGAGGAGATGGAACAATGTGCCATTTGGGATGAACTCATACACCAACATGGGAACTTCAACTTCAAGGCAACAACCAAGGAGCTTGACAATGTTCTTGTGGTTTATCTGAGACAGGATTAGCATTTCCTTGCCGAATTGTTTCTTTTGTTGCTCATCAATTGTTATGCATCGTTTCACTGCTACTTCAATGTTGCCTTTTAGAACTCCCTTATATACTTTTCCATGACCTCCGTGGCCAATGACTTGTTGTTCGTCAAACCAATTTGTTGCTTGTTGCAACTCTGCTTCAGAGAAAATTTTAAAAGCAACACCTTGTCGTGATTTTATCTCCTCAAATAGCAACAAACCACCATGCTGTCGGAAATACTTCTTTTTTATGTGGTATACCTTTCGTTTTTCTCGAATTACATATGCACTAGTGATGGCAATCATAAGAACAACAAATCCAACGCTTGCACCTGCATGATGGTACAAAGTGAATAGTTTAATATTTTATTTTACAAACAAGTATTTAAGTTATTAAGTAACTACATATAAATTCAGAATTTTGTTATTATAGAATTTAAATAAAATGCACTAACTATTGTGTAACCTACCAACAACAGGCGTCACCCAAATGTTCTTGGAGTTAGACACACAAGCACCATTCATCATATGTTCTCCTCGTGGGCATGAACAATAAAAACTTCCTAGTGTATTTTGGCATATCCCAGCGCATGGGTAAGTAACATTGTCTAGGCATTCATTAATGTCTGAAAACACATAAAATTCCCAATCAAACGATGCTTGATCATGAGAAATAAAAAGATAACATTGTGTGTGAAGAATAACCTGTGCATCCATCTATGATGTATGGATTGCCTTTATATCCACTGGGGCACCTACATTTGTAGCCAGCCTCATTGCTGACACAAGTGCTGTTATTACTTATACATGCATACCGTGTAACCATGTCAACCTTGGCTTCGTCACATGTATTGTTTGTAATTGCCCAGTCCATCACAACAGGGACCCTTACTTTATGTAATTCGAATGATGCTGGCGTGGTGAGATAGGTGGTGCTGAAGTGGAAGGACCTTGCTTCCATGAGCGTGACATAGTTGCACGGAGTTGTCCTCCAGTTTTGGCTAGTGTTGTAGTTTGGGTTGAAGAAGCCTTGGTATGACTTCAGACCACGTGGGAGATCTGCCTGGCAGCATCCAACACCGGTGCATGATCCATTCCGAGGGACTCTGCCTTTGTCGCAAGTTGATGAGCACCCGATTATATGCTGCATTATTAGGTAACTACAATTTTATCTTCTTTGTTTGTTAAATGACCCATTGATTTTGTAAGTGGATTCATATGTATAAGAAATCGATTGCATGCATGAGAAAAGTTAGAATTTGAGCATGTGAGAATTGAAAAGGGTCAAGCATGTGTACGATAGTGATTTTTTATACCAGGTAAAAATTACAAAAATAAAATACATAACAAGTGTACTTACACCCCCACCCCCACAATTGAGTCGTTCAAGCAGTATGTACTCCCTCAATTTATTCATGATGGTGCAACATGCCCTCCTGCAAATTATACTTTTGTGCATTTTTACATTTCTATTATTAAATTACTATTGAATTACAAGTAATACTGAACATGTATTTTATTCTTTTACATAGGTGTCAGCTTTGTCATATTTGAGCTTTTATACTCAGGCGATACGTAGAGAAAGAAAAACGAATGATTGCATAAAGAGGTAGACTGAATGGATTTAATAATTTTAGGAACTAAGTTGACCCAATATTTTGCATTGGTCGGTGAGTCAAATAGACAAAGTAAATTATTTATTATATAATTGGTTTGGACTTTCTTCATATAAATGTGTAAATAGATAGACGGATTATATAGACTTTTAGAGAGACACGTGGGTAAAAAGATTTTTGATTACTTACAGAGTCGCTCAACACGTAGGCAAAACTTGGGCAACCGACTGCGATGATTTTGTTATCTTCTGCCGACAGCACATAAGGAGAATCGGCAAGGTTCATCCATGCAGCGTTAGCGTCCAACATATTTGTGGTTTCGTTATAGCACTGACGAGATATCCAGTTCTTCACCCAGATCTTGCCATCTGGAACAGAGATCTTGATCACCTCAAACGTTGTTTCGTGACTAAACAGCTTGGTGGTGCGGTCCACGGTCGTGCAGTTGAGCACGAGCCAGCTGTTGATTGCGCACTGTGGATCTAAGCCGAACGGGAACGGAACGTCGATGTCGCCGCACCTTGTTGCGCATCCTGGCCACCGTGCCGCGGGAACGTTAGCTGCCCCCACCGCCAGAAGGCAGAGGAGGAGATGGGCGGGAAGAAGAAGCCGAGCTTGAGGCTCCTCCATTGTCGATGCTAGTTTGTGGCTACTCAGATGTCCTTGGGTGGTTGTGCACCACGATCTGGTGACTGAGGTTATCGAAGGCAGTAAGTTATAAAAAGCCTTGGTGCCTTAATTAAATATTTGTAAGTTGTGATTAAACGCATGCATTATGCCAAAGAAAGTGTGACCTGTTCTACTGTGAGTATTTCACAATTTGAAGATATACTTGCCGAGACCGTGATGCATTGACCACGTGTGGTCGTTCCATTCATTGCACATGCCTCTTAGCGACTGAGCATTGGATTAAATGACATCACAGGTTAATGACTTCCTGCGCGACTGGTTATAAGTGAACAGCCGCCTTATTTTACACGTTTACGAGAAAAAAAAATCTTTTAACGACAGCATGCCCACTAGCAAGTACTACAAGGGATGGGAATGGAGTATTTCAGGAAGAAACAAAAATCGGTGGATGGGGCTTCAGGGATCGGGAGGGAGACCCGGTTGGAGCTGGAGCGCATTTAGTTTGTTTTGAGTCTCCATTAGAGCATGTGCAGATTACAAACTAAATCAGCATTAGAGCTGGAGGGGAACATAACTTCACTTCACGCACTGTATGTTCATTTTTACCCCTCTAATTTTTAGACATGTCACATCGAATATTGTGATACTAATTAGAAGTATTAAATATAGATTACTGACAAAATCCAGTCCATAACCCTCCCTCTGGATGATGAGATAAATCTATTAAAACTAATTAGGTCATGATTAGATAATATGATGCTATAGTAAATATTTCTTAATGATAATTTAATTAAGCTTAATGAATTTATCACGCTGATGCGCATTCAACTTTGTAATTAGTTTTATATTTAATAATTATATATAGCATTTTAATAATTAATGTGACCTCACTAAAATTTAGATCCAAAGAAACGAACATACCATTAATAAAGTCGATCGAATTTGTGTCCAGTTTGCTGGATGCAGAGCATGTGCATTCTACTAGTAGAGAATTTCGGCTATTACAGTCTGCCAGCTGAGCCAGTCCTCGGTCCTCCACCTTGCTAGGACTAGGAGGGCTTATCTTGTGGATAGGTCTAGCCATTCAATTCTATCCGCATTTTCGGTTCGATTAATTTGCCTCTCAAATTATTAGTTTTAAAAAATCAATATATGAACTAGCGATAAATTTTAAATACTTAAAAGTTTGGACACCTAAATTTTCAGTTATGATCAAACTACCTAACTTTGACTAGCTCACAACAATATTCATAAAATTATCAAACCATCACTTATAACCATAAGTAGACTGAAAACATGTTATAATAAAATAAAGTCACAACCATTATTCATTCCTTAAGTAACTTTCACAATTTTGACTTACAGAAATGACAACTTTCAATGATCGAAAGCTTATGGATGGGTTATGGGCTTCATCTTTTCGGTTGTTTGGGTATGGTCCGAATCAAATTAAACAATCGGTTAGTTGGGTTCCTATCGGATCTACTACCCAATCCTCAGAATTTTAGTTTCTAGTCTCATCTCTATTTTCTTAATTCTAGACTTTGGATCTCGATTTTTATAACTAGGTCTATTTGACCATTTGCCACCCGAATGACATGATGTTGTGGGAGAGAGGTACAGTGGTTGTTAAGCTACTATACATCAATCAGTTGCACCTACCAACCTAACATAAACAATTCACTTATGGTTTAACACTCCCTCTCACGTGCAGCTTTTTTGAAGCGCAAACGTAAAAATAGGAGTGGCGCAGTGGAATATGCAGTCATCAGGACTTGAACTCAAGATCTCTGATCTGACACCATGTTAAACTACTATGTACCAATCAGTTGCACCCACCAACCTAAACTTAAGCTAATGGGAAAAGGTAGACAATTCACTTATACTTCAACACTCTTCCTCACGTGCAGCTCTCTTGGGCGTAAATATGGAATAGGAGTCGGCTGCAATTTTTAATAAGTCATATCTGTCAGAATTCGAACTCCAGACCTCTAGTTTTGATATCATATTAAACTACTATGCACCAACTAGTTACACTAAAAAATTAAATTGATGAGGAATGATGGGCAATTTACTTATGGTTCAAAACTGATGACACCTTAAAAATCTGATTCTCTATTTCTTGTTGTATTTATTTTGTGCGAGTAAATTTTATATCTGCCTTACCCAAAAGCACATGTCTAAGACCCAGTCAATTTTCTTTTTCTAATAAAGCAATCCACAAAAAAGATCAGACACGCTGATGGACAAGCAGTGCACACGAATGCGAAAGTAATAACAGTATACAAGCTTCACGATTAAATGGCACAAATGTAACCAACAAAGTACTGATTACATGAAGAGGATTTTTATTATCCAAAATACTGACCAGTAATTTTAAGAAACTATTGATCAGTAGTTTGATCTAACGGTATAGATTTTATAATTTAAAATTATAACTACTGGTCAGTTTTTTCTTAATTTAACGGTAATATCGGAAAAAATAAAAATTATAAATTTATAGTAATTAGTTTTTATTGTTATAAATAAAATTACATTAACAATTTAATTAATAACTAATGTTTTATATATTTTTAAGATAAACTAACATTTTAATAATTTTATAGATTTAATATTCTATCATAAAAATAAATATAAATTTATTACTTAATAGTGCAATTATGAAATTACCCCTCTTGACGAATCATGACTGCGGTAAGCCGCTGCCCCTCGCGCTTCGTCATCAGGAGAGCGCGAGCTTGGCCACAGCTGCGGCGACCATGGAGACTATCGCCGGACTCGGGGCGCCCCAAGCGGCGGCGCCGGCCGACGTGGCTCCAGGCGGCGCCATTGAAGGCGGTCCACCCCCAGCGACGGTGACGGCGATCTTCATGCCGATGGTGCAGTGCCCGGGGATGCTGCAGATGAAGTAGCGCGTGCCGGGGGCCGTGAGCGTGACGTTGGTGGACCCGCTCCTGTCGTTGCTCTTGCTCAGCGCGTTGCCTCCGGCGCAGGCGAAGTAGTCGTCCTTGCGCACCTCCGTCACCGTGTGCTCCTCGCTCGGGTAGTTAAACACTGCAATAATCGAATTCCCAAATGCATGCGCACGCAGCTGCAGTGGAACGCTTGCTCTATCTATGTCTGTACTAAGCCGTGCACGAATGATGAGCAGAGCTGCTACATACTCACCTAGCTTGTCTCCAACTGCGAACGTCTTGCCTTTGACCCAGACGATGTAGTCGACGCCCATCGTCCAGCCCTGGTCATCGCCGACCATGAACGTTGTTGCCGAAGCCAGCGCCACCGCATAACCCGCAACGAACAGTGCGGAGAGAAACGAAGTTGTTGGCATGGTGATATTAGCTAGTCTTGCTATGTGTTTGTAACGAGTGCGAGGGGCACAGAATACAGGGGCGCACCGGCCGGCTGGGACAGGGTGGGAGGATACGAACCAACCCAGTCACCACTCTGTTAATGTTGCATACACCTGAGGGGAGATTGCAATTGCATGGTGTGGTCTACTTATATTTTTATATACACTCAATTGACCCGTGTCGACTGCCTATATTTCTTATGTGTTTCTTTCTTCCTTTACCTTCCCTTACCTTTTTGACTAATTTCTTCAGAAGTGGGTGATGAGTGCAATGTGTCACGAGGAATGGAAGTGGGAGGCCATTGGTGCCGTCGTCATCATGGAGCCAAGAGCATCCTTTTTCTGCGATCTCAGAGCACTAACGTTTCCAAAATGCTTTCCATTTGTACCAAACACAATTCATGGATCAAGACCTCGTGGACGTTGAAATCAGAAATGGATATGAAGCTTGAATTATCTTCGATGCAAATAATTGAAGAGAGTGATGTCTGCTCAGGGAACTGATGCCAAAGCTAGTGCAACGAAAGCCCGAGATTAGCATCCTGGCCAGGGAACCGATGCCAAGCTGCAGAGCAACATCAGATCTTATCCGTTGATTGAGCGTGGAAATGACACGGCTAAGATTCAGACTCACATGCTGTGGCACATCACAGCCAGTGCACACACGAAGCATGCTGTCTCCTGCTACCCTCACAAATCATCTTGAAAATTTTCGGCAGACGAGTTCGTGCATAGGCATAACAGAGAACTGCTGATTTTGCTTCATATATAGCCCAAGCCCATCTGATCTTAACAAAACGAAAAGGGCAACAAAAATCCATGTTTGGTAGAGAAGATTCGTATCCGAAATCTTAAGAGTGATAAATTAGAACGGCAAGTCTTAAATATGGCTTCCCCTGTACACTATTCTCATGAAGAAATGAGTGATGAATTTTGTTTCCTTCTTCTTCACAAGTGATCATTGCCATTTAGTGGGGAATCATTGTGATACAACAGCGATATAATATTCCACATTCAGTATAATTGTTGTCAATACAGTTTTTGGATGCTATAGATTCGAGCACAAGAACACAACATCACCGTGTTTTAGTGTAACCATGGTGCAGTTCTAGTTTACACTTTACAGGGTATCGAAGGCATATATTTACATGAAGGTATTCAGAAAGAAACGATATCAACAATATTTACAAGGAACATTTCAGTTTTCCACTCGTATAGACAAGAACTGTCATTTCTGAGCACCTGATGCCCTAGAGGATGTTGGGTTCGCTTTGAAGTCCTTCTCGAGCTCTTCAATGACAGGTTCCACTGAAGCGTCAATCTTGTCACTCAGTTCTTCTACCTACATTGGTGAGCAGCACATTAGAAGATAATTAACTTGTCCATAAGCAATGAAATGGTATTTTAACAGGATTACATCAAACTGTTTCTCATCTTAGTTAGACTAGCACAGAGGGTACGGTTAAGGTAAGATCCCTGAATAAACTTGGGTTGAAGCTATCAAGGCACGTTCTTTGAGTTTGAATCTTTCTGAAAAAAAGCTGACAAATGAGCACAAAACTGAAGCTTCAAAACTATTATCTCAGTTCAAGTCTGAAGTTAGAAATCCTCATTGACAAAATAAAGAGGACTTTCTTACAATACACCTACGAAGTGTGCAAGCCTTTCCCTATAGCTCAATGTCACTCATTTCTTAGTATGTGGAGCTGCTAGGAAAAAATTGACTAGTTTCTTACAAGAAAAGTTAACCTGAAGTAAAAACTTCCTTGTTTGAAGTGGTCAGAAATATAGTATTGAGATATAAGTTTGTTCTTGGATGAATATGAGTACATCATTACAAGGCTGGCCTATACTAACTCGAACAAGAAAGCATGGCTAGCACATACAAAAAAAAATTGATTTACATAGGACTGAGTTATACTTGGTATGTTGAAATATTCAGTTTCATGTAAGACTGTAAGAGTATGGGCAAGCATCACATTTCACAAACCTTCTTAATGACGGCTTCAACCTTATGTGCATCCTTATCCACCACCTCAGCAATGTACTCAATCTCCACAGCCACCTTCTGCAGAGATCCATCTTCCGGTAGGGACTTCGCTGCATTAGCAGCTAGCTTCTCCGTAACTTCAGCGACATGCTCCACAACTTTGAGGGCAGTTTCCACATTGTCTAACGTTTCACCTGATATATAAATTCAACCATATGAACAAGTAGTTAAGAATCGGAGTATTTGAACATGTCACAGCAGTTCATAAATCATCTGATCACATCTAAAGGCTACTATATATAGTTAACTAATCCTGAACTACAGTACAACACCCTCAAGAATCAAGACTCGGAGCACCATCTCAATACCGAAATATAGAGTAATATGGATCTGAACACACCTTCAACCTTCCTGGCCCTCTTGTAGAACGGCACGACCGTGTAAACCACGCCCCCAAGCATCATCTGCGCCCTGAGAGAAGTTGAAAATAGCGATGGTCAATCACTCAATCACAAATTTGAGGATATCGTGTTGGTACTTACACGAACAATCCCAGTTTTCGGTTCTTACCAGATAGGAATCATCGGCAGCGGCATGAAGCCGAGGCGCTGGTGCCCAGAGACAGCGGCGGCCGCAGCCAGATCCGCGGAGACGACGTCCGATTTCCCAAGAACCACCCACTCGGAGTCCAAGCCATTTGGATCTGCAGCATCGACGGCAGGTTTCTTGGTCGCGCTGCATCAGGAGGAGGAAAAAAAACAATTAATCTCTAAAATTCCACACCAACCTATTAGCGGGATGTCTCTCAATAACCAGATAGAGAAGAAACTCCGGTGGCATACTCTGGTGAGCCTTCTTGCGCGACCTGGCCGGCGGCGGCGATGGGCGGCACGGTGAGGGTCGCCATGTAGGACCGGTAAGGTGAGCTCGAAGGGAAGAAAGGACAGAAGGGGTGGAGTGGATTAGCTCGCCGGGTCAGCTATGGATTCCGTGCTTAATTGCGCACGCTAGAATTAGAATTGGGGACGGTGTCAGATCAACAATAATTAGAGTTGTGTAGACGACGCGGTAGAGTAGAGTAGAAAATAATTTTAAACTGGCAACTGGGCCAATTACTATGGTGTCATACTAGTGTGTCTGACGTGGGCACGTGGCTGGTTCGATGTCAAACGATTTGGAGTGCGGCAACGTGGACCGGGCCATCGCTCTGCTGTAAGGGCGAGCCCACGCGGATATTCCAGCGAAAGCCCAACTGGTGTGACCTCGCTAATGGGCCACGTTTAAAAAAATGGGGAAAAAAAGAACAAGACGTGTCCTTTTCCGAGTTTAGTCAAGTGTTGTTATCAATCCCTTTTACTCTGTTACCACGGGAAGCAAACAATCTGCTGCTGGAATCGGTAACGACTCTAATCTGATGTGACATGTGATTCCCCGTTGATTGCGTTGAAACCGTGGTTAACTTAACCAGCTCTTTGCCAAATACAACCGAACTAGGCCTAAGGCCTAAGCCTAACCACAGAAGACTGAACACCTCGGACAAATTTACTACCCTTTACAGCTACACTGGCGCTAAACCGCTGCGCAGTTAACTAAAACCTCTTTTTACTGGCACTGAGCGGCTCCAACGGCTGCCGATACATTGGTGAAATCCTTGATCAGCTCCCGGTTACAAACTGGCCATCAGATCGGAGGTGGAAACCACGATCCAAATTCTTTGACAAACAGGTCAGTCCAGTCATGATCACAGCAGAGGCTGATCTCGATTCAACGAACACTAGCAGTACTTTGGTTGACTTTGCGTAAGCCAGATACAGGGTGCTCCTGCTAAGTGGTAAGCGCACGAGGCAAAGTCGTACGAAACCGCATTTCTTCGGTGGCTAACGGCCCCACGTAAGCGGTTGGCCTTACAGGCCCACCAGTCAGTGAGTGTACTCCTGAAGTCGTAATCCTTGGGACCTCGCCGTCGCCGTCGGCGGCGTCCATGCCTTCCAGCTCCACCTCCAATTGCTCCTCGGTTGCCAAACTTTACCAAACCCAACAACGACCAATCCACTCCACGTCTCCACTCGCACCAGGCCACCACTACCATCGCCCCCTCGCTCACGCGCCCGCCCCACCCCGATGCGCGCTGTCGAGCCCTCGCCGCTGCCGCCGCTGGATCCGAGGCAGTAGCAACCATGTACCCGGTGCAGCCAGACTCGACGGTCACCGTCAACTGCGACGAGAATCCGCTCGAGTGCCACCGGTGCACCGGAGGCGGAGTCTGCTTCGAGCTCACCGTGCCCCCGCCGTCTCCCATCCCGGTGCTCCCCCGCGCGGCGCCGGAGGCCGACCACCACGCGCCGGTGCGTCTCCTCCTCACCGTCACCCTGCTCTCCGCCTTCCTCTTCCTCTCGCTCTCGCTCGCCTCGCTCCTCCTCTACCGCCGCCGACGCCGGATCCTGCGCCGGCGGAGGCGCGCCGCTGCGACGGCGGGTACGGTGCCCGACGATGACTGGTTCGGCGATGGAGACGAGGAGGGAGGCGGCGGGGGCGAGGTGGTGCACCACGTTTGGTACATCCGCACGGTGGGGCTCGACGACGCCACCATCGCGTCCATAGCCGCCGTGGAGTATCGCGGCGGCGTGGGGCGGGGCGGGGACTGCGCGGTGTGCCTCGGCGAGTTCAGCGACGGGGAGCTCGTCCGCCTCCTCCCGCGCTGCGCGCACCCGTTCCACGCTTCCTGCATCGACACCTGGCTCCGCGCCCATGTCAACTGTCCGCTCTGCCGCTCCCCAGTCGTCGTCGTTCCCTCCGACCTCCCTGCCGCGGACCTAGAGCCTGGGGCGGATGTTGCCCAGCACGAAGCGCGTGAAGTGCTTGACGAAATGCCGCAGTCAGAAGTGGAATCTCAGGGCGAGGGCTCTGAGGACTCCGAGGTCTCTTCAGACATTGAAAGTGAGGACACGGCAGCTGCTGCCGATGACAGTGGAAGGGTGACGCCCAACCCGATTCGGCGCTCGGCATCCATGGATTCACCATTGTTCCTCGTGCCTGTGCCTGAAAATCAAGATGATGACACGCAGTGCAATCGCAAGTTGCCAAATCCAAGTGCCCAAGAGATGAGGGTCTTCAGGTTGAAGGGGAAGGATGCGTCTGGTATATCTTCGTCCTCTTGTCAGGCAAGCGGGTTTAAGATTGGCAGGTCCATGTCAAGCAGTGGTCTGGGATTCTTCTTCTCACGGAGTGCCCGTTCCAGTGGCACCGTGCTGCCACTGTGAGTCTTCCAGTGACACCGTGCTGCCACTATGAGTCAGCATGCAGCCTCAGCAAAGCCGGGAGCTGGTAGTGTGTCAGTGTCTGATAGAAATAGTATACCATAGACCTGAAGTAGCTCTCAGTGAAAATCTCCTTTGAGGTGTGTAAGGTGAGAGCAGTTGCTGGGTGATACGGATTTCTTCAGTCAATGTTTTGGTGTTAGCTTGTAAGTCCCAAGTTTCCTGTAACATAGTTTCAAGCTTGGGTTGAGTAAATTTTGGGGAAGAAGCTGGTGTTTGTCATCTCATATATTTATATAATGTAGCTATCATGGAAGAACGAATACATTATCATCTATATCTGTGTCATCAATCTCAAAAAGGAACGAAGAAAAATGTACTAAATCAAGAATATGTGGGTTGAGAGACCAGTGTTTTGTATGCATAGCTGTGAGCACATATAGACCATAAATTTGGCATGATTTCATTGCTTTATTTATCATGTTGATGCTGATTTCCTGTGAGCATTACTAGTAATACTAGAATACCCAGCACGCTAACATATGTTAGATTCCATATGAGCTCTTCCTATTGGCAGGATAATAAATGAACTGAAATACAGTGCTGCGGTGTGCTCCTGTTGATCACATGGGGAAGCTTTGTGGCACTGAGGTACCTGTTTTCTCAATAGATCAAGAAGTTTTTGTAATTTTGTCCATTTTGAACATAAAGAGAGAACTCATGCAGATATAGTTAATGTCTAACATCTCTATGGTCTGATGTAATGTTCAGTCGTCCTTGACCTTTTTACGGTCTGATTAGCTCAGTTTACACCATTTACTATTGTGAAAGAGATACTTGATCAGTGATCACAGCACTGTATTAATCAGTCCTAACTTGTAGAAATAAGCTCCAAAATAAATGGATAAATGATAAGTGCAACTGAAATAATCCGCGTGATAGATGTGACCTTTATGATTATGCTCACTAGTGAAACTCTTTTTTTTATTTCTCCAGTGATACTAGCGTTTCATAACAATTTAATTACCATAAAAATTGTAAAAAAATTCTAGCTCTAATGGTTTGACATACCAGGTACGATCTCGATCGTGTTTGCCAGTTACATTTCTAGTACGTGTGGTGACTGATGTGCAGTTTGTTTTCAATGTTTCACTCTGTTTTCTTAGCAATAATCTGTCTCTTCATGCAAACTATCAGACTGCTTAGGGTAGGGGGTGCATGGTGAGGAACAAGCTCATCCATGCATCTTCGATAGCTGCATGGTGAGTAGAAAGCTCAATACTCATTCTCAAAAGAATTGAGTTTAGTAAACCCTTTTTTGCCCCTGCATCTGGTATTTAACAGCAGCCTCTCTGCCTCCAAGTGGATTTATTTTTTTATTAATATTCGTGGCAAACAAAAATGGTCCATCTCTTAACCTGTCCAATTTTGTTGTTTGATGGGGCGGTCGCTGCTGATCTCCAGTTATTCCCTTGTTTGTTTGGTTTGAACCAATACAGCAATGCTGTACTTATATAGTGCTATATAGTGTAATCTTTGTACATTTGGGATGGTATGGCTGATGCCTATTCATTCTTAGTTCTATTATTACATTAGCCTTCTGACCTTTGTTCTCACGCATGCGTCATGTAAAAAATGTCGCAGTCACACTATAGCTTTACTGATACCATGCTTTTGCTGTTGTCTGGTTAAGGCATTCTATCATGAAGATTGTCTGACATTAGACTATGCCACTATGGAGTCCTAAAAAAGATGAGATGAGCCGATGATGGGCCTCGACATTTTACTTTCGGTCTTTTGATGTGATATACGTCATGTGTGCTGTCTATCATATGGATTAGTATATTAATCTGCATTAGTCTAAAGTAAGAACAATCAAGTTTTGGCATACAACCTGCCTTTTCTTATTTCAAGCCATGTTGTTCCTTTTTTGTCCTATGCTGCAAAAAGTTGTTGTACTCTGTTGAATCAGTAAACAATATGTGGTCCTTCTATCAATGCTCCTAAGTATATTATGCATCAATATCATGGTTTAGTTCGGTGATCTTATTGGCATGCATACCGTTCTTGCTACACAGATCTGTCATTTTCATGTTATCATGTGCATTCACATCACATGCCCGCGCATACAATTACTGTATTCACACTAAATATTTAATGTAGTTCCTCTACCTTTATCTAGCAGTTCAAAGTTCTCAGTGGATTGGTTGATGCATGAAACTCAACTCAGGTCAGCTATTTATTTTTACCTAGGTCAGCTATTTACGATATTTGGGAGCAGAACATTTGGAAAGCGAAAAAGACACGCTGCATGAAGCAAGAAGCACATGTCGTTTGTCCTGTTGGTCGCATCAATCAGATGCAAGCATCACAAATGTGAAATGTTCGTGCAACTCTTTCACTATTTGATCAATCATGCTAAGACAGAAATGGTAAAAGGCCGATCAGGTAAAGTGCCATGTTCTGGAATCTTTTATTGGGTCAATGAGAGGACACACCCAAACTATTTGCCTTTCAATTCTCATCCTTCACTTCATCACTCAGTATCGTCTTGCTTTTTGGTGCTGCATGATGTCTATATTCCTGTTCTTTCCCTAAGTAGTGTCGTCTTCTTTCCAGAAAACTTGTGAATTCTGATTAGCACTAGGCTGCATATCCAGAGCTGTTACTCCGGTATTAGCTCATTGATTCCAGCCAAGATTGGATGCAGCATATTTGGAATTGGAGGGCTTAGAGCTTCTTCTTTCTTCGGTGTGTAATTTTTCAGTAGTTATTTGTGATTGCCGAATTCTGTGATCTATGTTCTGAATATGGAGTAATTTACATCAATTTAATAGTTCGCTTCCATGGAGAATGGAGCAGAATAAAAAATTGAGAAGTAACTTTATAACTGTGGGAAGTTGGGAATCTTTTGGTGTTTGGCAGGGAATGGTGCTTCACAAGGGGAACAGAATCCTCCCAGGAGGAGTTGTGAAATACTAGCACCTGTCAATTGTGTCAGTCTTGTAGTGAACATGGTAGTGCCCACAAGGAATGTCGTATGTCCTCTCTGCCGCATCATGGATTTGTTTTCTAGCTGGAGCGTTAGTAAGTCTGAGAAGGTAGGCGATGAACGAAGATAAGCTATGCATTGAAATGATTCAATACTGGGTAAGCTGATAACTACATTATTGATTTGCACAAAAGGGAATCACTCGCTACAAGAACTAAAAAGGTTTCACACATGCATGCAACCATGCATGCTTGATGCTAGGCTAAGCTGCAACCCCGGTTATCTTCTTCAATCTTCTCGAGGATCTGATGAGCCGCAGTAGCAATGGCATCCACACAGGTGAGTTGGCAATCATCTTCAACCTGACACAATCCAACGCATACATGTGAGCATCTATTGGTAGTCAAAGAACTGTTTTTTTAGGGAATTGCAACCTATTAGCTGATCTGCTCCATTAAAGTAAGCAGGTAAGAGAATTTGGAGCAGCTATTCGAGCCAAAGCAAGATCCAAAAGGCACGGATATCTAGGCACCAACTTGATCTCAGACTTCCAAGTGCGGTATTGCTAAAACCAGATGAGATATGGCACTGCTACTATATACAGTATATGCATCTTGGATTGAGAGCCATGTATATCCATCAGATAACTAGGTTGAATACTTTATCAGTTGGTAGATTTGAAGAAGATGAAATTGCTCAAGCAGTTGTACCTTGAGGCTGAACGAGTAGAGCACCATGTGGCCGGAGCTGGTCATGTTGAGGTGGAGCACGTTGAGGCGGTGGCCCTGCAGCCCCATTACCAGACGCAGCAGCTGCCTCGGCCGCCGACGGGATAGCACCCGCAGGTTGGCGTGGCTCTCCACCATGGTCGCCTCTACTTCAGCCACCGTCGACGGCTTCGACCCGGGCTCTTCGGGTTCGGCGGTGACGCCGTCGTGGACGGTGGCGTCAGTGGGAGCAGATGCAGGCGCCGCGACAGCGCTCATGGAGTACTGCGGGAAGGTGAAGAAGTCGCCGAACGCCGTGGCGTCTCCGTCGGCCGGGCGATGCCGGGACCGCTTGTGCGCCTCCAGGGACTGGAGCAGCTGCTCCAGCTCCTTGACGAAGTTGATCGCCCCGCCGACGATGGAGGCCTGATCGCCCTGGAGTCACGGAAATTTAATAATCATGTGGTAAGATTGCTTGCTGGGAGCAAGTGCAGGTAGTGATCGGCCAATTTACCCGTTGGGCGTAGGCGGGCGGCATGAGGCAGCGGAGCGCGGCGAGATACTCGTTCATCTGCTTGCGGCGGTTGCGCTCGACGGCAATGTGGGTCATCCGCTGGCTCTCCGCCTCCTCCTTGTTCTTGACCGCCCTGGTCCGCTGCCGCTTCCTCCTTCCCGACGGTGGCGCCATCTCCACCGCCGGCTGGGCCTCCTGGCCAACGCTGGACGCCACCGGCGGTGCGTCGGCTGCAGGAATGCCGTGCCGGGCCCCAGGAATGCTTGAAGCCATACCGTCGAGGTCCTGATGATGCCCATGCAGCAGCATCGATGACGACCACGCGGCCGCCGCACTCCCGCTAGATGCCACCGGCGGCGCGTCGGCTGCAGGAATGCTGTCGAGGTCCTGGTGCCCACGCAGCAGCATCGACGACGACGACGACCATGCGGCCGCGTCCAAGCCACCAGCGCCACTCAACTCCATGGTCCCCTCCAATGCGCCAAACAGGCCATTCCAAGCCCCTCCTGCCATGGCGCCACAACCAAAGCGACGGCTGCCTTGCTGGGACAGCACCAGGGCATCCAATGCCATGCCTCCGCAGGGTCTCGCGCGCCTCTCAAGGCGCAAGCAGCATGCGGTGCACGAGGAGACGCTGAGGAAAGCTAGGCGTCTTCCATGGACGGAAGAACAGGCAGCCGGTGAGGAGGTAGCGCCGGTGGTTGCAGTTTCTTGTGGCAACAGGTTGGATCGGAGGACACGTGAACACAGCTGCCTGCGCGTTTTGGAATCGGGAATGGCGATGAGAGAGGGTGAGTAGTATATAAGGTTGCTAGGGAGGGTGATGATGGAGGGGTTTGGAAGGGAGCGTGCTTTGGCGTGATTAGGCTATAATTCGGTCGCGTGGCAGTGGGGCGGCTGCGGCGTGGGGACACAGACGATGGACATGGACGGCGTCGTCATGGGGAAAGGGGAATGGAGTATTCGGCTGGGAAAAGGAGCTGTGCCAAGCTGGGGTGAAATGGAGAGGACGGGCTCGGAACGGGAGGAATAAAGTAGCACTGTGCATGTGTGGGATCAAGAGTGTGCCCGAAAGCTGTACAAGTGTCGTTACACTTGAGCCCAACTCTGGTACTGACGTTGCCAAGTGTCTTCTGCATCCCCTGTAACTTTTATTTTCGAAGTTTGCAGCCCGTTAAAATGGCAAACTTAAATGTTCGAATCATATATTATAGTGTTTGCTTCATTGGTAAAGGCTGATGTCTGAGGGCCAAGCATTGTGTCCACTTGAACTCGGGCGATGTATTCGGAACCACGCCTCCTCCATCTCCATGTCAATACATCTACTGGCAGGACTCCAACGCTACAGAACTTGCATTCTACAGATATCTGCCACGAACGCCCTCGCGTGGCACGCCGGGAGCCCATCGCCCATGCAGAGGTGAACTCAGTCAGAACGGGATGAGCGCCCAGCCTCCCGTCTCTCTCGCCTGCAACGGACGCTGATCCTATGTCACTATTTGCCCTACCATACAGAGAGTCACAGAGTACAGATATGGCGCTCTGCCCACTCCTATCTATGCACCGTATCTCACTTGGTCCTTCCCTAAAAAAAGTGCATGCATGTGCAGCGCTGCCCTCCTACTAGTACTACTACGCAGGCCTGGCCTCGATGTGCAAGCGCGCAGTGCCGTGCAGTAGCAGCAGCGACGTCGTCGTCGCTACGCCCGGCCGGAAGCTACTGATCGTGAGCAGCAGCAGGCCAGGGCGCCAGGCTGCTTCAGCTCGCTGGGCGTGCGAGATGGAGACCGATGAACGAGCGGCAGTCGGCACAGGTTAATTTAACTATTTAAAGTACAGCTTTTGCTTCCACTGTAGGTAGTGTCTGTGGGGACTGTGGATATACTTGCAATTTTATTTTCTTCGTCCGTGTCCTTTTGGGTTTTTTTTTTTTTTGTTTTGAAACCGTGTCCTTTTGGTTTGCTCTTGTGTCGTGGGGCGAACGCTGAGACGGAGCGGAAAAAGGCGTGGAATCCCCAGGGGTTTCAAGGGGCCAGGGCTAGTCCAACTCTTCTCCTGCCTAGTACTATGTAATAAGAAGAAGAAATGTGGAAGATTGACACTGGAATTTTACCATGTCCACAATATACTTGCTGGTAGTCGTGCAACACGCTGGATCTGGAATGGAATCGGATGCTAGTCACGCACAAGGAAATGCCGTCGTCACAGACTCACAGTAGATTCACGATAAACCAAATAAGGCCGATGCATGATTCCTCCGATTTCATTTCAACCACGGTAGCGCTACTGAACCGACGAGGCTAGGCTAGGGCATTGTTTTTTTATCACCACGATGCAATGCAATGACGATCATGTTGAAACGCTTGTGGGTCAATGAGCACTATCATGTCTGTTATAGCCCCGGAACCCTCCAAATCAAAAGAACGTGCAATTGGTCGTATCTGAAGAGACAACGAAAAAGTTATCCCTGCGCTTTAACACAGGAGCCGCAAATAATTAGGCCCGTACATCCGTCTTGTGCATGTCGCGCGGAATCCCTTCCAGCAGCAAGCAAGCTGCGGACCATGCAGAGGGCTGCATCTCAACTACTAATCCTCCAACAAGCAACACACCGGTAGAAAAGTCGAGGCCGTGCCCAGGTCTCACCGCCCGCCCGACGCCGTTCCGTTGGACTGTGCCCGACGCGCGGCGCGCCACCGCCGTCCCGAGCGCAACTTGCACATGCGTGGACGGCTAGGCGCGTATATATATGTACGCGGCGTCGTTTCCCGGTTTCCTTCTCGCTGGTTCAGAGGAATCGTCCTTCCGGCGCAGGCAGGGGAGGCAGCACAGAACGTGCCCCGCCAGCCAACCTTTTTGCTGCTCCGTCCAGGGGAGGCAGAGAAGTGTACGCGGGATGCACGTACCGAGAATCTGGGACGCTGTGTGTGAGCTCATGCTATAGTTTACCGTTTACCCGGCCACAGGAAGAGGAACATGCCCCGCCATGACTGGTCTTTTGTCAAGTGCTACTACTACACCTACACTACACATGCCGGATCGAATCTTTTAAGGACTACCGTGAGATTCCTCCGCCCTCAAGTGTTTGCTCGTTCCACTAATGGAACCGTTAGCAAGGTGGGCCAAAGCAGGCACATGCATGTGTAATGATTCCTTCTCGCTGATAGTAGCATAGCACGCAGATGTAGCAGTGCATTATGCTGCTAAAAATGCACTGTATGCTAGTACTAACTGTATTCAAGCATGAATCAGGCTAACCTAGGCTGGGGCCAACCTGGTCGATCTCGTCCCCTTCCTCTGTCTAGTACTACTACTACTATTAGATATAATAGATTTTCCGACAATGATTCAGGCGGATGGATCAGGCACAGATGGTCTCCCAGTCTCCCACAGGCACTTTACTGTAGCGTGCGCCACTTCACAAGCACAAGGTGCATTTGCAAAATTGCAACTGCAAGAGGCATGAACACGAACGCGTTACCACACTACACAGAACCATATAATTCATTTCGGACGACAAATCTTGAGGCCTTGAGCCCAGTATGTACAGGCCCATAGTGCGGTCCGCGGGTGGGCTGCTACTTCCACTGCCAGTCCACGTGATCCCACTTTGCTTTAAAGGGATAATGATAATCTTTTCTACTAAATATACTCGTTAAAAGAATTTTTATATGAAGATCAAATTCGTAAAGTAATTCAGTTGCTGATAGGCTAGCCAGGTTCGGTACTGCTTTGGATTCTGGTGTAATCACGGTTTGGCCAAATGGCCATCCTGCCTTTGTAAACTCTCTTGTAGCTGCTGATATCCAGCCAGCTTCTAGTTAATGGAATACATCTTCCATTTCCAAAAAAAAAAAAAAAAAAAAGACTTTCCCTTTCTTCTGCGGCCTTGCAGGCAGCAGTCCAGGTTTCGTATTGGGCTATCTGTTTGGGCCGGACTGGACCGCATGGAAGCACAGCGTCGGCTGAAGCCCACGATGACGTTAATCGCCGTCCTGATGGCGCATCATTCATTCGGCGGCGGTCGAGGTAACCCTTCCTCCCCAAAAATTCCTCTGTCTTCCCCTCCGGCTGGAGACGCTTCCCGGCTTCCCCTGTCCACCCAACGCCGAGCGACGGTGCCCAGGTTTTCCGATCTGCCCTTGAACCCTTCCTCTATCATGATTCGTGTACATCTCCTGTGCTATTTCCCATGAAATCACTTCTGTACTCTCCGACTCCGAGTCTGAATGTCTGATTGAAGGCATCGAGTCCAGCTCGGAGGCAGAGGAGTGGATGTGGACAGTGGAGTATAGTATAAAAGACAAGGCGGCGGAGGGCAATTGATTCGCTCATGGTGGATCTGGTTTCTGTTTGAAGAACCGCGCGACTGTTTCTCAGATCCAATTGGGGAGAAGGGCTTGTCATTTTTCGCTCAGGAGCAGGCTGAGGCTCCGACGGGCGCGATGGCGCTCGCTGGCCAGAAGCGTCAAGGTGCATCCTTTTCCACTGCCGCCCGCTGCAAGCGCCGGGCGCAAGGTCGGGACTGGGCGTCTCTCCCTGGAGACATCACCAACGCCATGGCCGAGCGGTTGCTGGCGGTGGACGTGACGGACTACATGTGCTTCCGCGCCGCGTGCGCGCGTTGGCGCGCCTCCACGGCCAGCCCGCGCGACCCAACGCTGTGGGATGTTCGGTTCCACCCGCGCGGTTGGGTCGCGCTCTGCGACGGCAACGGCATCCGCCCAGCGGACGCCTGGGAGATCACCTTCTTCCACACGTCCACTAGCAGGCGCCTCCGCGTCCGCCTGCCGGAGCTCCAGGACCACAGGATCGTCGGCTTCACGGACGGCCTCATCATCCTGCTTAACAAGAGCACCACTGCCGTCCGTGTACTCCATCCCTTCACCCGCATATTCGTAGACTTGACTCCCATCGCCCCGGTCTTCCTTCTCATGGTGAAGAACACGTTGTCATGGCACATGATGGAGGCCGCCGTTTGCTGGTCTAGGTCTCTGTTTTCCATTTCGGTTGTTGTCTGGTTCCCCAATGTGCCGGTGGTTGTCTACACGGAGCCTATGCTCTCACGATGGTTCATCATCTACCGAGACCTTCAGCTCCGGGCTGCTTTGCCATTCCAAGGCAGGCTATTCGGAATCAGAAGTGGTACCGGTCAGAATGTGCAGGTGTTCCCTCGGCACTTGCAGTGCCCAGTGGTTGCTCAGGTCCCTGAAAACTTTGGCTGGCCACAGCTGTACAGCTGCTATCTCGTAGACTTCGAAGGAGACATGCTGCTCACTGTCCAGCATGGTAGTACCATTGACCAGTGCGCGGTAGGGTGGCAGCCCTACGCCTTCGCCTTCTT
This sequence comes from Eleusine coracana subsp. coracana, assembly GCA_032690845.1. Lineage (NCBI taxonomy): Eukaryota > Viridiplantae > Streptophyta > Magnoliopsida > Poales > Poaceae > Eleusine > Eleusine coracana. The sequence goes on along the minus strand of CM064427.1, from coordinate 50,710,578 downwards.
CCGAGCTGATGTGCGCCGGAGAGAGCTTGTTCCGGTGGATGGCCTTGGTGATAGGGCACTCTTCCTTAGCAAGCACCGTTGCTTGTGTGTCTCCACCAAGGACCTTCCATCTATCTCTCGCAACTCCGTTTACTTCACCCTGGCCAATTACGACCCTGTTGTGCTGCACTCACTAAGCAGCCAAACTTTTGAGTGTACATCGACTCCCTCTCTCATCCATGACTTCAAGAAGAGGATTCGTCCTTCAGTGCGGCCGTTCACCCTTGTTGATCATTTGTTGACATATTGCCACCTTGATCATTGGTAGGTTCATGCACGACAGGTGCTCTTCCCCTGCACTAATTAACTAATGGCTCCAAACTAATTTGTCGTTTATGTTTATGCAGGACAAGAGGACTCATGTTTCACGAGTACTTTGGCATACCTGCATCTTGGAAGAAGTCATTGAGGCAACTGAATGCACACTACAGTGAAATCCAAGTTCCATGCTTGAGCAAGGAGGAGAAAGCAGATGAAAGGTCGAGGTCCACAGAGATCAGGTTCCTGCCTTGCGTGAGAGTCTGAGAGGCCCATCAAAATGTCGCGTACGTGCGTGAAGCGTACGAGCACATCACGCGCGCGAAACCAAAACAGCTCCCCTCAGTGACGGCGAGGGCCATAGCCTGACCGATGCCCGCGAGAAGGCGCTTCCGCATCCGCCTGCCGGGGTCTCCCAAGAACACAGGATCGTCGGGCTCACGGGCAGCCTCCTCATCCTGCTCAACAAGAGCACCTGTGACTGTGACCCGTCGTTTGTGTCGTGCACCGGTTCCCCTGCGTGTTCCTCCCTCTCCTTGCCCATGTTTGCTGTCCTCGCACATCCATTGCATCCATCTCTGTTTTCCGTTGCCTCAACTTGTTCCGAGCTGCAGCGCAAAGGTGGTGCAGGTAAACAACAACAGAGTGCTCTGTTTCCAAACAGAATGATATCATCATTCCCTCATCCCTCGTATTCTTTCCCCCTGTCCTCGTCCGCAAGGCGCCGCTTCTTGTTGTTGTCATTTGCGAGATCAAGCACCCATCACACGCGCTATAAGCCAAAAAACTAGCCGCCGTGATGACTTCCTTGCAGTTACCGCCCTATCTGGACCGACGAACCTCATCTTGTCTTCGTCACAGTAGCCGGCGACCACGCGCACGGTCGGTGTCGTTCTCCGTTCTAGAACGGACCAGATCCCTCCAATTCCCCTTGCCCTTTGCGTCAACTGCCTCCAAATTCAATGAGGCGAGCTTGACGAATTCAATTCTGATGTTGCATATATTACGCAAGTAATGCCCCGAACCCGAGAAAAATTCTTGGTTGACATAAAAACGCTCGTTCAATCTATCATAAGCACAGGGTCCGGTGGGAAAAATTCTTCCAGTTGACATAAAATCATAAAATGTTGTAGCGCTATCAGCTACCGTAACCATTACGAATGTTGAATATTCATGGTTCTGACTCGGATGGAGCAACCTGAGTAGGGTTGTGCGAATGTCATTCTACTGCAAACACGCATCATCACAGTACCGCGTTATGGAACACAAACAATTTTTTTTTAAGAATGAGTAGATTGTATGACAAGTTTAAAATATTCTTAACATATCTTTCGTGTGCTGGTCTTCTAGAATTTCCTTGTCAAACACTCCAAGAACCTTCCTCTCGACTCTCGTAACCATTGACTATCAGTTAGCAGCCTTGAACAGCGATTCATTCGTCGAGATGGAAGAAAGTCTTGCAACTGCAATGGTCAGTGATGACAAGCTGCTTTAGTCAATTCAGCTTAGCAGTTGGCTACAGGAAACGGAAGGAAAGACCGGGAAGAGGCCAAACAAGAGCACAACACACAAATCTCACGATTGCATCAACGACTCCACGTGCTGCCGCGCCGAGCTGCGCGATCCTTCGCTAATCGCATTCGGCTGAGGAAAAAAGGAGGAGGAAAGGCCCACATGATTATCCGCCTAACCGAATACAAGTGCAAGAGGGGCTTTAAACAATTGTTTCCTGCTTTGCTTTAAAGGGACACGATCATTTTTGTCACTACATAATGTTACTTAGTGGCACTTTTCTATGAACATCAATTCATCACATGTAGCAAGTAGGATGAAAAAGTGTGCTAGTCTTGCTGGTAGACAATTAAAGCACGTGTAAACCATCTGCACAACTAACACTGTTGTTTCAAGAACCATGACATACATAAGGAGTAGCAAAGTAGAGTTCATCAGAATAAAAGTGATCCCGTTTTAGTATTTTCGGCGGATAAGTGAAACACAAGCAAGCAATTTCCTTTTTAGTGGACAAAGTTTTTCAAAAAAAAGTATTTTTTTATGCATAAGAGAAATGACTCGGGTAGTAAGCAAAAGCATGCATGTTCTGTCTGGAGGTGGGACTACCCAAGTCTCTCCCGGTGCTGACTTCTTCCTTTTTGGCACAACCAATGTGAAGTGGATCTAGCATTTTATTATTCTTTCGCACCCACGAGTTGCGCCTATATACTACTACACCGGTCCGCAACCTGTTCCGCTCTTCCTTTCTCTCATATAAACACTGGACGCTCTCCACTCTTCGCCGCCGCCTCCTCCAAATTGATCTCCAAGGACACTCCCTCCCCGGTTGTGACAAGTGACAATCTCCCTTCCAGTTACAGGCGTGGCTCCGTATCATTGCCATTCAATTTCATCGATGGAAGCGACACTCTTCCATCGCAATGGCCGCTTCCTCGTGCTTCCCCTTCTCCTGCTCGTGGTCACCGCCGACCTCGCCGCGGCGCAGCCGTCCCCGCCTCCCGGGTACTACACGCCCAACTTCAGCCCGTCCATGGCCATCGTGATCGTGGTCCTGATCGCGGCCTTCTTCTTCCTGGGCTTCTTCTCCATCTACATCCGGCACTGCTACGGCGACGGGTCGTCCTACCCCTCCGCGCTCCCGGGCGGCGCCGGCGCCGGCGCGCGGTCGCGGCGTCAGCGCGGTCTGGACGCGGCCGTGCTGGAGACGTTCCCGACCATGGCGTACGCGGACGTGAAGGAGCACAAGGCCGTGAAGGGCGCGCTGGAGTGCGCCGTGTGCCTGAGCGAGTTCGACGACGACGAGACGCTGCGGCTGCTGCCCAAGTGCTCCCACGTGTTCCACCCGGACTGCATCGACACGTGGCTGGCGTCCCACGTCACCTGCCCCGTCTGCCGCGCCAACCTCGTCCCCGACCCCGACGCCCCCGCCGCCGACGACAACGACGTGACGGAGGCGCCGCAGCCGCAGGAACCGCCGGTGCTCGCGCCGGCGCCGGAGCAGGGGGCTGCTGTGGTCATCGACGTGGAAGAAACAGAGGAGGAGAGGATCGTCAGGGAGGAGGCCGCCGAGCTGTTGCGCATCGGCAGCGTGAAGCGCGCGCTGCGTTCCAAGTCCGGCCACGTGCCCTCGCCGCGGTTCCCGCGGTCCCACTCGACGGGCCACACCTCCTCCCTCGCCGCGCCCGGGCCAGCCGCCGCGGGCCCGGTCGGCGGATCCGAGCGGTTCACGCTGCGGCTGCCCGACCACGTGCTCCGGGACCTCGCCGCGGCGGGGAAGCTGCAGCGCACCACGAGCCTCCTCGCGTTCCGCGCCGGCAGCACGCGGCGTGGTGGCGCCCGAGCCGGTGAGGGCAGCGGCCGCGTGGGGCGGAGCATCCGGCTAGGCCAGTCCGGGCGGTGGCCGTCGTTCCTGTCGCGGACGTTCTCGGCCAGGCTTGTCCCGGCGTGGGGGTCGCTGTTGAGCCCGCGAGGCGCCGGCGGCGACGCCGACGGGTCGGCCAAGGGCGGCGGCAACGGCAAGGCGGCCGGCGCGAAGTCGGTGGAGGGCGGCGGGGACCAGGCGTAGTGCGCGGCTGGACAACAACGTGTTTGACGCGGCTTTACGGACGTGGTCAAGTCAGCCGGCGGCCGCAAGGAAACTCTCGGTGCTTTCGTCCCCGTCTGTCATGGTGGAAAACTGGAAATTTGTTTTTGGCCTTGGAATTTTGGAGGGAATGCGCTGGGTCGCTCCCCCTTCTGGAATGCGTGTTGGATTGATTTTTTTATTTCAAAAAAAAGTACCTGTACATAAAACCAGATGTTTACAGGGGTTAAAAGGTCATTCTTTTAATTTTTTAAAAAAACGTCGCTTCAGTAGTATATATTCCCGATAATGTAATCAATGTCCATAAAGAAAATGATCTTATCACACTGGATTTTGTAACGTAGCTGGTCTTCCACTAGATCAGGAGAACACAGGAAAGGGAAAACACAAGAACCATGTGAAATTGATAAATAGGCTCCAAACGTTTCACCCAAAGCATGTGCTGATGTGCATGGTTATCAACCAACCACGCCTTCATCTAGAAGCACCCTTGTTCAACCGAATGTCGATCCGTACCCAACGGCCTATCGGCGGCAGACGAAGGAAAATTCATGCGAGGAACACGCATCATGCGTCAGATGGTGCATCAGCAGATGCTGAAACTAATGGCGGCACCAGAAACAAAGCATGCAGATTCAATGTTCGATGCCTTTGCATGTGGACCGAGAGGGCGACACGTTTTGGGTTGCTAGGATTTTGGTCTCTGTGTGGCTAGCAGGGATGCTTTCCTTGAGGAAAAAGGCAAGGTTGGTCACCTTGATCGTCAAGTTCATCGCTTAGTCACATTGGATGCAACTGAAGGAACAAGGAAGCCCCAAATTTAAAGAGAAACGGCAATTTCTGGTCTACTAGTGAGCGGGCCGAAAATCAAAGGCACCGACTGAAGTAACAGGCCAGACAGCCCAAATCTAATTCTAGGCCGAGTCGAATATCCAGATTGACCTTTTCTTGTGCAAGCACTTCTCCGAAGTTGCATGGATGCCTATTTGAAGAAATTGGCTCAAGATAATCAGCCCAAATCTAATTCCCGCGTTGAGCAGTTTAGGTCCAAATCCAACAGTTGAATCAATCGAACGTTGCTGCGCAATCCTCTGAACTTCTGAAGAAGCCGAAGACCCGGTAAACGGCGGAAGAAGCTGAAGACCCGGTATTTTTTTTTTTAGAGTAGAAGCTGCTCTGTTAGAGACGTCAGACGAACATAGCATACTGATTTAGTGATTTGCTGACGCCGCTGCCCACCGACTAGCACTAGTCCGTTTATTACTAATTCAACGGGTTTCTCGTAAAAGGTAGTACTATACTATGCTCTCTCGGGTTTTCTATTCGTCGTTCATTAGTGCAAAGCAGCAATGGAAAACGGAGGATTTCCGCTACTGACACTGGTGCAGTTCAACCGCTGATATGCGGGTTGCAATTCTCCAATTGTCACTAGAATAAATGATGCAAAACAGCAGAGCAAAACGTTCCTGAATTTGAACATTCCGTTATACTATACGATAGCAAATGTGTTTGAATGCAACAGTTGACCTCCGTACGAAGTTGTTATGTCAGAGACGAACAAACCCCACTCATTTGCTGACGCCGATGCCGACCAACTTTCACTGACCACTAATATCCTTTGATGAGTCATCTCGTGCGAATGATCTCAGCTGCCAGATCAGGTATTTTAAGCAAGCGGTTCTTACTAGTTCAATGGATTTCTTGACGGGAGTAGTATAGCAATAGCGTGTCGTGTTGATAAAGTTGAACGACTGATATACTCTGAAGAGTTGCGCGCTAGCTTCCGTTACGTCTCAGATTTTAACAAGGTTCAGCTGAAAATTCATGACAACATCAAATATATATATATATATTTTGGAAACTTGGGAGGCAAGATCAGATATGACTAGCAATACTGGACACAAGGGAACAAGCGTCCGGGAAAATCATTCCGTACTTCGAAGATTTCAAGATTGCAAGTCGAGTATATGAATATGAATGCAACAGAAAAGTACTAGGGTAGTAAACCTTTCTGCAGTTGACCTCGTTTCAGGAAAGACCGAGAGACCAATGTTCAGGTGCAGCGGAGGAGGACGAGTTGACTTTTCTGTTTCGTCTCAGGTGACGCACTCTCCGTGCTAGAGCCTTCTCCGGCACTATCCGAGAACCAAGGGATTCAGTCAAACCAATCAAACGGCCCTGATAACTCCCCGCCACGCGTGAAAGAAAAGCAAAGCTTTCCTTCCTTCCAGCTCCCAACCCAACCACTCCAGCTTCCTCGGCGCCCGCCCGCCAGCGCCAGGCATGGGGATCAAGCTCCGGCGTCTCGCGGCCACGCTCCTCCTCTCCCCGTGCCCGGCTTACTCCGCCGCGGACGCGCACCAGGCCGTGGCGCGCGCGACGTCGCACCACCCGTCCACGTCCCCGCCGTCCGCGCACCACCTGGACGCGCTCCTCGCCTTCGGACGCGGCTCCCGCCTCTCCGCGGCGGCGCTGGCCGCCGCGCTCGTGGACCGCCTCCGCGCGTCGGCGTCGGGGCAGGGTGACCCCTACGTGGCGCTCAAGTGCCTCGTGGCGCTGCGGGTCCTGCTCGCGAAGGGCGCCTTCATCCTCCGCGACCAGCTCCTGGTCGCGCTGGCACGGCACCCGGCGTCGGGCCGGAACCCGCTGGCGCTGGCCTCGTTCCCGCTCGGCCGCCGCTCCTTCGCCGCCGCGTCGTGGGTCCGCTTCTCCGCGCGCCTCCTCGAGCTCCTCCTCCTCCTCCCCGACGCCGGAGAGGAGGAGGAGTACCTCTCCGCGCTGCCCAACCCGCACCTCGTCGTCGAGCTCGCGGCCTTCGCGGCCGTGGCCGACGCCGTCCGCGGCGCGCCGCCGCCGCAGGGCAGCGCGCTGGTCTGGGAGGCCGTGCGGCTGGCCGAGGAGGACCGCGTGTGCGCGGAGCGGAACGTGGCGGCGCGGGTGCGGGAGATGGGGGACCGGCTCGACACGCTGTCCCTGGCCGACGCGGTGGAGCTGGTCTGCGTGCTGCGGCGGGTGGAGGAGAGCGCTGCCGCCACGTCGGCGTCGCCCGCGCCGGAGTGGAAGTGGGCGGCCATGGACGAGGGCGTCGTGTGCGCGGCGCGGCGGGTCCGCGAGCAGGCGGAACAGGTGGTGCTGCGGAGGACCGGGGAGGAGAGAAGGGTCCTGCGGAGGGACGCCGATGGGGCCACAGCGTCCGCGCGCGTCGGCGTGCCGCGTCGTGCCGGCGCCGGCGACGCCGTTAGGTTCGGGTCGAGACGGTGGGATGGCGCGCTCTCTGCTGCCTGGCGTTATTAGCAGGACAATAATGTGTAGGTTTGTTCTCTTTTGGTTTGGATTTTTTTTTTCTTCAGAATTTTTGCATGATGCTAAGTTTGATCGAAAAACCAACAAAACTGCAAGCATTTTGTGAAAAGTGAAGTGCTTGGTCCGAGATGTTCGTACAAAGCGCGTAGTAGCCTCTTCTTCCACCGTTTCTGTCTTGCGACGAATCAACTTACGCTGTTAGACAGTGACGCATTGGTGTGACGGATCTACGGAAGATACAATGTACTAATTGTTACTACTCACGTTCTGTGTGCAAGCCCGATATTTTCAGCTCGGAGACCCGTGTCGCAAACCTGCAGTGCAATCCACATTATGATCATGCCGACCTGCTTTATCCACGGAATCCCTTAATCTATAGTTTCGGGTGGCGCCTACACGTCCCTGTAACTTTGACTTTGATGTGCAAGTATAGTTGGGTTTCGACGTCGACAGTGCTTTTGCGCTCTCATTTCATAAATGCATGTGTGCTTAGCAAGCTGCATTATTAGCTTGGCTTTACTAGTCCACGCCGTCCTGCAATGATCCACAGATCGTTCATTATTGTTCATCACGCGATTTCCATGCACTATTTTAACTCAAGCAAGAAGCTACTACACCTTGTATATATAAAAAAAACTCAAGAATGTGTTTAGGGAATTTTGTATGTACAAAGTATTGGTGTACATGCTGTTGTCACCAAATGGTGATCTGTGTTTTGCTCCTACCACTACCACAAGCCGCTCAAACACGAGTTGCTTACTTATTAATGTTTTGCTTGACCGGTCACCAGCTTGTAATCGATCCATTTTTTTTTTCTCGTTGAACCTCAGTGGTTGAGACTTGAGCGCTATCTAGTACACCCGACCATTGGCCCTGACACTGAAAGGAGAGACAGCCAGACAGGATCAAAACTTCAGCAAACCGCAATTGGCCAACTAAATGGATGCATGGAGCTTGAGCTTGGTCAAATCGGAAGGATGACCAAAGGGCCAGGCCCAGTTTTGTCTGAATGCAATTAAGCGCATGTGTACATTTCAGGTTGTCTTCCTATTAGCTTTGAGTTTTGCTTTGCCCTAAAGCCTCTGATCTTTTGTGCCTATTAAACTTTAGAGATCTTTTAAAAAGAGAGATTTTGAGAGTCAGATTGATTGAAAACTTCGTTTAGCTCTCCATAAACAAGTTACTTTTGGTACAATTGTAGGTTGCTATGTGCGATCTCAAAGACGGAAGACTCTTCCATTTTCTTTAAAAAACAATTGGTCGGTACAAATGTAGGTGGTCAACTTGTTGTCACGTATATTCCCTAAAAAAACTTGTTGTCACGTATAGTTCCATGTGTATCCTTTTCCACGAGGCTCTTTCTCTTGGTGTTTTGCTCACGTGTAAACTTTCCTCTATCTTTTTTTCTAATGAAGGAGCACTTGCTAAGGCACATTCTTAATAAAAAAATTTCGCTTACAAGTGCTTCCAATCAGACTACAGGGAAGGCACATTCTGAAAAAAAAAATTTGCGCAATAGAATCAATTCATTTAAGAGGGAGGCATTTGAAAGCTAGGTGTTCAGAAGGATGGAAAAAAATTCTATTACCCCATAAACTACTTACGATGAGTGGCATGGCTCTAACGCAAACCATGGTTGCCATGCATGTTAACACTTAGAATATCATGTTACAATTATTAGTTTATTACATTACACTAGAATTTAGAAACAAAGAAGCATAACAGCAATCTCATCATACATATATGTCCCTAAATGGAAAATAACAATCGTCATTCAATTTATGCAACTGAGATCAAACGGTAGAAGCACTATCATCATTCTGAAGTAATTTGAGTCCTGCGTGCAAACCTTGAAGCTTGTAGCAATGGGCAGAAATTGTACAAACACCATCATCATTTAGAGCTGCTCCATCGCTGCATTCTGTTGCTAGCTTTTAGTGCCTGCAAAGCTGAAAATCCTTAGCACATGTGGCAACCTATTCTGAACCAAGTTTCAGAAAACGATTAGAAGGCCCCGTGCATGATAATTTGGGGAAAACAAGCCAAACCTCTTGATCCCAATCGCATCTTAGTGTGATACGTGCGAGAATTATTGTCTGCATGGTTGTGCCAGCGATCATTCCAACCCAAATACCCTGAAATGAAAATGTTTTTAAAGCATTGGGTGCATATGAACACCATGCATTATCGGAGTGTTCATTTGTATGAAGAGCTAAAATTTAGCTTTTAAAATTTAAGCTAAACTTTAACACCTTTTAGAGAACTAAAGTTTAGTCCTTCTTTTAGTCATTTTTCTTCTCTAGAGCTAAAATATAGCTCTACTTTTAGCCCTTCCGTTCATTTCACTAAAACTAAAATTTAGACTAAAATTTAGTTTAAGTCCTTTAACCCATGAAAATGAACAACCCTTAAAAATAATATGAACATCATTCATGTTACTGATGTGCAATGTGAAAATGCGTACAAGGACCCCATAGTGGAAACCCCATGCTAGCAGAACTCCAAAAGGAACACCAATCAGGTAGTAGCTCCCAATATTCACATAAGCAACCAGCGCTTGCCACCCTGAACCAACAGCAACTCCTGCAAATGTACCAACAAACAATTTTTTTACTCGCTCTTCAGGAAATCTACAAGTGATCACCTGCAGATGAAACATCCTTAAAAATCATGTGTTGAAAACATGTATCGCGAATGACCGCCGTACCAGATAGGACAGGTTGGACTCCGTTGAGGAGGATGGTGAGTGCCAGCAGAACAGAAATGCTATCCACCGCAGAGATTACAGCTTTACTTGATGAGAATATCAGTGCAAGCTTATCATGGAAAATCAGTGCCAACAAACTGATAAAGATGCTGATCAGAAATGATGTTGTTGCCGATACAATTGTCGCAAATCTTGCACCCTTCCCATTAGCCGCTCCAAGCTCATTAGCAACCCTTACCCTGATGAACAATATAATAGTGCACTAATTCAATTGACTGTTTCTAATATTGTTTAATATCACATGTTATTTAGTATATGGCATTGCCCTAAGAAAACATGTAGGACAATGAGTTGCTTATTACCCAGTGCCTGCTAAGAAGCCCAAATGAATCATCATCTCCCATCCAGCCAAACTCAGACTGTTAATGCAAAACGAAAAAAAAAGGAAAAGTATGATTTTGTAAGCCACAATTTAACAAAAAGGCAAACAAGATTTCGCGCAGCTTGAAGAGATTGTAAGTGGGTTTACCAGATAGACAATGCATCCACAGCTAATTCAGCATTCTTCATGTACGCCGTGAGAAAAATTAGTATCCGGTAGTACCAACTCTCCAAGCTGCAGGACAAAAAAGAAAAAGAAAATAAAGCAGCGGACATGAAGCACGTACGTGCAAGATGCAACATTGGTACGTACCACAGCATGACACCGGAAGCAGCGGACAACTTGACAAAGTCCTTCAAATCCACGAACGCCAGTGCCGAGAAACCCTTCCATGTCTCAGGGCACCCGCCGCCGATGGCGTACGCGAGCTGCAGCCCCGTGATGAGCGCCCATGACAGGTTGAGCGCCATTGCTGCGCCAAAGAGCCCCAGCATGAAGTGCTGCACCAGGAGCCAGGTCGCCACTACGTGCACTGGGAACCCGGCCACCGTGGTGACCGCGGTGACCCAGTTCTTGAGCTGGCACTGCAGGAACTTGTTGAGCGGCAGGAGGATGACAGAGATGAAGTGCAGCGGGAGCATGTACATGCTGACCAAGCTCGTCTCGCGCGACAGCTCCGGGGACTGGCCCAGTGCGACGAGAATCTGCTCGCTGAAGACGTATGTTGGAGCGAGGAGTACGGCAAAGCCCAAGAGAATGAGCCATGAGCGTTGCATGTACACGCCGAGCATGTGGTACTGCTTTGCGCCGTAGGCTTGGCCGCAAAGCGTCTCCAATGCACTCGCCATGCCAAGCTGTGAAATTTCAAATATACAGGCACACATTTTTAAGTAGAAAAATGACAATATGAACAATGATGCTAAAATATTGTGCCACTTGTACATTTGCCTAAATATTCCAATTGATTTATGCTTGAAGTGAGCCTTAACCTACATGGAAGTCAGATGACTAGTACTTTCGAAGAGTTGACATAGATAGTTTACAGTTCATCTTGATACTTATATTTTTATAGAAGGTTGGTCAAATTTCAGTTATTAGATTTTTTTTTATGAAACAACCATTAGTCACCTACCTGAAGCTCTGTTCCTCAAAAAAAAAAAACCTACCCAAAGTAATAGCCAATAGTTTTGAGAGAATATTGGCCATTACTATTTTGGACGGTAAAAGTCCTAATCAGTGTGCAAGTGGCTGCAGACACTCATACAAAACCAAGACCAAGCCAATCTTGGGCGAAAATAACAGTGTCATGTGTGTTCTTTTGGAAAAATAGAGGGGGACATGTGGGTCAGACATAATGTAGACAAAGACGCATTGTTTCGATACCAAAATTGCGCAGATCTATACTGAAATGTGGAATGGGGGACATTAAGCTCATCCTTGACGTAGCATCCTAGAGCTGATGATAAACACGACGAGCAGTGTACGTACCAAGAGACCAAAGCTGAGGCCGGAGATGACGGTGCTGGCGATGGAGAAGGCGGCGAGCTCGCGGTCGCCGAGGTGGCCCGCGAAGGCCTGGCTGATGATGTTCATGGCGTAGAGCACGAGCCGCATGAACACGGCTGGGCCAACAATCTCCCATAGCTTCTTGGACTCCTCCCACACTTCCTTTGCCAGTCCGGGGACAATCTTACCTCTTTCTCCCTTCTCTGGCAGCTCCGATATGAGTGGGACGCTGTTCTGGCTCTCCATGCTTAGACCTCAGACAAAGTCGCAACTTTAAGGTTGAATCAGCCAGAGCCAGCTAACTACAGCTACAGTAATTGATATACTGGAGGGAAGAGTGCACGCCCAAGCAATGATCACCTCAATGTCTATTTGTTAGGACTTATTAGGATGCAGGCATGCAGCATGTTGACAATATCTTATTTATCAAGTGTCGATTTTATTTTGCAGGGAGTTGAAGTCCAGCAGTTGACCGGTAGGGTGTGCGGTTTTCAGGCCAGATCCCAGTGCGCGTGCTGCTTCTGATGCCGTTGTGAAGCATATGTTCAGGCATCCTGCCGGCAACCAATCTCCGCCGCCGTTGGGTACGTTGGCATGTGTTCGCCCCTACGGCCTACGCCGACGGCTTCTTCTGCGTCCACATTTCCGCTACCACCCGCGGTACGCGGTTGCGCGTGTACAACTCTGCTGCAAAATCTATTCTCTCTGGGATCAAGACATTTTGATTAATTCGATTCGAAAGCCACATCAGGGGCCAACAATGTGTCTCGTACATGTGCAATAGCTACAAATCAAGGATCATATAAATAAAGATTTTGACATAGCAAATTTTACTCAACGCAACAATGATCGGAGTGACCAGCAGGTAGCAACAATGGTTTACACTGGAAACACTACAACTGGCCGGGGATCATGGTTACAGCCCTATCTTTTGTGACGCTGTGGCATGCTATTTGCAGAAGGCGCATCCTTTCTTGATATGAATAAAGGTTGGAGTTCACTTGGAGTAGCTCCATCTCCGGACTCTGTTCCCAGCGATCAATGCCTGAGGAACAGAAAGAATTCAGCACACGTGGCAAGGATGCAGCTATTGCACATGTACGAGACCATATATTTTTGCAAAAAAAGGATCTGGTGACCCATTGTTACGGAGAAACGCCAAACCTCGTCATTCCAATCGCAACGTAGAACAATATACGTCAGAATCAGGGTCTGCACCGTTGTGCCACAAATCATTCCAACCCAAATCCCCTACAGAAATAGAAAAGGTGTCAATAAGCATTAAATACTCTATTGTGCAGCAATAATGCTTGTGAATATTCATACGAGGACGCCATAGTGGAAACACCATCCTAGCAGAACACCAAATGGAATGCCGATCAAGTAGTAACTTCCAATGTTCACATAGGCAACAAGGGCTTGCCACCCTGAGCCAACCGCAACTCCTGCAAATATATCAACAGAGAAATCATAACGGTTTTCTTAAAAATGAATGGGGGAAAACCTGCTTAAGAACTTGGCAACCATATACTGCATTACAATTTTACAAACATGTGTTGCATTCAAGAGGACAGTTACCAGAGAGCACTGGTTGGATTCCATTAAGGAGGATGGTTAGGGCCAATAGTACTGAAATATTGTCCACTGCATGGATCACTGCCTCACTTGCAGAGAAGATTAGTGCGAGACGATCATGGAAAATCAGTATCGGTGAACTGACGAAGAGGCTGATTGTAAAGGATGTCGCCGTCGACACCACTGTTGCAAATCTTGCTCCTGCCCCATTGCCGGCACCGAGCTCATTAGCGACCCTCACCCTAGTAAACAGTTGGAGGGAACTCACTTATTAACTCTATATGAATAATACTGTTTAAGAGCAGAGCTATTTCGTTGATTTGCTTACCCAGTGGCTGCTAAGAATCCCAAATGTACCATCATCTCCCATCCAGCCAAACTCATACTATTCAAGGAGAAAATACAGAAACAAAAAGTATGACTTCATGAACTTCTGTGTTAAATTTCTATAAACGTTTATAGGTCAGCGTGAGAGTTTTTCTTGAGAAAAGATGGCAATAATGAAATGGGGGTTTTACCAGATAGACAGTGCATCCACAGCCAGTTCAGCGTTCTTCACGTACCCTGTCATGAAAATCAATATCCTATAGTACCAATTCTCCAAGCTGCAGATATCAGAAGCAAAAATGATCTACACGTTTTATGTCATCATATATTTTCAACCCCCTTATCGTGATGTAATGATGCCAGAAAAAGAGAGACATCATCAATAAAACGTGATATGCATGTTATAGTAATACTCATCTATTCTCATTTTGTTGTCGATTAGAACAAACTTTCTAGTGTAAATTTGCACTAGCTGTTTTGTACTAACGACAAAAAAACGGAGGGAGTAAGTAAGTACCAGATCATGACACCAGATGCTGCAGACAACTTGACAAAGTCCTTCAAGTCCACCAGTGCGAACGCCGAGAATCCGTTCCACGTCTCCGGGCACCCACCGCTGAGAGCGTACCAGAGCAACACTAGCAAAGAAAGTCCCCAGGACAAGTTGAGTGCCATCGCAGCTCCGAAGACCCCGAGCTGGAAGTAATGCATAAGCAGCCAGGTCAGCGCCACGTGCACCGGGAACGCCACGGTCGTGATCACCCCGGCGACCCAGTTCTTGCGCTGGCACTCCAAGTACTTGAGCAGCGGCAGCAAGATGGCGTAACAGAACTGCAGCGGGAGCAGGTACATGCTGACCAAGCCCACCTCACGTGACAGCTCGGCGGGCTGGCCCAATGCGGCAAGCACCTGCCCGCTAAAAATGTAGGTCGGAGAAAGGAGCACGGCAAAGACGAGGAGAACGAGCCATGATCGTTGCAGGTAGATGCCGAGCATGGAGTACTGCTTTGCGCCAAAGGCTTGGCCGCATAACGTCTCCATTGCACTCGCCATGCCTAGCTGCAAAATTGCACGTACAAAGCTTGTCACTGTTTACAAGAGCCTTACTTTTTTAAAAAAAAATCACCAATAAAGTGTACTCTCTCTCTTCCGAAAATCTTGTTGTTAGGACAATATAGCTAGTGCAAATTTGCACTAATATGCCTGTCCTATAAATACAAGAAAAAGATAACAGAGGAGTAGTATGTACTTAAGCATGGAGTACTATTGAAGAGACATGGTTTCTTATAGATTTTTATATTTCAAGTTTTACAGATGTATTAATTAACCGATTAATAGACTTAAGGTCCCTATCTATGGTTGTGTCATGTGTGGAAAGTCAAAACACAATTTACAATGTATGCTACCTCTCTGATAGTCTGATGCAACTAAGGTAATACTGATTGCTTCATACTGCTGGTATTCATACATTATAACTAGACTTAGATGCTTTCTGTCCCCCAAAAGTCAAAATCCCTTCACATGCCATGACATCTGAACCCCAACATTTTTCCAGCGATAATGCATACAAAAAGAAAGGACAATGGCAACTACAGCTTGCTGTTCGCAACCAATTTTAGTGGGCATCATGGAAGTATATCATAATACTGGCATATCTAAAACAGGGTAGCAAATTCTGATTGGATAGTGGAGAGTGGAGATTGGAGAGGTGAAGATGGTATCTCGAGAGAGCAAATATAGGCACCAAGAGAAAAAAAAAGTGTATGTACGTACAAAGAAGCCTAGATTGAGGCCGGAGATGACCGTGACAGCAATGGCGACTGCGGCGAGCTCGCGATCGCCAAGGTGGCCGGCAAAGGCCTGGCTGACCACGCCCATGCCGTAAAACGCCAGCCTGGTGCAGGCAGCCGGGCCGGCTACTTGCCACAGCTTCTTGGACTCCTCCCATAATTCCTTCGTCAGGCCGGGGATCCTGCCTCCTCCCCGCCTGTCCGGCAGCTTGGAGATGAAAGGCACGGCGCTCTGACTGTCCATTTCTCAGAAGCCGCCGCAATGATAGAGAACCAGCAAGCCATAAATATTGGAGTGAAGAGTGCATAACCTTCACAACCATTTTTCTGCAGCGTGGCTGCACCACGTTAGGTAATTTGATATTGTGATGTAGAGACCAACTACCACTCTTTTTTTTTTATTCTCCAAAAAGATAAGACCACCATCTCATATAGAGAAATGTTATGATGTTTGAAAATAATAGTAACGGTTCATTCTCTCAGATCTAAGATTATGAACATAAGAGGTATATTTTAAAAGGTAATTTAAGTCATGAACCGATACCAAAAATTAGTGGGGCCGATATTAATATCTGCCTTATCTTTGAATTAGGCAAAGGTTACTTTACTTTCGCCTATCAGGTATCCACCAGTACGTTCTGTCTCCATTCCTTCTCTCAGTTCGCTCTAGTAAATTCAATCCGCAATTCGATCTAGCCTAGCATGAGGGTGATGCCAAAGAAGCACCCGGATTCCCTTTTTTACCTTCAGCGGTTTATTTTGTGCACGATGTGTTTCCTTCCTGTACTGTGTCACCGCCATGGAAAGAAGTAAGCACCATACACCTGAGTCAGAGGAGGAAGAAGGTGCTTGAAGCAGTTTCAGGCCGTCGGTAGCCTCTATAGTTAAGTCCGTGGCCCATACAAACTAATTCCAGCCGCATCTCTGTTACTAGGGGTTATTCGTTTCCATGGATTAAAGGGTTAAAACTAAACTTTAATTCAAATTTTAGTCCTAGGAAAATGAACGGAATGACTAAAAGTAGAGCTAAACTTTAGCTCTAGAAAAGAAAAAGAACTAAAAAGAGGGCTAAATTTTAGTCCACCAAAAAGTGCTAAACTTTAGCTTAAATTTTAGGAGTTAAAGTTTAGCTCTTCATAAAAACGAACACCCCCTAGATGACGCTAGGCTTTGATCAGACATTCAGGCGCACAAGTCATGGCTCCACGCCGGTATGATGGTGCCAAATGCCAACCAGACCGTCAAGGTCAACTGCGGGATTGCCGTCGCAGAGAGATCCAACAAGCAGCCGCATTCGTTTTTAGTTCCTGTTTTCCTGACCAGCAAAGGAAGATCGATACTATATGTATCCTGAACCAGAATCCATAGCAGTTGGTTGTATTGCATTCAGAAACATATTAGAATGATGACATCATTGACTTATGTTACCGACGCCTATTTCTGAAATTCGGCTTAACAGAAAGATCAGGTTGGCCTAATGAGTGAAAGCAAATTACTTTTGGTTTTATATAATATAACTAGTAACTTGCCCGTGCGTTGCTACGGGTTTTAAATAAATAAACTATAAATCACACTCATATATTTGATAGGTATTATATGATAATAATTATGATTTATTAAACATCTAATTTAGTAAGTGCACGATAACATCAGGTTTGTTCTCAAGAGAAAAAATAGAGCATGTTTTAGGATTGTATTGAAAAACAGCTGAGACGTTCATAAAATCATATCGATGCAAAATATCATATGCGGCTGAAAAGTCCATGTTTATTTTTTTTTCTAAAAGTATCATTCATAAATCAAGAATTAGGAAGATCTGAAATCCTAAGGAAGAAGTCAAACAAACACATTACTTTTACCTATGTTCAGTTAGCAATCAATAATGGAACAGAAAAAGCAAAGGGTCATCTTGAACAAGAGTTCATCTGATTGCATCTATTACTATACCTCATCTTGTAAAGCAATTGAACAAAGTATCATGTGAATAAATGAAAACCTATAATTTATTTCTAGATAATAATTCAAATTATATGATATTGTGCAGACAACAAACTATGTTTGAAGAATGTAATAAACTGCACAATACTATTATTAAGGCATATTTCTTACATCAAACTTTATTTCCATAAAATCTTCTTGTGCGGAAGTAAAACTTGAATTGAAACTTAAAGTTTGGAATGGGAAAGCTTTGGGTTCTATACATTCTCTGATTCCCAAACGTGTTACTATCCTATTCATACCAGTAGTGATATATGTGCCTCGCGTCATGGCGTCTTCTGTTACCTTGCATGCAAGGTAATCGTATATGCTTTTGCAGAAGGAGAAGCACACAAGGGTGTTCTTAGCTCCTATTTGATGAGCTTGAGAAACCTACAGGCTAAAAGCATTGACATTCATATGCAGAGAATAGACGACGATGGCCTGAGGCCCTGGCGCCCTGTACAAGGAACTTGCCCCTTAATTGCCCAGCTGCCTGTAGCTCGGTGCAAGGCACAACTCTAACAGGCGTTGATGTCGTGGCTAGGGACAACCTCAGTCGGCTCCTCTCTTCTTCTGTCACCTGATCGATCACAATCTTGTGCCTTGTGTGAATTTTTGAAGAAGAATAGAAGAACGGTAGATAATTTCCATCATGAGAACTAAGACGCGCTAACATGATAGAATCTGCTGTGTGAGTGCCTAGTGCACCTGATGCACAACCATGAAATCTGGTGATCATCCATGGAACAAAGTACCTTTATCCTCTTTAATTTTACGTCAAAAAGTATCTTGTCCTCCGCACAAGACATGATGCCCGGAAACAACCATCCACGCAGGCTGCCGCCACGATCTCCTTTTCAGCCGATCTCTCCGATGTTCATTCACGGTGATCAAGCAGGAGCTCCTCTAGATCTGCTTGCATTGGAGGATGTCCTCGACAAAGGGGAGGACTCCACCAAGCTGCAGACAAAGACGCTAGGGTCCCGACCTTGTGATCTCACGTACTAATGAGAGGAAGGAGCGATCCACTCATCGATGGGATGAAGAAGCCGGCGACGTAAGGTGCAATCCGTACACGGACACGCGAAAGGGAGAACGCTTGACGGACGGACAGGGAACGAAAACGGAAGCCTGGGCAGAATACGACCACATGACAGGAACACTGGTTGACGGCAGCGATATGTATATGACCTTATCTAATAGTTTAGACTTGGTTTTGTGCCCCTAGGGGTCTCGTGGGGGACTCGGACTCATAGTCCACCTCAATTAACAGATTGTAGAGATTCCAGAAGTTATTCGAAGTCAATATCACATTACTTGATCCTATGTCAAGATATCACCAGGACCTAGATATAAGCAAGCAAAAAACTTCGTTAAACTTCATTGAATAGAGAAATAGTAAAATGCTTCGGCAGCTTGCGCTCATCATCACTGTCTGACAAGAGTCCATCTCTTTTTCTGAAACAAAAATACTAAATTGATAATCACAAAGTTCCATAGCAGAACAATTCAACAAGAGAAAATTGTCTAGGACACACCAATAAATTATGGCTTCGTCCGGAGCACACCAACAAAATTGAATTTAGCTATAACATACTATGATTGTGAAAATTTCGTTCGTGGCACATTATCACTATTTAACAATTATTTTCAATTTTTTATATCAATATATAAAATAGTTTAGAATTTGAAACTTGGCACAAATATACATTGTTGTATTCTCTATCATAAAAAATAGAGCTATATTTTTTTAATTACTTGTATGGTTTGCTCCATAAATTAAATATTAAAACAATTAGCAAACAACATAATAAATTGAAAAAAATTTAGCTCTATTTTTTGGTGATAGAGAATGCAACAATGTATATTTGTGCCAAGTTTCAAATTCTAATATATTTTATATATTAAGATAGAAAAATTAAAAATAGTTATTAAATAATTATAATGTGTTAGAGACAAAATTTTCTACAATGTAGTGTGTTACAACTAAATTCAATTTTGTTAGTGTGCTCAGGACGAAACCACAGTTTATTAGTGTGTTCTAGACAAATTTCCCCATTCAACAATCACAAAGTTCTATGACATAACATATCAATTCCATCCGAGTTGCACATGAAACAAACCGAGAAACAGTGGATAGGAAAGGACCACATTGGGGAAGCATTGGATGCCCTTGTTAGAAAACTTACCTAACTTAATCCATCCACTCGAGCTACAGATCTCACCACTGGTTCGTCCTCCACCTTACTGCATCTAACAGTTCCTGATATTTGGGAAATAAAACACTTACTCAAGTAGATAAAAAGCCGGATGATTCACAATTCTGGACTGGTTTGATGAATGTTAAGAATCATTTTCTAAATTTTGGAAATTTTGTTATACAAGATGACAATCAGATTAGGTTCTGGGAGGATAGAGCAGTACCCAAATTTATATAACATAGCTAGAAGGAAAGGTGTCACAGTTGCTAACATCATGAGTACTATTTAGTACCTTTAAATCTATCTTTTAGAAGATCTTTAGTAGATCAAAAATTAAGATCTTGAAATAGTCTAGTTTCTCGCATTACAAATCTACATCTGAATGATCAACCTGATATCTTTACTTGGTCATTACACTCAAGTGGAAGATTTACAGTTAATTCAATGTACTTGGCAATGTTGAATTTACAAATTGTGCCACATAACAGTTATTTGTGGAAAATCAAGATTCCTCTAAAATAAAGATTTTTCTTTGTTTTCTGTAAAGGGGATCCATACTAACAAAAGACAACCTAGTTAAAAGAAATTAGCAAGGAAGTAAAAAATATTGTTTCTATGATAGAAATAAGAATATTCAACATCTCTTTTTTTTATTGTATTCTTGCTAGGTTTATTTGGAGAATAGTTCAACTGACTTTTTGTTTGGATCCCCTAGTTAATTTCACTCATATAATCGGTGATTGGTTAATTAATTTTAATGAGACCAATAAACTATTATTATTAGTGGGTGTGAGCGTCATGTGTTGGGCATATGGTTAAGCCGAAATGACAGTGTATTTGATAAAGAGTAAATTTCATAAAACTCCAGGTTTTGTGGTTCTTGTCTCACATAACACCATATATTCTGGTTTGTATCATATAACCTTAGGTTTTATGGTTATATTGTTTCACAAAAACTCATACGCATGAATTCTTATCTTAAGTGTACATAGATATGGGTTCAATTGTTGAAATCATCATTATTAAGTGAGATATACTACAGTATAATCTTTCAATATGAAAGTAAAATTTATAAGTAGAGTAACATTCACATTATTATGATATGGGTGTGGTTTTATAAAATAACATGACCAGAAAACCCAAGGTTAAGTGACACAAACCAAAGTACATGGGGTTTTATGAGAAAAGGACCCCAAAACTTAGGGTTTTCCGAAATTTACTCTTTGATAAATCACCTATTATTTTATTCATGCAGGTTATATACAGGGGCTTCTATTGGATAAGGACATGATCTCTGTTGTAGAAGGAGCAGGAGCGTACTCAGTTGACAAATGCGTGCCTTCTCTTGGAGACTCTAACAATAGAAGTTTTTTGCTAGTCCTGGGTGGAGGTTTAGCAATAGATTAAGTTTATGATGATGAATGTCTTTGCTTCATCTCAGCTTTTTGTATGGCTGGGTGGTGTGTGTATTATGTGGATGACAGTCTCCCCATAGTCAAATCATATAATAAATTACGGTCAGGTACATCTCCGGATGTAGATGCTGATACCTTTAATTTGCTTGATGAAATATAATCCATTTATTAAAAAAAAATAGTTCCTGATGAGCAGTGGATCTGGCAATTGAACTAGATTCCTCGACAACAAATAGCCTTCCCTTTAAAGGGGCAGGGGAGGTGGGAGATGAATTAGCTAAGGAAAAATCATTAAGATTTAGTTAATTAGAATCATAAATAACCTTTCAGTATCAACGGTTGACGTGGAAAGGGAACCTTAGGTTCCTTTCAAGCTTCATAACAAATCTCTGTAGTATATAATGTATTAACTATCATACAATAAAATTTTGCTTTTATCACAACTAGAGGGGCTGTCAGACAAGCTAAGACATCCCCTCGCTCTAGCTCGTTATGCTAATGAGTTAATAATGTAGCTCAAGTTGATTTACTATGCTCAGGAGCTGACTCAATATGATTTAATGAGCTTTATGTAGAAAATGAAAACCTTTTCAATTTTTTAAAAAATAAAAAAACAAGAACAAGCAAAAATATTAAATATATACATATTTTAAAATTCACATGTTTTAGATCACAAATATATCTAAAAAATGAAAACCTTTCATTAGTCATGCATGCATCTATCAACCTAGATAACTCAAATGTTCTTATATGAAAAAAGATAACACATTCAGATGAACAAAATAACTAAGTGTCCATTATAATATGTAAGAAAGAAACAGTAGGGATTCAACTTTAAGTTTGTCAATGCCAATCATTAATCACCATTAGGTTGCTGGTGCACCTACACCAAATAAAATTCTTGCATTACCATTGGAACTTGCGTTGTGTTGGGTTCTTGGTTCTAAGCAGTATGCGGTTCGTGGAGCATAGTACGAGTTAGCTCGTAAGCCAGCTCTGAGTTGGCTCAATAACTAGCTCAACTCTTTTAAAATTGAAGTGAGTCTAGTCGAGTTAGGCTAAGTTTGTCTCTGAACTGAATAAGCCAGCGAGTAATGAGTTTTATTGCCTTACACAAAAAAATGAGTTTTATTGCCACCCCTAATTGCAACACCTTTTAAGTTGTGTGGAAATAATCTAGATACAATAATTTGCATCAATTTGTTATGTTTATTGCCAACAATTTCAATTGTTGCTCCCACATTGAGAGAGATTGACATGTATTACCATGAAAAATGTATGGTGGTAAGTCTTTTCAATTGTAAGGGTTGCAATATAAAAGAAGTGTAGGTGAGAATGAAAAATTATCGCAATGCACAATAAAAGAAGGGTTGCCACAATGTTTCATTATGGTCTTATTTTTATGCATTTTCTATATCGCAGAGAGAGAATAAAGTTCATTGTTGGGGTCTAAGACCCATTCCTATTCAAGGCAGTGAGGTAAGATGTAGTATTCACATATTTTTCAATTGGATATTATCTTGGGATGGAAAAAATATTACAATATAAAACGTACATAGGATTTTTAAAAATAGCCTGAAACGCATATGCTCAACAACGATCCTAAAGGCGTGAGCAATCTCACTTTGTGCTACTCCATTGCCGCACTCTGTTACTAGCTTTGAGTGCCTGCAAAAAAACTTAAGTACATGAGGCAACCCCAAGAAAAGTTATGGTAAATGTTGTCAGAGAAACATTAGTTTAAGAAAACTAAACCTCTTCATTCCAATCACATCGCAGAGTGATCAATGCCAGAATCAGAGTCTGGACTGTCGTGCCGCCGATCATTCCAACCCATACTCCCTACATAAATGAAATAACTAATCAAGTAGTACAGAGCGCGTATACTCCTGTTGTTCAATGTTGAAAGATGTGTTTTCCGCAGAGGCATACAGGTACACCGTAGTTGAAGCCCCATCCAAGCAGAACACCAAATGGAATACCGATCAAGTAGTAACTGCCAATGTTCACATAAGCAACTAAGGCTTGTGACCCTGAACCAATTGCAACTCCTGCGGTGTAAAAACCAGTTAATTATTTGCATATAGTCTAACCAAGAAAAAAATGAAAAGGGAAGATACATTGACGAAATCGGTATCCATCTTCTCATTTCAGTGGCGTACCGGAGAGCACAGGTTGCACTCCATTGAGGAGGATGGTGAGCGCTAGAAGAACGGAAATGTCATCTACTGCATTGATCACAGCCTCACTTGACGTGAAGATTAGAGCAAGTTTGTCATGGAAAACCAATGTTAAGAAACTAATGAAGAGGCTGATAAGGAAGGATGTGGTCGTCGACACGAACGTCGCAAACCTAGCGCCTTGTCCATTCGCCGCACCGAGCTCGTTAGCTACCCTGACCCTTGTAAATGGTAAGAGAGTAAGCCACTCGGTTAACAATTTTCTGACTGCTGTTTCAGACGACATATGTGACAGTCAGTTGCTTACCCCGTGCCTGCTAAGAACCCCAAATGAATCATCATCTCCCATCCAGATAAACTCATACTGTTCAAGGCAAAAAAAAAAAGAAAAAGTTATTGTAACTTTGACAAGTTCAATATAAAAGTTAAGAGTTTTCTTAGGAGGGGAAACAATGGATAGAGAGATGGTCGCTGTACCAGATAGATAGTGCGTCCACAGCTAGTTCTGCGTTCTTCATGTACCCAGTGAGGAAAATCAATATTCGATAGTACCAATTATCCAAGCTGGAGAGCAGAACATGGGCTACGCAATGTAAGAAAGCTGCTATAGATACGGTCCGGTGAACAGGGACATGTAATGCAGTGCACTAGTACATACCACACCATGACACCTGACGAGGTGGACAGCATAACAAACTCCTTCAAGTCCACGAACGCCGATGCCGAGAACCCGATCCATGTCTCTGGGCAACCCCCGCCGAGGGCGTACGCGAGCTGCAACACCATGAATAGCGTCCAGGAAAGGTTGAGCCCTATCGCCGCGCCCAGGACCCCGAGCTCAAAATACTGCACCAGCAGCCAGGTCACCACGATGTGCACCGGGAACACCACTGCTGTGGCCACTGCGGTGACCCAGTTTTTGAGCTGGCATTGAAGAAACCTGTTGACAGGCAGGAGGATGGCGTACAAGAAGAGCGACGGGAGCATGTACAGGCTGATCAAGCCTGCCTCGCGTGATAATTGGGCGGGCATGCCCAGTGCAATCATAATTTGCTCGCTGAAGACGTAGATCGGTGCGAGGAGCACGGCGAAGGCTAGGAGAACAATCCACGAGCGCTGCATGTAGATACCCAGCATGTGGTACTGCTTTGCACCGTAGGCTTGGCCACACAACGTCTCCAGTGCACTCGCCATGCCAAGCTGAGAGGGAATTTATTTTGTAGTTAGTGATGATCATTTCATAAATTCCAAATGCAAGTAAGCTATCCATTTGTAAATATACTACCAGTGCGACCCTTTAGAAAAGAGATAATGGTGCCATGGAATTGGGAATGATACAGATTACAGAGAGGAACATTAATTGAGGTAACAGACAAGAATACCAAAATGTTATAGGGACTTTTTTGTTTATTTTTGCCACATTAAGATTGATCTCCATGTTGATTGAGAAACTTGGGAATCTTTTAGAGCATCTCTAATTATGATCTAAATAAGGTTCCAAAACTAAAATTTAGGAAGTTATTAAAAAAATAAACCTCCAACCGTTCTCTAAATGAGGTCTCTAAACATAGCAACTCTCAAAATAAGGTCCATGACTCTCCCTAAAGCCAAATTTCTATAGTTTTTTTTTACTTCCAACAAATTATTGGGTCATATGTGATATGATTTTAATTTTTAGAAAACAAATTATTGAAAGTTGTTGGAGGAAATGCCTTATTTTTACTCCTAATAGATTTTGAAACCTCCTAAATCCTATGTTTAGAAAGTAACTTTTTACATAATGATTGGAGATACTTACCTGCAGAACTGAATTTTCTATATGAAGACATGGAAGTTACTATTATGCAGTACTGCTCTCAGTTCCCCAGAAGTCAATGCCTTCGATTAGACACCAGATCACAACGATCACGAGAGCAGCATAGATAGGCAGCAAAATTAAGGAGATGTCACATACCAAGAAGCCGAAGCTCAGGCCGTCGATGACCGTGTTGGCGATAGAGAAGGCGGCGAGGTCACGGTCACCGAGGTGGCCGACGAAGGCCTGGCTGATGACGATCATGGTGTAGATCGCCAGCTGCATGAACACGGCCGGACCGACGACCTCCCAAAGCTTCTTGGACTCCTCCCACACCTCCTTGGCCAGCCGTCCTGGGATGATCTTGCCTTTCTTCTTGGACTCCGGCAGCTCCGGGAGGAGCGGGACCGCGCTCTCACTGCTCTCCATGATTCACAAGCGCCTCGCAACTGAACCAGCCAGCTAGCTAAGGAGTACTATACTGGGAAGGAGGAGTTCTGTTTTTCCTGAAGTTGTCGGAGCTGTTGACGACCAAAAGCACTGAATGCTTACTCCAACAACCCCATTTATTTTGCAGAATGGGCACAACACTTGAGCCTTGTGTTAATGGCATGCGACAGGGATGCAGCATGCTGATCAATATGCTAATGGCATGCGGCGAGGACTACGCAGCGTCGCTGCGTCGGGTTTGCACGTTGTGCAATTAATTTACTCGATCTGAATGCTTGGTCCTGTGGTTTCTGGACCATTGCGTGGGTGAAGAAGCTTGCAGATGTGGGCGCTGTCAGGTGGGCGCCTGCTTGCTCTTCGGCCCCTCACCACGCACATTTCCTGTGGCCGTGGCCCTGCCTCGCCTACGGGTTGACGTTGGCGATGACCTCGTCCACTCGACCACGGTGCAGCACTGCAGCCCGGCCTGCGGGCCTGGGAGCCCACTACTTCTGCGAACCCGGCAGTGCGCTCGTCGACGACAATATGCTCCTCCAGACGTTAGCCACGAACTCGGCGTGTCCTCACAAAACACGCCGTCTTCCGATGTATAGCGCAGATAGTCAGTAAAATTGAAGAATTGTAAGTGTACACATACCAAAAAACCGAAGCTTAGGTCGTCGATGACGGTGTTGGCGATGGAGAAGGCAGCGAGGTCTTGGTCGCCTAGGTAGCCGACGAAGGCCTGACTGGTGACGATCATGGTGTAGTCCGCCACCTGCATGAACACGCCTGGACCGACGACCTCCCACAGCTTCTTGGACTCCTCCCATACCTCCTTCGTCAGCTTTCCCGGGATCTTGCCCTTCTTCTCGGACTCCGGCAGCTCCGGGAGAAGCGGGGCTCCGCTATCACTCACCATGCATACCTGATGCCTCACTGGTGGCTCGCATCTGAACCAGCCAGACAGCTAGCTCTAAGGTGAGGCAATGGCCCAAATTGAACACGACCAAGCAACTAATGCTTGCTGCACTTCAAAACAGGCCATTTATTTTGTGGCATGGATGCAACACTTTGAGCAATACTGTATATTAGAACGTGCGGCGTGGGATTTATACGCGTGCAACTAATTCATCCGATCCGATCGGTTCATTCTTTGCTTCTTGAGCGGTCCGGGCAGATTGTTGAAGAAGCTAGTAGCAGATGTATGGTGGTGCTCGCTGGCCGCACTTATCCGGTCCCAGCCTCACCCTCCGCTTTTCCTTTTCTCTAGGGAGTTGGGCGTATTTTCCTCGCTAAAACGTTGCTCCTTTTGGTGGGTTCTAATGTGCCAAAAGGATGGCCGCCTTATTATTGTGATTTTTGAAGTGGAATTTCCTGCATTCTGATGAGCCATGCAGGTGCTGCCAACTATGCAAAACATCTTATAGTCAATGATTGGAATGCTATAGTAATAGTACTCAAGATTAACACCTGATGACGACGATTGTTCCATGGGTGTGTTCGTTTCTTGCGCATTTAATTTTAGTCTTATCCCATTAAATATTAGAATATTAATTAGAAATAAAATAAATATAGACTAATGATGAAACTTATTGTATAACCTCTAAGTTAAATAATGAGATGAATATATTAAAGCCTAATTGACAGTATGATGCTATAGTAAATATCTCATAATGATAACTTAATTAAACTTAAGAGAATTATCTCATAAATTAACCTCCAATTGTATAATTAATTTTATATTTAATCATCCTATTTAATGTTTAAAAAATTAATTTGACAATATTAAAATTTAGACAAAAAAACAAACACACCCCATATCAACGGCTGCAAGAATTTAGGGTGTGTTTGATAGGACTTATACTCAAAGTGCTTATAGTGTTAAAAGTACTTATTGTATCAAAACTACTTATAGTGCTTATAGTGTTTATTGTAGTATAAGCAGTCAATCCGTTTGACAAAACTACTTATGCTTATTTGTCCAAACTGCTTATACTGAACGAGAGGACCACCATAAACACTAAAAGCTATATTTTGTTGTTTTGTCCAAACTGCTTATGGTAGTACAAAATAATAAATTGCATATAGTTGCTTATACCCCATAAACACTTATACTATTTTGTTGTTTGACACTTCAAAGTACTTATAGAACATAAACATTTCTAATAAGCAGCAGCAAGCACTGCCAAATACAATCCTTAGACTGTCAAAGTCCAGCGGGCTTTTTACGCAACAACTGCATAATCGGCCGCGTCGCAGCATCTGCTCGTGGGCTTTAGCTTAGGACATCTCTGTGACCTCACTTTCTTATCGCATCTCCAGAGTGATCGAGCAAACAGACATCAGACATGGAAGATATGGGAAGACAGGACAAGACATTTCTTTGTTTGATCAAAATCTAATACTTCGGTGCTACGAATGTGTTTCTGAAATTAGATTAAACAACATAATATCGTGCTTGCTCGGTACAATCCGTAACCATATATAGCAACTCGTTCTCGGCGGCGAAAGATACTATGGAATTCTCTTTTGTTCCCGTGGTGGACAGAGGAGGACGTAGAAAATATGGTTGTTGGGTGGTTGCTTAGACGTAGGAGAGAGTGGTTCTTTTTTCTTACTGTTTGCTCTTTTTTTCCCAGTCTAGGTGCGATCTGGAGTGAAGTATTGTTTCTCTTGTAATGAGTATGGCTATATGTATTTTTTAATTAAAAAAGGTTAAAATATTAATATATTTTCTTTTTTAAAAAAATATGAACCAAACCACACATCCTCAGCGTGATGAACACATATAGGGTGCCGGCGTTACCCTTCATCACTAGATTCCAATAAAACAATACAAGTGTAGGAAGAGCGCACCATTGTTTCCGGCAGACTTTTTGGCCTACTGATTTGATATTAGTTGGCAATTTCCTATTACAAACAATGAATAAAATTACATATTTATCCTTCAGACTTAAGAACCTCTATCAATATATATGTGTCTGCTCAGAGAAAAAAAAATCCAGGACAATGAAAATAATGACAAATAAATCCGATTCTGAGAAAACAAATCACTTGGCAATGATACTATTAAACAACAGTACCCGTAATTATATAGCGTAGCAAGAAAGAAAGGTAATACGGCTGTTCTTAACACTATACCTTTAAATGTTTTTTCTTAGATATTTGGATGATAATAATATTAGATTATGACATGATTTAATTAGTATTAAGAATAGTTCACATTCAACTCACTCATAATGTAGATATGTTCAAATGAAACTTGCATCAGCATGACAAATTTTTAGTCAATTCTATATATTTGTTTATGATAAATAATGGAGTTATAATAGGAAACAAATTATTGTGGAAATTAAAATGCGTTTGAATGTTAAGATTTTTATGTGATATATGGATAAAGGGATGGTGTTAACAAAGAATAATCTTGCTAGAAGAAATTAAAATGGGTGTAAATAATATTGCTTCTGTCTAAGCGATAAAAGCATAGAACACATTTTTTTTTAATGTTATTATGCATGATTTCTTTGGGGCCCAATATATATTTGTTCTAGTCTACCACCACGACAAAACATTGATCATATGTCTGGTGATTGGTTAAATGAAATAGGGCCTAAGTCAAAACAACTACTACTAGTTGGAGCATCGGCTTTTTGTTAGGCTATTTGACTTAGTAGAAATAATATTATTTTTAATAAATCTTCAATTAAAACTTATATGCGGATACTTTATAGAGGAACCGATTAACTATACTTCTCGGGACAGCTGAAGAAGCATGAAGAAGATAAGAGAAAAATAAAGATCGCATGTCAACTGTTAGAGACGGTGGTAATGTAGATTTTTGTCGACTATGGATGGAGATTTTATAATAGAATTTGCTTTTAAAATCTTATCATCCGAACTGTTTTGTTGGTCGATGTAATTTCATTATCAGACATACAGAAGCGCTGCATAAATTGTAATAATAGGCTGTAGTTTGATGTCAAGCAAAAGCTGATACTTAGTTCCATTATTAAAAAAAGAATTTTGGTGAATCTTCGCCTGTCAATTCTTTTAGGCTTACTTGCCAAAACGTGGTTTCTGGTGGGCTCTAATGGGCCAAAAGGATTGCCTTTCGTGCTTTCACGCGTGGTCGCTTGCGATTGTGATTTGCCAAGTGGAATATTTCTAGTTTGTTTGTATTTTAACACATTAGTGCCGGCCCGCATCATTTCCTGACGATGCGGAAGCTGCTCCTGCATTATGCATTTATATGCTACGCCGGTGCCGCCCGCGCTATCCCGCTTGCACGAATGATCGGAAGTCTACCAGTATAGTCCACAATGTTGTACTACAATACGTTCTTCACACTTTAGTGCTCAACGATTAACACTTGATGTTGTACTCCATACGTAGAAAATAATTGAATAGAGAGATGCAAACATGCATCACAGAAATGGGACGGCGGAGAGCAAAAGGACCACATTGCTGTGCGTACGAGTCAAATGGAAACCACCACCTACAAGGTGGCTTCAAATTAATGTTGATGCCGCGTTTCAGTTGAAGACGAGAAGGGGAAGCTCCGAGGGGGTTCTCCGTGATCTGTGACGACCAAAGGCTTGGTGGTGTGCGTTTTAGGTGAAGACGGGAAGGGTAAGCTCCGAGTGGTTATCCGTGATCATTAAGGGTACCTTTGGCAGGATTTTCCTATAAAACGGAGAGTCATCGTGCCAGTCAGTCAGAGCCATCGCTATGGCGCAAGTCATCTCCATGCCCGGGAAGCCAGGCCAATCCCTCGCACTGGCCACGCGGGAGCCACCTGGCCACACGCTAACACTCGTCGTGGAGGTGCCCCTCAAGCATGGAGGCTGGCCAGGTGCGTTGTTCTCCCCTCCACTCGCCGGATCCTCCCATGGTCGTCGTCTAGGAGTTGTTCTTGGTCTGTTTGCTTGATCCCTTATCCAGGAGATGTATTGTTCCAATAAATACAAGCGACTTTCAGAGATGATGAGTTAATAATCTGGAGGGGAACATAAAGGAACCGTGGAATCCCAGATAGCTCGAAGATGGAAGGTCGGTTCGGGATGGCGGACTGGATGATCTTGGGTGAGTGAGTGAGAGAGGGCTGGTGTGTTTTGGTAGGGGGCAAATGTAACAGGATGATTTCGGCACTGTAAATTGTTAATGTTGACCATTGTAATGCAATGAGGCAGGGGTGCAAGAGTGTCCGCATCATAAAACTCTTAAAAAAAGGAGTCGTTCTTGGTGTCGGCACAAGAATGACACAGGGGTTTATGGTAACGGGAGAAGGGTGGTGGGAGCCATGATTTCGACGAGGGGGGGTCGCGCCGTCTCCTCCGCTTCTAGGAAAGAGGAGTCGCACCACCGCCATCGATTCCGGGGAGGGGGAGCTGCGCCGTCTCTATCATTTCCAAGGAAGTAAAGTCATGCTATCGTCGTTGCTTCCGGGGAAGGGGAGTCGTGCTGCCGCTTCCCTGTTTTTTTTTTTTTTGAGAGGATAACATAGAGGAGTCCATTGGGGGAGAAGAGAGGTGGTGGTAGCATTTTTGCCATATTTTTTCACCAACTTGAATGAAGGATAAAGATCAAGGACCTGTCGAGACGGTGGGCAGGATTCGCGCGAAGCTAGTTTTTCGACTTTTTTGCTCCTCGCGGAAGCACTTTCATACATTAGGAGTAGAATTATTTTTTTTTTCAAACCCTTTGGCTGGCTTATGAACAGCAGGAACAGAATTACTTTAGAATCTATTTCAAGAGTTCTGTCAAACAAGACCTAACACTTGATGTTGCGCATTTCAGTTGGATATGGGAAGAGCAAGTTCCAACTTCCAAGTGTTGGTCTTTGTCCAAACAATTTTATGGTTTAATTAAATAAAGCTCTTCATTCAGAAAAAAAAAAGTAGAACGATTACCACCTGATGTCGACGGTTGGAGGAATGCTGCCTGACAAAATTTACCGGGCAATAACGACGCCAAAATCGGCCGCATCGCTGCGTCCGCCCTCCGCCGTGGGTTAAGATAGGCTCGAGACATCTACTTTGACTCGTGTGACCTCACTTTCTTATCTCATTTCATTTTTGGTTATTTTAATATTTTAGAACTTCAGAGTGAGCATAGAGACATCGAAGATAGTATATACGGAGTAACAAACAATATTGTACTACTCGGGTAAGGACAGTTGGGACGACATGACAAGATATGTTTTTTTGTTGGATCAAAAGGTAGCACTATAACTATATAATTTTTTTCGAAACTGAAAAAATAAATCCAGTCAATCATCACATGCTCATAAATAATCTCTATCTGTAACAGCCCAAAGAAATGAATTAGTATACAGCACGAGATCGTGCTTGATCTGTACTGCAATCCCCAACCATAAATACGCACCAAAGCACACGTCCTCACTCAGCGTGAAGATATCGGCATCACCGTGTGTGTTGTATCCAAACCGTGCCGCGCTAGCTAGATTCCAAACCTACATACGCCAGCCTGCAACGCTCGTGCGCGTCTCGAGACGCACGCGGAACATCACAGGCATAAGCGCCATGGACGTGGAGGCGCGCAACAAGCAGGCGGCGCCCGAGCGGCGGGGCAACAAGGCGATGCACCACCTCCTGGTGGCGCTCAACTGCGGGATGCTGGCGCTGGGCGCCATCGGCGGTCCCCTGATCAGCCGCCTCTACTACGGCAAGGGCGGCCACCGGCAGTGGCTCTCGGCGTGGCTCGAGACCGCCGGCTGGCCGCTCCTCCTCGTCCCCGTGGCGGCGTCCTACCTCGCCCGCCGCGCGCGCGACGGCCGGGGCGCGCCGCTGCTCCTCGCGCCGCCGCGCATCCTGCTCGCCGCGGCGGGCCTGGGCCTCGCCACGGGCGCCGACGACTTCGTCTACGCCTACGGCCTCGCCTACCTCCCCGTCTCCACCTCCGCCATCCTCATCTCCACGCAGCTGGCCTTCACGGTCTTCTTCGCCTTCCTCGTCGTGCGGCAGCGGCTCACGGCCGCGTCCGTCAACGCCGTCGCGCTGCTCACCGTGGGCGCCGTCGTGCTGGGGCTGCACGTCTCGTCGGACCGGCCGGCGGGGGTGACACGGGGACAGTACTGGCTGGGCTTCGTCCTCACGCTCGGCGCCGCCGCGCTGTACGGGCTCGTCCTTCCGCTCGTGGAGCTCGCGTACAAGCGCGCCGCGGGCGGGGGGCGCGCCGTGACCTACGCGCTGGTGATGGAGATGCAGCTGGTCATGGGATTCTTCGCCACCGCGTTCTGCACCGTCGGAATGATCGTCAACAAGGACTTCCAGGTGCGTCACTCGTCCACACCTGTCTCGCATTTCTTCTACTTCCTAGTTCATGACGCCATTCGTCCACATCTAGTTGTTCCGAGTTCCAACGAGAAACGATAACAACAAACAACCAAACTAGTCGTATGCTGTTGCGTATACATCTATCTGCAATGATTTGGGTCCTCTGCTCGCGACATGTGAGTTTAGCAATTGTGTTGTCCACAGCCTTTACAAATTTTAATCACAGCAGAAACCTGCGAGTTTGTTGAGCAGAGTAATCACACTACAGAAATTAAACTTCTTTGCATGGCTTGTTCTACCACCACTTCCTTGGTCAGCAAACTGACAGAGGAATGTACGCCGGCAATCGGCAGGTTGGTAACGGCACCGGTACAGACCCCGGAAGTAGCCATCACCACCTCAATTTCCGAATCTTTCTACTGTGGCTTCGAAAAGATTGGGCCTGGCCCATTCTTTCATCAAGACTTAAGTTGCCTATCGAAAAGGATGGCAATGGGTAGAGTGCGTGGCACATACACCTTTCCGCCTTCTTGTGTGAGAGCCCGTCAGGTCCTAGTCAAGCGTTTAATCTCCTCACGTGGATCTCTCACTCTAAAAAATGCTCGCGTAGAGGGAAAAAACAGAGAGAAAAGGACGTCAATCTGTCCATTCTAATCCGAAGGAATCAACAATTGATGGATGGTGTTTGCGATGAGAGACAACGACAAAGATCACGGCTGAAACGATAAGCATTTGTTCCGAAATTCGTACACCCTTGATGGTCATGTCCAGCGGTCTCCTCAGTTAGCCTCTTTACCTGCTGATCACTCTTTTTTTCTCTTGACAATCATAAGACCTGTAGCTACGTACTGTACATGTGTATGGTGTACAGCTGAGATCCCAAAACTGCTTAAAAAACTGTCCAAACTCAGCAGAGGCTAGACTTTCAGTTGCTGCTGGTGGTGAACTGGTGACCCTCATTACCGGCATGACTTTATTCTTCCATTTTCCAATCATGCGATGCGAGGCGCAATTCAAATGGTACTTATGCAAATCATTTGTTTCTACCTTATAGACGGAAATAATATACACTTTCACAAACGAGAAGTACCCCAAAGTGCGCAATGTGCTGTTGTTTTCTCTGCCTCCCCAAAGCCGGGGCAGCCCGCACAGAGTAGTCCCTACAGAATTCCACAGTCCTTATTATCCTGTTGCTCACCTAACACAAATCATGCCATCCACCACTAACCTCCAGTCACAATATATGAAAGGACGGTGTGCCAGCACGCACTAGGAGAGGCAGGGACACCTGGGTCAGTAGGCGACTAGCGCCATTAGCGAAAGGTGGTGAGGGTGATGCAAAAGCAAGAGCAATAGGGAGGAACCCTCTGCTCCGGTCACTTGATTGAAGCACTTCACCGGCCGTCGGACTTCGTTGCTCAACCTTCATTTGCGTCTTCCTAGGGTAAAGCTTACACATATGGTGGGGATATACTGAGAAAGTAACAAAGTATGTATAGCGTAAGCCAATGGGCAAGATCATCTGTTAGCAAAGATTGGGTACACCGCTAAGTCGGCATGTGACAGATATTTTGCAAAGGCATGCTTTTGTTAAGCGACTTTGCACTTAGTTTCTCTTTATGTCCTAGTTTTATCTTTCTATGCACAAGGCAGAGGGGAGCGCTTTGCACATTCAGACAGTAGTATAATTTTGCTCTACAGTTTATCTGAGCGGAGGCGAACTGCATGCGTTGTTTAATTATTGTGTTGCAGGCGATCCCGAGGGAGGCAGGCCACTACCAGCTGGGCGAGACACGGTACTACACGGTGCTTGTGTCAGCGGCCGTGCTGTGGCAGTTCTTCTTCCTGGGCGCGGTGGGCGTCATCTTCTGCGTGCACACGCTGCTGGCTGGCATCCTCATCGCGGTGTTCATCCCCGTCACGGAGGTGGCCGCCGTCATCTTCCTGCACGAGCGGTTCAGCAGCGAGAAGGGCGTCGCGCTGGTGCTCTCGCTCTGGGGCCTCGCGTCCTACTCCTACGGCGAGTGGAGCGAGGCCAAGGCCAAGAAGAAGATGGAAGCCAACGGCGAGGCCCAACAAGCCTCTTGATGATTTGTCCATACATGGATTCTTTCTACTCTCTGTCTTCCCTGAACCGCCTACTATTCGTCGTGTGCTTTGGACGGCCACTGAATGGTCTTCGGGTCATCAGTTCAGTGGGCAATAGTGTACTGCAGCATGGTGCATGGAAGCATCATGCTAGAGACACATACGAACAACTCGTTACGTGTCGGGGGAGCCGCTTAGCAAATTGGATGGGTCTTGTAATTTCCCGGTCTGGAAAGGATATGAAATTCAGACGGACAAAAATGGGATCGTTCTTGACGATGCCACAAAAATATAGTTAATATCTGACTTGGACTCTATCTCTATTATCGACAAACTATTGTACTGAAGTACCTTGTGAGATACGAAGATTATTGAAGAAATGAGATGTTTTTTTTTTTTTGCCCATACGAACTTGTAAGATGGTAACACTAGTTACAATACATGTGCACGGCACACACGTATAAATACTTTAGAACACGTTATCATGGTCAGAAAAACAGTTTTAATAACATGTATAACTATATTGTTTAAATAAATATATTAAAAGATTATATAATACACTTCAATCGAAATATTCGAAGATGATGTAATGTACTGTTTAATGATAATATAATCACAACTAGGACTATTACTGGATGTTGAAAGTTTGAATCAATATAAATGTCACGTCTCTTGATTGATTTCGGAAAGCATTTTACCGAACCAAATATCCATCGATTTTTTAAGCATCGACGTTTCTTGATCATATCAATGATGAGCACACGGAGATATCCGCCGTGGCGCGAATTCGGCGATACGTTATGGCATGGGCCACCATGGACGACTTTGTCGATATGTGTCACGCCACGAGCCGTTTTCCGTGAACCTCCCGGCTGCCCTCTAGCGCTCCCGCCGTCAGCGTGCATGAGCGTGACGCCATAGCTGTAGATCATAGTTGACCTATGATTTGCAGTGTTCGGTTTTACTAGCTGGAGAACATTTTCGATGACGCCTCGCGGCGGCCATATATATGCAGCATGCGCCGGAACAGGGTCGCGGAACCGGCCGCCGAGATGATCTAACGCTTTGCCGGAGCCCGGAGGAGAGACGAGCGCTGGGGAACTGGGCCGAGGGAGTCGCTCACGCTGCGGACAAGTGGGAGGGGGTGGGCGCTGCCGGTCGCCGGCTTGATTGGTTTTCTGACCTGAGACTGGGCCGATCGACGTGACGTTCTGTGATGTAGCGAGACATAACACGAGCTGAGCAGCGAGAGGGGATGAGTCCAGCCGAAGATGGCCCATACCATAGCCGCCAAGCAGACGATGCTGAATTCTTCGTACCGGGATTTTTTTTTTTTGAATTGTCCGTACCCGGAATTGACCGGTGAACAGGACGGACATGTTGCGGTTTGTTTTGAAACTACTAGACACTGTAGGGGTGTTGTTTTCGAGCCAATCGATGCTCAAAACAAAAAAACTGCTGTATATGGAAGATATTTGGAGGACATAAAGGAGCTGGTCAAACAGGATAATGCTGTGAGGAGATCGGTCAACAGAGATCATAAGTCTGCTTCATGTACATGACAGCGTGATCTACCAGTAGCTCATCATAAAGGAAGGGATCTGAGGGACCCGCATGGGCACGCTAAGTCTCGCTCGTGCAGAAAATGTCAACCTGAAAAAAGGCAACGGAGCCCTTCGTGCATCTCACTGCTGGACGCTGGTTGTATAAACCCACTCACTCACGCTCTGTTTGGGCAGTGGCTGGCTTACTGCTCGCCTCGACACGGTATATCCAGCTACAACGACTCAAGTATCAGATCGGCATACGCTGTACGCGCGCGGCTCACGCCTCGATCATGGAGGTGGAAACACCAGCGCATCAGCGCACCAGCGCCACCTCCAGGGCGCTCCGCAACCCGCTCCTCGTCGTCAACTTCATCCTCATGGTGGTGGGCACGGCGGGCGGCCCGCTCTGCCTCCGCGCCTACTTCCTCTACGGCGGCAACCGCAAGTGGCTCTCCAGCTTCCTCCAGACCGCCGGCTCCCCGCTGCTGCTCGTGCCGCTCTACTTCTCCTTCCGCCGCCGCAGCCGCGTCACCGACGCGAACGGCGGCGCGCCGTCGTTGTCCACGACGATGACGAAGCCCAGTACCGGCATCAGCACGCGCTTCTTCCTCATGACGCCGCGGCTCCTGGCGGCGTCCACGGTGATCGGCGTGCTGATGGGCCTGGACGACCTGCTCTACGCCTACGGCCTCGCCTACCTGCCCGTGTCCACCTCCTCCATCCTCATCTCCACGCAGCTGGCCTTCACGGCGGGCTTCGCGCTGCTGCTC
Organism: Eleusine coracana subsp. coracana; assembly: GCA_032690845.1. Classification (NCBI taxonomy): domain Eukaryota; kingdom Viridiplantae; phylum Streptophyta; class Magnoliopsida; order Poales; family Poaceae; genus Eleusine; species Eleusine coracana. The sequence continues at coordinate 50,673,393 of CM064427.1, read as the reverse complement.
GTGCGCCAGCGGTTCACGGCCTTCTCCGTCAACGCGCTGGTGCTGCTCAGCGTGGGGGCCGCCATGCTCGGGATGAACGCCAGCGGGGACCGCCCGCCGGGTGTCTCGGCCGCGCAGTACGGCGCCGGGTTCGCCATGACGCTGGGCGCCGCCGCGCTGTTCGGGCTCATGCTGCCCGCCATGGAGCTCAGCCAGGCGCGACACGCCGCGCGCGCGGGGCCCGGGGCCTTCAACTACGCGCTCGTCATGGAGATGCAGCTCGTCATCGGGCTCGCTGCCACGGGCTTCAGCGTTGTCGGCATGGTCGTCAACAATGATTTCCACGTAAGTTTTTTTTTTCAGCTGCCACTTTCCACTTTCTGTGGCTACGACTACGACGCCCAGGCCCCATGCCCCATGCCCCCATGTTCACTTCTGCATCCAACTTGCCACTCAAATTCCTGATGCTTCGATTCCTTATGCCTCGATGTGCCGCTTCTATTTGTGGTAGATCCCATGTCGAATTCGTAATGCTCCAAAAGTCTCAAGGTCGATCGCCTGACTCGAAGTACGTCGATCAAGCAAATCATTCCTGAAACTAACGATTTTAATCACCAAGCCAAGTTGTGCCCGCTGTCAGCTAGATCTTGCCCAAATATTTTCCTTAGTGTTACCAACCTAATAAGAGCCAAAAACTTGAAATAATTATTTATTGTAGAAAATCACTCAACTTAAGATCTCTAGTTCATTTTATAAGCATTTTTTCGAATTGGGAAATTTCCTTATTTTTATGGTATATTTCCGCATATTAATGCAGTACAATCAACAACGTGCCATTCATTTTTTTAGATATTGCTACCAAGTACCAACAGATTATTGGCAGAAACATTACTCGATCTAGATGAGTTTCTTTTTTCAATGAAGTAAAAGAGTGGAGTTCCTTTTGTCATCCTTAGTGATCTCATCAGTAGACTGCTAGTAAAAGGCATTCGACTAAGTACGCAAAATATTGTAAACTACTGTGGCCACTAAGGCATTTTAACTTTATTTTATCCGTAAAATCGTACACGTTATTGAGCTCTTGCAAGATTGAGGACCTTTTTTGTAAAAAGAAATGCCTTCACAACACGTTTTAATTTGAAAGATAGGCTAGAAAAGGATTGAAAAATAGTCAGTGCTGTGACCGTATTTCGGCTTTGGATGATTGAACAAGTTGTGTACGCATATTCTTTCTCGAACAGGGTGATAGAAGTTCCTTGCAAAAACACAACTCCAGTCGTCTGTGCTGTGACCAAATTTCTTCTTTGGACTGAACAAGTTGTGTGTGCAAATTATTGCTTCTCGAATAGGCTGATCATGTCACGTGTGTAGAACTAGTCAGATATAGAGTTTCCTTGCAAAAACACAACTCCAGTCGTCGTCATTGTACAGCAAGATCTGCCACTGTGTTGCGGAAGTTTGGTCACTAGCAGCAGTACTTCTGAAATAGTGCAAGCTGATGCTCAGACTGATTTAGATGCAAAAATGCAGGCAATCCCAAGAGAGGCGCGGGAGTTCGGGCTTGGCGGCCAGTCGGGGTACTACCTGCTCATGGTCGGGTCGGTGCTCGTGTACCAGTGCTTCTTCCTCGGCACCATCGGCGCCATCTTCTTCGGCTCGGCACTGCTCGCCGGCGTCGTCGTGACCGTGCTCATTCCAATCACCGAGGTGCTCGCCGTCATGCTCTTCCGTGAGCCGTTCAGCGGCACCAAGGGCGTCGCCCTCGCGCTCTCGCTCTGGGGCTTCGTCTCCTACTTCTACGGCGAGGTCCAGACGGCCAACAAGGCGAATCGCCAGGCCGACAAGGCCCCAGGCGCAGCGCATTTGGACCCGTAGATATCGCATATATTATTTGGGCATATCTACACCCTGCATTTCCTCGTTTGCTTTTACCTCGGTATACTAGAGGAAATAATAAGTAGGCAATATCATATCCTAGTATAGAAGTACGACATCATACATGGAGCCTGTGTATCTCCGAACTGAACTACGAAGTTAAAAAGGATGATGCAATATAGAGGTGTTTCAAACCACAGCTGCACAAATGTGCAAGTGCAGCACTTATTCAGCTGCCCGGTGTTCATAAGCGTAGCTGGAAGGAATTGCCTCTCGCCCAGTCGCCCTCTCTTCACGCGGAGGAGACGAGCTGTTCACGGCGGGCCTTGTTGAGCGCCAGGAGCCTGTCCCTGTCGGGCAGGGCCGCCTTGATCATGTCAACGGCGAGGAACCGGTCAAACCAGGCCTTCATCAGAGGCAACTCCTCGTCGGTGACGACGCTGGCGCCGGACACCTCCTCGATGACCGGGAGCCAGTGCGCGAACCACCCGACGATGATGTCAAGGTAGCCCACACTGTCGCCACCAAAGAACTTCTTCCCCTTCAGCGCCGTCTCCAGGGTCTTCAGGCACTGCTGGGCCTCGTGCACCACCTTGCGCTGCGCCTCACCGGTCGTGACGAAGATTGGGTACAGAGCAGCGTTACACTGGTTGGAAGCACATTCATTTAATTTCTGCCATTAGATCGATTGTTGCATCTAGGACTAATATAATAGTTCGTCGTACACAGAGCATACGCGTACCTTGTCTTCGGCGAACCTGGCCCAGAACCTCGCCTGAGCACGCTCGTAGGGGTCGACCGGCATCAACGGGTAGCCGTCCTTCGACGTTTCATCGATGTACTCGACGATGATGGTGGACTCGGCGATCGGTTTCCCGTCGTGCACGAGCACCGGGATCTTCTTGGTCACTGGGTTGTAGCGGAGCAGCGCCTCGCTCTTGTTGCCGAGATCCTCGTCGACGTACTCGTACTCCACTCCCTTCAGCCGGAGCGCCCACTCCACGCGGATGGCCATCGGGCTCGCCCACATGCCGAACACCTTCACACCCTTCTCTGCCATGGCTGGAGCTCCGTGTTGCTTACCTGCTACTCTTGCAAGAAATCTTTGCTCCTATGTAGATCTGGATAGCAATGAGAAGTCAACAGTTTGATCACGGGTCATGCTTGTCTTCCAAATAGTCAAGACCCATTCCGAGAATAGTATTCAGAAATTATTAATCTAGACAGTGACACGGAGTGACGGAACAGCTTGGGTCGCGACGCAGGGCATGTAGGACATAGAAAATATATACTGGTGCCTCCTGGAATCCTGGTGCTGACTTCAGGGTAAAATGTAAGTACTCTTGTTCATTTTTTTGTTGTCCTTGGCTAGCTCAATTTTAAGCTAACCAATGACAACAAAATCAGAATGGAGGGAGTACATACCAAATCCACATATATAGGCTAAAAAAACAGAGAGCTGATCATTTGGTTTTCTTTGAGAATGTGATCAGGGAAAAAAAAAACTGAACGTGAACAAGACTTGCAAACACCCGCAACCTTTGCAAAGCTACATCGACAAAACAAGACAAATAAGAATATCGGTAGGCATATTGCATTTCCCCGTCTCATACAATCTGTTGCATTTGTTTATTTATCTCCCCTCAAGCTCCAAGCAGCACAAAATTTTACCATCAGAGCATGTCAATTGCTCTTGTAAACACAACTGGCTCCAGTTATTTTTTATTAGCATGTTACATCATAGAGCATGTGAATAGAAAGGCTTCATCAAACAGCCCTTGCTCTTCAACTGGACGGGCAGAGATGGCATGGGCACATGCTAGATACTAGTACCACGGCAAAACCGCTCCAGAAATGCACCTCTTATTGTCATGAGCAAGTTCTGCTCGGGGTTTCCCCATCAAAAAAGACTTTACAATACTAGTACCACGGCAATACCGCTCCAGAAATGCACCTGTTATTGTCATGAGCAAGTTCTGCTCGGGGTTTCCCCATCAACAAAGACTCTGTAAAGCTTCAGCGACGTTCCTTGATATCCTTTCTTGAATTGGTTCCTGCATTTTACAAAACATTGTTCTAGGTATTTGTTCATCTGCTAAATCAGAGGCCCAACCAACAGTATTCAACATACCTGTGTTTCTGGGATATCGAATTTTGAATTGGTAATTGTTTCAAACAGGAAAATGTACCTACAGTGGAAATTATCAACAGAGCTATTATTCAATTAGAACAGAGTATCATGCTGGCATCACTTTCATGTACATACATACAAACAGAAAGTTTTTTGTTGTGGAAATAGAAATAGACATACCGCCAAGCTAGTTCACAAACCAGATCTTCTGGAGCATCGGGCAGAACCTATGTGTTTTAGAGCAAGCAACAATCATAAGATTCAGCTGGCTTGTTAGAAAAAAATATCTGTAAGCAGTTTTAGTGAATGAATATGAAGCAAATATACCGCGTCTTCATATGGATTGCAATTGTTCTTAAACCATAGCCTTAAAAACTCCTGTAAAGTATAAAACCCTCTTAAGCAAACTCCGTTGTGAATAGGCCAAAGTAACATCACATAAAAATACCCAACGCAAGGCTGTGTATGAACTTAAGGGTGGTCACCTTGTCAACATTCTCAGGTTCAAGACCAGACTTGAATCTCTCTTCATATGAACTAGCAATCCAATATCTGCTGGAATCAGGAGTATGAACCTGTTTGTCAAAAAATGAGACCTATGTAAGCCATGCATCAGACTTTAGACCTTTAATTCGGATATGAAGTAGTGTTGAACTGCTTTTATGGCATCATTACACACAAAGCAGCAAGCATATGGTTATACATCAGTTTCTGGGTGAAACAAACACATGGTTTGCAGATATGAAATACTGAGATGATAAAAATCATGATGAAAACACAACCTCATCAATCAACATGATTGTCCCATCATCTGATTTTCCAAACTCGTACTTTGTGTCAACTAGAATTAGTCCATTCTCAAATGCCACTTCCTGCAAAAGGAAATCCAAAAGAGGATCAATAAGTTACAAAAACTCGATCCTAATGCAGCTTAACAAAGAAGTACGCTCTCTGTTTTTTTATTTCCTGACGTATGGACAACTACTACAATTTGCACTAAATAGGTTGTACTAAAGTCAAGAAAAGAAAAATGGAGGTAGTTGTTTGCTTGGCCAGAAAGTGAGCTACACTCTATCTGAACAACTATGGCATCCAACAGAATAATACGAAGATAATTATTGTCGTTATAATCTGAAGAAACAAGCTACAGAGAGTAAAATTAAAGGTCTGTCAAAAGCATAATTTGAAATGATGCAAATCCAATGTTCCCAGAGTTTGCCAGTGACAACAACAAGAACTAAGCCTTTAATCCCAAGCAAGTTGGGGTAGGCTAGAGATGAAACCCCCAAAAAACCCAAGCATAAGAGCAAAAGAAACAAACAAACACAAGAAAGAAGGCAAAGAAGAAAAGAGGTGAGAAATACCATACCTGTCCATATTTGAACTAGACATAGAACTGAAACACCACGGAGAAGCAAGAAATACCATACCTGTCCATATTTGAACAAGCTTAAGGCTTTGCTTCTTGCTTCATCAAAATCTTCCTTTGACATCAGCCCTAAACTGATTATCTGCAGAATGCCATAGCAATGTAAGAGCTTACTTTTTGAGGCAAAAACGAATTACCCAAAAAAGGTGATGCAACTATGCAACAACTTTCACATGCCAAAGCCTACAAGTTAGAAATTCTCAAAGATTGTGTCTAGTACAAAATGCAACCTAGATAACTATAGTAAGATCGAGAAATCAGAAATCATTCACAATTCACAGACTCATAGATTATCCATTCTTGCCAAACTATTATAATAAAACTACAGAAAATAAATGGATAATTAAACAAAAAAAAGGTAATTTTTCGCTCTTTAATCTTAGAGCATTCATCCTTATCCTATGTAACCCACAACTATAGCCTATCAGCAGCTGTAATTCTGTAGATATTATGAAAAAAATTTAAAAAAATAATGAGAAATAAATGCCTCATCCGGAGTGACAGGGACATCATGATCCACAGCTTTTGTTGTTGGTGTGAGAATATTTGTTGACAGCCTCTGATTTTTTACCATACCTGGAATGAAAAACCCACTCACTACTCACAACAAAAGGGAAAATGGCTATTATATTGCATAAATATATGGTAGCATACCATTAGGAAGTGCATTTCCACAATAGTTCCTGATACCCTTATCATAGGCTGTCCACAAAGATGTATCAGTACTGCCTGTAACATATCCCCTCACTGAAAATAAATATTGCAAAGGTAAGATTAGTGAAAAAGATAAATAGAGTAAAATGATAAATTAACTGACTAGTGCAAACAACAAAATTCTGCATACTGTAGAAATAATTAACATATGCAGCAAGCCTTAGGTCTCACCAACAAATTCAACTGGAAAAACTGAGCACCTTTTGGCAATTGTCACATTCTTATCGGGAGAAGACACTACTGCATTTGGAGTAATATGGCGGGTCCTATTGAACCACCAAAGGCTTGTTTCATTCAGAACCTGAAATCATATATACGACAGTATGTCACAAGAGTTGATCAGGGAAATAAATAATTTATTACTCCAGCGTTGTAAGCTTCGAGATTTCATTACATTGGTAAAGACCATGGCCCAACTTAAAAAACGACTGGTAGAACCACAGTAGCTGAAATTCTAGACATGACCAGGAACACAAACTTGTGACAATTTCAGGTCATAATCTTAGAAGGACATTATCCAAAATCCCTAGATCAGTCGACTCTCCAAAGCAGTTTATGCATCACATTGTTGATTCATCATGTAAAACCAACATATGCTCATCAGCCCTAGCACTGAAATTAACAGCAAGGTAGGAGCATACCTGCCCTTTAAACGGGATTGAAGCAAGGACGCGGTCGAACGCGCTCTGCCGGTCAGTGGTCACGAGCACCAGGTGCTCTCCGCTCTCGTAAACATCCCTCACCTAAGCATCGAAACATCAAAGGTCACGAACCAAAACCATCTGAAAATCCCCGCGGTGGATGGCAGGCCAGCGGGAACTGCGAACGCTCGCTTACCTTGCCCTTGGCTGCGAGGCGGAGCCCACGGACAGCAAGGTCGAGGCGGGTCTCCCCGAGGCAGTTTCCCATGGCACCGCGTGCGGCAAGCAGGACGGCATCGCGGTGCCCCGGGTCCGCGGCGAGGAGAGAGGTCGCCGCGCCGCCGCCAGCCGCAGCGAGGGGCGGGGCACGGGGAGGAGAGGAGGAGGTGGACATAGAGAGGTGGGAGAAGTGAGCGGGGAGTGAGCAGATGGAGGCCCCTAGCCGTAGAAGAGGTTTGGCCGGTCTAGCGGCGGCGGCGGGCGGCGCGGTGGGGGACATGGAGGCAAGAGGTTTTGCGGCGGGTGTTTTCGGCAGATGCTGCGGCGCGAGGTTTTGGTGCAGGTGCCGCCGTCGGCTGTGCTCGCTCTTGCCGTTACAGTCAGACTAGAGAAAGGCGATGTTGGATACTGGACGGGATAGATTCCTCGCCGATATTGCTTCAACGGGTGACAGGACGGGTGAGCATTTCTCCATCTTAAATTCTCTATTCTCCATCTAAAAGAAAAGGGACATTTGCTGCACGTTTGACCCTCCTTTTGAGGATCACTAGTATATTTTTATATGAAATAGAATCAATTATGCAAGTCATTTTTTAAAAAATAGGATCAAACATGTGAACTCTAGAAAAAGGGATCAAACATGTAATTAAACTTGAAAATAAGATTGTTGGCACAATTGTCTAAAAAGAACGTCCATTTTACTTTTAAAATAGTATACTTCGTTTGTTTTAAGCTCTAGTACTAACGAAAACCTTGATCTGATTTATCCTCTCAAACTATTCATATAGATGTAATATACCTTCAACTTTTTTTTTTGTTTCTCGATGTAAATGTAAAGTTTTCTTTTCTAGGTTTTGTGGATGTGTTGACAATAATTAGTTAATATTATTATCATAAAAATAATAATTCAAGAATATTTACATATTTTTATATTTATATCGATACTATTAGATACTTTTAAATTATAAAAAATATATATAATAAATTTATAACATAGATCACACTATAAGATACAATCATGTAAAATATAAGATTTGAACTTAAATTATGCATAAAAAAGATATAGTTAATTTAGAAGATAGATTATACCAACTCGAATATTTTGAGAGAGCATAACTTTATTCAAAGGCCAAACGGATAAATTAAACTAATAGAGTGAGCAAACTAGACTTCAGCAAACATGTTTAAACAATTATTTGTCATCGACTCATGTTCAATAGAGGACTATTATCCTTTTCATAAATTTGGATAGCATGGTTATCATTTAGAGCTGGTGCATTAGCATATATTATTGTGGGTTGTTTCTAGAAACAATGTGTGATCTTATTATCATTTGTGTCTTCTTCTTTATGACGACTATAATTTTTTACAACAAAAAACAGTAGCATGCACGTAAGTTTAGCTTAAAAAAGCTATTAATTTTTTTTTATCGAACACGCAGGAGAGCTGTGCATCTTTGTATTAAGATGAAGAAGAAAGTTCCAATACAACCCAATCTTAGGACTAGTCTCAAGCGAGTACCTAGTTTGCAACTTAATCAAGAGAATTTCAATTGTACAAGGGGACATAGTCCCCCTATTAGGGATGGAGCTTTGTTATGGCTAAAGGTGGCCATGGATTTCCTTGACTTTCCACAATTTTGTTAAAATTCATTGGTTTCAATGCTTAACTAACAAAATATATACTAGGTTGACCTCCATTACTAGTAGTTTAACAAATAGGCTGCCTTCCCTTTTAAAACCCGCTCAAACTTCATCACTATTCCTATGACCACAATTAAGCTTTCCCGCTAGTAGCAATTCTTATTAGGCTTTCAATATAAGCCGAGTAATATTCTCCTTTTAAAAAAAATATGTTCTATATAAATATTATTTTGTTAATTTAACATCGATAAAGGGAGTTACAATGACAATAATTTACTCTTGTAATACTAGTTCTTGATAGTGACTTAGTTTTGGTCACAAAAGTGTTATATTGGTTGTGACATCATTGAAACATAAGTAAGAGTTTCATATGAGCATTTTTATATAGTAGAAAACAATTTTAACTCAGGTAGCTGAGCCCTAGAATGAAAGAAAGAGCTTGTCGATGTTGATCCAAGGTTTGCATAATCAATCCGACCAGTAGAATGATTAATTAAACAAAATTTGATTTTGAAAGTAGAGATTGATTTTACCGGTTTTGCTGATTAACGTACTGAAACCATTTTTGTTAATATATTTTTGAATACATAATTTTAAATTTAAATTTTATCAATTTTAACAGTTAACTTGTTGGTTTCAGTTAACCGATGAGTTTTATTAGATACATATTTTTTAAAATTTTAAAATCTTTTAAATCAAAATTGAGATTTAACCGATTCCGACCATTTTACAATTAACCACGATTTTATTGACCCTAAGAGCATCTCCAGCAGAGTTGCTAAAATTGAAGACCTAAATTTTGCTTTAGGTATAGGAGAGAGAAGATATAGGCATTTATTTTGTGTTTTGCTCCAGCAAAATACCTAAAACAGAATACCTATAAATTTTTCTAAAAATTCTCAAAACCTTGAGGACTTCTCCATAAAAATCCCTAGACACATAAAAGTACTGAAAAATTACAACTTTTGGGGAGGCCTTTTTAGTAAAATAGCTCTAGCCTTATTCATCCATACTCGCCAAGCTCGGTGGAGATCTCAGCTTGGTACATCGCTGTCTAATCTGACGCGTCATCCTTCTTCATCCACTCAGTGCCCCCTCCCTTCTTCGTCCGCCTCCCTCAACACCTTCCTCGCCCTTCTCCCTCGACGAGAAGCTTGTCGCGCGACCCTCCTCCACTGACAAGAGCCATGACCCACCACTCTCCTCTACTGACAGAAGCCTCGGTCTACCGTCTTCCTTGCTCTTCTCCCTCAATACGAGTCCCGGTGTGTCACCCTCTACCCCGGACGAGAATCTCAGGCCACCGCCCTCCTCTCCGTCGGTGGCTTGAAGTGGCCCAGGTGACCTGGTGGGAGGCAAGGGGGCGCGACAAGGTCGCCTTCGTTTTTCATGGTGGCGTCGTCCGCTGGAATCAAAGAGACTATGAGGCGGGCGACGAAAAATCAAGTTATGAAATGTTCTGAAAGGTGCAGTTGGTCTCTCCCACCATTGCAATCAACTTTAGGTCTCGAGATGTAGGATTGGTAAATTTAGATCATAGAGGAAGGATTTTAGATCGATTAATAAAAATTTTAGATATAATAACTCTGCTGGAGGTGTGTTTTGTTAGTTTTTAAATATTATGATAGTAATTTTTAGAAATAGCAATATAACAAGTCTGCTAGAAATGTTCTAAGTGATCCCTCAAACCCTCTCGCGTTGGAACTCGAATCAGCTACAGATTCGAAGTGGAAGACACGACAATGGTACAAGCAAAATAAATTCGAAACCCGAACAACGCCTTGCCGGTACTCCCACGCATCGCTCGTGAGACTTCTTCCTGCATAAATCATCCAAGATAAATTATCCAAGAAACTACTCGCCTCCACGAAGCTCCGACGTAAATTTCAAGCGTTGTGCTGCCTGACATCCCGGAGTCAAGAAAACCAGCGCCGTTCCGAGCACACGTCCCCTGGAAAAATCCTGCGCGGTGCATGCGAACTGCCTTCCCCGTCAAGCTCGTTCGTGGTACTGGTCGGGTCGTCCCTGCCCCAACCGCAACGCCAGGAACCGTCGCGTTGCGTCAGGTCCCGTGATCCGCAGCCCGACACCATCACGCCGGTCGGTTCCGCCCGTACGCTGCAAGAGCACGCGGCGCCCGTCCCCAAAAGCCCGTGTCTTCTCCCGTGCTCGCCGCCACGATCCGCCGATCCGACACGGGTCCGCGAGCGCCAACCCCACGCACGTTCCCCACCCCACTAGCCCACCGTCCTCTTCCTCCGTCCTCACCTCCCCTCTCCTTTTTCCACCGCCCTCGAGCCCCTCACCTCCCAATCCCCCATCTCGCACCACCAACCGGACCTTCTCGATCCAGCCCGCTCCCGCTGATCCCTTCTTCCACCCCCATGACCCGCAAGAAACGGAAGCACGCAGCCGCCATCTAGCCCCCCCCCCCCCCATCCCCGCGCATGGAGTCGCTGCCGCGGAAGCGCAAGGGCGCGCGGGGCGCCTGCTCGCTGGCCGGATCCTTCCACGACGCGCCCGACGCCCGCAAGCGCACCTGCCGCGAGCCCAAGCCGCGCCCCGAGAAGAAGAAGCCCCACGCCGCCGATGACGAGGCCTCCGCCCGGGGCGCCGGCGGCGGCGTAGTGATGACGGCGCCCCCCGCGAGCGGGCGGGCGGCGCCCGACAGCCCCACCCGCGGTCTGAAGCGGAAGCTGGGCTGCATCGAGTCCGCCACGCGGATGGGCCGGAAGAAGCGGCTCGAGAGCGAGTACGAGCTCGGCGCCGAGATCGGGCAGGGCAAGTTCGGCTCCGTCCGGATCTGCCGCGCCAAGGCCGGCGGCGAGGAGTTCGCCTGCAAGGCGCTGCCCAAGAACGGCGAGGAGACGGTCCACCGCGAGGTGGAGATCATGCAGCACCTCTCGGGCCACCCCGGCGTCGTCACGCTCAAGGCCGTCTTTGAGGACGCCGACAAGTTCTACCTCGTCATGGAGCTCTGCAGCGGGGGTCGCCTGCTCGACGAGATTGCCCGGGAGGGCAAGTTCTCCGAGCAGCGCGCCGCCATTGTGATCAAGGACCTTATGGCCGTCGTCAAGTACTGCCACGAGATGGGCGTAGTGCACCGGGACATTAAACCGGAGAATATTTTGCTCACCAAGACAGGGAGGACCAAGCTTGCAGACTTTGGACTCGCTGCACGGGTTACTAATGGTAAATTTTTTCTAGTTTTTTGGTTTGAAGTTCAAAGATATGGCAGTGTTCTTGTGGTCACATTGTGATGGATTTTGCCAACAAATTAGGAAGAAGCATGGCTGAATTTAGCAGTAGTGAGTAGGAGAAAAAGAAGTCCAGAAGATCCACTGGAAGTCCGCATTGGGTCATATGCATCTTTGTATAATATAATGTGCTGTTTAAGATACATTTGGTAGCTTTAGAAACGCCTCCATCTAACATTTCAACAACTTATTATGTTACTCCAACTCAATGGTGGTGCCAATGTCTTAGGTTTCCATAGTTCCGCTGTATTACATCAACTATCTATATTATCATTTTTACCGTGACTACTAGCATTTTTGCAGGTTGCCCCCATATATGTTGCTGTATCAATTAACATGATTCATATGAGTTGGGAGTCAGCTAACTACTAGGTTGAGTCATCCTGGCTTGGTTGTGTCTAAAACCAAATGAGTCTAACTCAACCTTACTTCAAGCCATGAGCTTCCTCATGTCTGGAGTCCCCCTTAAGTTGGCGACAGCCCATGTATGGTCTATTTGGAGTCCTTTCTGAGTTGGATCTGACAATTGATATGATGTTTGATGTGGTACTCTATAAGAAGAAATGCTGTCTGGAAATATTTATTCTCTGAGCTCAAGGTGTGTTTTTGGAGTCATAAGTTGATAGCAAGTGTTTATTTGCGTGTCAGCTCCTCTTGCTAGGTATGATATGAGAATTAAACCTGGTACCAGGCAATTCTTAATTGAGTTTGATAGTTTGCTTAAAATCTCAAGATTAAGTACCTACCTACATTTCAACATTAAAATGCCAATGCCGCTTCCTGAGCATTTCAGACAATTTCATGTTTCTTTACTGGTTGTATAAACTCAAATGAAGTAGGTAGAGAGGATTTTACTACTTTGGATCACTTGCCAAAGCAATGTGAGAGTAATCAAATTTTATACTTAAATAGATGTCTGCTTCATAGTATTTGTCTAGTCCATATGTTCTGCCTATTTAAGTTGGTGCAGTGCTGCATACATGTATGATCAATTGCATGGTAGGCTCAAGTAGAATGTTCATGGTACTTCAAAAATAAATGACCTTGTGTTCTTTTACTATGAAAGAAAACGGTGGACACCAGTGTGTCATTCCATCTTGTTAGGCAAGCCAACAGAATCAAAGCCTGGTGCTGGTTCATACTTGCAATGCTGTTTTGTTTGGGAGTGTTGTGCCTATTACTATCGTTTGTTGACATAGAAAATCAATTTTTGATGTGCAAAACTTGCAACAGTGACAAGATGACCTTAAATAACTTTAAGCATTATGGCATTGTCCTTGAGATCCAATCGTGACCTGACTGAGGCCCAACATGGTGTTCTTAGCATAATGAATCATGCCATATTTCATGTTCTGAATTGACTAAATCGTTTTGATGGATTAGAAAATGGTGCAACATCTGAGTTGTATAGGCAAAGGGGCATTGGTTCTTGCTAATAGATGCTTAATTCTGTAACATGCTGTTGAATTGTAGCAGTTTGAAGATATTCAGCTTTGCTTCTAAGTATCTGCTGTCCACACTAATGTGCTATGTGCCTGCCCTGTATTATTGCTTTGCTGCTCTCACTCCTTCAATTGTTTATAACTTCAATTTTCATATCCAGATGAGCACAGCCACATAACAATGTGACAGTGGAATTTTTCTCTATTCATGTTGTACACTTGCTAATGTTTGATGCATGCGATCAGGTCAGAAATTGTCTGGTGTTGCTGGGAGCCCAGCATATGTGGCACCTGAAGTTCTTTCAGGAAGCTATTCTGAGAACGTAGATATTTGGAGTGCTGGTGTGCTACTCCATGTACTACTGCTTGGTTCACTTCCATTTCAAGGAGGTTCTCTGGATGCTGTCTTCGAGGCTATAAAGACAGTAGAGCTTGATTTCAACAGCAAACCATGGGAATCCATATCAGGCCTTGGCCAGGATCTTATTGGTCGAATGTTGAGTCGAGATGTGTCCTCTAGAATTACTGCTGCTGAAGTTCTTAGTAAGTTGAAATTCCAAAGAGTTTCTCATCTAGCATTACATTTTATGTTACCGGTATTTATTGATGCTTATTACAGGTCACCCATGGGTCCTGTTTTACACAGAATGTCCCCTGAAGGCTGTAACTGCTAATGTGTGTGTCACTAATAAGGTTGTAGCACCCAGAATTGTATGGGTCAGAATTAGGTCAGAATGTGAGTCGTCATCTTCAGATTCATCAAGCCAAAGATCAGAGGATCAAGATGAATGTGGTCTAGTTGATGCACTGACAGCAGCAATAACTCGTGTTAAAATATCAGAGCCAAAGAGGAGTCGGTTATGTAGCCCTGCCATTACCATTCCACAGGAATGCTCTTCAAACTTGAAGAGTAACCTGTGTACGGCGTTCTGACCTGACCCACTGTACAGCTCCAGATTGGAATGTGCCCATTTTTCTCAACGAGAAAGTTGGTCTGATTTACAATGGCTCCTCCGGCTGGTTTCTCAGGGCTGAGGATAATAAGTCGGGTTTACTACAGAGTAAACAAGTGTTTGATCTGGTTTAGAATTTTTTTCCAATCATAAACCTGGCGTTAGAGGTTGCTGTAAATCTTGTACATAGCCTTATTGATGTAGCTCCGTGGTTGCTAATTTATGTGGTGACTAGTGATCACAATTTCAAGCAATGTTTATATTACCATCATGTGCATTCTACCTCTCATTGATTAACTTTTCCAGTTATCAAGTTCCAGTGTTGTATTAGGATATGATGTTTAGCATGCTCCACATTGGACCGTCCAGTGAACTACTGCACCTTTTAGAACGATGAAATTGGAAGACTCATCTGTATTTTGTAAGTGGTACGTCACGAGCACTCTACCCATCGCTAAGGAGGCAGAAGGATTCTCATGTTGCTCGGAATTATTCTCTTGTCTCATGAGAACTACTCTCTCTGGATTAAAATTGTTAACATAGTTAAAGGTGTGTTTGTTTCTTCGGTCTAAATTTTAGTGGGTCATATTAATTATTAAAATGCTATATATGATTATTAAATATATATTAAATATAAACTAATTACAGAGTTGAATACGTATCAGCGTGATAAATTCATTAAGCTTAATTAAATTATTATTAAGAGATATTTATTGTAGTATCATATTACTTAATCGTGACTTAATTAGTCTTAATAGATTTATCTCGTCATTCAAAGGGAGGGTTATAGACTGGGTTTTGTCAGTAATCTATATTTAATACTTCTAATTAGTATCACAATATTCGATGGGACAGGTCTAAAAATCAGAGGGTGAAAACGAACACACCTTCTAACTATATTTGATCATTTGTTTTATTCAAAATATTTATTTAATTATATAAAATTATAAGATAGATTTTAACTTTTTTTAGTGATAAAACAAATTATAACAAAATATATGATAAATTTTTAAAATTTTTAAATAAGACAAATAATCAAACGTAACTAAAAAAGTCAACTATATCTAACGTATTGTTTTGAATCTGTGACATAGCTCAAACAGAAAATGAGATGAGGGCAATGTTTGAAAGGCATCAAATTACAGGAGGCAGGAGTGGCCATTTACAAGCTTAACTAGCGGGCATGGTCCTTGCTATCATCACTAAGCTTCGCCCTTCTTTATAATCGTGTTATGTGCTATATCTTTTTCACGTGACACTACCCAAGTACCCAGCAGAGGAGTAATAGATATCCACTGTTCAGTAGTAAGGTATAGAAAATTCAGAATAGTATTATTCTTGATATTGACAACTAAAGTAATCCCTCTTAACCTGATGCTCCCTCTGTATTTCACTTCACCTGACGAGCGGTGCTACCGTGCACCTGAACTAGATCTGAAGTCCACATGGAGAAACGTAGTTCATTATTGACTTCGCTGCGTATTTGGATATTAACATATTTCAAATGGTTTTTAAGTGTACGTATGTACTCTATAAGGAGGGCAGGAAGGTGGCAATTTTGTTAGAGTTTGAAAATGCATGCTTGACGCGATGGGCATAGCCACATTTCAAACGAACGTAAGAAGTGGCTCTGCTTGTCTGGACACAAGACAACTTTGCGTTGTTTCTACTTCATATAATCACATGTGCCACGGGTAGCCCATTATGACTTCAGAAAAAACAACCCAAGTTACGTGATTCAGATCCCCAACGCACAATTTTCGTAGTGAGTAGGTATATGATGGTCAACTTGCTTCCCATTGTTTGCGGCTGGGTGCACCGTAGGTCGTCGTAGAGTTCGTGTACCGAAAACATTCTAGGGGTCTATATTCACACAGTCCGTGCGGGCAGCACTGCTGTGATGGGTCCCCTCGCCCAAAAACTCTGAACCATGACGAAGAACTCCTTGAACCATCTCAAGACGGCGCTCTGCCTCCTCCCTCCTCTCCTGCTCGCCGTCTTCTTCTACCTCCACTTCGAAACCCAGGTCAGCATCTTCTCCCCCATCTGCCGGTGCGCCACCAGCCAGCCTGTCGATGCCGACGTCGTCGACCGCCTCCGCGCGTCGTCCACCTTCCTCCCGCTCAAGGACACGCGCCGGAGGTCCGAGGAGTGGTTCATCAGCACCCTCAACGCCACCTCCGACCCGGACGGCGAGGCCCGGAACCTGGTCTTCCCCTCCGCAGCCTCCGCCGGCCGCCTCCTCTGCCTCGCCGCGCCCTCCCGCCGCGACGGCACCAAAAACTCCTACGCGCTGGCATGGCGCGACGCGCTCCCCCACGGCGCGACGCTCCTCCCGGGGCTCGCGTTCGTGTCCGAGACGGCCTACGACCACGTCAACATCTGGCACGGGCTCTCGTCGCTGGTCCCGTTCGCGTCGTGGCACGAGCGGGGCGGGTGCCGGGCGCGGCCGGCGCGGTGGGCGCTGTTCCACCACGGCGAGGTGCGGACGGCGACGAGCGCGTGGCTCGCCACGCTGGCCGAGGCCACCACGGGCGTCAAGGTGGCCATCGAGACGTTCGTTGAACGGCCCGGGCCCGTGTGCTTCGAGGAGGCCGTGGTGTTCCGTGCGAACGTGGCGGGCATGAACAACGAGCGCCTCCTCCGCGCGGCCGACTTCATGCGGTGCAAGGCGCGTGCTCACTGCCGCATTATTGCCGGAAACCCGGCGGACTCGTCGGCGTTGCGGGTCACGCTGCTGTTCCGCAGGGGCGGGCGGGCGTTCAAGGACGAGGCGGCGGTGGAGCGCGTGTTCAGGAAGGAGTGCGCGCGCGTGGGCGTGGCGGGGTGCGTCCTCACCGCCGCGCACGCGAACGGCAACATGACGTTCTGCGACCAGGTGAGGCTGCTGAGCGGCACGGACGTGCTGGTGTCGGCGCACGGGGCGCAGATGACCAACCTGCTGTTCATGGACCGGAACAGCAGCGTCATGGAGTTGTACCCAATGGGGTGGAAGGAGCGGGCGGGCGGCGGGCAGTACGTGTTCCGGTGGATGGCGGGGTGGGCGGGGATGCGGCACGAGGGGTCGTGGTGGGACGACACGCCAGACGTCGACCCGTGCCCGGACTCCCCCGACATATACAGCTGCTGGAAGAACAGGCGGATCGGGCACGATGAGGCCTACTTCGCGACGTGGGCGGCCAGGGTGTTCGCCGCGGCCAAAGAGCGAAAGGCGACCGGTGCTGCTGGAGACCGGGGGCGAGATGCAAAGATCTGCCAGTGCGGCAAATAGCGTCGCTTGCATTGGTGTGCTCCAGCTGTGTTATTTGCGCCAAATGTTCATTATTCAGTTCAGGGCGCAGGTTTTTTTTTTTGTTGTTGTCCTTCTTAAGGCGATCGGAAAACCTAAATTCCCTTCCACTTTTGAAAATGTGAAAAACGGTTTCGGTCGGTTTTTTCCTGTATGTAACTGAACGGTTTTTGATGAAAAAACTCAACATAATACTAGCCTCCAATGATATACATATAAATATCCCGCTCTGTGATTTCCTAGCTCACCCTTTTGTCATCACAGTAGAAAAAAAAGAGATCATCGTGCATCACGAGCTAATATATTGTATTTACGCACCCATGCCAACGCAGCTTAGCTTATTATATTCGCGAGCGAGCTGCAAGCCTGCAACATCCAGCCATCGCCTGAAGAAAGGAAGCGAGACGCTGAGATCCAGCACGAAAGATGGACCAAGGCGGCGCCGCCGCACCGGAGATGGAGGTGGAGTCTCTGCCCCTCGAGACCCGGTGCCCGCCGTTCCCGCTCCGCCAGTACAACGGCTTCTGGATACCGGAGATCACGCTGCGTCGCGGCGTCCCGGCCTTCCACTCCCGCTTCACGCCGCGGCCCAGCGACATCATCCTCGCCAGCTTCCCCAAGTCCGGCACCACGTGGCTCAAGGCCCTCGCCTTCGCCACGCTGAACCGGGCCGCGCACCCGCCGACCTCCGAGGACCACCCGCTGTGCCGCACCAACCCGCACGACATCGTCAGGTTCGTCGAGATCGACTTCGCGTTCTCGCAGAGCGCCGATCTCGAGGCGCTGCCTTCTCCGCGCCTGCTCGCCACGCACCTGCCCTACTCCCTGCTGCCCGAGCGCGTCAGGGAGACGTGCAGGGTCGCGTGCGTCAGCCGGGAGCCCAAGGACGCGCTCGTCTCCTGGTGGAAGTTCATCAAGAAGGCGGCGCCGGCGTTCGGCGGCGACGCGGCGGCGTTCACGTTCCAGGAGGCGTTCGACCTCTCCTGCGACGGGCGATGCCCGTACGGCCCGCAGTGGCGGTACGCGGTCGAGTACTGGGAGGCGAGCGTGAGGAGGCCGGACAAGGTGCTGTTCCTGAGGTACGAGGAGATGCTGCGTGAGCCTCGCGGCGAGCTCAAGAGGTTGGCTGAGTTCATGGGGTGCGAGTTCTCCGTGGAAGAGGAGGAGCGAGGAGTGGCGGATGCTGTTGTGGAGCTATGCAGCTTGGACAGGCTGAAGAACATGGAGGTGAACAGGAACGGGAGAGGGAAAGGTAAGTTGCCGGTCAATAATGCGAACTTCTTCAGGAAGGGGGTTGCTGGGGATTGGAGCAATCACATGTCGCCGGAGATGGCGCAGCGGCTAGATAAGATTGTTGAGGATGCATTGCAAGGTTCTGGCTTCTCCTTCATCAGTTCAGCGTGAGCCGCTGCTTGTAGCTGTGGTTCAATTTCCACGTCGATTTATCCGTCTATTGCTTGTTGCAATTGTCACATCCAGTGAAATGGTGACGCATTCTCTCTTCTTAACGGAGGCATGCAAGCCATCTTATACAATAAAGATTTGTACATGCCCTCCTCTGTTCTTTATATACAATAATGTGCCCATCAGAATAATAATAATAATGTTCTGTTGGTCAGTGCATATATGAGAAATAAAGTAAACCAAAGTGCTCTAGCCGAGTGGTTAGGTGCCCCAACTATATCTCTCATGTCACAGGTTCGATCTTCTCTGATGGGGATGAATTATGATCTGAGTTAAAAAAATCCTCTCATCTCTCCACAATCTCAAAGCATGGGTTAAGGCCAGGCCCAATTGTGAATAACGATGCTCTGCGCCGGTCCAACTTTCACATGGATCACGTGACCCTCATGTAAGGAATGGAGAGAGATTTGAAAGTTTTATCGATCTGTGTAAGAAGATTTTTTTCTAGTAATAAAATGTCTCGAGGTGGTCTTACCCTTGCAGGATCAAGTATATATATATTATAAGAGACTGTAAAAACGTTGGGAAATACACTGCTGACTGCTACATCTAACCCTCGACTATCAAGGTATATCCAGGCTTTGAAATCCAATTATTTGCTTACAGGTAAACCAAACCCACAATCGGGTGTTTTAAGTATCCTTTAACACTTGAATTTCTGTCCTTACGATTTTAGGCATGCCTCGCGAAATGCCTTGCCTGTGCATCATCGGTCGTCCACGATCAGGAAAGGTGTCCACCATAAACAAAAATTTAGGCAAATATAGGGTGTGTTTGTTTCTTTGGGTCTAAATTTTAGTGAAATCATATTAATCATTAAAATACTATATATGATTATTAAATATATATTAAATATAAAACTAATTACAGAGTTGAATGTGTATCAGCGTGATAAATTCATTTAGCTTAATTAAGTCATCATTAAGAGATATTTACTGTAGCATCACATTATCTAATCATGACCTAATTAGTTTTAATAGATTTGTCTCGTTATTCAGAGGGAGGGTTATGGACTGGGTTTTATCAATAATCTATATTTAACATTTCTAATTAGTATCATAATATTCGATATGACAGGTCTAAAAATCAGAGGGGTAGAAATGAACACACCCACTATCGCACACAAAACCTTCATATTGAAAAGGCTGGGACTTTCCCCAATCCTCTTCCCCTCTAAATTCAAGGCATGCCACATCTTTAGGCGCGTGTTAATTTCAAAGGTAAGCATGACCATCAAAATAATGTCAGCAACCTAGAAGTAGAAGCAGAGCAAAGGAGACAAAGTTCTGGTGTATGATGGATTAGTGGTAGATGGTGGCATTGGCCATCAGTCCTGCACTCATCAGCCGATATCTATTGAGACTCTATGAATCTCAAGATCAACCGGTCCATAATAGTGAATGCAAGTACATGTACGTATGCAAGCGTATTTGCCTACACTCGCAATCGAAGATATTTGTGAGAAGGAAGATACACATAAGTAGAAGCTATCATTTGTGGTATACTTTGGACGTCACCAACAGTAACTATCCACTTGATCCGATAGTCTTACCTTTTGTAGCTAATTGATTAATAGTACTCACATCTGCAGCATACTAGCTCTGAACTAAAAATGATAACTTCTGAATCCGGTTCATTGACTTAGATGCCTATTTTAGTATTCGAAATAGGCTTCAAATTTGCCTGAAAACTGGCGAATTAGAGCGTCGCCTTTAGCTTGCAGCATGCAAAAGCAAACAAGAGTAAAAACTACTGCAGGAGTAACTAGAGGAGTCCCAAAATATCGTTGTCATCCCATCTAGCTCAGCAGCTATTAAGGCCCAAATAATTACATAGTATATAATCTACTAGAGCGAGGAGTAGGGTCAAACACTTGTCCCCGAAGGAAATTTACCCCATTCTCCCTTGTAAACGTAGGACAGGTGTGCAAGCTTGCAGCAGTGGACTTTGTGGTGGGAGATTAGCCAGCAAATCCGTTTTGAGTTTGATAATGCTACGCTTGGTCCAACAGTTCCGGCGACATGCCTGAGCATAACATGGATCTTGCTTCGCTTCTACTGCTTGATAATAACAGGGGAAGGTCTGACTCCAGATTCTTCTCTGTGAACACATTTTGCAAGTATCTCTGACTTTTCTACTATGACCGCACATTATGACTGCACAGATACCATAGCCAACTTGCTTCCATTTCCGAGCCCCAAAAAAAACATCCCGTGCCTTGTTGTTACTATACTTGCGTGCTAATACAGCTGTTACAGGATAGGGTATAGCAACTGGTAGGTCAACGGTGATCGGCTCCGTCCGCGCCAGCCATTACATATTCAGAGCCATGCATGCGCGTCATTGTGTGCAACTCTCTCTCGCCCATGCAGAGACAACATGAAGCAGCTCGCCATGAAGAAGAAGCAGGCGAGCAGCAACGGTAACCACCTCAAGCGCGCGTTCTTCGTCCTCCCTCCCCTCATGCTCGCCGTCATCTTCTTCCTCCAGCTCCAGACCGCGCTCGGCCTCTTCTCCTCGATCTCCCGCATCGTCAGCCAGCCCGCGGCCGTCGACGACCTCGTGGGCCGCCTCCGTGCGTCGGCTACCTTCCTCCCGCTCAAGGACACGCGCCGGCGGTCCGAGGAGTGGTTCATAAGCACCCTCGACGACGCGTCCGAGCCGGAGGGCGAGGCCAAGAACCTGGTCTTCCCTTCCCCGGCGTCCCGCGGCCGGGTGCTCTGCCTCGCCGCGCCGTCACGCCACGACGGCGCCGAGAACGCGTACGCGCTCGCGTGGCGCGACGCGCTGCCCCGCGGCGCGGCGCTGCGGCCGGGGATCGCGTTCGTGTCGGAGACCGCATACGACCACAGCAACCTGTGGCACGGGCTCACCGCGCTGATCCCGTTCGCGTCGTGGCACGCGCGGACCCGGTGCGCCGTGCGGCCCGCGAGGTGGGCGCTGTTCCACCACGGGGAGGTGAGGACGCGGTGGAGCGGGTGGCTGGCGGCGCTGGCCGAGGCGACCATGGGCAACAACATGACCGTGGAGACGTTCGAGAAACCCGAGCCCGTGTGCTTCGAGCAGGCCGTCGTGTTCAGGCGGAACATGGAAGGGCTGACCAGGGAGCGGCTGCTCGGGGCGTTCGACTTCATGCGGTGCAAGGCAAGGGCTCACTGCGGGGTAGTGGACGACGTGCCCAGCAGAGCGGGAAGTGGTGGCCTGCGCGTCACGCTACTGTTCCGCACGGGCGGGCGCGCGTTCAAGGACGAGGCGGCCGTCACGCGCGTGTTCCAGAAGGAGTGCGCGCGCGTGGCCGGGTGCACGCTCGCCACCGCGCGCTCGGACAACGGGACGTTCTGTGACCAGGTAGGGCCCCAGTACCCAGCTGTATGCAACTGCATGCATGACACGTCTGGTTAAGGTTGCTGAGGATGCACGTGTGCGCGACTTATTGCACTGAACACGATTTCCTCCACTTTTTTTTTCTTGGCATGCAGGTGCGGTTGATGAGCGCGACGGACGTGCTGATCTCGGCGCACGGGGCGCAGATGACCAACATGCTATTCATGGACCGGAGCAGCAGCATCATGGAGTTCTACCCGATGGGGTGGAGGCAGAGGGCCGGCGGCGGCCAGTTCGTGTACCGGTGGATGGCGGACCGGGCGGGGATGCGGCACGAGGGCTCCTGGTGGGACCCCAACGGCGAGCCGTGCCCACGGTCGCCGGACATTCTCAGCTGCTACAAGAACCGGCAGATCGGGCACAACGAGACCTACTTCGCGGAATGGGCGGCCAGAGTCTTTGCCGCAGCAAAAGAGCGAAAGACGACGACCAGCTTCAGAGAGGCCACGCCGGAAGAGCGCCGTCGAGAAGAGACGACCTGCAACTGCATCTAGCTGCGGGACTAGCTTTGCTGTGATCATGCTGCAGGGGTCCCGTAAATGACATTATTGTTCAGTTGAACAGGTCGATCTCTTTTTCGATCCAATTTTATGTTCTTCAAGGATATTCCAATAACAGAGGTATAGTTCTGCGAAATGCAACAGAACAAACAATAAGCGGGTTTAATTCTTTCCCGTGTAACCTATGTGGCGGTTGAACAATGTAAACTAGTACAGTAGCTATTAGAGTGGAAGGTAAACGATTCTCACACACACAAAAAAAAAGGAGTTGGGAAGGTAAACAGAACAATGCTTTATTATCACTAATTTTCTTATCACCAGTCTTCTTCTTGCAAGGCATAAAAAATCATGTGCCTTCGAAAGCGATTACAATCTATTCACTCTATCTTATATACAGTCCACTATGCATATATTTTGCTCTCCAGTCAATTTTGTCGTCCTCTTTAACAACACAGCGGCCATGAGTTGGCAGTGTCATGCGTCCACATTGGTTACACCTTAGTGTATGTGTGCTTCTATGTCCATTCATTTTGGTTCTTCCTCGATATTTTTTTTAGATTACACAGTATAACTCAGGCACTTATAATGCACACACACACAGCCCTATAAACACACGTATATAAACCCTACCTTTATGAATATCTTCAAAAACTGAGCCGGTAAATTCTCTAGATTGACGAAATCTACCATTGGTGTCTCGCTGTCGACTAGAGCGTCCCATACTGAAAGCACAATTTTGGTTTTTACTCAACGTTGATGGTCATACGATAATAATCGTGTATCTTTGTCACTGTTAACATTCATGGAAAATAAATGAGATACGGAAAATAACAGCTAAAGATGTCATGAACTGTATCTCGTCAAACCTCTCTTTTTTTTTACTAGTTTGGCACAGCATATGGTTTCTAAATTAGCTCTTGATCAAAATTCTGTCTTGGTATGTAAGACAGATATTTACCAGCTCAATTGAATCAGCCTCTGCCCTTTGGCAAGGTTCAACAAGAAAAAAGAAAGACACTGTAACGCTGTTCCGATAGGTCCTGATTTTACTCCCTGGTTATTGCATGTAACCTTAATCATCCATGACTAATTTCAAGTTCACTTCTGGTCGTTGCATTGCATGGGCCTTTTAATCATTAATCTGGTATAAAGTCGTTGAGCCTTTCGGCCCAGAAACATTGGGCCATGAACGAGCAGTGCACAATTCAAAAGATGGGCTCTATCTGTGGAGTGGAAACACTTGAACTGAACGGAGTAACCGGGAATAGCTGTACTAGCTTACTCCAGCCTCCCAAAATAAAATAGCCTTGTAACACAACACAACACAATTCAAATTCTAATGAAGTTTCACCACAATCAAAAGAATGAGTCGTGCTTTGTCACTGCCTTATCTGGAAGCTCCTTCTACAGTAATAGTTGAGATAAAATTTCTCTCAGTTAGGACATTTTCGGATACACCGCATTTTTACTTCTATGACCCTACAAGAAAACAATGGCATGTGGAGTGACTCATTTCTTCGCAAACCTAGAACAGTACGCTGACCAAGTGTCCCTTTTACTCAAGATCAGAGGGACGCTATAGGGAAAAGGCTAGGCCGTACATAGTGGTGCAGCTGTGGCAGCAACCTCATGAATCATCATGCAACCGGCAACACAAGTTGCGCCCGTTGTAAACAAACCAAGTCCTAAGTGAATGGTCGCCAATCAAAATTATTGTTGCCACCTCCAAAAGCAATCAATTGAGTGTCATAACAGTGTCTTGTGTCAGATAGTTTTTTCAATTTTTTTCCTTTACATCTCTTTTTTGCTAACAGGTCTTTGTAGAACGTCTTTTATTATTTATTGCTCTACGTCTTACTTAAATAATAACAGTATATTTTTTATTTTAGTGCCGTTAATGACAATAACCGTAGAGGTTTTTTTTTGCCTCTTACAAAAATAGCTCGCACATAAGAAAAAAAACATTTTGTGGTAGTTGTTAGGATAGAGTGAATGTGGTATCAACATCGGGATAATGCAACAAGGCCTTTGAAGATGGTATGAAAGTTACTAGGATAACCCGAGTTACTTAGCCATACTTAAATAGTTTGAACTTTCATTATTAACTTTAGGAGTAAACTTTTCTCCTAGCATGTAACTGATTCGCTATGCTTTCTACTGTTACAACTACGTACTGCTACTATCTATTACCTTATTGTTTCTTTTATAAAAAGTGTCATATAATTCCTTGCTTCTTGTTAAATTTTATAAGGGCTCTTTCCGTAGAGTTTGTGAAGCTGATTCCCAGTGAAGCTCAACAAAACCTATTGTTCAGTAGAATTAATTCTTGATTGATTTTGTGAAATGATTCTCCCAACTGGACGATGGCAGTAGGAGTAGGACCTGAAAAAAGCACTCTCTTTATAACATGTTACTACTTGTCATTTTAAACTTGTACAATTTTCACAAATTACTTACTCTTTTTGTTTGTGCAACACATTTTTTACTCCTCAGAGCTAGCCCACGGATAACATGATGAGAAAAATGTAACTGAGGGAAGAATAACATGTCTTGATTCTATGTCATGTTATTCCCTTAGTTAAATAGAGAATCATTAACTTCTCGGTCCTAATTTTAAGAGTCTATTTTAAAAAATCATAGAGAATCATTTTTAACCAGAATTATTTCTCTTAGAATCACTTCACAGAACTCTATCAAATAGACCCTAAAAGACACTAAGGTTGTGTGCTTCGAGCCATATCCGACGAGTATTCTTCATGATCTCCTTCTCTACTGTGCACTCTATGGATGGAGTCGTATGGTATCTAGGGTACACCTTACACGGATCCAACATATTTTGACCAATGTGTGGAGCAAGTTTTGTTTGTCGTAATACCGGTTTCTCACTTTCATAATAATTAGTTTGTCACATTATAAAAAATCCTGACATGTCGTTTTAAAAAAAAACTTCTCAAGAATTATCGGTCCTGATTTGAAAATCCTGGAAGAATATGAAGTGGAGAGGTTATGTTATGTTCCAAACAATCTCTCCGTGCTTTGCCACGGTACTAAAGACGAAGTCGGGCTGAAGTACAGTAGGACGCCCACCGGTCATTATTTACTCGTGCACAAACAGGGCGGAAGCAGATTTTCAGTGCCCCCACTCACCCTGTTCTCGACGCACGGCATAAAGACATGCTGCCTTGTCTCCATTCGCTCGTCCTCATCATTGCCATAATTTCTTCCTGCCTCCTCTCCAAACCATCTACCTTATGAATCAGGTGTCGGCATTGCCTGCTAGCTCGTCCGCTCATGCTTGCAAAGTGACCAATTGACCATACCCTGAAGCCAACATGAACCAGTGAGCTTTCCAATATAAAGGTCTCATTTTAGAACGTATTAGAAATTTCACAAAAAATAGATAAATTCATGTAAGATTCCTAGAAGAAATTGTGTTTCAAAGGATGTCTGAACACGTTACAAACTTTGCCTTGCGACTAATTGGAGCAGTTTCATCCAATAGTAGTATATGAAGTATACAATGCTTTTGATTTGCATGATTTCATACACCTATATACTTACTCGACGCGACGCGAGAGCCACATGCCCCTCGATCTCAGTGCGCTTTTGTTCGTTTGGCTATTTCCTTGGCGACACTCATGATCAGTCAATTGCATGTTTTGGCTTCATCACATCGAGCCTTTGCTTGTCAGCTGTCAGTTGTCACGAAACCCATCAGACGGATGGCACCAAGAGAGGGGCAGGTGCATGCGCCTCCTGGCACGGCGTGCCCCCGTGTTCTCTCTCTCTCTCTCACTCCCGTGCCTCTGTCCCAGCGATCTTGCCGCGGCACTCCTACTACAACAGGAGCGCACGTACGGAGCAGCACCGTTGTCGTTTTTCTCCGGCATGTTCGACGTCGACCGACCGACGAGGTTGTTTGCCGCTGATTGCTCTCCGGTGAGTCGGTGTTTGATACGGGCAACAAGAGTTTTTGTCTGAAAATTCTAGGTTAAGTGCTAAGCGGCATAAAATGCGTGCCACACACCCCACACGCATGCGCCGTCCGTACCCATCAACAAAGATGTGTGCGCATTCGATTACTTGGATGAAATACTGATTAAGACAGCACGATGCCAAGCCCAGGTCTGCTTCAAAGTCAAGTCCAGTCCCATCTTATCCTCCATCGGCTCCAAAAGGTCGTTTCCACTGTAGCTGCACTGCAGGACGCGCGGCAGCTAGCACAGCACGCTACTGCTTTTTCCCCTTTTGATATTCGATCTTTCTCCGTCGCGGCACCATGTGAGAGCGAGCATGCCGCGGCTGGGCGAGCATGGTGGAAGGAGCCCCAAGATTCGGCAGAAAACGTCCAGGCGCTATGATCTTGACGTGGGATCCTATGCTGCCTCAGCTGAGCGAGCAAGAGTCGACGTGGACCGAAGCTGCAGGGGTTGGGCGCTTCACGCTCACCGGATCACGTGTTCAGGTGTTTAGCCCTAGAGCCACTGCTGGAAGCGGGGGCCGTGACAGATTCATTTTTTATTTTTCTAACTTAGATCTCAAAAGAGCTTTCCAATAATATTAGCATTTGAAGGGATTTCTCTTTGTCCAGAAATATTAGCATTTGGAGAGAAACATGTCCATGCAACAAAAGATATAGAAGAAATGAAATAGAGTCCCCTATGACAGCTAAAAATAGTGGTTCATATTTTCACATTATATGCGCACAAATTGCAACTTCTCAATCTCATAATGGCCGAGTAACATTTTACGACCGTTTCGCATAGGTCGGTTGTGCTCCAAAGAGTTTTGACACCATTACACCTACAAATTTAATGTCTAGTGTAGCTTTGTTGGTTATATTCTAAGAACATGCCTGCGCGCCGCAAATAATCTATCCCATATGTATTACTATAAATATTATTTATTTAATATTGTAATTTTAAAACTAGCATAAAATATTAATCGATATTTTAAACAGTAAAAATGTTCGACGTTCGAGCCAATCATTGTTTTATGTGGTGGTTCACCACGTGCAAATTGATAAGAAACGTCGTCAATATCAAGATTTGTTGTTCAAAATAGGTGTTGATAGAGGAAGTAGGATGTAACAAATTTTGTTTAACGAACTACTAGTATGAGAGCTAGCTAACTAAGGAAATTTCAAACATCTTTTTAACTCTAGAAGATGTTCAGCCAAGTTTTATTTGACGTTTATACTGTCGAAACTGTAATTCTAGTCTTTTTATGTTTGAGCTGGGTTAATTATTGACACAAGACAAAAAGCCTGTGAGAGAACAGAAGTTGAAATCACGGCCGGGCCTACGCTACCCTCGTGTTGTCACCGTCCCGCCACTACTTTCCTCGCAAGTCCTCTCTCTTCCCCCCGCGCGGAATCCTTCAATCTCGCTGGAATCGCTTTATTTGCCCGTGGATCACACCCACACAATTAAGCTAGCATTGCCGACGCCGCGGCACAGGCACAGCGGCACGGAAAAGGGCACGTACGCTCGCGGGTACAAATTGAACACTCTGATGCCGCGTGGCTCCATGGCCCATGCACTGCAGTACCAAAGTTGCCTGCAAACGTCGAGCTCGTGAGAAGCTTCACCGATGCGTGCAAGGCCACAACGCGCGTACTTGCCGAGCGCACCCCTCGCTACAGTTCCCGGCCTTGTACTGTAGTAGCTCTGAAACATGAAGACCTCTGTAGCTCTCGCGCAGGAGGTATGAAACGTAGTACGGGCCTCGTCGGAAAGGGTGGTCATGTCAGAGCAACACGGGTGGTCGGAACGCCGGGCCCGGGCGGCACGCAGCAGCAGGTCAATCTGCGTCACCCCTCTGCACGCTCTGTGGTCTGCTACGTACTGGCACACGGCCGGCCCCCTGTGACGTGCAGTCGAGTGGATGGATCAAACACAGCAAATGCACCAATTAACGACGCTGTTTTGCATGTTCAGGTTATTGAGGGTGTTCGAGATCTCGGTGCTCGCGAGCACCATGTCCATGGCATGTGATCAGGGAGGGGGCCGTCGTCCGCCCGGCCCGGATGAACATGGGATAAGGAGGGCTGGTCATGTCGACCACCGTTTAGCGCGCGATGTTACCTGACACAACACGAAACATCAACTCAAATGACCCACACATGTAAGCGAGTTCTTTTAACTGGGTCCTGCTAATCGGGATACACGAAGCCCTGTTTGTCGTCTGATGTACTACTGACTTCATTTACTATAGGAGTATCATGCAAAGAACAGGCAACGTTAATCGATCTGCAAACACCACCAGGCCAGGTAGCATGCTAAGATAAGAACAAAGCATGCATGGGCCCGAGTTCTTGCAGGGAAGCTCCAACGCATAGAGCCAAAGACGGCATGGCCTCCCTCCCTCCTCCTGGCAGGTTCGTCATGTGACGAGCTGACGGGCCGCCTGCTCAGTTCTGCCTCGCTCGAGCCCAGTGCAGCAGGCAGAGGCAGAGCCGTGAATCTGCAGAGAGGAGAGACCCAGCGGCGCTACGTGCACACGGACATGCACTCCCAGCTAAGCTTTACCTTCCTTCCGTCAACGGTTCGCTGGGGCTCCTCGGCTCTCCTCCGAGCAGCAGCGGGGGCCGCCTCTCCGCCGTCCGTCGGTCTGATGATCCCGTAGTAGCGCACCCCGCTACGCTCCGGCAGAAAAAAAAAAGAAGCTTTTCATGCATGAACCGCAGGGTAATCTGTAATCTCTTCCAGGAGCGCGCGCTTGGAACAGCATCCGCGCCAATGGCAGGGCCGTGTGTATGTGCCGCGCCTTTGTTCTCTTCCACGCTTGTCCCCCCTGCCCACCTGACGACGGGCGCATGGCCGGGCTCTGCTGCAGTGCTGCTCCTGCCCCTGTGCCCGTGTCCATGGCTCCACGCCCTGCACGGCTCCGTCGCTTGCTGCATGCATGCACGGGGTACGTGACCCGTCTTTTCAGCCGCAGCAGCACGACCAGAGCTGGCCTGTAGCTGCATGCCATGCACCCCTTTTCGGCCGCTCTGCTCGCCTCGCTTTCCTTGTTGCTCCATCGCAGCTCTCAGCCCGGCCCATGCGACGCGCTCTCAACGTTTGCACGCGTATACTACACCTGACCTGAGTACTCCTACTTGACGAAATCGTGCAGCTGTGCCATCATCGATCCTCCTCGCCTTTCCTGCTCCTGGTATACACTGGGCCGCCCTATTGGGTCGGCGCACGGTCATGCTCCAGACCTCCGGCGTGGTGGTCCATGCGCCACACAGCTAGCAGCCTGAAGTGAATAGAGACCGGCTGATGTCGTAGCTTTTGCTGCGTACAGCTGCTGCTGCGGTAGTTACATATATACAGTCACTGCATCTGCAACGCTCCTTTGCTTACCGGCAGGTGCTCTAGTGCGTAGATCGTGACGAGCATGCATGTCACCGGTCCACACCAACAAAGATCGCGACGAAAGCAACCGGGGGCCGGACCACCACCGTCTCGCTCTCCGATCGCGACCTCCGATCCGGTCAGCAGGAGGAGCGGCTAAGGAAAGGGAGGATTAGCAGCATGTGGACACCTGTGGCGCTTAGCTCTTGACCCGCCCCCTTACGGTTACGGCCGGCCTTATCGCAACACGGGATGAGATAAGGCTTTAGTAGCCCAAGACAAGGCCTTATTAATTCGGCTCCGCCCGGTCGGCCTCGACCCGCCCTATTCTCCGTTTGCCATTTTCCAGAAACCGCATACTAGCCATCATCAATCAGTCTCTAGGCCGTGACGTTCCCGAACATAAGTGGCGAGACATGCCGCGCATGCAGAGCCCGGCCGCGCAGGCTTAAACGCGTGTTTTCGCCGTCAACCACCTGGCCCCGCCGGGGTTAAGCAGCGTGCCAACTTCGGGACAGAAGCTTATCCTCTGAGCTATAAGCCGCGCGTGACATGGGCGAGCCCGGATGGGACAAAACGGCCGTGTTTAAATGGCATGGAGGAGAGAATTAGGCCCGCCGGGATCGGAGACTAGTCGACCTCTGCTCATTTAAGCCGAACGAAAACGTGGTCAGCTTGCGTGTTTAGACCTTTGGACGGCGTGGGTTGCCGTGTTTAGGGGCTAGTCTCGGCGGCGATTTGTCGGGGACCAGGCGAATGGAGGGAGCGGCCAGCATGTAGGGGGAGAGGAAGAAGGGTAGCCTGTTCGCTCCCATTTCCGATGCCTTTTGTTCGGATCGGCCGACGGGGACCGTCGACGAGAACACTGTACAGTGTAAACTGGACGGAACGCATGGCCGCGGTCGCGTTGCTGGGGAAGAAGATGATTTTATTCCTCCGTCATTTCGAGTGGACTCTTGTTGGTGAGTTGACCCGACGTGGGGGGTTCTTTACTTTGCTTTACTCGATTGTGTGAAAACATGGAAGTCAGTGCACGTTCCTGCGCAGTTCATGGTAGAAAGGGTCTCCTTTTTTTAGGAAACGGTAGAAAGGGTCCCCCTGATGAGGTCGTAATCACGCTACAGCGAGAAAATAATTAGGCCTCGCAAAAATCAAATGATAATACTTCTACTTGATGCTGTCTTCCTCGTCATCAACCAGATAGCCATGGAAAACGATGCGTTCCGCAATTAGATGCTCTCGGAGGAGAAAGCCTAGCTAAATGTATGCTCTGCTTGCGTCACTTCAACTGAAAACATCCGGTTAACTGTGTTGATGCTGTCTAGGTATAGATTTGACCAAAGTACTAAGGAGACATGGGATTGCATGATTATCTCTGCTGCTAATGAAAGCGCCTGCATCGGAATCAATATCCACTTACCCGAATCGAAAGCCCGGGCTCACAATTAATTATTAGTTCAGTACTACTGACACTATCTCCAACAAGGTACTCCTGTATGGGTTTGTGTACTTGGTACACTAAAATATCTGCGTAGGGTAGGGCACTCGGTAGCAGGAGTCAAGAGCACAGAGGAACATGAGCGGCGAAACCCATGAACTATTCCATAATTTGCGATTTGATTTGCGCCTGATCAAGACATGGTACGACCACAAATGTCTTTGTTAAGACAATAGAAGCTGCCATACATAGATTCGATGGAAAAGGCGCGAGAAAAGAAAGACCGGGCGGGGCGTCGCGATCAAATATTCTAAACCGCAATTTAAAAGGCGTTGGAGCCAAACCACTTGAAAAGAGCAGCGTGGAGAGGGACAGCCATGCATCAAAGAAAGCAGCCATGAGCGCGACGCAAAAGAACGCGATATCGCGGCCCTGTTGAGGCGCCGCGAGATCAGACAAGCAAGCAGGGCAACCCGACCCGAGGGGAGGGAGGGAGGGGAGCAGTAAGCTGTGAACAGGAGAGAAAGCGAGTTTGTAGCTACATCATCGCCTTGGCACTAGCTCCTCCAGCGCTTGCAGCCTTCCTGCTGCAGTGAGCTAGAGTGCGGCGCCGCGTCAAAACTTGGTGTCCACTCTCTCTCTTATCTCCTCATCTCACTCTTAACCTTGCTAAGCCTCTCTTAGCCTTCGCCCTGCCATAACTCAACTGAAGCAAAGCAGCCCACCAGACACAAGAAACACCTGCCTTTGCTGCCATGGACTTCGACGACCACGATGACGGCGACGAGGAGATGGCGCCGTTGCCGCCGGTGCTCAGCTCCAGCTACGAGACTCCGCCGCAGCAGGCCGCTCCCGGATTCGTCGCCGGCGGCGTGGCGCCCAACAAGCCGCCTACCAGCAGCGAGCCCGGCGGCGGCCGCGCGACGAAGGCCCCCGGCGCCGGCGTGGGAAGGTACCGCGAGTGCCTGAAGAACCACGCGGTGGGCATCGGCGGTCACGCCTTGGACGGGTGCGGCGAGTTCATGGCCGCCGGCGAGGAGGGCACGCTGGACGCGCTCCGCTGCGCCGCGTGCAACTGCCACCGCAACTTCCACCGCAAGGAGTCCCCCACGTCCGCCGGCTCGCCCATCTCCCCCGCCGCCTCCGCGATCGTCGCCTACGGTGGTGGGCCCACGCCGCACCAGCACTTCTCCCCCTACTACCGCACCCCGGCCGGCTACTTCCAGCACCACCACCAGCACCCGCACCACATGGCCGCGCGGCCGCTGGCGCTGCCGTCCACCTCCCACAGTGACGGCGGCGGCGGCGACGACCTGTCCGGGATGGCGGGGCCCTTGTCGGCGCTGGGCCCGCTGAGCGGCATGTCCCTGGGCGGCGGCCCGTCAGGCTCGGGCGGGTCCGGCGGGTCGGGCAAGAAGCGGTTCCGCACCAAGTTCACGCAGGAGCAGAAGGACAGGATGCTGGCGTTCGCGGAGCGCGTTGGGTGGCGCATCCAGAAGCACGACGAGGCCGCCGTGCAGCAGTTCTGCGACGAGGTCGGCGTCAAGCGCCACGTCCTCAAGGTCTGGATGCACAACAACAAGCACACCCTCGGCAAGAAGCCGTTGCCGTAGTCCTCGTCGCCCTCATCTGACGCTGCTTCAATTCCTCGGTCCCCGCATCGCATGCATATGCACCACGACGGAGCTATGGCCAGCCTCTCCCCGGTAGGTAATTGCAATCGTCTTCTCCGTTAATTAGCACGCAGCATTCGGCTTCTTTGTTCGGCGCCTTGGTCGTGGGCGGCGTAGGACAGTAGAGTACTCACTTCACCTGTAGCGAGCGGTTCCTTCTTGGCTGTATTAGGCGGTTCTTTAATTTATTTTTATTTTTTCCCCTTCTAAGCTGTACTACTTTTGTTTGTGTTGTTCAATTAATTCTGATGGCTTGGCCATTTGCCGATTTGGTTCTTCTTCTTCATTGGAATGTACTTGCATTGCTGTATCCACACTGATGGTGTATCTGGGGATCGGGGTTGCATGGATTCCGTGTTTGTATGTATACATGTCTCGCTCTCGACTATATTTTTTGTGGCTGCGACATGCGCCGGCCGATAATGTTACTCATGGGTCGGGCCATTTCTTTGTTCGTAGCTTGCCACTGCCATTCCTAAACAAGATATGCAACTGTTGCATTCGCTCTTCCCTTCGTTTATTTCCCTCAGCCACGCCTCCCGATCCGATGTCACTGAACTGTATAGAGCATTTTGACAGTAATTTTTTTGCTCTGGCTACGAAGTATTCCTCCATTTCGAAATAATTGTCGTTATAGTGCGCGGTCAAAATCCCGTCAGCCACGCCTCTCGATCCGATGTCACTGAACTAGTATGGAGTATTAATTTTTTGCTCTGGCTACGGAGTATTCCTCCATTTTGAAATAATTGTCCTTATAGTGTGGTCTAAATCGAACAAAGTAGTACAATGTGAACTATAAAATCCATACAAATGTTTGATTTTACTTTTGGAGCTTGAGTTATACAGTAATTAATTTGAATGGAGGGAGTAAATTTTGTATGTTGCTTGTAGTACTCTCTCCGTTCTTTTATATAATCATTTTAACAAAGATATAGAAATCCTTATATAAAGGAACGGAGGATATAGTAACTTGCATGTTGTCAGATGAACCCTTTGGTGCGAAGTAGGTGTAACAAACAAAGTTAGGTAAAGTGTTTCTCATTACTTTGATCGATGCATGCACTGCTACTGTAGACACGATAATGTGTTCTTGGCCTGTCTTTCTGGTATTTTTTTCAGCTTCTCTCATTAATACGCTTGCAACTGTTTTGTCCGAGAGCTCTGCTCACATTAACTTCTCTCCGCCCGGTTTCGCGAAGCCATGGGTACCGACCAGCCTTGTAGGACACGCAGCCATGGGTGACGTCCATGGATCGCAGCTACAGTCCAGCGCACCAAGCGAAGGCTCGCCGTATGTCGTTGCCGCTGTATCCACATCGTGCCGTGCCGTGCCGTTTATTTAAACTCCTGGGGATCTTTCCATTTCCACTCTCCTGATCCGTCCTCGATTCGTCCCTCCTGCTAGCATTCAATTCTCAAGATCGTTACGCCGTGGGAAGGGGGAATCGCCATGCGTCGACCTACTACTTACTGTATGGCAATTTCGCCGCAGCATGGAACCAAACGTGCTCGTGCTTTTCGTGCGCCAGCAGCGGGTGGGCGAAGCTTTTGCCGCTCGCCCCGGAAGGAAGACGGCGACCGCCGTACCGGGATGGAGGCAGCCTTGCCAGTGTTTACGTGGAAGTCCGAGACAGAAAGGGGAGGCGGGAGACTACGCTTTCGTATGTCTGCCATTGGATGATGTGCTGCGTGCCATTGCTAGCTCGCCGTCGCGTGCTCGCACCACGGGCACTTTGCTGCGGGCAGCGAGAGAGAAAGCACGCGAGGGAGTAGACGAAACGAAAATGCGGCGGCCTTTTCCGTCTCCTGACCTCGGCACTGCTCTTCATCCACCCTCCTCCTTTTGTATCTCTCACCTTTTTTTTTTCAGCTTTAGCTTGCTTGCTTCCTTCGAGCAATGCAAGACACGCCGACGCCTGCCTCGACGGCGGGCGGATGTCCATGTCCGGCCACCGAGTACAGGTACTAGGTTCCTGGTCTGGGCGTAGGCTAGGCGTGGGCTGAGGCAGGAGAATCTGACCAAGGGGTCGCAAACTTTTGTTCTCTACTGCAGAAGCCGGCGCCCACCTGCCTGGCGACTGACGTGTGGGCCTGGTACTAGATGCCCACTTGGCGCCACGAAAGCAAAGCGGTAGTGCATGCATGCATATGCTGACGGCAGGGAGAATGCGAGTCGTGATGTCGTCCTGGTTAAACTGACGAGGTTAAAATGGTGGTATTCATGTCGTAGCCATGGTGGTCACTCTGGTCCAAGCTCAGACTGTGCTCCATGATGTACGGTTAAGTTTTAGCTTCCCTGATGTGTGGTATGTATTCATGTGACCCAATCACCCAACTCCCAGCTGATGTGTGGTCCTTGAGCACGTTGGTTCTCAAGAAAATCGCGTTGTTCAAGACTGTTGCTTTGCCTTTCGAAATTGTACTTTATAAGTCTTTCGGATGCGTGTATTCCGACTTTTGAACATGTTCGTGATCACATATTCAGTGAGCAATCGCACAACTAGTCAAAGCGGATGTTCTAATGAATATCATGCAGCCTCCGATCATAACCCAGAAGTTGTTATGAAACAAATTAAAGTAGGTTTATTGTCGATCCATAAAATGACAGTTCCAACAATTCTAGCATCCGAACTAATGGAGTATAGTACATGGTTTTGGCTTGTGCACGATAACTCAAAGGCGGCGTTTTCAAGTTTCAAAATAAGGAAATTAGGTTGTACCGAAAGGCTATACTCAGAGATTAGATATCAACACCACGCATGGGATTGCTGAATACACAGAGATCATCGATAAATTAAGGACGGAGACATGCTACTATTTGCAGTCATGGACTTAATTTGTGCGATTTGGTGGATCAATCAGCAGCGCGTCCCCTTTCACCACGAACTTTTTTCAGGAGCGGCAAGAAATTCGATCAGTAACGGTTGGTTCCAGCTGGACTGCGCTATAGCACTGCTAATGTCTCGTCTTCTTTAGCTAAAGCATTTTCAGGTACGGACGAAATGCTTCACGTACGTCTCCTGTGTATGACGACCGAGGTGTCCGACTAGTATAATTCTCATATGAGTCTAACCTGCTAGCTTGATGTGCATTGGTCGTACCTATAGCAGTAATATACTCTTTCAGGTATGTTCTCCAAATTAACCCGATCATATATATAATGAACAGATTGGGGCAGAGACGTTGTAGCTTCGGTCGAGCCTTGAGAGCTCACCGGCAACCTCGTTCGGTGACACACGTAGGCCCGATCTGCATGGATCGGTGCCGGTTGAGGAGGTTTACTATAGCTGTTCCGTGACAAGAAGAGTGCATGTAACACGTACGGTCATTATCAGAGGTTAATAAGACATGACGCGACCCGACGCGACGTGACACCACCCTCTATCTCTCAGACGCAACATTAATCTCGCCACTGTTACGGCGTCGTCGTCTCGTTGCTGGACACTGAGCACTCGACAAGGATTTGGGATCCAGTCAAAGACGCTGTGCCCACGGGACCAACCGGTCGATCGGACCGCACAATGAAACGAAGGGTTCCAGTTGGTCGCGCACGCTGGGCTGGTGCGCGCGTCATCGCCACTTCCAGATCTACTCGCAAGGCACCGCATTGCTCCTGCATGCCCTTGTTTGGTCTATACTGTAGCACGAAAAGCTTAACCTGGAACCCAAGTCAATGCATAGTTGACCAAGGGGCCGCGGCGGTGCTGCATTGTCGGTCAGCGCAGTGGAACCAGGTCAAGTTTTTGTGCGCCGGTCAACTTGTGATGGTGTGGATACAGTGTCGTACACTCGAACTAGGGCACATGCATGCTACCATCATGCTTTGAGACGTCTTGTCTTAATAGGCCCTACTTATCACTAGCAGGCGTGTGCGTGTGGTCATCAGGTGATATTAGCCGTTCCCTAGGCGGACAGCTCCATCTCTGATGCTGTTGAGATCAATGCCTTTTAGGTTAAACTACTAAACAAGTGGAGTAGTATGTCCCATGGTAACATCATGATAGTACTACTATTGGACACTGTACTGGCCCAGAGGTGATTGCATTCAGTAGTGGTGGTTTTCTCACTTCTGAGCCTCTCTAAATTATAATTATCTGTTCTTCAAAACATGTGCACCGATTTGATTTTGAGCTGTCTAAATGATCGAAAACATATAAGCATGGTTGGTGACCGGCTGCTGTCTTTTGGAGGCGACAATGGCAGAACTGAGAACTGGAAACTTGGCTGTGCAAAAGACGCGCTCTGCATGCCGCTGCTGTTTTGTTCTTTTTGTCGAAGGAGTGCATGCAAAGGCGAGAGAGCATGCAGATGCGACGCTGCCACGGGAATGGTAGTGGGCGTGCGTGCGTGCACGACGACCATGAATAATACTAATAATAACGACGGTAACAGTAACTCATCGATGCCTGGAGCGCGAATAGTGGACATAAAGCGAGCGCACTAGACATGGATTCGTACACTGTCTTTTGCTACTATGGCTTATACACCATGATGGCGAGATTCAGATCGGAGCACTACTACCCAACCCCCCAAGGATCCGAAAGGTTCGGGTGAGGTTCTCGGCAGCTTTATTTACCGAGTCTACGAGAAAGACGTTCCATTGCGCGGTCGAACGCGTGCCCTGCCGACGCCCATGCCCTGCTCCTACGCTGCACAGCTGATACGAGCGACTGACCAATCCCCGGCGATCGATTGACCGGCGTCGGTAAGATCTGTCGGTGGAGCGTGGTCACCTGAGACGGTGAGACCGTCTCGTTAAATCTTTCTTCAGCCGGGCCTCCGTTTCATGATTACGATCCGTCGTCGGGCGGAAGAAAGCCAGGATCGCCGGCCAGCAACTACACATGCGAGCACGCACGCACGGGGATGGCTGGACTGGACCGGAACGCAACGGATCGATGGATCATGGAGCACCAGCCAACCCGAAACGGGAAAGCGGCCAGGACGGAAGCCCCCGTCGTCGCGGCCCCGCGGGTTGGGTGATCGGGACGTATCGGTCGCGGGGAAAGGCGCGCGTGAAAGGGACAAAACGATGCGCCGTGCTGGAGCCTGGACTGGAGGAGCTTTCCATCTCGGCTTCGTAGTTCGTATGAAGAGAGAGACAAAGAGAGAGAGAGAGAGAGAGAGAGAGAGAGAGAGAGAGAGAGAGAGGAGTGGCGTCACATGCGCGCGCGGCCGGGGGGCCGGCAGCCCGGCCTTGCGATCCGGCTTTGCGTCGCCCTGCTTTGCCCGGGTCCGAGTCCGACGACTTGTTGCCGGTTGGTTGCTTGCCGCTCCCTCTACGCACTGTCTGTTGTTCAGTCCTCCTCGATTGCAATTCGGCATTTGGACCGGCCGTCGGTGTCAGCGCTGGCCACGGTCGTGGGTGGTCCGCCTCGTACGCGGACGCGATGGTCGGCGCCGCAAACCGTGGGACTTGGTCCCTGTGAGTTGAAGGCGCCCCGTGTCGTGTGCGAAACTTGTGATTTTTGGAGCTAGTACGTCTTCTTTCCCTTTTCAAGCATATATTGTGGCAGGAGAATTGCCGATCAAGTCCTGTGATTTTGGAGTGATCTCTGTTCCTCCAGCAAGAACAACGATTAGTACCCCCAGAAGCCAGAATATTGATCAGTTTACAGCACCAATTTGCTTCCGTTTCTTTTTCTCCTCCTTTTTGCCGCTGTGTTTACTTGGAACGAGGCAGGCAAGAGTTAAACCCGGGGCCACTGAATTAGTCCAACTGGGTTGTATTACAGCCCACGAAGGCTGGATGGGATTTGGGGGAACGAGATTTTGGGCCGAACATGACATCAAACGAAGATAGACAAGCTTGGATCCAGTGAAAGTCTTCGGTCCAGTGCTGTCGTGCTAAGCGGGCTGACTAAAAAACATGAATTCTTTTTGACATGGTTGAAACATGACAAGCCCCGTTTAATTTTGTGCCGGGCTAGTATGGTTCAAGGCCGCATATTATGCTTGGGCCGAGGGGATGATCCGAAATGTGGCACGTGACCCGTTTAACCAATAGACAAATAAAGCATGAAATTGGTCCATAAAACACGACCTGTTTATCAGCCTGACGTCCTAGTAATTGTAAAATACAATCCATTATCTTATTGATTTTTTCCCACCCCCTACTAAACTATATGCATCGCCACTTGTTTGCCTGCACCCCTCCCCCCCCTCCACCAACCCTGTGGTTCCTTGCGCACCCTACAACAAGGTGCGTTCCGCCACCACCGCCAGATGGTCTCCCGCCGTGTAGCGCTGAGCCTCGTTGACATCTCCTCTGTCACCGCACCCCACCCTCACTCCGTCTTCGCTCCTCACGTACTCCAGCAAACGACTATCTACCCCCTAGGGTGAGTTCCCCTCCATCGCCGCACCGTGCCGAGGGAAAGATCTTGATCACCATCACGTCGTGGACTCGAGGGCGCAACTCCATCCGCCGTTTCCCCCCGCGCGCTCGAGCCCATGATTAGAGGTGTCCAAAAAGGCCGGGCCGAGTGGGCTGGCACGAAGCCCTAAAAAAAAAGCACGACATGAACCCGGCACGGCCCACTAATTTTAGGGCCCGTGCCGGCACGGCTCGGTGGTAAGGGTCGTGCCTGGGCCAAAGAGCAAGCCTTAAGACCAGTACGGCACGGCTCGATAAAAAATTATTTAAGTATAACTATATTTATGTTATAGTTAAAAAGGATTTTCTAGCGTATTGGTAAGTCATCTTATTACTTTAGTGAAGGTTTTGAGTTCAAATCCTATCATCCGTCTTATTTCTCTTTATTTTTCATCACTTTTAAGTGTTAATGGGTTATAATTAAATTATTGAGCCTATATAATTATGTGCCTAGTGGGCCGGCCCAGCACAAATTTATATTTTAGCGCCGTGCCATGGGCCGACAGCTGAGCCCTAAGGCTGTCTCGGCATGGCCCAAAATGGCCTGTGGGCCGTGCCGGCCCTTAATTAACCGTGCCAGGGCCTTTTAAAGCCAGGCTCGGGCCGGGCCGGGCCGTGCCGCTCGTTTGGACAGGTCTACCCATGATCGTCTCCTGCCGCCGCCACGCTGAGGCCTGTTGCTCACTGGCCTCGACATGTCGTTGGTGCTCACGGGCATGGTGGGCCGGCCCGACATGGCTATACTTTTCAATGTCGTATCATGGACCGACACCAAGACACATCAACTGGCACAACATGGCCCAAAACAAATTACATGTCGTGTCGGCTCAAAATTAAATGGGTCCTATCATGTTAGGCGATTTGTTT
This sequence comes from Eleusine coracana subsp. coracana, assembly GCA_032690845.1. Lineage (NCBI taxonomy): Eukaryota > Viridiplantae > Streptophyta > Magnoliopsida > Poales > Poaceae > Eleusine > Eleusine coracana. Next base: position 50,632,773 of record CM064427.1, on the reverse strand, counting down.
GGACAACACTGGATCGATCCCCGGTTGTTTTCTCCTCTAAATCTCTATAATGAGTGATGACCGAGGTTCACTATCCGGTTTCGTTTCGAACTATTAAAAGACTGATCAGTTAATCATTTTGCTAGCTTTGGTCAAAAGTGAAATGGAGCCGGACCAGTTTTTCAGTTAACCGCTTAACCATCTGGAAAACAGGGCTTTCTGATAACTAATCACTGGAAGCCATTCTGTCTACTCTGCACTTGGCCGGGGTTTTGGTCATCGTGAATTTTTCTGCAGAACCTTCAAATCTGCTTCTGCATTCAGCACTAGATCTGTTCTATGTTTGAAAACTAGCATTCTACAATCAAAGTCCTGTTAGTGCAAGAAGCACGAAGAACATTTATTCATTCTGGACCACGATCGTGCAAAGGTTTCTTCGCAAATCATGTGTTACGTTTTCTGAATACAACGATTCCATCGTTCTCACTTAACAATCAAATCAAAGGACACTGCGCATAACCGCACAAATACCTGTATACTGCAAGCACTGTTGAACAACGCACTGCGACAGGCCAGCTACCACAGCGAGACGAACACAACATGAGAAATAGGAATAGGACCCACTCCTGACGTCTGAAGAAGAAAAAGTTCAACGGCCGGACTTCTCTTCATTCTTGAGCCGGTCAACGGGCCGTCGTCCGCACGCTCACGCGTGCAAGTTGTGGAAGCCGCTCAGCGCTTCCTGCAAGTGCACGACCGCGCTGTCGTAGTTCACGAACCCCATGAACCAGAACTCGTGCTTGTCCAGCGACACGAGCTGGATGAACTTCTCCGCGGGGTTCACCTTGCTAGCCGACGCGCTGGCCGTCCTCAACCGATGCAGAGGAATCGCGACCTGCATCCTCGATCATCTTACGTCTACGACAGAACAGAGCAGTTTCAGGACAGGAGAGTGTGTGTGTGATTCAAATTGTACCTTGTAATAGCTCCACTCCGTCGCGTCACCGCCGGCAGCCTCGTAGGAGAGGGGGTTGTCGCTGCAGAAGGCGACCCTGGCCGTGGAGAGGTAGAGGATCCCCATCACCGGGCCGGCGGACGTCGAGAGGTAACACGCGTAGGACTTGCGGAGCTGCTCGTCGGGCGGGGCGCTGAAGGCCTGCCGGAATATCTTGTCGTGGCCGCCTTCCGCCAGGACCTTTGTCCCCTGCGCGATCCTGCCCACGGCCGCCTCGGTGATGCTCGGCGCCGTCCTCACTGGCAAGCAGATTAATCGGAATCATCATGAGGATTCATGAGAAAAAAAAAACAGAGATGATTAGTAGTAGTGAGCAAGTTGACGACGAGACACTGACAGTGCTGCCATGTGTTGCGCGACAGGTCCTCGGCCTTCCTGGTGGCCTCGCCGACCTTCCTCCCCCACCGCGAGAGCGCATTCTTCACCGCCTCCTTCGTGCCTGCAAGCAGAACAACCACACTAATAAACTGTAAGAATCACCCAGAGACGAAGCGAGAGCTCTGCTAATTCAGGGCGCGGCGCACGGACTCTTGGACGACGGCTGCACCGCGGAAGGCATGGAGTAAGGGTCGGCCTCCGTTGCCGCCGCCCAGCCTGTCACGGCCGGCTGCATCTCTCTCGGAATCGCACGCCTCGCCGCTCACAAGAAAAATGGAATGTTCCCCTTCTTGTCTGCCGGCTCCCCTCTCGAGTATCGAAAAAGATACAGGCGACAGGCCAGTTGCTTCGCCCCAACGGTTACGGCAACAGCTGCTCCCTAGTGGCATTGGTCAAGGTAGCAAGCAGGATAATAGCCGTGGCCGTGCTATGTACCGATCGCGACGGCGACGAGTCACCTACCGGCCCCGTAACGTTTCGGTTACACTGACTCCAACCTATGATGTGTGATCGTGGTGGTGTGGGGGGCCGTGGTGTCAGCGAGAAACGGCGCGGCGGCAGCGAGGGAGTGGTCAGTGGGGTCGTTTGTTTCTTATCCGGGACGGGAGCCCGTAGGCCGTGGCGCACGGCAAGGAAGAAGAAGATGACCGAAAGCGTAGGACCGCCACGTGACGGCCGGCGCGCGGCTGCACCGGACCGGACCGGCCCCGGCCGGAACGGCACGGCTCCTTGTTTAAAAATGGTTCGACGCCGCTCGAGACGAATGCAACGTCGCGGAACGTGCTGGACAGCGCCAGCGCCACCGGTTGTCGTTCGCGTCCACCTATTACTGGGCTTAGCTGTTCGTTAGGCCTTTCTTCTGGACTCAAACGGTCAAACGACAACTTAAGCTGAGAGGGTGATGGTCAGCTTTCCATACGGCCCATTATCTCAAATGAATATGCCATTGGGCCTTTCGATCGACCACCATGGCCCTCTCCTCTAGTAATGAAATTGTGTTAACGAAATAAATATTTTTTAATTCTTATGTCACTTCTCTATTAAAAATAAATCGTTCCAAAAAAATTCACAACATATAGTCTTAGATATCATTGTGGAAAAGAAAGTATCAAGACCAATCACTAATGAAATTGCCTAAAATATCTTTATACCCGTTATAAATCACCCACCACTATATATTATCCTAAAATAATCCAGTATATATCTATAAAATATTCAGCATAATCACTAAGAAAACAGAGAATATCTTTGTACATAGTTATATAGTACCCATGTTGATATTATAGTTGAATGCACATGAAACCGAGCAAAAGAAATGATGATATTGTACTCAGATTGATACTTAGTACACATAACAGAGGCATAAACAAATAGACATCCAAAATAACTCAACGTTAGTTGTACTTAGTTTTACAAACACCCTATAGCTCAAAATTGTTATTCATCCAAGCTAACTAACTCCTATAGAGTTAGGCCTAAACGTGGAATGCAAATCTGCTTCTATGTGTGACCAATATAGATTGTGACACTAGGATTATTGCAAAATAGTGAGCTAATGAGCATTGACCCACTTACCTGAAAGTTTAAGTAGTTACGAAAAGTAAATCAATATGTCATTTAATATTACAAGTTTTTGTCTAAAATAATTTGATATGAACTATAATGAAGACATGTGTGACGCAAAAGGCTTCTGAAGATATATTAGTGTCTTCAACTGTATGAGTAAACTAAAGTTAATAATTGGGAAAAGACAAAAATCATAAAATGCTATTGCATGTATTGCAATAACACATATAAAATCACTATGAAATTCATTTAGTATATGTTATGAAGCATAAATCAACTCATACCTTGTAATTAATAAAGTGTTATAGCCGCAAATTGTGAATGCACCGTGACTGGATGAATGACAGTTAGCTCTTGAAGAAGCAAACTATGTGTGTGTAAAAATGTTAAGAAATTTACTACATTCACTCAGTTTATGTCCAATAACATTTGCATAATATATGATGGATTTGTAATCATAAAGGCAAATAATTGTTAACATTATGTAAATGTGAAATATTGATCAATCAAATAATCAATTCACCAAAGATATACTCTAAATTCTACCTAAAAAGAAAGAAACATCACTACGGTTTTAAAAGTTTAATTTATAATACTAGTCCATCAACGACTAGTATAACAAATTTAAAATTTATCGTGTCTTAAGATTTTTAATATGAAAATGAGTAAGTTTTTTTTATTGAAATAATATATTCTAATAAAAAATATGAATACAACTTTGAGAGAAAAACTTATTGTCTTGATTGAAATGATTATTATACACACCATACTAAATATAAACAATATGTCTTACGATTTGACAGATATTTGTCACTAATCAAATTTATTTTTCTCATCATATACCCATTGTTTGCGTTTGTGATGGATTATAGGACTCTAGATCAGATTTACTTATAAGATTTTTAAAATTCTTAGATAATATTTTTTGTGAAATTTAGTTTTTTTCTCATAATGGCAAGATTTGTAATTTAGAAATAAGTTTTAGGGGCAACTTTGACTAATTTTGTTTATTTTGAATTTAGATTTTTTTTTATTGCATAATGGCAAGGTGGGTAATTTAGAAATAAGTTTTAGAGCACCTTTGACTAATTTTTTCATTTTGAATTTAGATTTTTTTTATTGGATAATGGCAAGGTGGGTAATTTAGAAATAAGTATTAAGGGTACTTTTGACTAATTGTTTTATGATTATTACAAATTTAGCTTTTATTTGCTCATAATGGCAAGGTGGTAATTAAGAAATAAGTATTAGGTGAATTTTTGACTATTTTTTTTATAATAGCAGAGGTGAGTAATTTTTAGATCACGTTAGATCGAAAGGCTATTATTCATCTTATTTTAGTTTCTAGGGCTGGATGTTTTACTTTTTTATGAGAATTTCTAGGATTTTTATTCGATTAATATGGAGGCCTCAAAAGGAGCCTTCAATTTATAAATATAATATAATTCAAACAAAGAGAATAATATAGAGCAATTTTTTAGAGTAATTAAAAAGTTATTTGTAATATGGTTTTGTAAGTGTTAACCAAACAATTAGTGTGAATAGTGTTTCCAAGCTTATATATACCAAAAAAACATTTTACATGCAATTGCCAAGAAACGGTTTTTAGATGACTCCACCTCGAGAGTCGAGACATGGTTTTGGTCCCAATGGATCCAAACTTTGATCCGGTCCCAGTGACCGTGGACCATGATTATCAAGGAATTGCTTGATTGTTGGGTGGGACTCTAGGCAGTGATGCTATCCATCATTTGTATTGTCAATTTCATTCTGGCTATGGCTAAACAATGGCGGACCTACGTTCAATACGCTGTCCTACCATCTTCAGCACCTGCTGCCTCTGCGATTTGACCGCACTGACACCGCATCGCCTCTGATCATCGGGAAGAGACCAGCCCCACCGTTTTCTTGTGCGCTTGTGCCGTCTGCCGCGGCCGGGACGACGCGTCCAACAAGGCGAGATGATGGCATGGGGGCGTCGCCGCGCCGACGGCGACTGGTCTCGGCGCGCGATCCCATCTCTGCCTGGGAGTTTCGCTGGAATCTTTGGCCGGGCGCGGCGACGGGGGCTACACGATTATTGTACCGCCGCCAGTGCTGCACGCTGCAGCTCTGCAGGAAACGGAACATAAGTTACAGTTGGTGGGCGACGTATAGCCTTGAGCTGGCGCGGCGTGGGTTTATTCCCTGGCCGTAGCTAAAGGTAAATCGATCGGCAGCAGCACCTGCTTTTGCCGAGCCGGTCGAAATACTATCACGCGCGTGCCGTGTTCGGTCGGTCCTGTGATGTGCATGCATGTCTTGTTCTATTGTTGATTTGTCGATGGAACGGGGGCTTTGGCAGCAGAATTTACCGCCAAAGCGGATGAACTGTCGCAGTTGGCGCACATCTCCAGACAGAATAACTTTGAGGAGGCGGTCTCGTGGGGGCGGGCGGGCGCGCATCCACCGATTCGATCGTTTTCTAGGAGCAAAGTTTCTGGAATAAGCAGGCAGGTGAAGCTGGGCACCAAGTCGCTTGGTATAAGAAATGGCGACGTCTCGTATCTCTATACGCGATATGCCGCTGGTTGCAGTGAAGAAACATGCATGTTCTTGTCCTGTAGTATGACCGTCCGTGGATACGCACTCAGCTTTGGTGTAAAGCCAAAGATAGGAAAATTAACTCATTTCCTTTTTGATGATGTGGTCGATAGGAAAACTTATCAGCCTGATGATGCATGGACCATCTGTTGTGTATTCATCCGAGGCTTGACCAAGGGTTGTTAGGTGGCGTGAACAGGAGCTCACAGCCGTATACAATGCCGACCAAGGCCATAAATACATGCATGTGATGGCGCCTAAGTGGATCTAACGTGCTACTACTTCAAATTCAGATCGTTCCAATTCATGATGATGTTATTCGTAAAACTGCAACTTGTTCAGATTTTGCAGGGCAGGTGAGACTTTTCGATTATTATATATACACGCATTTTGTACTCTGAATTCTGATAATAGATGTCAAAGTACAACCCCAAGTAGTACTAAAGCAGTATCTTATTGTTGTTCTACAGTGATTCTTGTCTGAAAGTATTGCGTTATCAACAGTTAGGTGTCCTTGATGCCTTGCAATATATGATGTGAAACGAGGCAGGACTAAACAAATCAATCAATGTGTCACCTGAAAAGAAATCCATCTCATCATGGGCTAATCTTGCTTGCCCTTTTAAAACTCAAGTTAATATAGCGCCACAAACTTTGCATCAACACAATTTTTTTAGGCAGATTCTCAAACACTCCTGTATGGCACTAGCTTGTGTTCCCGAGGGTTCTCCAGACAATGTCGCGTCTATTTTATTGTTATTGTTTTTTTTTTTGGAAAAAACAGGAAGCGAAATCCATGGTCTATGCAGACAAGCAGTCAAACAATGTTTGGTGGCAGCAGGATAGTCCCTAGTACGAGTAGTACAGAGCAAAAGAGAAACCGATCACTGATGACATCTACAGTTCGTAACCCCTCAGGGAAACCCGCTTCCAGTTCTTAAGGGTTCCGGTTTCATTTCTTTCTATTTAATTTTTCTTCTTTTTGTCGAATCAAGTAAGCAGCACTATTTCGTTGACGCCACAATTGTTCGATTCTCTCTTGCATTTTTCTTTTCTTTCAGAAAAGGAAATGTGGTCGGAAATTACAGAACAAAGCAAACTAGCTAGGCAGCTAGAAGAAACGAAGGTCAGTGCCTAGCTAGCTTCGCCTTGTGTCACCATCACCGCATCTCTGCCTTTTATTTTGATCACCTCGTCGACTCGGCTTTGTCAATCTGCAGAACCTTTGCTCTTTTCGGGAACACCATTGTGGCCGCCTACTATTGCAGAAAGCACATGAATCAGCAGCACATTTCTGCATCACACCGTCCCTCTTTATTCACGAGCGTCTTTGCTGGATCGTCGTCTCCGAAATGCACGTCCCGCTTTTGTCGATCCCTTTGCCTTTCAGGCTCTTTGAAGCGGCGTCAAAAGCTCACACCACAGACACAGTCAGTCAGTGCAACCAAACCCACTTGGACTTTTGTCCATCATTCGGCTAATCATCTGCTAATCTTCCTCCTCTTGCTGCTAACGGCAGGGGAGCTCTCGCTCTCGTCACGGCAGCAGATGGCATGTGAGACAACAGTTGTGTCGTCGCTCCGGTAGCTCAGGCAGCCGGCGTCCAGCACCCCAGTGGGGCTCTGTGGCACGGAGGAGGACGATGCTCTGCGGAGGCGTACAGATTTCAGTGGCAGCGGCAGTAGCACAGTGCCAGTCAACGCCATGGACTGTACCGTTTCAAGGCATTGTGACAACCTCTCCTGCAGAAAGCAACGAAGCATTATTAATCATCACCAAACTTTGATTAGATGAGTGGTAGTAGTAGCTCGCGCGGCTATAAATGCGGTTCACGCATTTTCGGCAGTGTTTTGTGTCTGGACAAATGCAGTTGCAGCATTACGTATGACCGTGATGCACGTCAACGTTAGGAGTCCGGAAGTACGCTGCGTTGATGCATTGAATCCGAGGCGACGACAAAGTTTTGCGAGAACGTCGCGCGTGGGTCAGCGGCGACACACGTACCTTATGTACACGGTGGGTGCAAGCCTCGTGGATATCTACAGCTCGCTCTTCTCCGGCCACGACGGCGGCGACGGCCGCAGCGATCTCCGAGGGCATGAAGTCTAAGCATTGCGTTCCTGCAGTTGGAACAGTGGAAATTGTCAGATCGATCCAGCCAGCACGATCAAAAGTTTCCTCCGCAGAACCGAGACTGAAAATCCTGCAGCTTATGCTAACCTCTTGCAATGCAGAGAATCAGGTCCGCGGATCGCACGACGGAGCGCCTCGACGGCGCATCGCCGCCGTTGAGCCTGTGGAGGAAGTAGTCGATGTACGAGAAGGGAGTGACGGCCTGCATCCTCCATTTGAGCGTGCTGAGTACCAGGAGCTCCATCCTCTGTATCGTCTTGGCTTCGAACACGTACCGCGCGTCCCCGACCTGATCGGACAGGATTCAACAGCGATCAGAACGAGGTTTCGGACCAGATGCACTGAGATGTGCACGATCGGGGCGCATTGAAACGTGTAGTACATAGTTTCTGAATCTCTCTCACCTGCAGGTCGAGAGGTAGAGGAGCAGAGGTCTCCTCCATCTTGGCGGCCAGGGACAAGCACGCCACGGAGAGCAGCTGTATCATCCATGCATTGCCTTCCTGAAATGATGAGAAATGTCTGATTATTACTTGGGCTCTTAAACACTGAAATGGCGCAGGTGTTGATTGCAAGAACCAAGAAGATTCGTACCGGAAGCTGGTAGAGCGAGAGGAAGCGGTCCAGGTAGTTGATGGCCAAGCAGGCAGTGAGGGGACTGAAATTGTAGTAAGTGTGAACCTGTTGATCCAAAGCTACGAGATTATTCACCGGATCGATGAGAACAACACTAACAAAAGCTAAGAGATTACTATATAGCTTGCATTGATCAAGGACCCACCTTCCATATCCTGTCAATGGCGTCCATCCGGACGCGGAGATCTAATCCCCCGGCGCTCAGCCTCTCGGCGTAGTCCTCCCTGGGCATGTGGTCCGTCTCCGACTCCATCAAACGGTCCACGCATTCCTCGGACGGCACGGGGAACTCAGCGGCGAGCTCCCCGCTCCTCGTCCTCCGCACGAGCGCCTCCTCTTCCTCCTCTGCTCCGAGACCCATGAGGCTGCTGCTGTCCTCGGCGCAGAGCAAGATGGAGGCTGCCATGTCGTAGCTGCTTGTGCTTGGAGCCATTTCTCAACACGACGATAAGGTTGTGTGGTAGTACAACTGATCTGATACAAGAAACGGATATCTCGGGGTCTCCTCCTCCTCCCCTTTGGTGTGTTCCTCGTGAGCGCCCTAGCTCTCACTCTGGTTCGATGTGTGGGCGAGGAATGGAAAGAGGAGGAGGGGGGCAAGTGAGCAGAGGGGCTCGTGAGGCCTTTTTGTATGGAGCTGTGGAGACGCTAGCGAGGGCATTCTCGGCAAAGTGATGACGAGAGGCTCTAAAGCGAGGACAAGCGAAGCGGGAAGGAAGGAGCATGATGGCGATTACAAAATGAGGTCTCCCTTTTTTTTTTTGCTTCCTTTTTTTTTGTTTCCTAAAATAATGCGCTTTCGTTTTTCTTTTCTTTTGTATAGGAGCCTCCTGTACTTTGAGGAATTCCGCTTTTGTAGAGCTTTTATTACATGGATTTCTAGGCCTCTTTGCGTTCATTTCCTTTTTCTTCCTCCCTTTGACTTTGGTTACCATACACGTATACCAGTAAAAAAAAACTAAAAAGAGTAGCGTTGAAAAAAAGGGGGTAATGTCCAGATAATATAAAGAAATTTTGAGATAAAATGTCCAGATTTATTGTTTGGACGTAACGTTCATTCACACTACCAGCTCAGACTTGAACGTTGAGTCCCATCGATAGAGTGGCATGAGGCATGGCATGGAATGAATGCACTCGTGACGAGCCGATCGAGCGCGTGTCATTTCTCACGCCGACGCGGTGGGTGCGTTCACGCATGTCATAACCAGAGCAAGTTCCTTGTGCGTGTAGTACGCATGTGCGCTTCAACGACGCCGGCCACCGGTGGATCTCCCTCCCGTTTTGCCACGTCTCTCCGGCTACAGGCTCCCTCGAGCACTCAACTCCAATCGTCCCCGGCCAGCGATCGCGCGACCGGCCGCCGTTGCCTGGCAGCCTTGCCTGCACGCGACGGCTCCCGCCTTTATCCCGTACTAGTACTACGCATGATGATTCGACTATAGAGTAGTACTCTACTTGCTCGGGCTCCACAACGGCGGCGCGCCTTACGATAAGTCGATAACGGACTGCCGGCCGGGCAGAACGGCAGGTGAGCCTGAGCGACCGACACGTGGGGCCATGCGACCGCGCTACTTAACGCAAACTCGTGAAGCCGGGCGCATGGCCCCCTTGGAACGGTCCAGGAGGAGTGAGTGAGTATTGAAGAGGGTCACGATATGTGCGAGCAGACAGCCAGCGGCCAGGGACTACTGCTGCCCTGCCCGTACTGATACCGACGTCGACGTGTGTTCTGTTCTCACGGCAAGCCTGCCGGTCGTGGAGCAGAGCACGTCAGAGAGGTGACCACAGTCCAGCGGTGTGGTCGTCCCGGCCAGCGGCCACACACACTTTGCTCATGACTCATGAGCTGCTGCTGCTGCTGCTGCGGGAGATGGTCCACGGTGAGGGCGACGACAGCGGTCGAGATCCGAGCTCTCGGAATGGCCGCTTGACCGTTCGGGGAACGCCTTTTTTTGCCCCCCTGCCTTGTTTTTACGGCAGGCAGGCGTGCTGGGGCCACCAGCTACTGACGCTTATATTAGTACGTGTAGTAATATATCGATCCATCGATGGCGATGTGTGTGTGTGTACACAGAGAGCAACAAGTCTGAAACAATGGCGCAAATGTGCGATAGTAGGTGAGTGGCTGCAGGTGCAGGTCTTGCGATAGTGGACAGTTCAAGCTATTTCTACCAGTTCGGCAAGAGTGCACCTGCGCGCGTAGAAGTGGGTCTACGGATACAGTTCTTGCTGACCAGTCGCCGTCGTAGCCGTTCCCCTATTTTGCGAAGCCTTCAAACAGAAAAAAAAAACGGCTGTAAGCTTTGAAAGCCATCAAATAACTGAAAAAGGTCGGGGTACATCACTAGTACTATTTTTTTCTTTTAAATTACCCAAAATAAGTGTGTATGTGTTTATGTTAACAAGTTAGTTGACGACCTTACACCGCGAAACCACAATTTTCCGGATGTCGGGCAGTCTTACAACATGAAACACAGCATATGAAAGCATTATACAGCAGCATGACTGGCGTTAGTAAAATTTTAAAAGGGCATGGATGTAAAAGAAATTGAAAAGATCCCTAAAATGTAAAGAAATTCTCCTCTCTATCAATCTATATAAACTGCCTAAATACTCTATGACCGTATATCCCTGTAATTTGATAGAGCATATTGTAAGTCTCTATTGTAAACTTGTACATGACGGATGTATGTGCGATGCTAAACATTGCACTGGATAGATGAAACTTTCTACGGTCCTGTACTACTACTCCTCTATATGCACCAATCCCTAGTAAGCAAAACGTACAATTAGGCATGTACTGTATCATGCATGTTCTTCCGCGTCGGTTCTCGCGAAGATGTCGTGTTTCTGGTCATGCATTACATACGGTGGGCGCGCGCGCTCAGCTCTGCTCTCTGTCACTGCAACAAAATCAAAAGTCAGAGGAGAAGATTACAAGGCAGTAAAAACAAAACGAGTGACAGGCTCTACAGCACCGTATTGGTTTTCCTATTTGACTGATGCGGTGCTTGCTGCTCCGAGCGCCAAATCCGAGGCACACACGACCCGAGGCTAGGCTAACGCATCGTCCGTCGGAACGGAATCGTCGGCACGCTGTTAGATTTTCAAATGGAACATGGAGGTGAGGTCGAGAGACGGGCTGGCGGAGTGCTAACATCCAAGTTTAGAAAAAAAAGCGGTGATTGAGTTTTTACGTTTGGTGTTTCCGTTTGGAAGTCTTATGCGCTGCGCCCCTTCTCATGTGATTGAACATCAAGTCAACAATGCGTTACACCCTAGTACTAGGCTACTACTGAAACTGAAGCATTATTAGGCACTGCGACAATGACATCAAGTCGACCGATAGGACGGACAGTGTCAGGTGAGCACGGTGCAGTTGCACACGTACTTAGAGCCTAGCCAGCATCTCGAAACGCATTTGATTTAACTCAACTTGAAGAACATGTATTAACAACCAGTTGTACTGTTATTTGATTTGCCCGAGAGTTGATCGTGTATCCATCCGATTGGATCAGAGTAACACATTGAAAGGTGGAGCAGTAGATTTTTGTAGCATTACAAATTAATGTATATTCTAGAACATCACTTGAAGTTACTAAGACAAAGACTAGAGAGCAGAGTATTTTCTACACATATGTCATCGATCGTCGCTTGTTATCTGATTAACAAGCTGTCATGTTGCTATTTGATTAGCTCGAGTTGAACGTGTATCCGATTGGATCAGAGTGACACGTTGAGAAGTGTAGTACTAGTAGATTCTAGTAGCCTTACAAATGTATATTCTAGAACATCTTTTTAAGTTACTAGGGTGCATTCGTTTCCACGTCTCGATTTTTAGAACTATTCTATTAAATATTATGATACTAATTAGGAGTATTAAATATAAATTACTGACAAAACTCAGTCTATAACCCTCCCTCTGAATGACGAGACAAATCTATTAAGACTAATTAGATCATAATTAGAAAATGTGATGTTATAATAAACATTTCTTAATAATGACTTAATTAAATTTAATAAATTTATCACACTGATACGCATTCAACTCTGTAATTAGTTTTATATTTAATATATATTTAATAATTATATATAATATTTTAATAATTAATATGACCATACTAAAATTTAGATTACAAGAAACGAACAGAGACTATAGAGATCAGAGTATTTTGTACACTTATATGTCAATCGTCACTTGTGATCTGACATCCGATCGATCTAGTCATCCGTCTAAACCGGATCGTTTCGTCCTCTTTTATGCAGCATTTCAAATACTCGAGCGGGAAGAGATCATCTGCATTTGTTTGTAGTGTGCACAGTAGAATGACTAACGACCATTGGTTAGGTCAAAAACTAATGTCTATGGTCGTCTGCTACTGCACATTGGCAACAACCAAGTAGACTGTCAGCGCATCGATTCACTGTTTGTAGAGTATTCCATGATTAAGTAATGTAGAGCACGGAGGGAGCTACTCGTCATTGTTCTGTTTTAAGCGGTGACTCCCTGCACTGGCTCGTGGCTAATGCCGGTTACATCGCGCGCGCGCGCGGCAGTTCGAACTGAAAGTACGGCACGGATCCATAGCGTGCATACAGCAGTAGACACGGAGAATATGTGCATACGGATCGAGCTTCGAGCACGCATGCAGCCATCTCGTGCGCGCGATCAATACACTTGCGTTTGTATAATAAGCATCTGATGACCAGCTTCCGGTGCCGTGCCTTGCCGAGCGAGCGAGTCTCGCAACAAGTAGTGGAGTGGTTGAAGATTTCGGTCGAGGAGTACATGGATGCATGTGCGAATTGAAGGGGGGTGCCGGCGGATAGACCGGCCGTAGGTACGCGTCCAGAGCATCCGCCAGCGAGCAGGGCCGCGACGAGCCACCGCCTCCCCATGCGCTGCACGGCCGGTCGCCGACGCGTCACGGAAGTAGCTAGGATCCCTCCCTTTCTATACGTATTCACCATCTTGTTCGTCTTCACATGAAATTGTTAAGATTACGTAGCTAGTGCCTAGTCGATCTTGGAGACTGAATTCTATTCGCGTTTCCGTTCCTTGGTTTGTGGCATGATTATATACGTCTTGCCTCCTCGGAGAGGTAGCTGCTGTTCGCGCGGCTGGCAAGAGAAGAGTGACGGGAAACACGAGGGAAGCTGCTGTTAATTATACATGCGCCTCGGTGTTCTCCGTAAAGAATGGTTGTCTGACACAGGCAGCGGTGCTCGCAAGTCGCCTCAAAAGGAAAGAAAAGGGTTGCACAAGGAGGACAAAAAGGGGGCGAATTGTCACGTTAAGGAGAAAGGACTATGACTAAGACGCAAAAGAAAATGCACGGGAAACCTTGTCAACTGGATCGGATGGGGCACTCGGCATGTAGGCGATACAGAGTGCGGAAAAAAGCAATGGATCAAGGCTGGTCAAGCAGTTGGAGAGCCTTCGTCCATAGAAATTGAAATGGAAAATCTAGTGTGTTTTTTTAGAAAAAGCACCACTCTTTATTAATCAAACAAAGAGTATGAATTACAAACACTATTGGGTGGTGTTAAGACCACACATGTCTATCAACAAAATCTTAGATATAACACTATATTTGAGTCTCGGACCGGGAATGATATACACCGTGCGTGTGGTACTACGTACCTACCTCGCGCACGGTTAAATTGTCTTCAAGCTCCGGCCGGTGGCAGAGCGCGGGTGATGCCGTGTGGTGGCGAGGGCGCCGCCATGTCGCCGGTGGTGGAGGAGGGGGCGAGGGTAGGGTTTCAAGGTTGTCACACACGATGGGGAGCTCCAACAATCCCGACGGCCATAGAAGATGGTTCGGAAGCGACAACACGACCTAACGGTGGGCGGCGGTGCGACAAGACGGTGGGGGCGTCGTCGGAGGCACAAACGACTTGCGGGCGGTGGACGGCGACGCATCGAGGCAGGGACTAGAGTGAGAGGTTGAAGACGACATGCAATACGTATCTAGTACTGCGCGAGCAGTATCAAACAACCCCTGGGTGTGTTCGTTTCTTGGGGTCTAAATTTTAGTGGGGTCACATCAATCAATAAAATGCTACATATAATTATTAAATCTATATTAAATATAAAACTAATTACAGAGTTGAATACGTATCAGCATGACAAATTTATTAAGCTTAGCTAAATTATCATTAAAAGATGTTTACTGTAGCATCACATGATCTAATCATGACCTAATTAGTTTTAATAGATTTGTCTCGTCATTCAAAGGGTGTGTTATGGACTGGGTTTTATCAGTAATTAATATTTAATCTTATATTTACTAATTGGAGGCTCTTTTGAGGCCTCCATATTAATCGGAGAAAAATCCTAGAAATTCTCACAAAAAAGCAAAATATCCGACCATTGAATCGTGTACTCAACAAACCGTAGTCATTAGATCTAACATGATTAAAATTACCCACCTTTGCCATTATAAAAATTATATCCCAAAATACCCCTAATAATATTAATAAATTACCCACTTTTTACCACTATAAAGAAATAAACAAATTTTAACCCTTTTTTAGTCCAATTTTATAACGTATGCAACCCATGGGCCATGCTTAAGTAGGATTGCAGTCCGATTATCCACAATCCCCATGTATTTGGGGGAAATAAACATAGATCGAAGCTTCCATATTTTTGTTTATGCACATGTAAAAATGAAAATAATGTAGGTGCTTCATTCAGAAAACTGACTAAAATTTTGAGAACAAAATTAGATAGCGTGTCTTTCATTTAATAAAGTGGTGGTTTGGCATCACATTAAAATTTTAGATTACTCTATTCAATACCATATGTTTGACAATGTTTTTAATTTAACAAACCGTAGTCATTAGATCTAACATGATTAAAATTACCTATATTTGCCACTATAAAAATTATATCCCAAAATACCCCTAATAATATTAATAAATTACCCACCTTTTATCACTATAAAGAAATAAACAAATTTTAACCCTTTTTTAATCCAATTTTATCATGTATATAACCCATGGGCCATGCTTAAGTAGGATTTTAGTCCGATTACCCACAATCCCCATGTATTTGGGGAAATAAACATAGATCGGAACTTCCATATTTTTGTTTATGCACATGTAAAAATGAAAATAATACAGGTGCTTGATTCAGGAAAACTGACTAAAAATTTGAGAATAAAATTAGATAACGTGTCTTTCATTTAATAAAGTGGTGGTTTGGCATCACGTTAAAATTTCAGATTGCTCTATTCAATACCATATATTTGACAATGTCTTTAATTTAACAACATGATGGTTTTCATATTTTATTCATTTAAATTAATGATAGTTAATTGCATTGTTGCATTGCACCGATATATGAAACTATCATTTCTTTGCTTTTCTATGCAAACTATAAAAAGAATTTTCATAAAGATATTGGTATGCATATGGCTACGGTATTCTCTAAGTCACGTACCACACTCACTCAACCAATTGCAGGGTTCATCTTCCTTCATTATGTGAGCCCAATCAAAGACAAATCTTTCATAGGCTGATTACGATGAAGTGTTGCTGGATTCATTAGGCAATGATCACGGTTAAGTGTTGATAATGATACCATTTATCTTAAATCCTGACCCCGCCTCCCGCCTCTGTAGGTACCCTTGATCACAACACAAGAGTTGTATATATAATTGCAGGCCCGTGCAGATGCACGAGTTTAATGACCTAGTACTTCTAATTAGTATCACAATATTCGATGGGACAAGTCTAAAAATCAGAGGGTTGGAAACGAACACACCCCCTGTCTCAGACGCTCATGGGTGAAGTCAACTATCATTAAACCTCATCTTCTTGCCTTGATCTCCCTTACATCCTGAAGATATTACCACATGTCAACACCTTGAGTATTTTAACACTTTTCTTTTGTTGTCCCCAGCTAGTTCACAATGAACTGGCTAACGATAATATTTCATAAACAGAGAAATACTCTTTATCACTTTTACACAATAACTAGCAATCTTTATTTTCTAGAGTAATATTGTATCGGCTTCACTTACATATTCTATGGTTCTATGTCACTACAGCTGACGCTCCCACGAGGCCACGAATATTCTGACGGTGTCCTACACAACAGCCACCACTGCTGCAATTCTTGTTTTCTTGGAAGCGCTGTATCCAGGTTAATCCAGGTTGATCTTGATGAGGATACTGGACGGACCTATTTATCCTTCAGAAAATCCTAATCAAGAGTTCAGGAGGCCCATAGAACAACTGGCCTTGAGAAAGCCCATCAGTTTCTTTTGTTGCGCCTTTAGCATCCGCCACAAAGAAACGAGGCCGAAACCTCTCAAAAACAAAACAGCCCAAGCCTCTTTAAGGCTTCGTTTGAAATAAAGGAATAAAAAATATAGCAATAGAAAAAATATAGCAATAGAAAAAAACACAGAAATAAAAAAAATATAAAAAAAAGTGTCAAAATCATAGGAATCCAAAACAGAGAAATAAAGAATTTGAGACGTTTGGAATGCAGGAACGCTAAGCACAGAAACTAAATACATCACAAGTTTACAACTAGATAAAATATTTGTATAAGCCATATAATTATTATTTTATGCACTTAATCAAATTAGTAACCTCTTACCATCCTTAACTACTTACTTTATTTTTCAAGGAAACCATTTTCTACATGTCCTTTACTAACATGTAAAGCACGCATGTACATTAGCCCATGTCAATTAGATTTAAATTAGATATATAAATTAGTTTAACTTAATTAGGTTGTTTGCATGAAGGCACTCTGCAGCCAACACGATAAGCAAAGCAAAGGAAATTTTTCTTTAACTCCAGTCTCATTCTTTATTTCCTATGTTTTATGAAGGAAAGGAAACTGTTCCAGAGAAATAGCAAGCTTCGTTTCTTCATCCCAAACACACATGATGTCAACATTCCATAGGAATCGGTTCCTTTAATATTTCCTTTGAAATTCCTTCGTTCCAAACGACCCCTAAAAAGGAAAACAGCCCAAAAGGCCGCACAGCACAGGCGCACGACACGCGGGCACACGGAACACGCGCGTCCCCACTGGAACGCACGCCTCGCTGCGCACCGAACCAAACCGTCCCGGTACACGCGGCGGCCGGCAGCGCACCGCGTCGCTGCTGTATACAGACAGGCAGTGGCCGCCGCCAGCTCCCCAAAACCTCGCTACCACTCTCTCCGTCTCCCCCGAGCAAATCAGACGAAAAGGGAAAAACCTCAGCTAGTCTCTGCAGCATCGATGGCTCTCGCCGCCCGCGCCACGCTCGTGCGCGTCCTGGCCCCGCGCCCGTCGCCGACCACCCGGTCGAAGCAAGGTACGCACGCTCGCCTCCCCGCACCGCTATGAGTCTTCGGATCCATCGAATGCAGCTTAAACCCTAGTTTTGCTTTCGTCCCCACTTTCAGGCCTTCGCGGCAGGGCGTCGCTGGCCGTGCGCGCCAAGGACGTCGACGACTACGGGGCGCTGCTCTCCGAGAAGCCCGCGCCGGCAAAGCGCGACGAGTGGGAGAGTTTTGGCCGGGATGTGAGCAGCGTAGAGAAGGATACTGATGAGGAGGAGGTGCAGAGCGAGCAGGCTTCGTGTGCTGTGCTCAACCAGATCGGCGTTGAGGTAAGCGCGCACGTCCATTTTACTTGTTCTATTACCGTTTTGAAATGGATGAGTTGGGTTGAGGTAACAGATTTTGTGTTGGGATCATCATTTCTGTACCGAAGCAACAACAAAATGGCTCTCACTATATTTATTCAGCGTAGTGATTCATTGGACAAAGTTGGGCCTAGATTGCTTCAGGGTTCACTATGTCAAACTGTGTTGCAGCTGATTTTGTTTCCCATATAGAGAAGAGAATAATTAAGGGGACTAGTAACACCATTGTAGGATCAGGATGATAAATTGGTATGGGCTGTTCATTCTGGTTGGTCAGGAGGTTGGCATTGAGATGTAGGTGTTTCGATCTAGTGCTCCTGTTAAGGGAATGATCATTGGCACTATTATTCTTACATTGTATTTCCTGTTGTCCACTACTAGCTGTTAGTATTTAGTACTAATGATTTGGTCTGTGCTCTGATATTCCCTTTTGCACAGAAGTGCTCCGGAAAAAGTTTTTGAAGTCTGTGTAAATAGGCAAAGGGAAAACCTCTTTACTGGACACTAAATCACATGCAAATCTCCTTTCAGTGGAGTAATCAGCTGGGAGGCAACTGCATATATGTTGCATTCAGAATCTCTGATAGTTTTGACCCCTGGTTTTTATGTTGTCGCCTAGGTGTCTAGGCGTTCCATGGTCACAATAAAGCCTTACTGTTGCCTTGTTCGCGCAAAAGCTATATCTTCTGATTTTGTTTTTGTTTGCTAGTTCTTGGAGTGGACTTGGCAAAAGGAACCTGAAGTAGTTTTTATCAGTTCATACAAAGTGTTTTCACAAACTAATAGAGAAACATGCAACTGCACAAATTAAATACACCATGTACCAAGGTTGAGGATAATAGATTCAGACATTGGGCAAGTCATGGTAATATAGTCACAATTAAGGGAATGGAATGATGAGATAGAACAATATCTTGCTAAATGTAGGAGCTTTTAACGATGACAAAGTGTACTGTCTGGGATCTTTTAGCAGCGTAATGTACTAAATTGTGATTTTTCATGCTCTGTAGCTAGCTGTTACTTTATTAGTAAAGAACTTCCTGAGAGCGCATTAATTTACTGAATTATACATTAATAGAGTTTTCTATTGCGGTCTGTGATATCTGACTCTTAAGGGCAATTTCTTGTGCAGTTGGACTCTGACAAATCATACTCTGCTCTAGTATATGGCACATCAGCTGTTGTTGCTATTTGGATATCATCGATCGTGGTTTCTGCACTTGATTCTGTCCCTTTGGTATGTATATACTAACTTCTTTTAAAGTTTTGTTTACCTTCAATTGTTGAAATAGCATTGATAAGTATTATCTGATCACACGGATATGAAATCTATGATAGTTTTGAGCATGCAGGAGTATTGCTTATTGTATTTGATCAAGATAGGTGAAAAATTTATGGTACCATCTATGTGAGCAGGTTCCTCAGGTGATGGAAGTTGTTGGCCTAGGTTTCACAGTTTGGTTCACTTCAAGATATCTGATATTCAAGGTGATTTGTTTTCCTCGATTAGCAATATTTATGTCCTATTAACGGCCCAAGTAGTGATATTCCGATTGTTTTGGATGCAGGAGAACCGTGACGAACTTATCACCAGGGTTACCTCCATAAAGAAGCAAATATTAGGCTCTCATGACAACTGAACAGTTTTCTTGTATTCCATCAACCCTTACTGGGTTTAATCAAGAAATTGTTCTGTACAATTAGTATGTTTTCTGGACTTTCCCAACAGATTTTGACTAATCAGAAATAGTAGTTGGATTGCGGCATTACGAGTAGAGTTCTTTCATCGTTGTCTTTTTTCTTTTAATATTAATATAAAAGGGCAGGGGCTGCGATCCCACCCCACGCCTATACAGCTTTCTTTGCATGCTATGCTGACCAGCGGCGGCTACCCATCTGAAGTTTTGCGTCAGATGGTGGTGGGTGCCGCCGTCCCTGTCAAAGGTTTCACAAGAAGAGTTTTTTAGTTTTGCATTGTTTCCTGACCTGACTTGATTTGGTTGGTGTTGACAATATAATTCTCGCCGCCGCTAACCAACCAATTATGTTTTTGTTGCTTTTCATGATTTATAGTACCGACAAAATATTTCCCCTTTAGCAGCTGTCGATACAATTATACAAAGTGCCATCCGTGCCTACGGTCATCTGTTTGAGCCTTGAGCTTGCAAAAAGGTCAACGGACAAAGCATCAGGAAAACTTATTCTTTCGGTATCGTGAAGTGTTTGGAACACTGAAGAGTGAAGAGACCAGGTAGCCCGTCAGATATAGGAGGAGGCAACCAGATTGCTCAAAGATGAACGGCCGTTAGCGCTGGCATGGGGCAGAGAATTTGGGATTGTAGTCTTGGTGGGCAGACCGTACCGGTTGCTACTGGGCAATAAGGCAGCCGAGATCGTCATGAACTATTGTCCCTAACAGAAGTTATAGGCCACTACTGAAGCCAAAGGCTCGTCACGGCCTCAAGAAACACTTCTCCGAAACAGGTTAAATGCTCTGAGAATTCTGAGAAATCCCACTGTTCTAACATCTGAACAAACCTAGGGGATGAATTGTACAAGTTGACAATTGGTAACTACGACAGCGCAACGTTTGCAGCTGTGGTTATTCAAATCTGAAAATCTACTGATAGCCAGGTGCCATCAAAATCATGGGTCTTGAGAACGAAAAAGCAGAAGAAGAGCCATCAAAATCAGGACCGGAATTGCACGGCGGCAAGTGATTCACGTTTCGAACAACATGAGCATAAACCACACGTAGATCGCTTTATTCGCTCCTCCGCAGGCCCCCATGGTCGCCATCTGAGAGCTCGACACCAGCCAATTTTCACAAAATACCAGCTGCACGGATACGAGAAAAACACGAACGGAAATCAGCGAACTGCACACGGGCGCAAGTATCTCCGCGAGTTCCTCTCGCTTTGCAGCGTTGTCCCGTACCCCGGGGCGCGTCCCCTCACAAAAAGATCCCCGGGCCCACCCGTCCGTCGCGCGGGCACATCCATCACCTCTCGCCGTCTCGGCGTCTCCGCCGCTCAGATTTTTCCGGTCACGGCCACGGCCACGGCCGGCGACATCGCACCTCCCCCACACGTGCCACCACCTCCACGCCGTCGCTCGCACGTGATGGTCCCACATCAAAGGGTCCGCCCCACCAGGGCTGCTACGCCTCTTCACTGACGAGCGGGGTAGGATACAGTGGCTGACTGGTGGGACATGCTTTGAGACACGGTTGACGTGGACGGTCTCAGCTTGGGGCTTCTTCGTCTTCGTCTTCCTCCCCCAAATAAAGCCAAGCCCAGCAAGGCGGCCACCACCACCAACTCCACCTCGTGGACTCCTCCCCCACGAAACTAAACCCTCGCGTCGAAGAGTAGATGCGGGCGTGACCCCGTGAGGGGAGCGAGCTAGCGGTCCACTACTACTTGCTGTGACAGCTCCTGCGGCGATGGCGTCCATCTCCGGCGCGGCGGCGCCGCCGTCCTCCGCCGCGTGCCGGCTGCGGCTGCGGCGGCAACTCCTCCTCCGCCCCTCCCACCTCCGCCTCCGCGCGCCTCACTCCATTGCCGACCTATCCCGCTCGTCGAATTCCTCGTCCAACTCTTCCCCGGCGCCCGCGCCGCCGCTGGCGGCCAACGCGGCCCAGAACGGCGGCCACGGCCGCGGCGCGGTGGAGAAGGACCCGATCAAGCTGTGGGAGCGCTACGTGGAGTGGCTGTACCAGCACAAGGAGCTCGGCCTCTTCGTCGACGTCAGCCGGATGGGGTTCACGGAGGAGTTCCTGCAGCAGATGGAGCCGCTGATGCAGCGCGCCTTCGTCGCGATGCAGGAGCTCGAGAAGGGCGCCATCGCCAACCCCGACGAGAGCCGCATGGTGGGCCATTACTGGCTCCGCAACCCTGGCCTTGCCCCCAACTCCTTCCTTCGCACCAAGATTGAGAGCACCCTCGACAGCATCCTCGCCTTCTCCCACGACGTGGTCTCCGGCAAGGTACCTGCAATTTTTCCATTTCCTGCGTCGTAAACAAAATATTGCTTCTGCCACAGAGTCTAAATTGTATGCTTGGGTTTAGTGTCGTTTCACTGGAAAGGCCCGTTTTCTGGAACAATTTGGCAACTGGAGGAAATCTCTATTCCCCTGGAACGACATTATGAAACAGCATTTGTTACAAAAATCTATTTTGACATCTAGTATTATGTTGTGAAATGCTGGGATGTGTCCATAAAAATCTATTTTAACTGTAGACGCCAACAGTTTGATGGTTCCCATAAATGGGATTTTTAGGATGTGTATAAGTGCATTATACACTAAAATAGCTTCTATTTATCTTATCGAGGCTTTTCATATCTTGTTTTTTATGCTGATGTGTTATAATGCTGTAATTCGTTTTTAATGCAGATTAAATCACCATCTGGCCGTTTTACATCAATTCTCTCTATAGGAATCGGAGGTTCAGCTTTGGGTCCTCAATTTGTCTCTGAAGCACTTGCACCTGATACCCCCCCGCTGAAGGTACATCCAAAGTTTCATAATCCAAGCAATGTACTTTGGTTGCATTGTCTGCTCTGTGATTTAAGATTTATATTGGCAGTTGTAAAATTTACCTCTCTTATCATGCTTGATATCTCAGATAAGATTTATTGACAACACCGATCCTGCTGGAATTGATCATCAAATTGCCCAACTAGGGCCTGAGCTTGCAACTACTCTTGTAATCGTCATTTCCAAGGTACCAAAACTTCCCAATTTGCCATATATGTCCCTTTTCTCTCAGCTGCACTAGTACCATGTACTTATTTGAGTTATTTATTTGTTCTTTAAATTATAGAGTGGAGGCACGCCTGAAACCCGTAATGGTCTTCTGGAAGTTCAGAAAGCCTTTCGAGATGCTGGGCTGGAATTCTCCAAACAGGTTTTGATTGCATGTTATTTATTTTGTATGATTCTGTTATAGCAAATTTGTGGGTAGTCCATTTGTTTTATACATTGTTTCCTCGTGCTTGATATCTGATGATTGGGTGAGAACTTCGTAATCTTATGCCACTAGCTATTTTACAGGGTGTTGCAATCACTCAAGAAAATTCTCTCTTGGATAACACTGCCAGAATAGAGGGATGGTTAGCTCGGTTTCCTATGTTTGACTGGGTTGGTGGTAGAACTTCTGAATTGTCAGCTGTGGGTTTACTCCCAGCAGCATTGCAGGTCAGTGCTCTCCCAGATCTTTCTCATGTTGATTTGATAAACTTTCAGATTAACAAGTGAAGTGTTGCTGCCAGGGTATTGATGTCAAAGAAATGCTAGCTGGTGCGGCTTTGATGGATGAGGAAACCAGGAACACTGTGGTATGTATGATATTGAAATAATATAGAAGCTACACAGTTCAGTTATATTTGTGTCTATGTGAATGGGCCAACCTTGGATTTGTCTTTAACAGGTCAAGGAAAATCCAGCAGCTCTACTTGCATTATGTTGGTATTGGGCAACAGAAGGGATAGGCAATAAGGTGTGCGGCTTTGTTGGTAGCAGCAGTTTCTGTGAATGTTTATCGTTCTATGTATTTTCCTTACAGTTTTAACATTCTTCCCTTTCAGGATATGGTTGTACTTCCTTACAAGGATAGTTTGCTACTTTTGAGTAGATATTTGCAACAGCTTGTCATGGAGTCTCTAGGAAAAGAATTTGACCTGGATGGCAACCGGGTAAAAAATATTCTTTATTCTGCCCATTCAAATTGATGATATTGAACTAGTTGTCAATTTTTGTCTCCTCTAGTATTTTTTGTTTGACATTAAAATATTGAGTGTCAGGTTAATCAAGGTATAGCTGTATATGGTAACAAAGGAAGCACCGACCAACATGCGTAAGTTTGTGATCAATTTTCTACAGTAGTTATTGTAGTTAAATTGCTGGGTCTAATGAATTATGTCTGATCACAGTTACATTCAGCAACTGAGAGAAGGTGTACACAACTTCTTCGTTACTTTTATTGAAGTTCTGCGTGACAGGCCTCCTGGTCACGATTGGGAGCTTGAACCAGGAGTCACATGCGGTGACTATTTGTTTGGGATGTTGCAGGTGAACGTTGAGCTTTTAAAAGATAATGTTATGTCAATTTGTGTACAATTGTGATAACAGAGGTATACAACATGTTGCAGGGGACCCGTTCTGCTCTTTATGCAAATGACCGGGAGTCCATCTCTGTTACTGTACAAGAAGTAACTCCTAGAGCTGTTGGAGCACTGATTGCACTTTATGAACGTGCCGTGGGAATTTATGCATCTTTAGTAAATATCAATGCCTATCACCAGCCTGGTAATTCCTTAATGCAAGATAATTTTGCTCACTATTGTTATCTTTTTGTTGTTCATGCTTATAGTGCCATGTGATCAACAGGTGTTGAGGCAGGGAAAAAGGCAGCTGGGGAAGTGTTGGCACTTCAAAAAAGAGTGCTGCTTGTTTTAAACGAGGCCAGGCATGGATTCTCTTATTTATGTTTGTTTGTTACTACTTTTGATCAAATTAATACTAATTGTGCTTGTTATTTTGGATGATACTTTAAACTACAGATGCTTTAAAAAATAATCTTGTATTACTAGTCATAAAACCCGTCACAGTGTTGATAATGCTCCTTCCCTTTTCTTGTATTAATTACCTAGCATTTCAAGCAATTTAGACAACTGCAATTGGTTAAGTAATGTAGTTGAAATTTATGTATGTATTATAATGTGTGGCTTATACATAATGCTCATGGGGCTGCAAAACTGCTGAGAACAAGCGTACCATTTTATCAGTTACCTATTCTTCTTGAGGTGAAGAGTTAAATGTTTTAACAAAAGACACCCTGGTTTGTAGTCCAGTAAAGTCAGCCGTCTGTCACTGATACAACAATTTTTAGTTTCGTTTGAATATAAGATTATTAGCATTGTTGGGGATTGGGGGACTGTTTACTTGTGTAGTCACCAATAAATCGCCCATGAATGATCCTGAATCTTCTGTACCTTTTTTTCTTTCTGAGAAACTGAATCCTTGGCACTTAATTCTGTTCCAGCTGCAAGGACCCTGTTGAGCCATTGACGCTTGATGAAATCGCGGATCGCTGTCATTGCCCTGAAGAGGTAACTTTCATTTTTTCCATTTTGTACTTGACCATGTTCACCTACCAGTTATTTGTTGTTGTGTACTTTCTCTGGATTCTTTGTGTTGACTTTAAGACAAGTGCTAATCTTATTGTAAGAAAAAAAATCAACAGAAAGTATTAACTCCTGCGCAATGTTTGCTCCCTCAGATCGAGATGATCTACAAAATAGTTCAGCACATGGCTGCAAACGACAGAGCAATAATAGCAGAAGGCAGCTGCAGTTCTCCTCGGAGCATCAAGGTCTATGTTGGAGAATGCATTGTAGATGACGATATGCCTGCCGCGTAGATTACCGGTCTGGATCTGTGTAAAATGGTGTATTGGTGTTGGAATAAAAATGGAACGACACGGTGGAATGTTCCTGATGTGCCATTAGTTTCTTCTGCTCGCATGATTGCTGCGATGCTGTATCGTAGAATATTTTATTTTTATTTTTCAAGAACAGAATATAAAGGGAGAAAAGCTACCCGGATATATAACTTACGCCGTTTCAAGGCATCTGAATGCTATTGTCATCGAACCGGAGCTGCGTTGCAATTTTCGTACATCAAGCAGGTGAAAGTTTTTTTTTTTTTCATTTGGTCCGGGAATTTGGACAGCTCGAGCATTTGTAATAAATAGTTAATGTTGTCCTTCCCTCAAAAAATAAAAAAAACAGTTCATGTTGTCGTCGCACTATAGAAGATATATTGAAGTGGAGATTTTTTTTTTTTTGAACGTGAGTTGTTTTTCATTTTGAGTCATGCAAATGGCTAGGTCATACATGTTCTGTAGTTCTCGCATGATTGATATTGATTGACTCTTAGTATTGTTGCACAAAGGTGGAGCATCCTCCATCAGAATATACCTCTTTCATCAATCTGAAATCTGAAGCTCTCCATCGTTGCAGTATCAGACTTTAAAGGAGGTCAAAGTCAGTTTTTTTATATATAATTATTATTTGTTTGATTGAGGGAATTTGTGCAACCCTTCAACTCGGGGATCACTAGTAGGGCAAATAAATTTGATTGCAGTGTAAATACAAGCTTTATTCAAGCGAATGTGACATTTACATTTGAGACAAGCAGATACTACGTTCCAAGAAAATAAAAAACAGTTGTAGTATCACAACAGATAGACCTATTTTTCGAATAGGCTGGAGTTTAGGAATGATTTCAGGGTCGGTTCTACCCTTTGCCTGAACAATGTGAAGCGCACACAGCACAACTAACTCTAACTATTGACAAGTACTGATCACATAAACTTGGATATGACACGGAAGGAGGTCCGAGCTGCAGTTGCTGCTATGGCAAGTATTGCTCGGTTATTGTAGACTCTGCACAGTATAAGACAAAGTTAAGAGTTATTTTTGTACCATATGGACAATGGAGAGCCACTGAGCCAGACCGGCACCCACATGTTTCTTGATACTTACCCAACAGCTGTGGCACCCCATGAAGCAACATTATAAATGACTTTCGTTCCATCCCATGCTTTCTTAATTTTACTTTTCCTCTTTTGAACTGAAAATGTCTTCTTAAGTGCTGGAACAAGAATGATAGATGAACATCAAAATGTTCCCAAGAAAATGATCTATCCATTCAAATTAAATAATAAAACAGAAAGTAACCTTTCTGAAGTTGATCAGGAGACAGTTCCTGCAACATGGAAGTTTCAGACAAACTCTTATATAATACAACGACATGGAAGTCCTCGCGCAACATGATAAACCCACCAAACAAGGATATAATTACCTTGGTCTGTTTAAGGGATAAGAGATATGCTGCCATAAAGGAAGTAATCCCATCAACCACATCCTCCTGATTGACAAGAACATATCCATCGTCTGAACCCTCATCTTCCCAATAATCAACTGCCTTTATTATATCCCATGATGTATCTGTTCCTACTGTTCCAAAGAATAGTAGAAAACCTTTTAGAGTACAGTGAACAACATTGCAAGTAAATTGGAGCTAAAAGGAACAAGCAAAGCATCTGAGTTCGGGCTGCAATATTATTTCGGATAGTCAGCAGAGGAGCTAGCGTACCTGCACCATTTTGATATGCTGACTTCTGAATACCATTGAGGTTTTGCAGAAACTCGAGCGATCCAACCTTAGATTTAAGGAGATCACACATCTGCAAAATAAAACAAACAGTTTAATTTTTTGGGTTACTTCAGAACAAAACAAACCAGGAGAAATTTCACTATGTCACATTATCATTCATAAATATATTTCTGTAAGTGCTGCTATCATCTCTGTAACAAAACAAACCAGAAGATATTTCTGTAAGTGCTTTGGATCTTTGGGTTTTTATCTCTAGCCTACTACAACTTGCTTGGGATTAATTAGGCCTCCTTTGGATTGGAGGATTTTTGTAGGAAAAACAAAGGATTTCGATCTCTATAGGAAACATCACTGTTCATGACTTTGGAATGAAGGATTGGAGCATAGGAAAACTAAAGGAAAAATTCCTAGGGTGCTGATTTCATAGGAATTTTGTAGGGAATCAAACATCCAGTCCGACCTCATTTTTTCATTCCTCTCGCGTAGGATCGAGGCAAATCGTACTCTACTGCTGCTAATGAAAGGCTTAAGCATGTCATCATCGGAGATTCTTTTTCTTATGAAATCAAAGTGAGGATGATTATGCTAACTTGTATTTCCTTTTCCTATGGAATTCCTGTGACCTATCCAAATGACTTGTTGTATATTTTTCCTGTGTTTTCCAGTCCTATGTTTTCCACATTCATTCCTACAAAATTCCTATATTTTTCCTATTCCTACATTTCCTCATTCCTACATTCCAAAGAAGGCCTTAAGGTTTGTTGTTGTTATTCCTGCTGCTAGCATGTTAACCCCACACTCAAGATTGAAAATTGGAATACAGTATTATGTTTGCTTATTAGACCTTGTGTTAAACAGTATCGAAACTAATAACATGCTGTTCTTTCGAAATCTGAGACAGGCACAAAATATAGTTTTCGTGAAACCTATGAAGGAACAGAACACATAAAAAGAACAATGAAATGATTTCTCTGATTCTGCATCCCTTCCCGATTTTCTATCTTTATTAATGAATGACAGCAATCTATCTAGCAACGAAGCTAACAGAGCAGTATCTACTAAAGCGAAGGATCAAGCATTTAAATAGTGAAGGTGGTAAGAGCATATAATGATTTCTATACTAGGCAGATCACATGGTTCACAACAGACGTTCTGATTCCAATTTACCTCCTTTTAGTCTGACTAAGACAGTATGGCAGCAGAACTACCAGCAGTGAAGGAAATCGAAACAACGCATCCATCTCAGAATTATAAATACACTACAAAATTTTTTGCCAAGTTTCATTTGTAGGGTAAAAACTAAAATTATGGCGGATTCAATTGAAGTGTCTTGGTTCTGTTAAAGTATGCCAAATCCTAGTTCCACAGGAACCCTCAACCTCGCACCCTCGCACAGAACTGATCGAGATTCGAAAGGGGCCACGGCGCATGCTGCTCACCTGGGTCGTCTCGTAGTCGGAGTCAGTCGCCACCGACGACGTCACCGCGTCATCACCATCATCGCGGCTTCCCATGCGGTCTCCACTCTCGGGCGGCGCCTCGACGGCGTCAATCTCCGAGAGAGGAAAGCCTAGGTCCGCGTCGGTGTCGCGCAGCATCTCGATCGCCCGTTGGACCTGCTCCAGCACCTCCTCAAGCTTCTGCTTTCGTACCCTCCTCATCCCCAGCGGTCGCCGTCGGGCCGCCGACGAGGGGGAGGAGGTGGTGGTGGAGGAGGAAGAGGGCTCCATAGGGGAACCGAGCCCTACCACCACGGCGACAACGGATTCGAACGCTTGTTTGATTGGTCCTACTGGTTAATCGGCCATGGAGGTCTCGCGTAATCGTGTTGCGTTGTGTGTTTTTTTTTTATAGTTAGTGCGTTGTGTAATTGCAGCCCGCAGATGCTGTTGCTTGCAAGATAACGAGAGGTGGGACCGTGGTAGTGCTGTCCAAATAAATCGTGTCGAGCGGGCCGGCATGAAACACGTAATTTTTAGTTTGGCCCAAGCATAACATGGTCCGTTTAATTTAGTGTCGGGTTGATACAACTCGAGGCTATGGGTCGTGCTTGGTTCGAAGAGGTGGCCCGACGGATGACACGGGCACAACGTATTTAGCTGTCGGTCCATAAAACACAATATAGATCTAGTTAAATACAATCTGAAATTCTGATACTAAAAGGAAAATATGTATTTCATACTTTAACAAAACATCATTAGTATAGTAGTAAGGTAACTCTTTTCAAACTTATTAGTCCTGCGTTTGAATCCTATGTGTAGCACCAATTTTTTCTTTATTTTTCATCCCTCAAATGCTAATGGATTAAAACGCTTATTAGGTTCACGTGCTTAACGGGCCAGCCCGACATGGATAATGGATTTTGGGCTGTGCCCTGGGTCGAGGCCATGGCATGACGAGCGGTAAGGCACGGCCTAAATTAAATTTCGTGCCGTGTCGATCCAAAATCTAACGTGCCGGATCTTTTCGTGCCTGGGCCGGGTCGTGCTGGACGGCCCGTTTGTCCACCACTAGACCGTGGACAGAATATCTGGGCCTCGCATGTCAGTGGGCGTCGAGCCATATCCTATTGATGGTAATGGGTCAGTCCGAGCCGAAGCACATAACGAGGACGAGGGAACGGATGTGATAAAGATGCTCAAGGTGAGCCCAACTAACCAAGAGGCCGAAAAGGAGGAGCAACTGGCTGGAATAAATTCAAAACATGCTTGAATTTGTTTATTTTAAAGCCAGAACAAAAATTTTATACACGAGTACACGACGGCTCAGACGAGGCGGCTAGGGTGTCACCACTTAACGACCACAGGAAATAGGAGGGTAGTGTGAATGGTGTACTTTGCTGATAACTCAGTGGATCCCAGGCACATAAATTACAACAGAGAATGAAAAGTAAAAAACAACAAAAATAAGAGAGACGAAATTTTTTTATTTGTGTAGTCCTGATGAAATCGTAATATGGGTCTCCTCAACTATTTATAAGGAGAGAATCCTACTTTATATTAGACCTAAATTCGCTAAAGCAGCCCATATGGATAAAAGAGACCTTCTTCTAAAAGATGAACCTGACCCAATTGTGTTTACAACATTTCTTCTTGACTCTCACGATAAATATGCATTTTAAAAACTTCAAAAACTGAGTGAGAAAAATAAAGAAAATAGCACATTTTAATGTTACTTGTATTACCTGCACGACCTCATCAATAACTTTGATGAAAAAACTTTATATAAAAAACTCATAAGAGAAAAAGAATATAATATTATAATATTCATAATTAATGATTATCAATCTTTATTAATGATATGAATTATCTTAGAGATGATTCTTTTACTTAAGAAATGTGATGTATTTAGTAAAGTTTACCCTCTTTTCTAAGCACTTCTTTAAGTTTTTTCATACCAATACCACATCGACATTTTTTAAGAGTACAAGCCGGTAATTCATTTTGTGAACATATTTGCAAGATTATCATAGGATTGGAAGTAAGTTACCAAAATCTTTTTCTTTTCTTGCAATTCATGTGTGTTAAAGAATTTAGATAACATATATTTTGTCTTGTTTGACTAATTAACTTTATGTATCCTAATTATATTTGTGTAATATAACCTTTATTATCTTAATAGATAACTATAAGGGATTGAGTATACGACACTCTAGCCTGAGAGATCACTTGTTCTCCTCTGTGCTTTTCTGAAGAACATGCTCTCACCTGCTTCCATCCCACACTGATTTGGGACGTTGGGATGGAATACTATTAATTTCTCATTTGACTCATTGATTAGAAGGAATAAGTTGGAACTTAATAGAAGCTAAGAATGGATGTTGCTTGGTTATACTCTCTTATGCCATGATACATTTATATGTGTGTGTGTTGAGAATTAATAAAGCTGATGCTATGTATTATCCTTCATTTTGAAGACATTTGATTTCATTAGGATACTGCTTTGAATCTTATGATACGACATACCCTAATGAAATCAAATGTAGGCATAAATCCGAAACGGCGCATGACACAACCTATTTTGATGTAGCCCAATTAACTAGCCTAGAATGCCTACTAAGTGGTAGTACTTGCTAGTCCAACTTCGCACCACGATATGACGCTGCGCATCATGCCAGTATGATCAATTTCTTCTTTGTGTTGTGCCATGCTACATGGGTGTCAATATAATGGCGATGGCGAATGAATAGGTAGGCCTACGTAATAATCTTTCACAAAAATGTACAACTCTTTTTATGTTAGGCCAGCTATGTTACATCGATATGGATATGTGAATCAGAATCAGACCGATATGGATGCGTGGATTCATAATTTTCAAAAGTATTCAACACTGGTTTGCTCATATTTTTATAAAATAATTTTATGGTACACGTAAAGCGGCAATATAAGCAGCCATGTAGAAGAATTAGAGATGCCAACAGACTGATACCACTTTGCAAATGATAACAGATCCCTAGTTTCAAAATTAGGAAAAAGATTAATGATACACAAAACAGACATCTAGGTTTCAATTCTCCTCACAAATAAATAAATAAAAAGGCTAGGCTTCAATTCGATTCATCTACTACTCGAATTGGACAAATGATTGTGTACAACTTCATTAGATTCATTCATTAAATAGTACTTACTATTGCTAGAAGTTGCCATCTACCGACCCGTGTCAACTGACAAGGAGCAGAGACAGGGCCAGCCCTGAGTTTACAGTGGACCGGGGCAAATCTATAAGACCGGGGCACTTTGATATGATATAAAAATTGTTAATATATATATTTCTTGTTATTTAGAATTATGACTATTTTTACGACTTTGCTCTCTAAATTTAATATATTGACAACTAAAAAATATCAAAAGTTTTATTCTATAATTTTATCAGTATATTTACTTATCTCCTTCTTTTATCACCGTCAAATGTATGCATTGTACGAAATGACCAACACGATAAGTGAAATAAGTTGAACTAAAAAAAATTAATTTATTATCGTTGGTGATGTATCAATAACTTATGAGCGAGCTAGATCAAAAACACGAGCCAGAGAACTTAACATGATAGCAGCAAAATCCTACTCTTCATCCTGGAACACTAGATCAAAATATGGTCTCGTCATGTTTGTGATGTGTTCACGTGTGGTAAAAAACGTGAGTTATTAATTTATTATATTATGTTTGGGTGACAAAGAGGTATGTAAGCACATTGGATAAGACCTGGTATCCTAACATGTGCATGCACTAAGAATCCTAGGAGTTCACATTAAAATTTTTACATGCTATAGACTGCTAGCTTGATTGAGTTAGAATTTTAAATTACGCTAATTATAATCACGGACTTTACATATACTAATATGTGTTGGAATTATATATGGGTTTGGCCCATTAATAATAACCATAATTCCTGAAAATCTCAAAGGCCCATTCATGAGTGGTGGGAGTGTAAAGGTTTAGTCCCACGTTGCTAGTGGAGGTGGATGGAGTCTAACTTATAAGATTGGTTCCTCTAGCATCTCTTGTAAGTGTATAGATGGGAGGAAGAAAGAACACATGTGCGCGCTCGCTCGCCTCGTCGGGCCGGACGGGGCGGGGCAGGGCGTGGGCGTGGCCGCGCATCACCTGCGTGAATGGTCCACCGAAGTTCGGTCCCTCGCCTTACGGGGGCGCGGTTTCCTTTTGCACTTTCTTTTTGCTGCGTATTCCATATATTTAATTATGAAAACCGATATATTAATATGGTAACCAACTCGTTTACGGGACGCCCAACCCTAGCGGTTCCCCCCTATAAATATGTACGGGTATCGCCGCAAATCAGATCACGCAATCGCTTAGGATTTTGCCTCTCGCTACAGTTGCACCGTCAAGTCTTCTCCATCCTAATTGTCAGCGTGCACCGGCGAACGGGAGAGCAGGTCTCTGAAACCGTCGTCCTCTGTGATCCTGCATCGGGAGAGGGCGAATAAGGTTTTTGGGAAGCGCTCTGTACGACTGCTCGATCGCTTACTCGTCTTCGTCAAGCTCATCGCCATGGCTCGTCTTCCTCGTCGTCGAGTCGGTCTCACCCGCCGTCGTCAACAACGTGACGGTGCTGCACGTCGTCGCCGCCTCCTCTACCCAGTCCAGAAGGAAATGTACGTACTCTCATCTCACATCATGTCTTCCATACTAGCTTTCGTAGTCTATTTGTCTATGATAAATGTTGCTAGTATGGTAGATGCTATGCTTTTGTCTGGCCTAATAGACCTGTCTAGATTTTGCGTAGACTTGTCTAGTTTATTATGTAATATGTTAATCATACTTATAATTTATTTCTAGATTAATATAAAACTAAAAGTGCTAATTTATCTAATAATCTAAAAACCTTATTATAGGCACTTTAGCTTTATAGCTGGATTTGTCGATACACTGAGGTCAGAGAAATTCATTGGTGTGCACTTCAAAAGATGGCAAGTGAAAATCACTCTGTGGCTTACTGCCATGAATGTATTCTGGGTGTCCACTGGCAAACCTGAAAGCGATCTCACTGCAGATCAGGAAAAGGCCTACAGTGAAGCCAATACAATATTCTTGGGCGCTATTATTGGAGTTTTGGTATATCGTCTTCAGGACGTCTACATTCATCATACAGTCGCAAAGGATATGTGGGACGCTCTGATCGCTAACTATGGTGGTTCAGATGCTGACGCTGAACTGTATATCATTGAGCAATACCATAATTTTAAAATAGTAGATGGCAAATCTGTCATCGCGCAGACTCATGAGATACAGTGCATAGTGAAGGAATTCGAATTGCTTAAGATCGTCATACCTGAGAAGTTTGTGGCTGGGGACATTATTGCCAAATTGCCTTCAACTTGGAGGGATTTTGCCACTACTCTTAAACATAAGAGGACGAACATATATGTCTTAGATTTGATCGCGTCTCTTGATATTGAGGAGAAAGCTCGTGAGAAGGATGAACGTTCTAAAGTTAACGAGGGAAACACTATTGTCAATATGGTGCATCAACTACAACAGTCTTATGACAGTGGTGGTAAGGACAACGGCATAAACAATAAGCCTAACCAAACCACTACCTTCAAGAAGAAGAACAAGGAGAAGGGAGCATGCTTTGTTTGCGATTCTAATGAGTATTGGGCAAAAAAGTATCCAGAACGCAAAGGAAGGAAGCCTCCACAACAGAAGTTTGCGAACATGGTGACCAGTGCTGGAGAAAATAGTGGGTATAGTAATTTACCATATGTTTTTTCTGTATTTTAATCTACTTGTTGGTGGCTTGATACTGGTGCTAATGTTCATGTTTGTGCTGATGCCTCTTTGTTTACTTCTTACCAGGTCGTCCGAGATTTCTCCGTTCTAATGCAGAATGGGTCACATGTTTCTGTTCATGATGTTGACACGGTCGAGCTGAAGTTCAATTCGGGGAAGATTGTCCAATTAAAGAACATACAACATGTCCCTTCTATTAAGAAGAATCTCGTTAGTGGCTCCCTTTTGTGTAGGGATGGTTTTAAGGTAGTGCTAGAGTTGAATAAAATTATCGTGTCTAAGAGTGGACAATTTATTGGTAAAGGCTATGAGGGCGGAGGCTTGTTCCGCTTTTCCCTTTTGAATTATTGCAATAAGTCTGTGAACTATATTTGTGATGGTATTAATGAGAGTGATGCTAGTGTTTGGCATTCACGTTTATGTCATCTAAATTTTGGTTCTATGTCTCGACTGTCCAACTTGAATTTAATTCCGAATTTTTCCATTATCAAAGGTTCTAAGTGCTCAAGTTGTGTGCAATCTAAATAACCTCGAAAGTCTCACAAGACTGCAGAGGAGAGGCACTTGGCACCACTAGAACTTATACATTTAGATTTTTATGAAATGAATGGTATATTGACTGAGAGTGGAAAAAGATATTTCATGTCTAGATTATCTTCTGATATAATTGTTGAAACTACTCCTAAACCTAGTGCATTTTCTGATCATGCTGAACAAATACTTGAACCAATCCATGAGGAGATTGACAGTGAAGCTCCTAGGAGAAGCAAGAGACAAAGAACTGCAAAGTCTTTTGGTGATGATTTCACTGTTTATCTTGTGGATGGCACTGCTAGAACCATTTCAGAGGCATATGCATCTCCTGATGCAGATGACTGGAAAGAAGCTATCTATAATGAGGTGGAATTTATTCTTTTTAATGGAACTTGAGAAGTTGTCGATAGACCATATAGTTGCAAACCTGTGGGTTGTAAATAGGTGTTTAAGAAAAAGCTTAAGCCTGATGGTACTATTGACAAGTATAAGATTCAGCTTGTGGCTAAGGGTTATACTCAGAAAAAAGGCGAAGACTTTTTTGACACTTATTAACCTGTTGCTAGATTGACCACTATTCGTGTATTACTTGCTCTGACTGCCTCACATGGTCTTATCGTTCATCAGATGGACGTTAAGACAGCTTTCCTTAATGGAGAGTTGAATGAAAAAATCTATATGGATCAGCCAGATGGATTTATAATAAAGGGTCAGGAAGACAAGGTGTGTAAGTTGTTAAAGTTTTTATATGGTCTGAAACAAGCTCCTAAGCAGTGGCATGAGAAATTTGATTCAACATTTCTAGCAACAGGTTTTTCAGTCAATGAGGCTGATAAATATATGTACTACCGCCATGGTGAGGGTCAGGGAATTATACTATGCTTGTATATTGATGACATACTCATCTTTAGAATAAATCTTGACGTGATTAATGAGGTCAAGACCTTTTTGTGCCAAAGCTTTGATATGAAGGATCTGGGTGAGGTTGATGTTATCTTGAACATCAAGCTAATCAAAGGAGAGAATGAGATTACTCTTACGCAATCTCATTATGTTGAGAAACTTTTAAACCATTTTGGTTACAAGAATAACAAGTCTTCTCCAACACCTTATGATCCCAGCTTGATCCTTCGAGAATAAGAGAATTGGCAAAGACCAATTAAGATATTCTGAGATAATTGGATCACTTATGTATTTAGCCAGTGCTACTAGGCCTGATATCTCGTTTGCTGTGAGTAAACTAAGCCGGTTTACTTCTTGTTCGGGAGATGATCATTGGCGTGTGCTTGAGCGGGTAATGCACTATTTAGTTGGTACTATAGATTATGAAATTCATTATTCTGATATCCAGCAGTACTAGAGGGCTATAGTGATTCCAATTAGAAATCTGATGTTGATGAGGTGTATGTCAGGAGTGGATATGTATTTACTCTTGGTGCTGCTGTTTCATAGAGATCATGCAAACAGACCATCTTAACGAGGTATACCATGAAAGTAGAGCTTACCGTACTAGATACAGCTACAGTTGAGGCCGATTGGCTACGTGAGTTTTTGATGGACTTGCTTATTATCGAAGACCTGTGCCGGCAATCCTCATGAATTGTGACAATTAAATTGTGATAGTCAAAGTGAATAATTCTAAGGATAATATGAAGTCATCAAGACATATTAAGAGACGTTTGAAGTCTGTCAGAAAAATAAGAAACTTCAGAGTCATATCAGTAGAATATATTTCAACCGGTGAGAACTTGACAGATCAATTCACCAAGGGGCTGTCACGTAACGTAATAGACAGTGCATCGAAGGAGATGGGTATGAGACCCATATGTGCTATTCTATAGTGGTATCCCAACCTATGTGATCGGAGATCCCGTGAAGTAGGACCTGGGAAGAACAAGCTATTGGTTAGGATGAGAGTAACCTTTTTGTGATTCACTCGAGAAACGATGCATTACTCTCGATATCTGTATGGCAGGTTGGTTGTTACCTTAATATATTCAGTTGGCTTTAAATAGCGAAGATATTATCCTATAGAACATTCTTGAATGAATACACCTATATAAGGTTGATTGTTGTAAGGTCGTAATCTGTAAGATTTGGGTGATCTCTATTAAGCTCATAAAAGATCAAAGGAGTACGACCTATATGCTCCACCCGCGGAGAAGCCTACTGAAGGTCTAGTATCAGTTATGACAGTAAGTGAAACTTGTTTGCATAAAACTTGCAATTCAAGGCGTAGTCCATTGTTCAAGTTGTGAATAAGTGTAGCTTATTTTTCTAGGTGAAAGTTCAACTTAACAGTCTTCACTGAAAACACTGGTATATTAAACAACAATGGGGTGAGGTAAAGTCTAACTGGGATTTTGAGATCTAGTGGGGGATTGTTGGAATTATATATGGGCTTGGCCCATTAATAATAACAATAATTCCTGAAAATCTCAAAGACTCATTCATGAGTGGTGGGAGTGCAAAGGTTTAGTCTCACATTACTAGTGGAGGTGGATGGAGTCCAATTTATAAGGTTAGTTGCTCTAGCATCTCTTGCAAGTGTGTGGATGGGAGGAAGGAAGAACACACGCGTGTGCTCGCTCGTCTCGCCTCGCCGGACGGGGCGGGGCGGGGCGGGGCGTGGGCGTGGGCGTGGGCGATGGGCGCGGTCGCGCATCACCTGCGTGAATGGTCCGTCGAAATTCGGTCCCTTGCCTTGTGGGGGCGCGACTTCCTTTTACACTTTCTTTTTGCTGCGTATTCCATATATTTAATTATGGAAATCGACATATTAATATGGAAACCGACTCGGTTACGGGACGCCCAACCCTAGCGGTTCCCCCCTATAAATACGTACGGGTACCGTCGCAAATCAGATCACGCAATCGCTTAGGGTTTTATCTCTCGCTACTGTTACGCCGTCAAGTCTTCTCCATCCTGATTATCTGCGTGCACCGGCAAATGGGAGAGCAGGTCTTCGGAACCGTCGTCCTCTGTGATCCTGCACCAGGAGAGGGCAAATAAGGTTTTTGGGAAGCGCTCTGCGTGACTGCTCGATCGCTTTCTCGTCTTCGTCATGTTCGTCGCTACGGCTCGTCTTCCTCGTCATCGAGTCGATCTCACCCGTCGTCGTCACAACGTGACGGTACTACACGTTGTCGCCGCCTCCTCTACCCAGTTCAGAAGGAAACGTACGTACTCTCATCTTACATCATATCTTCCGTACTAGCTTTCGTGGTCTATTTGTCTATGATGGATGTTGCTAGTATGGTAGATGCTATGCTTTTGTCTGGCCTAATAGACTTGTCTAGCTTTTACATAGACTTATCTAGTTTATTATACAATATGTTAATTATACTTATAATTTATTTCTAAATTAATATAAAACTAAAAATGCTAATTTATCTAACAATATGTATTATATTATTATATATGCCATGGAGAAGGGGACGTTGAGATAGGACCAGGACGGCCGCCCCTTTTGCCCTCCCCAGGACCGGCACTGAGCAGAGAACCAGTTGGACAGGCGACCATGAACCACGCCAACGCGGCTTGCCGTGGGACATCCGTTCTCTGACATATATCCTTGACTTGGCGTATGTTCCTTTCATAGGAGAGGCGGCGGCGTCGAGTAGGGTGAAGGCAGGGGACCAGGACGGCCGCCCCTTTTGCCCTCCCCAGGATCGGTACTGAGCAGAGAACCAGTTGGACAGGCGGCCATGAACCACGCCGACGCGGCTTGCCGTGGGACATCCGTTCTTTGACATATATCCTTGACTTGGCGTATGTTCCTTTCATGGAAGAGGTGGCGGCGTCGAGTAGGGTGAAGACAGCGGAACCTTCCTAGTGGGATCGGGGTCCTCTGCAGCAGAGGTCTCAATGCCAGCAATTGCTACAGTAATTCGTGAGTACCTCTCCTGACGAATGTTCTTTCAGCTGGAGAGTAAACCGTACCAGGGAACTGACGGTCGCTCTAATGGACAACCCAGGCCCTAACGAACTAACATTAGTATTCAGATTAAATACACCCACGCGGCCACACCAACACGATGCTGGATCTTTAGAGACCCCAATATGCGAGCTCACCGTCGCGTTGCGCCGTCCTCACGAGCTCTTTAGAGACCCCAAGTTAAGCAGTCTTTGCACATAGCGCAGAAAAAAAACGAAAAAAGGGAACGACACTCAAATGGCTAAATTTTCCCGCCAAATGAAACGGACAAGATGACACGCATATAGTTCAAATTTGGATGCGAAAGCTGTCAGCCGATTAGACAAAGCACCAAACCAGTCGACAACGTCAAGCCTAACCGCAACGCATTTTTTCCTTGGCAAGTTCAACTGAGCAGAAAAGCCACGCTGTGCTACAAGAAACGAAGACACAGCGGACCCACCAAAGTCCATAAATTACCAAGGCAAACTATCTCTATTACACTTTGCTGATACTGATGGAAACAAAAGCCGAAGTCCTTTCGAGCCTTTGAGTACATAGGGTCATATAGTAGCTGGACGATGGATTCCAAGGAACAAAGGTCATGAGTCGTGACAGGGGAAAAGAAAGGTTCCGAGAGGTCAGTAGGATAAAGTCAGGGAGAAGGCTTGTAAGGCAATGCCTACAGGGCACCTAACAAGGTATGACTATCAGATGCTTTAGCCATATAATGTATTTGGACCAGCTCTTATGCGGTGTATATGCAATGTTAGAATATACTCTAGGAGAGATTCCGGATATTCTATACCAATAGTGAAATTTCATGATCCATAGTATAATGCAACCACAAAATATGAGTGTACTTTCTTCGTTCTTAAATTATTGTCGTCATTGACCTTTTTAGTTACTTTTAATTATTTATCTTATTGAATTTTTTAAAAAATATTATATATATTATTATAGTTTATATTATTATCAAAGGAAATTAAGACATAATTTAAAATTTTATATATTTAAACTAATATTTTAAATAAAACAAATAATCAAAGTTAACTGAAAAAGTCAACAATAACAATAATTTAAGAATAGAGGGAGTATATAATAGGCTGATAGCCAACAAGAAAATCTATTGTGGTTTTTCTCGTGGGATAGCATCTTGGGACAACGTAACCGGCCTGCATTTGCCAAAGGCAAGCATTATTCTTTGTACATGCTAAAAGAAAGTGGATGGGAAACACAACCACAACACACTTTCTTCAGTTGTGTATAGCAACTTTTAAACACAAATCCCCATGGATGGAGAAAAATGTAATTTGACAAATATACTTTTTGTCATTCCTCAAATCATAACAACATGATAAAACAACATGTCTATTCTCTACATCTGATCATTGTAATTCTGCGCATCTTTACCCAGCGAAGTTTTTGGATGCCGGTCGCGCGAACCAACGGGCAGCGAAGCCATCTCGCCACAGTTTTCCACCGTTCCCTGGCCATCGGACGGCCCGGAGCACCCACCAACGCTAATCCATTGCCGAGGCCGCTAATCCTCTCGCTCCCGCCGCCGCCCGCGGTGGCGAGAGGAGAGGGAGGGAACAGCCGTTACTCGCCACCACTGGACTGCTCGGCGCGGCTGCAGCTGCCCCTGGCTCATGCTTCCCGCTCCACCTCCGCCCCTCCCCTTCCCTTCCCCGCGTGTACCAGTGGGCTGCGCTCCGGAAACACAAGCGGATGCGCGGCAGGGCTCCTCGCCTCTCGCCTCCGCTGCCGTTACCACTCGGCAGGCCAACAAAAGGGGGCCGGGGGGCGAGGAGGCGCCCCGTCGAGCCCTGAATCTCTCGCATTCCCTCAGCTTGCTGCGGCGAGATCCGGTGCGCGCTTGCCGGTGGCCTCGGGAATCTCCGTGCTTGGCCGGGGTTCGTGGATTGAGCAGTACAGACCTAAGCGGATGACGGAGATGTCGTCTGTGCTGGCCTTGGTGGCGGCCGTCGTGCTCGTGTTGGCGGCGGCGGTGCACGGGTGGCTGCGGCGCGCGGAGGCGCGGAGGGAGGAGGTGCGCCGCCTCGCGTGGCACGCCGCGGAGGAGGCGGAGGTCGCCGAGAGGGCGGACGCCTACCGCTACGGCCAGTACGGCGGGTTCGTGGTGGCGTCCGACATTGCGGAGGCGCCGCTGCTGTGGACGGCGCCACCGGTGGCTCCTCCCGTGGAGGCGCCACCGCCCCCTCCTGCACCTCTGGCGACGGGGAAGGGCGTCTGCGCGATGTGCGGCAGGCAAACGACGTTCCGTTGCAAGCGATGCAAGAGCATCAAGTACTGGTAAGTGAGCTCCCATCCTTCTCTTCAATTCCTGTTGATTTCCTTGCGGCATTGTGTTTTGTTTTCTTCAATAGAGTGATGATGTCCTATAGGTGTTATTACTGTGTCACTATTCTTGTGAGAATTGTCTGTTTTCTTGATCAATTTTTGCTCTAAGGGCGTCAGGCTACCGGCTTACTATCAGCTGCTATTGTTTCGTCCG
The DNA here is from genome assembly GCA_032690845.1 of Eleusine coracana subsp. coracana. Lineage (NCBI taxonomy): Eukaryota > Viridiplantae > Streptophyta > Magnoliopsida > Poales > Poaceae > Eleusine > Eleusine coracana. The sequence continues at coordinate 50,591,416 of CM064427.1, read as the reverse complement.
TCTCTGTGATGTTTATTTTAAATTTCTTAAGATCAATCTTGTAGTGTTCAATCACTTAGTTTGTTAGTATGCACATATTGCAGAGAAAAATTACCAAAAAACTGGCATGCAGCAGCATATTTATGGCTCTGTTCTTTGATTCCTTCATCTTGGGAGCTCTTGCTGCACCAGAATGTTTAAATCATCGGGTCTCTTTATGTTGCCAAGCTCAATAATTTTTCCATTCTGTAAAAGTTGTTTTTGATATTCGAAAACCAGTTATTGAGAATTTGAAACTGCCTTTGTGTGTCTCTGTTGCATTGATCAATACTCCAACATTCTGAGGTTACATAGTATTTTTAGTATGGGCAATTCGGCTTATGCATAGACTCGACTTTTGAATGCTAGGCACGGAGAGACAATCTTGAGTCATGTTGTCAGCTTTCCATAGACATGGTATCAATGTGACTGGATTTTATCCTTATTTCTGGCTAGTGTGAAATAATGAGATTTAAAAATCTTTGTTGTTGCTGTTGTTGTTGTGTGAAATAATGAGATTTGAATTTTGTGAGCTCTGTTATGATCCCTTATTCAGTGAAACTTTTCTTCTACTTTTATCTTACAGTGGATGCTATGTTAATTCCCCAACTATCTTGGAAGGATGTTAAACAAATCCGTTGGTCTCAAATGTCTTATGAGTTGTGTTTTACTTTCTTCTGTTCATGCTATGAGATTTATGTGCATCTTTATTCAAAGAAGAAAACATTTGTTAGGAGCATATAAACTAAGCATTGATTTTCCCTGCCTTAAGTTAGTATTATTAGATTTCTGTAAGAGCAATGTTTCACCAAATTAATGTATACTTTAAAAATGAAGCCTATATAATCGCTTTCCTCAAATTCCCAATAAGGATAGTGCGTGTCAAAAAATTTTGCATCTTTGAATTGTATTGTTTGTATAATGAATATCAGCCATGTATTTGACTACAAATTAAACCTGAAAAGTATTCAAAATTGCAATGTTCAAGGATCATATGCCTGTAAAGTTACAGATCATAGTAGCTCTTCCAACCCAGTGACTAATAACTTCAGTCCCTGAAATCAACTCTCCATGACAAGAAAAATCAACTTCTCTTCAATTCTTGCTGATTTCCTGCAGCATTTTATGGGCAATTGAGCATATGTTTTGTATTCCCCAATAAATTGATGGTGCCCAACCACTGAATTAGGGGCGTTCTATAGGTGTTAGTAATGTGTCACTATGTTTGTATTTGTGAAATGTTGGTGTTTTCCTGATCAGTTTATGTTCTAACTTCTAAGGGCATCAGGCTAGTGGCTTACTGGTGCCTATTCGCTGCTTATTGTTTCATCAGCTGTTTGCTAAACCTGTGCACACTGGAACCAGCATTGCCTGTGCGATGCTTAATTAAAATTTTTTAAGATGAGTCTTGTATTGTGCAGTCACATAGTTTGTTAATATGCAAATAGAGAAAAATAGCGAAAGAATTATTATGCACTAGCAGATTCATGGCTTTAATTGTTGATGTAGCAATTCATTCATCTTGGGAGCTCATGCTGCACCAGAATGCTTAATTATATGATGCATTTGTTGCCAACCTCAACAATTTTCACATTCTGTAAAATAAGTTGTTGATATTTGAAAACCAGTTGCTGGGAATCTGAAACTGCTGTTGTATGTGTCTCTGTTGCATTAATCAATGCTTTAACATTATGAGGTTGAATAGTATTTTTAGCGTGGGCAAGTTGACATGCATATATAGTTGAATCTCTCCATATAGACACAGATAAATGATCTTCAGTCATTTTTGTCAGCTCTTGATTGTTAAGGTGTCCATGTGATTTGGTGGATTTTATTCTTATTTTATGGCTATTGTGAAATAATGAAATTTGATTTTGAGCTCTGTTGGGATCTCTTAGTCATTGAAGCTTGTCTTCTACTTTTATCTTACCTTTGGTGCTACTTAAGTTCTCCAAGTGTCTTGAAAGGATGTCAAACAGATCCATTATATCACTAATGTCCTATGAGTTGTATTTTTTTTTCTTTTCTTTCTGTGAGATTTATGTGCATCTTTGTTCAAGGAAAGCATTTATTATGAGACAATAAATGAAGGTGAAGCGTTGATTTTTCTAGGCTTTAGAACCTTGTGTATTCAGTGTTTTCCTAAACCAAATTGAACGCCGTTTAAACGGCACCTAAATGCTAGACAGCACCCTCGTCTAGGCTTAAATAGCATCTAAATGAAACTAAATGTCCATTTAGACCAATTAAACGCTAAAAGATAGTCGACCGACTGTCTACCATTTACTGTACATTTTCATTGGTTGTGTTTCACCCATACCATGTGTTCCCTGTGTAAGATACATTTTATGGAATCATACCTAAGGTCCTTTATTCAAGAGGGTAATGTCACTAACTCCACATTTTGTTGTGTACTTCATCGGTTGTTTTACTTCTGTTACTTCCTTTGTTGGTTGCAGCACCTTCAGATGCCAGATAGCTCACTGGAGACAAGGTCACAAAGATGAATGCCATCCTCCAAGTGTTGATGCCAGGCAACACGATAAAATAGAAAATGTGATGGCCAGAGTAGGGCCAGCGATTGAAGGTATGCCATCTGATAATGAATCCAATACTGCACATGGCCATTAATAGGTTTAGATTTTCTCACTTTATTGGACTGGCAGAAGCCGTTAATTGTCCATTTTTTAATAACTTGTAGAAACACTTGCACAATTAATGACACCAATGTTCTTGAAAATTTACCTCATGGCCTATGTGCAGGGTTGGAATCTGAACGGGAGAAATCCAACAAACAAATTGATGGCCCAGACAACCTAGAATGCTATGCACACTTGCCATGCAAGTCAGATGCTGATGAAGTTCCTTCTGGTCACAGTGGTGCATGTCATTTAGCACATAACTCACCTAAAAGGGCAGATAGTCTTCCTGATCCATCTGTTAGATCAGAGGCTGCTGGTTTGATGCCAAGTATTCTGTCAACAGGGAACAAAAATGCCAGGCAACAAACAGCTCCAAAAGTTTTGAGGCATTATTCGCCAGAATTGGTAAGTAGAATTCGGCAGCTCAATGAATTATTGACATATACTTCTATGGACTATATGCCTAATTATTATCCAAATGTGTCAGACACTTTTTCCATACAAACAATTTGTCGATCTCTACAACTTCGAGAAGGTGGAACTGCATCCTTTCGGTCTTTATAACCTTGGGAATAGGTAATTAGTTAATGTACTGCTTATTATAGCATATAGGAACCATATGCCCCCTGAACATTCCTGTGTGTTTATCATGTGTATCCAACACAATTAATTTGGAAGTTGTTAATATCTCCTGACTTCATCCAAAAAAAAGTCAATTCAGATATATAATTTTCTTTGTCCATTGGTCTAAGAATCCTATAATTTGTTAAATATCTTGCTGCATTTTCATGTGGTCACATTCCCACCCTGCTTTGTTCATTAATATGTTGCATGCATCAGTGAAGAAACATACAATTTTTTGTCAAACAAATTCCGTCAGTGTTCAACTTTTCACCACCCTTTGCATGCCTACATATTGATGCGTATCAGGTAAAGTACAGTTTTTTTATCTGTTCAAACATATCTACCTTTTCTTGCCAAAGTTCACCAGCAGATGTGGCACACAGTATGTTCTGTGCATTTAAACGAAATGAATTTAAGATTTAGAAATACTAGGACAAGAATATTGATATTGTAATGACAGATGAAAATACTTATGCTTCAATCTAGGTTCAAGATGAGAATATTGTATTGTACGGATGTTTATTTTACCTAACAGAAAGACAAGATCATCACATGTATTTTTTAGACTAATCTTGAGTTGAGGGTAATTATGTATAGGCTACAATATTGATGTAAACTGTGGGAATAACATTACTATAGATGAAACAAATAGGTGATATTATTGGCTTCGGAGTGCACTTACTACTACTGTTTTCACTTTTCTATTCTTAAACTAATTCCATTGATTTTCATGCTGCATCATATAGTATTATTAAACACATTATCATGAGCAGTTGATGGTACACAGTTTATTGAAAGAAATTGAATTCACAATTTATTCCTATTTTTACTTCAATTGGGCCGACCACGCTTCTTAGCCCCCACCTTCACCCTCATAGGCTTTGCTGGCTGTGTCGTGGCCGGCACCTCCTCTGCTGGTATCTCTGCTGCAGCACTAACCGGCACCCCATTCTCAACATTATGTGCAGCATTACCCTTCACACCAGCATCTCCAGCATTACCTTTCACACCAGCAGTGCCCATAAGCCATGGTGCATTCAGCTGATCTGATCCTTGCAGTTGATGGTTAAACATGTTAGGGAACTTATTAAGTGTAAATGGCTTATCGACTCTGAGTGTTGCACACACTGCTTTCTGCCTAACCTCCTTTCTTGGTTTCTTATGCAGCTGCTATGCAAATGCTGTTCTTCAGTGCTTGACGTTTACTCGACCACTTACAGCATATCTTTTGGAAGGACATCATTCACAAAATTGTAATTTACACTAAACCTGCATTTTTTGTGTGTGTATTACACACTGTATTCTTGTGGTTATCAATGACGTGCTGTCATTTACTCTAGGTTCTAAAAAGGAATGGTGCTTCATGTGTGAGCTGGAAAAACTCATTATAGAGGGAAAGCGTGAAAAATCTCCTGTATCACCTACTGGAATTCTATCTCATCTGCATGAGATTGGGCATAGCTTTGGCCAGGGTAGAGAAGAAGATGCTCATGAATTTCTCAGGTGGGATTTTTTTATCCCTGACTTCTTTGTTATACTTATACTAGTTCTAGAAAACTAAACCTTTTGATATCTACTAGTTGCTAAAAAACTTGGTATTAGCATTCTTTGTTTCTTATTCGCATCCACTTGATTATAAAAAAAAGCTTGGTATTCTAGAATGCATCCTGTTTATAATTTTCCTGACTTTTTTGGTTTGGTCTCACATAGAATAGTGTTTTCATGAAACTATACTGAGTCGTAAGTTTAACAGGTATGCAATTGATACTATGCAATCTGCTAGCATGAAGGAAGCCAGGAAAAATGGTGTCCTTCGGCTAGCTGAAGAAACAACACTGATGCAATTAATATTTGGGGGCTATCTACAATCTAAGGTTTTCTTCACACTTTCCCATCTCCTAGGAACTTCAAGTAGCAACATTGCATATCTCATGTAAATGCAAATTATACTTTCTTAATCATTTCTTTTGTTTCCTAGATAAAATGCACAAATTGTCAAGTCAGTTCAGAACAATTTGAACGTATTTTGGATCTAACTGTTGAAATAGATGGGGATATCGCTACCCTTGAAGATGCACTTCGTCGGTTTACATCTTCTGAAGTTTTAGATGGTGATAATAGATACCATTGTAGCAGGTTAGTTCAGTTTTATTCCATTATTGTTTAGCTTATCTACATGCTCATGATGTACAGTTGTATTTTTAATATGTCACTTAGCACAAAGAGCCTTATAACTTTAATTCATCTACACCAAATTAGTGTCAGTTGAACACTTCACTTGCTGTAGGGTTGACATTGGCAATCACTTTGGATTGTCATTAGAGGTTTGTGGGTGAAATGAATGCATCACCTAGTGGTGTAATCATCTTTGTCCAATGATAACTGACTTCATCCTTCATTTGCTTGTAAATCTAAGGAATATTCCTGAACTTTTTTTATTGTCACCAGATGCAAGTCGTATGAACGAGCCAAAAAGAAGTTGACAATATCAGAAGCTCCAAATGTCCTTACTATCGCATTGAAAAGATATCAGGTATGAGAATCTTGGCTATTTTCTTCATGTTAAGCACATTTTTAAGTAACTATGTTGTCAACCTGGATTGATACTTTCTTGCGTTAGGCTTTATTCAAGTGTATAATGCATTGTAGCCTTAAGATACATTCATTTGACTGTATATCTTTTTTTCATTTTTGGACAGTCTGGTAAGTTTGGCAAAATCAACAAGGTCGTAAGGTTCAAGGAGCACTTGAATTTGTCTGATTACATGAGTGCAACAGATGATTATACTCCTGTGTACAAGCTGTATGCTGTGGTTGTCCATCGTGATGTTATGAATGCAACCAGTTCTGGCCATTATGTGTGCTATGTCAAGGACCCTCAGGGGAAGTGGCACGAGATGGATGATAGCAAGGTATATAATACTTTCTAAACCTGGCTAGTACAGTGTGCTCCATATTGGAAGATTGATAACTTATACATATTGTAGTGATGATCGGTTTTTTTTTTCATGGGGACATTTGTTGCATTCTCTGGACATTGGGAGTTTGTGTTTTGCTCACAGCTTCTCAATCTTGCTCTTTGTGCTTTTGTTTGAATGTGTGTGGCGAGTGTCCCCCACACAAATGCCATTTGGAGTTGAGTGGCAGTGACACAAATTCCAAATTTCCAATGACAGAAATAAATAGTAAATCTGGGATGACACAAGCAAAGACTTTTCAGTGACACACTAGCAATTTCCCGTTGTCCATAAATATTTTGTTTCTGGGGTTCTGTTTTTGAATAATCATTGATGTTATCCGTAGGTGAAACCCGTTTCTCTAGAAAAGGTCCTGTCAAAATGTGCGTATATGCTGCTTTATGCAAGGTAAATATGATCCCTTTCACACTTACAACTACATTGCTATCCAGCATTGTCTATGGATATCCTAAATTATGTTGTATTGTGTTAATTAACCCAATCAGGTGTTCCCCACGTGCCCCAAGCTTTGTGAGGAAAGCAATGGACACAAAAGGTCTATCTCATGCAAAGAACCACAAGCAGTTAGCATATTCAAGACCAACATCTTCAGGAGGAGGCAGTTACTTGAGCAGGCACCAAGATGGACAGTTATGTCAGGACCACAAGGTAAACGAGCTCACACCCACGTTGGATACACCCGATAGTTCGTCACACGGGGCGCCAGACTTTGGTCGAAGCGACAGTTCCTCGCTGTTCAGCAGCTCAGATGCAGCGTCAACCAGCACTCTTAGCAGTGATAGCACGGACAACACAATGAGCTCGAGCAGCATGGAGTACGACTACATATTTGGTAGCTCCGATCAAATGTACCCTGTCAGCACAGCAGTTATACCTGAGGAGGAGGAGCTTAGCTACTCGCGGGAGTGGTCTAGTTTGAACTCTAGCTCTTCTGGGCAGAATATGGATCAAACAGTTGAGTTTGTGCAACAGAACCGAAGTGGCAAGAGGGTTTGGGAAGAAAGTGGGGGAGACACATCTTTCTCCTACACGGAACAAAGTAAAAATCATGGTGGTAATAGTAGTAGTAGCAGTAACCGTCATACTCTTAGTCGTAGTTGTAATTTAACAGAACAGCGTAGTGGGGTGTCTGGCCATGGCCCTAGAGAAGGCCGGGATGGCATTTTGCATAGGAAATCAATTAGGGAGCGGACAGCACAAGCATTTTATTGACAAAATATTAATTATCATGTATGATTCTACAATTGCAATTCGAAAAGGGGGAGGTTGAAGGAGGCTTATAATCTTGATTCTTGGGGTTAATGGGTTGGCATTAGAGATGGCATGAATGGCATGTATTTTGCCACTCAGTGCAGATGATCCACATGTCAGTGATGGGAATCGCATCCGAGTTATAGTGACAAAAAATTAAATGACCTTTGAAATACTGTGAAAGAAAAAGTAGGAGAACAGTGATCGACTGTTCTACGTCTTCAACTAAATGATCAAAGCGGGTACATACAAGTCGGGATTGAGGAGAGTACAGGTCGGGAGGAAGTAACGATGATTTTTTTTTTTTTTTTGACAAATTTCATATCTGTATTCATTCAAAGAAAGATTATACACACTGGAGCGAACACGCTCCAAACACAAAGCACTCCTAACAGGATGCGGAATACAAGGCTTTCACTAAGCAGAGTACATATTACAACGATAAAGACTATCAACGGGCTAGTTCCCGAAGTGTTGTCGGAGGGGCCTCGCTTTGAGAAAGCATGAGGCTGGTGTCTTTCGTCTACGTGATGGGAAATCATGGGTGAAGAATATGGTTGATGCTCACCTGAACGCAAGAGGGAGGCAAAAGCAGCACCTTTGGTTGACGACACTCGGAGAGCCAGACATACCAGATCCGTGTCACATCGATGGGCACCCGTAGCAGTCATCGTTACTCAAAACGTGAGTACGGCATGTCATCGAGAATGTAGAGGACCCAGGTACCATGAGTAGCCTGGATTGGAGTTCTTGATATGCTGCAAGAGAGCTGAGGACATGTTGCACGTCAGATGCCTGGGAGAGGCGACGCTTGCATAACGCGTGTCAGCCAATGTCGAGGTGGGAGGCAGATCGGTTTGCCCACCGGAATCGTCGCCCGGGGAGGTCGGCTCGTCGGGTAAAGAGGACGGTTGTGGCTAATATCACCGGTTGACATGTAGATGAAGATTTGTCAGCATCGGTGTGTTGAAGAGGACTTCCTTCTCCTTCGGAGGCGAGCGGCGAGGGCGAGGTATGAGTTCGACATGGCGGCCGTAGGGGTGACGCCGGCTTGGTGAAGAGGGCAACACAGAGGCGGACTTGTCCGGCGTAAAGGCAGTCAAGTCCAACGGAGGCGAGGACCAACTGCAGCGATGGGGGACGGAGACGGAGCTGGCGACGAGGGGGAGGGGGCGCGTCGGAGCCACCAGATCCGGAGGCTCTGGAGCCAGATGCCGCACTTGGAGGCGCGGATCTGGCGCCGGAAGGCCAGGCGCGGGAGGTGATGCCGGTGGCAGGGGCGAGCGAAGGTGGAAAGAGTGGAGGACCTAACACTACTTTATTGGGACTGCCCTCCGGCTTCTGGAGAACGCCGAGGAAGTCGCCGCCGTCGAGCAAGAGCTCGAAAGTAGCGGCCATGGCGACCAGGAGGAGGAGGGGAGCGAGGCGGCACATGGCCCACGGCGAGCTGCGAAAACAAGGGGAAAAAACAACTAGACTTACCTAAAGGCTGAGGGAAGGGCTTCCCTCTCCTGCACGTCGCCGCCGAGGACGCCGGAGGGAGAGTAGGGGGGGGGGGGGGGGGGCTGCGGCGGGGGAACCCTAGGAGGAATGCGAGTTTTTTTCTCTCAGTGTTGCGCCCTGGAAGTTGGAGGCTGATAAGTAAAGATGAATTAAAACAGCCGTGACAAAACACAAAGTGTGAGCGCTGTCAGCCTGTCACTATCTTCTTAGGAGTTAGGAGTATCCTCTCCTTTCTATCTTTTTTTTAGACGGTTCGTATATTTTTTATGAAACTAGATTAATAAATAATCTTGGAAGGTTCTAAACACGTTGACCTATTTTTTTTTTAGACAATGAATCCGGCCTTTGTTCCCCAGTGTGAACTATGGTCTGATTATTATAATCATTGCAGCACTTTCATCTGCCCATGCTAAAAAGCAAAACACAATGATATTGTATGAATAAAAGGAGATACAGTTTCAATCCTATTACCAACACCTCTAAGTTTTGGCATGCTACCATTATTTGATCTTAATCTTCTTCACCTTTGTGGAGATGTGACCAGAAGCTTAGGCAATATGTTCTTCTATAGAGTACCTATATATAAGTTTTAATTAGAGCTTTATCAAAAATAAAGTCATTTCTACTTAACCTTATAGCTCCACATAAAGTTGAAGCACCCATTAACATTTGTCTTTTTAATTGCTTACCCACCCCATAAAACCACTGTCCAAACAAGTCATTAACGCTACGAGGTAGATGTAAACCAAAAACAATATGTACTAATTACCAAGAAATCTTGCATAATGATAATCAACAAAAGATGTTATATTGTTTCCTATTTACAACAAAAGCAATGTTTTGTGTCACCATACCAATTACATCTAACCAAATTGTCCTTTGTTATACAACACCCCTATGTAGGCACCACATGAAAATTTTAATTTTTAGGGGCACTTTCATCTTCCAAATTGTCTTGTTATTCATAATATTATCGTCATTCATCGTGGCCTTAGACTGAACATTGAAAAGTCCCGTACTCGTCAAATCCCAACAAAATGTGTCCTTATTAGAGTTTAGATGTATAAGTACTATTCTAGATACAAGATTTTGCCAACAAACCAAATTATGGTCAACTGATGCTCTTTGAAAGGAAATATTTAGAGGCATGATACTTAGTACCGATGCTATTGATATATTTTTCCTCCGAAGAACGTGGTAAAGGGTAGGATATTGTTCTTGAGTGTAAAATTTTCAAGCCAATTGTCCTCCTAAAATCTAATTTGATTTCCATCGTTAAGTTGAAAATGGGTATTGACCTAGTTGACAACCAAATAGGTGGGAGAATTGTTCTTCTAATTCCTTTGCTTGACCAAAGCAAAATATTTCCCATCTTGACCCATACCGAACTCTATTTCTTTTCTTATAAAAAATGTAGGTATTTTACAAGGTATGAAGTCATTTGCACTGAATGTCGTGGATTAAATCTTCCAAGTACTTCATGTTGTTTGCTTCCTTCGTGAGTCCATGACCCGTGTTATTAGGCCTGATAATGAATCATGATCCACGAGGCTTGTTTAGACCTTAACCAGCCCTTAAATGTCATTAGGTCAAAATGGATAATGCTTTTTTCCAGCGTGACTCTCAATAAATTTAATACCATAAATTTCTTGATTCTTTACCAAATCTATTGTATGTAGTTAGTCAATTTAAGTCTAGCCCGTACACTAACATTAATGCTAGACCTCTCTTGAAGTTTGACGGCTAAGGATAGCATGATGATTCTTTTTTCAGCTCCACTGAAGAAGATCATGGTCATGGTCCAGTGAAGGAAGCCTTTTTCTTTCATGGAGGTGGGCGACTAGACCGTCATGGCACTATCCCTACCTGACCAAACCATCATCTTGTGGCTCTAACACCTTTCCGGAACCATCATCACTTGCCGCACCTTCCCTGCCTCCACCCATAGCTATCCAAACCCTATCGATCGACCACTCCACCATCACGGTCAGCATCGTCGAGGGATATAAGTGGGTACCCAATGGATAGTAAACCTGCAAGCGGGGCGGGGTGAAGCACCCCTTTTGCTGACCCTGTGACCCGCTAGATAAGGAAGAGGATCGAGGGGCGAAGAGCTCCATGCTGATGGACGAAACCCATGGCCCGCGGGTTGCTTAGGGTCGACCCCTTCCTCACGTGCTCGTTACATATATGATTCTCATATTTTCCATTAGCATTTAGTGAAAGAAGAGTACTTCAATATTTCTTTTTATTTGGATATAGACTAGTGCTATTCAATGATAATTATTATATGCAAATATGCATTAGTCAAAGATTAGAGGGCCCTATTGCTTAGGTGGGGTGGGGGGGTGCAAGCATACAGGTCGCACACCCCTAGGGACCACCCCGAGGCTGACTTCCAAAGCCATTTTTGAATGCTGGATGAGTTGGTTGATGTCCAAAGAGGTGCTTATAGACCATGGAGCGTGAGAATGCATAACACTGACCCATGTGTTTCCAAATATCAGTTGTATTACTAATTTACAGATCATTTAGCAAACCCTCCATCTCTTACAATTGTTAATAGGCTTCCACAGACAATGATAAATGAAATTGTGCAATTAAAGGTTCAGACATGAATTTTCCTAGAGTCGGCTTGGGCTGCTTAGCAAAAGAGTGCAACTTGAGCATTGTAACTTCATCTTCAACACTAACAGCTGTGATACCTTTATAAGGGTCCAGTAACTTGAGAATGTCCCTTCACCAAAAGATTCCTTCTTTTATTGATCAGACAGCCTTCCATTCTAATAATATTTATCCCACAACGTAAATTCTTTTATTGATCCCTTGCTGAAGTAATTCTAAATTCTGACGGCAACAACGTAAATGACATAGTGAGCGAAGCGAACGTCTCAACCAAATGCTATGTATAATTCGGTATTCGTTTGGTTGTAAACTTGCAAAAAGAGAGGCTAATTTGTCCGTGATGAATTTGGTCAGTAGAAACCCAGCTAGCCCGTACACTCGCCTGCACCTGGTATAGAGGAGGCTACTCCTAGACCTCCAGCATGCAACATGCATTGTGACGACCAGAGCAGCCAGTCCGGGTCAACAACTGCAACTCGAAGCACCGCGCACTGTAACGACCTGCATGGCAGCACCTGGCACCACCCCAGGAAGGAAGAGCAGCAGCATACATGGCCAGGCCGTCGGGCCCCGGCCTTCGCGCCTAGTATGGCTCAGCAGTGGCTAGGTAGGCTGGTGTCTAGGCCTGCATGGGCGCAGGGTGGAGACGGCAGATGCGATAGGCCGGTAGTTAGGCAGCGTGAGGGGGATTGAGATAACATTGTTTATGAAATCCGCAGGCACCGGCCGGACGAGGTGGGGACGCCGCGATCTGATCGTGTCCGTCGCCGGTGGCGGGCATTCATGATTCAGGGGCCGGACGGCTGCTGCGTCCCATACGCAGGTGACACTGGTCATGACATGATTGCGTCTTCGGCCGCGGCCGCCATGATGCCCCCGTGCTGCGACCGTCTCCATCGGCGTCGCGCGCGCCAGGGCTTCAGACTCCAGTACGAGATAGAGGGCCCGCCACCATTAGCCGGCACGTTTTCAGATACACGGAGCGCGGGCCGTACGTTTGCGGCGCAGTGGCGTCGTCCATGGTCGGTCATCCGGTTGTGCTGCGACAAATAAGCTGCCCGACCCGAGTAGGCGAGTACCCGACCTTGGTGGAATGGACCGGTGGTGTATTGCGACAGAGTGCGGGGCCGATCGCGGCGTTCTCCGCTTCTTCTCCGTCCAACCACCATTACTGTGCCAGAAGCAGGCTTGTGGTCCGTCCTGACATGTTCCACTTGTGTCGATCGCCGGCGCCGACACATGTAATTAACCGGATACATGGACGGGGCCGATCAAGTGAATTGGGGTGTGTTCGTTTCTACTATTCTGATTTTTAGATCTGTCACATCGAATATTATGATACTAATTAGGAGTATTAAATATTGATTACTGATAAAATTCAGTATATAAATCTCCCTCTGAATGATGAGACAAATCTATTAAAACTAATTAGGTTATGATTAAATAATGTGATGCTACAGTAAACATCTTTTAATGATAATTTAATTAAAATTAATAAATTTATTATACTGATGCACATTCAACTCTGTAATTAGTTTTATATTTAATATATATTTAATAATCATATATAGTATTTTAATGATTGATATGACTTCACTAAAATTTAGACCCAAAGATATGAACACACCCTTGAACCACTATAGTACTCTCTCTTATTTCACGCCGTGCACAAAGGCAATGCGCTGGTTAGTCGATACGGTCGGGCGGTTAGCTGGTGCTCGAGGCGATTAACCGGTGACGGTGCCTGGTTACCCGGTGACAAAGCTAAGATTTTCAAAAAAAATCTTTTTCAGCTGAATAGGAAATAGATTATAGGTAATTGAGATAGAAAATTTAGTAAACATTTAGCTTTTAAAATATTTTCAATTCATTTTTCTATTTTATTTTGTTACGTTTTTCAATTTTATCAACAAAACCGGTGAACTAGTCCTCAACTGTTTGCTTCCGCCAAAAAAATTCTATCTTATTAACAGATTAATTTTATTAGTTCTCCAGTTAATCGGTGAATCGAACCTAGGTGATGTCTCGTTTCACTCCAACAGATTTATCACGGCAAAGATGATGCGACTACGGACTCGGGCTGCGGCAAAAGGAGAGACGGTGCCCGTGAAAAGACAAAAGGATAAAAAGGTCACCTCGCTGTCGCTCTCGCTCAACAGCAACAAGCACCGCCCTATTACTACTCGATCTTCTTCCAGGCTTCATTCAGGCTCATCCTGTCTCGGTCCTGCTACTGTGCTCCTCCGTGCTCTCCTCTCATCTTCTCTCCCATCACTTTCTTATCCCGCCCCACTCCAAACTCTAGAGTCCTCTCTCGCTCGCTGTCGGCGTAGGACGGTACGAGTAGCTTCACCCGCAGCCACCATTGCAACTTGCCACCTCCCATTCTCGCCGTAGCACACTACTAGCAGGCTACCGCCCTCATCTTGCTAGCTCCAAGCTCTGCCAGCAGTTGTTTTCATGTCATTGGTCAAGAGAGAGAGCATGACCGAGGAGGAGAGCCTGTACCAGAACCGCAATGACGTGCCGCCACCCGTTCACTTCATGACGCCCCCACAGCCTCAGCGCCATCCATCCCACCACAACCACGGCGAGCAGCAGCAACAGCTGGAGTGCTTCTCCGACGAGGTGGACAGCCGCGGCAGCGCCGAGCAGCTCAAGGAGCCTGACGCGGGGGGGACGCCGGGGACCATGGTGGTGGTCACCAGCGACGGGGCCAGCATCGAGGTGGCCAAGAAGCGGCGTGGCCGCCCCCCGGGATCCAAGAACCGGCCCAAGCCGCCCATCGTGATCACGCGGGAGGCCGACCCCACGGCGGCGATGCGGCCCCACGTCATCGAGATCCCCTGCGGCCGCGACGTCGCGCAGGCGCTCGCGCGCTTCGCCGCCCGCCGCAACCTCGGCATCTGCGTGCTCGCCGGCACCGGCGCCGTCGCCGACGTCACGCTCCGCCACCCGCATGGCCAGGGCCTGGGCGGCGGCGGGTTCGTGTTCCGCGGGCAGTACGAGATCCTCTCCATCTCCGCCACGTTCCTGCCCCCCGCCATCTCCGCCGTCGCGCCGCAGGCGGTCCTCGCCGCCGCGGGCATCTCCATCTCGCTCGCGGGCCCGCACGGCCAGATCATCGGTGGCGCCGTGGCCGGCCCGCTCTACGCGGCCACCAACGTCGTCGTCGTGGCCGCCGCGTTCACCAACCCAACCTTCCACCGCCTCCCCGCCGCATTGGACGACGAGGCCGCGGTGTCCGTCTCCGTCTCGCTCTCCGCCGGCAGCGGAGGCGACCAGCAGGCGGCGGATCATCATCATCAGCAGCAGCAGCACACGGAGCCTACGACGAGGGAGCACCACCGCAACGCCGTGCAACGGCAGGAGCCGCCGCACCTCGCCCCGCCCGTCTCGGCGGCGCCGCTCCCGGTGGAATCGTGCGGCCCGATGTCCATCTTCGCCTGCCACCCGCAGCCGCAAGACATGATGTGGCCGCCGCCGGCTCATGGGCCTCTCCCGCCGCCGCCGCCGCCGCCGTACTGACCGCATTACCGGTTCATCCGGCGTTTACCACCGCATTTGCATCAGGTAAGGTTAATGATGAGACAATGGCGCGCGCTGCAGCGCCAACTCAGCATCGACCTAAGCAGCTAAGCTGGTACTACTACTAGGGTTTAAGTCGCTGTCGATCTATTGATCTTTTAATGATGGCGAACCATTGATCGGAGTATGTAGGGAGTACTTTTCTGGTACATTTTTTTTTGGTAATTTTAATCAGGCCAAATGTGGTATGGGTTTAAGATATTCCAAGGAGTCAGTAACCTTCTGCTATACAGTATGATGATTCATTTCTGCATACTTCGTTCTCAATTCATAGCAGACGCGCACCTGTAAAACAGCACCTTGTTTTTTTTTTCTCTCATGTGCGTTCCATTCTTCTCCATGTATGCCTAATCTTTACTGAGCTGGAGAAGTGGAGATGGTTCTGTGTTGCTATCAGATCAGACATGGGAGAGATGAAGAGGATAATGCATCTCAGAGGCAACCCATTCCTAGCGTGTACCGTTTGATTCCTCGTGCTCTTCCGTATGGGCGGCGCTAGCTGGATGCTAGTATAGACACTTAGCTTGCCATTGCACGACGAATACGAATTTGTAAAATCTGTTACTTCTTTCCATAAAATCACAACGAATACGAACGAATTATACGAAGTACTGCCAGACCCGTGCATGTACTGTAGCCTAGATAATCTCGCAGATTGCCTCTAGGCTCTAGCTGTAGCACACAGAACCATGACCGACATGACCTGATGTGACAATATGGATGTTGTTAGCAGCGGTCGTTGGACCGTTGGATCTTAGCATAACCTAAAGCTGCAAATACTCAGATAGCTTCAGTCAGCGCAGATATAGCGCCCGTTGAATCGACCTCGGCACATTTCCCCTATCATCTGATTTCATTCAATTTCTACGGTAGGATTCAACGGATGGGACTATTGCGTATGTACACCAAATAGGCGCACGCGGCATGTCAAATTTCGTTGACGTTAGTAACAAAAATCAGGGGTCACATGTACAACAAACAATCCAATATATATTTCTTATACATAGAAAAGAAAATAAGCAAATGAAAATGTTGAGAACCTATATCATATGATACAAATGACCGACAATTATTATAATTTTTTGTCATGGATAGATTGTGTCGCCAGCATAGTTCACGCAGCTAACAGTCAAGCAAAATGACTTAGACATAGCAAACAAATTTATCACAAATTTAATCTATTGTTAAACCTCCATCTATATCTTGCAAAGATCTCCACTGTCAATGCATCTAAAAGAAGACATGCATTTCGTAATAGGTTGTGCTCCTCCTTCCCTCGAAACATTGACCATGTCATGATCCAGTGTGAACCCCAATAAAAAACTTGTAATAAGAAGAAATAGGTATTTTATCAAAAACAATCCAAAACACAAGGTTACTCAAATTCAACAATGACACTATCTGATCAGATACCTCTCTTAGGCTTGTTTGGTGAGCGACTTAGGGTGGGTTTGAAGAGTATTGGAATGGAACAATGAATTAACTCCTAACTCGCAAACGATTCAATATTGAAAATAGGGTCAAATAAGCAATTATCTCTTCAATCTACTACTCCAAACTATATATAGTCCTTGTGTCAAGGGGAATAACTGAACAAAGCTTACCTATATATCACATAGATCTGGGGATCATTGATTAAGAATCCAAAAATAATGTTTTTCTGGATAAGTTTTTCTTTTTGGTCTTTTCACTCCCCCCTCCGTCATGCAAGATAGCTACATGATACCGTAGTTAGTATTATCGAATTATATTAAACTATATTTCATTACTACTACATATGTAAGATCTTAATTATTATTTGGTTGTTGTATCCAACAAATTAGTTCCTTACTTTGTGCCAGACCAACCAACAAGCTCCATAATTTTATGAACATTTTATGTTTTAGTAAAAACATTTGCAATATAGAAGAGGCTCATCTACAAGTTATGAACATATGTTACTTTTTTCATTTATAGAAGGTTGAGGATGACAAGAGCTTAACTTGGTGTGTGCTAGTCCTATTTATGACAACCGATTGTGTGGCTCGATAGTATCTTTTCTTTTGAACTGGGCTCAAATGCAGTTATACTAGGGACGGTAACTTAGGACAACACGGAATATCACCCATTGAATCTTGAAATCAACAACCATCATGACTCGCTATAGTACCCTTTCAACTGTGTTTCGCTATAGTGTCATCAGCATAGTAAATCGCTAAAGTACTCTGCCCTCCCTCTATCGTTCGTTGTTGATCTGATGGTCGCTAGCGCGACTGCTTGAGTTCCAGTCATAATAGCGACTGTTTAAGTTGCAATCACAATAGCGACTGCTTGAGTTGCAGTTACAATAGCAACGGCACAAGAATCTGGTCTCTCTTTTGTTAGGAGAGTAAATTCTAGGAGCACAGAGCATATCCCCCCCCCCCCCCCCCCCCCCCCCCCTTCCTTGGGATATGTTATCAAATCACAAATTATTAAGGTTGATCTTAGCTACCTCTAGCAGGGTATAACGTGGGTCAATATCAACTCTCTATTAACAATCTAATGGTTGGTATAAAAGTGTCTTGCTCATATTCTATGTTTTATTAATAGGTTTAATTAGGAAACAATTTGATTATCTTCATGCACGCATATAAGAATTTAAAAAATTAGTCAATGTCAAACATTTCATTATGATGTTTGATTTCATGGGTGATCTAGTGATATTAATTTATTTGTTACCAAACTTTGTAGTAAATGATTTGATGCTGACAAGTAGTACTAAAGCTAGAAATCTCTACATTTGTTCTAACCATACGTGAGCTCTAGAGATAGTGGAGTTTTCTTGTCTACATTTCACTTCTATACATGACGGCTCATCGCCGGCTCCTGCCATTACGATGGTCTACATTTCACTTCTATACATGGCCCAAGCTTCGCCACTGGTTGCTGGTAATAAGAAATTCTACTCCGGTTACCCTCAACGGAGAAACGGACACGAAAACGGGACTTCTCTGCATCGTCGATCGACCACGGCTAGCTCTACCGTATCTGTCTTAATGTCTTATACTCTTATCAGTACCACTCTCAATGCAAGAATCTGAGACGAGAAACGAAGCAACCGTCGCGGAGTCACGGTCCCTCATCTCCCGGTCCAAAAGTTGGCCGCCTTGTTGCCTTTTGCCTTTGCCGTGCCGGCGGCCGCGGCTCGAAGGTCGACGCGCTGCATTCCCCGCCTGTGAGCGCTCACAGGCACAGGTAGAGGCCAGAGCCGGCCGGGACCAGACCAGCAGCGATGCGCACTGGGCAGAGACCGGAGAACGGCAACGGACCAGCGGATCATGGAGAGAACCGTTGCCGAGGAGGCCGCGTGGGTATCTAACTGCTGCCCCTAGCCTGCGCCACCCACCATGCATGAACCCCCGAGCTTTCTCGTTTACCGAGCGGAAGAGTTCAGCTACTTGTATTCCGGTGCGCGTAGGCTGCAGGGTAGCCAGCCAGCCTTGTTTAGCGCGTCCCATGAACAGTACTGTTCATTCCGCCGTTCCCGTGCCTCTGCACTCTGCACTCAGGCTAGCTGCTGGCTCAATACTAGCAGATCAACCACGCAAGACTGACGAGCCTTGCTTTTTCATCAGTTGGTCCGTGTACTAGTACGTACTGTAACGCCGCAGGCCAATACTAGCGGATCAAACATCGACAAGCATGCACGACTACAAGCTCGGTCCCTATGGTAATGAAAAGGCTGAGCAGAGGCTTATCTTGCTTGTCCTGAAAAGAAAAGAAATGGCCACACCATCACCAGCCCACCATGAAGACAAGACAACGTAGCGCGGGAGTAAAAAGAGAGGATGGTTTCTTTGTTTCACTCGGCATGCTGATGCTATGCTGTTCAGTGGGCACCGGACAAGGAAGTCGTGAACCAAAGGCGCCGCAGGAAGTTAAGGTGCACGCGCTGCTTTTGTTGCATGCAGCACCGGTGCAAGTGCAGCCAGGCTCCGTCCGTAGTCGTCTCCGCCTTTCGTCTCGTGGGGGTGCTTTTGCTAGGTGCTTGTACTTTAGCGTCGGTGCGGCCGGGCCAGGGCCTGCTGCGCCTGCGGGATCCTACTACTACCCTGCATCTCTGCGGAAAGCGAAAGCTTCAGCTGGTGACCGAGCTGGCTAGAGGCTACTACTACTCCGCAGAGATGCAGGGTACCACGTATAGCTTTCCTTTTGTGTGTCCAGCCCCTGCCACTCTGCCATGCCATGCCGCTTGGTTTCTCTCTTTCTTCTGTTTTCCCTGCATCGCTGTCCCAGTAACATTTGCCAGTGACCTGACTATAGGAGTTGATCACATCGGAATACACGTTGATCACATGTCAAAAGTTTGGCTCATCGTAATTGCTTTGACTGTTGTTTGCTTCGTTGCCGACCTTGGCGTGCCAATAGTTGCTCAACACACCTCTGTGTCATTTATCTTGTCAAAACTTGTCAAGCATGTGAACACAACATTTGCGAAACTTTTGACGCGACCAGGCATGGCAAACTTTGCTCCTCATTCTAACATACCCCGTATACTAGTACTCACTTCTATTATGATCACACCCTTATTTCTACAAAACACCTCAGAGGGATTAGACATGCACCTTTTTTTATTTCTGACGGTGTGTTTGTTTCAAGAGCAAGGTTAGATTAGATATGGTCATGCATATTTTTTGGATGTAATGATTCAAGTTATGTATTTGATGGATGAGATGATTCAGTTTCGTTTTTGATTGGATGGATAAGAATAGATAGAACACAATAATGAAATTATATATCCTATTATTAAATAAAAATAATTAATTATATACTACTCCCTCCATTCCCTTTTATAAGCATTCCTACAAGAGTGTAGGAATGCTTATAAAAAGAAATGGAGGGAGTAATCAATATAATCTAACATTTATTTGGTCTTAATCATATCTTATTACTTTTTAAGTAGTAAAAACATTAATTATCATTAATTTTAGTACGATTGAACTCATCATGTACTAATCAACCTCTTATTGCTTATTAATAATAATATCATAATAAATCATACTAATAATATTTAATTATGTTAGTAATAATCATTGTTACATAAGTTTGATAGACTCATCCGGCCATTTTTGCTAGACAGACTTATCCAGGATCTTAAAGGAATATTCTCATTCCAATTCATCCCTATCCATCCACGGTGAATCAAATACTGAGTTAGATGGTCTTGTCCAAGCCTATACAATCCAATACAGCGAAACAAACACACCCTAGAGGAGTGTGCTTATAGCAACATCTGCACTTTGTATATGTTTGTGGCTTTAATGACTTATGATATTAGTAATTTTCAGTAGTGTGTTCTCCACACACACACTCCCGCGCACAACACAACATAACACAATGTCACAGTGGGTGAGACACATAAAAGAAAAAAAAAGAGCAATGCTCTAAGATTTGTGAGTGGGGCTATCGATGACCCAATGGGTGGCCTGGCACGACACGGCTCGGATCTAAAAAGGTCAAACATGTTTAATTTTGGGCCGGCGTGACATGCGGATCTTTTTGGGTTGTACCTTGGTAGCCCACGTGCCTGGCAAGAAATCGATGAAACATGCCGGGCTGGACTATTAAACCCATTAAAATGACAATCCATTAGTTGTGTACATGGTAAAAAATTAGAAAAAAAAATAAGAGGTGAGATTTTGAATTGAACCTATGACCTCTTGGAGAGAGAGAAATAGCCTTACCACTGCACCTTCGTCCTAAGCACGACAAGGTATATTGGACCACGCCGGCCAGAACATAAAAGGCGTGTTTGATTACCTGGTCCGACATGTAGCCAGGCCCAGTTGGTGCAGCTTTGATATGTTTGGTTACCTGGAATGACCTCTCAGCCTGGTTTGGTAGATGCAACTTGAGCCCCACAGCAGGCCCGACGAAAATGCTAGATTCGGCCTTCGTTGTGGAGCCTGGCCCATCCAGTGCAGTTGTGCCTCACGAGGATGTATCCACCCGTGCAGGCAACAAAGTCCAGCTAGCCATCCATTCTGCTAGAGTTACCCTACTCGTACGGCCATTTGCGCCGTCACACCGCTCACCTCCCTCTTTTCTTATGGCGAGGAGCTCTCTCTCTCTCTCTCTCTCATGCTCTCTCTGCTTTGATGTTGCCCCCTTTGACCTCAGCCTTTTCTCCTGCTCACCTGGGACCTTCCTCTTCCTCCTCGTGGGTCTTTCCTCGTCAGCGATGATTAGGCCAGCAAATCCGACCTCGACCACTCACTCCTCCCTGTTTTTTTGGATCTGAACGGTACCTGACTTGCGTATTTATGCAAGCTATTCTTCTCTGGATCTGTATTGATTTTTGTGCTTTGTTTTATCGATTTCCCTCTAGATGCAACGAATCGAACCAGCAATTCCTGCTAGAATGTGCTATGTTTGTTTGTCTCATATGGTTTGATCTGAATTTGTGCGTAGCATGCTTGTTAGGCAGAGTTATGTTTTTACTTGTCGGTTGTCCTTATGCTCTAATCTTCGTCTGTTTTATCTTGATGTTGTGCTCCAAGAAAAAAAAATCAAATCTTTTTCCATTCTGAATTAGTCATAAAACTATTTCAACCTTGTTCTATCACATCCGTATATCATCCGTTGGGTGTTTATCCAGTGTCGAGTATATTGGACCGTGAAGCGTGAACTGTAGAACTCAGAGCAAGAGCGCTTTTGCTAACAGTATGTTAATCTTGTCGCCTATTTATTTTTGGTTAGAGCGACACACAACAACATCAGATGTCTGCATTCTTCAATGGCAGAACGTGTATTGGCAATATTTATTAAACATATAATTAAATATTTTATTAAAATGAAGACAAAACATTAATCAGGATGGTAAACACACCATACTCGAACCACGGTCATAAAAACCTCTAACTATGCGGGCTACCAAACACACCTGGCTGCACCTGCACAAGCAGCCTAGGTTGGAAAACAGGTAACCAAACATCTGCTCGTGTGGGTCAAGCCCAAAACAAACCAGGCTACCAAACACGTTGGCCTGTATCTGCAAATACTGGCTCTGTTGGGACTGTATTCCACCTTTAGCCAGGCCAGGTGCATACAGGCTACCAAACACACCCAAAATGATTCCGGTCCGGACTGAGCCAAAAATATCGTGCTTTAGACTGGTTCAGTTGGCACAGGCCATTTGACCATCGGACACATACCATGCAAATCTGATCCGCGAATGCAACCGGCCCAACCGCTTTCAAACGGGGCCAGGACTAATCCAGCCCAGCAACAGCTAACCTTATCGAGCCCGTGCTGTGGTCGGCCCAGTCGTAGCTGCTGGCCCGTTTAGTCAATGACTCGCTCGTGTGATTGATGTTTCTGACTCAGCCAGCAGTCAGCACCACTGCCAGTGGATGTTTCTCGTCCTTTCTGGCGGCGCGCCTACTGTCCTCCTCCCCTGCGGTTGCCCCCCAATTTGTTGGGAAACCGACCAGTAAAACCCGGCCAGCTCATCCGCCCTGGCGCCATTTCGTCCGCACCCGCCGGCGGCACGCCGATCCCATCACGTGGCGTGCTTCTTGGCCGCGGACCTGCCAAAAAAAAACTAATGTGGGCAGGTCCATCCATCCATGGAACCCACGCGCTCCCCACCGGCCGGATTCTGCGGTGGGGATGAAGCCCGGACGGCGAGCGTGCGCCGGCGCCCGCGCACCACCGCTCCAGACCAGGACACACGCCTGGCGGTCGCCTTCTACGCTTCGTCTGCGTGCGTGCGTGTCCGGTCTCCTGTTGCCTGTTGGTAAAGCCAAGTAGCTAAGTTCCGTGACCAAACTGAATTTTGCGCGTGAGGATAGGAACGCCACTCGTTGTCCCGTCTGGAACTGTACCGTTTACAAGCAGTTTGCACACGCAGACTGCCATGGAAGTCTGGAGTGAATCGGCAGCTCGGAGTAGTATAGTAGTACCAGCAGCGGTGGCGTCGTCCGATACGCTTGTCATTATTCCGCGCCCTGCCTGCCCCTGGAGATCGCAGCGTTCTATGCTTCCGCGGTCCCTGTGTTTTTCGGCAGCTCGGCGCCTCGCGGCTGCCGCTTCATCGCGCTGCGGGCTTTCTGCTTCGGCGAGGCGATGGTCGTGCGAGCCTGATGACCACGAACCGCGGGAGGAGGACCGTCGATCGCCCCACCTCAGGCCGGGCCCGGGCGACGATCCGTGGCTGCCTCACCGGCTGCAGAGGTGAGTATCCGATTGCACGCTTGCCTTTCAGCACTTCTTTCCGCATTGCATGATCGCAGTTATGCTCTCGGAAACACTACTACTTTCCGCATTGCATTGCGCGACCTGCGATCGTCTCATTTCGTTTTGGGATCAACAGCATCGCCGATCATGTTCGCTGTTCAGTTGCCGTATCTCTCACCTGCGTGCGATCATTTCCCTGTGGTCTGTGGATAGCTGAGCAGAGATTAGTTGAAGGTTCATATTCGGAACGGTTTGTCATAAAAGAAATGAGTTGATGAGTGTAAAACGACACGTACGTATGGGCACGGCCAAATCGGCTCGAGCTGCCGACATGGGCTGCCATCTGATTTTGCCACGCAACGCGATAAGGTTCGTACACGCAGACTACTGACAGTTGCGGGAACCAGATGCCGGGCCCCACGGCAACCCACCTCCAACAACTAGGGAATGCAACGGCCAGGATCCTTCCACCGCATCAGATCCGACGGACGGACAAGCAACCGCCCGTCACGGCGGTCCCCATTTAATCCTCGACATTTCAGCCACAAACTGTACCATCAGACTAATTAATTCGTTTTCCCTACTGAAAAAGAAGTGTATCAGTTCTTTTTTTTTTCCCGGATAAAAAAAATATTAGCGCCTCGTCCTCGAATCCTCCGCCACATCGCCGTCGTCTCCTCCGCGGCTCCGCCTCCTGCGTGTCTGTCTTCTCTCTCTCTTCCCTCCTCCCTAAAAGCCCCCGGCCATTGCCGTGCCGACCTACCCTCCTCAAATGCGCGAGATCCCAAACAGCGGCGACGCCAGCAACAGCACCGCCCCGTGCCCGTAACATGGCTCCCGCTCTCCTCCGCGCCGCCTCCCAGTGCCTCCACCCCGCGTCCCCCTGCGCCGGCGCCGACTCCGCCCGGAGCCACGGCGCCGTCACGGTGAGCTGCTCCCCGCCTTGCTTTCCCATTTCTTTCGGCTTCCGATATGCCTGTATTATCCTTTTGATGGTCCTTGTGTGGGGTGCGTCAGATCGGTGGTTCGAGGCCGCGTGATGTCGCTCTGCGGGCGGGAGGATCTGGCCGGTGAGTTGAGTCGATCCCATACGTAAATCCTGCAGCCCTCCTATCCTAGTCTGAATTGGTGATCAAACCGTACTGCAATTTGTGGACATCCGCTTTTATTGGTTGTGCTACTCTTGGGGTGATGGCTGATTAGCATTTAGCAATTAACAATTTCCTTGAATTGCTAGTCTGGTGTGTAAATTTATATGTTTGACATATTATTTTGACTATCTGGGTGGAGCTGCAAGTGCTTGTGCTTGGTCAGCTTGTTTCATGAATGTTTCAATGGGTTATTCTAGCTTCTGAAGCTTACCCTCTGTTTCTGTCCTGCCTGACGGGTATATATATTGCAGCTGGAGAAGGGGGATCCGTATTTGGGGAATTGTAGATATAGGGATGTAGAGTCTGGTGTAGGACATGATTCCCCAATTTATAGCGATGTTCCAGTTTTTTATGTTTTCAATTTGAATTTGAAGTTCTTAACACTATTGTTGGATAAAATCATCATGATCGGTGGATGTATTTGTTGTTCCCTGTGTCAACCTATTGTAAAATGTGATCATAATCCAGTGCTCAGGGAATCTGGACGTCTCTTCTTTTGACATTGTGTTCTCACTAGTGCCTCCAATTTAAAACTACTGGACATCTCTTTCACTTAACATACATGGTATAAATTATTTAATTACCTTTTATCGAACTGATTGTGTTTATTCAGAATTTTGTAGTTTGCTGGCAAAACATCTTTGAGCGACAACATATGAAGTAACCTTTTCTTCTACAGGAGAGAACCCTCATATGTCACTAAGACATCCACAGATCATTCACGGTTGACCCGGCAACTTATAGAGTTTCCACATGAGGCAGTAGATGAGGTAGGTACAGAACATGATCCGTTCACGGGGTTGAAAGCAAGGTTCATGGACTTCAAACAGCGATATACGTAAGCAGACTGAAGTACAAAAAAGATCATTCACCTTCTCATTTCAAGATGGGTTTACTGACTGTTGAATCTGTAATCATGGACAGGGAAAATACTTCTAATTGCCAAAGTCTAGCTGAACAGCAAACACCAAAGGTACATGATGGTGATATTGATCATGAATAGTCTTATTTTTGGGGTTACTGAGACTCATGAGATTAATTTTGGCTTTCTGTTTCTCTGTGCAGTTCATGGTTGTTGCTTGTGCAGACTCTAGGGTCTGCCCTACTAGTATTTTGGGGTTTCAGCCTGGGGAAGCATTCACAGTCCGTAATGTGGCAAATTTGGTGCCGCCTTATCAGGTATTTAGGTCTCGATTGAACTTTTAAAGGAAATTTTATTTCCTTTTGGGATTACTGACATTTGACAATGTGCTGCAATAACAGCATGGAACTTCAGAGGTCAGTGCAGCACTAGAGTTTGCCGTCAATACACTCGAGGCATGATTCTTTTGTGATTCTGTATTTAGTTTCATATTTGCATTTTCTCCTTCTCTTTACTTACGTTTACTACTGAATCATTATTGATTTGCAACACCTTTACATTCATTTGCTCAGGTGGAAAATGTTTTGGTGGTAGGTCACAGCCGCTGTGGAGGTATCCAGGCATTAATGAGTATGAAAGATGATGGGAGCTCTGGGTAAAAATTATATCCATTTCTTCACTACATGCTCTTCAATCTTCATGACATGTTACTTTCTTGTATCTTGTCTTGATGCATGTCAGATTTTGTTTGTTTTTTGACATAACAGATTTATCAAAAATTGGGTTTCAATTGGGAAGAGTGCAAGGTTAAGCACTGAAGCAGCAGCTGGAAATTTGAGTTTTGAAATGCAGTGCAGACATTGCGAAAAGGTGAAATTTCTCTTGCAAGGGTGTGTAATTTTTAAGCCTAGTTTTCACGAAATTTGGTCCCAGCAGAGTAGTGGATAGGTTCAATTATTACTGGTTCCATGTCTTCAAAAAATCTTAGACAGTAAACCCTTTATTTAATTATATTGTTCCGTGATGTCGTTTGCCAGAATTCTAGGAATAAATTCAAAGAAAGTGTTGTTGTAGTTGTGCAGTTTGAATCTATTATAGCACATGCTGATATGATGGCTATCTGTCATTTTGAAGTTTCTGATCTTATTATTGTGTGATATGACTCAACATAGATTAGTACGGTTGTAAAATACATGAATGTAGGAAAGCAACACTGGTTGCCTGACGTGTGTCGATTTTTTTGCTACAGGAATCGATTAATAGCTCACTTTTGAACTTGTTAACTTACCCTTGGATAGAGAAAAGGGTGACTGAAGGTACTTTGAATCTTCATGGAGGTTACTACAACTTTATTGATTGCACATTTGAGAAGTGGACATTGGTATACCGTAAAGGGCTAGCAGGAGGAAGCAAATATGCTATTAAGAACAGATCAACATGGTCTTGACCAACGATTGTCTTTTTTACTTGGGTAATTTCACTCTGCCCCCTGCAGTTTAGCACGGTTTTACTTTGCCACTACGTTGTCCATTGTCATTACACCTTGCTCGATTGTGGTATTGATGTTCTGGAGAAGCGAGTTCCTGTATCAAGTAACTGTTACAGTGCTGTTGGCATGATCCATTGACAAGCACGGTACTACTACTATTGCACTAGTTTGTCATGGTTGAACTTGTTTATTTGTATGCAGTAAAGACGCACGTGCTGCGGCATTGTAGCAGTTAGTTGATACAGGGCCTCATTGCTGCAGAAGAACAAAACCACAATGGAGTGAGGTGCAACACGATGAACAATATGGTAGCAAAGTGAAAGTCTGACGAACTGCCGGGGACAAAGTGGATTTTACCCAACTATTTGTGTTGTATTCTGATTGGAACCAATGAAACTTTGCAAATAAGTCGCTATATCAGTCATTGGAATGTATGTAGACTAGATACGTTTGACATCAACCGTGTTGTAGCATTTGTGGCGCATTGGTGTATCATTGTAACATTGTGAGATTTCCAAATATGTACGATCTTTGTAACTGTATGTTATATCAATGTAATTGGTTTGTATATTTGATGAGCTGTTATTTTCAGTCTTCACTGTTTTCTCGTTACCACTGCTAATACATTATAAGCTCTTTTTTTTTTTTGTTTATCCCATTGCCTTCACCGCTATGCTTTATCTTTTCCTACGAATGCTAGCAGCAGTTGGTTCGTGGTACATGCCTATTAATGCACGCGCTCACATTGCAACAGAAACAGTCATTAGTCATTACAAATCCTGATAGACAGAAGTCAAAGCTGGCAAAAGCAATGGGAGGTTCATGATACTCCACATGTTATACAGCTCAAAAGGTCGTAAACATGTCACACAATCCTTCCCTACCGTCTGTCTGTCTTCCATCAGGTCACTCACTTCCAACCAGAACTTAGACCTTGGCGAGGTGCGCCGACGACAAGCGCTGCCGCTTGTAGCACTTGGCGGCGAGCAGGTCCTCCCTGCTGAGCAGCACGGCCCGGAGCGCCCCCTGCAGCGCCTGCCGCGACGACGCGGCGCCCTCGGCGTCCGCGCTCAGCTCCAGCACGCTCCTGGTCCTCCCGCCGACGGTGGCGATCTCGGCCCGCACGGGCCGCGCGCTGACGGAGCGCACGGCGCGGCCCAGCTCGGACATGAGGCCCGGCCGGTCCGCGCAGCACACCCACGCCCTGACCCGCCGGGTCGCGGCGCCGGCCCGGTCCGCGCCGCCGTACCAGCAGTAGTGCGGCGGCCCCTCCTCGACGCCGACCTCGTCGCGTTCCCCCGGCACGGCCACGGCCGCGCCCGCCGCCGCCGCGTCCGCCTCGCCGCGCAGCTCCCGCACGTGGCGCACCACCTCACCGAGCAGCGCCGCCTTGTCCATCTGCATGCACACGCACGTTAGTTAGCACACGAACGTGGTGCCGCCATTGTTGCCGGTTGTTTCTACAGGTTCATGGGCAGCAAGAACGTGCTGCCACGTACGGACGAGCCAACAAGGAGAAAGAATGAATTACCCTGGAGGCTGCGGGGAGGAGGGTGCGGAGCGTGGCGAGGTGTGCGTTGATGCGCTGCCTCCGCTTACGCTCCGCCTCGCTGTGGTTCCTGCTCGGCCCGCTCCGCGTGGTGGACGCCGGCGCCGAGCACTCGCCGTCCAAGGCGGCCTCCGTTTCCTCGCTCTGGAAAGGCGCCATCCCGGCGAGCGGGTGCTCGAGAGCTGGGTTTTGAAAAGAACAAAAGAGGCGGGAAGCCGAGGACGAGGAAGCGAGTAGAGAGTACTCTACGTGCACAAGCAGCAACAAGCTAGAGAGAGACTCTCGTTTGCTCGCCGGCGCATCATGGCGAGACGTTAAATACTCCGCGCGAGCCCGGGTGCCGACACGGCTTCATCACTGAGACTCTGCCGGCCGTGTTGGCGTATCGATCTGCGGCGCGGTCGGGTCGGGAAGGAGAAAAGTTTGCATGTGGTCTCTCCGTCCGTCGGTTTGACGCCTTTGGCGCTACTGCTAAAAAGGCGATCGATCCGCCGGCAGCGGCCACTGCAGCGACTTCACATATGTCGCCGCCCGGCCGGGACGACGAGTCAGTGAACAACCAAAGGCCTCTAGTCCAAGTACTCGCCTTGTCACGGGCTTTCGGGGGATCATTTGTCGGAGGCCGCAGCACCGCAGTGAAAATCGAAAAGCGTCGGCCGACACGACGCCGCGCCGCCACAGTTCCTCCTTCTTTCTGTACGTATGTTGTTGTTTTTTTTCTTTTCTTTTTGCAACTACTAGTGCTGCCTGCTGGTACGTGCAAACATTCTAGAAGATATAAAACTAAAAATGCATCAGCCACGCCCAACAAGCACTACATTTCTACACCATATAAACTAAAAATGTAAGCATCAGTTAAGTTTTAGCGCAGTGCTTGGGCTTGGGCGTGGCTGATGAGCGATGATGGCCTACCGCGCACGAACCCCTAATACTGTAATAAGACCGAGTCCTGTCTCTGTTTCCAAGGTGAAGCACAGTGCCGATCAAAAAACGGGGCCCCTACAAAGAGCACGCACTGCTTCGTGTAAATCCCCAACAGTGGTCAAAATTCCCCGAGCTTTTCCCGTTGCTTCCTTCCCTCTCGACCCAGTAAAATGTCCAACAAAGCCGCAGCTTTTTTCACCACCCGGCCGGCCTGCCGGCACACTGATGAACAAAAGCAGCGCGCGACAAGAGATGACCACTCGCTTTAACCATTGTCTTCCATCCGATGGCCCCCTCCCTCCCACGCTGTAACAACGATCGAGCACAGAAGCTCCGCTTTAGGTTGGCATAACGTCTAAAGCCAGCAGCAGGCAACGAACTACTACTTCATAGAGGTGAAAAAGTTACTACTGCATGCCGTTGCCGGATGCGTCATCCAGTATGCCCCCGTGTCATGATCCAACGAAAATGGTCCGGTCATCACGCACGGCCTTGCCGGGGTCCGGGCTGCAGCGGCAGCGTTCGCACATCTCGAGGCCCCGAGAGAGAGAAATTAAAGGGACGACGACCACATGAGGGGAGACACGACGGCCTGGGCCTTCAATCCCTTTTGTTTCGTTCTGGCCTGGCAGCCAATGTAGCAACAGCGCGTACGCTGGTGCCGTCCTCTCTCTCTCTCTCTCTCTCTCTCTCTCTCTCTCTCTCTGCCTGCCGCGATGCTGCCGTCAATGGCGAGCTGTGCGGAGTCCGCCGCGGAGGAGACATCGCGTCATTGCCGACAGGCCGGCGCGCCTCCGAAGTACGGCGACGTGCATGCATCGATCGCGTCGGTCGTCGAGGGGAGGAAACAAACCTCTCTGACCGACGACGAGTCTGCTGGGTCCCTTGGCTTTTGCTTGCTTGCTGCCGCGGAAGGATCTGTGATTGAACCGTCATGTCGCGGTGCAGGGTTCACCCCGATTGATCCACGAACTCGAGCTTGATTTGCGCCTTGCGGGATGCATGACAAGTTTTGAGCTCACAGCAGTCTCCGAAGCGCCTGATTCTGGGCGTTCATTTCTGATCAATTGGCTTCAAATGAGTGGTACTTGAGCGGCAAAGGCAGGGAGTGCGAGAACAGTGTGACGTTATCAACATTCATGGATGCAAGTTTTACTTTTGTCAGTTGCAGATTGACCTCAAGTCCTGGATTGAAGTCACCAGAAAACAACCAGGCAAGCTCACGGAAACTTATCATTCAATGTACAGTCGCAGCATAAAACAGAATTTAGGTGGCAAATAATGCAGCTTCAAGACAAACGCTCTAGAGGTTGCATATAAACCATTCATGCATTTTCGGTTTACTTAAATATTACACTGATGATCGGCATGCCGATCACCCTTTTGCTTTTTCCTCATCCTCACTGAACAAAATATATCCTAGAAATCCAGAGTAAGATACGAACTGGAAGTGAGCACTGTTAGGGTACAATTGTTAGTTGTTACAGTAATAACATCAGTGAAGTCATACATTTGAAACTGGCAGTAGCCTGACTCAAATTTTCTGCACTGCATCTAAACAAGCACTATAGCATCTGGGTAGCTTTTGTCAATCGGCAGCAGCTACATTTGTAAATTCATATATTTCATCGATTCCCCACTATCTTGCCTCTTGCAATCAGTCTTTCATTCAATTAGCACTCAGACACCCACCCCAATTTGCTCCAACATGTGGGTTAGTGGGTACAGTGTTTCATTCACATCTCCAAGCATGGCAACACTTTCAACAACAACAACAACAAGGTCTTTTATCCCAAATAAGTTGGAATAGGCTAGAGATGAAACCCGAAGAACTAAATCACTTTCAGTCATCGAAAAATCCAGGAATAAAAATAATAATATTAGTGTAATAATTCACGCAAAATAGGCATTACTAGGCAGCATTTCTTGCAGTTGGGGATCATGTTAGTCTGAATATACGCAAATAAACTCCAAACTGGATGGTGAATTGGTGATTAACATGACCCATTATTCTATTTAAATAATTGATCATCACTAGGTATACCTTGTTGGTTTTATTTTTTGGTAGACCATAAGGACACCAACAGAACCGAAAAAAAATCTAATTTTCTGTGGATTTTGGATCTGGATCAATATGGTTAGTTTTTGATTCTGCCTTGATCGGAAAGCAAAACCTGCAGATAGAAACGGACCCAGTCCCGAGTTTACAGTGCATATAAAAGAAGGGTCACCCCCTCGATCAATTCATCCAATCGTAAGTCCACCCAACCGATCGCTAAGGCGCTGGAAGACTCGGAAGCTTGTCGTCCAGCCCAAGGGCATCGCCGCTACCGCCCCGAAGGTCTTCGTCCTCGCAAGAAGACCCTCAAAGAGCATACGCTACAACCCCGACGAAGCCCTCGTCACCGACTCCGCCACCTCTGCACCGACGCCAATAGACTCCTCCACCAGCACCGGTAACAGAACCGAACCTATATTCCGCATCAGTTTTAGTTGTTACTAGATGTGATCTAAGTCGACTAGTGATCCTGAGTTATTAGCATTGCTAATTAAATGTTAATTAATTCTAACAATTGGTATCAGTTAGCCTAAACTAGTCAGTTTAGATCCGCTAGATTAGTTAGTGGTTCGATTAGTACTAGATCAAATTCATGCTAAGTAAAATTGATCTAGCTCTGTCAGAGGTGATATTAGTTTTCTAGTCATATTTTTAATCAGTAAAGTTTACTCATGTCTAGATTAGTTAGATCAGTAAATTAAATTAACATGTTTTAGTTTAGAATTAATAATGTTAGGGTTTTGATTAAAGAAAAATTAGGTCATGTCACGATTAGATCAGAAAAGGGGATTGCGGAAAACACCGAATTAAATAGAACACACACACCAGCAAATCCCCTAACCCTAACCCTAAAAATAAGAACCCTAACCCTAAGTTCAGAGAGAACTCACCTCTCGTCCGTTGTTCAGAATACAACGACGTCCTCAGCTCCTCTTCATCGCGTCAATGGAGCCGCGCGCATCAGATCTGCGCAAGGACTCCGACGGGACTGAACCGGCCGCACGGCATCAGATCTGCCACGTGCGCACGCCGGCACGCCCCTCGGCATCGTGCCGTTGTCGCCGTTGCTGAGCTGCCGCCGGTGTCGTCATCGCCGCCTCGCCTCCGGTCGCCGTCGTCGATCCGCGCGCGATCGACCCGCCTTAAGTCCACCACGGTGGAGAAGCTCGATGGAGCCGCGCGCGATCTCTCGCACGCGCGCACCGGTGAGTAGCTCCCCGTGGCGTTGCGGCGGCCGGTCGGCGTCGGCGTCTTCGTTTTGCCGCCTGGGGGGAGAGAGTGAAGACGAGAGGGAAAAGAGAGTGAGGCCGGGAGCGAGTGGAAGAATTAGGGTTTTCCCCCCGGCCGCTTCGGGTTTTAAGTCAGCGGAGCCGCGCGCTGAGCCGTCCATCTAGGCGGACGGCTCAGATCAGAGCGCGCCCGCGCTCGTGAGTTGCCGGGCTGGGCCGCTTTACCGGCCCGCTGGTCGGTTGACTCGGCCCACTGCGCCGAGCCGCTGGCCAAGCCGCCGACAGAGCCCCGCGCCAAGCCGAAGCCGCCGTTCGCGCCGAGCCGCTGTGCTGAGCCGAGCTGAGCCGCCGCGCTTGCTGGGCCTCGCTACTGCAAGCGCTGAGCAAAGTGCTGGGCTACGCTGGGCCGCTTGCGCGCAATAAGGTCGTGGGTCAATTTAGTTCAGAATGAGCCCATCTGTTTTATTAATTCATTTTATTAAGTTTTAAATATTCCTTTTAGTTAAATTGCTTAATTTATATTTTGTTTTAGTTAAGTAATTTTATCTTAAGCTTAATTATTTAAGTGTTGGTGTTTTAAACTATTATATTTTAATTTTAAGTATTAATCCACCAATATACTTTGAGATGCCTCTAAATAAATGGAACCACCGAGAAGTTTATTTAGAGTAAACTTGTGATTATTTCTAACCATCGTTGTTTAATCATAAGTATTAAGATAAATTTTGTTTGTTTTTCCCACCGATGATGCAAATTGAAATTTAATTGTATGATTATAATCAGATCATATTAGGGTTATTTTCATGCACTAATTTGCATTTTATTATATATGATTACTAAGTTGAGTTTTTTTTTCTTCCTTTACTTTTCAGTGAGTAATGTTAATGTTGTTGCTTCTTACCTCAACAACATCGAACCACTCAACGGAGCCAACTATCCGGAGTGGAGGGGTAAGGTTATCACATGCTTGATATGGAATGATCTAGATATTGCACTGAGAGTGGATAAGCCTGCCGCCCCTGTTAATGGAGTTGCACCTTCTCCCGCTTTTGAGAAGTGGGAGAGATCTGATTGGATGGCTACCATGGTTATTCTTCAGACCAAAAGTCTTGATATTAAGGGTATCATCCCAACTAAGAATGCAACTGGAGTTGATCTGACTGCTAGGTAGCTGCTAGCCATGATTGAGGAGAACTTTAAAAGTTCCTCTAAAACTTATGCTAGTACACTTATCATGAAGTTGGTAGGTTGTCAGTATAATGGTCAGACTGGCATAAGGGAGCACATTCTTCAGATGTGTGACATGGCCAATAAACTTAAAAATATGAAGATGAAAATCTCTGATGGTTTCCTTGTTCATTTCATCATGACCTCACTCCCACCTCAGTATGCTCCATTCAAAATCAGCTACAACACCAACAAGAACACATGGTCTATCACTGATCTCATAAGTTATTGTGTTAAAGAAGAGGAGAGACTGAAAACTGAGAAGATGAAGGAGAATATTGTGAACATGGTTGGCAACCTCAGTCTCAACAATACTCCTAAGAATCAGCATGAGGCAAGCAGCAGCAAGTAAGGTCAAAGAAAGAAGATGAAGAATAAGAACAAAAATAGACCCAAAAACAATAACAACTTCAAGAACCACCAGCCTAAGGGTGGTAAGTCATGCTCTTTCTGTGACTCACCCAAACACCTTCAGAAGGCTTGTCCAGGCTTTAAGGAGTGGTTGAAAGAGCAAGGTAATGATAAATTTGATGTTGTTTCTTTTATTGATGAGTTATTCTTAGCAGATTTTTCCTCTAATACTTGGTGGATTGACTCAGGTGCCACTGTGCACATCTCTAATTTATTATAGGTATTACGTTCGATCCGAACTATAAGAAGCAAGGAGCGAAGCCTAAGAGTGGCTGATGGGAACGTCGTCCAAGTTAAAGGCGTTGGGAGCTTCCACTTAGAGTTGCCGGGTGACTTCCAGTTTAATTTAGAGGATGTTCTTTATGTTCCTAGTTTAAAGAGAAATTTAATTTCTATATCAACCTTAGATGATTCGGGACATGTGTGTGAGTTTGGCAACAATAAGTGTGTTATTAAATTTAATTTAATAAATATCGGTCTTGCAGTTAGACAAAGCAAGCTTTATATGCTCTCTCTTAATGATTCTGTGATAAATGTTGCTAGTATTTCACATAAGCGTAAACGTTATGATGAGACTTCTTTGAAATTGTGACATTGTCGCCTCGTCCATATTTCGAGGGGGAGAATAGAACGTCTCATTAAAAATAAAATACTATATCAATTGGACTTCTCCGATTCAGAGCAGTGCATCGACTGTATTAAGGGAAAATACGCTAAGACAATTAAGAAAGAAGCTACTAGAAGTACAGACGTATTAGAAATAATATACACAGATATATGTGGCCCGCTCTTAGTAACATCAGTAGATGGCTATAATTCCTTTATAACATTTACCGATGATTATTCTCGTTATGGATATATTTACCTCATTAAGAAGCGTTCAGATGCGTTAGAAATATTTAAGATTTATAAATTGAAAGTTGAGAAACAACATAACGCTTAAAATAGTAAGATCAGATCGTGGGGGAGAATATAGGTAACACTTTCAACAACAACAACAACAAAGTCTTTTATCCAAAGCAAGTTGGGATAGGTTAGAGATGAAAACTGAAGAACCAAATCACTTTCAGTCATAAAAAAATCCAGGAATAAAAATGATAATATCAGTGTAATATTTCACGCAAAATAGGCATTACTAGGCAGCATTTCTTGCAGTTGGAGATCATGTTAGTCTGAATATACGCAAATAAACTCCAAACTGGATGGTGAATTGGTGATTAACATGACCCATTATTCTATTTAAATAATTGATCATCACTAGGTATACCTCACAAACAAGTTAATCCAATCACTTTGACAAATCACGTGTAATGTTAGATATCATATTCTCTCCCTATAATAAATACTCTCTAGAAATATCATAACAAATAAAAAGATCTGTGGAAGAAAGAAAGAAGTCTGCAAAACATCCTTGATTAACAATCTACCAGAATCACAAAAAACTTAGCATCAGCACGGTTCAATCAAGAAATTACAATCGTGTCCTGGTGAGATCATCAGCTTGTAAATCTACTGTTATCACTAATTTTTTTTCAGATTTTTCTTACCATGATTCTTATATGGCAAGTAACAGTAAACACTCAACAGCTATTTATTAGATGCTAGAAACTGATGAAATAAAATTGATCTTCATCGCACATCATTGCAAGACAATGTAACAAGGACAAAGAAAGCGTGAAAACAAGGTACTTGAAATCGAGAAGGGCAGAAGTTAAAGCAACATGGCTATAAACCTTATCATTCATTGTCGCATATTCGCATTCCTACACAGAACAGAGCTTATAATAGCACAAAACCTGATTGTACAAAAATCAGGACCCAATTTCCTATTCCTCCATAATCTTTAGATCAAGATAACTATCTCTAGGAGCGTCACTAAACTAGACAGCATGAACATGCAAAAGATAACATCTACAGCATAATTGCAAGTAAGGCATGTGACATGAATCAGCAATTATCATTTCCCAGCTAAGAAAAGAAACTCTTCCACCACCAAAATTGTCATTTCCTCCTAAACGACCCTTTCAACATCAGGTGGGACTTCAACCTGCAGATAAATGCTTCAACTAACAACAGTTGCAATCTGGTTGACCGAATATCCTCTCATAGCCATAAACTCATGTCAAACATCTATGTCGATATAAATCACAATTTATTCTTGTTCT
This sequence comes from Eleusine coracana subsp. coracana, assembly GCA_032690845.1. Taxonomy (NCBI): domain Eukaryota; kingdom Viridiplantae; phylum Streptophyta; class Magnoliopsida; order Poales; family Poaceae; genus Eleusine; species Eleusine coracana. Next base: position 50,554,922 of record CM064427.1, on the reverse strand, counting down.
TACTTCCCTTGGGGCGACCACGCTTCTTAGCCCCCACCTTCACCCTCATAGGCTTAGCTGGCGGTGTCGTGGCGGGCACCTCCTCTACTGGTATCTCTGCTGCAGCACTAACCAGCACCACATTCTCAACATTATCTGGAGCATTACCATTCACACCAGTATCCGCAGCATTTCCTTTCGCACCAGCAGTGCCCATAAGCCATGGTGCATTCTGCTGATCTGGTCCTTGCGGTTGCGAATTAACCAATCTATCAAAGCCAGGACACCCAGGGAAACCAACAGGGAAGAATCCCCAGGTGCAGAAGTACATGTCGGTGCCCGGCACAATAGGTGGCGGCTCAGCCATTGCCTCAGCTACAAATGTCTGACGGCAGCTGGGACACAGCAGCTTGCGCGCCTCATAGAGGCGGTCATACTGATGAATGTGGCGGCAGGCTGTGCACGCCGTCCAGAATGTTGACAATGGCGGTGTGCCTGATGCTGCCAGTGGGACAGCCGACGTTTGGGGAGCAGGAGTCGGAGGAGTTGGCTGTGTTTGCGGACCGACCGGCAGTGGTGTTGAACGTGAAGGGGAAGCAGCCTGTTGTGGCCGTGGCGGGGAAGCAGCCGGCGGCGGGGTAGGCCGTGGAGCGGGAGAAGCCGACAGCGGCGTTTGCCGTGGAGCAACAGCAACCGGTGGCGGTTGTGGCCGTGGAGGGGAAGCAGCCGGTGGCGGTTGTGGCCGTGGAGGGGAAGCAGCCGGCGGCGGTGTTTGCCGTGGGGCGACAGCAGCCCGTGGCGGTGTTGAGCGCGGGTAAGGAGCAACCGGCGGCGGGGTTCCCCGCAGAGGGGGAGCAGCCGGCGACGGAGTTGACCATGGGAAGGGAGCAGCTGGCGACGGGGTTGGCTGTGGGGAGAGAGTGGCAAAAGGTGGATTTGGCCGGACAGGTAGCGGTGACTGAGACTGCGGTCGATTTGGAGCGGGAGAGTGGTATGCCCGAGCTGCGTTGGCGGCGGCGGCGGCGGCGGCGTCGAGGTCTGCGTCGAGGGCGGATTTACGGACAGAATCGGAGAGGAAACGCCAGGCCTCAGCGACGTGTCCAGCGGCGTTGGTGAAGGCGAGCGAGAAGGAGGGATCGGGACGGGAGCGACTCAGCAGGAGCGAGAGGCGGCTGAAGTGGGAGTAGACGGCATCCGGGCGGCGCGATGCGGGGTTTGTTGAATCGAGGCCGAGGATGGCGTAGGGATCGGGATTACCGTTGGGGAGGCGACGGCGCTCGGCGGCCAGGAGAACGGAGGCGACAGCGTTGAGGTCCTCGGCGCCCGGGGTGTTGCGGTCGGCGGCGAGGGCCTGAGAGGAGAACTCCTTGCATCCCTCGAAGTCGCGCGCCACCAGGAGCTTCTCGGCGACGCCCAGGAACTGCTCGGCCCTCCGCCGCGAGGCGCCGGAGCCGGCGGCGGACGGATCCATGGGGGAGAAGGGGACTGGGGTTGCGGTGGATAGATCGGTGGAAGTAGTTTGAGTGAGCGTCGCAGTGTTGTAAAGCAGAGGTAAACAAGAAATGACCTCACTAATCCACTGGTTTAGGATCTCAATTTCTAAGACCTAGCTGGGGACACACAGAAATTTCACTCTCCTGCTCTCAACATTGAGAACGAATGTCTATCCCACTTACATAATTATTTTTTGATGATTTCATGGACCTCAACTATCAAATATGAACTAACCATGTTTAATAAAATCTAAATTTATCATGATTTCTATATATGAAATAGACGAACTGAACGTGATAGGTTGGTTGCGGAAGAAAGACAATGGTGACGATAAATCCATTGATGAAAATATGAAGAATCGGACGTACAAGTATATTGGTGCATCTTAATAAAAGATTTATATGATAACAACTTGACAAATAGTAATTGTATTACGGTATAAAATAAGTGGTTTGAAAAAAAAAACCCGCGTATAAAAGATTACGTGAAAGACAAGAAATATAGGATTTTTAATATAAGATGTGAGCCATCATATTTTAATCATACTACTAAATCATTTACCAAGCGAACATTATTCAAGGCAGCTAAAATTTAGCATCACTTTACTTCATCCATGTGATATGCACACCAGAACGCAAAACTAGTTCATGTTGTGGTAGAAACGGTGGGTGGATGCACCGTACGCATCGTTTTGTTTTTTTCTGCGATATAAGGCCGTGGCAGCCCAAATATGGGCCGAAGCGAAAGTAGCTACCTGTTTCAGCCTTTTTTTTCCTGATTCCTTCTGGGCCTGAACCTGACCCATTGCAATTGGCCCAAACTGATGTTAGTCATGTTAGTCTTTCTCGCAACGTAGCGACTCCGAGACTCCGAGTACGCATTCCGTTCTTGTTATCAGCTCTGCTCATCCCCTCAAAAAGAGAGAAAATAAATAAAAGGAAAAACATTTACGTTCATTAACGAAAATATTTTTGTCAACTCGGAGGAATCATTGTGGCCCAGCATGGATGGACTACACGGATAGGTTGCCCATCTCGGTCGACAGATAGAACAGCCCCACTAAACATGATTCATCTTAATTCCAGGACCAGAGTCTGTCCAAGGGAGTTGCATCTCAGCATCTGCCGTGCTGCAGCTGACCGAGATCGATAGCGCTTGCATCACTGTTCGAACTGGTTTTTCCATCTTCCAGGAGGACGGCTGCTTGCTTGTTGCTTCGCAAGAGCGAGATGCATCGCGATTCACTTGTCTCGAGAGTGCGAAAGTTCAATCTGCGGTGTAGTTATCGAAACACAGGAACAGATGTCGGAAATTTTAGTTTTACAGTTCCGAACGAGAATCGTTTTGGAGACCCTACAGACTGTACCGGTGTAGTGATGTGGACTTATCCATTTCAGAAAGTTGCCGTTAGTTCAGAAGTCCTTTCACGCAACACCGTTTGAGAAAGTTACCCTTCATGCATGTGTTATACATATGACGCTGCTTAGTTCAGGGGTGTTCAGGCTCGTTATTTCGGGGCAACATTTGATAGATAAAAAAAACAGGCAAAATGATTAGCATTCTGGTTGGTGCTGCAGGATTACCTGTCGTTCAGCTTTACCAATAACTGCTTCTGCTCATCTGCTGGTGGACTACATCTGTTCTTGACACTTTTTTCCCCTATGAAACCGTTGTGCCCAATTTTGCAAAATTAAAATAAAAAGGCCACTATAATTGTACTACTATAGCATAGTAGAAGAAACGGTACTGTTCCAAACTTATGACCACTGCGCCTAACTAGCTACTAGCAGTACCAGGTTGCACATGCATCACTTAAAGAGAGAATTATTATGGTACTATCGTGATCCATCACAACACACAAGCACAAAAAGCTTGTAACACTTTTATATAACCCTCGTCATTAGATCCAAGCCAAAATTATTAGTAGTACTGTGCTGCATTTTATTTAAAAGAAAAGAAAGGAACATCGATCACAACACTTTGTGAGTTATCACTCCAATAAACATACAACAATCTGCACACTCATTTTTATAGTGGCATGATTTACAATTAAAATTAACTATCTAACACAGACATATACATCTAGCTTTACACACTATCAGACCCTCGATGATATATTGATAAATAATTTTATCGACCATTCTGTGCAGCAGGAGTGTGTGTCCAGATTTTAGAGTCTCAAAGTAATATTGCATGTCCTATATACTGTATTTAATTGCAGTAACGTTTTATTTCATTCTTACTAAGAAAATGCTCAGCTCCGGCGCTCCACCACCACCTCCGGGGCCACCGTCGCCCTCGCTTCCTGTTCCACCCTCCTCGGGGTTGATCATGTAGAAGGCCTCCGAGTCCTTGGACCCGACGACGCGCTCGACGCGGGCGCGCACGTACGTGAGCTCGCCGTCGGGCCCCGCGGGCACGCCGCCGTCCTTCTCCGGCGCGGCCGGCAGCACGCCGGCGCCCATGGACACGCCGCGGAGCAGGCGCAGCACGTGCCGCTCGTCGTCGGAGGCCTCCTTCCGGCGGATGGCGTACCCGGCCTTGCGGCCGTTGCAGTAGACGGCCCACACGTACTCCTCCACGAGCCGGCGCCTCGCGCTGCGCGTGTCGCTCTCGAGCGCCAGCTTCACCGTGCCCGACGAGATCTCCCGGTGCAGCGACGACGTCAGCATGGGCAGCTCAATGAGGAACAGCGGCGGCGCGCGCGTGTCCTCGTGGATGGCGAGGCTCACGCGGCCGCGCCGGTGACCGAACAGCGTCACCGTCGTGGCGTGGTCGGCCAGGAGGGCCCTGTTCTGCTTGCCCAGCAGCGCCACCATCTTGCACCCGGACGACAGCATGGGCATCAGCTTGAACATCTTGAACAGCCCGCCGCCGCCGCTGTCCGGCATCTTCGTCCGGCGCCCATTGGTGGACGGCCGGAGCAGCGACCGGAGAGTGGGGCCGTCGATGAAAGACGGCATTTTTTTGGCGAGTAAAGATCGAGGTTGGTGCAGCGCAGCAGTGTGATACTTTTCTCCGAAGCAAAGGGGCATCTCGTGCGGACGTTATATAGCCATACGACAGGGAACGGAGAGAAGTTGGATGGTCGTTATTGGGGCTGTTCATTTTTACTATTGAAGTCTTGATGACAACACCTATCATTTGTCCGCTGTGCATTTTGCACGTTGGATTGGATCAGCCTGTAAATAAATTGACCATATAGTAGCCATATAGGCTCCCTCAGTTCGATTCTATTTTAGTGTGATGTGTGGATAATCAAAGGCTGGGTTTGACATCAATCGTTGTTGAAATATGTTCTATGTAATATCTGTTGTCTCAAGTTTAACAAAAGTTGTAATAATTAACTTCACTCTTTGTAAATTCATGACACTTTATATCTGTCTTTTTTTTAATTGATGTCATTATATCAAGAAAACATTCTTGGTTCATTTGTTATCTATGAAAGTTTTCTAATATCATTAAACCCAGTGGGTGCATCAAATTTATGTAAGTTAAGAATATTGTACTACTAACTCGATCAGTTTACAACAAGTTCAATTATGCTACCGAAAATTCCATATCGAATGCAACCATAGAGAATTCGTTTGGTCTCACCTAAATTATTATGAGTGTATGACCTAATTGATAGAACTCAATGATGGTAAAAGTGAAGTATTTTAATGTATTAAAGATGCTAAGAATGTATCCGGTGTTATCATTGCTTTAGGTGTTACCGTGTTACCAATCTTAATAACACCTAAACGGTTGTATCTAAAATTTTAACAAAAATATGAATAGATAGAGCATGCAACCATCTAATATCATATAAAAGTGGAAGTGCAAATAAAACTTGTGCAAAGAGAAACAAAAAAAAGAAATCAGGCTATGAATAGTGCGGATTATAACTGTTCATCATAGATCCGCAATCCGCTACGGTTCATATGCCGATTTCTCTTTTTTGTTTCTCTTTGCATAAGTTTCAGTTGCACCTACACTTTTGCATGATATTAGATGGTTGCATGCTCTATCTATCCATATTTTTGTTGTAATTTTAGAGGCATATTTAAAGATGTTATTATATTTGATAACACGGTAATACGGAACCCGTGGTAACACTGGATATGTTCTCATAAGATGCTTATATATAGTAAGATTTGTGATGCTAAAAATATTTTAACTGGCGTAGCCATTTCTCACTGCCATGAATTGTCAATATAAATGTTGTACGTATGTCCCGGCCATCCGACCAGCCCTTCCGACCAATGTTAACAACTATCTAATGCTGCATGCACATGGCTAATTAGTCGTAGAGCCGGATCGGACGATGTGGTCGTGTGTATAGCAGTGCTCAATTGTCAATGGCTCTCAAGGTTGAAGCCTAGTGATTCAACATATGGGAACTCAAATTTCCACATCAAAGTCGGTATTTTCCATGTCAGCAATTGGACAAGGCTACTTGCAATTCCTCAATCTCAACACACATTAAAAACTTCAAAGTTTTGAATCATAATTGAGCTTTTTTTTTCTTCTGTTTTTCTTGTATTCTTGAGATGTTTCTTACCTTGTGCGTACCTGTTTCAAAAATTCTGTAGTCAATACAGGCTCCATGGCACGAAAAGTAAACTCGTTCCTCGAATTTTATTGGGATTTGAATTTGTGCTGTTTTTTATTGGGTAATAAAAACAGAAAAAAAGGCATCCGGTTAAAGAAGTGAGTGGTACATGCATCACTGTATGCGTTGTGGCTACACGGTGTAAAAGGGCCGAAAAAATGAACTAGATTTTTTGAGGGCCGGACCGAAAAGGGTTGGACTGAAATCTAATTCATTTTTGAACTAAAAATATGGAGGGCTAATTAGGGTCCTTAAAGGACCCGCGTGCCACGACCCATTACCAGCCCTAGCTACACCACCCTAAGTTTCCTGTCCATGGAGGTGGTTTGTTATCAAGGACACTGGAAATCTGGATTATATCCTGCCTCTTTTCAAAAAAAGAAAATCTGGATTATGGCAGGCCGATAGGATCAATGGTGCGTGATGTGGGAAGGACCACTTTACGAGTTAGGGTGGTGCAGGACGGAAGAATGGATGCCTTTTCCGTTCGGCACGTGTTCCTCCTTCCGTCCATTACCCTGAAAGCTAGCTGCCGTCGTCATGGGCTCTGTTCGGTTCTCCTCGTCTCAAACAGCACTAACAGCTCTCTCTCTCTCTCTCTCTCTCTCTCTCTCTCTCTCTCTCTCTCTCTCTCTCTCTCTCTCTCTCTCTCTCTCTCTCTCTCTACAACCTTCGATTCCTCATCTCTTGATCCGTGCTTCAGAAATTATGTGTCTTCATGCTTATCACAACTCGTGAAATTGACCAGGCTTTTACATCTATCATCTATGTATAAGTAAGTGCTGCGTGTCAGGATCACAAAAGATGGAGATATGATCAATCACGAACGCACGTACAGAGGTACAGGCATTCATGTCCAATAATTCCATTTAATTTGTTTCTTTGTTAGCGATCTAGGCACTTCATTACGTAGTGATTTAGCTAGCTGGAGTAGCACGCCATTTCCCTATCATCCAACATGCATGGTGTTTTGGGAAAGGGAGAGGTCCACCTCGTCATGTCTTCTTCCAGTTTAGCAAATCATTGGGGAGTGCACTACTAGTTGTGCGAGGCTGTGGATCTGTGGGTGTGCATGCCGCCTGCACATGGCGTGTTCGATCGATGGATAGCGCAGCGCCGGCCGTGTGGACGAAGAGCACGTTGTTTCGGGCTGTCAGTTAGTTAAGGTAGGTGCTGGCTGCTCGAAGATGCATGGTGAGATCGACTTACCAAAATCGAACTGTGTTTGCGCGTGGCCTTTCTTTTCATTCACGATAGGATCAGCAGCAAGGTCACGTGTTAGGCTTAACAAAGGTACCATTCTGAATCCGGAGGAATGGGAGAGCAGCACCATATGTTACCTCATTCGTCAGAATTAGCATATGCAGTTCAGCCGTGTTACCAGTATATATTATACTACCTAGCTATATAGAAAATTCAAAGCTGCCAAACGGATCATAAGTCTCCGATAAACACATCAGAGATCATAGAAGTGAGGAAAACGAAAGATCAATAATGTTTGGTGTGAGGGAAGAAAGGGACGGATCGAATCTCGCAAACTGAAACCGAATCGACGATCATTTACGTTCGATAGCTTCTAGCTAGCAATGCAAGCTTGCCCGATCCATGATCCAGTCCATCGCCAAAGCGGAGCAAAACCATGTGCCGCTGCGTGTGCTTGCTCCTTTCTCCAAGGGCTGTGCTGCGCCCTGTGCATGCATATGTCCGTGCCGGCGGCTGCTCCGTACCTCGCTAGCACACCGCATCGACGCCGGCCCCCACGCGTGCGCCCCGGTCTTCTTTTAGTTGATGCGTGCCCCATGCCGATAGACTTATGTTGATTCCTAGCTCAATACGTCATTGTGCTGCAGCTCAGATCGTTTTAGCTGGTTTGCTCTTGTATAAGCCGGTGGGAAAACATTTGAGTTCCTCTTTTGTGGAAAAGCTCGGGGGCTCGCCCTTCGTACCATCGTAGTACTCCGTTCTGTTGTGAAATAAAAAGCTTGGGGACCTGTTTCCTTGCTTTGCTTGCGTCCATGCCAAGCACTGATTGGAATGGTGGAGGACAGAGCAGCAACTGGGGCAATACGGGGCCCCATCAGTGCTTCTAGGAGCCTTCCTAATTTTGATCTTAATTCCTGAATCAAATAAACAGTGCCTTTTTGGAAACAAGAAAATCATTGGAGATGTGTAGCAACATGACCATGTATAGTTGCGTATGTCTACATAGTGATGTATGCCTACTTTATTTGGCCTGTCCGCCCTGTCGTACCATAATGCTCAAACCGAACCGATCAGCCCAACCCATAGAGCACACATGTGCTCGCAAACAAAAACATGAGCTCAAAGATATTTCTGAAGCACAGGCACGTTATACATAGTAGAAATGGCCGTTTTCTTGTGCAGTATTTGTAGGTGTCCACCAAAGATGGATCGGTCGATGGATAGAGATGGTGACTCGCGACCGCCGCAGTGTTGATGACGTTGTTGTCAGTGGCTTTCAGTTGTTGCTCGATGCTACAACTCGTGGTGCGCCATTATTGAGGCTCTTCTTTCTCTCGACATAGCGCGCAGCTATCATGGCTGCAGTGTTGAACACCAGGGAGGGATGTCCATACATTGCTAATGCGAAGATGTGTAGCACTCCGGGTAATCGCCTAGATGTGAAACTAGTGGTGGCGTGGTTGGACTCCCACGTCGCAGGGTGGCCTGCGCCAGAAATGGGGACGTCTTCGTCTTAGTTGCGCATTCGCTTCTCCCTGAGATGGCACTTACAGAAGAAAAGTCTAACACTTACAGGGTTGCAGCATCTCTGCTGAAGCCGTTTGGAGGCAGTGTTGTTGGCACGAACCTTTGTAACTCTACGAAATGTTGGGGTCCGGGCCGAAGCGCACAAACTGATCCAGGTATGGGCCGAGGCCGAGGTACACCGTTTTAGGCCGGGCCATTCATTAACCAAGGCAACGTCTGGGTCCATTCTCAATCACTTCCCCTGGCAGAAGATAATCATCTTTCAGGTCGAATATCCCCTCCCATCGCTTCCTCAGGCGAATCTCTAGGCCTGCTTCGTCACAAAAAAGGAAGCCCGCTCCCGCGCACTCAATTTGATGATAGTTTACATCAATCAAAATTAAAGGAGTACTGTTAAAAAAGGATTACTGACCCGTAGGTAGGAGAGTACTGTTAAAAAATGATAGTCCTAAAGAAACCACCTAGCAAAGCTCTAGACCTAATCATGGCCAATACAAAGGTACACGACGATCACAAATGATTGCCTGCCTCGCTCCTTTTGCTTTTCTTTGGAGACGAAAGGGGGGATCCACAATTTCATCACTGCCAGAACCAAATTGATAATCCCCTTGACTCCCTTTCCCTCTTTGTAAAAGAAAAAGTGCCTTCCGGGATTGCCGCGGTAACACCTCGGGAGGAGACCGCACCACCGCTATGGTGTTCTAGTTCGAGCAGATCGCAGCTGGTGCACGCACGGACACAAAGATCCGGTGGATCTCCGGCCACACGAACCAGAGGCACAGTTATTTTCCTTTGAATCTTTGTCGTCGGCAAGAGAGCCGCATGAGGAGTGGGTAGTAGTTAGTTTGAACGTGACGCCATTGCAATCATGCCAAGTCTCCCCCACACGACACAAGCGCAAGACGACGTCGCGACCAGCCTGGACTGGACAGCGCCCATTGCCTGAATGAGCAAAGCTCCCCGGGTCCAGACCCGGTGACGCGGCAATGAAGGCCGCCTCGTCGCTGCAGGGCAGGCGACCGCTGACGCGCGGGATTCAGCGCCGGCGGCTGAGTCTATCGGGAACAGCATCGCAGGATCACAGAGATGTGCGGGCACTAGGCACTAGCTATGCTGTGCGTGCGGGTTCGACAGCTGCGTCGCACCGGCGAAGGAGCCGGTGCGGTGATGATGCATGGAACAGAAGGGATTCTTGGAGGACGTAGCAGTGCGTCTTGTGATGAGCAGTGACCAGTGACACGGAGGCGAGCTGGCTTCTACTGATGCTGCGTCTGCGTACCTACACGTTGACGAAGGCCGCTCGATCTGTCCTGTTGCAACTGCGAGGACGCCGGCCACTCTGCCAGTCTTTACACGGCTACAGGGATCAGTTCTTGGCCCAACGAGCAGCGCCATCCCCGGGTCCCCACGGATCCGGGCTACTATGAATGAACGATCCGTGCCTTCTCTGTCTCTCGAGTCTTGGCGACGGTAAGATCATCAGCCGAGCACGCTGGCACGGTCATGATCTGCAAAGGAAAGCAAGTGCTGTAATAATCAAACTACTGCCTTCCTCCGAGCGAGGAAAGCAAGGTGTTCGGGCGCGGTGAACTCTGGGAATTTCACCGTGCTGGCGTGACGGTTTCGTCGTCACGTGTCGAGTTTCACCCGTGGTTCCAATCATCAGGGCGGCAACATGCCGGAATGGAAGGTGAAAAGCGAAAAAGCTGCTCTCGGTTCAGGTTAATCAGTGAGACAAGAGTGACAGCGCGCAGCGCCCGTCTTTTTCCGCTTTCCGGCAACACGAAACTCGACAGCACTGTAAACAAACTGCAGAGCCGTATCGCGGTGTACCGGTATCTCTCTCTCTCTCTCTCTCTCTCTCTCTCTCTCTCTCTCTCTCTCTCTCCCGGGGCAGAAACGCTGCGGTTTGGTCTCCGTCAGAAAACTTTTTAGTAACATTTTGTTTCCTCTACAAAAGTTGAGCACGGCAAACAATCTCGCACTGGCGTTTATTGCAAAACCTGTGTACAAGCTATTTCTACAATGTCGAACACCTTCCCCTAGCTCGTGTATGTATGCTCTGCTTCACGAGGCGAGCAGGTACCGGAACCTGAACTCGTACGGCAGGACCTGGATCCGCCCGGGCTCGGCGCCCGCCCGCCGGCCGTCCTCGACGGCGCGCATCGCCCTGTGCCGCAGCTCGTGCGGCAGCTGCAGGCAGACCCAGTCCATGAGCGAGTCCACGTCCTTGGCGAAGTCGAGCAGGTACCAGTGCAGCAGCTTCGGGACCGCGAGCTTGCCCGGCGCCGACACGCCCACCGCGGCCTGCAGGAACTCCGTCTTCGCCGCCTCCAGCTCCTCCTCGACACGGGCCGCCGTGTACACCAGCACCTTCAGTCAGAGATGAACCGATCGAGGACAAGAAAATCAACGTCGCAACATTGTTGATTGTACACACATGTGGGCATCGTAGCCAAACAAAGACTTACAGCAGGGGAGGACCAGCTCCCGCAGGACAAGGCGAAGGTGACCAGGGGCTCGGGCCACTCCAGCCCGAACGCGCCCCGAGCCGTCACGTCATCGTCTCCCTGCTTCGTCCCTTCCGTATCCACCTGCAGCTCACCACGCGCCGTATACCACGCTAATTAGCTTAGCTAGCAGTCCAAACAGTTGAGCGTCGACCGTGGCGGCATCGACGGCGACAAGGGCCCAGGGCTTATTACCTGCTTCACGCTGTAGGGCAGCCTGAGGATGAAATGCTCGATGGACATGGCGCTGTGCGTGCGCCCACCCACGTTTATGGTCGCCTGACAAAACGAACAGCGAGATCACTCTCGTCAGACGGATAGTCATCCGTGGCGCAGCATGGGCTCGGAAGTTAATTCCTCATTCGTGCATCTCGGAAGTCAGAGCCGAAGCGATGTACTATACCTTTGGCATCATCGCCACGAGCGTATGCGGGGTGGTTGGTATCCCTTGCTCCAGGAACGCCTGCAGTACAGAGTGTCACAGACAGGTCAAGCATGAGACGTGACGCCTCATCTGCCCAATACTAGCAAAGATATAAGTGAACCGTGTCGTTTGATAACAAAAGGCAACACCGCTACTACTACTTCAGAGTTGTTAGGCCGTTGCTAATGGTTAAGGGGACATGGAGCATTTCTTTAATCAATGTTTAATGAGGAACAGCCTACAGCACACAAACGGACATGCCCCATGTTCAGACTACTTCAGACTTTAAGAACACGCGTCCTCGAAACTGTCCAGGCCGTATGCCATGTTATGGTATAGTACTAGTAAAAGCGAAAGCTGATAATGCACGGGCAAACCAATTAACAATCCATCCTTAAAATGATACTATATTTTTCCTGACAACGAAAAGACGCCCTGTGTAGAATGATTATGCTAGATTGCAGAGCCGATGGGCGACCGAAATTATGAGTGACAGCTTACGTTCATCATGCACGCGTTGTAGATGTTGATCCAGAACGCCAGCTTCTGCTGATGCGAGAGCCCCGCCAGGTCAACAGTCGATAGCCTCCGCAGCAACGCCCTGCAGATTTTGCCCCATTCCGATCAGCAAAGCGCGGTTAGGTCAAGCAGCCACCCGCTAGCCAGACAGCCAAATCTAGCTTTGCAATAATTGAGCCAAATCATCATCAGGCGGTGAAGCAAGATCAGGAAGGGCTCACTCACTTCAACCTCCGGGAGAGGAGCGTGTCGCCGGCCAGCGCGTTCCGGTCGAACGAGGCGGTGTCGACGACGTGGAACTGCTTGTACGGGCCGATGTCCCTGGCGCCCAGCTCCAACACGCCGTACGGGTCCTGCGGGTACGCGTCCTCCGAGCTGCTCTCGCTGCTGCTGGAGCCGGACACCGAGGGCGACGGCGCGAGCTGCTCTTCGTCGCCTTGGCCGCCGGTTGCCGACGACGACCCCATCCGCGAGAAGATGGTCAGCAGGCACCGGAGCAGCTCCTCCGACAGTTTGTTCGCCACGCTCGAGTCGTCCTGCGACGTCACTGCCTTGTCAGAGTTACTGCCGGCAGATTCCGCAGGTCTTTTACGGTCGGGCGTCGAAATGATTGTCTGCGCGCATAATGCCGAGAGCTATTAAAACACCAATCAGACTAGAGTGACAGCGCAGTGAAAATACCAAGACTTTTACTACTGTGTTATTGTTACCTGAGGAGCAGGAGTAGCCTTGCTGCGTCTGTCAGTTGCCGGCGCTCGGGACTTGGTGGGCGCTTTCTGCTGCGACGGCGGCGTCTGGCGAGAGTTCCTGCTCGACGTGTTGCTGCACGACTGGTTCTCCTTCCCCGCGCCGGACCGGTCTTCTTGGGCTTGGCACGACGGCGAGGAAGGGACTGGTCTTCGTGGCGTTGGCTTGGCACCGGCGACTCCATTATTGCTCAGAGAAGGACGCGCGGGTGGATGATTATCTGACGAGGCCTGACGTACCGACGGAGACACCTCCGAATTGGGCACCACTGGGGTTGACGGAGTGAGCTGGTGCGGCGGCACGGGACCCTCGCCGCCGGCGAGGTGCGCGTTCTTGGCGGAGGAGGTGATTATCGCCTCCTGGTACAGCCCTTGCCGGAAATTCACCACCTGTTCCTCCAGCCGGACGACCTCCTCTTCCAGTACCGCCACCTCCGCGAGAAGAGCAAGCGTCTTCGCAATGCAGCAGAGCAAAGAACGAACCGGTTCAGAATTAATTGAAGAAATCTTCAGAGCACAGAATGGAAGTACGCTCGGCGACTAACCTGAGACGGGAGGTACGGCGGCAGGCGAGGCAGGGCGCCGAGCGGCCGCGTGAACGCTCGCTCCAGAGCGCGGTGGACGTTCTCCTCGTGGCGCAGCTTCTTCTTCAGCTTGTCAACCTGGATGAATTCAGCGCCCGCAAGACGTTAGAAACGAGCTACACGGAGCAATTGAACCCGACAAATTCGAGGCATGTATATAATTCAAGGGAAGTACATCTTGCTGCAGTGCGAGCTTCCGCTCCCTCCTCGACTGAATTCTGTTCTTGACGGTCCTGCCGTTGGTGGCCGCGTTGGGCGATCCTTTCACCGGCATCGCCGCCGACTTCCTCGGATCCTTCTCCATCACCTGAACAGAAACATAATCATTAAAAGGGAAAAAGAAACCTCATTTAGCTGCCAAAGAAGGTTACTAACGGAAGCAAAGCTTAGATTCCCCCTCCCTGGTCCGAAAGATAAAGCTAAAGGCAATCTAAAGGAAGAAATGGGGGCTCAGAGGTACGTATTGAAAGAGATACTACTATTCCAGGCCAATGCAGAGTTTCTCTGCAAAGCAACTGATGCTAGTGACCAATGAGCCCGCGTCAAGATCTTGCCATAAACGCCACCGAGCCACCAACCATTCTTACTATAGCTTTCGCAAGAACATCAGATGACACTGTTGTACTCTTGCCGCCCCCTTTAATTAAGGCCTCGTAGTACGAATATCGACACTGCACGGGTTGCTGACAACTGATGCACTGAAATTCACGCTTGCACCGCGTAGGCTGAGAAAAGGAGGAAGGGAATAGTAGAAACTCAAGCACGGGATTCCAACGATCGGTCTCGAGCAGACGCCAACGTCACCGACGAACCAAAGGTCAGTCAGGGAAACCGAGAATTGGCCGCACATTGTCACCTCCTGGGCACTCAATTTCTGCTTCTGACAAGCCACAATTGGGAAGGCCAAAAACAGAGCACATCGAGAAACGAAGAGAGAGACTGACGAATTAAGCACGTACTCTGTTTTCGCCCTTCGCGGCGGCCCTCGCGCCGTGAGCCGCCGCCGGCCTCCGAGCCCGGCCACTCATCTCCGGCGCCGTATGCATACGCGTCTCCACCAGGACAACGCAATGCACTTCGAAAAGACGAGCAAATTGTGTGGGCAACGGCTGTCCTCTCTATGGGCGGCGTCGTGGCTCCAACGCCATTAAAGATTCTTGCGCGAGCTCCCTCTGGGGCGCGGCGATTGGGCGGCAGCAGGCAGGGCGCGGTCCAGGCCACCGCAGCGAGAGTAAGGGCAGGGCAGGGCGCCGCTAGCGGATTGGATTCGATTCGGCGGTGCCTTTGATTGGGGTTGCAGGGAGGGCGGGAGGGAGAGGCGTGCGTGGGAACCGGGATTGCGGCGGTGGCGGTGGCGTCGGTGATGGCGGTGCGCAGGTGCCGTGGGAATTGGGTTCGGTTTCGTGTAACGTGGACAACTGCTGGATGCGGTGGCGTCATATATATGCGACGGGGGGTCGTGGTGATCTTGCGGTGACGGTTACTTTCTTATGCGAACCCTTTTATCTTGGGTATACTACTCGTTACTCACTGTGCATTGGACTCTCGGAGTGAGCAGTTCATCGTTCAATCAATGAACCTCCATTCTTTTTTCGGATTTGTTAGGTGTAGCACTACTGAGAGTCTTAAGTGCAATGCTACGCCAAATTTAGGATCAGTATCTACAGAACGTTTGCCCCCTATTTTGAGCCATGCGTAATTTACCATGTGTGTAGCCTGACAGTGGACAGGGCGAACTGTCCGTAAACCGAGTCGCCCCGTGCGTCCGTGCGAGTGCGACAGAGGCGGCAGCGGAAGCGACTCCGGCAAGCGCTCGACTAATCGCGTGTTGAAAAGTCACTGACACGTGAACCAAGCGCGTGACGGGCCCAGGCATCAGTGTGGCTAATTTCTGGCCGGGTTCTGTCTGGAACACGGTCCTCTCGCCTCTCGGCCCCCCATTCTTTTTTCTACCGACTGGGCCCGACTGATCCAGTGGGCTAGAGAGAGCGTTAGACGGGCCCCAGGCCGCGCGGCAAATGATGCCGTAGCGTGCGCTCGAGGCCTTTCCACTTTCCAGCTTCGAGAGCGTGACCATTGGAGGTGGTGCATTTCGCCAACGGCAGCAGAAATTACCATCCTCGGGACCAATTAACTAGCTATTTTTTGTACAGTAACGACTGACGACTGAACAGTACGCCAGTACCATCGCTTGTTCGGTCATACGTACGTCTCTCTCCCCTGAGATGAAGGCGAGTCGTGTCGTGTGCACTCCCCCAAAAGGCACCATCCTGATGACCTCGCTTCTCGTAGGAGTAATTCACTTCACCCATCTGAGTTGTGCAGTGTAAAATTTTCAAGGTAAAAAAGAAAGACTTTTACGGTACTAAAAGCTGGAGCCCTGTGATCATCCTCGTGATGGGGGTGATAAAATGCTTAAGCCAAAGAGTTGGCGCACGCTAGCAAGTGGCAAAATGAGTAGGGATCAAACGGCTAGCTTGGCGCGGGCCGTGACAGAGGAGGGCGGGCCGATGATGAGCACGCCGGCACATGGCAATCGCGGCGCGCGGAAGCAATCCTGCGGTCTGGTCCGGCCTCTGCTGCTTTATCATGGCTTTGCGTTGGTTACGCAGGAAAGGAGAATCAGGCAGATCCGCCGCCGTGGCTTCGTTTCTTCAACGTCGACGTCGCATCGCATATGGCATTCTATGGCCCGCGCTGAGTTGGATTTTATTCGTTGGTGTAGCAGCGTCGATGTGGAAAGGTAGTAGTGGATGCATGCGTTGGTTAAAGAAGACTGAAGGGTACACCAAATAGAGTGCAAAGCAGTGTGGGATTTTGCTTAGTTTCTTCAGGCCTATACGGTGCTACAATACTAGTTCGACCGTATTGTGTATGTATGGCTCATGCAACGGACATATCCGAACCATGAATGCGTTCGTACAGGCGATATATAGATATGCTCGGTCAATCATTCCCGAGTGCCGTAGTCCCGCACGTACCGCCGCTAGCTGTTGCACTGTGTCTTGTGGTTAGTCACAAATTGTTCGCTTCTCCTTAAAACATGCTTCAAATCAAGAAAGGAACTGAACACTCGTTTCTTTTTTGGATAAAATGACCACTCGTTCCCTATGCGCTACTGGACATTATGTCGCCGTTACACGCTGTCACACGATCTTCTGGTAACTCTGTTGCGTCTGAAGTTCTTGATGTATTTTGTTCCTCCGTACCTACAACCTTCCACGTAATCTGTCGTTTGCCACATCAGTTAATGATATACAGCATAGTGTTAAGATTTATCAGGAGAGTATAGTAATACTCGGTAAAACAGCAGACCGGTAATCACTATTGACTCTCTGGTTGTGCATGACACCGGGGCGCGCGCACTGGCATGAATAATGCAGCAGATCATGCATGGCGTGTCCTTTTTTCAGAAAAAGGTCACGGCCTTTTTTCCTTCCTGACCAGACATGCACGACTGTCAGTAGTAGGCAGTACCCCCACGGTTGCAGCACTGGCCACAGTGCGCAGGTAATCGGCCGCATCGCGCTATGGACCCCCGGAGACCATTCCATAGCACACTGATAATGGTGTCTGTTCGACCTTCCAAACCCCAACAAGTGGCCTGAATTCCGGCGAGATTGACAGATCCTTTTGGTTGTTTTTTGTGGACGAGTGCACGTTGAGTATGTATAGGAGTGTTACTGTAGGTGAGACTCCTGTTTCGATCGGTATATATGAAACTGTACATGAAAGGGAGATGCGTCATTGCATTATTGTTGCGATTGCGAGTACATACCGGCTGAAAAGGAGACGGCGGCTCGCTATGTTGCTGGCTGCATTATCGTGGCAGTGCAGACAGACGCTGTGCGCGTACTTTACGAACGTACAAAAAACGAAGCGTGAGGACACAGACGACAGCGCGGGTCGCTGTCTTACACGTACAGTAGCCGAACCGAACGGAATTGAAGGACCAGATCCAACCGAGATCGCTCGTTCGTCCATTGGTGAGCCCTCGTGGTCCATGTAGTGTAGCAGTAAGCGTGCATACACGGGTCGATCCGCTCGGAGGCGTTCGTGGATCGAGCAGCGCACCACCCAGAACGCGAGACGCCAACCCAGCCCGTCACGCCCCCCCCCCCCCCCCCCCCGCGTCCCGATCGAAAATTCACAAAAAACGGCGAATGCTGAAGCGACCTCGTGTTGTTGTCGTCATTATTCTCCGGGCTTGTCGCACCCGCGCTTCCTGTGGCTGGCACCGTGGCACGCCCGCCGGCGCGGCGCGGGCACACCGACCGCGTCGGAATCCAAGTTCGCTGGCCGAGCCCAGCGAGATGAGCTAGCAGCCGTGCCCGGCGGGTCCGCGTCCTAGCAAAGTAGCAAACTGAGCAACCAGGACCACGCATGAGGGGCGAAATAAAACGAGCCGAATCCAAACGATTAGCTGGGACGATCATATGGTTACGTATTATTGAGTTTGTGGCCCTGCACGTAGACGTAGGTTAACTGTCTCGATGTCAACTGTGTACCACGCTACTGTACGTATTAATATTTTCACTTGTTTTCTAAGCCACGGCGGTGTGCCCGGAAATGAGCTAAGCCGTCAGGTGCGGTGGGCTACCGGTCGAGGGAGGAGAGACCTCTGTGCAGAGGGCGAGGACGACGGAGGGACGACCACAGTCCGGCACATGGCTGTGGACGGGTTCTCTGCCCGGCGCGACTACAGCCTAGAGGTTTAGGTTAGGCTGGCTCCGATTTTGGAGGACGAGCATAGGGTACGCGCAACAGAGTTTCGCGCGTCTCGTCACATGGCGAAATGGGAAGAGAGAACAAAGTGCTGACTGCCTACGACGACCTCTCGTGGTCTTGTCTACAAATTCTCGGATTAGCTCAAAGTCCTGGACAAAGTGTTTTCGGTGGTTGTGTTCAGACTGACCTCTGCTCTGCATCAGCAGAAGAAGTTTTTCTCAGCCTTTGCTGGCTTCCTTCAATTGCTTTTCACAGAGATTAAGGAGAAATTGACAAGAAGTTGATTGATTTTGCATGGCAGGATTAGTGCTGCGACTCATGTAAGTGACTGAATCAATGCTGCATATACTTCTGTGTGGTACGAGTCTTGCTGGAGCCACTGCATTACTCACCAAATCACTTGTTCTGCAATGGGAAAGTTCCCCTCTCCCACTTTTCGCTGTTAGCTTCAGAAGGGACTCGAGAGAGCACTGAGAGAGAGAGTGAGAGACAGTGCAATACCCCTCGACGTGCGAGTAATCCTGCAAGTGGAGCAGTAGTGTACATCCGCGACTGTTCCTTAGTGCATGTGCACAAACGACAATGGGTTGCTTCTGATGCACCTATCGTAAAAATTATTGCGTGCTAATCAGGCAAGGTTAATGTCCCCGAATATTCGTACACGTACGAAAGATCAAGATTAAAGTACAAACCACCCAGTTGTAGGTGCTAATAGGACCACATGGCTTACTAATTTCACAGTACTGTTCTGCTAACAGCACCCTGCATTTTGATTCAAGCTCAGCCTACTCAAAAGGGGACAATGTTTTAGCCTTTCTTTTTCATAGAACAAAAAGTGATGGAGAGGCTTTTATCAATCATGTATAAATTGGTTTCATCCCTAATCTTTACCATTTTTCTTCTGAACAGATGCCACTTCCAGTACCAGATGCAACCCCCAATGCATCTTGCGTCCATGTAGTCCTCCTTAAATGACATATAACACCTAAAACTCAAGCATCTTTGTATGGACCGCTCCTAGTATCCATCACTGTGTCCTTGACAGGGCTAGCTAAGCTAGTTTAAGCTGCTATTATGTACGTTTGATACTGAAAATCACATGTACGGAAGCATATATTGTAAACACAAATTATCATGTTCTTGTACGGAAGCAAAAGAGAATTGCGATCCACCAGCAGACAAACAGCAGTGGCCTTCAAATCAGAGGAAGAAAAGCGAGCAGAGGTTTCCTGCAATTATCCTCCTCCTCACTCATGTGTGCTCTTTGCTTCTTTGAAAAGACGGTGGTTGGTTTCTCGGGCATCGCCCGAAAAGGGTGGCCAGATTTGTCCTTCTGTCCTTCCATTGATATGGGGCTCGTTTCATCAAAAATTGATATGGGGCCCTCGTGAGATAGTAAATCCATGCGTTTTTTAGGTGACCGTGTGTTTTCTTGGATTATTGCAGGGCATGTGCTCTGTGATCCGGTTCAGGCAGAGGCGAGGCCGCGAGGAATGTTGTTAACGCTGATCCGCTTGGCAGACAGGATTGGTGTAGGATAAGATTAGCCGTTGATAGATTGATTCTCTTTTGTAGATCACTGGAATCCATGATATGACCGGTAACGATTTTTTTCATATTGATGCAGTGCTGTGGTACCGGACGTGGGTGTCGTGCATGTGTCACAGTGCTAGCCACTGGTGCATCGCGAGATCTGCATCTCTGTATGTGCATGCCACCGGATAACAATTCCTTCTAAAAAGTAAAACACACACAAGCTCTGCACGAATGGCAATTGGCAGTTTGGCACCACAAAAGCTCTTATGAAAGTGTTGAATTCTAAAAAGTCGCTTCTTGCGCCACGCAGAAAAGCTGAAAACGGTGTAAAATAAAATGGGTTGGTGTTACTATGTTGCTTTTCGCGAATTTTTGCTGCAGATCAGCAGCTCAGGAGATGACAGGCGGCAGTTCTTGCTAGAAACAAAAGTTGGCGCGTGGCTATGCTTCGATGCGCATTCCAGATACGTACTGCAAGAGTCAGCAGATCCAAGAAGGAGCAGACAAAGGGAGGGCATTGTCCAGATAGCGAATTTGGCAGGTTTGCATGCAGAAGCGGACTAAATTTGGAAGTTATTTAATGATTATAGACAAAGCCGTCGATGCTACAGGTTTGTCATGAAGTATGCATCTGATGGCACCACCGTACCTGCAGCACTGCATTATTGATACACTACACACTAGTAACACGCAGGAAAACTGGTTCTGTGATGAACAGAGCGTTTTCTTCCCGCTTCTAATCCTTATCATGGATGCATTTCAATTCTCATCAGCACAATTATGATTGGATAACTTTGAAAATTAAGTGGTTCTGATCATTTTTCTAACATGCTAAATCCTCAATATGAATTACATATATCCAATAATATTGTATTCGCTCCCATTTTTTGTTATCTTTAGTACAACAATTCTAGTTCAAGTTTGATTTTTCATACTTAGCTAATCTATGAGTATGCGGCTTCCATTGCACTCGGCTCTCCAATCTGCACAGAACCGTTTCTAATTTAACTTCAGTAATAAAAAAGAAAATTACAAATACCTACTTACATCATTTTTTAATGAGAGAGGGAAGGGGGTGTCTATACACACACTCTTACAAATACTTTTATTACAGTCTAACATTTATAGGTTACACATAGTTTTCATATACTCCCTTCATAATTTTTGACCGGTTAATAACACTTGATACAACTCCAAATAATCTATCTTAATTGGGTAGGTTATGATATTGTTTGAATCACTATCTCTATGTCATTCTTTCTTATTTTTTATGCACTTAACTTTTATACTTCTTATTAATTCCTGTGTCGAACTTCAAAATGCCAATAAAAATGAGACGAAGAGAGTAGACAATAAGAAAAAGTTGGCCTAGTGTCTTTCACTGATTTGGGCCTCAGATGCTAAAGCATTGCCTGGTTATGGGCCTAAATTGAGGCCACAATTTCAAAGTTTTGTGTAGCCTTATTTGGGCTGGATGTAAGCGTCAGCCCATCTGACGGTGGCCTGTTAAAATTAGCATAGCTGCCAGCCATCTCGCCGGTGCATTGCAAATTTGCAATATGCTCCTAGTCCTAGATATATGCAGCTGGCATATCAACAATAGAATATTGAGTTCACAGAGATGTCACCTCGATCTCTACATCATCGATTCCGTCGTTTGAATTATCGTGGAAATAGAGAGATCGCCGTACTCAGCATCGACGGCGTCGACGCGAGAATGGATTGTCGCCGAATACCCAAATAAAGCTTCGTTGTTGAACGGGTACAATGCAAGGCACTAAGGCAGCTGCATTTTGAAGGAAGATGCTCGGTAATCCGGAAGAAAACAGGGATAGATTCAAGCTAATTTTGTCCCTGTTGCAACCTGGACACGATCAAGGAGAGACAAAATATACAGTCAGAATCTCGGTAAGGTCAAATATGCTTGTTTAACAATGCCAGTCTTGCCAAACCGTTACACAGCTGAGCAAAAAATCAAACGCCGACGTAATGTTAGCTCATTGCATTCGTGTTTCGGAGAATCCAAACCCCCATAACCTTAATGTAGGGAACATGTCCGACCTGCCATACTCACTACGTATGCCTATATAAAGCACCAAATGATCTCTACATCGTCAGCGAGAAATTAAAACTCGCAGTGGCAGCAGGGTCGATCTCCTCATACATGAAGATGGAAATATCCTACTGCATCATCGTCCTCGTTATCCTTCTGGGCGCGCAGCTCAGCAATGCGGCCCTGGACCAAGCCACGTTGCTGAGGCAGTTCCTCGAGTCCAGCTGGGACCAGCAGAGCGGGGTCACGTCCGCCGAGGACGACCCGTGGTCTGAACCGGAGACCAGTTTCGGCCACCTGCCCGAGCTCTGCAAGACCCTGCCCAAGGGTAGCAAGGAGGCCGACAGGGTCGTGGCGCTACCCGGGCAGCCGCCGCGCGTCAACTTCACGCAATACGCCGGATACGTGACGGTGGACGAGGACCACGGCCGCGCGCTCTTCTACTACTTCGCCGAGTCGCCCTACGGCGCCGCGTCCAAGCCGCTAGTCCTCTGGCTCAACGGAGGTAAGCACGCGGTTCAATACGTTCCATCAGTTCGCATGCGCACGGCGCGCGTGAACATAAATTATGGCGTTCGGCACGGCGCGTGATCTGTGTACGTGTGTTTGATGATGCGTGTAGGACCGGGATGCTCGTCGCTGGGCGCCGGCGCGATGGAGGAGCTCGGCCCGTTCAGAGTGAACCCCGACGGCAAGACGCTCAGCAGGAACAGGCACGCCTGGAACAACGGTACGTACGTAGCCGGTGACACGTGCAGATCGCTCGATTGGTTTGTGTCCAGCGAGCAGGTGATCTCAGTACGTGGCTGTGATGACTTAATTTATTTGACTTTGTAGTGGCCAACGTGATCTTCTTGGAGTCGCCGGCCGGAGTCGGGTTCTCCTACTCGAACACCACGTCGGACTACGCCAAAAGCGGCGACTCCAGGACGGCGTCGGACGCGTACGTCTTCCTGCGCAACTGGCTCGAGCGGTTCCCGGAGTACAAGGGCCGCGACTTCTACATCGCCGGCGAGAGCTACGGCGGGCACTACGTGCCGGAGCTGGCCACCGTCATCGTGGCCCTCCGTGAATTCACCGGCAAGAACCCCATAAACCTCAAGGGGATCATCGTAAGTTGGTTGCTGGGCATGAACCCATGACGCCTTGCATTGACCCCCCAAATCGTGACCCATGTAGGAAAACGTTCTCTGCATTCTCCACAGTAAGTTACATGTACCGTCGGTTTCAGGTCGGCAACCCGTTGCTTGATCACTACAAGAACAGGAAAGGCAGTCTCGAGTACCTATGGAACCACGGGGTCATCTCCGACGAGGTGTGGGCCGACATTACCCAGCACTGCAGCTTCGGACCGTCTGATGGCGTGCTATGCGCCAAGGCGAGAGCGTCGATCCAAACCGGCAACATTGATCATTACAACATCTACGCTCCCATCTGCATCACCTCATCGAACGGGACCTCCTACTCCAGTAGCTATGTAAGTATAGAAACACTGTCCGAACTCCGAGTAAATAGCAGCAGTAAGCTTAAGCCAGGCACTGATGATATACTCATGAATTTGGTCGATCTGCGACACTGACTGTTGCAATTGGGACAGTTGCCTGGCTACGATCCCTGCATAGACAACTACGTCGAAGTCTACTTAAACAATCCAGAGGTGCAGAAGGCGTTCCATGCTCGGACCAACACACATTGGTCCGGTTGCATGTAAGTACACCCCTGGACCTTTGATACCTCATATCCCTTAAAAGATTCAGGATCTCAAAACCTTCCGTAATTTGATCATCAGTGACCTGCCCTGGAATGATGCCCCGCTGACCATGATGCCGATGATCTCATGGCTTGTCGACACCGGATTGAGAGTGTGGATTTACAGGTAACATGCCTATATACAGTATAATCTGTACATCTGTCAAATTATGAACACCGAACTAGATACACGAGCCTAATGGTCTGGTTTGGCAATGGCATGCTTAACCCGTTGTCAGTGGCGACATGGACGACGTGTGTCCAATTACTGCGACGAGGTACTCTGTCAAGGATCTCAATCTGACTGTCACAAAGCCATGGCGCCCGTGGTACACCCCTGACAATGAGGTAACTAAGGGCCGAACACGATATGCCAAGATCAAGTTTTTCTTTAGAGCAGTTTTACAAATGATTAAGGTCCTGGCCTCTGCGCTCAGAGGGTGTGTGCTGCCAAGATAAGATCAAGATATCACAAAGAGAATATAACCGCAATTGGCTATCGTGTACTGCAGGTTGGGGGCTATGTTCAGCAATACGACGGAGGATTCACGTTTGCGTCGGTGAGGGGATCTGGACATTTGGTCCCCAGTTTCCAGCCTAAGAGATCACTCGTCCTGTTCTACTCCTTTCTGAAAGGCATGCTTCCACCTGCCGTTTCAGTGTGGCGTCCGTGAGAATACCTCGCTTGACGCATGACTCAAGGACCAATGCAAAGAGTCTACAAATAAAACTCTTGTCACATGGGTTCGAACTAGACCTCGACAAGTATATTTCTCATGAAATGTGTTTCTCTTATTACCCGTTCTAATAAAGAGCGTTTCAACCTAATGTTAGCCTGAAAGAGGGATAAAATCAAGTGTGTGTGTGTAGGTGGCATTTTCTTGGTCAATGAGACTTTGGTTTAGTTTGAAGTTTAATACAGTAACTACATGGATCCTGAATTGTTCCAAGAAAATTTAATGCCATATAAATAGCGCACTCGAGGTCTTTGCTTTAGCGTTCGGTTACCTCCGTCCTCATGCGGATGGAGTATTGGTAAATTGAACAATGTTCTGGACAATGGACTCAACTGAAAAGTGGTATCTCATATGCTGCCCATTCCAATTTGGGCCTAAACATTGAAAGGATCTTAAGGCACAGCGTAATTTAGTATCGTCAAATGAATATCTCAACCATCAACAAGTTTCTTTTAGGATTTATATTGACTCATCAGAAACCTTCGTACAACACATGGAACAAATGTATCTGGCAAATTTTACGGCCCTAAGATGATTGTAGACCGTCCATTTTAACTAGATCAACGAAGTATTAATAGAACATTACTAATTTATTTCTTTCATAGAAAGTTGCACCTCAGGTAGATATTTTCAAAGTTTTTAGGATTTTGCGTGAAACCTGCTTTATTTTGTTTTTCATGATTTTGGTTTAAATATAGCAAAAACGTAATGTTTCACGGATTTTGCATGAACATATTTTTTCCTTTGGTATGCGGTGTTATATGATTTTGGCATGAACCTGGCAGATATTTTTTTTTATCTAGAAGAAGATGTATTTTTTTTTAAAGTAAGGCAGGAGCACTGCCATTCATTAAGGTAGAGAAAAAGAGTTACATCCTAATGTTATAACACTAAAATACTAAAAGAACTTATAATAGTAAAAGACAAGGATCAACAACTCTGAAGACTATACAACTACACTGTAGGACAACACAAGAAGCAGCTGAAAACAACCACCATCACTTATCGACAAACCATCACAATGCTGGCCTCGACGAAGATCACAAACCATCACAAATAACCTCTGTGCATTCAACTCTTACCAACTTCAGGCAAGAGCCTGACTACCAACGGTGATTTTCACCTTAGCATTTCCACCACAGCTCTACACGCTGCCGGTATGCGCAACCACAACATCACTTCCAATGGCCACCGACGATCATCACCACGATCTCACCTCCGACGGCCATGGCAACAATAACTGAAACATCCACCGAGACGACGAACACCACCGTCATCCTAACCATCCAAACCAGATACGGTCCCCACACCATCAGTCTCAACAATCACCACAACATCGGCGACCTGCACTCAGTGCACCACCGTCGACCCCAATACTCACCACAGCCTCATCGGCCTGCACACCAACGACCACCAAGAGCTCTGTCTAGGTCGCATATGGTCACAACCAACCCAATCCGACCACTCCTAGCGAATCCGGCCACCATCGAACGAGTTCGACCAGCACCGAGCAGATCCACCACACTTGCCCTCGTGCCGATGCCGCAGCACCCCTGCTTGGCACTGCGTCACGCCCTTGAGGTTCCCTCACCACCGGCCCCAACAGGCCGCCTTCGACAAGATCCCAGCACGGAAGTGCCAGATCCGGCGATGAAGGCGGTAGAGCTCACCGAGTGCTGCCGCTTAGGAGCCCTCGCGTCACGCCGCACCCTTGCGCTCCCCCCCCCCCCCCCCCCCCCCCCCCCCCCCTCACCGCTGGCCCCAACAGGTCGCCTCCGTCAAGACCCCGACACGGGAGTGCCGGATCCGACAAAGGAGACGGCGGATCCACCGCTGCTTGCCAGAGCGGGCCGAGCTCAGAGATGGGGCAGGGTGGCGGTGCGACTCCGCGAGAGGGGGGGGGGGGGGGGGGGGGGGAGAAGGCCCCGCTGCCGCCTTACTCACCGGCCGCACAACTTTGCCGGCGACCCGCTCAGGCGGCAGCGAGGCAGGTCGAGACAGGCGGAGAGGGTGCCCTCTGGTGGCGGTGGGCTCTAGGGTTCCGCCCGTCGCCTCTCCGAGAGAGAGACGCGGGCTTCCCCCTTACTGAACGACTCAAACTTGAAGAAGATGTATTTCAAACACGCTTATTCTGTAAAAGACAAAATATTAAGATTCTCTTTGTTTATTCATGTGAATTGTGAAACACCACAGCAGCCATTTCAGTGCTTCTCCACACACATTTACATGTGAGTAATCAACGAGACACAATACGAAAGTATGAATACTGATTGATAATCTTGCTAAAAAAATATTGATTGATAATGGATTCCAGGAAGAACTTTGGAAATGTGAACGCCCGAGGTCAGTTTGGGGAGCCACCAGGCGGAAGCATGTTCTTCAGGAAAGAGTAGAGCAGAACCAGTGATCTCTTAGGTTGGTAAGAGGGGACCTCGTGGCCAGCTCCCCTCACTGACGCCAGCATGAAACCTCCTTGATACTGCTGGACATAACCTCCAACCTGCATCCGTCATATACCATTCCGCGTCAATATTTTCCGGATAATTTCAGCTTTTCTGAACCGTTTTCTATTAGCATTGTTTCTGCAGGCTCCTTACCTCGATGTCAGGGGTGTACCAAGGGCGCCATTTCTTTGTGACGGTTAGATTGAGATCCTTGACGGAGTACCGTGTTGCAGTAAGCGAGCACATGGTGTCAAAATCACCACTGCCACAATATTTGGGGCAAAAAGTTTAACATTTCTATCTGAAACTGATTGATCAGTTGTCATTTATGTGCATGATGGATGGCATAAATACAGTACCTGTAGATCCACACCCTTAGTCCACGATCGACCAGCCTTTTGATGATTGGCACCATATGCGATGGGGAGTCGTTCCAGTCCAAGTCGGAACTGAGAAAGAAACAAAAAGAATATACATATACCACGAGACATCAGGTTAGGCTATCAAGAACGAAAAAGTGCAGCCGAGCAATATATAGGCTGGTGGTACATTTATTGCACTTACTTGCAAAATGACCATTCCGTGTTGATCCGGGCGTGCAGAGCTTTTTGCACCTCGACACTGTTAAGGTATGTCTCTACGTAGTTGTCAATGCAGGGATCGTACCCGGGCAACTGTCAAACCAAAAATACAAGTTTGACACATCACAGCAGAGTAGGTTTCGATCTGACGCGAGAAGAGGTGAAAAACGTATGTGGTCTAGTTTGATCTATGATGGTATGGCATATACGTACGTAGCTGCTGGAGTAGTATGTGCCGTTGCTCGACTGGAGACAAACCGGAACGTAGATATCGTAAATATTGATGTTCCCCTTATTGTACCAACGCCACGGCTCGGAGCACGTCGGGCGCACGTCGTCGGACGCGTTGAAGCTGCAGGTGGCGAGGATCGTCGCCCAGACCTCGTCGGAGATCATGCCGTGGCTCCACATATACTCCAATTGCCCCTTGTTGTTCAGGTAATCATCGAGTAACGGATTGCCAACCTAGTTGTTCACGCGCACAAGATCAATGATACACAATATATAGACTGTTTAAAGCGGTCAGTAGATGGCAAAACGTGACGGAATAATTAGCGATGATGCACTCACGAAAATGCCTTGGAATTTGATGGGTGTCTGCTGGTCAGGGAAGCTGTTCATGGTCGTGATGACGGTGGCGAGTTGCGGGACGTAGTGGCCGCCGTAACTCTCGCCGGCGACGTAGAAGTCCCGGCCCTTGTACTCCGGGAACCGCTCGAGCCACTTGACGAGAAAGGCGTACGCGTCCTCGGCCGTCCTCCGGTCGCCGACGGTGTGGTAGTCGGTGGCGTTTTTCGAGAAGGAGAACCCGACGCCCGCCGGCGACTCCAGGAAGATCACGTTAGCCACTGCACACGAACGCCGTCGTTCAGTGACAATAAATCTCAGTCTATATGTACTACGTACAATCACAAGCAAAGTCTGCTTCACATACGGTTGGTCCAGGCGTGCTTGTTCCTGCTGAGGGTCTTGCCGTCGGGGTTGACACGGAACGGGCCGAGCTCCTCCATCGCGCCGTATCCAAGCGATGAGCATCCAGGCCCTGCACATGTCAACGAAACGGCCACTGAGACAACAGCTCGCGTGGCTCTGCAGTCTGCACCCGCGTCGCCGAACGGATTTGATTTGATCGTGTTTATTAGTAGCTACCTCCGTTGAGCCAGAGGATGAGCGGCTTGGAGGCCGCGTCGTAGGGGGACTCGGCGAAGTAGTAGAACAGCTCGCGGCCGTTCCCCTCGTCCACCGTCACGTAGCCGGCGTACTGGCCGAAGTTGACGCGCGGCGGCTGGCCGGGCAGAGCAGAGACCCTGTCGGCCTCCTTGCTGCCGCTCGCCGGGATCTTGCAGCGCTCGGGCAGGTGAGCGAAGGTGCTGGGATCGGACCATCCCCATGGGTCGGTCTCGTCAGGCTCGGGTCCGTCGTCGGCAGTGTTCGCGATTCTCTTCGTGGCCCTGGACGCCATGAACTTGCTGAGCTGGTCCTCCTGGGTGGAAGCGCCCGCGAACGACGCGCCGAGCAGGACGACCAGCGAGAGGAGGAAGACGACGGTGGTTGTGCCCGCCATCGTTCCACCGAGGAAAGGTAACTGAACTGAAAGGAAATGTCGTGAGGTGTTGGGCAAGATTAGTGATGTGCTCCTTATATTGCTTTCAGGGGAGACAAGGACAAAGGTAACTGACGCATGCAATTCGATCGACTGGGGCCCGGGGTATGGACTCTCCAAGGCTACTTTTCAGAAGTACGAAAGCGTTAATTGCGATGTTATTCGTACTGTCAACAGAGGGCTGTGGCCAGACAATATAAGATTTGCATATGTCAAAGCAAGGTCTCTCAGGAACATCGTTGTACATCTAAAAAAATTACATGTACTACGCGTAGCCGAAATGAATGGGCGATTTTTGACCGCAGGTTTTGGCCTTTATGCACTGAACGGTTTAGTACTGGGTTTCTTAGACTGAACGGTTTAGTACAAATAGGAGCACAACACTGAACTAATATCACTCAGCGGGTATCTAACACAAAATTAATCAAAACATCCTACATATCCTTTGTTGAGTTTTTAAATGAATTTGTTTCCTACGTTGCATCCTAAACGTCGGGCTTGATTTGCAGCGCAGTGGTTGGTTAGACACCTTTGGATGAGGTGGTGTTAGAGGACATGGAAAGACTAATGACTCGCCCTAGGAGCCTAGGAGGACGACCGGTGCTGGTGTGGCGACTTGTTTCAGGTGATGATGGCAACAATCGGATCCTTTTTTTTTTTTTTTTGAAATCGAACCAGCAAACAATGTCGGATCCTCATTGTGAAGGTTATGTGATTATACAATAAATGAGGTGGGGAATAACACTAATCATAAGAGAAAATCCCTAGTCTAGATGATTAAGCAACGATGGCGCCTGAGGGTTTCACTATCCGGCAAGGTCAAAGCTAACCAAATGAGCATCTCAAAAAATAAAAATAAGAAAACTAACCTAATGAAGAAGAAAAAACTGGGTGACGTCTAGAGGAGCGATAAAGAACTGATTTGCAGGGTTTTTTTATATAAAAAACATATAACAAATGAATATATTAGAAAAAATATCATGATATAAAAATATCATAAATACATGCCGAAGTCAAAAGAAAATCTAACACACTAAACTTTTTAGGTGTACAGTCAAGAAAAAAAAAAGAAATAGACAACTAAGGGCGTGTTTGACATGGCTCCAGAGCCAAACTCTTGGTCGGAGCAGCTAGGAGCCAACCAAACACCCAACTCCACAAAATTTCAGAGCAGATCAACTCCAAGGATTTCATGGAGCCGTAGTTCAATTTTTGAGAGCACCTCAAACTGGACTCCAGGAATCAGCGAAATGAACCTAGACTCAGAGTTGTGAAGATATTACCCGCCACTACCACTCGTTACACAAAAAATGTTTCGATCTTTTCTTTTCTCCTCCCCTCCCCGCGCATCACCCCACCTGCTCCTTTCTTCTCCCGCTCGAAGCAGAGACCGGTAACCCTAGCTTCCAGCAAAGGTCCCTGCTCCGCGGCGGGCCTTCAGCCGGCCAAGCTACAGGCCAGCCGCGCCTCGCTCTTCCCTGCTTCCACTCGGCTCGTTCTTCCCTGCTTCCACTCGGCTCCCCGTACCGCCGCGCCTCACGCTGCAGGCCCGCCATGCCCTCACTTCAGATCGATGCCGCCTGAAGAAACGAGCCAAGTCGAAGAGGAGAGGAACCAGGAGTGCCACCTCCCCGACCCAGCTCTGCCCTGCGACGCCCTGTGCTCCCCCGAGCTTCGCCCGGCTTCGTGCAGATCTGCTGAGGTCACCAAGGTCGACGCCTTGCTCTGCTTCGGCCAACCCCCAACAGGACAAGGTAATCTTTTGATTCGTCTTGTGCTTCATTTTTTTGTTATTCTGGTTTGATGAAATGATAGCAAGGATTTTGATAATTGTGATCGAGATCCTGACTTTATGTCTACAATCCTAGATAGATATGACAAAGATGCAGTGTCTCGATATGCATCCGATGATTCAATTGAATAGTCAAGTTGGCTTACAATGGATGCATTTCGTGATAGCGTGGCAACATCTCTTTCCATCGGGTGGTAATGGAAAAATTATTGTAATAGTTATTAATATCGGACTCATTTTGGTTGTAGAAGGCTATGTAACGTCACAAAACTTTATCATTATCATGTGATTGTTCGAATCTTATATTTCCTTTCAAATATCGATTCTATTTTGGTATTGTATGATGAAAAATAATTACAATTCAATCATTTTCATTCAATAACACATTGAGTTCAATCAAGGATAGGATGGTCAATTCACTCTCAAAACTTGGTTTTCTGGAGCAGCCCCATGTTATCTAACCAAACACATCCATAAACAGCTCCTGCTCCATAGCAGAGCAGCTCTGGAGCAGAGTTCTGGAATGGAGATGCTCTGCGATGGAGCAGAGCCATATCAAACACGTCCTAAAAACATAACACATTCTCTACGATGGAGCCCGTCACAAAACATCAATGCTAAACTAGTCTATAGTAGCACCAATATCGAGCAATAGACATCACTCAATGCCTTGTAGCCATTAGAGCACCAGCAACGTTGGTTCGATTTATCTGGGTGAGCTTGATCTTAGTGTTCGCATTCTATTATTGATTCGCTTGTTCTATTGTAGTGTTCGCTTGATGGGACCCATGACATGGTGGTAAAGGTAGAAAACCTCAGCTCGTTCTTTGCACATTCGTGAGTAGGGACCATTTATTTTGGAGCAAATCCCTTCGTCCACCTATTTTTTGATATTTTATATGCTATATGATTCGAACCGAGTTTATAAGTCGAATCGAAGAATTTTTTCCTATGGTTCGACAGCTCCAACGTTGAAATTAAACCATGGACTCCTCTCTCTCTCTCTCTCTCCCTATGGTTCGGTTTGCAACCACGTTGCTGGTGCTCTTACACCACAAGCTCAAGAGCTAAAATCAATCTACTACATGTCATTATCATCAAACATAGCCGTACACCTACGATTAGCAGCTTCAACTTTATACAGCAGTAACACATAATCGTAACAACAAGAGACAATCTAACGGATGCAGGTTTTGGTAGCAAGATTATTTGTAAATTTTATGCCAATCTAACGGATGCGTTAATACCAAGAAAAATAAATATGCATCTAAAGAAAGAAAAATAAATGTAAACAATGCTGAATATAAGAATAGAGTGTACCAAATCTTGACACGGAACGTATGCTGGCCAATTTGCTAATTTGTGATGCAATAACCGCAAAAGTCATGGTCGGCTTCACAAACATGTACAGGTGACGCCTTAGGCAAGGAGGGTGTGCTATATTTTGAAAAATCTTTGGCAAGGAAAAGGAAAGTGACTAGCTAGGTGGAAGTCATGATAAGGTCAGAAACTGCCTGTCCCAATTCGTTTAAAGGAAGTGATGCCATCTGTCAGCAGGAATTGTATAATCGATGTTATCTTTGCTATTTGTTGGACTGGAGTCCTGTGGTGATGAGTCCTGGAATAAGCTCTCCAGCTCCCCTTTTGTTCTTCTAAATTTGTTTTGAGCAGCTCTCCCTGGCTTCCTAGAGCTATAACTGATTGGGAGGAGATAAGGATGGTTTGGAGAAGCGTGTGTAAGTACTTCATTAAGAGGAGGGAATAAGCTGTTAAGAGTTGTAATCCAATCTTATTTGATGCACTAGCACTGCATAATAGTAGTATTTTAGTATCTAAAATTTGCTTGCAATTCGTTTCAACCACTACGCCGAACACAGGGATTGTGCTCCGCTCTACTCCTCTTTTGTTCAGCAGTATCAGAGGTTTCACGCTGCCGTCAGTGAGGGCTGCAGGCCATATGGTCCCCACTTTTCAGCCTGAGAGATCACTTGTTCTCCTCTATGCTTTCATGAAGAACATGCTCCCACCTGCTTTCATCCCAAACTGATTCAGGATGACGGATGGAATATTACCTCCTTACTTTCCTTGACTAATTGATTAAAGCAAGTTGGAACTTAGAAGAACGTATGTCGCTTGGTCATACACTCATACCATAACACAATTACATGTGTGCTGATAACCAACAAAATTGATGATTCATGTGAAGAATAATAAATAGTATGATTATTCTGGCATGATTGTCTACCAAAAACTTTGCGATGGGTTAATTTATATATAAAAAAACGATACCACTGTTTCACCTACTAATATGTTTAAACGATGTTTTTGTTTTCTTTTCCACCCATGTTGCATAGAAAGGTTAATATATGGTACTTGAGAAAGGTATTACACATATTAGTGTGACAATGACGAAAAGAGGCATGAAGTTTTTTGAAAATGTTTTAGAAAGTCAATTCCACCTACACCATTTCCATTTCAATCATGAGAACAGACATGTCAAAGTGTGTTGTCTAACCCCCCCCCCCCCCCCCCCCCCCCCTCAGCAAAAAAAAAGTGAGTACAAATAAAATATGTTCAATCTATGCAGGGACAAAGACATAAAACACCAAAAATCAAGTGGTGAAGATATACCAACCTGACTCTTCTCATATTAAATATGTAGGTGATTATATTGCAACTTAGTTTATGCTTAAGTGTAGAACACTCGTGAGATTATCTCTATTAAAGTTAGGACTAATCTCTGATTAAGTATGTCACTATACGTCAAACTGGAACCTTCTTGATCAACTGTTGTGGTAAAGAAAGGACAAGGAAGAATATATTTCCATGGAGATATTTGTAAAGTAAAAAACAAGCCAAAATATGCTTCTTGTTCATTGTAAAGAATCGCTCAGCTAGAGTACAAATAAAAAGGAACTCGACAACATACAGCCGCCCAGTGTTTATTCAGATGAGTAAGAGGCAGAAAGAATCGTAGCATTTTATATGTTCATAGTAGCCTTCTAAAAAGATGGAAATGATTAGAGGTCATAGTAGCTTCCTTGTCATTGATTAACCCCGGACCTATATAAGGAGCTCCTAAATCTTGCCATCTTGGTCATCTTGACAAGAGCTAAAGATGAGGAACACTTCCTTCTGCATTTTTCTCCTCTTTTGTGCGTTCATCTTTCACGCAAATGCGTCACAGGAGGCTCGACTAAGAGACTTCATCCTATCCAATAGGAGGAGGAGCAAGTTCAGTGTTAAGGACACAGAATTCAGGGTCACTAGCAGCCTCCGAACAGAGTACTCTGGCACTGACCAGAGCGCTCTGAAGGAGGCCGACAAGATCACGTCGCTCCCAGGGCAGCCGGAGGCCGTCGACTTCAACCAGTACAGCGGATACGTGACCGTAGACGAGAACAATGGCCGTGCACTCTTCTACTACCTCGCCGAAGCGACGCACGATGCAGCGGCGAAGTCACTCATCCTATGGCTCAACGGCGGTGATGCTACATCCCTTTTTCTGAAATGTGATGTGTATTATGCCTGCTTAATGGCAGTCCAACTTGTAGTATGCTGACAAGAACATCATGAGAACCATCTCTTGAGAAGGCTAAACTGACAGTAGCTTATCCTGATGTTCCTCATCTGTTACAGGTCCAGGGTGCTCATCAGTCGGCTATGGAGCAATGATAGAACTCGGCCCCTTCCGCATAGATAGCGATAATAAAACTCTGAGCAGAAACGAGAACTCCTGGAACAAGGGTGAGATATCAAACTAGCACAGGCCGTTCTTGCTTCCATTTCCTCAAGAGTCCTTGTAATTCATACGTACTATGATAGGTCCTGATGAATTGACAACTCTGAAAATTTGCAGCTGCCAATGTGCTCTTCCTGGAATCTCCCACTGGCGTTGGATTCTCGTATTCAAACACAACTTCAGACTACAACAAGAATGGTGACCAGAGGACGGCAGATGACACACTCGTCTTCCTTATCAATTGGTTTGAGAGGTTCCCAGAGTATAAAGGGCGGGCCTTTTACATCTCTGGTGAAAGCTATGCCGGACACTATGTTCCACAGCTTGCAGCCACCATTCTTAGCCACAACAAAGATACTAAAAATAAGATCATAAATCTGCAGGCTATTTTGGTACGTACGATGTACAGAATCAGTGATAAATGCACTCAACAATTTAAATGCTTCTAAAATTTGCAATATTTCTTTATATTTTTCACCTAGGCGTTCATTGTAAAATAGAAGAATCTCCCTTTTTTTCTAGGTAGGTAATCCATACCTGGATTATTACAAGAACATAAAGGGGCAAATTGACTACTTGTGGAGCCATGGGGTGATATCAGATGAGGTGTGGGTCAACATTACCAAGAACTGCAAGTTCAGCCCCTTGGATGGAAACCAATGCTCCAATGCCATGGAAGCATATGATTCTGGGTCCATTGATGGGTACGACATATATGCTCCAATTTGCATCAAAGAACCCAATGGAAAATACTACTCCAGTCGCTATGTAAGATATCATTCCTCTTATGTATACTAGTGTACACATTATTTATTACATATTTGTAAGTATTTCAATTTCTTTCTTGAATCTAAGTCACTTTATGTGACCATTAAGTTTGTACAAAGAGATCAAGTTGCTGTTTACATGTTTATTTGCTTTCTGAAAAGTATTTTCTGTTCTAACTTGTGCAGGTTCTGGGGGTTGATCCATGCAGCAACTACTATATCCATGCTTACCTCAATGACCCTAGGGTTCAGAAGGCTTTCCATGCTAGAATGACAAAGTGGTCAGGCTGCACGTAAGTCTCTTGATTGGAAGATAATTGTCAATAAATGGGTATATTATGCATAAACCTTCAAGTTATATGTCAAGTTTCTTACTGATGCTACTTACGCAGAGACTTGCACTGGAAAGATGCTCCAGTGTCCATGATGCCGACCATCAAATGGCTCCTCGGACATGGGCTACCAGTGTGGCTGTACAGGTAAGTTAAACATCATATCTCAGAGCCAGCCAAACAAGAAAAATCTGCAAACTGTAAAGTTGTAATGGAAACACATTTTCAGTGGCGACTTCGATGCAATCTGCCCTCTTACTGCAACAAGATATTCCATCCAAGACCTCAACCTCTCAGTCGTACAACCATGGCGCCCCTGGACAGCAAACAAAGAGGTGAATCATACTGCCAATTCTCACCAGCACTTGTTTTTTCATTCTCCCCCTACCTAACTTTCTGTGTGGACCATTGCAGGTTGGAGGCTATGTTCAGGAGTA
Organism: Eleusine coracana subsp. coracana; assembly: GCA_032690845.1. Taxonomy (NCBI): domain Eukaryota; kingdom Viridiplantae; phylum Streptophyta; class Magnoliopsida; order Poales; family Poaceae; genus Eleusine; species Eleusine coracana. The sequence goes on along the minus strand of CM064427.1, from coordinate 50,518,841 downwards.
CACTGCAGGTCTCGTGCTTGTTTCTGTGAGAGGATCTGGTCATCAAGTTCCGTACTTCCAACCAGAGAGAGCGCTAATACTGGTCAGCGCCTTCCTGAAAGGAAATCTTCCAGTTTATGTAAAGGAGTAGCAATTAGGAACATGGAGTAAAATTCTCAGTCCTTCTTTCTTAAAATCAGCTTAAAGAAGTCCCTCCTTATTCAGAGATAAAAATCTCATATTTTGTTTTTTGCTGAAGAAAGCTACAACAGAGTTGGATCTAAAACTGATTGATTTATTCAGAAGTTTAATTTAAAATATGATCAAATTCCGGTAAAATTCAAATGTGATCAGATTCCAGTAAAAATGACTTCCAGCATAGCTCATCATTTTTTGGGAAGTAGCAGTATGATATCAGTGAAAACCAGTCATAATTTCATTTCCTTCTTCACACACACCAAACACTAAATTCAAGCTTTACAACTTAGCTATACGCCTATACCACAGCATCAATGCTCTATTATCTGGAATATAAAAGAGAAAAAACAAGTGAATATTTCTCATGCCTACTCATCCGTACAAGCCAGCACCGACTTCATATTATGAACCAATAGCAAGGTAACGGCTTCATCAAGAGATTTAGGCACTACGATTTACATGAAACCCTCAAAGGAGGGAAAAATATGGATGGTGATGAGATAAGCAAATCACTATAGCATGAAGTGAGGCAAAATAACAGTATTTTTCACCATATGACCGACAGTATTTTGGATCAAAATCTTTCCCCTATTCTCCTCGATAGCTCCTGGTAAGAATGAAATGTGTTACCGAAGTACAATTGGGCCAAAGCCTTCCACTCCACTGCCCAAGAAAGAGTTGCACATCACAACATTCTCACCATATGGCCTATTCTACAGTCTGACAGATTTGGCTTCTACCTTCTAGCTGCATTCTCCCTTTGGAAAGGAATTTCCAGCGGCCAAGCTTAGTGTTGCACAGTTTTTTCTTAGACAAAAATCCTTAGATGCTACTACTAAGTCCCAAAATTAACTCCTTTGCTCAACGAGGCCATAGGTTAGGAGTGCATTATTATACCCAATTCATGGTGCAACAGAGAGACAAAGCTACTACCCAGAACCAGACCTAAGTGATCCGAAGGGGAATCTCAGTCAAACTTTTAAACATTAGATCTAACATCTAAGACCTATAGCTTAAACTTGAAAGTGATGATAGTAGGAGCTTGAGGTGTATCTCATCCGAATTTTATTATTACACCAGTTTTACTTTAAAATAAACAAAAAATTGCAATTGTTGAACTAATTGTAACTTCTAATATAAACTTGTAGCATAAAAAGAATCAGACAAGGAGAGATGTTGGATTGCCTGAATTATGGAAATCCATCCAGCACAAATCTTGACACGGGTTAATCTGATACTGAAGACTAACAGTTTAAGCCTAGAACGAACACACCACCATCCAATCAACAAATGCATAGAGCAATTTGTCTTCAGCTTATCAGGAAATTCTGAGAATAGTTATTCTTAGTAGATTTCTAACCAAACAGGAAGCGGGGATAATCAATTTGGGCCTGCACTTTATGAACAATATATTTCTGAACTCCATAAAGGGATAAGCCATCTGCCGTTCCTTATAACCCTTTTGAGATTTAGTATTTGCCATGCACAAATTTACATCTAGAGCCTAAAGTGAATTCCAAAACTCAGATAGGAACGCATAGCACGTATGTTCTTCAGTTTATCAGGAAATTACGGTAGGAATAAGGAGCATTGCTACCCAATCGAGCGAACAAAAATCAAATTCTGTACACCGCCAGGGATCAAAAACTAAATGGATAACTAACTCACTACCTGGCCAGTCAGCGGAGCACTGAGCGGCGCTCGACAGACGCGACCGTCCAGTGAAAAGAGATGGAGGGAGCCTTCGAGGCGACCGGGCAGTGGGTGGAAGAGGAGGACGAGACACGAGTCCATATGGAAGCGCTGCACGCTGATGGGGGGCTCACCGGATCCGGACAGACCGGAGCGGCTACGATCCCATGCTTGGCGACAGGATCGGGTGGAACGATGCGTCGCGATTCCGGTGCGGAGGACGGCGGCGGCGGACCGCGGGAGCAGTAGGGAGGTCAGGGGAGAGAGAAGCTGACTGTCCGAAGCTGGGTGTTTCCCAAAATATGATCCGAACCAGGGGTTTAAGTAAAAATATTTGGATCGTCATTATTAATCACAATCCAAATTAGGGATCTATATATGTAAATATTTGAATCACGATTATTAATCACGATCCAAATTAGGGACTTATATGTAAATATTTGGATCACGTTTATTAATTGCGATCTAAAATAGGGGATTATATGTAAAACATATAGATCGTGATTCAAACAGGGGCCCTTTTGATAATTCTCGGGTGGCGACCTTTCCACGATTGTGCTGCCGCTGGCGAACTTCACCGGTACCACTGCCACATTGCCAGATCTACCCTACACCAAGTTCAAGATCCCAAAATATTCCTTCAGATCCCTTGAGCTCCCCAATTCGCCGACCCCTCCGACGACAGGGCGAAGAACGTTCACAGTGGACGCCCATTGCTCGGCAAAGCGGATCCTGATAGCGAATAATAATGTCAAAATTCATCATATCCACTTTTTGGCTCGATCTTTAGCTAGCGTCCCCAGTTTTTAGGTTCGCTTCATGGTGACTGGTGGGCGGCGTCCATGACTGCGCTCAGGGTAACTGTTTTGACTGAAGGAGATGGAGCTCCAACTCCAACTACGAGTTTTAGGGCGTGTTGGGTAGAGCCAGACTGACTCTGGAGCTGCTGCTCCACCATAGAGCAGCTCCAAACGTGGAGCAGTTCTATCAATTTAAAGATCAAAAATATGTTTGATAGAAATAACAGCTCCGACTCCAAAAATAGAGAATTTGAGTGGATTGCTCTCTTTTGCCATCAGGAAACAGTGCTATTTTTTTTCTTGCATTATTTCTCATGTACATATGGTGCATGGTGTTGGTATTATTTATTTTTTCCAATTATCAAACGACCATGCAATTAATAACTTTGATTAGCAAAACATGTTGAGCCACAAATTGTTCAAACGCTAGAAATTAAAAATTATAAAATTCACAAATTGTTCATACGCTAGAAATTAAAAATTATAAAATTCGATTACAAGTGCCCTGCCGTGTTGGCCAGGCCCGCCACGCCCAGCCCTGCCGCAGTCTGTCTGGCCGAAGTGCCTAGGCCGGCCACGCCCTGCCCGGCCGCATTGTCCAGCCCTACCGTATCCTTCCCGTCATCTTCCTCCATCGCATCGCCGAAACCTCCGCCTAGGGTTCTAGAAGGACGCGAGAGTCCAACCCGGCGCGACGAAGGAGTTGGAGGAGGGGGAGATGGTAGTGGACGGCTCATCCCGTCGAAGGAGGCGATGGCGGACGGCTCGATTGAAGGAGGTGGCGACGGCTCGATTGAAGGAGTCGGCGGCATACAGCGCAACGCGCGATCGATGGAGGAAGACGAGGCGCGCATAGGATCAGGGAAAAAAGAAACGTCCCAGTATCCTGTGTAATGGATGGTAAAGGTGGATAATTTCTACCCAACTTCATGACTAAGTAAAAAAAGCATTTGCAAAGCACCTCGTGAGGGACTCCGTGGAATTGATGGAGTTGGGAACTAGATCCAAGTTTTTTATGAATTTGAAGTTTTCGGAGCTGAGTTGTTTTGCTAGAAAAAATTAGAGCGGAGAAGTTTTTTTTTTTGATCTAGAGCTGTTTGGAGCTCTACCAAATACGTCCTTAATGAACAACCAATGGTTCTCTTAAATTAAATGAAATTTGGACAAATTTACCCATTCGTATTCTAAAACCTGTATTTTGGTTGTAAATTCTAATTTTGTGTTGAATCACACGAAGTACAGCTGCTCATTCCTTCACCAGAAAGTCACGAGGTTTTGAATAGGAACATTCGAGCAACAGAGGAAGCAGTTCTCGGTGAAAATTCCACATAATCTGGAATTGCATTCTTGGTGAAACTGAATCGGCACACAGAATCCACGCATATTTGCCAGTGATTACCTCCCAAATTTTCGTTTCAAACAAGAGAGTGCAAAGAACGGACCAAAAAACTGCTGTTAGTGACTAACAAGGAACTCCCAAGTTTCTAACGCCTTACTAATCTGTATGCCCGGCTCGCTCTCAGCAGCTGGCAAAGCGCCCTTTCCATGAAACTACCATCAAACCAAAATTTCCACATCTACATGTTCAACATGTCTTATCTTAACCGAGAACCGTCTGTTGGATGTGGCCTTCGCGATACAACCACCTCGGAGACGAGATATGCTATGTCCGACTCCTCTGCACCAGGCTTAGCTTGACCTGAAACAGAGAACGTCTGAACGTACAAAAGCGTACAGCTACACGAGGTATTGCACTGTTAGTACTCCAAACATACCTATGGAGGAAGCCAATTTTCACTCTCGGCCCAAGCACAATATATAAACCCTGGCAATCCAGTTCATCACATCTCACTGACAGTCATCTCTTCCTAACGATGACAAACATTTCCTTTCACCTGCTGCTTGTCATTAAGTCATTATCTGCGTCGCTGCATTACACACAGATGCGTCCCAGGAGGCTCCCCGGAGATAATTCATCAGGACTAGAAGGAACAGTCGTAGCAATAAGGACACGTTTTATGTGAATACTACCAAGCACATGAGATTCCGTGGCAACATTTGCTATGTTACCTCCCTGCAGCAACCGATAAACCAAACCAACACGAGCCAATCAAATCCAATAGCAGACAGAAGGATTTCATTAGCTTATTGTTCTGCTTCAAGGTGCAGCTCCAGGTCAAAAATTTCTTTTTTTTGTTGGGTCCGACAGACCGTGGCCAGTCCATGTAGGCGTCTCGAACTCTCGGTGGCGCTAGCTCGTGTAAATATTAATGCACTTTACAAGACCAGTCACTGCATCTAGCTCACCTAAGAAACCGTCATCTACCTTCTTCTACCAAGAGCTACAACTACTAATAGTCTAATACCTCCAGACTCCAGTTTCAAGTGAGGGCGTGGCAGCAGTTCAGTTCAGCTCAGCTCACTTGCTGCTGATTGCCGTAGAACGGGTAGGTGCCATAGGCAGTGGCAGCATACATGCCTGGGTCTGGGAATGGCGCAGGGTAACCGTAGCCGTTGTAAAACGGGGAGGCCGCGTAGTACATCCCGTTGTTCCACTGGTTGCCGTTGTCACCCCTAAACTGTGAACATGAAATGTGTTAGTTCTTATTCACATTTTGCTGAAAAATTATCAGTATGTTTGCTTTTTCCCTTCCTAGAGCAATTTAGAACATGTTTGCTAGAACCGTAGATCAGAGCAAGCTCGTTACCTGCTTGTTTGCTGGATTGCGACCCCATGAAAGGCGCACAGTCTGTTTACCAATAGTACTTCCATTTAGTCCTTGCAATGCGTCTTCAGCATTTTTTCTGGCAACCAAATAAGATCAACAATTTATCAGATACATAATAGCAACAGGGGCAGTTTCGCATAACGGAATATGTTGGGAACTGAACTGTGGGATGGGTCATACCTCTGAGCAAATTGCACGAAGCCGCATTGTTTCCCAACTGGAATCTTTACAGAAGAAATTTCTCCATACTTGGAGAAGGTTTGTCTAAGATCTTCGTCGTTAACATTTGGGTCGAGCCCACCGACAAACACCTGTGTTCAAAGAACCATAACCATAATGAGAAGAAAAAAGATTGATAAACAACATGAGTTGCAGGGAGTGCATATGTACTGACTGTAGTGTTCGTCAAATCTCCTCCATCTGATCGAGTAGCTGAACCATTTGACCCAGAAGAACCTAAACCAATTAGACAAATATAAATAAGCGATCACCATTGTCAAAACACATGATGTGATCCTCAAAGAAAACTTTATACAAGTACAGTTCTAATAAATAATTCTTAAGGCATGAGTCCAGTGTTATTCTCAGGTTTGAAACAATCAAGGTCCAGCTGTGCCACATCAGTTCTTATCTTCTGAAAATCTCTGAATGTAACTGTTTACTACATGAGGTTAAATCTCACAAGTATTTGTTGAATTTATTAACAAGTCAACCATGCATGTTGGTTATTATAAGATACAAATCTGAGGCACCAGAAGATTTTTGTTTACAAGATAAGAGAGAAAGACCTGTTGTGTATCTAATTGAGCTTCTCATCAGCAAAGCAAAGAAAGTTCACATTTAGGAAAGACAAGGAGTAAACAACATGGTTGAAAATTAAGAATAAAAAGTTAGCAACAAGAATATGAAATCTCGTATTTTAAAGTTACCAATATGGTGATGTAACTACCTTTCATTATGAAAATATGGGGAAGAAAAACTACATATGCCTAATAAGCTAGAAAACAGGGTGTACAGAGTAAGCAGCCAAAACTTGAAAGGCTAATCAATGATCAAGCAAATCAAAAACAAGTTTATAAAACATGAAACTCAACATATAACTTTGAAACATGCAAATTTTAAAAGTACATTTGAGAATTTATACTAAAGCGCAAAGAGGTAATTCCACCTTGAACTATGTATGAATGCTGAATCATCAGAATTGCCAGAAAGTAAAACAACAGTCAATTTCAGTTCAGATATAGCTAACATAGTAAGATATTCTTCAGTAGAAATATGAACTGACTACTCAAATAGAAATACTTAATAGTAGCAGGCATTAGCTCAGAGAGTAGAGACAGAAGGATTCGTGAAGGAACAATGCAAGTTTAATTTGACACTTGTTTGCTCTTTTAAATTTTCGTATAAAATCAGTGGGAGATCTTTCCCCTCCTGTCTCATAAAAAAAACATTGAAAAGAAATATGTGTAGATATTAGTCATCGTAATAACTGAAAAGTAGTAGAAACCAAACCTGAAGATTTTCTGGGAGTTGCAGGTCCGATTCTCATGGGCCTAGTGGAGCAGTACACACCATTCATCTCAGTCATGGCATGTGTCTTCTCATTGTCATCTCCAAATCTCACAAAACCGTAGCCCTTGGATCTACCAGTATTAGCATCAATAACAACTTTTGCACCTTTGACAGAGGAGTACCTGCTGGAGAAAATCTCCAGTAGTGTGGCATCATTGACATCAGAAGCAAGATCGCCAACAAATATGGAATGATCTGAAGCAACATCCGAACGCCTATCCCCCATGCTAAATGATGCCCAGTTTAACCTAAAAGGTTGGTCGGTGTTTGGCATTATATGACCAGTAAAACCTTCAAGTATCATTTCAGCAGCAGCATGACTGTAGAACTCTACAAATCCATAGCCTTCCGACTGTCCAGTTTGTTTATTACGAATAACCTTAATTGCCACAACCTGCAGCGTATCAAAAGATACTTTTAGTGTTCAGATTCTGGGTACCCAAATAAATAGAAGAGAATGCAGAATTTCATCACAAGACACACAACAGTCAAAACCTCAAGCAGCCATTAAATTGACAAAGCAACCCAAGAGGGGAAGTCAGCAAAGAAATAAAAAAAACATATATTTTTCTCTCTGACGTTCAATTCATCAGCCCGAAGTCATCTCCCACGCAGGGTTCTGACGTTCCGCATATTTTCATTCAATTCATACTGCATGACATCATTATTATCTTCCTTTTATTTCAGTCTGCTAAATGCACAAATTCACCCAAAAAATCGTGGCAGTCGTGGCTATTACAATTATTCAGTATCTAAGTAATACAACATCTCTTTTTAATGAAATGATGTGCAGTTCTCCTGCACATTTGAGGGAAAAAAAAGTAATACAACATTATTTAAGCATATGGCTAATGCGCATTAATATCAAACTGGAAAACACCCATGATATATGAAAATCTAAACGGAAATGTACCAGCCAGAACTGCAACAAATGTACAGCAATGGTACATCACGGAAGCCGCCGTTGCGCGCTAGGATAATAAACCGCGACCCACCAACCTGGTACATCGAATCATGCATTTTGGCAGGCCAGTGCATCGAGCCACCTCAGCTAATCTAACGAACTGAGGGACTGGGTAGTGGGTACTGCCAAGTTTCCAGTTTCAGCTCGCAGATCCATGCGATGCGTTTTGCCCAACGGTTGCAGTTGCAGACATTTCCTTTTTCAGCACAGTGACTGCCCCAATCATATGTACCCACATCTGCAACTGCAACTACCTATCCGTGTTTGTCTTTAAGATCCCTTTCTCTCTCTCCCTCTCTCTCTCTCTCCTACTCCCGCAGCCGAAGAAACCAACAACATTTCCGCAACGAATCACCACATGAAAAATGCTATTTTTAGTTCTCTGGGAAAACACAACTTCATGTGTGTCACAGGCTTGTCACATCAAGAACAGGAAAAGAAAGAGTCACAGGCGAGTGGAGGAAAAAAGGAAGGAGTTAGGAAACGATTTTTATTTTCGTGAAGCTGGCTCAGGGACAGCGTGGCCGTGGCCAAGATCTGGACTTGGAAAGGCGCGCGCGGCGCGCGTGCTCACCTCGCCAGTGTAGCCGAAGCAACTGTGGAGGTAGTTCTCGTCCATCCAGTAATGGAGGTCACCGACCCAGATGGTCTTGTTCTCCTCCTGCCCGGGCTGCGCGGCGGGGGAGCCCATGGCGACCGCCGCCACTGGCGCCGCCCGTGGTGGTGGTGGCGCCGCGACGGCGTGGAACGGCACGAAGTGCGCCGCGGCGAACTGGGGCGGCGCCGGAGTCATCTGGTGCGGCATCACCATGGCCGCGGCCCCGGGCGGCGGCGCGAACGGCATGGCCACCCAATGGGGTGGCACCACGGCCGGCGGCGGTGGATGTGGCGCGCCCACCACCGGCTGCTGCTGGTGCTGCTTCTGCACGTCACCTCCGCCATTCACCGCCGCCGCAGCCTGCATGGTCACTCCACCTGTGCGGCCGAGAGAGAGAGAGAGAGAGAGTAGGTGCTTGTGATGAGAGAAATTTGGAGGCGAGAGGAGGGAGAGGGAGCAGGAGCAGCTCGCGGGAGGGTGGACAAGGCTAAATAAAGCAAGCGGCGGCGGAGGATATGGGGGACCCTGAGCCGTCCGATGTAGCGCGTGGAGGGCTCCGCAGCCGTCGGCTTCAGATTTTGACCGGATCCACGCCGATGTCGGCCTGACCCGGCCCTGCGGGCTACACGTAGAGTCGTTTCTGACTTTCGATTAGGGTGCGGATGGGGATGGAGCCAGTGAGCGGCCGAGATGATAACGATAAAAACAGTTGCATTTAATGCCATAAAACAATAAACTCCGAGCTCAAGTGAGAAAAACGTCGAGAGAAATCGAAGAAAACTAGAGTTTGCAAAAAAAAAAAAAAAGTGGGGAAGCAAATGAAGTGCCAAAAATGTAAATTCCCAATCATAACATATAATGGGTATTGGTCTAAAAAAACATCTAATGGGTGTTCAGAATAATTTATTTAGTTACAGAGATATTAGGTTCACATTTTTATCTATAAAGTTAGCCTGAACAATGCTCCATAAAAATCATAGTACCAATTTACTTATTTATATGGTTATTTGTATCTAACTTTGAATTTCACTTTTATCTCTTGGTTTTTTTAAAATTCTATCAACAACTAATGTTGCATTGAGATACATTTAGTGTATATACTGAGAAATATTCAAATATAGCTCATGAATACTTTATTTTCTCTTTGTCATTAATAATTTTTTTATTTTTCTCAAAATTATTTTAAACATGGAAGAAAAACTCTATTTTTAGATGTGATTGGTCAACATGCATCACACAAGAAATTAACCATCGAGATTGTGTGTATGTTTCAAGTAATAATAAAAACTTTCTTATGCATTGATGACAACAAAGAAATTAACCATCGAGATTGTGTGTATGTTTCAAGTAATAATAAAAACTTTCTTATGCATTGATGACAACAAAGTAATTTTGATGTCAAATAAAATCTATCATTAGCAGAGAAAAAACTACTGACTCAGTTGAACTATATAGACATTGTCATATACTTTTGGAAAAAGTGAAACGATAACTATGCAAATTTACTCAGTTCGAGCTCAATCAACAAAAATACTAATGAAGTTATCAAAAAAAAAAACTAATGAAAAGGTTGGTTGTGTTTCTGAGTTTCTATTGAATGTGCACCTCCTTGATGCCATGATGGGTTAACAATCAAGGTATCCCATGGTGAACACACCTTGCCGGATATGCATTGCAGCCACTCGCGGACGGTGCCAGAGAAAAACAACCTAACTGCAAGTTGCACCCACAGATTCAGCCCCTAGCACTTGTCCATACCCTGCCCGCCAGAGCCGGTTCCTATCATCGCATAAATAAAGAAAACGCATCACATCACACGCATGAAGATGAGGCTGCTGCCGAGGATAAAACCACATGTCAGGACGTTCCACGGCCCCTGCCTCTGGCTGGCATGGGTGCTGCGAGCAAGCTGCCAAAGCCTCGCCTGGGTGTGTGCACCTACACAGTCTGCTGCGCCTGAGCTGGCATCAGGTCGCCTGCCTATGACTTTGCTGTTGCTGTTGCTGACGATGATCAACGGTAGAATCTCCACTCCATCTCCAAGAGCGTTATATTGTGTGCGTGGTTGTGATTTCAGTACCTGGCAAGCGCACTTCCGGCCATCCGGACCCTTAACTAGTTCCAGAGATCCTTCGTATTAGTGGGCGTTCAGTGTTCAGCCGGCGGTGCCTAGCAAACAAACAAACATGGATACATGATGCCATGTGGTTGTAGCCAGCGCTGTTGCGTGCAAGTGGCCGTCCGGTTTGTCGCTTCGCTGCTCCAAATGATTTAGGGGGGGTGACTGCTCGTGAGAGTTGGGCAGCGTCGCAGTGACAAGGGCTGTGGTGCCTCGGAGAGTGGGAGTGGAGATCGGTACAAAAAAGTTTCTGGGTGAATGCCTATAGAATTGGAGTGAATAATTTTTTATTTAACTAGTACTACCTGTTTGTTAATTGTACTATGGTCTGGTAGCAGTGATGCTGCCTGTCTGATGTTTCCATCAATCAGAGATTCAGCGTGGTAGGAACGGACAATTCTCTGTGGGCCTAATCCCGAAATGACGTCATATCTGAATGTGGGCCAAAAATCAAGCCCGGAACATCGATACATTCAGAGGTCAAGGCCGAGATTATCAGCGCCATTCGCTTGCTTTTGACATGCACCTCGATTTCTAACGTACATTTGAAAATGCTTTTCTTTGAACATGGATACCATGCCTTTTCAACTTTAACCAATAATTTCTATTGAAATACAGTACATTTTTTAAATATAAAAATTGTTCCATATTATGATAGTTTGTTCATAAGTAATATAACACCTTTTTAATGATGACCTTAGTCTTACTGTTAGTCAAAAAATTAAATTTTTAACTTGCACTTAACTTAGAAATCTGAGGGAGTACAGAACAAGGATAAAGTCGTGGACATATATGCGTATTGCTGCTGGAAGAACAGGGCAGTTTCAGGGCTGGAACTCGCAGGTAACAGAGCAGCAGTAGTTCGATTTACACTCTGGCATACGGAATGCTATACCACGAGAGGCTTCGAAGTATCCATCACCATCGATTCATATCATATGATACAAAAAGGCTCATGTTATTATTAGATTTGTTTCGATGCTTTGTTGTTTGTTCTCTGCTGACCCGAAAGATTCTGTTCCTCTGCTTGGTTGGCTCCAGAGCTGGCGGAACTTTCTTCGGCGGCTACCATAGCATGAGCTCCTCTTTTCCAAACTGTTAGAAAACCCTGGCATGCATGCTAAGTTTTTCTTTATAAGAATACGAGTCATATATGATATGGCGCACATCTCTGGGGGAAGCTGAAAAGTGAAAAAGTTAGCAAGTTGAGAAAAATTAATAGTCGCTAAAAATTGGACACGGCAACTACTTCAGGAAAATACGTACCGTAGCAGACAATTCTATGGACCGTTGCTTTTCCATCTGCTCTCCTTCGTGCATTGCACGTTAGGTGTTATAGCATGTAGCTCCGTCCTGCCTGCATTTTATATATACCACCAACTGCATGAGATCAACGGTTCAGAGAGAAGCCGCAAAGCAGCTGGACAGTTCTGCCTGACCATCCATGGATGCAGGCAAGCAATTCTGGGCGGTGAATGCTGAGCTTAGAGAAAGCTAGGACGGTCAAAGACGGCCATGGCAAACTACTCCGAATCCAATGATATTTTGTTCAACTTTACGAATATTCCTGACAGTTACCTGGAGCTGGAGAAAAACAATAAGTGTCTAGCTTCCAATGCAAGTGGGAGGATCTGTCGTCCATACTTTTCGATCTAACTATAACCGAGATACCAGGTTAACTGTGTACCTCGCCATCATTTCGTAGATATTATCCTTAGATTCCTCATCGCACCGAGCTTAAACTTTGAGTAATTAGAGACTAATAATTCAAGGCTGTTATTGTAAATGGTTGTTGCACGTACGGTGAGAGAATCTTGCTGCATGTTTCTTTTGGTGGACACAACAGGGACAGCGATGCATGCGGGTCTTTTGCATATTAATTTGATCTGTCAGTGGCGGCCATATAGTATATTTACACTCGAGAGTATGTACGTACTTCCTAGATTCGGCCTTTTTCTCTCCAAAGTACACTAGAGAAACAATTAATACTATGTTTGTACATATGTGCATGTTGTTGTTTGCATTGTATGACCTGCGCGGGGAACTTCATCTCTCGGCCTTTATTCGAAAGCAGAGCCATATAACTACACGAGGAACTGATCTGAATGAACATATACTTTATACACGACACACAGAGGCCGTACGAAACCTGACGGACTTTATTCGAAAGCAGGAACAGGAACATGCATCGCACGTCCACTATCTCATGTACAAACCAAGCAAAGGGAAAGAGAAAATAAAAATAGAAGAAAATGTACATCTACGACAAGCAGCCTTTGTTGTCTGATCCCAAACCGTCGTCCATGCATGATTCTTCGGAATTCCTGATTCTTCAATGCCTTCATCAACGGGTGTTCCCTGCGATCCTGTTGCCAATCCCAGGGCTGTGCCCAGGTGCCGTGGGCCTGCCGTCGATGCTCGCCATCTTCGTCGTAGTCGCCGTCAGGTTCGCATGCTGGTCGCCTGCTGCTACTAGCGCCGCCGGACGGCGGCAACCTGGAGAAGTGCATGCTGCTTCCCCGGCCTCCTGGACCGTCGGCGTCGCAGCCTTTAGCTTCCTCGCCTCGCCGCTCGTCGAGACGATCAAGAAGATCAGAATGCACGCGCATGGCACCTTGAGACCGGCCATCCAAGCTGTGGCGGGCAAGTAGTTATGTGCCAAGAAGGATGACGAGAGAGGGGTGAAGCTTCTTGCAGACTTGCAGTAGATGTACAGCGGCCGTCTTGGCACTGCTACCACTCTCTCCCTGATGAGAGCTTGTTGGCTGTGGATTGAGTTTGATCCGAACGGCGATCTAAACAGCAATTTATAGGGGGAGAGAGAGTGCCCTATGTTTTCTGCCACTGTGCATGGTGCAGAAAAGAAATGGCTATCAGTACGAGGGACTGAACGTAAAAGGATATAGTTAGGCCCCATGCAATACAATAAACAAGTACTCCCTCTTCTCATTTATATAAGACGTTACAGAACAGATTGTTTGGTTCAAAACTGAACTCAATTTTCCATCTTAACGTCATGTAAATGAGAACTATACGAAAAAAAAAAATCTCCCCAAGGAACTCTTTCTGTGCATGTCATTCTCACTGACTTCCGAGGTTATTTTTACATTCTAACTTCGTAGTAGAATAAAATAAAATTATTAGGTGCACGGGCTGTTATTCTCAAAAATAAAAGTCAAAAGGAGCTTCTGAAATGTACTACTGATTCGCCGGACATCATCACTCCCACGTAACTAGTGCCGCGCCACTGAAGGAAGCTGTAACATGTCGCCATCAAAAGAGATTTCATGGAAAGGACAGCACCAGTTGCGTATGTGTATGGCGCCATCATGGAATCTTCCCTGCTCTGACCATACATTCGGTGTTCATTGCGTCCGTGTTTCACTTGCAATCTGCTCCACACGATCTAACAGCCATCTTTTGACCAGACACAAACGCATTAGTCGACTCCATGGACGTAGGAGCTCACACTTCAATCATAAACCCCACCCCCCAGCCTATGGGCTATGGCATAAGCTTCCAGGGGAAATAAGCATCAATACAAAGATGGTTTGCGACAGCTCTGCAAAAAGTCAATTGGCTCAGGATCCAACCAACGGCTTAGAACATCCAACCGGCGCCAAACCAATAAAATGGCTCCAAAAAAAGGTTCAGGCCTGTCCTGTCTGACGACCATTATAAATTGCTGAAAATACTTGTCAAATGCGCTTTTCCAAAACGATAGTCGATTAGATGCAGCCTTGCATGGCTGGCTGGCTGAACTCTGAGCTTGTACTTAATTGCAGCATATTTAGCTGCCATTCAGACAAAGGAGGGGCGCTCTTATTCCAAATGCCAACTGTCTCTGCCCACTCATCCAAGAAGCTATAATAACAAAGGACTAGAGATTTTTTTTTTGGGGCCAATTTTCATCTCTAAAGCTGCATGATAGGGCTACTTCATGAGACTGATGAGATCTTTCGGTGCTAGGAAATCGACTGGTGATGGATACAAGATGCTATTTCCTTGTAGATATAAGGACTAATGAGTGTCTTGGACAGCACATGGTTACCCTCGTTTTGGAATGCTACAAACCATTTGCACCTTAAACAAAATGATGACTTCCAGTAGTCTTGCAGTTTGGTTGTGCTCCTTGGTTGCTGCCATGTAAAAAAAAAAAGGTCAGTTTGCTAGAGTTATTACCATGATCACAGCAACCTCAATTTGCACAAAAGTTATATCAGCAGCTCAGCAGCAATGCGATGATGAGGAACTTTCATCAGAAGGCTAAAGGTACTCACTGATGAGTCTCTTGCACAGTTGCACGGACTATTCGGAAAGAGTGTCATAAAAAATATGAAGACCTCTGATTCAGTGAACCCCTTTCATACATTTGTCTAGTCTGTCCATCTTCCAAATCCAGTGGAATTGATGGATTTCTGACCATGGCCAATGGCAGAAGCCTACACAAGTACCAAAGCGCAGTGTGAACTTTCTGAAAGAGAAGCATATTTTCTTGTTACTCACAACAAAGATGGGTTAGTCTATTTATGCGAAAAAAGCGAAGCAAAATCGTACCAGGAACTTGTTCCATGCAGCAATGCTGAGTATCTCTGTAATGTTTATTGCATGGCCGACCTGAAATCTTTTCTTCACTTGTTGGCTGAGATATAACCGACCATTGACAAAATAATGATACACATAATTCAATGCTGACATTTATTCAGAGCAAATATAGTGCTTTTACATTTGTACATGCCAAAAAGGCCACCAGTGCCTAAATATCAGTGTAGTGTCAATATGATCACCTACACATTCTGGAAGGAAAAAGAAAAAAGGTAAGACAACCAACACATTATTCTATTATGTTACAGTGCAACCACGTATTAACAAATAATGTTTATTCCCTTCGAGTTTTATATACATAACATTGGTTAGTTCAATACTGAACTGACTAACATCACATGTAAAAAATTGGATGACATAATTTCTAATCTGATGGGAAGTCAAGAAGATAAATTATCCCTGACATTGACACAAGAGTTTTCTTCATTTTGGTGATCTTGCCTTGCGAATTTGCCTTTCATCAGACAGCAGCTTTGTGAATCTGCAAATACTAAAAACTGTTAAGTAGATCCTGATTGGGTGCATTATGCAGACATCATACTGATGGTGGTGTAAAACTCACCTCTTGAGAGCTTCTTCATTGGTCATGTCTGTGCTGTTACAAGCAGGCTCCATATGTCCAGTTTCCAAGTTTGCCTGGGAAACAGGTTTCTTTAGCAGCATAGCTCCAATATCTGAAAGTTTCTCCAAGTTTTCTTTAGTTGCAACATCGACCGATGATAGTGTTCCCTGCAGTGTATCATCCTGCTAACACTTTGAGATACAGACACTGATTTAATAGTTTCTGCAAATTAAAATGTCTCTTTTTCACTCACCTGGATCCTCAGATAGTTGTTCTCAGAATGTAAAGCTTTGAAGACAGCGGCAATATGGATATCCACCATATCTGCACTTGCTTGTGTGAAAACATCTACCAAGGGAGTGGAACCATTCCCAAACAACCAACCCAAAACACCCCATGATTTAGCTTTTTGTGCACTATAGTTGGCTTCAAACTTTGATGAGCCTGTGCCAAGTGAAATGACCAGAAACCTGCCATAGTCCATGGGTTTTATTGGGAAGAAATCTGGATTTTCCTTGAATATCTGCTTGGTTACTTCTCCAATGCCAACTAACGCCTAAACAACAGTGAAGCATTAGGTTTGTTTCAAAAGTTCAAATTGAAATTGATTCTGAATCAGGTAAATCTGTTGATACTTTGCAAGATTATACAAATAGAAGAACTGCAAAGAATGTGTAACCTTACACCATGAGTAAAGTGCAAATTTCAGAAAATTCACTTATGCATATTATAATTATTATACCGGATTATTGGCGGCCACACCTCCATCAATAAGATGGAACTCCTTGATGTTCCCATGGCAGTCTTCCGTCTTGAAGTAGTGTGAAGGTAGATAAGTTGGAGCAGCAGATGTGCTGATGCAAATATCTGATAGAAGAGCATCCATTGTACTGTACTTGTTATTTTTAACCTATAATCAAGAAAAAGAATGTTCATTGGCATGTTAAATTTCAAGCATGGAGGATCAATGGAAGTCCTTGTAATACATCTCAGATCTTTTCACTTTAATTTCTCCTATACACAACAAATGTAAGTGTTTAGATTTGAGAAGCATACATTCCTTTATCCAGACAAAAGACATACTCCATATTTGACATGTTCAGAACATGAACTTTCAGTGATTTAAAGGACAAAGAGAAATAACCAGACCTCATAGGAAGAGAAAATAATTGGTTGTAGCCGCTTGATGTCGAAAGTTGGTATTACGACATTTGTTAAGGTCTGATGCAGCCTGGTGCTTCCTAATTTCTTTCTCACAATTTCATGAAGGTACTTGCCATCATAACTTGGTCCTGACAGCGATCGAAATATCTTCATCATCCTACCAAATGCACCCCTAAAGAAAGACAAAAAACAAATGCTGACATGGAAAAATTGCAATCCAACAAAAAAAAAATCATAATGTAAGAGTATTCACCTTTGCTGTGGGAAAATCTTGGGAGTATGGTTTATATAAAATGCTTGAATATCCTTGGCCGCAAAAAGCGGTCTGTTTGTCTTGTTAGGTGTAGCCAGCATTGCAGTTACAAGCCCCCCTGTGCTGGTCCCAGTCATGACATCAAAGTAATCTGCTAACCGGGCATCCTCTCCATCAAGTTTCTACAGAAATTAAACAGAATAGTTTTCCATGAGAAGCAGGCAAGAGCACACTCAGCATGTTTCTGAAAATAGGAAGGTAGACCACATCTGACTGACTGGCTCGACTGAAAGTTGGGATAGGCTTTCAAGATTTACTCAGGTAGGACACTCATAATATGGTTATGGTTAATAATGTATCTATAAAGTTATCAACAGCATGAGGGGTATAGTGTGTGAATTGAATTCATTCCACACGCTTTAAACTTTAAACTAACACATCAAATAACAAACTATCTGCCTCTGTGATGCACATATCTCCAGTGCAACGTATAAAATAGTGAATTGTAAACTATCATATCTATCACCATAAGTGTTGCCTTAGCAACCTTACAATACATGAAACTTCATTGCATAGTTGTGCTTCTTAATTACAATTTTACCTGCAACTCTGATTCCAGAAAGGTGAGAACAACAGCAGGAATGATTCCTCGAATACCTCCACCATCAATAGAAAGAACAGTTACAAGATTGCCATATGTTGGTGGTTGGATGTGTCTTTCTATCTCCATATTCCAGCTCTATTCAAGGGCAGGCTTAAGAAACTGAATTCCACAAAGGATGGTTAAGATGGCACAATATAAGTGTGGGACAAGTATAAATAGGTTTCCAGATGAGAAATTTCAAAGTACTGACATGCAAAGGTCTACGCATCAAGGAGTTGGTCATTGTGCATAATTTAAACGTGGGACAATCATATGTTATCCAAGAAGTAAACATGTCAAATACATCATTCATAAGAAAGTTTCTATACCTAAAAGGCAAACGTACACGTTAATGGTTTGTTAAGGATGGTTAGGTCAGATGTTTTAAAGGGGCACAAACAAGATTATGCTACATTAAAATAAAAGTTATTCCTCAAACTTAACCAGCTGTGTTTTGGGATGTCAAGGAACCAAATACATTGAAATGTCCTTTTCTTGTCCGAATATACACACAGTGTAGATTGCTTAAGTGTTTCCTATTCGAAGTACAGTACCTTTGGTACATTGGTGCATTGGGGATTTCCAGGTAGCAGGTCGAAACATGATGATGCCCTTTTTTGCAATAACTGACATGCTTGCATATGCGAGTGACATGTGAATATTACCTTAGTTTAGGATAAACATCTCTTTCTTAGTTGCCCTCGGACTAAGGGCTGTACTTGTGCCCTGAAGGCACTGCTAGAAAAAAAAAGGAAACTATTGCGGTTCAACTTTTTGCTATGATGGATAATTTGACCTCACTCCTTGGGACCAAAAGAGAAATATATTTTTAGCTCCATTTCACCTTGATCTTGCTTGCGATGGTGCATGCAACCTTTCAAATTGGTTGACCACTTTTGTGTGCTACATATCATGTAGGTTGACTAAGATACTAAGATCTAGCCTGTATTGTTGATTAGCATCGGGAAGAAGCTATGTTGCTGCCGAAACTGACTTTGAACATAATGCAGATGTAGGAAACCAACTAGATACCTTTAATTTGTGCCAGCTGTTTTTTTAACTGAATAGCCCTTGCGTCACAGATGAGGTATGTTCACTCATTTTCTATGCAGGTAAATATTTACTACTCTCTACATCAGATGAACTGAAAAAAAGGTCGTTGAAGTTTTGCCCAGGAATGTGACACCAAATGCAGATTTCCAAGCACCAGGCTAAAAATGTAATGAACAGAAATGTATTATGTGGAGGAAGATCACATGCTAAGACCAAATACCATCTCATGGAACACAAATAAGAATTCAGGACCTTTTGACAAGAAAAAAGATATGACAAATACTAATTGATTTCTCCAAGGAAGCAAAAGATGAAAGAAAAGATGATAACTGTGCATAATAATGTTCCAGAACCAGTACTTACCAGCAACTGTTTGCCCACAAGGACTACATAATTTCCTGTGTCTGATACAGGGTTGAAATAACCGGGGTTAACCAGCCAGTTAACCCGGTTAACCGGAAAACCGGTCCGGGCCGGTTACCCCGGCCGGCCGGCTGGTTAACCCCCGGTTATGATTTAAAAATTTTCAAAATTAAAAAAAAAATTGTATTAGACAAAACCGATGTAACCGGCTGGTTAACCGGAATAACCAACCGGTGAAACCGTGCAAAAACCGGTATTTTTAAAAACTGACCTAACCGCCCGGTTAACCATAATAACCGGTCTAACCGGCCGGTTAACCGATCCTCGGCTGCGTGCTCCCCAAAACGAATTTTTCCCCGTTAACTGGACGGTTATACCGGTTAACCGGTGAACCGGGCTCGGCCGGTTATACTGGCCCAGCCGGTTATGTGAACCCTGGTCTGATAAGAAAAATGAGTGTTATAAAAAACGATCCAAATTAATCCATAAGACAACCTACTCTTAGTCTCACTATTTTTATTCCCTAAATAAAGGCTCAAGACTTACATATAGTACAATTAATAACTTAGGCGAAATAATATTCAGACAGCACAACAGAATTTGTACATAACTTAAGAATGAGATATAGTCAGCAGTAGGGGAATTATTGCAAGCCAGGCAACTGCATCTGCCAATCGTATCTATTTCTAGAACATAACATACCTTTATACAGTCCATAAGAGAAGATTTGCAAATGTGTCCCAGATGCAAGATTAGAATGTGGTAATATGCTGGTGCCCGATTCTACAACAGTTTGGTTTGTTGCCTAGTTTCGCTCACCAGTGGAGATATCTTCTTATGCACGTCTTCTTACATTGAAATTGCTTCCATTATTCAATCATGAAACAATATGCACATCATAACGAACTAATATATAGTTCATGCATCAATGCTACACAAATTGTTCAGCACTTCAGCTCCAACAGAATAAATTGCTGCAAAAAAATCACAAATTTCTACCAACATCTTAAAAAAAACACTCGACCAGGGAGAGAGACACTTGAACCTGAGTCAGACAGACGGGAGCTCAGGCTCCCGGAGCACATCGCTCTAACCAGCCTCGCCGGGAGAGTGTTGGCTACCAACATCTTTTGGTTAACAACAATCTCATATTTGATAGGGATACCCCCACCTTCCAATCTCTAAAGGCTTGTTTCATTGAAGAAGCCCTCCTAGTCTCATACATGGATGATCAACAATCATGTTTTTGTTTCTGAATTTGCTGTGGACTTTTTCCTTGTCCAGTTTAATTAGCTTTCCATTTCTGTTTTTTTGTTGCTGTACAGTTATTTCTTTTCTTTCTACCAATAAAAAAACCGGTAATAGCAGAGATCTCCCTACTGTATGTTCCTTTGAAAAAAAATATGAAATTTCCTGCATACACCTTAAAGCTTATTCAACCAACAAGCTCTTTGCAAAATTAGAAGGGAAAAGCATGTGTCAATGGAAGCAACAAGATAAATCAAGCAAATACTGTTAGGTGGCCCATTGACGCAGCAAACAACTATAAGATATTGCCCAAGACATCATTCATGCCTTGTACGTCAACAAAACTGCCATCAGGGATAACTCACAATGGGCTTATCCCTAAACTGTACTATGAAATTGATATACACGACATTGCACAAATTCATGAGTGTATATTAAATTATTCATGTGCCTGTTTGCCAGGTCGTGGTCCATCATAGTAACTATAGTCTGGTTTCTTGTAATTTAGGGTGCTTCTGCACTACTCTCCAGTAAGGACTACCTGCAAGCTTTATATGTTTTATGCAGGAGTATTGCACTGCTATAAGAACCTCACTTATGATATGATAGGCTTTAAGTATAAATGATCACAAGAAATTTACAGAAAAGAATTTCACGAATGTTAACAATTTGTTGTCAAATCAAGTCTAGTAGTCTACTCAGTCAGAGAGTTGAACAAGCCAGAAGGTAAATCTTGCACAGGTTTGTTAATTTTGTACTGATTTAGCCAAACAATTCTGCTTGGTTGAAATTTAAAAATTTGATACTGATACGATAGCTTCAGTCAACAACAAACTTTCTAATTGGCAAGGGTAATTGAGTGAATGAGTTTGAAATTAAAAGGACAGTAATGGAAGCTGTAATGTATTCACTATTCAACATGTGTATTGAAAAACAATGAAAATAAGCATGCTCTCAATCGAAACTCGGAACAGATAATGTACAAAGATACAAGGAAACATGCACCGAAGTCATGTGAAGGAGCAAAGACCCGGGGATCTCATCCTTGGCTCAGAAATTCAGCAATGACAGTGACTTGCACCACCGCCTCTTTACTCATCGGCAGCGAGAGGTGGAAACCATGCCCCTGCCCGTCCGCTTCCCAGGCCTCCACCTCGCCACACCACCCACTTCCCTTCAGCTCCTCACAGTACACGGTTCCCCTGCCCCTCATCGCATCCTTCCCTGCGACGCACATCAGCACGCGCCGGCAACCCAGGGCCGACAGGCTGGGCGCGCTCTCCGCCACCGGGTTGATCCAGGGGTCGTCACACCCGCTAGTGCCCCGGCACACCACTGGCCACAGCCGGACGAGCTCGCGGAGCAGTGCAGCGCCCATTTCGTCCGTCTCCGAGCTGTTGTTGCCCCCCAGGAAGTAGGGGTGGATCAGGACGAGCGAGTTCACCCTGACGCCGTGCCCCGGGTCCTCGGCGCCAGCGCGCATCGCGGCGTGGTGCGCGATGTTGGCGCCCGCGCTCTCGCCGCCGAGGTGGACGCGCCCAAAGTCGGCGTGCGCGGCCAGCCAGGGCTCCGACCCCTGGCCTCCGGCGTGCGCGGCCACCCACTGGAGCGCCGCCCACGCGTCCCCGTATAGCGCGGGTACCGGGCACTCCGGCGCGAGGCGGTACTCCACCGACACGACGATGGCGCCGGTCCCCGCGGCGAGGCGGTTGGCGTGGCCGTGCACGGCGGCGTCGAACGCCGAGCCCAGGCAAAACCCGCCGCCGTGGAAGAATACCAGGACGGGGAGCTTTTCCCGGTGCGCGCCGCCGGACGGGCGCGGCGGGAGGTAAATGCGCGCCGAGACACCGGCTTCCGGGAGGATGGCGACGTCCTTCGAGGAGACGCCAGTGTCGGCGTCGGTGGAGGGCGGGGCGAAGTCGACTGGGAGGAAGCGCTCGACGCGGCCGCTCTTGTACACGCGGATGAAGTTGGGGGCGTCGAGGATGACCTCGTCGCCGCCGGCGTCGTCGTTGGACACTGCGTTGGGGAAACGGGAGAGTTGGTACTTCAGAGCTCGGATCTGGAAGATCTGTCGCCGCCGGCAGCGGGCCGGTGACGATGATTTTTTATTTATTTATTTATTTATTTATTTATTTTTGAGAAACACGGTGACGGTGGGCTGAACATGTGAGGTAGCTGACCTTTGCAAATCCAAATCCAACTGCACATCCAAGTGGGCTGAGAACGTGGGCCACGTTCAATTAAGCCCAACGAAACCAAACTGGTCAGCTGTCAACGCCACCACCGCACCCAACCTCCATTCCTTCGGAATCAAATCCTCTGTAGTTATGCATCTATCATCTTCTTATTTGAGAGTTAAAAAGAGCCACGATAATCCGAAAAAGAAAAAAATATCAATCATTAGATTTTATGAGATTTTGACGGTCTAGATCAAATCAAAGAGTCCATGTCTGACTCTTATCAGAAATAAATAAATTCTAATTAGTCACAATAAAAATAGAAAGAAAAAAACAAACCCTCTTCTTATTTGAAAGTCAAAAGGAGTCTCCACGTTCGCTCTCGAGATCACGAAATTATCACGTTAATCCGAAAAATAAAAAATATCAACCGTTAGATTTTATGAAGTTTTGACGGTCTAGATCAAATCAAAGAGTCCATGTCTGACTCCAATCATAAATAAATAAATTCTAATTAGTCAAAAGAAAAAGAAAAAGAAAAAAACAAACCCCCACCAGCAAAATAAAAGAAAAAATTCCACGTTCCAATTTTCTTTCCCCGTTCAATTTTCTTTCCTAGGCTGCCAACGTATGTTTTCTTTCACCTTTCCCTCCCCCACGTCAGACATTTCACTTTATTTAAGTCAAAATCAATTTGGTACATATATTTCTATCATTCATCTAAAATTTTTGTACAGTTAAAAATTAGATTAACTTTGTACATAAGAAATTTCAGGTTTTTACTTAAGTCAAAATCAATTTATTATGTATACCTTTCATCTAAGAATTTACTACTTAGGTTGGTTAGTTTGTAAAAATAGATTGATTTTCCAAAAAGAAAATATTATTTGTGAATGGTCTAAAAGAAAATAGTTACTCTAGATAATAATTTATTACCTCATAGGAGATAATTAATTGACCTTAGGTGTAATTGCCAAATGGATGCCTTAGAACTACTGTAAAATCTCTCTATTTCAAAGAAGAAATTTACCTAGCATTACAATCTTATGAGTAATATTTCCAGTTCTTCAATTAAAAAAATAGATATTCAAATTTCCTCAATTTTTCAAAGCAATTGTTTTTCCTTCCTAGGTGGTTCCAAGTGCGATTTTGACTTACGTGATAATATGGATCCACATGTTAGTTGTCATGTAATGGTTTTCCTCTCACATGGACAAATCGAGATCATCGTGAGCTCACTCCTCTACACGCCTTGCCGAGCCACTCCCCATCATGTTCTAGAGCTCGCGTCACGCCATCAAGGACACGTTGTACTCAAGTGGATGATATGGTAGCTCACAGGTGGGATCTACAATGTCACATAGGTCAAATTTCCATTGAAGCTTCTTAGAGAGGAAAACACAATCAATTTGAAAAGTTGAGGAAGTCCAGATAACCAATTTAATAATTAAAGGACCAAAAGTGTGACTACTAAAATGATTGAGGGGATCAAATAAGACTTATAACAAATATTAGTTTATAACTGTTAATGTTCACACGTCTTCATGTAAATTTGAAATAATAAGTTCAATTAGGTAAATACAAATACTTAGTTTGGATACATTATCTTGGATCATCAAACATTCTGAAGGAAAACTGAACTAAAAGGCTTTGTCATGGTCCATGATCACAAATAGATATTAGATCGATCGGTACAACATATGATGTAACTAGGAGCTGACAAGGAAATCAAGTCAATAGCGATATCGGCATAGACGCCCAATGAGCAGTGGCCAATTTTCAACTCTGCATATGTACCTTGGAGCTTTGCCTTCAACCCGACGACTTGCCATAGTTGTTAGACCACACTGACGTTGGAGTTATTTGAGGGCACATATATAATCAAATGGTTGTTTTGACAATTATGATAAATGAAACTCAATTAATTTGTATCTTCACAGATAGTATGGATAATGAGTCTATAAGACATGTGAATTGCTTGAGAGAAAGGATCATTCGAGGGCTAATTGTATATTAACAAATTTTATCACCACTTATTAATTAAAGAAGCAAGCCATTATAAGATTCGACGTCCAATGAACTATCGCGTACCATGAGAAAACCATGGCCGACACGACAGCTTGCAGACATAAATAGTGAAAATTGAGAAACAACTATTCCTATTGTTTTTCAACTGTTGATGTTTTATTAATAGAAGAAGAGGGTTATGTCATTTTCACATACATATAGGAATCATCATGTAACACTAATGTATTATATATACACCAAGGTTAAAGTACGATTTCCACAGATTGTAATTTATTTATTCCTATAAACTAAAGTAGTGTATGTTGCTTATATTTTAAAAACTAAAGCTCAGTATAGAGAAAGTAGCACGAACAACCTCTTTATGGAATCACACTAATTTGTCTATTTTTTCATATAATAAAAATTTTATAAAGTCAACAACATATTTTTGTGTGGTTCAACTAAGACCAAAAAAGAATTCAAATTATAACATTTAGTTCAAAATTTTTATCTCTACAACTTATTATTTAAGGTGCGATCGTCCACTTCGTTTTCGTCATTTTGGCGATCGTGGTTTCCGTAGAGTTTTCAGTTATCCTATTGTTCTATTCCACGATCAACATTTAAATTTAATATCCGAGTCTAAAAGAGATACGAGGTGTATTCGAGTCTGATAGATACGAGAGCACAAGACAAGGAAAATCTTGGATGTCATTCTGTTTCGCCTCACCTGGTGTGTCATCTCGTGTATAAAACAAGTCTTAGACACCTTTCGGTTTCACCTCGCCTCACATAATCGAACAAAACGAAGGATATAAATAGTGTCTGAAGAGAAGAAGAGCTCGATTTTCCATGGTTGGTGGTAACATCCGCCTTTCTGGCTTCTAGATTGAGCGATGGGATGCTGGATTTAAGAGGAGAGAGAAAGAATATAGCATCTGGAGAAGGAAGACGAGCTATAATTTATCAGGCTCGCCTACGTGAAGCCGAGCAAATTCTCACCCACAAGGCCACAGAGGTGGGCCGATGCTTATCATGTGGGCCGAAGGTGTGTAACGCAAAGCTTTCTTCTCCTTTGATTAAAAAAAAATCACTTTTCCTTAGCACGTAGGTCTGCATGCAATCACTTCTCTTTGTTTTTCAACGTGCTCTTCTTTTATTCATGTTTTGCTATAATATATTATTTTAGACATAGATCAGTTCTTTCTACAGGAAATTTTAAAAAAAAATATTTAGATTGTTTGATTGAATTTGACGAGGTCCATTTTATTTATTTATTTATATCTAAGCGGATGGAGGAGTAATTTATTTAGACAGAGAAAATTGACATTGCTTTTATATGTTGTGTTAGAAGCTCATAAGTATATGTACCCTATTTGTTTAATAAATATTTTTCCTTAAACATGGATAGCAACTAATTAGTGTTTGAAAAGTGATAAGATAAATTGGTATCTATATAATCAATTAAGTTGTCATTGTTAGATTGACTAATTAAATTAATGATGGTACATGTTATATTATAAATTATTTTAAATCCGTGGTAACGCATGTGTATCATGCTAGTAATACATATAAAGTAACTAACTGATTATCTTTATATCATTGAATCAATTCTAGCGGCGCTATTAATACGGGTCATATTACTAGTTAGCATTAATAACACGGCTGATATGTGAGCCAACAAGTTTGTTGACCGCCACTGGTAGTGCTAATGCACAAGTACAGCGGATCTGTACTCCATTCCTCCAACGACTAATGCACGTCCGCCGTTAGCAGGACGTGCAAGCGGCGCAGACCTCAGTACCTCACTTCCACCTCCTCGCCTAAACCAAACTCATACTAGCTACCGCGACCTACCATGGCCGGATCCGGCGCCAGCGACGACGAGGTGGCCTTGGAGGTGGAGCACTGCATCCGCATCTTCAAGAGCGGCCGCGTGGAGCGCTTCTTCGGCTCGGACCCCGTCCCGGCCTCCACAGACGCCGCCACGGGCGTCGCATCCAAGGACCGGGCCATATCCCCCGACGTATCCGTCCGCATCTACCTCCCGCCGGCGGCCAAAGACGCCGGGGACAACAACGACGCCAGCGAGAAGAACAAGCTTCCGGTCCTCGTGTACTTCCACGGCGGCGGCTTCTGCCTCCACACCGCTTTCAACTTCGTCTTCCACGGGTACCTCACCTCCCTCGCCGCGCGCACCGGCGCAATCGTCGTCTCCGTCGACTACCGCCTCGCCCCCGAGCACCCGATCCCCGCCGCTTACGAGGACGCCTGGCAGGCGCTCGTCTGGGTCGCCTCCCACGCGCCGCCCGGATCCGGCGACGAACCCTGGCTCGCCGACCACGGCGACTTCTCCCGCCTGAGCCTCGCTGGCGAGAGCTCCGGCGCCAACATCGCGCACCACATGGCGATGCGTGCCGGCGGCGCCGAGGGCCTCCCCGGCGGCGTCCGGATCCGCGGCATCGCGCTGGTCCATCCTTACTTCCTGAGCGAGGGAAAGGTGCCCTCCGAGGACAACGACCCGGTCATGGCTGCGAAGGTGGTGGCCATGTGGTGGATAGTTTGCCCGGGCACCTCGGGCGTCGACGACCCCCGGATCAACCCGCTCGCCGACGGCGCGCCGGCGCTGGACGCGATGGCGTGTGACCGCGTGCTCGTGTGCGTCGCGGAGAAGGACGTGGTCTGCGACCGCGGCCGAGCGTACGGGGAGGGGCTCAGGGCCAGCGGGTGGGCCGGGGAGGTGGAGGTCCTCGAGGTCGCCGGGAAGGGACACTGCTTCCACCTCGTTGACTTCGCGTGCGTCGATGCCGTCACGCAGGACGACGCCATTGCCAGGTTGGTTAACCAGTAGCCAGCGTGTCCTCGTGGCCGTTTCTGCATCGCATTTGTGCGAGATTGTTTATGTACACTTTATTAGCTCCATGATCTGCGTGAGTCCGACTCGCCTTAGACGCTGCGTATAAATTCATTTGGTTATCATCATCCATTCCTTACGAACAGAATTCTTGATCACCGATTCACTATGGTGTTGGTAACATCTGAATATTTGATGAATAAATTTTTTTTATATCATTTCTTCTGTATATTCTGGCCAGAGGAGCCAACATCTGCAACGCCCGTCCAATATTTCCTTACACGAGTGAATACGCTTGGTGCATGATATGTTCATCACCGCCACTGGCTTCCTTTTTTGTCCAACAATGATCACCGGCTTCCTATAAGCAGTTTTTTTTTTTGAGGGCGGCTTCCTATAAGCAGTTAAGCACCTCCATTATACATGCGACAACTCTGTAGTATCAGTTGTAGTTAGCTTTGAAAGAGCTATGATTGATAAAGTTTTTAAAGAGATAGCAAGTATGTGTTTGATAGGGCTTATGCTGTTGCTTATTGAAAGTACTTATACTCTGTAAGTAGTTTGGAGTGCCAAACAGTAAAATAGCATAAGTGCTTATGGGGTATAAGCACCTATAATCATTTTGCTATTTTGTACTACCATAAGTAGTTTGGGCAAAGCAGCAAAACGTAGTTTTTAATGTTTATAGTGGTCCTCTCTCTCAGCATAAGTAATTTGGACAAATAAGCATAAGCAGTTTTATCAAACGGATTGACTGTTTGTTTATATTATAATAAACGCTATAAACATTATAAGTAGTTTTAACACAATAAATACTTTTACCACTATAAACACTTTAAATATAAGCCCTATCCAATATACCCTAAATAAAGTGTCATTGTCGGTGCGTGCAATTACTTTCAAATGGAGGCCTGCCGGGCCGCCATTGAGAGAGGTTACGGATAGATCGGATCTAGCGCAGCTAGTTGAATTGCTTCGTCTGCTTTTGCTGCGGCCATTCAGTGCCCTCTTCCAAAATAGATACTGTACACGGATGGTCCATGATTATTGACTCAGACTTGCCGCGTTCGCATCGTCATCCGTCACAACCATTAGTCAAAACTCAAGTTAAAGCCGTGCCTACCATCTTATCCTCGATGGATACGTATGTGGGGAAGAAACTGTACTCGTCCTCGCGGCATGGCTGAGCTTATATAGCGCTGTCACCGGACATTTCTTTTTCCAAAAGGGTAAGGCAACTTGAAATGAAAAATAAGAGTTTTGGTGCGCGAAGTGCACGAATCCCAGTCTTCGGCGTGGTGAAGTGTCGTCGTCGCCTGGTACTTTCGCCGGACAGGATAGATAGCTAGCTGTCCATTTTGTTGTTTCAATAAGGTTCATTCGCGACTGGTCACATAGCTTTCCCATTCGTGAAGGGAAGGCACCTTGCAACTTTGCAAGCAGGGTCCGCAACAGTTACCTTCTGCCGCAAACAATGGCGGTTACGGAACCCAGTCTCTTCGTTTGCGCGTCGACATGAGCTGAGGCGAAATCATGGTTAACTATCAGGGAAGAGAGTAGTATATTAGTATACAGAGATGTCAGCTGTCCAAACCGATCAAGCTGCTTCACTTCACAACTGAACATCGAATTTGCTTCCAGTTATCCAGTAGAGTGCGAGGTTTTCTGAAAGGGGGAATAAGGTACACTACCTGAATGGTTCAGACTTCAGACTGAATTCCTCTCCCCCAAAGAATAGAATTGACTAGTCACAGGAATCTGTAACATGAAATTGGCCGGTGCATCCGGGCAAAGCTGGTTGCGTTTCCTGCTAAAGCAGACAGGCAACAGATTATTCTGCTTGCCGGGTGCAAGGAAAAGCATCTCGCTGCAGACACTTCTCCCTACGGTGACACAGCAGGACACAAATTCACCAAGCTCTCATCATCAACCAGATGATAACCCACTCGAGAACCCCATCAAAACGACAAGATCCAAGAGCAAAAGAACAAGAGAACATGCTATCAATAACTAATCATGTACTACTGCAATAGTCAATCCTCTGCACCTAACAGACCGGACAAATGGTGTGCCGCTGGACCTCGTTCGCTCGCCCGATTCGCCGCCACGGTACCCTACTCCCGTGTGAGGAATCCGGTGACGAACGCCAGCTCCTTGAGGGACTTGGGGTCCCTGGGCTTGTCCAGGAAGTAGACGTGCGCCTCGCCGGCGGTCTCGTACACCTCCACCTCCCCTCCCCACCCGCTGCCGTTGAGCGCCGCCGCGTACGCCAGCCCGCGCGGCCGGAAGTTGTCCCGGCCCGAGACGTTGACCGCGACTCGAGACCCCGCCACCCGCCGCCACTCCGCCGCCGGCATCGACAGCGGGTCCACCAGCGGGTCGTCGATGCCGTACCGGCCGTCGCAGATGAAGGACCACGTCGTCTCGTACTCCCGCCGCGTCGCCGGGTCCGTCGTCTCTCCCGGCACCGGCTTCTTGCCCCAGAAGTACGGGTCCAGGAGCAGCACGCCCGCGATGGCCAGGCCGCCGCCCTCCTCCTCGCCGGCGCGCATCGCCATGTTGTGCGCGATGTTGGCGCCCGCGCTGTCGCCGGCGAGGAAGAGGCGGGAGAGGTTGCCTCGGTCCCGCAGCCACGGGTCGGAACCGGAACCGGAGTGCTTGGACGCTACCCAGTTGAGCGCCTGCCACGAGTCCTCGTACGCCGTCGGGAGGCGGTGCTCCGGCGCGAGGCGGTACTCCACGGACACCGCCACGACGCGCGCCTTCGCCGCGACGGCGTTCAGGTAGTCGTGGTACACCGGCGTGAACGCCGACTCGATGACGAACGCGCCGCCGTGGAAGAACGCCAGGACGGGGAGCTTCTCAAGATCCTTCTTCTTCTTCCCGCCGCTGGGAGGCGGGGGCAGGTACATCCGGGCGGCGAGGCCGGTGCTGTTGTCGATCACGACGTCCTTGGATGTCACGCCGGTGTCCTCGTCGACACCGGGCGGGACGCGGGAGGTGCCGGACAGACGCTGGACGCGGCCGCTCTTGTACAGGATGAGGTACGGGGAGAAGTCGAAGGCCACGATGCTGTCGTCGGGGTTGGAGGCGTTCCCCCCTGGAGGCGAGGCCGGGGATGGTGGCGCCTTGTGGTGGTGCCGGAGCAGGAAGATGCAGAGCAAGATGGCGGCGAGGAGGAGGAACAGGACTAGCACGAGCAGCGCGAGCTTGGCGAGCTGGCGCCTGGACTTGGCAACCATGACCGATCCGCGCACCTGCGACTCAACAAACCTGACAGGGATCGGAAGAGTACGCAGGGCAGCTGCCGCCTGCTGGGGAGGAGAAAACAAGTGAGGTTTGGGAGGTCAGTAAGATGAATGAACGAACACTAAACAATTGATACCCGGCTCTGCCTCAACGGATAAAATATAAAATTGCGATGTTGCGTCTGGGGACGAAAGAAAGCTTGAGGGGAGCTCCAAGTCTGAAGATTCGGGTGTGACGGGAGTAGTAGGAATGAGAGGAGACCTTTGTTCGGTGATGCTGGCGGCGGCGGTGGTCCTAGTGCATCACCCCATCCCGATGTGAAGGAGACTTGGGTGGCAGAAAGACACCGGCTCGTGTTAGCTAACCGTTTCATGGAGCACTCTGGACTGGCCTCTGGGTTCGCAATTATTTGATCATTTTCTTTTCATTTTTTGTTATATTTCTTAACTTAGGGTCTGCTGAATAAGACGTTTCAGATTTAAGGCTAAATCACTTTCAAACAATAAAAAAATAAAACATTTCAGAGATGAATCACTTAAAATATTTCAAGTTTTTACACTATCAACCTAAATCATCCAAAATAGTGTTTTATCTCATTTATGAATCACTTAGTTTATTTTGTTTCAAGAATTCGGATCTAGGATTTTTGCCAAACATTTTGAAAAAATTAAAATGATTTATTAGAGAAACATTCTAAGAGAGAATTTAAAATATTTCTAATTTAAAGTGAATTGAAATTGTATTAAACACACCCTTACATGATTCATTTGATTCTGGTCTATTTCAGTTTTTTTCGATTCCACCAGCAATATTAACTCTCATCACAGACATAACCGATAACCTCTTGCAACCTGATTGTTGATTACAGATAGTATTGTTCATGCAAGATACGACAAGCAAACCAGCTCAAAATTGACGCCCTTTCCTTGTGTGATCAAATCTTGCAGGGCCACCTACTCGCACTGATGGAGCTTCATTCCAGTGAGTATTTATAGTTTTTAGATATATTTCGAAGCCACCCAATGTGTTGCCTAATAAAGGTTATTCTCGAAACAGTAAAAAATTTCACATCCCTATAGATATAAATCACTCAGAAATATAGTTTGCTATTAGTAGACAGTAATTCAACCATTCAAGACACATCATTAAAGTCACTTGACAGCTTCAAACCTCTCTTTAAGATCATGGCTAATGATTGAGCCAGCTGCTGGCTAAATCTAATGTCCATGTCATATTGAGCCTTCCACATAGCTAGCTCATATAATGAAGCTGGCTATTAGATTGGCTAAGAAAAGATTGTATTAAATAGTTACTACTTAATACAAAGCATGTAGATACAATTAGATTGAGAGATAGAGCCTGGCGCTGGTGTAGTCACTCGTAGTGGACTGAGAACGGGCGACAAAGTCTTGGGCTGAGCGTCTGTTGCTAGTAACTCACCAGTCGCTCGATTCTCTCTTTCCTTTTTCTCCCACCTCCATGTTAGATTGTGCTGTGTTTTTTTATTTCGTCGGCTGATATAAGATCACTATACTTGCTCTAATTCTTTTGTTTCAACTATTCAAGATACGCCATTAAAACCATTGACAGTAATTCAATCATTCAAGACACACCATTAAAATCACTTGACACCTATTCTAATCCCGCATTTGCTCGACACCTACAAATGGTATATTGGCACCAGAGCACCGGGATCATTGTTAATCTCGCCTCATCGAATGGCTCTTAGACAAAGTCAACGCTCATCCGACGGCTGTCACATCCTCCAACCTCCGGAAGAGACTAGCAGAATGGAGGCAGCTGGGGAACGTGGACTGGAGTGGGTACACTAGTAGGCAGCAGAGGCGTGGAGCGGGTACTCTGCGTGGCTCTTCTCGTCGCCCCGCTCGCCGTTCTCTTCTTCAGCCTCCCGCTCCGCAGCCTCCTCAATCCCCACGCAGCCATGGATCCCGATTCCGAGCTCGAGTTCCAGATAAGTGTGGCTGGGAAGGGGAGCTCGAGTTCTACGAAACCAAGGGCGAGATGCATGTCTTCTTCTTGTTCAAGCACGGCTCCGACGATTATGTCAAGGAGCTCGCCGTTGTGGCTGATTTTGTCAGGCACAATTGAGGTTGTTGAACGCTTGTGCGTCCATCATTTGGTGAGTGTTCAAGTGACAATGTAAAACACGATTGATTCACAGGCAGGGTTCAAATAACCAAGTTAACCGGCCGGCTCGGTTCGGTGGAAAACCGACCGGTTAACCGGGATAACCGGCCGGTTAACCGATTTACTACAGTAACAGGGTTGGTTATTAGCAACTAATCGGCCGGACGAGGTGATCGGACCAGACCAGTTATGCGGTTAACCGGGGAAACCGGCCGGTTAATCACGGTTATTTAAACCCTGTTCAGAGGAGAATGAAAGTGATTTAACAACTATAATCTTTATTCTCAACTTCTGTCGTGCATTGGAATGGTCCTGAATTTGAGCACGCATAGTCATGTGTTGGATGTTCTGGAAAGGAGAACAACCTGTCGTGTTTAAACTTTAATCTGTATATGTTGAAATTTCGGCAAACTCTGTTGATTTCAGACTGGCTTTTGCTAAAACACAGCACCTTGCTTCACAAACTACGAACTTCATTCCACAGTTCTACAACGCAAACACATAAAGCTTGAAATTGATTCATTTCAATTAATTTGTTTCTGAACCATCTGCTGGATTTATGTATGCATTGCAAAGTTCAGAAAACAGGAACCGATGGCATCGTCTCTAGAACATTGACACAAATTAGCATTTGTCCTTCCCCTCGTGGATAAAAGAACGTTTTTTTTTAGTTCAGTTGCAATTTCGTTAGTGCTTCTGATCAAACTTTTGCGACAGAAATAACACTTTCTTAATATAAATAAACCAGTTTTGATTGCATGTGCAATTATTCCTATCTTTTTTCATATTTTGCTAGCTAATCGTTTCATTTGCAGTATTGTAGTAGCTTGCATGATGCACTCAGTAAATAAAACTTCAGTATAGAAAAAAAAACTTTCAAAAGCGAGGGTTGATGTATTTCAATCAGTTTCCGTTCTTTTTTATTCCCCTGCCAATATTAACTTCACTATAGAATCATCGCAGGCCGACCTTTTTAGAACATCAAAACTTAGGAATATCATGCTAAAAAAAACTTAGAAATAGGGAAAATGTAAAATTGGAGTACCTTTGCATCCTGACTCGAATCCTATGAAAAGAAAACACAGAAAAATTGCATGAATATCCGTTTGGATGAGCACAAGAAAAACACTGAAATTAGATAAGAGACATAGGCGCAAAGATTTTTTTATGAGATTGGACCTCATGCTAGAAATTCTCCAAAATTTCTGTGAAATAAATCATGAGAATTTGAAGGACTTGTAGCAAAATTTTCTAAAGATTAGACCACTTCAAAATTTCTATAAAAACTCCTACAATCCAAAGAAGCCTTTTATCCGGTACCCTCTTGCAATATGACTGTCGTTTGTACATAAAATTCTTCACGCAAGATACTATGATGAGCAAACCGGCTCAATATTGACGGCCTTCCGTAGTGTGCTCATATCCGGCATAGTCACCTACTCACACTAATAGAACTTAAATTCCATTGACTAGCCTTTATCTGGTACCCTCTTGCAATATGACTGTCTGTACATAAAATTGTTCACGCAATATACTCTGAAGGGCAAATCGGCTCAATATCAGCGCCCTTCGGTAGTGTGCTCAAATCTTGCAAGGTCACCTACTCACAATGACAGAACTTAAATTCCATTGATTAGCAAGTCACAAGTTGGTGTCTAACAGAGATTGTACAGAATGATCATTTTATACAGACAGTACAGTTGTTTAGATGAAAATAAGCATTCTATTAGAACTCTTGGTGATTATCTGTGTCACCTTTTACCTAGACAGATGGCGTCACAACGTTGTAAAATGACTTGACAGCTTCAAACCTCTGTCTCTGATTCCTCTGTTTCAAAGAGTCCTCTGTTTGAACGAAATAGCAGTCTGTGTGTCTGTCAACCTCTAATCTCCTGGGTTTGCTGACCTAATCTTGCTTCATCGGGTGGTTCCGGGCAAGGTAAAGGGCCCGTCCAACGGCTCTCACGTGCTCCAATGCACTGGCTGGATCCTGGCCACCAGATCTCTTGACCCAATCACTAGTACCAACCGCCGGTACCGAAAGGGTAGAGAAGATGCCCGAACTGTCCCGTCGGGTGCTCTGCGCAGCTCTTCTCGTCGCCGCGCTCGCCGCTCTCTTCTTAAGCCCCCCGTTCCGCAGCCTCCTCAATCCCCAGGCCACCATGGATCCCGACTCCGAGCTCGAGTTCCAGATGCCGGGCGTCATCCGCGTGTACAAGAGCGGCCGCGTCGAGCGCTTCGACGGCACCAAGACCGTCCCGCCGTCCCCCGCCGGCGACCCGGACGCCAACGGCGTCGCGTCCAAGGACGTCGTCCTCGACCCCGCCGCCAACATCTCCGCGCGGGTCTACCTTCCTCCCGGACTGGAGCCCGGGAAGAAGCTCCCCGTCGTCGTGTTCTTCCACGGCGGCGCGTTCCTGGTCCACACAGCCGCCTCCCCGCTCTACCACAGGTACGCCGCCGCCCTCGCTGCCGCGGTCCCCTCCGTCGTCGTCTCCGTCAACTACCGCCTCTCTCCAGAGCACCGCCTCCCCGCCGCCTACGACGACGCCTTCGCCGCCCTGAAGGCCGTCGTCGCCGCGTGCCGCCGCGCGGAGACGGACGGCGCTGAAGAGGCTGAGGGCGAGCTCTCCTGGCTCGCGGCGCACGGGGACGCCTCCCGCGTCGTGCTCGCCGGCGACAGCGCCGGCGGCAACATGGCGCACAACGCGGCGATACGGCTGCGGAAGGAGGGCGGCGTCGAGGGGCTCGGTGACGCGGTCGCCGGCGTCGCGCTGCTGCACCCGTACTTCTGGGGGAAAGAGCCGCTGGGCGCGGAGCCCACGGACGCCGGCTACCGGAGCATGTTCGATCCGACCTGGGATTTCATCTGCGACGGGAAGTTCGACCTTGACCACCCGTACGTCAACCCACTGGCATCGCCGGAGGAGTGGAGGCAGATGGGGAGCCGCCGCGTGCTGGTGACCACGGCGGAGCAGTGCTGGTTCGTGGAGCGGGCGCGGGCGTACGCGGAGGGGATCAAGAAATGCGGCTGGGAAGGGGAGCTCCAGTTCTATGAGACCAAAGGAGAGGCCCATGTCTTCTTCTTGCCTAAGCACGGCACTGACAACGCCGTCAAGGAGCTCGCCGTCGTGGCCGATTTTGTCAGGCGCTGTTGAGCTTGATTTGCTTCTGTCCTCTGGCATTTGGCGAGTAGACATAATTCTTAATTTTGATATTCTTGGCCGAAATTGCAAGATTCAGAGGAGAATGAAAATGCCTTTAAGAACTGTAGTCTTGATTCTCAACTTCGTGGAATGGAATGATACTGAATTTGAGTACTAGCTACTACACAGGTGTTTGAAGTTCCGCACAGGCAGCAGCCTGCAACGGAATCGTTGTATTCTGTTTTCTTTCAGACTGAATTTGGCTGAAACACGGCACCTTTCTTCACAAACTACCAACCCCATCTCACAATTGACAGTTCCAACACATTTTGACGGATTTGTTTCAGAAAGTGGAAACCAGTGGCACCGTCTCCTATATGACACTGCCACAAATTAGTATTTGTGCTTCGACTAAAGGAACGGTCTTTTTAGTTCGTTGCAGTTAGCGAACGCGGTTCTTACTTCTGATCAAACTTGTATACAAAAAGACAGTTTCGATCACATTTGCCATACAAATAGCACTTTATTGTAATACGAAGGAAAAGTTTTCATTACATTTGCAATGGAGAAACTGCATATGTAAATGACAGTTCACAAACTCCATTTTAGACTGATTTTTGCTAAAACACTGCACCGCTTCACAAACGATCAACTTCATCCAGCAGTTCCAACACATAAAACTAGAAATTGCTTCATGTCCATGGATTCGTTTCTGAACCACCTACTAGATTTATGTATGCGCTGCAAAGTTCAGAAAATGGAAACCAATGGCACCGTCTCCAGTAGAACAGTGCCACAAATTAGCATTTAGTTTTTGTTCAGTTGCCGTTAGGGAACACGGTTCTTACTTCTGATGAAACTTGTATACAAAAAGACACTTTCAATAACATTTGCCATACAAATAGCACTTTATTGTAATACGAAGGAAAAGTTCTGATTACATTTGCAATGGAGAAACTACACGTGTAAATCGCAGTAGGCACCTGTCTCTCTGATTCAGTCGCTGCCAAGGAAGGCGACCACCCGGTCCATCAGTGCCAAAGACTCATCGCACTCCGGCTTGTGGAGGAAGAACACATGCTCCTCCCCCTTGGAGTCCACCCACTCCACGGAACCAGGCCACCCGCTCTCCTTCACCGCCTGGTAGTACGCCACCCCTCTTGCTCGCGAGAAGTCTCTCTCGGCTGAGCAGACAAGCAGCTTCCGGCACGCAAGCTTCTGCGAGCTCGGCGCTCCGTCGGCCATGGGGTTCAACCACGGATCGTCCAGCCCCATTGTCCCTTGCGGACAAATTAGCGGCCAGAGCTTTTCGATTAGTTCCCTTGACTCTCTTCCCTCGCCTTCGACCAGCTCCTTCCCCGCAAACATGGGATGTAGCAAAATCGCCCCCTGCAGAATTGCTCCTGATGGTAAACCGTGGCGAGAACCCGCCATCATCGCTATGTTGTGAACGATGTTGCCGCCTCCACTGTCACCGGCGAGGAAGATGCGGCTGGCGTCGCCGTGCTCGGACAACCACGGATCAGCTCCAGACGCTGCCCAGACGAGAGCTGACCAGGAATCCTCGTAGCCTGCTGGAACCGGGTGTTCCGGGGCGAGGCGGTAGTTAACCGACACGGCGAGAACGGTAGCCTTTGAGACGACGGAGTTGAGGTACCTGTGGTACATCGGGGAGGTGGCCGAGTCGAGGACAAAGCAGCCGCCGTGGAAGTACAGGAGAATGGGCAGCTTCTTCTGCTCGGAGGTGGGGAGGTCGGCGGGGATGTAGAGGCGGACGAAGACGCCGGTGGCACTATCGATGACCACGTCCTTGGAGATGACCCTGGCGTCGGCATTGAAGCCCGGCGCGGTGGTCTCCGTCCCGAAGAACCGCTCTACGCGGCCGTCGTCGTAGATGCGGAGGAGTGGCGAATCGAACAGGAGTTTTGTGGCGGGATCCATGGCTTGCTCGTGCCGGTGGGAGGACTCTGGCTGGTGTGAGAAGGAGACGAACACTTGAACTACGAATGGACGATTGAATTCCTTCTTTTGGCCACTGACGCCTCATAATGAAGCAGCACTGCTTCTGTATCTCTACACTAATCAACATTAGTGGTTGGACCAAGCAGGTCTTCCTGAATCTGAATAATCTGAACACATTGATCCATTTTTTAACAAACCGGAACAGCATGTCAGCAATGATTGTGTTAATAGGCTACATGCATAAACAAACATAGAGAAGTGAGAGGTGCAAGCGCCTTGCTCCCGCCAGGACCCAATTTCAAGCCTCATCTTTGATTTTGCTGAAAATGCCTACTGCCAGGTGAACACCTCCGTCTTTCTTCTGTCTTTACAAACAAAAATATTTTCATTGCCTTTCGACTACCCAGCTCAGCAAGCTATCTACAAGTCCATTTTCCGGTGGTGGCATCATAGATGGCCATTGAGACGGAGGTGGCACGATGACCGTCATAGACATTCATGAAACATACGTGCCTATGGAGGTGACCGTGCCATCTCTAAAAAAGAAATTTGTTCCACGTATTATATGATTGTACTATCAAATTAACCGCATTCAACCACCACAAATCCATCTGACTCAATTATTCAACCCAGCAGCAATCAGTATATCATCCCTCTCAACCGCGTCCAAGCACCACAAATATCCATCTGACTCAATTATTCAGCCCAGCAGCAATCAGTACATCATCCCTCTCTCACTTATTATTGCTCTCATCACGGTCGTTGAGGTCGTAATAACCACTATCCACTCACGATCAGCTGGTCCACTCCGGCCCCTGCGCACCACAGACGTGTGGCCCATTCAGTTTTGAGTGAAGAAGGCAGCCAGGCGGTCCATGAACGCGACAGCCTCATCACTGCTGGAGTTATGGAGGAAGAAGACGTGCGGCTGTCCCATGGACTCGAACCACTCCACCGCGCCATCCCACCCGCTCGCCGCGAGGCCCTCGTAGTAGGCCCTGCACCTCGGCCGCAGGAAATCCGCCTCCGCCGCGCAGACCAGCACCCTCTTGCACGGCAAGTCCCGCAGCCTCGGCGCCGCGGCGGCCACCAACGGGTTCATCCGCGGGTCGTCCGCCCCGTCCACCGCCTCCGGGCACACGGCGCGCCACAGCTTCTCCGTCAGCGCCACCGACTCCGGCGTCTCGCCGGCGATACGGTCCCTGCCGCCGAACGCGGCGTGGAGCAGCGCCGCGCGCTCGATCCGAGCCGCGAGGTCCCTGCCGTGATCGGCGTCCTGCCTGCTGGTGCTGGCCATCATCGCGACGTTGTGGACGATGTTCCCGCCGGCGCTGTCGCCGGCAAGGAAGACGCGGCCGAGGTCGCCGTGCTCCGACAGCCAGGGGTCGCCGCCGCTGCCCGAGACCGCCCACCTGAGCGCGTGGAAGGAGTCGTCGTAGCCGGCCGGCAGCGGGTGCTCGGGCGCGAGGCGGTAGTTCACGGAGACGACGAGCAGGCCCGCCCTCGCGGCTAGGGCGTTGAGGAAGCGGTGGTACGTCGGGGAAGCCGCGGACTCGGTGACGAAGCCGCCGCCGTGGAAGTAGAGCAGCACGGGGAGCTTCTTCGTGCTGTCGTCGTCGCCGGGCCGGGTCGCCGTGTCCGGGAGGTAGAGCCGCACGTAGACGCCGGTGTCGCCGTCGATGACGACGTCCTTCGACGTGACGCCGGTGACGGCGTCGTGTCCAGGTGGCACCGTGCGGGTGCCGACAAGGCGGTCGGCGCGGCCGTCCTTGTATATGCGGTAGAACGGAGTGGCCAGTACGATTTCGGGGCTCGCATTCGCATCCATGGCGAGAGAAGAGAATGGCTGTGGACTGCGTGGTACAGAAGGTAGAAGATGATGAGCTCTGCCACGAGAACACGACTCTGCTCTGCCACAAGTGGTGAAGTGGATTTATGTCGGGGCTCGGTGGAGAAATGCGTGATCGCGATGGATAACCGTGCCATAGATGCTCCCACGGTCCCGCTAGACTAATCATTCAAAAACCTCCAATAATTTTTTTCCCCAAAATGTGCGGTTTAATTATGATTCGATTCGATCGATAGCTCTAGCCTCGCGCGCAAAAAAGCATATGGACCAGCCGCGGCCCAAATATTTGACGGCCTGTTTGATGGAGGAAAAAGTGTAAGCCCATAACTGCGCCCATCCATAGTCCCATAGCACCGCCCCTTATTATGGCTTGATCAACAGAGTTCGCCCTCTCTGAGCATGGGCCTGTGGGATCCTTCCCTTTCACGGAGAACAAGAACTTTAAGATAAAACTTGTGATGATGATCGGGTACTAGGAGCGGGCCTGCGCTGGAAGCAAGCATTCCTACAAAAAAAAAAAGCCTCGACAGGGAGTTGCTCATGCTGGACTTCAACTTCACACAAGGCTCTGCACGCAGAAGAGCGGTCTGTGCGTACTGTGTCGAGTGGCGACCAAGGACCAGGACATCAGACGCGGTCGGCGCGTCCTGTCGATGCTGCAACTGTTGTACGTACTTGGACCCGGCCACCCACAGCACGAAGGGATCGAGATCGAACCCCACGCGGAAATGAAGTGGATTCCGCGGCAATCATCACAAGTGATAACAGTGCCTCCGCTCCACCCAACCGTCGCAATGATAAACCTGCGACGCACTCTAACCATCACGCATGCACCGACACTCTTTGATGCGTGCGACGTGATGAGCCATCCAATTTCGGATGACGACTCGCCTGTATCAGATTATGAAGAGCACAGCAGCAGAACCCGTGCCCCGCGGGGATGCTATTGCTAGCTGCCGCTGCCGGGAATTAGTACTGCCCGTGCAGGGCGTGTTCACATGCGCCGCTCGCTCGCTCCTCCTCTGCGGCCAAGGACGGAGGCCGACCGACGCAGCTGGT
The DNA here is from genome assembly GCA_032690845.1 of Eleusine coracana subsp. coracana. Taxonomy (NCBI): domain Eukaryota; kingdom Viridiplantae; phylum Streptophyta; class Magnoliopsida; order Poales; family Poaceae; genus Eleusine; species Eleusine coracana. The sequence goes on along the minus strand of CM064427.1, from coordinate 50,477,845 downwards.
GTTGGCCCGTGGTGGGGATCACCATGGCCAACGGATCTCAGAGCTCCTTTGAGCCAATGATTAACTCGACTTTTCTGGCTGTCGCACGGCCAGGACACGCTCCAGCTCAGTTGGCAGTGGCGAGGACCTTGATCATGGGACGACTCGTAAACATTCCGGGACGACGTCTCCCCTTTCGTGAGACTCAAGCTACACACACAATCTGGCATTGCTAGTTGATCGCAGTACCGTACTTGGCGAACGCCCATACTCGTGTGCCGCCGGTGTACTGAGAGAAACGGAATGGCATTTCTCACCGGTCAGATCGAGATCGAGCAGATCATACAAGTGATAAACAGCTTTGCTTCACACCACAGGCGGCAAGCTGAACTAAGGTACTGTACTACAGACCGCAGACTACATGTATGGTTGGAAACTTGGAATTAATTGAAGAAGCACGTTAACACACTGTAAAGCATAAAGAACCGATTCTCAAAATTCATTTTCTGACTCAAAAGGTTGCCGCCTTGTGTTAACTGCGCTTTCTTTGGGGTCCTCGTGCGCTGCACTGACGCCGAGCACAGCTCGGTGACAGACTGACAGGCGAACTCGATGCAGGATATGGAGATGACGCAACAAGTACGCGCACAGTTCGTCGCAATTGAGGATGCATCTATTCACCGATTCACCACCCTGCGCGAGGCCGAACAGTTCAGAGCGCCGGAACCGGGACACGCATGTGCTGTATGCCAATGCCACCAGTCATTTCCAGGTCCTTGTCACCGCCTTTAAGGCCTAGTTTGGGTGCAGGGGTGAGAAAACCAGGGAGGGAGTCCCGCGGGGATCAGCCCTGACACCCCTGTGCCTCTGACGTACGCTTTTCCATAGGATTTGGGTGTTCCGTTGCTCTTTGCTAACAAAGAATGTTGTCGGGCATGTTTTTTTAAAAATTAAGAAAAATGTTATAAAAATCAGAAATTATATAAAATTACTTTAAAAATTTAAAAACAAATAAAAAAATCCTATAAATCATAGAAAACTAAAAACATAAAGAACAAGTTGCTAAACATTCATATTCGTAGAATTAAATGCTATAGTCAATTACATACATTATTTTCACATTTCAAAACGATGTTGCAACATAAAAAAAATAATGCACCAGCTGCAAGATTTATGCTTTAGTAGCTTGCATGAGTTCATCACAACATCTAAAATTACCTGCATGATATGATCATCCATACATTCAATCTGATATAACCATGGCTGGTTACAGTTTAACTGAAGACAATTCATATTCCCATTACACATGTTCAGATATGCTTGGACAACATGACGATGTGGCAATAGACATCAAATGAGCCAATAGTTTATCAAGACCTTGCTTCCATTGATCATTTCATTCAGAATCTAACAAGGAAGACAAGTTGATTAGAAATTAGCCATAGAATGAAGTACATGTACACACAAACTAACTGTGAGTGTTCAATGTTATATGACACTACAATAAAAAAGTGCTTGATTATGCTGGACAACATCTACTACAGAAAGACTAGACCAGTCATGTGTTCATGGAAAAACTATCAGGCAAAGACAGATACAACATAGCATCAGAACACATGCTTGATTACAACTTATTTTCATAACAACAACAATTGTCTTGAGCTGCTACCACATATTAGAGGCATATCTACGCTATAGCATAGCATCTTAAGTTATCAAAACTCAAAAATAAAAGTGATGACTTAAAATAACACAGCTGAGAAGACGGAAAATCTACTAGTAAACAACATTACCAATGGTTGCATGTTACTAGTTGCTCATAAACCGAGACAAAATAGGCACATAAACTGAATTTAGACTATACATGTTACCTAATGAATATTTTTTTACTAGTGAAGTATGAAACTGCATACCAACCACTCTATTTACAAACTTGATACAATTACTGCTATAACTATTGCATCACAAAAAGAAGCTTAGATACTTCAAAACATAAGCATATCGATTGAGTAATCGGCCTATAAAATGAATGCATTATGTAGACATCAGAGAGCAATCAAGCATTCCCTAAGCTTGCATGTTTGTTTTCTAATTGCAGGCTGTGATAAAACTGACACAAGCCAGAAAAATATATGGAGCTCTTTATCAAGATATGAATAACTGTTTCTGAGATAACAGCGATGACTTCCTATCAGTTTCATAGGGGTACTTACTGACAAAACTGAAGAGTAAATACAACACATGTTTCCCTCATCTCAAGAAGATAAAATCATCCTGCATATTCACATTCAGAACTATTTTCAGAGAGAGAGAGAGAGAGAAAGAAGCAGGACATACTGAATCTTCCTACGGAGCCAAATGAGTCGCACATTGAGATTGTTCAGATTCATAAACACCTCTTTGTTGATGTCTTTTTCAAATATTTCTGCTGCAATAGCGTGTTCTTCATCTGTCAACTCACTCATGTCATCAACGATGTCAAGACACTTTTTAACAGAATATTCTTCCTCACGAACCTTCTTCTCTAGCAAAGCCTCCACTGTCTTCTCCGATTGTGCCTTCTTGTGATCCAAATAATCATCAAGAACAACAGCAACTTGACTTTGCTTACGCTTTTTCCCACTGTGGTCTTGTGTAGAAGCACCAGAAGGTGCTGACTGAGCTTCAGTAGCTTCCTGAGCACCCACACTTGGAGCTGCTACACCAACACCAGTAGAGCTTGCAGCCATAGCACCCATGCTTGTAGAACTTGCAACAACAGCCATATTTACACCAACACTTGCTTCTTGACCCACCCTTGCAGCCTCACAATTCCCTTGTTCAAGATTTTCAGTAGCATGAATAACTGGATTAGTGGACGTGAAGCACAAGTCACCTGTGGCAATGCTCCCTGTTCCAACAAGAAAAGGATGTACTTTCAGATTAGAGGTAAATATATGTCTAAATTACAGTTTTGTTCAAATAAGATGTTAAGATGTTGAGAAATGATAAGCAAAGGATTAGACTGATATTTACCTTCATATAACAATTCATAACTGTTGTAGTGGAGAAACCCTTTCTTACGAAACTTTACCACTTTTTTATGAAACTATTAAATATAACAGAACATTATGTCAGTACACATTTGGTCCACCAGTTACCTTTTTTATTTTGTAAACACAACTGAATTACCTTTTCGATTTTGTCCCACACATTTGGTCCACCAGTTACCATGCCACTTGATGAATCAAAACCTGCCCCACTTTCCTTCCTTGCATCTCTTATAGCTCTATATGTAGCTTTCAGATCTTTATTCTTTTCTTGAAGATGTGCTTTCGTGTAATATGCTCGTGGGAATATCTCACTGAATTTGCGATGGATACTATTCCAGCCCTCCGTTGTCCATCCATTCTGAGTGACAAATCGGTTCTCAACCTTGTGCTGATTTAGAATATCAAGGAAGCCCTTCTCCTGGATATAGTTCCAATTAGCCCTTGTAGCTTCTTCTGCCATAGGAACTATGGTGTGTTTGCATACCCATCATCTACAAGATAAAATTTCCCTTGCGGCACATGAAACCCATTACTAAGGGCAGATCAAAGGACCCCGGCATCTGATGCAGATCCTTCCCATCCACATGAAATGAACGTGAAGTTAAGATTAAAGTCGTAGGCTACCATAACATTCTGAGATAAGGTTCCTTTCCTATTCCGATATGGAGCAGTCCTACTTTCTAAAATAGTGATAGGTACGTGCGTGCCGTCAATGGCACCAATGCAGTTCTGCATGCAAAGAAAGAGGAAATAGGGTATGAAGATAAGGTGAAGATTTAAGAAAACAATAGAAAAGTAATGGTTAGAGAACTATTTATATGGCTGACCTGGAAATAGGGCATAAAGCGACGATCTGATACAATAATGGTAGGGGTTTGGAGTGGACTTGGTTGCTTGATGAACTAATTAGTCAAGGTAGAAATTATGTTGAAAACTTGAGTTATCTTCCTATGGATTGTTTCGCCACTATGCTGAAACCACATATGCAGGTCACTATTGCTAGCGTTATGAGAAAGCATGTACAAGAACATGCCAAGTTGCTCCTCAATACGAACACCTCGTGTGTCCCTTAAAAGATTTTCTCTTCTAAACAAGTCTGCTATGGCTCTAAAGATCTCTGACTCCATCCTAAATTCAACCTTGCATCAAGATTCATGTCCTTCTAAGATGTTTTGAATCTTCACAACGCCAGGAAGGGGAGAAGTATGGACCGACATTTTCTCCTCTTGCATGGCTAAGAATATAGCGGGAATGAGGACAAAGAAAAGCTCATCATCCTCTTCTTCCTCTTGCAATAAAAACTGTCTAGCTTACTCCTCCCAGGAACTTATAGTCTACTATATATGTAGATACAAATATCTCGGTATTAAAAACAAGCAAGAGATAAAGTCCATAGCTAATCAAATTAAAAGCAGCAACGACTAGATCTAGCTCAATCCAATTCACATCTACTTGTACCTCCATGAAAACACAAGTTTATTAATATAGTACAGAGAGAGAGAGAGAGAGAGAGAGAGAGAGAGAGAGAGAGAGAGAGAGATTACCGTGAGGATAAGGAGATGTAGATCGACGAGCACTGACACTCCTGGCTGGATTGTAGGGCAGTCAAGGTAGAGGCAGTGAGCTGCGCGTTGCCAACAGGAAGAAGAAGATAGCTATCTATAATTCAGGCAAGTACCTGCATAAGCAGAGAAAGATAATAATTACAATTTTTATTTCACTGGACATACTATAGTTCAAACTTTTCCTCGTCTCAAGAAGATGAAATCTTCCTGCATATTCACATTCAGAACTATTTTCAGAGAGAGAGAGAGAGAGAGAGAGAGAGAGAGAGAGAGAGAGTGAGGAGGAGGACATTGTTGTAACAACAAAACCATGTTATCTTGAATCAGCACAAACTATAACTCACAAAACATGCACAATGGCTACAAATTTCAAGTACATGGTACTGGGCTGAACATTCTATAAACATAAAAAAACAACTTCAGTTCTCACTAGGGCAGATACTCCACAAATCAAGATAAGTACCAAATCCAATCTCACTAGCAAAAATCGTTTGATTCTGTCACCAGAAACAACATGGCATGAGTATCACTTGTGCCATGACCATGACTTCTATCATATAACATACTTAAAAATGAAATAACATCAGCACTCTTAGGCAAGCTTATCAGTTATAGATTATATATGATGATTGCAAGTTCCAACATCCAAGTTAATAGGTGAATCTAAGATTAGCAAGCAGAACATCCTAATTCGGAGAATGTATTCATCTCAGCACAAGAATAAGATGTGGTGCTTGCAGTGTGGAAAACAACAAGAGTATCTGATTCATAACGAGCACAAAGCTGCACAACGGGAATGCCCCTATGCCATATTTGAAGGAAGGAGCAACGAGAACTGCATCAATCAATTCATACTACTTCACTGTAACCCACCCACTTAATATTTGTTAGAATTTGAAACTGGTACTTCAGCAGTTATCATTGTCAAAATCTACTAATTCAAGGTGGAAAGCCAAGTTGCACCAGTCGTTTCCCAAAAAAGACTTAATTAGCAGCTTAACACTAATATATCACTTAGAATATTCAATTAGCAGCAGAGGAAGGAGGACAATAGATGCATACCCGAGAAGGTTTTTGTTGACAAAATACAGATCTTCACCTCGTACAGCTTCGCAAGCCTCTCCTTCAGCTCAGCCTGCGAGACAGCAAGAAAGTGTCAACTTCAAACTCTCAGCATCTTGGGAGCGTGCAAATGCAAAGGAGATGTAGATCGACTTACCTGCGCAGTGAAGTAGTAGTAGCAAAGAGGGGGGGGGGGGACGGATCCGGCAAGAGACGCCACGGATCAGGTGAGAGACGTCACGGACGAGCTCTCGCACATGGTGTAGGCGACGACCTTGCGAGGTCACGTGTGAGATAGAGGAGAGGCTCGTGCACGGGCGAATGAGAAAATAGACTGCAGCAAGGCAAGGCAAGACGGCGGCGAGGCGAGGCGGCGGAGTCACGCAGCGAAGGGATGGCGGCAAGCGGAGTCGCAAGACGAGGCGACGGCGGCAGGCGGAGTCGCGAGGGGCTTACGGAGAGGAGAGGGCGAGCGAGGTTTCTTTTCCCTGGCTTACAACATGATTTTTTCTATCCTAAGGAAAAAAGCCAAACCCGGGGCGAGCCTTCCCGCGTTGCTGGGCTGCCAAACGCCACGACGGGCTCCCCTGGGCCGCCTTCCCTGTGGGCGGCCTTCCCCGGGATTGGGCTGGGATCCCCGCCGGGAATTGAGTTTCCAAAGGAGGCCTAAGGGACTGCTGGAGCGTGCAGGCCGCAAACCCCTGCTCGGTCGAGCTCGTCGCCGTGCTCCTGTCCACACAAGCATGAAGCATGAAGCATGGGCACAGGCATGTGCGACGCACGGAGCGCCATTCATGGCGGAGTTGTGTTGTCCCCGAACGCCCGGGATCCGCAAGTATTCACACACGCGCATGCGAAGCGGCCGGCTGGGACCAAACAGATCGAGGTTGGTAAGGATAGACAGTTTCGTTCAACGTCGACGAGCGGGATGGGCTGCAGATCCGTGTGCGCCCAGTCCGGTCCCGGTCCCGTGATGATGGAAATCGTGCACGGGCTGATCTGGGACGCCAGCTCCGCGGAAACCTGAGAATGAATGATGACGGAGCAACTCCGCCGCTGATCTGGGACGCCAGCTCCGCGGAAACCTGAGAATGAATGATGACGGAGCAACTCCGCCGCGGTCGCGCTTTCGGTCACGAGGACGGGGGATTTATGGGCGGGAAGGGCACGGGGAACGGTATTTTCGGCTGTCATTCGTTTCGGCGTGCAGCTCCCAACTCCCCCAAAGCCCCAAGTCCTCGGCATGATGACTCCCGTCGCTGTCAAGATCATTGTCGTCGTCTTTAAATCCCGGGCACAGCTTGGCAGTTCAGGATTTAATTAGTACGGCACTATTAACTCCTAGTCCACTCCTAGTAGCTGTTGATGATAGCCGAAATTTTACACGGGAAGCAACGGAATTGGCAAAGGAGCAGTAGGAGTAAAGCTCACACCTCTTGCCTCGGTCCACCACATGATCATATAGTAGTAGTTGTATCATCGAACTCGTCGAGGGCGCGCCGATGCGGCACACTGGTTCGCCCGTGCTTATTGGGATCACGGCTACAAAATTCGCCGCTCCAACTGTCAGCAGAGAAGTATGATATCCTTCTCCTTTTTCTAACAGATCTCACATGAATACACCTGAACGATGGTGTTACTCTACTCATGTCGTGTCAGGTGGGTTTCAGTTCGGTGATTATTGAGTTAGGTGACGGCACTTGTTCGTCGGCTCGAAACCAAAGCATGGGCTCAGGAAGACGGATTTGATGGAGGCCATTGATAGCAGAGGAAAGCGCCATCACAGCTCCAAATCCGGACACCCAGCTGGGGCAACCCAGCGCCGTGGAATCCGGCAAAGAGCGCATCGTCTGGGTAAAAAAAGTACTATACTCAGATAACGAGCAGAATACGGGCTGACACGCAGCTCACAAGCGTCCGTCCGGTGGATCTGCCAACAGCGGCAGCGCTCCCGTGTTCCAGCGGCAGAATAATTTTGTTTATGGCGCCGCGGCTCCACGCCAGAGCTGTAACTTTGCAAGGGTACAGCGTCGTGCCGGCGTCACTGTGCGCCAGTTTCGTGGCTTTGCCTTTGCGACAAAGATAGCGGCCGGCACACTGAGCTAATGGCGCTGGATCGTTTCAGGCCACTAATTGATTGATCGGCGAGTGGCACCCCACTCACTACTGAACAAGATCGGCATGGGGGCTAGGCGAAGCAACATTGTGTGGAGAGTGAGCGATGCAGGGGAGGTGCTACAGTATAACAGTGACTACACGCATGGTATTGAATTGAATTGTCAATGTGGACAATGTTCGAAAACTACAGTTCATGAGGATGGCTGGCCGTGTCTGTTGAGAATTTGGATACATGTACATGTCTATACTGTTTTATTTACAAGACCGTATTGGACATATGTAGTCAGAGATTCGTCAGAAGTACTAGTAACATGAAACTGCTGAAACTTTCATTAGCTTAAGACCCATGCTGCGTATAGAAACAGACATATGGTTGCGTTCAAGAAACCAACTAGTGCAGCTTTGCAGAACTGAAACGACTAAAGCCGTGTGAAATGCCAGTTTTTTTTTAAGAAGCTGGACCTGAACTTTTACTAATCTTCACGCTCGAAAGCAGTGGGGTCCGGAAAACTGCTTTCCAGTGCATCAAAAAGAATCGGAAATCAAGAGCACAAATCGCGCCATTAACAAGGAGTCAAGGACAAGGAATTCGCGCGTTGCCCTGCTTTTCATTAGGCCGGTGCGAACTGTATGTATAACTTGCGCGGCGGGCACCGGGATCCCGCCCGGCACATGCGCTCTGCACGGCACGGTGGGAGAGGAGAGAAAGGCCGGGCCGGCGCAAAAGCGAGCGAAAAAGCCCACCACGGAAATAGTGCGGTGCGCCCAGCCCTGTCGGCCGGGACGCCCCCCGGCGCCGCGTTTATAAACAGGACCCATCCCCGTGGCAGGCAGCAGCGCCTCCGACTCCGAGACGCTCGGCGCAACGCAAGCGCAGCAGAGCAGACAGGCTCACGCACTCCACAGTACCGCGCCACTCCCTCTGCTGTCTGCCTCCTCCCATGGCCGCGCGGATCTTGCTCCTCCCGCTCCTCCTCTCCCTCCTCGCCTCGCAATGCGGGGCGGCGGGTAGGCGGCAGCTGCAGGGTCGGCGCGCGGGTGACGCCGTCAAGTTCGACTTCTCCCCGTTCCTGATCGAGTACCGGAGCGGGCTGGTGAAGCGGCTGATGGGCACCGACGTGGTGGCCGCATCGGCCGACCCGCGCACGGGCGTCACCTCCCGCGACGTGGTCATCGACGCCGCCAACAACGTCACCGCGCGGCTGTACCTCCCGAGCTTCCGCGCCAGCGCCCGGTCCCCGGTGCTGGTCTACTTCCACGGCGGCGCGTTCGTGGTGGAGTCGGCGTTCACGCCCATCTACCACGCCTACCTCAACACCCTGGCGGCCCGGGCGGGCGTCGTGGCCGTGTCCGTGAACTACCGCCTGGCGCCGGAGCACCCGCTCCCCGCGGCGTACGACGACTCGTGGAGCGCGCTCAAGTGGGTGCTCTCGAGCGCGGCGGCGGGGTCTGACTCCGACCCGTGGCTGTCTCGGTACGGCGACCTGGACCGGCTGTTCCTCGCGGGGGACAGCGCGGGGGGAAACATCGCGCACAACCTGGCATTGCGCGCGGGGCAGGAAGGGCTGGACGGCGGGGCCCGGATCAAGGGCGTGGCGCTGCTGGACCCGTACTTCCAGGGCCGGAGCCCCGTGGGCGCCGACGGCGTGGACCCGGGCTACCTCCAGTCCGCGGCCCGCACATGGAGCTTCATCTGCGCGGGGAGGTACCCGATCAACCACCCCTACGCGGACCCGCTCGTGCTGCCGGCGGCGTCCTGGCAGCAGCTCGGCTGCTCCCGGGTGCTGGTCACCGTGTCGGAGCGGGACCGGCTCAACCCGTGGCAGCGCGCCTACTACGCCGCGCTCAAGGGGAGCGGCTGGCCCGGGCAGGCGGAGCTGTACGAGACACCCGGCGAGGGACACGTCTACTTCCTCACCAAGCTCGGAACGCCGCAGGCGCTCGCCGAGATGGCCAAGCTCGTCGCCTTCATCAACCGCGACTAGCGGCGGCGGCGGCGGCGGCGGCGGAGTAGCTCAGTACCTGCTGTGCCTGTGCTGTGCGTCGAGCAGTAACTGCGACAGCATGATTATACTATAGCCAGAGTGTGGTAACTAGCGAGGGTGTGGTAATTAGTAGCGAGCTCCTTTTCTGCTTTTTTTTTTATCTCAGTCCTGGATTACCGGTCGATTAAATTACTATACGTTGGTGTTGGTGTTGTGTTCCTCCCCCCAGCAACCGTCCGGATGGAGAGGGGGACCGGTGCTTGTTTCGGTCGCGTTTCATTGACTAGAGAGTCCACACGCAGCTACTACAGTAGTAGTGTGCAACGCTGACGCGGCGGTAGCTGGCCATTGCCGCTGCGTGAGCTACTAGTTTTTACGGTACCGTCCGTATAGTGTCGCTCTACTACTACTTCAAGTACCTACCTACTGCGTTGTGTAATTTTTGTACTGCTACTGTTGCTATGCGGTGGTGAACGGCGATCTATTTACTGGACCGGTGAAACTTTTCTCTGTTGCGGCATAGCAACGCCATGTGCCAGCGGGCCAGCTCCACGGAGGGAGAATCATGTCCCTCGCGCCGTCCAATTTTTTTCTCTTCGGGGAGTGCGAGCGTGTCAGTGTGCTTCCCACAATCGGATCGGGGGTTCGGGCGCCGGTTTGGACTTGGAGTTTGCGTGTTCGGCCGGCGCGAGGCGAATCAAAGTCTTGCGGCTGCGGGCGCACTCCCGCCCGCGAACATGGTGCTATTCGTGGACCACGGAGCACGGCGGGCACCGCTCCTGCTTTGCTTTTGAGACCCGGCTCTTCGTACAGCAACGGCATGTTTCGTGCACAGCATGCTAATTCTGTTCTTGTGCAAGACAGCTTTCGGATCCAAATGCTCGTATCGTACGTACGCGCTGGCCAGCTATCAAGCCTTGCCGAACGTTCAGGGCCACATGGGGTGTCTAATTAGCTGCACGCCTCGGTGCTTTTGAGCTTGCACGAATATCTGCTACCCGGCTTGCTTTAATCCATAAAACCTGGTTCTGGACAGCGGGCCGCCGGCGCTCGCATTTCCAGTCTGAAATTGGTTCCAGACAGTGGGAATCCGCTGCGAGCGAGTTTTTTGGTGCCACATTTCCCGTCTGAAATTGGCTCGGAAATGCACGCTGCCGGTGACTGCGGCGGGGAACGGGCGGGCAGCCTCTCGTGGCCTCCGTGTCTTCCTGGCCCCGGCCCCGCCCTTCCATTATTTTCGTCCCGTGCCACTGCATCGAGCTCTGCACCGAGCGGTAGCGTCAGCGCGTACGGCGGGGCGCAACCTCGCCGTCTCGTCGTTGTTACTGTGCCGTCCGTGGCTTGGCAGCAACTATTATGGAGGGGTAACATTAACAGCGATCGCAACGCGACGTGCAGGACCGGATGCGGCGCAGCTTTTACTCTTGAGGAAGGACGGAGGGGAGCCATGCGGTCACGTGGCGTGTCGAGTAGCGAGAGCGCGGGCCCCATCTCGGCGTGCTGCCCTTGCGGTCTCGGCAGGCGCTCGGCGTCGGCGCGCATGTGACCGTCTTTTTCTTGGGTTCTTCTTCGCCGTTGACGGCCTCGGTCGGCGCCCGGCCGCGACGGCGGTTCGGTCCCTTTGTTTACTGAGATCCTCGCGCCGTGGGGAAGGAAACATGGAATCGGAAGGGGGTGGTCACACACTGACACGCGTTCTCGCTTAGCATGTTTCAGGCAAGGGATTAGAGATTCTCTCCTTCGTTACTCTTTCTTTTATCGAGTTAGGTTGTGGGAATGGTGTGGCTCTTCACGTGCAGTGCATCACCAGCTATGGAAAGGAGGATGAGCGGGTGCTGATGAAGTGATGAGTGCTCAAATCTGGCACTGACAGAGCGGCACGGGTGGGACCGTGCGTGAAAGGGCAGGCGTCGAACAATTGTGGGGGGGCTGTGAGTAGTCCTGTCCAAACGGGCCGGGCCTAGTGGGCCAGCCCGAAGCACGGAGAAAAAAGCCCTGCACGGCCCATACAATTTCGGAATAGGGCTTTCTTACTAGGACGGGCTTTTAGTTGGGCTGTCCAGGATGTCGTCTAACCCACGTACTATTTTCTAACTTACCGGGCTTTCGTAGCTTTGGACCTTGATCCGAGTCCACATTCGTTCGCAGGACTAGTTTGTTACTCGTACTCATTTGCTGCTCAACAGCTAATTTCGCACAAATTTGATGTACTCACTCTGAAATGCTAACAACACTGTCACCTGTCATGCACAAATTTGATGTACTCACCATCTGGTTTATTCAAGATTTGAATAAAAGAACTGGCCAGGGGGTAGAGAACTAAAATATACTATATATGTCTTAGGTTTCTACTTTTGTCCTTGGCCTTCAACGATTTATATTTAAATTTCTTCCTTGGCCTTCCACGACACTTGCATGTATGTCTTGATCTCCTAAAATATATGCTTCACCAACAAAATATATATAGCGGTAAAAGAAATAACACCAAAACATAAACTAAGTAATACGAAAATTCCTAAAGATAAATGGTTCTATTACGAGTACCTCCAAAGGAAAAAGAGAGACCACTTCACAGCTGAAATAGATATTATAATATTAATCGAACTCCAACTTTTTTTAAAAAAAACAACTATTGTTATATATACAACGTGCATAGTATTTTTTGAAATCATGGAAACTTGCTTGAAAGCCTGGAATAAATAAGGTGATGAACTTAGACCATGTCAAGAAGTTCGGATTTGAATGTTTGTCGACCCAATCGAAGTCTGAGCTTTATGACTGGCCATTCACCAAGTATCTTAGTTGCAATAGGCAATAAAACTGGTAGAAAGCATGTTGCAACAGCCAACCGTGGGGCGCGAGGGGCTAAAACTGTGTATAAACCGGTCGTGAAAGTTGTGATGGTCGCTATGTATGCAAACCACATAAGCTTCCTAGTAAAGGACTTATAGTATAGCAAGAACCCAAGATCCTCCCACCTTGCTGTGACACATACGAATGCAACAGCAAGTGAGGAGCACATTGCTAAGATGTCCGAGATCAAGAATGCTTGAAATGCCAGCTTCCTTGCCATGACTGGAAGTCCCTGGCTTTCAACATCATTACTGTATCCTCCAGGCAAGGTGAAAGCAGCTGCGAAGGTAATAGTCGCCATAAGAATTGCTACTAAGGAAGTGCTGCTGGTGTATGTTTGTGTTAGTGACCTAACATCATTCTTTGCTTCATTAGTTACTCTTTCATTGGCGCGTAGATGAAGGTTATAGAGCGAGGTTGTATCGTCAGGATCAGCTTTCAGCATAATCATGTACACTTCATTCTGCATGATGAATGTACAAAAGGAGTCATAGTACAATATTTCTGGAGGAAAAGAATAAATAGAATGATAGTACGTGTGTTGCATAGTACCATTTATGATTCAATAAGAGAAGTTTTAGTGATAGTACGTGTGTTGCATAGTACCATTTATGATTCAATAAGAGAAATTTTACTATCTAAAATTTAGTTTTGAGAAACTATAGGCTAATAGTTTGTGGCTAATTTCATAATTACACCATTATAAATGATTTATGTTTATTTTTATAATAAAAATCTAACCCTATCAAATCATTAAAATGTCATTTGATCTTTTTAAAATATAAAAACATCAATTATTAATCATATTACTAATTTATTTTTATTCATGACAATATAAAATAATTATTTCAAATCTAAAAAATATTATTTTTTATATTACCCTCAAAATGATAAATTATTGGCCAGTAGTTATGTGTTTAGATATCGAATCTAAACCATTGAATTAAACTATTGACTAATAGTTTTTTAAAACTAATGGCTAATATTTTGAACAATAAAACTCCTCAATAATAAATGTAGGAATAAAAGAAACAACCACAACTGCTCTTAACTGTTAAATATTAATTTGCCACTTTAGCCGTTCAAAAAGGAATATATATAAGCAACATTCTTTCTTGTGGATATTAAGTGTTAACTCTTTGATTTTATTTATTATATTGCCTTCTGTACAAGAAGTCAAATAAACAATGTTCTTTGCTGTGTTCAAGCTATCCAACGAGAACGTTCAGAAAATGGAAATTGGTTGTGTGTGTGTGTGTGGGGGGGGGGGGGGGGGGGGCTTAATTCACACTTGACTTGAACTCCACCAAAGTGTTCATGCAGTATGACATGTGTTATGCCGAACATGTAGGACGCATTAACTATAGTGAGAAAGGTCATGACTCATGAAAGCTATACTCTTGTATGATGGATGCCACCCTTTTTAATAACCTTACTATACCCATGCTTTGAGCCTAATTCATACACAAGTGTTCATCCTTCCCATCCCATGTGTTAAAAGGGGAATATTAAGTGACTTTTTAATTTTTTTAATTTATGCGAGACCAAGATTTGAACACATATATGTAGTCTCTTAGAGAACTGAGCTGAGTTGTACACCCAACTCATGCAGGTTCGATCCCTAGAGACGCACCTTGAGTGTCTCACCAGACATTTATTTCTTGGTTGGGAGACCAAGTGTCTCCTCACTTGGTAAAGGCAGCCAATGAGTTCAACGCTTGTCCAGAACTTGTAGCTCATCTCCTTCTTAAGTCAGTATCCGGGTAGTAGACACCGGGTATTTTTAAAAAAAGAAAAAAAATATGTAGTCTTACATTGGAAAGGACTTTACCACTATGCAAATAGCATATTCCCAAATATTTTTTTTATTATATTCTCTTAACAATTCTCTTTGTGAAGCTAATAACATGAATCGGCAAAGTTTATGCACTGTTAGTCTGCTACGTAGTGTAAACAATTAATTTGTGCTAGAACTTCGAAAGTCTGATTGAAGAGCAGTACATCAAATAGTTAGCTCTTATAAAGAATATAGCTTACTTGTTCTGGTTAGAATTTACATACCCACTTTATGGTCTTGGCATACTGTAGTGCTTCATGCAATTCCCAGGTTGCTGCCCTACTATTACCGCCAAGCACAGTCAAGTCTATGTCTTTGATGACGAGTAAAGCAGCAACTACATTCGGATTGCAACTTTTGACTGCGTGATGCAGGGCAGTTTTTCCATGTGCATCACGCATGTTAATGAGATTCCGAAGTTGTGGAGATCGCAGGATGAATTGTACAAACTCCACTTGACCTTGACATACAGCTTCATGAAGACATGTCCATCCATTTGCTGCAGAAGAGGGGGTATCTGGACAACGTTTGAGAAGCTCCCTAGCAGCAGCAACATGGCCCCGGGTTGCGGCAGCAAAAAGAAGAGGAGCGCCTTTCGTGGAAATCGTATAACCTAATGACCAATCATGCTTCAACAATACTCCTAGAACATCAACCTTGTTCCAAATTACAGCCAGATTCATTGGTGTATGTTTACTATCATTCTCTTCTCTTGCCAGCTCAGGACGTCTCTCAATAATCATTTTAGCCATATCAAAGAAAATCACGTCAGGAACAATAAGCAAGCACAACGTGCAAAATTCAATTACTAACGATAATATTGAGAATAATGTACAATCATGGTAGAGACATAAGTTTTCTGTGCATCCTACTATCCTGTATCCCAACGTAGTTTGCAGATCTCACCAGTATTGCCACGTTTCACGGCACCATGAAGAGCATTGTAGCCGCAGGCTCCCGCATGAGAAGAATCAGGGGTGTTCAACAGATTCTTGACAACATCTGTAAAACCTCTCATCACGGCGATGAACATGGGCGACTCCCCGTACTTGTTTTCAGCACGCGACAGTGAAGGCTCTGCTATTATTAGCTCCAACGCAAGGTCCTCGTGACCGCTGCGAATGGCATGGTGCAGGGCGTTAAATCCATTATTGTCTTGCCTCAAGACTGCCGCACTCAACTTCTGTTCACGACAGATTTTGAGGAAATACGAGGCCAAAGAGAGATGGCCGCTTGTCACGGCAGTGAGCAGCGGTGTCTCGCCATTCGAGTTGATGGCAGCAAGGAGGGACTGGTCCCGTGCCAGGACTTCCCTGCAGAATTGCTCGCGGCCATGGATGGAGGATATGTGAAGGCACGTGTTCCCCTGCTGAGTAGTTCCATGTAGCACACCAGGAATGTGTTCTCCTGCTGAATATTCTCCGGACATGGCTATTTGGAGGAGCCCTTCGTCCATCGGTGCTTCTCCTGCCATGGAAAAAGAGCTGTGCTCCTAATAGGAAGAGAACTTATCCAGCCTCCCAACGGGTGGGAATTTGTTGTGCACAAATTCTATGCTAATATAATGAATGAAGAAGAAGTTCAGCGAAATGGGGATAAAATCTGAGATAGCGCGTACCTCATGTACAAGAACGGAGCAATACTAGACCGAAAAAAAGAGAGTTATATAACGTTTCATGGTGTAACAAGAACTTAAAATGTTTTGGAGTCAACCATCCCGGCCATTCGTTGCGTCAATTACTAGCAATAGTTTCTTTCGCAAAAAAAAAAAAAAGAGTAACAATAGTTTAATTCAAAATTCCGATTGGAGAAACTCAGGCTCTGTGGGAAGATCATGACGCAGCCCAACAACAGAACCGCCAATTAGTCAAAGTGCAAATAATTTTCATAAAAAGGTTGATCACATTACTTTCTTTCCATCCAATTTGGAATATAGAGAAAATAAAAAGTTGGTGGCTTATTGAAATATATAATTACCTTGACAAAGTCATGTTGACATGTGGTATTTCTTCAACGGTCGACATAGTTGCATGATGACCTATTTCTTATTCATTTTCCACATATTCTGATAGTTATAGTAAATTTCTTGGAAGTAGCTTAAGAGAAGCCAAACATACGACTTTTTGGTATGTAAGACTGTTTAGTTACTTTATACTTTGTAATAATCTTGAATAATGGTTGTATGCATCAGATGATGCAAATGACCAGAACTTACCGCCACATGACATATGCCTTGGTTAGGTGTGTTCTAATAAAGACAGGAAGCACCGTGAAAGCATCCACACTTAAACCATGAGATCTCAGAGATTTTGTAACTGTTACTCATGTTCAATTTTATAGTTCAACCTTTTTCCCTAAGGCAACAAACGGATCACATTTGGGAAGGACCTTATGATTCCTACTCAATTTCAATCGGCCGTTGAGAGTGTTGTCTAGCGCCCATCTATTTTCTACCTAACTGGGCTTTTCAGAGTATTGCACCTTGATCCATGGTCACATTCGTTCGCAGGACTTGTTTGTTAGTCGTATTCATTTGCCGCTGAACAATTAAATTCACACAAACGATTCTAAAAAAAATAAGAAAGTTAAATTGACACAATTTTGATGTGCTCATTCTGAAATGCTGAAAATACTGTCACCTGTCATGGCTCTCTTGCTACACTGATAAACACACACAAAATAACACTCGAATGATTGCAAAGAAAGAGGTCAGACCACCCTCGGGTTTACTCAAAATTTGAACTTCAAATCCAACCAGCTCAGCTGTGGCACCAAACGCGCAAGTGCGCGTGCGCCGTTCACTGATTCACCCGTTCCGAGCTGAGGCGACGGCGACGAACGACACGACGCGGTCCATGAGCTCCTTGGCCTTCTCGCACTCGGGCTTCTCGAGGAAGAACAAGTGCCCCTCCCCTTCCGACTCGATCCACGCCGCGCTCCCGCGCCACGGGCTCGTCGACAAGGCGGCGTAGTACGCCCGGGCCCTGGGCGTTGCCCAGTCCTCCGCGCCGGCGCACACGAGCATCCGCTCGCACCGAAGGTTCTCCAGCCCCGGCGCGCCCGGCGCCGTCGGGTTCATCCGCGGGTCGTCCGCGCCGCCGCCCGCGCCCGGGCACGCGAACTCCCAGATCGTCGCCATGCCCTTCGCCATCACCTCGTCCTCCCCCTCCACGAGCGTGTTGCCCCCGAACCACGGGTGGAGGAGAATCGCGCCCTCGATCCTCGGCGCCGAATTATCGGACGAGGACGCCAGCCCGATCAGGACGTTGTGGACCATGTTCCCGCCGGCGCTGTCGCCGGCGAGGAAGAGGCGGCCGAGGTCGCCGTGCTCCGCAATCCACTCGTCCTGCGCGGAGGCCGTCCACTGGAGCGCGGCCCAGGCGTCGTCGTAGGCGGCGGGGACCGGGTGCTCGGGCGCGAGGCGGTACTCGACGGAGACGGCGAGCACGCCCGCCGCGGCGGCGAGGGAGGACACGTAGCCGTGGTACCCCGTGGAGAATGCCGACTCGATCAGGAAGGCGCCGCCGTGGAAGAAGACCAGGACGGGGAGCTTCTCGCCGGAGGAGGAGAGGTCGGGGAGGAAGAGGCGCGCTGAGAGGCCAGAGCCAGGGTCGAGGACGACGTCCTTGGACGTGACGCCGGTGGCCGGGTCGCGGCCGGGCGGCACGAGCGTTGGGATGTGGAGGCGGTCCATCTTCCCGCTCCGGTAGATGCGGAAGGCGTCGCCGTCGAGCACTACCTCGTCGGCGTGGGACTCCATGGCCGTGTGACCGATTGAGAAGGTGGTTCGTCAATGCAAGTTTGTGGTGGCAAGGCAACAGGAAGCTGCAGCTGGATCCCCTCTATCCTCTTTGCATATCAATCTGCCCCAGCCATCACATGACTGCAACAACGTGATTAGTTTCAGCAATATATTGCAGATCCAAATCGGTTAGAACCACTTGAGATTTCAGATGCAAAAAGCACCTAACTTGCTTTGCCTCTACTTAAAGGTAGAGTAACATATTTTACACTGACGTGCAGATAAAATAGTAGATATAGAAGACGACATCGCTGCCTGTCGATCCAGTGATGTCTGATAGAGTGATAGTACGACAATTCACGGCTCTGTTCCACTGACGCCTCATGACACCGAGGCAGTTTCCTTCATTTTTATTTTCCAAGGGAGTTTACTAATCTTTGGCGTTCAGTGCAAAACGAAAACAAGTGAAATCTGCAGAGCGGCGGCTCGTGAACTCGCATGGTTTCAAACTCTCCACTAAAGGAGGCTTATCCTACGCTTTAAAAAAATTCCATATGATTAGCGTTTTTATTCGTGAACTTTGGGGCCCGAAAGAGCAGATGGACTTGCCCACGCAAGCCGACGTAGATTGGGCCTTCGATAGGGCGCTACGTGGGCTGTGTAGCTGCTAACTCAAGAAACCGTCCACAAACTGTGTCAAACACGGTGTTCGTACCGCCTCCCGTCTCCAACAAAAAAGACGACGACGAAGGCGGTTTCTTACCGTGTAAGTCGATCTTGTCGCCGGCGGCCGCAGAAGCTACTTCCTAGGTGATGGAGGCGCAAACGCAGCAGACAGACCGTCCCGAGCAGGAGCAATGGATGGCGCGTACGCACGGGAAAGCGCTCGCGGCGTGGGAGGAGGAGTTGGCGGAGGCGAAGGATAATCCGCCGACAGACCGTCACGCATTGCAGGCTGCCGAGTTCCGCGGGTCCTGGGAGTCTCTCTGGTCCGATGATTTCGGCAAGTTTGAGGACACAAGTGAGTCATCTCTACTGTCATTGTTAATTTTTGCTGCTGCTGGATTCTATCTATCGTTAAAATAAATTCACTTCAAACTGATCATGCTTCCACAATTAACTATGTGCAGCGAAGATCCCTTCCATGCGTTTTACAGATAATCCTGCGCCACTTTTCACGGCGCGTGTCTGCCATACTGTACAGATCTTCTCGGTCAGAGTCGCGGGAGTAAGAGATGGCTTGCAGTGGCCGCTCCATGTGTTCGGTACGGTTGCCATACGTGACGCAGTTGATCGCAATCGTAATATTATCTTCCACCGCAAGAGGGATAATTGCCAAACCCTCAACCAAGAGGTTCAATACCATCTCTATCTTGGATTATAATTAATTATTTATTTAATTGTTGTGTTGCACTGCTGCCTAAAGTACCAATCACAATTCTCTTTCAACTTCCGGTTTCCATATGCCTTCAATACTCGCTACTTTCATCATCTTAGTTTCTCTCACCCAATCATTCAGTCAGTTACGATCTTTCATTGTTGTGCGTATAAAATAGATGGTTTTACATTTGTGATCAGATTTTATTGCTTTCTAGAAACTACCCGTGTGGCCTTGTCCACAGGAATAAACTTGTTTGTAAACAAAATAATCATTTGTGCCTGTTACTACTTGCTTTTGCATCAGAATCATTTATTTAGACTGCTCATACCTAATTTGTACACAAAATATTAATAGACATAAGTGCATAGTAACTAATTTGGTACATCAACTGAAGTTGGTGCCCCATAATGTAGGTGGAAGATGCGCTGGTCTTAAGCAAAGATTTGCTTGCAATACTTTCATATTACTATCATGGGGTTCCCACAATGCATATATGGAGACATTTGGAGTCCTTTTTCTTATTGTGTTTGATCGTCTTGTTTTTTTTTCATGTTCCGGCATAACAGTTTCTGGATTATTTGCAAAACAATGTATCATGAGGCGTGCTTTTGTGCACAACGTATCCCCTTTATTTTGCTTATGCATTAAGCTATTTTTTGTTCTCCCATCTCGGTCTTGCGTACGTTTTTTTGCTTATGCATTAAGCTATATTTGAACTTTTTTTTTATTCAATATAGTTCTCTATATAGATTACGCTGTTCAATATCTCTTCTTTAGCCCCAATTATGATTTATTTCTTGTTGTTGCATACAGGATCCAAATTTGAAACTGACAGGCCCTACTCGTGCTGTTGCGATGGTATGTCCTGTGACCTTTGAGGTTGAGCTGGCAGTGAAAGGAGCTAGTGAATCTGAGGATAAAAACTTGAGCTATCTAGCTGTGGAATTAATTCGTCCAACTTGGGGTGATTCAAGCCTGCTTATTAGAGATTACACTAGCAAGCTTAGCACACTGGAGCTTACACTTGGTCATATTTTTTACTCTGTGGAGGCTACAATAAGTGTGCAAGTCATTGGTGGGTCATGGCATGGTTACCGCTGTCAATTTTCTGCTTGTACTGAAAGTCTCAATCAGGAAGTGTTGTTGCTTGATTCTGGAGACGAGGAAATGCCTGTTACTGGTGACGGCAGGATCGAGCTTTCCAGGAAGGTGGCTTCTGTTGAACATAAGGGAAAGTTGAAGGTCTTTGTCAAGGCATGGCATGGTGATTACCTTCTCCTGCAAGACAAAGTTTTCATAGCTAAGGAAGCAGGTAGAAGCCATAGAAAGCTTGATGTTGGCTTCTGTAAATTTAAAATCACCGTTGCTTGGTCGCTTGTCACGGTTGATTATAATCCTAAGAAAAGTTTACTTTAGTTGTGGGAAGTAATAATAATGCCTACCAAGGATATAGTATCCTCCTCTTTCTGGTGAAACAAAATGGATGCGCTCCCACATTCAGAAATGTATTCCAGATACTCCATTCCGAAATTGTTGTCGTTAGGACAGCAAGATTAGTGCAAATTTGCACTAATTTTGCTGTCCTAACGACAGCAATTTTGGAATGGAGTAAACCACAAAATTCATACTGGGCGAAATTATATTAGATATTTAAAAAATACATTGAATGGTACAGTCACCTACTGACTACACGATCAGGGCAACATCAAGCTAAACGAGGAACTATGTATTACACCAACCGTTACATATCAACCCATTTGATCTTAAGACTGCATGGCGTCATCTCCATCTGCTTCCCCAGCTGCAATTTCATGGAACATGTACTGGCTCTGATACTCCATCAGGTACTGTGTTGATCTCTTCACGTCAAGGAAGAGTCCGTAGACCCGGCTAATATCATCTATCTCCACCACCTTACCGTTGCGTTTCTGGCAGGCTAACGCTGCAGAAGTTATCAGATTGATCGCATACCTCAGGGATGTTTCCACGCCAATCTTTGTGAGAAGGACCTTGGCTTCCCCAGACATTTCCACATCCTCTTCGTCACACCTGATGTCCAGGATCTTGCGAATGTCGTCCTCTGTGTATGGCTGTGTCGTGACGATCAAGAGACGATCAAGGAAGTCTGGTGGTATCCCATGAGGTGATCGGTAGTTTGTCCCACGGATTGATGTGATCCCACGGTTTGTTGCAATTACAAGGATTGGAGCCATATCGTTTTCCAAAGCACGATTTAGGAATGAGAAGCATTCGATATCGAGCATGTGGACTTCATCAATGAACAGAACACCAGGAACAATCTCAGCCTTTCCTTCCTCCCTCCACTCAGCAACTTTTGTGTCAATCTGCTCTCGTACCTCTGCACGAATTTCACCAGTATCACCAGTGAACAATGCAAGAAAACCCTGTGTCCTGCACAGAAAAGAGCAAGATAACAGAAATAAGTTGGCTAGTTATTTCACCTTTCACACTCAATAAATTACGTCTGAAACCCAGCAACATTCTGAATCAGGTGCAGCAATCCCAACAAAACAGTATCCTCTAATTGATTTATAGGATCACAACAACAACAAAAATTGTAGGGAAGGGTTTTAGTAAAAAAATTAGATCACAATCACCTACAGGTATCAATGTCTGCATATATATGCAAGGTGTACGTTTGTGGGTATCTTTGTAGCTTATGTTTGAGCATAGGGTCCATGCACATAACAACTTCAACTGTGACAATTTGAACTAAGAGGGTTAACTTATTCTCCCAAAGCCTTGTCCTGAACTTGAGCCCCTAACCCAGAGTTACAACAAGATCTAGCATAACCTTTTATTTTACTAGATAGAGTTACTGGACTCTGCTGATATAGCATATAAACATACAACATCCATTTATGAACAAGGAAAAAGAAAAGGAAAAACATACCGCTCTCTTTTTGCAACCAATAAAAATCACTTCAGAGGTTTTGAGCTTAGTGCCCTTTACTTATGTCATATAAATGGACCGTCTTTTTCAATGGAATGACAATCTTTAGGGATGCTTTATATCAATAGATCAAACTCTATTCCCAACTGAATTTCCTACATAAGTCTCACTTCTATGGATTTAATAGATATGAATTGCATGGAATCAGAACCCAGGGTACAACTGCTCAACCGCATCATCAAATATTATATATGAGCCAGAGTAGGCAGCAATTTAGCATCATATGCATATCATGACGGCTTCAACATGCTATAGGTCAATTTCCCCAACACATCAATCAAACAAAATCATGTCACACAAACATGTTAAATTTATCTTGTTATTATTACTATTATTTAGGAAACTGATTACATGAGAAATGGCCAAACAGACTACAGTTTCCATCTAATTCCTGTCAATAGCTGGAGCTAACAGGGTTTGCCTGCTGCTTTAGAAGATCTAGGCCATTTATTTTTTCAACTTATTTGTATTGAGTATTGAAATGTAAAACATAAAGCCATTAAGCCCACAAGTTGCTGCCAAAATATTTTTCAAGAATGGAAGACCAAAGTAAACCAGCTCCAGCTTGTGCAGGTTAAGCAATCTTCATATTTGATTCTACGATGGGTGATCATTTGCAGACACTAAAATTGATGCTATGAAAAAATATGCATGGTTGCAACAAACCTCAGGAGCTTGCAATGAAACACTAGCAATTTTTTAGAGAAACTTTTACTGGTATATGTTTTCAAGTTGTTGTGACCAGCTATGAAATCCGCCAAGCGCCCAGCCGTACCCGTATCCAATACAATGGGATACGGGGATACATGGCGATACGGCTGATATTCCTGACACACGTAAAGCTTCATCAAAGCAAGTATCCATGGCAATTTTCAGAGTAACCCCAAGAGAAACTGCTAACTAAGGTCATCAATCGAACTAGCTGAAGATGTCAAATGAACTAGGGGTGATAATATTCACTTTTATGTCTTTTCTCCAATCCATTTACCTAAATTTAGTAAGATTTAAGTATATATTTGCCATGTTGGCGTACCCTTGTTTTCGGGCAGCTACCGTATTGACATATCCACGCGCCATATCGCTGTATCGGTATCCCCATGTTGGAAAAACATAGGTGACCAGCAAGAGGTGATAGCTGATTAGCATCAGTATATAGTACACTGAGGATACAATGCAAATTCCCTAGAACTGCTGAATTAGGTGAGTTTGCTAGCAGTACAAGCATATGGTCCAGTCTAATCTAAGGCACAGAAAGAATTCATGGGAAGGGTACGAGCATACCTGCTATTAATGACATCAATTTCATGTAATGTGACGCAGTGCACAACCTCCTTGCGCTTCTGGAGCTCTCCCTCAGGACACTTGACAAACTTGGTGTTGGGGCCAACAGCATCGTAATCCCGCGACCTACCAATGGAGCGGCCAAGCTTGGTAACCTTCCCGGAGGCCTTGTCAAGCGCAATTACATCCCCGCTCTGCACCTTCTCTTTGCCAAGAGCCTCAATCATCTTACCACCAAGCTCGTAAACCGTCTCCATGTCTGTCGTCTTCAGCGTGAGGCGCCCGGTCTTCCCGGGCGCAGTAGCGCCGGACGCGGCAGCCGAGCCGGCGCCAGACAAGGGACGGTCGATACAGATCTCGACGACCTCTCCCTCGATAATCTCCGCCTCCTCCTTGATGCGAACGCCGATGGAGCGGCGTAAGGCCTGCGTGAGCGCCTCGGTCTTGGAGAGGTCGAGAGAGAAGAGCTCCGAGGCGGCGACGGAGGCGAATGGCGTCTCGGCGCCGAGCGACTTGGCGATGCCCATGGCGAGCGCCGTCTTGCCCGTGCCGGGCTGGCCCGCGAGGAGCACGGCGCGGCCGGCGATTTTTCCCTGGCGGATGAGCTGGAGGATGAGTCCCGCGGCGCGACGAGCGTGGAGCTGCCCGACCATGCCCTCCGAGGCCTCGCGGGCCTCGAGGGACGAGTCCAGGCCCAGCCCTCGGATGTGGGAGTGCGCCCCGATACGCTCAATTCGCGTCAGGTCCCGGCTCTCCGACAACCGCTTGAGCTCCGCCATGGTCACGTCACACGACGCCGCCGCTTCGGCGTTCCGCTTTGACGATTGCGGTGGCGGCGGCCGGCCGAAGGCAAGGTGAGGTTTTAGGTCGAAGAGCGGGGAACGAGGTAGGGTCAGCGGCTCGGTTGGTTGGAACTTGGAACTTGGAAGATGGAAGGCGGCTATGGGCTAACGTAAAAAAGAAACGCTGTCGGCCCAATATTATTTCGACCCATTCAGTACAACCAGGCCCAAATTTTCAGTCCAGCCCAGCTAGTACATAACAGATGTTACGAGCACGCACTTACGCAGGCAGCATATGCTCTCGTCACCGGAAGACCCTCTAGAAAACGGTGACTTCAGAAAAGACGCCGGTCATCATTTGTGCCAAAACCTAAGAATTATCAACAGACAAGAGCAATGCGGACTCACCAAAGTCTCATTTCGCCGTTGACACGCTAGACTCTTTTAAGACTCCCAAACGCATAGGGACCGCAGAAGGCAGCGAATTTTCTCTGAAACAAACAACAAATACGAACCAAGTGTCCAAAGTACAAGTCACACACAATCGTCAGTCATGGAACCCGGCGCCGACGAGGTAGTGTTCGATGCTCCGGAGCACTTCCGCATCTACAAGAGCGGAAGGATAGATCGCTTCCACCGACCGGTGCTCGTGGACGCGGGCGTCCATGATGCCACCGGCGTCGCCTCCAGGGACGTCGTCCTCGACGCCGGCACCGGCCTCTCCGCGCGCCTGTTCCTTCCCAACCTCCAAGGCAATCCCAAGAAGAAGCTCCCAATCCTCGTCTACTTCCACGGCGGCGGGTTCATAATCGAGTCGGCCGCCTCCACCACGTACCACAACTACCTGTCCTCCCTCGCCGCGACGGCCGGCGTCCTCGCCGTGTCCGTCGACTACCGCCTCGCCCCGGAGCACCCGCTCCCGGCGGCCTACGACGACTGCTGGGCCGCGCTGCGGTGGGCCGTGTCGTCGGCCCGGGACAACGACGACGAGTGGGTCGCGGCCCACGGCGACGCGGCCCGCGTCTTCGTCGCCGGCGACAGCGCCGGCGGCAACATCGTGCACAACGTTCTCGTGAGGATGGCGGGCGACGAGCTGGCGCCGCGGATCGAGGGCGCGGTCCTGCTCCACCCGTTCTTCGGCGGGACCGCGGCCATCGACGGGGAGACGGAGCGCGCGGTCGAGATCGCCGTCAAAGTATGGGGATTCGCGTGCCCCGACGCGGTCAACGGCGCCGACGACCCGCGGTTCAATGCGGCGGCGCCGGGAAACGCGTCAAGGCTGCAGCATCTGGGCTGTGACCGGATGCTGGTGTGCGCGGCGGAGAAGGACTGGCTGGCACCGAGGGTCCGCGAGTACTACGGCGCCGTGACGGCGAGCGCGTGGCGCGGGAGCGCGGCGTGGCTGGAGACGGAAGGGGAGGAGCACGTCTTCTTCCTGCTCAAGCCAGAGTGCGACAGGGCCAAGGCGCTCATGGACCGCGTCGTGGCGTTCATCGCAGCGGCATGAGTCGCGCTCGATGCCTCAATAATATCATGTTGTATGCAACCACAGGCTTTTCCTTTTTTTTTTTGTTTGGTCATTACAGTGAATAAGTGGAGGAATTACCACAGTACTTGTATGGAAAATCGTTTATTGCCCTTTGCGACTGAACTACAACTGCGATTCCAAATTTTTCAACTTCTTGTGTTTTTTTTTGTTATTTAGAATTATTTAACTTTCTTGTGTTGGGTGTTGGCTTTTGATGTAATATTATCAGTCACCGTTTGACGAATGGTCACCAAACTTTGTAGCGGACGGAATTCAAATGCACAAAAATACACCTCACAAATTTAACTCAAACTCTCACTGAAAGGTGGTCATTTATCGTAGATTCATTTCAAAATTGAGCTGGCGAGGGGGGCATGGTCCCATGGCCTTAAAGTTCGCCAGTGCACACAATTACACCGTTCTGGTGCAACTCTTATGTATCAAAAAAAAAAAATACAAGAACAAGAAAAACAGAGAGCTTTTAGCCTCCGGGTGCCGGGTAAAATCATCTCACTTCACACACAAAAGATATCAACATTACGAGACATAAGAATTAACGACAGCAGTTGCGGATTCATCAAAGTCCGTTCACGCTGGAGCTATTTAAGATTTCTAGGTGCATAGTAATAACCACAGAAGGCAAACAATTTTTTTTTCTGAAACATGGCGACAAATACGAGCCTATTCCCATGGGTACCAGTTAGCCAGAGCCACGCTGACATCCATCCAGCCACTATGGAACCCGGCGCCGACGAGGTGGCAGCGTTCGACTACGCTCCGGAGCACTTCCGCGTCTACAAGAGCGGAATGATAGATCGTTCCAGCCGGCAGTTGCTCGTGACCAAGGGCGTCAATGATGCCACCGGAGTGACCTTCAAGGACGTCGTCCTCGACGCCGGGACCGGTCTCTCCGTGCGCCTTTTCCTGCCCAACCTCCATGAACAACATCCCAAGAAGAAGCTCCCGGTCCTCGTCTACTTCCACGGCGGCGGGTTCATCACCGAGTGGTCCTTCTCCGCCACTTACCACAACTACGTCTTCTCCCTGCCAGTGGCGGCCGGCGTCCTCGCCATGACCGTCGACTGCCGCCACCACGACTACCTCGCGTCCCTCGCCGCGGCGGCCGGCGTCCTCGCCGTGTTCGTCGGCTACCGCCGCCTCGCCTTCGACTTCGAGCACCCTCTCCCTGCCGCGCCCTACGACGACTGCTGGGCCGCGCTGCGGTGGGCCGTGTCGTCGGCCCGGGACAACGACGACGAGTGGGTCGCGGCCCACGGCGACACGGCCCGGGTCTTCGTCGCCGGAGACAGCGCCGGTGGCAACATCGTGCGCAACCTGCTAGCGAGGGCTGCGGCCGACGAAGGCGTGCCGAGGATTGAGGGTGCGATCTTGCTCCACCCGTCCGCGTGCCCCGACGACGACCCGCAGTTCAACCCGGAGCTGGAGCGCCTCGGTTGCAAGCGGATGATGGTGTGCGCGGCGGAGAAATACCGGCCGGCGCCGAGAGTCCGCGCATACCACGGCGCCGCGGCTGGGAGCGCTTGTGAAGGGAACACGGAGTGGATGGAGACGGAATGGGAGGAGGAGCACATGTTCTTCCTGCTACATCCCGAGGGCGACAGAGCCAAGGCCCTCATGGACCGCGTCGTGGCGTTCATCGCGGCGGCATGAGTCGCGCTGGATCACAGCGTACTGTATGCAATGCAAACACAGGCTTTGTTGCTTGTCGATCGAATAAGTGGTGGAACTCCAATTCCACACTAGCATGGAGTTCCGCAGTTCCTTCGTCTGCGTGGTCGATTTACAACCGCTGTTCCAAATGCTTCAAGAATGATGGTGTTCAAAAATGCAGAGAAGCAGGGGAATAAACGCTGATTTTACTTCGAAGTAAGAATGTCACGCAAGATACATATGCCACCACCTACTTGTTCAAATTCAACCAGGTGAAAGAAAAAAACAATGCTTGTACAAGCTTCAATCATTGCACACGACACTCAGAGACGTCCCAGTTCAGTCCCGCCAGCAATGAACGCCACGACGCGGTCCATGAGCCTTCTGGCGTTCTCGCACTCGGGCTTCCCGAGGAAGAAGACGTGCTCCTCCCCATCGGACTCGAGCCACTCCACCGTCCCAGGCCACGCGCTCGCGGCCACAGCTTCGAAATACGCGCGGTCCCTCGCGTACAGCCCGTCCTTCTTCCCGGCGCACACCAGCATCCTCTTACACCCAAGCTTCTCCAGCGCCGGCGCGCCGGGCGCCAGCGGGTTGAATACTTGAACCTGGGGTCGTCGGCGCCGCCCACCGCGCCGGGGCACGCGTACATCCACAGCCCAGCAGAGGCCGCGGGCCCGCCCGCGGGTTCCCCCTCGATGGGCTGGTTCCCGGCGAACCACGGGTGGCACAGGACCGCGCCCTCGATGCGCGGCCCGTCGCTGCCGCCGGAAGAGGCGGCCCGCACCAGCACGTCGTGCACGATGTTGGCGCCGGCGCTGTCGCCGGAGAGGAAGAGGCGGGCCAGGTCGCCGTGCTGCGCGATCCACGCGTCCTGGGCCGACGCGGCCCACTGGAACGCGGCCCAGGAATCGTCGTAGGCCGCCGGGAGCGGGTGCTCCGGGGCCAGGCGGTAGTCGACGGACACCACCAGGGCCCCCGTCGCCGCGGCGAGGGAGTTCACGTAGCAGTGGTAGGTGGGGTCGCCGGCGGATCCGATGATGAAGGCGCCGCCGTGGATGTAGACGACAACCGGGAGCTTCTTGGACATGTTCTTTTGTGATGGAAAGCAAGTTGTGTTAATCCTTGGTCCCAGCCGAATCGCTGGAAGGCATGAAGGTGTGGACAAAATCCGGCGCTCGATCGTGCTAGAGCCAAGGATGTTGCGACAGGGAATGCGATTCATAGGAAGCTTTGCGTGAGCGAGGAACCAGTGAGAGCGCATTCGGGTGGAGTCGCAATAATAAAGCTGCCAACAGTAGCACAGCATTTTGAGTGTGGTGATAAGGTGTGATCTATCAGCTGAGTGTAAGGGGGCCAACCGTGACCATTGGATGGTTATCGATGGCGAAGGGTCTCAAATGAACGAGAGGTGGGGAAGAAATCACACGTGGGAAATAGGCGGACATGCCATTATTATATTCCTCTACACTCGTATGGTGGTACCTCAGGACTCAAATCGTGCTGGATTCTTCCTAGCCACTAGAATACACGGATTTCCATTTTGAGAATAAGTTTGATAGAAATGCTCGTTGTGCCCGGACCACCAAATTACATTTATTCAAGCCGGTGAAACAAACGCCTGCACGACGCCACCTATTATGCAACTAGAATACGTTACGGCGGCTCGAACACCGCCGATACAGACATCCGAAGCAGCTCAGCTCAGGCCCCAGCTATGAACGCGACGACACGGTCCATGAGCTGCTTGGCCTTGTCGCACTCGGGCTTGTTCAGGAAGAAGACATGCTCCTCCCCGTCGGACTCGAACCAGTCGACGGTCCCGGGCCACGCGCTGGCGGCCACGGCGTCGTAGTAGGCGCGTTCCCTCGCGAACAGTTTGTCCTCCGTGGCGGCGCACACGAGCATCCTCTTGCACCCGAGCTGCTTCTCCATCGGCGGCGCGCCGGGCGCCACCGGGTTCACCCTGGGGTCGTCGGACCCGCCGACCGCGCCCGGGCACACGAACGCCCAGAACCTCGCGTTGAACTCCCAGCTGCTCTCCTCCTCGCCGTCGATCAACGTGCTCCCCCCGAACCACGGGTGGAACAGGATCGCGCCCTCGATGCTCGTCGGCCCGTCGTCGCCGTTGCCCGACGCCCTCACCAGCATGTCGTGCGTGGCGTTGCCGCCGGCGCTGTCGCCGGCGACGAAGAGGCGGGCCACGTCGCCGTGCTCCGCGATCCACTCGTCCTGGGCCGACGCGGCCCACCGGAGCGCGGCCCAGCAGTCCTCGTAGGCCGCCGGGAGCGGGTGCTCCGGGGCGAGGCGGTACTCGACGGACGCCACGATGACGCCGGCCGTCGCCGCGAGAAGGTTCAGGTAGTTGTGGTACGATGAGGAGAAGGCGGACTCGATGACGAAGCCGCCGCCGTGGATGTAGACGAGGACCGGGAGCTTCTTCTTTTTGGATGGGTCTGGGAGCTTGGGAAGGTAGACGCGAACGGTGAGGCCGGTGCTGCTGTCCAGGACGACGTCCTTGGAGGACACGCCGGTGGCTTCGTCGAGGCCGGCAGGAAGGGCTGGAGGTAGGTGGAGGCGCTCGATCCTTCCGCTCTTGAAGATGCGGAAGTACGTGGGGGCATCGATTGCCACCTCGTCGGCGCCGGACTCATCAGTGGCCATGGTGGATGGAACTCGAGGCTGCTGTTTGTCCGTCCTTTGGTGGGGAATGCAATGAGAGATCTCTAATGATACGGATTTAAACGCCCAGGGATCAGCTCAAATATCTGTGAGAAGAGGGAAACGTGACCACTCGTGTGGCCCGGGGTCATAAAAAACGGGCCCTTGATGCCGATCGATGGATCGGGGAAGAAATTATTTGCAAAACAAGGGACCATATATGATCTTATCTCGCAATCATAGCTTCGGCGAATGCTTCTCACTTCTCCGATCCCTTTCAATCACAGGTACAAGTACCATAGACAAGTGGCAAAACTCTCGTTTCTCTCTCCTTTTCATTTTCTCAGAGTCCGTCAAAGAATGGGGGTAAACAGAAACTGGCCAGCGCCAGCCGGCCAGCCCCTTCCCAATGAAGGGGAAAGAATATTCGCTCGTATTTGAAAGAAGCCTCTTGGTGCATTCATTTTCCGATCTATCTGTGTCATAGTTTACTATGGAATAAATTTTGACATAAATCCTAAAGTAAGAAAAGCGAACAATTTAACACAGGTATACAGTTGATTTGTAAGACGTCACAAACAGAAAATATACTTATACTGTACATATAAAGAAGTGACCAATAGTACAAAATTGCTCTATGCACTTGTCTATGAAATTTTATTCTATTGGACTGCCAACCGCTGGAGGTGATCCATAAAAACCTCGAAGCTGACATCATCTGTGAATATGACGTCTCCCCCAGGCGGAGGGTTACCCGAGTTATATGAAACCGATGGATTTAGCTTGGCCAGCAAAAATCGAGCCTGCAGTTTCAGGAAGAAGTAATACTTAATATTATTTTTTTCAATAGGTAATTAAATAAGATTGACAAATTTCGCACTGGATATTGATAGTGCTGACCATAACACATACTACCACTTAGCTTCTAAGTAGGAATGAGACTATAGTTATGATAAGGTTTAACCCTGGTAGAATGGTAAGGTTTTTAAACCCCAAAAGCTTTTATTTTATTCTTATTTTTGGACAATTACCATTACTCTATCTAACCATAAGCCTGATTTTGACTGATAACCCAATGTCATGACTAGCAATTGTTGGAATAAAGCATTGTTCCAATGAGAGGAAATTCAGGGATATACTCTATAGTATTAAAATAGGACATCGACACGTGGCAAGTATTGTAACGGCTTGTCCTTTTTCATGCCACAGGAGAGGACGTTCTGTTATATTTTTAATTAATATAAAATGAGACATCGATGTTAAGCAGTGCTGAAACTGCTCGTCATTTTTATGCAAGGAAAAATAATTGGTGCCCTATGGCTCGGGCATCCATCCTATGTATGACGCCGTGTGCAATCCGTTAGCAGGCACAACATCCTTTATCCTCATCTCTCTCGCACGCACAGGTTTGTGGCCTCTCTTTCCCTCTGTCCCAATCTCTCTCGAGTCAGCTCCCCTCCCCCTCACCGTGCAGATGTGCTCCAGACACGAGGACCATGGCCGGTGGGATTCATCCTCCCCCCCCCCCCCCCCTCCTCTTCCCCGCCTCTCTTCCTCCTCGCCCATGACCACCACCCCCGATGCCAGCAGCCCGAGATTCCTTATGGGGTTCGGATTGCCGCGGGGAGGTGTCCTCGCCGGCCATGGAGGAGGTCCGGGGGGTGGCGGCCACGACCCGGTGGTGGGCTGCGGCCCGGTGGCGATGGCGCCATTGTGGCCGCGGGTGGCAGGAGGGCGGTGGGCGGGGTCGGCGGCAGGGGTGTCGAGCCCAGGCCAGTTAGCGTGGCGGCAGCATGGCGACAATGGCGGCATGGTGGGTGGCGGCGGTGGGTGTGGGCGGCGCGGTGAGGCACTGGTGGCCGCCGGTAGTGGCCGCGGGCTGGGAGGGGCCGGTGCGGCGGGCGTCAATGTCACTGGCGACGGCGACGAAGACGCATCGGGCGGTGGGTCGGCAAGGCGGGGGCAGCAGCCGTCTCTGATTTAGGATTCATGGACACTAACAGAGAGACAAAGATCGTTAAGTACTGCATCTATTATGGACACTAGGATTCAAATCCAATAACTATGGTATGTGGTACGCCCGAGCCAGTGGGCACCAAATCCATGTCCTTTATGCAATACCACTAGTTAGATATGATGACTGTTACCAATATCCTATGGAAGACTCTTTTAGTTCAGTAAGGACCTACTGCTAAAAAAATTGCTCTTTTGTTATGGTGAGTACCTTCTTACATGAAAGTGAAATTTATGACTAATACTTTGTTGAACCATGATTATCTGGATCATCTAGGAGATATTCAAAATGAACAAGGAAAACAATACATACCTGAGATCCATATTGATCACAGACTACCAAACGGGGTACAGGAAACCGCTCCTTGATTATTGCATTAGCTTCCTCATGCGGAGCTTTTAACAACTGGGCAAACACCTGAACATTGTACAAGTTTGAGCACTGGATGAAAAAGTACAAAATGTAATCCATAATGAACTCTAGATGCAATCTACCTTCTCCAGTATAAGGGAAATACAAAAAGAATCATATTTTCATAGAAAGATGAGATAAAAAGTTAAAGCACCTTCATATAACGCAACAAAAAAAATTATATCACAGCCAACAAATATTCCAATGAAGTATTACCTCGTGACCTTCTTGATCTTGATAACGAGCATTTCGCCATTGTGCAATGGTTATCCCATGAAAGATGACAACAGTAAAATAAGAATCCAACAAAAGGATCCTGTCAGAAGCAATTGCAGTCGCATCCAAAAGAACTGGCTCCGGCCCAGACTGAATGGAATAGGAAATAAGTGAAGGCTGAATCATCACAACTGCATTGGTTACATTCTCTCTGTCAACATCATCCTAAAATATGCAGTTTCATCGGGACTGTTATTAAAAACCTGCATGAGTCATAAATAATTAATATCCAGATACAAAATTCTTTCATTTTCGACACATAACTTGATGAAAAAAAGTGAACAGAATACCTGAACAAACTGAGAACGCCTCAAATTAAACATAAACTGGGGAAATATTGATAGCCGTGGGGATAAACTGAAGGATGAGGGTGATTCCTTTTGATATTCTCCGAATTTGGAACATACAAGTATCAAAGATCGATCAAGCCATCTAACCGGGTCAAAATCAACCTGAAAGAATACATAACACGATAATGTTATAAGAATACATAACACGATAATGTTATAAGAATACATAACACGATAATGTTATAAGAATACATAACACGATAATGTTATATTAAAATATGTATATAGCTTGAATTTAGAATGGTTGAGAAGTTTCCAATATTTCACAGAAGAAAGTGACATCAACACAAACAAGCCAACTGGAGCTAAGCTACTTAAAAACTATTGCGATTATTAGTAAGTTTCATATGCTATAATGATATGCCCTATGCAGATCCTTCCAGCCAACATACTCTAGACATGCTCTGTTATAAGCAGAAATCGAAGAAAATGTATCAATATCACCCAAAACGGTTCAGTAGCAGCTTTATAAACTCCGGATAATTTGCCAAATATAATATTGAAAAATGAGCGATTGTGCATGAGAAGAATATACCAGTTGGATTATAAAACATTAAAACTAAATTTAGTCGTTTCACAAAAAAATAGCAAAAAGGCCAGGGCTCATTGCACAACAGCTAAACATGAAGTAACAACATTACTGATGCTAGAACAGATATGGTGGAAGTACCTCAGTTTCCATCTTAAATGACACAAACCGTGCCATGACTGCAACAGCAGCTTCTTGATCAAAACCAGCAATTAGCTCCTAGAATACACAAAACTTATTAAGGAATAGATAACTTAATTTTATTTCAAAAAGAGATAAAAAAAAACAAAATAAAAAACACCAGGACAGTACACAGAAAAGAAGTAAGAATCAGGCCTTATACTGTAGTTTGAAAATATAATATCAACTAAATGACCTATATCTGGAAATAAAATAAAATAAAACAAATCTACAATCATCAGATTAACCAAACAAAAATGAAAACTTGCCTCCACACTACCAGGACCGGAGACCCATCTTCTAGATATTGTAGTTGATCTTAATCTCATTTGACCTTCATTATGCTGGTAACTGAATGCAGCGCCACCAAATCAGTCACATAAATTTGTCTAAAACAGAGTTAGCTGCATAAATACGAATTGGCCAATGGAACAAAGATCCTCTTACTAGGTTAAGAACTGAAAGTAGAACTGATTGCTTGTTGATTGACCGACTGCATCTGGACCATCTTTTTTTGCAATATCGTATATAAAGCAAAGCGATGTTTTTCTATCAAGACCACACATCTTCCAGGCGCTAGTATTTCCCTGACCAATAACAGTGTCTGAAGACAGAGGACTTTTCTGTATTGGCAGCAATATTTGAAATAACAGAAAATTAGACAAACCTCTCTATTATAGATCAAAATAATGTAATAAGTAGTGATTGTATCATCTTAAGAGTAATACCTTTTCCAAGGAAGTACAAGGTCCAATAATGCCTTGAACTTTTACGTCTTTTGAGCAGTTAATTTCAAGAATACCACTGCAGAGACAATTTAACCATATTACATATTAGTAAATTAAAAAAGTCGTTTTATCACAAATAATGAATGCAAACTGATTAAGAAATTCCAGTTAAGTCATCCAAGGGCTAAATATTCCAGTTCAGACTTACATAACATCCACTAGTAACATACATGATTATTGATTCAAATAATAACTAAAGAGTGCCTTTGCAAACATGCCAGCCAGCCAACCTACTGAGTACTGAATCGCAAAGAGAGACACTAGATACAATGTTCCGAATAGTGGAGTGAGCAGGCACGTGACTTATAATGCATTTGTATAGGCCTTTGCATGCAGAGCAGCTGGTTTGTTCTGAAAGCTTTAGTGGGACTACACCCAACATTATTTCCTGGTAGCTAAAAATAAGAAAAAAAGTTGCATTCCAATTGAGAACTGCAGCATCAAAGTGAGTCCTTGAATATTATATTCTATACAAATCATCAAAGAAAATCCATGGTACCAATACAATTAAATGAAGATAGATAAAAGAAATAGTTTACTTGAATGATAAACCAAGGTTGTCATCTGCTGACTGGAAAATGCGGAGAAGTGAGTCCTTGAAAACAGAATGACCAAAACTTTCAGCAAGCACAACCATCCCTCCAGTCTTCTCAATGGCAACTTTCATTTCAGCGACACCAACCTATAAAATTCAACCATAAAAAGGAAATTATTAGTAAGAACAAAGTAATCACACGTCATGATTTATACATAAAAAATACTGGACAGAGGTACTTCCAGTTCCTTGCCTAATTGATGCTTATTTCATAAACGTATTTGATAGCTCTGATGGTCTGCCTTACGGGCAGAAGCAACTGTGCGTAGTCTTACATGTAAACATTCTAAAAGACCAAAGCTAAAGAAAATTAACAGAACAGATTTGGCAAGAGGGTACATCAAGATACTTTGTGTTGTAAAATTGTCGATATGGTTAGGAATGCATTACATGTTTTAAAGTAGGCACATACATGGTATACTCTGATGCATAGACATCTGTTATGGGCCATGGATTCACAGCTAAAGAAACATTAAGCGAAAGAAAAAAATTTCACAGTTAGATCACCTTGCAGATGCAAATAACAACTAACAATTCGTAGGCCTATGAAATTAATTAATACAAATTAGATGCCCTAACATCATGCATAAACAGGGAGTAAGAATTTTTCCAAAGGAGGTCTTTGGCAAGCTGGCCGATATCCATAAAGAGGCATTATTTGCTTCAAAAATAATATGGAACAACTAACCTGGTCAACTGCACAAGCAAACAAATCCAGTACATGTCCCTGGTGCACAAGTTGCTTCGCTAACTGATCATAGAACTTAACAGCTTTGTCATAAAGTGGAGCCGAATCTTTATCAAGATCTTTGTGTGAGCGAATTGGCTCAGACAAGGATTTGGATACAATCTGGAAATTTTGCAAGATGGTCATCATACTGCACAAGAAAACATATTAACAAAACGCTCTGAACTATAACCATGTGATATGCAAATCATATTAACACAAGCACTCAACTTGAGTGTAAAGAGTTTTTGTGGTTTAGCAGTTACTACCTCGTATAAGAATTTCTAGCCATGAGCACAGGTAAAACCTGGACAACCTTCTGTCCAGATTCATAGGAGATCTAAAAACATAGCTAGAAATGCTTATATATATTTGAACTGAGGGAGTAGTGTATTTGACAGAAAATTGGGCAAATTAATGTCCTGTGGTAATCATCACCATGTGGTGTGAGAGAACCATGCTAAATTCAAATCAAACAGAAATAATCAGATAAGAACAAGTTGACCATAGAGAAAAAACAATATTATCTTCTAACAACACAGGCACAACAGTAGAAGTGAAGGAGATGCATTTCACATTCCAACAGATCACTTATATGTATAATATATATTTCATAGCATACAACAAATGACAAAAATCCATATTATCATATGGATATACCTACAAATGGTCCCCAGGCAATTGTTGCAAATAAAATAATATTCAAGCATACATAGTAATATAGTAGTGAACTTATATAGCTGAAAGAACTGCTCACAAAACTATGGTTAATCTTTCAAATCTACAGCATTTGATCAAGACAGCTTTAGTTAATGTGACCATATTCCATTCCCGAATACCTAAATTACTGAAAAATTATACTCCCTCTATTTTCAAATTTTTGTCATTAGAACAACAATTCTAATTAGAAAATGAACTAAAGTTGTTGTCCTAACGACAACAATTTCAGAACGGAGGGAGAAAATAGCATTTTCTGAGCATCCATGGAAATAATTTTTTAATGTTCCATGGAATACATTGGTTGTACAGCGGGAAACCAACCTCCTAGTTGCCCCTTTATATGACATGTGAACCCACCATTAAAGTAGATAAATGAACCAAGAGATAGCTTAAAAGAAAAGGGGATCCTGTTGAAAGGATTTTGACTTACAGAACCAGGTCCTTCTGTAGATGGACCACCAACAAAAGCCATTATTCTAGCACCTGATCCAGGAACACAAACCCCTAGGAGATTGGCCGCAACACTTAAGGCAGCTCCAGTGCATCTTGATGCACGCTGATCAGCTGGAACAGGCCAAGGGTCCTTTTGCATTTCTTCTATAACCTACATATAAACCAAAATCATATCAGTAATATGCAAGAACATCTAGGATATGCTCAGTTGTATGAATAACATCATCTACTATTTTACTGTCATTGATTCTTAACTGAATTCAACACAAACTCGCATTCGGAAGCAGGCAACAGGAATCTAGCGATGCTCTCAGATGAAAGACCATCCCTGGTACCGGCAATCACCCCGGTGGTAGGCATTTTCTTTCCTGCAAAGAAACACATTTGTTCCAGTACTTGTTCTTTGGTGACCTCCTTTGTTCCCTTGAACATATATGACTTTGGCAACAAGCCAAAACCCAATTCATGAACCTGCAGGCACAAGTATTGAATATATTAGTTAAGAGCAAATTAACCAATCAACCACTGAATAAAGCAACTATACTGAACATTAGCAACAGAACGTTGAGCTTTTGTTACCTGAACATATGTACCAAAAGTAATGAATCCAACAAGGGAATTATCAGGCAGTAGCTCAACAGCTTGTGCCAGCGCAGACTTCAAATAACCAATTTCTTCCTCAATCATACAAGTATCTACAACAAAAATAAAAACTGGTGGCACTGCAGGTCCAGTTTCGGCAGAGGATAGATACTCAATGGTGGTATACTGAGGAAAGAGTTCTGCAGGCAGGTTATTCTCTGATATCGAGGAGTAGTGTTGGGGGAATTGATTGCGCTGAAAGCAGAATGGACAGCCCCAGATCTTAGCAACATAGTCAACAATGGCGAAAGGGTTGAGGATGGAGCAGCACATGCGACAGCGCAGTGGGGCATATGGGAGAACAGGGATCTCAGGGATTGGCTTCAGAGGAGTATAGATGGTAGAAACTGGGATAACACAGCTCACAGCCTCCTGCTTTGTGCCTGGAATAACATTCCAGGGCATCCTTATCCCATCTTGTGCCTCAAGCTCAAGGAACTCAGTCATCTTCAGTCTAACACCTAGTATACAATACTTCTACAGGGCTTCGACAAGTACACCAAGGGATATCTGCCCTGCAGTTTAAATTAATGTAGGTAAAAATCGGTGACCACGAACAAGAAATTCAAATTAGACAGTAAAGCACAATAGAGAATACGCTCTAAGTGGATGCCCGCCACAATGCAATAAGCTGGACTACCACAAAGGAACGGTGGACTTCATCCCGAATTAATAGTCAAATACATTGAACTGAGGCACAAAATTATATGGACACAAAAAAAAATCAATCTGAAACTAGCACCAGTTACAGATATCAGAGCTGAATTTGCGCCGTAAAATGTAGCGACGGCTCCGCCAATGTGGAATGTACTGCGTTTTCGATAATAACAAGGGTATTCTACACTAAATCATCCGCAGATGTACTCGAGACTCCATTGATTCTCAGGAGTCCTCCAGACCCCCACCACAAACATGAAAATTCCCGGATCTCGTCAAATATTAGTTAAGTCAAGCATCAAGCAAGCGGAGGCGACGACTAGGAGAAGAGAGAAGGCACCTCGCCAGCGAACACCAGCGCACGGAAGAGTACCGCGGGCTACCCACCTGCTAATCCCACCCTGTCGGCACCGGGGGTCCGGGAGACAACAGCCGGAGTCGGAAGCCAGAGCGGGAGTGCGCGCGATGCGATCGGGAGTTGAGAGTCGTCAAAGCGTTGAAGGCTTGCAGGCAGCTGGCAGGGGCCAGAGACTCCGGAGAGGAGAGAAGGGTGAGGTGGCGCCGGGCCTAGTGGGTCCCCAAAGTCAGTGAGCGAGGGACCGATCGGACGTGTGGGATTGGATAGGATGGGATTGACGGCGCAGATGCGGCATGATGATGTCATCGTTCCTTCCTTTTGCAGTGTCATGTTCCCGCGAAGTTACTGTCGTATACGTATTTGCGATGTAGCTAGCCACGTAACTGCCTGATCTTACAGGGTGTACCGATCACAATAAATAAATAAAAAATGCTGTCCAATACAATGTTGCATGCCTATGAATAGTTATTTCTGCTCCTTTTAATTCCTGAAAAGTTAGATTATCTTTGATATGTTTAGCTTTGGAAAGGAGAGGTCATCATTGATGGACTCATCAGCTGTTTTGGTCCAAAACT
The DNA here is from genome assembly GCA_032690845.1 of Eleusine coracana subsp. coracana. Taxonomy (NCBI): domain Eukaryota; kingdom Viridiplantae; phylum Streptophyta; class Magnoliopsida; order Poales; family Poaceae; genus Eleusine; species Eleusine coracana. The sequence continues at coordinate 50,438,119 of CM064427.1, read as the reverse complement.
GGGAATAAGACTGTCGAGATAAGCAATGTTGCACTGCATTTCTGCATTGCCCAATGCCCACACCAGTATCAGTATGGTCCCTAAAATCAGCACCACAAAGGCAAAGAAAGATCCGTCATGCACTGACGAGTAACGAGTGATGACTGAATTGCAACATCACTCTCGAGTCCAATATCTCGTCGACTGAATACTTGCATCCCGTCCTCCCTTGAGTCCTTGACCAGTGACCATCAAACCGTGGCCCCCCTGACCGTTCTGTCAACTGTATAGACTGCAAATGAGGGAGTTGCACTATACTCCACTCAGCAATGCAAAAACAAAGCAAGAAGTTTCAAAAAAAAAAAAGCAAGATCCGTCATGCATTGACCGGTCATGATTGAACTGCAACACCAAAATCGAGTCAAATATCTCCTTGGCTGAATAATGGCCTCTCCTCCTTGACTCCTTCCTTGATCATAGTCTCATAGATGGCTGTGGCCCCCTTTCCATACTGCTCACTGTTTAGACTGACGAATGAGCGGACGAGGCAGTTGGCTTCGCTTTCCTCATAAATTCTCTGCGTTTCTGAATCCGGACCACTCAATTTGCGCTGGCTTGGACCCATCGAGATCACAATTCAGAATCTCACAAGTGGAGTGCCGATGCCACTTCTTGAGAAATTGCAGTAGTAGCATTCTCTTTTCCTTTTGGTCTTGTCAGTTGGCATATCATCAGTAAAGTTAACCAACCGTGCGCTCCTGCTCTGCACTTTATAACGCCTTTGTTACATGTCGAGTGCAAAGTTGTCTCTACCTCATTCAAAGGGAACATTGAACTTTTTTTTTTCCTTTTTTGAAATGCAAAAAGAAACAGAGAACTCGATGCTGAAGGTCTGAAAGTGCATCTGATTCGAGTTGATTATTGAGATCACGGGCACCTGCAACTCCTTCCACAGAGTAAACAACGAGATTACAAGATGTACTTTCAGGCCTTAATAAAACTTGGAAAACGTCGTCACATCTCAGCAGTTAGCAGCGTCGCTACTGACACGGACGGTTGGGGGTTCTTTGGCTAATAGTAATGCTGAGCAAGATGATCAACTGCTGCTTGCTGTTTTGTAAGCAGGAAGCGGGCTCCCGGCGAAGCTGCTGACGCTCTTGCGCCACTTCCACGAGTCCGCCGGCGTGCTGGGCAGCGGCGGCAGCGGGAGGACGGCGGGGCGGCGGCACAGCCCGAACGGCCACCCCTCGCAGTTCCGGAACCCCTCCCATGTCTCCGGCGACCGGAGCAGCGGCGGCGGCAGGTCCACGCCGATCGACGACGCCACGGTCGCTCCCCGGCTCGTGCTGCGCGTGAAGAAGCTCTTCACCGAGTAGAAGTCTTCGCTCTCGTCGTCGGCGTCGCATTCGCCGCCGTTGCCATCACCATCATCAGCTGCCTCCTCCACTTGCTCCTTCCCTCCGTCCTCCTGGTCCACCACGACGCACTTCTTGGGGCTGGACACCTTCTCGAAAACCGTCCTCGGGTCGAGCGGGGTGTACGACCAGGCGAAGGCGGTGGTCGACGGCCTGATCGGCGACGGCGAGTCGGCGCTCGACCGCTTCCTCATCTGCCGGTTCCTCATCTCGTTCAGAATCACCTGCCGCATCAACAACAAAGCAAGTGACACATGCTTTTACATCGTTCCCTTGAAATTTAATTAAGAATCAAGAGCTCGCACGCCATGCCATGAGCTATCTTTACCTGCTTGGTCTCCATCGCGTCGTCGAGAACGCTGTCGTCGTCGCTGTCCTCATCGCCGGAGCTCCACCCGCCGCGGCCGCGGATCCTGACGCAGGGGACATGGCAGTGCGCGTAGGTCTCCCGGATGAGGGAGGACAGGGACTTGCAGTAGTGGCCGGCGGCGGGCAGCTTGGCGTGGTAGTCCTGCGCCAAGCAAGGCATTTCCCACTTGATTGCTCGCTCAGAGGAGATATCGATGTGTATCAACTCGATCGGCGACTGTTGGAGCTGCTCGTGCGGCGTTCACACGATCGAGGCCGCTCGTGATCCGATGAGGAGTGGTGGATATAAATGGGGAGCTTGACGTGTGGAGATTTGAGAATGCGTTTCTAGATGAGGGATGTGGACGTCCATGACAAGGGCCCTGCAACTTAAAGAGAGGCTTGTGAGCGTTTTGAAGAATACAGAATTTATAAGCCTTCGCTTTGAAGGCCAACTAAGAATATTTGAGTTGGACTCTGGACGAGAAATTGCGGCGTCGGATTCGAAACACAACTCTTTTTTTTTTGTGTGTGTGTTTATATGCTACGTTCTCAGCTCACATGTTTAGTACTCCCTTCCTTTCATTAAAAGTGTCGCTATGGTATTCGTGCGGATCAAACTTTGTTAAGTTTGACTATATTTATAGAAAATATTATTAATATTTGTATCTTTAAATAAATTGATTATAAAAATAGATTCAATAATCTATCTAATGATATTAATTATATATTATAAATATTAATAATTTTTTATATATAGTTGGTCAAAGTTGAACGTAGTTGACTCATCGAAAAGCGAGAACGACATTTTCAATGGGACGGAGGGAGCACGAGAAGTAATTGATGGCAGGTATGTGGTCCGGAAAATGTATCATATAGATCATGTTTGGTTATTCGTTAAGCTCGTGGACCCTTATATCAAAAAATAAAAAGGGGACAACGCCTCATAGTTCATCGTATTTCTTAGCTTTTAGTCGCCTGAAACTTTCAGTCGATGCTTTGTTCTTTTATATTTTAATTTTTTATAGAATTTTTTTATAATAAGTAGAAACTATTGTATATAGAATCTATGTTTTAAAAACAGTGACTGAAAGTTTCAGAAACTTTTACTCGTCTGAAAATTAGCAACTCCCATAGTTAATCCAGTTTCACATTCAGAGAAAGTTGTATTTCAACTTAAAGGTTTTTCAAATGTTAGTGAGATCAAGTCTAGATAAGAAAGAAACGTGATTTCATTCTGAGAAATATTTGCACCCACAGCTACGACACCAATTCATTTTAATCCGCAAGGTTCTCGATCCCGAGGTACCAAACCTGTACGTTTTTTTTCCGGTGCAACGTCGCGGTTCGGATAAATTCGCCGCCTTGACTACATTCTCACCCGCCAGCACTCACTGAGGACTACTAACCGTGCAGCGTGCTCATCACTGCACAACAGTTTGACGGCTTACTCAACGGACCACCGAGAGAGAGGAGAATGACGCCTCGTTCTTCATACGAAGCGCGACGTGCTCCGGCAGTTGCCATGGTGGTATCACGCAAAGCCGGCACGCGAGAATTGGCACGCTCGTTACTGGATTCCTTGGTGTTCGCCGCGCGGCAAGATGCGGCTGTGGCCGTTGTTTTCGCGCCTCTCTTAAAGCAAACGCTAAACCAACCTCTCACCGGCAGAGCCACGTGTGAGGCGAGACGGCGATAGAGAATGCGTATAGGTTCTTCTTAACGATAATGAGGTCATCCAGCACCAAGAAGTCCAGAAGCCAGAACTTCTATTACTATGTAGCCACCTTCTCGAGCAAGACAGAGAAAATGCAGAGTGACAGTATAAACAGTGGTCTCATGTAGCTTTCAGTCAATCAGGCGCATGGGAAATCAAAGATCAAACATGGGGCTACTGTGAGCATCTGGTTTGGAAAATGAAATGCTTGACAAAGAACGTCTTAAATTCATACTCCCTCTGTTCTTAAAATATTGTCGCCATTGACTTTTTTTTGTTAACTTCAACTATTCATCTTATTTTAAATTTTTTTATAAAATATCATATATATTGTAATGGTTAGTTTTATCACTAATAAAAATTGAAGTATGACTTATAATTTTACATATTTGAAATAATATTTTAAATAAGACGAATGATTAAAGTTATAAAAAAATCAACAGTGACAATAATTTAAAAACAGAGGAAATACATATATTTTTTTAGTTTTTTTCTAAGAAGGCATGGGTCTTGGCCGTGCATAGCAAGCAGATTTTGACATGGAACCACGATCACACGATTTATACAATGAACAAAAAGACAGCGGAAGTAGTTGAGCAAATGGGGGATATGACCTCGTTGTCTCGTACGAATGACTTGCCGGTAACGTCAGGTATAATTTCACAAACTATGCTGAAAGATTATCCCCGGTATTAGGGTATATAGTGCGCTCCTGCATGGGATGCTGTCCTTGCTTAGTAGTACAGGTATGGTCACAGTACGCTACATGAGATCCAGAGCCTACCGAACTATCAATTTCATTGAATACATCAACGGCCACAACTAACATATACAGCTTAAAGGACTGTTAAAGAACATACGCTACATGGGATTCTTGTCAAGGAACTCTTAAAGAACATCAAGCTTTCACTTTGGATGCTGGATAGGTGAAGGGCGGACGGATGGGAGCATTATAACCTGTCAAAAAACAACATTAATCAAAAGAGATGTACCAAATAACCACCTTGTATGCGTATTCAATTCAAAGCGGTTAGAATTTGACAGCGGTAGTTAGCTGATTACAACGGTCAAAGAGTCAATAGTCACTATGCAACCATCATGATCTTGCAACGCCCCATCACAATTCACAAGAGAGAGAACACATAGGCTTACATGTACTATTTTCAGAAAAATGGGAAGCATGACCTTTGGAAAATATGCTGCCATTTGTTTAAACCGTCATTGGTGAACTCATGAACAAGAAAAGGCCAGTGCCCAACAAAAACATACAACCAAATATATCATGAAGTCTTGTTTATAACCAATCGTATTTTGAGAGAGCAAGACCCACAACCTAGAACAATAGAAGCTGATACAGAATCAGATGTCTGCAGCTCTACTTCTCCATCCGCAGTGATCAAAATTCCCATCTCACCAAGTTCACATGATGTGATAGAAAAATAATCACCACATCTGCATGGGTGCAACAGCTCCACAGTATCATCAGTGTTCTCAACCATCATATCCCCAACCTCAATTTCAGATGCAATGATCTCAATGTTCTGTCTAGATGACTGCAGCTGCTTATCATACTCCGCTCTAGAATTAGGATGGCGCAGAATTTCCCATGCTTTCTGCACGCTCAAAAATTCCTGCTGCTCATCGGAAGGCACTGATGGCTCGCCAGTTGTCTGTGCTTTGTCAGGATGAGTATTCAGAGCAGCAGACTTGTATGCTGCACGGATTTCGTCATACCTAGCATCTTCAGATACAGACAAAACTTCATACAATGTTTTTTGGATGCAGATATTGCTGCCTAGAACCATGGTAAACGCTGGAGCACTGCATGTAAAAAAAAAACAGTAAATACTCATCAGAACAAGGAATCCTGTTCGAAATTTACCAAAGTCTGAAAACTTCATGGTGACACCACCACTAAGCAAAGTAGCACTATACTACATAACCAATTTTACATTTGCTATTGCAGATTATTGTTTCAAAGAGGGATGTAACTTTTGTTGGTTACAAGACAAACTAGCGAAAATTCTAAATCAACAAAACATCACAATACACCTAATATTCCCCTGTCACAACACATAGTTTACGCATGAACTATCAACAGCACAGGAGTGAAGGAAGTGGTTATATAACCCCCCTAAAATTCAAAATCTAAACCTTGCCATTTTAGAACTTTATTGAATGCCGCAATAAACACTGGACAGATTTGCTATTTTGGCACTCTGAAAAATGGCTTCGCCACAATAGCATTAACAAGATGGGCTTCGCCAAAATAACACTTACAACAGTGCCAAACCGTTATTATAGCACTATTTATTGTTTCTTGCTATTGTCCCCTGTATTTCTAACAGAAAACCCACTAGAAAGGACGACAATACCCTTGTGACCATTTTTTTGAGGGTCCAACTATCACAGTCCCCTTTGTACAGTGCAAAAACAATCCCATGCTCCATTGAATCCTACAAATCGGAAATCTAGTGAAAAACAACTCACCTTTACCAATTCAGCCGTCACTACATGAGAGATTGAGAGGAGGGGCGAGTTTGGGCCTTTGGCAACTCACAGCGACGGGTGGATGGGGGAGGGCGGCGCAGATGGCGGAGGGCAGCAGCGATGGGGGCGGGCGTGGGCTGTGGAGAGCCAGGCGGCGCAGGTGGTGGTCGGCGCCTCTGGTCGCTTGCCCGTCGCCGCCGGCGCCCGGTGGTCGACCGAGAGAGAGAGAGAGAGAGAGGAAAGGAAAGAACGAGATCGATTTGATCCGTTCTGAGACATACAAACCAGCAGGGATAATTCGGTCATTCCAGGTGGCTGATAATAGAAAATAAACAAAAATAATTTTATTTAATAGATAGTTATAATACAAATTTGACAGCTATTTTGACGATGTCCGTGTTAGACCCTGTTCAGATTCATTGTAGTTTCTTAAAAACTAGAGTAATGTTTATTTTCAATTTTTTATACTATTTTTAAATAAATACTAGATGGAGATGTTTGAATCCTAATTTTTATAACCTATAAACTAGCTTTTGAATAATTAATGTATTCAAATGAGAAAAAAACTGATATTAGTTAGATTAAAATAGGTTATAAATTTTTTAGAAACCCGTAATTTAGTTTATACAAATTAGCATAAAAACTGATATGTATTTTTAAAAACTTGCGGTATCCAAACATTATCTTATTAGTGTTATTGTGACGAAGGCACTTTTCAGAGTGTCAGAATAACAAAAATCTCAACGCTATCATTTGGACAGTTTAGCTATGTGGACATTGGAACTCAAACGCTCATATCTGATTTTCGTCTACATTCCCTTAATGACTAACAATAAAATTTGAAACTTACTTGTTTATAAGAGGAAGCTATAAATTATCATAGAGTGTATTTGAGCAATCATTTGTACATACGTTTAGTTGTAGGTCGATCACACATCAAACAAAAAAAAAATGGAGTTGGACGAGCCCGTGCAATTAAGATGATGATTTTATACAGAACAATTAATTCAAATATTTTTTCCATTCTAAAATTATTATATTTTTGCTACCTTTAATTATTTATCTTATTTAATTTTTTTTAAAAATATAATATATTTTCTTATGATTTGTTTATTATCATTAGACAAAATTTAAATATAACTTATAAATTTTTATATTTAAATAAATATTTTTAAAAATAAATGACCAAAGATAACAATAAAAATTAATAACAATAATAGTTTGAGAACAAAGGGAGTATAAGCTAGGGCTTCCTTACCAACACCAACAAATAAATTCAGAGTAGCCGGCGAGCTTCGAGCTTGGCCTCCTTGAAAGGACTCGGAGCGATCGACGTTAGCGCGGTACGCCGGCACTTCGAGACGAATGGGGCGTCGATTGCTGCCTTTGCTTCGGCCCTATAGGGAAGGGGAGGAGGCGGGGAAGTTCAGATCTGCGGCCGCTGGCTGCTGAGGTATCTCCAGACGCCCAGAGGAGCAGGACCGAAGAAAAGGATCTCCGGCAGGCGGAGACTGGCGGCGGCGCTGAGAGAGAGAGAGAGACGGACATGCGGATTGGCGGCGCAAGGCTGCACGGTTCCACGTGGGCCCGTTCGGACGGGCTCGGGCCGCCCGCGCTGTTTTTGGCACCGTGGCCGAATTATGTTTGGCGGCTAAATTCAGCCCACTGCATAATGATACAAAAGCACAAACCCTACTGGATCGCCGCCCCTCATCTTTCAACGGATCCTCCACCCGCCGCGCTGCCTCCGATCCACTGCTGAGGCTGAGATGAGTGGCAGCGCCTCAGACGAGATCGAGGACGCGTCGGGAGCCCAAGAGAAGGATACGCACTCGTCCTCCGATCTCCAGCAGCTCAAGGATGCAATCGCCATCGCTAAGGGGCTCACCGCCGCCCACCGCGGTAAGATCCTTGTGTCCCTGCTGCTCGCGGTGGTTGAGTTGGTGGTCTGGTGGTACTGCCGCGGCGAGGCGCTGCTCATTGTGTGGCGGCTCTCGTACCCGCTCTGCTTCATGTCGTCCGTGTGGATCTACTTCCTGAAGAAGACCATGAGCATGCACGTCGTCTTCTACAACTTATGTGGCCTCCTTCGCCGACACGTATCTGACTCCTTCGGTTGGGGTTCTCGTCGTACACTGCAACACCCACTCCGCCGCGTGCCTGGTGGGCTACGCTCTCGCCGAGCACCGCCAGCATGAGGGCACTGAGGGGTCAGCTTTTCTTGTCGTCCCCGACATGACCAAGGAGGAGGAGGGTAGATTGCTTCCGCTCCGTAATCAAGTTGAGGTCATCTATTCTGTGTTTGTGCTGGCACTTGTGGCCGGAGTGGCGTGGCTGGTGTGGTACTCGGCCGATTACCCCATGGATGATCTTGTGGGCGTGCTCTCCTTCACGCTCTCGACGATATCGTTGTTTGGAATCGTTTACACGGCCATGCACCTAGGAATCTACCAGACTCTGGGTGCCGACGGCGGTGCAGCTATCTGTGGGTTTGGCAGCCTAGGTGTTACCGTACTTTTTGGCTACTGTCTCTCTGTGCTCGATACCTTCAAGCATATCAAGAGGTTAGTACTGATGATCAATTCTATGGTTTGCAGTCTGTTAACTGCCTTTTCCGGGTGTGATTGACTCATCTTCTGCCTATGTGCAGGTGGAGGGAAGTGTTAGAGCTTCAGAACAAGAACAGCTGAGGATGCACGAACTTCTAGCAGATGAAGAGGTATATGTGAAAATTTGAGATTGCATGGATGATCAATTCGTTAGTTAGAACTCTGATACAGATCACTTTGTGGATGTTTCACTTTCTGTTCTTCCTATGTGCAGGGGATGATGACTTGGAGTTGTGTCTGAGATGTTGCACGGTGCACCCATATGTGCTTGAAGGAGGAAGGGCCCAATTCTGGAGGTCAAACTGATGAGACAATTGATGCATATTTCCTGTGTTGTACTTCGTTATTTGGTCGTGAAATGCTAGTGCAATTGCCAGTGAGCTATGCTTTTTGGTTTTTGGCTGCTATTCCATTGTGATGTTGATAATCAGATTCCTGAAAACCATGTAGTTCGGGGGGATCAGAAGCTAGTGTAGGAACAGATGTGATACCACTTAGACAGAAGTACTCCATATGATTTATCTGGACAGCATAAGAAGCTTTCGTACTGTTTCACTAACTACTGTCCTTCCTAGTTGTGATCTCTCTTCTTCCAATGTACAGGGACAAGGACCAACGAGCAGTGGCCACCCAAAGTTGTTATAGTTAAGTGAAGGAAATGGTGTAGAATCACATCTTTCTAGAGTAAGAGAGTCACCCCCAGTCCGTTATGCCGAAGCAGGCAAGACCATCAACATTCTAAAGCACGGTTGTGATAGGAGACTAACTGCTCCCGATCTCTCCCCTCAGAGCAAAAGTTCTACCACTATTATTAACTTCTACCGATAGAAGAATCTTACTCCTATTACGACAAAAGTTTAAACAAAGTCTTTTCGTCCAGTTAGCTGAGCTTCGATCGCGTTTTCAGGTTCAGAGTCATGTCGCTAGAACGATCATCCAATCTCAGAGTGCATGGCAATGACTTGTTTTATCCAAGTTTAGTTTGTTATACGATGAATTCTCTCGATTGCACAGATCACTTTGTTCCAACAATCCCCCGGACCCTTTCAAAAAAAAAAAAAATTCGGACTACATACTTGTTTGCCATATGATGAATCCAGAGTACATGTTTTTCATTTCATATGTTCCTGCATCTTGTATTAAGAAAAACTGAGCTCTACAGCTATGTAAACATTCAGTTCCTATCCGCTGGGGAATACAGACTTGTGTTTGATTCATCCAGGCAGGTAGCACATAATAGAAAACGACCAGCAAAAGTCTGTACGTATCCCTATATATAACAGTAGTATTTACGATTGTGAAAGGTCTCCACAATGAAAACATCCAAGCAGCAGCAGCAACAACAACAACAACAACAAAGTCTTTTTATCTCACAAATTAGGATAGGCTAGAGATGAAATCCATGAGAACTCAAAAAAAAATATAAAGGAACAAAAGCTAAAAGAAAAAGAAGAGAGAGGAAAAAAAAAGAGACAAAAACAAAAGGAACAAAAGCCAAAAACGAGTAAGCAAGAAGAAGGAAAAAAAGATCACGGTTCTGGCACGTCTATTGCTAGTCTCCAAGCGCTCCTATCCATAGCTAGCTCCTTAGGAATATCCCACACCTTCAGGTCTCTCTTAACTGACTCGTCCCAAGTCAAGTTAGGTCGGCCTCTACCTCTCTTAACATTAGCATCTCTCTTTAGAACCCCACGACGTACCGGCGCCTTCGGAGGTCTCCGTTGGACATGTCCGAACCATCTTAACCGATGTTGAACCAATTTCTCCTCGATAGGTGCCACTCCTATCCTGTCTCGGATATCTTTATTCCGTATTTGATTTCTTCTTGTATGCCCGCAAAACCAACGCAACATACGCATCTCTGCTTCACTCAGTTGTTGAACATGTCGTCTTTTCGTAGGTCAGCACTCAGCACCGTATAACATCACCGGACGAATTGCCGTCCTATAGAATTTACCTTTTAGCTTTTGTGGCACCCTCTTGTCGCATAAGACGCCGGATGCTTGACGCCATTTCAACCAACCGGCTGAAATTCTATACCTAACATTTTCATCGATGTCACCGTCCTTTTGCAACATCGATCCTAAATAACGAAATATATCCTTCTTGGCCACCAATTGTCCATCAAGGCTAACGTCTCCATCCTCATGTCTAGTCGCGTTAAACTCACACATCATATACTCGGTCTTGACCCTACTAAGTCTGAAACCCTTGCACTCTAATGTGTGCCTCCACAGCTCCAACTCCCTATTAACCCCATCCCTACTCTCGTCAACTAACACCACATCATCAGCAAAGAGCATACATCAAGGGACATCACTCTGTATTTCTCGTGTGACCTCGTCCATCACCAAAGCAAATAAATAAGGGCTCAATGCTCATCCTTGGTGTAGTCCTATTTTAATCGGAAAGTCATTGGTGTCACCATCACATGTCCGAACACACGTCCTCGCGTCCCTGTACATATCCTTGATGATGGTAATGTACTTAGTTGGGACTTTGTGCTTCTCCAAGCCCCACCACATGACACTTCTTGACACTTTGTCATATGCCTTATCGAGGTTAATAAAGACCATGTGTAAGTCCTTCTTTTACTCCCGATATCTCTCCATCAATTGTCATATTAAGAAAATCACCTTCATGGTTGATTTTCCAGGCATGAACCTAAACTGGTTTTGTGTCACACTTGTCACTCTTCTTAGGCGATGCTCGATGACTCTCTCCGAGAGCTTCATCGTATGGCTCATCAACTTAATCCTATGATAGTTAGTACAACTTTGAACATCTCTCTTGTTCTTGAAGATTGGTACTACTATACTCCTCCTCCATTCTTCTGGCATCTTGTTTGACCGAAAGATAAGGTTAAAAAGCTTAGTTAACCATACTATGGCTCTGACACCTAAGCATCTCCATACTTCGATAGGGATACCATCAGGGCCCATCGCTTTACCACTCTTCATTCTCTTCAAAGCTTCCTCCATCTCTGCCTCCTGAATTCTCCTCACAAAGCGTTTGTTGTTATCATCAAATGAGTCATCCAACTCAATTATAGGACCTTCCTCCTCTCCGTTAAACAACTTATTAAAGTACTCTCGTCATCTGTCCTTGATCTCCTCATCTCTCACCAGGAGTCGGTCTACCCCGTCCTTGATACATTTGATTTGGTTGATGTCCCTCGTCTTCTGCTCATGGATCCTAGCCATCTGATAGATGTCCTTCTCCCCTTCCTTCGTGCCTAGTCGCTGATAAATGTTATCATATGCCTGACCCTTTGCTACACTCACTGCTCGCTTTGCAGCCCTTTTAGCTATTTTATAGCCTTCTATGTTGGCTGCACTCTTGTTAAGATGTAGGCGCTTGAACCACTCCTTCTTCTCCTTGATAGCCCTTTGCACCTCATCATTCCACGAGGTGTCTTTTGCTTCTTGTTTGCCTCCTTTACTCACGTCAAACACTTCTGAAACTATCTTCCGAACACATGTTGCCATCTTTAGCCACATGTCATCTGGTCCTTCTCCTTCCTCCCAGGGTCCCTCTCCTAGCATCCTCTCCTTAAAAGTTTGCGCCAGCTCCCCTCTAAACTTCCACCACTTCGTTCTCACGGTCTTGGTATGTTTGTCCCTGTATACACGTACCCGAAAACGAAAATCCGCCACCACAAGCTTATGTTGAGTGACGACACACTCCCCAGGTATCACCCTACAGTCCAAGCAAGCACGTCTGTCCTCCTTCCTTACAAGGATAAAGTCGATTTGGCTCGAGTGTTGTGCACTTTTAAAGGTCACTAGATGGGATTCCCTCTTCCTAAATAGGGTATTCTCTACCAACAAGTCATAAGCTAGCGCCCAATTAAGTATATCCTCCCCCTCCTGATTCCTACTACCATACCTGAACCCCTCATGGACCCGCTCGAACCCTACATTAGACGTCCTCACATGGCCGTTAAGGTCTCCTCCTATGAAAAGCTTCTCACTGATAGGTATGGCACTAACCATGCTATCTAGATCTTCCCAAAACTGACTCTTGATGCTCTCACTAAGACCTACCTGAGGACCATAGGCACTAATTACATTTAAAGCCGAATCTCCAACTATCAGCCGAACAAGGATAATCCGGTCACCGTGCCTCCTAACATCTACGACTCCATTCTTAAGGCTCCTGTCGATTAAGATGCCTACACTATTTCTACCTGATATTGTACCCGTGTACCAAAGCTTGAAGCCAGTATTCTCCACCTCCTTCGCCTTCTGGCCCTTCCATTTAGTCTCTTGGACGCATAGGATATTTACACGCCTCCTTAGTTGCCACATCGACTAGCTCTCGTAACTTGCCTGTTAGGGACCCTACGTTCCCTAGACGAATCCTAGTTGGCTCGACTAACTTCCTTACCCTTCACACCCGTCGAGAAAAGTGCGAAGACCCTTGCTCATTTTTCATCACACCCGGGCGTAGATGTAGCGCGCCACTAAGGTTACGACAACCCGATCCTTGCTCACTATTCATCATACCCAGGTCATGATACGACACGCCACTAAGGTTGTGACGACCTGGCCCTTGCCCATTTGACACCACACCCGGGTTTCGATGTAGCGTGTCGCTAAGAGGGTTACGCCCCAACGAATTTCTTATGGGTTTCATATTCATTTGAGTGGCTGGGTTTTTGACGTTGGTTTGCTAAACCTAACACAACTCTCCTCCTTTACCCAGGCTTGGGACTGGCTATATTGAGACTCAACATAGGCAGAGTTAATGAAAACATCAAAGCAACCAATTTAAATCAATTCTCGTATAACCTATAGCATCTTATGAAAAAAATTACAAAGAAATTTGTCAAAAGAACAATAACAGATAAAATATAGCAAAATAAACTCCGAGTATCCACGCTCAGAATTGCATGCTGTCTATCTTGTTTCTTGATATCTTCTGTACATACATGATGTATTTACAATTTTTTTTGAAACATTAACATACTGAATTTGCTAATGCGAATACATGAGCCCCTGGATACAAAAACTACTCCCTTTAACATATGCTCTTTGGATGCTGCCACCCTCAGAATATAATTACTAAAAGGCGTGAGTTTCAGGGGCTGCCAACATTAACTAGGACATCATACCAAATACCAATTACAATGAGACGCCCATGGACCGCGAGTGCATTCAAGCACAAGTCAAACATTTTCCCACCTACAGAATTACAGATTCATATATGATATCTACACCTCTTGGATACTCTATCTTCAAAACCTGAATATGAAAATTTATTAATTTAATAAACGTATAGAGAAAAACACAAAATAAAGGATGAGCTTGAATAGTTATAAAGTCCTTTGAAATTTAGAACTGTTTCTTTAATTCATACAAGTGCATTACAGAATGACTGTAAATCTGTAATATAAGTATGAACATCAAACATTTTTGCATCACACATGCTGCATGAAAGCTAACACCAACACTAGTAAGGATACGATCAGCTCCTAAGGAAGACTAAAGTGTGGCCTAATTTTCACCTCCACATGTGGCAACAACCTTGTAAAAATATGCAAAGAAACAATCAGGATATAAGGACATGGTCCAGGGTAAAAATTAATAACAGTTGATTCACAAATTAGAATAACATCTAGACAGAATCAAGATGATTTTTCTCATTGCTCAATGCAGTAAAAATGTATTTTTATCTGACTAAAGTACCTAATTATCCAACTTACAAGACAAGTTTATCTGTTCAAGTTCCAACACATAATATAAAAATCATCTTTGTACAATACGTCCTTGCAAATATATCAGCAATTGAGCATTACATCAATAAATATGACATAATGACTTAAAGTGCATTAGCTAACTGAACATAAACCTGAACAGCAAACTGTCCTATTCCACCAGCAGCTTCTACTCAATTAGTCCTTTTCCTCTTCTTTGCATAGTCCTTCGACGTGCTCCCTGATAAGAAAAGGACTGGCTAATTGGATTCTTGCCACCCTTAAGGGATGGCATCTTAAAAACAAGTCTCCTAACTAGTGCAGCTTAAAAATGCCACCCATAAACATGTTTCTTTCCACACCCACGCCACATTTGAAATTCTCTCCTATTTTTCTTTCTTTTTCCCTTCAAACTCGATGTAAGTGACCGTAATGCCCCTTTCCTTTCTTTTCTTCTCCAGTGTCGATCGATAGCCATTGCCGACCGCCAGAGGAGCCTTCATCGTGCCGCGTCGAGCCCAGCCCGCATTGACGTTGACCACCGCGCCGAGCTCCACCTGCCTTGTGACCCGCCACGTCAAGCCGAGAACACACCATCGTCGACTGTCGCGTGGAGCTCCGCCCGCTCCGACACCCGTTGTCGTCGCCCACCTGGGTAGCACAGTCGCCGCCCGCCTGGTTGGGCTCGAAGGATTGAGTTGGGACCCGTCGTCACCACTCACCTGGAGTGTGGCTCCACTTGCTCCGGGACCCGCCATCGCTGCTCGCCTGGAGCGCGGTTGTGCTCGCCCCGGGACTCGTCATCGCCGCTCGCCTAGAGCGCTGCTCCGCCCGCCCCTGGACCCGCCGCCGCTAGCCCAAAGATCCGCCGGCATCGGGATCCACTGCTGCCACCCGCTGGAGTTCCGTCGGTAGTGCAATGGCCTCTATCGATCCAATCGGGCCTAAGGAAAGAGGAGCAAGGGCAATATGGTCACTTAACATTGAGTTTTGGAGGAAAACAAAGAAAAATAGAAGAGAATTTCTGGTGTGGTGTAGGTGAGGTCAGAAATGTGTTTATGGGAGGTATTTTTAAGTTGCATTGGTTAGGAGGCTTATTTTTAAGATGCCACCCCTTAAGGATGGCAAGAATCCAATTGGTCCAGAAAAGGACATATGTTACATGACAGGAGGGAATCACACGAGTATATTTCAATAGTTCTAAAGAATATTCATAGTTCCAAGGATTATATAATGCATGAACGAGTAGTCTAAACAGACCTTTGAGCGGTGATGGTGAATCTAGACCAATAATGGCAGAAATTGAACCATCCTATAAAACAATAAACGGCATTTGATGAGACACTAATCAAGGGATAAACCTCAAGAAAGAAAAAGGAAATGCATAGCGCAAACAGAGAATACAAGTTGGATGCTGAGTTTTATGTTCTAATGATTGAATACCCATGTAAACTTGCCTACTCAGATTGTCTCAGTTGAAAAATAAAACCATAATAACAATTATCTTCGGATAATAAAATATCTTTGTAAACTCTATCTTAGGGCAAGCAGCTTTATTACCTAGCGCTAAAGTTCGCTATATACTTATACTAGATATGTGGCACATCACTTCTCCTGGTTTTACTTGAAGGCTTTGATACATGACAGTGAATCATCAGGTTTTATAATTGCAGAAATTTATCTTATATTCATATGACTGCCAGCATCACATACTGGATCATCAGTTTCTTCTACAAGTCATTCAGAAATCGGATATAGTGGAAAGACAATAGCAGCACCAAGATTATGCTCAACTTGGATAACATTTACGGATTTACCAAATTTCAAACCGTTGCAATGGCAAATGTGAAACCGTTCAGTTTATAACTGCAATGACAAAGCTAATTTTGATGCAGTTTAAGATATAACATAGAAAAGAGATTGTATACTAACACGGGCGTAGGCAATATTTTGGCATCCTTGATCCAGTGCAGGTACTACAACACGACCTAAAAATGGAATTTTTGTCTTTAGTTGCACTGAATATATCACTTGAAGCAGTACAATATAACCCTAAAAAATACCCGATCCCGTTTTCTTAAGTTTGAGAGATTCAGGAGTAGAAATTGTGAAGGACTTGGACATGCCACGAGTAAGTGGAGACAGATTGCCCTATAATGATGTAGGAACATTGCAATAAGTACACAAGTAAATATTAAATCTCATAATGCTAAGATAAAGGCCGTTAAACACACATAGTTGGTTCTACCATGTATGATTACAATAAAAGTTTTCTCGAAAGGTAGAATAAAACATTTTAGTATTTTATGATAGAAAGTTTGAGCTTCAAATAAACATCACAAGATCAGTAATTCACACATATGACACAATTTCAACTCTGTTGATCACCTATACATCTCATCCATCGTCATCCCAACTATAACTTGCTTGTCTCATTTGAAAATAAAATCACAATAACAAAACTGTCTCTTGCTGATAAAAAAATATATTCAAAGGACGCATCCATGTCCTTCTAGAGTTGTAAAAGTAACTCATAGGGCAGTCACCTTCTAACTAGTGCTAAAGGTTGTTATGCACTTCTACAAGACATGTTGCACACCACTTCTGGCCTCTATTAGATGTCAGTGAATCATCAGATATTATATTTGCAGCTGCGAAGATATAATTTATTAATTCATGTCAATGCCTACACGCAGACTAGATTAAAAGAATATCCTCAAGTCATTGAGAACACTGCATATAGAGGAAAGACACCACAGCAGCAAGATTATGCTAAACTTGGAAATATTTAGCAAACTGCGCATTGTTACTGTTGAGCTATAAAGCCGCCCTAGCCCCTTCTCAATCGCTTAAGCTTTTGGGTTGGACTGGTTAGGTGCGTTGCTTCATGGTATCAGAGCCAGGAGGTCTCGAGTTCAGCCCTGGTTTCCGTATTTCTTGCGCCACCCATTTCCCACGCTGCGCCCCAGCAGCAGCCGTCTACGCCCACGTGGGCTGCGCGTGCGGGGGGGGGGGGGGGGGGGGGGGGGGGGGGGGAGGGGTTGAGCTATAAAGCCGCCTAGCCCCTTCTCAATCGCTTAAGCTTTTGGGTTGGACTGGTTAGGTGCGCTGCTTCAGTTACCACTGCAAATGTGAAAGGTTTTATTCTCTAGGTGCAATGACAAAACTAATTTGATTTAGTTCAAGATATAACATCTAGACATGGAAAAGAGATTTTATACTAAGTTTTCATTTTCTATGTGCAATGCTAAAACTAATTTGATTTATGATTTAGTTCAAAATATAACATCCTGAATTCAATGCCAAAACTAATTTGACCTGTAAAATCTCATAATGCTTAGATAAAGGCCGTCTAAACATATAATTGGTTCCAGCATATGTGATTACAGTAATTTTCTTCTTGAAAGGTACAATCAAACATTCTTGAAAGTGCTTCAAAGAAACATCACAAATCAGTAATTCAAACACACACAACACAATTTCTAATATCTTTGATATCAACTATACAATTCATTTGTCAGCATCATAAGTGCAAAAACTTACACAATAATGCTTGTATCGAGTGGATGTTTTGAAGCTTTTGAAAACAAACAACCTACAAAGTTTTTACTTACATTTGAAATTATCCTGTTGATATTTGGCGATCTAGAAGCATGCTGCAACTTTCTAGGGGCTGATCTTTGCTTCCTTGATGGGCCTACAGGCTTCTTTCCCTAGCACAAAGCAATACCTCCATTACATATGCATGTGAATAATGAGTAGCGCAACCAGTACCACATGCTGAAATGTGCAAAACATAACATCATGTCAACGTAAAACACAACATGATGCTTCATAATTTCGTACTTCAAGAAGATTTTTACGTTCCTATACAAAGATGACGACCTAAAGTGAACAAAATCTGGAGCCAGATAATTGAATAAAGATCTCAACAAAAATTTGCTCTAGCCAACATGCCTACGAATGTAGTATAATGAAGTATGTGTTGTTTGCAAATGCTTAATCAAGAAACATAAGAAGGGGCTCGTCACACTGAATGCATGAGATTCTCAAGGACTGTTAAGGCTATTACAGTTATAGGTCCGAAATGTTTAAAGTGGTTCAATAAAGATGATCCTTCACGTTATAAAGTTCAGTTTAAGATGTAGCATTGGGTTGGGATTACTGTAATATTTATCACAGCTATATATCTATAAATAACTGGAAAGGTATATAAACAAACTTATTGCGTACCAGTATTTTTACCTACATAAGCAAAATTAAGTTGAAACAAAGTGGACGCTCGTGGAGGCATAGGATGTAACAGTGAAAATTCACTTTCTCTGAAGATTGCTTAACTGTAGCTTCATCTGAAGCTGCCTTCGCATGCAATGAAGCCACAGGAGTCTTGTCATTGGTACACTCCACCTTACAAGCTAATAGTACATTACTATCCTCACGACTGTTGCTAGCTGTAGAAGAGCTGGGTTCAGATCCTGTTTGAAAGCTCATCATCTTAGGATAACGCATATTCCACTCTTCCCACCAGTGTGGGAACCCAGTCGAGAACTTTTCACAGGCCTGCGATCATGATTTTCAATTGAATTTCTCATAAAAGCAATATGTTAAA
Organism: Eleusine coracana subsp. coracana; assembly: GCA_032690845.1. Classification (NCBI taxonomy): domain Eukaryota; kingdom Viridiplantae; phylum Streptophyta; class Magnoliopsida; order Poales; family Poaceae; genus Eleusine; species Eleusine coracana. Next base: position 50,419,254 of record CM064427.1, on the reverse strand, counting down.
ACTTAAAAGCATGAATTGTTAATCCAAGTTTTAAAAGAATTTCAACAAAAATTACAAATAAGGGAGAAAATTAAAAGTTACTCTCTCTAGTTCCCAAAAAGGAAGTCAAAATACAGCCCTTAGACTTAAGTTTCTAGAGATATTGGACAAATAAATGTTCAACAAAGGTGCAAATCAAGGAACACGGAATGAGATGTGCGTACCTCGCTCGAATATCCATTGTGAAGTGAACGCTCAGTGTTGAATAAACCATAAATGAACACCAGAACCCCATCTTCAGTTTGAAGAGCACAAGGCTCGTAGCGCTTTGAAATTGGTGCAGCAATGAATTCCCAGGTGGCATTGTTCCTGCCAGAAGTGGGCCACACAACAACTTATATCAGAAAATCAAAGACCAGCGCTCCAAAGAAAGAAAAAACAGACAAGTTCAGAAAAGCCTATGCCACAGGACGTATTAATCACACACCTCCAGGTCTTTAAGAATACAAAGCACTAACAAACAGCATAAACATGACACATGGAATCAATTTCACATTACAGACATTGCTCTATCCTGCGTACATGACATCATTCTATAAGTGTATGATTTGCAGTAGATCCTGCAAAACAAGATTTTTCAACCAATAGAAGTCCCACGAAAAAGAAAGAAAGAATATATTCACACTAATCCACAGGTGATGAAGTAAAACTACGGCTTCAACCAGCAGCCACCAAGATCCATTTCAAGAAAATGCTGACCTTTCAAAGAACCTGGCGACGCCGATCTTCCGCTCGTGCCCCTTCACCCTCGCCAGCCACCACATGTCCAGCGTGACCTAGACCACCGCAAATGCCAGCACGGCACACGTGCACCACCAAATCAGCCAGAGAAACGAAAAGAGGGGGTGAAATTGTACCTAGCGGCGAGCGCCGGGAGGTGAGAGGAAGGGTGTACGCTGGGTTTCTCGGAGAAGTCGACGGCCATGGAGGCGGACGCGTAAAACCCTCTGCGTAAATAGGCGGTGACAACCAATGATGCGCCGCGGTTGGGGCCCGGCGGCTGCGTGGAGGGGGAGCCCGAATTCTTCAGAAGCCGCATTTCAACCGAATTTTTCTGCGGTTTCCTTTTTCTTGTTTTGCTCAATGGGAAGGGATTTAGTTTCAGAAAAAAAAACAGGAAAGGGGTCTGTAGCAGATACACTTATAGCTTTAATATGCTGTTCCAGACTCTCTTTTTCTGCCTTCAGGCTCACATTCTCACCCCGGAGCTCATTCTTCTCTGCCTGAAAAATGATGAAGCTTCTGTAAATTAAAATCTACAAATATGCGCAAATGATAAACTTTATTAAAATACATTGGATCGGGATGCAATTAACCCCTGACATTCAAATCAATATGGAAACAATCTAGAAATTTAGTTGGCAGACCAAACAATGGCTGCACAAAGTCAAACTGGGATCGACAACTTGGTTTGCAGGCTTGGACATCGGTATACAGAACAACAACGTACCATGCATTTTCAGACTAGAAGACATGAATAAGGTATTTGGAGGGCATCAAAGCTTGCAAAATCCTGTTAGGAAACCACTCAGAGCTATCTGGTTAGAATTGCATGCTTATACCACTTTTAATGGCTCTTTAAAGTTTAGTTGTTAACACAAGCTTTATTGTCTACCTAGGAGCCCAATTGGGGACAAATCTAAAGGGCACTGTGAGCATTCCCAATTGGAGACAGATCTATAGGATACTGTCAGCATAAGAAAACAAAACAGCAAATACGAGGTCAGGGAACATAGATTATTCCAACTTCTCAGATTCAGCTAAATGCAAGCTAACATATTTAAATTGGAACAGGGTAAGGAACCACGCACCTTTTTCCCCAATTAAATTGCTCAAGCCCATAAGCATGTGTGGTGTCATCTTCAATTCCAAGTCTGAATCCATTATCAAAAAAAATAAAAAAATAAAATCCAAGTCTGAAACAACCTCAAAGTAAGTACCAAATAAACAGAAGACGTGCATAACAAGAAGGAGCTCCTAACAAGAATATCTAAATGAAGTGTAGCTACTGAAATATCTAAAAATGAATCTGCCACTCATATTCCAAATGATGACGGATACAGCAAGGCCATACACAATTGTTAATAGCTTGGACAAGGGTAGAATGCATTGTCGGATTGCTATCAGTAGGCATGTCTACAAACATTGAACCCACCGATAATATAATTGGGACTGCAACTCTTGAAGCCTTAGAGTTACATATGAAATGCAATGCCTCCAGACAAGTAAGAAGGGGAATGTGCCCACCTTAAAATGTGGTTCCTTAATCTGTTCCAAATTTAAATATGCTGGCTTGCATTTAGCTGAATCTAAAATATGAAAGAAGCTAGTGCTAACATTAGGGATAAAATGAGACTATGAACTACCAGTACCATCCATACAACATAGTACCAATTTTTTTTTTTTTTTTTACAAAACTCAGACGCAATACAAGCAAAGTTGGAACTTGTTTTATACCTGTTCTAGCCGCTGGCGTGTGGATCTGAGGGGGAGGCGGAGCAGCGGGAGGGAGGCGCCGGCGCTGAGAGAGGAATCAAGGGCGGGCGGGTCTCGGGCAGGGAGCGACAGGCAGACTCCGGCGCTGGGAGAAGGACCACGGGCGGCTGCCGGCGTTGGGAGAGGGGAGAACAACGGCGCTGGGAGTAGGACCACGGGCGGCTGCACCTGCACGGTTCGACGTGGGCCCATTTGGCTGGGCTTGGGCCGCCCGCCTCCAGCAGTCCAGGTCCTCTTGACATGCGCGCTGGTTTCACACCGTGTCAAAATAAAAAAAAAACTCAATCGGTGAGGGATAGAAACCTTTTCTATGATATTTTTTAAGGAGAAGAATGCTCGACTCCCGATCGAGAAAACCTTCCAAATCTTGGTTCATACTCGATAAAGCTAAGTTAAATCAATCTAGGTCGACGTAGCATAGACAGAGATCGGCAGCAGCCTACTAACGCGTTCACTACAGTACCAGGCGAGACACCGGGCGCGATTCCTAGTAATCGAACCCGGGCGGGCGCGCGCTCAACCAGCGCTGCTGGCCATCCGAGCTGCCGCTCGGTTCTCCACAGTGGCAAAATAATTCAGCCCACCGCGTAATTTCACAAACCGACCGTGCAACCGGCCTCTGCGTAATTCTCCGCTGCTTTCACTTTGCTGTGGCGCCGCTCGTGTAGCCGGAGGCGATCTCACGAGCGAACCTTGCGCGCATGTGCTATTCCGCGTCACATCACCATTTTCCCGTTCACGGCGGAACCCAACCCAAGCGAGGCAAAAAGTGGGGCGAGCCGTGACAGCGCATCATCAGCGTCCACCTCCAGCGCCCGCGCGACACGTCCACCCCGCGGCTTGTCACTGCCCCCTCCCTTCCGCTAGCTCCTGCTACCCGCGTCCCGTCCGTGCTGTTAATTATGCCACCGGAATCTCTCGCCTCGGCGGACTAGCATAAGTAACCTGGGCACCTCACGATTCCGCACCTAATCATATCGTTATCACACATCACCTCCCACTCAACCCGGTCCCGTATCACCCAACTCCCACACAGGCCACAGGCTTGTTCCGCGCTCGCCACGACCGAGACGCCAAAACAGAGAACAGGAGCCAAGGAAGAAGACAGCACAGGAGAAAAGAAAGGCATGGCTGCCGCCGCGGCCACCGTGACGGCCGCGCTGTCGAGCTGCAACAAGCGCGACAGCGACATTTTGGACGCCGGCATGTCAGTCCTCTCCTTCACTGCCTTGCTTTTCTTCTTCCTCGACAGAACGGTTACTTCAGCTTTTAGCAGCTCGAAGGCTGTACTCCTGCTTGAAGAATTCTGTACATGGCGCCGTCGCTGATTCCTCTCTAGTATATTCTTAGCTCGTGTTCGTTTCTGTTATGCCACAGGCCGAAGAAGGCGAAGAAGGGAAGGTCGCCGCCGAAGGGGGAGGTGGAGGCGTTCCTCGCCGCAGCGGAGAGGGAGAGCAGCCATGCGCTGCGCTTCGCCACCAAGTGAGTCCGAGGCTCCAGCTATACTCACTCTCTCTCCATCTCCGAGGCTGCGAGGCTACTCCTGGCCTCCCAAGTCCAAGCTTGCACACTAGTGGGCCTGTAATTCCTACTACTGCTGATCAAGCTTCGAAATTGTCAGTGCTGCTGCACGCTTGCACTTGCAGACAGTTAAACTCCGAGACAAGTACTGTAGTACCTGCTTGCAACTCCTCTGGCGCACTGAGCATCGTGTGGGCGGCCTGTCCTGCAATTTTCTTTTCTGACTAGTTGCTACTGCAAAATCCCCTCAGTTTCTCTTGGTACAATGGTACAAAGCCTGCTGCTGATGGTCTAGTACGAAAAAAAAAAGGTCGTTGATCCCACACAAAAAAAATTTTGGATCCTTTGGGATCATGAGATGCTCGATTTTTCCACTGGGTTTTTTTTTTCTCAAAAAGGGTCCAACTAGCATAGCTTGCGAAGTTCCCATCTGGAACAGGCTGTGAAGAACTTCTACAAAAGCCAGTGGCCCTTTTTTGCGTTTTCCCTTTTGATTTTCAAATCCTACTTCAACTCGAATGCTTTGTGAGGAATTGCAGTGCAATTTAAATTTCTCTTCGGCCAAAACACGCTGGAATATTTGCCAAATTATGACGTAACATTCCACATGTCGGCTATGTGTTGTTGTACCAGCTTCTCCTAGTAACATTTTGGATCTTTTGGTTCCATTTCCAGGTACAACTATGACGTTGTCAAGGACGCTCCCATGGACGGCCGATATGAGTGGGTCCGTGTACGCCCATGAGCCAGTCAACTTTCAGATCGAATATACCAATTGTGTCCTCTTCGATCCTTCTTCGTACTGTAGTTTCTGTTTACCGTTACGATTTAGCTGTATTTTTTTATTGCGAATGAATTTAGCTGTAATTATGTTCACGGGCTGGCTGATCATGTGACTGCTCACCTTGTACGACAATGGACCTGTTTGCTGTATGCTCACCTTAGTTTTACTTGTAACTGATGTGCTTACCTTGTCGTATGCTTGTCTGAAAAAGCGAGGATTGTCGTTGTGCGTTCTAGTGCTGTCGTTGTGCGTTCTTGTTTGTTCTGGGTTTCGACTTAACCCATCAAGGTATCATTCTCTACGAGGCAACACCTTGGCCAATACTAATTATTTTAAAATTTTTATTGGATCAGACTAGTGCTGGTCAAATGGGCCGTGCGGAGCGGCCGGCCCGAAGCACGCATTTTTTTGGTCCGGCCCAAGCACGGCACAGCCCATTTAATTTCGTGCCGGGCCGGCCCGGTTCAATGTCACGTGTTGTGCTTGGGCCGAGGGTCGAGCCCGACGGGCCACACGAGCACGGTCCATTTAGGTGCGGCCCGGTCAAGCACGAAATAGGCCTAGTTAGACATGGTCCGAAAATCTGGCATTAAAAGGAAAATATGTATCCAATATTACAACAAGACATGATTGGTATAGTGATAAGGCTGTTCACACCCAACCTATAGATCCTGAGTTCAAATCTTGTTCCTAGCACTATTTTTCCTTCATTTTTCAACACTCAAACACTAATGGGTCAAATTGATTATTGGGCTAACGTGCTTAATGGGCCGACCCGACACGGCTAACTAAATTCGTGCCGAGCCGTGGGCCGAAGACTCGGCACGGTGGGCCGCACGGCATGCCCCGAAATAAATTCCGTGCTGGGCCATTTCGTGCTTGGGCCGGGCCATGCCGGGCGGCCCGTTTGGCCAGCACTAGGTCAGACCCACCTTCTAAAAAAAGATCTCCTAATCTATGTGGACTCATTATCAAATCTGAGGCCAACACGAAGTTAGGCCTTCTTTTGGTCTATGTGGACTCATTATCGAATCTGAGACCAACACGACCCTTATAAATAGTTAAGGAGACATTCCGTTATAATTTTACTAGAATTACTGAATAAAGAATTTCGTCTTCTTTATTCTTGTATTTTTAGTTTTCATTTCTCAGATCTACGTACTATTTTTAGTTTTCTTTTCTCTGATCTACGTATCTATGATCATCGATAACTCAACACGTTATCAGCACGCTCTAATCAAGTTTTTCATCCAGAAGTTCAGTAATTTACGGTACGTTTTTCATTACGATTGTATTATTATCTTGACTTGTTGCAGCCAAAATCTGTCCATGAAGTTATTTGTGTTCCCTCTACGATCTGGACTATATCCAGTCAAGAAGAAATCCTGTAGGAAAGCTTAGAGCTAAACGTAGAAGAATACCAACAAAAAACCTTCAGAGGCTAGTGCAGCAGTCGAAGCAAAAACAAATCAAATCAGATTCGCGGGCATGATCTTGACTTGCGTCATTATCAATGTGCCGGAATCTCCCAACCCTAGTCAGGATCTAGATCCGACATGGGGATCCCAGAGAACATGAAGCTCAAATGAAGCTCAAATACATTTGCATTGAAGCAAGGAGGAGTGCAACTTGAATGCCAAATACATTTGCATTGAAGCAAGGAGGAGTGCAACAAGTTACAAACTAGAAGCTATATTTTACATGAAGTAAAATGAGCATTGAATTGATATATTACCGGGACGCCTGTATATATATCATCATGGTAGAATGACATAGAAGTCATTTATTCCGTTCTTATAGATAATTATAGATTCTAGGGCTGATCACTCTAAAATCTATAATGATGCCTTTGAATTATGGAACTATCATATTCATGAATGAAATCATTGAAGAAACTCCTCGCTCGTATATTTCATGAAGAAATTATCTCACGAAGAGAGCATCATGAAGATGAACCCATCACTATAAGCGTGCATATATAGTGAGGGAATACAGAACAACCATGATATGGTATTGAATCATCTTGAAAGATGAATGTAGGAGAGAATTGAAATATTGTTAACATTATTTCCTCTGAAATATTGCTATTATGAGAATCCGGATCCGGAAACAAAGTCCATGGCATAAATGCTTGCAACATTTACATCGGGTCAATGAATAAAGCAATTGAGGATGAAGCATAAATAATAGTGAAATTTATGGTTCATAAGTCACGAAGACTTATACTCCTACACATGAAATGTTCTGATTATTTCTGGCAAGACATTGAATAAATACAGTCAATCAAGTAGATTATGTAAATCCATACGATGAAATCCTCGAAGGATTTAATATTATAACATCTGAATTGTTTGTGATGAGAAGTCTTATGAAGAGCATCTTATTGAAGAAATGCATCCACGAAGGAGCATCACTTAACCCAAAGTCTCATGAAGAGAATCTCCATAGAAGAGATACCTCCATGAAGGAATAAGTCAATGAATGACTTTACCAGTCGAATTATGAAATAAACACCGCTGATCCTTGAAGGATTTTAACCCGATTCGATGAATATAGAATCATAAGTACTTCGAAAGTACATACTACCAACAGAAATATGATTTTATATAATACCATGAAGGTATTTGGTGTAATCCCCAACTAGAGATAAAGACTGGTATATGATCTTGAAGATCTCAATTGAATATTGTATTATTGAAACAACTTCTATATTTTCAATCCTATGGAATAAATTATCCTACGAAAGGATAAAATGAATATGTTTTACACATATCAAATAGGTGATATTTTGACTATGTCAAACTCAAATGTGCACGAAGCACATTGCTCCATTACTCTCATTACAATCTTAGAAGAATTGTGAGAAAGTTTTTTTTTAGACTTAACACTATGTTAATATTTCTTATCATTGCTTATATGCATTCTTGAAGAATGAATAAGACATTGAACACAAAGTTCAAGTTATGTCCATGTGAGGGGGAGCATATGGAATAGTATCACTTATTTATTTTGATCGCGAAGATCATATTTTCTATTCATGAAGAATAGATTGTCATGAAGATAATAATAAAGAAGGCTATGTGTTATATTTTTCCTTGTGAGTTTTACTCGAAGGTTTCTCATGTAAGGTTTTTGACAAGGCAATACATATATTAGCAAGATACAACTTGGCACCGAGCATGCGACACTTCAATGATATCAAGCAAATCTTCAGATATGTGAGAGAAACTGAAGATCTTAGACTATTTTCAAGAAGAATGTAAAAGTAACTTTGTCAACAAAGCAATATTTGAAGTTGTCAAGGAATGCACCTGGCTCAGGAGGACGTCAAGTCATATATTAAATAATTGTGAAGTGTCATATACTCCATCTCCTATAATTATCAATGAAGATAATAGAGCTTGTATTGCACAAATACAATCGGGATACATAAATTCAAACATGATAAAGTATATGTTACCTAAATTCTTCCATAGGCATGAATTGCAAAAGAAGGGAGAGATTTTGGTAACTCATGTTCGATATTGTGATGATCATGTAGATTTATTCACAAATGCATTACCAATTTGCACTTTTGAAAAGTGTCGATGTGTAATGACATGAATAGACTTAAAGAAGTGCTTGGAACAGGGGGAGAACTTCCCTAAGTATATCACATTTCTAAATTAAAGTATTATCTTAAAGATAATGTATATTGTTTATGAAGATCGATAATTATTAATCACGAAGATTATAGCACTGTACTTTTTTTCCCTTATGAGTTTTTCATATGAAGTTTTCTCATTAAGGTTTTTGATGAAACAGTGCGTGCAACACAAGTAATGGTAATATGTGCTTTTTTCTCTATTTTTCCCACTGGGTTTTTAAGAAAATTTTATGAGACATATTTATCATGATAAAGAGCCCAAGGAGGAGTGTTCTAAAACTCTTATTGAGCCAGGCTCTCCTGGTCCATGTGGACTCGTTATCGAATCTAGGCCCAACACGAAGTTAGGGTTCCGGTCTTATAAATAGTTGAGGAGACACTCCTTTGTAATTTTGCTAGAATTACTGAATAAAGAATTTCGTCTCCTCTATTCTTGTATTTTTAGTTTTTGTTTCTCTGATCTACGTACATGCGATCATCGATAACTCAACACTAATTACCTAGTGTCACACCACTGCAAGATTCATGCATCCTTCAGAATTTTTTTTTTCGAGAACGCACCTAGTGCATGTTTCATTAAGAGGAAGAAGAGATACATCGACCAGTTGTGTCGGTAGACGTGGTCCAGCATCAACAACAAACATAACAGAGAAAAGAAACACACAACAGACACAACGATGACCTACCATCTACCATTCTGAAGCGATGACCAGAGGAGCTCAACAAAAACAGCAAGCCTCACAATGTCCAAAAGGATCGCAGAAGACACAAATTAAGAGCAACCAAATCTTCAGAACAGGAAGAGCAGCACTCAGACACGAAGACGAAGAACACAACTGCCTCCACCTGCAGCCACCAGGACATGTGCGGAGAACCTCCAAGACGACGCCTTCAAGAAGAATACAACGTCCAAAACACCGTCATCGCCCATTCCGGAGGCCGGAATTGAGTTTTCACTTGGAGAAACTCCACATGCAGCCAACAAGCACCATAACAACGCCTCCAACGAGGTGGACGACACCCAAGTGTGTCGTCATTGTAACACCGGTAAAAAATGCCTGGCAAGACTTTCGCCAATGCTTGAGGGCGCCTGACATGACCAAATCCGCTGGTCAGGTGACCCCTCCACGAGACAGATCCGACAAAGCCAGATTGAGGCACGAAGAGGAGGGCACCGACCACCACCACGACCAAACTTTCCCATGCAGCTACCAACAACGCCTGCATCAAGGACGCACTCCGCCATGGAAGGCGCTGCCGTCGCCACGAATTCACCACCAGCACCCTCCACCATGGAGGTCACAAGCAGAGCCCACCGAGCCCCTAAGTCCCGGGCCAGCACCACCTCCGCACGTAGCGCACCGAATCCCCCATCATGGATACTATCACCGCTGGCATAGTACTCCACTCCCCCGATGAATCTTCGCTAGATCTACCCACATCCCGACCAAAGGACGACCACACCGCCACCCAACGAGCCAGGGGCTGCTCCTAAGAGAGCAAAACTCGACCCGAGGAGTGCGGACTCGGCGAGCATGGTGTCAGCCATGCCCATGCTCAAGGAGAGGAGGGGGCGAAAGTTGGGGAGGCAAACCGGCGAGGATGGCAAGATCCGGCCCCTCCATGGCCAGATCCGTAGAGGAGGAGAGGGAGTGGACCGGCGACCGGGATCTTGGACGAAGCTTCGAACTAACGCGTGGCGACGTAGAGGAAACGACAGGGACGAAGAGGAACCGAGAGGGACGGGAGCAGCGTTGGCTGTCGAGGGCCCGTCGACCGGCGGCGGCGGGAGAGGCCGCCGCCTGTGGTGAGCTGGAACTGAGGCGGGGACCTTGGCTGGGTGGGGCGTCGCCTCCTGGGCCGCCCAGGGAGCGGAGCGGCACGGGAGTCTTTTTTTTTTTGCGTGTGACAATATGTGATCCTTCAGAAATTACAATCAGACAGTCTATGTGGCATTGTTACATCATTCTATGTAGGAACTCTGAGATCAACAACAAATTCAGTCTTCTGACTGCATCATTCAGATTACAGAAGACCATTGGGGCATCCAAGATAGAGCAATTGGCGTTGTAGTATAATCACTGAATAAACCAAAGCGAGTTGCAGAATTGACAAGCAGTACTTTAAGCACAAGCTGTAAATTAGCGTTCTGCTTCATTCAGACACAAGTCAACAAGAGCAATTCTTCGTTTCCTGCAAATTACAGTCATCATCAGGAAAAAAAAATCACATTCAGATGAAACCGAGAAGAAAGATGGAACCGGCCCAAACAAGAATTGAGGAAAAGCAAATCATGTGTTCCTTTCTATCAGAGAATGAAAGCAGTTCATACGAACAGAGATCTTCACGGCGTCTCCCACCGGCCGACACAAGCTAATCCAAGAAACAGTTTGCAGAAAACTGCAATTAACAAACGATCTCCTCTCTCTGGAGGTGCAAACTAATTTCGGGCGTGCGTATGAACGAATTCTGTGAAGGCCGAAGAATGCTCTCGTAATTTCATCGTGCACTCGTTAGATTGGATTTGCTTACCATGTCATGGTGTCGAACATGGACAGCAATGAATCTAATGCCAAAGACTACAGATGCGCACCAAATGATTTTCAAATTCTAAATTATAGTTAATTTTCCCTTCAATCTTGCCCCTAATATTGGTTGCTTCGCTACCCCTAATTTTCCCTTCCCATCCATTCAGTCCAGTGCCCGGCCACAGACTGTTGCCGAGGTGAGATGGAAGAGAAGGGACAACTGACGTGCTTGTCGCCATTAATGATGTGCTGACCGCCATCCGCACATCCAACTCGATTGCATCGTGTGGCGCTCTCTTTGTATGACGATGGCCGCCCATTTGAACCGTAGGATGGGTTCGAACGCATATGGGGCGTGCCCATGAACGAATTCTAAGAAACTCAAAGAATGGTCTCGTAGTTTTTATGTGCACTCGTTAGGTTGGATTAGCTTACCATGTCACGGTGTTGAACATGGAAAGCAACAAATCTAATACCAAAGACTGGAGACACGCACCAATTTATTTTAAAATTCTAAATTATAGTAAATTTTCCCTTCAATCTCGCCCCTAATACTGGCTTCTTGGCTGCCCCTAATTTTCCCTTCCCTTACATTCAGTCCAGTGTCCGCCCACAGATTGTTGTCAAGGTGAGATGAAAGAGAAGGCGGTCCTCGTCCATGCCGTCACCAAGGATGTAGTACGTGTCACCGGCGTCGAGCTTTCAGGCGATATCGAGATTGGGAGCAACAGTAAGACAATTGATGCACTCGTCGCCATGAATGATGCGCTCACCGCCGTCCACACATCCAACTAGATCTCATCATCTCACACTCTCTTTGTTTCACGATGGTCGCCCATCTGAATCGTGGGCTGGGTTCAAACGAATTTCGGGCGTGCACATGAACAAATTCTGTGAAGGCCGAAGAATGCTCTCATAGTTTCATCGTGTACTCGTTAGGTTGGACTTGCTTACCGTGTCATGGTGTCGAACATGGAAAGCAATGAATCTAATGCCAAAGACTGAAGATGCGCACCAAATTCTAAATTATAGTAAATTTTAAATTATAGTAAATTTTCCCTTCATCTCGCCCCTAATATTGGTTGCTTGGTTGTCCCTAATTTTCCCTTCCCATCTATTTAGTCCAGTGTCAGATTGTTACCGAGGTGAGATGGAAGATAAGGCGGTGCTCATCCATGCCGACACCAAGGACGTAGTACGTGTCACCAGCATGGAGCCCTCCGACAATATCAAGAGTGGGAGCAACAATAAGACAACTAACGCGTTCGTCGCCATCAATAATGCACTCACCGCCTTCCGCACATCCAACTCGATTGTATCGTCTCACGCTCTCTTTGTATGAGGATGGTCGCCCATTCGAATCGCGAGATGAGTTCAAATGAATTTGGGGCATGCGCATGAACGAATTGTATTCTGAGAAGGCTGAAGAATGGTCTTGTACTTTCGTCATGTACTCATTAGGTTGAATTTGCTTACCGTGTCACGGTGTCAAACATGAAAAGCAACAAATCTAATGCCAAAGACTGAAGACGCGCACCAATTGATTTTCAAATCCTAACTAAATAGTAAAATGTTCCTTCAATCTCGCCCCTAATATTGGTTGCTTGGCTGCCCCTAATTTTCCTTTCCCTTCCATTCAGTCCAGTGTCCACGCACAGATTGTTGCTGAGGTGAGATGGAAGATAAGGCGGTGCTCGGCCATGCCGACACCAAGGACGTAGGATGTGTTGTCAGCGTCGATCCTTCCGGTGATATTAAGAGCGGGAGCAACAATAAAACAATTGACACACTCATCGCCATCAATGATGTGCTCGCCGCCGTCCTCACATCCAGCCCGGTCACATCATCTCACACTCTCTTTGTATGATGATGGTCGTCCATTTGAATCGTGGGATGGGTTCGAATGAATTTGGGGCATGCGCATGAACAAATTATGTGAAGGCCGGAGAATGATCTCGTAGTTTCGTCGTGCACTCAATAGGTTGGATTTTCTTACCATGTCACGGTGTCGAACATGGAATGCAACGAATCTAATGCCAGAGACGAAAAACACAGACTAATTGATTTTCAAATTCTAAATAATATCCCTTCAATCTCACCCCTAATATTGGCTGCTTGGCTGCCCCTAATTTTCCCTTACATTTAGTCCATTGTTCGCCCACAGATTTTTGCCAAGGTGAGATAGAAGAGAAGGTGGTGCTCGTCCATGCCGACACCAAGGATGTAGTATGTGTCACTAGCTCGTCACCATCAATGATGCGCTCACTGACGTCCGCACATCCAACTCAATTGCATCATCTCACGCTCTTATGATGATGGTCGTCTATTTGAATCACGGGATGGGTTCGAACGAACTTGGGGCGTGCGCATGAACGAATTCTGTGAAGGCTAAAGAATGGTCTTGTAGGTTCGACGTGCACTCGTTAGGTTGCACTTGCTTACCGTGTCACGATGTCGAACATGGAAAGCAACAAATCTAATGCCAAAGACTGAAGACGTGCACCAATTGATTTTCAAATTCTAAATAATAGTAAATTTTCCCTTCAATCTTGCCTCTAATATTGGCTGTGAAAGTCCCTGGATGTCGCCTAGAGGGGGGGGGGGGAGTTGAATAGGCGTTCCTGAAAATTAACACAACTCACAGTAGAATTAAAACTACCAAAACCGATTGCTCCAGTTTAGCAAACCGGTTACACCGGTTTTGTCAGAGAGCTTGAGAAAAAAATAACTAATCAAGAGAAAGAACCAAACACTCAAGACAAGCAAGCTATAAAAACAAACATAGGAACCACCCTAATTAGATTCATAAAGAACCAACATCAGAAAACAAACTTCTAAACCGGACCCACCAGTTTGACAAACCGGTTACACCGATTTTCCTAGAACAAATAGAAATAAAACAACCAACACACTAATCAGAGAGGCTAGACTAGTAGTTACTACACCATAGAGTAGCCAATACACACACAAACTAGATTCACCAAGAATCTACACAATTTGGCACTGACCAAAACCGGTCCCATCGGTTTGGATACCCGGACCCACCGGTTTCCTCGGGGCAGAGAGAATAACACAAGAAATACAACGTCCCACTAAGTTCTACCAAACATAAAGATCCTAATAGAGCATGCAAGATCCACTAAAAGGTTTTAGGTCTGTCGCAAGGCCCTCAAAATGTTGCTATATGGGTATTTTCGTTGCGATAACAAACTATCACAACGATGTCGTTTCATTGGGAGGCGTTACAAGTAGTAGCGCTGCGATAGCACATTGCATCGATTTTATTGTATCGTTGCGGTAGCTGTGGCTTGTTGCAATGACATGTGACGTTGCGTATAGGTGATATGGCAACGACGGTTGTGTTGCAGTAGCACGGATTCGCAACTACGCGCACCGTTGCTATAATGGCTATTGCATCAATGTTGTGTAGTTGCAAATACGTAATATTACAACGCTCTTGAGGTGTAGTGAATGCCGCAATTGTCATGCATGTAGTTGTCGCGATATCTGACCCAAATTACAACAACCTCCTCCGCGTTGCTATAAATAGAGGGTATCACATCAATATATCAGCCGTTACAATCCGACCCAAACTGCAACAACCTACTCCACGTTGCTATAGATAGAGGGTATTGCATCAATATATCAGCCGTTCCAATCTACGTTCAGTGTATCGCAACAAAATGAATAGCGTACATCAATCCAATATTGGTGCGATTGTATCCACAAAAGTCCTATATTATTAGTTACATCAATCCAGTATTCACTCATACAACACATTCAAATCAAGAACTACAATTGTATCCATAGAAATTTCTGCATGCTGAAATGATAACAATGAAGGGAGACACTAGGGTTGCTTCGCACCTAGGCAATCCTGAATCTTGTTCTTACATGCATGCTGATTCCTTTTGCCTCCTCATGCAACCTATGAATCACAAATAAAAGAAGCAAGAACTTAAGAGAGAAAACCAAATGAAGCACACGGAAATTTGTTTGCCAAAGTTTAGATTCACCCCATAAACCCTACGTCTCCACTGAGGAAGCTTGATCTGCTCACAAGGCACACTCCAAGTTGGGTCTCTTTCAACTGCTTTCCTAGATCCACTATCTTTACTTCTTTCCTTACGGAGGTGAAGCGGACCTTCACAAACTTTTCCAAGGCTCACCACAGGCTTGGGAGCTCTAGGGCGACACCTAGCTGACTAGGAGGTTTCACCTCCAAGAGTAACAAATGCTTCACAGATTTGCAACACAATGCTCAAATGCTCAAGTGTGGGATTTTCTCTTTTGTGCCCTCAATCTCAATCCCTCTCAACCCAATGCTTAGGATTTCTCAGAAATCACTCAAACATCATAAAGTGGTGTTGGGGAAAGCTCTACAAGACTTTGGATGTATTTTCTTTATCCACATAGTCAGCAACATGCAAAAGAGGGGGGGAGGGGGGAGGAAGTATTTATACTTGTCTCCTGAAAACTAGCCGTTATACTTAACCAGTCAAAATTGGTCCATCCAGTTTCCTAAACCGGTACCTTCGGTTTTCCTGAACGAGCCGTTAGAGTTTTGAACCCAAACCGGTTACACCGGTTTTCCCAGTCACAATGAGAGTTAGTGTGATTGTAGGCAAAGTCTTTCTCTCATCTCACTTGGGTTTTTCTTTGAGCATTGAGACATTATATGCATACCATGTAGCATCCCTTTTGATAGAGCGGCATGCCTAAACTCAGAATTAAATAAAAGGACAAATCTTTTTCTTGAGCTTGCATGAAAATGAACTTTGTCACTTCTTCTATTTTAGCTTCATGAGGGCTGCCACATGTGCTTTTGTTGAGCATCATCACCTAGAGCTTGTGACTTTGAATTTCTTCATTCATAAGATCCATTTCCATCTTTTGGTTCACAAGTCGCATTGCATCTTCATGTTCCAACAATAATTGATACTTGGAGATGTATGACCACTTATAGCTTGATCGGTCCATCGCGATTGCACTCCACCTGCCCTTCACATTGGCTTGTGTCCCTCGGCTCCAAGACTCCATCTTGCCCTTCTCCTGTGCACGGTCCATCACGACCAAGTCATGCCAATCCTTCACCATCTTGCTATCTTGAGTCAAACATAACTTTGTATCATCGCTATGTCTTCATTTGAATTGTATTTGTTTGAAGTATTGATTTGATCAAGTTGCTTTCGAGATAAGTATCATAGAACAATAGCACTTGATCACTTCCTTTTATTTTTGACAACATCAATTTGTTGAGACCATCTCATATCAATGGTTTTCATGTCTCATATTTATTTCAAACCTTGGGTTGTCATGATCTTGCTTGTATGGACCTATTTATTTGACACTTCTCCTTTTCATCACATAGGCTCATTTTCCTTACACAATTGTACACTATCGAAGATGATCATTTGTATTCATGCAACGTATATTCTTCATGTACAACCTGCTCATATACTCACAAAGAGTATTAGTTCTTTAATCACGTTGTCATACAACCACCAAAACCCACTAGGGACATAGATGCACTTTCAGGCTGCCCATAATTTTTCCTTCCATTCCATTCAGTCCAGTGTCCACCCACAGATAGTTGTTGAGGTGAGATGGAAGAGAAGGCGGTGCTCGTCCATGTCGACACCAAGGATGTAGAACATGTCACGATGTCGAGCCCTCCGGTGATATCGAGAGCGGGAGCAACAATAAGACAACTGATGCGCTCTTCGCCATCAATGATGTGCTCATTGCCATCCGCACATCCAACTTGATTGCATCGTCTCACACAATCTTTGTATGATGATGGTCACCCATTTGAATCGTGGGATGGGTTCAAACGAATTTGGAGCATGCGCATGAACCAATCCCGTGAAGATCAAAGAATGGTCTCCTAGTTCCGTCGTGCACTCGTTAGGTTGGATTTGCATACCGTGTCACAGTGTCGAACATGAAAAGCAACAAATCTAATGCCAAAGACTAAAAGCACGCACCAATTGATTTTCAAATTCTAAATTATAGTAAATTTTCCCTTCAATCTCGCCCTAGTATTGGCTGCCCCTAATTTCCCCTTCCCTTCCATTCAGTCCAGTGTCCACCCACAGATTGTTGCCAAGGTGAGATAGAAGAGAAAGCGGTGCTCGTTCATGCCGACACCAAGGATGTAGTACATGTCACCGGTGTCGTGCCCTCCGGCGATATCGAGAGCGGGAGCAACAGTAAGACAACTGACACGCTCGTCGCCATCAATGGTGCGCTCGATGTCTTCCGCATATCCAGCACTATCGAGGACGGAATCGTCACTGCTGACCGTACCACGGATCACACCGCCATCCACCATTGTCTAGGCTCGGGCAAGATCGATCGGCTCGACCCGAAAAAGGTCACAGAGTAGAGGAACCTCACTGTCCTGTCCCTCCTGCTCGCCCTCTGGAGCTCCCGCGGACAGCTGCTGCTCGTCGTGCGGCTGCTCTCATTGATGCTCTACTTCATATCGTCATTATGGATCGTCTTCCTCACAGAGATCATGGGCGTGCGTGCCTTCCTCTACAATTCCTACGGCATCCTGCTGGCCATCTGCGCCCACGTGGCACTGAGTCCTTCAATCGGGGCGCTCGTCTTACACTTCAACACCCACTTCGCCGCGTGCCTGCTGAGCTACGCTCTTGCCGACCACCGCCAGTGCAAGGGTACCGAGCATCGGCTGCTCTTGATTCTGACTGTTCTCTTCGCTTCTGCGCTTTTGCTATCCCCTGTGGATCCTAACCAAGAAGTGGCATGATTGGTGTGGCACGCAGAGGATTACCCCATCTAGGAGCTCATGCCCATGGTTCTCTTCCAGCTCTCCGCTGCATCAGTGTTCGGCATCCTCTACGTGAACGCAGCTGCGGGGAGCCTCATTTCACCGTTGGGCTTTGTCTTCACCAGCGCCTACGTCGGACTGGTCTTCGCATTTCATCTGTGCAGAATGTAAAGGTACCGGTTTGGTAACATAAATACATTTTTTCTCTAAATTAGCATGCAGCAGTCCACCTTCCCTTCCATTAAGTTGTCATAATATGCCCGCGATGGTTTTCCAAACTAAAAGCATAAATAGAGCAGCAACTTGTATTCTGGACAAGAAAAAGGTTGCATTCACCGCTTGCTTCCCCGGAAAATCTTACCTCCATTGGTAAATCACTCTTAATGAATACGGCAGATGGAATTCTAATATATCGCCAAACACTCTTCCTCCTTTTGAACCGATGAACCAAACTTCTCTCCTATTTTTTTTTTAGAGAAATCACAAATAGACCATTCTGCGAAAGAGCAATGAAGGGCCCTGTCCCTGAAAGAATGAGAAAAACTTGGAACGAACATGTCAAAGTTGCAATCCGCAAATGATTCAATAATAAATAGTCAATCAAAAACCAGCTGATAGTGCGGTGTTACCAACAATCCATACCCGCCAATCTTCCCCTCCGCCCAGGTCAAAGAAAAATCGCCCTCCGCCCACCCCCCCTGCCCTCCTTCTTCCTCGCTCCTCCCTCCCTCTTCCTCCTTGCCGGCGGCACGGAGGATCCGTTAGGGGGTCCGAGTTGCCGGCGGTGAGGCCTCTGCTCTCCCTGGACATGGAGGAGGGCCGGCCGGCCGGGGGCGGCGGCCGCGACCCGGCGGTGGGCCGCGGCCCGGCGGTGCAGCGAGGCGGCGGCGGCGCCGCCGGAGCCGCGGGTGGTAGGAGGGCGGTGGGTCGGGGTCGGTGGCGGGGGCGTCACGTCGCCGACGGGTTAATGTAGCGGCGGCGCGGCGACGGCGGCAGCGGTGGCAGGTGCGGGCGGCGCGGCGAGGCGGCATGGTGCGACCGGCCGCCGGTGGTGGTGGCGGGCGGAGGTTGGGGTTGGGCGGCGGGCAGCGATGACGCCGGATATGGTGTCGGATCCGCGTGGGGCGGGGGGACGCCGGGGCGGGGGTGCCGGCCGTCAACGAAGAAGGAGGAATCTGGCTCAAGGAAGAAGGAGAGGGGGGAGGGGGGGCGGAGGACGTCTGCAAATTGACATAGGTCGGAGTCTAATAGGCCCCATCCATACCGAACTACTGAGGCATAGCACGAGGGTGAAGCAGCACTCCATTTAGGAGATGCTGGTCCTGGACCGTATGCTAGTGTTGGCTCCACCTTATCCAGCTGCCAATTGCGGCGGTGGGAACTGGAAACACACGAGAGAGCAGGCAGGATGGGAGGAGTGAGGTGCTGAGGAATTTTGACCGCATGGTATCGGGGGACCCAGATGTGGCTCAGCTCGTGCACTGATGGGGCCCCTCCTTGGGCCAGCCTCGGACCACGGAACACAAGAGAGGAAGACTGCCCACACCGGGGCACGGTAAAGAATCCTGCAGTACCGGTGTAGCGTAAAAAAACGTTGCATCGGTCTCCGCTAAAAGGAGCGCTACGCCCCCATGCGCTTCCGCTTCTGTCAAATTTAGGGGAGTAGCGCACGAGCACTACCCACCAGCGTGGCGCAGGCCCGCATGCCATCCCAACTACCCTTCTCGATCGTGCGGCACCGGAGCTCGAGGGCGGCGGCAGAGGAGGCCGAGGTCCAGCACCGCGGCGATGGGCGCACAGGTGGAGAGGGCCGGAGAGGACTGCTGCCGGGCTGGAGAGGGCCGGAGAGGACTGCCGCCGGGCTGGAGAGGGCCAAAGAGGACCGCCGCGGGGAGCTCGAGCGCCGCTGGAGAGCTCGAGGCGGAGAGAGAGGAGTGGGGAGAGGGGAGGGCAGCAGAGGAGGGAAGGAGTAGAGGGGAGGGCGGCGGCGTGCGCGGCAAGGAGAGGAAGAGGACCACCGCTAGATCCGGAGGAGGGCGCACCGGATCCTGTCGAATCTGGCCGGAGGAGGGAGGAGAGAGCTCGCGGTGGGGGAGGGAGCTCGCGGCGGGGCGAGGGCATGGAGCTCACGGCGGGGGAGAGAGCTCGCGGTGGGGCGGGGGCGTGGAGCTCGTGGCGGGGCGCGGAGAGAGAGATCGCGACGCGTCTGACGGGGAAGAGGAAAGAGAGAGAGGGGGGATAGAAAAAGAGAGGAAGAGGCTGACATGTGGGACCCATAGGAGTTAGTTGATATAGAGGATGATATATAGAGTATGACGGGTGCGGAGAAAAAAGATATAGAGGAAAGAATCTTAATGACCAGAACATATGGATGATGGATTTAAAGGATGACGAGTGCGGTCAGTTGAAGAACACACCGTCCAGGTACAGGGTCAGGTCCAAATCCAATGCTCTTTTTTCAAATATAAAAAATGTCCAAATCCAACCCTACTCAACCCGTCGGGGCACGCGGGAGAAGTCGCTGAAGAGAGGGGAACCACAGTCGAGAGATGCGGAGGGTGCAACTAGTGTTGTTCAAACGGGTCGTCCGGCACGGCGTCCCTCAAGCATGAAATGGCCCGGCAATATTAATTTTGGGCCGGCCCGGCACAGAATATATTTTGGGCCGTGCGCCTGCCATGTCACGCCTTCGGCCCATGGTCGGACACGAATTTAGTTAGCCGTGTCGGGCCGGCTTATTAAGCACGCTAGCCCAATAAACATTTCGGCCCGTTAGTGTTTGAGTGATGAAAAATCTCTATATCTTCTCTACTACTTATTAAATACAGTGAGGTGGTCTCTTCACCCAATATTTCTGCCCCCTGCCCCGTCCCTTTGTTCCCTGTCGTAGAGGTCCAGGAGAGAAGTGGTACCGGAAAAAACTAACGTTAGCTGAATTCTGTCCCCTGGTCCTGCCCCGTTCCCCACCGTTTTCTGCCCCTGTCCCGTTAGGATCCTTCAAAAGTTAGGTAAAAAAAAAAGTCCCTACGTAATTTGAAATAGAGTTCCTACTTAATCTGCCTTGCTGTGACCCCCTTTTCTAATACTATATTTTTTGTGTTGGTTTAGATGTTGCACGTGGTGTCACTGAGACGAGCCGCCATTGGACTCCTCTGCCCCGTGCGTCATCGGGACTGCCAGAGCAAATCACACGAGTTCCGTTCGTAGTTGATTTAGTATTGCTTTCGTTTGTACGTACCTCAACTACGTAGTTGGCAATTAGCATCTCTGTTTTCCGGTGATCAGATACCCCTATTCCCTTTTGCCTGCTCCATTGTATGACACCCTTTGCCCGGTCAATCGTACGATAACGATCCGTGTAGCGATCAAGCCGCAGTTGAAAAGCATCCTAACTTCAGTCTACGCCGCCGCCATGCGTCCAGTTCATTAGCATTGAGGGGTTCTTACTGGTGTAAAGCCCGTGCGTCAGTGCGTGACCTAGCGTCTCCGCTTGCTCTGCTCTTCGACCGTGACTACTGATTCAATTCACGGCATGCGTGACAGTGTGGCCGCCAGGTCTGCTCCATTGGATGGTACGTACGTATTTCTGTTTTGAAGCTTCAACGAATGGCATGGATATGCCCGTAAAATCATGATTGAGACTCAGTTACGTACACATCAATACGTGCATGGATGGTTGAGTGGATTTAGATACTGGCAAGACAATGAAGCATTGCTTATACTAACAAGTATATGCCTATTCATGTGTTGTCTGTTTAATTGGATTTAGGTCCTAGAAAGAAAACAGATAGCATTACACATGTTTGCTTGAGTTTAGATTTTATATTTTAAAAATATGTCACAGTGGAACATGATTGCATGGCCTGTTTGCTAGCATTCATACTGTGTCACATATTTTTTTGGTGATCGCCTTAATTATATGATTCTTGCATGTATTGGGTTTTGACATTTTACCTCTATCTACTTCTGCTAGCTGCTATCACCTACATCTACTGAACTCTGAATATCTTTGTTGGTCATTTATTACTGCCTATTTTTTCTGACTTCTGAAGTATGATCTGTAAGATCTTCAAGATTCAAGAATATAGGCCGTCGTTTTTTTTTTGCGTGATGCTTATAATTGATAAATTCACAGCCAGCTCTATCTATATCTGTCAGCAATCAGTTAGTTCTCAATATTTCTCAAGTTAGACATTCATCCAAGGTACCAATGGAAGAATTAAATTTCCATAACCAGGAACCAACATATACAATTTGTTTGGTTTGTAGAACATGCATATTCGATAAGATCAAAATATTTTACTCATGAATATCTATAAACATATAAGTCTCATATTATTAAATTTGATCGAAATTATAAAAATCCTTTGTCAAAGATGAGAAGAAAATATAGTTAATAGAACCCAAAATAAGCTTTTTTATAAAAATAGTATATAAATTGTCTTTTACTATAAAGACTAAAATACAATGTCTCTACTATAACAAGTATAAAGCTTATTATAAAATTTTAAATCCCGTAACAACGCACGGGTACTTTGCTAGTATACTTTAATAATTTCAGTATGGTCGTCTACGCCCACTTTTTGGTGTGTACGGGTTTACATACATCGGTATCAAGCGTGGTTTCATCGAGTCCGTGTCCGTTCTTGATTCCACTTAGTAGACACTGCCCAACAGCCGATACCATCATAGCAAGCTACGTCGCCCACAGAAAGCTATGTCTCGTGATGTCCGCATGTGAGAGTCTGGAAGACATACTCGCGAGGTAGAGTCCACTTAGGTATACAGCCAACCTCGTATCTTAATCAGTTTACTCAAACATCCGCATGAGGTAATTAATCAAAAAAAAAAGATACTAATGATATCTGAGAACCAGTAGGAATCAATTTTGTCTTTCTGATGGCCGGATCCGCTTTCTAGACGCCAGATCGAGTGGTGGTATGCTGGACCGGAGACAAGGAGAGAGAAAAAACTTAACGTCGAGGAGGAAGACGGGTGTGTTCCTTTTCACCCCTCTGAATTTTAGACATGTCTCATCGAATATTATGATACTAATTAGAAGTATTAAATATAGATTACATACAAAACCCAGTTTATAAACCTCCCTCTGAATAATAAGATAAAACTATTAAAACTAATTAGGTCATGATTAGATAATATGATATTACAGTAAACATCTCTTAATGATAACTTAATTAAGCTTAATGAATTTATCACGTCGATGCGCATTCAACTCTGTAATTAGTTTTATATTTAATATATATATAATAATTATATATAGTATTTTAATGATTGATATGACCCACTAAAATTTATACACTAACAAACGAACACACCCGACGACTAGAGGAGGGGCATCTGCGTTAGCGGGGCAAGCCGTTCAGTTGGGCCGTAGTTGCACGTATGTGCAAATGCAATTCCACTTATCAAGTGAGCTTATATGTACGCGTCCAATCATTCCTCTTTTTTATTTTGTTTTCTTTTTCTTTTTTCGCCTTGCTTTTTTTCCATGAACATCATATTCGGCCTCTTTAATCATCATTTTTTTTCATCTATCAAAACTAACCGAAGATGAAGTTGTGGCATCTGGGTCCAGAAGTGGGAGGCCTTGGTCATTCTGGTCGGTGGAAACTGCGTGACCAGGAGCGGCGGCGGTGGCGGGAACAGAGACTGCTAGGTGATGCTAGATTTCACAGCGAAGCATGTCATTGTCATGCACCGACGTCAAGAACTGGAAGGGTTGTCGAGGATCATTGGCACAACCATATCATTCCAAGTCACGAAGCACCTCGGTGGGAACAACAAGCATTCCATAGTTTAGAGGACTTTACTAAATATATTTATATAAAATATTAGTGCCTATATTTTGTTATAGTTTTGAGACCGTAGCAACCCACGGGTATTTTGCTAGTAAAGAAAAAATTAGTGTTGGTGACAAGATTTGAACTCAAAACTTATAGGTTGAAAGAAAACTGCCTTACCACTAAACCAACCTTATCTTGTTGTATTATAGGACATATGTTTTCCTTTTAATGACAGATTTTCGGGTCATACTTAACTGGGCTATATCGTGTTTCACGGGCTGACAGCTAAACGGGTCGTGCTCGTGCTGCCCATCAGGCCACCTCCTCGGCCCAAGCACGATCCATAGCCTTGGGCCATGCCGGCCCATCATGAAATTAAACGGGCTATACCGTGCTTAGGCCAGGCAAAAAATTGCGTGCTTCGGGTCGGCCCGCTCGGCATGGCCCATTTGGACAACATTAGGTGCGACGACGTGGTGCTGCCAAAGAAGCCCCGCCGCCGTCCTGTATGATTGGGACAAACGACTAGACTTCGACACGTTAGAGCAACTCCAGCCGGATGATCAAATAGGACCCTAAATCTCATTTTAGTCACCCACATACAAAAACTCTACTCGAACCTATAACTATCTGGATGACTAAATTTAGTGGGCTACCAAATTATAGAGCAAACCCCCTAAGATTAGAGGGGCACTATTTCTCTCTCCAAATATGGGCCCCACCATTTTTTTCCTTTTCTTTCCTCTCACTGCTCCTCTTCCGACGCGAATGGAGGCAGACCACCGCTGCCGGCGACTCACCGTGCGCCTCCGGCCGACGTCCCCCCTCCTGGCCCACGTGAAGTCCCCCCTCCGTCGTGGTGCCACAGCCATGGCGGCCCTGGACGCGGGCCTCCCCTCGAGTCCTCCGCCACTTCTTCAAGATCCTGCCGTATCCCTTTGTCGTGGCCTGCATGCCCGCGTAGGGGAGGACAGCCGGAGGTGATGGCCACGCAAGCGGCGGAGCGATGCAGCGGCGGGACTCAGCGACGGCGAGAGTGGCAACGGGAGGTGTCGCCTGAGCAGGAGCAAGATAGAGCCGGCGGCGAGCAGGGCGTCGCCATCTTCCTTTGCTCCGGCCTCTCGACGTCGGTAGGCGGCACAAGCGGTGGAGGAAGGCGCCGATGAGATCTGGGGAGGGAGAGGCGGTGCCAGTAGGAGCAGTCGAGACGGGAGAAGGGGGAGGAAGAAAGGTAATGGTGGCCCACTATCAGATAAATGGAGGGCCATATTTAGTCAGTTCGGTTGGGCTTAAAAATTTCTTTGAGCCTTTAAAAATTAAAATCGAGTCTTTAAATTGAAATATAGAGGTCCGAATTTAATAGGTAGGCTGGAGATGTGCTTACGGTCTACGAAGACATGCATCACGCGGTGATTCGGCCCCGCCTATCCCGACGACTTGACGCGGGCGTGCGATTGCGCTCGGGGCTTCGGGTGCTAGCGTGGTGTGTGGGTTGGGTAGGCTTGGCGTGGCCGATCCATAGATGGGGACGAGTGACTTCCGGCTTGCGTGCTTGCGTCACGGGACCCAGCTCTGACGCCGCCGCTGCCTGCTTGCGTCATTGCGTGCTTGTCACGGGACCGAGCTCTAAGGCTACCGCAGCCCGCAGGCTTGCCGTTGCTGTTGCCTGCATTACTGCATTGCCGTTGCGTCATTGCTTCGATTGCTTGCGTCGCTGCTTGTTGCTTGAGCCGCTGCGTGCTTAAGAGAACTCCTAAGAGACACGCATAGGCCACATCTGTCAAATTAATGTCAAATCATTGTCCAAATTCATAAAAATAAATTACACTTAAATTGCTGGCAATAATTTGGACAATGCTTAAATTTTGGTCAAGAGAATCTGGCCATTCATGTAAATTACAAATATGAACAATGGTGCAAGGTCAAAGATGTCTTTTTTTTATCATGCACTTAACACTGTTGAATTATCCTAACAAAATAGGATCAATTAATTTTATTTTAAAAAATAGGATCAAACATGTTGATCAAACATATAGTTGAAAATAGGATAAGTCACTATAACAAAAAAAATTCAGTAACAAAAGAGTGAATGGTATTAGTGGCGTGTAGTCTGAAGCTCGCTACAAATTCACCCCGGAGGGGGGGGGGGCGTAACTAAGTGGGGTGAGACAGATTAGTGACGGGCCAAAACATGGCCCGCCACTAAGTTTCCGCCAGCACATATATAACGAGGACTGTGGGGGAGCGCAACCCTATCCGCTCCCCTTCCGCCGCTATCCTTTCGACATCATTTTTGCCCCTAGATTTGATCCCATGGCCGTTCCCCGTTGCCTCGCCAGCATTCCCCGCTGGCTCATCAACGTCATTGGCAGGCTGCATCACATCTGGGTGCAGCGTCGTTGTAGCTTCCATCAAGCTATGGCTTGACGCACGTAATCGACAGAGGCGGCCCGCGCGAAGAAGCAGAAGGTCAGGCCTCCGCCCTTTGGCAGGTGCCGGGCGTCCAGGCACTGTGGCAACCGCCATGACGACGGACGCAAAGGCGCTAATGTCCTTGTCACCTCTACCTCCTCCCCGCCGCCCCACCGCGGCGGATCTGAGGGATGGGATCGTAACCGCGATGGTCGTGGTCGCAAAGGCCACCGCCGACATCGTGGGGGCGATGGCCGACACGATGATGGTGGTCATGGACCTCGTCCGCATCGCGACGCAAACCCTCGATGACCTCCCGAATGGCTCCGAGAAGGTGGGAGCTGCCCTCCACGTCACTATATACGCTGGCGCCAAGGTGTGTTAGGCGGCAACGGAGGCAGCGGAGGCGCCAACGAGGATGGTGGCCATGGCAGGGACGGTGGCGACGGCATATGCCACCATGGCCTAGAGTTAGGGTTTGGTCGCGGGCCTAACTCTTTTTTAGTGCGAGTCCTATTTTTTTTTTTTTGGTCGGCTGATGGTGTGGCAATAGTTGTCTGTCACTACTGTATTTTTTTATGTTGCTAACCACATAGTTAATGATGGGCATGCTACCCGTCATGAAAAAAATGTAAAAATCAGTAATAATATTTTATGGACGGTTGGACATGGTCTAGGGGAGGAGGAGGGTGAAGACGATAACAAAGATAGAGGAGGGGATTGGATGGTGGTTGCCTCGGCGGGCTAGGGTCTCATCGAAGCTCCGTGTTGACGCTGTGGAGGTAGGTTGAAGAAAGTTGACAGTTGTTAGATGCGGATCCTAGTAGGGCTGTAAATTATAGTGCTGGAACACGAGAAATAATCAGGTGCTCTTTAGACACTCAATAATTACGGGTTGCATCCTCCTTGTAAGTCTAACAGACAACGAAATATAGTATGAGAAAAAGAAAGATAAAATTTGTTAATAAACACTGTGTCTAATTGTTTCTTAATGTTCTTTAGCAAATAAAATGTATCTCAGTGTCATTTTTTAAGATTGTCTGACAGCAAATTTGAAAAAAAAAACGATGGCTCCTGATAGTCCATCATTCCATCTGATCGCCGAGCATGGAACCGTCTGCATAGTCCCCATGGCCGCGGGGATCGAGGGAAAGAGATTCAGTTCAGGCCTCTGCTGCAAGCAAAGCCTGGCGACTACCTTTTGACATGAAGCTAGAGCATGGGCAGGTTTCTCTCCAACAAAGTACAGTATATTGTGTACTATTACTTTTCTCTTGGCTAAACATAAAGGGGAAATATTGAGTGCAAAAGAACTCTTTCGTGCAATGGTGCAAACAGGTTATCTCCTCGGGTCGAATCCTGATCTGAAGGCCCTGCTTCCTCCCACCATCCCACTTATGCATTATTGCTAAAACACCCTTTGCGTAGTCATATTTTCAAGAAAAAAAATCCCCACTATCCCTTGGCAACTGCCATGTTTTTTTCCGGCAGTTGTATGTTGTTGATGTATATAATGCTTGAGCCTTGAGGATTCTGCCACTGATCAAGAAACGAGAATAACATGTTCCCAGGGCCGGCTTTATGATTGGATTTTTGCCGTCGGCAGTGCCGCAAGTTTTCTCACCTTTCCACAGTGACCTTTGTGCCACCAACGTCCACACCATCTGCATCTGATCCAATTCTGTTCAAGTGTTCATGACTTGCATAGCATCTAAGATCATGAGTGAAGAGAGCAAGGCCAAACGGCAGCGGCTCATCGGCCTCTAGCGCTCCAAATCGTAGTCCAAGGCTGCCAGATCAAGATAACTGCCGATCGATTCCTTGATAGCCGGAGGGATTGAGGACTAAAGGGCATGTCTTATTTCTTAATTAAAGAAAGAAGATGACCAGCCAAGGGGGGTTGTTCCTAAAATTGCGCATGTGGGATGTGGAAGAAACAAAGGCTTTCAGATCACAATCTGCGGGACATATAGCCTTTTTGCATCATTGCACAGAAAAAGTCCATTTGCACACAATATTTCCCCAAACATAAATTTCCTGATCAGATTATAATATATTCGCAATGTGGCTCATTGATGAGAATCCAAGCTATCGGATACTATATATAAATGCCCAAATCCTTTATCAGATGAACGTATTGGATACAAATGCATGCATATGCCGACTTATCAAGAATATAAGCACGGAGTGGCTTCCCGCAAACGCTCCCATGGGCAGCAAACCAACGAAAATGGTCACACGTGTCAAGACCTGATTGGAAATTGCAGCTAGATGACTCAATGGCTTGGGAGGTTACAGGTTAGTGTTTGTTAGGAAAATGGTCACAAAGAAAACACTGAAGGCAGGAGGAGGGGGTCATCATTGGAGAAAAAAAAAAGGAAAAGGAGAAATTAGTTCTGCATGTGCGCTGTGCAAGTGGTACAGTAGCATCGAACCGTGCTTCTCTGCGCTCTCTCTCTGTGTGTGTGTGTGTGTGTGTCTGTGTGTGTATGTGTGTGTGCGCGCGCGCGCTGCTGTCAAAGTAACGTACTGCAGCCAGTATAGCTAGCTAGACTGCTAGACAAACCTGCCACGGCCCACGGGGTCACCCCGGAAACTACTCCAATGTACTGGTATACTGTACTACTAGTACGCGCGTATTTTGTTGGGACTTGCTGTTGTCCAGTCTCTCGACAGTACACCTCTCTTGGAACTTGGCAACGATCATAGAGAACATGAAAACTTCATAGGTGCGTGCAGACTGCAGAACGCACTGTCACCGGGCAAGCAATTGCCACCACTACTGGCCTATGGCTCTTTTTCCAACGTGACAGCGATCATCTCCGTGGCATATGCATCTAAGCTGAAAACCTGCAATCATCTGCCAAAGAGAATCGATCTTAAGCTACACGAAGTACGTATTAATATAATCATATATATATGTAGATGCAGTTGTACTTGCATGAAATAAAACGTTCATCCTAACACATACGTGCGTACAATCATATGCATGAAATAAAAGCCTTTTTTTTTAAAAAAAAAGGCATGAAATAAAAGGATCCTCTCGGTTTGGGAAAGAAGGCAATTAGCTCGTGTCATTTCTATTCAATTAATTTTTCTTTAGTTCTGCTAGCGTTGTGTATAGTGTTTTGATATATCCATCAACCTACAAATTGTCGAGGTTAAGGAAAAGGTAATACACTTGGTTATCTGAGGAATATATAGCTGATCATTAATTTCATAGCCGCCCTTGGTCCAGGCCATCAGCGCTAGCTGTTCTACGTCCATGCCAGACACCGGTGATCCACCATTCCATCATGGTCGCCTGTCAAGGAGGCAGGTTCATTTGCGACGAGGTGTACGGGCCGGATCGCCCAGAGGCAGCAAGCTACTGTACAGTGTAACGCAGGCTACCCTTTTGCCCCGCGGCTGCCCAGGTCCAAGCTGGCTCCTTGTCCCAGCAAGACCCATAGCCTGAGGCACGCTTTGACAGGACGCGCGACCCGCGACAGGACGGAACATGCTCCCATTGGCCGGTCTCTATTGGCTAAAGCAACAGCTGTCTCCAAACGCTCAAGGACGACGCAGCGTTGTGCGAAAAGAAAGATTGAAACAGAAGCAGTAAGAGAGAGAGAGAGAGAGAGAGAGAGAGAGAGAGCTCAGTGGAAGGGATGCATCATAAAATCCAAAGATTTCATCCGGTCCGTCTGGCTTGTCTGCTTCCTAGCCGGCGGAGGAAACCCTAGTTGTCCCACCGCTCTTCCTGTCCAAACCCACCCTCTCCGGCGCATCATACCGCCTCAGCCTACGATACCACACCCTATCTGGGGAGAGCACCACATCGCCGCAGAGCCCACCTCTCGATCTCTTCCGTCCCTTTGCTCCCCCTCTCCTCCGACATGGGATTTCTGAGCTCCATCTCGTTTTTTATGACCCTTTGCGACGTTTTCGGAGCAGCTATGCCGCAGTAAGCTAGATCCCTGGTTTTGTGTTCTGCAAATTTCCTTTGCCGTTCATTTTTTATTTATTTTGTGGATTTACTTGTTTTTTGGTTACCTCCTATATGTAGTATGGTATTCCTCGTGGCCAGAGATTGGGATCTGACCTTCGATTGCTATGGAGTTCAAACCCTGCTCACTGATCTGGTGTTTACATGGTTTAAGCTGTGGGTGTACATCGCCGTGATAGGCTGTACGAAAGAGACCTGCATCTTCAGCTTCTTATCCATCATGGCCACCTACGCTTGCGCAACATTGTTAACTTCAGCTCTTTTCTCACTTGTTTCCCACAAGAGTCTGAGTGGACACCTTCCAAGGGTGCTCCTTTGGGTATGTATAAGTGCTTAGCTGTCTGCTCTTGCCTTGGGATCGATCTGTCACATCACCTTTTCGTTCTAACAAGACCCATCTGTTCATGTGGAAATGTAGGGATGGGGACTGCTGTTCGTTCACTTCCTCATGTCCGCCATAGCCTTTGTTGGTCTTCAGGTTCAGTATGAGTTCAGTGATGTGGGCGCTCGTCGTTTTGTTGTATTTGTCAAGTTATGGGAAGCGGCTCAAGCTTTCACTCCTATAGGCTTTCGCATTGTGAGTAGCGTGTATCCTACATGTGGTGTGCTCTCTGCAGCATATGGATTTTGCATTTATTTCTTGTATCTGTTTGTGGCTGGTGCAGTGCACTCTGAGGGACAACCGCGGGGACACGAAGATGGAGAAGATCACCAAGGCTATTCAGACCATTCTTGAGTTTGTGACATCATCTTATGCCATCTGGGAATTCTCTGAATCCGGCCCCTCAAACCTCTACTCGTCGACTATCAGCAAGGCACGAGTAGAGGCTCACAAGGTGAGCTCATGATTTCAATTTATTTCTTCCGTTCCCCTTTTTAAGATATGTGCAAGGTTATACAAAGTATCAGTAGTCACACGATGCTGCTACTTCTATATGTTGATGGCAAGGATATGTGAAAGAAAAGCCACTAGCTCTTCGCTAATTCTATAATTGTCTTATTAGAGCTATTGGGGCAGTAAATTATACTTTCCAGTTTAGGCTAAAAGTTTGTTCAGACCATCAAAATTATGATGACATGCAAATAAGGAAACAAGTAATCTTTTGCACCTGTTATATAAAGCACGGTAGTTAATGAGGGAAGTGATTAGTGAGAGGATTTTACTTCCATGTCTATATTCTTAGACAAACTGCTAAACTTTGAATACAGTGATATCATTTGCTGGTGGTAGTAGTAGTTTTCTAAACAGGTGTGAAGGTTTAATTTTGAAGATAGTAAGTAGAAATTCTATCATGGAAATATTTCATGGTTTATTAGAGATTCTAAAATCGCGCATAGATAAACCTTGTGGAGATTCCCATGCTGCTGATCAGCGCTCATTCATATAAGTCATAATGATTTCGACAACTGAAGACTAACTAGTATATTCACAAAACAATAATAATTAATCCACAAGAGATTGCTCTGATTGCTAAGTTGCTTGCTGATTCTTCCCATTTCCAACAAGTGCAGCAAATGTCTATCGGCACTATCATCGTCTGCGCCATTCAGCTTACTATCAGGGCCATAGATGAATGGAAGAAGCCAAAAGAAGACATCATCTTTGCAGGGAAGGCCATCTCCAGTTGCTTCCACAGGTTGAAGGTCTATGTCATCAGTGGACGTTAAACTCCCAACAGAAACAGTCGTGATTGGTACTTGAGACGAATAAGATGTTGTCTGAATCAAATGCATAGACATGTCTGCTGAAAGTTTTTGTTACTGCATGCTGCACGGTATTAAACAGCATTATATCATCGTGGAAGCTTTTCATGAACCTTTAACGATAATCGTTCTAATATGAACCATTTCATATATAGAAGTTGTTAAGAAACCTACCGTTCTATTCCTGTTAAGCATTGCATTTTTATATGATATTAAGGTTTGTTTGTGATACGTGTGTATTGGCTTCCTCTGCTTTGGTCCCTGTGGATGTGGTATTGTCAGAGGTAGTTTTTGCAAGCCGCTAGTGTAGTGTGTGATTTGAGGCTGACCAATCGGACATATGCATGGTCACAGATGTGATCGAACGCAACAACTTTTTTGGCATGCCGCTGATCTTCCGAAATTGGCACTGTGCATGAACGACGTTTGGATAATTAATGAGCGGATTGAGCGCTGGTCCAAACTCCAGACGTCCAGCCCGTCATGATCATCGACGAGAACCTCTCTACCACCAGGAATGGGGAATGTCGAGCAAAGCTCGGGACGCGGATCCGTTTTCGGCCGCTATTATGCGCAGTTTGGTGAAGTTTACTCTGGAGAGAAAGAAAGAAAAATTCGATACTAGCTAGTAAAATTTTCAAATACGGTATTCGTTGCTGGCCACCGCTCAAAAAGACAGTACGTACTCTCTTCTAATATACAAATTTGACCTGACTTTTCAAAGGATTTGCTACAATTCGATACAGGGTAGCGGAAAAAAATTCTATGGCAACGGTGCCATAAAAGTTAAGTGACAACGTCCCTCATATCACGTCACGTAGCAAAAGCAGTTTACCCCCACTTTTCTAACTTTATAATTTTGCACTTACTTTTTCAAAATGAAGACTTCGTTTGTCTCTATTGAGGCACCCGGTAGAGGCAAAATCACACTTCACCTTAAAAGCGAGAGACAAATCATAAAGTTAAAAAAGTAAAGATAAAATTATAATTAGTATTGAGAGTGGGGAAAAAAACATAAGTATCCCAAAAATTTTACCCAGGATAGGCGGGGGACCAACTACTCGTCCCGTCCCGGTTGACTCAGGGCGGACCACCCTCCGCCTGAGCGCCACCGTTGAAGTCCAACTGACCTACGGTGTTGAGGTTTACTTTTGCCAAACTTAATAATCTTTGTGAAAAACTAGGTCCGGCTTACCGGATGGGACAACAAAATGTGTCTTTGACGTTTAATTTTTCTTGAGGATGTTGCCTTGGAGATTTTGGTATGTTAAAGACTTTGATATCATGGTTTATGGGTGTGAAGCTAGGCGTGTGCTGACAAATATGTGGCAATCAATAGTCTCTGGTGTTTAGTTATTTCTCCTATGTAATCTATCTTTTCTCATCCCTGTTTCATACTTGTTTTGTTGTAAACATGTTATCATTAATATAATGGATTTAGGTGGGAGTCACCCTCCCCGTCGATCATTAAAAAACAATTCAATACAGATTTGTAATTTATTGTATTTAACATATTTTTTCTTTCATTAATATTCTTTGATGTTTTAGCATCCGGTAACATTCAATCCGGCTACGGCGTCGTTTGCTTCTGACGTTAGACTCCAACGGGAGAAACATTCAATAACAGGAAAGCTCTACGATGCTGCCACGTAGGTGGACCCACGGATCGGGCACACTTGGGCGGCACAGGGAAGCCGCAACTTTTCTTTTCCCCCACCCCCCGACCCGGCCGGGTCCGCTTCCTCTTTTTCCCTACCCGCGGCATCCGGGCCGCGTGCACCAGCTCTATTCCGCCGCCACAGCTCCCTTTTCCCTAACCCTAGATCGCCACAGCTCTATTCCGCCGCCGCCTAGCGAGCCGCTGCTGGGGCTGAGATGAAGGGTAGCGGTGTCGACGCCTCCAGCGAGATGGGCGATAAGAGCCACACCCGCGGCAACACTGCCGCCGACTCCAGGAACCTCATCCTCCTGTCCCAACTGCTCGCACTGGCGATGTTGGTCGTCTTGTGGTGCTCCCGCAGCCAACCGCTGCTCGTGGTGTGGTTGCTCTCGTCCATGCTCTGCTTCGTGATGTGCTTGTGGACCATCTTCCTCGCGGATACAATGGACTTGCGCGTCTTCATCTACAACTCGTACGGCATCCTGCTGGCCTTCTGCGCCAACATGGTACTGAGTCCTTCGATCGCTGCTCTCATCGCGCACTTCAGTACCCACTTCGCTGCATGTCTACTGGGCTACGCTCTCGCTGACCACCGCCAGCGCGAGGGCACCGAGCGGGCGGCTGACCTTGTCCCCATCACGGCCAAAGAGGAACAGGAGGAGTTCAGACAGCTCCTGCTCTGGATTCTCTCTGGGCTCATGGCTTCCGTGCTCGTGTTTGCGATCCTAACCGAGCTCGCGTCGTTGATGTGGCACGCAGAGGATTACCGCATCGAGGAGCTCGTGGCCATTGTTCTCTTTCTGCTCTCCGCTGCGTCAGTGCTTGGCATTTTCTTCGTGGCCGTGATGCAACTGCGGGGCAGCCTCATCTCACCATTGGGCTTTGTTTTCACCTGCGCCTACGTTGGACTGGTCTTTGCATTTCACCTGGGCTTCTCTATGATTTTGGGTGACGTCGCTGCCATGGTCATCACCTGGGTTGCGTGCCTTGGTCTTACTGGATTTCTCGGTTACTCTATGTCTGTGCTTGCTACCTACAAGCAGATGAAGAGGTGAGTATGGAAGAATGGATGATCCTTCGTTGATTAGAAGCCTGCCTGTTGATAATGGTTTCTTTTGGTGTTCTGACTCATCTTATTTGCAGGGAGACGGCACTGGTGGAGTTGCAGAACAAGCGCAGCTGAGGTACCTTCAAGCAGATAACAAGGTAGGCATGGGAAGATTCCAGATTGCATGGTCAGTGGGGTGATAATTTCAGATCCCGTTGAAACGACTTTGTTGATGTTCACCTCTGTTCCTCTTATGTGCAGGACGATGCCACCCTTGCATCTGAAGGGATCGACATTCGTGTGCCTCAGTTCTGCGGAGAAGAAACCTCTACATGTTCTGGAATAAGTCCTAACTAGTTGAATGTTTAAGACCTGTTCCTGCTCAGCGCTGGGGAGAAGAAATCTCTATATGTTCTGTAACAGTCTTTTGTTTTATGGTGACATGTGTTAAGTCCTAGCTAGTTGAATGTTTAAGATCTGTTCGCAGTATAGCCTAATTAAGAACTTGAGTTAGGGGATTCGTGGCTATGTGAACCCTAAAGGCCTAAACCTCTGCAGAGGATGTGGACTCTTTTTTAGTAGTGACAGCTGTTAACTTCCAGCTTGTAGTCGAATTTTAACTCCTGGCCCTGCTCAGTAACCTAATTACGAACTCGTAGCAATTTAATCCCTAGTTTCTTCTCTAGTTCCTCTAGTCTAGCATCGAACTAAAACCACATCGAACATACCGTGTGCGACGAACCGGTGATGGACGACACTGCACTATGCCACAAACCAAACAAAAAGACAGCTTTCGGGTTTTCGGTTGCATGATCGTGAATGGTTCCGTGACTCAAACATGGAAAGCAACGAATTGGTGTTTGTGCTTGTGCTGGCGTTCCTGACCCTGGTGGCGTGGCTGGTGTCCGAACCGTATTATGCTTGGGGTCATTTCTGGTGTTTGTGCTGGCGTTCCTGACCCTGGTGGCGTGGCTGGTGTGGCACTCGGCGGACTACCCCGCCGGCGTGGTTTCCCTCACTCGGTCATTTCATTATTTGGCATCCTCTTCATGGCCATGACGCAGCTGCAGTGGCGCCTCATCTCAACAATGGGCTTCGTCTTCGTCCACCTACTGGCTACTCGTCTCCATGTCATGCTTAGGGATCTCCGGATCTCCGGGCGGGGGTGCAACCATGCTCATCGTCAGCGGGGTTGGCAACCTAGGTCCTACTGGACTTTTCGGCTACTGTCTCACTGTCCTCGCAACCTTAAAGCAGATCAAGAGGTAAGCATCGACGATGATGGTCTGACCCATTTATATTGTGTGGGTAGCTGACCAATCTTATGCCTATGTGTAGGGAAAGGGCACTGTTGGAGCTGCAGAGCAAACACAGCTGACGATGCACTACTTTCAAGCAGATGATATAATGAATGCTATGGTGTATGAGCACATCTTGCTCGAACGTTTCCACATGTCAATTCAGAATGTATGTGACTATAAATTCTAAGATACTCCCTCCATACTTTAAAAAGAAGTCATTTATGACATAATTTAACATACTAAGAACTCATTAATTAAAAAGTTTTTTCCCTCTCTGTCCTTATTAAATACGTCTTAAAACTAACCTAATTAGTAATGTATACTCACTCTAGTGGTTGCTGCTGTAAAGCAAAAGTGTTTAGACTATGAGGTTGTTGGTTCAATTCTTCATAACAATAATATTTTTTTGCTTCTTGAAAAAACGACTTGCTTTTGTAAATCAGCTATAGACCCAAAATGACTTCCTTTTGAAGTATGGAGAAAGTATGGATTTTTTTTTTTTGTCGCACCCAATGGATGCACTACCACGAGTGCTTACATGATGATCCCAGAACCTGGCAATAACTAATTTTTCCACACATTCCCCCATTTCAGAATTCATTCTCCAAATTGCAGAGCAATTTGATCCAATAGCTAGTCAATTTCAAGAGTTCATGTTTCGTATGTGTATGGATGTTGTATCAGTACTAATCAAGAAAACATATCTCTACAACAGTGTATGCAACTTTTCAGCTCCTATCCGCTGGGGAAATACAGCCTTGTGTTTGATTCATCCAGGCAGGTAACACAATTGAGAAGAACCATCAAAAGTCTGTACGTGTAACTATGTATAACAGTATAACCTATTTACGATTGTGGAAGATAATCCAGGTTATTGTTCATAGATTATAGCTTAGAAGCGGTCCGAGCGTATGATGGATCAATGCACACAACAACCTGGAAATGTAAAAAAAAAAACACACACTTCAAGTTGCAGTTAAGTAGACAACAGCAGATTATCAAACTGTCATAGGATCGTAGATACCTTGCCAACACTCTTCCCAGAATGAAGATATTCTACCGCATCCGGCACAGAAGCAACACCCATGAATTTCTTGGGGTCAAGAGAAATCTATTATATGCGTTGTGCCATTGGAAGCTGAGTTAGACAAGGGGAAAACAAACAAGCAGCATATTTCCAGCTTGTGCCATATGTTATGAAGCATACCTTTAGCTTTCCAGAGGCATACAGGTCAAAAAGTTTGCCAAGATGATCTTGCCACAGGTGAGCATATTGAATAAGGAAAAATCCAGCCTGCCATGAAAAATGAGTTTAAAGATTTTATATACCGAATAAAATTTATTATACCCAAACACCTATCTATATCATTCACTAGCCATCCCATATATTTTCTGAACTATGCATAAAATTTTGAGCAAGTTGTTCGTATCTACTAACTAAAAGTTCAGTATTCTTTCCTGGATAGAGAGATGCTATCCTGTCATAAGTTTAAATGCTTGTCTGTTGGTACAGATTTCTGAATTTGCGAACGTACTACTTCATGCTAAGTCTAATTTGAAATGGGCTCCAAATTAGTATCCATCTTTCAACTATAACCAGAACTAGCTGGATATCGGATGTGTTGCTGCCAAGTGCCAATGTACATCCATTCTCTCCTAATTTTACTGGCTCTTATCCAAACATAGAGGCATTATATCTTCATGCTCAGATCCATGTCAAGTGTTATGGCTCAATGAGAAACCCGGCTCAGCATGCTACACGAATTCTGAGAACTAATTTATTATATGAACATTGATATAAATGCAGTATGCAGTATATGCCATCTACAGAATTTAGGTAATCTGCTGCGCATACATACCACAGTTTGACTTTTAGCTAGAATCTTCTCACACAGACCAGTGTAATTCTGTGGCTTCCATCCCTCTTCTCCTTGATACTGAAAACATTAGCAACCAATTTAAATCAATTCTGGTATAACCTATAGATCATATGCAAACAATTACAAATAAAAATTGGACAATATGAAAAGAAAACATTGCAGATATTTGTCAACAGAACAATGATAGATAAAACATTGCAAAATAAATTCCCAAGTACCCAAAGTGTTCCCAGAGAGCTTATTCTTCCACGAAATGAACATTTTGAGAACCGAAGGCCTCAGATACTTGACTTCTCATTTGACTTAAAACTTTGAATGTTTCTTTTTATACTATTAGCAAATGATACAAACTGAAAGATTGCATGCTTGTCTATTTTGTTTCTTGACATCCTCTCTACAACTCTACATACATGATGTTTTTATAAATTGTTGAAATATTGCAGCATACTGACTTCACTAACGGTAATGCCTGCACCTCTTGTACAAAATCCACTCCCTTTAACATATCCTCTTTGGATGTTGCCACTCACAATATAATGACCAAAAGACATGAGTTTCAGGGGCTGCCAACATTACCTGGGATATCATACCAATTACAATGAGACGCCCATGGACTGCGAGTGCATTCAAGCACAAGTCAAACATTTGCCCACCTACGGATTCATATATGATATCTACACCTCTTGGATACTCTTTCTTCAGGACCTGAATTTGAAAATTATTAATTTAATAAACACATAGAGAAAAACACATAACAGCCCTTTGAAAGTTAGAGCTGATATTATTTGAAATTTTCTACAGGTGCATTACAGCACGGGTGTAATACAAGTCTGATCATCAAACATTCTGCCACACACATGCT
This sequence comes from Eleusine coracana subsp. coracana, assembly GCA_032690845.1. NCBI lineage: Eukaryota > Viridiplantae > Streptophyta > Magnoliopsida > Poales > Poaceae > Eleusine > Eleusine coracana. The sequence goes on along the minus strand of CM064427.1, from coordinate 50,380,785 downwards.
GCATGAAAGGTAACACTAACACTAGTAAGGATACCATGACTTTTTTTTGGATAAAAGGATAGCATGACTTATTCCTATCCTGCCAGCAGAGGTAGGACAATCAAACAATAGAAAACGTTTATTAAGCTACAAAATAAGCATAGCACATTTAAGCTGACAAAGGGCCATGCTATCAAGCTCATACACTAAGCACAGAAAACAATCAACAGTAAAGTCGCACTTATGCACTGAAAACGGAAACAGAAACATACATCTTTGATTCCTTCATTTCTGTAATTGATGACACGATCAGCTCCTAAGGAAGACAAAAATGCAGCCTTACTTTCACCTCCACACGTGGCAACAACCTTGTTGCCTGCTAGTTTTGCAAGCTAGCAAAGATTATGCAAAGAAACAATCAGGAACTAAGGACATGATCCAGAGTTAAAAATTTAAAACCAATAACAGTTGATTCACAAATTAGAATAACATCTAGACAGAATCAAGATGATTTTTCTCATTGTCCAATGCAGATTTTTTTTATGTGACTAAAGTAGCTAATTATCCAACTTACAAGAAAGTTTGTCATGTTCAAGTTCCAAAACATAATATAAAACTTTACAATAGCTCCTTGCAAATATATCAGCAATTGAGCATTACATCAATAAGTATGACATAATGATTTAAAATGCATAAGCTAACCTGAACAGCGAACTGCCCTGTTCCACCAGCAGCTGCTGTAACTAAAACAACTTGTCCAGATGTCATTTGGCCGCCCTAAATCCAGCAATGATTCCACGGCATCAGAATAGGATGCAAAACCAATAGCCTGGCGCTCAAAAGTTTGATTGACCAAACAGCTATGAGAAAAGGCAAGCCTATAACAATTTAACCTTTTCAAGACCAATTGAAGCGGTCAGTCCTGATGTCAACATGGCAACAACCTCCGGATCTGGTCTTGGCACTGGAAGAAGATGTTTGGCTGGAACCTTCATCAGAAAGACGTGAAGCCAAATTTATTACTGATAGACAGTGCAACAGTATTCAGAACAAGGAGGATACACAGCGGTTGGTATTTATTGTATGACAAAAAGACAAAATACAGCACCAGAGTGAATTCAGCATAGCTCCCAAATGTCATAAGGGCAACCGGAGTGCCAACTTTGACATGATGCACCAAATTACCAACAGAAGCAACAATTCCCACACCCTGCATATACAGTAAAATTTCTCAGAGGAGAAGGAAGTAAGGAAAACTAGTGATTTAAGTTGAACTGTCCCAAGTTCTTAAAAAGGTAAGTTATAATGCAATTTGTACAGAAATAATTCTGACTTCTCCAAAGGTCTATGCAATAACTGAATCATGTATCATAACACTTATGGAGGGAATGCTGAATCCAGATGTCTACAGATGAGAGGGTGCAAAAATAGCATTATCCGATCCAACAGAGTATGATATTAATATTGACAAGTGAGAACATTGATTACCTCGAAACCAGCATCGAATGGAAGGCGTGTAGCAACTTCTTTAGTATTGCCACTGAAATAACGTCCAGAGCTAAAGTTTACCTGAACAAACCATTACAGTGTTTAATTAATGGGCATTGGGCAATCAGAAGAGAACAATTTGAAATAACCAAAGACTTACATCACTAGCATTGACGCCGGCATAAATTACTTTAACCAGAGCACTGTGTGGCTCAATAGGCAAAGTAAATCGCACACGTTCAAGTCTTGTAGCATTTCGGAAATTATGACTGAGTGTGTGAACAACTCTATACAAGCATCATTAAGAGACAATCATCAGTGAAGTTCATGTGATTTCCTTCCATAAAAAGTTAGTGTGATTTTGAATAAATACATGAATTTTCCAGCATGAGACATATAATGCAGCAGGCTGTTGTCATTAGGGTAGTACGTGAAATATGATAGTTGACAGGCAATACTGCAATTTGCTTTTCTTCTTTAGTGGTTGAAATAGTGACTTGACTCATGCTAAGGGAAGTGCTTGAATAAGCAAAGCCAACACAATTGTCCAGAACAAGACTAACATTTAAAAAACAAACCCCCTTCAATTTTAATTGACAATGATTAGTTCAATGTGAACCAACCAACTTCAACAAATTAAAACACGAGGAAGAATTATATCCATTATAGAGAAGAAATCTTACATCTTCTCAAAAAAGTCAGGTGTTAGGATGACAGGATATATATTGTTTGTCACTGTTCTTTTTGTCTTGTTTGGATTCACCATATACTTTCTTCGTTCCTCTGGAGTTGGCCAATACTCCATCCCTCTTCGTTTCGTTATCCAAAGGCAAGCACCAGCCTTACTCTCATCATTTATAAGCTCAAATGCGCCTGAGACAAATAAAAGGTTTCGTTAAAGGTAACATTATAAAAGAAATAAAAATAAAAATATCATATGCAAGAGATAAATTGTAGATAGGTGCCCCAACCATCTCTACCAGAGAGGGTTCGTCCAACTATCACTAGTAACGGTTCTCAAGCTCAGAGACTCGAGTGATACATTCATGCAAATTACGAAATCTGTATGTACTAATTCAATTAATAGAAATGAATGAACCAGTGTCCATAGTGCTCGTGTTCTGCAGTAATTTAAAGCACTACCCTTCAACTTAATTTGGAACAGTTCATCAGAGGCTTGCAGTACTATGTACCAACTGCAGCACATATTGAAAAAAGCTGGACGTGTTCAGCATTTAAATACATCTCAAACTATCAAAAGGGTGAGAAGTGATGTACCATTAACAACATCCTCCATCTTCAAATATCCACCAGTTGAATCAATAATTTTCTTATGCAGTTGTTCCGCCAGATTTGTTTGAACAAACTGCACAGATTAGACCATTACATAGGTCAAGCTAAACAATAAAAGAATATATTCAATGTCACATTTGTCCTTCCCAAATATTAAATATTATCTATTAGACAAAATGTTATCATCATTGTTCCATTATCCACAAACTATTACAAATTAATCCAAAACTGGCCTGCTTAGTTGATTCTGTAATTTATCTCCCATACAAATCCATACTAGTTTAGTCTCAAAAAAAGAAAGTCCATACTAGTTTTTGCCCTTAAAAATTGCACTCCACTAGTTTTTAATTGATGATGCTAGGGAAAAAGTTATCTTAACATCATCAATAAAAAACAAGAACTATAATGTTTTGCGTGTGTAACGGTGTGTGCATGGGTGGGCCATACAGACAGTAGACACCTGCCCCTGGTCCTTGAAATACTGAGTAGTTGCACTATTGGGTCAATGTTTAAGTATATCGACTAGTACAAATTTATCTAATGGAGGATACAATGTGCTTTATTGTACCATAGTCAAGTTAACATCTGAAATATAAAACTAACAATTCTTACATGGTTAAAAAAAGTATTTGTACAATATTACCAACAAATGCAAGTTAACAGATAAGAGAAAATAAAATAATATTTTTGCATCCAGGCATCTAAGTAATACCTCAGGGCACAACACATTGACACGCACACCTTGGCGTTTCAATGGAGCAAGTGACCTTGTAAACATAACCACGCCCCCTGACAAAAATGAAGTTTATGGTCATTTACTATCTTGGATTTTATGCAAACATTTAATGTGCATATTGCTTTACATAAATCAATAAATCCAAACTGTTTCGTAATTTAAAATAGCAAGTTACAATCCAGAAGATAAATGACGTACTAGATCACATATTCACCTTTTGTACCACTGTATATGGGATCCAAGAACATAGGGTAAAGGCCTGCTGCCGAACCAATATTTATTATGACACCAGGCTTCTTGTGGGATCGCATTATTTGACTCTGAAGATTGAAAATACGACCATAAGCAGCGTACATGTGGCATTAGCATGCAACGATAACATAAATAACATGTATGACAATTGGTAGTATCATCAATAATGCAAAACTCATATGTCTACTGTAATTTATCCCAAGTATTATCCTACATCTTGCTCTTAAGAAAACCACTAGGACATTCTACATGTTGGCCAACTTATTGTTCTCTGGAATAGAAATGGTATTTTTAAACACATGCAGTCAAATTTAGGAGAGTATCTTCATGAATATTTGATTTGATATATCTGTCAATTTTTTTGCTACATAAATACTGGATCAACAGACAATGCAACCATACATGATAACATAATTATACAATATATCTGTCGTGTCATAATCATGCAATATATTTGTATGTCTAAACAATAAAGGACACACTAGCACTCATTATTACTATCAACTTTAACTCTTTATTCCAACAAAGAGTATATATACTTACTGCAATGCGAGTACCATCAATAACAGCAACAAGATTCACGTTTACAGCATGTCTCCATGTTTTAGTTCCATCAGATGTATCATCATAGACTAGTGTCTTGTTGGAAATTCCAGCACAATTGATGCAAATATCTAATCCACCATACATGCGTACATGTTTCTCAAAAGAAGAAGCAAGATCATCTGTGTATCAATCAGTATAGCTTTAAGGTCATGGCATCCTGAAGCTCAATAAAATCTTAATTTCACTTAATACTAACTACAAATAAAAACTCTTACCTGCATGGGTAACATCACACTTAACAAATATAGCAGATGGAACTCTAAGATCTCCATGAAATTTGTTACTTTCCTCCTGAACTAAGGAAGTGACTTCTCTTCCATTTTCTTCAGAGAAATCGACAATTGTCACAAATAAACCCTTCTTTGCAAATGCAATGCAAAGTGCTTTCCCTGAAGCAGAAAATAATTTGTTTGGATTAAACTAGAGGTTTGCATATTTATTCACTGTTTTATACTCCCTCCGTTCCAAAATTGTTGTCGTCATTGACTTTTTTGCTACCTTTGACCATTCGTCTTATTCAAAATATTTTTAAAAACATACTATATTTTCTCATGATTTGATTTATCATTAAATAAAATTTAAATATAATATGGCGACAACAATTTTGAAACGGAGGGAGTATAAGCTAAATGCAAAAGAGTACATTCTGATTCCATAGGTATCTTGAGAATATGGTGGCTAGTTCACCTCAATATTATTGACACTCTTCCACTATCACTTGCTATTGAACTATCATCTACTGCCACCTGCAACATGCCAAACAAAGAAACTTGCTACCAATTACGTGCCAGTTTCCATGACGTTCTGGGTCTTAAGTGTTGCTATGGACACAGATTCTTGCATGGCTTCATGTTATGTGAAGTGCATTACCAAAACAAGCAAAAAAGACTCTAGTCCTTTGCTTCCAGCAAAAAAGAATCTATCTAATCCTAATTAATGCTTTCCATAAAGACATCCATCACCGTCCATTGAAGTAATTCTCGTCTCTTCTTGGTAGGCCCGTTTCGCACATGGCGCTCTCAACTTCCTCAACTGAACCCAAATCTGCAAGTTACTAGGCCGCAGTAACAACATCGCCCAATTCATAGGAATCTTCCCCTTTGTACAGGTAAAAGCAACGCGGCACAGGGCATCAGGACGCAACGCGCAGTTCGTGAAATGGACGCGCGCCGCAGTGGGGACGAGAAAGGGGACGACTGGGGGAGTCGCTTACCTATGCCGGAGGCGCCGCCGGTGACGAGCGCCGACATGCCGGGCTTGAGCTCCATCCCGCCGGTTCGGAGGTGGGCGGAGAGGCCGACGAGCTGTTGCCGAGGAGTCCCGTGTGGACGCCGAGGGAGACGGACGCGTAACACGAGGGAGGGAGGAAGGAAGGAAGGTACCGCACGGCCAGCCGCGCGGAGCTAACTACAAGGCCGGAATGGGTAAGGACACGAATCACGATGGGTTTATTCGGCGCCGCTCTTGTCCCTTGCGCTCCCACCTCGGCGCGTCGCTGTGCTGGCTCTGATTTCCGACTTTCCGCCTCTGACCTGCGCGGATGGCGTGCTCCAACTGCTTACACCGAGTACGTGATATTAAAAAAAAAAAACAAGTCACGTGATTCGCAGGCTAGAATTTCAGATAGGATAAACTTATTGAAGGACATTCTTCAATCGTGATATTTGTTATAGGATATTGAGATATGTTTTATTTTCTATAAGACACTCAGAAACATAATATCCAGCAGTAAATAAAATTTATTTTATTATCTTATAACAAATATAATGTTTTTACAGTATTTATCGACAAATTTTACCTTTCAGATATTGTTCTTAAAATGATATAGTACTTTATTATGTCACTTAAAAAAAACTTCCCAAAGCACTTGTCAAAATTCAAATATAAAGTCTACTACTTTCTTTAGGTATTTACTACTCTTTGTCCTAAAATATTTGATAATTTAGCCAACTCTATTAATCTTAAAATAATTATCATTCTCACTTTTCGATACAACTTCCTCTTTTTTCCAATTTCTATCTTTATTTATCTCCTTTTCGTTTTTTTTACATCTACCTTTTATATTTTTTCTTAATTCTCATGTTCAGGGCTAAAACATCAATTATTTTAGGATAAATTAAATATCACGTAAATTTTAGGATACACTAAAAACTCATATAAGTAAAAAAGAAAAGTCTCTAAAAATATTTTTTTAACCTTAAATTTTTATATTAAAATATATGTAGATGCCAATTCTTTATATATTTTAAAATACACTCATATATATGTTACTACTCGTTTTAGCATAATAACTTATGCTGAACAAAAGTAACATATCACGACAATAATAATAATATAAAACGAGAATAAATTGTGACTAACAGAAGTGGGACAGTATTATAGGTAAACCCCTAGCTGCTTTAATTCCATTTGGAGCTTGTTGCCGTCTTCTTAACCGAAAGAAAACAATGACTCTTACATTAATGATGAAACCAGCATTACAGCTAACCACCCTCTGCACACCACTCAATCAGAGCCACCACAATCTAGTGGCACCACATCTAGCGGTACCGGCTCATCATCAGCCATCCCAAATCTAGATCGACATATGATGCAGCAATAATGGTAGCCACAAAAAGCCATGAACGCCTCATCCTGTACTACAGTGGTGCTCAAAATGTCAAGTCGCAAGCGACAAGGCGCGGCGGATCCGATGGTACCGTGTACCGAACGGGCCTGGCAGACTCTTTTGGACTTTCCCGGCCCGGAGACGACGGAGCCTTCTGTGCTCACCAGCCCATATCCGCCTGGCTGCTCCACCTGTTCACCGTCAGATCATGACGGCTGCAACCGTCGCGCGTTTCCTGAGGCTGAGACCTCACGTGCGCGCCTGACCCCGTCAAATAACGAGGCCGGCTTTCTCGGGTTCTCAGACGCCGCCCGTCTCCAGCTCATCCTCGGCGCGGCGCCTCCTAGGCCCGGGAACCCACGGAAACGGTAAAAAGGCCACACACCACCAGTCCACCACCACTGCCGGGCGGCGCGAGCGCGAGGGAGATCGCAATCGCAACTGAACCCAAATCAAAACCGCATTGCGCGTTGGTTAATTTGCCCCCGAGAAAATCGAAACGCCCCCGCCGATCCCCTCCCTGATATCCTCCTCGCCTCGCGCTCCACCTCAACTCCGCCCCGCCTTCCTCAACTCCAACTCGATCTCCTGGTCGCTCGCTTGCTTGCCGCTCTCGCTCACGCACCCCGTGGCGGCTGTCGCCCTGCTATATCTACCAAACGCCCGCGACGATCTCTCTCTCCGCGTGACCATTTTACCAGGAGCCGCGAGTCGCTCCGTCTGCGGAGAGGCCAAGGTTTTGAGGGGCCGCGGGGCGATGGCGATGGCGGCGGCGCCGTCGGTGGCCGTGGGCACGGTGCCTCTGGGCGTCCTGCTGCGGCGGGAAGTGACCAAGGAGCGGATGGAGCGGCCGGACGTGCTGTGCGGGGAGGCCAACCGCAGCCGCAAGGGCGAGGACTTCACGCTGCTCCGCGCCGACGCCGGCCAGCGCGTCGCCGGGGACCCGTCCACCTCCTTCTCCGTGTTCGCGGTACGGCATTATTGCTCTATAACCATCCCCCCCCTACATCAGAGTCCAAACGATACTAGCTAGGGGAGAATCAGAGGTCGCGCTAGCCCCTCTCCCTGGGATTGCGTGTGGCTTTAGACGTGCAGCGCTCTGCTCCTGCAACGTGGCTGGCACTACGCGCTATTCCTTTTCACCTTTCTCCGAGCGGTTCCATCTTTTTTGGTCAAGAGAAAAAGTAGTTGCGCCTTTTTGTGTGTAGGCCACTGCATGATCTGCTGGAACTGGAAACTGATAGTACAAATGAAATGTTGCTTTTGATCACAGCGATGATCATGGTTAATTTGGGCTCACCCATGTTCGTTTCATCCCAAATGTGTGCGGCTGCATATTACAACCTGTGCGTTCATCACATTTTTTTAGTGGGTGTGCGGTCTTATTCCGCTTGGTTTCAATGATTATGAGAGTTGTGATTTGTTGAAAGCTATTTTTAGAGTCCTATTATCTTGTTGATAGCCACAGTTTATCTGTCGTTCTTAACTCGGTGCCTGGCTTTTAGCTTTTTGATGGGCACAACGGATCTGGAGCTGCCATATACGCGAAGGAGAATCTGTTGAACAATGTCTTGCGTGCCATTCCTACGTGCGTGAGCAGAGAGGAGTGGCTTGCGGTGCTCCCACGTGCTCTTGTTGCCGCTTTTGTCAAGACGGATAAAGATTACCAGGCAGTAGGTAAATTGGACTTATTATTATTGTTCGGCTTAATTTATCGAATATTGCCGGCATGTTTCCTAGACTGATCATGTGGTGCTTCAACTTCAATAACACAGTCATGTATTGCCTACGAGCAGAGCACAGGCTTGTTCATTTGAAGCCACTGCAGTGCACTTGCTTTTCTTTTTAGTGATTTTATATTTCTCTCTGGGATTAGAATATCTGAGAACTTTGCCTGTATTTGAGATTAACTTGCATAACTATTTCTTCTTTTTCTGTTAAATTGGCATGTTTTCTTTGCCACACTCAAATAACATTCTTTTTATTTCTGAAAACACTCTTTGTTGTTTCAGCTGAAACTTCTGGTACAACTGTAACATTTGTGATAATAGACGAGTGGGTTGTAACGGTAGCATCTGTTGGTGATTCACGTTGCATACTAGAATCTGCTGAGGGCTCAGTATACTATTTATCAGCTGACCATCGCTTTGACTCCAACCCAGAAGAGTAAGTTTTGCTTCTGAGGAGTACATTTATTCAAAAAAATTGTGCTATATTTAGACCTGTTTGTTTTCAGAGTCGAACGTGTTACTGCATGTGGGAGCAAGGTGGGGAAAATGGATATTGTTGGTGGTCCGGAGGTTTGTGTGTAACCCCTGCATTCTTTCTGCCCTTGATGTGAGATATTTAGGGTGGACTTTTGGTGTATTTCAAATTTGAATTCCTGTTTTTCAGTCAACTGCTACTCTATAATTTAATCAATAATTCATTTTATTTCATTATGTGATTATCACTGTACATAACACAACACATTTTCTTTGTTTGTTACCCAACGTATTCACATCTGATTTAGCAACGCATTAGAATTCACAGTTGTGACAAAGAAATTATGAAAATTTCCATTTATTTCAGACAACATATGTTCATCTTTCTAGTATCACTTATGTTCACCTCATTCCATGGTTCTCTAGTCTACTTTTAGTATTACTGTTCGTTTTTTTTAAAACATGTTGGATTTACAGAGTTACCCTTTTCCATTCAGGTTGGTCCTCTAAGATGTTGGCCGGGTGGCTTGTGCCTATCTAGATCGATAGGGGATTTGGATGTTGGTGAATGCATCATTGCTGTTCCTCATGTTAAGCAAGTGAAGGTTTGTTCGTCTGAAAACTCTTGTCTGCACCTCACATGGCTTCTTGTTCCAAACAGTGTTCCATGTCCATCCTTCTCAGATGTCAACCTAAGTTCTATTTTGATATGACATTCTCTAAAGTATTCCATAATGTCTGTAGTTATTAATGCACATCTTCACTTAATTATGGAAGTTGCACTCCGTGATACTATGTGTAATGTTGTTTAATCTTGTATCATGTTTTTTACAGCTTTCTAATGCTGGAGGCAGGATTATCATTGCAAGTGATGGTGTATGGGATGATTTGACTTGTGAAATGGCTCTTGACTGTTCCCGTGGGTTCCCATCAGACATAGCAGCCAATCGAATTGTCAATGTAACTAATTGCAGTATCTTCAATTAGTCTCAGCAATTCTGATTCTCAGTTAGTGATATCCTTCCTTTTCTCTTATTTAGGAAGCAATCCAGCCTCGAGGAATAAGGGACGATACTACATGCATCGTGATTGATATACTACCTCCTGAAAAACTAGCCCCAAGTCCTCCCAAGAGGCAACGGAAGATTGCCTTCAACAATATGTTTCGGCGTAAATCTCCAGATGTGCCTTTTAAAACAGATAGAGAATATGCTGAACCAGATGTGGTGGAAGAAATATTTGAAGATGGCTCTGCGATGCTTTCTAAAAGGTATAAAATGTGACGATTTTTACAGTTTTACCCTTTTTTTTAACTTATGGTACAGATCTGGAGCTCTTTTAGTTCTAAGACGTCAAAGCTTAAATATCACATGAAAACATAGAAGATTTTCCTTGTTTTTTAAAGACATGCACTTGAGTTGACATAAGAACTTAACTGAGTATTTTCATCACTGTAAATTGTTGAATGACATGCACTTCAGTTTACACGAACTTGTAATTTACCGACTACTACCATCACTGTAAATTATGAATGGAGATGTCCATATGTGTGCCAGTGCATCACAGTTGAACAGATAGGTCTCGATGAAAGAGACATCTTCAGCATGCATGCACTCAGCTACTGTGGTTATCCAGATCTAGTATTCTACTTGATTGTCCCATATGGGCAGCTATCAGATCTTGCTGTCTGCTTGAAGACAGCATGACTTTTAGTAATTATTCGAAACATCAAATGAGTTGGCAATGCTGATTGATATTATCTGCCAAACTGTCCAATTTTTGTTTCCTTGCACGTGATTGTTCAACATTATCAGTCGATTCCTTTCCTAACCCCACTGCCTTGGATCCTCTTTCTTGCCTCTGGTCACTTATGTGTGTAGTTGTCGTCAAACCAGTCAGATCTGGTTGGTACCTACTAATTCTCATACATGTCACAGTAAGATCAATAATATATGTCATTTATCTTCGCATCAGAAATTTCTACGTTACCAAAATCTTGATGTTGCTAGCTCCCTTTTACTTATTCAACTGTAGTGCTAGAGCAAATAGGATCTATAGTCGAATAAAAAGCAGAGTGTTATGTTTAGCGTATTGTTAGTAGGCCTGTGTGGGTTCTTGTTCAACTGATGCCGTTCTTTGCTGATATGAACTGACCACTAGAAAGACACTTGCAATCATTTTATTACCTCAATTCATATGGGTTTTGAAAAGTATGTTGCTTTGAGGACATAATCCTAATGGTTTGAGCTGAATAGTTATTTTGTTAAATATTCGTGAAACTGCAAATCTGTGTTGTTTTAATGTCCTAATTGCCTTGAACTAAAATTGGTTTCCCTTATTATTTATTTTTTAACTGCAGGCTAACGACAGGATACGCACTTCAGAAGATTTTTGCGCCCTCCAGTTGTGCAATTTGTCTGGTGCGGTTGAAACCTGGGCAGGGATTTTCAATACATGCTAATCCATTGCAATATGAAAAATTACAAGGTTGGCAGGGTCCTTTCCTGTGCCAAAGTTGTCATGAGAAGAAAGAGGCAATGGAGGGGAAACGGCGACCAAGAGGTATGGGCTGGGCATCATCTTGTAATCTGAAATACGTCTTCCCTCCCTTCATCTTTTTTTCTCTCTTTTTTTCAAAAAAAAAATCCTTCAGACTACCTTTTGTGTACCATATAGAGATGGTTTGCAAACCTATATATTGCTAATCTGTTCTTTGATGTTTATTGTATTTTCAGGTTCTGTAACTACACCAAATATATTTGGCCACATCTGCTAGGGCTACGTCAGGATCATTCTTTCATACCACTAAATATTCTTTTATTCATTGCGGGAAGCATTAGGCAGTTGATCTTAGCTTTCTTCCATTGACCGTTTCAATCAAGTAACACAAAGCATTCTTTACAAATTACAAGCAGCTTGGAGATTCATTCGTCAGTAGGGCTAGCATAGGAAACTCTAAAAAGAACAGCTGTCTTTTAGCATAGCTGAAAGCTTTTCTACAACATTTTAGTGTACAGAAGTCGTGTAGGGGTCCAAAGGGTAATTTCTTTGTTTATTCTTGTAATTCGTAGGACTGAATTCGCTGACGACCGCGGAAAAATGGTCAGTTCAGCGATTATTCTTTTGAGATCCGTTCTCTCTCTGGGTAACCATATACTGCCAGATATCTGAAAATAGACTAGATATTCATTTCGCTTGTCAGAACCATTCCAGAAGTATTTATCTTTATGAAAGAAAAAGAAGAATCAGTTTATCATATATGCTGCCCATCATGTAACCTCCCTTCCTTGAACAATTTTTACATGCTCCTGGCTCCTGATCCGCCACGTGTCGCTCTTGTCGCTTGCTCGCCTGTGCCAAACTGCCAAACAGCTGCCACAAGCAACAACATACTCCATCGTAAACCAATTCATTTGCTGCACTGTTCAGCACCAGTGTTAGTTTTGCCCATTTTCTAGAGCTGCGCGACAAAATCCGGGAAGGGAATCTTTGGCTGTTCCAGGCGATCGCTCTCCCCTACACCGTCATTTGGCACATCCCCCTTCGATTTGTCTCCTCCGGTGCAGAGGATAGAGGAACATGCCGATGCGAAAGCCCGGACAGCGATCATGGGGTGACTGCTCCAGCTCCATGCCACTGCTGCCGCCGGACAACAGCTCACCTACTAGGATTCACTCGCGCCACCACCTGACCCGTCATCCATCAGCTTGTTAAGCGTCCAATTAGTTGGGCGAGGAAGAAACCCGACCAAACAGCAGTAACAGCGGACGACGAAGCGTCACGCCTGATGAGACGCTCGGCTCGGATGTGTTGCGGCGGCATTAGCCCTGGCCTTGGTCGCCGATGTCTGCATCCTGTACACGACGCGGTAGATATCGATCGATCGATTGGTGGCCTAGTCATGTGCGTGTTGGCGCCCGGGCATTCATGAGCTGGTCCTCCCTTGTCCAATGCCCACTGCGTGCCCAGGCCTTGAGCCCCACGTGTGGATCTCTCGTCCGCTTGTGCTGGACTCCATGGAAAAGCCGCTGCCGGCTTCTGCCGCCAAGTGTGCTGTTGTTTGGATTCTTGAAGATCTCAGAACATGCACCTGGTGACGTCTTGCTGCTTGAGAACGTTGACAAATGATGAATTCAAAAGGCTGCGGGTTTGAACAAACCTTTTAAATGATAAAAAAGAAACAATTCAGGAACCTTCAACGAACAGGACAGAAAAGTACAGAGAAACTTCATAAACTGATATACCATCCGAGCAAACAACTGTATTGACCAAGCTGTGAGAACTGAGAAGAGTGTGCATCGGCCTTCCCCTATAGTACTACTAGGTCTTCATTGCCAACACCATAAACGACAACGGTACGGCGCATTGCTTTCCGGTGAGACTTGTTAAGTCTGTGAGAAAACGTCATATTTGGGATCGCTCACAAGTCACAAGATCAGATAAACAAACAAGTTTTATAATTTGTCGAGGACAAGAAGAAGAGCACAAAACGGATAGGTGTTCATCATAAATTGGACGGATCCTACTCCATTACACCAATCATAAGCGTGTTCATCGAATGCTTCTCAGATTAATCGATCGAGTTCTGTGACGCAACTGTGCATCCGCATTACTGTTAAGCAATTGGACGAGATGTCCCTTCGTCTGGATACCGTCACTATCCATCTCTCTCCACATTACATAGCAACAGTTGATGCACGAGTCGTCACTGAGAATCATGTCTGTACATATGACAGGGTTGGTGTGCCTTGAGGTCACGGCAAACGAAGAGAGTCTCTGCTAACTAAATACCGCACAGTGTCATCGCCGGACTCTAATGGCGGACAAGGCTCCTTCCATGCATGTGTCATGATGGCACACCCAGCTGATCGAGACCAGCTGTTGCAGCACCCGGTCGATTAATCATTAGGGACACGGCATTATGGCCCGTAATGGAGATACGGGTACACGTACATGTCAGCCGGTGATACGATCCAGCTGGCGATACCAATTAGTGCGTGGTCCATTCTTCAGGTTATCAAGAGCTAACTTCATGTCATCCCAGGTCGAGGCACAATTCGGCATGTGTGAACGGAGGAATACCTTGGACGTACGGTGTTGCTCAGCCCGATTTCATCATCATTATACTAAAATCTGTCGAGGCCCATGTAAGCTGATTATCGAAGAAGATAAATCGTGTCTGGTGGAAGAGAAAATAATCTTGGCCAATTACCGGGCGGCGACTAGCGTTTTGACATGTTATTATACGGTGTCAGATTCAAGTCACTCGCGCCGCTGAAAGTTATGGTACAGTTCGTTGATTGGGTGGGAAATGGGTGATGGTTACAGCCCTTATCACGAATGTAATCCCGATAAGTTGATTTACTCCACATCGGCCGTTTACTGTTTCTTTGTTGTCACGATGATCGTCACATCAGTGTGTCCCATTCAATGTCATTTTCTCGTAACATATATTTTCCTCACCGTTAACCTATAATATTGCTCATCTTTTTTCCTCTTTATCGACCAACTTGGTCACGTTATTATACAGTGTTGGGTTCAAGTCGTTGATGGTGCTTAAAGCTGTAACGGTGATGGTTATAAGATCTTATCACGAACGTAATCCCATCACATGTAATCTCGATAAAGTTGATTTACTCTGCATTAGTCGTATGTTGTTTCTCTGTTGTCACTGTGATCGTCACGTCATTATGTCCCCTTCAATATCGCAATTCTCCTAAAATATATTTTCCTCGTTAACAATCTAGAATTTTACATTGGTCATCTTTCTTTTCACCCACCAGCTCAGTCATGTTATTAAACAGTGTTGGATTCAAGTCAGTTGGTGTTGCTGAAAGTTATTGGATGGTTGGTTGATTAAGTGTGAACAGTGATGATTATAGGATCTTATCACGAATGTAATCCCACCACATGTGATCTCGATAAGTTGAGTTAATTTACTCAACATTAGTCATTTACTATTTATTCGTTGTCACGGTGATCGTCGCATCAGTGTGTTCCCTTCAATGTTGCCTTTCCTCCTAAAAGGCAATCATCGTGTCAGTATATCCTTTTTAATGTCGCTTTTCTCCTAAAATATATTTTCCTCGCCGGTAACCTAGAATCATACATTGCTCATCTTTTCTTTCACCCGCTAGCTCGATCATGTTATAGATGATTTTGGAGGATTCAAGTTACTGGTGCTGCTGAAAGTTATCAGACGGTTCATTGATTGAGTGCGAGCGGTGATGGTTACAAGATCTTATCAAAAATGTAATCCCATCATATGTGATCTCGATAAGTTGATTTAATTTACTCAACAATAATCATTTACTGTTTATCCGTTGTCATGGTGATCATCACGTCAGTGTGTCCCCTTCAATGTTGCCTTCCTCCTAAAAGGCGATCGCCGCACCAGTGTATCCCCTTCAATGTCGTCTTCCTTCTAAAATATATTTTCCTCACCGACATACTAGAATCATACACTGGTCATCTTCCTTTCACCTACCAGCTCGATCATGTTATTAAACGGTGTTGGAGGATTCAAGTCACTGGTGCTACCTAAAGTTATCGGATGATTGGTTGATTGAGTGCGAGCGGTGATGGTTACAGGATCCTATCACGAATGTAATCCGGTCACATGTAATTCTGATAAATTTATTTACTCTACATCAGCAGTTTACTATTTCTCCATTGTCACGGTGATCATCGTGTCAAAGTGTCCATTTAATGTCGTTGTCCTCCTAAAAAATGACCGTCACATAAGTGTATCCCCTACAATGTCGTCTTCCTCCTAAAATATATTTTCCTCACCGGTAACCTAGAATCATACATTGTTCATCTTTCCTTTCACCCACCAGCTCGATCAAGTTATTAGACGGTGTTGGAGGATTCAAGTCACTAGTGTTGCTGAAAGTTATCAGACAATTGGTTGATTGAGTGCGAGCAGTGATGGTTACAGGATCTTATCACGAACGTAATTAGGTCACATATAATTCTTATAAATTGATTTACTGTGCATCAGCATTTATTATTTCTCCGTTGTCATGGTGATCATCACGTCTAAGTGTCCATTTGATATCACCGTCCTCCTAAAAGACGATCATCGTGTCAGTGTATCCCCTTCAATATTGTCTTCCTCCTAAAATATATTTTCCTCGCCGGTAACCTAGATTCATACATTATTGCTCATGTTTCCTTTCACCCACCAGCTCGATCTTGTTATGAGACGATGTTGGAGGATTCAAGACACTAGTGCTGCTAAAAGCTATCAGACGATTGGTTGATTGAGTGCGAACAGTGATGGTTACAAGATTTTATCACAAATATAAATGTAATTCTGTCACATGTAATCCCTATAAATTGATTTACTCTGCATCAGCAGTTTACTATTTCTCTGATGTCACGATGATGATGTCATCGTCACATCGAAGTGTCCATTCAATGTTGTTTTCCTCATCAAATATATTTCCCTCGCCGTGAGCCCATTAGAACCCCGCAGTAGTGCTCATCTTTCCCTTCACCCACAAGCTCGATCAGTTTGACGTTAGCGAGCAAAAGCACGGGGTAAACGTACCCTCCCCCGTTATTACTAAGTAATAATCACCCAGCTCGATATCACAGCTCCGCCATGGTGCAATCCCCGTATTAGCAGCTGTCCACCTAACCCTGTCACCAACACACGTACGAGCGCTAGCCCTACCACGGCCTGGCGCGTTCAACAAAGCCATGGACACGCCACGGGCGCGGTCGTCTAAGCCGCCGATCCCGCGTCTGCGTCTCCCTCCCCCACCGCCGCCGGCCCTCTCAGTCTCAGCCACCACCTCTCCCTCGCCCCACGACTTGGCCTTCGCCTCCGCCTCTTCGTCTCCCTACCTCCTCCACTCTTCCATGTCGCGCGCCCCCGTCGGCCGCGTCGGCAGCGACCTCAGCCACAACAGCTACTCCAAGGCCACGAGCAACGGCGGCATGGCCAGGAACGGAAGGACGCCGCCTTTCTTCTCCGGGCTCGGCGGCGCGTGGAGGAAAGCAGAGAACAGCAGCGACACGACAACCACCAGCAGCGGCAAGAATCCGGCGGGGAGGACAGAGGAGAAGAGAAAGGACAAGGCGAGGAGCCGAGCGGCGGACTTGGGCCAGTGGGTGAAGAGGCACATGACGGCCGTGGTGGAGCAGCTGCGGTCGTCGTTCTACCGGCCGGCGGCGGCGGAGAGGGAGCGGCATCGTCGGCGGCCGCACTCGTTCTCGGTGCACGGCGGCCCGGCGAAGGAGCGGGAGCGGTGGACGCGCGGGCGGCGCGGGCATCATCAGCACCTGTCGTCGGCGCCGGCGTCGCTGCGCGTGTCCCCCGCGAACAGCGGGCACCTGTCGGTGAAGGCGTCGACGACGTCGCCGGAGGAGAGCTCGATGGAGGAGCTGCAGAGCGCCATCGAGGCCGCCATCGCGCACTGCAAGAGCTCCATGTCCCGCGCCCAGCAGCACCAAGCGGACGAGGACCATCAGGACGGCCGGCGCGGGGACACGACAAAGCAGCAGCCGCTTCATCAGTAGCGCGTAGCTGTTTAGCTGGTAGCGGGTGGATGGTGCGGCGTACGTGTTGCACGTGTCGCAACCTGGCGTGCGTCGCACGGTTGAAGACTTGCAGTAGAGCTTATAGTAAGCTCGCTAGGGAACGGTTGTAAATTAAGGTGTAAAAGAAGATGGGAAAGATATACGGATACTGTAAATTTTTTAAACTGTTATTTTGCAATTTATTGTAAGAAAGACGGCTGCCCTTGTGTTTATATTCGTATATATGAAATGAAAGTCAGACTAACTAAAATCTCTATCTCTATTTCTACAATCTATTAATTTAGGTGAATATATTCAAATCTGCATACGCCCACAAAATTAGAGATTGAATCCAAATCGGTTTCATACCTTTCATCAAACATCGAATTTTAAAAATCATAAACCCCTCGTCCGGAGTTCAAATGAGGTAAACTCGGACTTTATCTTGTAACCCTAAAAAAGTTCTACAACTTTGATATTCAATGGAAGTCAAGATTCCGTCATTTTAGTTTTTAAATTTATGATACAAAAATATTTATTCTGATTTAGACTCCTCTACGCAGGTCTCTGTACGGGGCTTATATCTCCTACCTCCGAACTCCAAATAATATGATTCACATATGTTTCGAAAAGGTCTCGAAGGAATCTATAACTTTCATGTTTTAACATTTCTCATTAGAGTATGTTTGTAAGTCAAAAATCGTGTCATAATATAGTATTGTTTGTATTTTACGTGAATTGATTTTTCCTATCAGATAAAGCTTCTAGAAATTTTTAGACATTGGGTCATGACTTTTTCTTGCATATTAGGCTTTATAAAGATCCAGTGGTGTCTTGTAGACATTATAAGTTTGTGAGAATCTTTTTTTTGCATAATAAATTAGGTTTTATATCGGTACTTCTCATACTTGAGTATTTTTTTAATGTCATTTCGCTTAATTTTGTAACATAGCACTTAAATGACACTGCATGTGAAAATTGATAACATTAGAGGTAAAAAAATATTTATGATAAAAATATGGTAAAAAAAATAAAAAAAAGTTACTTATGACATATAAAATGGTACACTAAGAAGCACTAATAATAATATAGATATGATCTTTCATGTAAAAAATATCAATAATTATATCGTATAAATAATGTATATGTTTATAAATTATAAAGAGTGTTTTGTTTTTCAGACCGGTAGCAACGCACGGACATTTTGCTAGTAATCTATTAATTTAGGTGAACATGTTCACAATCTGTCGTACGCCCATAAAGTTAGAGATTGAATCCAAATCGGTTTTGATCTTTCATATCAAGCATCGAATTTAAAAAATTATAAATCTCTTGTCCGGAGATCAATGAGGCAAATTCGGACTCTATCTCGTAGCCCTCGAAAAGCTCTACAACTTTGACATTCAATGGAAATCAAGATTTCGCCGTTTTGATTTCCAAATTTATGATGCAAAAATATTTGTTCAGATTCGAACTCCTCTATGTAGGTCTATGTGCGGGGCTCATATCTCCTACCTCCGAACTCCAAATAATATAATCCACATATGTTCCGAAAAGGCCTCAACGAGATCTACAACTTTCGTGTTTTAACTTTTCTTATTATAGCATGTTTTAAAATAAAAAATTGCATCATAATACAGTATTATTTCTATTATACGTGAAATGATTTTTCCTATCGGATAAAGCTTAGAAAATTTTTTAAACATTGAGTCACGATCTTGATTCTTGCATGTTAGGTTTCATAGAGATCCAGTGGTATCTTGCAGACATCATGAGCTTGTGAAAATCACTTTTTACATGACGAATTGGTCTTTATATCGGTACTTCTCATACTTGAGTATTTTTTTTAATGCTATTTCACTTAATTTTGTAACATAGCGCTCAAACGACACTACATGTGAAAATCGATAACATTATAGGTAAAGAAAAAATTATAATAATAATATGGTAAAAAATAGTAAAAAAATTATTACTTATTACATATAAAATAATACACTAAGAAGCAGTAACAATAATATAAATATGATTTTTTATATAAAAAATATTAACAATTATATTATATAAATAATTTATACTTATAAATCATAAAAAATAGTTTATTTTTTTAATCCGTAATAACGTATAGGCACTTTGTTAGTGTATTTATACTGGACTGGAATAAAAAATGATCTTGACATGTTGAAATTGTGATGGCCGCGGCTTTGAGACGGTCGTTGTGGGCTAGAAAGTAATCCAACTTACTGCGGTTCCAACACGGCCTAGTTGAACCCTGCTATAATGAGACATTAGGCCCACTTTGAGACAACAACGATGCTGGGCTTGTGTTTGTAATGGGCTGGGAAGCCTAGTGGTCCGTGAAAGGACTATGACCCGGTCCAAGTGGTCCAGGCCCCTGTCCCTGACCGGAAGGCGGAAATGCCGCAACGGTAACGGTACACGCGCGGCAGATCGCGCCAGGCTGTGACCCTGACGTCTTCATCTCCCTCGAAACAGCAGGCCAGGAGGAGGACCCTAGCCAGCCAGAGCCGGTTCCGTCGACCCCTGCCCGCAACCAAAAAATTGCGCCAGAGATCGAACGGTCGAGTGCGACGACGGCAGCTAGCGTCGCAGAGAGGCGGGGACACGGTGCTCGACAGACGACAGCTAAAATCTCATCGACGTAGTATAGCAGCAGCAAGTAGATTCAAAACGCTGCGTGCATAGCATATATGTGCCGGCGACCGATCCATCGCGCCCGAACGAGCAAGTAGATTCATGGATGGGTGGCCCCAAGCCCCGCGCCCGCGCTGCTGCCCCTCCAGCTTTTTTTGCGACGGCGCAAGATGACAAAGAGGCCCGCATGCTACTGGAGGAGCACGGTGCACGGACTGATTGCTTGCATATAGATAAGCACGGACGCGCCCCCGCTTTCCGTTCTTGTTCGTTTGAATCATTGGATCTGTTCCTTGGCGATGACCAGTACTACAGCTTTGACCACTCGTTCAACAGGCCACATCTCTTGTGTTCTACTATTTATATAAGCACAGTAGCTATGAAAGCCCCCAAAAATGGTAATTACTGGAGGCTCATTTTCAAATTTTATGGACCAGAATATATACTTGGAAATGATATTAAGTAGAAAAAGAAATGGAAATGGAAATTGTTCATAAAAATTTTAGTGAAAACTGTTTTGGCCTCTTCCGCCCGTTTTTTAATATTTCAAATTTTCCGTTTTGGCTATCTTCATCATAGTGAATTGGCTCTTCTGTGTGTGAAGGAGAAGTAAACAGATAGTGCCAAAATGCATCTCAAAATTCTCTTCATACCTTGTAGACATCCCAAATTCCATTCATATACCTTCCATATAAAATTTGCGTGGTACTATATATATACATACTCAATTTTTTTAGTGCACAATATTACTTTGCTACACCGTCATGGTTCGGTTTTTTTTTCATTTATTAATATTGATTCCTGATTGATGGCGTATGTTTTAGTCAAGATATTAAGACTTTTACCAAATATCGATGCCATATTCATTTCCATCGGTATCATATTCATTTCGATTAGTATCGTTATCAATTTTTCTTTTGAAAAAAAAAATATGAAACTTAAAATAATTGGGCCTTCTTTGGATTGTTAAATGGCTTTCATCACTAAGATAATAAGTAACACTAAATGAACTTGTGTAGTTTCATGGCGTTTGGTCATCATGCATGGGTAACGGCACCAAAAATGTGAAGCCAGCATGGCTGGAGCCTCACAGAGATATTTTCTTATAAGCAGAACACGTGGATTACAATTCCTACAGTGATGAATCCCCGTGAAATTCACGGAAATACATTTCATTGAACTCAAGCTACTACCAGAGGTACTACTAGCCACCCACAAACATTTTGTACATAGTAAAGGGGAAAGAGGTGCGGCCGTGCCAAAAGCAGTCAAGCATGGGAACAGCTAAACAACACGTACAGGGACCACACCATGTGAGGGGAAAAAAAATACTACTACTACATTTAACTAGCCCTTTCAAAACATCAGAGAGGCGCACCTAGCTAGAAAGAGAGAGTTAATTTTACTACTACACACAACCAAGCATCCTTCCATCGGACGAACTAATAACCAACGACCCCAAGAACAAATGATCAAAATTCGATGCCATTTACCCTTCATACATAGTACTAGCTTTTACCGATTAATAAGCGCTGATGAAGATGCCAAGTCATCAACAAGACAGATGATGATGAACAGCTAGCTCAATGGAAGGTTACCAATTTACCACCCAAAATATCATGCACTACTACTTCACCAATCACTCATGTCATATTCCTTGCTGCTTCCATCAGTCTCGCGAGCCTCCCTGCCCTCCAAGATCCTGTGAATTGACGTGATATACAATTTCTTGTCAGCTATCGCAAACTAGCTTATAATATGAGAAGAACACATAGAAAGAGTGGCAGCTCTAAAATTTATGAGCGAAAAATCTGGTATTCAGCACTGAAACTTCCTTATAGTGTTACGTGCATGCAATTTCTGCTCCCAAGTACTCTGGGGAAATCACGGATGCAACAAGTACCCAACTGCTGCGCCCAGACTCGTGCAGAGCGCTCCAGGTCGTTTCAAGAATCAATAAAACGCCAATGCCGCATGCTAACGGGACAAGGCATTGCACAGGACTGGTACTTATTGCTATTGGAATGGTACGAAGAATTCAAGATCTAGTAATTAAAGAGCAAGCAAGCGGATGAGCTTACTATCTGATTGACGGTCGACGTGCCGGCGGCAGCATCTGCAGCAGGCTTCTTGGACGCCTTCTTCAGGCCCAGCAGCTCCTTCCACCGGATGTTGGGCGCGCGCGGCGCGCGGCCGTGGCGCTCGTCGGCCCGCAGCTCGTCGCGCAGCGTCGTGGGCCGGCCGCTGGCGTGCGGGGCCTCCCGGAGCGGCAGGAGGCGGCCCTTGGAGAAGAGCTGGTCGGCGGCAATCATGGACTGGCCGCCGGCGGCCGGGTGGTGGCCGCCGAGGGAGAACTCGAAGTCGGCGTCCCCCGGCGCGCCGCCGCGCGCGGAGGGCGGCGGCGGCGGCTCCACCGCGAAGTCGCTGGAGAAGGACATCCGCGGGGCCATGAAGGACGAGGACTGGTGGTGCTCCGGGTTGTACATGTTAACACATGCCATGCATTGCCTCGCACACACGCGATATTGGTTACCTCTCTCTCCCCCTCGCCTCTCTGCGCTTTTGCACAGGAGTGCTCAGTGTTTGAGCTAAGATAACGAGGAGCTAGCTATAGTAGTAGTAGTACAATCCAGCTACTTGAGTGAAGCGAGCTCAAGCTCGTGTGTGAGAGACAGGCAAAGAATGTGAGTGGCCAGTGGGTGTACCCTGTGGCGTTGCGAGATGAGGAGTTGAGGGCTGGAGCTCTTGTGGATTGATGAAGAGGGGTAATAGGGTTCCCTCATCTGGGGCACGATATATAGTGGCAGCCGGGGAAGATTGACGCATGGGATGGATGATGGATGCGGGGCCCGACAGACGGAACGGGCGTCGTCGGTCGGATGACGGAGCGGCCGATCGATTTGGCGGTTTGGATGGACGCGAGGGTAGCATCTAGATCTGCCCTGTAGGGTGGTGGCTACGCGCGCGCGGAGACATTTTTAAAATGTTTCTTTGTTTAGATGTGAAGACTGAAGACCACCACATATAGCAGGAAGCGGATGACGATGTGGTTTCCTTGGAGCGTTATTGTTCGCTGTGGAGACGAAAGCGGGAGTAATTTTTTTATCGCCGATGCACATTGTCGCTTGGACGCTCCGGCCCGGCAGCGGCAGGCAAGCTAACTGGAGTACCAGTATTTCTTGTCAAACGAAAACAACTAAAAATATAATGACAACCAAGTACTTTCGGTGACAAATGTATCGGGATGCCAGGTTCACATGGCAAATAAAACCACCTGTGTGTTTCTGATTACTTGAGGGAGTGATGACTAGAGACTGACCAACATGTCTGCGTTTCCGCGAACAACATCCGAGCGCCTATTGTCATTCATGGCGTCGTACTGCTCGACCCTCTATCTCCACTGCTGGCGCACGCACAGGACCAACCGACTAATGATCCCAGGTTTAATCTTTCCTTTGTCCCGACGCGCACACAGCACGCTGCCAAGTTGTCGATCCAACAGATCTTAATTCTTACTGTACTAAGCAGCAATCTAAAGTAGCCGATAATTAGGTCCCGAGGAGGAGGTGCTCAGTGCTCGCACGTTCGGACAAGGCGATGGCACATGCTTGTTTCCTTTGGGCAAGTGGGAGTGCACCACCTAATGCGCGCGCGCGCACACACATACACATTCTCTGCGCGCGGCGCCTTTATTTCCGGTTTCCCTATGCGGTGTACGTTTCCCGCCTGATAGTGCCGCGGCTACGGCTGGCAAGGGCATGTCATCATGCTTCCCCCGGGGACAGTATTTTATAACTGGTTCGACCACATCGTTAAAGCTAAATAAGCAGGCTAGTACCACCAGGGTTAAGTAGTGTAGGTGATGACCGACTGACTCAAACGGATGGGCATCACGACAAACATGGGCGCTCTCTGTATTCTGATCCGTGTATTTAACGTTTTGCCTCCTGCGGGAATGGTTAAAGCAGATGCTACTGTGTACGTGTAGTGCTACACTAATAGTAACAGCACACAGAGTATATTTACGGTGAGATTATCGACGAGCAGAGCGGGAGAGAGAGTAAGCGAGGGTTGACCGGGCTTTGACTGGGTGCAGTGCCGCGCCGGCAGTGGGATAAGCTGGGGACGTGGACAGGTCGAAAAGACCACGTGACCCCTCTCACCTGCGGCACGGTCGCATGCAGCGCGGCCTTCGCATCCCGTCCATCGCGTAACAATGACAGCCACTTGTGCAGGCTGCACTCTCTTCTCTGGCTCTGCTACGCTTCTGCCGCCGCTGCATGCTAGGTATACTGGCCTCTGCTAGCATTGAAACTTTGAAGACGAAAAGATGCCGATACGGTACCATCTGCAATCAAAATTTGGCAGGGCGGAGGTACGTGTCGATACTCCGTCCATCACTCGGTTTTTGTCCCGCGGTCCTTTTGGCGGGCTATCCACCAGAGCTAGGGGATCCAGAACACGAGAGTACGGCACACGTACTTGGTGCCTGCATCTCTCGTACGACTACATGGACGTCAGATGACCATGACCAAGACGCGGAAATGGTTCCAGAAAATCTGTCTCCAAATTAAGCATTGTGCGATTTGGCATCATCAGCTACTATCATGCATGGGCTGTTAGGGAAAGCATGGATAAGCCATCAGTTCTCGCATGATTAGCCTGCGTGTGGATGCATATAGTAACATGGCTGGCTGTAGCAAACATGGTTTTGTCGTTTGCAATCGTTGTGCCGGGCAATTATACTGCTGTGACTACTGTTTGAAATCTTACGCGTCGTACATCCTCTAACCACATACTAACCCTGTCGATCATCGACATAGTTCACAGGTGTTATTGTGCACAATCAACCATCGCAGCTCAAAAAGATCTACAGTTAATTTTTCGTTCACCTATTTTGCTCTTGCACCTGTGCGGCCCGTCCCATTTACCTGCGATCCAAATCGGCATCCTCACTTGTGACCTGCTTTTGGTGGTTGTGGTGAAACCACGTTAAGCTGCTTTTGGTTCACTAGCACCAGGCTAAACACCATAATCATCAAGAACATGTATATACAAGCTATTTGCTTGTAATTTAAGCATAAAAAATTTCATAGAGGCACCATCCTAACATGAAGCCTAGCTTCACCAGTGCTTGACGACTCCATTCCACAACTTTGATCATGCATTTCTGGCCCCCGGTTCCTCCATCGTCTCTCTGCTTCATCATCGCCTTTGCACATTAGTCCCTTCATGCCTCAAATATAAACATTTGGGATGTTTGAATTTTTTTTGTCAAAATATAAGCATTTTTAGGGATAAAACAAAATCTGATAGGTTAGTGGGTGAGTGAGTAAGGTAAAATGAGAGGTATATGTGACTTTTACTCATCGACTATTTTTGTCTTAGGATTATAGGAATATTTACATTTGAGGCATGTAGGGAGTATACTACAACCCGTCACTGGTTATTCATCTCCCACACACTATTCCATTTTGTCGGTTTGTCGTCACTTCCTCCTCTGAGCGCTCCACCTTGTCAATGAACACACATACACTGACTATGAACCCCATGCATCAAAATTTCCACCGTCGAGCAACAACTTGTGATTGTCGGTAAGGACTCTACCTTCTGCACCAGTTGTTTTGAAGATCAATTTCTTGGCAGCAAGCTCGATTCCCTTGAAAATAGATTGATATCGTCTAGCTCATCAAATCAAATTTTGAGTGGTAGTACAACATAGTCGTTGTTGCCTCCCTTATATGTTGTGTGTTATAGATTCTTTTTTCAGCTCTCATCATTAAGGCATCAACATGTAGTATCGTGTTACAAATTTCCGGCCTCCGTTGCAAAGCATGAGCATTTAACTAAGAGATCAATATCATCATGTATTATTCACTATACCATGGTTCATTATAAGCGACGATCCGTTGGTCGGTAAAAACACTTTTAGCAACTTATGATTGGTTGGTAAATACATTTACCGACTAACAATGTTGGTCGGCGTAAGGAGGGTGAATGGTGGCGGGGTGGGAAAAGATTTAGGGTTTGGCGCCTAAGCCTTTTTGACAACTAATTTTTCCCACTTCTCTGATGTAGCTTTTTACCGACCCATTGTTATATGTTGAGCAGGACATTTATCGACTGACTAAAAAATGGTGAACTTTATGATTATTACCGACCGACTGAGCCTTAGTACAAACGGAATTACCACCCCGTCGTCTATTGTTGGTTATTAGCGACCAACGCTCAGTGGTTGTTATTAGTCGGTGAAAATGTACCATGGTATAGTGATTCCCGCACCCAAGTACTTCCATATACATATAAACTCGGCCGTCCGTCCGGTCGATCGATCGCTTTCCATGGCTCTAGCAGCAGGTACACGTACAAAGGAATGCGAAGCATGTGTTGTTTTCCACACTCATGGTCCCGCTCAAAAGTTGCTAACAGCAAGAATAAATGGTGATAGGAACATACGCGCGCGAGATGAAAGACCGTATCCACTGTGCAGCGAGCAGAAGCGTACTGTAAGCATACACAGTGCGTACTCTCTCTACAATTTGAATCTCCCATTCCATTGCCTCTCCCTGCTGCCTGCGTCGCTCCCTTTTGAATGGTACGGAGTATACCCAGATCGAAGCCGTGATCGGCCAACGTGCAAGCATCTATCGGTACGTCCAAGGAGCGTGCATGCGCGCGTGCAGCGGACCCGGCGGCGGCGGCGCAGGAGGGTGCGCGAGAGGCGCGGAGGCAGAGAGACTACCCCATGCGTGTCCCTGCCCGTTCATGCACTGGCTCCACCACCGGTCGTGCGCGCACGCTTTAATTTGCCCCGCCACGAGGGGGGCCGTCCTTTATTTTTCGCGGTGTTTGCATCGAGACCTCGCGCCAATTGCAAGGATCGACAGATTCGCGCCCGTCGAAGAACGACGAGATGACCCGGCCGAGATTCATTGCCAAGCTCACGCCTGACCTCACGAATGTCATGGCACCCTCTCGATCTCCCTCACAAGTACGGAGTATATGTCGTATGCATATGGGCATTATAGAATTGGTACTGTAGTTGCTAGGTCTTCATCAGTCCCTTGAGATCTAGGAGTGGAATAGGACTCCTCCCGTATTGGTCACCATGTAGGTATCTCAATCGTCGATGGTGTAGGTATGCTAACGACGCTCTCGCCGAGCCACGTACACTGTAGCTCAGATAGTCCAACCACGTAGTCCAGGCTCTCCATGGTGCTGCGGCCTATATAGTGCTTGCAGTACGTAGCTTGTAGACCCGGTAGCATCTAGCTGGGGTACACTCGGATCACTGATGGCAGCTGACGAAAAGAAAGGTGTCATATAGCTAGGGCCGGGGCCATCTCTTTCAGTCTGGGTATGAATGTCACAAGTGCATGCATGCATGCACGGCCATTGCCTGTTACTATTTCGCCACGTGAAGGGCTCAGACCGTTGGTCTCCGCCCGGGGTAAACAGCTGCTCGTCGCCGTGTGTTAGTTAGCACACCACTACTCTCTCCGTTCATATTTATATGTCATTCTAAGATTTTCAATTTTTCTATAATTACATATCATTCTCGCTTCCCAATGCACATTTCTCTTTTTCCAATACAATATTCTCTTTTTCCACTACATCTCTATCTCTATCTCTCTCTTTCTCGTTTTTAGTATAATTATCTTTTTACTTCTCCTTATTTTCCGTGCCCAACTCCAAAATAATATCTAAATATGAACGGAGAAAGTACTATAGTAGTAAAATGTAGTGTAGTACTCTGGATGCATAGTGTGATTGGTGAGTTTGTACAACTTACCACGGCACCACCGTCAGCTGTGTACGGTGGATTAATTTTGGCGTGCGTTGGGCGAAGCTACATTGGCTGGAGGGGTGCTGATGCATCCAAAATTTTGGAGTACTCACCATGGATGCATCCCCCTCGTCGTCTCAGAATTATGCACCACCAAAGCTGAAAAAGCTCCTGTCAAAAAAAAAAAAAGCTGAAAAAGCGGCCGCGGTCCAACTGAACATGGTGCGTCCTCTTCTCTTGTGTTCTATAGCTTAGTAGCCTATAACCCAATCGCAATGCATAGGCAGCACCCAGAGTACGACCACGCAAGGCACGTTTTTTCGCTTGAATTAGCTTCTGGAGATATATTCACGGCAGCAATAAAGCCGACCAACGTTACTTTGGCAACGGTGCACGTCTTTCCACGTAAATACTACTACTTGGATTAGCTTCTGGAGTAACGGTAAGCTTGTGTTCAAAGCCCCGGTCGTTTGTGGGTCGGCGCGCTGCCGGACGGAGCGCCCGGCATTTATGCATATGAATGGGCCGCTTCGATCGGGCAATAAAAACATCGGGAACGGCGCTTTCCAGAACTCCCCTATCCTCTCGCAAGCCGTGAGTAAACAATGAGAGCCAGATGATTGAATTGAATCCTCTGATATCAGGTCTGTCTCTGTCTGCGATGAATGACTGAATAATGAGAGCCAGATGCACGGCGCCATGCATGGGGATGGACAGCGTAGCGAGAGAGTGAGCAGCGGCATGCAATGCAACGCGGTACGATGACTCGATCAGAGCGCGCGAGCTCTCCTTTCCGTGCTGCAACTGCCAAGCTTTTTGCGGTGTGCATGGCCTGGACAACAGTGCACAGGGATAGGTTAGGCGACTGGAAGAGGTGGGATTTGACTAATCCTTGAAAGGAAGCAGTTGGACTGAACTGGAGCACTCCATATGATCGCGCGCGCCCGGCGGCCTTTACTCCAGCTCCAGCCAAAAGTTGCTGCAGGATGCGTAGCCCGGAGGGAGCTGCACCGGCCAGTCTGGGCGCAGTTTGACCGACCAGTGGAAAGCGCCATTGATATGCAGCTGTAAGAACAGGAGATAAGCACTGGTCCATTATTGGCAGCTTACGCCTATGGGCAAGTTATTCGGGAAGAAAAGAGAAAGGATTTTAGTATGTTATTTGCCCATTCGGATCCTACATTTCTGTCTCTCGTGCAATCCAACTGATGAAAGCATCCCAACCGTAAACTGGTGTAAAAATGTGATTCATTTTGGTGTCAACTAGAGTTAGGGTATGTAGCTTTGAATTCAAACACTGAGGTTGTCATGAAAATTCAACCATTTCTGAAAAATTCAGGCAATAGTATGTAGTACGTACACAGGGCTGGTAGTTCGTATATGCGCTTCAAAACATCTGCACTTGTAAATACTCGCATGAACTAGTTGTTATAAAATTCAAATGTAGGCCTACTGCATCAAAGAATATATCTATATAAAATACTAATATACTCATTGTTCTTATTTTATTGTCATTAGGACAAACTTTCTACGGCAAATTAACATTTGCTGCTTTGTCCTAACGACAAGAAAAAAAGAACAGAGAGAGTATATCCGATCCAATCATTGGAGCTATGGGGCTTAGGTAGCTGCCGTGTAAGGACACACGCCAAGCAAGCAGTAAGCTGGAAAAGCTCCAACCAATGGTCAAAGTTAGCGCACACTATTTACAGCCATATAGCAATAGTACTCGATCCAAATAGCTGAGTAATATATGGTCACAGCCCCATCTTTTCCCCATGATACCAACTACTTTATGCCGAGACTGTCTGGTCTCCGATCTCGGGGGCAAAGCGGAAAGCGCTGGGCAAGCATCCCCTCAAGCTTTGGGAATGTGTGTATCATTAGACCGACCCAGGTTAGTTTAGTAGCGAAGGTAATGGAGGCCGGAGTGTGATGCTCTCCAAAAGCTCGAAAAGGTCACGGGGGTTGGGTTAGTTTAATTCTGTCTTCAGAGAGTTAGTGAGGCTGGACCTGTGCAAGATCACATGCGAGCATGTCTTGTTCGATTAGCATAAACGGAAACGAGTTAGAGAGTAGTAGGGCCAGCAGGCCATGAATGCACGGGTAACAAGCAGGATGGGTGTGGTCAATGCTCACCGAATAGTCAATTGAGTGAAGGCAAACCGAGGTTGATTACTCGCAAAAGCTGGGGTGCCTAGGGTGATTTGTTTTCTTGCGTGGAGGGACATAGGCAACGCGACAAAAGTGCTGGCTTGTGAAAGATCCTATTTGGTGTGATTGTGACTAGTAGTGGCTCGGTAAATGGTGGCTCGTCACTTGAATATTGGATGTGGCTTAGAGCATTCTGCAACCTTTGACCATAACAGACTGTTCAAATTGTCACGTTAGGGTGTGATTGGTTGTCCAGGTTAGACCGAATCACAGATCCGTTGGATGCAACATCAAATTGTTTGGTTGCCTGAGCTTGGAGCTCGGTCTGGCTGAGAAGGTACTGACTACGGGTGTCGCCCAGCCTAGCCTGGCGGAAATGACAAGGAATCCCGTTTCTCCCGCACCTGGCTCGTGCAATGTAGCACGCAAGTTTTTTTCGTCTCCGCGCATGTAGTTGCACGCCCGCATGCTGGCCAAGTTGGGCCTTGTTCCAGTGCTGACCCTGACTGGGCCTATTTCATAGCAAGGATTAAAAAGCCGTTTGTATCGCATAAACTGAGCTGGCTGACCGGATTGATGAAAACAGTAAAAATTGAAAAAAACAGACGATAAATCATTCAAATGTTAAAACATGAATTTGAATATGATTAGAAAACAACTCGGACGGTTTTTTAGGTTTATCGCTCAATTTTTCTAGTTTATTATTCGTTTTTTTATTTACTGCTCGGTTCTCTGTTTTTTATCGGTTTTCTTAGTTTAAAAACAAACCACGTCAGTTTTTATGATTTATCACCCGGTTTCTTCAGTTTATTGCTCAGCTTTCTTGGTTTTTAAGATTAAAAAAATAAAATTTTAAAATGTATTAGACCAAAAATCGGTCATTCGATCAAACCAGACCGGACCTGTTTGGTCAAAAACCAAGCGGGTTTTGATGGTTTTTGAATCCATGGTTCTTAGTAGCTGTGTAGGTGGATTATGTCAGGAGAACATAGAAATGGTTAGGCCAGTTTGCAATGAATCCAATTTCAAATGAATTACTTGGTGCAAAGGTATACTGAAAATTTTCTTTCAAGTGACAAATTATGTTACTTTGAAATGAGGAGAGAGAAAACTCCGGCATCTGACCGGTACCAGACCCATGGTTTCAGATCGCATCACACTTTTTTTGGGGGGGGGGGGGGGGGGGGGCGGGGAGTGCCACAAACCCACTCACCCACACGTACTTTTGTAGCAATTTTTGTTTTTAAAAAAGTCCAATTTTCATCCCTTAACTATTGCAATAGTACGATTTTCCTCTCTGATCTACAAAACCGCACGACCTCAGAAATTCGGACTTCTTCCTTTTGTTTTTGAGATAAACGCAGTTTTGCAGCTGGCAACGCATTTACACGAGGCCCGAATTACATGGCCTTTGTAAGCCCAAGATCTCAATTCTATGTCGCCCCACGTAGCCCAAACTAAAGGCCGGCTAGGGAGAATGTGAATCCAATTCCTGGACCTACCTTCCCGATGCCTGCTACTAGGGTGATCGGTGGCGAGGCACGAGCAGGGCTTGACGCGGTATCCAGAACATGGCCGACGTTCAGCTTCGTCGACCGGGGAGGCGTGGACGACATTCGTGATCGGCGTATTCAGGCTTTCCGTAGGAGAAGGACACGCCGAGCAGATCAGAAATCTTCACCGGAAAAGAAGAACAAGCTGACAAGCAACTCGACGATTCCTTCGTAATATATATGAATATATTTTTTTTCAAACAAAAAGAGTAAAAGGCAACAGGATGAAGATAAACGAAGATACACTGTAAATTTCATTTATGGAGAGCAAAATAATTAACATCCACGACACCATGTGGTACGAGCTGAGCTAGCTAGGCAAGCCCAGAGCCTGCCTTGCAACCGTACCACCAAACACAGCATACATAGATCACAAACACACACACGCACACCGTGCATGAATTTACCAAGTACAAGAAAGCCAGTTCGAGCAACAGGGATGATAGATCAAAAGCTTATTTTAGCGAAGCGAGAGATGGAGCCTGCAGCTCTGCATCCTCCGGTTAGCTGGTCAGTAGGCGACGATCTTGAGGCCGAGGCTCTTCTGCGCGAACTCGATGAGACCGTCGACCTCACTGTCGTCGATATAGCCGTCCCCGTCGGCGTCGGCGTAGCTGATCCCCTGCCTGCTCCGCCACCCCGTGAACCGGGCCCGGATGGCGCGCATCGCGCGGCGCAGCTCGTCGCGGCTGATGCGGCCGTCGCGGTCCACGTCGAACCGCCGCAGCCACTCCTTGAACTCGTCCACAGTCATGTCTGCGTCCAGCGATCGCGTCGTGCTCGCCACCGTCACGTTCCTGATCGCCATCTCGATCTCACCACACCTCAACCCACAAACACCTCTCTGCAAGGAACGAATGAAGCTAACAACCCTTTGTTTGATCGAGGAAGGTATTATACGCCTGACCGTGTTCTGTGTATGAACTGCTGTGAAGCAATTTGTTGAGCTCTGTTTGCTCTTATATAAGCCTGCAGGTAAGGTGCACCAGCCACCGGCTTAAATATAAAATGCGACCCTACACGGCTGAGTGAAACCGTCAGGTACCTTACGGTTATCACGGTTTCTTCTCTCTTACCCGACTCGGTGACCTTTTGCACAGCTTAGCTTATCCCGCACGCGTTGTATTGTATACCGAGATTTGGATGTTGACAAATAGTTCACTGCCACTGGCATGTCCAAGAATATTGCATCTATGGCCGGTTTGATTGGCGGCCATCCAGATCACCCGGCTGCACTGCTCGTTGAATAGAGCAAGAATCTGCACCAAGTGGCGCAAAAAAGAACACGAAGAGTGATCCTGCTGTTGATTGACGAGCGCGGAATGGAATCCTGCAAAGCTGAGCCGCGAGAGGGTGAGGATGGGCAGCCGCGCAATGTGGGAATCTGCAAAGGAGAAAAATCAGGCGTGATAATATTTTCTCAAAAGGATGGAATTTGATTCTGGGATTAGGCCTCTGCATTATTGCTCTCGCATAGTCGCATCTGAAAAAAAATGTTCACCCCCTGAGTCGTTTTTGTCATGGTGATGCATTTATATGCTTTGAAGAAATATCATGGTAGATTTCAACTTGACGTTTAATTTGAAAAGAGAAAAAAGATTTCAAATTGACATGCACAAAAGTGTGCTTTCAGTTCGCACTTTTGGTCACTTTCACCTGTTGTCCTGATCAGTACTGGAGGCGGATGCGGAGGATTTTTGGTGCCTGTACTTTGGTAGCTTTTGGTTTTTGGTTGCGTCAGGCACTGCAAATTCGTAAGTCATCTATAATCCTTTCCTTTGTAAAGCAACTGAAGCCTATCATAAAAATTCTTGATGCCCTCAATTTCGTTGTGCAATCATCTTATTGCAGCAGTTCGTCAACTGAAATTACTGGGATTCTAGTGAGCAATATTCCTGACACCTGTCCGGCTGCGTATTTTTTCACAAATCATTGTCGCGAAAATGGCCTGGCCAATCCTGATTACCACTTTGCTTCATCGCAGGGAGAGGAGAGCGCAGCTCTGAACGAAGGCGCAGCGGGTGATGACTGACGAGGACAGACAGCGGGATAGGGTGGATCTGTAGGAGGAGGAAGGGGCGCGCCAGCGGCGGCGGTGAACAGGGATGGCGAAGCAGGAGGAGGAACCGCTGGAGGAAGAGCAGGCGCCTAGTTCATCGACGAGGCAGCCATCGCCCGCCGGAAAGGAACGAGAGGAAAGGGCGGAGAGGATTAGCAGGTGGCGAGGGGGTTTCTGCAAATAGTTGGATCGCGATTATTAATCGCGATCCAGGGTTTTTTTATAAAGATTTAGATCGCGATCCAAACTAGGGGCTTTATTATAAATTTTTGTATCTCAGTTATTTATCGCGATCCGATTTTAGGGGGTTTTCTGCAAAATGAGTTACCGTGCTCATGTCTGGATAGCAGCGAGCCAGCGACCCGCCGCCGCCGCCGCCGCGATCTCCGCCGTGGCTTTGTTACCCCCGCCCCCCCTCCCCCGGCTCCAGGTAAGGAGACCGGAGAGCATGGTATTGCCCGCCGCTTGCGCATGCCGTACAGGAATCGACGACGGCGAGTCGGAGGGGCTCCTTGCCGACTCGCTCCTGAGATGCTGCACACCATGGCCGCAAGAGATTGGCCGCATGGACAACCGTCTTGCTTCCGCGCGCCTGCAGGCAGCCGTGGGAACTTGCTATGTAGAACAGGACGTCAAGAGCTTCTCGCCGGCAGACTCCGACCAGCTGCTGTGGCTAATGAAGAAAGGGATTATGTTTAAGTTAGAGCTGTTTGGCTCTCGTTTCAGTTTCCCAAGCAAATTCGTCTCGGTTGAAGGAGAGAGATTTTTTATTTGCTTCGCATTTCTTCGATTAATTAGAAAGTAATTTTTTTCGAGGACTTTAACCAGCAGAACTAGACAACAGGAATGTAGATGCAAACCTTGACACTCCTTCAATCTAGCGAGAAAGGATTATCCACTGCTTGGAACAAAAATTCAGAAAAGTCACGGGTGCAATAGGTAGGCAAAGATCGAGCAGAATCATCAAAGCTGAACAATATATACTGGCATAGTATGCAAAAGATGGAACAGGATTCCGAATTTGGGCGACATTTTTCTTAGAGGAATATAGAAATTTCTCGAATTTTGTATCACTTTTCTAGTGTCGTGGGAAACAGCATTTCACTCCGTGTTGATGCGAAGTTATTAAATATTAGTCACAATTAATTCTGCACAGCATGTTTATGAACTTGTGTTCGAAGCCGATCATTTTATTATAGATGTGACTGCATTGCATATTATTTACATCAGGATATTATCGGAAGCTCAGTGCACATCTCCAGCCGACTCCAGAGCCCTCAGTCAGGGCTTCCTCCGCGGGCGAGTCATCATGGCCATGAAATCGTCCATGTCCACGAAGCCATCGTGGTTCCTGTCAATCTCCGTCACCATTTTCCGGCAATCCTCCAGGCTGCAGCTGTCCCCCAGCTTGCGCAGCACCGCCATGACTTCCTCGGCGCTGATCCTGCCGTCCTCGTCCCTGTCGAACACGAAGAACGCCCGCCGGATGTCGCCGATTTGCACGCCGTTCTTGTGCACGTCCATGAAGTCGTCCAGGTCCATGTACCCGTCCTTGTCGCGGTCGGTGACGCAGATCATCCGCCGCGCCTCGCGCGCCGCGTCGGCCTTCCCGAACCTCTCCAGCATAAACTGAAGGTCCTTCTTGGAGATCCGGCCAGAATGGCTGGCGATCATGTCAAATACTTTCTTCATCTCCCCCTCGTCAGGCTTGTATGTGCTCAGGTCGGAGTACTGCCGGTCCCGCGCCGACAGTAGTCGGCCGGTTGGCCGGCCGCCGGACTTGAACCGAAGCTTCGCTAGATTGTACTTGAAGGACAGGATGCTCAGATGAGACATTCTGTAGTAGACCTGCTACGGCAGCTAGAGACGATGAATGTCCCTCATGGAAGTTTATAGACATACCATCGGTGTCATGAACAAAGGTTGCCAGAATACATATGCCTGATAGCTGCAGAAAGTTTCAGAATTTGGGATTCCTCTATAACTTGCAGTGCAGGCAATCTCAAAACAGAAAGGAGGGCAAAAGATAGACGATACCAACATGCAAAGTAAGAATCAAATATATAGCTTCTAGGAAGATAGTACAACAGCCGAAAGTTCTTTAAAGCTGAGCCAGGAGCTCCCTTGAAATCTATTCTTTCTTTCTTTGTAGATATTTATGGTCATGTCCATCAGTAAAGAACTAAGAGATACAAGTATTAGAGGTACATGAGTCACAAAAAAAAAGTATTAGAGGTACATACAATTTTTACAGTGCTTAAAGAATGGCACCTCTTTTGTTTATCATTCCTGCAATGTAGATTGTGCAGTGAAAAGAATCATAGGTTAAATTGCTGAGGTTGCAAACACAATTTATTCGGCAGCAGCAACAAAATTATAGCCACCAAACGAATAGGAACCCTTCAGATTATGGTGGCTTGCCATTGTCTAGCTCGTCCATCTTTTCAGCGTCCTGGCGATATGTAATTTTCCGCACATAACCTGCATAACACACAAAATGCCCATCCGATAGGCATGGCAAGAAGTCAGTGTATAAATTTCTCCCAGGATATAGCATAGTGACAGCAGCAAATCAATAGCAAAAAGAACAACATATAACATGACATTAATCATCTAGCTTGGCAGGAAGATCTGGTTGGTCAAACCTAAATTTCCAATTGCACAAAAACATTTTTAAAAAAACTGAGGTTGAATCAACTAATATCATGACACTGACCTATCACCTAGCATAAGGGAATACTATGCATTCACTACAGGTACTTACCTGTTCTGATGCCAATCTCTATCAACAGTTTTATCTATCAAGGTTCAAGGTAAAGGAATGGTATCTTCTCTTTTCAGTTTTCAACAAGATATTACTCCTTAGTATCATATCTCCACTGCAACACAACACTTGTTACGGTACCTGGTTTGGAAGATAAGTGGAGAAGAGGGTAGTCTGCTATTACGGACTTCAACATAGTTCTTACACAAGCTTATACACACACAGAGTCTACTTTCATGTGGAGTAATATGTAACTCAAAAGTGGCATCTATGAGCCAGTTTATGTCAATGACCGTGAGGATTTTCATTGGAACTTTAAGCTCCGTCCAGTGTGCCTACAACAGAACTTTTTCTCTCATGGTCAACCAATTGATAGTCTTCTTTTATGGTATGGTGAATGCATATGTGAGGTCCATTTTTAAGGTCTTCCCCTTTTGGAACAACCAAACACATGGAAGCCCATTCTCTATTAAATACTACAAATTGTGTCCTTTTGTTTCTTTGTTTGCCTTGCATTAGTTATTTATGCAAGAAGCTGAGAACTAAACAGTTGCCAAACATCTTGAATCATTGCTTGAATCATGTACCTCATAGTATAGCATAGCCACCGTGAATGCAGCGTGTCTGATAATATAACATAGCATAACCATGACGGCTATATAACATGTTTGTAG
This sequence comes from Eleusine coracana subsp. coracana, assembly GCA_032690845.1. Classification (NCBI taxonomy): domain Eukaryota; kingdom Viridiplantae; phylum Streptophyta; class Magnoliopsida; order Poales; family Poaceae; genus Eleusine; species Eleusine coracana. Next base: position 50,343,448 of record CM064427.1, on the reverse strand, counting down.
TTCAGATATCGGAATCAAGAGTTGATGTCATGTGCTGTCAGGGACGATTCAAATAGGCAACCAAATCCTATGGATATAGTCATCATATATATGTTACATGCTTGTGCAAGGAGGGGGACATGAGTCATGAGACAAGGGATTGAAATAGTCCCCAACTCCCCCCTGAGTAGGCAGAGTCATATTGGTCATGATTATGGCAGCGATAGATTAATGTTAGATTAGTAACATATGCTGCAACCTAAATAGCATGATTGATTCAGTTTACTGTCTTGTTCATGAATCTGTGAGAATCACATGTTTTTGCCTTTTTGTTATCATCATATTGTCTTGCACAAACAAATCTATGTATTTTACTGTAATTCTTTCCTATGGCATTTACAGTTTGTCCTTGTGCCCACCAACTAAAATGCCATGTCAATTCTTGTCTCTTTTCTGATTAGCATCCAAATTATAAAAGACAGGAGTCTACAAACAATACTGAGTGATTAAATGGCCTTTGCTTTGGTGCTCATATGCACATATTACGTGTATAGGAAGCCAGCCACCAACGAATCTACTCCTGATAACACCATGGTGAGTGTATGCTAACACAGTTGCAACAGCAAAGATATATGATTCTATATATACAAAAAAACTCCAGTGGTACCTTCCAACCACTGTATATAAGTAGCATTTCATGAGACATTGCACTAAATACTATCAAATTTATAACTGGTCAGTATTCCCATATTCATCCTTTCAATCTACCATCCACAATTAGTCAATTAGTAGTTGATCCATAACACAAAAGGCATCACATAGATGCATGTGCAGGATAGAGATGTCAGGAAATGTTGCATCTCTATGGAAATTATGCATGAACCTATCATAAATTCCTAAACATATATAGTCTAATTTATGATCAGTTAGGATATTTCTCACAACGAGAGTGTACATGTTATCGTATTAGAACTCAGCAACTCAAGTTGTAGCATATAACTGGCGGTGCTGATCAGCTCATGATAAGTGTTTGGGCATTATAACAGCAACACCTCTTCAAAAGTAATAGAGCTATGTCAAAGATTCAGACTGTGGTTGCAGAGCATTTGTCTAAGCTGGCTGAAACTGCATTACATCAAATCTAATCACAAGCCCAGATTCGTGAAATAACTATGATAGGTCTACATGAAACAAAATCTGGATATCCTTGGTACCATTCCTTTTTCTCACATCTAGATATTTTTTGTTTCAAACAACAAGAACGACACAAGGCATGGAAATAAGGAAAAAGAGATCTCATCTCACCAATGCCCGCGCATGGCACGCACTTGCAGATGGTCTCCTTTCCCTTCTTCCTGAAGTAGCTCACCAGCCCCGTACCCTGGCAACTCCGGCATTTGCCGGTCCACTCGTACGAAACAGTCCTGCAATCCTTTAATCCAGAGCCACCAGCAAACACAAATACCAAAATCATGACCAAATATAGGCCCAATCCAACAGAAAAAAAACATAAATTCTACCGCCGCCGCACCAACCTCGACCTCGACGTCGCAGCTGAGGCGGCGGTCGAGCTCCTCCCTCGACATCGGCTCGGCCCCCGGTGAAGTCATGGGGAGCGGCAACGGCTCCACATCATCTACCAGGTAGCTCTCCTTGTCCCGGGACCAACGTTCCCACCACCTCCTCTTTCTTCCCTCCTCTTTCTTCTTCCCATCGGCTCCCTCCTTGGCGTTGACGCGCACGCCAGGGTCGCGCGCCGTCACGCGCCCACCGGAGGTGGCAGGGTCTGTGTCGAGAGTGCGGCGGGGGCGGAACCAGTCCGGCGACGAGGCGACGCCGGTTGTATTGGCAGCCGCTGGCGGGTGGGTCCGCCGGTGGCGGGGAATGGGCGGGAGAGAGGGGTTGGGGCGGGACGAGAGGAGCGGACCGGGGTTTGTGGGAGTCATAGAGATAGCGGTAGAGTTTGCGTCTCGGAAACGGCGGTCATCGCCGGCGACGAGGCGGAGAGTGGTGGCGTGAAGCGACTGGGAAGTGGGCGATGTGGCGATGAGCGCGAGGAAGGAAAGCTGGGGAGGAAGATATCGCGAGTAGATACGGCCATACGGGGAATATCTTTCGACAACGGGCTAGGCTGTTGGATCATGGGCCACAACATCCTCTAAATATCTGTACACATTATGGGCTGCACAGTTACTCGGCCTGCCAGTGAAGTAATTCCGGAGACTGGATTTGTCCTCAATAAAATAGCTTGAGTTTTTTTTTTTTTACAAACGTCCAATAAAAGCGACTATTGTTCCACTAAAAGTATTTCTTGTTTTCCTCTGAAGAAATAACAAGATTTACATGAATATAAATGAATTTACATCTTCACTGAACATACAAAAAAACTTCTGTATCCAGAAACAAAAAACAAAGAGCAAAACATCAGAAGTGTCAGAAAGTGGAGAGAGAGAAAAAAAAGAAACACCGTGCTCTAAGGTTACTAGTTAGATAAACCAGTTTTTTCTTCCTTGAAATGTGTTGTTAGCTAAGGCTGTTCCCAGGTGTGTACCTATCAAAGCAAGATACTCCGTGAGTTATTTGTCATGCACTGAAGGAATCACACAAGCTTAAAATACAGAAACATACTGGAATTTGAAGTTATTTCTGTTCCTGATGCTGCTTGGAATAGTGCCTTGTAGGTTATTGTTCTGCACAGATCTGTGGGAAAAAAAAAAGAAATCAAATAGTCAAAGATGACTGCTGAAGAAACTGAACTAGGTTAATTTCAAGATTATAACTGGATCATTGAGCTACTAATTGTACACTTTTGCTGCGGGCTGCGGCCACTTACAGTTCCTGAAGTCTTGGAAGGCTTCCTAGCGATTCAGGGAGCGGCCCTATCAGTGCGTTGTCCTCCAGGTGCCTTGACATCAGAAACGAATACGGATCAGCTAAATTGACAAATGACATTAGTCGGCTTGTTCAGCAGTTCGTTTTTTCTTTGTGCTGAAAACGGTATTTCTTCCAAAGTGGTTCTGCGGTGTGGTAAATACACAATGCTGTACTAGTACTTACAAAAACTGCAAGTGGTGTAGAGAGCTCATATCTGGAATCGGTCCTGACAGATTGTTCCCCACGAGCCAACTGCAACAAGCATTGCGTTATTTGGCAATAAAAGTCATTTTCAGTAAACATGAACATTTACATCAGTTTGTTTCAAGAAGCTTTTACATGCTGGAGACTGCAGTCAGGTTTGCAATGTCGTCAGATATTGATCCTCCGAGTCTGAAATTTGTGAGGTTGCTGCAGAGATTGTGCCATTACCAATTGTTCAGCAATCAACAAGAGAAAAATTCACATGGAGAACTAATCGTACGATTTTCTGAATCCATCTCATCTGACTACTAGTAACTTACAGCGCGGTTACTCTTGCAAGTGGATCATGGCTGCAGGTGACACCAGTCCATGAGTTCCCCACGGGCAAGCAAGGGTCACCGATCCAGTCCGACGGCGGGTTCGCAAATCCTTTTGCAAGTGCCTCCATTCCGATAACTGCAACCACATGATGCAGGAGATGAGTGATTTTGCAAGTTCCCCATGAGCAATCTATGGATCGTTCCTTAGTCATGGTACATGAGAAGTGCAGTGAAGTTACCGTCTCTGGGATGCGTTCTTCCTCCGAGCGGCACGACCATCATGATCTCGGCCGCGTTGATCACCGGTCCGACCGGGGAGTTCGCCGCCGGCGTCAGCGTGATCGTGGTCTGCCCCGAGAGCGGCCACTCGGCGGCGTAGACCATGGATCCCGCCGTCGAGACGTTGAGGCCGACGAAGAACGTCTGGCCGTTGACCGCCACGTCGAAGACTCGCGAGCTGCCCGCCGCCCGGTTCTCCTGAAAGTAGAGCGCGAGGTAGTAGGTCGCGGCCGGGAGCGGCGTCGGCGGCCACTGGAGTTCGAGTTTCTCGCCTGGGCATGCCGTTAGGCCGCGCCGGAACACGGCCTGAGGCGGCTTGTTCCAGAACGCCTCCGTGTCCACGGTCATCTGGCTCTCCACCGCCTGCATCCTCCCGCCGTCGTACGGCTCCCAGTACCGGTTGAATCGATCACCTGGATAGCTAGATCGCACATTTCCCACGCCATGATCAGGAGGGCATCAGGTTAGCAAGCACAAGCGGTCAAGCGCCGCATTGCATCTTTGCCGCAACGATACGGATGGCATCTGGTTCATTTATTGATTCCGCGCTTACCTGACGATGGAGCCGTTGTCGCCGAAGCTGTGGCGCGCGATGGCGCTGAGCGCGTAGGCGGTGAAGTTGGTGGCCCTGTACACGGAGTCCTCGAGCGGGACCACCTCCAGCGCGGAGATGAAGGGGGACCTGGACCCGGTGGCGGCGTTCCGGGCGAGGCATATGCTGACCTCCCTGCCCGTGGCGGCCACCACGGCCTCGAAGTAGGTGGCGAGGCCTTTGGCGTAGCTCGCCGCCGTGTCCACGGCGCTCCACCGCGTGCCCTCGATGATCTGGTCGAACACCGGCGGCGCGTCGCCGCCGTCGAACCCGCCGTAGAAGTACGTGGTGCGGACCAGGTACCTGGCCGCCTTCTGCGCGGGGACCACGTAGCAGTACTTCTTCGCCGACGTGTCAGGGAAGTACCGGAGGGAGGCCAGCGTCGGCACCATCCCCGGGGACGGGAGCTCGGAGACGTTGCCGACGTGGATGAACGGCACGTCGGGGACCCATTTCACGCCGCCGACGAGCTTCTCGGACTTGGCGCCGCAGTTTATTTGGTACCCTGAGCGCGAACGAACACAGGTAAGCTGAAAATGCTCGACATTACGTGCGTGTGCATAGCACGTTCTGCAGTGATCAACCGAGAAAAGAGTAGAGGGAGGTGAGCTTCATTCGTTCACCTGACAGGGCATCGGCGGCGCCGACGGAGAAGAAGACGAGGGCGCCGGCTAGGAAGGAGAAGGGGATCATTTGGTAAGGAGGTCGTCCAATGTGGGCACCCCACGACAATACGCGGATTTGGAATTTTGGACAGAGGAAGGAGGAAAGGAGGAGACGGGTGCAACGGCAATGCGGTGGAACGGCTCGACAGCTGCCGGCTTGCGACTATTCTCTCTTATTTTGCTCGGACGGGACGGCAGCTAAGCTTGTTCAGAAGTTTTTGTCATTGAAAACTCTGCAGTGGTTGGTGCGTCACATGTTGCGATACGCAGGACCCGTTCCTCAATCCCGTTATTAGCTGCATGACAGTAACACATAAATTATGATTGTCTACTAGATACTACGCAGTAGAGAAAGATCCAGGGGGCTAGATTTCAAAAGAATAACGAACTCTCGAACTGGGACACATTGGTTTTGTTTGGATCCTGAAGTGGCGAAGCGCCATTTGGGTTTCCTTGAATTGGACTCATGCGTTTGGATGGGGACCGGGTCTTGCCGGCGCTCCCGCTGGCAGTGAGCGAGGCTGGAGCTGGCCGCCATGATTCGTTGCGTCTCGTGTTCTCCATGGACGTGGTGGGTGTTTGTTCTTTGCTTGTGCCTGACAATCTGAACCTTCTGTATGACTGTTGTACTACTATCTTTTTGTTTTCTTAAAAATTTGTCCCTGCAGGCTGCACGGCGCCAGTAGTCTCAGTTGATTTGCGTTGATTATTTCGTGCTGGACGTGCCTGGATCAACTGCCCAACTAACTTGAGATGACACGTCGGCGTTGCTCCGGCGGGGGGCACGCTGCACGCACGCGCGCACGAGCACCGTTCCATTTTTCGAAAAATAAAGAAAGAGCACCGTTCCATCCACGAGGACTTGACCACCGAGGCGGTCGTCGGTGGCGGGCTGCAGCGCCGCCGCGCCACGGCTATGCTGCACGCGGCGCTGGTTTGGGCGTCACAGCTGGCTGTGGAGGAAAGCTGGACACGTCAACGACAATGATTGATGCAGGCTTCTTGTAGTTTGGTATCGTATATCGTATCTAACCCGTAATTCCGTCCACGATCGGTGCCCCAATGAACGGGGAGATTGATTTGCAGAGCTTTTCTGTGCGTAAATAAACTTCTGAGTTCTGAGTTCCGGCCGGAAAAATTGATTTGAAACACAGCACGGGCCAGGCCGTGTACCCGATAATCTAAAATCCAGTCCTGTCTTAGATCATTACGTGGGCCTAATGTGGTTGCATTTGACGTGGTATGCAAGCAGGCCCATGTGGCCCGTACTTCACCTAGCACATGGGCCTTCTAGTTGGTCAGCATGTCAGAGGATTTTGGGTTCGGCTTCAGCTCACACTGTGGTGACATGGGTACGTTTGGATCCTAGGCTAGAATTATTCTAGCCTTGCTAAGTTAGGGTAGGTATTTGAAAACGTAAAAAAAAAACTCACTTAGCCAGGCTACCTTATCTGATGGAGCTAGAAAAAGATTGCTCCTGAAGAAGAGCTGATTTGGCTAGTCCTCAATGACAAAGTAAGAATTTCTCTAGTAACTACCTCTTAGCAAATCTAACCAAATGATTAGTAATAGCAAGCTTGTTATTGCTGGCAGGGGCTAGTTTGCCCAGCTGAGCTACCAAACGCAATCATCACAGAATTCGCTCTGAAGCAGCATAAACAACGGAAGTCTGTATCTCACACAACGTCGTCGGCGTTGCTTCGCGCGGCGCAAAAGTGAGCGCACCCTGGAACCCCAAGGCTCTCTGTACATTGGTCATTTGGTCATTCTGGTTACACCAGATTCCTCTGTTCCGATCCGGCGCTCGTGTACCAAGGTCAGCTCCGTCGCTTGCCTTTGCGGCGCAAACAAGCAGGGTGGCCGACGACGAAGCAATGGACATCAGGAAGCCAACGCGGCTGCCGCCGCACCCGCCGGCGGCGAGGAGCCCCGCGTGGCCGTTCGGGCTGCTCGTCGCGCTCTGCTGCTTCACGACGCTGCCGCTCCTCCTCGCCATGGCCCCCGGGCGGCCGGCCTTGTCCGACGTGTGGCGGCAGATGGGCATCAAAGTAACCGTCAGCTACGACGGTACGTGACTTCGTGCACCGTAGTTGCACATAACAATGCGCGTTCCCTCACTCACTTGCCGATCCATACAGATCACAAAGAATCGTTGGAACCTAATAAGGCCCCGCCGCCGGAGAGCACCCGGGACGTCCTCCTCGGCGGGCTGCTCTCGCCGGACATCGCCGAGCCCTCCTGCCTGAGCCGGTACAAGTCCTCCCTCTACCGCAAACGACCCTCCCCTCATCACTCGCCGTCGCCGTACCTCGTCTCCCGCCTCCGCAAGTACGAGGCGCTGCACCGCAGGTGCGGGCCCGGCACGCTCGCCTACGACAAGTCCCTGTCCCAGCTGTCGGGCTCCCCACACAGCCTGCGCCTCGTCGAGTGCAGCTACCTCGTGTGGACGCCGCCCTCCGCCTCCAGCAGCCCCCCGGACAACCTCGGCGACCGCATGCTCTCCCTGTCCTCCGCCTTCCTCTACGCGCTCCTCACCAACCGCGTCCTCCTCGCGCACCTCACCCACGACGACATGGCCGGCCTCTTCTGCGACCCGTTCCCCGGCGCCTCCTCCTGGGAGTTGCCGACGAGTGGCTTCCCCTTCACGCGGGACCTCACGGGGCTCCACCGCGGCAGCGCCCGCAGCTACGGCAACCTGCAGGCCGTCGTCTTCGGCGCCAACACGACGGCCGGGAAGAACGCGCTGCTGCTTCCCTCGTACGCGTACGCGCACCTGGAGCGCGACTACCAGGTGCCCGACCAGCGCTTCTTCTGCGACGCCGACCAGGCCGTGCTGGCCAGGGTCAACTGGCTCGTCCTCCGCTCCGACCAGTACTTCACGCCGGGCCTGTTCCTCGTGCCGCGGTTCGAGGACGAGCTCCGGTGGATGTTCCCGGCGCCGGGCACGGTCTTCCACCACGTCGGGAGGTACCTCTTCCACCCGTCGAACCGGGTGTGGGACCTCGTCGTCAGGTACCACGCGTCGTACGACATGGCCAGGTTCGGCCACAAGATCGGGCTCCAGATCGCCGATGTGCCATGGAATCCCGTGTCGACGGAGGAGTACATCGAGCAGATCGCCGCGTGCTCGAGCCAGGAGAAGATCCTGCCCGAGGTCGTCGATTCCGACGCAGCAACGTCGTCGACCTCGTCGACGGCGGTGGTCGTTGGCGCGGCGCAGACGCAGTTCGCGGACTGGCTCAACTCGATGTACCACGAGCACGCCACGGTGACCGGCGAGGCCGTCAGCGTGCTGCAGCTCAGCGTCGGGAAGCAGCATCCACAGAACGTGAAGGCGCTGGCGGAGATGTTCCTGCAGAGCTACTGCGACGCGCAGGTGGTCAGCGGGTGGTCGGCGGCGGTGTACGTCAGCCACGGCCTCGCCGGGGTGAGGCCGTGGATGCTGCTTCCGCCGAGGAACGGTTCGCCGCCCTGCGTCCGGACGGCGTCCACGGAGCCATGCTTCCACGCGCCGCCCAGCTACGAGTGCAGGGCCGAGAAGAGCGGCGGTGACCTGGGTGCCGTCCTCCGGTATGTCAGGCGCTGCGAGGATGTGACCGACGGCATCAAATTGTTCCACTGAATTTGGTGCGGTCTGATCACGTCACCATGAGACAACAGATTTTTCAACTCTTTCAAAAGACCGAACGGAGTTAGTTGGGTGCAGAATGGTCGTGACCTTTCGGGTTTTTGGTGTGTGGTGTATACTAAAGCAGCGAAACAATAAATTCTTTCATTTCTGGAGAAACAGATTCCCAATCTGAAGAACGCTAGGATTGTTTTTCCCCTCAAAAGAGACTCAAGAAAGTGGATGCATACTACACTAGTACCATAGTGGTCAGACAATTTGTGTTCAAGATATGTAAAAAAGTGTTTCTTGCCTCCACGTTTACCAGTGTACTAACCTTCATCAGAGAGACGACTTAGCACAATGAAACATTACAAGAACAGCTAGAATTTTCCTATCAACTCTGCAAGCTGTTTGGCACATGTACAAAGGAATCAAATTAAATAACCCAACACAGTATCAGTGCAAAGGAACGCTACTTTAAATGTGTCTTCTTTCTGGAGGTAAACATTGTCACTATGGACCGTGAGAAGAATGACTTCCGCGGTTTTGGTTCTTTTGCCGCAGTTGCCGCTATAGTATCAGCTCTAGATAATGCTCCGACCATATTAGGTCTGGAAGTAGATGCGCTTGCATCAAACGACCACGACAGGTTCTTCATAGAGTGGGTCTCACTTTCTTTCAGCTGTTGCTCATGATTGGCCCTACGCTTCCTCAGCTCATTCTCCATGGTTAGCTTGCCATATTGTGCCGAACTAGTTTTCTCCTGGGCTGCCTTTAGCTCCAAACGCCTCACATCAATCTGTTTCTTCAGCTGCTCCAACTGATCCAAGCTCCTCACCTCCGCCTGCTTCGCTTCCTTGATCTTCTCGATAGCCCTGATGACCTGCTTCTTGGCGAGGGCCTCGGCCTCTTGTGCTTTCTTGGTTAACATATCATACTCCTCCACTGATACCGTCATTCTCCTATCAGCTTGGGGTTCCATTTCTGCCCCTTGTTTGTATTCAGACAATGCATTTGCTGAGGCAGTAGCAATTTCTTCAGATGCATTCATCGCAAGTATCTCCCTAGATACTGCTTCTAGCCTCAACTTGCTTACATTAACTTCGGCCTTGACTTGATCTGCCTCTTCCCTAGCCTTAGCCATCTCGTGACGGGCCAACCGGCCCTTTGACTTTGCCTGTTCCAACTCTTCAGTTGCCTTTTGTACCTCTACAGGCATCTCAGCTGCTCTCGTTCTCTCACGGACAGTGTTCAGTTCACATAATGTTGTGCGTATTTCTTCCTGGAGAGATGTGGTGGAAAGGGCGGCAACATGCTCTTTATGTCTCAATGCCACGATGTCTGCTTTCTCCCTTTCTATATCAGCTCGCAATGTTGCAGCAGCATTCCAAAACCCTTTGACGTCATCCTTGGCCTTCTCAATGTCTGCCCTCATATCCTCAAGCTCCTTCCTGATCCTTGCTAACTTCAACCGCGTGCTGCCTGTTGGTTGCTCAGCCTCTCCATCTAGAGTCACAACAGGAGGTGGTTTCTCCTCCAAATAAGAAGAAAACCCATCTTGCAGATCCACTAGCGTTGCAGAGGCAGCTTTCAGCTTGGATTCAAGATCTTTGTTGAGTGAAATTGCATCACTCAGCTTTTGGACCTCCTCGTCAGCTTGCTTCAGCTCATTCTGAAAATTTGACTTCTCTTGTTGATATGCCAAAGCAACATTTACTTTGTGTTCTTGTGCTATAATATGCTTAGCTTGCGAAGAGGTAAGTGATCCTTTCAATGTAATGAGCTTGAGAGTGAGGCCCTCAACAATCTTCTCAATCTCCTGTGACGCAGTGCTTGATTCACATGCTTTTGCCTTCGCATTATCCTTCTGAGTATTCAAGGAATGATACTCCTTCTGAAGTTGTTCTAGCTCATCTTTCACTGACTGCAATTCTGCTAAGGCACTCTTGTGGCGGTGTTTTGCAAGCTCAATCTCTGCCTGTATTGCAGCACTCTCTTTGGAAGCAATTCCCTGTTGTATCTCCTTAAATCGTATATTAGCGAGCTCTGAGTCTTGTTGTGCTTGTACTGCCTCAGTGTTCGCCTTTTCCAAGTTTAGCTTCAACCCTTCTATGGTACGTCTAGCATTGATCAATTCTGTTTGAACTTTGCTTTTCTCAACTTCCGCAGCTTCCGCTCTTCTTTGGTACTCAGGAGCATCTTCCAGTGCTTTATCAAGCTCACTTTGAACATGTTTGCGTCTCTGTGCAAAGAAAACATAATAAAAAATCATTTCAATTCAAAACTAAAATCCAAAAGACAAGCAGGGCAATCAGACACCAAGCATTTTAGTCAAATAGACATTACCTCTTTCCAGTCAAGAATGCCTCCGAATTTGCTCACGGCCTCCTTAACAGATTCTATTGGTGCTCCAGAGTCAATGAACACTCTGTTGTCTATAGATTTAATGAAGCGTTCAGCTATCTCCGCTGCCTTATATATGTTTCTTTCAGCTGAGTTATTGCGACTTATTCCATCCCCTTCTTGTACGCTATAGTACTTTCGCTCTCCTTTGTTTTTGTTTTCAAACAAATCATTAACTATAAGGGAATTTAAATCTTCGCTAAAATGCCTAGTGTGACCATGCCGACTTGTTCCCTTCCCTTCACTCTGATCATGGCTACAGTGCTCTTCATTGTTCACACGTAAATCATTAATTGTAAGAGAACTTAAATCTTCGCTTAAATGTCTAGTGTGAGCAACCGAGGCACTTTCAGGGAAATCAAATGAAGGCTTTGGATCAGTCAAACTTGCTGCTATATCAACAGAGTCAGGAGCAACAGATGCTGGTTGTTCCATACTCACTCCCTCCATTCCACAACATGCAGAAGATTACTTAATGCAGAGTTCAGATAACTGTCATACATAGAGTGCCCACTTGGTACCTGGCAATAGTTTATATGTTACTTAAAAGAATTACAAACTCTCGCTCATAGTACATAAAAGTTGTAAACATTATATTAGATAACCTCATAATTTTTAACAACAGTGAGAAAGGAGATGGATTGACATAAAGGAAACACTTAAAATATATAGAAAAAACCATTCTAATGTACCATTAAAATTCTTGTATTGCATTCTCTTAAAAAAAAGAGAGTTGAGATCTATCGGATAATCTTTATGCTCATTCCTTCTAGTACCAGCAATATATAAATAGATCTAATCAATTCAGTTATATTTACCCTATTATAGACTTTTAGCACGTCAGATAAACAATATATCTCTTGATTATTCAGTTTCATGGGGGACATGTATTGCTACAAAGTTACTATTGAATTAAACGTTTTATATGTCCAGTTTATTTTGGTGCTCCTCTTTAGAAAAGTTTATCGTGCGAAGCTGTAACGTAGGGGAAACAAGTACACAGTAAAGCCTCAAAGAATTAATCACATTGCATATTGAATTTGAGGTGGGAAAAATTTGACTCAATTTATGTAAGTTCATACATATTTGTCTTACCCTAGCATTAACTAACTTGCCTAATATCAGTATAAAATTCCCTACAATATAAGAGATACAAAACATAGCAACTTGTGTAGGGATATGCTTTCTTAGACCAGGTACTAGTAGCAGCTCCAGTTTACGGGTTAATTTACAAAACCTGATTAGTCAGCTGGCATCTTTTCTTTTTTTTGGCTATAGCTCAGTATAAAATTAAACTCTTGATGAAGCCATCAAAATTGCATGCAAGCCCTTTATATCTCTGCGTAGGCTAATATCATCAAAACATGAGGAGACCTATGCTGAAATTTCAACCCATGAGCAACTGTATTCAGAATACTGAATTTTCTAAACTGATGGTTCCGAAAGAAACTCGCAGGGTACTTCTCTGGTCTATGTGTACATACATCTGACTTACGCATCTATATGCATGCACATTTTAATTTGAAACAATGTTTGGTACCATTGTGCAATCCACCACAGCCTTCAGACTGTTATGAAGAATAGTTAATTTCAGAATTTACATGGTTCAAATAATTTGGTAATCCTCAGACAGAGAAAAGACAGACTGCATACCACAACACCAAAATTCTCATCACCCATATGATGCATCACGATAGATACGTGCAGGTCGCATTGTAACATCAAAAGTACAGCAGCATAACCAATCACACGAAAAAGAAGTTGGAAATAAGAAATGTGAGATGTTGTACCTCTTGTCTGTGTCCCCCTTCACGGAATTGCTGGTCCTCAATGGAAAGAGAAGGACTGCAGCTTGGGGTGGGAAGCGGAGCCAACGAGGAAGGTAGCAAGTGCCGGAGAGGCACGTTCGTAGGTGACGCCCAAACCAGCCATCGATAAATGGCTGCTATTTTTGGGACGCGGTGGCGGGATCCTGCTCCACGAATTCCAAGCCTAGATTAGGGGAGCAAGAAAGGGGCGACAGGCCCAACATACACGGCGACATCGAAGCTGCTAAGAATGGAGAAAGGCCGCTACTATCCTGTACCTGTACGCCGCCTCCACCATCTGCGGCGCCTGCAGTCTCGACGAGGCGCCACATGAACATGCGGCATCGCCACATCGGAGACAGCGGAAGCCAAATCCAGGTTGCTGGCAGCCCGGCGCTTGGTTCCTTGAAACGATGAATCGAGGGAGGGGAGCACCTGAACTTGAGTTCGGAAGCTTCCACCCGGGCCTCCGCCGGGCACGTGAGCCGTAAGACATGGCCGCCGCCGGCTAACAATGGTGCTCCGTGAAGGAGGGAGAAGAGGGTGGTGGGTACTTCGAACCTTTCCCTCTGCAAATACTAGCTCTAAGGAAATTGCAAAATTCCGTTTTATTAGCAGAAAAGAAAATAACGAGCGGCCGTCCAGTCCAGAACGTTTCATCGGACGGGTCATCTGCAGTTTTTTTTGGAATCAGGAGCTTCGTTACGACTGTAAGTGATGATTGTTACAATCCGCAGCGATCAGGTCACGGATAGTCTCTGGGAGTTTTTTTTTTTTTTTTTTACATCGTCTCTAGGAGATTAACATGCCACTCCGGCCAGGCCCGTTCTGAGACCTGTTTGGCACACATATGAGTTATTATAAGATCTACTAGCAAAAACAAAAGAGAACTTATTAAAGGGTTAATTTTTTCAGTGTAATTGAAAACTTCTTTGATCTTTTGAACATCACCATAAAAATTTTCATCTCATCAATGTCAGTTTTTGTTTACTTTTTTCATCAATACCATTACTATTTATTTTATAACAATAAAAACTTAACATAGCAACAAAAAAACCCTTTTATCAGTCGTCTTCAACCTTGATCCCCTCAGCTCCTTTTTATCAGTCGTCTTCAACTTTGAGCCCCTTAGCTTGCCACTTGCCCCGCCCTATTCGGACTCTGCTCTGTCACCGGTGCTCTGCTTGTCGTCCATCCTCTCTCCTTCCACTAGCTCACGTTGCTGCCTTGCCTCAAATCTTTCACCGTCTTCAACTATGTCGTCGTCATTGACTCCATAGGGTCGTTGCTGCTCAAGAGAATGTGGCAGCGCAGGGTTTGGACAGGCACGACGCGAGGCTTCGGGCGCAGGACTTCACGTGCAACGAGGCTTGAGTCGAAGCCAGGACGTGTGTGTGACTGGAGCTGTTACCGGGGCGACTGGCGACCGTGCGTGGTAGGTGGCGACAAAGGCGCATGGGCCATGGGCTCAAGGTTGAAGTCAAGGGATAAAAAAGTTTTTTTTATTATTCTGTTAAGCTTTTGTTATTGTAAAACAAATGGTAATAATATTGATGGAAAAAAGTTTTAAAAAAATTGATATTGACAAGATTATATTTTTGCGATGATATTTAAAAGATCAGATAAGTTTTTAATGACACCGAAGAAATTTTTATAGTACTCTCGTTTCTAGCAGTTCACCTCCTCCCGTGGAACTGATTTTGTTACGTACTGTATCCATCTTCTAGAACGACGGACTAGTCAGAGTTCGTGCTGCACGTGGCTCGAAAATTGGAGTAGTCATTAGTCAATCGAAACTTAACCAAGGAACGACGGACCGGTAGGTGTCTCGCACGCGCACGGTGCTGCCCGCGGCGACCAGGAAGGCTCTCCCGAGCCGGACCCAACGCAACAACTAGAACGGAACAGCTGGAGCCGCGGGCCGCGCGCGGATAGCGCGCGCACGTCCAGAAGAACCAACCAGCCTGCGGCGGAAAGCGAAACCGCCCGTGCGCGCTGCGGGCAAGGCCCTGACCTTTCTCCCCTGCGGCCGCATGACGCACCACGTTTGCTTAGCTTACGCTTTGGGGACTCGTCGCACCACGTGTCGGTCTTCCGAAACGAGTGAGAGCCGCCAGCCCCGCCACTTGCCTCGCTGCTTCTTCGGCTGCATAACACCACTTCGCTCGCTAGCTAAGCCACTGTCACTATCGGTAGTTGGCCCGTTGCTTTCGGTACATACCGCAGCCTTTCATTGTATCCAGAAGCCCGTTGTTTACTGGGAGCAATTCGTCACATGATGAGCTGACTCATAGCATGACGTCAGAGACCTCGGATGAACTAATTAACATTGACCCTCGTATAAGTATTTTCCTACCGTGCCTTTTAGTTGACTTGAGACTTGAGAGGTATGAAAATCTCCCATCCCTATTACGTGTACCTTTTGTGACCGGCTATGTCCCGGTCAACGATTATTTCAATTTGCCTTGTCACCGTATATGCAGCACAACGATCAGTCAACAGTAAATACGCCAGACGCCATATATGCAGCACAGAGAGATAAAAGTCCAAATGTATCTGTCCAGTGAAATAGTTTTCGCGAATGAATTTACTATAAATCAATTCTCCATCACATCAGTACTATAGACAACAAAAGAATGTCTCACTCTATCAAACAAGTCCGACTTTACGGACAACTAGCTACCGTCAGTCAAGTTCACCATCTACTACTAGTGTTGTGTTATGTACAACAACAAGAACAACATCCCTCAAAAGCCAGGCGCTGCACCATAAACTGGCGCGAGCGACCAGAAGTCTGCGTCATCCATCTTCATCAGATCCTGCAAGCCGTCCCACAGTTCATCCCCCGCTCCGTCCGCACCACCCAGCTCCCACTCTTCTTCGGGCGTTCTCTCCTCAGCAGCATCAGCACTGCACGACGACGGCGGCGTGAGCGTCTGTGTCGTGGCGGCAGCAGAATCGCCATTGCTCGGCATCGGCTCCAGCTGGCACGGGAAGTTGGGCCTGGCGCGCGCGCCGCGGAACTCGAGCGCGGCGCGGTCGTAGGCCCGGGCGGCCTCCTCGGCGGTGTCGAAGGTGCCGAGCCAGACGCGGGCCGCCCTGCGCGGGTCCCGGATCTCCGCCGCCCACTTCCCCCACGGCCGCTGCCGCACGCCGCGGAACATGTTCTTCCTCCTCCGCCGCCTCTGCCTCCTCTCCGCTCCCCCAGTCGCGCTCGCGCCATAATAGCTCACTACTCCCTGATGTGCCACCTCGTTGGGCTCCCCCGCAATAAAGAAGTCGCCGCTCGCCACCGTCACCAGATCCGGCGGCGGCGTGCTGTACCCGGACAGGACGTGCCGCAGCGCCGCCACCATGATGCCGTGCTCCTGCTCGTGGGAGATCGTCGCCCTTCCATCTGCGAAATTGTTCGAAGTAACCTGCCTCCTCTGATTGTGATTGTCGAACTGCGCCTCGCGTCCTTGCTTATTCGCTGCCATGGCGGGGATCATCAGATTCTTGGTCATGATGGCCGCCGAGAGCTCTGAACTGAGCTGAGTGACTGAGTTGAATCTTGGAGTGTGTTCCAACTGTAGTCTGTAGCGGGAACGGTCAGGTGGAGGAGGCGCTTATATAGGGGGAGACCAACATCGCCCATCGACAAGCACACGGCGACGCGGTGATAATTACAGAGCGGCGCCAGGACATATACGTGGGAGCTGTGGACCGGGACTGCTCCCTTTCCACTTCTGGCCCTTCTGGATGCACTTGCAAGCTCGGTGGAAAACGTGTGGACGTGCGACGAGCTTTTTTTATTGCGGGGAGCGGGTGATGCTGACGTATTACCTTATGCGGTTTGGGTTAGACGGCCCTTCCGCGATTGCGATGTGGGGCGACACGTCAGAGGGATTGGAGTACTGGGCAGTGGGTAGCAGCCGTTCGAGGGTGGAATGGTCCACGAGGAAAAGTCAAAGCGGATGGAGCTCGTCCGTCGCTGCTGACAATTGCTTCCAGAACCCGATTGCCTTCACCCCTTTCCTACTTGGAGTCTAGTATAAAAAATGGTCTTGGCACAAAAATATGAAAAGTAGTAGCGTTACCAGAAGATTGAGCTCCATAAGAATAATATTTTCCTCAATTGAAATTGTTACGAAAATTCCAAGGTCAACAAGGTACATCAAACCATTAGAATCGTAGCTTCTTTCAATAATTGGATGAAAGAAGTTTAGTATAATCAATCATATTCCGGTTATTTGATAATCTCACTCACTCAATTTCTTTTTCCAGGCTCAAATAGGCCGGGAGAAGAATTAATTTTTTTTTCAGAGGCTGGGTGGGGCTCTCCTCTAGTGGTGGCGTCCCGCAGGGACTCTGAGGCCGCTCTTCTCCCAGACGCAGTAGTTGCTGCCGTGAGCAACAACATGGAAGTCCGAAGGGATCAGGTTCCCGACGTCGTAGTGCGACCCGATCTTCACCATAACTTTGTCGTCGATCTTGGCGACGTAGAGGTCACTGTCAGCGGCAAGGATGTCCAGCTTGCTCCCCGGGTGGATCGCGTTCCTTGACCTTACGGCTGCCAGCGTGCTGATCTCCTGCTTCAGGTTCCAGTCGAAAACATGGTCGTAGAACTGAATACAGAATAGGAAAGTGGCAAAACGGTCAGTTGGTTGGAGCTAATAGTTAATCGTGGTGATTGAGTTGAGTTTTGGACTTACGACGCAGGGAGTTCCCGGGTGCGTGAGGATGTAGGCGTAGCCCTGCATGACCTTGTCGGAGGGAAACGGCCATGAGTTCTGTGTGGATCCCGTGTCGTGGTTGTCGACAAACGTGACAGCCTTCTCCGGCAACCACCCGATCATCCCGGGCGCCTTGCCATTGCCGTCCTTCATCCTCCACAGCTCACCGTTGACGGCCGCCTGCAGCACGCCCTTGGTGGTGAAGTCGAACGCGGCGGCAGGCCCGCCCACGTTCTGCGCCCAGTTCACCAGCTCCTGCCGGTCCGCGTCCTGATTGCTGCTCGGCTCGCCGTTGCCGTCGTACTGCAGGGAGCTCCAGATCTCCGCGACCACGAAGGTTGACTTGGTGTTGTCCACGTACACCTTGGCGACGGCGGCGGAGTAGCCCTTGGCGAAGTCGAGGCGCCAGCCGTCGAACCCGACGTCGGACTTGAGCCAGTTGAGCCAGTCGGAGAGCTCCTGCTGCACGGTCGGGTTGAGGTGGTCGATGTCGGGGGCGGCGCCAAAGTCGGCGCCCGTGTCGCGGTGGCCGCGCCCGTTGGAGTACTGCGTGTCGTCGCTGCAGATCATGTCGGGGCCCCAGTCCAGGCGGCTGTCCGACGTGCCGCCCTCGAACACGCAGTAGATGCCGCGGCTGTCCTTGTAGTCCGCGCACCGGTGGTTGATCACGATGTCAGCGACGCACTGGATGCCCTTGGCGTGGAAGGCGGCGACCAGGGACTTGAGCTCCGCGTGGGTGCCGTACTTGGACGCGTCCAGGTCGTAGAGCCGGCCCGGCATGTAACCCTGCGGCGCCACGGAGTGCGATGGCGGGGGGAGCCAGACGTGAGTGACGCCGGTGGCCGCGATGTCATCGACCCGGCCCTTGAGGTAGTTGTACCACCCGCCTTGCTTCTTCCACGACTCCCAGTTGAACCCCTGCATATATATGACACAGCATCGTTCAAGCTCATCAGAACTGTGATTCATGTCTGCAGTGCATATATATATTACGTGAGAGACTAGTATCTCACGAAGAAGAGAGCGAGCTGTTGCGTACCTGGAAGAGGACCTGTGATTGGGCAAGCTGAGCGCCCAAGCACAGCACCACGAACACGAGGAGCCCGCACATTGTGGCCGAGTACTTCGCCATTTCGCTCTTGTTCTTGCTTGCTGTATCCTGCTTTGCAAGAGACTTGAGAACTTGGCTGTGTGAGGAGCACCATGCTCATGCATGCCAATTTATAGGTTCGATCCGGCGGGCAGTTGCGCCACTAGGTCGTGCAACAGATAAGCTCCGTTGCTTCGAACGAGAGAAAGTTGATTGGATACGTGTAGCTGCTGCCGTGGCACATTAAAAACAGGATAAAAAGGTGCGTGAGATATGGGGTCGACTTGTGTAACTTGCTGCAACGGGGACGCGGCGAACGAGTATGGGTCATCCGTTGTGGGCGATCCTTTTGGGTGCTTTAGTTCGTTAAGTTCGCCGGGAACGGTGACCGTGGGCTGTGGCTTTGTTGGTTGTTTTGATTGCAAAACCAAAAAGCTTGGCGAACCGAACTCCCATTTTTTCTTTACCAAAAAGGATAAAAAAAACAAAGGATTGTATGATGCGCTACGTTGTAACACCATGTCTCTTAGTACTATAATAATCAGTTTCAACAAATTTCAGGCACACCGCCAAGCGCCAATATGATATTTTTTTAATGTAAAATGCATACACTTACATGCCACTACCGAGATTCATCTTTTGTTGTTTATTAAGAATCATTGCTGGTGGCCATGTAGATGTAATGTCATCACACATTTCGTTTCCATGCAAAGACTTTAGTAGAATTCTCTGGACGATGAAACATAGACGTATGTGAGAGTGAACAAGGAATATCTAACAACGATGGTGTAACATCCTCTGGTTTAAACCATTTTTTTTTAAAGATGGAAAACTGTTCTGGGCTTTTGTTACTTGAAGCCAATTTAGCTTCATCTTTCTAAGCCCCCCTGAGTTTGAAAAGGATAAAAGTAGTTGGTCCAGTACTATAACCTTGAGTTAATACTCTTACTGTAAATTATTGATTGGATAAGTGAACTACCTTTTTAATATCGTATTGACCCTTTTATATAAGTTCATACATGATGCCATTTATATCGTCTTAGGGTACCATTTATATCCATGCTTCTGTGTCCACCCGAATGATATATCGGTATTGTAGTCATTCAGTAGCGTAGAGCAAAAGCTAAGGGGACTGATCTTCCATGACTTTCTTCTTCCCCTCCCCATATTTTTCTTCTTCTTCCTCCCTTGCAAAATCCATTGATCCAAGCTTTTCTTGTCAAAGAAAGTGGGGGGGGGGGGGGGGGGGGGGGCGCTTGAGTCCCGTCACTAGATCTTGCCCTAGAGCCATCTTGCATCCCATATATGGGGCAGCACAAGATGAATATAAAGAGATTTTCTTGTAGGAGATGGTACATATACTTGCATGATAGAATCACTTCTAGTTCTAATGTGTGGTGATTTTAATATTATTAGAAATCTAGGTGAGAAAATAACAGTAGATACAATGATTGGTGACCTTTCCCATTCAACACCGTTATTAACAGCTTGGATTTAAAGGAAATAGAGCTAACTGGTAGACAGTTCACATGGGCCAATAATTTACCATCGCCGACTTATGAAAAGCTTGATCAAATTTTGGTGAATATTGACTGGGAATTGCAGTATCCAATGGCCATGGTGCAAACCCTAACACAAGAATTCTCTGATCATACACCATTACTTCTAGATATTGGGAATATGTCTCAATCAAACAAGAACCATAAGTTCAAATTTGAACTTCGCTGGTTGTTACAAGATGATTTCTATAACTTAGTAAAGGAGGTGTGGCACATGAAAAATAGGGGTAAGACACCTTTAGAAGTGTGGCAAAATAAAATAAAAAGGCTACTAGAGGATGGGCAAGAAATTCTAATGGTGCATAAAAAAAGAAAATCGGGAGCTTACAAACAAGGTTGGTCAATTGGATAAAAAAGCTGAATCAACAGCGTTAGAAGCCCACAAAGTGGACCTAAAACACTATTTAAATGAGTGGATTATTCAATTGCTATGAGAAGAAGAATTACGATGGATCCAAATACCGATAACAGACCACTTACTAAAGGGAGATAGTGATACTAAATATTTTTAGCTGCTAGCAAGTGGGAAACAGAGGATAATATGCATTTTTCAACTTGAGGATGGTAGTCGAACCATTAAAGGTGATGAACAATTAAAATAATATATTACACACTTCTATAAAGGTCTCTTTGGTCCTAGTGACTGTAATGATTTCAGTTTGGACAAATCACGGAAGGATGTTATACCACAAATCTCAACAGAAGACAATGAAAAACTAATAGCGCAGTTTACTAAACAAGAGATGAAAGAAGTGATTTTTTAAATGAAACACAATAAGGTGTCGGGTTCGGATGGATTTCCAACAGCATTCTATCAAGTGTTCTGAAAAGTTATTAAAAATGACTTAATGGTATTATTTACTGAGTTTCATAAAGGAACATTAACTCTTTTTAGTCTCAATTTTAGAATCATAACATTAATACCAAAGTAGAAAGAGGAAATTAACATAAAAAAATTCCATCCTATTTATCAATTAAGATTAAATGTAAGTTTCAACTTTTTTTACTAAAGTGACAGTTAATAGGATTGCATGAATTGCAGAGAAGTTAATTAGCCTATCTCAAACTGCATTTATGCATGAAAGAAATATAATGGATGGGGTAATTATCTTGCATAAATCTATACAATGAACTACATAGGAAAACGATGAACGGTGTAATCCTAAAAATAGATTTTGATAAAGCATATGACAAAGTGAATTGGTCTTTCCTACAACAAGATATGAGAATGAAGGGATTCTTAGATCAGTGATGTCAATGGATTAGTTATTTTGTGAGCAAATGGAGTATGAGTATAAAGATCAATAATGACATAGGGCATTATTTTCAAACAAAAAAAAAGCTTACGTCAGGGGGATTCACTTTCCCCATTGCTTTTCAACATGAATAGCAGATATGCTTACAACTTTGATAAATAGAGCAAAATAGGAGGAACAAATAAGTGGTCTAGTTCCAAATTTGGTAGATGCTGGTATTTCTATATTGCAATATGCAGATGAAACAATTCTCTTTATAGAACATAACCTAGAACAACTTAAAAACATGAAGTTAATACTTTTTGTATTTGAACAACTTTCTGGTTTCAAAATAATTTTCCATAAGAGTGAATTATTTTGTTATGGTGAAACAAAAGAATACGAGAGCCAATATTCATAAATATTTGGTTGTGGGATGGGATAGTACCTGTGCATCACAAAAGAATTTTTAATTGGAACTGAAAAATTATAAAAGAGAAATTCGAGAAGAGATTAAGTTGCTGGAAAGGAAAACTCCTATCTTATGGAGGTGGTTTAGTACTAATAAATTCTATACTTAGAAGCATTGCACTTTATACATTGTCTTTCTTTGAAGTATACAAAGGGGTATTGCAGAAATTGGATTTTTATAGATCTAGATTTTTTTTGACAAAAGGATAATCATAAGAAAGAGTATATGTTTGCTAAATGGGACATTATTTGTAGACCAAAAGAACAGGGAGGTTTGGGCATTATGGACTTAGAAATGTAAAACAAAGCTCTTATAAAGTAGATGACTTTTTGATTTAATCAACATAGATAAGGCATGGCAACAAGTTATTCGAAATAAATATTTGGGCACTAAGACTCTTACTCAAGTAGATAGAATACAAGGGGACTCAATTTTGGGCGGGTTTGATTAATATCAAGAACCAGTTTCTATATTTTGATAATTTTGTGTTGTAAGGTGGTAAAAACATTAGATTCTAGGAAGACAAATGGGAGAATAACTACTTTAAAAGAACAATACCCAATTTATATGATATTATTAGAAGAAAGAGTAATACAATAGTGGATATCATGAATACCGTGTATCTTAACATCTCTTTTAGGAGATCTTTAGTACATTTTAATTTATATACTTGACATACTTTAGTTGCATGTATTGTTGATTTACATTTAAACGATCAACCTGATATTTTTATATGGTCTTTATATTCTAATGGCAAGTTTTCGGTTCATTCAATGTATATGGCAACGTTAAACTCTCAGTGCCACACCATAAATATATATGGAAAATTAAAGTTTAATTAAAGATTAAGATCTTTGTCGATGCATACGGGCACCTTCAAATGGGGGCCTGCCGAGCCGCCCTTGAGATAGGTCGCGGGGAGATCAGATCGAGCGCGTTGGGGAAGATGAATCAGGAAAGGTGCGCACACGTGAGTTATCCAGGTTCGGGCCGCTTAGCGCGTAAAACCCTACGTCGTGCAAGTGTTATTGTTATCTTGGTCCCTTTTCTTACACGATGCAACTCTTCTTTTATAGACCAAAGGGAGAGCGGTACAGGACCCGGGTCCCGTACAACTCAGCCAGTCGGGTGCTGGGCTTTGGGAGATAGGATCCCCCCCCCCCCCCCCAAATCTCACTCCGTCGCCCTCGTTCTTGGCGTCCAGGTCTTGCCCGGGTGGCAGGGTTGGTGTAAATGACCGCGTGCTTCGGTCTTGACGTGCCTCACACCTTCCCTAGGCAATGCGTCAGGCGGCGCAGGGAGGGCCCTAGACCGATTTCTATTTCCTCTACCGCCCTCTTGGACGCGGGCACTCGAGTGCCCGCATTAACTTGGGCGGCGGGTGGTTGAGCGTCCGGACACGCATAGCGCTCGGCTGCTTCGGCTGGCCCAGCCCAAGATGGATGGAAGCCGGGGAGGCCTTGTCCCCCTGTTGGGCCGCCGAGTCGGCCCATGGGCGGTTGGGGGAACCCCTGCTTCCCCTACATCGATAATATTCCTTTGGTTTTTATTTAGAAGAGTAATAAAAAATAACCTAGCTAAAATAAATTGGTGTGGAAGTAGAAAATATTGTTTTTGTAAGTATAATGAAACCATACAACATCTCTTTTTCAATTGTGTTCTTGCTAGATTCATCTGGAGAATAGTTCATATGACTTTTAATTTAAGTCCCCTTTGAATGTGGCTCATGTAGTTAGTGATTGGCTAAGAAACATTTTGGTAGACAACAAATCACTTGTTTTGGTTGGTGCAAGCGCCATATGTTGGGTAATATGCTTAAGCCACAACGACATTGTCTTTGATAAAATGACAAACATATCTTGTATGCGGGTCATCTATAAAGGATCTCATTGGATCAAGACTTGGTCACTGCCCCAGAAGGAGAGGGAATGCAACCTATTAAAAATGCATGCCTTCTCTTAGAGACTTTAACAATGGAGGTCTTCGCCAACCATGGGTACGGTGGAGGTTTAGTAATAAATTAAATTTTCAATGAACTTCTTTACTATGTTTGAGTCCTTTTGTATGGTTGATGGTGGTGCTTTTATGTAATAAGATATGATCATATGCATCTTGGTTTATAGAAATCGGGATCTTTTTATTTTCTGGATGAAATATATTCCTTTCTTTTCTAAAAAGATCTTGCCCTAGAGCCTTTGAAGTAATATACTTGCCATCTATTACATGTTTTTTACTTTTTATTTATTAATTTGGTTTAATATCATGAGTGGAGTTCTTGTTGCAACAGTAAACATGTGTTATTCCTCCTGCTTTCGTACTGAGGTCCAGCTTGATAAAATGACAAATATAGATATAGTGGAGACGAAAGTAAAACTGGCCTGGGCTGGGCATGAGCAGCTAAGTTTAGGCCTGAAATAGAAACGCGCTTTGTGCTGGCCCAATCTAGAAGAGAATCGGATCCGTGTTATGTTTGAATATCTGGTTTCTCTTTTTTTTTTTCATTTTTCTTCTCTTCTGTTAATGAAGGGTTGTTCACTGCTGATTTCATAATTGGCTGTAGTAGCCCATTTTTTTAATTTTTAAACAACACATCGTTCATTGTTTTTGAAGCAGTAGTTCTGATTTTATGATTTATTGGCGACCTAAACATTGAAACAAGGACTCTGATTTATTGGGACCTACAAATTTGAAAGAAACATTCCACACAACACAGAACAAGAAATGGAGACGCCAGCCTAGTTTATACTGCTGCAGTAGTTATTTAGTGCCACCAGCCGGTACTATTCTGTACGGCCCTTCTTCTCCCAGACGCAATAGTTATCGCCGCTGGCCACGATACGGAAGCCCTTTGGGATCATCTCGTCAACGTGGTACCGCGGCCCGATCTTGGTGATAACTCTTCCGTCGACCATGGCCACGTACAAGTCGCTCTCCGCCACCAGGATCCGGAGCTTGCTCCCGGCGTTGATCCCGTTACGCTTCCGCACCGCCGCCAGCGCGCTGATCTCTTGCTTCAGCTTCCAGTCGAACACGTGGTCGTAGAACTACACAAGACAAGACACATTATTATGCGTTCATAAATTCTGCATCCATGGATAAGGCACTTAAGAGAGAAAGCTTATCGGGGCTTTTACAATGCATGGGATTCCCGGGTGGGTGAGGATGTAGGCGTATCCCTGCATGACCTTGTCAGCTGGGAACGGCCACATCTTCTGCGTCGACCCGGTGTCATGGTTGTCCACGAACGTGACGGCCCTCTCCGGCATCCACCCGATCATCCCGGGCGCTTTGCCGCTGCCGTCCTTCATTCGCCACAGTTCACCCTGCACGGCCACCTGTAGCAACCCCTTGGTCGGGAAGTCGAACGCTGCCGCGGGTCCACCCACCGCCTTCACCCAGTCCACGAGCTCCTGCCGCTCGGCGTCCTGGCTGACCTTGGGCTTCCCATCGCCGTCGTAGCTCAGGGAGCTCCAAATCTCCGCGACCACGAAGCCGGGCTTGGCGTTCCGGATGTACGTGCTGGCGATGGCAGGGGAGTATCCCTTGGCGAAGTCGAGGCGCCAGCCGTCAAATCCGACGTCCTTTTTGAGCCAGTTGAGCCAGTCGGAGAGCTCCCGCTGCACGCGCGGGTTCAGGTGGTCGATGTCGGGCGCGGCGGCGAAGTCGGCGCCCGTGTCGCGGTGGCCCGTGCCGTCGGAGTACTTGGTGTCGTCGCTGCAGATCATGCCGGGGCCCCAGTCCAGGCGGCCCGTGGGCCCGCCGCCCTTGAAGATGCAGTACACGCCGCGGTCGTCCTTGTCGTCGGCGCAGCGGTGGTTGATGACGATGTCGGCGATGGACTTGATGCCCTTGGCGTGGAACGCGGCGATGAGGGACCGCAGCTCCGCCCTGGTGCCGTATTTCGATGCGTTCAGGTCGTAGAGCCGACCCGGCATGTAGCCTGCACGTACGCGACGAAAACGACAGAGATGATTACATTAGCTACACGTGGCTGGGAGCTACGTACGAATCGAAACAGAGCGAGACATGGTGCGAGCGGGACTTGCCTTGCGGAGAAACAGAGTGCGAGGGCGGAGGGAGCCACACGTGCGTGACGCCCGCGCTGGCAATGTCGTTCACCTGGCCCTTGAGCATGTTGTACCAGCCTCCCTGCTTGTTCCACGACTCCCAGTTGAACCCCTGCATGGAAGCACAATGCCAGACAGGCAAAAGAGAGCACGGGTAAGTTTACTATTTTTTAGAGCTTTCGGTTATATTTACTATTAACTCTAACATCTTACGATTCATCTACATACGCAATTGAATGCTGAGTAGAATTACAAAGAAACACGTGTATTCGGTGGGCAAAGTAATCTACTATAAATTAAGCACCTGGAAGAGGATCTGTGTCTCTCCATGAACGTTGGACGTTACAGTCAGACAGAGCAGCACCACGAGGAGGAACACGCACAGGGTGACCGGTTGCTTCCCCATGGTCATGGTGTACGTACTGTATCTACCAGCGTACGTACGAACGCACGTCGAATTATCGTGTGGCTCCTTCCGATAGCCACTCACGAGTGCTACGCCCAAGAGACAACTGTTACTACGACCTTGGCAGGTCGTCAGCTTTACTTGG
Organism: Eleusine coracana subsp. coracana; assembly: GCA_032690845.1. Lineage (NCBI taxonomy): Eukaryota > Viridiplantae > Streptophyta > Magnoliopsida > Poales > Poaceae > Eleusine > Eleusine coracana. The sequence goes on along the minus strand of CM064427.1, from coordinate 50,317,025 downwards.
ACAATGCTGGATTCAGTGGATTGCTGTGTGTGGAGCAATAACGTCTCCGGCCAGGGGTATTTATAGAGAGACGGCTATGATGGTGCCGCCGTGTCCTCTCTTGTGTTGTGGATTGCTCCGACGAAATGGATAAGGCAGTGCCGCCGTCTTCCGAGGCGAAGAAGCGCAGCCGTCGTCCTCATCTTGCGTGGCCTACCAACTAGCTACTTGTACCAATCCTCCGTGACACTCCGTCGTCCAAAAATGTCGAGGTAGAGGATACGCGGTGAACGGCGGCCGAGTTCTATCCAGGTACGTATGTGCAGAACCAGCATGGTGGGAGTTTGACGTTACATGTGTTGCCGTATTAGGCATTGGTCATTCTGACATTGAACTGTTGAGGACATTTTATTATACTGGATCCACATGTATTTTGAGTTTTTAACAAAAGGTATAAATCACACAAATTAATTCAACCACAAAATCCTGATTTGTCTAGCTCTTGTCTTGTTTTGTGCGTAAACTACAACGGTTAACTATACATATATATACAACATGTTCTTATCTCACAGATTTTGTCACAGTTATCACTAGTTCACTAGTAAGGGGCCGGGCGTTTAAGACTTCATGCGTGTTATACCGAAGTGTTATTAAGGTCCTACCCATGTCATAAGCAGGTTACACAAAACATAAGGTAACATGCTATACAAATAGTAAAAGATTTTCTTACAAACACACTTCTATAATATTGTACGAAGTACAAGTGCTTCGTTACATAAGAAAACATCATGCACCACTAAAATAATTATGAACTGTAAATACAACACTGAGTTTTAAACTCTAATCCTATGGTGGTGGCACAGGTTTCACCACAAGAAACCTAACCAGTTATATATAATACTAATTTTTAAAAGTATATAATACATATTGAAAAACTTACAACCAACAAGCAGGCTTGAACTCGCTATTATGTTCCGACGGAAGTCCAAGCTTATTTCTCTATTTGGACGCTGCAGTTGGAGTTGTGATGTTTAGGCCCATTACTCAAGCGCTTAATAACGTTGCCAACAATTTCTCTTGAGCGCATGTATTTGGACAACTCAACGGGGGACGCACGTATGGCACCGTGGCATTGTGTTACAAGGAAGCTCACGCGTGCATGCCGGCCGAATGGCGAAATCTACGTGGAATTGTGGATAACTGGTGGTCCAGACGTGCATGTACTTTCGGTCAGAGCTTTGAGCTGTCGCAAGCATGCATCGTTTCTGCTCTATGTCCTGGAAAAGTCAAACGTGCCCTCCTGGCCTCTCTCTCTCCCCCTCGTCATGACGGAGAGGACCGGATAAAACTTAGCGACATGCCTGCATGTTAGCTCCTCTTGGTCTCATCCGAAATGGCAACACGGCATCTGTTAGCCAGAGAGCAGTTTACAACTGCTCCATGTTGCATTTCCACATGATCTACTCTATACTCCTACTCCGCATATGGAGGCGTGCCGGTTTATTTGAACATAGCAGCAATGCAGCGTGTCAATGCCAGGTGCCAACGCCGTAACGCCACGCATGCATCATTTTCTTCATTGCAATTGAATGGCATCTGATCCACACCGAACGGTCTTGAATGGCTAGTAGGTTCCTCTCCCGCCGCGGCGCCGCCTCCCTGCCAGCCGCCCAGCCGGCGAGCCTGCCTTTGCTGACTAGTCGGCTTTATCCAGTATAAGCGCTGGTGCTTATGCGGATAAGCCCTGCAAGTTTTGACTTGTTATGTTACCGTTTACGCCAAAATTTTTGCTCGTGTATGGTGGACGGGGCTGGCCCAGGATTAAACCTTAGATGGGGCCGGGACGTGCACCGTACCCATGGCAGCGGCCTGGAAATGAAACTAGGCCTCTTTCTCCATGGGCCTGGTTAAATTTGATGCTATACTGGCCAGATGCCGGTCTAAAAAGGGTATCAGGAGTTCAGGACTGACGGGCCAAGCAGAAACCATTGTGATGCTCACAAAAAAAAAAAAAGGCATTGTTGTCTCTTTTTTTTTAGATTAGAGCCATTGTTGCCTGAAAAAAGAAAAACATGAAACAAGTTTGAATAGGGCTTTGAATACTTCCTTTTTTTAAATTACACAGTGCAACTCAGACACTTATAACGCATACACACTCACTCCTATAAACACATGTACCTAACCGGTTTCAATTGGGCTTTGAATACACTTCAAGATGGAAGTGCAATTTGATTCCCCTAGTATTAGAGCTCATTTTAATTTTTGTTGTGTTATACTCCCTCCATCCCTTTTTTTCTAGCCATCAGGACAAGCCAACTAGTACTACGACAAGAAGAAAAAAAACTAACTGGACACGAAAAATTTGTGTTATTAGCTTGTACTTGTATTAAGAAAAACAGAATGCAGGGGGGGGGGGGTATTTTGTATTAAGATTGAGTGAAGTCGTTTTACTCAAAGTCAGACTGGATCATATCCTTTATCCACCGCAAGATAAACCTGCCACATTGTTGAACTGCATTAGCCACACCGATCAGCGAGACAGTGACAATTGCATCTCCCCATTGCGTGCTCAATAAAGGACAGATGACAATTTCGAACATGTACAATTATTGGCAGGCATTGCCCGTTTCATCCTCCTCTCCAAACCAGCCAGTTGGCCTTTCACAGCGGCTGCCTCCCACAAAACTTCCGTTCAGCTTAACCAACAACTACCGAAAGCTATAGCCATTTCCCGTTCCGTGCCAACGCAAACACCCTGCGATCAAATCAATCACTCACATGTGCCCTCGCGGTGCGTCCGAAAGCAACACACCCATGGTTTCTGGCACGCCACCGCACGCGCCCGAAATGACCAACACCTGCATCTCGACCAGCTCGGCGAACACGGAGCGCCGGAGCAGGCCGGCGAAAATCCCTGTCGGATCTCCGCGCCATCAGCCTCGGGATTCCTCGTGATGGTGACGCCGCGTCCAGAGTCGCGAACAAGCACAAGTTCCAACACCTTTTGCTCTCGGGGCCGGGGCGCCTGCTACGTGTGGAACGTGAAGGGCATTGCAGGTTCGTGAGATCATCAGCGCTCGTCCATTTGTCCGGACCGGCCTGTCCGCACTTGGCGGTAATGTTCTAGTGCAATGCTTACGATGCGAGGCCACGCCATGCAATGCATGGTAGTGTGTCAGTGACGACTAGGTAGCACGAGCCGAGCTCCCATTCCGAGCAGCATAGCGTTGCTAGCTCTGTAGGGGTGAATCTTTCGTAGCCCTGCCGGCCGTGGAAAATCTCGAGATGCACCGTTGAAAAGGAAAGAGGAGCGAGGAAGGGGGATGATCAAGAAAACTTCTCGAGAGCAAAGCTGGACGTACGGCCGGCCACGCAGGTGATCTCTAGAAAGCACGGCTCCTGCAGCTCCGGCGACAAGCATCATCCAGCCGGTTGATCAGAACGGTGTCCTTGTCGGGATCGGATCGGTGTACCGGATTTTTGTTGGATACGGCGCGGCGCGGTGTAGTCTATCTGCGCCATAATCTTTCATCTCTTGGCGCCCCTTTTGCGTTCTTGGCTCATCGCTTTTTGGCTGTCAAATTCAGACACCGATATGCCAATGCGGATATCGTTGTCCACGCGCGGGTGTGCATATATGATCAATACTAAAATGGGAAATCTGCTAAGGTTGGTCGCTTTATCCCGGGACTGTGTAATCTTTCGATCGCCCATTTCCTTGATTCGTGGTCGTGCGCGTAGACACGTAGAGAACATGGATGAGTCTCGTGTTTGCGCAGCTAAGCTTGCCACGGGAGATGGGACTGATACCGGTGAGCTACCTCCATTTCGTGGACGACTTGCTCAAGACTTTAAAGAGCTAATAAGGTCTTGAACCAGCTGGATGCAATGTAATAAGCTCAGATTGAGAGGTGCACAAGAACATCCATTGCGAGCCATATTCTTTCGCTCTCGCTATATGCCATGGGACCGTTTGTTGCCTTGCATGAGTTTCACGCCCGTGGATGAAGCAATGCGACCTTAGATAACCCGAACTCGGCGTCAGTGCCACTCGATCGCTCATCCGCTGCCGAGCCGAGCGCGCGGAATCCACCCATTGCGTGCGAGCATATTCCGTTCCCACGTCGCCGCGAATCGACCGCGCACGTTAATATCCGCTAGTGGCCGGCCGGAAACAAATTCCGGCTTCTGAGGAGGCCGCCAACGGGAGCCGGACACCGCAGGTACGGCGACTACGACGTTCCGAGCACGGTGACCATGGCTACCCGATCGGTCGGCCCCAACCCAAACCGGACCACGTCTCTGCAGGCGACCACACGGCCGGCCGCGCAAAAGTCCTCTGGATTTTTATTCCATGCCTACCATCCTAATCTATATCCACCAGCTTATCTGCAGTTTCTACTTTTGGCGAGCTTTTCCGAGCACTGAGAACAACGGACATGTTTGTATACGGAATGCCAAGTACACAAATATCCGTGAGCGCCGCTGCCCGAACTCCACTTATCCCGGCGCGCGGCGAGATCCATCGCCTCGACACGGGCGCAGCTAAAGGACATGATGGTATCGCGTGGTGTATGTGTGCAATGTGGAAGCGGGAGATGCAAGCGCATCCGTTTCCGGCGATTCATATGCGGGATCCAGGATGGCGTGATGGATGCACGTATGTCGATTTGGTCGCGATGTTCTCTCCACACAAGGTATATGGTCGCGTGCAAAGCTCAGCCAGACGCCGGCATTCCTCCAGCCTGTGAGTATGACATTTTGTAAGGGCGTTCCAAAGAGACGAATGAAGATAAATTTGAGGAATGGACTGTGGCGATGAGGACAAAAAATGGCTGGAACTTCACAAGCTTTGATACGAAGTCCACATTCCACCGCAATGGCGGAACGTCGCCTACCGTCAAAATATAATATTCATACTGAATCTAGTACTCAAATTCGGTTGGATTGGTTCTACCACATAGAAATTAATCAGCTGTGTTACATTCAATTTGTTTGTGTAACTTTTTATACAAGGAATATGTTTAGTGGAGCCAAAATGTTTTTGTCTCATTTTTACAATTTCTTCTGACAATTCACAGATATAATAAATTCATTTTTTGAATAACCTATTGAAATTTGTAAGTCAAACAAATGAACTTCAGATGTGCCATTTTTCACGAGGACAAAAGATGCATCGTCTTCAAAGAATATATAACAAACCTCACAACCGTGCAGACCTAGACATTTGACTTAACTCGTGAGCTAGCTTGGTTTGCTCATGATTGGGCTGGACTCAGCTTGACTTGGTAGATTTTCAAGTCGAGCTAAGCTCATGTTTCAGCTCAGTATGTTATAGCTGGCTTGCGAGCCAGCTCATGAACCGTATGAGTCATACAAGATATAATGTTTAAATAAAAGCTCCAGCTTCAAGAGTGCATGATCTAACCTATATCCTTCACTACTATAAAAATACATTATAGTGGCGGACACCATTTTTTTGTCAGTAGCGGATACTTTAAGAGACCACTACAAAATCCTGAAAAATAGCGTGACCACTACTACTGTCATAAAATTAGTAGAGGGCACATATCGTCCGCTACTATTTTTAAGGCGCCTACTACTGTGTTTTGTAACGCAGTAGCGGGCGCCTACAAGTCCGCCGCTATAGCCTAAAGGCTACATAGTGGCGGGCCTGTCAGAATCGACCCGCTACTAGGGCGGGCAAGCTACATAAATAAGGAGGCGGTGTCTGCGCCGCACAGCCTCCCACTCCACCGCGTGCTAGGGTTAGGGTTAGAGGCGCCACACCGCCGCCTCCCCGGCCGCCCCTCTCCTTTGCCTCCCCGGTTGGCCCTCCTCCGTCTCACGTTCTGGCCGCCTCCTCGGCCCTCCTTGATCCGCCTCCCTCTTCGGCCACCTCCAACGCATCCCCCTCCACGGCCATGGGTGGCAGGCGCCGTCGGGGCCGTGAGCGCCGCAGATGGCGCTCGTGGGGCTGGGTAGCGGTTGTGTACGCCAACCTCGGCCGTCGCCTCCCCTCTCCACCTCCGGAGCCCTCCGCGCCCGGTGGCCGCGGACGTCGACGGCTCCGAGGAGGGAGCCTTGGAGGTCCCGGCGCCCCCTCCACCGCCGGCTCCTCCTACGGTGGCGGCTGAGGTCCCGGCGGCCCCTTCTCCACTGCCGCCTCTGGTGGAGCTCGCGGTAGCTCCACCGCCGGTGGCCACCTAGGCGGGCGACGAAAAATAGCGGTGGGCGAGCGACAAAGAAGCGGATGCGTGGCTAGGATTTAGTTATTAGCCTAGCTAATTTTGTAATTTATACTAGTAGCATTTAGTTATTAGTTAAATCACCCTAGCTAATTATGTAATTAAGTACTAATAGCATTTTGGCGGCAGTCCATAGACCGCCATTGACGCCTTTTTTTTAAGTTACTGCAACGTGTGTCTATAGCGGGCATTAGCCCGCTACTAAGTATGTGAAAAAATTATGACAGGGTCTCAGTAGCGTTTTAGTGTTCTGCCACTGAAGCCTCTTTTGACCCACCACTATAGCGCACAATTCTAGTAGTGCTTGCATATTGTTTTAGTATAGTTTGCCTTCTCATATCCTAAGTGACAAGCTTCTGATCGTGAATCGAGTACTGAAAACTTGAACCCTAATACGACTTAGTTATCTATTTAAGTTTTTAAATATATGTTTTTGTCTCAAATAACTATCTTGTTGTAAAACTTAGGTATAACTTAAAACTCAAATATTGCATGCTAGCTTGTGAGCTAAACGAGCTGGCTCGAGCTTGCATCAAGCCAAGCCAAGATAGCATTCTTGCTCGTTTGAATTACAAGCCGAGCGAAGCCAGCTCGGTTCACTTTTGAGCTAGACCGAGCCAAGCGTTTGACATCAAGCCCTACAACCGTGCAGATAAGTTGCCTATTTTATTTGATTTCTTTGTTTTGTTAGCATCGATGTGAAGGTTTAGATATAATTTAAAGCTCAAATACTCAATATATGTATACTTTTTTAGGAATTGCTATATAGAAAAATCCACTAATCCAGCAACCCAGCGAAATCACAACATCAGTCCACTTTAGTTTTTCTACAACATCAGAGCCATGTTCATCAAGATTCGAAGTGGATTCATGTTGCAGAACAGTACTACCTTTCTGCGACATTAGTTAGCATGTACTACCTTTTTTGTCATTGCCAAAAGCTATGTTTAGCTCCCCCAACGTCAAAAGGGAAATATTGTACTGAGTAATAAGCTTGATGAGAGAGAGAGAGAGAGGGAGAGAGCTATGTTTTCACATAATTTTATTGTTTCAGCCATAATTAATTGTTATATGCAATATGGCTCTATTATAAACTTTGTAGGTTTAGTCTTGGTTTGTGTCAGAAATACAAAACGAGATTCTAAGAGCCCAAAATGTTAGAAAGGCCATGGTAAACTTTTGTGGTCGAAACTTTGATGACTACGTGGAAGATCCCATTATTTTGGGCAGCACTGACCAGGGTTGGAATAACCGAACAAAACCGCCCGGTTATCCCGGTTAACTGGATAATCGGTCCCGGCCGGTCGTGCTAACCGACCGGTTAGCCGAAAAAAACCGGACTTGATACTATAGCTATACGGTTAACCAGCTAGTTATCCCGGTAACCGGTTGGTTTTCCACTGAACCAAGCCGGCCGGTTAAATCGGTTATTTGAACCTTGGCACAGACATGCAGACAGGCCCAGCTAAATACGTCCATTTTTTTATATATGCATCCTAATAGTTTTAAGTTGCTACATTACATTATTCTTCATAACTAATATGGGATTATGTCCAATATATAGATTCTACCAATCTTACTCAATTTGCTGTCGTCTTGGACCCTCGTGACCTTTTCAGAAATAAACGTGCTAATGCAATAGGACACACCACCTGCATACCTAAGCATGTAAAGTGTATGAATCATATCATAGTAGATAATAATAGGCTTAGTACCACCTCATGTTGTCATCCATAAGCAAGTTTGCATAGCATTTCGCTCAGTCGTGTGCCATCGTGCATTCTCCCGTTGCTTAATAGATCAAAGGTCCAAGGAATTGCTATATTTCTCACAAAACAACTATTGCTATAACCTTTGAAAAATATACTGTAGTACATCGTTGTGCATCGCGTATCGAGAGCGATCACAACACTCCTGCAACGCGAAACGATGACGATATAGCATAGAGGAACTGCTATCCATCCTTTGTTGCACAAATGCACCATTCTTCAGGATGGCGAAGTTCTGGTTGCGACATGCAGATCACTGCTGGCAACGAACAGTGAGTGCGTGAGGCTGTTCTCGCGTCTTCTCTATCTATCCCTGCATCGATCGACAAACATCATGTACAGACCTGTCCGTACCAACTTGCCAAGAGGTCGGTGCAGGCCGAGCAATCCTGATCAAGCTAAGATCACGAACCACTGATCCGTCCCCATCACGTCCACGCGCCATTGGCAACTCGCTGAGTTGCAGCACGGCATGTCATCACCAGCTGATGAGTAGCACAACGCCCACGAAAAGGGCAATTTCGGAGTCATATACGTGGCCCGCGCCGTGACGCAGACGACCGGCCGGCGTCACCGGGAACACGAGGACGGCGCCGGGGAGGCCCATCCGGCGGTCCTCCACAGGCACCGACATCGGCGGGACTGACGCGGGCAACGGCCCGACGCCGCGCAAGCTGACGCGAACCCGCGTCCCGATCGGTGGACCGGTTCTGCAACTTGCACCGGGGATAGCGCACGGCACGGGCCCAGGCAAAGATCAGGTGAAACCCGCGGGTGCGTGCGCGTCGGGGTTGCCACCGCGGCTGATGTGACCGGCTTCTGGTCTTGTCGCGGTCGTTCATGTGCTCTCCCACGCGGTCCGTTGTGGTTGCCGTGCTGCCGGGCCGGGATGATGATGCCATGACGCCCACGGCGCTTACCTGCAATTATTTCGGCGACGTACGGAGCGATCCGTCGGGCGGACAGCGCAGGCGGGCCGGTTCCAGAGCCACCTCAAACTGTCCGACCCAGCGGATCTCCGCGACAGCGACGCCGCCGGGCGCGAACGAACGGCGGGGAGGGAACGGATGGCTCGGGACGGCGTGGGGGCACTGATCAAGGTTACTGTGGTTTGACAGCCGCCACCACCACCTCCAGCAGTCGAGCTCGATCACGCCGATCGATCAGCGGGGTACTGTGACCACGCCGGAATATCACACCACCGGCGCCTGCGTTAAAATCTCAGGTACTGTGCACTGAGCTTTCCGAAGAAAGGGTGTACTGTTAGCTTGGGCCCGAGAGTCATCTTGATCAATCTATATTTTACTCATAATTTCGACTTGCTTGGGACAGTGGTGATCTTAGGCCCGGATTACCATCGCGCGACTGTTCTTTCTCCTTCGTTCGTTCACTGCCTTTGCTCTTTTCACAATTAATTCTTCCTCCACGGGCAGCACCTCCTTTCGACCTTCATATCATATATATCAAGTCTCCGAATTATAATTTTGAAGGAATATGCAACATTAATTTATAAAAAAAGACTAGAAGGCACATCACGGTGCATTTCTTTCATGATTGAATGATGATGTACTTTCAAATTTCAATTTTAATGCGTAGTAGCTGAGCATAAATGATCCCTCGCTAGATCATGTGGTCATATCGGAGACACGTATGGTAAACTGAAAAATCATGCAGGGAAGCGATACATGTCATGCAGGGCATGGTTCTTATTTGTGATGCTTGAAAGATGTACGCAAGAAAATTACGCATGGGTGTCCATCTGCCACAAATGTAACTGTTCACAAAATCATAGAGTATGGACTTTGTCAAAGATTAATTCAGTGAAAAATGCACATTATACTATTGTGAGTGGGAATTATTATTGAAAAAAAAAATAGTGCAACCATACTCGTGAGCATGACAAGCATCCAATCCAACCCTACAGGATCTGGCTCCAAGTTGCACTTGAGTTGGAGACCTCGTCAATAGAGAAGAAAGAGACACGCATTAATCTATCATATCAAATACAGTCATTACACAGCGCAACGATTGCTAGGCACCTCTAGAGGTTACCATCTTCCTCGCCAACTATGCTGCTACACAAGTTTTTCGCTCGTCTTGGTCTGGGTACAGTAGCAGTAAATCAACATCATCAAATGTTACAATCCTAACTATGTTTTTCACGAAGCAGTATGCGTACATGGCCTGTCACCAAGGTCGTGGACTCAACGATTGTGAAATGGAAGCCACTGGTATGTTCTTGAACTCGTTTCTTTTCTCGGTGATGTGAAATCTATGGAGAGTACGAGGAGCTCGGCCATCGAGAGCTAGGGGTAGTAGTTGGTGCCGCAATGTATATGACGGCATCATATCGTCTGCAATGCGAATAGTTGGACCTGGCTAAAAGCCAGCAGCCTGCAAGTCCAACTGCTACTTTCAGAGTTCTGGCGTGTGCTCGAGTCGTTGAGCTTGCCAAGACCGATTTGAAATTTGCAGTCTGAAAACGACTTTCATTCAGGAGCCAAAACGTGAATTTCAAATGGCTTTGAGATCTCCAAACGAAATGCACATCGCATATCTAGAATAATTCTCAAGTTCATGCATGCTGATCACTGCACACCAGTTCATGCGTGGTTGACGTGCTAGTCCTGCCTGCCAAGGTCATTACAGGAACTGAATTTGCACTCCGAGTTACTCCCTCCGGTTATGTGCAACAATTTTAAAAAGGAAAAGAGTAGAAAATTAATTGCATCCAGGAGCGGAAATGTAACAAAATCCTTCCGTTCAGCACGCCTATGCGCATCAACCACATCGATGCTATCATCACCGCAAGTTGCACACGCCCAATCCTCCACCCTGTTACGCGACGGCAATGGGATGGGGTCTCTCGCAATCGCAAAGTCGCAACCTGTTCACGTCCTGTAACAGTCTTGGCAGCAGCAGCATCAGAAGCCGGCGCTCGCCTGTCGACGGCCGCGCGGGGAGGCAACCGTGCAGTGCCGCAGGACGCAACGCAAAAGGCGGCCAATGCAACGCCCGCCGAGAACCGTCTGGAAGCCCGCGGCCTGACGCGTGTCCCGTCCGCCCTGGCAGCGACGTCGACGCACACCAGATTCGCCGGACGCCGGAGGGCCGGTGGCTGGAACTCTCGGGAGCCAACACCTGGACGAGACGATCTCGCGCAGATACGCGCGCCCAGGAGGCTGACGGCTGGGTCCCGGACCGAGCTGTGGCCCTGTCCACGTCGCTTTTTATACTCGTCCTCATGATTGGTGGCCCCGCTTGGCAGGGACCACGCGACAGACCCAGCTGGCGCCCCGCGGGCACTGGCGGTGGCGGGGACGCATTGCATGCACGGCCGGTGCTGTTCGTGTCACGTGCCTGTTGGCCGCCCGATCCGGCGAGGACGGCTCGCGTCGCGTGGAGCCGGAACGGATAGGGCCCCCCGGCGCGCCGTTTGTGTTGACTTGTTTGACGACTCATCGGTGGTGGCCGTTGGATTGGATGCTCCCCAAACTGCCTGCGGCTAAGAAAAGGGAAATTGATCTCTTGTTTCTTTGATTGAAACACATTGTGTTTAGTCATCAGAGGTTAAAAACCCGAGAGTTTATTCCATTTTGTAATTAAGTACTCATGAAAAATTCCATCACAATTACCTAGAAACATTTCTTGATTTAGATTGCAAGGTGTGCCACGTTCATGATAGATGATGCAGCAAATTCTAGTACCAGTACTGAAGAAACACCACCAGTTCCTTTTTAGGACTTCAATGTCATAAGGCAAAGAGGTGTCGGAAAATACACCACCATTGCATCCTCAATATTTAGTGTAAAAAATAGTAGTGTCGAATTCCATCACTATTTTTAGAAGAGGAAAAAAAAACATAACGTTTGTCTGAGTTGGCAAAATCCCAGTAGCTCGCAAGTATTGAGGAGGGGAAAAGATATCGAAAGTAGGAAAAGGAGAGATTCATCAAACTAAGTAGGAAAAGGAGAGATTCATCAAACTTGCACGCATAACATTTTTTTTTAAAAAAATGGTGCAACATTTTTATAATGTGTATTTTAAATTGTTTCTTGTTCCAGATCGAACCACAAAGTGAAAAAATTATATGCTTATTTATGATGATTTTTTTTTTGTGAAAAATATATAGAGATACTTGCTCGACATGAAAGGATATATTCTTATTATGTTACTGGTCAAAGTTAAAGAGTTTATATATTGTTGATCAATTTTTAAAGAGCCTTTTTTTAGGTAATTTTAAAGAGCTGCTTTATGCATTATAGATCAAGGTTAAAGAGATCCGGATGTGTATATTTTATGAAATCCTACAAATTTATATGACCAGGGAGTAGCAAGTGGGCGAAACAACGGCGTGCACCAGGAAAAACTAGCGATCTCCGAAATGACTGACGGTGCCATTGGCAAGCTCTCAAGCACATGTTAATTTAATCGTCAATACAGTTATCTCTCGCCCACTTTATATCCTGCTGACTTTGAAACCTGTGCTATACCGAGACCGTCCGGCGCTCTTGTTCTATAAATACCACGCAAGGCCTCCCATGCCTATGCCATCCATCAGTCGAAAGATCCATACATCTAAGATTTTTTTCTTCGCCCCCTCCCTCTCCTCACAACAGCTTCCTGTCTCTCTCCTCCTAGCGACAAACACATACACAGCACAGGCGCGCAATACACAAGCGCACACCAAGAACGGAAGCAGCTACTAGCTGCACAGGCTGCAACCGCAGAACTGATCTTCTCAAGGATCAGTTAGTTGTATGGCCGTCTTCTTCATCCTTGCTGTGTGCGCCCTCGTTTCTGTAGCCTTGGTGTCATATGTTCACTACGCAAGCCGGCAGAGGAGGAAAGGCCAAGCCGGGTACGGCCATGAGCAAGAAGTCTTGAAGCTGCCCCCTGGCTCCATGGGATGGCCTTACCTTGGCGAGACCCTTCAGCTCTACTCCCAGGACCCCAACGTGTTCTTCGCGTCCAAACAGAAGAGGTTAGTCGTCGTTATTATTAGCAACTCTTAAGCATGCCCTTTCCTTTCTTTCGCCTTCTGCTATATGCTTCTGGAAGGTTCAACGACCTGCGGCATCCATATGTGCGAGCAAGTGCTGGCTTTTGGTTGGTGCGTGTGTAGTCACGGAGCTTGAAGCACATCATAGGGGGGTGCCACGCAGTTAAGAGATAAGCTCAATTCTAAACTAAACCATGTGTATTAATTTAGCTGCTGGAGAATCACTGTTTATAGTGACGAATTTTCCAAACCCAAGGGGGGCCATGGCCGGTGGCCACCTCTGGTCCCTGTGGGTGCGTGCATGCGGGGCGAAGTTACTGACAGCCGGTTCGCATGACCGTGTCGTGTGCAGGTATGGCGAGATCTTCAAGACGCACATCCTGGGCTGCCCGTGCGTGATGCTGGCGAGCCCGGAAGCGGCGCGGTTCGTGCTGGTGAAGCAGGCGAACCTGTTCAAGCCGACGTACCCGCGGAGCAAGGAACGGATGATCGGGCCGTCAGCGCTCTTCTTCCACCAGGGCGACTACCACCTCCGCATCCGCAAGCTCGTCCAGGGCGCGCTTGGCCCCGACGCGATGCGCGCGCTCTTACCGGACGTCGAGGCCGCCGTGCAGTCCACTCTCGCCTCCTGGGACGGCCGGGTCACGAGCACGTTCCACGCCATGAAAAAGGTAACAAGCATATAGTGCAGGGCATCGAGAAAAATGAAGCATGGCTTTAAAGTTTTTGTCATGTCTGTAATGTTGGAACGGTTGCTGAGAACTTCACTACGTAAATCTTCCTTACAGCTCTCGTTTGACGTCGGCATCGTAACGATCTTCGGCGGTCATCTCGATGAGCGGCGGAAGGCGGAGCTAAGGATGAACTACTCCATCGTAGAGAAGGGCTACAACTCCTTCCCAAACAGCCTCCCCGGGACGCTTTACTACAAGGCGATCCAGGTAAGCACGCGGCGGTAGCCTAGTACCTTCCTGTCATAGCAACTTTTGTTCATGACATATATCTTTTTTAGAAAAGGTTCATGACATCTCTGTGAATCTCTGCATGTTTCAACTGTATGTAGGCGCGGCGGCGGCTGCACGGCGTGCTGTGCGAGATCATGCAGGAGCGGCGCGCCCGGTGCGAGCCGGGCACCGACCTCCTCGGTTGCCTAATGCAGGCGCAGGGCGACGACGGCGCGCCGCTCCTCACCGACGAGCAGGTCGCAGACAACATCATCGGCGTGCTGTTCGCGGCGCAGGACACGACGGCCAGCGTGCTCACGTGGATCGTCAAGTACCTCCACGACCAGCCCAAGCTCCTCGAGGCCGTCCGGGCCGAGCACGCGGCGATCCGCGAGACCAACGACGGCGGCCGGCTGCCGCTGACATGGGCGCAGACGAGGAGCATGGTGCTAACTCACAGGGTACGTTTCGCCTTTCAAGATTTGACGACTCCCGCGCGGAGACGAGTAGTAATTTGGCCCGTTCCTTTTTCCCGTATATAATTAAGATTCCCGTGTTTTCCTGTGGTTACTGATGGCGCCGTCTTTTGTTCGCATCTCACCCGTCCAGGTGATTTTGGAGAGCTTAAGGATGGCGAGCATCATCTCGTTCACCTTCAGGGAGGCCGTGGCTGACGTGGAGTACAAAGGTACGCACGTGCACACGCAGCCTGCGGCGGACGTGGACCTATACGTCACCGTAGAGATGCTGTCTGGCACTCCATTTTCCCCCTATTTCTGTAGCTGCCCGTATGTGACTTATAATTCTGATGCTGATTCGATCTGCGCATTTCCTTTGGCGTGTAGGGTTCCTTATCCCCAAGGGATGGAAGGTGATGCCGCTGTTCAGGAACATCCATCACAACCCGGACTACTTCCCGGATCCACAGAAGTTCGACCCTTCTAGATTCAAGGTATGGGCTTTGGTCTCCTTGCTACTGTGCTTGGTGTGGAGTGGCTGGTCAATATTCCCTCCCTCCTATTATCTCATTACAAATCAAGCAATATGGGTCTTATATTGTTAATATGGATATAAATTTCTAAAAAAAATGATGGTGCAATATATAAACATTTGAATTATTCCAAAGCAAGAAATATGAACAATTTAATCTGCCTTTACCTTCCACAATATAGGTTACAAAGTAATGCTTGAAACGGCACTATAATCACAATAGAGTGCATATTAACAATACGAAAGTTCACATTTTGTGGAATGATGCATATGCAGGTGGCACCACGACCAAACACATTCATGCCATTTGGGAATGGCGTCCATGCATGCCCTGGGAACGAGTTGGCCAAACTTGAGATGTTGGTCCTCATCCACCACCTGGTCACCGGCTACAGGTTCGTCTCCTCTCCGCGCAGATCCATCATATATTCTCTCGTGTCCTTATGGACCAGAACATACATGGTTGGTGTCACTCCATTGGTCACCTCTCACCGCCACACAATTCATAACATGCATGATCCAAATCTCCAATAGGCATGCATTGATCATACCATAAAATAGTGGGCCCTTCTAATGTCTTCATTGTAGCTCATTGTCTTCTTGCACAAAGACTGATAGCACCTGTTCGTTGTTCCTATATGAGCAGTTTGAGAACTTATCATTTATAACAACTGTTCAATAGTACTTCTTGATCTTACAATGAGATACTAATTGTTGACGTGTGCATGCTTCATTTGCAGGTGGGAGGTTGTTGGATCTAGTGATGAGGTTGAGTACAGCCCGTTTCCTGTTCCTAAGCATGGTTTGCCTGTGAAATTATGGAGAGAAAAAAACACGATGAATTTCAAGAGTTGTGAGACTGGCAATGTTGAGGATATTATAGTTTGACACTTTTAGACATTAATTTAACGTAGTTAGCAATCAAAGTTTTTTTCTTTTCTTTGTTTGCCCTTCTACTCCCAAGTTAAGTTGAAGGTGAAGATGCCTTTTTTTTTCTGTAGGTCCCTTTGATAATGATAAAAATTTAAGTTATCTATGTGGTTACCAATGATGCAATAATATCATTGGTAAATTCATCCAAAGTGGTTACTTGCATTCTCCCTATGTGTCCCCAAAGTGGTTAACTGTAGTGTCCCCTTTGAAGTGTGCAGTTATTGCGATGAACTGAAGTGACATGAATAGAAATTATCCACTATCGAAGAAAAACAAATTTAAGTAAAACACATGAGGCTATTATTTTGCGCAAAGAGCGAGTCAATTATTATGTCATTGTTGTTGTGCCCAAAATTGCATAGAATTATGTTTAGCAACCTATACATGGCCCTCATTGTGGTAGCAACAATGCCTCTCTATGGGCAGAATATAGTAAAATAAGTATTGACTTAGTTGAGACATTAACCCACAAACCTAATTATTTTCTCATATAAATTTTCCAAAGATATATAAAAGCATACGAGAAACCTAGTCTAGGAGGCTCCTCCATCTTGCATAACACCTTATGTCCTATACATATTTTCTTACACACTTCCCCAAACATGGCCATTTGATCTCAATACAATTAAAGTTTACATCATCCCATTTAATAACCAGCATGGTCGTCTAAACTCTTGTAATTCACAATTTACAATCCATTTAGTGTAATCACCATGACTAGTTGTTTTCTTATTAAGTAATGAATTTTAAATTTATTATGAGCTGCTTGTAAGCTTAATTTCATTTTACATGAGCCAACATCTTCACTGTTTTTCACAACACTGATGCACACTAAAGTTAACTATATAATTCAACATGAATTTTTAATCCAATCTCTCCCTAAAATTCAATCTAGCTACTACTACTACTTGTCCCCTCTCATGTTGATTTTCAGTGCTCTCTTCTCATACTACCTTCCTTGCAACGAATATTACACAAACCTAGCGGAACAACTCAGTCTTCATATGCAGCTAAAGGGTGGGAGAAGGCAGATTTTTTTAAGCACGCACAAATTTGAGATAGTGCTCTTCATGAATATCTTCTGATAAAATATATATTAGAAAAAATAAGAAATATCTGTAACAATTTATTTATTTATTTTATGAAAATATGTAACAATTTATTGTCGCCACTCAATATACTCTCTTCACACATTTCCATATGTCCCATCTCCCTACCATTCCTTCCGCATCTCTAAAGTTTATTAAGCTGCTTGCATGCCATTGCTGAATGCGCTGAACTAGCCCTGACCGTGCCGTCTGTTTGGACCATATATGGTCACCAACAAGTACGACGTTTCTCAACTCGAAGAACTAGCATCCCAACACGAAGGTGCCTTCTTTTCTGCTTTCCTGATCCCAGGAGCATACCGCCGCGTGCAGCCACAGGGACCGCACGAGAACGATCGCGAGCCTGATACGTGCGTTGATGACGACGACAAAATCACGAAGAGAAAAAACGCCGGCGGCGCGCGCGCGCCCCGCAGCGAAACGTCGAAACCCGTCCGCCGGCGCCGGGGCTTCCACACTCCCAGAGTCCATAGCCCGGGCGCCCACTGCCGAGTGCCGAGAGCTCATGTTGGCCCCCCATTTTCCTCCACTGGCCGCAGGCCGTCTCGTGACAAGGCCGTGGTTAATTACTTGGACGGGTCCCGATCGATCGAGTCCAGCTCACGCGGCGGTACATCAGCACAGCGCCCGGTCCCGCCTCCCCGTCGTCGATCAACCGCACACGTCGGACCCGCGGCGGTTCGGCTTCCCTTTTCAGCCACATTTCCCGTCGTCCGGCCCGCGTCGCACACCGGCAGGTCGCGCCGCGCGTCACGGTCCGGGGCCCCTGTCCGTACGTTTTTGCAGTTCGATCGAGCGATTCGTTCTTCCGCGTGTCGCGTGTGTGGCTCTCGGGACGGGAGGGGTGTGTGTGTGGGGGGGGGGGGGGGGGGCGGGGGCAGCGCTGGGCTCCATGGCCAGGTAACTAGCTCTGGCGCTAGTGCGGCTCGGTTGCGGTGTCGTAGGAAGCGTGCACGCTGCCTGCTGGCAACAAGGCGATCCAAGAGGGGGCCGGGCGATCGCCGCACTCGCCGGTTTGCTTGCCATCTGTATTGCACATTTGTACTAGTCCTGTAGCTGATTTGGATCGTGGTTGGGGATTCGGGTGGCATCGTTTCGACATCCGTGAGCTACGGTGGAACAAGAAACAGTGAGGTCGTACAATATGAGGTGTCGCATAATGAAGCTGCTGCTCTTGTTTTTTATTTTTTTTCATTGGCCTCCAATGAACAGTGCAGAAATGGACGAATGCAACATAGGAATACCAAGAGATGATGCATTTGGGCTGAGGCCAACGGGACAACGGGTATGAACGAGGTCAATGGTGACGAATAGAGGCGGGAATTTAGGGAAGTAAACTTTTTTTTTTAGGGATTTAGGGAAGTAAACTTTGTACAAAGGTAGTGCGCATATGGGCTCACATGGGCGCATTGATAGAAAATTGTTGGGCTGGGCTTGCGGGAAGATTGCCAACCATGGTAGAAAATTGTACGACTGTATCAGGCCAGGATAGAGGTATACACGGGCCTGCTTCTCTCGGCACCTCTAATTGCAAAGATTTAATTTTTGAACTGAGATGTCTTAGAATTTTCTTGTATGGTTGGCTATGTTTCTATGTTTCACAAATATTCTGTAATATGTATGATGTATTTATTCATTCTGCCAAGAAATGTGGAGTTCGCAACGCCACGGATTTCTTGCTCAAGATTTTTTATTTTCTGTAATTTCTTGTCTCAGCATTATTTCTATTGTTGGACATATGGAATTATTTTTTGCCAGAAAAATAATGGACATGTAGGATTGTAGATGATTTGGTAGTACGTTTTTATATTCTTTTATAAATCATTTCCATGATATCGTTCTATCAATTGTAATTGCACTAACCAGCATCAACATTTCAAAACCGGGAGGAATAGGTCAACATGCATTGGTCGATACATAGGCTAGAATATTGAAATATACTCTGTTAGAAAAACAAATGCAGAACAACTACTTATTGTGGTTGATCTCCCTCATTGTATCCAGGAGCCAATTGCTAGTGAAATGGCACATGAGAGATGGAAAGTCCTTTTTTCCAACTGAAAAAGTTCAAACAGGAAAGAAACCGGTGCATTTTCATAAGACATGTGATTTTAGGATATAAAGCCTCACAGAATTAATGTACGAATTTAGCACCAATAAATCACTGTATGTTGCAAACAACATAAAAAAATAGTTAAGCTTCTTGTTTACTTGAAAGATGTAATATGTTCCATATACAAAAGACAACGAGTTCCTTCTAACCCTTTTGCACCTCGATCTACACTTTCGATCGCCCTACCTCTAAGGCAAACTCCTTTGATTAGTTCTTACAGACGCGTTACGCTAATCACCGGTGTCCTGCGCTATGCGCCTTTACAGTTTTATAAGAAAGTACAAGGTATTGGTTGATCGATGGAATTATCCTTGCGATCAACCTCCACGCACATGCAAACCATGCGCATGCATGTATAAGCGCGCACTGTCTGGCCGGCAATGTCACGGCCGTCCCGCGCATCAGTTGTTGAGCTTACTAGTTGTCGCCGCCGTACCGGCCCGGCCCCGAAGACGGCACGCCGACCCACGGCTCATAGGCCCTGATCATCTTGATGGGCCGCTCGCTGGCCGCCGCCTCCTCGCAACGCGCCCTCTTCCTCGCGGCGGCGTCTTTGAGGAGCACGCCGAACAGCTTCACGCTCTTCTCGTCGCCGCCGCACTCATCATGGTCCTCAGCCACCGCGCGGCACTGCTGTCCATCCATGTCTTCCTGCATGAGCGACCGGAGGTCGAGCTGACGGACGTCAAGGAAGCGCGAAAGAAAGCCCAGGAGCTCATCGCACTGCCGGCGCGCCTGTGCCAGCTCAGTGGCCAGAGTGTGGTTGTCTTTCTTGAGCTGCTCGTTCTCGCTTGTTAGGTCGATCCGCGGCGGCGACGACGCCGAGGAGGAGCTTCGCTCGTTGCTGCCGGACGAAGTAGTGACCGATGCAGGAGGAAGAGGGGGCAGTGGCGGAGGGAAGGCCACGTTCACGGCGGAGCCGCCGGATTTGGAGGGCTGCGGCGTCGTCGAGTTGCGTCGACGGATGCCGGACAGGAGGCCTAGCTCGCCTCGCCGGAAGTTCTCATTCGCAAACTCCCACCGGTCCGGCACCACCTTTCGGAAACCCTGCATGGGCGGTCACCATTGGTCATGAGTGTTAAATGCAGATCAAGACCAAAAAAACAGAGCAAAAATGGGCAGAAATTAACTGCATCAAATCCGACAATGAGCAACATGCATGAGTTTCATTCTTCAGGACATGCACTGGGGTTACACGCAAAATAGTTTTCCGCGCAATGAAGTGGGTGTAGTTGCAAAAGAGACTCTCTGCCAAAATAAAATAGTTGCAAAATTTTTTCCGCGCAAAATTTGGTCTAGTTTATTTTGAAGTTTCTAGAGTTGCAAAAGAGACACTCTCTGCCAAAATAAATTAAAAACCCATCAACTCCATGAAGTTGGATTGTTTCACCATTTTTTTTTTAAGTTTTGGGATGTTTGATTGATTTCATACAGCTCTAAATCAGATTTTTGAAGTGAAACCATGCCAAACACGTCCTTATATTCCTTCTACTCCGTTGAGGACAGCACAACTGCTAGCTAGCTGGTTTGCCTCCAAGAGTGCTCATGTGGTTGAATGGTCACTGAACATATTTCGTTTCAGATTAATCAAACTAGGGACCTTCCCTTTTATTATCTTAAAAAAGTTAGGGAAGAATCAAGATTGAAAAGATTTGTGTGAAATGTCAAACAAGAATTATGTCACTCCCAGCTCATCAGAACAAACGTCTTTGCCACCTTTTCTTTTGTCTAGTTCCAGTCACCACCAAGCCGTAGAAAGTTTCAGAATGGCAGCAAGACGAAATTTGTTGGATTCCACGCCAGACGTCAGTCAAAGCCTATCCACACACGTCCAGTGACAAACATGATCATACAGATAACGTCTTATAGCCCTTCACATTCGCAGAAGCTCTCATTTGCTTATTAGAATAATTCAAGGATCAGTGAGAACAAGCTAGCTGTTGGTGTGAAAGCTTTGACAACTAACTACTCGACAAGTCAGTATGTCATGCACGAAATTCTTGGTAGCCAACAAAGGACTCAACCACACGCATGTTCACCCAAGAAAAACTTCAGTCAAACCAACAAAAATCTCGAGGAAAAACAGTCGACAATTGGAAGCTAGCACGCGTGCATTCCTATCTAAACACTCTTCTGGCAGCGTTCAGGGAAGAACCTAAAAAGATTTCTCATCCATTCGAAACTTCCACCGAGATTCCTGTTCTATACAAACCGATTGCAGGGACCCCGGGCGCACTAAACTAATCATGGTTTTGTCGCCACTAATATATCCGTGGCGTGTCCTGCGACCAGACCAAGCACCTAATTACTTTTGCGTTCATGGAATTGGCTGCTCCCAACTCCTCTGCAAAAATGCTACGTGTCTCGCGACGCGAAATGAACCAACCACTCCTAGTATTGGGAATGGTCACCATCCAGATGATACCATATTGCAGTTCCATTTTTTTTATACAAACATCACTAAAAATTTCAGATGTTATTTTGGAAGCGGTGCCAGCTGTGAACCTGATTGCGCGTGGAAGCATGTTAATATCACTTTAGGAAAGAAAACAAAATACTACATCATCTTTTAAATTTTGAAAGTAACTTATGATACCATCAACAACCGAGTTCTAGAAAAAGGTAAAAAGAAAAAAGAGAATAGGTTGAACCTCCCTTTCTTGTTTTTCTTTAATCGTCATTTGTGCATCCCTTTTCCCTTTATATTTCCCCTTAAAATATCAATCTAGAATCGATAGGCACACACTTTGCGTGGGAATGGAATTGAAGGGAGGTTGCAGAGATTGACTTATGTACGCATCAACGATGACACACGCACACGCACCTAATCTGATTTGACGGTCTCGTACCGTCTCGAGAAGAAGGTACATGCGTACAACACACCTGCACAGGGACAACGCACTTGCGGTTGCGCAACACGACAAGGAAACGCTTGCTCAGTTCCTACGTTTTCCGAGAAGGCGATCTCGCTGCCTTGGAAGCTTTTATCTCCATCATCGCCTCGGCGCTATCTTCTCGTCTTCCCCTGCCGCGGCCTTGTTGCCGCAGACGATCGCCGACCACACGGCTGCTTACGCCGAGATGTCTCGTTTAGTGGAACGCTCGACACATCGCGGCTTTCAAACAAGGACCCCACCCAGAACAGAAATGAACAGCGGAACATGTGCCCGGCTGCAGGTGGTCACAAGTGGTGTCTCAGCTAATTAGATTCTAGAAAGAACGAGCTGGATGCCTAATCAAGAAACGCGGGGACTTTGTGCAACCAACTACCCAATGCCCAAGCATCATCTAGAGCTCGATCCGGCGAGTGGTGACCCGGTGCGACTCATGGAACCAAGATGAAAACAACATGCTGGAAGAAACGAACAAGAACAGAAGTAGCCTGGCCGCGATAACGAAAGCTCCCCTGCAGCTATAGGCAAACTAAACACCAAAACAACGGTACTACCAACCGGTAAATAATCTAATCTGATCCATACCACCAATCGATGGGACGAACAGGGGTATTGTATTGTAAATACGACGATGATGCAACAAACAAGCTAAGGAACACGAAGAAACTTGAGAGAGGGGAGGAGAGCTTGTACGTACGTAGGTGTTGAGCTGGCGGACGAAGGAGGAGAAGTTGCAGTGCTTGAAGTGGAGCGGGAGGAGGTCGCGAGCGAACTCGACGGGCTTCCACACCACGAAGGAGCGGCCCTGCTCCGCCCACGAGATCACCTCGTCCGTCGCGCGCTCCTCCACCATCTGGTGCGTCTTGGTCAGGAACGGCGCCGGCCCGCCGCCTCCTCTCCCGGCACCACCCTTGGGCTGCCCCGCCACCACCGTCGCGCCAACCATCTCACCACCACCACCACTGATCACACACAACTCTCAACTGATTTGCTTTACAGTCACTATACTAATTAAGTAACTGATGACTTGTGTATTTGTGTCTAACCAACCAAGGTTCAGATATCGACGAAACGAAGCTACTAGGATGAATTGCTGGTGGAGCTGGTTAGTAGGAAGCGGTGGTGGTGGCCGAGAAGAGCAGTAGGGCGGTGAGGAACTCCCAGCCCCAGACGTAGAACCCGGTGACGACCGCCCTCCGCCCACACGCCTCTACTCCCATGTAAGCTCCTCCTGCGCCGCCCCGCGCTCGGCTAGCACGTACGGTCGGGGAACCAGCTCCACCGCCACCGCCACCGCCTGGCTGGTCTCTCCTCTCCTGGTTTTTGCTGCCGGCTCTCTCCGCTGCCTATCGTCGTCGCTTGTTCGGGGAATCTCCTGGCGCAATTTAAAGGTTGGAGGTGGAGAAGCAACGCATGGATTTTCCGGGGTTCGTCGTGCTGCGTGAGGCGTGGCCAGGCAGTTGCTTTCCGAACCGGGTTGCTCTCTTCTCGGTCGCATGCGTTTCCGGTCAGTGTTGTGTGCTCAGCTCATCACGGCCAGCCGAGTCCAAATAAGAAGCTTCCCCTCCCGTGTCTCGATAGCTACTACTAGAGTAGTACTGCTAGCAGAGTCGTGGGCGCCGCGCTTTTCCCGTCGCCTCCCACTCCCGTGCGCCCATCCCACCGTGCACCAGCTCTTCAATCCGACACGTCGAGCCGACTGGTCCGCGGTGCGGCGGGTGCAGCGAGGCGTCCCGATCAGGGTGGAGGACGGCCGAGGAGGTGACGTCCTTTTTGGTCCTCGGCGCCACCGTACCCTATGGATGGCTTGTTCCAGAAATTTCAGGTGCGGAATTCCTTTCCGGACGCCGGGATGAGGCCAAAGTAAACCCAAAGGCGCGTGGAAAAGCCGGCGCGCGAAAGCGGACTCGTGTCCCGACGATGGCTTGCGGGCTTGGATGCACCACCACCCCCGATTTGTCCCCATCTCGCGGGGCCTCAACTCGCCTCTCGATGGATCGACGCACGTCACCCCCGCTGCTCAGAATCCGGACGGGAGAGACGTGCGCCCGTCCGCCGTCGAATTCAGCCGTGCTGCGCGCCGCCGCCGCAGGAATGAATCGTTCTCGTCGGAGGGGTGTCGCGCGTACGCTGATGACCACAGATATAACATCTCATCCGTCTTTGGGGTTACTCTGTTGGCCGGCTAGATCCTTTAAGACCTGACACGTTCGTTCGTTGTGGCGTGAAAACGGCGCGAGAAACAGGAACGCGATCGAAAATCAACTGATTCGTGCGACTAATCAACAGTCGTTAAGAGGCCTTGACATGGACATCCGCGGCAGTGACGCGCCGTGCGTCAGGGTGACGGCAGTTATAGGTGGACTCATGTTCTTCTGTTTGCTAACGAAATATACTACGAGTCACGAACCAATCTCAACGATGGAATTTAAATACGGAGCCTCCATACGGGATGGCACCGCGTGAAGTCGCCCTTATATACAACTCCTTGGTGGAGACCCCGATGATTCCGAGACGCTAATTCTAAGCGTATGTATGTTGCTGCAGTACGTCGACACGAGTACTGTTACACCAACCCCCACATCCACAGTTCCGATGCATCTGAAGGTTCTATTCTATCTTGTACCAGTCCACCTGTAGCTCCACTGCACCTAGCTAGCGAAGATGACCGCTCCGCGTACTCCCATGCTCCGACCCATGGATGGATATGTATGTACAGGCGGCTGCCGCCAAACTGCAAAAGGCGAAACAGATGGCGAGGTCCCGTCCCAGCCCTGGGGGTTGGTTGCTTGTCCAACTCGGTGATCTCTCGCAAGTAAACGCCTCACCAACTGAAACAAAAGCAGCCCACCCAGAGAAAAACGAGGCCGGGGTGGGGGAAGGTGGCCGTGTGCCTCACTGCGCCTCTCGTCTCGCTGACTGATGACACGCGCGACACCTTGCTGACTTTTCCCTTTTTCGGTACCCCCGCCCGCTTTACGTCTCTGAATCTGATACACCGCACGCATCGGCTGCATTTGCAAACCGCGATGCGTGCAGAGTTTGATGCGCTTGCGTTTGGTCCACCGGCACGGGCGGGCTGCTGGGAATCGTCAGGTTCTGCTGATCTCACGCGAGGATCCGAACCGGTTGGAGAAGGTTCATTGGACTGACTATATACTACTAGGCTGGGTGTTTGTCCTGCATTCGTGGTCGCTGGTCGCCATTGCTGAACGATTCAACTCAGTGACCCTCCTCCGCAGAGATACAACGGGAAATTTTGGACCGGGCTTTTTTTTCCCGCTACCTGCACTTTTTTTTCTCTCTTTCTGTTGCTGTTGCTGGTTCTTCTTTTCTTAGCCACCCGGTAAGCATGACTGTCTTTGTCCCCGCTAGAACTTTCACCGTTGTCCCATAAATCTTCACCCCTATCCATCTGAAGGTTTGCCCCTCATGTTTCCCTTTCTTTGTTGCAAAAACAAAAGAAGACCTTTCAAAAATTGTGCCTCCAGTACTAGTACCATTGTACCAACTCTAAACCCAACGAGACTTCTTTCTTCTATGGCCGAACGAACCATCTCACTAAAAGGCCCAGGCTGAAGCCCAAGCAAAGCTGCTTTAAGTTTCGCGAGTTTTATATCGGAGCGCACTCCGTGTCCTCCATAAGATGAGAAGCTACGAGGCCCATAGGGTTACCTCTCTGTACTCTACCCAGTATCTAGGCTTGTTAACGGTTATCGGCTAGGCCCAGGCCTTCGTATCTTCATGACACAGTAAGGATAGCGGGGAAATATTTGGTGCAATAGTCATATTCCGTGCAATTCGTGAAACAAAGGCATGCAGCCATCAGATGGCCATCGAGCGATCCAAAATTTGATCACCGAAGATTCTGAGATCCATTTAATCCATTTTTCAGGAAACCCTTTTGCACAACACTCCTCCCGAAACTCCCTCCGCAGAACTTTCTCCTCACCTGCCCCGATCGTTATCCGTCGGTGTTTCTCTCTCAAGCTCGTCGCGCCGCCGGCGCTAATTTCGCTTCCGCACGAGCCTCGTCACCAACTGTCACCTGACATCAGCATGGTTCTCTGCTCTGTCGTTGGGGGTTGTGCCAAGCATACGAAGCCATGCAGCTTGGTTGCGGCTCGTTTCCCTGGAGCTCCGCAATGAAGCCACTAAGGCAGATGCAGCTCGCTTGCAGCTTGTTTTCCCTCAAAGTCATACTAATCGTTATGCTCAAGAACCTGGCACATAAGATACGCAACGCCAAGCCACCAACACCATCAACCAAGTCGCAAACATCATAAACTTGCAGCTAGTGAATGGCAGACGTGGACATCGATTGCTGGGAGATGGCCGTTAACACAAGTCACAAACGGAATTGCAGCAGCTCGATTCGTCGGTTCTGAGATAGGAATAGATGAATCCTTGGGGACTGGGGCCGGCATGGATGTCAAGCTTGTGCCTCTGCGGCTCTGCCTGTTTCTAGATTGAGGAGGACGACGAGGATTTAGGGACTGAGGTTAAGCGGAGCGATTTAGGGAACATATACATTTGAGCGAGGGGTTATCTGAAAAGGGGGATTAAGTGGATCTGAGTTTCGAGTTTCGCTGGTCAAATTTTGGATCGCTGGATGCCGATCTGGTGGTTACATGTCTTGTTTCACGAATTGCACGGAATATGATTATTGCAACAGATATTTCCCCAAAGATAGCGGCACGTCTCAGTTCGTAACGATCTTCTATCCAGCCACCCAGGAGGGCCAGGACGGGTTTTGCTATCTTCCGGTCACCAATATTTCTTTTTTCTCCGGTCAATTCCCTTTTTGGAAAACGCGCAGGTCTGTCCGGTTGGCCGCATGCCACCTGTACACATGCTCGAGGACGGAGGACCACGCGGTGAGAAGCAGCGGTTTGCACCATCGGTATGGTGGGACCAATTCGTGACGTCATTTTTTCTCAAACAAAAAAAGTTCTACAATGCAAACCGTGATTTTAAATAGAAAACCGATTTCACCATCGTATTTAGCATGATAAGATCTTCAAAACTAGATCTCACTTACTTATGTTTCGACGATTATTTAATTTTTAAAAAATGTTGATCCAACAATTATAGTTGGTGAGCTAACAATACATTGTATGGTTAACATTTTCTCTTTGTTCATGTAATTTATTTTATGTAACATATTATTTATCCATAATTAATATTTTTATCTAATATTTTTTTTGGTTAAACATTATTTCTTACTTCTTTTTTTATTGTTCAAACATTTGTTTTCTCACTTCATTTTTTGTTGCTTCAGCATCCAATAATTGTTTTTAACAATATTCTTTTATAATTTGATTCTCACTTCTCATGATGGTGACTCAATATTATGTTTCGTAGTCTCACCATTTTTCATTGTATTTGTTTTTGTAATTTTTTTTCTTAGTCGTCTCCACGCACAGATAGCATCGATATCTATGAATTTTTGTTGTCCTAACACGTATGTAATGACATAGTGATCTCTCAATATTTTTCCAACACGTAGCCTAATCAATACACTAATGCCTTAACATTTTCTTAACAATTTGTTTCTCACCTTATTTTTTATTGTTCTAATATTTTCTCTCAACTTTGTGTTTTTGTTGTTACAATATTTTTTCTTAGCAGTCTCTATGCATCAACAACATCAACAATCACAAATTTTTGTTGTCCCAACACATAGGTTAAATGATATTTTTTAACAATTAGTTTCTTACTTCATTTTTTATTGTTCCAATATTTTCTCTCAACTTTGTATTTTTGTTATTACAACATCTTTTTTCTTGTCAGTCTCTGTGCACCACCAACAACTACTAATTTTTGTTGTTCCAACACATAGGCTAAACGACTCATCGATGACTCAATATTTTCTTTATAGTTTCTTTCTCACTTTTTTTGACAATCACTCAACACTATGTTTAGGTTTAGGGTTTAGATTTAGAGTTTAGGGTTTCTTTCTCACTTATCTTGATGATTACTCAACACTATTGTGCCAAAGAGTTAGAAAATTTAGTGTGTCAAAGAGTTGAAGAATTTAGTTGTCAAAGAGTTAGAAAATTTAGTGTGCATTATATTTATAGAATTTAGTATGCAAAGCATTTATAGAATTTAGTGTGCAAAAGAGTTGTAGAATTTAGTGTTTATTGTCACATGGTTTGCGCCCTAAAATCCAACATAATCTCCTACGGTGATAGAAATTATCAGCTCGTCAGAGATTTTAATTTATGGTGCATTTGTATAATTTTATGTGCCAAGAAGTTGTAGAATTTAGTGTGTCAAGGGATTGGAGAATTTAGTGTGTCAAGGAGTTGAAGAATTTAGTGTGTCAAAGAGTTGGAGAATTTAGTGTGTCAAAAAGTTGGAGAATTTAGTGTGTCAAGAAGTTGGAGAATCTAGTGTGTAAAGTATTTATAGAATTTAGTATGCAAAAGAGTTGTAGAATATAGTGTTATTATCATATGATTTCGGCGCTTATTGTCTCCTACGGTGATAGAAATTGTTAGCTCATTGGAGAATTTAATGTGCAATGCATTTGTAGAATTTAGTGTGTGAAGGAGTTGTAGAATTTAGTGTGTTAAAGGGTTAGAAAATTTAGTGTGTCAAGAAGTTGTAGAATTTAGTGTGTCGAGGAGTTAGAGAATTCAGTGTGAAAAGCATTTGTAGAATTTAATATGCAAAAAATTAGAGAATTTAGTGTTTATTGCCACATGGTTTGGGTTCTAGAATCCAATATCATCTCCTACGATGATAGAAATTGTCAGTTCATTAGAGAATTTAATGTGTCAACAACTTGGAGAATTTAGTGTGTAAAGGAGTTGAAGAATTTAGTGTGCCAAAAAGTTGAAGAATTTAGTGTGCAAAAGAGTTGGTGAATTTAGTGTGTCAAGGAGTTGAAAAAATTAGTGGGTAAATAACTTAGTAAATTTAGTATGCAAAGGATTTGGAGAATTTAGTGCTTATTATCATATGATTTGGACCCTTCGAATCCAACACTATTTTTTTTATACAACAATCAGATTTGTTGAGCCAATATTTTATTTGGATCATCCAATATTTTCATCTTTGTTGTACAAAAAAGAAAATGTTGATATAACAATCACATTTGTTGATTCAATATTTTATTCTAATCATCCAATATTTTTATTTTTGTTATATAAAAATGAAAATGTTGATAAAAAGTCATATTTTTTATCTAATATTTTATTTTGATAATCCAATATGACCAAGATATTCATCTATATTGTGCAAAAAGGAAAATGATGATACCACAATCGTATTTATTAACCGAATATTTTATTTTGATCATCCAACATTTTTTATTTATGGATCAATATTTTCATCTCAGTTGTATAAAAAAGAAAATTACATTTTATCATTACGTTTCTTGCAAAATCAGACCATACTTAACTATATTTTAATTTTTTATAAAAAAAGTTGGATTAACAAAATAAAAATATTGATCCATAAGAAAAAATGTTCATTCAACAAAATAGAATGGTCGACCAACAAAACAAAAATGTTAAGCCAACAAAGTAAAAAAGTTAATAAACAAGAAAAAATATTGGACCAACAAACAAAAATAGTACTGGCTGCGACCGGTGGTAATTTTTTAGTTCTGCCCATGAAGGTGTCAGCTTATATTTCTCTACTAACTTAAAAATTGGACTTGGTGAGTTGTGATGGTCGTGTTTCCTCATCCCATCTCCCACGTGATAGCTGACACCGACAATATTCATGAGAGATGAAAGAGAGAACAGGTTGAAGAAGATAAGCCTTTCACTTCCGCATTCTTCATCGATAACAGTAGTATTGCTAAGAACACACATGGATTTCTTTTTTTTGCAACTTCATACTATACTATTGCTACGTGCACCGTTGACTCGAAGAGGCAGGGTACTTCATTTAAAGTGTGACAATTCAGACTTAAGAAGAGTTAGAATATTATTATTCAGATTTCAAAAGCACACAACACATAGATTATAATTCTGATTTTCAGAGTATATTTTTTTAAGAAAATGTTTCATATAATTAAGAATTCAAAGCATTAAGACAACTGATTTATATTAAAACCAAGAGAGCTTAAAAGTATCTTATAACTTAAAAGGGTCCGGTCCAAACTATACGATACACATGAATTATCATTATACACTATAATCTGACTATGGATGAATTTCTTTGAACCTATGTTTGAATTGTTAAAACAATATATGTGCAATATTATCATTACACTTGAAAAATTAAAAATCATTCATTTCATTTTAACAGCCGTAACAACACATGGGCACAAGGCTAGTAGTTTGTTTATTTCATACTTATGCTTCAAATCCAAATTATGGCTCTACAAATATTTACTTAATGTACTATCCAACATGCTTGAGATTTAAATTTCAAATGTTTAATCGTTGTATATGCGACAACGCATTGTACACATATTGTCAAACATAGCATTGTTATAGTGAATTGAGTTGTACTACATATTATTGTAGGAAAATACAACTTATGTTTCAGCAAATGTTTTCTGTCTTATATATAAGAACAAAAATTCAAATACAATTTGCGTTACAGAGTATTTGTGTGGATGACTGGAAACGCATGTGTCATGAAATAAAATCATTTTGCGATAGCGCGCGGTAGCGTGTCCAAAGGTTTCTTATCCCTTCGCAGCAGGCATCATCTTCCCACTACGGCCCACCAGGGCTCCTCCGTCCTCCTATGATATCGTCCTCCTATAAGTGCGTCCATAATAGTTGGCATCTATAATTATATATAGATGAGCCTTAAAGATATAATAAAAAAAAAGTAGCACTTAGTACTGATACAGTTTAGATGGAACAGAGCAAGGTAGTGAAAAAGGATGAGTTTGTGTAGATAGAGTCGTGTCTATTCATGTAACTATAGGTACGCTTGCAGTAACAATAGCGTTTCTTCTGCTCCTATTATTTTATGCAAAAAGCTGACAAAAATCTGACCAACGCTATCTATAAATAACCATTGTGGAGGCCTAAATGTGACCTGCCAAACTCGGTCGCCACTCGTACCAATCGAATGATGTCGGCTCCTATTCTCTCTGCTAAGCCGCTGTCTCACTCTCGTCTCCTAGCAAAACGAGGTGAGCACCCACCTGATACTCCGTTGCTCTGTTGCGGATGCACCGCTTGTGATGTGTGTCACTGCCATCGATTTTCGAGTATAACACAACATTTACCTGTATTTCATTTCAGGACTACTTGGGTTCAGAAGGTACCAGAGGCGTACTTTTGCAACGAGGACAAGGATTAAGATGCTTAAGCAGCAGGATCTAGGAGGCCGAAGCGGCGCCGCCGATGGAGCTGGCGTGCCTCTGTACCTTGGGATAGACTTTGGGACGTCAGGAGCCAGATATGCTCTCATTGATGAGCAAGGAGTCATCCATTCAGAAGGGAAAAGAACTTATGCCCCTGTAAGAGCCTGGCTTCCTTCTAACTTCTGTACTAATCATCTTGTCCTAACGTGATGACTGTAAGGGAAGAACAAAAATCTGGAGGGAGTAGAAGTAGAACAAAGGCTATTAAAAAGCGTTGACAACAAAAATTGACGAATATATGTCGGTCTCTCTTTAATTTACTTTCTTGATATCACTGTGCTCTGCACTTCTGTTTACTAATGTGGTTGTGCGATCTTTGGTTGGAGTTGCTAGGCAGGTTGGCGACGCCACAGACTGGGCATGCTCATGGAGAGAGGCGCTCTTCCACCTCCTGAGTGATATTGCCCCCGTTCACCGGTCATCCATCTCCTCTATCTCTATAGACGGGACCTCAGCAACAACACTCATTGTCGACAGGTTTAATGCATCTTCTCAAATCCTCACATGCTCATCATATTGCCCCTCGCATATGAAAACTGCGATTTGGTAAATGTATAATCTCTATGCGAGCAGAAAGAATGGGGAGCTTCTAGCTGGACCTTTCCTCTATAACGAAAGCTCCCCGGATGCGCTGCCTGTCGTCGAGTCCATCGCTCCGGCAAATCACACAGTTTGTTCTGGCTCGTCCACTCTGTGCAAGCTCGTGTCATGGTGGAACTCGGAGGGATCGAGTGGGGTCGCCGATTCCGCGGTGCTGATGCACCAGTCGGACTGGCTGCTCTGGCTTTTGCACGGCCAGTATGGCGTTTCAGATTACAATAACACTCTCAAGGTACGCGATTGTTCATCTCGTGTAGATTTTTTCTGCTTTTACTCGGAACATGAACTATTAGATTGTTATGTTTCTGTAGTTGTCTTGTTGCAGGTAGGTTTTGATCCAGAGATTGACTCGTACCCAAGTTGGCTTATGTCCCAGCCATACTCGCACATGTTGCCTTCCGTCAGAGGGCCTGGAACTCCCATTGGTACAGTGAAAGATGATGTGCGTTCACAGTACGGTAATCACCCACTTCTCAACAAATAATCTTACATTGGTGGTGGTAGGAAAAATGATACAGTTCGGAATCGCTTGTCCCAAAGTCATCCATATGATGTTGAAGAGACTATATAAAGATCAATTTGACTGTCAGGTCTTTCTGAATACTGCATTGTCTGTACTGGAACGACGGACAGCATAGCTGCATTTCTTGCTGCTCGCACCACTGAACCAGGGAGAGCGGTTAGTTGAGTTTTAGTACTGCATAGAAAGTAACCCCTGTTTTGTGTTCCAATGCCTTATCAGTTACCACTATTAGTTCTTCATTTTCTCTAACTCTAGGTGACGTCTCTTGGCTCAACTCTAGCCATCAAGCTTGTCAGCAAAGTTCGCGTGGATGATGCCAGGTTCGGAGTGTACAGCCACCGACTGGATGACACGTGGCTTGTTGGCGGAGCATCAAACACGGGGGGAGCCGTCCTCCGGCAGCTCTTCACCGATGACCAACTAGTTTCATTGAGCGAAGACATTGATCCACGTGTTCCTTCCCCTCTCGATTACTATCCATTGCCGAAAAAAGGCGAGAGGTTCCCGGTCTCTGACCCTGACATGATGCCAAGGTTTATCATACTATCACATTCTGTGCTCGCATGGTCACTTCTCTTTTGGATATAACCGTGCATGGCGCAGCTGAAGTTCAATTGTACAAGCTCTCACCTTTAGGCCATATTTTTCGCCCAATTGTATTTCACATTTTGGTTTCGTCTCTGAAGGTTGCAGCCACGCCCCGAGAACGATGCAGAATACTTACACGGCATACTGGAATCAATCGCGCGAATTGAGGTCGTTGAATGCTTATGCTAAAGAAACATCCTCCCTATGCTACCACATGCTAATGCCAATTTCTAACATTATAAGCTCACCGCGTGTCAATATTTCTCAACTTGTTGGCAAATAACAGGGTAACGGGTACAACTTGTTGAAGGAACTAGGCGCAACGGCGATGGAGGAAGTGTTCACGGCAGGAGGAGGAGCGCAGAACGAGAAATGGACGGCCATTCGAGAGAGGGTGCTCGGCGTGCCCGTCCGGAAGGCTGAGCAGACTGAGGCAGCATATGGGGCAGCATTACTGGCGCTCATGGGTGCTACTAGGTAGGCTACTATATGCCATTTTTGGAAGGGAGGAGTAGTAGCCACACCGTGCCCAAGTCCTTACAAACAATTTTTTTTTGCGGGGACCTTACAAACAAAATTACCTGTCATTTAAACTTCTAAATCTCTGCTTCTTAATAAAACCGATGTAATCTTTCACTTTTTCTTCATTGGTGGCCATGATTGTTCACCAATAATCTATACGTAAAAACAGGTCTCGCTTAATATAAATGACGTAGCCTGTAGTATTTTTTATAGCAGTTTTAACGTCTTACTATAAAAACAAGGTGATCAATGCAGATACGAGAGAAAGAAATACAAATGCCATCTCCACTGGGCTACATAACCCGATGGTGCCCCCACCGTGAATCTGTCGCCAGTCACCACACGCAACCCAGAGTCTCCTCGCTGTCACACAAGGATGATGTCTCAAGATCGGAAGGCTCTTGTCTCTACTCTCCCGCCTTCCGCGCCGCCAGCTTCCTCATGTTCCATGGTCCTACCACATCCACCACCGTTAGTCGCCTGCGTCCGCCGGCTCTCGTGCACTTCGCCGGCCACGCCGCCTTCTCCACCACCGAAGCCTCCCTCGATGTCGACACCTCTCATTGAGAATTTTAGCTTAGTACCATAACAAAGCAGTTGGAGTTGCGAAATACTAACACAAAATTTCAGAGCTGAGAAATATCATCGGAGACTAGTTTAAGCTGGAACTTACCATTGCCGTGACGTTTGTTGTGCTTCTGTGAGCTGAGATTGCATTACCGAGAGGGAGTATTTTCTAAATTCCAGTCTTGCCCCTGCCCTCACATGTGCTTTCCTCTACGAACGAGAGGCCTGGAGTTGTATCGAACACAACACATCAAGCCTTCAGCCGCTGGAGACTCACTCACGCCGCCAATATTAAGCTATGTATTGAAGTATGTGACTTTAAACTTCTATCTATCAGCTACTTGTGGCATTATGCTTAAGACTATGAATCGGTTCAGACCATGTAATTCATTTTCTGATAACCAATCTTGGAATCGTGAACAACATATGCGTCATTTGGTTCTGATACAAGGTCCAAAAATGTCCAAAGATCATGTCAGAATCTCTCTTTAAAAAACTAATGCTGAACTATTATAGTGCTTACGTCCCGTGCTAAAAAAACTAAGGGTATCTTTGTCTTTTCCATTCCTCAGTCAGCTAAAAGTCATGGCAATGATAAGTTCCAGCTCAAACTAGTCTTTGATGGTATTTCTCAGCTCTAAAACTTTGTGTTAGTATTTTCCAACTCCAGCTGCTTTGTGATGGTATTGAGCTAAAATTCTCCCTCTCATTAGGCAGGAGGAGGCATAACTACGACGATGTCACGGTGTGCCCCGGTGATGGTGCAGGGGAGGCACGTGTTCGAGATCAATGGGTATAGCCTGCTACGGGGCCTCGGCATCGGTAACTGCATAGAGTCCTCAACCTTCTCTGTCAGCGGCCATGACTGGTGCATCCAGTTCTACTCGGACAGGAAGTCCAATTACCATGATGACGATGATTGCTACTACAGATGACGATGATTCTATGATGTGGTGGCACCGAGAGTTGATGTTCATGGTCACTAGCACTACCACATCTAATACGATGCGCAGCAGGACTTTCTTCTTTAGCAACACTACTACGCGGGCTTCCGTCACAACCAGCCACTCCGACGCCAGTTCATGCATATTGCTGGTGCGTGTCTCGCTAGCGCTGCATTGAGTGCAGGCCACCACGTGCACAACACCTTTCAAGGAGGTCCGAGCAGAACAGATCCGCGAACCAGCAGGCACCAGCGCCGTCCGTGCCTGAACCCGCGCAGTCGCGCTTGAGATTCTCGTGAGGTGTCATCATTGTTATATGTCCTACGTTCTTGGTAAATCCATGGTCTTGGGCTTTCTTCTTGATGCCAAAGAAAGAAACAAAAAAAAAATAGATCACATAACTTCTGATACTCTTCATTCAATGTCTAGGATGCTAACTACTCATAACCTTCATTCACCTGTACCGTGAGTTTGTTCCAGGTCACAGTTTATTCATTCATCGCGCCACCGTCCTAAATGCCCTTTGTCACCCGCGGTCCACAAACGAACAAAGGTTTAGAATTTATACATTCGTACGTGTGACATCCTTGCCCAAAAAGAATGGCAGACTAAACTAGAAAAAGTTATTAATATGATATTTGACAACATTCAATTTTTTCAATATTAAAGGAATATGTGCTTTAATTACTTTAGATTGCAGTCCGTCAATGTGAGATAATCAGATGAATCTTCTTCAAGATAGATTGCAAATATCCTTGAAGCCAGGTTCTTGTGAAGTTATCAAATATGATATTCTTACTGATGCTATCTTTGTCAAATTTATCACATGGAACATGCTGATACCTTTTTTCCTGACAACAAATCTCTATAATTAATGTTGAGAGGAAGCAACAAGAGTATTTTTTTTAAAGAACAATTTGTCCAATGAGATATGATGTTCTTCAAATGTAGAATTATTTTTATAACCATGTACAAAAAATAAAACTGATTATATAGCAATTGTTTCTTTAGTTTTTTTTACTTGGTAGAAAATAAATGTCTAATTGTAGTCTTATAGATGCCTAGCCTAATGTTAAGAGTGACTGTATATGCTCTTTTTCTTACGGATTTTCTAGTTTCAGTCGCCTGAAAGCTTTCAGTTGATTCTTTATTTCTTTGTGTTTTGATTTTTCTTTTATAGAATTTTTTATATAATAATTAGAAACTATTAGATATAGATTGGATGGCTTAAAAAGCAGTGACTGAAAGTTCCAATAACTTTCAGTCACCTGAAAATTAGCAACCCCTTTTTCTTACACTCAAATGTAAATGTTAATATAGAAATTATAGTTTGTTTTATTTGGTGAACTTAATTTATTGTTTTTTTAAAAGCCCTTTTCTTACACTCAAATGTAAATGTTAATATAGAAATTATAGTTTGTTTTATTTGGTGAACTTAATTTATTGTTTTCTTAAAAGCACGTAGCAACACACGAGTAATTTTCTAGTAGATGATACAAAAGCTGGAAACCTGAAGCAAGTGTAAATTGCCTTGGCACCCACCCTTCATTCACCTGTTAATTTCAGCACTCTCAGCATGTTCCAGAAACAGGCATCATTGAGCAATATATGGGATGATTTTCATTTGTTGGCAGGCCAGAGGGCAGGTCACAGGCTCACAGTACCGAGGCTGCAGTTTTCACGAGTGTTCGCCGGCGAGAACTACTGCTCGGTCGGCCGGAGCTGAGAGCGTGCAGGCACAGTCACTGTCTAAAGCTACAGCGTGTTTTGTCTCTGGAAGTCTGAATCAGGACACATGGTTTGATGTACAATGTCGTTATACTAGCAGATGACACTCATTTCCCACACCATGACACCGACTTACAACCAAATCAAGGTAAAGAACAATACATATAAGATAAGCGCGAGATGCCTCAATCATTAAGCAAGCAGAACCAACACTTGTGACGCAGAAAAGAGCAATGTAAACACCCATTTTACAGGAAACAAGACATGAGTATTAATCTGTTAGCAAGCGTTTATCACTCTAGTACTTCGTCATTATCTCTCCAACGCAATTTGACAGTGACAAAACACACGACAAGGCCAACAAATGGTAGGTCGGAGATTACCCGAGACAGCAAGCAGCTCAATTATAGTTCCTGAATCCAATCGCAACAAGTAATCCCCATCCGCCCACACGAATGTCACTGCCTTCACCACCTATACACTTGTGCCTGCCTCTAGCGCGATAGTGACTCGCAGCCAGACATAGAGCCATCAATGAAAGTCCGGCGGCGGCGACGGCCAAGATTTATAGGATCTCGTCGATTTGATGGGGTTCGGATCAACCTGGCCCCGCCACCGCAGGCCACCGGGTTTCCGCGGAGCACCATGCCAAGAACTTGCAACCCCGAGCGCTGTCAGGCTCGGACAATCCCTGCCTGTCTCGTCTCGGAACGGCCCCGATTAAAATTGACGTGGTAAATCAATCATGCATCAAGGTCGATTTGGTGTGGGTTTGACGGATGAGGTGACTGGGGCAGGTGAGCTGGTATCATCTATCTTCAAAAAAAAACGAAATGCCCGGTCATTCAGACTTCAGAGCGCGGTCTCATCCCCAGTGTCCACACGCCATTATTCAGCTGAGAACAGCCTGTTCTGAAGTGAAATTCAATCGAATTATTCGACGTACACAAGCCCGTACATGGAGGAGTACCAGAAGGAACCTGGATCGTGCGGGCGCTGGACCTACTCCGGAGAGGACCCATGAACGTGTGCTTCGTTCCGGGGAGACCAAAATCATGGCAACACAGTGGGAGCTCAACAATTTTGTGGCAGCATTATTGGGTTCGATAGGAGATGATCGGGCCGTGCCAACTAAGCAAGCAGTCCCCCTTCCCTGTCCTGGGGCACATCCCCGAGTTATGATCTCATCACTGGCAAGGGCTATCCGATGGATCCACACGCACTTCTGCTCCTGGGGTCGTGAACACAGGTGTCCTTGGCCCCAGGCACCACATTATCAGCCACATATCATTTCGTACATGGTGTAGCGAGACAGCTACGCCGGTTTCTGATAAACTTGTTTTCTATTCGCGGACGCGCATCTCTCTGATGAGACCAACTTTGGATAACATTGCTCAGGGAGTGAAGGCGCCGGTGCTCGCAACGTCCGCGATTCACAATGGTAACTGCTGAGAAAGTGTCCCCGCGTGAAGCAGTTATACGATGCGCGAGAACAGTAGAGGAATTAATTGGTGCCTCACCGTTTGTCAGCAGGGCGTGAGCTTGCGTTTTCACAAGCGAAGAGACGCCTGGCGTTAAGGAACCGCCTTGAACCGCACGGGCACGGCTGCTGGACATCGCTTTCTCACCCCACGCCCAGCCAGCCAGCCGCATGACCTCCTCAGATCGCCACAGGGGCCCGTCGCCCATGGGCGTTGCCCCCACTCTTGTCCTGCGCTGGGCAGCCACCACCGCCTCCGCTATATAAACCGGTCCTCGTCTTCTCTCCCCCTCATCGAAGCAGCAGCAGCTTTCCTTGGGCATCTCATCACTGAATCCTCACTTCCGCTTCCGAGAAGCAAAGGCAGCTCCTTCGGTCACAAGAAAAAGAAAGCATAGCGATGGTGGACGTGGATAACAGGATGGCCGGGCTTGCCCCGGCGGCTCACGCGGCAGGCCTCCGCCGCCTGTCCACCCGCGCCGCGGCGGGCCACGCATCGGCATCCGCGTCGCCGCGCCACGGGCTTCACTCCTTCCACGGCGTGGCGGGCGCCGTGCTCTCCCACCTCCGGGCCAACGGTGTAGCCATCCTCCCGGGCCTCTCCGACGCGGAGTTCGCGCGCGCCGAGGCCGAGTTCGGGTTCACGTTCCCGCCGGACCTCCGCGCGGTGCTGGCGCTGGGCCTTCCCACGGGCCCCGGGTTCCCGGACTGGCGCGGCCGGGCCGGGCTTCGGGCCGCGTTCGACCTCCCCCTCGCCGCGACGTCGCTGCAGACCGCGCGGGGCGCGCTGTGGCCGCGGAGCTGGGGGCCCAGGCCCGCCGACCCGGACCGCGCCCGCCGGCTCGCCCGCGCCGCCATCCGCCGCGCGCCGCTCCTCGTGCCGCTCTTCGACCGGTGCTACCTCCCCTGCCGCCCCTGCCTCGCCGGCAACCCCGTGTTCTTCGTCACCGACGACCGCGTCCTCTGCTGCGGCCTCGACGTCCTCCACTTCTTCTCCCGCGAGTCGTCCTTCCAGCCGACGATGGAGGTCTCATCCCCGCTAGCGTCGCCCATCTCTGGCTCGAGCACGTCGTACACGCGCCGCAGCATCGACGCGGTCTGCGGCGGCCAGGCCCCGCGCTGGATCGAGTTCTGGAGCGACGCCGCGTCCGACCGCCGCCGCCGCGACTCGTCTTCCTCGGAAGCCTCCACCGCCTCCTCCTCGTCGTCGTCGTCCTCCTCAAGCTCGCCACCCCGGAGGTCCACCCCTCGCTGGGTCGACAACTACCTCGACAACCTCGGGTCGGTGTTGAGGAAAGGTGGCTGGAGGGACAGGGAAGTGGACGAGATGGTGGAGGTGGACGCCTCCGGCCTCTTCGACGACGAGGACGCCCCGGCGCCCGACACCGAGGCGGTCCTCGACGCGCTGGTCCTGAAGACGGACCGGTGCTCGGACTCGCTCCGGCGAGCCGGGTGGACCTCGGAGGACGTGTCGGACGCGCTCGGTCTCGACTTCCGGCGGGGCAAGGACCGCTCACGCCAGGCCGTGCGGGTGCCGCCGGAGATCGCCGCCAAGGTGCAGCGCCTCGCGCAGGCGTTGGCGCGGTCGTGATCGTGATCGACATTGAATTCTTTGTTTACCATCTCGAATCTGAATCGAAACCGCAACTGTACATCTCTCTTGGCCCCATGTTCTCCCGCATTAGC
Source organism: Eleusine coracana subsp. coracana (assembly GCA_032690845.1). Lineage (NCBI taxonomy): Eukaryota > Viridiplantae > Streptophyta > Magnoliopsida > Poales > Poaceae > Eleusine > Eleusine coracana. Next base: position 50,277,060 of record CM064427.1, on the reverse strand, counting down.
GCGCGAGTAAATTAATCCGTGCTCATGTGCGTTAATTGTAAGATGCAGTCTCTCCCCGTAATGAGATCAGAAATTTTTCAGAGTACTAATTCGTTTTCAGAGTATTCTATTTTCTCATGGACTGATCATCATCGACTTGGTTTTAAAATGCTACGTGCTGTTGGATACCGTTAGCATGTCGAACCTTCAACAGTCACGGCGGGTGGGTGCTGATGTGTGCTGCTCCTCACCTAATCCGTTTGTATATCTTGCAGCGAACCTTCCTTGAATAGTTCGATCCGACAATACCAAAGGTGCATGCTACGAGTTGCTTGCACCAGTGGCAGTATACAACGACCAAGAGTTGTAGCCACGCTTCCACAGGCTGTAGTTGCACGAGAGCATGTTTGTGTTTCCTTTGGGTGCTGGGCATGAGAGCATACGTGCAACTGCTGCCTCCCAGTCCCAACATCCCCTGCTGTCACCCTTCAGCTGCTTTTCCTCCTTTGCGAGCCAACAAAAAGCTTTTGCAATCCCTCCTCCTTCCTCTCAATGAACGCTGATCATTAGTGCTGTACAAAGCCACACGGATTAACAATTGCCTCGCTAGCTTTTCGTAACCAAAAGGCAAGGAACATCAGCGGAAGCAGTTGGTTGGCCCATGCACGCACGGGCGGGGCGCGCTTCTTCGTTTCTCCTTTGCTTGCGCCACGGTGTACCCACCCAAAAAGAAAGGCTTTGTCCGTTGCTTTCGATGGGCAAGTCGCGTGCATGCGGTTGCAGTACAGTACAGCAGCGGGCGGCCCGTGGAGGCGTACTAGTACGTGAGAACAAAGGCTGGCGCGCTTTGCCTGTGACTGTGTCATCCGTCGACAGCTTTGGCGGTATCAATGCACCGGCGGGCGGGGCAGCAGGTAAAGTAAAGCCCGCGGCGTCGCCTTGCGGTTGGCGCCTGCCCACGCCCGTGTGTTTTTGTTCCATTCCGACGTGCTCATGGTTAGCTGTTGTCATGGGCACTGCTCCCGTTCTGAAAAGGGTGCTGAGACTGAGACGCCGCTGGCAATACAGTCTATAGCCTGACAAACTGACGACACTCGAATCGTTCGATTTTGTGGAATCGTCTTTCAAATTCATGGGCCATTCCCCGTTGGAGACAAATTTTTTTTTCTTTTTACGAGGAGCCCAAAAAAACGAAAAAGAAATGGGAGGAGACTTGGAACGATAACGTTGAACTCATTTCGTATACTAGCAGTAACTGCAAGGACATGAGAATTACGTATTAACTAACTATACATGTTACTAGTAGATACGTACGATCTTTGAGCCCCAGCATCAAACAATGCCCCCCTACCTTTATGCAGACGCATTCAGGCCTTATTACCCTGTCGCTCCACTGAACGCAGCTTGTCTTGGAGCTCTTGGCCTCGCTTCACCTGCGAGACCACACGAACTGACCTCCACCTACCGTCGTAACGAACATGGGCACGCGGAAATTGTCGAATTGAAAACCAGGCCCCGTGGACCTGAACCTGAACCCCGATCAAAATAAATAGTCCCCGGTTTCAACTGTAGCAACTGACAGGTTATCTTGCAGCTAATTTCAAAGTCCACACTCCACATAGAGGCATACTAGGCATCTTCTTCCGTGGTCCTACTACGGCACTACACACCGCCTACGACTCTTCCTTCGACGCACAGTTCATTCACACTCGACCGGTTTGTTTTTTCCCAACACCGTTGACGCAAAGAGAGGGCGCAACACGGTTTTGATTCGGCTGTAAAGTTAGCTCGAGTTTTGGCTCGCTTGCCTGGTGAGGGAGCACATACTGAACAGACTATAATTCTACGCACTGAACAGCATCAATCCTTAACAAGACTAGTATTAATATATATCTGTATTATTCAGAGTGGCACGTACAGATGTTGCTGGCAAATTATAGTTGTCACGCCGTGTACCGACCTCGGAGGACCACACTCCCTCCCATCAAAGTGCCAGTACCTGCAAGTCGAGCTTGTACTAACTGGAGCACTCGTATTAGAAGAAGTATCCGAGGCGCGTATACGCCTAGTAATGTATGCGCAAGATGCACGGCTGTGCGTGCAGGATATACGTTTTCCGTACGTGCACGGGCTGGGGTTGTCGAGTACGTCTGGCTCGTCTGCTCCCCAGGGGGCACACCGTGATGCGCAGGAAGAGTTTGTTATGTATACAGCGCACTGAAAGCGGAAAAGGCCACCGTTGATGCCTGGACCACACCTGTTTGTTTATGCGATCGTGCGCCCCGTAACTGCAGCCGTGCAGCTAATAATCTCTATCTGATCCTAATCATCCCATGCATGGCCTAATCGTGTGCCAATAGCTTATGAATGGTTGGCCGAGGTATTGTTGCGGGAAGCATCATCAGACGGCGGAACAGCACCAGATCACCCGTGCCGGCCCAATATTCGCATTGCCCGCTTTATTTCCCAACGAACGGCCGTGCTATGTTCGTGGTACGGACGACATAAAATCGAAGGGAATCACACACCGTGCGCACGTAACGTCCGTTTCACCTAATTAACAAGCCGGTAGACGCCGGCCGGACAGGAGATCGGGGCTGGGGGATCCGGCGTTTGCATGCCGGCCACGTCGCTCTCACGGCGGCAAACCAAAGCAGATAGAGAGATCGGATCGAGATAAGCAAGCTGCCGATGACGACGTACGCACGCTGCTGCGGCGCTGTAAAGCACGCCCCGCTCGCGGTTGGCACGTACGGCGTCGCGTGCTGCTGGCTGGCTGATCCAGCCGGGGCTCGCTCGACGACGCGCCACACGGCGGCAGCCCGTGGCCGTTTCTGCGACGGACAGCAGCAACAGCATGCTCCTCCTCTCGTACCAGAACGGCAGGAACGCCTGTGCTTCGTTGTTGTTTTAATTTGCTTCATTCGAGTGTTTGTTTTCGTGCCCGTGCACGTGCTGGAGGACATGCCAGGTACTACTCCCGACCCGGGCGGTGCCGGAATGATTAACGGCGTCGTGGCTGCGCATGGACGCTGGTTGGTCACTGGATCGGCTGAGTAGGACGCGCACGACAGCCGGAGCCGCGGCAGGTGTGATTTGATTCGGTCACAGCGCGGCTTTGTCCGAGCTTTTGGGGGCGGATCGATCTGGTTCTTTTGTTGGAGCAACCATGGCAATCGCTAGCGGCCGACTTGCGTGCAAGGCAGGTCTGCCGATGCCCGTGTTCGCAGAAATTTCTGCACGCGGCGTGGTGATGAACTGACGATTGCAGCACCCGCCGGTGTGCCGAAACGGATTATATAGTACTACTTGAACCGCATTCTGTGGAGTACTACCTCGTGGTTTCAGAAGCTGGGACGCTCTGAAAAGATCGATGTGTTTTGCACTGGGGTTTGAGCCTTTGAGGACACTAGGAATCTCTGGAAAGGTGTAAACAACCATTCCATCTCGGGCCGCGTTTCACCGATCTGCGTCCCCGAAGAGCGGCAACCTCACCTTGTCCGCTGCTCGCTGACAGGCCATGTCTCCTCTACCCCGGCTCGCTCGAATCCGAGGCCGATGCTGTGTCGCCGCCTCCTCGACCCAATGGTTTACAGTCAGTACTCCGACCGGCACCAACAAATCCGTGATAGGGACGGAAAGAGCACCTGACCCGTGTCAATTGTCGTAGCAGTACCACTACTACCCACCGATTCGTCTCCCCGGGCAAGAACGTCCTCCGACCAAAACCTCCATGTATGCATGGTCCGTCCCATCATGTCGCTGCGTAATCGGGCAGTCGTACGTTATCTGTTCCTGTTGTGCACGTCCACCTGTGTTCTCTGGCCAAGTACCCGAGCTCCCCTGGTGCGTCGGTTGCTGGTGCTGGGCGGCGTGAGGACTGAGGAGTCACTCAGTCACATGCGTGCTCGGTGCTCCTGTGCTCGCCGGCATTATCTTCGTGGACTCATATTCGCGCCGGTCAAGTGAACGGCGACCAAACAAATTAAACCGATTATTATGCCGGTTAGTCTGACTTCTGAGGAGGGCGACGCGACATGTGCTCCGAGTAGAAGCGCGCGGCGGCCGTGTGTCGTCGTCTGCGCAACGGTCGTCGGTCCTGTCAGGTCGACCTTTCCGTTCCTACTACTACTGTTCGCGAGTACGAGCAGAGAGATCAACGGAGCCGTACGGTCGGTGGAACACGCGAATGGAAGCCTTGTAAATTTCCGACTGGCTCCACATCATGTGATGCCGCACGTGGTCTCGACCGTTGCCTCCGCGCCTTGTCACACCCACACGGACACGGTCGCACCGCACCGACGCGCACGCAGGAGCTCACGTGCGAGTTGTACGTCTCTCGCGTGTTGCCCCGGTATTCACGGGGCCCGAGCGTTTTTTTTTATAAAAAAAAACTGGGGCCCGAGCGTGTTGGCTGCGCCCTGGGCAATAGGAGTAGGAAATGTCGCACCGCCGGCTCGCTGTGCCAGTAACCCCACATGTCAGGGGGTGCAACGTGCCACTGACAGTTGCTGCCGCGGCGTTCAAGCCATGCCTGTGACTGTGCCGCGCTATATCCACCATCCGCCATTGGGTCCGCCGTCTGCGTATCTTTTCCTATGCTCATCGCTAAAGGCTACGGCGATATAGGGCGCACAACTGCCGGGACACCTGCTGCGTATCGAAAGGAAATGTCACGTCATGGTTTCCTCGTCTCGCCGCAGCGCGACGCCAAAGTCGTCGAACATTTATCGAAATGCTTTTTGGCACAAGAGATGTGACGTTCAGGCAAGGCAAGGATCCAATGTACAGCTCGCTGGCAAGGATCTGCTGGAGTGTACTGCTGCTGTGATAAGACGCCGTGAGGATTGCTTCTGAATATTCTGTGATCCGCGGCGTTTTGCATCGCGCGAGGGCGCAGGAGTTGGCCTGCTGTATGGGCCAACTTATACCGAGCCCATCTCAACGGGCATGTGGGTTTCCTCAACGATTTTATAGCCCAGCTGCTGGAAATCATACACCAGGGTAATGCTGTCCAAACGGGCCACCTGGCACAGCCTGGCCCAAGCACACAAAGGCATGGCCCGATACATTTCAGGCCAGCACGGCACGAAATCCTTCTCGGCCGTGCCGTGCTGCCCGTCGTGCTGAGCTGTCAGCCCCCGGCACGGCACGGAATGTGGTAGCCGTGCCAGGCCGGCCCATTAGGCCTATAAGCACGCAAGCCCGTTGAGGCCCACGAGCCTGACGGCAGAGAGGAGCTTGCCCGCGGTGTGTTGCGAGCCGGCGGAGAGGAGCTCGTCCTCGGTAGCAGGCGACGGAGGGAGCCTCACCCTTGGTGCTTCGGTGGCTCGGTGGCCTCCACGCGACGCGACAGCAGGCGATGGGAATAGGGAGAAGAACAAGCGGCGGGGAGCCGGGGACGAGCCGGGGCGCGGCGGGAAGGGAGGCTGAGGTGGCGCGGCAGCGAGGGAGGCCGAGGACGGCGTGCCGCGGGGCGAGGGAGGCCGGGGCAGTGTGCCGTCAAGGGCGAGGGAAGCGGGGGTGGCGTGAGAGGCATGCGCCGCGGGACTACGGGAGCCAGGAGCGAGGTGTTTGGCTGGATTTTATACTTAGGGTTTATAGCAGGCCATACTCATGGGCTGATAACAGGTCGTGCTCATGGGCCATTTTCATGCCTCATCGGGCCGAGGCTAAATGGGCCATGCCCGTGCCACCCGTCGGGCTGTCCCCTCGACCCAAGCACAACCCATAATACTAGACCGGGTCGGCCTGACACAAAAATAAATGGGTCATGTCGTGCTTGGGCCGGGCTAAAATTTCATGCTTCGGGCCAGCCCACTTGACACGATCCATTTGGACAGCACTACAGCAGGTAATTTGCATGGTCCATATGAGTGAGGTGATGCTCCAAAAAAGAAAGAAAAAGGAGGAAAACAAAGAGAAAAAAAAAAGAGTGACACAAATAATACTCTGAAGTCTCAACAAATTCAGTACATACAACAAAGACCATCATGCTTCATGCATGACCAATGACAATCTGAAGAAACAGATTAATAAAAGTTGGAAACATATATACCAACATGCCATATACTATTAACAAGGTTTGCCTCTTCAATTACACACAAGGAGACACACATATATAGTTTCATACAGTAGATACTACAGCTAGCTATCAGATACATGGATCGTCGTCAATCCGGGTGCATGATGTTTCTTGGGTCCCATTAATCTACTTACATCGACCCTCTAAAGGCTAAAGTCATCCAGAGCACTGCTATCCGATGCGCCAGGAAAGATGCACCTCTACACAAACTCGGAGGACTACTCGAATCTATTCTTACACCTCTACAGCTTGTTAGTTTCTGATGCTACCAAGCACTACACAAGCGGCAGAATGGAACTAAGTAAACTAGCGGCGCAGTGATGTCTGACTGGCTCTGCTTACCACTGGTTCACGGCAGATAAATTATGTACACAACACAAGCGCCACCGAAGGTTTGGGGCGAATCATCTCCTACTCTTCAATCATCACCAGGGACCGGTTAATGTTCTTCGCAGGCACAGCCGTTTCTTCCGTCCGAATGGATCCTTCAGCATTTCTGGTATCTGCCAGTGGTAAAAAGAAATTGCAATCAGAATCAACCATGCAGACAGTTTACAAAATTATTTATCAAATTGATACTGTATTCCAATCATGTTCTGCAGCCTACTCCAGATCAGCCAGAGTTTTTTTTTTGCAAGAAAAAAAGCCAAACAGCTATGTAATTTAGTTTATCTAACTGATCAGCAAGTTACTCAAGCTATCCATAACTACTACACTTTTTTTGTGACTTTGAGGGAAAGCGATGAATACTTTCCTTGAATTCAGATATGCACCATACTATGCCGCATGGAAAGTGTTATATGAACGAGCAATGGAAAAAAAAATCCTCATAACCTTATGAATTCGAAGAATAATAACGAGACATATTTTAATTTATGTTGAACTAATTATGCTGGAATGAAATGAATTCTGAAACATTAAACAATCAATCTGTGGAATTGAACAAGTCAAACGAAATTCCTACACTACTATGCCGCATGGAAGGGTAATGAAAAAAAAACCCCTCATAACCGTATGAATTCAAAGAATAATAATGAAACATATTTTAATTTATGTTGAACTAAATATGCTGGGATGAAATAAATTCTGAAACATTAAACAATCAATCTGTGGAACTGAACAAGTCAAACAAAATTCCTACAAGATCACAATTTTAACAAATGGTTACTCCAGCAAAAATTGACAGAATTCCATTTACCAACATTCCAGCATGACGTCAGAATGTGCTGAAGTTTTATCATATTTTGTTTCAGCAGTAGATTGTATGTATGTCTCTAGATAAGAACCACACAATTTTTTGGATTAATCCTCACAATGTGCTGAAGATTGTTTCAGCAGTAGAACCTGTTTTGTGTTGCAGCAATCGTTATTTTGTTCACACATACAAAAGATAAGTCACAGATTGTATGATATTTTTTGGGATTAATCCTCATAACTAATGGGCCGAAGTTTTATTATATTTTGGTAAGTCTCTAGATATCCAGAAACATTTTAGCAATAATATTCCCTTTTATGAAAAAGAAACATTTTTAGCAAACCCTAGAAAACATCAGCTTGAAATGTAAGGCCATAATATGAAAGCAATTACCTCATTCTTCTGTGATTCCTTCATCTCTTCCTGCATGGTGAGGAAACGAATGATCAGTTGTATGAGCATATTCTAAGAACAAAGATACGTGCCTGTCATTAACAATATCTAAAACATCAGAGGCAAACTTAGCCACTGAAAACAGGAAGGGTGAGCTGGATATCCAGCCTAACCATATGCTGACAAATGTTTTGTTCTGTGAAAATGTTTGCTAATAAAGGATGTTACATGATTCACTAACAGATGCTTATATTCGTGATATATCCAAAAATATTCGCTGTCGAATTCTTTCTTCTATAGTGCACTGCCCTTTTTGATGGTTCTTCGGCAAAAACAAAAAACAATCATGATTCAATTTGATTAATCATAGATAGTACGGTCTACCATCTGAAGCTCTAGTGATCTCCTTGAAAATAGGTACTGGTATCAACATGTACAAAATGAGCAAAGAACTAAATAAGAAAACAGTGGGGTCTACCATATGAAACTTCCGATTTCAGAATGTCTAGGAGAATAATCATCGGACAGAATGTACTAAAGTTAATAGCATATTTGACATCTGGAACAGCAGAACATATAGAAAGGCTACCTGTTTCCTCTCCAGTTCCTTGTTCAGTTCCTTGAGTTTTTGAACTTCAGCTTCCAACTCCATTGTATAAGCCTATGCAAATAAAAAGAAACTGTCACTGAAACAGGAAATCTAAGACAAGTGTCTGCTTCTTACAGAGGCGCAAGTACAATAACCAGGAAGATCATGCTGCACTGGTCAATGACTCTGCCTGTACTTACAACTGCTAAAATTAACCATGTAATGATTGAATGAACAAGCCCATAACACTGAGTGACTACTGTAGATGAATTTGGCAATGTCTTATTTTCAGCTAAGCAAGATTGGAGTAACAAATGGCTTCATTAGCGATACATGCATGAATTGAGAACAAAGATTAGGACCTGTTTGCGCGCCCGGGACCTCGCGGCGGACTCCCTGTTCTTGATCATCCTCCTCTGCCTTCGCTCCACCACTTTCTCCACCCCGGCGCCATTCCTCCTCCCTCGAATCATCCCCTCAAACGAATACGGCAGCGGCTCATTCGGCGACGACAGGTCGCCGTTCCCCCTCCCGCCATGATCAAGCTGGTGCACCGCCGTTTGCACGGCCAGGGCGCCGCCTCCCATCCCCGGCGCCCTCGGCGGCATCAGCCCATTTCCCATGGCCAGATTCCCCATGCCGACCGGCGCGAACCCCAGCGCCGCCGCCGCAGCGGCGTCGTCGGCGCCCGGGAAGCTCCCGAAGAAGGGGGCGCTATTGGGGGCCACGGGCACCGGCCGCGACGGCGGCGGCATGGGCGGCAGAGCGGGGGGCGGTGGCGGCGGGTTCTCCCTCACGACGCCGGCTTTGACCAGGAACTCCTCCAGCGTCATCTCCCCGAGCGTGGACTGGCGCTGGTGGGCCTGCTGCTGCTGCTGCTGGCCACCGCCCGCCGCCCCTTCCTGCGGCGGCTCGTCGCGCACGAGGTTGCGCCACACCTCGTCCACCGTCTTGGCGCTGAGCGTGCGCGGCAGCGTGAGCGACGAGCCCTGCCGCTGCAGCGGCGCCGCCGCGGAGCCCTGGCCCGCGGCGGAGGCGCCGGAGGCCATGGCATGGGTCTCCTCCGCCGTCCAGATGTTGCGGAGCAGCTCGTCCATGTTCATGGACCCGAAGTCCTTCCCGACGCCGCTGCCGCCACCGCCGCCGCCGGCGGCGCCGCCGAGCGCGCTCTGGAACTCGTCGAACGTCAGGGAGTACACCGACCCCTGCCTCGCCAGCGGCGCACCGTCCGCCGCCTGCGGCGGCCGGCGCTGCGACGACGACGATGACCCGCCGCTCTTGAACTCCATCGTTCCTCACCTCTCTCTCTCAGGCTCTCAGCATGAAAGCAAAGACGCGACAAGGAGAGCTCGGAGCCTCAAATTAAATCACTGCCAGTCACATGCGCTCCTCGGAAAAGGCTCGAGGACCCAGGTAGCTAGCACCTAGCCGCTAGAGCATGGGAGAAGAGGGGCTGGGGTGACTGGCGAGGAACGGCGCTGGCGCGAGGGAAGCGGATGAGCCGTGCGACTGCGAGCGATGCTACTGCGAGCGGCGCCGCAGGGGATCCAGATCGTTGCGGGGGTGGCGCGGGAGACCGGGAGTGCTGCGTCGGGTGCGGTGAAACGTGGCGCGCTCACGCATCATGGTCTCACCCCACGCGACCGGTCAACCAACCAGAGCGAACCACGTGGAGGCGCGAGCTCCGTCGGTTGTTGCCATGGCGGCATACGGACAAAAATATCCTCCACGCACGGGAGGCATGCACCGCGTGCTCTGTGACTGCCATGTGGGACCTCTCTTGGCTTATCCTTTTGTGGGCCGGTTTTTTATTTTATTTTTCCCAATGGGAACAGGGGGTAGGTTTCTCTTGCCTTCAAAAGAAACGCAGGGTTTAATCAGCAGACCGGATGATGTGGTGTGTTGCTTAACTTTTGCTTATCTATATTCTCGAGTGCTCCAACTTTTATTCTTTGTTTTATATATTTTTTAGTTTTTAATCAGTTGAAAGTTTTTAGTTAATAGTTTACTACTTCGTGTTTATTTAATTTTTTTATAAGATTATTTATATAATAATTATAAATTATTAAATCTAGATCGAATAAATGACTGAAAATTATCTAAACTTTCAATCCTAAAAATTAACAAACACTTCGTTTTAATATAAAAGATGGCAGCTTCAGTCAGGGACGCCGTCCTCGACTAAAAAGAACGTTTGCGATTATTAATCCGTCCTACAATCATTTTATGGGACACCTGACATGAGACAACAAAATATCCGTCGTCTCCACACGAAACGTCGTTAAACTCTTCATTGGTCTCACTCGCGGACAAATAAGGGCCGCTTTGCTGGCGCGAGTTTTTTGGATGAGATGGCGACCACCATGACTAGGGACCGATTAAGATTGCACACAAATAGTATTAACCGAAGGTAGATGCCGCTCATACCTCAGGCGTGGCGGTGAGACGGCGACCTCAACAATTGTTGTTTTTGGCTTGAGCATTTTTCCGCACGAGATCATGAAGAAGAAACAAAAGTCAGCCAGCCAGTCCTTTTTTTTTCTCCTTTTTGAAGTTTCGACAAAAGTAATTATGTGAGTGTACTGCACTAGGGGGATCAGTGGATGTTGATGACGCAATGTCCGTCGTGTCAGCGTAGTTCCATTGCTTGACACCTCCTCCACCATTGGGCCCTATCCTACACGAAATAATGAAACATACAGCCCATGTGCTTTCCGGACCAAACATCATCTCAATCAAAAGTCATATCTTGTAGAGTTATCTTGTAGTATCGGCCTTTACAGCGAGATTGGGCTTTGCACGATCCAGTAGGGCACAGCAAACCCCTTTACCTGCTGCAACTTTGAAGGACCGTCAAGCTGCAGATAACTGCCAAATTATGACAGTAGGAAACAAGGTTCTGTTCTGTTCAGCGAATCATTAACTCTTCAATGTAGTACTAGCATAGTCTTGGTCATTTTTTTTTCTGTGAAATGTTCCAATAAAGTACAAACTTGATGTCAGCAATGTTTCAGGAAGAAAACAGTCATTTGTTGAAGAAGTACTCCACTAAAGTCGATGATCAATCTACAAGTTTCTATCCAAAGTCAGTAAGTATACAAATTATGACAGGTGTCCAGAGACTAAGCAAAGCACAGATTAAAATGCCATCAAATGCGGCAACACCACCTGTCAACCAGTTACAAACGCACGTAGCACAAACCCACAATGAACGGGTCTAACTAATGTCAAAAGTACCTTATCCTGCAAAATGGTTCACTAGGAGATAATGTAAACTATGCCAGCAAGACGAGTGGAAAAGGGTGTTCGAGAACCACCAACATTCCAGATGAATACCACAATGTTCGCCAGCAAGCCCAAAAAGTAGTGAATTCTAGCAGCTCAAAGGAATTCATCAATAGAGTGACTTTTATTTTACTGACCCTGATCCAATAGATATGCATCGAATTATCGAAGCAATGATTCACCCAGTTATCCAGCAGATTGCAAACCCCATTACAGCTAATGAGAAACCAGGAAGCGACACTGATCAAGTCAGTACTCTCCATTCCAACCTACTTCCTAACAATGTTTAAGTTGCCAGCATGGCGATACAGGAAAATTGATGGATACAGTCATACAGACTTTCATTTTTAAGTTCACAGGATATTCTTCTTCTCCCAACACATATATTTATTTTTTGGTTAGCCATGAATAAAAAACATGTATGTCTTTTTTTATTAGTCAAAGATTTTAGCGATGTATCTAATTATGTGCTGATTAAATTTTAGTTGGCTAAAATCTAACACCTAGAGGATCCAAACATGGGCTACATATGGCGCTGGCATAGGTGCATCTGAGTGGCCTCAGCCTATGAGTGTTAGTTCAAAGGCGCCGACACCTGGATTCGTGCAAATGTTCTTTGGAAAGCAGCAACTCATTCAAGAGCTAAATTCTTTGGATGGCTGGTTGTAGGGCTGTTCAAAAGCGGAACCGCGGCTAAGAAATCGATAGCATATTTTTACATACAAGTTACTGTTCATGTGCAGGTTTGCCGAGCGATGCCGGTTTAACTGAACCACCGGTGAACCGGCCTAGCTGGTTCTATAGAATGTAACTTTGCATAAGCGGTTTGGCACAACTGACATTTACAGTCCCGTAAGGACTCATAGAAATACCGAAATACCGAAGTCGTCCCATGAGTGGATGTATCTGCTAACAAGAGGACAATCAAAACACATGAAAAAACTGCTACATCACTTTTGCTTGGCAAACCTGGAAGGAAAGAGGCAGAAGATTTCTTACTCCTCCATCACGTTGGCGAACTTGGTCGTTAATGAATTTCGTAGCTACGACTGCCTCTATACTAATTAGTTGCCTGCTTGTTGCATGGTTAACTCAACTTTCTATCCTTTTACCCTTTAGCTTGTTTCTCGTTTGGACTCTGTTTATTATTTGGTAATATAAGAAGCTCCTGCCAGTTTTTTTTTTCTTTCAAAAATAGATATGCACCGAAGCAACCAGTTTATTAATTCCCAGATTGTCATCCTCATATATCTGTAAAGCTAAATAACTGCATACACCCATAGATAGCTACACCCCCTCTGATGGTGTAGCTACACCCCCTCTGATGATTGTTAGATCTTGATCCGATGGTAAGCGGAACAGGGTGAGTAACTATCCACGGATGTATCTATAAAACAGTTCAGCATTTCCACGCGAATGTAATATTTCAAATTCGTGAAACACGGTACACTAATGCTGAAGCATGTGCAAGGTAGCCAGTAGCCACCATAACATGTTTCTAAAGACTACAAACAAAAGCGACAAAGCCGCACGGTCCTCAGCCTTGAAGCACCTACAGCCAGGCAGACACTGCTCTGTCCTCGGACATGAAGCTTTACTGTCCGCAGGAATTTGAATAGCACTTCATGTGATGCATATCAGCTTTGGTGCATCTCCATCACAGCCTCACAGTACCCAGCTACAAGGTTGGCCAGGTAATAGCTCATGATAAAGGAGGCATCAATCATGCACATGGAGTGTATAAGCATTCCTCCTTGGTGGCTCCATTTTCTTTTGTCCCCTGTTGGAAGAATCAAAACTAACACAGAACAACGCTGTACAGCTGAATTCCCTCAAAAAAAAAAAAAAAACTGTGCAACAGAATGTTGTGATAGTGCAACTTTGGGAAATTTGCGCCCGTGAGTTTCTGGCCAGAGTATCGGTACTATGCTGATACATGTAATAGATATCTGAACTTCACCCAAGAATTGATGTTGAAAGTACAAACGGATACCCCAGTCCTGATTCCTGAACATGACAAAAGTCTTGATATTAGGAGCATAAAAGAATTGTATTTGGAAAGGAAAATTTGGAGAAACCAGAAGAAAATAAAAAGCATATGTGCTAGTATTGGAGAAATTTAGAATGCTGTAGAGTCTGCATATTTCTTTTTACAGAGAAGTTGAAATAGATTAAGTGTAATTTGAGGCAATATATAACCGTATAAATAACTGAACAAGGTAGTCTTAATCTCGAATGTGAATGGGCCATATTTGCATCACAAGCATTTTTAAGTATACCCTTGAAGTGCCTGACAGGTGGAATATGTTGCAGAAAATTCTGTGATTTTGAATATTTTGATGATTTACGTGATATTATCAACACAATATACTCCAATTTCTTTTTGTTGTCGTGCATGAGAGATAGTAAGTAGTAACCCTGATGATTTTATATGGGCTGAAAGAATCTTGAACAGTTCTCAAGAAGTGCGACCATGGGGTGGTAATTTCTTTTTTGTCAACATACTATGGTCTTGCCAACTAGAACAAGAATAGCACAGTATAGGTGCTGTGTAAGGGTAGCTTAAATACAATTTACTAACAACCGAAAATAAAATAAAACTTCAGCTTCAGTGCACAATAAGCATCTGAATGAAACTTACTCAATTGCTAGAAAGCATGGCAAGTGAAGCAACCACTCAGAGAACTTATTTGGCCATTCTTGCTACGCTGTGGTGTCCTTTTTGTTTTTCTAGACGCTTTTTCATCTTGATTTGCTGTCACTGCATCAGGGTCGCGCATCACCTGTGCTTTCCTTTGAGCAGACCTGAGTGTACTAAAAATCTTGTCCAGTGAAGATGATCTTTTCTTCTCAAGCTTTATCTGCTAGAATAGAAGTATGAATACAACATAGGATCAGCTAGATAACAGTAGTAAAGAATGCAGCATGTAAGGTCAAAGTAGATGGATTTCTGCAAATAGTCCTGTTCAGGTTGTGCTTTTTATTTCTTTGAAAAGGTTATTACATTCGACAGAAATACAACCACCTCTAACCTCATGGTGTGAGGTGCATTGGTTGACCTTGTAAGGGTGTGTATGGATTTTCTTCTCTCAATATAAGGAAACACAGCTATCCTGTGTGTTCGAGGAAAAACAAAAGGAATGCAGCAGCATATACAAGCAATACAACCATAATCACAAACAATAACATTTCTGCTCAAAATGAGTTAAAATTGCGCAAGCAGGCAAAAGATAATTCACAAAAATTTAGAACATGTAACATACCACTAACTTCTGAATTGCTGCCTCGGCTTTTGCTTTTTGAAGACTGTCCCATACAGTAACTTTTGCATCCTCTCTCTCAACCCTTTTGATATTATATGTAGAAGAGTTATCAGGTTTCACAATGGCATCATAGTACATTGAAAACTAAAAACAATAGTCAATAACAGGTAAAAAAAAGGAATCATTGCAATATTAGAAAAGATAAACAGTAGACATCAGGCCACAATATATTCTGGAAATTAAGCTATGCGTATACTACTATAATGATCCAGTGGCTCCAAACAATAAAGATATGCCAAAAGAAATGCTCATCAAACAACATAATAGCTGAGTTTGTAGTGACCCCTTACTTGGATATACACTTCTTTTCAGTAAAATCCCATGAAGATTTGGACTCCACTGTCTTTTCCTTCCACTCTACTATGTTCTTTGAATTCTTGTTAGAGGAACGTGTTACATTTTTCTTCGACCACCGAGTTAGAGTCACTCGATCATCCATCTGCACATCCCTGATCTCAAGATCTGAGAAACATGTCTCACTCTCTTTGGCTTGTTGAGTCGACAGTGAACGAGTAAACAAAGGCCTGGCGTCGGGTGAAGAGGACCTACTTAGCTCTGGACTAGTTTGAGTTGCAGCATCTTTCCTCGAGATTATAGGACTGCAAGTGGTGGCTGAATTTTCTGTAATAGCAACCTGTTCATCTGACCAAGAAATCAAACATAGGTACCATGTTAAGATTTACAGAGTTTCAGAATACAGCACATACAGAACAGTATGATACATTATATATAGATCTGCTGCAACGTAGGATCAAATCAGTTATCAATGACTTAGCTAGTATTTCCAAAAGGCCTATTCCTTTTGTAACACAATTATTGAGGGACTTTCATGTGTTTCTAGCTTCAGCAAACAGAGGATTCCTTTCTAAATTTACAAACTATATACCTGGACACTGACAATAAGCTCAAATGTGCAATACTGGTACTGAATGTGTACTCTGTGCATAGAAAACAATGACAAAATAGTAAATACCTTGTATAGATTCTTGGGTGCTAGGCAGTGATGCAGATGACTCGGCCGCAATATCTAATCGCCGGCGGACCCTCGTCGATTGAATAGCATGAGACCCACCATTTGCTGGATAAAATCTCCCACCACTTCCAACGTCGATTTCGTTCACAGCTGCTCTACTTGGATATTTTACAGTAGTATATTTCCCACCACAAACATGTTCAGGCATCAGAACTCCCGCCACAAAAGGAGAATTTGCTGCGAATTGTCCAACTCGTCCACTGTCAAGCAATGACATCGATGAAGAAACAGATGAATACTGTCCAGCAAGTCTTCCAGGAGGCCCCAGAGGACCACTTTTAGACTTTGGTCGCCGAACATGAGCAGCCGAGGTTCTTCCGTGTGCGTCACTGGAATTTGGACTGAAGATCCACCTCTCTGCATCCTCCCATTTTGAAGGCAACGCCCTTCCATTACTGTAAGGAAATGCCATGCTGCTCCCTGGGTACCTCCGATTTCCTTTAGAAGGATGTGGCACTCTCTCAGAGCTCCACCCTTTTTGGCACCCCAACACTGACGAACGGTGCCGTGGATAGTTCGGAGTTCCAGGACTATGGAAGAAGTCTGATCTGATGTGTGATGATACAAGTCCCTTGTTCATCAAACCCACACCACCAACAACGAAGCTAGGCGAAAATGAGGCTCCATTGAACCCAGGGCTGCCAAAGTCGAGCGAGGCTGGTCTCTGTTTCGACCCCTTCCTACCAAGCAAAAGAGCAGCCTCGGACCGGTACCGATGGTTTTGGCATTCTGTCGAACAATATATGAGCATACATTTCACAAGAAGATAAACAATACAAGCAGATACAAATTTGACAACCTTGTGCAACCAAACCAATGGCAGAATTCAAAACCCAATACCTGGGGTTGCACGGCCTACCAGGGTCTTGGCCGGTTCTTGTACTCGTGCCCACTCCTCTTCCCTCAGCCCGCATAGAACCTCCTCGTCCTGCCTCTCCGTGTAGGCTGCAGATGCTTCAGATAACAGAAGCTCGTTTTAAAGGACAGTGAAGTTGCTATCAAACGGATTGTGACACTAGTAAGGGTACAAAGTCTGAGCTGTTTACAGCGTCGTGCTTACCATTGGAGGAGGAAGTGGCCAGCCCATCTGTCTCCAGATCTGTGTCCGGGTCACCATCTGGGCGCACGAACCCGGCCAAAGGCTGCAGCCAACCATCATCTTAGCCACTCAGATTTAGCCAATCCCAGTAGGAAAAGAAACAACAAAAGTTGAAGAGAATCCAAGGGTGCCCATTTTCTCATGTCAGAAAAAAGCGCCCCACTTTTCTTGGTTAGGATCTGAGAGTGTGATGATGATGCCTTCGCTCAGGTCTCAAAGTTCCGGGCCCTCATGCTTTGTCTCAATTGCTAGGTTTACTCAGCAATGACTATTGTTTACTAGTAATCTAGAGCATTGTACTACCATTTGATTCTTCCATCGCATCAAAATAGCTTCGTTCTCAAAAGGTTGCGGTCACCTGGGACAGGCCATGAGCTATCAAGATCCGCATGGCACCATCATGCTACTTGCTGCTGGTGAACATCTAAAAGGGTTCAAAATTTCAATCTTTTTTATCCTCAAAAGGTGATACCAGCTCACAAATTGGAGATTTTTCTTCCTCATATCGCTGAATGCATCGTTTTGATTGGGACAAAGGAAAAGAACTCCGCCATGATTATTCTGAACGAAAACACACACACAAAAAAAAAAGTTCAGGGGCTGAGACCAACCGAGTCGCAGCTGAAGGAACCGCAGCAGCTGCTCCCGCCGCCGCCCGTGGAACTCGGCGAGTAGCCGTCGTCCGCCTCCTCTCCCCACCGCCGCCGCCGCCGCCGCATTGGCCCCTCCGGCGCCGACACCACCTCTTCCTCCTCCCCCTCCAATACGCCCCGGAATCCGGACCCGGAATCGCCGCCGACACCCCGCATTCTCTCAGAAAAGTGAAATTCCTCGGCCGCTGAACTCGCTCAATCGCCGGCACCAGCGCCCGTTGAAAGCGGCGGGTATGGCAGCGAGGGCGGGCCGCGAGCGGTGTCGCCGTTTAATAGATGCTGTTGCTGGCGCGGATTGCGACGTGGAGGCAGGGCAGCAGGGTATCTCGAGGCGGGAGGGGGGCGCTGACGAGAGGTGAGGTGAACTGAGCTCAGGAATGTCGCGTGGCGATTGGATTGGCTGACAGATTGCGGATTAATTTGGGAGGGTGGATCGGCGCTCCCGCCCGTGCTGGTGCAGTAGCGTGACCTGTGTTCCTTAATTAGCAGGGCAATGCACCCAGACGGAGCTGTGCACCATCCTGTAGAAGTTAACCCAACAACAGTACTGGACCGGATACTAGTTAATGTGCTCTTTTGGTCCTTTTCACTGCTCCAAACACTCTGCTTAGCTTCGTTGGCACGAGCAGTTCACGAGTACTTTGTCAGGAAATGTAGTGATAAACTGGTTCAACTGGACAGCATCAGCATTCGGTACGAAAATCGTGCGCCAGAGCCAGCCATTTCGATGATTATCAAATATGGACCATCAGCACCGTAACCATCTTCCTGATCCCGTGTCTAAATAAATGTATAATCAGCACGCCTGAGACGGCATTTAGCTGAAACGGTTGGAGAGGTACAGCCAGCTACCCTGCCGCGACAAACAATGGCCATCATCAGATGACGCCGTGGTCCGTGGAGAGTAAAGAAGGAGGAGTTCAGCGCCCGGCAAGACGACGAAGGGCGTGCGGTGGAGTCGGTGGCGGACGCGCAGCGCGCGGTCCCCCTTGGCCCTGCGCATCCGGCTCCGCAACAGAGACGCGTGCTCCGCGCACATGGACACGACGACGTGAACGGACCTCCGCGCTCACTTCGACACCCTCGCCGCACGGGTTACGGGTTGCCATGATCGGCGGCAAGACACGAGGCGATTTTTTTCATTTTTTTGTTAGGACACGAGGCGATTCTTGCCAACAGATGGCGTCCTGTTTTGTGAAGTGGGAGAGCGCATCCACCAGCATCCTTATCCTGTACTCCTGCAGTCAGGCTCACAGCGGACATGTTGATTGAAACGCACTGTTTTCTAGAGCTACTACTATTTGCGCGCCCAAGATTATTAGCTGCCGACAGACGCCGTATTTCTGAGTTGATACGGTTCATCGAACGTGTCACGGAATTAGGATATGCCTGCAAGTCTCGTTGGTTGCGCGTAGTAGACTGGAAGGTTCCTAACAGATCGAACCTCACATCGGAAGGATATCACACGCTTCAGTTCGTAGTGACACCACAGCTAAAATAAAAGTCCTTATTAATAATGGTTATCCTATTGAACAAAGAAGGTCCTGTGCTGCAAAAACTATTTTCAGAGCTTGTGCCGCACTACAACCTCGGCTAGCTGCAATCTCCCGTGAACGTATGTACGAACCTTACCAGTCAACAAGGCAACCTCTCGTCTCATCAATCATCATCAATGGATATATGAATGTAATGTCCAGCGGGCAGGGCACAGGGCAGGGTGTGCAAGCAAGAGCCTACGGCACCCGTCTCTGGACCGATCTGCTAGTCTTTGGTGCTGAAGCGACCCGTGAAGCCGACACCTGCATGATTGAGTTCAAGTAAGGCCGTGACAACAACAGTCAACTGTACCGTCCTATCTCACGACCCTTCAATTTTGTCACATGGATGTTGCGCGCCGAAGCGAGGAGAAAGAAAGTTCACCTAGTACGACGCGAGCCAAGCGTGATGAAGACCGTTGCTGAGTGAGTGACGGATCGCTATTGACATGTACGAACTGATGCTACGCGATCGGCTGCAGAGGAGTGGATAAGTAGAGAGACAGCTCACAGCCTCACGTCCAGCTAACCAGCCGCCCGCCGCTGCCCTGTCCGTTTCGTTCAGTGCTCCGGTCGAGTGCTCGGTAGCAGTCGCCGTGGAGCCGCGTCGATGGATCCCAGCAGCAAAGAGATCGTCTTCGAGGTCGGCGATTTCAAAGTATACAAGGACGGCCACGTCGAACGTGCCAGCCGCGCCCTGTACACCGTGCCCGCCGGCTTCGACGCCGGCACCGGCGTCACCTCCAAGGACGTCGTCATCGACGCCGCCACCGGCGTAGCCGCACGGCTCTACCTGCCGACCACCGACACCAGCGGCGCGGTGACCACGAAGCTCCCGATCCTCGTCTTCTTCCACGGCGGCTTCTTCGTCGTCGGCTCGCCCGGGCACCCCGAGTACCACCGCTTCGTCAACTCGCTCGCCGCCAGCGCCGGCGTCGTCGCCGTCTCCGTCGACTACAGCCTGGCGCCCGAGCACCTGCTCCCGGCGGCCTACGACGACGCCTGAACCGCTCTGAACTGGGCGTTGTCCGGCGCGGACACGTGGCTGTCGGCCCACGGCGACCTCGGCCGCATCTTCGTGGTCGGCGTCAGCGCCGGCGCCAACATCGCACACAACCTGGCCATGGCCGCTGGCGTGAAAGGCTTGCAGTTGCAGGCCTCGACGACACCGCCGCGCATTGTCGGCGTGGTCCTGCTGCACCCTTCCTTTGCCGCCGAAGAGAAGATGGAAGCAGAGGACGAGGAGTTCAGTCGAGCGAACAGGGTCAGATGGGAAGTCATCTTCCCCGACGCGAAGGGCAGGCTGGACGACCCGAGGATTAACCCGATGGCAGCTGCCGCGCCGAGCCTGGCGAAGCTGCCGGGAGAGAGGCTGCTGGTTTGCACGGCATCGGGAGATCCCAGGGCGCCGAGGGGACGGGCGTACCGCGACGCCGTGCGGGCCAGCGGCTGGCGCGGGAAGGTGGAGAGGTTTGAGTCGGAAAACGAGGGGCACTGCTTCTTCGTGCCTAACCAAGGCGGCCGAGAGGCGATTAAGCTGATGCATCGAGTGGTTCGTTTCCTTGCTGGCCATTAGACTGGTTTTGTGAGTACTCGGATTTATCGCCCCGTTTTAAAATTGTTGATGCTATTAATATTTTAAATTATATTTGAATATTCATCTTATTCACAATATTAGTTCAAACGTATCTCTATCTTTTACAGCTTATTATTTAAGGTGGCATCGTCCGTCCCTCTATTTTGTCATATGTAGACAATATGTAAATAAAAGAACATCATCGCTCAATCCGTATCTGGTTTGATGTTATCGCTCCCTCTCAGAATCTACAGCGTTATCGTGTTCGAGTCAAGCTATACAAGACCACGAAAACCACATGGCCATAAAACGAAATCCCGGATGAGGTTAATGACTATCAGATCACCGGGACCCCTAGTGCTTGTATCTCCAACTCCGGCCTAGCCCCGTTCTATTCGAGTACCAAGTGAGCACCTAAACACCTCTCTTATCCTGCCATCACTCAGGTGGCCCACAACACAAGGTGGCGTCGTCATCGAGTCTACGATGTTTGTACAGTTCCGTTTTGCTATTTTCAAACCACCCCTAACCCACCCGTAGCCGTCAATTAGAGCTTCAGCACCAAGCCTAAGCCATGGCAGATGGCAGCGTGTGAAGAAGACGACCGCTACCTCTACATTTCTCTCCGTTGCTCTCTCTGTTATTCTTTTCTCCTCACACGGGACAGCCCATCCAGTATGACCCATACTAGATGGCCCATACTAGATGCGACCAATAAACCCTACAGCCCATGAGTTAAATTACACACCTGATTTACAAGCCCAAAAAGACTATATAGGTGAATCCTCTAAATGAGTTGTATGTTTTCAGGGGTGGATATATATTTTCTAAAGATATTCAAATGAGTTTTAACTGAATATTAGAGCAGTCATGCATATATTTCTCTCACAGGAGTAGTCAATTTTCAATTTTCCGATGATAATATGAAAACTTCAGTACGTCCATTAATAGTTTTTCATATTCACTACTCATATTGTACATTGTCTATGGTTATGATTTGCCTGGTAAAGTAAAAGTAAATTTTGTATATATCTTCTGCGGTTTATGAAATAAGTGCTCATAATGCATTATCCCGTCATTCAGTTTCTTATATTAGATAATTATTTTTTAATGGTTAACTTAAACCACAATCGGCAGGTTACAAAATTGCTGCTTAGTGTGCTAAGAATGCTTTGTTACACAGGAGTACAGGACCATTGAAGCATGGTTAACAAAAAGAAAATATAGGTGAACTTTCTCCGTTGTGGTTATATAAGTGCACTTTATTTATTTAGTTATATATAGGAGAACGTTTTTGGTTCTAGGTGCTTAAATTTTTTTATAAATCTTTTAAAATTTGTAGCAACGCATGGATACTTTGCTAGTCCCTTAATAGATTCAGTGCAGTCGTCGGTCGTCTACAGTCACAGTTTTGGTATCTGCAACTGTCAATTTGATGTTTGCTTATGAAATTTTTGAGTTTGAGTTGTTTTTGGATCATTTCTGATCATTTGTAGAATGACTCCTATTTTGATTGGATCTCATATTGTTAAAACTTGTCATGTACTACTGTTAATCCAAACTCGTCTCTCTTCTGATCACATTGCCTCCTCTCGCCTTACCGATTCGGATTGTTGGATCAAGCTTTGGTTTTGCTAGTCAGATGGACGTGGCTTTGGTTTTTTTCTCGAACATACAAGAGAGCTGCGTGTCTTGGTACTAAGGAGAACAAAATAAGATACAAGATTCGGTCCAAGTGTTTACAGGATTACATTCACGCCTGTTTTTGTGGATCACTACCCAGTATCGTATCCATACAAATCAGCTCAGTCACGGTGGCCTTGTTCCAGGTGTGGCTTTGGTTTTGCTGAGTCCGATCAGACTAATCATTGGTTTGGGTCATTTGCACGATTGCCACTGATTTGGTATATAAATTGTATAGTTGCCATTAAAATTTTGAGCTGGTATAGACACTCTTTGTTTGCTTACGTGGCAGCTAGCAATGCCACCAGTTTGTAACGAAGGGAAGATGGCGTCTTCACACCTTAGATTGATCGATCTTTGGATATTTTTGCCCTTAAATTTGCTGAGAATCACATCGGTTCTATCAAGTATCACCCTCCAACCAGGTAACCACCGCATAGCCTTCTCACCGGTAGCTCACCACGTGCCGCCGCTTGCTACCGCTCGATGCCGCGCCCAAGCCACCTGTGCTTCTCCAGCCGCACGCCGCCACCACCGCCTGCTATTGCTCGACGTGCGCCCAACTGTGTCACCAAGCTGCACCCTGTGACCGCCTGCTGCCGTGCGCGTAGCTACACGCCGTGCCGCTGCAGGCCACAACTTGCCTTGCGTTGTTGCCGTGGGCCAAGCCGCACAGCCTGCTACTAATCATTGCGTAGTACGCCGTATTTCTTGGCATGCATTGCTCTCTTCGCGCCATGCTGCAGCTGCTCGTCGTGCGCGTCGCCAGCTATAGGCCCGTAGCTCGCCGACTCGCCGTGCGTCGCTACTAACAAGAGGCTTGCGTTGGATTCGAGCAAGGCACGAAGGAAGCATACAACAAGTTGGGTTTGGATGTGCGATAGAGTTTACATAAACATCATTCTATATCCACTTTATTTTCCAAACTAATATTCTGATTTTTTTTAAATTTCTTGAGCCTAGCGGAGTCCATTCCGGTGGCATTTTTGCCCACGGCAAACTTTTAGTGACTTGGCAATCGTGCAATTATCCCTAGTGGTTTATAATTTAGAAGAGAATGATTGAGAGATTTCCGTTTTGCTTGTTTCTGATGGTGGATGTGCACTGGTGGTGCTGGATTGGAGCTCGGGTTTTTTGGCAATGGCCGATAGAAAGATGCCGTCGAGCAAGAGAAAGAGGAAGGTGTAAGAAAAAGAAAATGATTAGTTTAATTTGGTGGCAGTGGGCTTAATGGGACAAATGTAGAAGTAGCCCAATCCAACTTGACCTTTTATTTTCTTTTACTTGTTTTGCCAGTAAATATATGTATTTTGCTATAAAAAGGTAAATAGTTTATCCATATCACGTCACTTTCTTTCTTTTCAATCTTTTTACAACTAATATTTGTATTTTCTCCTCATAGACTATATCCTATTCATTTTTTGATGCTATAAAACAGTGAGATTTTTATTCTTTCATACATTAACTTACATTCGCGCACACATGATTATATATTTCTTCGTACGCATGTCAGTAACTTATGTCGGCACACTTTATTCAATTCTTGTGTCACCTTTTACTTTTTAGTTTACTGCTAATCACCGATCCTTCTCTATTCATTAAAAAAAAGACAACCTAGAAGGACTAGGTATTTTTTCATTCAGGAGAAGAAAGAACAAGAAAATAAATACCCAAATTCGAGATAGTGAAAGATCGAATTTGGGGGACTAGGGTGCATTCCCACACCTTAACCGCTAGTCAACTGGGACAAACCCAGTTCCCTCATATAGCCTTTTTCACGTTAAACTTAGAGTCTATCGAATCCTTTCACATTAATGTGCATGTAGTCATGACTCATGAGTCTATATTAGATAGATTTATAAATGCTCATATTGAGATTGGGAGTACAAAGCCACGTGTTCATATGGATCTTCGGAACTTGGCAGCTCAACATTTTGCTTGCAGATCCAGATCATTTGCAGGCCAGCATTGTTCCACTCCTGGCCAATATCGCAGCAGGTCGAAGTATTGTTCTGCTCCTTGTCAAGATCTCTGAATAGTTTACTTCATGTTCTTGGCCGTTCCGCTCCTGGTCAATATCACATCCACCATATCTAGAGGGTGTTGTGTTTGCACACCGAGGTTGTTGTGCGCGCGTTGCGCAGGCCAAACCATGGACTTTTAAAAACAAGCATAAAGAGTTTATATATTCTTAATCGCACAATCTCCTGGCTCATGACACCATATTTGCCGTGAGCCGCTCACGGTATAAAGCCAATGACACCTCTCAAACGGCAAATACCTTTGTACCGTGGCTAGATGTCGTGCACACGGCACAATCTATACCGTGGGTCGGGAGGACCGATGGCAAAAAGGCTATCAGACCGTTAGGGTTGATGGCCGAGGCCACTCTGTGCCATGTGTCCTCTGCTATGACACATGGCACAAATTGAATCTGTACCGTGTGCCCGCTGCCAGGAGGGTTGATTCATAGTATAATGTTAGACAATGGACATTTCGATGTTTCTATTAGCTACATTAATATATACTCTTACTATGTCCTTTATGCTTATTTTGCACTCAAAATTATTTCTTAGTTGTGTCGAGAGATATTCTCGATAGTAGATCTAGGTATACGTATGAGTATGAAAGATCGATGGACACACAAGACGCAAGATTTAGACAGGTTCGGACCTCCCGGAGGATAACAACACTACATCCTGTATTCTGTAGTATATTATTTGGGATGATCTCTCTCTTCTATGAGGGAGCCCCTGCCCCTCCTTATATATCCGGGGGGCAGGATTTATCTGGCAAGTTTCCTAGACGGTTACAACAATATTTTCGACTAGGATTCTACCTCTAACTTTCCTTATATCTTCTTTCTAATATGGCAAATAATATCTCCATAAGGTATCCCGGATACATACTACCGACAGTAGCCTCCGAGAGCTTTGCAAGTGAGTTCTTGATCTTCAATTGCTTGACTTGTACTTCTTCATGAATATGATTGAGCTTTTTCATTAAGTATAGTAACGAACTTGTAAAGGTCTTCATAAATTTTAAAGAATCTTCAATTAATTGATGTGCCAAATAATATCCAAATATGCCGAATAAAACAACCTACTAGGTGTAGGTATAGCCCTCGACTCAGAAGATATTTAGTTCACAAAATATCTTGTGAGTCAAATATAACACCATACATAAATCTGGATCTATCACTCCCTCCGAATGAATCGACAAAAATACTTTATATTGTAGTTCTCCAAGATATGTTTTTGCACTCTTTTCGACTGATTCGACATGAAGTTTTCGTTATGGTAGCCTCCAAGATTGGTTCTACCACTCTCTCCGATAAGTATAATTAATAATAAATCCGAGTGATATTGATTAAGTATAACAAGTATATCAGTCCCCGGGCGTGATTCCAAGTAAACAATATCAATTCTTACAGGACTCTCCAATATTGAGTAAAATCATAAATCATGGTCATGATAGCCCTTCTGGAAATAATTCCAAGCGAAATCATGAGTAGTTGATCATGGTCGAGTGAACCAATGACTCGGCGCTCCGTGACCGAGTGATCCAATGACTCGGCGCTCCATGACCGAGTGATTCAATGACTCGGCGCTCTGTGACCGAGTGATATCGACGAGATAATTATAATATAAAAACACAAATAATGTAATTTTATGTAAAATTAATATAAAGCATTAATGAAACAACACCTTTAATATCTAAGTCTGTTGGATTTCTGTTATTCATCTAAGGCCTATGTTTGCTTAGAGTACTGACAGAAATAATCGATCATATAACCAACAGATATAAAAAACAAACAAGGTTCATTAGAAGAACGATGTGCACGACGATTTCGATAAGCGACATGAGCCATGGAGCTAGACTGACCAACTTAGGTAATAGGAGTCAGACGGGCAACTAAGCAAAACAGCTGAACTCCTTCTAATACCACTTATGTACTGCTAAACTCATTCGGCCAAACACGTACGAGTCAAAATCAACCGAGAAAAATTATTGACCAATATTGTTAAGGTAAAAAGATGAGTTTAAAAGAAACTCAAAACGATCACAATAAGATGAAGAACCTACGACCTTCAAATTGAATTGGTAGAATACAAAAATTATAAGTGGAACTTAGTTTTGATATTTGGTGAGTCGTAGACGAGCTCTCGAGCATATCACTGAACCATCAAGGCGATAAACGAGTCAGCGAGTGACTTGTTGTCTCGAGTTGCTGAGTGATTGTGTCGCCGAATGATTAGTCGAGTCGCCGAGTGACCGGTGGACGACGACATTGATCAGTGTTGTTGGTAACACGTTCCTCTCAGATGTAGGACCGCTATCTTCCCTAGTGTTGTCGCACAACTCGGTCAATGCAAGCCCGAGGTATTCGTCACGACCTGTCCTTCGGTTACCAATAATCACCATGCAGCTCACGTATGTGCAAAAGAAGAAAAACATGATTAATATTCTCCACTATTTAGATTCACTAATGTATAAAGAATAGAATAACAACCGAAGGAGTAAAAAAGAGAAAATATTCCCATAAATCTTCACTGATTGGTTAGCGCATCGAAACAATAAACAAAATAGAATAAGAGAGTCAAGATTTTTCCCTGCTCACGCATAACTCGGACTCCTTCCTTGTGAGACGCGTAAACTTGGATTCAGCTTTCAAGTATAGTCATCGTATGTGATCCAGACTCGCTGAGGATTTTGTCGCTTGATACTCACCGACTCCTCGGGCGTCGATTGCAGCAAAACAACGTAACACAGTGTCGCGCATGCAGCATCGCTACTATACGTGTATGCCGCCTCGCCCGATGGAGTTGTTGCCTCCGCTTGATCGTTGTCGATAAAGATCTAACTTTTCTCAAAAACTTGCTATCGAACTCGACAAGTCGATCTCCACGCCGCCCCTTTCTGGCGCGCCAACTGTCGAGAGATATTTTTGATAGTAGATCTAGGTATGCGTATGAGTATGAAAGATCGATGGACACACAAGACGCAAGGTTTAGACAGGTTCGGGCCTTCCGGAGGATAACAAACTTACGTCCTCTGTTCTGTAGTGTATTATTCAGAATGATCTCTCTCTTCTATGAGGGAGCCCCTGCCCCTCCTTATATATCCGGGGGACAGGGTTTATATGGCAAGTCTACTAGACGGTTACAATAATATTTCTGACTAGGATTCTATCTCTAACTTTCCTTATATCTTTTTTTTAATATGACAAGTAATATCTGCATAAGGTATCCCGGGTACATACTACCGACAAGTTATTTTTAAATTATACGATTGTATTCCCTTTTTTTTTATTTTTTATTAGTTGTTAAAATTAATATATGCTCTTACAGTGGACATTCGGATGTTAGACAGTATAATTGTTTATAAATTATATGCTTATAATTATAATTGTGAAATAAATTATTCTTTTCAGTCATTTTTGCTGAAATCTTCAGTCAAAAGACACATCATATTATTGATCGAAAGGTATGAACACGGGTCCTTGATTTCATTTAAAAAAAGGTGAAATATGTGGGATTAGAATCATTATATAGGTTCTATATAATTAAATTCCTAAAATCCATATAATAAAAGATGGAATACGTATTGTTTCTTAACCTGCAGTAACGCACAAATAATTTACTAGTATTTTATTAAAGAGTCAGTAATGCCTAAAATTTTTAGTGACGAACCTCACTACATTATTAGTACGAGTGCTTGGGCTTTAAACATTGCAACCGAACAGACTCTTAACTTAGGATCAATATATATATGTATATATATAGCGAAAATCCTATTCTACTCCCAAGTGTAGTTACTCTTACACTAAAAAATTCATCTTGAGTATGTGTTTATATCTATTTATCATTTTAAGTATTTATATATACTTAAAACAAGATTTTTGAGAATAATAATCATAAATATTTTTGAATGATTTTTTAGTTATAAGCATATGAATATATATCGCATTTACTACTATATAAAGTGCGTATGTTATCCCAACAAAAAAAATAAGTATATCCACATACCATCTAGTATAACTACATATTTAATTATTAACTATATATAATATTATTGATATTTTTTACATGAAATATCATATTTGTATTACCGTTGATGCTTCTTAGTATACCAATTTATATGTCCAAAAAGTAATAATTTTCACTATTTTTTACCATATTCTTATCATATATATATTGATTATTTTTACATATAGTGTCGTTTAAGTACTATGATGCAAAATTAATTGAAATAATATTAAAACATGCACAAATATGAGAAGTACCAATATGAAGCCTAACTCACCATATAAAGAGGGCTTTCCACAAGTCTATGACGTCTACAAGACACACTTGGACCTACGTAGTATTTTTTTTTTCTCGAAAACGTAGGACAACTACGCTTCATTGCATTAAGAAGAAATTAGAGGGGATGAAGCCCGTTACAAGTATTTTAAAGGCTACATGCGCGCCTGTTATAAAACAAAGATCGACCTGCTACACACACATACACTCAATCTTCATGGAGCAGGGCTGTCAAAAAGGATAAACCTTTTGCTCGAGCCAGCTCCGACATATATCTTTCCTCACCAGCCTGCACAAGAGCAGCAACAAGGCTAGGAGAAACATCATCGAAAACACACCTATTCCTATGATTCCAAAGGATCCAGGCGCCCAAAATAATAAGAGTATTCAGCCCTCAGCCAGTGAGACCTGCTTCACTTGCCATTTTCCACCACTCCATGAAGCACTTGTTGTCAGGCAGAGGCGAGAGCTGCTGCAGACCAACTTGCCGCAAGAGCGAAAACCAGAATTGGCACGCGAAGACGCAAGACACCAAAATATGATCAATAGTTTCATCCTCCTGGTCGCACAACGGGCACTTTTCTGGGTGTTCCAAGCCTCGGCGAGCCAATCGGTCCGTTGTCCAGCTGCTATCATGAGCCACAAGCCACAAGAAAAAACGACACTTGGGAAGCGCCCAACTCTTCTAGATTCTCTTATAAGGCTCAAAATGCACCGACCCTAAAAACATGGCTTCATAGGCTGACTTCGAGGAATATACACCAGTTGATGAAAACCTCCAGAAATGTGTATCAGAAACTCCTTGTTGTAGCTCGAAATCAATCAGAATATCTCATAGGCGCAGATAGTCTATAATAACTCCAACAGTGATGGCACCTTGAATGTCAGAAATCCATGTTCTATCCATGAGAGCTTCCTGGATAGTCCTCTTATTGATTCTTCTCTTCCGGATAATTGTAAACAGACAAGGAGCAATATCGAGGATCCGCTGCTCAAGCAGCCAAAGGTCACTCCAGAACAAAGTATGAGACCCATCACCAACTTCAATTTGCATAGCTATTGAGAAAAATGCCCGAACCTTGTCTGGAACTTGGATGGGAAGGGTTGATCAAGGTCGACCAAGTTCTGTTTTTTTCAGCCAGAGCCACCTCATCCTAAGAGCCCAGTCGAGTTCTTTCAGGCTGGAGATGCCCAGCCCTCCTAGCTCTAGTGGGCGACAAACTTTTCCCCATGCCACAAGACAGTGTCCTCCTTTCGCGTCTTTGCGTCCGTGCCAGACATAGCCTCGCCTAATCTTGTCAATTGCTTTCAAGGCCCAAGCTGGGAGATCGATGGCCATAGCTAGATAAACAAGCATACTAGTTAGGACAAACTGAACCTGGACTTTTCGACCAGCTTGGGTCATCAAATCTGCCTTCCACCCTGGAAGCTGATCTGCAATTTTATCAATAATTGGCTGGATATGATCTCTTGTGAGCTTCTTGAGGGAGAGAGGGAGTCCTAGATATTGACATGGAAAATCCAAAATATCACATGGGAGTAAATTCTGCAACAAAGCAATGTCATCTTCCCCACACCGTATCGGGAAAACGCTGCTCTTTTGGACATTGTTATGCAGTCCTGAAGCCTCCCCAAATAACTGAAGTAAGTCCAATGTGATGGTAATATCATCCGTCCCAGGCCATAGAAAAAGGACCACATCATTTGCATATATTGATATTCGGTGCTGTATTGTCCTGATAGAGAGTGGCTGAAGCATATCTTCACCCTCAGCCTTAGCCAACATATATCCCAGCACGTCCATGACCAGAATAAAAAGCATCGGGGAGAGAGGGTCCCCCTGCCTCAATCCTCACCGATGAGAGATAAACTCACCGGGAATCCCATTCAATAAAATACGGGTGGAAGAAGTACAAAGGAGACCAGAGATGATATCTCTCCAAATCTGTCCGAAACCGAGCTACTGCAACACTTTGAGGAGAAAGGGCCATGACACCGAGTCGAAGGCTTTCAAAATGTCGAGTTTGAGAAGGATGCATGAGTGCTTTTTTTGGTGGAGGAATCTGGCCGTCTACTGTACAAACATAAAATTATCTTGTATGAATCGACCCTTAACGAATGCACTGTGAACCGGTGATACCATCTCATGAAGTTTGCAAGCGAGACGGTTTGCTAGCAGCTTGGTCACTAGCTTAGCAAAGCTATGTACTAAGCTTATTGGTCAAAAATCTTTGACCTGTTCAGCGCCATCCTTCTTAGGATCAGAGTAATATAGGCTGAGTTTAGGATGCCAAAGTTCACAAATTTCCTGCTCCATATGGCAGAGATAGCAGCCATAATATCGCCCTTTATTGTAGACCAGCAGGCTTTATAGAAACCACCCGTAAAACCATCCGGGCCCGGAGCCTTATCTGTCGGTAGCTGCTTAATGGTCTCCCAGACTTCACTTTTGGTGAAAGGTGCATCCAACTCCTCCAGATTATGAGGTGTAATTCCCAAAGCTTGAAGATCAATAGTGTGCTCTCTGTCAGTTGCACTACCCAGAAGATTACCATAGAAGTCATCCACCAATCTTGCTTTGTCATCATGATTGGTATAAACCTGATCCTCCGAGACCAAGCTTCCCACAAAGTTTTTCCTCTTACGATGTCGTGCATGTAGCTGGAACAGCTTAGTATTAGCATCCCCTTCACGCAACCAACCAATTCTGGACCTCAACCGAGCAATAATACATTTGAGGGAAGCAAGTGCTAGGGAATGCGAATGCTTCTTGAGACTGTTCTTCAACCAGATTCAGCTACTGACAGAGGCCTACCATCCTGAGCAATTTCAAGATGATGTAAGATTTCCCGTGCCAAACTCAGTTGCGAGTTCACATGTCCTACCTTCTTGTCGCTCCAGCTTTGTAACCCTCTTGTAGTGGCTTTCACCTTTCGGTCGAGCGTCACAAAGGGACATGAATCTGGCTCTACAGAGTTCCAAGCAGTCACCATGGCCTCATGAAAACCATCCAATTTTGGCCAGAAAACTTCAAAATGAAAGCGTCTTTTCCCCGGCTTGTTATCCTTGAGACCAAGTAAAAGAGGGTAGTGATCAGAATCTTCAAAAGCCGAGCTCTGCAAAAGAACGTTGGGATACAGTTGCTCCCAATCAATCGTGCACATAACTCTATCAAGCCTCACCAAAGTAGGACTATCCTGCTGATTCGACCATGTAAATTTGCGTCCATGGAGGGGGATTTCTTTAAGGGCAAGATCATCAATGACCCGTCTGAACCGACCCATCATAGCACGATTAATGTTTGTGTTGTTTTTGTCCTCAGCTTTGAGAATGAGATTGAAGTCTCCTGTCAACATCCACGGACCAAGACATTGTGTTCTGATGTCACGCAATTCTTGAAGAAACTAAATCTTAGCCTCATTTCCTTGTGGTCCATTGACACATGTTAACCACCAGTCAGTGCCAGAAGTTGAGACAAACTGAACCGAGACACTATAATTGTCGACTCGACTCACGCCGGTGGTATGAAGCGACCGTCGCCAAGCAACTAGGATTCCTCCACTAGTGCCTTGAGATGGGAGTACCAGAAATTCGGAGAATTCAGTGCCCAGCATAGATAGAAGAACTCTTCTAGGAACAACCGTCATCTTCGTCTCCTGTACACAAACAATGTCCACCTGAGTACACTCGACAATTGTGTGAACTGGATCTTGACGACCTGAGGAGTTCAATCCCCTCACATTCCAAAACAGAATTCTTGCAGGATCCATTAACAAAACAATACAAAGGCGACCTAAAAAACATACGCTGACAAGGTCAGGCAACTCCAGCCGCATCATCATCTTCATTAGCAAGGTCTCGGGGGGGGGGGGGGGAGCCCAGCCAAAGAGAGCCGCCAAGGCTTCGATATGAGAGGTTGAAAGAGGTTGCGAAAATAGCTTGGCGTAGTCATCTTGTGCCTGCTGATCGATACCTCCATGTTCTTTGATTATCTCCAAAGTCTTCATGGCTTTCTTCTTGGATCGTGCAGACAAATTCCCCACAGAGAATTCAACTCAATTCCAGCAATCCGACCGTTGCGGCATGGTGTGGAGTTTTGGAACTGAACCTTCCTTTGCTTCTTGCCACTGGCTAGAATTGGGAGGAGATTTGATGTGTGGCACATCAGTTTGTTGATGAACGCTTCTCTGCTTGATGTTGGTGCAGGTGGCCCGACCGCAGATGGAGTCACCAGCATGACTTCCTCATCGACGGCCAAGTCAGGTGCCGGGTCAGCAGGGGCTGGGGGTGCCATGACAGCCAGCGCACTTGCTGCCTCAGTCGTCCCCATTGGCGGAACAAGGGTTCCCGGTGAGGTCCTGCTGGAGATTGCAATGTCTTCTTCCTAGGTTAGGTCACGCCTGTCTTCCGCCTGGTTAGCAGATGGAGTCAATGAACTGACTGCAACATCCACCGATGGGGCAGGGGGGCGCCGGATCGCCCAGCTCAGCCACGTCCATTCCGGCCGCTGACGACAAGATTGGTCGGGGCACGGCACTAGAGAAGGAGGAGCGGAGTCTGGTACGCCTTCGGTAGTAGACTTTCAGCCGCTCCAAGTGTTGGCCCGTCACCGGCGAGGTTGCCGGAGTGGACAACAACTCGGACGGTAGGAGGGGAGAACACGCAGGTGGGGATTGGGAGAAGAAAAACTCCGTTGACTTCTTAGGTGTGCCTTGCTGGGGACTGGGCTCAGGTCCATCTTTGCTCTTGTGAGCAGAGGTAACAGAGGCCGGCCCATTAGCTGGGTTAGGGCCCATAGCTTCAAGGAAGCAAGCTTCCAGCAATGCTTGGACTGGGCTGGAGCAGGCCGGCGCCAAAGACAGCCCAGGCAACACAGAGTTATCTTTAAAACCAACGAGAGTAGGGGAGATTACTGAGGGTAGCGCCTCTGCCTCCTCATTGCTGCCAACGATTGGCAGCGTATCTTCCTTTGCTACACCAAGCTCTTCTTTGTCTTCAATGACAATGTTGAACGTTGTCGTCATTACGTTGGACATCGAGACCGATGCCGCTTCAAACGGCTCCAGGTCCAACTAATGCCCAACACTTTAGCTCCCCCGCTCGCCCATCAGTGCTCTCCTGGAAACCCGGGCCTGCTCGTCCGCCACTTGTACATCATCGATAGGAGGTGGGCCCAGCCACTCATGAACCGGCCTGCGCCGCCAACCGCCGATCGAGCCGCTTGCAACGCCGGCGCCGCCCGCCATACCGCCATCTGCGCCGTCATCAGCGCCCACCGAGGGCGTCCTGGAACGGGCACGCCTACGTCGGCGCCGCTTCGATGGGCCATCGGAGTCACCGCCACTTGAAGGCCTTGGTGGACTAGGACTGTTACTGGAGCCAGGCCCAGTCGGACGGAGGGCAACCTTGAAACTGATGTCCACTGGGTAGACCAGCGTGTGTTTCACCGGTGGGTCCTCCTCAACGGCCACCGGCGGCTCGACAATCCACAAGTCCCTAGCTGCTGGGATGGAGTCCAGATCAAGGGTCCGGGCTGTACACCGGAAAACTGAGAGATCAACGAGCCCAACAGTATTCGGATGAACTAGCTGCACCCAAGCGTATGGATTCAGAAACTGCACCACCGTCGAGGTTTCCCATACATGAAACGGGATTCCTCGCAGCTCGAAGTCGACCAACTGAGGCAGAACGCCAGCCTTGGACCCCGAAAGACGAGACCATCTCTTGCATGCAATCGAGAATGTAGCCGAACGAATAAATGGCCACTGCCTTGTCAGCTGATCCACCATGTTTACGTGGGGAAGAAACAGCTGGAAGCTTGACGGCGAAGCCCTGCGGAGGACCAAGGTGTCCACCACAACCTCCAGCCGTGGTGCGAGCTCAGCAGCCACCTCATTCTTCTTCACCTTTGGCCGGTCGCTGATCACTGTGATAATCACCGCTTTGTTGAGCAAATCTTCCTCAGCCAGAGTTATACGAGCACTCCAATCTAGAATGCAGGGTGGAGGAGCCGGGAGCTCAGATGAACGCACCAGCACCTCCGGCTCCAAGCTCGCCACTCCTTCAGGGCTCTTCGGTGGATCAGTTCACCCTCTCGACGAAGAACGGCGCTTACGGGGGCGGCGGCGACGATGACGTGTCGCAGCACCGCCATCTTCAATGGCAGGACGAACTAAAGCAGCAGCGGCAGCGTTCCCGCCGCCACTCGACGCCACAGCTTCCTTAACCGCCTCCACCATCGTAGGCGGCTGTGTCGTGGACTGAACGGGAGTAACCCTCCTCCAAACTTGCTGACACGCCATCTGCCGGTGAAAGGGAACACTAGAGTCTCCGTCGACCAGCTCTGGGCACGAGAGAGCATGGTGCCCCAGAAGGCGGCAGCAGAAACACCTTGTGCGCTGCCTGCACTATGAGGCGACGTGCGTCGTGGAGAAACAATTGAAACACTTGCCGGCTAAGTCTGCCGGCACCTTGCATCGAGGACGTGGTAGCGCAAGCCGTCGACATCGCAATCTTTGGGATTCCACTTTCTGCCAACCGTCCGTCACAGACGGCGCACGAGCCTCCTCCTTCTGTAGGGCTGCGCGAAACGGGAAGCTCCGGCGAGTCGCCTCTGCAACTGAAGCACGCGAAGCAGGCACAAGAGAGGGCTCAGCCGAAACCTCCACCGCCAATGCCACCACCGAGGGAACCGGTGTCAGCGAGGACAAAACCACGTCCAGGAAGGAAGGCGCGAGGTCCCTCTTCACCGGAGATACAGAGGAATCCGCGGGGGTCAGACTATCCTCACGCCAACGATCTAGCTTGGAGCGACCACGGGGGATGAAAGGAGCCGCCAGGGGAGACAAGGAGGAGGTGGAAAAAGACGCCTGGGGGGGGGGGGTGAGATGCCACCGCTGCGGCAGGGAAGGTGGCCGCCGGACCCGGAGCGGGTGCCGGCGTGCGTTTCAGGGGAGGGGAGGCCCCGGGAGGGGAGGGGTCAGCCGCGAGAGCCATCAGAACCTCATTCACGCAGTGTAGAAATAGGACTACATTGTAACGTAATTTTGAACTTAAAGACTTGCTCTAATAGAAAAAGTTAAAACACGAAAGTTGTAAATCTCATTGAGGTCTTTTTAAAATATATGTGAATCATATTATTTAGACTTTGGATCTAGAAGATATAGGCCCCGCACGTAGAGGGGTCTGAATCAGAATGAATATTTTTACATCACATATTTGAAAACCAAAACAGCTAGATATGGACTTTTATTGGATACCAAAGTTGTAGAACTTTTTGAGGGCTACAAGATAGAGTCCGAGTTTGATTCATTTGAGCTTCGGATGAGGGTGTTATAATTTTTAAAATTTGATACTTGATATATGAAAGATATGAAATCGATTTGGATTCAATCTCTAATTTTATGGACATGAAATAGATGACGGTACCTCAATTAATAGATTATAGAGAAGAAATTGGGTGTGTTCGTTTCCACCCCTCTGATTTTTAAATTTGTCCCATCGAATATTATGATACTAATTAGGAGTATTAAATATAGATTACTGATAAAACCCAGTCCATAACCCTCCATCTGAATGACGAGACGAATTTATTAAAACTAATTAGATCATAATTAGATAATGTGATGCTATAATAAACATTTCTTAATAATAACTTAATTAAATTTAATGAATTTATCACGCTGATACGTATTCAACTCTATAATTAGTTTTATATTTAATAATTATATATAGTATTTTAATAATTAATATAACCTCATAAAATTTAGAAAAAAAAAAGCGAACCATCCATTGGCTAGGAAAAAACTTCCATCCGTATCCCTCGTCCTGATCCCAAATCCTCACAACCGCCTGCTGACGTGTTCGCCGGCGACTCTCGGAAGGGGCAAACTCGTAAACGTTCCATCCGAAACCGACTACCCTGCCAGTCTGCCACATTTATAAATACCCGCTCCAAAAGTTTCGCCGCCCGCCACGCCCCCGCGCGATCCGAAAATCTGAACGCGAAAAATGAAAATCCAAATCCGCTCCAACTGCCCGCGCTCTCTCTAATTCCCACGCCCCGCCCGTTCAGATTTCAAACCCCCACCTCGTGGCTTTCCAAACAAGATCAGATCTGCTTGCCCCCGCGACCACCGCAATAGATCGATGGCGGTGATCGGGCGGCCGCCGAAGCGGGCGCGGGTGACTGCGTGGCCGCGGCCGCTGGACATACGGGCTTTCCCCTGCGGCGGGGAGGGCCTGGAGGCGGGCGGCGGCGGCAGCGCCGTAGCGTTTCGCGACCGGGTGCGGGCGTTCCTGGCGCGGTGCGCGGTGCCGTCGGGCGGAGCGTGGTGTGTGGGGCTCCGCGTCGGAGAGGAGGACGGGAAGGCGGCAACGGTTGCCATGGAGATCGTCGAGGAGGACGTGGCCCGGGCTGGGGCTGCCCGTGTCTACTGCGAGCACTGCACTGTCGCCGGTGAGTCGCTGATTCCGCTGGTCCGGCGTGGTCGTGTCGATCTATTGAGATTAGTTTCTGTTGGTCCGACAAATGCCACCCTGTTACGAAACTCTTAAGATGTGAAAATTGGGAAGGGCCTTCCTTCTATTCATATATGAATATCTTAGTTGGCCTGATTGACAGGAAGTTAACTTTCAATTCATCCTTTCTAGATGTTAAGATGAAGCTAAACAAATTTCCACACTTTTGCCCTGAACTTGCACTATCAAGCGAGCTGAAGAGTCTCAACGTCATTCCCTTTGTCTTAAACCATTCATAGGCTGGAGCAAGCACCCGGTCTGTGGGAAGAGATACCACTTCATAATACGAAATGCGTATGGTTTGCAGGACTACAAAACTTGTCGACACTGTGGGCTTATTGTCCAGTTATTTGAAACAGGGTAAGCAAATCTGTTTCAAGCTGAATTTAGTATTGCTTAAATATATGCATAAAGTGTAGTCAATAATTCATCTTCATTTACTAATCAGGTGCCCGTCTTGCAAGAATGGGATCTCTTATGATGACCCTGAAGATTGGGACTATATGCAGTTGGATAATCCACAACATTTGCTGCACGGTGTAGTTCATGAAAATGGCTTTGGTCACCTTGTCCGCATAAACGGGCGAGAGGGTGGCTCTGGTCTGTTAACTGGATATGAAATCATGGATTTCTGGGATCGACTCTGCAAGTACCTTAGGGTCAGGTAAGATTGGTTTGGCATTGTGATGTCTTATTCCCACATGTAAGAGTTGAGTGGTGACCAATTATAATGAACCTGCACCTTTCATAGCCACTTCTCACCAGTTAATTGTATGACATAAATAGCTCAGGGATAGATGGACATATTGGAAGAAGTTAATATTTGGTATTGTACGCATCCTTAAGCAGCCGTAACCAATGTGTCACTGGGATTTACTGATGTATAAGGGACTTTGGTACTATATATACTTCTACTGTTGTACATGAAACTTTCCATTGTGAAAATGAAAAATACTGTCACATTAGATGAAATTGAACTGAAGTAAGAAGTGTGACCAGTGAGCGAGGGCATGTTGGTTTCAAAGGTATATTGGGGAATGAAGTCTGCTAAGACATTTAAATTAACTTGGTTTCAAAGGTATATGTCACTCTTTCAAATTCTTGAGGATGTCAACTTTTTATACTTATTATATGTGCCTGTTAAAATAAAAATTTAAAACAACCTTGTGCTTGGTGTTTAGTGTGTGAAACATGAAACCTAGTTTGTCAGCAGAACACTAACGTGTTGATGTTAATAATTGCAGAAAGGTCTCGTTGATGGATGTCTCTAAAAAATATGGAACAGACTACCGGGTTTTACATGCCATTGCCACTGGTTGTTCATGGTATAGCCAGTGGGGATTCCAACTCAGCCAAGGGAGCTTTGGAATTACACCAGAAGAATACTGCAAAGCTATAGCCAACCTTTCCTCGGTTCCATTATCACACTTCTTCCAGCACTCCAGATCGCCTCGCAACCAACTACAAGATACCATTGCATTCTATCAATCCATTTCGATGCGCCCTCTCACCACAATCCGTGAATTGTTCCTGTATATTCTGGAGCTTGCAAGCAGCAAGAGTGTACATAACCACTCCAGATCAATTCATAAAAAGGAAGTGGCATATTCCCATTTACAAGAGGCATGGTCTGATGAAGAAATAAAACATGTAATAGATATTGCTCTGAAAGTTCTTTGTGCTGTTGGCACGAGGTGGGTGGCTAAGCGAACTCTAAAGGCAGCCATATCCCATTCGATTGGTTCACCACAGCTGGTGGATTACTGCCTCAAGACCCTTGGATCGAGGTCAATTGATGATATGGCTATTGCGGTCAGATGCAACAGTGAGAAAAATTCAATAGAATACAGGTTGGTGTCTGCGCTAGCACTCAAGAGTTGTGCTTGTTTTAATATCACAGTTCTAACTCTACTCCCCCCTGCAGGCTTACAGATAAAACCATCCCAGTGCAGAAGACATGCCTGCCGACCTGGGAGCATCTTGTTCGTGATATCAAGTTTTTGTTTGAGATGCTCCTACACCCACATTCGATTCATCCTTACAAGCCTGTAGATATCCATGAGGATGCCAAGAGATCTGCAATGATACTTTTGGACTGCAAGCAATTCAAAAAGCATTATGACCTGGAAGAGAATTTCTTGCCTAAAAACCCATCCTTGTTGTACATTTGGTGCCAAGTGGAACTGCTAGACCAAGTAGAAGATCCGCCTGTCATTCCAGCAGAGCTCCTAACACTTTCGCAAACAGCAACTGTGGCTGATCTGAAGGTGGAGGCCACAAGAACATTCCGTGACATGTATCTGATGTTGCAGACGTTTGTAGCCAACCAGCTTCTTGACTCTGGAACTGCAAGTGAATCAACTCAAATCAAACTCTTATTTGGAGAAAATGGGACTGTTTGTGTTCAAGGAAAGTGTGTTGGGGGTGAACGCCGTGTTGCATTTTACCGAATGGAGAGAGGAGTGGACAAATGGATAGTTGACTGTTCTTGTGGAGCTAAGGATGATGATGGTGAAAGGATGCTATCGTGTGACTCTTGCCATGTGTGGCAGCACACTAGATGTGCTGGAATTAGTGACTTTGATCAGATGCCAAAGCGATATGTATGTAAAACCTGCAAATTACTCCAGAAGCCAAAGAACAGTCAACCAAGGGTATCGTTTAGTGTTGGCCCAAATAAGAGATGTAAAACTGGCGCATAACCTTGTAGGTGAGGGATTTTGAAGCCTCACATCATGTGACATGTAAATATTTGTAATAATAAGTGAATGTGAGACATGTCGGTTTTTCATTGTTGACACACTGAGATGTATTTCATAACTATGTTTCCATGTTATTAATGACCACTGATTTTGTACCATGAGGGGCCTTACCAGATTGTCATGATTAGTTCTTTCACGGATCACAGCCAGCTTTTGATATCTTGGCATCAATATTAAGTATAGACCTGTTTAAAATCTGTTATGCATGTTCATTGAACTTCTAATAAAATTATAAATTATATTTTAATTTTTCTTATTATAAAATATAAAATAATAATTTAAAATAAAAAATTATATTTATAAGATGGGATTTTGTCATGACTTGATATAAAATCATATTTATATTTATCAAAAGGTTTTATGATAAAAGAAATTTTTTCCTTTTGCCACAAAGTAGCCTAGGCTAAAGGCCGTGATGAAATAAAGGGCCTTGGCCGTCTAAGAAAGCTAGCAGACAACATTCTAATTGTTTTACTTGGGGTTGTATAAAGAAAATAAGCAAAAGTTATTATGGCATATTTGAATTACGATGGCCCAGATGAAAAATCAGATGGCTATTATGAATAGGTTGTTGCCATGGGTCGCTGGACCAACTATGAATAGCAAGTTTTTGTTTGAGATGTTCCTAACCGTTATGGAGGAGATGGTGTCCGGCGAGCCATGTACAACACATGACGTTATATAGATATATACCCGAGGAGCCTGCAGCTTGCTTCGTTTGAATTTT
Organism: Eleusine coracana subsp. coracana; assembly: GCA_032690845.1. Classification (NCBI taxonomy): domain Eukaryota; kingdom Viridiplantae; phylum Streptophyta; class Magnoliopsida; order Poales; family Poaceae; genus Eleusine; species Eleusine coracana. The sequence goes on along the minus strand of CM064427.1, from coordinate 50,236,318 downwards.
AAAATCTCAACGTCTAGTCCTGGCCATGCAGCGACGGCTCCGCGGATGTCGCTCCGTCCGGCTAGTGAGGCGGCGGCGCTCCAGAACGGCTTGGAGGACAAAGTGTAACCCTAAGCCTTGCCTATAAAAAGCAACGACCGTTGTGATTAACAGTGGGGAGGAAGAACAGAAGCACACACCAACACTCTTCTCGCTCGTTGCTACGGCTGCCGGCGACTCTCTACGCCGTCAAACCCGGCGACGAGGTCGACGTCCATTCCTACCGCTGCAATCGTCGACGAGTTCAACCCCTACCTGCTGCTCTTCCTCATATCATCACGGCAAACTCTGTGGGGTAAGTGATCATCTGGTTCATTCAGATCTTACTACTAATTGTAGTTGCAGATCGATGTGCAGGTGTGGCAACGTCTTTAGGCCAGCGAAAAGTATGGCAATAAAGAGTACAAGATGCATGCTAATTTTTAGGAGAGCAGATCAGAGAGGTCAGAGCAGAGAGGGGCCAGAGAGTGATCAGATTCGTGCCTGATGAATCCAGCAGATCGAAGAAGAGATGAAGATCAGAGAGATCAGCCGCCTTGATCAGAGGCCGCATCAGTTTTATTAGCAGAAGATGTGAAGATTTAGAGAGTAGACTGTCAGTGCAGTCCAGGTTTAGAGTAGTCTCGCCATTGAGAATTTCAGAGTAGTTAAGAGGAAGAAGATGCAGATCCGGTGTTGTAGTTGCGATAGCTCAGAACATTCAGAGAGTTCAACATGCAAGTGCAGTTTTGATGTGTCACAACATGGGTACGTTCAGATGCAACACACCAGATCAGCTGACAAACAATGCCAAGAAAGTGTGCAGATCACAAGTATTCAGTTGGCAAGCTTCAGCGTGCAGTTGTTCTGCAATACTACAACCCAACGGGAATTACAAGCTCAGTAGAAGAAAATTCAACGTCAGAGAGTACCTCGTCAACTCAACTTCAAAATATTCAGAGCAAGAAGTTGTAGCGGTGATCAAGATTTTCAGAAAGAATCAGAGCCATGGTAGCAGTACATCAGTGCAAACGCAGAACAGTGTGGCAAAGCAAATTCAGAATGTTTAGTCAAGGGAGTGCGGTCCAATAGCAGAGTCAGAATATTCAAAAGACGCAGCAAACAGGGCGACACCAGTTCTTCAATATTCATCCATGACAGATGTACACGCACCATTGAAGGGGTAATCATCTAGATCAGCAATCAACAAAACGAGAAAGCATAGGCCACCGCAATGGTCAGTTCAGACTTTCAGTAGAGAGAGAAGAGAAAGAAGAAGGGGAGAGATTGACCAGGCCAATACTATTGCTACAAATAATGGGCTCGTTGAGCTCTGATCAGCAACACAAACAAAGAAGTAATCTGATATACCCACCCTGCATTAATCAAAGTTACAAAGATCACAATTCAAAACTTAGTGCATACTTGCAGCCGATGGGCAGTACTACAGTAATCAAATGTTCAGTTACAATACATGATAAGCAACAACATTTTTAGAGCTCGAGATTCTATCCCCGTGAATATATATTTACGCAAGCACCCGTTGCGTGTTTACTTAGAAGACACCAGAGGGCCAGTGGTTCAGAGTTCTAGTGTCTCAGTTCAGTTAGTTAATCCACGTAAAGAAAAATGTTCAGTTCAGAAGCATATCACTGCTCGACTAACAAGAGCGCAATATTCAGTCTGCAGTGCTGGCCAAATATTTTCTCATATGCCTGAAATGACATGTACTCGGTATATGAAATTCTCTGCAATAATGACATCACACAAAGTCAACAAAGGTTACACGGTCAAAGCTATCACAATAAGCAAGCCAGCTCATTATACGTATCCAGATATCCTTGACAGAGTATGCGGGGATAGCTTTCATTTCACCAATTCGTTTCTGTGACCGATGAGACCGGAAATACACCCTCTTCCTGACCGACGAGGCAGGACACTCGGCGTTTGTGATTGACGAAGCCAAATACCGACATCAAACATTGTTTTGCAGAGCTAGCCTGTGTGTTGAAGCTGAGACAACCTGTACTAATGCCATTCATGTTAAGAGTTTATCAAGTGGAGGGCTATAATTTAATCTGAGATGACTATTTGATGCAGCTTAATTGGAGGCGTTTCATAGGCTTGAGCCTATGAATGTAATTAACTAGAATTCTTACAAGATTCTAGGAATCAAGAACTACATGGTCGTCTGAATTATGGAGCGCTACACAAAAATATGTACAAAGAGAAGACCATAGCATGATAATTGAAGAGAAATAGGCATCAAGGCGCACTATGTTTATTGTGATTCATAATTGATGATTTGCAAATCCTTTATGCTTGTAACTCTCTTTGATATAGTGTTGATTGCCTTCGGGCTCCTATAGTTTTTTACCCGTAAGGATTTTCTACATAAATATGGCACGTCCGCATTCTATATATGTCAACATGAAAAAATTGGAAATTTCTTTTATGTAAAACACAGCACTATAAGAATATATTAGGTGCTCATGGCATCTTAGGTGCCCGAGTATTCCCTGTATGTTCTAGAGATAATCTCTTTAGTGAACACAGCACTATAAGAACATATTAGGTGCTCATGGCACCTTAGGTGCCCGAGTATTCCCCGTATGTTCTAGAGATAATCTCTTTAGTGCTATTACAAAATGCTCTAATCTCAAATATGTTAGTATAGAATGGGTTATCCTATATACATCATCAAATTGTAATTTTTATCTCATATATACCATCGATAAACAGTAAATGATATGAAAAGACACAAATGCTCTTATCTTTCTTCCTTCTCTGAACACGACGTTGCGCTCATCCCGTCTAGTCGCTGTACGCTTGTCCTGGCCAGCCGCGCCCGTCGCACGCTCCCCCCGGCCACCGTGCCAGCTATGCCCCCTTCGCACTCGCCCAGTCCGGCCATCGCGCTGTCCGAGCTTGTCCCATATGGCCGCTGTCGCGTGCTCGCAGCCTCGGCCCCTGCCATGGCTGGCGCTCGGCCCGAATGCTTGTGCTGCCCCGGTCGGCTGCCCCGCGGCAGTGCTGCTGTCGTGGTGAATTAGTTTAGTGACCCTATTAGAAGAAAGGGTAGATTAGTCATTGTTGAAAGAAAAAGTTAGCAGTTTAATAATATGAATGACATAAACCGAATAAATTTTACAATACAATGATATGTATAGGATAAGTGCTTTTTGCGATGATGAATCTAGAATTGATAAACTTTAGGATGGTATCTACGGAATTGGCCCATTCTTCTACTATCACCACCTCCCATATGGATTTCAAGTTTCCATTGTCTGATAATTATCTGGTTGCTTTACAAATTGTACACCCAACTTGAAAATCCTACATCCGCCACTGCAACAAATCATAGCACACAAAACATCATATAATAGATTAAAGAAACCTTATTCACGTCATCGTGTAAACAGGCATTGTTAGCTTAGGTCGGGTGGGATGAGTTTTCTTTAATTAGTCTAGTCAAATCCATATAACATTGTCTGCTTGTCATAATTTTGTATCTTTCCGACCTCACAACTATGTCATAATCTAGAAGCAGCATTATGATAAAGGTCTGGGTGGAGTCTGTTTTTTAACCTCAATAACAAAAAATGAAGTAGGTAGGTGCTTTGTTTAGGGGCTGCCGTAGAGATCTTGAGAGCGACCCAACGCGCGCATATAGATTATCGCGCATATAGATTATTGAGTACATGTGACGTGACAACCGCAGCTCGTTTGCAATTGATGACTCGTTCCATCTGCAATGACGAACTTCAATCAAAGAAATTGGCGCGCAAGTCGCAACTTGATACCAACAAATTATATATTATTCTACCCAAAGAGCGCCACTGCTATGGTAACCAGGTAGTGATGAGTTAGTGAGGTAGTACTAGGAGTATTAATTTCGCATCCTCATCTCCTGTCCAACTACTATATACGACACGGCGAGCTCCGCTTTCGGATTAGGCGCTTGCTAGCAGGAGCCATGGCGATGGTGGACTCCGGCGACGACGAGATCATAATCGACCTCGGCTATTTCCGACTGTACAAGGACGGACGCGTCCACCGTGCAGACGGCACCGCCGACACCGCGCCTGCCGACCTCGACGCCGACACCGGCGTCACCTCGAGGGACGTGGTCATCGACGGCGTCGCGGCGCGGCTCTACCTTCCAACCGTCCCGAACGCCGCAACGAGGCTTCCTGTCCTCGTCTTCTTCCACGGCGGGGCCTTCGTCGCGGGATCGCCCACACATCCATGGTTCCACAGCTACGTCAACTCGCTGGCCGCGAGCGCCCGCGTCGTCGCCGTCTCGGCCGGGTACCGCCTCGCGCCCGAGCACCCGCTCCCGGCGGCCTACGACGACGCGTGGGCCGCGCTGAACTGGGCCGTGTCCGGCGCGGACCCGTGGCTGTCGGCCCACGGCGACCTCGGCCGCGTCTTCGTGGGCGGCGTCAGCGCTGGCGCCAACATCGCGCACAACATGGCCATCGACGCGGGGATGCGCGGTTTGCAGGCCTCCTCGACGACACTGGCGCGTGTAGAAGGCGTGATCGTGCTCCACCCTTCCTTCTCCGGCAAACAAAGGATGGAACAGGAGGAGGATGGCGAGTTCTGGCGGACCAACAACGAGAGGTGGGATGCCATCTTCCCCGGCGCCAAGGAGGGGCTGGACGATCCGAGGATCAACCCGATGGCGACCGGCGCGCCGTGCCTGGCGAAGATGGCTGGGGAGAGGCTGCTGGTGTGCACGGCCTCCGAGGACCCGAGGGCGCCGAGGGGCCGGGCGTACTGCGACGCCGTGCGTGACAGCAGGTGGCGCGGGGAGGTGGAGTGGTACGAGTCGAACGGTGAGGGACACGGCTTCTTCGTGCTCAACCCCGGCACCAGTGAGGCTGGTAAGGTGATGGATCGAGTGGTTGCTTTTGTTGCAGGCAATTAGAGTTCACTACCGTTTGCTGCTACTACCTGATAAAAGTTGTAAAGGTATCGAAACCAAATGGAGATGAGCATATATGCCCCTTGTACGCATAAGTTGCTTCTGTATGATTTACAGTATGATCAAGTTTGCTCTACCATTATTGGGAATAATATTCGTCTGATCTCCCCCACCCCCGCCCGCCAAAAAAAAAAAAAAAAAAAAAAAAACTAACACGCATGATTGAGATTTGAGAACAAGGCACCACACCAATGGTCCCCTGCTCCGTCTGTCCTTTCTGCTCATCACGCTATTCGGATGCAAACAATTCTTTAAGTTCTCTTTAGGCGACGTCGATAACCCGAGAATTCAGAACCTCACGTCCGGCTATAAACCACATCAAGGCGCCGCGCTCTCCTTGCTCCGTGTTCCGGTGGAGCACAGTCACTAGCAAATTAGCAGTAGGCGCCGAGGCGATGGGTTCAGGCAGTACCGAGGTCGTCTTCCACTGCGAATTCTTCCGGCTGTACAAGGGCGGCCGCGTCGAGCGCTTCGCCGGCACCGATGCCACCGTGCCCGCCGGCTTCGACACCGGCACCGGCGTCACCTCCAAGGACGTCGTCATCGACGCCGCCACCGGCGTCGCCGCGCGGCTCTACCTGCCGACCACCGACCGCAGCGGCGCGACGGCTACAAAGCTCCCGATTCTCGTCTTCTTCCACGGCGGCTTCTTCGTCGTCGGCGCGCCCGCCCATCCATGGTTCCACCGCTACGCCAACGCCCTGGCCACCCGCGCTGGCGTCCTCCTCGTCTCCGTCCGCTACCGCCTCGCCCCCGAGCACGCGCTCCCGTCGGCCTACGACGACGCCTGTACCGCGCTCAACTGGGCGACGACCAATGCGGACCCGTGGCTGTCGGCCCACGGCGACCTCAACCGCGTATTCGTGGTCGGCGTCAGCGCCGGCGCGAACATCGCCCATAACGTGGCCATGGCCGCGGGTGTGAGCGGACTGCGCTCAGCTCTGGCACCGGCGCGCATAGAGGGAGTCATCCTCTTCGACCCGTCCTTTGCCGGCGAGGAGAAGATGGAAGCAGAGGTGGAAGAGTTTCGTCGAGCTAACAAGATCAGGTGGACTGCTATCTTCCCCGGCGCGAAGAACGGCCTTGATGACCCGAGGATTAACCCCATGGCGGCGGGCGCGCCGAGCCTGGCGAAGCTGGCCGGCGAGAGGCTGCTTGTCTGCACGGCGTCGGAGGACCCGAGGGCGCCCAGGGGACGGGCGTACTGCGACGCCGTTCGGGCCAGCGGGTGGCGCGGGGAGGTGGAGTGGTACGAGTCGATAGGCGAGCGGCACGCCTTCTTCATCGCCAACTACGGCAGCCGCGGAGCGGTTAAGCTGATGGATCGTGTGGTTGATTTCCTTGCCGGACATTAGATCGAGATCTGGAGCTTAGCGTGCCTGTGCCCCTCGTGGGCACAAATTGTGCAAGTGGTCACCTTGGCACCATCAGTTAGGTTGCTGAATGAGATCACTCAGATGATTCACTCCGCAGAGAGTTACTAGCGAGGCCTGGCGCGCTACGCCGCGCCTGTAAAGGAAAACGTAAGCCATGATCACTGCTATTTATTTCTTATTTATTAATTGATGATTATGTTATGCACTTTTTAGAGATGTTTTATGCAATGTTCATTTATGGGTGCCAGCCCTTTTTCATATAATAAAAGCGTTGGAGATTGGGTCAATTTCAGCCCAGGCCATCGTCTCTCTCGTGCGTACCACCCTGTGTGCCTCCCACAACCTACTCCCCTTCTCCGCTTAGATCCACCATCGACAGGCAACATCCGGCAGCAGGAAGCTCAAATCCCCTTATCATTCATGGTATTCTTACTTGGAACTCCACTTCAAATCATCGCACATCTTCTGCCCTCTCTTAATTCTCCCTCATTTGAAGCTTGAATCCAGTCAACGCCGCCTCCATGCATAGCTCCTATGGCGACCCCCCTTGCCTTCCCGCAGTCGCAACGCCGTGATTCCTCCTCCTCTCGTGGTTGCGCAACTGTGAGGTCAAGGTTTATCGCTGTACTCCTCCGCACCGTCCAAGCCTTGCCGCCTCTGCCTCCTACTATGGCTCTCCATGATGATGATGGACGAAGAAGAAAAGTGAGGTTCACACATAGACTGAAGTCGCTATGGCTACCTAGGTTGGCGACCTGGCGTCTGCTAATTTGAAAGGTGTCGAAGACGACAATAATCAACCAAGAACAAAAAAGGCATTCATGCCGCCCAAATTGCTGGGAGAGGCGGTAGGCCTTCCAGTCCTGTACTTTTTTTTGTAGGAATCCAACATGGTGAACGACGCTCTCCTCAGCTGCTGAGGGCTACGCAGAGCTGGGCCACAAACAACCGGACGGGCCAAAATGATGAGAGGCAAATAAATTAGGAAATCACGAAAGCAGGCCCAGACACGGGCCATGTGAGCAGAGACATCGAGTGCGACCGTAAAACTATGCGGGCAGCGGTAACTTGGACGCGGCAGGCGCGCAGCTCATCCACGTCAGTAAAAAAACCTGGAAGCCAGAAATCCTTCTGCGGTATGCTTACTAATATTACACATTAGCTACATACAATTCAGCATTTCGTCAGTATTCAATGGGAATCCCAGTTTCTTCATCCATCCCCCAGAAATAGTCGATGAGCGAGCCACTCAATATCGCCTTAACCTTAAGATGGATAAACTTAATCAACTCTAAAATAAAAAATGTTTTACGTAAACATGTCATTATATAGAGAATCATCACCTATAAAAAGAGCACAAGGAAAGGGGATGACGCTCCTAACGACCGGCTAAGTTGTTCAGAGATGTGTGGTCTGATTGCCTTTCGATTTTGGAAATGCTCTACGTTCGACTGGAATGTCCGACTGCATGTTGCGATTGCATGTTGATCGTTGGATGCTAATTCTGATTAGTGATCTGCTGCTAATCTATAAATGTTATTTATCAACGAGTGTTGGTCGGAGGGTCGGGTCGGATGACCCGGTCATCTGTATAGCAGCGCTCTTTCTATTTTGATTCGTAAGTCATCATAAACATCGTTACCCCATGATCTGCTTGGATTGGATAAAAGATCAATCACGCAGGTCACATCTATCAACCAATTGAAAAAGTACAATGCAAAGATATTGTTATTTCCATTGCTACGAATTAGCAATACAATCTGCATGATTAGAGTAACTTCAAGAGCCTGTTTAAAATCTAAATTTCTCTAAATGTAGCTAACTAGATTGATTTGCGCACTATGTTGCGCCTATATAGATAGTTTAATTCAGTACCATATATTTAGAATTTTAGGGTTATAAATGTTAGAAGTCTTTATCTGGATTGAGTGTGCAAATATATACTTTTAAGGGCTGGATAATAATTAATAACTATGCAAAATATAAACCATCATATAGAAATATACAACACATGAGGGTCTTATATGTAAATTGTCAAGAGCCTTATCCTCGCCCTGAAGTTCTTTCTTTTCCACCGTGCTTCCTCTCTCTAGTCCTTTTTTCTTATACGTAACAATAAAGCCAAAACATAGGCGACCTCTTAGAGGGGCGGAGCCAGGAGGCCAGCAACAGGGCTATAAAAGAAGGCTAGAGACGTGCATAGCAAAGCATGTGCAGGTGAGAAAAGACCACGTACTAACACACATTAAGCAGCCATGTCTACAAAAACATGCGTGTCAATCAGAGTAAACCTCGACACTAAGTAAAACTCTAGAAAAGTTACAAATTATCGTTGTGTAAACTTTACACTATGTGTCTCAAAACCGGTGTCCAACAAATGTTCTAAATTCCTCTGTAGTTTAGAGCACTCTTCATCCCGAGAAGTTCACTCGCCACAATTGGAGAGTCAGCTTCGCTCACTATCGATTAATTCCACGCCTCCGGTAGCAAGTTATCGCGTGCATCACCCCCCGCTGGTTCGCGTGCCTACTTCGTCCCCCAAATTGCATAGGTGCCTGCTTCGCCCTAATTGTTGCACGCGCCTTCTAGGAAACGCTCCAAAATCCTCACGCTCAACTTGCATGCCAACCAGGGTTTAAATAATCATGGTTAACCAGTTGATTTTCCTGGTTAGCCGTATAACCAGTCCGGTCTGGTCACCTCGGCCGGCTGGTTAACCGCTAATAACCGACCATGTTACTATAGTAAATCGGTTAATTGGACAGTTATACCGGTTAACCAGTCGGTTTCCACCGAACCAGCCAGTTATCTTGGTTATTTGAACCTTGATGCCAACTCCTCGAGTCCTCGTCCTGGAAAGTGATTTATGTTCCATGGATCAGTGATATCTTGAATATAAGCCAAGTGTCAGGTACACTATAATCGGATTAAATGCACAATCCCAAACTTTGAACATGACCTGTCCTTTGAACATTATGAAGAGATAAAATATATTGTACATGTTCAAATTTTAATAGCAGTATAAGCATAAATACATTTTCCAATCTATACTATACTATTTCCTTTAAATTTGAACCACTTTCTTTCATCACTATATATAGCGTATAAATGAAATGGTATAATTATTAATCCTTTATTTTACAACACATGTGCCAGTTCAATATTTCATCCTGGTACCTCCATTCACTTACAGGTTCATTGTAGACTTGTTGGGTGTGTTTAGTTACTTGGACTAGTTATAGCCTGGCCAGGATCTTAACCAGGCCACTCTAAGCCTGTCCCCAGCAATGCAAAAACAAGTTACACCTGTTTGTTTGGTTTGCTTACATTAGCTAAGCCTGCATTGTGTTGATTCTGTTTGGTTACTTGGGTTGGTTTGAATGGATCACCTTGTATTGCATGGGGTGAGTTTTAACTCTCTCACCACACTTCCTTCCCCCAAACTTATTTGCAATGGTTACATCTAACAACAAGAAAATGGAAAAGGAAATTATGGTCAATATAGATTCCCATGAATATATCTCACGTGTCATCTCACGAGTGAAGCCATCGGAGAAGAAAACTGAAATAATAATTTACTTTGGCATATAAAACAATTTGAAATTTGCTACTGGGTAAGTTAAATTTACAGTGTTGCAAACCAATACAAATCATTCACATTATTACAGTCACGTTATATGGGAGATTGCAAGCAAAAATAAACCAACGTCATTACATTTGATCGAACATCTCATGTTCCTGCCATGAGCTCTGTCAGTGCTCGGATGAAGACAATAGAGCTTTCACGAGCAACAAAGACAGCAAGCACGATGCAACGGACACAAATGCTGGCATCTAGCCACCGGATTTGAACACGTATGAACTCAGTCGAACGGCCTGACTGCTGCTGCTTAATATTTGTGCCCCTACTCCCTAGCAACCATGGAGCTTGTTCCTCCGCCGACGGCCAGGACGTTTGGTCCTCACCAGGGAAGACAAATCAAGCTGTCAGGGAGGCGCGTCAGGTTGTAGAGGAGCTGCATTCACATTGAATCAAGACGGGGTTCATCGACCGCGACGAATTTGGTCGGCGAAGGAGCTGCTCTGTGCCGACGCCATGAACCACTCGCGAGTGGTAGCTGGTAAGGAACAAAGGAGGTGAGGCGATTCACATGGATGGGCCACCCACGGCTTGTGCAGGCCTGGCTTAGCTAAAACGGTCAATATCTGCATACTAGACAAGCCAGGCTATGGAAGTTTTTTTGCATTAGGTAAACCAGACTTAGAACATGTGCAGACAACCAAACACATGAAAAAGGTTTTTTCTTGTATTACACAAACTTGGCTACTGGCTAGAAGTTAGCCACCCAACCAATCACACCCGTTGTACACCAAAAATCATTACGTACAGAGTGATTAGTCCAAGTGTACACCCATGTACATCCCGGGTACAATTGACTTTGTAATTAGCCAAGTGTACACCTCATGTACATCCCAGGTACCATTGACTTTGTAATTAGCCAAGTGATTTCTATAATTTCAAACATAGCAAAGTAGAAGTGTACATCCCCTGTACACTTAATGTGCAATTCAAACAAAAAAACAGCAAAATTTGATGAAGTACAAGCCCCGTCTGTGTATGAATTGCAGTATAAAAAAAACTATAGTTTGCACTATACACCATCTGAACCAACAGATTTCAAAAACTACAAGAGATGTTTGAGCATGTCTTGCAAAATCTAACACACTTTGTATTATACATCATCTAAACAATTTGTACACTCGCTAAAAAAAGGATCCCAGATTCAAACAAGGTACATGTATTGATACAAGCTTCAAAGTGCATAGAAAATTTCATTGCACCAAAATAGAAGCATAGAAAATTTCATTGCACCAAAATAGAAGCAAGTAGGTCAGTTCAAAAAATCAAGAGGAACACACCCTAATTTGTCATTTGTACCGTACAACACTTGAATATTTCATTATCTTTTTACCAAGAAAGTAGGCTGGGCAAGACCACCATACAAAAATAAGCTTCCAAGTGTACAAGAATCACAACAAAAGTCGCATCTTCAACCCAAAATTTCAGAAGAAAAAAGAAAAAGCCAACCTGACCATGGCCAGGCCATCGGAGGGATCAGCTTTTGGACTAGCCATTACCCGCGCATCCGGACCAACATCAAACTACATCTGGCGACAAAGTCATCGCTAATTGATCGTTACTCCTGCGTCGTAGATGCCCGGGAAGGGAATCCACAGCCTCACATCCGGCTATAAACTGCTCACGTCGCCGCTCTATTTTATCCATGTTACGACCGATCGATCCAGCACTTGGTAGCAGCAGGCGCCGAGCCGATGGATTCCGGCAGCACAAAGATCGTCTTCGACTGCGAGTGCTTCAGGCTATACAAGGACGGCCGCGTCGAGCGCGTCGTCGGCACAGAAGACACTGTGCCTGCCGGTTTCGACGCCGACACCGGGGTCACCTCGAAGGACGTCGTCATCGACGCCACCAACGGCGTCGCCGCGCGGCTCTTCCTGCCATCCATCGAGGCAGTCCCGGCTGCGACGAAGCTCCCGATCCTAATCTTCTTCCACGGTGGCTACTTCGTCGTCGGCTCGCCCACCCATCCATGGTTCCACCGCTACTGCAACTTGCTGGCCTCGAGCGCCCGCGCCCTCGTTGTCTCGGTCCGCTACCGCCTCGCGCCCGAGCACGTACTCCCGGCGGCCTACGACGACGCCTGGGCCGCGCTCAACTGGGCGTTGTCCGGCGCCGACCCGTGGCTGTCCGAGCACGGTGACCACAGCCGCGTCTTTGTGACCGGCGTCAGCGCCGGCGCGAACATCGCCCACAACGTGGCCATCGCCGCCGGGGTGAGAGGACTGCACACCACAACACCGGCACCGGCACGCATAGAAGGCGTGATCCTCTTCCACCCTTCCTTTGCCAGTGAACAAAGGATGGAAGCAGAGTCGGAAGAATTCTGTCAAGGTAACAGGATCAGGTGGGCGGCAGTCTTCCCCGGCGCCAAGGGCGGGCTGGACGACCCAAGGATTAACCCGATGGCGGCTGGCGCGCCGAGCCTCGCGAAGCTGCCGGGCGAGAGGCTGCTTGTCTGCACGGCGTCCGAGGACCCGAGGGCGCCCAGGGGACGGGCGTACTGCGACGCCGTCCGTGCCAGCGTGTGGCGCGGGGAGGTGGACTGGTTCGAGTCGAACGGGGAGGAGCACGGGTTCTTCGTTCCCAACCCCGTTTGCAGCGAGGCAATTAAGCTAATGGGGCGAGTGGTTGCTTTCGTTGCTGGATAATAGCTGGCCTCGAGCCATTACCAGTTTGCTACTGCTTGCTAGTACATGGAAATGAGGCAAGATAAGAATTGTATGATGATTTCTGCGTTCAAAACAAGTGGAGTTATGTGCTATCTTGTGCAAAAATTGTGTCAGTGAACTCGGGTAAAACTCCTGATAAAGGCAGTGCATTTTGTACCCTGATCGTTTCAGTGTCGACTGTTGATAAAAGTAAACTGATTGCAATGCAACGACCATGCGGCAGCAATGAACCTACGTACAGAACTATTAAAATATTATATTTCCTAGTTTTCAATCAGCTGAAAGCTTTCAGTTAATAGTTATTATTTTGTGTTTTAATTTTTTTATAGGATTTTCTATATAATAATTATAAATTATTGGATCTAGATCTAATGGCTCAAGACGGTGACTGAAAATTATCCAAACTTTCAGTCAGCTCAAAATTAGCAAGTATATGACTCTTTAAAGAAGACGCAGGGAGCAACCATAAAAGAGAATGTACAATAACTGTTTCAAGACAAAAACTTGAAACAAGATAAGATGAAGAGTGTAAGACAAAGTTTTGGCCCTGAATAAGAAGTGCGCAGATCAACAATGCTCTTCATGCAGACATGATGAGTCCACTGGTTGAACCGACTTATGATATATGCATTATATGCCCAAACAAGACTTTGTGCTACCTAGAACTGCAGGTCAAGCTTATTCAAGTCAATTTAGGAAGTTTTTTTCCTATACAAGCTTATCTAAGCGAGCTTATGAAGTTCCTAATGCAGCCTTATGACGACGAGCTAGGAAATAAGGTAGTAAGAATCATATGCTAATTCCTTCACTCAAACCAACTCGTGCTAGTTGCTCCCTTGTCCAAAAAATTGTGGCAGTGAACTTGGCAAAACCTAATAAAAAGATCTCATTCCATACCAGGCTAACAAGTTCAGATATACAGGTACCCATCAACTTCGTTTCTGCGTCAGCGCTTGCAGCAAAAATGAACCTTAAATACAGAACTATGAAAATATGCATGATTCTGTGGATATAAATATTACAAGACAGCAGAGAGCAAGCATTAAATAGAATAGAAAAAAGGGGCACAAAATCCAGATCGGATGAATTGTGTGATAAAACATTTTGAGCCTCAATTAAGAAGTGAGCAGATTAATGCTATTCATGCAGAACAGGACATGATAAATCCATCATTGGTTGAACTGACTAATTAGTAATTACGATATACGCCCAAATAAAACTCTGAGAAGCAATAGAACTGCAGTTTATTGAGTACTACAAGGTTATCTAAGGGCCTGTTAGAATCCATCCAGTTTTTAAGAAACTGGTTTCTAGAAACTGGAGTGCCTTCAACAGGTCAGTTTATGAGTTTTTAAGAAACCCATAATCTGGCTCAACCCAGCTAATACCAGTTTTTGCCTTGCATTAATTACCCAAAAGCTAGTTTATAGATTATAAAAACCAGGATCCAAACATCCCCACCCAGTTTTTATTTAGAAACCAGTTTCTAGAAATTAAAAATAAAAACCAGTTTTCAGAAACTGTTGTGGATCCAAACAGGGCCTAAATCAGCTTAGGAAGTTTCTTCTTAATTGCATAACCTGTGTAAAAGAATAATAGGTCAAGGAAGCTCAGTCTAATCTACGATGGCAAACTTCACCATGGATACTAGGGCATGAAAAATTAATAGGTCAAGAAAGCTCAGTCTAATCTATGATGTATAACATTTAGCATTTCCATAAAACATTATATCTATGCTGGCTAGCTATCTGATTTCACACACAACCACAATCTGGGTCACTGGACAACAGATCATGGGAAGGCTTTTCCAAATTTACCTAGCAGGTGATTTCATAATGAATTGAACTAGTGGCAAACCCGGTACAGTTGCTGCTTTTCATGGTTCATTGGAGAATAAAGTTACTATAACCAATTGCTGCATATGGCAAAACAAAGATAAGCTACTATTTCAATATTAATCACGGAAATATGATAACCTCAAGTTCAACGGTTCATAGCAAATGAATCAGTTTAAACACTGCAAGTCTGCAATTATCTTTAGATGCAATTATCTTTAGATAACTTGTAACCTTATCTCTACCAAATTTTAAAAAATAATCTACCAAATCTAAACGGACCCCAGAATGCTTGCAACCTCTTCCAAGAATCAGGAATGGTGTCACAAATATAGCAGCCTCAGAAAACAATAATAGTAAAGACAAGGGCGATGAAGGGTAGTAACCATCTGAAAGTATAGCCAATACAAAATACAAGCTAATGATAACATCTCTCATTTTTTTTCTTACTACAGATAGCATGCACTATCTGCTTAACAGATTTGAAAAAGGACAAGGCAAGCTAGGCATCGTTAGTTACAGATTACAGTGTAGGAACACAATGCATGCATAACACATACACACCATTTCATTATGAGGCAGAAATCATTACTCAGCCGTCCGTAGTAGCAAAAGGATCATGTGAAGGCCCCACATCATTGCCAATGGTCCTCTGCACCAAGCGTTGCAAGTCAGCCATAACCTTGTGCTCGCGCTTCGACTTCTCCTCGTAGTTAAACATGGCCAAGGCCCTCTTGTCCTCAGCACTGTAAACCTGATTTTCCTTCCTGATACGGATAGCATTCATCCTCTGGTGTCTACTTCCACTCATCACATATCCCAAGTCCTCAAACTTCTGAATCTCTTCAGCAGACAGACCGACCTCACCACGTCGTGGAATACGCTTGCCTTGCTGAACATACTGTGCAATAGCATCACCTTCTCCAGGCCTCAGTGCACCACCATAGCTAATATGGCCTTCTGCACGCGGCAGTGGCATTGGTCCAACAGGCATATCATTTTCCAAGGTTGCTTTCTTCTGGGCCTCAAGCATTTCCTTGAACTTGATTGCTTCTGGATCAATCTCAGGCTCCACTGTTTCATCAACTTCCTTTGCAATAGCATCAGCATCAGCATCAGCATCAGCATCAGCATCAGAAGAGAGTGCTTCTTCAGAATCAGAACGCTTGCTTCTCTTCCTCTTGGAGCTCTTACTCTTTTTCTTGCTATCCCTCGGGCTGGAGCCAGAATCCTTTTCCTCCTGCTCAGAGCTTTGTTCGGAGTCTGTATCCTGGCTTTTCTTCTTCGTCCTCCTTGAGCTCCTACCCCTCCTCTTAGATTTCTTGTGCCTCCGTGACCTCTTCTTGCTCTTCCTATCCCTAGAGTCCTCAGAATCATAAGAGATCTCTGAATCATCATTGCTCTCACTATCACCAGCACTCTCAGAATCATTCGAGCGGCGTCGATGGCGGTGGTGGCGGCTTCGCTTGCTGCTTCGGCGACTACTGCTCTTCCTCCCTTTCTTCTTCCTCCTCGTATCCTCAGAATCACTGGAATCGGACAGGCTTTCTGACTCACCAGACTCAGACTCCGACGCATCCTTGCCCTCCTCCTCGCTGCTCTCCGGTGATGCTTTCTTCTTCGGGGATTCCTTCTTCTCCTCCTCGTCGCTGTAACCATAGTTCTCCTCGTCGCCCTCCATTCGAGGGGGGCTGGGCGTGATGTTCCAGATGCACCGCTTTTTGCTGTCGCGGAGCTTCTGACGCTTGAGGCGGCGGTACTCGAAGTACGGGAGGCCCTTGAGTTCCTCATCGTCGTCGTCAGAGGACCAGGCACCCCCGCGGCCCCCTCCCCCACCGCCACGAACGGGCGGGTCGAAGTCTCGGTCCCGCGCCCTGTCCCGGTCCCTGCCGCGGTCGTTGTGGTAGGGAGACCACTGGCGGCAGCGGTCGCGGTAGGGGCTGGGGGAGCGGTCGCGGCGGCGGTGGCGGCGCGGGGAGGGCGACGGGGACGGGGAGCGGTGGCGGCGCGGGGAGGGAGAGGCGGAGACCCTCGAGCGCCCCGGCAGGCGCACCACCGCGGACGCGAGGCGGTGCTCTGAGCGACCCATGGCTGCGGCGGCGGCGGCGGATCGCCGGATCAGGGTGGTGGCGATTTGGGTGGGGGCGGTGACGCGAGATTGGGAGGGATGGATGCGTGTGGGGATTTGTGGAGACGAGGTTTCCTCGGAGTCGGTTCGTGTGGCGACGGGCGACGGCTTCCAATGTGTTGGGCTTTCTGGGCCTGGGAGAACTAATCAAAAGTCCGCTGACTAGTATTGGGTTGGGCTGTTTCCAAAAAAAGTATTGGATTGGGCTGTTCCCAAAAAAAGTATTGGGTTGGGCTAGCTTTGAGTCTGTTATGCCGGATCATGGGCTTTGTCACCAGGGCTCCAGGAGAGAGTAGTTTTGACTGGGCCGGTATGGTAATATATTCAAACTATTCATGGGCTGTGTTTTCGGACCAGAACCATCAACAGAGCAAACTTTGTCTCAAAAAAAAAAAATCAACAGAGCAAACTGATCGAGAAGTTTCAGGCTCTACCAGCCTACCTGTCGAAAAGTGCAGTGACAGCAAACAAAACTGTACTGTACATTGTTACTCGCAAAAAAAAAAAACATTATTTAGCAAGACCGTTCTGGAGTTAGTTTCAAACGAAAGAAAAAAGAGACGAGAATCATCCGTGCCTTTGATGAACGGTACAATTTGAGGACTCGAGCACTATAATAAACTACACGTAATTTCGCCTGTCCGGCCGAGCAGTTTCCATATCAGTACGCAATTAATCTAGCCAAGCAGACCGGATCACAGGACCATCCGACCATGGCAGCCGCCCAAGCCCAACTCTCGGACCACCCTCGCAGGCATGGCAAGCAAGCAGGCGCGCGTTCAACAGTTCTCGTACGGTCCGGGCCGTCGTGACGTCGTACGTCGATCGGTTAGCCCTCACCGGCGGCATCGGCACCACACACACGCATATGTTGGCATTCAATGCCCGCGCCGCATCCCTCGTTCGTCTGTCTCGCCGGCCGCTGTCGCTGAGGGTTCGAAACAGAGAGGTGCTTTAGGTGGGGGTCAGCCGGCGGAATAGCCGCCCAAGCTAGCGAGAGCAGAGCCGGCCCATGTGGCCCTTCGCTTGGTCGGGCGGCAACACTGCTGCTTCGCGGCTCCTAGCGCAGTGGTAATGGCTGTGCCGAGCACGGACGGAACAGAGGTGGTGACGGAAGAATTGGCCGCGAGCTGTGTGGCGTTCTTGCACCCAAAAAAGAAATTACTATTGCAAGCCAGACCGCGCACCGCCACTAACTGATCATGGTGGCCACATGGCTGTACTGAATGTTGTTGGATAATGTCTTGAGCCGTACTGGATTTGAAATGGATGTGCATTGATTGTTAAACTGTGTAAATAGCTTGCTGAAATATGGTATACTGTCCAGATGTTCGGCCATAAAATTGTATGGCCCATGACTATAGACTACTATTGACTGCTCATATATACAGAACGTCGGTGTCCTAATTGAGGATGAAATGAAACTTTGGTTACTGAGATCAGTGTCACTTAACTTAGTTTTATTGAGGAAATGCTCACCAACACAAGACAATTACCGAGTTCTGGTGGCTCCATCATACAGTATTGAGGTACAACAGTAAACAAACAGAATCTTGCCCTGCATTGCGTCATCGTCTCCTCTGGTCTTCCCTCAAACATTATTCAAACGACATAAAACCTGTCTATAGTCACTCCATCGCTATTGGTGGTTAAGGTGCATGCATCTTGCCCAGCACGCCCTTTCGCGAGGGCAGCATCCACCAGCCTTCCTTCCAAGCATTTGCAATTAGGGTTGGTGCAGGGACCCAAATCAAGGCCGGTCCCACAGGATGATCACGATAGATTGGGGGGCTTAAAGCGCGGCATTATTTGGATTGGATCATCAGAAAGCCACAGGTGCATTAAGCCTACGCAGAACTGCTTGTACATGTCGTCCCTCTCGAGGAGGTCTCGATCAATATCCAAACCACGTATACAAATCAGACAACATTAGTGTTCTCTGACGAAAATAAAAATAAGACTAGAGAGTGATGTGACATGTTTGTTCTTCCTCATCCTTTCGTTCTAGCTAGGACACGGGCCGGATCATCCTTTTGCGAATAACAAAATAAGTAGATACTTACTTCATTATACGTGCGGCGAAACGTCATTGGCTCTGCAAAAGCGCGTTTTCACCAAATCTGCAAACAAATCGAAACGGGGGCGTCAAAGGATCGAGGCGACCAAAGGGGACCGAGATCAGGTTGGTCGGAAGGAGGAGATACGGCGCCGTCCGTCCCTTCTTTTTGGTGGTGCTGCGCGGCCGAGACGTTGCTGTTCCTAGTCCGTGTTCCAATTCCAACACTGCCACCTGAACCTGAACCCGTGTGTGTCCGCTTCGTTCTTCAGCTTCGGCGAGGAGGGATGCACCTGCGGCCGAGCGTGCCCCCGCCAAGATCTCACGCGAATCCTATTCAGCCCGCCCCTGGCCCGCGTGCGGGGCCGCAACGTTCATCCTCGCGACGCGTGTCGACGGCGACCGTGACCGGGAGCGGAAGGGGCCCGGCTGCTTTCACGACGACGGCTACGTGCCGCGTATCGAACGGTGGTTCCTGACATGTGGCAGCAATCCGGGAGGCCGATCGCTGTGTTGACTTGCTGAGCTTCATTATTATGCTCAACCGGTCGTGGTCGTCTCGGTTTCTTTCCGATCAGCGAAGAGCGGGAGTTGATGCTGATTGAAGCTTGTGTTGCCGACAGGTCAGGCTGCTGACTCCTATCAGCGTGAGGATGTTCCAGCTGCATCTGAATATTTACAGTACGAATTGACATGCGACGGTCCTATAAAGACGTCGACATATCATATCGTTCATCTTTCATGAAGTTAACGTCGTTCGTTCTTTGTCGGGATTTAACCCTGTGCAGCTGTGCTACATACAAAAGTGACAGGTTAACTAAAGATCTACCGCCTCCTTTGATTCAGAAGATGCCTTATTTGGATATCAAGTTAGTGTGCATTTCTCGGCTTTGCGTGTCAGTCGCACACTCGCGCTGATGGAAGTAGATTTCGTTGTCCCTTAAGTGTCCATTTTGCATTGCACGCCCAAACGTATCATAACTGAGTTGCTACAGTAACAAGTAGCATGCCTATAGTAACAAAGTAGCATGCCTAAGCGATGTTCGTTTCTTTCGGACTAAACTAACTTTAGTTGTCGTTCTCGCGAGAAAAGTACAGCATGTGCTGTGAAACAGATACCATCCATTCATGGCCACTGCCGACTGGACAAGCAATTTATGGCGAAGATTATAGGTCTCTCGTGGTCCAGGAGCAGCATGGCTTTGCTATTGACCTGATTGACAAATCTACTCGCCTTGGGTTTACGTGCGTAAATGCGCTCATAAGTAGGGTTATTCGGCATTGTGCTGGTGCATGGTTATATTTGCCTTCTCGACACCCACTCTGGTTTAGCAACCATGCTCTGTTCCAATAGGAAAAGTAAAAAAAAAAAAAAAGGAACTTTGTCTCCACTACTAGCTAGTTTCTCCTGCATCACTTTACCAACACAGGTTTCTGCCACTATGGGAACCAACGATTTCCAGTATATTTAATGTCGAACTGAAACTTCCTTGCGTAGGTACTAAATTATAGTATTTTGTTAGGACTAGCACATCGAAAAATATGAACAATGATTGAGCATCACAAACCGCACTATAGCCGCAAGATCATCTTCAGATCTTTTATAAGCATCAGCAGTAATATAATCCATGTTACAACCATGTGATGCATAATTTAAGCAACGCCGCCCAGTCCTCCATGGATCATATATTGTAGATGGTGCGAGCTCCTAAGCCAACATTACCAAACACTGTCCGTGGTGGACCTGCTGCCTCGCTCATAATTCTGCAACGGTTTCGAAACAAGTGCAACCACTTCGTCAGGCACCAAACTGTTCCCGCGTATTCAAGGCCGGTGGACGACACTGCCACATGCAGCGACGAAACAGCGCCCGACACAAACGGTTGCGCACCTGCGTCGATCTGCATGCCCGGCCGGGATCAGTTTACCGTTGCAACTTGCGGCATAACACCGAATGTTACCTGCCTTTTTAATTCATGCAAGGCCACTCTCGACACGGACCATCACGTTCCCGGGCCCCGGCATTCCGGCAGCGGTACGGAGCAGCAGCCAAAATTTCCTCCCAATCCCGCGAGCGAATTGTGGGCAAGAGCACGGACGAATCGAGCCAGTGGACGACGGATGGAATCGACTTGACGAGACAGATGCGGCAGCGGCCGGCAACGGAGACCGGAGACGACACGGCCATCTTCGCCATTGATGAGCGGTCAACTTGTCCCCGTCGATCGATTTGGCAGATCGATTTTCTTGTCCATATCAATGGAGGATAGAAAGGACGTTGATTCATCATGATCTTGCGATGCACACTCGCACATGTGCATGCGAACGAAAATAATGGATCGGGATGTACTGCGAGAAGTAATAAGCGAAATGAGACGTACTGCATCCATAGAGGTAGTAGTAAAAGAAAAAAAAAATGTACAGCCTAAGAAGTAGGCAAGCGCATGCACGGGCTGCGATTCCAACAAAAGCTTGGAGCAACCACGTCGTATGCGACTACAGCAATAAATGTATCGAACAGAGGTTCCTACATGTCTACGCACGGCACGTGATCGTGCACTGGTGCACATACACAAACACTAGTACGACGACGACGACAGTAGCAGCAGCAGCAGCGGAGACGACCAACCGCGATGGAAGAAGACAACGGCGAGGCGACCGACGACGCGCGCGCGGCGGTGAGTAAAATAGTCACGCGACGACGTTTCGTGTTACATCAGCATGTCGCCGCCGGTGTGCGGGAGCGCGAACTGCCACGGCGCGTGGAAGGCCGGGTACGCGGCGCGGTGGGTGGCCGCGGCGGCGCGCTCGAGCGACTGCACCTGCGACTTGAGGAACTTGACGTAGTGGATGGCCTCGTCCAGCATGGAGGCCGTGTCCATCTTGGTGCCGCCCGGGACGAGCCGCTGCAGCGTGCGGATGCGCTCGCTGATGCGCTCCCGGCGGAGCCGCGCCGCCACGCTCTGCGGGTCCTTGGAGATGCGCACGTTGCGCCGCTTCGGCGGGCGAACCGCCGCCGGGTCGACCTCGTCCACCGGCTGCAGCGCCGCGATGTGGAAGATCACCTCCCGCATCGTTTCCGCCGACGAGGACGGGGAGGACGAGCCCATCATCATAGCGCCGGCGACGGCGCCGTCGGAGCCCGGGGACAGCACGTAGTCCTGGAGGTGCTCGGAGGCGGCGCTGGTGTACGCGGCCGGCGCGCCGTACTGCCCGTCCGGGTAGCCTGCCATGCTGATCGTGGTAGTTGTTGGCATGTACGGTGGCGGAGAGAAGCAGTGGTGGGACTGCGGAGGAGGGGTTTCAACGGGGGATATCGGCGGCGAAATGGGCGCCATCAGAGACTGATCGAGCGCAGTGAGCTGCTCGAGCTGAAGCATCGTCTTCATCAGCTCGAGCTGCGCTTCGGGGCAGAAATTCAGCGAGTCAAACTGATCCATCAGTTACGATTTCAATGAAAATCGATAGTGAACTAGTAGCTGCTTCTTTGGAAGGACTGAAACTAGAGAGCTCGGTGCCTGAGCTATGGCTATTTCAGGAAGGTGTGGAGGTTTTTCGAGCTACTGGTGTGAGGCTGTCGAACTGCAAGTGATGAAGAGGCCTATTTATAGGACAGGCAGGTAGCTACGGACTGCGTGTCGCTGTGGGCCTATGTAGGGTCGTTACAATTTGGCAGTGAACTGGTGACGGAAACGCTGTTTCCTCTTACCATCAGATTGCACTCTCCCTTAGTATTATTTTTTCATTTCCCTCTCGCCTCTTGCGGTCCTCTGCTCCTTCCACGAACCTAATTAGACCGTACTGGACATGTCCAATATCCATAAAAACTTCCCTTTTTCCTCTCTTTTCTTTCCTGAAAAGGACATCTCGAAAATCACTGATCAGCCGATCTTGCGGCATATCTCAAAGAATGCCGACTAGTGCCTGGCTTCCGAGCAAAAAACACCTTAATTTTATCAAGTTTGGTTGAGACGTCGCGGTCGGATTGATACCTTGAAGCTCTGTATCCGCCCTTTCTGTACAAAAAAGCACCTAGCGCCGGCTACCGGTGAACGTTCGCTGGCTCACCACGGCTTGACACGTGGAAGCCGTTGTTGGCGATCACTTTTCACATGCTGTAGTCCACGTTATATCGCCGGGCGGTGGAGCATAGGCTGGCTCCGGAAAGGAGAGCAGTGGGGCAGCAGAGCTTGCTCGTCCGAGTCGGACTGATAGGTCTCTTGTTACGCATACGTGCAATGAATCGCGTGAGCTCTCGCTACGGTCATGCGTACGTATATATTGTGCTATTATGGATTAGTTCGCGTGGATTTGTTGTGTCACATATGCTGTTGCAGTGCGCGGGGATTAAAATTATGATCAGGTACGTTCATTAAATTAATGTTTCTCAAAAGAAAAGAAAAGAAAAAACATGCTGCCGTCGGCCCCCAACACGGTCAACGGCGAGAGGACGTTTGGTCAGTCTGGTCGGTTCGCGTTCGGTACCTACAGATAAATTGCCCGGACCCGCCTCGCATCTCCGCGGCGCACGATCCGACCGTGCTCGGCAGCTCACATGGCCGTGATCCGGTTGAGTACAGGCATGTGTTCCGTTCGCTTGCCGCCTTTGCTCCATCGGCATCGACTCCACACTGCGCAAGCTTCCGTGCTTCAACGCGGACACGCATGGGGTCACCAGTCTCGCTCGACCCTGCTACAGTCAGTTTTTACTTTACATACATCTTCTACACACCGTGCTACTCGTGCGTGTAGTACTGGTGTCTCGGCAACGCAAAAGATTCTTGTCTCAGCGGCATGCCGGCATTATAGCAGGCCGTATGAGTACAAGTTCTTCGGCGCTTCTACGGTTATTCACTCAGTTTTTTCTATATTAACAAAGCTTTGACAACTGGCCATGAGTAAGAAATATGTTAATCCTTTTGTGTGAGCGTGACCAATTCCGTGTTGTGTGTAACTGATGGCATACGTTTTTATTTAGGCGTGTGTAGGTTGGTGAGAAATAGTCCAGGTGCATTAGCGCGTGATTTCAAAAGATGCAATGTCATGGGCATCAGCTCTCGTTTTCGGAACAGCTAGAACGCATCAAGGACCGAGCGAGTGACCCTATTGCTTTCTGCTGAGTGCTGACCCGGTCATTCCTTGATGGCGACTCTTAACAGGGCCCTTTGAATCTAGCCCAAACATTTTTCCTCGAAGAGTCGGGCTCGATTTCGCTCATGTGAATGGTGCAAGCGTGCCGAGAGAGCGGCCCAGAACTTACAAGGCCTGACGCGCGAGCCCCAGTAGCAACATGCCTTTCGGACTTGCACTCAGCCAGGCTGGGCCACTCAAGATTTATGCTTTGTAGACCCAAGAGAATTTTGGGCCTTGTAGAGACTGGACCGAAAGCCTCTGCAAAAGTAGGACGAATAGATGGCCACCAAAACAACTTGGACTTGGGCCTACTTGTGCTACTTGGACTCCAAAATTAACACTTCCAATACATCAGGCCCCTTCAAAAAATGGAAACTAAATTTTCATTCACACCAGTCGCAATAATTTCGTTCCTGACTTTTCCGCAATACTTGCATCATATTCGTTTCTGTTACCTTCTTCCGATTCTACCAAACTAGTACCACTTTCATGTATCTCTGTCTTTGTCAACGAAAAAGAGCAGAGAGAGGGAAAAAAAAAAGCCCGTTCCGAAAGCACCGCCTTTCCGCTCCCCGTTTCCATGTTACAGCACGGGCGCCGGCCGCTCACGTGTACGTAACCCTGCGCTATCATGGTAGGGATGATGAGACCCCCGCCGGCCGCGCCTGCCCCAGAGTTCTCGTCCCGCTTTGCCCTGTTCGGCTTTGATTGAACCATTAAAATCCCCCGTGTTGCGCTCGCAGCAGGCTTTAGGGGGGGGGGGGGGGGGGTAAAGCCGAGCGGAGAAACGATAGCGGAAAAGAGAGCTTCTTTTGATGGAGCAGAATGAAAAGAAGAGAAGCGAACAAAAGGAGCCCCTCCCTGCCTCATGTGTGCGCTGCGCAGACAGTACAGGCGTGGACGGATGCTCGCTTGGTGGTGAGTGGCATGTGATGGGCGACAGCTTTTTTTCGGGTTCGATCCCTGCGTGCGTTGAAGATGTCTGTTGAAAAAAATCGGGGGCTCGTTCAAAGTTGCCAACGTCGTCTCCGTCGTCGTTTCTTCGCCTCCGCTTGCTTTTCCTCAGCTCGCCGGCTAGCTGGCTGGCTGGCTCTGAATATGCCACCGGCCACCACTCCTCTGCCAAAGCGAGACCTCTGGGGCAGGCAGTCAGGCAGAAGAATCATGGGTGATCTAGGTGCAGGTACGCAGTATAGTGAGGAGTAAGATCATTCATTCATGGGGTCAAGGTCAGTAAAGGCGCATGAAGACTGAACCATACGTCCAACAGACAACAGGTGGTTGACATGTGGGCCATCTAACAGTGGGTCCACATGTCAGCCACTGTTAATACTGATGCGCAATTGCACAAGATGTGGACTCGTCCAACGCATGGTAAGTACTTGTATGTGGTGTTGCCACACTAACACTATTGTGTACCGATCACTTGATGAGTTCGATTTGGCCCTGAAGCAGTAACCACATACTCCTACGGTATGAGCAGAAGTACGTTTATATTAACCACATTTGAGTACCCACTTTCAAATTTGCAGCTAGCTAGATGCATGTGTCTTTCGCTTTTTCTTTGGGAATAGTCGAATAGATAGACGGTGCACTTTCCACCTAAAACAAAGAAAAGATCTGACGGTCTTGTTCGTGGCTACTGCTTCTATATAGCTAGGATCCCTGATTTGGTGGTGTTCTTCGGAGACGAAGAATTTTTGCGTTAGTGCCGGGGCCGGTTTTTCTCTGACAGAATGGGCATTCCTGTCTTTGTTATTCCATGATCCAGTTGGTTGGAAGAGGATATAGTATATGATGAAATACTATTACATCACCTCGCTGCTCACTAGGCTCATGGAAGCTACCGCTATCAGCTGGAATATTGCCAGTTTTGTGCTACATTTACTGTGAAACTAGAAAAAAAGGGTAAGGGCATTACCAGTACTAGACAGTAGCAGCGCGGATAAACTTTCCTCCTCAAAAGCTGAGACAAAAGAGGTAGAAAAGCAGGGAAGTTTCTGTTTACTTGAGGGCCTAGCTCAAGATTTCCTCAAACATCCTTTGAGATACGTTATCTTTTTCACTTTTGCGGAGACCGAAGCAATGATACCGCACGGTAGAAAGCCGTCGCTTTTTTAGAACAAGAGCAAGTCAATTCTGCTATCATTTTCCGCATTTGTTTTCTTTCCAGGGCCTGGGGCAGGGACAGATTAGAAGCAAGACTCCCTCGCCTCACATTGCCTCTCCTTCCTTTCATGTGTCCTGTGTGTGTGTGTGCAGGGACTGACCGCACTTTATATCTTGCTCATCACTTCTAATTGAGCAAAAAAGCAAGGCACTGTCCAGGCTTTATCTCTGCTTGTGCATTACAGCCAACCGAGGGCACCATTTCCTCGAGATCTGTGCTAAGCAACAAACAGCTTCTTTCCTTTACAGTGATGCCAGTGTGAGAAGCAAGCGCCCTGTTTTGGCGTATCATTAGTGCTAGTGCTTAGTACAGCAACCCTTGCGTTGTGTTTGAACAGGAATCTTTTGTCAGAGGTTCGTGTGAGCCTGGTGCAGCCTAGGACTGTTGTACGTGTAGTGATTGGCCCTGCAGATTTCTTGATGACTCTGAGGAGAAATAATTCAGAGCTTCCAACTGTGGGTAGATTTGTTCCCCACAGAGCAGTTGAGTCTCTTCAATGGTTCATTCAATGAGCGCATACTAGTAGTGTGTCTGTCATCTGATCTGGGTCAGCAGACCAGGGTAACTTGGTAAAAGTGGGAACTGACCGTGAGTGATTTAGAGCATGTCGTACCGCTGGTGAACGAAGGACCGTGTCCATGTGATCGCGAAATGAATCCTAAAACAGGGATATCTGCATGCATGTGACGGGACTGTGACAGTACAACCCGCAAATTCTACTAGGTGAATTCAATTTATTTAATCACACCCGTAATTAAATTTACTTTGGTGGTGGCAACGGGGGAGTGTACTTGTTCTCATCGTACCCAAAAGCATTATTGGCCTGGCAGTCGTCGCACCGTACGTGCAACGCTGCTCCAAGCTAGTCCTGTGATCGTAGACGACCGTCCGGCCGTACATGTAACCGCGATAAAAACCGGAGGTGATCAAAACTCATTCCTGCGTGCCGTCAGACCAAATCTGACCCGTTAGCGACATCACGTTGCCTGCCGATCGACGCAGCTAGCGCCCCAACCCAGCGCAAGAGCCGCGCCACGGTGGTCCACGGCCGTCAGCCGCGCGCGCTGACGGACGGATAGATGAATGGCCATGGACAGTGGCCACACCACACATCCCCGTCGTTCGAAGGGACGACGAGAGAACACCCTTCGAAACAGGCCAGATCCGACCAGACCCCGGTCCACGGCGCACAGAGACGGGATGCATCGGCGCAGGGAGGCACAGACGACCGCATGCCGTGCTGTGGACCACCGTGCCCCACGGCCCTTGTTGCTCCACACAGCCAACTCGCCACTCGGCTCTTTCCCCGGTCCCGGCCGGGCCCGTGGGCCGTGTATACAGTACTCCTCCTGTATTCGTGTACGAGTTTCTGAATGCAAGCACGACTGCATCTCGTATAGTATTCGTGTGGTGATTTCGTCGTACATGTGCTTTAGCTTCTGGATCCATTCTCGGGAATTGTGAGACGACGGGACGCAGCACAGGAAATGGACAAGGCGAGGAACTTTTGAAGAAGGGGTCCAGGCACGCGGGATCGGTAGATGCATCTTGGAGTGGTAGCTTCTAGCCAACCAGGTAGCCACGGCATGCATCTGCGTGTATCTCTCGCACCACGACCCGATCGACGAAGATGCGTCCGCTTGTGTGCCGACGACGGAGAGGAACGCCGATTTTGGTGGGATTCCGTCGTTTTCCTTGCGCTGCGCCGCTGCCGATCCATCGCTCATCACACCGCCCGCGCGACCACGGCCGATCGAGCCGGAGCCAGCCTTTCGATCCGCATGCACACGGCCAGCCCCCACCACGTCGTCGCCACTGGATCCTAGCGCTTTTTTCTAATAATACTCCGTCGTGGCCCGACGATCTCTCAAAGCCTCCTCTCCTGCCTGCCCATCTCGCTATCTCGGGTTTAGGGCATAGAAAACCCGGCGCTTTGCAGAAGTTTCTTGCATTCTTTTTGTTTCTTCTCGGTCGCCGCGAAGCTTTCCATGCATTTTAAACCATGCTTTGTCGACGCCGGTCGCGGGGATCGATGGAAATATTCCCGCACCCAGCAGGTAACTAAACAAAGCTTCTACGACGGGCAAAGATTCGTTTCATGTCCGAGGGGCACGTTTGCCATTGCTTTTTGTACCTTGTTGTCTAGCTACAACATGCATGTGCGATCTACTGCAGATGCTTCTTCGGGGCGCGACTACGTGCAGCGAAGAAAATGCATTTCTTAATTCGTTTCCTGTCGTCGGGGATGTCATCATCTAGGCTCTGTCTAGCCCATCAACTGATTAGTAAGACGGATTATTAGCTTGATGACCAATAACACGTGGCATCCTACCTACGTAAGCTTTGAAGCGGTCGGTGAGGGACTGACTGCCGCCGGACACATCTTTTCTACGGTATATATGTAGAAAAAACCTCCAGCGTCTCGTAAGAAAAGAAGTTCCGATATCAGCCTGGAAAAATGATTGCACTGCCGGGAAATGATTGCCTGGACTGGATCGGAGATATACTACAAATATGTTTCTGTTCACCATTAAACGTGTTTCAGCATAGTCACGGAGCACAGCGATCTTGCAGGGGCGCGGCAGGGGAACGCGAAGTTCCAGACGTCGCGATGCTTATAATATCGTCTCAGGCGTTACTAATGTCCAGCGTCAGTCGCCTCAGCGACACCGGCCCTGTGCTGGAAGAGAGCAGGACGATATACGAACGTAACAGGCGTCCTTCACGATCGGGTTGATAAATGCCCCAGCCAACCTTTTTAAACGCCGGTCGACCACCTTTTCGTTCAAAAACCACAAATATGCACCGACGACGGCTTGTTGGGAGATCGGTTTCGGAACCCGGCCGTGAAGGAAGGACATCCGCTGCTGAATCCCACACGAAGCCGCGGCAGTCGATCGCAGGCTTGCATGCCGTGCGCTCAGGCCATAAACGCCGCGGCCAGCTGCGAGCGCGCTGACTGGTCGGTGACGGCGACCCCGGCCCGCCAGGGCAGCGAGCCATGGCCATTCGCGCAAGAGCGAAGAATGGGACGAAACTCAGGCGTGCGAGCGCTGCAGCGCAGTGGCCGGAGAGCTCAGCGAGCGAGGCAGGCCGCGGCACGTTGAGGCTGAAAGCGACGCGGTCAGGTACCCCGGAGTGGAAGAAGGCAGTACAGTGATTATGGTCCGGCAGCTGCCGCGCTGCGTGCCGTGGGCTATATGCTGTCCACACAGCTCCGCACGGGGCGCAGGCGCGCGCGTGCGAGTTAGGGATGTTTCATGTGATGATAAATACTGGAGCATGAATCCCGGATGTTTCATGTGATGATAAATTCACTATATTTTCATCAATTTCTTGGATGAGGTCTTCAGTTAGGAATTTTTCTTGTGCACCTTACTAATCAGCTTAGTCGATATTTGCCAAATCTCGTATCCAATAATAAAACATCAAGTTACAAACTATTCTATTAAAGACAAATGTTGTCCCAATCATTTGGTTATATGCTGTCTAGTTTAATTTCAAAATTCATGCCATATTTCAAATGATGATGTGTCTTAAAGTAATTTTCAAGTGGCAAGGTATTTATGTGATACAAAAACTAGATACAACACAAGGTTCTTATCAGTAGAAAAGTTATAGGTTTCAGGTACATTATACTAGTCTTTTTTATTCTTATTTGAAGGCATTGATACAACATAGTTGGGTTTGTTATAGCTCAACATGCTGTTCTAACATACTACTAATGAGTAAAAATATCCTCATTAAAAAAAGAAAGAGAGTACTATCTCCATTTATTTGTTTGGAGCCGACATGGAACCGTCCGTGCCTTTTTCGTTTCTTTTTTCCTGTAAAGAGCGTTCTAATCTGAGATGGCTCTGAATCAGCGGACGAGCAATCTGAATCCGGTGAGGTTTTCCCCGATCCGTATACGCAAGTATTCCTTCGGATCACGGTACGAGTACAAAGGACAATTTTCTGGGCTTGCGACCAGGCGACAGCACGTGATATGCACCGCTCGGGCCACATGGACCGGTTGCTCTGATCCAAGAAGCACCACTGCGCTGCGGGTGCCCCAGCGCTGGAGGTAAAAATCGCCTTCTGATCCTGCAAGTTGAGCCAGGTATACGACAGCGTAACCCCCATTATAATTTTTGAAACGCTACGTCAGGGGTAACATTGACCGGCCAATCGGAATGGCTGGTGGCATGGCACTCCTGCCGCAGAGGAAAGAATTCAGATTCGAGGGATGCTTCCAAAACTGTAGCAGAGCTTGTCCGCGGGGGACCTTTCCAGAATTGCACGGGTAGCCGGGGGGCGCGCGGCTGGAAAAAAAAGAAAAGAAGAAGATGAGCGCCATACAACAGGCAACGATCTCCCGCCGTTGCTGTAAAAAAAGAGCTTTTAGACCGGTGGAAAGGAAAAGAAATGGCGGATGGGTTAAAAGGCGGTGCGCAAAAGATCCTCGAGAAAGCCCAGAAAACGAACGGATGGGTTGGGCGCAAGTGTCACGGGTCGACCTTGAAAGCTGAATCTCAAAACTTCCAATCCCTCTCTCCAAAACACCTAGACAGACAGAGCGACACATATTCCCTCCCACCACCCCCACCGCCTGCACGCTCCCCGAGGCAGGGACACACACTCACCACATCTTCACTCCTCTGCTCTGCTCCGATTCACTTCCCTTCACCACCACCTCCCTAGTTAAATTACCT
Source organism: Eleusine coracana subsp. coracana (assembly GCA_032690845.1). Taxonomy (NCBI): domain Eukaryota; kingdom Viridiplantae; phylum Streptophyta; class Magnoliopsida; order Poales; family Poaceae; genus Eleusine; species Eleusine coracana. The sequence goes on along the minus strand of CM064427.1, from coordinate 50,205,606 downwards.
GTCACCCCTCCTTGCTTATCGTCCACCCTGACCTCAAAAGGGAGACGACGACCCGAGCAGGGAAGTTAAAACCCCGAGAAACCTTCGTCCACGCTTCGGCTCCTGTAGAAGGAGGTGTAGGGAAAGAGAGGATGGAGAGAGTGGAGAGGTGCGGGAGCTGGGAGTGCGACGCCGCGGCGCAGGCTGGCGCGCAGAAGGCGGTGCCGGCGCCGTTCCTGACCAAGACGTACCAGCTGGTGGACGACCCGGCCACGGACCACATCGTCTCCTGGGGCGACGACCGCGTGTCCACGTTCGTCGTGTGGCGGCCGCCGGAGTTCGCGCGGGACATCCTCCCCAACTACTTCAAGCACAACAACTTCTCATCCTTCGTCCGCCAGCTCAACACCTACGTGAGTCGCCTTTCATTGGCCTCTGCTCCATTCCGAGTGTTTTTTCTTAGCATGGATAGGAGGTGCTAATGATGATATTGTCGAAATGTGCAGGGGTTCCGGAAGGTGGTGCCGGAGCGGTGGGAGTTCGCGAACGAGTTCTTCCGGAAGGGGGAGAAGCAGCTCCTCTGCGAGATCCACCGGCGCAAGACGTCGTCGGCATCCTCGGCGTCTCCCTCCCCGCCGCCCTTCTTCGCGCCGCCGCACTTCCCCCTGTTCCACCACCCGGGCGTCCACGTCCAACACCACCACCACCACCAGTTCATGGGCGACGAGGGGAGCGTCGTCGCGGCGCACCCGCACGGCATGGGCGGCGTTGTGTTCCCGCCGCACCCGCACTGGCGGGACGCCGCCCCACCGCCGGTGGCCACGCGGCTCCTGGCGCTGACCGGCCCGCCGGCTCCCGCGCACCTGCCTGCTGCTCAGGCCGCCGAGGCCGGCACCGGCAATGGCGGGCGCGCGGCCACCGCGGCTGTGCTGATGGAGGAGAACGAGCGGCTGCGGCGGAGCAACACCGCGCTGCTGCAGGAGCTGGCGCACATGCGGAAGCTGTACAACGACATCATCTACTTCGTGCAGAACCACGTGCGGCCCGTGGCGCCCAGCCCCGCCGCGGCCGCGTTCCTGCAGGGCCTGGGCATGCAGACACAGGCCCGCAACAAGAAGCCCGTCAACAACTCCGGCGGGAGCACCACGTCCAGCAGCTCGCTCACCATCGCCGAGGAGCCGTCTCCCCCGCCGCAGCTCGACAATAAGAGCGGCGGGGAGGCCGGCAGCAGTTGCGGCGCCGCCGCCGCGCCGACGAAGCTGTTCGGTGTGCACCTTAGCGCCGCCCCTAGCGGCGGCGCGGGCACCAAGAGGCCGCCTTCCCCTGACGAGCAGCAGGCGCCCTCGTCGCCTGCTGCCACGAAGCCGCGCCTGACGCTTGAGTACGGCGACCTAAGCCTATCCACGGCGCCGTCCGCCGCCTCGTCGCCAGCTAGTACTAGCTAGTCACAGTCAACAGCTTAGACCACTGTCACCCAAAGCATGCATGCTGATGCATGCAAGAAAGGGCGCCCGTTTTGTTTCTTGTTCTAGACTTCTCCTCTAGTTCGGCGTGTTCCGTTTCGAGTGGTAGATCAGGATCAGTTCTTTTGTTGCTGTTGTAGTATTTGTTTAGGGTCAGTCCTCTACTAATTGCACTACTGTGCCAAGCACCCAGAACCTAATGCTGCGAGCTAATCAAGGTTTTTGTACAGAAGTTTGTAACCTGGCTGCTGTTCAGCTGGCATCACTGTAGTAACCCGTGTAGTCCTGCAGCAGGACAGTCCAGAGCGAACAATATTTTGGACAACGAGTCCGGAAAGAGATCTTTCATTTAAACCGCTTTTCGAGCCTCCTCACCTCGTTGCCTTTTGCGTGCGCTCATGCGGGTCAAAGATGTGAAAGGCGGTTACAGCTGCGCAGGCTTGCGCTTTTCCTCGCAACGGCGCGCAGCTCTCACATGTCACAAAAGGTGACCCGTCGATCCGACTGCGAGAGAGCGACGCCGATAAGTTTCGTTCGTACAGTCTTGTTTCCCGCTGCCCGTGTGGGATAACCGAGAGGAACGGCAGCGTGATGATTATACTACTGTACAGTCGTCTGGCGCCGGATCTTCATCAGAGAGAAGACGGGTCTAATCCGCGCCGGAAGCGTAAAGCCCGGGCAAGAGATCTCTCTGGGTCTGGGGGAAGTGGGTGGTGTCTCGCCTTGAATGCATGCGGCGTCATGTGTTGTGGGGGTGGGCCGGGCATCGGGCTCTGTTTCTTCTTCTCGCTTCTGGCGCTGCAGCCACTGCAGCAGCCAGCCGGCAGTGAGCACCGCGGGGTTCCCACGATACTCCGAAAATCCAAAAGGGAGCCGTCCGGACTCTGACCTCCTTCCGTTCCCTCGGAACGTGATAGTTCTGCCAGATTCCCCCGGTCCGCAGCATGCAGGCCAAGGACCCACATGTCTACTTCGACTTCTTCTCTCCAAGTCCAATTTCCCTAGGTACACCAAAGTATTGTCTACGACCATGTTTATTGTATACAATGTCATACTATCCCGTAAATGTATATCTCTGAAACATGATTTTTGTGTGTGGTAGGATGAGACAAACACATGATTGTAGTTGTATGTTTTCTTTAACTCTATCAATGAAAAACACATGAACTGCTCAACATAGATGATTGAACACCTCATCTAAAAAGCAACAATGTTGGTGTTGATTAGAAAAGGGGACAAGGAGAGAATTTTAAGATTATGCATTAGAACACACTAAGTAATTAAAACAAATGAGGTTAGACCTCATGCTTGATAGATTAATAAAACTTACTTATCATTCAAAATTCGTACATTTTTACCTCACACTTACAGAACACATAGGATTTCATTTTCTCTCTTTCGATTCAAACCCCCACGTTTATTTGTTCTTAATGACCCTTTATTTTCTATGTTGGTTGTCAAAATTTATTGTTCTCTTAAAACACAAGCCAAAGAGGATTTCATTGAGCATCAACCTCACTGTGCAACTTTTCACCATTTTGGCACGATACATGCTCTGCTCTAATTGTTTGATGTCTATTAAGAAAGGGGGACATGGAAAATACTAGGATGTACTACGGGCTACGCCATAGAAGCGAAGTAATGTTGATAATGCTTGTGATATAAATTAACCAAGAAAACATGTTGTCGATATGCTCAAATCACTTCTTCATTATCATTACCATGTAGAGCATTAGAAAAAAGTTACTATTAGAAGACATATATTTTATATTTGTTTCATTTGACAAGTTATGTATGCCATGTGCCTTAGTTGTTTGAACAAGTAGTGTTATTGTTGAGCACATTGATCCTAGCATTATTGCCTCTTTTCTTTTAATCTTGTTAGATTACATATATTGTTTTAGATGTACAATTGCAGTAAATGAGTAGGTTAACTCTATTCTTTTTCCTTTGTCCCTCTTCTTTATGATCATGGTGTGAAATAAGAAAAATTACGTTAGTGTGTGTTTGGTTTTGGGACAAGGTGGGGTAGGATGGAACCATTCTACTTTTTAGGGATGGGACGATTCTAGTTCATGTTTGTTTAGAGGGATAAGGTAGTCCCAATTTTTTGTTTGTTAGGAGGAACGAGGAGGATTAGAATGGACGGCGTTTAAATCTCTTCGTTAGTTTTTTTCAAGCTTCATTGAAGCAAATCGTATAGCATCTGCATTGCACATCATCAAGAATCCATTATGGAGCTCTATGAAGGTGTCTAGCTCCCGCATAGTGATGCCGCCGAGGTCGTACATCGGAAGCCATCGAGATTTCCCACCTGCGCTCACTTGCCCGCCACGAGGCCTTCACCCAACACGCTCGCAATGGTCGAGCTTGCCGTGAGCTCCATGCATGGCGAGAGCAAAAAAGTTAGATCATTCTCAACAAGTAAAATTTAGACACGGAGGAGCATCGACATCCAATAAGCAAGATGAAGAAAGGATCATAAATGCTTATCCGCTCCTCCTCTCATGCCGAGATTGGAGATTTTACCTCCCTTGTCTTCCTTGTGTCCGATGGAGTCAATGATGAGCAGCAAATCGAGGATCACAGTGACTAGAGATTACGCTACAACTGGCTGATAATGGGTCACACGCTGTTTAGGTGGGACGAGATGGTCCGCTCAATTTTGCTGGACGACGCCATCCCGGATCTAGGACAAATATTCACTCTCAGGCCATCCTATCTCTCAAACAAACACCTCTAAAACTGGGACAGAATCGTCCTATTCCACTTTATCCGTTAAACTAAATACACCCATAAAGTCTTAAAGCTTTGATATCGATATTTTAAAACTTAATAATAAAAAAGTAGGTTAGAGTCTTGAAGATGTGGGATTTTTAAAAATTTATTTTTTTTGTTATTTGTTTGTTTTCTGCAGCATTATGAATTTATAGAAATCATATCAGTCTTTCATAATAGTATACATGAAGGAATTTGTGTACTCTGCATCCAGTGCGCGCACCAATATGTGCTCTATCTACACGGGATCTGTCCGGAGACACCAGTCCAAGACAAATTTATTAATGGGTAAACAAATCTAGATCATCTCAGTTCGGCCCCACGCGCGTCTTGTGCCCCACCGGTCAGCGCGACGCAGAGAAGATGCTCTGCCACGCGGTGAGCTGGTGGCGGGTCCCGTGGGTTCTCAGAAGCTGAACGAGGACGGGAACAATCAACGGCCGCGATTCCAAGGCCGTTGCCATGAACACTCGAATCCATCCAAGCAGGCGAAAAAGAGAGAGCTCTCCTTGGAGTAGCAGCAACCACTTCTCATAATAGGCCTACCACTGACTAGGCCAGTGGCTGATAATAAAGACATGAGTGCACGGCCTCCGAGGTCATGCCGAGCAAGCTTCCTTCTATTTTCCTCCATGTATTTCTGCGTTTCGCCTATCCATTTTTCTTGCCCCTTGGTTATTCCTTTACCGGCTTTTCTTGCTTTTCTCTTTGCCGTAGCTGTGTGTGACCGCAGGGAGCAGCAGTACCGCAGCACTACAGCGTATGCGTATGCGGCTACGATGGGCTGAGCTATACGTGTAGCTAGGCGTGGGTGAAGGTGAAACGATCTTTGACCGAGCTGAGCCGTCTGTGACTGCTACAGTATGCTGTTGCCGCTGAACGCATATGCTCAGCGGCAGCGTACTGTGGCTGCTCTGCCGCAGTGCAAAGGATGGAGGCATCGAACCAGGCTTTCTGAACAAAGATTACCAGATCGTAGGTAAAGCTGGCGATGATGCGTCAGGCTTGGAGGTGGCGAGGCTGAACTCGTAGCCGTTTGAGCTCAGGGCGGCCGGGCACAGGCCTGGGTCGCTGCGGTTTTCATGATGATGATCTAGGTACTCCAGTACCGTAGGAATAGATAAGTTGCCAGCCAGAGTTACATATACTTCTGCCGTTTGCACATGTGACCCGTAAGTACACTGTCATTGTGAAGTGGTCCGTTAATGGAGGCTGATGTGTTTGATGCTCACGAACCCATGTGTTGCATGCACCGTAAGTACATGCATTGTCTTCCCCTGAACAGTAGTTGTACTGTACAGATGGGCTTGGCAAGCCGATCCAGAAATAGGCTCGATACGTTCCCGCGCAGGTAGATTGACCCATACTCTGCTTAGATGCTTCTTGGATTAATCCCCAGTTCTCTCCAAAAACAATCTCTCAAAACATTGTCAGTTCATCAGCATGGTCCAAAATGCTGCAAACTTTCGCTTGTAGAGATGCACGCACGGCAGTCCCTGTGCATCACGACGACCTGCACTTCTCAGTTGTCACTTGCTTTCGGAAATCAAGCTTTACTTTGACACGCAAATGACAAAAGTACGGCATGTTTATTTTCCAATCCCATCCGCAGCGGCTTTCCTAACGCGACGCTCGGCCCTAGCTTGCGCCATGCCTTTCGAGTCTTTTGGAGCAATCTTTCTCTCCTTCCCTCCTTGTCTCTCTCTCTCCTCGCCCTTTTGCTCGTGCAGTCGTACCGCTCTGGGCGAGAGGTATGAGAGAGAGGGAGAAAGAAAGGGCGTTCAAAGGTAAAAGCTACTCCAGAAGCTTGCCATTTATAAAAATGAAAGGTCAATCTCAAAGTGCAGGACAAAGTAAAGCGTCCTTGGAATTTTTCTTGCAGCAGCGGCATCGCGAGTAGGTCGTTTTAGACGACGGGTACAGGGTACTCTAGCTAGGAATGGCTGTTGTAAGTTGTAACCAAGACTCGTGCATAGCGTCACGTCAAATGCCCTTAACAAATCATTTGTCTCTGAATAAGATGTTGTCCTTCCGGAACGGAAGTGATAACTACAGACAACATGTTGTACTCGTACCTTGAATTGAATGAACGCACACAAACACAACGGGTGAATGCAACGCAGCAGTGCATTGCTATGGCAACGTCCTGCAATAGATAGACACGGCCCCCTGGCCGGCCCAGCCATCGTTACTGTTGAAGAGCATCCGTGATCGATGCAAATATGGCGGCTGGCAAGGAACAGTATGCGCACCATCACACAACAGAGCTGTCTCGGCCTGGCTACGGAAGAGCGATGCTGCTGCTGCTGCCCTGCACGCTGCATGCCGCAAACAACAAGACACGGCGGCCCCGGCGTACGTAACCGTAGACGCGTCTTCAATGTTTTTTTTTTTTTTTTTTTTTTTGAAAAGAGACGCGTCTTCGATGTTGTTCAGACGCCAGCCGGGCCCGTGTTGACAAATGCCGCTTGTTTTTATTCGGCCGAGCGGGCTGCGCTAAGGTTTTGTGGGCCATGACTAGTTTGGGCCTGAATTCCACTAGGCCATATGAACTGTAGGAATCGAACTCGAAAACAGATTAACTAACGTGACCGGACTGGACTCCTTGTTATACAAGAAACCCACAAAGAAAAGCCAGCATGAGTCGAATCCAGGACGATGACGCCCAGCACATCGGGTATTACCGTCGTCAGACAGCCTCGCGAGCGAACGTCAGGGTTCGTCGACATGGCGACGGAAGACCAGGACCAGGAGACGACGATCGTCGCCGATGGAGGCGGAGAAAACGACGACGAAAGGAGGATCAGTAAGTTCCCGACCGGGTTCCGGTTCAAGCCGACGGACGAGGAGCTCGTCGAGTTCTACCTCCTCCCAAGGCTGCAGGGCAGACCGACGGTGCCTAACGACGCCATCATCGAGGCCAACGTCTACGAGTTCCACCCGGAGATACTCGTTTACGGTCAGCTTTCGATCCTCCTCGTTTTTTTAGTATTTGCTAATTTTTAGCTGATTAAAAGTTTGGATAACTTTTAAAATCATTGTTTTGAGCCATTAAATCTAGAACCAACAGTTTATAATTATTATATAGATATAATTTTATAAAAAAAAAACTAAAACACAGAGTAACGAATTTAAAGTTTTCAGTGGATTGAAGGCTTAGAGATATGTGTTTTTTGGCACCACTGCATGTTGATTGAACGGTCCAATTGAACTTGTCCCGTCGTTATAACCTAATCCGCTAGTTCTGGTTCTGTTAATTTGACACTGAAATTTGTGTGACTATTTCAGTTCGACTGACATGGAGCAAAACTGCAAAATTACTTGCGCCGCTTGCTGAGTTTTTTCACCGACATTGTTACAGAGAAGTACAGGGGCAGGGGCGAGGACGCCTGGTACTTCGTGTCGCCGCGGGCGCGGATCTACCAGAAGGGCGCGCGGCCGGCGCGGAAGACGGAGGACGGCCGCGGGCGGTGGAAGTCGTCGACGGCCAACAAGGTGGTGAGCGACGTGACGGTCGGCGACGGGATCAAGTTCTCCAAGAACGTGCTCAACTACTTCGTGGGCACGCCCAAGAAGGAGGTGAGGACCAAGTGGCTGATGCGGGAGTTCACCATCCCCGAGTACAAGGTCAAGCGTGGCAGCAACAGCGGCGGCAGCGGCACGGTGAGTTTCATAACGAGAACACGTTTGGGTTTCCAGGCAGGGGTTACGTTCAGACGTACCAGTTCGTTGGTTGATGGACTGTTTTGGTGCAGCTAGACGAGTACGTCATGTGTAAGATCTACCTGTCGCCGGTGCACAAAGAGAGCGATGACGAGCCAAGCACCAGCACGGCGTGCGAAGAGGCGGAGGAGTCGTCGCGCACCCGGAAGCGGGCCCGTCAAGGAAGCCTGGCCATTGGACAGGGACAGGCACAAGCGAGCGGTGCCGGCAACGTCTCTGTACCGGCTCAACGAACGACATACAACGGCCAGCTGGCACCGGTACAGCGGCCGCCGATACCGATGCAGTTTTCTCCCAACGCGGCTACGACCTTTCCCAACTTCTCCGGCCAGATGACGACGATGGTGCAGCCTCCGAACCTGGGTTTCCCGGCGCCCGGGACGGGTTTCCGGCCGCAGGTGTCCCTGAACTGCTACTACGACCACAACTACATGGCCCTGCAACTACTGGGCAACGCGGCTTACGGGATGCTGCCGCAACAGAGACAGATGGCGTTCCCACCGCCACCGCCGCCGCAGCAGCAGGATATGTACTTCAACGGCAACGGTAACGATCATGCAGGAGCCGCTGCTTCTCAGTGGTCGCCTTTCAACGAAGGCAGCTCGATGACACAGGCGACTGGTGACCAAAGTGAAGCAACCTCAACGTACGCGGGGAGTGGCCTGAGGTCGAGGGGCGGCAACATGGATGCCCAGTACCAGTTCGTGGATTTGGCCTCTATCAACACGTCCCTCGCTGGATCGCCCTCGTAGACGGCGGATGTGCCCCCAAATTGAACGTACTGGACACGCTGATCGATGCTCCGCAAGTGGAAATCGATCGAGATGGAAGAAGATTCTAGTCTGCACGAGCAAGATACTGCTGATCTCATTTTCCTGACAGTTTTAATATGGCGCTAACTTTCTACTGCATGTAAATTATTCAGTGCATAGTCAATTTAATTTTCACTTGGCCGTGGTCAATGAAGCAACAATCTCAACAGCTTTCTTGTTTTGATTTGTTTATCTTTTTTTTTTATATATAATTTCGAATGCACTGACTTGTTTTACCTTGACCTCCATGGAGAGTTTAAATCCACCTGATAAACCTCACCCACAACTAGCACTACTCATGAACAGAAGTCAACAAGCAGCGCTAACAGCTTTTATAGCCACAAAGGCGCTTCACAAGAAGATCTTACTAGATCGTTTTAGACGAGAGTACTCTAACTAGGAATGGCCGCTGTAACTAAGACTCTCGAGCACATCGTCAAACGTAGGCGTCCTTACATTAACTAAATCATAATTTTCTGAACATGATTTTCTGCTTCCAGAAATACTAATAACTATCTCATCCTGATGATCAGCACATTGACTGGAAGTCTGGAACTTATCTTTGATTCATTCAAATGTTATAGTTGGACTCTAAGTAGATCAATCCTCATATACAAACCATGACTTCGTTGTATGTTGACTTGCTAAGACTTCTATATACAACTCTATTTTTTTTTTCTGGCCGAAACAGGTGGAGCTCCTGTCCCAGCTTTTAGTCTTCTACTATCCCAGTGGAAGGACTGGCAGATCTGAAAGCCTCTGCTTGTGATTTTCTAAAATTTCGTCAGAAAGTATACCTCTCGAATCCATACTAGATTTGTGATCGTTACTTTTTTCTTTCAAGGTTTAACACAAGTTTGTGAACTCTTTCAATAAGTAGTTTGCCTGCATCTGTTCTTGGCAGTTAGCAGACCATTCAGAAGGTAGTACTAGTACCGAAGTCGGATAAATCCTATTGGATGACATCGGTTGCGTACTGAACTGACACCCCTACACATCCCTATGATGATTCGGTGGCACCATATTGTGCACGGATTGGAATCATCTGCATTAGAGTTCTAAATTTAGAGAGAATACTATAGCATGAATTAGCTTCACTCTCTACCGTTCGATCTGGAGCCAATGAACCAAATTCAATGTCACAGCAGATAGAGCTATAGTAAAAAATATTGACAAAACAGAATTCGTAGAGTATTAACTACACTACTAATGCATAGTACTCTAGCTTTTCTCATACTTTCTCCGTCCCAATATATAAGTATTTCTAGCTTTCAAAGTTATCCCAAATTATAAGCATTCTAGAGTGGGCCTCATCATCATTAATTTCTTCTCCCTCTCGAACTGACTCCCTCGATCCGAGAGCTAGAGTAGGATGGACGGTTATTAATGAGGGACAGCAGGGTCATTTTGCTTATCTGCTGCTTTTACCTTGGGTTACTAGAAGTGCTTATAATTTGAAATTGAGGAAGTATATATGTGTTTCAGCTATTACAACTCCCAAAATTTAGACTTACACTATAGAGAACTCCAAGTCCCCGACCCATTGTGCACTCTTTCGCAAATTTATTCTTAAAATGTATCATCGGGCAACATGTCTGTATTAAACGTTGGTTTAATTTTCGAACCATATACAGTGTCGGAATGTGAATTTCATTTTCTGCGCCTTCGATGGTGTTACCCGCCAATAGGGGCCGCGAAATCTACAGTATTTTGCTCTACCGAGCGGGCTGGGCTGAGCTGACAGCCTGGGTGCGAAAGCAGTTTAAGATGGGCTTATTGAACACAGCTTCTGTGGCCCACAAACTAAAAGGCACGCGAGAAGATTCTGGACGGCGCCGCCGCGTACCCCATCGTCCCCATCGGCCATTCTCGTCGACCAACCTCCTGACGGCAGGGAGCGCTGACATGGCGGCGGAAGACCAGGGCCAGGAGATGATGGTCGTCGCTAATGGCGGCGGAGGAAACGACGACGAGGGGAAGAGGGAGATCTCGATTGGCTTCCGGTTCAAGCCGACGGACGAGGAGCTCGTCGAGTTCTACCTCCTCCCAAGGCTGCAGGGCAGGCCGACGGTAGCCAACGACGCCATCATCGAGGCCAACGTGTACGAGTTCCACCCGTGAGCGGTGTCTCCGTCTGCTTTCCTCTCAGTCGTTTTCCGGCACCATTGGATCTGAGATTCGACGCCCCAGATCGTCCCATGTGTCGTCCCCAAAATCCCCAAATCTTCTAAACCCTACCGACTGAATCCAATTTTAGCATTTCTGTTATTCGACTGAGACATGTGGCCGATTTCCTTTTCGAGATGCATGTGCGGGATTTCCATAGACTCTAGCTGAGGAAAACTGCAAAATCATTTGCACGTTTGTTGATTTTGCCGACATTGCTTGCAGAGAAGTACAGGGACAGGGGCGAGGACGCCTGGTTCTTCCTGTCGCCGCGGACGCGCGCGTACCAGAAAGGCTCGCGGGCGGCGAGGAAGACGGGGGACGGCTGCGGGCGGTGGAAGTCGTCCATGGCGACCAAGGCGGTGGAGATCGACGGGATCACCTTCTCCAAGAACTCGCTCAACTACTTCGTGGGCACCTTGAAGAACGAGCAGAAGACCAAGTGGCTGATGCGGGAGTTGAGCATCCCCGAGTACGAGATCGAGCGCGGCACCAGCGCCACGGTGAATTTCGGAACCAACAATTTCCAGTTTCTCAGCAGTGTCACTTGGATCGCACGTACCAGTCGTGAAATCGCTGGGCGTTTTGGTGCAGTTGGATGAGTACGTCTTGTGTAAGATCTACGTGTCCCCGATGCACAAAGCGATCAAGGACGAGGCAAGCGCCACCTCGGCGTGCGAAGAGGCGCAGCACACTCAAGCGACGGCGGAGTCCGAGCTTCCTGAGATAGAGGCCGGCAAACGGTCACCGGACGTGCAGTCCCCCGGGTGCGCCACCGTCCGGAAGCGGCCCTGTCAAGGAACAGGAAGCCCCGCCATTGGGTCATCACACGCGAGTGGCGCCGATGCTCAAGCTCAACCAGCAGGGTACAACGACCATGCACTGGTACCGCGGCCGACGTTACTGACGCAGCTTCCGCAGAACACGGCCACGCCCTACGACCCTAACTCCTCCGGCCAGATGACAACGATGTTGCCGCCTCCGAAGCTGGGTTCCCCTGAGCCTCGGACGAGCTTCAGGCCGCTGCTGCCCCTGAATTGCTGCGACGACAACAACTGGTGGGTCCTGCAATCACCGGACAGCGCGGCTTACAGGATGCCGCAACAGGGGACGATGGCATTTGCGTCGCCGTCGCTGCCGCCGCATGACCTCAACTACAACGACGACGATCGTGCAGAAATTGTCGCCTCTCCGTGGCCGCCCGACAACAACCATGACCAATGCAACGCGATGGCACAAGCGGCGGGTGATCAAGGTGAAGCAACGGCACCATGTACGGTAAATGCCGAGGACCAGGTTTTCGCGGGGTTGGCCTACATCAACACGTCCCTGGCGGCGGGTGACCAAGGTGAAGCAACGGCAGCGTATGCGGGGAGTGGCATGAGGGGCGACAGCGTATTCTTGGAGTGGGATGAGTTTTATTTGGAGGATCTATAGTGGCATGACCGCATGAGTGGCCTGCATCGACACGTCCCTGACGGGAGCGAGCCCGTAGTCGGCGGATGTGTCCGAATTGAGCTGGCCACGCCGATCCGTTCTCCGCAAGTGGAAACATAGATACTTTTCTAGTCTTTACAAGCAAGATATGTTGCTTAGGTGCTTGAAATTGTTCGTTGCATTAGCAGTTCAATTTCACCTGGGCATGGTCAATGAAACATGAGTTTGATTGTTCTGAGTTCTTTATTTTGACTTCAATCGCACTACATGGGTACCCATAGTTTTAACTCCACTTGCAAGCTCACTGATGATGACACAGGACCCATTTCCCCTTGTGCATAGATCCAGCATGGATCTCATCTGCCCATCACAATTCTGCTGATTGAATCTACACATGATCATGGCCGCTGACTTCCATCGCCCCTGACGAACTAGTATTAATCATGAACGGAAGTCAACACGGAGCAGTAAACAGCTTATAGCCACAACGCCAACTCGTTTTGACAAGTTCTAAAAAGGCAGTACCTGTTCTTCAAAGGATTTCCCTTTCAACCGGTAGTCCAACCGCTCTCGGCCCGCTAAATTGTTTATCTGATCCACCCTAATGCCGCTGAAAACCTGCAATAAAAATCCAGGAAAAGATGCGGCGCTAGATTCCAACCCGTAGCACTCGAGCTGTCTGAACTCGACGACTCTGCTGACAGGACAGACGCCGGTTTCTTCCCGCCGGGGACATAGATAGCGCGTAGCAAACGCTGGCCCAGGTCAAATTGCCCAATCCTCCGTGCCGTGCACTAGCACGCTTCATGGGCGGAAGCGCATCCTCATCACGCCATCCAAATGCCTCCGCTCACGACGACCGCTCCGCGGCGCTCTTCGCTCGCGTGCTACTGCCTGGGCCTGCTCCTGATTCTCCTCTTCAGCGGCCGAGGCGCTGACGCCGGGCCGGTGGCGACCGAGGTCGTGCGCCCCAACTTCACCGCCTCTGCCTTCGAGTACATCGACTCCGGCGGCTCGTTCCTGGAGTCCGGCAACGGCGCGTTCAGAGCGGCCGTGTTCAATCCCGAGAAGCAGCAGGCCAGCTTCTACCTCGCCGTCCTGCACGAGCCGACCGGCACGGTGGTCTGGTCCGCCAACCGCGCCGCGCCGACCACATCGTCAGGCAGGGTACTCCTCACGCCGCAGGGTCTCACCGTGTCGGACCCCAACGGAACGGTGCTCTGGTCAACGCCGTCTCATCTCCAGTCGCCCGTCGCGGCCCTCCGGCTGCAGGACAGCGGCAACCTCCAGCTCCTGGACGCGGGCAACGCAACGCTGTGGCAGTCGTTCGACAACGCCACCGACACGCTGCTGCCCGGGCAGCGGCTGCTCGCCGGCGCATGCCTCTCCGCGGCGAGGAGCGCCGCCGACCTCTCGGAGGGCGAGTACCGGCTCGCCGTGACGGCAGCGGACGTGGCGCTGACGTGGCAGGGCGCGACGTACTGGCGGCTCTCGAACGACGTGCGGGCGTACAAGGACCGCAACGCGCCGGTGGCGGCCGTGTCGGTCAACGCGTCGGGTCTGTTCGCGCTCGCCGCCGACGGCGCCCTCGTGTTCCGCGCGACCCTCGCCGACGAGGGGAATTTCCGCGTGCTCAAGCTGGGACCCGACGGCCGGCTGCGGATCACCAGCTACGCGGAGGTGAACTCCTCGGTCCCGGTCGGCGGCGGCGGCGGCGACTTCGTGGCGCCCGCTGTGGACTGCGACCTGCCGACGCAGTGCCCATCTCTCGGGCTCTGCACGCCCTCCGGCAACAGCTCCAGCTGCACGTGCCCGCCGCTGTTCGCCGCGTCGGCGTCGACCCCCGGCGCGTGCACGCCGGGGGACGGGTCCACGCTGGCGTCACGGACCAACTCGTGCCACGGGAGCAGCAGCAACGACAGCTCCTCTGCGCCGCCCGGCGTCGTGTCGTACCTGGGCCTCAGCCCGCGGACCGCCTACTTCGCCACGAGGTTCGATCCCCCGACCATCACCGGCGTCAACGACACCGCCTGCCGCGGGCTCTGCACGGCGAGCTGCACCTGCCTCGCCTACTTCCACGACAATTCGTCCAACAGTTGCTACCTGATCCAAGAAAGGCAGCTCGGGTCGCTGTACTGGGGATCTTCTGCTACTTCAGCCTTGGGATACATCAAGACGGTTCAGTCCCCGCAGAATTCGACAAGAAGCAGGGGCGGCTCGTCATCGACCAACCGAGCTGTCCCGATCGTCCTACCGTCCATCGCGGCGTTCCTTCTCATCGCCGTGGTCGCATCGTACGCGTGGTGGAAGAGGACGAACAAGAGCAGCAACAAGTCGTCCAAGAGCACCGGCGTGAATAAGCAGTCGCACAAATCAGGCCATCACAAGTCACCGCAGTTCATGGGTAGCAGCAATAATGTAGACGCGGACGACGACGAGTACGACGACGACGTCGTGATCCCGGGCATGCCGACGCGGTTCACCTACACGGAGATCGCGACGATGACGGACAACTTCGGAACGAAAATCGGGTCCGGCGGGTTCGGCTCCGTGTACAAAGGGGAGCTCCCGGGCGGGGAAGGCCTCGTCGCGGTGAAGAAGCTGGAGGCCATCGGCGTGCAGGCCAAGCGGGAGTTCTGCACCGAGATCACGGTCATCGGCAACATCCATCACGTGAACCTGGTACGCCTCCGCGGCTTCTGCGCGGAGGGATCGCGCCGGCTGCTCGTGTACGAGTACATGAACCGCGGGTCCCTGGACCGGTCCCTGTTCGGGCGCAACACGGGGCGGCCCGTGCTGGAGTGGGGGGAGCGCGTGGAGGTGGCGCTGGGCGCGGCGCGCGGGCTGGCCTACCTCCACACGGGGTGCGACCACAAGATCGTCCACTGCGACGTGAAGCCCGAGAACATCCTGCTGGCCGACGGCGGGCAGGTGAAGATCGCGGATTTCGGTCTCGCCAAGCTGATGTCGCCCGAGCAGTCGGCGCTCTTCACCACGATGCGCGGGACGCGCGGGTACCTCGCGCCCGAGTGGCTCAGCAACGCCGCCATCTCGGACCGCGCCGACGTGTACAGCTTCGGGATGGTGCTGCTGGAGCTGGTGCGCGGGAGGAAGAACAGGGGCGGCGAGGAGGGCAACCACGTCGTCACCGTCGTCGGCGAACAGTCCTCGGACTGGCCGTCCGCCGGGTGGAGCAGCGTGGCGGCGTCGACGCCGAGCGGGACCATCGATGGCGGGGACGAGTACTTTCCCATGGTTGCGATGGACCTCCACGAGCAGGGGAGGTACCTGGACCTGGTGGACCCGAGGCTGGAAGGCCGGGTGGACGAGGCCGAGGTGGCGCGCGCGGTCCGCGTCGCGCTGTGCTGCCTGCACGAGGACCCGGCCCTCCGGCCCAGAATGTCCGCCGTGGTGCGGATGCTGGAAGGCAGCGTGCCGGCGCCGGAGCCGCGCGTCGAGGCGCTCGGATTCCTTCGCCTATACGGGAGGGGATACGCCGCGCCGGCCTCCACGACCGCCATGGCCGGCACGTCGGGCTCCACGGCCACGCCGTCAACGCCCGGCGCGTCGTCCCAATCCCCGCTGAATGACTCATCGCAAGACGTGTCATTGCCAAGGTAGCTGTGGGCCAGTGCTGAGCACCTCAAGATTAAGCCCCTGTGACATGGCACCGATGTGACGATGCTAAGATCACGTGGCGTAAGCATATCATCGGCGCTTGGTCAAGGTGATGACACGATGCCAGCTGATTGAAGGGACACGGCAGGTAGAGCAGCACAAGGTAATGGTCACAAGGGACAAGTCGCACTTGGCTTAAACTAAGATTAAACACGTTGTTGGTTGCTTGATGCGCCGGCCTCATAATATTTTAGCTCATCCCAGTATCATATGGTGGTCTGCTTACGCCGCATTACTGCCAGTGGATTTGACTGGTGAAATACTGAAATGGTGAGGTACAGCGTAGGTCCTCTGATCTAGAGGTGTACATTTTCACCCATTTGAATGTTGATGTTCATGTGCCGCTGTGCATGTGATGGGTAAGGCATCACATTTTTTTAACCGAAAATTCAGCATGAACGTAACAATAGCTGCCAGCTTGATTTGACCATCAGCCACTATTGGTTTTCGTTACAAGTGCCTTCAACGAGATTTACAACAGTTGCTGGCCAATTATATATATAAAAAGATCTCGTGTTAATGGTGAACTGCCTGCATGGCCTGAAGGCTGCCCCACTGAGAAACTAAACACAACATCTTTTTGAAACCGAAAATTCAGCATGAACTCAATAATAGCTGTGTCCACCTTAGTTTGACCACCAGCCATTGGATCATTAGCTTTCTTACAGGAGACTTGAACATCTAGTCTTGATCCACTTATACGCATGCGAGAAAACCTACCAGAAATGACAAGTCTAGAACGCATGGTAATCAAAAGGGACTTGCTAATTTTCAGCTGACTAAAAGTTTGGAGTAACTTTCAGTCACCTCTTTAAGTCATTAAATCTAGATCTAATGGTCTATGATGATTATATAAATAATCCTACAAAAGAAAAATCAAAACTCAAAGGAACAAACCATTAATTGAAATCTTGAAAACATGTAATCAAAACCAAAGAGCTGAGAACGTACTATTTACTATTTAGCCACACACTTCTCTGTTCATATTATGTATCAAACCATTCTATCAGAAACCATTTTCTGAACCCTTTCTTTACAACATGTGAATTGAGATGGTCAATAAAAATGAAACATGTTATTTATTGACCACAAGCATGGGCATTACGAATCATTAAGATTTTTGAAACATGAATGTGAAGTGAGTCGGTCAATAATTTGCTAAGCACAATGTATTTCATATCATAGGAGGAAACACAATCTGGTTTTACAGGGTATTAGGTGCTTGTAAGCCATCTCCACGATGTTCTCATATGTTGCAAACTTCATCATGGTGTCTTGCACGGAGATAATTGATGAGGTTGGAAAGCTCAAGCACAATGACAAATTGAAAACTTCATACAATAGACACTGGAATGGCACGGAGAGGCGTGGCAAGGTCCAACATCGTGCGGTGGTGGTCACTGAGGTCGACATCTTCGGGCGCCATCCCGTCCGGCAATCTCCAATCGATCTTGTGCAGGATCGAGGCTAGCAGATGCGGTACGAACCGCGCGGAGATGTCCAGTCCAGGGCACACCCTCCGCCCCGCACCAAACGGCTTGAAGGCGAAGTCAGAGCCCCGATAGTCCACCGCTCGGTCGCCCAAGAACCTTTCAGGCATGAACTCCTCCGGCTGGGGCCAAGATGCAGGATCTCTCCCGATATCCCACAAGTTGATAAAGATACACGTGCCTATTGGTATGTGGAATCCGCCCAGGAACATATTGTCCGAAACTACCTCCCGAGGTATTAGCGGAGTCGCTGGGTGCAACCGTAGTGTCTCCTTCACTACTGCCTGGATGTAGGGCAGCTGGACAAGGTCGCTCTCCTCGACGAACTCCTTGGAACCTAGGTTTGCTGCGAGTTCAGTGCGCACCTTCTGCATCTTCTCTGGGTGGCGAAGCAATTGCGCCATAGCCCATTGCACAGTGAGAGCGCTGGTGTCACTCCCAGAAATAAACACATCCTGTTGTGTAAAAAATTAATAAGAACACAATCCTACTTACAGCAGTCATAACTAGATATATGTGCTATAATCAACCACGTAGCATGATAGTTAATCAACAAAGGAAGAAGATACATATAGTACGCAGGGCTATATCGGAGTGTGGATCTGAACATACCGCGAGAAATCTGGTGATATCTGAACGCGTGAGCTGCGACTTGGCGTACTGCGAAAGGATGTCATCCAACACGTCGTCGTGCTTCTCTCCTGCTGCTAACCGGGGCTCTACAAATTCCTCATCCAGGAACTTGTAGAGTTTCACCTGACTTCTTGAGAAGCTGCGGCGTGACCCCAAGAGGTCAAGCGGTGCAAGGAACGGGAATGCGTCGGAGATGTTGGGTTTGGCCATCTCCGTGGTTAACTTCACGATAAGCTCCTTAAAGTCCTGTGCCTCTCCCAGCGCGTGCATGCCCACCACATCCTTGGAGAAGAGGACGTTAGATACACTGTTAAGCACAGTGCTCATCAGGGCCTCCTTGACGGCGACCACGTGACCAGAACACGCCCTGAAATGCTCTGTGAGCTGGCGGGCATTGCGATCCCTCATGGGCCGGGTCACATTGAGGCTTCGTCCAGAGAAGCGCGCACCAATTGTGATACGGTGCTTCTTCCACAACAGGTCGGAAGCCGGGAGGAAAAACACCGAGCCTGCATTATGAGCCAAAGAACGAGCGTTATCGGGCACTGGCCGCACCGTGAGCGCTGCGTCGTTTGCAGCAAGGGCTTCACGAGCGGCTTGCGACGATGACACCAAGACGATGTTCTGTGCGGTGCCTGGACGGAAGGACACGACGGGCCCATACGTCTGGGCAAGACGGGCGAGGCCGCGGTGCGGGTTGTGGCGGAGTGGCCCAATGAAGTAGAGCAAGTTACCGATGAAGGGAAGTTTCAAAGGACCAGGAGGCAGCGGAAGAGACCTATTGCTATGTTTCTTGCGCCTGTACTTAAGCAGGACGAACACCGCATGAATGGTGATCAGAGTTACCGCTATACAGGCCTGCAATGTCCAAAGCCCCATCTCTCTGTCTCTCTCTCTCTCTGCTATGGGATAAATGAGTACAACATTAGGTGTATATATAGTGTTGTCAAACTAAATATTTATTGGTGAATTAATGAAGTGGTTGGCAGCTGGAAATAATACGTTATCACCACGAGTTCTACCAGCTTGCGTATTCCCTTCGTCTCAAAATAATTGATACTTTAGTCTTTTTCAGTTTTCTCAAAATAATTGGTATCCCTACTTCCCTTTCTCTCTTTCCAATACACATCTACCTCTATCTCTTTTCTCTTTATTTTTTATACACCTATGTTTTATATTTTTTCTTAACTAGTCCATCAACCCGTGCACCTGCACGGGCTAGTACTTTTATAGCGTAGCTATAGCATAATTTCTTTCATATATATGGACCGATATGTTAATTTTTATTTTGTACTATCAGAAAATATTCTCTACAATTAGTGACATTTTTTGTGTTATGGAAATTAAAATATCTCTCTCTCTCTCTCCATCTTCTTTCTATTTATATATGCTCTGCACACTTTTCGTTGTCCATGTTATGACAATACAAACTTGCATCAAATATTAAAATTTGAAGCTGAAATGCTGGATTTGTCCATGTTTCCATATTCTAATATGTCGACAGGTGCATGGAATCGTAAATGAAACATCTTGCTCTTTACAATACATCAATACATGCTGCAAAAGTTATCTCTATATGTACTTGTTATAGTTATTTTCTATTAGTGTTGATCTACCTTTATAATTTTTATTCCTTACACAGTAATAACCTTAATATTTTTTTGTAATGAAATAGTTATTAGTGATTACGACCTACACAACCTTAATACACGGTGTAGCTTAGAATGGTTATAGCACAATTCTTTTTATATTTGACTCTAAATCATTTGTTGTACGAAAGCTAAAGTGTATCCCTTTTTTGTATCAAATTAAAACACAATACAAGACAGCCCAATCACGTTGTAAGAGTTACACAAATTCTCTAAAATTTGAATATTTGAAAGCTCAATTTACTTAGGTGGTAGATTTATTTATTAATCTAAAAACAATAGTAATTTAAATTATGTATCGGACCCGTATGTGTTCACCAATTGCCTCAAATATGTGATGTGCATTTGAATTGTGCCATAACAAAATTTCTTTAGAGATTCTTTTTATCATCGTAATGTTATGCATCTGAAGAAGTACATCGTACCTATATACTCGTTGCCACATTCTTTGAATAGTAAAAACAGTCAGCTGCAGAATCTTCAATGCCACATCTTTTAGTCTTGCAGCTTGATCATGTATTGGCCTAATGAACAACAAACTAATTAAATATATATTATCAATATATGAAATCCTATGTATTTTCCTCTTGACTTTTTCCAATTTTCTCTGCCAAACATCCACTCATCACGGATCTTTGACATGGAGCTGGATCTTTCAATGCTACGCAAACATTGGCTAAGTGACTCACCATGAGCCGTATTGTTGAACCAACATAGCTTCGCCTCGGCTCTTCAACATGTTACCTAGACTGCGATATAATCATCGTGCACTTGAGTCTGAATCCATTGGCTTGAGATGCTGCCGGTGATTCGCGGTGTTGCCTGGCAGGTGCTGTGTTGTGAAGCTATGCATGTCCCTTGAGCACACCGTCGGCCGGCATAGCAGCCACCGTCAAGAAGGCCGAACAGCCGAACGCCCTTCTTCATGGCCAGCACACATTCCAAAAGATAGATACATAGCATGAGATGGTGTTACCCCTACAGGTGCTAGTAGCAGTCACGGTGGCCATGCTAATTGCCGTGCAGCTGGCCGCTGATGCCGCGCCATATGGTCACGGCACAAAGACGAAGTGTGTTATGTGCTGCTGATGTCATTGAGTGATATCTCTAGGTGTAGTGTAGCAAATCAGGCATTGTTCATACGTACACATAACACATCTTTTGGAGACTGAACTTGAGCGGCTTGCTTCTACTGGCCAGTGAGGCGCTCTTACTGGAAGCATCGACCAACTGCGTCAAGACCATAGCCATGCACGTGGGTAGCGCCGGTGCCGCAAGGGCTGCTAGGGTATGGCGAACAAAGCCTCAAATATGCGTGTATAGGAAAGAAAAAACTCTCTAGAATTACTTTCGAGAGAAAAAAATTATTTAAGAATAATATCTGATGTTTCCTTTTTTTCTCTTAGGAAATTCCTAACCGCACATGTGGATAATTTCATAATGACATAGGTGGGTAATTTAAGCCATGTTAGATCCAATTGCTATTGATAATCAAGTAATCGATTTAATGATCGGATGTTTTACTTTTTTGTGAGAATTTTTAAGATTTTCATCCGATTAACATAGAGGCCTCAAAAGGAGCCTCCAATTAGTAAATATAAGATTCTCGTGGCCGAACTCTATAGTGTCAAATTAAATAGGACAGTAGGAGTATGTTGTGACTCCTCCCAACTGCAATATTTGAACGAACGTAAGAACATGCTCTATTATCCAAGCACGCATACATGAAAGGATTGGGTACCTGAAGTGTCATAGGCATCACTTGTGGATGCCTCAAGCACCATCACCGATGATGACATTTTGCCCGGCTTTCAGACATTGCTTACGTTGCCTGAAGCGACCAAGAATCGGTGCCTACAGCTATAGCTGGGCATCCGGGCTCCACGGCACGCTTTGGCATGGCCCGCTTCTAGGCATGGTCCGATAAAGCACGATGGGCCATGCGGGCCATGCTGCAGCGTGCTTTGGGCTTAGGGTCGAGCCCGTGGCACGGCCCAGAATGGCGTGAACCATGCCATGCAGGCCCGTTTGCCCCGCAAGCCCGACGACGCGATGGCCCGCTGCCATCATGGTGGCCCACCGAGGAGGAGCGGCGGCGGCCGAGAGAAGAGGGAGGAGCGGCGGCGATGACGGGGCCAGAGAAGAGGGAGGAACGGCGGGGCCGGTGGCCGAGAGGAGAGGGAGGAGCACTAGCGACGGCGATGGCCGAGAGAAGAGGGAGGAGCGGCGGGGTCGATGGCGGCCGAGAGGAGAGGGAGGAGGAGGGGCGACGACGATGGCCGAGAGGAGAGGGAGGAGCGACGGGGCCGACGGCTGAGAGGAGAGGAAGGAGCGACGAGGTGGAGCCGAGCGTGATGGCCGAGGAGCCGAGAAGGGCGAGCTCGCGCCGGAGCCGGGAGGGGCAGAGGGCCAGAGGCGGTGGTGGCGGCTGGGGCTGGGGGATGCGCTTAGGCCTTAGAGTTTTAGGGGGGAGGGGGTGCTGCTGGGCTGGGGGTGCGGCTTGCTGGGCTAGGGAGAGGCGGCCAGCTAGGGGAGGGTGGAGGGTGCGGCCTGCTGGGCTGGTGGAGGCGCGGCCTTCTGGGCCGTCTCCCTTTCCGGGCCGGAGTGCGTGCCGTGTGGCGGGGCTAGGGTGAGCCAGGAGCACGGCCCGCACCGTGCCGCAAGCCGGGCCATGCCCGGTTATATCTGTGCCGGGCTGGATTCGAACCATGCTTTTTTCAATGGGCTTCATGCTAGGCCCATTTCTCCGGCTCGCATGCCCAGCTATACCTACAGCAACACCAGGTGGATGACTCTAAGAGCAACTTCAGTAGAGTGATTAAATGGGCCTCTATATCCTATTTTAGTAACACAAACTTAAAAACACAACTCCACCTCCGACTATATGGATGACTATTTTGAGAAGGTTACCAAATTTCTCCCAAAAGTCCCTAGAAATAGTGACCCACTATTTTCCCCTCAAAAGTGGGCCCCACCATTTTTTTATTTTCTCTCTCTCTCTCTCTTCTCTCTCCTCTGTTCCCGAAAAATTGAAGGCAAAGTTCTTTCCCGGAGCTGCTCCCGCCACCCACCGACGCCGGAGGAGCTCCCCCCGCCGGTAGATCCGGCCCGCTGGAGGAAGGCCACCATAGCCCGATATGGCCATACGCAACGTAATGGCGGGGATGTCCAGTGTGAGGACGCTCCAGTGTGAGGAAGGGCTAGAGGTGTGGGCGAAGGAGCGACTTGGCGAGCTCGCAGGTGACGAAGTAGATGGCGGAGGAGGAGGCAGAGCTGAGGATGACGTCGGAGAGGCCGAGCGGGCCGTCTGCACAGAGGATGTCGATGTAGACCTGCCAAGATGTGGCTCCGGGCACGACGGCGGCCTGGAGGCGGGTCTTGATGGTGTCGATCGGGAGCAGCGTAGCATAGGTGAAACCCCCTGCGGCGGCGCCGATGCAGGCCCCGATTTGAGCTAGGTGGCGGCAGCATCTCTCTTTCTTCTCTCTCATCTCCGGGGGCGAGCTATGGGGCGAGGCGGCGATGTGAGTGGAGGGAGAGACAATGGTCCCTCGCACGGGCTGTGCCGAAGGTAGACGGCACGGCGCCAAGGGCAAGCGGGGCGGCGGCCCCAGGCGGCGCTGGGGGCGGGACAGGCGTGGCGTCGCTGACCTCCTCGACCCTCCCTCCATCGGCCTTCAAGATCCCGATGCCAGCGGTGCGCACAGGGGAGGGAGGCGATGGCGGTGCGGGCAGGGGGAGGAGGGGTCGGTGGAGACGGGAGCTGCGGACAACTGGCCGCCGACACAAGCAACAGGGGGAGAGGCGACGGCAGCGCACACATAGGGGAGGAAGCTGGCGGCGCAGGCGTGAGCGAGCCAAGGAGGAGGGAGAGAGGATGGTGGTAGGGCCTACTAGAGAGTGATAGGGACTCAATTTTAATCTGTAGGACTGGAGGCTAAAATTATTTTAGGACTCTAAAAATTAAAAGTTAGCCCTCAAAATAAAATATAAAAATCTGAATTTGACCAGTCCACTGAAGTTGCTTAAAACGCCGCCCTTAAACATTGTGAACGTGTCGGCAATGCCCGATGACTTCAAGGCGGCCCAGCCGCTGTCTTCATCCAAATGGCCGGAGGCGAGATGGGTGCGTTGGATATACGGGTACGGCGGCTTCGGCCGCTATCGGAATTTCTTAGCAGCGAACTACCGACGAAGCCACTTGCTGTCAGTGGCGGACGGTAGAATTTTCGCATTGGTGTAGAGAGCAACAAGCAACTATTCTACAACGAAAATATCAGGTCCATCAAAGAATTTCAGGTCGACCAAAGAGTATAGAATACAACGTGGGATGAAACTGATTCGAGTTGTTAAAATTTCGAGCTCAAACAAGTCAATTGTTTCCTATTTCCAATGTTGAACATATTAAACATGCGATATATTACTCCATGCTATGTACATATATGCACTTTTGACCCATGCTATGTGTGCCCTGTCTTACTCGTATTAGTCTATACTAGTAAAATGTCCGTGCGTTGCTACAGGTTTTAAAATTTTATAGAGGAGTTTTACTATCTAAAATACTAACCAGTAGTTTTAAAAAACTACTGGCCAGTAGTTTGAGGGTAATTTCATAATTGCACTATTAAGTAATAAATTTATATTTATTTTTACGATAGAATATTAAGTCTATAAAATTATTAAAATATTAGCTTATCTTAAAAAATATAAAACATTAGTTATTAATCAAATTATTAATGTAACTATATTTATAACAATAAAAACTAATTACTATAAATCTACAACTTTTAGTTTTTTCGATATTGCCCTCAAATTAAGAAACTACTGGCCAGTAGTTATGATTTTACATTATGAAATCTATACTGTTAGATTAAACTACTGGTCTATTTTGGACAATAAAAGTCCTCATTTTATAACAAACTATATGCATCCGCACTTTTAATAGAGAGATTATGATAAGCATTTTATTATATAGAAAAAATTTTATATATTATTACTAATTATAGGACATTACATAGTTTAGCACCACTTGTATCATAGAAGTTCTTCCTTTAAATTTGTATCAAAACTGAGTAAAATATTGGCAATATTTGGCTCTCCATTATTTTTTTAGTGATGATTCAAAAAAATCATTTGACACCTTATTAATCTCGCAATGAACATACTTCCTAATTTTAAAACATCAAATGCCTTCAATGCTAAAAGAAGCAGGTCCGTTAATTATAATAGAGGTTGTACCTGATGTTATTACTACCTAATATACCTAATATTGATACAACACTTACTTATATCTGTAGCTTCATAATTCTGCAGCCCTAAGAGTGCTGACTATTAACAGGGTTACAAAGAAGAAGGGGCTACTTAAACTGTCTGCATTAGATATAAAAGCTTATACTGATGGAGACATCTTTTTCTCCTTTCAAAAGAAATTCAACAAGAAATTAAACAAACTTTGGAAACTTATAATAAGATGTATGGCAAATTTCGGTGATCTTCTTGCTTTGGAAACAAAGTAGGCAATGTCGCCCGGTTGAGGATGTAGTAGTATGGATACAGATCAGGACTATACGTCGTGGTTTTTGACTCTGGACTCAGGTGAACTCGCCGGAATGTAAGACGCTGATGTCACCAGGCTAAGGATGAAGCAACGTGGATCCAGATCATGGAAGCTACCTCGTGCGGCCAGGTTCCGGACTCGACGAAACTCGGACGAACTCGCCGGAACGCACGCCCACCACATCGTGAGCTTCAGGACAGGGCCACAAGGAGATCGTAGCTTGGCACTTGACAGGAGTCAATGGACTCACCGTGATTGAAGCAAGCAGGGAGAGGAAGATGCTAGCATCAGTGGTCAGACTGATTTTCACAGCATGTCTCCCGTATGCACGATTCTGTTCCTCTCCGGGTGGCTGCGCACTCCGCCGTCAAGCATCAAAACATCAGGTATCAGCGCCGCCGAGGCTGATGTCGTAACACCAAAGCGCTGCGAGGCACTGCCGATATTGTATATCATAGAGAGAATAGCATCGAGAACGAGTCGGCACGAGGTCCGCAGGATCAACACCAAGTCGATCGTACGACAAGTTTGGCAAGTTTGAGATGATTATAGGAACGATCAGATAAGAGCGCGGACACGCGTACAAAAACATACGACGTATGAATTTCAAAAGACGGACGAGCAACGATGGCCACCTATCTTATATCCGATGGTGAATTGGTTCCGATGCTGATTTCCTTTCGTTTGTTGTGATGTGTTTTGTTTTCCTTTTTTCCTTTTGGTCCGAATTGCTTTTGATTGATGAGGAAATAATGTTTGGTCGCAAGGCCCACGTCGACTCGTTCCCAGGCGGAATCCAATGCTGATTTCCTTTCGTTTGTTGTGACGTGTTTTGGTTTCTTTTTTTTTTTGGTAAACCTGATTGTATTCGAACCAACTGATTTCCTTTCGTTTGTTGTGACGTGTTTTAGTTTTTTTTTTGGTAAACCTGATTGTATTCAAACCAACACCAAAAAATCAACATAAAAATATAAGGTAGGTAGACTCACCTAAATTAGTAAGGAGTAGAGATTAAAAAATTATCAAATCTTCTGTTTGATCCATGCTACGTCCGCCCTGGCTCACTCGTATCAGTCTACGTTAAAGAAAATATATCAGATCCTTCTATAAAACGTGCATCAGATAAAATTAGCCTACAATGCTCAACTATCATGCATATAGACACATACATGCAAATGCAACTCCGTCCGCACACACTTGTTAGGAAACTAGTATTAATTAGCCTTTCCTAATCAGGCCAGCTTGCCATTTCTGGAAACCACATAGCTGGATTGTTTTTTTTTCTGGAAAACCACGACAGTATGCCCGCGTATCGCGCTTCGCGCACCAACCATGCCGCGTGTCCGCGTGAAGCATGCGGGACCATTATCCTGGGCCCATCACCTACAACAAAGAAAACGTTTCCATCTTCAAATACACGCCATATTTCCGGTCCTTTTTAGCCATAGCAAAGTAGGTTCGAAAACATTTCCATTTAACTGTATATTAAGTACAACTAGGGAGGTGATCTGCATAATTCACATGACTAGATCCAGCTAAAATCTACATAAGAGTGGACATCTTTGTCCAACTATTTCAAATATTAATATTCAACCATGGTATTTTCTTAGGAAAACTTTATGGTCCCTTATTGTTGTGGTAAGGGGGCTTAGTAGCACCTCCTAAGTACCGGGTTTGATTTTCAGTGGGAGCAAATTTTTCGGACTAGGTTAAAAAAAATTTCTCGCCTTTTCCCTAAGCCAAAGCATATATAAGACCCTGCCTGAAGCCAATCGGTGCGGACGTTGCTCCCGATTTAAAGGCCGGTGCACTATAAAAGTTCTCACACAAGCTAAAAGGGGGTCACCATATCAGGAGGGGAGGGGGTTCGGAAATTTTCTAGACCTGTGTGAGAAGGTCCTTTTTCTTAAAAAAAAATATCGTTGGGACAGTCTTACCCCGACAGGTCGAGTTTTTTCTTTATGATTTTCTTAGAAAAACTTAAGTACAAGGGAAACCTTTTGTTTTAAAGTAGTCATTTCTTTCAAGTTTATCCCAGATTCAAAATATGACTTTTTTTTATATGAGGTGCAAAACCGGCTCTAACGATTTTAGATTGGTGATGGGAAGGGAGAACATGCTTATGTTGATATGTTTGGAGAATGGCTCCTAATGAACAAGGATGTGATGGAAATACTCTCGAGATGGTTTTCAGTTTGTGTTCCTCAAAGGGATAAATGATGCTTGTCCACTGCTTGAGAAGTGCAGCTTGGAGACGAGGTGCTTTCAGCTCATGAAATGGTAGATTAGACAGAGAAATTTCAACATCTAATAATTCCTCTTGAATTAATTCTTCCCTTACTAATAGTTTATTTATTTATTCTACAATATTTGTTGTACTACTCAAAGTTTCACAACATAGTTATTGATCACGCTGTTGCCATATAGCAGCAAAAAAAAGAGTTAGCTTCTGTTTCACATGTTGTTTACTTTTGTGCCATTAGAAACATTAGTTGCTAGCTTTATATCAATTTCTGAGACAAAAGTTTTTTAATTGTTGTGGTTGAAAATTCGTATGTGCATGCCACATGTGCCAACTGCTAGTATTTGTAGATTACTAAATATTTTCTAAAAGCATAAATTCATTAAGAGGCACTATTGCACATTATTAAAGATAAAGGAGTGCTTGATGATATATGTATGCATCACCATGTAAATATTCCTATGCAATGTAGGAGTAGTATTCAGGGAACATGCATGTAACATTTTCATATATTAAACATTACTCTTTTCGTCTTGATTGGTTGCTAGAGACTTGAAGTACATGTGAGTATGTGACCGCGTGGTCATCCAACCATCCCAACAGTTTTCTACGGTATCGACCAAATATAATCTGTGCTGGTTCCACCAAGTTCCTGTTCAGATCCAGTACGCCTCTCCTATGATTGAGATTCCACCAGGTTCCTCCAGATCAATAAAATCTGTAGGGGAGTGATTGGTTCCCTTTTCAGTGCCTCTAGGCTCGGTCCTCAGAAGTTAGATGGCCCATAGATATGAAAGAAATATTTTATTGATCATATGCATGAGCATTACCAATCACGTTGAATATTTTTTTTAAAAAAAATGCGGAGTGAGTCGCTCAAATATTTTTAAGCGTAATTTGTTTGAAGGAAGAAATGCAATAAGTTTTATAGGGTATCAGGTTACAACTTGTTGCTTCTCTTTCTTGACTTGAAAAATATTTTAGCAGGCGTACTTGTTCATGAGCCACAGGGATGAAAGCAGGCGTATTTGTAATTCTGATGAAACAATTAAACACCTCCTTTTTGACTGTCACCATGCAAGAATGCTTTGGAGGATAGTTCATTTAGCTACAGTGATCCCTCCACCTAATTCAGTTTCTTGTATGCTTGGAAACTGGCTCTCTATTTTAGATAAGAAATTCAAGCCAATGATTCTGGTGGGGGCTGCTGCTCTATGTTGGGCTATTTGGCGATACCGTAATGATATTATATTTAACAAATCCAAATACTCCTTATTTATACAGGCACTTTTTAGGGGGGCATATTGGCTGTGTTTCTGGTCACAGTTGCAGCAAGATGACGAAATAAAGGAGATGTTCAAAAGGACAAGCTCAACTTTGGAGGTCGTTTTCTTGGAACAAGCTAATTATGGATGGAAGCATAATAATAGATTGGCATAGATTTAAGATAATTCTCCTAGTTTTCCCGTTTCTATTTATTTGTGAGCCGCGTTGTGCTGCAGGTTTGTAATAATCGAAGGCTGTGTACAACGTGTAGAGGCCGGATATTTATCTATTTTCTAAAAAAAAATGAGCCACAGGCAAACTGGACATTCAATCGATGTCTACAATGATCTTTTAGGGGAAATAATTAAGATTAATAACATTTTATATGCAACTATCATTACCAAACTATTAAACTGGTTTTGTAATTGTAAGTGCTCCCAGAATAGTAAATGTATAATAAAAAATTAGCATCGATCTAGAACAGTTAAAATCCACACATTGAAGTAGCAGGGGCCTCAACATAATCTTGAAGTTTACATTCATATTTTGACACAGTATTATTCTTGAAAACTAAAACCAATGTTTCATAAAGCCATGTTGGCTGTTGCCCCATCATACATTAATAATAAATCTACAAAGTGCACAATATGCTGCCACCGAATCAACATAGGGTTTCAATTCTGCACATAATCGATATATCCAATAGGATTTCTAACCTTTTGGAATATAAACTTCTACTGTACCCCTCTGAATGTTATGCGCGGAACAGACACAGGCAAACTACTTATTGAAAGAATTCACCAACTTGTGGCAAACGTTGAGGGGGAAAAAAGTGAGTCACCAATTTAGTATGGATTCGAGTCGTATATTTTCTGTCAAAGTTTTAGAAAATCAAGCAGCAGCTTTCAGCTCTGCCACTCCTTCCCCTGGGATAGCAGAAGGGGGAGACGCTCCACCGGTTGTTGGCCTGAAAAGTGAAGTTGTTTTAGAAATCTTAACAAGGAAAACAAATATACAACAAAATCATGGTTTATATAAGAGGGGAGATATACTTACAGTCCAGCCATAACTTTGAACGAATCATAGATCACCCACTGAGCTCCAGTCAGGGTGCCGATCATTAGGATGCGAAGCGGGAGTCCACGTGTGAAAAGGCCCCAGAGGCCAAGGTTCTTGACGGCCTGATGAAACAAGGAATTAATGCAACAGTTAGTACACACTGGAGAAAGATAAATCAAGTTCAGTCGATTTCATCCGTCTGTGTTCTTCAAAGTGGGCTTACATCTCCAACGGTGGCACCCTTGGCGTTGTTCAGAAATGAGACCAAGTTGTCGGCAGGGTGCGAAACGGCTGCACAGAAGACTCCTGCAACGTAGCCGCTTCCGAAACTTACTCCGAGCTGGAGAGGTTTGCTGCACTGATCCTTCGGCGTGGGGATAAGGTGCTTGTAAGTCATCTCAACGATGTTCTCGTATGTTGCAAACTTCATCATGGTGTCTGTGGAGAAAATTGATAGAGTTTAGTATGGAAACTCAAGTACAATGCAGAGTGACTGGCCACTTTTAATTTTTTTCAGTAAATGTCTGAAATGGCACACTCACAAGGAATTTGCCTGCCCCAAAGAGGAACCAATCCTCTGAATAGCCTGCATTTTACAAACAGTTTAGCAGTCTCATTTTTTTTTTACAATAACAATTCAAAGCAGTGTAGAAAAAAAAGGCTGTGTGAACGGATGTCCTACCCTGAATAACCTTCAGCCCTGACGATCTTGGGGAATCCATCGCGGAGGCCTTTGGCGTACCCCGGCTGCGTCTGCACCCTGACCTTGACGGCCTCCATGGGGCAGAGCGCGACGTCGGCGAACACTTCGGCAGTGGCCGAGCCGGCGAGGTATATCAGAGTCTTGTACTTGACGGCGTACTCGGGACCGGCGATGTCGGCGTACTGCTTCTTGAAGACCTCGTAGAGGCCGTACTTGAACGCGCCCTGCGCGCTGTAGCCCAAGAACGTCGGCGCCCAGCCCCTGAAGAAGCCGCGAGCGCCCTGCTCTCGCATGACCACGCCGAATGCCGTTGAGGTGTTCTTGTACTTGACAGGGTCGATCTGTGAGGTCACATGGCGTTCGTCACTCAGAAATTGTGTCGCTGTGTCCAGAATGCATTTCGTCGCATTTCCACACATTTACTTGGGTAGAATTATTTTTCTTTTGGAGTGCAGTGTAAATTCTTTTGGTACTGTACGACGGGATAAGACCTCGTGGAAGCTTAAGATGCCTCTGACAATCCAAATTCTTATGGGGTACTATTTAAGAAAGGGAGTTGTTTTTACAAAGGTAAACTTGATAAGACGAAATTGGAAGGGGAACAAATTCTGTTGTTTCTGTGCAACATAAGAGACAATATAAAATGTTTAGTGTTAGTGGGAGACTCTTCTTTATATTGGACGTTATGACTTAGTAGGAATAATATTATGTTTGACAAATCTACAAACAAAATTTATTTGTAGTCATTGGCTTCGATTTTGGACACAACTACACTGACTTGAAGAAGGCCTACCAATCACTGAAGGTGTTGGCAATGCAAGTTTTTTGAACTATGGATGGAGGTTTTGCAATAGAATTATTTAATAATGAGTGCTTGTAAACAATAGTGTGCTTGTGTTTTCTTTACTTTAGTCTTCTGACTTTCTGAGTTAGCAAACGGAGCCACTGCTGTGATGTAACAAGTGGAGGCCGTAGCTTGTTGGCCAGGGTTGATTTGTTTTTTCATTATCTAAATCTAAAAATATACTAATGAGCTCTATTTGTGCATGATCAAGCGGGCCGGGCCAAATCAGCAGGGTGAAAAGAAAAGATCTGGGCTGGGTAATACAATTTTAAGAGAAGGCCATCGGGCCAGTTTGAACTGTTACTGGGACCGTATTCACATGATCACATCACTGATGACGTGCTTTCCAGGTGTTACTAGCTTCAATAATCACGGGAGACCTACGCTAACGATTAGGGGTTTGTTTGTTTTTTGGAGTCTAAATTTTAGTGGGTCACATCAATCATTAAAATATTACATATAAGTATTAAATATATATTAAATATAAAACTAATTACAGAGTTGAATGTATATCAGCGTGACAAATTTATTAAGCTTAATTAAGTCATTATTAAGAAATATTTACTGTAGCATCATATTATCTAATCATGACCTAATTAATTTTAATAGATTTATCTTATCATTCAGAGGGAGGATTATGTGCTGGATTTTATCAGTAATCTATATTTAATACTTCTAATTAGTATAACAATATTCGATGGGACATATCTAAAAATTAGAGAGGTGGAAACGAACACACTAGCTCCAAACAAAAGTATTCCCGATTTCATTATTGACCTTAGTGGAGGTCTTCAAAATGAAACGTTTTAGTACGTACTCACGGGTCCAAGAAAAAAAAAACGTGCAGAAACCTAGTAACGTGTTGCGAGAACAACCACACAGAGTTCCCAGTCAGAGCGTCAAATAAAGCGACAGGCGCGCGGACAGGTCAGGCGCACGTACCTGGATGTTGCACTTGATGACGTCGAGCGGCGTCACGGCGGCGTGCGTGACCCCGCACGCGGCTGCTCCGCCGAAGGCGCACGCCGAGTAGTACGCCGGCGAGAACATCTCGATCTTCCCCAACGGCGGCTCGCTTGGCGCGCCCGCCACTACCACGGCCGGCTCTGTCGCGGCCTCCACGCCCTTCCCACGGGCCGATGGCGTATAGAGGAAGCTCGGGAGCAGCGGCTGCCGCGGCGCCATCGTCCAGCCGGCACACTGGCTGTGAATTTGTCAGGTGTTGTGGATGCCAGGAGGCTGACGATTCACTGGTGATTTGCGTGTTCCCCAGTCCGTTTGAGCTGGCTGCGCGCGGCTGCCGTTTTATACGGTTAAGCAGCGAGCGAGCGCGCGGAGTTGGTGGTTCGTGATGTGTGTGCGGCGGCTTGGGAAGCACGGCAGCAGCCGGCGGGCGAGGCGTGTGGAACTGGAGCGGCTTGGGGTCCTGCCGCCCTGGGCTCGTTCTTTCCTGGAACCGGTCGCCATGCGATGCGACACATCACAGATGTACACTACCCCTTGGAAACATCAATTGCACTTGCACACGTAATAAAAAGGGATTTGTTAATTTTTAGTTGATTGCAACTTTTAATTATCTTTTTTAGCTATTAGATCTAGATCTAATAATTTATAATTATTATATAGATAATTTTTAAAAAAATTAAAAAAAATATAAAGTAATAAACAATTAACTGAAAGCTTTCAGCTGATTGAAAGTTAGGAAATATATAATAAAAATGCTCTAGAATCTTTTTGTTTACTCTTCTGAGAATTCATCAGGGAGGGTTTGACACCATGTGATTTTTTTTTTAATTTCACCTTGCAAGACTCCGCCGTCGATTATTCTTTTAGCTGATAAGTTTGGTCCAACCTGCACTTTTGCAGCAAGCGCCCGCCGGCACGCTCCCTTCGTAGCTGAATCCAATTTTGTTGGACCGTTGTGTTGACTACTGTGATCAGCTGACCCGACCGACCTTTGAATAAATCTGAAAATAATAATCGGAATTTACCGCCCTATAAGTAAGAGTGCAAGACTCAGATGAAACTAGTATAACAACTACGGCCCTCACGTACAGATTCCTGTTCCCAAATTCACTGAGGTCCCAACTCCTGCAAGAAAAGCGATCAATCTTCAGCCATGACCCGGCGTCGAAGCGATAAATGTGACACTTTTTTCTTGAAATACGGACCAGCGATTTTTATTTGATCGGTGAATGGGGATGTTCACTTCCGCGTGGGCGGTGGCGGATGATGCGTCGCTAATAGGCTCATGCACTGTGGGCATTGAATATTTTCAGTCATGACTGATTTTGGCACAAATCAAAACTAGGCCATAATTATTTTTGAACTAAAACATGATACTCCCTTCATTTCTATTTATAAGTATTCCTACACTCTATATCTGACCAATGGATCATGCCGGTGTCGACATGAACCTGTCTGGGTCAGTCCATTTCCTTGATAGGGGCTAACAGGACGTGTCTGGCTGACATGATGGACCTACGTCCAAGCTCAAACACCACACGACTCATTTTATACAGGTTGTGCTAGGCTAACAAAAAATACATGTATACAGTGTATCTATATGTCTATTAAAAATATAGATATTTACCTCTTTCTTCCGTAAAACTACAAGAGAAGCTGTTTGGTAAGCTAAATTTTTTTTTTACCAAACGATTTCAGATACAGCTACAGCCACAGCCAGCACAACTGATTTTTTAGAGAAGCCACAGCCACACTCGAAGCCGACACAACCAAAATCCTATCAAACAGGCCCTAAATCCACGTGAAGCGAGGAGTGACGAAAGGGTAGCTTCTCCGACTCCTTCCCCATCCACGTCAGCCCAAATCCAAAAATGCCCCTACGCATGCATTGTTGAGACCAATAATTGAGAGGATAAAAGAAGATTAAAATATTTGTTGAGATTAAAAATACTTATTGAGAGGATAAAAAAGATTAAAAACTTGTTGAGATTAAAATATTTGTTGAGGATAAAAAAGATTACTTGATGAGAGGATAAATGGCTAACCTTTGCTGTCAACGTATTGTTTTTTTATCTTAATACTAATTATTGATTAATTTCTAATATCTTATATAATGTAAAATTAAAAAAATTAAACATGAACACATGCAAAATGAAACATTATGTCCAAGGGTGCTATGGACAATTATCTTTTTTTGTTCACTGATACAAATTAAAAAAAAACTACATAAGAAGTTGTTTTATCAAATGATTTTAGACACAACCACAACCACATCCAGCATAACTAAGTTTTTAGAGAAGCCACAGCCACAACCAAAGTCGGCACAGCCGGAACCCTAACAAACAGGCCCTAGGTTATGCTCAGGTCGGTATAATAAGCCTACGTGTAGGTCAAAGCACGACCTTCTACGGCCGACACAATAGGCCCTACTTCTGTAAGCCAACAGGGCCAGGTCAAAGTGACATGCTTCGAGGTTGCCCATTTAGCACGGCCCATCTAGCCAGTTATAACGTCATGACCATTATTTTTTATGATTTTGATTATTTCTCACTCCTTTTTCATCAAATTAATATATTGTACAGTCTCTAAATATAGAAATTAAAATATGGATGGATTAAATAATTACTGAAATATTTTCCATCATACCCATGGACCTATAATATATTAAATACATGTTATTTGAATGGAAATGAAAAAAAGTTTCATCTTCATTTGAAAAAGTTCTAAAGGTACTTATTATGCGTTCCAACTTCATAAAAAGTTCCATAGCATTTTACTAGTAAGGTTCCATGCACGCATCTTTTAGATTCTATTGCACAAGTTGTGAAGTCCCATTGTACAAGAAGTTCAATTTCACTTTCGTTCACAAATATCCAAAAGATTAGAATCATGAACTTCTGCAAGAAATGGACATGCTACATTCAACAATTTCAGGTTAAAAAAGAAATAAAATTTCATTATAAAGAAGTTCCTCACAAGTTATGCATCAAGAACGTTTAGTCAGCCAATTCTTAATAATTAAGAAGAAAGTTTCAAAGTAACATAGAATTAATTCCACTATTATCAAATAATATATTTTGTAAAAAACCCTTGCAACTACCTACGAGAGTTGGTACCTATTTCAAGCTTTATCAACTAGAGAATTTTTAATTCAAAAGTTTTAAAACGTAATGTGGAATGTTACATGTTCAAATAAATAAAGTTCCACCCATTGGATAAAGTTCTAGTTTCAATAAACAAATAGTTCCATTGTCTAATAATAAATGTTTCATATTATTCATGAATTTTTTATAAACTAATATTCATTGTATAAGTTTTGAAGATATACCATTTCAAGTTTTCACAAAAATGTACAGTGTGCCGACATACAAAACTGATTTTATTTGTATTCAGAAAACCAAATCAAAGAAAATTCCAATGGTTAAGATGAAAGTTTCATATTCAATACTAAAAGTTCCACAAGTTTACATGGAAAGTTCTGAATTCAATACAAAAAGTTTCATATATTACTATGAAAAGTTCCACATTAAAGAACTTTCATAGGTTTGGGTTAAAAGTTTCAAATTTAATAGCTGAAGTTCTATAGGTTAAGTTGAAAGTTCCATATTAATTAGACCACATTTCATAGCCTATTATGATAAGTGCCAAATTAAATTAAAACGTTCCACATTAAATAGAGGAAACTTCATAGCCTAATATCAAAAGTCCTAAATTTAGTTAGAAAGTTCCACATACATATGAAAGTTGTAGTATTAACATTTAAAAGTTACAAGCTCTCCAAAAAATTGTTTCATCTGAAAAAGGAAAAAATAACATAAATGAAATAAAGCTCCAAGTTCAATTCAACATAGTTGCATTTTGAGATGAACAAAGTTCCACACATATATCAAGCATGTTCCAGGTAAAAATCTTAAGAAACAAAATGTTCAATATATACAAAAAATTATTTATTCTCGTTTATTGAAAACATTTCCAGCCTTTCAAAATAAATCCATCTTAGAAACAAAAGTTCTCAATAAAAAAGTTTCAATATAAAAATTTTGTTCTATAAAATTATTTGTTCAATGCATTAAATAATTTGTTCAACCTGCATAATTATTTGATCCACAAATAGAATATTTATTTTTCCAACTTCCTTTTATCTATGCAATGTTTTAGAGTGAAAAAATTATATCATACAATTGGAACAATGATATTTAATTATTGGAACATCTCAAACATGTCACAAAAGAAAAATAATATGTAAAAATATATTAGTTTAATATGTATAAATAAAAATGATAATAATAATTTTATAATAAATGTTAAATAAAAAAGGAATAAATTATACATATACGAAATGCCACCAATAAAAAATTCAAAACATAATATCAAATTTAAATAAGAAAAATGACACAAATTTAACCATACAAAGTATAGACTCTGCCCCTTCTGTACAACTTCTTGGAATTCATCGTACCTTATGGTGACTTAACCTCCGCACCATACGATGATATCCACATACTTGTGTGTATATGAGCATTTCTTAATGGACCCTACGACGACCTCGTCATACCTTATGGTGACTTGTCTCGAAGTTGAAACTTGTTATCTTCTTGACTTGTCTCTAAGCTTCTAAGCCTTGATCAACCCTTTTCCATTGCCACTCTAAGTACCCTAGAGCTTTACTTGAGCATCCCAACACTCTAACTCTAGAAAAGCCTAAGAGAATGATTCGTGCCCTCTTGATAGTTCAGTTTTTTCTATGGATTCAAGCCTACATACTAGCCAAGTGATCACATACACTTGGACATAGCTATCCTTAGCCGATCCATCTCCATCCCCGTGACTCTCCATCAGGATCTTGATGTTGGCACTCCATCAAGTCCTTTATTGATCATCAAGGCGACATTCACCATGTTCTTGTTTGAGTTGATAGATAGATCCTATATGCATAACACTTAAGTAGACGTTAATCACATTTTATGCTTATCATCCAATCACCAAAACATTCATACCTTTTGGAATGACCCATAATGATCATGAAGCTTACAATCTATCTTTTTTGGTGATGGGTGACAACCACTACTTACAATGATCGAGGCCATAAAAAGGAAGAAAGAAATCAAGGCACTCGACCATAAGCAAGAAAACAAGAAAAACAGAGAATAGAGAAAAAAAAATTACCTTGGTGCTTACCTTGAAAGTAGTCTCCCCCTTAAAGTATGCATGACGAGATTAGGAAGTCTACTTCATTATGAATTGCACAAGTTCATGATGTATAGCTTTGAAGGTGTTTCACTTGCATCATCTTTGCTTGATCATATCTAGGTCCATCTCTCCTATATTCATCCTTCATCCTTGATCATTATGTGTTCATCTCATATGTCTATCTACTTCCCCTTTGTAATCTATCAACCAAAAAGTTTACCAAGTTGTGATATGCATGGGGTGTGGACAATTAATTAAGAACTCAAGGGGTATGTAAAAAGAGTAGAGTGATGAGTACTCCCCCTTTCTTTATGGTCCATCTTTTCTTCAATATTCTCCTCCTTGAGTACAAGCTCCCCCTACACTTAACACATCTCCAACCAAGATTTGCTCATGAATGCAAAGAGAATTATTTGGTGTAATAGATATATATGAGACACTTGTCTTTCAACCGTGCGAGTAAATTTAACCTTGGAGCTCATTTAACCATGTCTCAATGGCTGGCATGAAGCACAAGGATTTCTATAAAATGTCCTCAGAGAGAGAGAGAGAGAGAGAGAGAGAGAGAGAGAGAGAGAGAGAGAGAGAGAGAGAGAGAGAGAGAGGGTGGGTGGGGGAGAGTTTATTTTCTTTTGTACTTAAAAAAGAAGGATGTGCAAAAAATGAGAAGGTGAGGGATAAAAATAGAGATGTATTGAAAATAAAAAAGTTACATTGGAAAAAACACAATTATTTTATAAAACTTAAAGATGCTAAAGTGTCAAATATTTTATTTGAAATGAAGAATTAGTATAAGAATACATATGAAGATTCCTCGTATATGCTTATTGCCATGGTTTGAGAGCATCTCCAACAAGTCCTAAAAATATTACTCCCAAAACTCAGGTTTTAGGAAGTTCCTAAATATGTTTGGAGTAAAAAAAACTCCACTCCTCCAACAACTCCTAAAATATTTAAACGTAACCAGTACGGAAGATGAGGTGACGGGAAAGCTTGCGGCGGCACCAACTTGTGGACCATGGCACGTATATTGCGACACCAACCCCGGAACCAGTGTGCAGCGGTGGCGGCGGAGCCTATTCTCTTCTTCTTGATGGTTGCGAAACTGCTCCTTACCGCGTGTTGAAGACCACAATGGCCAAAATAATACCGCAAAAGGAGGCGGCTGGTGAAGAATTTGGCGTGGGAAGGGCGGGATTATTTTGTTTCGCGAGTGCAGATTGAGTCTTCAAATCTAGCAACCCAGAGCTATCTTATAGGGAGTTATCACATTTAGGGAGTTGATTTAGGATATTGTTGGAGGATGTTTTTTCTAGCGACGTCCTAAATTTTAGTTTAGAAAGTAATTTTAGGTAATGGTTGGAGATGCTCTGAAGTAGCCGCCAAATACAATGTTAGCCTTGCACGTCAAGAGATGAACGTCAGACCGGCCTATATATAGTAATATTTTATATTAGTTTTTTAGTCCTAAGACGAGTCTTGCGTCCTTTCATAATATAACCAGGGGTTGGCCACGCAACTATGCTGCAAGAGTATTAAAAAATCAGAACATTTTTTTATTTACTAGTACAACAATACAAAATTTTTTTATACATTATATTTTCATCTCTTATACGCGCTTAGCTCGTTCTGCTACTCTCTTCATTGTGATATATCACTCCTCTAGTATCTTTAAACCAGTCGTTGTGCTAATCTCTTTGGTTTCAAATCATGGATTATAATATTCTGTATTAGCGCGAGATGAACTATCTTATCATAATGACATGAGATAAAAACTCCAGCATGTCCCAAAAAAATAATTTGTAGTTTTATCATAGCGCTAGAGCTAGTTTTATGCTAATCATTGCAGTACTCAAGACCTATCCATATACTTAACTTAATTTTTTATCGGTTGAGTGATGTAAGACATTGCAGAATTATATTCCAAGGACTACAAAGAAAGACGCAACAACACACACGCATGGCTTTGTTTCAATTCGTTATTCTAAGAGCAGTCACAATGTCAAACTCCGAAGTTTCAAACTGATGCGCAACGATGAAACCTATTGTCAATGATATGGATATCAACATATGGTGGGTTAGTCAAACCGTCACTTGAGATTTGGTGGGGAGATGAAAGACGCTGTAGTCCTAAAAAAGATTAGCGAAATAAATAAAACATGGGGCGAGGTTCAGACTGCCTGAAGTTTAATAGCCATACGTTCTGCTAGTCAGACTCGGCACAAGTCCTAGACGGACTCTATCTTCCCGACTATATATGTAACTATATGCGTTTTTATTGAGATATCTGTGAATAACAAAGATAAGCATCACCGATCTCTCGTGTCTTGTATCTTTTGTCTCTGTTGATCTCGTCGGGACGGGAAGGAAAATGGGAGAACTCTGCCATATATCTCACGTCAAGTTTCTGCCAGGTAGAAAGGAATCGGATCAAAGGATTCGTAATGCCTGCCGAAGGCTATATTACAATAAATTGAATTAAATAGGCTGAATATCGATGGAGCTTAATGGGTTGAGTATCGATGGAGCTTAATGGGTCGAAACGAACGAGGACATATAAGGTGGAGGCTCGCGCGTTGGCAGCGATCATGATTCACGATCAGTGATCTCATACCCTGTCTAGACAGAGGATTTGTTTCCAAACTTGTTAGTAACGTGGCACATTCTTTTTTTGTAAAACGCATAATTATGGTAGAGTTTGTTTGAAAAGCAACTTCAAGAGAATAGTCAAAAACCATTATTGGTCAAATACAACTACTATGTAGTAAAAAGTATCTCTAGTATATTGTCAAACTTACTCTCTAAATTTGGTAGCTATCCATTGTGGAATACTTTTTTTTTTAGAAATAGCACTTTTGCCGCAGGATGGGGGGGTAACCCCGCCGGCTAAGCGCTCCCTTGCGCTTTTTGCCACCATGCCACACGCCTGGCCGCAACATTCTGAATTACTTGCTAGCTACTTTGGAAGAGATAATGCTTCTATCTAGTCTTCTTGTCAATTTTACTTAGAATTTTAGATTAGAGCATTTTCAAGAGAGTCTCATAAAATCGCTAAATCTAATTAATAAGATTTAATTTAGAAAATAATCTCTAACAACTCTCTAAAACAACTCATAGATTTATTCTCTTTCTAAATTCACTTCATTTATAGCTCAAAATAAGGGAAAAAATGGGAGCCCCAATCCTTGTATTTACAAGAGAATTAATATTGTTGTGACCCTAGAACGTGATTTCAATTAAAAGTTTTCTTAATCCATCTTTAGGAAGAATTGTTGGAGGAAAGAAAATTTATCTCTAAATTTTTTTGAGATGCTACTAAAAACATTCTTTTAAGATTAATTTATTGAGGAGCTTTTAAAGATGTTAAAGTTTTTTTTGGTTGTATTTTAGAGAGTAGCTAACGAAGAATATTTTTAGCTAATCCTAGCTACGAGTTGCTCTTACTTCTCCATATTCTTATTTTTTTTGTTCTCTACATTCTATAAATCACATTTCTTCGACCTCTTATACCCCTTAAAAGGTCATAGTACAACACCAAAAATACTTATATATGC
Source organism: Eleusine coracana subsp. coracana (assembly GCA_032690845.1). Taxonomy (NCBI): domain Eukaryota; kingdom Viridiplantae; phylum Streptophyta; class Magnoliopsida; order Poales; family Poaceae; genus Eleusine; species Eleusine coracana. The sequence continues at coordinate 50,164,417 of CM064427.1, read as the reverse complement.
TGGTTGGCTATATGGCCATAACAGCTGGATGCAGCTGATATCCGTGCATTGCTATAGGTTAAAAAAACAAAACATTCTTTATGATTTAAATAAAATATCATTTATATAATATAATTATTAAATATATATAGTATTATTGATATTTTTATATGAAAGATCATATTTATATTTCTGTTGGTGTTCTTAGTATACCATTTTTAATATCAAAAGCAACTATTTTTTTATCATATTCTCATCAAAATCATGTGTTATTAACTCTTATATTAATAATTTTCATATGTAATGTCGTTTAAGTGCTATGTTACAGAATTAGGTGAAAAGATATTAAAAAAATTCAAATATAAGAAGTACCGATATGAAGTCCGGCTCGCCATGCAAGCAGGGCTTCCCACAAACCCAACTCATCATACAACACATTTGGATGTCCATGAAGCCCAACACAAAAATCCAAGGTCGTGTTCCAAGGCATAATCGTGAAGAAAAGTTCAATTCATGCAGCCAAGAAACAATATTACATTGCGATACAGTTTCAGAGTTTAATACATACTCTAGTGAGTAAAGTTAAAACACAAAAGTTATAGACCTTGTCGAGAGATTTCTGAATCATATATGGATTGTATTATTTGGACTCCGAAGCTATAAGATATGGGCCTCGCAAGGAGACTTACGCACAAAAGTCCGAATCGTAATAGATATTTTAGTATCGCATATTTGGGCTCAAAGACGGTCGAATCTGTAGATCTATTGAATACCAAAGTTGTAGAACTTTTCGAGTGCTACGTGATAGAGTTCGAGTTTGGCTCATTTGAACTCCGGACGTGGTAGTTATGAGTTTTAGAACTCGGTACTTAGTATAGAAGGTATGAAACCGACTTATATTCAATCTCTAATTTTGTGAACACCAAATAGACGACCACACCTTAAATTAATAGATTGTAGAGATTCCTTCAGTCCATGTGGTAATAACACCTGTTTTGAAACTTCAAGCAATGAACATTGGTATGGCACGGAGAGGCGTGGCAAGGTCCAAATTTGTGCGGTGGTTATCACTGAGGTCGACATCCTCAGGCGCCATCCCGTTCGGCAACCTCCAATCAATCTTGTGCAAGATCGAGGCTAGCAGATGCGGCACAAAACGTGCAGAGATGTCTAGTCCAGGGCACACCCTCCGGCCCGCGCCAAACGGTTTGAAGGTGAAGTCGGAGCCCCGGTAGTCCACCGCTCGGTCGCCCAAGAACCTTTCAGGCATGAACTCCTCCGGCTGAGGCCAAGATGCAGGGTCTCTCCCGATAGCCCACAGGTTGAGAAACACGGACGTGCCTATCGGTACGTGGAAGCCCCCAAGACACATGTCGTCCGAGACTACCTCCCGGGGTATTAGCGGAGTCACGGGGTGCAGTCGCAGCGTCTCCTTCACCACTGCTTTAATGTAGGGCAGCTGGACAAGGTCGCTCTCCTCGACGAATTCCTTGGAACCCAGGTTTGCAGCGAGCTCAGTGCGCACCTTCTGCATCTTGTCTGGGTGGCGAAGCAGCTGCGCCATAGCCCATTGCACGGTGAGAGCGCTGGTGTCACTCCCAGCAACAAACATATCCTGTATCAGAGAAATTAATAAGAATAAATAATCCTGGTTACATAAGTCACAATAACTATATATATGTACTGTAAAACCACGTACGAATGACAGTAAATCAGTAAGCAAAAAAGTCCTAAAGGAAGAGATATAGTACTACATGTGGCTATATATATAGGAGCGTCAATCTCAACATACCGTGAGAAATTTTGTTATATCTGAATGCATGAGCTGTGACTTGGCATACTGCGCGAGGATGTCATCCAACACGTCGTCATGCTTCTCACCTGTTGCTAACCGGGGCTCCACAAATTCTTCATTCAATAACTTATAGAATTTGTCCAGAGTTCTTGAAAAGCTGCGGCGTGACCCTAAGAGGTCAAGCGGTGCGAGGAATGGGAAGGCATCAGAGATGTTGGGTTTGGCTGTATCCGCGGTTAACCTGACGACGAGCTCCTTGAAAACGTGTGACTCTCCCAGCGCGTGCGCGTCCACCACATCCTTGGAGAACAGGACGTTGGAGACGCTATTAAGCGCTGTGCTCATCAGGGTCTCCCCGACGTTAACCTCACGACCAGAGCACGCCCTGAAATGCTCTGCGAGCTGCCGGGCGTTGCGATCCCGCATGGGCCGGGTCATGTTGAGGCTCCGTCCAGAGAAGCGTGCACCGATTGTGATCCGGTGCTTCTTCCACAACGGGGCGGAACCCGGGAGGACGAACACCGACCCTGCGCTATGAGCTAGGGCACGAGCGTTGTCGGCCACTGGCCGGGACGTGAGCGCTGCGTCATTTGCAACGAGGGCTTCACGAGCGGCTTCCGGCGACGACACCACGACAAAGTTGTTTGCCGTGCCAGGCCGGAAGGACACGATGGGCCCGTACGCCTCTGCGAGGCAGGCGAGGCCGCGGTGTGGGTTGCGGCGTAGTGGCCCGATGAAGTAGAGGAAGTTCCCGATGAGGGGAAGCCTCACGGGACCAGGGGGCAGCGGAAGAGATGTACTGTCAAGTTTCCTGCGCGTGTACTTAAGCAGCATGAACACCGCATGAAAGGTGATCAGGATTAATGCTATACAAGCCTCCGACGCCCATAGCTCCATCTCTCTCTCTCTTTGTGTGTGTGTGAGCGGGATACAATCAGTGCAAGCATTAGGTCTATTATATATAAACGCCAAGTTGAACCAAGCCAACTAAGGATGTATTTGTTAGGGCTTTTGCTTATACTAAAAATTATTTATATTTAATTTATTCATTAAAAATACTTATCAAGTTTATCTAGTTTATTATAACATAAGCAGTCAACCCGTTTGATAAAATAGTTTATCTAACATCTTATTTTTGGAGAGGTGACCCATAAGATAGAAAAAATAAAGTTTTTCTTACTTATGGCTTGTAGTATAAAAGATGTTTTCGTTTATGAATGCTTATAATAATAATTGCTTATATCTCTAACCTTATAACTTATGATAACATAACCTACTCAATAAACTGATACATAAACTCTATCAAACACATCCCAAGTATTCTATTAGTAGTATCACAGTGTGGCATTGGATTCTCTAGACTCTAGCATCGAGCATTTGTCGTATCTCGTGTATGTCTAAATCACAAAGTTCCGGGTTGTTGATCACGCTCTTCTCCCACCAACTTATTACTTCCATTTCATTTTCTATTTTCCCGTTTCAAACAATTAATGAAGATATAGAGCGTCCCTAACAAGATTCAGACAAGTATATAATCGAAATCAACAACCGCCTTGGTAGGTGGGCAGCAACCCAAGATAAAGTAAGAATAGCTTAACGTTACTGGAAATATTATAACAAATGGCCGACTGCTACAATTTTGATTTAATATTCGGGTGATTCTTGGCAACAGGGCGAAGCTGCGTGGTCGCATCGCAGACCGAGACTTGCGCCAAGTCAATGAAAAAACATAGTGAATTGCTATTGGTTAAGCTCTCTGACTTGCTAACACCAGCTGCTGTGACCCCCGGCGAGCTCAGGAGCTGGCTTCGCCCCTGCTAGATGGTAGCACTTGCGTTAGCGTTACTATACTATCTCGTGGCAGCCTCAGTTGTAAAGTTTTTTATTTGCATCGGCAATCCAACACTAGAGACTATTATTACTATGTAACCCTGTCATTTAGGACCCATTCATGAATGGAGAACGTGCAAGGACTCGACTAACTTGTCTGCTCGATATATAAAATAGTAGAATCTGCTCACATGCATCCGGATCTCCATCGTCGTCTTCTGCTCGACGTATCATTCTCCCAATGTCCATCGATCATCGCCCTCCGTGCATAGACTACAAGGAACCACAGCGATCCGACGTTTGAGCAGGTGTGTTCCAGCCAATCACGGCCGGTCTGTTTACTCCTATTATGATGGATTATTATACTTAAAATATGATAATACCGTAGATCTAATCGGATCATTCGTTCGTAGAGACAAATTTGTAAGAGAAATGACTAGTTATATTTTATAATCTAATCTGCCTACACTGTAAAGAACCACAACGATCCGACTTTCTAGCAAGTTCCGGTCAATCACAGCCCTTTTTTTTTTACTTTCATTAGGCTTATATGTATTTCAAAAATGCTAGCAAACAGAATGAAAGCTATCCTACCAGAAATTGTTATTGATCACCAAAGTGCTTTTGTCCCAGGTAGGATGATCACTGATAACATAATGCTAGCCTATGAGAGTATTCACTTGATAAAGAAAAAAAAAGGGAAGAGGGGTTTATGTGCTGTGAAACTGGACATGTACAAAGCTTATGACAGAGTTGAGTGGTCTATCACAGCCCTTATTTTTTGACTTCTATTATGATGGACTATACTACTTTAAACATCAAAGTAGTATAAATATGATCTCACGGTTCATTTTTGTAATTCACTAACCAAAGCAGCTATTTACGCCTAATGCTACCGCAAGGCACCATAGTGATTTGCCTTTGTCATCGAGACATTACCATTCAGATGAAAAACAATGCACATACACGGATACACCTCAGCATGGACGTCGCCGCTGCCACCGCTGCTGGCGTCCTCTCAGTGCCGGCGATCCGAATCAGCCTGCAGCCCATTTTGGTGCGCATCCTCACAGTGTCGGCTTCACACGTACCGGCGAGTGATTTCATGACCGCTCCCCATGAGAACCATCTTCATCGGCAATTCCCTCTGTTCGATTTCTCCTTCATTAGCAATTCGTGCAGAGGGGAAGTGATGGTGCTGGCATACACGCGGTGCAATGGGTACAGTATATTGATGCGGTCCGTTGGGTAGTCCTTTGATCGATGCCATATCTTTCAATGTATGTCATATATCTTCACTTATGTAAGTTTAGAAAAATGAATCAATTCGTAGTGTGACAACATGATGGAGGGCTGACTTGGGGATGGAGTTGCGTGCTTTTGTACTCTGGTGCATGTCAGGCGTTTGATGCATGTCCCATGAGGCTGAATTTATCATATAATCACAAAATGAGATGCTCGATTGTTATTCCTTATCAAAATTTTGAATTGTCAGTGATGAGGGTTGATAATTCAGTGATGATTTGAGGCATAATTTGAGTGTATTACCAGTATGTAAACAATAACAAAGTGTTCTCTGAAAGTTGAAAGAAGCATTGTAGTTTGCACCATCTCGTTCTGATATAGCATTTGTTCAGAAGTTTAAGTTATTTATCTATGGTGATGATGCTGCCACCTAAGAGAGGAATTATATTTATCTATGTTTTATGCATGAAGATTCTTATTGCTGCAATATTTTTAATGCTTTTTACTGCTGAACGATGTTGTTTTCTAACGTGTCACTATCATTCCATTGAAGGCCAATGGCTTTTGCACATTCGTTTGAGATGAATTTATCTTGTTCAGTACAATTTTGCGCCTTGAGTTTGTACTCCAATGTTCTCGTCAGATGGAATACAATTATGAGGCGCATAACAGATCTAGTTTGGTTCTCATCAGATGGAATCAGGGAAGAAGCCAAATTATGAGCCATCTAAAAAATCAAATAAGGAACCTGGAACCTACAGATAAGTGAGGTTTCTTTCACTAATTCAGTTCGAAAGTATCCAATATGAACATGCTCTGTACATGGTCAGGAAATTTCGGATACGTTTAATACCTCAACCCACGATTCGACATTCAAAGGAACATGGTCAGGATAAATTTGTAATATCTTGTTGCAACCATATAGATGAGTGGTCGACGCAAGACTAGCATAATCAGATGTTCCGTAAACAATTGCTACTTTCTAGAAGATGATATTTACCTCTGAACTATCAGGAAAACTTCATTTACAATATGTACCTTTACTCAATTATGTTTGCATATCTACACGTTGATTTATATGAAGCAACGTAGTGCCCTTATCATTCTTCTCTGCCTTGAGATAGAGCAGAGCAAATATGGTTTTCAGGTAATTTGATCGTAAAACAAATCAAGTAATTTGAGATAGAACAAAGCAAGGCCAACCGCACCCAAATGCGAAGGAAACCTGCGCAGGACGTTGATGGAGGAAGCTCACCACCAATTCCCAACGGCAAGGCCAGCCACGCACAAGTCCTACAATTCTCCTCCCTCCTAATCAATCGGTGTTAACTTCCACCGAATCATACTTCTGCTGCATCCAATCCGATGTTCGCTCCTAACGCCCCACCGTGCCGCCATGGCCCTCTGCGTCGTCAACGGACTCCACGCCCAGGCGGCGAGACCGTTCCGACGGATCCAAATCTAAAGCGGCGGATGTAGTTTTCTTAGGGTTTTGCCAAAATGACATCCTTATGTCATTGCACGCACGGCGACCGCATGACACGCCCACAGTGCTGCGCCGCTGCCCAATTGCGGATCCACCGCAGCTGGAGCCAAGAACACAAGAATGGAAGAACCGGGCAAAAATGAAATTGACAACAACGTTTTTCTCTTAGAAGATAAAACATACAACAATTGGAACAATTGAAAAGAGTTTTTTTTTCATTTTGACAAAGAATTAGTGTTTCAATTCATCCGAAAGATCGACAAAATTACAGTTTGCCATTACTTTTGTTTTACCAGTTCATACTATTTTCAAATATTATTATATACTAATTAAAAAATTAATATAGTATAAATGTATCTAAACCGTTAGATCAAGATAAATGGATGATCCATATTAATTGTAGCCCATTTTATTAGGCTAGATTATATATAGTACTTAAAACATGAAGGTAGTATAGATCTAATTGAATCATTGATTTACAAAGACAAATTTATAATTGACTAGTTAATTCATTATTTTACCAATCATGCAATCGTAGGGTGCTATGGTTGTCGTTATGCAATGTCCCGTAGTATCACACGGGTATCAACTAGTTCATCTCTACACTTAATTAAAAGAGGTGAACACGTTCATAAACTGTTATACGACGAACAAATACGACTCAATATTGCATAAGGTGCAATGTAGGAGCATTAATAAAGAAAAAAATACGGTTGCACGGTGTTGCACGATGAACAAATAGAACTCGGTGTTGCATAATATAAAGATAAAATACACTAATTGAGGCAATCTGTAATGAAAAACATTTTTTCTCAATCTATCTCTAAGGTTCGTATAACCATCAACAATGACCATCCACGCGACGGACTCCTTCATGAAGCGACAGCCTCGCATGGCCAACGTTATAGTCGAGCTTCGCGCTGCAGAAACACGCAATACAAACCGGAGAGGCGCTCAGCCTCCACCTCTTCTGCGGACCGGACGCGAAATCTTCAACCACATCAACTTCTTGGCAACGAAGGGGACGCTTGAAGCTCCGACGCTCTTCTCCGCTGAGGTCAACGCGCTGGTCAGGGACGCTGCTACCGAGGTGACGCTCTGCCGCCGCGTCCTGGCATCGCAGGCCTCTGCTGCTACGATGTGTGCGAGTTCGTCGGAGGGCGGAGGCTCGTGCACCCTAGCGGGGAGGAGTCCAAAGGCCGCGTGATCGAGTCCGCGCCGGGAGAAGAGTGCCTTTTAGAATCATCCTGGTAACGAGATCTTCGGTGTCCCGTTGGATGAGGACTACGTGTACTTTGATGCTGGACTGCACCAGGAGATGGCACGCTTCTTGGAGGATTAACACTGGTAAAATTATGGTTGTCATGTTAAATATCTACATATATATTGGATTTACAGTTTTTATGAAAATTTTAGATTTACACGTAAAATGAGGCGATATCCTAATAAAAAGTATGCATAGTATGGATGGTATCAAGATTGTTGTAGATTGGTCTGGGTTTTATTCAAATTTTACATTTCCATATAATAATGTGGTTGCCTTGCGAAAGGAACTGAACGGCCAACCTTTGAATAAAATCTCTGGAAATCATTGAACTTTTGCGTCCTCTCAGACTCAAATAAAATGCTGCGATACTCCACAAAAGATAAAAGGCCATTAGCTGCCCTCTCCCTATTTTAAAGGCGGCCCTCACGTACGGATTCCTTTTCCCAAAATCTCCGAGATCCCAACTCGAGCAAGCAAGATTAATCTTCAGCCATGGCCTGGCAACGAAACGGCCCTCGCGACTCTCCCACCCACGCGCCGTTGGCCAGCCTCGTGATCTTCGCGTTCTGCGCTGGATACGCGTCAGCAGAAGCTAGTAAGTACGGGCTACGGTCTGGCGACATCATCTCTGTATCATAGAGATGGGTGTTTCTCCTCGTAAAATTCTTCGATCCACAAACATTATTAATTCTGAATCAGAAATTGCACTCCTTGTTTCTCGAGATTGGTAGTCCAAGTGTCAAACGTATACAATTGAACTGGAAATCACTCTGCTTCTGAATCTCTGTCAAATTATCGTGGAAATAATGTGTTTTGGTTGTGTACTTCTGTTTCTCAAGATGACCTCGCAATTTGTTTTTTCTTTTTTTCTTTTGGTGTCTCAGACACGCCACAGTCGACGTTTAACTACACGAAGGGTACGGGCGATCCTTCGAAATGGGCCACATTGCAGAAGGACTGGGCTCTCTGTGGCAATGGCACCAAGCAGTCTCCGATCAATATCACAAAGGTGGAGGCGTCGAAGGATTTGGGCCCATTGGATCAGACTTACAAGGTCGGAGCCGCCACGATTCAAAACCGAGGCCACGATTTCATGGTCAGCACAGATCAACAACTGTCTTTTTTTTAAAAAAAAGAAAAGAAAAACTGAGGCCAACAACTCACTTAGATTCTCAGTCTTTTTGTATAGACATATGATGAAAGCATATCTTGGTTCCGATTTCATATATAACAGATAACAAGGATTAGGATTTTCCTAGAACCTAAGTGATCATGGCGTTGTGTCATCTGTCGCTTTGATGTATTGCCTGTCCAAATTTGGTCTACTAGCTGAACTTCACAGGAGGAAATGGCAACTTGACGATCGAAGGGAAGGAGTACAGGCTTCAGCAGGTGCACTGGCACACGCCCGCTGAACACACGATCAATGGCACTGAGTAAGCATATCCATGCCAACCTGCCAGCATTAACCTTCCAGATTGCTAAAACGAACAACGAACTCACCCTCACAAAGTCAAGTTCCTAGTGGTTACACATAGTTCTTCTTGCATGTCTCTGACGAATCGGGGTGCATGCAGCTTGGATGCAGAAATGCACATGGTGCACGAGGGCTCCAGCAAGGCAAGGGCCGTCGTTTCCCTGCTCTTCAGCACCAAAGCAGGCAGGCCGAGCAAACTGTTGAGTGATGTACGTTAGTCGTAGATGTAGCATTTTCTTGAAACTTGAGCGGTGACGATCTTTGATACTACTAATGTGCAGCTAGAGCCATACTTTAAGAGGCTTGCCGGCAAAGAGAACGAAGAAGAGAAAGTGAAGGGGACCATTGATCCAGCAGCCTGGATAGACAAAGCCTCAGGCTACTACAGGTACGAGGGCTCTCTCACGACGCCACCTTGCACCGAAGGTGTAATTTGGACAATCATGAGCAAGGTAAACATATGCAAGAAAAAATAAATTTACAACCAAATCAAGTTTTTTGTTTTTATTTCAGTTGGTATTAAACTTTACAATAGATAAGCATTTTAATTTATGAATGGTCGTTGAATACTTGAATGGTGTGCCAGGTAGCGGATGCATCAACGGAACAGGTCAACTTGCTGAAGTCGGTAAGCAAGGTATGAAAACATTGAAAATAAAACATTATATTCATAAGAATTTAGTTATTTTTTTTATTCTACTTGTTTGCAAATGCAGGCATTAGAACCGGATGCACGGCCGATTCAGAAAATCAACAACCGAGTTGTTCGCTACTACGAGGCCGCGCCAGGGCCAACAAAAGCACCTGCACCTGCACCAGGGCCAACAAAAGCAGCTGCACGCTGATGAACCGATGAGCATGTAGATGTTGAAGATGGATTGAATTGAAAGGGCTGCACATCGCGCGTTTTCTACAGTAGACAGAGCATGTACATGTATCAAACGTTCAGATCTCACTTGTTCTGTATTTACCATTGACTTAGAAAAGTTCAACATAGGAACCTAAAAGTAGAAACATTTCATTTAGTTTTGTCCGTGGTGCCGCTCCGCCACTGTGTCTGCCGCCGGGCGAGCTTAATTTTTGGTGACTGAACAGTTTGCAGAATTTCCTCTAGTTAGTTACTGTAGTTTGTTGTGGATTTCCCATCCAAATTTGAAAATTTAACTTAGTAGATGCATTTTATTTATTGCTAACTATTTTAGTGACATGTCTCTATTTTTAGCCTCTTGTGGTGAGTTCATCGATTTTAAAATGTCTTAAAGGTGTCTATAGGTGTAAGGGTGAGTGTGTACATACATTAAAGGGGTAAATATATACTCGCTTCATATTAGAAAAGCAATTTATTTTGGCTTAATATCAATTATCATCAAATGAATTCGTTTTGATTTAATAGCAAGTAAATGAGAAGAGTGGTATAAAAAATAAGGCAAATATATACTCGCTTCATATTAGAAAAGCAATTTGTTTTGACTTAATATCAATTATCATCAAATGAATTCGTTTTGATTTAATAGCAAGTAAATGAGAAGAGTGACACAAAAAATAAGGCTAATGGGAGTCGAACCCACCATCTCCAACTTAGACTTTGACATAGACAACCAATGGGGCAAGTAAATAATTGTAAATAAAGTAGAATCAATACTCTATTTAATAGGGTAGACATAGAAAATATCCTCTCATTAATCTCTCCTTGGTATTCTAAATGATGTCCAAAATGAATTGTTTTTTAATATGGAGTGAGTATGTACTTATGTGAGCTCCTACATCAATTTTGAAAAAAAAAAAAGTGGTCTCATAAGTAAGTCAGTAACCATAAATCACTACCTTAGAAATGGTCTTTAGTGACACGTCATTAACGATAGTGACTAAAAAGCCATCACTGATAAAGCATCAAGACGAACATCCCACAATTTTTTTCAGGGGGGAAGCCCGCGCGCCTCTTACGGAGAGGGCGATGGGCGGAACCCTAGCCTGCCGCCGCCGTAGCAGCACCCCCTCCCCGGCAGCTCCCCCCACCTCGCTGCCGCCCGAGTGGACCGCCGCCAAGCCGCACGGCTCGCAAGGAAGGCAGCAGCGGGGCTTCTTTCTCGGTGGTCGTGGGCATCCCCCCCCCCCCCCCCCCCCCCCTTCCCGCCCCGGCTGGATCCAGCGAGCTCGAGCGGCTCGTCCCCAGATCCGGCACCCTCATGTCGAGATCTACGCGGGGGCGTGTTGAAGACAGCGGGGGGACAGCGTGGCCGGCTGATGGTGTCAGAGGCTTGCGGTGGCCCATGACGGGCGTGGCAGAGTTGTGGCCGCCCGTCGTGGGCTTGCAGTGGCGTGGGCAAGCGTGCTTCCGGCATCGACGGGTTATGAGGTATTGCAGTTGACCGGACCGCACGCTAGGGCGTGCCGGCCATGGGCGCAGCGCGGAAAGCGGCGTCGATGTGCGAGCATGGTGCGCGGTTTGGATGTGCAGGGCGCCGACGGAGTGCGGCGCGGTGGTACCAGTTGTTGGCAGCGGTGGAGGTTGCTCCGGCCACTTGCTATGAAGATTGCTCCAGCCAGTTGTGGAGGTTGCTTCGGCATGCTGCGGAGATGGTTGTTCTCCGGCAGTGTTGTGGCTGCCGTGAGATGGTGGTTGCGGAAGGTTGTTGATAGTTGAGTTTGAGGCTGCAGTGTTGTTGTGTTGTCGCAACATTCAGTCTGGCGATCTTGGCAAAGTCTGGCAGTATAGTGGTTTGGGAAGATTGCCATCTTCATAGTTTTGTGGTTCGCTATTTTAGTTGCGTCTTGATGTTGATAGCTCTTTGTTTTTTATTAGTTCATGTAAAAATTAGGTTATAATTCTCTTCTCTATCTTAATGAATTGCAATGCTCCTGCTAATTTTTCAAAAAAAAAAGCATCAAGACATTTTACAAAATCCATCAGTACTATTCCCACTCCAGGCACAAGTAGTGACTCATTTTCAAACCTCCATCACTACTATTCATAGCAGTGACGGAGAAACAATCACGAAAATATAGGGACATTTTTTTATTTTGTAACGGATTTTTAGAAGCATCAGTAAATAGAGATGATTTTCTCTCTAGTGACACATATTTCCCACCCGTCACTAAATAAGTGACAGTTTTGCGAAAAGTTGTCCTTAATTTTAGCGACGGTTTTGTCAAAAATCATTCCTAAACTAAAAACAAAGGCGAGAACTATCCGTGAATGTTGTGACAGTTACTAGTAAACCATCACAAATTTACTGACGGTTTCTCGTTGGGCCATTATGCTTGGTCCGTCAACCAATATCACCGCTCATGAAGCCAATAAGCCCGCCTGGCCCTGGATGCGCGGCTCGACGAGAAGGCGGACGCCGGCCCAGTGGTACTGTACATCACCCTCGGGTGGTGGTCATTGAGGTCAATATCTCATCTGACAACCTCCACTTAAATTTCTTTGTTCCAAAGGAGGCCTTGAAGGCGAAGTCAGAGCCTTGGTAGTGCACCGCTCGGTCGCCCAAGAACCTTTCACGCATGAACTCCTCCTGAAGTATGCCGAGTGACCGGGTCTCTCCGGATGGTCCACAAGTTGAGAAAGATGCACGTGCCTACTACTTGTATATGGTATCCACCCAGGGACATACTGTCTGAGACTATCTCATGGGGTATTAGCGGAGTCGTCGGGTGCAGTCTACATCTCCTTCACCACTACCTGGACGTAGGTAGCTGGACGAGGTCGGTCTCCTCGACGAACTCCTTAGAACCCAGGTTTGCTTCGAGCTCAGTGCGCACCTTCTGCATCTTCTCCGGGTGGCGAAGTAACTCTGCCATGGCCCATTGCACGGTGAGGGCGCTCGTGTCACTCCAGACATAAACATATCCTTTGTAAGAAATTTTTTAAACAAAAAGTTAAGGCCCTGTTTGGATGAAAAGTATTTTCAAAATATTGACAAAATACCACGGTTTTAGAAAATACTATAGTTTTAGTAAAAATTGAGGTGTTTGGATGCATCCACTTTCACGGTTTTGGAAACTGCAGTATCATCAAAACTTCAGTTTTTTTGTAGTTTTGGAAACTCCACCCCAAGCCTCTTTTTTCTAAATCACATGTGCGGCGCGCGTCTGCCGAATATGCGTGCGATGGTGTTTTATTCTCGCGCCATATTTTTTCAACACGGACCAGCTGCCGCGGCTCCGTAATAACTCCGAGTTCCTCATATCAGGCCATTTCCAACCCCTGCTTTTGTCGATCTGTTCGTTGCTCCCATGGAGACAAGGCCTCCCGATGCTCCCATGCCCACTAGTGATGGAAGGAAAAGAAAAGGTATGTCTGATCCGTTGAAATCCATTGTCTTTTCCCCTTATTCGATCTGTAGCTGTTGTACCCTTTGACCTTCAATCTGATGCCTTCCCCCCTGAATTAGAGAGATGAAATCTCGATTTCCACTTGAATCACATTCTAGATCAAGCTCAAAACAAATCTATTCTCTTCTATGGGATAGATGCGTATGATACTTTTATAGAAGATAATAGATAATTATCTTCTGGATTGCACACACGAGTTGTCTTCTATACATGTTTTAACCCTAAGGTTTTGAATATGATATTCATGTTTTTCAGATAACATCTTGTATAAATATTTTTATCTAAACACGCACATATATATTATAGAAGCAGCAGATGCTAGTGTACCATAAACTCTAAAACTCGTAAATGCTTGCTTTGTTCTCTTTCAGATTATTGATGTGTGTTTACTGTTAGTGTAAGTAGTAATTTATGACAGTATGATTAAAACCTCTCTGATCTTTTATAGCAATTTTCCTTTGTGGGTTGCAGCAGAGAAGACAAAACCAAGAGCCTCATGGATTGATGCACACACCAGATTTCTTGTTAGTATGATAAAGGAGTATAACCTTACAGCAAGATATCGGGGCCAAAATGGATGGACTAAGGAAGCTTGGAACAACATGGCCAAACGTTTAAATGACAAGTATCCTACAGCTAATTACACTGTGGGTCAACTCAAAGATAGGGAGCAACGACTCAAGAAAGATCATAATATTGTGAAATCTATTACCTCCAAGAGTGGATTTGGTTGGGATCCTGAGATAAAAATGCCAACAACCATTGATGAGAAGTGGAAAGAATTGTCAGAAGCTCAGCAGAAGTGGAGAAACAAACCATTTTCATACTACGATGATTTGTATGACATCTATGATGGTATCCTTAATTTATGATCTTGACAAATATTATTACATATAGTGCATATAATATGGCTCTGAATATTTATTCTCATTCAGGTAAAGTAGCAGATGGAAAGCGCAGCAGAAGGACATCAGATTGCTTTGTGGAGAGAGAGATGACAAATTTATTGTCACAGGAAGACAGCCTCCACCATGACATTGAGCAAGAGTTCGACATGGGAATTGAGCCAGAGTTTGGCTTTGGGTATGAGGATGGAGTGCACATCAATGGAACTGATGCATCATATGCTACACCTACTGATATACCAGAATATAGTCAAACTAATGATTTAATTCCTGAGGGTCAAATGCTTGAAAATTCAGAACCAAGAGGAAAAAAACATATAGAAAAATCAGCAGAAAAAGGTCCAGGTCCTGAGAAAGGAAGGCCAAGAAAAAATAAGGATCTTGCACTAGAGAGTCTAGTTGCTTTGAGAAAAGAAGAGCTTGAGAGCTACAAGGAGATTAAGGAAAAACAGATTGAGAGCTACAAGCAAGTGAAATTAGCACAGATGGAAAAAAAAAATGACTCTAACAATGATCCTTACTCTATGGCAAGCTGCATTTTCAAGTTAAAAGAGATAGGGTTACCAGCATCTGAAATGATGAAAGCAATCAACTATCTAAAGAAAGATAGACTAAATAGGGAGATATTCATTTCAATTGACATCTATCCTGTTCTTGTGGAGTTTATCAAAGAAGCTATATCTGATACTTAAAATTAGATAGATCATACAAAACTTATATATTTGTTTGTTAGTATAAAAGATATCAAAACCTGCATCTGATGTCTATCAATCTCTTGTGCTGAATCAGGACAAGTGATACAAGATGGATCACAAAGCAACATGCAAGACTTTGCTGTTTGGTTTACTCTTCCTGTTTTATTTGACTTACTTGGTAGGGCATATATTTAGTACTTTTGTTCTTAGATTTGTCAATATCTAGTATACTTAGTATGTTATATTCAGTTATTTCTACGAACATGCATAAATTTTAATGTAAGATAATAGTTATCAGTTCTCTGAGAAATCCTTATTTTATCCATAATATCATAGTTCTTATTATGCATATTCAGACAAGAAGATGCTCTCTGTAAAGCCAAAATATTAAACTACCTTATTACAATTTCTCTTGTTGAAGAGAACACAATCATGCATTATTTCTTCTATTATGTTGCGTATAAGCATTGTAGTCTTCCCACATGTGAGCGGCTATTTTGTCCCTCTTTGCATTGCCCAAAGTTCTTCTTTGATTGAGAGATTGGATATCATTTCTGTATTGTGCATCTCCACTTGGAACATCGACTATGTCCTTTTCTTCAATATGCAAACCAGAGTGCTCAATCCATTGCTCACTTTCCTCATGGCTGCGTATAAAATTATGAAGTGTGCAGCAAGCTAATACAATATCTGCTTGTGAGTCAATAGGATGATATGAAGCACACTTTAGAATCTGGAAACACATCTTGAGGACACCAATAATGCGTTCAATATGATTACGTAGTTGTGCATGTCTCAAATTGAATAGTTCTTGTGGAGTTTGTGGCCTTTGGTTACTTCTACCTTGTTCCTGCAGATGGTACCTCACATTACGGTAAGGTGCAATGAAGTTGGGTGTATTGGCATATCCTGCATCAACTAAATAGAACTTCCCTTCAGGCACATAAAAACCATTCTGCAGTGCATCTTGTAATACTCTCGCATCTAAAGCGGAGCCTTTCCACCCTGCACTGACATGTACAAACTGATTTTCAAAATTGCAGGCGACCATGACATTTTGGGACAGTGTCCCTTTTCTGTTTCGGTAAGGATCTTGTAGATGTGGAGCAATGGAAATTGGAACATGTGTTCCGTCTATTGCACCAATACAGTCCTGCACAATATGTCTACAATTAACATTTCACAATTGTATACATGAAGATATAGATTACATACGAATGGCATGCACAATACCTTAAAGTATGGCATAAATTTTGGATTGCTAGAAATTTTGTGGGGAATATTCACCGGTGGCCAATTGTATCATGCTTCTGGTTAATTGTGTCATTGCTCTTAATACTGCCCCAAAGTGTCTGCTTATTGTCTCCCCATTATGCTAGAAGCGCCATTGTAGATCTCGATTGCTTGCATTCTTTGAAATAGCATACATGAGTATAGCTACCTGTTCTTCAACAGCAACTCCTCTTGTATCTTGTAAAAGATTCTTCTCTCGAAGGTACTCTGCCAATTTATAAAAGATAGATTTCTCCATCCTGAATTCCTGCTTGCAGCATAACACATGACCCTTCAAAACTTCAGTCACATATTGCTCTCCCGTGAGAACAGAATCATGGATTATTGCCCGATCAGAAGTAGAACCATCCAGAGTAAAACCAGTGACCAGAGCGAAATTCTCATCGTCTCTTTGCTTTCGCATCATGAAATTTCCCCACATAGTGTTTATTTGGTTGTGTGTTTGTAGATGTAGTGATGTGAATTTTCCTTTGTGTTTTATATTTGGTTGGCAAGACGCAAATCAAGTATACATAAGAGTTAGAAGATCCGGTTATCAAGGAATGACTTTGAACGGTCAATTTCCAGCAGAATAGAATATATTATGGATAATCTAATCATGTTTAGCAAGTCACGTTAGATATTGCCTAGGCATCGAAGTGACAGCTAGTTTTTTTAAAAAAGACAAATACTACAAAAAAAATACTTTGGTACCCAAACATGTCATGGTTTATCTCAAAACTACAAAAAACTCTGGTTTCCAAATACTAAGGTATTTGTTGGCTCTAGTTTATAAAACCAAGGTTTCTCAATACCATGGTTTAAGAATACCTCAATACCCAAACAGGGCCTAACGAGTTACAACAACTATACTTAGATTTATGCTGTAATCAACCACGTAATATGATAGCTAATCAGAAAGCAAGAAGATCTATAGTAGCACATTGCTATATATATATAAGTGTCGATCTCAACATACCGTGAGAAATCTGGTGATATCAGAACGCCTGAGCTGTGACTAGGCATACTGCGCGAGGATGTCATCCAACACACATCATCATGCTTCCCACCTGTGGCTAACCGGGGCTCTACAAATTCCTCGTCCAAGAACTCGTAGAGTTTGGCTAGACTTCTTGAGAAGCTATGGTGTGACCCCAAGAGGTAAAGTGGTGTGAGGAATGAGAAGGCGTCAGAAATGTTAGGTTTGGCCATCTCTGTGGTTAACTTTACGATTAGCTCCTTGAAGACTTGCTCCTGTCCGAGCGCGTGCACGTCCACAACATCCTTGCAGAAGAGGACGTTGGAGACGCCGTTAAGCACCATGCTCAATCACGACTTCCCCCACCATGGGCCAACTCCTATTCAAGCTCCGTCCGGAAGAGAAGCGGGCGTCGATACTGATGCGGTGCTTCTACATCTTAGAGCAAGTATAGTGGCTGGCGAAATGACTGCCTCGTCAGCACCGCAGCTGATGTGGAGGAGAGAGGGAGCAAAAGATTCCTCAAGCCGGCCCTTGAGCAGTCGCCCGCCGATGCAGCATACCCAAGAAAATTTTCTGCCTCCGGCTTATGCATGCATGCATTACTTATTTAAATATTAAATGAAAACCAATTAACAAACAATGTAATAGCTAGCAGCGAGCTCTTCTATTATATGAGCACCTGGTGGTGAGAGCGTGGAAGTGACATGGCACTGGTATGAGCCAGCAGCGGGCTGTATTACTATTCTTGCTCTTACTAATCAACGGTGGACCACACTGTCTGAAATAGAAGCACTCTTATTCATGGTTGAATAAAGAAAATATTGGGAGAGAAAGACAGCATAGTTATAAGTACACACATAATCACGCGCGTGCATTTTTAGCGTATTACCCCGTATGACTTGTGACGCGTGACCATGACGTGACATGGCTACGAGCCTATATAATTTTTTATCACTCATATCCTTCATGATATGAATTATTTTGTATTAATCAAAAAAGATTAATACATAGTTAATTATCATAATTAGAGTTAATAAGCCACCCTTGCTATTAACTGCTAATTAGTGGGTGTAATTAAGAAGGAAACAACTCTTAGAGGACAGACGTGCCTACATTAGGTCCTAGAGACGTCCTGGTTTCAACACAATGAAAAAATCACCTTTCATTCGGAAATCTTTGTTGTGGCGTTGTGTTGCTCCAATCTCGTCGTTTCTATTCCCTGGCGTGCACTAAGAAAAGGGTGAGCAGTAACTGTTGCTATCGTGAAGCCTGCACAATGGGCGACAATAAGATTTCTTAGCAGCGCATCTGTGCGACCGCTCGGTGCTGATCCACGACAATCTGCGCTGCCTCATCGACGAACTATGACGTCTACATCGACGGTCTGCTTCGTCTATAATTTGCGTTGTTTTAACCACTGACAAACCTAACGTGAGTCAATGTCTTCCCTGTTTTGTTGTGTTGCTCTACCTATTGCTAGTTTTAGTTTTAACATGTGTTTGAATGTTTATGAAATTTGTTTTAAACTAAAATGATTTAGAATAACACGTATATTTCCAACAACATTTCTCATTTAGGCTTACCTTTTTACGTTATATATTATATGTTTAAATCTTTGCTAGATGCAACTACCATATCTACTTCTTTTATTATAAGCCACTCAAGAGGCAATGATGTATTATATGTGCATCAAATACATTTTGAGCACTCTTAAAGAAAAAAAATACATTTTGGCACATGTATAAGCATGATGCAAGAGGAATAGGACGCATAGTTCAATACAACTCGCTCAGCTTCAGAGTAGTTGTCATTTTATGAAATCTCACAGGATCAGTGACTTGTATATTCTTGGTCACTACGATGAATTTTAGCTTATCTCAACCCTTGAATGGATTTCATGGAGAATTAGCAAGAATATATGTGGCATGAAGTCCGAAATGTGCAGAAGATGGGTCTCAAAACTGTGGACAATAACATATGTGACATGAAGCCTACCTCTACATCTAGGTTTCAGCCAATACCCAAGCTTGTGGCCCCAATAAACGTCGTGGGTGTCCATGAAACCCATTACACAAGGTATAAGATTTTTTTATTAATAATCAACTTTTAACTTTTTTAATATTAATTATAGCCGATTTTCAAAAATAACAAAAATATCAGCCTTGTCGCCCAACCATCAGGCGACAAGGGACTGTCGCCCATCATGCGGGCAACTAGGCCCACTTTATAGGGTTGTCCCCACTCAACGGGCGACTAGGCAGGAGATTTTTCTTTTTTTTCCTTGAGTTTCCCTTCCTTAACACTTAAAACTCCCAAAAACACAATTAGAAATACTTATAACTTTATAAAATTTATACTGATTTTTGAAGGTTTATATTAGATATTTATGCACCCATTTGAACATCTTTTTTTTGCAAAATATCAGAAATTATTAGATAAAAATATATAAATGAGGATAGTTGTTAAGAACTAATGATTTTTTTGACCATCTTAATATTCTCTCAAAATTAAGAAAAAATACCTAAATTCATTGCATCTTGAATAATACTAAAATCATTTTCATTAAGGTTATGTTTTGCTCAAAAGTTTTGAGTTGTTTGAATTCAAGTCAGATTTAAATTTGACTTTAGAGTATAAATGACTCTTTTTCAACAATGATTCCTTCTAACACAATTTGTTTAAGGTTTTGAGCAATGTGTCATATAAAACTAGGTCTTAGAAAGAGTTATAGTTTAAAGTATGGTCATTTATACTTTGACTTCAAATTCAAATTTGAATTCAAATAAAAGATTCAAACTTTTGTATAAATACTAAAACAAATAAAAAATCATATGTGTACTTCTTGAGATAATATGTATAAATATATTTTTTCATAATTTTTAGATAAGGTTAAGATGGTCAAAAAATAATGTAGTTTTTAACAACTAGCCTCATTTGCATTTTTATATCGGATACTTTGTCAACTTTTTATGTTCAAATGGGTGTTTTAATATCTATTCTATACCTACAAATATCAGTATAAATTTTACAAAGATATAAATATTTCTTATCTTCATTTTGGGAGCTTTTAGTGTTAAGGAAAGGAAAATTAGAAAAAAAAGAAAAAAAATGTTCTGGCCAGTTGTTGGTTAAGTTGGCGATGCCACTATCATTGGACGACAAGCACTTGTTGTTCGATGGTTGGGCGACATGGCTTCTATTTTTGTCATTTTAGAAACCGACTATTATTAATATGAAAAAAAACTTAAAAATGTTGATTATTAATAAAAAAATCCAATGTTCAAACTATTCATGTAAATTTTTTAAGTCTTCTAGATGACATAAATTTATACAAACAATTATGAATATCTCTTATCCCATATTTGCCACTCTTAGTGACATATGTGGGCTCCACCAGTCATATTGATACATCCATAGTCTATATGGAATTACAATAACCCTTTTTTTGGGGGGTGGGGGGGGGGGGGGTACATATGGGATTACAATATCCTTTAGTGACAAATACAAAATAAAAATTATGTTCAACAAATGAGAGGTAAAGGTTTATCACCTCAATACATATTTATCAACATGATTAGAAATTTTGAACCAGTGCAAACATCCTCTACATGTTCGTGTTCATAGCTTTTCCATGGGCGGAGCTGCCATAAGTCCTATGTATTGCTTGGAATACCCCCAACATTTGTACCATAAGCTTAAGTATACACATGGTTCAAACAATAAGTATAGAAAAAAGCATTGGATTTCTTTCAAATACTCTCTAATTTCTCTTGTTTGGATGAGATAATAATTAGAATAGTTTAATGTTAATTTTATAGCACCATAGATTTTCTTTGCATTTGTGATTGAATATAATTTTTATGGTTGGGAATACCCTGGTGTTAAGTTCTGCCTCCTCCGCCACTGCTTTTCGTGGCTGTGAATGAGTCTCAACTTGGAGTTCGACATTGCGACGGCTCTGTGAATAATGAATTGAAACTGAGCCATGCAATCCTGCTACGTTTGTATTGCTGCGTCCTTCTTGTAGTCGCAAGAATATAGTCCTGCAATGTCTTACATCACTCAACCGATAAAAAAAAAGTAAGTATATATGGATAGGGCTTGAGTACTGCAATGATTATAGCATATAAAACTAGCTCTAGTGCTTTGATAAAATTACAAACTTCTTTTTGGGACATGTTGGAATTATTTATCGTATGTCATTATGATAAGACAGTATAGAATATCATAATCTATGATTTTGGAACAAAGAAATTAGCACAACGACTAGTCTAAAGATATTAGAGCAGTGATATATCACAATGAAGAGAGTAGCACAAAGAGCTAAGTACGTATAAGAGATGAAAATATAATATACATAGAAATAATGTTGTATTGTTGTACTAGTAAACAATGAAATGTTCTGATCTTTTTTAATACCCTTGCGGCACCCACAGTTGTGCGGCCAACCCACTGGTTATATAAAACATTACATATACAAAGGATGGTTTGACGTCCATCTCTTGACGTGCAAGGCTAGTATTGCATTTGACGGCTACTTCAAACCATGGCAACAAACATATACAAGGAATTGTTATACGTATTCTTACACTATTAGTAAAATACCTATGCATTGTCACGGATCTTTGTTAAATAATTTTATGATTAAAATGTTTTTTGTAACTATTAAAGGTTTTCAATTAATCATTTTTTTGGCTTGAGTATTTACTCTATTTTTATTTTGCTTTACTTTTTTAAGTTTTAAAAAGAATATTTATTATAATAATTTTGGAGTGAGTTATTATTGAAATTCTTGCTATTAGTTTCTATCTAAAATATGATGTTAAAACAATAGATAATTAATTATTGTTAGTATGAAATATCAAATTCAAATCGGAGCCCAATTCAACAAAGGATTAGAAATGGTTCAAAAATAGCTCAAACTGATTGGTGAATCATTATAGGATACAAACTAAATATGATAACATTACGGGCACATTTAGACATGAAAAAAGTGATCTAAACGACCTCGCCTCAATTAATAAGTTGTAGAGAAGGGATTCCTTCATCCCAAATAAAATAATTTGACATTTAGATATCTTTAATTTTTTAAAAATAATTTTTGTTCTTTCAATTTTTTATTTTCAGTACATCTCTATTTTTATCTTCGCCTTCTTATGTTTTACACATCCTTCTTTTTTATCTCTTCTTAATTTTCATGCTCAACTTTAAAAAGGAACGGAGAGGATAGTAGCAACGTTCTCTCTCTCACCCACCCACGCGCACGCACGCTCTCTCTCTCTCTCATGGAGTTCTCGACATTGCTGGTTTGTATAGTAGCAACGTTGATCACCATTCGTGTCGTCCTGTATGCCTTGCATCGATACAGGCGACGGACATTTGTGTCTTGTGAGTTTCTTCCGCCATTGCCACCTGGCCCATCCGGGCTTCGCCTCATCAAGTACGCCCTGGCCTTCGCCGGGCCGTTCATCCGCACCCGTCACCGCGTGCTTGCACGCCTTGCCGAAGAGTACGGACCCATAGCTTCTTTCGGGACTAGCACGACCCGCGTCCTCATCGTGGTGTCATCCCCTGCCGCGGCGCGCGAGGCCCTCGCCGAGAACGACGCCGGGCTCGCCGACCGGTTCATGCCGGACAGTGCGCGTGCTCTGTCGCACAACTCCGGGTCCCCGCTGTTTCTCCCAAGCTCCGACCCTCTGTGGAAGCAGTACCGTGTCATAATCAACGGCCACATCACCTCCGGGCGGAGCCTCGAGCTGAGCCGGCACGTCCGGGAGCGTCACGCCCGGCAGCTCGCCGAGCACTTGAAGGCGAGCTCTGGCCGGCCGGTCACCGTCGGTGTACACATGCTCGGGACGGTGCTCAACGTCGTGTCCAGCATCCTCTTCTCCAGGGACGACGTGGTGGACTTGGGCGTGCAAGGAGCGCATGTGTTGAAGGACCTCCTGGTGGAGCTGACCGCGGTGTCCACCAAATCGAACATCTCCGACGCCCTGCCGTTCCTCGCTCCGCTTGACCTCTTCGGCTTGCGTCGCAGCTTCTCAAAATGTCTGGCCAGACTCTACAAATTCTTGGACGAAGAGTTCATAGAGCCCCGACTAGCCAGCGGCGAAACCCACCATGGGGACGTGTTGGATGTCGTCCTCGCGCAGTACGCCAAGTCGCAGCTTACACGTTCAGATATCACCAAATTTTTCACGGTATGTTTATTTATATCTGTGTAAACTCTCACATAACTAACCTTATGTACGTTTGCTGAAAATTTAGTGAGTTTGATCGAAAGTGCTGCTTGTTGCGTTACACAGGATATCTTCATTGCCGGGAGCGAATCCAGCTCGCTCACCGTGCAATGGGCAATGGCGCAGCTGCTTCGCCACCCAGACAAGATGAAGAAGGTACAAGGGGAGCTCACGGTGAAGCTGGGCACCAAGAAGGACTCGGTCGAGGAGAGCGACCTCGACAAGCTGCCGTACCTCCACGCGGTGGTGAAGGAGACGATGCGGCTGCACCCGGTGGCTCCGCTGGTGCCGCGAGTGGCGATTTCAGACGGCGTGTCGCTGGGTGGGTTCTCCGTACCCGTCGGCACGGGAGTTGCTATCAACTTGTGGGCCGTCGGGAGGGACCCCGCGTCGTGGCCTCGGCCGGAGGAGTTCGTCCCTGAAAGATTCCTAGGCGACCAAGCACTGGACTTCCGGGGCTCCGACTTCGCCTTCAAGCCGTTCGGCGCGGGGCGGAGAGTGTGCCCAGGAATGGGCCTGGCCGCGCGGTTCGTGCCGCTGCTGCTTGCCTCGACCCTGCACAAGATAAAATGGAGCCTGCCCGACGGGATGGCACCCCAGGATGTCGACCTCATGGACAACTACCGCACGGTGCTGGACCTCGCCACGCCCCTCCGTGCCGTGCCATTGTCTACCGACTGACGGATCGATAATCCGGCTTAGCCGCTTAGATATACGTACTCCAGAAGGGTCAAACGCCTAGCTAGTTGTGGTGTTGATTGTACGCGTCTTATATAAACTGGTGCCAAGAACCCTGACAAGCCATTCATAACCTGTGTTGGCGCGCGCCAATTACGATCCGATCATCAGTGCGTAGCTAGGCCACCAGGTGACGTGACGATAACAAATTCCCTGTCTCTCTCCCTGCTGCTTAACCTTTTGATAGTTGAATTTTGGCAAGGTTGTCCAACCAAAAAACTTTGTAACAGATTCAACTAAACTGGAGAGTTGCAATGATTGAATTTTCACATGCCGTGAGGCTTCACGTTACCGGAGAAAAAACAACGCAAGGTCAAGGTCAAAGAAACGTTCCCTGAAGAAAGGGAGCCTCATTATGACCAAAAGTGGCCATGGCCCCCTTTAACTTTACAAAATTATGTGGAAAGTCCCTGGTTTCCTAGCTTATTAGTTGGAAAAATTATTAGAGGCTGGCCTCCCTTGCTATTTTTCCCAAATCCACTGATATTTCGGTGAAAATTATGTGAAACGTCAATGCTAGCATCGCTCCAGGAAGCACGATGAGCTGGTGTCTGTGGTGACATGGCTGCGACTCCAGCCCAGTACAGCTAGGCAGGCAGGCGGCAGCAGAAAATTAATCAGAAGGACAATATAAGCACAACGAAATAGAATTTGATGTTCAATCAGCCAGAGAAACTTATATTCTTCAAGGAATTCCCAATGTTTGATTAGAAGTTACAACGGCATTCAGGATGTTTAGTCGGGTAAGCATTAATAAGTTGCTTCTATGTACAAGCAATTGACTTTTGTTTTGTCATGTAGTTAATTAAGGAAATAAAATATTTGATGTGTAATATATTTTCATTGTTTTGGGTTGCCATCAACTGTTGTTGAGAAGCTGGACGAGGGGAGTGTGTATTTGTTTCAATCTAACGGAGGAGACAGCTGGACGGGGGGAGTGTGTGTTTGTTTCAAATTTTCAATCGAACGGAGGAGACAGAGCTGGGTAGTCCAACATGGAAAAAAAAGAGTTATCTAAAATGTGGGATCGTCCGATCAAACCCCAAAAAAAGGGAAGAAAAGTACAAGTGTGTGGAACGGTAAGTTTTTCCTTACGGGTTACAAAAGTGAGCATAAAAATTATCTAAAGTTCAAATGCTAGCTGACAAAAGTGCGCCAGTTCGGGGCATGTTTAGTTGCTGGACACGGATCCTGTGCAGTCGCAGTAACGACTGCAACTTAAGCAGTCGCGGCAGCTCCCGTCTGATTCAATACGACCGGTTTAGACGAGATGAAAATACTGTAGCGTGAATACTGTGTAGTAGGCTACTGTCGCAGTTAATTTGGACCGTTTGCTGCTAAATCGGAGGGCCGGGGATGTGTGCAGTTGTAACTTGCAGTCGCAGTTGCTGGCTTGCTGCCCTTCAGCAATTCGATTAAGTCCTAGTGAAGCCTAGCTACTTGTATATGCAATTTTTCGGTTGCTACCAGTCAATGCACTGTATGATCACTTCAATTCAAAAGGTGTACATCATCAGCTGGACTATAGGCTGTAGCATCTCTGTTATGTTATACGGCCACGTTTGCACCTGATTTTATTTGATTATTATACAAAACGTCTAATTTTCAGTCAATTGAAATAAATGTTTGTTTTGAATTGACTGAAAACAAGCATTCCCGTTATTATATATTTAGCTTAATTATT
Source organism: Eleusine coracana subsp. coracana (assembly GCA_032690845.1). NCBI lineage: Eukaryota > Viridiplantae > Streptophyta > Magnoliopsida > Poales > Poaceae > Eleusine > Eleusine coracana. The sequence goes on along the minus strand of CM064427.1, from coordinate 50,138,488 downwards.
TGCAATGTCTTTCAACATCTCGTAATCCAAGTCCTAAGTCTTTGGCAACTACTGTATATGGATACACGCATGCATGCATCGTATTATATGTCTCCCCTAATTTAGCACTCTGGACAAGTATGCAACGAGTTTGATATTCGTTTTGTCTGGTTGTAGATGGGCTCAGGAATTAATTAATTTCACAGCAGGCAAGATCACCGGGACTTCTCTTCAATTCTTTTAGAGTGAATTGCATGAAACACTAGGTTTTGGGGTCATATTATCACATTACACTAGGTTTTACCATATGTTTCACTTTGCACCAGGTTTTATGTCAAAAATTATCACATTACACCACATTCTAGCATGAAACACAATGAAATGATTTTGGATCCACATGGTAGCAACTCATGTAATTAGAAGAATTAAGACACTATCATTAACTAAATGAGGCACCTAAACATAAAAATTTTGCAATATAAGAGTCTTAATGTTTCATCATCGATAGAGAAGGCATGTTTGACTGTCTCATCAGTTATGTTATAACTACTTTTTGCTTTTTTCGTATGATAAACCTTATCAATTAAAAATTTAGCCTCCATTTTATCATACACTTTCATGTCGTGATCTGATCCGAATTGCATTAATAAGCCCAGTTAATTATTCCCTCAATGTGCTTTGTCGTACAATCAATCGTTACACTATAAAATTGATTAAATCATCAATCAGATTACAAATTTTTATCCAAACCCCAACAATTAATCTGCCTAAATATTCTATTATGTGACAGTTATTAGGGTCTAAAACCTTTTCATACTATACAATGCTATAAGGTGGTGCAAAGTGACAATATCTGAGCTTAAAACTGGTGCAATGTGAAACACTTACTAAAACCTGGTGCAATGTGACAATATGGTTCCAAAACCTGGTGTTTCATGCAATTCACTCATTCTTTTAACATCTATAAGCGTCGCTGTCCTCCACCTAAGCTCTATGGCAGTGTAAACTGGATGCTTGGCCATATTTGATTATTTGCTGGCCTTTATAGTAAACTTTATCTAATACAAGTATATAGTATACAATCCTGAGTCAACTATATGTCCTGAAGTTCCCCCTTGCTGACGCCTATCCATTATTTGCATTTTCCAGAAATGAACCAGCTACGTATAGCTCTCTCTCTATATGGTCCTGATTCATATCCGTATTAGACAACCACATACACTCAGCCTAGCTCTCATCACTCAGTGCGAGGTCATCTCGGATCGAGTCAGCGAGACGAACGTCGAGAGAAATGGGGCTCTCGGTGTTTTTTGCTTTTATTATCCTAGCCTCGATCACCATTGATGCTCTCTACCTCCTGCACAAACACAAGGGAAAACATGTTTATGGTGCATCACTTCCGCTGCTTCCTGGACCCGTCGGGTTACCACTCATCGAGAACGCGGTCACCTTCTTCAGGCTGCTTCGCCACAACCCCCACCGTGCGCTCGCTCGGCTCGCCGAAGTCTACGGCCCTATCTTTTCCTTCCGGCCTGGTAAGACATGCACTTTCGTTGTTCTGTCTTCTCCAGCCTTGGCTCGCGAAGCCCTCGCTGAGAAAGATGCGTTTCTGGCGAACCGGTTTGTACCTGACAGCGTGCGTGCACTGGCCTACGACGCGGGGTCTATGGCCTTCCTCCCGAGCTCCAACCCACTGTGGAAGCAGCACCGCGTCACAACCGGCGTCCACCTCACTTCTGGCAAGGGCCTCAACATCACCCGGCCAATCCGGGATCGCCATGCCCGTCAGCTTGCAGAGCTGTTAAGGGCGTGCTCTGGCCAGCCGGTGAAAGTGGGGGAGGTTGTGTTCGGTGCAGCGAACAATGTCATTTCCAACATTCTCTTCTCCGAGAATGTGGTAGACTTGTACGTATAGGGTGGCGAACCGTTCAAGGACATTGTTGGAGGGCTATTCGGGGAGTGGTCCAAGCCCAACATCTCTGATGCCTTTCCATTCCTGGCACCGCTTGACCTTCTTGGCTCCCGCCGTCGCACCTCCAAAAACCTGGAGAAGCTATACAAGTTGTTTGGTGGGTTTGTAGAGCGCCGATTAGCTGGTGGTGAGAGCCACAATGATATGTTGGATGCAGCCCTCCAGCTTCATGCCAAGTCAAAGCTCACTCGTTCAGAAATCGCCAAGTTATTCACAGTACGTATTATCTAAACCATTTATTATGTGCTTGCGTATGGTCATGTATGATTAATGAAAATTGGCCACATATTTGTTACGCAATCTCATGCTCTAAATTAAGTTTCCTCTGTTGACGTCTTGAACAGGATATGTTTATTGGCGCGAGTGAAACCAGCAACATCACCGTGGAATGGGCTATGGCTCACTTGCTCCACCACCCAAAAAAGATGGAGAAGTTGCGTGCTGAGATCTCTACAGTCTTGGGATCCAAGGACTTCGTTGAGGAGAGTGACCTTGACAAGCTCCCCTACCTCCATGCCGTGGTGAAGGAGACGTTGCGGCTGCACCCGGCTGTGCCGGTGGTAACCCGGGAGGTGTCTGCAGATGGTGTCTCGCTGGGTGGGTTCCCTATGCCACTCGGCACGTGCGTTCTCGTCAATCTGTGGGCAATTGGCAGGGATCCAACGGCGTGGCATGAACCTGAAGAGTTCAAGCCTGAAAGGTTCTTGAGCGCTGACGCTGAGGCGTTGCATTTCCGGGGTTCAGACTTTGCCTACAGGCCATTTGGCGCAGGAAGAAGGATGTGCCCCGGATTGGACTTCGCTGCCAAGTTTGTGCCGCTGGTATTGGCCTCCATCCTTCATAGGATCGACTAGAAGCTTCCGTATGGGATGACCCCTGACGACGTCGATCTTAGTGATCACTGCACTTTGGTGTTGGGGCTCGCTAAGCCCCTCTATGCTGTGCCAATTTAAACGACATGATGCGCTTGCGACAGAAGCCTTGACAGTTTTGTCTAGTGTGTGCTATGCAACATGACACTATTATCCAATAAATGAATTTAAATAACGATACGCACATGAACTGAATAGACCCTTGGTTTCAAGTTTGAACGATCAAGTTAGCTGACACGACTCTAGCCTACCCACATTATACTATAATAATATGTTTGTATGGATGGTGTGGATTCGTCCTTGTCAATTGTGATCATGAACATGTTGTCTCTGTCCTGGAAGGCTGTAACGTTTTTCCTATTTGAGAAACATGACTATTCTATTCACAAACCACAATACGAGAACCTTATGGGTCAGTTGTAAGAACTACTTTATGGGTCAAACTAAAAAGGTTTCCGATTTCAGATGAAAAAAAAAAACTAGTTGGCTTCTAAAATGATTGAATCTCACAAAAAAAAATAGTGTATTCTCCATGAATAATTTTTTATGATTTGGAGAATTTTATTTTTCATTCATTTGGCAGGGTATGAGTAGCAAAGTTCCAAAGCTCTGAAAACTTTATTGTTTAGTTGACGAATCTTTTACTTGCAACTTAAGTTCGGTGAACTGCTGCTACCATATAGATTCAGGAGTGGGGAGAACATTGAAAATGTGATATGGTTTTTACAGGAATTTAAAAAATGAATAGATAATTCAATCGGCATTGACCATCCAAGCACTCAAATGATGGGAAAAGTATCCCAATGTTGCAATTTAATAGTACATCTCAATGAATTAATTAACAGGGGACAACATCATTATTCAGGTATAAAAAAATTATTGGAAGACTGCAAAAACAGTTTTCAACAGCAACATCTCAATCAAAATTATTCCAGCAACCCAATCTAGCCTCCAAACAATTAACTAGATGAAAAAAAAAACATAATTTCATAAGCTACTCAAGAGGGCTGAACACCCATCTGCAATCAGCAGTGGAAATTATGCTGTTCTGGGAAGAAAACTAAAAAAAAAATCACGCCTCAATCAAGCTAATCTTAAGAATGAATTAGCATCTCCGTTTATTCAATCCTCACTTTCTTGTAGTTCATGTACTTGAACTTACATATCTCCTCAAAGAAATCATCAGCAGCATCATGGCAATTCTTCATCTGTGAGATTCTGATGACCATTTTCCGCAGCCTCACGCTGTACTTCATGAGCGACTCGAGAGTGTTCAGCTTCTGTTCAGCATTGAGCGGCGAGCGCACAGTGATCAGAACCTCTTCCAAACAAGGGATAAGGAACCTGGAATCCAACTGCATGCACAAGTCACACGAATTAGCTATGAGGAATACTAGTCAAATTATAGGTACAACAATGCAATAGAGCAATTGCAGAGCCATGCCAGTACACTGCTACACTCACGTTTTTTAGGCTATTTTTCTGGCACAGAGCAGCGAACATGGCACCGTGGATCTCAAACTTGCGGAGCTTTGGGTGGCTGTTGAAGAATTCGACCAGATCAACCTCCGGAAACGGCTGGAGAGTGTTCAAGTCACCGCAGAACTCAATCTTCATATCCAGTTGCTTCACCTCGCTTGCGGACCGGAGGACCGAGCTCACAGCGGCCCAGCTCCACTGGACGCCACGCAGCGAGAGTTGATCCAGATCTGGCAGATTCCCAATGTCCACGTTGTACAGCGTCCCTGCATCGTTTTATCACGAAATTGGACATCAGCACATTGAAACAACACTAACTGCATTATGAAGGTAAAACTTAAATACTGAGTTCGTGATGCGGGGCGCACCGTTGCTCTTGGCGATTGAGAGGCGACGAAGGCTGTGTCCACCGCGCAGAGTAATCCAGGCGAAGCCCTGGACCTCGAGCGACTCCATCCGCGGCGCAGTTAGCAGGAGCGAGCAGTTATTGGCGCACACGAAGTCGAGCCGGCAGCGCTCGAGCCGAGCGAGCTCGATGGCCACCGTCCCGGAGCACTCGCAGCCGAGCAGCGATAGGTTGGTGAGGTTGGGGCAGGCGGCGATGGCGTCCTTCACCGCGCTGTCCCGCATCAGCGCGCCGACGACCTCCAGCACGCGAAGCCGCTCCAACCGACCCCACGCCGGCGCGGCCGTGAGCGACACCCCCCACAGCCTGAGCTCCTCCAGATTCGCCACCAGGCCGATGCAGTCAAGGTGGCGGCCGTCGGGCGACGCCTTGTCAGCAGCGGCGTCCATCCGCAACTCGAGGACCCGGAGCGTGGCGCTCCGCACTGCGAGCCAGCCGGGGAGCCGCGCCATGGAGAAGGGGCAGTAGATGACGAGCTCCGTGAGGCGCTCGACGGCGCCTACCATCCGGCCGATGGCGTCGTCGGCCGCTCCCCCGGCAGCGGCCGCCGCGTCGAAGGCATTCCGCGGGAAGAAGAGCGCCGGGAGGTACGGCACGCAGTCGCGCCAGCGGTTGCAGACGCAGGCGCAGGCGGCCACGTCGCGGACGTTGCTCAGCATCGACAGGATGTGCTGCAGAACGCCCTCGGGGACGGCGTCCATGCCGGCGCCGCCGCATTCCATCTGCGGTCGCTCGAAGAAATGAGCCCCCCACGACACGGGCGCACGAGAGCTCACGCGACGCGAATCATGCGACGCGATGGGGGTGGGGTGGGTAGATAGAGGGATCTGGCACGCTCCGCTGCTTGTGCCAGAGTGGGCGTTTTCAAATTTGAAGCCGAGGGAGGAGCAGGAGGAGCCCGCTCGCTGCAAGGTGGAATTTTGAATTTCGTCGACCGTTCGCTCAGATTCGGGCAGTTTGAAACGAGGAGAGGCGGCGGCTCTGAGGGTTTCCTTTGCTCTACTGGGTTGCCGCGTTGGCGGCGTGGCGGCGCTGCAGTGAAATGCGGACACATGCGGGGATTCCGGGGGCTGGGCCGTGGGCCTGAACTGGTCGTCATTTTTCGGATTTGCAGATCTCGTGTGGATTTTGGTTGATTTTCATATTGGGCGGCCTGGCACGGTCCGACCCAAATACGAAATGGTTTGGCATAATTAATTTTAGGCCGGTCCGGTGTAAAATTTATTTTAGATCATGCCGTGCAGCCCGTCGTGCCGAGCCTTCCGCCTATGGCCCAGCACGAATTTAGTTAGCCGTGCCAGGCCGGCCCATTATACACGTTAGCCTAATAATCAATTTGGCCCATTAGTATTTGAGTGCTGAAAAATGAGGGAAAAATTAGTGTAGAAACAAGATTTGAACTCAAAACCTATAGGTTAGGAGAAAACTACCTTACCACTACATAAATCATGTCTTATTGTAGCATTGGATACATATTTTCTTTTTAATGCCATATTTTCAGACCATGCCTAACTGGATCTATTTCGTGCTGAGCGGGCCACACCTAAATAGGCCGTGCCCGTGCCGACCGTTGGGCTCGACCTTCGGCCCAAGCATGACACGTTGCACTGGACCGGGCCGGCCCAGCACAAAATAAAATAAGTCGTGTCGTGCTTAAGCTGGGCTAAAAAATGCGTGCTTCGGGCTGGCCTACTCGGCACGGCTCATTTGGCCAGCACTACTCCTAGGCCTGTTTCTGGAGTGTAAGGCCAGTCTTAGTCTTAGGGTGGGTTCGTTCTAAATTTTAGTATTATCATATCAAATGTTAAATATAATAATTAAATATATAATTAATTATATAGTTAGATTTTTATTTGCAAAATAAATCTATTAAACTTAATTAAGTTATCATTAGAAAATATTTGTTATAGCATCACATTATCTAATTATGATCTAACTAGTTTTAATAGATTCGTCTTATTATTTAGTGGGTGGGTTATGAACTGAGTTTTTTTATTAATCTATATTTATTACTTTTAAATAGTATTCTAATATTTGATAGTACGAGTCTAAAAATTAGTAGACAGTAAATGAACGTACCCTTAGTGTATAGTTTCATCTTACACATTTTAATTGTGTCATATCAGTTTTAGAAATTTTGATCGTATAAATAAAATGGTCTCTCTCACAACTTTATTTTATGATTTCATAGACAACTCATAGCATTAAATATGTTACACTAAAATTGGTTAATGCATGTTTGAATAAAACTTTATACTCTCAATGATAGTTTTGATTGAGTTTCATGCATATGAAATAGTACCAAACTCAGGTTCATACTAATCACTTTGTCGTATCATCATTTTTGCTGATATAACACATTATTCAAATTGGCCTAAGGTCAAAACACACTTCGGACATATTCTTACTCTATACTACTTGAAAATTGTATTTTCCTTTTGAGTGATGTAAGGTTTTAACGATGAAATTTACTGTATTTCCTTCTACATAACTAAGGATTTTTCAAAGAAGGCGCATTCAGGTTAGAAGTCCTTTAGATCCACGGATAAAAAAAGGTAAGATGCTTGCTAATTTTTAGCTAATAGAAAGTTATTTTTTCAATCAATTCGACAAGTCATTGAATCTAAATTTAATGGTCTCGAGTTATGCATAACAGGAGCTCTTGTTATGATCTTGTTGCAGGAAGTGGAGATTGTGCAGATTAAACGAGGGCAGAATGCGGTTGCGCATGTATTAGCTAGTCTTGCTAGGAGAACTGTCAATATTGCTGTCTGGAGAGGCCATGCGCCTGTGTGTGTTATGACTCTTTTAGACGCAGTGTAATACGTCTCCCTCTTAGCAATAAAGCTCTCGTTTTTTTGCAAAAAAAAAAAGAGCTCTTGTTATGCATGTGAAAAGCCTCTTTCTCCTTGAGTTCTTTTGTTTGTAAAATTGAGTTCGTGTAAATCTTACCTCGACTCAAGTATATGAAAGAAGAAGTGGTATCAATAGATAAGTAGTGAAAAGTGATTAGGTAATACCAAAAAAATCAAAACTATAGTAATTTGTCATTCTATATTAATGTCTTATTATAAAGTGCCAATATTTTTGCACTTTGAACAGAACACTTTAGACGATGTGTCGTTTCTACTTTTATCAATAACACATCAACAAGACTTTCACAAACTCATAACCACGTCCCAACTAACTGATTGAATCAAACAAACCAATCTAGGTCACCAAACGAAAGTGACATGCATAGTCGGCGTAAAACCCACCCAAAAAATATTTAAAAATGGTCGTGAGTCAGAAAAAACCCGACCCAAAAACAACTCAGACCGGGCCACTTGGAACCAGTTCAAAAAATAGCCAGAGCCAGGTGCATCAACCGGCGCGGAGCAAATGTGCACGAACCCTCCCAATTGACAAGTGACCCAATTCTTTTCTAAGCAAAGCAAAATAAAATTTGCAGGCGAGAGCGCGAGCCACATGTCCGCACATGCGCAGGCCGGTTTGGAAGGAGCGGTGGGATTTCGCCTCGCGGTTGGTTGGAAAGCGCTCCGACCCCAACGACGCCCGAACTAGACGAGCACGAATATTTTTTTTCCGCTGAAATAGCGCTTGGATTACGCGCTAAGCAAGCAGAAAAATGCAGACGGGGAAATACAAAATGCCCCCCGCATTTTTTGCCGGAGTCTGACAGCTGAGGCCCACCTCGAGGGTGAAGTGGGGAAAAGAAGCGAGCGAATAAACCAAAACGCGACCCGCACCTCCCACTCAGCAACCGACAGTCGCAGCAGCGAGGAGCAGAATCGAGGAGGGCCCGGTGCTCCGCCGCCGCCGTCTGGGGCGTTCGAGGGCGAGGGCGCGGGCGCGGGTTGGTGTTGCTGTTGTTTGCGACGGCTACGGCGGTGGTGGTGAGTTGAAGAAGGGGAGTGACTGGGTGAGTCAGATGCGCTCTGAATGGGGAAGCCCGTCGATGTGGAGCTCGGCGGCGCGGGAGGCAACGAGGTCGCCGGCGGCGGAGGCGGAGGAGGAGGGTGCGCGGTATTCTGCGGCGCGATCGGGCGGGTGGTCTCGTTCCGGTGCGTGTTCATGCTACTGCTCGCGGTGGGTGTCCTTGTCCCGGCACTGTTCCTGCTCCTGCCGTCGCGCCACGAGGGATACCTCTCCGACGATCCGGACGTGCTCGCAGGTGAGGTTCCGTACCTTTCTGGAATTGAATTTCAGTCTAGGTTGTTGCGGGGGTGTGGGGATCTGTGGGTTTAGTTGGGGGCGCTCGTAGAATGGGAGCTCGCTTAGGTCATGGGGGGGGGGGGGGGGGGGGGGCGATCGATGAGACGGGGTAGCAATTGCTGCTTCGAGATATCAGGCCTTGTGATTAATTCCTCGATTCCGGCTTCGTTGAGCCAAGATTCGAACGATTTACTAGTCAATTTTGCCATATCATGCTCGCGGTGGTTGTCTCGTTAGTTCTGTATTAATCCATATTGCAGTTTTTAGACTTTGGATTTATACATAGGATCACACACTACAGTTATTTACAAAGGTCTGATATAAAGTTGATGTAGAGTCTCTGGAATGGTATTGAACTGCAGATGTTTGTACATATGTTCTTAAATCCTTATGATTTTGAACTGGGTTCCACTGTTCCAGAACATACCCTTTAAGCCGTCAGATCAGAGTTCACATGGTACCTTCCATCTTTGTATACCATGTAACCATGTAATTATTTATCATCTGATTCCTTTTTCCCCGGCTTCTTTGTTTTCGGGCTAGTATTTGTGATTTAGATGTGTCATTATCATTATAACCGTAGTATTGGGTTTATGGTTCATACTGATATACCTTTGCTTTAGTTTTCTTTGACGTAGCACATCTTTTAGTACAAATTTGTGCTAATTGAGCTCCCTTAACATCAAGGAACTGAAAATGGAGGTACTAATGCATAAGTTAGCAGTGTATCTCAAGATGTAGATAATTAGTTTACTTTGTCTCATTTCCTCCGGGTAGGATTCTAATTTGAATTGCCTACATACTTCTTCATCTTGAATGTATTGTTTTGATAGTCATCCAGGTAGGGTTCTAATTTGAATTGCCTACTACTTCTTCATCTTGAATGTATTGTTTGATAGTCATTCTTTTGATCTCTGAACTGAATGGGTGCTTGACAAGCATTTCAGTTGTTTCATCTCAGCATTGTTTGTGCTGGCAGGCTTTCCATTTGCTGGCACTGTTTTAGTGTAGTGCAGTCATGAATTTTGTAACCTCTTTACATCACCATATGTGGAAATGCCCTAGTGATTTTTCATAAATATCTCAGTATGTTCCAAAGCCATTTTTCATTTTTCAGAGACTGCTTCCTGTTTTGCGGCTGGGTTCTTTGCTTCATAAAAACTTCAGTGTCTCACTAAATCTCATTCATTTTTTGTTCGCTGACATTTCACCAAATTTTTTAATTTTGTTTTCTGTAAAAATTGTTATATGAATATACTTCACTGTACTACTTAATTTAGATTAACAACCTTACGGATATGCTAAGGCATCATGATGGGTTACTAAGAAGTTATTTTTTCTTTGTTTCAGCTGAAATCAAGGTTGGTTTCACTTTGGAAAGGCCATTGTCTTTCCTTACTGCTCACATAGACAAACTAGGGAGTGACATATTTGAAGAGATTGGTATACCTAATAGCAAGGTATGTGATGATTGCTCTCTCATTTATCCTTACTTTATTCTACTTCGTTTATTGTTTACTCAAACATGTTTTGAACAGGTTTCCATTGTTTCAATACGCCCCCTAACTTCTAAATACTCCACCCAAGTTGTTTTTGGTGTTCTTCCTTATCCAAAGGATGCTTCAATAAGTTTGCCAGCCCTCAGTGTGCTGAGATCATCTTTAATAGAAATGATGCTCCAGCAGCTGAACCTATCTTTGACACCATCACTTTTCGGGCATCCATCTTCTGTTGATCTTTTGAGGTTCCCTGGAGGAATTACTGTGATTCCTGCACAATCTGGTTATATGTGGGCAAACACAGACCCCCTATTCAACTTCGTGCTCAACAACTCCATTTATGAGATCTTGGGTAATCTTACAGAGCTAAAGGATCAGCTGAAACTTGGATTGAACTTGAGGTCATATGAGGTATTGTTTGTTGATTTATTTTTCTCTACAAAGATAGTGGTTCATATTTAATGGGGTCATTGCTCTAATTCAATGTTAATTGTCTTCCATGTATGTACAGAAAGTATACTTGCAGTTCAGGAATGAGATTGGCTCTTCGGTAGAAGCTCCGGCGATTGTTGAGGCATCGGTGCTGGATGGAAGCAGTAATCTTTTACCAGATAGATTGAAACAACTAGCTCTTCTTATTACAGAACCTGAAGAGAAAAACCTTGGGCTCAACCACTCTGTGTTTGGTAAAGTAAAACGTGTTCAGCTGTCATCATACCTACGCCACTCAATCTCAGATATGTCTCCTAGTCCATCTCCTTCACCATCACCATCTCCGTCTCCAATCCCATCACAATCACCTTCTCCAAGTGTGCTACCATCCTTGCCACCATTTGGGAGCATCCCCTACCCTCCACCTCCAACATATACGAAACCGAGTCTCCCTCCTCAGGCTTCCCCTCCTTTATGGAACAGACACCCTTGCTTACCATGTCTTAGCTGTAACCACTTTCCTCCAACTGGCCGGCGTCCAACGGTAACACCACCTTGCATCCATACAGACCCTAAGTTGCCCCCATTTATGCATTCACCAAAGCCATCTATAGTACCTACTCCCCCAACACATCTTTCTCCAGCGTTTTCACCAGTTCCTGATCATATAAATGCTCCTCGTCATTTGCCAAAAACAGCCCCTGGATCAACCTCTCAGATGATGCCAATACCTTCACCTTCAGTGCCTGTGTTCCATCCGATGCCCCCAAAGAAAAAGCGACACAGCAGAAAATCTAAGTTCCCTACGATTGCTCCATCCCCATACAGTAAGTTCTTTACTGCGTCATGTCTGCAATGTGCACATAACATTAGAATCTGTAAGTGGTGATTAAGACATTTGGATAGTTGGTTGAAATTTTTTCTTTCGGCAATTTGTTTGCCGTTGTTGGAGATGATTCTTCATGATCTGCTGTATACTTACCTCTTTTTATTTTTAAAAATGGAATCATTTTGCCTGTATTATTTTTACTATCCTTACATTTGGTGTGCACTGCATACTTCTCAATGACCATGCCAGTGGTAGTATTAATGTCTGGATAGATGTGTAATATAGGCGATTGGAGTATTGGACATTTCATTTTCCCCATATATACCTTAAGAATGTCTCCTTACATTGATATGACTCAACCTTTCAAAACTTGTTAGTGCTAGTTGTTATGTTTTGTTTTGTAGTTTATTGGATAATATTGATCTTATTTGTGTCTAAAAATGCAGGTTTGCTTCATACATGAAGTTATGCTTGGTTTTGGGTTGCTTTGACTGCTGGTCATGCACATCACAAAATCAAGCCAGAACGCAAGTTCAATATGGTGCAATTTTGCTGCTTCAAATATGTCCATGAATTGTAATCATGGGCCATGATATTGCAAAGGTCGGGTTCTGTTATTGGCAACTTTTGGCTCTTGGAGCTTCTGAAATGAGATTAACTGTAGATAGCTAGATATAGGTCCACATTATACTAATTTACTAGGGTTTTATGTCACGAAGGTGACTGCCCTGTGCCCCTGCCAAATTGTATGTTCTCACCGAAGGGTCTGAGACTTACTGGTAGAGGAAAATGTAACCGAGTCCCGTAACTGGTATCCTAGTTATGTGGTTCAACTCTTTTCTTGTAGCATGTTGAGCATAATGCAACATCCAACTTTGCTGTGACGACGTTCATGTTCGACTTGTTGTAGGTCGAGCTTCAAATCATGTGAATATTTAGCTTTTGTTGTCTGGGTACTAAATAAAAAAAGGAAAATAAGATGTATACGTTATGTATTCAAAGCTGCTTACCGTGATGCATAGTGACTTTCTGTATTTCTGATATGCCTAGTTAGCTCTACCCCACAAAAAAGCTGAAGTCTGTTTATATTATAAGTATTCGAACCAATTCTAAAATTTATAGACAGCAACAGATAAGTCAGTTTTATAAAATTTACTCTTTACACATTTGGTGATCTCTTCAGTACAGTAATGCAAGACAACTGAGTGACTAGAATTATAGTGCGTTACAGCAGATCCTACGGGTAGCCATGGACCCATGGTATCACGAAGTGATGTACTTGATGCGTTTTAGTCGTATATGCTAATGGCACCTGATAAATATGTTACATACAACCGCAACGAGGTGCCTCTTCGATTAAATATTGCAATCGATCGCAAAACAAACAGGCAGCGAACCACTTCAAAAGCAATCAATTATCTACAAGACTTAAAACTGATGTTTCCTCCGGATTGGCTCTTCAGCAATACGTCTATTACTTCCACTTGGTGCCTGGTTAGAACCTTTGCCTTTTTCTCTTTACTTATATGTTTTCCACATTTTTTTTACCATGAAGACCAGAACATAGTTTATGAGCACCTCGTAATATAACTCTATCGTGATCTCCTCCCCCCTTTTAGTAGGAGAATTGGGGCCCTGTCTTTGAATACGGCTCTTCCATCCTTTGCTACGTACTGATATTGCCATGCCGGACCTAGTAACCATGCCATAGCCACTCCCCCAAGCAAACCTCCCAACTGTTTTTATTCAAATAAACTCATGAGCTAAACTGAATTTCATTGTCTTTATAATAGAGTTTAATTGAGCATCAATAATATCAGTAGACTTACATGAGCCCAATTATCAATTCCTCTTGAAAGCAGACCCATACCCTATCAAACAAAAAGTTGCAGATGAAATAAAACATGTACTGTAGCAGAAACAAAGGTAAAATAGAACAGACGAAAAAGTATAGTAGTACCATATTTAAGACAACCACACGTCCGATATGCTCTAAACTTTCCTTGCCATTCCCAAAAAACCTTTTATGTCTCCACATATAAACAGCATAGGCACCAACCTGATCATGTAGATAAAGTAATGTGAGCACCATGGCGTTGAGTTTTTTGGTATCTGAAAGTTTCTATTCAGTGGTAGGCTAATGACTCTGCGGTCATAAATATAAATGTGGCAATTATAAACTGATAAGAAGGAGAAAATTGAAGTGCAGAAGTAAAAGTTACAAAACTGATCATGTTTTACTGTTTCAAGCCTGTTCAGTCAAGATGAGCAATTTTGAGTACTTCAACAAAAGTGCTAGTATCAAGTAATTAGAAGTGAATGATTAGTCTGTAATTTTACCACATTGTTAATGAATTATACCACATTATAGAGTTAAAATGCTTTTGACACTGGGATGCAACACCATATTGCTACAACTATATTTAGCACAAAAGTAGTCATACCAATCCAAATATGGCACCAGAAGCACCAACAGCAGGAAACTCACAATAACGATAGCTCATCAGTGAACCTGTTACGATTCCAAGACTTGATTACGAACTAACAAATAACTTATATGATGAAGAATTGAGGATATTGTTCACAACAATATAAATCATCCAATAAAGTTGAGGAAATACCTGCCAGCGCTGAAGTGAAATAAACAGCAAGGAATCTTTTAGGACCAGTTAGCATTTCCACCGTAGGCCCCATTGAATTCAAAGAGAAACAATTGAACTGCATTCAGTATGAGAATATGTGGAAATCAGCTAACATCCCTTTCTATAGAGAGAGAAAAGAAAAGGCATAAACCTCAATGGAAACATGAGTACATACAGCAAGGTGAGTAAGATTTGCATGAAGGAGAGATGATGTTGCCAAACGCCAATACTGTCCCCTGTCGATCAGGCTGTTGATCTTTCATTGAAAATCATGGTTGCCTCTATATTAGATGAAAAAAAATATGATAGCATAAAACTGAACTGAAATTTCCCAGGGCCGCACAAACCTTGGCTCCCCACATAAGAAGCTTTCCTTGTGTTGCTACTTGAGCGAGATAAGCCCTTTGGTGAAAGGATGTAAGAAATGAGCTATTATCAATCAGAAACAAAACACACAACCTTTAAATGGAACACATTCACTTACAATATATTAACAGCAAGAAGAACATTAGTCCACAATCTCCTCTTAGAATTGATTCCACGAGGGCGTCTAGACATCCTTCCGTTGCCTATGTAAGTCCCGTTTGAACCATTCCCATTGAACAGCGCAAAGCTGCAAACGTAAGATGCAGAGAGCATGTTCCCTAATGCCCCCAACACCGGGAGCGCCGCAAATGCATTTGATCCTACGGAAAAAATGTCACGTATCCTCGGCAAGGCCTCAAGATTCCGCACCTCCTAGCAATAACACGTTTCACTTCAGTTTAAGCAGTATGATCAAGCACGAAAGTTCTTCATCCAATTAATAATACTAACAAAGAGTCAAACAGCTTCGAGCAACAGTACACTAAGTAAACGGTGTTCCAACGGGTCAGCAACTCCGCGCCCGTGAAAATCCAATGGGTTGCACGCTAACAGAGCAAAGAAACAGAAAGACAAGGGCGAGCTAGTAATAAGCCGTACCGGTGAACAGAGAAGGCCCACGAAACGGCGGCGGAGGGTGCGGCCGAGGTGAGCACCGGCGACGGCCGCGATGACGTTCGGCTTCCAATCTCCTCCGTCTCCCCCGCCCCCGCCGCCATGGCCAGAGGAGGAGCCCGGCGGGGGCGGCGGAGGAAGCCAAGGGAAGGAAGAGAGGGGGAGCAGCAGCCACGACGCCATGGGAGGAGCGTGGTGGACCCCGCCGAACCGTGGCCTTTGAGTTCTCGTCTCGCTTTGCCTTTTTTTTTCGTGAACTTCGTCTCGCTTTACTTGGAGAGATGGCATCGGACTTGGGCCGTAAGTTTTGTTAATGGACCCAGTATGCTGGGCTTTTCTGAGAGTAGAGTCTGATCGGTTTGCTTGCTGAGCCCACGAGATGTCAGGTGACAAATCGAAGCGGAACGGGGGACCAGTATTGAGCGCCCAAGACGAAAAAATGAGGATTTTTAAGCGGAAGCAGAAACTCTCAACTCAGCGACAGGTAGGAGCGAGTGATTCTTGCTCTAAAAAAAAAAGGAGCGAGTGATTCTGGTTGCCTGTAGGACAAGCAAGCGTGACAATGTACTCACTTGCTACCAGCTTTCCCTGACAGTGCAACCAAGTTGTACAGCGTTCTAGTGCGATGGGTGCAGTTGCAAGGGGTCACCACGACGGGTCACGCCGAGCACTGATGGTGTCCCAAACGAAGCCATGGACCGCACCTTAGATCGGACGCGACAGAATCTCACAAACTCGTCTCGTCGATTTTTCGCAGGGTCCTGTTTCAGCTTCACTTTAGCTGAACAAACCAAGGTGCGTGTGAACGAAAAGCCAGGTACAACAGTTTAACGACTTTTCTTCATGAAATCACACCGACCAAGGAAGAACATCTCTTTCCAAGAGCAACTTGATTCGTCCGGTGAGGCATTGCATTCGAATCCACCGCGTGCGAGCGAAAGCAAGCCCGTCTCCAAACCGAAACGTGGTCATCGCTCTACTTTTCACCGTCGTCACTTTTCCTGCAGAGGTCACCACCACCGGTCTACTGCCGTCACCGGCGTCTCAGAGCCTAGGCTGGGCATCGCACGGCGAAATTAAACCTGAAAGGCCGTGCTGCCTTTTCCCGAGGACTTCAAAAACCCCGTCCCGGCTTCAGCGCCTGCATGCGCAACGTTAGTCAATTCCGCGCTCTGTTCTGTTTAAAAAAAAAAAAACTAGCTTTGTGTGTGGCCTCCAGCCTCCTCTGCCCTTTCGAGGACGGAGGGAAACTTCGATCAAGGGTTCATCATTCTGTCCGAGACTGGGAAATCGCCGGCCGTCTCCACCAACTACTGCCAATAATTAGTTTCAAAAAAAAAAAACTACTGCCAATAATTCATGGCAGCAGCAGTGCCCAGTTGGGCTCGTGCGCATTCAGTCTGCCAGACTGCTGCGACTGCGAGACGGGACAGGCTTCGCCCACAGGTATGGCGGGCTTGACCTGTGCGCGCATTGCCTAGTGCCGACTCTTCTTTTTCTTTTTCAAAATTTTAGTCATGGTCATGGGTACCCAGGAAGGAGCTTCATGGTGAAGGTTAGTGTGCCTGAACAGTCGCCATTGAAAAAAAAGGAGTTGATGTCATACTGAGCACGTCTCGATAGCGATGGCGCCCCGGTGCAAATTTCAGATGGCACGCAGCGATTCCATGGTCCAAGCATTGCGCTCTGTCGGACGCCAAAATTTCTTAAACGAAACGGCAAGCATCAGCTCCACTGAAAACCGCGTCTCCCCTTTTCCACCGCTCTTCGAAAAGAAAATGCACTAGTACTAGTTACTACCATGTGACATTGACGACAGGGGCTCACATCACAGTCGAGCAGACCAAACCGAAAGGTAGAAGTATGCCTTTTCTTTTCCCGAAACTTTGTAGCAGCGGCCGTGTTGCATGGTTATACTCATACGTAGAATGACGAGTGCGGGTTAAAATCAGTATTTTGTTTCTGTCTGCAATTAGCAGCGCTGATGCTTTGGTTGGTTCGGTTATTCTGGACGCATCTTTCTGCCTCTTTCCCCACCTTCTGACTGAGCTCGAAGCATTGCGTGTGTCGCGTTGCGGCCATGGAAAAGCTCCAAGCCTTGGACGAATCTTCATTGCCGAGGAT
This sequence comes from Eleusine coracana subsp. coracana, assembly GCA_032690845.1. Classification (NCBI taxonomy): domain Eukaryota; kingdom Viridiplantae; phylum Streptophyta; class Magnoliopsida; order Poales; family Poaceae; genus Eleusine; species Eleusine coracana. The sequence continues at coordinate 50,121,061 of CM064427.1, read as the reverse complement.
CCCGGCGGCTGTGCATTATTGCAATGTTTTTTTTTATACACGTACTACTCGTCGTTGCATTGTGCAAATAAAGGTCGTCCTAGTGCGATCCCCCTTTGTCTCACCTTTCTGCGAGCAAGTGCAATTTCCTTTGCGCTCTACCCATACTGTAGCTTCTACTGGTTCTTGGCGGTTAGCTGCTGGACCTCTTCGACGCTAGTACTCCCACGCATCCTTCCTGGGTACTTCCTTCGTTTAACATTATATAACGTTTTAGGTTCAAATATAAAAATTAAAAAGAGGTGAAAAAAATAAGTGTATAAAAAACAAGAAAAAAAGAGATAAAGATAGAGATAGAGATGTATTACGAAGAGAGAAAGTTATATTAAAAAATAAAAATATCTTATAATTTAAGAAAACTTAAGAAAAATAGAGTGTTATATAATGTTAAACGGAGGGAATAGAAAACGGTGCAGAGCTGACCGGCAATAGTCACCAATCAATCACGAATCAATATGTTTTCATCAGTTTAGAGAAATGTGGTGGTACAGTACGAGTATATAACTGAGATATTTTTTTTCGTACCAGTAGTAGTACGTAGTTTGTCTGGATGGGCCACCAAAGAGTGAAAAGATGAATGGTCCATGGCGGGAAGGAAGGAATGGCCATCTGCTTGCTTGCCTACGCACAAGGGCGTCGTCGTACAAGGAAGGATTACGCTGCCTTTTTCTTTTTTTTTTCTTCACCTGCCGGGCGAAACGAGTGGAGTTCGAAAAATCCAGGTATATGCCGTGGACCATTCCTGGTCACGCTCACTCACACCACACTCGGCGTGCCGCGCGGTCCATGGTTTTATCGCCCCCGTGATACAAGGAGCAACTTGCGATCACGATCACCTGTTTGTCCCAAGCACCACTTCTTGTCTGGAGTCCCAAGAAATTTTGGCGAGCGTCGTCCAATGAATTTGTTACTGGAGCAGGTGAATTTTTACTGCCGGTACTTTCACCTGGAAAATCCACGGAACACGCAGCGCCGCTTCTCCGTCAGTGCATGATTGCACGCCATGGCCGAAAAAGGTTGGAAACATTTGTGCTGCTGGTACTGCCCATGCCGTTCTAGAACGACGGTAAGAACAAAGCTCGACGTGCCACTAGGAGTTGCTCGTGTTTAGAATTTTCAAAGCCTACAGAAAGCTTTTTTTTTTTATAAAAAAAAAATCAAAGCCTACAGCCGCACGCTACTAGTACGCTACGCGATGAAAGTACTCCACGCTGCCTACGGTCCTACTCCTACGGCCTACGCGCGGCCACGCACGCACGCCGCGCCCATAGATTCGCCGGCCGCCGCAGAGCATGGTGGCCGTGGCATCCTGCCGCTGAATCCCTTCTCTCTCGAGTCGGAGACGGAGACTGCTGTCTCAGGACGTGGCGAATGATTGGGCAGCCGCTGCACCGGCCGCATGGGTTGCCGAATCGCGAGCGGTGTCAGGTCAGGCCGACGGATGGGCAGAGCCTTTGACCTGGCCTTGGTCGACTGCTAGGGCGTTGGCGTGACGGGAGACGTGACGGCGACACTGGTGTAACCAGGACCGCGCGTATCATCCAGGAGCAGTCCCGGATCCAAAAGCGCCCCGCGCGGCACGTGCCCAAAGCTTGGACGCACTCACGTCTCCGCTCCGCACCACGCCCAGATCCGAAACAACCCACCCAACTTAGTCCCAGTCCAGTCCCCAGTCCGCGCCCGGGTCCAGCCGAACAACGCGAAGCCGACCCCGCGAGATCCGCCAACATCCTTCCCCTGCCTGCCTGCCTGCCTATAGGGTCCCACGCGGCAGCGAGTCAGGGCAGGTCGGCGCTGCGCACGCGGAGCTGGTCACCTCACCACCACCTCCAATCTCCCCTCCTTCCGGTGGTTGGGTTGTGTTGTGTTGTGTTGTGTTGTGTGCTTGCTGGCTTATAAGAGGCCCTTCCGCCCCCTCCTCTCCTCTCTTCTCTCCGCTCCACCCACTCCCGCTCTGCTCCGCCCTCACCGCATCGATCTATCTGCCCTCCCCACCCCCCCTGTGTCTGTGTGCGTGCGTGCTTGGTTCATCTGCTGCTAGGGATTCGATTCGAAAACACGGAGATCCGCCAGCGATTGAGGACAGGGAGCGGCGCCGCCGGGGAGGAGGCATGGACGGCCACGCCGCCGGCGGGGGGAAGCTGACGCGGACGCCGTCGTCGCTGCTGCGCTCGCCCACCGTGCGCAACTGCTCCTCGTTCCAGGCGGTGGTGGTGGTGGAGGACCCGGAGCCCGACGACAAGAAGGCGCAGGCGCACGCCAAGCCCCCGCCCCACCACCTCCTCCACCACCCCGCCGGGGGACCCGCGCACCCGCTCCTCGTCCTCGCCCTCCCGCTCGCCTTCCTCCTCCTGCTCCTCCTCCTCCACGGCGGCGACCACCGCCTCGCCCTCCTCGCCGCCTCCGCGGCCGCCGCGCTCGTCGCCGCCGCGGGGGCCGCGCGCCTGCTCCGGGGCCGCCTCCGCCTGCGCCGCTCCCCGGGCTCCGGCTCCGTCCAGTGGTTCATAGGCGACGACGACGAGAAGCCGCAGAAGCGGGACAAGGCCGCCGCCGCTCACGGCCGCGTCGTCAGGGAGGGCGTCGAGTTCTACAGCAATGGGGACTGCTACGAGGGCGAGTTCCACAAAGGCCGCTGCAACGGCAGCGGCGTCTACAACTTCTTCGGCAAGGGCAAGTACGAGGGCGACTGGGTCGACGGCAAGTACGACGGATACGGCATCGAGAGCTGGGCCCGGGGCAGCCGCTACCGGGGCCAGTACGGCCAGGGCCTACGCCACGGCCACGGCGTCTACCGCTTCTACAGCGGCGACTGCTACGCCGGGGAGTAGGCCGGCGGCCAGAGCCACGGCATCGGCGCACAGACCTGCTCCGACGGAAGCTCCTACGTCGGGGAATTCAAGTGCGGCGTCAAGCACGGCCTCGGGAGCTACCATTTCAGGTGAATTCACCGCGCTCTGCTCATTTAATTCGATCCAAATCCAACAATCGACGCACGTCGCTGTTCCATTTCTCATTACCAACAAACACTGGGTCGTTAAATTCCTTCCTAATTTTCTCCAGAAATGGTGATCGCTACGCGGGCGAGTACTTTGGGGACAAGATCCACGGGTTCGGTGTGTATAACTTTGCCAACGGCCATTGCTACGAAGGCTCATGGCACGAAGGCAAGAAGCAGGGATTTGGGATGTACACATTCCGGAATGGCGACAAGCGATCGGGGGACTGGGATTCGGGGACTCTCAAGACCCCACTGCCCCCATCTGATCCTGCTGTTCAGCGTGCCGTACAGGTACACAACAGTTCGCCTCTGCACATTGACCTTTCCTTTCCGATGCGATTGCTTCCGCTCTAATTCTAATTGTCGCATTGCACATTCAGGCTGCCCAGCGCGCTGCGGAGAACGCCGTTCGCCTGCCGAGAGTCGACGAGCAGGTGCACAAGGCGGTCGTGGCCGCGAACAGGGCCGCCACGGCTGCTCGGGTGGCGGCAATCAAGGCGGTCCAGAACAGGATGGATGGCAAATTTTGTGATACCTATGTGTGAATTGGCGCTCAAGAGGCCATGGTTTTCTTTTTCTTTTCTCCTTCTAACTGTACATTAGGGTAGCCAAGGACAATAACTAATCAGTGAGGTCCAGACGACCGGGGCAGCATAACCGCTTGTTCCGAGTCAGCAGAGTTCAGCGACGAACGGGAGCCGCTGGAGATTGGATTGGAGCTGGCAATTTTCGTTTTCCGAAAATGGCTCCTGCTGCGATATCGCCATCGCAACATAGGCGGTCCCCTTCCTCCTCCTTGCAAGCTGTAACTGTACATAGATCCGAGTGTATTATCAATGGAAGAGCGAGTTTTTCCAGTGCCCTTTCTACTCTCAACTTACCTGTGAAGTGTGAGAATGCGGTTTGCATCTGCAATTTTCATTACTCCAACCTTGACCGCCTGGTTGGACTCCATGTGCAGTGATTCTCCATTTGCAAATGTACTTTGGAGTTGCACATGGGAGGCTGTAAATTTCTTTCGCGTCCTACAACTTAGCAGCTGCGATGTAGGGCCACATGACATAAATAATTTCCAGTACCCCGGTTGTTGTTGATCCAATCCCTGTACCTGAGCCCACTCTGTGTTTTTGAAACCTCGGGGGCAATTCATGCCTAGCTTTGGGTCCACTTGCTACTCCAGATTTTTGCATCGGAGGCATGAATGCTTCAAAAGGATTCCAGAAATGTTAAGCTGTCACGATGCATTGCTGTGTGCCGCCATTGCCGCAAGTTTTCTTGCATGAGGACAGCCATGCCAATCAGTGGTTCCACTGCATGATGTGGGGATATGTCACTCATTCCGTAATGTCAGAAATCGTAATAATTCCCAACGTTTTGTCGCCGTATGTTCTTATCGATCATTGTTCTGCAATAATGTACACGTATATTGCTTGGGGAGCAGTGTGGTGATGAAATGGTTTGATCTGTAAACTGTCGAATTCAGAACCAAGAACATGCATACATGGTCCATCTGCTCCGTCCTAGAAACTGTATCCTAGACACATACGGTCTGGTTGTGGCCTCAAGTACAGACCGAACAGGAGGCAATCTCGGAGCCTGTGATACTGAATTTCCTATGTTTTGCGGTGTACAAAGCGAGGTTATGATATAGGATTAGACTACTGTTCAGAAAAATGTGCTAAAGAGCTATGCAGCCTATGCTAAATTGTTCACGGAGCTTGGCCTTGAAACTGCAATTCATAACCTGCAACTTGCGGCAATTCAAAAACTCTTGTCAAAACCAAGAACTTTCTATTGCGCAAAAAGATGGGCGGCCTGAAGAAATGGCAGCGGTTTTCTAGCAGGAGCAGCTTCTCCTGTATGAAAAACACGCATAGCAGGATCCGATCAAACTCGTGCTCCTCTTTTTCTCTTTTTCTCCAGGGGCAACAGGCTCGAGACATAATAATTGGTCACACTCATCACACAAGTTTATTAAGCCCTTGTTCTGGTCTAACAAAGCATTATATTACGAACCAGTTGTTTGTTGGTTCTACATTCACGTCCTCAATCATCGTGACATATCGATCAATCGAAAGATAAGATATGCATCTGGGAAGGCAGCAAAGCAAATAGCATGATCATTTCATTCGGTCTCATACTTCAATTATTAATGTAATTATTTCATTACTTTTTGTGTGTTTTCCCCCTGTGTATGAAACAAACTGTCCATGCTTCATGATGCTCGCTTGCGTGATAAGCGAGGTCACCTAGAGAGACTCTTTCTTTCTTTATCGACTCAAAATCTCTCTGCCGTCCCCCTCTCATAGTTTCAAATTCAAAGACGGCGACGCTGTGAAATAAACATATCTTTCAGTAGCTTTCAGGTGAGGTAGCCATCCTACAAGATTTATGTTTTCTTCCCGTTGCGTTTGTGTGTATCATACATCACTCATGAGCTATGGGATACAACTCTGTCGATTAGAAAAAAGGGGAGCTCCGACAAGGAAGTGAGACTACGGTAGCCGGCCATAGAAAGAATCGCCTCGCTTGTAGCTCTCGCATGTCGCCATGCGTTCAATCGTGAAGATGCAACCACTTCGTAGGATCAGCCAGCACTTTTTTTTGTTGCCGCCTTTCCTCTTTCATGAAAAACGAAAGCAATGCAACACATGCATATAATCATACTTTCTAACATGGGGAGGGTAGCATGATTTTTTTTTCTCTTGTGTACCACAATCACTTCCATGGAAAACCGTCTCGTCTCATGGAGTAGGTGTGAGGGTCTCAGTGGCTGACGGAATTTTCTTCGGAAAAAAAAAATCATGTGGGAAACATCGCGGATTCGGTCTGAATCATGGGTTTTGAGTTTGAATTCTGAACGTTGCTCATGTCAAGGTGGTGATGACGGTGCAGGTTGCCCTGTTGATGTTGGTGTTGGTGATGCATTGGTTCACCTGGGTAGGTGGATGGTGCGCTGGTGCTGGTGGGTGGTGGATCATGGAACCAGGTAACACGGGCTTCTTAATTCTCCTTGGCGACCTGAAATGTACAGAGACGTGTTTATTATCTGTCTGGTCTGGTTGCGCTGCCACTTTCACATCCGAAATCTTGGACGACTTTTGACTGTTGACAACGTGAAGGAGGCAGGAGGGCTGAATATGAGCGAGTCTGCTGGGTTGACATCCAGGTGCTGAAGTAGTTGCCGCCTATGCTGAAGATATGTTTCTCAGCGTCACCGGATTCAAGGAACTCATCAACAGTTCATGCTTCTCCGGTCAAATCATACTACTAGTTTGTTAGCATTTCGGTTGTTCCTTTTTGTGAGAGACTTGTAACATTTGACCTCAGTCATCACACAACTGCTACCAAATACAAGTACTTATGTCACAGATCGTCACCGTAGGCCTATCAAATACTAGTAGTACCTTAATTTGTCAGTGAAATATAATACACAGGCACGTCCGTTAAACAACTCCCCAAGTACATTACAGAGAGTACGGCCGACTCTTGCCAAGCAGCTCAGTCAGATTAACGAGCCGGCTGATCATTGCATCTCGATGCAGCAGGCTCTCGGAACCTGCACATTAATTTTTGTTTCCTGAAGTTACCGATATGGAACCGCGCTCCTCATGGGAGAAAAATACTCCACGATCTTGGAACGGCCACACCATTCTCCTAATCTCCTTGCAGTTTAACCGCGCCTGCTAATCCACGCCATTCTTTAAGCATGTGAGGTCGGCAAACCAGCGCATGGATCGGGGCAGACAGGGTTCGCATGATGCAGCCTCGCCCCCGCGCGCCCATATGCGGATGCGGCTACGGCAATTTTCAAGTGCCCTGTCCTGTCCGATCCGTCGCCGTTATTGGGTTTCAGTCGGATAACGCCAAAGGAGAGGAGATGCCAGTGGGGTTGACGATGGCCAACATGCTGATGGCGCGAAGCCGAGGGATAATGTATTCATTCTCGCTGTACGTACCTGTCGCTGAGGCTAGACATGTTGCATGCCGGTGTGTGTGAATCTGAAAGGGATTGGCATCCACAAGGAATATTGGCACATCAGCCTCCCGTGATTGGATTGGATGATTTTTCGGCTTGTCGTCGCGCTCGTTCTTATCATCTTATCAATCCTTTTTCTAACTGTTTCGCGAGGGCGAGATGGGTCAAGGTGTGTGGCGGTATGCTGGACAGTGACAGCTTCCCCGGCAGATACTGGCGTGCAGGATTGTGTGCCGTGGATGTAACAAGTGATGTTAATTTCACCGAAATCCTGTGGCCCGTCGACGATGATGGCTGGCGATAAAGCGCCGTGTCCTGAAGGGTTTGCGGCAACGAGTTTCTCCGGCAGGTTATCATGTGTGGTGGACAACGTTTTGGTCGAGACAAATCATGGACAGTACGAACGTGATTATGGTCAGACACTGTTTGTAGACGCCTACCAGTCTAACAGTTAGACTCTAACTGCTGTTATTTTCAGCTTCTAACATGATTTTCAACATTTTTTCACAGACTAATTGTCTAGTAATGAAATAATAATAATAATAATAAAGACAAATGAGGCCAACGTAAAGGGACATCGTGGTGGTAAGTTGTCTTTTGCCAGTTGCTGCTGGGATTTGAAACGCTGAACATGACCCCAGAAAACTATTAGATTCATTGTCGTAGAGGAGAAACAAAAATGGTTTGTAATACTTTTCGTCCATCATGTAAAATTCCAACTTTGTGGTAGAAAGCCACCTATAGAAGAGTATGGAGGAACGATGTCACTGTTTCAGACGATTTGTTTTGATCAGTTACGTGGTACTATCTACTATGTGATAGGACAGGTTGAAAAGGGTGATCCAATGGCAGCCGCAAATTGCTCAGTAGGCTACAAAAGTGTATCTTGAGCTATCCTGATCCACAGGCATCAGCTTACACAGACAAAACAGTAAAGACACTACAAATGAAGTCAATGACAGGATAACTGCAGTCTAGCTAGAAAAGTACATGCTTGCAGTTGAATTCAAGCAGATTATTCAGCAATCAGCAGCCACATGAACTTCACCTCATTATCATTTCTTCCTGAGCTTTGTCTTCATCCTCTCAACTGCGGCTTTAAGCGTATCGTCATCCTTGCAGAAGGTGAACCTGACCAGGTTCTTCCCGTCCTCAGGGTTGAGATAGAACACGCTGGGTGGTATGGCAACAACACCGACTTCACGGATCAAGTACTCGCAGAACTCTATGTCATTGTCGAAACCAAATGGCGTGTGATCGACCATGATAAAGTATGTTCCACTTGAAGGGTAAACAATAAACCCAGCAGCCTTCAATCCTTCCAAAAGTAAAGCTTTTTTGGCACCATAGTCCCTTTTCAGTTCTTCGTAGTAGCTATCTGGTGCTCTAAGAGCTGCTGCTGCTGCTGCTTGCATTGGTGTGCATGTGGCGAATGTGAGGAATGAGTGTGCCTGCCTCAGGCCCCAGGTCAGGTGGGGCGGGGCAATTGCCCAGCCAATCTTCCACCCTGTTAGTGAGAAAGTTTTCCCAAGAGAGTTCAAAGTCACAGTCCTCTCATACATGCCAGGAATAGAAGCCATTGATATATGCTCAGCCTCAAATGCCAACTTGTCATAGACCTCATCAGAAAACAGCAACACATCATTTTCCTTGCAGAGAGTGGCAATAAATTCAAGTTCCTCCCTTGTAAACATTTTCCCAGTAGGATTGTGTGGTGTGTTTATCATTATCGCTCTGGTGTTCTTTGAAACTGCAGCTTTTAGCTCTTCAAGGGGAACTGCAAAATCTGGAGGACGGAGAGTAATGGCTTTTACATTGGCACCAACCATTGACAGTGTAGCCTCATATGAATCGTAGAATGGGGCAAACAAAATCACCTCATCACCAGGGTTGATCAGACCCAATATCGTTGCAGCTATTGCTTCTGTACAGCCAGATGTAACTGTAACTTCTTTCTCAGGATCGACTTGCAATCCACTGTCCTGCAGGAACCTTTCAGCAACAGCAGAGTTCAATTCAGGCACACCATACCCTCTTGCATACTGGTTCTTCCCAGCATTAATAGCTTTAATAGCAGCTTCTTTCACAAAATCTGGTCCATCAAAATTTGGAAAGCCCTGGCCGAGGTTAATCGCTCCATGCTTGATGGCAAGCATACTCATCTGTGTGAAAATTGTTGTCTTAAACTTTTCCAACCTCTTTGCAACCTACAATGGGTGATTGAAAAAGGGATCAGAAAGCTCAAGGCAATTTGAATTCTGATTATAAGTAAACTTCACCAATATAAGGAAGGGCATGCATTCCCACTAATATGTCATGTTCCTAGAGAAGTTTTCTTTGATCACACTGTAACTGAATTTCTGTGACAAACACTTTGTCCATTTCAGTTGGATTTAGACATACCGGACCAACCAACACGGCAATTTCATGTTATTTTGCATACTCATAAAACCTCTGTAGATTTTGTTTGAAGAGCCTGCTGTAACTGAGAAAACACTTCTCCATGATTCCACTCACACAATCAATAAATAGGAAGCCTAACTGTTATGAATACAGCATGGGCTACTTTGGCAAGTGAGGGGTGAGACTGTAAATTTACAATGCATTAGCAACTCATGAGCGTTATGTTGCTAAAAAATACAGTGTACTTTCATCCAAAGATGACACTGCAGAATATCACATTCTAGTCTGGAGACAACATCGTGACATATCAATCAATCAAAAGATAAAACATTTATACCTCAAAAGGTAGCAAAGTTCATTTCATATTCCTAAGGATGGAAAAAAAAAAGAGAACCACAACCCAAGGATGGATCACTTGATTTTAGGAAGAAAATCTTATCCTTATAGAGTATACTACTACCTATGAACAGTAGCAAAGCTGGAACGACGGTGGTGCCAAGTATATAATTTATGGGCTAAAATGGATGTGCGAATGGTAAAAAAATGGGATTATTAGTGCTGATTTTATCTCACCCTGGTGCCAGTGCACCAGGAAAGCACGATGTAGTTTCGCCAGTGCCTATGAATCTAGCATAATATTACTAACTTTAGCTGCAATCCTTTGCCAAAAGTTTACAGGCGAATGATTAGTTCCTGGTCAAAGTTGTTTCACACCAGCCATTTCTTGTGACAATCCAAAAACATCTTGCTTACTGCCTGGAACTATCTTATTTTAATCTGTCTTCTTTTGATGCAGTATATTATTTGAAATGCATTTAAGGATGGACTATACATGCCACATGAGGCAAATACCTTTTCAAGCTTGGTGAATTAAGACATAAACCAGTATACCATGTAATACAATTGGTAAAATTCTTAAAATAATATACCAAACCAGTCCAAGTTGCCTATACAAAGCCTAGCATGTTATAACACAGTCATTGCCTTCATGTCAAATTAAGTGATATATGATAGTATTTATATAAGAATCTCATAATCATCAGATAGCAAGTTTTTAAGTAAGGGCTTGAGGAAAAAAATGTTGCCATTGTTAAAGTCAGTATTGGGCTTGCAGTATCCTGCCAGATTTTGAACCTCCAAACAGGGATAACTTGCCTCTGGCCATAATGAAATTAGAAACTCATACTAATTGCATCATAGCTCTCCCTCATGCCCACATTCTTTTCTCCCAACTTATGGGGATGCATCTCTGCATTATGCTGTAGAGGCGTTGGAGCAAAAGAGTGCCAAGGAAACATACACCAAAACTGCTACAACAGTTGTACCTCCAGTTAGGCCTAAAGAGATGTGTATGTAATAAATGCACATAACATATTGCTTGCAATGCAGATGGTATGCAGAAGGAAATTAATGGTCTGATCAAGTCATATATTCAGATAATCAACTGATATCAGCAGGCAGATTTATTTTTTACAATGTTACGAATAGTGGCCGCAAGACTAAATGAAGTCTGGCTTTGCCAGATGTTTGCAGAAAAAAAAAAAGTAGAAGTACATGGCAGAAAAAAGGGATCGTATAAACAAATTTGAACAGAACAAGCGACCAAGGTAGCAGCAATGCTCTGTAATATGGCTGTGGCTAGGGGCAGACGCAATTAAGTCTAACCATGCAGTTCTCCCATTACAATCAGCATCCTAAGTTGTATAAGTTCATCAACGAAGTGTTCTGATCCCGACTATCCACTACTCATTCAGTTAGCTGAGGTAGTCCTAAACAAAACTGGCAGCAATCAGGGTACGTCGTGGTCCAATTCACATCCAAAGCAGTAATTACTGAACCCAAGTAAAAGGCTAGCTGCAAATAGAGCATCATGATACACAGGGTCTCTCCAACTACTGTAAGTGCAACACGCACGCCTCACTTGATCAAAACTTTGCTACTAACACGCAGCTACAGCCTACATAATATTAGGAAGCGAGCTATCAGGAATAGACAGTAGGGCACGGACCTGTACGGGCTGCTGCTCCGACGGCTTCGCGGCGCCGTTCTCGGCGGCGGCGGCGGGCGCGGAGGTGGGGGCCGCGGCGGAGGCCATGGGGGAGATCCTCCGGAGGGACGACGCGACGAGCGAGCGGCTGAGGGAGAGAGCAGGGGAGGGCTTTAATGGCATCTCATAGCGGGGGAACGCTGCGGTGGTGGCAGGCGTGGCGAGGGAGGAGGGAAAGGCGGCCAGATTCATGAGGCCGTGCTCCGGTCACAGTGGGGTGCGGGATTCGCTTACCGCTGCAGTGGCAAGATGCGCGCGGGGCCCAGAGGCGATAGCCGCAAGGGTGACGTGGATGTATTAGAGTTGATGACAGGTAGGTCCGAGAAATGCGGGACCACCTTGTCATTGCGATAAATAGTTTTGAGTTTAGGACCGGGGAGTGGCAGGCGCTGCACGCTGCTTGTGGTGGCGTGGTTGGGGGGTGGAGCCTCGTGCGTGTCCGAGGACGCATGCGGGACGAATGCCGTCGTGTTCCGATGGATCTGGACTGATAGCGCTGACAGGAGAAACGGGCCAAATTTCACTTGATAAAGATTGCGAAAATAATCCGTGGTTTGTGCCGCATGAATCACGCCATGTGGCATGTAGCACATTGCCAATGCTTGTTTCTAGGCTGGAGCTTTTTGAGTCGCTTCTAGGCTGGAGCTGGAGGCAGTAGACTTATAAATTAGAAATTGCTAATAGACGGGCTTAATTTTTGTGCGCTGGAGTATATCTTTGCGGAACGGGCATGCAAGTTGAGCCCAATCAAAGATCAAAGCCCATAAGTCCATTTCGGTGCACCATGCTCCGAAATCTCCCCCCATTCAGCACTCCGGCGAACCAAAAACCCAACTAAAACCTCTCCTCCGGCGTCCGGCGTCGCCGCCGGTGCCCACCCCTCGAGCCTCGCCACCTTGACTGCGGCTGTATCGACGATGAGGGGCCGTCTGGACCTCCTCCCGCGCCTCCTCCTCCGCCGCCACGTCCACCGCCGCTCCAAACCCTCGTCCCCACCGCCGCCGCCCCCGCCCCCAAACCCGCCGCGCCCGCCGCAGAAGCCCGAGCCCGTGTCCATCCACGGGGAGACGTGGTACGACAGCTATGCCTGGATGGGTGCGCTCTCCGACGCCGCTGCGATGCGCCACATGGACGTGCACATGGAGGCCGAGGAGAAGTACACCGAGGCCTGCCTCGCCGCCTGCGGCGCCGACCGCCTCGCCCGGAAGCTCCAGCTCGAGATGGCCTCCCGCCTCGCCTCGGACGCCTGCACCCCGCCCGTCCGCTGGGGCCCCTGGCTGTACTACCGACGCGCGGATGAGGGGAAGCAGTACCCCGTACTCTGCCGCCGCTCCGCGGCCCTCCACAACGAATTTGTCTCGTACAGTGACCCTTCTGCGGGGTTCGATTTCACGGCTGGGAAGCGCATCGAACAGAAATTGGTGGATTACAACAAGGAGGCCGAAAGGTTTGGAGGTAACCACTGGAACATAATTTGGCATCACTGTAGTTTTATTAGTTATTTAAGGTCGTTGTTTCCCCCTGACTTGTTTACTGACCACTTCCACCCTCAGTTAATTCATATCATTGTGAATGATATAGCTGTTCTACTTGGATTGTGCAATGGATACAAGTTAAAACTGGCGATATTTTTCTTTTAAAGCACTGCTGTTTTATTTCCTAATTGCAACGTATGGTGTTGCATTGCTAAAGTGCTTCGTTAGATTTATGTCCCCATAGATGCTGGACGGATATTGGGACCTCTCAAGTCATGTTACTTTTTCATCTCCAGTATGTTGTTTCCTATTTGGCCATTTTCATTTCTGATGGTATATGCTACTTTAGTTGATGCTTCATACATTATTCACTAAAATTTTTATCAAGTCACGGTTCACAGTTTTATTTTCAATGTTGTGTGGATTGATCTTGACATTGCCACTTGACTATGTATAGTATTTTGCATTTACTAACTACAGAAACTCGCAGCTATTAGAGTATGATTTCTGAATTTTTACATTTTTATGCATTTGCACAGATACACTTTTAAAATATTATTTAATACACATGCATTTCATTGAGTCGACATTTTACATAATTATCTCTCGATTATAACCTATCTTTGATCTGTAGGATACTCATATGAGGAACTCTCTGAAGTGTCGCCAGATCACAGATTCATTGCATACACTATGTATGACAAAGACAAAGACTCTTTCACCTTATTGGTCAGGGACCTAGTAACAGGGACACTTCTTGATAAACCTCGTGCTGATCGGGTATCAAATATTTCATGGGCTATGGATGGGAAAGCATTGGTATATATTGTTACAAATGAGGATAGAAGACCATATCGGTCAGTCATATTTCCTTTTTGAAATGATCTTATGTGCTTGCTTCATGGCACTAGACTTTTGATCGATTCTTTGTGGTTAGGTTGTTTTGCAGCATTATTGGATCTAACAAGGATGACATTCTCATATTGGAAGAACCTGATGAAAATATTTTTCTAAATATCAGGCATACCAAAGATTTTCGGTACATAACATTAAATGTCTTTTCAGACACTCACTCAAGGGTACTGTTCATTATACACCTTATTTATGCTACCACTAGTTGGTCGTTTGTTTGCTACTGATGCCTGGTTGCCCTCTCTTGTTCTTTTCCAGGTGTATTTGATAAATGCTTCTGACCCCTTGTCCCAAATGACATTGGTTTGGGAAGGGGAATCCCAAGTCCATTGCATTGTTGAGCATCATCGTGGACGCCTTTTTCTATTTACAGATGCTGCAAGAGAAGGTGTCCCTGTTGATTCACATTATCTAATGCAGTCTGATGTGGGATGTGCCGGGCCCAAGAGTTGGAAGGTTTCAATTCTACGTTTCTCTAGATATTTTCTGAACACTTGTTTCTAGATATACATATGCATTCCCTTTGTAAGATACACAAGCAGTTCTCCTGTAAAATTAACTGTTGTATTTTTTTTGGGAAATGCTTAACATGGCACATGTGAAGGCCGGGCCTGGTGCAGCGGTAGAGCATACCGCCTGTAACCAACAGGTCCCGGGTTCGAGCCGCGGTCTCCCCGCATTGCACAGGCGGGGGTAAGGCCTGCCGCTGAAACCCTTCCCCAGACCCCGCACAGTGCGGGAGCTCTCAGCACTGGGTACGGCCGGCTTAACATGGCACATGTAAACTAGGCTATTTAGACTTTGTTATAACTGACACTATGAATAAACTAAGCTGCAAACTAAATCAGGAAAGTGACTTTGTACAATCAGTTTGATTTACTTTTGATTTTTGAATCAGAATGTTATTCAAGAGGAATCTGATGTCATTCTTGAAGATGTGGATTTTTGTGATACACATATGGTCCTTACTTTGAGACAAGGCAAAAAACTGAGACTGTGTTCAGTTAATTTGCCTCTACCAGAAAACATCACAGTAAGTGTATTATTTGTTCTTATCTTTGCAAAGAACTAAGTTGACAATATTTACAATTTCGTTATTGATGGTCTCCCGGAGTCTCTTCTATACTCTGTGATGATAAGATTGCAAATCTCTAATCGCTTAATAATTAATCATTCCACTAACTGGTTTTCTAGAACTATTCTCATATCTAAGAAAACGTCCTGTTATCAGTTATATGTATGCTATAATCATGATTCTTATGAAGGCTTTTACTGCTGTGGAATGTTGGCTTAACTATCTCTGTTCATTTCATTTCTCAGGTACCTGCTCATCTGTCAGATCTCCATCCGTTTGACCTTCCTCTTCCCAATGATGTGTGTCAGATTTTACCTGGCCCGAATTATGACTATTATTCCTCATTAATGCGTTTCACAATATCGTCACCTGTGGTACACATATTTCTTCACGGTTTCTCTTTTCCCTTTTATCCATCATTCTATTAGTGTGACACTCCTTTCAAGTCTGGAGAAGTGATTTTTTTTTTGTTTCACCATGAAGTGTCAAATTTATTTCATGTACTATTTTGTTTAGTTCAAAGGCAATGGCAAGTCTCCCTTCACCTGTTGACGGGGGGGGGGGGGGGGGGGGGGGAGGGATGCATTAAAACAACCTCCTCTTTTTTAAACACTTCTGGTGCATTACTGTTAGTGTCAAGTTTCTTCTCAAATACTCTTATGTTCTCATTATGTTCTGTGTCGCTAAAATGAGTTTACATGAGTGCTGCACTGCTGCTTTGTCAATGCATTTTCTTCTTGTCATTAATAATATCATCTTACAGATGCCTGATGCTGTCGTTGACTATAACTTACTGAATGGAAAGTGGCAAATAGTGCAACAACAGAATTTGCTTCATGAGAGAACAAAAGCACTGTATGGGACTGCTTTCGCTGCAAGTATGGGCAGATCAAGATCTCCAGATGGAGCTGATTTGTCAAATGAAGATTTTGGAAATTATGCGTGGAATGAGCTCTCTGAATACTATGCTTCTGAGTACTATGATGTTCCATCGAAAGATGGTGTTTTGGTCCCACTGATGTTAGTATATTCTCGGAAGCACAAGCAAGATGGAAATCCAGGATTACTTCACGGGCATGGTGCATATGGTGAGATTCTGGATAAACGTTGGCGAAGTGAGTTAAAGAGTCTACTGGATCGTGGCTGGGTGATTGCATACGCTGATGTTAGGTATGTTTAATCTACTTTGTGAGATGTAACTATTCTATTTCTAGAAACTACTAATGAATTCTGGGTCAAAATATACTATGAAATAACCTGTGGAGATTCATATTTATTTCATCTGTGTAGATTACCTCTGCACATGGCATATCAGTATCAGAAGGAACTTTAATTATAATCAAGGAAACCTTAACTTTTATCTTATGAGAATTTGATGGTTACATTTAGTTTTTCACTTAAAGCATATGTATTCAGGGGTGGTGGAGGTTATGGTAAGAAGTGGCACCAGGAAGGTGCACGTACCAAAAAAACCAATTCTGTGTATGATTTTGTTTCTTGCGGTGAGTTTCTTCTTGAAAAAGGTATCATACAAGAAAATAAGCTTGCTGGATGGGGATATAGTGCTGGAGGACTTCTGGTGGCTGCGGCAATCAATAATCGTCCAAATTTGTTTTGCGCAGCTGTTTTGAAGGTACACAATATAGAGTTAACCATACATGAATAGAGGACTAGAAAATCATGTGTGCTGCCTTTCAGATATTCCTTAGTAAAATATCAATGCATGTAAAACATTAGCAGTTTTGTCAATTAATGTCCATATGATCGATGTTGCACTGATACAGATAGGAACCATTCCGATGCTAAGAGTGGCACTACACAAGTAATCAAAATTCTCAAATGAAACCATGCATGGCAAATAATAATAATAGTGCAGCCACTTCTGTTTTCCTTCTCAAATCTTAGTTTATTCAGGGCAGAAAGGCCTTAGGTTCCTGTATCTCATGGTCAATTTCCTGTTCGTGATGATCATTGAATTTTTACATGTTTGTCTACTGCAAATTGAAATAAGTTCACGTTATTAATTATAAAATTGTACAAAAAAAATCTGTATAAAAGTCAAGCAAGAAAATGGATGTGCATTAGCGCAATGGTTTAACCTTCTTGGCATCTATGCCGCACTGAACAGTAAAACTTCAATGCCACTGTTCGATGCAAAGCAAAAGATATATCAATGCATCATTAATAAGGCTACACATCACAAACTTGGGGTCTATATAACCTAACTTTTAAATTCCACTTTATGTTGATTATTTGCGATTAGTGATGTGGATAAAAGAAATCAATGTTCATTTCAAATAGCAGGTAAGGCTTAGGGAACTTATTTCTCTGGAATTCTTTTCTAGATTGGAATTGCCATATTATCAACTCTGTTGTTTCTACTGTTGGTCATTAACACAGCTTCCATTTCCTCCCCTTCAGGTCCCTTTTTTGGATGTCTGCAACACCCTTTTACATCCTATTCTACCTCTTACAGCCATCGATTATGAAGACTTTGGATTCCCTGTGGACCATGAAGAATTCCTTGCAATCAGGAAGTATTCTCCTTATGATAACATTCAGAAGGATGTTCCTTATCCAGCTGTGTTTGTGACATCATCATTTAATACAAGGTACAATAGGTGCTAAGTTACTGCTCACTGAACCTCTTGAACAATTCCTGTTTGGAGAAGCAACTTGCATTTACATATCGTTTGTTTAGTCGTCTTTAATGTATGCATTTCTAGACATTATTTGTTTCTTTATGCTGCATTATGCTTCATTCTATTTTCGGTCAAAATGCTTGGACTCCACAGTGTGTTGCATTTGAAAATTGTAGATTTGGTGTATGGGAAGCAGCAAAATGGGTTGCAAAAGTCCGTGAATTAACTCACTATGATCCAGAGAGGCCTGTAGTTCTGAATTTGACAACTGATGTTGTAGAAGAAAGCAAGTATTTGCAGACCAAGGAATTAGCGCTGGAGACTGCTTTCCTAATTAAAATGGTAAATGGTGTGTGAACAGCATGTTGTATTGATCAGAATTGAACCATTGTTTCTCTTAGATGGGAAGCTCAGGCTGTTATTTGAGCCCTCTTCATTTCACACATTGAAGTGTTATTCTATTAAGTGGAGCATTTATGAGGTACTGTACTTATTACCATGCACTTTTACTGGCTGAAGTAACTTAGGGCAAATATTAGTCATATCTATTCCATTGTTAAGTTCAAATATACCTAATTAATCCTATCTTCTTTGGCAGAAGAAATTGTAATATTCTTCGCTAAATCATGCGAGATAGCTTCATACTTGCAATCTATGCGCAGATTGTTTGGTCTGCAGACACCATGGGTGGTTGATGATACTGTATTCATATTTCAGTGAATTTGGATATCTGTTATCTACATATCTCAATGAGCATTCTGATGGTGCACCAGCCTACCAACGTTTCATTATGTTGCTATCAAGTATTGACATGCCTCCTTGAACCTGTACATTTGGTATGCTTCTATGATTAGAGTATGTCAACTCTTGGTTATTTTACTATATGATCAAATCATGCATTGCTATCTTTATTATTCCAATCATGGGAATTGACATGGAGTTTCTTGTGACTAGATGTGGCACTGGAGACTGACCCCATCTACTGAATTACTTGATTGCACTAGTGCCATTAAAATATTGAAAGATCTGGTATAAGTCTAACAAATATGGAAGTGGGGCAGCAAAGTTGATTGTTAGGAGCCCTGGAGCACGTACCTCTGCTGTTTCAGCGACGTGCATGGTGGCATCACCCGAACAAACACACCTTGTCATAACAGCAGCTACAAATTTATTCTTCCATCTTGAAGCAGGATATAAGAATGGAGAAAGCAAACTTCGTTTTACAAAGAAAGGGAAGAAATGATTGCAATATTGGGGGATATCTAGAAACAGTAAGCTGCAAATATGCCGTAGCTGTGGCAGCAGGATATATTAAAGATTTGTTTTTGACCGGAATACATCTAATGGAAGCGGACCTATGGTACAAACATGGTTTAATTGTTTTTTTTTTCCTGAAGTTAGATTCCTACAAGTAATCTCGTTAAAGCTCAGAATTTGTCTTGGAAGTTGCGGTTGAGGCTAGTAGGTATGGTTTAATTGATGCCTTTCAAGGTTGACCACATGTGCCTAGTGTACATTTGAGAAGAGGATAGTTACTGTTGAGTTGTCATCTGATAACCTTTATTACCTCTGTTGCAAAGGATGGTTTGACGCCTTTCAAGGTTGACAACGTGCCTAGTCTACTTTTGAGAAGAGGATAGTTAGGCTGGCCATATGTGCCTAGTATACTTTTTGAGAAGATAACAGTTCCTGTCGAGTTGTTATCTGATGTGTACCTTTACTACCTCTGTAGCAAGATTAATGCTCAGCGCTGTGTGCCAGATTTGTAGCATCATTCTTCATCCACCATTATTACCTTAATGGTTTCCAGCGGCATCTGGTCACCTAACTTGCTTACATGGTAAGTCCCGGGTAGTGTGCTGGGTCTACGAATTCTGTCCGTCTATTTGATCATGTTTATTGCTGAAGTCCTTAGCAGACTGCAAATTAACTAAGGTCAAATATGTAAAATTGCTTGAAGAAATTCGAAGGACAACAATCAGTTTAAATATATTCTGACATTTATAGAAGCAATCCGAAGGATCAAGGATCCGACTAAACGAGGCCTCAACCTAATGTCGACATCTATCGTAACGAGAGATGGAAGGGGAGCTGAAATGGATTGGATGGCCGCTGCGTTACGTTCAGTAAGATTGACAAGTATCTTGTGATATTTTAAATTCATCATTTAAAAAGAATATTTTATGATAGATAACAAGTTTCTTTTCTCTATATCGATTTTTCTCATATCCGTCAAATTCTATATTTTTCTCTATAACAACTATCACATATTATTATATTTAATCATCTCTAACTACTCTATATTTTATTCTAGCATTTTTTTCTCCCTTCTCTCTCCTCTTCCGGCTCTTGATGAAACAGCAACAAAGCATAAGGTGGGTCTCGTGCCACGTCTGTGCTTACCGTGCAACTGTAGCTGCGCTGCATATAGCGTGCGGGAGGAGATGATGCCGTCCCACATAGCGCATGCTGGTGTGGAAGGAAATACGCCATCCCCGTACTAGAGCATGGGATAGCGTACCCCGGTATAGACAGCCTAAGAACTTTACACATTCAATCAAAGTCAAATGCAAATAACCCTCTAATTTTTTTTAGACACCCCTCCCCGTTGTTGCTAATGCTAGAATAAAACCACCCGATTTCATGAAAAAAAGGAGAGAAAAGAAAGAAGAGTTAATTTTACAAACTGATCAATCATTTAACTTAGTCAGAAACCACCAATACGATATCTATATCATAAACCTATGTTCACAAAATCACCATTTTTTTTACCTATACATATTGCATATTTATGATCTCATGTGTTATTTGTAACATTTTAATGGTAGACTATGTTGGGTTGCCAGCTCAACCAAATCTAGCCACATCAACCTCCTCTACAAGATCAAGAAACGTAGCTCATGTTTATTATGTTATATCATATTTGCTTAATTCTATGAAGCCGGCTCAACCGAGTTGGCAAACCAATACGATCTATAGTTTTAACCAGTGCAAAATGATATGTGAGACTATGAGTATACGTATATAATATAAAAATATGGTGATTTTATAAAACTATAAACTAAACTAGCAAAATACCCGTACATTATTACGAACTTTAGAAAAAATTAAACAAACTATACACACCCTATTTTTATTTAGATATAGTATGATAGATATTTTTATTACGTATTTTTGATAAGCACTATCCATGACTGTTGTGTGGATGACCTTCATAGTAATATCATTCACTTGGAGGAGAGAAATATAATCTCTAAAACTTATTAAAAAAGGTGGCGTCATTCATCCTATTCTGCCACTTACGTAGATAATAGAACATATGAAAAGAAAAAAAGAACTTAGAAGGAAAAGAAAAGAAAAGAAAAAGAATCTGATCCGGATATTTTGCCCCGGTGCATCTTCAAATTTTTAGAAAAAGAAAACACTAAAAATGAATTAATACTTTGGTTTAATTTCTACTGGTCACTCTTCTTCCATCAGAATCGCATGCATGATCTACTCCGTGCATGTGCCAGACGTGCTCTAGATTGATTACCAATAGTACATGTATCAAAATTTAATTTTGATAGAAGACGACTAACAATACTCAAATATTTTGAACTTGAGCAAAGGCACAAATCAACTGCATCTAAGATTGTTCTTTAAATTTTTGTACCATTGATGCTATCACATGTAAGGTGAATCACATAACTCATAATAATATATTGACCCGTCAGATTTAATGAATGAAAATGTAGTTCATGTGCTAGATACAGATAATGCATATGGTATATCTATCATGTTGTTGTCACGTCATATTTTTTTTATTACACAGTCTGCCACGTTGTCTAGTAACAACAAATCACTACTTGTACTCTTTTGTTTTTGTTATAAAACAAATCTGCTAGTTACAACTATAAATTAGGCAACACATGATATGAGCCGGTTGTAATTGAGCCATGGCCTATTTTCTAATGGACCTAAACGGCGTGGACGTTTTGATGTGGTGCACATACACGGGGAGCCAGAGATCGATCTCAAAATTTTGTAATAATCTCTAATCGCACGGGACTCGGACGGCACCAAAAAAACATCGTAGACACGAAAGAACGGTATAGACGATGGACAAGGGGCAAAAAAAATTTGGTGAAAGAAAGAACAATATAGATGAAAGAACCATACTGGAATTATTAGTAGTAGAGATTATTGATAATTATCTAAAATAGGTCTCGTATTTAGTATTTTATTATTATTATTAAATTAAAATGTAAATTATTAATGGGTTTGTAAAATTAACTCAATCAAGAAAGAACAACCCCCGCCTTGCTCCAAACAACCAGAGGCAAGGCCACTTTCCGCTTCTCTCCACTAGGGTGTCTAGGGTCAAAAGGCGTCAGTTTTGCGCTCCACCCCTTCCGATTTCCTAGGGTTTAAGAGCTCGCCGCGCGCCGCGGCCCAGCTAGAGCGCACGAACTCCCCGGAACCCCCTTTCCGCCGTCGCCGGAGACGACCCCTCCGCCGCGCGCGACAATGGCGTTCTCCTTCGGATCGCCAGCACCGCCGAACCCGTTCCACACGCCCGCCCCGATCCCGGCTCCGGCACCGTCCTCGTCGCCCTCGCCGTTCCAGTTCAACTTCCAGCAGCAGCAGCAACAGCCGCAGCCGCAGCAACAACTACAGCAGCAGGCGGCGCAACCTCAGCAGCAGCAACAGCTGATGCTGTGTACAAAGGACGGGAAACCCGCAGGTTACAACACCAAGTGGGAGGAGCTGCACGCCGACACGCAGAAGGCGCTGCTCCAGATCGAGTAGGTTTTTCCCCTCAGTGTCACTTTTTTTTTTCTTCTGTTTTCTCCCAAGTTATTAGTGAGGTTATCTGCGCACGGTGCCCATTTTTAGACGGGATCGGTTATTGTCGATTTTCGCCAACAAAGAGGTTTCTACATTGGATTGCCGAAAGTTAACTCATTTCTTTTTCATAATTTTCTTGAACTGTGCATATATACTAGGTCGAATCGGTGCAGTCTTCTCTCAGTTTTCAAATGTTTATTTAACCTCGTCTAGTATTTCACGAGCGAAAGGAGTCCTTTTTTATACTTATGATTTGAGGATTGGGGATATTTATTTCTGAAAGTTGCCAGCATACACTGCTTGGTAATTGATATTATAGCTGCTGATGAAATATTGCTGTAAGTTGCACGAAAGAATATGTTTTTCTGAATGTACAAATTTGTCAGGGACAAGATCCGGGAGTACAGAGATGAAAGCGAGAGGTTGGATCAGTGCAGTCGCCTTTATGACTCCTCAATCTCGAATGTTAATTTCGAGCAGGATGCAAGTCGCATTGCTCAGGTTAGGATATTTTGTCACAGTGTTAACTTCTCAGGAGTTCTCAACTTCTCTTTGCTATGTAATGCATGAATAATTATTTTTGTCTAGCTCCACTACTGGAGGCCATTGTAATATTCTCAACACAAAAAAGATGCTATTGTAGTATAACATTATTTTGCTTTCGTTCGATACATAATTTTGGCAGTAGGGTCTCTGAAAGACTAAAAAATGTTTTCTGGTAGAAACTTTCATATGCATCACAAACAGCTAAGTTACTTGTCTATCTGTAAAGAAATTGAAGACTCAGTGACTTAATGACCTGTACGTTAGACAGTAAGTGCTGTACCTCTGGCCTTGAACAATTGCAGAATTCTATCTTGGCACCCTCTTTTATTTTTGACTTGTTGAATTTCTGAAAGATCAACCTTTTTCCAGTTTCTACTATTTGATCCAGTATCTGAATACACTCTTTGACATAAGCTTCCTTGATGCCATCATGTGTCATGGTTTTGTTATGTGAGTGAACAGATTAACATATTAGTACGTTGCAACGATGTTCCAAAAAACTGTCAAAGCAACTTAGCAAAGCTTTATCACTTAGCAAGGACAGTTTTTTTTTTTTTTTTTTTTTGTGGGTGTTTGCAGTTGTCTACCTACGTCACATGGAAAATAATTTTTATTCAGCAAGCCGAAATTTTATGTATCGTTGCTGAATATTTTCCTTTGTACCATAGTTGTAGCTTGAGAGGTGTTTCCTTAGCAGGAGCCCGGATTCATGAATAAATTTTTGTTCTGTTTTAATGCAGTTGTCTACCTACGTCACATGGAAAATAATTTTTATTCAGCAAGCCGAAATTTTATGTATCGTTGCTGAATATTTTCCTTTGTACCATAGTTGTAGCTTGAGAGGTGTTTCCTTAGCAGGAGCCCGGATTCATGAATAAATTTTTGTTCTGTTTTAACAGGAGCTTGGAGGGACCACTACTGTGATGGAGAGGGAGAAGGCTTCCATTCAAGAATTAATGACTGTTGTCAATGAAATGATGTGGAACACAGAATTTGCAATGCGATCTTATATGATGCTGAGGCCAAGGTTCACTCGCCCAGGTGGTGGAGTTGTAAATGGTGGTTCTTCGAATCCTTCTGCTGGAACCTCATCCAGTCAAACTGTGACCATTGCACCAACCATTGATTTCTACAGTGGTGTCCCAAAGCGCCCTTCTGTTTTTATGCAGCAAACTGTCAATAGGTTTGAGTGTTATCTTGCAGAGTGCTGCAAGTGGATTGATGAGCTAGAGCAGCTTGTTCGGATGGAGAATAATAAAAGATCATCAGATTCTTTGGAATCTCTTCCAAAAGTTATGTCAAATGTGCATGACTACTTCATCTATGTTGCTTCGAAGGTAATATCTTACTCAAAAAGTATTCAGGTTAATCTACTTTTAAAGTTATCAATGTGTTGATATCAAACAATTACTGTCTAATTTCAGTTAGTCAAATGTAAAACTCTAAACTAAATAAACGGTTTAGCAGCAGTAGCAAAACTCTAAACTGATCAAATGCTGTGAATGTGGACTATGTGGGGCCATTTATTAAGTTTATCATTTGCTAGGTTTTGTGTTGCCTTGATTCTAACAGGTTTATTCTTTCTATATTTTCAGGTGGAAAATCTTCATCAGTATGTTGAATCAATGAAAAACAATTATCTTAATGAACAACGCCGTATGGGTAATGGAAATGATCCGTTTCTAGAGGCAAACAGAAGAGAAGCAGCTAAACTAGAAGCTGCTGCCAAAAGGGTTCATCCAACTTTGCATTTGCCTGCTCCTACCCAGCCCACAACACAAATTGCTGCGCCAGCAACAAGCCAGCCACAACAATCTTCTTTCCCTTCTGCTGCAACTTCGTCAAGTGCTTTTTCAACTTTTGCCACTCCAGCTTCCGCTCCAACCTCGTCAAATCTCTTTTCAACTCCAGTAACTCCAGCTCCATCTGGCAACCTTTTTGGTGCATCTGGACAGGCTCAGTTGTCCACACCATTTGGGACATCATCCACTCCTACACTTGTATCAACTCAATCTCCATTTGCTTCAGCTTCTGCTTTGGGTGGAACATCACCATTTTCTACACCATTTGGAGGTACACATACGTTCTCACCATACCATACACTGTCAGTTATCTGTTAGAAATATAGCTCAATCATATAGCACTGATGATGATATCATGTATGTTGCACACCATTCTTTTCCCTGTGATGTTTAGCTCAATGTTCCTAACAAATGTCTACTCACAAGAAAACACACTTCATGACCAGTCTATGACTTGTCTGTGTCTCTTCAGGTGGGGCTACAGCTTCAGGTTCCAGCTTTGGTACATCGGTGAGTAAAGTTTCCATAGTTTTATGTAGTTTTTTTTAAAGTTAGTTATATTTGCCAGAAATATAACTTTGTCAAGCTTCCCTTTTCACCTTATTCTGTTTACCCATTTTCACGGTGCAGAAAGGGAGGTCCAAGGCCCGAGGGCGTCGCTAGATGTAGCGAAGTCACTGTGAAAACGCGGGTGCTCTTTGTTTCTTCTTTTTGACCTCATTCCTTCTTTGTCTGACTTATTCCAAAACCTTGTAATTACTTTCTAGTGAAGCTTAAGAATATTTCCTGAATGCTTGCTATGATATTGATTTGTTCCAAGTATTACTGGTTACAATTCTGTATCCTTCAACCTTATCAAGAGTTTTCCGTGGTACTTAGAGGTCAAGGCTTTAAAACCTACAGCTAGCTGTGCAATGATTTTGGAGCATGTCTTGTTTGTTGGTAACCTTGGAATTATTTGGATTCTTGGTTGAATCGTTGAGTGATGAATTATTTGCGGCTCTTTGCAAATTAGACTGGTCACACTTTGGAGAACCTGTAGTCCAGTGATCAACTAATGGTTATAGCAGAAACCTGAGGATGAACCTTTAGCCTTTCAAAAACAGGGAACACTGTTCAATAATCAAAGCAAGTACTGACGGCTAATTCATGTGACAGGGTTGATTGTTTATCCTGGTCTAAGAAGTATGTTTTTTGTTGTTGTTTAGGGAATGACATGATTTTGAAGTTTCAACCTCATCCATAGATGCATCTAGCCGTTTAGACTTTGTTGCTTTCAGTATTGTATGCATCACCAACCAAATGCGCGTGGCACTTGGCTATGGCTGCAGTCACATGGTTAAACAGTTGCAGAGCTGGATCTGTCGACTGGAAGGTCAGTGCCTTTTATTTAACTTGTACACAATCTCGTTCAGTTCGAGATCTGTCTGCCTGTTACTACCATCATTCCTTGTTTGGACTGTCTCCAACTTTGATAAAGCACGTGATCAGATTGTGACGTTTCATGGTTGCTTCCTATGTTTGATTGATATGCTTGCCTCTGAAGTCTGAAACGTAAGTGCTTACGACACCCCAGACATCACTGCGAAAAATAATGAATCTTTTGGATATATATATCGAGTTAATTTGCTCAGAGGTTGACATTTTGCTGAAGCCATTGTTGCCTGTACTGATGGTTGTTAGGGGTAGCGCAGTCCAGTCGAGCGTAGACGTCGATGGACCCACGTTACCGGGCAAAATTTTAGTGGCTCAGCGCTGTTCGTTGAATCATTGTAGCACTGGCGTGTATTTGACCAGCTTTATTTTACTGCGCTGAAAATTTCTGCCTATCGATTTTTTTTCCCTTTGGTATTGTATGCTACAAATATTTCACTCTCTTCGAAGGGAATAGTACTTGTCTGAATCAGTTATCCTGTATTTCCTGATCCAAATCTTTGATACAGTTTGTTTATCTGGAACACGAGTGCGGAAAAGGGTACTCGATACTCGGTAGTAGTTCCATACTGATTCTGGAGGTGTGAATGCACTGCTCTTTGATTTCCTGATCCAGATCTTTGACTTGGGTTATTTTATCTCCAAAATCACTCGCTGGGTCACTCACTATTCCATTTGGATTTCTCCCTTCTTGTTGTAGACGTTCTCCCTCCCGGCCGATTTGGTCACCGGTTTCATTTTATTTCGTGAGTTTGTTGTGACGTGTCTGAGACAGCTTGGACAATTGAAGCTGCAGCGAAGCATCATGGTAGTGTCCTAGCTACTGCTATTGGCGTCTCCAAAGGGGATGAACGTCTGTTAGAGTCGTTTCCATGGCTCGGTGCATTCGTGGGAACGTCTATTTTATCTCTGCTTGCTTTTGAGTTCGGAAGGTTGTGGGTTAGTCTTGATTTTTGGTATCTTTTCTCACTTTTCCGGGGCAGACGGTGGTCTGTACCTAACGACCAAGAGGGTGTTGTGGACCTTTGTCAGTCACGAAATAGAAAAAAAATCAACAAATTCGAGGGAAGTTTGTAATGGATAGCTATTTATTTCTTTTTTTGCAGTTTCGAATATAATTTAAGCTTTCTCTGTTTGTTCTGAAGAATGCACGACGGTAATAAAATTTGGATAAAGCTCCGAAATGAACCACCCGCTGTCTGAATCGATTCTTCAAACGGATGAAAGGGTAGAACTTAGATTCACATGAATTTCATCGGAATGAATGCCCCCAAAATCCAACCAAGTTAAATCCCAATTTTACAGGAAAAAGAAACATAAAATATCTCCAAAATCCATGGGGGCTTTAGCCCTCCACGTTTTCAGAAACGTTGAAGCAGTCCACGCGTCTATAAAACAAGCCTCTCGCTCGCCGCCCGCTCCCATTTCCTCTCCGAAACTTCACTCACCTCCTACATTGACCTCCACCGTTGACCCCGTCGCCGGCGAGGCCCCCTCGCCGGTAACCCCGACCACCCGATCCACCTCCTCTCGCTCTTCCGACGGCTCCTCTACCTCCTCGTCATGGCGATCCGCATCACTGTCTCCTACTCCGGCTACATGGCGCAGAACCTCGCCGCGTCGCTCGGCATGCGCGGCTCCTCCGCCGCCTCCGCCAGCGGCTACCGCCTCCTCCACGACGGCGCCTGGCGCCCCTTCTGCATCTTCACCTCCAACCGCCACGCCGAGCAGCACAACGGCAGCGCCGGCAGCTCCAGCGGCGACGACCGCCGTGACGGCGAAGACCACAACCATCCGAAGCACCGGTCCCTCGTCGGCACGGGCCACTCGCTTCTGCTCACGCGAGCGTGCTTGTCGTCCAAGTCCCCGCCGCCGTCTCTCGCCGTGGGTCTGCTCTCGGTGCTAGCGCAGGGCACGGGCGCGACGCCGAGGATCGGCGGCGCCGCATCCCTGTCTGGCTCGTCGTCGATCTCCCTCGGCTTCAACCCCACGTCCTTCCTCCCGTTCTTGCAGACCTCGAAGTGGCTCCCCTGCAGCGACCTTGCCACCTCCTCGTCTTCGGCGCCCAGGTCCCCTCCCCGCGCGCCGGCGACTTCAGCTCCCTCTCCCTCTTCCCCTCCCCGCGCACCAGCGCCTTCAGCTCCCTCAAAGAAGGCGTTGCTCGGTGCTTCTGCTGGTGGTGCATCTGGTCCTGCGGCGATTGTGAGGACCCGTGGTGCAGCGATGAGCAGGAGCAACTGGCTGTCGAGGTGGGTGAGCTCCTGCTCCGATGACACCAAGACGGCGTTTGCAGCTGTGACCGTGCCGCTGCTCTACGGCTCGTCCCTGGCCGAGCCGAGGTCCATCCCGACCAAGTCCATGTACCCGACCTTCGATGTCGGTGATCGAATTCTCGCGGAGAAGGTAAGAATTTTTAGGATGACTGATGAATACTTGTTGGTACTGCTTAATCAGTGGTGAACTGCGTCATTTCTATGTGTCCTGATGTTGTTTGTCATCTGCAGGTCTCGTACATATTCCGGGAACCGGAAATCTTGGACATTGTGATCTTCCGTGCTCCCCCGGCACTTCAGGTGCATTTTCCTGCCTCTCCAATTTGCTTTGTTCATAATTTCGTAGTGATAAAATAATGTCTGAAATACAATTTTTCACATTGCAGGCTTTTGGCTACAGCTCGGCTGATGTGTTCATCAAGAGAGTTGTGGCAAAGGGAGGAGATTACGTTGAAGTAAGCTTTTATCTCAATGGTAGTATCATCTGTATGAGGTTGTTATGCTGCAAAATGTGAAATTTATGTGCTTTTACTAACATTTGACACTCTTGTTTATTTGATAGGTGCGTGATGGAAAGTTATTGGTTAATGGAGTAGTTCAGGATGAAGATTTTGTGCTGGAGCCACACAACTACGAATTGGAACCAGTGGTAGGTTTTATGCTCTGCTTACAATTAGAATTGTGTTACTGTACTGTGATTATGCTTCTCTTGTTTTAGTTAGGGTAGGCAGATCATGACCAAACTGCTTTGTTTCTCTCTCCTAATTCACCCAAATTTAAAATTCGGATCAATAGGTTGAGCATGATAGGCTGGTTGATAGCACTATATGTATTCATTTAGGCTTAATAATTTGGTCATCATTTGTTGTTCCCTTAAGCATGATGGATTAAGTATGGTTTTAGTTCTTGTAACTCTTCTCATTTTCTCTTTTGAATTGGTGCAGCTAGTACCTGAAGGCTATGTATTTGTGCTGGGGGACAACCGTAACAACAGCGTGGACTCACATAACTGGTATGTTGCAACCTGTTTCAGTCTGCGCCTTAAAGGATGCATATGATAGAATGTAGGCCTGACTTGTCTTGGATGTCTTGCCATTTCAGGGGTCCACTCCCAGTAAGAAACATTGTTGGGAGATCAATTCTCCGGTATTGGCCTCCATCGAAGATAAACGATACAATATACCAGCCTGATGCAGCACACTACGCTGTGCCATCTTGATACTTAGTTTCTCCATCAATGCTGGATGGCCTATGTGGCCCTCTCATTGAGCTCCACCGATGGACTGAGCTCCAGTTATTCTTTTTTTTTTTTCTTTTTGCTGGAACTGTTTTCTTACTGAGTACTGGTTGTAAATTCCCTTTGGCTGACCCATTTGTTTTCCCTGCCTGTTGGCAGATGCTTGTGTAGTAATTTGCAACTTGCAAGAAAGTGTAGTACAGTATTATGCAACTTGTAGGCCAAAATGGCTCCTATCTGTGTACCGAAAACCTGCTTGAACAGGCATTTGAGTACTGCAGTTTTGCAGATTTTTGCTGTGTTTCCAGCATCATAGGAGCTTTAGTATACATGTAATGTCGTATATGAACAAAAATTGTAAAAAAAAAAAGTTATATAATTCATATTATGTCCAGCCTTGTGGCTTGCTGGGACGACTGTAAGTTGAGAGCTAACGTTGTGAGTCTCAAATTTCTTGTGAAACATGATCTTCTGATGTTGTCTCGTTGGGCCTGAGCTCTAAGACCCGTAATGGCCCGCGAGGATCAGCACCGGCGCCGATTAGCGGGAGCGGATGGAGATTGGAGACGCGCCCCGTCTGCTCCTGTCACTGGCTCCGCTCGTGAACCTGCGTTCGCTTCACCACGATTCCTCCATCCACTTGCTAGTTGCTGCTAACCCGCCCGCCGCGTCTTGTCATCCACGAACTCTGCTTTCCGGCAGTCCAGTTTTCACGCGACGCGTGCGTTCGAGCCGTAGCCATCTCGGTCGCGCAGCACAGGCGCCGCCAGAGTACACCACGCCGTCCACGCGCGCGCGCCTGTTGTCCCTCATCTGCCGCGCCGCAGCCGGCACGACTTCGCCGCACGCCACAGGCTCCTCGCCGTCGCGCACGGTCGCGTTCCGCGCCCGTATAGAGGCAAGCCGGAAACGCGAGCGTGCTCAATTCTTGTCATCCTCTGAAAACTCACCGCCCGGCGTCCCGATCAGCAAGGCGCCAGCACGCACGCTGCCGCCACCCGTTGAGCTACAGACAAGAAAAAAAGGGCGTAGTGCGATTTCTGGGCACTGCACGTTGAGTTGCGGCGACAGTGCGCCCTCACAGTCGCCGTGTCGCCGCCTGACGACCTTGGTCATTGTTCGGCCGCCCAGGCTTCACGGTTCGTAGTCGCTAGCATAGAGTAGCATTGAAGGTGACGGCCACAGCCGCAACAGGAAGCACGCAGGCTTGGCGGACACGGTGGGTGCGCTGCGTTGGACCGCTGGCGTCGCAGTCTAAAGCCTCCCTGATTGAGCAGTGGCGCAGCAGTTGATGAGTGGCTAAAATCGCACAAAAAAAAAATCATGGACGTACGGGTCAAGTGCATATAAACGCATTCCATTGCTACAATAACGGGGGACCATGCATTGCTGACAATGACAAGTGACAAAAAACAGAGATCAATGCGCACGGACTCTTGGGCCAGAGAGGACTCCAACAAATCTCATCGAGTTCTGGACGGTTCATCTCGGTTGGGTACAAGGGGAACGCGGGGGCCAGGCCAGCAAGGAAACAAAAGGCAAAGTCACCGACCAAGGAGCAAAGAGGGAGCATTTGACTCAGAGCCTACTGGGAATCCACGAACGGGCGCCACTAATGCACCACCAGCCGCAAAAGCAGGTGCATGTAGTGTGAATTCGTCGCGAAAAGTTGCCAACTTTTCGAGCTCTTTTCTTACAGTTTAGTGGGCTATAGCTTTGCCGCACTTGTGTGCCTTGTTTGGCTCCTGGGAGTGATATTTTTTTCGCTTGACAACCACTGGTGAACGAGCCTCAGCAGCTCCACTAACGACTTTACTGTAGTGTAGTACCGCACCTCCTCCCACGAAGACCAAAAAGACTTGCGTAATGTTTATCTGCATCGTGTTGAGATAAGGATACTCGTAAACATCACATTATTTTGGTGATTCGTTTACAAGCGGAGAAAGTAAGAAGCAGCAGCCGGATGGGATTACTCCAAGTCCAAGGTCATCATCTATTCTCTGAAATCCTGCTCCGTGCCTTGAAAGCCAGCACTGAATATTACTACAAAGATCCGTTTTCCTTTTCATTCCCTTTTCGCCATCTCAGATATTTCTTCCGCAAGCAACCATGGTCATGGGCAGCACCTGCGTTCATATATAAAAGCTGCCGGCGTGGCCACTCGACCTCCCTGGCTGCATCAGCACTTCAGCGCACGGCGACAATGGCCTCTCGGCTTCCTGGCGCTGCAGGATTTGAGGAGGCTTGCAGAGAGATCCACGACGCGTGCAGCCAGCCGCGGTGCCTGGGCCTCCTCCTGGCTCCCCGGAGCCCGTCCGAGAGGCAGCAGATCAGGGCGACGTACCGTGCGACGTTCGGGGAAGACCTCGCCGGAACGCTGCAGAGGGTCGTCGTTGCCAACGAGGAAAACGAGGTAAATTGCCCGGTGATTGCTTTATCAACACACTTTTTATCGATTGTTTCAGCCTTCAAGGTGATCAAGTCGTCGCGGCGATCGTTTCTTTATTCCAGCTCTGCAAGTTGCTCTACCTGTGGACGCTCGAGCCCGCAGATCGAGACGCGATCATTGCGCAAGAGGCCGTCGACGGCGGCATGACCGTGGCGGGATACCGGGTTCTGATCGAGGTCTTCACGCGGCGGAAGCAGAACCAGCTCTTCTTCACCAAACAGGCGTACCAGGCGAGGTTCAGGAGGAACCTCGAGCAAGACATGGTCACCGAACCGGCGCATCCTTACCAAAGGGCACGTAACTCTGCTTCTCATTATTCCTCTCCAGTGCTGAGAAATCAACAGCCTCTTGACATTGTTGTTTCTTGATGCATCGAGCAGCTGTTGGTGGCCCTCGCGACCTCCCACAAGTCGCACCACGATGAACTCAGCCAGCACATTGCGAAATGTGACGCGAGAAGGCTGTACGACACCAAGAACAGCGGTGCGGGATCAGTCGTCGACGAGGCTGTGATCCTTGAGATGTTCAGCAAGAGGAGCATCCCTCAGCTTAGACTGGCATTCTGCAGCTACAAACACATATATGGGCATGACTATAGCAAGGCAAGCAAAAATCACAAAACAACTTCTTGATGGCATCTACTCAACGACTCTGTTCTTAGGCTGTCATGGAACACTGTATCTGTGCAGGCTCTCAAGACGAATGGGTCTGGTGAGTTTGAAGAATCTCTGAAAGTTGTTGTCAAGTGCATCCACACTCCTTCCAAGTATTACTCCAAGGTGATACAGATCATAGCTTCAGCCTTCAGTCTTACACATTTCTGATCTGACCCAATCTTCTCCTCTTGGTTTTTATAGTTACTGCAAAGAAGTATGCAATGCACAGCGCCTGATAAAAGGTTGGTTACGAGAGCTATCTTGGGCAGCGACGATGTTGGCATAGAAGAGATCAAATCAGTGTTCAAGAGCAGTTACGGAAGGAACCTTGCAGATTTCATCCACGAAACCTTGCCTGAGAGTGATTACAGAGATTTTCTTGTGGCCGTGGCTAGAGGATCCACAACCTCATGAAGTTGGAATTAGAGGGATCCATGACATGTCCATTGAAGAAAATACTACTTTGCATGCTGTCGAAGTACGTTCCAACGGTGTCATGTCATCTCAACCTCGGATTTTAGGTTATAAAATGTTTAAACATCATCAGCTTAATTACAAAATTGTTTACCATTGTGGACAAATCATCAGATTTCCTATACAATGAATATAAGAACAGAGAAGTATGATTATTGCACAAGAAATTTCTAAAGATGTCACTCAGATAAGTTTCATCTTTCGGAAGTATTGTTGTAGATGCCACAACTGCAAACCAGAGACTATAATGCAAACAATAAGTGACATTGTGCTTAACCATGCGATTCTGGAATTCGTCTTGCCACTGACATTGCTCATGTTAGATTCTCTGCATCAACAATATTTTTGCTAAGTATCAGGTAGTACATGAATGATCAAAACATTAATCTTGAATATAAAGTGGGTGCACAAACTTGGATTTGAGCAGGAGCAGGTTTTCATGAATTGCTTGGACAGATGCTTCAAGCTTGACCAACTCTAGCTCAACTCCCTGATTATGAAAGACGTTGTTGTTAACTGAAAGGGGGAACAAAAAACACACAAAAAAAAATGGTATAAAACCCTACATTTCCATGTACTTTACCTCAATCTTTTCCATTTTAGCAACAGAATCCCAATCTTCAGTTGCAATTCCAATTTTCCACTCAAGATTTAGTTTCATCATTAACCCCTTGTCTTCTCCGTCGATTGAGAAGCAAGCCAGATAATTCCCAGCTTCAGCTGTGGTAAATGCAAACTGGCCTACTGAAACCCTTTCTTTCTTATGCATAATATCCCCAAAAGGTGATGTAACCTGCCAGAACAATGCACGTTCGAAATTTAAACTAGTACAGAAAAAATATAAATGAAAGAACATGCTATCATAACTCTTTATTTCCATTCAAGTAAAAATGTAAGGATTTTATGTTGCCAATAGGTATAAATAGGACGAAACCTTTTACACATAAAATTGCTGGGTCAGAAGAAAACAAAAAGGCACCCTGGTTCATACTTATAAGTTATAACATGAGCCGACAAAAACTTTTCTTTTTGAAATATCATCTACATAGGAGGTCTCAGTGTCCTCAGGTCAAGCATCAATAGAATGAGACTGATGAAACGATGTTTATGACTCCTAAGAGATAAGCTAGTTTTGTAACAGCAGCGATGCAACTTCATGAGTGTTTGAGTGGACCGTTACAACTAGTAACAATGAAATGGTGATCCCTTCCAAATAGCACAAAAACAAAGGGGATTGTTTAATTGCGTCAAACAACAAAGAAATAGAAGCTACATGAAAACAAAGGATCATTGTGTTCAAATTTTAGTATTATTCGGCCCAGTGATCAAAGTAAATAATAATACAGAGCCCATTAGGATTTGTTAGTCCTTGTCAATTATTTACTATTTTTACAATACATTTCAGTAAGCATATTTTTTTTTGAACAATGAGCAGAATGTTGTTCTTAAAATCTTTTTTTTTTATCTGCACATACCCCACGAACTGCTCGCACACAGATGAAAGGGCATATCACAATGAGTCAATGACCACCTGAACGCGTACGCCAAGTCACACTCACACAATGTACCCAGATGGTAATATTTGACAATCAACACAAGAGTATTCTCACCGCAATTTGATCAACTGCACAAACCAACCCAGCATCTAT
Organism: Eleusine coracana subsp. coracana; assembly: GCA_032690845.1. Classification (NCBI taxonomy): domain Eukaryota; kingdom Viridiplantae; phylum Streptophyta; class Magnoliopsida; order Poales; family Poaceae; genus Eleusine; species Eleusine coracana. Next base: position 50,086,141 of record CM064427.1, on the reverse strand, counting down.
ACCTAATGAATTCCCCATTCTCATTTCCAACCAATGTATTAATCCGATTCCCCTGCGACCAAGTCTCACCATTTCACGCTGTATGCAGTATGCTACAAGCTCAAATCTCACATCTCGCATTGTAACACACCGATAAATCCTAATCCCGACCACATGATTGATTACCTTGACGGAGACCGTGGGGTGCGCGTGGTGGTGCTCGTACAGAACGGAGTAGTCGCCGATGACGACGACGTTGGACTGGATATCCTCCGACACGCACTTGATCGCCGTCGGTGGAATCTCAAGCCACACCGCGCCAGCCCCCGCCGCCATCAACCACAGCCCCACCACCGCCGCCGCAGCCCACTCGCCACCTCGCACCATCGCCTCTTCCGGCTGCTCCAACTGCCCACTCCGAGATGGCACTACCGCTTCCAACTCTGAACGCGACACGTCAGGCCATAAACGAACATACGGAACCCAGTCATAACAGTGATGGGCTTTAATTGGGCTAACAAATTAAGCCCAATCTTTATCAGCCCAAAATCCTCTCCTCCAGTTTTGGGGCAAAAAAAAAAAAAAGAACATTCTGCAAAAAAGGGTGAAGCGAGGAGGAGCAGGGCGATTGCTTGGTGGGAGGAGTTGGTGAGGACGGAGAGGTCGCGTCCATGGAGAACCTGGCGCTGCTATGGGGGATCATGGGGCCGAGCGTGGCTGGCGCAGTATTCGGCGCAGGCTGGTGGTTCTGGGTGGACGCCGTGGTCTGCAGCTCCGTCCAGGTCTCCTTCCTCCACTACCTTCCTGGTGAGCGCGAGATCCCTAAGCACGGGACTTGGTCCAATTAGCCCTTTTCCTTGATGCGAGCTTTTCAGTCGGAGTTGATCGTCGTGATGTCGTTGGATGTGGGGTTGTGCAGGGATCTTCGCATCTCTGGCGGCGCTCATGTTCAACGCGGTGAACAAGGATGAGATTGGAAACGACTATTACTCGCCCTACGGGGACGATTCTGAGTGGAGGTGAGATTCTCTCGAGAGAGCTGGTTTGTGTCGATCAATTTTCGTTGCAAATTAGGCTGCAATTCATACGATTGGTACCTGATTATGTGGATATCATTGGGGCAGTTCAAGATAGTAACTATACCCTCAAAATCTGCATTCTGTTAGTTTTATATTGTAATTTCTTATAACTAATTTATGAATTCTTGCATGAATCGTTTTTACACAGTTACAGCCGTTGACCATAGAACAGCAATACTACACTCTTTGAACTGTTGCCATGCATGCCAGTTTCTGACAATTGCTAATTTGGAGTATTCACATGAAGAAGTGTAGATTAAATCACAATATGTGGTTATAGGATGACAGTTTCAGAGAGGCTCCCAACTCCTTATTGAATGGTTGCATACTAATTCGAAATCATGAATGACAACTTCCTTGCTAGGGAAAATCTTATGATGAATCTAGTTAGATTCCTGAATTGGCCTAGAATTTACAAGTAATCAAAATGTTAACGGTCAGTTAATCTGGTTAATGTAGAGTAGCTCAGAAAGCCCTACAATTTCTCAAAGATATTATGGTAGTACCACTTGTGGTCCTCATTTTGGTTTTCTTTACCAACTAAATAAGTTTATATATATTTTGAGAGTAGCATCGGTTATATTCTTTCCACTGTTGCAAATGCTCTCTGCTTCTGTATCCCTGTTGTGCCAACTGTATTGCAACGGACACAAAGCTTTCCCTATGTTCTTCTACAGTATGTTCAAATATGTAGAATTGTCGAACGTGTAACAGTTGTTGGTAGCAATATGTTGAGCAATTTGAAGAAGGCTTTTAAATCAGGATGAATTACACAGAGATGAACCAACTAGCAGAAGATTTGTCTGCCTAGGTTCATGAGGGGAGGCAAAGGTCTTTAGATTTGGATCATTTACATTGTACAATAGCACCCTCGAACTAAAAGAGCATTGTGATGTGGGGTTACGTTAGTTTTTGTCAGGTCCAGTAAGATGTCACTAAATCCTTGTGACGTGGTTGCATTACATTGTGATGTGTGGTCAACAGATGGAAAAAAATTTGCACATCTGAAAATCCTTTCATGTTATCTTCTATCCCTAAGTATAATAGACCACTGATATGGAGTTCTAGTAGACCACCGAGCGATTTTCTTTTGATACTGCATAGAACCATTCTAACATTGATTTCTTAATTTGCAGAGTGAAGCTATGGCTTTTCGTGGCATATGTTGTTTCATTTGTTTGCCTAGCTGGATCTGTAGGTTTGTTGGTTCAAGATGCTCTAACAGACAAGGGTCCCTCTGTTTGGACTGGTGTTGCTGGTGTTCTACAATGTGTTCTTGTGTTAATAAGGTATATCTCATTACCTCTTGCTCGCTTATTCCTTCATTCCCTTGTCCAGTATGTATCTGATTTCTCATCATTGCTGCAGTGGGCTAATATATTGGACTTGTCACTCTGAGGAATATTGAGGGTCAAGAACTCAAAATGCTCTGGCAGACGTGCAAGGTTGGTCTCAATCCTGTGAGGCAAAAAATTATCTGGACCATGTATGACTTTGTGTGAACAAAAATCATGCCCAGTGTAGTGTACTAGTGTGGACGAATTGGATGTCTCATCTGTGCATATCTGACTTCTGAAATGATGCTTAACACCCTAGTGCCGTCCCCAAATCTTGTGATGCATATCGCATATTTTCTGTCTAGACTGAAACCGAGTGAATTGTGAGCTTGAAACTTGCTGTTATGTCGCAATTGACATTATTGTCCGTTGTCATGCCTCCTACTCAGTTCCAGTTGACTTCATTAAATCCAGATGCTTTTGCATCCTGTTCCTTCGATTTTGCTGCATAGTATAGTCACTTCGTCAGATTAAGAAACAATAACAATGCTTGTGTTGCATCATCCAAAAATAATCTATCAGTCTATACTCATTGGGAATTGCATCAATTGATTCTACTGTTACCATATTGCCATTTATTAGTGATCCAAGCCAGTTTAGTCTCCAACTCTAAATTGCCATTTATAATTTTCCATTCCAAACTTGGGTTACTGATGAACTTGCTTGAAAGCATCATTTCTGGCATTCTTCCTTTTTTCTTTGCATATCTTTGTTCACGACATGCTAGTTGAATTTCATGGGAGCATGTGGGACTTGGTACCTTGTATACGGCGTGGGGCCCACCTGCCGGCAGGGCAACACCTCGAGACGCTCCTGTCCTGCTGCAGCAGGTTTAAGTATTTTCTGGTGGGCATTGCCGTTTGTTCTCCATCGAAAGCATCTTAACCCTGTACGCTTTGCTTGATAGTAAATAAAATAAAATAAAATTGTTTCAGCCGCCGATGCCGTTCCGTTAAAAGGAACAACATTTCTTTGGCCTGTTGCATTTTGTTCGCGACCCTTATTCAGCTTGATCGCTTTCTCTGCTGAGCTGATGTTTACAGAGCGTTTGGACCGGGTAACTCATGCTTTGGAAATGCCAATCGTGTGTTTCGTAAACTTCGTGATTTGGATAGCTTTCGGCATCAGTACGAGTAATTTAATGTCAAAACAAATCCGTGCTGACACTAAAATGAGGGTGAAAGAAGCGTCCACGAGTTTGACCAAAACAACTCATTATCCGTAGAGATTAAGAGGAACTTCTGCGCTGTAAAGAGACCTACAGGAGCAGCTAGAACATATACAGATTTCCTATCAGGATTGAACCGTGTCCACCGCGTCAAATCCTACGTTGCAATCATGGACTTTGTCCAGCTGAACGGAAGGTTCAGCATCACCGGTTTGACACGGTGATGTGGGGTCATATTGTAGTCGTACGTGAATTATCCGGTGAAACTACCTGCTTTCTTCGGTAAATCATCTTCCTCCCGTGCGTGTGAATCCATGGGAACGCACTGCTACTGCCGTCGGGGAAGGAAACCACGGGCAGGCTGAGAACATCTTGCCGTCGCCGGCGGCTGCGGGCGCGAGCGCGACGGCGCCCTCGATGACGCGAGACCGACTGAGCGAGAGTGACATGCCAGGCCAGGCGCGCACGCACGGGCGCCACATGGCCGAGGCACGCGGTCTCACGTGTCCCCCGCCGCGTTCCTCGCGAACACGGATGAGATACGGAACTCTCTGCCTAGCTACTAGCCGGCGCCAACGCGGCGTGCCGGCCACCCAAACAGACTCTCACGTTTTGCTTCGTTCTGTTAATATCGCTTATACCTGAATGAAGCCCGAGCTTTGCATAAACTTACACATTTACTGAAGATCCGGCAGTTCTATTGACCTCAGAAAATAACAGTCGACGACCTTTACCGAAAGCAGAAGGGAGTACGAATAACATCAGAGTCATCCTCTGTCTTCTCCATCCGGTCTAGAAGAAAAGAAAAACAGCAGCCTTCCTCCGTTCCCTTCCCTGCGCCGTGAACGTAGCAATTGCTCCGAGTCCATTATTAAACAAGTCAGTCTTCCCTGTTGTTGTTTCCCTCCTCTGCTTCGGTTACGTCGAACCTTCATAAACCCGCCCTCCGCTTCCCCGCCTCTGCCGTGATCACGAAACGCATAGGACGAGCCTCCCCCCCCGGCCGGCACAAGGACAGATAGTGGATACACACAAAGGTTGAGTAGAGGGGAACAGCGAGAGAGCGATCGAGATAGAGATGAAGCCCAAGAACGGCGCCGCCGCCGCGGAGAGGAGGTTGCTGTCGCGGCGGCTGCTCCTCCTCTGCGCCGTCAGCTTCTGCCTCGGCATGCTCTTCACCGACCGGTGAGTACCGCTCCTAGATTGGTTTCGGTTTCTTGGACCGCCGTCGTGGGCCCGAGGTGCAATGCTTACCTACTTACCTTACCGGTGCTGCCGTCTTGGCGATTGGTTGTTTATTATCAGATTAGGGTCTGTGCCGGACTGGCAGAGCCCCGTCATGGTGCAGCGCCGGCGGCACGACAGGGAGCTTCAGAGCCTTACCGAAGAGTTTGTTGCAAAGCCGGTAGGTCTCGCGCGTCCGTGAATACAGATTGTTTTTTCTTCCATTCCTCTTTCTGTTTTATTTATGCTCTTTCGGAAATATTGATATATACTTATCACGATTCATACAGTACATACGTTTTTCAGCTATGAACCATCAGTCAGTAAAACTTAGATCAGAAAGCATAGCATTTGAGGGAACATGTAGAAACTACTGCTCACCATTCAAGCATCAATGAAAACAATTCTTGCAGTATTTAACTCTGATACTACCCTCTTCTAAAAAAGATATCAGGCATGTACAAAGAAAGCGAAAAGCAATTCTATTTTCTTATGACCGATGAGATAAAACAAGTCCAGGATTTCCATCTAAATCCGGGTGTCCTTAATTTCTTCAAGTTCCCTTCTGAGAAGTAACTCTATAGACTCTCATTTCGATTTCAGAAACCAGCTGACGACAGGGACGTAATGGGGGAGGTGGCAAGGACTCATGAGGCCATACAGTACGTCGGCATGAATCCTGAAAACCGTTTTTCATTTACTGGCGTTAGCGTATCTCTTATAGTCAACTGCAACCCTGGACTAATTTGGGTATCATTCTGTCCACAGAATTTTGGATAAATCAATTGCCACTCTACAGATGGAGCTGGCAGCGAAGCGCAGCACCAATGAGTTAATTGGGGGAAGTGCAGATGCCATCAGCAAGCAGAAGAAAAAGGCTTTTGTTGTGATTGGGATCAACACCGCCTTCAGTAGCAGGAAGCGTCGGGATTCTGTCAGGCAGACCTGGATGCCTCAAGGTTCATATTCTGCTGTCCAATATGACTTTCTACTTTTGTTTAGTGTGTTCCTTTTTCCTAGGCTCCTAGCTACAAGCATAGTTGAGGAATCTCCATTTTGTCTGACTCTTATTTCTGCCGTACAGTGCTTGCTGTACCTTGCTTATAAAACACTTTGACTAACTCTGCTATTTATCAGGTGAGGACCTCAAGAAACTGGATGAAAAAGGAATCATCATTCGATTTACGATAGGGCACAGGTAGGATTAATTGCATTGTCATCTTTCACAACTTCAAACAAATATTCTCAGGATATCTCTGTAGGAAGATGTTCTTATTTAGTAAAAAGAAAAGATCAGAACCTCAATTTTGTGTCTGCAAGAATTTGACATGACAATTCATTTAATTCAAATTTCTTAAAGGAAACTCATATCACAGCCTTTTGATGCCTTCTGCTGATGTGTTGGAGCTGTATAAATTTGGTACAAAAGCAGATATCATCCTCTCATTACTAACTTACAGAAAAAGTTTCTGCACCGCTTCTTATAACCAAAATATTGTGAAAGGGGCTTCAATCCAATGGTTGAGGCTCTGAGTAGCATCTCCTCAAGTCTCGAGTTCGATTCCCGTTGGAAGCGAATTTCGGGATTTGAGGTTAAAAAAATCCCCTCGCCCTCCCAGTGCCAAAGCACACGGTAAAAACTCGCGCCACAGCTCACAGGCCAGCTGAGTCCCGGTGTATGATCTGGAAGTGGGGTTCGGGGGTTTTCTCGACCTGCGTGAGAAGGTCTTCTTCTTACAAAAAAGCCCAGGGGCCGTCATACTCCCTGCAGGTCGAGTTTTTTTTATAACCAAAATATTGAGAAAGGCAAATAAAGCCTACACTTGGCAAATGGTCATTTTCAAATAATTCTAGCTGATGTATGTATCTAAAACAGTCATTGGCTTAAGTATTAACTTGTATTTATATGTTACATGCTACAGTGCTACATCAAACAATGTCCTTGACAAGGCAATAGATGCAGAGGATGAAATCCATCGCGACTTTCTGAGGCTGGTATGGTCTGTTTTGTCCTTCCTGCTGGACGGCAATTATCCAAATGTGTTCTCTGACCCTGATAGGGGACTGTCTTTCAGACTAAAATTGTTCTGATGCTACCACATACTCATGTAGGACCATGTTGAGGGGTATCACAAGCTATCTGCAAAAACCAAGATATTCTTCTCCACTGCCGTGTCTTTATGGGATGCTGACTTCTATGTTAAGGTGGACGATGATGTTCATGTGAACCTAGGTACTCCTCAATATGTACCTACAATTATCAACCATTATGGAGATACTTTTTGATTAATAATTAAGTGTTTAAAATATGCAGGAATGCTCATCACGACCCTTAGTCGGCATAAACTGAAACCATGGGTCTATATTGGTTGCATGAAGTCAGGACCGGTCCTTTCTGACAAGTAATTTCTTCTGAAAACTGCATCTCTACGTTTCAAACACATGGAACTCTATAAGTATTGAAATTCCATTGTATTGCCTCCTCTCATCAGGAATGCGAAATATCACGAGCCCGAGTTCTGGAAGTTCGGAGAAGATGGGAACAAGTACTTCCGCCATGCCACCGGGCAGATATATGCCATATCAAAGGATCTTGCCACCTACATCTCGATCAACCAGTAAGACTAGAAAATTGCTTTTCTCATTCAGATGCTTTTTTGTTTCTCTGATGCATCTATATTCATCATATCACCAGGCCAATATTGCACAAATATGCTAACGAAGATGTATCACTTGGCGCATGGTTTATCGGGCTAGATGTAGAGCACATCGATGACAGAGACATGTGCTGTGGCACACCACCGGGTGAGTCGTTCGTTTAGTTGTTCTGTATACCGTCCACCATTCCTGAATATCATAATGGCACTTCTAACCTGAAATTTCTGTCTGAAATGGGCTCTCAGACTGCGAGTGGAAGGCGCAAGCAGGCAATGTTTGTGTCGCATCATTCGACTGGAAGTGCAGTGGGGTCTGCAATCCAGTTGAGAGGCTAAAGTACGTGCACTCGAGATGCAGTGAAGGAGACGATGCGATTTGGAGTGTCTCATTCTGACAAATAGGGGTTCACAGATTGAGAGAGAGTATTGACTGTGAGGCTGCATTCAGGTATATACGGTATGCGGATCATAGCTGCCTCCTGTTCCTTCGTGGAAGACTAGCTCACCTTACATGAGATCAGAACGGATAGGAAGGGGATACGAAAACCAGGAAATCTTACGAAGAATTGAGAAATAGGAGGATGGTACCACATGGATACACCAGTTTACTTTTTGTACCTTCTATTTTCCTTTTGTTGAGAGAGAGAGGTGATACAGCCATACGGCCAGGTCTGTTGTGTTTTGGTCAGTGCAGAACACAGAATCTCACATTCGATTACTTCAATTACTATCTCGTTTGAGAATCAATAATTGCCTCGGTGGTGTCATGTACTTATTTCAATCAGCAGTACAGATCAGAAGAGATGCTTGGTCTACCTGCAGTGCTGAACGTTTCAGTACTTCAAACAGGATGGCAGGCAATCAAGAATTAAGCCAATACAGAGAAAACACAAAGTTCACTGGAATATTTACGTTACCAAACAATGACATGACTGTGTAAGGAAAACCCATTACATAATCTTACAGGAACACATCGAACTTGAAACATGTCACAACACGTTGGATCATTGCTCCACAATAACCCATTATATAAAATTAGTATTATGTATAGACTATGAAAAAGTTTTATTTTTTTATATTTATTAGATCTAGATCTAAGGGTCAAAAGTGTTGATTGAAAGAGACCCCTATTTTCAATCGACTAAAAATTAGACACTCCCATAATAATAAGCAGCGAGTAGTACGATGTCCAAACTTAAATCGAGACCATAACGTGACTGTTTAAGGAAACCCATAACATAATTTTACACAAACAAACATGTCACAACACGAACTAGAAACATAATAAGCAGCTAGTACGATCTCCAAACTTAAATTGATACCCAAATCGTTGCTCCACGAGCTAGAGCACCGAACAGACATCCATTTAAATCGACGACCGCCTTATTCCAGGATCACTATACTGGAACTGGATCACTGATCAAACTGCACGCAGCACTCTCTCCCGGTGAACAGCTTCATGAGATCGCTTCATGACCCAGACGTCGTCGTCGTCGAGCTCCCAGTTACAGAGCTTCAGGATGTTGTACTCCAGCGTGTCGAGGAAGTGGAGGCGGCCTTGAGACAGGCCGACGAACCCCGGCTCGGGTCCGCCGAGGAAGCCGTCGTCCTCGGGGCTCGACGGCTTGCGGGATGTCTTCCACGAGTTGCCGTCGCCGTCGACGGACACGATCACGGGCTCGATGGGGGTCATGTGGAGCGCGCCGCGGAGATGGCCAGGGCGGCGAACCCATTCGAGCTCGGTGGCGCCCCGCGAGATGGGTTCGGGGCAGCGTGGCAAGCTCGCTCGCCCGACGAGGCCGACCACCGTCGGGTGCGACGGCCGGCATGGACCATGTGTTGGAGCATGGCCAGGGCGACGCGCCCATGGGAAGAGGAAGGCGACGAGGAGGGAGGCGAGCCCGGAGAGGAGAACACGGGGAAGAAGAGGCGTGGTGGCCCGCGTCGGCGCCGCCCCTCCTGCCCCCGACGCCGCCCCCACTCATGCCCGCTTGCGCCCAGCGCCGCCGCCCCTCCCGCCCCTGGTGCCGCTCACGCCCACGCCTGCCGCCGCCCTCGGTCCGTGCTCCGTCCCCAGCGAGCGGCGGCGGCGGCTTAAATCGATTGGCTGGAGGAGAAAGAAAGAAGAGAGAGAGAGAAAGAAAGAAAAAGCAAAAGAGAAAAACAAATATAAAAATAGGACTTACTTGTGGAAGGTTGAACAGGAGGCTCTCAAAATTTATGTTTGAAGGATAAGATTTCGAAGTCCATACGAAATAAGAGATTAAATAGAAACTATAAATTTTTTTACTTGATATGTAAATTATAAAGTAAAAATAGCAAGATCTCAACACTGTTGGGTGCCATTGTCGCCGTCGTCAAGGGTTAGGGTTGCAGGTGAACAATGACGTTTTGTAAAACCAGAAACAAGGTCGAGAGTAATTTTATCTCGCTCATATTCAAAGAGGTTTCTTGATGGGAGCAGGGGATAGGGCAGAATTACGAAAGGTAACACCGAGTGATACCACCAAAACGTGTGTGGACATCAAAGGCTGATGGAAGCTTCCTACCAAACTTATTAAGGAGTGTAGAGAAGACAGCTCAAAGCCCGGTCAAACTAACTCAACCCACCTAGATCACTCATATGAACACTGGCCTTCTTGCTCCTGGCTCCTGCCGCTCTTCCAACAACCATCCGCAGTGTTAACAGGTTTGTTGAACAAAAAAAATCCTAACTAATGATAATATGATGAAAAGAAAATGGCAAGGTGATCGTAGTAGTATTTCTTTTACTCGGAACATGAAATAATTGCCGGTGGGAGGAGGTAGTAGAGTAGTGTGTGGATGCGCGAATACGGGGACGGTACATTAATGCTGAAATGCAGACCTGCCCCCGGAGTAAGAAAAGGTTCTGCAGCGCGCGGCGCGGCACGCGGACCCTAGGATCGGACTCGGACGGGAGGGGACGGTTGTTGTAGGTTGTAGCGCGGCGCTCCACGGCACGCCTCCTACGGTTGGACGGGACGGGACGGGACGGTTGTTATAGGTTGTTGTAGCGCTGCGCGGCAACGCGGCTCCTACGACCGGACGGGACGGCGGCCCCATCAGGTATCAGGTACCGAGCAGTCCGTTGAATGTTCACTTGCTGCCTCCCTATCAGGGGTACAGGACCTGAGGAGCACAGATGACCGCGTGCGAAGGCTGTAGCGGCAGCATCGAGGAGAATACGAGGCACTGATGCAGTATACGCTCGTTTGGAGGTGATAGATGCTCGGTGTTACCCTTCGTAATTCTGCCTCGTATTCTCCTACAGTACAAATATCTAAATTAGCGAATGGCTTGTAGGCAAGATTTTCTCATCATGATACTTGTTAGTATTACACCTTTTTTCTATATATAAAAGGTGCGCATGCATTTTGAAAATTAAACTCTACAACATTTGACTACAAGCCATTGCGTTATGCATTTTGAAAATTAAACTCTACACATTCATGGCCAAAAATGTTGCGATGCGTTTTAGAGACTACAATTTTTAGAAAACAAGTTTTTAAATTTTGGAGGCTTTTTACCATCACTTTATTTTCCCGTTGTGATTTTACCTCTGAATTTGTGTTTTTGTAATTTTACCATTACTTTTTTGAACTGACCAATTATTTTACCATGAGTCTGTTATGTACCGTTTGACAGTGTTAACTGATGAGGGAAAAGACCAAGTTGCCCTTTTGTGATTTTACCATGAACTCATATACTGTATAACCGATCGAGTATGTTAGGGAACCTTCGGCTGCAGCGAGCGTTCTTTCCCACTGATTTCTTCTTCCGCATCGACCCGACCAATAAAAATCCCAATTCCAAGTTGATTGATTGACCGAGCAAAGTAGTCGTCTTCTCCCTTCCGCCGTTGCCCTAACCCTAGCAGCTCGATTCCCGATGAAGAAGATCTTCGGCGTCAAGAAAAACACCCGCCACCCTCCCTCCATAACTCACAAGCCCGCCACACCGTGCGCTGGCCTAGCCCGCCCTACGCCGCTGCCTCCGCCGCACGCTCGCCTGGCCCGCCCTGCACTGCCTCCGCCACGTGCTCGCCTGGCCCGCTGCTCCCAGCGCCGCGCACGCGCCGAGTCGAACGCCCAGCAGCCATCGCCGCCGCCGCCTGCTGCTGCTAGGGTTAGGGCAGCGAGGCTTTCATGACGGGTGAGGAAGAACATAGATGTGAGGGAAGTGGGAAAAAACGAAGAGGTGCTCAGGGGTAGTTTGGTCACTCTGTGTTCTTCTTTTTTATTTTTAATCGTTTAATTCCTAGCACCTCACGAGAGAGTCCAACCTATGGTAGACGGCAGGTTCAATAAAAAAAAAGTGATGGTAAAAACGCAAAAACATAGATTCAAGGTTAAAATTGCAATTGACCCTAGAAATGATGGTAAAAACATAATTTTCCCAAACTTAAAAGAGTGCATAAGTCTTGTAGAAAAATGGACAATGGATTGTCTATCTTTTCTTTTCTTTTGTATGTTCATAGTTGTAATAACATACATAATAAACAGTTATATGCAGTGAATGTTTTGTTTTCCTGCCACACGAAATGCTCGACAATGTCCTGATAGCATGTTGAATAATAAATTTGGTCGAATGGATGATTGTACTACTAAGCCCTCATGTGCATATTATATAGTAGTACATTTATTCAGTGGACAAGATTTTTTTTTAAAGATAAGGTAAGTCGGAATTATATAATATTAATCTACTAAATGTAAAGATATCCTAAAATACTTTAACAAGTTGATGTGAACGTTGTTACGCTCGCCCTAGGAAATGACATCTTTTTTCCTTCGCTTTTTTCTTTTCACTGCATGGTGGGACTGGGAACCGAATACCCCCATATTGATCAATGCAGAGCGTAGTCGTGGAGCCAACAACATAGGAGTCAATGAAGCTAATCGACAAAGGGTGAACAATAAAAGGCACTTCTTGCATTGGGTGTTTTCCTAAACAAGGAAGCAAGAACCAAAAGCTGCTCTTGTCCACATAACAGTATCAATTCATTTTGATTTGAAGATGAAACAAGGAACAATTGCGTGATTGACCCTATTTTTGTTTTCAATTGTGTAATTGACCTTGTTTTTTTACGTTTTGCATGGTCAGCCTCTATTTTTTTCAAACTGAAGAAGCTGATTGATCTTAATATGTCATGAGCGTTTGACGGTGTTAGACCCAAGCTAGATGAATGATCTTATTTTAAATACCAAAGTATCAATATTGTTTTGATGATTTAGCAACAGTTTTACAAAATGTCAGCAGCATTTGGATACATTTTTACAAAGTTTTGACTGAAATTTGAATTTTTCAAAGTTTCAGCAACACTTTCCAACAAGTTAAATATATAGATGATTGCAAGCAACATGAAGATTCTGACCTGCAAGGTTCTATTGGCAAAAAGTACACGGCTCCTGCGGTCTCAACCTGTCGAACGCTCATTGGTCGGACTGTTCCACGACCGGGGAGAGACTGGTAAAGGTAGCGTGGGTACCCTACAGCTTATCACGACAGCGTGGGTTGGCATCCACGACCCGGGAGAGACTGGTAAGGGTTGGCATTTTGACCCCTGGTCTAGCCGTACCCACCAATAGTTTAACATCCTTACACTCCGCACTGAACCCGTTCTCGCATTTCCTGTTAGCTTGAAGGGTAGTAGAAGCTTTGCGTGAAATTTTTCGGAGGGGAGAGGGGAAGCGAATCAAGAAGGCGTGCAAGATTTTGGTCCTTCTCAAGAAGGCGTACGAGATCTCCTTCCTCCACGACAAGGAGATTGCACCGTCGTCTTCTCGTCGTACCCCGCGCAGCAGGTGTTGCCGTGTTGGAAGAACAGGAGCACGTAGAAAGACTGGAGCAGAGGCAGAAGAGCAAGACACTGGTCGCCTACTTCAGCACCTGCTAGTAGGATCTCCGTGTCTTCGTCCTCCCGATCCAACCACACGAGCTGAGAAGGTACGCACTTTCTTTTTGCCGCAATAATTCCGTTCGTATCCATGTAGGATGAAGTAGCGGGGAGTGTCGATCTTCCGGGATCTGACTTTGGGTGCTCCCCAGGTAGTTGCTGTAGATTTTGGAAGGGTTTTTGTGCTTGTGGTGGTGGGGGCTTTATTGCGCTTTTGGATCTGGTTGAGATCGGCCAGATCTGCAGGGAGGGATTAGAGCATAAAGTGGAAGGACAAGAATCATGCTAGTAGATTTTCTTTTCTTGATTTTTTTTCTGGAATTGGACTGTCGTTTCTTGAGGGAAATACTGACACAATAATTATCCCACAGTATTTGTCTGTTTATATACAGATCGGCTTAATTTGCTGATTGATAGGGTAAAAATACAGTGATTGTTTGTCTACAGCCATGTTTAAGTAGAATACCAATCATATATTGGACTTATATGTAAATTAAGTATTTTCTGTCTTGAAAAAAATATGTGATTCAACAATCTATGAGATACATTTCGTGCCTTCTTAGTGGAATGTCATAGACATGTCATACAATAAGCATTATTCAAAAAATAATAGTAATTTATTAAACAACTAGACATCAGACATGGATTTATTCTGTTATTACATGGGTCAATATTTTAAAGTAATAAACCATGCAACGTGTCCATACTTATGTAGATATCTCAACTTGTTACAGTAACCACAGCTTCCTCCATATGGCAAGTGGTGATCGAACCATTTGAACCATTCCACAAGCTGTACCTCAACATTCGATCCTATAATTGAGTCTGCCAATGCTCCATGCATGTTTACTTATGTTACTAATTAATTACACCAATGTGATTGTAGAAGCTAAGTCAAGTTCAGTGTTTTCCTAAAGAATACCCTCTCCTAAATAGGGTTAAACGACGTGTACATATGATATGTAAATGATATACATGAGTATATGACCTAAGCGTGCAGTTTAGGGTCTAATCTTTGCAGTACACATCTGACATGTTACAAGGTCCAAATTGATCAAAACTAGGATAACATTCTACATGACACACTATATGGGGTCTATGGGGCGTTCTGTTAGAACTGAGAGGTGTGTGAGTGATAGTCAGCTTCTTCAATTGAGATGAACATCAACTTCTTTGGTCTCATATATCAAGAGAACCGGAGGCTAGAGGAAGCCATTAACAACCAATATAATTGTGCAGCCCGTCAGTGCAAGTTGCCACCAACAATAATGACTGATGATTTTTCATTGAAGCCACTGGTCTGTCTTGAAGTAGAGAAAGAAGCGTTCTAAAAAAAAGTAGAGAACAAAAGATTGTGAGGAGGAAGAGGAGTAAGTGAAACGCTCCCGTAGCCCTCCCAAATCTCCTTGCCCACCTTGTCTCTGAGAAGCTCTCTCGTGAGAACTTCTAACTGTGGCAGACGCAAGTTCTCCCTGCTATTCATGGAGCCCAACTTATCGGTATCTGTCAGTGTATCGGGAAACGGGTTCCCCCAACCGCCTGTGGGTTGGCTCCACCGGCCCATGACTAAGAAGACGGGAAACATGATTGAGCCAAACGAACGGCCCATCGGAGGAAGCGTGAGCATAGGCCGAGGCGCACTGCTATTAGCCGCCAACCACCCGAGTTAATGCAGATACTCGAGTGCCTATGGCCGGACAGGCGCGACGGGACAGGCCACAGGCTATGGTGATTAGGATCTTTAACCGGATTTGCTCACCTCCACGTGGTTGACTTGTCGACCCGGCCGTCCGGGCCCCGAGTTGACACAACCCCTTCCCCTTTGGTCTATAAAAAGGGGGAGGTGGGCACCTTGTAAAGCAGAGAAAAACAAGAATACACTCAAACAAGCAGGACGCAGGGTGTTACACTTCCGAGTGGCCCGAATCTGGGTAAATCCTCGTGTTCCACTCTCCTTCTTCCTCCTTCGACATCCGACAAAGCCCGAATCCGAGTGTCCCTGCAACCTCTCATCAAGGACGGCTGCATAGGCCCCCATTTGAAGGCGTTTCCATACACCGACAATATCTTTTAGGGCAAGGAGTCGGCATCGACGGTCACGATTGAAGAAGAAGATGGTGATAAGGGTAAGAAAATCATCGTCAACATAGCGTACACGCTGTGGCTCGCCCGGGACCAACATCTTCTGGGGTACATTAACTCCACGTTGTCTCAAGAAGTTCTTGTGTAGGTGGCACGTCTCACTTCTTCCTTTGAGGTATGGACTCACATTTCAATCCATGTTTTCATCCCACTCTTGCTCGTAGATTATTGATCTTCGCCAGCAGCTTGCGTTAGTCACAAAGGAGATCTCTCCTACGCGACCTTCTTCAAGATGATAGGGGTGCCAATGACATGTTGTCGCTGGCAAGAAGGTTCACACTGAAGATCATGTGGCGTACATTTATGTTGGCTTTAACAGGGATTTCAATCTCTTTGATGAGTCCAACTGCCGACAAGAGTTCATCACGCCAAGCGAGTTCTATGCTCAGCTTCGAGGCTCACATGGAGGCTCAGAAGCACTATCATCAGCAACCCATGCCCCTCGCCATCAACACTGCTTCCCGTGGCCATTGAGGTGGTGGTTATGTTGGCTGCCATGATGGTCGTTGTGGCGACTTCTCCAGTCATGGCAAGGATGGTCGCCCTGAGCTTGTCTGCCAGATCTTTGCATAAGATCTGGCCACAAAGAAGCATTTTAATGCTAGCTTCACCAATAAAGAACAATTTGCACCGCCTCTTCGTAGGACATCGACACCAACTAGTACAATGACACTGGCGCCATCGAGCACATCACCGCTGATCTGGACAAGCTGACAACCAAGGAACGCTACACTGACAGCAAACAGGTTCATGTTGCAAATGGTTTAGGTATGGGTATATGCCACCGCGGGACCGACCTCGTCCCTCATTCTAGAGTCCGTCTCCCTGGACCTTATGGAGGAGCTGTTGGCGACGTTCCAATCTCTGTTTGTTGCCCCGGACGGCCTGCCCCCTGGCTCATCAGTGGACCCATCGCATTCGCTGAAGCCTGAGGCCGATTCCATCATTGTGTGGCCTTACCGATATGCACACCTTCAAAAGGCCGAGTTGGAGCGCCAGTGCAAAGAGATGCTATGCCTAGGAGTAATCCATCTGAGCACCTGCGTTCTCAACACCGGTCCTACTAGTCAAGAAACAAGATGGCTCCTGGTGCTTATGCGCGTTGACTACCGAGCCCTCAACAACAACACCATCAAGGATTAATTCCCCATCCCAATTGTGGAGGAGCTGCTGGACGAGCTGCATGACGCCCGATTCTTCACAAAGCTTGACCTTCGTTCAGGCTACCACCTGGTCCTCATGCACCCGGACGACATTGAGAAGACCGTGTTCCGCACACACCAAGGCCTCTTCGAGTTCTTGGTCATGCCCTTCGGTTTGACAAATGCACCGGCAACATTTCAAGCACTCATGAATGATGTGCTCATGTCCTACTTGCGCCGGTTTGTCCTCGTATTTTTTGATGATATCCTAGTCTACAACCCTTTCTAGTCTGAGCACCTCCGCCATGTCCGCAAGGTGCTCTCGAAGCTGCAGGAACACCAATTGTACTTGAAGCGCTCCAAGTGCTTCTTCAGAGCTGCTTCCATCGCCTACCTCGGCTATGTCATCTCAGCTACTGCGGTGGCCATGGACGAGACCAAGGTGCAGGCTGTGCTCTTGTGGCCAATGCCCACAATGGTTTGGGTGGTACGCGCATTCTTGGGGCTCGCAGGCTACTACCGCCACTTCATCTGCAACTATGGGGCCATTGTGGAGCCCCTCACCAAGCTCATTTGCAAGGACAACTCTTGCTGATTTTCGGAGGCGGAAGCGACATTTTGAGCATTGCAGCAGGCGTTAACTTCAGCACCGATGCTGTAGCTTCTGGACTTCGCGCAAGACTTCATCATGGAGTGTGATGCCTTCGGCTCGGGCATCAGCGCGGTGCTCCGCCAAGGCGCTGGCCCGGTGGCTCTCTTCAACCGTCAGATCGCAGCCTGACATGCCAAGCTGGCGGCATACAAGCATGAGATCATGGGCCTGGTGCAAGCCGTACGCCATTAGAGGCTGTACCTATGGGGCCATGTGTTCGTTATGCGCACAGACCACTACAGCCTCAAGTTCTTGCTGGACCAACGCCTCTCCACAATTCCTCAACACCAATGGGCCAGCAAGTTGCTTGGGTTTGATTTTAGGGTCGATTACAAGCCGGGCGCATCAAATGTGGTGGCCGACGTGCTCTCACGTAGGGACACCAAGGAGGCAGTGACTCTCACGGCATTGTCGCCCTGTCCTTCATGCTCTTTGACTGACTTCACATGGAGAACACCTCTGAACCGTCCCTGCTCGACCCGTAGGCCGAGATCATTACGGGTGCATGATCGGACAAGTGGCGCGTCATCAATGGGTTGGTGACGGTTGATGACCGCGTCTACATTGCACCGACGTCCCTGATTGTGTAGGTGGTCCTGGCTGCAACACTTGGCTCAAGACATGAGGGTGTCCAAAAGACCTTGCACCATCTCCAAGCTGACTTCCACATCTCAGGCGCCCGGGGCGCTGTCTAGGATTTTGTCCGTTCCTTCACCACTTGCCAGCGGAACGAAAGTGAGCACCTTCACCCGGCAGGGCTGCTACAATCCCTGCAAGTGCTATCGGCAGTCTAGGCAGCTATGGCAATGGACTTCATCGAGGGCTTCCCACATATCAATGGGAAGTCCGTCATCTTGACTCTGGTCAACCGCTTCTCCAAGTATGCGCACTTCATACCATTGGGCCACCCCTACACCACCACGTCGGTGGCCGTGCCTTCTTTGTCGATATTGTATGTCTTCACGGCATTCCGAGCTCCATCATCAATGATCGGCAACCGGTCTTCACAAGCAATTTTTGGCAAGAACTATTTTGGCTGGCAAGAGTCAAGTTGCACATGTCCTCTACTTTTCTTCCACAGTCTGATGGGCAATCAGAGGCGGCAAACAAGATAATCACAATGTACTTTCACTGCTTATTGAGAGATAGCCCTCGACAATGGCTACATTGGCTCCCTTGGGCGGAGTTCTGCTACAACTCGGTGTTCCAGGAGTCCTTGCGCACATCACCCTTTCGGGTGGTTTATGGTCGAGATCCGCCCTTAGTGTGCGCCTATGTACCAGGTCAGGCATGCCTGCCAGTGGTGCATTGGCAATTGGCAGACCACGATCAGTTCCTGGTGGAAATTCGAGGCCACCTGGAATAGGCTCAACAGCGGTACAAGGCGTTCTATGATTGCAAGCACTGGGAAGTCGAGTTCTTGGTTGGACAGCGGGTCTGGCTGTGTCTCCTCAATCGATCAATGGCTTCACTAGACATCTGTGGCCGCGGGAAGCATGCCCCCAAGTTCTATGGGGCGTTTCAGGTGCGCGAATGCATTGGCGATGTCGCCTACTGTCTCCAGTTGCTGGCCGGTGTGAAGCTGCATGATGTGTTTCATGTTGGCCTGCTAAAACCGTTCCATGGCGACCCCCCCCCCCCCCCCCCCCCACTCCCGGGGCTCTGCCTCCGACTCGCCATGGTCGCGTGCGCCTGACTCCAGCGGAAGTAATCAAGAGTCGGTTTGCCTGTGGCAACCACAAACTTATTGGTGCACTGGAAAGGTCAGTCGGCGGCAGATGCTACTTGGGTACCCTTGGACGAATTTCGTCATCTATACCCTGCCTTCCAACTCGAGGATGAGCTGATTGTCCAGGGGAGAGATGTCATGTGGGGACTGCAGTATCAACGGCAATCAAAGAAGTAGGGAAAGGCGACGACAGGTTAGGCAACTCGCACACAAGGAATAAAAGGTCCGAGAGCAGTTTTGATTCACTTCCTAAATTGTAGGCAATAAGTTGTAAGACTCCTCTATCCATATAAACAAAGTTACGGCAGGTCTTTGAAGGCATCGAATATTTTGTTAGGGTTAGCTCCTCTACCGCCATTGCCTCGACGGTGCAGCGCTACAATGGCTTAGCCACGCCGGTGAGGTCCAGGGCCATGGCCGATCACCTCCTTTGAATACAATCTTCATCGTGACATTCCCACAAACCTATCTGCTTGCTGTCTTCAACCCCCACATGCTAGTCTTTTGGTTGAGGTATCTCAAAACCTTGATTGAAGCTTCACTTGGGCCTATGGTTTGACATGCTCATTGTGACCTAGGCTAGCGGCAGGGACTCGTGTATGGGACAAGCCGAACCGCACTCCAATATTGGAAAAAGATGCCAGGTACCATTTTTCATAAGAGCACAATATGCATCATCAATAGCTTATATCCATCTAGGATCTAGTAAAGCATTACGAAGATTGCGTAGTTCATCAGATGAGCAGAGCAAGACATTACGAACAATGCCATCAATGCGAACAAGAGATTTGCAAAGTCTATGGCTGAGCCTGGTGCGAGAACGACTAGCTGAAGGCAAAGTAGCAGCTGCGATATGGGAGGCCATGGATTCAGAAGGCACACCAGAACCAAGTCCAATAGCAGGCAGTAAAGGATGGACTCTTTAGCTGCCACAGAGCTGTGATGTCGGTGCAGAAAGCGACACCAGTTTGAAACACCGGATCATTCTTTGGAAGAAAATGTGGTTGTCAATCGAGGCCGGCCAGGTGTACCGCGCACCAGAGGCAAGTGATACGAGGTAGATCATGTCACTGGATCAAGAGCGAGTTCCATGCCAGGATCCTATGTGCACAGCAAGATTATGGATGGAGTAACAACACAAGGAACAAGGCGCATCATCATATCTTGTGACATTCGTGGTATAATAATGATTAAACTGTCCTGCACAGAAATTGTTAGAATATATTTGGTAACCTACATATTATGTATTGTAGACTACCATATATCTCGAGAAGCGTCTTATCTCTAAATCTTATACTCACATATATATATCGATCGAGAGGCACAATGCAATACAACCTACACATCAAATTAGAGCAAAACCAATTCTTTCTTCTGTTGTCCACCCTCCCAAACCCTAGACATTGTTAGCTTCCTTACCGAGCACCTCCGGGAGATCGATCTCAAATATCTCACTGGGGCAGCGCCCTAATTTTTCCACAGTTCGTTTGAACTGCCGTCATCCTAGTTGGGTCAAGCATAGTCAAAACTCTCTATTACGACTGAGGGTCCTCATCCGGGAGGAGCAGGCTGCACATCATCGACATGTCATCATGAATGAGCCACCATCATCTTCTAGCGGGTTGTCATGACGACTTCACCTCGTCGGATTGTTGCCTATGTGTCAGTTAGGCCTTGTCGCCAGATTGATCACCCAAGTAGATCTAGGTTGCCTCATGGAGGAGCCATCAGGATCTCATCTGATTGATTTATTTTCGTGACGCCAATAGAGAAATTGTCTATTCAACGTGCCAACACTTGTGCAGGGACTGTCGAGCCCATCATAACAAAATTCCCCATGTGCACCAACCTCCATGATTCATTTTTTTTTGTTTTCATATTGTGGTTGATCACGGCCTAACAAAAGAAAAGGTAGGCAACATGCTACGGGTAACTAAAGATCTTCGAGTAGATGTTTCAACTCTTGATGCTATCCATTTATTTTTACCCGATCAGTGATTGGAATTGTGTTGCCCCTTGCCATCGACATTACAAGCCTCTTCACCGACATCGACATTGACTCCTTCGGTGACTCTTCATCATCAACACGTGTAGGCCAACCACATGACGCACCGGCCATCCTTGACGAACGCTAATATGAGGCGCTGAAATACCACATCAGAGGGCCAAGAGATTCCAACCACTGGATGCCCAACACCATGTCATAGGAGCAAAGTGTCAGGCTGTAGCACACAATGCAGAATGGCTCGCCGCCTACTGCGAAATCCAAGGCGTCGCAACGCCTGGATCTCGCTATACGATCTCCATTGGCCATCGTGAATTGGAGGCCCCTGCGCACATTCGCCTCAGTGTCGATGAAGTTGTGTGGAACCCGAGTCCAGCTGGGCCATGAGGACGCAGCCAACGACCTCAACAGCACTTGCATGGTGTGCACATGTCGTGGGTGGATGCTAGTGAGGGCAGCCACGAAGATCGTGGGGTCGCCGTCGGCCTCCTCCGTCAGAACCGTGTCATCGCTGAGGACCTCAATGACGAAGAGTTGTTTGCAGTCCTTCTTGTGACTCAGCACGAACTTATCATTGCAGTGGAAACACATGCCCTTGAGCCGACATTCAGTGATCTCCGCCGGGGACAACTTATTGGTCGGCCACGTCTTGCTGCTATGCGTCGTCGAGCCACCCATGGCTGCTTGTGCTGAGGCCATCGAGGCTTTGGAGGAGGAGCGCGCTAACGGGCGATTGGGTGGCGGCTCGGCCACGAGGAGGCCCTGCTTGTATGCGCGAGCGTACATGATGGCATCATCTAGGGTCGTTGGACTTTGAAGGGCGATGTCGGTCCAGAGGGACTGGCCCAACCCGGACGTGAAAAGTGGGATCTGTTGGCGCTCACAAAGATCTTCATTACGGCAAGCCAGCATAGCAAAACGGGAGCAATAGTCATCGACCGACCCGTCGCGGCACAGTTGGGCAAGCTCGCCATATGGGCTGTCCGTGAATGGGGGCCCGAAGAAGGTTTTAACAAGCTGAACAAAATGCCGCCAATCCGGTGGGCTGCATTTGAGCTCGAGGCGGTGGTACCATAGCTGCGCGTCATCAAGCAGGTGGAACGACGTGAGGGCCACCTTCCAATTGTCCGGTGTGCGGTGCACCCTGAAGAACTGGTCACACCGGCTGAGCCAGGCCTGTGGGTCACCACGCTTGTCAAACTTCGGGAACTCAAGCTTGTGATAGCTAGGGTTGATGTTCTCCCGTTCGGCATCCTGGCGTGGCAACGACGGTGGTGGTAGTGGGTTGTCACGATGATGCGGTTGCGGTCCAGTGTCGGAGTGCTGGCCACTCCCATCTGGCGGGGTTCCTTTCGCCAAGTCAGAGGGGTTGGCTTGATCAAATTCCAGGCGGGCAAGGGTAAGGTTCAACGCCGCCTGTTGCTGCGTTTGATCGGACACCTTCTCCAGTCCCTCGAATCGATCAAACAGGATGACTAGTGGGCACACGATCTCTTCAATAGTGGAGAAGTGTCAGGCAAGATCAGCTATCACAATCTCGCATGTCTTTGACGTCCCCATACCAGCACTTGCTTCGGCGACTGGCATGGTGGGTGACGCCTGGATAGCTGATACCAGATTGTCACGGGTTGGAGGTTGAACACTGTGAGCAGATAGGTTTGTGGGAATGTCACGACAGAGATTGTATTCAAAGGAGGTGATCGGACACGGCCTTGGACCTCGCTAGCGCGGCTGAGCGTTTGCAGCGCCGCACCGTTGAAGCAAGGGTGGTATAGGGGCTAACCCTAACAAAACACTCGATGCCCTCAAAGACCTGTTGTACCTCTACTTATGTAGACAGAAGAGGCTTACAACTTAGAGCATCTCCAGTGGGGCATACAAATTTGGGCCCCTAAATCCCAATTTGCAAGCCCACATGCAAAATTTGGGAACCCAAATTTGCAGCCAACTCTAGTGGGAGCCTGCATATTTGCTCCTATTTACCGTGAGACCCACTGTCAGGACAAAAACAAATTATTTTTTCTCCAGATGCGTAGCCGTCCCGCATGCGTGATGTGTCACTGTGGCCGACACCGCTGCCCCGCGCCCGCCCTCCGCCCGACCTGAGTGCCGCCCGCCGGCCTAGGTGTCGTCGTCGAGATTCACCATGGGCGGTGCTGGATCTTTCCGCTAGAGCTTCGCTGTCACGGGTGCTCCTAGCGTCGCCGCGCCTGCCCTTGAAGCCACTGTGTGCCCGTGCCTGGACCTCTCGGCCGGCACTGGTGGAGCTTGCATCAACGGACGCCACCACTGGATGAGGAGTCCCTACCCTACAAGCCCAACAATCGGCGACATGTGCGGACCATGGCGAGGAGGACGTGGTCGCCGCTGGACTGATAGATCCGGCCCAGGTGGGGTGGAATGAAGCCCGACACACCGATCTGGATTCCCTGAATCTCGTAATCTTAGCACCACAACTCCAGCCAAAAGCCCGACACACCGATCCGATTCTAGGTCCGTGACCCGAATCCGTAGTCTTAGCACCACAACTCCGGCGCCCCCACTCAGGGAAGGACCTAATCTCCCTAAAAGACTAGTCTGATAGGGGAAGGGTGGCTCTCCCTTTTAAGATGGCTTCCACCTCCCAAGCTAAGCAAGGTGGGATTATTCAGAAGTTCACACGGTCGTTGTCCCAGCGGGTAATAGTGAAGGATGTTCTCATCATTCTCCCCTTCTTAACAAGGGCCAAGCTCTGATACCAAATAATAGATCCGGCCTAGGTGGGGTGGAACAAAGCCCGACACACCGATCTGGATTCCCTGAATCCCGCAATCTTAGCATCACAACTCATGCCAAAAGCCCGACACACCGATCCAATTCTAGGTCCGCGACCCAAATCCGCAGTCTTAGCACCACAACTCCGGCGCCCCCACTCAGGGAAAGACCCAATCTCTCTAAAAGACTAGTCTGATAGGAGAAGGGTGACTCTCCCTTTTAAGGTGGCTTCCACCTCCCAAGCTAAGCAAGGTGGGATTATTCAGAGGCTCACATGGTCGCCGTTCCAGCGGGTAATAGTAGAGGATGTCCTCATCATGGACCATGGTGAGGAGGACATGGCCGACGCCGCCGGTGACCTCTTTTGCATTTTCCTTGTTGTGCCACCGGTGCATGCCACCGCCTCCAGCTCTGTTCGACGAGAGAAGAGAACAAGGCCAGCCTTCTAGCTCGCAAACGGAGGAGGAGGGGCCATCAGGAGGTGAGGGCATGGGCCGGCGGCGTTGTGGGGAAGCCCGCTGTAGGGAGGCTCAATCCAGCACCGTCGGTCCTCGATTCAACTCACGGCGCCTTGATTCATAGAGATCCGGCGGCCGGCGACACTCTCTGAGTGTCTGGCGGCGGGTCCGGGGCCCACCAGCGGCAGGGATGGGGCGGTGGCAGCGAGAGAGGTTCCAGGGAGGAGAGGGTCTCGAGGAAGAAGAAAGAAATGAAAGACAACAAAAAAATGGAAACAAAAGAAAAATAAGGAAAAACAAGTGGGATCCACGTTTGGGGGGGAGAGGGTTGCAAATTTAGAAGTCCGGAGAGGAAATTTGGGAGGACATGTAAAATGAGAGAGAGTTTAGCAGTGCCACTGGAGGTGCTGTTTTGAGCTAGACTCCTATATTTTAGTATAGGAGGCCAGTTAGCTACTCCCACTGGAGATGCTCTTATTGCCTATAATAGAGGAAGTGAATCAAAACTACTCTTGTGCCTTTTATTCCTTGTGCGCGAGTTGCCTAACCTGCTGCCGCCTTTTCCTGCTTCTTTGATCGCCGTTATATTGCAGTCCCACATGACATAACCCTTACACAGCCAGATATATCCTTTGCAGCAAATAAGGTTTGCCAATTTATAGATGCTAGATGCTCCTACAACTGTGCACTGGACTGCCGTCAAATGTATCCGGCGATATTTGAGCATACTTTCGTGATTGATGTTAAGACCCACCGAGTTTCTTCTTTTTTGGTCAGTGGCTTCTCTGAATGCGGTCTGTATCGGGTGCCTAGATGATCGTCGCTCTATTAGTGGATTTGGACCCAACCTAATCCCCTGGCGTGATCATGAACAGACTGTTGTTAGGATTCTGTAGATACGTTGGTTGGAGGCTGTTCTGATCTTTTGTAACCCTAACTTGTGTAGTGTGTACCAAGTGTATGTATTCTTGAGATCTGGGGTATATAAATCACAGGGCGGCACATCTAGATGCACGCCATTCAATCTATTCTCACATTGCTCGCATAGTAGTAATATTAGAAATACAACATATATATCATATGGCACCAGGGTGCTTCAAGGGTATGTTTTATTTTGATTGCACTAAATTAACATGAATTTTCTACTAGAGTATTATCTGTACTAAAGATATATTACAAGAATATTCAAGAACCCAAATTAATGCATATGTATTATTTAAAGTAACTTCCAAAATCAAAACATGTAAATAAATAGCATTTGTTTATCATCTTTATACAACTTAAAATAATAAACATGCATAAGCTGGGACCTGGTCGTAAATCTGTTCAATCAGTATCTATCAGTGATTTATCAATTCCTTGAGGAGTTTAGGCAAAATACCTTGATATATGAGCGTTTCCCTTTATTTTAGCGTGGACAATGTCAGCTTGGGCAGGCTCAGCTCGTTCATCTATCTTTTTTTATTGTTCTTTTCGTGGAAAAAACCCATCTTGTTATCTAACACACACTTCTGATTTTTATTTCTCTCAGTGTGTGGGTGAATCTCAAACCAGAAAAGAATGCCTCCAAGCAAGTTTGAGACTGCATCCCGTAATGCTCTTGCCTACCGCGGCGCCACCGTCACAATCATGCAAGGGGAGCTAGATGGGTCCAGGAAAGAGTTTCTTGGTACTGGATTTATCATCCGTAGAGATGGTGGGGGTTGTTTCGTTATGACATGTCATCACGTCATAAAAGAGTATTACAAGAAGTACCGCCATGTTTACGCTTTATGGCTCAGACTTCACGGAGCAGACCAGGACTTGAGAGGACGCGTACGCTATCGGGATCGTGACAGAGACTTGGCCGTAATCAGGATCCGGAATTTGCCACAGGGTGTAGTTCCTACTCCACTGAGATTCTCTTTTCGGAAGAACATTGGGAAAATAGTGGTTTTGCTTGGTTACTTCAACCCTCCACAGCGGGAAGACCTCTTAAATGAAGAGGAAGTAATTTCTCATGACCCCGCATCAGTGCCGGGAGTAATAGTGTAAGTAGATTTGAACAATTCAAGTATAGTTTCTGACAACTTAGCACTATATCCTACTGATTTTGCTTTATTTTTGTGTGTGTGTTTCAAAGGGGCCCACTGATTGAAGTAGGAAGAGATAGCTTCACTTTCAGTCACAACTGTTATGGCATTGGAGGGTGCTCTGGAGCCCCGATGATCTGTCATGGAAAAACAGTTGGCATTTTCGACAGCAGCGCATGCCAGATCCATTCAGCCATTGCCACTAAGACAGTTAAGATTGCATGCAGAGAATGGCTTGGAAATCAAGTAAGTTCTGTTACATTCTATGGAAAATTCAATACTGTTGAATGCTTAAAAGTAATCATTTTATTGATGCGCTGAGTGGCCATTCTCAAATGCAACTAACCTAATTTCGTGAAACCGCGGCTCATTTGACTTCCCTGAACAAAGCGGTTAAGCCACCTCAGAACAAATTACTGTCCCCATCCATCCCTAGTCCTAGCTTGCTCTCAAGTCTCAAGCGAGAAGCGACCACAAGGAAGACGAAGCTGCTGCTATGGGAAGATGTCGCTGCCGTTCCGTTCAGGTTAGGACTCCAGGGTTTGGGTTGGGCTGCCTAAAGGCTTGATCATCCCCTCTCTATGGAATCTGGGAGGAAGGCCGGCCTGACGGTGGGTAGCGGAAGGCGGGTAGGGCAGCGAGAAGGGCGCCGAGCCGCCTGCCATAGTTGTGGTTGTGGCCGGAGAAGGGCACTGTGCCTGAGTGGTTAGCGAAGGTGGGTTTGGAACGGGAGCGCAGTGCATCGAGGCGCGGGAGCTGGCAGCCGGCGGTGGCTCGGGCGAGTAGCAATGTACTAGCATGTTGTCGGACATGTCGGGAAGGTGATTAGCGCATGCGACAGGACGGACAGGAGGCCCGTAGCGGGCACAGAGAGCCCGAGAGGCATTACAACTGCAGCTGCGTACGCCCAGCACGCGACGTTGAAAAGGTAGGGGTTGATTTGAAAAGGGGCAATCATGCAAAGTTGAAAAGGTAGGGGTTGATTTGTACCCCTTTTGACACGGAAAACATATTTTCCTTTAACCATAGGCTCTAGACATATTGCCAGAGATCAGAGCAGTTACAAAGTCGAGGACACGGTTCATGAACACACTAGAACCAGAGCGTAGAACACTTGCCCATACAAAGTTGGGCAATCATCCAATTTGTTGCATGATCTCAGACATGCCCAAATCATGCATTGCACAAATGATTCCCTTATAAATTTCCTAATTTGTTTGAAAAAGCAACCATCAGTACTCCTATCCAAAGGGGTGGCGCGTCCCCGAGGGGGGGGGGGGGGGTTGAGTAGGCAAGAATTTCTTAAATGTGACTGATTCAAAGTTGGTAGCGACCTAGTATAGGAAACGCCGATGATTTGAAGTCAACTTTTGTTGATGGACAAGTCTGACAATTACAGAGAAAAAAATAGATCGGCTGACTAAACAAGGAAACCAACTAAATCCAAGCTAGTAACAAGTTTCTAGGGAAGCAAGCGAGGATTTTTGCTAGAGTGGTACAAACTACCATGCAACATGCACAAGTAATTTTACAAAATAAGAGCAAACCCTAGCTAGCAATATAAGTAAAGCACAAGAAAAGAATGATTTTTCACTGAAGTTCAGTACCACGAAGACACCTACATCTCTATTGAGGAGTCCACGGAGCACCAGATTGCTATCAACCCCAACACCTCTCCAAGCAACTATACAAGGTTAAGCTTGGTGCTTCACTATGATTCGACACATTAGGAGGTGCAATACAAACTTCCCAAGGTCTTAACCACAAGATGGATGCCCTCGGGTGACACACCATCTAGGGGATGAATCCTCGATAGTAACAAACACAAGAGGCATCGGTAATGAAGATAAACCAATTGCTCAATGCAATATGAATGGGCTCACGCAAAATCCTCTTCAGTCTTCTCTCAACGCCACTAGAAATCGAAGTGGCAAGCTTTGGTGGAGAAGAGGGGAGCTCAAAAAGTGATGGAGAGTACTTTTTAAATGTGGAAGTGGCCAACCGAGTAAAGGGGGTGAGGAGGCCTATTTATAGCCGAGTCTTAGAAAGTAGCCGTCGGGGTCGACATGTATCAGACATGTCCGATGAACATTACTAGAATCCAATACCAAGAGCAAAAAGTACTGAGAAAGTCAGTGTCGGACATATCCGACTATAGAGTTAAAAATAAGACCACAAAACCTACTCGACGCTGTTGGTAAGACCTGTTGAACAAGTCTAACAGCCCGGACATGTCCGACAAGGATACTTGTGCAAGGTATTGGAGTCTGACACTTTAATCCAATGCTGTCAGACATGTACGACCCCTAGAAAAGTTTTTGTGTAAGGTTCTGAATTTCAACACTTTAATCTTACGTTGTTGGACATGTCCATCAACCCTAGAAAAAGTGTTTGTGCAAGGTTCTAGAGTCTGACACTTTAATCCGATGTTGTCAGACATGTCCGACGATTCCAGAAAAAAATCAGTATCCCCTGTGCATGAAATTGTTAGTGAACACTTGTTCATTTCACACTTCTTCCAATTGTGTCCCTCTTGATAGTGGGGTGTTCCTAGGACTCAAAAGATTAAAATTAAGAGCTTCAAGTCATTGGTCCACTTCATTTGTATGTTGGGATGGCTCGCACGATAGCTTTACTGAACACTTCTTTCCCCACTTTGGACAATAGCTTTTCTTGCCATCCTTGTATCCGACCCCAAATCTTCCTTTTATTATACTCAAAAGCTTTCTTACGTGATTCCTAGTTGAGGTGGGCAACCTAAGGTATCGTTAGTTCTTTGTTTCCTGTATGATGTTAAGTTCGGCATGCACCAAGTCCTTGCCACATTGGTTAGTGTTGGGGTTGAAGAGAATAGAGGGTTTATCTTTATTTACCATCTGGACCGGCGCTCTCTGTTGGCACTCCCTAAGTGCCCCTTTTATATGTGAATATTACCCCAATTAGAGCATAATTCATGCTAATTGAGGCTATTTACTTGTGATTTTTACCTATATATTTGTATATGCGTCATTTTGAAGCTTTATTGCAGAAACATGTAAAATTGGTGATTAAAGTGATGATGTAAAGGACAGGAGTCCAGAAGCGATGAAAAGCACTGAAGAAGCCCAGTGCGCCGATCGGCGCAACCCATAAGCTGATCGGCGCAAGGGTGTTTTGGCCCATAGAAGTGACTGAAGCCCATTCCACATGTTTTATGGAAGTTTATCTGCGCAAGACACTCGAATATGTTGATGATGGTTTTGGTGATTTGTCTATCTTGATTATGTAATCATGCATGAGCTTATTCCAATTGCTTAGTTCTAGGCTAAGTAGGTCGATATTATCTTGATCGTGGTAATCAAGATAGTACTCGGACATTGTATTGATTATGGTTGCTTCATGATGCTAGTAGTGTGGTTTAGTGGTGACAACACTAAACCTGCGAGCACTATTGGATAGTGTTGGTCGTTACTACGCACCCACTTATATACCGCAAGAGGACGATGTACATTGTAGCACTTTTTCCCTTAGAGTATTTCAAGGTTTAATCGAATCCATAGGGATCAACAAGAGAACCATGTTTAGAGTTTACTATTTCAACTAACAAATCAATCCTATCATTAAGTATATATTGCACGTACGAGAGAGTTGAAAAAGATGAAAGTTGAAGGTTGTGCTGATCGGCTCAACAAGTGCGCTGATTAGCGCGAAGGGTTATCTGAGCCAAAGTGCGCCTGATGCTTAGTTAGCCAAGGCTTGTGGGAGTAGGAGCATACACATCGACCAAGGAGTATCACCTAGAGTTAGCCTATATGCATCTAGCGGTCGGAGAAAGGCTGTGCCGATCAGCGCAACTAGTGTGCCGATAGGTATTGAAGCAATAATCGCTATCATCTTAATCCTAGCTTACTTGGCACTTTAAACAATTGGTAAACATTGAAGATGAGCAAGACCACCTTACTTTCCGAGC
Source organism: Eleusine coracana subsp. coracana (assembly GCA_032690845.1). Classification (NCBI taxonomy): domain Eukaryota; kingdom Viridiplantae; phylum Streptophyta; class Magnoliopsida; order Poales; family Poaceae; genus Eleusine; species Eleusine coracana. Next base: position 50,055,880 of record CM064427.1, on the reverse strand, counting down.
GACTCTCGATTTATCGCTACCGAGAGTGATCCTTAATCGCGCGAGTATCTTAACCCTACTTGACTATAGCCTAATTCTCCCACTTTTTGTCTCGTACCCCCGATCTTGGACATCATTTGAGTGTTTATATAATCTCTGATCACATCATCCCTTGCTTGGCCTCCAAGTTTAGCTCATAGAAATTGAATCCAAGTCGGTTTCATACCTTCCATAAACAGCGCCAAATTACTTTAATCATAACCGACGCTTCTAGAGTCCAAATGAGGCAAGCCTGGACTCTATCTCGTAGCCCTTGAAAAGATATATAACTTTGGTATCATTTGGATCCTCAGATTCGGATGTTTAGATAGCCAAAATTGCGATACCAAAATATCTATCCTGATTCGGATTCCTCTGTGCAGCCTGCCTTACGGGGCCCATATCTCCCATCTCCAAAGTCCAATAGATTTAAATAATATATGTTTCAGCAAGCCCTCGACGAGATCTTCAACTTTGGTATTCTGAGGTTTCCTATTTGACCAAGTCTTGGGCTACAAAATTGTGTGACAATACAGTGCTGTTTCTGGACTCCGCGAATTGAACTTTCCTTCCGGATAGACCTTCTAGAAATTCTTAGTCATTGGGCCACGACCTTGGGCTTGCATATTGTATCTCATGGACGTCTAGGTGTGTCTTGTAAGCTTCATGGGCTAGTGGGAAGCCCTCCTTGCACGGTGAGTCGGGCTTCATGTCGGTACTTCTCATATAAGAGCTATTTTGTCTTTTTTTTTACCTATTTCTGCAATAAAGCACTAAAACGATACTACATGTGGAAATCATCAATATTAGAGATAAAACACATGATTATGATAAGAATATGGTATGATATTGGTATATAAAACGGGTACATAGGAACCCCCAACTGATAGTTGAGTAGGGTAAGATACTCGCACGATTAAGGGTCACTCTCGGTAGCGATAAATCGGGGACCGCTCAAAAAGCAGGGTGGTCTTATTCATTATAGGTTTTAATTGATCCATGTAATTACCATTATGATGCTATTTGATTTGACTTTCTGGTTACGATCTCACTAGTAGATATCTGGCTAACACAAAAACAGCTTAGGCTTACAAGGTATTTGACGCACTTTAGCTTAGATTCGTTCGTGTGCCGATCGGCTCAACCCCAGCGCCGATCGGCGCAACCACAGATCACTAGCGGCACAACAACAAATTTGCTATCTGGGTGCGTAGTTATGATCCACAAGCTTATTTTTTTGGCGCCGTTGCCAGGGACCATAGCAAGTTTTTAAACATTGTTTGATGTATTAGTGTTTAGTCATTGTGTTTTACTTATCTCTTTAGTACATATATTTTGTTAAGTGAAATTAACAGGTATGGATGGTGCTAAGTCAAACAAACCCTCTAATTACACCGATGATCCAGAAAAGCTCTTTCGCAAGAAGAGAACAGCAAAGAAGAGAAGCAAGTCACTTGGAGAGAGTACTATCTTGATTGTGGTGATCAGGATAGTACTCGGACATTGTATTGATTATGATTGCTTGATTAATTAGTAGTGTGGTTTAGCGGTGACAGCACTAAACCTGCGCATCACTATTGGATAGTTGAGTAGGGTAAGATACTCGCGCAATTAAGGGTCCATCCCGGCAGCGATAAATCGGGAAACTCTTGGAAAGGCGGGTGGTCTTATTCATTATAGGTTTTTATTGATCCATGTAATTACCATTATAATGCTGTTTGATTAGACTTTCTGGTTACGATCTCACTAGTAGATATCTGGCTACTCACTAAAACAGCTTAGGCTTACAAGGTAACCGACGTACTTTGGCTTAGATTCATCCGAGTGCCGATCGGCTCAACCCCAGCGCCGATCGGCGCAACCATAGATTCGGTAGTGTGTCAATCGGCTCAACCCTACGCTGATCGGTGCAACAACAGATTTGCTGTCTGGCGCACCCTTGCGCTGGCCAATCTCCCCTCATACAACTCAAACTCGATAATAGCCTTGACTAGATCTTTTACTCTTAACTTTGTTTGATAACCCCTAAGGTCTCAGTGGATACAATAAACCTTGGATACTCAATTTAAGGGTAAAAGTGCTACAATGTATACCGTGCTCTTGCGGTATGTAAGTGGGTGCGTAACTACGACCAACAAGCTTCTTTTTCTGGTGCCGTTGCCGGGGACCATAGCAGGTTTTTAAACATTGTTTGATGTATTAGTGTTTAGTCATTGGGGTTTACTTGTCTCTTTAGTACATATATTCTGTTAAGTGAAATTAACAGGTATGGACGATCCTAAGTCAAACAAACCCTCTAATTACACCGATGATCCAGAAAAGCTCTTACACAAGAAGAGAATAGCGGAGAAGAGAAGCAAGTCACTTGGAGATTTAGCTGGAGAAACAGTCAGTGCTAGCCCTCGAGTATTATTCACAATTGCAGATTCAGAAGCAGGAGAGATGGCAGACCAACCCTTGGTTAATAGTTTCAAGCCTCAATTGGATCATCCTCCATATCAACTAGAGAGGTACATCAGATTAGTGGCGCAACAACTGTTCATGGGTTCGGAGGATCCCAATCAGCACTTGTAGCGCTTCCTTGAAGTTTGCAGTACATTCAAGATAGCGGGATTGACCGGAGATCAAGCATGTGTGCGGTTGTTCCCCTTCTCTCTAGTTGGACGCCCCAAGCAATGGTACAATAGCTTGGAGAACGCAGTAAAGACTGTATGGGACACCTTAGCAGTTGCATTCTTAGCCAAATACTTCCCTCCTTGTCAGACTCAAGCTTTGAAGAATAAGATTCTTGGATTTACACAGAATGTTGATGAGAGCATTGGAGAAGCATGGGAACGATACATCAAATATACAAATGCATGCCCTCATTATGGTCTTACAATTGGAGAAGTTGTTGAGAGATTCTACATGGGATTGAATATTCTATCTCGTCAACACTTAGATGCTTCAACTGCGGGTTCGTTCATGGCAAAGACTCCCACTCAAGCTAAGGATTTGATCAAACTGCTAGTTGTAAATCAATCATGGGATAGTGAGAGAAGTTCAAGGAATTTACAACCTTCTAAAGGAGTAGCAAAGAGTGTGATTGAGAGGACTCATGAAGACTTGATTATGGATCACCTCGATGCTATTCAGAGAAGGTTGGACAATAATCAGCATATCCCCAAGGAAGAGTCGCTCAAGTTGGCGGAGTCACGCTCCACTTGTAGTGAATGCAGAGAATTTGATCATATGTAGAAAGATTGCCCTGAAGATATAAAGATGTTAGAATATATAAAGAATAATAGATGGAACCCCCAATTCCAGCAGCAAAGGAGTTCTTTCTCTCCTAGTTCGTCCATGCAAAACTCAATCCCACTTCGTCTCCAATGTCATGAGTTCTTCCAAGCTCAAGAGAAGATCAACAAGGACAACCAAGCCAAATTCAAGGAAGTTGATCGTATCCTTGGGGGAATTAGTGACAAGGTGATAGAGATTGGGAGCTCCAATGAGCAGATTTTGAAGCATACCAAGATTATGGAGCAACAGATGGGACAGTTATCACAAGCCATTCAAGGTAACAAGGGGGCTATTCCTGGCAATACAATCTCTGCAAAACAGTTGATGGCAATGGCTGCACAATCAGGAAAGCAAACGGAAGATCTAGAGCACGCTACGGGAGCAAGGAGGACCCGCGTCGATCGGCTCACACCTGGCACCGATCGGCCCGACGGTACTGTAGGCACCAATCGGCTCGCTGAAGGCACCGATCGGCGCGAGGAGGATATCGACCTCTCTGGTTTGAAGAAGGGCATGGAAACAGAGAAACATAGCCCTGCCACGTTCCTGGATACTCTAACTGCTGACCAAGATAGAAAGAGTGCGGCAACACGACGAGCAATTTGCAAGGTTCGTCGATATTATTAAGAAGCTTTACATCAATGTCCCTTTTGTTGATGCTATTCAAGTACCTATCTACGCCAAGTACATCAAGGACATGATGCAAAACAAGAAATCCCTGGTTTCTGAGGAGGTTGTGAAGTCTACTAAGGAACTTACGGTGGCAATCAATGATGTTGCACTTGAGAAGAAACCCGACCCTGGATTGCCAAGTATCAAATGCATAATTGGAACGAGGATATTTGGTAGGTGTTTGTGCGATCTTGGAGCGAGTGTAAGTGTTGTGCCCCGTCATATATTCACAAGTCTTAATTTGCCTGAATTGGAACCTATGGGTATGTGTTTGGAGTTAGCCGATCAATCGGTACGCTTCCCGGATAGAATTGCTGAGGATGTGCCTATTCAAATTGGCGATCACATCGTCCCCGTTGATTTTATTGTGCTTGATATGCATAGGAGGACGAGGACCCCGTTGATTTTAGGCAGACCCTTCTTGAGGACAGCAAAGGCAAGTATTGATGTTGGGAGTGGCAAGATAAGCTTTGATATAAGTGGAACTCCCTACTCTTTCAAGTTCCGCTCAAAGGGAGAAGAGTGCCGTGCTGTTGATGAAGTGAAGAGATACAAGACACCATGGCAGCGTGGCATCAAGAGTAATTGGAGGGAATGTATGGATAGGTCTTCCGAAGGTATATGAGCCATAGAGATGAGAAAACCTTGTAGTGTTGTGGCCTCACACCTCGCACCGTGACATTAAGGATTGATTGATTGCGGGGAGGTCAAGCTCTTTGACCTCTAAATAACTAGAGCGCTCTTGGAGGCAACCCAAGGATCGGGGGATTTAGAAGTTGTTTGGTGCTTATGGGAGGGCAACCCATTTTTATTTTAGTTAATTAGTGCTGGCCGGCAGGGCAACCCGGTGTTATTAGTTTGTTTGCTTGTAACAAAACAATCTCCCGAATAAAAGAAATAGAAAAAGTGTGTGCTTAATTCTTGTGTGCTCTTGTGTTGTCTGTTTATTTGTGCAAAAATGTGTATATACATACTGTAGACTAACAATGCAGGAATATAAAGAGAAAAAGACCATAGGAAGGAACAGAGTTCACGCTGATTAGCGCACTTTAGAGCCGATCGGCGCTCTATTGCCCAGATCAGGACAGAAGGCTGATGAAGCTCAGGATTGAAGGGATGCTAAGGCAACCAACACGGAAATGAAGAAGAGCGGCATCCAGCGAGGAAGCAAGGGACCAGGAGCCAAAACGGGCGATGAGTCGATCGGCACAAGCCAGAGATCGACGCGTCTATCAGATGGGACCTTTTACGTGGTTCAATGCTACATGAACATTGGGAAAGTGAAAATTAGATGAATGAGATGAACACGAGGCAACAGGATCAGCGCAGGACCCCAAAACAAGGTGCAGGGGACCTACGCCGTTTGGCGCGCTTCTGCGCCGACCGACGCAGTTACCCGTGCGGTTCCTAAATGGGCTACAAGGGTGGCGAGCGTTGATTTCAAGGAACATGTATGATTTCTATGTAGGTCTTCAGTGCAGAGGAGGCAAGGAATCGATCGAAAGCTGAAAAAGAGACAGCGCGCCGATCGACGCAGGCCTGAGCCGATCGGCGCTGTCAATCAAGACATCGAGATTCCATGCTGTCTCTCTGCCGACCAACATGATGTACCAGGAAATGAAGTAAAGGATGAGAATCAGTAGCCAGAGTATCAGAACATTCAAATTTTGAATTGAGCCGATCGGCATAGTGCCGCGCCGATCGGCGTGATTTGAAATTTTGAAAATTTTTGGCGGTTCCTTCTCCTAGAAGTTTCCCACACTATAAAAAGGAGGCTAGGTGACCCTATTCGGCACACCATCCTAGTAATATCTCCACCTTCTCCACTAACCCACGATCTCGCACACGTTCCGCATTCCTCGGAGATGGATTGTATCCGCAAGTTGGGCAAGAGGCTACGCCGGGGAAGCAGTTCCAGCGGCAGAAGCGAGTCAAGCGGTCACTCCTCGGCGAGGGGGGACTCCATGGCTCGTGATGACATGTTGGTGGGAGGTACATCCACCAGCTCAGTGGTGGCGGCAGCTTACGAGATCCGCGCCCGCCACTCCGTCTCCGGCGCGCCCCTTCCGGCGGGGCGTGCTACAAGGAGCCAAACGGTGGCAAGCCGTGGGGTTCCCGCGTCACCACTGCTGCCGGCATTCATGCCACGCATGGTGGAGGAGGGCTTCACCCTCCTGAGCACGGAGGAATAGAAACACTACCTCGCGGTGCGAGGAAGGTTCATCTCCAACTTTGACATGGACGACACCTTCCTCACCACAATCGGCATGTGGGAGGACTTGATGTGAAATAGTTGCCTTACCAGTATCCATAGCTAAGCCTAAGTCGGCAACCGAACGGGTAGCACCCTAACAAGGAGACCGACCGAGTCGGCTTGGAGCGCAAGGCATTTAGAGATAGACTTTCTATGTTAATGCTTGTAGACTGTGAGTAGGACTCTTCATGTACCCCCCTGCCGACCGGATATATAAGGCGGCAGGGTACCCCCTCGAGGGACACAGCAACAACACACAAAACACATTCCCTTACAAGCAATACAAACCAAGAATACAGGACGTAGGGTTTTTACTCTCATTAAGAAGGCCGAACCTGTTTAACTCGGCGTCTTGTGTCTTAACCATCGTAGTTCTTAATCTCGACGTAGCCCTATATTATTATTGTCGAGATCAAGTCTCGACAGTTGGCACGCCAGGTAGGGGACAAGGCTCACCGGGATTCTCCGTTGACTTTGATGGCCGAGATTCCAGTCATTCAGTACTCGCCGAACTTCAAGATCTCCTTCAGGTCGCTCGACTTCACCGCTGACTCCAATGGAGCGGTAGGCCTCGACAACCACCAATCCGACTCGATCGCTGCCATTCTCATGGCATGATCACCGAGCTCATCATATCTGATTTCTGCCCTAGTTCCACTCGGACTCGGCAAAACAGACCTGCTTATCGGGTATGACTCTAAGTCGGTCTGCTCCTTTGATGAGGATTTAGACAGATCTACATGCCCGTATCCTTGTGCCATCAACATGGTTGAGGGTCAGACCCCATCTACAGATGACGATGACAATGATGGTGGTGATGATCCAGCCGATAACGACGGGCCGGATGGAGAAGGCCAAAAAGAGGACGATCCTTCAGAAGTACCTCCTATAGCCAGTTACTGAGGCCGACCAAGAGGATCTCGTGGTTCTCGTCATGCTTGTCGGCTAGACCTTGGGGCTGAGATGGAGGTAGACGGTGTTAAAGTCTATGACACCCCCCAAAACAACATCACCGGAGCCAAGACTCTGCTAGACACCTTGATGGAAGACGCACAGTTCCAAACTCTGGTGATGACAAAGGCGGTAGCTATGCTAAAAGCCGCTGCCACTTTGGACAAAGCTAGAGATGAGTCACAGTCAATAGCCAGTTCCAGCCATGCAACTTCTCGTGGATGGCGCAGCGATCACCAAAGCGACTTGAGAGATTCCATGAAGCCATGCGACGGTCGAGAAACCATAAACTCTCGTACCGAGGAGCTTGTTCGGGACAACCGGTGCCACGAGGAGGAGCAATGCAATAGGAGGACGGACGACCGCCGTGATGACCGCCGGGAAGACCGACGGGATGACTGATGGCGCAACACTCCTCCGAGAGAGAACTGCAAAGATCGACGTCGACGAGACGATCGGGACTGGTGCACGAATAATGATGAAGACAACCGGCATCATCATCATGATGGCATTGGCGCTCGCCACAATCGCCGTGCACCTTCACCACCTCGGCCTTCCGGCCGAGACCGAAGGAGGTCGATCTCTCCTAATGATGGATTCGACGGGATCAAGACTTACGTACCTGAGCTTCATATTGCATGATGGCCAAAGGGATTCAAGCCGGTCCAGATCAAAAAATATGATGGTCAGACCAACCCTTGGGAGTGGCTACACCTCTACAGCATGACGATTCGATCAGCTGGGGGTGATACCTTTGTAATGGCCAACTATCTGCCAGTCTGCCTTGAGCCAGCCGTTCAGATTTGGCTTACATCCCTATGGGACGAGTCAATCTCATCGTGGGGAGACCTCAACAGGAAGTTTATAGAAAGATTCCAAGCTACCTGCAACCGGCCAGGCAACCACTTTGACCTCACTCGGATCAAGCAGAAGGCTGATGAACCGCTGCGCGACTACATCAAGAGGTTCTGCGCCAAGAAGACCGAGATCCCCAATATACCAGACCAACAGGTTATCACAGCCTTCCAAGGAGGGGTCTTGAGTGACGAGCTGGTTTGGGAGATCGGTCGACGGAATCATGATCTCAAGTTGACTCTGTAGGAATGTTTCAAGATCATGAATAAATTCACATTTGGAGAGTCAGCCCTATATGACATCCGAGGCAAGGGCAAGGAGAAGTGCTCGGACAAGCCAGAGTCCTCCAAGAAGGACAAGAAGCAAAAGACTGATAACTTGGTCGCGGTAGTAGACCGGTCGAGGAAAGCTCCCCGGGCAGGCCAGCAGACCATGGATAACTTGCTAAGTGGTCCATGCCTATGGCACCCAAAGGGAAACCACAAGGCGAAGGATTGCTATAATCTGAAAGGTTTTGCGACTACTACATTAAAAGTGGCCAAAGATCAACCAAGGCGCAATAGCAAAGACTAGCCCGAGGATAGTGGTGACAAGGATGAAGATAGAGAGTTCCAGGAGCCTTGGAAGGAAGTTAACTTCATCATCGGAGGCCCAGATGCCTACATGTCCAAGCGCAAGCAAAAGCTAGAGCTACGAGAGATCAACTCCATAGAGCCCGCTGCGCCCGAGTTCATGAAGTGGTCTGAAGTGCCAATCACTTTTGATTGGTCGGATCACCCCAAGCACTTACCCAAACCAGGAAAGTATCCTCTGGTTCTTGCAACAACCATCAAGGAGGTTAAGTTCAACAGAGTACTCATCGATGGAGGAAGCAGCCTGGACCTGATCTTCACCAAGACACTCTCGGAGTTAGGCTTATTGGTCAATGACCTACAGCCAAGTTCCTCTCCCTTCCACAGGATCGTGCCCGTCAAAACTTCTGTTCCACTTGGGCAGATCACTGTGCCAGTCACCTTTGGGACCCGCGAGAACTTCAGAATCGAGCGAATCATCTTCCAGGTGGCAGACTTCGAGTCTGCGTATCACGCCATCTTGGGAAGACTGGCGATGGAGAAATTCATGGCGGTCCCGCATTACCCGTACCTTACTCTGAAGGTGCCAGGCCCAAAAGGAATTATCTCCCTCCACTCAGATATTAGGAATTCCTTTGATTGTAATATGCAGAGTTGCGAGATGGCCGACCGACAGTTGATGTTGTCTGGCGGACAGGAGATTCGAGAGGGCCTAGGTAGCAAGGAGCAGACTGATGCGGAGATCCCCAAGAAGAATCCTACCAAGGACAAGATGTAGACGGACGACATCCCTACCAAGGATATTCCGCTCGACCTAGAGGACCCCGCTAAGGTGACTTATGGAGGGGCTAACCTCGACGAGAAATAGGAACTCGTGCTCACTCTTTTCGTCTAGGAAAATAGGGACATCTTTGCATGGAAGCCCTCTGACATGCCGGGAGTTCCTAGGGAAAAGATTGAGCATGAGTTAAGAGTGCCTCCTGGGGCCACCCCCGTCAAGCAAAGGCTTAGAAGATTTGCACAAGACCGCAAGGACGCCATGAAGAAGGAGATAGCTAGGTTGTTAGATGCTAAGTTTATCAAGGAAGTGTACCATCCAAATTGGCTGGCAAATCCAGTCCTTGTACCTAAGAAGAATAAAGAGTGGCGGATGTGCGTTGATTATACTGACTTGAATAAGGTCTGTCCAAAGGACCCGTTCGCTCTGCCGGGCATCAATCAGATTGTAGACTCAACAGCAGGGTGCGAGCTTTTAAGCTTTCTGGATGCCTATTTGGGCTATCACCAGAACCCATTGAAAGTCAAAGACCAAATCAAAACTTCCTTTATAACGCCCTTCGGTGCCTATTGCTACATTACTATGCCGTTCGGTCTGAAAAATGCTGGCGTGACTTACCAACGTGGTATTCAACACTGCCTTAAAACTCAGATCGGTCGGAACGCAGAAGCGTATGTTGATGACATCGTGGTAAAGACCCAAAAGGTTGAAGAACTTCTTTCTGACCTGGCAGAAACGTTTGACAATCTGAGGCTTTACTCGATGAAGCTGAATCCTAAAAAATGTGTTTTTGGGGTTCCATCCGGGAAGCTACTGGGATACATTGTTTTGAAACGAGGTATTGAGGCAAACCCAGATAAGGTCAAGGCGATCCTTGATATGGCGCCACTGAATTCCCAAAGGGATGTACAGAAGCTGACCGGATGCATGGCATCGTTGAGTCGCTTTGTCTCCCAACTGGGGGTTAGGGGTCTACCTTTCTTCAAACAGCTGAAAAAGCAAGAAGGCTCCGTATGGACGACCGAGGCTCAGTGATGTGAATATGGCCCGATCTTCCGAGAGGTAAGGGGATAAACTCGAATTTGGGGAACACGGCGTCGATGACCCGGCGTGAATCAGACACGATCCAACCCCGCAACCGTTACACCAAGCACAACTTGATTGTTCCTGCAAGCGAAATCGAGAACACAAGCAAGAGAGGATAAACACGCAATCTAAAATTGCAAATATGGATGAAGTGAATCACAAGAAAAGGTTCGAGCTCTGATCACAAAAGGACTAATCACCACAGTGGTGTAGAACAAGAACAGGGCCCTGGATTACTGTAAAAGGACTTGTCGCCACAGTTACAATAATTCGATCAAGTTTCTCTCTGGAAAACTGAACTAAACAAAACCCGCGACTAAAAGACAGCGGCTACTGAGTTTATGTAGGAAACAAAGACGTCCTAGGGTTGGGGCGACCAAGGGGGGGCGCCCACAACATGGGCTTAAGGCCCGACACGATACATGGCCAAGTTGGCCCAAAATAGGTGACACAGCACCTTGTCATGGTCACATATTAGGACTCACAACCCTTCTGGAGCTAGGACCAGAACCAAAACGACGGCGCCGTCGTCCTCTTTTCATCGCATCAAAGAACGCCTCGTTTGGACGTCGGATGTGGGAGATATCATCAAAACCGTGAAAGGGTGTCGGCTGAATCCGAGACGAACACGGCAACCGAGTTGGTGACGACTTGTAACTTGGGGAAGGCCATGATATGCGCGTATCCAGCATGGTGATGTCCTCATCATCCTCCCCTTCTTGAATTGGAGTCGCCCTCGACTCCATCTTAGCATCAATCTCCTGCAAAAGGTTAGTACTAGCAGAATACAAAGTACAAGATACATGACCATCAATAGAAGATATATCATGACAAAGCATAGTATAGCAAGGTGCATCATGATTATCACAAAGATCAGGAACAGTAGATGTCATAGCAAGAAAAGCACCTCCCTTTAACTGAATAGCCTCATGTTTAACATCAGAAAGTTGTTTGTTATCATGTTTATTCTCAGTATTTTTAGCAAGCAGTTTAAAATGATTTCTAATATCAGCGGGCAATAACGGACGCAAAGTAATATTCCTGTCGTTATGCACGAATGTATATGTATTTGTTCTACCATGATGGGCAGCATCCGTATCATATTCCCATGGACGGCCTAATAAAAGCGAACATGCTTGCATAGGTACAACATGAAAATCAGCAAAATCTTGATAAGAACCTATTGAAAAGTGTATGCGTGCTGATCGAGTTACTTGTGCCGTACCACTATTGTTGAACCATTTGATGTGGTAGGGCTGATGTAGTGCATGCGTTGTCAAGTCAAGTTTGCTTACCAAATTAGAACTTACCAAGTTGTTACAGCTCCCAGTATCAATGATGGTGAGAACACGGCGGTCCGCAACAATGAGGTACATGTAGAATAAATTGTTGCGTTGTTGTTCTTCCTCTTGTCCCACCCGAGTGGTCGACACGCGCTGTACAATGAGGCTAGGAAAGCCCGCGGTGGCAGTAATAGAATCAATGGCGGTAGTCTCCTGCTCCTCCGTCGAATCTGCAACAAGGTTAGGCATACGAGCAAATTCATCTTCAACATCACTAGAAGTTTCATACCCATTTGCAGTAGCGATGAAAGCACGACGACTAGGGCAATCCTTCATGACATGCCCCATGCCCTTGCAGTGGTGGCAAATTATGGTGGTGGAGGAGCCACTCCTAGTACCAGAAGTAGTAACCTTCTTCTGGTGTTGGTGCTGCACGCTAGACGATTGCGCCGCAGAAGTAGGCGCAAGTGGAAAAGTTGTTGCTGGTGTCTTAGCAATATGACTCTTCAAGTTCTCTACTCCAGTGCATTGCTGGAGATATTGCTCAGTGTTGGACCTGCAAGATTGTTGTGGAAAGCGTCCCTGTACTTCTCGTTCAGCCTTAAGAGCAATATGATACAATTGGCTGAACCTATTCCACTCTTTATAGTCAACAATATTCTGGATATCACGGTTCAAACCACCAAAAAATCTAGCACTAGTTGCAAGATCATCTTCATGTATATCACAACGTGCTAAACCAATAAGCAATTCCTGATAATATTCCTCTACTGTTTTACTACCTTGTGTTAAAGATTGTAATTTCAAACGTAAATCACGTTGGTAATAAGGAGGAACAAAACGAGATTTTATGCGTTGTTTCAAAACAGGCCAAGTGACAGGTATAGCAGCATTAGTATTGCAAAGATCATTCCACCAAAAGAGAGCAAAACCTGTAAACTCACTAGTAGCAAGTCTAACTCTATGCTCAGCAGGAACTAAATGAGAATTAAATTTCTGTTCAACAGCAAGTTCCCAATCTAAGTATGCTTTCGGATCAGCACTACCGGCAAAAGGTGGTATGTTAAATTTGGGCTTAACAAAAGTATCAGAATTACCACGATTGTTATTACCTCCCATACCGTGTCGATTATGGTGAAGACGGTCTGCATCACGATCAAAATCATCATCATCAGCAGCTCGTTGAGGTGGAGGTTGTCGTTCAACATCCTCAATGCGGTGGACAACAGTGTTGATGTGGCCCATCAACTCGGCAAACTTCATTTCCATGAATGTACGCTGGTCCGCAAGAAGCTTCGTGAGCTCGGCCTTGGAGACGCAATCATTGAAGTCTGTAGGGGACTCCAACTCTCCAGGTGTCCCTTTCCCTTTCGCTGACATGGTTAACAGCAAAAAAACAAGACTAAACAAAAAGATTAGCCCTATCAACTAGCAGGCCGCTGAGGGTGTAGAAAGTGGAAAACAAAATCAGAAGCAATGTATCACAATGTTGCAAGTGTTCTTACCAAAGCCAACAGGTCAACACAATCTGTAGTTGAGCTTGGGTGTAACAGTTGCAAGGAAGAAACCTGTGCTGCAATATGTATAGCTTGGAAGGCTAATATGTATATCACTGGAACACAATTCAATAACAGATAGTAGCACTGAATAAATGTCCAAAGCAGTGTCCTAATTGCTGGCAAAAGAATTGTGTTCAGAAATAGTTGTGACAGCAAGAACAATGGAAAAGGCAGCAAGGAACAAAACAGCCTTCACAGACTTAGAATTTTAAGGGGGGGGGGGGGGGGGGTGCAAATCAAAATCTTGATTTTTTTGTATGATTTTTCCACTATTTTTCTGTGATAGAGGAACACAAAGGAAGGAACCACAAGAAGTTTCAACTCAAACAGAGGGAAAACAAAGGGTAGGCAAAATCACAAAGTTTCACCGAAAGCCCTATTTTTGACTTGACAATTTTTTTTCTATTTTTTCCCGATTTTTTTGAATTTTTTAACGAGGGCACACAGGGCAGAGCCGAGTGTGGGTCACCTCAACTTTGAGTCAAGAATTTGCTGTAAAAATTTCAGCCCAATCGGAGCAACGAGCGAAAAGTTATGCCTGTTTTACCGAAGGTATGTCAAGATAGGGTTTGAGGGGTGAGGGGGGGGGGGGAACCCAATCGGATAGGGTTGTTTTGTTGGCAACAGATTGTGGGTGTGGTGGGTGGGTGACACGATGGTGAATCCAATGGAAAACACGATGGTGAATCCAATGGAAAACACGATGGTGATGGTGGTGTGCAGCAGAGATCAAAACACAAACCGAATCGAAACACAAATTCAAACCAGCAACTGAACTTGACTAGGACACAAACTCAACACTATGGACTCTGAAATTAAATTATGCAAAGGCTAAACAGTGTCTGGGATGGTGGGGAAATTTTTTTTGTAGGCTTTTTCATGGACAAAAGGTGATGAACACAAACGAATCTAAAGGGAAGAACACGATAATACCTCACGGGGAACTTGGAAATCTGATACCACTTGATGTGAATATGGCCCGATCTTCCGAGAGGTAAGGGGATAAACTCGAATTTGGGGAACTCGGCGTCGACGACCCGGCGTGAATCAGACACGATCCAACCCCGCAACCGTTACACCAAGCACAACTTGATTGTTCCTGCAAGCGAAATCGAGAACACAAGTAAGAGAGGATAAACAAAGACGGCGACAGTTACTGTAAAAGGACTTATCGCCACAGTTACAATAATTCGATCAAGTTTCTCTCTGGAAAACTGAACTAAATAAAACCTGCGACTAAAAGACGGCGGCTACTGAGTTTATGTAGGAAACAAAGACGTCCTAGGGTTGGGGCGACCAAGGGGGGGCGCCGACAACATGGGCTTAAGGCCCGACACGATACATGGCCAAGTTGGCCCAAAATAGGTGACACAATACCTTGTCATGGTCACATATTAGGATTCATGACCCTTCTTGATGTGGACAAGGGTTCCCGATCTTCCGAAAGGTTCTTGGTAAGTTGATTTGGTCGGAGGCGACACACAAATCGATCCGGCTTCAGAACAGCACGTTCTAAACCCCGCAATCGCAGCACGACGTCTCCTCTGGTTATCAACCGTCCAAAAGACGATTGACCTCGCCGAGAAGGCTAATCCCTGCCTGCGAATCAAGAACACAAGCAAGAACAACAAAGAATGCAACGCAATTGCAGATGTATGATTAAACTCTCGAAGTTGGGGTCTCACAAACTGATGAACGGCGAAACTGTTTATGAACAGAATTGATCTAAGCAAAACCCGAACCCTAATGGTGCGGCGGTGGCTGTATATAAAGACCCTAGGGTCGTGCAAGACCCTCTGGACGCGCCCTGAATTGGGCTCAACTAGATACAAGGCCCAAAGACAAAAAAATAAGCGACGCAGCACCGACACAGATTCTGGACTCTCTCTTGTTTTGACGATTCCCGATGACTCCGGATGAATTTTGACATGAGGCCGGCGGCATTGGAAAGGTCTTCTCCTTATCTTTCCGTGCATATGGAGAACGTCCAAATCCGAGTCCGTATGCGTCCTGGGCGACCGTTTTAGTACAGACTGGTCCTGGGCCCCGAAACAGACTCGAAGTCGGTTTTGATTGGGCCTCCACTTTGGCTTCCAAGCCCTTACTGGCCCTCCACGTTTCCAAATCCTTCTCCCATCATCTCCTGGTCCTTTTCATGGTTTCTAATCATAAAATAATCATTAGGTAGCAAACCATTCTCAAAAGTAACATATAGCGAAGAACGTAGGAACGAGCTCACCTCTAAATTTAGTTGTCGTGCACGAGCTCTAGTCATTGGACCTTGAAAGTCCAGATTTGCAGGAGTGTTGTGTGTATCCATAGGAGTCATGTCCTCATCATCCTCCCCCTCTTGAAGTGGAGTCGTCCTTGACTCAAGCTCATCCTCTTCTCCCAAGTATGGTTTGAAATCTGAAATGTTAAAAATAGGACTAACCCCGAACTCGGGAGGCAACTCAAGTTTGTATGCATTATCATTAATCTTCTCTATTATTTTGAATGAACCATCAGCTCTAGGCATTAGTTTAGACTTTCTCAATTCTGGAAATCTATCGTTCCTTAAGTGTAACCACACTAAATCTCCTACATCAAGCTTTACTTCCTTTCTTCCCTTACTACCAGCAATTTTATACTTTTCATTCATCTTTTCAATGCTAAGTCTAGTGGTCTCATGTATTTGCAAAATAAATTCAGCACGCTCCTTAGCATCAATATGAACTCTCTCATTAATAGGTAGAGGAAGTATATCAAGTGGAGTACGGGGATCAAAACCATACACTACCTTGAATAGACTTACCTTGGTAGTAGAATGTGTTGCCCGATTATAAGCAAACTCAACATGAGGTAAGCATTCTTCCCATTGCTTCAAATTTTTCTTCAAAACAGCTCGCAATATAGTACCCAAAGTGCGGTTCACAACCTCAGTTTGTCCATCAGTTTGTGGATGACAAGTTGTAGAAAATAACAACTTTGTACCCAACTTATTCCAAAGCGTGCGCCAAAAATGACTCAAGAATTTTGCATCACGATCTGAAACAATAGTAGAAGGCATACCATGCAAACGTACAATTTCTTTGAAAAAAAGATCAGCAATATAACTAGCATCATCAGTTTTATGACATGATATAAAGTGTGCCATCTTGGAAAAACGATCCACGACAACAAAAATGCTATCGCTCCCCCTCTTAGTCCTAGGCAGTCCTAAAATAAAGTCCATAGAAATATCCGCCCAAGGAATAGAAGGAACAGGAAGTGGCATGTATAAACCATGTGGATTCAATCGAGACTTAGCTTTTTGACATGTAGTGCAGCGAGCAACAAAACGCTCAACATCTTTCCTCATCCTTGGCCAAAAGAAGTGTGTGGCCAAAATATCCTCTGTCTTCTTAGCACCAAAATGACCCATCAATCCACCTCCATGCGCCTCCTGCAACAACAAAAGACGAACGGAACCAACTGGAATGCATAGGCGGTTAGTTCTAAACAAGAATCCATCATTCAACACAAATTTGTGCCAAGCACGACCTTCTTTACAGTGCAGCAATACATCTTTAAAATCGACATCAGCAACATATTGTTCTTTAATTGCCTCAAGTCCAAAAATTCTACAATCAAGTTGAGACAACAAAGTATATCGCCTCGATAAAGCATCAGCAATCACATTATCCTTCCCTTTCTTATGTTTAATAATATAAGGAAAAGACTCAATAAACTCAACCCATTTAGCATGTCTACGGTTCAAATTGCCTTGAGAACGAATATACTTAAGTGATTCATGATCAGAATGAATAACAAATTCTTTGGGCAACAAATAATGACGCCACGTTTCTAAAGAACGTACAAGTGCATATAGTTCCTTATCATACATGGAATAATTCAAAACAGGCCCAGTAATTTTCTCACTAAAGTATGCAACAGGTTTACCATCTTGCATCAGAACACCACCAATGCCTATACCACTAGCATCACATTCAAGCTCAAAAGTCTTATCAAAATTGGGTAATTGCAGCAATGATGCATGTGTAAGTTTGTCCTTCAAAGCATCAAAAGACTCATGATGTACCTTACCAAAATGGAAGTCAACGCCCTTCTTTGTCAACTCATGCAATGGTGCAGCAATGGTGCTGAAATCTTTGACAAAGCGGCGGTAGAAACCTGCAAGACCAAGAAAACTCCTCACCTGTGTGATAGTTTTTGGTACAGGCCAGCTCTTTATGGCTTCAATCTTCGCCTCATCCACCTCAATTCCCTATGGAGTCACAACATAGCCAAGAAAAGAGACTCGATCCGTGCAAAAGGTGCACTTCTCAAGGTTACCAAATAAACGTGCAACTCGCAAAGCATCAAAAACAGCACGCAACTGAATCATATGATCATCCGTGGATTTGCTATAAATCAAGATATCATCAAAGTAAACAACCACAAATTTGCCAATAAAAGGTCTTAAAACCTCATTCATCAAACGCATGAAAGTACTGGGTGCATTAGTTAACCCAAAAGGCATTACTAACCACTCATACAACCCGAATTTGGTTTTGAAAGCTGTTTTCCATTCATCTCCAAGTTTCATTCTAATTTGATGGTAGCCACTACGCAAATCAATTTTAGTGAAAATTATAGCACCACATAACTCATCAAGCATGTCGTCTAGCCTAGGAATAGGATGACGATACCTAATAGTAATGTTATTAATGACTCTACAATCTACACACATACGCCAAGAACCATCTTTCTTAGGAACCAAAAGTACAGGAACAGCACAAGGACTAAGTGATTGACGAACATACCCACGATCCAAAAGGTCTTGGACTTGTCGTTGTATCTCCTTAGTCTCCTCAGGGTTGGTCCTATAAGCAGCACGGTTTGGTAAAGTAGCACCAGGAATCAAATCAATTTGATGCTCAATCCCTCTCAAAGGTGGCAATCCCGGGGGTATCTCAGCTGGGAAAACATCCGCATACTCCTGCAAAAGGTTAGTGACAGCAGGAGGCAAAGCACTAGAAGCAATATCACCAAGCAAAAACAAGGCTTGTTTGCATATCAAAGCATAGCAAATATCATCAGTAGAAATTTTAGCAAGCTCAGATTTTGTGGCAAGACATGAACGACCTTGTAATTTAATTGCAGCACCCTTAGAACATGAAGAATCATTAACATTACTTGGTGTAGAAGCAGAATTAACAGGTTGCTGAATTTCAGGGCGTTTATTTTTCAAACTAGCAGCAGCTCGTTCTAAATCAGCTTGTACAATTTCAGCAGGGGTCATTGGTAACAAAGTAATTTTAGTTCCTTTATGCATAAAAGTGTACTTATTACTTTTACCATGGTGTACAGCATCATTATCAAATTCCCAAGGTCTACCCAATAAAAGTGAACAAGCTTGCATGGGTACAACATCACAATCAATAGAATCCACATAGGAACCAATGGAAAAAGAAACTCTGCAAGTTTGTGTTACCTTAGCTTTTCCAGAGTCATTTAACCACTGAATGTAGTATGGATGTGGATGTGGGCGTGTGGTCAAATCAAGCTTCTTAACCACATCAGAACTCACCAAATTGTTGCAGCTTCCTCCATCAATGATGACACGTGCCCGACGGTTCTTGATGACGAAGAAAATCTGGAACAAGTTATGTCGCTGCATCATCTCGGGCTGCTGGACTTGTGTGCTAAGCACACGCTGCACAATAATATTCATATAGCCCGTGGTATCTCCGCCTCCAAGGACGAGGTCACCGCTGGTGGCAGCGACATCCTCCTCCTCATCCTCCACATCGGAGGTGCTCATGTAACCGCCATCATCTGTCGCCACATATGCCCGCCTACTTGGGCAATCTTTCTGCACATGGCCAAGACCATGGCAGCGGTGGCACTGAATCCCTGTAGTGCGTCCCGTCGAAGCAACAGAGGAGGCACTACTAGCCGGTACCTGCACAGAATTTTTACCTGAGCGCGTAGAAGGGGCAGGGGCTGATCTTGGTGCTGCAGAAACAACACTAGCTGGTGGGGGCGGCCAAAAAGATGGCTTGGGCAGCCTCGAAGTCCCCGTCGGCCGTGGTGGGTAGAAATTCCTGGACTTGCTGTACTCCTCAAAAGCCTGGAAAAGTCCCTGTGATTCTTTCTCTGCAAGCATAGCATACTGGAAACACTGATTGAGGGTATAAAATTCTTTATAATCAAGGATGTCCTGAATTTCTTTTCTCAATCCAGAATAAAAGCGGCAAATCTGATCCTCTACTTTTTCAACCACAGCACAACGAATCAAACCCTTCTGAAGCTCACTAAAATACTCCTGAACAGTTTTATCTCCTTGATCTAAACGCTGCAGTTTATTACGAATTTCTCTATAAAAAGAAGGAGGAACAAAACGATCACGCATTTCTACCTTAAGTTCTTCCCAAGTAGTAGGCAAATCGGTTTCAGCAGCTAGACCACTCCACCAAACAATAGCAAAGTCCTTAAACTCACTAGTGGCTTGTCTAACTCTATGTTGTTCAGGAACAAGGTGGGCATTAAATTTTTGTTCTACTGTCATTTCCCAATCAAGGTAAGCATCACCATCGTATTGATCCAAAAACGAAGGAATTGAAAACTTATTTTTAGCATACGGATCATCTGGAGCATAGTTACCTTGTGTGCGACGGGTGTGGTTGTGGAAACCACCCATACCTTGAGGGTTACATTGCAAACAGCGTCGTAACCTTGCGGTCCTTGTAGCTGACCTATCGACGGTGCCATCAGCCTTATACACCGTTGCTTCATCATGATCGCCTTCAACGTCGTTGTTGGTGTTGTTGTTGGTGTTGTTGTTGTTGTTGTTGTTGTTGTTGTTGTTGTTGTTGGTCTTGTGAGCGGTCTCCAATTCGACAACCTGATCGGTTAACTCAGAAACTCTCTTATCCAACCGCTCAATGCTTTCTCCCAGGTGAAGCTTGGTGACGGCGTCGGTGACGGCCCTGGTGATCGTTTCTGCCAAATCACTCTGAACCGCCTGCAAAGCCTTCTGTAACTGATTTTGGCTCACGCACTCATCCAATTTTGAGGGTGAAGCACCCTCCCCGTCGCTTCCTGACATCAGAAACACCAAAACAGGAAACAAAAAAAGTGAAGGTTATCCCTACAAAACTACTAAGCAGTGGTGCCTCTCAACACAGCAAAAGTAAGCTTCTTGCAAAGCTCTTACAAAGTTCTTGCAAAGCTCTCAACACAGGGAGAAGTGTTCCACGATTGCAAGGGTTACCAAATAACCTATGTGCTGTCCAGAAGAAGTATGTAGAGCTAGGAAGGCCAAATATGTATATATGAGTGGCACACAAATCAAAAACAGATAGTAAAGCTGAATAAGTGCCCAAGTAACTTGTCCCTAGTTGCTGGTCTAACTATGTCCTAGAACAGTAGTGATAGCAAAGAAGAAACAAGGAGACAAAGGGACACAGCCGATAACAGGGGGCTTAGTGTAAAACAGCCAAACTCAGAAATTTCAGGGGGCTAGATGGAGCACTAGTAGGAATCCCAAATTTCTTTTTTTTTGATTTTATTTTTTTGATATTTTTTTCCAACTCACTAGCAATGGGGGAGAAACCACAAAAAATTTCAGCTCAAACCGAGCTAGGACGTGGCCTACAGAAAATCTTGAAGTTTCAGAAAACGTCGGGTTTCAACTTGAATGAATTTTTTTTTATCTTCCCGATTTTTTTTGAATTTTTTGACGAGGGCACACAGGGCGTAGCCCAGTGTGAGTATGCTCAACTTTTCGTCTAGAATCTCCTGTAAAAATTTCAGCCAAAACGGACAACCGAGCGAAAAGTTATGGCTGTTTTACCGAAGGGGTGTCGGAATCGGTTTTGAAGAACCCGGTGGTTTCAGTGAAATCCGAGTCGGGCTTGGGGTCGGGTAGGTGGATGCAGCGGAAAGTGGGATTTATGAAAATTGGTCCGAGGTGGTGAGGGTAGGTTTAGGGTGGGACTAGGGTGGGCGTGTTGATCAATCAACCCTAGCACACAAAGCCGACAAAACCGAGGATGGTGAGGGGGATGGCGGCTAGGGTTGCAAGGGAAACACTACTGACGACAAAAACATAAACTAAACCAGCGACTAAACAAGAACTAGGGCACAAACTCAACACTACGGACTCTGAAATTGAAATATGCAAAGGCTAAACACGTGGTTATGGGCGGGGAAAATTTTTTTTTGGTATTTTCAGTGGACGATAGGAAGAACACGAAAACAAAACGAAAGGGTAGTATGAACCTGACGGTGCACCTGAAGCTCTGATTACCACTTGATGTGGACAAGGGTTCCCGATCTTCCGAAAGGTTCTTGGTAAGTTGATTTGGTCGGAGGCGACACACAAATCGATCCGGCTTCAGAACAGCACGTTCTAAACCCCGCAATCGTAGCACGATGTCTCCTCTGGTTATCAACCGTCCAAAAGACGATTGACCTCGCCGAGAAGGCTAATCCCTGCCTGCGAATCAAGAACACAAGCAAGAACAACGAAGAATGCAACACAATTGCAGATGTATGATTAAACTCTCGAAGTTGGGGTCTCACTAACCGATGAACGGCGAAACTGTTTATGAACAGAATTGATCTAAGCAAAACCCGAACCCTAATGGTGCGGCGGTGGCTGTATATAAAGACCCTAGGGTCGTGCAAGACCCTCTAGATGCGCCCCGAATTGGGCTCAACTAGATACAAGGCCCAAAGACAAAAAATAAGCGACGCAGCACTGACACAGATTCTGGACTCTCTCTTGTTTTGACGATTCCCGATGACTCCGGATGAATTTGGATATGAGGCCGGCGTCATTGGAAAGGTCTTCTCCTTATCTTTCCGTACATATGTAGAACGTCCAAATCCGAGTCCGTATGCGTCCTGGGCGACCGTTTTAGTACAGACTGGTCCTGGGCCCCGAAACAGACTCGAAGTCGGTTTTGATTGGGCCTCCACTTTGGCTTCCAAGCCCTTGCTGGCCCTCCACGTTTCCAAATCCTTCTCCCATCATCTCCTGGTCCTCTCCATGGTTTCTAATCATAAAATAATCATTAGGTAGCAAACCATTCTCAAAAGTAACATATAGCGAAGAACGTAGGAACGAGCTCACCTCTAAATTTAGTTGTCGTGCACGAGCTCTAGTCATTGGACCTTGCAAGTCCAGATTTGGAGGAGTGTTGTGTGTATCCATAGGAGTCATGTCCTCATCACTTCTGGAGCTAGGACCAGAACCAAAACGACGGCGCCATCGTCCTCTTTCCATCGCATCAAAGAACGCCTCGTTTGGACGTCGGATGTGGGAGATATCATCAAAACTGTGAAAGGGTGTCGGCTGAATCCGAGACGAACACAGCGACCGAGTTGGTGACGACTTGTGACTTGGGGAAGGCCATGATATGCGCGTATCCAGCATGGTGATGTCCTCATCACTCAGTCAGCCTTAGAGGAGTTAAAAACTCACCTCAGTAATATCCTGGTCTTGGTACCTCTAGAGCCGTAAGAGACACTTCAACTTTACATATCGGCCACAACTCAAGTTGTGAATACTGTTCTGACGGTCAACCACGAGGAAGATGGTCATGTACAAAAAGTACAACACCCGGTCTACTTTGTTAGTGAGGTTTTAAGCGCCTCCAAAACACGGTACCACCAGATCCTAAAGCTGCTTTATGCGCCCTTGATCACCTCGAGGAAGTTGAAGCATTACTTTTAGGCTCATCCGATCGAAGTGCACACGACTTTTGCTCTCGGTCAAGTCCTTTACAATGGCGAAGCCGAAGGAAAGATTGCTAAGTGGGCAGTCGAACTCGGTCAGTACACCGTCACGTTCGCGCCACGATCGGCAATCAAGGGACAAGTATTGGCTGACTTTGTTTTCGAGTGTATAGAGGTAAAAATGCCGCCCGCCCCGCAAGATCTAGAGTATTGGAAAAGGTACTTTGATGGGTCTCTTCAGTTACCGGGTGCTGGCGCGGGGATTGTACTTATTTCACCACAAGGAGAGAAGCTACGATATGTCCTTCAGATCATGTTTCGTGCGTCTAATAACACTGCAGAATATGAAGCTCTTCTACACATTCTGTAGATTGCGGTGTCACTCGGCATCCAGCGTCTGGACATCTTTGATGACTCGGCGTTGGTCATCAATCAGGTCACCAAAGATTGGAATTGTGTAGATGGCAATATGGCGGCTTACTACCAAGAAGTAAGAAAGCTCGAAGATAAGTTTGATGGATTGAAGTTCACCCATGTTCTTCGGGATAATAATCAAGCAGGCGATGAATTGGCCAAGATGGGATCGTCCCGAGCGATTGTCCCACCCGGTGTTTTCTTACACACCCCTGAATCACCCACTATCACTACAAAGACAGATGTCATGACGACCAAAGTTGCAGAGTTGA
This sequence comes from Eleusine coracana subsp. coracana, assembly GCA_032690845.1. Lineage (NCBI taxonomy): Eukaryota > Viridiplantae > Streptophyta > Magnoliopsida > Poales > Poaceae > Eleusine > Eleusine coracana. The sequence continues at coordinate 50,032,179 of CM064427.1, read as the reverse complement.
TCAATGATATCAACACGCAGACCGACTGGCGCGGTCCAATAGTCAAATATTTGACTGAGGGTACGCTGCCTACGAATTCCAATGAGCAACAGAGGTTGAAGGCAAGATGTCGAGGATACTTAATGGTGGACGACCAACTTTATAGAAAAGGAGGTTCAAACATCTTGACACGATGCATCTTGATATCTGAGGGCAAAGAGTTGATGGAGGAAGTCCATTCAGGTGTTTGTGGTAATCATGCAGCATCCAAGACTTTGGTCGGTAAAGCTTTCTGGCAAGGGTTTTATTGGCCTACGGCGGTAGAAGATGCACACAAGGTCGTTCGGAAGTGTGAAGGTTGGCAATTCTTCGCTCAACAGACGCACGTGCCTTCGCAGCAACTTCAGATGATACCTATGACATGGCCTTTTGCTGTCTGGGGGCTTGACATTGTCGGACCTTTCAAGAAAGCGCCAGGCGGGTTCACTCATTTGTATGTTGCCATTGACAAATTCATTAAGATAACTTCAAAGAAGGCGATCGAGTTTATCAGAGGGGTCATCACTCGCTTTGGAGTTCCTCATGATATCATCACCGATAATGGTACTCAGGTTCACGTCTGAGCAGTTCTGTGACTTTGCCGATGAGATGGGTATAAAAATTCACTTTACATCAGTGGCTCATCCTCAAAGCAATGGGCAGGTCGAACGGGCCAACAGTATGATTCTTCAGGGGTTGAAGCCCCGGATTTTTGACATACTCAAACCATATGCCGGTCGGTGGGTTCGAGAGCTGCCTTTGGTACTCTGGGGGCTGCGCATAAATGTCAGTCGAGCTACTGGCCAATCACCTTTCTTGTTGGTCTACGGCTCCGAGGCTATGCTGCCGACCGAGGTAAACCTCGTATCAACGCGTGTCAAAGGATATGACGAGAAACTTTCTGAAGATAGCCGAGAGATTGAGTTGATTGCAGCAGAGGAGTTGCGTGACCGTGCTCTGTTTTGATTGGCGGTATACCAACAGGGCTTGTGATGCTATTTTGACAAAAATGTTCGGAGTCGTCAGTTCCATGTTGGAGATTTGGTGATGCGCCGAGTGCAATCAACCAAGAATCGGCACAAGTTATCCCCTAAATGGGAAGGACCTTATGTGGTCAAGGAAGTCACTTGATCGGGGGCTTACCGACTGATGTATGAAGCTGGCAATGACGTACCAAATTCGTGGAACATAAACTAGCTACGTCGCTTTTATACTTAGTCTATCTTTGTATTTCAATACATTATCTTTGAATGAAACTTCAGTCTTCTTTTATAAAAGATTCTATGATGATTTTCATTCATATTTGCCTTAGTTCCTTAATTTAAAAATTAAACAATCGAGCCAGGGGGCTAGTAATAATGTCCCACTACACCTTAACCTTGATATAACCTGGTTTTGGTTTTTTCTAACCGATTTCTCATAATCTGATACGGTCTTCTATTTTTTGGTCTAACGCTGGAACATCATAGTTATACAATTCAAGCTGCACAATAGACTGCCACTATACTAAACCCAGAGCCAAAGAGCGAGAGGTCATGTGTTGACTGGTTGACTCTGCATTGTAACGCGGTGACGAATTACAACTTATGATGCTAAGGCAGACCGGCACAACTTCTGTTTTTTCTGTAAATGACTTAGTGCGGAGAGGTTAAATACTACAGTATGCTAATGCAGCTAAGTGTTGACTGAATCACCCTAAGTAAATAGGAGATTGTTATTTTGACTATTCAGTCGCTCTTTTATGACTTGTTTAGGAAATAATCAAGCATAACAATATTTATATTTGCAATAAAGACATAATTGTTTTTATGTAACATATACTATTAATGTTTATAACTTGGAACAGGAATTACAACTCCTTTGAAGGAGAAGGATAATCATCCTACTGTTCCAGACCGGGAGAGCTTGGAGGGGTCAGTGGAAGAGGATCGACCTCGACGTTCTCGACCAAGACCCGCGAGGTCTCTAGCATGGAGTCCATCAGAAGCTGGCACTGGTCGACCGACATCTCGGGGTTGAAACCCTCTTTAATCTTGTCCAGAGGCAGCGAGGGAGACCAAGACTGGCAAATTGCCAGCACTTGGCTTCCAGCCTCGGTGCCACCCTCTTGGTGTTGTCGGTGATAGCTTCTGACGTGTGCTCCAGCAGATACTCAATGGTGTGCCCGGTCTTCTCCACTTGGTTAGCATGGATATAATCCAATGCTTTCCGAGCACCATAAGTCAGGACTGAAAAAGTCATGACGAATGGTTAAATACTAAAGCATCAACAAAAGAATGCTTAATTGGCATGATTACATTTGTAGGAGGTGGAGAGGCTCTTGGCATCCTCGACCTTCTTCTCAGTCTCCTGCAGCTTCTTCTTCAGGGACTCCAGCTCAGCATCTTGTTCGCCGAGCGACTTGGAGAGGCTGTTTTTCTCAGCAGTTAAGGCATCTAAAAACCTATGCTGATTAGAGGTAAGCGCCTCCAAGTCGGTCACCTTCTTGTCATGAGCTATAGACCAAAATCATAAGCGTTAGAGTGAACAAGTAAAGGAAGACCGAGAAGTTAGAGCGCTGGCATACCGGTGTTCTCAAGACTATGGCGCTCCTCAGCCTTCTTCAGGTTGGTTTACAGTTTTTCAATCTGCTGCCTGGCTGAGGTCAGCTGACCACTGGTGACTACAACAACATGGCAAATTGGAGTTAGAGACAATGGTAAAAGCATGGAAAACATGTTTAAAACTTACCAAAACTCTCAGCTTCAAGGTATTCGACACTGGCTTGTTTCTTCTCCACAAGAGAATATAGACTCTGGAAAAAGACAGTTGGGTTAGTTAGATGAACAAAAGAATCAAAGAGAAACGCTTGGTATTGATGTACCTTGCTGGACTCCTGATGACGCTGGAGGATCTCCATATCCCCAACCTCAGGCCGAGATGGAGCCTCTTTGACCAAGATGGCCTTACCCTTAAAAAGTGGGGAAGAGGCAACGGTCGGAGACGAGGCAAACTAAGGGGTTGGGGTAGGAGTTGGTGCCGGCTTTGGCGCTAGAGCTACGGCGTCGGTTGCCTTCTCTGCCTGGATCTGGACGCTTGATGGCGTGTCGACCAGCAGAGGTGTCGGGATCGGTTTAGGAGCCAGAGTAGACTGGGTGTCATGAGACCCATGGGTACTCTGGGAAGGCCCCGACCGACCGCTTTTGATAGATAAAATATAAGGATGACTGGTGCATTCATAAGTGACAGAATGAAGAATCAAAAACCTCAAGGAATACCTGGAGGCTTGTTTGATCTTGATCCGGCAGGCTCTCTCTCTTCTTCGAAGAAGAGATTTGAGGGCCAGACTCCTTCCTCTTCAAGGAGTCCTTGGTGGCTTCATCGGTCTTCGCCGCACTAGCCTCAGTTGCCGATTTGCTCGGGGGCTCCGACTGGCTCGAAGGTTGGTTGGAGCGAGCAGAGGTGGTAGGAATCACGCTCGGGGCAACCTCCTCTTCATCATCGTCCTGGCCCATGTACCAACGGTGGTGAACAGTTTGTTTCTGCCGCTGATCGGGTTTGGTAGACCAGAGCGAGCAGAAGTGAGGGAAGTAGAACTGCCGACTTCCTTGGTCGGTCGCGCCTCGGCCGAAGTCCTCCTGCTACCAGCTTTGGTTGGCGATGGCTTCTCGACATAATCCGGTCCCTCCGTGTCAGTCGGAGGGAGCGGAGGGTGAGACACATAAGTGTCCAAAACCTGCACAAGCGACAAAACAGTAAGCATAACATCAGAATAAGATGTTGATAGACTCTTTCAAAAGAGACTAAAGCTTACTCGGGCTCGGAGAGTGCCCCCATTATATGCCTTCTGGACTAATGAAAGGTCCTGGACAATGTCTCCTTCAAACATCTTCATTAACCTTAACCGAAAAAGAGAGCCATTTGGAGGGTCAGGCACTTCCCTGGTCTCATATTTGGTGACATAGCTCCACGCCGGGTGACTTTGAAGCTTCAGGGGCTGCACTCGGCGCATTATGAAGCTCATCGCAATGGTGATCCTATTGATGCCTTCCTTCTTCAGATTGACAATTTTCTTCAACAACTCAACCACTTGGGGATTGGTTGGGTCGGGTTTCTCAGTCCATTGGGGCTGGGGAACTGCCTTGGCACCCGAGAAGTCAGCAAGGACCGGAGGAGGGTTGTCACAAAAGAACCACTCGTCCTTCTAGTTCTTGTTGCCGGTCTTCAAGGTCACGTTGATGTAGATATCATTCTTACGCAACTGGACACGTATGCCACCTATGGCTACCTTGTTGTCCTTGGTTGGTAGCGGTGGAAGAACGATCAAATGGCGAAAGAGATTGAAATGGGGGAGAACCCCGAGAAAAGCCTCGCACATGTGCACAAAGATGGCGATGTGGAGGATGGAGTTGGGATTGAGGTTGACGAGCTCAATCCTATAGAAGAAGAGGAGCCCGCGTAGAAAGCTGCAGCAGGGAACTCTAAAACCATGCTCAAAAAATGAGCGAAAGACTACTATCTGTCTATGTATGGAAATAGGACAGGTTTCCTTGGGAACCTTCCAATTGAGGCGCAGCTGTTCGGGAAGCACGCCGTCCACCACCATCTTGTTCAAGCCAGCCTGGGTGATGGTGCTCTTCGAGAACTCCCGGAGGTGCTCGGGAACGTCGACGTCTAACGAAGAGGATTCGGCGGCGACAACGACCTTGGCGACGGTCTTGCGGCCCATGGTGATGAAGTGGATCAACGCGGTGGATCGAAGGCCTAACCCTAGGTGGAGCTTGGGGGCTAGATGGCAGCGAGAACTGCTGCGGCGGAAGCGAAAATGCGCTAATCCTAGAGGCGGCTCTGGAAGCAGAGGAGTCACGAGAGCAGAGGAAGCGCGAGGAAGACGAAGAGCTCGTGCGAAATGATGGCGTGGACTGAGTGTCAACACTCCGTGCCTTTTTATACCCCCGCTTTTTGACCAAGGTCACTTGGGTCCCATGGGCTGGTATGGGCCGTACAGTGTCGGGCTTTTTAGGGTTTGGATAAAAATAAAAGGCCATATGCTTTAAAAAGAATTAGGGCTAATACCTTTGAGAAATAATCTTGGGGGCTTCTTTGATGAGAAGCAGTGGCCAAACCATTTTAAATATTTGCCGTATCTATGTGATTTGATGATCATGTAGCAGAGGACTTGATGGTCGTACGGGAATAAGTTCAAAAGTACTGTTATTGATCGATGTCAATAGTAAAACTACTGCAATTGAACTTATGAATAAATCGAGTGATAATTTAAAAGGGAAAAGCTATATTGTGATTGATGTCATTTAGCTTAGTACTCTTGTATGATTGATGTCATACTCTTTTCCATGGCCTGGGTATGATCAAAATCATAAAACAAAGACCAATGGGTCACTCAGATAAAAGTGTACATCACTCGGCCTTTTTAAAAATCGGTCGGCAAGAATAAAGTCTTGTAGTTGGACTATCTGGTTTGATGATCATATGGTATATTAAACTCAAGCTTGATGGTTTGAGTAAAATATAACCAAATATTGAGAGCAAATATAATTAGACTCTTGCATTATTTGTTAGCCTCCAAATTATACAAGAGTCGGGGGCTACACCTCATCAGGTGCACCTAATTGGTGCACCAGATCTATCAGGAACTTCAATTAAAGAGGTCTTCCTAATTTATGACCAACATTGAAGATCACTCGGCATGTCGAAGCTCAAAATTAGGAAGCACTCAGGGGCTGCTATGGAATACTTGCCTTACGAGTATCCATAGCTAAGCCAAAGTCGGCAACCAACCGGGTAGCACCCTAACAAGGAGACCGACCGACGGCTTGGAGCGCAAGGCAATTAGAGATAGACTTTCTATGTTAATCCTTGTAGACTATAAGTAGGACTCTTCATGTACCCCCCCTGTCGACCGGATATATAAGGCGGCAGGGTACCCGCTCGAGGGACACAACAACATCACACGAAACACATTCCCTTACAAGCAATACAAACCAAGAACACAGGACGTAGGGTTTTTACTCTCATCAAGAGGGCCCAAACCTGTATAACTCAGCGTCTTGTGTCTTAACCATCGTAGTTCTTAATCTCAATGTAGCCCTATATTATTATTGCCGAGATCAAGTCTCGACACCTGAGGAAGATGTTGGACAACCTTGGCTGGGTGAACTTCCACAGCCTCCCCATGGACTACAACTTCGACATCGTCACCGAGGTTGCCTCTACGATGAGGATCAGCACCAACGACTACGGTGACAAGGCTATCAACTTCTACGTCCGCGACATCAGCTACACGGTGACTATGGAGGTGGTGGCCCAAGCCTTCGGCTTCGACGCCAACGCCGGTGTTGCTGACATCTTAGGGCGTGAGGAGTTGGACTACTTTTGGAGGCAGCTCTCATTCGTGGAGGGGATGAAGCGTGGCAACATCCACAACCCAACCATTCAAGTCTTCCACCGGTGGTTGGCGGCGCGCACATGCGACAAGGTCGACTCCAGCAACGTCACCGATATGGACTTGCGGTGGCTCTTCAACGCCATCGTGAGCCCATCTCACTGCAACCCCATGTCGGTGATGGTGCAGGGTTGGTTCGAGAAGAGGGGCAAGGCGAGCAAGAAGTTGGCCTTCGGAGCCTATCTTCACCGCCTGGCAGCCTTCGTCCGTGATGGCAACGGATAGGGAGGATGCGACGACAAGTGGGAGTGCACGACGGAGATCGGCGGGAACATGACTCATGGCAATATTGTCACGGTGTCGAGAGTTATACTCGGCATCAGACATAGGGTAGTTCACCTATGTGGATTTATATGTAGAATAGGGGTATATGCACGAGATCGAGAGACGATGGTAACACAATACGCCGATTTAGACAGGTTCGGGCCTCCCGGAGGATAATAACCCCACGTAATGTGTTCTTTAGTATTTGTATTCATATGTCTAGATCTAAAGATCTAGACGAGGAGGGTAGACCTAGATGATGATGTCTAGTTGTGTCTAGTTGAGCTATGCCCTATTACTTGATGCCCCTTGAGGAGGACCCTTACCCCTCCTTATATATCTGGGGGACAGGGTTACATGGCGGAGTCCTAGTCGGTCTACTGTTATTATCCTAGTAGGAGTCTACCCCTTCTTTCCTTCTCCATGAAGTACCCTGTGTACGAGTCATCAACAGTTAGCCCCCGAGAGTCTTGCAAGGGAGATGATAATCTTTAGTAGCTTCCCGACTGGTTTGTGCCATGTATAATGCTTCAGCTTTATATCAGCGAGCTTGTGAGGGTCTCAAAGATCTGAAAATGTCTTCGGGAAATCCACTGGTGCGTCGAATAGGTGCACCTAATTAGGTGTAGCCCCCAACTCTTGTATCATTTGGAAATTGCAAATAATGCAAGAGTCCAAAACAAGAATAGTCGTGTTGGCTCTCCTTAAGGAAAAATCACTCAAATCATCAAATCCGAGTGATAAATAACTTAGTAGAATGACATCAATCTTTACCGAGTGATAGATGATTCAGACGAGTGACTTCAATTACCGCTGACTACTAGACGACTCAAACCAATGACCAAGTGGCAGCCGCACTCAAGTCAGAATATCATGTCCGAGTGGCAGCGGCGCTCAACTCAATAATAAGGTCGAGTGAAGATGACAACCGAGGTTGTTGTAGCTGCCGATCGCCGATGGAGTAGAAATCATTCAAAGTCGTGATGACCGAGTGAAGCCGACAGTCTAACATGTGACCGACCGATGGTGGCGATCAGATATGATGTGGCAGACCGATGGCGGAAGTCGGAGTTGGTGTAGTCGACCGATAAAAGCAGTCAGAGTTGTAAGCCGACCGATGAAGGTAGTCGACGCTAGCATAGCCGACCGATGAAGACAGTTGGTACTAGCATGGTTGATCAGTGAAGGTGGTCGGAGCTATAAGCCGACCGATGAAGGTGAGAAAATCACTCTGTATCTAGTGGTGCATCCGCTTATCCATCATAAATGTTCCTGACCATAAAGGAAATTGGAATAATTAGTTATAATTAACATTGTTTGTTTGAAAACTTATTATTATAAGCCAAACAAATCAGTCGACTGAAAAGTCAAGTATGCGTCCATTTTTGTCTTTTAAGTAGACCGACTAGCGCATAGCAGCGTATTCGCGCATTAGCAACCAGACTGATCCACCGCAGGATACATAGGACAAAATATAAAGAGCTCGGAGCGGTCTGCCATAACAATATCGGTCATAATTTACTCTTACGTAACAATCAGAATCAGTCGACACATGACCTCTCACAACTTTGGCTCTGGGTTTAGTGTAGTCGCAGTCTGTCACGTAGCAATGAAGTTTTATGCCTTAGTTGCTTATTGGCTTAAGACCAAATTGCAAATAAAATGCAATGTATCGGTCGAGGCTGAAGCCAAAAAAGGGTGAAACTAGAATTGGCGACATGAGCCATACGGTGTCAGGGCTGAAGCACTGCTGAAAGGTTACCGACCGACATGGGTCATATGGTGTCAGGGCCAAGACACTACTGAAAGGTCACCGACCGACATGTGTATTGCTAGATTCATAAAAAGTGGGAGAACACGTGTATAGGTACACAAATAGTCCCCTGGCTCGATTGTTTAATGCAAAGGATTAAAGAACCAAGGCAATATAAAGACAAATAAAGTCATAAAAAGAGCACTGATTAAAAGCCCGACTTTACTCATAAAAAAACTTATGACCTTCTGCTTAAAAAACAGAAATAAGTGGCCATGAGAAAAATACGAAGGACATTAGTCCAAAACCTTGAAAATTAATTGAGAAAGTATAAAGATACTTAGCTTTACAATTTGGCGAGCTGTTGATGAGCCCTCGAGCGTGTTGATGTTGTTGGCGAGTGGTCGAACTTCGAAGTTGAGCCATCATGTCGCTGGAACATCGAAGCTCAGAGTGGTTGGCTTGTGTCGCCAAGTAGTCGAAGGTGTCACCAAGTGGCCGAAAACACCGAAGTGCCAAGTCATTGACGGCGTCGCTGAATAGCTGGGTAGTCCTCGAGTTGTCGTAGTGCAGCGATGTCGCCGAGTGGATGAGTAGAGACGACGTCACCGAGTGATCGAGTCGCGGTGATGTTGCCGAGTGGCCAAGTAGCGATGATGTTGCCAAGTGGTGTAGTCAGCTGGTCGTCGTCGAGTAGCTCTCGGGCATGTTCACGTGGCCGCCGCGCGATCGAGCCATCGAGTCACGGCGTTGTCGCCGAGTGATGATCGCCCTCACTGAAGACGTCGTCGAAGTAGACGGTGTTGCCGGCGTGTGTGTGCTGGTTGACGACCAGGTTGTTCACCACGCCTTGCTCGTGCAAGTCCACCAAGCGCTGAAGAGCTCGTCATAATTGCATGTTGGGAGACCACTTTCATGCGGTTAGTACTTGCATGCAAAAGCAAAACCACATGATGAGCTCTAGCTAGTTAACTTGATTAGTATGGAAAGAATAAAATAACTCATCCGGAATAGAAAAAAGGAAAGAGATTTCCCTGTCGTGCATCTGACCACTTTCATGAAGCCATGAAGTAGTCGACTCGGACTTTGGCTCTCATGTACAAGTATTCGACTCGAAGCTGGTTTCCGAGTGGCCGCCTCCGTGTATAGTTAGAACTCGACAAGTATTTGATCTCGTAGTCTCTTGGACGATACTTGATTTGCCGACTCTTTTTGCCTCGACGTGACGAGGGCTTGGTGCTGACGAATAACTCGCCAACTCGAAGTACGATCGGTCAGGAGCCTTGTCGACACATGCAAGAAGCAACAATCGTTGGTCTACTCGCCATCAAATCTTGAAGAAGAAATTCCTCGAAAACACGGCGACTCGTGCGCTTCAATGATGGTCTACGCGTGATGAAATCTTGAAGAGGTAGATTGAGATCATCGAACTCAACATGTCGACCGTCGTGCTATCCCCATGGACGGCGCCAAATATCGAGACTTATACTCGGCATCAGACATAGGATAGTTCACCTATGTGGATTTATATGTAGAATAGGGGTATATGCACGAGATCGTGAGACGATAGTAACACAAGACGCTGATTTAGACAAGTTCGGGCCTCCGGGAGGATAATAACCCTACGTCACGTGTTCTTTGGTATTTGTATTCATATGTATAGATCTAAAGGTCTAGACGAGGAGGGTAGACCTAGACAATGATGTCTAGTTGTGTGTAATTGAGCTATGCCCTATTACTCGATACCCCTTGAGGAGGACCCCTGCTCCTCCTTATATATCCGAGGGACAGGGTTACATGACGGAGTCCTAGTCGGTCTACTGTTATTATCCTAGTAGGAGTCTACCCCTTCTTTCCTTCTCCATGAAGTACCCTGTGTACGAGTCGTCGACACACGGGGAGTGTTCATGCCGGTTACCACGTCGGCGGCACCAACATCAGACTCCCATGTGCGGAGCTAGGAGTTTTTCTCCCTCGCAAGCTGGAGGGAGGAAATTGGCTTGAGGAAGGTCTCCTGGAGGGGGCCGAGTTTCCAAGGACCACCGAGGGCGAGTCCAACAACCGGCGACATTTGCAGGAGCCGGTAGCGAGTGGGGCTCCTGGGAGTCACGCCAAGAGCCTCAACAGTACCAGTCAGGATGGAGTGACACAGTGGGCAGTTCACTGCCCTCTGCACTGGTCGGCGCAGGCGACGCGCCGTTCAGCGCCACCTACTTCAGCGCGGGCGTTGACTATAGGTACCAAGGACGGGTACCTGTGGTGCCTCCGGTGCCCGGTGTAGATTTCTTCATGCCCATGCAGAGGTACCTCAACAACAACATGCATCACATCGAGCACGTGGAGGACGCCTCATCCCAAGGGAGGAACAACCACGACGCGATGGTGGAGGAGTTCAAGCGACTCAAGGCGCGGTGCTAAGGCTTCGATCAACCACCGTCTCCACCTCCGTTTGACTAGAGTGCCAAGGAGTTGGCACATGTATTGGTTTCCCGGTTTACGTTTTCTTTTATCTTTTGCAATCTTTTTCTTTATTTGATTATGTGTGTGTGAGCGGGTTGGGAAACCATGTATCAGGTGTGTTTATTTTCATGCAAGTGTGTTAGTAGTAGGTTTATTTTCATGCAAGTGTGTTAGTAGTAGGTTTATTTTCATGCAAGTGCATGCAAAGATCATCACCATGTATTCGAGTTTCGATCTTAATATAATGGTGGCGGTTATGCTCTTTTAGGAGAATTGCATCACTTATTCTTTCTTGAAAAGTGTCGATGAAGACCAAATAATGTTGAGCATTGAATAAAACTCAAAGTTACATTTAACAATTATTCAGCAAAATATGTCTTGTATGGAGCAATTCTGGGTACCCATGTGCTTCATTTGCATTGTTCAATTCGTGATGACAACTTAGTACCAATCTTTTTATAAATAAATTTTTAGGTTGTGAACCTTGGAATTTATTGTTTTCAAGATCCTTACCTACCAATGCCATATTTTGAGCAATGCTCATGAACCTTTAATATGAAGATAAACGTTAAATTGATGGTTGAGTTCGGTTAGGATTTTTATTCTTTTTGGTATGAACTTTACTAGGATGGCCAAATCCTTGTGTATCTTTTTAGCCTTGAATTACTCATGCAAAACTTCAATTCCGCTAAGTATTCTATCTTAAACCCGAAGTCTTGTTGAGTATCATTCCTTGACCGCATCCTATGCTTCTGGCTGTATTTAAACTCTTAATAAATATTGAAGCCAGATGATTCAAATACCAACAAAAGCTGGTGAATTCAAGTTGAGAGCCGATCGATGCCGTTTGAGCATATCGGCATAGCAGAGAGCAAAATAAAAAAAGAGAGAGAGAAAAATGATGAAAAAAAAGAAAAGAAAAAAAGAAGAGAAAAGCTCTACTGTTTGCTAAGGGACCAGCAAAATTTTAAGTGTGTGTGTATGTGTGTGTGTGGGGGGGGGGTATATGACATGCTTATTCTCGAAATTCATTCTAATATAGCCATGAATCATTCCAACCATGTGCAATCTGATAATGGGAGTTCCTTTTTCTTCCAAGATCAAATTTTTGCGATGCACATGTCCACATATCCAAAGTGTGAGTCCTTTCTTAAATTTTCTATAGCCATCTTGTTAAGTTTCTGTAATTCCATTGAAGAATAATCTCCTAGCTTTACAATATATTGTTGATTTATGTTTGCAATCCTTGAATTACCGCACCTAGCTACTCATATAAGCTTTACACAAATATTATTTGATCATTATGATGTAGATATAGGTTGAGTGATTTGAAAGATGAGTTGTTGCCCTGGATCATTGGAAGATAGATTCTTGATGTTCACATCAATCTTTTTAGTGATTTACATGTGTGGAAAAGTTGTAATTTGTGAGTTGGACATGATCTGCGGCTTTGAGGAGAACCTTAAGTTTTAATGCCCAGATTTGAACTATTTTGCTGAATATCAATATGAAACACACTACAATAGCACAATGCTCAACATTTGTTGATTTGAGATGTCTTTTATGATAGAAGGAGTATGTTCTTTAATTTTTCTTTCTTTTACATTTCTCGGGATGAGCAAAGGTTTAAGTGTGGTGGAACTGTTGGCACTCCCTAAGTGCCCCTTTTATATGTGAATATTACCCCAATTAGAGCATAATTCATGCTAATTTAGGCCATTTACCTGTGATTTTAGCTATATATTTGTATATGTGTTGTTTTGGAGCTTCATTGCAGAAACAGGTGAAATTGGTGATTAAAGTGATGATGAAGAGGACATGAGTCCAGAACAGTAAAAAAGCACTAAAAAAGCCCAGTGCGCCGATCGACGCAACCCATGAGCCGATCGGTGCAAGGGAGTTTAAGCCCACAGAAGGGAATTTCACTTCTGTGGGCTAAAATACCCTTGCGCCGATCGGCGCACTGGGCTTCTTCAGTGCTTTTCGTCGGTTCTGGACTCCTATCTTGTCCAACATTACTTTAATAGCCAATTTTACCTGTTTCTGCAATAAAGTTCCAAAACAACGCATATACAAATATATAGGTAATATCATAGGTAAATGACCTAAATTAGTATCAATTATGCTCTAATTTGGGTGATCACATATAAAAGGGGCACTTGGGAAGTGCCAACAGTTCCCCCACACTTAAACCTTTGCTCGTCCCGAGTAAAGTAAAAGAGAAAAAAAAATCAAAGAACATACTCTCCTTATCATGAAAGATATCTCAAATCAGCAAATGTTGAGCATTGTTCTATTATAGTGTATTTCATATTGGTATTCAGCAAAATAATTCAAATATGGGCATAAAGCTCAAAGTTTCTCCCGAAAGCAAAAGATCATGTCCAACTCACAAATTATAACTTTTCCACACATGTAAATCACTTAAAAGATTGTTGTGAATCATAAAGAATCTATCTTCCAAATAATCCAAGGCAATAACTCTTCTTTCAAATCACTCAACCTATATACTACATCATAATGATCAAATAATATTAGTGTAAGGCTTATATGAGTAGCTAGGTGAGATAATTCAAGGATTGCAAACATAAATCAACAATATATTGTAAAGCTAGGAGATTATTCTTCATTGGAATTACAAAAACTTAACAAGATGGCCAAAGAAAATTAAAGAAAGGACTCACACTTTGGATATGTGGACATATGCATCAAAAATTTGATCTTGGAAGAAAAAGGAACTCCCATTATCAGATTGCACATGGTTGGAAGGATTCATGGCTATATTAGAATGAATTTTGAGAATAAGCATGTCATATACCACCCCATTGTAAGCACAATGAGGTCGGAGCCGAACCTCATTGTAGAGGCAACCTCGGTGACGATGTCGATGTTGAAGTCCATGGGGAGGTGGTGGAAGTCCACCCAGCCGAGGTTGTCTAGCATCCTCCTTATGTCCTCCCACATGCCGATCATGGTGAGGAAGGTGTCGTCCATGTCGAAGTTGGGGACGAACCTTCCCCTCATCGTGAGGTAGTGCTGCTGTTCCTCCGTGCTCAGGAGGGTGAAGCCCTCCTCCACTGAGCGTGGCATGAATGCCAGCAACGGTGGTGATCTGGGAACCCCACGGCTTCCCGCCGTTTGGCTCCTCGTGGCACGCCCCGTCGGAAGGGACGCATCGGAGATGGAGTACGGGCGCGGATCTCATATGTTGCCGCCGCCGAGCTGGTGGATGCACCACCCATCGACATATCATCACGAGCACCAGAGCCCCCCCCTACCTGAGGAGTCATCGCTCGATTCGCCGCTGCCGTCGTAACTGCTTCCCTGACACAGCCTCTTGCCCAACTTGCCGACGGAGGAGCATAGATGATCCATCTGCGAGGAATGCGGAACGTGTGCGAGATCGTGGGTAGTGGGGAAGGTGGAGAGATTACCGGGATGGTGTGCCGAACTGGGGGCACCTGGCCTCCCTTTCATAGTGTGGGAAACTTCTAGGAGAAGGACCCGCCCAAAATTTTCAAAATTTGGGGTTGCGCCAATCGGCGTGGTCACTGTGCCGATCGGCACATTTAAAATTTTGAATGCTCTGACCGCTCTACTTCCTGATTCTCCTCCCTTTCATCGTTTCCATCCTTTACGTCATTTCCCGGTACACCATGTCGGCTGGCAAGGGAACAGCACGGAATCATGTTGTCTTGATTGACTGCGCCGATCGGCTCTGGCTAGCGCCAATCGGTGCATCGTCTCTTTTTCAGCTCTTGTTCAATTCTGTGTCTCCTCTACACTAGAAACCAGCATAGAAATCATACCTGTTCCTAAGAATCAATGTCTGCCGAATATGTCGCCAATTTGGGCACAGCATGGGTACCAGCGCCGATCGGCGCAGAAGTGCGCCGAACGGCGCAAGTTCCTTGCACCTCGTCTTCTGGTCCGGCGCCTCATGTTCATTTCTTTCACCTGATTTCCACTCTTTCCCAATGTTCCTGTAGCATTGACACATGAAGCAGGGCCCATCTGGTGACAGCGCTGATTGGTGCAACGTCTCGCGCCGATCGGCGCGGTGTCCATTTTTGCTCCTAGCCCCTCGCTTCTTCGCTAGATGTCACTCTTCATCCTTTCCTACATCATTTAGCAACCATTTTGCACAGAAATAATTATTTAAAAAAGATCTTAAATACCTTGAAAATAGCTCCATTTCTGAAAATTGCTGTGCTGGTTGGTTTTTAGCTCCTCTTCCATTCTGGACGTCGTCAGCCTTCTGTCTTGACTTGTTATCAATGCGTCGATCGGCGCATGAGTGCACCGAACGGCGCAAGCTCTGTTCCTTCCTGTTTTTGGTCTTTTTCTTTTATTCCTGCGTTGTTAGTCTACAATATATATACACATAGTTTTGCACAAATAAACAGACAACACAGGAGCACACAAGAATTAAGCACACACTTTTTCTAATTCTTTTATTTGGGAGATTGTTTTTATTACAAGAAAGCAAATTAAAAACACCGGGTTGCCCTCCCGGCTAGCATTACTTAACTAAATGAGACGGGTTGCCCTCCCGCAAGCACTAAACAACTTCTAAATCTCCTGACAATTGGGTTGCCTCCCAAGAGCGCTCTAGTTATTTAGAGATCAAAGAGCTTGACCTCCCCACGAGCAATCAATCCTTAGTGTCACAATGCGGGGTGTAAGGCCGCGACACTACAAGGTTCACTTATCTTCATAGCTCATATACCTCGGACGACCTATCCTTACATCCCCTCCAATTACTCTTGATGCCACATTGCCTCGGTGTCTTGTACCTCTTCACTTTATCAATAGCACGACACTCTTCTCCCTTTGGGCGAAACTTGAAAGAGTAGGGAGTTCCACTTATATCGAAGATTATCTCACCACTCCCAACATCAATACGTGCTTTTGCCGTCCTCAAGAAGGGTCTGCCTAAGATCAACGGGGTTCTCGTCCTTTTATCCATTTCAAGCACAATAAAATCAATAGGGACGATGTGATTTCCAATTTGAACAGGCACATCCTCAACAATTCCATCAGGAAAGCGTACAGATTGGTCGGCTAACTCCAAACACATACCCGTAGGTTCCAATTCAGGCAAATTGAGACTTGTGAATATATGACGGGACATAACACTTACACTTTCTCCAAGATCGCACAAGCATCTATCAAATATCCTTGTTCCAATTACACATTTGATGCTTGGTGATCCAGGGTCAGGTTTCTTCTCAAGTGCCACATTATTGATTGCCGCCGTAAGTTCCTTAGTGACCTTCACAACCTCTTCAGAAGCTAGAGACTTCTTGTTTTGCATCATGTCCTTAATGTACTTGGCGTAGGTAGGTA
Organism: Eleusine coracana subsp. coracana; assembly: GCA_032690845.1. Taxonomy (NCBI): domain Eukaryota; kingdom Viridiplantae; phylum Streptophyta; class Magnoliopsida; order Poales; family Poaceae; genus Eleusine; species Eleusine coracana. Next base: position 50,015,893 of record CM064427.1, on the reverse strand, counting down.
CTTGAATAGCATCAATAAAAGGGACATTGATGTAAAGCTTCTTCATAACATTGATGAACCTTGCAAATTGCTCGTCGTGTTGCCGCGCTCTCTCTGTCTTTGTCAGTAGTTGAGTATCCAAGAATGTGGCATGGCCATGCTCCTCTGTTTCCATACCCATTTTTAGTTTAGAGAGATCAATTTCCTCATCGCGCCGATCGGCGCTATTAATGAGCCGATCGGTGCTAACAGTACCATCGCGTCGATCGGCGCCAGGATCTTCTGTTTGCTTTCCTGATCATGTAGCTATTGCCTTTAACTGCTTTGCAGACATTGTATTACCAGGAATAGCCCCTTTGTTGCCTTGAATGGCTTGTGATAACTGTCCCATCTGTTGCTCCATAATCTTGGTATGCTTCAAAATCTGCTCATTGGAGCTCCCAATTTCTATCACCTTGTCATTAATTCCTTCAAGAACACGATCAACCTCCTTGAATTTAGCTTGATTGTCCTTGTTGATCTTTTCTTGAGCTTGAAAGAACTCATGAAATTGGAGACGAAGTGGGATAGAGTTTTGCTTGGACAAACTAGGAGAGAAAGAACACCTTTGTTGCTGATATTAGGGCTTCCATCCACTATTCTTTATATATTCTAGCAACTTCATCTCTTGAGGGCAATCTTTCTGCACATGGCCGAATTCTCCACACTCACCATAAGTGAAGCGTGATTCTGCCGGCCTGAGTGACTCTTCCTTAGGGATATGAGAATTATTGTCCAACCTTCTTTGAATAGCATCAAGGCAATCCATAACCAAGTCTTCATGAGTCCTCTCAATCACGCTCTTTGCTATTCCTTTAGAAGGTTGTAGGTTCCTTGAACTTCTCTCACTATCACATGATTGATTTTCAACTAGCAATTTGATCAATTATTTAGCTTGAGTGGGAGTCTTTGATATGAATGAACCCGTAGCTGAAGCATCTAAGTGTTGATGGGATGGGATATTCAATCCCACGTAGAATCTCTCAACAGTTTCACCAACTATAAGACCATGATAAGGGCATGCATCCATATATTCATTGTATATTTCCCACGCTTCTCCAATGCTCTCATCAACATTCTGCGTAAATCCAAGAATCTTATTCTTCAAAGCTTGAGTCTCACCAGAAGGGAAGTATTTGGCTAAGAATGCAACTGCTACGGTTTCCCATGCAGTTTTTACTGCGTTTTCCAAGCTATTGTACCATTGCTTAGGGCGTCCAACTAGAGAGAAGGAGAACAGCCACACACGTGCTTGATCTCTGGTCAATCCCGCTACCTTGAATGTACTACAGAATTCAAGGAAGCGCTGCAGATGTTGATTGGGATCTTCCGAACCTGTGAATGGTTGTTGTGCCACTAATCCGACGTACCTCTCTAGTTGATATGGAGCATGATTGATGAGGACATGACTCTTATGGATACACCCAGCACTTCGCCAATCAAAATGCAAGTTCATGCGCGATAACTGAATTTACGGGTGAGCATGTTCTTAATGAATTCTTTATATGATTTTGAGAAGATATGGCTACCTAATGAATTAATTATTGTTAGGAACCATGAATATGATGATGAGATAGCTGGGGAGGTGATTGGAGGCGTGATGGGCCAGCAAGGACGTCGTAGCCAAGGAGGAGGCACAATCAAAACCGACTTCAAGTCTGTTTTGGAGCCCAAGACCAGTCTGCACTAAAACAGACGCCCAGGATGCATACGGACTCAGATTTGGACGTTCTATATATGCATGGAAAGATAACGAAACTATATTTCCAACCCAACTGGTCCCATGTCAAAATACATCCCGAGCCGTCGGCAATCGTCAAAACAAATCGACTTCCAGAATCTGTCCTGGTGCTGCGACACCGTAATCGGTCTTTGGGCCATTTATCGAGTTGAGCCCACTTAGGGCTGCGTCCAGGGGGTCTTGCATGACCTTAGGGTCCTCATATACAGCCGTCGCCTCTTTATTAGGGTTTGGGTTTTGCTTCGATTATTCTGTTGATAACAGTTTCGCCGTTTGATCGATTTGTGAGACCCCAACTTGTGAGATTCATCGTATACTTGCAAATTTGGTTGCATTCTTCTTTGTTCTTACTTGAAACTATTAACCAAGAGCTGGTCTGCCATCTCTCCTGCTTCTGGATCTGCAATTGTGAATAATACTCGAGGGCTGACACTGACTGGTTCTCCAGCTAAATCTCCAAGTGACTTGCTTCTCTTCTCCGCTATTCTCTTCTTGAGTAAGATCTTTTCTGGATCATTGGTGTAATTAGAGGGTTTGTTTGACTTAGGACCGTCCATACCTGTTAATTTCACTTAACAACATATATGTACTAAAAAGACAAGTAAAGCACAATGACTAAACAGTAATATATCAAACAATGTTTAAAAACCTGCTATGGTCCCAGACAACGGCGGCAGAAAAAGAAGCTTGTTGGTCATTACTACGCACCCACTTATATACCGCAAGAGGACGGTGTACAGTTGTAGCACTTTTTCCCTTAGAGTATTCCAAGGTATTATCGAACCACTGAGACCTTAGGGATAATTACACAAAGTTAGCAGTAAAAGATCTAATCAAGGCTACTCTCAAGTTCAGGTTGTATGAGGGGGAGATTGGCCAGCGCAAAGGTGCGCCAGACAGCAAGTCTGTTGTTGTGCCGATCGGCGCAGGGATGACCTGATCGACACTGTTGTGGATCTAAGTCATTGAGCCGATCGGTACACCAGCGAAGTTGAACTAGAGTGCAAGTCAAAGCCAAAGCTAAAGCCAAGATAAAACTATTCGGTGAGTAGCCAGATATCTACTAGTGAGATCGTAACCAGATAGTCTAATTAAATAGCATCATAATGGATAATTATATGGATCAATGAAAACCTATAATCAATAAGACCACCCTGCTTTCTGAGCGGCTCCCGATTTATCGCTACCGAGAGGAAACCCTTAATCACGCGAGTATCTTACCCTACTCAACTATCCAATAGTGTTGCGCAGGTTTAGTGTTGTCACGGCTAAACCACACTACTAGCATCATCAAGCAACCATAATCAATACAATGTCTGAATACTATTCTAATCACCATGATTAAGAAAATATCAACTTACTTAGCCTAGCACTAAGCAATGGGAATAAGCACATGCATGATTATAGAATCAAGATAGACAAATCACCAAAACCATCATCAACATATTCAATCATCCTTAAGATACATAGAGTAAGATTCATCACCGTCGAGATGGCCTACCTTGACGGATCAACTCTTACACCAATGGTTCTTGAAACTCAACTAGAGATCTATTCTAACGGGGCAAGTCCCGGTGGCTCTAACTCACGAATCTGTTGTCCTTCTGTTGCCTCCTTCCCATCGCCTCATCGCGGCTAGGGGTTACAAGTATATATAGGGGTTCTACTCGTAAGGGACTCAGTTTCTAGCAAATAGGTCGGTTGCGCCGATCGGTGTAGGATTGCACCGATCGGCGCAAGCCGTGTTCTCTCTGGTTTCTGCTCCGAGTCGGTTTTTCTGTCTTCCGCAACTGTCATGTGGGCCTTTTCCTTCGAGATAAAGTCTTGTACCGCACGTCGAGATCTTGAAGTTCCATAAATCTTCTAGGCAAATATCTTCAAGTGTCTTGCGCAGATAAACTTCCATAAACATCAGATAAACTTCTATCGGAATGGGCCTCAGTCACTTCTGTGGGTTAAAATACCCTTGCGCCGATCGGCTCATGGGCTGCGCCGATCGGCGTACTGGGCTTCTTCAGTGCTTTTCGTCGGTTCTGGACTCCTGTCCTGTCCAGCATCACTTTAATAGCCAATTTTACCTGTTTCTATAAAAAAGCTCCAAAACAACGCATATACAAATATATAGGTAATATCATAGGTAAATGGCCTAAATTAGTGTCAATTATGCTCTAATTGGGGTGATATTCACATATAAAAGGGGCACTTGGGAAGTGCCAATAGAGGGACAACAGTTTCATGAGTTAGAGCCACCAGGGTTCACCCCGTTAGAATAGATCTCTAGTTAAGTTTCAAGAACCATTGGTGTAAGACTTGATCCGTTAAGGTGGGCCATCTCGGCAGTGATGAATCTTACTCTATGTATCTCAAGGATAATTGAATATGTTGATGATGGTTTTGGTGATTTGTGTATCTTGATTCTATAATCATGCATGTGCTTATTCCAATTTCTTAGTTCTAGGCTAAGTAGGTTGATATTATATTGATCGTGGTGATCAGGATAGTACTCGGACATTGTATTGATTATGGTTGCTTGATGATGCTAGTAGTGTGGTTTAGCGGTGACAGCATTAAACCTGCGCAGCACTATTGGATAGTTGAGTAGGGTAAGATACTCGCGCGATTAAGGGTCCATCCCGGCAGCGATAAATCGGGAAACGCTCAGAAAGGCGGGTGGTCTTATTCATTATAGGTTTTCATTGATCCATGTAATTACCATTATGATGTTGTTTGATTAGACTTTCTGGTTATGATCTCACTAATAGATATCTGGCTACTCACTAAAATAGCTTAGGCTTACAAGGTAACCGACGTACTTTGGCTTAGATTCGTCCAAGTGCCGATCGGCTCAACCCCAACGCCGATCGGTGCAACCACAGATTCGGCGCGACAACAGATTTGCTGTCTGGCGCACCCTTGCACTGGCCAGTCTCCCCTCATACAACTCAAACTCGACAGTAGCCTTGACTAGATCTTTTACTGTTAACTTTGTTTGATAACCCCTAAGGTCTCATTGGATACGATAAACCTTGGATACTCAATTTAAGGGAAAAAGTGCTATAATGTACATCGTGCTCTTGCGGTATATAAGTGGATGAGTAACTACAACCAACACACTTATTCATATCATCGCATTTATGACACAGAGTCATATAATCTTGCCAAGTACTAGACTTATCACCACTTGCATCACAACCAATCCCCTGAGTTCGTTCCTGCTTCGCCGGGTGATACTTCCTTGCTATGTAACCTAGGTTTCACGTTAGTACTACCTAGACAGGTTCCGTGGTCTTACTCATAGTATCACCAAGTTGACATCTCACTATTTGATTCTTATGCGGCCGGGCAAGCACTCATCCACGATAGGTGGATATACACCGAAGACACCATCACCAAGTACTCTGCACTAGTACTAGGAGTCTTGCCCTCAACCAAGTTTATTCCACCCAACTTCACCTTAACACAGTTGGTCTAACACCCACCTGCTTACGTACTCTGCCAAAAACATTTTTACACATTTTTGCAAATCCTGATAGTGTAAGAGTATGCTGATATTCATCACAATCCTGATAGTGTAAGAGGATGGTGTTATCGTTAGCAAAGCTAACAATAACTTCCTAGGTTGATCAAGGTAGTGGGATAACAAATACAGTCAATCAAGGATCTAACATTCATATCTTATATAGGTGATAGAAATGCTAGTTTTCACACAAGTGGGCTTTAACTATGCAATTATGGAAACATCAAGGAATAATGCATATGAAAAGTAAGCTCTAAGTTGGGTGCAATTTTGAAATAATAGGAGCAATCATGATCAAGGAATAGATAGAGCTTGCCTTCTAATGCGTCCTTGAAGTCTTGCTCGTAGTCCGGGTCCTCAGTCTCCTGCTCCTAGCTCTCTTTGCCTTCAAACCGCAAACTATGCGTAAGCTATCGCAACATAAAATGACACAAAAACAAAGAGAAAACCAAATGAGGAGAAAACCAGATGTGGAGGGGCTATGTGAAGGGCTCCATGAGCTAGGGTTCGAGACAATGATTCCAATGGCCCAAGAATCGATTGAATCGGATCTATGGTTTGAAAACTAGTGCTTTCAAAAGGTTCAGGTACCTATTGCAATTTTTGGAAAGTTCTAGTGACGTATCCCTAATTTTGAAAAATATTAGGGGCTTTGTTGCAAAATGGCAGGGGCTAAAATTTAATTACAGAAAAGTTGGGGTACTTTTCTGTAAAAATTTTGGGCTAAAAATAGTGTTAAAAGAAAGTCCAGGGGGCTAACTGCATAATTACCAGACCCTAGGATTTTTGGAAAATGTGGTAGAATAGGTCTACAGGTCTTGTGGGTCGGGTGCACGGGAATGGTCCATGGACTAGTGGGCTGCACGTCGTGGATCGGTAGATGAGCGGCTTATATTTTAAGAAGCGAAGGGGTACGCGGGATTCTAATACTGGCCATCGGCTAAGTGATGAATGGTTGTGAGTGGGGGCGACGAGGTGCAGCGGTCAGAGCCAAAAGGGGTTGCAGCGCCATTGCTGGGCTCGCCGGAGCTCGGCGCTGGGGTGCCCTGGCAGACCCAACTTGATGAGGACAACCCTAGACAGAAGAAGAGAACGAGGCATGCTCGCCCATGGTGATCATGAGGTGGTTTGCTGGCTTGTGACGGCTATCGGTTACGACTGTACCTGGAAGGACTGCGAGCAGCGGTGCTGTGGTAGCGAGGGCGTGTGGCTCTTATTTATAAGCGGAGGGGGGGGGGGGGGGGGGGGGTCATGTGAGTCAGGGCTGGGGCACGACGCATGGAAACCGCCGTGGCGGCGCTATGCCCTGTGCTCGTCGCGAGGCAATTTAGGGCGATGGCAGGGTAGCAAAGCGATGGCTCTCTGCGTGCACGGTGAAGTGCTAGACGATGGTGATCAAGGAAGGGTCAAGTCGTGCGGGGCGGGGTTGAGTCACGTCGCCGGTGATGAGGTGGCATCGTGACGCATTAAATGGTAGACGGATATGGTTCCCTAACTGACAAGCATGACAAAGGGTATCAAGCTCATTTTTATTACAAGAAAACTTAATGGAGGAAGCTAAATGAGATAAAGCTTCAAGACCGAGATGACCGAGACAACGATGCCAAAGGGTAGCATAGCTGGTGACGGCTGTGTGGGATATAGGCGGTGGTGGTCAGAAGGTATAGAGCTCCTCGGTGCTATTGCACCTGACGATCACGTTCCCCGTAATGAGATCCTTCACAGAAAGACCAAAAGTATCAAATTCAACAGAAACATTATTGTCAGTGGTGAAACGACGCACATAAATAAGATTTTTAATTATATGGGGAGAAATAAGAATAGAGTTTAGAAATAAAGGTCCTCTAGAGCAAGGAAAAGAGGTGTACCCTGTGGAAGTGACTGGTAAAAGAGACACGTTGCCCACAATGATAGATGAAGGAGTAGAAGAGGTCATAGGTTGAGGAGAGGAGAGAGTACTGGAGGAGGAGGCCATGTGAGATGACGCACCGGAGTCAAAACACCATTCATTAGTCGAAGGAGGCTGGAGCTGCATGGTGTTGAATGATTGCGACAGTTGATTCTGGTCCCAGACCATGGGCGGGTACACCGGTGGAGGGGCGTACTGTGGGAGACCAAGCTGAGGTGGTAGGCCATACTGAGCAGGGCCAAACTGTAGTATGGGCTACTGTGCTAGGCCTGCGTGGGAGGCGGCGAAGGCCTACTACAGAGGTTGCTGAGTGGCCGGAGCGAAGTAGGGACGAGAGCCCATGACGCCAGGTGCACATGGGTCGGCCCACATAGTGAATGTCCCGGTGTATGGGTTCCATCCAGGCTGGAAAGCGGCCTGGCCGCTAGTCGGGCCACCTCCTTATGCGCCTGGGCCGCCCTGCCCATTGGGTCGTTGATGCCTTTTGCGGCCTCGACCCTAGCCGCCACGGCCGTAGCCAGTGTGGTGGGCCGGATTACGAGTCTGGGCCATTTGGCCAGCACTGTCAGGCTGTTAGGGCGGAGGAGGAGCAGGGGGCCGAGGCATCTGGTCGGATGGTGGTGTGGAGCCAGCGACGAGCGCCATCAGTGATGGCCGCCAGGTCTCCATGATGGATTCCTCCACTCGCAGATCTTCCCGGAGGTCGATGAAGTTGGGCATAGTTTGCTTGTGGGTGATGATGGACGCCATGTGCGCAAACTGTTCGTTCAGCCCCCGAAGAACATTGAGCACTAGAGTCCGTTCAAGGACGGGCTCACCAAGGTCGGCAAGGGCGTCGGCCATGGACTTGAGTTTGCGGCAATACTCAGAGATGGAGAGATCTCCTTGTTCAAAATTCTAAAACTCAGCATCAAGGATGAGATCCCGTCGTTCCTTGTTGCTGATGAACTGTTCAAGAAGACCCGGCCAGATGGATCGGGACGTCGGTGTCGAAGTGGAGACGATCTCGACGAGGTCAGGGGCGACTATGCTGTACAGCCATGACTTGACGGTGCAATCCATCTGATGCCAGTGCGAGTCAGAGGAGAAGTCGTCGTCAGAAAGTACGAGATCCATAAGATCATACTTGCCGAGGACGTTGAGGAAGTAGTTTTGCTAACAAGAAAAGTTGTCAAAAGTTTGCTCGAGGACGAACGACACCATTGTATTGATATTGGAGACGGCAATGGCTTGGGCATGGAGTTGGGCGCGCTCCTGCGCGGCATAGAGTGCGGCGGCCTCGGCATCGGCCCGTGCCTTGGCGGCAGCGTCGGCGTCGGCCTTTGTCTTAGCATCGATGTCAGCCTGTGCCTTGGCAGCGGTGATCCCCTCAGGAGACATGGCGAAGGTGGTATGGGAGGACGGTCGCACAGAAGATTGCAACGGGAGGGAGGGTTGGAGGAAGGTCGCACCGCGGGAGAGGGCAGCGACGAGGCTAGGTGGAAGCGTATGGTGAGAGGATCCAACCCTCTAATGCCATGAAAGTGGATCTAATTCACGCAATGCTTGTATTCAACAAATAGCAATTACATAAATACGCAAATCCTTTCCATATCCTAACCGACGACTTATAGAAACAGAGTTCGTGGAAGGAAGGAAAGAATCCTGCCGTGATCGCATGAGCTAAAATAGCCTAGGCACGTTACGTACCTGGTACTGTTTCATAGTTTTAATGCAGGTAGGCGGGGAAAAGGGGTCATGGGCTAGGCGACAAGGACGGCGAGAGGTCTCATTGTGGGGCCGAGGTGGCGTGAAGGCGTTCACGTCATCTTGCATTGGTGCAATGGGGCCGGTGGCGACGACATAACGCGGAAGAAGAAGGGGGAGCGTGGGAAAACAGTTGGGCCAAGCGGGGAAGAGTGGGCCAGGGAGGGGGCATCAGCTCGAGCGGGCGCGAGGGAGGGGAGAGAAGTTGGGCTGGGCGGTGATTGGATCGAGAGGGAGAAAGGGAGGGGAGCGGCCAGGGAAAAAGAAAAAGGGTTTTCTATTTTTAGTTTTTGGGTTTTCTCAAATCAAAACGCAATCAAACTCAACCCAATTCAAACTTAAACAAGGAATTCAAATAAAATCTGAGGAGTAAAACAAGCACTTGTCAGGTTCCTAGTTTTAGGGTTTTGAAAAGATATTTTTCTCTATGTCTAATTAGCTTTTACTTTTTCTTATTTAATTCCAAAAAAAGGTTTTTCCTGAGATAACTAAAATGCTTTATGAGGTGAATTTAAATGGCTAGATTTTTAGGGTCTCACATGATCTATGGCTACATTCCTCTTTTGTGGCTGATCCACTTGCTTACTCTGATGCTGATTGGGGTGGGTGTCCAGACACTCGTCGTTTCACTTTAGGGTATGGTGTTTTCCATGGTGACGACCTCATCTCCTGGCCGTCTAAATGGTCGAACACAGTATCTCGTTCCAGTGTCGAGGCTAAGTACCGTGCCGTTGCTAATGCTGTTGCGGAGACTAATTGGTTGCACCAACTACTTGAGGAGTTATACTATTCGATTCGTCATGCTACACTTGTTTACTGTGACAATATCAATGTTGTTTATCTCTTGACTAATCCGGCACAACATCAATACAACAAACACATTAAGATTGATTTGTACTTTGTATGTGACAAGGTTGTTGCCGGTACAGTTCGGGTTCTTCATGTTCCTACAACTTTTCAGTATGCAGATATTTTCACCAAAGGTCCAGTCTAAACGTCTGCATGTGTGACTGACACTCTCACTGCGGGGCGTGTTAGACAGATTATTTATTATACCTTAATACTATAAAAGTGCCTATGCATTGCCACGGGTTTGATTCTCTTCTCTTAGTTAAGAGAGAGAAACACTTTAACGTGCACTACCGTGTTGGTTATTATTGAAAGAAGAGTTAAGTCAATTCTTTTTTAGAACAACTGTTTTTCCCGTCTACAGACGATCAACCACATTCACCTGCACCTATTAGATTCACCTGCACCTATTAGATTCATAATGGAAGAGATAGTTTGGTATGCGAGGTTCTATTTATTATTTGATAATCCACGAAATAAGTCTCATAACAATGCATTGCATGCTCTAGCGCACCTGCATGACCCCCTGGTTGAGCCAACCGATGTACCAGCTACTTCGAATAACTGAAACGCTATGCTTTTACACATAGACACATGATCTAGTGCCGTGTAGTCTAATAATGACCTCACCAAATGAAGCCACGATCTGCTCACAAATTTTGAAATCCTAACCTCACGAAAAAAAATCACGGTCTCTTACCAAAATTTCTCTCAAATCCTCCAAGCAAGGTTTGAAGCTCACACGCCTTCTCCATCTTCCGAAGGTGGAGACTGGTTCCACATAAAAAAAAAAAAGATCTACACGAGATGGAAAAAAAGGCCAACAGCCCATGAAGGAAATAACAGGGCTAACAATTGTCTGCCAGCCCATGACGAAAAAAAGAAGACACGAAAGATAGACACACGAATAGGTACGTGAGGCTGTCGTCTTCCTCAGATGCACGCCTACATTCTGCCATTGCTGCAATTTCAAGCTTCAATTGACGGCTATAGGTGGGTTAAGGATAGTTCTAGAACTTAAGGTGTAGAGAACCAACTTAAGGTGTTCTAGAACTCATAAAGATGATGAACAAGAACACCTTTAATATAATGGAGGTGGCGTTGACGCTTGACGCTGAGGCGAGGCTAGCCAATGCAATGCAAGGAGAGGCGAGATACGATTGATAATAGCACGGGACACGTTTTAAGAACATCGGTCTCTTGCCTTTCAAATTGACTCGGACTCCAATTCTCAAAATTCTCCAAATCGCATACAGGAGGAGTTTGTGACCGAAGCGTATGGCTCTTTTTTTTTTGATGGGCATACGACAGAATTAGATGTTTCCACCATAATTAATAAGGTGTATGTATAGATATAGATGGCTTTGCATGGTCTTGAGCCTTGGGCCCATGCACGGTTACACCCGTGTTGTATTTAGGATTGCCGGTCTCCTGACTCCCTATATGTACTATGTTTTATACATTTATACACTTTATTAAAATAGGTGAACATGTACATACGATGTTTCACAGTGTTGTATAAGGTTACACCACGTGACTCCGTGTTGCATAAGGTTTTAAAATTTATAAAAAAATACGACTCATACTCATGCTCGGTTCATAGGGTGACGACTCAGTGTTGATTCAAGTATTTCATAAAGTAAAAACAAATATCAATACACGAGAACAAATATATTGACTCGGAATCACTAGGACTCGGCTCCCTTAGAGAACAAACACGACTCAATGCTCCAACTCAGAGCAGACGAGAATAAATACATTATCCACCTGCTGTCTTGGAAGTTGGCTACCGGCAGGAACTTCCCTGACGGTGACACCGCCGGGTTCAGATCATACTAGAGTAACGGCGTCATGCGCTTGGTCTTGCCACTGACAAGTTCGATCTTGTAGACCACGGTCCACGGGACGCGCTGTTCTTCCACGGGCTCCTTGGTGGACATGTAGATCAGCGAATGGCCGATGGCGATGCGGCCTATATCTTGATGCCACCGACCATGCAGCCGCTATCCTCTATGCGCACGCCGCTGAACCTGTTGATGCCGTAGATGTCGCCTGGGCTTAGCACCCGGAACTCGTCACCATCCACGACGAGATGCAGGGCCACATCCTGCGTCTCGAGCCCACCAGCCCTATCAGAGGCGAACACTAGGCCCATGACACAGCCCTTGTCCGCGTCCTGTCCATATGCTTTCAATGATTTATCAGATCCTTTGATCACTGTATCAAACATGTGATTTTAAGACATTTTCATGTGGGACACAAAAATCCGGACAAGCCACCATGGTTTGTGTTGCTATATTATATCTATAGTTTGTTTTTTTAAATCCGTAACAACGCATGAGATTTTACTAGTCATCATAATAATCATCTTATGATTATCCCCCTAAATATGCTTTCAATCTGGAGTTGAGAATGAACCCAAAACCTGGAAACACACAGAATTAGCGTGGCCAGCCGACCACTTTTCTTGACTCTGTTCTCTGCTTAAGTAGAAAGGGTACAGCTAGCGTGAGCAACCGTCCACGCAAGCTGCATTTCCATGTGAACTTGGAGCCTTGGACATGTCGAACGCCTACTAAAACAAAGGAACAGATGCTCTCCAACTCGATAGCTAGAGCACAATTATAATTTCTAAAACAGAACAACTAGCTAGCTACTAGCCAACTAACTTAAATCGAAAAGCAAAGAACTAAATGTCTAGGATTATCTTCAGCAACATGTATCCTAGATGTTTCTTTAATGTTTAGTCTAGATGACAAACCATGGAGTGGAGCTGGGTATTATGGCAAAGTAGCAAAGCTAGACGGTGTAAATCGACGGTGTGCTCTCCAGAAAGTCAGAGACAATAACCATTGGTTGTTTCAGAATTAATGGCAGGATTGAATGTACTGTGTTCAATCGGAATACATGAGGAGTAAAAGTAGATACAAGAAGGAAAGTAGCTGTTGACAAGAAAACACGCCGTTAAACACGAACACGCCTTTGTGCAGAATCACAGAAACCAGTAACTCGCGTCGGCTAGCCCGGTTTTAAAACCAATTTTCACGGGTCGCCGTGAAAACCAAGAATCTCCCACCCTGGAGGGACCTTGTCAGGGTAGAAGTGCCTTGGGTTGCCCAAGCATCGGTCAGGCCAGCTAGAGCGCCTTCACACGTCATCGAGACCCTCAATCGGCCATGGCCCTTTATATTTATAGGGTGGAGGGTCTTGTCCTGCAAGTAATTAAGTTTTCTTACCAATTCTGAGTCAAAATACAATATTTGGTTCGGACTCCACGAAATTCGGTCAAACCGCAACTTATTAAGGTTAGACCAGAATTCAGATTCCTGAAATCTTGTAAATTCCATAACTTTTGCATCTGGAGTCCAAACGGGATGATCCACATATGCATTTTGACCATCTCGACAATATCTATGCAATGGTTGGGTTATTTATGCCATTGGTCAAAATTTAGATTCCGGTTAGACCTGTTTTGCAACCGGTCAGATCGGTTTGGCCAAGGTTGTCATATCCCGTCACTTTTGGTCATCAATAGTAGCTAAGGATTTTGTTACTGTTCACCATTGTAATGTGGTCTTCATCCAATTAAGAAGCTAAATTGGTAACTGATGATTTCATTGTAGCTGAAACATTGGGTAGAAGTTTTATGCATTCTTACTGCTACTTGCGAGCCGTGGGAGTTTCAGGTGGCATCCTGCTTGCATGCTCAGGAGACTTCTTTTCTATGGATTGTAAATTGGTTGCTCAGCGCAGCATTGCTCGTGGTCTAGGGCCACAAGAAAATGGGAAAAACTGCGTCAGCAAGAGTTCAGAACGCTGAAACTGCAGGAACTGCCGGATTGCAGGATGGATTACGTCGGGAGATTTCTGTTAGGAAATGTAATGACCGTTTGCCCAACCCACGCCATGGCCAAAGAACCAGGCGCCTGGATGGAACCATCGCAACCAGGGAGGGACTCACCCCATTGTAACACCCCCATATAAGACCATCTTTAAGAGAATTCCATAAACTCTTTCTAAATCAAATTAATAAGGTTTAATATAAAAACTCATAGATCTCCAACAGCTTCACAAAATAACTCACATATTTATTCGCTACCTAAACCCACCTTATTTGTAGCTAGAAACAAGCGGAAATTAGGGACCCTAATCCTTGTATTTAGAAGGAAATTAATATTGTTGTGGTCCCAGATGCTGATGTGGCTCAATCAAAAGTTTTCATAATCTATTTTTAGGGAGAACTATTAGAGGAGACAACAAAATTTCTCCCTAATAAATTTTGGATTGCTTCTAAAACACTCTTTTGGGATTAATTTTTTAGGATGCTTTTGAAGATGCTCTAAGTGTATCAAAGATATCAATCAAGAACTATTGTTCATTTGCCACTGTTCATTCCCATCCCCGGCCCCGCCTACACCGTCGCCACACATCCCTAACGAGGGGCCGCCTCCGCCAGCGTCATGCCCACCTTGTCGGCACGCCCCCACGGCAGCTGGGCTATGAGCTCAACGCGTGGTCATCGATGGTGAGGAGGGCCCTCAACCCCGGCGGATCCTTCGCCAGCGACGACATTCACTTCCCCACCACGGAGGAGCAATGTCGCCACTGAACGAACCACTGCCGATGAAGGGATGGTTGGGAGGTGGAGGGTGCGACACGAGGGTGCGGCAGCACACGAGGCATGCGCACGGGCGGTGGCACAGAGGCGTGCCGACACAGCGGCACAGCTATGCAGGCACGCTGGCACAGTGGTGAGGCGGCGCATGATCCACGCGCATGCGCGGTGGCAGCACGGTGGCGCACTGGTGTGTGAGCATGCACTATGGTGCCGTAGCGCAGCAGCAGTGCTCGGCACGGATCCATGGCAGCCTAGGCGGCACTCGACGTGACCCGACGATGCAGCGGCACGGCGACACAGCTTGTGGCATGTTGGCACTCCCTAAGTGCCCCTTTTATATGTGAATATTACCCCAATTAGAGCATAATTCATGCTAATTTAGGCCATTTACCTGTGATTTTAGCTATATATTTATATATGTGTTGTTTTGGAGCTTTATTGCAGAAACAAGAGAAATTGGTGATTAAAGTGATGATGAAGAGGACAGGAGTCCAGAACAATCAAAAAGCACTGAAAAATTCTAGTGCGCCGATCGCCGCAAGGGAGTTTTAGCCTAAAGAAGTGACCGAGGTCCATTCCACAATGTTTTATGGAAGTTTATCAGCGCAAGACATTTGAAGATATTCGCCTAGAAGATTTATGGAACTTCAAGATCTCGACGT
The DNA here is from genome assembly GCA_032690845.1 of Eleusine coracana subsp. coracana. NCBI lineage: Eukaryota > Viridiplantae > Streptophyta > Magnoliopsida > Poales > Poaceae > Eleusine > Eleusine coracana. Next base: position 50,000,833 of record CM064427.1, on the reverse strand, counting down.
GCAGTACAAGACTTTATCTCGAAGGAAAAGGCCCACATGGCAGCTGTGGAAGACAGAGGAACCGACTTGGAAGAGAAACCAGAAGAGACACGGCTTGTGTTGATCGACGCAATCCTGCGTCGATCGGTGTAACCGCCTTAGTTGCTAGAAACCGAGTCCTTTACGTGTAGGACCCTTATATATAACTGGAAACCCTTCCGCAGAAGACAGAAGGCATCGGAGGGACAACAGTTTTGTGAGTTAGAGCCACCGGGGTTCACCCCGTTAGAATAGATCTCTAGTTGAGTTTCAAGAACCATTAGTATAAGAGTTGATCCGTCAAGGTAGGCCATCTCGGCGGTGATGAATCTTACTCTATGTATTACAAGGATGATCGAATATGTTGATGATGGTTTTGGTGATTTGTCTATCTTGATTCTGTAATCATGCAAGTGCTTATTCCAATTGTTTAGTTCTAGGCTAAGTAGGTTGATATTATCTTGTCAGGATAGTACTCGGACATTGTATTGATTACGGTTGCTTGATGATGCTAGTAGTGTGGTTTAAGTGGTGACAACACTAAACCTGCGCAACACTATTGGATAGTTGAGTAGGGTAAGATACTCGCGCGATTTAGGGTTTTCTCTCGGCAGCGATAAACCGGGAGCCACTCAGAAAGGCGGTTGGTTCGAGAAAAGGGGCAAGGCGAGCAAGAAGTTGGCCTTCGGGGCCTATCTTCAACGCCTGGCAGCCTTTATCCGTGACGTCAACGGACAGGGAGGACGTGACGACAAGTGAGAGTACGCGACGGAGATCGGCGAGTGCTGGTCGTTACTACGCACCCACTTATATACCACAAGAGGACGGTGTACATTGTAGCACTTTTTCCCTTAGAGTATTCCAAGGTTTAATTGAATCCACGGGGATTGGAAGAGAACCGTGTTTAGAGTTTACTATTTTGTCTAACAAATCAATCCTTGGCATGAAGTACATATTGCACATACGTGAGCATGAAAAGAAGTGAAGATTGAAGGTTGCGCCGATCGGCACGAAGGCTTACCTGAGCCAAAGTGCACCTGATGCCTTAGTTAGCCAAGGCTTTTGGGAGTAGGAGCATACACATCAACTAAGGAGTATCATCTGAAGTTAGCCGATATGCATCTAGCGGTCGGAGAAAGGCTGTGCCGATCGGCGCAACTAGTGTGTCGATCGGCACTAAAGCAGTAGTTGTTATCATCTTAATCCTAGCTTACTTGGCATTTTAAACAATTGGTAAACATCGAAGAAGAGCAAGACCACCCTGCTTTCTGAGCGGCTCCTGATTTATCGCTGCTGAGAGGAAACCCTTAATCACGCGAGTATTTTAACCCTACTTGATGCATCACCGTCAGGGATGCGCCGATCGGCTCAACTGGTGCGCCGATCGGCGCCGCCTTGATGCATCATTAACGACTCCTAAGGTATATGGCTCTACTTCTCCTAGCTCCGGTGTAGTGCACCACGCAGGGTCCCTACCCAACTAGACTACATCTCTTCAATTTGGTGGCTCTTCAAATCTGGCGGCCTCCTGGCGATGTGCAGCGGCTCCTATAGCCTAATTCTCCTACTTGTTGTCTCGTGTCCCCTGTCTTGGACGTCATATGGGTGTTTATATAGCCTCTGGTCACGTCCTCCCTTGCTTGGCCTCCAAGTTTAGCTCATAGAGATTGAATCCAAGTTGGTTTCGTACCTTCCATAAACTATGCTGAATTACTTTAATCATAACTGATGCTTCCGAAGTCCAAATGGGGCAAGACTGGACTCTATCTCATAGCCCTCAAAAATATCTACAACTTTGGTATTATTTGAATCCTCAGATATGAACGTTTAGATACCCAAAATTGCGATACCAAAATATCTGTCCTGATTCGGATTCTTCTGTGCAGCCTGCCTTGCGGGGATCATATATCCCAGCTCCGGAGTCCAATAAATACAAATAATATATGTTTCGGAAAGCCCTCGATGATATATTCAACTTTGATATTCTGAGGTTTCCCATTTGATCATGTCTTTGGCTCCAAAATCGCGTGACAATACAGTGCTGTTTCTGGACTCCACGAATTGAACTTTCCTTCTGGATAAACCTTCTAGAAATCCTTAGTATTGGGCCACGACCTTGGGCTTGCACATTGGACCTCATGGATATCCAGGTGTGTCTTGCATCCTTCATGGGCTAGTAGGAAGCTCTCCTTGCACGGCAAGTTGGGCTTCATGTCGGTACATCTCATATAAGAGCCATTTTGTCATCTTTTTACCTGTTTTTGCAATAAAGCACTAAAACAACACTACATGTGGAAATCATCAATATTAGAGGTAAAACACATGATTATGATGAGAATATGGTACGATATTGGTGGTTATTTGCATATAAAATGGGTACATAGGAACCACCAACAGTTCCCCCATGCTTAAACCTTTGCTCGTCCTCGAGCAAATAAATTACCCTCAAGGAGAGATCAACATTGCAATCATGTTATCTTCACTCGCATTCATCAAGGCACATGCATATCTATCCTTCTTTAAGAGTGTACCACAAAAAGTTTTATGTTGCGCCAATTCTACTACTCAAAGATACTAGTGGGGAACAGATAATGACTAAGATCCGACCACAATGATCAAATAAAGTAGCTTCAACTCTCAAGTCAGATTGCTCCTCAAACTAGGACTTAAATGATAATGTTTTCCAAAAAATTAGTCTCATTTATCCAAACAAAAATACTCTTTGCGAAGAATCAAGGCAACACTCATCTTGCAAATCTCACAAGCCAAACAACTAAAAGTGATCCTATCTACAAATATTTGGTGGAAGGCTTTATATGTAGCTTGACAGGAAAACAACTAGCAACAATGTAACTCAGAGTATTGTCAAATCAAGAGATAGTTCTAATTGATTTTACAAAGACTTGTGAAGAAGGCCATTGGAAAACATTATGAAGAAGAGGAAAAACACACGCTTTTGAAAGGTGGACATGTGCAAAAGGCAAAGAATGATCTCGAGACACAAATTGAGTTCTTGAAATCAGATTGCACATGGTTGGAGTGATAGAGTTTCAGCCAATTGAATGCACTTACTTGAAGAACAATGGTTTATGCACAAATCTTGTATGAATTTCTCTCTTGCGACTTGATATAACTTGAAACATCCTTGATTTTCCATCAATAATTTTTTAAGCCCATTAGCTACTGCTTCGGAATGATGAATGATGTCCATCCCCCCATGCTTAAACGTTGCTCGTCCTCGAGCAAAAGGAGTGGAAAAAGAAGAGCACTAGCTAAATCCTTTATTTCTTCTCTTAGACCATATGAAACACATATAATTAATTTCTGGAGATAACTGAGCAATTTTTATTCCTTGCACCGATCGGCACGACACCTGCGCCGATCGGCACACATATGATTCTGCCTTGTCTTCTCCTTCTATGGATCCTTTGCATTTCAGAGAGTCTTCAGATGTGTTTATTGATGAAAATTATCGTCTTCAGCAAGAGGTCTTGATAATTTGTGCATAAAACCATAGAAATAGTGCAACGGCTCGACGAGAAACTCATATCATAGGTTTTGGACAAGGAGAGGATATCACCAAAAGAAATATAGGTTTACAGGTGGGAATATTCAGCGAGCATTGCTAAATATGAAGAGGCTAGCAAACAAGTGATAGTTACGCAAACAAAAATGGCCAACTTCCAAGTCTCATACCAAAAGAACACAAACTTGAAATGACTCACCAAATTACATATTGCAATCTACAGATTTATCATATAAGTGTAGCATATTTGGCTTTGGTAGGTATGATCAATGTAGGAGAGCAATATTTGCACGGATTAGAGACAACATGTAGCATTCAAAAATAATGAAGTACACTAGCTATGTTGGAGTTTTCTTCTTAGAGAGCAAAGCATATTGTCATGAAGAACAATTCAACCATATGGGGTCTTTATCAAAACATCTGTCAACAAATACCACCACTAAAACAAATAGAGTTCATAGAATTGGTGCTTAGTTGAAATTCAGTGGTGGACAATTATGTGCAATAAATCATGCAACTTCCAATAACAATAGCAACTTTCATCATATCTCTAGCAAAGATCCTCATCATAATTATGCATTTATTCATCATGAAAGCATTATAAGACAACGATGATGATACAGGCAAGCTCCCCTAGATAAATTAATGACATTTCGTCACCCTAAGGTAGCTATTAGGGATATGTCATTGTCCATTCTATGTTCTAAGTGATAAATTACAAATAACCTTTCGCATGAACAAAACGAAAAGGGTATCACAAAAAGAAAAAATAGAGAAAATTCCCAAGTTGAAAGCAGACGACAAGTATAGGTTTGAGAAGAAAATAAGATTAGGAGAAGTGAAGAATCAAAGGGATGTTACCGCATTTTAATTAATTGAAGCTCAGCTTGTGCCTCCCCCATGCTTAAAATCTTGCTGGATTGCACGAGAGAAGGGCGATAGCAAGGGCAGTGAGGGCGCGCCGATCGGCACGAGGATGCGCCAATCAGCGCAGACGGTTGTGCCTCTCATCACCTCCATCTCCAGCCTTGATGTGTTGTCCCAATGCTCCCTCTTGTATATGCAGCTGTTGTCACCTCGTTTCCTTCGACTGACCTCGTTCAAGAGTACTTCTTTCATTCCTGCAAAACATTGAAATACACATACTATCCCCGATATGATGATCGGGGATAGAACAATATCTACCGTCTAGCAACAACCTCAAAAGTTCAACTTGTGGCATTTTAATTCTAGTAGCAAAAAGAAAACAAAATCCTAATGGGTGTACGTGTGTGCATAAGTGTGGATGCATGGAGTTAATATCACAATGTTAGCAAAGAAACAAGACTATAACAATGTTGTTCCACAATTTCGTCTAAGCATCACGTTCACATAAAATTGCTAAATGAATATGTCATGTACACAATTCTGGGATCAAAATGTTTTCATCATTTATTCTTGAAGCAAAGCAAATGAGCATGTTAGCAACGAAGGTTAGCGGCATGGAAGCTAAACAAGAACAATGTTTACACCTAGCTCTAAGCACCATGCTTACAACTAAATTGCTAGCAAACTAAACGAAATTCCTTAACAACCAAAGTCTAAACACCACGTTTATATGACTTAGCTATTGTAGAACCCCGCTGGACAAGAGAGCTAGCGCATTGAAAAAGATAAGCAACCAACCAATGCAAATGATGCAAAACAGAGCAAGGCAAAGGAACTATCCAATGTTGTTCAACAAATAAGCATAAACACCACGTTTACACCTAAATTTGCTAAAGATATTGCGTGCAAGCCAATTAAGTGTTCATTGTCAAGTTCAAACCAAGCCATTATGAGTGGGAAAGTGAATATGAACATGCAAAGTTGGAGGTTTGTGCGAAACAAAACAAAAACAATTTAGGCGGCAGTGAAGGAATGCTTAGAAAAGCATTTGGGTGTTGCGCCGATCGGCAATGGATGTGCGCCGATCGGCGCATTTGGAATTGGCTATAGAATTTGATGGAAAATGGAGGGTGGGAGGCTTAGGTGGGCTGAAGTTAGATGGTTAAATGCATGCAGCGAAAACGTTATGCAAAAACAAAAAACAAATTAAGTGCTCACAAATTATACATATAGTGGATGATTTTCGCAAACAAAACACAAAATGATGGTGGCGGAGGTCTAAAAATAAAAAGTTAATCTAGGATTAATTTGCCACAAGTGAATCAATTGAGTTGGGTTATTCTCATACAACAAAACTCTAGGTTGCCCTCCTAGTAGCACTAATCAATCCAAACAAAACAAAAAACACAAAAATACGGGTTGCCTCCCGAAAAGCGCTTCAATTAGAGTCATGTAGCTAGACTTTTTACATACCTTGTTGTCGCAAAGCCATGGTTCTTGGTGTAAGATCCAAAGATTTCCATGTAGCTTGTACTTATGCAATCTTCATCATGGTTCACTCATTGGCCATCTTCATTGTGTTGCATAATGCTCAATGTGTGTGTATGATATAATGCTCTGGAGTCTTCAATCTTGTTCAACTTCTAATCATTTGCTTGTAGGAGAATTGCTCGAGCTATCCTTGTTGTCATCTTCATCTCCAATTTTGTCATTGATAATCTGCAGATCCTGTTCTCTCTGAATTTCGCCTTACCAACAGGATAAAACAGGGCCAAAGACCTATACCATCTTGTAGGTTGCAAAATTATCTTTCCAACGAGTGCTCATACACTTCAAACGGACACCGTATGTGGGATTTATGATGTTTTTGCTCTAGGGCTACGTGTTGTTGACAGATTGCGCATCGTCCAATGATGTGCTCATAAATCCTTGCAGAAAAATCCAAATCTAGCACCGTTCATTGCTTTGGAAATAAGACTTGAAGCTCTATTCAGATATAAAATTTTTATCTAATGGTCAGCACGGGAAGTATACAGAATTACCAATGATTTCAGCTTCTATCTTTATTTTCCGGAGAATCTTGACGACTTCATCTTTTAACTATTGGAGCCTATGTCGGCTTGTCCTTTGACATGTGAATCTTGATCTTTGTTGCACCAGAAAGTATTGATGATGAAGAGTAGATGCAACTTCTCAATTCTTGCTCAATGATCCATCAAGTCGACAATGATGAAATCAGAAGAAATCTGCTATTGCTTTTCTGAACCAATGTTTTGTTTCTGACATTGCGCCTCGACCAGAAGTAATTAGAGGCTGAAATCTGTGCCATTGCGTCGGGCATCAAATTATCTTTCCAAGCAGTACTCATGCGTCCAAATCGGACTCCGTATGAGGGAGATATGACCTTTTTTCTAAAGGTATGTCAGGCTGTCTCGCGACAAACTCCGTGTTTGGAACGACTTGAATCCGTGTCAATCACCAAAAGGAAGTCTTCTAAATGTATGAAAACCCATAGATCACGTGGATGTAGGACTTTAATTTCATATTTGGCTCAAACTTCCAATTGTTTGCAACTCTCGTGAAATATCCAAATAGCCTGTGCAACATCTCGTATTTTGGCCAAAATCCTTATAGGAAACTCCAAATGACGTGAGGTTTAAACCGTTGGAAACTAGACTTGATGCTCTTCCACAATATCAAATTTGTAGGTCCTTCAATCCTTTATAGAATTTTGCACACCTTCTTTTGGTCAGCGGACAGCACATCTGCTCATGATCAAGAATGTATTCATCGTGTCTTCATTCTTTGCAATTGAAATTCTTGATCTTCATGATTCTTTTGTCCCATTATTTGTTGCTGTGAACAAGATAGAATCTTTGCAAAGCATTAGTTAAAAATATATTGACACAAGGAGCGTACCTCCCTTTTCATGGAGTGGTGAGGTGCCGATCAGCATGGGCGTTGCACCGATCGGCACAAACAAGTCTTGATGAACATGTGTAAGGATCATGACCATTGAGGTCACCCCAAGGTATGTTGTTTTGGTGATGAATGACAAGCATGAAATGTGACTAATATCTACATGAGTGTTGGCCGTGTAGGAAATCTCTTCTACCCTATGATGATTGTTCACGGCTGCCTTGGCGATTGATGACAATGACCACAAGCATGGAGGCTTGATGAACTTGATGGAGTCCAAGGGTTGATGAAGATGGATCAAAGTGGAGAACAAGCTATGGAGCAAGTGTTGTGTACACTTGTCTAGTTGTTAGGCTCTGAGTCCATAGGAAAAACCAGACTATCAAGGGGGTCTAGGTCATTCACTTAGGTCATGTCTAGTCGGTGATGTGCAAGGTTACTCGGTGAAATCACACGCACTAGATGACAATGGAGGAGCCAAGGAGCTGTTCGGAGAAGCCGAGAAATAATGTCATTGCAAGGATAACAAGTTTCAGCTTCTGGACGTAGTGACCGGACAGAGGAGTCAGAGGTGACCGAACTGTACGGTCAATATGTGGAGTTGCCCAGGACTTAGCGCGAGGAAGCGAGGAAACTGCAGAGTCGGGATCTATAGAGACCGGACGATCTGATCTAGTGACCGGATGGTCCGGTCACTATGGAGAGCTCGGGCAGTGAGGAAGCTATAGCGCCAAAATGTTTCTGGACTAGAGAGAGAATCGGACCGGACGGTCTGATTAGACTGACCGGACGGTCCGGTCACTACAATCGAAAGTTTCTGGAGTGGAGAGAGAAACTGACTGAACGGTCCGGTCAGGCAGTGACCGGACAGTCCGGTCTGAAGGCCCAGAAAGCTAATTTTGTGGAGCAACGGCTAGTTTGAGGTTGAGAGCCTATATAACTTCGTTGCTGTGGTTTTTGTGACCTCTCTTGGTCAGTGGAATACCTGAGGATATTTGGTAAGGTCCAAGGGGAAAAGAGGAGAGCACTAGAAGAGGATATTGGATATCTTGAGAGTGCTTGTGAGAGTAACATGGAGTGATCTTGCACATCTAAGGCTAGGGTGTCCTTGAGGGTGTGATCTAGGTTGTTACTCTTGGTCTATGGTGAGACCTAGACCGGTTAGGTGTTGGTGATCGAGCCTATTATGATTGGTTGTGAAGGCCGTCACAAGTTTGTACACGGTTTGAGCCCGTCGTTGGAAGGGGCATCAATAGTGAGCGCCTGTGCCGGCTCGAGGAGTCCAGCAAGTTCTCGAGGGAGGCGAGCTTGTGCTTTGTGCAGCGGTGACGCACACCGTGTCTTCACTCGAGGAGTGATTTGTCACACCCCAAAATTTCTAATTTTGGTTTGTGACCCAATTTCACTAAACTTCAACATTTTTTTATAATAGATTAAAATTTTATTTTAAATTAATTAGATAATTAGATCATTATAATTTATTTTAGGCAAAAGTGCTATTTTCTAAATTAAATAAATTAGTTTAGGTTATTATATTTTGTTTGTTGCATTCATGTTGCCATAGTTGCATTAGGATTTTATTGCGTGAAAAACTAATTGGAAATTCGACTAGTAATCAATTTATTTTGGTTTAGTAAGAAAATCGGAAATAGAATTTAGGAAAGGAAAAGAAGATCTCCCTGACCTCCTGGGCTGAGTTCCTAACCAAAGCCCACCTCCCTCCATTTCTTTTCCTCCTCCCGAAGCCCATTTCCTTTTCCCCCTCCTCTACTCTGTTTTGGCCTTGGGCCAACTCCTTCTCCTCCCTCTCTTTTTCAGCCGGCAGCCCACCCGCCTGCCCCGCCAGCCCAAGCTCCGGCCCAACCACCTGCGCGGCCCAGCCGCAGCTCCCCGACCCAGCGACCCCGCCCGCTCTCACCGACAGCCTGGCCCCACCCGTCATCCCCCTCCTCTCTCCCCGCCGCTGCCGAAAACCGACGGCTCCGCTCGATCTCCCTCCTCCTCGCCTCCCCGCCTCCCGAAACCGGTGCCCGAGCACCGCACGCCCCTCCACTTCCCTTTCCTCCCCCACCTCCCGGCCGTTTCGGCCGTTTCCGAACCCACGCGCATCAATGGCGCTAGTGGCCATTGATGGCCGTAGGACCTCCCGCGCCGGCTCAATCCCCTCCCTTCTCCCCTATAAACCGCCCCTGGCACCGCACGTTCCCGCCGCCTCTCCCCCACTCCTCCCCGCTCGATCGCGACCACCGGAGCCACCTCCCCGCCGAGCTCTGATCGCCACCGCCTCCGAGCACCGCCGCCGACCGCCTCCCGGCCTCCCTCGCGCCCGCGCATCACCTCGGTGAGGCTCGCCTCCCTCCCCTCTCTCTCCCGGGACCCTCGCGGCGGGGAATGGCCGACCGGAGCGCCGTTCCGGCCGGTCTCCGGTGAGCCCCGCCGTGCGCTGCCGCCTGGACGGCCGCTAGCGACGACCTCCCCCGCCCCGTTATTTCTGGCCGTTGGATCTTGATTCAACCGTCCAGAACGGGTCCACAGAGCCCATGGACCCAGTCCACCACTTTTAGGAATTAATTTAATTCTCAAAATTCCAGGAAATTGGCAATTTCACACCTAGGCCCCTGATCTTTCTCCTAATCAGAATTTAATGCAAATTTTTCTACAGAACCTCTAGTAATTTATGTTTTAGCCCCTGGACTTTTGATAAATATTATTTTAGCCCTAGAATTTTATAGAAACACCCCTGAGCTTATATTTAATTATATTTTAGTCCTGCCTTTTTGCACTTAGGCCCCTGTACTTAAATAAAATTATGTTTAAGTCCTAAAATTTTATAAAAACAACCTTATACTTTTTGATAATTATTTTTCAGTCCTAATATTTTACACTTTAGTCCCTATAATTTTATAGAATTAGAAATAGGCCCCTGAGTTTTATTAAAACCATATTTAAGACCTAATTTTTATCCAGAACCTTTATTTAATTATTTTTAGGCCCCTAAGTTTTATTTAAATTATATTTCAAACCTAGTTTTTCAGCAGAAACTTTATTTAATTATATTTAGGCCCCTGCTCTTTATTTTAATTATAGTTTAATCCTGAAAATATTGGAAAATCTTTATAAAATTATATTTAGAGCCCTAACTTTTCACATAATTATTTTAAGCACTGTATTTTTGTAGAAACACCCCTGTACCTTATAAAAATTATTATTTTGACCATGTAATTTTACAGAAACAAACCTAGACTTGTTTTTAATTATTTTAAGTCCTGTCTTTTTACACTTTAACCCCTAGACTTCACCAAAATTACATTTTAGTCCCTAAACTTTTCAGGAACTATATTTTTACCCTGTTATTTTACAATTAAGTCCCTATACTTTTCTAAAATTACTTTTAGGTCCCTAAACCTATCTGTTTTACCATTTTATCCCTAAAAATTCAAACCTTCATAACTTTTCAACCGTAGCTCGGATTTAAGTGATTCTTGCGCTCACGCGATCGTAGCAATGCATACTATCTTTTGTGGTTGCTTTTATAGTACTTTATTATTGTTTGGTGTACTGTTTCTTAGTTTGTTTATATGATTGTGTGCATGTCGTGCCTGCGTGACATTAATTAGAGAACGGGTTGTTCCTGCAATCGCAAGAGCATGACTTGAAGACCTGAGTAGCAACACCTATTTCCAGGCAAGTGTCCTTGATGCATCTTGTACCTATTATAACATTGATTGTAGAATTGCATGCTTGTGTCAACTGAATGGGTACCTATTGTTAGGGTTTTCCCTAGTATTGCTTTATCGTTTCCTTGTCGCCTTGAACTAGTTGGTTGGTTGGTTGTGGGTAGATAATGCTTAGGTTGCTTGTGGGATGTTGGGTTAATATTTATCTTGATTAATGAACTATGTCACTTCATGGGTGGAATGAAAATTCATGTTAGCTACATGGCTTAGGGATCTATGCAAGCCGGATGGAATGGATGTGGTGCCGTTGGTGGTGGATGGGATTGGTTTGGATAATACCCTATGGATTGAGGGTTGGGATGACCCCACTTAGTAATTAGGATGCATAGGAAATTAAAAGCTCATGCAATAAACCCCTTTAAAGCCTTCCTTGTCTTAGCCTCATGTCATCTTTTTCCCCACTTGCTAAGTACGACATGTACTCACCCTTGCTATATCCCACATTGCTGCTCAGCTACAGGAGATTGAAGGTACAACTATGAAGACGATGGACGAGTCTAGGCATGCGGTCTTCCGGTCGACTTCCTGTGGGAGCTGAAGGACGCCAATGCTTAGTTTATTCCGCTGCAATGTAATCTTTTCCTTTTGACCTATGGGTCACCGTTGTAATAATCTTATTGATTTAATAAAGATATTGTTCTTTTATCACAGTAATTGTCCTGTGTACGTGAAAACTTGTTCCTGGGCACGCATACAGATGCATTTGGTTTCGGTCATTGGAACCGGGTGTGACATGATTGCGGGCTCGTGGGCGAGAACTCCACTTGGTGGTGGGAGGGACCGGGACTCCGACAGGAGTGGTCCAACGAGGAGTAGGGGAAGGCGCCATCCTTCCGAGACCTCGGGAAAAAAATCATGAGCCATCTCTTACTCTACTCCTTACTTTGATGCACTATCTTCCGCATTTTCGTACCGTGCTATTCATGCTTGTGTGCTTATCTTGCTCTTGTTGATTACCTTGTTGAATTGCATGAATAGGCTTCTTGCTTGCTAGTAGTACTTGAGTCTTCGCATTTGACCACTAGCATGTGTAGGAGTTTCTTTGGCTTGATTGCTAGCCTTTATATGTGTGGTACTACTCATGCTTGCTTGCATTAGTTTGTGATCTTGTAGAATTGCATGAGTACGCTCCTTTGCTAGCTTGGTGTGTGCTTCCGCTTTTCTCTATTACTAGCTTGCATAGGAGTTGTGTTGCTTTGTGTGATCCACTAGTATGCATAGGTTGGCTTTCCTTTCATAGGATTATCTTGTAAGTGTGATCACCACTAGAATTGTGTAGGAGTTGTTTTGAGTGTATCGGTTTAAAGAAATTGGCGGATTTGGTACATATTGATAGTTCCCGATTCACCCCCCCCCCTCTCGGTCACTATGATCCTTTCAAGTGGTATCAGAGCCAAGTGTTCAACATAAGGCTTTACCGCCTTGAGTAGTGACCATATTGAGTTGGGATGTCATCCCATTCAGGACCGGATCTTGGCTCATGGAAGGATCGCTTGAAGAGCTACCTAAATGCCATGATTCCGGATGATTTGATGGATACTCTTGTGAACTTTGCCAATACTTTTACCGATGATCATGTGTATGATGATTATGTGGACATGCCTAGTGCTAGTGAGTGCCTAGATTCTTCTAGTGTTGACTTGATAGGTTGCTCTACTAGTATGCCTAGTGTGATGATTGATAATGATGTGTCTCTTGATCTTGCTTGCTCCTCTAGCATGACTAGTGTTGATGATGTTTGTGAGCCTCTTGTTAGTCTTGCTAGTAGTTCTCTTGTTGAGGAGATCTTTGCTTTTCATGCTAATGATAATGAGGACTTACTTGACTCTCTTATTCGTTTGCAAGGTATTGTGGACAAGATTGCATAAACTTCTTTCAAGCTTCCCAAGATTGTGATAATTGAGAAGATCCTCTCCTTGCTCCCAAGTAGCAAGCTCTTCTATGTCACCCTTGACCTTCCCATGGAGAAGAGTCTCTCCGTCAAGGACGTGATTGGGCTACTCTTTGAGAATGAGAAGATCACCGCAAGTTGGACCGGGGAGAAGACTTCCAAAGCAAACAATGGAGCATCTACAAGCAAAGGGAAAGAAGTAGCATCAAGATCAAACTTCTTTGATCCCTCAACAAGATTGCCTTGCGATAGCTTCTACAACCCCTTTGGAGCAAGACCTTCACCAAGATCATCATCATGCGCTTCATCAAGCTCTACCTCAAGTGCCATTCCAAATTCTACTCCAAGCACTTCGGGTGGACCAAGCATAGGCGTAGGGGAAGCACCAACAACAATGCTCACTCGATCATTTGAAATGATCAATCTTGCAGTGTCGGCACCGGCGCCTTCACCTCCTCCACCACAAGATCGTCTTTGGCATCTTCGTCGAGCTCACCAATAGGCTCTTATCTTTCAGCTTGGTGAATTTGTGAGAAATCCGAATGATGACCATTGTGATACTCTCTTAAGCATCTATGATCTTGTGTGTAGGATAAACTCCTTCAGAGGGCTGCGAAGGATTGCATCACATGAAGTGATTGATAGGCTCCTCCAACAAATCACAACTCCTGAGAGGAGTTTCTTACTTGAGGAGGTAGTCAACCGAAGGCATGAGCTCTCAATTGAGAGAGCAATGGAGATGATACTTGTGCTCCACTCTCAAGTGGGGCATGTGCTTGAGCACGTCACTGGCCTCTATGATCCTCCCCATTACTACATCGACCTCGACAACGTTCACATGGGGGATGATCATGGACATTGGAGGTATCGTGCTCCTCACTATCCAATCAGGAGGAGACTTCAGGAAGGGATTGCAAGAATCCCTATCTATGAGGATGGTCTTATTGTTCAACGTGATGAGGTTAGTACTAGTCAATCATGTAATGCTTTGGATACTAACCCTTCTTCCTCTAGTGCTTGTCTTATGGCTACCACCAGGGTTAACTACAAGAGTGGAGGTACCCATTGGATTGTCGATAGTGGGTGCACTCAACACATGACCGGGAAGTCAACCAGGTTCACCGATATTGATGAAGATGAAGATAGTTAGAAGGTGACTTTTGGGGATAACTCAAAGGGGAGAGTAAGAGGCTCAAGCAAGGTGGCCATTACAGAAGACCTCCATCTCTCCAAGGTCTTTCTTGTGGAAACCCTCAACTTCAACCTTCTATCCATTGGTCAGTTATGTGACATGGGATTCAAGTGCACATTTGATGAGGATGGAGCAATCATTGAGAATGCCAAGAAAGGGCTAGTGTTTCATGGAGTGAGGCATGGAAACTTGTATGTCACAGACTTCAAATCTAGCAACATGCCTCCAAGTACTTGCCTCTTTACAAAGTCAACCAAGGGATGGTTGTGGCATAGAAGATTAGCACATATTGGGATGAGTCAGCTCAGGAAGGTGGTCAAGAGGAATCTAGTTGAAGGAATCAAGGATGTGACATTTGAGAAGGATAAGTTGTGTAGTGCTTGTCAAGCAGGGAAGCAAGTTGCCTCTTCTTACCCCACCAAGTCATTCATGTCTACATCTCGACCTCTGGAGCTCTTGCACATGGATTTGTTTGGGCCAACACATTACAAGAGTCTGGGAGGCAATCTATATTGCTTGGTGATTGTTGATGACTTCACAAGATACACTTGGACCTTCTTTCTTATGGACAAGTCTCAAGCTAGTGACATCTTCAGAAAGTTTGCAAGAAGAGCAAAGAATTAATTCAAGGCTAACATTGTGAAGATAAAGAGTGACAATGGGACTGAGTTCAAGAACTCCACTGTGGAGGAGTATTGTGACAAGAAAGGGATCAAGCATGAGTTCTCTGCTACTTATACACCCGAGCAGAATGGAGTAGTGGAGAGGAAGAACAAGATGCTCATCACTCTTGCTCGTGCTATGCTAGATGAGTATGGGACTCATGAGAGGTTTTGGGCTGAGGAAATCAACATGGCTTGCTACACTTCCAACCGTGTGTATCTTCACCGGTTCTTGAAGAAGACTCTATATGAGCTATTGGTTGGATGGAAACCGAATGTTTCCTATTTTCGGGTGTTTGGCTATGCTTGCTACATACTCAAGAAGAGAAGGAAGCCCGGGAAATTTGAGAGTAGGATGGATGAAGGGATACTTGTTGGATACTCTGGAACTTCTAAAGCATATCGGGTCTACAACTCAACCACAAGATGTGTAGAGGAAACCTATGATGTGCAATTTGATGAGTCAAATGGTTCTCAAAAGGGAGATGAATTTCATGAAGTGCATATTGAGGACGAGCCTATGAGGGAAGCATTGAGAAGAATGCCCATGGGCGAGATTTTACCCCACGAGGTTATTGATGAAGACAGTGGTGAGCCCTCTACTCCATGACCTCAAGTATCCACATCCTCTGAGGTGTAAGAACCAAATCAAGATACCACCAACACACCCTCTAGCTCTTCCCAAAATTCCTTGAGAGTCCATCCACCAAACAATGAGGAAACCCAAGTGAGAAGTGAGCCACAAGCCTCTCCACATACACCATCTCGAGCTACCTCACCAAGTTCCTCAAATGAAGTGTCCCCATCAAATTCAAGATCTAAGTCCAAAACTAGAGTACCTATGAGAGATTCACCCACCTCTCTAAGAATCCAAGACACTCATATTTCAAGAGAGCAAGCCATCCATGATGCCCAAGATACCTCACCTAGACCTCCTCCCACTCAATAAGAACATCATCCTAGATCCAAAGTCATAATCAAGGATCATTCACATGACTTGATCATTGGGAGTCCATCTCAAGGAGTGAGGACAAGGAGAAGTCAATACAAACCCAACTATGTGAATGAAGATGATGAGGAGGCGAATGTTGCTATTGAGAACTTCTCTTTTGTCTCCATGATTGAGCCTACAACAATTGAAGAAGCAATGAATGATCACAAGTGGGTTATTGCCATGCAAGAAGAATTGAACAATTCCCAAAGGTGCAAAGTTTGGAAGTTGGTTGAAAGACCCAAGAATCATAATGTGGTTGGCACCAAGTGGGTCTTCAAGAACAAACAAGATGAGAAAGGAGCCATTGTCAAGAACAAGGCTCGCCTAGTGGCCAAGGGATATTCTCAAGTAGCAGGCATTGACTTTGAAGAAACATTTGCTCCCATGGCTCGTCTTGAGGCAATTCGGATCTTACTTGCTTATGCTTCACACAATGGCTTCAAGCTCTATCAAATGGATGTGAAGAGTGCCTTCCTGAATGGAGAGATCAATGAGAAAGTCTATGTGGAACAACCTCCGGGGTTTGAGGACCCCAAACGTCCTAGACATGTGTACAATTTGAAGAAATCTCTCTATGTTCTCAAGCAAGCTCCTAGGGCATGGTATGAACACTTGAGAAACTTCGTACTCAAGAATGGATTCACCATTGGAAGCATTGATAGCACCTTGTTCACAAGGCATGTATGGAAGGATCTCTTTGTGTGCCAAATCTATGTGGATGATATCATATATGGGTCAACCAATGAGAAGTTCAATGAGGAGTTCCGAGAAATGATGGCAAGGGAATTTCAAATGTCTATGATTGGAGAACTTCATGTGTTCCTTGGTTTTCAAGTAAAGCAATTGAGAGAAGGGAACTTCATCTTTCAAGAGAAGTACACCAATGATATTCTCAAGAGATTCAACATGGAAAATAGCAAGCCCTTGCGCACTCCTATGGCAACAAGCAAACCCTTGGACATGGATGAGAAGGGAAAACCCGTGAACCCTAAGCTCTATAGGTCTATGATTAGCTCCTTTCTCTACCTCACCGCTTCAAGACCGGACATCATGTTTAGTGTGTGCTTGTGTGCATGCTATCAAGCAAATACAAAGGAATCTCACTTGAACGCTGTGAAGAGAATTCTTAGATACCTCAAGTACACACCTACTATAGGGTTATGGTACCCTAGAGGAACAAGCTTTGACCTACTTGGGTATTCGAATTTGGACTTCGCGGGATGCAAAGTGAATAGAAAGAGCACATCAGGAGGTTGCCAATTCCTTGGAAGATCTCTTGTCTCTTGGAGTTCAAAGAAGCAAAACTCGGTGGCTCTATCTACAGCTGAGGCAGAGTATATGGCGGTAGGGGCATGTTGCGCTCAACTTCTCTACATGAGGCAAACTCTCTTGGACTATGGTCTCAACTTCACTCAAATGCCACTCTATTGTGATAGTGAAGCGGCAATCAAGATGGCTCTTAAAACTGGAGATCATGGTCATGCAAAACACATTCAAGTGAAGCACCACTTCATTCATGATCATGTTGAGAAGAAGGACATTGACTTGGTGCATGTGCGTACTCATGAACAATTGGCGGATATCTTCACCAAGCCACTTGATGAGAAGACCTTCAACAAGCTAAGGGGAGAACTCAATGTTCTCGACCTCTCCAACTTCACATGAGTAACCCTAAACCTTGTCTCTTGTACATTTGTATAGTTTTATGTGTTTGTTTTGTTGTTTGTGTCTTTGTGCTTGTTTCTCTTCTCTTTGTTGGTCAACTTTGGACCTCCTTGAGATAGCAATGCACATGGGTTAAGCTTGGGAAGGTGGTTCATGGTGCACCCAAGGCTTTGAAGAATGGACCATTGTGAGTAAGCTCGAGAAGGGGACAACTCGTCATTGGCACTTTGGTTTGTAGCGGTTCTCTCTCTTTCCTTTAGCATCGCATCATGCATTTTTGTACTTGTTGCATTTGCACTCCTTGCATTCATGCATTCTTGCATCGTGATATCTTACATGCTTCCAAGCATGTTTCTAAGGGGAGTTGCTTATTTACAATGTAAGTATATGACCCTCTAGATGATCACATAGTGATCTTTATGCTTCATGCCCATTGAGTCACGTTCGAACGAGCTCCGAGGTTAAATTTACTCGTGCGGCTCAAAGACAAGTGGCTCATACATTCCCAACACACTAATGACTAACCTTTGCATTCTTGAAGAATTTATTGTTGATTCACGTGTGTAGGGGGAGTTGTGGTAAAACACCATCGTTACCAAGAAGGAGCACCAAGAAAGGGGGAGTTTTCCTAACTCTTGCCATTTATTATTTGCTCTTTGTTTCCCGTGTGTTTTGTCTTTGGTTTTTGGTGATAGGTGACAAAGGGGGAGAAGGAATATGAAGATCCAAAAGCCAAGTATACGTTGACAACACAAAGGTGGAAAAGAACATGAGAAGAACATGAAGATCATGAAGATGATGTACAAGAAGAGAACACAAAGAAAATGGTGCATGTTCACTTGGAATGCACATGAAGATCACAACAAGATGAACATCTACACCAACATGGAGAAGAACAATGATGGTACATGTGTACGAGAACAATGTACATCTACACCGACATGAACATCTATGTTTTTGGTACGTGTCTACTTCAACAAGAACATCAATCATGACACCAAGACGGGCGCAAAATTCAACTCAAGACCGACATCAAGTGCGCTACATGATTGAGTAGTTCTCCCTCAACACCTAGCACATTTTAAGGGGGAGACTACTTCCAAGGTAAGAACCAAGGTAATCCTTTCAATCCTTTCTTTTCCTTTGGTTCCTTGTTGCTCGTTCGTTTTGGATCATCATAAGTAGTGGTTGTCATCCATCACCAAAAAGGGGGAGATTGTAAGGATCATGACCATTGAGGTCACCCCAAGGTATGTTGTTTTGGTGATGAATGACAAGCATGAAACGTGACTAATATCTACACGAGTGTTGGCCGTGTAGGAAATCTCTTCTACCTTATGATGATTGTTCATGTCTGCCTTGGCAACTGATGACAATGACCACAAGCATGGAGGCTTGATGAACTTGATGGAGTCCAAGGGTTGATGGAGATGGATCAAAGTGGAGAACAAGCTATGGAGCAAGTGTTGTGTACACTTGTCTAGTTGTTAGGCTTTGAGTCCATACGAAAAACCGGACTATCAAGGGGGTCTAGGTCATTCCTGTTGGTCGTAGTTATGCACCCACTTATATACCGCAAGAGGATGGTGTACAGTTGTAGCTCTTTTTCCCTCAGAGTATTCCAAGGTTATCGAATCCACAAGGAAGGAGCAGGACTATTACTATTAAAGGCTTACTAACAGATTGCAATGGTTGGGTTGGTGTGAATGATGACAGTGAGAGAGTGGTGGATGAATGTTATTAGAGATGTAACAGGATAATGAAGGATTCTCTCCTTAGGATTGGTTCACTAGCATGCAACCTTATTCTTATTAACTCGGATGATGATTCCAATATTCTACAAGACATGGTGGTTTCGTTCGCCCCGGTTGTCACTAGAGAGGTTATTAGCTCCCCACTGGTTTCTTGCACTATGCAATGGGCAGAAGTATACCGGCCGATACACTAATGAAATAGATGCACAATTGAGTTCACTACATAGATTGAATTCATCAAGAGAGTGTCAATAAGTATGAGAGTTACATGACCAGATCCCCGCACCAGAGAAGAGAATATGAGACTACTCGCTCATCCTCCTACTAAATATAGCAAAGGGGTGAGAAATAGCGCTGGAACGTGCACGAGCCGATCGGCGCAAATGTCGCGCCGATTGGCGTGACCTCCCTTCTGGTGGTTCTCATCGGTGATGACCAACCGTCGCTGCCAATATCCTGAAACCCTAGTTCTAACAACTGGATATCGCGATTGCCGTCTCTCTGTTCTCGTCCTTGGCTCTTGATAGATGTCTTCCTTTTATATCAGGCAAGATTAGGTCAACTTCCATTGACTTCGACTTGTATTGGGCTGGGCCTCTTTCCATGGACTGAATTATGCTTTTTATTGTCTTTTACCCTCCTGCGCCGATCGACGCAGGCCTAGGCCGATCGGCGCGGCTCTGTATCTGGCCCATCCTTGTTGCTCTTTGATTCCTTATCCATAATTGCCCTGTTTTATACCTATTTTCTGCAATTACATGCAAAATAGAACAACTACAAATATATGCAAATATGGGGTGAATTGTTAGTCAAAACCACCAAATTAAGACGTAAAACATCCCTTTTTGGTAGATAAAATGGGTAGCTAGAAACCACCAACAGTTCCCCCACACTCAAATCATTGCTAGTCCTCGAGCACATCACCTCTCCTTCAATCAATATCAATTATCATTTTTACTTGCCTCCACAAAAATTTACTCTCACCCTCTTTCGAACCAATCGATACTTCATACTTGAATTTAGTCAAATTACCACAAAACCTTTTCAAAAACAATTTCAATTTTCTTCAACTCATCTTTAGCATCGAGCATCATGCAATTGGTCTTCTCTAAATCTCTCAAGTGTATTTCCTTCCCTCTTCTATCTAATCAATGATTGTATATGGATCTTGGAGGGCTATATAACTAATTAAACCATAAAGTTAACTATGTCAACAATGTGCTCAATCATGCTCACTGAGAAAGGGTTTTCTTGGAAAAGAACTTTTAATGACAGAGAAGAGGAACACAGGAGATCTAAAGAAAAATATTTCAATGGGAATAATGGCAAATGAATAGAGATAATCAGAAAGCTGCTTTCTTTGATTACCTTGCTACATCTCAGGAAATATTTTTTCTCTTTGTTTCCCCTTTTTTTTTTCTTTTATCTACGCCGATCAGTTCCATAGTTACACCGATCGGCGTAGTATATCTTTTTTTTTTCTTTCTCTTTATTCTATTCCCAATATGATCAGCAATTTCTGTCTTGCACCAGCAGCAAATGTTTTCTGAATCCCCTTTTCATTGAGAATATAGGTTGTATCAAGGAGGAGGGAGAAGCAAAGACGTATGGTTTTCATGATAGCAAGGAATTTTTCATGGATAAGAATGGCTACAAATACAGAGGTAAACAAATAGATCATCCTTTCCTAATTTGGTCAAAATCATGAGCAAAGAGTTGACAAAGTTACTTACAATTCAATTAATTCAAAAGTGTAGCTTGCTCTCATTCACTTGGCTTATGTAGGCATATCAGACCCTGCTTTTGCTTTAGCTTCGGATGAGTCAAAAGAAGTTTTCACAAATTCAAAGCTTAAAAGTTAAGTGGTAACCAACTAATTCAAGTAATCAACCGATCAATCATCAAAAAAATAAGATAAATAATATGGGGCACTTTCAATTTGACAATCGACACTAACTTTATTCAAGACAATGAAATGATTCAAACTACATAAAGACTTTTTTTAAAGCAACTCTCAACATCACTCATGACTCTCTTAAGCATACTTAATAAGAAAAACAAACAAAACTAAACTTAAAAACACTTAAAGACCATGACTAATGGAAGCCCTTCCCCCACACTCAAAATTTGCAATGTCCTCATTACAAGAGAAGAGACTCAACACACTAGTCATGCAGACCATGCCTGTTCAAGACTCGGAAAATCCATCTTATGTTCCTTATAAGAAAAGTGTAGTCCGCTTCATTCATCTCGATTGCATCATGGATTCTCCGATCCACTTCCCTTTGATGCCTATAGGCACGATTCCTGTCTTGATACAATCTTTCAATATTCATGTGGCAAACAGGACATCAAACTGGTGGTTGCAGACTATGATTTTCAACACTGTAGGGGGAGACACTGTTTAAACCCCTCTGAGCCGATCGGCGCAATGGCTGAGCCGATCGGCTCGGTGGTGTTCTTTCATCACTGCGATTGTCTTCGCTTCCCTCTACATTACCATTAACTCTTATTGAAGTTCTTGCTGTCCTGTCATTGTTACATTTTGCAGGTGCTTCCTAATTCTCAAACTTAGGACTTCTAGAGCTTCTCTGCATATCAGAATCATCTCCCGCATATCCAGACATACTAGGATCACCACTCTTCAAATTTTCCAAATAGTATAACTCGTCAAAGTCGCTATCCCATTCAGAATACCTTCGAATTGGCTTACCTGATAGCCTAGCAGATCTACGAACCTTTGGTGTCATCTTGCACTTTTTTGTAACAGGATCTTCGTCTTCACTTGGTAAATCCGTCAGATCAATAAATTTGACCATCTTCACATCGCGTCGATCGGCTCCACTGTCGCGCCGATCGGCACCACACCGATCGGCTCCAGTGTTACGCTGATCGGCGCAGCTGGTGGCTTCCCTCACACATTCTGCCAATTGCTCTAGATTCTGCTCATGAATCGCCTTGTTCTGCTGCCTTCGTAAAATTTCATCATTAATTTCCTTAGGCATCTTCCATCCTGGAACTGCTGTAAGGATCATGACCATTGATGGTGGAATTCCCAAGGTATGAATGTTTTGGTGATAGATGACAACTATGAAATTGTGGGCTAATATCTACACGAATGTTGTATATGCATGAACCTTCACTATACTCTACTACAAATCTATGTATGATGGTTGCCTTGGCGATTGATGACGATGACCATAAGCATGGAGGCTTGATGAGCTTGATGGAGTCCAAGAGTTGATGGAGATGGATCAAAGTGGAGAACAAGCTATGGAACAGGTGTTGTGCACACTTGTCTAGTTGTTAGGCTTTAAGTCCATAGGAAAAACCGGACTATCAAGGGGGTCTAGGTCATTCTCGTAGGTCATGTCTAGTCGGTGATGTGCAAGGTTACTCGGTGAAATCACAGGCACTAGTTGACAGTGGAGAAGCCAAGGAGTTGTTCGGAGAAGCCGAGAAACAATATCAAGCGAGGATAACAAGTTTCAGCTTCTGGACGTAGTGACCGGACAGAGGGGTCAGTGGAGACCGGACTATATGGTCACTATGTGGAGTTGTCCAGGACTTAGAGCGAGATGTGAGGAATCTGTCTGTGTGAGGGACCATAGAGACCGAATGGTCCGGTCTACAGACTAGATGGTCCAGTCTGTATGAGTGAAGCACGAGGCAGAGATGAAGCAATTTTTGGAGTCTAACGATGATGTCCGACGTGTCGGACTTGTTCGACAGTTGTAGAGACCGGACGGTCCGGTCTACTAACCAGACGATCCGTTCAGTTGGAGTGTCAGCTCAGGGCAGAGAGCCGTTGGAGCTCAGTTTGCAGTGACCAAACGGTCCGGTCAGGCAGTGACCGGACAGTCCGGTCTGGAGGCCCAGAAAGCTGATTTCATGGAGCAACAGCTAGTTTGAGGTTGGGAGCCTATATAACTTCGTTGCTGGGGTCTTTGTGACCTCTCTTGGCTAGTGGAATACCTAAGAGCATTTGGTAAGGTCCAAGAGGAAAAGAGGAGAGCACTAGAAGAGGATATTGGATATCTTGAGAGTGCTAGTGAGAGTAACATGGAGTGATCTTGCACATCTAAGGCTAGGGTGTCCTTGAGGGTCTGATCTAGGTTGTTACTCTTGGTCTATGGTGAGACCTAGATCGGTTAGGTGTCGGTGATCGAGCCTATCATGATTGGTTGGGAAGGCTATCACAAGTTTGTACACGGTTTGAGCCCGCCGTTGGAAGGGGCATCAATAGTGAGCACCCGTGCCGGCTCAGGGAGTTCGGCAAGTTCTTAAGGGAGGCGAGCTTGTGCTTTGTGCAGCAGAAATGCATACTGTGTCTTCACTCGAGAAGTGATTGCGGGCTCGTGGGCGAGAACTCCACTTGGTGGCGGGAGGGACCGGAACTCCGGCGGGAGTGGTCCAACGAGGAGTAGGGGAAGGCGCCATCCTTCCGAGACCTCAGGAAAAAATCATGAGCCATCTCTTACTCTACTAGTTACTTTGATGCACTATCTTCCGCATTTTCATACTGTGCTATTCATGCTTTTGTGCTTATCTTGCTCTAGTTTCTTATCTTGTGGAGTTGCATGAGTAGGCTCCTTTGCTAGCTTGGTGTGTGTGCTTCTGTGCTGCTTTATTACTAGCTTGCATAGGAGTTGTATTGATTTAAGTGATCCACTAGTATGCCTAGGTTGTTGTTCTTTTCTAGGGCTTTTATCTTGTTAGTGTGATCACCACTAGAATTGCTATAGGAGTTGATTGAGTGTTCGGTTTTAGAAATTGGTGAATTTGGTACGTAGTGTGAGTTCCCGATTCACCCCCCCCCCTCCCGTCTCGGTCACTCGGTCCTTTCAAGTGGTATCAGAGCCAAGTGCTCAACATAAGGCTTAACCGCCTTGAGTAGTGTCAAATCTGGAGATCGGCACTAAATATATATGGCTACGTCGAGACTAAGAACTACGATGGTAACACTAGACGCCGAGTTATACAGGTTCGGGCCCTCTCGATGAGAGTAAAAACCCTACATCCTGTGTTCTGTGGTTTGTATTGATGTTGTGAGAACTTGTCCCTTGATGGGGGGTACCCTGCCGCCTTATATATCCGGTCGGCAGGGGGGTACATGAAGAGTCCTAGTCGTAACTCTTAAGGATTTACATAGAAAGTCTATCTCTAAATGCCTTATGCTCCAAGCCGAGTCGGTCAGCTTCCTTGTTGATGAAGTACCCGGTTGGCTACCGACTTTGTCTTGTATGAGGATACCCGTAAAGCAAGTATCCCACAGCAGCCCCCGAGTGCTTTTTGATTTTGAGCTTTCAACTCTCCGAGTGATCTATAGATCATAAATTAGGAAGACCTCTTTGTTGAAGTTCCTATAGATCTGGTGCACCGGTTAGGTGCACCTGATCAGGTGTAGCCCCTGACTCTTGTATAATTTAGAGACTAACAAATAATGCAAGAGTCTAATTATATTAGATCTTATTATTTTGTATGTAATTTACTCAAACTATCGAGTTTGAGTTTAGTAGACCTTTGATCATCAAACCAATAAGCCATTTTGCAAGGTTTTAACCTTGTCGACCAATCATCAAATAGGCCGAGTGATATACATTGTTTTCGAGTGACTGGTCGGTCTGAATTTTGTGACTTCAGTCATATTCAACCCATACAAAATAGTATGACATCAACCATATAGTGGTATTAAGCTAGATGACATCAGTCATAACATAGCTTTTCCCTAATAATTGGTCACTCAATCTTTTCATAAGTCCAATTTTGGCAATTTTTGTTATTGACTTTAATCAATACCTTAGCCTTTGAACTCATATCCGTATCACTATCAAGTCCTTTGCTACATGATCATTAAATCGTATAGATACTGTGATATAGTTTTTTGGTACTTCTCATCAAAGAAGCCCCCGAGTTTCATTCTTCAAGGCTCTTAACCCTTCAAGCTTAAGGCCCTTAATTAATCTTCAGATTAATCATAGCTTAGTTCTACTGTACGGCCCATTCCGGCCCATGGGACCCCTAGGTCAAAAAGTGAAGGTATAAAAAGTTGCGACGAGTTGACTCTCAGTTCACGCCGCCTCTACGAACAAATCTTTCATCTTCCTCGCGCCCCTTCTACCCTTGCGAGTCCTCTGCTTCTCTTGCTAGGTCTCGTGCTGTCGCTCCTGGCCGCCATAAATCCTACCGCGCCTAGCCCCCGAGCTTCGGCAAGGCCTCAGTATTTCATCCACCGCATCCAAATCTTCTATCGTGATGGGTTGCAGGAAGGTCTCTATTTCAACCCCCGCTACTTCCACCGCCGCCGCTGCATCTTCATCGTCGAAGATCGATATCCCAGAGCAGCTTCAGGAATTCTCGAAGAGCAGCCTCTCCCAGGCTGACATGAACAAGATGGTGGTCGACGGCATCCTTCCAGAGCAGGCTTGGATCGACTGGAAGGTACCCCGTGAATCTTGTCCAATCCCTATTCACAAACAGATCGTAGTGTTCCGCTCGTTCTTTGAGCACGGTTTTGGAGTTCCCTGCTGCAGCTTTTTGCGTGGGCTCCTTTTTTCTATGGGATTGAGCTTGTCAACCTCAATCCCAACTCCATTCTTCATATTGCAATCTTCGTGCACATGTGCGAAGCCTTTCTAGGCACTCTCCCCCACTTCAACCTCTTCCGCCATCTGTTTGTCCTCCGACCGCTACCAACCAAGGATAACCAAGTGGCTATAGGTAGAGTCAGTGTTCAGTTACGCAAGAAGGAGGCCTACATCAATGTGCCTTTGAAGACTGGAAACAAGAATTGGAAGGATGAGTGGTTCTATTGTGACAACCTCCCCCTGTTCTTGCCGACTTCACTGGTGCCAAGGCTATTCCCCAGGCGCATTGGACAGAGAAGCCCAATCCGACCGACCCTCGAGTGGTCGCTCTGCTTAAGAAGATTGCCAATTTGAAATCTGAAGGCATCGACGGGATCACAGTCGCCAAGAGCTTCATAATCCGCCGAGTTCAGCCCCTGAAGCTCCAATGTCATCCGGCCTGGGACTATGTTGATGAAGACAAAACCAGGGAGGTACCGGATCCATCGAATGGAGAACTCCGTCAGAGATGCCTGTCAAAAATGTCCGAAGGAGATATCCTTCAAGACCACTCGTTGGTCAAAAAGGCGTATAATAAGGGCACTTTGCGAGCCCGAGTAAGCCTCGGTCTGCTTCAAGTTATCTCTCATTATCCTGTATTGATATCTCGCCTAATGTCTTGATCTTTATGCAGGATCTGGATAATTATGTATCCCATCCTCCGCTCCCTCCGACCAACTCCGAGGGACCGGACTATGTAGAAAAGACGACACAGACCGGCGCTGGAGGTTCAAGCTCTACTGTAAACGCTCGGCCATTGCGTGTTGAACCAGTCGTCACTTTGGCCTCCCCCGACAAACTTCAGAAGCGAATCATTGGGCGTTGGCACCAATATGTCAGGGACCAAGATGATGACGAAGAAACTCCATCTGCTGATACCAGCCAACCTGCTCCTGCTTCCCTCGACCATCCCTCAGACCGGTCGGAGCTCCCTAGCCAAACTCAGAGTGAGGCAGGAGAGGTGGTGCAGACTGGTAAGGCAGACAAGTCTTCTCAGAAGAGGAAGGAGACTGATTCTCAGTCGACTTCTTCCAAGAAGAGGTTGTGCCGGATCAAGCTCAAGAAGGCTACCAGGTTTAATCTTAAACCTTATTCTCCTTGATTCTTATTGTCAATCATAGCACCTTTTAATCTCTTCCTTCTATGTTTTGTTGGTAGTCGGACGAGTGTGGGATACTTGCTTTACGGGTATCCTTATACAAGGCTAAGTCGGTGGCCGACCGGGTACTTTATCAACAAGGAATCCGACCGACTCGGCTTGGAGTGTAAGACAAGAAAGATTAGACTTTCCATATAGAATTCTTGTAGAGTACGACTAGGACTCTACATGTACCCCCCTGTCGACCCGATATATAAGGCGGCAGGGTACTCCCCATCGGGGACAGATACAACATCTCTTGACAATCAATACAATACATAGAACACAGGACGTAGGGTTTTTACTCTCATCGAGAGGGCCCGAACCTGTATAATTCGGCGTCTTGTGTAACCATCGTAGTTCTTGGTCTCGACGTAGCCCTATATATTTACTGCCGGTCTTGAGCATCGACAGCTGGCGCGCCAACTGTCAAGACTTAATCTTGGCAATAGACATAGGGTAGTTCATCTATGTGGATTTATATGTAGGACAGGGGTATGCGCAGGATCGACAGACGATGGTAACACAAGACGCCGATTTAGACAAGTTCAGGCCTCCCGAAGGATAATAACCCTACAACCTGTGTTTTGTGGGTATTTATATTGATATGTCTAGATCTTGATCTAGACAAGAAGGGTAGACCTAGACGGCGATGTCTAGTTGTGTCTAATCTATATCCCGTGTGGGATCTCTAGTTGAGCTTGTCTATTCCTTGTCTTGTCGACTTCTAGTTGTCCCTTGAGGAGGACCCCTGCCCCTCCTTATATATCCGGGGGAACAGGGTTACATGGCGGAGTCCTAGTCGGTCTACTGCTCTTATCCTAGTAGGAGTCTAGCTCCACTTTCCTTCTATGTGAGGTACCCCAAGGTACAGGTCATCGAGAACGAGTGACTCTTAGAGCGCTCCGGGATCCGAGGACACTCGATCTGTCCCCCCTCCTCGTCCGACAGACGCTCCTAAATCGGTCGGCAAGTCTTCAAACATGCATACTGAGGTGGATAAGCCATCTAATAAGACAATTCCCGCCTCTACTCTAGAGCCTGCACCCCATCCTGCTCCAGTCATTGTCCCTCCACCTCTTGACAAAGGTAAGGTGACTTTGCCTGCAGATACTGTCGATCGGCCTAAAGTAGAGGATGCAGAGATTATATACCAGCATCGAGAAACCAGCAAGGTACTTCAATACTCTGCTTTTAGCTTTACCTCAATCCCATCATTTGGCTTATCCATCTTCTGTTTTCAGAAAATGTATGCTCTTGTTGAGCGGAAACAGGCTAGGGTGGAATACCTTGAAGCCGAAACCTTTGGTATGTCCTAAACGCTTCAATCTTCTCGTCTTTATGTTTTAGACTAACACATTATTGGTATTATGTCAGTCACCGGTCAGCGACTCTCCAAAGCTTTAGAGGAGATCAAAAAGATGCTGACCGACTGACAAGAGATGAGCAATGCCTTAGACCAAGGTCGTACTGATATAGCTGGTAAGATCTCCTACCATCTGTACCAAAGTAATTTGTTAATCACTCTATCGCTAAAAGCTTTAGTTCTTGTTTTTAGCTCGTGATCAAAAAATTGCCGACCTGGAGAAGTTGACTTCCAACCAGCAAAGGTTTATTGATGCTTTAAAGGTTGAGAAGGAAAATCTCTCCAAGTCGGTCGAGGACCAGAAGACCGAGATCACTCGGCTACGGAAGGAGATGAAGGAATCTGAAGCAAAGATAGAGGAGGCTAAGAGTATCTCCAAATCCTTCAAATGTAATCTTGCCAGTAAGCCCTTCATTACTTCTCACATCTATTTGAATCTTCTGTTGATCATACTAACCGAAAATCATCATTTATCAGCTCTATCTTATGCTGCTCGAAAGGCAATGAACTATGTTCATGCTAACCGAGTGGAGCAGACTGGCCACTTCCGAGGCCTTGGTCAACAACATAGAGATTAATCCGACCGTGCCTACTCCTCCAGCAACTCCAGAGGTCGAACTGCGGGCTGACTCTTCTTCTCCTTCAAAGGAGCTGTAATCCTATAACAGTGGAGAACATTAGTAGTATTTATGTAATGATAGTTCTATATAAACTAATCTCATGCTTAGCAGCTTTAGAAGTTTGATAAAAATATCATTAATGTGTTTCTATCATGAGAAACAAGAATTGCATCGGTCTACCATAACATACTAGGTCGTGACTCGTAACCGCGTAACAAGCAGAGTTGACCTGTTGACACATGACCTCTCGCACTTTGGCTCTTGGTTTAGTGTAGTGGTAGTCTGATGTGCAGTATAAAGTGTATAACCATGATGCATAGGTGTTAGACCAAGAAAGCAAAGACCGTATTCAAACAGAAGAACTCGGTCGAAAAATAGTCCAAAACCAAAATAAGGTTAGACTAAGGTGGGGCAATATTGCTAGCTCCCTGGCTTGATTCTTTAATAAAATGTATTAAGGAATCGAGACAAGTATAGAATGAAAATCATCAAAAAATCTTTCATTAAAAAGACCGAAGTTTCATTCATGAATAATGTATAAGTATACAAAATAAGAACTAAGTATAGAAACGACGCAGCTGATTTATGTTCCAGGAATTCAGAATATCATCGCCATCTTCATACATCAGTTGGTAAGCCCCCGAGCGAGTGACTTCCTTTACTACATAAGGCCCTTCCCACTTTGGAGAGAGCTTATGCTGATTCTTCGTCGACTGCACTCGGCGAAGCACTAGGTCTCCAACTTGAAAATGGCGATTGCGCACGTTCTTATCATAACAACGACGCAAGCCTTGTTGGTAAAGTGCCGACTGAAATAGAGCGCGATCACGCAACTCCTCTGCCGCAATCAAATCAATCTCTCGGTTCTCCTTAGAAAGCTGTTCATCATACGCTTGAACTCGTGTCGAAGCAAGACTGACTTCGGTCGGTAGCATAGCTTCTGACCTATAGACCAATGAGAAAGGTGACTGACTAGTAGCCCGACTGGTGTTTGTACGAAGCCCCCAAAGAACTGAAGGAAACTCTTTGACCCACCGACCGGCATAAGGTTTTAGTCTGTCGAATATCCGCGGCTTCAACCCTTGAAGAATCATACCATTGGCCCGTTTGACCTGCCCATTGCTTTGAGGATGAGCCACTGATGCAAAGTGGATTTTTATTCCCATCTCATCGGCAAAGTCACAGAACTCCACTGAAGTGAATTGAGTGCCTTTATCGGTGATGATGTCATGAGGAACCCCGAACCGAGTGAAGATATCCTTGACAAACTCGATCGCCTTCTTGGATGTAATCTTGCTGACCCACTTCGCTTCAATCCACTTGGTGAATTTGTCAATAGCAACAAACAAATAAGTGAACCCTCCTGGCGCTTTCTTGAAAGGACCGACAATATCAAGCCCCTAGACAGCAAAAGGCCAAGTCAAAGGTATCATCTGAAGTTGCTGTGATGGCACATGCGTTTGTTGAGCGAACAATAGACAACCTTCACACTTCCGAATGACCTAGTGTGCATCTTCGACCTCCGTGGGCCAATAAAACCCTTGCTGGAAAGCTTTGTCGACCAAAGTCTTGGAAGCTGCATGATTGCCACATATCCCAGAATGGATTTCTTCAACCAACTTTTGGCCTTCAGGTATTGAGATGCATCGCATCAAGATGTTTGATCCACACCTTTTATAGAGTTGGTCTTCGACCAACAAGTATCCTCGGGATCGGGTCTCCAATCTTCGTTGCTAATCAAGATCCGAGGGCAGCGTTCCCTTCTCCAAATACTGAATGAGTGGATCGCGCCAGTCGGCCTTGGAGACGTCATCATCAACAAGATCAGCGATAATACTCATTAGCACATCCGATCGAGGAGAGATTGTCGGGGAATCCAGAGTATGTAGGAATACTCCTGGTGGGACTGCAGACCGAGATGATCCCATCTTAGCCAATTCATCAGTCGCCTGGTTGTTGTCTCGAAGAACATGTGTGAACTTCAATCCATCAAACTTGTCTTCAAGCTTTCGTACTTCCTGACAGTAAGCACTCATATTATCATCTACACAGTTCCAATCCTTAGTGACCTGATTAATGATCAGGGCCGAGTCACCAAAGACATCAATACGCTTAATGCCGAGTGAAGAGGCGATGCGTAGACCGTGTAGGAGAGCCTCATACTCTGCAGCGTTAATAGACGCGCGAAACATAACTTGAAGGACATATCGAAGCTTCTCTCCAGTGGGTGAGATAAACACAACGCCCGCACCAGCTCCTTGTAATTGAAGGGAACCATCAAAATACAGCTTCCAGTACTCGATATCTTGTGCAGTTGGAGGATTTTAAATCTCAGTCCACTCGGCAACAAAATCAGCTAACGCTTGTCCCTTTATAGCCGACCGAGGCGCGAACGTAATGGTATGCTGACCGAGTTCGACTGCCCACTTGGCTATCTTTCCTTCAGCTTCTCGGTTGTGTAGCACCGTGCCGAGCGCGAAAGAAGTTTGGATTTCAATTGGATGAGCTTGAAAATAGTGCTTCAGCTTCCTTGAGGTAATCAACAATGCATACAACAACTTCAAGATCTGTTGATACCTTGTTTTAGAGGCACTAAGGACCTCACTCACAAAGTAGACTGGATGTTGTACTTTTTGTACATGTCCCTCTTCATCTCGGTCGACTGTCAGAACAGTACTCACAACCTGGGTTGTGGCCGATATGTAAAATTGAAGTTTTTCTCCAGGCTCCGGAGGCACCAACACTGGAACATTGCTGAGATGAACCTTTAATTCGTCCAATGCCAACTGCGCCTCTTCAGTCCAAACGAAGTCATCCTGCTTTTTAAGCAGTCGGAAGAGTGGTAATCCCCTAACCCCCAGTCGGGAAATAAAGCGACTCAAGGATTCCATGCATCTGGTCAGCTTCTGAACGTCCCTTTGAGAATTAGGTGGTCTCATATCAAGGATTGCCTTGATCTTATCCGGGTTAGCCTCTATACCTCGCTTTGAAATGATGTAACCAAGTAGCTTTCCCGAAGGAACCCCAAAAACACACTTCTTAGGATTCAACTTCATCGAATAGTGTCTCAGATTGTCAAAGGTTTCTGCCAGGTCAGAAAAGAAGTTCTTCGACATTCCAAGTCTTGACGACGATGTCATCAACATATGCTTCTGCATTCCGACCGATCTGAGTAGCAAGGCAGCGTTGAATACCACGTTGGTAGGTCGCGCCAGCATTCTTCAAACCGAACGGTGTTATAAAGAAAGTTTTGATCTGGTCTTCGACTCTCAGTGGGATCTGGTGATAGCCTGAATAAGCATCCAGAAAGCATAAAAGCTCACACCCAGCTGTTGAGTCTACAATCTGATTGATACGAGGAAGAGCGAAGGGGTCTTTTGGACAGACCTTGTTGAGATCGGTATAATCAACACACATCCTCCATTCTTTATTCTTTTTGGGTACAAGGACAGGATTTTTTCCCTACATCTGGTTACTTGGCACACAATCCTGTTTGAAGATTCTTGGAGACCTTTACAAGTTTATTGTTGTACATGAAAAAGCTTAATCATATTCATGGCGAAGCATTAGTCAATCAACTGAAGATCAACAACTAACTTGCAAATCTCTCAGGGGCTACTATGGGATATATATACCAGGGATACCACACCACTCGGATATGTTGCCGAGTGAGCCGGGGTCCGATAAAGATAAAGCCCATGAAGATAACTACTCGGATTATTACTTGGAGTACACGCCAAGTCAATATTAGATATAGAAAGTTAGAGATAGAATCCTAGTCAGAAATCATGTTGTACCCGACTAGGAGACTTGCCATGTAACCCTGCCCCCCGGATATATAAGGAGGGGCAGGGGCTCTCTCATTGATACCCGAATAATACATCATAGAACATAGGACGTAGGGTTGTTATCCTCCAGGAGGCCCGAACCTGTCTAAATCTTGCATCTTGTGTGTCCATCGACTCTCGGTCTCGCGCATGCCTCTACCGATAAACAAGGATCATGGGGAGCCCTATGATCCACTGCCGATATTAGTATTGACAGAATGCGCTCGGTCCTGAAGTTGTCACGAGTGCCAAAGGTGACCGGTAGACTGATCTGTCCAATAGGAACTGAAGTCTTGCCAGGTACAATCCTATGGAAAGGTGAAGAACTCGGCTGAAGGTCATTGGTTGACAGGCCGAGCTCTTATAGAGTGTTGGTGAAGATTAAGTCCAAACTGCTTCCTCCATCAATGAGTACTTTATTGAACTTCACCTCCTTTATCGTGGCAGCAAGCACTAGCGGGTATCGACCCGGCTTTGGCAGATGTTTTGGGTGGTCCGACCGATCGAAGGTGATTGGTATTTCAGACCATCTCATGAATTGAGGCACAACTGGTTCCACCGAGTTGATCTCCAGAGCTCCAGCTTTTGCTTGCGCTTGGACACATAGGCATCCGGGCCTCCAAAGATGAAGTTGACTTCCTTGCGGGGCTCTTGGAACTCTCCTAAATCGTCCTTCTCATCATCGTCCTTGGTCTTGTCTTTGCTGTTGCGCCTCTGGGGATCTTTGGCCACCTTGAGCGCAGCTATCGTAAAACCCTTCAGCCGATAACAATCCTTCGCCTTGTGGTTCCCCTTCGGGTGTAGAAGGCAGGTACCACTCAGCAGCTCGTCTATGGACGGTTGGGTCGTCCGAGGATTTTTCTGAAATCGGTCCACCGTGTGAATTGTGTTGTCAGATTTCCTCTTCTTGTCCTTCTTGGAGGACTCGGGTTTGTCCGACCGCTTCTCCTTGCCTTTTCCTCGGATGTCATCAAGCGCTGACTCACTAGACGCATACTTATCAGCAATCTTAAAGCACTCCTGAGCAGTAAGTTTGAGGTCATGGTTCCTCCGACCGATTTCCTGGACTAGGTCATCACTGCGTATTCTGCCCAGGAAGGCAGTAATAATCTGTTGATCAGGGACGTTGGGGATCTCGGTCTTCTTAGCACAGAAACGCTTGATGTAGTCGCGAAGAGGCTCGTCAGCTTTCTGCTTGATCCGAGTGAGGTCGAAGTGGTTGTCCGGTCGGTTGCAGGTAGCTTGGAAACTTTCTATGGGCTTTCTATTGAGGTCTCCCCAAGATGTAATCGAATCTTCTGGAAGAGAAGTGAGCCATATCCGAACGGCAGGATCCAGGAAGACCGGAAGGTAATTAGCCATTACATAAGAATCACCTCTGGCCGACCGAATCGCCGTGCTGTAGAGTTGTAGCCACTCTCGGGGATTGGTCTGACAATTGTATTTCTCGATGGGAACTAGCTTGAATCCTTTTGGCCATCAAGCTGTGCGAAGCCTAGGGATGTAAGCTTTGATGCCATCGATCTCGTCATCGGTCGATGTTGGCGACCGCCTACGCTAGTCTGGGGACATAGTTGGGCAACGGCTGTGTCATGGGCCAACATCATCATCATGACGACATCATCGATTGTCATCGTTATTGTTATCATGCCGATCCCAATCATCACGTCAACGTCAGTTGTCGTGGTCGTCTCTTGGAGGAGGATTCTGACGATTGTCTCGTTGATTATCCCGTCGGTCGTCTCGGCAGTTTTCTCTTGGAGGAGGATCTTGGCGGTCCTCTTGTTGGTCATCCCGTTAGTCATCCCATCGGGCATCCATCCTCCGTTCACGACGTTCTTCCTCATAGCATCAGTTATCCTGAGCGCGTTTCTCATGATGAGAGTTGATGGTATCTCGTCCATCATGGATACTGAGAGAATTTCTCAAATATTCACGCCTACATCGACCCTGAGGAGAGACATGGCTGGAGCTTGTGAACGACTGAGATTTTGCATCATCTTGGGCTGCTGCAGCCTTAAGCATTGCTACCGCCTTCTACATTGCAGGGGTCTGATAGTGGGCTTCGACCATTAGAGTGTTGAGTAATGTCTTGGCCCCAGTGATGTTGTTTTGGGGGTGTGGTAGACCTTAACGCCATCCACTTCAAGATCAGGGCTGAGATCCAGTCGGCGCGCGTTGCGTGATCCGCGCGACCCTCTTGGTCGACGGCGGTGACCGACCAATAATTCATCAGCTGGTGGGTTATCCCCCTGTCGGTCTCCTTTGATCGGTTGATTTGGGTGACCATCAGCAGGATTTTCTTCTTCTTCGGTGTCTGGATCCTCCTCCTGGTTTCCATCAGCAGGATCTACTATATCCACCATATTGACAGTATGGGGATATGAGTAGGTCGATCCGACCGTGTACTCGTCAAAAGACCGATCTGACGTCGAGTCATACCTGAAGGAAGAGTCTTCCTGCTCAGATCCGAGTGTGATCAATGCAGGGATAATGTCAGACGGACTCGGTGATCGCGCCATGGGGCTGGCTGCGACCGAGTCGGATCTGTGGTTTTCCAGACCTAGGGCTCCGTTGTCGCCGACCGTGAAGTCGAGCGATCCAAAGGAGATCTTGAAGTCCGGCGAGTACTGGATGGCGGGAATTTCGGCCATCGTAGTCGACGGAGAATCCTGGCGGGCCTTGTCCCCTTCTTGGCGCGCCAACTATCAAGCTTGAGATCGGCAGTAAATATATATGGCTACGTCGAGACTAAGAACTATGATGATAACACTAGACACCAAGTTATACAGGTTCGGGCCCTCTCGATGAGAGTAAAAACCCTATGTCATGTGTTCTATGGTTTGTATTGATGTTGTGAGAACTTGTCAACTTGTCCCTTGACGGGGGTACCCTGCCGCCTTATATATCTGGTCGGCAGGGGGGTACATGAAGAGTCCTAGTCGTAACTCTTAAGGATTTACATAGAAAGTCTATCTCTAAATGCCTTGTGCTCCAAGCCGAGTCGGTCGGCTTCCTTGTTGATGAAGTACCCGGTCGGCTACCGATTTTGTCTTGTATGAGGATACCCGTAAAGCAAGTATCCCACAAGTAGTGGCTGTCGAGAGATATTCTCGATAGTAGATTCAGGTGTGCGTATGAGTAGTTAAGATCGATGGACACAGGACACAAAATTTATACAGGTTCAGGCCTCCCGGTGGATAACAACCCTACGTCCTGTTTGATGTTGTTGTATTGCTAAGGTTCGCACTGGAATTAGGATTCCAATATGAGTCTGCCTCTCGACGAAGGCCCCCTGCCCTCCTTATATATCCGAGGGGCAGGGGTTTACAAGGTAACATCCGAGTCAGTTACAATAGATTCCATCTAACTAACATATCTGTGAACCTAACTTGCGGCTTACTCAAACAAATATCTACATAAATATCTCTAAGCCGAATATATCTAAAACTAAATCCCCTGGCCCACTCGGCCATATAGCCGAGTGGTTAGGTATCCCAGGTACATATATCCCACAGTAGCCCCCAAGTACTTTCCATCTTGAATTGTCACCTTGAATTGCCTCGACATCTTATGAAATTTGGAAAGTGCTTTTCATATTGGCTCTGATAACTCTTCTATTTAAGCTCTTGAGAAAAAAGGCATGGCCTACAAGTATAGCCCCCAACTCAAAACGTTTGTTGAATTTATACTGAAACAACGTCTGAGTTAAAATATCCAAGGTTTTCACCAAAACTCATTAATAATTGAATTTTCCTGATCACCGAGTGATGCATCACCAAATTAATATTAATATCCATAAAAACGCATATAACCCAATTGATATGTTATGAACGTCAACTGCCGTAGCCCCCAAGATTGGTGGTGTATCACTAGTATTCATTCAAAGGACAACCCCCAAGATTGGTGCTGAAAAAATTACTATATCTCAAATAATCAAAAGATTGAATCCCCCAAGACTAAACTGCATTAGTCCAAGTGATTGGTCATTATTTTCCAGAATTAACATTTTCCATGATCAAAAACATGTTAATCCAAGTGATTTGTCATTGCATCTCGGAATGTGCATTTACCAGGATTGAAAACACATTAATCCGAGTGATTTATCAATTATCATTCAATCCACAACACTCAATGTTAGCACTTGAAAAGAATATCTAAATAACATAGCAAATCCGCGCACCAGTGTAATGTAACATTGTTGTTCGAAGCAGCGGCTCAATAGGTCATTAGACGCGTATAAAGGGTGCCCACAAACAGTTGTAACCCTTCACCTTCGAATCGCCGCCTGAGTCTCTTCTTCTCAAAACCTAGATCCGGAGCTTCCACTTCACCGCCGCCACCATTTCGCACGCGTAAACCCTAGGTTTGGAACTTCCATTTGTCCACGACCACCATTCCGTGCCCCTTCTCCAGAAGCCAAAGACCTCCATTTCATTGCCACCACCGTTCCGCTGTTCCGCCGCCATTTTGCACGCGCAAGCCCGAAGATAAAGGTTCGGATCTTGATCTCCATGTCCCAAAAGCCTTCTGCATCGGTTTCGATGGATCCAAAGCGCACTCGCTAAAGCATGAGGGCTCAATCTGAAAAAGGGGCCTCTCCTAAAAGAGGTGAAAGCGAAGAATCAATTTTTGATATTCCCGCTAGCATTAAGGAGTTCCCAGCATCAACCATGGATTCAGAGAAAA
The DNA here is from genome assembly GCA_032690845.1 of Eleusine coracana subsp. coracana. Taxonomy (NCBI): domain Eukaryota; kingdom Viridiplantae; phylum Streptophyta; class Magnoliopsida; order Poales; family Poaceae; genus Eleusine; species Eleusine coracana. The sequence continues at coordinate 49,963,342 of CM064427.1, read as the reverse complement.
TCAACAGATTGGTGATGGATGGTGTGCTACAAGATCAACAGACGGGTGGGTGGATTGAAGCCATAGGTCAGAAATTTCCTCAACCCCCCGTCAACCAACTTACAGTGTTTGCCTCCTTTTTCTATCGCAGATTTGGCCTTCCATGCTGCGACTTCTTTAGAGGTCTTCTGTTCTTCTATGGCATTAATCTAGTCAATCTGAACCCAAATTCCATTCTACACATCACTATTTTTATTCATTTGTGCGAAGTATTTTTGGGAATCCCTCCTCATTTCGACACATTCAAGGAACTGTTTGTGTTGAAATCAAACAACAATAATGTCATAGGGGGTGCTAGATTCCAATTGAGGAATAAATCCAAGTACATTGATGTACCACTCCCATCAACCAACAAAGGGTGACACACAGATTGGTTTTATCACGGCAACCATGCCCCCCCTTTGTCAGAGACGACAGCTGAAGCTCCCAAGCCATGCCCCGAGTGGTTCGCGAAGGCTCATCCAAGCAAAAAAGCACAAGTTGATGAGATTTTAAAACATGTGGATTATCTGAAGTCCAAAGGCTATACCGGCGTTCACGTTGCCGCCAGCTTCATATATCACCGTGTGCAGCCCATAAAGAAGCGCCACGTCCCTGGATGGAAATTCCAACTAGGATCAGACCCCACTATGGAAGTATCAGAAAAACTGTCAGAAAGGGAGCTGACATTGCGACTGGAAAGCATATTTTTGTCGCTGCTAGATTGGACTCCAGGGAGTGCAGCATCCGGCCATCAATCCAAAACTGGAAGAAGTGCTGTAAGTTAACCACTGATCCTCTTATAAAAAATTAATACTGCCTTCCTTATTCGTCAATAATAACTGATGCTTCACATATGTCACAGAACCTTGATGTATATGTATCCAATCCTCCACTGCCACCAACGCCGCAAAAGAAATCCCCCACTCAGCCATCATCCAAACGTTGTAAAGCCCATATTGAAGACTCCGATGAAGAAGAGTCGCTGGCTGATAGAATAACTAGACTGCAAGGGGAAGCAAAAAAGAAATCTGCTGATAAAACAACCACTCGGCGGCCAGTGGAGATGAACACTCAGGAGCAAACTCATCCGAAGGAGTCAGACAAGACAATTCCTTAGAAGAAAACACCCGACACAACAAGTGACCCAAGACCAACTAGCCCCCCGCCAAAGGTGGCGGGCTTAAAATTCAAACGTCGAACAAGGTAAGGAAAACGATATATTTTAATACACAGCTTTCGAATAAACAGCTGTATAATATGCATTCTCTAGATAGGTCAATCAGGGAAGCATCAGTTGAAGATATCCCAGCAAAAAGTGCGGCTCCTGACAAAGATCAACATGCACCGGTTATGGGGACATCCAAAGATGATATCCCCAGTCACTCGGCCGAAAAACTGAGTGATGTAAGGGATGTTCCAGAACCTTCGAAGCCAAAAACTAGACAAGCCGAGTCAATCAATGTCCCAGATCTGGACATGCCCGAGTCGGCGGTACATGAAGATGCTAATATGCCGACTGAATAAGAAGAACCATCGTTAATATTTGAAACGGTACCGGAGCCAATATATGATTATCCCATTGGTCCGGAAGAATATGTAGCTCCCACACCAACTCATCGAGTAATAAAATAAGGTGTCACAGACCAGCCTGCGCCGACCAGAATGGTGTACCATAGTGGCCCCTTTGCTATTGTCGGGTTCGATGAGTCGGCAGAGCAAGCCGAATCAAAAAAATTCAAAGATCTTACTGAACAGGCCTTCCATTCCTTCCAGGTAACCTTGCCTCCTTAAAAACTGGCTTCAATAATAAAATTATGTGATGACTTCTATACAACTCATCTCTGGTGCAGATTCTAAAAACTCAGATGGCCAACAAGAGTAAGCTCCTGCAACTTGCTGAAAGGCATTGTGCGAGAGCGATCGATTTAGAAGATCATCTGGCCAAAGAAAGAATAGAGGTTGGGCAATTATCAGTAGATTTGAAGGCCCGTTCATCCCAAGTGGATGAACTCCAATTCAAGCTACAAGGTAAAAACACAAACACCATCCTCGGCATACTATTCCGATATCTTAAATATTTTGCACTCTTCCACTCAGAAATGTCACGGGTGCTAGAACTCAAGCACAATCAAGAGTCTCAATCAGCTGCCCAAATTACTAATCTGCAAAGTCGTATCAAAGAACTGGAGTCGGCGACACGATCTGTGGAAACACTGAAGTCCGAGAATGAAAGTCTAAAGAAACAACTCTAGGACTCGGTGGATATCAAGAAAAATTTTGAAAAGCTAAAGGATGATTTTAAAACAATGCAAGAATCTCAATCACTATGGAGGAAAAGAGCCGAAGGTAATCATTGTTATACCAATGTGCTCAAAAATAAGTATATGTATGCGATCTAAAATATTTATGACTGACAGACGCCGAGGGAACAATAAAAAGCCAAAGAGATAGGAACACAACGCTAGAGGCGGAACTGTCTAAGGCTAAAAAGATTTTCAAGAAAGCTGTGGATGAATTAAACCAATTCCAGAAAGCATACAAAGAAGTTGAAAAACATAAAGAAGAGTATAGGGAAAAGGTTATCATCCTCAAAGCTGAAAAGGCAGAAGCTGAGAAACGGCTAAAAGGTAAATGGTCATTTATTTATTACCGTTATACCAAAGTAATTGTTCTAGATAATTGTAAATATTGTACTCTTGTAGGATCAAAAAGGTCCTACGAGCTTTTGCAAAAGAAATTCATAGAAGGTGACGAAAACCTCCGATGGTCTCTTGCAGCTCTCCAAAAGGATGCGGAGCTAGTCGCCCAATATATACTTCCCGAAGAAAAGCCACCCAGATGTCGAGATCTGATGACAAGGCTACAAGAGGCACCCGGCCGAGTGAAAGAACACGCTCGACATGTTGCAGAACTGGCTGGGGCACAGGTCTTAGCTATAGCAAAGTCTCACATCCCGGACATAAATTTGGATGTAGTAGCCGAGGGTTTGCACGAAGATTTCACTGACGAACAATGTGAAACCCTCGTAACTGAAGCGCAAAAAACAGCGCACATTCTAGCTGACCAAATAGAATTAGATCCATTACCAAAAATGCAAGGTATTGTAAAGTTTAAAAAACCTTGTTATATTGCTATTGAGGTAATGTAATATCTATGCAATAGACTATGAAAGTCTAGATTGGTTACCAGGATTGTAACAAATGCTTGGGTCGCGCTGCTTCGTATATGTATTATATGAACTCGTGTTAAACACTCACAACCAATACATAACTCACGTCAGCCCTCTAAACAACGCTCCCAATAACCGATCTGAACCATGAAGGCTAAGAACTCACTCGGTCAGACATATACGAACTGGGAGAATTGTCCTGGTCCCCAACAGACGGCAAGAACCCTGGGGACTAAGTAACCCGCTTGGTCAACATGCACGAGTTGAGGTGGTACCAAGTGTACTAATTGAAATCATGACTTAAACGACAACAAAAATTATCCATAAAAATTTGAAAATTGCCAAACCAGTCGTCATGACCATAATTTATACAAAGTCAAATAAAGGTAATTATAAAAAATTATAAATACTAAGCATAGAAACGACGTAGCTGTGATATGTTCCAGGAATTTTGAAGGTCCGACCCATCCTCACGCATCAATCGGTACGACCCGACCGAGTGATTTCCTTCACAATAAAGGGTCCTTCCCATGGGGCCGAAAGTTTGTGCTTGCCTACCGTGGACTGGACCTGCTTCAAGACCAAGTCTCCGACTGAAAAGCCTCGCGCTCTGACGTTTTTGTCATGATAGCGTTGCAAGCTTTGTTGGTACTTTGCCAATCGCAATAACGTGGCATCACGCTTCTCCTCTAGTAGGAACAAGTCGTCACATCTGTGGTCATTGGAAGTTTTTTCTTCATACAAAGCCACGTGAGGGGAGGTGAACAAAATCTCAGTTGGTAACATGGCTTCGGACCCGTAAACCAAGGAGAAAAGAGAATGCCCTGTCGCGTGGCTTACAATAGTTCGAAGCCCCCACAGTACTGCTGGCAGTTCTCAAACCCAATGTCGAGCATATTTTTCCAGCCGGTCAAATATACGTGGCTTAATTCCAGATAACAAGAGGTCATTTGCACGTTCAACTTGGCCGTTACTCTACGGGTGGGCAGCCGAGGCATAGCCAATCTTAAAACTCACTCGGCTCGCGAATTGTTTGAACTCCTCTCCTGTAAACTGAGTGCCGTTATCAGTGATGATCTTATGGGGTGCACCGAACCGAGTGAATATTTCAGTCATGAATTCGACGGCCTTCTTTGCGGAAATCTTCCCGACTGGATTTGCCTCGATCCATTTAGAGAACTTGTCTACTGCAACGAAAAGGTGAGTGAAACCCCCCTGAGCCTTCATGAAAGGCCCGACAATATCTAGGCCCCATACTGAAAATGGTCATGTTATTGGGATATTTTGAAGCTCTATGGCAGGAACGTGCATCTGGCGGGCAAAGAACTGGCAACCCTCACACTTTTGGATAATTTCCTTGGCATCGGTACCAGCAGTCGGCCAATAGAAACCTTGTCTCATTGCTTTGGATGCAATTGTGGATGGGCCTGCGTGGTTCCCACAAATGCCAGCATGGATGTCCCCTAACACGACTCTTCCTTCGTCTTGAGATAAGCACTTCATCAGCATCCCATGTGGGCTCTGTTTGTACAGTCCATGGTCGACAATACAATACGACCGAGACTTACGAACAATCCTCAGGGCTTCGTATTTATCAGTCAGTAGTGTACCACCGTCCAGGTATTCGATGAAAGGAGTTCACCAATCTACTGTAATGATAGCGACATGTGATGTGGGTCCCGCCTTCGGTGCCGACTGCTCAATAGTTTGCTGGGTTAGTACAGATGGTTTATGGGGATCATCAAGGAATACTCTGTTCGGTATTTTAGACCGACTAGACCCAAGTTTGGCCAGTTCGTCCGCCTCTTCGTTATACTTGTGAAGGACGTGTTTATACTCAATACCATCAAACTTGTCTTCTAGCTTCCGAACTTCAGTGCAGTAGGCTGTCATGCTTTCATGGGAACAACACCACTCCTTTGTTACTTGGTTAATCACTAGCACCGAGTCACCAGAGACGCTCAATCTCTGAACTCTGAGTGAAATAGCCGTTCTAAGCCCATGTAGTAATGCCTCGTATTCTGCAGCATTGTTAGACGCGCGAAAGTGCATACGAAGAACGTATCGCAGCTTGGCCCCTTCAGGAGATGTTAATACAACCCCTGCCCTGGCACCTTCCAGTTGTAAGGAACCATCAAACATCATTTGCCAATAGCTTAATTCATGCGGGCTAGGCGGTAACTCGCTTTCTGACCACTCGGCAACAAAGTCTGACAAAGCCTGACATTTGACCGAATCACGGAACTTGAAGGTGATATCATACGATCCCAACTCAACTACCCATTTAGCAAACTTTCCAGTGGCCTCTATATTATGTAGCAATTCGCCTAGGCCAAACGATGTGTAGACCTCGATCGGATGATCCTCAAAATAATGCTTCAACTTCCGAGATGTCATTAATAATGCATAAATTAACTTCTGAAGCTGGAAATATCGTACCTTGGACTCAGATAAGACCTCACTGACAAAATAGACTGGCCGCTGCACCTTTTGAGCCTTGCCATCTTCTTCCCGTTCCACCGCCAGCGCGGTGCTGACGACGTGTGTGGTTGCGGAGATGTACAACTACAAGGGTTCCTTTGGCCTTGGAGGGGTTAGCACCATAGGACCACTAATATAGGCCTTAAAATCATCCAAAGATTTCTGAGCATCATCATTCCAGGTGAATGATTCTTGCTTCTTGAGTAACCAAAAAAAGGGCAAACCTCGAACGCCTAATCGTGAGACAAACCGGCTGAGTGCGGCCATGCAACCAGTAAGTTTTCGGACGTCTTTTTGCGAATGTGGAGGTCCCATCCGTAATATGGCATTAACCTTTTCCAGTTTAGCTTCAATCCCTCTATGTGATACTAAAAAGCTGAGTAATTTTCCTAAAAGGACCCCGAAGACGCATTTGTCCGGATTCAACTTCATATTGTATTTCCGAAGGTTCCCGAATGTTTCCTCTAGATCGGATATTAAGTCGGCAGAAAGCCGAGTCTTGACGACCACATCATCCACATAGGCTTCAACATTTCTTCTGATTTGGCTATCTAAGCATCGTTGCATGGTCCGCTGATAGGTGGCGCCAGTGTTCTTTAAGCCAAAGGGCATAGTTGTATAACAAAATGCACCGAACAGCGTGATAAATGAGGTTTTAAGCTGGTCGGATTCATTTAAGGGAATCTGATGGTACCCTGAATAGGCGTCTAAGAAACACAATAATGCGCATCCAGCCGTCAAATCGATCACTTGATCAATGCGTGGAAGGGTGAATGGATCTTTTGGGCAAGCTTGGTTGAGGCTGGTGTAATCCACGCACATCCGCCATTCCTTGTTTTTCTTTTGTACCAAAACCGGATTAGCCAACCAGTCGGGGTGGAAAACTTCTTTAATGAAACCGGCTGCCAACAGTCGGCCGATTTCTTTCCTAATTGCTTCCTTTTGATCTTGCGAGAATCGTCTAAGCCGTTACCTTATAGGCCTGGCATTCTCGCGGACGTGAAGTTTGTGCTCATCCTTTTCCCTTGGAACCCCTGGCATGTCAGAATGTTTCCATACAAATATATCTTTATTGTTTTGAAGAAAAAGGATGAGTGCGCTTTCCTATTTATCACCTAAATTGACCACAATATTGGTGGTCTTTGTTACATCACTATCATCTAGGCTAATCTTCTTGGAATCCATGGCGTCTGCATGAACCATGGTCTTTGGCGCCTTCTTGGGAGCAGGGTCGAGCGTGCCTTCCTCAGCTGTTGCGATTGCCTCCTTCAACTCAGCTAACTGTGACGCCGCCTCTATCTTCTCAGTCAGCTCGCAGCTGCTGTTGTCGTAGTCGTATGATGTTCTCACATCCGAGAAGTGAAATGACTCCGTTTGGTCCTGGCAGCTTCATCGTCATGTAAGGATAGTGAGGTACTGCCATGAACTTAGCGATGGCTGGCCGCCCTATAATGGCGTGATAAGCCGAGTCGAGGTCAGCGACCTTGAAAGTGATGCGCTCCGTCCTGTAGTTCTCCCGAGTGCCGAAAGTTACAGGCAGAGTGATTTGCCCGAGAGGGAAGGTTTGCATGCCTGGTATCACATTGTGGAACGGCGATCGACTTGGCTTGAGGTCGGTCAAGGGTATGCCGAATTTCTTGAAGGTCTTGACGAAGAGGATGTCGAGACTACTGCCTCCATCTACTAGTACCCTGTTTAGTCGGACTCGGTTAATAGTCGGCGTGAGTACTAAAGGGTATTTCCCGGGCCTAGGGACGTGGTTTGGATGATCCGAGCGATCAAAGGTAATCGGGACCTCTGACCATCGCAAATATTGAGGTACTGCCGGTGAGATCGAGTGAACCTCTCTATAAAGAATCATCTGCTGGCGCTTGGAATCTGCTGTGGACCGGCCGCAAATATAATTAACCTCGCGCTCGAGGTCCTGGTAGTCTTCCTTGTCCTCATCTTGGTTATCTTTGTCGGAGTCTTTCTTAGCGCCTTTTGGGACCCAGGGGCGCTCCTTATAGACCTTCAGGGCGTGATGGGCAAAGTTCTTCAACTTGAAGCATTCCCTTGCTTTATGAGCGCCATCGTGAAGCAGACAAGGACCATCAAGCATCTTGTCAAAATCGTCCTGAGTGACTGGTTTCCTCCTGGATGAACGCTCAGTATTGGTTACCGTGCGATTGTGGTTGCGCTTCTGGTCACCGTCCTTGCTGTAGTCGGTCGGACCCGACTGGTTTCTCGGGGTCGTCTCCTTGTAGTGTCGGACTTGGAACAGTGCCGAATTGCCGGCGGCATATTTATCAGCCATGGTGAATAGATCTTTAGCAGTCAGTCCGCCGTCCGCGTCTAACCTTCCAATCTTTTTGATCAAATCGTCGTCACGAAGCCCTGCTTGGAAAGCGGCGATGACTTGGGTATCCGAGATATTGGGGATGGTTTTCTTCACTCGACAGAAGCGTTGGATGTAATCTCGAAGCGGCTCCCGGTCTCGCTGCTTGATGCGGCTTAGTTCCTAGTGATTTCCTGGCCTGTCGAAGGTTGCTTGGAAGTTGGCAACAAACTGCCTACAAAGACCTGCCCAAGAACTGACAGAGTTGTCGGGCAGATTGGTGAGCCATGTTCTTGCGACTGGGGCTAGGCAAATATGTAGGTAGTTGGCCATAACAAAACTATCGCCGCCGAGGGCCCGTATGGCTGTCGAGTAGACGTGGAGCCAGTCACACGGGTCCGTCTTGCCGTCGTACTTCTCAATGCCGACTGGTTTGAAACCGACCGGCCAGCTGACGGTTCGAAGCTCCCGAGTGAAGGCCCGAATACCAGCCTCCTCATCATAATCATCTATGATCAGGGATCGTTCGTGCTCACGGCAAGTATCTCGGCGGGGCCTATCATCGCGGCGGCCCTCGTCTTGTCGATCACGGTAATACTCATCATGATATACCGGCCGCCTGTTGTCACGCTCATAGATAACATCCCCGCGCCGGCGCCGTTCATCTTCATGCGCTCGACGGGTCGCGTCATCGCGCTCTTGGTACCTGCTGTCCAATCGGACCCGCGTGTCGTGTGGTGGTATGCCGTTACGCAAGTCGGCGCTTGGATGCCGATCGTGGAACTCTGTGATGGGCCTGCGTCTGGGGGCAGTAGGCGGTGTTGCCTCCCGACTGGAACGTTATCGATCTCTTCTTTCCTCCCTAGGCATCGAACTAGCGACTCCATAAGTTGACCGACTCGGTGCTGGTCTTGTCGCATTCATCTCCAGCACCAGCGTGGCCCTGATGTGTGCTTTCAGTTGGTTGACCTGAGGTGTCAACGCTGGGGAGACTTGGAGCAAGTGCTCTATGGTTTTCAGTAGGGCTACTGCGGCCGTGATATTATGCTCTGGGGTTGTATAGATGTCTTCACCATCAAGTTTTAAGGTGCAGTCGCCCATGTCTAAGTTTCGAACGATGCCGAATCTGTGCTAGGCATCTGGTCTGCGGAGTGGACGGGTGACCGCATCTGGGTCACCATCTTCAGGATCTGTCTATTGTTCGTCTACACATGGCGCAGTGCCGCGTGCGGCTGCCGCAACAGATGCTTCTCCGTCGGCTCCAGTTTGAGCAGCGGGTGCCACCATGAATACCTCGTGGAAGTCCGAGGAGCAGCTCTCTGATTCACTCGGCTCTTCAATCAAGTCCAGGAGTGACTCGTCCGAGACTGATTGTTGCGACGAACCTTGATTCATCGAAAAGTTTGAGATCTACATCCGGCTGATCCATGTGATGAGTCGGGAGATCGATCATAGTAGATTCAGGTTAGGTATCCTAGGTACATCGTCAAAATCCCAGGTTGGCGCGCTAGGAAGGGGCTGCGTTGAGCATAGCATCGTTGAAATCGATGGCTTTCATCGACATCAAGTTTCGCCCGGGAGACAAGATCCGCTTCGGAACCGTCAGCCTCGTTGCCGATCCGCACGGGAACCTTGTCAAGGAGGAACGCGCGACCGATCAACGAAATCTAGTCAGCCGACTCCCGTTCGGGTTCAACAACTCGGCGGCAACATTCCAAGCGGAAACCCTCTCGGGTAATAACTCAACGTTGCCCATGACGCCCCGGTCAACAACCCTGGTTGACTCGGACTTCGCTACGATCGATCTTCCGGCTCATCACATGGATCAGCCGGCCGTAGATCTTGAACTTTTCAACGAATCAAGGTCGTTGCAACAATCGGTCTCGGAAGCGAGTCACTCCTGGACTTGATTGAAGAGCCGAGTGATTCAGAGAGCTACTCCTCAGACTTCCACGAGGTATTCATGGTGGCACCCGCTGCTCAAACTGGAGCCGATGGAGAAGCAACTGTTGCGGCAGCCGCACGCGGCACCGCGCCATGTGTAGACGGACAATAGATAGATCCTAAAGACGGTGACCCAGATGCGGTCACCCCTCCACTCCGTAGACCAGATGCCCAGCACAGATCCGGCATCGTTCAAAACTTAGACATGGACGACTGCACCTTAAAACTTGATGGTGAAGACGTCTATACAACCCCAGAGCATAATATCACGGCCGTAGCAGCCCTACTGAAAACCATAGAGCCCTTGCTCCAAGTCTCCCCAGCATTGACACCTCAGGTCAACCAACTGAAAGCACACATCAGGGCCGCGGCGGTGCTGGAGATGAATGCGGCAAGACCAGCACCGAGTCGGTCAGCTTCTGGAGCCGCTAGTTCGATGCCTAGGGAGGAAAGAAGAGATCGACAGCGTTCCAGTCGGGAGGCAACACCGCCTACTGCCCCCAGACGCAGGCCCATCGCAGAGTTCCACGATCGGCATCCAAGCGCCAACTTGCGCAACGGCATACCACCACGCGACGCGCGGGTCCGATTGGACAGCAGGTACCAAGAGCGCGATGACGCGACCCACCGAGCGCATGAAGATGAACGGCGCCGGCGCGGGGATGTTATCTATGAGCGTGACGACAGGCGGCCGGTATATCATGACGAGTATTACTAGGAACCTTCCAAGTTTGTTGCCAACTTCCAAGCAACCTTTGACAGGCCAGGAAATCACTAGGAACTAAGCCGCATCAAGCAGCGAGACCGGGAGCTGCTTCGAGATTACATCCAACGCTTCTGTCGAGTGAAGAACACCATCCCTAATATCTCGGATGCCCAAGTCGTCGCCGCTTTCCAAGCAGGGCTTCGTGACGACGGTTTGATCAAAAAGATTGGAAGGTTAGACGTGGACGGCGGACTGACAGGTAAAGATCTATTCACCATGGCTGATAAATATGCCACCGGCAATTCGGCACTGTTCCAAGTCCGACACTACAAGGAGACGACCCCGAGAAACCAGTCGGGTCTGACCGACTACAGCAAGGACGGTGACCGGAAGCGCAAGCATGATCGTACGATAGCCAATACTGAGCATTCATCCAGGAGGAAACCAGTCACTTTGGATGATTTTGACAAGATGCTTGATGGTCCTTGTCTGCTTCACGATGGTGCTCATAAAGCAAGGGAATGCTTCAAGTTGAAGAACTTTGCCCATCACGCCCTAAAGGTCTGCAAGGAGCGCCCCTGGGTCCCAAAAGGCGCTAAGAAAGACTCGGACAAAGACAACCAAGATGAGGACAAGGAAGACTACCAGGACCCCGAGCGCGAGGTTAATTATAGCTGCGGCCGCTCCACAGCAGATTCCAAGCGCCAGCAAAAGATTCTTTATAGAGAGGTTCACTCGGTCTCACCGGCAGTACCTCAATATTTGCGATGGTCAGAGGTCCCGATTACCTTTGATCGCTTGGATCATCCAAACCACGTCCCTAGGCCCGGGAAATACCCTTTAGTACTCACGCCGACTGTTAACCGAGTCCGACTAAACATGGTACTAGTAGATGGAGGCAGTAGTCTCGACATCCTCTTCGTCAAGACCTTCAAGGAATTCGGCATACCCTTGACCGACCTCAAGCCAAGTCGATCACCGTTCCACAATGTGATACCAGGCATGCAAACCTTCCCTCTCAGGCAAATCACTCTGCCTGTAACTTTCAGCACTCGGGAGAACTACAGGACGGAGCGCATCACTTTCGAGGTCACTGACCTTGACTCGGCTTATCACGCCATTATAGGGCGGCCAGCCATCGCTAAGTTCATGGCAGTACCTCACTATCCTTACATGACGATGAAGCTGCCAGGACCAAACGGAGTCATTTCACTTCACTCGGATGTGAGGACATCATACGACTACGACAACAGCAGCTGTGAGCTGACTGAGAAGATAGAGGTGGCGTCACAGTTAGTTGAGTTGAAGGAGGCAATCGCAACAGCTGAGGAAGGCACGCTCGACCCTGATCCCAAGAAGGCGCCAAAGACCATGGTTCATGCAGACGCCATGGATTCCAAGAAGATTAGCCTAGATGATAGTGATGTAACAAAGACCACCAATATTGGGGTCAATTTAGGTGATAAATAGGAAAGCGCGCTCATCCTTTTTCTTCAAAACAATAAAGATATATTTGCATGGAAACATTCTGACATGCCAGGGGTTCCAAGGGAAAAGGCTGAGCACAAACTTCACGTCCGCGAGAATGCCAGGCCTATAAGGCAACGGCTTAGACGATTCTCGCAAGATCAAAAGGAAGCAATTAGGAAAGAAATCGGCCGACTGTTGGCAGCCGGTTTCATTAAAGAAGTTTTCCACCCCGACTGGTTGGCTAATCCGGTTTTGGTACGAAAGAAAAACAAGGAATGGCGGATGTGCGTGGATTACACCGGCCTCAACCAAGCTTGCCCAAAAGATCCATTCACCCTTCCACGCATTGATCAAGTGATCGATTTGACGGCTGGATGCGCATTATTGTGTTTCTTAGACGCCTATTCAGGGTACCATCAGATTCCCTTAAATGAATCCGACCAGCTTAAAACCTTATTTATCACGCCGTTTGGTGCATTTTGTTATACAACTATGCCCTTTGGCTTAAAGAATGGCGGCACCACCTATCAGTGGACCATGCAACGATGCTTAGAAAGCCAAACCGGAAGAAACGTCGAAGCCTATGTGGATGATGTGGTCGTCAAGACTCGGCTTTCTGCCGACTTAATATCCGACCTAGAGGAAACATTCGGGAACCTTCAGAAATACAATATGAAGTTGAATCCGGACAAATGCGTCTTCGGGGTCCCTTCAGGAAAACTACTCGGCTTTTTAGTATCACATAGAGGGATTGAAGCTAATCCGGAAAAGGTTAATGCCACATTATGGATGGGACCTCCACATTCGCAGAAAGACGTCCAAAAACTTACTGGTTGCATGGCCACACTCAGCCGGTTTGTCTCATTATTAGGCGTTCGAGGTTTGCCCTTTTTTCGGTTACTCAAGAAGCAAGAATCATTCACCTGGAATGATGATGTTCACAAAGCTTTGGATGATTTTAAGGCCTATATTAGTGGTCCTATGGTGCTAACCCCTCCAAGGCCAAAGGAACCCATGCAGCTGTACATCTCTGTAACCACACACGTCGTCAGCACCGCGCTTGCGGTGGAACGGTGTAACGCCCTACTTTTGCAAATTCTAAAAATGCCAACTATTAGCATTTAGGAGTTTAATTAAATAACCTAGGACAAATTGTTTTTACAATAAATAAAAAGAAATTGTTGCATTGGCATAGCATGACATGTTCATATAGGTTTTCTTTGCATCATGCATTTAGTTAATTAATTAATTAATTGCTAGGAGAAATAGAATAGAATTTTAGAGAAGAAAGGAATTAGGAAAGAAAAGAAAAAGGAGAAAAATCAGAACTGGGCCGAACCCACCCCTTAAGCCCACCCGGAGCTCTCCTCCCCTCTCCCCACTCCTCTTTTTTGGCCCAACCGGCCCGGCCGACTCCCTCCCCTTTCCCTTCTTCCCCCCTCCCCCAGCGGCTAGGCCGCCAGCGCTCTCCCCCACGGCCCAGCGCGCGCGGCCCACTCCCCTCCCTCTCTCTCTCTCGCTGGCATGCGGGCCCCGCCTGTCATCCCCCTCCTCCACCTCTCTCTCTCCCGCCGCCGGAAACCGCCGCCGCCGCCGCCGCCGATCTCCCTCCCCCGACCTCCCCGACTCCCGTAACTGATGCACAACACGCGCGACCCCCTCCACTTCCTCTCCCCCCCACTCACCGCCCTTTAATCACGCATTAGCGCGCATACCGCGCCCAAACGGCCGCCGCCGGCCATTAATGGCCATTGAGCTCGGCCGCTCGCCTCCGAGGCCCCTCCGCGCCTATAAAGCCCCACTTCGGCACCGCCCTACTCCACCGCCTCTTCCCCGCTCTCTCCCGCTCGCTCGCGACCACCGGACGACCTCCCCCACCGAGCTTCGACCATCGCCGCAACCGAGCCGCGCCGCCAACCCCCTCCCGACCTCCCCCGCAACCGCGCAACCTGCCGGTGAGATTCCCCTCCCTCCCCTCTCTCTCCTGGAACTCTCACGGCGAGGAATGGCCGACCGGAGCACCGTTCCGGCCGATCTCCAGCGAGCCCCGCCGTGCGCCGCCGCCTGGATAGCCGCCGGCGACGACCTCCCCGCCCTGTGATTTTTTTGGCAGTTGGATCTTCATCCAACCGTCCAGATTACATACCCCTTCGGGGTATGTAATTGGTCCACCGTGGACCAGTGGACCACGGGTCCACAGAACCCATAGACCCGGTCCATGAATTATTAGCGTAAAAATTAATTTGATTAATTCCTGGTTAATTGCGGCATTTTGCAACTAGGCCCCTGTGTTTAGAATAAATTAGATTTATGCCCCTGTTTCTGTCGAGAATTGTAAAAAATTGTTTTTAAGCCTAGATTTTTTTGTAAAATTAATTTTAACACCTTAACTTATTAGAAACACTCATGTACATTATTAGATTTATTATTTTGACCCTGTAATTTTACAAAAACACCCCTGAACTGATTTTAATTATGTTTTAGTCCCTAGAATTATTTAAAATTATACCTTAATCCTTATTAATTGTATAAATATTAATTTAGCCCTAGAAATTTACAGAAACATCCCTGTACTTAATTTTAATTATATTTTGGCCCTATCTTTTTACACTTAACCCCCTACACTTATTATTAATTATGTTTAAGTCCTAAAATTTTGCAAAAACAACCTTATACTTTTTAGTAATTATTTTTCAAGTCCTAATAATTTACACTTTAGTCCTTGTAATTTTATAAAATTAAAAATAGGTCCTTAAGAGCCCCTGTTTTTACCCTTTTGCCCCTAAAACTTCAAACTAGCATAACTTTTTACTCGTAACTCCAAATTAGGTGATTCTTGCGCCAAAATTCTCGTAGGAGCATAACCCTTGTATTCATTGCATCTATATATTGTTTTTCCTCTGTTGCATATTGTGTATTGATTTTTTTGTATGTTTTTCTTGTGTTGGTATTTTGTTACATAAAGGCGAGCATACACAAGGACCGCCCTACGAGGACTTTCAGGAGCAAGAATTTGAGGGGATAGAGCAGCCTTCTGCGCAGGACGAAGACAAGTGTCCTTGATGCATATTGCACCTATTGAAATGTTACTATAGAATTGCATGCTTGTGTCAATTTATTGGGAACCTATTGTTTGGGTTTTCCTTAGTATTGTTTTTTACCCTGTTCCTTGTCGCCTTGAACTAATAGGTGAATTGTGGGTAGAAAATGCTTAAGATGGCTTATGGGATATGGGTTAATATTAATTTTGATTAATGAACAATGTTACATTGAAAATATTTGGTAAATTTTTAGTAACATGGCTTAGGGATCTATGCAAGCCAGGTGGAAAGGATGTGGTGCCGTGGGCACATGGTTGAGGTGCTAGGCTTGTTGTAGATCCTAGGGACCGGTTCTTGGAGTGACAACTCAGGAAAACAGTGCCATCACATGACCGACATGGGTAAGGCTTGGCCTAGTAATTAGGTGTTCTCCCAGTGTCGGTGCAGCATTTGGTGGAGTGGGGAATGGAAGTCGAGAGGACAGTCCTTGTATCCGAAAGGCTCAAGAGGGGGCTCCTGGGGTGATGAGCTGCTTGTTGAAGGGCTATCACTTATGGACGGGAGTGGAACCTTAGTGGCTAGCATGTACTGGGAGACCCTTTGGAAAAGCCTCGTAGTGAAACCCTGCCACACACCAAAGGAAGTGTGTAATGTGGGTCGCGTCCACGGGCACCAAGGGAATCACGACTTGTGGGTAAAGTGGTACAAACTCTGCAGAGTATCAAACTATCATGATAGCCGTGCTCACGGTTAAGAGCGGCCTGGAATCCTCACAAGATTAGTTGGGGATGGGTTGGTGTGGTTGGAAAGGTGGGATGGATTGAGACTTGGTTAGTATAGCACCTTGTGAAATCATGGTTGGGATAACCCCACGTAGTAAATAGGATGCTTAGGTTAATTAAAAGCTCATGCAACCCACTCTATAAAGCCTTTTCTTGACTATAGCCCCATGTCAGCTTTTTCCCCCACTTGCTGAGTACGACATGTACTCACCCTTGCTATACCACATTGATATTCAGCCCAAGGAGAAGATTGGAGCCAATAAGAAGATGAAGGAAGTGAGTACTAGGCGATGATCCTCCAATCGATGCCTGTGGAGTTTGGGACGTCCACACTATCTATTTTCCGCTGCATTGATGTACTTTTCTTCTAGACCCACGGGTCCTTTTGTAATAAAGATACGATGTAATAATTAAAGGATATGGATAATTATTCTATTTACCACTGATGATGTACCGTATGTGTGTGTAACTTGATCCTGGGCACACGTACGGCTGCACTCATTTTGCTTCTTAAAATGGGTGTTACAAACGGGAAGAAGATGGCAAGGCTCAAAAGGTGCAGCGGCCAGTCTATTTCATCAGTGAGGTCTTATCTGAGTCCAAGGTACAATATTTCGAGCTTCAGAAGTTAATTTATGCATTATTAATGACATCTCGGAAGTTGAAGCATTATTTTGAGGATCATCCGATCAAGGTCTACACATCGTTTGGCCTAGGCGAATTGCTACATAATAGAGAGGCCACTAGAAAGATTGCTAAATGGGCAGTTGAGTTGGGATCGTATGATATCACCTTCAAGTCCCGTGATTCGGTCAAATGTCAGGCTTTGTCAGACATTGTTGCCGAGTGGTCAGAAAGCAAGTTACTGCCTAGCCCGCATGAATTAAGCTATTGGCAAATGATGTTTGATGGTTCCTTGCAACTGGAAGGTGCCGGGGCAGGGGTTGTATTAACATCTCCTAAAGGGGCCAAGCTATGATACGTTCTTTGTATGCACTTTTGCACGTCTAACAATGCTGCGGAATACGAGGCATTACTTCATGGGCTTAGAACGGTTGTTTCACTTGGAGTTCAGAGATTGAGCGTCTCTGGTGACTCGGTGCTAGTGATTAACCAAGTAACAAAGGAGTGGTGTTGTTCCCATGAAAGCATGACAGCCTACTACACTGAAGTTCGGAAGCTAGAAGACAAGTTTGATGGTATTGAGTATAAACACGTCCTTCGCAAGTATAACGAAGAGGCGGACGAACTGGCCAAACTTGGGTCTAGTCGGTCTAAAATACCGAACGGAGTATTCCTTGATGATCTCCATAAACCATCTGTACTAACCCAGCAAACTATTGAGCAGTCGGCACCGAAGGCGAGACCCACATCACATGTCACTATCACTACAGTAGATTGGTGAACTCCTTTCATCGAATACCTGGATGGTGGTACACTACCGACTGATAAAGACGAAGCCCTGAGGATTGTTCGCAAGTCTCGGTCGTATTGTATTATCGACCATGGACTGTACAAACAGAGCCCACATGGGATGCTGATGAAGTGCTTATCTCAAGACGAAGGAAGAGTCGTGTTAGGGGACATCCATGCTGGCATTTGCGGGAACCACGGAGGCCCATCCACAATTGCATCCACAACAATGAGACAAGGTTTCTATTGGCCGACTGCTGGTACCGATGCCAAGGAAATTGTCTGAAAGTGTGAGGGTTGCCAGTTCTTTGCCCGCCAGATGCACGTTCCTGCCACAGAGCTTCAAAATATCCCAATAACATGGACATTTGCAGTATGGGGCCTAGATATTGTCGGGCCTTTCATAAAGGCTCAGGGGGGTTTCACTCACCTTTTCGTTGCAGTAGACAAGTTCTCTAAGTGGATTGAGGCAAAGCTAGTCGGGAAGATTTCCGCAAAGAAGGCCATCAAATTCATGACTGAAATAGTCACTCGGTTTGGTGCACCCCATAAGATCATCACTGATAACGGCACTCAGTTTACAGCAGAGGAGTTCAAAGAATTCGTGAGCCGAGTGGGTTTTAAGATTGGCTACGCCTCGGCTGCCCACCCGCAGAGTAACGGCCAAGTTGAACGTGCAAATGGCCTCTTGGTATCTAGAATTAAGCCACGTATATTTGACCGGCTGGAAAAATATGCTCGACGTTGGGTTCGAGAACTGCCAGCAGTACTGTGGGGGCTTCAAACTAATGTAAGCTACGCGACAGGGCATTCTCCTTTCTCCTTGGTTTACGAGTCCGAAGCCATGTTACCAACTGAGATTTTGTTCACCTCCCCTCGCGTGGCTTCGTATGAAGAAAGAACTTCCAATGACCACAGATGTGACGACTTGTTGCTACTAGAGGAGAAGCGTGATGCCACGTTATTGCGATCGGCAAAGTACCAACAAAGCTTGTGACGCTATCATGACAAAAAGGTCAGAACGCGAGGCTTTTCAGTCGGAGACTTGGTCTTGAAGCAGGTCCAATCCATGGTAGGCAAGCACAAACTTTCGTCCCCATGGGAAGGACCCTTTATTGTGAAGGAAATCACTCGGCCGGGTGCATACCGATTGATACGTGAGGATGGGTCGGACCTTCAAAGTTCCTGGAACATATCACAGCTACGTCGTTTCTATGCTTAGTATTTATAATTTTTTGTAATTACCTTTATTTGACTTTGTATAAATTATGGTCATGACGACTGGTTTGGCAATTTTCGAATTTTTATGGATAATTGTTGTTGTCGTTTAAGTCATGATTTCAATTAGTACACTTGGTACCACCTCAACTCGTGCATGTTGACCAAGCGGGTTACTTAGTACCCAGGGTTCTTGCCGTCTGTTGGGGACCAAGACAATTCTCCTAGTTCGTATATGTCTGACCGAGTGAGTTCTTAGCCTCCATGGTTCATATCGGTTATTGGGAGCGTTGTTTAGAGGGCTAACATGAGTTATGTATTGGTTATGAGTGTTTAACACGAGTTCATACAATACATATACAAAGCAGCGCGACCCAAGCATTTATTACAATCTTGGTAACAAATCTAGACTTTCATAGTCTATTGCACATATATTACATTACCTCAACAGCAATATAACATGGTTCTTAAACTTTACAATACCTTACATTTTTGGTAATGGATCTAATTCTATTTGGTCAGCTAGAATGTGCGCTATTTTTTGTGCTTCAGTTACGAGGGTCTCACAATGTTCGTCAGTGAAATCTTCATGGAAACCCTCGGCTACTACATCCAAATTTATGTCCGGGATGTGAGACTTTGCTATAGCTAAGACCTGTGCCCCAGCCAGTTGTGCAACATGTCGAGCGTGTTCTTTCACTCAGCCGGGTGCTTCTTGTAGCCTTGTCATCAGATCTCGATATCTGGGTGGCTTTTCTTCGGGAAGTATATATTGGGCGACTAGCTCCGCATCCTTCTGGAGAGCTGCAAGAGACCATCGGAGGTTTTCGTCACCTTCTATGAATTTCTTTTGCAAAAGCTCGTAGGACCTTTTTGATCCTACAAGAGTACAATATTTACAATTATCTGGAACAATTACTTTGGTATAACGGTAATAAATATATGACCATTTACCTTTTAGGCGTTTCTCAGCTTCTGCCTTTTCAGCTTCGAGGATGATAACCTTTTCCTTATACTCTTCTTTAAGTTTTTCAACTTCTTTGTATGCTTTCTGGAATTGGTTTAATTCATCCACAGCTTTCTTGAAAATCTTTTCAGCCTTAGACAGTTCCGCCTCTAGCGTTGTGTTCCTATCTCTTTGGCTTTTTATTGTTCCCTCAGCGTCTATCAGTCATAAATATTTAAGATCGCATACATATACTTATTTTTGAGCATATTGGTATAACAATGATTACCTTCGTCTCTTCCTCCATAGTGATTGAGATTCTTGCATTGTTTTAAAATCATCCTTTAGCTTTTCAAAATTTTTCTTGATATCCACCGAGTCCTGGAGTTGTTTCTTTAGACTTTCATTCTCGGACTTCAGTGTTTCCATAGATCGTGTCACCGACTCCAGTTCTTTGATACGGCTTTGCAGATTAGTAATTTGGGCAGCTGATTGAGACTCTTGATTGTGCTTGAGTTCTAGCACCCATGACATTTCTGAGTGGAAGAGTGCAAAATATTTAAGATATCGGAATAGTATGCCAAGGATGGTGTTTGTGTTTTTACCTTGTAGCTTGAATTGGAGTTCATCCACTTGGGATGAACGGGCCTTCAAATCTACTGATAATTGCCTAACTTCTATTCTATCTTTGGCCAGTTGATCTTCTAAATCGATCGCTCTCGCACAATGCCTTTTAGCAAGTTGTAGGAGCTTACTCTTGTTGGCCATCTGAGTTTTTAGAATCTGCCGCAGAGATGAGTTGTATAGAAGTCATCACATAATTTTATTATTGAAGCCAGTTTTCAAGGAGGCAAGGTTACCTGGAAGGAATGGAAGGCCTGTTCAGTAACATCTTCGAATTTTTTTAATTTGGCTTGCTCTGCCGACTCATCAAACCCGGCAATAGCAAAGGGGCCACTATGGTACACCATTCTGGTCGGCGCAGGCTAGTCTGTGACACCTTCTTTTATTACTCGATGAATTGGTGTGGGAGCTACATATTCTTCCGGACCAATGGGATAATCATATATTGGCTCTGGTACCGTTTCAAATATTAACGATGGTTCTTCTTGATGAGGACATCACTCCTAAGGATACATGCAACACTGCTCTAATTTTGGACTTGCAAGTTTCAATGACTAGAGCTCGTGCACGACGACTAAATTTAGAGGTGAGCTCGTTCCTACGTTCTTCATTATATGTTACTTTTGAGAATGGTTTGCTACCTAATGATTATATTATAATAAGAAACCATGGAGAGGACCAAGAGATGATGGAAGAAGGACTTGGAGACGTGGAGGACCAGCAAGGACGTGGAAGCCAAGGTGGAGGCCCAACCAAAACCGACTTCGAGTCTGTTTTGGGGCTCAGGACCAGTCTGCACTAAAACGGATGCCCAAGACGCATACGGACTCGGATTTGGACGTTCTACATATGCATGGAAAGATAAGAAGAAGACCTTTCCAATGCAGCCAGTCTCATATCAAAATTCATCAGGAGTCATCGGGAATCGTCGAAACAAGAGAGAGTCCAGAATCTGTTTCGGTGCTGTGTTACCTATTTTTGGCCTTTGGGCTTTGTATCTAGTTGAGCCCAAGTAGGGGTGCATCCAGAGGGTTTTGCACGACCCTATGGTCTTCATATACAGATGCCACCGCACCATTAGGGTTCGGGTTTTGCTTAGATTATTCTGTTCATAACAGTTTCGCCGTCATCACGGTTTGTGAGACCCCAACTTCGTGAGATTCATAATACATCTGCAATTGTGTTGCTTTCATCTTTGTTCTTGCTTGTGTTCTTGATTCACAGGCAGGGATTAGCCTTCTCGGCGAGGTCAATCGTTTTAGGATGGTTGATAACCAGAGGAGACGTCGTGCTGCGATTGCGGGGTTTAGAACGTGTTGTTCTGAAGCCGGATCGATTTGTGTGTCGCCTCCGATCAAATCAACGTATCCAGAACCTTTCGGAAGATCAGGAATCCTTGTCCACATCAAGTGGTAATCAGAGCTTCAGGTGCACCGTCAGGTTCATACTACCCTTAGTTAATTTTGTTTTGTGTTCATCCTATCGTCCACAGAAAAGCCCAAAAAATTTTTCCCTCCGCCCATAACCATGTGTTTAGCCTTTGCATATTTCAATTTCAGAGTCCGTAGTGTTGAGTTTGTGCCCTAGTTCTTGTTTAGTCGCTGGTTTAGTTTGTGTTTTTGTCGTCAGTAGTGTTTCCCTTGCAACCCTAGCCACCATCCCCTTCACCATCCTTTGCTTTGTTGGCTTTTTGTGCTAGGGTTGATTGATCGACACACCTAGCCTAGTCCCACCCTAATCCCACCCTGAACACACCATTAACACCACGGACCAATCCCCACAAATTCCACTTTCCGCTGCATCCACACCGCCAAAAAAAACTTACCCGATCCCTAACCCGACTCGGGTTTCTGGAAAACCGACTCCGACCCCCCTTCGGTAAAAACGGGCATAACTTTTCGCTCGGTTGTCCGTTTTGGCTGCACCTTTGCATGAGTTGACAAAGAAGAGCATTGATTTCCATTGGGGTAAGGTACATCATGAGTATTTTGATGCTTTGAAGGATAAACTTACACATGCACCATTGCTGCAATTACCTAATTTTGATAAGATTTTTGAGCTAGAATGTGATGCTAGTGGTATAGGCATTGGTGGTGTTTTGATGCAAGATAGTAAACCTATTGCATACTTTAGCAAGAAAATTACTGGGCCTGTTTTGAATTACTCCACGTATGATAAGGAATTGTATGCACTTGTACGTTGTTTAGAGACGTGGCGTCATTATTTGTTGCCCAAAGAATTTGTTATTCATTCTGATCATGAATCACTTAAGTATATTCGTTCTCAATGTAATTTGAACCGTAGACATGCTAAATGGATTGAATTTATTGAGTCTTTTCCTTACATTATTAAACATAAGAAAGGGAAGGATAATGTGATCGCTGATGCTTTATCTAGGCGCTATACTTTATTGTCTCAACTTGATTGTAGAACTTTTGGACTTGAGGCAATTAAAGAACAATATGCTGCTGATGTTGATTTTAAGGATGTATTGCTGCATTGTAAAGAAGGTCGTGCATCGAATAAATTTGTGTTGAATGATGGATTCTTGTTTAGAGCTAACTGCCTATGCATTCCAGTTGGTTTTGTTCGTCTTTTGTTGTTACAGGAGGCGCATGGAGGTGGATTGATGGGTCATTTTGGTGCCAAGAAGACGGAGGATATTTTGGCCACACACTTCTTTTGGCCAAGGATGAGGAAAAATGTTGAGCGCTTTGTTGCTCGCTGCACTACATGTCAAAAAGCTAAGTCTCGCTTGAATCCACATGGTGTGTATATACCACTTCCTATTCCTTCTATTCCTTGGGCGGATATTTCTATGGACTTTGTTTTAGGACTGCCTAGGACTAAGAGGGGGAGTGATAGTATTTTTGTTGTTGTGGATAGATTTTCTAAGATGGCACACTTTATACCATGTCATAAGACTGATGATGCTAGTTATATTGGTTATCTCTTTTTCAAAGAAATTGTTCGTTTGCATGGTATGCCTTCTACTATTGTTTCAGATCGTGATGCAAAATTCTTGAGTCATTTTTGGTGCACGCTTTGGAATAAGTTGGGTACAAAGTTGTTGTTTTCTACAACTTATCACCTACAAACTGATGGACAAACTGAGGTGGTGAACCACACTTTGTGTACTATGTTGAGAGCTATTTTGAAGAAAAATTTGAAGCAATGGGAAGAATGTTTGCCTCATGTTGAGTTTGCATATAATCGGGCAACACATTCTACTACCAAGGTAAGTCCTTTCAAAGTAGTGTATGGTTTTGATCCCCGTACTCCACTTGATATACTTCCTCTACCTATTCATGAGAGAGTTCATGTTGATGCTAAGGAACGTGCTGAATTTATTTTAAAAATGCATGAGACCACTAGATTTAGCATTGAAAAGATGACTGACAAGTATAAAATTGCTGGTAGTAAAGGTAGAAAAGAAGTAAAACTTGATGTAGGAGATTTAGTATGGTTACACTTGAGAAAAGATAGATTTCCAGATTTGAGAAAGTCTAAATTAATGCCTAGAGCTGATGGTCCTTTCAAAATAATTGAGAAGATTAATGATAATGCATACAAACTTGAGTTGCCTCCCGAGTTCGGGGTTAGTCCTACTTTTAACATTTCAGATTTGAAACCATACTTGGGAGAAGAGAATGAGCTTGAGTCGAGGACGACTCCACTTCAAGAGGGAGGGGATGATGAGGACATCACTCCTAAGGATACATGCAACACTCCTCCAATTCTGGATTTGCAAGGTCCAATGACTAGAGCTCGTGCACGACGACTAAATTTAGAGGTGAGCTCGTTCCTACGTTCTTCATTATATGTCACTTTTGAGAATGGTTTGCTACCTAATGATTATATTGTAATTAGGAACCATGGAGAGGACCAGGAGATGATGGGAGAAGGACTTGGAGACGTGGAGGACCAGCAAGGACGTGGAAGCCAAGGTGGAGGCCCAACCAAAACCGACTTCGAGTCTGTTTCGGGCCTCAGGACCAGCCCGCCTACTTGGACAATCTTTCTGCACATGACCAAGTCCATGGCAGCGGTGGCACTGAATCCCTGTAGTGCGCCCTGTCGAAGCAACAGAGGAGGCACTACTAGCTGGTACGTGCATAGAAAGTTTACCTGAGCGTGTAGAAGGTGCAGGGGCTGATCTTAGGGCTGCAGAAACAACACTGGTTCCCTTGGTAGCTGCTGGTGGGGGCGGCCGGAAAGATGGCCTGGGCAGCCCCGAAGTTCCCGTCGAGCGTGGGGGGTAGGAGTTCCTTGACTTGCTGTACTCCTCAAAAGCCTGGAAAAGTCCCTGTGATTCTTTCTCTGCAAGCATAACATACTGGAAACACTGGGTGAGGGTATAATATTCTTTATAATCAAGGATGTCCTGAATTTCTTTTCTCAGACCAGAATAAAAGAGACAAATCTGATCCTCTACTTTTTCAACTACAGCACAACGAATCAAACCCTTCTGAAGCTCACTAAAATACTCCTGAACAGTTTTATCTCCTTGTTCTAAACGCTGCAGTTTATTATGAATCTCTCTATAAAAAGAAGGGGGAACAAAACGATCACGCATTGCTACCTTAAGTTCTTCCCAAGTAGTAGGCAAATCAGTTTCAGCAGCTAGACCACTCCACCAAACAATAGCAAAGTCCTTAAACTCACTAGTAGCTTGTCTAACTCTATGTTGTTCAGGAACAAGGTGAGCATTAAATTTTTGTTCTACAGTCATCTCCCAATCAAGATAAACATCACCATCATACTGACCCGAAAATGAAGGAATTGAAAACTTAATTTTAGCATACGGGTCATCTGGAGCATAGTTACCATGTGGACGACGATTGTAGTTATGGAAACCACCCATACCTTGAGTATTATGTTGCAAACGACATCGTAATCATGCGGTCCTTGTAGCTGACCTATCCACGGTGCCATCAGCCTTATACACCGTGTCTTCATCATGGACATCTTCAATGTCGTTGTTGTTATTATTGGTGTTCATATTGTTGGTTTTAGGAGCGGTCTCCAATGCGACAACCTGATCGGTTAACTTAGAGACCCGCTTCTCTAACCGCTCGATGCTTTCTCCAATGTGAAGCTTGCTGACCGCATCAGTAACGGCTCTGGTGATCGTCTCTGCCAAATCACTCTGAGCAGCCTGCAAAGCCTTCTGGAGCTGCTCTTGGCTCACGCACTCAGCAAATTATGAGGGTGAAGCCATCTCTCCATCGTCACTTCCTGCCATCACAAACACCAAAATAGGAAACAAACAGTGAAGGTTATCCCTACAAAACAGCTAAGTAGTGGTGCCTCTCAACACAACAAAAGGAGACTCCTTACAAAGCTCTTACAAAGTTCTGAAAAGTAAAGCAAAGGATACCAGAGAGATGTGTTCCACGATTGCAAGGGTCACAAAATAACCTGTGTGCTGTCCAGAAGAAATATGTAGAGCTAGGAAGGCCAAATATATATATGTGAGTGGTACACAAATCAAAAACAGATAGTAAAGCTGAATAAGTACCCAAGTAACTTGTCCCTAGTTGCTGGTCTAAGTATGTCCTAGAACAGTACTGATAGCAAAGTAGAAACAAGGAGACAAAGGCACAACAGGCGATAATAGGGGGCTAAGTGCAAAACAGCCAAATCCAGAAATTTCAGGGGGCTAGACGTAGCACTAGTAAAAATCCCAAATTTCTTTTTATTTTATTTTATTTTTTTGATATTTTTCTCCAACTCACTAACAATGGAGGAGAATCCACAAAAACTTTCAGCTCAAACAGAGGTAGGATGTGGCCTACAGAAAATCTTGAAGTTGTAGAAAACGTCGGGTTTAAACTTAAATCAATTTTTTCTTTATCTTCCCGATTTTTTTTGAATTTTTTGACGAGGGCACACAGGGCGGAGCCGAGTGTGGGTATGCCCAACTTTGAGTCAAGAATCTCCTGTAAAAATTTCAGCCAAAACGGACAACCGAGCCAAAAGTTATGCCCGTTTTACCAAAGGGGGATCGGAGTCGGTTTTCCAGAAACCCGAGTCGGTTAGGGGTCGAGTTTGGAATAGGGTAAGATTTTTTTTGGCGGCGTGGATGCAGAGGAAAGTGGAATTTGTGGGGATTGGTCCAAGGTGTTTGAGGGTGGGTTTAGGGTGAGATTAGGGTGGGTGTATCGATCAATCAACCCTAGCACACAAAGCCGATAGAACAGAGGATGGTGAAGGGGATGGCGGCTAGGGTTGCAAGGGAAACACTACTGATGAGAAAAACACAAACTAAACCAGTGACTAAACAAAAACTAGGGCACAAACTCAACACTATGGACTCTGAAATTGAAATATGCAAAGGCTAAACACGTGGTTATGGGCGAAGGGGAAATTTTTTTTTGGCTTTTCTGTGGATGATAGGATGAACACAAAATGAAATTAACTAAGGGTAGTGCGAACCTGACGGTGCACCTGAAGCTCTGATTACCACTTGATGTGGACAAGGGTTCCCGATCTTCCGAAAGGTTCTGGATATGTTGATTTGGTCGGAGGCAACACACAAATTGATCCGGCTTCAGAACAGCACGTTCTAAACCCCGCAATCGCAGCACGACGTCTCGTCTGGTTATCAACCGTCCTAAAATGATTGACCTCGCCGAGAAGGCTAATCTCTGCCTGCGAATCAAGAACACAAGCAAGAACAAATAAGAAGGCAACACAATTGCAGATGTATTATGAATCTCACGAAGTTGGGGTCTCACAAACCGTGATGTCGGTGAAACTGTTATGAACAGAATAATCTAGGCAAAATCCCAACCCTAATGGTGCAGCGGCGGCTGTATATGAAGACCCTAGGGTCGTGCAAGACCCTTTGGATGCACCCCTACTTAGGTTCAACTAGATACAAAGCCCAAAGGCCAAAAACAGGCGACGCAGCACCGAAATAGATTCTGGTCTCTCTCTTGTTTCGACGATTCCCGATGACTCCGGATGAATTTTGATATGAGACCAGCAGCATTGGAAAGGTCTTCTTCTTATCTTTCCGTTCATATGTATAACGTCCAAATCCGAGTCCGTATGCGTCTTGGGCATCCGTTTTAGTGCAGACTGGTCCTGAGGCCCAAAACAGACTCGAAGTCGGTTTTGGTTGGGCCTCCACCTTGGCTTCCACGTCCTTGCTGGTCCTCCATGTCTCCAAGTCCTTTTCCCATCATCTCCTGGTCCTCTCCATGGTTCCTAATTACAATATAATCATTAGGTAGCAAACCATTCTCAAAAGTGACATATAATGAAGAACGTAGGAACGAGCTCACCTCTAAATTTAGTCGTCGTGCACGAGCTCTAGTCATTGTACCTCGCAAGTCCAGAATGGGAGGAGTGTTGCATGTATCCATAGGAGTGATGTCCTCATCATAATACATCTGCAATTGTGTTGCTTTCTTCTTTGTTCTTGCTTATGTTCTTGATTCGCAGGCAGGGATTAGCCTTCTCAGCGAGGTCAATCGTTTTAGGACGGTTGATAACCAGAGGAGACGTCGTGCTGCGATTGCGGGGTTTAGAACGTGCTGTTCTGAAGCCAAATCGATTTGTGTGTCGCCTCCGACCAAATCAACGTATCCAGAACCTTTTGGAAGATCGGAAACTCTTGTCCACATCACTTCTTGTTCAGTCAGCATATTAGCATCTTCGTGTACCGCCGACTCGGGCATGTCCAGATCTGGGACATTGATTGACTCGGCTTGTCTAGTTTTTGGCTGCGAAGGTTCTGGAACATCCCTTACATCACTCGGTTTTTTGGCCGAGTGACTGGGGATATCATATTTGGATGTCCCCATAACCGGTGCATGTTGATCTTTGTCAGGAGTCGTACTTTTTGCTGGGATATCTTCAACTGATGCTTCCCCGGTTGACCTATCTAGAGAATGCATATTATACAGCTGTTTATTCGAAAGCTGTGTATTAAAATATATCATTTTCCTTACCTTGTTTGACGTTTGAATTTTAAGCCCGCCACCTTTGGCGGGGGGCTAGTTGGTCTTGGGTCACTTGTTGTGTCGGGTGTTTTCTTCTAAGGAATTGTCTTGTCTGATTCCTTCGGATGAGTTTGCTCCTGAGTGCTCATCTCCACTGGCCGCCGAGTGGTGGTTTTATCAGCAGATTTCTTTTTTGCTTCCCCTTGCAGTCTAGTTATTCTATCAGCCAGCGACTCTTCTTCATTGGAGTCTTCAATATGGGCTTTATGACGTTTGGATGATGGCTGAGTGGGGGATTTCTTTTGCGGCGTCGGTGGCAGTGGAGGATTGGATACATATACATCAAGGTTCTGTGACATATGTGAAGCATCAGTTACTATTGACGAATAAGGAAGGCAGTATTAATTTTCTATAAGAGGATCAGTGGTTAACTTACAACACTTCTTCCAGTTTTGGAATGATGGCCGGATGTTGCACTCCCTGGAGTCCAATCTAGCAGCGATGAAAATATGCTTTGCAGTCACAATGTCAGCTCCCTTTCTGACAGTTTTTCTGATACTTCCATAGTGGGGTCTGATCCTAGTTGGAATTTCCATCCAGGGACGTGGCACTTCTTTATGGGCTGCACACTGCGATATATGAAGCTGGCGGCAACGTGAACACCGGTATAGCCTTTGGACTTCAGATAATCCACATGTTTCAAAATCTCATCAACTTGTGCTTTTTTGCTTGGATGAGCCTTCGCGGACCACTCGAGGCATGGCTTGGGAGCTTCAGCTGTCGTCTCTGACAAAGGGGGGGCATGGTTGCCGTGATAAAACCAATCTGTGTGCCACCCTTTGTTGGTTGATGGGAGTGGTACATCAATGTACTTGGATTTATTCCTCAATTGGAATCCAGCACCCCCTATGACATTATTCCTGTTTGATTTCAACACAAACAGTTCCTTGAATGTGTTGAAATGAGGAGGGATTCCCAAAAATACTTCGCACAAATGAATAAAAATAGTGATATGTAGAACGGAATTTGGGTTCAGATTGACCAGATTAATGCCATAGAAGAACAGAAGACCTCTAAAGAAGTCGCAGCATGGAAGGCCAAATCCGCGATAGAAAAAGGAGGCAAACACTGTAAGTTGGTCGACGGGGGGTTGAGGAAATTTCTGACCTATGGCTTCAATCCACCCACCCGTCTGTTGATCTTGTAGCACACCATCCATCACTAATCTATTGATTTTCTCTGAATCCATGGTTGATGCTGGGAACTCCTTAATGCCAGCAGGAATATCAAAAATTGATTCTTCGCTTTCACCTGTTTTAGGAGAGGCCCCCTTTTCAGATTGAGCCCTCATGCTTTGGCGGGTGCGCTTTGGGGCCATCAAAACCGATGCAGAAGGCTTTTGGGAGATGGAGATCAAGATCCGAACCTTTATCTTCGGGCTTGCGCGTGCAAAATGGCGGCGGAACAGCGGAACAGTGGTGGCGATGAAGTGGAGGTCTTTGGCTTCTGGAGAAGGGGCGCGGAATGGTGGTTGCGGACAAATGGAAGTTCCAAACCTAGGGTTTACGTGTGCGAAATGATGGCGGCGGTGAAGTGGAAGCTCCGGATCTAGGTTTTGAGAAGAAGAGACTCAGGCAGCGATTCCAAGGTGAAGGGTTACGACTGTTTGTGGGCACCCTTTATACGCGTCTAATGACCTATTGAGTCGCTGCTTCGAACAGCAACGTTACATTACACTGGTGCGCGGATTTGCTATGTTATTTAGATATTCTTTTCAAGCGCTAACATTGAGTGCTGTGGATTGAATGATAATTGATAAATCACTCGGATTAATGTGTTTCAATCCTGGTAAATGCACATTCTGAGATGCAATGACAAATCACTCGGATTAACGTGTTTTCGGTCATGGAAAATGTTAATTCTTGAAAATAATGACCAATCACTCGGACTAATGCAGTTTAGTCTTGGGGGATTCAATCTTTTGATTATTTGAGATATAGTAATTTTTTCAGCACCAATCTTGGGGGCTGTCCTTTGAATGAATACTAGTGATACACCACCAATCTTGGGGGCTACGGTAGTTGACATTCATAACATATCAATTGGGTTATATGCGTTTTTATAGATATTAATATTAATTTGGTGATGCATCACTCGGCGATCAGGAAAATTCAATTATTAATGAGTTTTGGTGAAAACCTTGGATATTTTAACTCAGACGTTATTTCGGTATAAATTCAACAAACGTTTTGAGTTGGGGGCTATACTTGTAGGCCATGCCTTTTTTCTCAAGAGTTTAAATAGAAGAGTTATCAGAGCCAATATGAAAAGCACTTCCCAAATTTCATAAGATGTCGAGGCAATTCAAGGCGACGATTCAAGATGGAAAGTGCTTGGGGGCTACTGTGGGATATATGTACCTGGGATACCTAACCACTCGGCTATATGGCCGAGTGGGCCAGGGGATGTAGTTTTAGATATATTCGGCTTAGAGATATTTATGTAGATATTTGTTTGAGTAAGCCGCAAGTTAGGTTCACAGATATGTTAGTTAGATGGAATCTATTGTAACCGACTCGGATATTACCTTGTAAACCCCTGCCCCTCGGATATATAAGGAGCGCAGGGGGCCTTCGTCGAGAGGCAGACTCGTATTGGAACCCTAATTCCAGTGTGAACCTTAGCAATACAACAACATCAAATAGGACGTAGGGTTGTTATCCTCCAGGAGGCCTGAACCTGTATAAACTTCACGTCCTGTGTCCATCGATCTTAACTACTCATACGCACACCTAAATCTACTATCGAGAATATCTCTTGACAGTGACCGTTTTGAGTTGGGATGTCATCCCATTCGGGGCCGGATCTTGGCTCATTGAAGGATCGCCTGAAGAGCTACCTAAATGCCATGATTCCGGATGAGTTGATGGATACTCTTGTGGACTTTGCCAATACTTTTACCGATGATCATGTGTATGATGATTGTGTGGACGTGCTTAGTGCTAGTGAGTGCCTAGATTCTTCTAGTGTTGACTTGATAGGTTGCTCTACTAGTATGCCTAGTGTGATGATTGATAATGATGTGTCTCTTGATCTTGCTTGCTCCTCTACTAGTGTTGATGATGTTTGTGAGCCTCTTGTTAGTCTTGCTAGTAGTTCTCTTGTTAAGGAGTTCTTTGCTTTTCATGTTAATGATAATGAGGACTTACTTGACTCTCTTATTCGTTTGCGAGGTATTGTGCACAAGATTGCATAAACTTCTTTTGAGCTTCCCAAGATTGTGATAATTGAGAAGATCCTCTCCTTGCTCTCAAGTAGCAAGTTCTTCTACGTCACCCTTGACCTTCTCATGGAGAAGAGTCTCTCCGTCGAGGACGTGATTGGGCCGCTCTTTGAGGATGAGAAGATCGCCGCAAGTTGGACTGGGGAGAAGACTCCTAAAGCAAACAAATGCGCATCTACAAGCAAAGGGAAAGAAGTAGCGTCAAGCTCAAACTTCTTTGATCCCTCAACAAGATTGCCTTGCAACAGCTTCTACAACCCCTTCGGAGCAAGAACTTCACCAAGATCATCATCATGCGCTTCGTCAAGCTCTACCTCAAGTGCCATTTCGAGTTCTACTCCAAGCACTTCGGGTGGACCAAGCATCGGCATAGGGGGAGCACCAACAACAATGCTCGCTCGATCATTTGAAATGATCAATCTTGTGGCTTCGGCTCCGGCGCTTCCACCTCCTCCACCACAAGATCGTCTTTGGCATCTTTGTCGAGCTCACCAATGGGACCTTATCTTTCAATTTGGTGAATTTGTGAGAAATCCGAATGATGACCTTTGTGATACTCTCTTAAGCATCTATGATCTTGTGTGTAGGATAAACTCCTTTAGAGGGCTGCGAAGGATTGCATCACATGAAGTGATTGATAGGCTCCTCCAACAAATCACAACTCTTGAGAGGAGTTTCTTACTTGAGGAGGTAGTCAACCGAAGGCATGAGCTCACAATTGAGAGAGCAATGGAGATGATACTTGTGCTCCACTCTCAAGTGGGGCATGTGCTTGAGCACGTCACTGGCCTCTATGATCCTCCCCATTACTACATCGACCTCGACAACGTTCACATGGGGGATGATCATGGACATTGGAGGTATCGTGCTCCTCACTATCCAATCAGGAGGAGACTTCAGGAAGGGATTGCAAGAATCCCTATCTATGAGGATGGTCTTATTGTTCAACGTGATGAGGTTAGTACTAGTCAATCATGTAATGCTTTGGATACTAACCCTTCTTCCTCTAGTGCTTGTCTTATGGCTACCACCAGGGTTAACTACAAGAGTGGAGGTACCCATTGGATTGTTGATAGTGGATGCACTCAACACATGGCCGGGAAGTCAACCAGGTTCACCGATATTGATGAAGATGAAGATAGTTAGAAGGTGACTTTTGGGGATAACTCAAAGGGGAGAGTAAGAGGCTCAAGCAAGGTGGCCATTACAGAAGACCTCCATCTCTCCAAGGTCTTTCTTGTGGAAACCCTCAACTTCAACCTTCTATCCATTGGTCAGTTATGTGACATGGGATTCAAGTGCACATTTGATAAGGATGGAGCAATCATTGAGAATGCCAAGAAAGGGCTAGTGTTTCATGGAGTGAGGCATGGAAACTTGTATGTCACAGACTTCAAATCTAGCAACATGCCTCCAAGTACTTGCCTCTTTACAAAGTCAACCAAGGGATGGTTGTGGCATAGAAGATTAGCACATATTGGGATGAGTCAGCTCAAGAAGGTGGTCAATAGGAATCTAGTTGAAGGAATCAAGGATGTGACATTTGAGAAGGATAAGTTGTGTAGTGCTTGTCAAGCAGGGAAGCAAGTTGCCTCTTCTCACCCCACCAAGTCATTCATGTCTACATCTCAACCTCTGGAACTCTTGCACATGGATTTGTTTGGGCCAACACATTACAAGAGTCTGGGAGGCAATCTATATTGCTTGGTGATTGTTGATGACTTCACAAGATACACTTGGACCTTCTTTCTTGTGGACAAGTCTTAAGCTAGTGACATCTTCAGAAAGTTTGCAAGAAGAGCAAAGAATGAATTCAAAGCTAACATTGTGAAGATAAGGAGTGACAATGGGACTGAGTTCAAGAACTCCACTGTGGAGGAGTATTATGACAAGAAAGGGATCAAGCATGAGTTCTCTGCTACTTATACACCCGAGTAGAATGGAGTAGTGGAGAGGAAGAACAAGATGCTCATCACTCTTGCTCGTGCTATGCTAGATGAGTATGGGACTCATGAGAGGTTTTGGGCTGAGGCAATCAACACGGCTTGCTACACTTTCAACCGTGTGTACTTTCACCGGTTGTTGAAGAAGACTCCATATGAGCTATTGGTTGGACGGAAACCAAATGTTTCCTATTTTCGGGTGTTTGGCTGCACTTGCTACATACTCAAGAAGAGAAGGAAGCCCGGGAAATTTGAGAGTAGGACGGATGAAGGGATACTTGTTGGATACTCTGGAACTTCTAAAGCATATCGGGTCTACAACTCAGCCACAGGATGTGTAGATGAAACCTATGATGTGCAATTTGATGAGTCAAATGGTTCTCAAAAGGGAGATGAGTTTCATGAGGTGCATATTGAGGATGAGCCTATGAGGGAAGCATTGAGGAGAATGCCCGTGGGCGAGGTTTTACCCCACGAGGTTATCGATGAAGATAGTGGTGAGCCCTCTACTCCACCACCTCAAGCAGCCACATCTTCTGAGGTGCAAGAACCAAATCAAGATACCACCAACACACCCTCTAGCTCTTCCCAAAATTCCATGAGAGTCCATCCACCAAACACTGAGGAAACCCAAGTGAGAAGTGACCCACAAGCCTCTCCACAAACACCTTCTCGAGCTACCTCACCAAGTTTCTCAAATGAAGTATCCCCATCAAACTCAAGATCTAAGTCCAAAGCTAGAGAACGTATGAGAGATTCACCCACCTCTCTAAGAATCCAAGACACTCATATTTCAAGAGAGCAAGCCATCCATGATGCCCAAGATACCTCACCTAGACCTCCTCCCACTCAACAAGAACATCATCCTAGACCCAAAGCCATAATCAAGGATCATTCACATGACTTGATCATTGGGAGTCCATCTCAAGGAGTGAGGACAAGGAGAAATCAATACAAGCCCAACTATGTGAATGAAGATGATGAGGAGGTGAATGTTTCTATTGAAAACTTCTCTTTTGTCTCCATGATTGAGCCTACAATAATTGGAGAAGCAATGAATGATCACAAGTGGGTTATTCCCATGCAAGAAGAATTGAACAATTTCCAAAGGTGCAAAGTTTGGAAGTTGGTTGAAAGACCCAAGAATCATAATGTGGTGGGCACCAAGTGGGTCTTCAAGAACAAACAAGATGAGAAAGGAGCCATTGTCAAGAACAAGGCTCGCCTAGTGGCAAAAGGATATTCTCAAGTAGTGGGCATTGACTTTGAAGAAACATTTGCTCCCGTGGCTCATCTTAAGGCAATTCAGATCTTGGTTGCTTATGCTTCAAACAATGGTTTCAAGCTCTATCAAATAGATGTGAAGAGTGCCTTCTTGAATGGGAGATCAATGAGAAAGTCTATGTGGAACAACCTCCGGGGTTTGAGGACCCCAAGCGTCCTAGACATGTGTAGAAGTTAAAGAAAGCTCTCTATGGTCTCAAGCAAGATCCAAGGGCATGGTATGAACACTTGAGAAACTTCCTATTCACCATTGGAAGCATTGATAGCACCTTGTTCACAAGGCATGTTGGGAAGGATCTATTGGTGTGCCAAATCTATGTGGATGATATCATATATGGGTCAACTAATGAGAAGTTCAATGAGGAGTTCTAGGAAATGATGGCAAGGGAATTTCAAATGTCTATGATTGGAGAACTCCATGTGTTCCTTGGCTTTCAAGTGAAACAATTGAGGGAACGAAACTTCATTTACCAAGAAAAGTACATGAAGGATCTTCTCAAAAGGTTCAACATGGAAAATAGCAAGCCCTTGCGCACTCCTATGGCAACAAGCAAACCCTTGGACATGGATGTGAAGGGAAAACCCGTGAAACCTAAGCTCTATAGATCTATGATTGGCTCCTTGCTCTATCTCACCGCTTCAAGACCGGACATCATGTTTAGTGTGTGCTTGTGTGCACGCTATCAAGCAAATCCAAAGGAATCTCACTTGAAGGCCGTGAAGAGAATTCTTAGATACCTCAAGTACACATCTACTATGGGGTTATGGTACCCTAGAGGAACAATCTTTGAGTTACTTGGGTATTCGGATTCGGACTTCGCGGGATGCAAAGTGAATAGAAAGAGCACATCGGGAGGTTGCCAATTCCATGAAAGAGCTTGTTGGTGGTTTCTAGCTACCCATTTTATCTACCAAAAAGGGATGTTTTAAGTCTTAATTTGGTAGTTTTGACTAACAATTCACCCCATATTTGCATATATTTGTAGTTGTTCTGTTTTGGATGTAATTGCAGAAAATAGGTATAAAACATGGCAATTATGGATAAGGAATCAAAGAGCAACAAGGATGGGCTAGATACAGAGCCGCGCTGATCGGCGCGGGCCTGCACCGATCGACACAGGAGGGTAAAAGACAATGAAAAGCATAATTCGGTCCAAGGACAGAGGCCCAGCCCAATACAAGTCGAAGTCGGTGGAAGTTGACCTAATCTCGCCTGATATAAAAGGAAGACATCTATCAAGAGCCAAGAACGAGAACGGAGAGACGGCAATCACGATATCCAGTTGTTAGAACTAGGGTTTCATGATATTGGCGGTGACGGTTGGTCAACACCGACGAGAACCACCAGAAGGGAGGTCACGCCGATCGGCGCAACCACCACGCCGATCGGCTCGTGCACGTTCCAGCGCTATTTCTCACCCCTCTGCTATGTTTAGCAGGAGGATGAGCGAGTAGTATCATATTCTCTTCTCTGGTGCGGGGATCTGGTCATGTAACTCTCATACTTATTGATACTCTCTTGATGAATTCAATCTATGTAGTGAACTCAATTGTGCATCTAGTTCATTAGTGTATCAACCGGTATACTTTTGCCCATTGCATAGTGCAAGAAACCAGTAGGGAGCTAATAACCTCTGTAGCGACAACCGGGGCGAACGAAACCACCATGTTTTGTACAATATTGGAATCATCATCCGAGTTAATAAGAATAAGGTTGCATGCTAGTGAACCAATCCTAAGGAGAGAATCCTTCATTATCCTGTTACATCTCTAATAACATTCATCCACCACTCTCTCACTGTCATCATTCACACCAACCCAACCATTGCAATCTGTTAGAGAGCCTTTAATAGTAATAGTTCCGCTCATTCCTTGTGGATTCGATAACCTTGGAATACTCTGAGGGAAAAAGAGCTACAACTGTACACCGTCCTCTTGCAGTATATAAGTGGGTGTGTAACTACGACCAACAAGCTCATTTTCTAGCGCCGTTGTCGGGGAACAAGCCAGTTCTTTTACTATTAATATTTTACTAACGACTAATCCTTTTCTTTTCTAGTTGTTTTTGTTTTTGTGTTTTGTGTGAATTTTCAGGATGAGTACAACGGAACCTTCTCTGATGCTCAGGGAGCTTTCTTTGCCATCTCTAGACATGCTGGTGCCTCAATCCTCAGACGAGAAGGCCACGGCCCCCTCGTATGTGTTGAACCCCATTATCATTAGCATGGCTGAAGCAAATAAATTCTTTGGGGCGAAGGAGGAGAATCCATATACTCACCTACAAGATTTGGAGGCACTTTGCCAAACATTCCATCATGAAGGAGTGCCTCAGGATCTTTACAGATGGCTGCTTTTCCCATTCTCTTTGGGAGGAAAAGCCAAAGAGTGGCACAAGGCAGCATCTAGAGATGCGAAAGGTAAGTGGAGTGGATTAGTTGGAAATTTTTGTCTCCACTATTTTCCTTTGCCAAAGGTGCAGAAATTGAGAAGAGAAGTGGTGAACTTCTTACAAGAAGATGGAGAATCTCTAATGGAAGCCTGGACGCGTTTTAAAACATTGTTGAAACAAGGACCTGACCTCGGCATTGATGAGAATATGTGCGCTCAAACCTTCTACATGGCCATAAACAAGGCATTGAGAATGCATTTGGACGGATCGGCCGGAGGAAGTTTTTTGAGGTTGACAGCCAAGGTAGGGATCGAATTGATAGGCAAAATCGCTGACAACGAAGCTTTGCACAAGCACTGGGAAGAATACCTAGAACCAAATCAGCAATGCCCAGAAGTTATGCAGAAGGAAGAGTCACCGACTGAACAGATATGTATATCCGAGAGTAGGGCAATGAGTACTCCAGAGCATAAATTTGAGGAGATAGAACCTGTCAGACCCACTTCCATGGATCTGATGCACGCGCCGATCGGTGCAGTCTCTGAGCCGATCGGCGCAGTTCAACAGCAGGGGAACTGATTGCCCTGACAACTCCGTCAAGCTACAAGGAATATACCAAGATAGAAGCTGCGATTCTGGACAACCACCTGAAGGAATTCGAAGGTAACTTTGCTAAACCAAAGGGGGATAGGACATTGGCGAATGCTAAACCACTTGATGAATTTGAGCCAATGGACTGGATTCCTATTGATTTTTCGCAAGAGTTGCTCAATATGAGGAGATCCTTCAGTCCGCAAGACACCTCCGAAGCCGAAATTGAGTATAATTTCCCAAGTAATCGCCTCAAGTCGGAAGTTTTTGATCAAGAAATTATTGGGGGAGTCTTAGGGAATCTTTACAAGGATGATATAGAGCCTTATGGAACAGAGGTGAAACAAGCGAAGAGATTACTAGACAGTTGCTTTGAGCCATCTCCCTACGAAGGATTATGTGGTGTGTATGCTATAGGTCTCACTGAAGAGCAGGAAGAAGAGCCGTACATACCATGTGAGATATCGGGGAAGAAATTTCTAAAAGCCTTGTGTGATTTCGGTTCCCATATTAGCTTGATGACTTACGATGCATTCATGAGCATGCCTTATGAAACTCAACAACGGCTGATGGGGACTGAACTTGAACTCGTCATGGCAGATGGAAGGAAGACCAAGCCACTAGGAGTGATCAAGAATGTTGAGGTAGAGATCAGCTCAAAAACAATACCAGTGGACTTCTTCGTTCTAAATAATGAGGAAACTGGAGTTGAAGACATCATTCTAGGGAGGCCATTCCTGATATTAGTACAAGCTGTTCTAGATGCTGGGAAAGGTCAAATTACGCTACACCTAGGAGCCGAAGAAGTGCAATTTCAATTTAATGATCTGTCTCATCAAAACCCTTCTTGCTATCAGGAATTTTACCCAGAGGAGGATGAAAAGATAGGGATGGATATGGGTGACACACTAGACCACCTCATGAGCAGAGCTGACAAGGATACTGCTAGCGCTGATCGGCGCGAACCTTGCGCCGATCGGCTCAATCTTGATTTTGAATCTCTCGGGGAGCTGGATCCAGATGAAGCACTAGAGGTAGAATAGAAGGAACTTCCGAAAGAGCTACGCTATGAATATCTAGGGAAAAATAAAACATATCCGGTTATCGTGAATAACGCCCTAACGGAAGAAGAAATAGAAAAGCTGCTTGCTATGCTTAAAAGGTATAAGAAGGCCATTGGTTACACATTGGATGACATCAAGGGGATCAGCCCCGCATTCTGCACCCACAAGATTAACTTGGAAGAGAATGCTAACCAGTGGTTGAAGGGATGCAAAGGTTGAAAGAATCTATGAAGCCAGTGGTCATAAAGGAGATTTTGAAGCTGCTTAATGCAGGTATGATCTACCCTGTTGCTGATAGTGAATGGGTTAGTCCAGTACATTGTGTATCCAAGAAAGGAGGATTGACAATAGTGCCTAATGAGAACAATGAGTTGATTACTCAAAGGACTATGACTGGATGGAGAATGTGCATAGATTACAGAAGTTTGAACAGGGTGACGAAGAAAGATAACTATCCTCTTCCATTCATTGACGAGATGCTTGAAAGGTTAGCAAAGAATTCATACTTTTGTTATTTGGATCGATATAGTGATTTCTTTCAGATACCGGTAAGACCAGAAGATCAGCAGAAAACTACTTTTACTTGCCCTTTCGGAATATATGCATATACAAGGATGCCTTTTGGTCTTTGCAACGCGCCTGCCACATTTCAAAGATGCATGAATGCAATATTCGCTGAATTTATAGATGATATTATGGAGGTATTCATGGATGACTTCTCCATACATGGTGCTGATTTAGATAGTTGTTTGGAGAATTTAGAGAAGGTTTTGAAAAGGTGTGTTGAATGTGACTTGGTTCTTAATTGGGAGAAGTGTCACTTCATGGTGATAGAAGGAATAGTACTTGGTCATGTCATATCAAATAGGGGGATAGAAGTTGATAAGGCAAAGGTATCTACTATTGAGAAACAACCTCCCCCTACTGATCTTACAACTTTGAGGAGTTTTCTTGGACAGGCCAACTTCTGTCACAGATTTGTTAAGGATTACTCGAAGATTGCTAAACCCTTGACAGAATTGTTGAAGCAAGATACACAATTCATTATGGACGATGAAAGACTCTTTGCCTTCAGAAGATTAAAGGAAGCTCTATGCTCTGCACCCATCATGCAACCACCTGATTGGAGTTTACCTTTTGAAATTATGTGTGATGCAAGTGATTATGCAGTTGGAGCTGTTCTTGGACAACAGAAAGAAGGTAAAGTGCATGCTATTTATTATGCTAGCAATACTTTGAATGAAGCTCATATCAATTATACAACTACTGAGAAAGAGATGTTAGCTGTTATATTTGCTTTTGAGAAGTTCAGATCCTACATTCTAAATTCTAAGGTGATTGTATATATTGATCATGCTGCTATAAGATACTTGGTTTCAAAGAAAGAGTCTAAGCCTCGATTAATGCTATGGGTATTGATGCTGTAAGAATTTGATTTGGAAATAAGAGATAAGAAAGGAGTGGAAAATTCTATAGCAGATCATTTGTCTCATCTTGAGTCATCATCAACTGAGCCAATAAAAGATGAAATGCAACAAGAGCAGTTGTTCGCCTCATTTGATCATAGAGAGAGTTGGATGACAGATTATCAAAGGTTTCAAGGGACAAACTGATATGATGAACAAGAATACAAGGAGAAGAGTTAAGAGCGAGATGAGAAAATTCATATGGGCTGACCCGTACTTCTATAGGTATTGTCAGGATGGAGCAGTGACGAGATGTGTACCCAGAGAAGAAAGAGCGAGCATTTTGTCAAAATGTCATTCTTTGGATTATAGGGGACATTACCGCTATTTCAGAACACAGACGAAAGTATGGGCGAGTGGATTCTATTGGCCTACTATGCATGAAGATGCAAAAAGGTATGTTGCAATATGTGCTCAATGCCAACGAATAGGAAATGTTAACTGTAGGAATGCG
Source organism: Eleusine coracana subsp. coracana (assembly GCA_032690845.1). Classification (NCBI taxonomy): domain Eukaryota; kingdom Viridiplantae; phylum Streptophyta; class Magnoliopsida; order Poales; family Poaceae; genus Eleusine; species Eleusine coracana. The sequence continues at coordinate 49,922,784 of CM064427.1, read as the reverse complement.
ATGCCTCTTAAGTACAATCTTCAAGTCGATATCTTTGATGTATGGGGTATGGATTTTATGGGACCATTTGTGAATTCTCATGGTTGCGAATATATATTGGTTGCCATTGATTATGTCTCCAAGTGGGTTGAAGCAATGGCATGCAAGTTCAATACTACAAGAGAATTAAGGAATATACTTCAAGAGCAAGTTTTCCCCAGGTATGGGATACCAAGGATAATAATTACAGAGGAGGATCGCATTTCACAGGAGGAGAATTTACTAGGTTTTTAGCTAGATCTGGGGCTGAACACAGAATTGGAATAGCTTATCATCCTCAGACAAACGGACAAGCAGAAACGTCAAATAAGAAATTAAAGGGGATTCAGCAGAAGATAGTTACGAACGAAGGAAAAGATTGGGCTATAAAGCTTAACGGAGCATTATGGGCATATAGGAAGGCATTCAAGACACCAATTGGTATGACACCATATCAATTTGTTTATGGGAAGTCATGTCACCTACTGGTGGAATTGGAACATAAGACTTATTGAGCTATAAAGGAACTGAATTTGGATATTGATGCCGCCGGTATGAAAAGGAAAATTCAAATAAGCGAATTGGAAGAGATGCGATTGTGTGCATATGAAAATGCGACAATATATAAGGAAAAGATAAAGAAGTGGTATGATAAGAAGCTTTTGAAGAAGGAATTCAACGAAGGAGATCGGGTACTCCTATTTAATTCATGATTCAGATTTTTTGGTAAAGGCAAACTGCGAAGTAAATGGGAAGGACCTTATCTTGTGAATATGGTGTTACCTTCGAGAGATGTGATCATAATGGATGGCAAGGGGAACAAGTACACGGTAAATGGACAACGTCTAAAGGTATATCTAGAACCTGACACTTTTGAATTAAAATATTTTGATGTGTACTTTACTGTTTAGTGCCCTATGTGGTCGAGCTTAACGACATAAAACAAAAGCCTTGTATGTGTTTTTTATTTTTATGATTTTTCTGTTTTGATTGGGTAAAATAGTGTACCGCGCCGATCGGCGCAACCCTGCACCGATCGGCGCAGCAGTGTCTTTTTAGTTTTTGAGTCGGTTTTGGACCTTGCCTTGTTAAGACACGTTGAATTCCGTAGATGAGAGACAAAGTCCTAGTCCAATTGGAAATCAAGGGATATAAATATGAGAGGGCAGCAACCCCACGGATCAACTCGCATTAGAAAATCATCAGAACAAAACCCAAAGAGTAGAAGCAATGGAAGGCGGCGCGTCGAGAAGCAATCAAGCCGGCGCCGATCGACGCAACCCTTGCGCCGATCGGCGCGACAGTGGAGCCAATCGGCTCGACGATGAATTTCGGCAGCTCTGTGAAATTTGGATCTGGGACGAGGTTGAAAAAGCGTTGACACCAACATGAGATGATCCGGTGGTCTGGCTAGATCTGAGGAAGAAGTTCATGAAGGAAAGCGAAGCTGTCGCTTGGAACGCCGAGAAGGCAAAGATGGACAATGAACTTCGGCAGATTATGAGGAGAGTTTTGGTACGCAAAGGGAAATCTATATGACCTATTGGATGTGAAGCTGTTTCTCAAAGGTACACCATGGAAGGCCTTCTTGATCTTGCTAAGCCTTTGTCATATGAAGATTTCCTATCTTTTGAAAGATTATTGACTAAGCAAGACAAAGAGGAACTAGATGAAGAGAGCGCTCTCACAATCCATAAGTCCCGGCTTTATAGCGAACATGATATTGCTGCCAAGTATGAACTCCAGCTGAAAAAGGAAGCCAAAGAATCCATGTACCAGTTGGGTGCGGGAAAGGATCTTCAAGCTAGACAAGATGAAGCCTCTCCCAGGGTTCTTACTAATTGGGAGGGTTTTCAAGAAAACAAGATTCATAGGGACAGTTGCTTCGAAGATTGCAAGAGTTTCTTTTGTGCTAAAGATCTTCAACATAAGATTGAACTCCAATTGGCAGAAGATCCAACCTTTATTCCCAGAAAGGCTGTATATGATGATGGCTATCGCGTAGTTCTAGGAGGGAAGATGCCTAAGAAATTAATGATGAAATTTTACAAAGGCAGCAAAACAAGGCAATTCGTGAGCAGGATCTAGAGCAATTGGGAGAATGTGTGAGGGAAGCCACCAGCTGCGCTAATCAGCGCAACACTGGAGCCGATCGACGCGATGGTGGAGCCGATCGGCGCGATGTGAAGATGGTTGAAGTTATTGGTCTGACGGACTTACCAAGTGAAGATGAAGAGCCTGTTACAAAAAAGTGCAAGATGACACCAGAGGTTCATAGATCTGCTAGGCTATCAGGAAAGCCAATTCGAAGGTATTCTGAATGGGATAGCGACTTTGATGAGTGGAAATCCTAGTATGTCTAGATATGAGGGAGACAATTCCAATTTGCAGAGAAGCTCTGTAAGTCCTAAGTTTGAGAATTGGGAAGCACCTGCAGAATGTAACAATGACAGGACAGCAGGAACTTAAATAATAGTTAATGGTAATGCAGAGGGAAGCGAAGACAATCGTAGTGATCAAAGAACACCACCGCGTCGATCGGCTCAGCCATTGCGCCGATCGGCTCAGAGGGGTTTAAACAGTGTTTCCTCCTATAGTGTTGAAAATCATAGTCTGCAACCACCAGTTTGCTGTCCTGTTTGCCACAGGAATATTGAAAGATTGTATCAAGACAGGGATCGTGCCTACAGGCATCAAAGGGAAGTGGATCGGAGAATCCATGATGCAATTGAGATGAATGAAGTGGACTACACTTTTCTTATAAGGAACATAAGACGGATTTTCCGAGTCTTGAACAGGCATGGTCTGCATGACTAGTATTTTGAGTCTCTTCTCTTGCAATGAGGACATTGCAAATTTTGAGTGTGGGGGAAGGGCTTCCATTAGTCATGGTCATTAAGTGTTTTTAAGTTTAGTTTTGTTTGTTTTTCTTATTAAGTGTGCTTAAGAGAGTCATGAGTGATGTTGAGAGTTGCTTTAAAAGTCTTTTATGTAAGTTTGAATCATCGCATTATCTTTAATAAAGTTAGTGTCGATTGTCAAATTGAAAGTGCCCCATTTTATTTATCTTATTTTTTTGATGATTGATCGGTTGATTACTTGAATTAGTTGGTTACCACTTAACTTTTAAGCTTTGAATTTGTAAAAACTTCTTTTGACTCATCCGAAGTTAAAGCAAAAGCAGGGTCTGATATGCCTACATAAGCCAAGTGAATGAGAGCAAGCTACACTTTTGAATTAATTGAATTGTAAGTAACTTTGTCAACTCTTTGCTCATGATTTTGACCAAATTAGGAAAGGATGATCTATTTGTTTACCTCTGTATTTCTAGCCATTCTTATCCATATAAAATTCCTTGCTATCATGAAAACCATATGTCTTTGCTTCTCCCTCCTCCTTGATACAACCTATATTCTCAATGAAAAGGGGATTCAGAAAACATTTGCTACTGGTACAAGACAGAAATTGCTGATCATATTGGGAATAGAATAAAGAGAAAGGAAAAAGAAAAAAAAGATATACTGTGTCAATCGGTGCAACTGTGGAACCGAACGGCACAGATAAAAGAAAAGAAAGAAAAAAGGGGAACAAGGAGAAAATTTATTCCCTGAGATGCAGCACGGTTATCAAAGAAAGCAGCTTCCTGATTATCTCTATTCATTTGCCATTATTCCCATTGAAATATTTTTCTTTAGATCTCCTATATTCCTATTCTTCGTCATTAAAAGTTCTTTTCCAAGAAAATCCTTTCTTAGTGAGCATGATTGAGCACATTGTTGACATAGTTAACTTTATGGTTTAACTAGTTATATAGCCCTCCAAGATCGATATACAATCATTCATTAGATAGAAGAGGGAAGGAAATACACTTGAGTGATTTAGAGAAGACCAATTGCATGATGCTAAATGCTAAAGATGAGTTGAAGAAAATTAAAATTGTTTTTGAAAAGGTTTTGTAGTAATTTGACTAAATTCAAGTATGCAGTACCGATTGGTTCGAAAGAGGGTGAGAGAAAATTTTTGTGGAGGCAAGTAAAAATGATATTTGATATTGATTGAATGAGAGGTGATGTGAATATTCTTGTTACATATTTGATTTTGTATTGCTCGAGGACTAGCAATGATTTGAGTGTGGGGAAACTATTGGTGGTTTCTAGCTACCTATTTTATCTACCAAAGAGGGATGTTTTACGTCTTAATTTGGTAGTTTTGACTAACAATTCACCCCATATTTGCATATATTTGTAGTTGTTCTGTTTTGGATGTAATTGCAGCTAACAGGTATAAAACAGGGCAATTATGGATAAGGAATCAAAGAGCAACAAGGATGGGCCAGATACAGAGCCGTGCTGATCGGCGCGGGCCTATGCCGATCGGTGCAGGAGGGTAAAAGACAATGAAAAGCATAATTTGGTCTAAGGATAGAGGCCCAGCCCAATACAAGTCGAAGTCGGTGGAAGTTGACCTAATCTTGCCTGATATAAAAGGAAGACATCTATCAAGAGCCAAGAATGAGAACGGAGAGACAGCAATCGCTATATCCAGTTGTTAGAACTAGGGTTTCAGGATATTGGTGGCAACGGTTGGTCAACACCGATGAGAACCACTAGAAGGGAGGTCGCGCCGATCGGCGCAACCACCGCGCCGATCGGCTCGTGCGCCTTCCAGCGCTATTTCTCACCCCTCTGCTATGTTTAGCAGGAGGATGAGCGAGTAGTCTTATATTCTCTTCTCTGGTGCGGGGATCTGGTCATGTAACTCTCATACTTATTGATACTCTCTTGATGAATTCAATCTATGTAGTGAACTCAATTGTGCATCTATTTCATAAGTGTATCGGCCGGTACACTTCTGCCCATTGCATAGTGCAAGAAACCAGCGGGGAGCTAATAACCTCTGTAGTGACAACCTGATGAGGACATCACTCCTAAGGATACATGCCACACTCCTCCAATTCTGGACTTGCAAGGTCCAATGACTAGAGCTCGTGCACGACGACTAAATTTAGAGGTGAGCTCGTTCCTACATTCTTCATTATATGTCACTTTTGAGAATGGTTTGCTACCTAATGATTATATTGTAATTAGGAACCATGGAGAGGACCAGGAGATGATGGGAGAAGGACTTGGAGACGTGGAGGACCAGCAAGGACGTGGAAGCCAAGGTGGAGGCCCAACCAAAACCGACTTCGAGTCTGTGTTGGGACTCGGACCAGTCTGCACTAAAACGGAGGCTCAGGACGCATACGGACTCAGATTTGGATGTTCTACATATGCACAGAAAGGTAAGAAGAAGATCTTTCCAATGCCACCGGTCTCATATCAAAATTCATCCAGAGTCATCAGGAATCATCAAAACAAGAGAGAGTCCAGAATCTGTTTCGGTGCTGCGTCGCCTGTTTTTGGCCTTTGGGCTTTGTATCTAGTTGAGTCCAATTAGGGGCGCATCCAGAGGGTCTTGCACGATCCTAGGGTCTTTATATACAGCCGCCGCTGCACTATTAGGGCTCGGGTTTTGCTTAGATTATCCTGTTCATAACAGTTTTACCGTCATCATGGTTTGTGAGACCCCAACTTCGTGAGATTCATAATACATCTGCAATTGTGTTGCCTTCTTCTTTGTTCTTGCTTGTGTTCTTGATTCACAGACAGGGATTAGCCTTCTCGGCGAGGTCAATCGTTTTAGGACGGTTGATAACCAGAGGAGACGTCGTGCTGCGATTGCAGGGTTTAGAACGTGCTGTTCTGAAGCCGGATCGATTTGTGTGTCGCCTTCGACCAAATCAACGTATCTCGAACCTTTCGGAAGATCGGGAACCCTTGTACACATCAAGTGGTAATCAGAGCTTCAGGTGCACCGTCAGGTTCATACTACCCTTAGTTAATTTCGTTTTGTGTTCATCCTATCGTCCACAGAAAAGCCCAAAAAAAATTTTCCCCTCCGCCCATAACCACGTGTTTAGCCTTTGCATATTTCAATTTCAGAGTCGGTAGTGTTGAGTTTGTTCCCTAGTTCTTGTTTAGTCGCTAGTTTAGTTTGTGTTTTTGTCATCAGTAGTGTTTCCCTTGCAACCCTAGCCGCCATCCCCTTCACCATCCTCTGCTTTGTTGGCTTTTTGTGCTAGGGTTGATTGATCGACACAACTAGCCTAGTCCCGCCCTAATCCCACCCTGAACACACCATCAACACCCCAGACCAATCCCCACAAATTCCACTTTCCGCTGCATCCACGCCGCCAAAAAAATAAACTTACCCGATCCCTAACCCGACTCGGGTTTCTGGAAAACCGACTCCGACCCCCCTTCGGTAAAACGGGCATAACTTTTCGCTCGGTTGTCCATTTTGGCTAAAATGTTTACAGGAGATTCTTGACTCAAAGTTGGACATATCCACACCGGGCTTTGCCCGGTGTGCCCTCGTCAAAAAATTCAAAAAAAATCGGGAAGATAAAGAAAAAATTGATTTAAGTTTAAACCCAACATTTTCTGCAACTTCAAGATTTTCTGTAGGCCACATCCTACCTCTGTTTGAGCTGAAATTTTTTGTGGATTCTCCTCCATTGTTAGTGAGTTGGAGAAAAATATCAAAAAAATAAAATCAAAAAAAAGAAATTTTGGATTTCTACTAGTGCTACATCTAGCCCCCTGAAATTTCTGGATTTGGCTATTTTGCACTTAGCCCCCTGTTATCGCCTGTTGTGCCTTTGTCTCCTTGTTTCTACTTTGCTATCACTACTGTTCTAGGACATACTTAGACCAGCAACTAGGGACAAGTTACTTGGGCACTTATTCAGCTTTACTATCTGTTTTTGATTTGTGTACCACTCATATATATATATTTGGCCTTCCTAGCTCTACATATTTCTTCTGGACAGCACACAGGTTATTTTGTGACCCTTGCAATCGTGGAACATATCTCCCTGGTATCCTTTGCTTTGCTTTTTAGAACTTTGTAAGAGCTTTGTAAGGAGTCTCCTTTTGTTGTGTTGAGAGGCACCACTGCTTAGCTGTTTTGTAGGGATAACCTTCACTGTTTGTTTCCTGTTTTGGTGTTTGTGATGGCAGGAAGTGACAACGGAGAGATGGCTTCACCCTCACAATTTGCTGAGTGCGTGAGCCAAGAGCAGCTCCAGAAGGCTTTGCAGGCTGCTCAGAGTGATTTGGCAGAGACGATCACCAGAGCCGTTACTGATGCGGTCGGCAAGCTTCACATCGGAGAAAGCATCGAGCGGTTGGAGAAGCGGGTCTCTAAGTTAACCGATCAGGTTGTTGCGTTGGAGACCGCCCCCAAGACCAATGATATGAACACTAATAACCACGACGTTGACGACGTCCATGATGAAGACACGGTGTATAAGGCTGATGGCACCGTGGATAGGTCAGCTACAAGGACCGCAAGATTACGACGTCGTTTGCACCATAACACTCAAGGTATGGGTGGTTTCCATAACTACAATCGTCGTCCACACGGTAACTATGCTCCAGATGACCCGTATGCTAAAATTAAGTTTTCAATTCCTTCATTTTCGGGTCAGTATGATGGTGATGTTTATCTTGATTGGGAGATGACTTTTGAACAAAAATTTAATGCCCACCTTGTTCCTGAACAACATAGAGTTAGACAAGCTACTAGTGAGTTTAAGGACTTTGCTATTGTTTGGTGGACTGGTCTAGCTGCTGAAACTGATTTGCCTACTACCTGGGAAGAACTTAAGGTAGCAATGCGTGATCGTTTTGTTCCTCCTTTGTTTATAGAGAGATTCCTAATAAACTGCAGCATTTAGAACAAGGAGATAAAACTATTCAGGAGTACATTAGTGAGCTTCAGAAGGGTTTGATTTGTTGTGCCGTAGTTGAAAAAGTAGAGGATCAGATTTGTCGCTTTTATTCTGGTTTAAGAAAAGAAATTCAGGACATCCTTGACTATAAAGAATATTATACCCTCACCCAGTGTTTCCAGTATGCTATGCTTGCAGAGAAAGAATCACAGGGACTTTTCCAGGCTTTTGAGGAGTACAGCAAGTCAAGGAACTCCTACCCCCCACGCTCGACGGGGACTTCGGGGCTGCCCAGGCCAGCTTTCCGTCCGCCCCCACCAGCAGCTACCAAGGGAACCAGTGTTGTTTCTGCAGCCCCAAGATCAGCCCCTGCACCTTCTATGCGTTCAGGTAAAACTTCTGTGCAGGTACCAGCTAGTAGTGCCTCCTCTGTTGCTTCGACGGGGCGCACTATAGGGATTCAGTGCCACCGCTGCCATGGACTTGGTCATGTGCAGAAAGATTGTCCAAGTAGGCGGGCATATATGGCAACAGACGATGGCGGTTACATGAGCACCTCCGACGTGGAGGATGAGGAGGAGGACGTCGCTGCCACCAGCAGTGACCTTGTCCTTGGAGGCGGAGACACCACGGGATACATGAACATTATTGTTCAACGTGTCCTTAGTACTCAAGTTCATCAGCCCGCGACGATGCAGCGCCACAACTTGTTCCAGATTTTCTTCATCATCAAGAACCGCCGAGCACGTGTCATCATTGATGGAGGGAGCTGCAATAACTTGGTGAGTTCTGATGTGGTCAACAAGCTTGCTTTGACCACACGCCCACATCCACATCCGTACTACATTCAGTGGTTAAATGACTCTAGAAAAGCTAAGGTAATACAAACTTGCAGGGTTCCTTTTTCCATTGGTTCTTATGTGGATTCTGTTGATTGTGATGTTGTACCCATGCAAGCATGTTCACTTTTATTGGGTAGACCTTGGGAATTTGATAATGATGCTGTACACCATGGTAGAAGTAATAAGTACACTTTTATGCATAAAGGAACTAAAATTACTTTGTTACCAATGACCCCTGCTAAAATTGTACAAGCTGATTTAGAAAGAGCTGCTAGTTTAAAAAATAAAGGTCCTGAAATTCAACAACCTGTTAATTCTAATTCTACACCTAGTAATGTTAATGATTCTTCAAGTTCTAAGGGTGCTGGAATTAAATTACAAGGTCGTTCATGTCTTGCAACAAAATCTGAGCTTGCTGAAATTTCTGATAATGATGATATTTGCTATGCCTTGATATGCAAAGAAGCTTTGTTTTCGCTTGATGATATTGCTTCTAGTGCTGTGTCTCCTGCTGTCACTAACCTTTTGCAGGAGTATGAGGATGTTTTTCCAGCTGAGATACCCCCGGGATTGCCACCTTTGAGAGGGATTGAGCATCAAATTGATTTGATTCCGGGTGCTACTTTGCCAAACCGTGCTGCTTATAGGACCAACCCTCAGGAGACTAAGGAGATACAACGACAAGTTCAAGACCTTTTGGATCGTAGGTATGTTCGTCAATCACTTAGTCCTTGTGTTGTTCCTGTACTTTTGGTTCCTAAGAAAGATGGTACTTGGCGTATGTGTGTAGATTGTAGAGCCATTAATAATATTACTATTAGGTATCGTCATCCTATTCCTAGGCTAGACGACATGCTTGATGAGTTATGTGGTGCTATAATTTTCACCAAAATTGATTTGCGTAGTGGCTACCATCAAATTAGAATGAAACTTGGAGACGAATGGAAAATAGCTTTCAAAACCAAATTTGGATTATATGAGTGGTTAGTAATGCCTTTTGGGTTAACTAATGCACCTAGTACTTTCATGCGCTTGATGAATGAGGTTTTAAGAGCTTTCATTGGCAAATTTGTGGTAGTTTACTTTGATGATATCTTGATTTATAGCAAATCTATAGATGAACATATGAATCATTTGCGTGCTGTTTTTGATGCTTTACGAGATGCACGTTTATTTGGTAACCTTGAGAAGTGCATCTTTTGCATGGATCGAGTCTCTTTTCTTGGCTATGTTGTGACTCCACAGGGAATTGAGGTGGATGAGGCGAAGATTGAAGCCATAAAGAGCTGGCCTGTACCAAAAACTATCACACAGGTGAGGAGTTTTCTTGGTCTTGCAGGTTTCTACCGCCGCTTTGTCAAAGATTTCAGCACCATTGCTGCACCTTTGCATGAGTTGACAAAGAAGGGCATTGATTTCCATTGGGGTAAGGTACATCATGAGTCTTTTGATGCTTTGAAGGATAAACTTACACATGCACCATTGCTGCAATTACCTAATTTTGATAAGATTTTTGAGCTTGAATGTGATGCTAGTGGTATAGGTATTGGTGGTGTTTTGATGCAAGATAGTAAACCTATTGCGTACTTTAGTGAGAAAATAACTGGGCCTGTTTTGAATTACTCCACGTATGATAAGGAATTGTATGCACTTGTACGTTGTTTAGAGACGTGGCGTCATTATTTGTTGCCCAAAGAATTTGTTATTCATTCTGATCATGAATCACTTAAGTATATTCGTTCTCAATGTAATTTGAACCGTAGACATGCTAAATGGATTGAGTTTATTGAGTCTTTTCCTTACATTATTAAACATAAGAAAGGGAAGGATAATGTGATCGCTGATGCTTTATCTAGGCGCTATACTTTATTGTCTCAACTTGATTGTAGAATTTTTTGACTTGAGGCAATTAAAGAACAATATGCTGCTGATGTTGATTTTAAGGATGTGTTGCTGCATTGTAAAGAAGGTCGTGCATGGAATAAATTTGTGTTGAATGATGGATTCTTGTTTAGAGCTAACCGCCTATGCATTCCAGTTGGTTCCGTTCGTCTTTTGTTGTTACAGGAGGCGCATGGAGGTGGATTGATGGGTCATTTTGGTGCCAAGAAGACGGAGGATATTTTGGCCACACACTTCTTTTGGCCAAGGATGAGGAAAGATGTTGAGCGATTTGTTGCTCGCTGCACTACATGTCAAAAAGCTAAGTCTCGCTTGAATCCACATGGTTTATACATGTCACTTCCTGTTCCTTCTATTCCTTGGGCGGATATTTCTATGGACTTTGTTTTAGGACTGCCTAGGACTAAGAGGGAGAGTGATAGTATTTTTGTTGTTGTGGATAGATTTTCTAAGATGGCACACTTTATACCATGTCATAAGACTGATGATGCTAGTTATATTGCTGATCTCTTTTTCAAAGAAATTGTTCGTTTGCATGGTATGCCTTCTACTATTGTTTCAGATCGTGATGCAAAATTCTTGAGTCACTTTTGGCGCACGCTTTGGAATAAGTTGGGTACAAAGTTGTTGTTTTCTACAACTTGTCACCCACAAACTGATGGACAAACTGAGGTGGTGAACCGCACTTTGGGTACTATGTTGAGAGCTATTTTGAAGAAAAATTTGAAGCAATGGGAAGAATGTTTGCCTCATGTTGAGTTTGTATATAATCAGGCAACACATTCTACTACCAAGGTAAGTCCTTTCAAGGTAGTGTATGGTTTTGATCCCCGTACTCCACTTGATATACTTCCTTTACCTATTCATGAGAGAGTTCATGTTGATGCTACGGAGCGTGCTGAATTTATTTTGAAAATGCATGAGACCACTAGACTTAGCATTGAAAAGATGAATGAAAAGTATAAAATTGCTGATGGTAAAGGTAGAAAAGAAGTAAAACTTGATGTAGGAGATTTAGTATGGTTACACTTGAGAAAGGATAGATTTCCAGATTTGAGAAAGTCTAAATTAATGCCTAGAGCTAATGGTCCTTTCAAAATAATTGAGAAGATTAATGATAATGCATACAAACTTGAGTTGCCTATCAAGTTCGGGGTTAGTCCTACTTTTAACATTTCAGATTTGAAACCATACTTGGGAGAAGAGAATGAGCTTGAGTCGCGGACGACTCCAGTTCAAGAGGGGGAGGATGATGAGGACATCACTCCTAAGGATATATGCCACACTCCTCCAATTCTGGACTTGCAAGGTCCAATGACTAGAGCTCGTGCACGACGACTAAATTTAGAGGTGAGCTCGTTCCTACATTCTTCATTATATGTCACTTTTGAGAATGGTTTGCTTACTAATGATTATATTGTAATTAGGAACCATGGAGAGGAGCAGGAGATGATGGGAGAAGGACTTAGAGACGTGGAGGACCAGCAAGGACGTGGAAGCCAAGGTGGAGGCCCAACCAAAACCGACTTCGAGTCTGTTTCAGGGCTCAGGACCAGTCTGCACTAAAACGGATGCCCAGGACGCATACGGGCTCGGATTTGGATGTTATATATATGCACGGAAAGATAAGAAGAAGACCTTTCCAATGCCACCGGTCTCATATCAAAATTCATCCGGAGTCATCGGGAATCGTCAAAACAAGAGAGAGCCCAGAATCTGTTTCGGTGCCGCGTCGCCTGTTTTTGGCCTTTGGGCTTTGTATCTAGTTGAGTCCAATTAGGGGCGCGTCCAGAGGGTCTTGCACGACCCTAGGGTCTTTATATACAGCCGCCGCTGCACTATTAGGGCTCGGGTTTTGCTTAGATTATCCTGTTCATAACAGTTTCGCCGTCATCATGGTTTGTGAGACCCCAACTTCATGAGATTCATAATACATCTGCAATTGTGTTGCCTTCTTCTTTGTTCTTGCTTGTGTTCTTGATTCGCAGGCAGGGATTAGCCTTCTCGGTGAGGTCAATCGTTTTAGGACGGTTGATAACCAGAGGAGACGTCGTGCTGTAATTGCAGGGTTTAGAACGTGCTGTTCTGAAGCCGGATCGATTTGTGTGTCGCCTTCGACCAAATCAACGTATCTCGAACCTTTCGGAAGATCGGGAACCCTTGTCCACATCAAGTGGTCTTTTAGGGAGATTGGGCCTTTCCCTGAGTGGGGGCGCCGGAGTTGTGGTGCTAAGATTGCGGATATGGGTCGTGGACCTAGAATCGGATCGGTGTGTCGGGCTTTCGGCAGGAGTTGTGGTGCTAAGATTGCGGGATTCAGGGAATCCGGATCGGTGTGTCGGGCTTCATTCCACCCCACCTAGGCCAGATGTATCACAACCGGGGCGAATGAAACCACCATGTCTTGTAGAATATTGGAATCATCATCTGAGTTAATAAGAATAAGGTTGCATGCTAGTGAGCCAATCCTAAGGAGAGAATCCTTCATTATCCTATTACATCTCTAATAACATTCATCCACCACTCTCTCACCATCATTCATTCACACCAACCCAACCATTGCAATCTGTTAGTAAGCCTTTAATAGTAATAGTTTTGCTCGTTCCTTGTGGATTCGATAACCTTGGAATACTCTGAGGGAAAAAGAGCTACAACTGTACACCGTCCTCTTGCGGTATATAAGTGGGTGCGTAACTGCAACCAACAGAGCTCTTGTCTCTTGGAATTCGAAGAAGCAAAACTCGGTGGCTCTATCTATAGCTGAGGCGGAGTATATGGCAGCAGGAGCATGGTGTGCTCAACTTCTCTACATGAGGCAAACTCTCTCAGACTATGGTCTCAACTTCACTCAAATGTCACTCTATTGTGATAGTGAAGCGGCAACCAAGATGGCTCTCAAAACTGGAGATCATGGTCATGCTAAGCACATTCAAGTGAAGCACCATTTCATTCGGGATCATGTTGAGAAGGACATTGACTTGGTGCATGTGCGTACTCATGAACAATTGGCGGATATCTTCACCAAGCCACTTGATGAGAAGACCTTCAACAAGCTAAGGGGAGAACTCAATGTTCTTGACCTCTCCAACTTCACTTGAGTAACCCTAAAGCTTGTCTCTTGTACATTTGTATAGTTTTGCTTGTTTGTTTTGCTGTTTGTGTTTTTGTTTTGTGCTTGTTTCTCTTCTCTTTGTAGGTCAACTTCGGACCTCCTTGAGATAGCAATGGACATGGGTTAAGCTTGGGAAGGTGGTTCTTGGTGTACCCAAGGCTTTGAAGAATGGTCCATTGTGAGTAAGCTTGAGAAGGGGACAACTCGTCGTTGGCACTTTGGTTTGTAGCGGTTCTCTCTCTTTCTTTTAGCATCGCATCATGCATTTGTATACTTGTTGCATTTGCATTTGCACTCTTTGCATTCATGCATTCTTGCATCGTGATACCTTACATGCTTCCAAGCATGTTTCTAGGGGGAGTTGCTTATTTACAATCTAAGTATATGACCCTCTAGATGATCACATAGTGATCTTTGTGCTTCATGCCCACTGAGTCATGTTCGACCGAGCTCCGAGGTTAAATTACTCGCGCGGCTCAAAAACAAGTGGCTCATACATTCCCATCACACTAATGACTAACCTTTGCATTCTTGAGGAATTTGTTGTTGAGTCATGTGAAGGGGGAGCTATGGTGAAACACCATCATTACCAAAAAGAAGCACCAAGAAAGGGGGAGTTTTTCTAAGCTCTTGCCATTTATTATTTGCTCTTTGGTTCGCTTGTGTTTTGTCTTTGGTTTTTGGTGATAGGTGACAAAGGGGGAGAAGGAACATGAAGATCCAAAAGCCAAGCATTGGTTGACAACACAAAGGGGGAGAAGAACATAAGGATCAATCACCAAGTAGGAGAGAAGGAACATGAAGATACAAGCAAGCTAAGAGGTGACAAAGGGGAGAATACGAAGAGAATGGTGCATGTTCACTTGAAGTACACATGAAGGTCATGCCAAGATGAACATCTACACCAACATGAAGAAGAACAACGATGGTGCATGTCTACGACAACAAAGCACATCTACACCAACATGAACATCTACGTCTTTGGTGCGTGTCTACTTCAACAAGAACATCAACCATGACACCAACATGGGCGCAAAATTCAACTCAAGATTAACATCCAAGAACGCTAAGTGAGCGGGTAGTTCTCCCTCAACTTCTAGCATATTTCAAGGGGGAGACCACTTCCAAGGTAAGGACCAAGGTATGTTTTCCAATCCTTTCTTTTCCTTTGGTTCCTTGTTGCTCGTCCGTTTTGGATCATCATAAGTAGTGGTTGTCATCCATCACCAAAAAGGGGGAGATTGTAAGGATCATGACCATTGATGGTGGAATCCCCAAGGTATGAATGTTTTGGTGATAGATGACAACTATGAAATTGTGGGATAATATCTACACGAGTGTTGTATATGCAGGAACCTTCACTATACTCTACTACAAATCTATGTATGATGGTTGCCTGGGCGATTGATGACGATGACCACAAGCATGGAGGCTTGATGAGCTTGATGGAGTCCAAGGGTTGATGGAGATGGATCAAAGTGGAGAACAAGCTATGGAACAAGTGTTGTGTACACTTGTCTTGTTTTTAGGCTTTGAGTCCATAGAAAAAACCGGACTATCAAGGGGGTCTAGGTCATTATCTTAGGTCATGTCTAGTCGGTGATATGCAAGGTTACTCGATGAAATCACAGGCACCAGTTGACAGTGGAGAAACCAAGGAGATGTTTAGAGAAGCCGGGAAACAATGTCAAGCAAGGACAACAAGTTTCAGCTTCTGGACGTAGTGACCGGACAGAGGGGTCAGTGGAGACCGGACTGTACGGTCACTATGTGGAGTTGTCTAGGACTTAGAGCGAGATGCGAGGAATCTGTCTGTGCAAGGGACCATAGAGACTGGACGGTCCAGTCTACAGACCGGACGGTCCGGTCTGTATGAGTGAAGCACGAGGTAGAGATGAAGCAGTTTCTAGAGTCCGACGACAATGTCCGACGTGTTGGACTTGTCCAACAGTTGTAGAGATCGGACGGTCCGGTCAGTTGGAGTGTCAGCTCAAGGCAGAGAGCCGTTTGAGCTCAGTTTGCAGTGACCGGACAGTCCGGTCTGGAGGCCCAGAAAGCTAATTTCATGGAGCAACGGCTAGTTTGAGGTTGGGAGCCTATATAACTTTGTTGCTGGGGTCTTTGTGACCTCTCTTGGCCAATGGAATACCTGAGAGCATTTGGTAAGGTCCAAGAGGAAAAGAGGAGAGCACTAGAAGAGGATATTGGATATCTTGAGAGTGCTAGTGAGAGTAACATGGAGTGATCTTGCACATCTGTTGACACTTCCTAACGTCGCACCAGAAATATTACTATCCCCGGAAACGGTGCCAGAAATGCTTGTTGACACTTGCTAGGTCAAACCAAATAAACACTGCTAGCAAGGAATGCTAGAATGCCTACTGGTAAATATCCGCAAGCACACGGATAACTCCGCTGTAGCACTTCACCAAAGGATTGCTCCAATGGCTGTCAATTTATAGTTCTCCCAAAGGAACGGTGTGCGAGTTCTTAGATAACTAGGATTAAACCAAGGATCACCCAGACACACTACTAGGCTGCTAGGTTAGAGAGGATATAACTGGGCTAAGACTCCTAAGGCAAGCAAGGACACACACCCAAGTGCTTACTTTGGCCGCCGGCCTACCCTTGTATACACAGGCGACTCCGGCCAAGAGGCTATGACGCAACCACACGTGGAGGGATGCTAATACTGGACGGGGCTATCACTACCCACGCGACCCCCTCTCGTCCGTGGATTACGTGACAAACGATGGCAACGATAGACCTAGACACCACGCCTAAGTTGTACGTCGCTATTCTACTCACAGCAACGAGCATAGAATACTCTTATGCAAGAACACCGAGCTCATAAGCAAATGGAGGATGATACCTTACTCTCCCGCTGAATATCTTGACTCAATATATATCACGGCCGCTCACTATGATGGGCAATCGGCCGTAGAGGTACAATATCCGCGTAGGGGTACAAGTGGGAAGGAAGAGCACTCTAAGTGGTCTTCCCCCACACTATTCTCTTCTTACTCTCTTCCTAGTCTAAATATTTACAAGTGGAGCACTAGTCTAGGGAGGAACCCTTCCTCTAATGTGAAATGTCAATGGTGGAGTGGTTGATGATTTGGGAGGTGCCCCTCCCCTTCTTTTATAGTGTTCTGAGGCAGTTCCAGGGGTGTAGAAATATGGTAAGTCCTTCAAGGCGGTGGGGGAAGGTCAGTGGAGGCCACCGACTCAAGTGGTGGGCCAGTGGGCTCACCCCCTGGTCGGCCGACCAGGGAGGTCGGCCGACTAGGCCTGGTGGCCACTGGGCCTGGGCCTGGGTTGGTTCCCTCCTTGTGGACTTCCTCATCCCTGGGTTGGAGTGCCCGTGAATAATTTGTCTCTGTTCAGGACTTGTGGGCCTTTTCCTCCATATGGTAAGGGTGGACTTTGTCAATGTGTGTACTTTGCCATTTTGCCCCTTGGTGTACCCCAAAATAGTGCTTATTCCACCTGCATACAAATATTCACCAACACTTGTGGAAATGGTTAGTTCAAAGCCATACTTCTATGTTGGTGTGTTGCTTTTATCCAATTATTGCAAGGAGTTGACGGTATAAAAATGGGTGTTAAGGACCGTGAACAAGCTCCCCCACACTTAGCCCTTTACTCGTCCCGAGTGAAGGCATGGGACTAAGGTGGATCATGAGGTTCTTCGAAATAGTAAGCACAAGAGTTATTTCCCGTCATACCTGCACAAGTGAACTATGTGGAGTGGCTATCATGTACTCTTGGACGATTGATGGATGGAACGGTCAAAGATCAAGTCATCTTGGCTCGTTTTATCAAACACAAGGGGTTTTTTATTATTTTTGAAAAGAAATGTAGCAATGCTCCTCATTTGATTCTCTCGATCGCTCAAAGTGTGTATCTCCTTACCAAGGCAATTTTGAATTTCATGCCCTTTCTTTGTCATTCCTACCTCTACAAAGGCTATTTTGTGGGGCTCTAGGTAGGGATAAAGAAGCATACTTGTTTTCATATATTACTAAGGCAAAAGATTGGATCCTAAGAAGTATCAAACCATTCATCTCTTGAGCGAGTGCGTGTGCATGAAAATGAGGTGATGAGAGAAAATAATGGTGATGCTCAAAATGAATATTTGTCGCTCTCTTTGATTTGGGCATGACTATATTTTTTTATTTTCTTTTCTCTTTTCTTTTTCTTATGCTCCTTTTCTTGTGAGCATTCTCTTTTTTTTTGTATAGCCATGCCTTCTATTTGGGAGAGCGGGGATTTATGCTTGGGGAGCATCTTTTTGTATGGATGGATGGTGAGGTGGAGGGTGTAACCAAATCCTACTGAGGAAGAGGTTTATTTTTTTATGCACATTTATTTTGCTCAAGAGAGAATAGTGAGATCTTCATAAGGGTCACAAAATTTTGACAAAGCGCAATGTTAACAAGCAGCATTTGAGTGGGGTTTCATTTGACAAAGTGTATAAATATGGCTGTGGTAGGAGTAAACATTATCAAAGAGGAGCATGTGCTACAAGATATTTTTGTATTTTTTTTTGAAAAGAAGTTAAATTCCCCAAGTGATTGAATAAAAGAGTTAGAATCATTTCACCTAAATATATCACATCCAACAATAACCTAGAGAGCATGCTGGTCCTTAATGAAATTTTTGTTCACAAGGTAAGGTCTGGACTAGGAATAAAACTTGTGCAAACAAATTCAAATTTCAACATGATTGCAAATTTTAATTTTCAATTTATCCATGAGAGAGTGAGATAATACTGGAAATCATTTTAGAATTTGCAAGAGAATTTATTTTCCAAGTGTAGGGGGACTGACCAGAATGTCGAGGAAATTTGGACTAGAGAGGGGCCAGGGCCAGGTCGGCCGACCAGGGGAGTTCGGCTGACTTTGGCTGAGCCCCTCTGGTGCTCTGTTTTTTTTTCACAGACCTCCTCTATTCCGGTCTTGCTCTGTTTCTGGATGTGTTCATTGAATGTCCTGTGTGCTTTTCACCCCCTTGGCGTCGTTTTGTACCTTTCTTTATTTTTAACAAAGAAACAAACACAAACAAAATATATGTCCTACCGGTAAACGCCGAGGAGCCAAATTCATTGATAATTCAAATAAACTTGGGCACTTACAGATATAATTGGAATTTAAAAGATAAACACCCAATTCCTTAGCACTTAAGCAAATGGAGAGCAGCAAACATGGTAAAGAATAAGGCTCTAGCTCTCACAAACATTGGCCTAGATTTGTTGTTAGCAAAAACACTAGTGATGGTCTCTAAAGTGGGTGTCTTGCTAAAACGGACAAAAGTGTGATGCTTTGGTTTCGGGTTTTCTACAGTGAATTTGTGCACATCACACAGGGCCAAGGTGGTTACGGTCCAGTCGGGGTTTTGGATGACTGGGACCGGTATGAGTGCATCTCTCGAGGTTTTAAAAATATGCATGCACTCATCAGGGGAATCAAAGGTTGCATCTTTTGCTAACGGGAAAGTGAGGGATCTAGCAATTTGAACGAAATTCTTATTGAAATGATAGTAAAACCCAGCATGCCCAAGAAACCTGCGGATACCTTTGATGTTGACTGGAGGAGGTAGTCGTTCGATGACTTCAATTTTTGCTCTGTCAACCTCCAGTCCTCTCTCGGACATTTGATGTCCAAGTATGATGCCTTCACGGACCATGAAGTGGCATTTCTCCCAGTTCAGCACAAGGTCCTTCTCCTGGCATCTCTGCAAAACCTTATCCAGATTTTCTAGACAATGGTCGAAAGTCTTACCATAGACGGAGAAATCGTCCATGAAGACTTCCATAATATTTTCAATCATGTCAGAAAAAATAGACATCATACATCATTGGAACGATGCAGGAGCGTTGCACAACCCAAGGGATATTCTACGGAAGGCGTAGGTTCCATAGGGACATGTGAACGTGGTTTTGCTCTGGTCCTCGGGATGGATGGGAATCTGATGATAACCCGAATATCCATCAAGGAAATAGAAGAAGGAATGATTTGCCAGCCTTTCTAACATTTCATCAATGAAAGGAAGGGGAAAATGATCCTTTTTTGTGCCTTGTTGAGTTTTTGGTAATCTATGCACATCCTCCAACCCGTGACGGTACATTGCGGAATTAGCTCATTCCGATCATTGTCAACTACCGTCATGCCTCCTTTCTTAGGCACAACCTGGACCGGGCTTACCCACTCACTGTGCGGTATGTGGTAAATGATCCCCGCATGCAGCAGTTTGAAGACTTCCTTTTTCACTATTTCCCGCATCGCATTATTTAGCATACGCTGAGGCTCCCTAGAAGGTGTGCTATCTGAATCTATGGGGATGCGATGGGTGCAAAGTGCTGGGCTGATTCCATTAAGGTCTTGGAGGGCATAGCCGATCACAGCTCTATGCTTCTCTAAAACGGCTAGGATTTTGGCTGTCTCCACGTCATTAAGCTTGTCGCTTATGATGACGGGAGTTTCTGTGTCACCGTTTAGGAAGGCATAGCAAAGGCCTGGGGGCAAGGTTTTCAACTCGACTGGGGGTCGTGGCTCTGGTTTCCAGGAAGGCAGTTCAAGGGTTACTCCCGAGTCATCCTTCTCTTGAATAAAATCAGTGAAATTATCATCAAGAAAGGACTTGGGTTCCTTGAATGGAAAAATGGTCAATACCTCCTCAATTGGTTCTTGATCGAGAGGTGGTTCTGCCCTAGCGTTTCTAGCTCTAGACAAGGGGACAGAAAATTTCCTCCCACCAAGGTGTAAATCGAGGCCTCCCATAGAGAAGACATCAAAAAGTCTTTCTATGGGGCGTCCTATCAAAAGTGTGAAGTCTAAGACTTCAAACACATGAAAATCTAGGATCGCCTCTATGCTACCGCACCTGACGGTAATGTTCTGCAAAACCCCAAACCCTTGCAAAATTTTTCCGGAAGAATCCTTAAAGGTTTGGTTGGTAGGCTCTAAAGATTTGTCGCCTAGAAGATCTAGAGGAAGCTGAGCAGAAATCACGTTAGCTCCTACCAATGGGTTGTACAAAACATCTATGTTTTCTCCCCTGATCTGGTAATGGATTGTGCTAGAAGGGGAGCTCAACCTAAGCGTACTTGGGTTAGACTCTACTTCATGCAACCATTCTGCACTGATGATCGCCGTCAATCCTTTCACTGTCTCTTGCAAAAAGGCTTTTTCTACTGACTCAAGGATTAACGGGGGCACAGGGGATTTTGGTTCGCAAAAATAATTCGAGGTGTTTCCAAAATCTTCAAAAATTTCATCCTCGAATTGATAAGGGAATTCTAAAAATGAGAGTTCTTTTCCCTTATCTGGTTCGGCTGGGGCTTCGTTTTCTGAACACGTAGAAATTGATTCTATCGGTTCTGGTTCCGAAATAGAAGGCTCCTCAGATCTTGACTTAGCCTCGGGGATCGGTTCACTCATGTTGCTTAGGAAGGAAGAATTTTCTGCAAGGCGGTCCAAAAGTTCTTTCCCTTCCATCGGCGTTTTATGAGAGAATGACCCTCCGGCCGTAATGTCGATATATAGGGCAGATTCCTTGTCAAGACCCATGTAAAAATGTTGCAAAATCACATGGTCGGGTAATGACAAGTCCGGACTAGATTGAGCTAAAACCAACAATTTGACCCAGGCCGCGCCTATGGGCTCTTTCTCAATTTGCCGAAAGTTGAGAATTTCCATACGTAGGGAAGCAATACGGGATAGTGGAAAAAATGCAAGACAAAATTTATCTCGCAATTTAATCCAATCCCTGTTCACTTTTCCTGCTGTATAGGTGTACCATTGTTTCGCAGTCTCATTGAGAGAGAAAGGAAACAATTTCCACTTTAGCGTATCATGTGACATGCCATGGATTGCAAGACATAAACACAATTGCTCAAACTCACGCAAATGGTGATAAGGATTTTCAAAAAAATTTCCCAGGAAAGAAAGCTCCCGAACCAAAGAAATCAAATCAGGACGGAGTTCATAACCTTGCGCAACAACGG
Organism: Eleusine coracana subsp. coracana; assembly: GCA_032690845.1. Taxonomy (NCBI): domain Eukaryota; kingdom Viridiplantae; phylum Streptophyta; class Magnoliopsida; order Poales; family Poaceae; genus Eleusine; species Eleusine coracana. The sequence goes on along the minus strand of CM064427.1, from coordinate 49,901,125 downwards.
GTTGTGACGATTGTGGTGGTTCTATGAACTCGCCCTTCGGACCGGATAAAGATTGGAGAGAAATTTGGTCCATGATAAAAAATCAAAAAGAAAAAAGATTTTTGGTATTTTTAGAATGAGGATACAAATACGAGGTCAATCTTCGGTCTCAAAGAAATCACACAGCCGTTCCCCGGCAACAGCGCCAGAAATGCTTGTTGACACTTCTTAATGTCGCACTAGAAATATTACTATCCCCGGCAACGGCGCCAGAATTGGCTTGTTGATAATTGCTAGGTCAAACCAAATAAACACTGCTAGCAAGGAATGCTAGAATGCCTACTAGTAAATATCCGCAAGCGCACGGATAACTCCGCTGTAGCACTTCACCAAAGGATTGCTCCAATGGCTGTCAATTTATAGTTCTCCCAAAGGAACGGTGTGCGAGTTCTTAGATAACTAGGATTAAACCAAGGATCACCCAAACACACTACTAGCCTGCTAGGTTAGAGAGGATATAACTGGGCTAAGACTCCTAAGGCAAGCAAGGACACACACCCAAGTGCTTACTTTGGCCGCCGGCTTACCCCTGTATACACAGGCGACTCTGGCCAAGAGGCTATGACACAACCACACGTGGAGGGATGCTAATACTGGACGGGGCTGTCACTACCAGCACAGCCCCCTCTCGTCCGTGGATTACGTGACAAACGATGGCAACGATAGACCTAAACACCACGCCTAAGTTGTACGTCGCTATTCTACTCACAGCAACGAGAATAGAATACTCTTATGGAAGAACACCGAGCTCATAAGCAAATGGAGGATGATACCTTACTCTCGTACTGAATATCTTGACTCAATATATATCACGGCCGCTCACTATGATGGGCAATCGGCCGTAGAGGTACAATATCCGCGTAGGGGTACAAGTGGGAAGGAAGAGCACTCTAAGTGGTCTTCCCCCACACTATTCTCTTCTCACTCTCTTCCTAGTCTAAATATTTACAAGTGGAGCACTAGCCTAGGGAGGAACCCTTCCTCTAAAGTGAAATGTGAATGGTTGAGTGGCTGATGATTTGGAAGGTGCCCCTCCTCTTCTTTTATAGTGTTCTGAGGCAGTTCCAGGGGTGTAGAAATATGGTAAGTCCTTCAAGGCGATGGGGGAAGGTCGGTGGAGGCCACCGACTCAAGTGGTGGGCCAGTGGGCTCACCCCCTGGTTGGCCAATGAGGGAGGTTGGCCGACCAGGCCTGGTGGCCACTGGGCCTGGGCCTGGGTTGGTTCCCTCCTTGTGGACTTCCTCGTCCCTGGGGTGGAGTGCCCGTGAATAATTTGTCTCTGTTCAGGAGTTGTGGGCCTTTTCTCCATATGGCAAGGGTGGAATTTGTCAATGTGTATACTTTGCCATTTTGCCCCTTGGTGTACCCCAAAATAGTGCTTATTCCACCTGCATACAAATATTCACCAACACTTGTGGAAATGGTTAGTTCAAAGCCCTACTTCTATGTTGGTGTGTTGCTTTCATCCAATTATTGCAAGGAGTTGACGGTATAAAAATGGGTGTTAAGGACCGTCAACAACATCTAAGGCTAGGGTGTCCTTGAGGGTGTAATCTAGGTTGTTACTCTTGGTCTATGGTGAGACCTAGACCAGTTAGGTGTCGGTGATCGAGTCTATCGTGATTGGTTGTGAAGGTCATCACAAGTTTGTACACGGTTTGAGCCCGCCGTTGGAAGGGGCATCAATAGTGAGTGCCCGTGCCGACTCGGGGTGTTTGGTAAGTTCTTGAGGGAGGCGAGCTTGTGCTTTGTGCAGCGGTGACGCACACCATGTCTTCACTCAAGGAGTGATTGCGGGCTCGTGGGCGAGAACTCCACTTGGTGGCGGGAGGGACCGGAACTCCGGCGGGAGTGGTCCAACAAGGAGTAGGGGAAGGCGCCATCCTTCCGAGACCTCGGGAAAAAAATCATAAGCCATCTCTTACTCTACTCCTTACTTTGATGCACTATCTTCCACATTTTCATACCGTGCTATTCATGCTTGTGTGCTTATCTTGCTCTAATTTCTTATCTTGTGGAGTTGCATGAGTAAGCTCCTTTGCTAGCTTGGTGTATGTGCTTCCGTGCTGCTTTATTATTAGCTTGCATAGGAGTTGTATTGATTTGAGTGATCCACTAGTATGCCTAGGTTGTTGTTCTTTTCTAGGGCTTTTATCTTGTTAGTGTGATCACCACCAGAATTGCTATAGGAGTTGATTGAGTGTTCGGTTTTAGAAATTGGTAAATTTGGTACATAGTGCGAGTTCCCGATTCACCCCCCCCCCCCCCCCCCCCCCTCTCGGTCACTCGGTCCTTTCAATTGCGCGATAGCCATCATCATATACGACCTTTCTAGGAATAAAGGTTGGATCTTCTGCCAATTGGAGTTCAACCTTATGTTGAAGATCTTTAGCACAAAAGAAACACTTGCAACCTTCGAAGCAATTGTCCCTATGAATCTCGTTTTCTTGAAAACCCTCCCAATTAGTAAGAACCCTGGGAGAGGCTTCATCTTGTCTAGCTTGAAGATCCTTTTCCGCATCCAACTAGTACATGGCTTCTTTGGCTTCCTTTTGCAGCTGGAGTTCATACTTGGCAGCAATATCATGTTCGCTATAAAGCCGACACTTATGGATTGTGAGAGCGCTCTCTTCATCTAGTTCCTCTTTCTCTTGCTTAGTCAATAATCTTTCAAAAGACAGGAAATCTTCATATGACAAAGGCTTAGCAACATCAAGAAGGCCTTCCATGGTGTACCTTTGAGAAACGGCTTCACTTCTAATAGGTCCTATAGATTTCCCTTTGCGCACCAAAACTCTCCTCATAATCTACCGAAGTTGATTGTCCATCTTCGCCTTCTTGTCGTTCCATGCGTCAGCTTCACTCTTCTTCACGAACTTCTTCCTCAGATCTAACCAGACCACCGGATCACCTCGTGTTGGTGTCAACGCTTTTTCAATCTCGTCCTAGGACCAAATTTCAGAGAGCTGCCAAAATTCGTCACCGAGCCGATCGGCGCCGGTGTCACATCGATCGGCGCCGGAGTCGCGCCTATTGGCGCAAGGGTTGCACCGATCGGTGCCGTCTCGATTGCTTCCCGACACGCCGTCTTCCATTGCTTCTGCTCTTAGGGCTTTGTTCTGGTGATTTTCTAACACGAGTTGATCCATGAGGTTGCTGCCCTTCCATATTTATATCCCTTGATTTCCAATTGGACTAGGACTTTGTCTCTTATTTACGGAATTCAACGTGTCTTAACAAGGCAAGTCTGAAACCGACTCAAAAATCAAAAAGACACTGCTGCGCCGATCGGTGCAGGGTTGCGCCGATCGGCGTAGCACTGCGCCGATCAGCGCGGTACACTATTTTACCCCATCAAAATAGAAAAATCACGAAAATCAAAAACACATACAGGGCTTTTGTTTTACATCGTTAAGCTCAACCACATAGGGCACTAAGCAGTGAAGTACACATCAAAAGATTTTAATTCAGAAGTGTCAGGTTCTAGATATACCTTTAGACGTTGTCCATTCACTGTGTACTTGTTCCCCTTGCCATCCATTATGATCACAGCTCCCAAAGGTAACACTGTATTCACAAGATAAGATCCTTCCCATTTACTTTGCAGTTTGCCTTTACCAAATAATCTGAATCGCGAATTAAATAGGAGTACCCGATCTCCTTTGTTGAATTCCTTCTTCAAAACTCTTATCATACCACTTCTTTGTCTTTTCCTTATATATTGCCGCATTTTCATATGCACACAATCGCATCTCTTCCAATTCGCTTATTTGAATTTTCCTTTTCATACCGGCGGCATCAAGATCCAAATTCATTTCCTTTATAGCCCAATAAGCCTTATGTTCCAATTCCACCGGTAGGTGACATGACTTCCCATAAACAAATTGATATGGTGTCATACCAATTGGTGTCTTGAATGCCGTCCTATATGCCCATATTGCTCCGTTAAGCTTTATAGCCCAATCTTTTCCTTCTTTCATAACTATCTTCTACAGAATCCCCTTTAATTGCTTATTTGACGTTTCTGCTTGTCCATTTTGTCTGAGGATGATAAGCTGTTCCAATTCTATGTTCAACCCCAGATCTAGCTAAAAACCTAGTAAAAATGCGATCCTCCATCTATAATTATTATCCTTGGTATCCCATACCTGGGGAAAACTTGCTCCTAAAGTATATTCCTTGATTCTCTTGTAGTATTGAACTTGCATGCCATTGCTTCAACCCACTTGGAGACATAATAAACGGCAACCAATATATATTTGCAATCATGAGAATTCACAAATGGTCCCATAAAATCCATACCCCATACATCAAAGATATCGACTTGAAGATTGTACTTAAGAGGTATTGCATTCCTACTGTTAACATTTCCTATTCGTTGGCATTGAGCACATGTTGCAACATACCTTTTTCCATCTTCATGCATAGTAGGCCAATAGAATCCACTCGCCCATACTTTCACCTGTGTTCTGAAATAGCCGTAATGTCCCCCATAATCCAAAGAATGACATTTTGACAAAATGCTCGCTCTTTCTTCTCTGGGTACACATCTTCTCACTGCTCCATCCTGACAATACCTATACAAGTACGGGTCGGCCCATATGAATTTTCTCATTTTGCTCTTAACTCTTCTCCTTGTATTCTTGTTCATCATATCAGTTTGTCCCTTGAAACCTTTGATAATATCCGTCATCCAACTCTCTCTACGATCAAATGCAGCGAACAGATGCTCTTGTTGCATTTCATCTTTTATTGGCTCTGTTGATGATGACTCAAGACGAGACAAATGATCTACTACAGAATTTTCCACTCCTTTCTTATCTCTTATTTTCAAATCAAATTCTTGCAGCATCAATACCCATTGTATTAACCGAGGCTTAGACTCTTTCTTTGAAACCAAGTATCTTACAACAGCATGATCAGTATATACAATCACCTTAGAATTTAGAATGTAGGATCTGAACTTCTCAAAAGCAAATATAACAGCGAACATCTCTTTCTTAGTAGTTGTATAATTGATCTGAGCTTCATTCAAAGTTTTACTAGCATAATAAATAGCATGCACTTTACCTTATTTCCGTTGTCCAAGAACAGCTCCAACTGCATAATCACTTGCATCACACATAATTTCAAAAGGTAAACTCCAATCAGGTGGCTGCATGATGGGTGCAGAACATAGAGCTTCTTTTAATCTTCTGAAAGCAAAGAGTCTTTCATCATCCATGACAAATTATGTATCTTGCTTTAACAATTCTATCAAGGGCTTAGCGATCTTTGAATAATCCTTAACAAATCTGCGATAGAAGTTGGCATGTCCAAGAAAACTCCTTAAAGTTGTAAGATCAATAGGGGGAGGCAATTTCTCAATTGTAGATACCTTTGCCTTATCAACCTCTATCCCCCTATTTGATATGACATGACCAAGTACTATTCCTTCTATCACCATGAAGTGACACTTCTCCCAATTAAGAACCAAGTCACATTCAACACACCTTTTCAAAACCTTCTCTAAATTCTCCAAACAACTATCAAAATCAGCAACATGTACGGAGAAGTCATCCATGAATACCTCCATAATATCTTCTATAAATTCAGCGAATATTGCATTCATGCATCTTTGAAATGTGGCAGGTGCGTTGAAAAAACCAAAGGGCATCCTTCTATATACATATGTCCCAAAAGGGCAAGTAAAAGTAGTTTTCTGCTGATATCCTGGTATTACTGGTATCTAAAAGAAACCACTATATCCATCCAAATAACAAAAGTATGTATTCTTTGCTAACCTTTCAAGCATCTCGTCAATGAACGGGAAAGGATAGTGATCTTTCTTCATCGCCTTGTTCAAACTTCTGTAATCTATGCACATTCTCCATCCAGTTACAGTCCTTTGAGGAATCAACTCATTGTTCTCATTAGGCACTACTGTCAATCCTCCTTTCTTGGGCACATAATGTACTGGACTAACCCATTCACTATCAGCAACAGGGTAGATCATACATGCATTAAGCAGCTTCAAAATCTCCTTTTTGACCACTGGCTTCATAGATACTTTCAACCTTCGCATCCCATCAACCACTGGTTTAGCATTCTCTTCCAAGTTAATCTTGTGGGTGCAGAATGCGGGGCTGATCCCCTTGATGTCATCCAATGTGTAACCAATGGCCTTCTTATACCTTTTGAGCATAGCAACCAGCTTTTCTGTTTCTTCTTCCGTTAGGGCGTTATTCACGATAACCGGATATGTTTTATTTTTCCTAGATATTCATAGCGTAGCTCTTTTGGAAGTTCCTTCTGTTCTACTGTTGGTGGTTCCTATATACCCATTTTATATGCCAATAACCACCAATATCGTACCATATTCTCATCATAATCATGTGTTTTACCTCTAATATTGACGATTTCCACATGTAGTGTTGTTTTAGTGCTTCATTGCAGAAACAGGTAAAAAGACGACAAAATGATTCTTATACGAGAAGTATCGACATGAAGGCCGACTCGCCGTGCAAGGAGGGCTTCCCACTAGCCCATGAAGCTTACAAGACACACCTGGACATCCATGAGGTCCAATGTGCAAGCAGAAGGTCGTGGCCCAATTCCTAAGGATTTCTAGAAGGTTTATCCGGAAGGAAAAATCAATTCGCGGAGTCCAAAAATAGCACTGTATTGTCACGCGATTTTGGAGCCAAGACTTAGTCAAATGGGAAACCTTAGAATACCAAAGTTGAAGACCTCGTCGAGGGCTTTATGAAACATATATAATTTGCATTTATTAGTCTCCGGAGCTGGGAGATATGGGCCCCGCAAGGTAGGTTGCGTAGAGGAATCCGAATTAGAACAGATATTTTGGTATCGCAATTTTGGGTATCTAAACATCCGAATCTGATCCAAATAATACCAAAGTTGTAGATCTTTTCAAGGGCTACGAGATAGAGTCCAGACTTGCCTCATTTGGACTACGGAAGCATCATTTATGATTAAAGTAAGTCGGCGTAGTTTATGGAAGGTACGAAACCGACTTGGATTCAATCTCTATGAGCTAAACTTAGAGGCCAAGCAAGGGAGGACGTGACCAGAGGCTATATAATCACCATATGACGTCCAAGACCAAAAAACACAAGACAACAAGGGAGGAGATCAAGACATAGGAGCCGCTGCACATCGCCGGGAGGCCGCCAGAGTTGAAGAGCCACCAAATTAAGAGATGTGGTCTAGTCGGATAGGGACCCTGCGTGGTGCACTACATCGGAGCTAGGAGAAGTAGAGCCATGTACCTTCGGAATCATCAATGTTGCAACAAGGGCGGTGCCGATCGGTGCACATGTTGAGCCGATCGGCGCGTCCTCTGATGGTCATGAATACTGGTACAATTATCTATATCTATGTTATCTATCTTGATTTTATCCTTGGTTGCTTGTTGAATCTCTTTCGGTGAACTCAGTCTATGTGGTGTACTTAATATCTATCTTCTCATTAGTGTAAATTGCAATTATGCTTTTGCTCATCGCATAGTGCAAGAAACCAGTGGGGAGCTAATAGCCTTCGCATGTGACAAGCCGGGGTGAACGAAACCACCATGTCTTATAGAATACTACTAAGTTTATCGTTCGAGTCAATGAAGTGCCAAGTAAGCTAGGATTAAGATGATAGTGATTACTGCTTCAGTGCCGATCGGCGCACCAGTTGTGCCGATCGACACATCCTTTCTCCAAGTTCTAGATGCATATAGGCTAACTCCATGTGTTCCTCTTTGGTCGATGTGTATGCTCCTATAACACCTTTTACGAGGTAAGCCTTCGTGCCGATTGGCGCACCTGTTGAGCTTATCGGCGCAACCTTCAACTTTGACTTCTTTTCATGCTCACGTATGTGCAATATGTACTTCATGCTAGGATTGATTTGTTAGATGAAATAGTAAACTCTAAACACGGTTCTCTTCCGATCCCTGTGGATTCGATTAAACCTTGGTATAATCTAAGGGAAAAAATGCTACAATATACACCATCCTCTTGTGGTATATAAGTGGGTGCGTAATTACGACCAACAAGCTCTTTTTCCGGCGCCGTTGCCGGGGATCGTCAACTCAAACCTGTTTAGGGGGATCTATCTAGTCTATCAAATTAATTCTACTTTTTTTTATTGCACATATCCTATTTTTCTTTGTTTGTGTGTCCATTGAAAAATTGGTATAAAGCTAGGCACACAACCTCGATTGGGGAACGGCGACATTGCTGCTTGCGCCGATCGGCGCAACCATATGCCGATCGGCGCCACATCGACGTCCACGCTGGCATCGACGATCCCGCTCTTCGTCGACTCTGCAGCTCCATCATCTGCTAAGGAGTTCTTCTCCACGCGAGAGCCACTTGTGCTGATCGGTGCAACGCCCATGCCGATCGGCACTGCACCGCTCAAAAGAAGGTACGCTCATGTGTCAATAATTTTTTCTTACTAATGCTTTACAAAGATGCTATCGTGTTCACAGGAATAGATAATGGGAGAAAAGATATTCTGTCTGCCGACCAAAAGAAGATGTGCGAAATTCTACAGAGGATTGAAAGACCTACAAATTTGATATTGTGGAAGAGCATCAAGTCTAGTTTCCAACAGTTTAAACCTCACATCATTTGGAGTTTCCTACAAGGATTTATGGCCAAAACAAGAGACGATGTATAGGCTGTTTGAAAATTTCACGAGAGTTGCAAACAATTAGAAGTTTGAGCCAAATATGAAATTAAAGTCCTATATCCACATGATCTATGGGTTTCCATACATCTAGAAGACTTACTTTTGGTGATTGACACGGATTCAAGTCGTTCTAAACACAGAGTTTGAATATTTGAAAAGTTTGAATTCAATTCAGATTCATCGCGAGACAGCCTGACATACCTTTAGAAAAAAGGTCATATCTCCCTCATACGGAGTCCGATTTGGATGCATGAGTACTTCTTGGAAAGATAATTTGATGCCCGACGCAATGGCACATGTTTCAGCCCCTATTTCCTTCTGGTCACGGTGCAATATCCAAAAAGCAACAGCAGATTTCTTCAGATTTCATTATCATCGACTTGATGGATCATTGAGAAGTTGCATCTACTCTTCATCATCAATACTTGCTGGTGCAACAAAGATTAAGATTCACATATCAAAGGACAAGCCGACATATGCTCAAATTCTTAAAAGACGAAGTCATCTAGATTCTCCGTTGAAGATGAGGATGACGACAAGGATAGCTCGAGCAATTCTCCCACAAGCAAATGATTAGAAGTTGAATAAGATTGAAGACTTCAGAGCATTACATCATATACACACATTGAGCATTATGCAACACAATGAAGACGGGCAATGAGCAAACCATGTTGAAGATTGCATAGTACAAGCTGCATGAAAATTTTGGATCTTACACCAAGAACCATGGCTTCATGACAACAAGGTATGTAAGAAGTCTAGATACATGACTTTAATTGAAGCACTTTTCAGGAGGCAACCCGTGTTTTTGTATTTTTTTTTTGTTTTGTTTGGATTGATTAGTGCTACTAGGAGGGCAACCTAGAGTTTTGTTGTGTGAGAATAACCCAACTCAATTGATGCACTTGTGGCAAAGTAGTTCTTGATTAACTTTTTAATTTTAGACCTCCGCCACCATCATTATGTGTTTTGTTTGCGAAATAATCCACTACATGCATATTTGTGAGCACTTTCTTTGTTTTTGTTTTTATTGTTGCATAATGTTTACGCTTGCATTCTTTTAACCATCATACTTTAGCCCACCTAAGCCTCCCTCACTTTCATTTATTGTCACTCTAGAGCCAATTCCCTTTGGGCCGATTAGCATGATCCATTGCCGATCGGCGCAACACCCAAATACTTTTCTAAGCATTCCTTTACTGCCACCTAACACGTTTTTTTTATTGGCCCAAACCTCTAACTTTGCATGATCATATTCACTTTTCACTCATAATGACTTGGTTTGAACTTGATAATGAGCACTTAATTGGCTTGCCGGCAATATCTTTAGCAAATTTAGGTGTAAACGTGGTGTTTATGCTTATTTGTTGAACAACATTGGATAGTTCATTTGCCTTGCTCTATTCTGCATCATTTGCATTGGTTGGTTGCTAATCTTTTTCAATGCGCTATCACTCTAGTCCAGCGGAGTTCTACAATAGCTAAGTCATATAAACATGGTGTTTAGACTTTGGTTGTTAAGGAATTTCGTTTAGATTGCTAGCAATTTAGTTGTAAGCATGGTGCTTAGAGCTGGGTGTAAACATTGTTCTTGTTTAGCTTCAACACCGCTAACGTTCGTTGCTAACTTAAAAACAATTTTTCTTCCCAATGTTAGTAGAGGTATAACGAGATTTAATTATGCGTTAGAGGCAAAAGTGTACCGGCTGATACACTAATGATACGAATTTGATGATCTTGTTTCTTCCCTAACATTGATTATTGACTCCATACTTCCACACTTGTGCACACACGTACACCCATTAGGATTTTAATTTCTTTTTGCTGCTAGAATTAACATGCCACAAGTTGAACTTTGAGGTTGTTGCTAGATGGTAGATATTGTTCTGTCCCCGACCATCATATCGGGGGTAGTGTGTGCACTTCAATATTTTGCAGGAATGAAAGAAATACTCTAAAATGAGGGAAGCTGAAAGAAACGAGGTACCAGCTGCATATACAAAAGAGGGAGCATTGGGACAGCACGTCAAGGCTGGAGATGGAGGTGATGAGAGGCATGATCATCTGCGCCGATCGGCGCAACCTTGTGCCGATCGGCGCTCCCTCGCTGCCCCTGCTATCAACCTTCTCTCGTGCAATCCAGCAAGATTTTAAGCATGGGGGAGGCACACGCTGAGCTTTAATTGATTTAATTGCGGTAACATCCCTTTGCTTCTTCACTTCTCCAACTCTTATTTTCTTCTCAAACCTGTAAATGTCGTCTGCTTTCAACTTGGGAATTTTCTCTCTTTTTTTTTTTGTGATACCCTTTTCATTTTGTTCGTGCGAAAGGTTATTTGTAATTTGTCACTTAGAACATAGAATGGACAATGACATATCCCTAATAGCTACCTTAGGGTGATCAAATGTCATTAATTTATCTAGGGGAGCTTACTTGTATCATCATCGTCGTCTCATAATGCTTTCATGCTGAATAAATGCATAATTATGATGAGGATCTTTGCTAGAGATATGATGAACGTTGCTATTGTTGTTGAACCTTGCATGATTCATTGCATGTAATTGTCCACCGCTGAATTTTGAATTAACTTGACTAAGCACCAATTCTCTGAACTATATTTGCTTTAGTGGTGGTTGATAGATGTTTTGATAAAGACCCCATATGGTTGAATTGTTCTTCATGACATTATGCCTTGCTCTCTATGAAGAAAACTCCAACATAGCTAGTGTACTTCATTATTTTTGAATGCTACATGTTGTCTCTAATCCTTGCAAATATTGCTCTCTTACATTGATCATACCTACCAAAGCCAAATATGCTACACTTATATGATAATCCTGTAGATTGCAACATGTAATTTGGTGAGTCATTTCAAGTTTGTGTTCTTTTGGTATGAGACTTGGAAGTTGGCTATTTTGTTTGCATAACTATCACTTGTTTGCTAGCCTCTTCATATTTAGTAATGCTCGCTGAATATTCCCACCTGTAAACCCATATTTCTTTTGGTGATGTCCTCTCCTTGTCCACAACCTATGATATGAGTTTCTCGTCGAGACATTGCACTATTTCTATGGTTTTATGCATAAATTATCAAGACCTCTTGCTGAAGACGATGATTTTCATTAATAAACACCTCTGAAGATTCGCTGAAATGCAAAGGATCAATAGAAGGAGAAGACAAGGCAAAATCATATGTGTGCTGATCGGCGCAGGTGTCGTGCCAATCGGCGCAAGGAATAAAAAGTGCTCTGTTATCTCCAGAAATTAATTATATGTGTTGCAGATGGTTGAAGAGAAGAAATAAAGGATTTAGCTAGTGCTTATCTTTTGTCACTCCCTTTGCTTGAGGACGAGCAACGTTTAAGCATTGGGGGATAGACATCATTCATCATTCTGAAGCACTAGCTAATGGACTTCAAATATTGTTGAAGGAAGATCAAGGATGTTTCAAGTTATATCAAGTTGCAAGAGAGGAATTCACAAGATTTGTGCGTAAACCATTATTCTTCATGTAAGTGCATTCATATTGGCTGAAACTCTATCACTCCAACCATGTGCAATCCGATTTCAAGAACTTCATTTGTGTCTTGAGATCATTCTTTGCCTTTTCCACATGTCCACCTTTCTAAAGCGTGTGTTTTTCTTCTTCTTCACATTGTTTTCTAATGGCCTTTTTGACAAGTCTTTGTAAAACCAATTAGAACTATCTCTTGATTTGACAATACTCTGAGTTACATTGTTGCTAGTTGTTTTCCTACCAAGCTACACATAAAGCCTTCCACCAAACATTTGTAGATAGGATCACTTCTAGTTGTTTGGCTTGTGAGATTTGTAAAATGAGTGTTGCCTTGATTCTTTGCAAGAGAGCGTTTTTGTTTGGATAAATGAGACTATATTTTCGGAAAAACTTTATCATTTAAGGCCTAGTTTGAGAAGCAATCTGATTTGAGAGTTGAAGCTACTTTATTTGATCATTGTGGTCGGATCTTAGTCATTTCCTGTTCCCCACTAGTATCTTTGAGTAGTAGAATTGGTGCAACATAAAACTCTTATGCTACACTCTTAAAGCGGGTTAGATAAGCATGTGCCTTGATGAATGCGAGTGAAGATAATATGATTGCAACGCTAATCTCTCCTTGAGGGTAATTTATTTGCTCGAGGACGAGCAAAGGTTTAAGCATGGGGGAACTGTTGGTGGTTCCTATGTACCCGTTTTATATGCCAATAACCACCAATATCATACCATATTCTCATCATAATCATGTGTTTTACCTCTAATATTGACGATTTCCACATATAGTGTCGTTTTAGTGCTTTATTGCAGAAACAGGTAAAAAGACGACAAAATGACTCTTATATGAGGAGTACCGACATGAAGCCCGACTCGCCGTGCAAGGAGGGCTTCCCACTAGCCCATGTAGCTTACAAGACACACCTGGACATCCATGAGGTCCAATGTGCAAGCCCAAGGTCGTGGCTCAATGCCTAAGGATTTCTAGAAGGTTTATCCGGAAGGAAAGTTCAATTCGTGAAGTCCAGAAACAACACTCTATTATCACGCAATTTCAGAGCCACCTTAGAATACCAAAGTTGAAGATCTCATCAAGAGCTTTTCGAAACATATATTATTTGCATTTATTGGACTCTAGAGCTGGGATATATGGGCCCCGCAAGGCAGGCTGCGCAGAGGAATCCGATCAGGACAGATATTTTGGTATCGCAATTTTCGGTATCTAACCCTCCTAATCTGAGGATCCAAATAATACCGAAGTTGTAGATCTTTTCAAGGGCTACGATATAGAGTCCAGACTTTCCTTATTTGGACACTAGAAACATCAGTTATGATTAAAGTAAGTCAGCGCAGTTTATGGAAGGTACGAAACCGACTTGGATTCAATCTATGAGCTAAACATGGAGGCCAAGCAAGGGAGGACATGACCAGAGGCTATATAATCACCATATGAAGTCCAAGACCAGAAAACACGAGACAACAAGGGAGGAGATCAAGACATAGGAGCCGCTGCACATCGTAGGAAGGCCGCCGGAGTTGAAGAGCCACCAAATTGAGAGATGTAGTCTAGTCGGGTAGGGACCCTACGTGGTGCACTACATCAGAGCTAGGAGAAGTAGAGAAATGTACCTTAGGAATCGTCAATGTTGCAACAAGGGCGGCACCAATCGGCGCACCTGTTGAGCTGATCGGCGTGTCCTCTGACGGTGATGAATACTGGTACAGTTATCTATATCTATGTTATCTATCTTGATTTTATCCTTGGTCGCTTGTTGAATCTCTTTCGGTGAACTCAGTCTATGTGGTGTACTTAATATCTATCTATTCCCATTAGTATAAATTGCAATTACTCTTTTGCTCATCGCATAGTGCAAGAAACCAGTGGGGAGCTAATAGCCTTCGCATGTGACAAGCCGGGGTGAATGAAACCATCATGTCTTGTAGAATACTAAGTTTATTGTTTGAGTCAATGAAGTGCCAAGTAAGCTAGGATTAAGATGATAACGATTACTGCTTCAGTGCCAATCGGCGCACCAGTTGTGCCGATCGACACATCCTAACTCTAGGTGTTCCTCTTTGGTCGATGTGTATACTCCTATGACCCCTTTTACCAGGTAAGCCTTTGCGCCGATTGGCGCACCTGTTGAGCCGATCGGCACAACCTTCAACTTTCACTTCTTTTCATGCTCACGTATGTGCAATATGTACTTCATGCTAGGATTGATTTGTTAGACGAAATAGTAAACTCTAAACACGATTCTCTTCCGATCCCTGTGGATTCGATTAAACCTTGGAATACTCTAAGGGAAAAAGTGCTACAATGTACACCGTCCTCTTGCGATATATAAGTGGGTGCGTAGTTATGACCAACATCTACCTCTGGTGCTTCATCTGGATCCAGCTCCCCGAGAGGTTCAAAATGAAGATTTTCCTAGTTGAGCCGATCGGTGCAAGCTTCACGCCAATTGGCGCTGGCAATATCCTTGTCAACTCCGCTCATGAGGTGGTCTAGTGGGTCACCCATATCCATCCCTATCTTTTCATCCTCCTCTGGGTAAAATTCCTGATAGCAAGAAGGGTCTTGATGAGACAGATCATTAAATTGAAATTGCACTTCTTCGCCTCCCAGGTGTAGCATAATTTGACCTTTCCCAGCATCCAGAACAGCTTGTACTAATCTCAGGAATGGCCTTCCTAGGATGATGTCTTCAATTCCAGATTCCTCATTGTTTAGAATGAAGAAGTCTACTGGTATTGTTTTTGAGCTGATCTCTACCTGAACATTCTTGATCACTCCCAGTGGCTTGGTCTTCCTTCCATCTGCCATGACGAGCTCAAGTTCAGTCCCCATCAGCCGCTGTTGAGTTTCATAAGGCATGCTCATGAATGCATTGTACGTCATCAAGCTAACACGGGAACCAAAATCACACAAGGCTTTTAGAAATTTCTTCCCCGATATCTCACATGGTATGTACGACTCTTCTTCTTGCTCTTCAGTGAGACCTATAGCATACACACCACATAATCCTTCATAGGGAGATGGCTCAAAGCAACTGTCTAGTAATCTCTTCGCTTGTTTCACCTCTGTTTCATCAAGCTCTATATCATCCTTGTAAAGCTTCCATAAAACTCTCCCAATAATTTCTTGATCGAAAACTTCTGACTTGAGGCAATTACTTGGGAAATTATACTCAATTCCGGCTTCGAAGGCGTCTTGCAGACTGAAGGATCTCCTCATATTGAGCAATTCTTGCGAAAAATCAATAGGAATCTAGTCCATTGGCTCAAATTCATCAAGTGGTTTAGAATTCGCCAATGTCCTATCCCCCTTTGGTTTAGCAAAGTTACCTTCAAATTCCTTCAGGTGGTTGTCCAGAATTGCAGCTTCTATCTTGGTATATTCCTTGCAGCTTGACGGAGTTGTCAGGGCGATCTGTTCCCCTGTTGTTGCAACTGCGCCGATCGGCTCAAAGACTACGCCGATCAGCGCGTGCGTCAGATCCATGGAAGTGGGTCTGACGGGCCCTATCTCTTCAAATTTATGCTCTGGAGTACTCATTGCCCTACTCTCAGACATACAGATCTGTTCAGCTGGCGACTCTTCCTTCTGCATAACTTCTGGGCATTGCTGATTTGGTTCTAGGTATTCTTCCCAGTGCTTGTGCAAAGCTTCAGTCTCAGCGATTTTTCCTATCAATTCGATCCCCACCTTGGTTGTCAACCTCAGAAAACTACCTTCGGCCGATCCGTCCAAATGCATCCTCGATGCCTTGTTTATGGCCATGTAGAAGGTTTGAGCGCACATATTCTCATCAATGCCGAGGTCAGGTCCTTGTTTCAACAATGTTTTAAAACGCGTCCAGGCTTCCGCGAGAGATTCTTCATCTTCTTGTAATAAGTTCACCACTTCTCTTCTCAATTTCTACATCCTTGGCAAAGGAAAATAGTGGAGATAAAAATTTCCAACTAATTCACTCCACTTACCTTTCGCATCTCGAGATGCTGCCTTGTGCCACTCTTTGGCTTTTCCTCCCAGAGAGAATGGGAAAAGCAGCCATCTGTAAAGATCCTGAGGCACTCCTTCATGATGGAATGTTTGGCAAAGTGCCTCCAAATCTTGTAGGTGAGTATATGGATTCTCCTCCTTCGCTCCAAAGAAGTTGTTTGCTTCAGCCATGCTAATGATAATGGGGGTCAACACGTACGAGGGGGCCGTGGCCTTCTCGTCTGAGAATTGAGGCACCAGCATGTCTCGAGATGGCAAAGAAAGCTCCCTAAGCGTCGGAGAAGGTTCCGTCATACTCATCCTGAAAATTCACACAAAACACAAAACAAAAACAACTAGAAAAGAAAAGGATTAGACGTTAGTAAAATATTAATAGTAAAAGAACTGGCTTGTTCCCCGATAATGGCGCCAGAAAATGAGCTTGTTGGTCGTAGTTACGCACCCACTTATATACCGCAAGAGGACGGTGTACATTTGTAGCTCTTTTTTCCTCAGAGTATTCCAAGGTTATCGAATCCACAAGGAACGAGCGGGACTATTACTATTAAAGGCTTACTAACAGATTGCAAAGGTTATCGAATCCACAAGGAATGATGACGGTGAGAGAGTGGTGGTTGAATGTTATTAGAGATGTAACAGGATAATGAAGGATTATCTCCTTAGGATTGGTTCACTAGCATGCAACCTTATTCTTATTAACTCGGATGATGATTCCAATATTCTACAAGACATGGTGGTTTCGTTCGCCCCGGTTGTCACTAGAGAGGTTATTAGCTCCCCACTGGTTTCTTGCACTATGCAATGGGCAGAAGTATACCGGCCAATACACTAATGAAATAGATGCACAATTGAGTTCACTACATAGATTGAATTCATCAAGAGAGTATCAATAAGTATGAGAGTTACATGACCAGATCCCCGCACCAGAGAAGAGAATATGAGACTACTAGCTCATCCTCCTGCTAAACATAGCATAGGGGTGAGAAATAGTGCTGGAACGTCCCGCCGATCGACGCGACCTCCCTTCTGGTGGTTCTAGTCGGTGTTGACCAACCATCGCCGCGAATATCCTGGAACCCAAGGTCTAACAATTGGATATCACGATTGCCGTCTCTTCGTTCTCATCCTTGGCTCTTGATAGATGTCTTCCTTTTATATCAGGCGAGATTAGGTCAACTTCCACCGACTTTGACTTGTATTGGGCTGGGCCTCTATCCTTGGACCGAATTATGCTTTTCATTGTCTTTTACCCTCCTGCGCCAATCGGCACGACTCTGTATCTGGCCCATCCTTGTCACTCTTTGATTCCTTATCCATAATTGCCCTGTTTTATACCTGTTTTCTGTAATTACATCAAAAATAGAACAACTACAAATATATGCAAATATGGGGTGAATTTTTAGACAAAACCACCAAATTAAGATGTAAAACATCCCTTTTTGGTAGATAAAATGGGAAGCTAGAAACCACCAACAATTCCCTTAGGTCATGTCTAGTCGGTGATGTGCAATGTTACTCAGTGAAATCACAGGCACTAGATGACAGTGGAGGAGTCAAGGAGCTGTTCGGAGAAGCCGAGAAACAATGTCAAGCAAGGACAACAAGTTTCAACTTCTAGATGTAGTGACCGGACAGAGGGGTTAGAGGTGATCGTACTGTACGGTTACTATGTGGAGTTGCCTAGGACTTAGCGCGAGGAAGCGAGGAAACTGTAGAGTCGGGATCTTTAGAGATCAGACGGTCCGGTCACTATGGATCGCTCGGGCAGTGAGGAAGCTACAACGCCGAAATGTTTCTAGATTGGAGAGAGAATTAGACAGGACGGATCGATCAGACTGACCGGACGGTCCGGTCGGTCGAGAAGATTTCAGAAGCTATAGCCGAAAGTTTCTGGAGTGGAGAGAGAAACTGACTGGACGGTCCGGTTAGCTGACCGGACGGTCCAGTCAGTAGGACTTCAACAGGGGCAGAGAGCCGTTTGAGCTCAGTTTGCTGTGACTGGACGATCCGGTCAGGCAGTGACCGGACAGTCCGGTCTGGAGGCCCAGAAAGCTGATTTCGTGAAGCAACGACTAGTATGAGGTTGGGAGTCTATATAACTTTGTTGCTAGGGTCTTTGTGACCTCTCTTGGCCAGTGGAATACCTGAGGATATTTGGTAAGGTCCAAGAGGAAAAGAGGAGAGCACTAAAAGAGGATATTAGATATCTTGAGAGTGCTTGTGAGAGTAACATGGAGTGATCTTGCACATCTAAGGCTAGGGTGTCCTTGAGGGTGTGATCTAGGTTGTTACTCTTGGTCTATGGTGAGACCTAGACCGGTTAGGTGTCGGTGATCGAGCCTATCGTGATTGGTTGTGAAGGCCGTCACAAGTTTGTACATGGTTTGAGCCTGTCGTTGGAAGGGGCATCAATAGTGAGCACCCGTGCCGGCTCGGGGAGTCCGACAAGTTCTCGAGGGAGGCGAGCTTGTGCTTTGTGCAGCGGTGACGCACACCATGTCTTCACTCGAGGAGTGATTGCGGGCTCGTGGGTGAGAACTCCACTTGGTGGCGGGAGGGACCGGGACTCCGGCGGGAGTGGTCCAACGAGGAGTAGGGGAAGGCGCCATCCTTTCGAGACCTCGGGAAAAAATCATGAGCCATCTCTTACTCTACTCCTTACTTTGATGCACTATCTTCCGCATTTTCATACCGTGCTATTCATGCTTGTGTGCTTATCTTGCTCTTGTTGATTACCTTGTTGAATTGCATGAATAGCCTTCTTGCTTGCTAGTTGTACTTGAGTCTTCGCATTTGACCACTAGCATGTGTAGGAGTTGCTTTGGCTTGATTCCTATCCTTTGTATGTGTGGTACTACTCATGCTTGCTTGCATTAGTTTGTGATCTTGTAGAATTGCATGAGTAGGCTCCTTTGCTAGCGTGGTGTGTGCTTCTGCTTTTCTTTATTACTAGCTTGCATAGGAGTTGTGTTGCTTTGTGTGATCCACTAGTATGCATAGGTTGTCTTTCCTTTCATAGGATTATCTTGTATGTGTGATCACCACTAAAATTGTGTAGGAGTTGTTTTGAGTGTATCAGTTTGAAGAAATTGGTGGATTTGGTACATATTGATAGTTCCCGATTCAACCCCCCCCCCTCTCGGTCACTATGATCCTTTCAACATGGACTCCGTAGCAGATGATGGGACACTAACAAAGTTAGCACCTACCGCTGCGGATCAACAGAGTCGATGAAGAGCGGGATTGTCGGCGTTGGCGTCGATGCGGCGCCGATCGGCACATGTTTGCGCCTATTGGCGCGAGTAGCTATGTTGCCATGCCCTAGTCGAGGTTGTGTGCCTAGCTTTGTACCTGTTTTTCAACAGACACAAACAAAGAAAAACAGGGTATGTGCAATAAAAAGATAAAGGATTAATTCGATAAACTAGATAGATCCCTCTAAACAGGTTTGAGTTGCCGATCCCTGACAACGGTGCCAGAAAAAGAGCTTGTTGGTCGTTACTACGCACCCACTAATATACCGCAAGAGAATGGTATATATTGTAGAACTTTTTCCCTTAGAGTATTCCAAGGTTTAATCGAATCCACAGGGATCGGAAGAGAACCGTGTTTAGAGTTTACTATTTCATCTAACAAATCAATCCTTAGCATGAAATACATATTGCACATACATGAGCATGAAAAGAAGTGAAGATTGAAGGTTGCGCCGATCGGTGCAAAGGCTTACTTGAGTCAAAGTGCACCTGATGCCTTAGTTAGCCAAGGCTTATGGGAGTAGGAGCATACGCATCAACCAAGGAGTATCACCTGGAGTTAGCCTATATGCATCTAGCGGTCGGAGAAAGGCTGTGCCAATCGGTGCAACTGGTGTGCCGATCGGCACTGAAGCAGTAGTTGTTATCATCTTAATCCTAGCTTACTTGGCACTTTAAACAATTGGTAAACATCGAAGATGAGCAAGACCACCCTGCTTTTCGAGTGGCTCCTGATTTATCGCTGCCGAGAGGAAACCCTTAATCACGCGAGTATCTTAACCCTACTTGACTATCTAAAAGTGCTGCACAAGCTTAGCTCTGTCACAACTAAACCACACCCTAGCATCATCAAGTAATCATGATTCATACAAGATCCGAATACTAGTCTAATCACCATGATTAAGATAGCATCTAAATACTTAGATGTACCACTAAGCAATTAAATAAGCACATTGATACATCTGGCCTAGGTGGGGTGGAACGAAGCCCAACACACCAATCCGGATTCCCTGAATCCCGCAATCTTAGCACCGCAACTCCTGCCAAAAGCCCGACACACCGATCCGATTCTAGGTCCACGACCCGAATCCGCAGTCTTAGCACCGCAACTCCGGCGCCCCCACTCAGGGAAAGGCCCAATCTCTCTAAAAGACTAGTCTGATATGGGAAGGGTGGCTCTCCCTTTTAAGGTGGCTTCCACCTCCCAAGCTAAGAAAGGTGGGATTATTCACAGGCTCACACGGTCGCCACCCCAACGGGTAGTAGTAGAGAATGTCCTCATCATTCTCCCCTTCTTAACAAGGGCCCAGCTCTGATACCAAATGATACATCCGGCCCAGGTGGGGTGGAACAAAGCCCGACACATTGATCCGGATTCCCTAAATCCTGCAATCTTAACACCGCAACTCCTGCCAAAAGCCCGACACACCGATCCGATTCTAGGTCCACGACCCGAATCCGCAGTCTTAGCACTGCAACTCCGGCGCCCCCACTCAGGGAAAGGCCCAATCTCCCTAAAAGACTAGTCTGATAGGGGAAGGGTGGCTCTCCCTTTTAAGGTGGCTTCCACCTCCCAAGCTAAGAAAGGTGGGATTATTCAGAGGCTTACACGATCGCCGCCCCAGCGGGTAGTAGTGGAGGATGTCCTCATCATACATGTAAGATCAATCAATCCAGACGAACACAAATTGCAGCCAAGGATAGAATCAAGATAGATAACATGAATTGATAACTGTACCAATATTCATCACCGTCAGGGACGCGCCGATCGGCTCAACTGGTGCGCCGATCGGTGCCGCCTTGATGCATTGTTGACGACTCCTAAGGTACATAGCTCTACTTCTCCTAGCTTCGGTGTAGTGCACCATGCATGGTCCCTACCCGACTAGACTACATCTCTTCAATTTGGTGGCTCTTCAACTCCGGTGTCCTCCTGGCGATGTGCAGCGGCTCCTATAGCCTAATTATCCCACTTGTTGTCTCATGTCCCCTATCTTGGACGTCATATGGGTGTTTATATAGCCTCTGGTCACGTCCTCCCTTGCTTGACCTCCAAGTTTAGCTCATAGAGATTGAATCCAAGTCGGTTTCGTACCTTCCATAAACTATGCTGAATTACTTTAATCATAACTGATGCTTCCGGAGTCCAAATGAGGCAAGCCTGAACTCTATCTCGTAGCCCTCAAAAAGATCTACAACTTTGGTATTATTTGGATCCTCAGTTTTGAAAGTTTACATATCCAAAATTGCGATACCAAAATATCTGTCCTGATTCAGATTCCTCTGTGTAGCCTGCCTTGCGGGGCCCATATCTCCCAGCTCCGGAGTCCAATAAATGCAAATAATATATGTTTCAGAAATAATTTGACGAGATATTCAACTTTGGTATTCTGAGGTTTCCCATTTGACCACATCTTTGGCTCTAAAATCATGTGACAATACAGTGTTGTTTCTGGACTCCGCGAATTGAACTTTCCTTCCAGATAAACCTTCTAGAAATCCTTAGGTATTTGGCCACGATCATGGGCTTGCACATTGGACCTCATGGATATCCAGGTGCATCTTGCATCCTTCATGGGCTAGTGGGAAGCCCTCCTTGCACGGCGAGTCGGGCTTCATGTCGGTACTTCTCATATAAGAGCCATTTTGTCATATTTTCACATGTTTCTACAATAAAGCACTAAAACAACACTACATGTAGAAATCGTCAATATTAGAGGTAAAAAAACATGATTATGATGAGAATATGGTATGATATTGATGGTTATTAGCATATAAAATGGGTACATAGGAACCACCAACAGCGAGAACATGACTCGTGGCAATATTGTCACGGGGAGTGTTTGTGTCGGTTACCATGTCGGCGGCACCAACATCAGGCTCCCATGTGCGGAGCTAGGAGTTTTTCTCCCTCATAAGCTGGAGGAAGGAAATTATGCTTAGTTGTAGGATGGACACTATTATGGAACTTGAAATATTAGTAGCATGATGGTAGTGATAATGTGAAGTAAGAATGATAAAATTTGGACTAAACGGGTCTGTATGGGAAAGGGCGAAGGTAAAGTACCTGTGGTGGTTTTTGCCTCGCAAGGTGGCAGTCCGTTTAGGTCAGCAACTAAAATTTGAGACATGGCAGGCCCCGTAGGTGAAAGGGCAAAGATCATGTGCCTTCAAAGGACATGGCTTGCAAGATTGTAGCCCTGTCTGTGTCGACCTAGGACCCGTCCGTTGTCGGCCCTGTTGAGCAAGCATTAAACTGTACCAAATGCATACTAGTATATGGGAACTAGTAAACTGATGTAGCATTGTCATATACATACTTGGACGATAACTTAAAATTCTTGGTCATGTGATCCAGTAGGAGTGGACAGTTCCCGACGTTACTGTGCAATGACTGCCAACTCGGGACTTTTAGATTCGGATCAACATGTATTATTACTTTGCAAAAAGTTGTTATACATGTTCTTAAATAATGCGTATACCGTGTACTTTGGATTTTCCCAGCTGATGTAAAACGATTGCAATCGCTGTCCCTCGTAGTAATGAGTACCGCTTGTTCACTGCGTCACATCGTAGCTTAAGAACCTCACTAATAAGAATTAATGGAATGTTTGGATGAAGAATATTGGGTTTTAGTGAATCTGAACTGGAATTCTTTGTACTTAATTGAAATTTCAGATTTGCTTATGGTACTTATATTGTTTATATGCAAGTTACTTTAAAGTATTATAGTCACTAGAATGTTCACTAAATTTATTTTTATCCATCTCTGTGCCTATGCATGTCTAGATTTAAATACTTGTCGAGTAAGACTTGTTGAGCTTAGTAGCTCAGGCTTTGCCATGTTGTTGTTATCTTTATTTCAGGTAATAATGTTGATGCATATGATCTACCCCTGGGTGTTCTTCCTTGGGATATGTCTATCTCTGAGGGATGGTCTGCCCACTGGGAGAATGAGTAGCCGCTGCTGTTGTGTGATGCTAGGTGATAATCCTATGGGCTCGGATTTATCACAACTATTATTATCGTCGAGTTGTATATTTTAGATGTTTAATCACGCTGTCTTCCACTGCTTTTCAAACTAAACTTTATAATATTTTCACTGCACTTAAGTACTAAACTCTGATGTATAATAAATAACACTCTTTTTACGTAATTTGAACTTGGTCGGTTGTTGTATTATCTTGTGTCTGCTTAATCAGCACCTCGAGAATTTCGGTCCAAGGGGGTTGTGACAGCTGGTATCAGAGCTATGTTCTAGGATAATACAATAATTTACACATATTTTAAGAAATACGGCGTATATGGTGAGGGTATGTTAGTATATGTCCAACTATTTAGTAAAGTTTAGAATGGTGACAAGCTAACGGGTTATGTTTGAGTTGGTTTGTTAATTGGATTTCCATTTGACAATTATAGTCTGCTCGCAAGGACTGTGGCTTTGCGAGACGATTCTTTTTCATGAATTGTTGCCAACATATTTTCTTTTTTGCTCCTTGAACAAGTGTTGGAGCGTAGAGTTCACTCACGAGGGCTATGGTTTCGTGATATGGGTTCTTCCATAAACCATGCCAACTTTTTATTGTAGAGGATGCTCATCATGATAGGTTTATGAGCATGGGTCCGCTTGCGAGGACTGTGATTTCGCAAGGCGGTTCGTTTAATGAACCGTTGCCAAGTAGTATATAAACTGCTTATTTTCATAGTTTCTTTTGAATTTGATGTAATGTCTCTGAAATGATCTCTTGCAGGTATAATAACCACGTTAGTGTGTGTGTGTGTGTTAAAAACTTAGAATGTTTGCTCGTGAGTACGGGTCGTCACCAAAAATTACGAATACCGCAATGTATCGGTATATGTGTCTATATATTTTCTTTTGAGTGAGGAACGGTTAGGATCAAAAATTTAATTGCATTCATGGTATGGCATTTAATCTAGTGAATTAAAAATTTGATCTTACCTCTGATTCACCTTCTCAGTTGTGTGATTAAAAATCTGAGCAAAATAACTTGTAAAGCTTGAAACCAATCTGTCCAAACCAAAACTAAGTTGTCCACTACAAACTGATATGTCCTGTTTTTCAAAAATTCATAGATTATTGGTTCTTTGGAGTTTTGGAGCATATCAATACTTTCTGGAAAGATCTTGGAGTCCTCTTGATGTTCCAACTCTTGTCGAAATTTAATCTTGTTGATAAATGCTCCAGAACTGAAGGTTTTGTAAATCTGTTTTCTGTTGATCAAAACCTGACAACTCAGAGGAAAAGTTTCATATCTCCCAACATGTTTATCCTAAATTTCTCCATGAGTAGCCGTTGGAAAGATCCTTGGACGATCTACAACTCTGTAGTTAAGAGTTTGTCCTGATTCTGGACGCAATTTGATCAGATCAGCTGAAGAAGTGCAGTCTGATATTCTGTTCTTTGTTCAGACTGACAGAATAATAGGCTGATTGCAAAATTCATAACTCCAGTTTTACTTTGGCTAAATTGTTCAGAAAATATGGGTTGAAAAGATACTGAAGTAATCTTCAATTTACAACTCAATTGTAAATTTAAGTCTTTTCAACATAGCTCCAGAATGCCAACCTTTACAACCTTACACAGTCCAGATTCTTATGTTCCAGCACCAACTTTGGAATTTCACATCTTTATTTTCGTTGATGTGGTGAACATGTATGAGTACATTATGGAAAGCTTATGAAATTCTCTATGTGGAGATGTTATGCATAATTTTTGAGTTGACTCTAAACTTTCCAGAATTGTGAAACTTTGACACCCTGTTCATTAGAAAGTAAAATTCTGCTCTTGTGCTAGTGACAAATTAATCGTTAGCACTCAAGTTTTTGGTTATTGTAATTCTAATAATATAACTGAACCATTTCTTTTGTGTAGATGGATCCTCATGTACACATTTTACAGGATGGTTGGACTTACACCGATGCTCTCCACCGTCCCGGTTTGCCGGCATTTTTGTGGGGAATGTTGCGAACCTTTGGGTACACTGAGCCACATACATATGTTGGTAGGGAATACACTGATTTGCCCCGGAGGTTCATGTATGGTGCATGTATGTATTCCTCCTAAGCTCACATATCCCTACCATGATGGATGGTATGTGACAGCAGAGGGATCCCATTTCTTTAGGACGTAGGAGATGGCTGCTCTTAAAGCCATCACCACTTTCTGTGAGAACAACACCGGCGTTGCTGGAACGGTGTACTCTCTTTTGCCTGTCACCGACCCTGCCAATAACCACTTATGGTGCCTCCGTATGTCTCTTGTTCAGGACGTGACAGCCGCTACTTATACTCCTTTTGTGGCGGTGCCTTGTCACTATGCCACAGAGCTCTATGCTGGTTGGCAGTGTCGTGAGTCTGAAGTACGCCTATAGGTAAAAGGACTTCAGTTCGCTATTGAGCATGAGAGGGAGCGTGTTGATGAGCAGCTCCAGCTTAATGCTACTCAGGCTGCACGTATCACTGAACTTGAGCAGCAGTTAGTTGCTAGAGAGGAGCAGCTAGCTGAGGTTCAAGAACAGCTAGGACTTGCTCAAGAGGTTAATCATGACTTGCAAATTGATTTGGAGGATGCCCAGCATGATTTTGAGGAGTTACACCACTTAGTTGTACAACATCAGCTTCAGCATCACCCTCAGGTTATCCCTCTAGATGAGCAGATTTTGGGTGACCTTGCTGCGGATTCTACTACTTTTCCTCCCGCTATGGATGAGGACGATGACACGGATGTTGTTAGCAGCGCCCTCACTCTTTAGATGAGGAACTAGATGGTTGTATGAGCTGTACTAGTATCTATGTAAAAATGTGTATATCTTGTAGTAACCATGTAGTGTTGTTTGAACTCATCCTTGTATCATATCATGAGGTGTGGTGAATGTATGATATCTAGTCCAACTTTGTAATGCTACAACCATGTATTTTCCTTTTGAGAGCTAAATGAAAAATGGTTGTGGTTGTTTTAATTCTTGAGTCAGTTCTGAAATTTTATTCTTGCTCATGTCAGGTTATGATTTAATCATTCATTCATGTATTCAATATGAATTAATGTATGATTTGAAATTTCAGAATGGTTACCACTCGCCGTGGTGAGCCGGAGAGATCACAACAAGGAGCTCAAAATGATGACCTCCCACCTCCGCCACCAAATCCATGGGCTCAAGTTATGTCCATGATGTTTGAATCAAGACAGGAAGATACTAAGCTACTCAGGGAAATAGCTCAACTCCTGAACCATAATGGTGGGCGCCGTGATGATCAACCACGGCAAAGCACTTACCAATATTTCTTGTCAACTCACCCGCCAACGTTTGAGCATGCTAGAGAACCCCTGGATGCGGATAACTTTCTTTGCATCATCGAATCTAAGTTCAGGTTGCTGCAATGCACAAATGCCCAGAAGTCGCTATTCGCTGCTCAACAACTTCTGGGGGCAGCAAATGTATGGTGGGAAAATTATATGGCCTCACTTCCAGAAGGTCATATCGTGCTATGGGACGAGTTCAAAAATGCATTCCGTTCCCATTTTATACCTTCTGGAGTTATGGAGAGAAAGCTCTAGGAATTTCTAGATTTAAAACAAGGAGGGAGGACCGTGCTAGAGTATTCTCAGAAGTTTAATCATCTGGCACAGTATGCTCCTCTGTATGTGGATTCGGAAGCTAAGAAGTGTGCTGCATTTCGGCGTGGTATGAACCCCGCACTCAAGGAAAAGTTAACTTGGCAGACGACAGGAACTTTTAATGATCTAGTCAATGCTGCCATTGTTCAAGAAGATGCTTATTGCGAGGTGTAGAATGATGAGCGAAAAAGGAAGGCTCCACCTACTGGAAACATTGCTGCACCACCACCCAAACATCGTTTGGTGTACACCTCTCCCACCGGACAGCGATTCCGGGCGGCACCACAGCAGCAATTTTATCGTCCGAGATTGCAGAATTTTAATCGTCCCCAACAACAAGCTCATATTCCAGCACCACCACAACAGCCCCAAGTGTCACGTGCACCCTCGCAGCAACAAAATCAGAATGCACGCAATGCACCATCAGCGGGACAGTACAGCCCTTATCGCTGTTACAATTGTGGCCGTGTCGGTCATTTCTCGAAGGAATGTACTTATCCCCAAAGTGAAGCTGGAAAACAAGCTCGTGACCGTGCTGCAAATCAGCAGCGGGGGCAAGCGAATAAATCTGGACATGTCAACTATACAAATCTTGATGACATTCCTCAGGGCGAGCTAGTACTTGCGGGTACGTTCTCGCTTAATGATTCACCTGTCATCATATTATTTGATTCCGATGCATCGCATAACTTTGTTAGTAAAGCCTGTATACAAAGGCTTGGATTATCAACCTATACTACCACTATCCCTTATAATATTAAATCTCCGGGTGGACAAATTTGTGCCAATCAAATTCTGCCCAAAGCCTTAATTACGTTGAATCACAAGGTCTATTCTGCAAATTTTATAATGTTGGAACAGCAAGGCATAGATTTAATTTTGGGCATGCAATGGATGACATTTCATAAGGTCATGTTAGATATTGCGCCTCATATTGTCCACATAAATTCTCCAGTTCATGGCATTGACTCAATTCCTTTGCATCTCTCTCCGGACACTGCCATTACTGTCCATCATCTTGAGGAAGAGCCTGTGGATAAAATTCCAATTGTCCGTGAGTTTCCAGATGTTTTTCTGGATGATCTTCCTGGTCTACCCCCTGACCGTGAGGTTGAACTCAGAATTGATTTACAACCAGGGACTTCTCCAATTTCTCGACAACCATATAAAATGGCAAAGAATGAATTGGGAGAACTCAAGAAACAAATTAAAGAGTTGCTGGACAAAGGTTATATACGCCCAAGTTCATCACCTTGGGGCTGTCCGGCAATGTTTGTAAAAATGAAAGATGATAGTCTGTGATTAGTGGTTGATTATCAGCCATTAAACGAAGTCACCATCAAGAATAAATATCCTTTGCCCAGGATAGATATTTTATTTGATCAATTGATTGGTGCCAAAGTCTTTTCAAAGATTGATCTTCGATCAGGCTACCATCAAATAAAAATCAGAGAAGTGGATATTCCGAAGACTGCATTCTCCACGAGATACGGACTTTATGAATATTTGGTTATGTCATTTGGGTTGACCAACGCTCTAGCATACTTTATGTACTTGATGAATTCAGTATTTATGCCGGAGTTAGACAAGTTTGTGGTGATCTTCATTGATGATATTCTTATCTATTCCAAATCTGAAGAGGAACATGCGGAACATCTTCGCATCGTGCTTCAACGCCTGTGAGATCATAAGTTATATGCTAAGTTCAGCAAATGTGAATTTTGGTTGACACAAGTACCATTTCTTGGTCATGTGGTTTCAGCCAAGGGCATCTCTGTTGACCCTGGAAAAGTACAAGATGTGTTAAATTGGAAACCTCCTCGAACCGTCACTCAAGTCCATAGTTTCCTTGGACTAGCTAGATATTATCGATGATTTATTCCAAACTTCTCTCAAGTTGCTAAACCTATCACTAAGCTGCTACAAAACAATATGACTTTTGCTTGGACTCCGCAATGTGATGAGGCTTTTCAGAACTTGAAGAAATTACTTACCACTGCACCCGTTCTAGCTCAACTAGATATCACTAAACCCTTTGATGTTTATTGTGATGCCTCTGGGACGGATTGGGTTAGCAACGGTGGTTCTTGCACTAAAGATTTGGCGACATTATTTGCTGGGGAATTTAGTGCATATTTATACCGATCACAAGAGTCTTAAATATATATTCACTCAATCAGATCTGAATATACGTCAGCGTAGATGGCTTGAACTGATTAAGGATTATGATTTGGAGATCCATTACCATCCCGGTAAGGCCAATGTCGTAGTCGATGCTTTAAGCCGAAAGGAACATTGCAACAATCTGAATTTATTGACTTGGGACAGCAGCAAGGACATTTCCTCTACTGAACCAAGCATCCATATTTTAC
Source organism: Eleusine coracana subsp. coracana (assembly GCA_032690845.1). Lineage (NCBI taxonomy): Eukaryota > Viridiplantae > Streptophyta > Magnoliopsida > Poales > Poaceae > Eleusine > Eleusine coracana. The sequence goes on along the minus strand of CM064427.1, from coordinate 49,871,620 downwards.
CTGTGGTTGCTATACATAATTTAGCAATAAATTCTACCATCAGAGATGAAGTAATTGTTGCTCAGAAAAATGATAAGGGCATGGCACACATCAGGAAAATTATCAAAGACGGAAAAACTACGTGTTTCCACCAAGATGAAAATGGTGTGCTATGGTTTAACAATTGCCTTGTTGTTCCGAAAAAATTTAAATTACGCCGCAAGATTTTAGATGAAGCCCATCAGTCCAAGTACTCTATTCATCCCGGTAGCAACAAAATGTATCAAGGATTGAAGGAAAATTTTTGGTGGACACGGATGAAACGGGAAGTTGCCCGTTATGTCGCCGAATGTGATACAAGTCAACGTATCAAGGCTGATCACTTAAAGAAAACGGGTTTATTACAGCCACTAAGCATTCCAGCTTGGAAATGGGATGACATTAGTATGGATTTTATTGTGGGTTTACCAATGACTTCCCGAAAACATGACTCCATATGGGTCGTGGTGGACCGACTTACTAAATCAGCATATTTCATTCCAGTAAATACTCGATATGATATCAAGAAGTATGCTGAAATATACATCTCTCGAATTTTATGTTTGCATGGAGTTCCAAAGACCATTATTTCAGATCGAGGTACTCAATTTGTAGCAAGATTTTGGGAGCAAAATCATGCATCTCTGGGTACCCATTTAATCCGAGGCTCTGCATATCACCCTACCACTGATGGACAAACTGAACGTGTTAACCAAATTTTGGAAGACATACTTAGAGCTTGTGTTTTAACACATGGTGGTAATTGGGATGATTATTTATCTCTCTCAGAATTTTCTTATAACAACAGTTATCAAGAGAGTATAGGCATGACACCTTTTGAAGCATTATATGGTCGTAGTTGTAGAACTCCTTTAAACTGGTCAGAATCTGGAGAGAGAGAGTTACCTTCGGACCTGATCTGGTGCAACAAGCTGAAGAAAAATGTTCGAATAATTCAAGCTAATCTAAAAGCGGCAAAACAATGTCAAGAGATGTATGCCAATAAAAGACGGCGACCTTTGATCTTTGAAAAGGGCGACCATGTATATCTGAAAGTATCACCTATGAAAGGTATTCAACGGTTTGGAATCAAAGGAAAATTATCCCCCTGTTATATTGGTCCATTCCAAGTAATGGAACGATGTGGAAATGTGGCATACAAGTTAAAGTTGCCTAAAAATCTTTCTGGTGTGCATGATACCTTTCATGTCTCTCAATTGAAGAAATGTCTTAAGCCACCCGTAGATGTTATCTTGGATGATTATGAACATCTACAATCTGATTTGACTTATTTTGAGTATCCAATAATGGACGAAAAAGATCGAGTTACTCAAAAAAGAACAATCAAGTTTTATAAAGTTCAATGGAATAATCATTCCAAAGATGAAGCAACTTGGGAATCTGCAGAGTTCTTAAATACCCATTATCCGGAATTTTTGCATCAATTCTCAGGTAACAACTTTTGTATTTTCCTACCTCTAGTTCGCTTTAAATCTCGGGACAAGATTTTCTTAAGGAGGGAGGGCTGTGACACCCCAGTGTCACTACACTCTTTTGATCACATAAATTGCACCTAGTTCTGGTTCATCAAGTCATAATTCAAATTTGGTTGCATTTCAAATTTATTTGAAATTGAATTTAAACCAAATTAGGGTTAAGTTATGAAGCAACTTTCAAATTTGGCATACAACCTGGTGCTGCCAAATATATATGTGATATGGTTTGCCACAAAAGAATTTTAGGAATTTCCCCAGAATTTTATTCAAAGAGGAAATACCCTAATTAATTCCTAGAAGTTTGAATTTGATTCATATTCAAATATTTGGCAAATTCAAATCGGTTGTTTTTGAAACTGGACACCTATCACATTGTGATCTATACATTTCAAACTTTCTGTACAAATTTTCCCAAGTCAATTTGGAGTTTGAAACTATTTTAAATCAATTGTTGAAGTTATGGTCGAATTAATTCTGGAAAAGATTAAACTGGTCGCAGGACCCACTGGTCAGCCTCTCTCTTCTCTCCTCCTTCTTTCCTCGCTGGCGCCCGACACCGTGCACACCGACACATGCGCACCCGCGTGTCACCGCTCGGCCGTCGATGCCAGAGACCAAAACCGCGTCTCGGCACCGTCGCCCGCTCTCTCTCTCGGCCTCCTTGCCATTTCCTCGGCGCCTCCGCGTTTCTCTCTCTCTCTCTCTCTCTCTCTCTCTCTCTCGACCTCGCTCTCCCCTTTTCCTGACCGCCATTGCCGCCACTCTCTAGAACTTCAACCACGGTCGAACCAGCCCACCAAAGCTCGAGCCAAAGCTCAAGATGGAGCCGTCGTGAGTCAAGGAATCTCCAGAACCAACCTTGCCGCAATCCATTTCTTGGTTAAGGGGAATTTGAAGAAAAACCGAGCTCCCTGTTCATGGCGATCAGTCCATGACTTCTTGAAATTCTTCATATCTGGTGAGTTCGGAGCCTCCATTTCTCTCCTCAAGGCCGGGCGCATTCTGGACGCAATTCTCTAACTTGATGTTTCCTTAGTTGTTGCCACGAGGTCGTCACCGTCTGAGTCTTCCCCTTCCGCCGCCGTCGGCCGCCATGGGAGCTCCACGGTGACAGCTTCCTTCGGCTATTCTCCGTTGCCTTGGTGACTCCTTCGACCTTCGCCGGAGTCCACTGGTGCTCTCCGACCACTCCGCCTCTCTCCTCGACCCTCACATCGAGCTCGAGCCGTCGTCGACCTTCTCTGTTCCACCGCCGCTTGCCACCGAGCATCTCTGGTGAGCCCCTCTCCTCGCGAACCCCGCCAACGCACTCGCCGTGATGTGCTCAACGTCCTGGTGAACACAAAGTCCCACTTCGTAGAACGCAGCAGCCAGCGGCGAGCTCCGAAGTCGCTCCGGCGACAGCGCCACCGCACGAGCGCGAGCGCGCACTCGGTTCAGTTCAAAAATTGAACTAATGGCAGTTTCGTAAATAATGCGAAGTTCAAATAAAAATCCAGAAAAAGCTTTAACCTTGAAAAATCCATATCTGGAGTTTTAGAGCTTCAAAAATTGCATAATAAATTTTGTTGGATTCCTGGTGATGAGTACTATGCTGTGAGCATGTTACTTTGCATGTTTTATATGAAAAGTTTTTATGTGTTAATAAATTAGTTTAAAGCTTAATAAATTCATATCTTTAGTTGTAGATGGGGAAAAATAGTAAATTAAATTGTTCTGGTTTTCCCTTGACATGCTTAGTTTGTATGATAAAATAATGACTCTAGTTTCTGGACATAAAATTAAATATGATTTTATCTTTGAAATACTTGAAATTGCATTAAAGTAATTTCTGTAAATATTTAGAGTTTATACTTGTGCACAAAAATCATGCTTGCCATTTTGCATCACCATGATATTTTGTAGGAATTTATCTGTTGTTCATTTTTCACTAGAATATATTTAGTCTTAAATCTTGTCAAAAGCATTATTAATGAATTGCTCATTATATATTAGTGAAACTTAATAAATTTGCTGATCATATATATATGAATCATCTGTGGATCACTCATGTCCAGTAGCATTTTATTTTTGTTACTAAATGAATTAATTGCATGTCATGTCTAAATAACCTTATGTAAATGCAATAGGAAATGTTTGTAAATTCCTATTTTTAGACTTGCTAGCTCTGAAGCATATGGCTTCAAGAACAATGTTGAGGAACAAAATTTTACTGTTATGCTCATTCTTCATGTGCATCACATTTTGTTGCATTATCTATGCATTCACCCTTGTTGATATATCGGTATTGTGATAGGGAACGTGGACGTGCCAGAGGATAATATTCAGAAGGTATCCTCGGATTTCTCGGCACAAGAAGATCCTAACTTCAGTACTAACTCCGTGGTTGTAGCCCAAGGCAATCCCCGGAACATACCCTTATATTAAAATTGTTTAATTCCAGTAATTAAATTGCAAGATGTGCATAGATGGCTTGTGCATTAAGTTTAGGAGTTGAATGAAAACCCACCTGCATTTCCCAGAAATATCCTATATTAGTTTAGACATGGTATACAGGTACAAGTAGTTAATAGAGGAATTATTATGCTTAGTTGTAGGATGGGCACTATTATGGAACTCGAAATATTAGTAGCATGATGGTAGTGATAATGTGAAGTAAGAATGATAAATTTGGACTAAACGGGTCTGTATGGGAAAGGGCGAAGGCAAAGTACCAGTGGTGGTTTTTGTCTTGCAAGGTGGCAGTCCGTTTAGGTCAGCAACTAAAATTTGAGACATGGACAGGCTCCATAGGTGAAAGGGCAAAGATCATGTGCCTTCAGAGGACATGGCTTGCAAGGCTGTAGCCCTGTCTGTGTCGACCTAGGACCCATCCGTTGTCGGCCCTGTTGAGCAAGCATTGAACTGTACCAAATGCATACTAGTATATGGGAACTAGTAAACTGATGTAGCATTGTCATATACATGCTTGGATGATAACTTAAAATTCTTGGTCATGTGATCCAGTAGGAGTGGACAGATTCCCGACGTTACCGTGGAATGGCTGCCCACTCGGGACTTTTAGATTCAGATCGACATGTATTATGACTTTGCGAAAAGTTGTTATACGTGTTCTTAAATGATGCGTATACCGTGTACTTCGGGTTTTCCCAGCTGCTGTAAAACGATTGCAATCACTGTCCCTCTCAGTAATGAGTACCGCTTGTTCACTGTGTCACATCGTAGCTAAAGAACCACACTAATAAGAATTAATGGAATGTTTGGATGAAGAATATTGGGTTTTAGTGAATCTGAACTAGAATTCTTTGCACTTAATTGAAATTTCAGATTTGCTTATGGTACTTATATTGTTTTTATGCAAGTTACTTTAAAATATTATAGTCACTAGAATGTTCACTAAATTTATTTTTATCCATCTCTGAGCCTATGCATGTCTAGATTTAAATACTTGTCGGGTAAGACTTGTTGAGTTCAGTAGCTCAAGCTTTGCCATGTTGTTGTTTTCTTCATTTCAGGTAATAATGTTGATGCATATGATCTACCCTTGGGTGTTCTTCCTTGGGATATGTCTATCCCTGAGGGATGGTCTGCCCACTAGGAGAATGAGTAGCCGCTGCTGTTGTGTGATGCTAGGTGATAATCCGTATAGGCTCGGATTTATCACAACTGCTATTATCGTCGAGTTGTATATTATAGACGTTTAATCACGCTATCTTCCACTGCTTTGTAAACTGAACTTTGTGATATTTCCGCTGCACTTAAGTACTAAACTCTGATGTATAATAAATAACACTCTTTTTACGTAATTTGAACTTGGTCGGTTGTTGTATTATCTTGTGTCTGCTTAATCAGCACCTCGGGAACTTCGGTCCAAGGGGGTTGTGACAGCGCCGATTGGCGCAACCCATGAGCCGATTGGCGCAAGGGAGTTTTAGCCCACAGAAGTGACCGAGGCCCATTCCACAACGTTTTATGGAAGTTTATCTGCACAAGACACTTGAAGATATTCGTCTGGAAGATTTATGGAACTTCAGGATCTCGACGTGCAGTACAAGACTTTATCTCGAAGGAAAAGGCCCACATGGCAGCTGTGAAAGGCAGAGGAACCGACTCGGAAGGGAAACCAGAAGAGACACGGCTTGCGCCGATCGGCGCAACCGCCTTAGTTGCTAGAAACCGAGTCCTTTATGGTTAGGACCCTTATATATACCTGGAAACCCTGACCGTGAAAGACAGAAGGCATCGGAGGGACAACAGTTTCATGAGTTTGAGCCACTGGGATTCACCCCATTAGAATAGATCTCTAGTTGAGTTTTAAGAACCATTGGTGTAAGAGTTGATCCATCAAGGTAGGCCATCTCGGCGGTGATGAATGTTACTCTATGTATCTCAAGGATGATCAAATATGTTAATGATGGTTTTAGTGATTTGTCTATCTTGATTCTATAATCATGCAAGTGCCTATTCCAATTGCTTAGTTCTTGGCTAAGTAGGTTGATATTATCTTGATCGTGGTGATCAGGATAGTACTCAGACATTGTATTGATTATGGTTGCTTGATGATGCTAGTAGTGTGGTTTAGCGGTGACAACACTAAACCTGCGCAGCACTATTGGATAGTTGAGTAGGGTAAGGTACTCGAGCGATTAAGGGTTTCCTCTCGGCAATGATAAATCTGGAGCCGCTCGAAAAGGCGGGTGGTCTTATTCATTATAGGTTTTCATTGATCCATGTAATTACCATTATGATGTTGTTTAATTAGACTTTCTGGTTACGATCTCACTAGTAGATATCTGGCTACTCACTAGAACAGCTTAGGTTTACAAGGTAACAGACGTACTTTGGCTTAGATTCGTTTGTGTGCCGATCGGCTCAACCCCCAGCGTCGATCGGCGCAATCACAGATTCAGTAGCGTGTCGATCAGCTCAACCCCAGCGCCGAGCGGCTCGACAACAGATTTGCTGTCTGGCGCACCTTTGTGCTGGCCAGTCTCCCCTCATCCAACTCAAACTCGACAGTAGCCTTGACTAGATCTTTTACTGTTAACTTTGTTTGATAACCCCTAAGGTCTCAGTGGATACGATAAACCTTGGATACTCAATTTAAGGGAAAAAGTGCTACAACGTATACCGTGCTCTTGCGGTATATAAGTGGGTGCATAACTACGACCAACATGGCACGGGGCTGGGTTGAGACGGTTGAACCGATGGTTTTTATAACTATCCTGCCCCCGGCTGGGCTTGCTGGGCCTCAGCGGCGGCTGTGCCAGGCCACCACCCCCTCCACGCGCGCTCCCCCCACCTCCTCTGACAGGCCGAAAGGCCAACTAGGCCTCAACCCAGGTTTACTTAGCCCATGCGGCTAAAGCTTTGTATCAGGCTTTTTTTACACTAAAACCCTTTGGTTTTTCTGTTATTTTCAGCCTATTTAATTTTCAGTTTTAGTTTTAATTCTAGTGTTTTGTAATATAGTCAGTTTAGTCCCTGCACTTTATTGTAATTATGTGTAGTATTATCTAGTGTTGCAATTTAAATTTCTAGCTCATGTATTAGGCTTGAAAACTATTATTCCCCATGGTATGTCATATGTACATTTTCCTATGACATAATAAAGTGTTTACCATTGTTTACAATTCTCACAACCCCCTTGGACTAAAGTTCCCGAGGTGCTGATTAAATAGACACAAGGTAATACAACAACCGACCAAGTTCAAATTACATAGAAAAGTGTGTTATTTATTATATATCAGAGTTAAGTACATAAGTGTAGCAGAAATATTACAAAGATCAGTTTTCAAAACAGCGGAAGACAACATAATTATTCGTCTACAATGTACAACTCGATGACAACAACAACTCTGTGATAAATCCGAGCCCATATGGATTATCACCTAGCATCACACAACAGCAGTGGCTACTCAGTCTCCCAATGGGTAGACCATCCCTCTAGGATAGAAATATCCCAAGGAAGAACACCATAGGTAATTCATATGCATCAACATTATTACCTCAAACAAAATAAAACAATAACATGGCAAAGCCTGAGCTACAAAGCTCAACAAGTCTTACCCGACAAGTATTAAATCTAGACATGCATAGGCTCAGAGATGGATAAAAATAAATTTAGTGAACATTCTAGTATCTATAATAGTGTAAGGTAACTTGCATATAAAGATACAAAGTTCAACAAGCAATCTGAAATTTTAATTAAGTACAAAATAAATAAAGTTCAGATTTACTAAAACACCATATTCTTCATCCAAACATTTCATGTATTATTATTAGTGAGGTTTTTAAACTACGATGTGACATAGTGAACAAGCAATACTCATTACTGCGAGGGACAGCGATTGCAATCATTTTACACCAGCTAGAAAAATCCAAAATACACAACATACGCATCATTTAAGAACACGTATGACAACTTTTCGCAAAAATGTCATACAAGCCGGTCTGGGTCCAAAGTCCCGAGTGGGCAGCCATTCCACACTACTTCGGGAATCTGTCCACTCCTTACTAGATCACACGACCAAGAGTTGGGGGTACCATCCAACTCTGAGCCTATGCATGCATTCGGTACTGTTCAATTCTTGCTCAGCAGGACCGACAACGAACAGGTCCTAGATCAACACAGACAGGGCTACAGCCTTGCAAGCAATATCCTTTGAAGGCATATGATCTTTGCCCTTTCACCTATGGGGCCAGTCCATGTCTCAAATTTTAGTTGTTGACATAAATGGACTGCCACCTTGTGAGAGAAAAACCACCCCAGGTCTTTTGCCTTCACCCTTTCCAATAGAGACCCGTTTAGTCCAAATTTTAACATTCTTAATTTACCATATGACTATCATCATTTTACTAATATTACAATGTAAATCCTACAACTAAGCATAATAATTTCTCTATTAACCACATGTACCTATATACCACTTCTAAATAAAATAGGACATATCCAGGAAATGCAGGTGGGTTTTCATCCAAATCCTAAACTAAATGTACAAAAAACATATGCACATCTAGTAAATTAGTTACTGGAATTAAATGATATTAATACACAGAAATGTTCTGGGGCTTGCCTTGAACTTCCACTATGGAATTAGTACTGATGTTAGGATCTTCTAATGTAGAAAAATCCGAGGAATCCTTCTAAGAATCCTCCGTAGTAGAGTTAACGTTTCCTTTAACAACACCGATATGTCAATATGGAGAATGCATAGAAAATACAACAAAATGTGATGTACATGTCAATGAAAAAGATCAAATCAATTTAATCCTTAGCATGGTTCTAGAAGACATATGCTTCAGAGCTAGCAATCTTAAAATCAAAATTTCATAAAACAAATTTTCTATTATAGTTAAATAGGGTTATTTGGTCAAACAATGCAATTAATTATTTTAGTAACACTGAAGCATGCTACTGGACATGATTGACATTCTGATGATAAATATATGTATGATGATCAATTTCACCAGTTTTCACATTTATATATATTTTTTGTGAACAATGAGCAATTCATTAATAATGCATTTGACAAGGTTTATGACTAAATAAATTTTAGTGAAATTTGAATAGCAGATAAATTCCTATAAAACATCATGGTGATGCATCATACTCAACATGAATTTTGTGCATAAGTTCAAACCCTAAAAGTTTACAGAAATTACTTTAATGCATTTCTAAGCATTTCAAAGATTAAATCATATTTTATTTTATGTCTTGAAACTAGGGTCAAATAAATATATTCTGTACAAATCATGTCATGAAAAGTCTAAAACAATTTAACTTGTTATTTAATCATATCTACAACTAGGCATGTGAATTTATTAAGCTCTACACTAAATAAATCAAACATCAATAATTTATATGCAAATCATATGCAACAACAGATTCAGTGCATAAAGATCATGTTAAGGAAACCAACAAAATTTACTTTGTGATTTTAGGAGCTCTAAATCTCCAGATATGAATTTTACAAGGTTTAAGCATTTTCTGGATCTAAATTTCGAACTTCACTTTATTTACAGAATTGCCATTGGGTCATTTGAATCCTGTCGCCGGAGCAATTTCAAAGCTCGTCACCGGGTGTTGTGCTCACCGAAGCAGGACTTCGTGTTCACCATAACATAGAGCACACTAGGGCGAGTGCTCTGGCGGGATTCACGAAGAGGGGTGCTCACCGGAAATATGCTGACGTCGAGCGGCGACGGAACAGAGGGGGTCGGCGATGACGCCCCGTGACTATGAGAAGATCGGGAAGAAGGGGGGTGTAGTCGGAGAGCACCTGGAGATCACTGCAAAGCTTGGCATGGTCGTTGTCTCCTATGGCGGACATTGGCGGTGGAAGGGGAAAACTTAAACTGCGACGTCAACAAGACAAAAACCAACACCAGGTCATGTCAATGATGTGTGTCAAGGTTGTGTGCAGCAATGAGAAGAGGATTGAAACCACGAAGCTCACTAGAGGCGATGAATTTCAAGAAATCATGGTTCGATCGCCATGAACACAGAGTTCAGAGTTTTCTTCAAATTCTCGCTAACCAGAAAATAGATTGCGATGAGGTTATTTGATTTGGCTGGCAGTTTGACTCACGACGCTTTCATCTTAGTTTTGACTGAGAGGTTCCTTTGATTGATTTGATCTAAAAAGGAGCTGGAGCTACTGGCGGAAATGGTGGAGGAGCAGAGAAAGAAATGAGGCCGGGGAGCGAGCTCTGGAGGCGAAGTCATCAAGGAAGTGTTCGGAGAGGCCGAGGGAGAGACTGGCGATGAGTTTCGAGGCTGGGTTTTGGTCTCTGGGTCGACGGCCGGGAGGTGAGACACGGGCAAATTCGTGTCAACTCGCATGGTCGTCAGGTGCCAGCGAGAGAGAGAAGGAGAAGAGAGGAGAGACTGACAACTGGGTCCCACGGGCAGGTTTTAATCATTTTCCACAATTATCTCGGCCACTACTTCAAAAATAGAAATAACTTAACACCGAGCTCCAAATGGATTGAGAAAAAAATTGTACAAAAACTTTAAGTTTTGGACATCACAATATGACAGGTGTCCAGTTTGAAAATCAGTTGGTTTGAATATGCCAAATATTTGAATATGAATAGAATTTAAACTTCTAAGAATTAATTAGGGTATTTCCTCTTTAAATAAAATTATGAGAAAATTCCTAAAATTCTTCGATGGTCAACCCTGTCACATAAAGTTTTGATAGCACCAAGTTGTATGGAAAAAATTAAGATTGCTTCACAACTTAATCATACTTTGGTTTAAATTCAAATTCAAATAAATTTGAAATGTAGTCAAAATTTGATTTATGAGTTGCTAAACCAGATCTTGGTGCAATCATGTGATCAAAATAGTTTAGTGACACTAGGCGTCACAACAATTGAGATATTTATTAGTTCTTGCATGACCTAAAGTTTGAGTCACCTTATTAAGTACTTAATCCAAGCAGATTTGAACTATAAACACATCAACACTCAATATTTAATTTTTGCAATTGGGAATTTATTTTTTCTTACAAAATTCATTTAATTCACCTTATTCAGCACCTTAATCCAAGCAGAATTAAATGATACATACTATATTATATAAAACACTATTGAATTACATTGATTTATAATTCATCATATTCAATTCACCTTATTAAGTACCTAGTATTTAATCCAAGCAGAATTGAACATTGTCTCTCTTTATAGAGACCAATTCCTTGCAATATAAGGTTCATTCATCTTATTAAGTATCTAGTACTTAATCCAAGCAGAATTGAACCATGCAAAAGTTTCTATCGAATTTTTTTTCTCCATTGCTACAACACTACCATGATTATTTTAACTAATCTCTAGTTATTCCTTTGTAGGCGCAATGGCCTGTGAGTTCGAGGAACTCGCACTAGATGGCTACAACTACCCTACGTGGGCCCTAGATGTCAAGATTTGCTTGGCCTCAAAAGGGATTGTGGAAGCTTCAACTTCTCCTGAAAAAAAGGAAGGACTTCACAGACCAACACAAGTACCAAGCCTTATATATTATAAGGCATCGCATCTATGCTGGCCTCAAAGGTGAGTATGCATTGAAGGACAAACCTAGTGTTCTTTACACAACCCTCAAATCCAGGTATGAATAGAAAAAGGCAATTATATTGCTTGAAGCTCTTCATAAGTGGAATAATATTCACCTCCAGGATTTCAAATCCATAGGTGAATATAACCATTCTATTCATAAGATTTGTGCTAAGCTGCGGTTTTACAATGGAGAGACTAATGATGCAACCATGATAGCTAAAACTATCAACTCTATGCTGGCGTCAGACAGGATTTTGCAATAGTAATACCGTAAAAATGAATATACCATCTACTCTATGCTTATCCATGATTTACTTCAGGTGGAGAAACTTGATGAACTTACGATGAAGATTCATCGCCAGCGTCCTGTTGGCTCTGCTACTCTCCAAGAAGTTCATCATAGTGCATAGGGAAGAAGTTCAGTGGTCCAAAAGACCACGAAAAGAATCCCTTAGGTGGTAGATCTAAGCGAAAGTGCAATAACCTTAAGGGCAAGAAAAAGGTACAGGTTGAGGAAAAAGGTAGTTCCAAGGCACATGGTGACAACAAATGCCGCAAGTGCGTATGCATCAAGCATTCTACCAGGAAATGTCATACTCCTCGCCACTTGGTTGAGCTCTATCTAAAATCCCTAGGATGTTTTTGAATTAATTGAAGGATTGAATGTACTATGTTCAATCGGAATGCATGAGGAGTAAATGTAGGTACAAGAAGGAAAGTAGCTGTTGACATGAAAACATGCCATTAAACATGAACACGCCTTTGTGCAGAATCACAGAAACCAGTAACTCACGTCGGCCAGCCAAAACCGGTTAAACCGGTTTTTGAAACCAGTTAAACCAATTTTCATGGGTCGCCGTGAAAACCAAGAATCTCCCACCCTAGAGGGACCTCGTCAGGGTAGAAGCGCCTTCGGTTGCCCAAGCGTCGGTCAGGCCAGCTAGAGCGCCTTCACACGTCATCGAGTCGAGAGAAGAACATAATTAAGATTAGAAAAGTATGGTTTTGAGATAAAAAGTAAATAGACGAGTTTTTGTTTGATTGGGATACCCCCAATCGACCGTGGCCAGTTTATATTTATAGGGTGGAAGGTCTTGTCCCGCAAGTAATCAAGTTTACTTACCAATTCTGAGTCAAAATACAATATTTGGTTCGGGCTTGTAAGGACCGAAGGCCTACTGAGAGGGGGGGGGGGGGGGGGGGGGGGAGGAGTGAATCGGTAGCCGACCACAAATTTGAATACTTCAGTTTCACTCCTCTAAAACCTAACAATCATTGCAACCTAAACAATTCTAGTAGGCTAAGACCCTACACATGCTAGTGTTCATGATGCAAAGCAAAGTGCGGAAGCTAAACACACTAGCCTATGCAAGACACATGTCGCCCTACTCACTAGAGCACACAATTGCAGAATAGTAAAGAGAGGGTTGTTGGTGGTTTCTAGCTACCCATTTTATCTACCAAAAAGGGATGTTTTACGTCTTAATTTGGTGATTTTGACTAACAATTAACCCCATATTTGCATATATTTGTAGCTGTTCTATTTTGGATGTAATTGCAGAAAACATGTATAAAACAGGGCAATTATGGATAAGGAACCAAAGAGCAACAAGGATGGGTAAGATATAGAGCCGCACCGATCGGCATGGGCTAGATACAGAGCCGCGCCAATCGGCGCAGGAGGGTTAAGATGATGAAAAGCATAATTTGGTCCATGAACGAAGGCCCAGCCCAATACAAGTTGAAGTCGGTGGAGGTTGACCTAATCTCGCCTGAGTATAAAAGGAAGATATTTATCAAGAGCCAAGGGAGATAACAGGAGACGACAATCGTGATATACAGTTGTTAGAACTAGGGTTCTAGGATATTGGAGGCGATAGTTGGTCAACACCGATGAGAACCACCAGAAGAGAGGTCGCGCCGATCGGCGCGACGCTTGCGCCGATCGGCTCGTGCGTGTTCCAGTGCTATTTCTCATCCCGCTGCTATGTTTAGCGGGAGGATGAGTGAGTAGTCTTATATTCTCTTCTCTGGTATGGGGATCTGGTCATGTAACTCTAGGTATGCGTATGAGTATGAAAGATCGATGGACACATGACACAAGGTTTATACAGGTTCAGGCCTCCTTGTAGATAAAAACCCTACGTCATGTTTGGTGTTCTTGTATTGCTTGACGGCGCACTGGAATTAGGGTTCCAATACGTCTCTCTCTTTATCGAAGACCCCCTGCCCTCCTTATATACCCGAAGGGCAGCGGCTTACATGGTAATCTATCATTCGATTATAGGAGATTCCATCCTATCTGCTAACCTAACTTGCTGATTACTCAACATAAATATCTAAGTAAATATCTTCTGGGCCATACTCTTGAACACGTCATAGCCAGGCCCCTGGCCCACTCGGCCATATAACCGAGTGGTCAGGTATCCCGGGTACATATATCCCACACATACTTATTGATACTCCCTTGATGAATTTAATCTATGTGGTGAACTTAATTATGCATCTACTTCATTAGTGTATAGGCCAATACACTTCCGCCCATTGCATAGTGCAAGAAACCAGTGGGGAGCTAATAACCTCTGTAGTGATAACCGGGGCGAACGAAACCATCATGTCTTGTAGAATATTAGAATCATCATCCGAGTTGATAAGAATAAGGTTGCATGCCAGTGAACCAATCCTAAGGAGAGAATCCTTCATGATCCTGTTACATCTCCAACAACATTCATCCACCACTCTCTCACCGTCATCATTCACACCAACTCAACCGTTGCAATCTGTTAGTAAGCCTTTAATAGTAATAGTTTCGCTTGTTCCTTGTGGATTCGATAACCTTGGAATAATATGAGGGAAAAAGACCTACAACTGTACACCGTTCTCTTGCGGTATATAAGTGGGTGCGTAACTATGACCAACAAGCTCATTTTCTGGCACCGTTGCTGGGGAACAAGCCAGTTCTTTTACTATTATTATTTTACTAACATCTAATCCTCTCCTTTCTAGTTGTTTTTGTTTTGTGTTTTATGTGAATTTTCAGGATGAGTACGACACGACCTTCTCCAACGCTTAGGGAGCTGTCTTTTCCATCTCTAGACATGTTGGTGCCTCAATCCTCAGACGAGAAGGCCACGGCCCCCTCGTATGTGTTGAACCCCATTATCATTAGCATGGCTGAAGCAAACAAGTTCTTTGGAGCGAAGGAGGAGAATCCATATACTCACCTACAAGATTTTGAGGCACTTTGCCAAACATTCTATCATGAAGGAGTGCCTCAGAATCTTTACAGATGGCTGCTTTTCCCATTCTCTTTGGGAGGGAAAGCCAAAGAGTGGCACAAGGCAGCATCTCAAGATGCGAAAGGTAAGTGGAGTGAATTAGTTGGAAATTTTTGTCTCCACTATTTTCCTTTGCTAAAGGTGCAGAAGTTGAGAAGAGAAGTGGTGAACTTGTTACAAGAAGATGAAGAACCTCTCGTGAAAGCCTGGATGCATTTTCAAACATTGTTGAAACAAGGACCTGACCTTGGCATTGATGATAATATGTGTGCTCAAACTTTCTACATGGCCATAAATAAGGCATCGAGGATGCATTTGGATGGATCGGCCGGAGGAAGTTTTCTGAGATTGACAGCCAAGGCAGGGATAGAATTGATAGGTAAAATCGCTGAGAATGAAGCTTTGCACAAGCATTGGGAAGAATACCTGATGAGGACATCACCATGCTGGATACGCACACATCATGGTCTTCTCCAAGTTACAAGTCATCACCAACTCGGTCGCCGCGTTCGTCTCGAATTCAGCCGGCACCCCTACACAGTTTTGATGATATCTCCTACATCCGACGTCCAAACGAGGCACTCTTTGATGCGTTGGAAAGGGAACGACGACGCCGTCGTTTTGGTTCTGGTCCTAGCTCCAGAAAGGTCGTGAGTCATGCTATGTGACCATGACAAGATGTTGCGCCACCTATTTTGGGCCAACTTGGCCTTGTATCGTGTCGGGCCTTAAGTCCATGTTGTGGGCGCCCCCCTGGTCGCCCCCAACCCTAGGACGCCCCTAGATTTCTCATAAACTCAGTAGCTGCTGCCGGTTAGACTTGGGTTTTGTTTAGTTCAGTTTTCTTGAGAGAAACTTGATCGAATTATTGTAACTGTGGTGACAAGTCCTTTTATAGTAATTCAGGCCCCTGTTCTTGTTCTACACCACTGTGGCGATTAGTCCTTTCGTGATCAGAGCTTAAACTTATACTTCGTATTTTTCTTCATCCATATTTGCAATTTCAGATTGCTTGTTATCCTTTCTTGCTTGTGTTCTCGATTCGCTTGCAGGAACAATCAAGTTGCGCTTGGTGTAACGGTTGCGGGGTTGGATCGTGACTGACTCAAGCCGGCTCGTCGATACCGAGTCTCGATAATCGAATTTACCCTCTACCTCTCGGAAGATCGGGCCTAAACTACATCAATACCTAGAACCAAATCAGCAATGCCCAGAAGTTATGCAGAAGGAAGAGTCACTGGCTGAACAGATCTGTATGTCCGAGAGTAGAGCAATGAGTACTCCAAAGCATAAATTTGAAGAGATAGAGCCTGTTAGACCCACCTCTATGGATCTGATGTGCGCACCGATCGGCACAGTTGCAACAACAGGGGAACTGATCGCCCTGACGACTCTGTCAAGTTGCAAGAAATATACCAAGATAGAAGCTGCAATTCTGGACAGCCACCTGAAGAAATTTGAAGGTAACTTTGCTAAACCAAAGGGGGATAGGACATTGGCAAATGCTAATCCACTTGACGAATTTGAGCTGATGGACTGAGTTCCTATTGATTTTTCGCAAGAGCTGCTCAATATGAGAAGATCCTTCAGCCTGCAAGATGCTTTCGAAGTCGAAATTGAGTGTAACTTCCCGAGTAATCGCCTTAAGTCGAAAGTTTTTGATCAAGAGATTATTAGGAGAGTTTTAGGGAAGCTTTATAAAGATGATATAGAGCTTGATGGAACAGAGGTGAAACAAGCAAACAGATTACTGGATAGTTGCTTTGAGCCATCCCCCTACGAAGGATTGTGTGGCGTGTATGTTGTAGGTGTCACTGATGAAGAAGAAGAAGAATCGTACATACCATGCGAGATATCAGGGAAGAAATTTCTGAAGGCTTTGTGTGACTTTGGTTCCCGTGTCAGCTTGATGACTTATGATGCATTTATAAGCATGCCTTATGGAACTCAACAGCAGTTGGTAGGGACTGAACTTGAGCTCATCATGGCGGATGGAAGGAAGACCAAGGCACTGGGGTGATCAAAAATATTGAAATAAAGATCAGCTCGAAAACAATACCGGTGGATTTCTTCGTTCTAAGTAATGAAGAAACGGGAGTTGAAGACATCATTCTAGGAAGGCCATTCTTGAGATTAGTACAAGCTGTTCTGGATGCTGGGAAATGTCAAATTACACTACACTTGGGAGGTGAAGAAGTGTAATTTCAATTTAATGATCCGTCTCATCAAGAATTCTACCCAGAGGAGGATGAGAAGATAGGGATGGATACGAGAGACCCACTTGACCACCTCATGCGCGGCACTGACAAGGATACTGCCAGCGCCGATCGGCGCGATGCTTGCGCCGATCAGCTTGACCAGGAAAATCCTTATTTTGAACCTCTGGGTGAGCTGGATCCAGATGAAGCACCAGAAGTGGAGCAGAAGGAACTTCCAAAGGAGCTGCGGTATGAATATCTAAGGAAAAATAAGACATATCCGGTTATCATGAACAATGCCCTGATGAAGGAAGAAACAGAGAAGCTGCTTACTATACTAGAAAAGTATAAGAAAGCTACTGGTTACACATTCGATGACATCAAGGGAATCAGCCCAGCATTCTGCACCCACAAGATTAACTTGGAAGGGAATGCTAAACCAGTGGTTGAAGGGATGCGAAGGTTGAAGGAATCAATGAAGCCAGTGGTTAAAAAGAAGATCTTGAAGCTGCTTAATGCAGGTATGATCTACCCTGTTGCTGATAGTGAATGGGTTAGTCCAGTACATTGTGTGCCAAAGAAAGGAGGGTTGACAGTAGTGCCTAATGAGAACAATGAGTTGATCCCTCAAAGGACTGTAACTGGATGGAGAATGTGCGTAGATTACAGAAGTTTGAATAAGGTGACGAAGAAAGATCTCTATCCTCTTCCATTCATTGACGAGATGCTTGAAAGGCTAGCGAAGAATTCATACTTTTGTTATTTGGATGGGTATAATGGTTTCTTTCAAATACTGGTAAGACCAGAGGATCAGCAGAAAACTTCTTTTACTTGCCCTTTTGGGACATATGCATATAGAAGGATGCCATTTGGTCTTTGCAATGCGCCTGCCACATTTCAAAGATGCATGAATGCAATATTCGCTGAATTCATAGAAGACATTATGGAGGTATTTATGGATGACTTCTCTGTTCATGGTGCTGATTTTGATAGTTGTTTGGAGAATTTGGAGAAGGTTTTGAAAAGATTTGTTGAATGTGACTTAGTTCTCAATTGGGAGAAGTGCCATTTCATGGTAACAGAAGGAATAGTACTTGGTCATGTTATATTTAATAGAGGGATAGAGGTTGATAAAGCAAAGGTATCTACAGTCGAGAAACTTCCTCCCCCTACTGATCTTACTACTTTGAGGAGTTTTCTTGGACATGCCAACTTCTATCACAGATTTGTTAAGGATTATTCAAAGATCGCTAAGCCCTTGACAGAATTGTTAAAGCAAGATACAGAATTTGTCATGGATGATGAAAGACTCTTTGCTTTCAGAAGATTAAAAGAAGCTCTATGTTCTGCACCCATTATGCAGCCACCTGATTGGAGTTTACCTTTTGAAATTATGTGTGATGCAAGTGACTATGCAGTTGGAGCTGTTCTTGGACAACGAAAGGAAGGTAAAGTGCATGCTATTTACTATGCTAGCAAAAGTTTGAATGAAGCTCAGATCAATTATACAACCACTGAGAAAGAGATGTTAGCTGTTATATTTGCTTTTGAGAAGTTTAGATCCTACATTCTAAATTCTAAGGTGATTGTATATACCGATCATGCTGCTATAAGATACTTGGTTTTAAAGAAAGAGTCTAGGCCTCGGTAAATGCAATGGGTACTGATGCTGCAAGAATTTGATTTGGAGACAAGAGATAAGAAAGGAGTGGAAAATCCTGTAGTAGACCATTTGTCTCGTCTTGAGTCATCATCAACTGAGCCAATAAAAGATGAAATACAACAAGAGCAGCTGTTCGCTGCATTTGATCGTAGAGAGAGTTGGATGACAAATATTATCAAAGGTTTTCAAGGGACAAACTGATATGATGAACAAAAATACAAAGAAAAGAGTTAGGAGTGAAATGAGAAAATTCATATGGGCCAACCCATACTTTTATAGGTATTGTTAGGATGGAGCAGTGCGAAGATGTGTACCCAGAGAAGAAAGAGCGAGCATTTTGGCAAAATATCATTCTTCGGATTACGAGGGACATTACGGCTACTTCAGAACACAGGCAAAAGTTTGGGCAAGTGGTTTCTATTGGCCTACTATGCATGACGATGCAAAAAGGTACGTTGCAACATGCACTCAATGCCAACGAATAGGGAATGTTAACAGTAGGAATGCAATGCCTCTTAAGTATAATCTTCAAGTTGATATCTTTGATGTATGGGGCATGGATTTTATGGGACCATTTGTGAATTCTCATGGTTGTGAGTATATATTGGTTGCCGTTGATTATGTCTCCAAGTGGGTCGAAGCAATGGCATGCCAGTCCAATACTACAAGGGAATCAAGGAGTATACTTCAGGAGCAAGTTTTCCCTAGGTATGGAGTACCAAGGATAATAATTACAGATGGAGGATCCCATTTTATAGGAGGAGAATTTACTAGGTTTTTAGCTAAATCTGGGGTTGAACACAGAATTGGAACAGCTTATCATCCTCAGACAAATGGATAAGCAGAAATGTCGAATAAGCAATTAAAGGGGATTCTGCAGAAGATAGTTACAAAAGAAGGAAAGGATTGGGCTACAAAGCTTAGTGGAGCATTATGGGCATATAAGACGGCATTCAAGACACCAATTGGTATGACACCATATCAATTTGTCTATGGGAAGTCATGTCACCTACCGGTGGAGTTGGAACATAAGGCTTATTGGGCTATAAAGGAAATGAATTTGGATCTTGATGCCGCCGGTATGAAAAGGAAGATTCAAATAAGCGAATTAGAAGAGGTGCAATTGCGTGCATATGAAAATGCGGCAATATATAAGGAAAGGACAAAGAAGTGGTATTATAAGAAGCTTTTGAAGAAGGAATTCAAGGAAGGAGATCGGGTACTCCTATTTAATTCGTGATTCAGATTATTTGTTAAAGGCAAACTGCGACGTAAATGGGAAGGATCTTATCTTGTGAACATGGTGTTACCTTCGGGAGTTGTAATCATAATGGATGGCAAGAGGAATAAGTACACGGTGAATGGACAACGTCTAAAGGTATATCTAGAACCCGACACTTTTGAATTAAATCTTTTGATGTGTACTTCACTACTTAGTGCCCTGTGTGGTCGAGCTTAACAACTTAAAACAAAAACCCTATATGTGTTTTTGATTTTCATGATTTTTCTGTTTTTGATTGGGTAAATTAGTGTACCGCGCCGATCGGCGCAGCAGAGTCTTTTTGGTTTTTGAGTTGGTTTTGGACCTTGCCATATTAAGACTCGTTGAATACCGAAAATAAGAGATAGAGTCCTAGTCCAATTGGAAATTAAAGGATATAAATATGAGAGAGCAGCAACCCCATGGATCAACTCACATTACATAGTCACCAGAACAAATCCCTAAGAGCAGAAGCAATGGAAGGCGGCGCATCGGGAAGCAATCGAGGCGGCGCCGATCGGCGCGACTCTGGCGCTGATTGGCTTGGTGACAAATTTCTGCAGCTCTCTGAAATTTGGTCCTGGGACAAAATTGACAAAGTGTTGACACCAACATGAGATGATCCAGTGGTCTAATCAGATCTGTGGAAGAAGTTCATGAAGAAGAGCGAAGATGACGCATGGAACGCCGACAAGGCAAAGATGGACAATGAACTTCGCCAGATTATGAGGAGAGTTTTGGTGCGCAAAGGAAAACCTATAGGACCTATTGGAAGTGAAGCCATTTCTCAAAGGTACACCATGGAAGGTCTTCTTGATCTTGCTAAGCCTTTATCATATGGAGATTTCTTGTCTTTTGAATGATTATTGACTAAGAAAGACAAAGAGGAACTAGATGAAGAGAGCGCTCTCACAATCCATAAGTGTCGGCTTTATAGCGAACATGATATTGTCGCCAAGTATGAACTCAAGCTGCAAGAGGAAGCCGAAGAAACCATGTATCAGTTGGATGTGGAAAAAGATCTTCAAGCTAGACTGGATTAAGCCTCTCCCAGGGTTCTTACCGGTTGGAAGGGTTTTCAAGGAAACGAGATTCATAGGGACAGTTGCATCGAAGGTTGCAAGTTTTTCTTTTGTGCTAAAGATCTTCAACATAAGGTTGAACTCCAATTGGCAGAAGATCCAACCTTCATACCCAGAAAGGTTGTATATGATGATGGCTATCGCACAGTTCCTAGAGGGAAGATGCCTAAGGAAATTAATGATGAAATTTTACGAAGGCAGTAGAACAAGGCGATTCGTGACCGTAATCTAGAACAATTGGCAGAATGTATGAAGGAAGCTGCCAGCTGCGTCGATCGGCACAACACTGGAGCCGATCGGCGCGGAGCCGATCAACACGACAATGGAGCCGATCGGCACGAATTAAAGATGGCTGAATTTATTGATCTGACGGCTTTGCCAAGTAAAGACGAAGAGCCTGCTACAAAAAAGTGCAAGATGACACCAGAGGTTCGTGGATCTGCTAGGCTATCGGGTAAGCCAATTCGAAGGTACTTTGAGTGGGATAGCGATTTTGATACATCATATTATGTGGAGACTTTGGAAAGTGGTGATCCTAGTGTGCTTGGAGATCCTAATGATGATCTTGACATGTAAAGAAGCTCTGGTAGTCCAAAGTTTGAGAATTGGGGAACACCTGCAAAATGTAACAATGATAGGGCAGCAGGAACTTCAACAAGAGTTAATGGTAATGCAGAGGGAAGTGGAGGCAGTCGCAGTGATGAAAGAACACCACCGCGCCGATCGGCTCAGTCATTGCGCCGATCTGCTCAGAGGAGTTTGAACAGTGTCTCTCCCTACAGTGTTGAAAATCATAGTCTGCAACTACCAGTTTGCTGTCCTATCTACCGAAGGAATATTGAGAGGTTCTATCTAGACAGGGATCGTGCCTATAGGCATCAAAGGGATGTGGATCAGAGAATCCATGATGCAATCGGGATGAATGAAGCAGACTACACTTTTCTCATAAGAAACATAAGACGGATTTTCTGAGTCTTGAATAGGCATGGTCTGCGTGATTAGTGTGTTGAGTTTCTTCTCTTGCAATGAGGACATTGCAAAATTTGAGTGTGGCGGAAGGGATTCCATTAGTCATGGTCTTTAAGTGTTTTCAAGTTTAGTTTTTGCTTGTTTTTCTTATTAAGTGTTTATTTAAGTTTGTGTGTGCTCAAGAGAGTCATGAGTAATGTTGAGAGTTACTTTAAAATTCTTTATGTAGTTTGAATCATTGCATTGTCTTTAATATAGTTAGTGTCGATTGTCAAATTGAAAGTGCCCCATATTATTTATCTTATCTTTTTGATGATTGATCGGTTGATTACTTGAATTAGTTGGTTACCACTCAACTTTTGAGCTTTGTATTTGTGAAAACTTCTTTTGACTCATCAGAAGCTAAAGCAAAAGCAAGGTCTAATATGCCTACATAAGCCAAGTGAATGAGAGCAAGCTACACTTTTGAACTAATTGAATTGTAAGTAACTTTGTCAACTCTTTGCTCATGATTTCGACCAAATTAGGAAAGGATGATCTATTTGTTTACCTCTGTATTTCTAGCCATTCTTATCCATTTAAATTCCTTGCTACCATGAAACCCATACGTCTTTGCTTCTCCCTCCTCCTTGATACAACCTAAATTTAGAAAACTTTTGCTGCTGGTGCAAGATAGAAATTGCTGATCATATCAGGAATAGAATAAAGAGAAAGAAAAAGGAAGAAAAGAAAAAAAATATAGACTGCATCGACTGGCACAGCTATTGCGCCAATCGGCGTAGATACAAAAAAAAGAAAGAAAAGAAGAAAAAAAAGAGACAAAGAGAAAAATATTCCCTAAGATGCAGCAAGGTTATCAAAGAAAGCGGCTTTCTGATTATCTCTATTCATTTGCCATTATTCTTATTGAAATATTTTTCTTTAGATCTCCTATGTTCTTCTTCTCCGTCATTAAAATTTCTTTTTCTAGAAAATCCTTTCTTAGTGGGCATGATTGAGCACATTGTTGACATGGCTAACTTTATGGTTTAATTAGTTATATAGCCCTCCAAGATCCATACACAATCATTGATTAGATAGGAGAGGGAAGGAAATACACTTGAGAGACATAGAGAAGACCGAATGCATGATGTTGATGCTAAGGATGAGTTGAAGAAAACTAAAATAGTTTTTGAAAAGGTTTTATGGTAATTTGATTAAATTCAAGTATGAAGTACCGATTGGTTCAAATGAGGGTGAGAGAAAATCTTTGTGGAGGCAAGTAAAATTATAATTGATATTGATTGAATGAGAGATGATGTGAAGATTCTTGCTACATATTTTATTTTGTATTGCTCGAGGACTAGCAATGATTTGAGTGTGGGGGAACTGTTGGTGGTTTCTAGCTACCCATTTTATCTACCAAAAAGGGATGTTTTACGTCTTAATTTGGTGATTTTGACTAACAATTAACCCCATATTTGCATATATTTGTAGTTGTTTTGTTTTAGATGTAATTGCAGAAAACAGGTATAAAACAAGGCAGTTATGGATAAGGAATCAAAGAGCAACAAGGATGGGCCAGATACAGAGCTGCGCCGATCGGTGCGGGCCTATGTCGATCGGCGCAGGAGGGTAAAGACGATGAAAAACAAAATTCAGTCCAAGGACAAAGGCCCAGCCCAATACAAGTCGAAGTCGATGGAGGTTAACCTAATCTCGCCTGAGTATAAAGGGAAGATATTTATCAAGAGCCAAGGGAGATAACGGGAGACGGCAATCGCGATATCCAGTTGTTAGAACTAGGGTTCCAGGATATTGGCGGTGATAGTTGGTCAACACCGACAAGAACCACCAGAAGGGAGGTCGCGCCGATTGGCGTGATGCTTGCCCCGATCGGCTTGTGCGCATTCCAGCGCTATTTCTTATCCCTCTGCTATGTTTAGCGGGAGGATGAGTGAGTAGTCTCATATTCTCTTGTCTGGTGTGGGGATCTGGTCATGTAACTCTCATACTTATTGATACTCTCTTGATGAATTTAATCTATGTGGTGAACTTAATTGTGCATCTACTTCGTTAGTGTATAGGCCAATACACTTCCACCCATTGCATAGTGCAAGAAACCAGTGGGGAGCTAATAACCTCTCTAGTGACAACCGGGGCGAACGAAACCACCATGTCTTGTAGAATATTAGAATCATCATCTGAGTTGATAAGAATAAGGTTGAATGTCAGTGAACCAATCATAAGGAGAGAATCCTTCATTATCCTGTTACATCTCCAACAACATTCATCCACCACTCTCTCACCGTCATCATTCACACCAACTCAACCATTGCAATCTGTTAGTAAGCCTTTAATAGTAATAGTTCCGCTCATTCCTTGTGGATTTGATAACCTTGGAATACTCTGAGGGAAAAACAGATATAATTGTACACTGTCCTCTTGCGGTATATAAGTGGGTGCGTAACTACGACCAACAAGGGTCAAGGAATGCTCATGATTTTTTCCCGAGGTCTCGGAAGGATGGCGCCTTCACCTACTCCTCATTGGACCACTCCCGCCGGAGTCCCGGTCCCTCTCGCCACCAAGTGGAGTTCTCGCTCACGAGCCCGCAGTCACTCCCGGAGTGAAGACACGGTGCGCGTCACCGTTGCCACCAAGGCACAAGCTCGCCTCCCTCGAAAACTTGCCGGACTCCCCGAGCCAACACAGGCACTCAGTATTGATGCCCCTTCCAACAGTGGGCTCAAACCGTGTACAAACGTGTGACGGCCTTCACATCCAATCACAATAGGCTCGATCACCAACACCTAACCAGTCTAGGTCTCACCATAGACCAAGAGTAAAAACCTAGATCACACCCTCAAGGACACCCTAGCCTTAGATGTGCAACATCACTCCGTTATACTCTCACTAGCACTCACAAGATATCCAATATCTTCTCCTAGTGCTCTCCTCTTTTCCTCTTGGGCCTTACCAAATGCTCTCAGGTATTCCACTGGCCAAGAGAGGTCACAAAGACCCCAGCAACAAAGTCACATAGGCTCCTAATCTCAAATTATCCATTGCTCCACGAAATCAGCTTTCTGGGCCTCCAGACCGGACTGTCCGGTCACTGCCTGACCAGACCGTCTTGTCACTACAAACCTGAGCACCGACGGCTCTGCCCACTGCTAAACTTATACTGACCGGACCGTACGGTCAGTTGACCGGACCGTCCGGTCCGTTTCACTCTCTAGTCCAGAAACATTTCGACGCCGGCTTCCTCGCTGCTCATGTCGAACCTCTACTAACTGGACCGTCCGGTCACTAGAGCATCCTAGACTTGGCAGTTTCCTCGCTGCCCGGTGTAACCTCCGGACAAAACCACATAGTGGCCATCAGTCTAGTCACCTCTGACCCCTCTGTCTGGTCTCTATGTCTAGAAGCTGAAACTTGATGTCCTCACTTGACGTTCTTTCCTGGCTTCTCCGAACAGCTCCTTGGATTCTCTACTGTCACCTAGTGCCTGTGATTTCACCGAGCAACCTTGCACATCACCGACTAGACATGACCTAAGAGATTGACCTAGACCTCCTTGATAGTCTAGTTTTTCCTATGGACTCAAAGCCCTAACAACTAGACAAGTGTTTCCATCACTTGCTCCATAGCTTGTTCTTCGTTTTGATCCATCTTTATCAACCCTTGGACTCCATCAAGCTCATCAAGTCTCCATGCTTGTGGTCATTATCATCAATTGCCAAGGCAACCATCATCCATATGATTTGTAGTAGAGTTTAATGAAGGTTTCTACATAGACAACACTCGTGTAGATATTAGCCCACAATATCATAGTTGTCATCTATCACCAAAACATTCATACCTTGGGGATTCCATCATCAATGGTCACGAAGCTTACAATCTCCCCCTTTTTGGTGATTGATGACAACCACTACTTAATCATAAATTTAACAGAAAAACAACAGGGCTAAAAGAGCTACACTATGATCGAGAGGAACCTTAAAAGCATAAAGAGAGAAACGCACAAGGTGATAATGCATGCAGGTCATGGCAATGTATTAAAGGAAAGCATAAAGACATGCAATGCAAGGCATGAATGATGAAATGCAATAGGTTAGCATGGCAATGCATAAGAAATAAGAGCAAGCATTCATCATCATGGCATCATATATAGGCAAACAAGGTAAATAAAGAAAGACAAGCACTGCGTATGAAAATAAACCAAGTGAGATCAAGATGAGTCAAACACAATTGAATGAAAACCATGACTCATCAAAATCCACGAGCATCTCAATAAATCCATCAAAATAACATCCAAATGTATCTAACTCCCAAAGCCAATGTACACGTACACTCCCCCTAGATACATGCTACTCTCTCGATCATGCAGGATCACACTCCCACTCCCCCTAGACTTAGGACTACCTCTCCCCCTTTGGCAACAAGCACCAAAAAGCGGGAAAAGAGAACATCTATGCGCTCATGGTCGAAGGAGGTGGTGCAGCGACGTCCTCTGCGGGCTCTGCTCTAGGTTGCTCCTGTGTTGTGTCCTACTGTGCTCCCTGAGTCTATGCCGCCTGAGCATCCAGCTGCTCAAAGAAGTCAAGGTCCATGGGTGACTCAGACCCTCTATCCTGTGCTGCTGGAGTGACTGTGGCAGTCTCCTGAGCTGAAGTCTGGAGCAGGATGAGATCTGCCACGTCCTGCTGAGAGAAACCTCCATAGACAAGATCCTCTGCTTCTGAGGTGTGAGCGTTCTGACTGTAGCAGTAGGAAGGAGAGCTGTAGCTGTAGCTGACTCTAGGGCTGGCTAGGAGTGTACACGGATAGTGTGCACAATGTCTGAAAACAGACTCCTGACCGGTACATTCTGGGAGGTGGAGGGTCCTGCCATCTGTGAAGTCAAAGAATGAGAAGGTGAGACGAACAACGCAGACACAGAGAAAGCTGACACGGGGGAGAACTGAGCTGAAGGATGTGTCTGTCCTGCGCCCCATATCGGTAGAACCCCTGAGAGAGACAACCCACTCGACTGAGCTGTCATCAAGGTAGTGAAGGGTCCTGGCTGAGTCGGCAGCTGCTGGTACTGTGGAAGTGTTGAGGGCCATGATGTTGGTCGTAGTTATGCACCCTCTTATATACCGCAAGAGGATAGTGTACAGTTGTAGCTCTTTTTCCCTCAGAGTATTCCAAGGTTATCGAATCCACAAGGAACGAGCGGAACTATTACTATTAAAGGCTTACTAACAGATTGCAATGGTTGAGTTGGTGTGAATGATGACGGTGAGAGAGTGGTGGATGAATGTTATTGGAGATGTAACAGGATAATGAAGGATTCTCTCCTTAGGATTGGTTCACTAGCATGCAACCTTATTCTTATCAACTCGGATGGTTCACTAGCATGCAACCGTTCGAAGCACTCTATGGTCGCAGTTGTAGAACGCCATTGAATTGGTCTGAATCGGGAGAAAGAGTAACATTTGGCCCTGATCTCGTAAAGGATGCCGAGGAGAAAGTTCGTGTCATTCAAGCAAACCTTAAGGCTGCCAAATGCCGACAAAAGAAGTATGCAAACAGATGACGTAGACCACTGTACTTCAATAAGGGTGACTACGTCTATCTCCGAGTGTCCCCTATGAAGGGTATCCAACGGTTTGGAATCAAAGGAAAGTTAGCTCCCCATTTTATTGGACCATTCCAAATCCTGGAGAGACGAGGAAACGTTGCCTACAAGCTCGAGTTACCAGCTAACCTGTCTGGAGTGCACCACACCTTCCATGTTTCCCAGTTGAAACAATGTCTCAATCCATCCATTGACAAAGTACTAGAAGATTACAACCAACTGCAGCCAGACCTCACCTACTCCGAGCAACCAATAAGGATCCTCGACGAGAAGGAGCGCACAACTCGTAAAAGAACACTCAAATTCTATAAAGTTCAATGGTGTAATCACTCGGAAGACGAGTCCACTTGGGAATCTGAAGAATTTCTAAGTACTCACTACCCGGAATTTTGGTCGTCACATACAGGTATATTTTGACCACTGTACTTCCCCCTAGTTTGCCTTGTCCATAATCTCGGGACGAGATTTCTTTAAGGAGGGAGGGCTGTGACACCCCAGGTGTCCCATTCCAATTAACAAGCATAAGGAGCACAAGGATATGAGTAATGATGGCATGAAATAGGAAAAAGCCTCCCTAAAATTTGGAATTAATTCTAGGAAAAACAAAAACCCTACAACCAAATTATGAAGCAATTTAAAAATTTTCTATATAACATATATCAATAAAATTCATAATCAGAATGGTAATAATAAAATAGAATTTTATGAATTTATTGAGCATTTTATCTAAATTGCAAAAGCCACAATTGATTAATCAATGTTCAAGTATCTATTTAAGGCAATTATTAAATACTAAACATATTTTTATGGAAATCACAAATAAAATTCACCACAGTGTTCTCCACTATTTAAATAGTCAACTCACCAAGTTTCACAATGTTTGGGAATTTCTAGCTATTTTATTTCGATTTCCCAAAATCCAGCATTGACCAAGGACCTTTTTGCGAAGAATCTGAAAGTTTGAGGGGTTCAGAGGAAAATCCTTTCTCCTTCTTCCTCCATTGGCCAGCGAAGCTCCCCCGCCGATTCTCTCTCTGTCGACGCCGGCGCACCGAACGGACGGCCATCACTCCAGCCTCGAGACCGAGCGCGCGCTACAGCGCCCCCCTGCCACTGCCCTGCCGCCCGAGCCCGGCCAACGGCCTTCTTCCTTCCCCTCTCCTCTGCACGCCATCGACATGACCATTGCCGCTCGGCCACCCTGCTCCCGACCGTTCCCATCACTCCGACCAAACGCAAACCGATGCGTTGACCCTTGCACCACCACGTGACACCCTCCGAGCACTCTCATTTCAACTCCCTGCACTCTGGTCCCCACTCTCTCCTTCTCATTCCTCCACCATTCCGCCATTTCGGAGCTCCAGTGCCAGCTCGAGCCCTGCTTCCCCCTTTGCCTCCCAACCCGATTTAAAGACACACACGCAGCGCATTCTCCCTGTGCGACTCTCCCTTACCACCATTCCCCTCCACTTCGTGAGCATCGCTAGTAATTCGAGTTTTTCCCCTTGGAACCTATCCGGTGATCCCCACTGCCGCCGCTCAAAATTTACCAAGCACCGTAAGCCTCCTGATCCGGTTCTTGCACATCCAGGTGCGCTCACCCCTCGACGATTTTCCTGACCCCTAGCGCAGTGTTTGATCGCTTCTTTACGCGCAGAGACGATTTTTCCCCGGACTCTACCATCGCCGCCGTTCGCCGAGGCCACCTCGTCGACGAGCTACTAGTTCCGGCCCGAGTCCATGACGACATCATCAACGCCGGTGTTCTCCGCCTTCTGCTGGTGCTCTACGTGAAGACGGCGACCGATTTGCTGCCCCCTACCAGAAACGCGACGCCGCCAAAGATCAGAGTTCCGCTGCCACTCGACGTCGACCCTCTCCGGTGAGCCTCTGTCCTCGCCAACCCTCTAGACGCGTTCACCTCGACGTGCGTGATAGAAAAATGCTTCCGCGGCGAGTTTCCCTCGCGTGTGCTTGCCAGCGGCGAGCTTGACCGCTCTCCGGCGAGCTCCGGCGCCGCTGACCCGCCGTCCGACTGGCGCCTACTGGCAGCCGAGCTGGAGCCGACGTGGCGTTGACGTGTCTGCTGACCTGGCCCGACGTGGCAACGTTTTAATAGATAAATGCCAAGAAAATTCCAGAAAACCATTAAGACTTCAAAAATTCATAGTAAATCGATTTCAAACCCAAATCGGCCCAAACAAATTTTGCTGGGTTCATCTTTTAGAGCTCTATTTTAGTAAAATGATAAATCATAGTCTTTGTACATGTATTTTTATTAATTCATTTAATTGCTTAAACACTAGTTAATTCTCTAGAAATTCTAGGAATAAAATTAAATCCTGATTTTTGGCATGCTCAATAAACATATGATTATCTACCACCACAAAGTTTGGTTTGGTAAAATATGGATTATTTTAGGCTCTAGAATTATTTAGTGTATTTGCTTAGATTAATCCTAGTAATTATTCTGTAAATAAATTGCCCCTACCACTTGACACAAAAATCACTCATATAGCTCTCTGTACACAGTAAATCACACATGTCTTGAAACTTAAATTTATTTTACTAATTAATTTAAATGCCCATATCACTCAGTTACTTTATTTAAATACATAAGGAATATATATACCTAAAATCCTAAATAACAACCTTACTTCCCTGAAGCATATGTCTTCTAGAACATATTAAGAAATCGATTATCATATTACAACACGACACTACGCATCCATCATATCATTGCATGTGACGGTGTCACGAACATACCGTAAAACATCTTCTGTCGTATAGGTAACGACAACCAGAGCCGTGGTCCATGATAATACAACATTTAAATAGTATTTTCGAAAACTACGACGTTTATGAGTGAGGATACGTTAGTATTGCCCATATAGATATTAGGGTGGTGACAAAGCTAACATGGGTTATGTTTGTTTAAATATTGCATCTACGGCTTCTTCAAATGAAGGTACGTGCGTGCTTAACCGACACGCGTGATATTGGTGTCTGTGCTCGCAGACGGATACGAGACACTGTTGGCTCGTGACTTATCACGGGGCGATCCTTTTTCCATGGATCGTTACTAGTAGAAATGTGCTTCTTTTCATAGTTTCTTTTGAATTTGATGTATTGTTTCTGCAATGGATCTTCTGCAGGTACACTAACGGCGTTAGTATAACTTTTAGCTTGACTTACGTGATGAGTGCGGGTCGTCACCAAATATCCGTGCCGCTAAGTATCGGCAATTCATGTGTTTAGTTGTGAGGAACGATAGACTAATTAAATAAAACTTCTTGCATCATGCATTCCTTATGTAACTAAACTAAAATTTGGTTCTCTTCTTGCCCACCCACCTCTGAATAAAAATTTTTAAGTATGATAAGTATAAAAATTTTGAGCTACAAATCCAATGGTCAAGATAACAAGAATCTGTCCCGTCTTAGTCGTCAACTTCAAAAATTCATAACTAATAAAATACTTAACGAAATAAGGCATATAAATGCTTCTCAGAAAGATCTCAACACCCTCTATCACCAGAAATCGAAATTTAATTTTGAGTATAACAGTAACAACCTCAGAAATAGAGAACACGTGAGATCTGTTAACTTGCTGTTTTCAGCATAACCCTGAACTTGAAAATTTCATAACTGGAGTTGTACTTCGAATTAAAAGGTGTATGAACCCAATATGGAAAGCCCTAGAAGTCTATTTTCATCTCCAATAGGTTTCACCACTGAATTATTTTTCTCCTGTCCAGTAGAGTAGAAACAGTAAGCCCTATCATCCAGAAGCAGAACCTGCCAACCTGAACTTATGAAATTCATAGGATCAGTTTTACTTGGAATTTTTGGGAGTATGAGTACAATCTGGAAAGCTATGAAAGTCTACCGTAACATAGTGCCAAGTCCCAGTTCTGAAGGTTTCATTTGCTAGTCAAAAACACTCGCTTTTTTTTGACAGATGGACAGTCAAGAATGAAACCGCAATAAGAATCGTTACCGTATTATTGCCCCTTGAGACTGGAAAATGTTAAACTAAAACTTGTTTCCGTATTTACAGCACCTTATATGATATGCATTCCTCATTGTGGAACACTATACTCACCATTGGGTTGTTGTTCCAGATGGGTGATCACGGTTTTGAGGAGTTTACGCACGACGGGTGGCGCTACATCACCGGTCTCCACCACCGTGGCTTTCTTACACTTTTGTGGGATTTGCTCTGCTTGCTGGGCTACGACGAGTCGCCCTCCTACAAGGGCCATGAGGTCCACCATCACGGTGTGACTCTTGCAGAGGTGCACATCAGCGTGCCCACTCACCTGCGCAACCTCGGCATGGCGGGGATAGAGAGCATGGCGACTTGTGGGAGCCTTCGTGAGGGCTTGGAGAGAGTCACCCATAGGGCTCTCACCCACTTCTGCGGGCGCCACACGGCAGCACTCTCTGGGACTCCGTTTGAGATGATCCCGATTTGGCACCAGGCCAACCCGGTCTGGCAGAGGCGCGTGAGGCGCATCGCCCGCAATAACTACTCGACGTATCACGCGGGGTACCACCGTGTGTCCCACTACTCCGAGTACCTCCTCAACTTGGATGAGGAGGCTAGCAGCCACAGCGGGATCCTACTGGCTAACGCTGAGCAGGTCTAGACACAGAGGAACGACCTGCAGACACAGGTGGACACACAACAGAGGGAGGTTCAGCGGTTGACCGCTGCTCTTGAGGCGAGTGAGACTCGCGTTACTGAGCTCACTGGACAGTGCAACACTCTCGCGCAGGAGGTCGATAGACGTGGCACGATTATGCAGCAGCGTGCCAACCACAACGAGCACCTACAACATCAGTTGACGGCTGCACAGCACGAGATGGAGCTTATGGGAGAGGACTTGGAGATCCTGGCTCACGAGAACCAGGGTCTGCAAGAGCAGCTAGAGGCGGCTCTAGCACCTCAGGCAGCACCAGAGGAGGAGGAGCCGCAGGAGGATATGGACGAGGAGTCTGATGTAGACTATGAGGCACCAATTGGAGACAGGACCTAGGGATCGTGGTAGATCGGACTAGGTCGTGTAGGTAGGACTAGATGGGTTGGTAGCTTTTGTTGATTCACACGAGAATGTTGTATTTTGGGATCACTGCGTGATATGCTTTTGTAGCTCGATGGTCACATATTCCGAGTCCATGTACTTAAGGATATGTTGACTCACGTTGTGAATTGGTCGTACTACTTTAGCTATCTTTATTGCAATCAATGCTTCATAAGATACGTTTTGACTCAATCAAAGTACTTTCCTTGTAGATGGCTGAAAACAATGAACAAGCCCCACCGGGTTGGGAGATCACCGACGATTTGGAATTCACCGGGATGGTTCACCTGTTCTGGAGAATTCTCCAGGGGTTCAGATATCACACTCCTCCCACTTATGTTGGCAAGGAATATCAGGAGTATGGAGTTACCTCCTGTGTCGTTCATGTGGCGGTTCCCACCAATTATTCATTTACTCCAGCATGGGAGTCTTGGACTGTTAACGTCTCTGGGACCGATTTACCCACCACTTGGAATATTGCTGCTTTCAAGGCCTCTCAGACAATTCTGTGAAGACCGCAAGCATGATGTTGCTGGAACACCCGTCGCCTTGCTGCCCATCAACGACGTGATGGATTTTGAGTGGATTAGGCATGTGGACTTCATCTTCAATCCAAACCACCGCCATCATGACCCCATGCTGCCCATAATAGAGTATTATGGCCTTTCCACATTCGCTTTATGCACCAACTTGTGCCGACTACTAGACATGTATCAGTCTGCCCTCTGGTTTTTGGAAGCAGAAAAGCAAGCTAAGGATGTGGAGATTTCAGAACTGAACCAACAAATCGAAGCAAAGAATGAGGAGATGGACATGATTATAGAAGAGCGTGATCAAGCCTTGTTGGATGCCGAACGTTTTGAGCAGGATATGATCGAGGCTCAAGATGATTTTGATGCGTTCAAAGCTGCCCATCTTCCTGTTGAAGGGAATTGGGATGAGATCACCTTGGAGTATGGAGAACAAGAGGACGTAGAGATGGCACCCGCTGAAATTAATGATGCGGAAATGCTAGAACCCGAAGAGCCCGCAGAGCCAGAAGATTTAGACCAGGATTAGACGACTCGCTACCCCCGGTCTTATGCCCATGTAGTATATGTATCTTGAGTTCGGATGTAGGATTATGAATCTTGCATAATGTGTCCGCAATACCGTAGCTAGACGTTGACGCAGGCGTGTAAGAACTATGTGATGATGCCCTTCGGACAACCAAGTACTCCAAATTGGATTAATGAGAATGGTTATTACCTTTGGAATTTTTGTGTGTGCCTCTGAAGCATCGCCTGGTATTCACCTCACCAACCGGACAGCGATACAGGACACCCCCGCGGCAGCAATTCCAACGTCCGCATGCACAGAATTACTCAAGGCCACCACAGCAGCAGAACTTTCCTCCCCGTGTGCCATACCAGCAGGAAAGCAATCAGTATCGTGCACCGTATCAGCAGCAAGGGAACCCAAATGCTCGTGCTCCACAGCCTGCTGACCGTGGAGGCAACTATCCATGTTAGAACTGTGGTCGCACTGGCCACTTTGCTAAGAACTGTACCGCACCTAGGCGCAACAACAACAACAACATCAACCAGCGTCCAAACCAGAACAGAAATATGAATGCACCGTCTCGTGGTGCCAAAGTGAACTACACCAATGCTGAAGATATCCCTCAGGGCGAAACCGTGCTGACCGGTACGCTCTCACTCTATCGCCAGCCTGTCCTTGCACTTTTTCATTCTGGTGCTACTCATAATTTCATTAGCCAAGCATGTGTGCAAAGACTTAATCTTCAACTCAAAGCTATAGAAAAATACTACACCGTTCGTTCCCCCGCGGGACAAATCTGTGCCAACCAAATAGTATGCAAGACTCCACTAGAAATAAATCAGAAAATCTACCCCACTAATTTTATCGTGCTTAGTCACCAAGAAATTGATTTGATTTTGGGTATGTTCTGGATGAAAACCCATAGAGCCATGCTAGATATCGAGCCCCGTATTGTGTACTTAAACTCTCCCTTGCACGGCCGAAGCATATTTCCTCTAAACACCGATTCATCAAAACTTCTAGCTGCCTACCATTTGGAAGGAGTGGCACTAGAAAGTATTCCTGTTGTCTGTGAATTCCCCGACGTGTTTCCTGAAGATATCTCTGGTCTTCCCCCTGACCGGGACGTGGAATTCAAGATAGAGCTTCAGCCAGGAACTTCTCCAATATCCCGTCGATCGTATAAAATGGCTCCGAACGAGCTGGCTGAGTTGAAAAAGCAAATGAATGAGCTATTGGAAAAGGGATTCATTCGCCCAAGTACTTCACCTTGGGGCTGCCCTGCTATCTTCGTAAAGAAGAAGGACAAATCTTTACGTCTTGTGGTTGATTATCGGCCATTGAACGAAGTTACTATCAAAAATAAATACCCGCTGCCACGTATCGATATCCTTTTCGATCAATTGGTTGGTGCCATGGTCTTTTCCAAAATTGACCTTCGCTCAGGGTATCATCAGATAAAGGTAAGAGCAGAAGACATTCCCAAGACCGCTTTCTCTACAAGATATGGATTGTTTGAGTACCTAGTAATGTCTTTCGGATTAACCAACGCTCCAGCCCATTTCATGTACCTCATGAAATCGGTATTCATGCCGGAGCTGGACAAATTTGTGATGGTATTTATTGATGACATCCTCATCTATTCCAAATCCAAGGAAGAACACACTGAACATCTTCGCATCGTTCTTCAACGCCTCCGAGATCACAAGCTGTATGCAAAATTCAGCAAGTGCGAGTTTTGGTTGGACCATGTGCCATTTCTTGGTCACATAGTTTCTGCAGAAGGTATCTCTATAGATCCTGGCAAGGTTCAAGATGTGTCGGATTGGAAGCCACCGAGAACTGTTCATCAAGTACGCAGTTTCCTCGGACTAGCCGGATATTATCGTAGATTCATTCCGAATTTCTCTCGGCTAACCAAACCCATCACGGAACTGCTGAAAAAGGATAAGACGTTTGATTGGAACGATGATTGTGAAGAAGCATTTCAGACATTGAAGAAATTATTGACCACTGCCCCAGTATTAGCTCAGCCAGACACCACCAAGCCGTTTGACGTATATTGTGATGCATCTGGAACTGGACTTGGATGCGTGCTCATGCAGGAAGGTCGTATCATTGCTTACGCATCTCGACAGCTATGGAAGCATGAAGAGCATTATCCAACCCATGACTTGGAACTAGCTGCAGTGGTACTTGCACTAAAAATCTGGAGGCATTATTTGCTTGGAAACTTAGTGCACATCTACACGGATCATAAAAGTTTGAAGTATATCTTTACTCAAACCGATCTGAACATGAGACAACATCGGTGGCTAGAATTAATCAAGGATTATAACCTGGAGATTCACTATCATCCAGGCAAGGCCAATGTAGTAGCCGATGCACTAAGTAGAAAGGTACACTGCCATAATTTGGTGCGGAATTTCAGGACAGCAGCAACCAAGTAGCTATCTTAGAACCTAGCCTTCGCGTTTTGCCGGCTATAGTAATCAACAACCTTAGTGTACAGCCCACCATTCATGAAGAAATCATTGCTGCGCAGAAGGATGATGATGGTATGAATCATATCCGTCAAAACATCAAGAACGGTAAGGCAAAATGCTTTACACAAGACTCAGATGGTACCCTATGGTTCAATAACCGTTTAGTAGTACCAAGGGACTTTGAGCTTCGACGGAAAATTTTGGATGAAGCGCATCACTCCAAATACTCCATTGACCCAGGTAGTAATAAAATGTACCAAGATCTGAAGAAGAATTTTTGGTGGACCAGAATGAAGCGAGAAGTTGCTCGATATGTTGCAGAATGCGACACATGTCAGAGAGTTAAGGCTGACCATTTGAAGCAGGCCGGGTTACTTCAACCATTATGTATTCCCGCCTAGAAATGGGAGGATATCAGCATGGATTTTATTGTTGGCCTCCCTCTTACTTCGCGTAAGCATGATTCCATTTGGGTTATTGTGGACAGACTCACCAAATCTACTCACTTTCTTCCGGTCAATAACACTTACAAGATAATACAGTATGCAGAATTATACATCGCGAGAATTCTATATCTTCATGGAGTACCCAAAACCATCGTTTCCGATCGTGGTTCGCAGTTCGTTGCTCATTTCTGGGAACAACTGCATGCATCATTAGGAACAAGATTGATTCAAGTTCTGCTTACCATGCCGCCACCGATGGACAAACAGAGCGTGTCAACCAAATTCTAGAAGATATGCTTAGAGCTTGAGTTTTAACGTATGGCGGTAACTGGGATGAGTATCTACCCTATGCCGAGTTTTCGTATAACAACAGTTACCAAGAGAGTGTGAAAATGTCACCGTTCGAAGCACTCTATTGTCGCAGTTGTAGAACGCCATTGAATTGGTCTGAATCGGGAGAAAGAGTAACATTTGGCCCTGATCTCGTAAAGGATGCCGAGGAGAAAGTTCGTGTCATTCAAGCAAACCTTAAGGCTGCCAAATACCGACAAAAGAAGTATGCAAACAGACGACGTAGACCACTGTACTTCAATAAGGGTGACTACGTCTATCTCTGAGTGTCCCCTATGAAGGGTATCCAACGGTTTGGAATCAAAGGAAAGTTAGCTCCCCGTTATATTGGACCATTCCAAATCCTGGAGAGACGAGAAAACGTTGCCTACAAGCTGGAGTTACCAGCTAACCTGTCTGGAGTGCACCACACCTTCCATGTTTCCCAGTTGAAACGATGTCTCAATCCATCCATTGACAAAGTACTAGAAGATTACAACCAACTGCAGCCAGACCTCACCTACTCCGAGCAACCAATAAGGATCCTCGACAAGAAGGAGCGCACAACTCGTAAAAGAACACTCAAATTCTATAAAGTTCAATGGTGTAATCACTCGGAAGATGAGTCCACTTGGGAATCTGAAGAATTTCTAAGTACTCACTACCCGGAATTTTGGTCGTCACATATAGGTATATTTTGACCACTGTACTTCCCCCTAGTTTGCTTTGTCCATAATCTCGGGACGAGATTTCTTTAAGGAGGGAGGGCTGTGACACCCCAGGTGTCCCATTCTAATTAACAAGCATAAGGAGCACACGGATATGAGTAGTGATGGCATGAAATAGGAAAAAGCCTCCCTAAAATTTGGAATTAATTCTAGGAAAAACAAAAACCCTGCAACCAAATTATGAAGCAATTTAAAAATTTTCTATATAACATATATCAATAAAATTCATAATCAGAATGGTAATAATAAAATAGAATTTTATGAATTTATTGAGCATTTTATCTAAATTGCAAAAGCCACAATTGGTTAATCAATGTTTAAGTATCTATTTAAGGCAATTATTAAATACTAAACATATTTTTATGGAAATCACAAATAAAATTCACCACAGTGTTCTCCACTATTTAAATAGTCAACTCACCAAGTTTCACAATTTTTGGGAATTTCTAGCTATTTTATTTTGATTTCCCAAAATCCAGCATTGACCAAGGACCTTTTTGCGAAGAATCTGAAAGTTTGAGGGGTTCAGAGGAAAATCCTTTCTCCTTCTTCCTCCATTGGCCGGCGAAGCTCCCCCGCCGATTCTCTCTCTGTCGACGCTAGCGCACCGAACGGACGGCCATCACTCCAGCCTCGGGACCGAGCGCGCGCTACAGTGCCCCCCTGCCACTGCCCTGCCGCCCGAGCCCGGCCAACGGCCTTCTTCCTTCCCCTCTCCTCTGCACGCCATCAACATGACCATTGCCGCTCGACCACCCTGCTCCCGACCGTTCCCATCACTCCGGCCAAACGCAAACCGATGCGTTGACCCTTGCACCACCACGTGACACCCTCCAAGCACTCTCATTTCAACTCCCTGCACTCTGCTCCCCACTCTCTCCTTCTCATTCCTCCACCATTCCGCCATTTCGGAGCTCCAGCGCCAGCTCGAGCCCTGCTTCCCCCTTTGCCTCCCAACCCGATTCAAAGACACACACGCAGCACATTCTCCCTGTGCGACTCTCCCTTACCACCATTCCCCTCCACTTCGTGAGCATCGCTAGTAATTCGAGTTTTTCCCCTTGGAACCTATCCGGTGATCCCCACTGCCGCCGCTCAAAATTTGCCAAACACCGTAAGCCTCCCGATCTGGTTCTTGCACATCCAGGTGCGCTCACCCCTCAACGATTTCCCTGACCCCTAGCGCAGTGTTTGATCGCTTCTTCGCGCGCAGAGACGATTTTTCCCCGGACTCTACCATCGCCGCCGTTCACCGAGGCCGCCTCGTCGACGATCTACTAGTTCCGGCCCGAGTCCACGACGACATCATCAACGCCGGTGTTCTCCGCCTTCTGCTGGTGCTCTACGCGAAGACGGCGACCGATTTGCTGACCCGTCGTCCGACTGGCGCCTACTGGCAGCCGAGCTGGAGCCGACGTGGCGTTGACGTGTCTGCTGACCTGGCCCGACGTGGCAACGTTTTAATAGATAAATGCCAAGAAAATTCTAGAAAACCATTAAGACTTCAAAAATTCATAGTAAATCGATTTCAAACCCAAATCGGCCCAAAGAAATTTTGCTGGGTTCATCTTTTAGAGCTCTATTTTAGTAAAATGATAAATCATAGTCTCTGTACATGTATTTTTATTAATTCATTTAATTGCTTAAACACTAGTTAATTCTCTAGAAATTCTAGGAATAAAATTAAATCCTGATTTTTGGCATGCCCAATAAACATATGATTATCTACCACCACAAATTTTGGTTTGGTAAAATATGGATTATTTTAGGCTCTGGAATTATTTACTGTATTTGCTTAGATTAATCCTAGTAATTATTCTGTAAATAAATTGCCCCTGCCACTTGACACAAAAATCACTCATATAGCTCTCTGTACACAGTAAATCACACATGTCTTGAAACTTAAATTTATTTTACTAATTAATTTAAATGCCCATATCACTCAGTTACTTTATTTAAATACATAAGGAATATATATACCTAAAATCCTAAATAACAACCTTACTTCTCTGAAGCATATGTCTTCTAGAACATATTAAGAAATCGATTATCATATTACAACACGGCACTACGCATCCATCATATCGTTGCATGTGATGGTGTCACGAACATACCGTAAAACATCTTCCGTCATATAGGTAACGACAACCAGGAGCCCGAAGAGGATCTTCAGAAGGACACTGATCACCAGGAGCCAGAAGTGGAAGTTGCTAACACCATTGTCGATCCAGGAAAGCCCCGGTTTGCATTTGCCCATTTATAAAATTTGCTAGTTTATATCACTGCTACGTCTATGATTGTTGATGCATTAGGTCATAGGAGTTGATTGGAAATCCACCTTGCATGAACCCCAAATGACCCTTGCTTATTATTAGAACTGTGATAGGAACGGTACTGTATCGCTATGCTTAGTGACTAATAGTCTCGGTAGACATTATTACTAAGGAATGAACTTGACCACTGGAACGGGAACCTAAAAGAAGTTTATTTTACTGTTATGATCGGGCAGGGAAGATGCATGTGTAGGTTTGCAGCAATACATGGGTGTTGACTGCGGTAGCCCTGCCTTGTCGAACCTAGGACCCGTCCGTGGTCGGCCCCTTGGTCAAGTATTAAACAGTACCGAATATATGCTAGTCTATGGGCACTAGTAAACTGATGTAGCATTGGCACGGCAATAAGGACGGTACCCAGTACAGTGGTCGTTGACCCTTCTGCTGCTGGAGTGGGTGGTTCATACCACGAAGTACTATTGGCAGAACGACATGCCCACTCGCTGAGACTGGACCCGGACCAAGTTGTTTTTCGTCCTTGCGAAAGGTTGCCATATACGACCTTAATTGGTGCGTATGTGTCGTGTATCTCGGGTTTTTCCCAGCTGGTGTAAATCGATTGCAATTGCTGTCACTCGCAGTAACAAGTACCGCTTGGTCACTGAGTCGTCACGTAGTTGCAACATGAAAGTTGATTATTGCCCCTTCTGTTGATTGCTACTACTGTTGCTCTTGTACTGCTGTCACCTCTGTATTGACTTTATTATCCTATATAGCTCCACTAAAGTTACATCCTGCTTCACCCAATTAACATGGCTCAATAAAACTCAATAGAACTAAATAGGTTGCTTAGTGCGAGTCCTTTCAAACAAGCTACCCTATTAGAGCCCTTGCATGTCTAGGTGTTTCGACGGGTTAGTCTTGCTGAGTAATTAGTAGTCAGGCTTTGTGCCATCGTTGTTTACAGGTCATGAAGAGATTGAATTGCCTGAGAATGTGATGCCTTGGGACGTGCAAGTCCCCGAGGGTTGGACTGCCCACTGGGAGTCCGACTCGCCGCTGCAGTGATGTGTGTGCTGCTAGGGTGATGGTTCTCCGGGCAGGGATCATCACTACGCTGTATCGTCGAGCTTGTAGTTTCTTTACGTTAATTGCTTCCGCTATTTTCAAAACATTATGAACTTGTATTAATTCCGCTGCACTCTGAACCTTCAAATTAATGTAATATTCAACTTAAATTGGACCAATGTTGTATTATCAAGTGTCTGCGCTATCAGCACCGTCGGGACCTCAATCCTCCAGGAAGGGGCGCCTCACTCTTGGACCGGATTATGCTTTTCGTCATCTTTACCCCCCCCCCCCCCCTGCATCTTCGTTGCTCTTTGGTTCCTTATCCATAATTGCCCTATTTTATACCTGTTTTATGCAATTACATCCAAAACAGAACAACTACAAATATATGCAAATATGGGGTTAATTGTTAGTCCAAACCACCAAATAACGATGTAAAACGTCCCTTTTTGGTAGATAAAGTGGGTAGCTAGAAACCACCAACAGTTTCCCCACACTCAAATCATTGCTAGTCCTCGAGCAATACAAATCAAATATGTAGCAAGAATCTTCACATCACCTCTCATACAATCAATCTCAATTATCATTTTACTTGCCTCCACAAAGACCTTCTCTCATCTTCTTTTAAACCAATCAGTATTTCATACTTGAACTTAATTTAATTACCACAAAACCTTTTCAAAAATAGTTTTAGTTTTCTTCAACTCATCTTTAGCATCAACTTCATGCATTCAGTCTTCTCTAAATCTCTCAAGTGTATTTCCTTCCCTCTCCTATCTAATCAATGATTGTATATGGATCTTGGAGGGCTATATAACTAATGATGTATATATGGCCCGATCTTCCGAGAGGTAAGGGGATAAACTCGAATTTGGGGAACTCGGCGTCGACGACCCGGCTTGAATCAGACAAGATCCAACCCCGCAACCGTTACACCAAGCACAACTTGATTGTTCCTGCAAGCAAAATCGAGAACACAAGCAAGAGAGGATAAACACGCAATCTGAAATTGCAAATATGGATGAAGCGAATCACAAGAAAAGGTTCAAGCTCTGAACACAAAAGGACTAATCGCCACAGTGGTGTAGAACAAGAACAGGGGCCCTAGATTACTGTAAAAGGACTTGTCACCACAGTTACAATAATTCGATCAAGTTTCTCTCTGGAAAACTGAACTAAACAAAACCCAAAACTAAAAGACGGTGGCTACTGAGTTTATGTAGGAAACAAAGACGTCCTAGGGTTGGGGGCGACCAGGGGGGGCGCCCACAACATGGGCTTAAGGCCCGACACGATACATGGCCAAGTTGGCCCAAAATATGTGGCACAACACCTTGTCATGGTCACATATTATGACTCATGACCCTTCTGGAGCTAGGAGCAGAATCAAAACGACAGCGTCGTCGTTCTCTTTCCAACGCATCAAAGAACGCCTCGTTTGAACGTCGGATGTGGGAGATATCATCAAAACCGTGAAGGGGTGTTGGCTGAATCCGAGATGAACGTGGCGACCGAAT
Source organism: Eleusine coracana subsp. coracana (assembly GCA_032690845.1). NCBI lineage: Eukaryota > Viridiplantae > Streptophyta > Magnoliopsida > Poales > Poaceae > Eleusine > Eleusine coracana. The sequence goes on along the minus strand of CM064427.1, from coordinate 49,829,013 downwards.
TGGTGATGACTTGTAACTTGGGGAAGGCCATGATATACGCGTATCCAGTATGGTGATGTACTCATCATCCTCCCCTTCTTGAATTGGAGTCATCCTCGACTCCATCTCAGCATCAATCTCCTGCAAAAGGTTAGTACTAGCAGAATGCAAAGTACAAGATACATGACCATCAATAGAAGATATATCATGACAAAGCATAGTATAGCAAGGTGCATCATGATTATCACAAAGATCAGTAACAGTAGATGTCATAGCAAGAAAAGCACCTCCCTTTAACTGAATAGCCTTATGTTTAACATCAGAAAGTTGTTTGTTATCATATTTATTCTCAGTATTTTCAGCAAGCAGTTTAAAATGATTTCTAATATCAGCAGGCAATAACGGACGCAAAGTAATATTCCTGTCCTTATGCATGAATGTATATGTATTTGTTCTACCATGATGGGCAGCATCCGTATCATATTCCCATGGACGGCCTAATAAAAGCGAACATGCTTGCATAGGTACAACATGAAAATCAGCAAAGTCTTGATAAGAACCTACTGAAAAGTGTATGCGTGCTGATCGAGTTACCTGTGTCGTACCACTATTGTTGAACCATTTGATGTGGTAGGGCTGATGTAGTGCATGCGTGATCAAGCCAAGTTTGCTTACCAAATCAGAACTTACCAAGTTGTTACAGCTCCCAGTATCAATGATGGTGAGAACACGGCCGTCCGCAACAATGAGGTACATGTAGAATAAATTGTTGCGTTATTGTTCTTCCTCTTGTCCCACCCGAGTGGTCAACACACGCTGTACAATGAGGCTAGAAAAGCCCACGGTGGCAGCAATAGAATCAATGTCGGTAGTCTCCTGCTCCTCCGTCGAATATGCAACAAGGTTAGGCATACGAGAAAATTCATCTTCAACATCACTAGAACTTTCATACCCATCAGCGGTAGCGATGAAAGCACGACGACTAGGGCAATCCTTCATGACATGTCCCATGCCCTTGCAGTGGTGGCAAATTATGGTGGTGGAGGAGCCACTCCTAGTACCGGAAGTAGTAACCTTCTTCTGGTGTTGGTGCTGCACACTAGACGATTGCGCTGCAGAAGTAGGCGCAAGTGGAAAAGTTGTTCCTGGTGTCTTAGCAACATGACTCTTCAAGTTCTCTACTCCAGTGCATTGCTGGAGATATTGCTCAGTGTTGGACCTGCAAGATTGTTGTGGAAGGCGATCCGGTACTTCTCGTTCAGCCTTAAGAGCAATATGATACAATTGGCTGAACCTATTCCACTCTTTATAGTCAACAATATTCTGGATGTCACGGTTCAAACCACCAAAAAATCTAGCACTAGTTTCAAGATCATCTTCATGTATATCACAACGTGCTAAACCAATAAGCAATTCCTGATAATATTCTTCTACTGTTTTACTACCTTGTGTTAAAGATTGTAATTTCAAACGTAAATCACATTGGTAATAAGGAGGAACAAAACGAGATTTCATGCGTTGTTTCAAAACAGACCAAGTGGCAGGTATAGCAGCATTAGTAATGCAAAGATCATTCCACCAAAAGAGAGCAAAACCTGTAAACTCACTAGTAGCAAGTCTAACTCTATGCTCAGCAGGAACTAAATGAGAATTAAATTTCTGTTCAACAGCAAGTTCCCAATCTAGGTATGCTTCAGGGTCAGCACTACCGGCAAAAGGTGGTATGTTAAATTTGGGCTTAACAAAAGTATCAGTATTACCATGATTGTTATTACCTCCCATACCGTGTCGATTATGGTGAAGACGGTCTGCATCACGGTCAAAATCATCATCATCAGCAGCTCGTTGAGGTGGAGGTCGTCGTTCCACATCCTCAATGCGGTAGACAACAGTGTTGATGTGACCCATCAACTCGGCAAACATTGTTTCCATGAATGTACGCTAGTCCGCAAGAAGCTTCGTGAGCTCGGCCTTGGAGACGCAATCATTGAAGTCTGTAGGGGACTCCAACTCTCTAGGTGTCCCTTTCCCTTTCTCTGACATGGTTAAAAGCAAAAGACAAGACTAAACAAAAAGATAAGCCCTATGAACTAGCAGGCAGCAGATGGTGTAGAAAGTGGAAAACAATATCAGAAGCAATGTATCACAATCTTGCAAGTGTTCTTACCAAAGCCAAATAGGTCAACACAATCTGTAGTTGAGCTTGGGTGTAATAGTTGCAAGGAAGAAACCTGTGCTGCAATATGTATAGCTTGGAAGGCTAATATGTATGTCACTGGAACACAATTCAATAACAGATAGTAGCACTGAATAAATGTCCAAAGCAGTGTCCTAATTGCTGGCAAAAGAATCGTGTTCAAAAACAGTTGTGACAGCAAGCACAATGGCAAAGAACAATGGAAAAGGCAGCAAGGAACAAAATAGACTTCACAGACTTAGAATTTTTAGGGCGGGTGGGGGGGGGGTGCAAATCAAAATCTTGATTTTTTTGTATGATTTTTCCACTATTTTTCTATGATAGTGGAACACAAAGGAAGGAACCACAAGAAGTTTCAACTCAAATAGAGGGAAAACAAAGGGTAGGAAGAATCTCAAAGTTTCACCGAAAGCGCTATTTTTGACTTGACAATTTTTTTTCTATTTTTTCCCGATTGTTTTTGAATTTTTTAACGAGGGCACATAGGGTAGAGCGAAAAGTTATGCCTGTTTTACCGAAGGTATGTCAAGATAGGGTTTGAGGGGTGAGGGGGGGGGGGGGGGAAACCGAATCGGGTAGGGTTTTTTTGTTGGCAACAGATTGTGGGTGTGGTGGGTGGGTGACACGATGGTGAATCCAATGGAAAACACGATGGTGATGGTGGTGTGCAGCGGAGATCAAAACACAAACCGAATCGAAACACAAATTCAAACCAGCAACTGAACTCGACTAGGACACAAACTCAACACTACGGACTCTACAATTAAATTATGCAAAGGCTAAACAGTGTCTGGGATGGTGGGGAAATTTTTTTTTGTAGGCTTTTTTGTGGACAAAAGGTGATGAACACAAACGAATCTAAAGGGAAGAACACGATAATACCTCATGGGGAACCTGGAAATCTGATACCACTTGATGTATATATGGCCCGATCTTCCGAGAGGTAAGGGGATAAACTCGAATTTGGGGAACTTGGCATCGACGACCCGGCTTGAATCAGACAAGTTCCAACCCCGCAACCATTACACCAAGCAGAACTTGATTGTTCCTGCAAGCGAAATCGAGAACACAAGCAAGAGAGGATAAACACGCAATCTGAAATTGCAAATATGGATGAAGCAAATCACAAGAAAAGGTTCAAACTCTGAACACAAAAGGACTAATTGCCACAGTGGTGTAGAACAAGAACAGGGGCCCTGGATTACTGTAAAAGGACTTGTCGCCACAGTTACAATAATTCGATCAAGTTTCTCCCTGGAAAACTGAACTAAACAAAACCCAAAACTAAAAGACAGCGGCTACTGAGTTTATGTAGGAAACAAAGACGTCCTAGGGTTGGGGGCGACCAGGGGGGGCGCCCACAACATGGGCTTAAGGCCCGACATGATACATGGCCAAGTTGGCCCAAAATAGGTGGCATAGCACCTTGTCATGGTCACATATTATAACTCACGACCCTTCTGGCGCTAGGACCAGAACCAAAACGACGGCGTCGTCGTCCTCTTTCCAACGCATCAAAGAACGCCTCGTTTGGACGTCGGATGTGGGAGATATCATCAAAACCGTGAAGGGGTGTTGGCTGAATCCGAGACGAACACGGCGACCGAATTGGTGACGTCTTGTAACTTGGGGAAGGCCATGATATGCGCGTATCCAGTATGGTGATGTCCTCATCAACTAATTAAACTATAAGGTTAACCATGTCAACAATGTGCTCAATCATGCCCACTAAGAAAGGATTTTCTAGGATAAGAAATTTTAATGACGAAGAAGAGGAACATAGGAGATCTAAAGAAAAATGTTTCAATGAGAACAATGGAAAAGAAAAAGAGATAATCAGAAAGCTGCTTTCTTTGATAACCTTGCTGCATCTTAGGGAATACTTTTTCTCTTTGTCCCTTTTTCTCTTTCTCTTTTTGTATCGACGCCGATCGACGCAACAGCTACGCCGGTCGGCACAGTCTATATATATATATTTTTTTCTTTTTTTCTTCCACTTTTTTTTCTATTCCTGATATGATCAGCAATTTCTATCTTGTGCCAGCAGCAAGTTTTCTGAATTCCCTTTTATTGAGAATATAGGTTGTATCAAGGAGGGGAGAAGAAGCAAAAATGTATGGTTTTCATGATAGCAAGGAATTTAAATGGATAAGAATGGCTAGAAATACAGAGATAAACAAATAGATCATCCTTTCCTTGGTCGAAATCATGAGCAAAGAGTTGACAAAGTTACTTACAATCCAATTATTTCAAAGGTGTAGCTTGCTCTCATTCACTTTGCTTATGTAGGCATTTTAGACCTTGCTTTTGCTTTAGCTTCTGATGAGTCAAAAGAAGTTTTCAGAAATACAAAGCTCAAAAGTTAAGAGGTAACCAACTTATTCAAGTAATCAACCGATCAATCATCAAAAAGATAAGATAAATAATATGGGGCACTTTCAATTTGACAATTGACACTAACTTTATTAAAGACAATGCAATGATTCAAACTACATAAAAGACTTCAAAGCAACTCTCAACATTACTCATGACTCTCTTAAGCACACACAAACTTAAATAAACACTAATAAGAAAAACAAGCAAGAAACTAAACTTAAAAACACTTAAAGACCATGACTAATGGCAAAGCCCTTCCCCCACACTCAAAATTTGCAGTGTCCTCATTGCAAGAGAAAAAGCTCAACACACAAATCATGCAGATCATGCCTGTTCAAGACTCGGAAAATCCATCTTATGTTCCTTATGAGAAAAGTGTAGTCTGCCTTATTCATCTCGATTGCATCCTGGATTCTCCAATCTATATCCCTTTGATGCCTGTAGGCACGATCTCTGTCTAGGTACAACCGCTCAATATTCCTTTGGCAGATAGGACAACAAACGGGTGGTTGCAGATTCTGATTTTCAACACTGTAGGGGGAGACACTGTTCCAACTCCTCTGACCCAATCGGCGCAGTGGCTGAGCCGATCGGCACGATGGTGTTCTTTCATCACTGTGACTGCCTCCACTTCCCTCTGCATTACCATTAACTGTTGTTGAAGTTCCTTCTGTCCCGTCATTGTTACATTCTGCCGATGTTCCCCAATTTTCAAACTTAGGACTACCAGAGGTTCTTTGTATGTCAAAATCATCATTACGATCTCCAGGCACACTAGGATCACCACTTTCAAAAGTCTCCACATAGTATGATGTATCAAAATCACTATCCCACTCAGAGTACCTTCGGATTAGCTTACCTGATAGCCTAGCAGATCTACGAACCTCTGGTGTAGTTTTGCACTTTTTTGTAGCAGACTCTTCGTCGTCACTTGGCAAAGCCATGAGATCAATAAATTCCGCCATCTTCAGTTAGTGCTGATCGTCTCCATTGTTGCACCGATCGGCTCCAGTGTTGCGCCGATCGGCGTAGCTGGCGGCTTCTTTCATAAATTCTGCCAATTGTTCCAGGTTACGCTCACGAATCGCCTTGTTCTGCTACCTTCGTAAAATTTCATCATTAATTTCCTTAGGCGTCTTCTGTTGGCACTTCCCAAGTGCCCCTTTTATATGTGAATATCACCCCAATTAGAGCATAATTGATACTAATTTAGGCCATTTACCTATGATATTACCTATATATTTGTATATGCGTTGTTTTGGAGCTTTATTGCAGAAATAGGTAAAATTGGCTATTAAAGTGATGCTGGATAGGACAGGAGTCCAGAACCGACAAAAAGCACTGAAGAAGTCCAGTGCACCGATCGGCGTAGCCCATGAGCCGATCGGCGCAAGGGTATTTTGGCCCACAGAAGTGACCGAGGCCCATTCCAATGGAAGTTTATCTGATGTTTATGGAACTTTATATGCACAAGCCACTTGAAGATATTTTCCTAGAACATTTATGGAACTTCAAGATCTCGAAGGAAAAGGCCCACATGGCAGTTGTGGAAGATAGAGGAACCGACTCGGAGCAGAAATCAGAAGAAACACGGCTTGCACCGATCGGTGCAATCCTACGCCGATCGGCACAACCAACCTATTTGCTAGAAACCGAGTCTTTTACGAGTAGAACCCCTATATATACTTGTAACCCCTAGCCGCGGCAAGGGACCCTAGAAGGAGGCAACAGAGGGACAACAGATTTGTGAGTTAGAGCCAACGGGGCTTGCCCCGTTAGAATAGATCTCTAGTTGAGTTTCAAGAACCATTGGTGTAAGAGTTGATCCATCAAGATAGGACATCTCGACGGTGATGAATCTTACTCAATGTATCTCAAGGATGATTGAATATGTTGATGATGGTTTTGGTGATTTGTCTATCTTGATTCTATAATTATGCATGTGCTTATTCCAATTGCTTAGTTCTAGGCTAAGTAGGTTGATATTATCTTGATCGTGGTGATCAGGAGAGTACTCGGACATTGTATTGATTATGGTTGCTTGATGATGCTAGTAGTGTGGTTTAGCGGTGACAGCACTAAACCTGCGCAGCACTATTGGATAGTTGAGTAGGGTAAGAAACTCGCGTGATTAAGGGTTTCCTCTCGGCAGCGATAAATCGGGAGCCGCTTGGAAAGCAGGGTGGTCTTACTCATTATAGGTTTTCATTGATCCATGTATCCATTATGATGCTATTCAATTAGACTATCTGGTTACGATCTCACTAGTAGATATCTGGCTACTCACCGAATAGCTTTGGCTTTGGTTTTAGCTTTGGCTTTAGTTGACTTTAGATTTGGCTTCGACTTGCACTCTAGCTCAACTTCGCTGGTGTACCGATTGGCTCAACACCTGCGCTGATCGGCTCAATGACTTAGATCCGCAACAGTGTCAATCGGCTCATCCCTGCGTCGATCAGTGCAACGATAGATTTGCTGTCTGGCGCACCTTTTGCGCTGGCCAGTCTCCCCCTCATACAACCTGAACTTGATAGTAGCCTTGATTAGATCTTTTACGGTTAACTTTATTTAATTACCCCTAAGGTCTCTGTGGTTTGATGGTACCTTGGAATACTCAAAGGGAAAAAAGTGCTACAACTGTACACGGTGCTCTTGCGGTATATAAGTGGGTGCGTAGTAACGACCAACAAGCATATTTTTCTGGTGCCGTTGCCGGGGACCATAGCAGGTCTTTAAACATTGTTTGATGTATTATTGTTTAGTCATTGTGCTTTACTTGTCTTTTTAGTACATATATGCTGTTAAGTGCAATTAACAGGTATGGACGGTCCTAAGTCAAACAAATCCTGTAATTACACCGATGATCCAGAAAAGCTCTTACGCAAGAAGAGAATAGCGGAAAAGAGAAGTAAGTCACTTGAAGATTTAGCTGGAGAACCAGTCAGTGCTAGCCCTCGGATATTATCCATAATTGCAGATCCAGAAGTAGGAGAGATGGCAGAACAACCCTTGGTTAATAGTTTAAAGCCTCAATTGAATAAGGTTGTCAAGAAAGATTTCCAAGAAGCACAAGATCATGCTCCATATCAACTAGAGAGGTACATCGGATTAGTGGCACAACAACCATTCATATGTTCGGAAGATCCCAACCAGCATCTGTAGCGCTTCCTTGAAGTCTGTAGTATATTCAAAGTAGCGGGATTGACTGGAGATCAAGCACGTGTGCGGCTGTTCCCCTTCTCTCTAGTTGGACGCCCTAAGCAATGGTACAATAGCTTGGAGAACGCAGTAAAGACTGTATGGGACACCTTAGCAGTTGCATTCTTAGCCAAATACTTCCCTCTTGGTAAGACTCAAGCTTTGAAGAATAAGATTCTTGGATTTACGCAGAATGTTGATGAGAGCATTGGAGAAGCATGGGAAAGATACAATGAATATATGGATGCATGCCCTCATCATGGTCTAACAGTTGGTGAAACTGTTGAGAGATTCTACGTGGGATTGAATACCGCATCTCTCCACCTTCCCCACTACCCACAATATCGCACACGTTCCGCATTCCTCATAGATGAATTGTCTCCGCTCCTCCGTCGGCAAGTTGGGCAAGAGGCTGCGCCAGGGGAGCAGTTCTGGCTGCAGCGGTGAATCGAGCGGTGACTCCTCGGCTAGAGGGGGCTCTGGCGCTCGCGATGACATGTCGGTGGGTGGTGCATCCACCAGCTCGGCGGCGGCAGCATATGAGATCCGCGCCTGCCACTCCGTCTCCAGTGTGCCCCTTCTGACGGGGCGTGCTACGAGGAGCCAAATGGTGGGAAGCCGTGGGGTTCCCAGATCGCCACCATCGTCGGCATTCATGCCACGCACGGTGGAGGAGGGCTTCACCCTCCTGAGCGAGGAGGAACAATAGCACTACCTCGTGGTGAGGGGAAGGTTCGTCCCCAACTTCGACATGGACAAGACCTTCCTCGCCACGATCGGCATGTGGGAGGATGCTAGACAACCTTGGCTGGGTGGACTTCCACCACCTCTCCATGGACTTCAACCTCAACGTCATCATCGAGGTTGCCTCTACAATGAGGCTCGGCTTCGACGACTACGGCAACGAGGCCATCAACTTCCACGTCGGCAACATTAGCTACATGGTGACCATAGAGGCGGTGGCTCAAGCCTTCGGGTTCGACACCAACGCCAATGTGGCTGGCATCTTGGGACATGGGGAGTTGGACTCCTTTTGGAGGCGGCTCTCGTTCGTGGAGGATATGAAGCACGGCAACATCCGCAACCCGACCATTCAAATCTTCCATCGGTGGTTGGCGGCGCGCACATGCGACAAGGTTGACTCCAGCAACGTCACCGATGCGGACTTACAGTGGCTATTCAACACCATCGTGAGCCCGTCTCACTGCGACCCTATGTCGGTGATGGTGCGGGGTTGGTTTGAGAAGAGCGGCAAGAGGAGCAAGAAGTTGGCCTTCGGGGGCTATTTTCAAAGCCTAGCAGCCCACGTCTGCGGCGATGACGGACCGGGAGGACGTGAAGACAAGTGGGAGCTCGCGATGGAGATCGGCGAGAATATGACTTGTGGCAACATTGCCATGGGAAGTGTTCGCGCTGGCTTCCATGTCGGCGGCACCAACATTAGGCTCCTGTGTGCGGAGCTAGGAGTTTTTCTCCCTCGCAAGCTAGAGGGAGAAAATTGGCTTGAGGAAGGTCTCTGTCGATGCTCAAGACCGACCGTAAATATATAGGGCTACGTCAACACCAAGAACTATGATGGTTACACAAGACGCCGAATTATACAGGTTCGGGCCCTCTCGATGAGAGTAAAAACCCTACATCTTGTGTTCTGTGTATTGTATTGATTTTCAAGAGATGTTGTGTCTGTCTCTAGAGCTTGTCTAGAACTTGAACTTGTCCCCGATGGGGGGTACCCTGCCGCCTAATATATCCGGTCGGCAGGGTGGTACATGCAGAGTCCTAGTCGTACTCTACAAGAATTCTATATGGAAAGTCTAATCATTCTTGTCCTGCGCTCCAAGCCGAGTCGGTCGGCTTCCTTGTTGATGAAGTACCCGGTCGGCTACCGACTTAGCCTTGTATGGAGATACCCGTAAAGCAAGTATCCCACAGCAGGCCCGGAGTGCTTTCTGATTTTGAGCTTTAATTCTCCAAATGATCTAAAGATCATAAATTAGGAAGACCTCGTTATCAAAGTTCCTGATAGATCTGGTGCACCGGTCAGGTGCACCTGATCAGGTGTAGCCCCCGACTCTTGTATAATTTAGAGACTAACAAATAATGCAAGAGTCTAATTGTATTAGCTCTTACTAATTTGTTTATAGGTGTTCAAACCATCAAGTTTGAATCTTTCAGACCTTTGGTGATCAAGCTCTTGGGTCCTATTGCTAAGTGACCGCTTTGCCGACCGATCATTAAATCGGTCGAGTGGCACATATTATTTCTGAGTGATGGGTCAGTCTGAATTTTATGACTCTAGTCATATCCAGTATTAAGCTAAATGACTTTAGTCATGATATAGCTCTTCCCTAATCCCAATTACCAGTTTAAGTCCAAATTTGGTAATTCTGGTTATTTGACTTTAGTCAATACCATAACCTTTGAACTTGTAACCATATGACCATCAAGTCCTTTGCCACATGATCATCAAATCACGTAGATATGGTTAAATAATTCTTGGGTACTTCTCATCAAAGAAGCCCCTGAGTCTCATTTTTCTGGGTTTGTAACCCTAACAGGCTTAAGCCCTTAATTAACCTTTAGGTTAATATTGAGGTCACGCTACAGTACAGCCCACCTAGGCCCATGGGACCCTTAGGTCAAAAAAGGCAAGGGTATAAAAGGCTGCACCAGGTTGACTCCCAGTCCACGCCGCACTTGCACGCGAACTCTTTGTCTTCCTTGCGCCCTCTCTGCTCTCGCGATTCCTCTGTTTCTCCGGCTAGGGTTAGCTTTCTCGCTTCCGGCCACCACAAATCTCGCCGCGCACAGCCCCCGAGCTTTGGCGAAGTCTCTCAAACTCCTCCACCGCATCCAATCCTCCTGTTCGCAATGGGTCGCAAGAGGGCTTCCATTTCAATCCTGGCTTCTTCCTCTGCCGCCGCCGCCATGTCGTCCTCGTCGAAGGTCGACATCCCGGAGCAACTTCGGGAGTTCTTCCAGAGCAGGCTCGGATCGATTGGAAGGTACCTCGTGAATCCTACCCCATCCCCATTCACCAGCAGATCGTAGTGTTTCGCTCATTCTTTGAGCATGGCTTTGGAGTTCCCTGCTATAGTTTTTTGCACGGGCTCCTTTTTTTCTATGGGATTGGGCTTGTCAACCTCAATCCCAACTCGATTCTTCATATCGCCATCTTCGTACAATTGTGTGAAGACTTTCTTGGCACTCTCCCCCACTTCAATCTCTTCCGTCATCTGTTTGTCCTCCGACCGCTGCCGACCAAGGACAACCAAGTGGCCATAGGCGGCGTCTGCGTCCAGTTGCACAAGAAGGAGGCCTACATCAATGTGCCATTGAAGACCGGAAACAAGAACTGGAAGGATGAGTGGTTTTATTGTGACAACCCTCCCCCTATTCTTGCCGACTTCACTGGTGCGTAGGCTATTCCCCAGGCGCATTGGACAGAGAGGCCCGATTCGACCGATCCTCAGGTGGTCGCTCTGCTCAAGAAAATTGCCGGTCTGAAGGCTGAAGGCGTTGATGGCATCACAGTCGCCAAAAGCTTTATCATCCGCCAAGTCCAGCCCCTGAAGCTTCAATGTCACCCGGCATGGGACTATGTTGATGAAGATGAGACCAGGGAGCTACCGGATCCACCGAATGGTGAACTCCGCCGAAGACGCTTGTCGAAGATGTTTGAAGGGGATATCTTTCAGGACCATTCTTTGGTCAAAAAGGCATATAACAAGGGCACAATATGAGCCCGAGTAAGCCTCAATCTGCCTTTAGTTGTCCCTTGTTATCCTATCTTGATGTTGTACTCAATGTTTTAATCTTCATGCAGGTGTTGGATACTTATGTATCTCATCCCCCGCTCCCTCAGACTGATAATAAGGGACCAGATTATGTCAAGAAGACACCGCCGATCGGTGCTGGGGATTCAAGTTCCTCCGCAGGCGCTTGGCCAGTTAGCACCTCTCCCGTCGTTACTCTGGCCTCCCCTGACAAGCTCCAGAAGTGAACCGTCGGACGTCGACGCCAATATGTGGGGGACCAGGAGGACGATGAAGAAATAAATGTTGCAGATGCTGATCAACCTGCCCCTACAACCTCCGACCGACCCTCAGACCGACCGGAGCCCCCGAGCCCAATTCAGAGGTCAACAGGAGAGACGGTGCAGACTGGCTCGACTGACCAGCCCTCTCAAAAGAGGAAGGAGATTGATTTTCAGTCGACTTCTTCAAAGAAGAGGTTATGCCGAATCAAGCTCAAGAAGGCTCCCTGGTCTAATCTTTAAACCTCATACTCCTTTTCTCTTATTGCTGATTTCAACAATTCTTGATCTCTTCCTGCTATGTGTTTTTCTTGGCAGTCGGACAAGTGATTCGCAGAGTGCTCAGGGATCCGAGGATACATGGTTAGACCTACCACCTCGTCCGACTGGTGTGGCCCGTTCGGTCGGCAAGTCTTCAAATACGCCAACTGAAGTGGATAAGCCGTCTGAAAAGACGGTTCCTACCTCCAGTTAGCGTCTCTTTGCCTCTTGACAAAGGTAAAGGGACTCTTCCTGCAGATATACTTGGTCGGCCTGAGGTGGAGGACGTGGAGATTTTGCACCAACATCGGGAGTCCAGCAAGGTAATTCAATATTATGCTTTCACCTTGCTTTACTCTCATCTTTTGGCTCACTTATCTTTTGTATATCAGAAAGTGTATGCTCTTGTGGAAGCGAAAGCAGGCTAGAGTGGAATATCTCGAAGCCAAGACTTTTGGTATGTCCTTGGTCGCCTGATCTTCTTGTCTTTATGTTTTAGACTAACATCTTACATTGTCTTGCTAGTCACCGGTCAGCAACTCTCCAAGGCCATAGAAGAAAACAAGAAGCTGCTGGCCGACCGACAAGAGATAAACAAGGTCTTAGACCAAGTCCGTGCAGATATGGCTGGTAAGTTTTCCTACCATCCATACTTAGGCAATCTACTAACCACTCTAACGCAAAAAATTTTACTTTTAGCTCGCAATCAAAAACTTGCCGATCTGGAGAAATTGACTTCCAACCAACAGAGGTTCGTTGATGCCTTGAAAGTTGAGAAGAAAAGCCTCTCGAAATCGGTTGAAGACCAAAAGACCGAGATCACTCGGCTGTAGGAGGAGCTGAAGGGGACTGAAGCAAAGATAGAGGAGGCTAAGACTGTCTCCAAATTCTTCAAATGTAATCTTGCCAGTAAGCCTTCGACTTCTTCCTTCTGCTTGTTTCTTCTGTTGATCATACTGACCAATAATTATTATTTGCAGCTTTATCTTACGCCGCTCGGAAGGCAATGAACTTTGTTCATGCTAACCGAGTGGAGCAGAGTGTCCACTCGCTAGACTACTTGCTGGAGCACGCATCGGAAGCTATTGCTTATAAAACTCGGTGAGTGGCGACCGAGGTTGGAAGTCAAGTACTGCAATTTGCCAATCCTGGTCTCCTGCTCTGCCATTGGACCAGATCAAGGAGGGCTTTAACCCCGACCTGAACAACGACCAATGTCAGCTGCTCCTGGATTCGATGCTTGAGACTTCCCAGGCCTTGGTCAATAATATAGAAATCAATCTGACCGTGCCGACTCCTCCAGCAACTCCAGAGGTCGAACTTCGGGCTGACTCTTCCTCTCCTTCAAAGGAGATATAATCCTATAATAGTGCAAAACATTAGTAGTGTTTATGTAATGATACTTGTGTATAAACTAATCTTATGCTTTTATAGCTTTAGAAGTTTGACAAAGATATCATTGACATGTTTCTATCAAAAGAAACAAAGGTTGCATCGGTCTGCCATAACATATTAGGTTGTAACCCGTAACCGCGTAACAAATAGAATCGACCAATCAACACATGACCTCTCGCACTTTTGGCTCTGGGTTTAGTGTAGTGGTAGTTGATGTGTAGCACAAAGTATTTAACCATGATGTATAAGTGTAAGACCAAAATAATAAAGACCAAAACTCAAGATCTCAAGATCTCAAGATAATAAATCGGTCAAAACATAGGCTAAACCAAACTATGGTTAGACCGAGATGGGACATTATTGCTAGCCCCCTGGCTCGATTGTTTAATAGTATAAATTAAGGAATCGAGACAAGTATAGAATGAAAATCATCAAAAAATATTTCATTAAAAAAGACCAAAGTTTCATTCATAAATAATGTACAAATACACAAGATAATAGTTAAGTATAGAAACGACGTAGCTGATTTATATTCCAGGAGTTTGGAATATCATCGCCGTCTTCATACATCAGTCGGTAAGCCCCCGGGCGAGTGACTTCCTTCACTACGTACGGTCCTTCCCACTTTGGAGAGAGCTTATGCTGATTCTTTGTCGATTGCACTCGGCGAAGCACTAGGTCTCCAACTTGAAAGTGGCGACTGCGGACGTTCTTATTATAATAACGATGCAAGCCTTGTTGGTAGAGTGCCGACCAAAACAGAGAGCGATCACGCAACTCCTCTACCGCAATCAAATCAATCTTTCGGCTCTCCTTAGAAAGCTTTTCATTGTACGCTTGAACTCGTGCTGAGACAAGACTGACCTCGGTCGGCAACATAGCTTCTGAGCCGTAGACCAATGAAAAAGGTGACTGACCAGTAGCCCGACTGGTGTTTCTTCGAAGCCCCCAAAGGACTGAAGGCAACTCTTTGACCCACCGATCGGCATAAGGTTTGAGTCTGTTGAATATCCGTGGCTTCAATCCTTGAAGAATCATACCATTGGCCCATTTGACCTGCCCATTGCTTTTCGGATGAGCCACTGATGCAAAGTGGATCTTTATTCCCATCTCATTGGCAAAGTCCCGGAACTCCACTGAAGTGAATTGAGTGCCATTATCGGTAATGATATCATGAGGAACTCCAAACCGAGTGAATATATCCTTGACAAACTCAATCGCCTTCTTGGATGTAATCTTGCCGACCGGCTTCGCTTCAATCAACTTGGTGAATTTGTTGATAGCAACAAACAAATGAGTAAACCCGCCTGGCGCTTTCTTGAAAGGACCAACAATATCAAGCCCCCAAACAGCAAAAGGCCAAGTCAATGGTATCATGTGAAGTTGCTGTGAAGGCACATGTCTTTGTTGAGCGAAGAATTGACAGCCTTCACACTTCTAAACGACTTGGTGTGCATCTTCGACCGCCGTGGGCCAATAAAACCCTCGCTGGAAGGCTTTGCCGACCAAAGTCTTGGAAGCTGCATGATTGCCACATATTCCCGAATGAATCTCTTCTACCATCTTCTAGCCTTCAGGAATTGAGATGCATCGCATCAAAATGTTGGAACCACCCCTTTTGTAGAGTTGGTCCTCCACCAACAAGTATCCTCGAGATCGGATCTTCAACCTTTGCTGCTCATCAGAATCCGAGGGCAGCGTTCCCCTATCAAAATACTGGATGAGTGGGTCGCGCCTGTCGGTCTTGGAGATGTTATCATCAACAAGATCAGCAACAATACTCATCAACACGTCCGATCGGGGAGAAATTGTTGGGGAATCCAGAACATGTAGGAAAACACCCGGCAGTATTGCAGACCGAGATGATCCTATCTTGGCTAACTCATCAGCCGCCTGGTTATTGTCTCGATGAACATGCGTGAACTTCAATCCATCAAACTTGTCTTCAAGCCTTCGTATCCTGGCAATAAGCACTCATGTTGTCATCTACACAGTTCCAATCCTTGGTGACCTGATTAATGACCAAGGCCGAGTCACCAAATATGTCGATGCGCTTAATGCTGAGTGACACAGCAATGCGCAGACCGTGTAGGAGAGCTTCATATTCTGCAGCATTATTAGACACGTGAAACATACCTTGAAGGATGTATCGAAGCCTTTCTCTAGTAGGCGAGATAAATACAACTCCCACATCTGCCCCGTGTAATTGAAGGGATCCATCAAAGTACATTTTCTAGTACTCAATATCTTGGGTAGTAGGAGGATTTTGAATCTCTGTCCACTCGACAACAAAATCAGCTAACGCTTGTCCCTTTATAGCCGATCGAGGCGTGAACGTAATGGTATATTGGCCAAGTTCGACTGCCCACTTGGCTATTTTTCCTTCAGCTTCTCGGTTATGTAACACCGTCCAGAGTGCAAAAGAAGTTTGAACTTCAATTGGATGAGCATGGAAATAGTGCTTCAACTTCCTTGAGGTGATCAACAATGCATATAACAACTTCAAGATTTGCTGGTACCTTGCCTTAGAGGCGCTGAGAACCTCACTCACAAAGTAGACCGGATGCTGCACTTTCTGCACGTGTCCCTCTTCTTCTCGGTCGACTGTCAAAACAGTACTCACAACCTGAGTTGTGGCTGATATGTAAAGCTGAAGTTTTTCTCCTGGCTCCGGAGGCACCAATACTGATGTGGACAAGGATTCCCAACCTTCCGATAGGTTCTGATAATCTTGATTAAAGCAGAGGCGATACACAAATTGATTCGGCTTCTGAACGACACGTTCTGAACCCCGCAATAGCAGCACAACGTCTCCTCTGGTTATCAACCATTCAAGAATGATTGACCTTGCCGAGAAGGCTTATCCTTGCCTGCAAATCAAGAACACAAGCAAGAACAAAGAAGAATGCAACTAAATTTGCAAGTATACGATGAATCTCACAAGTTGGGGTCTCACAAACCCATCAAATGGCAAAACTGTTATCAACAGAATAATCTAAGCAAAACCCAAACCCTAATAAAGAGGCCGCAGCTGTATATGAGGACCCCAGGGTCGTGCAAGACCCCCTGGATGCAGCCCTAAGTGGGCTCAACTCCATACATGGCCCAAAGACCGATTACGATGTCGCAGCACCAGGATAGATTTTGGAAGTCGATTTGTTTTGACGATTGCTGACGACTCGGGATGTATTTTGACATGGAACCAGTTGGGTTGGAAAGATATTTTCGTTATATTTCCATGCATATATAGAACGTCCAAATCCGAGTCCGTATGCATCCTGGGCTCCGTAACAGACTTGAAGTCGGTTTTGATTGGGCCTCCTCATTGGCTAGAACGTCCTTGCTGGCCCATCATGCCTCCAATCACCTCCCCAGCTATTTCATCATCATCTCCATGGTTCCTAACAATAATTAATTCATTAGGTAGCCATATGTTCTCAAAATCATCTAAAGAATTCATTAAGAACAAGCTCACCCGTAAATTCAGTTGTCGCACATGAACTTGCATTTTGATTGGCGGAGTGTTGGGTGTATCCATAAGAGTCATGTCCTCATCATTCTCCCCCTTTTGAATTAGAGTCGTCCTCGACTCGAGCTCATCTCTTTCTCCCATATATGGTCTCAAATCTGAAATATTAATTGTGGAACTATTCCCAAGCTTGGGATGCAACTCACATTTATATGCATTATGAAATTTGTCATCACGATGAGAATCTACAGTAAAAGGCATTCCAGGCAAATTATTAACCTCTTTGAAAACATGGTCAACAATATGAGCATCATTCTCAGTCTTATGACAAGGTAGACAATGTGTGATCTTAGAAATACTAGAAGAAGATGACATGACATGGTAATTGTTATCAAAGTTTTCTAGTTGGTCATTTATTTGTACAATACAAGGAGGTTTCAATTTTGAACAAACATAAACTCTATGCACCATAAACAAACCTTTATGATCATAGTTGCCAATAGCATAAAAAATGTTTCTTGCTAATAAAGGCAATTCAGTTTGAGAAAAGATATTCTTCTCCACGGTATTTAGATCATAAAGAACATCAAATTCAATATAACCCAAAGTATTTAGAGAAGACAATAATTTATGTTCATCCCTTTCACATAAAACTAGAATCAAATGTTTCATTTCAGCAGTAATAGGTGAATCATAAGCAAAATCATCAAGCTCATTCATTTGTTGTGGGAAAGATATAAGTGAAGCATTGGCATATAACTTATCTTTATCACAAGGATCAGTAGATAAATCAACTTGTGGCAATGACAAATCAAGACAAGGTTCCAATACAACAAGATTGTTGGAACAATTCAGCACATTAGGAAAGTTCTTACTTGAAACAACAACTTGTTCTTTATCTTTCTCACTATCCTCTTCTTTGTGTAGAACCTGAAATGTATTAGTTGCAACAAGAGGCAAGGAAATATGTTCATCCTCTAGTAATTCAGATTTTAAAAGTGTTGCAACATTTAAAGCAGCCCATTCTATCCTAAATGGTTCGTTCTTTCTTCTCTCAAGTCTTTGTTGATCCTCTTCTAAAATTTTAGCAGCAGTCATAGGTTTAAGAGCAACTCTTCTACCATTGTATTTAAATGAATAGCTATTAGCAATGGTATTGTGCAAAGAATTATTTGTAGAAATCCAAGGCTTACTCAATAACAAATGACATGCTTGCATAGGCACTATATCAAAATCTGCAATATCCTTATAAGATCCAATAAAAAATTCAATGTGTGCAATATTATCTACCTTTATCTTACCACAAGAATTTACCCATTGGATGTAGTATGGACATGGGTGTGGCTATGTGGTCAAGCCAAGCTTCTCTACCAACTCCAAGCTTGCGATGTTGCAGCTACTTTCTCCATCAATGATGACACAACAACGTCGATCCTTCACAACAAAGTGAGTTTGAAACAAGTTGTTTAATTGATTTTTATCTACCTTCTCCATTTGAGAACTGATCACTTGTTTTGCTGCAACACTTGTATCATCCTCATTAGATGTCATAGACTCATCACCATGAGTGTTGTAACCTATCATTGTTAGTAGCAAACAAGAAAAGATACAAGAGTATATTTTCCTACCACTACTATCTCATCACAGTGAAAGCTCTCAACAAGCAAATTGAAGCATCTTACTAAGCTCTTATAAAGTTCTTAATTATAGCAAGCGAAGGATACCTTGGAGAGTGTGATCCGATGATTGCGAGGTCAAAAATTTGTGCCTACTCAGAAGGATATAAGTGGATCTTGGATAGGCAATATGCGATAGCAAGGATTAGCAAAATTTCAATTTAGAAGTTGCAAAACTGAATAATAGTCCCAAGCTAGTCTATGCCACTGGCCTAAACTTGTCTCGGACCTAGTTCAAGCAAGAAAACAAATGACTCAACAAAGGACGCAAAGGCTACAAGCAATTCTGAATTTTTATCTTTTTCTTTTTCTACTTCCTCTTTTTTGTGCGGCTTTTCCTCTTGTGCACTTTTGCCTTTTTCTTTTCTTTTCTTTTCTTTTCTTGTGAATCAGAACTGCAGCAAGATATTAGTGCTAGAAAGAAAAAGTAAAATATATTCTAACACAAGGAAAATTATGATTTGAATATGATAGACAAAGAGATAGATAATATATTATTCCAAAACTCTTAATGTATGCAACAAACTGATTTTTTTTCTCTTGATTCTCTATGAACAACACATGCACCACTCAAATAAGACCAAAGAACAAGCACTAGACCAGCAATACAATGACCTTGTAGGGACTAAAATTCAGAGAAGCAAACTAAACTGAAAATTGCATAGCACATGGGGGATATAGGACAGCGGAAACACGACGAACAAATATTTTTGTAGGACAAATTTCTGGCCTCTAGGATTGAACAAAATAACAAGGATAAGGGCGAACCTAACGGTGTACCTGAATCTCTAATTACCACTTGATGTGGACAAGGGTTCTTGACCTTCTGATAGGTTCTGATAATCTTGATTAAGGCGGAGGCGATACATAAATCAATCCAGCTTCCGAACGATACGTTCTGAACCCCACAATCGCAGCACAACGTCTCCTCTGGTTATCAACCATTCAAGAACAATTGACCTTGCCGAGAAGGCTTATCCTTGCCTGCAAATCAAGAACACAAGCAAAAACAAAGAAGAATGCAACCAAAATTTGCAAGTATACGATGAATCTCATAAGTTGGGGTCTCACAAACCGATCAAACGACAAAACTGTTATCAATAGAATAATCTAAGCAACACCCAAACCCTAATAAAGAGGCGGTGGCTGTATATGAGGACCCTAGGGTCGTGCAAGACCCCCTGGACGCAGCCCTAAGTGGGCTCAACTCGATACATGGCCCAAAGACCGATTACGGTGTCGCAGCACCAGGACAGATTCTGGAAGTCGATTTGTTTTGACGATTTCCGATGGCTCGGGATGTATTTTGACATGGGACCAGTTGGGTTGGAAATATATTTTTGTTATCTTTCCATGCATATATAGAACGTCCAAATCTGAGTCTATATGCATCCTGGGCGTCCGTTTTAGTGCAGACTGGTCTTGGCCTCCGAAACAGACTTGAAGTCGGTTTTGATTGGGCCTCCTCCTTGGCTAGGACGTCCTTGCTGGCCCATCACGCCTCCAATCACCTCCCCCAGCTATCTCATCATCATCTCCATGGTTCCTAACAATAATTAATTCATTAGGTGACCATATGTTCTCAAAATCATATAAAGAATTCATTAAGAACAAGCTCACCCGTAAATTCAGTTATCGCGCATGAACTTGCATTTTGATTGGCGGAGTGTTGGGTGTATCCATAAGAGTCACGTCCTCATCAAATACTGGAATGCTGCTAAGATAAATCTTTAATTCATCCAGTGCCGACTGCGCCTCTCCTCAGTCCAAACGAAGTCGTCCTGCTTTTTAAGCAATCGGAAGAGTGGTAATCCCCTAACCCCCAGTCGGGAAATAAAGCGACTCAAGGATGCCATGCATCCGGTCAGCTTCTGAACGTCCCTTTGAGTATTAGGTGGCTTCATATCAAGAATTGCCTTGATTTTATCTGGATTAGCCTCTATACCTCGTTTCGAAATGATGTAATCGAGTAACTTTCCCAATGAAACCCCAAAAACACACTTTTTAGGATTCAGCTTCATTGAATAATGTCTCAAAATGTCAAAGATTTCTGCCAGGTCAGAAAGAAGTTCTTCGACTTTCTGAGTCTTGACAACGATGTCATCAACATATGCTTCAGCGTTCCGACCGATATGAGTAGCAAGGCAGTGTTGAATACCTCGTTGGTAAGTCACGCCAGCATTTTTTAGACCGAACGGCATAGTGATATAGCAATAGGCACCAAAGGGTGTTATAAAGGAAGTCTTGATCTGATCTTCGACTCTCAGTGGGATTTGGTGATAACCTGAGTAGGCATCTAGAAAGCTTAAAAGCTCACACCCGGCTGTCAAATCTACGGTCTGATCAATACGAGGAAGAGCAAAGGGGTCTTTTGGGCAGACCTTGTTGAGATCGGTATAATCAACACACATCCTCCACTCTTTATTCTTTTTAGGTACAAGGACTGGATTTTCTAACCAGTCGGGATGATACACCTCCTTTATAAATTTAGCTTCTAACAATCTAACTATCTCCTTCTTCATAGCGTCCTTGGGTCTTGCGCAAATCTTCTAAGCCTTTGGCGAACGGGGGTATCCCCTTGAGGTACCCTTAACACGTGCTCAATCTTTTCCCTAGGAACTCCTGGTATGTCAGATGGTTTCCATGCAAAGATATCCCTATTTTCCTGGAGGAAAAGAGTGAGCGCGAGTTCCTATTTTTCATCAAGGTTGACCCTAGCATAAGTCAACTTATCAGGGTCCTCAGGATCGAGCGGGATCTCCTTGGTTTGGATGTCATCAGTCTGGATCTTGTACTTGGTAGGTTTCTTTGTCGGAACCTCCGCTTCAGTCTGCTCCTCTATGCCGACTGCCTTCTGGATCTCCTTTTGGTCTGACAGAATCAACTGTTTAGCAGCCATCTCACAACTCTGCACATCGCAATCAAAAGAATTCCAAAGGTCAGAGTGGAGGGAGATTGTTCCGTTCGGGCCTGGCATCTTGAAGGTGAGATACGGATAGTGCGGAACTGCCATAAATCTAGCCATCGCCGGTCGATCGATGATAGCATGGTATGCTGACTCGAAGTCTACCACCTGGAAGAGGATACGCTCTGTCCTAAAGTTATCGTGGGTGCCAAAGGTGACTGGCAGAGTGATTTGTCCAATTGGGACTGAAGTCTTGTCAGGCACAATCCCATGGAAGGGTGAAGAACTCGGTTGGAGGTCATTGATTGACAGACCGAGCTCTTGAAGAGTCTTGGTGAAGATTAGGTCCAAACTGCTTCCTCCATCAATGAGTACTCTGTTGAACTTCACCTCCTTCATAGTCGCAGCAAGTACCAATGGGTAGCGACCGGGTTTTGGTAGATGTATTGGATGGTCTGACCGATCAAAGGTGATTGGCATCTCAGACCACCTCATGTACTGAGGTGCAGCTGGCTCCACCGAGTTAATCTCTTGAAGCTCTAGCTTTTGCTTGCGCTTGGACGTATAGGCATCCGAGCCTCCGAAGATAAAGTTTACTTCTTTGCGGGGCTCCTGGAACTCTCCTGAATCATCCTTGTCATCATCATCCTTGGGCTTATCTTTGCTGCTGTTGTTGCGCCTCGGGGGATCTTTGGCCACCTTGAGCGCAGCTGTCGCAAAACCCTTCAGATAATAGCAATCTTTTGCTTTGTGGTTTCCCTTTGGGTGCCAAGGGCAAAGGCCACTCAGCAACTCATCAGTAGACGGCTGGTTCGTCCGAGGATTCTTCCAAAACCGGTCTACTGTGTTGACAGCATTGTCAGGCTTTCTCTTCTTGTCCTTCTTAGAGGACTTAGACTTGTCCAAACGCTTCTCCTTGCCCTTTCCTCGGATATCGTCGAGTGCAGACTCTCCGGATGCATACTTATCGGCAATCTCGAAGCACTCTTGAGCGGTGAGCTTGAGATTATGGTTCCTCCGACCGATTTCCCAGACCAGATCGTCACTATGAATTCCACCCAGGAAGGCAGTAATGATTTGTTGATCGGGGACGTTGGGGATCTCAGTCTTCTTAGCGCAGAACCACTTGATGTAGTCGCGAAGAGGCTCGTCACCCTTCTGCTTGATCCAAGTGAGGTCGAAGTGGTTGCCTAGTCGGTTGCAAGTTGCTTGGAAACTTTCTATGAGCTTCCTGTTGAGGTCTCCCCAAGATGTGACTGACTCCTCAGGTAGAGACATGAGACATATCCGAACGGCGGGATCTAAGCAGACAGGAAGGTAATTGGCCATTACGTAGGAATCACCTCCAGCCAACTGGATCGCCGTGCTGTAGAGTTGTAACCATTCTTGGGGATTGGTTTGTCCATCGTATTTTTTGATGGGAACCGGCTTGAATCCTTTGGGCCATCGAGCAATGCGAAGCCGAGGGACGTAATCCTTGATGCCATCGATCTCATCATCAGTCGGCGTTGGTGACCGCCTTTGTTGGTCTAGGGACGTAGTTGGGCAACGACGGTGGCGTGGGCCGACATCCTCATCATGACGATGTCGTCGATTGCCATCATTATCACACCGATCCCCATCATCATGTCGACATCGGTCATCGCGGTTGTCTCATGGCGGAGGATTCTGATGATTATCCCGTTGGTTGTCTTGTCGGTATTCCTAGCAGTTTTCTCTGGGAGGGGGATCTTGATGATCCTCCCGTCGATCGTCTCGTCGGTCTTCTTGTCGGTTGTCCCGTTGGTCTTCCTGTCGGACATCCGTCCTTCGTTCATGATGTTCTTCCTCATAGCATCGGTTGTCCCGAGCATGTTCCTCATGGTGAGAGTTGATGGTGTCTCGTCCATCACAGATGCTAAGAGAATTTCTCAGGTCTTCATGCCTACGCCAACCCTGAGGAGACGCATGGCTGGAGCTTGCGATCGACTGAGATTTTGCAGCGTCTTGAGCCGCTGCAGCCTTAAGCATGGCGACCGCTTTTTGCATGACAGGAGTTTGATATTGTGCTTTGACCATTAAGGTGTCAAGCAATGTCTTGGCCCTAGTGATGTTGTTCTGTGGGGTGTGGTAGACCTTAACACCATCCACTTCGAGGTCGGGGCCAAGATCCAGTCGGCGCGCATTACGCGATCCGCGCGACCCTCTTGGTCGACGGCGGTGACCGACCGATAATTCATCAGCTGGCGGGTTATCATCCTGTCGGCCTCCTTCGACCGGCTGGTTTTGGTGACCACCGGCTGGATTCCCTTCTTCTTCGGCATCTGGATCCTCCTCCTGGTTTCCAGCAGCAGGATCTACTATATCCACCATGTTGAGTAGGTCGACCCGATCGTGTCCTCATCAAAAGACCGATCTCACATCGAGTCATATCCGAAGGAAGAGTCTTCCTGCTCGAATCCGAGTGGGATCAATGCAGGGATAATGTCAGATGGACTCGATGATCGCGCCATGGGGCTGGCTGCGGTCGAGTCGGATCTGTAGTTGCCCAGACCTAGGGCTCCGTTGTCGCCGGCCGTAAAGTCGAGCGATCCAAAAGAGATCTTGAAGTCCGGCGAGTATTGGATGATGGGAAGTTCGGCCATCGTAGTCGATGGAGAATTCCGGCGAGCCTTGTCCCCTACCTGGCACGCCAACTGTCGATGCTCAAGACCGGCAGTAAATATATAGGGCTATGTCGAGACCATGAACTATGATGGTTACACAAGACGCAGAATTATACAGGTTCGGGCCCTCTCGATGAGAGTAAAAACCCTATGACCTGTGTTCTGTTTATTGTATTAATTTTCAAGAGATGTTGTGTCTGTCTCTAGAGCTTGTCTAGAACTTGAACTTGTCCCCGATGGGGGGTACCCTGCCGCCTTATATATCCGGTCGGCAGCGGGGTACATGCAGAGTCCTAGTCGTACTCTACAAGAATTCTATATGGAAAGTCTAATCTTTCTTGTCTTGCGCTCCAAGCCGAGTCGGTCGGCTTCCTTGTTGATGAAGTACCCGGTCGGCAACTGACTTAGCCTTGTATGGAGATACTCGTAAAACAAGTATCCCACAGTCTCCAGGGGGGGCCGAGTTCTCAGGGACCGTTGTGGGCGGATTCAACAACCGGTGACATCTACAACAGCCGGTAGTGAGTGGGACTCCTGGGGGTCAGGGCAAGAGCCTCAGTAGTACCAGACAGGGTGGAGCGATGCAGCGGGAGTACCAGACAGGGTGGAGCGACGCAGCGGGCGGTTCACAGCCCACTGCACCGGTCGGCGCAGGCGGCGCGCCGGTCGGCGCACCCTACTTGAGCGCAGGCGTCGACTATAGGTACCAGGGATGGGTACCTGTGGTGCCTCTGGTGCCCGGTTCAGACTTCTTCGTGCCCATGCAGGGGTACCTCGACAACAACATGCACCACATCGAGCACGTGGAGGACACTACGTCCCAATGGAGGAACAACAATGACGCGATGGTGGAGGAGTTTGAGCGACTCAAGGCTCAGTGCTATGGCTTCAATCAGCCACCGTCTCCACCCCGTTTGACTAAAGTGCCTAGGAGTTGGCACATTTATCGGTTTCCCGGTTTGCGTTTTCTTTTATCTTTTGCAATCTTTTTCTTTATTTGCTTATGCGTGTGTGAGCGGGTTGGGAAACCATGTATCGGGTGTGTTTACTGTTATGCAAGTGTGTTAGTAGTA
This sequence comes from Eleusine coracana subsp. coracana, assembly GCA_032690845.1. Taxonomy (NCBI): domain Eukaryota; kingdom Viridiplantae; phylum Streptophyta; class Magnoliopsida; order Poales; family Poaceae; genus Eleusine; species Eleusine coracana. The sequence continues at coordinate 49,803,803 of CM064427.1, read as the reverse complement.
GTTTACTTTTATTCAAGTGTGCTAGTGGTAGTATATTTTCATGCAAGTGTGTTTTACTTTCATGTAAGTGTGGGTGCAAAAATCATCACCATGTATTCGAGTCTTGATCTAAATATAATGGTGGCGGTTATGCTCTTTTAGAAGAATTGAATGACTTATTCTTTCTTGAAAAGTATTGATGAAGACCAAAATAATGTTGAGCACATCCTATGTTTCTGGTTGTATTTGAAATTTGAATAAATTTTGAAGCCACATGAATCATATACCAACAAAAGCTGGTAAATTCAGGTTGAGAGCCGATTGGCGCCGTTTTTAACCGATCGGTGTAGCAGAAAAAAAAGAAGAGAAAAGCTCTGGTGTTTGCTAAGGGACTAGCAAAATTTTAAGTGTGTGTGTGGGGGGGGGGTGGTATATGACATGCTCATTCTCGATATTCACTCTAATATAGCCATAAATCACTCCAACCATGTACAATCTGATAATGGGAGTTCCTTTTTCATCCAAGATTGAATTTCTGCGATGCACATGTCCACATATCCATATCCAAAGTATGAGTCCTTTCTTAAATTTTCTTTGGCCATCTTGTTAAGTTTCTGTAATTTCAATGAAGAATAATTTCCTAGCTTTACAATATATTGTTGGTTTATGTTTGCAATCCTTGAATTATCTCACCTAGCTACTCATATAAGCCTTACACTAATATTATTTGATCATTATGATATAGAAATAGGTTAAGTGATTTGAAAGATGAGTTATTACCTTGGATTATTTGGAAGATAGATTCTTTATGTTCACAACAATCTTTTAAGTGATTTACGTGTGGAAAACTTATAACTTGTGAGTTGAACATGATCTTTTGCTTTGGGGAGAACTTTAAGTTTCAATGCCCACATTTGAACTATTTTGCTGAATACCAAAATGAAATACACTACAATAGAACAATGCTCAACATTTGCTGACTTGAGATATCTTTTAGTATAGAAAGAGTATGTTCTTTGATTTTTCTTTCTTATACTTTACTCGGGACGAGCAAAGGTTTAAGTGTGTGGGAACTGTTGGCACTTCCCAAGTGCCCCTTTTATATGTGAATATCACCCCAATTAGAGCATAATTGATACTAATTTAGGCCATTTACATATGATATTACCTATATATTTGTATATATGTTGTTTTGGAGCTTTATTGCAGAAACAGGTAAAATTGGCTATTAAAGTGATGTTGGACAGGACAGGAGTCCAGAACCGATGAAAAGCACTGAAGAAGCCCAGTGCACCAATCGACGCAGCCCATGAGCCGATCGGCGCAAGGGTATTTTGGCCTACAGAGGTGACCGAGGCCCATTCCGATGGAAGTTTATCTGATGTTTATGGAAGTTTATCTGCGCAAGACACTTGAAGATATTTGCCTAGAAGATATATGGAACTTCAAGATCTTGACGTGCAGTACAACACTTTATCTCGAAGAAAAAGGCCCACATGGCAGTTGTGGAAGATAGAGGATCTGACTCGGAGCAGAAATCAGAAGAAACACGACTTGCGCCGATCGATGCAATCCTGCGCCGATCGGCGCAACCGACCTATTCGTTAGAAACCGAGTCTTTCATGAGTAGAACCCCTATATATACTTGTAACCCCTAGCCGTGGCGAGGGACCCCGAAAGGAGGCAACAGAGGGACAACATATTCGTGAGTTAGAGCCACCGGGGCTTGCCCCGTTAGAATAGATCTCTAGTTGAGTTTCAAGAACCATTGGTGTAAGAGTTGATCCATCAAGGTAGGCCATCTCGACGGTGATGAATCTTACTCTATGTATCTCAAGGATGATTGAATATGTTGATGATGGTTTTGGTGATTTGTCTATCTTTATGCTATAATCATGCATGTGCTTATTCCAATTGCTTAGTTCTAGGCTAAGTAGGTTGATATTATCTTGATTGTGATGATCAGGATAGTACTTGGACATTGTATTGATTATGGTTGCTTGATGATGCTATTAGTGTGGTTTAGTGGTGACAGCACTAAATCTGCGCAGCACTATCGGATAGTTGAGTAGGGTAAGATACTCGCGTGATTAAGGGTTTCCTCGCGGCAGCGATAAATTAGGAGCCGCTCGGAAGGCGGGGTGGTCTTACTCATTATAGGTTTTCATTGATCCATGTAATTATCCATTATGTTGCTATGCAATTAGACTATCTGGTTACGATCTCACTAGTAGATATCTGGCTACTCACCGATTAGCTTTGGCTTTGGTTTTAGCTTTGGTTTTAGGCTTCGACTTGCACTCTACCTCAACTTCACTGGTGAACCGATCGGCTCAACACCTGCGCTGATCGGCTCAACGACTTAGATCTGCAATAGTGCTGATCGACTCATCCCTGCGCTGATCGGCGCAATGACAGATTTGCTGTCTGGCGCACCTTTTGCGCTGGCCAGTCTCCCCCTCATACAACCTGAACTTGATAGTAGCCTTGATTAGATCTTTTACTGTTAACTTTGTTTAATTACCCCTAAGGTCTCAGTGGTTTGATAATACCTTGGAATACTCTATGGGGAAAAAGTGCTACAATTGTACACCATACTTTTGCGGTATATAAGTGGGTACGTAGTAATGACCAACATCTTCCCTCTAGGAACTACGCGATAGCCATCATTATATACGACCTCTCTGGGTATGAAGGTTGGGTCTTCAGCTAATTGGATTTCAACCTTACGTTGAAGATCTTTAGCACAAAAGAAACATTTGCAACCTTCGATGCAACTGTCCTTATGAATCTTGTTTTCTTGAAAACCCTCCCAATCGGTAAGAACCCTGGGAGAGGCTTCATCCTGTCGAGCTTGAAGATCCTTTTCTGCATCCAACTGGTACATGGCTTCTTCGGCTTCTGTTGGCACTCCCTAAGTGCCCCTTTTATATGTGAATAATACCACAATTAGAGCATAATTCATGCTAATTTAGGCCATTTACCTATGATTTTGGCTATATATTTGTATATGCGTTGTTTTGGAGCTTTATTGCAGAAACAGGTAAAATTGGTGATTAAAGTGATAATAAATAGGACAGGAGTCCAGAACAGTCGAAAAGCACTAAAGAAGCCTAGTGTGCCAATCGGCGCAACCCGTGAGCTGATCGTCTGGGAGTTTTAGCCCACAGAAGTGACCGAGGCCCATTCCACAACGTTTTATGGAAGTTTATCTACGCAATACACTTGAAGATATTCTCCTAGAAGATTTATGGAACTTCAAGATCTCAACATGCAGTACAAGACTTTATCTCGAAGGAGAAGGCCCACATGGCTGATGTGGAAGACAGAGGAACCGACTCGGAAGAGAAACCAGAAGAGACACGGCTTGCACCGATCGATGCAATCCTGCACTGATCGGCGCAACCGCCTTAGTTGCTAGAAACCGAGTCCTTTACGTGTAGGACCTTTATATATACCTGGAAACCCTGACCATGGAAGATAGAAGGCGTCGGAGGGACAACAGTTTCGTTAGTTAGAGCCATCGGGGTTCGCCCCGTTAGAATAGATCTCTAGTTGAGTTTCAAGAACCATTGGTGTAAGAGTTGATCCGTCAAGGTAGGCCATCTCAGTGGTGATGAATCTTACTCTATGTATCTCAAGGATAATAGAATATGTTGATGATGGTTTTGGTGATTTGTCTATCCTGATTCTATAATCATGCATGTGCTTATTCCAATTGCTTAGTTCTAGGCTAAGTAGGTTGATATTATCTTGATCTTGGTGATCAGGATAGTACTCGGACATTGTATTGATTATGGTTGCTTGATGATGCTAGTAGTGTGGTTTAGCGGTGACAGCACTAAACCTGCATAACACTATTGCATAGATGAGTAGGGTAAGATACTCGCGTGATTAAGGGTCCATCCCGACAGTGATAAATCAGGAAATGCTCGAAAAGGCGGGTGGTCTTATTCATTATAGGTTTTCATTGATCCATGTAATTACCATTATGATGTTGTTTGATTAGGTTTTTTGGTTATGATCTCACTAGCACATATCTGGCTACTCAGTAAAACAGCTTAGGCTTACAAGGTAACCGACGTACTTTTGCTTAGATTCGTTCGTGTGCCGATCGGCTCAACCCCAGCGCCGATCGGCACAACCATAGATTCGGTAGTGTGCCGATCGGTTCAACCCTACGCCGATCGGCGTGACAACATATTTGTTGTCTGGCGCACCTTTGCGCTTGCCAGCCTCCCCTCATACAACTCAAACTCAACAGTAGCCTTGACTAGATCTTTTACTGTTAACTTTGTTTGATAACCCCTAAGGTCTTAGTGTATACAATAAACCTTGGATACTTAATTTAAGGGAAAAAGTGCTACAATATACATCGTGCTCTTGCGGTACATAAGTGGGTGTGTAACTATGACCAACAAGCTTCTCTTTTTCTAGCGCCGTTACCGGGGACCATAGCAAGTTTTTAAATATTGTTTGATGTATTAGTGTTTAGTCATTGTGCTTTACTTGTCTCTTTAGTACATATATTCTGTTAAGTGAAATTAACAGGTATGGACGGTCCTAAGTCAAACAAAGCTTCTAATTACATGATGATCCAGAAAAGCTCTTACGCAAAAAGAGAATATAGCGGAGAAGAGAAGCAAGTCACTTGGAGATTTAGCTAGAGAAACAGTCAGTGCCAGTCCTCGAGTATTATTCACAATTGCAGATCCAGAAGCAGGAGAGATGGCAGACCAACCCTTGGTTAATAGTTTCAAGCCTCAATTGGATAAGGTTGTCAAGACAGATTTCCAAGAAGCTCAAGATCATCCTCTATATCAACTAGAGAGGTACATCGGATTAGTGGCGCAACAACCATTCACAGGTTCAGAGGATCTCAATCAGCACTTGCAGCGCTTCCTTGAAGTTTACAGTACATTCAAGATAGCGGGATTGACCGGAGATCAAGCACGTGTGCGGCTGTGCCCCTTCTCTCTAGTTGGACGCCCTAAGCAATGGTACAATGGTTTGGAAAATGCAGTAAAGACTATATGGGACACCTTAGCAGTTGCATTCTTAGCCAAATACTTCCATCTTGGGAAGACTCAAGCTTTGAAGAATAAGATTCTTGGATTTATGCAGAATATTGATGAGAGCATTGGAGAAGCATGGGAAAGATATAGTGAATATACAGATGCATGCCCTCATCATGGTCTTACAGTCTGAGAAATTGTTGAGAGATTCTACATGGGATTGAATACTCTATCTCGTCAACACTTAGATGCTTCAACTGCGGGTTCATTCATGGCAAAGACTCCCACTCAAGCTAAGGATTTGATCAAATTGCTAGTTGAAAATCAATCATGGGATAATGAGAGAAGTTCAAGGAATTTACATCCTTCTAAAGGAGTAGCAAGAGCGTGATTGAGAGGACTCATGAAGACTTGATTATGGATCGCCTTGATGCTATTCAAAGAAGGTTGGACAATAATCGGCATATCCCTAAGGAAGAGTCGCTCAAGCTAGCGGAGTCACGCTCTACTTATAGTGAATGTGGAGAATTTGGTCATGTGCAGAAGGATTGCCCTAAATATATAAAGATGTTAGAATATATAAAGAATAATGGATGGAAGCCCCAATTCTAGTAGCAAAGGAGTTCTTTCTCTCCTAGTTCGTCCATGCAAAACTCAATCCCACTTCATCTCTAATGTCATGAGTTCTTCCAAGCTCAAGAGAAGATCAACAAGGATAACCAAGCCAAATTCAAGGAAGTTGATCGTATCCTTGGGGGAATTAGTGACAAGGTGATAGAGATTGGGAGCTCCAATGAGCAGATTTTGAAGCATACCAAGATTATGGAGCAACAGATGGGACAGTTATCGCAAGCCATTCAAGGTAACAAGGGTGCTATTCCTGGCAATACAATGTCTGCAGAATAGTTGAAGGCAATAGCCACACAATTAGGTGTCACACCCCAAAATTTCAAATTTTGGTTTGTGACCCAATCCCACTAAATTTCAACAATTGTTTTATATTAGATTAAAATTTTATTATAAATTAATTGGATAATTAGAGCATTATAAGTTATTTTTAGACAAAAGTGCTATTTTCTAAATTAAATAAATTAATTTAGGTTATTAATATTTTGTTTGTTGCATTCATGTCGAATTAGATGCACTAGGTTTTTATGTGTGCAAAAATGTATTTTAAAAGTCAAAACTATTTTTGGTTTGGATAGAAAATAGAATAGGAAATAGGAAAGGAAAGAAATAGAAAAGAGAAATAGAGAAAATAGAACCCAAACCACTCTGGGCTGCAATCCCTTTTGCAGGCCCACCCTGCACCCTCTCTCTTTCCCCCACTTTCCCCCTCTCTCGGCCTTGGGCCAGTTTCTCCAGCGCGGCCCAATCCCCTCCCCCTCTGGCATGGGCCGGATTTCTCCCCCGCGTGGCCCATTCCCCCTCTTCCCCTCCTTCTCTTTCCCCCTCCAGCCTGGGCCTTTCCCCGCGCGGCCCAGCCACCCTGATCGAGCTGGCCCACTCCCGTGCACCCCGGCCCATGCCGTGCCTGGCCCCGCCGTGGCCCAGCCCTGCCTGCGCGCCTCCCTCCCCCAAACCCTAGCGCCGCCGCCGTCGTCTGGGCGTGCGTGCCCGACCATCCTCGGGTCACGCGCCTATAAAAGGGCAAGGCCCCTACGCCCGCGCCGCCCTTGATTTCCACCCCCCCCTTCTTCGCGCTAGCGCCACCTCGGCTCCCCGCCGTTGACCGCATCGCCGCCCCGCCATGGCCGAGCCTCGGAGCTCGAGGCCAACACGCCTGCAGACGCACTGGAGGTCCCGCACCCGCCGCCGAGGTCCGCCAAGTCGGTGCCCGGAGCTCCTCGACATCGCCGCCGAAGACCACATGCCGCCGCCCCTCGTCGCCATGCCTCCCCGGCCTCTTTCCCCCGTGTGCGACCCCCTAGGTGAGATCGTCGTCTTCTCCTCTCTCTTTTCCCCCCCTTCGCACCGAGATTCGGCCACCAGAGCTCGAGTTCCGGCGATCTCCGGCGATCTTCGGCCGCCACCGCCTCTGCCCTCGCCGCCGGTAGCCTTTGCCTCACCCTGCCTAAACCTTGGTCATTGGATCAAGATCCAACGCGCCAGATTAGATCCCCCGAAGGGGTATGAAGTTGATCCACCGTGGACCAGTGGACCACGGGTCCATAGATTCGTAGACCCGGTCCACCCCTTTTTAGATTTAATTTTAATTCAAATAATTCCTGGACTTTGCGAGTAGGCCGTGGACTTTGTTTTAATTAGAATTTAGTCCCTGTTTCTTTACAGAAGCTCTAGAAAATTTTATTTAAGCCCCTAAACTTCATAAAAAAATATTTTAGCACTGTATTTTTATACAAACACCGCTGTATTTTATTAAAAATACTACTATTTTGGCCAAGTAATTTTACTAAAACACCCCTAGACTTATTTTTAATTATAATTTCAACCCTGTCTTTTTACACTTAGGCCCCTACACTTAAATAAAATTATGTTTAAGTCCTAAAATTTTGTAAAAACAACCTTATACTTTTTGATAATTATTTTTCAGTCCTAATATTTTACACTTTAGTCCCTATAATTTTATAGAATGGCAAATAGGCCCCTGAGTTTTATTAAAACTATATTTAAGACCTAATTTTTATCCAGAACCTTTATTTAATTATTTTTAGGACCCTGAAATTGTTTTAGCACTGTAATTTTTATAGAAAATCCCTATACCTTTCTGAATTAATATTTTGACCATGTATTTTACAAAAACAACCCTGGACTTGTTTTTAATTATTTGAAGTCCTATCTTTTTACACTTTAACCTCTAGACTTCACCAAAATTACATTTTGTTTCCTAAACTTTTCATAAAATTTATTTTCACCCTGTTATTTTACAACTAAGTCCCTATATTTTTCTATAATTACTTTTAGGTCCCTAAACCTACCTGTTTTTACTATTTTAGCCCTAAAACTTCAAACCTTCATAACCTTTCAACCATAACCCGGATTTCAGTAATTCTTGCTCCAACATGATCGTAGTTTTAATATTATTTATTTATACTATCTTATAGTAAATTGCTAATTTTACTATTTTAACCCTGTACCTTTAAACCTTCATAACTTTTTACTCATAACTCTGATTTAGATGATTCTTGCGCTCACGCGATCGTAGCAACGAGTACTATCTTTTGAGATCGAGTTTAAAGTATTTTATTTATTGTTTGGTGTACCATTTCATAGTTTGTTTATATGATTGTGTGCATGTTGTGCCTGCCTGACGTTAATTAGAGAACGGGTTGTTCCTAGAATCGCAAGAGCGTGAATTGAAGACCTGAGCAGCAATATCCATTTCCAGGCAAGTGTCCTTGATGCATCTTGTACCTATTATAACATTTATTATAGAATTGCATGCTTGAGTCAAATGAATGGGTACCTATTGTTAGGGTTTCCCTAGTATTGCTTTATCCGCTTCCTTGTCGCCTTGAACTAGTTGGTTGGTTGTGGGTAGATAATGCTTAGGTTGCTTGTGGGATGTTGGGCTGATATAAATCTTGATTAATGAACTATGTCACTTCATGGGTGGAATGGTAATTTATGTTAGCAACATGGACTTAGGGATCTATGCAAGCCGGATGGAATGGATGTGGTGCCATGGGCACATGGTTGGTGGTGGTAGGCTTGTTGTAGATCCTAGGACCCGGTTCTTGGAGCGGTAACCCAGGACAACCGTGCCATCACAAGGCTGCTATGGAACAGCTTGGCTAATTAATTAGGAGTTCTCCCAGTGTCGGTGCAGCATTTTGGTGGAGCGGGGAATGGAAGTCAAGAGGACTGTCCTTGTATCCGAATGGCTCAAGAGAGGGCTCCTGGGGTGATGAGCTGCTTGTTGATGGGCTATCACTTATGGATGGGAGTGGAACCTTAGTGGCTAGCATGTACTGGGAGACCCTTTGTAAAAGCCTCGTAGTGATCTCCTGGCCGCACACCTAAGGAAGTGTGCTAGTGCTTGGCCGGCATGGCAACATGGAGACTCTAGTCCCCCTGGCAACAGGGGACAAAATCACGACTTGTGGGTAAAGTGGTACAAACTCTGCAGAGTATCAAACTATCATGATAGCCATGCTCACGATCAAGAGCGGCCTGGAATCCTCACAAGATTAGTTTGTGGTTCATGGGTTGGAATGGTTTGGAATGGTTAGATCGTTTGGACTTGGATTGGATAGTACCATGTGGGTTGAGGGTTGGGATGACCCCACTTAGTAATTAGGATGCATAGGAAATTAAAAGCTCATGCAATAAACCCCCTTGAAAGCCTTTCTTATCTTAGCCTCATGTCATCTTTTCCCCCACTTGCTAAGTACGACACGTACTCACCCTTGCTATATACCATATTGCTGCTCAGCTACAGGAGAAGGATGGTACAACGATGAAGACAATGGAGAAGAGCTCTAGGCATGCGGTCTTCCGGTCGACTTCCTGTGGGAGCTGAAGGACGCTAACGCTTAGTTTATTCCGCTGTAATGTAACCTTTTCTTCTTGACCTATGGGTCACTGTTGTAATATTGTAATCAATTTAATAAAGATATTGTTCTTTTATCACAGTAATTGTCCTGTGTGCGTGAAAACTTGTTCCTGGGCACGTATACAGATGCATTTGGTTTCGGTTGTTGGAACCGAGTGTGACATTAGGAAAGCAAACGGAAGATCCAGAGCACGCTGCAGGAGCAAGGAAGACCCACGCCGATCGGCTCATACCTGGTGCCGATCGGCGCGATGGTACTGTAGGCACCGATCGGCTCGCTGATGGCGCCGATCGGCGCAAGGAGGATATCGACCTCTCTGGTCTGAAGAAGGGCATGGAAATAAAGGAACATGGCCCTGCCACATTCCTGGATACTCAACTACTAACCAAGACAGAAAGAGTGCGGCAACACGATGAGCAATTTGCAAGGTTCATTGATATTATGAAGAAGCTTTACATCAATGTCCCTTGTGTTGATGCTAGTCAAGTACCTATCTACGTGAAGTACATCAAGGACATGATGCAAAACAAGAAATCCCTGGTTTCTGAGGAGGTTGTGAAGGCTACTAAGGAACTTACGACGACGATCAATGATGTTGCACTTGAGAAGAAATCCAATTTTGGATCGCCAAGCATCAAATGCATAATTGGAACGGGGATATTTGATAGGTGTTTGTGCAATCTTGGGGTGAGTGTAAGTGTTATGCCCCGTCATATATTCACAAGTCTCAATTTACCTGAATTGGAGCCTACGGGTATGTGTTTGGAGTTAGCCCATCAATCGGTACGCTTCCTGAATGGAATTGCTGAGGATGTGCCTATTCAAATTGGAAATCACATCGTCCCCGTAGATTTTATTGTGCTTGATATGGATAAGAGGATGAGGACCCCATTGATTTTAGGCAGGTCCTTCCCGAGGACAGCAAAGGCAAGTATTGATGTTGGGAGTGGCAAGATAAGCTTTGATATAAGTGGGACTTCCTACTCTTTCAAGTTTCGCCCAAAGGGAGAAGAGTGCCGTGCTGCTGATGAAGTAAAGAGATAGAAGACACCGTGGCAGCGTGACATCGAGTGTAATTGGAGGGAATGTATGGATAGGTCATCCAAAGGTATATGAGCCATAGAGATGAGAAAACCTTGTAGTGTCACGGCCTCACACCCTGCACCGCAACATTAAGGATTGATTGATTACGGGGAGGTCAAGCTCTTTGACCTATAAATAACTAGAGCGCTCTTAGGAAGCAACCCAATGATCGGAGGATTTAGAAGTTGTTTAGTGCTTATGGGAGGGCAACCCATTTTTATTTAGTTAATTAGTGCTGGCCAGGAGGGCACCCCGGTGTTTTTAATTTGATTGCTTGTAATAAAACAATCTCCCGAATAAAAGAAATAGAAATAGTGTGTGCTTAATTCTTGTGTGCTTGTTGGGCGTAGTTACGCACCCACTTATATACAGCAAGAGGACGGTGTACAGTTGTAGCACTTTTTCTCTTAGAGTATTCCAAGGTTTAATCAAACCACTGAGACCTTAGGAATAATTAAACAAAGGTAACAGCAAAAGATCTAATCAGGGCTACTGTCAAGTTCAGGTTGTATGAGGGGGAGACTGGCCAGCGCAAAAGGTGCGCCAGACAACAAATCTGTCGTTGTGCTGATCGGCGCAGGGTTGAGCCGATCGGCATTGTTGCGGATCTAAGTCGTTGAGCCAATCGGCGCAGATGTTGAGCCGATCGGTACACCAGTGAAGTGCAAGTCGATGCCAAAGCTAAAGCCTAAACTAAAGCTATTCGGTGAGTAGCCAGATATCTACTAGTGAGATCGTAACCAGATAATCTAATTGGATAGCATCATAATGGATAATTACATGTATCAATGAAAACCTATAATGAATAAGACCACCCTGCTTTCCGAGCGGCTCCCGATTTATCGCTGTCGAGAGGAAACCCTTAATCATGCGAGTAGCTTACCCTACTTAACAATCCAATAGTGATGCACAGGTTTAGTACTGTCATCGCTAAACCACACTACTAGCATCGTCAAGCAACCACAATCAATACAATGTCCGAGTACTATCCTGATCACCATGATCAAGATAATATCAACCTACTTAGCCTAGAACTAAGGAATTGAAATAAACACATGCATGATTACAGAATCAAGATAGACAAATCACCAAAACCATCATCAACATATTCAATCATCCTTGAGATACGTAGAGTAAGATTCATCACCCTCGAGATGGCCTACCTTGACGGATAAACTCTTACACCAATGGTTCTTGAAACTCAACTAAAGATCTATTCTAACGGGGCAAGCCCTGATGGCTCTAACTCACGAAACTATTGTCCCTCTGCTGCCTCCTGGCTGTTGTTCATCGCGGCTAGGGGTTACAAGTAAATATAGGGGTTGTACTCGTGAAGGACTCGGTTTCTAGCAGATAGGTCGGTCGCACCGATCAGTGCAGGATTGCGCCGATCGGTGCAAGCCGTGTCTATTCTGATCTCTGCTCCGAGTCAGTTCCTTTGTCTTCCACAGCTGCCATGTGAGCCTTTTCCTTCGAGATAAAGTCTTGTGCTGCACGTCGAGATCTTGAAGTTCCATAAATCTTCTAGGTAAATATCTTTAAGTGTCTTGCGTAGATAAACTTCCATAAATATCAGATAAACTTCCATCGAAATGGGCCTCGGTCACTTCTGTGGGCCAAAATACCCTTGCGCCGATCGACTCATGGGCTGCGCCGATCGCCGCACTAGGCTTCTTCAGTGCTTTTCGTTGGTTCTGGACTCCTGTCCTATCCAGCATCACTTTAATAGCCAATTTTACCTGTTTTTGCAATAAAGCTCCAAAGCAATGCATATACAAATATATAGGTAATATCATAGGTAAATGGCCTAAATTTGTATCAATTATGCTCTAATTGGGGTGATATTCACATATAAAAGGGGCACTTAAGAAGTGCCAACAGTTCCCCCACACTTAAACCTTTGCTCGTCCCAAGTAAAGTAAAAGAAAGAAAAATCAAAGAACATACTCTTTCTATCATAAAAGATATCTCAAATCAGCAAATGTTCAGCATTGTTCTATTGTAGTGTATTTCATATTGGCATTCAGCAAAAACAGTTCAAATATGGGCATTGAAACTTAAAGTTCTCCCCAAAGCAAAAGATCATGTCCAACTCACAAATTATAACTTTTCCACAGATGTAATACACTTAAAAGATTGTTGTGAACATGAAGAATCTATCCTCCAAATAATCCAAGGCAATAACTCATCTTTCAAATCACTCATCCTATTTCTACATCATAATGATCAAATAATATCTGTGTAAGGCTTATATGATTGGCTAGGTGAGATAATTCAAGGATTGCAAACATAAATCAACAATATATTGTAAAGTTAGGAAATTATTCTTCATTGGAATTACAGAAACTTTGGATATGGATATGTGGACATGTGCATTGCAAAAATTTGATCTTGGGAGAAAAAGGAACTCCCTTTATCAGATTGCACATGGTTGGAATGATTCATGGCTATATTAGAATGAATATCGAGAATGAGTATGTCATATACCTCCCCCCCCCCCACACACACACACTTAAATTTTTGCTAGTCCCTTAGCAAACAGGAGAGCTTTTCTCTTCTTTTTCTTTCTCTGCTGCGCTGATCGGTTCAAAACGGCGCCGATCGGCTCTCAACCTGAATTTACCAGCTTTTGTTGGTATTTGATTTATCCGGCTTCAAAATTTATTCAACCAGAAACATAGGATGTGGTCAAGGAATGATACTCAACAAGACTTTGGGTTTAAAATAGAATACTCAGCAGAATTGAAATTTTGCATGAGTAATTCAAGGATAAAAAGATACACAAGGATTTGGCCATCCTAGTAAAGTTCATACCAAAAAGAATTAAATCCTAACCGAACTCAACCATCAATTTAATGTTTATCTAGATATCAAAAGTTCATGAGTATTGCTCAAAATATGGCACTGGTAGGTAAGGATCTTAAAAGCAATAAATTATAGAGTTCACAACATAAATATATATTTATAAAAAAATTGGTACTAAGTTATCATCACGAATTGGATAATGCAAATAAAACACATGGGTACTCAGAATTGCTCCACACAGAACATATTTTGTTGAATAATTGTTAAGTGTAAGTTCAATATTTTATTCAATGCTCAACATTATTTGATCTTCATCAATACTTTTCTAGAAATAATAAGTCATTCAATTTTTCTAAAAGAGCATAACCGCCACCATTATATTAAGATCAAGACTCGAATACATGGTGATGATTTTTGCATACACACTTACATGAAAGTAAAACACACTTGCATGAAAATAAACTATCACTAGCGTAGTTGCATAAAAGTAAACTACTACTAACACACTTGCATGAAAGTAAACACACCCGATACATGGTTTCCCAACCCGCTCACACACCCATAAGCAAATAAAGAAAAAGATAAAAGAAAACGCAAACCGGGAAACCGATACATGTGGCAACTCCTAGGCACTCTAGTCAAACGGAGGTGGAGACGGTGGCTGAGCCAAGCCATAGCACCGCGCCTTGAGTCGCTCGAACTCCTCCACCATCACGTCGTGGTTGTTCCTCCATTGGGACGTAGCGTCCTCCACGTGCTCGATGTGGTGCATGTTGTTGTCGAGGTACCCCTGCATGGGCACGAAGAAGTTTGCACCAGGCACCAAAGGCACCACAGGTACCCGTCCTTGGTACCTATAGTCGACGCCTGCACTAAAGTATGGTGCGTCGACTGGCGCGCTGCCTGCGCCGACCGGCGCAGTGGCCTGTCAACCGCCCGCTGCGTCGCTCCACCCTGTTTGGTACTGCTGAGACTCTTGGCGTGACCCCCAGGAGTCCCACTCACTGCCAGCTGCTATAAATGTCGCCGATTGTCGAATCCGCCCATGGCGGTCCCTGAGAACTCGGCCCCCTCCAGGAGACCTTCCTCAAGCCAATTTCCTCCCTCTAGCTTGCGAGGGAGAAAAACTCCTAGCTCCGCACACGAGAGCCTAATGTTGGTGTCGCCAACATGGTAACCAGCGCGAACACTTCCCGTGACAATGTTGCTACGAGTCATATTCTCACCGATCTCCGTCGGGAGCTCCCACTTGTCTTAGCCTCCTCCCGGTCCATCGTTGCCACAGACGTGGGCTGCTAGGCGTTGAAGATAGCCCCCGAAGGCCAACTTCTTGCTCTTCTTGCCCCTCTTCTCGAACCAACCCTGCACCATCACCGACATAGGGTCGTAGTGAGACGGGCTCATGATAGCATTGAATAGCCACCGCAAGTCCGCATCGGTGACGTTGCTGGAGTCGACCTTGTCACAAGTGCGCGCAGCCAACCACCGATGGAAGATTTGGATGGTCGGGTTGCGGATGTTGCCACGCTGCATCTCCTCCACGAACGAGAGCCGCCTCCAAAAGGAGTCCAACTCCCCACGTCCCAAGATGCCGGCCACATCGGCGTTGGTGTCGAAGCCGAAGGCTTCAGCCGCCGCCTCTATGGTCACCATGTAGCTGATGTCACGGACGCGGAAGTTGATGGCCTCGTTGCCGTAGTCGTTGGAGCCAAGCCTCATTGTAGCGGTAACCTCGGTGACAATGTCGATGTTGAAGTCCATGGGGAGACAGCTGAAATCCACCTAGCCGAGGTTGTCTATCATCCTCCTTATGTCCTCCCACATACCGATCGTGGTGAGGAAGGTCTCGTCCATGTCGAAGTTGGGGACGAACCTTCCCCTCACCGCGAGGTAGTGCTGCTGTTCCTCCGCGCTCAGGAGGGTGAAGCCCTCCTCCACCGTGCGCGACACGAATGCCGGCGATGGTGGTGATCTGGGAACCCCACGGCTTCCTGCCGTTTGGCTCCTCGTAGCACGCCCTGTCGGAAGGGGCGCACGGGAGACGGAGTGGCGGGCACGGATCTCATATGCCGCCGCTGCCGAGCCGGTGGATGCACCACCTATCAACATGTCGTCGTGAGCGCCGGAGCCCCCCTAGCCGAGGAGTCATCACTCGATTCACTGCCGCCGCCGGAACTGCTTCTCCGGTGCAACCTCTTGCCCAACTTGCCGACGGAGGAGTGGAGACGATCCATCTGAGAGGAATGCGGAACGTGTGCGAGATCGTGGGTAGTGGGGAAGGTGGAGAGGTTACCGGGATGGTGTGCCAAATTGGAGGCGTGGCATCCCTTTTATAGTGTGGGAAACTTCCAGGAGAAGGACCCACCTAAAATTTTCGAAATTTGGGGCCGCGCCAATTGGCGCGGTCACTGCGCCGATCGGCACATTTCAAACTTTGAATGCTCTGACCGCTCTGGCTCTTGATTCTCCTCCTTTTCGTCGTTTCCATCCTTTACATTGTTTCCCGGTACACCATGTTGGCTAGCAGGGGGACAGCACAGAATCCCATTGTCTTGATTGACTGCGCCGATCGGCTCTGGCCAGCGCCGATCGGCGCGCTCGTTCTTTTTCAGCTTTTGGTAGATTCCTTGCCTCCTCTGCACTGAACACCTGCATAGAAATAATACCTGTTCCTTGAAATCAACGCTTGCCCCCATTGTCTCCCATTTAGGAATCGTACTGGTAACCGCGTCGATCGGCGCAGAAGTGCACCGAATGGCGCAGGTCCCCTGCACCTTGTTTTGGGGCCCTGCGCTGATCCTGTTGCCTAGTGTTCATCTCCTTCTCCTAATTTTCACTTTCCCTATATTCCTGTAGCATTGACACACGTAAAAGGGTCCCTTCTGATATAAGCGTCGATCGGCTCTGGCTTGTGCCGATCGGCTCGTCGCCCATTTTGGCTCCTGGTCTCTTGTTTCCTCCCTGGATGCTACTCTCCTTCCTTTCTTCATCGGTTGCCTCAGCATCCTTTCAATCTGAGCGCCTTCAGCCTTCTGTCCTGATCTGGGCAATATTGCGCCGATCGGCTCTGTTCCTCTATTTTTGGTCCTTTTCTTTTATTCCTGCGCTGTTAGTCTACAATATATACATAGTTTTGCACAAATAAACAGACAACACAGGAGCACACAAGAATTAAGCACAAACTTTTTCTAATTCTTTTATTCGGGGGATTGTTTTTATTACAAGCAAGTAAATTAAAAACACCGGGTTGCCCTCCTGGATAGCATTAATTAACTAAATGAAACGGGTTGCCCTCCCATAAGCACTAAACAACTTCTAAATCCCCCGACAATTGGGTTGCCTCCCAAGAGCGCTCTAGTTATTTAGAGGTCAAAGAGCTTGACCTCCCCATGAGCAATCAATCCTTAGTGTCACGGTGCGGGATGTGAGGCCGCGACACTACAAGGTCCACTTATCTTCATAGCTTCTATACCTCGGACGACCTATCCTTACATCCCCTCCAATCACTCTCGATGCCACATTGCCTCGGTGTCTTGTACCTCTTCACTTAATCAATAGCACGACACTCTTCTCCCTTCAGGCAAAACTTGAAGGAGTAGGAGGTTCCACTTATTTCAAAGCTTATCTCACCACTCCCCACATCAATACTTGTCTTTGCTGTCCTCAAGAAGGGTCTACCTAGAATCAACGGGGTCCTCGTCCTCTTATCCATATCAAGCACAATAAAGTCAACAGGGACGATGTGATTTCTGATTTGAACAGGCACATCCTCAGCAATTCCATCAGGGAAATGTACCGATTGGTCGGCTAATTCCAAACACATACCCGTAGGCTCCAATTCAGGCAAATTAAGACTTGTGAATATATGATGGGGAATAACACTTACACTTGCTCCAAGATCGTATAAGCATCTATCAAATATCCTTGTTCCAATTACGGATTTGATACTTGGTGATCCAGGGTCAGGCTTCTTCTCAAGTGCAACATCATTGATTGCCGCCGTAAGCTCCTAAGTGACCTTCACAACCTCCTCAGAAGCTAGAGACTTCTTGTTTTGCATCATGTCCTTAATGTACTTGGCAAAGGTAGGTACTTGAATAGCATCAACAAAAGGGACATTGATGTAAAGCTTCTTCATAACATCGACGAACCTTGCAAACTGCTCATCGTGTTGCCGCGTTCTTTTTGTCCTTGTCAGTAGTTGAGTATCCAAGAATGTGGCAGGGCCATACTCCTCTGTTTCCATACCCAATTTCAGTCCAGAGAGGTCAATTTCTTCGCCGCGCCGATCGGTGCTAACAGCACTATCGCGCCGATCGGCGCCAATGGTGAGCCGATCGGCACGGGTCTTCCTTGCTCCTGCAGAGTGCTCTGGATCTTCTGTTTGCTTTCCTGATCATGTAGCTATTGCTTTTAACTACTCTACAGATATTGTATTACCAGGAATAGCCCCCTTGTTGCCTTGAATGGCTTGTGATAACAGTCCTATCTGTTGGTCCATAATCTTGGTATGCTTCAAAATCTGCTCATTGGAGCTCCCAATTTCTATCACCTTATTATTAATTCCTTCAAGGACACGATCATCCTCCTTGAATTTAGCTTGATTGTCCTTGTTGATCTTTTCTTGAGCATGAAAGAACTCATGAAATTGGAGACGAAGTGGGATAGAGTTTTGCATGGACGAACTAGGAGAGAAGGAACTCCTTTGCTGCTGATATTGGGGCTTTCATCCACTATTCTTCATATATTCTAGTATTTTCATCTCTTCAGGGCAATCCTTCTACACATGGCCAAATTTTCCACATTCACCACAAGTGGAGCGTGATTCTGCTAGCTTGAGTGTCTCTTCCTTAGGGATATGAGAATTATTGTCCAACCTTCTTTGAATAGCATCAAGGCGATCCATAACCAGTTGTTCATGAGTCCTCTCAATCACGCTCTTTGCTACTCCCTTAGAAGGTTGTAGGTTCCTTGAACTTCTCTCACCATCCCATGATTGATTTTCAACTAGCAACTTGATCAATTCCTTAGCTTGAGTGGGAGTCTTTGACATGAATGAACCCGCAACTGAAGCATCTAAGTGTTGACGAGATGGGAGGTTCAATCCCACATAGAATCTCTCAACAGTTTCACCAACTGAAAGGCCATGATGAGGGCATCCATCCATATATTCATTGTATCTTTCCCATGCTTCTCCAAAGCTCTCATCAACATTCTACGTAAATCCAAGAATCTTATTCTTCAAAGCTTGAGTCTTACCAGGAGGGAAGTATTTGGCTAAGAATGCAACTGCTAAGTTTTCCCATGTAGTCTTTACTGCATTCTACAAGCTATTGTACCATTGCTTAGGGCGTCCAACTAGAGAGAAGGGGAACAGCCGCACACGTGCTTGATCTCAAGTCAATCCTGCTACTTTGAATGTACTACAGACTTCAAGGAAGCGATGTAGATGCTGGTTGGGATCTTCCGAACCTGTGAACGGTTGTTGTGCCACAAATCCGACATACCTCTCTAGTTGGTATGGAGCATGATCTTGAGCTTCTTGGAAATCTGTCTTGACAACCTTATCCAATCGAGGCTTGAAACTGTTAACCAAGGGCTAGTCTGCCATCTCTCCTGCTTCTGGATCTGGAATTGTGAATAATACCCGAGGGCTGACACTGACTGGTTTCTTCAGCTAAATCTCCAAGTGACTTGCTTCTCTTTTCCGCTATTCTCTTCTTGCGTAAGACCTTTTCTGGATCATTGGTGTAATTGGAGGGTTTGTGTAACACCCTACTTTTTCAAATTCTAAAAATGCCAACTATTAGCATTTAGGAGTTTAATTAAATAACCTAGGTAAAATTGTTTTTATAATAAATCAATTAAATTATTACATTTGCATAGCATGTCATATTCATGTAGATTCTTGTGCATTTAGCATTTAGTTTAATTACTAATTATAACCAGGAAACAAGATTTAGAAAAGAAATTAGAGAAGGAAAGAATTGACAAAGAAAAGAGAAAAAGGAGAAACCAGAACAGTGGGCCGAAACCCACCATTCTGGCCCACCCGGAAACCCCACTCCCCCCTTCTCTTTTTTTTCTCAGCCCAGGCCGATTTCCCCTTCCCTTTCCCTCCCCGCCCCGTGGCCCACCTCTCCCGGCTGGCCCAGCTCGTGCGCAGCCCACTCCTCCCGCTCTCTCTCTCTCTCTCTCTCTCTCTCTCTCTCTCTCTCTCTTGCTGACACGCAGGCCCCACGCGTCATCCCCCTCCTCCGCCTCTCTCTCTCCCCGCCGTCGGAAACCGACGCCGGCCATCGATCTCCCTCCTCCTCGCCTCCCCGTCTCCCGTAACCGGCGCCCGAGCATCGCGCGCCCTCCACTCCCCCTTTCCCCCACTCACCTCGCCTTAATCGCGCACTAGCGCGCGTTACCGAGCTCGAACGGACGCCGCCGGCCGTTACTCCCGGTGAGCTCGAGCTGCTTGCCTCCCCTCCCTCTCTCCCCTATAAAACCCCCCTCGGCACCGCCCTGGTCCGCCGCCTCTTCCCCGCTCTCTCCCGCTCGCTCGCAACCACCGGAGCCACCTCCCCGCCGAGCGCCGGCCGCCGCCAACGCCATCTCCGCCGCCGACCGCCTCCCGGCCTCCCCCGCACCCGCGCAACACCTCGGTGAGGTTCTCCTCTCTCCCCTCTCCCTCCCCGACCTCCCGCGGCGAGGAACCGCCGATCGGAGCGTCGTTCCGGCCAACTCCGGCGAGCACCCCGCCACCGCCGCCGCCACATCTGACCCCCCCCCCCCCCCCCCCCCGATGTCGTCCATCTTGAAACATAGGGCCCAGATTAGAAAAATCGAAGGGGTATCCCCCTGGTCCACCGTGGACCCATGGACCCGGATCAAAGTCCTATCAACCATTCCCATAGACCCGGTCCATGAATTTCTAGTTTAAAATTAATTCAATTAATTCCTGGATAATGCTGGCATTTTTGCATTTAGGCCCCTGTGCTTAGTTTAAATTAGGTTTATGCCCCTGTTTTTGTGCAGAACCAATAGAAAATTGTTTTTAAGCCCCTGAACTTTATAATAATTATTTTTAGCACTGCATTTTTACAAAAAATCCCCTATACCTTTAAGAAATTATATTTTAGCCCTATAAATTGTAGAAACCCCCCTGGAATTATTTTAAATTATATTTTAATCTAGTCTTTTATTCTTTAATCTTTATTAATTGTATAAATATTATTTTAGCCCTAAAATTTTACAAAAACATCCCTGTACTTAATTTTAATTATATTTTGGCCCTGTCTTTTTACACTTAAACCCCTACACTTATTATTAATTATGTTTAAGTCCTAAAATTTTGCAAAAACAACCTTATACTTTTAATAATTATTTTTCAATCCTAATAATTTACACTTTAATCCCTATAATTTTACAAAATTGCAATTAGGTCCTTAACAACCCCTGTTTTTACCCTTTTGCCCCTAAAACTTCAAACTAGCATAACTTTTTACTCGTAACTACAAATTAGGTGATTCTTGCGCCAAATTTCTCGTAGGAGCATAACCTTTGCATTCCTTGCATCTCCATATTGTTTTTCCTCTGTTGCATATTGTGTATTGATTGCTTTGTATGTTTTGCTTGTGTCGGTATTTCGTTACGTAAAGGCGAACATACACAAGGACCGCCCTACGAGGACTTTCAAGAGCAGGAATTTGAAGGGTTAGAGCAGCCTTCCGTGCAGGACGAAGGCAAGTGTCCTTGATGCATATTGCACCTATTGAAATGTTACTATAGAATTGCGTGCTTGTGTTAATTTATGAGGAACCTATTGTTAGGGTTTTGCTTAGTATTGTTTTTACCCTGTTCCTTGTCGCATTGAACCAATGGGTGAATTGTGGGTAGAAAATGCTTAAGATGGCTTATGGGATATGGGTTAATATTAATTTTGATTAATGAACAATGTCACATGGGAAATGTTTGGTAAATCTTTTAGTAACATGGCTTAGGGATCTATGCAAGCCAGGTGGAAAGGATGTGGTGCCGTGGGCACATGCTTGTGGTGGTAGGCTTGTTGTAGATCCTAGGAACCGGTTCTTGGAGTGACAACCCAGGAAAATAGTGCCAACACAAGACCGACATGGGTAAGGCTTGGCCTAGTAATTAGGTGTTCTCCTAGTGTCGGTGTAGCATTTGGTGGAGCGGGGAACAGAAGTCAAAAGAACTGTCCTTGTATCCGAATGGCTCAAGAGGGGGCTCCTAGGGTGATGAGCTGCTTGTTGAAGGGCTATCACCGATGTGGGTCGCGTCCACGGGCACCAAGGGAATCACGACTTGTGGGTAAAGTGGTAAAACTCTACAGAGTATCAAACTATCATGATAGCCGTGCTCACGGTCAAGAGCGGCCTGGAATCCTCACAAGATTAGTTAGGGATGGGTTGGTATGGTTGGAAAGGTGGGATGGACTGAGACTTGGTTAGTATAGCACCTTGTGGAATCATGGTTGGGATGACCCCACATAGTAAATAGGATGCTTAGGTTAATTAAAAGATCATGCAACCCACTCTATAAAGCCTTTTCTTGACTATAGCCCCATGTCATCTTTTCCCCCACTTGCTGAGTACGACATGTACTCAACCTTGCTATACCACGTTGATATTCAGCCCAAGGAGAAGATTGGAGCCAATACGAAGATGAAGGAAACGAGTACTAGGCGATGATCCTCCAGTCGATGCCTGTGGAGTTTGGGTTGTCTACGCTAGCTACTTTCCGCTGCATTGTAATAAAGATACGATGTATTAATTAAAGGATATGGATTATTATTCTGTTTACCATTGACGATGTACCGTATGTGTGTGTAACTTGATCCAGGGCACACGTACGGCTGCACCCATTTTGCTTCTTAAAATGGGTGTTACAATTTGTTTGATTTAGGACGGTGTACAATTATAGCACTTTTCCCTTAGAGTATTCCAAGGATTAATCAAACCACTGAGACCTTAGGGATAATTAAACAAAGTTAACAGTAAAAGATCTAATCGAGGCTCCTGTCAAGTTCAGGTTGTATGAGGGGGAGACTGGCCAGCACAAAAGGTGCGCCAGACAACAAATCTGTCATTGCGCCAATCGGCGCAGGGTTGAGCCGATCAACACTGTTGCGGATCTAAGTCGTTGAGCCGATTGGCGTAGATGATGAGCTGATCGGTACACCAGCGAAGTGCAAGTCCATGCCAAAGCTAAAGCCTAAACTAAAGCTATTCGGTGAGTAGCCAGATATCTACTAGTGAGATCGTAACCAGATAGTCTAATTGGATAGCATCATAATGGATAATTACATGGATCAATGAAAACCTATAATGACTAAGACCACCCTGCTTTTCGAGCGGCTCCCGATTTATCGCTGCCGAGAGGAAACCCTTAATCACGCGAGTATCTTACCCTACTCAACTATCCAATAGTGTTGCGTAGGTTTAGCACTGTCACCGCTAAACCACACTACTAGCATCGTCAAGCAATCATAATCAATACAATGTCCAAGTACTATCCTGATCGCCACGATCAAGATAATATCAACCTACTTAGCCTAGAACTAAGCAATTGGAATAAGCACATGCATGATTACAGAATCAAGATAGACAAATCACCAAAATCATCATTAACATATTCAATCATACTTGAGATACGTAGAGTAAGATTCATCACCGTCGAGATGGCCTACCTTGACGGATCAACTCTTACACCAATGGTTCTTGAAACTCAACTAGAGATCTATTCTAACAGGACAAGCCCCGGTGGCTCTAACTCATGAAACTGTTGTCCCTCTGCTGCCTCCTGGCTATTGTTCATCGCGGCTAGGGGTTAGAAGTATATATGGGGGTTCTACTCGTGAAGGACTTGGTTTCTAGCAAATAGATCGATCGCGCCGATCGGCACAAGCTGTTGTGTTGGGGTGATATTCACATATAAATGGCCTAAATTAGTATCAATTATGCTCTAATTGGGGTGATATTCACATATAAAAGGGGCACTTGGGAAGTGCCAATAGTGCTCTTGTGTTGTCTATTTATTTGTGCACAAATGTTTATATACATACTGTAGACTAACAATGCAGGATTATAAAGAGAAAAAGACCAAAAACAGGAAGGAACAGAGATTGCACCCATCGGCGCACTTCAGAGCCCATCGGCGCACTATTGCCCAGATCAGGACAAAAGGCTGATGACGCTCAGGATTGAAGGGATGCTAAGGCAACCAACACAGAAAGGAAGAAGAGTGGCATCCAGCAAGGAAGCAAGGGACCAGGAGCCAAAACGGGCAACAAGCCGATAGGCACAAGACAGAGCCGATCGGCGCGTCTATCAGATGGGACCTTTTACGTGTGTCAATGCTATAGGAACATTGGGAAAGTGAAATTAGGTGAAGGAGATGAACATGAGGCAACAGGATCAGCGTAGGACCCTAAAACAAGGTGCAACGGACCTGCGCCGTTCGGCGCGCTTCTGCGCCGATCGGCGCAGTTACCCGTGCGGTTCCAAATAGGCTACAAGGGCGGTGAGCCTTGATTTCAAGGAACAGGTATGATTTCTATGCAGGTGTTCAGTGCAGAGGAGGCAAGGAATCGACCGAAAGCTGAAAAAGAGATAGCACGCCGATCGGTGTAGGCCTGAGCCGATCGGCGCTGTCAATCAAGACATCAGGATTCTGTGATGTCTCCCTGCCAACGAACATGATGTACCAGGAACGATGTAAAGGATGGGAATCAGGAGCCAGAGTATCAGAACATTAAAATTTTGAATTGAGCCAATCGGCACAGTGCCGTGCCGATCGGTGTGATCTGAAATTTTGAAAATTTTTGGCGGTTCCTTCTCTTGGAAGTTTCCCACATTATAAAAGGGAGGACAGGCGCCCCCATTAGGCACACCATCCTAGTAATCTCTCTACCTTCTCCATTAACCCATGATCTCGCACACATTCTGCATTCCTCACAGATGGATTGTAACTGCAAGTTGGGCAAGAGGCTACGCCGAGGAAGCAGTTCCGGCGGCAGCAGCGAGTCAAGCAGTGACTCCTCGGCAAGGGGGGACTCCATGGCTCGTGACAACATGTTGGTGGGAGGTACATCCACCAGCTCGGCAGCGGCGGCAGCTTACGAGATCCGCGCCCGGCACTCCGTCTCAGGCGCGCCCCTTCTGGCGGGGCGTGCTACAAGGAGCCAAATGGTGGCAAGCCGTGGGTTTCCCGCATTACCACCGCTGTCGGCATTCACGCCGCGCACGGTGGAGGAGGGCTTCACCCTCCTGAGGGCGGAGAAACAGAAACACTACCTCGCGGTGCGACGAAGGTTCGTCTTCAACTTTGACATGGACGACACCTTCCTCACCACAATCGGCATGTGGGAGGACTTGAGGAAGATGCTGGACAACCTCGGCTGGGTGAACTTCCACAGCCTCCCCATGGACTACAACCTCGGCATCGTCACCGAGGTTGCCTCTATGATGAGGATCGGCACCAACGACTACAGCGATGAGGCCATCAACTTCTGCGTCTGCGACATCAGCTACACGGCGACCATGGAGGCGGCGGCCCAAGCCTTCGGCTATATCGCCAACGCCGATGTCATCGATATCTTAGGACGTGAGGAGTTGGACTCCTTTTGGAGGCGGCTCTCATTCATGGAGGTGATGAAGTGCGGCAACATCCACAACCCGACCATTCAAGTCTTCCACCGGTGGTTGGCGGCGCGCACATACGACAAGGTCGACTCCAGCAACATCACCGATATGGACTTGCGGTGGCTCTTCAACGCCATCGTGAGCCCATCTCACTGCAACCCCATGTTGGTGATGGTGCGGGGTTGGTTTGAGAAGAGGGGCAAGACGAGTAAGAAATGGGCCTTCGGGGCCTATCTTCAACGCCTGGCAGCCTTCGTCCGCGATGACAATGGACAGGGAGGATGCGACAACAAGTGGGAGTGCGTGACGGAGATCGGTGAGAACATGACTCGTAGCAATATTGTCACGGGGCATGTTCGTGCCGGTTACCACATCAGCGGCACCAACATCAGGCTCCCGTGTGCGGAGCTAGGAGTTTCTCTCCCTCGCAAGCTGGAGGGAGGAAATTGGCTTGAGGAAGGTACCAAGGATGGGTACCTGTGGTGCCTCCGGTGCCCGGTGCAGATTTCTTCGTGCCCATGCACGGGTACCTCGACAACAACATGCATCACATCAAGCACGTGGAGGATGTCGCATCCCAATGGAGGAACAACCACGACACGATGGTGGAGGAGTTCGATCGACTCAAGGCGTGGTGCTACGGTTTCGATCAGCCACCATCTCTACCTCCATTTGAGTAGAGTGCCTAGGAGTTGGCACATGTATCGGTTTCCTGGTTTGCGTTTTCTTTTATCTTTTGCAATATTTTTCTTTATTTGATTATGTGTGTGTGAGCGGGTTGGGAAACCATGTATCGGGTGTGTTTATTTTCATGCAAGTGTGTTAGTAGTAGGTTTATTTTCATGCAAGCATGTTAGTAGTAGTTAATAGTGTGTTTACTTTAATGCAAGTGTGTTAGTAGTAGTTTTATTTTCATGCAAGTGTGTGCAGAGATCATCACCATGTATTCAAGTTTTGATCTTAATATAATGGTGGCGGTTATGATCTTTTAGGAGAATTGAATTACTTATTCTTTCTTGAAAAGTATTGATAAAGACCAAATAATGTTGAGCATTGAATAAAAATCGAACTTACACTTAAAAATTATTCAGCAAAATATGTCTTGTATGGAGCAATTCTGAGTACCCATGTGCTTCATTTGCATTGGCCAATTCATAATGATAACTTAGTACCAATCTTTTTATAAATAAATTTTCATGTTGTGAACTATGGAATTTATTGTTTTCAAGATCCCTACCTACCAATGCCATATTTTGAGCAATACTCATGAACCTTTGATATGAAGATAAACATTAAATTGATGGTTAGGTTCGGTTAGGATTTTTATTCTTTTTGGTATGAACTTTACTAGGATGGCCAAATCCTTGTGTATCTTTTTAGCCTTGAATTACTCATGCAAATCTCCAATTCCGCTGAGTATGCTATTTTAAACCTAAAGTCTTGTTGAGTATCATTCCCTGACCACATCCTATGCTTCTGGCTGTATTGAAACTCTTAATAAATATTAAAGCCAGATGATTCAAATACTAGCAAAAGCTGGTGAATTCAAGTTGAGAGCCGATGGGCGCCGTTTGAGCAGATCGGCGCAGCATAGAGCAAAATAAAAAAAAAAGAAAACAAATGATGAAAAAAAGAGAAGAGAAAAGCTCCGTTGTTTGCTAAGGGACTAGCAAAATTTTAAGTGTGTGTGTGTGGGGGGGGGGGGGGGGTATATGACATGCTTATTCTCGAAATTCATTCTAATATAGCCATGAATCATTCCAACCATGTACAATCTGATAATGGGAATTCCTTTTTCTTCCAAGATCAAATTTTTGCGATGCACATGTCCACATATCCAAAGTGTGAGTCCTTTCTTAAATTTTCTTTGGCCATCTTGTTATGTTTCTGTAATTCCAAAGAAGAATAATCTCCTAGCTTTACAATATATTATTGATTTATGTTTGCAATCCTTGAATTACCACACCTAGCTACTCATATAAGCTTTACACAATTATTATTTGATCATTATGATGTTGAAATAGGTTGAGTGATTTGAAAGATGAGTTGTTGCCTTGGATTATTCGAAGATAGATTCTTTATGTTCACAACAATCTTTTTAGTGATTTACATGTGTGGAAAAGTTTTAATTTGTGAGTTGGACATGATTTGTTGCTTTGGGGAGAACTTTAAGTGTTAATGCCCATATTTGAACTATTTTGTTGAATGCCAATATGAAACACACTACAATAGAACAATGCTCAACATATGCTGATTTGAGATGTCTTTTATGATAGAAGGAGTATGTTCTTTAATTTTTCTTTCTTTTACTTTACTTGGGACGAGCAAAGGTTTAAGTGTGGGGGAACTGTTGGCATTCCCTAATTGCCCCTTTTATATGTGAATATTACCCCAATTAGAGCACTAAAGAAGCCCAGTGCGCCAATCGGCGCAACCCATGAGCCGATCAGCGCAAGGGAGTTTTAGCCCACAGAAGTGACCGAGGCCCATTCCACAATGTTTTATGGAAGTTTATCTACACAAGACACTTAAAGATATTCGCCAGGAAGATTTATGGAACTTCAAGATCTCGACGTGCAGTACAAGACTTTATCTTGAAGGAAAAGGCCCACATGGCAGCTGTGGAAGACAGAGGAACCGACTCGGAAGAGAAACCAGAAGGGACACGGCTTGCGCTGATTGGCGCAATCCTGGGCCGATCGGCGCAACTGCCTTAGTTGCTAGAAACCGAGTCCTTTATGTTTAGGACCCTTATATATAACTAGAAACCTTGACCGCGAAAGACAGAAGGCGTCGGAGGGACAACAGTTTCGTGAGTTAGAGCCACCGAGGTTCGCCCTGTTAGAATAGATCTCTAGTTGAGTTTCAAGAACCATTAGTGTAAGAGTTGATCCGTCAAGGTAGGCCATCTCGGTGATGATGAATCTTACTCTATGTATCTCAAGGATAATTGAATATGTTCAAGCTTCTGTAATCTATGCACATCCTCCATCCAGTTACAGTCCTTTGAGGGATCAACTTATTGTTCTCATTAGGCACTACTGTCAACCCTCCTTTCTTGGGCACACAATGTACTCGACTAACCCATTCACTAATCAGCAATAGGGTAGATCATACCTATATTAAGTAGCTTCAAAATCTCCTTTTTAACCACTGGCTTCATTAATTCCTTCAACCTTCGCATCCCTTCAACCATTGGTTTAGCATTCTCTTTCAAGTTAATCTTGTGGGTGCAGAATGCAGGGCTGATTCCCTTGATGTCATCCAATGTGTAACCAATAGCCTTCTTATACCTTTTTAGCATAGTAAGCAGCTTCTCTATTTCTTCCTTCATTAGGGCATGTTCACGATAACCGGATATGTTTCATTTTTCCCTAGATATTCATAATGCAGCTCCTTTGGAAGTTCCTTCTGTTCCACTTTTGGTGCTTCATCTAGATCCAGCTCACCTAGAGGTTCAAAATCATGATTTTCCTAGTTGAGTCGATCGGCGCAAGCATCGCGCCGATCGGCGCTGATAGTATCCTTGTCAGTTCTGCGCATGAGGTGGTCAAGTGGGTCTCCCATATCCATCCCTATCTTTTCATCCTCTTCTGGGTAGAATTCCTGATAGCAATAAGGGTCTTGATGAGACAAATCGTTAAATTGAAATTGCACCTCTTCACCTCCTAGGTGCAGCGTAATTTGACGTTTCCCAGCATCTAGAATAGCTTGTACTAATCTCAAGAATGGCCTTCCTAGAATGATGTCCTCAACTCCAGTCTCTTCATTACTTAGAAAGAAGAATACACCGGTATTGTTTTTGAGCTGATCTTAATTTCAACATTTTTGATCACCCCCAGCGGCTTGGTCTTCCTTCCATCCGCCATGATGAGCTCAAGTTTAGTCCCTATTAGCAGCTGTTGAGTTCCATAAGGCATGCTCATAAATGCATCATAAGTCATCAAGCTGACACGGGAACCAAAGTCACACAAAGCTTTCGGAAATTTCTTCCCAGATATCTCGCATAGTATGTATGGTTCTTCTTTGTCTTCATCAGTGACACCTATAGCATACACACCACACAATCCTTCGTAGGGGAATGGCTCAAAGCAACTGTCCAGTAATCTCTTTGCTTGTTTCACCTCTGTTTCATCAAGCTCTATATCATCCTTGTAAAGCTTCCCTAAAACTCTCCCAATAATCTCTTGATCGAAAACTTCCAACTTAAGGCGATTACTCAGGAAATTATACTCTATTCCGACTTCGGAAGCATCTTGCGGGCTGAAGCATCTTCTCATATTGAGCAACTCTTGTTAAAAATCAATAGGAATCAAGTCCATTGGCTCAAATTCGTCAAGTGGTTTAGCATTCGCCAATGTCCTATCCCCTTTTGGTTTAGCAAAGTTACCTTCAAATTCCTTCAGGTAGCTGTCCAGAATTACAGCTTCTATCTTGGTATATTCCTTGCAACTTGATGGAGTCGTCAGGTTGATCAGTTCTCCTGTTGTTGCAACTGCGCTGATCAGCTCAGAGACTGCGCCGATCGGCGCGCGCGTCAGATCCATAGAGGCAGGTCTGAGGAGCTCTATCTCTTCAAATTTATGCTCTGGAGTAATCATTGCTCGACTCTTGGACATACAGATTTGTTCAGTCAGCAACTCTTCCTTCTGCATAACTTCTGGGCATTGCTGATTTGGTTCTAGGTATTCTTCCCAATGCTTGTGCAAAGCTTCATTCTCGGCAATTTTGCCTATCAATTCGATCCCTGCCTTGGTTGTCAATCTCAGAAAACTTCCTTCGGCCGACCCATCCAAATGCATCCTCGATGCCTTGTTTATGGCCATGTAGAAGGTTTGAGCACACATATTCTCATCAATGCCGACGTTAGGTCCTTGTTTCAACAATGTTTGGAAATGCGTCCAGGCTTCCGCGAGAGATTCTTCATCTCCTTGTAAGAAGTTCACCACTTCTCTTCTCAACTTCTGCACCTTTGGCAAAGGAAAATAGTGGAGACAAAATTTTCCAACTAATTCACTCCACTTACCTTTCGCATCTCAAAATGTTGCCTTGTGCCACTCTTTGGCTTTCCCTCCCAAAGAGAATGGGAAAAGCAGCCATCTGTAAAGATCCTGAGGCACTCCTTCATGATGGAATGTTTGGCAAAGTGCCTCCAAATCTTGTAGGTGAGTATACAGATTCTCCTCTTTCGCTCCAAAGAACTTGCTTGCTTCAGCCATGCTAATGATAATGGGGTTCAACACATACGAGGGTGTCGTGGCCTTCTCGTCTGAGGATTGAGGCACCAGCACGTCTGGAGATGGCAAAGACGGCTCCTTGAGCATTGGAGAAGGTCCTGCCATACTCATCCTAAAAATTCACACAAAACACAAAACAAAAACAATTAGAAAAGAGAGAATTAGACGTTAGTAAAATATTAATAGTAAAAGAACTGGTTTGTTCCCTGGTAACGGCGCCAGAAAATGAGCTTGTTGGTCGTAGTTACACACCCACTTATATACCACAAGAGGACGGTGTACAGTTGTAGCTCTTTTTCCCTTAGAGTATTCCAAGGTTATCAAATCCACAAGGAACGAGCGGAACTATTACTATTAAAGGCTTACTAACAGATTGCAATGGTTGACTTGGTGTGAATCATGACGGTGAGAGAGTGGTGGATGAATGTTATTGGAGATGTAACAGGATAATGAAGGATTCTCTCCTTAGGATTGGTTCACTAGCATGCAAAGGTTGAACTCCAATTGGCAGAAGATCCAACCTTTATTCCCAGAAAGGTTGTATATGATGATGGCTATCGCACAGTTCTAGGAGGGAAGATGCCTAAGGAAATTAATGATGAAATTTTACAAAGGCAGCAGAACAAGGCGATTCATGAGCAGAATCTAGAGCAATTGGCAAAATGTGTGAGGGAAGCCGCCAGTTGCGCCGATTAGCGCAACACTGGAGCCGATCGGCGTGGTGCCGATCGGCGCGACAGTGGAGCCGATCGGCGTGATGTGAAGATGGTCGAAGTTATTGATCTGACAGATTTACCAAGTGAAGATGAAGAGCCTGTTACAAAAAAGTGCAAGACGACACCTCCAGAGGTTCGTAGATCTGCTAGGCTATCGGGAAAGCCAATTCAAAGGTATTCTGAATGGGGTAGCAACTTTGATGAGTTATACTGTTTGGAAAATTTGGAGAGTGGTAATCCTAGTATGTCTGGATATGAGGGAGATGATTCTGATATGCAGAGAAGCTCTAAAAGTCCTAAGTTTGAGAATTGGGAAGCACTTGTAGAATGTAACAACGACAGGACAGCAGGAACTTCAACAAGAGTTAATGGTAATGCAGAGGGAAGCGGAGACAATCGCAGTGATGAAAGAACACCACTGCGCCGATCGGATCAGAGGGGTTTAAACAGTGTCTCCCCCTACAGTGTTGAAAATCATAGTCTGCAACCACCAGTTTGCTGTCCTGTTTGCCGCAGGAATATTGAAAGATTGTATCAAGACAGGGATCGTGCCTACAGGCATCAAAGGGAAGTGGATCGGAGAATCCATGATGCAATCGAAATGAATGAAGCGGACTACACTTTTCTCATAAGAAACATAAGATGGATTTTCTGAGTCTTGAACAGGCATGGTCTGCATGATTAGTGTGTTGAGTTTCTTCTCTTGCAATGAGGACATTGCAAATTTTGAGTGTGGGGGAAGGGATTCCATTAGTCATGGTCTTTATGTGTTTTCAAGTTTAGTTTTTTCTTGTTTTTCTTATTAAGTGTTTATTTAAATTTGTGTGTGCTCAAGAGAGTCATGAGTAATGTTGAGAGTTACTTTAAAAGTCTTTATGTAGTTTGAATCATCGCATTGTCTTTAATATAGTTAGTGTCGATTGTCAAATTGAAAGTGCCCCGTATTATTTATCTTATCTTTTTGATGATTGATGGGTTGATTACTTGAATTAGTTGGTTACCACTCAACTTTTGAGCTTTGTATTTGTGAAAACTTCTTTTGACTCATCAGAAGCTAAAGCAAAAGCAAGGTCTAATATGCCTACATAAGCCAAGTGAATCAGAGCAAGCTACACTTTTGAACTAATTGAATTGTAAGTAACTTTGTCAACTCTTTGCTCATGATTTTGACCAAATCAGGAAAGGATGATCTATTTGTTTACCTCTGTATTTCTAGCCATTCTTATCCATTTAAATTCCTTGCTACCATGAAACCCATACGTCTTTGCTTCTCCCTCCTCCTTGATACAACCTAAATTCAGAAAACTTTTGCTACTGGTGCAAGATAGAAATTGCTTATCATATCGGGAATAGAATAAAGAGAAAGAGAAAAAAAAAGAAGAGAAAAAAAAATAGACTGCGCCGACTGGCATAGCTGTTGCACAACTATGGAACCGATCGGCACAGATAAAAGAAAAGAAAAAAAGGGAAACAAAGAGAAAAATTATTCCCTGAGATGCAGCAAGGTTATCAAGGAAAGCAGCTTTCTGATTATCTCTATTCATTTGCCATTATTCCCATTGAAATATTTTCTTTAGATCTCCTGTATTCCTCTTGTCCATCATTAAAAGTTCTTTTCCAATAAAATCCTTTCTTAGTGAGCATGATTGAGCACATTGTTGACATAGTTAACTTTATGGTTTAATTAGTTATATAGCCCTCCAAGATCCATATAAAATCATTGATTAGATAGAAGAGGGAAGGAAATACACTTGAGAGATTTAGATAAGACCAATTGCATGATGCTCCATGCTAAAGATGAGTTGAAGAAAATTAAAATTGTTTTTGAAAAGGTTTTGTGGTAATTTGACTAAATTCAAGTATGAAGTACCGATTGGTTCGAATGAGGGTGAGAGAAATTTTTTGTGGAGGCAAGTAAAAATGATAATTGATATTGATTGAATGAGAGATGATGTGAAGATTCTTGCTACATATTTGATTTTGTATTGCTCGAGGGCTAGCAATGATTTGAGTGTGGGGGAACTGTTGGTGGTTTCTAGCAACCCATTTTATCTACCAAAAAGGGATGTTTTATGTCTTAATTTGGTGGTTTTGACTAACAATTCACCCCATATTTGCATATACTTGTAGTTGTTCTTTGGATGTAATTGCAGAAAACAGTTATAAAATAAGGCAATTATGGATAAGGAATTAAAGAGCAACAAGGATGGGCCAGATATAGACAATGAAAAGCATAATTTGGTCCAAGGATAGAGGCCCAGCCCAATACAAATCGAAGCCGGTGGAAGTTGACCTAATCTTGCCTGATATAAAAGGAAGACATCTATCAAGAGCCAAGGACGAGAACGGAGAGATGGCAATCGTGATATCCAGTTGTTAGAACTAGGGTTTTAGGATATTGGCGGCGATGGTTGGTCAACACCAACGAGAACCACCAGAAGGGAAGTCACGCCGATCAGCGCAACCACCGCGCCGATCGGCTCATGTGCATTCCAGCGCTATTTCTCACCCCTCTACTTTGTTTAGCAAGAGGATGAGCGAGTAGTCTCATATTCTCTTCTTTGGTGCGGGGATCTAGTCATGTAACTCTCATACTTATTGATACTCTCTTGGTGAATTCAATCTATGTAGTGAACTCAATTGTGCATCTATTTCATTAGTGTATCGGCTGATACACTTCTGCCCATTGCATAGTGCAAGAAACCAGTGGGGAGCTAATAACCTTTGTAGTAACAACCGGGGCGAACGAAACCACCATGTCTTGTAGAATATTGGAATCATCATCCGAGTTAATAAGAATAAGGTTGCATGCTAGTGAACCAATCCTAAGGAGAGAATCTTTCATTGTCCTGTTACATCTCTAATAACATTCATCAACCACTCTCTCACCGTCATCATTCACACCAACCCAACCATTGCATTTTGTTAGTAAACCCTTAATAGTAATAGCCCCGCTCGTTCCTTGTGGATTCGATAACCTTGGAATACTCTGAGGGAAAAAGAGCTACAACTATACACCGTCCTCTTGCGGTTTATAAGTGGGTGGGTAACTACAACCAACATACCTCTCTCTAGCAGCGGGGTCTCTAGGGACTGGAACCCACTGCTCAAAAGAAACCAGGCGTAGTGCCTTAAGGTCCTTTGCAGGAACCTTAAGTATGTCTGGCTCTCTGGCTGCCTTAACCAGTCTTTGCAGCCTCCTTGTGCACACTGCACGGGTGCACCACGGGTCTCCTGCCCGGTGAGCTGTCCTCTAGGGAACAGTCTACTTTGTTTGATCAAGCTCCTCCTC
This sequence comes from Eleusine coracana subsp. coracana, assembly GCA_032690845.1. Taxonomy (NCBI): domain Eukaryota; kingdom Viridiplantae; phylum Streptophyta; class Magnoliopsida; order Poales; family Poaceae; genus Eleusine; species Eleusine coracana. Next base: position 49,769,505 of record CM064427.1, on the reverse strand, counting down.
CTCAGACTCTGAGGTCTCCTCCTCTGAGTTGTCCTTGGACTCCTCTTGCTACTATCTAGAGGATCCCTGCTCCGCAGTCCTCAACGACCTCTCCTGACAAGAAGTCGGAGTACCTACGACCACAGAGGTGGTACAGCCCCAACTGCCAGAGGTGCAGTCCTCTGCCTGGTGCTCCTCCTCAGTCCCTGTGTCTTAGCTGGCTGCTCGATAACCAACCGAACACCAGGTGTCATGCATGCTGTCTCCATGGCATCTATGTGCAGAGCTAACCTCCTAGCTCTCTCTGACTCTGGATCCAATCTCTGCCTCTTCTTGCTCTTGGGCTTTTCTGGCATCTTTCCCTTGCCCTTATCCTGACCTGATCCTGCCATCACTGCTGCTGACTGCAGTCACTGCACGCATGTAGGTAGAGACAAGATAAGCATAGAATTCTAGTACATCTACAAGAAAAGCACCGCTAGGAAAGAATGCGCAATAGAAATCCTAGCACTGAATAAAGGACATGATCACTAGGCAAGTATGCAAAGTAACAACAGTGATCATCGACTATATGTGGCCAGTACGAGTCATCTAGTGTACAGTCAAATAATGGCAATAAAATCTAACTGTAGACTAGATAGGACACAAACCCTAAACATGCAATTAATAGATAATCATGGAATTAACTACAACTAGGTTGAGACGATTAACTAATTAATGCAACTAAACATGAGCATTTCATCTAATTGCATCAATTAAGGAAATTACTCAGAATTCAGGGCATCAATTGATGAATGGAAGATGAGTTCAATACCCTAAGGAAGAATCGACGCCAAATGCCGAAGAACTCCTAGCCGACCACCTCAAAGATGGGACTTTTGGTCTTGCCGGCAATGGAGGTGGAGGGAGAAGGGAGAAACCTTTTCCCTAGCAATTTGTGAGGCCGGCTCTGTGGACTGGGAGCTCACGCGCGAGGTGGAGGATAGAGCGGCGGCGCTGGAGTGACGGTGGCGGTGGCTCGGTGGAGGCGGCGGCGGCTTGGTGGAGGCGATGATGGCTCTATTGCGTGCACGCGCGATGCTGTGCACGTGCAGGGGTGAGCGGCGGTGCGGTGTGTGCGGCGGCAATGGGTGGCGGAGGGTGAGGGTGAGCGCGGCAGCTCGGGTCAGCGAGGCCGGACAGAGGTGGTGGCACTTTGGACATGGTCTCCGTATCGAGAGAGAATGGGGATGAAAACAATAGTCTTCTAACAAATTTTGACCTAGGTCAAATAGACATCGACGGCCGAGACCCATCAAGGGTAGATCCATCACGCAATCAAGTGAACTGACCGGATGGTCCACTCTCTACACCAGACAATCCGGTCACTTTGGGAAAACTAGAAATTAAGGTTCTGGATGATAGAACAGCGTGCAGACCGGATAGTACAGTCTCTAGAAGAGATTTCGTCTGGTCTCTATTTCTGATCCCAAAGCACTATGCATCGCTGCACAGACCGGACTGTACGGTCCATTGACCGGACCATACGGTCACTTCCAGAATTTTGCTGATTTAAGGAAATTCTCCATTTTCCATGTGCCCTCGCCAAACACTCAATTAAACACTGCACTTGGAATATAGAGGGAACTTTCAAACACTCATTTTCAAATAGTGGCACTCTATGACCTTAAAATTTTCATAAATGCTAAATGAAGAATCGAGCAAATAAGAACCAAGGCAATTTATGAACCAAATTGGTATGTATGAGCCTTAGTCCATGAACCGCATGAGTAGATTTAACCTCGGAGTTCATAAGAGCTTGCTGTTGGTCGTAGTTACGCACCCACTTATATACCGCAAGAGGACGGTGTATAGTTGTAGCTCTTTTTTCCTCACAGTATTCCAAGATTATCGAATCCACAAGGAATGAGCGGGACTATTACTATTAAAGGATTACTAACAAATTGCAATGAATTGGTTTGTGTGAAAACGGTGAGAGTGTAGTGGATGAATGTTATCAGAGATGTAACAGGATAATGAAAGATTCTCTCCTTAGGATTAGTTCACTAGCATGCAACCTTATTCTTATTATTTCGGATGATGATTCTAATATTCTACAAGACATGGTGGTTTCGTTCGCCCTAGTTGTCACTATAGAGGTTATTAGCTCCCCACTGGTTTCTTGCACTATGCAATGGGCAGAAGTGTATCGGCCAATACACTAATGAAATAGATGCACAATTGAGTTCACCATATAGATTGAATTTATCAAGAGAGTATCAATAAGTATGAGAGTTACATGCCTAGATCCGCTCACCAGAGAAAAGAATATGAGACTACTCGCTCATCCTCCTGCTAAACATAGCAGATGGGTGAGAAATAGCGCTGGAACGCGCACGAGCCGATCGGCGCAAACGTCGCGCCGATCGGCGCGACCTCCCTTCTGGCGGTTCTCGTCGGTGTTGACCAACCTTCACCGCCAATATCCTAGAACCCTAGTTCTAACAACTGGGTATTGCGATTGTCGTCTCTCTGTTATCCCTTGGCTCTTGATAAATGTCTTCCTTTTATATCAGGCGAGATTAGGTCAACTTCCACCGACTTCGAATTGTATTGGGCTGGGCCTCTGTCCTTTGACTGAATTAGGCTTTTCATCGTCGTTTACCCTCCTGCGCCGATCGACGCAGGCCCGCGCCGATCGGCGGGGCTCTGTATCTAGCCCGTCCTTGTCGCTCTTTTGTTCCTTATCATAATTGCCCTGTTTTATACCTGTTTTCTACAAATTACATCCAAAATAGAACAACTACAAATATACGCAAATATGGGGTGAATTGTTAGTCAATACCACAAAATTAAAACATAAAACATCCCTTTTTGGTAGATAAAATGGGTATCTAGAAACCACCAACAGTTACCCCACACTCAAATCATTGCTAGTCCTCGAGCAATATAAAATCAAATATGTAGCAAGAATTTTCACATCATCTCTTATTCAATCAATATTAATTATCATTTTTACTTGCCTCCACAAAGATTTTCTCTCACCCTCTTTCGAACCAATCGGTACTTTGTTGGTGGTTCCTATGTACCCGTTTTATATGCCAATAACCACCAACATCATACCATATTCTCATCATAATCATATGTTTTACCTCTAATATTGATGATTTCCACATTTAGTGTCGTTTTAGTGCTTTATTGCAGAAACAGGTAAAAAGACGATAAAATGGCTCTTATATGAGAAGTACCGACATGAAGCCTAACTCGCCATGCAAGGAGGGATTCCCACGAGCTCATGAAGCTTACAAGATACACCTGGACGTCCATGAGGTCCAATGTGCAAGCCCAAGATCGAGGCCCAATGCCTAAGGATTTTTAGAAGGTTAATCCGGAAGGAAAGTTCAATTCGCGGAGTCCAGAAACAACATTATATTGTCACACGATTTCGGAGCCCAAGACGTGGTCAAATAGGAAGCATCAGAATACCAAAGTTGAAGATCTCGTCGAGGGCTTTCCGAATCATATATTATTTGCATTTATTGGACTTCAGAGCTGGGAGATATGAACCCTGCAAGGCAGGCTACATAGAGGAATCTGAATCAAGACAGATATTTTGGTATCGCAATTTTCGGTATCTAAACGTCGGAATATCATGATCAAAATAATATCAAAGTTATAGATCGTTTCAAGGGCTACGAGATAGAATCCAGGCTTGCCTCATTTGAACTACGGAAGCATCAGTTATGGTTAAAGTAAGTTGGTACAGTTTATGGAAGGTACGAACCCGACTTGGATTCAATCTCTATGAGCTAAACTTGGAGGCCAAGCAAGGGAGGACGTGACCAGAGACTATATAATCACCATATGACGTCCAAGACCAGAGAGTACGAGGAGAGGGAGGTGATCAAGACATAGGAGCCGCTGCACATCGTCGGGAGGCCGCCTGAGTTGAAGAGCCACCAAATTGAGAGATGTAGTCTAGTCGGGTAGGGACCCTCTGTGGTGCACTACATCGGAGCTAGGAGAAGTAGATCCATGTACCTTAGGAGTCATCAACGATGCATCATGACTGCGCCGATCGGCGCACTAGTTGAGTCGATCGGCGCTCCTCTGACGGTGATGAATATTGATACAGTTATCTATATCTATGTTATCTATCTTGATTCTGTCCTTGGTCGCTTGTTGAATCTCTTTCGGTGAATTCAGTCTATGTGGTGTACTTAATATCTATCTATTCCTATTAGTGTAAATTGTAATTATGCTTTTGCTCATCGCTTAGTGCAAGAAACCAGTGGGAAGCTAATAGCCTTCACATGTGACAAGCCGGGGTGAACGAAACCACCATGTCTTGTAGAATACAAAGTTTATCGTTCGAGTCAATGAAGTGCCAAGTAAGCTAGGATTAAGATGATAATGATTACTGCTTCAGTGCCGATCGGCGCACCAGTTGTGCCGATCGACACATCCTTTCTCCAAGTACTAGATGCATATAGGCTAACTCCAGGTGTTCCTCTTTGGTCGATGTGTATGCTCCTATAATCCCTTTTACCAGGTAAGCCTTCGCGCCGATCAGCGCACCTGTTGAGCCGATCGGCGCAACCTTCAACTTTCACTTCTTTTCATGCTCACGTATGTGCAATATGTACTTCATGCTAGGATTGATTTGTTAGACAAAATAGTAAACTCTAAACACGGTTCTCTTCCGATCCCTGTGGATTCGATTAAACCTTGGAATACTCTAAGGGGAAAAGTGCTACAGTGTACACCGTCCTCTTACGGTATATAAGTGGGTGCGTAACTACGACCAACAAGCTCTTTTTCTGGCGCCGTTGCCGGGGATCGGCAACTCAAACCTGTTTAGGGGGATCTATCTAGATTATCAAATTAATCTTTTACCTTTTTATTGCATATACTCTGTTTTTCTTTGTTTGTGTGTCCATTGAAAATCAGGTACGAAGCTAGCCACATAACCTCGATTGGAGCACGGCGACATAGCTGCTTGCGCTGATCGGCGCAACCATGTGCCGATCGGTGCCGCATCGATGCTGACGCCGATGACCTTGCTCTTTGCTGATTCTTTTGCTGCGTAGCAGTAGGTGCTAACTTTGTTAGTGGCCCATCATCTGCTGTGGAGTCCATGTTCATAAAAGACTCGCTTGTGCCGATCGGTGTAACGCCCATGCCAATTGGCACCACACCACTCAAAAAGAAGGTACTCTCATGTGTCAATATTTTTTTAACTAATGCTTTGCAAGGATTCTATCTTGTTCACAGCAATAAATAATGAGAGAAAATAATCATGAAGATCAAGAATTTCAATTGCAACGAATGAAGACACGATGAATACATTCTTGATCATGACCAGATGTGCTTTCCGCTGACTAAAAGAAGGTGTACGAAATTCTACAGAGGATTGAAGGACCTACAAATTTGATATTGTGGAAGAGTATCACGTCTAGTTTTCAACAATTTAAACCTCACATTATTTGGAGTTTCCTACCAGGATTTATGGCCAAAATACGAGACGCTACACAAGCTGTTGGGATATTTCGCGAGAGATACAAACAATTGGAAGTTTGATCCAAATATGGAATTAAAGTCCTATATCCACGTGATCTATGGGTTTCCATACATTTAGAAGACTTCCTTTTGGTGATTGACACGGATCCAAGTTATTCCAAACACGGAGTTTGAATATTTGGAAAGTTTGAATTCAATTCGGATTCATCCCGAGACAGCCTAACATACCTTTAGAAAAAAGGCCATATCTCCCTCATACGGAGTCCGATTTGGATGCATGAGTACTTCTTGGAAAGATAATTTGATGCCTGATGCAATAGCACAGGTTTCAGCCTCTAATTCCGTCTGGTCACGGCGCAATGTTATAAACAAGACATTGGTTCAGAAAAGCAACAGCAGATTTCTTCGGATTTCATCATCGTCGACTTGATGGATCATTGAGAAGTGCATCTACTCTTCATCATCAATATTTGCTGGTGCAACAAGGATCAAGATTCGCATGTCAAATGACAAGCCGACATATGCTCCAATGCTTAAAAGACGAAGTCATCAAGATTCTCCGTTGAAGATGAGGATGACAACAAGAATAGCTCGCGCAATTCTCCTATAAGCAAATGATTAGAAGTTAAACAAGATTGAAGACTCCAGAGCATTACATCATATACACACATTGAGCATTATGCATCACAATGAAGATCGGCAATGAGCAAACCACGATGAAGATTGCATAGTACAAGCTGCATGGAAATTTTGGATCTTACACCAGGAACCATGGCTTCGCGACAAAAAGAAGTCTAGCTACATGACTTTAATTGAAGCGCTTTTCGGGAGGCAACCCGTGTTTTTGTGTTTTTTGTTTTGTTTGGATTGATTAGTGCTACTAGGAGGGCAACCTAGAATTTTTATGTCAGAATAACCCAACTCAATTGATTCAATTGTGGCAAATTAGTTCTAGATTATTTTTTTTAGACCTCCGCCACCATCATTTGTGTTTTGTTTACGAAAATCATCCACTGCATACATAATTTGTAAGCACTTGCTTTGTTTTTTGTTTTTGCATAATGTTTTCACTTGCATGCATTTAACCAGCTAACTTCAGCCCACCTAAGCCTCACACCCTTCATTTTCCATCAAATTCTATAGCCAATTCCAAATGCACCGATCGGCACACATCCATTGCTGATCGGTGCAACACCCAAATATTTTTCTAAGCATTCCTTCACTGCCGCCTAATATGTTTTTGTTTTATTTTGCCCAAACCTCTAACTTTGCATATTCACTTTTCCACTCATAATAGCTTGGTTTGAACTTGATGATGAGCACGTAATTGGCATCGCGAGCTTTCTAGCAAATTTTGGTGTAAACATGATGTTTATGGTTATTGGTTGAACAACATTGGATATATTATTTGCCTTGCTATGTTTTGCATGATTTGTATTGGTTGGTTGCTAATCTTTTTCAATGCGCTATCTCTCTAGTCCAGCGGGGTTCTACAATAGCTAAGTCACATAAACATGGTGTTTAGACTTTGGTTGTTAAGGAATTTTATTTAGATTGCTAGCAATTTAGTTGTAAGCATGGTGCTTAGAGCTAGGTGTAAACATTGTTCTTGTTTAGCTTCCATGCCGCTAACCTTCGTTGCTAACATGCTCGTTTACTTTGCTTCAAGACTAAATGATGAAAACATTTTGATCCCAGAATTGTGTATGACACATTCACTTAGGAATTTTATGTGAACATGGTGTTTAGATGAAATTGTGGAACAACATTGTTATAGTCTTGTTTCTTTGCTAACATTGGGATATTAACTCCATGTATCCACACTTGTGCACACACGTACACCCATTAGGATTTTGTTTTCTTTTTGCTTCTAGAATTAAAACGCCACAAGTTGAACTTTTGAGGTTGTTGCTAGACGGTAGATATTGTTCTATCCCCGACCATCATATCGGGGGTAGTATGTGCATTTCAATGTATTGCAAGAATGAAGAAGTACTCTTGAACGAGGACAGTCAAACGAAACGAGGTGACAATAGCCGCATATACAAGAGGGAGCATTGGTACAGCACATCAAGGCTGGAGATGGAGGTGATGAGAGGCACAACCGTCTGCGCCGATCGGCGCACCCTCGCTACCCCTGCTATCGCCCTTCTCTCGTGCAATCCAGCAAGATTTTAAGCATGGGGGAGGCACAAGCTGAGCTTCAATTGATTAAAATGCGGTAACATCCCTTTGATTCTTCACTTCTCCAACTCTTATTTTCTTCTCAAACCTGTAAATGTCGTCTGCTTTCAACTTGGGAATTTTCTCTCTTTTTCTTTTTGTGATACCCTTTTCATTTTGTTCATGCGAAAGGTTATTTGTAATTTATCACTTAGAACATAGAATGGACAATGACATATCCCTAATAGCTACCTTAGGGTGACCAAATGTCATTAATTTATCTAGGGGAGCTTGCCTGTATCATCACCATTGTCTTATAATGCTTTCACGTTGAATAAATGCACAATTATGATGAGGATCTTTGCTAGAGGTATGATGAAAGTTGTTATTGTTATTGGAACTTGCATGATTCATTGCACATAATTGTCCACCGCTGAATTTTCAACTTAGCACCAATTCTATGAACTCTATTTGCTTTAGTGGTGGTATTTGTTGATAGATGTTTTGATAAAGACCCCATATGGTTGAATTGTTCTTCATGACAATATGCTTTGCTCTCTAAGAAGAAAACTCCAACATAGCTAGTGAACTTAATAATTTTTGGAAAACTATTACATATTGTCTCTAATCCTTGCAAATATTGCTCTCTTACATTGATCATACCTACCGAAGCCAAATATGCTACACTTATATGATAAACCTATAGATTGCAACATGTAATTTGGTGAGTTGTTTCAAGTTTGTGTTCTTTTGGTATGAGACTTAGAAGTTGGCCACTTTGTTTGCGTAACTATCACTTGTTTGCTAGCCTTTTCATATTTAGCAATGCTCGTGGAATATTCCCACATGTAAACCTATATTTCTTTTGGTGATATCCTCTCCTTGTCCACAACCTATGATATGAGTTTCTCGTCGAGCCGTTGCACTATTTCTATGGTTTTATGCACAAATTATCAAGACCTCTTGCCGAAGACGAAGATTTTGATCAATATAGACCTCTGAAGACTCTCTGAAGTGCAAAAGATCTATATAAGGAGAAGACAAGGAAAAATCAGAAGTGCACCGATCGGCGCAAGGACTCAAAAATTCAGGAAGCGCTCTATTATCTCCAGAAATCAATTATAAGTGTTTTAGATGGTCAAAGAGAAGAAATAAAGGATTTAGCTAGTGCTTTTATTTTTGCACTCCCTTTACTCGAGGACGAGCAACGTTTAAGCATGGGGGGATGGACGTCATTCATCATTCCAAAGCACTAGCTAACGGACTTCAAAAAAATTATTGATGGAAAATCAAGGATGTTTCAAGTTATATCAAGTTGCAAGAGAGAAATTCATACAAGATTTGTGCATAAACTATTATTCTTCAAGTAAGTGCATTCAATTGGTTGAAACTCTATCACTCCAACCATGTGCAATCCGATTTCGAGAACTTCATTTGTGTCTTGAGATCATTCTTTGCCTTTTGCACATGTCCACCTTTCAAAAGCGTGTGTTTTCCTCTTCTTCATAATGTTTTCCAATGGCCTTTTTGAGAAGTCTTTGTAAAACCAATTAGAACTATCTCTTGATTTGACAATACTCTGAGTTACATTGTTGCTAGTTGTTTTCCTACCAAGCTACACATAAATCCTTCCACCAAATATTTGTAGATAGGATCTGATGTAAATATGGCCTGATCTTCCGAGAGGTAAGGGGATAAACTCGAATTTGAGGAACTCAGCATCGACGACCCGGCTTGAATCAGAACAAGATCCAACCCCGCAACCGTTACACCAAGCACAACTTGATTGTTCTTGTAAGCGAAATCGAGAACACAAGCAAGAAAGGATAAACACACAATCTGAAATTGCAAATATGGATGAAGCGAATCACAAGAAAAGGTTCAAGCTCTGATCACAAAAGGACTAATCGCCACAGTGGTGTAGAACAAGAACAGGGGTCCTGGATTACTGTAAAAGGACTTGTCGCCACAGTTACAATAATTCGATCAAGTTTCTCTCTGGAAAACTGAACTAAACAAAACCCGAAACTAAAAGACGGCGGCTACTGAGTTTATGTAGGAAACAAAGACGTCCTAGGGTTGAGGGCGACCAGGGGGGGGGGGGGCGCCCACAACATGGGCTTAAGGCCCGACACGATACATGGCCAAGTTGGCCCAAAATAGGTGGTACAGCACCTTGTCATGGTCACATATTATGACTCATGACTCTTCTGGAGCTATGACCAGAACCAAAACGACGGCGTCGTTGTCCTCTTTCCAACGCATCAAAGAACGCCTCGTTTGGATGTCGGATGTGGGAGATATCATCAAAACCGTGAAGGGGTGTCGGCTGAATCCGAGACGAACGCGGCGACCGAATTGGTGACGACTTGTAACTTGGGGAAGGCCATGATATGCGCGTATCAAGCATGGTAATGTCCTCATCATCCTCCCCTTCTTGAATTGGAGTCGCCCTCGACTCCATCTCAGCATCAATCTCCTGCAAAAGGTTAGTACTAGCAGAATGCAAAGTACAAGATACATGACCATCAATAGAAGATATATCATGACAAAGCATAGTATAGCAAGTTGCATCATGATTATCACAAAGATCAGTAACAATAGATGTCATAGCAAGAAAAGCACCTCCCTTTAACTGAATAGCCTTATGTTTAACATCAGAAAGTTGTTTGTTATCATGTTTATTCTCAGTATTTTCAGCAAGCAGTTTAAAATGATTTCTAATATCAGCAGGCAATAACGGACGCAAAGTAATATTCCTGTCCTTATGCACGAATGTATATGTATTTGTTCTACCATGATGGGCAGCATCCGTATCATATTTCCATGGACGGCCTAATAAAAGCAAACATGCTTGCATAGGTACAACATGAAGATCAGCAAAGTCTTGATAAGAACCTACTAAAAAGTGTATGCATGCTGATCGAGTTACCTGTGCCGTACCACTATTGTTGAACCATTTGATGTGGTATGGCTGATGTAGTGCATGCATGGTCAAGCCAAGTTTGCTTACCAAATCAGAACTTACCAAGTTGTTACAGCTCCCAGTATCAATGATGGTGAGAACACGGCGGTCCGCAACAATGAGGTACATGTAGAATAAATTGTTGCGTTGTTGTTCTTCCTCTTGTCCTACCCGAGTGGTCAACACACGCTGTACAATGAGGCTAGGAAAGCCCGCGGTGGCAGCAATAGAATCAATGGCGGTCTCCTGCTCCTCCATCGAATCTGCAACAAGGTTAGGTATACGAGCAAATTCATCTTCAACATCACTAGAACTTTCATACCCATCAGCGGTAGCGATGAAAGCACGACGACTAGGGCAATCCTTCATGACATGTCCCATGCCCTTGCAGCGGTGGCAAATTATGGTGGTGGAGGAGCCACTCCTAGTACCGGAACTAGTAACCTTCTTCTGGTGTTGGTGCTGCACACTAGACGATTGCGCTGTAGAAGTAGGCGCAAGTGGAAAAGTTGTTGCTGGTGTCTTAGCAACATGACTCTTCAAGTTCTCTACTCCAGTGCGTTGCTGGAGATATTGCTTAGTGTTGGACCTGCAAGATTGTTGTGGAAGGCGATCTTGTACTTCTCGTTCAGCCTTAAGAGCAATATGATACAATTGGCTGAACCTATTCCACTCTTTATAGTCAACAATATTCTGAATATCACGGTTCAAACCACCAAAAAATCTAGCACTAGTTTCAAGATCATCTTCATGTATATCACAACGTGCTAAACCAATAAGCAATTCCTGATAATATTCCTCTACTATTTTACTACCTTGTGTTAAAGATTGTAATTTCAAACGTAAATCACGTTGGTAATAAGGAGGAACAAAACGAGATTTCATGCGTTGTTTCAAAACAGACCAAGTGGCAGGTATAGCAGCATTAGTATTGCAAAGTTCATTCCACCAAAACAGAGCAAAACCTGTAAACTCACTAGTAGCAAGTCTAACTCTATGCTCAGCAGGAACTAAATGAGAATTAAATTTCTGTTCAACAGCAAGTTCCCAATCTAGGTATGCTTCAGGGTCAGCACTACCGGCAAAAGGTGGTATGTTAAATTTGGGCTTAACAAAAGTATCAGTATTACCATGATTGTTATTACCTCCCATACCGTATTGATGACGGTGAAGACGGTCTGCATCACGGTCAAAATCATCATCAGCAGCAGCTTGTTGTGGTGGAGGTCGTCGTTCCACATCCTCAATGCGATGGATAACAGTGTTGATGTGACCCATCAACTCGGCAAACTTCGTTTCCATGAATGTACGCTGGTCCGCAAGAAGCTTCGTGAGCTCGGCCTTGGAGACACAATCATTGAAGTCTATAGGGGACTCCAACTCTCCAGGTGTCCCTTTCCCTTTCTCTGACATGGTTAAAAGCAAAAGATAAGACTAAACAAAAAGATTAGCCCTATCAACTAGCAGGCAGCAGAGGGTATAGAAAGTGGAAAACAATATCAGAAGCAATGTATCACAATCTTGCAAGTGTTCTTACCAAAGCTAAACAGGTCGACACAATCTGTAGTTGAGCTTGGGTGTAACAGTTGCAAGGAAGAAACCTGTGCTACAATATGTATAGCTTGGAAGGCTAATATGTATGTCACTGGAACACAATTCAATAACAGATAGTAGCACTGAATAAATGTCCAAAGCAGTGTCCTAATTGCTGGCAAAAGAATAGTGTTCAAAAACAGTTGTGACAGCAAGAACAATGGAAAAGGCAGCAAGGAACAAAACAGACTTCACAGACTTAGAATTTTTAGGGCGGGGGGGGGGGGGGGGTGCAAATCAAAATCTTGATTTTTTTGTATGATGTTTCCACTATTTTTCTGTGATAGAGGAACACAAAGGAAGGAACCACAAGAAGTTTCAACTCAAACAGAGGGAAAACAAAGGGTAGGTAAAATCTCAAAGTTTCACCGAAAGCGCTATTTTTGACTTGACAATTTTTTTTCTATTTTTTCCCGATTTTTTTTGACTTTGAGTCAGGAATCTGTTGTAAAAATTTTAGCCCAATCGGAGCAACGAGCGAAAAGTTATGCCTGTTTTACCGAAGGTATGTCAAGATAGGGTTTGAGGGGTGAGGGGGGGGGGGGGGGGGAAACCGAATCGGGTAGGGATTTTTTGTTGGCAACAGATTGTGGGTGTGGTGGGTGGGTGACACGATGGTGAATCCAATGGAAAACACGATGGTGATGGTGGTGTGCAGCGGAGATCAAAACACAAACCGAATCGAAACACAAATTCAAACCAGCAACTGAACTCGACTAGGACACAAACTCAACACTACGGACTCTGAAATTAAATTATGCAAAGGCTAAACAGCGTCTAGGATGGTGGGGAAATTTTTTTTGTAGGCTTTTTTGTGGACAAAAGGTGATGAACACAAACGAATCTAAAGGGAAGAACACGATAATACCTCACGGGGAACCTGGAAATCTGATACCACTTGATGTAAATATGGCCCGATCTTCCGAGAGGTAAGGGGATAAACTCGAATTTGGGGAACTCAGCGTCGACGACCCGGCTTGAATCAGACAAGATCCAACCCCGCAACCGTTACACCAAGCACAACTTGATTGTTCCTGCAAGCGAAATCGAGAACACAAGCAAGAAAGGATAAACACGCAATCTGAAATTGCAAATATGGATGAAGCAAATCACAAGAAAAGGTTCAAGCTCTAATCACAAAAGGACTAATCGCCACAGTGGTGTAGAACAAGAACAGGGGTCCTGGATTACAGTAAAAGGACTTGTCACCATAGTTACAATAATTCGATCAAGTTTCTCTCTGGAAAACTGAACTAAACAAAACCCAAAACTAAAAGACGGCGGCTACTGAGTTTATGTAGGAAACAAAGATGTCCTAGGGTTGGGGGCGACCAGGTGGGGCGCCCACAACATGGGCTTAAGGCCCGACACGATACATGGCCAAGTTGGCCCAAAATAGGTGGCACAACACCTTGTCATGGTCACATATTATGACTCACAACCCTTCTGGAGCTAGGACCAGAACCAAAACGACAGCGTCGTCGTCCTCTTTCCAACGCATCAATGAACGCCTCGTTTGGACGTCAGATGTGGGAGAGATCATCAAAACCGTGAAGGGGTGTCGGCTGAATCCGAGACGAACGCGGCGACCGAATTGGTGACGACTTGTAACTTGGGGAAGGCCATAATATGTGCATATCCAGCATGGCGATGTCCTCATCAGGATCACTTCTAGTTGTTTGGCTTGTGAGATTTGTAAAATGAGTGTTGCCTTGATTCTTTGCAAGAGAGCATTTTTGTTTGGATAAATGAGACTAAATTTTTAGAAAAACTTTTTCATTTAAGGCCTAGTTTGAGGAGCAATCTGATTTGAGAGTTTAATCTACTTTATTTGATCATTGTGGTCGGATCTTAGTTATTTTCTGTTCCCCACTAGTATCTTTGAGTAGTAGAATTGGTGCAACATAAAAATCTTGTGCTACACTCTTAAAGCGGGTTAGATAAGCATGTGCCCTGATGAATGCGAGTGAAGATAATATGATTGCAACGCTAATCTCTCCTTGAGGGTAATTTATTTGCTCGAGGACGAGCAAAGGTTTAAGCATGGGGGAACTGTTAGTGGTTCCTATGTACCCGTTTTATATGACAATAACCACCAACATCGTACCATATTCTCATTATAATCATGTGTTTTACCTCTAATATTGACGATTTCCATATGTAGTGTCGTTTTAGTGCTTTATTGCAGAAATAAGTGAAAAGACGACAAAATGACTCTTATATGAGAAGTTCTGACATGAAGCCCGACTCGCCATACAAGGTGGGCTTCCCACTAGTCCATGAAGCTTACAAGAAACACTTGAACGTCCATGAGGTCCAATGTGCAAGCCCAAGGTCGTGGCTCAATGCCTAAGGATTTCTAGAAGGTTTATCCGGAAGGAAAGTTCAATTCGCGGAGTCCAGAAACAGCACTGTATTGTCATGCAATTTTAGAGCCCAAGACGTGGTCAAATAGGAAACCTCAGAATACTAAAGTTGAAGATATCGTCGAGTCCTTTCCTAAACATATATTATTTGCCTTTATTGGACTACAGAGCTAGAAGATATGGGCCCTGCAAAGCAGGCTGCACATAGGAATCCGAATCAGGACATATATTTTGGTATCGCAATTTTGGGTATCTAAAGGTCCGAATCTGAGGATCAAAATAGTACCAATGTTGTAGATCTTTTCAAGGGATAGGATATAGAGTCCAGGTTTGCCTCATTGGGACTCCGTAAGCATCAGTTATGATTAAAGTAAGTCGGTGCAGTTTATGGAAGGTATGAAACCGACTTGGATTCAATCTCTATGACCTAAACTTGGAGCCCAAGCAAGGGAGGACGTGACCAGAGGCTATATAAACACCCATATGACATCCAAGATGGAGGAAAATGACAACATGGGAGAATTAGGCTATAAGAGCCACTGCACATCGCCAGGAGGCAGCCGGAGTTGAAGAGCCACCAAATTGAAGAGATGTAGTCTAGTCGGGTAGGGACCCTACATGGTGTACCACACCGGAGCTAGGAGAAGTAGAGCAATGTACCTTAGGAGTCATCAACGGTGCATCAAGGTGGCGCCAATCGGCGCACCCGTTGAGCCGATTGGCGCGCCCCTGACGATGATGAATATTGGTATAAGTTATCGATCTTTATGTTATATATCTTAATTCTATCCTTGGCTGCAATTTATGTTCGTGTGGATTGATTGATCTTACATATGCTTATTCAATTGCTTAGATCTAGACTAAGTATTTAGATGCTACCTTAATCGTGGTGATTAGGCTAGTGTTTGGATCTTGTATGAATCATGATTACTTGATGATGCTAGGGTGTGGTTTAGTTGTGACAGAGCTAAGCTTGCGCAACACTTTTAGATAGTCAAGTAGGGTTAAGTTACTCGCATGATTAAGGGTTTTCTCTTGGTAGCGATAAATCAGAAGCCGCTCGAAAAGCAGGGTGGTCTTGCTCATCTTCGATGTTTACTGATTGTTTAAAGTGCCAAGTAAGCTAGGATTAAGATGATAATGACTACTGCTTCAGTGCCGATCGGCACACCAGTTGCACCGATCGGCACAGCCTTTCTCCGACCTCTAGATGCATATAGGCTAACTCCAGGTGATACTCCTTGGTCGATGTATATGCTCCTACTCCCCAAGCTTTGGATCAGGCACACTTTGGCTCAGGTAAGGCTTCGCGCCTATCGGCGCACCAGTTGAGCCGATCGGCGCAACCTCCAATTTCCATCTTCTTTTCATGCTCACGTATGTGCAATATGTACTTCATGATAGGATTGATTTGCTAGACAAAATAGTAAACTCTAAACACGGTTCTCTTCTGATACATCCGGCCTAGGTAGGGTGGAACGAAGCCCGACACACCGATCCGGATTCCCTGAATCCCGCAATCTTAGCACTGCAACTCCTGCCGAAAGCCCGGCACACCGATCCGATTCTAGGTCCGCAACCTGAATCCGCAGTCTTAGCACCGCAACTCCAACACCCCCACTTAGGGAAAGACCAAATCCCCCTAAAAGACTAGTCTGATAGGGGAAGGGTGGCTCTCCCTTTTAAGGTGGCTTCCACCTCCAAAGCTAAGCAAGGTGAGATTATTCAGAGGCTCACACGGTCGCCACTCTAGCGGGTAATAGTGGAGGATGTCCTCATCATTCTCCCCTTCTTAACAAGGGCCTAGCTCTGATACCAAATGATACATCTGGCCCAGGTAGGGTGGAATGAAGCCTAACACACCGATCCGGATTCCCAGAATCCCGCAATCTTAGCACCGCAACTCCTGTCGAAAGCCTGACACGCCGATTTGATTCTAGGTCCGTAACCTAAATCCGCAGTCTTAGCACTGCAACTCCGGCGCCCCTACTCAGGGAAAGACCCAATCTCCCTAAAAGACTAGTCTGATAGGGAAAGGGTGGCTCTCCCTTTTAAGGTGGCTTCCACCTCCCAATCTAAGCAAGGTGGGATTATTCAGAGGCCCACACGGTTGCTGCCCTAGTGGGTAATAGTGGAGGATGTCTGATATAGATATGGCCCGATCTTCCGAGAGGTAAGGGGATAAACTCGAATTTGGGGAACTCGGCATCGACGACTCGGCTTAAATCAGACACGATCCAACCCCGCAACCGTTACACCAACCACAACTTGATTGTTCCTGCAAGCAAAATCGAGAACACAAGCAAGAGAGGATAAACACGCAATCTGAAATTGCAAATATGGATGAAGCGAATCACAAGAAAAGGTTCAAGCTCTAAACACAAAAGGACTAATCGCCACAATGGTGTATAACAAGAACAGGGGCCCTGGATTACTGTAAAAGGACTTGTCGCCACAGTTACAATAATTCAATCAAGTTTCTCTCTGGAAAACTGAACTAAACAAAACCCGAAACTGAAAGATGACGGCTACTGAGTTTATTTAGGAACCAAGAACGTCCTAGGGTTGGGGGAAACCAGGGGGGCGCCCACAACATGGGCTTAAGGCCCGAGACGATACATGGCCAAGTTGGCCCAAAATAGGTGGCGTAGCACCTTGTCATGGTCACACATTATGACTCATGACCCTTCTAGAGCTAGGACCAGAAACAAAACGACGACATCATTGTTCACTTTCCAACACATCAAAGAACGCCTCGTTTGGACGTCGGATGTGGGAGATATCATCAAAACCATGAAGGGGTGTCGGCTGAATCCGAGACGAACACGGCGACCAAGTTGGTGACGACTTGTAACTTGGGGAAGGCCATGATATGCGAGTATCCAGCATGGTGATGCCCTCATCATCCTCCCCTTCTTGAATTGGAGTTGCCCTCGACTCCATCTCATCATCAATCTCCTGCAAAAGGTTAGTACTAGCAGAATGCAAAGTACAAGATACATGAGCATCGATAGAAGATATATCACGACAAAGCATAGAATAGCAAGGTGCATCATGATTATCACAAAGTTCAGCAACAGTAGATGTCATAGCAAGAAAAACACCTCCCTTTAACTGAATAGCCTTATGTTTAACATCAGAAAGTTGTTTGTTATCATGTTTATTCTCAGTATTTTCAGCAAGCAGTTTAAAATGATTTCTAATATCAGCAGGCAATAACGGACGCAAAGTAATATTCCTGTCCTTATGTATGAAAGTATATGTATTAGTTCTACTATAGTGGGCAGCATCCGTATCATATTCCCATGGACGGCCTAATGAAAGCGAACATGCTTGCATAGGTACAACATGAAAATCAGCAGAGCCTTGATAAGAACCTACTGAAAAGTGTATGCGTGCTGATCGAGTTACTGTGTCGTACCACTATTGTTGAACCATTTGATGTGGTAGGGCTGATGTAGTGCATGCGTGGTCAAGCCAAGCTTGCTTACCAAATCAGAACTTACCAAGTTATTACAGCTCCTAGTATCAATGATGGTGAGAACACGGCGGTCCGCGACAATGAGGTACATGTAGAATAAATTGTTGCATTGTTGTTCTTCCTCTTGTCCCACCTAAGTGGTCAACACATGTTGTACAATGAGGCTAGGAAAGCCCGCGATGGCAGCAATGGAATCAATGGCGGTAGTCTCCTGCTCGGCCGTCGAATCTGCAACAAGGTTAGGCATACAAGCAAATTCATCTTCAACATTACTAGAACTTTCATACCCATCAGCAGTAGCGATGAAAGCACGACGACTAGGGCAATCCTTCAAGACATGTCCCATGCCCTTGCAGCGGTGGCAAATAATTGTGGTGGAGGAGCCACTCCTAGCACCGGAAGTAGTAACCTTCTTCTGGTGTTGGTGCTACACACTAGACGATTGCGCTTCAGAAGTAGGCGCAAGTGGAAGAGTTGTTGCTGGTGGCTTAGCAACATGACTCTTCAAGTTCTCTACTCCAGTGCATTGCTGGGGATGCTCAGTGTTGGACCTGCAAGATTGTTGTGGAAGGCATCCTTGTACTTCTCGTTCAGCCTTAAGAGCAATATGATATAATTGGCTAAACCTATTCCACTCTTTATAGTCAACAATATTCTGGATATCACGATTCAAACCACCAAAAAATCTAACACTAGTCTCAACGTCATCTTCATGTATATCACAACGTGCTAAACCAATAAGCAATTCCTAATAATATTCCTCTACTGTTTTACTACCTTGTGTTAAAGATTGTAATTTCAAACGTAAATCACGT
Organism: Eleusine coracana subsp. coracana; assembly: GCA_032690845.1. Classification (NCBI taxonomy): domain Eukaryota; kingdom Viridiplantae; phylum Streptophyta; class Magnoliopsida; order Poales; family Poaceae; genus Eleusine; species Eleusine coracana. The sequence continues at coordinate 49,750,644 of CM064427.1, read as the reverse complement.
TGGTAATAAGGAGGAACATAACGAGATTTCATGCATTGTTTCAAAACAGGCCAAGTGTTGGGTATAGCAGCATTATTATTGCAAAGTTCATTCCACCAAAACAGAGCAAAACCTGTAAACTCACTAGTAGCAAGTCTAACTCTATGCTCAGCAGGAACTAAATGAGAATTAAATTTCTGTTCAACAGCAAGTTCCCAATCTAAGTATGCTTCAGGATTAGCAGTACCAGCAAAAGGAGGTATGTTAAATTTTGGGTTAACAAAAGTATCAGTATTACCATGATTGTTATTACCTCCCATACCGTGTCGATTACGGCAAAGACGGTCTGCATCACGGTCAAAATCGTCATCATCAGCAGCTCGTTGAGGTGGAGGTCGTCGTTCAACGTCCTCAATTCAGTTGGCAACAATGTTGATGTGGCCCATCAACTCAGCAAACTTCATTTCCATGAATGTACGCTGGTCCGCAAGAAGCTTCGTTAGCTCAACCTTGGACACACAATCATTAAAGTCTGTAGGGGACTTCGACTCTCGAGGTGTCCCTTTCCCTTTCTCTGACATGGTTAGAAGCAAAAGACAAGACTAAACAAAAGGATTAGCCCTATCAACTAGCAGGCAACAGAGGGTGTAGAAAGGGGAAAACAATATCAGAAGCAATGTATCACAATCTTGCAAGTGTTCTTATCAAAGGAAAACAGGTCAACACAATCTGTAGTCGAACTTGGGTGTAACAGTTGCAAGGAAGAGACCTGTGCTGCAATATGTATAGCTTGGAAGGCTAATATGTATGTCAGTGGAACACAATTTAATAACAGATAGTAGCACTGAATAAATGTCCAAAGTAGTGTCTAAATTGCTGGCAAAAGAATTGTGTTCAAAACCAGTTGTGACAGCAAGAACAATGGCAAAGGCAGCAAGGATCAAAACAGACTTCACAGACTTAGAATTTTTAGGGCGGGGGGGGGGGGGGGGGGGGGGGGGGGGGGAGGGGGGGCGCAAATCAAAATCTTGTTTCTTTTGTATGATTTTTCCACTATTTTTCTATGATAGAGAAACACAAAGAAAGGAACCACAAGAAGTTTCAACTCAAACAGAGGGGAAACAAAGCGTAGGCAAAATCACAAAATTTCACCGAAAGCGCTATTTTTGACTTCACAATTTATTTTCTATTTTTCCCGATTTGTTTTGAATTTTTTGACGAGGGCACACAGGGCGGAGCCAAGTGTGGATCACCTCAACTTTGAGTCAAGAATCTACTATAAAAATTTCAGCTCAATCGGAGCAACGAGCGAAAAGTTATGCCTATTTTGCCGAAGGTAGGTCAAGATAGGGTTTGAGGGGTGAGGGGGGGGGGGGGGTGAACAGAAACAGAATCAGGTAGGGCATTTTTGTTGGCAATGGATTGTGGGTATGGTGGGTGGGTGACACGATGGTGAATCCAATGGAAAACACGATGGTGATGGTGGTGTGCAGCAGAGATCAAAACACAAACCGAATCGAAACAAAAATTCAAACCAGCAACTGAACTCGACTAGGACACAAACTCAACACTACAGACTCTGAAATTAAATTATGCAAAGGCTAAACAATGTCTAGGATGGTGGGGAATTTTTTTTGTAGGTTTTTTCGTGGACAAAAGGTGATGAACACAAACGAATCTAAAGGGGAGAACACGATAATACCTCACAAAGAACCTCGGAATCTGAGACCACTTGATGTAGATATGGCCCGATCTTCCGAGAGGTAAGGGGATAAACTCAAATTTGGGGAACTCGGCGTCGACGACCCGGCTTGAGTCAGACACGATCCAACCCCGCAATTGTTACACCAAGCACAACTTGATTATTCCTGCAAGCGAAATGGAGAACACAAGCAAGAGAGGATAAACACGCAATCTGAAATTGCAAATATGGATGAAGCGAATCACAAGAAAAGGTTCAAGCTCTGAACACAAAAGGACTAATCGCCACAGTGGTGTAGAACAAGAACAAGGGCCCTGGATTACTGTAAAAGGACTTGTCGCCACAGTTACAACAATTCGATCAAGTTTCTCTCTAGAAAACTGAACTAAACAAAACCTGAAACTAAAAGATGACGGCTACTGAGTTTATGTAGGAACCAGGGACGTCCTAGGGTTGGGGGCGACCAGGGGGGCGCCCACAAAATGGGCTTAAGGCCCGAGATGATACATGGCCAAGTTGGCCCAAAATAGGGTGTGTAGCACCTTGTCATGGTCACACATTATGACTCACGACCCTTTTGGAGCTAGGACCAGAGACAAAACGACGGCGTCGTTTTCCACTTTCCAACACATCAAAGAACGCCTCATTTGGACATCGGATGTGGGAGATATCATCAAAACCATGAAGGGATGTCGGCTGAATCCGAGACGAACGCGGTGACCGAGTTGGTGATGACTTGTAACTTGGGGAAGGCCATGATATGCGCGTATCCAGCATGGTGATGTCCTCATCAATGTCCATGTGGATTCGATTAAACCTTGGAATACTCTAAGGGAAAAAGTGCTACAATGTACACCATCCTCTTGCGGTATATAAGTGGGTGCGTAGTTACGACCAATAACCAGCAACAAAAGTTTTCTGAATTTAGGTTGTATCAAGGAGGAGGGAAAAACAAAGATGTATGGTTTCCATGATAGCAAAGAATTTAAATGGATAAGAATGGCTAGAAATACAGCGATAAACAAATAGATCATCCTTTTCTAATTTGGTCAAAATCATGAGCAAAAAGTTGACAAATCACTTACAATCTAATTAGTTCAAATGTGTAGCTTGCTCTCATTCACTTGGCTATGTAGGCATATTAAACCTTGCTTTTTGCTTTAGCTTATGATGAGTCAAAAGAAATTTTCACAAATACAAAGCTCAAAAGTTAAGTGATGACCAACTAATTCAAGTAATCAACCAATCGATCATCAAAAAGATAAGATAAATAGTATGGGGCACTTTCAATTTGACAATCGATACTAACTTTATTAAAGATAATGCAATAATTCAAACTACATAAAAGGCCTTGAAGCAACTCTCAACATGACTCATGACTCTCTTAAGCACACACAAAATTAAATAACACTCATAAGAAAAACAAACGAGAAAACTAGACTCAAAAACACTTAAAAACTATGACTATGGCAAAGCCCTTCCCCCACACTCAAAATTTGCAATGTCCTCATTGTAAGAGTAGAAACTCAACACACTAATCATGCAAACCATGCTTGTTCAGGACTTGGAAAATATGTCTTATGTTCCTTATGAGAAAAGTGTAGTCCGCTTCATTCATCTCGATCGCATCTAGGATTCTACGGTCCACATCCCTTTGATGCCTGTAAGCATGATCTCTGTCTAAATACAGGCGCTCGATGTTTTTTCGGCAGATAGGACAGCAAACGGGTGGTTGTAGATTATGATTTTCAACACTGTAGGGGGAGACACTGTTCAAACTCCCCTGAGCCGATTGGCGCAGAGGCTGAGCCGATCGGCGTAGTGGTGTTCTTCCACCATTGCGACTTCCTCCACTTCCCTCTGTATTACCATTAACTCTCGTTGAAATTTTTGCTGCCCTATTCTTACTACATTCTACAAATGTTCCCCAATTTTCAAACTTAGGACTTCTATAGCTTCTCTGCATAACAGAATCATACTAGGGTCTCCACTCTCCAAATTTTCCAAACAATTTAACGGGTCAAAGTCACTATCCCATTCAAATACCTTTGAATTGGATTACCTGATAGTCTAGCAGATTTGCGAACTTCTGGTGTAGTCGTACACTTCTTTGCGGTAGGCTCTTCGTCTTCACTAGGTAGAGCCCTCAGATCAATAAATTTAGCCATCTTCAGTTTGGGCCGATCGGCTCCATGCCGATCGGCTCCAGTGATGCGCCGATCGGCGCAACTGGCGGCTTCTTTCATAAATTCTACCAATTGTTCCAGGTTACGGTCACGAATCGCCTTGTTTTGCTGCCTTCGTAAAATTTCATCATTAATTTCCTTAGGCGTCTTCCCTCTAGGAACTACGTGATAGCCATCATCATATACATCCTCTCTAGGTATGAAGGTTGGGTCTTCAGCTAATTGTAGTTCAACCTTATGTTGAAGATCTTTAGCACAAAAGAAACACTTGCAACCTTCGATGCAACTGTTCCTATGAATCTTGTTTTCTTGAAAACCCTCCCAATTGGTAAGAACCCTAGGAGAGGCTTCATCTTGTCTATCTTGAAGATCCTTTTCCACATCCAACTGGTACATGGCTTCTTCGGCTTCCTTTTGCAGCTTGAGTTCATACTTGGTAGCAATATCATGTTCGCTATAAAGCCGAGACTTATGGATTGTGAGAGCTCTCTCTTCATCTAGCTCCTCCTTCTCTTGCTTAGTCAATGATCTTTCGAAAGATAGGAAATCCTCATATCATAAAGGCTTAGCAAGATTAAGAAGACCTTCCATGGTGTACCTTTGAGAAACAGCTTCACTTTCAATAGGTGCTATAAACTCTCCTTTGTGCACCAAAACTCTCTTCATCATCTGCCGAAGTTCATTGTTCATCTTCACCTTGTCGGCGTTCCATGCGTCAGCTTTGCTTTTCTTCATGAACTTCTTCCTCAGATCTGACCAGACCACCGGATCATCTCGTGTTGGTGTCAACACTTTGTCAACTTCATCCCAGGACCAAATTTCAGAGAGTTGTGGAAATTCGCCGCCGAACCGATCGGCTCCAGTGCCGTGCCGATCGGCGCAATTGTCGCGCCGATCGGCGCAACTGTCACGCCGATCGGTGCCGCCTCGATTGCTTCCCGACGCGCCACCTTCCATTGCTTCTGCCTTTAGGGCTTTGTTCTGGTGAGTATGTAATGCGAGTTAATCTGTGGGGTTGCTGCCCTCTTATATTTATATCCCTTGATTTCCAATTGGACTAGGACTCTATCTCTTATTTACGGAATTCAACGTGTCTTAACAAGGCAAGGTCCGAAACTGACTCAAAAACCAAAAAGACACTGCCGCGCCTATCGGTGTACGATTGCGCTGATCGGCGTAGCACCGCGCCGATCGGTGCGGTACACTAATTTACCCAATCAAAACAGAAAAATCACAAAAATCAAAAACATATACATGGCTTTTGTTTTACGTTGTTAAGCTCGACCACATAGGGCACTAAGCAGTGAAGTACACATCAAAAGATTTTAATTCAAAAGTGTCAGATTCTAGATATACCATTAGACGTTGTCCATTCACCGTGTACTTGTTCCTCTTGCCATCCATTATGATCACAGCTCCCGAAGGTAACACCGTATTCACAAGATAAGGTCCTTCCCATTTACTTCACAGTTTGCCTTTACCAAATAATCTAAATCGCGAATTAAATAGGAGTACCCGATCTCCTTCCTTGAATTCCTTCTTCAAAAGCTTCTTATCATACCACTTCTTTGTTCTTTCCTTATATATTGCCGCATTTTCATATGCACGCAATCGCATCTCTTCCAATTTGCTTATTTGAATTTTCCTTTTCATACAGGCGGCATCAAGATCCAAATTCATTTCCTTTATAGCCCAATAAGCCTTATGTTCCAATTCCACCGGTAGGTGACATGATTTCCCATAGACGAATTGATATGGCGTCATACCAATTGGTGTCTTGAATGCCGTCCTATATGCCCATAATGCTCCATTAAGCTTTGTGGCTCAATCTTTTCCTTCCTTCATAACTATCTTCTGCATAATTCCCTTTAATTGCTTATTTGACATTTCTGCTTGTCCATTCGTCTGGGATGGTAGGCTGTTCCAATTCTATGTTCAACTCCAGATTTAGCTAAAAATCTAGTAAATTCTTCTCCTATAAAATAGGATCCTCCATCCGTAAGTATTATCCTTGGCACTCTATACCTAGGAAATATCTGCTCTTGAAGTATATTCCTTGATTCTCTTATAGTATTGGCCTTGCATGCCACTGCTTTGACCCACTTGGAGACAAAATCAACGGCAACCAATATGTACTCGCAACCATGAGAATTCACAAAGGGCCCCTGTTGGTCGTTACTACGCACCCACTTATATACCGCAAGAGGATGGTTTACATTGTAGCACTTTTTCCCTTAGAGTATTCCTAGGTTTAATCGAATCCACAGGGATCGGAAGAGAACAGTGTTTAGAGTTTATTATTTCGTCTAACAAATCAATCCTAGCATAAAGTACATATTGCACATACATGAGCATGAAAAGAAGTGAAAATTGAAGGTTGCGCCGATCGGCTCAACAGGTGCGCCGATCAGCGCAAAGGCTTACCTGGTAAAGGGAGCATACACATCGATCAAAGAGGAACACCTAGAGTTAGCCTATATGCTTCTAGTACTTGGAGAAAGGATGTGTCGATCGGCACAACTGGTGCGCCGATCGGCACTGAAGCAGTAATCATTATCATCTTAATCCTAGCTTACTTGGCACTTCATTGACTCGAACGATAAACTTAGTATTCTACAAGACATTGTGGTTTCGTTCACCCCAGCTTGTCACATGTGAATGCTATTAGCTCCCCACTGGTTTCTTGCACTATGCGATGAGCAAAAGCATAATTGCAATTTACACTAATGAGAATAGATAGATATTAAGTATACCACGTAGACTGAATTCACCGAAAGAGATTCAACAAGAGACCAAGGATAAAATTAAGATAGATAACATAGATATAGATAATTGTACTAGTACTCATCACCGTCAGAGGACGCGTCGATCGGCTCCAGCGGTGCGTCGATCGGTGCCTCGCCGATCGACTCAACAGGTGCGGCGATCGGCGCCGCCCTTGATGCAACATTGATGATTCCTAAGGTACATGGCTCTACTTCTCCTAGCTCCGATGTAGTGCAGCACGCAGGGTCCATACCCGACTAGACTACATCTCTCAATTTGGTGGCTCTTCAACTCTGGCGGCCTCCCGGCGATGTGCAACGGCTCCTATGTCTTGATCTCCTCCCTTGTTGTCTCGTGTCCCTTGCCCTGGACGTCATATGGGTGTTTATATAGCCTCTGGTCACGTCCTCCCTTGCTTGGCCTACAAGTTTAGCTTATAGAGATTGAATCCAAATCGGTTTTATACCTTTCATAAACTGCATCGACTTACTTTAATCATAAATGATGCTTCCAGAGCCCAAATAAGGCATGTCTGGACTCTATCTCATATCACTTGAAAAGATCTACAACTTTGGTATTATTTGGATCTTCAGATTCGGACGTTTAGATACCTAAAATTGCGATACCAAAGTATCTGTCCTGATTCGGACTCCTCTGCGCAGCCTGCCTTGCGGGGCCTATATCTCCCAGCTCTAGAGTCCAATAAATGCAAATAATATATGTTTCGGAAATCCCTCGACGAGATCTTCAACTTTGATATTCTGAGGTTTCCTATTTGACCACGTCTTGGTCTCTGAAATCACATGACAATACAGTGCTGTTTCTGGACTCCGCGAATTGAACTTTCCTTCTGGATAAACCTTCTAGAAATCCTTAGGCATTGGGCCACGACCTTGGTCTTGCACATTGGACCTCATGGACGTACAGGTGTGTCTTGCATCCTTCATGGGCTAGTGGGAAGCCCTTCTTGCATGGCGAGTCAGGCTTCATGTAGGTACTTCTTATATAAGAGTCATTTTGTCGTCTTTTCACCTGTTTCTGCAATAAAGCACTAAAACAACACTAAATGTGGAAATCGTCAATATTAGAGGTAAAACACATGATTATAATGAGAATATGGTACGATGTTGGTGGTTATTGGCATATAAAACGGGTATATAGGAACCACCAACAGTTCCCCCATGCTTAAACCTCTGCTCGTCCTCGAGCAAATAAATTACTCTCAAGGAGAGATTAGCGTTGCAATCATGTTATCTTCACTTGCATTAATCAAGGCACATGCATATCCAACCCGCTTTAAGAGAGTAACACAAAAGTTTTATGTTGCACCAATTCTACTACTCAAAGATATTAGTGGGGAACAGAAAATGACTAAGAACCGACCACAATGATCAAATGAAGTAGCTTCAACTCTCAAATCAGATTTCTTCTCAAACTAGGCCTTAAATGATAAAGTTTTTCCAAAAATTTAGTCTCATTTATCCAAACAAAAACGCTCTTTTGTAAAGAATCAAGGCAACACTCATCTTACAAATCTCACAAGCCAAACTACTAGAAGTGATCCTATCTACAAATATTTGGTGAAAGGCTTTATGTGTAGCTTGGTAGGAAAACAACTAGCAACAATGTAACTCAGAGTATTGTCAAATCAAGATATAGTTCTAATTGGTTTTACAAAGACTTGTCAAAAAGGCCATTAGAAACCAATATGAAGAGGAAGAAAAACATATACTTTAGAAAGGTGGACATGTGCAAAAGGCAAAGAATTGCACATGGTTGGAGTGATAGTGTTTCAGCCAATTAAATATACTTTACTTGAAGAGTAATGGTTTATGCACAAATCATGTATGAATTCCTCTCTTGCAACTTGACATAACTTGAAACATTCTTGATCTTTCATCAGCAATATTTGAAGTCCATTAGCTAGTGCTTCGGAATGTTGAATGACGTCCATCCCCCCATGCTTAAACATTGCTTGTCCTCGAGCAAAGGGAATGGGAAAAGAAGAGCACTAGCTAAATCCTTTATTTCTTCTCTTCGACCATCTGTAACACATATAATTAATTTCTAGAGGTAACAGAGCGCTTTTTATTCCTTGCGCCGATCGGCATGACACCTACGCCGATCGGCACACATATGATTGTGCCTTGTCTTCTCCTTCTATGGATCCTTTGCATTTCAGAGAGTCTTTAGAGGTGTTTATTGATGAAAATCGTCATCTTCACCAAGAGGTCTTGATAATTGTGCATAAAACCATAGACATAGTGCAACGGCTCGACGAGAAACTCATATCATAGGTTGTGGACAAGGAGAGGACATCACCAAAAGAAATATGGGTTTACGGGTGGGAATATTCAGCGAGCATTGCTAAATATGAAGAGGCTAGCAAATAAGTGATAGTTACGCAAACAAAATAGCTAACTTTTAAGTCTCATACCAAAAGAACACAAACTTGAAATGACTCACCAAATTACATGTTGCAATCTACAGGTTTATCATATAAGTGTAGCATATTTGGCTTTGGTAGGTATGATCAATGCAAGAGAGTAATATTTGCAAGGATTAGAGACAACATGTAGCATTCAAAAATAATGAAGTACACTAGCTATGTTGGAGTTTTCTTCTTAGAGAGCAAAGCATATTGTCATGAAGAACAATTCAACCATATGGGGTCTTTATCAAAACATCTGTCAACCACCATTAAAGAAAATATAGTTTAGAGAATTGGTGCTTAGTCAAGTTAATTCAAAATTCAGCGGTGGACAATTACATGCAATGAATCATGCAAGTTCCAACAACAATAGCAACGTTCATCATATCTCTAGCAAAGATCCTCATCATAATTATGCATTTATTCAGCGTGACTCATTGGCATTATGAGACAACGGTGATGATACAAGTAAGCTCCCCTAGATAAATTAATGACATTTGGTCAACCTAAGGTAGCTATTATGGATATGTCATTGTCCATTCTATGTTCTAAGTGACAAATTACAAATAACCTTTCGCATGAACAAAATGAAAAGGGTATCACAAAAACAAAAAGAGAGAAAATTCCCATGTTGAAAGCAGACGGTATTTACAGGTTTGAGAAGAAAATAAGAGTTGGAGAAGTGAAGAAGCAAAGGGATGTTACCGCAATTAAATCAATTGAAGCTCAGTGTGTGCCTCCCCCATGCTTAAAATCTTGCTGGATTGCATCAGAGAAGGTTGATAGTAGGGGCAGCGAGGAAGCGCCGATCGGCACAAGGTTGCGCCAATCGACGCAGATGATCGTGCCTCTCGTCACCTCCATCTCCAGCCTTGATGTGCTGTCCCAATGCTCCCTCTTTTGTATATGTGGCCGGTACCTCGTTTCTTTCAGCTTCCCTCGTTTTAGAGTATTTCTTTCATTCCTGCAGGTCGGGGATAGAACAATATCTACCATCTAGCAACAACCTCAAAAGTTCAACTTGTGGCATGTTAATTCTAGCAGCAAAAAGAAATTAAAATCCTAATGGGTGTACGTGTGTGCACAAGTGTGGAAGTATGGAGTCAATAATCAATGTTAGGAAAGAAACAAGATCATCAAATTCGTATCATTAGTGTATCGGCCGGTACACTTTTGCCTCTAACGCATAATTAAATCTCGTTATACCTCTACTAACATTGGGAAGAAAAATTGTTTTTAAGTTAGCAACGAATGTTAGCGGCGTTGAAGCTAAACAAGAACAATGTTTACACCTAGCTCTAAGCACCATGCTTACAACTAAATTGCTAGCAATCTAAACGAAATTCCTTAACAACCAAAGTCTAAACACCATGTTTATATGACTTAGCTATTGTAGAACCCCGCTGGACTAGAGTGATAGCGCATTGAAAAAGATTAGCAACCAACCAATGCAAATGATGCAGAACAGAGCAAGGCAAATGAACTATCCAATGTTGTTCAACAAATAAGCATAAACACCACGTTTACACCTAAATTTGCTAAAGATATTGCCGGCAAGCCAATTAAGTGCTCATTATCAAGTTCAAACCAAGTCATTATGAGTGAAAAGTGAATATGATCATGCAAAGTTAGAGGTTTGGGCCAATCAAAACAAAAACGTGTTAGGTGGCAGTAAAGGAATGCTTAGAAAAGCATTTGGGTGTTGCGCCGATCAGCAATGGATCGTGCCGATCGACACAAGGGGAATTGGATCTAGAGTGACAGTAAATGAAAGTGAGGGAGGCTTAGGTGGGCTAAAGTAGATGGTTAAATGCATGCAGGCGAAAACATTATGCAAAAACAAAAAACAAAGCAAGTGCTCACAAATTATGCATGTAGTGGATGATTTTCACAAACAAAACACAAAGTGATGGTGGCGGAGATCTAAAATTAAAAAGTTTATCAAGAACTAATTTGCCACAAGTGAATCAATTGAGTTGGGTTATTCTCACACAACAAAACTCTAGGTCGCACTTCTAGTAGCACTAATCAATCCAAACAAAATAAAAAACACAAAAACACGGGTTGCCTCCCGAAAAGCGCTTCAATTAAAGTCATGTAGCTAGACTTCTTACATACCTTGTTGTCGCGAAGCCATGGTTCTTGGTGTAAGATCCAAAATTTCCATGCAGCTTGTACTATGCAATCTTCATCGTGGTTTGCTCATTGCCCGTCTTCATTGTGTTGCATAATGCTCAATGTGTGTATATGATGTAATGCTCTAGAGTCTTCAATCTTGTTCAACTTCTAATCATTTGCTTGAAAAAGAGCTTGTGGGAGAATTGCTCGAGCTATCCTTGTCGTCATCCTCATCTTCAACGGAGAATCTAGATGACTTCGTCTTTTAAGCATTGGAGCATATGTCGGCTTGTCCTTTGACATGTGAATCTTGATCTTTGTTGCACCAGCAAGTATTGATGATGAAGAGTAGATGAACTTCTCAATGATCCATCAAGTCGATGGTGAAGAAATCCGAAGAAATCTGTTGTTGCTTTTCTGAACCAACGTTTTGTTTCGGATATTGCGCCGCGGCCAGAAGGAATTAGAGGCTGAAACCTGTGCCATTACGTCAGGCATCAAATTATCATTCCAAGCAGTGCTCATGCATCCCAATCAGACTCCGTATGAGGGAGATATGGCCTTTTTTCTAAAGGTATATCAGGCATCAAGTTATGCAGCGTCTTGTGTTTTGGCCATAAATTCTTGTAGGAAACTTCAAATGATGTGAGGTTTAAACCGTTGGAAACTGGACTTGATGCTCTTCAACAATATCAAATTTGTATGTCCTTCAATCCTCTGTAGAATTTCGCACACCTTCTTTTGGTCGGCGGACAGAACATCTTTTCTCCCATTATCTATATCTGTGAACAAGATAGAATCCTTGCAAAGCATTAGTAAGAAAAATTATTGACATATGAGCGTACCTTCTTTTGAGCGGTGCGGTGCCGATCGGCATGGGCGTTGCACCGATGGGCACAAGTAGCTCTCGCGTGGAGGACTCCTTCGCGGATGATGGAGGAGCAGAGTCGACGAAGAGCGGGATCATTGATGCCAGCGTGGACATCGATGTGGCACCGATCGGCACATGGTTGCGCCGATCGGCGCAGGCAGCAACGTCGTTGTGCTCCAATTGAGGTTGTGTGCCTAGCTTTGTACCTGTTTTTCAATGGACACACAAACAAAGAAAAAGAGGATATGTGCAATAAAAAAAAAGTAGAATTAATTTGATAGACTAGATAGATCCCCCTAAACAGGTTCGAGTTGCTGATCCCCGGCAACGGTACCAGAAAAAGAGTTTGTTGGTTGTTACTACGCATCCACTTATATACCGTAAGAGGACAGTTTACATTGTAGCACTTTTCCCTTAGAGTATTCCAAGGTTTAATTGAATCCATAGGGATCGGAAGAGAACCGTGTTTAGAGTTTACTATTTCGTCTAACAAATCAATCCTAGCATGAAGTACATATTGCACATACGTGAGCATGAAAAGAAGTGAAAATTGAAGGTTGCACCGATCTGCTCAACAGGTGCGCCGATCGGCGCGAAGGCTTACCTGGTAAAGGGGTTTATAGGAGCATACACATCGACCAAAGAGGAACATCTAGAGTTAGCCTATATGCTTCTAGTACTTGGAGAAAGGATGTGTCGATCGGCACAACTGGTGCGCCGATCGGCACTGAAGCAGTAATTATTATCATCTTAATCCTAACTTACTTGGCACTTCATTGACTCGAACGATAAACTTAGTATTCTACAAGACATAGTGGTTTCATTCACCCCGGCTTGTCACATGCGAAGGCTATTAGCTCCCCACTGGTTTCTTGCACTATGCGATGAGCAAAAATGTAATTGCAATTTACACTAATGAGAATAGATAGATATTAAGTACACCACATAGACTGAATTCACCGAAATAGATTCAACAAGCGACCAAGGATAAAATCGAGATAGATAACATAGATATAGATAATTGTACCAGTATTCATCACCGTCAGAGGACGCGCCGATCGGCTCAAGCTGTGCACCGATTGGCGACGCCCTTGTTGCAACATTGACGATTCCTAAGGTACAAGGCTTTACTTCTCCTAGCTCCGATGTAGTGCACCACGCAGGGTCCCTACCCGACTAGAGTACATCTCTCAATTTGGTGGCTCTTCAACTCCGACGGCCTCCGGGGATGTGCAGCGGCTCCTATGTCTTGATCTCCTCCCTTGTTGTCTCATGTCCCTTGCCTTGGACGTCATATGGGTGTTTATATAGCCTCTGGTCACGTCCTCCCTTGCTTGGCCTCCAAGTTTAGCTTATAGAGATTGAATCCAAGTCGGTTTCGTACCTTCCATAAACTGCACCGACTTACTTTAATCATAACTGATGCTTCCGGAGTACAAATGAGGCAAGTTTGGACTCTATCTCGTAGCCTTTGAATCGGTCTACAACTTTGGTATTATTTGGATCCTCAGATTCGGACGTTTAGATACCCAAATTTGCAATACCAAAATATCTGTACTGGTTCGGACTCCTCTGTGCAGCTTGCCTTGCGGGGCCCATATCTCTCAGCCCCGGAGTCCAATAAATACAAATAATATATGTTTCGGAAAGATATCTACGAGATCTTCAACTTTGGTATTCTGATGTTTCCTATTTGGCCACGTCTTGGGCTCTGAAATCACGTGACAATACAATGCTATTTCTGGACTCCGCGAATTGAACTTTCCTTCCAGATAAACCTTCTAGCAATCCTTAGACATTGGGCCACGACCTTAGGCTTGCACATTGAACCTCATGGACGTCCAGATGTGTCTTGCATCCTTCATGGGCTAGTGGGAAGCCCTCCTTGCATGGCGAGTCGGGTTCATGTCGGTACTTCTCATATAAGAGCCATTTTGTCATCTTTTCACCTATTTCTGCAATAAAGCACTAAAACGACACTACATGTGAAAATTGTCAATATTAGAGGTAAACACATGATTATGATGAGAATATGGTACGATGTTGGTGGTTATTGGCATATAAAACGGGTACATAGAAACCACCAACAGCCCCATAAAATCCATACCCCAAACATCAAACATATCGACTTGAAGATTGTACTTAAGAGGCATTGCATTCCTACTGTTAACATTTCCTATTCGCTGGCATTGAGCATATGTTGCAACATACATTTTTGCATCTTCATGCATAGTAGGCCAATAGAATCCACTCGCCCATACCTTTGCCTGTGTTCTGAAGTAGCCATAATGCCCCCCATAATCCGAAGAATGACACTTTGCCAAAATGCTCGCTCTCTCGTCTCTGGGTACAGATCTCCGTACCGCTCCATCCTCGCAATACCTATATAGGTACGGTTCAGCCCATATAAATTTTCTCATTTCACTCTTAACTCTTCTCCTTGTGTTCTTGTTCATCAGATCAATTTGTCCCTTGAAACCTTTGATAATATCCATCATCCAATTCTCTCTATGATCAAATGCAGCAAACAACTGCTCTTGTTGCATTTCATCTCCTATTAGCTCCTTCGATGATGATTCAAGATGAGATAGATGATCTGCTATAGAATTTTCTACTCCTTTCTTATCTCTTATCTCTAAATCAAATTCTTACAGCATCAATACCGATCGCATTAACCGAGGTTTAGATTCTTTTTTTGAAACCAAGTATCTTATAGCAGCATGATCAGTATATACAATCACCTTAGACTTTAGAATATAAGATCTAAACTTCTCAAAAGCAAATATAACAGCTAACATCTTCTTTTCAATTGTTGTATAATTGATCTGCACCTCATTCAAAGTTTCGCTAGTGTTGGTGGTTTCTAGCTACCCATTTTATCTACCAAAAAGCGATGTTTTACGTCTTCATTTGATGGTTTTGACTAACAATTCACCCCATATTTGCATATATTTGTAGTTGTTCTGTTTTGGATATAATTACAAAAAACAGGTATAAAATAGAACAATTATGGATAAGGAATCAAAGAGCAACAAGGATGGGCCAGCTACAGAGCCGCGCTGATCGGCGCGGGCCTGCGCTGATCGACGCTGGAAGGTAAAAGACAATGAAAAGCAAAATTCGGTCCAAGGACAGAGGCCCAACCCAATACAAGTCAAAGTCGGTGGAAGTTGACCTAATCTCGCCAGATATAAAAGGAAGACATCTATCAAGAGCCAAAGACGAGAACAGAGAGACGACAATCACGATATCCAGTTATGAGAACTAGGGTTTCAGGATATTGGCGGCGACGGTTGGTCAACACCAACGAGAACCACCAGAAGGGAGGTCACGCCAATCGGCGCGAAGTTTGCGCCGATCGGCTCGTGCGCGTTCCAGCGCTATTTCTCACCCTTCTGCTATGCTTAGCAGGAGGATGAGCGAGTAGTCTCATATTCTCTTCTCTGGTGCGGGGATCTGGTCATGTAACTCTCATATATATTGATACTCTCTTGATGAATTCAATCTATGTAGTGAACTCAATTGTGCATTTATTTCATTAGTGTATCGGCCGGTACACTCCTGCCCATTGCATAGTGCAAGAAACCAGTGGGGAGCTAATAACCTCTGTAGTGACAACCGGGGCGAACGAAACCACCATGTCTTGTAGAATATTGGAATCATCATCCGAGTTAATAAGAATAAGGTTGCATGCTAGTGAACCAATCCTAAGGAGAGAATCCTTCATTATCCTGTTATACCTCTAATAACATTCATCCACCACTCTCTCACCGTAATCATTCACACCAACCCAACCATTGCAATCTGTTAGTAAGCCTTAAATAATAACAATCCTGCTCATTCCTTGTGGATTCGATAACCTTGGAATACTCTGAGGGAAAAAGAACTACAACTATACACCATCCTCTTGCGATATATAAGTGGGTGCATAACTATGACCAACAAGCTCATTTTCTGGCGCCGTTGCCGGGGAACAAGCCAGTTCTTTTACTATTAATATTTTACTAACGTCTAATCCTTTTCTTTTCTAGTTGTTTTTTTTTTGTGTTTTGTGTGAATTTTCAGGATGAGTATGACAGCACCTTCTCCGACACTCAGGGAGCTTTCTTTGCCATCTCTAGACGTGCTGGTGCCTCAATCCTCAGACGAGAAGGCCACGACCCCCTCGTATGTGTTGAACCCCATTATCATTAGCATGGCTGAAGCAAACAAATTCTTTGGAGCGAAGGAGGAGAATCCATATACTCACCTACAAGATTTGGAGGCCACTTTGCAAAAGATTCCATCATGAAGGAGTGCCTCAGGATCTTTACAGATGGCTACTTTTCCCATTCTCTTTGGGAGGAAAAGCCAAAGAGTGGCACAAGGCAGCATCTCGAGATACGAAAGGTAAGTGGAGTGAATTAGTTGGAAATTTTTGTCTCCACTATTTTCCTTTGCCAAAGGTGCAGAAATTGAGAAGAGAAGTGGTGAACTTCTTACAAGAAGATGAAGAATCTCTCGCGGAAGCCTGGACGCGTTTTAAAACATTGTTGAAATAAGGACCTGACCTCAGCATTGATGAGAATATGTGCGCTCAAACCTTCTGCATGGCCATAAACAAGGCATCGAGGATGCATTTGGATAGATCGGCTGGAGGAAGTTTTTTGAGGTTGACAGTCAAGGTGGGGATCAAATTGATAGGCAAAATCGCTGAGAATGAAGCTTTGCACAAGCACTGGGAAGAATACCTAGAACCAAATCAGCAATGCCTAGAAGTTATGCAGAAGGAAGAGTTGCCGGCTGAATAGATCTATATGTTCGAGAGTAGAGCAATGAGTACTCCAGAGCCTAAATTTGAAGAGATAGGGCCCGTTAGACCCACTTCCATGGATCTGACGCATGCCGATCGGCGCAGTCTCTGAGCCGATCGGCGCTGTTGCAACAACAGGGGAACTGATCACCCTGACAACTCTGCCAAGCTGCAGGGAATATACCAAGATAGAAGCTGCGATTCTGGACAACCACCTGAAGGAATTTGAAGGTAACTTTGCTAAACCAAAGGGGGATAGGACATTGGTGAATGCTAAACCACTTGATGAATTTGAGCCAATGGACTAGATTCCCGTTGATTTTTCGCACGAGTTGCTCGATATGAGGAGATCCTTCGGTCCGCAAGACGCCTCCGAAGCCGGAATTGAGTATAATTTCCCAAGTAATTGCCTCAAGTCGGAAGTATTCGATCAAGAAATTATTGGGAAGGTCTTAGGGAAGCTTTACAAGGATGATATAGAGCTTGATGGAACAGAGGTGAAACAAGCGAAGAGATTACTAGACAGTTGTTTTGAGCCATCTCCCTACAAAGGATTATGTGGTGTGTATGCTATCGGTCTCACTAAAGAGCAAGAAGAAGAGTCGTACATACCATGTGAGATATCGGGGAAGAAATTTCTGAAAGCCTTGTGTGACTTTGGTTCCCGTGTTAGCTTGATGACTTATGATGTATTCATGAGCATGCCTTATGAAACTCAACAGCGGCTGATGGGGACTGAACTTGAGCTTGTCATGGCAGATGGAAGGAAGACCAAGCCACCGGGAGTGATCAAGAATGCTGAGGTAGAGATCAGCTCAAAAATAATACTAGTAGACTTCTTCATTCTAAATAATGAGTAAACTGGAGCTGAAGACATCATTCTAGGGAGGCCATTTTTGAGATTAGTATAAGCTATTCTGGATGCTGGGAAAGGTCAAATTACGCTACACCTGGGAGGTGAAGAAGTGCAATTTCAATTTAATGATCCATCTCATCAAGACCCTTCTTGCTATCAAGAATTCTACCCAGAGGAGGATGAGAAGATAGGGATGGATATGGGTGACCCACTAGACCACCTCATACGCGGAGCTGACAAGGATATTGCCAGCGCCGATCGGTGTGATGCTTGCGCCGATTGGCTCAACCAGGAAAATTCTTATTTTGAACCTCTGGGTGAGCTAGATCCAGATAAAGCACCAGAAGTAGAACAGAAGGAACTTCCAAAAGAGCTACGCTATGAATATCTAGGAAAAATAAAACATATCCAGATATTGTGAATAATGCCCTAACGAAAGAAGAAACAGAAAAGCTGCTTGCTATGCTCAAAAGGTATAAGAAGGCCATTGGTTACACATTGGATGACATCAAGGGAATCAGCCCCGCATTTTGCACCCACAAGATTAACTTGGAAGAGAATACTAAACCAGTGGTTGAAGGAATGCGAAGGTTGAAAGAATCAATGAAGCCAGTGGTCAAAAAGGAGAGTTTGAAGCTGCTTAATGCAGGTATGATCTACCCTGTTGCTAATAGTGAATGGGTTGGTCCAGTACATTGTGTGCCCAAGAAAGGAGGGTTGACAGTAGTGCCTAATGAGAATAATGAGTTGATTCCTCAAAGGACTGTAACTGGATGGAGAATGTGCATAGATTACAGAAGTTTAAACAAGGTGACGAAGAAATATCACTATCCTCTTCTGTTCATTGACGAGATGCTTGAAGGGTTAGCAAAGAATTCATACTTTTGTTATTTGGATGGATATAGTGGTTTCTTTCAGATACCGGTAAGACCAGAAGATCAGCAGAAAACTACTTTTACTTGCCCTTTCGGGACATATGCATATAGAAGGATGCCTTTTGGTCTTTGCAACACTCCTGCCACATTTCAAAGATGCATGAATGCAATATTTGCTGAATTCATAGAAGATTTTATGGAGGTATTCATGGATGACTTCTCTGTACATGGTGCTGATTTTGATAGTTGTTTGGAGAATTTAGAGAAGGTTTTAAAAAGGTGTGTTGAATGTGACTTGGTTCTTAATTGGGAGAAGTGTCACTTCATGGTGACAGAAGGAATAGTACTTGGTCATGTCATATCAAATAGGGGGATAGAGGTTGATAAGGCAAATGTATCTACAGTTGAGAAATTGCCTCCCCCTACTGATCTTACAACTTTGAGGAGTTTTCTTGGACATGCCAACTTCTATCATAGATTTGTTAAGGATTATTCAAAGATTGCTAAACCCTTGATAGAATTGTTAAAGCAACATACAGAATTCTTATGGACAATGAAAGACTCTTTGCCTTCAGAAAGTTAAGGAAAGCTCTATGCTCTGAACCCATCAAGCAGCCACCTGATTGGAGTTTACCTTTTGAAATTATGTGTGATGCAAGTGATTATGCAGTTGGAGCTGTTCTTGGACAACGAAAAGGAGGTAAAGTGCATGCTATTTATTATGCTAGCAAGACTTTGAATGAGGCGCAGATCAATTATACAACAACTAAGAAGGAGATGTTAGCTGTTATATTTTCTTTTGAGAAGTTTAGATCTTACATTCTAAATTCTAAGGTGATTGTATATACTGATCATGCTGCTATAAGATATTTGGTTTCAAAAAAAGAATCTAAGCCTCGGTTAATGCGATGGGTATTGATGCTGCAAGAATTTGATTTGGAAATAAGAGAAAAGAAAGGAGTGGAAAATTCTGTAGCAGATCATTTGTCTCGTCTTGTGTCATCATCAACTATGCCAATAAAAGATGAAATGCAACAAGAGCAGCTGTTCGTCGCATTTGATTGTAGAGAGAGTTGGATGACGGATATTATCAAAGGTTTTAAAGGACAAACTGATATGATGAACAAGAATACAAGGAGAAGAGTTAAGAGCAAAATGAGAAAATTCATATGGGACGACCTGTACTTGTATAGGTATTGTCAGGATGGAGCAGTGAGAAGATGTGTACCGAGAGAAGAAAGAGCGAGCATTTTCTCAAAATGTCATTCTTCGGATTATGGGGAACATTACGGCTATTTCAGAACACGGGCAAAAGTATGGGCGAGTGGATTCTATTGGCCTACTATGCATGAAGATGCAAAAAGGTATGTTGCAACATGTGCTCAATGCCAACGAATAGGAAATGTCAATAGTAGGAATGCAATGCCTCTTAAGTATAATCTTCAAGTTGATATCTTTGATGTATGACATATGGATTTTATGGGACCATTTGTGAATTCTCATTGTTGCGAATATATATTGGTTGCCATTGATTATGTCTCCAAGTGGGTTGAAGCAATGGCATGCAAGTTCAATACTACAAGAGAATCAAGGAATAAACTTCAGGAGCAAGTTTTCCCCTGGTATGGGATACCAAGGATAATAATTATAGATGGAGGATCGCATTTCACAGGAGGAGAATTTACTAGGTTTTTAGCTAGATCTGGGGTTGAACACAGAATTGGAACAGCTTATCATCCTTAGACAAATGGACAAGCAGAAACGTCAAATAAGCAATTAAAGGGGATTCTGCAGAAGATAGTTATGAAAGAAGGAAAAGATTGGGCTATAAAGCTTAACGGAGCATTATGGACATATAGGATGGCATTCAAGACACCAATTGGTATGACGTCATATCAATTCGTCTATGGGAAATTATGTCACCTACCGATGGAATTGGAACATAAGGCTTATTGGGATATAAAGGAAATGAATTTGGATCTTAACGCCGCCGGTATGAAAAGGAAAATTCAAATAAGCAAATTGGAAGATATGCGATTACGTGCATATAAAAATGCGGCAATATATAAGGAAAAGACAAAGAAGTGGTATGATAAGAAGCTTTTGAAGAAGGAATTCAAGGAAGGAGATCGGATACTTCTATTTAATTCGTGATTCAGATTATTTGGTAAAGGCAAATTGCAAAGTAAATGGGAAGGACCTTATCTTGTGAATACGTTGTTACCTTCTGGAGCTGTGATCATAATGGATGGCAAAAGGAACAAGTACACGATGAATGGACAACGTCTAAAGGTATATCTAGAACCTGACACTTTTGAATTAAAATCTTTTAATGTGTACTTCACTGCTTAGTGTCCTGTGTGGTCGAGCTTAACGACGTAAAACAAAAGCCCTGTATATGTTTTTTATTTTCATGATTTTTCTGTTTTGATTTGGTAAAATAGTGTATTGCGCCGATCGGCGCAACCCTCCACTGATCGGCGCGGCAGTGTCTTTTTGGTTTTTGAGTCGGTTTCGGACCTTGCCTTGTTAAGACAGTTGAATTTCGTAAATAAGAGACAGAGTCCTAGTCCAATTGGAAATCAAGGGATATAAATATGAGAGGGCAGCAACCCCACGGATTAACTCGCATTACATACTCACCAGAACAAAGCCCTAAAGGCAGAAGCAATGGAAGGCGGCACGTCGGGAAGCAATCAAGGTGGCACCGATTAGCGTGACTCTTGCGCCGATCGGCATGACAGTGGAGCCGATAGGCTTGGCGGCGAATTTCTGCAACTCTCTGAAATTTGGTCCTAGGACAAAGTTGACAAAGTATTGACACCAACACGAGATGATCCAGTGGTCTAGTCAGATCTGAGGAAGAAGTTCATGAAGGAAAGCGAAGTTGACGCATGGAACGCCGACAAGGTGAAGATGGACAATGAACTTCGGTAGATTATGTGGAGAGTTTTGGTGCGCAAAGGAAAATCTATAGGACCTATTGGAAGTGAAGCCATTTCTCAAAGGTACACCATGGAAGGTCTTCTTGATCTTGCTAAGCCTTTGTCATATGAAGATTTCCTGTCTTTTGAAAGATTATTGACTAAGCAAGAGAAAGAGGAACTAGATGAAGAGAGCGCTCTCACAATCTGATGAGGACATCACTCCTAAGGATACATGCAACACGCCTCCAATTTTGGACTTGCAAGGTCCAATGACTAGAGCTCGTGCACGACGATTAAATTTAGAGGTGAGCTCGTTCCTACATTCTTCATTATATGTCACTTTTGACAATGGTTTGATGGCTAATGATTATATTGTAATTAGGAACCATGGAGAGGACCAGGAGATGATGGGAGAAGGACTTGGAGACATGGAGGACCAGCAAGGACGTGGAAGCCAAGGTGGAGGCCCAACCAAAATCGACTTCGAGTCTGTTTCGGGGCTCAGGACCAGTCTGCACTAAAACGGATGCCCAAGATGCATACGGGCTCGGATTTGGACGTTCTACATATGCACGAAAAGATAAGAAGAAGACCTTTCCAATGCCACCAGTCTCATATCAAAATTCGTCCAGAGTCATCAGGAATCGTCAAAACAAGAGAGAGTCCAGAATCTGTTTTGGTGTTGTGTCGCCTATTTTTGGCCTTTGGGCTTTGTATCTAGTTGAGCCCAAGTAGGGGTGCGTCCAGAGGGTCTTGCATGACCCTAGGGTCTTCATATACAGCCACCATTGCACCATTAATTTTTGGGTTTTGCTTAGATTATTCTGTTCATAACAGTTTCGCCGTCATCACGGTTTGTGAGACCCCAACTTCGTGAGATTCATAATACATCTGCAATTGTGTTGCTTTCTTCTTTGTTTTTGCTTGTGTTCTTGATTCGCAGGCAGGGATTAGCCTTCTCGGCAAGGTCAATCGTTTTAGGACGGTTGATAACCAGAGGAGACGTCGTGCTGCGATTGCGGGGTTTAGAACGTGCTGTTCTGAAGCCGGATCGATTTGTGTGTCGACTCCGACCAAATCAACGTATCCAGAACCTTTTAGAAGATCGGGAACCCTTGTCCACATCAAGAGGTAATCAAAGCTTCAGGTGCACCGTCAGGTTCATACTACCCTTAGTTAATTTTGTTTTGTGTTCAAACTATCGTCCATAGAAAAGCCCAAAAATTTTTTTCCCTCCGCCCATAACCACGTGTTTAGCCTTTGCATATTTCAATTTCAGAGTCCGTAGTGTTGAGTTTGTGCCCTAGTTCTTGTTTAGTCGCTGGTTTAGTTGTGTTTTTGTCGTCAGTAGTGTTTCCCTTGCAACCCTAGCCGCCATCCCCTTCACCATCCTCTGCTTTGTTGGCTTTTTGTGCTAGGATTGATTGATCAACACACCTAGCCTAGTCCCACCCTAATCCCACCCTAAACACACCATCAACACCCCGGACCAATTCCCACAATTTCCACTTTCCGCTGCATCCACGCCGCCAAAAAAAATCTTACCCGATTCCAAACTCGACCCCCCTTCGGTAAAACGGGCATAACTTTTCGCTCGGTTGTCCGTTTTGGCTGAAATTTTTATAGGAGATTCTTGACTCAAAGTTGGGCATACCTGTGTGCCCTCGTCAAAAAATTCAAAAAAAATGGGAATATAAAGAAAAAATTGATTTAAGTTTAAACCCGACATTTTCTGCAACTTCAAGATTTTCTGTAGGCCACATCCTACCTCTGTTTGAGCTGAAATTTTTTGTGGATTCTCCTCCATTGTTAGTGAGTTGGAGAAAAATATCAAAAAAATAAAATCAAAAAAAAAGAAATTTGGGATTTCTACTAGTGCTACATCTAGCCCCCTAAAATTTCTGGATATGGTTGTTTTGCACTTAGCCCCCTGTTATCGCCTGTTGTGCCTTTGTCTCCTTGTTTCTACTTTGCTATCACTACTGTTCTAGGACATACTTAGACCAGCAACTAGGGACAAGTTACTTGGGCACTTATTCAGCTTTACTATCTGTTTTTGATTTGTGTGCCACTCACATATATATATTTGGCCTTCCTAGCTCTACATATTTCTTCTGGACAGCACACAGGTTATTTTGTGACCCTTGCAATCGTGGAACACATCTCTCTGGTATCCTTTGCTTTGCTTTTCAGAACTTTGTAAGAGCTTTGTAAGGAGTTTCCTTTTGTTGTGTTGAGAGGCACCACTGCTTAGCTGTTTTATAGGGATAAAATTCACTGTTAGTTTCCTATTTTGGTGTTTGTGATGGCAGGAAGTGACGACGGAGAGATGGCTTCACCCTCACAATTTGCTGAGTGCGTGAGCCAAGAGCAGCTCCAGAAGGCTTTGCAGGCTGCTCAGAGTGATTTGGCAGAGACGATCACCAGAGCCGTTACTGATGCGGTCAGCAAGCTTCACATTGGAGAAAGCATCGAACGGTTAGAGAAGCGGGTCTCTAAGTTAACCGATCAGGTTGTTGCATTGGAGACCGCTCCTAAAACCAATAATACGAACACCAATAATAACAACAACGATGTTGAAGACGTCCATGATGAAGACACGGTGTATAAGGCTGATGGCACCGTGGATAGGTCAGCTACAAGGACCACACGATTACGACGTCGTTTGCAACATAATACTCAAGGTATGGGTAGTTTCCATAACTACAACCGTCGTCCACACGGTAACTATGCTCCAGATGACCCGTATGCTAAAATTAAGTTTTCAATTCCTTCGTTTTCGGGTCAGTATGATGGTGATGTTTATCTTGATTGGGAAATGACTGTAGAACAAAAATTTAATGCCCACCTTGTTCCTGAACAACATCGAGTTAGACAAGCTACTAGTGAGTTTAAGGACTTTGCTATTGTTTGGTGGAGTGGTCTAGCTGCTGAAACTGATTTGCCTACTAGTTGGGAAGAACTTAAGGTAGCAATGCGTGATCATTTTGTTCCCCCTTCTTTTTATAGAGAGATTCATAATAAACTGCAACGTTTAGACCAAGGAGATAAAACTGTTCAGGAGTATTTTAGTGAGCTTCAGAAGGGTTTGATTCGTTGTGCTGTAGTTGAAAAAGTAGAGGATCAGATTTGTCGCTTTTATTCTGGTTTAAGAAAAGAAATTCAGGACATCCTTGATTATAAAGAATATTATACCCTCACCCAGTGTTTCCAGTATGCTATGCTTGCAGAGAAAGAATCACAGGGACTTTTTCAGGCTTTTGAGGAGTACAGCAAGTCAAGGAACTCCTACCCCCCACGCTCGATGGGGACTTCGGGGCTGCCCAGGCCATCTTTCCGGCCGCCCCCACCAGCAGCTACCAAGGGAACCAGTGTTGTTTCTGCAGCCCCAAGATCAGCCCTTGCACCTTCTACGCGCTCAGGTAAACTTTCTGTGCAGGTACCAGCTAGTAGTGCCTCCTCTGTTGCTTCGACAGGGCGCACTACAGGGATTCAGTGCCACCGCTGCCATGGACTTGGTCATGTGCAGAAAGATTGTCCAAGTAGGCGGGCATATGTGGCGACAGACGATGGCGGTTACATGAGCACCTCCGATGTGGAGGATGAGGAGGAGGACATCGCTGCCACCGGCAGTGACCTCGTCCTTGGAGGCAGAGACACCACAGGATACATGAACATTATTGTTCAACGTGTCCTTAGCACACAAGTTCATCACCCCAAGACGATGCAGCGCCACAACTTGTTCCAGATTTTCTTCGTCATCAAGAACCGCCGAGCACGTGTCATCATTGATGGAGGGAGCTGCAATAACTTGGTGAGTTCTGATGTGGTCAACAAGCTTGCTTTGACCACACGTCCACATCCACATTCGTACTACATTCAGTGGTTAAATGACTCTGGCAAAGCTAAGGTAATACAAACTTGTAGAGTTCCTTTTTCCATTGGCTCTTATGTGAATTCTGTTGATTGTGATGTCGTACCCATGCAAGCATGTTCACTTTTATTGGGTAGACCTTGGGAATTTGATAATGATGCTGTACACCATGGTAGAAGTAATAAGTACACTTTTATGCATACAGGAACTAAAATTACTTTGTTACCAATGATCCCTACTGAAATTGTACAAGCTGATTTAGAAAGAGCTGCTAGTTTGAAAAATAAAGGTCCTCAAATTCAACAACCTGTTAATTCTAATTCTAATGTTAATGATTCTTCAAGTTCTAAGGGTGCTGGAATTAAATTACAAGGTTGTTCATGTCTTGCAACAAAATCTGAGCTTGCTGAAATTTCTGATAATGATGATATTTGCTATGCTTTGATATGCAAAGAAGCTTTGTTTTCGCTTGATGATATTGCTTCTAGTGCTGTGTCTCCTGCTGTCACTAACCTTTTGCAGGAGTATGAGGATGTTTTTTCAGCTGAGATACCCCCGGGATTGCCACCTTTGAGAGGGATTGAGCATCAAATTGATTTGATTCCGGGTGCTACTTTGCTAAACCGTGCTGCTTATAGGACCAACCCTGAGGAGACTAAGGAGATACAACGACAAGTTCAAGACCTTTTGGATCGTGGGTATGTTCATCAATCACTTAGTCCTTGTGTTGTTCCTGTACTTTTGGTTCCTAAGAAAGATGGTACTTGGCGTATGTGTGTAGATTGTAGAGCCATTAATAATATTACTATTAGGTATCATCATCCTATTCCTAGGCTAGACGACATGCTTGATGAGTTATGTGGTGCTATAATTTTCACCAAAATTGATTTGCGTAGTGGCTACCATCAAATTAGAATGAAACTTGGAGACGAATGGAAAATAGCTTTCAAAACCAAATTTGGATTATATGAGTGGTTAGTAATGCCTTTTGGGTTAACTAATGCACCTAGTACTTTCATGCGCTTGATGAATGAGGTTTTAAGAGCTTTCATTGGCAAATTTGTGGTAGTTTACTTTGATGATATCTTAATTTATAGCAAATCTATAGATGAACATATGAATCATTTGCGTGCTGTTTTTGATGCTTTACGAGATGCACGTTTATTTGGTAACCTTGAGAAGTGCATCTTTTGCACGGATCGAGTCTCTTTTCTTGGCTATGTTGTGACTCCACAGGGAATTGAGGTGGATGAGGCGAAGATTGAAGCCATAAAGAGCTGGCCTGTACCAAAAACTATCACACAGGTGAGGAGTTTTCTTGGTCTTGCAGGTTTCTACCGCCGCTTTGTCAAAGATTTCAGCACCATTGCTGCACCTTTGTATGAGTTGACAAAGAAGGGCATTGATTTCCATTGGGGTAAGGTACATCATGAGTCTTTTGATGCTTTGAAGGATAAACTTACACATGCACCATTGCTGCAATTACCTAATTTTGATAAGATTTTTGAGCTTGAATGTGATGCTAGTGGTATGGGTATTGGTGGTGTTTTGATGCAAGATAGTAAACCTATTGCGTACTTTAGTGAGAAAATAACTGGGCCTGTTTTGACTTACTCCACGTATGATAAGGAATTGTATGCACTTGTACGTTGTTTAGAGACGTGGCGTCATTATTTGTTGCCCAAAGAATTTGTTATTCATTCTGATCATGAATCACTTAAGTATATTCGTTCTCAATGTAATTTGAACCGTAGACATGCTAAATGGATTGAGTTTATTGAGTCTTTTCCTTACATTATTAAACATAAGAAAGGGAAGGATAATGTGATCGCTGATGCTTTATCTAGGCGCTATACTTTATTGTCTCAACTTGATTGTAGAATTTTTGGACTTAAGGCAATTAAAGAACAATATGCTGCTGATGTTGATTTTAAGGATGTGTTGCTGCATTGTAAAGAAGGTCGTGCATGGAATAAATTTGTGTTGAATGATGGATTCTTGTTTAGAGCTAACCGCCTATGCATTCCAGTTGGTTCCGTTCGTCTTTTGTTGTTACAGGAGGCGCATGGAGGTGGATTGATGGGTCATTTTGGTGCCAAGAAGACGGAGGATATTTTGGCCACACACTTCTTTTGGCCAAGGATGAGGAAAGATGTTGAGCGATTTGTTGCTCGCTGCACTACATGTCAAAAAGCTAAGTCTCGCTTGAATCCACATGGTTTATACATGCCACTTCCTGTTCCTTCTATTCCTTGGGCGGATATTTCTATGGACTTTGTTTTAGGACTGCCTAGGACTAAGAGGGGGAGTGATAGTATTTTTGTTGTTGTGGATAGATTTTCTAAGATGGCACACTTTATACCATGTCATAAGACTGATGATGCTAGTTATATTGCTGATCTCTTTTTCAAAGAAATTGTTCGTTTGCATGGTATGCCTTCTACTATTGTTTCAGATCGTGATGCAAAATTCTTGAGTCACTTTTGGCGCACGCTTTGGAATAAGTTGGGTACAAAGTTGTTGTTTTCTACAACTTGTCACCCACAAACTGATGGACAAACTGAGGTGGTGAACCGTACTTTGGGTACTATGTTGAGAGCTATTTTGAAAAAAAATTTGAAGCAATGGGAAGAATGTTTGCCTCATGTTGAGTTTGCATATAATCAGGCAACACATTCTACTACCAAGGTAAGTCCTTTCAAAGTAGTGTATAGTTTTGATCCCCGTACTCCACTTGATATACTTCCTCTACTTATTCATGAGAGAGTTCATGTTGATGCTAAGGAACGTGCTGAATTTATTTTAAAAATGCATGAGACCACTAGACTTAGCATTGAAAAGATGAATGACAAGTATAAAATTGCTGGTAGTAAAGGTAGAAAAGAAGTAAAACTTGATGTAGGAGATTTAGTATGTTTACACTTGAGAAAAGATAGATTTCCAGATTTGAGAAAGTCTAAATTAATGCCTAGAGCTGATGGTCCTTTCAAAATAATTGAGAAGATTAATGATAATGCATACAAACTTGAGTTGCCTCCCGAGTTCGGGGTTAGTCCTACTTTTAACATTTCAGATTTGAAACCATACTTGGGAGAAGAGAATGAACTTGAGTCGAGGACGACTCCACTTCAAGAGGGGGAGGATGATGAGGACATCACTCCTAAGGATACATGCAACACTCCTCCAATTTTAGACTTGCAAGGTCCAATGACTAGAGCTCGTGCACGACGACTAAATTTAGAGGTGAGCTTGTTCCTACATTCTTTATTATATGTCACTTTTGAGAATGGTTTGCTTACTAATGATTATATTGTAATTAGGAACCATGGAGAGGACCAGAAGATGATGGGAGAAGGACTTGGAGACGTGGAGGACCAGCAAGGGCGTGGAAGCCAAGGTGGAGGCCCAACCAAAACCGACTTCGAGTCTGTTTCAGGGTTCAGGACCAGTCTGCACTAAAACGGATGCCCAAGACGCATACGGGCTCGGATTTGGACGTTCTACATATGCACGAAAAGATAAGAAAAATACCTTTCCAATGCCGCCGGTCTCATATCAAAATTCGTCCGGAGTCATCGGAAATCATCGAAACAAGAGAGAGTCCAGAATCTGTTTCGGTGCTGTGTCGCCTGTTTTTGGCCTTTGGGCTTTGTATCTAGTTGAGCCCAAGTAGGGGTGCATCCAGAGGGTCTTGCACGACCCTAGGGTCTTCATATACAGCCGTCATTGCACCATTAGGTTTTGGGTTTTGCTTAGATTATTCTGTTCATAACAGTTTCGCCGTCATCACGGTTTGTGAGACCCCAACTTCGTGAGATTCATAATACATCTGCAATTGTGTTGCTTTCTTCTTTGTTCTTGCTTGTGTTCTTGATTCATAGGCAGGGATTAGCCTTCTCGGCTAGTTCAATCATTTTAGGATGGTTGATAACCAGAGGAGACGTTGTGCTGCGATTGTGGGGTTTAGAACATGCTGTTCTGAAGCCGGATCGATTTGTGTGTCGCCTCCGACCAAATCAACGTATCCAGAACCTTTCGGAAGATCGGGAACCCTTGTCCACATCAAGAAAGATACATCTGGCCCAGGTAGGGTGGAACAAAGCCCAACACACCGATCCAGATTCCCTGAATCCCGCAATCTTAGCACCACAACTCCTGCTGAAAGCCTGACACACCGACCCGATTCTAGGTCCGCGACCTGAATCCGCAGTCTTAGCACCGCAACTCCGACGACCCCACTCAGGGAAAGGTCCAATCTCCCTAAAAGACTAGTCTGATAGGGGAAGGGTGGCTCTCCCTTTTAAGGTGGCTTCCACCTCCCAAGCTAAGCAAGGTGGGATTATTCAGAGGCTCACACGGTCGCCACCCTAGCGGGTAATAGTGGAGGATGTCCTCATCACAATCCATAAGTGCCAGCTTTATAGCGAGCATGATATTGCTGCCAAGTATGAACTCCAGCTGCAAAAGGAAGCCAAAGAAGCCATGTACCAGTTGGATGCGGAAAAGGATCTTCAAGCTAGACAAGATGAAGCCTCTCCCAGGGTTCTTACCGATTGGGAGGGTTTTCAAGAAAACAAGATTCATAGGGATAGTTGCATCGAAGGTTGCAAATGTCTCTTTTGTGCTAAAGATCTTCAACATAAGATTGAACTCCAATTGGTAGAAGATCCAACCTTCATACCCAGAGAGGTTGTATATGATGATGGCTATCATGCAGTTCCTAGAGGGAAGACGCCTAAGGAAATTAATGATGAAATTCTATGAAGGCAGCGGAACAAGGGGATTCGTGACCGTAACCTGGAGCAATTGGCAGAATTTATGAAAGAAGCTGACAGCTGCACCGATCGGCGCAACAAAGGAGCCGATCGGCACACGAACTGAAGACAGCTGAATTTATTGATCTGACGGCTCTACCAAGTGAATATGAAGAGCCTACTGCAAAGAAGTGTAAGACTACACCAGAGGTTCGCAAATCTACTAGACTATCGGGTAAGCCAATTCAAAGGTATTCTGAATGGGATAGCGACTTTGACACGTTAGATTGTTTGGAAAATTTGGAGAGTGGTGATCCTAGTATGTCTGGATATGCGGGAGATGATTCTGATATGCAGAGAAGCTCTAAAAGTCCTAGGTTTGAAAGTTGGGGAACGTTTGCAAAATGTAACAATGACAGGGCGGCTGGAACTTCAGCAAGAGTTAATGGTAATGGAGAGGGAAGCGGAGACAATCGCAATGAAGAAAGAACACCACCATGCCGATCGGCTCATACATTGCGCCGATCGGCTCAGAGGGGTTTAAACAGTGTCTCCCCCTACCGTGATGAAAATCATAGTCTGCAACCACTAGTTTGTTGTCCTGTCTGCCGAAGGAATGTTGAGAGGTTGTATCTAGACAGGGATCGTGCCTACAGGCATCAAAGGGATGTGGATCGGAGAATCCATGATGCAATTGAGATGAATGAAGTGGACTACACTTTTCTCATAAGAAACATAAGACGTGTGGAATGTTTGGGAAAGTGCCTCCAAATCTTGTAGGTGAGTATATGGATTCTCCTCCTTCACTCCAAAAAATTTGTTTGCTTCAGCCATGCCAATGATAATGGGGTTCAACACATACGAGGGGGCCATGGCCTTCTTGTCTGAGGATTGAGGCACCGGCACGTCTGGAGATGGCAAAGAAAGCTCCCTGAGCGTCGGAGAAGGTTCCGTCATACTCATCCTGAAAATTCACACAAAACACAAAACAAAAACTACTAGAAAAGAAAAGGATTAGACATTAGTAAAATATTAATAGTAAAAGAACTGGCTTGTTCCCCGGCAACGGCGCCAGAAAATGAGCTTGTTGGTCGTAGTTACGCACCCACTTATATACCGCAAGAGGACGGTGTACAGTTGTAGCTCTTTTTCCCCTCAGAGTATTCCAAGGTTATCGAATCCACAAGGAACGAGCGGGACTGTTACTATTAAAGGATTACTAATAAATTGCAATGAATTGGTTTGTGTGAATGATGACGGTGAGAGAGTAGTGGAAGAATGTTATCAGAGATGTAACAGGATAATGAAGGATTCTCTCCTTAGGATTGGTTCACTAGCACACAACCTTATTCTTATTAACTCAAATGATGATTCTAATATTCTGCAAGACATGGTGGTTTCATCGCCCCGGTAGTCACTACAAAGGTTATTAGCTCCCCACTGGTTTCTTGCACTATGCAATGGGCAAAAGTGTATCGGCCAATACACTAATGAAATAGATGCTCAGTTGAGTTCACCACATAGATTGAATTCATCAAGAGAGTATCAATAAGTATGAGAGTTACATGATCAGAATCCCGCACCAGAGAAGAGAATATGAGACCACTCGCTCATCCTCCTGCTAAACGTAGCAGAGGGGTGAGAAATAGATCTGGAATGTGCACGAGCCGATCGGCGCAGACGCCGCGTCGATCGGCGCGACCTCCCTTCTCGCGGTTCTCGTTGGTGTTGACCAACCGTTGCCGCCAATATCCTGGAACCCTTGTTCTAAAAACTGGGTAATGCGATTGTCGTCTCTTTGTTATCCCTTGGCTCTTGATAAATGTCTTACTTTTATATCAGGCGAGATTAGGTCAACTTCCACCGACTTTGACTTGTATTGGGCTTGGCTCTTGATAAATGTCTTACTGAATTAGGTTTTTCATCTTCTTTTACCCTCCTGCGCCGATCGGCGCGGGTCCGCGCCGATCAACGCGGCTCTGTATCTGGCCCGTCCTTGTCGCTCTTTTGTTCCTTATCATAATTGCCCTGTTTTATACCTATTTTCTACAATTACATCCAAATAGAACAACTTCAAATATATGCAAATATGGGGTGAATTGTTAGTCAATACCACCAAATTAAGACATAAAACATCCCTTTTTAGTAGATAAAATGGGTATCTAGAAACCACCAACACTTGCTCAATGGGCATGAAGCACAATCCTTTCCTTTGGTCACACTTATGGAGATGTATTCTCATATTTACCATGAGGCACAAATTTCTCCAAGTGAGACAAGCCTCCTTTGTGTTTCCTATATGATGCATGCAACAAGCATTTTACATATGCAATGAAAGTAAACATGCCATGTGAATGCAAGCAATATTAAAAAACAAGACACAAAGGAAACCTAACAATGTTAAGTTTGAACCCCTCTCAAGCTTACTATAAGCCATACCCTTGCCTTGAGAGAAGCCAAACCACCATCTCAAGCACTCCCCCTTGCTTATAGCTATCTTGAGTGGGTTAGACATTGACTAATTTTTATATGTTTTTTTAGTTATTTACACACGCATGGATGCAAAGCATACTAGTCACAAAGGAGTCCTAATTACCATACAATGCAAGAGAAAGAAAAACACACTACAACTACCAAGAGCTAACACAGTTACCTCCCTCATGAGTAGATATGACGTTGAGGTCCATGTCACTTGTGGTGGACTTTACATGATCTTCATGAAAGCGCTCGGTCCACCTCCACCACAATCTTGGTCTTGTTCTTGGGCACCCACTTGTACGCGGTTGACCTCTCAAGATCAACTATGCACTTAGGCACCCATATGCTCTTGACCTTTCTTTTCTTGTTTGGTGGTCCCAAAGCCTTAGCTTTCACCTTGCCATCCTTGTTCCTAAAAATCTTGAAGTGGGTGTTCTCATGAAACAAGTTAGCGTTAGGTAAAGCAATGGAACTTCTCACCCTAGGACAATCCTTGGTGGCGTGGCCATCCTTGCAACACCTCTCGTAATAGTTGTCATCGACGAGTAGGGGCTTGATCCATTCAAGGATAGAGTCACTCATCCCAATGATGTCGATGGCAATGGGATATGAGCCAAGTCCCCGGTTGGAGACGTTGTTCACAAGGTTTTTTCCAAGAATCTCCTTGTGAATGGCTCTACCACGTGTAAGTCTCTCGAAGCCATCCATCACCATCTTCCTCTCTTCCTTGAGCTTGTGATATTCCTTCGAAACAAATGGCTCAAGAGAAGAAACCTCAACCGAGGTGGTTAGTTCATCACACACAGTAGAAACATCGCTTTTTGATGAACAAGAGGAGGGAGAGGCAAGATTCTCAACATTGATGGCCTAATAAGTAACCTCAAGGGTCTTGTACTTCTCATGAAGCTCTACATGATCACCATTGAGTTTGTCATAACTCTTGTTTAGGGCCTCATGAGATGTAACAAGGTCCTTGAGCTTACTCTCGAGGTCAAGAACTTGGTCCTTAGCCAACTTACACTCTTTCTTACCACATCCAACATTTTCGATTTCTTGACGGCGATGTCGCGGGCTTGCTCAAGCATAGTCCTCAACTCGGCACAAGTGTGCTCCTCATCGTCACTGTCATCGCTGCTCTCATCCTCACTCTCCCCAAGTTGGCTCGAGGCCATGAGGCACATGGGAGGTGGAAGAAGAGCTCCTGGTGATGTGGTCTTGATCATGGCTAGGTCGACCACTTCTTCATCACTTGACGAGGTGGACTCATCACTTGAGTTGTCACTTGTCCACTCCCCAACAAGAGCCTTGCGTGAGAATCTTTTCCTGGAGTCATAGGCTTTGCCTTTTCCCTTGCTCTTGTCTTTTCTTGGCATCTCTTCTTCTTTTGCTTGGCTTTGGGATCTTCTTCTTCTTCTTCACTTGAATCTTGTGACTTGAATGCTTCTTTATTGGGCTTTGGGCACTCTCGAACAAAGTGATTCTTTGAGCCACAATTGAAGCACTTGCCCCGGGACTTGGAAGCAAACTTGTTCTTGAAGATTTTCATCTTCTTCATGAGAAGAGCCAAGTCCTCAGTCAAGTCACACTCATCATCATCTTCATCTTCATTATCATCTTCATCTTCATCATTAGTGTCTGCCTTCTTCTTGCTTTTCTTGCTCTTGCTTGATTCTTGCTTGTTAGCTTGAAGAACAAGGTTGGATGGTTGAGGATCATTGTTGGCACTCCCTCAGTGCCCCTTTTATATGTGAATATTACCCCAATTAGAGCATAATTCATGCTAATTTAGGCCATTTACCTGTGATTTTAGCTATATATTTGTATATGCGTCGTTTTAGAGCTTTATTGCAGAAACAGGTGAAATTGGTGATTAAAGTGATGATGAAGAGGACAAGGAGTCCAGAACAGTCGAAAAGCACTGAAGAAGCCCAGTGCGCCGATCGGCACGACACATGAGCTGATCGGCGCAAGGGAGTTCTAGCCCACAGAAGTGACCGAGGCCCACTCCACAATGTTTTATGGAAGTTTATCTGCCCAAGACACTTGAAGATATTCGCTTGGAAGATTTATGGAACTTCAAGATCTCGACCTGTAGTACAAGACTTTATCTTGAAGGAAAAGGCCCACATGGCAGCTATGGAAGACAGAGGAACCGACTCGGAAGAGAAACCAGAAGAGACACGGCTTACGCCAATCGGCGCAATCCTGCGCCAATCAGCGCAACCGATTTAGTTGCTAGAGACCGAGTCCTTTATGTTTAGGACCCTTATATATACCTGGTAACCCTGACCATGGAAGACAGAAGGCGTCGGATGGAAAACAGATTCATGAGTTAGAGCCACCGGGGTTCACCCCGTTAGAATAGATCTCTAGTTAAGTTTCAAGAACCATTGGTGTAAGAGTTGATCCGTCAAGGTAGGCCATCTCGGCAGTGATGAATCTTACTCTATGTATCTCAAGGATAATCGAATATGTTGATGATGGTTTTGCTGATTTGTCTATCTTGATTCTGTAATCATGCATGTGCTTATTCCAATAGCTTAGTTCTAGGCTAAGTAGGTTGATATTATCTTGATCGTGGTGATCAAGATAGTACTCGGACATTGTATTGATTATGGTTGCTTGATGATGCTAGTAGTGTGGTTTAGCGGTGACAGCACTAAACCTGCGCAGCACTATTGGATAGTTGAGTAGGGTAAGATACTCGCGTGATTAAGGGTTTCCTCTTGGCAGCGATAAATCGGGAGCCGCTCGGAAAGCAGGGTGGTCTTATTCATTATAGATTTTCATAGATCCATGTAATTATCATTATGATGCTATTTGATTAGACTTTCTGGTTACGATCTCACTAGTAGATATCTGGCTACTTACTAGAACAACTTAGGCTTACAAAGTCACTTGGAGATATAGCTGGAGAACCAGTCAGTGCTAGCCCTCGAGTATTATTCATGATTGTAGATCTAGAAACAGGAGAGATGGCAGACCAACCTTTGGTTAATAGTTTCAAGCCTTAATTGGATAAGGTTGTCAAGACAGATTTCCAAGAAGCTCAAGATCATGCTCCATATCAACTAGAGAGGTACGTCGGATTAGTGGCACAACAACCATTCACAAGTTCGGAAGATCCCAATCAGCATCTGCAGCGCTTTCTTGAAGTCTGCAGTACATTCAAGGTAGCAGGATTGACCAGAGATCAAGCATGGGTGCGGTTGTTCCCCTTCTCTCTAGTTGGACAATAATCAGCATATCCCTAATGAAGAGTCGCTCAAGCTGGCGGAGTCACGCTCCACTTGTAGTGAATGTGGAGAATTTGGTCATGTGCAGAAGGATTGCCCTGAAGATATAAAGATGTTAGAATATATAAAGTATAATGGATGGAAGCCTCAATTCCAACAGCAAAGGAGTTCTTTCTCTCCTAGTTCGTCCATGCAAAACTCAATCCCACTTCGTCTCCAATGTCATGAGTTCTTCCAAGCTCAAAAGAAGATCAACAAGGATAACCAAGCCAAATTCAAGGAAGTTGATCGTATCCTTGGTGGAATTAGTGACAAGGTGATAGAAATTGGGAGCTCCAATGAACAGATTTTGAAGCATACCAAGATTATGGAGCAACAGATGGGATAGTTATCGCAAGTCATTCAAGGTAACAAGGGGGCTATTCCTGGCAATAGAATGTCTACAGAACAGTTGAAGGCAATAGCCACATGATCAGGAAAGCAAATGGAAGATCCAGAGCACGCTGCAGGAGCATGGAGGTCCCGCGCCGATCGGCTCGCACCTAGCGCCGATTGGCACGAGGGTACTGCAGGCACCGATCGGCTCACTGAAGGCGTCGATCGGCACGAGGAGGATATCGACCTCTCTGGTCTGAAGAAAGGCATGGAAATAGAGGAACATGGCCCTGGCATGTTCCTGGATACTCAACTACTGACCAAGACAGAAAGAGTACGACAACACAACGAGCAATTTGCAAGGTTCGTCGATATCATGAAGAAGCTTTACATCAACGTCCCCTTTTTTGATGCTATCCAAGTACCTGTCTACACCAAGTACATCAAGGACATGATGCAAAACAAGAAATCCCTGGTTTCCGAGGAGGTTGTGAAGGCTACTAAGGAACTTACGGCGGCAATCAATAATGTTGCACTTGAAAAGAAGCCCGACCCTGGATCGCCAAGCATCAAATGCATAATTGGAAAAAGAATATTTGATAGGTGTTTGTGCGATCTTAGGGCGAGTGTAAGTGTTATGCCCTATCATATATTTACAAGTCTCAATTTGCCTGAATTGTAGCCTACGGGTATGTGTTTGGAGTTAGCTGATCAATCGGTGCGCTTCTTGGATGGCATTGCTGAGGATGAGTCTATTCAAATTGGAGATCACATCGTCCCCATTGATTTTATTGTGCTTGATATGGATTGGAGAACGAGGAACCCCCCATTGATTTTAGGCAAACCCTTCTTGAGGACAGCAAAGGCAAGTATTGATGTTGAGAGTGGCGAGATAAGCTTTGATATAGGCGGGACTCCCTCTCATTCAAGTTCCGCCCAAAAGGAGAAGAGTGTCGTGCTTTTGATGAAGTGAAGAGATACAAGACATCGTGGCAATGTGGCATCGAGAGTAATTGGAGGGAATGTATGGATAGGTCGTCTAAAGGTATATGAGCCATAGAGATGAGTAAACCTTGTAGTGTCGCGGCCTCACACCCCGCACCACAACATTAAGGATTGATTGATTGTGGGGAGGTCCAGATCTTTGACCTCTAAATAACTAGAGCGCTCTTGGGAGGAAACCCAATGATCGGGGGATTTAAAAGTTGTTTAGTGCTTATGGGAGGGCAACCCATTTTTATTTACTTAATTAGTGCTGACCGGGAGGGCAACCCGGTGTTTTTAATTTGTTTGCTTGTAATAAAACAACCTCCCGAATAAAAGAAATAGAAAAAGTGTGTGCTTAATTCTTATGTGCTTCTGTGTTGTCTGTTTATTTGTGCAAAAATATGTATATACATACTATAGACTAACAATGCAGGAATATAAAGAGAAAAAGACCAAAAACAGGAAGGAACAGAGCTCGCGCCGATCGGCGCACTCAAGAGCCGATCGGCGCAATATTTCCCAGATCAGGACAGAAGGCTGATGACGCTCAGATTGGAAGGATGCTAAGGTAACCGATGCAGAAAAGAAGAAGAGCGGCATCCAGCGAGGAAACAAGGGACCAGGAGCCAAAATGGTCGATGAGCCGATCGGCGC
Organism: Eleusine coracana subsp. coracana; assembly: GCA_032690845.1. NCBI lineage: Eukaryota > Viridiplantae > Streptophyta > Magnoliopsida > Poales > Poaceae > Eleusine > Eleusine coracana. Next base: position 49,712,783 of record CM064427.1, on the reverse strand, counting down.
AATCTAGAGACGATCGGCGCGTATATCAGATGGGACCTTTTACGTGTGTTAATGCTATAGGAACATTGGAAAAGTGAAAATTAGGTGAAGGAGATGAACACGAGACAACAGGATCAGCGCAGGACCCCAAAACAAGGTGCAGGGATATGCGCCGTTCGGTGCACTTCTGCACTGATCGGCGCGGCTACCAGTATGGTCCCTAAATGGGTGAGAATGGCCACGAGCGTTGATTTCAAGGAACAGGTATGATTTCTATGAAGGTGTTCAGTGCAGAGGTGGCAAGGAATCAATCGAAAGCTGAAAAAGAGAGAGAGAGCCGATCAGCGCTGTCAATCAAGACATCGGGATTTCGTATTGTCCCCCTACCAACCAACAAGGTGCATCAGGAAACGACGTAAAGGATGGGAATCAGGAGCCAGAATGTCAGAACATTCAAATTTTGAATTGAGCCGATCGACGCAATCCCGCGCCGATCGACGCACTCTGAAATTTTGAAAAATTTTGGCGGTTCCTTCTCCTAGAAGTTTCCCACACTATAAAAGGGAGGCCAGACGCTCCCATTCGGCACACCATCCCGGTAATCTCTCCACCTTCTCCACTAACCCATGATCTCGCACACGTTTCGCATTCCTCGTAGATGGATCGCATCCGCAAGTTGGGCAAGAGGCTATGCCGGGGAAGTAGTTCTGGCGGTAGCAGCGAGTCAAGCGGTGACTCCTCGGCGAGGAGGGACTCTGTGGCTTGTGACAACATATCGGTGGGAGGTACATCCACCGGCTCGGAGGCGGCGGCAGCTTACGAGGTCCGCGCCCGTCACTCTATCTTAGGCACGCCCCTTCCGGCGGGGCGTGCTACAAGGAGCCAAACGGTAGCAAGCCATGGGGTTCCCGCATCACCATCGCTGCCGGCATTCACGCCGCACACGGTGGAGGAGGGCTTCACCCTCCTGAGCGCGGAGGAACAGAAACACTACCTCGTGGTGCGAGGAAGGTTCGTCCCCAACTTTGAGATGGACGACATCTTCCTCACCACAATCGGCATATAGGAGGACTTGAGGAAGATGCTGAAGAACCTCGGCTGGGTGGACTTCCACAGCCTCCCCATGGACTACAACCTCGACATCATCATCAAGGTTGCATCTACAATGAGGATCGGTAGCAACGACTTCGGTGACGAGGCCATCAACTTCCGTGTCTGCGACATCAGCTACACGGTGACCATGGAGGTGGCGGCCCAAGCCTTCGGCTTCGACGCCAACACCGTCATCGCCGACATCTTAGGGCGTGAAGAGTTGGACTCCTTTTGGAGGCGGCTCTCGTTTGTGAAGGAGATGAAGCGCGGCAACATCCGCAACCCAACCATTCAAGTCTTCCACCAGTGGTTGGCGGCATGCACATGCCACAAGGTCGACTCCAGCAACGTCATCGATATGGACTTGCGGTGGCTCTTCAACGCCATCGTGAGACCATCTCACTGCAACCCCATGTCGGTGATGGTGCAGGGTTGGTTCGAGAAGAGGGGTAAGGCGAGCAAGAAGTTGGCCTTCGGGGCCTATCTTCAAAGCATGGCAGCCTTCGTCCGCAACAGCAACGGACTGGGAGGATTCGATGACAAGTGGGAGTATGCGACGGAGATTGGCGAGAACATGACTTGTGGCAATATTGTCATGGGGAGTGTTCGTGCCGGTTACCACATCGGTGGCACCAACATCAAGCTCCCGTGTGCAGATCTAGGAGTTTTTCTGCCTTGCAAGCTGGAGGGAGGAAATTGGCTTTAGGAAGGTCTCCTGGAGGGGGACCGAGTTTCCATGGACCGCCATGGGCGAGTCCGACAACCGGCGACATTTGCAGGAGCCGACAGCGAGTGGGGCTCCTGGGAGTCACGTCAAGAGCCTCAATAGTACCAGTCAGGATGGGGTGACGCAGCGGGCGGTTCACAGCCCTCTATGCCGGTCAACGCAGGCAACGCGCTGTTTGGTGCCACCTACTTCAGCGCGGGCGTTGACTATAGGTACCAAGGACTGTTGCCTGTGGTGCCTCCGATGCCCGGTGCAGACTTCTTCGTGCCCATGCAGGGGTACCTCGACAACAACATGCATCACATCGAGCACATGGAGGACACCACATCCCAATGGAGGAACAACCACGACGCGATCGTGGAGGAGTTCAAGCGACTAAAGGCAAGGTACTATGGCTTTGATCAGCCACCGTCTCCACCTCCATTTGACTAGAGTGCCTAGGAGTTGGCACATGTATCGGTTTCCCGGTTTGCGTTTTCTTTTATCTTTTGCAATCTTTTTCTTTATTTGATTATGTGTGTGTGCGCGGGTTGGGAAACCATGTATCGAGTGTGTTTATTTTCATGCAAGTGTGTTAGTAGTAGGTTTATTTTCATGCAAGTGTGTTAGTAGTAAGTTTATTTTTATGCAAGTGTGGTGTGTTTACTTTAATGTAAGTGTGTTAGTAGTAGTTTTATTTTCATGCAAGTGTGTGCAAAGATCATCACCATGTATTCAAGTTTTGATCTTAATATAATGGTGGCAGTTATTTTAGAAGAATTGAATTACTTATTCTTTCTTGAAAAGTGTCGATGAAGACCAAATAATGTTGAGCATTGAGTAAAACTCAAACTTACACTTAACAATTATTCAGCAAAATATGTCTTGTATGGAGCAATTCTGAGTACCCATGTGCTTCATTTTTATTGTCCAATTCGTGATGATAACTTAGTACCAATCTTTTTATAAATAAATTTTCATGTTCTGAACTTTGGAATTTATTGTTTTCAAGATCCTCACCTACCAATGCCATACTTTGAGCAATACTCATGAACCTTTGATATTTAGATAAACATTAAATTGATGATTGAGTTCGGTTAGGATTTAGTTCTTTTTGGTATGAACTTTACTAGGATGGCCCAATCCTTGTGTATCTTTTTAGCCTTGAATTACTCATGCAAATCTCCAATTCCGCTAAGTATTCTAAACCCAAAGCCTTATTGAGTATCATTCCTTGACCACATCCTATGTTTCTGGCTATATTTGAACTTTTAATAAATATTGAAGCCATATGATTCAAATACCAATAGAAGCTAGTAAATTCAGGTTGAGAGCCGATCGGCGCCGTTTGAACCGATCGACGCAACAGAGAGCAAAATAAAAAAGAGAGAGAAATATGAAAAAAAAAGAAAAGAAAAAAAGAGAGAAAAGCTCTGCTGTTTGCTAAGGGACTAGCAAAATTTTAAGTGCGGGGGGTGGTATATGACATGCTTGTTGACATGCTTATTCTCGAAATTCATTCTAATATAGCCATGAATCATTCCAACCATGTGCAATCTGATAATGGGAGTTCCTTTTTCTTTCAAGATCAAATTTTTGCGATGCACATGTCCACATATCCAAAGTGTGAGTCCTTTCTTAAATTTTCTTTGGCCATCTTGTTAAGTTTCTGTAATTCCAATGAAGAACAATCTCCTAACTTTACAATATATTGTTGATTTATGTTTATAATCCTTGAATTACCGCACCTAGCTACTCATATAAGATTTACACAAATATTATTTGATCATTATGATGTAGAAATAGGTTGAGTGATTTGAAAAGATGAGTTGTTGCCTTGGATTATTGGAAGATAGATTCTTTATGTTCACAACAATCTTTTTTAGTGATTTACATGTGTGGAAAAGTTGTAGTTTGTGAATTGGACATGATCTGTTGCTTTGGGGAGAACTTTAAGTTTCAATGCCCACATTTGAACTATTTTACTGAATATCAATATGAAACACACTATAATAGAACAATGCTCAACATTTGCTGATTTGAGATGTCTTTTATGATAGGAGTATGTTCTTTAATTTTTCTTTCTTTTACTTTAATCGGGACGAGCAAAGGTTTAAGTGTGGGGGAACTGTTGGCACTCCCTAAGTGCCCCTTTTATATGTGAATATTACCCCAATTAGAGCATAATTCTTGCTAATTTAGGCCATTTACCTGTGATTTTAGCTATATATTTGTATATGCGTTGTTTTGGAGCTTTATTTCAGAAACAGGTAAAATTGGTGATTAAAGTGATGGTGAAGAGGACAAGGAGTCCAGAACAGTCGAAAAGCACTGAAGAAGCCAGGAGGGAATGTATGGATAGGTAGTCCGAAGGTATATGAGCCATAGAGATGAGTAAACCTTGTAGTGTCGCGGCCTCACAGCCCGTACCGCAACATTAAGGATTGATTGATTGTGGGGAGGTCAAGCTCTTTGACCTCTAAATAACTAGAGCGCACTTGGGAGGCAACCCAATGATCGGGGGATTTAAAAGTTGTTTAGTGCTTATGGGAGGGCAACCCATTTTTATTTACTTAATTAGTGCTGGCCGGGAGGGCAACCCGGTGTTTTTAATTTGTTTGCTTGTAATAAAACAACCTCCCGAATAAAAGAAATAGAAAAAGTGTGTGCTTAATTCTTATGTGCTTCTACGTTATCTGTTTATTTGTGCAAAAATGTGTATGTACATACTATAGACTAACAATGCAGGAATATAAAGAGAAAAAGACCAAAAACAGGAAGGAACAGAGCTTGCGCCGATCGGCGCACTCAAGAGTCGATCGGCGCAATATTTCCCAGATCAGGACAGAAGGCTGATGACGCTCAGATTGGAAGGATGCTAAGGTAACCGATGCAGAAAAGAAGAAGAGCGGCATCCAGCGAGGAAACAAGGGACCAGGAGCCAAAACGGTCGACGGGCCAATCGGCGCAATCTAGAGCCGATCGGCGCGTATAAGATCAACAAGGATGAATCTTACTCTATGTATCTCAAGGATAATCGAATATGTTGATGATGGTTTTGGTGATTTGTCTATCTTGATTCTGTAATCACGCATGTGCTTATTCCAATTGCTTAGTTCTAGGCTAAGTAGGTTGATATTATCTTGATCTTCGTGATTAGGATCGTACTCGGACATTGTATTGATTATGGTTGCTTGATGATGCTAGTAGTGTGGTTTAGCGGTGACAGCACTAAGCCTACGCAGCACTATCTGATAGTTGAGTAGGGTAACATACTCACGTGATTAAGGGTTTCCTCTCAGCAGCGATAAATCAGGAGCCGCTCGGAAAGCATGGTGGTCTTATTCATTATAGATTTTCATTGATCCATGTAATTATCATTATGATGCTATTTGATTAGACTTTCTGGTTATGATCTCACTAGCAGATATCTGGCTACTTACTAGAACAGCTTAGGCTTACAAAGTGACCGACGTGCTTTGGCTCAGATTCGTCCGTGTGCCGATCGGCTCAACCTCAGCGTCTATCGGCGCGATCATAGATTCGGTAGCGTGCTGATCAGCTCAACCCTGCGCCGATCGGCACGACAACAGATTTGCTGTCTGGCACACCTTTGTGCTTGCCAGTCTCCCCTCATACAACTCAAACTCGACAATAGCCTTGACTAGATCTTTTACTGTTAACTTTGTTTGATAACCCCTAAGGTCTTAGTGGATACGATAAACCTTGGATACTCAATTTAAGGGAAAAAGTGCTACAATGTACATCGTGCTCTTGTGGTATATAAGTGGGTGCGTAACTACGACCAACAATCATCCATCCCCAATTGGTAGCTCTCGAAGGCGGTGATCTTGCCAAGTACATCCTTCATATGATGATAGACTCATACTTGGGGTCTTTAAAAAGCCTTAAGAATCTCCTGATGACCTCCACATGCTTGAGCTTGAAATCATCCCCAAGTGCATTGATCTCCTCCACTAGCACATGAAAACGAGAATACACAGTGTTAGCTCTCTCATGTGGCAATCTAGTGAAGCTATCCTACTTTTTCTTCAATACATAGTATCTTTTGACATCACTAGTACCCACATGGATACTCTGAATCTCAGTCCAGATACCGTGTGATGTCAAACTAGCATCCAACCTAACAAAGGCATCCTTAGAAATGCATGAGAATAGAGCATTCTTGGCCTTAGCATTGTTCTTAACAAAATAAGGCTCAAGAAGGTTCACATTAGCATCCGAATCATGGGTCACCATCCATATCTCTAGATCAAGGGACTCCAGGTAGGCTTGCATACATGCCTTCCAATACCCGTAGTCCTACCCATTGAATATGGAAACACTCCCCACCTTTCCTGGCATCCTTACTCAAGGCGGTGAAGCCTCAAAGTTGAGCACTTGGCTCTAATACCAATTGTAAGGACCAAAGGCCTACTGGGGGGTGAATTAGTAGCCGACCACAAATTCGAATACTTTAGTTTCACTCCTCTAGAACCTAACAATCATTGCAACCTAAACAATTCTACTATGCCAACACCCTACACATGCTTGTGTTCATGATACAAAGCAAAGTGCGGAAGCTAAGCACACTAGCCTATGCAAGCCCCAAGTCACCGTACTCACGAGAGCACACAATTGTGGAATAGTAAAGAGAGGGTCAAGGAATGCTCATGATTTTTTCCTGAGGTCTCGGAAAGATGGCGCCTTCCCCTACTCCTCGTTGGACCACTCCCGCCGGAGTCCCGGTCCCTCCCGCCACCAAGTGGAGTTCTCGCACATGAGCCCACAATCACTCGTCGAGTGAAGACATGGTGTGCGTCACCGCTGCACAAAGTACAAGCTCGCCTCCCTCGAGAACTTGCCGGACTCCCCGAGCCTGCACGGGTGCTCACTATTGATGCCCCTTCCAACGGCGGGCTTAAACCGTGTACAAACTTGTTACGGCCTTCACAACCAATCATGATAGGCTCAATCACTGTAACATCCCAAAAATTAGCACATAAAACTTATAACCTAAATTGATAAATTAAACTAAACTTCCTAAATCGAATTGAAATATTTCCTCATTTATTTCTCTCTTTGCCTCCTTCCCAAATTTATTTGATTTAAACCGAGCTCACTCCACTGAATCTGTACAATCTTGGCCTCAGATGCTTTACTCTCCTTCCCTATCGAGTCCAACTACCATATTAGCCGGACCCCTACTCGCTCCCTCTCCCCGCCTTTCTCCCTCCTCGCGCACGCGCCGCACGCCGACCCTGCTCCTTCAATCACGCGTACGACCGCATCTTTCCTGACCTCCTCTGCCGCAGCCGTCCCACCGCCCAAAGTCGTGCCCCGCGCCGACTGTGCCCACCCAACCCACTCGCCTACCCAGACCAGCGAGTCATCAAGCACCTCCTGCTCCATCGCCTCTGCTACACCCGCCTCCAGCAACACGACACACAGCTCCAGTCCTCCTTGCTGCTACGTGTTAATGGCGCTCTGCCTACCATCACCGTCCAGCTAAGCCACTGTCCGAGCAATCCCATCGCCCCTACAGCGGCCCACGCCTTGCCGTGCCGACCACTCTACACTGCCCGCTCTCATCGCATCGAAGCACAGCTCGTCAACGTTGCCATCCCTTCAGCGCCACCGCTAAGCTGCCATCGCATGCTGCCCTGCCTCCTTCATCTCTCCGCGCATGCCAGCCAACCTCCGCACGCCTGCCTGTCGTACAGCATAGCGACGACAACCCGAGCACAGTCCTCCTGAGCACAGCCTGCCAGTGATGACTTCAGCACAATCCGCCATTGTCCCGTTTCACTAGAGCAGAGCAAGCCCTCTCCCCTCCTCCGTCTATAAAAGCGACCCTGTGAACTCCACCTCACCTCAGCCCCGGCGAGCCGTCGTCAAGGTGAGCACCAGCCAGCCCCCAATCCATTTTCCTCTCTCTTCCAAGCTCCACCAGCCATGGCCTCTTCTCCACCAAGTCAGCCACTGCCCCCATAAGTTAGTCCCAAATCTCGCCTCAGATGGATGCGCCACAGCCTAGCGAACTGAATCCCCCATCTTCCGGCCGTCCTCTCCCACTTTCCCCATTTCGATTTGAGCTTCTAGAGCTCGCCCATGGCGAACTGAAGCCGAGGAACACGAGTTCCTCTGTTTTGATTCCCAAGCTTTCTGTATTAGACACCAGAACCCCTTCGAATTGGGCCAAGGCTACAGCCCACTCATGCAAACCAGGCCCCAGAAAACCAAGCGACACCCAGCAGCCCAATCAGTTAAAACGGGTTCTGTTAACTAATCCCATTGTTTATTTTCGGAATTAAATCAAAGCCAATACTAAAAAATCCATATATCCACCATCCAAACTCCGTTTGACCCGATTCTTTCTCCTAAATTTCTCTAAAATCAGTCCCTATCCATTCCGACCCTTCTCGTATTTTCTACAATCTGTTTGCCTTGCTGCTTGTATTTATTTGTGTTTGTTTATTGTTTGTCAACATACGTGTAATTAGCAAACGGAGAGTACGAGGAGGAGGAGGAGGAACCGGGGAACGAGGAGTTCGAACAGGACCCCGTCAAGGACGTCAACGAAGGCAAGTCTCAATTCGAATCCCTTTGATCATATTGATCCTAGTTTTATAAATATCCCGTAGCAGCCATTTTATTGCATAAAATGCTTGACTGGATTGCAAAACCATTGTGTAGTATAACCAAGACTACTTAGCCACATTTATCCCACCTATTTATTCCTTGCTAAACATAGGACCCATTTAGGTAGTATCTATTATGTGCCTAAATGATTGCCTTGATTAGATAAATGCTTAGGGCTATGTTATCACTTAATCTTACCTTCACTAGTAGTTTTTTTTAAACAAAAGGCGTGTGTCTTGGTGATGTGTTAGGATATAGAGATAGTTGGGGTGGGTGATGAACTAAAGGAAAGAATATCAATGGATGTGGGTTAGAGCCGAGGTGATGTTGTTGGTGAGCGCTGCCTGTGTGGCAGGCTACCAGGATTGGTGTTGGTAGATGAACGCTACCTTTGTGGTAGGTTCATGGTGGAGATGATTGCCTTGGCTCGATTTAGGACTGAGTTGATGTGACATCCTACCTAGTCATTTTCCAGTGCGACCACATGACCATGTATGAGGCATGGCTTAGTCTGATCCCCGCCAGCTAGTCTGTTAATCGTCTGAGGGAAGAGAGCAGTGGGAGCCCAGGAGCAGGTGCAAGTGGTGCAGACTTGGCAGCCCGGTTGGAGACCTAGCTTAAAGGTCATGAACCCCTGGTTACTCCCATGAGCGATTAGTCAGGATGATGCTGTGACGGGTAATGGCTCTGTGAGTCAATGCTACCACGGGCTACGGCCATGGTATGTGGCTGTACTCAGCGTGTGGGTACAGCGTACACCCTCTGCAGAGTGAAATCTATTCGGATAGCCGTGTCCATGGTCACGGACAGGACTATGGTTCGGTCTCATCACTAGCATGGGTAGTAATCCTTGATGTGTGAGTGTTTTCTGGAATAGGTCCGGCCTCTCGCCGAAGGTTGCTGTGGACGGGGACTCCAGCAACGTTAAAATTTGAACAACTTAATATTAATATAATTGGTCGATTTTACAAATGCTTTTATAAAATGAACCCTTGCATGTGTATTGCTTTTCGCAATGATAACCTTATGGCTTAATCCTTGCTACTGCCAAATGCATATCTTATCCCTTGATGGTAGGGCAAGGGTTGAGGCTTGTTGAGTACTTCTGTACTCACCCTTGCTTGTTGGTTACAGAGGAAGACCCCGATTACATCGACGCCGACGGTGAGGAAGACGCTTAAGCTTTGGTTTCGTCCGCACCCGAGTTGCCTGTGGAGTTGTGTTGCCGCCTAGCTGCTTCCGCCATGTTTATAGATGTGCTCGTTTGGGTCATCGTAGTAATTCTCATGTTTGTAGCTTATGTTGTTCGGACACTTGTGCCTCGACCACTTTATGATTAAGGCTTGTAATATCACCTGTTGTATGACTTGTTGTACCAGCAACTGATCCAGGGACTGGTATAATAAAGTGTTTAGCACCGGAAATACCCAGGGTGCTTCAGGTGGTATCAGAGCCTTACTTGGCTGTAGGACGTGACCATAGGTTTAAGCGAGACCGTAGGTTTTGATTTTGTGGAAACCCTCCTTGAAAGACTTGGGAAGATCCATTTTGCACTTAACCCCCTTGGTCAACCCTTTGCTTGCCTTTCCCTATACAGATGAAAGAAGTCGGATGGACCGTTAGCTACTGCTTGGATCAGCCTGGATTCCCAAAAGTCCTATATGCCGCCATGACTAGTCTTGGCATTATGGAACACCCGGAGTATGTGGGTAGAGAATATGAAGAATCCGGCATTGAGCGTTGTGAAGTCACCACCCACATTGCGGCCAGTGAAGACTATCCCGACATGTTGTGTTGGAATGTGACTACGACTGGATTCCGCTTCGCGGATACCTACCAGTTAGTAGTGCACAAGGCTCTAAGGTACTTGTGCCAAATGTACGAAAGAGTCATCGATCGTACAACCATGAGGTTCTTCCCACCAACGGAGAGGAATCAACCTGCTTAGAAGGCCCGCATGAATACCTTAGATGGTCTGGGGATTCGTGAAAATGACCCAACTATTGTGGCCATGACACGCTATCTCCTTGCCATGGATGAGTTGTTTGACGTGCAAGCAGAGAAGCTGCAAGCATGCATCCAATGGGCAGTAGAAGCTGAGGCGCAAGGTAGAACCTTGCGTATCCAGCTCGCAAAAGCAAGAGCCCAAGTCGCGGAGGCTGAAAGCTACACAATTGCTGCCACCGAGGCCATCAGGATTGTGGAAGATCACCACACTCGTATGCTTAATGAGGCATATCTCACGGGTCGTGCCCATAGAAGACTTCCCCGTCTCCCTGTGATGGAAGAGCCATTAGTGCTTGAGGGAATTCCCATTTCCCACCTGGGAAGCACCAAGAGGAAGCTTGTTGAGTCCGTGCCAGAAGCACCGCCACCAACCGAAGCTGATGAAGGAGAAGAACCCCTTCCCCTAACGCAGAAGCCTCCCATCATTAAGGAAGAAGAACCCCTCCATTTGACCCAGCCTGCACTAAAGGAAAAGGATAACCATGACCCCACTCCTTCACATGAAGTCTCCCCAACAAAAGGAGTGCAAGACCCTACCCATCTGAACGATTACCAAGACCCATCAACATCCCCTTAAGACGAGGACCCCACCATCATGGAATGAAGCCGTAATGGTCTGAGTTCAAGAGATCCCTTACAAAGTGTATCTCTATCCACCTATTGGTAGTTAGCCCCACTAAATTCCCTTGTATCAGCATTGTATTCGCTTGAGTTCCTCACTAGTATTGTACACTGAGAAGCTTGTGTGCTAATTGATTGTTTGCATTGCCTTGTGTGGATTTTTCATTGTGTGCTAGCAAGGCCTAGTGCCCTGCATCTATTTATGTATATAACAACAAAGATCACTAGAATAACAATATAAAGAGAATCTTAAATCCCACTCTTATCTTATACTCTTCCCTTTCAAATTCACAACAGAGGCCCCCAAAGCGCTCTACCAGGATCCGCCAACGCCATGAGCATCAAGAGAACAACAGGAACAACCGTATGGAGGAGGAAGAAGAAGAACACGAAGAAGAAATGGAAGAAGATGAAGCAGAGAACTCCAACAATGAGGATTTTCAGGATCCCCCTCTCAATGACTTAATGTCTATTTTGGCAGCAGAAACCCGTCTGCTGCAAGAATTTGTGAGAGGAAATAACCGACCTCGCAAAAACAACAATGGACATGGATTCCAGAGCAAGATGGCTGAGTTCGTAAGAATCAAGCCACCTACCTTTGGAGGATCTGAGGACCCGTTAGAAGCTGATGACTGGTTAAGAAACATCCAAAGGAAGCTTGATGCAATCAACTGTGTTGGTAGAGACAGAGTTCTCCTCGCATCCCATCAGCTCCCTGGGACAGCCTTAGCATGGTTGGAGAACTATTGTGAAGCAACTGAGGATGACTCCATCATCACTTGGGAAGAATTTGTGGAAGAATTTCGCCGCTACCATGTCCCAGAAGGAACCATGCAACTGAACGCTGATGAATTTTGCAAGCTGAAGCAAGGAAACATGTCTATGAATCAGTATATCCGCAAGTTCATTGAACTTTCTCGTTATGCCCCAGAGGAAGTTTCAACTGACAAGAAGAAACATAACAAGTTCAAGAAAGGTTTATTAGGAGAGTTAGGGACAACCATGACACCTCACGTCTACCCTGACTTCAACACCCTGATGAACATGACCATCCTGACTGAGGAGAAAATGACTAAAGAATCTAAAGAAAAGAAGCGCAAGTTTGCAACTCATGAAGTCCGTCAACAGGGAAGATTCCAGAGGCCTAGAACCTCTTCCTTATTGGGGCAGAAGACTCAATCCCCAATGCAATTCAGGACCCCAGCGTCCGATTCCCATCAGCCAACCTTCCCTCCGAAGAGTCGAAGCAACAACAAGACCCAAAATTTTAGCATTGGTCAAGTGACTAATCAGACCAAGGCTTGCTACAACTGTGGTGACACTAGGCACTTCATTGCCAACTGCCCCCTGAAGAACAGGCCCGCTCCTTCTATTCAGTCCAACACTGTTAATGGACCAAGACCTGTGGTGTCTGGAGCTACCCGTGGAAACTCCAATGCTTCCAACCAGCCAGCAAAGCAGCAATCATCTTTTGGACGTGCCCGCGTCAACCACATCCACACTCAAGAAGCTCAGGATGCACCTGGAGTTGTGCTTGGTGAGTTCCTAGTTGAATCAGTTCTTGCAAAAAATATTATTTGATTCTGGAGCATCACACTCATTCATATCATCAAGTTTTGTGGAAAAACACAAGATACCTACAGTACTTCTTAAGAAACCTCTAATAACCCGTTCACCCGGAGCTGACATCAAATGTCACTTGGGTTGTTCATGGATTAGAATCACCCTAAGTGGGGTAGCGTTCCTAGCTAGCCCAGTGGTTCTTAAGTCCAAGGGAATAGATCTAATCCTTGGGATGGATTGGTTAGATAAACATGATGGTGTCATAGCCTACTCAAAAAGAACAATAACTGTAACCAACCATGAAGGAAACCGAGTAATCTGTCAAGCCCTTGGATACAAACCTGACCCTATGGTGTATACCCTAGAAACCAAGAACATAGAAGAAGTGCCTGTAGTGAATGAATACCCAGATGTATTCCCTGAGGAACTACCAGGAATGCCACCGGATAGAGATATTGAATTCATCATTGACCTTATCCCTGGAACTGCCCCCATAGCCAAATGACCTTATCGTATGGCTCCTGCAGAGTTAGCTGAACTAAACGAACAACTAAGAGAACTTTAACAAAAGGGATATATTAGACCAAGCTCTTCACCTTGGGGTGCACTAGTTCTCTTCGTCAAGAAGAAGGATGGAAGTATGAGAATGTGTGTGGATTACCGATCCTTAAATGAAGTAACCATCAAGAACAAGTACCCTCTTCCCAGAATTGATGACCTTTTTGATCAATTAAAAGGAGCCAAATATTTCTCTAAGATTGACCTGAGGTCTGGTTACTACGAGCTAAAGATTAAGAAGCTGATATACCCAAGACAGCCTTTGTATCAAGATATGGGCAATATGAGTTTACGGTTATGTCCTTTGGACTAACCAATGCACCTGCATATTTCATGAATCTCATGAATAAGGTGTTCATGGAAGAATTAGATAAGTTTGTCATTATCTTCATTGATGACATACTAATCTATTCTAAGAGTGCCCAAGAGCATGAGCAGCATCTGAAAGTAATTTTGGAAAAACTCAGAGCTCACAAGTTGTATGCCAAATTCAGCAAGTGTGAGTTTTGGCTGGATAAAGTTGCCTTCCTGGGTCATATTCTGACAGCTGAAGGAGTTGTTGTAGACCCTGAGAAAGTTGAAGCAGTTACTCATTTGAAGCAACCAACCAATGTGTCAGAATTTAGAAGCTTTCTTGGATTAGCAGGATATTATCGTCGATTCATCGAAGGATTTTCCAAGATAGCTAGACCCATGACCGAGCTCCTCAAGAAGGATAAGAAGTTTGAGTGGACCAAGTCTTGTGAAAGAAGCTTTCAAGAATTGAAGCATAGACTAACAACTGCCCCAGTGCTAGTCTTACCCGACATCCACAAAGATTTTGTCATCTATTGTGATGCCTTAAGACATGGACTAGGATGTGTCCTTATGCAAGATGGTAGAGTTGTAGCTTATGCATCAATACAACTCAAGCCTCATGAGAAGAATTATCCAACTCATGATTTGGAATTAGCTGCAGTAGTGCATGCCCTCATGATTTGGAGACACTACTTAATTGGGAATAAATGTGAAATCTACACAGATCACAAGAGCCTAAAGTATATCTTTACCTAACCCGATTTAAACCTAAGACAACGAAGATGGCTGGAGTTGATTAAAGATTATGATTTGGAGATTCACTACCACCCTGGGAAAGCGAATGTTGTGGCAGATGCTTTAAGCAGGAAAGCATACTGCAACCATCTCATGATTCATAATAGCCACCTGTTAAATGAGATGAAGAAGTTGAACTTGGAAATAATACCCCAAGCTTCAGTGAGTAATCTGAGTGTGCAACCCACACTGGATGTACAGATCAAACATGCCCAACCAAAGGATCAAGAGTTAATGAAGATCCGCAAACACACTGGAGAAGACAAAGCCCCTAACTTTAGAGTGGACGATACAGGTACCCTTTGGTACAAGGATAGGCTTTGTGTGCCAAAAGTAGGAAATTTTCGTGAGTTAATCATGGACGAAGCTCACCACTCAGCTTATTCCATCCACCCAGGATCCACTAAGATGTACCTTGATCTAAAGGAAAAATATTGGTGGAATGGAATGAAGGGAGATATAGCTAAGTTCGTAGCAGAATGTGATACCTGTCAGAGAGTTAAAGCAGAACATCAGAAGCTAGCAGGATTACTCCAAACCTTACCAATTCCTGTATGGAAATGGGATGAAGTAGGCAAGGATTTTATAGTTGGTTTTCCCAAGACTAAGAAGGGATGTGACTCTGTATGGGTAATAGTGGATCGTCTCACTAAAGTTGCCCACTTTATTCCCGTACGAACCAACTATGGAGGAGACAAATTGGCACAACTTTATATTGGCAACATAGTGAAGTTGCATGGTGTACCCAGCCGAATCGTTTTAGATAGAGGTACTCAATTTACCTCGAGATTCTGGAAAAGCCTACACAAGTCAATGGGTACTAAGTTGGATTTTAGCACTGCCTATCACCCACAAACAGACGGACAAACTGAAAGGATAAATCAGATCCTTGAAGATATGCTACGAGCATGTGCTCTCACGTACGGAAAAGACTGGGAGAAGAGTCTTGCCTATGCAGAGTTCTCATACAATAATAGTTACCAGGCCAGTCTAAAAATGTCCCCTTTTGAGTCTTTATATGGTAGAAAGTGCAGAACACCCTTGATGTGGTCTCAAGTTGGAGAGCGCTCCTTAATAGGACCATCGGTCATTAAGGAAGCCGAGGAGAAAGTTGCAGAAATTAGAGAAAAGCTAAAGGCAGCCCAATCTCGTCAGAAGAGCTATTCGGATAAAAGGAGGAGAAAATTAAGTTTTCAAGTTGGAGATTATATGTACCTTAAAGTCACCCCAATAAGAGGCACACGTCGCTTTCAAGTTCAAGGCAAGTTAGCGCCATGCTACATTGGACCATATCGAGTGATAAAGAGAATTGGTGCCGTGGCCTATAAGATTGAATTACCCCGTGAGTTAGCAGATGTGCACAACGTGTTCCACGTATCCTAGCTAAAGAAATGTCTGAGGATCCCTAAAGAGCTTGTATATGTAGAGACTCTAGACATAAAGGATGACCTTCGGCATCAAGAAGTCCCAATTAAGATATTGGATGTGACCACCCGACAGACCAGAGGGTCAACAGTCCGGTTATGTCGCGTACAATGGAGCCGACGCACCGAAGCAGAAGCCACGTGGGAACGTGAAGATGCTCTGAGGAAGGAATTACCCCACCTCTTTCAGGACGAGCTTGAATCTCGAGGACGAGATTCCTCTAAGTGGGGTAGGTTTGTAACATCCTGAAAATTAGCACGTAAAACTTATAACCTAAATTGATAAATTAAACTGAACTTCCTAAATCGAATTAAACTATTTCCTCATTTATTTCTCTCTTTGCCTCCTTCCCAAATTTATCTGATTTAAACCGAGCTCACTCCATCGAATCTGTACAATCTTGGCCTCGGATGCTTTACTCTCCTTCCCTATCAAGCCCAACTACCATATTAGCCAGACCCCTACTCGCTCCCTCTCCCCGCCTTTCTCCCTCCTCGCGCACGCGCCGCACGCTGACCCTGCTCATTCAATCACGCGTACGACCGCATCATTCCTGACCTCCTCTGCCGCAGCCGTCCCGTCGCCCAAAGTCATGCCCCGCGGCGACCGTGCCCACCCAGCCCACTCGCCTGCCCAGACCAGCGATTCATCAAGCACCTCCTACTCCATTGCCTCTACTACACCCGCCTCCAGCAACACGACGCACAGCTCCAGTCCTCCTCGCTGCTACGTGTTAATGGCGCTCTGCCTACCATCACCGTCCAGCTAAGCCACTGTCCGAGCAATCCCATCACCCCTACAGCGGCCCACGCCTTGCCGTGCCGACCACTCTACACTGCCCGCTCTAATCGCATCGAAGCACAGCTCGTCAACATTGCCATCCCTTCAGCGCCACCGCTGAGCTGCCATCGCACGCTGCCCTGCCTCCTCCATCTCTCCACGCATGCCAGCCAACCTCAGCACGCCTGCCTGTCATACAGCACAACGACGACAACCCGAGCATAGTCCTCCTGAGCGCAGCCTGCCAGCGACGACTTCAGCACAGTCCGCCATTGTCCCGTTTCGCTAGAGCAGAGTGAGCCCTCTCCCCTCCTCCGCCTATAAAAGCGACCCTGTGAACTCCACCTCGCCTCAGCCCCGGCGAGCCGTCGTCAAGGTGAGCACCAGCCTACCCCCAATCCATTTTCCTCTCTCTTCCGAGCTCCACCAGCCATGGCCTCTTCTCCACCAAGTCAGCCACTGCCCCCATAAGTTCGTCCCAAATCTCGCCTCAGATGGATGTGCCACAGCATAGCGAACTGAATCCCCCATCTTCCGGCCGTCCTCTCCCACTTTCCCCATTTCGATTTGAGCTTCCAGAGCTCGCCCATGACGAACTGAAGCCGAGGACACGAGTTCCTCTGTTTTGATTCCCAAGCTTTCTGTATTAGACACCAGAACCCCTTCGTATTGGGCCAAGGCTACAGCCCAATCATGCAAACCAGGCCCCAGAAAACCAAGCGACACCCAGCAGCCCAATCAGTTGAAACGGGTTCTGTTAACTAATCCCATTGTTTATTTTCGGAATTAAATCAAAGCCAATACTGAAAAATCCATATATCCACCATCCAAACTCCGTTTGACCCGATTCTTTCTCCTAAATTCCTCTAAAATAAGTCCCTATCCATTCCGACCCTTCTCGTATTTTCTACAATCTGTTTGCCTTGCTGTTTGTATTTATTTGTGTTTGTTTATTGTTTGTCGGCATACGTGTAATTAGCAAACGGAGAGTATGAGGAGGAGGAGGAGGAACCGGGGAACGAGGAGTTCGAACAGGACCCCGTCGAGGACATCAACGAAGGCAAGTCTCAATTCGAATCCCTTTGATCATATTGATCCTAGTTTTATAAATATCCCGTAGCAGCCATTTTATTGCATAAAATGCTTGACTAGATTGCAAAACCATTGTGTAGTATAACCAAGACTACTTAGCCACATTTATCCCACCTATTTGTTCCTTGCTAAACATAGGACCCATTTAGGCAGTACCTATTATGTGCCTAAATGATTGCCTTGATTAGATAAATGCTTAGGGTTATGTTATCACTTAATCTTACCTTCACTAGTAGTTTTTTTTAAATAAAATGCGTGTGTCTTGGTGATGTGTTAGGATGTAGAGATAGTTGGGGTGGGTGATGAACTAAAGGAAAGAATATCAATGGATGTGGGTTAGAGCCGAGGTGATGTTGTTGGTGAGCACTGCCTGTGTGGCAGGCTACCAGGATTGGTGTTGGGAGATGAACGCTACCTTTGTGGTAGGTTCATGGTGGAGATGATTGCCTTGGCTCGATTTAAGACTAAGTTGATGTGACATCCTACCTAGTCATTTTCTAGTGCGACCACATGACCATGTATGAGGCATGGCTTAGTCTGATCCCCGCCAGCGAGTCTGTTAATCGTCTGAGGGAAGAGAGCAGTGGGAGCCCAGGAGCAGGTGCAAGTGGTGCAGACTTGGCAGCCCGGTTGGAGCCTAGCTTAAAGGTCATGAACCAGTGGTTACTCCCATGGGCGATTAGTCGGGATGATGTTGTGACGGGTAATGGCTTTGTGAGTCAGTGCTACCACGGGCTACGGCCATGGTATATGGCTGTACTCAGCGTGTGGGTACAGCGTACACCCTCTACAGAGTGAAATCTACTCGGATAGCCACGTCCACGGTCACGGATAGGACTATGGTTCGGTCTCATCACTAGCATGGGTAGTAATCCTTGATGTGTGAGTGTTTTCTGGAATAGGTCCGGCCTCTCGCCGAAGGTTGCTGTGGACGGGGACTCCGGCAACGTTAAAATTTGAACAACTTAATATTAATATAATTGGTCGATTTTACAAATGCTTTTATAAAATGAACCCTTGCATGTGTATTGCTTTTCACAATGATAACCTTATGGCTTAATCCTTGCTACTGCCAAATGCATATCTTATCCCTTGATGGTAGGGCAAGGGTTGAGGCTTGTTGAGTACTTCTGTACTCACCCTTGCTTGTTGGTTACAGAGGAAGACCCCGATTACGTCGACGCCGACGGTGAGGAAGACACTTAAGCTTTGGTTTCGTCCGCACCCGAGTTGCCTGTGGAGTTGTGTTGCCGCCTAGCTGCTTCCGCCATGTTTATAGATGTGCTCGTTTGGGTCATCGTAGTAATTCTCATGTTTGTAGCTTATGTCATTCGGTCACTTGTGTCTCGACCGCTTCATGATTAAGGCTTGTAATATCACCTGTTGAAAGACTAGTTGTACCAGCGACTGATCCAGGGACTGGTATAATAAAGTGTTTAGCACCGGGAATACCCGGGGCGCTTCAATCACCGACATCTAACCGGTCTAGGTCTCACCATAGACCAAGAGTAACAGCCTAGATCACACCCTCAAGGACACCCTAGCCTTAGATGTGCAAGATCACTCCATGTTACTCTCACTAGCACTCACAAGATATCCAATATCTTCTCCTAGTGCTCTCCTCTTTTCCACTTGGACCTTATCAAATGCTCTCAGGTATTCCACTGGCCAAGGGAGGTCACAAAGACCCCAGCAACGAAGTTATATAGGCTCCCAACCTCAAACTAGTCGGCTTCCTCGCTGCCCAAGTTGAACGTCTACTGATCGTACCGTCCGATCACTAGAGCATCCCAGACTTGGCAGTTTCCTCGATGTCCGCTATAACCTCCGTACAGAACCACATAGTGACCGTACAGTCCAGTCACCTCTGACCCCTCTGTCTAGTCTCTATGTCCAGAAGCTAAAACTTGATGTCCTAACTTGACGTTGTTTCCTGGCATCTCCGTACAGCTCCTTGGCTTCTCTACTATCACCTAGTGCCTGTGATTTCAGCGAGCAACCTTGCACATCACCGACTAGACATGACCTAAGAGATTAACCTAAACCCCCTTGATAGTCCGGTTTTTCCTATGGACTCAAAGCTCTAACAACTAGACAAGTGTTCCCAATACTTGCTCCATAGCTTGTTCTCCGCTTTGATCCATCTTTATCAACCCTTGGACTCCATCAAGCTTGATATGGACAAGGGTTTCTGATCTTCCGATAGGTTCTGATAATCTTGATTAAGGCGGAGGCGATACACAAATCAATCCGGCTTCCGAACGACACGTTCTGAACCCCGCAATCGCAGTACAATGTCTCCTCTGGTTATCAACCGTTTAAGAATGATTGACCTCACCGAGAAGGCTTATCCTTGCCTGCAAATCAAGAACACAAGCAAGAACAAAGAAAAATGCAACCAAATTTGCAAGTATACGATGAATCTCACAAGTTGGGGTCTCACAAACCGATCAAACGGCAAAACTGTTATCAACAGAATAATCTAAGCAAAACCCAAACCCTAATGAAGATGCGGCGGCTGTATATAAGGACCCTAGGATCGTGCAAGACCCCCTGGACACAGCCCTAAGTGGGCTCACCTCGATACATGGCCCAAAGACTGATTACGGTGTCGTAGCACCAGGACAGATTCTGTACATCGACTTGTTTCAACGATTTCTGACGGCTCGTGACGAATTTTGATATGGGACCAGTTGGGTTGGAAAGATCTTTTCGTTATGTTTCCAGGCATATGTAGAACGTCCAAATCCGAGTCCGTATGCGTCCTGGGCGTCCATTTTAGTGCAGACTGGTCCTAGGCTCCAAAACAGACTCGAAGTCGGTTTTGGATTGGGCTTCCACCTTGGCTTGGACGTCCTTGCTGGCCCATCACGCCTCCAATCAACTCCTCAGCTATATCATCATCATCTCCATGGTTCCTAACAATAATTAAATCATTAGGTAGCAATCTATTCTCAAAATCACATAAATAAAACATTAGAAATGAAGTCACCTGTAAATTCAGGTGATGCACATGAACTTTCATCTTAGTTGGAGGAGTGTTGCGTGTATCCATAGGTGTGATGTTCTCATCATTCTCCCCCTTTTGAATTAGAGTCTTCCTCGACTCGATCCCATCTCTTTCTCCGAATATTTGTCTCAAATCTGAAATATGAAATATAGAACTATTCCCAAACTTGGGATGCACCTCATGTTTATATGTGTTATAAAAATTATCATTAGAATGTAAAACTAC
The DNA here is from genome assembly GCA_032690845.1 of Eleusine coracana subsp. coracana. Taxonomy (NCBI): domain Eukaryota; kingdom Viridiplantae; phylum Streptophyta; class Magnoliopsida; order Poales; family Poaceae; genus Eleusine; species Eleusine coracana. Next base: position 49,691,991 of record CM064427.1, on the reverse strand, counting down.
AGTAGAAGGCATGTCACACAACTGAAGAACATCTTTGAAAAATTGGCCAGTAGTATGAACATCATCCTCACTCTTATGACAAGTTAGAAAATGTGTGATCTTAGAAACAGTAGAAAACTTGACATGACATGACAATTTTTATTGCAGTTTTCTAGTGTCTCATTGAGTTGCACAATACAAGGAGGTTTCAATGTTGAAGAAATATAAACTCTATGCACCATAAACAAACCTCTATGATCATAATAGCCAATAGCATGAAAATTATTTCTTGTCAATAAAGGAAATTCAGTTTGAGAAAAAAATTTCTTCTCAACGGCATTTTGATCACAAAGAACATCAAATTCAATATAACCCAAAGTGTTTAGAGAAGTCAACAATTTCTGCTCATCCTTTTCACATGTAACTAAAATCAAATGTTTTATTTCAGCACCATTAGGTGAATCATAAGCAAAAGCATCAAGCTCATTCATTTGTTGTGGCAAAGGTATAAGTGAAACATTGATACACAACTCCTCTTTATCACAAGGACCAATAGATAAATCAACTTGTAACAAAGAAACATCATCATAAGGTTCCAATACAGCAAGATTATTGGAACAATTCATCACATCAAGAAAGCTTTTACCTGAAGCAACAACCTGTTCTTTATCTTTCCCACTATCATCTTCTTTATGTAGATGTTCAAATGTATTAGTTGCAACAAGAGGCAAAGATATATGTTCATCCTCTAGTAATTCAGATTTTGATGAAAGTGTTGCAACATTTGAAATAGCCCATTCTATCCTAAATGGTTCATTCTTTCTTCTCTCAAATATTTGTTGGTCCTCTTCTAAAATTTCAGCAGCAGTCATAGGTTTAAGAGTAACCCTTCTACCATTGTATTTAAATGAGTAGCTATTAGCAATGGCATTATGTGAAACATTATTTGTAGAAATTGAAGGTTTACCTAATAACACATGACATGCTTGCATAGGTACTATATCAAATTCTGCACTATCCTTGTAAGAACCAATAAAAAATTCAATGCGTGCAATTTGATCTACCTTTACCTTACCACAAGAATTTACCCATTGGATGTAGTATGGACATGGGTGTGGTTGTGTGGTCAAGCCAAGCTTCTCGACCAACTCCAAGCTTGCAATGTTGTGGCTACTCTCTCTATCAATGATGACACGACAACGTCAATCCTTCACAACAAAGTGAGTCTGGAATAAATTGTTCAATTGATTTTGCTCTACCTTCTCCATTTGAGAACTGAACACTCATTGTGCTACAACACTCTTATCATCATAAGATGCCATCAATTCATTCCCATGAGTATTGGAACCTGTCATTGTTAGTAGCAAACAAGAAAACACACAAGAGTATATTTTCCTATCACTACTATGTAATAACGGTGGAAACTCTCAACAAGAAAATGGAAGCATCTCACCAAGCCCTTACAAAGTTCTTAATTACAGCAAGCAAAGGATACCTTGGAGAGTGTGAACTGACAATTGCGAGAGTCAAAAATTTGTGCCTGTTCAGAAGGATATATATGGAGCTTGGATCGGCAATATTAGGTAGCAAGGATTAGCAAGATCTCAATTCAGAAATTGCAAAACTGAATAATAGTCCCAAGCTAGTCTATGTCACCGGCCTAAACTTGTCTTGGACCTAGTTCAAGCAAGCAAGCGAATGACTTAACAAAGGATGCGAAGGCTACAAGCAATTCTGAATTTTTATCTTTGCCTTTTTCTACTTCTCTTTTTTGTGCGGCTTTTTCCTCTTGAAGTGCTTCAATCCTTTTTTGTGCGGCTTTTTCCTCTTGATGCGAAGGCAACAAGCACATTTCACTTGTCCGTCCTTCAAACAATCCTTGTACAAATTCCAATCCTTCTCCGTCTCTAATTCTAAAAGCAAATAATTTGCTCAACCACCACCTCCGGTATCAAACCTACCCCGTAATCTTAGCGGCCTCAGACCATCCATTATTGCACATGCACGTGCCTCAACTTCGCTTAATAACGGCGGACAATCAAATATGCAAACCTCGTGCCGCATCTTAACAAATTCACCACTTTCCTTCACAACCCCACCGTTAAATAAACTAACAACTCGATTCATCTACAACAAACAACCCACCGTCAATACTTATTTCTCAATATTCATCACAACTACCTACATCATGTCTAAGCCATTGCAACTACATTAAACAATACATGCAAAAGAACTACATGTTAATAAACCATTACAACCTAGCCAACTATCGATGCCGACCAACCGATTTGTCAACATTCGTCCAAATTCTGACTTCTAGCATAACCCTAATCATCTACCCTAACTAACTCAAATCCTCTAACAACAACAAAAAAAAAACAAATCTAACCAGTAGGAATGGAGGAGGTACCTTAGGAGAGGACTCCCTCAAGTTTTGGGAGCGCGTGGCCAACGGGGGAGGCGGGGGGAGGCCAGGCGACGGCAGAGGCGGCGGAGGAACTGTGGCTCGGGTGTGAGGCAATACAGGAAGTGAATGAGGAGGAAGAACAAAGGAGCCAGCGCGGGCTTTACACCGCAGAGGAGACACCTGAGTCAAACGCGCCAAATAGATTGGCGTGTTTGACTGGTCGTGGCCCAGTCACGCGGGCTGACATGGCAAGTAAACGTGTCAAGCTGCCTGGCGCATTTTATAGAGATAGAACGCCATGTTGTCTGATGCGTTTAAAACATTTAGATTGTGAAATTACAGTCCGGTTGCGTTTATTATTATAATATTATTTTAAAAGTTTTTGTTTTAAAAAAAATTCCGGCTGGTATCCTTCAATCCGGTGGAGCCCCTGAATACATTTTTCTTTCAGAATGAAGCCGTCCCTCCTACGGACTGCGCTGCGCCAGACAGTTTGGCACTCACAAAAACTAATTTGAGGCTCTATAGTTCAACTATTAAAACATCTTTAAAAATTTCCTAAAAGTTGATTTTAAAAGAGTATTTTTAGTAATAACAGACTAAAAACGAATTTGAGGCTCCATAGTTCAATTATTAAAACATCTTTAAAAATTTCCTAAAAAATTAATTTTAAAAGAGTATTTTTAGTAATAACAGACTAAAAATTGTTAGAGAAGTTTTTTCAACAGTTCTCCCTAAAAATATATTATGAAAATTTTTAATTGGATCACGTCACCCTCTAAAGTCACAACAACATTATTTCTCTTAGAAATATAAAGATTAGGGTCATCAACTTTTCCCTTGTTTTATCTACAAGTGGGATGAATTTAAGGAAATAATAATTTTGTTAGTTATTTAGGGATTGTCGAAGATCATTTTTTCTAAATTAAACCCCATTAATTTGATTTAAGAGAGTTTATAGGACTCCCTTAAAGATAATCTTAGATGCTTAATAAAAAAACAAACACAATCAAATTTGAGCCTTCCTAGTTTAGTTAAATGCTAAAAGATCTAACGATCTCCCAACGTTAGAGTTGGATTAGACAATGCTTTTTAGATACATTTTGACTGCTGATCAATGCGCCCTGGTAAGCAATTGTAAGCTAATCTCTGTCTAATTCGTTTAGCTCTGGGCATTTCATTCACAGCATTTCATTCACTGATGCAGAAAAAAAAAACAATGCAAAAGTGTATACTAAGATTGACATTGATAAAACATTTGATAGACTGGGGAGAGATTGCTTATGTGCCTAGATTAATTTGACGTAAATGCCTCTTGTGTGCCAGCAATATAACAGTACACAAACAAGATACACGAACAGCAATACCAGTTAATACATTACACAAGAACATCTTCAAGCCAAGCTTAACTACAAGTTCACAAAAGACAAAGAGACACCGATTCTGTAGTGTAGAACAGACTACTTGCACAGATGGATTTCTCCAAAACGGTATTTATATTGACAGCCGCCGGCTAGAACTCTACGTTCATATTCCTCCAAGTGAGGCTCCGGATTCGATGGATTACCCCAATGTGGCTGCGGCAGTGGCCACCTGTAATTCATTCAGTAGTTCAACCACAACAGAATATTATCAATAACTTTTACTATATACCATGAAGATAGTATCAGCATACCGGTTCATACGAACAGCATCATCTCCATAAGTACAGTCAGGGGTGCGATTCCGGTTAGAAGAACTCTGAAATTTAGCACCAGTTCTATCAAAATACAGAAGAATACTGAAACCTATGCTCTGACATAACTGCTAAAATCTTACAGCAAAGTAATCGGGACTTGAATACTTCACTCACAAGCACTTAAATACACAAAGGGAAATCTGGGCATACCATTTTTCCTTGAAACCTTCCAGGATACGAAGGATATCATCATGAAGCAATGCAGGAGTGCCCATTTTTGGATCATAGAAGTTCATGCCAATAAAATTTCCATCATAGTCAACAAGGGGCAATTTCACATAGCCAACATAGAAGTTCATGCCAATAAAATTTCACATAACATTGAGAAGTTGTCATTTGTAGTACCAAATCGAGGTAAACTAACCTGATGGAAGAAGCAAAATATATCAACAGCAATACCTTCGTGATTTTACATGTACAATACTGAAGAATTTTACAATCAAGTGAGCCCGACCACCCAACCAATTTCCCCCTTGAAGCCATTAAATCACCTGATTTAAAGCACCGCCCTACAGCTACTAACTTCAAAGACTTTTTCTCGTGTTTAAGGATTACAGGAGAGGACGCAAAGTGATTCTTGATACAGACTAAAGCAACATTATAATGTAAATTATAATGCATTAATGTCCCTTCAGTGTGTTTCCCTTTTGGAAGTAACACTTCAATCTGCAAATGATACAATGAAACTCAAGCAATATCTTGGAAGGAACAAGGATAAAACAATAATTAAGAGGACCAACCCTCAAGCCATCAAAAATCTTGCTTTCAACAGCAGAAGGATCAGAATTTCTGACTAAGGTTGCAGATGTCAGAATAGTTGAAACATTTTTATCTTGGCATTCATCCCAGTCAATAAAAAATCCTGTGCATGCAAAGAACCTTGTATTTCCTGCAAACAATGATTTTGATCATTAACTAGAGATAAACAAATATGAAATAACAAAAACCACACCATTGTAAAATCACCATTGAATGAAGCAAGGGAGACAACATTTCGAGATATTCTACGAGAAACCCTTTTATGAAATTGACTCCAGACACCTTTAGGATATATGTCACCAAAATAATCTTCAAAAGAATTAGACAAAGTCACACCACCTGGTTTTAAAAGGTACAATGATTGTTGTGGAACAACAGAAACAACTCTGCGAAAGGATCAATTCAGAATAGTCATTAAATGTACAAAGCATTGACTCACTCGTTGAGGGCCTGGGATAACGCAATGCTAGATATGCTGTATCTCGAGGTGCTGGTAAAAGAAGGTTTTGTTAGCATTAGATATGATAAGAATGGTAAACATAGTAAGTCCAATTCACATAAAATTCTGTACATCATGATCAGCATGTAAGAAAAAAAACATTATAACAACCTGTGTAACAAATTATTACTAGTGATTGTGCTTGAACATGCCCACGGATGTCTCTGCTTTATAAAGACAGTGATGGTTTAGGTGATTTCTGTTCATTAGAAGTGTTTGAGCCCAAACATACCCCACAAACATCTCTACACCTTAAAAAGGAGCAAGTGATGGTTCTCATGTGCTCTGTGCCTGCAAATCAGGCCTTTGATTTACATAGTATTTTTCTTCAACAAAAAACAACAGTAACTCCAGCAACAAATATATAGTTTCATCAAAGCACACAAATCTACAAAATGTGGATCCTAACTGAAAAAACAAATATGGAAATTGCCACCATTGACTATATTGTGCAAAACCAAACAGCATTGTAAAACATACATATTTAGAAATATATAGTTTCATCACAGCACACAAATCTACAAGATGTGGATCCTAACTCAAAAGTTTAGAAGTAACAAAAGTCGAACTTTGTGCAGTGCCGTCAATTGCAACAACGAAAAGGGAACATAGGAATTACATGGGAATAACATCACTTTCTTTGGAGCCTGTACATAAAGTAATAGAAACAGATGAAACTACTCATATTGTAATGCGAGTACCTCAAACAATTTACATGTAGAGAACATAAGACATTCACTAGCTTCAGATCCGCTTGGATTGGAAGTAAGATTCCCACTTGTTGCCATCAATTTGCCATAGGTGTCACGCCCTGCAGCTACTACATTACAACCAAGCACAAGTTTCAGTGCCCGACTGAGAAATACTTCATTAACATCAAGGAAGGACGTGACTTTGACAATGGCAATTTCATAATCCAAATCATATTTATCCAGAAACCCTATGATGACATTTCCTTCATGAAGCACTTCAATCTAAGCAAACAAACAACATAGAATTATCAATAGTATCCCATGTAAACAAGCAACATTAGTAAATGAAGTAAAGCAGGACCAACCTTCAAGTTATCACGGTATTTTGCTTCATTATGTAAAGCTCTAACCAAACTTGCTGAAGTCAGAAAATTTGAAACATCTGCCTGACAGTGTATAGCTATGCCAGAGGATGCAAAGAGCACTTTGTGTCCTGCACAATATCTTAATATAAATCATCTGACTCACAACACCTGAACAAATATATACTGGCAAGCACAATAGCACAATTACCATCAGACAAAGCAATAGAGACAACACTTTTAGTCAGAACTGAAGCAGCTTGGTCACTCAATTCACTCCAGACACCTTGTTTAGAGTCCTGATACGTCACAACTGTGAGTGGCCAAATAAAGATGTAAGAAACATGCAAAAAGAAAATTATAGAAACAAACATCACAACAGTTGAGTGCTCAAATAGAGATGTAGAAGTATGCCAGAAGAAAAGGAGAGGAAGAACCAGCAAACCTGACTCTGGTGTCTCTCCTGCACCATAGCAAGTCCTTTTATTCTGATTTGAGCTTCTTCTGCCATCCCCACCACCACCCCTTTTCTTCAGAGGCATGTTTGGAATGCTGAAGCAAAATCAAAGAAGGATGAATGTGAGTTGTAAACTGTTACATAACGCTGCAGAACCATCTACAGAACATTACTAGTAAAACGGTCAGTGATGCAAGTTTTATATCAATGCTGATATTTCTTGATCAATACAAAAAAAAGAAAGTGGTCACCAGCTTGCTGATAATGGGCAAGAGCCTCAAGGCAAATGGTTATGTAAACTGTTACATAAGCTCACAAGAATCTACATTGTTTAGTTACTACTAATCTCTTGTTTGTTAGTATAAGGAAAATTAGCATAAGGCAATTCGCCCGCCCCTTACTTTGCATCATGCTCCGCCACAGTTGCTGATCGTTGGTTTCTAACTTATCAAAATAATATCAATGTCCAGTATGTATTGTAATGTAAAATATATATAGCACCCAAGGTTAGTATAGTAACATATACAGATTTTAGTTCTCGGAAAACAAGACCACATAATAATTTCATACGGAATTGAAACATTGAAATGTTCAAAAACTTTAGGCAAAGACCCAACCAACGACAACAGAAGAAATAAGTAACCACGTAGAGACATGAATCCAGTTCAAATATGAGATCAACCTTATCTCAAACATATCAAGAGAAATCATCAAAATTTTCAGATACCAAACCCCCTAACAAAAAGAAACGTTTTCCAACTAATTCAATGCTTGATGCAACCCAAACGAACCAAAAACCTAGAAAACGAGTCCTAATAGTGGGTCAAAATTGTATCGAGAGGTCGAGGAGATGCAGACCTTGACGTGGCAGGTGCGTGACCTCGATTCACAAAGATTTGATTAAAATACATGAAATCAAACTCTATAATGCAAAAACACCATCCGGAAATCCAACAAACTACAATCGATCAGCATATTCGAACCGCTAGAGGCCACGAATAAACTAATCCAACTAAACGAGCTCTTAACCTAATGTCGATTTCGATCGAAGAGGGGCTGACACATTTGGCGGCGGCTGCGTTACCTCGATTCACGAAGAACCAATACACGTACAATCGAACTCTAAAATGCAAGTCAGCTGCCAAAAGCTGAATATCTCGAAGCGGTCGAGCGAAATCACCAGATCTCCACACGAAAAGCCCTGGTTCGATTCCAATCACTAGAGAAGAAAACTGACGAATCAACAATCCGACTAAACGAGGAGACAACCGAATTACACGGTGACCAAAGGTGGAAGGGGATCTTACATGTTTATTCCACGGCGGCGCGCAGCGTCGCGCTGTGACTTGTGCGATGGGGAAAGTGAAACAGAAGAAACCGGCTAGGGCTACGAGCAACCCTCAGCTATCTTTAATAACTATCTCTAACGGCTGATACATCTCTAACGGCTGATACATCCGATGACCCAAAACATAAACTAGGTCTAAAACATGAAATTCACGTCTCCAACAGAAGATCTATTTATGAGATTCATTTTAGACTCTATGAAGCGATTTGGAGCACCGCTTTCACGATCCAAATATCTAGGGCAATAGAGCTACCTCCCCACCGAGCTCCTCCCTGTTGGCCGTTGTCGCTTCCAACGCGCCCGCTCGCGCCTCCTTCTCCGCCGTCGATCGGCCCGCTCAAGCTCCTTCTCCTCCGCCGTCGCCCGCACGAGCTCCAGCGCTCGCCGTCCAAGATCCGAGCCTCTCGAGGTCACAGGACGGCGTTGTTGCTCTATCCGATGACATTCGTATGCGACCTGCTTCTGCCGCCACTTGGACGCATTTTGAACCTTTCGTTGGAGATTAAGGTTTTTGGGTGATGTTCTTCAACCACTGTAGCATCCTATTTTGGGTTTTAGGTCTCCTTCACCATTGGAGATACCCTCACGCGAGTAAATAGGTCGTATAAACTGAACCAGTATAAGCGCGTCATGTCTAAGTAGAGTTATAGACCTCGACGGTCTGTTAATACAGTTTTTAAAAACTAATAAAAACCAAAATAATTTAAAAGAAAATTAAAATCGAATCTAATTAACTAAAATATTTTGATTCGGCATTTTAACCTAAAAAATCATGAAAACTATACTTTCCTGTAGATTTTAATTATAAAAAGGATAAAATCAATACAAATGCGGTACTGCTATACTGATAGCTTTAAAATCGTAGACTAATAACAATGATTTGAATGACAAGAGAAAATTTGTTACCTTTATTTGCTTCAACTTACTTTAGATAATTAGTTATTTAACAATAAAATTAAGATCACAACAATATGAGTTATTTTGGATATTGATTAAATTGGCTCAGAGTTTAATTTGGTTGTAGATTTTATGTCCATTTCTATACGTCTATGAAAAAGTGACTAAATATGAATTCTGAGAAGTCAAAACCTAAATAACATGTCTCTCCATCTAAACTCCACCAATATATATTTTTATAACTATCTCTAATTTTTAAATTTACCAACTCAAATCTTTTTTATGTCCACCGACTTCTATCCCCACATAGAGGGTATAAACTCTACGTACCAGATTATACACTTTTCAAGACCTTGAATGTTGCGAGGAGAGGATGAGGGCGGGTTAAATATAGCTCTGGTATTCTTAGTTCACCTATCTATTGAACAAATAAAAAGCATCAACAAAAGAATGCTTAATTGGAGGAAAAAGCTTACTAACAAGATTACATTTGTAGGAGGTGGAGAGGCTCTTGGCATCCTCGACCTTCTTCTCAGTCTCCTGCAGCTTCTTCTTCAGGGACCCCAGCTCAGCATCTCGTTCGTCGAGCGACTTGGAGAGGCTGTTCTTCTTAGCAGTTAAGGCATGTAAAAACCTCTACTGATTAGAGGTGAGTGCTTCCAAGTCGGTCACCTTCTTGTCACGAGATGTAGATCAAAATCATCAGCGTTAGAGTGAACAAGCAAAGGAAGACCAAGAAGTTAGACTGCTGACATACCTATGTTCTCAAGACTATGGCGCTCTTCAGCCTTCTTCAAGTCGGTCTGCAGCTTTTCAATCTGCTGCCTGGCTAAGGTCAGCTGACCTCTAGTGACTACAACAACATGGCAAATTGGAGTTAGAGACAATGGTAAAAGCATGGAAAACATGTTTAAACTTACCAAAATTCTTAGCTTCAAGCTACTTGACCCGGGCTTGTTTCTTCTTCACAAGAGAGTATAGACTCTGGAAAAAGACAGCTGGGTTGGTCAAATGAACAAAAGACTCAAAGAGAAATGCTTGGTCTTGAGGTACCTTGCTGGACTCCCGATGACGTTGAAGGATCACCATATCTTCAGCCTCAGGCCGAGCTGGAGCTTCCTTGACCAAGATGCCCTTACCCTTAAAAAGTGGGGAAGAGACAATGGCCAGAGACGAGGCAGACTGAGGGGTTGGGGTAGGAGCTGGCGTCGGCTTTGGCGCTAGAGCGACGACATTGGTCGCCTTCTCTGCCTAGATCTGGACGCTTGATGGCGTATCGACCGGCAGAGGTGTCGGGATCGGTTTAGGAGCGGGGGTAGACCGAGTGTCATGAGACCCTTGGGTACTCTGGGAAGGCTCCGACCGACCGTTTTTGATAGATAAAATATAAGAATGACTGGTGCATTCATAAGCGGCAGAGTGAAGAATCAAAAACGTCAAGGAATACTTGGAGGCTTGTTTGATCTTGATCCGGCAGGCTCTCTTCTTCGAAGAAGAGATCTGAGTGTCGGACTCCTTCCTCTTCAGGGAGGCCTTGGCGGCTTCATCGGTCTTCGCCGCACTAGCCTCAGACGCCGACTTGCTCAGGGGCTCCGACTGGCTCAAAGGTCGATCGAAGCGAGCAGAGGTGGCAGGATTCACGCTCGGGGCCTAGACGACGGCGAGATCTACGGCGGCGGAAGCGAAAATACGCTAACCCTAGAGGCGGCTCTAGAAGCAGAGGAGTTGCAAGAGCAGAGGGAGCACGAGGAAGACGAAGAGCTCGTGCAAAATGACGGCGTGGACTGAGAGTCAACACTCCGTGCCTTTTTATACCCCCGCTTTTTGACCTAGGTCACTTGGATCCCATGGGCTGGTATGGGCCATACAGTGTCGGGCTTTTTTCAGTATTGGATAAAAATAATAGGTCATATTCTTTAAAAAGAATTAGGGCTAATACCTTTAGGAAATAATCTCGGGGGCTTCTTTGATGAGAAGCAACAACCAAACCACTTAAAATACTTGTCGTATCTATGTGATTTGATAATCATGTAGCAGAGGACTTGATGGTCGTACGGGAATAAGTTCAAAACTGATGTTATTGATTGATGTCAATAGTGAAACCACTGCAATTGAACTTATGAATAAATCGAGTGATAATTTATAAGGGAAAAGCTATATTATGATTGATGTCATTTAGCTTAGTACTTTTATATGATTGATGTCATATTCTTTTTCATGGCCTGGATATGATCAAAATCATAAAACTCAGACCAATGGGTCACTCGGGTAAAAGTGTACATCACTCGGCCTTTTTAGGAATCGGTCGGCAAGACTAAAGTCTTGCAGTTTGACTATCTGGATTGACGATCAGATGGTATATAAAGCTCAAGCTTGATGGTTTAAGTAAAATATAATAAAATATTGAGAGCTAATATAATTAGACTCTTGTATTATTTGTTAGCCTCCAAATTATACAAGAGTCGGGGGCTACCCCTGATCAGGTGCACCTAGTCGGTGCCCAGATCTATCATGAACTTCAAGTTAAGAGATCTTCCTAATTTATGACCAACATTGAAGATCACTCGGCAAGTCGAAACTCAAAATCAGGAAGCACTCGGGGGCTGCTGTGGAATACTTGCCTTACGGGTATCCATAGCTAAGCCTAAGTCGGCAACCGACCGGGTAGCACCCTAACAAGGAAACCGACCGAGTCGGTTTGGAGCGCAAGGCAATTAGAGATAGACTTTCTATGTTAATCCTTATAGACTACGAGTAGGACTCTTCACGTACCCCCTGCCGACCGGATATATAAGACGGCAGGGTACCCCCTAGAGGGACACAACAACATCAGACAACACATCCCCTTACAAGCAACGGGACGTATAGTTTTTACCCTCATTGAGAGGGCCTGAAGCTGTATAACTCCGCGTCTTGTGTCTTAACCATCGTAGTTCTTAATCTTGATGTAGCCCTATAATCTTATTGCCGAGATCAAGTCTCGACAAAAAGGTTTTGTATTATCTTTCCTCTGACTCTAGCCCACCAGAATCTAGCTATAATGGAGTTTAGTTTGGCCATGAAATGTTCGGGAAAAAAGAATGTTAACCATGTTGTAGATAGGAATTGAAGTAACAACCGAATTAATGTAGGCAAGAGACGCCCAGCGTGGTTGAGCTTGTTGGCTTTGATAGTGAGCAGCTTGGTTCTAAATTTTTGGAGAATGAAGTGGTAGGCTTTGGTTGTGTCCAATAGTTGTATCAGATCAGAAACCAAATAAACAAGTTGGTCCTTCGGCAGGATACCAGGTAATTGCCATCCCTATTTCAATAATCAATTAAATATTTCAAATAAAATCCTTTCGGCAGTACAACCTTGTCTTGTACTCGAATTTATATCAATGCCTGTTTCTTCGAGGTGTTGGATATACAGTAGACTCGCATAGTGCATTTGTCTAGAGAACAACCAAAATTTTGGGTGATGCATTCAGAACCAAGCCATGATTGTTCACAACTAAAACGTTCCTCAAAGGATAAGAACTCAAGTTCTGTTCAGTCTGTTCAGTTCCAAAATAAATCTTGTCTCACATCAACTTCTGGGCACTGTTCAGTTCCAAAATAAATCTTGTCTCACATCAACTTCTGGGCAGCCTGCCCAAACAATAAGGGAAGCACACATCGTACCATTCTCACCAGTCACCGCCATGAACCATACAGTTTGCAAAATTTTGGGGCGCCATAAACCATTCACTTTGCAATATTGTGGGGAAGACGCGGCACAACATAACACAAATTTCAGGTGACATGATTAACACAACGCAACTTTCAACCACAATAACATAACATAAGTGAGATGCTGCAGTACCCAAATATCATATCTCAGTTTCATAATCAGGCAAGGAATAACAGTGTTACCAAACGATGCCATGTCAGTAAGTTAGATGTGCATTACATTGTCTAGCACAAGGACACTGCATAATCCAAGTTCTTTTAGGCAATACAAGACAAATTAGACATGTATTGCATATTCTTACAAACTGAAAAGGAAATGAACTTCATACACATTAATTCAATGGATGAGTTGAAACTGCCACAATTGATTACATCTATCCGCTCAATAAGCCTGCGTGATAAAACAAGTCATATAAAAATTCAAGAAAATAAGTACCCAAGAAGTAGCATAAGATATCCACTTTACCACTTGTTGCAGCTATGCACACAGAGAACGCAGAAATTGCAGTGTGTTATGAATACCCTGCGGATTAAGTAATGAACAAAATCAGCAACAATTCATGCACAGTAAAATGTTATTTATTTTACAAGAGAAAATATTAATCCTACATTGTATTCCTGAAAGTGATTCTCCATTATTCTGGCACAAATTGTATCAACGTTATATGCGCTAACAGAATGCCAGAAGTTGAAGCACATTCCAACAAGGTATACACGGGCACCATCATCACGGGAAACAATCACCGGCGATCCACAATGGGTAACATGGTGTGCTGAACAATCGTGGTTGAAGCCGCCATTAAACAATGACCTAGCAAAAACAAAGGATCACTTACACAAGAGAACAATTTTAATAAAAAAGCAATGATTTCAGATGTAGACGTACGTGACACCTCCTGGTGTTAGTGCCTGGTACACACTATGGCGGCTGTAGGTGTACACTCGATCATATATGTCAATATTCCCGCCATAAAATTCTATTTCCTCCAAATCAGGTTGTTGACCTGGATGAGCGCACAAAATTCCGACGATGCCATTATTTCCTCTAAAGAAAATTGAAGCAGATATGTCTCTGTTCGGAAATTCTGCTACAATTTGATTTTGTCCAGGCAAAAGAAATCTATCATCTGCAATCAAATAAGTGAAGTCTGGCTCCGATATAACAACGATAGCATCATGTTTAATGTCGGGCTGAACAGATACCGACACAACCCTTCTCCTCACTGCTTGGTGAAAATTCTCCTGATAAATATAAGAAAAATAATATATTATTAGTAACAAGAGCAAATGTTGTTGCAATATGATGCATTAACTAAGATTGCACCAGTATATATTTTACACCAGTAAGTTAAATACAATACTCCCTCCGGTTGGACATTGCTGACGTTAGAACACAGAAATAAGAAATTAACTCAAATTGAACTAATCTCCATGTCCTAATGACAACATTTCACGAAGGAGAGAGTGCAAAACAAGGATTTCAGTCGAGGACAAATCAACGGCACGTGCTCTTTTGTCACGGACTGGACCTCTACTGGGTTGGGCCTAGGCCAGGTGGTCTCATGGGCCATCACAGTGCTACAAAAGGGAGGAGATCAGGCAACGAACAGAAGGGAACCAGAACCACAAACACTTGTCTTCCTCCTCCGGCTTCAGCCTCCTCTGTACCTCTAGCTAGTTCCTGCTATCTATCTCTAAACTCCTGCTCTTCCCAGTCTAGATTCCCTTCTATTCTCCCTGTATTACCCTATTTGTACCTTGAACCTATCGTTACTAGTGCTAATATCATACGGGATCAAGGAGGATCGTTACAATTGGTATTCAGAGCAGTCGATCCATGGCGCTGTGCGATTCAGCTTGCACCATGGGCTGCGACGAGGAGTATGCCGCCATGTCCGAAGCCCGGAAGGCTCGAATTCATGATCTGCTGGTCAAGCTCCATGAGGGGATGAAGGAGACAACCTCCCACCGCCCCGAGCTTCCTCCGCGTCCATCAGCATCGCCAAGGAGCCCACACAAGCTGTTGTTGCGCTCTCATCCCTCAACATCAAGCACAGCCGCAACGACGTCAACGCACCCGCCATCTGCTCGACGAAATGCCTGAGCCACGCCCTTGACACCGTGGTGCTTGCAGAGGTGTGTGGCGGCGTCAAGGAGGTCGTCCTCGTTCCCGCCCGTGCAGCGGCTATGCTCTCGACCATCGAGGTGGTGCCCAGCAACACCAACCTTGGCATGATCTCAACCTGTTCGACGAAATGGTGGAACGGCACCATTGACACTAGTACACCTGCTGCAGTGGACGCCGTCACTGAGGAGCCCTCCCTCATCTCCCTTTGTGCGACTGTTACGTCGTTGGCCATCAATGTTGTCCCTGGTGACAACGGCAAGGAGGCGCCCACCACCTATTTGATGGAAGTCCTGAACCTCACTCTGAACGGCGCAACTCCAGCTCTGGTGCACATCGTCACTGAGAAGCACGTCATCGACTCTGTGTACGCTGCTGCTAAATCCACAACCTGTTCAACCCTTGCCAGCTACATCAGCACCAACACATCCACCAGTGGGGATCAAGGTATTGTGCGACCAGCACCTTGGCCTTACTTCAGCAAGTATATTGTCCACTCTTGGAACATGGAGTTGTTGTGGATTTGGAAGCCACCCTGGACTTATTTATCTCGGCAAATTATCAAATATGTGCCTGCTAGTGCACTTATGAAGTCCCTGAAAGATAGAATATATATTCAGAGCAGTGGAGATGTAGTGGTGATATTCCCTTGTCTGGCAAGGTTACTGGAGAGGATAATGGGTTTATTCAGGGAATTGCTTGTGCTGATTCTGAGGACATCACCGATTGTTATGCATGTTCTGGACTATGAGTTTAAGGGGATTATATTTGAAAGGTTCATGTTCAGGAGCATGATAGTTGCACAAGCCATGATAGCAGTACAGAAACTTTATGTTTGGATGCCCCTGGTTTTGGAGCCATTTATGATAGCAGCTAGGCCAACAACCTCGAGTCACATTGATCAAATATTGCAACCTTCTATGGCGATCTGGTTCAGTTATTGGGTATCCCACTCTACTGGCAGTGGTGAGGTGATTCTCTATCAGAAACAACTTGTGAAGATCGTGACATTGTTTGGGTATGCTGATGGTAGTTTGGAAATTATGGCCTGGGCATTTGTTATGATGCACAATAGTTGCAGAACACAACCCAATGCCCACAACATTTGCAAGACAAGTGCAGACATGACTGCAGATCAATTATATGCTTATCATGTCATTGTTATGGTTGTAAGTTATGAGTGGCAAGCTGCAGGGGACTCAAGCTTTAAGGGACTCTTGTTTTGGGGGCCAATTCATTTTATTATCAGATTCTGGTGGTACCAACCTGCAGTTTTCAGTGGGACAAATGCAACAATCAGAGTCAACCTGTGTGGGGCTTGGGTATCTGATATTAGCATCTCAACTGCTAACTGTAAACGAATGCAAGATGCTTGCTCAAATTACCGAAGGGATTATGCATGTGTCATGGCATCCTAGATATGTCCTGCTAACTACACTTGATTCTTCATCGAGGTGGATAGTTGAGCACAGAGTCTGGCTAGGTGCTCTACGAGAAGCAACCGACGCTCCAGAAGCTCGAAGCAACAATCATTCGGTGGAAAAAGTTGAGGTACTACTTGTTGTCAAGACTCTCACAGTGCCATGGAAATCATGTGACTCTAATATCCGGCTAAGGACTTACTTCATCGGCTTGGGGTCAAGCCGAATTCAAGGGGAGGAGAATGCCACGGACTGGACCTCTACTGGGCTGGGCCTAGGCCAGGTGGTCTCATGGGCCATCACAGTGCTACAAAAGGGAGGAGATCAGGCAACGAAGAGAAGGGAACCAGAACCACGAACACTCGTCTTCCTCCTCCGGCTTCGGCCTCCTCTGTACCTCTAGCTAGTTCCTGCTATCTATCTCTAAACTCCTGCTCTTCCCAGTCTAGATTCCCTTCTATTCTCCCTGTATTACCCTATTTGTACCTTGAACCTATCGTTACTAGTGCTAATATCATACGGGATCAAGGAGGATCGTTACATCTTTCTTCTACCTGTAGTCTTCACCAGCCCTGAATTTCATTCTTGCTCACGTGCCCACCACCCACCCACCCCATACCACGTTCACAGGCACTGCCCCGTCCCCCGCTCAGTCCGCCTCCCCGTCACGAAGCTCCGGCAGCTCAAACTCGAAGAAAATAAAGAAAATCAGATGTGGAAAGAAAACCTAAAGGAACGCACCATAGCGAAGGCCTGGACAGGACGGATGCGGCGCGGCTTGCTGGATCCACCCTTCGACCTTTCCAAAGGCTGATGCTTTGGACGTGCCTTCTACGGATAACACGCGGCGGCGGCGGCGGCGGCGGTAGGGAAGAAGCGGTGGGCTGAAGAAGGAAGGCGGCTTGCTATGTCAGGGAGATTTCAGTTCTTGCCCCGAAATACGGACCTTTCGGGTGGTGTCCCTCAATCCGGTGGACTTCCATTCGGAGCCCCTGAATACGTTTTTTCTTTCCGAATGAGGCCGTCCCTCCTGCGGACTGCGCTGCGCCAGACAGTTTTGGCACTCACAAAAACTAATTTGAGGCTCCATAGTTCAACTATTAAAACATCTTTAAAAATTTCCTAAAAATTGATTTTAAAAGAGTATTTTTAGTAATAACAGACTAAAAATTGTGAGAGGTAAGTTTTTTTCATCAGTTCTCCCTAAAAATATATTACGGAAATTTTTAATTGGACCACATCACCCTCTAAAGTCACAACAACATTATTTCTCTTAGAAATATAAAGATTTGGGTCATCAACTTTTCCCTTGTTTTATCTACAAGTGAAATGAATTTAAGGAAATAATAATTCTATTAGTTATTATAGGGATTGTTGAAGATCATTTTTTTCTAAATTAAACCCCATTAAAATGATTTAAGAGAGTTTATAGGACTCCCTTAAAGATACTCTTAGATGCTTAATAAAAAATAAACACAATAAAATTTGAGCCTTCTAGTTTAGTTAAATGCTAAAAGATCTAACGATCTCCCAACTTCTTTATAGTTGGATTAGACAATGCTTTTTAGATACATTTTGACTGCTGATCAATGCGCACTGGTAAACAATTGTAAGCTAATCTCTGTCTAATTCGTTTAGCTCTGGGCATTTCATTCACTGATGAGAAGAAAAAAAAAAGCAATGCAAAAGCGTATACTAAGATTGGCATTGATAAAACAATTGATAGACTGGGGAGAGATTGCTTATGTGCTTACATTAATTTGACGTAAATGCCTCTAGTGTGCCAGCAATATAACAGTACACGACCAAGATACACGAACAGCAATACTAGTTAATACATTACACAAGAACATCTTCAAGCCAAGCTTAACTACAAGTTCGCAAAAGACAGAGACAACGATTCTGTAGTGTAGAACAGACTACTTGCACAGATGGATTTCTCCAAAACGGTATTTATATTGACAGCCGCTGGCTAGAACTCTATGTTCATATTCCTCAAAGTGAGGCTCTCGCTGCGGCAGTGGCCACCTGTAATTCATTCAGTAGTTCAACCACAACAGAATATTATCAATAATTTTTACTATATACCATGAAGATAGTATCAGCATACCGGTTCATACGAACAGCATCATCTCCATAAGTACAGTCAGGGGTGCGATTCCGGTTAGAAGAACTGTGAAATTTAGCACCAGTTCTATCAAAATACAGAAGAATACTGAAACCTATGCTCTGACATAACTGCTAAAATCTTACAGCAAAGTAATCGGGACTTGAATACTTCACTCACAAGCACTTAAATACACAAAGGGAAATCTGGGCATACCATTTTTCCTTGAAACCTTCCAGGATACGAAGGATATCATCATGAAGCAATGCAGGAGTGCCCATTTTTGGATCATAGAAGTTCATGCCAATAAAATTTCCATCAATGTCAACAAGGGGCCCTCCAATCCCAGCCTAATCACATAACATTGAGAAGTTGTCATTTGTAGTACCAAATCGAGGTAAACTATCCTGATGGAAGAAGCAAAATATATCAACAGCAATACCTTCGTGATTTTACATGTAGAATACTGAAGAATTTTACAATCAAGTGAGCCCGACCACCCAACCAATTTCCCCCTTGAAGCCATTAAATCACCTGATTTAAAGCACCGCCCTACAGCTACTAACTTCAAAGACTTTTTCTCGTGTTTAAGGATTACAGGAGAGGAAGCAAAGTGATTCTTGATACAGACTAAAGCAACATTATAATGTAAATTATAATGCATTAATTTCCCCCCAGTGCGTTTCCCTTTTGGAAGTAACACTTCAATCTGCAAATGATACAATGAAACTCAAGCAATATCTTGGAAGGAACAAGGATAAAACAATAATTAAGAGGACCAACCCTCAAGCCATCAAAAATCTTGCTTTCAACAGCAGAAGGATCAGAATTTCTGACTAAGGTTGCAGATGTCAGAATAGTTGAAACATTTTTATCTTGGCATTCATCCCAGTCAATAAAAAATCCTGTGCATGCAAAGAACCTTGTATTTCCTGCAAACAATGATTTTGATCATTAACTAGAGATAAACAAATATGAAATAACAAAAACCACACCATTGTAAAATCACCATTGAATGAAGCAAGGGAGACAACATTTCGAGATATTCTACGAGAAACCCTTTTATGAAATTGACTCCAGACACCTTTAGGATATATGTCACCAAAATAATCTTCAAAAGAATTAGACAAAGTCACACCACCTGGTTTTAAAAGGTACAATGATTGTTGTGGAACAACAGAAACAACTCTGCGAAAGGATCAATTCAGAATAGTCATTAAATGTACAAAGCATTGACTCACTCGTTGAGGGCCTGGGATAACGCAATGCTAGATATGCTGTATCTCGAGGTGCTGGTAAAAGAAGGTTTTGTTAGCATTAGATATGATAAGAATGGTAAACATAGTAAGTCCAATTCACATAAAATTCTGTACATCATGATCAGCATGTAAGAAAAAAAACATTATAACAACCTGTGTAACAAATTATTACTAGTGATTGTGCTTGAACATGCCCACGGATGTCTCTGCTTTATAAAGACAGTGATGGTTTAGGTGATTTCTGTTCATTAGAAGTGTTTGAGCCCAAACATACCCCACAAACATCTCTACACCTTAAAAAGGAGCAAGTGATGGTTCTCATGTGCTCTGTGCCTGCAAATCAGGCCTTTGATTTACATGAACAAGTGTGTATAGTATTTTACTTCAACAAAAAACAACAGTAACTCCAGCAGCAGAGGGGTCAAAGACCAATGCACCTTAACCGTTCTTATTGCAAGTATTTTAATGCTACATCAGTTTACTAGTGCCCATAAACTAGCATGCGTTCGGTACTGTTCAATACTTGATCAAGGGGCCAACAACGAGACGGTCCTTAACTGACAAGGCAGGGCTACCGCAGTCAACATCCATTTGTTGCCGCAAACCTAAACATGCATCATCCCTGCCCGGTCACAATATCATAAGTAAACTCATTTCCATTAGTTCAACTTTAGTGATCAAGTTCATTTCTTTAGCACGAATAATAAAACTATCGTCATTATTCAATAACTAAGCCTAGCAACACAGTACCAAATCCTACCAAGACTCCTATAACAGTACATAGGTCATTTCGGCAGCATGCAAAGTGGATTTCCAACCAACTCCTATTAACCTAATGCAACAATCAACCATAGACACTAGCATTGATGTATTAAAACTAGCAAAACTTTATAAATCGAGCGAATGCAAACCGTTGCTTGCCTGGATCAACACAAGTGTTAGCAACTAAAGATTCTTGCTCCTGGAAATTAGTGTCCTTCTGAAAATCCGGCTCTTGCTCCTGGGTATCGTTACCTATATATGAGCAATGTGTTAACGGTATTGAAATAACACCGTGCTATGCCATGATATGATAAATGCAAAATGCAGTAATGTTAATGTGGTAATAACCTTATTAATATGTTCTCGAAGACATATGCTTCAGAGAAGTAAGTTTATTTGTTCAGATTTTATGTGTAGATGTTCTTAAGGCATTTAAAAAGGGTTAATATAGTCATGAATGCAAATAATTCTTTTAATACAGTAAATATGTGGTTCTGGACATGAGTGATTTATTATGAACAGAGGCATGCATACGTGTTACAGATGCAAATTGTTTTACAACAAACACCAAATGAGCTAGACATGGTCTCACGTGCTCTATTCACCTGCACATCAGATCTTCAAATTGCATAGATAAGTGTCTGTAGTATTTTAATTTAACAAACAACAGCACGATTTGCATGTAACACATGCAACCTTTTATATTACAGCAATACAAATAATTACTCTAATATAGAAAACAGTTGTTGCAACCAGTGTTACACATGCGAATTTTTATATTATAGTAAATTTAATTTCCAAAATAAGAACCTGTGGCATACTGGTATATTATTTGAGTTTAATTGCTACAAGTGTGCACAATTAGTAGTGCAATAATGTTAACCTGTAGAGCTAACACTGAGATACTGCTGTAAACTGCTGAACCAACTAATAATTGTCATAGAAGTGCAATTAAAAAAATCAGAGGACCTTACAGAAAATGATGAATTGGACAAAAAACAATATCTAACAACTGAAATGGTTGTGTACTCACCTTCAGGATGGGAACACAGATTTTTTTCTGCCACCCTATGGAAGATCACCATCAGTACTAACCCAAAATTAAAATGCCAGCATATATTAATATGATAAAACGAACATGAGTAGACAGATGTAAATATTTGAAGATAACAAGAATAGCTGATCAAACGTATACAAAATATCAAGACTGAGAGGATTATAGTCCCTTCAAATGCATATATTTTAGTCCACATGATAAAAAAAATCATATATGACTAATCTACAACAGAGGGTCACTGTGACATATGCCAATAGCACAGCTGGCATAAGGGTGCTTTTGGTAAACCAAAGAATCAAGTAAGCATTAAAGCTGCAATAAGAAATGAGAAAAAAAAGGCTAAACAATGAATAATATTGAAAATCCGGTAAACTTCATAAGCCATTTGACATATGAAACAGATTACCTGATAAATGCAGTAATGGTGACAGTGGGATCTGAGAGAGTAATCAATATCAGAAAATAATGTCAATACATTACCTCATAGGCTTTAGGTCCTTTACACAGTCCAGAAATACAGTTCTTTGTTGAGATGTCCGAAAATGCTCCAATCGTTCAATAATTAAACTCACTGGCACAAATAAAGATATTCCTGTTCTTGAAAAGAGATTCATGCCAATAAGGTTTCCATGAAAATCAAAAAGTGGTCCCCCTTCCAAAGCCTAAGCAGAAAATGTATCAGGGCAATAACACAATATGGAACTTATCAACAAAAATAAATAAATATGGAACTTGACACCATTGACTATATTGTACAACACTAAACAGCAGTGTAGAACATATATATATACTAGAAATATACAGTTTCATCAAAGCACACAAATCTACAAAATGTGGATCCTAACTGAAAAACCAAATATGGAACTTGCCACCATTGACTATATTGAGCATAACCAAACAGCATTGTAAAACATACATATTTAGAAATATATAGTTTCATCACAGCACACAAATCTACAAGATGTGGATCCTAACTCAAATGTTTAGAAGTAACAAAAGTCTAACGTTGTGCAGTGCCGTCAATTGCAACAACGAAAAGGGAACATAGGAATTACATGGGAATAACATTACTTTCTTTGGAGCCTGTACATAAAGTGATAGAAACAGATGAAACTACTCATATTGTAATGCGAGTACCTCAAGCAATTTACATGTAGAGAACATAAGACATTCACTATCTTCAGATCTGCTTGGATTGGAAGTAAGATTCCCACTTGTTGCCATCAATTTGCCATAGGTGTCACGCCCTGCAGCTACTACATTACAACCAAGCACAAATTTCAGTGCCCGACTGAGAAATACTTCATTAACATCAAGGAAGGACGTGACTTTGACAATGGCAATTTCATAATCCAAATCATATTTATCCAGAAACCCTATGACGACATTTCCTTCATGAAGCACTTCAATCTAAGCAAACAAACAACATAGAATTATCAATAGTATCCCATGTAAACAAGCAGCATCAGTAAATGAAGTAAAGCAGGACCAACCTTCAAGCTATCATGGTATTTTGCTTCATTATGTAAAGCTCTAACCAAACTTGCTGAAGTCAGAAAATTTGAAACATCTGCCTGACAGTGTATAGCTATGCCAGAGGATGCAAAGAGCACTTTGTGTCCTGCACAATATCTTAATATAAATCATCTGACTCACAACACCTGAACAAATATATACTGGCAAGCACAATAGCACAATTACCATCAGACAAAGCAATAGAGACAACACTTTTAGTCAGAACTGAAGCAGCTTGGTCACTCAATTCACTCCAGACACCTTGTTGAGAGTCCTGATACGTCACAACTGTGAGTGGCCAAATAAAGATGTAAGAAACATGCAAAAAGAAAATTATAGAAACAAACATCACAAAAGCTAAAAGGTAAATTCTATAGGACGGCAATTCGTCCGGCGATGTTATACGGTGCTGAGTGCTGGCCTACGAAAAGACGACATGTTCAACAACTAAGTGTAGCAGAGATGCGTATGTTGCGTTGGTTTTGCGGGCATACAAGAAGAGACCGAATACGGAATGAAGATATCCGGGACAGGATAGGAGTGGCACCTATCGAGGAGAAATTGGTTCAACATCGGTTGAGATGGTTGGGACATGTCCAACGGAGACCTCCGGAGGCGCCGGTACGTAGTGGGGTTCTAAAGAGAGATGCTAATGTTAAGAGAGGTAGAGGCCGACCTAACTTGACTTGGGACGAGTCGGTTAAGAGAGACCTGAAGGCGTGGGATATCCCTAAGGAGCTAGCTATGGATAGGAGTGCTTGGAGACTAGCAATAGACGTGCCGGAACCGTGATTACTCGTTTTTGGCTTTTGTTTCTTTGTCTCTTCTTTTTTGGGTTCCCATGGGTTTCATCTCTAGCCTACCCCAACTTGCTTGGGATAAAAAGGCTTTGTTGTTGTTGTTGTTGTTGTTGTAAACATCACAACAGTTGAGTGCTCAAATAGAGATGTAGAAGTATGCCAGAAGAAAAGGAGAGGAAGAACCAGCAAACCTGACTCTGGTGTCTCTCCTGCACCATAGCAAGTCCTTTTATTCTGATTTGAGCTTCTTCTGCCATCCCCACCACCACCCCTTTTCTTCAGAGGCATGTTTGGAATGCTGAAGCAAAATCAAAGAAGGATGAATGTGAGTTGTAAACTGTTACATAACGCTGCAGAACCATCTACAGAACATTACTAGTAAAACGGTCAGTGATGCAAGTTTTATATCAATGCTGATATTTCTTGATCAATACAAAAAAAAGAAAGTGGTCACCAGCTTGCTGATAATGGGCAAGAGCCTCAAGGCCAATGGTTATGTAAACTGTTACATAAGCTCACAAGAATCTACATTGTTTAGTTACTACTAATCTCTTGTTTGTTAGTATAAGGAAAATTAGCATAAGGCAATTCGCCCGCCCCTTACTTTGCATCATGCTCCGCCACAGTTGCTGATCGTTGGTTTCTAACTTATCAAAATAATATCAATGTCCAGTATGTATTGTAATGTAAAATATATATAGCACCCAAGGTTAGTATAGTAACATATACAGATTTTAGTTCTCGGAAAACAAGACCACATAATAATTTCATACGGAATTGAAACATTGAAATGTTCAAAAACTTTGGGCAAAGACCCAACCAACAACAACAGAAGAAATAAGTAACCACGTGGAGACATGAATCCAGTTCAAATATGAGATCAACCTTATCTCAAACATATCAAGAGAAATCATCAAAATTTTCAGATACCAAACCCCCCAAACAAAAAGAAACGTTTTCCAACTAATTCAATGCTTGATGCAACCCAAACGAACCAAAAACCTAGAAA
This sequence comes from Eleusine coracana subsp. coracana, assembly GCA_032690845.1. Lineage (NCBI taxonomy): Eukaryota > Viridiplantae > Streptophyta > Magnoliopsida > Poales > Poaceae > Eleusine > Eleusine coracana. The sequence goes on along the minus strand of CM064427.1, from coordinate 49,667,088 downwards.
ACGAGTCCTAATAGTGGGTCAAAATTGTATCGAGAGGTCGAGGAGATGCAGACCTTGACGTGGCAGGTGCGTGACCTCGATTCACAAAGATTTGATTAAAATACATGAAATCAAACTCTATAATGCAAAAACACCATCCGGAAATCCAACAAACTACAATCGATCAGCATATTCGAACCGCTAGAGGCCACGAACAAACTAATCCAACTAAACGAGCTCTTAACCTAATGTCGATTTCGATCGAAGAGGGGCTGACACATTTGGCGGCGGCTGCGTTACCTCGATTCACGAAGAACCAATACACGTACAATCATACTCTAAAATGCAAATCAGCTACCAAAAGCTGAATATCTCGAAGCGGTCGAGCGAAATCACCAGATCTCCACACGAAAAGCCCTGGTTCGATTCCAATCACTAGAGAAGAAAACTGACGAATCAACAATCCGACTAAACGAGGAGACAACCGAATTACACGGTGACCAAAGGTGGAAGGGGATCTTACATGTTTATTCCACGGCGGCGCGCAGCGTCGAGCTGTGACTTGTGCGATGGGGAAAGTGAAAAAGAAGAAACCGGCTAGGGCTCAAAGTAAGACGAGCAACCTCACGCTATCTTTAATAACTATCTCTAACGCCTGACAGAAATCTAAATTGCTATCTTTAATAACTATCTCTAACGCCTGACAGAAATCTAAATTAGGTCTAAACCGTAAAATTCATGTCTCCAACAGAAGATTTATTTATGAGATTTATTTTGAGCTCTGCCAAGCGATTTGGAGCACCGCTTTCACGATCCAAATATCCAGGGTAATAGAGTAGCCCACACCAAGCTCCTCCATGTTAAGCTACCTCCTCACCGAGCTCCTCCCTGCTGGCCGCCGCCGCTTCCAACGCGCCCGCTCGCACCTCCTTCTCCGCCGTCGATCGGCCCACTCAAGCTCCTTCTCCTCCGCCCACTGCGCTCGAGCTCCTCCGTCGTCGCCCGCACGAGCTCCACCCGATCCGTCCAAGATCCGGGCCTCCCGAGATCACAGGATGACACTGTTGCTCCATCCAGTGACCTTCGTATGCGACCTGCTTCTGCCGTCACTTGGATGCATTTTGGACCTTTCGTTGGAGATGAAGGTTTTTGGGTAATGTTCTTCAATCAATGTAGCATCCTATTTTGGGTTTTGAGTTTCCTTCACTACTAGAGGTATCCTCACGCGAGCAAATAGGTCATGCAAACTAAAACAGTACATACACGTCACGAAATAAGTTTAGATGTCTAAGTAGAATTATAGACCTCGATAGTCTGTTAATATGGTTTTTAAAAACTAATAAAAACCAAAAATGATTATTTACTATATTTGGGAATTTTCTGGAAATGTTTCTACAAAGGAAAAGGGCTTAAATAGATTCATGTGTACACTAGGCACTAGCGGTGCACCTAGCATTCTATGCTGTGACAGGTGGGCCTGGTAGCCAGTGGGCTCGGGTGCACGAATGCGGCTTGCCGAGTTGCCGTGTACCTCCCAAACGCCGAAACCCTAGCGGCCCAATCGGCCCAAACGCCGCATACCAACAAAGCAGCGAACCCTGTCTGTTCCCTAGCCGCCTCTGTTCTGAACACGACGACGGCTGCTAGTCACCGAGGTCGGCGCCGGCACCGGCACCTACCACTCTACCCTCTCCACCACTTGTCATGGTAACATATTCTTCCGTATCACCGTTATTTTAGCGAGTTCCACACAGGATTGGGGTTTTGCTGGCCGCATTTTGAGGTTCGGTGTGCTTTTGGGGTTTAGAGGGACAGCGGGTCAGGTGCCCGGAGCGGCGGCGCTTGTTTTGCGGTAATGCGGCGCGGCGCCGCGTTGTGCAGTGCACGGCGGGGGCCGACGCAGCTTGAATGTTTTCTTTTCCTTTTGATGTTATTTGGTTTGATTTTACGGAGAAAAATTCAGGATTGAACCCCAAACTTGCAAGCCTCTCTGAATTTGGCTGCCAATTCACACGCCTTTAATTGTAGCGAATTCTTTTATTCCATTCCACTGTTAATAATTGTGGAATGTTTTGTCAATTTTTTCCTTTCTTTACCTCTTCTCCCCACTTTGTCCTTTCGTTCCAGCTTTAGTATGGTTGTTCTGTGAGTCTATGCCCACGGTGCAGCCAGCATTGCAGACGGGAACCACAGCTCCGGTGACCAGTTGATAGTGAAATGCTGCACCGTTAGTGACCATGAGCTGGAAGAATTCACATTAGTGGTGTTAGTGGTTTTAGTTTCTGATAAGCCTACCCCAACTTGCTTGGGATAAAAAGGCTTTGTTGTTGTTGTTGTTGTTGGTTTTAGTTTCTGATATTCGTGTGAATTGAACTTTTAACTTTTTGAAATGTCTTGTTTAGTGATGAGGGATGGCAACGATTGGCTATTTGCACATTGTGGTGAATAGTGTTAATGGAATAATTTAGTTTTAGTTTGCTAGTGGGCTGATTTCTTTGTTGTGTGCATTAAATTTCTTTCTTTTATGTTTCTGATTAAATAGCTAGTTATCTGTTGAAAATGAAGAATATATTTTATAGTTAAATACCACTATATATATCTTTTTGTAACCCATTTTTGTTTTTATGATGTGCACAGATTCAGAGTCAGGTTTGTCGTGTCCGTGAGGGGCAGGCTCTTCCTTGCCTAGTACGTGTTGAGGATGTTAATTCGAATGACCATTATGCAGGGAGTGTGATACTGAAAACCACTCGGAACACTTATGTCCTAACCCAGTCAAGGCCTAACCAATTGGATACCGGGTTTCAGGTTCATTTCTCTGATGACTCAGTAGTAGATGCTGAACGTCTGGCATTTGATGAGCAATTTGCAGTTCTTTCTGTGGGAATGGAGCATGAACAGTGCACAGAAATCATGCTTGAAGACCCAGCCAACCCATCAGATGCTCTTATCTTTCTCCCCTCGAACCCAAATGACATGAATATGGTTTCGAAGATTCAGGGCTTCAAATGTTTCATACCACTCACATCATGGCCAGCATCAAATGATGTCAGTCCAGGACATGTGATTCAAGATTCTGATGTGCACTTTCTCACAACATGCTTCGAGGGTGATACCAAAATGATGAAGGCAGTACCTATCTTCACCAAGGATGGCAGCTCCACAGAAGCCTTTGGAGTGATCATAGGTGACTGCTCTAGTGGTACTGGTATTGATGGAGCTCCTCAGAAGATCTGCCTGAAAGGCAGTAGCGTTGAAGAGAGGTTAAGGAGGATGCTCAATACTCATAATTGGAGGGTAATTACTTTTCTATTCTAGCATATAAAAATAAAAAATAAAATCCACTGCATCAATATTCACTCATCAAATGTGCTTGCAGGGTAAACTATCAACAATGGGCATAAAAAAAAAAGAGAAAAAGGTATTTTCTTTGCCGAATAGCTAATTTATTCTGGACAAAAAAGCAAATTAATTTAAACTTATGTCGGTGCTAAAACGCCATAGAGAGGCAGTCAGAATCCCCATAGAAACTCTTTTTCACTGATACAGATGTGCACACCTTCACAAATGCCAAAACAGGGCAACTTTTTGCCATTAATGATGCAAATGCAAGGCCGGGGCAAACAATTGGTGTGTAGTAGTGCTGTGGACTAGGACTTGGAACTTTCCAGACAGGAACATGTTGGTTGTTAGTAATGTTTAGCCAAAGTTAAATACCAAATTCGAGATAAGATTGATTAGTTTTGTTTGCCAGGGGCTTGGGTTGAACTTCTCGCTGCAACATTATTTTGACAGTACTCTTTAACAGGACAAGGCAATGCGTGATGGCTGGTGCTGTTGGACTGCGACTCCACCGATCTGTGCGTTTTAGGAGAACCCGTGTGGACCCTAGAAGGAAGGTCAAGAGGCGCAGAACAGCCTGAGTGACGACCATGATCAAAATCGGACCCAGCCATGGTCGCTTAAGTTGCACAGGTGGTAGACATAGACCTTAGTTACATTGGTGAAACATTTCGTTAACCTTCTTCAAAGAAAGGCCTGACAGAAGAACATGCAACACTGATTACAAAGAACTTCTGACTTTGTCATTAAAAAATGGTACCAAACCCTTTTGAACTTCTCACTAAACCATGTTGCCTGTCAGAAGAACATGCAACACTGATTACAATGAACTTCTGACTTTGTCATTACCTTTTGTTTACCTCGAACATGTCTATACCTCTTCTTGTGAAGGAACTTCTATAAAACATATCAGTGCGAACATGGCCCTGACTGCTTTGGAGTTTTGTGTACCCCTTCAGATCATAGGCTTGTCTGTTATCATGGAACATCTATCATCATCTTCAGAAAGAAAAGGACTGTTAGGCTTCCATACACTCAGTTCAACGGCCCAGATTATGTTTTGTGTATTGTGTGATGCATTGTATGATACCTTCTGAAATGCAAAAGGTTGTCTGCTTTGGGCTTTTTTACCATTTTGTTTGTTTGTAATTTCAACTGATACTGACAGGAGTTGATATACAGAAGTGATGAAACCAGATGTCTGAAGCGTTAGTTATGCATCCAATTTGGAGACTTAAACTATGCAGCTAGTAATGGTCATAATTTTGACAAAATATCGTAGTGTCAAAATTGGCGGTTGTGAGCACCACCATTTTTTGTTGTCATTTCACCTGATACATGTTGAGCACTATAAAATTGTCAAAATTTACCCGTACGCATTGAACCCTGAGACTTTTGTGCAAGTGATTGGTGTTGCTATAAGGCTAGTACTAGTTATTTTGGTCACAATTCTGACCAAATATCATATTTTCTGTGACACGTCAACTTTCTGCAAGTGATGGACATGCCTTTGCCCAATGATCGCTAACTAGTAACTGTGGCCATTTACAAAAGCGGAACTCATGGTGCTACCATGACAATTCACTGCAAAGTGCTAATGCGAATGCTTATGATCATGACCACTATGTCTGGACCCTACCGATATGTGAGATTTTGTTGATACTTCAGACACTCTTGCATAAATCCTTGACCCCCTGGAGAACTTTTTTTTAGAGTGGTAGGTTAAAGGCTGGCCTGAATGGATTTTTATTGATGCAAGAGGGAGGTTACAACCACAAAATTGTGAAACAAAGGGGAGAGGAGTACAGCTCCAGGCAAAGCTACATTAAACAATCTATAATTCCACTCGCCCAATTCAATCGCAGTAGCAGGGTCATTGGCTCTGTAAACTCAAAGCACTACATCAGAAGCAGCTATATGGGCAACCTGCATGAACAGGATGAAAGTGGCTAAGGCTTAAAATTTAGAATCAATGGCCACTAAAGAAATTTGAAACATTTATGTTGTGGTTACAAGTCCAGAACAAACTCGTATCGGGCGAGTCAAAGGTCAAACAAGCCGGAGGCTCCCTTCGGCCAAGCTAGAGTGGGAAAGAACACCAAGCATCGAAGGGAGAGTGTTAGCTCCCTTCGGCTAACTAACTCTTTGGAATTATCTGGTCAGAATAGTACAGGTAGGTTCTGATGCCAGGCATCTCTCCCGTTACTCAGAGGTGCAGGTGAGCATTTATAGATCTATGCTCACCTACCCTCCGGGTGTATTTACAGGTTTGTCCCGGCCCTTACATTACACAGCTTACTATTTGACCTAAGGGTATTCTAGTACTTCAATCTTCATCCGGTACACGTCCCCGGCTGTCATTCTCTAACACCTACGCCCGGGGCCCGTCACGCCGTACGGCCTTCGGCCGTACCGGTCTTCGGCCGTACCGGTCTTCGGACTCCTGCTGGGCCGAAGGCCTTCTGGGCCGCCAGTCCAGCTAGGCCTTGTTTCTTGTTGTTGGGCTGCCTTCTGGGCTTGGGGAGACTAAGGGGTGGGCATTCCCCCAACAGTAGCCCCTTATGGGTGAGATCCGCCTTCGGCAGGACCAAAATCGTGATCATGCAACATAACCACCCCTAGTCCCCCCCCCCCTTTTCGGGCCTGCCCGGAGGCCATCTTTTCCTTCGGCTATCTGCAATTGGTACACGCAATCGTAATCGAAGGAGTTAGTGAATTGTTAAAAGCGAAGCATGCTACCGAAGGCAGCGTGTTATTTTGTCCCGAACCCGAACTGCCTTCGGGCTTCCGGCCCTTAGCCGCCGGACCGTGTGACATTCCTGAAGATGCAACAAACGTATTGTCATAAATGCAGTCCACGCGTCGTCCTGCTTATAAATGTGCCCAACGCAGTTACTCAGCGCGGTTCCCGAGTGAGCGCGCTGTCATAAATTCAACCTATGCACCACGCGTCGGCCATCGGATCGGCGGGCGCACGATCGGACGCGAGCAAACGTCGCGCACCGCGCGCTCCAGTGGCTATATAAGCCAGCCGCTCACCCCCTTCCGCTCTCACTTTCACTTTGATCTCGCGACCGCTCCGAGAATTCCCTGTGCTTCCGCCACCAGTCCCTTGGCTGCGTCCTATTCACCGCGCTCACGCTCGCACCGAAGGCTACTCGCCCCTGCTTCAATCGGCCACTCCAACCTCCGGCTAGCAATGGGCCCCCAGAAAGCTAAGCCCCCGAGTGGATCTGAGTCGAAGCGAGTTAACGATAAGAAAGTCGGGAGTCCTTATTTGGGGCCAAGCGTGGTCACCGAAGCGGTGCTAGATAGTTGGGCTGCCGAACCGAAGCTATGGTTCGAAAGGTCCCGCGCATCGGCTCCGAAGGAGGGTGAAACCGTACCCCAACCCCGACCGGGCACAATAGTTGTCTTCGAGCGATTTTTTGAAGCTGGGCTCCGGTTTCCCTGCTCCCGGTTCATCGGAGACGTCCTGGCCCTCTACGGGCTCGAGATACAACAGGTGCTGCCGAACAGCATCACCCGTTTGGCCTGCTTCGAATGGGCATTCCGAATGGAGGGCGTCGAGTTGCATGCTAGTGCTTTTGCTGCTACGCACCTGGCATCCCAGCGAGAGCATCCTTGCCCCGGAGACCCTACGATGTTGTCCAACTACCTTACAATCACTCTTCGGCCACGCCGCGAACGCGAGGTGCCTACAAAGGGGTCAAGGCAGCACTGGGGAAAGCAGATTACCTCCGGCTGGTTCTATTACAATGTGGGCCCCGAGAGCAATCTTCGCAGTCGAAATACCGAGATCATCTATACTCTGAAGCCCGTGATCCCGGAGAGTAGCAGTCTCACCACCCGGGTCAGGCTGTTGTCCCGACTCGCCAAGCGTTTGAGCATGCGGGATTTGGTGGAGGAATTCTACGCCACGGGCATCGATCCTCTCCGGGCCAACTGGCATGTACAGTTCATTACCTAGGACCCCGTGAGTGGCGTGTTGTGATTTGACCGGGAACGGCTCCCGAAGGTTAACTTCGCCGAGATAGAGCAACAAGCCAACCACTATCTCGGCCCTCTAATCGCCAAGGAGTGGGAACTGCTGGGACAGATGGGGCGTCGGAACCGAACCAATCGCATTGTGCAACTGCACAATGCGTATGCCATTCTGCCGCCACGGGAGCCGCACAACGCCAAGGTCGGCAGCCCAGGGGCAAAGCGAAGAAGGGTTCAGACAACCGGGAGGAGGAGGAAGAATCGGAGGAGGAAGGAGAAGAAGAGGCGGAGGAAGAAGAAGAGGAGGTGGAGGAAGAAGAAGCCGCCACCACCGTGCCCTAAAAGCGGGTGAAAGTGGTTATCAAGCACCCCGCGACCCGAAGGGGAAACACCGAGGGCGTGGCACCAGCACCGCGGCGTGTGAAGGAGGTGGCCAGACGCGCCCCGAGGATGAGGGGTAGTGTCCAACCGAACACGGGTAGCCCCTGCCAGGGAAAGCAAAAGAAGCGCTCTAGGACCACCGAAGGCGCATCTTTGCCCACGCCGAAGCCATCCAAGCGGCGACGCCTCCGCAAACAATACACGGAGTCCGTTGTGCGACCATCGACCCCAAGCGAAGTGGCGGCCGAAGAGGATACTGCCGCCATTGCTCAAGACCGGAGCCCGCCGGCGACCCCACTACCGAGTGCAGCAAATGTCGAAAACCTGCTGGATGTGCTGGTAGGCGCTGTTCCTGAGAGGTCTGGGGAGAGGCCGGAGAGAGGTTCTGTGGGCTTCGCATCACCCTTGCCATGGTCCCTCGGCATTCTGATGCCATCACTGGACTTCGACGCCGACAGCCCTTCGGGTGACACAGGTATCCGAGATCGCTAACCTACTCGTTGTGTTCTTGTGCACTGTGACCCAACGTTTTACTAATCCACTCTCTTGCCTTTGACAGAACAACATGGAGATGGCACTGAGGACGCCGCCGATCCTGAGCAGGCCGAGGGAACAATGGTTAGTGACCGCTCTGAGTCTGAATCTAGGAGCGAGGGCTCCGGATCAGCTAGCCAGGGCAACAGCTCGACCGAGGGTAGCAAGGCCTTCGGTGAAGAAGAAGAAGAAGAAGTGGAGGGGGAGGAGCGCCAAGTTGAGAACATTAGCAGTGATGAGGAAGAAGGCGAAGAGCTCCCATTGATGCCTACGCGGCAAAGGTTTCATGGGCGTCCTTCCTTCGGGTGTGCAACCGAGGGATGTCGGAGCGTCCCTTCGGGCCAGCGACTGCAGCGGTCGCCCCGAGGCCGCTACGGCACTAGGGTACGCGTTGCAAATGCTGGACCTCTGTGATAGCGAAAAAGCGCTCGAAGACATCGACGTGATGATTGCCCTCGACTACTTGGCTCGCTTAACCGCATAGGTATGTGACACCATAAGACTTATCGTTGACAGGCAAAAACATTATTGCCGCCTGCTAACCCGTTTTGTATTTGCGCAGACCGCGCTGCTATCCTGACACGTTGTGGCCAAGCTGTCGCCGGAGGCCGCTCTAGCGGAGCTGAAGAAGCAATTACCCGAAAGCCAGGCACACGCCCAGTCCTCGGCCAGTGACCTTAAAAAAGCCCAAGAGGCGCTTACTGAGGCGGAGAAGAAAATTCAACAGGTCACTGAGGAGGCAAAGAAAAATGCCGAAGAGGCGAAGAAAAGTGCCAAAGAGCTTGGAAAGCGGCTGGAGGGTCTGCGAAAGGACAACCAAGCGCTGGGGGCTGAAAATGTGGCCCTGCACAACGATAATCAGAAGCTGACCAAAGCTCTAGAATAGGCCTCCGTGTATATTGAAGAGTCTGAAACCATGAGCCGAGGCCTGTTTGGCTTAATATCGCAGCTGCGCCACTTCTTCGCCGGAATGGGACTCGCCTCCCGGGAGCCAGGGCATGCCGAAGGGGAAGGGATGAAAAGCATCAACTGGCTGAGCAAGGGCCTTGACCCCGCTAAGGATGGTCTTTGGTCCTACGGCACCATCTGCGCACGGATAGGCTGGATGGCAGCCTACTCGACGGTCGAATCGCTAGCCGCTCCACGGCGCTCGGAAATCCGCAAGGCTGCGCGCCAGCTACTATCCCAGTGCCAGGGGAACCATGTTGAATATGGCCAACTGCAAGAACAGCTCAGTCCTATTGGAAATGTCTTGGGGCGGGAGTTCTGGCAGCCCCTTGGCAACGATCTTGCCGAAGCGCTTGCTCGCGAGGCCGCTGCGTCTGTTCCTGCCACCGAGAACACCCCAGTTTCCGGTGGACAAAGGGAAACCGGAAAGCCACCTAGTGGTGCAGACGGCGCCACCACCGAAGCCCATGGCACTACAGGCCACGGACCGGCTCTACCGCTACTGCCACTGCTTCCGCTGCTCCGGGCTCCGGCACCGAAGGGCCCCACGACCCCGAGGCACCTTCCACAGCCGCTTCGGAGACCCAGGTGTGAGTTCACCCTTATCTAAGGCCACCGCACCTTCTAGGCTAGCCAGCATTCCGAGGGTTACGTTTTGTACTGCAACCGTAAGCGTCTAGCGCTCCGATTGCTTTTTCCTTGTAAATTAGGCGTCTTGTGGAATGAAAATCTGTTCGTTATTTACCTACATTGACCAATGTATAATTCCTAAGACTTTCCTTGCTATTTTTCGCTAGAACACATCTTTGGAGAATGCCTCCTCGCTCCCGCCGGATGCCACGATACTAGACATATCTCCTGTATCTATCAATGTACCGGGGGTTAGAGAAGCCCCTGGCGACTACTTGATACGTGGCGTACAATGGCGGCGTTGAAAGCGTAAACACCCCGAAGGGGGTTTTTACAGAATTCCTATCCTCCATTGATGAGGAGAACGAGCGCATAAAAGCGGCATGCTTGCGCGTGTCTCCGGAGGTGCTGCTTCGTTGACGCATGCGACGGGACGCCCGAAGGACAAGCGAGCCCTTGCAGCCGCTCCCCTTATTTTGCTGCCAGCGCCGAAGGCAGAGCCCATCAAGATTTCCAGCGGCAGCCCTAGCCTGACTCACGGCGATGCTTCATCCAGCAGTTCATCTAACCTAGATTTGGAGGCTCTTCGGCAAGCAGCGCAAACGCCCTTCGGCCGCTTACAGATTATCGCCGACTTGGAGAGATGTCGCCGGAGCATAGCGCAAGGCCATCGCCGGATACACGATTCTAGTACCGTACTGAACGAGTTGGCCGAGCAGCACCGCGAGCTATCCGAGATGTTAAGCGAGCTGAAGCGATTGCCTTGACGAGGCTTCAACTAATGTAGGGACCTTGGTCCCTTTGTCTTGCTGGGCCCTCGGGCCATTATGTGCTTAAAATGCCTTCGGGCTCTTGTAATCCTTACGCCTCTGAGCGAATTTTGTATTTCCCGGCCTTCGGCCATGTGTTGTATTTGATGAGATGGCGTGTCAACTAATATTGAAAATTTATGCTCAAATGTGCAAGGATAGCAAAAGATATATAGCATTTTCTATTTTAAGTGCCTCGTCAGGCCTTGGCAAACTTCGAACCATAGTTGTTCGGCATCGGGCCCGTGTCGCACCCGGCTTTCCGGGCTTGCCCTTCCGAAGCATCGGACCGTAGTTGTCCGGCACCAAACCGTAGTTTCTCGAGAAATGGCCGTAGTTGCCATTATAATATAAGATGCATCCCCCCCCAGGGATCGTTAGGCCGTAGTTGCCATCAACAAGGCGAAAATTAACTCAAACAACACCAACTTACCTTAACAGCTGCCCGAAGCTCTTACTTGCTTGCTTTAGTAACCTGTGAAACACTTAACCAACTGCGCACCCCCACTAGGCAATTAGAAGCACAAAACAGAGTAATCGGAACGCAGCCCGAAGGACTTCACGGGACGCAGCCCGGAACAACTTTGAGGACGCAGCCCGAACGGCTCCTCGGGACATATCCCGGAACAACTTTGATAACGCAGCCCGAACGGCTCCTCGGGACATATCCCGGAACGACTTCAAAAACGCAGCCCGAACGGCTCCTCGGGACATATTCCAGAATACACTAACTAGGGGAAGCATGGCACCAGAAACATACATGCTCGACTCCTACTTTGATACACCAAAACAGGTACGACAGCTATGAAAACAACCGGCTACGCTTCACACGTAGAAACACTTCAAAGCATCGGCATTGTAAGTGTGCTGCATTGGAGAGCCATCCAACGCCAACAGATGATAGGCCCCCGGCCTGTTAGATCGGTCTATGATGAAGGGACCCAACCACTTGCTACACAACTTGCCAACGCTGATTGGGTTAGGGTTGCGACGAAGGACCAGGTCACCTGGTGCGAACTCCTTTCAACGAACCTTGCGATTGTATGTCTTTTCGAATGATGCAATGTATTTGTGCAGATTAGCCACTGCTTGCATGCGTACTTCCTCCAGCATGTCTTTTGCAACATCATCTTCGCTAGCATGAGGCCTGAGTGAGCGCAAAGAACCGGCGCGTATCTCCTCGGGGGTGACTGCCTCGGCTCCATATAGTAACCGAAAGGGCGAGAAGCCCCTGGTCCTTGCAGCTGTTGTCCTGATAGACCAAAGGACATTCGGCAGCACCTCAACCCATTCACCCTTCGACAGACCCACCAACGAGCGAGAAATCCCGTGGAATAGCATACCATTCATCCGTTCCACAGCCCCATTAGCCCTCGGGTTAATGACAGAGATTTCACATTTCTTGACCCCCAAGCTGAGACAATATTCTTTGAACTCCAGCCCCTCGAACTGTTTGCCATTATCCACAGTCAGTTCCAACAGGACCCCAAAGCGACAGATCATATTCTTCCAGAAAAACTTTTGGGCGTTTCCCACTGTTATCTGCACCAACGATTCGACCTCCACCCATTTAGAGAAATATTCAATGGCTACCACAGCAAACCTATAGCCTCCGGGAGCCGTAGGCAGCGGCCCCACAATGTCCATCCCCTAGCGAGCAAGCGGCCAGATCGGCGGAATTGGCTGCAAGACCGTAGCAGGTAGGTGGGACTGACGGCCCATCCATTGACAACCAGCACAAACCCTCACTAGGTCTTCGGCATCCCTTACAGCAGTGGGCCAATAGAACCCCTGGCGAAATACCTTGGCCACCAACGCCCTCGGGGCCAAGTGTGACGAGCACAGACCCTCATGAATTTCCCGTAACAGCTTTTGCCCCTCCGGCCGGCTAAGACAACGAAGCAGAGGAGCGCAGACACCCCCCTTATATAAGATGTCATCAACAATAACATACCCCCGACAGCGATGTAATATCCTTTGCTTCTCCTATCTGTCATCAGAAACATATCGCCCTTCGAGACACGCCCAAATAGGTGCCCGCCAGTCCTCGGTCGTGATGGCCAAAACCTTGCGGTTTTTAGCTTTCAGAGCCGTTGCGGGTTTGCTCATGATCTCGTGAAGCACATCGGCGACGATCAGACGTTGTCCAGCTGCGGCCTTAGCCAGAGCATCTGCTTCCCCGTTCTCGGTACACCGAATATTACGCACTTCAAAGCCCAAGAAATACTTGTCCATTTCCCGAACCGCACCAATGTACCTAGCCATCTCCGGATTCTTTGCCTGATATCCCTTCGCTAGCTGAGCTGAGGCTAACTAAGAATCGCAATAAATAACCATCCTTCAGGCCCCTAGAGCTCGGGCCTGCCGAAGGCCTAACAATATGCCCTCATACTCCGCCGCATTGCTCGTTGTCTGGAAGGCCAACGAGGCCGAGAACCGCATGACCTGCCCTCCGGGTGATGTGATAACTGCAGCACAACCAGCCCCGGAGGCCCCCCAAGCACCATCAGTATACACTGTCCAAATCAGGTCTTCGGGAATGGCCTGAGCTATCTCTTCGGCTTCTCCGTGAGGCGTCTACTCAGCCACGAATTTTGCCAACACCCCTGATTTGATGGCCTTGTGAGCAACAAACGAAATGTTATATTGAGCCAATTCTGCTGCCCATTTCAGTACAGCACTGGAGGCCTTATCATTCGTCAAGACATCTCGGGGCGGGTACCTAGTGGGTATGGTGATAGCATGGTCATCGAAGTACTACCGCAACTTCCGGGAGGCCATAACCATAGCATATAACATTTTGTGTACCACAATATAATTGCAGCGCGACACTGTCAATGTTTCAGACACATAGTATACTGGCAATTGCTGTGCTGCATCGTCGCCCTTCGGCGCCTCATAAACCAATACTGCACTGACAGCCTTCGGCACTGCGGCGATGTATAGCAACAGAGGAGGCTTCGGAGGTGGTGGCTTGAGAGTGGTGAGCTCGACAAGATACTGCTTAAGTGCCTCAAATGTTGTTTGTTGCTCTTCGCCCCATGCGAATGCCCAAGGACCGCGAAGTGCTTCAAAGAAAGGTAAACTTTTTTCAGCCAGCCTGGAGATAAACCTGCTCATGGCCACAACACGACCAGTGAATTTTTGCAACTCCCTCGTAGAGGTCGGAGGCTGCATATCCATGATTGCCTTGATTTTGACTGGGTTCGGGTTAATTCCCTCCTTCGACACCAGATAACCTAAGAGCTTGCCTGAACGCACATCGAACATGCACTTCGCTGGATTCAGACGCATGCCGACACGCCGAAGGTTGACGAATGTTTCTGCCAAATCCGCCACATGATCCCCTTCCTCAACACTTCTGACAACAATGTCATCAATATAGGCTGCTACGTTACGGCCCATCTGCGTTCCCAGTGTGGCCTTGACAGTACGAGAAAAAGTTGCGCCGGCATTCTTCAAACCGAAGGGCATTCGGTTGTAACAATATGTGCCGCCGTGTATTTGGAAGGCTATCAGGGTCTGATCTTCGGTAGCCAACCAAACCTGATGGAATCCCGAGTAACCATCCTGAAAACTCATCAGGGCGCATCTTGTTGTGTCATCTACTAGCTGGTCTATGCGGGCCAACGGGAAGTCATCCTTCAGGCAATGCTTGTTGAGTGTTGTGAAATCAATACACATGCGCCACTGGCCATTCGGTTTTTTGACCAATACTGGGTTTGCTAGCTATGTTGTTCTGTCGATAGGCCGAACGATATTAGAGTCCAACAGCTTCTGTACTTCAGCTTTCAAAACATTGGCCTTTTCCTCCGTCCAAACTCTGATCCGCTGCTGAACCGGGCGTGCCTTCGGATCAACATCCAGCCGATGCTCAGCTATAGCCCTGTCAATACCGGGGAGGTCCTGCGGCGACCAAGCAAAGACATCCGAATTGTTTCTCAGACACTGCATCAGTTGTGTTTCTAGGACCCCCGACAACTCCTTGCCAATCAACACAGTTTCATCCGGCCGATCAGTACATAGAACCACTTCTTTGGTACCCTCAACTAGCGTGACTTTCGGCACCCATTTAGGCGCTGCCGGTGGCTCCACCGCAAGGCCCTTGCCTGAGTTGTCCTCAGCGATGACATGTATATGGTGTTGTCCTGGCGAAGTTCCAATTCCAACCTCCGGGCTTCGACCTGATCCCCATACACCGTGATAACGTCCTCTGGTCCAGGCATCTTCATGTACAGATAGCCATGATGAATTACTGCCAAGAACTTATTGATCACGCTTCGGCCCAACAAGGCATTGTAAGGATAGTTTATTTCCACGACATCGAAGCGCACATCCTTTATTCAATGCCCCCCTAGCCCGGAGAACGACACCTTAAGTCCAATGGTGCCTATTGCATGAATCGGCTCCCCTCCGAACCCTTGCAGCGGGACCGAGGACGCCTGCAAATTAGCTCTGTTGTAACCCATTTTCTCAATCGTGCTCCAAAGAATAACATCAGCTGAACTTCCACCATCAATCAAGACCTTGCGCACATCAAAGCCATTGATATTGGCTGCCATTACAAACGCATCATCATGCGGGAAAGCCATCTGCCTCAAATCAGCTGCAGAGAATGAAATGGGAATATCCATCCAGCGAGTAGCCCCTACCGGAGGGCATGCAACCACATGATTTACCTGCCGAACATGCTCCCGACGCTGCCTCTTAGAAGGAAACTCGTGTCCTGACCCTCCCGTAATGGCAAAGATTGTACCCCGGGAGGATCCGGAATTTGGTATGTGTTGCATAGGCTGCGCCCTTTCCAGGCGGTCCTCCGGCTTCAGCTGTGGCGGGGGCGGGAGCTGCTCTACCAGCGGGGCTGGAAGCGCGAGTTGAGCCGGAGGAGGAGGCAATGCTACCATTTGTGGTGGTGGGGCGGGGTGATGGTACTGTGGGCGTGGTGTTTGGTGAAAGTGGGATGGTGGTGGGTAAAAGGCAGCAGCATGCGTATATTGCGTGTGCAGCACCGGCCTAGTTTGCTCAGCCTCTCGCCGAACTCTTGCTACAACGCTTTAATATCCGGCAGTAATTCAAACTGTGCGCACATCCCGGGCCATGGAACGCGCAGAAGAAGAGCTGACCCGGCCGAGGCTGCCGAGGCCCCGGACGCGGAGTTGATTGAGAACCCCGGGGCGCCAACCCTGGGGGCCCCCTTGCTAAACACTGAAGACCTCTCGCCGAGTGAAACCTCGATCATGCATGCCCTGATTCGGACGCCAGCCTCCGGTATTCATGCCTTGCCCTCGTCCCATTATTCCTCCTGAATTCACCTTCCTACGCTCTTCTTCCTCGTCCTCTTCTACCCGGACCTGCCCCTCCAGGATGCTCAAGAGTTGATCCAGAGTCTGGGGTTGCTTCACCCTGATCGCACTTCTGGCCGCTCCTATCCTGAGCCCCTTAGCCACAGACTCGATTACCGTAGCTTCATGGATGTTAGAGACTTGGCACTTCAAATGTATGAACCTTCGAGTGTAATTAGCCAGCGTTTCACCTTCTCTTTGCACACATGCGACTAAATCCCGAGCGCCCATTGGCCTGGCATGATTTCCCCTGAAATGCACCAAGACGCCCTCCTTGAGCTATGCCCATGATCGAATGCTGCCCGGGGCTAGCTTAGCATACCACGTGCCTGCAATCCCCTCCAAGGCCAGTGGAAAGGCCTTGGCCTTTACTGCGTCGTTCCCTCCAGCAGACTCCACTGATGTTTCATATCTCATGAAGAATTCCTGGCATCGGAGGTCCCTGCAAACGTTGGCAGCTTGACCGAAGCCAACCTCGTCGGCCATTGTACTACCTGTAACTCAGCTGCCAAAGGAGAACTAGGATCCACTGGCTGCACCGGGTTAAGGCTTCCAGTTGAATGCACCTGTGCACCCTCCTCACGAAACTCCTCATACCTAGGGGCCTGATCTTCCGGACCCCCCCCCCCCCCCCCCGCCGGAGGACCTCCAACTGTCTGCCCAGCTGCTCTTGCCGCCTCCTGGCTGCCTCAATTCTCTGAGCGTAGTCAGCCTCCTGTTGTGCCAAGTTCCGTAAGGCCTGCGCACGTAACATTTGCTCTTCGGCCACTCTTCTCTGCCTCTCAACTTCCTGCTCCATCAACCTCACGTTTCCTCTTCCCGCAATGCATCTTCTTGCTGCTTCCTGATACGCTCCTCTGCCACACGACTCGCGTACTCTGCCTCTTATTGCGTGAGTTGCTCTTCAGCAGCTTCTCCCGTAGCTACATCTCCTTGCACGCCTACATTTACCTCGTCGGTCGCCTCTTCGGCAAACCCCTCCAACCCTTCCTGGATCGGGCGCCTTCCAGCCGCCGCAGACGTCTCTGCCCGGACAACTTCCACCGCCGCCCTATTTCGAGTTGTTGCCTCCTGCGACAGGCCCGAAGCGGCCGGTCTTTTGCCCCAGCTGTTGTGGTTACAAGTCCAGAACAAACTCGTATCGGACGAGTCGAAGGTCAAACGAGTCGGAGGCTCCCTTCGGTCAAGCTAGAGTGGGAAAGAACACCAAACGCCGAAGGGAGAGTGCTAGCTCCCTTCGGCTAACTAACTCTTTGGAATTATCTGGTTAGAATAGTACAGGTAGGTTCTGATGTCAGGCATCTCTCCCGTCACTCAGAGGTGCAGGTGAGCATTTATAGATCTATGGTCACTTATCCTCCGGGTGTGTTTACAGGTTTGCCCCGACCCTTACATTACACAGCTTACTATTTGACCTAAGGGTATTCTACTACTTTAATCTTCATCCGGTACACGCCCCCGGCTATCATTCTCTAACACCTGCGCCCAGGGCCCGCCACGCCGTATGGCTGAAGGCCGTACCGGTCTTCGGACTCCTACTGGGCTGGAGGTCTTCCGGGCCAAAGGTCTTCTGGGCCGCCAGTCCGGCTAGGCCTTGTTTCTTGTTGCTGGGCTGCCTTCTGGGCTTGGAGAGACTAAGGGGTGGGCATTCCCCCAACAATTTTAATAGTCAATAAGGAACAAGAAATTTTTTAATGGTCATTAAGGAATTTTCTCGACTATAATTTTTTAATGGTCATTAAGGAATTTTCTCGACAATACTTTTTTGATGGTCATTAAAGAATTTTCTCGACTATAAGTGGCTAAGGCTCTGTGGGACGAGTCTGGTAATGAGCACCCCCCCCCCCCCCCCAACATGAAACATTCGCCAGTCCTGAGTCCAGGTAGCAGGGAGGTTTACCTGAAATGCAGCAATAATAAGTAGTTTTCGCTCTCGTGATGCAACCGAGGTTGAGGCTGAGAGCGAGATGCAACCGAGGTTGAGGCTGAGAGCGAGATGTCGTTCCTACACCTGTCGTGCGAAGCGTAACAATCGACAAGATGCACGAGGTGGCCAAACAGGCCGTGCTAACTGGGTTGGCCTGAAGAATGATATTTTTAAAAGAAAGTTTTGGTTACTTCCCTTAACTACAGGGTTAGAGCGGTATGTGTCCCTTATTTATAAAACCGGGTATCTGACACCCTTAACTCTTGTATCCGGCTTATTTTGGCTCCTTGGCTAGTTTTAATAATAGTATTGACCGGGTCAATATCTAGCACGCCTCCCACACTAGCAGATATGTGGGACCCACCATTTTTCTTTTTTTTTTTTTTCTTTCCTCTCCTCCGCCTCTCCCTTTCTTCCCGACTCCTCCAGTGCCCGCACGCACCACCGCTTGGTCCCTGGACTCCTTCGCCTTCTTCCAGCGCCCGCGTTGGAGGTGGCAGCGTCCTTGTCGCTGGGCGGCCGCCGCCGCGGCAAAAGCGTCGTACACCTTGCGCTTGCCGCGGTGGAGCACGAGCAGCGAGCCGGGATTTAGGCGGCGCCCGCCGGCTGTCGCCTTACGAAACCACGACATGACTGTTTAAGGAAAAGCCATTACATAATCTTACACGAACACATCACATGAACTAGAAACATAATAAGCAGCTAGTACAATGTCCAAACTTAAATCGAACCCATGACACGACCGTTTAAGGAAAACCCATTACATAATTTTACACAAACACATCACACGAACTAGAAACATAATAAGCAGCTAGTACGATCTCCAAACTTAAATCAATACCCAAATCGTTGCTCCATGAGCTAGAGCGCCGAACAGACATCCACTTAAATCGACGACCGCCTTATTCCAGGATCACTATGCTGGATCACTGATCAAACTGCACGCAGCACTCTCACTGCTCAAGCGCTCTGATCGCCAACGGCACCGAGAACAGGGGAACATACGGAAGATAGGGCACGTAGGTGGTGAGCCCAAATTCACGAATGACGCGGCCTTCCTCTCTGTCCATGGTGCAGGATATCAGAGTATGGTTCTTACCATGGAGGAAGTAGACGGTGTTGGCGTCCGGGTGTACGCCGATGACGCTGAACTTGACCTCGACCGTGAATTGCCACCTCCCGGTGAACAGCTTCGTGAGATCGATACAGTGCTTCATGACCCAGACGTCGTCGTCGTTGAGCTCCCAGTGGCAGAGCTTCAGGATGTTGTACTCCTGGGTGTTGAGGAAGTGGAGGCGGCCTTGAGACAGGCCGAGGAACCCCGGCTCGGGCCCACCGAGGAAGCCGTCGTCTTCAGGGCTCGACGGCTTGGGGGAGATTTTCCACTTGTTGCCGTCGCCGTCGACGGATACGATCACGGGCTCCATGGGGGCCAGGTGGAGCGCGCCGCGGAAGAAGACGCCGCTGGTCTCGTCGAGCAGGGAGATCCCTTCGCCGGCGCCGCGGTCCCACACGTTCTCCCGGTGGATCCACGTGTCCGACGCCGACGAGTAGATCTCCGACGCGACGATGTAGCCTTTGGGGATGCCGCCGCGGAACTCGAAGACGTGGAAGTGGAGCGGGGACGAGGCGGCGGGGTTGTCGGTGACCGACAGGCGGACGAAGCTGGCCTTGCCGCGGGTCGGGGATTCGGGCACGGTGAACCACTCGTCGGTGGCCGGGTTGCAGACGGCGTACCTGTGGCCCTCGTCCGGCGAGGGCATCCAGAAGTGGAGGAGGACGAGGCCGTTGACGCAGTCGACGCGGTGGAGGTGGTTGCGCAAGAACGGAGGGACAGAGAGCGCGGAGTAGGGGTTGATCAGAGGCGGCGAGCCGTCGTCCGGGTCGGCGCTGCTGAAGCTGAGGGAATGTGGCACGCGGTCGGCGCCGCGTTTTCTGGGGCGGTAGCGGATGTAGAAGAAGCCGGCGAGGGTCTGGGCAAACTTCCGGCGGTTGTTGGGGTCGGAGATGAGGCCCAGCCACTGCCGGGAGACGCACTTGAAGCGGTGGAGCGACTTGGCCGGCAGGTGCGACAGGATCTCCAGGATGAGGTCTTCCGTTAAGCGGACCCCGGCGCTTGCCTCGCGGCCGCCGCCGTCGGCGTCGGGGTCGGGCTCGGCGCCGTCCATCTCGATCGATTTGTGAGTGTGCAAGTGTCACGGAAGAGGGGGCCGGGGTGCTGCTGATATAGGCAGGGCGGCAGGCGCTGGGCACGCAAGCGCGGTGCGGGAAACGTGAACATGGACGGCTGAAACAGAAGCATCCAACCAGGCTGGCTCCCGCCCATCAAGGCCAAACTGTCAAGCCTTTAAACCTCCCCGCTGTTCTTTTGTGATGCTAAAGGCAAAGGTTGTTAGAAACAAGACATAGGTGACATCGTCTCATGTGTTTGAAGGACACTATTCATAAAAAGTTGAGAAAATTACACAAGCAAGAAAACAAGAAAAGATAAAAAAAATTCCGTGTGCGTACAATGTGAATAAGATTTAAATAGCATGAGCTTGTACTATTATTTTAAGCGGTAGTCGTTCTTGATAAGAGCGGCTTATTGTTTCCGATTCGCGAGCATTTAAGCCTCCAACGGTAATTTGTATCGGTTAGCATGATCTCACTAGCAATACGGTTACGTGCCGTGTCTACATATGTGGATGTTAGTAGTGTGTCGTATTAGAGGAGACTTTTAGTATCACCGATCTCACTACGGACGTGGTTCGTGATAAATCTAGATGTCTGCATGTTAGTAGTGTGACGTGTTAGAGGAGTCTGTGGGTATCGTTGATCTCACTACGGACGTGGTGCATGACGAGTCTAGATGTGTGCATATTAGTAGCGTGGTGTGTTAGAGGAGTCTGTTGGTACAACTCTGATCTCACTCCAGATGCGACGCGTGATGCGTAAGATCTTAGAATCGTTACATGTGGACGAGAGATGTAAATGTTAAGGTTAGCTAGGTGGGTGGGAAGCCGTCACAGGGTAAACCACTGTCTATCAGGCTTCTCTAACGAATTCTACCATAGAGGCCAACGATAGGCAACAACTCCCCCCAAACACAGCTTACAAATTCATTGTACAATGCTCTCCAAAGAGTAACTTTTCTTAAAATCTGAAAACAAAAGGTGGAGGAAGACTAGGTCACATTGTTGAGAGACTGAGGAACTATAAAAGGAGCTAAGTCGAGAAGGACGATACCTCTTGCTGTGGAGAAATAGTAAGATGTCCCCTCTTCATTACGCGTAGGGATGCAAGTTCTTAATTGTTTGGATGATAATGGATTAATCTAAAGTTTCAAATGAATATTAGGAAAGATAAAGATTTGACCATAACTGTTTATGTGAATTGTGATACCCACTTGCCTCCCTATCTATATTCCATCAAAGTGTATCTCTGTTTTCTATGCTTGCCATTCCTGGTTCCTTGTACTCCTTGGTTAACGCTGAATATTTCCTTTGTTTTTTTATATATTAGAAAAAGTTAAACGGACTATTCTGGACCACTTCACAAGATGAACTGGGCCGCTATTTTAGCCCAAGTAGGGCCGGGTCCAAGTTTTATTGGAACAGAATCATGGGCTAAATAGGAATCCGGTCCAGTAGAAGGCCCAATTATATACGTGCTACGGCTACGGGCTACCCATAAGTAAGCTCATTTATTACACAGCCTTTGTTCGTTTTGATGCGCGTTCGTCGTGCGGGCATTCGCTCGCTCGGGACGACGTCAGCACTGCGCCGGAGCGAAGGACAAGGTCTCGGCCTCCAGATCGTAGAGCACGCGCATGTCCTGCTGCACCATGTTACCGATGGTGGTCCCCTCGTCGCCGGAGTCGGCGAGGAGGAGGCAGAGGCGGCCCCTCCTGTTGTCCTCCAGCACGTAGTTCCGCCGCGGCAGGTCGAGGTCCGCGCCCTGGAAGTGGAACGCCAGCCTCGGCACGGGCACCTGTCGCCGCGACGGCGGCACCACGAAGCACACGCTGTCGTCGGGGCTGTCGCCGTTCGTCGCGAGCGGCAGCCGCAGCTGCGCCATGAACGCGCGCACCGCCTCCGCGACCACGGCTCCCGGGAGCAGCGTGAGCGCCGTGCCGGAGTCCACGATCACGCCGCCCGACCCGTCGGGCTGCAGCGCGAACGCGGACTCCGGGATCCGCAGCCGCCTGGTCCCGACCGTGATGCCCGTGAGGTGGACGTAGTAGAAGGTCGGGTTCTGCGGGCTCCGCACCAGCGGCGTGGTCTGCACGGGGCCCGTGGCGTCGGCGTACACGCCGTCGGAGAGGGACCCGAACAGGAGCGTGCTCCTCCGCGCGCTGTTGTAGGGGGTGAGGCAGTAGGAGAAGCGGCGGATGGAGAGCTGGGACACCAGGGATAGCGGGTCCCGCCCGAACCCGACGATGCCGGAGCCGTTGTTCAGGCTGCCCGCGTTCATGGACCCGCACCCGAACCCGAGCGGGACGTTCAGCGTCTCCCCGGAGGACGACGTGAACGTGAACCGCTCCGTGGCGAAGACGCCCGTCGTCGTCGTGCCGTCGCCGTAGGCGTACCGGTACGTGCACGTGTCGGGGCGCTGGCAGCTGCGGTGCGGGATGTCGTTGCAGAGCAGGCCGGAGCACCGCATGGGCTCGAACGACGCCGACTGCGCCGGCGTGTAGAATGGGTCCGGCTGGGACATGCAGCTGGCGCACGGCGCGCACTGCGTCCAGATGAGGCCGCTGCCCGTGTCCAGCAGCGCCGAGACGGGCTGCGGCGGCGTGCCGAGGGCGAGGTCCAGCACGTACTCCAGGTCGCCCGACGGCCGCACCGGCATGCCGCCGGGCTGCTGCTGGCTGCTCTCGCCGGAGAAGCGCCTGCCGTTTCTCAGCACGGAGAGCGCGGCCGCCCGAGCCTTGCTGCGCTGCGTAGCGCGGCGGATGAGCTCGGGCTTGGACAACTGCTTCCCGGCGTCCACGTGCTTCAGTGCGACACGAACATCCCCAGCGAACGCGGAGGCAGCAGATGAAGCGTACGCCGGCGCTGCCACGAGCACGAACACTACCAGGTTGATGATGATCTGCATGGTTAACTCCCTAATGCCCCTGTTTTATTATCCGTTTGCGCACCGGAGGCGACGTATATATGCTTGCGCGGGGGATGATTCCGGACACGGCCATCACGCACACGATACATATTCTTGCACCGCGCCTTGATGCAAACGCATCGACGCAAGCTGCGCACGAAAGCAACGGGCAAGATGGTCCATGGAGACTTTACAAAATTCGTTTCTCGATGGTGGTCTAAGCACCAAAATCGGGAAATGCTCTTGGGGCACTCTCAGCTCCGAGACGACCCCCACAAAAGTTGGCGACCTGTAACTCACCAGCTGCACTCGCACTAGATATCGATCACTCGCCGTGGCTAAACCTCTTGACGTGACCGCCGAATTCTGAGGTGAATTCGCACATATGTTCCTGCCGGCGAAAAGAGGCCCGAGGGCAGCAAACGCATCCGGGATCAAGTAATCTAAATTAATCATCCGATACGCCATGTGCGGATCTAACACGGACCTAATCGAAGTTCATCAACACGGCAAGTAAATTAACAAAGGGAAAGGGTGCATGGGTGATGCAAGCGATCCATTAGAAAGTGATGTCACGGTATGCGATTCCTTTGCCGGGCAAATCACCGCCCTGCCGGACGCGCCTCCACTTCTTGCGATCGTCGTGCGCTCGATTAGATTAATTAAGCGGAGATATGACATATACAGATTAATTTGGACAGTGCACTGTAGTTATAGTATACATCTTTGCAACCTGCTGTGAAGCTAAAGCAGTAAGCACTACACAAATCGTTATGCGTGATACATGTCCTTTGCCAGTGCAAACGCCGGCCAACTTCATCTGCAGATGCCGGCCTCCATTAGATTATGGAACGCGGGTTGGTATGATGTAACGTGACTGAGAGTGTACTACACACTCCTCATTTCGACCATTATTGGACAACACGCACGTGAGGTACACGACTGCATGCAGCAAAGATTCAACGGAGATTGCATGCATGATGAAGGTTGAGGGCCTGAGGCAGCAGAGTGTAAGTATATATATATACATGCTACGTGCTCTGTTCTCAAGCACAAGAACAGAAGCCTCAGTCAACTCTTCTAGAAAGGCCCCGTTTGTAGTCTATGCATCACCTGGGCCCAGGCCCCAGGTAAAGAAACACAGCATGAGACAGAAGGTTTACTGATTAAATTTGTTTAAAAGTATGATCCGCGAAACTGAATTTGCAATGGAAACTTTAAAGAGTGGGTGCGGAATCCTTCAGGGCCATCGACGCATGCACTGATGTGACATAAGACTTATCGATTTCCCCTTGTTCTTTCTGAGAGTTTGCGTTGATCAATCGAAAACGAAAGATTTCATCGATGCTATCATCTTCTCATCGATTAAAAGTAACGAACTCCTTGATGCTAGTTGGTGTTCGTACCCGACCGCCCGCATCACTACTACAACCATTTCCACTTTCCAGCTTTGAATATTAGATAAGGTTGTGGAACTTCCGCTTTTGTTGCTTTATATTATTCTTTATAGGAATGAAAGGTTTGTATTTATCAGCTTTTTTAGCTCCTATTGTAGGTCCAAGTTTAATTCAGCGAGCAAAATCTTCAGTTCCTCGTCAGACAGTTGCAACAGGATGACAGGACTAAATAATGGATTTTTTTTTTGTTCTCTCAGCTATTTGAGCCCCTATTTTAGGTCCGAGTTTAGTTCTGTGAGCATAAAATCTATGATGAATGTTGTTTATGTTCTCATGCATACTGCTATTCGTAAGCTTTACAAGCATAAGGTTATTCAGTATCTCTGGAAACTCTCTCTGCAGGAAGCAAGGAAAAAAATATATCATGAAAACTTATTTGGTATTTGTGGAAGCATAACAAGCATATGGTTCAGCCTAATGGGTTGACTCCAGTACTTGAATGTTTATATTAATAATAGCATGCCTTTGGATCAAACTTGGGATATCTCCTACATGCATTACCTTTCCTCATTGTTCTGTATAGTACATTTCCCAAAAACTGCCCACCACACTTTCACAATATGCGATAATGTTTCAATTCCTTCCATGTGTTGCAATTGTAGTAAATGTTGCTTCAAGTAGTTTTTATGAACAAATCCCATCCTCCTTGTTACACGCATAATACTTCTACACAAGCAATACTTCAGTTGTCAACTCTTATTTGTAAATATCCTCTATCTTTTATATCATAAAGAATGGACTCTATTTAATCTTAACTATTGACCTAATATTACTTGCTAATTAATTGAGTTTCAATTGGGGATGCTATGTTCTACTAGCATGTACACTGATGGTCCTAGGAAACACTAACATTTCTATGTCTCTTGCATCCATGATTCTAACATACATGAACCTTGCTCACTTAACTACAATCTTGTAACAAACATTCAATTGTTATTCATATTTGTAGATTATTCTATATTTGTGTGATTTTCCAAGGCAGGCTATTAGTTGAGTTATCCTCTTATGATCCTTTGTTGTTGTTAGTTTGGGAATCTCTAGTCTCATGTTTAGGGAGTGGGTCAAATGTGTCCACATGTTCCATGAGGATATCTTAACTAATTAACTACAAGCAAATTAGTATGTGTGCACCTATGCACTTATAATATAAACTCTAGCTTTGGTGTCAAGAAACTTACAAGTGTTCAGATCATCTACTCAATTCTTGATTGAGAAGCCAATAGCTTCATCATGAAGGTCATAGCGCAACTTGTTATAGGTATTCAAATAATTGGTATCTACGGCATAGATATGAAAAATATATTATCTCCATTTTCTAAAGAAGAGACATGTGCCTAAAGAGACATAATAATAAACATGAGTGGGCAAAGGATTTGTTGAGCAACATAAAGCAATATAAGATCTTCAAGTTCATCAAATGTAATCTTATTTAAGATATATATGTTAGTTTCAAAGACGAAAATCAGTCATTGGATAAGGTTTCCATCATTTTATGAAGGATAAGAAGAGTGACTATTAAGCTATCAATATCTCTTATATAGTTATATCATGAGTTATGTACAAACTAGACATACATTTTAGAAGAGATGGGTATGATATGTGCACTCTTGAAGGTTGATGATGAGCCTAATATTTGAAGTGGAGATGTATAGAATCATCTCTAACGATTCGAAAAATCAATGACCTATTAAAATTTAAGGATAATATTTCATGTGATATAGATGAGAGTATATTGTTTTTTTTTGGCATGTTGTATTGGTTCAAGAGAGTGGATTGAGTCAAACTAAGCTAACAGACAAAGAAAAAGATTTATTTGAGCTCTAGTAGATATTTTTATATAAAAAAACATAGTGGTATGTTTTTTTATATAAAATTGTTTGGTTGTAACTTAATGTCTCGTGTTAGGAAATCTATATACTCTTTTCTCTCAAAGTTGATTATTGCTTTACATTAAAAATTATTATTATAAACTTTGTTGTAAAATTGATTTGTTGTACTCTTATGTTAGAGGGGAGGAGGAGGAGACGATAAAGAACACACATCCTTCATGGTTTGTTGGATGGTATCAACTTCAAAAGTACCATCTTTCTATTTTACACTGCATAACATCCAACCTAGTTAGAGATTAGATCCATAATCACTCATGTGTGCACATTTTGAGGAATGTGAGTTATTAGTTTCACCTTACATAGTCTATTCGAAGGAAGACAACATACAAGTTGAACACTACCAATATAATCATGGGCTAGTCATTATACATGACAAATGAATGAAAGCTTAAATAGATTGGTAGGTGCGTAATATCTATTTTGGGTGGATCTAGATTTTGTTAGTTGTTAATATTTTACAAGTGGTAATCAAAGTTGAGCCTCCTGTTATACAAGCGCGTGTGGGTGACATATGATGCATGACGTGGCATAAGGCGCATATGGGTCATACGCGACCACACGGTATGACATATGAGTCAGCAGTGAAAAGAGATGTGTGTCTAGAGAGAACATTCCTGATAATTTGGTACGGCAAAAAAGAAAATAGGTTGTTGGGATGAAAGCAAAATCATGTTGGTGGGTGTATGAGATCTACCTAGCATTGTTTGGATCGACATATGCTACAGAGGGAAAAACCAAAATGTATTTTCAATGTCGTCAACCAAAATAAACAGAAGAGCAACATATCGGTTGGTTAATGAAGAAGGCTTATTGTAGTATTCCAAATTAGCTAGTACTGGGGATAGATGAAGTTCATTTACGCTCACCAAATTAATACCAAAGAAAGTGAAAGCTTGAGGAGAAATTGCTTATTGTGGCATCCATCTAAGATAATACATCTATGAGTAAGAAGAAACATTATCATATTATTTAATAAGCAGAACAACGAGCGCTAGATTAGATTGCACGGCGCAGGAACGAATGACAGGAAGCTGTTCTCGAGGTCGTAAAGCACGTGGAAGTTCTGGTGCTGGAAATTGCCGATGATGGAGCCATCATCCGACGGCGCCATCGCGAGGCACAGGCCCCCGGAGACAGCGTCCACGAGCATGTAATTCTGGAGCGGGAGCTCCATGTCCGCGCCGTCGAAGTGGAACACGACCACGGGCAACGTGATCGACCGGCGCGGCGGCGGCGGCCACTGGAAGCACGTGTCCAGGACGTCCGACCACGTGCCGTTCACCAGCGGCAGCTTGATCTGCGCCAAGAAGGCCGCGCGGACGGCGTCGTACGCCGGCTGCGCGAGGTAGGTGAGCGTTGTCCCGGAGTCGATGATGACCCCGCCCGTGCCGTCGTCCTCGTTGATGGCGAACACCGCCGGGTCGATGGGCAGCGGGACCCCGCCGACGGTGATGCCCGTCAAGTTGAGGAAGTACATGGTGGGCAGCGCCGGGTTGACGACGAAGGGCGTCTTCTGCACGGGCCCGCTGGTGCTGGCGTTGGTGCTGTTGAGCGTGGCGTACGTGCCGAAGTAGAGCCGGCTGGGCGTGGGCGACTGGAACGAGGTGAGGCAGTAGGAGAACCTGGGCGAGCCCAGCTGGCTCACCAGCGACAGCGGCCCCCGCCCGAACCCGACCATGCCCGAGCCGTTGGCGAGCGACCCGGCGTTGAGGTTGCCGCATCCGAACGCGATGCTCGGCACGGCGACCCGGGTCGCGTTGGTGCCGAACGTGAACGTCTCGTTGGCGAGCACGCCCGCGGTGTTGGCGGCGTCGCCGTAGAAGTACTGGTACACGCAGAGGTTCTGGTAGCAGAGCGGGTAGTAGAGCGCGTTGCACATGGATGCCGAGCAGGGCAGGGAGCGGTACGTGGACGACTTGGCCGGCTCGAAGTAGGGCGTGGGCTGCTCCACGCACAGAAGGCACGGGGAGCACTGCGTCCAGATTAGGTCGCTGCCGGTGTCGAGGATCGAGGAGTAGAACCGCGGCGGCGTGCCGATGCCCATGTCCATCAGGTACTCGCCCTCGCTGGCGAGCACCAGGATACGCGCCGTGGTGATCGCGTCCGCAGGCGGCGACGCCGTCGCCAGCGACTGCAGCGCGGCCACGCGGGCTTTGCCGCGTTGCAGGGCGCGGGAGACGCGCTGCGCCTCCGTGTACCCCTTGTCCGCGTCGACTTGTCTCAGCGTGGCCTTGAAGCCGAAGCCGCTGCCATTGGGACGCCAAGCGGCGCCCGGCGTGGAGTGAAGCAGAAGCTGGAGCAAGGCGAGCAGGAGTAGTGCTTCTAGTCCTCGCATTTTGGGGTCGGATGGCGAGTGAAGCCTACGCACTACCGTGAAAAGGATGGTGTGAGCAAGAAGACTTCCCGTTATATAATGTGCCCGTGCCAGTGCCATGCAGGTGTGCATCTCGCTCGACACAGGTCCTGAGGAAGTGAGGCCTTGCTTCTGCTTGGTGGAAGAGTTGAATAAGCGCGCACCAGCTGGTGTAGGGAGTTTAGCCATGGAGGAGCAGGGAAATTTGGGCGTGCTACCGAGGAAGCTTGCAATGATTCGTCGGTAAAAAAATAATAATTTTCGGCTCTGCGTTCCTTAACGTCAACGCTAGCTAGCTTACAAGGCTTAGAGATCTGCGTTTATATATGTGTTTAGTCCTCCGATTAGAACTTGACGTTGCAAGGGGGCCAATGGCAGCGGCTGGACCAGGTTCGGAATGACTACCGGAGTGTCTGCCATGTGCCGCAGCCAACGAAACGGGTGTCCCCGGGATCGGGTCCATGGGAGTCAGCATAGGAGCACGCGGAATGTGCAGCAACTTGAACTTCGTTTCGAGTTCATGTCCCGATTTCTGCGCAAAATTTTCTTCTTCTCGGACAGCGGATCCCAGGAGTGATGGGCACGGCACCTCGCAACTTGGCTTGAGTGCATGGCGATGGGGCCGTCGCGCACGGAAGCATTCGTGCCGCCGATGGCAATGTGTGCTCCCGTGCGGTTTGCTCCTACAACCTACATGATGAAGTATGAAGAGGAAATGTGTAAAACTAATATAAAGATAATAGCTCAAGCTAAAAACACAATGCATTGTCCCTTTTCAGTGTGTGCTGATGTCCCCAGTCCATTGTTTAGTGTTGTGTTGTACCATGTTTTTTTGTTTTGAGGGCATACCGTGATGTTGTTCTTTCTCCCTTCGCTTTATGCTGGTGTAACTCTTAGCGATGAGCAAAATCATTTTTCTTTGTCAGCTTTTAATTGAATCGTTAGCATATGATCTGTTTCCACTAACGTATTAATGGATTGCCATACACATGGAACTTAGTACAGATTATTTTAAACTAAAAAGATGTGTTTAAAAGTTATTATTCGACGAGATGAAAGAACAAGAAAAAGATCTTACTGAGTCTATTTGGACCATTTGTGCAGGCCACTCACATTGTTATATAACGCAAAAGAGCCAGCAGAGCAAATTGCAAAGGCCAGCATGTTAGTTATCATTATTTTCATCTCATTTGCAGTTGTGTGATTACTAGGCATTCCAGAACCAAACTTTAATGGCACAAATCGCTAAGCCACACAGGACATCGTACCTCTATGTGGATCATAACAATAAATGTAACTTTAATAGAACATTTGCTCTGCACCCACACTTTCATTCAATATTTCGATTGGGCATTAGACAAAAAAATCCATATCTCATTGTTTCTATGTATATTTTAGAGGCTCGCTGAATTATTATAATTAGTGTTCACTAAAAAATATATATAATGATCAAGAAGATGGGAAGGAATGAAGCTAGAAACATTTCCATACAATTGAAATTTAATATCAAAATAATTAAACTATGGGTCATAAAAATGAATTTCATTCCTCCATCCAACATTAACTAATTTATACTTTGTTTAGCAATCTATAATATAATCTAAGTCAAAATTATGATAATGAAGAACAAATGAAACTATGTATCCATAAAACTATAATTTTGTACTATTATAATAATAAAATTTGTATAACGGAGAAGTAAAATTTGATTGTTGTAACATTCCAAAATATACCATTCAATATATTCTCCTACTTGACCAACTTAAGATATGTCCTAGAATAACTCATGAATATACAAATGAGCGTAGTTGAGCTGGTTAGGTCACTGGTGTTGGAATCTGTTTGTTATAATTTGAATCCCATAATTAGAACAATTATTTTGACTCCTAATTATTCTGCCAATGGTATACAATTAGACTTTTATGAAACATAATGTTCATTAATCTTAATATCAACGACTCCAGTATTTTAGTGGTGCTATGCTCAGAGAGGTAGTTGTGCATGTATATATTCGTAGGGATAAGTGCTAGTACATGTAATTAGTATCTACATGTACTGTGTTCTAAAAAACTCATAAATGTTGCATAAACAGTATAATAATCTTTGAGGACAATATCAGTACAGTACAAAATAATTCAGAGTAGAAACAATATTTCATAGAATGTATATGTAGTAAACAATCTATGAAAAAGTAATAGTATGAAGCGTAAAATGAAAATTATGAAGTGTAGACACATGTAGAAGGAGTAAGGTTGCATATGAAAAAGGAAACAGAAAAATGAAAGTAATTTCAAGTTTTCAACTCATAAACTAGAAGAAAAGTAACGAGACATTTGGCCCACAAGATAATTTTGTTTCTTGAGAACATGAAGTAATTTATTGAAGCCCACACACATAACCGAAGTCTTATGACGGAAAGCCAGCTGCGGGCTGGATGATGTGGGAAGTGGGCCGAGGCCACAGTGAGCACTGTCTCAGTAGAAAAACGTGAACAAAGTACGTAGTACCTAGACTAGATTACACGGCGCAGGAACGAAAGACAGTAGGCTATTCTTGAGGTCGTAGAGCATGTGGAAGTTTTGCTGCTGGAAGCTGCCAATGACGGTGACGTCGCCCGCTGGCCCCATGACCAGGCACAAACCCCCGGACTTATCGTCCACCATCATGTAGTTGTCGAACGGGAGCTCCATGTCTGCCCCGTCGAAGTGGAACACGAGCTGGGGTAACGTTACCGACTTGCGTGGCGGCGGCGGCCACATGAAGCACGTGTTCATGCCGTCCGGCGACGTGACGTTCAACAGAGGCAGCTTGATCTGCGACACGAAGGCAGCGCGGACGGCGTCGTACGCCGGGCGCACGAGGTGCGTGATCGTCGCGACGGTGTCGATGATGACCCCACTGAAGAAGCCGTTGTCCTGGTCCATGGCGAAGACCGAAGGGTCGATGGGAAGCCGGTGGCCACCCACGCTGATCCCCGTCATGTTGAGGAAGTACAAGCTTGGCCGCTCCGGGTCCGTGAGGAACGGTGTGGACTGCACGGGGCCGCCGCCGCTGCTCATGTTAGTGGTTTGCAGCGTGGCGTACTCGCCGAAGTAGAGCCGGCTGGGTGTCGGCGGCGACCGGGAAGGAGCGAGGCAGTAAGAGAATCTGGGAGAACCGAGTTGCCTCACTAGCGACAGTGAGCCCCGCCCGAAGCCCACCATGCCGGAGCCGGGGAGCAGGCTCGTGGTGAGGTCGACGCACGCGAACGCGATGCTCGGCACGGTGACGCGCGTCGTGTTGGTGCCGAACGTGAACGTCTCGGTGGCGAGGACGGCGTGCTTGGTGCTGTTGACGTAGAAGTAATCGAACTCGCACATGCTCTTGACGCACGACGGGAATCCCAGCCCGCCGCACGTCGGCGACGAGCAGGGCAGCGGGCTGTACGTGGCCGACCGCGCCGGGTCGAAGTACTGGGACGACGCGCACTGCGTCCAGATGAGGTCGTGGGCAGTGTCGAGGATGGCCGTGAAGAACCGCGGCGGCGTGCCGATGCCCAGGTCCATCAGGTACTCGCCCGCGCTGGCGCGCACCAGGATGCGCGCCTCAGTGACCGCGCTCGTCGGCGGCGGCGCCGTTGCCAGCGACTGCAGCGCGGCCACGCGGGCTTTGGTGCGTTTGAAGGCGTGGCCAAGCCGCTCCACCTCAGTATATCCCATGTTCGCATCAGCTCTTCGCAGCGTGGCCGTGAACCCGAAGTCGCCATTGGCGGCGCGGACCACGGACGAATGCTGCAGCTGGAGCTGCAGCAAGAAGAGCAAGAACACTGCAAGTCTCGACATTTTGAGATGCCCAGTTCACTACCGTGAAGAGAGGTTGTGAGCAAGAATGCTCCTTGAACCGTCTTATATAACGTGTCACTCGAGCCTTTTTCAGTGTGCTGATGAACAATAGCTTCAGGGGTTGTGTTCCTAACTATTAACGCCAGATCGCCTCGGAGGCCTGGAGAGGTCTGCTTTCCTTGCCATCGACATTAGGTAACTAGCAAGTGTAAGAGGCTTGCAAGGTCCACTTTCCTTGCGATCGACACTAGGTCACTTGCTAGCGTAAGAGGCTTAGAGATCTGCGTTTCGTGTGTATTTTCAATGATTAATTAAAACTCAAACCTCCTCCTGCCGTGGCCTTTTTCAGTGTGCTGGATTTCCAAGTCGTACACCCCTGCCGTTGAGCCACTTCACGAAGAACAATAGTATTAGATGAAACTTTATACTACTGCTTTCTAAAATGAAAGAACGGGCTTTAACCATAAGGATTAAGTTCATGATCAGGTATTGTTGACACAAAAAATAGTTCGTCAATCCTTCACGTGCAAACACGAGGGTTGAGTGCAGATCCAATGACACATTGTAGAAGATGTTCAACGTGTTAGTCAGTTTGACCATGCAACTAGCAAGATATGTGTCTGCAAGTCGGTCGATGATATTCATGCAAAGTGTCAATGCAGGTTAATTAAATAGTTAAACATCAACTAAATCTTAATCAACCAATTAATAGAATCACAATGCTTAGTCGATATAACACGTTGACAAATAAAATTATATGTGATTCATCAACTAGACAATAGAACTAGTGCAATAAATAGAGCCGATGAACCTATATATAATCGATGAAGCAAACCCGATAGATAAACAAATTACAAAAGTCAAAATCTTTTATCTACTACTACGGATAAGACAGAGTATAAATACTCTAATTTAAGAAATTTCCTTGTTTTGTACATCATGAGCCGATTGCTTTCCTTTTTTTTTTGCACTTTGATGTATGATTTACCAAAATCTGGTGTCAACAGGTATGAAAGTTTCATTCTTTACCAGGTAAGAAAAGCATCATATATATAAGTCTATTCCTTGATGATGCTTAGCATGAAGTCCGTCCAGACAAAAACATTAATCTGCAAGGAAAATAGAAACACATGAAAACAAAAACAAAAGTTTGATGTACGAAAAAAGAAAAATAGAAACATCAAAGTCATTTAACTTTTAAATTTTTCATCAAATGTATGCTTTTAGTAATAGAATTGAGATCTTAGTTGTCTGAAACTAGTAAGCTTGTTAGTTTGTTTTTTGTGTGGTCGTTTGTGACCTTGGTTGTAACAATGAACAGATACATACATTAATTGGTCAATGCAGAGGCTAAAATTTATTATATATATTTTTTTAAAAATAACTTTTAAATAAACTAGGAGAAAGGTAAGGAAACATTTGGCCTAGAAAGTAATTTATTAAAGCCCATACATAACCAAAAACGTAAAGAGAAAACGGCTGCGGGCTAGATGTTGCAGGAAGTGGGCCGAGGCTACATCACTTCCACTACGTCACCAAAAAAGTGAACAAACCCCACCTAGACTAGACTACTACACTACACTGCACAGGGACGAAAAACAGTAGGTTATTCTTGAGGTCTTTGAGCATGTGGAAGTTTTGCTGGTGGTAGCAGCCAATGACGGTGACGTCCCATGCTGGTGTTGGCCCCATCATCAGGCACAAAGCCCCGGATCTATCGTCAACCATCATGTAATTCTCGAGCGGGAGCTCCATGTCTGCCCCGTCAAAGTGAAACACGAGCTCGGGTAAGGTTATCGACCGGTGTGTGGCGGCGGCGGTCACACGAAGCACGTGTTCATGCCGCCCGTCGAAGAAGGTTTTTAATCGTCCCATAAACAAGAACCTTTGTTCTGCTATGAGAGGGGACTCAGCGGGGAGGAGTCCAGCCCAGGTACGTACGGGCCAGCCCGCGCAG
This sequence comes from Eleusine coracana subsp. coracana, assembly GCA_032690845.1. NCBI lineage: Eukaryota > Viridiplantae > Streptophyta > Magnoliopsida > Poales > Poaceae > Eleusine > Eleusine coracana. The sequence goes on along the minus strand of CM064427.1, from coordinate 49,632,653 downwards.
TGGCCAGTGGCCCAGAAGAGAGAGCGCTCCCGCCTTCCGTCCTGTGTAATCGAATCGCGCCCGCACACTGCGCATCCAACGGTTCAGACGGCCTCCTGGGGTGGTCGGGAAACGAAATACCGACCACCCCCGACCCCGACTCCGCCCGCTGGGCGCTCGCGCCCCTGCCCAAGCCCGAGCCTACCCATGTCCCAGTGTGCTACGCCGGCCGGTCAACCACCGCCGCGTCGCGAACCTTGTTGCAGCCTGTCAAGTGGCAGCGACGACGTTCTCGGCGCGGAAGCACCGCGCGCATTCACCCGGCGCTCGTCCCTGCTGCAGCCTGCAAAAGAGACCATTATTGGGGTGGCTCTCGGTGCCGAGCACGGCCGTGTCCTGGAAGACGACCTTCAGCACTCTGCCGTGGTCGAGCACCTTCACCTTGGTGGCCCGCACCGTGAACGGGGCGGGCTGCTGGTCGGCGGGCTCGTCGAGGAAGCCGCCACCGCGGATGATGGAGTGGTTGTGCTAGTAGTAGGCGCGGAGGACGTCGACGGTGGTGGGGTTCACGAAGCTGACGTTGTTCAGGCTCGCCGCCAGCCGGTCGCCCTTGGGACCGCTGCATGGATCGGAGGATTGCACGGCAGCAGGTTCACTGCCATGGTTACCACCAGTATGCGCTCGTCCACCGGGTGGGCCCTGCTGGCCAGGGAACGGAGACGCGCCTGGAACGCCGATGCCGCGTCCATGTCATCCACCGCAGGCAGGTTCACGGCCCTTCCTCTTCCTTTCATGACTTGATGATGATCCTCGGTACTAGTAGTGTACTCGAGGATGGCTGTGGCGCGGTGCTGTTGTTGAAGGCTATGGCGGTGTCGGTGACAGACGTCCTCAGGGCTATGTAATACCTTCCTCCATTGTTATCATGATTGGCATTGGCATGGAGGAGGAGGTCCAGGGTCTGGCCTGACGCGACCATGACGTGGTCCACGGTGAAGGGCTTCGTGTACCGGGAGTCGGTGGCCACCACGGCGAGCCGGTGCCCGGCCACGCCGAAGAACATGTCGTTGGTGAGCCCGACGTTGATCAAGCAGAGCAGATAGGTCTTGCCCGGCCTGCTCCACGCGCACCTCGAAAGAATTGGAGGAGGAGCAAGAATGGGGAAAGAAGAGGTCCCCGGGGTGGCCGTTGATGGTGTTGGCGTCTGATCCGCAGGTTTGACGTCCTCGCCGGTCCGCATGGCGTCCTCCGGGAGCTGGTTCACGTCGTCGTCACGCCACCCCTCGCCTAAGCTAGAATTATCGGCGCCATCTCCTCCACTTTCGTCTTCTTCTCCTGAAATGAGAAGGGAAAGCTTGCGCCTCTCCTGGGGTGGATGACGATGGCGCCGTGCAGTGTGGCGTGGTCGAAGCCGGTGTGCGCGTGCCACCACAGCGTGCCTTCCTCCTCGGACAGGATGACATGGTAGGTGAAGCTGCCGCCGGGCTTGATGGGGCACTGCGTGATGTACTCCGGCCCGTCCGACCACTGGTTGCATGGCTGCTTCACGCCGTGCCAGTGGATCGTCACGTTCCTGTCGCCATGGTTGTGCACCTTCACCCCCACCACGTTGCCCTTGCGCGCGTCCCCGGGGAACTGCCCATTCACGGTCAAGATGCTCCGCTGCCGGCACAGCCTGCTCACATTCACCTTCCTGATCTGTACGTCCAAGTTTCACGCCATATCAATTCACTACTACTATGGACAGTCATACAGTAGTACAATGGTAATTGATTTTACTGCATTAAATGTATAGCGCTGGAATCATTTGCAAATAAAAACATGCATTATTTGCAGAAATTGCTACTGAATTTAATTCGTATCAGTTAATTAAATTATGTTCCTGATTTGCAATATCTGTTTTTTTTTTTCATTTCTGTGTCCATTGCAAGCAGCAGGCTAGTACATATCTTCGTTGTTGAAAAAGTATTATATTCCTGCAGGCATGAGCTCGTCAAAATGTGGTTGGGAGCAGCGAATTTGATATTTCAGATACATACCCAGACGAATAGTAATAATCTGATGATACAGGTTCATCATAATGCTTTATTTATAACTCTGAATTCAAAGCCTCAACACAGATCCAGAAAAAAAGTACAAGAAAGAATCAACTTACAAAGAAATTGTAGTGGTGACGAGCCGCGGAGCCCTGGGCCGGCCTAACTGCGCCTCCAAATCCAAGTAGCAGTAACCAACACAGCACTGCAGGCATGGCCGTCTTAGCTACTAGCCTACTACCAACATCGTCACCTGATGTGGTTTGATCGTGGACTCAGGGGTCAAGGACGAAAGGGGCCCGTGCATACATCTCCATCTCCGTACACGTCTGTATATATTCACCCTACTCAGCGGATCATTTTTTTAATTTTCTTTTGAAAGACCTGGAACATTGTCCAGCAAATATTTATAATAACAAGGAGTTAGAGTTTTACATGCACAAGATGCACAAAATCAGCTTGCTGACGTACTTAAACTTGGCCAGGGATGCCACAGGTAGTCGGACCAAGATCTCCCACACGATCTCGTCCATTATAAACTCGGGAAAAGTCTAAAAGTACATGCAGAAAACAAGTAACGACATAGTGTAGAGCAGGTAGATAACAATCTGTACATAATAATTTAATTTAATATGTTCTCATGGCAAGCTTAATTACATGATGATATTATATTGCTCAGATCAACTTACATCAATCAGATGGCTCTCTCCACCGGTGCCGTTAACGTAGCAACAAATTACAGATCATCCTTTTCGATTGCATGGTCGAAGAAGGGTTTTAATCCTGCCATGTACAAGAACCTTTGCTCTGCTATGAGCCGATGATTTCGTTCTCGTCGTCGGCAGCGACGGTGGGGGCCGACGACTGGCTCAGCAGGGGAGTCCGGCCCAGATACGTCATACGTGTGCGGGCTGGCCCGCGTAGTGGCCCAGCAGAGAAGGCGCTCCTGCCTCACGCCCTGATGTTGAATCTCCACCGCACACTGCACATCGGACGGATTAAACGACCTCCTGGGGTGGTCGGGAAATGAAATACCGACCACCCCCGACCCCCAGGGTCCGACCCCCGACTCCGCTGGGCGCCGCTTCTCTGCTCGCCGGCACTCGCCGTCGCGCGTCCCTGCCCAAGACCGAGCCAGAGCCTATGTCTATACGTGTATCGGTGTGCTACATCGGCTAGCGGCAGCCGGCGAACCTCCGCCGCGTGGCGCACCTTGTTGCAGCCTGGTGGGTGGCAGCGACGACGTTCCCGGCGCCGAAGCGCCGCGCGCAGTCACCGGCCGGTGCTCGTCTTTGCAGCCTGCACAATAGACCGGGGATGCCCGTGACGGTGCCTGATTCGTGGCGGCGTTTCGCTGCTCCGGCGGCCGGAACGCGGCTCCTCTCGGTGGCGGCCGCGTGCCGCAACTTTTGTGTTGGTCGACAACGACGCCGCGCCGACGCGTTCGCAGGAGGGCGACAGCGGCCGGAACGGTTCAGACAGCGTCCAAGTCCAACGGTTCAGATGACCTCCAAGGTTCTCTGCTCGCTGGCACTCGCCGTCGCGCGTCCCGGCACTGGCCTATCCTCGTTTCGCTGCTCCGGCGGCCGGAACGCGTCTCCTCCCGGCAGGCCGCGTGGCGCAACTTTCGTTTGGTCGACAACGACGCCGCGGCGCGGCGACGCGTTCGCTTTAGTTCCTCCGCTCGTCGTCGCGCGCGAGAGGCCGACGTCAGCTCCCGCGCGTGGTCCGCGCAGGGAATGTCCCTGTCCGACACCGGCGCCGATAGATACACGGTGATGAACTTAGAGTTAGTTTTGGGAGTTTCAAAATTAGCGATGACGAGGAACTTAGTAAACCATCAAATTTAGGTTTATGAACTTTACCATTTGTTTGCCATTTAATTTGTATGCCATGATGTGTCTCTCATCAAATTAATTTTGTGTTATACTAAAGATTATGTGAATGTGTACTCATTCCTATGAAGTGGCAGACATTTCCAGCTTACAATGCAATAGTAGTGTAGTTGGTGATCGATTTTACAGGAACGACCAATCAAATGAGAAACAGCAAAATCAAGCAGTGGACTGCTCCTGTACAACAAAATCAAGCAGCGGACGCCAAGCGCCAGCAACCCACCCATTCTACCTACTGGAGTTCCGGAAACGCTCAGCGCGCTACCACGCCAGGTTGGTGACGAGACAGAGAACGAGAAGCGCAAGAATGTGACCGACGTGCTGATCCAGTGGAGGAGGACCTGAGCTCGCCGCCGGCGGGCTGCTGGTCGGCGCCATGCCAGCCATCTGGGGACCAATGCCTCCTTCAGATGCCATCGGCGACGGTGATGGGCCGAGATACGTCTCGAAGAAGGATGTTGTCGGCGGCGGCATCAGCGGGGGGAACTCGTGCGGTCCTGCAAGAAAGGCACGACGTTCAATAAACGAGATATAGTTAAAGAGTTGACACGATTGTTTTGTTTCAAGGCCAGGAGACCATGGGCGGCAGAAACCAACAACATAGGCGCGAGTAGTTTGCATACCTGGGCACCTTGGCTTGAGTGACGTGGTCAACCTTCAAGATGCAAAAATTGTTGGTGATTATTCACAGAAACAGTTCCCAAAGTCAATCAAGCTGGAAATAGTGGAGGTGATTTAGGTTCGAAACGACGGCTTACGTCGTGATGATCGTCCCGTTCACGTATCCGCCGTAGCTGCAGGAGGTGACGCTGCACCCGGCGCTGGTCATCATGAGGGTGAAGTTGCCAAGCATCATGCTGCTGTTGCTGCATTGCATGCTCGAGCACGTCGAGTCCGCCAGCGGCGCCGGGACGCAGAACAAGCTGCAACGAGCAACAATGGCGGCGTCAGAAACGAGAGAGCAGTCGGCGTGGCACAGCTAAAGATCTGGAGCGGAGCCTACTCCATGTTGCCCGGGCCGCAGCTGCACTGGACGCAGCGGTTGGCGGTGATGGCGTAGGTCCCGTTCGCCACTGTCAGGCCGACGTCCGACGTGTAGGAAGGGAACGCCGACGCGCATGCTGAAGCAACAGACACAGAGAGGAAATGAAGGGTGTCAAATGATGAATCACAATCAGTGATGGCGACGACATGGCCGCCTACTGATTGTCACTCACTAAGCAATCATGGATGCTGGCACAATCATGTTCATCCGTGATCTGACAGAGTATCCGTGGTAGTACAACGGGCGCTGTAAATCATATCCGCTTTCTTCATACACAGTACTACACCGTACATTGAAAAGGGGAAGCTGGCAATTGCAGGTACAATAGAGTTACTGGCTAAAAGAGTTCATCTGTCTGGCCTAAGTACTTTGTTAACAATTGAGACTGACATACACATGGTGCTCACTGCGTTGTTTCAGTATTCAAAACAGATTTCCAACCCGCACTTTCCATTCAACAGTTCGGAGCCCTGTTTCCACGTTCTTATCAGTGAAACGTGCAGTGCGCTCGCGCTACATGCTTTTGCGCTTTGTTGCCCATTTTAAATTTTGTGAAGAAAAGAGAAAAACGTGGGCGGCCCCTAGAAAGCTGCTAGACCCCTCCAGTCCAAACACATACAGACGTCTGCCAACCTGGCAGTTACTGCTCCAAATGTAATACGATCAAGCAAAATTTGGAAACTTGTTAATTTGGTTGGCGCGGAACCTAGCAATTTCATGTTGGGATAACTGTCTAGCGTAGCATTGTCTAGAAACAGAGTTGATGTCTCTAATCGATCGTGGACAGAGACTACGCAATTTGAGATAAGTACAGACTAGTAGTACGCCTTCATCCGCATCGGCATCACTGTGAGGTGTGAGCTAGTAGTACGTGAACGAATCTTTATTGTTTTACCAACCAAATTTGTCCATCGGATCTAATCCAACCAACCACGCATGCTAGGCGCGGCACATCGCACTATCGCAGGCTCGGTAATGGTCCAAAAAACCCAGCAATGCCAGAATCTAGATCCAAGAAAACGTGCAAGCAGAGCAGTAGTATGTTACAGCTAAGCTCACCTGGCAGCGGGACGACGATGATGTCCCCGGCGGCGACGTCGGCGGTGGCCATGTTATTGACGTTCATGAGATCGTTGGCCGTGGTGCGGTGCCTCTGCGCGATGGCCGGCACGGTGTCGCCGTCGGCCACGGGGTAGGTGAGGAAGACCGCGGGCACGCCGCTGTCGACGCCGCCGAAGCAGGCGCAGTGGAGTGGCACGAACAGCCTTGTCCCGGCGTCGAGCGCGTCGGCGCCGGCGTCGAGGATGCCGTTGGAGTCGCGGATCCAGTCGGCGGTGGTGAGCCCGCCGTAGACGGAGGCGGCGACGGCGGCGAGCGTGTCGCCCGGGCGGGAGACGTAGCGCGCGGAGGTGGCCTTGCGGATGCCGTCGGAGAAGGCGCACGGGACGGGCACGCGCAGCGGGAGACCCGCGGGCAGGATGCGGTTGGCCGGGTCCGGCACGCCGAAGTCGATGGCGTTCGCGGCCAGGATGTCCAGCGGGTCCGCCGAGAAGAGGGCCGCCAGCTCGGCCAGCTTCAGGTCGGTGTACAGCGTGTAGGAGAGGAGCGACGGGCAGGAGGTGGACGAGGAGCAGGCCTCGAGCGTGGATTTGGATGCGGCGGGGGAGAGTTGAGTGGATGCGACGGCGGCGAGGAAGAGGAGGAGGAGGTGGAGTGCGGAGGACGGCTGTGATGCTGGCATGGCTGACTGACTGCTGTCGGGGGCCGCCGCCGCGTGGGGCAGGACGGATGCTGGCACTGGCAGGCTCTGTGATTCGTTGGCCGGCGACTGGCAAGATCAGAGAGAAGACTGCGAGAGTGGTACTGGTACCGTAGGAAACCGTGCGGGGCTTTGGATCCTGGCCTGTGTGTTCGGTGTGCTCCACGCAGGATCCTCTGCGACTCGCAGTCTGGACTCTGGAGTGAAGTATTCTCCGTACTAGTGGTAGTACACCAGCACAACAGTGAGGGTGTGTTCGTTTCCCATCCTATGATTTTTAGAACTGTCATATCAAATATTGTAATATTAATTAGAAATATCAAATATAGATTACTGATAAAACTCAGTTCATAATCCTCTCTCTAAATGACGAGATAAATCTATTAAAACTAATTAGGTCATGATTAGATAATGTGATGCTACAGTAAACATCTCTTAATAATGATTTAATTAAACTTAATAAATTTATTATGCTAATGCGCATTCAACTCTGTAATTAATTTTATATTTAATATATATTTAATAATTATATATAGCATTTTAATAATTAATATGACTTCACTAAAATTTAGATCCAAAAAAACAAACACACCCTGAGTCATAGTACCAACCAGGCATTTTTTAGTCAGGATCAAAAAGTGAGGCACAATATTCAGGTAGACGCAGATACAGTACAACTTTCCGGAAATCAAACCAAGCCATCAAAGTATTACTATATTATATCGTCTTTTATTTTAAAAATAATTAATAAAAACTGTATCATATGTAACAAGTACTACTCCATTCCAAAATTGTTGTTGTCGTTGAATTTTTTTAGTTATATTTGATCTTATTCAAAATATTTTTATTCAAATATAAAAAGTTACAAGTTATATTTATATTTTTTCTTAGAATAAAATAAATTATAAAAAAATACATGATAATCTCTAATTTTTTTTTAATAAAACGAATAGTCAAAGGTAATAAAATAATTCAATAATAATAATAGTTTTAGAACGGATGGAATATAAGACTTAGAGTTGAGGTTAGTTCATAAAAAATCTAACCAGCTTAGTTGCATTTAGTTTTTTTTAAAACAAAGAATGTACTAACAAACAACATTTTGTTTTTCTCTCACCATTATGTGCTTCCAACATAAACACACTGGTAACTAGGGATGAAAGCGGATTGGATCAGATCAGATAATATCTTCTTCATATCCTACTCAATATTTTTTTATCGGATTCGGGGCGGAGCGGATAATTTGCGGATGCGGATGTGAATACGGATATTTTTGGATATCGGAGATGGTACGAATTTGGACCGGAGGCGGATCAAAAGCGGACTTTAAATTATCGGATCATACCTCTTCACGTAGATAAATATATAGTGATTAAGAATTTGTAGAGTACATATACGATCGTAGCAGACATTAATAAGGACATCCAAAACACACAACCCAGTCTTTTAAGTGATTACTCATAGCAAATAAAAAAATATATGTTCTATATTTGAAAAATCATGCAAGTATAATAAAATAAAATAAAATATTTGAAGCAAATATTAAACATATCTTTATTTTCTTTGTCGAATGATCACTTCATTACATAATAGGATGTTGAGCGACGGGGTCAAGCCTGATCGTCACTATCACTAGACATTATATATTTTGGGTCCGAAAAAATTATCGGAAAATCCTATTATGAGCTTCAGATAATCCACTTCAAATGTTCGGATACCATAACCTATCCTACATTCTCATGCCATCGAATTCGAATTATCCATATCCGCTAAAAAAACTCAAATGCTCCTCCACATACTGAAAAATCATATTCGAATTGAATCGATTTCGAAAATTATCCACACCGCTTTCACCCCTACTGGTAATATTTAGTAGTACTAGGAACCACAGAGGATCCAGATGTGCATGTGGTAACTTGCTTGGTGGGGCTCCAGTTTCACCAATCTTCCTTTGAAATTAGGGTGGCCTGCTTTTGGCATGGGGCCATTTTGGGCCGATTTCTGATCGTGACCGGGTGTCGCTTTGTTTTCAGTCCATAGCCTGCATGGCATCTTTCTTTCATGTAAAGTATAGTTTCCCTTTTTTCTGCCTTTGGGCATTTGATCTAGAAAAGTTGCACAGTTGATGACTGTTAGAGTCCTAGACTCCTAGTGTGAGGTCTTGGACTCTTGGTCTTGGGTAGCTGCTGACCTGTGGACTGTGGTTGACGTTTGGCCAGGCCAGCAAATGAAGCGTCTTCATGGTTGTATATTCGATGATTTTGAGTAACTGTGGTTGATGGCTTGGTTTGATCTCTGGAAAGTGTCGTGTTGATCGCAAAACTTATCAGCACATTTTCTTGGTGAGAAATCTAGCGTCGGTCTGGCAGCTACCGATTCCGCGTGGAAAAATGCCGAGAACTTGCAGTTGCAGCAGGGAACTGCCATTGCCGGGCGAACCTCGTTACGTTCTCAGGCTCTCAGCTGCCAGGAGAGCGTGTCACAGCCCACTCCGACGGTCTCCGTTTAACAAAGGCTTGTGATGCGGTCCAACTACTGGGTACGGCGGCCGAGGTTGGCCCTTGGAGATGGGCCGAGCCGTGACTGCGCTCTGCCATGCCAAAATCTGCTCACTACTATTGCCGTCATTTTGTTTTGCTTTTTTTTTTGGAAACAAATTGCCGTCACTTTGTCACCTGCAACGTCTATACACATACTGACATACAGACGGGACAAGCTATAAAATATTCCAGGCTCCAGCTAGCGAGACCGGGGGGGGGGGGGGGGGGGGCATACATGCAGTAGCGCGGCAAACGTACGAATGTAGGCACGTGGCATGCAAGAGCCAATCAACGAATCAACCGAGAGCTGTTGGCATGTCCTAGTTCATCAGGGGGCTCGCCCTGATCAGGCACATGGGTTCGCCACTACGCAGGTGGCTACTCTACCCCGCACGCACGCACGTACGCGTATGGAGGGATCCGGCCAACACTCGTGGCACCTGTCAAGCAAAAAGAGCACCCGTCCAAGCAATGCTCATCATTGAAGAAGCAATCCAATCAATCTTCGCATCAGTTTGTCTCACTTTCGTGTGTCCCGGACGAATATGGCTTGAGCTGGGGGCGCAAGTTTTGGAATGTCATCATTATGCAACGCAAGGAGATAGTGCACATAGGATGCCTTGTGTTGATCAAGTGTCGTATACTGTAGTAGTTACGGATAGTGATAGCCATGTGTGGACGTAGTGGTAGTATTTTTGTCTCGGTGTTCTTCACTTTTCAAAAGCATCTACAAGTGCTGCTACTAGCTGCATGTTACATAGCCCAGCATCCGATAGCCACAAACAAGTTCTAGTCGTCAATAATTTTAGACGATCGAGCAGCTACCCACCCGGACAGTCGGGCATACAAGCTAACTTTATTTCACAAGGAAAGAAAAAAAAAGGATACTCGATCGGCATTTGTCAGAGATTAATGATAATGGAATTTGTGAGCGGCGGTTTCTAGTTCTGATCGAGGGCGAGATGGCGAGGTGAGTAATGATGGCTTCTCGGCGCTGGTCGAGACAGGCGAGGTGTATGTAGGGCCTGTTTGCTTTGGACCCTGGGAAAACTGTCTGGACCAGGCAGCAATCCCAGGCGTCCGATTTTGAGCGTCTAGGGCTCAGACTGCCTGCCAGGCACAATCCAAACAGGCCCGTACGCGGAGTATACTGCAGCGGGAGGGTGGGGGGGGGGGGGGGGGTTGCAGTGTGTGGGAAAGCAGCGGTGGATTTGGGAAGAACAGGTGTGGCAACGCGGTGAATTTTCGAAGAGGAGAGAGCAGGAAGATGGGAAAATGTTTTAGGTTTTGGTGTCGTGTCTGATACATATTTTCCCTGACCGAAGGTTCCATGTACCGTGATATTCATTCCTATCAACACTACATCATGATAATTAACGACCGATTTTCTTTGGTTCAGCTTGACCTATCGACCAATACCGTGTCAGCCACTTTTAGGTAACGACCACCTGTAAGTAATATGAGTCGGTAGTTTTGAACCATGGTGTAGAAGAAACATTTTATTTCTGATCTGCAATACTACCTCCACGTTTAAATTGATGACGTTGTTCAGCACAAATTCAACTAACCAATGTCGTCATCAACTTAAGAGTGGAGAACTGTTAAAAAGGGTAGGAGAGTAGTAACTTTCACCAGTTATCAAGGACACACATATACTGTTACCTCATTCTGCCATGCATGCGCCATTGGTCGTTCCATTAATTAACAGCGGTACTACATATACCTACTATCAATGTCACAACATGTCATGTGCTTGCCGGTGTCTCATGAACTGGCGAACGTCAGTACTTGCTCCAACCTACAATATGCATCATACGGCAATTGATTTTTGCAAGTAGGTTTACCAATGTAGTAAGACTAAACTCGCCATACTAAATGTGATTATTTTTTACAGCATATATATATAAAGCATGCACTACTTCATTCTCTACACAGTGAACAGTTAGCGATGATATACCAGCAATCCAGCATTATTGATAATGCATATGTTTGTCTCTTGAGATTGAGAACAATACATGTATGTATTATTACTGCAATATGAAGTACAGTAAAGTACACCATGAGATCAAAAATCTCAAATTTAAGGTCGGTGTGGCTGCAGACAGATGAACGGCGGCATGCATCTTTCACGGTGACCACGTGAGCAAAGTAATGGGGGTAGCTATTTCTCTATCTGGCCAGACGTGCTTAAATGCTTCAGTTCGCTCTTGTTATAATACTACAGTCACTTCGGGAAACCCTCATATTTAAGCTCTTTGTCGATAAGGGACTGCCGTGAGCTCTTTGCCCAGAATCATACTCGGCAAAGGCTTTGCCGAGTGCTATCTGGGCTTTGCCGAGCACCACTGGCATTGGGCAAAAATATGGTTTCCCCGTAGTGAATACTACTCCCCTTGTTTTAGTACTGTCAGTATATATGCTCACATGTATAGACGACTGTACTAAACAAATACTATCACTATATACAAGTGTAAGAGAATGTGTGTTTTCTTAGCTCATAAGGTCAAGGTGGAGTAGTTTTGTCTTTCTTTACATTTTTGCATTCACTTCAAATGAAACATGTGCATATTTGAAATTTATTGTCATTTTCATATGCATGCATGTATGTACCTACTCTGAACTGTCTGGTTGTTTGAGGCAAAATGCGGGCAAATTTAAAGGCAAGAATGGGAGAGGTTCATGCCGCTGGTCTGCATGAAAATGGTTCAGCGAAGCTTGTTATAAGTGAAAGGTTATGTACATAATGAAGACGGACGTTTTCATATGCTTTTTCTTCTGAACATTGATATTCTAAGTTGTTATATAAGCATAAAACTTCATGGGTATGTTTCCATGGCATCATATAGTATAGTGTACTACCGATGATCCATTGTATATACTTCAGATTCAGAAAAGTTAATGGAAGACGTATATGTTTGTTGAACATATCACCTATAAATATTTCCCCCGTTCTCAAATCGATGATGTTAGGACACTGATTTAGTCTACACTAAATCCCTGCACTAAAACACTTGCATTGTCCTACCATCATCAACCGAGAATGGAGGGAGTATCATCAGGAAGTCTTAGGTTTTTGCTGTTTGTAACAGCAGGCTAGATCAAAGAAAAGCTTGTTAAAACAGATGATGATGGCTTACGTACCATACTCATCCAGTGGCAAATTGCTTGAAGGAATACTAAATGACAATCTCGTACTGATGCAGACGACGGTTAAAGGGATTGAAGCCTGGTCCGAGATCACCAATCCGTGCATATAACATGCGGGGCGAGCAAAGGCCTGCATATATATATGATGCATGTTGGAGACCTTGAACCAGACAACAACCCTCTTAACCAAATCTTCAATCGTCGGGACAAGAATGGAGCTCTAACCCCAAAGAACAAACTAACTCGCCAAGCAGAGAAATGAGGTTCACCATGAAAGGGAGCAAAATGCAAGAAACTGCAGGGATACACACAAGGAGATAGAGGGGGAGATCAGAAGAGAGCATGGACTGGCTACTATAGAGAGTGGAGACTGGAGAGACGAAATAGTCAAGAGATAGCGAGAGCGATCTGGGGTTCTTGAAGGGGTGAAAGTGAAGGAGTATGCCCTGGGTTTGATGAAATTGGCATTTATTGAGAGGCGCTTACCACTGGGCACGAGCTGATGCACTGCGCCACTGATCGCTGCTGCAGCCAGACGTTACTGCGACCTTGTGCTGCTTGTGTGACAACTGACTGACAAATAAGAAACCGTCGTGTAGCAATACATGTATAGTACTGCCACCAGCTGCATTCTCTTTACTCGTCGCACTGGGAGATGTACTAGAGTGTACAGGCAATTTAACGTAGAGTAGGTCAAGGCCAAATATCTTGGACACTGAAATTTCAAGTTTATTTTTCGTCGTGCAAACAAAACAATAATGTAGTACAACCCTCTCATTCAGTTACTACGGGCAACAAGGGGGCACCTAACGTGGGCTCGATGTAATTCGCATCCACCGGCAGTGAAACGGGATCTGGTCACCAGGGTGGTCCTGCTTCAACTTGCCAGCGTGGAAAAACTCCATTGGCGAGTACCCTGTGCCCCCTGCAGCAGGTTGGCAGCAATTATGGGGTCATGATGCCCCTGTGATTGAGCAGCGATGCGACAATGCGAGACGAGCAAGTGGAAAGGCTGATGTCTTGCAGTCTCCGAGAGTACTATGTAAGCATTCACCACAAAATTAAGTATTGTGTAGTACTAAGGGCGTCCAGAGAGATTGGTGTCTGCAATTCTAGATAGATAGTAACATCAAAAGACAGTGAAAAAAATGATCAGGTTGTAGCACCCTGTCTAAGAAAAATATGGACCCATACTTTAGCCTTTTCTATTAACTCCTTAACCTCTCTCCGCTCTCACACAGGTCACGTCATGCATACAGTGGGTCTCGCAAACAGTATGAAGTAGTGTTGAAGTTAAACTTTAAATAGCTTTAATCTTGCCTGTATATCACCGTCATAGGTACAGGTAGCTCCACGCTGTCCCGTTCTGCGTCATAGTGCCAGACGTGAAATGAATTTCTGCTCGACACGTTCCACCGTAAAGTTAAGCCATAGTAACCATTGCGGACGCCCTAATGTTTTTTCTATATATACAAGCAGTATATTTCCGGAAAGTATGCATGTGATTTCATCTTCAAGTTTATTATCTATAGTCAGATCAGTGCGGATGAAATAAAGAAACCGATAAAAAGAATTATATGTTTAATTTTGAACAGCAAAATATGTCTGTCTATATGTCAAATTCTCGTTCGTTCCAATTTACTGTCATTTATTCAAAGATGCAAAATAAATAAGTTCCACAAACTTGTTATTCTCGTTCCTAAGTGTATTTCTGCATCTATCACTCACCTCTTCATTTCCCGTGCAACATATTGTTTTTATCTCTCTTTAATTTTTGTGCACATAGTCACAAAAACAAGTAGTAAAATAAAATGAAGAAACTGAGGATTAAGGAAGTAGTTACAATAGAGGGATGAACTGTTATCTCCGTTCCATATTATTTGTAGTTTTAGACTTTAACACGAAGATTAAGAAGTAAAAAATATAGGTGCATAAAAAACGAGAATGAGAGAGATAAATATAAAGATATATAAAATACGAGGATAATAAGTAAATTAGAAAAAACTAAATAACTGTAGGATGACAAGTACTATGAGATGAAAGAAGTAGCAAAACCTAAGATGAGCATTGTTTTTTCCTAAACGAAGGAATAAAATTGAGTCGAGTGCCCGGCCTCGGGTCACCGCCTCTTCTTCCCATCTGACCGGCACCAGTTATAACCTGTTTGGTAGGACTCCGACTATGCCAACTTTGGCTATGGTTATGGCTGTGCCTAAAATCCTTTGGTACAACAACTATTTTTGTAACTTTTTAAGCAACTTTTCTTGTAGTTTTACGAAAGAAAGAGTCAAATATCAATATTTTCCATAGACATCTATACATATATTTTTTGTTCTCTTAATAGAAAATAAAGTTTGACCATTAATTAGTAGAATAAAAATTAATAAAATATTAGTTATAAAATAATTTAGACTATGAGACAATATTCCAAAATGATCATGAGGACCTAGAAAAATATATTGTCACGGTAAGATAGAGAGAGAAGGATAAATAAAGATAGACTGCTTTATTTTTTTAATTGATAACATTTTTGCGTGGGCTCAGAAGGCAAGAAGCAGGCGAAGCTATGGTCTGTTTGGTAGGGCTCCGACTGTGTCGGCTTCGGCTGTGACTGTGGCTTCTTTGAAAACCCAGCTGTGCTGGCTGTGGTTGTGGCTGTGCCTGAAATTGTTTGGCAAAACAACTTTTTTTTTTAGCTTATCAAACAACTTCTTTTGTAGTTTTACGGAGGAAAGAGGTAAATATCTATATTTCCCATAGAGATATAGATGCACTGTATACATGTATTTTTTTGTTTTATAATAGAAAATAAACTTTGACTATTATTTAGTAGAATATAAATTAATAAATTATTAGTTACAAAATAATTTAGATTATGAGACAATATTCCAACACAAATGATCATGAGGATATAAAAAAATATATTATTATGATAAGATGGAGGGAGAGAAGAATAAATAAAAGCAGATGACTTTATTTTTTGAACCTGACAACGTTTTTTGTGTGGGCCCGAAGGAGAAGAAGCCCGAGAAGCTACGATTCAACAGCTCCGCGCTTCGCTGCCTTTTCACGCAGTGCTTCGCCCGTGATTTACGGGGAGCCATGTGGAGAAGCATCGCCTTTGGCGAATTTTTGGGCGAAGCGGCTGGCGGAGCCGAAGCCGAAGCCGAAGCCCGGCCAAACGGGCTCTGAGTCAGCCTGCTTTCATATGGAGGGCCCAGTTGCAGTCAGGAAATTGCATCCAATGGGTCCTACATTCTATCTTATGGACAGGTCACAGGCCAATGTCAGCCATCCGACGGAACGGGCGCAAGTAACTGCATTGGACGGATCGATCCGGGAAGCGCGACAATGGGCCGTGGGCCGACGCGCTAGGTTTTCACCGGCCCTTCTAGCCGCCCGCGCCCACGACGACGCAGCCACCACCGCACCACACGCACATCCGGCGAGGAGCCTCTCAAAACGCCACCCCGCCGCGCGCTCCCGAGCAGACTCGCTCCGATTCGGGGGGCCTCCCGTCTCCGAGGCCGTGCGCCACCGCTCTATTCCTCCGGCCCCGCCCTACCCCGCTGGTCCACCCCGCTCCGCCGCTGACCAGCAGCCAGTCTTCACTTCGTCGAAGCAGCAAGGTATACCCACCCCTCTTGATTACAGTTTTGAATCTCCGTACCTTGCCCTCGGTTCTTGCGGCTTCTTGTTCCGCCGTTTCTGCGGTTACCGCCGAAAGCGCTCTACTTATTGCGTTTTCTCGGTGGGTATGCGTGATTTGTCTCGCATTTCGCGGTACAATTTATTGATCTGGTGGCCCTTGTTCCAGATGCCTTCCAATCGATCGCTTTGGCTAGAAGAAATTTCACTGCGTCTAGCGTTTCATGGACACCCTAAGCTTTCCTCAAACCTAGGGTTTCGAATGGGGGGCTTGCGCCCCAGATACCGGTAGTTTGCCAATCCTCTTGTGGTAGGTCCTGCAAATAAGGTTTAGGAATTTTAGACAGTGCTTTACACCTACCTGTATGGCTATATGTTGTATGTTTGGACTATGGGACAGTGATTCTTCTCTTCTGTGTTTATTACTCCGGTTGATTTCAATGTAGGTATCATGCTGAAATCTATTTTGTGGCAGCAAACTAATCCAATTTAAAATGTCTTATTGCCATAGCATTGTATGGGATTTTCTACAATGTTTCCTTTACTAACAATGGTTTCTTACTCTACTCCACCTGCTTAATGTAAAAAAAAAGGTGGTTTCAGTCATTATCACATTAACGCATATGTCAGTGTTCTGGGGCATGGAACCTTGACGATTCAGTTCTGTATCTTCTGATGTTGATATTTATGTAGATTTCATAGTAAAATACATGTCTTTGCGGTCACACACGCTGAACAAGATTCTCTGGTTTAATGATGTTGAGCTTAGTCTCTATTTTCTGACAAATTCCACTATTCCATGACATTTGAAAAGATGTCCAGCGTTAGGCTTACTCACACTCGTATGTTGAGATGTTATAGAATTGCTCTTTACGTACAAAAGATGTCCAGCGTTAGGTTTACTCACACAAAGTTTCCCTTACTTTCTAGACCACTATGAAATATCAAAGTGGCCTTTTGCCTTCTTGTGATCTATGTGGCGAAAAATGTTTTGCATTTCTATCCTGAAATGGTCAAATTTATCTGATATTCTGTTGGCTCTTCGGGTGGGTGTGGCCTTTTCCTTTGAAATACCGCTATAATTGTGATCAAACAAAACTAGAGGTTTAGGTTAGGATTTGACAGTAAAGGTTACCATTGAATTTATGATTAGCACATGCTGTTGAACCTTTATTTTAACTTTTAAGTGCCTGAACTGTTTGGTACTTTAAAGGTCGAAATATGTTATGGATTAAGTAGCTAGTTATCAGAATGCCCACTTATCTTCCTGGTTAATCATGGAATAGAAGTTAGTCATGGTTTTGCTAATCATAAGTAATTGGCATTAAACATGGGATTCAAAAAAAAATATATTGTCGATTTACCCTTGACAGATTTTCGACTATGAGATAGCCCTTTACTCCATGTATTTTCTAGAGATCATACTGTCAGATTGTCTCCTTTGACAATTTTCTCCTGATAGGTTTCAGGGTGTCTTACTCGATACTGATAATCTGTCACATGTTGCAGTTTTTTTTTTTCAAAATGGTCAAATATAAAAGGTACAAGAGAAAGTCATCTCGTGAGCTCAGGTCATCATGTCATAAGAAACTCCGCGACCAATGCAGTTTCAAGAGAGTTGTCAGCCAGGATGTGATATCAGCTGCAACAGAGAAATATGCCTGGACAGATGCAATTTGTCCAGTATGCATGGAATTTCCGCACAATGCAGTTCTTCTCCTTTGTTCTTCTCATGACAATGGCTGTCGTCCATATATATGTGCTACCAACTTCCAGTTATCAAATTGCCTTGATCAACTTGTGGATTCATGCAAGAATGTAAGCTCTAAGGACCCAGACTCAATAGAGTTTGCATGTCCCCTTTGCCGTGGTGCAGTTAAGGGATACACGTTGGTTGAGCCTGTTCGGGAGCAGCTGAATCAGAAGAGCAGGAGCTGCATGCATGATGGCTGCTCATACATGGGCACATACAGAAAGCTCTGCAGGCATGTCAGAAAGAAGCACCGTTCTGGAAATCCTCGTGCTGTGGACCCACAACAAACCTTCAGGTGGAATCGACTTTTATTTCGCACTTCACTGCAGGATATTATGTGTTCCACAAGTTCACCACTGCTGCGAAGGGTATTATCTGCTATGTTGCAATATGAAGAGCTTATGGCATCTGTTTCGCATCATAATGGTGATCCTCATGGTGCTACCGACGGCAATTCACTGCAAAGTGCTAATGCAGACTTTGGTGATCCTTGACTCTGATCCCTGGACCTCTGCTGAAATCTGAGGTTCTCTGTTGATGCTTAAGAAACTCTTGCATGATTCAATGAATTGACCATTACAGATCCATGTTTTGTGACCTGACAAAGTAATACTGAGCTTGATAAGATTGCCATCTACAGAAGAAACAGGCTGTTAGGCTTTCTTTGATTCAGTTCAACTGCCGTTTTGTGTGGTGGAATGATTGGGGCTCTTGTTCATACTTCATTTCAGCCTTATGTGTCACATGATGCGTTGCCTCTGTGCAACCGTCTGTGTTGTATGACATAACTGTCTTTTCTGAAATGCACAATTTGACTGCTCTTGGCTCTGTTACCCTTTCTGTTCTGTTGTTTTACCTGGCAGAAGGTGAGTAGACAGAAGTATTGAAAACAGTTGCCCCAAGCTAGATGACAAGCTTTCCTGTAAGCATAGAATCTTGGGGCCAGGGATTAAAAAACCGTTGAAAACAGGTGGTTTTCGTGGTTTTCAACAAAACCGCTCCGTTCCGGTTTCACCGGACGTCCAGTTTATTGGAAAAACCGATCCTGTGTACTATAGCAAAAACGGTTTTTGATCGGTTTTTTCAGTTTATCAAGCCGGTTTTCAGCGAGATGAAAACCGTTACTGTACCGGTTTTTTAATCCTTGCTTGGGGCTTCCCTAAACCATAGGCATGATTGCTTCCAAATATTACATTCTGTTTGACTCACCGTGAATTTCTATGATTGCGTGCTTGTGTTTGGTTTCCTGCATAGTACCTCAGCCAGGCCAGCCAATGCAGGTTCGTGGTGTTTGTGTTTGGTTGCCTCACTAGTAACCCATTTAGCCGATGTGTATTTATAGAATTGCCTAACTAGTACCGATGTGTTAAGTTTCTTCACAAAGAGTAGAGGACGTATTTTTTTGAGTCATGTAAAATATGTACTATCATTTTCGATCTCTGCTCATTGGCCAGCGTTTTTGGTCGGGACCGTCGTAGCCAACACGATACAAGCAATGAGTCCAAATCCTTCGAACCACTTGTTGCTGTCTGCCGGGGAAAGCTCGAACATTGGCGTCCCGCTGGTCATGGACGGATGGCCCTGGGTGTTTCGTTTCCTCACCAAAAGAGCTCCGCCCGCCATGCAGCATAGCCGCATCTTCGCCAGGCCACGATGGAGGCAAGTCAGGCTTAGCATAAGTGGCGAAATAATTTGATCGGCCTGCGCAGCTCGGCAGTTTCAGTCGAATGCCAATGCAAGCTGAGTTTACAAAATTGGGTTAGTCCTTTGACGAGAAAATGTAATTCCTGTTCAACAGCTAGAACGTCGAAGCCGTTTGTCAGAACGAACAAGCGCGACAGCGTGCGGAAAGCTCAGAAACAGCTATCGTCACCAGATGTATTATAGCTTAACATTGTGTTCACCTTGCCCAATATCAGAAGTGCTGAAGCACAAATGACAGTCTTAAGCATTTCATCACTAATAAGCTACCCACGTAATAAAAACCAGTATTTATATGTTTAACATCAAGAACAAAAGATCAAATAACAACACTCATTGGTTCTTGGAACTCATTACTTAGGATGTGTTTGGCAGAACTTATGGAATGACTTATACAATGACTTATAGTATGATAAGCCATAAACCCTACCAAACAGCTATTTTACATAAACACTTATTGTAATAAACCCTCATAAGCCATTTATCTTTTTGTACTAGAATAGCAAAGACAACAAAACTCTAGCTTTTTAGGTTTATGGACCATCCCTCCTTAGAATAAGCCATGAATAAGCTATTTTGCCAAACGATTTAAGAGCTTATGCTACAATAAGTCAAATAAACACTTTTTATAGATAAGCTAAAACATAAGCTATTTTTATAGAAGTATAAGCCCTGTCAAACACACTGTTAGATGCTTACTTGGTAGAATAAGCGTCAGCAACCATTTACAAACAAAAAAATTGAATGGTGACATTAAACTGAAGAAACAGAGAAGATCATAAGAAACATAAGAGTGTCATAAGAAACAATCATGCACTCACTCAGCCATACAATGCGAAGAAAGGAACTCTTAGAAAAAACTCAACGAGGGAGGGAAGATACAGCATCTAGTGCCATAAGAAAAAGGCTGATTCAGGTGGCTAATGGAAACCAACATTCCATTGAGGTGGATCCACGGACGACAATATGGTCTAGCAAAGGACCACGTATACTGAGGCAAACATCACTGAGCATCTAAAAATACAAAGATACACAACAAGCTACTGATGCAAGACTAACGATGACAAATAATAATTGAACAGGTCTCAACAGGCATAAATTCAAGTGATCCATCACTATGAGGAACCGTTGTTTCCCAGAACAAGCTCTGTACATAACCTGTGTCACTTACACAACATTACCAATTTTTGTACAGCTTCATCAAATTTTGATTAAGCTTTTCCCTCATTTTTTACCATCAACAGCTAAAAGACATATAGCTAATCCTCTTATTGAATCAAAGTCAGTATATCAGGCTCTGTCCAAGGGCAGACAAGTCCCGACAATCCCAATACGAGAACTAAAACAAATCAGAGAGGTCCTGAACCAAGAACCTTAAACAAAAGGAAAGAGTAGACAAAGTTTAATTCCCTGAAAAGGTGGGTCCACTTAAAATATAGGTATATAATGAAAATTTGTTTTCCTAAATGTTTCATTGTACTGGTCCTACGTTCAATCTGTACAAGTGTACCCTTCTTTACAACATTTAACTTTCACCAGATTGCAACTTACCCTAATAATATCACCTCCACCAGTAACAAGGGCTTAAGGAGAAACTACAGTTTTTATCTAATATACATAAACTTGCAAAAAGGGGACAAGTTATCTAAAGAGATTCAAAGGCTAAACAGAAAAACAGAAGAAATAAATTGCTTTTGCCTTATAAGCAAGAAAATAATAGAACTTATAACATTATCTTCCTGATGAAAATGTCATAACCCAAACCCGCTGTAAGCAAGGAGGTAACTTTCAAATTCAGTCTGATTAAATGACATGATATTCAAGCAATAAAGCTGAACACAGAATTCATAATGGAGAAGCATCACCAACTTAACTAAGCACAGAAACAGTATACCATATAAAGTTAGCACCTACAAGAGACGAAATACACTAATCCACCAAGGACAAGGATAACAGCATCATGCCTTGCCCTACACCTTGATACTAACTGAGGCAAGTGCACCTTGTCCACAAAAGTTAAGTAATTTAACCACAGATATTCTATCTGGAAACAAAAGAGACTGTTTACTCCTCCTAATGGTGTTACTCACCACAGATCACCCAGTAATCCTCAGTCAACCCTCCAACGCATCAAGCACCATCTTCACGGTCTCCTTCATCAGCTCCATCCAGTGCAGCTGGTGTCGGACCTCTGACACCCTGAACTTGTGCAGCTTTTCCTCCATCTCACGCGCTTTGGGGCCTTCAATCATCTCCAAGGCCTTCTTGAAGGCTACCCCATTTGGGTGCTGCCTGGACAGATCCTCAACAGTCTCCCAGAGGTATGGATATGCATCCTTACCCTTCTCTAATTCAACTTTCCCCCTACTAGAGGCACTCATAGTCACAGCCCCAAGCCGAGTTCCATTGCCATTGGCCATAGTGATCGGCTTCGACCTCTTGTTCTTTCGGTCACGATCATCCCTCCCACTGTCCATATCCCCATCGCTCTCACCACTCTGATGCTCCTCGTCACTGTCACCACTGCCTGAATTCTCATACTCAACAATAGCAGTACTTGCACCAGCACCACCACCAGCCATTGGACCCCAAACCTTCTTGCCAAGATCATAAACACTCTGGTCTTGCGGGATGGGAAAATCTGGATCTCGCCCTTTCTTGGTACGGGCAGCAAGTTGGAGGTACTTCTTCTTGAGACGACGAACCTTATCACTGAGCTGCGTGGTGGTCACCTTAACACTAAGCTCGTTGCCGATGTGGCGATGGAGCTTACTGACGTCATGCATCGAGCCGGGGAGCACGCCACGCTTGGCGCGGTAGTCCGCGAGGCCACGCAGGATGACGAGCTCGTCGCCAGCACTCCAGAGCCGCGACGGCCTCTTGAGCTGCTCTATGACGGCCGGGACGGCGGCGCTGCGGGGGCGCTTGGGGCGCGGCTCGGAGAAGGAGGGCATGGAGCGGCGTGGCGGGTCCATGGGGCGGGAGCTCAGCGGCTTGACTTTGGCCGCCTCGGGGCGCGACGGGCGCGGGAGCGGGAGCGGCGAGGCGTTGCCGTCCTCGGAGTCGGCGCCGTCGCCCGCGGCGGGGTCGGCGTCGGAGGCGGCGGAGCCGTCGGAGCCGGAGTTGGCCTCGGGGGTCGGGGAGCGGGAGCGCGGCTTGGGGCTCCTCCTGGCGGCCCTGCGCACCGGCGACGCGGCCGGCTTCGGGGGCGCGGGGGGGTGGTCGGAGTCGTAGGCAGCACCGGAGTCGGATCCAGCCACGGCGGAGTCCTCCGCTGCCGGCGCGGATGCTGCGGGCGCGACCTTAGGGTTAGGGTTGGGCGGCGGCGTCTTGGACGGGGACGGGGACGATGGGTGGTGGGACGTGTCCCCCTCCGCGTCGGAGGCCTCGGACGCGGATCCCGATGCCGCCGCCGCCGCGGCCGGGCGTTTCGGTTCCATGCAGGCGAGGGCGGAGGCGGAAGCCTAGGGCGGTTCGGCTCGGGGTGGTTCGGCTCCTCGATCTCCTCGCGCTGGTGTGAATTGGAATTGTGATCTCCGACCAGTACTTGCCGATTTTTAAGGGCGGAGTGGCAGAGTGGGGTTCGGGTTCGGTGAGGGTGCGAGACACTGCAGCGCTGGTGTTTGATTGGCATGCCGAGCGGCAGACGGCTGGGGTGCCGGGTCTGGTGATGGCGATGGCGTTGGACCGTTGGATCATCTTTTCATCTTTTTTAAAAAATAAAAATAATAAAAATAAAAAAATTGTGTTGGCGTTCAGTCTTAACGAACGAGAATGTACTCCATTCTGCATGTTGAGTACGGTTGACGGTTGAGACCAGTGGTGCTACCAGACTACCAGTATCTGAAAGTACTCCATGCTTCATGGACGTGATGCCAATCATGCCATGCCATGCCATGATCAGTGCATTTGGTTCGGTGTCAGCTTTACAAAAAAAGTTCTACCACGCAGAATAGACACGCTTAGCACAGAGAATTGATGCTCTACAGTTCCCTTTTGGTTATTGCATCGATGATTCTTTGGTCCTATCCTCCAACCGTTTGATGTTGTACATCTCGGCACTGCCTTGCAGACCGAGTGCAGAGTCCACAAACATCCCCGATTTGATAACTCGTCGCTTTCCCAAAAACTAGTTCAATTCATCGATGACCTGCTCTTGTATTATCGATAAAGGGAGATAACTGAGTGGTACTTCTGCAAGTTGTTGGTTTCTTTTCAAAGTCTATTGTCTTCTGACGCAAGTGCTTCAGTAAAAAAAAAAAGCGCGGGAAAGTTGGCGGGTACTGCGCTCTGCTGCTTTCAACGCCGCTAGACAGGAAATAGTTCTGACTCGCGGAGTAAAACAGTAACATCCACGATAACAATCTTATACAGCAGCTCCTACTCCGATATGATTTGTTATCTGCCTCAACTCAACACCAGCGGAGCATGCAAGCCATAGCCATGCATGGGATATAAACCATTTGTTATGACCATCCATATCAGAACCGGACTATTATTTCAGGGACACAAAAAGGAAAGAAAGCACGCCTATAACATCAGTTCTCTTTAATTCGAAATGATTCTAGCATCCAAAAACGAAAATTGTCCCACTGACATTGTACAGTTCACCAGAAACAAGTGAAACATCAGTGTTCCTCAGATTTACAGCCTGCCTAATGGGCACCGGTATCATTTCCATAATTATCAGAATCACAACTCATCATTTACTGGGGAGCTATCGCCCATGAGCTCATCCAGGGAGAATTCATCCTCTTCGATGATCTCTCCATCCTTGCCGTCCCATGGTTCCGTTTGAACTACTGTTGGGACACCGTTCAGAGGAAGGTTTCCCTTTCCACCGCGTCCTGCTTCCTTTACAAACTCGCTGCACAAGAACATTTTTTTGTTAAAACATCTAGCTAATGCACTTAAAACAACAGCAAAAGTTATAAATTAAACAAGAAGCTTACGTAATTTCATCACGCTGGAAGGCGCTACGAAGCGGAGCATATGCACCTTTCTTCACATTGAGAGCAACCATGGCTGGGTAACCATAACCACCCACTCCAACGAGTTTCTCAAGTTCAGGTTGCTTGCCAGCAGCTGTCCATACGAAACTGCAAGGCAATAGCATCCCCAACTCAGGATGTGTGCTACTTCAAGCAAAGTGTTCAAGACTGAAGTAAGCATCAAATAATATTGCTGAGGCTTTCTCAACATGGAAAATTGCCCACTTCAGAATTGCTACCACAGAATTGGATCTCTTGTTTTATAAGACTATATGCTAGTATGTGAAATACACACCAGAAGACGTCAAATTCTAATATTCATTTTTCCTTTTGCAAATCCAATAAATGAAACTGCTGCATAATTTAACTGTTGACTTTGTTTCATTTCATCTATCAGCTTAAAAATTTAGAGTCCCACATAATTAGTTCAGCATATACTTGCCTGTATGGACTCTTTTTAAACTTCTCCGCTATGGATAATAGGAGCTCAAGGTATTTGTTTCTTCCTTCTGCCTTTGAATCAAGTATGTCTGGAAGGAATGATACAAAGCAAATGGCAGCAGAGGCACACTTCTCTTCCATGACATCCTACAAAAGCCAAGCCCTCACATCAAACTTCAATCATAGACTATACAGATTCAAGAAATTTTGATAGTATCATGAAGGCCTAGTTGCCTAGTCTTACCGAGCCAGTCAACTCGGAAACTTCAGGTGGAGCTGAGTTGGCTTCCAACTGCTCCAGTGCAAAGGACTCAATGGCAGATGCAACTCTAGCCCCCTGGTAGGGGAATGGGCTCTCCTTATCAGCACCAAATACCAAAATAGTAGGAAAGCCTTCTACCTTGTACTTACTCATCAAGGACTGCAAAATACAAAGACATAGTTAATTAGAAAAAAATTGCAAAAGAAAGAGGAGGTACAATTTGCCATACATGCTTGCTTTTAAAAGTCAGCTTTTGAGTTACTAAACAAGCACTGCCTTAAGTCTTGCAAATAACGCAGCTAGACATTCAATTATTTGGTTAACTATCACCACAAAGTAGCACTTTATTCAAATGGCATATGGATAAGGTCATTGAAACTTGACAGTTGACACAGCTTTTCAATAGATCCCATTTACATGCCAGCAGATTCCAAAATCGTGCATGTTCTAACTGTGATCCTAGAGTGTCAAAGCTCAACTTATTTCACTTTGTAACTACTAAAAATATGTAAATCCTTTATTGCAGTCATGGCAAGAACGCAGCAGAAGCTTCAAATGTTGAATAGCTGTATAGGCATTTTCCATTTATTTGCAGCTTGGAAAATTAATTCCACTTTTCAGTACATTCTTTGTTTGGGAGATTTATTAGAAATGAACATTGAGAAATGGAACATCGAATTTTTGGCAAAAGCAGTGATTATAAACGATTCTAAAACATGCAATTACCAAAACAAAACAATGCAATCAAAGAATAAATAAAAATGTACCTTCTCAGCATCACAATCCACATGGCCAAGCTTCACTTGGCCCTTCAAGTTCTTTGCAGCCCTTTTCCATTCAGGTGCCAGTTTCTTGCAGTGTCCACACCTGGACAAAGAACAATACAGTTTTTGAGTCAAATAGTGAATTCAGTCAACAGGATTGATCGATTATCAGAAAACCAATAACAATTTTTCCATGAGACGTTTCAAAAGACCTGAAGTCTAAACCACAGCCACAAAAGCAAGCAAGATTCAACCAGATACATGCCTTCCATGTGCTTGTGAAAGATAAGGGTGAAGAAACTACTTGCAACATTATTTGTGAGCTAATGTGATCTAGTTAAAGGTACACCTCATATACGTTGTTAAACCAATATGATGAACTGACTGCGGATGTTTCACATCTTATAGGATAAATGAACTTCTGGAGCCTGTCTCAGGTTAATCAAGGATATTGTAGAGCACATAAAATAGATACTACTAAAAGAAAAATTAAATAATATGAACTTCTAGATGGAAGGAGTAAGGACTTCATAAGTTCTAGCGAAACAGTGAACAGATCTGGACAGCTATTTTTCCTTTTTTTTTTAATTACTCTTTGAGGTATAGCCTAGCCTAATGCCAAAAAATAGTTAATAATGCAAAATTAACAAAGAAAACTCATGAACAGTATCTTTACACTAAGCTACGTACCAAGGTGCAAAGAATTCCACAATCCAAAGATCCTTGCTGTTGATGACGAGTTCATCAAAGTTCTGTGAATTCAGCTCTACTGATTGATTAGGTTCACTTTTGTCACTTGAACCACCAGATTTCTTGCTACTTGACCCTCCTGATGCCTTGCCATTCAACCTATCTCTAAGAAGGGACTTGACCTGTGTATTGCATAACATAAGAAGAACTAGAGTGAGACATTGGCTGTCTCAAAGTCATATACAGTACCTTGACAACTTAAAATCTTTGATCAGCACAGAAATGTCTCTCTCTCTCAAAAAAAAAAAAAGTAGCACAAGAAGGACACATCCTGGAGAGGATTATTTTGTCCAAAACTCCAGCAAACTACTGTCAGAAAGTAGAAGTATAATAGTTATTTCCATAATAACTCCTGTAAATATATAAATTCATTTATGCCAGCTAACTATTCTGACCTAATGAATGATTTACCGAAAGCGCATATTTCCTATAGAAAAGGTGGGGACTTGAAGAAAGCATATAATTTATTCAGAAAATAAAAGGACAGAAAAGAATAAAATCATAAGTAATATCTGGACCTTTAACAAATGCAATTGAAATATATTCACTAAACTAGTGTAAGACAAAAATACGGCAACAGAAGTAGGGTTCACTTCAATAAACCTGCTGCAGAGCAAATTCCACGATTGGCTTTACATCTCTTGCCCCTTGATAATCAACTGGCTGTTTACCAGGGACAAACACCTTTATAGTTGGAAATCCCCTGATTCCATATTCCTGCCAAAGAAAAAAAATATCATGAATCAAAAAACCATCAGCTAAACAGATGAACATTAACCACATCTATAAGTGATAATTATGAGTATGGTTAAATTTGTTGGAGTTGAGTATTTATCTCAGAGGGCTGTTTCAAGAAATGAAACAGAAGATTTATCTATCCTATATATTAAACAAGCACTGCTGGCTACAGGCATGCTACCAAAAAATAAATCATTGAAATTAATCATCCATTAATCTCTCGATATAACATCAGAATTGTTCCATTATAGGTAAATCAGGAAAGTTATGTATAAGTCTCACACTTATCCACAGTCTTGTTTACTTTCATCTAAGAGGGTGGTCACAAATCTGATAACTTTTGGGACTATTTCATATGATCAGTGTTTTACAAGCTACATTGGCAATAAGTGCCTCTCAAAATATAAATAATCTGCTAGTGCAACACTACAGATAGTGAAAGTATGACATCAGATAATTGTTAAAATGAAAAGGCACAGTTTGCTGGCTTATGCCTCTTACAGTTGTTCATTCGCCATATCAAGCATAATTACTTCAACAAAATTCAAAATCACACACAAACTGCTAGTGCATAATAGCCTAATTTGATGGACCTAGTTATACAGCATTGCTCTTAATAAGAGCTTCAAAGTCTTACATTAAACTACTGATATAAGGACCACGTTTCACATACTTCTCTTCTCAGTTACAACAGTTAAGTATGCACAAATACGATGATACATAGTGTTCAGGTTCATAAGTCAGATGCAATCGCTGGTCACAAATTACCAGATATGTTCGATATTGTACTACCGACGATGGCAACGAACCAATCACAGAATTAACATTTGGATATGGAATTACGGAAACAGCCTAGTATTGGTAAGTTGCGTGCTCCCGTAAGCATTTATATCACTAATAAGAACAAATTACTGTACAATTGCTGAATCGCAGCAACTGGTGCCGATATCACTCCACTGAACAAGCAGATCAGCGCGCGCACGCGTGGATAAATCCCAAGTAAACAAGAGCGTCAAAGAGGAGGCAAGATCACCTGCGCGAGCGTTTTGTGCGCGTCCGCGTCGAGCGCCGCGACCCTGGCGACGCCCTTGAGCACGCCGGCCGCCTTCTCCCACACGGGCGTCAGCTGCTGGCAGTGACCGCACCACGGCGCGAAGAACTCGACCAGCACCACCCCATTCGCTTCCAGCACCTGCACCAGAAGCAAAACGCGTCACACCCCTCATCGTTCCAAAAATGGAGCAGCCGATCTGGAGGCGGAGTGGCGGATTGGGGAGTCGGGCGAGCGTGACCTTGGATTTGAAGTTGTTGGGGTTGAGCTGGAGGACAGGAGAACCGGCAGAGTAGAGCGCAGCCGCCGGAGTTGCGGCCGCGGCGGCGACGAGGAGGAGCGCGGCGAGGAAGGCGGGACGCATGGCGCAGTCGCGAAGCTTCTGGAAGCTGGGGAAGGAAGGGATGGCTGCGATCGGCCTCGTCGTGGTGCTGCGATTTAAGTTTTGCTCCTGAAGGGGAGACGGAACGCGTGTGCGGACCAATAGGTGGACTCCACGTCAGGATTTGTCCACGTCGGAGTGGCTTCGCTTCCTTGGCGCGAAGAGATTGGGTGACAGCTTTCTGCATGTGGACCCACATTTCAGTGAGTTAATCCTTTATCGCGTCTCGGTCAATGAAGTCAGCGAACAAGGCCCAAAGCGACTCTATGGAGCCCATGACAGACAGAGTGGCCAGATGGGGCGTGCAAACTGGATAGAGAATGGAGGCCCAATTTGCTTGAATGAGGCTGACATCATTTCTATGCTAGAAGAACACTGAACCAGAACAGAGAAGTAGAGTACCAAATCAAACAAGTCGTTGGCTTTGTCAGTTCAAAAATTTAAAAAGAAAACGTTGGCTTTGCCGGAGAATACAAAGCACGGGAACAAAGAGTCTGTCAGTATGTCTCATCATTTCTTGTTAGTCTGTGAATTCGTGGACACAACTTTGGTAGACGATTAGATCTCGATGAACAAGAACATATAATAAGACTTCCACACAGCAAGCTACTCGTACATATTAGACAAATTGCACGTGCAAGGAAGGACTCGGCAGCACAAGGGCAGTAGACTCAAGCGTGGCCGGGCAACAGCTTCAGCAGTCACGCGCTCTTTTCTTCAGCCTGCGAGCATGCTCGAACCATGACTTACAGCAATGCGTGCATGCACCTACAGATGCACCCTGCCATACGCCTACCTCTGCTAGTACTACATTAATCAACAATCTACACGTATTTTTATCTATAGAAGCTGGGTCACGAGAGACTGGCATGTGGCACAGAGACGTGGACGTGGAGCGGTGACACTGCCGCGTGGCTAGCTGACTGCTGGCATGTGCGTGCTCCTGCAGGTGACGACCGAGGAAACAAACAAAGAAGGAGAGGTAGAAGTAGAACGAATGGACCTTCTCCCTCCAGGCTCCAGTATGCACGTTTTGTTTTTCTTTTTCTTGAAAACATCACGATAACCTATTAAACAGATTAGTCCAACGGCAAGAAACAAATCCCTACACTTTGAATGGGAGCAGCAACGGCGTGCCGTACTACCTAGTGAACATCTAGCTGCGCATGCATACAGAGAGCAACCACACAACGTACCAGGACCAGGAGATGAGTCGTGGGAGCAAAGGAAGAGGAGGAGGAAGCACAGGAGGATGAGTAGCGAGATGAGGTGCACGGAGCGCTCGTTCCCAGACGACTGACTTTGTGGGTGGCGCCTTCTCGGGCTTCCCTCCACGTGGTGGTGGTGGTGGTGGCCGCCTTCCTCCGGCAGGAGCTTGGGCATCGCCGCGAGATGCTCAGCTGCCTCTGCATTCCAGGATCAGGGGAGGTGGCGCCAGAAAATCTGCTTGTGCAGCAAGCGCAACGGCCAAGGAAAGGAGCTGTCCTGAATGGGCGTAGCTTGGCTACGAGCCAGGAAAGGTATATGCCCGGCGATGTGCAAGTGTGTGTCCATTAATACTACACTTGTTGATCGCTGCTTATACCTATCGGATATACAATATTGTCAAAGGCAGCTCGCTATTTCATTTTTGTTTTCTCTTTATGCTTTTCTCGTTTTCACGCATGCCTAATGCGCCTCACTTTGCTTTTGTTGCTTCAGTTAACAACGGAGTTGGTGCTTTGAGTATATGACCGGCGTGAAACTTGAAACCCCCTTCTTTTGTCTTTCATTTTTTTTTGAAGCAAAGACCCAAGTACGAACCACCAAAGAATGTACTGACGCAAGTGGTCAAGTGCTCAGCCATTCAGAGCAAGTCTGTCGCAGGAATCACACCAGTTCCAGTGCCGACGAGCGGCTCGGGAACCACCAGTACAAACAAATCGTCGGCGTACCGAGCTTACAGTGCTGTTGCCTTGTCTGAAAATTCGCAGTAGAAAGGTCTTCAAGGCTAACCTCCTGCTGGTCTTGTTCTGATGAATCTGCGCGCATATCTCAGGCCCGATTTCTCTTTTTCCATTCTCCATGTAGAGGTAGATATAAGCTCTGAAATTTTGCAAGATGACTCGGGTATACATTCCCCTTCTTTGCGAATTTTCGCACGATTTTTGCACCACTGTGTCAGCGGCAAACACGGGGCTGGTATTACCGACCACCCCAAAGAAATTTGTCTTTTTCATTACTTCCTCTGCAGATCACAAAACGGTTTGCAATTTTGCAGCATCATGCGAATATCCATTCCCTTCATCCATGATTTGTTTCGCGATTTTTGGACGTCCGTGTCACCGCTAAATTTTGATCGTTTGGCGAGACAGGGGTGGTCGGTATTTCATTTACCGACCACCCCAGAATAAATTTGTCTTTTTCATTACTTCTTCTGTAGATCACAGAACGGTTTGAACTTTTGCAGTAAGATGCGACTATCCATTCATCGCATCCATGATTTGTTTCGAGATTTTAGGGTGTTCATGTCACCGCTAAATCTGGATCGTTTGGCGTGGCGGGGGTGGTCGGTATTTCATTTACCGACCGCCCCAGAAGAAATTTGTTTTTTTTCATTACTTCCTCTACAGATCGTAGAACGGTTTGAAATTTAGCAGTAACATGCGAATATCCATTCCCTTCATCCATGATTTGTTTCACGATTTTTGGGGGTTCCTGCCACCGCTAAATTTGGATGTTTGGCGAGACGGGGGTGGTCGGTGTTTCATGTATACCGACCACCCCAGGGAGGAATTTCACCTTTTTCACGGTGCTTCTGCAATCCGTCTCTAGTATATAAATGCTCGAGTGTGGTCGATCGGTGTTTCATGACGAGGATGGACTTGCTTGGCAAGTAGGTGAGCAGACACTGCAGCGTGGAGTTGCTGTGCGCGGCGGAGAGGTCGAGGTCGTAGAGGTTGAAGCGGAGGTGGTTGGCCATGGCGGCCACCAGGCTGAACTTGCCTAGCCGGTGCCAGGCGGAGGCGGACCGTACAGGAGGTACCCGCGCTTACACGCGCGGCCGATCTGCCGACTGCCGGTAGTAGTCCCGCCTCCCGAGGAAGCGGTCCAGGGCGGCGACGACGGACTCCTTGCATTGAGTCGCGGGTCCATGGCCAGCGTGTCGAACGTGGCCGGGTGCCGGTGGCTGACGCCGTGCCACGCCCGACCCTCGTTCATGAAGATCCGCAGCGTGCGGTCCTGCACTGCAGCTGCAGCTCCAGCGCCGCCGACAGGACGAAGGGGATGTACCGCTCCAGCAGGGCCGTGTCCGTGTGCTCGGCGTCGAAGCTATGAGGTCCAGAGACTCGCGCGTGCCCGTGCTGACGCCGACCTTGCCCTTGCCCGCCGTGCTGCTGCACCCGTCGCCGCCGGTATTAGCAGCGACGGACGTCCACGCCATCGAAGACGTCGGTGGTGGAGCACCCGGGCTCCATGCACAGGATCCTGCCGCCGCTGAACGTGCCGTCGGGCTCCACCTCCACGGTGTGGGAGGCGGTCGCGAGGCTGAGCCGCCGGATGGCGCGCGGGTCCAGCGTCGCGTCCAGGTACTGGCGCGCCGCGTCAAAGAGGTGGTTCTCGCCGTACCGGGCGCGCTCGGACTTGCGCCGGATGACGATGGTGTGGCGCCCCTCGTCCTCCTTTTCGGGCCTCCACCCGAGGCGGTCGCCCGCCAGCGCAAGGCGTCGCGCAGCTCGGCGGGGAACAGCTCCCCAGGGACGTTGCGCGCCACCACGGCCATCGTGGCGGCCGTGGCCAACTGGCCATCGCGGTCGCAACCTTCTTGTAAGCGGCGACGACCCTACCCGCCTGAGACGATGCCGCGGTGGGCGCGATCGGTGGCAGGTTCTCCATGGGTGCAAACGCTTGCAGCTGCTGCACTTCTACACCAGCTGACTCGTATCCCCACAGTCCCTTGTCCACACTCTCCTCTGAGATACAGAGATGCTCCTGCGCTTAGTGAAAGGAAAAGGTGGAAACCACCCAACACACAACACGTTCGTGCGAGTTTTCAGGAAGCAAGGCTGCACGGCCAGTCACTGTCTCAAAAAAGTTTCTTCATCCGGTTCCAATCAATCCAAGAACTGTTTGTGCGTGCATGAGTGTCCAAACCTACAAACGCCCGTGACTTCATCAGGTGCGTGCAAAGTTTCGAAATATATGTGAAAATGGTCGCATTAGTGGAAACGTATGACGGATAATAGGATCGCAGCAATGGTGACCTGACCGGCGACAGAGAGCCTCCTGTGCCACGACACGAGAGGTCGCCTGTCATTTCAGAAAATCAAAACCCTGGCTCGGCATCAGGGCGCGGGTTCAATGAAACGTTGATTTCCAAAGTTAGAAAAAAAAAAACAGTATATGGATTCCTGATGCACTGGCGCTGAACAGTTTGCAAGCCAAATAGTACTTCTTTATTACTGTCTGCATGCATGGTGAACAAATTCTCTGGTTGGGGTTCTAAGATTTGGTTCCAGTGTCGTCAGCTGCATTATTGTCTCTCAACTGATCTCGTTTTCATTCCTCTATTATTACTGATTCTGACTTTGTTAATTAGTAAAGGGAATTGCTATACATACGACCGGGTGGGATGATCCCGTCGAACGACTAAACACTAATCTGCCATTAACAAGTAATCTTCGTATAGCTATTAACACTAGTCGGATGGTCGGGTCGGACATCTTAGCCGTAAGAAATCAAATTGGACAAAGAATTAGCTTCTGCGCTTTGATGATTTTTTTATGTTATAAACCCAACCCCACTTTAGTGCTTCTAGCATCTTACTCTCTATTGTTTGTTTTGAGTACGAGTCATCTAAAGTGTTTAAACTCACAGGGACAAAATATCTTATGAGCAGATATTTTATATGAAAGAGAGGTGCACATTAGATCTTTCTAGGCGCAAGGATGTGCTAAAAAAAATTATGACATATGCAAATTGAAGTATTTAGCACCCATCTAAATCTAAAAACAATAATGTAACACACAATGAATTCAGTCATCATTTCAAGACTCAATAAGAGATTTTTTTATGAGGCTGCAAGAAATGGGATTCAACTATCAACCCTATATGGGTCATGTCGTAAAGAAAAGAACAAAATGATCGGAAAGTGAAAACACAAAATGACACTAAACTAGAGCCGACATAAATATTGTGGGTGTCTAGTGCTAGTTTCTCCTAATAAAAAGTAGTTAGACATGCAATCACATCATCAGCATATAGGCTGCTTTCACTCACATGCATGATGGGATACAAGAGCATCACACTCTCACATAAATTGTCTTCTAGTTTATTGGTGACCATGTCATTATAACAAAACTTAATTGTTAACTTTACTATCCATATGCAATAGTGGCATACATACCACACGTTTCAAATACACACAAGCAACCTAAACATACCTCTAAGGGTTAAATGTCTGTTATTTTAGTTTAAATATATCTTATGTCATATACTGCATTAACATATTCTATAAATTTGAACCATACTTAAACTAGTTGACCATTATGTGTTATCATGCACAAACTTTATAATGAGGTGCACTTAACAATTGCGACGTATGCCTTCAATAAAAAAAGGACCTAATCATGAAAAATAGAATTATTTACCAATAAAAATAATATTTAAAATATATTAAAATTTTATTTTAGATATTCATACATAGCAATAATCCCAATTACTAGATGATACTTTAAAAAAAAGAATAATTGCAAAAAGACTAGTTGACTGTGTGTAAGATTCTCATATATAATTTTATTAACTATATATTTTATAGATTATCTAAGATAGAAAAGAACAATATGTATTATTAGTATACTACATTGAATAGTGTAATCCACTATTATTTGTTAGTGGATACCAAGTCACATGCATAAACTATAACATCAGTTATTTCAAACAATCTAGCATGAAGCATGCGCTAAGACGAATAAGAGGCAGATCAAGGTTTAAAAGACAATGCAATCTAGCTAAAAATTTCTTTTTTTCTTACTCGTGTTGTTGAGAGAATTAAACATTTTCATAATATATGTTGCAATTACTTTAATTGCAATGGTCAGGTAGGTCCTAATATTTGAAGCTCTAGCATATGGGTTCTTCAATTCATTCATAAATTACTAGGTACTAATATGATATTTGAAACATAAGTCACAATGTCACAAGTTCACAATATGAGTGATATTCGGGAGTTGCTAGTAAGTAAAGAACTCACGCTGGCTGCTAGCACAAGAAACCAATAATACAACGATGATGCAGTGGATAGTCTTACAACGTGCGGCTATGTAGATCTTTTATTCAACAGAGTAAGGCAGTGGTAGCGTCCTTGCTACTATCGCTAATAATCGAAACCAGGACTTGCTTGTTATGCGATGGCGATGCGGTTGGAGCTCTCGGTCTCCATGGCCTTGAATGCCTGGAACCGTGGCTCCTTGGCCTCGAACTTGTGCCGCACGTACAGCGCCATGTAGTCGTCGAACACGAACTTGGGGTAGGCCACCGCTGCTTCCTCGGCCTTGACCAGCTCCGGCGCCGGGAAGATGACGGCGTCGCCTCCCGGGTTGTAGAAGGATGCGATGGACATCCTGTTGCCGTCGGGTTGGGCCAGGACCCGGTGCATGACGCTCTTGTACCTGCCGTTGGTGATGACCTCGAGCTGGTCCCCCAGGTTGACCACGATGGAGTGGCGCATGGGCGGCACGTCCACCCACTCCCCATCCTTGAGCAGCTGCAGCCCGCCCACCTGCGCGTCCTGGAACAGCAGGATGATGCCGCCCGCGTCGGTGTGCGCGCGCAGCCCGTTCACGAGATCCGGCCGCGGGCACGGCGGGTAGCTGCTGACCTTGGTCCCGAACGTCGGGGCGCCGCTGGGCCCGCGGAAGGCACGGGTGAGGTAACCTTTCTCCAGGCCCAGGTTCTCGCACAGCAGGTCCAGCAGCCGTTCCGCGAGCGCCGCCAGCTCGCCGGCGAACCGCTTCATCACGCCTCTGTACTCGTCGTCGAGGTCCGGGATCTCGGCGATGTTGGACTCCGGGAGGTGGCGCACGAAGAAGGTGCTCTCCCAGTCCAGCTCCTCCGCCTTCTTCTTCATGCCGTCGTCGCACCCGTCGTCCTTGAGCAGCGCCTTGCTCGCGAACTCGAGGAACCTCTGCTCGTGCACGCGTTTGTAGTTGTCCTTGGTCAGCTTCTCCAACTCGTCCATCAGCTCCGTGGAGATGCCGTGGTTCAGAACCTGGAACACGTGAATGGATAAAACAAAGCAGAGAACACGTGAAACACGTCAAAAGGAAAATTGGTGTGCAGCTTGCTTCCTCCATAATCCAATCTCATGATTTATCTACCTCGAAGAAGCCCCAGTTCTCGCATGCGTCGCGCAAGAGCTCCATCGCCGCCGGCCTCTTCTGCCCATCGAGCAGACCCATGTCGATGATCGGGAACGACAATGTCGACGCCATGTTATTTCTTGATTGATTGCTCTCGTCACTACTGGACTATGTGGAAGCTCTGGTCCCTCGGAGATAGTTTGTTCTTGTGCGTGCCAAGCGCTGTATGCTGGAGTGCAGTGAGTGGAACTGCCAGGGATCGGGTTCAATTTATAGGCTCGGCAGCCTTACTTTTCTAGTGGAGTGGAGGCCGGTACTCTGCTGACTTGGCATGTTTGGAACTATTTTGAGATAATAGTTATCTACTAAAGTTATCTCGAATAGTTCCAATAATCCACCTAATAATTTGTTAGCTCACTCGTTAGATAGCTATTATCCTATTAGCTAGTCCAACTCAGCTAACTCAGTTAATAGTTAGCCAACCACCTACAATGAGATTTATCAACTGAGTTGCATCAGTGCGGCTGTTGCAGATAGATGGCGCAGTGGACAGTGGGCGCCCCCATGTGGTCGGCTCGTGTCATCCCGCCGCACCCATTCCGTGCACAAGGAATACTCTTGTCCCCAGCATGTTTAACTCTGTTCGCTCGTGTCCCGCACACGAAAGCCGCGTCCTGCTCTCCAGTTAGGTTGGGTACAAATGAGTTTTATGCGTTGGGTTTAGGAACGGGTTAGCTTTGGAAGAGTTCGAATGGGTTCTTAGAGCTTGCGGGTTGGGTTAGTAGCGACGGCGGGTTAGAACGGTTCTGGAATTTGGGGTTTCCATGGCTTGAAACCTACGGGTCCTTCACCCATTCCACTCCACGGGTCCTCAGCAAAGCGCGGGCGGTGGTGTCACGACAGCCGGCGAGCGCGACTTGCGGCGACCGGCGGGCGCGACGCACGGCGTCGACGATGGAAGAGGCGATGTTTCTTGGTTTTTTGTATCCTCAGACCACGATGAACACAGCAGGACGATGAGCTGTGAGACTGAAGATCAAAATCGAATGCCCTCGATCTTATGTGTATATCATCAGGCAAGGCAAGTGGTCGTTTCGTGGGTAACGATGGTCATTGGGTTGAAAGAGTATTGGACCGTTCAATTTGGGCCTTACCATCTTAGCTTCTTCTTCCTTCATTCTCACGTGAGCAAAAGCACCAGGAAGCACATACATGCAGCCATGGCAAAATTCACAGCATGCAGCAAAGGAAAAAACGCTACCTGAGCAACCAAGGAGCGACAGTATCACGCCATGTTCGCTCACGTGCGTATGGCTTCAGCTGCCATAGCTAACGTGCGTACGATACCCATCAGAGTTTCAGACCACCATTTGCCTCAGCTCCTCCATACAACACTCATGGGCCATGGGTTTACCCATGGAAAACCCAAGGGTTCAACCCGTTCGTGGGTTGGGTTGGGTTCACCTATGCCCGTGGGTTGGGTCGGGGTGGGTGGAGGCAGCCAAAACTCTGGGTGAGGTTAGGTTTGGAAAATATACACCGGCCGATGATATGAGAAGATAAGCTCTTGTCAAGTCGGTCTTATCCTCTCAACTAGTGTACCCTCTCACAGCACTCAAGAAACCTAAGGAAATACTCGATGATCTGGACCGTAAAAGGAATCAATTCTATTGGGCAGGCAATGACAATTTGACTGGAGGAAAATGTAAAATAAACTGGACGTGAACATATATGTCAAAGGAACATGGTGGACTTGGAATAATCAATATGGAGAAATTTGCACGAGTTCTTCGAGTCAGGTGGTTGTGGCATTAATGGAAATTTGAAGATAAAGCATGGAGTGAACTAGGTAATCCATTTGATGAGACAGACAAGTTACTATTTGCGCTGGCTACATCAACCACTTTGGGGGATGGTGCGAAAGCAGATTTTTGAAATTCAGCATGGATCGTAGGATGCAGATCTAGGGATGTGACGCCGATAATTTTCTCCATATGCAACAAACATAGGAAAGTGAGGAAGGCCCTCGAGAGGGATATTGAGTGTCGGATTTGAACCTCCAGGATAAAATCATAGCTCGACACATCCATGAGCTTGTTAAATTGTGGAATCTTGTCCAAGACAAACAATTAGATTCAATAATGCGGGACTCCATCACTTAGAAGCTGACTGCAAACAAACAGTACGAAGCATCCTTCATATACAAGGCGCAATTTATTGAATCAATACGCACCACATACAATACCATCATGTGGCTAGTATGAGCAACACCAAAATGCAAAACTTTTGGATGGTTGGTCGTGCAAAACCGTGTGTGAACAACGGATAGACTACAATCTAGAGATTGAGAATATAACACCTTGTGTCCCTTATGCAAACATACACTAGAAAATGACAGAGCACATGTTGGCAGACCCTAGATACACAAGAAAAATCTAGGAGGGCATATCGCAATGGACTGAGACTACACAAATTCAACCAAATGACTGACCACCAACAACATCGGTCCATGAATGGTGGATAATATTTACTACAATGACAGAGGTACCAAAGAAGGGTTTGCGGACGCTAATACTGCTAGTGAACTGAGAAATAAAGGAACACACAAATATTCTGCCACAAAGAGTTGGCCGCGTCATCGCTCCTTGGAAAAATCAAGGAAGTGGCACGAATTTGGACATTGGCCGGGTCTCGATATCTCACGCAACTCATCTATGGAGACTGATCTATAAATTACTTAATTTTACTAGTACTTTGCATGTGTGGCACGCACGTGCTATCCTCTTGATATAAATATTTAATAAAAATGTATATTATTATTAAAATTAATTGCAAATTGATTAATTTAAATACTAGATAACATACACAAGTGATTATTTAATAATACTGACTAAATACTTAGTCAGGGAGCTTTATGAAGAAATGTATATCACACCATAAAGAATTGTCTTGTAGATGTTTTTGTCATGGCCTGTCTCACAACTTGATATCAATAAAAATAAAATCGACAACACCACATCATATAATATGTTATCAAGAATTTAAATTTGTTTATCATCCTCTTATTTCACATTTTGTTGATAAAATAATTCTAAAAGCTACACTGT
Source organism: Eleusine coracana subsp. coracana (assembly GCA_032690845.1). Taxonomy (NCBI): domain Eukaryota; kingdom Viridiplantae; phylum Streptophyta; class Magnoliopsida; order Poales; family Poaceae; genus Eleusine; species Eleusine coracana. The sequence goes on along the minus strand of CM064427.1, from coordinate 49,593,324 downwards.
TGTCATGCATTGCTAAAGTTCCTTATGCATGACAACTACATTATATTACATATCTAATTTGAGTTTCACACAATCATATCTTCACCCGAGCTCTAAGGTGGACACTGTCCCAAACAAAAGGCTAAGAGAATAAGCACTTGATTTGTGTGTAATTTTCCAACAAATATCCAGGTAGAATATATACAAGCATAATTTGCAGGCCTGCATACAACAATCCATCGACATGACACAGAGAAGATCAGCTGTAATAAATCTCAAAGAACCAAAGCAACATGACAGACCACATTGCTGGTACAATTTCATTCATTTAAAAAATGTACTGTCTTAATTAATAAAAATTTAGAAAAATGTACAATGTTTAATTAATAAAATTGGCACTCTCGTGCTGGTTCGATTTTTTTTAAAAAGATATGGAATGGGTTGGATGCCGGTTGGGTTCTCCCCCGTTAGCAGGGCGAGCTCCAGTGCAGCTACTTCGCACGTGGGTGGCGGCCAGCCGTCAACGATGGGGACGCGGGCGCTTTCGTGCTACAGTCAGGGATGGCATGCCATATGGCGTTGCGCCACATGTCATTTCGTCGCCATGGCGGCAAAGATTGGACGGCCGATATGACAACCGTTCAGCGGCTCGCCGTACCGACTGGGGGACCTCTCCATGACGGAGCTCACCATCAGGCCGTCTGGGTCAGAACCTCATTCCCTTGTGGAACTGATGCAGTTTCACGGCAAGTTGTATTTCTATTTCTGCGTGAGCACAAGTGCAAGACTCGAATGACTTGGGTGGCCAATATGCTCATCATTTTTTTTAAGTATAACCAATATGCTCATCTTGATTCTTTAAAAGGGCGAACAGAATTATTTCATCAAGCAAATGACAATTTTCTGTACGTTGCGTCCCATGTCATATCTAGCCAATTCCATTGTTGCAAAACGCAGCAAACGTTACTAAGTTTGATGAAAGATTTCTGAACTACAACAAGTGTGGTACGTAAAACTTTGCGGCAGAAAGTTCTGTGGTAAAATATGGCTTTCAACCAAATTCATTTCTGTCCAACGGGCCAAAGTAGGATTTGGAGATAAGAGACCTTGCACAATGTTTGTTAGTGGTAAGTAAAGTCGAAACTGGTCGACTTTTAACTCACATCACATCCTCAATAGCTGTCGACACTTGGTGGGGGTTAGTGGTAGACAAATTAACGCAAGAGTTTGTATCCTGTAGCTTAATGTCTTGAATCTTTTTTTTATTAGGTTTCTATCGACATCCAGCATTTGTCTTTTACAATAGTGGAAAAGTCTAGCAAACGAAAAGGAGAGGAGACCAAGCTTATGTGGTAAGGCGTGATGGAGTCGTGCATTAAGGTGACAAAGATAGCGAGTTGTCATGGAGATGTCGGCAACTTGCAACTTTGGGGTGGTGATTTTGTCCGAGTTTGACCATGTTGCTTGTTGTATATTACGCCACAAGATTTATGAGAGAATGTACCATATAAAACATGATAGGGAGACCCTAATCATCAGTAGCATCAATTAGGAAGCATATTGCTCCATAAAGTTTCTCTCTCTTTTTAGATGTTGTTTCAGCAGTAATTTACCTTTAAAAGATTACATTTCCGGTAACAGGGATAGTTATATGATTTTTCTATGAACTAAGTTGAATCTATACAAGTACTACTATATGGTAAAATTTTCTGTAACACTCTACAAAAAACGTGGTTTCATTTCCATCACATTATTTTAGGTTGTGACTTTAGTAGCACATTCCAAATTGCTCTTATCTGGAACACACCAGAGCAAGAGATAATACTTTTTTTTATCTAAATGTGCAAAATACATTAGAAATTAAAGCATTGTACAAGAAATTACACTGATAATTTTATCCATATGATATGTAACAGTTGTTTCTGCATATTTTCAACGGAAAAAATATATTTAAATATATTTCCTAGTTTTCAATCAGCTAAAACCTTTTAGTCAATGGTTTATTATTTTGTGTTTTGATTTTTCTTTTATAGGATTATATGTATAATAATTATAAACCATTAGATCTAGATCTAATGGCTTTAGGAGATGACTGAAAGTTGTCTAAACTTTTAGTCAGCTGAAAATTAGCAAGTTCCATATTCAAATATAGGGATTTAAAGTAGTTATTCTGAGCACACATGTTACATGGTTTGAAAACCCTCCAAACACCAACATTACGATCATCACTGCTAGTTAGAGGCCAACAGACTATGACAAACTCCGCTGGGAAGACCATTCATAGAAATCCTTTTCTTCGAGAAGATGATTATTACACCTTTCTAACTATCCTATCTTCAAAAAATAAAAAACTATCTTATCTTGAACAAAAGCGTGACCTTCCTGCTTTTTAGAGGAGCAAGATGAATTCTAGCTATATAAGCAGGCCGGAGGCCAACACCACCCTAAATTCCTAATTGGGTAGGCACGTTCTGCCTCTGAAACTGAAGTTATAGCTTCAACGGAGGATTTTGTCTAGTCTTAGTCTTTGCGCCCAACACGGCTAGGGTGTAGCCCTTCTGGTGGCTGGTGCAGCATCAGTGTCCAGGTTAATCGGGTCCCGTCCTGAACGCAAACCATGTCGGCCGTGGAGAACAGTAAGGGGGCGCAGGAGGACCCAGTGCTATCGCCGGAAGCACAACACAATCACATGCGTGTGTAGCACGATAGAAAAGAGCTAAAAGCATGACGGAGAGTGTGAGTGGGAAAAGAAGAAGTTTGCAGCCACCTTCGGAATGGACATGTCGACACGTAACGAAGAGCAGGAAGCATTGGAGTAGCTTTCAACTTTAATAACATCGCGAGATGACGAGCTCATCTCTCATCTAAAAACTGTGCAGATTCCACTACCAAACCAGCTGCCTCGGTATCACTTCGGTTATGGACTTTTATAAAAAAAAATAGCGGACGAGGAAAATTAAAGTTCTTTGAGAGAAAAAAAAAATATAACCGTAGGTGCAGAATAGTCGAGGAACCTGAACAGGGTAATATATATAGCTTTCTAGAGGAGCAACCGCTGAGCCGATGAACACGTCTCCCAGAACTTTGGGAATCGGAGGGCTGTGATGATTACACATGTAAGCTAGAGGGATAAGCACAGCCGCTGAGGGTTGATGGAGACTGGAGCATGGCAGGTCCATCGTCGCATCCCTTGATTAAGCGGGCCATTGCCATGTGAACGAGTACGACTCGTTCCGCCCTCTTGTTTGTATATACTGTGCTATAGGCTAGCATGCATGTGTGCCACCGGCATCTGTGCTCGTCCATGTTTGTGCCAAAAAAAAGAAAAAAAAAACGCGCAACATTTCGTCACGTTCCACCCAGATCCGCGACCGCCCATGACCCATCATGCACGGACGAGCCCGTCGCGACGTGTGTACAATCAGGTTGAACGGGTCAGAAAAGCTGCCGCGGCGGCATCGACCAGGACGACGAACCAGCTTTGCTGCCGAACCCCGATCGACGACGACGACGCCGGGGGCACGCGCGCGCGGCGGTCGGTCGGGCCAATCATGCCGCGCGTCGTACTCCGACGTACGTACGCCAGACACGCTGGCCCGGCCATGCCGCGCCTTGAATTCTGCTCTCACACTCACACGGCCACATGGGTGCACGCACGCGGGTCCCCCGTGAACGCCATGGCACGGCACACTGGCTGGCTGATTGGCACGGCACGCGGCGCCCGGGGGCCACGAAAGACATGGCGACGTGATGGGGCGCGCTGCCTGCCGCCTACAAACCCCACGTTGTTGGTCTGCCGAGAGCACAAGTCGTAGGGGACCGGCCAACGGCACACAAACGACGATGCTGGTGGGAGCACCTGGGCGGCGCCGTGTTCCCGGCATGCACGAGGAGCCTGATGAGCTCAACATGGCGCGCGTGGAGGTGAAGGAAAGATAGGCCCCCTGTGTCTGCTCCTGTGCGACGCGAAACTGTTCAGAGTTTTCCATTGATAAATTCCTGTGCTTAGAGTATTTTTAATGAAGGCTCCTAAACAATTTTTTACTCTAAAATATAGGAGTCTAACAAAAAAAATAGCTCTAGTGAAACTTTTAAACTGGCTCTCATTTTCTATACTCTTCCAAATTTTAGTTTCAAGCCCGGAGCCTCCCATCCCACTCCTAACCATAGTTCCTACCATTTTTTCTTTTTTTTTTTCTTTTTTTCTCTTTTCTCTTCCCTTTCTCTCTCTTCTTCCTCTCTCCTGCACCCCATGCCGTGCCGCCATCACCCTCTGCCGTTGGACCCGCGTGCCACCCTTGCCCTCAGCTACCGGGCCCTCGCGCAGCCCTCACCCTCTGCTGTCGGCCCGGCGAGCTGCCCTCGCGCTCTAATGCCGGGCCCACGTGCTGCTCTCGCCCTCCTCTGTCGGCCGATCGTCTTGACGAGCCGCCCTCGCCTCTGCCATCGGCCCGGCGCGCCGCCCCTACCCCCCGCCGGCCCGGCCTCCCTCGCCCAGATCCACAGGCTCGGGCGCGCACGGCCGCCGGCGACGCCGGGAGCAGGCGCAGGCGGGCAAGAATGACACCTGAGCTCCTCTCCATCTCGGAAGCAGGCGCGCGGCTGTGGGAAGGAGGTCGGCCGGCGGCGGCGGTAAGGAGGTTGGGCGCGGGCGGCGCTGCCAGAGCTGAGGCGTGGGTGAAGGACGTCACGTTGGAGAAGAGGACTTTTTCTATTTTTTGTTCTGACATGTGGGTCCCACGGATAGATGGAGCTAGAAATACATGTCTCACTGGAGTTGATTGTAATTTTGAGCTCCCAAATTTTTGCATGGTCCATTGAAGATACTCTTAGTCAATCTTTTCAATTCAATGGAAGAAGAAACCTGCTTTTTTATCCGTTTAGGATGCTCCCTGCCTCGCCGCATGTGCGTTGTTCTACTCTACGGTGTCCGTGACCATTATCTCCTGGCTGTGGACTTGACCATCTTTCTAAATTCTGATCAGTAGTACGTGCTTATGAATATGCACACAATCATCATCACGAGCAAAACGCAGTAGAAGAAACCACGTAACTGAAGACAAGGATTGAATTATGAGTACGTCGTGGCTGGACCGGATGTCGGGCGTGGGATTTGCGTCTGGGTCAAAGTTCGTACTACAAGGAGATTTGCATTGCATTTGCAAACGGGCTGATCTGGACATGCATGTGCGTATTCTGTACTAGATTGTTCAATGATCAAGACATGCAGTTTCCTAATGTTTTCTTGACTGGTCGTCCGTGCACTCATGTCCTGGTAACCGAAAAATAATTCCATGTTATTATGGCTATTACCTACAGCTCCACACGCGTTGTGCCATTGCCAGCTCCACGCTAAAGCATATGTGTATACCATTTTCCTCGCAAAAAAGAAAAAAAATGTATACCATCAAGTTTCTGCAAGACTGCAACTATGGCTGACTAGAAAGATGGGATCTCAGACGAGGACGAGAGAAGCATGGAGGCAGTCAACATTCATTAGTACTAGTAGTATTTTTCTTCACGGAAGCCGCGGCATGGCGCAGCCGGGCACCGGTGATGATATCCAAAAGCACGGTGGATAATCGGTGGGGGGCCAAATAACATCCTGCTCGCTAGACCGATCCGTGATCCACCACGTCTCCCACGTGGGTTGGTCTCCGTCGATCCTGACACAGGTTAATAACCGGATCAGGTTCAACACTTCGATTCGTTCCGTTACAGTTACAGAGCTACGAGTACCAGACTACTGGTAGTAGTGACTGACCGCCACCGCTATAAATTGAGCAGAGTGCGCGTCGGAGTTCTCAAACGGCTAGCACTTTGCAAAGACGTGCAGAAAGAAAGAAGTCGAGTCTTGCGGAAGAGCTAGTCAGTGTTCTTGAAATGGCACCGACTTCGTCATTCCCCATCATCAACATGGAGTTACTCGGCGGTGAGCAGAGGCCGGCAGCCATGGGGCTGCTGCGTGACGCGTGCGAGAACTGGGGCTTCTTCGAGGTGCGGGCGACAGAGCAAAATTTACAAAACTCATAGTCATAGACGACGAGGAGGAAACATTATTCCTCTCATCGACGTCTAACGTGCTCTGTTTTCTTCTTTTGGTGTGATATATGCGTGCAGGTTCTGAACCACGGCATCTCGACGGAGCTGATGGACAAGGTGGAGAAGCTGACCAAGGACCACTACAAGCGCGTCCGCGAGCAGAGGTTCCTCGAGTTCGCGAGCAAGGCGCTGCTCAAGGACGACGGGTGCGACGACGGCATGAAGAAGAAGGCGGAGGAGCTGGACTGGGAGAGCACCTTCTTCGTGCGCCACCTCCCGGAGTCCAACATCGCCGAGATCCCGGACCTCGACGACGAGTACAGAGGCGTGATGAAGCGGTTCGCCGGCGAGCTGGCGGCGCTCGCGGAACGGCTGCTGGACCTGCTGTGCGAGAACCTGGGCCTGGAGAAAGGTTACCTCACCCGTGCCTTCCGCGGGCCCAGCGGCGCCCCGACGTTCGGGACCAAGGTCAGCAGCTACCCGCCGTGCCCGCGGCCGGATCTCGTGAACGGGCTGCGCGCGCACACCGACGCGGGCGGCATCATCCTGCTGTTCCAGGACGCGCAGGTGGGCGGGCTGCAGCTGCTCAAGGATGGGGAGTGGGTGGACGTGCCGCCCATGCGCCACTCCATCGTGGTCAACCTGGGGGACCAGCTCGAGGTCATCACCAACGGCAGGTACAAGAGCGTCATGCACCGGGTCCTGGCCCAACCCGACGGCAACAGGATGTCCATCGCATCCTTCTACAACCCGGGAGGCGACGCCGTCATCTTCCCGGCGCCGGAGCTGGTCAAGGCCGAGGAAGCAGCGGTGGCCTACCCCAAGTTCGTGTTCGACGACTACATGGCGCTGTACGTGCGGCACAAGTTCGAGGCCAAGGAGCCACGGTTCCAGGCATTCAAGGCCATGGAGACCGAGAGCTCCAACCGCATCGCCATCGCCTAAAGCTCCAACCAGCAACGCCGTGCACCTAGCTCTGGCTTGCTCTTCGATCATCAGAATAAAGTTGTATCGCGTCACGTAGGATTGCTTGTTCCTTTGTCGTGCTGTCGCATGCTGCCTGTGTCTGCATGCCTCGATCGAGGCCACCTTCTGTGTATTCGTGTGCTACCAAGCAGAGATTCCCGTGTCGTGCTGTAACCCGTTTGTTACAAACTATATACAACGAGTAAATTGTTACAAACCCCAAATGAAGTCGAAATTCGAATTCAAAAATTAGTTTGTATTTCAAATTCGATTTTTTAATTTTTTAATTTGAATTCAAATTTCGAGTTCGAATTTTTTTAAATTTGAATTTGAATTCGTGTTCGAATTTGAATTTTCATATGTGAAATTTGAATCCAATTTGAAAATATGAATCAAAATTTGAATTTGAATTAGAGTTCAACTTTGTTCATATTTGGATTTGAATTCGAATTTGAGATATTTGAATTTGAATGTCATAAATTCGAAATCGAAATTTCATACATTTGAATAGCTTATGTGAAATTCGCTATAGGATTTGAATTTTTCATTTATTTAAATTCTATTCGAATATGGTGGGAGGGGTAAAAGTGTATTTTTAAGTCTACCTTGCCACATCATAATACAAATAAAAAAGATGATTTGGCAAATTAAAGTGTTGATTTTTCATCTTTAGTATATTTTGTAAACATTTTGTGAGGGCCTATCACATCCCTTGCTACCATTCACTTCCTCGCTGTACCGGGGCCTATAATCTTTAATACTAAAATGTAACCTTTTTTATGCAAGTTCTGAAAAAAAGAATAGTAGTACTCCCTAGTGCTGTTTTAGACAAGATTCTGTCGTTCATACGTTTTTCTGCAGTTTCAGATGCACACTTGCACAGAAAGCAATGTTTGTTTCAATTTATTTGTCACAGAACATGACTTATCATCCCCCCTGAACGATCAGGACTTAGCACGTCCTTCAGTTCCCGCAAACTGATACGAAGATATCCCCACATCCTCTGCTCAAAGACTGAACCACGACCTCGCAGGTTGGCGACGCCTCATACATTCATCAATTAATCATCATTATCCCCGTCCTCAGCGCACGCCGTTCTCAGCCTGTCAGTGCCCAGCAAACAAGAGGATCATCAGTAGTTGACCTTCGCGGAAAAGCAAACCCTGACGCGATTTTACAAGAACAAACATTACCTTGACGGCGTGATGCGGCCCGTGTTCGGCGCCGTGGCCGTGGCGATCGTGCAGCCTCACCCCGCGCTTTCGCAGCTGCTCTCTGACGAACCTGTCGTAGATGAAGGAGGCGCCCCTGAACTGCGGCAGCGCCAGCCACGCCACGAACAGCAGCTTCACCTCGTACCACAGCGGGATCCTGCAAGGAGCACGCGACGCAATTACCTTAGCGCCGCACAGTGGGATCCCGTCTTTATGTCGCTCTATCGACCATCGAATAAGCTTGAGGAACAGCAGCGACTAATGATTACCAGTACAGGACATGCTGGGCCGCCATCTCCATGAGGGTGATGAAGGAGTAGAGTATCCAGTAGGCCAGCCACTGCTCGTCGTCGAGCTTGGACGTGCTCTCCATCGCGCAGATCGACGCATACCTGATCCATATTATTGGCATTATCAGGTTATCACACATGTACACAACAATTTATAGAAAAATTTAAATTGTTTGAAGTCGAACCATATTGTCCACTTACAGAGGGTATATCAGAGTAAGCGTCGGCCTGCAAAGAAGAGAAATCACACCAATTTAGCCATAGGCCCGTATATAGGTATAGCTATCGAACCATAGTGTAGTAGAAGATGGAAATGGGTGAAAGGACGTACCCTGCAAGGGCGTGGAGGTGGGTGATCAGCGCCCAACTTTTACCCATATTTCTGGACTTTTGTGGTCTTCCGTGCGCAGCAAACTTGGTCGAAACAGAAAGAGGAGGCTTGTGTGTGTTTGATCGGAACAGGCCGCTCGCGAAGAGTAGTTTTTTGGGGGTTTTATACTTGTTGCCGGCCCGATGCTTAGCTGCCGGCTGGAAGTCCGGAGAGGGGGAAGCGCGCGACGATGCGGGAGACGGCGAGGCGATGGAGGAGGGGGCATCGGGTGCGTAGCTTGGACGTGGTGTCCAAGTCTGGGTCGCGCCCTGACCCGACCAGATCTTCCCTCAGGCGCGGATCGCTTTGCGTGGTGAAAATGGGAATGCCTAGCTGTTCGTTCTCGTTCCCTCCTCCTCTCGGGTCACGGTGCACGTGCCGTCGCGCCTTTCCACGAGGCAAAAAAGAATTCCAGGCGGCGGCGTTCCCGTTCGTTTCCCTCGCTCTCGGGCCAGCGAGCGCTTCTCAAATTTCGTAGCGCCCAGTGGGCTATAACATCATGGAAGGAAACTCAAACTGGCCCATGGATCGCAGCGTGTCCAGGCCACGGACAAACGCAACTGAAGACGACCTGAAATATTTCTCACTGGCGAATTGGCGATATAAAAATTGTGCATGCAAGGCAACTGCCACTGAAGAGTCAAGGTTGCTACGCGCGCGCGGATCATCTGACGAGGGCTAGACGAGATACGTTTGTACTGTACTACACTACCCGTGCGGCTCGCAACCGCCATAGGCTAGACGACACTTCACAGTACAGCACAACTGTTTGTTTTGTTCCTTTGTGGAACAGCCGGTTGTTAGAGTAGAGACGTACTAGCACTCGGGTCAAGTCTACCAAAGACAGCTCTGTACCGCCAGGCGCCAGATTCTGCCATATTTCTTCTCCGTATACCAACTGTTTGCACTTTTTTATCCTTCTTCCTTTCATTTCCAGTCCCAACTTCCACAGCAGTGTGCAGTGTCTCCATGTCTGAACGCGAGAGGGGTACTGCATGTGGAGCTCGATTAGCTGTCAGTCTGCCAGCTGGCATGGATGTCTCTGAAGATGGACTCGTGTGCTTATTATTTTAGCCCAAGCATGTCGGCAGATGCAAAACTAGATGCGGTCATGATTAGAGGCGTTAAATCAATCTCCGTTCCATTTGTTCGCGGTTGGCTGCGTACTGCATCATTGTTCGCGGTGCCATGGCTGTACGGCAGAAGGGGAAAACAAATTAAAAGCTCCGACTCAACCTGGAAGCTCGACCACCAACCAGATACAGTAACTCCGAACTGAGGCTCCACAGTCCCTTGGTTGGCAGGACTCAAATCTAATCTCCTCCATGTATCATTGTCCTCCTCCTCATCATTTCCACACTGTCTCGGGCACGTACGTACGTACGTACGAGATGCCCTGCACGAACAGAGGCACGAAAACGCCAGTTCATAATTCTTCCATGCGCTATGTGCCCCGGCCAGCGCGTACTTCAGTTGGGCGGCGACAATGATAGGCCTAGCTAGTGACTTCACCTTCCAGCGCGTACGCGCGTTCATCAGTGGTCCGTTCTGTTCTGGCGCATGGAAATAGAACTGGTTTGCACTGCATTCCGGGCGCGAAGTGCCCAGTGAACGGAGCAGGACCAACCGTGCTCCAAGTTGGAACCTGCGACTAATACAGGAGGACAGCGGCAACTCCGCGTATAGTAGGAGTATATCCATACTACAGGAACACGAAGTCTGAACACGAGCCCGAAGGTCGCATCGCCTTTCCAGAACGGCAGTAGCGACAGCGAGGCCGCTCGCTCTCATCGCGTTCCTCAAACCAAACCGTGCGCTTGGTCGCTTGTGTGGTTTTTTGTACGGTTGGGCCGTCACATCGGAGAGGTGACGACGGCCGGACGAGGGGACCCTTCTCCTCCGGGGAAAGCACGGCCGGCGCAGCTCGCGTCCCATGGTGGGTCCGATAGATACCTACCTACCACGCCCAAAGCATACCGCCATGCCGCCATCGTTCGTGTCATGCTGGGTCCGGGTTCGGCTTCCTTCCCCGTGTCCGCTGCCGCACGACGACTCTCTCCTGCGCCTTCTGTACTGTACATAACCAGCCTGGAGCGCACTCGCCGACCTGTCACGCTTCTCTCTTTTACTACGCCCGTGAAACGAGCTCGCGACGAACGCCAAGGATCACGTCCCGCTAGCTCCTCCGGGATGCTGCTGCTGCCTCGCGCCCCCCGGTTCGCTGCCGACGCTTCCGATCGAGCTGGACGGCGGTGTCGCGTGCCCCAGCCCGGCGTTCGATCAGGTGGGTCTACGACCCTTCTAGCGGCTGAGCAAGATGCTGTCGCGCACAGCACGGCTATACTGTGATCGGCGTGCCCGCCCGGCCGGCCGCTAGGTGCAGCAGTTATTGCCACACGCTGTTTGGGGGATGTGGGAGTGGGGACGACATGTTGAGCTCAACCGGTGACCTCACCGGACGTGAGAGCTCATCTGTTTCATTCTCTCTCATCGGGATACCGTGCACGGCTCCTTTTTGCGGTACTTACCTTTCGTTTTCTTCTCCGAATTTCTTGGCAGCGCCACCGACAGTTAAAAAAACACACACGCTTTTAGTGCCATGATGGATTACAAAATGCAAAATGTCACTGATGCCTTGGCGAACGCCAACAAAACCAGTGCGCGACGTGGCTCAAAGACACGTCACTCCACTTGGAAGGGGAGCACTTTTGGTGCGATTATTCCAAGGCTAGTCGTACAGTTTGGCCGAAAAGAAAAAAAAAAATGTCACAAACAGTACTAGTAGCAACCTCACATTTTACTAGCAACTGGCATTCCAATTGAGGACGTGATGAGAACAAACAAACTTGTTCCGACGGCTATGCACAGTACGACGATGGAGCTTTAGAGCAGAGAGGATCCCAGTGTTCCGCCGAGGTACGCGCGGCGTAGATGGTCCATCCGCTGCCGCGATTGGTCAATCATTCTCGCCCCGTTCGTGCGCGAGCTCTGTCCGGTACATGTCTCTGGCCATCGTCAAGCAATCATTGCATCTCTGCAGATAAGCTCACCAGTTCAGGAACGGATAAGAGAGAACACGCACCGTAATGGGGGGCAGCATTCGGCACCGCACCTGCGTAACTACTAGTGGCGAGCTACTAGCACACAACTAGGGGACAGGGTTCTTTAGTTCAGATCACGGTCGGCTCCCCTGAATTTACGCTTCGGCATCTTCTAGGTTCCTATTCTTTATCTTATTATCTTCTTTTTTATGTTGTGGTGAAAGTTATCGTCACACATACTACGATAGGTTGACGTTTAATCATGCCATCCTAATTGACCAAATGTTCAGTTTGCATCTTTCACTTTATCTCATCAGGAAAAGGAAACAATGGAAAGGAAAGCAGGCACCGAACAGACAGACATGACCCCTTTCTTTTCTTTTTGGCCGAAGCAGAAGCAGAGGCAGATAGAGAGAGCTTCGATCCGTCTTCATGCCGGGCCTCGCTACTGATAAACATCAGGATACGTAGTACCATCTCAACTCATGACAGTAGACGACCCGTAGGGTAGGGTACAGCACACGACGAAGACTAGTTTGAGAACCTTGTCGCTGCGGCGTTCGGTCTGACGTCCACTTCATGCCCGACCTTGCTCTCATCACTTTGGAATGCTCAATCCATTCCTTCCCCCACCCAATCTTTTCTAATCTGACGCAGACGCGCGCGATTGATAAAGCAGACCTAATCGGCCACGAACGCCCACCATAAACCTCCAAATGGCCCTGCAATTCAGCTAAAATGAATTGCTCTGCACTCAACGAATGGATTATGCATGTGTTATGAAGGTATTTGCGAGTTGACCTGAATTCGTTGCAAATGTATGGACGATTGGAGGAGCGGACGAATCATGAGCTGATGAATTATAAGCTTTGACGAACAAGGTTCAATAATTCTTTTGATAGTGATTCTGTACCTGTAGACAGGATCGGGTATGAGCTAGGATGTCAGAGGTACGTGGGATACTGCAAGGATTTTATTTTATTTTTCATAAAAAACCTACTATCACCACAAAAGCGGATAAGTTGTATGCTACAGTGCTGCATGGCAAGATTTTGGATGCAAACCTTTTTGGACGCGCCGTTTGGTATGCCCCAAAGGCAGAAAGATACCGTAGCCAAGAGCAGCATCACATGATCCCATGCGTGTCGGCCGTCGCAATATCAAAGCGGCAGGTGCAGTCAGGTGGATTCAGTGATCTTCGGTACCACTTGCTTTTCATTTCACAGGGCCAAAAATTACGGAGGTGTCGCGGTAATGTTGCCGTGTAACCGTTCTCGTACGCATATAAAGAGCTTTGTCCAAAATTTGTAGATCCACACCAATTTGTGAATCCGACATCACAGATATGAACAATAAGGCAAAAAAATCTTGCCCAGTTAAGTTGGACATCGCATACATACTACCGCCAGAATGAAAGACCAAAAATATTACTTTTGTCTTCCCTGATGATATATGATTCTGTTCCTCTTTGCCATTTCCCTAATTTTTTGAAGTAGTAAAAGGGGGTAGTGTGGTGTATTAACATTTTATTTCTAGAGTGGTTTCAGCACACAACTGAAACTTTGGAGTAGTTTACGCAAAAGTTAGAGGGAATCTTTCATGCACAGGTAGACTACACTCCTTACCACACTATTAAATAATGAAAACAAAGGCCACCCTCCTCCACTGCCTTCTTCCCTCCACCTCTGCTTGCTTCTTCCCAACCTGTCCAAACAGAAACAAGTAAAGAACTTCCCTAACCAACTAGAGCTGGAAGAAACAAAAGCTGCGGGAACAATACGCACGCACACTCTCTCGCTCTCTTCCATTCCATCCCTCTCTACAATCTTTCTCATCTCTGATTCCTTCGAGTAGCATAAAGCAACAAAAAGAAGGCAAAGGTAGCTTAAAATTCCCAAAATCACCACGGAAAAGAGCTTATTTGGCCCCTAAGTTGCTGGCATTTGGCGTCTTCTTTTTTGTTAGCTTGCTGTTGATAGCATTGCTTTCTCTAATCCCAAGAGGAAGGAGGTGCTACGCACCTAGATAAGCAACTATGTTTGGAGCCTTAGCTAGCTCATGCAGGGCGTAGCTGAATGCCTACGAGTCAGGAAGTCTGTCATCTCCTGTCCTGTCCATACACCTCCCTCTCCCGCTTCTTTGTTCTGTCTTGCTGGCCTCTAGACTGTGGAGTATCACATCCTCTTCTTCCAGTGGTTCAATGGTGGGCGTAGGTGCTGGTTTGGGCTTCGGCATGGAGGGAACCGGCTGTGGTGCTTTGCTCAGAGAGCTTCAGGTATAGTCTTGCTTCCGTAACTGGTTTTAACAATTTTGTCCTGCTATTTTTTTTTGGCAAAATGTTTGAGCTATTTTCTTGCTCCTGGATTCCTTTGTCTTTTTCTCGATTATTTCTTCTTCTGAGACCTTCCAGTTTCTTCACGAATACTGGATTGTAGATTTTTTTTTCGGTTTCCTGGATTGTTTTGTTCGCTCTCTGCACTAGGTCTCTTCTTGATTTCAGAGCTTCGTGTTCTTGCCATGAGAAGTTCTCGTGTATGTATCATCTCTTTTTGTTGGGTTGCGAAGCACCCGGCTAGAATTGCTTCATGCAGCGCACTACTGCACTAGCTTTATTGTGGATGGTTCTCCCCTTTTAACCCTTTTTCACCTTTCTGGTTCTTCAGCTGCTCAAAAAGCATATTCTGGTTGAGCTTAGTGCAGCAGAAAAGTTAAGATGTCCTAATTTCAGTTCTTTTTATAGTAAATAGCAACTCATTCGCCTAACTGGGCTTTTTTGCATACTTTACAAATTAATGCGCAATTGTTCAGGGGAGTACATGAATTATGCCATATTAGCTAAAACTGTACACGTAAACTACCTGTGTGTTTTTCCCTTGCATCTAAGCCTACTATTTCAATCATAAGGTTTTGTTGCTCATAACTGATGGAATCTTGTATCTGGAATCAGCAAATCTGGACAGAGGTAGGAGAAAGTGAGGGTGAGAAGAACAAGGTCTTGCTGGAGATAGACAGGGAGTGCCTGGAAGTGTACCGCAGAAAGGTGGAAGATGCCAATCGGACTAGGGTCCAGCTGCACCAGTCTGTGGCTGCGAAAGAAGCTGAAGTTGCATCTTTGATTGCTACTCTTGGGGAGCACAAGCTGTATCTGAAGGTATATTTACATGGTCACATGATGGTGCACTAATTAGGTTGGTTGACTGTAAGCTTTCTTCTGAGTTATGTTCAGTTCCATGGAAATGATGGAATTTGTTGGATGCTGCTGATAACATGCATAGTTCAAGTTATGGATTATTACAGAGGAATGATACGTGCATGGTTTACCTCTTCTTGAAGGGGATATGAATTGTTAGTACAGGAAGCCTCTAAGTAGGATTGATTTTTAAGAATGCCAAATTTTCTATCAACAGGCTAGGAAAGTATCAAGGCCCTGTGTATATCCACTACTTAAGATTCACTTAATATTTTTCCAGATGTGATACACCTTAGTGTTACCAATGCCACCCCATGATTTGGTTAGCACTGATTTTACAGTGTAGTTTTATGTAACTGTAAGAATGTTATTCAGCACTTTACTGATTGATGAACTGCAGTTCTTGTTAACGCAAACTGTGACTAAAAATGATTTTTCAACACCCATGCAGAAAGATAAGGGCGTTTTACCACTTAAGGAACAACTTGCCGCTGTTGTTCCAGTATTGGAGAACCTGAAATGCAAGAAAGAGGAAAGAATTAAGCAATTCTCTAATATTCGACAGCAGATCAAAAAGATCCGCTTTGAATTAAGTGAATACAATGATCAAGAGGATAATGTGAGCGGTTTTGAAACTGAGGAGCATGATTTATCAACGAGGAAGCTCAACAATTACCAAGCAGAGCTTCGTGCTCTTCAGAAAGATAAGGTATCCGTCCAAAGTCTGCCAACTAATCTGAACTGTATGGCTACTTTCGTAGGTTCAGACATTACAATTGCACGATTTCTGGTAAATAGATCTATTACAGCCGTACAGGTGCCAAACACTACTTGGTTATTTAAACGTTGGTCGTAGCTTGAATCATGATAAACATCATTTAGGAGCCAGTAGCATCCTGGAACCCTTTTAGCCATTTTAGGAATACAGATAATTATTATGTTTTGTTAGTGCTTTATACGCACTTTTGATTTTTGTTTGCATATTTTCAGTCTGAGCGCCTTCACAAAGTTCTGGAGTACATAAATGAAGTGCATTCTTTATGTGGAGTCCTTGGAATCGATTTTGGAAAGACTGTAAATGAAGTTCATCCCAGTTTACATCAGAATGGTGTTGAGCAGTCCAGAAACATCAGCAATAGCACTCTGGAGGGCCTTGCTAGTACCATATCCAACCTAAAAGCAGAACGGAAGTCTAGAATCTATAAGGTCTCCTTGAGGTTCCTTTCTTCTCATGTTTTAGTTATTGTTGATTGTGCATGGTACATTTTCAAACAAATCGATTACTTACAGATGAGAGAGACGATGGAATCGTTGTGCCAACTCTGGAAGCTAATGGACTCTCCTGAAGAAGAGAAGAGGCAATTCAACAAAGTAATGAGCATTCTCATACTACCAGAGGAAGGAATTACATCACTGGGCATACTCTCTGAAGAAATTATTAAGAAGGTTTTATCTGTTCACTTTTGTTCCAGTCTTTATACATTGCTCACAGCTTATTTTCCCTCCAATTTTTAAATGATGATGTTAGGACAGCATTCTTATTTCATTTTTGAGCTAAGAAAATTGTCCTAACATCACGAGGGGGAGTATAAAAATTTTAACTCAGATTATGAATTCTCATGCAGATGGAAACTGAAGTAGAGAGGCTAACAAAACTAAAAGTCAGCAGACTAAAGGAAATAGTCATGAAAAGGAGGGCAGAATTAGAAGAGATATGCCAAAACGCACACATCGAACCTGATGTCAGCACCGCCCCTGAGCAAACTGATGCTATGATAGATTCCGGTATCACATTATACATCTCTCCTCTGCTCCTATTTCCACTTGTTCTTATGTATCTCACAAAATATTGATTTTCTTGTGCATATTTCATCCAGGCCTCATCGACCCTTCTGAGCTCCTGGCAAATATTGAGTCACAGATACTAAAAGTAAAAGAAGAGTCCCTTAGCCGGAAAGATATTATGGACAGGATAAATAAGTGGATTGCTGCATGTGATGAAGAGGCATGGCTTGAAGAATATAACCAGGTAGTATCTGGAATGGAGCTGCTTCACATGCCGTTTACTAGAGAATCATGTAATAATAATCTAAATCATGAAAAATGACCACCAAAGGCCTTTTGCAGGACCCAAAGAGGTATAGTGCTGGAAGGGGTGCTCACATAAACCTTAGAAGGGCAGAGAAGGCACGGATTTTAGTGGCCAAAATCCCAAGTACGTTATAACTTCAGTGCTAGAGAAGTACAAATATATTTTTTTAAATTGCTTCAATGCGTGACCCAGATTTTTCTCAGCTATGGTGGACAACCTGATAAACCGGACCTTTGCTTGGGAAAATGCAAGAAATAAACCCTTTCTCTATGATGGGGTAGGTATACCAGTTGAATGACCAATAGCGAGCAGCTGAGCACATTATCTTTTTCTTTCACTATTTAATATGTTGATTCAAATATGCTTTTCGTAGGGGCGCCTCATATCTGTTCTAGAGGAGTACAGACATAACAGAGAACAGAAAGAAGAGGAAAAACGACGGTACCGGGTAGAATTGCTTGCCCAAGCACCCCTGTTGACTGAAAATAAATACTTCAATGATATAGCCTTTAAACATTAATTTTGCATTCTTATAGGACCAGAAGAAACTGGAGAGCATCCTACTTGCAGAGAAACAAGCAATTTTTGGCTCTAAACCAAGCCAAAAGTGGGCAAGCAGCTTAAACAGGAAGACAAATGGATATCGGTCAAATGGAACCAGTAATGGACTCAAGACTCCAACTCCTCGGCGATCATCTCTTGGCAGTGCTACTCCTGAGCTTTTGACGCCCAGATCATATTCTGGCCATAACAGATATTTTGGTGATTTGAGGCGGCTATCGACTAGCCAATTGAATTTCGGCGATGATTCGCTGTCGACATTTACGTCTATCAGTGGCTCTGAACCTGAATCACCATCTCTGGGATGAACATGTACTGATGGTACTATTTCAATATTTCTAACAATCTTGGGCAATTTTGAGTGCTATTTTAAATAATTTGATCATGTTATTTTTTTCTTGCAGGATGATCTAATGGCCTGATTGATCATGCATCAGTATTGTAAATGCACCAATATACCATGAGTTTCTTTCAATTGCATGTACATCCTGATGTCAATGTATTTAGCTGGTATTTACTAGTATAGTAAGCACTGGATGGGTTGACTTGGTTTGGGTTGCGAGTGGAAGTGTTTCGAGTTGTTGGATTTGTAGATTGACAGTTAGGTGAAAAATGTAGGGAATGATTTGGATTGGGACAGTCAGATGTAACATATCATAACTTATGATGCGATCTGCTTGTATGATGCACCCGCACTACTACTATGAAAATATTTGTACAGATTCTGCTATTCTTGTTGTGCTTCAGTGTGCATTTTGGGATGTTATTTCGTGAAGCACAAGATCTTATGCTCTACTTGTGAAAATTCTTAATATGCATGTTGCTTCTTGAGTCACTGCATTTGTTTTCTGTGGCCTGCTTTGTGTATATGAATTTTTTATGCTTGCCTGGTGTGTGTGATCCTAGGCCTCGAACAATGCATTCTTTGGATCAGATGGCTCTATATAAGATGAGGATTAGGATGGCTGCTGTGAGTTTCGAGGTGGCAACAACAGCCAGAAGCACAGAAACCATATTTGTGGGTCACTTTTCTAATTCATTGAATTGGTCATAGTGTTTCAACCTTTTCGGACGCCATCGCCACAAACTTCTTTTTCGATAACTGAAGCGATAGGATTATGAAAGAGAGTACCTGGAGGAGGAAGATAAAGGCTTTCTGCTCCAATATTTAGCTCCCAAGTGGCTCCTATTAATGTCTTTCCACGGAATTTGCATCCAGTGAGTTCCTCATTGCCGAACTGTTCACAGCAAATCGTCAGAAAGTTGTACAAAAATTGATCTGGGTGATTTAAGTTAATATTTCCAAAACTACAGATTTTGTTAAGAGGACTTATTTACCAAGTATCATACTGTTATCAGTGATCTGGATTGCTGTGGACCTAGCATTTTGCAAAGGTATCGTGACAAACGATTCCTTCAGTTAGTTCAATTTCTGCATTGGTACAAACATGCAACATTGACATTTCATTCAGCAGTTAATAACTCGATTCTAAATATTGCATCGATCTCAATTTCTAATGATTCTTAGCACAATATCCAATTATGTGGCCCTCCATAATGAGCAAAGCATGTAAACTGTATACAACAGCTCAACCTCGGACCGGAATCCTTATACTAGGAATCAAATAACAATGAGGGATTTATTATAGCTGTTGAAGATGGGCAGATGGCATAGCATACAAGATGAGGTAGATCGTGGCATCATGCATTCACAACAACAACAACAATAAACCCTTTAAACCCAAGCAAGTTGGGGTAGCCTAGAGATGAAACCCTGAAGAACCACACAAGAACAAACCCAAACAAAAAGGATGATGGAAAAAGAAGAAAAGAGGTGGGAAAAGGGCAATATAAAACCAAGATCATGGCATCATGCATCTTGAAATATTCAGATCCAACAAATTTACAGCTTTCTCTATCAGGGAAAAATGTTACAAATCGCTAGGTACAGTTTGCTCCAGAATGACAAAGATGGCCTTATCTTCTTTAAATCAGGAATCAAGTTTAATGGGACCTATTTAACCATGTCAGAGACGAGAAGAACTCACTAAATCAGCCCTTTCTTAGCCAGATATATTCTTTTCAAGCTATTGTGAATTGCTAAATAAATACATCTGAATCAAATCAACATCAATTGCCATGCATGTGATGCAACATTCTGAATCCTCCCACAAACATTGTATACTTGGACAAGCACTGACCCCTTCCACAACATGAGCTTTGCATCACAACTGCAGTGCTGCTACAATCCTGCCCATCCAAATCATATTGAAGCAACATGCAGATACTTCCTGCTGACAATGAATTTCTTGTCAGTCAATCAGACAATCAATTGCATACCAGATGGTAAAATTTTAATTCGTGCAAGTGGTGATAGGTCAGAATCATTGCAAAAATGTGGTCCTTGTAAATTACTTTGTCTGATGTTGTAAGTCTGATGGCACACAGTATAAGGCATCGTAAAAAAATGTCTACTTCTTCTAACATGAAGGGCAACTGACCACATTGGCAACACAAAATGCCAAGAAAATATGTCCACAGGTCATTACTGCATCCAAGCTTTAAGAGACTAAAGCGCCTGCATTCTGGTACCAAATGTACTGTGGACGAGGAAGTTGTCGACAATTTGGGTATACGAAACAAGTATCATACCGTTATTCTAGGAAGATTTCCGAAGTAGCCAGGCCAGTATGTAGCATAAGGCAGCATCAACAGTTGACAATGCAACAATAAAGACAGCTACAAGCGCAAGAGTGAGTGTAGCCGTCTTCAACTGTCAACAAATTTGACGACTTGGTTAGACAGGTGTAAGCAAAGATTGATGATCTAGCAAATTCAATAAATCCTGACAAACTAAAGCAGTAACATCAAGATAGTTAACATTCTCCTAAGAAAAGTAACTAGCAGCTAAACAAAAAAAAATCTAATACCAATTAGCTACCTGTGCACTCCTGCTGCACCAGATCCCCTTTACAATTGAGGAGAGGAATACGTTCTCCTAGTCCGTCTAAAGTGTGCACAATATACCAAAAGTCATATGGAAAACTAGCACATGTACATCTAATATAAAGATTAGACTGAGGCCAACAACAGAGTTATTCTTTTGTTGAACATTCACAATTTGTCACTTATTTGATCAAATTCAGGTTATAAATAAAAATTGTCTGCACTTCAGTCATGATCCAGATGACAATTCCTTCGTTTTACAGTTTGTCACTCTAGTTTCAATACCAACCTTCTCCGTCACTCAGCCGTAGAGTTTAGCAAGCATTCTTGCACCACATATGTAGGAGTGTATTCTAATTCTATACATCCTGAGAAGTTCAAAATTGCATATTTTTTTATCTCTATTGATGGTGAGCTAAAATGAGCACCGCCATACACAACATTTAGCAATTTTAACAAGACAATGTACCAGTTCTTTAAAGGACGCCTATACACAACAATGTACAATGCAAGTGGCATACCGTGTTTTGGAAGCTCGGCCACTCCAAGTACTTCAACTGCCTCGGCTGCTCAGCCAAGAAAGCTACCAAGCCCTTCAAATCCCTGACAACAGAAAGCACTAAAAAATCAATACCACACACGAACAACTCAACATATGGGGTAAATCTACACTTACGCAGCCAGATCTCTGAGCACTGCAAGCCACAGAGGCTCGTCGTCATCAAACTGGTATTCACTGGCCCGGAGCTCCTGGCGTCCATGATCGGACGCAGCGGCACATTTCTTAACACTAAGGCGAATGCCCGCTTGCGGCTTGGCGACCTGAAGTCGCAAACCAACAACAAAGCATGAATCACAGTTTAACAGGATGTTAAAATTCCAGGTTTTCATGGCAGTCAAAACAACACCTTGAGAAGCAGAGGTCTCTTTTGGCCGGAGGCGAACACCGGGTTGCAGCTTGGAAGCAGAAACCGACCTGGAAAAGAAGGAAATTAGGGCGGTGAGGAATTTATTATTAGGCAATCAATAGAACAAGAGGGGTGATAACTCAAGGATGTGAGTCACATCGGGGGCGAGTGGTTGCAACCTGCCGGCGGACGCAGCGCGCTTGCCGCTAGATTAGCCATTTCCACCGGGAACTTCGATGCAGGGGCTCCGGCAGAGACGGATGCTTCGGGAGAGAGAGATATCCTGTGTACCTCCTTCCCGAGCTGCTCACCTCGAGGCAAGCCGCGGGCTAGGGCAGGTCTCGCGGGGCAGTAATCGTCGTTCTTCTCCGGCGAGGGCAAGCAAACGAAAGGCGGCTGGTGGCTCTCCTGCCGTCCTGACCTATGCCCCCACTACGGGTTGGGCCGAGACGTGAGGATAATATCTTCTGGCCCGTTTAAAAGTTGGATCGCAACGCCACCCTACGGCGGTCGGCGGGCCGTACTTTGACGTTTGGGTAACAATTTTGAGACTGGACACGGCTCTGTCCATGTGTCCATCTTCAAATTGGACCGCATTTTTATTCAGTCAGTCCGGCACATCACACACAATTCGTGTTGAAATTGATTTTTAGTTTTCCGCTAGAAATGATTTCGTGTTCTGTTATCTTCCGTACTCATGCGTCATGCAGAAAATGCAGTTAATGATCTCCAGTAAATTGACTGTAGTGTCGTGCAAACGAACAAACGCTAGATCCAGAACTTAAAAAGGAGGCATATTATGTTTCTATTTACACGGAACTGACACATCAAAAAAACTTTGGAAGCACGGCCAACGCCACCGCACCCGGAAGTCAAAGCTCAATCAAGTTCCCGCTTTCCCTGACGTCCAATGGCGCGGCGACAAATGGGTTCCAGTGACTCCCGACACGGTCCTCGCTTGGCCCCGCACAGGAGACAGCACCGCCGCCGCCGAGTTCCTCCTCGCCGAACGCCACCCACTCCGTCGTCACCACCGTGGTTGGCAAAGCCGCCGCCACCGTGCTGTCGCCCTTCACGTCAACCGGCGCCGCCGACGCCTCTCCCTCCGGCTTGTCATCAGTAACGGCATCATCGTCTTCCCGGACGTCGTCCATGATGACACGCTCGAGGATCCGCACGTCCTCGCGCCGAAGCCGGTCGAACGCCGCCGCTGGGAGCCGGCGAGCGTTGACCACGCCGAGCCCGCGGCACAGCTCGAGGTACGATGACAGCTGCTCGCTCTGCTCCGCCGCGCGCCACAGCATCTTCACCCCGGCCGACGCGACCGCCTTGCTCATCCTTGGCTTCGCCGCCGGCAGGGCGCCGCCATCAGGAACGCCGCTGACGAGGAACCGCGTGACGCCGGCGCATATCTCGCCGTACAGCTGGAAGACCTCGATGAGGGCGCATTCCATGGCCTCGAGCACGAGCGGCACGTCCATGCCGTCGGCGCACGGGCGGATCTGTAACAGCAGGTCGAGCAGGAGCTGAAGCCTCGTGATCCGGTCTAGCTGGCGGGTCATTCGGTAGTAGTCGTCTGATGAGCGATTGACGTCGATGCCAACTTCGTCCCGGGCAGCGACGAAGAGGGAACGGCAGTCGAGGAAGCGGTAGTAAGCGCGCACGAAGGCGGAGAAGGCCGGCGACGAGGAGCGGTCGCGGAACCCGGCGAGCTCCTGGAACTGGAACTGGGCGTGGGCCGGCCGGAGGATGAGCAGGCCGTGCGCGACCATGAGGGCCTTGAGCGCCACGGCCCAGCACCGCGTCCGCCGCGCGCGGCGGGCCAGCTCCCGCACGACGATGGGCCGCGCGGACGGCGCGCGGGCCCACGCGAACACCCGCGCGGCGGCCCGGTTGTCCATCCACCGGTCCTCGTGGCTCGTCGCGCGGATCACGGCCGCCTCCACCGCCCGGTGCTGCCGCGGCGCCTTCTTGCGTGGCCGCAGGCGGGCCAGGAGCAGGCTCCTCCGGTCCTTGAAAGCCGCGACGGCGCGGCGCCACCACTGACGCAGGGATGTCGGCATCTCGCTCTCGCCGATCCCGGGCAGCTCTCAGGCGCGTCTCGCCGGATTAATTTGGGCGTCAGAGGCGCGTCGTCACCCGGCCGCGCACGCACGGGGCCATCGTGTGGCACGGCCGGGTCAATTCGGTCGACGATGATCTCGTGCTTTCCTTGTCATTGCATTGGTTGCTGGCATGGGATTGAGAACAGAGAGGCGCGCCCAAAACGGACGCCAGGTCAAGCTTTCTAAATTTTGCCGGCGGAGCGCCCCCGATCTTGACTTGGCAAATTGCCGTCCAACATTTGCCAGCACAGAACAGATGACCCATGCCTTGCCGGGTAACCAAATGTAAGCTCGTCAGTGACAGCCCTGCAGTCCCTGCAGCTGGAAGCATTGTTTTGTTTTGGTGCGTCGGTCATTTACTTCATCACTATTCCGAGCATGAATGCTCGCATGATCAGGATCAAACCACATTACTCCTCGCCGTGGCAGAGAACATTCACGAGCTTTTATTCCAGGAGAACACAACCGTAAGCTTTCAGACGCATTTAGGAACTGGTGACAAATACGCCGGCCGTGCGTAGTTACCATGTCTTAAGCCACGCCCACACGACGCCAAGGACAGACGACACAGAGTAGAAAAAAGCGTGAATGCAGCTGCCCAGAAACCGATGAATGACTGCGGTATGATGTGGGCGTAGTATGCCGTACCAAGTACAGCTGCTGCCTCTCGATTGATCCGCGTGCATGGATCGGTGCTGCTGACTCGACGCTAAGCGAAACCCGCACGGGAGCTCCCTGTACTTTGGCACCTGAGAAAAAGTTTTGCTTGCTTCTGGGTTTGTGGTCTTGTGGAGGTGGGAAGCGCAGCGCGCAATCAGCGACTCAGCTAGCATTGCATGCATGAATGCATGATACACGAATGGCATACAAGGAATATTACTATGAATCACTAGTTAAATGTTGTTTGCTTTTGTACTTTGATTCTCCTTTATTTGATTATTTGTCTGTAATTCAAAGATAGAGCAACTGCCATGCATGTTCCCTTGTAAAAAAATATTGTTTGCTACTAATAACAGTTACTAGCCTTTTTGAGCAAATAGAAGATCCAATTCCCTATTATATTTTTTTTAAAAAATAAGATAGGAGCGTTGTCATTCATTAAGGTAGAAGATAGAGTCGATACATGTTAAGATTACAAAAGCCTAACCCGGCAGTAGTGCCAAGCCCGAGCTATAGTTATCACCAAGCTCAAAAAAAAAAACACGGGACCATGATGCAATAACTGGAGATCTTCAAACTTGCAAAAAGCTAACAACAATTACAGAAGCCACCTCAATATCTCCATGAGATTAGTCAAATTACTCAGCAACTTGTCCTTCCTAACACCGATCCATTTTTTTGTCAACATTCCAACTCCCTATTATTATGGGACCTAAATGAGAATGGCATAATTGTTAAAATCTTAGCAAACAGGTGGCCATCCAAGGCTCAACATCTTGACTCTCACCAGCATATAGTAGCATATAGGCGGGAAAACCCTTGGTAGCTCACTGTAAAAAAAAAATATGATTTAGGAAAAAAACAAGAATAAAATAAATGGGGAAATTCTAATAGAGGTACATATATATACTATTGGCTCTCATGAAGTGTTCAAGCTCAACTTCAAATATTCCAGATGTAAATTTCCTAGACACACAAAATAACCATAATACACTTTGTACTTGTCTCCTTTGTTACCGCCATACAACAATCATCAACTCTTCTTGTTTCACGTACACTTTGTGTGCACCACACCCATTAAGATCAATCATTCCCACATGATACACATGTTGAATTTTGGTGACGGCCACATCAATCAATCCTGGAGTCTGTGAGAGTGCTATCATCACTGTCAATGTTGATCCACTTTCCCCTTTACCCACCCCCACCCCCACCTCTTCTATATTTCACTCACATTTCTATATGATGAGAGACTCAAATCTTTGATCTTGTTTTAACCCATAATTACTTC
Source organism: Eleusine coracana subsp. coracana (assembly GCA_032690845.1). Lineage (NCBI taxonomy): Eukaryota > Viridiplantae > Streptophyta > Magnoliopsida > Poales > Poaceae > Eleusine > Eleusine coracana. The sequence goes on along the minus strand of CM064427.1, from coordinate 49,567,669 downwards.
AAGGGTCTGGACCACTGACAACAACTAGATCTGATAGGCACTAGTCTAGATCTAACATACATTGCATACATTAATTACATTGGTTAGCTGATGAATCATATTTTGTTCTAGTTAATTAGTGGGAGTGAGAGAATCCCTACCTTTGCATACATGAGCACGAAGCTACGTGTCGGTTTGGATTGGAGTTACATGAGCAGAGGAGGGATGAGAGCTCATGAATCATTGAAATTTATTCAGTAACATGATGTGACACATTAACTCAAACACTTTGGTGGCTGGTTTTATGATCCACTGTGATAAATCCTGATTTGAGTACTATTTACAATCTTAAAATGAAAATCGGTAAGCGGTTTTTCCTGCAATCATATATGTGTTGCTAGTTTTAAAAAAAGGAATCTTTAATTAGTTTGTTTATCATGGCATTTATTTTGACATTTTTATGCTACTACATTTAGAAAAGGTGAACGGTTTGAAGTTGTTGACAAATAATGTGTTTAATAACTATCTAACATATATAGGGGGAATGGTATCAATCAACAGGTCATCCAAATGAACTATAGAGTAGTAGTACAACATAGTGCACTGTAATGTGTAGACTGCTGACACATTAAACAACACCACGCGCTATGCGGGGCGCGCATATTCTTCTCGGTGCAGCCCCAGCGCATATCACATGCAGCACAAAACTGCAGATCATGTGGGCGCGCATGCACGCACGAATCCATGAATCTTCTTCCAGCTAATTAAGCTCGTATTGAGCCGGCTAAAGAGCTTTTCTGATCAGCTTTCAACCGCAGCAGCAGTTGCATTACAAGCAGCATCACGAGGCGCCGCACGAACACACAGCTGCCTCGTTCCTGCTCGTACTATTCACCTGGCCCCTGACGGTCTCACGCACGAACAGACATGCAAACATGCAGCCCGCAAACGTGCAGGAAGTGGCAGAGGGTGCTGTGAGAGCTTTTCTGCATATCTTTCAGCGCTACGAGACGGTACAGATCGGACAGGGGGGCATCTTTTAGCCTGAGACAGACAATGGAGGGGAGCTGCGAAAGCGATCGAGGCGCTGAAAATCATGTGTCGCGTCCGCATCTGTGTTCCATGCCCATTGCGACTCCCACAGAAGCGTTTCATCATTTCAGTTGCAGACGTCGATGCAGAGAGAGAGAAGAGAAGAGACGTGGTGGCTCTGTCTCGACGTACATGCATTGTTGTGCGTGTTGTTTTGGACTACTAGTGCCATCGCTGAGCCGCAACAGTGTGCCTGGGAGTTTTGAAATTTTATCTCTAGTGCGTGTTGTATTTTTCCCCCAAGTTTCAGCGCCCAGCAGTTGATTGTCCCCCCCCCCCCCCTCAGATTCTTCCACTCGGTTCCCCACTTCCAGCACCGTCACTGGCCGCTTCCATATGTCACCATGCATTCTCCCACACCCCTCAATCGAATCGCGCGCTGCTCAAATCGCCTTTGTTAGAAACGGTTGGGATGAGAAACCTTTTTTATTTTTACTGTTAGTATATGGTTTGATGTGTGAAAAGATTCTTGACCCAAAGAAAAAAGGATGACATTGCTTAGCAAGGATGGCTAAAGATTTGCAGCTGTGCATTTAGTAGTCGATCGGGACAAAGATCATCACAGCGCGATCTTTATATCCTTTGTAAGCTAGCTGGGACCTTTAGAAAGGTCGTCAACAACTTGCTTTCCATGAGTGATGATGTCTTTCTCAGAAGATCCAATGGGAAGCAAACACGGAAAGATTCCATGCACGTCACGCTTGCTCGGCTACTAGCAGGTCGCCGCTAACTCCTCTCGCTTTGCTCTCAGAAGACTCGCTGGAACACGTACCAGACGGCGGGCACTACACGGACGGATCCAATTTTCCCCACCAACATTGGTCTGATTACATCGTGTCACCGTACATGTATGCACGAGCCCGACCGTGGCCGTGGTCGTTGACAAAAGAACAAGGCAATATTGAAAGCTACTGTAGTAGTAGTAATTAGTAAAGCATGGCGGGTAGCGACGGATGGTAGCTAGAGAACGTCCATGAGCTTGGCGGCCTGGCTCCGCCGCAAGCCGGCGTCGACGAGGCGGTCGTGGACCTCGGCGTCACATCCGCCCTCGGTCACGACGGAGGAGACGTCGTAGCTGCAGACCACGTCGGCGGCGGCGGGCGGCAGCCTCGCGCGGAACTTGGTGCGGCAGCTGAGGCATGTGATCTGGAGCAGCGTGGCGTTGACCTGGCGCACGGCGTGGTCGCGCAGCGCGTGGGCGCGGCTGAGCTCCACCTGCGCCTGCCTTCGCATCCGCTTGGCGCTGGCCAGCTCCTGCTCGGCGAGCTCCGCGTGCCGCCTCGCCTGCGCGCGCGCCTCGTCCGCCGCCGCCTTCTCCGCCACCGCCTGCCGGAGCAGCTGCTGTTGCTCCCCCCAGGCCTCATCGCTCGCCATCGTCGCTTCGCCGCCTCCGACGCCGATGGACAGCGCCAGATGTGTGGCGGCGGCGGCGTCGTTGTGGCTTTGTGATGAGACAGCAGGAGAGCGAGGCGCGACACGGCACGCGCCGCCGCTGCTGCTGGACGGAGGCATGAGCTGGAGCTCGAGGTTATGGCCGCCACGGTGCTCAGGCGGCGGCGGCGGCGACGGGGCCAGCTGGTCGAACCGGTGAGGGAACGCGGTCGCGGTAGTAGGGCTGGGCATTGGTGCTGGTGGGCCGGGCCAGGCGGCCGGCTGGCCGATGACGATGTCGCTGGACGGGCTGGTGCTCGACGCGGTCCGCGACAGCGACGCCGGCGCCTGCTGATTATGAAGCGACGACGACCCGGGCGCCGCCGTTACGCCCCCGCCGCCGCCAGCACACGCTGGCGACGACAAGTCCGGCCGTGCCCGGCCGGCGGTGCAGGTGTCCTGGTGCTCGATGAAGCTCTCCACCCTGTAAGACATTACACATCGAATCAGGAGACGAGGAACACTAATCCCATTCCCAGCTACTAGACCGGTAGTACAAAGAACATTTTCGCTATCGCAGTGCACGGACGACGGACGGAGTAAAAAATGGTAAGGCTGCGTGCATGCACGCGTGAACTCTAAGAACAAAAGGCCACCAACCGGGGGCGACTTTATTGTATGTGCGAGCCCGTGAATTTTTACGTCGCCGGTCGGGCGGCGGGGATCCAAGGCTGTTTGTGTACGTGCGCGCGCCGGCGAAAGAGAGGCCGTGTCAGGCGTGGAATTCCGGGCCCTGGCGAGCGCTTGACCGCTGGAGTAGAGGAGGAGGAGGCATTGAACGGCGCGCCGCTGCAGCGCGAGCACAAAGCCGAAAGCCTCCTCCTCGCTCCCAAACCAAAGGCAGCGGCGGCTAGCTATCGGGAACACATGCGGCCATGGCAGGCGCAAAGCAAACGGATACGCGCGCACGAACACGCGCGCACGCACACAGAGGAGGGTGCGCTGCCTGCCCTCGGGAATTGTGGCCTGCCTGATCCCCCTACCCGCCCTGGCCGGCCTCTCTTTCCGTTCCCCCGTTAATGCCACATTAATAATACCAGTAGTACTAGCTGACATCCCAAAAGGAGAGCGGACCAAGCGCCGGCGCGGTGGTGACGAGAGCACCGGCCGGCCTTGTTGCATCTCTTCTCTCTCACACAAAAAAAAATCCAAAAATCCCGTCGCTATTTGTTTTTGCCCCGAAATCGAATCAAGAAAGAAAAGCAAACGAAAGAAAAAGAAAGAGTATTTAATTTCTACTATACTAGAACGCGGAAGGGGAAGGATTGAAGGAAGCAAGGATCATGAAACGCGCGGCTAGCTACTCACCGGGAGAAGACGCGTCCGCAGTCGCAGGAGTGCCCGCGGGTGCCGCAGGTCTTGAGGTGCGCCTTGTAGTCGGAGTGGACGGCGTAGGCCTTGGAGCAGCGCGCGCAGGCCCACTGGCGGTGGCCGCTGTGCTTGCGGCGGAAGTGCTTCTTGATGCCGACGAGGTCGCCGAGCGCGTGGGCGGGGTCGTGGTGCAGGCAGCTGGGCTCCGGGCACACGAACACCCGCTTCCGGGCCGCCTCGCCGGCCTCCCGCTTCAGCAGCTTCCACGGCACCTTGTGACGCCGCCGGTGCATCTGCAGGTTCTGGTCGCGCTGGAACCCCTGACCGCAGATCTCGCACACGTACCGGTCCGACTCCAGCAGCGTGCGAGGGGAAAGAGACACCACCTCCGCGTCCGGGTCTGCAACGCATCACCATTATTCACCATTGCCGGCCCGCGGGTTACTATTACTTCTACATGCAGAACAAATCTTGGCACCTAGAGAGAGAGCTACCATACCATGCATGGAAGTGGAGACATCTAGCTTTTTTTTTTTTCTTTTTTGAGCGGAGAAAGAGCTAGCATTGGATGATTGCAGACGCAGCTATATGTAGTACCTGGTGTGCCGGCCGGCCGGCGCTTCTTCTTCGTCGTGGCGGCGGCGGCCGTGGTGGCGACCTGCAGCGAGCGGAACGGCTCCGGCGTGGTGTCAGCCGGAGGCGACCCGACCGCCGCCGGGGAGCAGAAGCCCAACATGGGTGCTACAAGTCCTTCGTCCTTGATGATCTTGCGAACGATCCACTAACAATTAATAGTGCGAAACAACAAGATGAAAAATTCCTCTTTTTCTCTCTCTATATCTCTGGTTTGATCAGGCACTGGAGACGGAGTGAGATTGGATTGGATGTATATATAGCTGCAGAGGGTTAGTAGAAGAGATCAACAACAAGGATGGGAAGCAAACGAGAGAGAGAGAGAGAGAGAGAGAGAGAGAGAGAGAGAGAGATGAGGTGAGTACCGAATCATATAATAATAAGAGCTCGCTCAGCTTGTGCTTGGAAGGAATTAAGGAGATGGGCTGGTGGGAAGAAGGGGTCTTGGAGTTGGCTTTTGTGCGCTGCTACAGACACAGCACCAAAGGAAGAGAGAGAGGGAGGGAGGGAGGAGGAAGGCAGCTTTCCACCGGCTTTAGGTTTTAGCAGCTTTCTTTGGGGTTATGTGGGATTAAAGGGGAGAGCCGGAGTTGGTAAGTACTTGTGGGTTTGTGTCCTAATTGCCCTTGCAGATGCTAACAGGACAGGATGATGCATGAGGGAGGACAGCATGGCTGGCATCTCAGTCTCAACTGAAAAAGACCATTTTGGAGCAAGGAAAGGGTGCTTAGGCACATGGATCGTGGATGCATGTTTGTTTGTTTGTATTGGTGGGTTGAAGCAAGATTGATTGGATGGAAGGTTGCAATTGTTGGCTTGTTACCTAGTCACAAAAACAACAGATACTACAGCAAAAGTGTAGGGTAAAGGTGAAATTCTGGAATCTAAATTCATAATCTTGTTACGTGTAAGAGTTCAGACAAGCAGTAAAAGTTCAGTAAATAAAATTGAATCACACATGTAAAACGATCAAGTAATTCCAAGGTGGTCCAAGAGAAGCTCTGTCTACTCTCATAATCCATGGTCTCAACTGGAGTTTGACCAGCAGGAATTTCCCTACCCAAAAAGCTACAGTGCCTTCAAATTGTGGTTGTTAAGGAAAGATGAGAGTGGACATTCTGTGATTGCGTTACTATGCTGTTCAGAAACCTTTTTAGTACAACTGGGATTATGTACAGGGATTTTGGTTGGTGGTTATTACTGATTCACAGTTTTTTTCGATAACGTGTTACTGATTCACCGCTGATCAGCATCTCTCTCTCTCTCTCTCTCTCTCTCTCTCTCTCTCTCTCCTTTTTGTGTTTACAAAAATGAAGTCTGCGAAAAAAAATCATCATGTTGATATGTCTGATACTGAACATATATAGCACGGTTTTTATACAATTTATTACTCATGGGAATTGCCCAGACTTCAGATATTGCTGGAGCCAGAATTGCCAGATTTCAGATATTGCTGGCGCCTCGTATGTGACGTAGGCACGTAGCCACGTACAGTACAGGTTCAGTACTTCATCATTAAACTAAGGTCATGCGTTAGCTATCCAATAAACTGTTGATATTTTGATCACGACCTAGGATCCAACAATATCTTAACCTGTCATTTTCCCCGAAAAAGATTCGACGCCCGTTAGCATTTATCACCAGGTAGGAATGTTCATTTGGAAGCTTACGGATTTGATAATTGAGAGCCAACTAATCAACTAAAATATGATTATCGTCTGCCATGTATACATATGCCAATTAAGTACTGTCCTGCTAAGCTCCAAATGGAAAGATCTCTAGTTCTCTACAAGCTTCTGCATTTTAGCTGCAGGCTTCTGCAGTTCGATCTGCATAAGCCAAGGAATGGGATTTGTTAATTTGCCCCGATTTATGCCTTCATCGTTTTTGCATCTCACCCCCGCTGGTTAGGCCACGAGCTTCTTAATTAGGAGATCCTTTCTTTGAGACGAAGAAAAAGTAGGTGCTTAATTATTTCTTGTGTTATCTTTACACGGTCTAACTCTTCATACACATATAAGAGTTCAGATGTTTGAGTAATCAACAGGATATCATAGAAGTACATATAGGGTAGCCTTTTTCCTAGGTCTACTTGTGCATGTGCGTAACATCCTACGTTGCTGTTCAGAAATGTCTTTTTTTTTCTCTTTTTTCTTTAATTTTTTTAAGGGAGGCTTTATCAGAAAGGAGTTTTCTCTTTTACTACTGCTTGTTTCTGAAAAAAAGCATACACTTGGGTTTCAGGAGTAAGTTTCTTTCGAGTTCAGTCAGTCATATGCCGAGTCATTGATTAATAGGAGTATTTGCAGAGAAACATTGTCCTATACCCTGTATACCTATATGATCTGCTTCAAAGGTAACCACATTATTAATTTTTGTCAGAACAACTAGAGACAATGTTTAATAAGAGGACCAGAACCAGATAATTATGAGGCTGTTGAGCAGCAGGCTAAGGTACAGTACAATTGTCCCCCTGTGGGATTTATGTCTCCGAGCGCGTGTATTTGATCATCACATTCTTCTCTGAAAAGAAATTTCCAAAACGCATGCAGAAGTATTGATTTTGATTTTCAGAGACGACAGCTTATATATGTTTATTAAGACACAATTTGTGGCAATTCTAATTGCAATGATTGCAGCTACTGAAACACAGTACTACCCGGTACGCTAAAGCCTGCGTCATCTCATCGCAGATAGGAGGAAACGAGCCAAAATAAAAGGCAGGGCACGGCACGCAAAGTTGCCATCGTCCGTGCATATTTTGCGGTGAAAAGATGCTCCGGCATGCTGTAAAGTTTTGGCTGAATATAGGTGCATCAAAAACAGGATAGGTTTGACTGCCTCTTCCTGTGACGTCTCTCTTGGCTTGACCAAATACAGGATGTGTGTCTGTACTTGTAAAGTTAGAGGCCAGCTGATCCATCGATGCAGCATGCATGTTACTGCTATGCTTTTGTTATGGTAACAGCAGAAGTAGCAATAGAACAACGTGCAGCAGCAGAGGGCAAATGGCAATCACCTCGCGCCTGCAGCGTCTACTAGTACTACTCATGCATAATTGGGGTACAGCAGTTTGCAGCTACGAAGTGTAATATGTGACATATTTTGATGTCTTGAGCTATGGAAATGGAGACAAATGTTAAAAGAGCTAGGTCATTTATTAATTTTCTTTTTGGTGGTGGGCTCTCATCCGTTTTGGATGTGTACGGGGCTGTAGGGCATGCATGGAGAAGCTTGAGTGCATCGATACAACGAAGAAGAAACAACGGACGGATCTCACTCAAGACATGGTCTCTCATATTCCAGCTGCGAGACATCCCCTTTGGATATTTGAGAGCGACGATGAAACGAGAAGCTTGGCATAAGTGGCTCCTCGCCCATGCGTAATGATTCCCGCGTCTATAGCTCCGGAACAGCCCATGAGTCCTGGCTAAAAACAAGAAGCAAGAAAATAACTCAGAGCTAGCAATGCCGATCTATGTTAAATTAGATCAACCTACGCTTACAAATCCAAACCAGTCCGTCGATCTGCACACGCTGCATATCCAGCTTGCTCAAAGAAACATAATAATGTAGCAAGGCAATATAAGTTCGAGATGATGAAGGGGAAACAACAGCGGCCGGCCGCGGCGGGTCCTCCGGCGAACTGACCCAACCCTTGGCCGGCCGGCCGATCGACAGACATGAGGGGCAAGCACTGTGCTACGTTTGGTAACGCCAAAAGCGATGTGAGGGCCCACATGTAATAAGAGAGAGAGGGAGAGATGAGGCTACACACTAACTCAATTATTCCCCGCCACAACTGCTGTTTCACACATGCATAAAGACATGGAGCCTTGTCAAGCTAGCAGTTAGGCACTAGCTTGAAACCAAAGGAACCGGGCGCCCAGCGATATCGAACATGGTTGCTTCACTGTTAATTCTTGGCCGCACACCCTCCATGCATGCTCCACGCATCATGGGATTGTCTCCTCCTCGCCCTACGTTAGTTTAATCCGGCAGGGCAGTGGATTAGTTGCTTATAGATGCATGGTCTCTTGTGTTGCAATCTGTGATTGTCTGTCATGATCCAAGATCGGAAACGAAAAAGTACTCTCACCACGGTAATTAAGCTACAAGGTTAATGAGAAAAACGGTGAAAGGTGGACACTGCATAGTACTGTGTTCAATGGTGGTACAAATATTCTGTAAACGATGGCAGCATCTGTACTCGCAAACATAGATATATAGGGCACCGTGGGGCAAGTACCATATCTGCACGTGTATATAAAAGACACAGTAATCCAGCAATCATGTTAATTTTGAAGTTCACAATTCATCATATATATATATATTTTGTTTCATATGACAACCCTGCAAACCTTAAGCTACCAACCCAGCAAATGTCCCCAGTAAATGTCCGATGAATAATTGTAAAAGGAAAAGCTAGCAAAACCTCACCTTATTACTACTATTTTGTAGGGCTCTCATATTTGCTCAGATAAGTGTCAAACATTGTACTTTAGGGATGTGCTAAGTACAAAGTAAGAAAAAAAAATCATGTGTTTGAAGGCTTCCAGACACTTGAATTTTTGTTTACACCATAGTTAGTTTGCATTAGAATTGCAATTAAGTTTCACAAGAATTACAATGACTTATTGTATTTTGTGTGAGCCACAATATCACTGATGTAGCAAATTTTACCGATGAAGGGTGTAGCAAATATTTACATGTTTATTTTTGTTGTTAGTCTCTATAATTTATTAATTCAGGTGAGGTCGTCATTGGTGTTGCTTTAGTTTGGTGTTTTTTTTTTGTTTTGAAGTAGGTTTTAAAAAAATATAGACATAGACAATTCTCTATTCATAGTCGGACTAAAACCAACACAAAACCAGATGTAGGCTATTCTCTACTCAGAATCATAGTCAGACCAATTTTTTTTCATCACAATCAAATTCAGTTTCTCAATCCGTGTGTGATTGCTTTTCTGTTTTGATTTAAAAAAAACATGCAAAATAACAGACACACTTTGACAACACCTCAGACATACTAACTATATCTATAATTTCTTTAGTTGGAATCGAAGTTCTAATAGAAAAAAGAAGTCCAACACACTCATTCTTTCACACGATGACATGGTTCCAATTTTCTTTTTACAAAATATCAAACTAAAAAATGTCCAATATAATCAAACCTGGAGGCAAACATCAACCAAATCCAAAAAAAAATATCTAATATGTTAAAAGTCAAAGCTAATAATTGAACCGTACAACATAAATAATCTATCTATAAAAAACTATAAATGCTCGTTGCAACGTACGAGTAATTAGATGTAATCATAACAATAGACCTTAGAATTGGATGGCTTCAATATCAGATTTTTTTTTTAAGAAATCTCAATCGGTGGGGGTAAGACCGCCCCATGGCTTTTTTAATAAAGAAGCTCAATCTTCTGGTCGAGAAAATCTAGAAACCCTAGATATCATATGTTTTTAGTGTTCAAAATCATAGTAACAGACTAAGAAAAGGATGCAAGCAACAAAGATCACTTCACATCAACACATGAGGAAGACGCATACAAAGCGTCAAAGCAGTTAGTAGAGCACTGAGTGACTAAGCACCAATAATTAATGACGATGTCTGGCTAGTTGTCCCGAGACTGTGGCCAGCTTGAATGTGCATGCATGCACATACTGTTGAGCAGCATACACGGCCGACGATGATTTGATGAGCCAGTTCTCGACGAGACCAGTGACGCAACGGCTGCAGCAACAGCAACATGAACACATGGGGTGGCCGCAGCCGGCCGGCGGCCCGGAGCCGCCGCTACAGGAACAGGACCATACCACCGCGCATCTCGTCGATCCATCTCCAAGTTCGTTCGCCAGCATATAGTGGCACTAGTACCCTCTCTGTCTCTCTCGTTGTGAGATTCAATCCACTCCTTCTCCATGAATGAACTCGCGGAACGCATGCATGGGCGACCATCCATCCGAGATGCCGCACGTACTGCCAAATAATAATCTCCATATTAAGCGTACTGGTATACGCATGTATGCACTATGCAGAAGCAGGGGATGATACGGAAATCATGGACACGTTTGACGGATACGCTTGCTAGAGTAGTACTACTACATGTCGATCGATCGATCAGCGGAGTGGTCGACAGTGAGAGCAGAACGTATGGAGCCAGTCGTGACGTACTTGAAGAGCGTTTGGTGGTAAAGACAACGGCTGTGGGTCACACGTCACATGCATGCAACCGAGCCAGTGCTGCTGCATTCTGCGTTTTGCAGAGGGCGCGCCATGCATGCACATCTACAGTTTGCGATCGATCCATCGATCGTCCAGTAATAAGCCCCATCGTCATAATGCAACCTGCAGCTGCAAGGTCATTCCATCAGGTGCTATATACGCATGAATGACAGCGAGACATGAGTATACATGTCCTTCACCAACTTAAATTTCATGCACACTAGCTAGGAAGAAAGCAAGAAAAATTGTACAAATTAAGTCATGCACAATGCATGGTAAATTTTGATTCCCTACTAGGTTGAAGACGTATACGTATAGTATTTATACTTTCTACCTTAGGCTAAGCATGAATTCTTTATTGTTACCCCATGACAGTATGACATTCCATGCATGTGTGTTCATCATGGGCAGCTTGATATTCTTCGGAGGAACCTGGCGCCCATGTTGCCTCCAACCGCTTTTTCTGAGAAAAAGGCCAGCAATGCAAGTGGATCGATCGATCAAAGAAGAAGAAGAAGAAGAAGAAGAATATATGCATACACACACAAAAAGCAGGCGTCGTTTTGTACTCGTACTCTCCCCGCCTCCCTACCACCACTCCACTCGGGCCATAAAGATTGATTCAGCGAGAAGCTTTGGCTGGACATGTGCATGGTCTCATGGCGGCTTGGCGTCCGTACGCTCCCTGACTGCTTAGTTTAATGGTCATGGATGGGGCAGTGATGGGAGAAGGAAGGGTAAGACTAGGCAAGTACACATTCCTCTTTGCCGCCGCTAGCTGCTGCACACATGCGAGCCCCTATCTCAGTCTCCAGCTGAGGAAGGGGCCATGATTCCTTCATGCCTGCGCACAGATGCTAATCATTGTTGGAGCTGATCGGAGTTGGCAGCGGCGCACACCAGATCGTTTCTCTTTGTTGGCTTTATTCCCGAGAGATCCTGCCAAAGCCCAAGGCGATCACGATCGTCCCATATTCCTTATAAAGATTGATAGATCTACTAGTAACTTTCAGCATATATATATAGACAGTTCAGATACACAATATTATACTCATGCTGCTTGATATCTGAACATACTATCATTATCTGTCATTTTTACATGGACAAATAGAGTAGGAATTGAATGCCACATCTACGAGCAAGGTAGCTTATTAGTTGCAACTCTTTGAACCACCAACTGTTGTTCTACTGTATACAACTAGCACGCATGGTTAACTAACTGAGCGTGAGAACTATCATGGGTGGCGGACGATGGCATGTGCCATGGCAACTACTACAGAGTGCCGTTGAAGCAAGAGGGGTCGTGCCATGCTTTTGGAACGTGTAAGGTTGTGGATTATTCGTGCTTCTTGTGGTCCTGCCTGTTTGCCCATAATCGATCTTCAGTGCATTGTCCTCGTTTGTTCATTATCCCAGTACAAAAATATAGTACGAACATGGCACTTAGCGCTTGAATGTTTTCAGGGTGTATGCCAGAAGCCAACAAGTAGAGAACGAGGAGAAACTTGCTTGTCATATGTACTTGGCATTGCATGCTTCCGTTTGTCACACATACTCCTATAGTAGACTAGTAGTGGATTATCCTCTCCTCCTCTTTACCCATTAGATCGAGTTTCCGGATCGCCCAAAAGATATTTCTATTTACAGAGAGAAGAAGCCTGCTTTATGGCTGCACATATAGGGGGTGGATGACTTGTTGCATGCATCAATGAGATAGTACCTGTGCAATGCAATGCAATGATTCCCGCCGGACCAGGCTGCACGTTGGGCTGGGTTTCGCTTTTGGCTATAGGTCGGTGGTATAGCGCCCCGCAGGCTTTTGCGTGGCCGTGACGGGCCTACGAACTGTATAGGAGAGGAGCCAAGTTGGCGCAACACGGAGACAGACAAGAATGATCCAGCCCCGTTTTGATGCTGCATACTACTACTACTCACTCCCACGGTGATGATGCGAGGACCACCGGTCGGGTTGGGTGACACGGCGCGTTAAATTTGGTTGGGGTCCCGTCAGCTTTTCGCTTTGCAGGCAGTCAGGCACTGAAAGAAATGCGGCAGACATGATTAAGGACACACCTGCTAGATTGATGATTTTCTTACATCTCAGTTTATTATTATACCTCTAATGATACCTACTACTATGGGCCTAAGAGTGGTAAAAATGACCTGTAAAGCGGTAAGTAGCGCTGTAGAAATTGAATGAGAAAAATGATGCGATACGAGGACATCTCTGCTCCTCCTTCTCATGTGTCCTTAACCTCTGCTGCATACGCACTGAATGCAGATGAAATATAAACAGGAAAAAACCCAGTATCAGTACAGCGAGCGGCATGTCCTGTTGACGCCCCAGGCCCCGGCGGATTCAGGACTGAGAGGGAGCATGGTTATCAGCCCTCCCATTAAAGTTGCCCTCGGGTCGGCCCGAGAGCGGCCGCGAGTCAATGTAACGGAGTACAGTACGGAGCGTGTGGCAGCAGTCACTACTGGCTCCAATCCAAAGGAGGCAGCCGCAGCGCGCTCGCCAATCAACTCGACGACGGGCGCAGGCTGCATACTGCACTGCACGCAATGCCACACGGCACATTCCGCCGGCTAGCTCTACGCTCCAATTTCCAACGCGATTCTTGCCTCCCAGAATCCCAGTCCCAGCCGCGAGTGAGGGCAGGGCAGGAGAGGAGAGGATCGTGCCGCCACCCGCATCCATCATCGCATTCACTCGCTCGCTGCTGCGGCATCCGCGCTGCGTATTTGGCCATTAGCTACTGTCGTTTTTTTAATTCGTTTTCTGCGCTTCCGGACAGCCACAGTGCCGGGTCGTCGTCGTGGCGTACCCGGAGAGCGCGTACGTATCGACAGATGCAGTGATCAGGATTTGTTCGGCCCACCGCGCGCTGTTTGTGCCAAATACTACCCAGCCTTTGCCACCATCAAAAGGTAAGAAGAGACGACGCTGCCATGGTTGGGGCAAAATGAAACTTTTGCAACTCGATGGCACGTGACTCCCTCTAGTAAATCCGTTCGTCTTCGATCGCTCGCTCACCGGTACAGAGAAAGAAAGCACATCGTTTTTTACTTTCCATTGCGGGGCAGGGGTCTTCACCACGGCGGCCGGCCGGCACGCACCCTGTGCTACGGCCCCTGCGCTGCGCCTCATTCACTCGTCCGTCTCGATACATGACACCGGCCAATGCAAGTGTGTGTTTATAAATGGTGACCCGGCCGACACCTCAGTCTGTCTCTCCCCGGAGGGAGGGCCCCCCTGCATGGCTTGGACTCGCGCACGTCAAAGCCGCGACAGCTACACGTGCCGCACTAACTGGACACGCGCGAGTGGACGGTAACTGACCCCTCTCGGATTATATGGGTAATGTGAGATTTATCACTACTACTAGCTTCCGGCGACAGAACCATTCCGGAGTGGTCACCCGGCGACGACAAGGACTGAGGATCCACCGGCCACAGCGCCCCGAACGCAGGCATGATAGCTGTAGTACGTAGTAGGCCTCGTCAGCACCACCGCAAGAATCAAACGTCGGACTGGACGGTCCTAAGCACCTAGGCTCCTAGCTACTATAGCTGCCCTACAGTTAGAAATGATCATTTGATGATTTGAAAAAAGATTGATGATCTTCGCGCCCACTGAAAACTGCAGAGGGGTGACTCTATGTTTGGGGTACCACTGTAGGAACAGAGTGCCAACTAGATAAAAGCCTCGCGCCTTTGCTCTCATCACTTTTTTTCTGTTTTTCCTTCGTTTCATGGATCGACCATGCGTCAAAACTGGTTCGTCTTGCTTCAATCCGAAGCCGATTACCACCAGTTTTTCGAAAAGATTTTCCGTCTCTGTGAGTCGGCACACGGCGTTAAATTTATTATAAAGTTCAGCCATTGCTGATTTCTCTAGAGGGACATAAATGAAAAGCCGATTACCAGTTGACTAAGTGAAGAAAAGGAAACGATTGCGATTGGTTTTAGAGCTACATATCATTTTCTCTGTTGAACTTTGTTATTAAGCTGACTTTTGGGAAAGAGAAAAAAAAAGGCATCAAATTAAAGCTAGTCAGCAGACACCGTAGACAGGACAACACCCCGTCGATCTGGTACCATCATTCGTGCATTACACCTCATCATCGCCTTTGCGGTTCATCATGTTGGACCGGGTTTGTCCCATCTGTGTACTGGCGTACAACGAGACAAACGATGTGCGGTACACGCGGCAGGCTTCTCCATACGTACTAGTACTACTATTATTTTGGGCCCACCTGTCATCTCATCATAGGGCGTTTACCTGAGGACAGTGGCGATGGCTCTATACCCCTTGTGCACTGCTGCCACTCGCCGCCGCACAGCTCAGTCACCTCCTTGTGGGCCCCGCCGTCCGAACGATATTCCTCCCGCCATAACACGACGAAGAGACCACGTACGTATGGATTGCCAGAGAACATTTTGCTGGTGCAGCGCTGCTACTTCACTCTCCGACGACGCAGCTTCCCATCAGAATGGGATGGCGATAGATGATGCTCCAGCACAATCACACGGCCATACAGATGACGAAAACGATCGACTTGGGGCGGGCTTACTTATTTTTCTCGTGTTAGAAATCGAATGGACGGAGTAGTAGCCATCGATCTTGTTAGCTAGCTTGGACTGCGACACACGGATCGTAATATATATGCAACCCGTGCAACTGTCAGTTGTCATTGACACTACCGGAAACCTCCATGATATATTTCTGACCAAATTTGATACTAAGCTTAAACCTTCCACACGCTGCTTTCATCATGCAGAATGTAATGATGATGAAATGGAAAGCGCATCCCTGGCTCCTTGAGCTGGACGACGTACGACAGATCAACGAAAAAAGCTAGATTTGGTCATCTTTACCACTTTTTTGCTAGAGGCCTTAATCTTTCCAAAAAGAATCTTCAGTCCAAGAGAACAAACGAGGGAGAGTATGCAAACTCTACCACCCCTAGCTATAGTTCCTTCCAAGGTGCCCTTCCTTCCCTAGCTACTCCCACATTTCATTTCTCCTTTTCCTATCATCAGTGCATCACTGATCGATGACCACCACCAGTCCACCAGTGAGTGACCACGCACAGACGGTGGCCAGTTGCTGCTGCCTGTGCTCTCCTTTCCTTTTGGTTGGTGAGTCGCTTTTTCAGCCATGAGCCACGGGAGCAACGAGCTAGCATGTGCCCCCCATCGCGCCCTCACTCCATAGTAGTGGCTCGATCAGATCAGCAGCTCAGGATGTCAGGGACAGATTAATGAAACAAAAAGAGATCGTCGACAGGGAAGAAAAGATGGAGATGCCAGCCATGCATGCATGGGAGCAGTGGCATCTCTCATCAGGATGAAAGAACCCTACAAGGTCGGTTGCAGAAAAAAGGAGGCCTAGCTAGGCATGGTCCTCTTCCTGCTTGTAACGCAAAAGAACAGAGGAGAAAAGGCCAGCTGTGTGTTGTCTCACTAGGGACGCAGGACAAATAAAGCAAGACAACTTTCTTTAGCTAGGTTTTTCATTTGCTTCGGTAATAAGTCATTTGTTTGCTATAGTACTACTTTTTTTTTTCTTTCACCAAGAGCTTCTGTTTTTTTGTTGCGTCAATGGTGTTTAAGTCTCATAACATGAGTAATACTTACACCATTCATAAGTATAAGTCTCATAACTCTAGTATTTCTAAACTCTTTCCTGTACCATATAGTTAAGTTTACGGAACCAAAACTGAATTTCTGCCTTTACTACGAAATATGGAGTCAACACTCCTGGTTAAAAGGTGAAACCGTAATAAATGACTTGCTCATCAAATGAAGGTTTTTCAAGCCTGTACCGAAAGTTTCCCTAGCTCATCAGCAAAGTTTCCCTACTCTCTTCTATTTTGTAAAAAAAAAAGGAAAAATATAGAAAGCTTTGCATGAAAGAGGCACAATGCTGGATTTTTCAGTTAACTTTGGTGTTGGTTAGCTAAATGCATGTATCTTCCCATGAACGTTAGGCCCGCTGGGCCGTCCCAAATAATTCAGGAGATTAGTTGGATCCTTCCAACCCGGTTATTGTCGTCGGGACTAGTGTGTAGGAGAGCCCTTCCCTAAAAGCTCTTTCATTCGTCCACCGAATCGAGTGTAGGTAGCCCCCAAAAAGAAACAGGCCATGTGAGCGCGTCATAGCTGTAGTGCCGTAATGTCAAAACAATGGCGGTCTGTAGGCAGGTCTCGGCCGCCTTTTGCTAAACATGTCTAGATAAAAGGAGTCCCACCCTCAGCTCTGCAGGTGGTCACTCGCCCGTTCAGTACTACTACTGCGCTACCGGTAGCCGTTAGGTGGCGCTTGAATCTTTAGCAGGCCAGCGACTTGCTCTGATATGGACTTGCTTACAAATCCGCGTTTCTATGCGTGTTTAGCAGGTTGGCAGGTTAAGGATTATTTACTTTAAATTTTTTTTTGTCCTTATAAGTTATTCTTATCATGTGACGGAGAGACTAACAGATCTCACTGGTTTCAGTTAATGAGAACATAAGTTTACATGTTTATTTCAGAATAAATACAGCTTGAATAACGAGGTATGTTTCATTCGCTGATTTCATCAGCAAAGGCCATAACGGCCCATCATAAATGGGCCTGTTAAAAAGGGCTTCCTAACTCATTTGTTCTGAACACTTCGGCCTGACCCACCAAATCCATTAGCATTTCGGCCTGGCCCAGGCGCAACTACGTAGAAATCTGGTTTCTAACAGTTGAGAGGCGCGAGCGTGAGCACGTCGTTGTCGCAGCGGCTGCAGAGGAAGACGTGCGGCACGTCCTCAGCGTCCTTGATCCCCGCGCACCGCGTGTGCTGCCACGCCTCGCAGATGTCGCAGCACGCCATGCGCTCGCCGTCGTCGTCGTCCGCGCCGCACTCGCAGTCCACAACCTTATCGCCGTCGCCGCCCCCCTCGCTCAGGGGCACCACCACCGCCTCCGCCTGCTGCTGCTGCTGCCGGTCATCATCATCATCACCGACCCTCCCTTCGACCACCACGGCGCTCCCGACGTCGATCACACCGAGCACGGGGCTGGCGTCCTGCCCGGCGCCGACGACGGACTCCGCCGTGAAGGTCCTCAGGCCCAGGTACATCTCCCTGAACAGCCTCTGCGCCTCCCGCTTGAGCTCGCCCACCGTGGCGTGCGCCGGCACGGTCACCATCTCGTACGGCACGGCCGGCAGCTCGGGCCCACCGTTCCGCACGAGCAGCGTGCAGCAGAGGTTGATGTGGACGTGGCCCATCCCGCCGTCGTCGATCGTCGCGAACCCCTGGTGGTAGTCCTTGACGAAGTGCTTGGTGTCCAGGACCATCCGCACCGCCACGGCGATGGCGCTGCTGGTTCCGCCGGTAAGGGTGGTGGTGGTGTTGGGATCCCCCTTGATCAGGTGGCGGTACAGGTGGGCTAGGTCCCGCATGAGCTGCGCCCGCGTGAGCTGGAACCGCACCCTCGCCGTCATCGTCTTGCCGTGGGTGCCCGGCGGGAGCACGCTGGAGACGTCCTCGAGGCAGTACTCGAGGACCTTGGTGACCGGGTTCATGGCGCGGCGCACGACGTGGCTGCCCACGACGTGGTTGCCCAGGGACTTGAGCACGAAGTCGAGGAGGCCCGTGTCGCCGATGTAGGCGCGCGCCGCGTCGCGCACCTCCTGCCGCGTGACCCACCGCTGCTGCGCCTGCTGGTGGTGGCGGCGGAGCGCGTCCACCACGGCACGCGCCGCCATGTCCACGCGCCGCGCCGACCACCGGCAGGAGGCCTCCGACATGATGCCGCGGTAGTCCATGGCGGCGACGGAGGTGGCCGGGAGACGCGCGCGAAGCTCCAGCATGAACCGGACCAGGTCGCCCAGGTTCAGAAGCTTGTGCCCGCTCATGGCCTGGTACTTGCTCACCACCAGGGGGAGCTCCTGGCTGGAGCAGGCCAGGTGCGCCGCCAGCACGCAGAGCGGGATGGTCTGCAGCGCGTGCAGGGACTGCTGGTACGACTGCAGCGCCACGCCGTAGCTGGGGCGGCCGAACCGGTACCCCCACCGCCCGAACCACGTGTCGCCGTACGCCACGCCCAGCAGCAGCCGCAGGTCCATGTGCGCCTTCCGCGCCGTGTCCACGACGCTCACCGTCCTTGCAACAAGTCCAAATACGAGTCATCATGCGCACAACACAGATGCGTCGAACGGAGGTGACACAAAAAGGGAACGTTGCGCGGGACTGCCTTTGTTGACTGATGTTGCACGCGCACCTGACGTGCAGTGTGGAGCATATGCGGTCCCAGAGGTCCATGATCTGCTGCCCGGAGACGAAGTCGGACCCGCCCTCGAAGCCGTGGACGCTCACGAGGTGCCCGAAGCCGTTCAGGTGCACCACGCCGTGCAGCAGATGGCCCCTGGACGAGGCTGCTTTCGACGACGCTTTCTCCGGCGCCTGGTTGATCCCGTAGTGCAGGCCGTCGGATTCCACCAGGGACTCCCTCTTGGGCAGCAAAAAGTGGAACCGCTTGCTGCAGATCAGGTGCCGACCCCAACCTGCAACACCGTCAAATATGGATTCTGATCCATCTTCTCGCAGTAAACAGTGCATAAGCAAATAATTGATCTTTTAGTTTCGAAACTTCAGTTTTGGTTTCTTGAGGTTAAGTATCGATTTAGACGTACAGTCCCAATGATGGCACATGCATGCTTTCAAATGACACACAACGTGAGACGTTGATTGCATGCAAGCGTTCAAGCAGGGAACGATAGAGACAGCCGTGTGATTTAACGTCGGGTGGTGTACCGATGTGACGGCAGAGGTGGCACTGGCGGTGCGGCGACACGGCCACCTCCTCCTCGACGACGAAGAGCCTGACGACGGTGGGCGGGTGGCGGTGCAGCTCCAGCTGGAACGACCAGCACCTGGTCTCGCCCTGCGCGCCGGCCTCAAGGTGCGCGAGCCCTAGCAGCGCCCTCACGTTGTCCCTGAACGCGCCGCCGCCGCTGCCGAGCGGCGCCGGGTACCCGGGCTGGCAGAAGGAGTCGAACGGGAACAGCATCTCGCCGCGCTTCCTCCGCCGCGAGCTGCCCAGGCTGATCGACATCGCCTTATTCGCCATATCCGGAGAGATAGCTAGCAAAGCTAGCTGGTGGTGCAGGTGTCGCACGGGAGCTTTATGGCGTAGAGCGTGAGGAGGGTCGTATGTAGCAGCAGCCGGTACGGTAGTAGTGGTTCCAGTCCATCGGCGTCTCACGCGGTAAGTGCCCGGGATTTAGAAAGCTTCGGCGGTCTGGTGAAGGAGAGTGCGCGCGTGACCACGACGAGCTCTCTAAACAATGCCGTCCCGCATCCTTCTAGACATGGCGCTCACAACATGGTTCCTCTGCCTTGCAAGTTTTGCGCACGGAACCTCATGTTTGTTCAGATATACTAATGGTACATGCCTATGTTTTTCAACAGCGTAGGAGTCCTCATGAAAGGTCATGCATGCCTCAAGGAAATTGTTGTACCTAACTATTTTCAGTACTAGAGGTACTGAGTTACATGCACTAAAAAAGTTAACCTGTTCAGTGAAACATGGCGATACAGTAAGAAGGGTAAAAAAAAAAAAATCAAACTGAAACACTAGCAAGTAAGCCTTGACGAATTTCAAGTTCATCACTTAGTGCATTTTGATATATAGGATGCAAAGTAGGGGGGTCACATGCAAATTTTATTTTGCTGTTTGTATAGAAGCATGTGTTAGGATATGGCTCGTATGAGCATCAAGTAATGCCAATGAAGTATGCCTTGCCTAACTGAACGGTAGGAGGGAATAGTCTAGGATCAGGTCAAACAATATTTTACACTATTCAACTGGAGCAGAGCAAAACGCATGGTCTACAACTTCGGGCCCCCGTGGAAGCGTGAAGCGAATGTAAATTCGTTCACAAGTTCCGCATTCAGAGAGTAGGTCACCCAAATTGCCAGAATGAGCTCCTTGTTAAATTATACTATACATTTCCTTTGTTAAAACAAGTCATTTTTGCTAATCTTTACATCAAGTTTTCGTAAATTAAGCAACCTATTAGCATCGGAAACTCAAGGCACGAACTATTTCTATCATGCTCTGTTCCTGCAACCTAACAACATCTGTTAGTTGCTCTGTCATTTATATGCTTCCATGAGAAGAACACAAAAGACTGAAAGTCTGACCTCATTGACCAGTGGAACACTGCACAAGAACTTCCAGGAAACAAGGATCTTCTTTGTTAGAATGTACACTATGGGGCGGTGGGCGGTAATGATCCGCCACATCAAAATGCCAGCTATACTTGACCGATATTGATTGTGATCTGGTCATTCGTCATGATGCTCAATATAGCTCGTTCGAGTCAGACGGATCTGTTAAGGAAAGATATGAATCAATGCAGCTAGAGACTAGTAATTAATAATGCCTAGCATGGAAAAAATACCAAATAATGAAATATCATGAATTTCACCTGAGCGAATGCGTAGATTGCCTGCACAATCCTAGCATAATCGGTCCCCAGCATCTGAATCACAATATCCGCCAAGAGTGTTCCCCACATTCTGTATAATTAAGTGCATAAAAGAAACATTATTGACAGATTTAAGTGTGCACTACATTCAACAGAAGAACATGACATATCATGCTCAATAAGGGGATTATATATTAAAAGAAATGTAAGAAGGGAAATTTATTGAAGTCATGGACCAAGATAGATAGCAGTAAGCCATGAATCCAGAATCGCATCGTGGGTACAAAGTTGCAACTTAAATTTAGAGATGTCAAGAAAAGAGAGAGTATCAGAAACTTTTCAAAGCATACAGGTAACAGCCTGAAAATTTACTATCGCAAGAAAACATACATTGGACCAAGAAATGTCATGATACTCCGAAGACCAGCATATCTGGATGCTGCACGAGCCAAACCCTGTTAACATTCAAGAGGATATCAGAGCATAACGTCCAAAATTCAAAATCATAGTTAAAGCTGCACAGGTAACACCAATAACGATGAAAATTGTAGCTAGAAAAAGATGATAGTACCTGTCTAGCTGCAAGCAACCCAGCTCTTGACTCCAGATTAACGGCAGCCAGTCGCCCACCCTAGAAATGGAAACTTTATACTTTGTAAGACATTCTATTAAGACAAGTGCAATTATCTGTAGCAACTTCAGTTTTTTATAGAAGTTTTGCCGATGCGTTTGTCCAGATGAAGGCAGAAAAGCAAGAGCTTATAACAAGATAAGGAACAATATTGGATATTCAAGCTAAATCAAAAGGACCAGTAGAAAGGGTGAAGGTATACGCAATGCTAAGCACAAAAAAGTCAGGTACACTATACCAAAATACTTGATTAAACTAGGTATACCTGTTTAACAATCTCTTTCTTTATCTCATAATTAGCAGCCTCTATCAGCATCTTTCCAGATAACTTCTTGGCTAACTACCATAATGATAAATAGCATTAGTGAAAATGACGCCACCAGAAAAAAAATAGAATTTGACCTGACAAAAAAAAATGATTATGTACCAATTCATAGATCGTTTTCGCGGTCAATGCACTACCACCCTTCAAGAAACACGAAATTTGGGGTTAGAATAACAATAAGACAATCACGAAGGAAAAAAAGAGACTTAAAATAAACAAAGAAAGAGTAGCAAAGAACCTTTAAGAAAGCACTCTCTAGTCCCTTTGCTCCAATCTTCCAAGCAGCATCAGTAACCGCTTTCCACTTATTTACTCCAAGGCTAGAGTTTTGTTTTGAAGATTTCTGCTTATCCCATGGAAATGAAACATCGCCTTTCTGATGATCGCTGAAGGTGTGAGAATTAAAAAGAAAAAAAAATCAAGTTGTAGACTTGGAAGTTAAGCAATGATGGCCACCATAAAATACTGTGAAAGTAGATACAAAATGTGGCTAGTTTGATATGTCACAAGGACATTAAGTTAACTAGTCTTTTATTTCACGCATTTCTACCTCAAATATTCATTCGGGTGAAGAAATATTTCTGCCTCAAGGTCTGCAGTACATAATTTGCTGGAACATTGAACCCCAAGCTTTCTTCTTACTCCAAGTAAGACATCCCTGTAAGACGGCCTCCATCCCCTGTGCAGAGCAATTGGTTAAAGTACAAAACATTCTTGTTAAAACTCAAACAAGATGAGACATTGGAGCAAGTTGGAATATATGGCAACCAATTTCTGTAGTGGAATGTGCAATTTATCCTTTCTAATTTAAGATAGAGGGAACCGAGACTACTTGACTGACCTTATAACTGAGCGGGCATCTGCAGCAAGATACAAGAATCTCGATTCCAGTTTTGAGATGAACATGTCTCTCTCCTCAATGTCATCCAAAATAACAATAGAGTCTGAATTCGGCCGTTTTGCAACTGATTTCAGCAATGGACTAAAATAGCTGCAAATGAATGGAATATGATAAGTAGAGCTAGTGTCAAGCCATTTTCCTGCACTCTTAGGTTGCAAAACCAATTAACGTTGCTAATTTTGTAATCTTATTGCAGCAAGATATCAACATTGGAGATATGTGGTATCACTAAAAATGTATACAGATTATCCCTGCCTGTCGAAGTTGTAAATAACATGTCCACCAGTAGGTAGCAGTGTAGCACAAGAATAACCAACCAAAACCTTTTACTGCTAAATTACCCTTGCTTGTTACTTGTTAGACATATACCACAGCACTAATTACAGATGCATAGTAGGGTGGCCGAAATTCCAAATCAATCAATTTCGTCTTAAAATCCGCACATCGTTACCCTAGACCGCTAATGATAGAAACATTCAGCAAAGCGATAGAACCTGGTACCGTAGAGGATCTCCTCAATCTCCATCAGTTCCTCATCGGTGGCGAGCTCAAGCACTCCGGGTCAGACATGCCTTCAGAAACACAACTAATTTATAACACATTAACATCTAGCAATTATCGCATCAAAGCAGCAACTAATTCGCGCCTCGTACCTTCCGGGGCTGCCGCGGCAGAGGGCGAGGCGGCCGCACGGGGAGGGATAAGCGCCCGGTGGAACTTAGCCACATGGGCACCGCCAGGACGAACAGTGGCCGCGACAGCAGAAACGCGACGGTCTGTACAGGTACAGGTTGTTGCGCTCGGCCACCGTGTGAGTAGGCGGGGAAGCGAGGACCGAAGGATTGTGGTGGAAGTGTTGGCGCCGGATAGAAATAGGAGTGGTTTCGGCGTCGTGGCACCCGCGGCGGCCATTGCCGGCGGTGGCGATTGCCGGCGTCAGTCTCGGATGCAGCGGATGGCCGATGGGGCGAGGGCCCGAGTCAAGTTCCGCGACGAGGCTATTGGAGTTGGAGCGCCCGTGAAAGAGATGCGGGACGACAGGGAAAAAAAAAATCATGTATGGTCTTCCTCGGCTGCAAATTTATGGAAAATTATAAATAATTTTCTAAGTATAAAATATTAAAAATACATAGAGGACAAAAACAAACCTTTTTTTCCTCGAGAGAGAACAGATTTTAATTTTCGGGGTGAGAGACGAAAAGAATTGTGAACGGTGCCTTACTGTAATGGTAAGATGGTTTAGTAGCACCTTTTAAGTCCCGGGTTTGATTTTTAGTGGGAGTGAATTTTTCAGATTAGGTTAAAAATATTCTCTTATCTTTTCTCTAAGTCAAAGCATGTGTAAGACCCTGCCTGGAGCCAATCAGTACGGTTGTTGCTCTTGATTTAAAAGGCTAATGCACTATAAAAGTTCTCACACAGGCTAAAAAAGGGGTCACCATGTCAGGAGGGAAGTGAGATTCGAAAATTTTATAGACCTGTATGAGAAGGTCCTTATTCTTAAAAAAATACCATTAGGACGATCTTATACTAGTAGGTCTAGTTTTTTAGAGACGAAAAAATTATTTTTCACCCACTAGAAGCCCACTTACTTCACGGGTGCGGCCCAACAAACGTGTTAGGCTTCACCCGTGATCATAACAGCCCAACGTTGCAAAGTGCACAGTAGAGCAGCCCATATGTGATCATGTGACCTCACTATAACGTAACAGGTGAGTTTGTTTTTTTGAAAACGTTTTGTGGATTTCTGATCACGCGCACACAAAATCCATCCAGGATTTCAGATGAATTGGCCTAGGAGCGGGTCATCTCCTCTGGACCACACACAAAATCAGGCCACTGCGACAGCCAGCCACATCTACCGTATAACAAGTCGCCGCTATTCAGCAATTTTTTTTTTGTGCAACGAAATAGATAGGGTGCAGATGAACAGTCCTTTTGCTTCAAATCGCATCAATCATTCACATAAAAAAACATAGTAGTACACAAATCACTAGTACATTTTCAAAAGTTAAAGACCTTTTGTTTTCAAAAGAAGGGAAAAGTTGATGGACTATTGCCCTCTTGTCCAGTTGGTCCACACTACATAGCTGTAAATCGTTCGCACAGGACCTTCTTAACTTGTCGTTGTCGAGGACAAGCCACTTTTGTCTCGACACGTCTTCTTGGTGTTAGTAACAATCTAGAAGACAGAAAAAGGGCAAAAGTAAGGCTACAGCACAGAAACTAGCTACGGCCAACTTTGGATTGTGCATGTTTATTATCACATATTTGCTAGATTTCAATCAGCTGAAAGCTTTCAGTTAATAGTTTGTTATTTTATGTTTTAATTTTTTTATAGAATTATTTGTATAATAATTATAAACCATTGAATCTAGATCTAATAGCTTAAGAAGGTAACTGAAAATTCCCTAACTTTCAGGCAGCTGAAAATTAGCAAGTCACTTATTATCATCCTCGCTCCTCGGTGTCATGGTCGTCTACGTCTCACACTGATATTGACACGTTGCTCATCCATCAATGTTTAGCAGCCAATTTACAATGTTCCGTTGACAATTCGCAAGCGCCACACAAACGTTCGGGTCTTGTCAAAACTGGAAGAGATCCGCTCCAACAATTCCTGACGATCCCGGCAGTATTCAGCAGCGCAGAGCGTGGCAGAATAGAGAGAGAGAGAGAGGTAGGAAAAAGGCGGTCGCTCAAAATCCAAAGCAACAACAACGGCCCAGGAGAGCAGCCTGGAAACTCTGAAATAACCTGCACACGATGCAAAACATATACCTACCTAACCTACGTACGGCCTCACGGCGTCCAGACTGCCACGCATCGCCTGGGCCATGACCGCCATGAGAGCAGAGAACGAGAGACGCAGCTAGTCAGTGGCCAGCTGCCTAGGCATGACGACGGCCACGGCTAGCAGTTTTGTGTCGCCCTATGCACAGGAGCGCCGCGGCGAGCGGGATCTCGCCAATAATTCGTTTGGTTGTACCGGTAGCACTTGTATTGTATGGGGAGCGAAAAGGGCGAAAGGCAAAAGGCTGCTTTGGCTGCATGCGATTTCTCATAGGTGCGCGGCCACGATCGGGTCGGCAGCACGAAAGCCCAATCAGCCTTCGAGACTCTCGAGAGAGAGGGTGTCAGGACGTAGACTGGGCCGTGAATTCTGCCCTCGACTGTCGCTCGGTCCTTTGAAATCAGGCGGGCAGTGTCGCCTGTCGTCGGGGTCCTCCTAGACCTAGAGCAAGCGCATGCACGGTTTGCGAGTTTGTGATCGAGGCATCATCACTCATCACGCATGGCACCCATTTTTTTTTTTTGACAGGGCATGACACCCATTTGATCGGCTCATGCGTGCACGATGCATGCATGCCCGGGTTTCAAACTGGCCGATGGAGCAACAAGACGGCTTGGCGGACACACAGGCAACTTGACTCGACAACACAATTATTGGGTGCCCACTGCAATCAGCGCGTGTTCGTGTCTCTCACAGAACCGAAAAGCAAAGAGAGAGGCACCGAGTCCTCGAAATAAAGCCGTTTCGTCGGGCCCGTGCCGCATGCCGCATGTGTGCCGTGCGTGGCGTCGCGACCGACGTACGGCGCATGCATCGCCATGTCACGCGCCTCATCAGACGCCGCGGTGGCACGCCACGGCCGAGCGGGCCCCGCCGACGAGCCGGTCCGGGAAAGCGCGAACCGGAGCTGGTGGCCTGCCCTTTTTTACGTGCGACTGCGTGCATGCGCCGTATCTGCACTGCACGGGCGATCAGACGGCCACGGACGCCTCGGCATCCGCGCGCGTGGGCGTGGTGCGTGCCCCACCCACCTCGCTCGCCGCTGCTTTACCTCTCGCCGGCGTCGGCAGCGTGGGGAACGCAATCATGGCCTCGTCGATCCATTATCGCCGGAAGAGGGGCACCACGACGCACCGTGCGCGAGCGAGCTACGACGTGCCGTCACTTCGGCGGCGGCGGCGGCGGCGGCGACAGCCACGCGCATTATAGCGTTGTACGAGCCGACACACGGCCAACCCATGCATCGAATCATACGAGGACGCAGACGGAGATGGAGGCACAGGGCTTCACCAGTAAACCCCACCGGGCGCTGTCTGCGGCCGTGGCCGTGTCTCGACCCGCCTGTCCGTTCTCTACTTCTCTTCACCTTTTTTATCCCCCGATCGATGGAGAGATCACCGGTCTCCGCCGCCAGCGACGCGCCGGCCCTACCGATCATCATCGAAGCATCAAAGGTTTTCCTTCTTCTCATCTTCAGGCGACAGACTCGCGATGTGACGTGTTTTTGTAGTATGTAGGCCGTACTGGCGTGTGGCCGTGTCGATCGATCGGCACTGGTTCGTGGGTGCGTACGGGCGCTGCATGCATGCATGGGTTGCACTAATGCTCGTGCTGCGCGCGCCTGGTGCTCGGCCGCAACCGAGTTCTCTCCCTCAGTCCCTCATGATATAGCTACCGTCACTTCTATTTGTCGGTTATGTCCACCGGGTACATTGTTGCCCGTCACGCATTGAAAAAAAGTTTGGTTTGTCATGTACTCATGGTAATAGTGTCAGTCAGTCCCGGCCCTGATAACCAATGGAATCCAGGTTGTGTTTTGTGCGCATGCGTCTTGGGATTTTCTTCCAAACAAGTTGAGGTTGCGACCTGCGAGTGCACCGGGGCCGGGGGTAGCAGGTGACCCATGCGTCTTGGAGAGGCAAGAAACACGGACGGTTTCGCGGTTGAGCCTCAAAACTATGGTGGTGATGAAGACGGCGTATTGACCAAGTCAAGGCGAATGGGATGCCGGTGCAAGTGACAAGGAGGCCCGATGGACAGGGACTGGGAGAGACTTGCCGGTGGTCAGGATGGCGGGACAAGCTGACACGCGTCAACATCGAGTAGTCATGCTTTGAGAAGCGTGCAAGTCGGTTTCCCAGTTTGGGCCTCAAAACCGGTGGCGGTGGTTGGTGGTGCACGTGGCACCATCACGGAGCTTGTTTCGAGATGAAGCAAAGACGTGAAGCGTCCGATGACACTTGGGCGATGAGGTGAAAGATGGACGGTTATACCCCCGGTGGTAGGTGGATGTGTTATGTAGGTCAAGGGTAGAGTGGTCATGTGGATAATAGACCCTAGGCCTATATAAGGAGAGGTGTGGCTAGTGGGAGAGGTGCCTCTCTTCCATTAACCTTGTGTTAGGACTCTATTCAAAGTGCTAGGAGAGGACTTCATATTTTAGTGGAGAGTAGTGGTGTGTGAGAGACATCTCTTGCTCTTCCAAATAGTGGGAGAAAGAGGGTGACTTCCTAGCCTTGTACCCATAGATCTTGTAAGCACCTTTCTATGATATGAGAAGTATTTTTATGCTCAAGATTTCCCTCTTTTCTTGATTCCCGAAATTCCTTTTTCCTATTTTTGGACCTATTTTCGTGATAATTTTCGATCTCACTTTTGGACGGATTTTTGGCCCGGATTTCTTGAGAAACTTGTTGCTATGATGTGCTAGAACAATCCCATATAGGTCTTTGACCGAATCATAGGCACAAGTTTCCCCTTTTCGGTGTTCTTGGCACAAGATCTGAAATTCATGATGATTTCTTGTGTTTTTGGAGTGAATCTCTTTAGAGGAGGGTTGTGATGTATTGAGGATCATCTGGTCCAAATTTCGTGATTTTTGGAGTTCGTTTGATAAGATTTTACATTTTTTTATTGCGGTTCATTGTTGTTGGTCTGAATCTGTCGGACTTCCCTGTCGGACTTGTCCGATGACCATAGAACTTGTCCGATGGTCAACTTGTCCGAGGCATCGGACAAGTCCCTCGGACTCTAGAATCTATGCCAACTTGTTCCATCGGACATGTCCGATGACCATCGGACTTGTCCGATGAAGATCTGAGAAATACCCATCCAAATGGCTATTTTTCTTCTTGGGCTATAAATAGAACCCCACTTTGTCTCTTGGCCGGTTGGTCACTCATTCCACCTTCGTTAATTATTTTCTGTGTTACTTTGCTGTGGTTGATCACTCCTAGGGCTAGTACACCACGAGTTGGCGTGTGTAATCTAGGTGATCGGTTCAGAGGTTGACGTGGGTTATTTTTGGGATATAGGCCAAGTTCTCTTGGAGAATTTTGATTGGCTCCCATTCACCCCCCCCCTCTGGCCGCCTTCTCGGTCCTTCAATTAGTATCAGAGCCGGTTTGATCACTAGTTGACCTTCACCGGCTTTATGATCCGAAGGCGACATGGAGAAGCGCGCTGTCAAGCTGTGGATGTTCGATGGAGAGGACTTCCCCTACTGGAAGTCACGGACCAAGGCATATCTGCTGAGTCAAGGACGTACAATTTGAGAGATTGTTGATCAGGAGTATGCTATATCATAAGACCTGAACACTGCATCTGTAGGTGAGTTACTCAGGTATGAGAACAACTCCAAAGCTGTCAATATTCTACTTTCTGCACTTGGTAGGAGCGAACATGATAGGGTTGTACACCTTGACATTGCTTATGTTATTTGGGATAAGCTCTACACTTATCATGAGGGTACCAACCAGGTCAAGTCTATGCGTAAGGATTCTTACAATAGACAATATCAAATCTTTGCACAGAAACCGGGCGAGTCACTAGATGACACTTTTCATAGATTTGAGACAATTGTGTACAACTTGCAGGTTTGTGGTACCCTTGTATATAATGACAATGATAGAGCTAAGCAACTGTTATACTCACTTGATAAAAATGTTTGGGGGGTTAAAATTGCTGCTCTAGAAGAAACTGCTGAATTCAATACCCTGAACTGTGAGCAACTGTATAGCAAGCTGAAATCTCATGAACTTTCTAGGAAATCTCGTCCTAATCTTTCTATTCCTGCTTCTAGCATGGCTTTGCTTTCTAGTTCTCAGAAGGGTGATCACAGTTGTGCTTCTCATGGAACTAACCCCTCACTTGACAAGTCTTTCTTGGAGTTTGCTTTGTCTTCTCTTGTTGCAGCTTCCGATGAATAGATAGAGTGCATTCCTGACGAAGAGTTGTCCTTGCTCACAAGGAAGTTCAGGAAGTTCTACAACAACCAGAAGGAGAGAAGAGGAGGTGGTTCAAGAACCTGCTTCGAGTGCGGTGATCCGGGACACTTCATCACTGATTGTCCTAAGAAGAAGAAGAAGGTCGGGTACCGCGACAACAACACTGAAGACTTCAAGCAGAAGAAGAACCGCTTCTACAAGAAGGGCAAGAACTCCAAGAAGTTCGCCAAGGCCATTGCACGTGCCTATGTTGCCGCCTTGGGCGATGTCGACCTCATAGCTAGCGAAGCTCTTTCAAGCTCGGAGGAGGAGGTTGAAAAGCCACGAGTCAAGAGGAAGGATGACTTCACCGGACTTTGCGTCATGGCAAAGAACGACCATGACACCGACTCTGGATCCGACTTCGACACAAGCGAGGTACCTCCCACTCTCGATGAGCTCTCTTCTGAACTTGATCATTTGCGTGATGTTTTGCTCATGCAAGATGATAAGCTTCATAGTGCTGTTCGTGAGAGTAGAGAGCTTAAGTCTAAGTTGGAGAGTGCTGATTTTGAAATTGCTTCGCTTAGGTCCAAGCTTGCTCGTGTGGACATTGTTGTTGAGTATGAGTCTTGTCAAGTTGGGATGAGTGATCTTGCACAGAGGGAGAGTATGCATGCTCAAGTTTCTAGTCAGCTTGAGAGTGCCCTCAAGGAGCTTGATGAGTTCAAAGCTAGACCAACTCTTTTGGGTGCATGTCAGAAGTGCCCCAAGCTCACAGATGAGTTGGAAGCTCAGTCCCTCAGAGTCAAAGAGGTTGAGTCCAAGTTGTTTCATGAGACTCGCCCTAAGGTCCTTCCACCACCTTGTGAGGTGTGTGTCTCTCTTAAGGACAAGCTTGTAATCACTAGGGAGGAAAACAAAGCCCTAGTCTAGGAAAATGACTATCTTGTGTCTAGGCTCCAGAGAACCCTAGTGAGTGAAGAGAAGATTGAGAGTGATTTGGCAAGAGTGAAGGAGAGTGCTTCTAGATCAATCTATAACTTGGGTTTGGAATTTGAGAGGTGTGACAAGGAGAGTGAGAATGTGGGTAAGTTTGTACCTAGCTGCAGCTACAAGGATGAGGAAAATACCATCAAACCCACTGATACATACTATCCACCCAATCCAAAACCCTCCTTCAACCGAAAGCAAATAGAGAAGCCAAAACTTAAACCTGCAATGCAAACCAAGCCTAATCCTAAGGGTGTCTACATTTGCATGTTTTGTGGTCGCAAGGGCCACTTGGATGAATTTTGTTATAGGCGTAAGAGGATTGAGAGGAAGCAAGCTGAGTTGACAAGGGATGCTTTTTATGATGATTTTGTTGACTTTCAACCTCGCTCTTTTTCTTGTGCCTATCGTGGACAGGGTCATTCCTCATATGACTTTGATTTACGAAACAGAGGCTTTGCGGAGCAGCACTTTGGTGTCCCACATTTTCCCCATTGTGGTGAGCGTCACTCGCGTGGATTTGGCTTTCACACAGATGATTTTTATCCTCACAACTCAAGGTTTGAGTCGAGACGCTTTGACATGCCACGTTTTCCCTATCGTGGTTCTCGTCCCATGCGTTCGAATGATAAAGTGCAAAGAACTATGATGACTACTACCGGTCGTATGGTTAAGTGTTGGATTTCCAAATGCTTTTTGACTAACCCTAACACTGAGCCATCGACTTTTACTTCTCGTTCTTTGTAGGCAGCAGGTGGAGGCTTGGAGAACAAGTGGTTGATGGATTCCGGGTGTTCGCTCCAAATGACTGGAAACGCAAAGTGGTTCTCCAGCCTCACTCCCTTGAAACGTCGGGAGTATGTGACCTTTGGAGATGACAAGAGAGAAAGAGTGAAGGGAAGAGACGCGATAAAGGTAAATGAGAACTTCACTCTCAATGATGTTGGTTTGGTTGAGTTTCTCAAGTACAATCTCCTCTCTATCTCTCAGCTTCTTGATGTTGGTTTGGAAGTGCGCTTTAAGTCGAATGCTTCTTGTGTTCTTGATTCGAGTGGTTCCTTGGTTTGTGGGATTTCTCGTATTGGCAGAGTTTTTCAGGCTGATTTTGCTGGTTCTCCTGGTTCTCACAAGTGCTTGTTTGCTCAATCTTCTTCTAAGCTCTAAAAATGGCATAGGAGACTGGGTCACATGAGCTTTGACTTGTTATGTCGCTTGAGTGACCTAGGTTTGATCTGAGGATTGCCTAAGCTCAAATTTGATAAGGATTTGGTTTGTGCTCCTTGTCGTCATGGGAAAATAATTGCCGCTTCTCATCCACCAATCAATATGGTGATGACTGAACGCCCTGGAGAGTTGCTTCATATGGACACTGTTGGTCCTTCTCGGGTTCATTCGGCGGTTGGAAAGTGGTATATTCTTGTGATTGTTGACGACTACTCTCGCTACTCTTGGGTCTACTTTCTTGAGAACAAGGATGAAGTGTTTCATCACTTTCGGAGCTTAGCTTTAAGGTTGTTCAAGGAACTCCCTGGTGCATTCCGAGTAATTCGCAGTGATAATGGCACCAAGTTCAAGAACTCCTCCTTTGATGCTTTCTGTCTTGAGCATGGTATTGAGCATTAGTTTTCAGCACCTCGGGTTCCCCAGCAGAACGGTGTGGTTAAAAGAAAGAACAGAACCTTAGTGGAGATGGTCCAGACGATGCTCGATGAGCATAGGACTCCGAGGCGGTTCTGGGCTGAGGCCATTAGCACTGCTTGCTATGTTTCCAATCGGATTTTCTTGCGCTCAATTCTTAATGTGACTTCTTATGAGCTGCATTTTGGGAGAAAGCCCTCGGCTTTTCATTTGCGTGCCTTTGGTTGCAAGTGCTTTATTCTCAAGCGCGGCAATCTTGATAAGTTTGAGTCGAGATCTTCCGATGGCATCTTTCTTGGTTACTCTCTTCATGGTCATTCCTACAGAGTTTTGAATTTAGAGACTAACACCATCGTAGAGTCCTGCAATGTAACCTTTGATGAATCAAACTCTTGTGCAAGGAATGTGATTGAGTCTGCAGGTACCAAGGAGATGGAGGAGAGCATCTTTGTAGAAGAGGACCTACAGGGCCTGGATGATGATGATGATGACTCATTCCATCTCGCATCCGAGCTTGTTCCTGCTGCCACCAACACTCTAGCAGAGGGTCCTGAAGCTTCTACATCTACTTCAGCAGCTGTCGAGCAAGCTCCAGCTATGGTTGAGGGGGAGGTATCTCTGAGTGAGAAGCTCCTCACCACATTCAGCGCCGACATCCATCTCAACAAATGATTGATAATCTCTATGAGAGGACAACAAGGTCAAGGTCTGCACATCTCGCTTGCTTTACCAATTCTCTTTTTGTTGCAATCTTTGGACCCCGGGATGTTGGACATGCACTATCTGATGAACATTGGGTTAATGCCATGCATGAGGAGTTAGAAAACTTTGACAGAAACAAAGTCTGGATCCTTGTAGAGCCTCCCAAAAATGTCAATGTCATAGGAACCAAGTAGGTGTTCAAAAACAAACATGGGGAGGATGGTGAGGTTGTGAGAAACAAGGCTAGGCTAGTTGCTCAGGGTTTTAGCCAAGTGGAGGGCTTAGATTATGGTGAAATATTTGCTCCTATTACTCGCATAGAAGCCATTCGGATCTTACTTGTATTTGCTGCTTCCAAGGGCATTAGACTCTATCAAATGAATGTCAAGAGTGCTTCCCTAAATGGTTTCATAGAGGAAGAAGTGTATGTGAGGCAACCCCCTGGCTTTGAGCATCACAAATACCCAAACCATGTGTACAAGCTTCAGAAGGCTTTGTACGGGCTAAAGCAAGCACCTAGGACATGGTATGTTAGGCTTAAGACTTTCTTGCTAGAGCGCGGGTATGTCATGGGGTGTGTTGATAAAACTTTGTTCACTCTTAAGCATGGCAAAGACTTTCTAATGGTTCAGATTTACGTGAGTGATATCATCTTTGGTGGTTCCTCTCATGCTCTTGTGTCCAGGTTTCAGGAAGCTTTGGAGAGTGAATTTCAAATGTCGATGATGGGAGAGCTCACCTTCTTTCTTGGGCTTCAAATCAAGCAGTGCAAGCAAGGCACTTTCATACATCAAGCCAAGTACACGAAGGATCTCCTGAAGAAGTTCGGCATGGTCAATGTAAAGCCATTGTCTACACCAATGTCCACTACAATGGCTCTTGACCCTGATGAAGACTGTGAAGCGGTGGATCAAAGGAGTACAGTAGCATGATTGACTCCCTCTTGTACTTAACAGCGACAAGACCAGACATACACTTTGCGGTGTGTCTTTGTGCTCGCTTTCAAACTTCCCCAAGGGTGACTCATCGCAAGGCTGTCAAGCGCATCTTCAGGTATCTCAAATACACCCTTGAGTTCGGTCTTTTGTACTCTGCATCTTCATCTCTTGATCTTATTGGGTATTCGGATGCGGACTTTGCTGGGTGTAGAATTGATAGGAAGAGCACTTCTGGTACTTGCCATTTCTTGGGTACTTCTTTGATTTGTTGGTCTTCTCGTAAGCAGTCGAGTGTTGCCCAATCCACCACAGAGGCTGAGTATGTAGCTGCTGCTCACAAATCCTATAGGTTGTATCTACCATGAGAGACTATGGGTTGACTTTTAAGGGTGTTCCACTCATGTGTGATAACTCCAGTGCCATATGCTTAGCCAAAAACCCAGTCCAACATGGTAAGGTCAAACACATAAATCTTTCTTGGGCTTCAGATCAAGAAGTGATGCTATGATGAGATGCCAGAGTCAGGGGGAGAAAAGGAAACAAAGATGCAAGCCAGAGTCAGAGGGAGAAAAGGAAACAAAGATGCAAGCCATGATTCTTGATCTATCTATCTTGCATTTGCATGTGCATCTCATATCTTACTTTCATGCACATTTGAAAGTGATGCAAAGGGGGAGAACATGAAGAAGTGATGCTATGATGAGATGCCAGAGTCAGGGGGAGAAAAGGAAACAAAGATGCAAGCCATGATTCTTGATCTATCTATCTTGCATTTGCATGTGCATCTCATATCTTACTTTCATGCACATTTAAACTTTTTTTAACTTATTTGTGTTTGTTGAACTATGTAACTTTGTTGGATTGTAATTTCTTTATGCACCTTGAACCATTTGCTCTTTTATCTGTGCTCATCTCATCTTAATGGTTCAAATGTGTGGATGATGAGGGTGTTCTTACTTGTAATGTTCAATATTGCTATATATTGGTTATTCTTTGCCTCCTCGCATCCAATGGTACAAGGTAAACTCTACCAATTTGTTCTTTTGAAAATATGCATTGCCATGTTTGATATATCTTGATCAATGCACCAATTTAGGGGGAGTTTTACCATTTGGTGAGTTCATTAACTTTTTCACATGTACGTGTATTGAAAATTCTATAGCATGTGATCATTATCTTGTGACTCACCTTAGAGTTTTTCTTTATTGTCTTTATCGGCTTTATATCACTTCTTATGTTGTCATCAATTACCAAAAAGGGGGAGATTGAAGCATCTAGGCCCGCTTTAGTGTTTTGGTAATTAATGACGACCCTTATTTTTGACTAACTACGTTGTTGAGATAATTGTGGTTGTAGTCATAATAAGGAATGGAATGATGGACGAAGTGATATACATATGGATGGCTCAAGGCAAAGGTATCTTGATAGGGTTTTTCTGTTTTGCCGGTCACAGGGAGATTAGAGTTGAGTGACCGGATTATAGGTTAAATGCCGTACTATCAAGAGGGGTCGATGAGATGACCTTGAGTATCCATGGTTGCCACAAATGCTCAAAGCCTATCGTTGTGAGTGGTTCATTGAGAGACAGCTAAGGGATATAGAAAGGAGGGCTGGCAGAACGCTTCTGGCGGTCTGACCGTGGGGATCCACGGTCTGGCCGTAGGTGCCTCCCAGAGACGGCCAGAGAAGTTGGTCCTCGGGTGGCTCGGGTGGTGGCCCGACGGTCTGACCGTCGGGATCCACGGTCTGACCGTGGGTGCGCTTTAGAGACGGCCAGAGGAGTGGCCTCTCTGGTTGCTCGGGAGATGGCCCGACGGTCTGACCGTCCCAACCCACGGTCTGACCGCCGTCACTTGTCTGGTGTCGACAGAGAAGCTGGTCTCGGGTGAAAGTTGAAAGTGTCCCAACGGTCTGACCGTGGGTGATGACGGTCTGACCGTCGGGCTTGTGCCAGAACGAGTTTGAAAGTCAAACTAGCCGTTGTGTTGTACGACGGTCCGACCGTGGGGAGTCACGGTCAGATCGTCCGGTGCGCAGAAAGCTGTAACGGCTAGTTTTCAAAGGGTGGCCTATTTATACCTCCTCCATCCCGTGCATAGTAGAGCTCTTGGCCATTTGAAAAGTATTGTACACCCTTTGGAGCTTATTCCTCTCTCACACAAAGCCCTAGTGGAAAGATTGCAAGTGTGTGAGTGTGAGTGCCCTAAACTTGAGTGAGTTGAGCATTGTGGCACTTGGGATCCTCAAGCAAGCGTCATCGACTTGTTACTCTTGGAGGTTGTCGCCTCCTAGACGGCTTGGAGGAGTCAAATCCGTGAGCCCTTCAAGAAGTGTGTGAAGGAGGCCCGGACTCTTGTGAGAGGTGCGGTGCTCGCCTCGCCGGAGTGGTGAAGAGCAACCCTAGTGGAATCGAGGTTTGGAGAGATTCAAGGTATTGATTGTGTTATATCTCAAGTTGTTCTTTGTGAGCACTTCTTGGTGGTGGAGAAGTGGAAACTTGAGGAGAGTAGCACATCATACGCTTGGATCCACCTCAACGTGGATTAGGGGTGATCGGCAAATCACCGATACCACGGGAAAATATCCTTTGTCTCGTGTCGTGTTGTTCTTTTGTTGTTTACATACTAGAAGTTGCATGATGTATGTCACCTAGGATTGTCAACCTACTTTAGTTCAAACCTAGGTTTAGTTGTCTTGTGCTTGCTTTTATCCAATTGTCTTTAAATTCCGCAATTAGTCGGATAGTTAGCTTTTAATTTTTAATTCGGCTATTCACCCCCCCCTCTAGCCGGGGTCCTTCGATCCTTCAATGCTTCCTTGCATTTCTCCTTGCTATGATTGAGCTTGAGCTAAGTTGTGTGGGTGTGATGGTAATCTCTTATGTTTAGATTTTCTAGATGGCCTGTTATAAACTCATGTGAGCAACTTGCTAATCTTAAAGGTAAACTGAGCTTCTTGTGAACCTTATGATCTAATCTTGCTAAAACTTACTCACCATGTGTATAATTGCTTTTATCCTTATTGAAACTTGCATTGAGGCTAGTCTAGAGGATGTCTTGGCTTTGGCACCTTGTGTTTGCGAAATGTTAGGCTTTGCAAATATTTAGCTCATGATGAAATATTGTGGGAACGTGTGTTCCTTTTGCCGCAAAGACATGCTCTTTTGTCTTGTGCATAATCTTGAAAAAATCTGCTAAGTGCTTTGATCAAGAACTACTCAATAATGCTAAATCCAAATATTATAACTTAAATCCTCGGGGTGTTTGCCATACTCAGTCATGCGACCCTCCGCATGGATAAGAGGACACATGAGGATAAACTATAATCACTTGATCAACTGAGTCTCTGTTTCATATGTGAGCGTTTGTAGAGCTCATTTTCTACGAATGCTTGTTGCCCTTGTTGAGATTAAAACTGGCTAGATTCTTATGATTCACTTGGTGCTTATTTTATCTTGGATGAGAGTACTTACACATGTGGTGGCAGATTTTCTCATGATAAGCAAAGTTTGATTCTATCTAAGCTAGTCAATCTTTCTGCCTAGCCTGTATAGCTCATGGTGTTTATGCCTTACTATCTATTTTTTATCTTTGCATGATTGGGAGCTATTGCCTTTACACTTCATGGCACTATGGTTATGGTTAGCAAAGTTAAATGCTTGTTTGCATAATTGTTGAAACTCATATGATCCGTTTTGCATTACATGAGACCTACCACAACTTGAGGGGGAGCATATCATGATCTTGAGCGGTTTCTTACGCTTTTCACATTCTTTGCGTCTCAAGTCGACTTTGTTTGCTAACTCTTGGTTTTGTGATCCCTACTTGCTAGATGGCTTGTTTTCATCTTTTCTTTGGGTTTGGCCATTTGGATGTGCTTATTTGACTTCGCATTTCAATCTCTAATCTTTGTGCATTTGGTGTTGTCAATGTACTCATCAAGGGAGAGATTGAGAAACCATGTGGATATGTATCATGGTTTGCTATATTTGCGATGAGTAATTGACTTGAGCGGATTTGGTGTTTGAGTTAAAATGCAGGGATTGCATGGGTTTGCATATCATGGTTATGACTAACCGGAGTTGGTGGAGATATTGGTGATGTTGCAGTAGATAAGAAATGTGTTTGCTTGTCTCATGATGTATAGGTCACTGGAGTCGACTTGGCGGTCAACGGCGAGAGGATCGGGCACAAGTAGGGGACTTGGGGCCAGACGATCGGGATGTCGGGTGAAGTCAAGGGTGATCCACACCGTACACATGGAGAGGCAAGAAGTACGGACGGTTTCGTGGTTGAGCCTCAAAACCATGGTGGTGATGAAGACGGTGTGTTGACCAAGTCAAAGCGAATGGGATGCCGGTGCAAGTGACAAGAGGGCCCGATGAACAGGGACTGGGAGAGACTTGCCGGTGGTCAGGATCGCAGGACAAGATGACACGCGTCGACATCGAGTAGTCACGCTTTGAGAAACGTGCAAGGCAGTTTCCCGGTTTGGGCCTCAAAATCGGTGGCGGTGGTTGGTGGTGCACGTGGCACCATCACGGAGCTTGCTTCGAGATGAAGCAAAGACGTGAAGCGTCCGATGGCACTCGGGCGATGAGGTGAAAGATGGACGGTTATGCCCCCGGTGGTAAGTGGATGTGTTATGTAGGACAAGGGTAGAGTGGTCACATGGACAATAGACTCTAAGCCTATATAAGGAGAGGTGTGGCTAGTGGGAGAGGTGCCTCTCTTCCATTAGCCTTGTGTTAGGACTCTATTCAAAGTGTTAGGAGAGAACTTCATGTTTTAGTGGAGAGTAGTGGTGTGTGAGAGATATCTCTTGCTCTTCCAAATAGTGGGAGGAAGAGGGTGACTTCCTAGTCTTGTACCCATGGATCTTGTAAGCACCTTTTTATGATATGACAAGTATTTTCGTGTTCAAGATTTCCCTCTTTTCTTGATTCCCAAAATTTCTTTTTCTCATTTTTGGACCTATTTTCGTGATGATTTTCGATCTTACTTTTGGATGGATTTTTGGCTCAGATTTCTTGAGAAACTTGTTTCTATGATGTGCTAGAACAATCTCATATAGGTTTTTGGCCGAATCATAGTCACGAGCACCTTCAATTTCAACGTTTTCTCAAGTTTCCCCTTTTCGGTGTTCTTGGCACAAAATCTGAAATTCATGATGATTTCTTATGTTTTTGGAGTGGATCTCTTTAGAGGAGGGTCGTGATGTATTGAGGATCATCTGATCCAAATTTCGTGATTTTTGGAGTTCGTTTGATATGATTTTGTAATTTTTTATTGCGGTTTGCTGTTGCTGGTCTGAATCTGTCGGAGTTCCTTGTCGTACTTGTCCGATGGTTAACTTGTCCGAGGCATTGGGCAAGTCCCTCGGACTCTAGAACCTGCGCCAACTTGTTCTCTCGGACATGTCCGATGACCAACGGACTTGTCCGATGAAGATCTGAGAAATACCCATCCGAATGGCTAATTTTCTTCTTAGGCTATAAATAAAACTCCACTTTGTATTTTGGCTGGTTGGTCACTCATTCCACCTTCATTAATTGTTTTCTATGTTACTTTACTGTGGTTGATCACTCCTAGGACTAGTACACCACAAGTTGGTGTGTGTAGTCTAAGTGATTAGTTTAGAGGTTGACGTGGGTTATTTTTAGGATATAGGTCAAGTTCTCTTAAAAAATTTTAATTGACTCTCATTCACCTCCTCTGGCCGGCTTTTCGGTCCTTCAAAATTTGGTTCAAAAACGTCGTTGATCTTGTACTCGGCGAAAGAACCGCCGATACAGCGTGGCGATACAGTGACAGAGTACACCGCTTCAGACAACAACAGGCAGAGAGCAGCGTACATGTACACGCGCCCCACCATGCACCCGAGTTCCGAGAGCTTCGATACAGAGCTTTCTTCGCTGTGCACGTATAGTGTCGGTCGCCCAACACCGAAAATTATTTGCACGGCTGCGGCAGAAGGGAAACTGTGTCTGATCGCCATTGCATCGTTTGCCCGTCGTTCATCGCTGCGGCACCGAGCGACCCGCCCGGGAAGCATGCAGGAGCCATGCATCTCCCTGCTGGGCTCGGGTTGGTGGGGGCAGCAGGAGCGGCCGGTCCGCGCGCACGAGGAGATTAACGCCGCCGCGACCAACTCCGGTAGGGGGCGTCGCTAATGCTGTCACGAGAAGTAAATAGCACGGTGGTGGCGTCCGCTCCACATGCGCCCGCCAAACCGGTCGGGCGAATCCCATAGCGCAGGAGATCGAATCCAATCTGCCGATGCCCTCATGCCGCTCCGTCGTCGATCACCATGGCCAGGCACGCCACGGCGCATTCATACACCGCGTGAACCACAACAACCAGGCCATGAGACCACACCGCAGTTGCTACTACCACCGCTAATCCAGTTTCGAATCAAACGTTTTCTCTCTCTCTCTCTCTCTCTCGACTTAACTTCGGTCCATACTGTTTGACTTTGCTACGCCTCCCTCGTGCCACCACTGCAAGCGCTGCAGCTCGTCGTCCCCGCTGTCTGCTTCTCACTGGGGGCTTTGTTTGGCAAATGATTGGCTCGCGACGTTTCAAGGTGTGGGCACCGGGATTACCGGGTAGATAAAAGCTGTGGTTTTGACTTTTCTGCGGAGGGAGCCGGCACTGGTGGCCAAGCCAGGTAGTGGTCACTCGATCACTGTAAGATTGTCTTTTTGCTGTCTTGCTACGGCGTCTCTACTACAAGATGTGCCTGCTAATTAAGGTGTCCTGCATTCCTGAGTGAGAGTATAAGTCATCCTTAAGCATTCATTTCAGCAGCCCAATCCTAATATGCAGTCGCCTCATATTACTCCCTCTGTCCCATAATAGTTATCAAACATTTGACAATTTATCTTATTTAAAAAATTTATACACAAATTATTTATCTTTTTTATGATTTATTTTATCATTAAAATATTTTAGTCATAAATTTATTTTTAAATTTACATAAAAATTTTGAATAGTACAAACGGTCTAACGTAATGTCTTAAAATCTAAAGGGACAACTATTTTAAAACGGAGGTAATATTGTACTACAACGCTTAAGCTCTTATACTAGTTTCTTTTTTACTGAAATATTAACACGCTAGCCTTTTAGCCCAGAGGCATACACCCGTGGATAGATTGATGGCCATTCGGTTATTATGCAATAATTTAAATTTGACAGCAATTCACCTTACCTAAAATACACAAATATGACAAATGTTTATGTCTAGTCATGATGCCAATCATTTGTTTTGTAGTTTAACCAACTATAACACATTTAATTTTCAAATTATATATTTGTCAAATGAATTTGACCCTAATTAAAAGTCAAATCATGGCGGGCACATGCCCCATTCTAATAAAATTACACTCCTATTTAGAATTTGCATTTTTTACAAAGAAGGGGGGAAATCTTACTCTCAACACTAAAACCTTTGGTTGTTTTTTTCATCCTTAAACGTCTCTGGTCACTTAGTTTATGGTTTTATTAGCAAAATACTCGTGCATTGCTACGGGTTTAAAAATAAAATACTCTTTATAATTTAAACATAAATTATTTATATAATATAATTATTGACAATTTTTACATGAAAGATCATATTTATATTATTGTTGGTGCTTCTTAGTGTACTATTTTATATGTCATAAGTAACAATTTTTCTATCATTTTTTATCGTATTTTTATTATAAATATTTTTTACCTCTAATATTAACAATTTCCACATGTAGTGTAGTTTGAGTGTTTTGTTGCCAAATTAAATAAAATGACATTAAAAAAATACTCAAATATGAGTAGTACCGATATGAAGCCCAAAGATTTCTAGAAGCTTTATCTGATAGGAAAAATCAATTCACGTAGAATAGAAATAACACTATATTGCGACGTAATTTTGGACTTCAAAATATGTTCTAATGAGAAAAGTTAAAACAGGAAAGTTGTAGATCTCATCGATACCTTTTCGAAACATATGTGGATCATATTATTTGGACTTCAGAGGTAGGGGATATGGACCCCGCACAGAGACCTACGCAGAGGAGTTCGAATCAAAACAAATATTGTTGCATCGTAAAGTTGGAACCCAAAACGGTGAAATCTTGACTTCCATTGAATATCGAAGTTGTAGAACTTTTCGAGGGCTACGCGGTAGAGTCCGAGTTTGCCTCATTTGAACTTTGGATGAGGAATTTATAATTTTTTGAAT
The DNA here is from genome assembly GCA_032690845.1 of Eleusine coracana subsp. coracana. Classification (NCBI taxonomy): domain Eukaryota; kingdom Viridiplantae; phylum Streptophyta; class Magnoliopsida; order Poales; family Poaceae; genus Eleusine; species Eleusine coracana. Next base: position 49,525,172 of record CM064427.1, on the reverse strand, counting down.
TTAATGCTTGATATGGAAGGTATGAAACAAATTTAGATTCAATCTCTAACTTTGTGGGCTTGTATTCGAACCAACACCAAAACACGGGGCAGACGGACTCACCTAAATTAATAAGGTGTATAGATGATAGCCAACAATAGAGTGACCATAAAATAGACTCTAAGCATCTCCTACTTCAACACTGGAGATGAACTTCAGCTATCAATTATGTGCTTGTTGTGATTCCAACTCGACTTTTTCTGATTATATAGGAATGTCATGTTAGAATACTTTAAAAATATATATAAGTTAGGTTGCTACTATGCTTGGTAGTATCTCTTCTTTTGAAATACCAATGCTACTGTGCGTAGCCCCTTCTAGTAATAAACCATTTATGCTTTAGCAATTTGATTTGTAGGCATTTTTTTCTTTTTTGACAAGGCAGATAAAAAACCCGTAGGACCCAATCATAGCACATAAAGCCGTCAACATCGCTATCCAGATGCAAGATCACGAGTCTTTTAAAAAACTGTGCTCCCCGGATTCATCACAAAGATGTCCAATGTCTTGACAAGGTGGAGTAGTTGCTGTTGCTGCCCATCAAAGGAATAGTCGCTGGGCCTTTAATTCATTCAAGTCATGCCTGCCCTAACTTCGGCAACAACAACACGACGCCCCCACACACATCCAACAAGGACACCACCATTTGATCGATGTCACGAGTTCAACAACCACGAAAACTGCTTTGACTAGCACTGCAGCCTCATGACATCCCCCATACCGGATCGCCAAACTCGTGTCAACAGGCTTGCCTTCTTTACGAAGTCCAGGACCAGATACGCCCGTTTTCTTCCGGACAGGGCACGCGTGGTCACAGTAGACAGTGCGTCGTGTTGACTTGCCGTGCGTCGTAGCATCATTCCTCCTAGCTTCTCGTGCATCGCGCACGCAGCCTAGCTATATCTCGATTGTATCAGCCACTTGATCGTATCGAATGGCAGTTGGCAGGCCTCACAGTCACAGAGTGACATGCTCCTCTCTGTTCTCTGTTTTCAAACGGGCTCTGTTCCGAGGCTGCACGCGCTTGCCGTATGCGCTACAGTGTCCCATGCCTTGCCGCGCTTTTGCGTGGCCACAATGATGAAGCATTCTCACTTTGCTTTGGGGGCTTTGGGTGGGTGAACCTGAACCAGAGGCTCGACGCTTTGGCTCCCCCCAAATCAAACGCTCTCGCTGCCTCTTTACGTTATATTCGTCCTCTTCTCCTCCTAGATTGCCTTGTTACTGCTACTTGTAGCTTTGGTTTGATGATTTTGGTGTGTCCTGCTCTCCCCGTCTTTACTCGGCCGTATATTCTCTTTGCCGAAGATGTCTAAAAACAAAAGAACAAGGGAGACGCGAGCCTTATACGCATGGACCTACTCGGATACGGGCTCACGTGGTCGGCTTTTTCCAACGACTTCCACGGACTACGTGCTCGTCCGAACGTCCCGTCTCACGCAGTACAAGGCGTGTTAAGTCAAGTCCAAATGTTTTTAATCCGTGTTTCCTTGTCTTGGCCCTGTGCGCCGCATCGACGAGCCGAGCCATGCGTGGAGGTTTTTGTTTCGAGGTAGTAGTAGCAGTACATGCGTGGAGATCGGAGACGGGGTTGGAGCTGGACCTGGACGCAGGCAGAGGCAGGCACGAGCGGGACCTCGATGCACAGACAGAAGGAAAGCTAGCTGCCTCCAGCTTTTGGGAATGTAAGCAGCCGTAGCACCACCTGTTTGTCGAGGAGCGCAGCAAACAGAGCGCGCAGCTTTGCCCCCTCGCCAATGCCAGGGGGAACGATCCAGCGAAAGTTCGCAGTTTGATTCAGTTTCATCAGTGCCTGACTCCCACCAGCAAAAGATCCGATTTTCTTTGGTGCAGGAAAAGGAGAGATTATTAGAGACTTTTTATTATTATTAATTATGATACAGTCGAACATATAATTACATGGCATCGAACATGGAGATCAGAAACTCGAAAGTAGTACAACGAGCTAGTTATTCTACATCATCAGCGTTCAGCGGTAGCAGAGCAAGCTAGTACTGCTTGTTAATCTACACAGGGACGGACGAGCGCAGAGGGATGCCATTATCAGCCTCGCGTCCTGATGATGGTGATGGTGCCGCGTCCCGGCGTGTGCAGGCGCGTGAAGCTGGAGACGGCCTTGCCCGAGATGCCCGGCTGGTCCGCGGACACGCGCGGCGCGCACGCGAACTCGCCGACGGGGTGCCGCACGGGCCGCGTCGGCCGCATCAGGATGCGCGCGTTGATGTCGGCCAGCGTCGCGCCGCCGTCCAGCCCGTCGGGCTTCAGCAGCGCGAACGGGCACACCACCCGGGTCGTCGCCGGCGACGGCTTCATCCGCTTGCCGCCGCCGGCGGCGCTCTGGCTGCTCTCCGACTGGTCCGGCGACTCTGCTCCACGCACGCGCAAAGATCAACCAACTATTAGCACGAGGCACCGGAGCGATCAGATTAATGATTAGTACTGTAATTCACAGAGCTCTCGAGTGCGAACGAACTGTTGGCGTGCGCACGCGACGGGGACGCACCTTCGCGTGTCGAGCGTTTCAGCGACGAGGCGGAGGAGATGGAGCGAGGTGGCAGCAGCGGCGGGGCCCGCGGCGTGGCAGCGGTGCACTGCACCTGGGCCCCGCCCGCGCCGCTGCCGCGCGGGTCCGCGTGGCAGTTCGACGAGGACGAGCTGGGTGGCTCGGCGGCCGGGGCCTGGAGCAGAGCTTTCGCTGCCGGCGCGGGCCCGGTGGAGAAAATCGAGCTCAAGGGGTCATCATCTGCACATATAGTACACAGGAAGGTTGATTAGTTAATAATCAGTTTAAACGGCTCAATCAAATCAGATGGTAATCTTTTTCGACTTGAATGAAACTTTAAAACACGAGTAGTAGTACCCAAGAAGATTAGCAGAATCTGGGCGGGTACCGGTACAATCTAAACACGTAAAACCCAGATCTGTCTTTTACTTAGAAAGACGCGCCCTGTCTTTGCCTCGCCTGTCCTGCCTTGTGCAAGTCAGACGCAGGCATCATGTTCGTATGCCTGCCGCCTTTCATAATTCATCACGTACACCAACTCACTAATAATTATTCAGTTATAATAACATTATCAATCAACCCGCCATGCATCGATCATGCGGAAATCATGACAACGACAATTACGTGCGGCTAATCTCCCCGCGGGTCCCACGTCACCCGAGATGGCGTAGCGTGCATTGACAAGCAAGCAGCGCCATTGTTTAATGCTTAGCTCTACGACTTGGCTTGTCCTTTGCATCCATGTCCATGTCCATGCCCTGGTGCGCGACGCGGGGCCGCGGAGACCTAAACAACCAGACCCGTCGCGTCCTACTGGCTTACTGTATCATAGCTAGATAGATAGACGAAAATAAAGCTTTGCCGGTGGCAGATGAAAGCCAGTCGTCACAGCAATGCGGGGAGAGCTGGAACGGGTGCTCACAGTCATCGCAGGGGAAGAAGGAGTTGGTGGTGGTGCCAGCGGTAGTAGTAGTAGCGCTGCTGCTGCTCGTCTCGTGCGGGAGGGGTAGCGGGAGCGGCAGGCTGTAGCTTGAATTGAAGGCCACCTGCACTTGCTGCGCGCCCACGTCCACGTCGTGGCAGCTCCCGTCCCAAAAGTTCTGCGGGAGACAATTTTAATTATTATTACCGTAGTTTCTTCATCACCAGTTCAGACGAAGAGAAGAACACCAGTACTAGAACAGATGGAGCAGTAGGTTGCTCTGGTGCTCCATGGATCATCACTAGTACAGACGTACCAGGAGGAGGCCATCCAAGTCCTGGGGCACCACCACCGCGTCGCGCGCCGGCAGCGTCGACGACTCCATGTCTGCAACTGCACACGGCAAGATGAACCGATGACATCATCTACTACTACTCGGAAGACCGAAGAACAAAACGACCGAATTGATGAACGTACAGAGTGGGAAGAGCTCGTGGACGTCGGCGGCGAGGGCGGCGCCGAAGAGCCCGAGCGGCTGCTGCTCCCACCCGAGGAGGAAGCAGTCGCCGGTGCTGCTGCAACTACCGCTGCTGTAGTTTGTGCCGGCGTCCAGCAAGCAACCGGCCGTGGTGGTCGCCGTCGCCATCATGTGGAACGGCCACGCCTGCCTCCCCTGCAGCAGCTGAAACACCTCCCTTTCCTGAGCTGTCTCCATGGCACACAGTAGGATACGAGCGAGCGACACTGAGAGAGTGTGTGAGACGAGTGGGGCGCTCGAGCCCGACCAACGCGTGCTTAAATAGCAGGGCTTTTTCCAAGGGGAGAGGCGTGAAAAGCAAAAGCGCGCAGCCTAAGCGTAGCATGTCAAGTCCACCGCCGCTCCGTCGTGGCATAAAACTTACTCTACTCGTGTTACTGTGCAGGAGTGTCACTCAACTCACTTGAATATGTGATGTGTACGTACTTGCGCGTTAACTTTTTTTTTTTCGCCCTTCCTCCTCTCCGGGGTGACTTGCTCCGGTGGGCGCGGTCAGTTAAGATAAGGAAAAAGAAGTGGGGGACGACGGAACGGATACGGGTACAAAGTCCAAATGAAGCAACGAAAGCAAAAGACATCGGGGGTGGTTCCCTCGCCGGCGGGGGCTCTTTCTCGTGATTCGTTATGTTCTTCTCGTGCCGCCGCTTTGGGCTCCTCTCTTCATCTCGTTTCTTTATGTTTCCTTCCTCGTCTCCCCACTTGTACCCTTCTCCCCGGCCCTTTTCCTTCTCCAATTTGATTCTAATTTGCTTTTGTTTTTCGTGCCGATTCCATCGGTTTGTTCCTGGGAATCAATTCACCGGTTCGAATATTGTCGGTCGGCACTCGGCAGAACTGCTGCGTGCAATTAGGGAGGTTTGTTTACTCGGCTTTAGCATCTTTTTTTCCCTGTCACGTCACATGACCTACTCATTTCTTTTTAGGCTTTTTGGGCACAAAGTCTCCTGTTCGGACGTCATTTTAACAATGCCAATATGCTACCCGGCCCTCTGATTGAATAATAGAAATGAAAGAAAGAGCGCCTCCATGTCAAAATACAGGAAGTTTGTTAGCCACGCCTCATCAGTTTTATATGCATCTGTGTCAGTTACGAGTAGGTCAAAGCTCGCTACGCAGGCAGCCATTACTCTGGTGAGGTCACTAGCTGGGTCAGACGGGTAAAAGGGCTTGGAGATATCAGCAGCTTCGTCAGCTTTTCTCCCTACCCCGAGGAGGGTGCGTGAGACCTGAAAACGCCAGCACCAGGCAGGAACCCAGGTTACCTGCACCGGAGAAGGCAGTAACGGTTTCTCCCCGTACCCATTTTGAATTCCGCTTCTGGCCATTTTAGTTTGAACCCTCTTCTATGATTAACGCAACGATTATTGGAAATGAGCAATATATTTCCTGAGCACATCTCTTTACGGTAATCAACCGCTGAATTAAGATACTGTCTCTGCTTGGTATGTCACTGAATGTATCCTGATGAGTATAATTTGTGGTCAAGCTTTCACACCAAACTACTGCTACGCTTTGATTTTCATCGCTTCTGTTTGCCCCACAGAAGGTGCTCTTTTTCTAAAGGTCTCAAAGGTTACTATCAAAAGCTAGGGGTTTGGTGGGTTAATTGTCCCCTTGCTCTCTCGTTCACTGCTGCTTTTTTAGGTGGTGGTGGTGGTCTGAATTCATCATGTGGCTAGAGGTGAGACAAATCCAAGAAAAGGGGCTCCACGTAATAAAATCAAGGGTTGGGCTGGGACTGGGTAGTGGGCACTCCGAATTTCGCCAAAAGCTACCAAGCTGCCCGGCCCCAAAGTCGCCGGGTCAACGACCGAGAAGAAGAGATTCCCCTTCATGATTCGTGTCGCCGGATTGCGCAACCGTGCATGAGCATCTAGTCGTATTGGCATTCTCAATTCTCATTTCTCGTCAAACTTCCATTTGTTTTGAATCGTATAATTTTCTTACCACCAATTATAGCATGAGTAATTCAAAAAAAATTGTAATTTTAATCAACTGCTATACCAGCTGTTATATTTTCAAGTATCTTAAATAGCTCAATTTTGTGTCATCTGTCATCTGAACTGGCCTCCGTGTCCTGACTGAATGCAGATTTGCAGTCGTCTGGGCGACCCACGTCGTTCTGGAACTGCACTGGCCTATGTAATGTAACGCACCCGGTCAGGAACAGTCATACTTGGATCAGTCTGCCGTAGGCCGTAGCTTCACCCAACACAGCAGCGACACAGGGAGACGGCTACAGTGACATATTTTTCACCATTGTTCCTCTTTATCCTTTCGGGAAAGGAGTAAAGGACTAATACAGCGAGCGAGAGCAGCGCCAATGCAATGTTGCAACGAAAAGACGTACAATTTGCATGCAGCAGCTGACAGTATCGCTGCCTTTTCTCGCTTTACCGTCACTTTCGGAGCCTGATTTCGCCCCAATCACGCCACAGACCTTTGTTGCTGCCATTGTGCCTACAGAGTAGTATTTGTCGTCTTTCTAAATCGATCTGCTACAACGTTTTTTTACCAGCAACTTCAACTCTTCACAATAATAGTGAATTGAACTTGACCCAAAAATTTAGAGATGAACACACCAGTACAGATCACTTAACCTTCAGAAACGAATATTTCTCTTTTTTCCTTTTCTTTAAGAAAAAAAAATGAAGTGATCTCCAAAGGAGCAGGCATGTGATTTGGGGTTGACGGTAATCACTTAACCAGGAGTCTAGCTTCCATATGCCCCAAGGGCTCTGTTTCTGCGAGTAGACGACGAGTGGACAATCTAGGCTTTGTTTTCCGCACTCCCAAAGGTGATGGGATGTAAATTGTCCTCATGACAGAAACAGATAGTCAACTTTTTTACTCCACTGTTGCAGTTTGAACCACCCAACTAGAAATGCCTGCCACAAAATAGATAAACGAACAACTACAGTGACGCAGATATTCAGAGTTTCAGGCTCCGCTTGGATTAAATTCCTTTCCAGCACTTGAAAAAGGTTCATGTGAATGTCGTACATATACACTACGCTTAAACAACATGGTTGCATTTGTTGTCTTAGTTTTGAGCTTGTGCCCATTTCATCGGTGTATAAACGAGGCGGGAGTCATCAGTCGACCTTGCACAACATGCCGATCTCGACACGCCGTGGCAGGGGCGTGCCGAGCGCCGGCAGCCCAGACCGGCAGATGCCATGCAAGAACTCATAGGACCCGAGCATGACCCTGTCGAACCACCCGGCGTCCTTGCCCACGTAGAGCCTCATCTTGCCGCGGACGTGCACCTTGCCGGCTGCCCTCGCAGCATCCACCTGTGCAAGCTCAGCCTCCGCGGAAGGGGCAGTCTGGATGTGTTGTCGCAGGCAGTTCGTGACCTGCGCAGCAAGATCGTCGTCTCCGCCGCCCTCGAGGCCGACGAGACTGTCAGCGTAGCCGTACTGGATGGTGCAGCTGTACACCCCGTTGGGTCCCAGGCTCTTGATCTGGATTCTGTCACATTGAGCCACCTTGGCCACCAGCAGATACCTCAGGGTGACGAAGATGGTGACCGTGTGCAACGAGCTCATGTTCTTGATGTAGTGGCCGACGACCGGAGTGAGCCCGTCCTGGATGTTGCTGTAGAAGAAGCACAGTCCCGGAACTCGCTGAACTTCAGGACTCGCCAAGAGCTCACGGAGGCGCTCCACGGTCACCTTGTTGGCCATCTCATACTCGGTTTTCCGTTGCCTGCCGTAGTACCAGACGAACATGATCAGTGCCAGGATCATGGAAACTGCAAAGGGGAGCCAGCCGCCTTCAGGGATCTTGGTGAAAACAGCGCTGACGTAGCACCCTTCCATGATGAAGAAGGGAATGAAGTACAGCGCCACAAGAACGGGTGCTGTTCTCCATTTGATGTCCATCACCAGAGTCAGCAAGATCGTGGTTATTAGCATGACCATGATGACAACGACACCTGCACATCAATAATCATGCATCTAGTCTTCAGTAAAAAGTAATTATGCACTAGCAAGTAGCAAATGGTGCACTATGCAGATAGGAATTTGCTTACCGAATGCGTTCCCGATCTCCTTTCCACCACCAAAACCCAGCGTGACACCAACGCACAGTATCATGAGAATGTAGTTAGTTTCTGGGGAGTAAACCTCCCCTTCTTTGTGCTCAGACGTGTGCACCACTTTAACACGCGGGAAGTAGTCCAGGACAACTGATTGCTTGATTACTGAAAATGTTGCAGATATTAAGGATTGGCTTGCAACGATTGATGCCAGCGTCGCAATGACAAACATGGGCCAGTAAACTGGGCCAGGGACAAATTTGTAGAAGCCATCACTGAAGTCATTGACATTGTTAATCAGGTACGCCGTTTGCCCAGCATAAGTCAAGACCAGAGATGGATATATGCTGGACAGAAATGCTATCTGAAAAAAAAAAACGATTGTAACCAACTGTATCAGGAACAGTGCATAAGGAGAACAGTCATTCTAGTGTTCCTTGACGAAAATAACCTGAATAGCTTTTTTGCTGAAATGGCCAAGATCTGCAAACATAGCTTCAGCACCTGTATGCAAGCAGCAACAGTTTTGTAAAAGTCTGATCATAAGTGATATGTGAAATGCATAAACCTGAAAAAGGGACCGTGTCATATACCTGTGATGCATAGAACAGTCCCACCGAGCAGCTGCCACCCTTGTTTTTTGTTTCTCAGGAAGAAACTAACAATATAATGAGGTGAAATTGCTTTGAATATTCCTGGGTAGTTATGAATAATGCTATACACGCCAATGATTGGAGTAGTGAATGTCCATGCTGCCATGATTGGAGAAAACATAAAACTCACTTTTGAAGTCCCATACTTTTGCAAGAAGAATAGGCCAATAAGAATCACGGCAGATACTCCTTTCACAACAGCTGGGAGATGAAACAAAAAGGATTATTGTAGAGATGTAATTATTATTATCAGAAAGATTTATGCTATTAGTCATCAGTTGCATAATCAAGAAGGGAATGACAAGGGTGTCAAATTGTCATTTTTTTCTCTCTCAAACTACTTACTCTTGCTAACAGAAGGAAATGGCCCCCTTAGTCCATCAATTGCTGATAATACTGAAAATAGGTAAGGAATCAGTGCCAGATATCTTTGGGATCACAAAAAGGACATTGGAAAAATACTAACTTAAGCTGTCTAGCATATATTTACAGAGGACCAACCTGAAATAGCAGGAGTGAGTATGCCATCCCCAATGAGCATGCACATACCCATTATTGCCATGAACAACAGTACTCTTCTTGCTGTTATACTTCGCTCAAAGAACTTCCCTAGCTTACTAGGTCCTCTATCTGTTGCAGACTGATTATAAAGCAGCGGTTCATCTTCAGAATAAACCTTTTTGGAAGGAAGTACGCCTATATCGGCATGCCGACACAACAGAGAATACATTGCGAATGTACCACCTGTAGAAAATACTGTTCTCAGCAACACTACATGAAACACATTTAATATTGCAAACTAAACCTTTGATCTGCCAACAAAAATCGACATTAGAAAACTATAGAGACTGAAGAGTTTACAGGAAGAGGATAAGGAAGACTGAACACACATATGAAACCTTGCTCATCCTACCATTCTACCAGGAGACCTCCACAATACAAATTTGGTCTTTGACAAAACTATAGTATCTGAGATATTGTATCTCCTCTATTCAGACTTAAAATTCAACAAATAAATTAAGTTGAATGAATTATAATAGATGATAGCAGATAACTCTGCTCATATCAGGAATAGGTCATCACGTTGATGTTGCTGCATTGGCATTATTGCTATAAACAATGTCCACAAGACCAAATTGATCTAAGAGAGGCCAGACTCGAAGCATCTGAATAATTAGACAATTAATTTAATTATATCCCAACGTGGACAAAAGTTATAAAATCATTTACAAAGAGAGAAAGCTTAGTTACCTTCACCATGATCGTCGGCATTGAGAGCTATGCATGCGTACTTAACCACGCCAATTAAAGTAAGTGTCCAAAACATTATGCTGTATATTCCCAGATAGTCCTCCAGTGTGGGAGTTGCCAGGTTCATTGAAGGATAAACGTAGAGGGGGGAAGTAACAAGGCCACCAAAAACGACACCAAGAGTCTTGTAAGCAAGGAGTAAATCTTTTCGTAAATTGGTTGCCTGTTTACAGTTGAGAGAGACCATTAGTATGCATGAACCACAAACCTAACAACTCATCTAAACAATAAGGTCACCAAAACCAACACCGAGAGTCATCTAAGCAATGAATAATTCTTTTCGTGAATTGCCAACCTGCTTACATAGTTCAGGGGTGGCATTAATATGTATGAACCACAAAAAAAGTGACAACTCATTTTTCTTCTTGGAACCAAAGAAGAGAGATGCACTGTACCACAGTGATCATATAAAAAGTTAAAAGATGGGAGTAAAGCAGAAGCTTTCCTTATTAAGCTATGAACAGCATGTGGTTGGTTATGTTTCCTGTTTGGAAATGCATGGGCCTAGATAGATGAGTGGACTTTTAGAGGTATCGTGTTGATCTACTTTGGGTTTGACACATTTGGATATGGCAAAATGTCACATCATGCATCAGAATCATTTGTCTGTTATGGAACGTCCTACTGAAGCACGCCAACCTCTCATGTTTATTATGTGGGGTAATTCCATTATAAACACCAGAATAAAAAGAAAGGTAATGCAAACTAATAGTGGACGAATTATGTGTTGTACTTGCAGCTGTTAAGATGGATATTTTTAGATGATTCCGTTCCTATGTGTAAAAAGATCTATTTAAATGCATATTGCACCGGGAACCTACATCATCATAATTCACAAGCTACTTTTTTTCAAAGGAAAAATATATCCCAAACCAAGTCCTGCTCTTAACGGATTGAATCCTTTTCAAGCAAAAGTGGTTACAAACTCCAGTCACGTCATTGATTTGAAGATCTAATCTAACGGATATATTAAAATGATTTGACGTCTGGATACTAATAAACAGTAAAAGAAGATCAACGCTAGCAATATATTGAACTTATGTGGCATACTTGACTAAAAAGGCGATGACTTTTGAACTTTTCATTATGCTCAAATAATAGAAGCGAGAATTTGCAACATGACAAACAATCTGACCATTGTGCAATGAAAAATAGGGATCCGGGTCCTCTGCAGTGAAGGTAGAAATTAAGACAATTGTAGCACCTACTACAGCAATACATGAGAAGGTAAACCAGGTCCTGAATTAGTACTGTAGCAAGTGACTATAGAAACAGTGTTTCGAGAGCTGCCGATCTAAGATCGTTTTCAATCCAACGTGGAAAAGTATGAATAAATTCATGATACTGTAGCCTTTCTGAATTTATAACTGAAATTCAGAGGACCCCGATACGAAAAATAGCTATCGACACAGAAAAGGTTGTTGAAAATAAGAGCAAGAAGTACTAGTCACTGCACGTGAGAACGTACTGTGTTCGTTTTCAGCTGTTACCGTCGCGCAGAACACTTGGGGGAGAAAAACAACACAGACTTTTCGAAGCCGCGTTGCAGAGCTGCGCTGCCGCATTATTGTCCGCGATCACATTGGTACTGTTCTAATGGGCCTCGGTTCTCGACAGTGACATCAGATTGATTCAACACAAGAATCACTATTTGTGCAAGTCCACACCATCTATATCGCTAAAAGTCGGCATTAGCTAAGAACTGTATAACGAGATTCGATAACTATTCTTACATGCAACCTCCATCAGACGAAACGCCTGAACCTTTGCTACGGAAGTAGTCCTAGTTCTGAGGTTCTCTTTTGGGACAAGAGAGGGGCACGGCGAACAGGAGATACGGCGAGATCCTAAAATTAATTCGGACATAATAATGGAAGGAAAGGAAATAAGTTAAACAGAGAGAGAGAGAGAGAGAGAGAGAGAGAGAGAGAGAGAGAGAGAGAGAGAGGTGGACGGGAAGGTTTTCGCGTCTGCACTGACCTCCGCTTCCTGGTTGGCCGTGGCGACCGAGGTATCGCCGGCGCCGGCGCCCGCTCCGCCGCGGCGGGCGCCCACTTCGAGGTCCATGTGAGCCCCGTTGGTCGTCATGTGCGGCAGCCCCGTGGAGAGCCGCGCCGCCAGGAGCGGAGCCGGAACGAAAAGGGCGCCGGTCTAGTGTGCTGCTTCCTTCCCGAACGGGCGCGCGGCCGACGACGAGTCACGAGTGTTTACTATCGCGCCACGGCTTTCTCCCGGCTCCGCTCCGCGTTCGCACACAGGGAGAGAACGAGTGAACGGAACAGAACCGAACACCAGCGGCCCAGTACCTGTTATGAGCCAGCAGTGCAGATTTCTTTTCGGCCTGGTATCGGGATCATGGGCTTTTGGTTTTTTTTTTCAGGACCCCTGACCGGCTGACTCCCTGATGAATGTGATTCTGACAGAGCTATACTTCAACAGCGACGCTCTCTTAAACTTCCTCTTTACCACTTTAATTGTCATTCTGAATATGTTTTCTAAATTTGAGCAGAGAGTGACAAGTACTTTGAGACCGATGGAGTAGAATGCAATACACAACACAACAATATCTTTTTCATACAATCATACTTAGCCAGGTCATCCAGAATCCAGCATGATGCGTATGCAGATTTTACCGTCACTTTCCCACGGCATGCATGCATTGCCCAGTCCAATCACAGCCTATTCTAGACCATCCTCATTGACAGTGACTGATCAATAAATAATCGCTCATACAGCAGGCTAGCAGCCTAGACACCGCCCCTGATTAACGGATTTGTTTAGCTTCATTCAGGCTCTATGACGGGAAACTGGGAGTTGGTGCTGCCGGCGCGCTGCATCATCAAACCAGCGTCAAAGATGGAGTGCCAGCGAGCAGCTCGCGCAGACGCGGGAATACACCTGCTTCTTGTGCTCTGCGACGATCACCATGAGTCCATGACTTGACCAAGGCCGGCAGTGTAGCTCTGCTCAACACGGCCGTATAGACAACATAAACATATATACTAGGAAAGCAAGATTTATTTTCATTATCCGTAGGATCGCACTCGTCTCACATGAGAACTAAACATATCATCGCAGGACGGTACCAATCAATCACGGCTTGAAAACGTGGGTCTCCCCAACAGAGAGTCTGGTCGGGTCAGGTACAGGCGGGTTGTAATAACCGAGGATACAAAATGCATGCATCTCCAAGGCAGTGTTGAACTGTTGATTAGTAGTACTAGCATGGATCTCGAGGAGTGGCGTTGCCTTTTCACTTCAGAAAATTCAGAAGGCAATTGTCCATTCAACCTCGTTCTCGGGCCACACGAAATTGTTATTTCGGGCTCCAAAAGAATACTCGGTCTTGTTCTGTGAGTGCGCCACTATAAAACACCGGTGCAGTGTGCGGAGCGCACACATCACCGGTCTATATTAGTGTGCAGCTGCCTGCTCAATCGAGATCCAAACCTCCTCTGCAAAGTGTGAGAAGATAAAGAATGGAAGCTTCAACACTGCTATGGCTTCTTTACGTCTCCCTCGCCTCCGGCCTCCTGTACAAGCTCTTCTTGTCAAAGGCGTCGACGAGCAAGGCGGCGCGGCGGCCGCCGGGCCCCAAACCTCTGCCACTCCTCGGCAACGTCCTTGAGCTCCAGGGCGAGCCGCACCACGCCCTGGCCACGCTCGCGGCGGCGCACGGGCCGGTCATGTCCCTGAAGCTGGGCGCCACCTGGGCCGTCGTGGTCTCCTCCGCCGCGGCGGCCCGCGACGTGCTGCAGAAGCACGACCACCTCCTGGCGGCGCGGTCGGTGAGCGACGCGGGCCGCGCGCTGGGCAACCACGAGCACTCGATCATCTGGCTGCCCGGGAGCAGCCCGCTGTGGAAGCGGCTCCGCGCCGTGTGCACCAACCGCCTCTTCTCGGCCCGCGGGCTGGACGCGACGCGCCACGCGCGGGAGGGGAAGGTGCGGGAGCTGGTCGAGTTCCTGGGCCGCCACGCCCACGCCGCCGGCGGAGGAGGAGGGGCGGAGGCGGCCCGGCCCGTGGACGTGGGCCGCGTGGTGTTCTCGTGCGTGCTCAACGTGGTGTCGAACGCGCTCTTCTCCGAGGACGTGGCGGACCTGAGCTCGGACCGCGCGCAGGAGCTGGAGATGCTGGTCAGGGACACGGTCGAGGAGGCCACCAAGCCCAACCTCTCCGACCTCTTCCCCGTGCTCGCCAAGCTCGACCTGCAGGGCCGCCGCCGCCGCTCCGCTAAGCTGATCGGGAGGTTCTACGACTTCTTCGACGCCATCATCGCCCGACGGCTCGACGCCGGCCGTGGCAGCGGCGGTGAACGAGAAGAGGATTTCCTTGATCTTCTGCTCCAGCTCCACGCGGAGGATCAGATCAGCATCCAGACGATCAAGTCTTTTCTCTTGGTACGTGCGGGTCACACTCGTCTGTTTCCCATTTCTGTACTGTCAAACTTTTTTCTATATTGACAAATTCTTGCACGTATATGTTGACTAAATCGTTCTCTTGGGAAAAAAAAAAGACTATTGACTAAATGAGTGGTCGACACCCAGAAATGGTGGTTTCCCGTCCAACTTTTCTGGATGTGATCATAGGTTTGAATTCCACCGCACGGACCATATGTGATCGTCTTTTTCCAACTGGACAAGATAACAGATCGCAACGATCGCGTTCCCTTATCAGCAGTCTTCGAGTCTAAGGAAGAAAGGTCCCGAACGAAACACGTCCACATTTTCACTGTGTCCATCCATCTGCATATGCAGGATCTGTTCGCCGCTGGAACTGACACGAACGCGATCACGATCGAGTGGACGATGGCCGAGCTGCTGCGCCACCCGGCCGCGATGTCCAAGGTCCGGGCCGAGCTGCGGGACGTGCTGGGCTCGAAGCCGCACCCAGCGGACGAGTCTGACATCGGCAGGCTGCCGTACCTCCGCGCCGTGGTGATGGAGAGCATGCGTCTGCACCCGCCGAGCCCGATGCTGATGCCGCACGAGGCCATGGCCGACGGCGCCGAGATCGGCGGGTTCCCGGTGCCCCGCGGCACCAAGGTGATCATCAACCTGTGGGCCATCATGCGCGACCCGGAGGTGTGGCCGGAGCCCACGGAGTTCAGGCCGGAGCGGTTCGAGGGCGCCGACCAGATGGATTTCCGGGAAAAAGACCGGCTCGAGTTCATGCCGTTCGGGGCCGGGCGGCGGGCGTGCCCCGGAACGCCGATGGCCACCAGGGTGGTGACCGTGATCCTGGCCAATATGCTGCACGCCTTCGAGTGGAGGCTGCCTGAGGGGATGAAGCCGGCCGACGTGGATGTCAGGGACCGCTTTGGCACGTCTCTGAACATGGTCACGCCACTCAAGGCCGTGCCGGTGCCCGCGGAGTCGCACCCGTAAACGTGCCGACGACATCCTGGTTTATGTACCTACCCAGTGTGTGCCTCTGTGACTTCCCCATGTGTAAATAAAACTCGCACTGTAAAATACTAGTATTTTACACATACGACACACACACATGTTATCTGTGCACCATGAATATTTAGTAAAATAATTTTTTATTATCATCAAAAAATTAAACAACTCATTATTATTGAAACTAAATAGTGAACAAAACTTTCCGTAAACAGGTAACAAAAAGATAAATGTGGTGAAATTGTAATATTATTATGAGTGCAATCAAGAGTCGTGATGATTATCAATTAGGCTACGTTTGGAAGTTGGCTTTCAGCCGGAGGAATTGCATTGGGGTCTGAATGCCAAAACTGAGTGAAAATAGAAATGACCTGCAATGCCAAAGCTGATGTTTGGATGTATATGTAATTTGATAGTTGAAATCATGGGTAGCAACCAATTCTATTTGCTGTTTTGGATGCACAAACATATGGTATACCTTGAATTATTTGAACAAGGTACTATGCTATACATATATGAAATGTAACTTCCGTAATTTTCACATATAATGAAATATTTTTATTTCCGTATTGTTAAAAAATATTGAAATAACATGAGTATTTCCAAAAAAAATTAAAAATAGTATGGATATTTTGGAAAAGTAATGACAACAACAATATAATAACAGCCATTATGTAGGCAATAACATTATAGTAATAATCTAAATTTGTTACGACATGAAATACCTACTTAGGACAACAAGTTTTTAAGCCATAAATAATAAGCATACAGAACGACCCTACAAGTCCAAGGTTACATAACCACCCTTAAGCATACAGAACCACTATCAATTGCTATTCTGGTTGTTCAACATCAAGAGCCATTCCTTCCTCATGTCCATTGGCAGTTCCAAGAGTGCTTGGAATAAACATTCATTAAGGATTAACTTCCCATAAGATTTTAGCATGTCACATCTGACCAAATCAGGTATCATTTGAAGTGTTGCAAGTATTTTAGCAGGAGTAATAACACTGGGCATCGATAGTGGTTCAGTGGACTTCAAAGAATCATTGAATGAGATCTTCATATCTCGAAGTATAGATAGAATGGCCTTACCAGTTCGCTACCTCTTTTGGGGCACATCTGGTGATGCATCATCTTGTTCAACAGGAACTTGAGCACTCTCAGCATTAGTCTGGGCACCTTCACCATTGGCATGATCTTTTGAATAAATGGTACTGACTGCCTCCCAATTCTTCACCACTTTGGTCTTGTAGCAAGCTGCGGACTTGTTAGCCTATATAATAAACACACATATATGTATCAGTTTGCTGCATTTTTGCTTTGTAAACAATGAAACAGAAAATAGAAAATATTCATGTACTTACCTTCACATATCTATTCCAAACATCATCACTATCGATTAACAGCCTATCATTTTCTCAGTCCCAGCCAAAGCCACTCTGAGAAAAAATCTTACTAATGATCTCATAACGCTTGTCAAAAGTTTGCACCTTGATGCTATGTTGTTCTTTGTGATCTCCACATTACACTTCCAACAAACATGCCTTATAGCAGCATTTTACACATGTGGCTTCCATCCATTTGGGCATAATCTCCATTGTTGTGATGATCCACGAGGACAGCCAACAATGCAGCATCCATCTCATCAGTCCAAGTGAGGTAGACCCTCTTATTCAGTTTTGTCGAAGCCATGTTGCTATTCACATATATTTGCCAAAATAACACAAAAGTTAATACGCCATAATATATGTTGCATGCAAAAAAGTTCACAGAATAATGCAGCCAGCTTTCACACAAAAGAATACAGCCACCTTTCACATAAAAGATATCCCACAGGCCTACTCCATCTCTAGTTCCCCATGACCCAAAAGGTACTCAGCAAACATGTTATTGGCGTGCTGATCTCTAAAAGAGTTCCATTCACAAGTGACTTGAACACTTCTAATTACGTTAGCATCATCTACAGGTTCATTTGGCATAGCAGCTAGTTTAGCATCCACTTTCTGCAACAACAAATCATCCATATGATGTTGTCTGTCTCTTGCATAGTTGTGTAACACTTAGCAAGCATTAATAATTCAAATCTGCAATAATATTATTACTTTTAGTCATTTTAATTCTTAGATTGAAGTTGTTGAACACCATATGTACTTTTCTTACCTGATTCTTTATGCCAAAGAAACTTTCTGTGCGTAAGATATCCTATTTTTTCTTTGCCAAACCAAAAGTTCTCTCTACAATATTTCTAGTACGAGAATGACCCAAGTTATATAACTCTTTAGGAGTTTTAGGTTGTTGTTGACTTGAAGCCCACTCTTTCAAATGGTACAAAATGGATCTGAATGGAGTTAGAAATCCAGGTCCATTGGTGTATCCAATATCAACTAAATAATAATTTCCTATTATTAAGCAATTGAGTTAGTTAAGAACCAAAATATAAGAAATAAAATACCAAGACAAAGAGTCGTACCCTTAGGTACAACAAATCCATCTTGACGACTCATTACATCACGTAGAACTCTAGAGTTAGAGGCTGAACCCTCCCAGCCAGGTAATACATACAAGAATTTCATGTTCCAATCAATCACACCTAGCATGTTAGTGGTGACTTGTTGCTTTCTATTCCTATACCTTCCTTGGTTAGCCATAGGCACACACACATCAACATGATAGCCATCTAGTGCTCCAAGTGTATTGCCAAACCACTTCTATTTGTAATCATCAGGTGGTTGAATAGAAGGATCAGGAAGCTTAATGAACTCCACACTTAAACATAGAATAACAGTTAACACATCAGAAAAGTGCCTACTGATAGTCTCTAAAGAACGCTTGTAATCTGAACGAAGCAACCTCAGTTTTAGACCATGTCCAACTACTAGCAAGAACATAGAAACCTTTTCTTCCACACTAACATATACGCTGTCACACAGACCACATCTTTCCCGCAATATGGCACACAAATCATGAAAGTTTCTTTTAGTCAAACGCAACTTATTATAGCATGTAATTTTAGACCCATCATACATCTCCTTGAGTAAATACTTTCTATAATTATGTTGTTGCTCATCACTGCTAAAGCCCCCTAAATCCCTTGGTGCCCTCTCTGAACTAAGATATGCAACCCCAAGAACCACTGACTCAAAATATAATTTTGTCAACACAATCCTTCTCTTGTTTCTTCTTTCATTTTCTTTAGTTATATAAGAAACCAACTCCATATCTGACATGGTATAGCTACAATGCACAGACATCATTCATTAACATTTAAAATCATACATATAATTCATATGTATCAAAGAAAAATGAATTTTAAAAAAAGGCTGTTGTTCAGTTACCGTAACAAATTTTATTTCCTAAAATGAACAAAAGAGCAACAAAAGAGAATTTTCAGGAGAGCTTTTGTTTACGAGGAGTCAATGTTTGGCAAAGCTGGAGGACAGCAGCAAGCAAAGCTCCCAGTCCTAGCTACGAACAAAAAGGGCTCTGGCCCAAAACTCGATCCAGGAAACACACGGGAGATTGGGAGCAAGATGGGCGGAGCTTTACCGGAGATTCAAGGGCCGGAGGCCAGTACCTACGGCGAAGGGTGTGCCTCGCTCCCGAGGTCGCCCTGCCGAGCCCGAGGCGTCGGCGTCGGCGGCGGTCGTGCAGTGGAGCGGGAAAACCAGGGGGAAGGGGGAAGGGCGGGAGGAGGTGGACCGAAGGCCCGTACCTGTGGCGGAGGGGGCGGCGGCGGTGGTGGCTTCTCAAGGTTCTCCGTTCTGCCTGCTCCGTTCCTCGTGTTGAGGAGTTTTTTTTTTTGCGAGCTGTTCTGAACCGGTACGCAGGGGAGGCGGGGAATAAAGATGCCAAGCGATTCGGAGCGGGAGAGCTCGGAATTATGGGCGGGCTCACGCAAGGTGGCCGAAATATTTCGCAGCATTGGAGTGACATTTCTATCGGCCAATACGGAAGCCATCCAAACAGCTGCATTAGGTATTGTTCAATGCCAATGCCAATTCCTGATTCCGACCCTCAATGCCAACTTTACATTATGTCTTTGTTATAAACTTTTATGTCTTGAGTTTTTTTTGGAAAATGGATATAATATCTGGCCTGTACAAACATACACAAACTTTACATTATTACAAACTCTCAGCTTTAATCGTTGATCAATAATATATAATATATACCAAACAAAGAAGAAAACTAAGTCAATCTATTATTATGTTTTCATCCATAATTGATGTGTTCCAAGGCGATGACTTCTAACATTAAGCTCGCCCTCCTGAGCAACTCCTTTATTTCTTATTCATGCTATAGTTGTAACCAGAATCGCAGCCAATATGTGAATAATGTCTGCATAATTGAAGTGTTCATGTTTTTATTCTCTCTCTCTCTCTCATTCACGATGGATTGAGGGTCCTTTTTTCCTCACGGTGGACATAAAAAGAGTTTGAGTCATATTAATGTCTAAGAGATATTATATGAATATTCTTTTATCCTGAATTTCAATGAATACTTAGCTTCATCTAGACCGTTAAATCTTTATAAAATCCAATGATCTATATTTTCTCTTTTTTCAGATTAACTGATAACTTTGTGACCTTGAAAGCGAATGTGGAGCTTTCTTTTTATCTTTACTAATTTTCCAATGGTCTATATTTTCCAACGGCCTTCAGTTTTTTGCTCTAGACTTGAAAAAAACATTTCATTCCTTTACTAATTTTATTTTCTTTTTATACTCGTCAGCATTTTGCAATAATCGTTCAAAAGCTGAACCGATCGAGTACCTTCATTTATTCAAGTTGTTATATTTTTAAAAGCTCAAAGATTCTTTGTAACAAACTACCTCAAAGAATATACAAAACGCACGCACGCATCATGTGCTTTTCAACCCATCTTTAGCTTGTGCTTAGAAATTTGTATTGACTGGTCACTCAGCATCGCAAATCATAAAAATGCACGACTCCGAAGGCTATGCTAGCTTTATATTGTCTTGCGTGAGTTGTTTTTAGGAAGTTGGAATATGAGGTCCATACCTGTTTCTGAAAAAAAAGGGAGAATTGTTCTTCTTTGTTTAGATAATGGGTAAAAGGTCTCGGCTTTTGCTTCAAAAGAAGCTACAACTACTGAAAACCATATAGCACATCTGCCTGCTTCATAATGTGTAAGATAAACACCAATCCTAAACAGTTTGGATAAGAAGACACTAAACAAAAATTCTATTATTCCTATATTTCCATCCATATAGTTGATTAATTATTGCACGACTATAATCTTCAGCTTGTGACAAGCGATCTAGATCAAGTTCTTGTCGTCTTCAAGCTCCTCCAACTAATAAGACCATGACCGGATGTAGCTAGTGAGGTGCCCTGTAAAGCACCTGCATGAAATATTTCATAGGAGTTCTATCAAACACAATATCATTCATATTATTTAACCATATATATAATCCAATATAGTGCCGGTGCACTGATAAGAATTGTCTTCATAATTTACTTCCCATAGCGTTCAACCAAATATTTAATATATATATATGTGTGGCATTATAAGGAGGTAGTAAACTAAAAGTATATAGACCAAGTTCCAAAGAAATCAAGCATTATGACATGAAAAGAAAATGTGTTATCTATATTTTCATCAGTTAAAAGAACTACACTTTTTACAACAATTATGAGTGCAATCAATTAATATGTATCCTTTATCTATAGAGATTATCAGCATATAACTAAGAAAAAATTGGTATTGTTTCAATTTCCAATTGATTGTTTTCCCACATACCATTCATAGGTCACAGTCATGTCTTCATCTATAGAGTTGTTCATCATGAATAAGTAAATACTGACCTTTTGCTTGATTTATACACTATGGGGGCGATTGGTTGGGTGTATAAAGCCTCAACCAGGCTCATCGGATGCAGGTTGGCTCTGTTCGGTTGCCTACACGCGCTTTTGGGCCTGGCTTACCGCATGCAAACCTTCTTTTCTAGCGAGCTAGGCATGCGGCGTGCACGCCGGTATAAGCTACTTCGTCTATGTAAGGTAGTGGAGCTTCTTGTCATGCTACTGCAAGTAACCAATCATATTCTTTGCTTAGCCTGGCTCTGCTTATACAATTAACCAAACAATATGGTCTTGCATGCTCCTAGCCTCATCCAACTGAGCCTGGTTCGGTAATACAACCCAGGCTGCACCCATACAACCATCCAATCGCACCCTATGGTTTCCTTCCTGATCTACAACAAATAATTTGGACTTGCTAACATGAAGAAATAAATATACTCGAGGACTTGAAAATATTCTCCAATGTTAGTTAAGAGCGAACAAAGTTTGTGCATTCATTGCTCAGTTACCTTTATGAACCACTAATTGTAATGACTCATTAACGTAATTTGACACGGAAATAGGAACAAACATATCTTATGAAGCAATTGTACAAGCGACGAAATGCTTCCGGGAGTTGAAAATAAGTATAGATCCGGAGATTCCCAAATAGGTCAACCTTTTGAACTGCCTGCTGAATCCATGAGCAGGCAAGAGACAACCTGGCGAACTTTTCCAAGAAAAAATATTTACATGTCTTAGCAATTTCCTTTGAGGTCACAATGAAGGCTAGTACTTCCTAATTTCCTTTTCCCTTTTTCTAAATCTCATTTATGTATAATTATTCTATCTTCACTTATATAGACCAAATATTGAAGGTCTAGTTGATTTCAGTACCCTATAGCTCACTTCCAGAGCATACTCCCTCCATTCCATTTTACTTGACACTGGTTAATTAGGCAACAATGAACTGCTCATGTAGAGAAATAAATGTATGATTTGCTAGTGTTTATTAAATCTTTCATACATTTATGTGGCCTATATTTGGTGTTCACTGCACTCAGCCTCAAATATCTTAACAATACCATTAGCTGCTGCCTGGAAGAAAGAGAGATATTGCATTCATAATTATTCATGCTCACAGTTCATATGGTGCATGAAGAAGTATATGGGTTTGGCTTGGTCACAGTCTACTGGTTTTGTTACGAAAATGGTTGTGTGACATCTTTAATGTTTGATCCAGAGATAGGATCTAAGATGATCCCGGGAAGCAATAACAAAATTTTGTTTTCAAAGTCTATTAGAAATTCGAGCAGTTTTCTCTGATTACTTACCCAAGTACACAAACATATTATATAGGACCAGTATTCTTGAGAAATGAATGACCACAAAAGTCACATAATACCAGTAAAATTTGTCACATGTATCCAAACAAAAAATCATAAAGGTTCCTACAAAACCTTGTTTTGTAGAATTTGTAACATGCATATCTATTTGTTTTTCTCCTTTGGAGGCAGAAGCAGTTTAATGTGTCAATTGAACTTACAAGAAAAATCTAAATTATAAAGTTGAAAGAGATACTGAAAAACAAAGCTCGGGCAACAAAAAGTTGAATAAAAATGAACAGATCAGACAGCAAGATTATACTCCTAGTGCTAGAGGGTATATATGGACAAGCTACAAGAAAATATGTTGCCTAGTTAAGAAATACTAACAACACTGCAATCCATGTATGTGTGTACTCAATTTTTTCCTGAGAAAAGATATGGACACAATCTTCCTCTCAAAATATGAGACATGATACTTCTGGTTTAACTTTTTTGGCAGCTTTTCAGCCTTTCCTGACGAGACACAATTTGGAGCAAAGCAAGAACTTTGATTCCTAGTAAAATAATATTAAACATACTTATGGCTAGCTCTAAATCATATGAAATGAAAATTGAAAATTGAAAATTATCAGGGAAAAATTATATATTGTTGCAATGATCTCTAGCACCAAGTAATTTGATGGACGCATGCTCCTTCTGTTGACGCTTATTTTGATGGAAGAGCTCTCCCAACGTCAAATAAACATGAACGGAGGGAGTATAGCTAAGCATAGTACTGTAATACGATGGAATCAAAGTCTTAAGATAGAGTTTTATAACATAATTCAGCTAAAGCAATCAATTGTCCATAAACTCGCGGTAGAAAGAAACTCGCGACACACCAATCAAACAGTTCAAAGCAAATTGATGAAATACGATATAAAAAGCTAGATAGCTTCTCGACAGATCGGTCAGGAAGAGAAAGATCCGAGCTAGACACGCTGCTTGGAATAGACCACTCTCTTCAAATCAACGCCGGCCTGTCATCTGCTTGTCATGAATTCATGGATTCTTCTTCTTCTGTTGTTCTTCTTCAGGCGATGAAAGTTTTGCCTGGACGTCTCCCACCATGTCCTTCGCCTTCCACTTCAGCTTGGGTGGGACACATCTCATTGGACGATTCTGCTGCATCTCCTCCTGCGCTGCTGGTGCGGTCTTTGGCTTGATCAGTTATTATGACAGTCCTAGGCCTCTTCTTCCCTGGACCAGTTAACTCCTTCCATGCACCAGCATGACTGTTCGAAAATGAAAAGACATCCGATTAATAAAAAAATATCCATTGCACACTTTTTTTTTGTATAAGCAAATCTTGCATACACATATGCTATTCATTCATCTAAACCAGTGTAATGAAAAAAAAACTATATATGCTATGCACGCACTTGTGATGAATAAAGGGCACAGCTTAGCATGCACACCACTCGTCAATCCTTTGGTATATGCAAACCATGGATACACATAATGAAAACACATCTGATTAATGAAAAATCCCCATTGCATAATAATTGTTTGTAATATAGGCGAATTTGGGTACACACATAATGAAACACGGGCGCTATTTTTAGTTGAATCTATAAAAGCCACAGCAGCATAATGAAAAAACTATATGTAACGTCTGCACTTGCGATGAAGAAAGGGCGCAGTTCAGGATCTGCACTCCTCTCTTCTGCATAGAAATATTTTTTTGCATAGGCAACAATCACGCATATAAACATATCCTATTGATGAAGAATCCGTATTGCATAGTAATATAGAGGCGAGTCATGAGTTCACACATAACGAAACACGTACGTTATTCTTTATTCAATCTAAACCAGGATTACGGAAAAACTATATGCACTTGCGATGAAGAAAGGGCACAGTTAGGCATGCATACCTCGTACTATCAACGTCAACACGGGTTTTGGTACCCACGCGGGCGAGCTTCTTGGTATTCACCACCACGTCCACCTCTGGGGTTTCTGCATCCAGATCGATCACCTCCTGCAATATACATCAGCCCAAAGTATTATGAACCAAAACGAATCAAGAAATGCAAGAGAGATCCATATACGATGCGATAGATCTAGCTAGCAGTTTGTGGATCCATATAAAACTAGAGGGTTAAATGGTAGAACCGGTTATGAATCGATTTGTTCATGCATCCACACATACGTACCCAGATACCAGGCGAAGCTGGAGGATGATCAGGATTAGGGTTGAGAACCTGCTGGGGGGCGTCATTCTGTGGAAGCTGCTGCTGTTCCTCCGGCTCCGGCTCCGGCTCCGGCATCAGGTTCAGATCAAAGTTCAGGGGGAGGCGAGGGGCTCTCCTCTCCGAGCCATGGCTGCTGCCGCCAATTCCTTCCATCAGCTCGACTTGCAAGGCTGCAAAGATTGGTTTGTTTGCACAAAGAGGACTGGAGAGGAGGGCACTCAAGAGTGAGAGGTAGCCGATTGGGAAGGGTCAAAGGGTATATAAGGTGTGGGGGCTGTGGGGAATAGTTGTTTGCTTCATGTGTTGATTTTTTGTCGTGTCATCTCGTATGACCGTGCCAGCGTTGCATTTCTGGCTAGCTGGTACGTACTTTCACATACAGCACACAGGAATATGTTGCCTGTTTCCCCAGTCCTTGAACACGCGAAAAAGTTCATTTCTAGGCAAGTAGCTAATGACGTGTCTTCATCGCCAAAAAAAAGTTAATGACGTCTCAAAGAATATCTTGATGCCTGGTTAAGCAAATCTAATACTAATACTTGCTCATTATCTTAAAAAAAAACAATACTTGCTAGTGCAATGTAAATGTATTTGAATACATGTATTCCAAGGCCTGAGAATATGGGGAAAAAATCAAATTTCAAAAAGAACCGTGCCATGGCTGTCGCAAAAAAAAATGCTTTTATTCAAACAGGTCAGTGTTCTGAACGCTGTTGATGTGGTGTATCGTTTGTAGAACCAGACTGGATTTTGCTGTGCCCGCATTTCTTTGGGAATCAAGCAACAAGTTTCATGTTTTCTCAGCGGTTTCGATTTCCAGGACAGAGACTCGAAGCCTCCACCACCGGTTGACCGGTGGCTCTGCTGACGCACCCTCCCAGATGGACGTATTCCCTACTGCTCACATGCTAAACGAGAGCAAATGGTAGGTGGCGTGAACCACTAACGATCAGTGAGAGACTGCCATTCAAATTTTGGCAGTGATATAAAGGAAGAAATTAAAAGGGTGTAGCATGCCAGATGTCTGTTTCTCCACATAATAAGTGAGCACAATTAAGGAAGATACGCTCACAATCGAACTAGTGGCCAAAAAGAATGATAAACTTATTTGAACCAACCAACCCATGATCATCTTTAAGCCCATGCCAGCCTGCCGGATGCTTCATGTGTGTTAGAAGTAATTGGGCCGATTTTATCCGGCCTTTCCAGCCTTTCGGTGTTACCACAACAAAAGCATTGCGATGTTTATCATGGGTTGGTTGGTTCAAATAAGTTTATGGCTAGATTTTTATAGCATCCTCTAGTTTGTAAATTTGTTTACCGTTGTAGTTTAACCTAATTTTGTTAAAAGAGATTGGTAAGAGCATCTCCAAGAGTGTCCCAAAACCTCTCCCTAAATTGAATAATAGGGGATTTTATCTAAAAAATCATCTCCAACAGTGTCCCTAAATTATCCCTATATTTATTTTCTCTCTAAACTTTCCTCACTTGTAGCTAGAAATAGGGGAAGAATTGGGAGCCCCAATCCACCTCATTTCAAATGAAAGTTAAAATCTGTAAACCCAAATGCTGACATGGACCAATAAAAAAATATTTTACATCATTTTAGGGGAGAACTGTTGGAGGAGAAAAGAATTTTTTCCCCTAATATTTTTTGGGCTGCTCCCAAAAGAAGGTTTTTGGGACCTAATTATTGGGGAGCTTTTAGAGATGCTCTAATGAGACAAAAAAGTGTGTAGATTGTGGGAAGGCTGGAAATGTTAAATTTAGAAGTGAGATATTTGAGACTTTTTATTTTGTATTTCTACGGATTTTGTAAAACCAGTAATCCCAGATGGCAACAAGTAGTCTCACCTAGAAAACTGCTTAATTGTCCAATTCACATAGCGTGGTGCAACTATGATCACCAGAGAACTCCGGGTGGGGAACAATAATAATCGCCATGATGTTACTCATGATTACATGCTAAGGATATACTCCGGATTCAACTCAGTTTTTTCATAACCAGGTCATTATAAATGTTAGGTACTAAACAGAAAGGCACTGGGCCTTTCGATTGCATCCCCAAATGGCTTTTGATCTGTGAAAAAGGGTTTGCTGAGGTGAGGAGAAATACTAATTAGAGTCACTGCTTCAAAAGACAACAAGCATATGGTGAAACACAAGTAGAGTACATTCTAACAAAGCATCTTGCCCTGCCTAGCCCCTCCAGCTAAAACATTTCCGTAGATGATGATGTAGTAGACCAGTGTGGCTGGTCATGTCGTTTGTGCTACGCTTCTTTTGCCTATATGCTTGGACATCGGCCTGAGACCTCTGTTTTCATATAAAAAAGGATTGAGTTGCAGATCAGTCTTTTTCTAGTTATTTCCAGTCCGTATTCTCTTACTTCTGTATAAGAATGTGATAATCCAGACGTTCTTGACAATTTCACTGAAAATATCCATAACTCTGAACCGTATCTACTTCCATTATCGATGTCAACAGAGGCAAAAGTCCTTTGCTTTTCAAGAAAGACAGAGATGGGCAGTAAAGCGGAGGGAAAAGCGGATTATAACCTTTTATTACACAGAGCCCCTTCACGATCACGCATCTTACTTCCGTGTCATCATGAACTGCCGAGTGCACCGTCACGTACAACACGAGCGCGTGTGTACTGTTGCTGGGCCAGCCAACCTCTTCTTGAAATGGGAAAACCAAAAAGGGCGTGGTGCGCCACTTCGCACGGGAGCTTTGCCTGCCCCGTTTGGTCAAAGTGAAGCACGAGTCTGGGCTCTGGAGCAAGAGGGGACAGTGGAACCAGCTCGCTTTGATGTTGTTGCGTCTGCTTTCCCGTTCCTTTTCACTGCTCCCCTTTTTTCCTTCTTTGCCGAGACCCGGATCGATGATGATGGTTCAGCTGCACGCTCGCCCAGCACCTAATCCTTTGTGTTTGACTTCCGCAATCATTTGTACCTCATTGTTTAACTTATTTCTATGTAGATGTAAAACATCTTGGCTAAGCCATCATCCACGTGGTGAGGATCGATGGAGCGGTCCAGCGAGCAGCGCCCTCGTCACCGTGCTCGGTTCACTTCAGTCTCCAGCGCAGGCGAGAGAAACTTGCAGTGGATGAGCTGGCGTACCCGTGTTTGTGCCAGGTTGCATGCCGAGCATTGTGCCCATGGTAGGAGCATAGGCTACTCTATGCATGAGTGTCATCATTATTGCACGATTGCGCTGGACGTACGCAGTCATCAGTCATAGCCACCTGTGTCACGTTGCATCCGGCGGTCCTTCCCGGCATCATTACGGTCATAATTGTGACAGGGAGAGCTTTGCTTCTTCCTGGCGCTGCCAGGCTCAGACTGTTTTACTATGTTCTACTCAGGGCTGGTAGTACTAGTAGCTGGATTACTGCTGTTACAATTTGGCGTTGAGTGATGACCTGAGGAAGGAGCGGCGCGGGGTAGGGCGTGTCGTGATTGAAGTGATTGCGTGCATATCCCCCTAATGATCACCTGGGAGAATTTAGGTCCCCATGTTATGTATCAACTCTCGAGCCCCAGCGGGCATTGTTCTCTTTCCGCTGCAAACGCATGCTTCAGTACAAGTTACAGAATCATTGGGTGTGTGCCGGCCGGGACACTGTTTGTTTCTGACGCGTCAATAGCAAGTGGCAAGAGAGCGACCGTGGCCTAACACCAGTAGTAGTACAAAATTACGACTGACGAGGTAAACCACGCAGTCATGCGCCCATGCTGTTGCTGGTGTGGTGAGCTCGTGATGGGACAAAGTGAATTGGAGCGCCTGCCTGGTCTCTAATATCATACCACTCGTACCGTACCGACGGAACCAACAGACAGGTGCGCATAATCTTCGTTCGGGTAAAACAAGCATGAGGCAGTAGCAGGCAAAGTGGGGTGGATTTGGATTGGGATCAGGCGCCGGGGCGGGGGACGCATGCAGCTCACGTCCTTTTCGTCCTCCCCTCCCAATAATTCCTCCCGACCAGGCCTCGAGGCAAGCGATCGGGAAGGGAGGGAGGGACGGTATGATGAGGCGAGGAATGACGAGGGCCATCATGGCGCCGGCGCGTCACGCGGGGCGACCCGAGCCAGCCGGGGCCTCCGAGCGCAGCGCGTGACGGGTCCGCCGGCTGGGTTCAACAAAGACATGTCGCGATCGAAAAGTTTGGTGCACTCCTGTCCACTTTTTTTTTTTTACTGGATGGCGATGCCAGCTCACAGAAGAAACAGCCGTAATAAGTGTTTGCCAAAAAAACTATAAGTGCAGGGACCCTGGGGCGGCGAACGAGCTCGACCCGGACCCGGGAGAGGGGAGGAAAGCCGAAAGCCGAAGCACGCGGTGATGAATCCGGGGGGCAATCACGGGCAAATAATTGCGGGGCCCAGCTGGGGACCGTACCAATGATTGCGCCCGGCTCGGCGGTCGGCCCGACTGCCCACATGCGGGGCCGGACAGGGACGGCTAATCGAGTGCGCGGGCCCGGCCGTCAAGTACGCCGAGGCCGGGCAGCCTGGGCCCTGGGCTTTAGTTTCTTCTGCTTGGGTTCCGATTCCCCTCTCCCGTCCGGCCTGGCTCCGTCGTCCGTTTTCAAGCCACGAGACCAGTAGTGCTTGTCACACGCCCGGTTAGCATGATGAGAATTCAGTATTCAGTGATTCTAAAAACTTTGAAAAAGTAAACACCGTCCACAATTATTACTGTACTGATACTATTATTGATGCACATAAAATTTAAAGATAAAAAACATGACAGCTCCTTGGAACTCTAGTGTTTATTCCTGTACCGAACACTACACTGGATCAAGCAAAGCTCTATTTTTCTCCAGAGGAGAAAGAAATGGATCCAGGCGACCTTGACCTCATGATAATGACATGGCACTCCATTCGCCATTCCTACAAAGCCAAGCTAACCTACCAACAGCCTGTACTTGGGCATGGAGAGATCACGGGGTCGGTGCGACCCATGGCATTCTTACCATCACAATAACGCAAGCATGCACCTCGGGCTCCGTCCGTCACATATAAATGCTTCCCTGTTCCATGTCCGGGGCGACTCCTTTTGCCCACCATGTCCATTGGGGCTTCCCTCCATGATCACTGGCCAGCTGCATGTCCATGCTCTCTACTCCATCTTGCAAGCACATCAATCATGCAAAGGCTGACTGCAACGGCAGCTAGCAGGCCCAGACCGCAGCAGACTGGTCTGGCTTTTCTGGTGAGCCAAGGAGAAAAGATCGCAACAGGATGATCCATCGTGACGTCCGGATATCAGGTACTGTAAGCATCACGTCCATTTTGAACAGCTGACATCGCGCCGTCCATCGCCGCGTCACATCATAAGGTCACGATGTTCAGGCTTTTGCAGCGGCTTTACCTCGACTTGGTCGGGAAGCTTTTGGTTCGGCATGGGATGGCCTTTGTTCTGATTTTTTAATCATCATGGTCCGGCATGCTCCGAACCATGTACAGTAGGTTCGATTTATGGATGGATTGCTCTAAACGTGTAATGTTTGGTTCTGCTCAACGTTGCTCCTTTACATGACTGGGTTGGGTATCTCGCATGTCAACGCAGATATCCGCGCAAGAAATACGGATCAGAAATCTGCATCTCCACAAACAAAAGGGCCGCGAACCAAAAAAAAAAAAAAGAGCAGAAATGCTACTTGGAGAGATTCTCCGCTTTTGGTCGGTATCGTCGTGCTAGGTCACACTGACACTGAAACCACCACTTCGATTATTGCCTTGTCTGGATCAGCTTGCTCGTATCCGGCTCCGCGACAAGTCCACGTCCGATTCCTCCTCCTCCTTCGCTGGGCTGTTCTGCCGTGAGGTGATATCGTTTCGCGCGGTGACCGCACATTCTTTGTCAACACTTGCACGACTGTTACTGTTGTTCCAGGGAACGAGACAGATGATCGCACGCCTTTGTACTTTGCTCCCGCAAAGCATAATATCTTCACCGCCTCATCCAAGTCGTATCATTTGCCGATTCGGTTGTCCCGTCCCGTAGCACACCGGACAAGAAGAAGCTCTACCTCTACTACCTGTGGAAACACGCATTGCCAACCCCTAACCGGAGTTTCGTTTCACTTGCATATCTATCATCGTCCCCAACAGAGCAAACAATCACGCCTCCGGAACCGAGGTGATCAAAGCAGGCCGGCCGACGACGGGGAGCGAATCCCGGCCGCGGCCGAAAGGTCACGCCAATAAAAGCAACTGCGACGAGACCGGCCGTGAGCCACCGCGCCGCACCGTTCCACATGCAATGCACGTATCCGCACGCAGCAGGCTGCCTACATGCGCGCCAGCAGTGCGCCACGCCACATCGCACACGGCAGCGACAGTGTCAGTAGGATTCGTCCAGTAGCTGCTCTTGCTACACGGGCCACACCCGCGTGTAGTCTAGTAGTACTGTCACTTCAGCCCGCCGCGGTAGCTGTGGCTGCCCGTCCCGTCGATCGGCGAGCCGGCCGGCGGTGGGGCGCACCGCTAGCTACGTGGTGCGTGCTCGCGTAGTCGCGTCCTGTGAGAACGGTGGTCCTGGAACGAGTACTGTTCCCGTGCCCCCCTCACTCACGCAGTCACGCGTCACCTGTGCTCCCCTGCGGCCCCGCCAACGGCACACAGCTCTGGGCCCGTCCTGTTATTATTGCAACTCCTCTGGTCTGCTCTGCCTTCTCTCTCTCTTCGCCACAGCTAGTCGAAGACGTCCCTGCCGGCCCGTCCAAGTGTCTAATCCGTCGGCATGAGGGCATGATTGCTGCATGACTCTAATAATTGCCACGCTACTACTACTTCTACTTGTACAAAATGTAAATATTTTAATCCATTCAAAAATTTGCTCCATAATATAAATATTTCTTAGAATAACATAAAATTTGATAGGTTGTTGGGTGAATATACAATTTTTCTTGGCTTAGCTATTTTAAAATTTAGCTATTTAAAATACTTATATTATGGACCAGAGGAAATACTAAGCAAGTCCTGCCTCTTTCTTGCAATGGCTACACCATTCGAATTCCATTATGATGGTTTATCGAGCACTACAGTACTAATTCAAGTTTACTTGCGTGTATACGTGAGCGGTGTAAGTATGTTGTTATTTCGTATGTAGCACCATCACTAGGGCAAGTCCTGCCTCTTTCTTGCAATGGCTACACCTCTTTCTCTCTTTTTATTCTATTAATCTCAATACTGTAGTAGCTAGTTACATTGAACCATTGTAAAGGCCCTTAGCCAAGCCTTCAGAAGAATCAGAATCAGTACTACCCCACGCTTGGAGCGCTAATACTAGAGCCAAGAGCACAACCCGACACACGTGACGTGAGGCTCCAGGCGGCTGGAGCTTCCCGGGCAAGCTTGCACGCACAACGGCACGAGCACGGACACGGGCAGGCCCGCGTCGTCGTAACGTGGGTAGGGACGGGGGCAAACGAGACGGAAGACAGAAGAGCACACGACCATCCACATCCAGGCGGCAGCTGCAACAAGCTGTGTGGACCATGCGCCGGGCATGCAGCAGCACCAGGCCGGCTACGTACTGTCGCGATGCGTCCCGCCGCGCCGCAGGGTTAAAACTTAAAGAGACCGATCGAGACGGTGGGAGCCCGGCCGAGCGCGTGCTGTCATCACGCCCAATGAATTTCGTTGGGCGCAGGCGGCAGCGGCATTTACCGCGGCACGTGACGCCGTCCGGTAGCGCGGCGTAGTGCTTGCCGGTGTGGGGGCGGAGCAGGAGAGCGCATGGGAACAGTACAAAGCAGGCACGGTGGTGAAGTACTAGTGGGAAACCAGGGGAGGAATTTGGCCCGGTCATTGGAGGGATGATTGGCACATGGCCTAATTAACCGGCGACCGGCGTCATCTATCCATGCCCCCATGCCGGTTTCAGAAACCCCCGATTACGGGAGTGCTTAATGAATCAAAACGACATAAATGAGGCTCATCATCAAGAATTTTAAAGCATTAATACGGTTTCAAATAAATTGTTGTGCCAACCAGTGTGTGACCAGTGGCGAAGCAATTCAATTGAAGAGACGGACACGAAAGTGATGGTGGTACGGTGGGTGCACACTTCATTGCACATCAAGCACAAGTATAACCAATATAAGTTACTGCGAAATATAGTACTTGCTGCTCATGACAGTGCATCAGGATACCACAACGCATCTTTGCCCTTCAGTTGAACAGTGCAACATAAATTGCAGTCGCCTAGTACATATATATGAAACATTTCCTCAAATTTTGACACTAAAAGACTGCTATTGAGATCATTCTAGCAGGCTTTCTAGCTATGAATATCAGTAGTGATAGATTCATAAAGGCATTTGCCCTGGTGGTCTAGTAGCCATTGATTTCACACACATCAGGACCATAGGCTTCATTACATGGATTAGTTTTGCGAAATATGAAATATTTTTCGGCGCTACAATTGACCTGCCTTCATAACCTATCAATGTGTTATTTCGCTTGTATTCCTAATGTTTGATGATCGAGTAATATTAAGCAGATACACTTTATAGACCACCGTTTGAGGCAAGCTTTCTTTAATTACAATCTTTTCCTCGATTTTGATATTTCCTTTTGTTAGGAGTGTTCAAATAAATAATATGATGATACAATAAATTTCAAGCTGAGCTATAATAATTATGGACTTTTATAATTTGTTTCAACTTGTTTCTTGCCTCATTTCCTCCTCCTTAGACATTCCCTTGCCTTTGGGACCGGAATTTTATGGGAATCCTAAATAATTTCACATGAACACAGCTCAGTTTCATAGGAAAACCGCAGGATTTAAGAATAAAACCTATTCATTCCTAAGGCTGCCTCAATCGTGTAATGCAAAATAAGAGTAGTATAGTTGAAAGCTATTGAGTGGTACTCATGTCTACACCTTGGATTCCTATCAATTCTCATGATACATGTACTATACTTAACAGCCCATAATTTTTTGCTTTACTTTCGGTACGTAGCCACTAATGAGCCATGTATAGCAGAGACTGTAACGAACGATTTCTTTCTCTTATATGGTCTTTCCTACGTTTGCAGGCATGGTCATGACAACGATATTATCATCAGAAAAGAGAGAGAAAAGGGAGAGATGTATATAATCGCAGACTTGCTTGTAGAAAACAATCCAAAAGAAAGGGGTTACTTTCCGTGAAGAAAGGAACGTCGCCCGTGTACTCCGCGCGCGTACAAACATGGATGATTGCTCCCTGATGCGCCTGTAGTGTAGTAGCACTCCATCTCTCCATCACACATCACCCAACCGCAGCGCAGGCCATCCTCATCACCGCCATGATGGCGCCGGGGCTCGGCAACAAGCTGCCTCTGCCCGGCCGTATATGTCTGCGCGTCGCGGCCATCATGCGGCATGATTGCGGCGAGGCAACTGCCCATCCGCCTGTCCCCATTGTACACATCAACAGGATTGCTTCGTATCACGCAGGTAGGCACACCACACATGATGACGATGGATGGATGAGGAGTTGATGGCCGTAATCATGCCTACCCCTACTCCTACGCATGGAGAATTAGTGATGCAGATGTAGAGCGAGGACGTAGGCCTGGGGGGAAAAAACCCGTTAACCAAACGCCTGAAACCCGAACTATTTTGATTAACTGGAATTATTTTGATTTTTAAAATTGGCTTGTTAGGTTAATCACAATTATTTAGGTTTTAGATATTGAGAAACCATAATATCAGAAATAATCGAATTTCCATATATTATATATAGCTTATTATTAGCAGTTAAGTAGATTAGAGTAACAAATATTCTATTCTATTTAAATCTTTTTATGGTGTAATTTTGAAGTTACGATGATATATGTTCGTATGATCTTTATATTAATTTTTATTTTTTATACCATAGAAATTTTTTTACAAACTATTGCTTTTAAAAATTTAGGTTAAAACCAAAATTCAAAAATTCTGGATCAGAATATTTCAGTTATTCAAGTTAGGTTTTTAGTTTTCTTACAATTATTTAAATTTTTAGTTTTTGAAAACCAGTATATTTTTTTAAAAAAATGAACGGTAATAACGTAGTTTGCACAGGTCTAGGAGGAGGGAGGGAATTCCTCATCACCTCCCTCGTTGTGCTCACAGAGTCACACATCACACATGACATTCTTTCCCCCCTTTTCTTGTTCCACGCAATTATAGGATCCGACTTACCATCATGACCTTCCATGCCGGCCAAGAGAAAAAATGCGACTAACAGGCCAGTAGTAGATGACACAATAATAAACAAATCTAAGAGTACACAAATTACACAATCGATTACGCCACACATTTCCACCTATCCAGAAAAAAACTTTTTCCCCGTCAATAAGCCCATTGTAGTGATGATCATAGATTTTAAATCATTTTTTTAGAAATTAAAAAGAGAGGATATACTCCTTGTAGTATCACCTTAAAACATGGCGACATTTTAAAAATTAAATTGAAGCACTGTCTTCATCAGTGGTACTGTGCTTGCTACTAATAGCAAGGCAACGTTTGTCTCTTTGCAACAATGCTCTCGAGTTTCACACTTTGTCTCTACTCCAAATATGAAAACAACGGGATTGATAAAATAGACTAATCTAGTCTACCACTACAGCTAGAGCTAGTATACAAAACAAATGTGCAATTCCAACACGCACGCCCCTGGAGCCCATACCCACACGCGCCTACGAGCGAAACGAAAACTTTGCACGGCGATGGCTGTGGTGCAGGTCAGGCAGCAGGAGCGGCGGCCTGCGTGACCAGCTTTCTGGAAAAGATTGCGGGCGCCATTTACAAAAGGGCAAAGATACGTAGCCCCGCGCGATACACTAATGATTAAGCTCATTATTGTCACCCGCCTGCTATCCGGTTCCTGCGTTTTCTCACGAACGCCCCCGGCGACGCTGCGAATTGCGCGGTCGGGCTCAGAGACTCGCGTCCTTTTTTTCGCCGGGTCACGTGCGGCGCGTCAACCGGTCAAACCCGCCATTATCACAGGCACACACACAGACGCGCCTGAACTGAACCGGAAGGGGGGAGAGAGGTGTGAATGAAAGGAAGGGGCGAGGTCTCCTTCCGTGTCTGTCACGCGGCTGCTATAAAACCTCGCGGTCCTTGCGAGTTCCGACGGTTCCATTTTACTGGTTCGTGGCAGGATGGAGCTGGGGCTGAGCTTGGGTGAGACCATGGCGGACGCCGGGAGGGACCTGGTCCTTGGGCTCGGGATGGGGATGGGCGTTGTGAGGAGGGAAGATGAGGGGAGGAGCAAGAGGGGTCGGGAGGAGGCAACAGCAGCGCCTGTGAGGCTGGAGCTGGATTTTGGCGCGCGTTCCTCGCCGGAGCCGCCGCCGGTGCGGCTCTCGCTGCTGTCCATGGTGCCCAGCCTCGGCGTTCCCTGGGCATCGTCCAACAGCGGTGGTGAGTCATTCAAGCTTTTATTTTATTTATTTTTTGCGCCGCGCGCAGCAAGGTCGCTGATGAACCTTTTTTTTTTTTGTGATCGGCAGGGCATTTGGAGGCAGCGTCCCGTGGGTTCGACGTGAACCGGGCGCCGTCGTGCGCGTTCGGCGGCGCGGCGGCGGAGGCGGACGACGAGGAGCAGGACGACGCCGGCGCGGGCGGCGCGGCGGTGTCGTCGCCGTCGCCCAACAACAGCGCGGGCTCCTTCCCTACGGACTTCTCCGCGCCGGGTCAGGCGGGTGCGGGCGGCGGCGGGGACCGCGCGTGCTCCCGCGCCAGCGACGAGGACGACGGCGGGTCGTCGCGGAAGAAGCTGCGGCTGTCCAAGGAGCAGTCCGCCTTCCTGGAGGAGAGCTTCAAGGAGCACGCCACGCTCAACCCCGTAAGCGACTAAACTCTGATCAAACTGAAGAAAACACATTTAGTCTCTCCTTCCTGCTTGGTCATGACCTTGGTCTATTCTGTGGCGAGCAGAAGCAGAAGCAGGCGCTGGCGAAGCAGCTCAACCTCCGGCCGCGCCAGGTGGAGGTGTGGTTCCAGAACCGCAGAGCCAGGTGCGCACACGCCCGCCGCCTCCGTTCCTTTACAAGAGGAAAAACTGTGTTCTTAATCGCCCATCCGCATGGCAAGTACTAGAATCTCATTCCGGAATAAACTAAAAAAGAACGCCTGTGTCGCGTCGCTTCGCGTGCAGGACGAAGCTGAAGCAGACGGAGGTGGACTGCGAGTACCTGAAGCGCTGCTGCGAGACGCTGACGGAGGAGAACCGGCGGCTGCAGAAGGAGCTGGCCGAGCTGCGAGCGCTCAAGACGGTGAACCCTTACTACATGCACCTCCCGGCCACCACGCTCTCCATGTGCCCCTCCTGCGAGCGCGTCGCCTCCAACTCCGCACCACCACCGGCCGCCGCCTCCGCCGCCCAGGCCACCGCGCCGGCGCCGTCAGGCGGCGGCATTGGAGACGCCGCGCCGCCGGAGCAGAGGCCCTCGTCGTTCGCCGCGCTGTTCTCTTCGCCCCTCAACCGCCCGCTGGCCGCCCAGACGCAGGCGCCGGCGAGCTCGTGATGAGGCCGTACGTCGCTTTCACCTCAGCTCCGGCGAAGGGCGGGCCTATCTGTGAATACGCCCACTTTTTGTATTTTCTTCTCTTCGCGCATTCGGTTCTTTGGGAATTTTTTGTGGCTTGCCAAGGAGTTTGGTCAGTGAGAAGGGGATCCGAGGAGTCTGCGCGTCTGGCCGTCAGATTGCACCGTGGACGGCCAGGATGCTGAAAGAAAATGTTGCAATAGAGTTTGTTAACCTTAACCGTACCGGTTCCATTTCTTTGATCTTGTTATTACTGCTCCAACTTTGCTGGTGTCAAGAGAAAGGTGTAGTACTCCTAGTAGTAGAATATTGCATTGGTTACCCAGGTGGCCCGCTGCCACGGTCTCGGGAGTCTGCCCACCGCAGATTTGTGAAATCATGACGCCCATCGATCCACCATTTGCCGGAGTGACCCTCCGTTTTCGCCTATTTTTCCGGCGTGCGACCGGCCACTTATTACCGCTTGCAAAGCCCCATTTATGGTGGGCGATCCGTTTCCCACATTCTGAGAGCTAAATGTTTCTCCACAACAAGCAGCATGATATGATAGGCCGCGAAATGAAGAAGGCTCGTCATGTGCATCGACCGGAAAACAGTGGAGCACCGACCGCGACAGTTGGTTGCCTACAGTCGGGAGCACAGGAACGGTGTGGCCCTGTCATCAAGGGGCACTAACGATGTTGCACAGAGCAGGTGGTCCTCCTCGTATTAGTACGTTGCCGCCCCTGCCTGCCTCCTGCTGCTTGCACGCAATGTTGGATCGAATCGAACCAAGCACATGGATGTCCACAAACATGATTGCACCATGAGTAGTTGCTTCTCTCTAATTCTATACTTACGAGCACCTCGGATCCTTCTCCCGTCGTCCGTAAAATGAACGGAGAGCCACGTACGTACTATAAATAACCTGAAATTAAAATACGGGTGATGAACAAGTCACAGAACACGATGATCCGCGTGACCTGGGGAGCGCGGGGCGATGAATGCCGGATCACTTCACCGTTTCTTCGGTCTATTATGACTGTCGAGAGGCGACAGCGATGAATGCGGCGCAGTGCCATTTACGGCTGCTGCGACGGATCCGAGGTCCTCAGCGGCAAATCTTTTCTTCCCCGGATCACGGCTGCGCCGCCATCAATTCCTGCTCGCCCTCGGGCTCGGGGAGCTCAGCTGACCCGCGGCGGTGGCCAGCGTCACAGGCGACGGCGACCGAGCGAGCAGGGGAAGACTTTGGCGCGCGCCCCATTCATTGCGCTGCCTGTGCTATTACGGCCGATGCAAGCGACGCCACTAGGACCCCCACGACACGGCACGGCGAGTTATTAGTAGTACGATTAATGCCTCAATCTTCCGCGGGCTCGTGATGAGAGATCATCAATCTCTTTTGCTTTTGGGGACCAAGGATCCGGTAATGAATTGGGGTGATGCCAGAGGTCGTGGTCCAACAGCGGATCAACTGTGCGGGGGCTTGATTGATGGTAACGTGGCTTACCACCAGCTTCTCATCAAACGGGATGTTCGTACACTTTGAACTAGTAGTACTAGTACTATATGAGTGTTGCGAATTGCGATATCTGTGTTGTAATCCCAACATGTTTCCTACCAGTAGGGGCAACGCGCAGGTAGAGTAGTAGACGACAGGCGAGGACTAATTTTTCTTTTTGTTCGCAAATGGAGAAATGAAAATCACACTCCCAGCATGTTGTTGACCATCTAGATTGATTACCCCAAGTCAAAGTTTATAAAAGTAGTAGTTGCAGCGAACTACCGCGTCAAAGTTTAGAGTAACTGTGGTGAACTCTCAGTCAAACTGCAGACCTTTACAAGGAGCCAATCATCGTCCTACCACTACCACCGATTAGTTATACTACCACTACCAGTTTCACCCTTTCAAATCTTGAGATACACTACATCCTTCCAAGAACATGCAGCGGCATTGCCGTCAGAGTACTGTACAAGTCTGAAACAGACGAATTTTTTCGAATCACGTGTAACAGAGGAATTCTACATCCTTCTTCCGAATTTTTCCAGGCCACTTGTTTGTACTGTGCGGTGGCTTTGTTCTCGCACCAATAATTTGCCCCCCGCAAACGTGCTGATATGGCCGACCCCTACCGAGCGGGGAAAGAACGCTCGACGAAACGACATCGAATGGCACTGATCATCACTCAGCTCACGAGGAGGCAGATGATACCAGTACAAGCTGTTGCGAAAGCGGCAGGCCGGGCAGCACGAGGGCCCAGCCGCCTCATCGTCCCGTCTCCCTCCTGGCCTCGCCCCTCTGGCCGGCCGGAGCCGGAGCGGGAGGCAGTGCTGCTGATTGGGAAGTTGCGTCGTGTCTCCTTGCCGCGCTCTGAGATGTTCTCTGATGACCTGCTCCTGCTCGCCACCTCCTTCTGTTCTGTTCTCTTCTGCCCCTGCCCCGTCCCCCCACTCGACGTTGCCCCCCCATCTGCTGGTGCTTGGCTTCTTACTCTGCTGCGCTGTTGGGATGTGCGAGTGGTGGGGTTAGCGCAACAAGAGTGAGTGTGTTGGCTGATGTCGTGTCACTTTCCACTGCGCCGTTGATCCATTAGGCGTTTTGGGTGACGAAATTATATCATACTACATAGAGATGATTCATGATTGCAAAATTAGGCCTCATGCACCGTCCATTTCGTCATAAACCTGCTGGTTGAGGATAAATGCTGACTGCTATGACATGCATGCTTCAATAGCTACCGCGTACTAACAATGGATCAAAAATGAACTTTGCAGTAGATTTCGTCAACAGGTATTTTTTTTTTCTCAAAAGTCTGAACTTTCTAGTCCACCTCGACCACATGGCACGGAATAAACTAACGAAGACCAGACATGCTATGGGGAAGTACACGCACTTCTTACCTTGGTTTTCTTCAATCGGTTACGTAGCTCAAATCAGTCCACTTATTATATTATTGCATATTCCTTCACGAAGGATGAAAGCAGACAGCAATTTTTTTAGACCCAACAGAGACAGAATTCTTTAACGACGACCAGCCGTGCAAATCCTGATCATTTGGTTGATCTGCCTGCAAGTAAACAATTAGGGAGGTACGGAATAGTTTAAGACCACAAAGACGGCGTGCAGCCTTGCAATCAAGTCTCAATGCATAGACAACATGATCTACTCGTTGTACATATGACGACACGCCTGACTCGTTGGTCCGATTGGACCTTTTTTGGAGCAACTCGCTGCCAAACTAGAGTAATTAAAGCAAGTGAAAGATTGAAATGGACATGACGGTATCGTTTGCACAATTGCACGAGATTTTAGGAGTGGAAGATATAGTAAGAAAGAAAAAATAGGTCAACTTTGATGAGGAAGAGAGAAGTTCATATTTCAATCGGTAATAATGCTATTCGATTGAAAAGTAGCATCCCCTTCAATGGATGGTTGTGTATATATTTTTTGTTCCTTTTGTTTATTTTGTTATTTACTTATTTATATGATTATATGTATTAATTAGTGTTATATATAGACTATAGAAAATTTTTGTAATTAAATTTAGATCCAAGTGTTAAAAGCGTTGATTGAAAGGAATCATATTTTTAATCGATTAAAAATTAGACGCTCCCTATTTCAATTCATTACCTCCTCTGGGTTTCTTCGACTGAAATTCCGACTAGTTCAAATGGTATTGCTTTCTGCGGCTCGAAATTAACAGAGAGCGACGACGCCAAGCAGTGCTAATCAATCAACGAGGTCATCCAGACAAATGATGCGTGCTAGTACTACGAACAATGCATGCAACCATCTACTCATTGACATGCACAAAAAAAATACTGACCATGCACGAAGTAAAAGGCCATTGCCCCCATACAGTCCATTAAATTAGAGGGACCGGCTGCATATCCAATGGATCAGCAGTACAATGGATGAACGAAAAAAAGGTGTTCAGAGATTCATGTGGCGCCGAGTAATGATGCCCACGCTTGAGATCCAAGCATTACCATTGGTGACCACCTACCTGATAGTGCAGTACTCACTTCTGGTTTAGCTCTAGTGATCTGATGAGTAGCAGACATGCATGCCTTGCCTACTCATTGGCCCCTAGCTATTGAAGATTGGAGAGGGTGTGCAGGCAAGCCATATACTATCAATTTGCCTCAAAATAGGGCGCAGAGTGTTCTGAGATTATTTGTGGTGGATAGGATACACCATTGGAGTTCAAAAGGGAAAATTCGGTGTTTTCTCGGCAGTCTTAGCACACTACTATGATTGGGGCCTCATTACTTTTCTTGGATGCCCTGAAGCCAAGGATGGACAGTTAGGATAACCACAATGTTGCAAAAAAAGTAATCCACAATTTCTAGGTGGAAATTCACTTGGAGTTTGAGATTCCCACATATAATTCATTTTGTTGCAAATTCCTATCCACCCAGTGAGTTTTATTGCAAAAACAACCCCAATATACACATATTTAATTTATTCAACATATTTTTGTTTATCTGAAGTAGCCAATGATGTTCATATAAAAAATGCAAAATTTTGAAAGTATAATTTTCATATTTTTTATAGAGAATATGTAGCAAAATATCAATTAAAGTTCAAAATGTGTGTTCACAAAGTTTTAAATTTGAATATATTTCTAGTGAAAATAAGAGAAATTACACACTAAAAATCTGTAACAACATTAAACTTATTTAACTTAGTTTACTATAAATTTATTATATCAATAAAACATATAAAATCAATTATACATGTGTCAATTGGGGTGGTTTTTACACCTAAACTCATTGGGTGGGTGGAAATTTGCAACAAAAATGTTTATGAGTGGGAATTTCAAAGTCGAAGTAACTTATAGGGTGGTTTATGCAATTATCCCATAAATAAATAATTCACACAAGTAGTCTATAAGTAGAATATTTGTCTCTAGAAATTAAAGGTCTTACCCTCTTTATAAGAAAAGTGTGTCAAATTTCTATGCAATAATAATTATGTGTCCATTTGCTGAGCTGGGTTCATTGTTGTTGTTGGCTGGAACATTTTCGCGCCTAGAATAGCATATACTCCTGGGCAGTAGCATGAAATTGTTGAAGATGTAGTGTTCTCTGAAGTTTATTTACCTGAGCACTTACGCAATGTGTGTTCAAGCTCTGGCGCATAACCATATGCACATAAAAAAGATATCACAATATTTTTCTTAGTAAATCACTCTGAATATAATGTTATTTGTTAAAGGCAACATGATGATTTAGTTCTACAGCTTAATTTTCTAAACATAAGTCAATCAGTCCTTTTCCACGAGCCAGTATTTTCGTTACTGCGACTAGCGAGGTGACATCTGCATCGACCTGGCGCGGAGGGCAAACCTTATCTATGGCGTTCCTAATTCCACCTAGAAACGGATTGACAGGATGGCGACAGTAACGCAAACCTGTTCTCCTTCTGGGAAGCAGGCAAAGTGGCCATGTGAATCAGGTCAATGTCAATTCGGTGCAATGCCAGTGCCCTCTCGGCGAGGCAACGACTCTTCCGCTCTACCCAACTTCAACTGCATCCGTGAGCTTCCGCACGGCGTAGGCGATTCGCTCGTTGACTCGTTGCAGTCGTTGTTGGACTTCCACTAATCCAACGCGGGAAAATGCTAATCCAACGCGGGAAAATGCCAGTGCAGACTGATAGAGAATGCTATGTGTTTTTAATGTCTTGTCCTCCTGATCCTTAGCTTGTGGCTGTGGAACAATACTGCTGTACGCTGGAGGCTTGTAGTAGCACCACCCGTATGGCTAACACAAAATCAAAATATTTTACCATCATCTTCATCCATATGTTCCCATGGACCAAATAACTTCTGATAGCTCTCACTGCCAAACACAAAAGAAAGATTTGATAAAAAGAAGTTATGCTTGACTGAATTCCCAGCAGCTAGGAAATGTTCATGCATCTCTTATATCCAACAGCAAAACAAAAACTGAATGGTGCTGTTCTAATAGGTTATGTAAATTTTATGCTTTATTTATGCTTTTCTATCTATCTTCATAAATGACAGCGCTCGTGCCTCGTTTCAAAAAAAAAAAAAAAAAAGAACAAATAGTTGCCGTAACAAGCACTTTACTGACAGAGAAGGATCTATACATATATTGCAGTATTCCGTAAAGATCGTCAGAAAACAGGAACGGTGGTCCAATAACGGACAATAGAAGTTGATGCCAATAAAACTCCCGTCAATATCAACAAGAGGCTCTCCGGTCTCAGCCTAAACAGGAAAATGGAGAGCTTATCAGTTGAAAGTAGATAAGATTGCAACCGATAAAAATCAGACATATTTTGATGCAAGTGTATAATTCACATAAAAGCCCAAAGACGATAGCAATGATGCTACCTTAGTGATTTTACATGCCGAGTAATCGAGATTTGACAATGGTGCTCCTGTTCTGTCAGCTCAAACTCCTTTTGAAGCCATCAATATGCCTGATTCATAGCTACGTTCCACAGCGACAAACGTAGAAGATAGATCTATTCACTTGTGTTCAAGATTTGCAGGACGAACAGCACGGAAATTCTCAGACGCTGACACGAGCAACGTTGTATTGTAAACTATAATGCTGCAACGGCCCTTCACAGCATTGTTTGTTTGGAAGAAACAACTCGATCTGAAAATAACACCTTGTTGACTTAAGCAACATCTTAAAAACATGTATACGGATATAGTTAACAGCACCAACCCTCAATCCCTCAACAATCTTTCCACCACGATGACATCTAAGCAAGGTTGCAGAAGTCC
This sequence comes from Eleusine coracana subsp. coracana, assembly GCA_032690845.1. Classification (NCBI taxonomy): domain Eukaryota; kingdom Viridiplantae; phylum Streptophyta; class Magnoliopsida; order Poales; family Poaceae; genus Eleusine; species Eleusine coracana. The sequence goes on along the minus strand of CM064427.1, from coordinate 49,481,073 downwards.
AACAATCGAATATTTATCACCGAAACTGACAAAAACAATCATGTGCGAGCTATAGTAGATATGATCAGAATAGATGGGCCGCTAGGCCTATTACTGTGGCTGCACGGATGACTTTGCTGAAGCTTCTAATGGGCCAAGATTTCTTTCGTATAAGAACTTCAGGAAGGATACTTTTTGCAATAAAAAGTCTGAAAGTCAACTTGCCATCCACCAGAATCGGTGAATAAGGGAAGAATTGGAATAATAAGAAAAATAAGAAATTAAGATAAAAAAATGTCTAAAACATTGGTTCCAGCACATTTACAGTCAGGTCACTGAAAAAGAAGTAATACCGCACTTGTAGGAAGCCAGTTAGGCTCTTATTCAGTTCCAGGAACGCCCCAAAAATTTGTAACTACATAATCATTCTCCAAGGCAGAAATCTGGTCCAGAAATGGTGCCACAAGAGTTCCGGCTCATGACAGGCCCATGACTTTCCCGGTGGTCGTGTCGATGTCAATCTCATAGAAGCAGGGCCTTGTAGGAAGGCCGGGCATTGTGCTCATGGTGCCGACGAGCGGATAAATGAACCCAGCTCCAATGCTGGCCCTCACATCTCTTATAGGAAGAACAAAGCCGGTTGGCGCACCCTTCATAGACGGGACATGTGAGAATGAATACTGAGTTTTTGCCATGCAGATGGGGAGGTTTGAGAAGCCTTGTTTGGTGTACATCTCGATCTGCTTCTCAGCCTGCAGGTAAAGTCAAAGAGGAGTCAGCAGTGTAGAGTACAAATTTCATCGTAAAAAAATGTACAACAAAAGCTTACAACTTCATGGACTCTGTATATAATTACAAGATGCAGAAAGCATGGGGGACAATCTAATACAATTTTTTTGATGGAAAATCTAATACAAAATTGTTAGCTTCCTTCTGGTCAGTGTCTTTCTCAGCCTCTCAGGTGATCATCAACATAATATCAAAGACAGATGTATTTGCTAATTTTTAAGTCTTGTTTCTTTTATCTTTCTACAAATGAAATAAGGCAAGATGAAAAAAGGAAAAGAAAACCGAACACACAGAAGATTGTTCGGTTAATTAAGTACCTGTTCAGAGTATTCAACGCCACTAGCACCATAGAATCTGGCTATTGACTCTATCTTCTCCTTTATGCTAGATTCCAATGGATACAAAAATTTCAGAGGCTCCGTCTGGCTTTCGCATGCTCGTTGAACTGCCATACCAAGGTCAACCTGAAAAGACATTAAAATGTCATTATAGAATCAGACAACTAGGCTGCTTCTTATTTTTCTAACATTCATACTGTTCTTCTATTGAACAAATAAGTAAGGGTTCCAGTGAGAAATAGTTTTCTAGTCAACAATGGAAATGTGAACTAGGAGTAACTGTGTAACAAATTTTCTATCGTACAGCAGCTTCTCTGGTAGCACTACAGTAAGTTAACTTGATCTTTGTGTTGACATTATAGTAACATTCTCGGCAAACAATCAGTAGTAAAGTTATGATCATATTTTAGGTTGAAATCATATTGAATGATTGAATTGCTATAGAAGGCCTATAGCAGGACTACAGAAAGTATTTCAAGTACAAACAGGTGCCAGCTATCTGTATCTCAAATGATTAATAAGTTATGATAGAGAACTAACCGCTCCTTTACCACCATGTGCATGGTGTGTGCAGACGACAGCATCAAAGGCACCAGCAGCCAAAGACGCATCTCGCACAGCATCCATTTCTGCTTCAGTGTCCGTTGCAAATTTATTGATTGCAACTACAACATTAACTCCATAACTCCGTGTGTTTGATATGTGTTTAGCAAGATTGACACATCCAGCTTGAACAAGGGCCACATTCTCACTCACGTATGCATGATCTAGAGGCTTTCCAGCCACAACCTCTGGGCCTCCTCCATGCATTTTAAGAGCTCTAATTGTGGCAACGATAATAGCACACTGTGGCATCAATTCACTATACCTACACTTTATATCCATGAATTTCTCGGTTCCAATGTCAGCGCCAAAACCTGCCTCAGTAACTACAAAGCCTCCCTTCCCAACCAACTTCAAAGCAATCTTATCAGCAACTATGGAAGAGTTTCCATGAGCAATGTTAGCAAATGGTCCAGCATGAACTAAAACTGGTGTGCCTTCAAGAGTTTGCATGAGAGTGGGATGAATAGCATCTTTCATAAGGACAGTCAAGGCACCTCCAACACCAAGATCATCAGCAGTAATCGGCTCACCTGACTTGCTGTTCCCTATCACCATTCTTCCAAGTCTTTCTCTCATGTCGGCAAGGGAAGTTGTAAGAGCTAATACAGCCATTATCTCACTAGCCACAGATATATCAAAGCCTGTTTCTCTCACCATACCTTTTTCATCGGGGCCTTGTCCTATTGTGATTTTCCTCAGGAAACGATCATTGACATCCATCACCCTTCTCCATGTTATGGACTCAGGGTCAATATCGAGCCTTGCAAAATGCCTAACTTCATCTGGTGTAAGCTCATTTGGGTCTGTCTTTGAAATGCCAAGCTTCACCAAACGTCTAAGCATTACATCAGCAAAGCGCCTCTTGCCTTCTTTATTTGCCGGGCACAATCTATTGAACAGAGCTTTGTCTGACTGAGAAGCTTCATGGAAGATCCTAGTATCAATAGCAGCAGCCAGAAGATTGTTTGCAGCTGTAATTGCATGGATATCGCCTGTCATATGAAGATTAAACTCGTCCATGGGAATAACTTGGCTGTAGCCACCTCCAGCTGCACCTCCTTTGATTCCAAAGGTAGGCCCCTGTGATGGTTGACGTACGCAAGTGACAACCTACAGTAATAGTAACACATCAATTTATGAGCTGATTTCTGTTTGTTCTTGAATGCATAGTTAGAGTTAATTAATTAAAAAAGTTTCAGAACCACATATAGTTAACCTGTGAAAATCAAAATGATACTGTATATAGCAACATAAAGAAAGGTGGTGCAGCCTATCATGTGCACTAAATGTAAATAATGGAACCAAGCGCACAGACAGTATTGTACTATATGCTTATTAGAAACAATAGCCAGTACAGAGAAAATTTATTTTTAAAGGCATCGATAACTGGAAGGCACATGGTATGCAGAGTAGTTTCGGAAAGACAATTCCTGAGCAAATATATACGCACACAAAGGTGTTGTTCAACTACTAATACAGTCTACATGAATTGGAACAACATATTTCACAAATATTTTCTCCAAGAATAAAACAGATCTTGTCTCCTGAAGAACTTCTACTGATCTTTATATAATTTACTGTATTTTACCCAAGATAAATGACACAGAAACTAAATCTCATACGCACTACTGCTCATAGGGATCAATAACTGAACTACTCTTGGGTGCCATACAAAGAAAATATCAGCTAGCAACCTAGCACAACCAATGTAAATGCGCCACTATTCATTACCCGAGTGGCAGCAGATTGCATTCTACAATTCAGTCCAAGGCACCAAACAGTTTCAAATTACGAGACCGGCGATGGTTCCAAACAGCTCTCCAGTTTGTAGCATCACACCGTAAGGCTGAATTCAACAACAGAGAGCAGCACCAGGATTGCAAATCAGCAGTCACAAATGTGCTCCTAGGGGAAAAACCAACCCTCCCCAGATCCTATCGTCGGTGATCGATTATTGAACAAATAAATGTCACGGTAAAATCTCACCTTTTTATCAAGGAACGCCCCCAGAGCCTGGCACAGCCCGACGGTGGTTGTCGACTTGCCCTCCCCGAGCGGCGTCGGCGTGATGCCGCCCACCACAACGTAGTACCCGTCCTGCTGCTCCTTGAGCTCATCAAGAACCGACAGCAAAACCTGCAACCAGCACGCGACAGCCGCTCAAGATCCGATCAAACAGCATCAGGGAGGTAGCGGCACCCAGGAATCCGGGATCAATCAAGAACGCACCTTGGCCTTGTACTTGCCGTAGAGGTCGCAGTGCTCGGGGCGGAGGCCGAGCTCGGCGGCGATGTCGGCGATCGGGAGCGGCTCGACGGAGTTGGCGATATCGATGTCCGCCGGCACCGGCGAGGTCACGTTCAGCCTCCGGATTGTCGGGCTCGGCATCTCCGGCAGCAAGAGCGGCGGCGGTAGCAGCGGCGATGGCGCGACGACGGCGCTGGATCTCGCGACAACCCGATCGCGGTCGCGGCCGGGTCCGGGCTGGGCGGTCTGCTGCAGCGAGTGGTGGTGGTTGTGGTGGTCGTGTGCGGAGGCTCGTGGAGACGATACGATTGGACGGAAAGGCCTCTGGCTCGCGTAATTGTTTATCGCGCTCGCGCCCAGCCTCCTCGCCGCCCTCGCGTCAGGATGACGGCGGCAAAAGATAATGGAGGATAAAGATTTGGGATAATTGGTTGGTGGGGCAGGCAGATCCATGTCACAGTTCCCCCAATAATGGAGGTGCGCAAACCCAAAATTCCTCGACCTTTTACTGCAAAGCAATTTGGGCTCAGATAAATATCGCACGATTACAAAATACAGCTCGGATGGAGAAACTTTTGCGTCCAAATCCCTGTTCTTGAACTATACACTGATGAAACGCATTGAGGTTTTGAGATTGGTAGGCGAGTGGATAGGGGTTTTGGCCTCGGTCTGGTGCTCTTTATCGCGAGACGGATGGATGGAAGACGGGTTGCAATCCAGATAAGGATTCTTGCGGAGCTGTGGATGTGATGAACTGATGCTGCTGCAAATCGTGAGGTTTTGGAGGAGCCAGAGCCAGGTCTCTGCGGTTTTGTAGATGACCTTGCTTGGGTTTCTCGTGCCATCTCATGAGCATTGTGTGTGAAATTCAGTCGACGACGCCAGTGGGTTAACAAACTTCTCTTTTTGCCGAGGAAAAGAAACGTTTCCCCACAATAGGGAACCCTTCTTGTTATTGTTATTATCTTTGTATTTAGTTGAACAGTGCATTAGGGGCGTGGAATCGAGCGCATTGTTCATGTGATTGTGAGCTGTAGCCACATCCCATCGCTCTTTTCTGAGGCAACTGCGATGAGCAACGTAAACAATGAGACAATTTGATGACTAAGCACGGATTGCAAGAGTGTTTCAGTTGGATTCTGACTGTTTGTGAGAGTGATTCCCCTTGCTTCTGAACTGCAGATAAGAAATTCTGACATGGGGGAAACGTCGTCTCTACTTTTCGAGATAAGGATGCAATGCAGCCGTATTTTATTTGGCACACACTTGCGCTGATACTAGGTGAGTGATGATTGGCCAAGCGTCAACGTCGCCGTCCAATTCGGGCGATCCGGATCTGGCATATGGTCCCTCTCTTGGGTGCCATAGAGGCTACGATAAAATAGGAGACACTGAATTAGACCTGTTCAAATAGGCGTCCGGTCCTGGTCTTAAAAGGCTCTGACATATTTAATTAAGGGTCAGCATGGTCCACGACTAATTTTGTGCTATGCCATGCCGGCTTTGGGGTCTAGCCGACGGCCTTTAGCACGGCACATAGAGACTTAATTGTGTTGGATCAGCCTTCTCGGCCCACTCAGTCTATTAGGCACTATAAGCCTTATTAGGTCCTTAGGCCTACTCCGACACAAAAATTCTTTATACACTAGTTTTCCTAGAATTTAATATGAATCAGTTTGAAAAAAAAACCAGATAGATTCAAACAACCAGCTCAATAAATAAACAAGAAAACAGAAAGGGTATTGACCAAAGAAAACATAAATTAGATTGAAGAGTTGGCTGCCTTGTTAAAAACCCTCGCCCTTGAAGGGGAAAAAGAGTATAGCCAACTCAAGTGTCAATGTGCCATATTACAAGTTCACAACACCAAAAGAACAAATTATAAATTCATAGCCAACTCCAAGTGTAAATATACCAGCAGTAAATAATATCTAGATCTAAGTCCCAGCAACAACAGGAGCAGCACCTGCTACACCAGCATCAGCAGGGGCAGGAACAACATCATCCAAGTACAGATTTGCAAACATCTTCTCAAACTCTATATGATGCTTCTCCACGCTGTGCTGCTCTCGATCTTCACCCATGTGCCAGTCCTTCAAGCAAGTAAACATCTTCACCATTTTACTAGTCAAGCTTCGACGTCTTTTCTTAAGCAACCTGCCAAAAAGACTAAACACAGACTCCGAACTGATTGTTGAAATAGGAATAATCATAAGATCTTTAGCTAGGATAGACAGTACAAGATATATTTGCTTATGCACATTCCACCAATTAAATACATCAAGATCATTGTGCACAAAAATTGTATCACTGTCAAGGTACATGGATAATTCAGATACTTGTGGTATTGTTGAACCATGCAATTGAGAAGAATAAGAAGAATCTGAAGTCTCAGAAGCTGCAAAGATCTTACTCCATGATATTCTTGTCTTACCTGAACTTACCGGTGAAGCTGGCCTTTGCAGTCGAACAGCACCAAACCTGTTCTCATACTTGGTAAAAAAATTAGTTAACTCAGTACGAACAGTGTCGAAATAGGTTGAATAGTCAACACCAATTAGCTTACCAAGAAGATACAAAGCATTAGTAAGACCTTTCAACTTGCCTATAGGATCCAAAACAAAAGCAAAAGAATATAACAGAGGAATGTCCCTCCAGTACTTCAAGTACTTAGTTTTCATTGGGACAATAATATTTCTTAGCAACCTGTCATTCTCATACTCATTCAAGTGACTAGCCATTTCAAGTAGCTAATACAAAATAAGATTGGAAGTAGGGTAGTAAACACCAGAAAGAGTACAAGTAGTTTCATAAAATCTATCAAGAAAATCAGTCACTTTGTCAGCAACATACCAATCCTTAGGAGTGAGCAAAGTTTGATTGTGAACCTGCTGGTACTGAGAATTGATAAAAACAGAGAATGTGCTTTGATGTGAAAGGAGATGTTTCAACATCAAGAAAATTGAGTTCCACCTCACATCCATATCTAAGCAAAATTTTCTTGGTCGAATACCCAAAGCAATGCAATAACCCTTATATGCAGCAATACGTTGGTTAGAAGAGTTCAAAAAAGAAATTGCAAGTCTGAAATTCTCAACAATAGGCTTCAATCTTTTCAAACCTGACTTGACAATAAGATTGATGATATGACAAGCACATCTCTGATGCAAACAAAGAGAACCAACATAACCATCCAACTTAGGAGTTAAAATAGACATAGCATTGCCATTAGTACATGCATTGTCAAAAGTAATAGCAAAAACTTTATCAGTTAGACCATACTCAAAAATAACATATTCAATTCGCTCAGCAATGTTAACACCAGAATGAGAAACATTGATCAGTCTCATAGCAAGCACGCTTTTCTCTAGAACAAAATCAGAATTAACAAAATGAGCAACCATACTAAGGTAATCTTCCTTTGCCTTGCCAGACCAAATGTCAGAAGTAATAGCGATAGAGGAAATAGAATCATGCAAGTACTCCATAAGCTTAGCACGATGTTCAGTGTAAATCTTTTTAAAGTTCCTAGATGTTGTTTGGCGTGAAATAATATCAAATCGAGGATTATGGACAACTTGAATGTAATGTTTAAAAGCCTCAGTACTACCAAAACCAAGTGGAAGATCCAAAATAACAATTAATCTACAAACTTCATTACGAGCAACTTGTACAGAATACTCCGAGTGACGCACTGTGCCATTAGAGTTATAGCGAAGCAAGGTTTGAGTTTTATGCGCGTGTTCAACTTTAGCCAAGTAAGTTGTGCGGTGCCGTAGCAAGTGACCAGTGCCACGACCAGATTGAGCAGTTAATTCAGCTTTGCAATGGTTACATACTCCAGCATACGTCTCGGAACAAGGGGGTGAAATCCTTCCACGTCTCCGATGTACTCTTCCTGCCTCTCTTGCGCGAAGAAGTGCTCGCGGTACTCGCTGTTGCTGGCGTGTTGGGGCTGGAGTCGACCACCGGCGGGCTGTAGTCGATGTCGATCACCGGCGGTGTCAAAGAAGAAGGATCAGTGCCTGTACGAGGAGGCGGAGGAGGCATGTCAGATGGAGAAGCCGAAGCCGCGCCGTTCGACGGAGAAGCCGTAGCCGTTCCCGTCATCGGAGAAGCTGTAGCCGTTCCCGTCGCCGGAGTCGTGGCCCTTCTCCTCGCTGAAGTACCCGTCGACGGTGTGGTAGCCGGCCTCGCCGCGAACAGAAGGCTTCGCGCGGTCCGCAGCGCCTTCGCCGACGGCTTCGGTGGCGGCATTGTGGCCGGGAGTGGCAGGATCTGACTCAGATCTAGCCGGATCGGGGAGTTAGGGTTAGCAGGAGCTAAGATTTACGCGTTGCACGGTGGCAGGAATGGAAGAGGAGGACAAGCGCTATCGTACGCGACCGGAGCTGGCCGATTCCGGCGCGGATCTACGCGGAGGCGGTGAGAAGCGGCGAGCTGCGAGCGGGCGAGCTGCGAGCGGGCGAGCGAGTGCGGCGCCACGGCGCCGAGGGGAAAAATGGGAGCGGATTAGGGTTCGAGTCGAACGCCGCTTCTTTTATTTGCTACCGGCGGTCGACTTGGGCCAGGCCGAGTATATTGGGCCGTTTTTAGTGGATCGTGCCATCGCCTAGTCTTATAAGGCTTCGTGGGCCTAGCTATTAAACGTGCCGTGCTGGGCTGGCCTTCGGGCTAGCTTCTCGACCTAGGCACGGCACGGAGCACAGGGCCGTGCTGGCACGGGCCCTAATTCCAATGGACCGTGCCGGGCTTATGCTGGGCTTTTTTTATAAGACTTCATGCCGGTCCATCAGGCCCAGCCCGTTTGGACACCTTTACACTGGATGATGGGTCGAGTCATCTTGGATCTTACCACATCGGAATAACAGAGAATGTGAACACCGGAATCTGACATGCCTCAGTTTATCTCGTACTTAGAAAATACCCATCGGACCGCTTTGAGGCAAACCTCACCCCAGATAGATGGGCCATGTGAAATGGGGCCTCAAAGAAAAGTACATGGGCCTAACCCAATTATCAGCACATAACAGCCCACTTGGTATTTGCGGCATCATCATTTTTTTTTTCATTGCACCCAAATCTCTTCTAAAAATAACAGGCGATTTTTTTTTTTTTGCTCGACGGGGAATGCACGCTGAATTCAGTAAAAATAAATATAATATAAACCATAATAAGGATTCATATGCACAAATCGAAGTTCCACAAAATCTGAATATGAAGTCAAGTGACTTGTATACAACCCAAACAAACCCATGAGTTGATCAAAAGAATGAAAGAATGGTAACAGTAGCTTTTTAACTAATGGCACAAGCTGCAATTAAGCTAAGTCCGAAATACGGTCAGTCCTCTTTGGGATGGGCGAGCACGAGAGACGACGAGCGCGTGGTCGTCGCGGCGACGGGCGAGGGCTCCCCGCCGGGCGGCAGGTCGGAGAGCAGCGCGAGCATGCGGCGCGCGCTGAGTGACCTCGCCGGGCGGAGGCCGAGGCTCTTGGTCCGGGAGAACACGGTGGAGGACTGCGCCAGGATGAGGTACACCAGCGCCTGCACCAGCACGAACACGCCCACCTTCATCAGCGCCGCCGGCAGCTCCGCCTCCATGAATGGCACCAACGCCAGCACTTGACCCGACGACGACCACTCCTTTGCCTTGTGATGATCACGAGCTTGCAAGTTGCAACTAGATCTTCTTCTTCCGCAATCTGTGAGGCGAAGCAGTGGGAGCGAGCGCGGTTAAATAGAGAAGCCGGAGAGGTCCACGGCGACCGGGACGCCGGTTTGACCGTTGGCCGGGAGCCGGGCGTGCGGAGATGCTTCGTGTCGTCGCCAACTTGCCGTTGTTCGGTGCACCCAAAACTGTTAAAAAATGTGTGAATCCCACGAGTTGGAAGCAGGGTGTGTCTCCATCTGCTGGCGTCGCCGCGTGCGCAAAAATATTGTCCGGTTGCTGATCGCCGTCACGGATGGTGTCCGCTTAAGAATGATGGATCCTTCGTGCTGTGACGTGTACCGGTCAACGGAACAGTTTTAGAACCGGTCCTGCTGCTGGGTCGGATAAAGTTTAATTTAGACTGGAGAAAGGGTAAGATGGCGGTACATTCTCTTATGCCGGAAGCAGATCGCTGCATAGAGGTGAACAGAACAGAGCATATCGGTTTGAGCTCGTGCTGCGAACCGAAAGCGCCGTGGCAAACTTGTTGACAGTTGTGTTCTGCACGTGTGTTTCTACGAGGTCTAGATCATCTTACTACTTTTTTCCCCAAAGACTTTGAAGGTGGATTATTGTGCATCTAAGCGCCTAACAAATATACTCTTCCGTTCACTTCATTTCTAGGCACCTTTGCATCCAAGATCTAGGTTGCCCAATGCAGGCACGGCTTGGCTTGCTGAACTGATGTCTTTCTCTAGGATAGGGTTGACAGTTGCTAATCTATTCTACAGAAGCATCATATATTTGACGAATTTTGGAAGTCTTGTTTTCCCGGCTTGCCGCGTTCATTTAGATGAACTTTGCCACGAAGTCACAACTCACAGGTCTTCGGTAACGTCCACGATCACAAGGTCCAATTGTAAACCTATGGAACTGCAGGATATCACTGTGAAATTGAGTGAAATGCGACACATAGGGTGGTATGTTTTGTCCCAATGCAAATTGTAAAGTACAATTTAATAGGTTAAAACATTGCCTTCACCAAAAAAAGATAAGCGAATGTACATTTGAGACAAGCCCTAAATATCGCCCCATTTTCACTGACTTCACATACTGGTATAGCAATGCAAGCTTCTTTCAACTGTACCATTGACCAACTGAAAACTTAAACAACTGATCGGTGCAAAATATTTTTAAAATGTGAATCTTTGTTCACAGAAGCTTTTCAACTGAACAATAGTGTAAATGTCATGTTATCAAGAGTACTCCCTCTGTCCAAGAATATAAGCATTCCTAGAATCCTAATGCAAAATAAGGATAGGATGAAAAGACTATCATACCCCTATTTTTATCACATAAAAAGTTTCTCTCTCATCCAACCACAACTTATTTATTACGTTCACATTCCTCATTTATTGCATTCACACTCTACAAATGCTTATATTGTTGGACAAACCCAAATCTCTAGAAATGCTTATATTGTTGGACGGAGGAAGTAGTCCTTACAGTTGCCATGGAATCCTGACAAAGTTAAACTTAAACAACTGTCTTTAATGATCAGATAAAGCACAATCTTCAGGGAAAAAAAAAAGAGAAAAACACTATTGCAAACTGTATAGCACAAACTGGAAAGGAGTAATCTTCATGCAATCTATTTTCTTGAACCAAAAAAAAACAAAAAAACAAAATCAGAACCAAACGAATACATGAAATTTACATTTTTATATCCAAACAAAAAGTCAAACCAAAGTAAAAATACAGCAATTTTGTACACTAGAATGCATGGCTATAGCTTCGTGGCACTGGTTTAGGGTCAGCAGAAGAACAGCAACAGATTCAACATAGCTTCTGGCATTGGCAACTATAGGTAACAGGATGATATTCATACAACCTGCATCAAGAGGTGCAGGGCAGAAGAAAATGATGATGCCATTCAAGTGACCAAGTATCAATCAGTGGGGGAAGGTATAGAAAAGAACACCTATGAAGCCCCAACAAAAGGCTAAATCTAATTCCTAATTCTTCCACATCAAAAAACACATGTTCATTTGTTGGAGGAAACACGACTGTAATATTCAGTGAAGTCTAAGCGGAAGAGGAGGAATTTCAAATCAACATGTTGCTGCTTAGGCAACTGGGAAATGAATGCATCAAGGGAAGCCGTATAATCTTTTGCGATGCTTTCCAGATCTTCACCCATTTTTTGAAAAAGATCCCCAGCTAATTGGATCATGGCTTTTCTGCCACCATCAACCCACGAACCTGCTTCCTTAGATTTTGATTTACCTTTTCCCCTGCAGTAAAAAATGAAAAGAGAAGTAAATCAAACAATAAATATGAGAGAAGATCTCAAGTGAAAGACGGCATTGTCAAATTTTGCATAAGCTAACCTTAGCTGCAACTCATATATCCGTTCAAACCATCTATCAGCATGGCTTCGGAATTGTAAGATGATGTCAAATAGAGCAAAAAGGTTCCTTAGAATTCCTTGTGATCGTTCACCTAATAGTGACTTCTCCAGAATTGAAGTAAGATACTTGTCGTGCGCCATCAGGAGGTCATCTAAATCCTTTGCAGCATCCATCTCATCAGAGAAACGGGCCCATGAAACCTCCAGGACCTCAAACATGATGTAGTACTGAAAGTTGGTCACAAAGTGGTTCATTTCATTGAACAGAACTTGGCATTTACGGAGAACAGAAACAAACTGAGTTCTGATATTTGTTCCTTCCTTGTAAAATGGCGAAGAAACAATACAACTGGGCTTCATTGTCTTCCAAACTCCAGTCAGGGAGTGGTCAACACGCTTGAGCTTCCACAAGAAATTGAAAACCTTCAGGTACATCTTCATTACAGAAGCAGTGAACACTGTATCTAGGGGAACCCTAGCATCATACTCCAGAGAGAAGACATCCCAGCCATGATCACCATCTCCATGATCCATCATCTTTACCCTTATCCGGTCCAAGATGTCACGGTCATCATACTGCGCATCAGATGCTCTGATCGCGGTCTCAAGCAGGCCAGCCAAATGGAAGGAGCTAATACGATTTGCCGGCTCTGACAATTCAGGGCCCACAACATCCATAAGGTACTGTACAAAGTCACCCTGACCAAGAAGCAAGTACCTCTTGATAGCAAGACAATGGTCTTTGAATCTGTACCGCTTATGTATCACATCCATCAAATGCCGGTCGATCCTCTTTGCTGCCTCAACAACCAATGCCTCCAGCGCATCTATCTTCCCGTAGCCAAGCCCACCTCGAGAAGTTGTGGTGCCAACATGTGCCGCAGCCTCAGCAGCAGCATCAGCCCAGCCATTATCATCACAACAGACTCTAAGAAAGTTGATTGACTTTCCTGTTCTAAGAATCCTCTGTGCCAGCACAGGGGAAATGAAAGCCGGAAGCATGTCAGACTGAATGAGGTAACCCTCCCGCCACAAAGATTCTGCCTTCACTGGTTGCCCAACAATGAAGAATTCTGCAAATACATCCTCCAATTCCCCTTCTAATACCCAGCCTCGGACCATTTCAAATAGTGGTGAGCACACACGGCGCAGCAATCGACCCATAAACTCCTGATACATTGGATCACCATGCTGGGCATGCCCATGGATCGCACCAGCCATAGCACCACCCCTCAACCCCCGGCATCCATCCACCAAAACTGCCATTAGGCGCATTCTCACAGCAGGTTCAGCAAGCCACACAACGAGACGGCGCAGCGAGAGGTAATTACCAGAGACGACTGAATCAGATCCAGGTGCGGGGACCGGATTCAACGAGTGCGACTCAAGGACGGCCAGCAGCTTGTAGTAATCAGAGAGCTCATCCTGCAGAGCCGAGCAGAAGGCCTGAGCCACAGTGCCGACCTCAGTGGCAGCGTCTGATGGCGAGCGGCTTATATTTTCGGAAATGAATCCTCGCACCTTGCGGAACAGCCACCCGAGCTCACACAGCTTCCGGACGAGGGTGCGTGTGGATCGCGGCACGCGGACCCCGTCGGGGAGGTCGTACGCATCGCCGGCCTTGTCGTACCGCACATAGCGGCCGTCGATGCCCTGGCAAGCGTATAGCACGTCGCGCACGAGCGCGGCCTCCGACACCTCCATCTCTTCAAGCACCTGCTCCGTGTACTCCCGCAGCGCGATCTCGCAGATGTTGTCGGGATCCTTGGAGACCAGCACCACGCCGCCGGGCGGCGCCCCAGGCGCCCGCGAACCCGGCCTTCCCCCCGTGCCCGTCGTCGCCGCAGTGGTCCTCGGCGGTGCGGCGGTGGGGAGGTAAGGGAGGCATGAGGCCGCGGCGGCGGCGCTGCGGTTGGAGGAGAGCGAGTCGAGGAGGTAGAGGAGCGGCCAGAGGGAGGCCGGGCGGGAGCGGGCGGAGAGCTTGGAGTGGAGGTCGGCGAAGGCGAGCGCGTCGTCCGGACGGCCGGAGGCGGCGACGCGGCGCTTGATAGCCTCCGCGAGGGCGTGCTCGTCGGGGACGACGGCGGGTGCGAGGCGGCTGGAGAGGAGCCGGTGCGCGAACTTTAGAGCGCCAGCCTCATCCCGTGCCCCGCCGGCGCCGGCGGAGAGGAGGCGATGGACGAGCTCCTCGACGAGATCCCGGGTTTGGTGGTCGTCCATTGGTGCGGGATCCTGGGCTAGGGTTCCTGCAACTGTGCCGGGATTTGGGGATTTTGCCGGTGCGGTGTGGGGGAAATGTTGCTAGACCGGCTTGGCTCGATTGCATGCTCGGCTTGGTTTACGCTCCTGAGTCGTGAGTCGTGACACATTGGATCCTCTTGCTTTGCCTTCCTCGCTAGCCGATCCAAGCGTGGCTCGTTTTATCAGCTCGAGCCATGCTTTTTAGTTTTAGTTTTGGCCTTTGGGCGCGTCGAATCTATGGAATCTTTTCGAAAACAAGGCAGGATAGGTATGTCCCTGCATGTGGGTCCCATTGCACTGACGGTAGTTGGTGGCCCACTAGAGGTGGCGTGCAGTGGAAAAAGCAACGAGTGGGACAGCGTGTATTGGATGGACTATGGGTTTGATCTCAATCTAATTTGGGCCCATGAGCCCATGTGATAACTGATTTGGAAAAGCCACGGCCGAAAGACCCAATCGAGTGAGTGGCTCGGGGCTCGGACCTCGGGCGCTCGGCGTGCGCAGTCAGCCCTTGAGCACAAGACCCATCGGCCGCCGTCCTCAACGCGAACCTACCGACGGAGGACGACCAGGCCGCCGGCGAGCACCAGGTAATCCCCTGCTTTCTTCTCCACCCAATCTAGATTCTTCTATTAGCCCCTTCGGAACTCCCCCAGTATGCCCCGCCGCGACCTGCGCTGCAGGACCCCTTGTTCCGTCGAGTGCTTGCCTGCACGGTGCCGGCGCCGGCTCCTCCTACGAACACACCCGCGCACAGCGTGCCATAGCATCCAGCGCTAGCCAGCCTAGCCTGCCGCTACTGATCCGCCGCCTCCCTGGCTTAACTCAGCGCCCACACGGCACACGATGCCATTATCGTCTCGCGATCTAGACCTGCGAGAGCCACGACCACGCGCATCGGCTGGTCCGCCGTCGCCCAGGCTTCGGCACTCGCTTGGTAGCTGCTCCTTCAAGTGTGCGGCCGCTGAACCGAGACCTCGCCCCAGTGGCGCTGCCCGAAGGAGCTCGCCGCTGTAGCACAGCAGCAGCATCGCTGCCCCTTCTCGTTCTTCATTAAGCCTTCCAATGTTCTGCAGAAATGTCTGATTTCTGCCCTCTTGAAAGGGTGCACGTGCTACGTGCATGAACATCTAATTCTGAATTACTTTCAGCCAGATTCTAATCTGAACGAATAAATCATCAAAGTCGATGACTGTATCAATAGAACAGAGTGGCGTTTCTGCATTACAACTAATTCCATAGTGCTAAATTATTATACTCTTATCGATGTGTTATGACTGGGACGCTGAAAATGAAGCTATTTAGTTGTGCCTCAGTTGTTGCCAAGTGCCAAATCAAGAGTAGTTACCAAGTGACTCCCATTCGGAATTTATATGTTTCAGGTGTACATCTTATATATCGGTTGTATCTGATATTTCTGTTGTAATCAGCTGTTAATGTTCATTGCTTTGATGTGATGACTTCAGTTGTGACTTTATTTAGAATAGTATTGCTTCCAGATTTCGTTAGCCGGTCGAGGTTTGAGTGTTAAATTCATTTTACATTGCTCATGCTCAGATCAAATACTATCCTGAGATCCCAATTTCGTTTCATCTGTCAAGAAGCAGATCACTTGTTTTTATGCTGTACTCTGAATTTTCTTGTGAGATGATTATGTGACCTGAAATGCAATAAATTAGGGTCTGATGTGCTTCTTCCTGTAGCATTTCCCCTGCACCATGATTCTTGTACAATCCATCTTGTATGTGGTCTGTCCACCTTATATGGCCACAAAACTTTTGTAATTCTTTTTGGCTCAATGCAAACTCACCACCACTACTGCTAGTCCAAAGTATACACTAATGTTTATGATTTTACAATTGTTGGATTCTTGTTGTGCAGCAAGAATAATGGATCCGAAAGAGAACCCAGAGACAAGCAGCAGCCTGCCACCACCGCGGTTGGACTGCATAAAGTGCTTTGATGCGTTGTGGTTCTGCTACTCACCGTTCCACCAAATGCAGAGCTACTACCGGTATGGGGAATTTGATAACTGCTTTGGCAAGTGGGGTGATCTTGTCGACTGCCTCACTCTCAAGACAAAGCGAAAGGCTGAGGTGGAGGAGATCCTCGTTGCGCGGGAGAAGGTCAAGCCACACATCTGGACTTACCGGACAGTTGACGAAGCGTCGAAGCACTGGTGGTGGATGTACCGGCATATCGCGATGAGGTTCCCACCACCAGGTGGTGCATCACCTACTCCCAAATCTAATGATTCGTGAGGGTTGAGGAGACTAATGCGATCTTGTCACATCTGAGCATAAAATACATATGCAAGAGATGGAACCATGGAAGCATAAAACATTGATGAAGAATGAGAAATTGAATTGGTCCTTATTTCTGTTTAATTTGAAGCATGCAACTAAATAAGGCTGTTTTTGTGTTTTGTTTCCTGTTTGTAAACCGTAAGGATGTAATTCATATCATGTGAAATGCCTGCAGTATGTAAAAAGGGCATAGAGAAGAAAAAAAAAACATTGCTGAAGATTGCAGTATGTGTGCACTCAGTCTGTTTGTGCTGCGATTCAATTCCGAGGGTAAACTACTGATCTTGGTAAATTGAGAAAATTGTGTGAATTCATATTCAGAGTGAAAGGGAAAGACTGAATACATTCTTCATTTTCGTTTTAGTTTTGCTAGTGGCAATGTGGCAGTATGCTGGTCATGTTTGCAGCTGTATGATATCTGTACTTCTGGCTGTCAACTTGGGAAATCTGCAATTGATGCTACTAGATTACTTGTACAGTGGACAGGAGGGGTAAGCCAATCTGGTTTGTCAGAACAGTACTGCTTGTACAATGGACAACTTGCATCAATGGCAACACTAGCTACCTGAGCAAAGCCCAAACACTCTAAAGCACCCGAACGAAAGGTGATGCCCCGTCGCCGCCAATCTTGGAAGCAGGGGCATGAACGGTGTCAGTGAACCACATAGCGCAGCGGCGGCCTTGAGCCTCTCCTTGGGGGTACACGTGAGGAGCCTCTTCAGGACGTCGAACCCATCCCGTGCCGGGCACAGTAGCACGGTGGCGGGCGGGCGCGCCGCTCGCAGCCTCGCAGAACCTTGGTTTCCCATCAGCGGTGGCATGAATGTTTGCCACGTCCCCATGCCCGGCGAGACGAGAACGTCGAAGTCCACCATCCTGTCGATGTGGCACGCGTCTTCCTCCTTGAACTTGAACAGCGCCTCGCCGGAGAATAGCTCCGTCGTGACACAGCCGAGCGACCACGCGCCGTGCATCAACATTTCCGGAACCATGTTCCGAGTAATTTTCGGATTAGGAAATGGTGGTCATTGCCAGAGATACTTTTTTCATCTGTTCATTTTGTTGCGAATGTTTCTGTCTACAGGGAAATGCCTATTGTAATTCTACCAAACCAGTCATTTCACTAGCTTAATCAACTTAGCAACATCATTAATAGAGATAAGCATACATGCCATGAGCCATGTTTTACATATCAGTAGCTTGCTGCAAATCCCAATAGATGATAAAACATGAAAACCATCCTCTAATCAACTAATTTGACTAGGACCTGATCTAGAATGCCTAGTCAAACACGAACAACACAACACAAACTGCACTCATCGCCTGCGGGAGTCGGACTTGGTGCTGTTCGGTTTGGAAGTGCAAACACAAACAGTAACGAAATGAAAATACGATGCAATTGTAATTCGTAAATGATGTATATCAGAATAGAGACATTGTTTGGTTTTGTGTTGGTAACATAATCGGGACTATTTCATCTATGAAAAGCACTATACCATCTTCAGAGCGATGGACATTGCTGAGGCATTTTTCCGAGCTCAGCCTGCCCACTTTGAAGTTTGGGAACACTGTGCACCGGCGTCCATCCGCCGCCGTCATTCAAGGCTTCCAGAAATTACAATGATCGAGATTGCAATCAGATTGCAGGGTCATTGCCTTGAATAGAACTGAATGAGAGCAGATAATGAGGAGATAATGAGGAGCAGCTGCGGCGGCTTGGTGAGGAAGATACCTTACGCCTGAATGAGAGCAGTTCGTCGTGAGGCTGTGGCGGATTTGCTCGTGATTTGGGGAGGCGAGCAAATCTTTAACAAATCTTGAACCTTCATTAGAGATGTTTTGAATATGGTAAATGAATAGAAATGCAAATTTTGGGATAGAGGTAGTATATGAAATTACATGGAGGCAAATAAACATTGTATTACATGTCTAACAAAGATAAAGATAAAAACTCTTAGACAATTACATATACCCGCCTATGCGCACCATACTGTCCACGTAGTTAACAGCATGACAAGCCAATTCATTACCAAGATAAATCTTGTATCCTTTGTCCTTCGAGTGGTAAGTAAAATTATTTACTCTTTCGACAACCCTTTTAACGTCTCTAGTTCTGCGATCACTATTCTCCCGAAAAAGAAGCAAGTCATCCCGATCAAAAATGATTTTTGGGATTTTGACACCATGTCCAGGTAATGCCACAATAATATCTTCTGGTATTTGAATAGTGCAGTATTGAGTCCATATTTGCATCTCACTATAAATCCAAATCTCTACCACTTCATACTTCTCTGTGAAACAAGCACAACATAATCCACCCTCTAATTCAACAAAATAGATAGGCTCTGCTTTGCTGGGAGGATACGGGGTTAGACCAAACTTTTCTTCAACTAAATTGAACTGAATAAAAACCTTAGGATGCTTCAAAGGTGGCAGATTAATCCTCCAAAAAAGAGATCCTTGCATATAAGCGGGAGTAATACCAAGAATAGGATATGGAGGATCAATAGTTTGCCTCCAAACAGCTGTACCCAGTGTAAGCACCTCAAACTTGCACACAGTTTGGGCTGTCTCATTATCCATTTGATAGAAGAATCTTGCTGCTTTGTATTTATTATTGCATCGGTCAAAACCAAATCCAACTCTAGTTTTATTAAGGCTATTACTGCCCTTGGGAAGGGTAATAAACTCCCTAGTTGCTGGATTACAGGCAACTATTTCATGGTTCTGAGTGGAAACAAGAACCAGACCATCACAATGTAATGGGCTAGCCCAGCAAGCAATGCCCCTTGCAATGTTTTCGCTGTGAACAAGCTCAGCTTCACTACCACCATTGTAACGGAAGAAACCCATGCATACGGCGTCCATATCTTCACGTCCCCATTCCAAGTAAGCACGGGATACCACAAGAATTGATGATCGTACCTTAGAGAGCTCCAAGTGAGCACTAACGAAGTGCTGGCTCGATACCATGGCAAACCAGGCTTTGCAGACAGACTTGCATCGGATTACCGACTTGGTTGGGAGCCGTGACAGTACATCGAAAATGATATCATCCGGAAGAGCGGCGACCCCACGCATGTTCTTCCGTGGCTGAGGAGAGACCAGCATCACCAAACTCTTTAAAGCTACAAAAATATAACAAGATAATTCAGTG
This sequence comes from Eleusine coracana subsp. coracana, assembly GCA_032690845.1. Taxonomy (NCBI): domain Eukaryota; kingdom Viridiplantae; phylum Streptophyta; class Magnoliopsida; order Poales; family Poaceae; genus Eleusine; species Eleusine coracana. The sequence goes on along the minus strand of CM064427.1, from coordinate 49,461,348 downwards.
CATATATATACTGTGCAAAAAGGATTTCTATCAAGAACTGGACTCAAAATTCCGAATAAGTGTACAAGGCGAATAGAATCACGATTGTCTAATTTCTTTTATTTTGCCGGTCCGATTCCGATAGTCATGCATAGAAAACAGATTGGAAATTAGTATAAAGAAACAGATTAGAGTGACAAAGATTTAGATCTGACTGAACACAGCGAGTCGAGAAAGGATTCCTTACCGACAAAAGGAAAACCATCCAAAGTCCGGAATATGAAAATGCTACGACGGAGGGAAGCGGCGCTTCGTGCCGGACTGAAAAACAGCGGGGACGACGGTTCCGGCGGCGGCTACGCGCAGGGAAGGGCGCGGCAGAGGGAGGGGAGACGGCGGAGGTGACGCTTCGGGTACCGGCGTCGGGACGGCGGGAGAAGGAACGGCGAGCTCGCCCGATCCAGATCGGGAGCGTGAGGAAAAGGTGGGAGGCTGCGGGTCCTGCGTTGGATGGTTTTAGGGTTAAGAGGCGCTGGTTAAAAAGCAAGCGCGTGCGCGCGGGGAAAAAGCTTTTCGGCCCTGGAGCTGCTGGATCAGGCAAGGACGCAAGGTTTGCCTCGATATTTAACGAACCTGCCTGCGTCGAGCCCGGCCCTCCCGGGTGCCGAGTCGGTTTGTCCTTCAAAGTAGTACGTAGGCCTAAATTTGGAGGGACTCCTTTTTTTTTTTTGAGGTAAAATTTGGAGGGACTCCGAGTAATACGCGGCGAGTGATACGCGGAGAACGAGCACTCGGCCCGAGACGGTCCACGAGATCTTATCCAATTTTTTTTCTCTCGACATCATGTAGATTTACAAATTATCGATCTGGATTTACCTCGGTACTTACCTAGATCCCTAAGCCCCTGTTCGTTTTCAGCTAATTAAAACTGGACCAAGAACTATTCTGAGTCGGAAATAAGTGGTCCGGTCATTTTTATTCCGGACCTCAAGAGTTGCAGAATTAATCCGGGCCTTTAGCTATATAAAATAACTAAAATGGATCAATTTTATTCTGGACCTAATATTAACCAAATAATATATTTTTGATAGATGAGATTTCATTCTGGGTCATTTTATTCCGGTTGGATTGTTCCAGTCCAATCCGTTAGAATCGAACAAGCCCTAAGGCTTTATTTGGTTTGATAGAATTGAAATAGGATAAAGAATTATTCTGGGTAAAAAATTAGTGATCTGGTTGTCTTTACTCCGGATCTCAAGAGACAAAGATTCAATTTAACCCACAAAACCTACAAAATCAACAAACCGAACCAAATTTTATTTCCTGTCAATCTTTAAACAAATAACAATTTTATAATAGACAAGAACCAATGCAAAATGAGACCGAATTAATTCAACCGGAATAGGCCTCATTTCCACCGGTTTCGGTCAAACCGAACAAGGCCTAGGTAAATTCACTCCCTTTCCTCTGATTCAATTGGTTTGAATTGCTTCTAGCTGTGTGTAATACACCATCGGCTCCACTGATTCAATTGGTAATCATCATATAGAATTCTTAGTTTTGCCCGTCAAGGGTACTGTTTATATTTATTGTTTCTTTCCCGCGTTGGTCATCGTGGCCGTCCGTTCTCCATTGCGATCGCTCGCAGCCGTCCGCGCCGACCTTATGCTCTCCACAGCGCGGACGCGTCTGCTCTCCTCCCCGACCCAGCCCCGGCCTCCCCCGTCACACTCTCCCTGCGCCGCCGCGCGTGCTGCGCTCCCATGCCTTCCATCTCGCTGCCCTCCTCGCCTCTACGACGGGATGGCCTGCGCCACTCAACTTCCTCTCCTTCCTCTCGCAGATCGGCCGCCGTCGGCTTCGCAGCTCGGAGCAGCTTTCCTCTTCCCCCAAACCCTAGCCCAGCTCGAGCCCGGCTAGCTCAAGGCGTGAGGGACGGTCACAAGATTCAAGCTCATCTGATGGCGCGCAGCCCTGCTCGCCGGCCCCGTTGTTGATCTGTCGCCGGGCTTGATGGGATTGCCCTACCTATTCCCGTGAGAGGAATATTCCTATTCAGCTTGCTGTGTTTGAGAAAGGGGATCAGCAGGTTCAAAATATGGAGGTAGAAGAATCACCTGTTTGCTACTTTCTTACATGACATGTTAATTCCCTTCCAATTACATGTTCATCTCTGTGTAGTATTAGGAAACAGAGGGGAGCGATGAGGGAGTTCTTTATGTATCATCAAGGAAGCAGTTATCGATCTCAGTGGGTGATTGATGCTTCAATATCCTCGGATGGCTTCGTGCGAGTGGTATAAAAGGTCATCCTATCTCAGCTTTCAGATTTTATCATTGTTCTTTGTCTTTCCCCAGATTTATACTGTAATCATTGTTAGTACTTTGATATTTTTCTGCTGCATAGCATTCTTTGATAAAAATCATAAGTTAATAATTCGATCTTGAGATACTTCTATGTGCACCTCCCTATACTGAACTGCCCCTCTATTTCCGATTAGATCATTGTTCTTTGTCTTTCCCCAAATTTATACTGTAATCATTGTTAGTACTTTGATATTTTTCTGCTGCATAGCATCCTTTGATAAAAATCATAAGTTAATAATTCGATCTTGAGATACTTCTATGTGCACCTCCCTATACTGAACTGCCCCTCTATTTCCGATTAGTATTTCTGTTCTTTTGGCAGACCTCATAGGATATTTCAGAGGCATAACCAGAGCATTTTGTTAAGGATCTAAACTAAAGTTTTCCCTTTCGTTTTATAGCAGCTGATTATGCACGTTAATCACTACCTCATATTGTCATGTATGTGGTATGTTTCTTTAGATAATGATAGTTTATTGAAAAAATCATCTCGTTCCTATTTTGTCAGAATTACCTGTTACAAAGCCTGCCCTTTGCTCTCTTTAATTTGTTGTTATTGCCTCCAGGCTCCAGCTGTTGCTTTGCACAAGATTAACATCATGGTTCAATCTTCTAAGACATCATCGCCTAATGGGCATTGTAGGCATAGGCAGACTAAATCGTTATGATTGATCTTAGGTCAGTTGTTTGGTAAGCTACTGTTTATTTTGCTTTTGATTGTTAGCTTTGATTGAGTTATGCGCCTTGAACATTGAATTTTCTGTTGCTTTGACTTGCAGGGACTGCTCCTGCAGATGAATGTGGCAAATGGAGTGGAACCTTCTTGTGGAGATGATTTCTGTAGAGATATCAGGTTTAGTTCTATGCGTTATGTGTGGTGCTGTCTATCTACTCACTTTGATGGTGAGTCCTTTTGTCACAATGCTTGGTCCTTCTTCCTTAAATGCAGTTCCTAATATTAATACTACCCTAATTAAATTCTTAGCTTTAATCCAGTAAAGCGTGATACCTTGAGAATTAACTTTCAGTTTCCCATGTAACCTGCAGAGTCTGCTCCTATAGATGATTGTGTGTTAGATGGAGTGCCTACTACCTATGGCAATGATTTCTGTTGAGATTTCAAATCAGTTCTACGTGTTTTGTGCGTCAACGTCTCTCTTCTTTCTCTAATGGTTACCATGCATGACATTGTAGATCAGGCCACATACTTCAGACATTGCAGATCAGGCCACATACTTATGTCAACGAGCAATTCTTGCACCAACTAATGAGATAGCAGGTCAGATTAATTCTCAAATGATATCTCACCTGACAACTGAAGAAATGTCATATTATAGCTCTGATATGATCAATGATGATACTGCTAATCGTGCCACACTTGAGGCACTTTATCCAACAGAATTTCTTAACACAATACAGGTAAGTGGATTGCCAGACCATCAACTCAAGCTAAAAGTAGGAGTACCAATAATGCTGTTGCGTAATCTAAATCCATCAAAGGGCCTTTGCAATGGAACAAGGCTCATTGTAACTCAGCTAACTTGCAGTGTAATTGAAGGAGAAATTATAACAGGCAAAGCTAAAGAGAGCAAGGCATATATATCTAGAATAGTGACTACATCAGTTGACAAGAGATGGCCTTTTAAAATAAAGCGTCGTCAGTTCCCGGTTCGAGTTTCATATTCCATGACTATAAATAAAAGCCAAGGTCAAACACTTGATAGAGTTGGTGTTTATCTGCCAAGTCTAGTTTTCTCCCATGGTCAATTATATGTGGCATTCTCACGAGTGACGTCACCAGATGGTTTGCGTGTTTTGATTGAAAATAACTCTAATGAGTTCCTAATAGCACACATAATGTTGTCTACAGAGACATTTTTAGTGATCTATCCTAAAGGTACCATTTCCATCAAACAAACTCCCTTTTTTGCGGTCATGTTGCTTTGTATTTCCTTTTCTATCATGCTAACACTAAGAACTATAATAATAAGTATGTGTTTTCTTTGCTACAGACAATAACTAGAAAAAGGAAAGAAAACAACAGTTCCACCAGATCAAACCGTCAAGGTAGATTTATTATATATATTGCTGAATTTTGATCTTCATAGGCTTATCTTCATTGTGAAATAAAACTGAGTATGATGAATACAATCTATAAAATCAACAATATGATAAAAAAAAATCAAGATACAACTATATGAGTGCACTTGCCATATAGATGTCAACGACCTATACACTGCATACTAGGTAACTGGTGGAATTATGCATTGCCATTTAACTTGAGGAAGGAATTAAAAATGCATCCTATCTTAAGTTTCCAAATTTTTCATTGTTTTCCTTTGTTTGTGTCCATGTTAACTGTATCACCCTTCTTCAATACTTCTATGCTATCAGTGCGTTCTTCTATCTTTAGATACTTAGGCATCCTTCTTTAATTTATATGTTTGCAGATTTCCCTAAACTGTTTTGGTCCTATTTTGCAATTTTTGTTGTCTTGAATTGATCTTAGTTGCTCATAAATGCATGAAAGTGTTGTGGCCCATTCCGCAGATAAACTTAGAAACATATTGTATACTCTGTAGTATTTAAGTTAGGCCACATCAAAATTTTACGTGTGATTGTTGTGTCCACACCTAGAGAATTATTGGCATTTCTGTTGATTAGTGATTATATTTATGTTTATTAGGAATGTGTTACACTGCTAACGTTTTTAAATGGTATATAATAGGTCTCTTGAGATTAACCTTTTAACTTTTTCCATGCAGCTGTCAAAGTCAAGGTTCAAATAACCGAGATAACCGACCGGCTCGGTTTGGTGGAAAATCGGCCGGTTAACTGGGATAATTGACCGGGTAACTGATTTGCTACAGTAATAGGGTCGGTTATTAGCAGCTAACCGACCGGCCGAGGTGACTGGACCGGACCGGTTTTAAGGTTAAACGGGAAAACCGGCCGATTAACCGCAGTTATTTGAACCCTGGTCGAAGTATATAGATGCTGATTTGAATGCCTTTGAGGCAACTACCAACAATGTGAGCCTTTGAAATATTCCTTACGGACAGACAACGACTCCAAAACTCCAGACGTAATGTCTATGTTCTGAAGGGTTCAATACATTTTGCTATGCTGCAGATTATTCCATCATGCCTATAACTGTGTAATGTATTTTTCGTTGTGGATTGTATCATATGGATGTGTGTGCTTCCTAAGGCACATTGTTTCAATTTAGTTTCTAAGAACTACTACATCCACATGGATATCACTTGCAAACTCGATAAGATTGGAAGTAATAGTTCTTTTGCTTTTGAAAACACACTTTCTATTTCTTTGATGATTCAAGAATGTTTGAATGTGAACAATCGACATACCATATTAATGTCTAGGTGATACAAATTATTGATTTCCATGACTACTTTAAATAATTGCTTATAGTTTAATTTCATATCCTTCTAGCATGGCCATCTGTTATCAACAACGCCCGTGGCAACGTGCGGGGCCCTCTACTAGTGAATTGATGTTAGGCGCGGACGAGCGGTGTATCAACTGTTCTGTTGTCGACCTGTTTAAACTTCAATCAAACTTCACTTCTCCTGGTCGCACTCTATCAGTTGCGAGCAACTCTCTTTTTCTCCCTCCCACCTCTGCAGCAGCTCTCAATCGCAAGAACAAACAGCACGTACACGACCAATCGACATAACAAACGGGCTGGATGAGAAAGAATAAACAGCACGCACATACATGGCGAGGGCACTGCGTTGTCAGTCGACATAACGAACGCGCTGGATGAGAAAGGCCGTCATGTGGCCAACTCAGCCTGAAACAGGTTCGGGTCGATCCGCCGAACCGGACAAACCGCATCTAAAATTTTCATTCGATCCGGTTTGGCTCGACTCGCAATGCAAGTGGTTGCAATAGGCGCGCAACCCTTTTGTTCATGTGCTCAACGCTCCATGGCTAAGCGCCTCTCGTCGTTCTCCTTGCCCCCCATGACTTCCCGAGCAGTCACCGACGAGCAATAACCGGCCACCGCAGGCGTCGCCTGAAACCTTCGAGCAACAGATCGAATATGGACCACTCATCCTTCCGCCACTATGGACCTCTCGCCTTGCCATCCGCCATGGACCAAGCCCGCCATTGCCATGAGCTCTAAGCTTCTGTGTTCCATGCTCCGCCCACATGGTGAGTTGTTGTGCGTAGGTGGTTCGTCTTCGAGCAGGCGTACACTGTTCAGCTCGATACCATGGCGCAACATTGACCACTGCTGCTGCTGCTTTATAGATTTTATTTTTCCCCTTCTCAAACCCTACTTCAAATCCACATTTTTTTGATTTTTTTAGATAATGGAAAACAGCTTGTCCTGGCCTTCACCTCATGGAGGGTAGAGCCTCTCATTACACGATTACGACTGCAATACTTGCAGTATCCATGACACACCCATGAAGTAAATAGCAGAATAAAAATGGAGAACCAACAAAGTTTGAATGGTCATATTATTAGACAAAAATTCTATTGATAAATCTCCACCCATGATTGACGAATAATTGCATGACAAACGTCTCTAGCGATCGACATGGGTTCATCATCATGGTAGTGTTATCTTCGCACTTTTGTAGCTGCGTCCAATGACGGAGCCAATATGTTCCCCTGCAAAGTACCTTCATATAAGTTTTCAAGAGTGATTTATCAAAAACTGAGTCATTTCGGCTAAGCCATATAGACTAAATAATAGCGGAAGCACCAACAAGTAGGATGTTCTTAGTTTTAGCATCTACTCCTAGTAACCAATTATTAAACAAATGATTCACACTTGTGGGGTATTCATGTTAAAAGTGAAATGCACTGCTCTCTAAATGAACTTATCAAAAAAAAGGTGTTGTATTGTCTCTTCTCTGGAGCAAAACACACAAAGTTTACTACCATTCCAATTTCGCCCAGCTAGATTGTCTTTGGTTAGAACTATACCTTTTTTTATATATATCACATGAAGACCTTTATTTTTAACGGCAACTTCCAAATTGTCCTATTATTTCTCACATTTCCATTATTCATGAACGCTGCATACATAGATCTCACAGTGAAGATACCATTTTGTTGTAAGCCCCAACGAAAAGTATCGCTCAAGTTATTTATCCTGATGTGCACTATGCGCCTCACCAGATTATGTCAAAGGACTAGATTTTGATTCACTAAACCCCTTCTAAAAGAAATATTTAAGGGTATTGTGCCAAAAACACTTGCAACAGAGACATGTTTGCGCCTAGCAATGAAGTAGAGAGAGAGAGAGGGGTATTGTTGTTGGAGTGTAAAATCTCGCAGCCACTTGTCCTCCCAAAATCTTATGCTCTCTCCGTTATTCAGTTGGAAACGTCTTAGACTTAGGAACCGTTCCTTGACTTTCATTAAACCCGACCAAAACTGAGAGTCACCTGGTTTTTTTTGTGTGTGTTTGAGCAATGATGGTATTTCTTAAATATTTTCTCCTCAAAATATTCTGCCATAAGCCATCTTCATTAATCAGTTTTAAGAGCCACTTACTCAGTAGGCAGCTAGAAGAATCTGGAGCGATAATAGTCTATTTTCTCTAGAACTCCTTTGAGAACTTCAAAGAAAGACAACATAAACATAACAAGGCTAGTCAACACAGTGTTAATAAGCACCAACCGACCTCCTACTGAAAGGTGTTTTCCTTTCCAACTACCGAGTTTTTCTCGATGCGTTGTTCAATTTCTTTCCAGTCGGCATTGCTTAACTTTCTATAATGCATAGGGATACATAGGTATCTAAAGGGATAGTTACCGTGTTGGCATCCAAACAAATGAGAGTATTGGTCCTTCATCTGTTTGGCCTTGCCAAACCAAAATATTTCACTCTTATGAAAATTGGTTTTAAGTCCACACAATTGTTCAAAAGCACATAAAAGTAAATTTAAGTTTTTGGCTTTCTCAAAATCATGATCCATAAAAAGTATGGTGTCATCTGCATATTGTAAGATTGATAATCCATCGTCTAGCGAACGAGCCATCGGCTCAGTGGCAGCGCGGCCGAGTGCCAGCGCGCCCACTCGAGTTCGATCCCCAGGATCGACTCGTGGTGTCGCACCGCGGAAAAAAATCCCCTCGTCCTTTCCAGGCCAAAGCACATGGTAAAGACTCACGTCATAGCTCACACGGCCAGCTGAGTCCCTGTTATGGTTGGGGAGGGGATTCGAGGGTTTTCTCGGCCTGCATGAGAAGGCTTCTTCTCCTTAGCAAATGTCGTCGGGGTGGCTTCTTCCTTGGCAGGTCGAGTTTTTTTTTTGATAATCCATCGTCTACAAATGAGGCACCACCCCTGTGATTTGGCCATCCTCCTTTGCTCTATTAATTATTATGGCCAACATATCGACCACAATATTAAATAGGATGGGAGATAGGGGATCTCCCTGTCCAAGACCTTTTTTACTGAAAGTTATTGAAGATGCATCTAGGATCCCCTAGTGGGTTTTGGTGTACGATGACAAAAGATTAAAAGTGTGCTAACTTATTTATGAAGTATATGTGCAGATAATCAAAATTAGTTATTTACAATTTGTTGTTTACTCCCAAAAAGAAAAAAAAGGATATGAACTCAAAATCTCTTCAATAAGTAGTTCTTTTATTTTATTTTGAGTCATAGGTATACCGAACTATAAAGGGGGGTAAAACAAACTTGTTAAGAAGGGAATTGTGTGTGCTCAAGCCTTCAAATAGTTTTTGTGAGAAGTATAGCCAACAAGCCTTAAAACCAGTTCTTCTCTAAGCCAAACAGAGAGTGACGAAAGTTTCGTGGGCCCTCTCACGGAAGTTCCGTCAGCGTTGGGTTCGCTCTCCTTGCCTACCCGAGGGTGACGGAAGTTCCGGCACCTCCTGACGGAAGTTCCGTCAGTGTCAGGTTCCTACTTGCTGACTTCCCGAGAGTAACGGAAGTTCCGCCAGTCTCTAACGAAAGTTCCGTCATCAGAATTTCCGTGGCTCTCATGGAAGTTCTGTGAGCTCAATCCTTGTTAACTCGAGAGTGACGGAAGTTTCATCACCCATTCACGGAAGTTCCATCACAACATCTGGCTTCTCTCCCAGACGCGTGCAACGGTTAAGTTTGAATTGACGGAAGTTCCATGGGTAACCACGGAAGTTCCGTCAGACCCAGAAATTACTATAACGGCTAGTTTTTGAGCTCCCTCTATAAATAGAGTACCCCTTCCCTCATGGGAAGGGTTGGATTCCTTGCCATTTCACTCACTCTTCAGCTAGATCTCTCCTCTCTCACTCCTAGGCTTGTTCTTGAGATTCAAATCAAAGTGAGAGAGATCCAACCACAAAAACATTGAATCCATCCACTCAAAAAGTTGAGCACATCTTTCCCTCCCCATCAAGATTTGATTTGCTTGTTACTCTTGGAGACTTGGTCTCCTAGACGGCTAGGCATCGCCCTTGAGCTCCCAACTTTGTGTGCTAGTCTTTCATTCAAAGATTCTAGGCTTACATTGTATTACCTTCACTTCTACCAAGTTAGTGTTTCCTTCTCCTTGTTATCCGTGTTGTTCATTGTTTAGAGGAAGGTTAGTGAGAAGTTCTGTCAGTTGACAGAACTTCCGTAGCGATGGAAGTTCCGTCACCCCCGATGGAAGTTCCATCATTCCTGGTTATTTGATTATCCTTTATTGCTTTTTCAGGATTATTTTTAGATTGCCTATTTACCCTCCCCCCCCCCCCCTCTAGGCAACTTTCAATTGGTATCAGAGCCGAAATCTTCTATAAGACTTGAAAGCTTGAAGATTAAAAGATATCGAAGCCGGGAGAAGGTGACAAGCCTCAAGATATTACTTCAACAAGTAAGGGAAATGAGTTGCATGTATCCATCTCCTTCAACTATGCCGATATGGCAAATATCCATGGAAGTGAAAGTGTAAGATTACCTTACTTTGAAGGCAAGGATTTTAGTTGGTACAAGCATCGCATGAAGATGTACCTCATGTCAATTGGTCCATCAATTTGGGAAATTATGGAGAAATGATACACCTTGGAAGACAAGGACAATCCTACAACTATGGACCAACTCAACATACATCACAATGCTCAAGCGGTGTCGGCCATTCTCTCTTCCTTTAATCCTAAGGAATATTCAAGAGTTGCCGGAATTGAGAATGCCCGGAAAATATGGAAGAAGCTTATATGTGCCCATGAGGGAGTGGATGTTGTTAAGAAGTCAAGACTTCAAGTTCTCAAGAATCAATTCAACTTCTTTGTGATGAATAAGGGAGAAGAGCCTCAACAAACTCATGATAGGCTCATGGACATTGTAAATGAGAGAAGATCCTATGGGGACAACATCAAAGATGAGGAAGTCAACTATAAGCTCCTCATGGCTCTTAGGATGTGGAATTTCACACTTCACACCATCATTGAAGAGAAGGATGGTTTCGAGAGCTTCACAATGGATGAAGTCATTGAAAGAATAAATGCCCACAAGAGTCGTGATGACGAGGGCAAGAGAGTGAATGTGCTCATAGGGGATGAGAGCACAAGCAAGAAGGACTTGGCGCTCAAAGCCAAGAAGACTCATGATGATGAAGATGAAGATGAAGAGAATGATAATGAAGAAGAAGATGATGAAGAATTTGCCTTATTTGTCAAGAAATTTGGCAAATACATGATCAAGAATGGTTTCACCAAAGGAAGCTTTGACAAGGCAAAAGCTAGAAGAATAAATAGAAGATGCTATGAGTGTCATGAACAAAAACACATAATTGCCGATTGTCCAAGATTAAATGGCAAGGGCAAGAAAAATGAAAAGTACAACAATAAGACAAAGCTCTACAAGAAGCCATACAACAAGGGACATGCTCATATTGGCCAAGAATACATCTCCGATGATGATGATGAAGATGATGAAGGTGGTATTGCTAATATCACCATTGGTCTATCCCCGGTCAAGAAGTCACTCTTCAACAACCCACCGATGATGAAGATGATCCCTCTCGATGCTTCATGGCTAAGGAAAGCAAGGTAGCTCCTCACACCGATTTCAAGCCTTCTTATTGTAGTGATGAAGACGAGGATTTGGTCCCCTCTATGCATGAAATGGTGAAAATGCTAGATAAGCTACAAAGAGAATTGGACAATCAAGAAAGAATTGTTGATAGACAAAAAGATTTGCTTGATGAAGAAAGAAGTAAGAACCTTGAGCTCACCAAGAAACTTGAGCAAGAGAAGGAGAAGAACAAGGCTCTAACCAAGGACCTTACAAAGGTCAATGAGACAAGTGAATCAAGCACCTCAATAATCAAGAAGTATCAAGAAAGGTGCAACTCCTTGCAAGAGGAGAACAAGGCCTTAACAAAGGCCATTGAAGACCTCAAGACAAATCGCAATCATTGTTGAAGAAGCTTGAATCCTCACAAGCTTCAACAAGCAAGGGTTGTGGAGTGCCACAACATTGATGTTGATATGATTGTCAAGCAAGATGCAATCGTTGAGAAGCTAACCAACCAAGTCAATGAGCTCAAGAAGAAAGCTCAAGTAGAGACTATAACAAGAATAGTTGGTGAGCCAAGAGCCTCTCATGACAAGAGAGGATTGGGGTACAACAAGAAATAAAGATTGGTATAACAAAGTAGGATAAACATACCTAATATAAACATATCATATGCCCAACCGTGATCCAGTTTTAATTCATTGTATGTACATACGTCTATCCAGATCCTCCCCATAGAAGTAATCCTAGACTCACATCAAAGTCAGTGGAAACTCCATCGTTTGATGGAACATCATAATATCATTACAGGCAGAATCTGTGAAAGGATGGCTTGTGCATGCTTTCAATCTGTAATCCTGATGTTGCATTATTGGTTACATTATTACATTTGCTAAGTCAGACAAATATTATAATGTTGTCAGGGAGAAAATACATCAACAAACATGAATTTAGAGTAAAATGATCCCAACTTCATAGAATACAATGGCAAAATAATAAAATATACAGAGGAAAATGGCACCACATGCTACAATATCATATGCCAGGAACAAGAGTTATATTATGCAAAATCCACATTGAAAGCATTTTCTTGAGACATGCAAATGTAGAAGTAACATAGTTCGTAGATAAGAAATGTACATACTAACAGAAAGCAACTGGTATTTAGTAGATAACAACTTTATAGCCTTGGTAAGATAGATGACTACTGTCTACTGAACTGATGGTTTAGTGGAACTTCGGCTATCATGTAGCCTTGGTTGAGACAGATGATTCTTCTGTTCCATGAGCATCAGCTTTGGTGGAACTTGGCCCACTAACAACACTGTTCTGAGATGTGGCTGGCACACAGGATGTGTGAGTCCCTTGGGCCAAGTTGCTTGGTATAAAGATATCATCTTCCTCATACAAAAGAGGGTCATCAGCAGCTGCTGTTTGTTCCATCACTAAATCCTTGAATTGAACATCCCACTCTTGTAGGATACCAAATAGCAGTCTTGTATGCAGCTTAATGGATAAAAGGCAATCAGCACGGGTATTCAAGGTTCTCAAGAGGTTGAACTGCATAATTTCTGTGCTAGAATCAAGGATTTTCTTAGCAGCCTCAAACCCAATGTCTTCAAGGTTCTCATTAAAATAATGAGTCCTTATAACCTCTACCATTTCTGTGTGGTTTGATTGTATTGCTGTGAATATCTTTTTATCAGGATCCTCCACAAAGTGATGTATATCATGTGCCACACTTGCAACAAGGCGGTTTATGATACCCTCAACTTCTGATGTTTCTTCAACATTGTAACTGCCGGGCTCTTCTCTAGGCCTTAGGGATATTACAGAATAGCTGAATCTCAAACTCCTCCTGAGCAGTGAGTATGCTGCTTCTAAATCTGAGTCTTGCTGTCCATCAAGATGTCTATCAATATTTCCATCAACAAAGTCAATCAGATATTCCAGGCTTTCTTCAATAATCCTGCTAGCATCAATAATTTCACGGAGCTTCATTTTTAGGAAAGGAGATGCAGCTTTGGCAGTTTCCAATATTGTTTTGGCTTCCTTTATCAGATCGGATGTAGATTTTATAACTAAGATTAAAAAGTTATACACAGTGTTAGTTAATTCAATTGAAATGATCAGAACATCGAAAATATCAGATAATTGTATTAACATATTGAACAAAACAACAAAAGAGGGTACATAGATACATACCTACTCTCGGTAAAACCCAGGGAAGGAAATAGGTAAGATTATCTATATCTGGCACCTGTGATTCCATCGGCAAATGAGTCACACAGAAAGTGTGCTTTGCTACAAGGTCGATGCCAAATACTACATCAAACAGCAGAAAGTAGGCCAAGTTAGGGTTCGTTGGGTGGATAAGTGCCACCATAGGTAGTTCCCGAGGCAGCCTTGTCTTCTTGTAGCTCTCATCATCCCATATTTCTGTAAAACTAGTAGTATAGTCATGTTTCCAGCCATCAACAAAGCTTATATCCTTGGTCCAGAGGGACACAACCTTACGATCACAGGAGATCTCAAGGTACCGAAGCATGCCTTCACTAAGTCCAACGTAGCGCCACATCTTGATACCCTTGATGTTAGACTCAAGAACACTGCCGTGAGGGAGCTCGTGTGGGAGAACTGGTTCTTCAACCGATGGATCACAAGAAAGAAGCCCCCATGATAGGTCCACCCACCATAGCATACCATCATACGAAATCACGCCATGGCCACCCCATGCTCGATCAGACACTGGGGAACAGACTTGTTTAACAGACCACTCTGCAGCTGCATGTCCACGGATCAAGTACAGCTTGCCAAGCTTGCTGCCCTTGACAAGTTCCAAATCTCCAATCAGATAGTCAGAAGCAGGGCCGCCAGAAAGTGATATCAAACCAATGTTACCAGTACGCTCGTCCGCACTACCAGCTCCCACTCGATCAGGGACATCTCTCCGAAGAAGGTTAGGGGGGCGCTCATTGTAGTCGTTCCAGAAGCGGTAATCCAGCCAGAGAAGCCGGAGAAGTCTCGACCCCCGGACGTGATCTTTTCGATCGAAGTACGCCGCCACCAGAAGAGCAGTAGAGTCGTCGGCGGCCAGGACGCGCGACTTAGTGAGGAGATGATCAGAGATGTTGTGTTCAGCTTTGACAGACGATATACCTGGCGGAGCATGTAGATCAGCGACGAAATGCTCTTCCTCGCACTTGGCCCCGAAAAGCTTCCTCCCGCAGCAATCGAGAATAACCCAATCCGGTGGCGAGGATGAAGGGCGCGCAGGGGGTCGCACCAGATTGATCTCGCCAAGAACCGCATCAGGCAACACCAGCTTGGGCGGCGCTGGGTTAGCAGCAGCTAGCGGCTGCGGGTGCACATGCTCAACCGGTGACGGCACATGGGCAACGGTGTCGCAGTCAGCCTGCGGCGCAGGAGATCCCGGAGAAGGGGTGCGCCCGGACGGTGGTGGCGGCGGCGGCGAGGAGCGTCCTGCGGGAGGGACGCGCCCAGGCGGTGGGGATTTACGGCAAGACATCGCCCGGGGCCCGGGCGGCGGTGGAGGAGCGGCGACGGGGGAAGTGGGGGCGGACCTAGGGTTTAGGACGAGGAACTGGACTTTTGGGTCCCCGTCCCTTCTTTTTTTTTTTTTTTTTTTGAGTTAGAATTGGGTCTTGTGGAAAAAAACGTGGCGATCACGAACTCGCAACGAGCACGCGTCTTCCACCTTCAACTTGAACAAAGCCTGGCCGGAGAGGGGCTCTGCCGTGACGCAGGCACGCAGCCGAGCGATCGAGCACGCGTCAACGCGCAGGATATTTTTCCATATATGTGTTTCTGTCTGCAAGGAAATCTACCAAACCAGTCATGTCACTTAATCAACTTTAGATAAGCATACATGCCATGATCCATAATTTACATATCAGTAGCTTGCTGCAAATCCCAAAAGATTATTACATAATGAAAACATAAAAACGGAACATAATAAACATCTATCTAATCTGTTGAGTTATCGATGGATCACACGACACGTATGAAAAATAATATTATAAAAATAGAGGAGTCGAAATTTTTTATTTCTTAATTTCTACCGAAATACAATGGGATGTCTCCTCAACTATTTATGAGGCGGAATCCTACCTCATGTTGGACCCAAATTCGATAAAGCAACCCACATAGACCAGGAGGCCTTTTTTTAAAAAGATGGACCTGATCCAATAGCGTTTTACATTATTCCCCCTTGAACTCTTTATCACGATAAATATGTCTCTTAAAAATTCCTTAAAAATCCAGTGGGAAAAATGGAGAAAGGAGCACATATTACCGTCACTTATATTACACGCATTGCCTCATCAAAAACCTTAATGAGAAAAATTTCATATGAAAAACTCATAAAGGAAAAAGAGTACAATACTTTAATTTCATGATTAATGCTTATCGATCTTCATGAACGATATGAATCATGTTCGAGATGGTTTCTTTAATTCAGGACGTGATGTACTTAGAGAAGTTTTCCCCTATTCCAAGCATTTTTTTAAGTTTTCTCATGTCAATATCATGTCGATACTTTTCAAGAGTGCTAGCTGGTAATGCCTTTGTAAACATATCTGCAAGATTATCACAAGAGCGGACATGAGTTACCGAAATCTCTCCCTTCTCTTGCAATTCATGCGTGTGAAAAAATTTAGGTAATATATGTTTAGTCCTGTTCGACTTTATATGTCCCGATTGTATTTGTGTAATACAAGTTTATTATCTTCATAGATAATTGTAGCGGATGGAGTATGCATCACTCCACAAGTATCCAGTATATGACTTGACATCCTCCTGAGCCAGGTGCATTCCTTAGCAGCTTCAAATAATGCAATAATCTCAGAGTAATTCATTGATGTAGCAACAATCATCTACTTTGTTGACTTCCACGAGATTGTCGTTCCACTAAATAAGAACACATATCCAATCTGCGAGATTGACTTATGTGGATCGGACAAGTATCCAGCATCAATATACCCCACCAGGGTTACTTCTGTATTCTTCTTGAAAAATAATCCGATATCTTCAGTTCCTCTCAAATATCTAAGAACTTACTTAATACCATTCCAATATCGCATAGTTGGTGCCGAGCTATATCTTACAAGTAGATTCACAGCAAAAGCTATATCGGGCCTCGTACCATTTGCAAGGTACATCAATGCTCCAATGACACTGAGATATGTGTATTAAGGTCCCAATAATTCATCACCTTCCTCCTTTGGTCTAAATGGATCTTCCTCTGTATTGAGTGATCTCACAACCATAGGGGATCTGAGTGGGTATGCATCTTTCATATTAAATCTTTTTAATACCTTCTTGATATAGTTTGATTGATGCAATAATATCCCTTCGTGGGTATGTTTAAACTGCAAGCCTAAACAATATGCAGTCTTACCCAAATCCTTCATCTCAAATTCAGTCTTTAGGTAAGAACATGCATCTTTGACGTCCTGTGTGGTGCCAATAATATTCAAATCATCAACATAAACAGAGATTATGCAATAACCTTTCTCTGATTTCTTAATGAATACACAAGGACAATCATCATTCTTCAAGAATCCTTTCTCCAGTAAAAAGTTACTGAGTTTATTATACCACATTCTTCGAGATTACTTTAAATCATATAGTGACTTCTGAAGTTTGACACTATATAATTTGCGTTCTTCTTCATTTAGGACTTTAATTTCTTCTGGAACTTTCATATAGATTTCTGTATCTAATGTTCCATATAGGTATGCAGTTACGATATCCATAAGTCGCATTTACAAATTCATATTCACTGCCAATGAGATCAAATACCGGAATGTAATTCCATCCATTATGGGAGAGTAAGTTTCTTTGTAGTCAATTCCTGGTCTCTGCGTGAAACCTTGAGCTACGAGTCTCGCCTTATATCTAGTCACTTTATTTTGAGCATTTCTCTTCCTGACAAACACTCATTTGTGACCCACTGAAAAGATACCTTTTGGTGTAAGGCTTACATTATCAAACACTTCTCTTTTCTTTAGCGAGTTTAACTCTGCACAGATTGCTTCTTTTCACTTTGGCCAGTCAAGATGCTTCTTACATTCTTTCATTGACTTTGGTTCAGATTTCAAGTCAATCTATGTTGCAATTATATTGGCAAAGTATGAGTCGACATTAATTGTCTTTCTATTATATACTACTCCCGTCTCAACATAATTCGTTGAGATTTCTTCTATTCTTTTATTTTCTTGATCCATATCACTTAGAGGTGTGTTTAGATCAAGAATTTCCGGTAACCCTTCGTGAGTATTAAATATGCGCACATTCTCACTTGGGTTTTCTTCTTTAAGTCTCACCACTTCGTGTGGTTTGCTTTCACCTTCTATATTCTTCTTTTGAGTAATTTGCTTAAGTTTCTTCTCCGCAGGATGTCTCCTAGGAGCTTTATCTTTAGCTTGTACTCTAGGCTTCTTTAGTGCCCTTATAATCGGCTCACTCCTCCTCTTCCTAGCATTCTTTGCCATTGTGGAAGGAGTCTAAAATTTCATATAGTCATCCTCTTCAAATATGATTTCTATTCTTTCAGGTGCATTAGCAGTCGGTTATGAGACTTCACAACGTCTCTTGTGTTGGTGAAGACTTCTGGCAGCTCATTACCAACCCTCTGTAA
Source organism: Eleusine coracana subsp. coracana (assembly GCA_032690845.1). Lineage (NCBI taxonomy): Eukaryota > Viridiplantae > Streptophyta > Magnoliopsida > Poales > Poaceae > Eleusine > Eleusine coracana. Next base: position 49,443,351 of record CM064427.1, on the reverse strand, counting down.
GTGGAGGATATTCTGAACTTCGAGTTCAGTTTCTTTAGTGCGAGGATCCATTCCTTGGATTCCATTAGTTTCCCATTCTGTTTTGCGACATTCATCCCTAAAGAGATACTTTTCTCCCCCTAATATCGAGAAATGTTGTTCATTAAAAATACAATCAGCGAAGCAAGCCGTATGCAAATCTCCAGTGGACGGCTCTAAATACTTGGTTATGGATACGCTTTCAAAGCCAACGTAAACTCCGAGTTTTCGTTGTGGACCCATTGAAGTTCGCTGAGGCAGAGGAATTGGGACGTATATAGCACATCCAAATCTCCGTAAGTGGGAAACATTTGGTATTGTACCACGCACCATTGCTAATGGTGATTCTTCATATGTAGCAGATGGTCTCAATTGAATTAGTGCTACTGCGTGCAACACTGCGTGCCCCTAACAAGAGGTAGGCAACAAGCAATCCTGTAATAATGGTCGTGCTATCAACTTGATTCTCTTAATCAATGATTCTGCAAGACCATTTTGTGTATGCACATGTGGTACAGAGTGTTCCACTTTGATGCACATACTCATACAATAGTCATTAAATACCTTCAAGGTAAATTCACCGGTATTATCCATCCTGATGGATTGGATTCTGTGATGCGAAAAATTAGTTTTTAATTATATGATCTAAGTTGTCAATCGTGCAAATGCATGATTTGTAGTACATAATAGACATATATGGCTCCACTTCAAGGAAGCGTCTATTAACACCATGAAGTACCAAAAAGGTTCTGACATGGGACTAATTGGTCCACATATATCACCTTAAATTCGTTCAAGGAATACCATCGATTTTGCTTGAATCTTAAGCTTTGAGGGTCGAGTGATTAGCTTCCCTTTTGTACATGCAATGCACAAAAAATCTTCTTGATTTGAGATATCTTTGGTCTTCATGTTATGACCTTTCGAATTCTTCGTGATTCTTTGCATCATATTGAGGTCAGGATGATCAAGTCTATCGTGCCATATTCGATAGGCTTCTTGGTTGCTAAAAACGGTCTTGAACACAGCAAACTCTTTATGTGATTTAATATAAGTGTAGTACATACTTTTTTTTATGGATGAAAAATTTTCAACAATAGTCTTTTGATCTCCATGCATCTTGGTTATAATGAGACATTCTTCGCCTTCATCATCATTGGTTTCTAATAAAAACCATTTGCACGGATATCCTTGAAACTTAACAATGTCCGAGTAGACTCAGGATAAAGTAATGCTTCATGGATTACTAGCCGCGTTCCGTTCGGTAGGACAATTGTGGCCCTGCCTGTGCCAATAATTCTAGTGTCATTGCTAATGACAGTAGTTATATTTCCGTCATACTTTCGAAGTGTTTGGAAATAACTAGTGTCTCTTAGAATAGTGGCGGTAGTGCCGCTATCTACGAGACAAAGCTCCTCACCCATAGTTATAGTACTCCACGATTCGTAGGTCGTCGATTGAATGTCACCGGAGGTAGAAACTTGTCGCCGGCATGAGTAGAGCGTGCTGATAATGTATTGAGTTATCGGTGGATCGCACCGCACGTAGATCACGACAGAGAACGAAAAATAAAATTACAAGAATAGAGCAGTTGAAATTCTTTATTTCTCAATTTCTAGTAAAATACAATAGAGTATCTCCTCAACTATTTATAAGACGGAACCATACCTCGTATTAGGCCCAAATTTAATAAAGCAGAGAAGATGAAACTGGCTCAATACCATTTTACAACATAATCAACTAATTTGACCACAGCACCTGATCTAGAACGCCGAGTCAAACAGAGTCAATACAACACAAACTGCACTCATCGTCTGCCGGAATCGGACTTGGTGAGGCTCCTGAGCCTTCCCAATATCCTGACCTTGCCCTCCCACCCCAATCCTTTCCTCCCTTTCTTGGTCGGCGACCCGTCGGAGAGCTCCCACTGACGGAGACCGTCGTCATCATCAGTGTCGCGCCTCCTGGCCTTGAGCTCAGCGGCGAGCTCCGTGACGGCGGCCTCCGGCTCGTCCCTGTTCCTGAGCAGCACCTCGCCGACCTCGGCCGGCGTCATCTCCGCGCCGCCCCTGACGATGGCATCCTCCGCCGCGTCGAGCATCTCGTGGCCGGCAGCACCGACGCCGACGTAGCGGTCCGCCAGCTCCCGCACGGCGTGGGGGCCGCACGCGTCGAGGCGCACGTGCACGTCCATCCGGCCCGGGCGGAGCAGCGCCGGGTCGATGCCGTCCACGTGGTTGGTGGTGAACACGATGACGCGCTCCTCGCCGCAGCACGACCAGAGGCCGTCGGTGAAGTTGAGCAGCCCGGACAGCGTCACCTTGTTCCCTTTCCCTCCGTGGCTCTCCGTGGCGTCATCGTCCGAGTCATCGGACGACGATGAGTCGTGGTGGTGGTGGTGGTGGAGATTGTTGCGCCGCCTCTTGTGCATCCTCTCGCCGGTGAGGTGGAGGGAGCAGTCGATGTCCTCGATGACGATGATGGAGCGGTTGGTGGTCTGGATGAGCAGCGCGCGGAGGTCGGCGTTGGTGGCGACGCGGGTGAGCTCCAGGTCGAACACGTCGTAGCGGAGGTGGTTCGCCATGGCGGCGATGAGCGACGACTTGCCGGACCCGGGCGGGCCGTGCAGGAGGTACCCGCGCTTCCACGGCCGCCCCGTGCGCCGGTAGAACTCCGCGCCGCCGGCGAACGCCGCGAGGTCCGCCAGCAGCCGCGCCTTCAGCACCGGGTCCAGCGCCAGCGTCTCGAACGTCGCCGGGTGGCAGAACGGCACGGACGCCCACGCCCTTGTTGGGGACGCCGCGTTCGTGTGCAGCCGCCGCGCGCGCGACGAACGCTCCAGGTGGTCCGCCGCCGCGGCGAGGTGGGCCAGGTACGCCGGGAGCACGGTGGCGGCGTGCCGCTTCGGGAGGCGCAGCGAGAAGGAGCGCCGCTCCTCCAGCGAGTCCTGGAGCGTGTCGGCGTGGTGGGTCCACACGGCGCGGTGGCCCTCGAAGGTGTCCGACACCGAGTGATTCGGGGACAGCGACACGTGCGGCACCGGCGCCGAGGGCGACGACGGCGCGCCGCCGGAGATGGAGGCGGAGCGCGGAAGGGAGAGCGTGAGGCGGGGAGGCGGAGGGGAGGAGGCGACGAGGAGGGAGCGTTGGAGGTAGAGCTGGACGTGGCGGTACAGCGCGTTGGGCTCCACGGCGACGGAGCCCAGGAACTCCGGCACGTCGAAGTAGGAGTAGGGCGTGAGCGAGTCCTGGAGAGACTGCCACAGCGAGTGGAGCAGGGAGAGGAGCTGCGTGGGGAGGACGTTCTGCAGGATTGTCAGGAGGCCCAGGAGCGACCACATCTGCGACAAAAACTCCATTCACGGTGTGGCCGGGAACAGAGCTCTGACCTCTGCTTCTCTTTGCTATTGCTCGACTTGGGTTTTGGAATGGTTCTTCACGTACCAGCTGCGAGAGTAACTAGAGAAGTGTAGCTTGTGTGCTTCGGTTTTGGCTTGCCTCCTTGTTATATGGAGAGGAAACGTCGAGGTGATGAGAGAAGGAAGCAGAAAAAGGTGTATGTACATTTTTACACTGTTCCTCCACGAGCATGCATGGATGGATGGCATCACGCGTGCATCATTCACGAAAAGGTGGATATAACATGTGTTACAAGATTATTTGACAATCGTGCAGTCTCAATGATACAACCTCGCTTCAAAGTTGTGCGGATGAAATGTTGTTGTTCTGCTACCTGCAAGTTACTTCAAACTCCGTTCCCTCCCAAGAACCGCAAAAGGGCTATTGATGAACTGAATTATTAGTGCAATATAATAGTGATGATGTGTGTGCTTGAGACAAAAAGAAATCCGTATGATTGGAACCATAACCATTCCAACTTCCAACATAACATCTGTAAAAGTTCCATCGAATGTTTCATGATGCATACAATGTGACGCACACAATGGCTTTTGATGTTGTGCTCAAGCATGAGTGACTCTGAACATACATGTTGGGTTCACTGATTCCCAATATCAGAAGGAGTACAATCAATCCCATGAGTCAATTCATGTACAATGTACTCCATTTCTTCCCAAAAGTCCCTTCAGTGGAGGAATGCTTCCATACATTTTTTATCCCCTTCTAAGTTTCAGGAAACAAATCAACTAACTCACATTGTCATTTGTTAACGGATGCTTCACTGCAATTTTCATCAAGAAAAGCATGGAAGGCACCCGCACAAAAGATAGTAGCAGTACTTAGGCAACTGTTGTTCTGCATGTCCAATAAACAGCATCCGGTTCAGTACTTTAGCCACCTCAAGAACAACGGCTCACAAGTCACAAATGTATCATGTACCAGTATGAACGTAACAGTATTTTGGTCTTCAGGTCTATCCGTGCCTGCCAGATTAAAGTATTAGCGTGCACAGTTTAAAAAGAGTATTAGTGTACAACTATTATGCGCAGTAATCTATGGTGAAAGAAGAAAAAAAAAGGAAGAATATTTCAGCTCGGAGCTCAGCTGAAACATGTATGGCGAGGAAAAGCGGGTGGAAAAGAGCTGCGAAGAGGGAGAAGGTAAGGTGCAGCCTCTCTTTTGCACACGCTAGCTCCTTTGTTATCTTTAGGAGAGATGGAGGGTGGCGGCGTCTCGGCAGCTGGGAAAGGACGTGGTGGCTCTGCCGGCCCGCCGTGCTGCCCAGGAAAGTGGGATATGCCGCGCACGAAGAGGATAATAGCTGTCGAATCGAACGTTCTCCTGCATCGCGCTGAGTTCTGACACTCCGCTAGTGCTGTCTTCAGCTTGTCTGTCAGTGTCCACTGACAGTGAGCGTACTCTGGCGCCTACTGACTGATGCCTATGATTTACACAAGTCAGTGGCAACGACCTCACGTGTGAGACCAAGCATCGTTTGCATTTCAAGGAGAGCTCGAACGAGCGCTTGGCCCTTGAAATGGGGAGTATACAAATTCTAATACCAAGATAACGAATTGCAGAACGGGTGTGCCCTGACGTCCCTACTCAGTCACCCTCTGCACCTGATAATACCGCTTTCTTCTACACGTGGGTGTCACATGGGGATCAAACTCCGAAACTCGCACGAAGCAGCATTGGATTCTTACGTCGAAACAAAAGTACAATTTGGCGGTGGCACCTACGTACAATCTTTGCCAACCAAAGCAGGGGGTAGATTAATTAGTTTTACCAAAGGCTGGGGTTAAAGGCCCTAATTGTCCTTTGCAGCTGACTGACGACGGAGCGCTGCAGCCGCCTTTTGTCGGGGAAGGAATATATGCCAAAACGAAGGCTCATCATTGCGAGTCGGGCCTTTACGTTGCATTTAAGTGCGTGCATTATCCTTCTCTTTACCCTTTCTCGACATGGGCCGAAAATTGTACTGATCAGTAGCTTGGTTCGGTTGATATAGCTTAGACATCATGCATGTGAAAGAACAGGAGCTTTATCTATGCATTATTCTGCTCTCTATCATGCAATCGATGATTTATGTTTATGTGTGTTTGGTTTGTTATGAGTGGCATTACTGCATTACCCATGAACAATCTGAAATTTAACTGAAAGTATCATCAGAACAATGTAGCATAGTAATCCTTGATCAAGTTTGATGAATTGATAGAAAGCACTCTTGCAGCACAGCCAGAATACAACGAGCCCTAGGATACTTCCCTACTTTTGGGCTGTCTTTCCCTCCAAAACATATGGTGCTTTTCTTCAAAGGAGTTTTCATTGTATTTTGGCATCTACATGCAGCAGTATGCTCAACACACAGACACAGGGCTGGGAATCAGATTTTGAGTGCCAAAAAAACTATACTTTTCTGAGCGTGCAAGCTTTTACTCTTTACCTAGCGAGCTTTTGTATTGCGTCTTTCGCTGAAACTTTTGTTTCCTTTATTTCAAGTGATCATGAAACCTTTGGTCTAGGATAAATTATTGAAGTAGACTAAAACTTTTACGTGCAAATAATCAAATTCGTTAGGATAGTGGGTCCCTAGTGCCGTCAGAGTAATAAGTTTGTGAAATGGAAAAGTTCCAATTTGTATTGAGACTAAAACTGCAGCCCAGATTCCACTCAGTGCAGTGCTGCAGTCCCCCGGATCCTGACGCTGACTGTGGTTATGAATTGAGCCGGCCCAGTGCATTCTGTATTCAGACGGAATTCTAGAAGCCCAAGATTTTGTTTCGTCATGAAACTGAAACCTCACTACTGATTAGTGGGCCTCCGTTTCAGAACATGTTCATGGCCCAGTGAAATCTCGCTACTGAGTGCTGACGCAAGGCGGCAAGGATACCAGGCTACCTGCTTAGCTCCCTGACATTTCACTGTCCTCATCAGTCATCATATTTTCATCAAGATTCCTGATTTACCAAATTCCTGGTCAGATGTGTTTTGTAGATATGTTTATTGTCCATACCTATTTCTGATCGGATAATATTCTCTATAACGATTTCTTTGGTTTACCAAACTAGTCTGTCAACCCGTGCGAATGCACGGGCTAGTATAACAAATTTGTAATTTATCATATCTTAAGATTTTTAATATAAAAATAAGTAAATTTTTTTATTAAAATAATATATTCGAATAATAAATATGAATACAACTTTGAGAGAAAAAATTTATTGTCTTGATTGAAATGATTGTTATACATACCATACTAAATATAAACAATCTGCCTTACGATTTGACAGATTTTTGTTACTGATCAAATTTAATTTTCTCGTCATATATCTGTCGATTGCGTTTGTGATGGTTTGTAGGACTCTAGATCAAATTTACTTATAAGATTTTTAATATTCTTAGATGATATTTTTTTTATGAAATTTAGTGTTTTTCTCATAATGGCAAGATTTGTAGAAATAAGTTTTAGGGGCACCTTTGACTAATTTTATTTGTTTCAAATTTAGATTTTTTTATTGTATAATGGCAAGGTGGATAATTTAGAAATAAAATTTTAGGGGCAAATTTTTTATTTAGAATTTTGTTTTTTTATTGCATAATGGCAGGGTGGGTAATTCACAAATACTCCCTCCGTTCCAAAATTGTTATCGCTATTGACTTTTTCGTGAACTTTGACCATTCGTCTTATTCAAAAAATTATCGTAAACACATAAAATTATTGATTATATTATAAGTTTATCTAGTAATGAAACTAATCATAAAAAAATATATAATGATTTTATAATATTTTGAATAAGACGAACAGTCAAAGGTAATAAAAAAAGTCAATGACGACAATAATTTTAGGACGGAGGGAGTAAATATTAAGGGTATTTTTTATTATTGTTGTTATTATTATAAATTTAGCTTTTATTTGCTCATAATGGCAAGGTGGGTAATTAAAAAATAAGTATTAAGGATTTTTTTTACTATCTTATTTTATAATGGCAGAAGTGAGTAATTTTAGATCACATTAGATCGAAAGACTATTATTAATCTTATTTTAGTTTCTACGGTCGGATGTTTTGCTTTTTGTGAGAATTTCTAGGATTTTTATCCGATTAATATGAAGGCCTTAATAGGAGCCTCCAATTAGTAAATATAAGATAAGATAAGATTCAAAATATCAGTAGGTTCATGATGGGAGACCTGATTATTTAACTGACCAGTGAATTGAATTAGAAAACCGCAATATTCTGCTAGAACTTTGAACCCCAACCTAGATTTGCTTGGGAATTTTTTATCTGACAGCCATACCGAGCTAGAAGGTTTTGCATCTATACTTGTCTCGCAAAGAACATTCTGCACTTTTTTGGCTTGTGCTTGAACTGGGCAGCATCACGAAACTAACATGGCATTTTCCAGGACGCTTAGAATCAATACCAGCACAGCAGAGAACAGAGGAATCGACGATTGAATCGTCACATTCACATGGTGCACCACAGATTTTAAGGTGGTCACGAGAAGTTACAGAGTTATACAGAGAGAAACTGCAACATTTTGATGGAACTGTGAACGCTGATCTGGAATTGCTTAGAAACCGACTTCGTCACCCTGAACCAGAAGGTTTTGCATATATACTTTGCCTGTCACACGCCATCTTGCACTTTGGTTGTTGGAACTGGGAGCACCACGAAGCGAACATAGTAGCATCATTTTCAGAACGGTTAGAATCACCAATCAGTACCAGCGCAACAAAGAGAACAGATAACAGAGACGGTAATTCGAAGTCCACACTATTTAATCGTCACATTCACAACGCGCACCACGGATTTTAAGGTGCTCACGAGAACTTACAGAGTTGTTGCAGAGAGGGAAGAAACTAACAGAAGCAATGCATCAAAAGCATCACGCGCGCCGCGTCACTTGCACGGCCGCCGCTGCGATGACTTGAGCAGGTACTCGTATCGAAGGAAATGGATTGTATCGTCACCGGGTGACGAGCGGGAACCACTTGTCCCTGAAGTTGGACTGGTAGGAGACCATGACGAGGAGCAGCATGAGCAGGAGCCCGACGCCCCATGGCGACCCGCCGGCGCGGTGGATGGAGTCGCGCTCGGGCATCGGCAGCGCCAGGAGGTCCTCGACTCGGCGCTGGCCTCCGCCCGTGGCCGAGAGCAGCCGCACCGCGAGCAGCAGCGCGAGCGGGGACGCCAGGAGCAGGACCCGTGCCTGGTTCGCGAACGACTCCGCGGCGGACTCGTAGCTCGTGTACCACGAGAAGCCCAGGAAGACGAGCAGCACCAGCAGGAAGAAGCACAGGTGCAGCGGCACCTCGGGGCCCGAGGACGACGACGCAGACAACGAGCCGCCGCCGCTGTACGAGTTCCCCATCGGTCGTCGATCTCAGCTGGATTCTCGACTCGCTATCGCTAGTACCTTGTAGTATCGGATTATTAATGGATTTTTTTTTTCCGGCGATTTGCAGGGGTGGAGGCCGGACTCATCAGGTCAGCTCTGATTTATAGTAGGCGTTGTGCGCGGCACGTTGCTTCGTGCGGTCAGCCAATGTGGGGCCTGTGTGCCACGAGTGACCGACCACACATGGCGAGCTCGCGCTGAGCCACTAGGCAGCCGACACGTACGCGCAGCACGCGAGGCGGGCGGTGAACAGCTGCATACATGCGCGCGCGGGCGCACGTGAGGCCGGTTCCGCGGGAGGAGGAGGACGAGGACGAGGACGGCGGCTTTGCTTAGCCCGAACCCTGTGGCGTCCGCGCCCATGCTAAGCAAAGCGCGCGCGCCCTATCAGCGGGGCGGGGCGGGGCCCCCACGGGTCAGTGGGAAGGTGGGGGAGAGCGCCGGGGAGGCGTGAGATCGACGAGGCTCTGGCATGTTTGCCGCGCTGGACGGTGCGTGTGCGTGCCTTGGTCAGGCAACCGGATCTGTACTTTTCTTTTGGGCCGGTGTTCCCTGCGGCTCAAGCATGATCTGCAGCGCCTGCGTGATTAGGGATTAAAATGGTCTACTAACGATGTCTCTTAGTGCTTTGTTTCGGGGTGTTACACAGATTGTGCTACGGCGGCAGATAAATAAAACAAGATCGACACAGATACAAACACAGTAGCGACACAGGCATATGGCTCTCTCATGGGCATGGCGACACAGTGTCCTGCCCTCAGAAGACACGTGATGCGCTGGCTTATCCGTAGATCTGATTCCAGTCGGCGTCCTCTTCTTTACTAGACTTTGCATAATTGCAGTGTGGATTTTCGGGAAATAATAATAATTGGAGTGTGGCGAAAAAAAAAATGGTGGGGAGAGAATAAGGAAAAAGAACGACAAGAAAAAGCTAGTAGGCCCGCGTGTGCTTTGTAGGCCTATATAGCTTTAGAACATTGGGCCTAGTACGACATTTGTCCTCGACGAAGAGATTGGATCTCATTGGATTACGCCATTGATTTGTTGTTCTCACCTTTACGTTGGGCTGATCCAACAACAGTCACCATCTTTGGGCCTAGCGGATCGCAGAAGTGTCCCTAGCCTTCTCTCACTCCCCAAAGAACACATGCAGACTTCCAGGTAGCTCTTCCTCTGTCTAATCTTTTTTTTTAAAAAAAGCTCTTCCTCTGTCCGTTTTCATCAGCATCAGGCCATCAGCTACAAGCATCACGGTGTAACATAACATGAACAAGTTGTTTGGTGGTGCTGACGTTTTCTCCTGTAGTGTCCAAGTGTCATTTACCAGTTTCTGTTCTGTTACGCAGTAGGCAATTTAAGACGAGAACACATGCAGTGGCATGCCACTGTGCCAGGCCTGCTGCCAGGGCTGTTGGTACATGGAAATGTGAGGAGGTAGTGCAGATCGAGAATGATGCGCGCACAGGCCGCGGTCACGCACAAACGATGTGCATGCGCAGGCGCTTGCATTGTACAAGCAGCGTCGTCAATGCTACTATCTCAGACCGCAGGTCCAGTACTGCGTGGTACAGCTTCCCTATGCAGCTGTAGAAGATGACGATTGTTTTGTCCGGATGAAAGAAAAATCCAACATCCTGCATCCTTCACATGAATTCGGGTTCAGTCTGCTTCTATCTCGTTAGCTAGCTAGCCATGTCATACTGCGAGCTATCTTGGTGTTTAAACATTACTAGAGCATCCTGTTAAACTGAACCTTGAACACATATAATAGCTCTGAAGTCTGAATACCTGAATGAATGAACAGTAAAGGAAACTAATAACTCAAGACAAGAGGACAAGAAAGCATCAGTCCAGTAAGGTCTAAGAAGAAAAGGAAGAATGCATGAAGAATAATAAGAAAATAAAGAGAGATCAAAGAAGTGGCATCATCAGCACGTCTGTTTCATGCTCGATCCGTTGAAAATTCTCCTTCCATTACCGCCCACTTTTTCACAAAAGAGATTGAAAGCGATGAGTTCAACTAACCTGAAAAAAAAAACTCCTTCTCCCTCTTACCGATCATCACTACCTAAACGAATTGACGAATTAACACAGAAAAAACAATTTTCCCTTCGGTTTCAGGAACTGAAGAAGCCGCTGATCGATTACCACACCACACGCCGATTTGTCCCCCCTCGACTAGAAATAGAATTACAAGGTGAGATCCAAACTCACATTATCTCCTCTGGTCTCCGCTGCGTCCCCCCGGCGGCGTTCGTGCTGCGACGATGACGCGGACGACGAGGACGTCGACGACGGCGACAGCCGCATCATGCCGCTGCCGCCTCGTCCCTCCGCCGCGGTTCCGACGATCCTTGTTCCTCCCTCCATGGGCTCCTCGTCGCGCCGGGCCAGAGAGAGCGACGTCGTCGCCCGTTCTTGCAGCGGCGCGGCGGCCATGTTGACCGCCGGGACCCGCCAGAGCGCGGACGCCGGCACCGGGCTGCCGTTGATCGGCTGCGACAGTGACCAGGGGGCTCCTCCGCCGTAGTACCTTGGAATCACCGGCGGCGCCGCCTGCGGCAGGTGGTGGCTGGACGACCACGACGGGTAGTGCGCCGGCGGCGGCGGCGGCGGCGGCTCGTAGCGCGCCATGCCGAAGCGGTGGTGGGGGTGGTAGGTGCCGAAGGCCGGGTACGCGTGGTGGGACCCGGGGTAGTGGTGGTGGGCGTGCATGGCCATGGCGCTCTGGTACTGCGCGCGCTTGGCGTGCTGCCGCTCCCGCTTGTGCGCGTTCTGGTGCCCGCCCAGCGCCTGCGACGTCGGGAAGTTGCGGCAGCAGTAGTGGCACTCGAACTTGCGTGTCCCGCCGGCGCCACTGCCGTCGCCAGCCGCAGACGGGGCGGCGGCGGTGCTGCTGGCCCCGCCGGTGCCGTCGCTGGTCGCGGTGGAGGACGTGGCGGCGGCGTCGGGCGGGACATTGAAGCCGAACAGCCGGATGGTGGACGTGGGGCTGGAGCCCGACGCGGACGGCGGCGGCTTGGGCCGGACGAACGGGAGCTGCGAGAACGACTCGATGGCCGCGTCGGGGAGGTTGCTGCTGCCGCCGCCGCCGTGCTGCGCCTGCGCGTCCTGCTCGCCGCTCATTGCCGTACAAAGAGCGCGCGGCTTTAGAGCTTAGGGTATGGGACGAAGAGGAGGGAGGGGGATGGAAGAGGGTGGCTACAACCAGCCACCTACGGCCGCAGGAGTTTTTCTCTCCTGCCCTGCCCCCAGCCGCTGCGGCGTTTATGGCCCCCCGTATGTTGGCATGGAGCTGCTGATGCAATAGCTCAAGTATATTGCTTCCCTGCTAAAAAGGGTTAAATTCAGTGGGCAGGAACGGGACCAGATTTGGGTATGGTCGACAGGGAAAGTGTTCAATATTGTGCCTCTTCAGATTTGTTGACTCATTGGCAGATTGGCTACCTCCTTGATCACTTTGTAGGTAGCATGAATTCAATCAACATGTTGTTTATGTCATCCTTTTGTTTATTTTTTCTTAGTATTTGCTGATGTAAGTTATTTGACAAACATCTACACTACGTACGTCTCCCATTTCTTTCATATATAGCTTCAACATCTATCTGCTCATTCGCCATGGACGATGATATTATGTACCTGATCTGTAGTTTTTTTGTGTTGTTGTTGTCTTAAAAGAAAAGGGAATATAATATATATACCTGATGTAGCTGATGACACTATCAACACTGACGCCACTTCCACTCCCACCGTACCCACCACTGGAATACAAAGTCCTAAGCTAAGTGAATGCAAGTCCTACCCCCACGTCATCATCTCTCAAGATCGATGAAACACATCTCACTTGCTATAGCTTGAGCGTGAATCTTGAAGAACCTCGGAGAGGGTGAGAAATGTGTGACTGCTTTCCTAAACAACAAGCTTTAGGTGACAGCGATGTATGAAATATGCTCTTTTCCCCGCTCTTTCACGAAAGCATAATAAAGCACCCAAAAAGCCTATACATATGTCTTTTGTGGTACACTGAAATATACCATCGCGAAAACCACAACTCAGCTTTATGGCTGACCGGACTTCAATTCCCGTCGATCTGTCGTCGAAAGCACGACTTATTGAGAGCTTGCAAATAAAAAGACTCTCGTCTCGTGTTAGGGGTTAGGACGCAACAACGTGCCTAAACCTACAAAACATACCCATCGTTATACTTATCAAAACACTGTTGCACGCAATTGTCAGCCGATAAATGTATCGCTACGAACTGTTGGCGTCGTACAGCAGGATGAACACGCACATCTAACCAAGTAGTGTACAGTAGTACGTGCCCGCTGCATCGTCCCCACAAAACGAGAGGAATTTGTGCGGATGATGGAGAAAGAACGAAAAAAACAAGTTTTCCCATTTAAACGAACGGAGACATGCTTTAAATACCGCTCGTCGGGTCTATTGTCGTTATAGGCCCGATATTAGAATGCCCTACAGTCCAGCTAGATCTAGAACTCCAGATCAACCCGCCGCGAAAGCATGGAGTTGAAGCTAGATCGATGATGCAAGTTTATTCGCATATAGGCCCCTGCCACCACAAACAAATTCCGTGTACCATGCCATGCCCTTGTGTGATGAGCTAGCGATTCCAAAAGAGGCATGGTTCGCACGTAGGACTCGATCCAGTCCCGCCCGGCCGGCCGCGCTCCCCATTGGCCGGCGACCTGTGTGGCACTGGTGCAGGCGTCTGACGCCGACGTGCGCCCTGTCCAAAGCGGGTGCACGCCACCGTCAGGCGTCCAGGTCGCGTCGCTGTCGCGGAGAACGACTCATAGCGAGCCTTCGCCGTCGCCCAGGATACCACGATCCCGGACGACGCCGACGTCACGGGCACCGCCGCGGGTCGGGTCGTGGTGGCCACCGGTACCGCCTGTCATAAAACACGAAACCCAGCTGAGCTGAGAATTATTACTATTACTGAGAGGCTGCCGAGCTACGACTGCCAGTCGATAGGATAAAGCGGCTCCGATCAGCGAGTAGTAGTATCCAACAAGCAGCTAGTCTTTCTCGGTTCCATGATGAGAGAGCAACGTGTGTCCGAACCGGGTTTCGCGTCAGCGCCCGGACAAGGATGTGCAGCAAAGCAGCTGCTATTCGGTACACATCCATTTCATTCTTCTCTCGCTCACAGGAAGCTGTCTCTCCCAGGTCAATGGTTCCGCAACATTCATCCGGCGACCCGGCAAAGGCTATAGAGTTAACACAAAGGACCGGATGAGCAACAACTGATGACGTTGAGAGGTCTCGTGTCTTCAATTAGCAAACTAACCATAACCCAATAACCAGCTTTTCAGACTTTGAGATAGATACGTGTACTTTGCGGCAGCGAAAAAACTAGGCACCAAAAGCTGCTCCGTCTTCTCTCTCTCTCTCTCTCTCTTACCCCTGCATGCACGCGCAAAGCCTGTGCTCGTACGAACTAATAAATTTCTCTGTTGAAAAAACACCAGCAAACAATCCAGATCCATGGACTTCTCGTGCAGCCACATTTAGTTATGATTGAAGCCGCATGTAGTACTCGATGCTTTTTCTTTATTAGGCACTGAACTGAAGTTGCACTGACCTCAAGCACTACATTGCGAGGATCAGCTGGACCTAAAAAAGTGTTTACGGACTGGTACCTGCTTATATTATGTCATTACGTCGTACTCCAGATTCGGTGACACTGTTTGTCTTGATTTTTTCCAACCAATGTACCTACCAAAAGCAGCACAACCATGTCCATGGCTAGATCGATACAGGAAAAGCCTGGTTTTCTGATTGGCCAGGACTATAGTTTACTGCACCTGGATCCGTCCCATGAACACCCGTCAATCATGAACGCACGCACGCCACAGTATCATGCTTAATAATTCCTCCCCTCTACTTTCTACAGTATTTTTTTTTCCCCTGTGTTGCCGAAATCAGTTTCGTACCGTGAACCGCCGTGTTATTTAATCTGAACGATCCAGGTCCTAGCAAGCAAAATTGACAGGACGGACGGCAAACAGTTGTTGCGAGTTCATGACGAACCAACGTCCATCCGCTGTTGCTGTCTGAGGAATATAATGGTGTAGACGATCGGATCAAGAGGGGTACGCTACGTACGTGGTACAATTAACTGGGGTAGGTGAATTCGTTTAAGCATTCACATGAGCGTCGCTGCCGCCATAATTGACCTTCTCCTTTGTAGATGCATGGTCCCGTCGTCCGCCCTCCAGCAGTGGCCGGCCGTCAGCGACACCGGCACGGCGCATTCATCGCACAAAGTACCTGAACGAGGAGTTCTGCCACATTTGGCATTCAGGAGATCCAGTGGGATGGCGGGAAGAAGGAGCTGCCAATACCCAATATACAACCGCAACAGCAGCATGTGGTCTCCCCTTTAACTATATATTTCGGCTTATTGTGCGCTCATCAGATCATCGTAATTTATCGACCTCCATGGAAATTCCTCTGTTTTCTTCTTTCAGTGATGATCTCGGTTGCAATGAATTAAGGAATTCAGCCGTCTCTAACGGAACCTGTGCTGGACTATACTTCCCTAACTAGTTTGGTTCTGAATGATCGATTTTCAGTTAGTTCTTGACCTAACAACCGATAACCAGATCTCTAATCGGACAGGATCAGGTAACTGTTTCCTGCTCAAACGAGAAGTGGCAACGTTGCCAATAAAAGTCGACGGAACTCAATAATTCCTCACCCGCGCTTGCCGAGCAGCTTTCAACCCGACTGACAGGTACGTACGACGCGCGGAGGTCGACAGGCGCAACTGTGGAGCATTATCGTTTACCTGCAGACGGCTACGCGACCGGACACCAGCGCAACCGCGTACCTCACCATTTGTAGGCAGCCCAGGTGATCAGATCCAGCCCCTGACTTTAAAGCGATGCCTCCCCGGCGCCTGCTTGCTTGCTGTCCACGAGCGAGCTCGATCGGGCTCCTTCTCCTTCTCCTTCTCTCTCTCTCTCTCACACACACACACGGCAGGCAGCCCTGCCCCACGGCGCAGGTCGCGGACAGCGACGCGCCCTGTCTGAGCCGAGCAGCAGCGTCTGGCTGCCTGCGTCGCGCTGCTTCGTTCTTGCCGGCCCGGTGCGCATCACGACGTGAACTGCTCTCAAGTCTCACCCGATCGACGTTAGCTGGTCCAGGGCCGCACGTACGTCCGCGGCGAAGAAAAGTCTCACAGACTCGCTGCTGACAGCCCAAAAACGATGAACAGTACCCGTGGGTACAGGACGAGTGTGATTTGTTGGTGTTTTGGCAAGGCTGTGCTACTAGTAGTACTTATCAAGAGCGCAACTGTTTTGATGCGTGCATGTCCAGCAGCCAACAATGAGATCCCCGGAGATAAATGTTGTTCCGTTTGTATGGCATGACCACGGTTAATTCCGGCGGCTTCTCCGGCTCGCATCCAGCAGTTCGCGAGTACTAGTAGGTGTGTGGAAGGCATCGACTACCAGGGCATGTGTGGCGGCGCTGTCTCATCTGTCTCCCGATCCATGGCTCCTTCTCGCCATTCGCTGCGTTGGTGGCTGTCACGGCAGTTGCCGCGAGAAACACACAAGCCTTTCGGTCCCTGTCGGATGGGTAAGCGCAACCGCATCATTCACTCAATTCAGCGGAGAGCACATCCATCATCGACCTGTCGTTGTGGCCAGTGGTGAGTGGCTGCGACGATTACCGCGACGGCGATCGATGGGAAGGGAAGTAGGGAACAGATGGATGCGCGCCACGGCCTGTCGATCGTATCGGATGGGGGATGGGATTGGGCGATGGTGGCTGTACGTTGGTCTCCGTGCAGCGGCGGCACGTCGCCATCGCTCCGTCCTGCCGGACACATGAGAGGAGTAGGGTCGTCCGTGCGAGCGGGCGATGCCGTTGGACGTTTGCATGCTACGGGGCGTGTACGTACCTGTGTGTGTGTGTTCCCTGGGCGGTGTGTGCGGTGGGGGAACGCCGAGATATGCGGCGCGCCAAATCGACAAGTGGTAATAGTGTCCGTGCGAATACATTGGCTTGTTGCACTGTAGCTTGACGCGGAACATGCATGCCTTGTTAGCTTGGCCTTATTGACTGATGCCGCCGGCCTGATGGGAAAACGAAGAAGCGAGGAAGGCAGTGTTGTTGAGCGACGACAGCCGTACGTTGTACACGGCCCTGTTACGTTCTCGGCTGCTCTGCCTTCGCATGGCACCACCCACTCGATTTGCGGTGCATGTCTGAAAAAAAAATATGTCAAGTGAATTTCTGTAGTCAGGCTTGGTTACTATTTCTAGGTACTGGCTTCTCGCGTTACTGGTTACTCTAGTAGTCAAGGCTCTTCACACCAGCCAGACCCGACCTCACCTTGGTTATTTTTAGGCACTGGCTTCTCGCGTCGCGATACTACTGGTTACTCTTACCGCCACTCTGTTTCGGGAGGGGCAGAGCGAGCAGAGGACCACAGGTCCACAGCAACAGCAGTGAGCATCGTCTGAAGGTCAACATGAATGCGTGCATGCATATGCATGCGACGGCTCAGGAGAATCGATGTCAGTTGTTTCTGAAGCCTGAACGCTGAATACAGACACAGTACCGGGGTGGGGCCAAGGTTAGCAGTACAGGAGGCATGCAGCGCGCAGCAGCGTGAATCCAGTACTCGCCTCTGGTGAAGTGGTGATGAGGTGTCCCGCTCTGTCCTCCAATTACGTCCGCAACTCTGCTTGCTGAGACGAGGATGCGAAGCGTAGGCCTTGGTCCGCGGCGGCATCATGCGGATGCAGCACAAGGCTTGGCTTGGCGTACTGGCTTCGAGTCAGAGAGAGTCTCTCTCAGAGATGGATCAGAGCGGAGTAACGGACGATATGGAATCATGGTCACGGCGAACGTTTTCTTCTTCTGGGTTCGCGATCGACGGGACCATGCATGCGTGCGTGCGCCACCGTTGTCTTGGTCGTCGTACTCGTACACGACGCTGATGAGTCTGCTGCGTTGGGCCGCGTGTTTCCAGGACGAGCAAGCAAGCAGAGGTCACGACGTCGCGGACACGCACTGAGCTGACGCGGCCGGTATGGTAACAGTGCGGCTGCTAACCCTAGCTAATGGACGATATGGCTTCCGTCCGCCGCGCTATATATGCATGGCATATTGGCATGGGGAGGACGCGCTAGGCTAGAGGGGCGTGCGTAGGCCTCGTCAGGCCGGGCGCGATACGTGTCGGGCCTCCAGCGCGGGCCGGACGCGGTGTGGCGCAGGCACTGCACGTACGCCGCGACACGGACACCGGTCACCGGACTCGTCATCTCCTCTACCTCTCCTCTAGTCGACATCGCTAGCGGGCGGCGTGGGCATCTATTTTTCCGGCGTGAGCGTGAAATGAATGCGTCATGCTGTTTTTTTATCCGGGCGGCGGGCATGCAGGTGATGCGAATGGACGCTTTAATAGCAGCCCGGTTCTATTACATCCACAGAAGCACAGCCCAATTTTGTTTCTGGATTTCTGATGGGCTGTTTCCTCATGGGCTGCATTCCATCGTCTCTTCTCCACGGCAACGCCGACCTTCCAATGTCTCGGAGCCCATACTGGAAAAATGAACATTGTCCTCGCATGATTGTCGTAAGTTTCTAACAATAAAAATGTGTTATTCGGCACACTGGGTACCCACGTTGTCCCATTCGTTATACCCTTTCATATCTCCCCATGTGCTTTGGAGGGATGTACGTAGCAGTCGTACTTGAGCCACATGTTTCTTCAGATAAGGGAGATTGTCAGTACAAATGTTAGACGTGTTCAAAATCCAACTGGCAGCTGGATTGATCTGGTTAAACACCGGATAAGACAGCAAAACATATAGTAGCAGAGTACTGAGTTTGTTTTCCAGGTAGTTTATTCAGCATAGTCAGTAACACGCAAGCCTATCGGCATGCGCCACATGACACAGACGCGCAGGGTAGGGAGGTGATGAGCCCTCCAAATCGTCAACGTTTCTAGAACAACATATCCTGATCAGCTGCTACGACCTACGAATATACGACTCCGAGAGGCTCACGTGTGACCGTCAGAGTTACGCAACGGAACATGTGGCCAGCCTGATCAGCCCGTTTATTTGGATGTTTCGAGCTGACCGCGCGAATGTTTCAAGTGTGTTTCTTTCACCGCAGATGCAGAGCAGACGAAAGGATTCTGGAGGCTCCTTGACTGTCTGAAAGACTGTCGTCCATGCATGTGGTTGTTCAATTCAGATTACCCTGTAGACTTTCAGCATCGGCGGCTCCTGCAACGTCTTTGTTCCACAAAAGGTGTTGTGCTGCTGTGTTCTCAAGTGTTCTGTACCAAATTCCCCCAAAACGGTTGGTTCTTTTATTAGAAAAGATGCGTACATGTGGACTTCATGGTTGACGTACATTTTCAGGTGACCTGAATGTGGTTCTGGTGGTAAAACGATTGCTGTGCTGTACAAATCCGTGGTGTAAAATGGTCAGGTTATTATAACTTAAAGAACCAATACCATTTTCTAGAAAGCTTTATAGAGCCACGCACCACACATGAGCACAAAAACTGTGGGCTGACTTTATTTTAAGAAGACAATTGCTGGCCTTTTTCTTCTCTGTGAAGCACAGGTACGTGCTCTGATTATTTTAATTAACGGTATACAAGTCATGATCCAGAAATGGCTTCAACTCCAGCAGCCAATCGTCGCCGTTTTCTTCTTCCCGTAGCAATAGGTCTTCCGCAGTTTCACCCGGACAAGAAAGCAGAGCTCCGGGTATTGGAATTGACTCGTCCCGCCGTCCCTTGCACACCACGAATTATGATCGACGTAACTTTCCAAATGAAGTGACGGCTACTATCGCAGCGAAATACAAACCTTCATGAAAGAAGGAAAATTAAAAGGACAATACTCATTTCCAGAATACATACGAGAAAACGGAGCGGACGCCGAAAAGCAACAGCCGAGAACGCTGGTAGGAAAAAGAACCGCGCGGTATGTATCCTCCGTGCTTTCGAGCGCTTGCATAGCACGCAGGAACCATGTGCCCCGCCCCGCCGAGATTAATCAAATGAAATCAGGTGTAATTAGGCCTAACGATACTGATGCTCTCTACGTTGGTGCGTCCTTACCTACTTGGATGACCACCTGAGGCATTTTCTTTTTTTCTAGAGCATCAGGTTCCGTCTGGCTTTAGGCCGCCAGATGCCAGTCGCCGTGTCTTCCTTTCGGGGCTCAATCAACTGTGTCGCACCAGAAAGCTCGCTCCGGTCAGGCGGATTGGGGCTCAATAACCTGTTTCGCGCGTGGTAGCCGCCGGCGGTGCGCTCGCGCACGCTAGCATCAGCGCTGAGGTGGAGTGGAGGCTGCGTGAGCCGCGAGTGCTGCTAATCCCGCCTGGTTATTAGTTAGTCAAAACGAGCAGCTAGCTGGGCCATGGGAACTGCTAAAGTAGCTTCCGTGTCATTCGTTTGCCTTTGACTTTGGAGTTGAGTTTATTCGTGACTGGTTGCGGCGAGAGAACATTCTTGCAAGGCAAGGAATAGGTGCTTCTTCCATTTTTTTTGGGGCACGATCTTATCCAACGAATCATGTATGTACGTACTAGGCCGGTACATGTACCAGTGTACCCAAGGGCTAGAGCAAATACGTGGTCGTGTACACATCGATCGGGAGCCGATCGAGGTCAGCGTCGTAGTCAGCCAGATGGGGCGCGTCCGAAAAGGTTACACAAACAGCCAGCCCGTTCTAGAACGAAACCGCCAACCAAGGAAAAAACGGTTGCCGCTGCACAGTGGCAACCGACCTCGACCAAGAAAAGCACGGGGCCGCAGACGTGCCGAAGCCAGCGATCCTTCCACCAGCTGCACACCCAAAAGTCCCAGCCCGGCGGCGGTACGGAACGACTGGACTCGGGACTCCCCTGCAATACAACAGCTGCGCGGCCCGCTGGAGGCGGGCGTTCCAGCAGGTTCAAATTAGACTCTTTGTTACGATGAATTATACTACTTTAAAGACAAAAGTAATATGAATCAAATCTAGACGTTGATTTCGAGGGATAATTTCGTAATTGCCTAGATAACATGATCACATGAATTGATATCCATCCTCTGAAAAGGAGAAACAACAATCGTCGCCCGCCGCCGCCACTCAGCTATCGATGAATCGTCGCCCGCCGCCGCCACTCAGCTATCGACAACGAGGTCGCTGGAACGTCTCCGGCTGGATCCATTTGAAGAGTGCTTCAACGTCAAGCATCAGAAAGCGACGAACTTGTCTTCGGCGGCTTCGGCTAGATCACTGGCAATTCACGTCAGCCCCGATCCAATGTCGTGATCTTGCGGCAACAAGGAATCAACGCGGAGCAGGAGCTAACGAACGATCTGAAGTGGCCGTCTAAGGCCTGAACTGATTCCATTTGTTTAGTGGCAGGAATATGAACTATAATCACTCATGGAGCGTACAGATTTAGAGATAATAAATCAGATAAAAGAACTGAACCAGAAAGAATCATTGGTTACTTGAGGAATCAGTTATATGTTCAGTAAAATTAGCTTCATTTCAATGTGACACTGAATGACACCGCTCATTGCTTATTTCCTGAACGGACGTCGAGCAACCTTCATGCAAGAGAGGAGGCTAACTCCGGTCCTATCTTGCAAAGCTTGTGCAGGTTCTGCAGCCAATCAAGAACTTCATTCATGGTCCACTGAAATCTATAGGGTGGACAGGTTTCCGACTCTGCCTCCATCGGAAATTCCAGAGAAATATTTGCCGCCACCGTCAGTCAACAACTTCATCTGTTGCAGTATCCCATGCCACCGGTGGGCGCTCGAGGGGCTAATAGGCCGGCTGTGCTCCCTCCCTCGAGAACACAAAGAATCATGGAAGTTGTAGTATTCCGTCTGATCGAACCCCTCTGTTGTGGCGAGGATAGCCCCGGAGGGCGTGAGCACCTGCTCGTCCTCCATCGAATCGAACTCGTCCGTGTGCTATCACTTCTACTCTCCTAAAATTACAGTCTGTCATTATTTGTTTCTTCCAAAAATACCCATATTAGTCCATACTACTTCAATATACTACTTAATACTACTTAAAGAGTTAAAATAGTATAAATAGATCTCAACCATTAAATTAAAAGAAATAAACGGATCATATTCATTTTAGCCCATTGTAAAGGTGCTCTCAAATTAACCATCTCGTGACGCCGCAGTCGATCCTAGTGGCAAATTCTGACGACGCCACCACACCGGATGACCGGACTGATCCGTCGCCGCAGGTGACTGCGGCTGATTGACTTTGGCCGCCGCAACGCGCCAGGCGCATATGGGCCAGCGTACGAGGTGAAAGCCGACGGCTGCTGCTGCTGGTGGGTGGCCGCCGGCGCGGGCCCTGCCAGCTGCCTGTGCCTTGGAGACGAAGAGAAGGACAACAAAAAAGGGCGGCGTGGCGGGTTCCGTGTTTGCCCCTCCGTTTACCTATCGTGTGGGGCCGGTACAGGGAGCACGAGCCATGCATTTTCCAGGAAAATGGATTTGGTTGAGGGGGGCATAACGGTCAGCTGGCGTGGTTTCAGAAGGACTTGAAAGTCATAACACACGGATTATGTGGAGGCTAATACGGGTTAACTGGCCTAGTCTTATTTTTCCTCTGAGACCGTCCGAGGGCCAGTGAACATGCAATTTTTCAGATAGGATTATTTTTTTTACCAGGTCAGTATTAGCTGAATTGTTGTAATACAAATCCCATTGTCCGCTTCTCTATGTGCTTATAGCACAATGTTTGATAACTTTGCCGGTCGTCTGGCATAGCCTTTTGTTGCGTTTGCTTTATTGGTCTTAATTCATAAACCATGATGTGCAGAAGAGAGTGGAATAATAAGTTCCATTTTTGTAGTGGACTTTTACTGTACAGAATAGCATCAATAATTATTGGTTGTACAACCGGTAACGCAGATAATGGGAAATGGGATTTGTATATTCTCCACTTATATAAAATAATTGTGAAATTAGAAGCAAATATGCACGTTGTGTTTGAAATAAGTGAACTAGCTAGATAATATTCTCCCCAGGAGGACAAAGCATGTTGTGTTTGAAGATGAAATGTTCAAGTAATAATACTTGTATAGATAATGGAAAAATTCTAGCTAGTGATTTTCAACAGATGTACACATATATGTAGAAAATCCCATTCACTTAGAAGCTCAGACAAGAAAGCAAGACCGAGCGGAGGACAAATTACCCAGGGCTTTCAACACGTACACATCACTGCTGATGAACACATACATGCACAGCCCGTCTAAACCCAAAGTAAAATAAGGATGCTCTTCAAAGATTCCGAAGTCTCTAGACACCCTCAAAACCTTCTTAAACCCCCCTAATGTTCCCATCAACCCGTCAATCTTCAAACCTGTACTCTCCCCACGCTACCACTAACTCTTCCCTCCTCCCCTCGCTCCGTACCACGCAAAATTAAGACACAGCTAGCGCGGCCGGCACGCACCATGGGCACCCTCGTCGGCCATGTCGCGCCGGGCGCCGGCTTCCTCCTCATCGGCCTGTGGCAGCTGTTCAGCCACATCCGCCTCTTCTTGCTGCGTCCGAGCTCCTACTCGGCGCCCGTCTGGTTCCCGGTGCGCGGCATCCGCCACCTCGAGCTCATACTCATCATCATCGGCACGACGATCTCCATACTGATGGAGCTTGTCATCGGCCCGGCGAAGCACCAGCCGTTCGACGACGACGGCACGATCCCGTCCGACCACCTGCACAACTTCGAGCACGCGTCCATCTCGCTGGCGCTGCTCCTCTTCGCCGCGGTCACCATCCACCTGGACCGGGCGCGGGCGCCCATGCGCGACGCCGTGTCGCAGCTGGTGGCCGCGGCGGCGTTCGCGCAGCAGCTGCTCATCTTCCACCTCCACTCGGCGGACCACATGGGCGTGGAGGGCCAGTTCCACTGGCTGCTGCAGACGGTGATCGCCGTCACGCTCGCCACCACGCTGCTCGGCATCCCTTACCCGCGGAGCTTCGTGGTGAGCCTGGTCCGGTCCGCCAGCCTCGTGTTCCAGGGCGTCTGGTTCATCGTCATGGGCGTCATGCTCTGGACGCCCAAGCTCATCCCCAAGGGATGCTTCCTCAACCTCGAGGAAGGCCACGACGTGGTCCGGTGCCGCACCCACGAGGCGCTGGAGCGAGCCAAGTCGCTCGTCAACCTGCAGTTCAGCTGGTATCTCACGGGGACCGTGCTGTTCGTCGTCGTGTTCTTCCTACAGATGTCCAAGCTCTACCCGGAGGAGCCGCGGTACCTGCCGCTGGTGAAGGGCGGCGGCAGCGACAGTGACGGACGGTTCAGCATCGGAGACGACCACGACGACGAGGACGACCTCGAGGCCGCGAAAAGTGGCTTCGGACACGTGGTCAGCGGCGCCAGACCTATCGAGATCGAGAGGTGATGATGAGGTCGTATACAACCGTAAGGTTATTAGGATTCTTATTACGTTCTTGATTGAAAGTTGCAATCGACTTCCAGGGCCTACATGTAAATTGTACTACTAGCTATTTTTTTTTCTCAATTACTACATTTTTATAGGGATTGGTGGTGTGATCAGTGACCAGCTGACCCTAAATCAGGGTAAAATCCGTGCTTGGTCACTTTATTTTTTATTTATGATTTTTTTCTGATATACGTGTAAATTACGTAAGTCAGGCTTCATTTGGTTGGATGCCTTGTGAATATACCTGAAAACTTGTCGCGAGTGAAATTCAGAGTCCACGCGGTCCGTGCAAGAGCTTTGTTTCGTACTGTCTTCTCTGCGTCGCTCGCATAGTCAAAGTCTTCGCACCGCTGTGCTGTGCAGTGTTAGTTGCAAACTGTTCGTATATGTAACCGCCAGGTCGGTATCTCTATGTTTCTAGACATGTTTTTTGTGCTGTCCTTTTGGATGTTGCACATATTTCTACCTGAGCAAATAGCCACAGAGCAGGAAAAAAAAAGAGAACCACCAACTCAGGGGGTACCAGGCTACCAGCATCTCGCTATCGCCACTGACAGCGTGTGCACGAGTACACGATAGAACACAAAGAGCTCGTCTTCATAAATACGAGGACGGCATGGGACTGCACATGATATGAAGGAGCTAACAACGCGCCAGGGCATTGCGTAATACTTCGTGAGTTTAGTACAGATCAGCAAGAAAAGCATTGTGGATTAACTTTGCACAGAGAACTATTATATGACTAGTAACTAGTAATTTAGTCAACCGTATGGAAAAAGAGCATTTCCGAGTTCAGACTTCTCAGACTTTTAGCACAGGAGGTTCTCGCTGCAACAGAACATGTTCAGTTTTTCTTATTGGAAGGGAAAGTGGCAGCCTGGTAGGTCCGCCGTTTCTAATTAAAGAGAACCGAACATATTCAGTAACTTCAGTTTTGTCTGTGGAAAAATAGAGCTCGATCAGCTGATGAGCTGCGTGGGATGCAGGAAGAGAATCACTGCTGAGATATGCCCCAGCATATGTTTTGATTTTAGCAAAGGTATCGTCAACCGCAAATGCCCACATTTCTCTATCGTGTTGTTGGTCCGCACAGTTAATTCTTCCGATTAAATATCATATAGGCACGATCGGTCTTTTAATTGTCAGCACCTTGTTTGAAGATTCGAGTTGCATTCCTCACCAAGGCATTGGCCGTAGTCTCCTAGTGTACTACCCCCATCTGGATACTAGTACTCATTATCTTTCTCGATTCAGTGACGACAGTCGACACTTCTGCAGGATTATATAAAATCCTCGCTGATAGCGAGAGCTAAAAAATGATAATTCCCCAAACAATGTTCATGTATTGGCGTGAATCATACGACGGTCCATCTATGATTGATCGATTCGCGTTAATTACAAATGTCATGTTTTAGAGACACAAGCATCGCAAAAGGTACAAGAGAACGATAGATAATATTCCGTCCCCTTGTTTCTGTTCCAGGCTTCCAGCAGAAATATTCAGAGCTGAGCCGTGACGAGCAGATCAAGCCGCCGTTTCGGCATTCCATTTGGGGTCGCTTTCTCAGTGTCTCCTCTCTTCGAGCGCCCGCTGTGCGGTTTCAGTCAAAACTCAAATTCAGGTTCTTTGCGCAGCCTGCTGTCTGCTTACGAATAGCAAAACCCAAGCTGGTTGCGAAGTTTTCTGGGGATACATCTGCTAAGAGTAAGCAAATGAGTGGCCCAAATAGACAGGTTGGCGTGGAGCCTCCGCTGATGCCAGCAATATCTTGGGCAGTTTGAGAGGATCACTTATATGGGCTATGGCTATCTGTTTATTCAGAAACAGAAAAAAAAAAACGGAAGTAGCAGTGGCACAAGTTGAGCCTCTGCACTTCTTTGATAGGATAGGAAAACTGCAGTCGCAGTTTCAGTGAGTTGATCCGATGTTTGTTTCATCATTGATGATCATTGATTGGTTATCGTTAAAGGACAGTGACAATAGTGTGAAAGCGTCAGATTCAAATATTGTACTGTAATAAATCCGTTGGCTCTGAAGATATATAGGTTGATAAATAAATCTAGTAACTAGCGTGAGATAAAACCCCTGTCAAAATCGTTCGGGAAGGCAAAAAGAACAAATGATGAAATTGTTGTAAAATATGGCCTTCGGCAGTCGTTACGAATCCTTCGATCTGATCCCTTCCCTCCCGGCAGCAACTTGAGCGTGAGGTAGATGGCAGAGTTTCCCGTCTCCCTTTCCAACCCGGCGAAATCAATAGAGACAAGAGACACAAGAGACAAAGTCGGGTGGTGCTAATCTCTGTTATTCACTGGAATTCTTCAATACGGGCGAACCTGGTTACATATATATAGTCGGGTAGGCAGAGTCCTACTCGGACTTGAAATCGAGTCATACTGTGACTCGGGTAGGAAACAAGTCTGACTAGGACTCGTTTGTCGTCTTTTGGTATGAGCCCATAACCTTAAAACATAAGGTTTATAACACTCCCCCTTGAGCGAATATCACGATGATCTCATACCTCATTAAAACTCCTAAAAACCCAGTGGGAAAAATATAGAGAAAGAGTACATAGTTACCGCTAGTGCGTTGCACATGTTGCCTCATTAAAAACCTGTTGGAGAAACTTCGGGAAAACTCTTATCAGGAAAAAAGAGTACAACTATTGCCTTCTGGACAATATGATCATCAAGATCAGGTTAAATTAAAACTCGGACGATGTTCAGGTTGGTCTTCCCCTGAACCCTGCAATTTTCTTAAGTGCCTCATATCAATACCATGAACATACTTTTGAAAACGGTAGTCGGTAAGGACTTGATGAACAAATCAGCAAGATTTTCACACGACTTAACTTACAGGATCCTCACTTCGCCTTTCTCCTGGAGCTCGCGAGGATAGAAAAACTTAGGTGATATATGCTTTGTCAAGTTATTCTTTACATACCCGGTTTGCATTTGCACAATACACGCTGCATTATCCTCATGGATAACAGTAGGGGTATTGATGGTTTTCAGACCACATGTTTAGGATATGACTCGGCATCTGTCTAAGCCAAACACACTCCCGTGCGGCTTCATATAGGGCTATTATCTCTGAGTGGTTAGTAGATATCGCTACTAAAGTCTGTTTACAAGATCGCCATGAAACGGTCGTACCATCACAGAGAAACACAAACCCTGACTGAGATCTAGCATGATGTGGATAAGAAAGATACCCAGCATCTGCATATCCAACCATGGTCAAGTCCTGTTTCTTCGGGAAAAATAGCCCGAGTTCAATGGTGCCTTTAAGTTAACTCAAGATTGTCTTAATGCCAACTCAATGCCTTCTGGTTGGTGCGGAGCTGTACTGAGCAAGCAAATTAACAACAAAAGCGATATCCGGTTTTGTGCTATTTACAAGATACATCAATGCTCCGGTAGCACTAAGATAAGGGACTTCGGGTTTTAGCAATTCCTCATTGTTATCCTTGGATCTAAAAGGATCATTATCCTTATCGAGTGATCTAACAACCTTCGGGGTTTTCAAAGGATGAGCCTTTGACATGTTAAATCTCTCAAGGACCTTCTTCGTGTAGGTCGATTGGTGTACTAAAATTCCATCAGGGAGGTGCTCGATCTGCAGGCCCAAGCAAAATCTGGTTTTACCCAGATCTTTCATTTCAAACTCCGCCTTGAGGTAGGTACATGCTTTCTCAATATCCTCTGCGCAACCGATTATGTTCAAATCATCAACATAGACCGAGATGATGCAAAATCCATTGCTAGACTTTCGAATGAACACGTAGGGGCAATCCTCATTATTCACATAACCTTTCTTGAGGAGGTATTCGCTCAGTCGGTTGTACCACATCCGATCGGACTGTTTCAGCCTGTACAACGATCTTTGCAACTTAACGCTGTACATGTTGTGATTGGATTTATCCGGAACCTTAAGCCCATCAGGGACTTTCATATAAATGTCCGAATCAAGTGACCCATAAAGGTATGCGGTCACAACATCCATTAACTGCATTTTCAGATCTAAACCAGCAACCATTGATATCAAGTATCGGAACGTTATGCCACTCATAACCGGAGAGTATGTTTCATTATAATCGATGTCGGATCTCTGCGTGAACCCTTGTGCTACCAGTCTCGTTTTATAACGTATCACCACATTATTTTCGTCGCGCTTCCGGACGAATACCCACTTATACCCGACAGGGGAAACATGGGCAGGCGTGCGGGCGACTGGCCTGAAAACTTGCCTTTTATAAAGCGAGCGTAATTCCGTCGCAATTGCTTCTTTCCACTTAACCCAATCTGAGCACTTCCGACACTCTACCATGGACTTGGGTTCAGTGTCCTCTATGATCGTTTCAGCGACCTTTGAGACGAAATAGATGCGACATTTGTAGACTTTCTATTGTATAAATCTCTCGATTTAGCATAATCAGTGGCTATTTCACCATCTGAATCATCAAGCTCTTTAAGATTTCCTGGTGAGCTTGTTTGTTCCAAATCCCTTGTGCTTTCAAGTTTGTTTGTGCACACAATTTCACAAGGGTCACCATCAGGATGTGTCTCCTCATGGACAACCGAACGGGAACATAATGCAATCACTTCAGTATCCGGCCGTGGGAGACGTCTCCGCTTGGCTGGTACCAAATTACCCGGATTACTCCCCCTTTTCCTAGGACGAGAGACTTGAGATGAGTTCAAACCCTTCAGAGGTATCTCAACTCTTTCCGGTGCATTGGCCGTAGGAATATACGACTTTGACACTCCACTTAAATCGGTAAATGCATCAGGCAATTTATGGCTAGTTGTTGCAGGTTTATGATCCTCTGAACTTCAAGCTCAGTATCTTTAGTACGTGGGTCAAGAGATTGGATGCTACTGGCACTCCATTGGATTTCTCGGCATTCCTTAGAATTCAGGTACAATCCTCCCCCTAATGTCGGGAAGTGATCTTCATGGAAGATACAGTCAGCGTACCATGCCATGAACAAGTCTCCAGTTCTAGGCTCCAAATACTTAATTATGGGCGGAGTTTCATAACCAACGTATATCCCCATCTTCTGGTGAGGCCCCATAGATATACGCTGAGGTGGTGATTTCGGCACAAAAACAGCACAACCGAATTTTCGCAGATGGGAAATCATCGGTTCTTGACCACATGCTAAATGGAACAGGAAAGTTGAATAATATGCAGTCGGTCGGTACTGGATTAAAGCGGCAGCGTGCAGGACCGCATGACCCCAACAACTGGTGGGTAATCTTCTATCTTCAAGAAGCGGTCTAGCAATCAACTTGATCCTCTTGATCAATGGCTCGATAAGCCCATTCTGAGTATGAACATAAGGTACAGAGTGCTCAACATTAATGCCCAAAGCAAGACAATAGTCATTGAACGCTTTTGAGGTAAACTCAGCAGCATTATCCATCCGAATTGTCTTAATGCGGTTCTTCGGGAAACTAGCACGCAATCGGATGATTTGGGCAATGATCTTTGCAAAAGTATGGTTCCATGTAGACAACGGGCATATATGGCTCCACCTCATTGAGGCATCAATGAGTACCATAAAATATCTAAATGACCCCGATGAAGGACTAATCGGGCCACAGATATCACCTTGAATCCGCTCAAGGAAACTCAGAAATTTGTTCTTTACCTTCAGGTAAGACGGTCTAGTGATAAGTTTGCTCCTGGCACACGAATCACAATTAAAATCTTCTGGTTTTAGGAATTGAGTCATTTTGATGCTATGACCGGCAGAATTATTGACAATACGATGCATCATTGATAATCCAGGGTGACCTAGCCTTTCATGCCAGATTCTAAACGATTTTAGGTTCTTAAAAATTGTAGGCATAGCAACATATTCTTTCGGGGGTTTAATTTGAGTGTAATATATTCCATTGGAGGTACCCGGTGCTTTCTCAAGTACTTTGGATACACCATCATGATCATCAGTAATGTACAGGAATTCAGCCCTGCCTTCACTTGCGGTTTGAACATGATAACCGCTACGACGGATGTCTTTGAAGGTGAGGAGAGTTCGTTCAGCTCCCGGATACAAGAATGCTTCATCAATGAAGATCTTAGTATTATTCGGGAGTACTACTGTAGCTCGCCCAGAGCCTACAATATGCCCATTGCGACCAACAATGGTAAGTACATCTTCAGTACTTTTCTAAAGTGTCTGAAAGTACTTAGTCTCTCTAAGTATTGAGTTTGTGGTAGCACTATCAACCAGGCACGGTTCAACGTCAACCTCCATCGGAACATACATCTTGTTCTATTTTAGAAAATTCAATGTTTTCTAAGTTAGTGCTCACTATGAGGATATAACGAGGCTACATACGTGCATAAGCCAAATCATAAAGATTGCACATATAGAACAAGACATCATAGGCACATATCATTGTTCTGGAAGTAAAAGCATACAAGCTATTGACCCAAACTTAAGAAAGTTTAACACGGGACTGGCTCAACAAGAGCACTTATTACATCACGACCATCACAAACTCTAAGCAGATTGACAAACGGGACTACTCAATGTCCGCATATAGTTCATCATTAAGATAATCTTCATCAAGATCAATGTCACCATCAGCATCACCTACGGCAGTACCAGAAGCAATTGGGTCGTTATCAATGTCCATATCACCAGCTTCGGCTGGAAGATCTGATGGTGCAGCAGGCAAACCCAATTCAGGAACCGGGTCATCAATCCTGGTATCCACTGGTACCAGGATTTGGACGAAGTTAACTTCCGGGTTTTGGCGCTTTTTGAACTCCTGATACATATCAATCAGGTGTTTCTCGATAGTGCATGTGTGGGACCAATGTTAAGTGATCCACAACGAAAACAATCCATTTTGGGGTTTTAGCCCCATCACTACCGGGGTCGTTGCCTTTTCCCTTCCCCTGGTTATTCAGCTTCTGGCCTTTCTTGCCAAAACGCTTGAATTTTCCACCCTTTTTGCTCTGTTTTCCACTTCCAACATGACCCTTATCATGGGTTTTGCCCTTGCCATCATGTACAACAGTATGTGCTTCAGGCAAGCCTTGTGTTCCGGCAGGGCGCATGTTAAAGTTTTTAAGCAGAAGCGAGTTCTGGGCCTCAGCTATCAGTAGGACATGTATGAGTTCCGAATATTTCCTAAACTTTCTATTCCGGTATTGCTGCTGGAGTACCATATTCGTTGGGTAAAAAGTTTCAAGTGTCTTTTCAATCATCTCCTCGTCAGTAACTTGTTGCCCACAAAACCAGAGTTGGCCAACAATGCGATGCAGTGCATGGTTATATTCCTCAACTATCTTGAAATCAAGGAATCTAAGCTGGCCCCAGTCATTGCGTGCTTGAGGCAGAAGTATCGACTTACGCTTACCAAACCGATCCTCAAGTGCCATCCAAAGCGCAAGAGAATCTTACACTACCTGATACTCCAATATGAGATCAGGATGGATGTGATGCCATATGAAAATATAAGCCTTAGCGACCTTATTTTCAGGAATTGCGGCATCATCAGGTGCACGTGGAGCAATTGTATGGCTCAATCCCATTGCCTTCAGGTGGTTGACACAATAATTCACCCAGATTTGGTAGTTACTTCCGTTCAGCGTAAGTGGCGGGAATTACTGAGATGCAATGTTTGTCATCACCTATCATGCAAATACTCCAGGAATTAGCATCAATCCTATATAGGGTTGTGATGTATGGGTCGGATATAAAACTATTTCCAGAAATATGATATCATCAAGTAAAAACCATGTGAAACTTCCATAGTGGTGCTACCGTATAAAAATATGGAAGTTTTCCTATCCTAGTCGGAACTAGAATAGAGTCCAATTCTAACACGGTGAGTGTTCTACCCGGATTCTAGGACTACTTAAAAAAAATCCGAGTCGATCACGAAAAACATGAAATTTCCACACTTATCTGATCAACGAGATCAACCCGATTTGAAAATCAACTAGACTTCCTGTTTAAGTGATCGCCAAGATCACTAGATACCCGATTAGCTAAACCGATGATATTTTTATGGAAGCAACAAGCAACCATTAATGATTTTCAGCATCGTGCATCAACCATTACGTCATATATGGCAACATCAAGTAAATAACCTAAAATCGGGTAACTCAACAGGGCTAATTTTCGTGCAGAAAATTGAATCCAACATCAATCATACGAGTTATCAATCATGCTAGAATTAATCTAACACAGACCAAACAGACCACCCGAATCCATCAACAGGGAGATTCGGTGGGAATTTGATAATATACCGTAGTTCAATGGAGAGCTGCTGATAACGTGTTGTAAAATATGGCCTTCGGCAGCCGTCACGAATCCCCCGATCCGATTTCTTCCCTCCCAGCAGCAACTTGAGCATGAGGTAGATGACAGAGTTCCCTGTTTCTCTTTTCAACCCGGCGAGATCAATAGAGACAAGAGACACAAGAGACAAAGTCGGGTGGTGCTAATCTCTGTTATTCACTGGAATTCTTCAATACGGACGCACCTAGTTACATATATATAGTCGGGCAGGCAGAATCCGAACTTAGAATCGAGTTATACTGTGACTCGGGTAGGAAACGAGTCTGACTAGAACTCGTTTGTTACCTTTCGGTATGACACGATAACCTTAAAACATAACGTTTATAACAGAAATGAATAGTCGATGGAGTTGAGTTACCCAGTTTTTGCGGACGAGTGAGGAAATTGAAGACCGGGAACCTCATGTAGTAATGTTGGCCCAATAGATGAAAGGGCCCCAAAACAAAACAAAAGGTTACTGGCTGAGGAAGTCCACATGTCACATCTGGCCCATTTATCAAGTCGATACTCGAGGTCATGGCCTCTTCTAACTCATCACCGACGGGCCGGCAATAACAGACGGAGCCCATTAGCATCCACGGCCCTTAAAGCCCAGAAAGAAACAAATTTCTCTGTTTCTTACTTGCAGCAGAGGTTGAAGTCAGTCGGAGAAAAATGGAGTCAGTCCCGACTTCCCGACCTCGCATCCAAGCACATCGCCGCCATCAAATCGAAATCCCAATCCCAATCCCTCTTCTTCGTATCGGCGGCGAGGTCCAGGCGACTAGCGGCGATGGGTCAGGGCACGCCGGGTGGGATGGGCAAGCAGGGTGGGGGCGACCGCAAGCCAGGTGACGGCGCCGGCGACAAGAAAGACAAAAAGTTCGAGCCGCCGCCGGCGCCCTCCCGCGTCGGCCGCAAGCAGCGCAAGCAGAAAGGCGCCGAGGCGGCCGTGCGTCTTCCCAACGTGGCTCCGCTATCCAAGTGTCGGCTCCGCCTCCTAAAGCTGGAGCGGGTTAAGGACTACCTCCTCATGGAGGAGGAGTTCGTCGCCGCGCAGGAGCGCCTCCGCCTCCAGGAGGACAAGGCCGAGGAGGACCGCTCCAAGGTTGACGATCTTCGCGGCACACCCATGAGCGTCGGATCTCTCGAGGAGATCATCGATGAGAGCCACGCCATCGTCTCCTCCTCCGTCGGCCCCGAGTACTACGTCGGCATCCTCTCCTTCGTGGACAAAGACCAGCTCGAGCCAGGATGCTCCATCCTCATGCACAACAAGGTCCGTCCCCACTCTGTTTCTAACTTCGCGCTCGCGCGCGCAGATCCAGCAGTTGTTAGGCTGCTCGATCTAAATATTCTAGAACTGGTAATATCTGGTGGTTGGGAGGTTTGGATTTTTAGAGGCGATTAAAGGGTGTTCAGCATTATACCATCTCTTAGATTGGTTGTTAGATTGGAGATATTGGTGGGGTCGAAGGGGAATTTGGCAACATTTTGTTTCATATTAGCGAAATGAATCAGGTGTGATAAAGAGTGAGGTCTATAAGCACCTCATTATTGCTCTGGAATTGGTGGGCTGGCAATGTTTAACTTCGTGTCTTTTAGTAGTTTGTCTGAAATTTGTTCCTTACAAGGTTAGTGTTTCGGAATCATTTTTCAAATTAAGTTCACCTGTATCTGTGCCATGTGTAGCTAGGGGTTAACTATGATCTTCTTCACAAAAAAAAAAAAGGTTAAATATGATATGGTAATAACCCAGACTACATAAGCCTCTCTATCCATTCTGTCTTTGTTCTCCCTTGATATGGCTATGTCGGCTGTTATTTTCCTGCTTCGCTTAGAATTGATAACATGTCAGTAAAGAAGGGTTCTCTACTTTCCATTATTATTATTCATCTTAATGTCCTTCCTAGACTAGACTCCTTTCATATGTATCCTCTGTTGTGCTCACTGAACCTTCTCATAGATAATTGTCAGTTGGTAAGAGATTGTACATCAGCTCACTGACACAAAGCTTCTCTTCTTTAGGTTCTGTCTGTGGTTGGTATATTGCAAGATGAAGTTGATCCTATGGTATCTGTGATGAAAGTCGAGAAAGCTCCTCTGGAATCTTATGCTGACATTGGTGGGTTAGATGCTCAGATTCAGGAAATCAAAGAGGCAGTTGAGCTTCCACTGACCCATCCTGAGCTGTATGAAGACATTGGAATCAGGCCTCCCAAGGGAGTCATATTATATGGTGAACCTGGAACAGGGAAAACTCTACTTGCCAAGGTCAGTGATCTGGCTTGCACTGCATTATTGACGTCAATGTATCATTTATTTTCTTAAATAGTACTGCAGTGCAGGCTTTAATCCTTATGATTTCTTCCATTGTCACATGATTACCTGAATTATGCATTCTTCAATATGTGCAAAAAACATGTGCTGATTACTTCAAACTTCATGTGCAGGCTGTTGCTAACTCTACATCTGCAACTTTCTTGCGTGTTGTCGGAAGTGAGCTTATTCAAAAGTACCTTGGTGATGGTCCCAAACTTGTGAGAGAACTGTTTAGAGTGGCTGATGAGCTTTCTCCCTCAATAGTCTTTATTGATGAGATAGATGCAGTCGGGACAAAGAGGTATGATGCTCATTCTGGAGGGGAACGTGAAATTCAAAGAACTATGTTGGAGCTTCTGAATCAACTAGATGGTTTTGACTCGCGTGGAGACGTTAAAGTTATTCTAGCAACAAACCGCATTGAAAGTCTAGATCCAGCTTTGCTTCGACCAGGTCGGATAGACCGGAAGATAGAGTTTCCTTTGCCAGATATTAAAACTAGGCGGCGCATCTTTCAGGTATTCTCTCTGAATGACAAACTTCATGCTAATGGATTGAGAAGTCAATTGGTTCTTATAAAGCTTGTAATACATGCAGATACACACGTCAAAGATGACGTTGGCTGATGATGTGAACTTGGAAGAGTTTGTGATGACCAAGGACGAGTTTTCAGGTGCTGATATTAAAGCTATATGCACGGAAGCTGGGTTGCTCGCGCTGAGAGAGCGTAGGATGAAGTTATGACTGAATAATTTTTTTTATTCAATCCATTTAATTTGTTTTTGGATGTGTACAGGTATCCAATGAGATCAACCTCACATTTGCTATTGAATAGTAGCTAATTGAGACTATGCTTAGACCGTAGCATTTATTATTGTAATTACACTTTTTAGGTGGTGCATAACTGCATATTTTAGAAACTTAATACAATATGCTGAGAACTTGTTGCACCAACTTGAATTTCATCACATGTATATACACACAGAAGATTCATTCTCAGCTTCCCAGATTACAAGAAGTAGCAAGAGCTGCTTTAAAATTAATATTTACTTATTGCATGTCAACTTGAATTTCATCACATATATAGACACACAGAGGTTCTTTTCATCTTCCCAGATTACAAGTGGCAGCAGAAAGCAGCTGAGCTTGTGCACCATTTACACTTGCTTGATCCTTTTAATCAGACCAAGGGGAGAGACATCCCCGAAGTTTGCATTGAAGGTTAAGAACGGCCCCAAAGGCCTCCATTTCTGTTTAGAGACATGATCTTATATAAGATCTTTATGTCATCTGTTAGCTTCTTGATTGAAAATTTTTCATCTCAATCTGTATCTCACTACAAAAGTACACTACCACATTTGAATGTCTGTTTTGCTTCTAGAGGTCAATTGTTCTGATGACAACACAGAAGTGATAAAACCAGAAATCTGCTGGTAATGTCTTTTATGAGATTCTTGTCTTGAGCAGTTGCCAGTGACAATATCTGCAGTACTGAAACCAACATTATGATTTGTTGTGCAACTCTTTGAGTTGACTCAGTTTGGAAAGTATTAGTACTTTGTTAGATAGAAGCGGCTTGGCTTGCTCCTAGAGTACAGACGTCAGGCATGTCATGTTCCTTTTGAAATTTATACTTATGTGTAAGATTATATATGAACATATACTATTACATGGTTATCATGTACTGTTCTTTATCTTGATATGTTGTCTTCTGGCTTCCTAGGTGACCCATGCAGATTTCAAGAAGGCTAAGGAGAAGGTGATGTACAAGAAGAAGGAAGGCGTCCCTGATGGCCTCTACATGTGATGAATTTGTCACTGGTCTTCAGTGTCGAAATAACCTTATACCAGTATTTCTTGTTACCATGGGATGCTGCTTTGTCACTTATCTTTTACTAATATCTTTCAAGCACAATTCTGGAGAAATCTTGAACGTCTTGTATGCACTGAGAATTTATGGAGCACAACTCCAGTCACAGATATGCAGCTGTTTGTTTTGAAGTCTGATTTGAACTGAAGATCTTCTCGAGAAGAGTACGCTATAGGAGTCTTCTCGTCCTTTTAATTGTTTGGTGATGGGTTTCCTACCTTAAATTCGCGTACCCAGCAGTCGTCACTGACCTTTCAAGCCATGATGGCAACTCAGATATGAACATCTGGACGCCGCCGTTCGTGACACTTGCAATTGTAAAGGACATAAAGTGAGGACTAGGAGCATCGCGGTAGTGATATAGAGCGAGGTTGCAGATCAGCAGTGTAAAGTGTAAAAGGGAACACAGTAGACAGTAGAATAAACAATAACCTTTATTGATGTTGATGTGTTGATGAGTACTTTACAGTTGGAGTATGCGAGTAGCGCCCGTCCAGAGGCCTCCGTTCCATAGGGGCGCGTGGTGCCGCTGATGGTGTTTGACCATAATCAGATGATCAACATATTGTCAACAAGTACGCAAGCAGCTTCATTCGCTCGGACGCAGAAGAGAGAAGACCACGAGCACGGACTGCACGGTGATCCCGGCCGGCCATTGATGAGATTGCTACATGCACGTTACCTTTGTGCGTCAGGTTTCGTGCTGCCTCGAGAAGCCTCAAAAAGAAAAAAAAAAAAAGCAAAAATATTATGTTGAGAGTGGGATTTGAACCCACGCCCTTTCGGACCAGAACCTTAATCTGGTCCTAGACCAACTCGGCCATCTCAACTTGAATCTTATTTCAAGTAATAATATATATTAGAATATAAACATGGAAGATGGTATGATTGTTTGCCTTACCGCATAGCTATGGACTGAATCAGTACAAAAACCATACGCGATCTTTATCAATGATGATTTTTTTTTCTGCGATCTTTTCGATGATACGATCTTATCAATGACCCGATTTATTTTATGTATAAAATAGACCATTGTCATCGAGTGACGCTGCCAGCTAAGGACCCGCCACCTGCAGTAAGCATCTTGAGAGCGATCTTATTTTTCTTTTAATTTCTATGCCAGCTTACATTTTGGCGCAAGAGCTTTGCTGATGCAGTACCAATTTGAACTAAAAAATATTTGATGTTATGGACATGTGTACGATCATGTTTATTTGAACTATGTTTGATAAAGTTCTATAGTTATTTGGAATTATATGTGTATGATAACCATGTAATAGTATATGTTCATATTCCATCAGAAATGTTCGCTTGTCCTATAATCCCTGTTTTGGGATACAAAAGTCTGGCTACGATTGACTTTAGTGACTTACGAGGATGAACATGTGGTTGTTGGGAGGTTCAATCCTGCCTAGCACAATCACACAACAAGCATCCTCAATTAGTGTTGACTATCGTGTCATGACTAACGTATTCAACTGCACAACAAAGTTTTAGCTTTTATTTACTTTACTGCAAATCAGCTTAACCCTTACATCAACTTCCGATGATCGTATGATTTGTTTAAGTTGGGCTTGACTTTCAAAATTCCATTTGCCTCAGTGGTAGTAGCTCGAAACAGCGAGTTTTTGTGCCGCTCATCCACTGTTGGGGTTTGAATTCAACAAACTAATAACAAGAACTGGCCTATAGAGTTTGTTTGCAACTTTTTTTCTTTGGCTGCCAAACTGCCCGCAAAGCTATGAACTGAATCAGTACAAAAAAGCATGGGATCTTATCAATGATCCGAATTGATACTGTTCATTGTTGATGAGCAATTTCATGACAAAGTATGTAAATGTTACTTTGCGATCTTATCTTACTGATTATTGCAGTTAGGTGCCTATGATTTAGGTCTTATTTGGATCCATTAAGATTTTAAGTTCAGATTTTAGAATATATGAGCCCTCTCTCCAAACAGGATAAATGATTTTTAAAAATCTAAACTGGATTGATCATACAAACCTTACTATGACCCATCATAGAGTTCCTTTCCAACTTCTCTTGGTTGCCAAACGGTCCATATATATCAGTAGTAGAGTGCACGAATAATCTATACACACTTGCACTTACTAGTATATAAATCAGCACTAAAAATCACATCCTAATCTCTACCCCTCTCCAAAACCTTCTTAAATTAAACTTGGGGTGCGACCTGCGAGGCGGCGACCTCTCCCTCAGTCAGTCAGTCCTTCCCCACACGCCACAGAGAGGCCCAGCGAGCCAGCGATCGAGGCGGCCATGGGCACGCTCGTCGGCCACGTCGCGCCAGGCTTCTTCTTCCTCCTCATGGGCCTGTGGCACCTGTTCGCCCACACGCGCCTGTTCTTGATGCGGCCGAGCTCCTACACGGCGCCGATCTGGTTCCCTGTCCCGGGCGTCCGGCACCTCGAGCTCCTAACGATAATCATCGGGTCGGTGATCGATATCCTGATGGAGCTCGTCCTCGTCCAGGCGAAGCACCAGCCGCTGGACGACGACGGCACCATCCCGTCCGCCCACCTGCACAACTTCGAGCACGCGTCCATCTCGCTGGCGTGGCTCGTCTTCGCCGCGGCCACCATCCAGATGGACAGGGCCAGGACGCCCATGCGCGACGCCGTGTCGCAGCTGGCCGCGGCGGCGGCGTTCGCGCAGCAGCTGATCGTCTTCCACTTCCACTCCGGTAACCACCACGCGGGCGTGCCGGGGCAGTTCCACAGCCTGCTGCAGATGGTCATCGCTGTCTCGCTCGCCGCCACGCTGCTCCGGGTTGCCTACCCGCGGAGCTTCGTGGTCAGCCTGGTCCGCGCGGCGAGCCTCGTGTTCATGGGCGTCTGGTTCATCGTCATGGGCGTCATGATGTGGACGCCGGCGCTCGTCCCCAAGGGATGCTTCCTCAACGTCGAGGAGGGACTTGAGGTCGTCCGGTGCCGCACCGACGAGGTGCTCGACCGCGCCAAGTCGCTCGTCAACCAGCAGTTCAGCTGGTACCTCACGGGAACCGTGCTGTTCGTCGTCGTGTTCTACTTCCAGATGTCCAAGCTCTACTACTCGGAGGAGACGCGTTATGCGTCGCTGGTGAAGGGAAGCAGCGACAGCCGGTTCATCAGCATCGGAAATGAAGACGAGGACGACCTGGAGGAGGCCGCCAAAGGTTTGGGACACGTGGTGTAGTAGCGCGAGGTTAGTATTGTTGTGTAATTACCATAAACTAGTAAAGTGCCAATGCCTTGTTACGGATTTAAAAAAAATAAATTTAATAAGCTACACTATTAAAAAAATAAATTATCAACAACATATATATATTTCATAGATATATTATAGGTTTATACTACAGTAAGGATGAGCGGCTTCATTGTCTCCATGAACGTTGTGTCTCGATGGTGTCGAATGAGGATAAGTTTGGAATGTGATGTACTTACGTGTGAGGCTCTCATATATCTTTTGTATTCCATGCTAATGTTTGATTTATATTTTGATAAGCTTGTTGCTGTGGTGGTAATTCACAAAAGATATTATTTTAATTATAAATATAAAAATGACAATCATATAAATTATTTAAAATAGTGGATTAATATTCAAATAATCAATCCAATATCACTATATCATATTGTTGCTCTAAAAATTAATGGTAATAATATTGCAGTTCTAAAAATGATTAACCCACAACCACTTTTATAAACTGAACAATGAGAAGAATATTCCTACATCACAGACAATTGTTGTTGTATTAGAAAAATGTATTTATCAGCTTATAATTATTAAAAGTTTTAGCTGGACCAGTCTGCGCATGCTAAAGAGCTAGAACTGCAATATACATCTTAAATTAAATCGTATTTCCCCTCAAAGCATTTAGCTTATACATCTAGAATTTATCATTTGCCGACAGTTTATTTATACGGACCTCCAATTGTAGCTCATGATTTTTATTTGATTAACCTAATTTGAGTATATACTAATGCATCCTGCTTATTCCTAATTCAGGCGTTGACTCTATTAGTTCATCTGGGCCATGATGGACTCTAGACAATCCTTCCAATTTTCAACATGATTGTGGCAGATCGCTTGCCTGGTGAAAATCATGACGCTGTGCAGATTGTAGAAGATTGTCATGGGTGTTCTCATATATCGTACTCCTCCGTTCCAAAATTATTGTCACCATTGACTTTTTTCATTATCTTTGACCAATCATCTTATTTAAAATATTTATTAAAATATAAA
Source organism: Eleusine coracana subsp. coracana (assembly GCA_032690845.1). NCBI lineage: Eukaryota > Viridiplantae > Streptophyta > Magnoliopsida > Poales > Poaceae > Eleusine > Eleusine coracana. Next base: position 49,402,303 of record CM064427.1, on the reverse strand, counting down.
ATATTATAAGTTATATTTAAAATTTTATCTATTAATAAATCAAATTATAAAAAAATATATCATATTTTTTAAATTTTTTTGAGTAAGATAAATAATCAAAGGTAACAAAAAAAGTCAATAACGATAACAATTTTGAAACGGAGGAAATATCTTTGTAGGCCGCGGTCCATCGCCCCTACTCCACGTAACACATCATGTCTAGCCAGCACAAGATGCTGGCCTTGCAGCCGCACGCTTCTAATCAGGCGCAACCACGACGATATCACGCAAGGATGGTCACTGGAAGGAACACTTGGTCGCGTAGTCGACATCAACACTCGCCGATCATTGTAGGGAACTACGCCCTGGCATCGAAGTTGTCGTCACTGTAGGGAACTGCGCCGATCTAACTGCGCCCTAGCAAATTTGTTCTCTTTTTTGAAGTGCGCCACACATCTGTTTGAAGGGAAAAAAAAGAAGAAAAGAAAATACATGGTATGGACTTATTTTTTTTAAAAAAATATTATATGTTTCGAGTGTACTCCACACGGAGCTTGCCATATATCCTGTAAGTCTTCTTTTTGGAGTGTATTGCACACAGAGCTGTCGTATAGCCTCGCGCATGTGCATTAAATGTTAAATAAACTGTTAAGAGAAATAAATCATATGATCAGTTCGTCTATGCATTAATCTGTATTTTTATCTCGAGTTGATTTTGGAGTGTACTGCACACACACTACAGTTGAAGGAATATAAAGAAAAAGACATGGCGACAGAATCACAAGTACCCATAAGGTATTTATATAGATGGTTACATATATGCTGGAAAGCTGAAGTATGACATATATCAACGAGTCTAGCTATACGTGACTTTCCCGATCCATTTAACATAAATCGGACCACGGATTGACTCATGTGCACAAGGTAGTGTAACGCTACATAGTTGCTGCACTCATTCAGTTGTGACGAAAACAAAAATACAATATTTACAGTAGGTATTGCAAATTACAATAATATCAGGGTGTTAAATCAAATTATAATGGCAGCTTACAAAGGAAAAAGAGGAGCAACGAAAATAACAAAAGTCTAAACACAAATTTGGAAAGTAATTGAGATGTGTTCTCTTTTGAACCTCGTATGCGTAACTCGCACTAGGGTGAGCGCACACATAGGACAGCCGACAGCCCACGGCTTGTTTAGGGGAGCGCGGGCATGGCCAGATTGCTGTGTTTTTTTTTTCACATGGAATCTAGGTTCCGGCTTCATTTTTTCAGGCGCAAAAGAGCAAATGAAAGATTTTAAAGTAGAAAAATATTCACCCTAAAACAATAAATTTTATTACTAAAGTAATTGATTTTCAATACTAGAACATTTGATTTTTATGACTGAAAAAATTGATTTCAACTCTAGGAACAACTAGATTTCACCACTTGAATAACTGGTTATCACTGCTCGAGCAATTGATATTTATTGTTAGAACATTATTCTTAGTAGAACAAAACAATTAAATAATTCAACATATTTAATTTAAATTTGAGTTCAAAGTATCAAAATTAATTTTTTAAATATTTTACATTCATGTGAGGTCTCATTTTGTTACATTAACTCTAAGGATCACGATAGTTTAAACGAATTGAGAAATAGAATTTTGGTTTAAGTAAAAAAGAGATTTGAAGCAAATCCAATTTAAATCCCACCCCTCCATCGAGAAGCCGTCATATTTTGCTCTCCCCCTCCACTCCATTAGCCCACTATAATGCACTAGAGCCATCCACACCCACCCACACTAATCTCAAAGCATGTTTTATATAAGAACCATAGTTTCCTTTGGCGCACCCATGTGCGCCGACCAATTCTTGCCCATGGCCTAGCTGAAATGGGCCGCTCGCCCGTGTGCATGGTGGTAACACACTATTTAAACTCGTGGCTACGTTTTGTAACCCTAGCTAACCTTTGAGATGTGACCCCCTTCTACTGCCCGTCGCCGCCACTCCCTCTCTCTCCCCTTCCTCCCCCTGCCTCATGCATCACCGACACCACCACCCTTCCCTCCGCCATGATGCCCCATCCCCTCCTCAGTCCTGCTTGGATGCCGCCATGGCACATCACATGATGCATGGCGATGAATCTATGACCCACCAAGAATGTTTAGGTAGAAGGGGGGCCTCTGGCAGCTCTGCAACTCCTCTGACAACCAACTAGCCAACCACTATCACTTCTCCTTGCTTCAGCCAATGAATCGATACCCGACAACCAAGCAGCCAATGGTCGAGTGGGAAGGGCGAGGTTGTCGATGCCTCTTCAACATAAATCCCAGTGCTTGATTTCTATCTCCAAAGAAGCAATTCAGGACTGGGACTCCATGGAAGTCTCATCCACGTGGCTTGTTCACGACCATAATACAACATGGACATGACCAAACAACCACCAATGACAACATGGAGTCATCGTCGGCTTCCCATGAACTAGGTACGTCCAGAGGGATGTGTCACCAAGTGACTGGAGGGGGGGGGGCATCAGTACACTTTGGTGAGGTGGAGGCTACACTTGATTAGGATATCGATATATGGAGGGATGATGTAGACTTGCAATGGCTAGTAAAAGATTATTCCTTATATATATGGCTCAAAGTCTACAAAAAGCATCCGGAACTATCATAGAACTAACAACCTAACTCACAAACCTAATTAGCTATCTCCATACTTGAACCAAAGATAGTCTATCTACTGCTATAATTTCATTAAGATACCCTAACCCTCAAGCCTTCTAATCAAAGTTCACATGATATATCCTGTTGTGTGTGTGTGTGTGTGTGTGTGTGAGAGAGAGAGAGAGAGAGAGAGAGAGAGAGAGAGAACACTCATAGGAGAGAAAATAACTATAATGAATCTTTTTTCTTTAGATAAAGAGGTTGGACAGGGTACTTGTAGGTTTACCAAAATTTCTTCCTAACATACTCTTCACACATGCCCTAAATGTTTTACTAGCCAAACATCATGTATCCTTAGCACACACCTCCATATTGAGATGGTTCATGCTGGACACTGGTTATAATTATCATTAGTTTCATGTCTAGTACTCTTAAGAAATGCCACATATGATAACTTGATGGACAATTTAGTAGGGGTTCTTCCTGCATCAACCTCATTCATCATCTGCCATACTATGATACATTTTTATTGTTGCAGATCTAATTGCTAAAAATGAAAAGCAATCATATATGCCCACAAAAACAAAGAAGGTATATCCAACTAAGAAACTATTTCAATTACATATTTAAGATATGCATAATAGAATAACCTTTGGCCTATAATATATCTTGTCGTTAATCTATCATAATATGTATGTGAGTTCTCTCTCAAATAGTCCAAGGAACATATTGCCACTTTCCAGTCAATAAAATTGTGTGTGTGTGTGTGTGTGTGTGTGTGTGAGAGAGAGAGAGAGAGAGAGAGAGAGAGAGAGAGAGAGAGAGCACTCATAGGAGAGAGAATAAATAAAAAGAATCTTTTTTCTTTAGATAAAAGAGGTTGGAGAGGGTACTTGTAGGTTTACCAAATTTTCTTCCTAACATATTCTTCACACATGCCATAAATGTTTTACTAGCCAAACATCATGTATCCTTAGCACAACATTGAGATGGTTCATGCTGGACAGTGGTTATAACTTATTATTAGTTTCATGTCTAGTACTCTCAAGAAACACCATAGATGATAACTTGATAGACACTTTAGTAGGATTTCTACCTGCATCAATCTCATTCATCAACTGCCATACTATGATATGTTTCTATTGTTACAGATCTAGTTGCTAAAAATGCAAAGCAATCATCTATGCCCACAAAATAAAAGAAGATATGTCAAACTAAGAAACTATTTCAATTACGTATTTAAGATATGCACAATAGCATAACCTTTAGCCTATAATATATCTTGTCAATAATCTATCATAATATGTATGTGAGTTCTCTCTCAAATAGTCCAAAGAACATATTGCCACTTTCCAGTCAATAAAACTGTGTGTGTGTGTGTGTGTGTGTGTGTGTGTGTGTGTTAAGGTTCTCTTGTCTCTTAAGCTTTCATGTATAATTAGTTACAATGAGCGATTCCATGACTATTAGTGTGAGAACTATAGTCATGACCGCACATTTTTCTTACCCATGGGCCAAGGATGAGAAACCATGCTATGGGGTACAATTCAGCCATGCACCATTCATCAAGGATCAAGGTGGTCAAATTGTTGAACATAAAACTCCTCAATAGTTCCTTCCAAGATACTAGATATTGCGATATAAAACAGATAAGCGAACATCATGATAGAATGGAATGTAAAGTTGCTCTAAAAAGAAAGTGTATAAAATTTCATACCTATCTTATAGGAACAGTAAGCCCTAGACTCTAAGAATGAGAAATGCCTCAAAGTACAATGTATTCATAATTCTCATGAATTCCCTAATTTACATCATCAGCAGAATCATTGACAATGCTTCCACTAATAATAGTTTTTTTGGTGAAATGACTCCACTCCCCAAATTATCATTCACAACAAAGTTAAGTTTAGAACATAGCTCAATTTCAATATATCTATAGAAGTAGTATAGTACTTAAAGTACAAAATAGTCAAAGAACTTGATTAAATCCCAAAAGTACCATTCTTTGACTAAATCCCAAAAGTAACGAGGTGACCTGCTTCTAGCTTCAGACTCCATTGCTTTTGACAGCTATAGTTGAGCAGGCAGATGTGTGTCACATATAAAGAAATATTACAAAGAAAAATATTGGTTTCGTTCTTAGGACACTAAATAAGGGTGTGTTTGGTTAAACTTTTTCTGGCTTTAACTTTTCAGAAAAGCTAAAAACCCAACTAAAGGGGTTGTCTTTCAGAAAAAGTCACAGCCAAAAGCAGCTTTTAGTTAGTTCAATTCTGAAAGCAGGTAGAGATGTGCTTTTTTGGGTTTTGGCTTTTACAAGTTTGGATTTTTTTTTCAGAATTTTTTCACAGTCACAACCAAAGTAAACACACTCGAAAAAACTTTATGCGCATGACACTAAAAATAAACTGCACATACATACAAAGTTCTTTTGGTTTAGTTTCCGACACACAAAATCAACTTTTTTGAGAGTCCTTATGTTATGCATCTCTCTCTGTTTCTCTCTCTCACTCACTCACTCTCTCTCTCTCTCTCTCTCTCTCTTAATTGTTGATTTACCAAATTTGCTTCCTAACATATGTTTCAAACATGCCCTAAAAAGGAATCTCTTGTAACACCTAAAGGTTATTTCTCCTTAGCACGCACCTCCATATTATAAACACTGGTTATCACTTATCAGTACTTTTGTGTCTAGCACTCTCAAGAAACACCATGGATGATAACTTGATAGCCACTCGTGGGGGTTCTGGTTGCATTAGTCTCATTCATAACTTGCTATACTCTTATCAGTGTCTATTATTGCAGGTCTAATTGCTAAAAATGCAAAGCAAATATCTATGCCCACAAAAACAAAAAAGGCATAGAAAAATAAGAAACTATTTCATTTACATATTTGAGACATGTAGTATAGCATAACCTTTGGCCTGAATATTGCCGTTAATCCAAACTTGATGACGCTTTAACTTACAATGATAGCTTTTATGTGTGTTCTCTCCCAAATAGTCAAAGGAACTTATTTCTCCCTTCCATGTGCCCAGGGACTTTCCCTAAATTTGTAAATTTAAATAAAGTGAAGTTTAGAGAAGATATTAGCATATCTTGATGATAGTACAATCTTTAATGGAGAAACTCATCAAAGAATTTGATGAAATCCCAAAAGTATCAAGGTGGCGAGCTTCCAGCTTTAGTCCTTGATGAATGGTGTGTGTGTTGTGTGTGTGTGTGTGTGTGTGTGTGTGTGTGTGTGATGACCATGCCACATTTTCTCACTCATGGGACAAGGATGAGTAACCAAGCTACGGATTACAAGTCAGCCATACACATCTGTCAAGTACCAGGGTGGTCAAGTTGTTGAACATAATTGAAGCCCCTCAATAGTTCCTTTCAAGATACTAGAGGTTGCAGATAAAACAAATAAGGAAAATCATTACATAATGGAATGTAAACTTGCACTAAAAAAAGTGTATAAAATTACATATCTATCTTATAGGAACATTAATCCCTAGGATTTTATCATGGGAAATTCCTCAAAGTAAAATATATTCATAATTCTTTAGAATTCCCCAATTTACGTCATCAATAGAATCATTGATGACGCTTTAACTTACAATGATAGCTTTTTCATAGAAATGACTCCACTCCTCAAATTTATAAATCTTAACAACAAAGTTAAGTTTAGAGAATATATCAACATATCTCTAGGAGTAGTATTGTATTTAAAGCACAAATTCATCAAAGAACTTGATGAAATCCCAAAACTACCAAGGTGGCATCCTTCTAGCTTCAAATTAAAACTCTATAGCTTTGGGATGCTATCATCGAGCTGGCTGATGTGTGTCTCACCGAAAGAAACAATACAAAGAAAAATATTGGTTTTGTTTGTAGGACATTAAATAAAAAGTGTTATATGTAGTAAACTAGAAATAAACTATGTATACATACAATATTTTTTGGTTTAGTTTCCTATAGACAAAAGCAACTTTTTCAAGAGTCTCCTACACAAAACCATTATTTTTAGATGGCAAGAACTGAAGTTTTTCATTCTTGTGTTCAGTATGAATAAAGGTCCCATCAGTGTATCATCAGCTAACTAAAGTGATTTAACAGTATGAGTTATTGCATAATTGGTCTAATAGTCTAGTTTTTAGATTGCAAAGAGCATATGTTGAACACTTTGAGTGGAATTGTCTTAGCTTGGACCTTAAATAGAAAAGGTTTAAATTAGTGCAGTTTTATTCATCATCTTCAAATTCACTTCATTCTCAGGTTGGAGGCATGCCACGACAGTCCATATGTTACACACTGATGTGTGTGTACCTGCGCGCGGGTGTGTGCGCGTTTATGTTTGCGTGTGTGAGAGAAAGAGCACTTGTAGGAGAGAGAATAAATATAATGAAGCCTTTTTCGTTTGATATGAACCCTTAATAATAAAGGGGTCACAAGCCTCAACTTGAAATACTTTTAAAAATCTGGTTCACTTGAGCTGAAAGTTGTAGAGCGTTTTTATTCCATAATTTCCACCATTAAAATGACGTATAGAGAGGACTGTTAAGTGGCTATAAGAAGTATCCATTTCACTCGATGGACTTGCAATTATTTGCATAAAAAAGGACTGGAAATTACATTAGTGATATGGATGATACACAGACACCTATGTGATAAATCTGTTTTAACTTTTAACGGATGGATTTGGAAGACATGATCATAAAAGAAACAAAAAAAAAATCTTATTGAAGCATCAACTATATGAGAACAAAATGACAAGCAACCATTTTTCTAATGAAACTTTGGCACATAAAAAAGAAAGGAAATAGGCCAAAACTTAGGTAGATAAATAATAGTACAATATAAAGCATCAATGGTTGCATATCTAGGAGATGTTCTAGCAACAACAAACTTTGCCGTGTGACTGATGTGTAGCACATGGCAAAGAGTCCTCTTTACCGTGTGCTACAAGGTGGCACATGGTAAACATTAACGGTGGGGCAGCAGCCTCCATGTCTAACTAACGGGTGGGTTATTTACGATGTGTCAGTGGTCTGGCACACGGCAAAGGTGCATTTTAACGTGAGCCGATTTTGCACTGTGTGTTGCCCGTTTGAGACACAACAGAGGGTCTCTTTGCCGTGTGCCCGATCTTTGGCTCACGGCAAAGGGCCGGTTTCCTGTAGTGAGATTTTCCAAAAAAAGCTAATATAAAGCCATATGACCATGCAAGATGGTATGCCAATCGATTCACATTGGTGGCCGCGTGGCAAAGTATGATAAGCTTATAATGGGTTTTTTTGTTGAATGGATAAGCCAATAATAGTTTCATATTGTTTATCATGTGAAAAGAAGGGGCCCGTAGAGATGCCACAACCGAAAAAGAGTTGTCTCAGTGTCAGTGGATGATACCATATAGGATAATTGGTGGAGGCAACATATGTATCTAATGGTATGAACACAATCCTCCTAACCGACGAAGGAAGATGGCATGGGTCATGGGTCAAAGGAGGCCAGACGCCAAACAAGTGCATCACCGAGTAACTTGAGCAAATTTCCTATTTGCCATTGAAAATTATACTCTTCTCTTATTTGCTATTGAAATTTTGAACTTCTTTTATTTACCATCGAATTAAAATTTACTTCTCTTATCTGCCATTCGAATCACTTTAGCTCATAGAAAATTTTAATTCTGTCACAACAACGTTCAGACTATGATACCAAAATAGTTTTGTCTTGATATATATTTTATGCTAAAAAAAATTTCCAAAAATTTTGAATGAAAAATTAACATAATTTTGAGTAAAAATAAAATATTGCCTCTAATTTTCATCAAAAAAAATTGAATATTATTTTGGCATATAGTATATACCGAGGCGAATCCATTTTTCTACTTACGGATAACCAATGCTATAATAAAAGCACAATAATCTAACTACTGAAGTAATTAGAGTGACAGATAAGAGAAGTTAATTTTAATTCAATGGCAAATAGGAGAAGTGTAAAATTTCGATGGTAAATAAGAGAAGAATATAATTTCCAATGACAAATAGGAAATTTGCTCGAGTAACAATGAAACAGGAAATAAAAAGACAATAAAAAATAAATTCAAATCCAAAATAATCTAAACTAGAAGTTCTTACAAAACAAATTAGACTAAAAAATAACCTATCATCTTCTTGGTTGGTCCCTGGTCGTCAACTCAGTGGCTCCAATGACGTTGGTGAAGCTCCATCAACTGCAGTTTAGGGGCCTAAAACAAAATCCCAGAAATAGAGGATTTATTAGGGTTGTTTTTCATGCCCATAAAAAATGTGTGACAGAGTTGGTTTTTTGCCTGACATGAAAAAATAGGACAAAGGCCATATTTTGATGCCCTGCTCGAGATGCTCTATCGGCACTTGCTTGTCAGACTCCTACATGTTGTGCTTGTTACCGTATACCAGATTTTCATGTTGACGTGACGTAAAAGGAAATAGAAATATGTCAGCTCTGTTGATTTAGTTTTCTGTTGACCGGTAAGTCAACAACAGATCCAAAAATAGAAAGTTTATCTCCTGTGGATTTTGGATCTAGCCAACAAATTTTCTTTTCGTTTTTGTGCCTTGATCGGGAGGCAAGTTAGAGATAGAGACGGACCCGGCCCCGTAATTACAGTGCTACATAAAGGAGGCATCCCCCTAGGGCGAGATCATCCAATCTTAGTCCACCTAACCGATCGTTGAGGACACAGGAAGTCACGAAAGATCGACGTCCAGCCTAAGAGTATCGCCGCTACCACCCCGAAGGTCTTCGCCCTCGCAAGAAGACCCTCAAGGAGCGCCTACGCTACAACCCCGATGAAACTCTCGTCACCGACTCCGCCACCTCTGCACCGACGCCAATGGACTCCTCCACCAGCGCTGGTAACAGATCAAATCTACTATTCTGCATTAGTTTTAGTCTACTAGATGTGATCTTATTTGACTAGATAATCATGTTAATTAAGTGTTAATTAGTTATAGCAATTGGTATCAGTTAGCCTTAATCTAGTTGATTAGATCCACTAGTTTAAATTAGATAGGTTCGGTTTGTACTAGATCTGTTCATGTTTAAGTGAAATTAGTTGATCTAGTACTATAATCAGAGGATTCTATGCTCGATCTAGTCATGTTTTAGCTAAGTTCTATAATTATCAGAATAATGCTCATGCCTAGATTAATTAGACCAGTAACGTAGCTAAGTTAATTTTCATGTTTTAGTTTAGATTTAGCATGTTATGGTTTCGGTTAAAGAAAAAAAACAGCTTAAATCAGAAAAGGGGAAGGGGATTGCGGAAAACACCGAATCAAATAAGCACACACCCGCCGATCCCTAACCCTAACCCTAGATCTAAGAACACTAACCCTAAGTTTCAGAGAGAACTCACCTCTCGAGCACCGTCGTTCAGAGCATAACGGCGTCCACAGCTCCTCTCATCGCGTCAATGGAGCCGCACACATCAGATCTGCGCGTGCTTCAACGGGATCGAACCGGTCGCGCGGCATTAGAACTGCCCGCGTGCACGCCGGCCCGCCAGACCTCACGCTGGCATCGCCGTCGCCTGCCTCGTGCCAGTGTCGCCGTTGCCGCGCCGCCTCTCAATCGCCGCTGCCGCATCACACCTTGTGCGCGACGGACTCGCCTTAGGGTGCCACGGCGGAGAAGCTCGATGGAGCCGCGCGCAATTTCTCGCACACATGCTCCGGCGAGCAGCTCCCCATAGCGCCACGGCGGTCGTGATGAGGACATCAACGACATACGAACAACGACGACGGAAGACGGCGCGCCAAACCAAGTTGTCACGCCTCCACCTCTCGTCGTTGCGCCTTCTCAAGTTATGGACCCATCTTCCGACGAGACGACGACGTACAAGGGCCCAATCACTAGAGCTCGAGCCCAGGAATTGAAGATGGTTTTGATGCTAAGGAACGACGACCCAGGATGACGCCCGCGAAGGCCCAAGTAGCCCAAGTCGCGTGACTACCTCTCCACCGCACGCCTCTCTACTTCAGTCGGCCCTAGATGCCGCGCTCCCCCTATTTAGTCAAGGGTTGCGCCCTTGTAATCTTTGAGTTTTGTTTTAAGATTAGCTTAGCTATTCATCCGTCTCTCGACGTGAATTCAGAACTCCAACTTCGTGCAATACATCATATTGCTCGCCTCTAATTCTTGCTCGTTCTTCGATTGCGCGTAAGAATTGATCCTCGTGATCAGGTTGATCTTGTTTACCACAAGGTTAATATCCTCCGGAAGTTGGTTCAGCGATTGCATTGGCGCTTCGGGCTTGCTCGTCGTAGTCAGATCGTGAGGGTCGACATCCACCGAATCGAAGTTATCTACACTCGCCGAAAGATCGGGCACTCTACACCTATCAAGTGGTATCAGATTCCAGTGTTTCTCGGTGAGTTTATCCAAGTCCACATAAACCAATAACTACAAAAATAATTTTACCCCAGTACGGTTTTGAGCCTCGCACTTTCGTTCAATAATTTGCGTTGTTGAGTTTTTGTGCTATCGCTTTTGATCGTTGCTGGTACACGGTGTTTCATCGTTTTCTCCTCATCATCGTCGTATCCTTCCACCACATCGTGTGTTTTCGCCACCACAATTTGCTTTCCGCCGCATCTGTTTTCTCCGCCTCGCTCTCCTACTTGGCCACGCGTAACGAGTCTTACTCAGTTGCGTTTTGGTGAGCCGATCACTTGCCAAGTTTTGCCACCGCACCGTAAGTCCGGGTCAGTCACGTGACTTGTTGAGTCCTACTCGGTTACGTGGTAAACCGCCCCGCCTCGCCTTGTGTTGTGTTCTGCTCATCTTTTAATTACCGTTTTACCCCTGCCTCAAAAAAAAAAGTGTGTATGCATTGTTTTCTCTTCACACTCTCCTGACATAGGTTAAAAAAAAAGAGGGGCAGAAGTAAAAAAAAAAAAAAGAAAAAGAAAAAAGAGCGCTTGAGCACCATAGGCGACACGTTACTATTCTTTACCCTTCTTCAGATCCGTTTGTTTTGATTCTTCTTCTTCCTCTTCCACTTGTGCCGGCAGCAATCTTTTCGCGTTTAGCACCTTTATTCAGCTTTGCAGTTATTGTTTGAATTGTGCTAACCCTTGATTGAGTGCAGCCTCCTAGCTCCACAAATTTTCTACTACGAGCAGGTTTTTGTTTCACCACGCAATCGCTCCTCCAATCTTTCACCGGTTTTACCTGTGGTTGCAGTTCACACTTGCGTGCTTGGTAAGGACGGGTAAGGATTTGATAACAGCTTTTTGATTGAGCTTTTCATTCACCACTCACCTCTCGTCGTAGGATCTTTTTCTGTGTTGCTTGTGTTTCTATGGCAGGAAACAACTCGAAGTCGGAGGAGCTCGCCCTCCAAGAAGTCCAGGCACAGGTTGAAGGTCTACAAAACGACATGAAGACGATGCACGAGAGACTTGACTCCACGATTACTTCGTCGAACGAGCGTTTTGATCAGCTCGACCTTGCTGATACGGCTGCCCACACCACGCTCGCGACGATCATGACTCGTCTTGAGGCCATGTCAACGCAACTTGGGACCATGACGACGCAGCTCACGGAGTTGCAAACTGCACGCGACTACGGCGCCGACACCGAGCAGGATGACGCCAATCGTCATGGTCATGCTCGTAGGGTACGTGTTCCTACTAATGATTCTTTTGTCAGAATTAAATTTCGTATTCCCACTTTTACTGGCAAATATGATCCAGGTGCTTATCTTGATTGGGAATTAGAGGTTGAACAAAAATTTGCATGCCATGATATCCCTGCTAATTTACAAGTTAAAGCTGCTATTAGTGAATTTACTGAATTTGCTTTACTTTGGTGGCGTGAGTATAGACAAAAATATCCTAATAATGTTCCAGCCACTTGGACGGCATTAAAAGCTGCTATGCGTCGTCGTTTTGTGCCGTCATATTATGCTAGAGATTTGCTTAATCAAATGTAGCGCTTTCAATAAGGTTCATAATCTGTAGAGGATTATTATCAAGCTTTGCAAAAGGGTATGATTCGCTGTGGTTTAGTTGAACTAGAGGATGCTGCTATGGCTCGCTTTAAGGGTGGGTTAAATCATGAAATTCAGAACATTCTTGATTATAAGAATTATGATGATATCATCACTTTGTTTGAATATGCTTGTAAAGCTGAACGTGAAGTGCAGGATCGACAATCTTCGTCAAGACCTAACACTTTTGCAGGGTTCAAGGCGCCTTCAGCTCCACGATCGGCGCCTCCTTCCACGTCACGCAACCACACTGCGACCTCGTCCAAGTCGAGTGCTCCACCCATGGCCAGATCTGTCTCGACCGCGCCGTCCTCCTCGTCGTCTGGACGAGCTCGAGATACTCAGTGTTTCCGTTGCAAAGGATTTGGTCATGTGATACGCGATTGTCCAAACAAACGAACTATGTTGATTCGTGATAAACTTAGTGGTGCCATAATTTTCTCTAAGGTTGATTTGCGTAGTGGTTACCATCAGATAAGAATGAAATTAGGAGATGAATGGAAAACGACTTTTAAAACTAAATTTGGCTTGTATGAATGGTTGGTTATGCCGTTTGGAATGTCTAATGCTCCTAGCACTTTTATGCGCTTAATGAATGAAGTTCTTCGGCCTTTCATTGGAATATTTGTTGTTGTCTATTTTGATGATATCCTTATATATAGCAAATCCATGAATGAGCATTTAGATCATTTGCATGCTGTTTTTGATGCTTTGCGTGCTGCTCGCTTATTTGGGAACATGGAAAAATGCACTTTTTGCACGCAACGTGTTTCGTTTCTTGGCTATGTTGTTACTCCGCAGGGCATTGAGGTGGATAGCAGCAAGGTGGATGCCATTCAGAGTTGGTCACAACCGACGACGGTCACACAGGTTCGCAGTTTTCTTGGTCTTGCAGGCTTCTATCGTCGTTTTGTGCGGGATTTCAGTTCTATTGCTGCACCATTACATGAGCTGACCAAGAAGGGAGCGCCATTTAAGTGGGGTGCACCACAGGACGATGCATTCAACACTTTAAAGGAACGGTTAACTCACACTCCTCTCTTACAATTGCCTAATTTTGATAAAGTGTTTGAATTGAAATGTGATGCTAGTGGAATTGGTTTGGGTGCTGTTTTGTTACAAGATCATAAACCCATTGCTTATTTTAGTGAGAAGTTAAGTGGTGCTGCCCTTAAATATTCCACTTATGATAAAGAACTTTATGCTTTAGTAAGAACTTTGCAAATATTGCAGCATTATTTATGGCCTCGCGAATTTATTATTCATTCTGATCATGAGGCTTTGAAACATATTAGAACCCAGACTAATCTGAACCGTCGGTATGCTAAATGGGTTGAATTTATTGAATCTTTTCCGTACATCATTAAACATAAAAACGGGAAGGAAAATATGATTGCCGATGCTTTGTCTCGTCGTTATACAATGCTGTCCCAATTAGACTTTAAAATCTTTGGTTTGTAAGTTTTGAAAGATCAGTATGTGAATGATGCTGATTTTCATGATATTATGATGCATTGTAAGGATGGCAAATCTTGGGGGAAATTTCATATGCAGGATGGGTTCCTGTTTCGTGCTAACAAGCTGTGTATTCCAGCTAGCTCGGTTCGTCTTTTGTTGTTACAGGAGGCGCATGGAGGTGGTCTTATGGGTCATTTTGGCGTTTTCAAGACACATAAGGTGTTGGTCGATCACTTCTTTTGGCCACGGATGCGCCGTGACGTTAAGCGCCTTGTTGCCCGCTGTACTACATGTCAAAAAGCTAAATCCCGTTTGGGTAATCATGGTTTGTATATGCCCTTACCTGTTCCCTCTTCTCCTTGGCATGATATTTCGATGGATTTTGTTTTGGGATTGCCTCGTACTAAGAAGGGAAGGGACAGTATTTTTGTGGTGGTTGATCGTTTCTCCAAAATGGCTCACTTTATACCTTGTCATAAAACTGATGGTGCCTCCAATGTTGCTGACTTGTTCTTTAGAGAGATTGTTAGACTGCATGGAATTCCTAAAACAATTGTCTCTGATCGTGATGCTAAGTTTCTTAGTCACTTTTGGCGTTCTCTTTGGAATAAATTAGGAACTAAGCTGCTGTTTAGTACTACTTGTCATCCTCAAACTGATGGACAAACAGAGGTAGTAAATAGAACTTTGTCTGCTATGCTTAGAGCTGTTCTAGATAAAAATTTGAGACGTTGGGAAGATTGTTTACCTCATGTTAAATTTGCTTATAATCGTGCTACACATTCTGCCACTAAAATGTGTCCTTTTGAGGTTGTTTATGGCTATGTTCCTAGGGCGCCTATTGATTTGTTTGCTATTGATGCTGAAGATGAACCAAATGTTGATGTTATTGCTCATATTGATCACATGAAACAATTGCATGAAGAAATACAACACAACATTGCCGTTGCTAATAAGAAGTATCAAGTTGCTGGTAGTAAAGGTAGAAAACATGTTTCTTTTGAACCTGGTGATTTGGTTTGGTTGCACTTGCGTAAAGATAGATTTCCTACTTTGCGTCGTTCTAAATTAATGTCTCGTGCTGCTGGTCCTTTTAAAGTGCTAACCAAGATTAACGATAATGCTTATGTTCTTGACTTGCCCATGGAGTTTGGTGTTTCCACTAGTTTTAATGTTGCAGATTTGAGACCATATTTGGGTGAGGATGATGCGTTGCCGTCGAGGACGACTTCACTTCAAGAAGGGGAGGATGATGAGGACATCAACGACATACGAACAACGACGACGGAAGACGGTGCGCCAAACCAAGTTGTTACGCCTCCACCTCTCGTCGTTACGCCTTCTCAAGTTATGGACCCATCTTCCAACGAGACGACGACGTACAAGGGCCCAATCACTAGAGCTCGAGCCCAGGAATTGAAGATGGTTTTGATGCTAAGGAATGACGGCCCAGGATGACGCTCGCGAAGGCCCAAGTAGCCCAAGTCGCGCGACTACCTCTCCACCGCACGCCTCTCTACTTCAGTCGGCTCTAGATGCCGCGCTCCCCCTATTTAGTCAAGGGTTGCGCCCTTGTAATCTTTGAGTTTTGTTTTAAGATTATCTTAGCTATTCATCCGTCTCTCGACGTGAATTCAGAACTCCAACTTCGTGCAATATATCAGATTGCTCGCCTCTAATTCTTGCTCGTTCTTCGATTGCGCGTAAGAATTGATCCTCGTGATCAGGTTGATCTTGTTTACCGCAAGGTTAATATCCTCCGGAAGTTGGTTCAGCGATTGCATTGGCGCTTCGGGCTTGCTCGTCGTAGTCGAATCATGAGGGTCGACATCCACCGAATCGAAGTTATCTACACTCGTCGAAAGATCGGGCACTCTACACCTATCAGGCCGGGCGGCATCATCTTGCTCCTTAAAATCGTCGGCATGCGGTGGGGGGAGGCGGCGGGTGAGGTGAGAAAGAAGAGGGAGTGAGTTGCAGCGGGAGCAAGTGAGCGAATGGCTTGGGTTCTCACCCGCGCCAGGGTTTTGTTCCCACGCTGAATCTTGCCGCCGTTCATCTCATTCGACGGCTCAGATTAACGTGGGGACAGGGGCGTGCTGCGCGTGCGTGGGCTAAATTGGCGACCCGTCCGTGGGCGCTCTTGGCCCAGTAGCTGGCCCTGTGTTGCGTGGGCCGCACTAAGCCACCCCGTCCGAGCCGCGGTGCCGCCTTAGCCGAGCCAAGCCGCGAGCTGCTATTCGAGCCGAGCCACTGCTCGCTGGCTCTCGAGCTGTCTGCGCTGGGCCAATTTTTCGGCTGGGCCATGCTCTGCACTTGGGCCGCTTGTCAGGCCTCACTGCGCGCGCGTGCTGGGCCGTGCGGCTGCACTCGTTCGCTGGGCTGCATGCGCGAAATAAGTCTCTGGGCTAAAATTAGCTTAAGTTCTAGGCCGAATTTTAACTCAATTTTATTCATTAAGTTTTAAGTATTTCTTTAGTTAATGATTTAATTACCTTTCTAATCTTAGTTAAGTAATTTTATTTTAAGCTTAATTATTTAAGTGTTGGTGTTTTTAAGCTATTATATTTTAATTTTAAGTATTAATCCACCAATATACTTTGAGATGCCTCTAAATAAATAGAACCACCGAGAAGTTTATTTAGAGTAAAACTTGTGATTATTTCTGATCACCGTTGTTTAATCATGAGTATTTAGATGAATTTCGTTTGTTTTCCCCACCGGTGATACAAATTAAAATTTAATTGTATGATTATAATCAGACCACTGTAGGGTTATTTTCATGCACTAATTTGTATTTCATTGTATATGATTACTAAGTTGAGTAATGTTAATGTTGTTGCTTCCTACTTCAACAACATCGAGCCACTCAACGGACCTAACTATCCGGATTGGAGGGGTAAGGTTATCACATGCTTGGCATGGAATAATCTCGATGTTGCACTAAGGGTGGATAAGCCTACCGCCCCTACTAATGGAGTTGCACCTTCTCCCGCTTTTGAGAAGTGGGAGAGATCTGATCGGATGGCTACCATGGTTATTCTTCAGACCATAAGTTCTGGTATTAAGGGTGTCATCCCAACTAAGAATGCAGCTGGAGTTGATCTGACTGCTAGGGAGCTGTTGGTCACGATTGAGGAGAACTTTAAAAGCTCCTCTAAGACTTATGCTAGTACACTCATCATAAAGTTGGTGAGTTGTCAATATAATGGTCAGACTAGCATAAGGGAGCACATTCTTCATATGTGTGACATGGCCAATAAGCTTAAAGATATGAAGATAGAAATCTCTGATGGTTTCCTTGTTCATTTCATCATGATCACACTCCCGCCTTAGTATGCTCCATTCAAAATCAGCTACAACACCAACAAGAACACATGGTCTATCACTGATCTCATAAGTTATTGTGTTGAAGAAGAGGAGAGGCTGAAAACTGAGAAGATGAAGGAGAATATTGTGAACATGGTTGGCAACCTTAGTCTCAACAACACTCGTAAGAATCAGCATGAGGCAAGCAGCAGCAAGCAAGGCCAAAGGAAGAAGAACAAGAATGTGAACAAAAATGGTCCCAAGAACAACAACAACTTCAAAAACCACCAGCCTAAGGGTGGTAAGTCATGCTCTTTCTGTGGCTCACCCAAGCACCTTCGGAAGACTTGTCCAGGCTTTAAAGAGTGATTGAAGGAGCAAGGTAATGATAAGTTTGATGTTGTTTCTTTTATTGATGAGTTATTCTTAGCGGATTTTTCCCCTAATACTTGGTGGATTGACTCAGGTGCCACTGTGCATATCTCTAATTCATTACAGGTATTCCGTTCGATCCGAACTATAAGAAGGGGGGAGCGAAGCCTAAGAGTGGCTGATGGGAACGTCGTCCAAGTTGAAGACGTTGGGAGCTTCCACTTAGAGTTGTCGGGTGCCTTCCAGCTTAATTTAGAGAATGTTCTTTATGTTCCTAGTTTAAAGAGAAATTTAATTTCTGTATCAGCCTTAGATAATTCGGTACATGTTTGTGAGTTTGGCAACAACAAGTGTGTTATCAAGTTTAATTCAATAAATGTCTGTCTTGCAGTTAGGCAAGGCAAGCTTTATATGCTCTCTCTTGGTGATTCTGTGATTAATGTTGCTAGTATTTCACATAAGCGTAAATGTGATGATGAGACTTCTTCAAAATTGTGGCATTGTCGCCTCGGCCATATTTCGAGGGGGAGAATAGAATGTCTCATTAAAGATGAAATACTATATCAATTAGACTTCTTCGATTCAGAGCAATGCATCGACTGCATTAAGGGAAAATACGCTAAGACAATTAAGAAAGGAGCTACTAGAAGTATGGGCGTATTAGAAATAATATACACAGATATATGTGGCCCACTCTCAGTAACATCAGTAGATGGCTATGATTCCTTTATAATATTTACCGATGATTATTCTCGTTATGGACATATTTACCCCATTAAGAAGCATTCAGATACGCTAGAAATATTTAAGATTTATAAGTTGTAAGTTGAGAAACAACATAACGCTTCTATTAAAATAGTAAGATCAGATCATGGGGAAGAATATTACGGGAAATATGCAACATATGATCAAATTAAGGGACCGTTTGCTAAGTATTTAAAAGAAAATAGCATAAGAGCGCAATACTCCATGCCAGGAGAACCACAGCAAAATGGAGTAGCTAAGCGACATAATCGCACATTATTAGATATGGTGTGTAGCATGCTTAGTTATTCTAATTTGCCTATTGAGCTGTGGATGGAAGCATTAAAAACAGCTGCCCATATTCTTAATCGGGTTCCATCTAAGTCAGTTCCCAAGACACCATTTGAGCTGTGGAATGGGAGGAAACCGTAACTAAATTATTTGAAAGTGTGGGGTTGTCACGCTGAAGCTAAGCTATTTGATCCACAACATAAGAAACTAGATTCTAAGACAGTGAGCTGTCATTTTATTGGATACCCAGATAAGTCAAAGGGATACCAATTCTACTGTCCTGGTCGCTTTAGTAAGTTTGTTGAGATAAGACAGGCTGTGTTTATAGAGGACTTAGGATCTAGTGGAAGTTCTGCTAAGAGGGATATAAATCTCGAAGAATTACGGGTTAATCTTCCAACTCCGGATTTTCTAGAGCCTACGGAGGTATATCAGTTTATACCGCCAATTATTCCTCAACCTAGCAGCACCATGGCAGCCGCTCAGGTACAGGTACCGCCTACTGGAGATCATGCACCAGACATTGATGCACAAGATCCAGCTCAGGAGGAACCTGCGCCAGAAGAACAGCCTCAGCTTGATCCTGAACCGGCTGTGAACGAACCATTAAGACGTTCACATCGGGAAAGGAGACGGGCAATTCCTGATATTTATGAGACATATTTAAGTGAGGATCAGTATGATGTCGGAAAAATAAATAACCCTACAAATTTTAGAGAGGCAGTTGAAAGTGAGAATTTCACTAAATGGATTGAAGCCATGGAAGAAGAGCTTAAGTCTATGAGTTCTAATCAGGTTTGAGATTTAGTAAAAATTTTTAATGGAGTCAAAACAATAGGTTGTAAATAGGTCTACAAGACTAAACATGATTCCAAAGGGAAGGTCGAAAGATTCAAAGCAAGACTCGTAGCTAAAGGGTTTACACAACGAGTGGAGGTTGATTACAATGAGACTTTTTCTCCTGTGTCTACTAAAGATTCTTTAAGAATAGTCATGGTACTTGTAACTCATTTTGATATAGAGTTATATCAGATGGATGTTAAGACTGTATTCCTTAATGAAATTTGGATGAGACCATTTATATGACCCAATCAGAAGGTTTTGCCATTAAAAATAAAGAACATATGGGATGTAGATTAAGGAAATCCATTTATGGACTTAAGTAAATGTCCAGACAGTGAAACCTTAAATTCGATGAAGTCATTAAGAGATTTGGATTTAGGAAGAATGATACAGATAAATGCATCTACATTAAGAAAAAGGGTGGAAAATTAATAATTCTAGTATTATATATAGATGACATACTGTTAGTATGCAACGATAAGAACATGTTGTATAAGACTAAGAATTTTTTGTCATCACATTTTGATATGAAAGATCTTAGTATTTGTGACCGGAGTACTTAGCAGATATCAGTCTAATTCAGGATGGGCTCACTGGATAGGTATCAAGAAGACATTAAGATATTGCCAATGCACCAAAAATTATATGCTCATATATAAGAGATCAGATAATCTTGAGATTAAGTGCTACACTGATGCTGATTTTGCTGGTGATGAAGACGAAAGGAAGTCAACTTCTGGATATGTTTTCATGTTAACAGGAGGAGCAATTTCATGGAGAAGTTGCAAGCAGAGTGTAACTGCTGCATCTACGATGCAAGCAGAATTTATGTCATATTATCATGCTATGGGACAGGTAGTATGGTTTAAAAGTTTTATTTCGAGATTAAGAGTTGTTGATAGTATCTCGAGACCTATCATAATATACTGCGATAATCAATCCACAGTTTTCTTTTGCCTAAACGATAAATTAAGTGGTGCTTCTAAGCACATTGATCTTAAATATCGTGTCGTGAAAGAAAGAAATCAGGACAATACATTAAAGATTAAGCGTATAAGTATTAAGGATAATATAGCGGATCCGCTCACAAAAGGTTTACCACCAACCCTATTTCAGAAACATGTCCTAAACATGGGTCTGGTAAATACCTTTTGATCAGTCCTGATTTTAGAGCCATTTTAATTTCCCCAAATAAAAGTAAGAGTTCTGACAAGGTTTCTCAGTAAGACTATGGGTAATGTTGTCCCAATATGTCGTGGTGCTGCTGATGACGCATTGGTCTGGTACTTGCTGATTTTCTGAGAAAGAGCTTAAGTTAAGAATAAGTTTAAGTTGTTGACCTTTTGATCAGGGAGAGAATGTTGATTTAGTTTTCTGTTGACCGGCAAATCAACAACAGATTCGAAAATAGGAAGTTTATCTTCTGTGGATTTTGGATCTAGCCAACAAATTTTGTTTTCGTTTTTGTGCCTTGATCAGGAGACAAGTTAGAGATAGAGACGGATCCGGCCCCGTGACTACAGTGCTACATAAAGGAGGCATTGCCCCAGGACAAGATCATCCAATCTTAGTCCACCCAACCGATCGTTAAGGGCACTGGAAGTCATGGAAGACCGACGTCCAGCCCAAGGGCATCGCCGCTACCGTCCCGAAGGTCTTCGCCCTCGCAAGAAGACGCTCAAGGAGCGTCTACGTTACAACCCCGACGAAGTCCTCGTCACCAACTCCGCCACCTCTGCACCGACGCTAATGGACTCCTCCACCAGCGCCGGTAACAGATCAAACCTACTATTCCGTATTAGTTTTAGTCTACTAGATGTGATCTTATTTGACTAGGTGATCCTGTTAATTAAGTGTTAATTAGTTATAGCAAGCTCATGTTTTGTTATGTGTGGCCAGGTTGTTTTGATATCTAATTATTGGCAATTTGTGTGATGAGTTTATTGCTTGCACTGGCTACTTGCTTGAACGAATATTTAGACTTTAGAGGTAAACATAAGAATTGGCCACCTTCATGTTTATCTCGATCAACTCTCGTTTGGGACTCTTGAAACACCAGGGGATGTTTTACCAACACACGAGTTCCATTTCTTTCGTCACAGAAATGCAGCTGATTGAGCTCCAACCGTACTGGTCCTTTGAAGCTAGGGATGCGTGGTTTGTTGTTCAAAAAAGAAGCACACAGCGCTGTGCACTGTCGTTTGAACAAGCATTTAGAGGTAAGTAGACATATGCAACAAAATATGATTTGGATGTCATGTGTTTCTTGATCAACTCGTTTAAAAGAGTTTCCCAGTGATCGCTTTGGTTATCAGTAATAAGTGATCCGTAGCTAACACGCTTGAAACACCGCAGGCCGTTGTTGATTTGAGTATGCAACTTCATTTGTGAAACAGGAGCGCAAACCTGATTAGCCTGGTTGCTGAAGATGAGATTATTACTTGTTCATTTTGATGTCCAAATACTCCAGCTGATCGAGCAGTACGCTGCTTCGATTGCGATCGTCCATGATGAACACTTTGCTATCAGTATTTCCGTAGCTAACAGCCTCGAAGAACACGACAGGATGTTTGAACAAGACGACTTCCATTTCTTTCATGGAAAATGCAGTTGTTTGAGCTTCCACCGTGCTGGCCCTTTCAAGCTACGTCTTGGAGCTTTGTTGTTCAAAAAAGGAAGCACACAGTGTTGTACAGTGTCGTACAAGCAACTCCTTCTCTTAGCATGTTTCATCACTTAACGTGATTCCTCCCACTTTTTAAGCCTGGCAGTGGCAAAACTCGATCCATCGATTGACCGATCGCGCGCACCGCAAGAAAACATCAAGCTGCTAGCCACACACACACAAAAAAAAAAAAAAAAAACGGTCGATCTCTGAAGGACGAGCCATGGTGGGCGGCACGCCGCGGAACAGCATCGGCCACATCCTCCCCGGCTTGGGCTTCGTGGCCGTCGGGCTATGGCACCTGTTCAACCACATCCGGCTCTTCTCCCTGCAGCCCGACACGTACGTGGCTCCCGTCTGGTTCCCCGCGCCGCGCGTGCGCCACCTGGAGCTGATCCTCGTCATCGCCGGCAGCGCCGTGGAGTTCGCCCTGGAGATGTTCATCGACCACTCTACCTTCCTCCCCTTCGCCGCCGACGGCTCCATCCCTTCCGACCGCCTACACAACCACGAGCACGCCCTCATCTGCCTGTCCCTCCTCATCTACGCCGCCTCCGCGCTGCACCTGGACCGCGTCCGGGCCCGGGCCCGCCGCG
The DNA here is from genome assembly GCA_032690845.1 of Eleusine coracana subsp. coracana. Taxonomy (NCBI): domain Eukaryota; kingdom Viridiplantae; phylum Streptophyta; class Magnoliopsida; order Poales; family Poaceae; genus Eleusine; species Eleusine coracana. Next base: position 49,379,366 of record CM064427.1, on the reverse strand, counting down.
CCGCGGGCCTGCTCCTCGTGGCCGCCGTGTTCGCGCAGGAGCTGCTCGCGTTCCACTTCCACTCCACGGGCGACCACGCGGGCCTCGAGGGCCACTTCCACTGGCTCCTGCAGCTCGTCGTGGCGGCCTGCCTCGCCACGGCCCTCCTCGGCGTCGCCTTCCCGCGGAGCTTCGCCGTGAGCCTCGTCCGGTCCGCGTGCGTCGCGTTCCACGGGGTGTGGCTCGTGGTCATCGGGGAGATGGTGTGGGTGCCCAGCCGGGTTCCCAAGGGCTGCGAACTCGTGCGGGAGGACGGCCGCGACACCGTGCCGTGCCACGGCAAGGCCAGCCTTCACCGCGCCAAGGCGCTCGCCAACATTCAGTTCGGATGGTGGCTCTCATTCATGACCGTCTTCGTCGTCGTGCTGTACCTGCGCGTGAGCAAGATGTATCCCGCGGAGGCGCCGTACGTGCGGGTGCCGGAGGTAGCCGGCGAAGAGGACGAACAGCAGCTGCAAGAGGCCAAGTGCGGCGGCAGGCATGGATTCACATCGTTGGAGATCGAAGTGTAAATGGAAAAATTGTAGCACAGGCATGTACTGATGGCTTCCATTCATTCTCTTTGTAACTTTGTTTGTATACGTATGTATATCTGTAGTCAGTAGCTCTCAATTAACATACAGTATTAAATTTGCATTGGCGCGCATTTTCCTTTTCCTTTTTTTTCCCCCAGAACATGCGCTGTGCCTTCAACATGAGAGGTGTTAAAAACATGGAAACGATTATGGAGGGATTTATCTCAATGTTTATTTACAGATTTGGGAAAAACTGAACCTTTTAACTTTAGTCAAGTAGTAGGCCTCATCTGTGGATTCGGATGTTGGTTCCAATCTTACTTTTAGTTGAATCAATGATGGAAGAGAAGTCTTGCCTTCAAAGGACGATTCAACAAATGAGACCAAAGAGATACGGCCAGGAAATTCCCCCAAATTATTTCCAAATAGGTAGGGATTTAATTGGAGGTTTCAAGAAAAAATTAAAGTGAGATCTCCCCTCATGGTTCATTCTTCCCTCATATTTATTAATCTGTATTATGATGTGTCGAGACATGCACCCACGATTCCATCGCCATACAAAGTTACAAACGATGTCTTATCATACGCAGAGAAATGAACTCCTTTGAAAGCTGGAATGAATCCTTCGAAAAAAAAAAACCTGGTAGGAACGCTCGCTGGTCACGGTGCTAAAATGGGCCAGAAAGCAGTTTGAACTATTAGGGCCCAATTAAAATTAAGAGCCACGGCCGGGTCGACTATATTTGGGCTCGGTTAGGGATACAGGTGGGCTATTTTTTGGATAGTAGTGGATCACATCTCTGTTCATTTGCTCTATCAAATTAGTAAAATATAAAAGTGAGTTTTAGTTTATCTGAAAGCAGTTTGGATCGATCCATTAAACCACAAAATTAGTAGTTAAGTACATCCCTAGCTCGGATAACACGAATGTCCCCAACTAGGGCCCAATTGAAGTTAGGATAACGTGGTAGCGCCACGTCGGACGCCGTTCCACACCCTTCGCCCCTTTCTCTTCTCATCGCTTTCCTCTCCCCTTGCTTCGCCTTCGCTAGCTCGCTCCCCGGCTTTTTTTTTTTCTCGCACTCCTCCCCGCCCAAAACCCTAGCCGCCACCGCCGCCGACGCTTGTCGAGGATATGTCTCCAGTGCCTGAAGACGCATACATCGTGTGATAAGCAGGGAAGTAAACCTATTCAGCACGTGCTGCACTCTCCGGCGTGCCGGCATGGAGGAGAGGCCATAGATCGCCGGGACGCGCCACCGCCGCCGCCGGACGCGGCGGCGGAGAAGGATGAGGTATCCCAGGGGCTTAGGCTCCCGGAGGACATTCGCTGGGAGCGCCTTGACAAGGCGCGCTTCTTCGTCGTGGGCGCCGGCCTCTTCTCCGCCGTCTCGGCGGCGCTCTACCCTGCCGTTGTCCTCAAGACGCGTCTCCAGGTTGCCCCAGTGGCGGCATCAGCGGGGACTGCGCTCCCTCCCTCCGCCGTTGCCGCGGCTGCCGCCATCCTGCGGCATGAGGGGCCCCTTGCCTTCTACCGCGGCTTCGCCACCTCCCTCGCCGGCACCGTCCCGGCGCGCGCGCTCTACATGGGTGCCCTTGAGGCCACGCGCTCCGCCGTCGGCCCGGCGGCGCTCAACCTCGGCGCGCCCGAACCGGCAGCGTCAGCGGCGGCTGGCGCAGTCGCAGGCCTTGCGGCCGCCGTCGCAGCTCAGGTTGTGTGGACACCAGTCGACGTGATCAGCCAGCGCCTCATGGTGCAGGGTAATCCCTGCCCCGCCTCGCGCTACCGTGGTGGCCTCGACGCCTTCCGCAAGATCTTAGCTTCAGAGGGCATCCGTGGCCTGTACCGAGGCTTCGGCATGTCCATCCTAACCTACGCCCCCTCCAACGCGGTGTGGTGGGCGACTTACTCACTGTCACAGAAGATAATTTGGAGTGGAATTGGCTGCTATTTGTGCGAGTATGGTGTTGGTGTTCAGGAAATTGATCTTGGTGATGGGGATTCTTCATTGCAGCCGGGCTACAAGACTGTCATGGTGGTGCAGGGTGTTAGTGCTGCGATGGCTGGCGGCGCGACAGCGCTTGTGACAATGCCACTGGACACCATCAAAACAAGAATGCAGGTCATGGATGGGGATGGGGAACCCATTACCATAGGGAGGACAGTGCGCCGGCTGATCAGGGAAGGTGGATGGGGTGCTTGTTACAGGGGGCTTGGCCCAAGGTGGGCATCCATGTCATTATCCGCCACCACCATGATCACCACATACGAGTTCCTCAAGCGGCTCTCAGCCAAGGGACAAGAGAGCGGCCTTGAGTAATGTTTTGTGATGACATTAATCAGGTGCCTTTGCTTGGTTTCGGTTGTTTATTTTCAGCACTTACTTGATATATGTTTTCTATTGCGAAAAAATGTGATCAAATGTTTGTAGATAGTCTTTGTTTGTTCATCTAATTAGGTTTCCAATCAATGAAAACCACTTTGTTCATACAGTATAGTGCTCTGTTTTTCAATTCATGTTTCTAGGCTTACATTGTACATCAATATGGTATGTATATCTTAATCTGATCCAGTTATTCTTACTCGAAGCATTGTTCGTGCTGAATCATTAATTATAACTAGAATTCACGTGTTATTCACTTTGCAAACTGTTCTAAACTTTAGGTACAAGCTAAAGGTTTAGATGATAGTATACATATATTCTTGTACACAGGAAAATATGGTTACAGGCTTACAGCAATGAGCATAGGGTCCTGGAAATATATAGATATGGCATGCGTTATCTTTTTTGTCAGTTTTCTACCTACACCTACTTAGCAGCATGTTCTTGAAATAAGCAAAAGTCTGTTGGTGATGCTTATCAGCTAACTGTATGATGCAAATGTCTTCAGTTTGATTGAAATTTACATGTAACTTTGTCATACCAATAATTGGCTAAACTATTTTGTTTAATATAATTAACTTTATTTTAGATTCAAAAGATATATAATTAAATTTTATCCATTGATTATGATATCACTCTCTTTGGACCAGATTGGTTGGTTCAGTAGCCTTCATTCCAACTATGATGTTTCATTTGTTAAAAAGCATCATATATGGTCTTCTACCACCTTTGTTGTGTTTTGGATAAGTCACAATCTTGGTCAAGTTTTCCTTTTTATACTTAAGTCCTAATCATTGGCTCATTACTTCTGAATTGGCAACCTAACCTTAGATGCTTCTAAAAGTCATGAAACTTGGGGAAATTGTTTTTATTTAAGGAAAATCTAAAATTTTTGAGATTATAGATCAATGCTTCTCGACTGAATCTACGAACCTTTATACTTGATATTTCTAACATCACAGATTTGCATCATGCAACCAAAAACTAAACAGTCTCTCATCCACAAAATATCATCAGTACGTGAAAACATCTACATCTCTACTAAAATCAGGTAATAAAAATGGTGATGTCTAGTGCACAACAGGAGTGATGCTCTTGATTTAAGTTGAAATATGATTATTTTTGGCAAGTGATAGTAAGTGCTTTGGAAAAAATATGCAAAGGCAGAATCACAGGGCTGTGTTATCTGCCTTGATGAAGATTAGCCTATCTAAAGTGATTCACTTAGCTGCGATTGATTAGGACTGCTAATGTAAATACCATAACATTTAGGTTGTTAATGGCAACTCACTTGGTCACTTGCCCTTGCAGTGTTGTTATAGCCATTTGCATATTTTTTTTTAGATAAAGAAGCTTTTCTTTCGATATGAAATTATTAATTATGCTCTGGCCTTGTTGGCACATTGTAGCACCTATTACACGCAACAAAGGTAATCGATACAAATCAGCTTGATAAAAAAGAAAAGTAACTTCCATCATCTAGCTTAGGAATTCGATAGTTCCACGGATCCAAAGTATAACTACACGGGTAGTGTGTTGCACTTGCACCAGCAGGACAAGTGCATCCAAAATGAGTAATTGAGTATCAAAAAAAAAAGTGCATCCAAAATGCCTTCCGTCTTCATCCACTTTCGTTGAAGCTGTGACATGCCCCTGGACGTGCTCTGACCCATACCTGAAGAGCTCAGTGAATCGAGAATCTATCGTCTACAGCAGCCGCACTCGAACCCACTAGAGGTTCATTGGCTGGTGCCGAAGCGCTTCAATTTGGGGCAGTTGGTTGTGTGATTCCACTGGCAGTAGCTTGATTGTCACGTTACTATAGCTTAGCTTTTTGAGTGTTCACTCGCGTAAGCATCAAGATGTCACAGAGTAGTTTGAACTTTGAAATTAAGAAAGTCCCACTACATTCGGACTTTTAAACTACTCTCAGGACCAAAATGTATTTCATAATTGTGCTGTCAGGATGCTTTAAAACAAGATGCCAATGGGCAACAATGGGAAAATGGGCACAGGAACAAGATGCCAATGGGCAACAATGGGAAAATGGGCACACAAGCATGCCAACAATAACACCCATTAGTCCAGTGGAATAAAAGGGTCAGTAGAATCTACTTAGTATATATGATAGTTAAAAGAGACGTTTGAAATACAGGTTGAGATGCCAACAATAACACTCTTTTTTCTTTTGATAAACAATGTGAACATATACTTTATTTTCTATCTAGCTAAAACACCCAACTTTTGAGCTAAATGGGTTCCTTACACAAACTTTCTGTCCAAACTGAAGACAACTGTCAAAAAAGGATTGAACGAACATGTGGATTACCAGGAAACAGGGCTCTAGGTTAGTACAAATATCAAACAACGGTTGCCCAGAGATGGTGAAGTGTTAGTTTCAGATGTACAAGCATGGATTATCTGCTCAACAGAAGAATAAATTTTTCTATGTTGTTCCGATAGTGATGGGCATGTTTCTTCTCAGAGATACTGCTCATGTATCCTCGCCCGGTTCTCTTCCCACCATAGCCTGGCATGCATCTCGCTGAATTTCTCCCGGCTGTAAGAAGGAAGGGTCGTATAAGTGATCATGTATCTATAGCAAACCAACCTAGAAAGCTCATCAGTTCAGAATTCGAATGATTTTCTAAATTGCAAAGTTATCCACTTATCCTAATATCACTGAAGCAGCAAGGAACGAACCTGAACCGAACACGGCGAAGTTCTCTGATGCCACCAGGCAAAGCACGGATGGTAATATATACACCAGGCTCATCTTCCTCGACCCACTCCCTCTCCTGGTCGCTCGCATTACTGATGGAAACTGAGAGCTCACCAGATCTGTCGATCTCTTCAGGGGACGAGCTTGTCCTCATTGATGCGTCTATCGATGAGGTCTCTGTCTTGGCTCCACTGATACTTGACAACTTTGGTGTTGATGCCAGCCCCACTGAGTCACAGCACTGGTGTCCATGATTGTGGTGGTGGCCATTACAGTAACGACTGGAATGATGTTCAAGAGAATCTGATGAAGATGCTCCCCCACCTGACAATGGTCTGTGGAAAGTACGTGGTAGTCTCTCCTTGTCCAGTGGCGGTGTTACCGGGCTGTCATTCTTGGAGCTCTACAGGAAACAAATGGCATGGGAAAAAGTTTAGTGTTTTTAACACAAGACATATGTAGTTACTGAAATAAATAGAATGAACAAATTCAGTAGTCTATTCACCTCATCTTCGGATTTTGGAGTGGTGGGAAGAGGTGCACTTTGGTTAAATCTCTGGACATTGTAAAGTTCCATTACTCTGTCATAATTTTCAGCCCACCACCTCTGTGCTTGCCATTTGTTGAACATCTCACGGCTTTCATTACATGCAAAAGAACAGTGTCAAAATATGGAAAATACCATCTGCAGAGAACTTTTGCAAAATAGATAAGCGGATATGCAAATTGATAACCAAAATCAATGCCCTCATGCGCATCAGTTTTCAGACCTCATAAATCATGATGCCATGCCTCACGAAATCGTTAGTTGTAGAGCTCTATTTGACTCACAGTCATACAAGGAAAGGTTCACCGGAAGCATGTCCAGAACCCTGAAGTTAAACTAATAGAGTGAAATCAACTTTTCTCGTCAATGTGCATACAATACAATTGATGGGGAGCTGAATAAAATTCCTCAAATATGGGACAGCATTTAGGATAGGGACCTAAATGGTCAAAACATCATTGTAAGCGTATATCCTTCTAAACAGGCAACTGGAGAGAATTTATTTCAGATACCCACTGGGAACAATTTATTTTTGTTACTGGGTTGCGTGGCCCCAGAATTGCCACAAAAGTTAGCTGTAAACATATTAACTAACCGATCAAAGCTCAACATGATGACATGTGCGATGACATTGGCTGTCAAACCCACATTACATAACCTAACCAGTGATCCACAGACTGCTACATTTGATGCTCCTCCTCCTCTCAGATCTAGAGATAATAAACTAAAAACAAGATACCTGCACTCACCTATTATAAGATCCACCTTGTATTCCATCCATAAGATAATATTATATTTCTAAACTATTGGTGGGGTCTAATGAGCATAGCTGGCCATGAGGAACTCCTCCCAAGAATCTTATTAATCAGCAGTAATATACTCCTCAGCAGATCTTAAAAACAACCGTTATAAACCCAATCTGAACACTACAAATTTACAGAGGCCACATCTCTGTATGCAGATCCTTCTTTTATAGTATCCAGATTAGGTTTGCAGCGGTGATTAGTAAAATCTGTGTGGCTACTTGGAATAGGATGTCCAACTTTTTACTAATCAAAGGTCCAGATTGGATAGCTCCCTTCATAATCAAGAAGTTGTGGAGGGACACAAGTACATAACAATAAGACCACAAACCATTTCTCTGTAATGTAAGGCTAAAGAGAAGTGAGGTAGCAGAATTAAACACTTGTGTGTCATTGTTTACTACTCTCCTTCCATTTAGCCCCTTTACTGACAAAATAGAACAGGAGTGTTGTCTTGTATTGTTACCCATCCTAAAACAACGCAACATTATCTAGTACTCCCTCAGGATTTAAATTGTTGACGTAGTTGACTTTTTTAGTCACGTTTGACTATTTGTTTTATTCAAAAAATTTAAAATTTTATCAGATATTTTGTTACAATTTATTTTATCACTAAAGAAAGTTAAAACCTACCTTATAATTTTGTATATTTGAACAAGTATTTTGAATAACGGTAAAACTTAGTTGAAAAAGTTAATTATGTCAACAATTAAAATCCGGAGGGAGGATAACAAAAGTACTCTACTACTACATGCTATGGACAGACTGAAGCACCACAACTGCACGAGCTGGACTTGCACCCATTGTACTACTATGGGCAACTGACGTGATCCTACTGTACAAACTATTGATTGAATGGCTTTAAACTCCAAATCCACCGACTCTAGAACATGCATGCCGACATGTAGTATGGACTTCGGCCTGGCTGCAGCACGTGATGAGTTAAATGGACTGTCACGGAGTTGACAATGAATGGGGTGTCCCATTTTTTCCTAATGTGACTGCCATAAACAATGCACCAGGTTGTTCCTCTTGCATAGTGACCACATAGTAAAACCTGAATAATACGGGATTTACTATGAAAATCAATTTAAGAAACCGCACGCTGCACATAGATTAGCGTGTGAGATGGGTGCTTTAGGGGTAAACTAATGAGGTTGCGTAGGAGTGAGCAGCGAAGTAGTCTTGCCTGGTACAGTACTTATTTTAAGGAATTGGAACCTCTATGTTGCTATTCTAGGGGCAAGGCATGCTCTGGCCAGTCTGGATCTAGACCACTGATTGGTACTTAGCGTATTGGATAGTTACAGCTTGTGAGACACAGGACTATAGGGGATTACAAGAGAAGAAACAGGAGCGAAATGGTACAGTGGTATTTATTAATCATTTCGATCAAATTAAAACATGAACATCATCAATTTAGAACAAAGTATATGACCAGCTGGTGCCAGGTTTAGAAACTCTGTTTACCATAGGTCCACTGCTCATTGGCACATCTGGGAACAGGTACCCTAGTTCAGACGAAGCTACTGTAGGAAAAATGACGTTTTGTCTCATCTAGCTGGAAATGCTTAGCCAATTGTACCACTAAACATTGCTCTGTTTATACATGCATACTATACACTAAAAAATCTAATGAAGTTTGGTCAAGAGCACAAGGCAAGTGTAATTTCTTCTGATCAAACCAATCGACTTGTGAACTGCAGTAAAAATGACAATTGATTCCAAGTAGGCGAACGAACGCACCTGAATCGAATGCGTTTGAGGTCGTTGCCACCTTGCGCCAGCGAGATGAAGGTGATGAGCACGCCGGGCTCCACCTGCGCCACCCACTCCTTGGCATCCTCCTTGCCGTCACCGCCTTCCGACGACATCTCCTCGTCATCCTCGTCGTCGCCGGCGGGGAAGTCCGTGCGCACGCTCATAGACGGCGTGACATCCCCGCTTGAAAACTCGGCGACGCCGCCGCGCAGCCGCGGAGTCGATGCCGCCGAGCTCCCGGCGCGCCGGTACGCGTAGTGGAAGCGGTGGGAGCCGGAGCCGGCGTCGGAGCCCCCGAAGCCGCTGCCGCCACGGTGATGGTACGGGTGGTGCCGCCGCGAGGCCGCCGCCGAGGAGCCGGCGCAGGGCTTGCAGTGCCGGTACGCCCCCGACGCCTTCAACGCCATGTCCTTGATCTGAACCCAAAGAAAAAGGAAGCTCCCGTCAACATCCGATCTGATCCTAGTATTACAGCCTTCAAACGAGGCTCGAAACGCGCAAAGCTTCGAACTTGCACATCAATTCGCACGAATTGATGAATCCCAAGGACTCGGGACACCTGAATTCGATAATTCTGCGCCGAATCCAAGTCGGCCGTTCATTAACCAGAACGCCTGGAATCGAGAAATGGGGAATCGAGATCCGAGAAGAAACACCACTCCCTAGCTAGTGCCGAGAGAGAACCCACCTGGGCGGTGAGCGCCTTGATGGCATGCCGCGTGCCGGGCGTCGAGGCGACGCCGACGCCGGCATCGACGGCGTCCTCGTCCTCCGGCGGGTCGTGCAGAGGCGGCCCGCCGGCGGCGAACTGCTGCTTGGAGCACGCGATGCACGTGAGCATCCTTCCCTCCCTGCGGTTGCGTCGATCCCCACGCGCCGCCGAAGGCCGAACACAGCTCACGGACGCGCGCGGTGACAAGTGACAGCGGCAGCAGCCGACGGAGAAAACGAGTGACTGAGAGAGAGCCAAAGCCGCGGGACGGCGCGTTTATAAACGGCACGTCGTGTCGTGGTCGCGGCTCGCCCGCACGAGCACGAGGAGCAGCGGCGTCACCTCACTCCTCCCCTCCTCTGATCTCGAGCTCGGGTTAGCGGCTTTAATGGCCCGGGTTAGGATCCGATGTTGTTTAATGGCAGAAGGCGCGAGCGCGAGGGGCGAGTTGGGGTTTATTTATTGGCGGCGCTTATTACTAGCGGCTGCCGCCGCTTGCTGCTGCTGCGCCATCAATGCAAAAGCTCGCCGGGTGGGAGGGACCCGCTCTCTGCCAAACCGGGCTGTGGATCTGTCAGAGGGAGAGAAACCTTTTTTACTCGTGCAGGTGCTTCTGCACTCTGCTGCAGCTGTCCTGCGACCGTGGGGTAATAAGGTTCGTGAAAAGTGAGGGGAAAAGGTTCAAATCTGCCGTGATTGGACTGTGTGACTCGTACAGCCTGACACGCTGTGACTTGGGTTAGTTAATCTGTGAAATGAGCGGCGTTACCGTAATCATTTTGGTAGTAGTAGTAATCGGATTTACTGTAGATAACTGACTGTTTACACAATCCCCTACCGGTCGATGAGTTCAGGAAGCTGGCCGTCCAAGGCCGCGTCGACGCTGCCCAGCCCTTTTTTGTCTCGTTGCTCGCGTTTTTTTTTTTTGCCGCCTTGGCCTTGACCAGCCCCACCGACCACGGCCACCGCCTCCGTGCTGCATGCACCGCACCGCGGCTCCGTGACCAAAACCACCGCACCAACCATGACGACGTCGCTATCGGTGGTCGTCCGCCGCCACGCCCACTCAGCGTCCATCCATCATGGCGTCGCGCTCTTCCCGGTACCCGGCGCTGCCCCACCCGCTCCTCGAAACGAACATAGCAACGCCGCAGGGCTGCGAACCCGGCCGGCCGGGCCGGTCGCTCGTGCGGCGCTTTCCGCAGCTGGGCCCGTACGCGCGCGCGCACATGATGAGCGAGCCCCCGCTCCAATCGAACGGACGCCGGCACATGCGCGCGCGGACCAGTCCTGCTCCAGCCCGGCCCGGGTGAGGGACGGACGGACGGGCGCGGAGGGAGGAGGTGGGGATCCTGCTGTCTCCCGACCAACGCGCCTGCTAACCACTGTCTGCACTAATCCTTTGCCATCGTGGGGTTGCTAATGCGGCAACTGCTCCAATGCTTTTCGTCTTTAGCTCGGGACGCTTTTAATGTTCCGTTGTCTGTGTCTCCGTCTCGGCGTGCATAATGATTGATTACTACTCTAGTAGAAGTAGATTAGAAAAGCACTGGTGATTGGATGATTAGCCATCAGAGAAGGTTCCGCTTGTTTTGTTTTTTTTTAAGGGGAAAGAAGGTTCCGCTTGTTGGTTTAGCCTGCATATGCGGACTGCGGGCGACCATTCCGACCCAACAGAAAGGCCCGCAGTCCGTAGACTAACCAAAGCCCATCGTCAAATCAAGTGATCCATCCGGATTCCTGAGTCCTGTCAAAAAAAATAAAAAAGGGTCATGGGCACCAACGAGTGGGCCGCATCGTCAAATCAAGTGATCAATCCTGACCGTTATGCACCGAGACGCGAATGGGCAGCTCAAAAACAATAAAATAATGGGGAGATAAAATAATATGGAGATGTGGAACACGACACGGCTAAGGGCATATGGGCCAATTAGATGTGATGTGAGACACGAGTAGTACTGCTGTGTTTTTTCTTTTCTGAATTTCTTTCTTAGCGCTGAAGGGCGATCTTTGTTGTTACTGACGCTTGGTTGTATTGGAAGGAACGGTTCCAGCAGCTTGGGACTTTTGAGGGGTGACTTGGCAGTACAAGTTACGGCTGGATGAAGTTTACAAGTTCTTGTTACAGATCTGCATCTAGTTGTGTGATTATGCTGACTGGAACTGTTCCTACAGCTCAGGAGGGGGATCCGCCCCTGGATTCGGCAGATTTCCGGACGTGCATGTAGTTTCATCCTTGTAACTGAACAGTGAAACTCGATTTAGAAAATGAGGCGTGCTCCAAATCTCCAACTAATTATCCATGTTATATGCACGTCTAGCTTCGTTTTTCCCTTGGTCCTCCAAGGCTCTCACCAACGGATTTATTATTTATTTATTTTTTTGAAAAGCCAACGGAACTTTTTCAAGGAACACGATGTGCAGCACATGATGGCGTCAACATGATCCGAGGGATCATGTCCGAATTTTCTTTTTCAGCATAATTTCACTTCAATCGGCCAGCCAATTACGAATCTTGTTCCAGACAGTTGTGTCCGTGTTGCTCATAAACAAATGCTCTCATCCCCTGAATACGTTTAGGACTAGGGATCAATGCTGCAAAGGCCCCACTGCCGACACCCCATGCCTTTCTAAATGCGACGCCTAACAACTTTCCGCTGTTGAACCGTGCCATGCATTATTATACGCACTTGCTTCCCTTTTTGTCTAAATCTAGTACTAATAAGACCGTTCAGAATACAATTGATACCACTGCAGTGATCTAAACAGAATGAAAGGAAACAAAAAGAAAGGAATTCATAAATCCAGCACTCCTCAGCTTACACTAAAGTAAAAACTTTATCTTTTCCAACGAGAATAAACTTTTTTTGGAACTATAAAAAGGAGAAGAACACTGTTCGAATCCGTCGCAGCAACATCGCGGGGCCCACAACAACGCCCTCTCGCTGCCGATCTGGCCCCGCGAGACTTGATTCTCTGGATCTCCCCGTCGCCAGTCCCCGTCGAGCCAGCGACCTTCTCAATCTCACGTGGACACAACCTTTGTACACCTTCAGTTTTCAATGTCGCTGGGCCCCACAGTCAATGGCGCATTTCTCTTGTGGGGACCCAGGGCCAACATTGCCTATGCCTACGTGCACCGCGTGCACGGGAGCGGTCGCTGTGGACCTCTCTGGTCCGGCGGTGCCCAGCCTGTTCTCTTCCTCTCGCTCGCGACTTCAGAAACGCGAACCCCGGGAAGCCGCCACGCCACGACAGGGTCCCGACACCGCTCGGCTCCTCGCCTCGCGTCCTCCGCCTCCTAGGGTTTCCTACCGCCCGCTCCCCTCCGGCCACCGCCGCCGCGGCCCCGCTATGCAGGTGAGCCCGCGCAGGTAGCCCTCGACCCACCGCCGACCTCCGCCATGTCGCTCCTTCGGCGGCGGAAGCAGCCTCAGCAGGAGGAGCCGCCGCCGCCCTCGGACGGGTCCGACCACGACGAGGACAAGGGCGGAGACAAGGGGGGCAAGCAGCCGCCGCCGTCGAAGGATGCGACGCGGCGGACCAAGGCCAAATGGTCGTGCGTGGACAGCTGCTGCTGGCTGGTGGGGTGCGTGTGCTCCGTTTGGTGGCTGCTGCTCTTCCTCTACAACGCGATGCCGGCGTCGTTCCCCCAATACGTCACCGAGGCAATCACGGGTCCACTCCCTGACCCGCCCGGGGTCAAGCTGCAGAAGGAGGGACTGCGCGTCAAGCACCCCGTCGTTTTCGTCCCCGGGATCGTCACCGGGGGGCTCGAGCTCTGGGAGGGGCATCAGTGCGCCGAAGGGCTCTTCCGCAAGCGGCTATGGGGCGGCACATTTGGTGATGTCTACAAGAGGTTGCTCTTCTCCCCTCCTTTCTGATTTTTTACCTTTTCAGGTCGCTGTTGTGCGCACGCATGTATCCCTGTTGTGTGCTCGAATTTGGTGGGTTATTAGACTGTCGTTATGTTTGGTAGGTTAAACCAATGGATTTAGTGATTGTTGCATATATCGCTTGTTCTTCAAGTTTTACTCTGTTTGGTCATTAGTGTTTTTTTTTTGTGGAAAACAGAGGTTCATTCTAGTGTTTTATCAGAATATTCCAATCTGCAGTGTTACTGGAGTTTGTACCTTTGTGTTCTTTTGGCGATGTTGCGAGTAGTCAAGCCAGCTTTCACCTCAAATATTTGTCAGGGCTCAATTTCCTTCTGCGTTAGAGCTGCCGATTGTGGGATTTATAATTTATCAATTGTAGGGTGCTCCGCTGGGATCTCAGCAATGATGATTCCGCTGATTTGCTTGTAATTGTGGACTGTAGTCTATAGTCTTGTGGAAGGGCTTGAAGTTTCCTTGTCATCTGCATGGTCTGTACATTGGTGGTTTGACTCATCCCAATCACTATTTAGTTCTATAGCTTTTTTTTTTTTTTGATTCGTAGTTCTATAGCTTCTTGACATGTGAAGTGTGGCAATAAGAATACCTTTTGTTATCATCATATGCTGGAACTTCTATTAATATCAGAAGGGGAATTTTGAACCATGTGCGTTTGGAATTTTGCACTGAGATGGTTACTGCAAAATTAGATTTGCACGTATGCTGTTCTTTTATCTGTTTCCCCTTTGTTGCTATTTCCCTAGCATTTTTGTCTTGATTGATCATCGTTTTGGCTTCTTCATTTCTGGTGTCACCAAATTCCTGCAAGTGACAAATGACATTTGCAGTAGTGCATCCTGCTTCCTTTGTTCGACTTGAATATGAGGGATTTCTGGAGTTCTGAGATAAATTTCATTTTACATGAAAAACAAAATCATTGTGTATGATATTGGGTATGTGCTGTAGACTTTGTTAGAGAGAAATTAGTTTGCTCTGGTGATTATATTATTGAGGTACTGCTTTTCTAGAAAGCCATGTTGCATTCTTCCCGGTGAGAGTAGAGTACCAGTCTGAACTTGGAAAAGCATACCTGCTGGTAGTTGCTTCTAAGCCTTATGCTGTTGAGCTATCTAGATTGATTATACGAAAATAGATGGCTTGCACTTTTCTATAAGTTGCTTCTAAGCATTTAGGTGGAATGTTAGTTTCCTGTAATTCTTTTACTATTTAAAGTGAAACAATCCACATTGGTCCCAAATATATTTTGGATACTGCAGAAAAAGGGGTCACAGCCCATTTATTTTCTGAGATATTTGAACACCCATTTCTTGCGCTCATTCTGAAATCAACCAACCTTACTCGAGCACTTGAAGAATCTCACAGAAATACAGTTTAAAAGTTACTCAAAATTTGATCGTTTGTTCTATGAAATATGGGACCAGTTTGGTTCCATTTTGAAGGTATCCTTATATTGCATATTTAGCACGCCAATCATAGATTCCTTGTGAGTGTCTGTGCTTCTTATGCATGTATGTTACTCTTGACTGCAGTATCTTATTTTCTCTTTTTCATCAGTTGGCATGTAACCTTTTTTCAGACCTTTGTGCTGGGTTGAACATATGTCATTGGACAATGAAACTGGATTAGACAAGCCAGGAATAAGGGTGAGACCAGTCACAGGTCTTGTCGCAGCAGACTACTTTGTCCCTGGATATTTTGTTTGGGCAGTCTTAATTGCCAATTTAGCTCGTATTGGATATGAAGAAAAGACCATGTACATGGCTGCATATGATTGGAGGCTGTCTTTCCAGAATACTGAGGTATCCTTCTTCGAGGACTTTGTTGCCACTAAATTAGTCAGATCTTAGATGTCTTATGGACTTGCTACTTGGTTCTGGTGCTTGTCTATATTTGTCAACAATTTGTTGATACCGGTCTAAAATGGATTCATATTTCAAATGTTGATTACCCTATGCAGGTTCGTGATCAAACTTTGAGCAGAATAAAGAGTAACATTGAACTCCTGGTAGCCACTAATGGTGGAAACAGGGTGGTGGTGATTCCACACTCCATGGGGGTTCTCTATTTTCTGCATTTTATGAAGTGGGTTGAAGCACCTCCTCCCATGGGAGGCGGTGGAGGTCCAAACTGGTGTGCAAAACATATCAAAGCAGTAATGAATATTGGTGGACCTTTCTTAGGAGTTCCCAAGGCTGTCGCTGGGCTTTTCTCATCTGAAGCCAAAGATGTTGCTGTTGCTAGGTAATTCAAAGTTGAGTATGGTAATTCTCTAGCAAAGTTAAGTATGGTAATTCTTCTAGCATAGGTAGTTGTAAGGATTTACTGAGATCTTATTGTTTCACAACATGGTTCATTAGATTGCATCAGATGAAGACAATCATGATCTATACTTGTTAGTATATGTCACTACATCATCCATAGCCTGCATATCACCTCTGCTAATGTTAATTGTCTGATACGTTTTCATCTGGACATTCTTAAGCAGTTACTTCTTCCATTTTCATTGTAATTATGCTTTATCCTTTTTAACAGGATATGCTCTTATTTAATTTATCTGATACCAAGTGGCAATGACTTCTTTTTCGTAATTTCAAACGTTACATTACTATATGGTGCCATGCTAATTTGCATCCATATTTTGCTCACATAAACATTGCATACAAGCATACTATTGAAATCTGTAATTATTTGGTTCGAAAAATAAACTGATTAAATCATTTATTAAAGGCAAGAGAATAGTGAAAAATATGCTCCTAAGAGTTACCATGGAAAATGTAAAACATTATACGTTCTCCAACAATGTAAAAAAGTCTGAAGTCAAGGTATAATTGCAATAAAGTAACCATGTACCAAAGTCAACTAGGGATATCATTGATTCCCCAAAATGGGCAGTATATAGTTGTAGGCACAAATCTCAGCATCTCTCATTTTAAATTATAAGTATACAGAGTATTCCAACTTTTAACAATCATTAGGATCTGTTCTTTGTAGTATGTATCTTTGGACCAGCTTATTAGAGATAACGAGAATCCAAGCTGTGAGCTGGAATCAGTTGTCACTGGATTGCTCCTTCAGTGAGTGTGCCATATATTTTTTAGCAAGTTACTTTCCAATATGCATGTATTTTTCTGATTCAAGTGAACTTAAAATCGTTGGCTGCCTTATCATCCTGATTTACGTTTCCAAAGAATCAGTTGTCACTGGATTGCTCCTTCAGTGAGTGTGCCATATATTTTTTAGCAAGATACTTTCCAATATGCATGTATTTTTCTGATTCAAGTGAACTTAAAATCGTTGGCTGCCTTATCATCCTGATTTACGTTTCCAAAGAAAATTGCTCTATGTTATAAAAGAAAGGAAGAGAATTAGTTCTCCTTTACAGTTGTCTTGTTTACATGCAGAGCTATTGCACCTGATGTTCTGGACTCCGACTTCCTTGGACTTCAGACTTTGCGCCATTTAATGCGTATGACCCGTACATGGGATTCAACAATGTCAATGATCCCCAAGGGTGGAGATACTATATGGGGAGATTTGAATTGGTCTCCAGAAGATGGCTTTGAGTGTAAAGCTAAGAAGCAAAAGACCAATGATTCTGAGATTTCTAAGGATGTCAATGGGGAAAATGTCAAGGTTCAACCAGAGCCAGTTAACTATGGAAGACTGGTCTCTTTTGGTAAAGAAATAGCAGAAGCTCCTTCTTCAGAAATTGAGCAGATAGAATTTCGCGTGAGTATTCAAAAGCATGTTAACATCTCTTTACTTATTTTTGGGCGTGGTACTTTCTTCAACTACTTGTCATCAACTTCTATTTTGATGCTCATTCATTATGTAGTTATCTGTTCAGTTTCAGATTTTTTAATGCACATTCATTACATAGTAATCCTCCATAAACATGTTGCTTAAACTAAGGTTTCAATTTCCAGCCACCATAAATAGTATGTGTAGTAATGTGTAACACTTGGTCATCCTTAAGGATAGTGTCTGGATTGTTACCAATGAGGTCGTTGATGTGTTTTAGAGTTAGTAGAACACTTCTATGGAGCACACTGAAGCACCTTAAGATTTTCCCTTTTGCTTTGTTTCTATATATTGGCATCTAGTCTTCATGGATGTATATTGGACTTCAGTTCTATAAAAGTAGAACTCATATTAATGATGTGACACATAACTGTTGCATTGTTTGAAAAAAAGCTTAAAGCAAAGCATGTGTACTTTTATATTGGAGCAAAACCTTACTGTGATCATATCAGGATGCTGTGAAAGGCCGTAATATTGCTCATTCAAATACATCTTGTCGGGACATCTGGACTGAGTATCAGGAATTAGGGTGGGGTGGGATAAAGGCTGTTGCAGACTACAAAGTTTACACTGCTGGTTCGATCGTAGACCTCCTTCATTTTGTCGCTCCAAGGATGATGGAACGTGGAAGTGTTCACTTTTCATATGGA
The DNA here is from genome assembly GCA_032690845.1 of Eleusine coracana subsp. coracana. Taxonomy (NCBI): domain Eukaryota; kingdom Viridiplantae; phylum Streptophyta; class Magnoliopsida; order Poales; family Poaceae; genus Eleusine; species Eleusine coracana. The sequence continues at coordinate 49,361,536 of CM064427.1, read as the reverse complement.
ATTGCTGATAATTTGGATGATCCGAAGTACGGGCATTACAAATATTGGTCAAACCCACTAGAAACAAAGTATGTCCTCCTCACTAAGTTCCTATATTATATCATGTGTAATTTTGTTTCCCTCGTATTTGCATGTGTAGCTGTCATTTCAGTATCTTATAATCATTTCATTTGCAGGTTACCAAAGGCACCTGACATGGAAATATTTTCGATGTATGGAGTAGGTATTCCTACTGAAAGAGCTTATGTGTATAAGTTGGCTCAACAGGCAGAGTGTTATATACCTTTTCAGATTGACACTTCTGCTGAGGGTGGGGATGAAAATAGTTGTTTTAAGGGGGGTGTTTACTTAGCAAATGGTGATGAAACTGTACCAGTTCTTAGTGCGGGTTACATGTGCGCAAAAGGATGGCGTGGGAAAACCCGTTTCAATCCTTCAGGCAGCAAAACTTACGTCAGAGAATATAACCATTCTCCACCTTCAAATCTTTTGGAAGGACGGGGCACTCAGAGTGGTGCGCATGTCGATATTATGGGGAACTTTGCTTTGATTGAGGACATTATCAGAATAGCTGCCGGAGCAACTGGGGAGGAACTTGGTGGTGACCAGGTTTATTCTGATATATTCAAATGGTCAGAGAAAATTAAACTGAAATTATGAAGCATGGGAAGATAAAACAAGTGGTAGAAGCATGGGAAGATTAAAAAAAAAAAGGTGCCAGTTATTTGGTCGATTGCAATTATGTGAATTTTTCTTTGATCTTTTATTTTATTTTTCCTGCAACCCTGTCTTCCATGTTTAAATCTACATTGACAGAAGCGATGTTGTACTACTATTTTTTGGGAATTGTACGACATTGTACATTAAATGTACAGATTTAGTCAAGTTTCATTGGATAGCTGGAACTGCTTGGTTTTTTTTTTCCTAATATGTATGTTTTGTATTAAGATTTGCTAGGGGTACTCTACATATTTGTTTTATTTGCTATTTTGTTAGCTAACTGTTCTATTCAACTGATTTTGTAGGATGCACACATGTTCCTAGATTTTTCTCTACTTCTGGTCTGTTTACTTTAGATGGTCACACTGTCACATACACGCACTGCTGCACCAGACACACGAAAACACAGATCCACATCAGTCTGGCCTTTTATTGTCATCTTCCTCCGGGAACTTGCGCTTTCCTCCAACTTTGTTACGCCATTCCATATGGTTAAAATTCCATTTCTCGCATGATGTCGTAATCATAGCTAGGGTACCATGTTAACCTCAGATATACCTGGCGACTCGACCATTGTCAGATACGCAGTTGAAGAAATGATGCGGCGCTCATCAGAGGTACTGTGGCTCCTTGGCAAGGAGGCAGTCAGCCCACGCTTGAGAGCGATGACATCTCGTCCCGTCCAGACATGACCATTAGGCCGTGAAATCCCACAGGTGCGATTGGGCTGAAACAAACTGGCTTATGTTTCGTGAGCTCAGGGTGAGATTGCAGCACTCGCTACGTCAGAGCGACCAGGCGTCGGGCATCATCGCTCGGAGGGGAGGATAGAAGAGAAGCGTTCAACGGGCAACGGCCAAAAGCACACAGCAGGCGCGGTCCCCCCTCCCGTCTGCTTTACGAGAGATAGAGGCAGGCCAAACTGCCATTGTCCGGGAGAAGGAAAAAGGACCAACCGCCGGAGCGGCGCGTCTCGTGGTGACCACGTCTCGCGCTACCCGCCCCGCCCGCATGTGCGCGTGAAAGCGGCGCGCGACCTCGCATTCACGCACCTCCCCGCCGATCGATCACTGCAAACAAGCAAGCCCGACACACAGCAACCCAGTCATGAGTTCCGTGGTCCGTCCCCGGCGCTTTGTAATCCGAGCGGCCGCCTGTCCAGTCCTCTGCCCGGAAAGGCACGCGGCATCCTCCTCTCTTGCTCAGCTTGACTTCTTTTGGCTGCGCCGTCCGCGTCTGTCTCGGCAAAAGGCCGACCCGAGGGCAACAACCACCTGGTGAATGGTGATCGACGACCGATGCCTGTCGCCGGCCGGTTTGCCCTTCACCAGACGAGCACGCAATAGCCCGGTGTCTAATCATCGAGCCCTCCGTTGTCTGTTAATTCGGTGGTGCACGAACTGTTGTGTTGGCGACACACCACGATCACGCGCGCGTTACATGCATCTGGCGCGCAGGACGACACAAGAAGTCTCTTATCATCAGTGCGGTGGTGCGCCGCCCCGGTCTTTGGAAGGTCCTGCGGAACCCGAGAACCAGGCACGTTGTCATCCATCATCTTCTCCTTGTACGCGCAGGGTTGTTCACACAAACGAGAGAGGTGCGGTCCTTCAGGAGTAGGTAGGTCCAACCAGAGCTCCCGCCGGTGCTGTTCCTTTCACGCACAGCCATCCTGTCCAGATCGTGTTCCGGCATACAGATCAGCCGTCCCTGTCGCCGAGCGTGTGCGCGCTCGATGAATCAGTGTTCTGCGCTTGGATCCTTCGCTCGCTGCTCCACGCGCCCATGCAGCAGTGCGTAGTAGTACCGTTGTACTATGTATATGTAGCAGCGCCACATCAAAGCCATGATCCTGCAGATTAAAGTATCCGAGTCCAGCTAATTGGACAGCACCGCGAAGGTTTTAATCATACATTTCATTTTGTCCTGCAAGTTGCGGAGCTGAATCTTGAGGTTCTATAAAATTGCCTCGGCACAGCTGGGTCGCTAAGACGTGCGTGGCCGCGAGCGGACATGAACTGCTCCGCCCATGCCGGTGCAAATGCTCGTCAGATCGGTCGATCGATCGGGTCGGGAGCATGCATCTCGAGGACACGCCATGGCGTCTTCGCCCTCCCGGTGTCGTACATTTCCATGGCATGCCGTACTGTACAGGCTGCTGAAGATTCCAGCTCCGACGAGGTGACCCGTTTCAGTATATCAGTGTAATTAAAGATAGGATAGGATCGGATTGACACACCTGCTTTGCTCCCTGCCGCCTTCCTCGAAACTGTACTGGAACTGGAAGCGATGCTACGGATGCTGACGCAGGGACTCTAAACTACCAGTTTCGTGTATTTAATTACTGATGAGCTTATATATATTTAGTAGTATAGATCTAGGCCGTGGCATCACGGAATAGATCGCTTGCTGACAAAGCATGCCCAGTCTCTCAGCTAGTCCATGAACTTTCACCGCCAGAAAGATCATGCATGGGAGCCCTCGAAATGGTCCTTGCATCATGATTAGTTCTGAATGTTTCTGCTGGTCGAATGCAAACAAAACAAATGCTTCAGGTAGAAGTTATCCAGAGCGGATGAGAAGTTCATGAGAAAATTAATCAGGACATCATGGAATATTGGTTGGTTGAGGCTGACCTACCTTGAAGGTGTTAACCTATTAGCAGCGGCTGGTACTTGGTAGAGAACATCGGCATATTGAGCCTAACCATGCCATGCACGGGTGTCTGTAATGATATCTTGTTACATTGTTTGGTGGACAGTGCTCACGAAATGCATAGGATGCGCATGGAGGACCCAATCGTGCAATCTCAAGATATACTGGAAGTATTCATTGTAATTTTTTTTAATAATGAAATAGGACATTACTGTCCTCGCATCCTAAGATTGACAGGAGGACATCTTGTATATTAGTGCGTTTGTCTCATGTTTCAAGCCTTTTTTTTAACAAAATATTTCAAGGCTTTGATGCTTGAGAAATGAGACAATAGTGCATTATTCACAAATCCCTTGCGAGACATTTCTGAAAGCAAAGAAAGCGGACCAAATTGGCCTATCAGAGGAGAAGCAGGGGCAGTACCAAACAGCCGCCAGCCGCGCTAACACTGTGATAAACTAGTATGCAACGTGGTACTAATAGTGCATAATACATGCAGAGACAGCAAAAAGACTGTACTCTCATTATTTCAGAACTCAGGCACGATAGTGTGTGACATTATTGACATGGAATTATATTTGATGAAACGAGCAAACTTTCAAATATACAGATTATTACACAGTGCTGCAGCATTATTTGTTTTAAAGGTAAACACTGCAGCATTATTAACACGCAAGCAATAAGAACAGAGCACGACGATCGTCGTCCTTTTGACACTTGATTTTTCTTGGTGTCTTTAGCACGCTGCCTTCTGGGCAATGGCGCGGTTGGCCGCTAGGCTGGTGGTGCCGTAGACGGGCAGCTCGTCGGCGCCGGCGCCGGCGCCGCGCAGGCTTTCCAGCTCGAAGAGGTCGGAGCTGGAGTCGCTGCCCTCGTCGTCCTCCTCCAGCTCCTCGAGCCCGCGCACCAGCTCCTCCACCCTGCGCCGCACCACCTCCGGCCTGAACCCCACCGACCGCTCCGTCGGGGGTTCCGTCACGACAGCCGCTTTCACCTTGCTTGCCGCTGACGGGTCCGTCTGTGTTTGAGCCGGCGGCGAGATTGGCACAGGCTGAGGCGCGACGACTGACGGAGTCTTGGGCTTCTTCCCTTGGCGCCGCGTGGCGGAGGTGAACAGAGCCTTGAGCGCGCACGCGAACGTCGCCGGCGACGGCGGCTGCTTGGGCCCGGGCGATGACTGTGATGGGCTTTTGGGCCGGAACCTCGCGCCGGGGAAACACGGCCTACTCTTACTCTTCCTCTTGCCCTTGGGCTGCTGCGCGGCTGCCACGTCGGCGCCCTCCGCGGCAGCGACGGGTGACTCCTCCGACACCCGCGGCGGATCAGGCGGGCCGTGCCGGCGCCGGCGACGAACTACGGTGGACTCGGTGTCGGTGGTGGACGCGGACGAGCAGGAGAAGGACGACGCCGACGACGAGTCGGACGAGGACGCGGTGGACGACGCGTACCCGGAGTGGCGCGGCCGCGCGGCCGCCAACCCCGCAGCTTCTCGGCGAGGACGCCGCTCTGCGCCTCCCGCCACCTGCTGCTGCTGCTGCCTCGGCTTGACGCCCGCCGCCTCCCACCAGAACTGCGGCGGCGCCGCCGCCTTCTCCTCCGACCGGCGGCGCGGGGCGGCGTCCACGTCGTCGCCCTCGTCGAGCGAGCGGTAGATGGCGTCGAGGAGCGAGGCGGAGAACGACCCGCTCGACGTCTGCCGCCTGTGCTCGTCCCGCGCACGGCGCGGCGGCGGGAGCGGGGGCGGGTGCTTGTTGCCGCCCTTGCTGCTGCACTGCTGGACGCGGCGCTGCTCCATGCCCAAGAACAACTGAATGCGCACTGATCGCGCCGGCAGCGCGAATATTATAAAGCAAGGCGAGGCAGGGAGAAGTGGAAGAGGCGAGGAAGAAGGTTGGAGGATGGAATCCGAATCAATCGATCGGTGAGGTTGGTCGGGGACGGACGAGCGAGGGCGAGACGTGCGCGGCAGCGAGGCTTATATAAGTTGGTGGCGCGTGCCACGGAGTGGCGGGGGAGGCGCTGCGTTGGCAACTTGTCCTCCAGTTCACGGCCGCATTCGCTCGCCACCAACCGGGGTCGGGCCTCGGGCGCCGCGGACGAGATAATTATGCGCCCGGCCATCACGTAACCCGTGGTGGCGGGCCGCCGTATGATTGCCCTTCAGCCTCAGCCCTTGCGACGACGAAGGACAGCTGAAATGGCATGGGCTCATGGGCGTCCAGCCACAGATGCTGCGCTGCGTACCATCGTGTCGTATCGCGCTCCGGATGAATTGTTGAGGTCTGTGGACACGGTGAAGTGGCTCAGCAGCATCCGGCCCCTGAACAGCTCGGCTTCCCCTGATTGCGTCGTAGCAGGACAAATTGCAACCAGGGACCCAGCATTGGCGCCATGGCATCATCTTCACCCATCATTATTTTTTGTTGTTGTTGTTTTGAAGTGAAACTGGCGGCAGGTGTACTGCCTTTGCGTTAAGAAAGGGAAGCAGAACATAGCTCAACAATGAAATTGGTCTGATGGACCTTGCTGGCCTCAAAGGCGAAAAACAAAAAGAACAGCACGGCAAATAAAAGGAGAAGCTTAACTTTTTATGGAACTCCTTTTTTTTTTTGCAAACACGTCAAAAGGTTTTATTTTTGTGAGCTGAAAGTTTGAACTAGTGTAAGTTGGAGTTCAGATGTCATTTTTTTTTACATCTACTGCCATTTAGTACAATCATGATTGCTCTCCATTCCAAATCCAATCACTTCTTCCCTCTCCATTATTCTGTTTGTCTTTCTTTTTCTTGTCATTTTTTTTGTTTGTGAGAATTTTGAGAGTGTGTGTCTATGTCTGTGTGTGTATGGGGTAGGGATGACAATTTGGGTCCCGGGTGCAGGTGCACTTTCTTACTCACGGGGCTCACACGTACCCGTCCCGCTCAGTCGAGGGTCAGTTGGATTTTTTCACCCACCCACAGGTAGGGGTGAAAACGGGACGGATAATATTCCATCGTCCGATGATCTGAGAAAACAAATATGGCTAAATATAGGATACATTAATAGTCATCCGACATTATCTGTGTCTGAATCCGAGTCTGAGAAAAATTAGTGGGATAGGATATGAGGTGACTAGTTTCCGTCCGGGATCCGGGATTTATATAATTTGATGTAATTTAAATAATTTAGACATCAAAAATATTAAAAAAATCTAGAAATGTGGTGTATATAGATAAACAAATTGCCTTGTTTTCATATATTAGCTATTGTTATCTTCATTCTCACTTTAACTATATGTCTATCATATAATTTTTCAATCATATGAATCTTATAATAGTGTTCGTGTCTGAATCCGACTTCAAAATACGAATATAGAATAGGGTATGGGATCAAAAAATAGTTGTCCAATAATATCCATTCTGACTCTGGATCCGAGAAAAAGATGCAGAAAAATATATGGGATAAGCTATATCCGCCCGAGGGCCAAAAAAAAAAGGTACATCAAGAATTTTAGTTTAATATTTTCTTTATGAGAATTAGAATCTTTGCATGTGTATGTATAGTAATATTATCTTAACTATTAAGTTATGAATAAAAGCAAGTACAATTAAACTAACGATGTATTTTTCATGCATATAAAAAACTCATAGGAAACCTGTCACCCACCTGAAACCCGATGACAGCGAGCACGGATGTGAATTTTCACCGTCGAGTACGGGTGGGGATTTCCACCATAGCATCTTTCTTGGTGGGTGGGTTTTTGCTCCACCCGCCCCCCGATGCCATCCCTATTGGGAGGGGGGTAATCGATAAGTTCATTTGGGTGTTTGAAATGAGGGAAATGATTATCAACATTCTCTTCAAACTATCAGCTAATACTTTAGAGTAGTTTTAAAATTGAAATATTAATTTATGACCATAAAAATATTAATTTATTAATTTTAACTATTTCTTCATTGAAATTAATTCTAATATTCAATTAAATACCATACATGATACATGTGACTTCACATCAATATTTGAAGACACTTGTAGGGTACAGGGCAGAATTGACTTGATGTGGACTCCAAATTCCATGTCTAATTTCTTATATTAAAAACTATTCGGTGCAGCATAGAAAAATAAATTATTCCTTTTCTATTCTGTTGCATGAAGTTAGATATACGTATAGTGTAACCTGCAATGATGCTTTTAAGATGCATATTGGTCTCATGGGCCTTTCTGGCCGCAGGGTGAAAAAAGGAAATAAAAAATAGAATCAAAGGAGAGAACTTCAATCATTTGTCAACTAAATTTTATTGAACTTGACGGAGCATATTGTTTGTATCTTTAATTTCCGAAACCCTAGGAATGACTCAAAATTTAGGATGTTCAATTTTTTTAATTAAATTTGATTTAAAAAGTTGAAATGATATAAGTTGAAGTTCAAATATCATGCTTTTAGTTTTTACCATAGCATTTTTTTTCCTTTTTCTTGACTTTTTTCATTAGGGGGGGGGGGGGGGGCACGTGCCCTGGAGTGTGACATGAATAAACTTATTTTGGATGTTCGTATTTAAGAATTTTTATAATAAAATAGACCAAAGTTGATTATGAGCTTTGTTTAGGTCTTGATGGTGGCATGACCATTTGTAACTGCTACAGGAAATGAATTTTTTCAGAATCCCTCACTGAATTGCACCGTTATTATCTGAGATGACACTATAACAGAACCAAATAGCTACGCCAAAAGCCAAAATATTTCGCCAGAATCTTCACAACTGCTCTTTTGTGATCAAGACGATGTAAAAGCAGAATAAGGACTGGATTCATCGGTGTCGTGTCTTAGCTACGTTTATCTTATTCTTCGTAATTTCTGGGTGTTAAAGAGCGATGTCCGCAACCACACCCATCCTGCTAGCCGCTTGCCGGCAGCCACCCCGGCCCCGACGCCCACCAAGCTCTCCGCCAACAGCCCTTCCTGTCTCTCCCCACACGCCACTCCCTTCCTCCCTGGGCCGCTCCAAGATAGTTGGATTCCCCGGTCTCGGATGGGGATGCGTCTAGGAACCCGAGCTTCGCCGTCCGTCCTACATAGATGTGGTGGCCGGAGGGTCTCCACATCCCCCACTTGTGACCATGCAACAACTGCAGACTGTTGCGATGTCACCGATGCATCCGCCTCGTATCTGTGTCCGCTCCCGGATCCATTTGGTCTCGGATGCTGCGCCGGATAAAGAGGGCTGGCACTTGGTGCAGAGACGGCGCAATCGTAGGTCCACTAAACCAGCACAATCCCACCCCGACCGGCCGGAGGACCATCCCGACGGCTTTGGAAGGCCGCTGCTTCAACTGCATAGAGAAAAAGCACCTGAAGAGGATGTGTTGGGAGCCAACCAGATGCCTCCGCTGCAAGAAGCAAGGCCATCGTTCCTTTGAGTGTCTTCGGCCAGATCCATGTCGTACCAGCCCTCCTTACCTGATATTTAGTGACTTATCCCAGAACAAGCCTATAAGAGATTCTTCGTAGGAGGCATTACCTTTGAACCTCATAAGAGGCTATGGCGATTCTGGGCGCCAATCAAGGCAAGCTGTTTCTCTGGCTTGCTATCTAGAACCATTGTTGGACTATGGATCGCCTGCAACAGCGGGTGCTGCCTTACTCGGAGGTATGTCCATTTTGTGACCAGTGCGACAAGATGATCAACCAGATCATGTTGGGCTGTTGGTTTGAAATTGATAGACTGGCGCCGCAGGATGATGGCGACTCCTTCCAGGGATGGTGGCGACGTGCTAGAAGACCAGGAACTGATGCAAGGAAAGAAGTTAATTCGTTGATCATCTTCACGGTCTGGTATTTGTGAAAACACCGTACCGTAGACTCCAAATGCTTTTCTTCGTGATGTTTTTTGTTGGTAGTTTTAACAACAAAGGCACGAATGTACTGAAATTCAACCCGACAAGGGTTCGACATGTACTGGACTATTCTCTTCTTAATATGAAGATACGTAGCTCCCCAACATGTTCGAGAAAAAAAAAATAAATCAAGAACGATATTTGAAACCGCGGCATGAAAATGGAGGGGTTTTGCGGTGGCGGAGTGGAAATGAGAATAGAGGATCCCTAATCCTACATGAAAGAAAACTCTTATTTTAAAATTATTACAATAGATTTAATAAAATGTTAGTGAGTAATGATGGACAAACGATAACATATATTTGTTTGTCAGATCAAAGTATTAGCTATTATTTGGAATCATAAAAGTGCTCTTATTACACCTCTTCTGTGTGTTTTTGTTAATACAGGTTATTGCAAATAGAAGAAGACGCTTGCGGCCAGGCCTGATACTAGGCACCCAAAAGGTCAAAACACTACATAAACCTTAATGTACCATTCTGGCAAAAGTCCTCCTCTCAGAGTCCCATTTACAGAATGCTCTTCTCCTAAAAAAATGTTGTAGTAAAAAAAATGATGTACTGTGTATGCACGCGGTGCAGGCTTTGTGGTTGGCACGGGCAAACAGTCGAAAACACATCCCTGATGCTATGCTTTTACTAACAAAACACCAAACGTATCAACCAAACCGCGTGCATTGGACTAATCGCTACTCTTGTTGTCTGGCTGCAATACCGGCCAGCTTGCATTTTGTTCCTGCAGAAACTGTCACGCTCTTGCCAATGACCCATGGTGCCACGGAGCTGATTGTTCTTTTTCTTCACCCGCCTTTACGAAGAGACCGTGATCACCTGAACACACCTTACACTTCGATTTCTGATCCATCGTGAAAATCACGCCGATGAGTCGCGGTCTCCGTGGCCGCCTTGCCGGCCTCTTCTCCTCGGCCTCCTCACAGAACGGTCATGATGAACAGGTACCTCAGGTCCGTTCATCATCACACGTCCTGTACCACAACCGAGGACATTTATGCTCGTTCTTCGGAAGGACCATACGCGATTTTTCTGTAGCTTTATGTTCTGTTCAATTCATGGTGCTGAAGGTGGCCAAGCTGATGGAGGAGCTCCAGAAGCAAAGGGAACTCAAGGAGACGTACAAGGCCAGGCTCGAGAGCACGCAGGGGTACCTCAGGTTCTGCCTGGAGGTCGCGCAGGAGCACGGCTTCCTGCACCTCATGTCCGACAACAAAGCGCAGCAGCAGTGCTCGCCGCACTGTCACGACGCCGAAGCTGAACCTGCGTCGATGGAGGAGGAGGACGACGAACTAACCGAGACGCCGCCGAGCGACCCGTACCTGGTTGCTACGCGGGACCTCGCGGTGCAGCACGGCTGGTCCATCGCGCCGGACGAGGTAAATTATCAATGAAGAACTCGATCATATGCGATCGCGCGCGTTTTAGTGATTTAATTTCGTGACCAGTTGGCGCTCCGGCCTATCATGGAACACAGATCGAGCTGCACGAGGTGATCGGTCGGGGATCGACGGCGGACATACACCGCGCGACGTGGCGGGGTCTGGAGGTGGCGGTGAAGTGGGTCCGGCCGGAGTTCCTCCGCGCCAACCCGGGCGGCGCGGCCTTCGTCGCGCAGGAGCTGGACGTGCTGTCCCGGCAGCGGCACCCGCACGTGGTGCGCCTGATGGGCGCGTGCCTTCACCCGCCCGAACGCTGCTTCATCGTGACCGAGCTGCTCGGCGGCGCCACGCTCGGGGAGTGGCTGCACGGCGGAAGGGAGAGGCGGCCGCGGCGGGCTTCGTGGACGCCGCCGCCGCTGGAGGACAGGGTGAGCAGGGCGATGGAGGTCGCGCTGGCCATGCGGTACCTCCACGACCAGACGCCCCGGGTCCTGCACCGCGACCTCAAGCCCAGCAACGTGCTGCTCGACGCGGGCATGCGCGCCCGGGTCGCCGACTTCGGCCACGCCAGGTTCTTGCCGGACGGGAAGGAGGCTCTCACCGGAGAAACAGGTGCGCAACGCATGCAGAAGAAAAGCAAGTTGTGCTCGAGGAATTTTACTTGACTAACGATTCTTTTTTTTTTCAACAAAAATTGCTTACGTTGTTTTAGGGACCTATGTGTACATGGCTCCTGAAGTGATTCGCTGCGAGCCGTACACGGAGAAGTGCGACGTCTACAGTTTCGGCATCATACTGAACGAACTGCTAACTGCAGAACATCCCTACATTGAAACAAGCTACGGCCCTAGTAAGGTACTATTCCATCTCACATTTCTAATCGGTGGAAGACGGAGGTTGCTCCTACAGAGCGTTCAGACTTTCTGAAACGATGCCTGGATTTCGCTTAGCAGTGTCCGCATTCAGAACGGACTCGATTCAAAAATTGTGTTTCCTCAGCTGACTTTGGTAACGACTAACGTTTCACAGATCGCATTGGAAGTAGCAGCTGGAAGATTACGGCCGAGACTCCCAGGAAGTGATGCTGATTCATATCCTATTGGCCTGATTGATCTCATCTGCCGATGTTGGGATGCAGAACCTTCAGACAGGCCTTCCTTCGCCACTATAACTTCAACGCTCCGTGAGACCATACAACAGATTCTGCAAGAGGGTCAATAAAACCTGTACAGTGTATGGCATTATAGCCCATTCATAGAGTTGTGTGCAAGAAAGAAATGAAAATAAAAGCAGTGTATGGCATTATAGCCCATTCCCTGAACCTCTCCTGTTGGGCTTGCATTATTTTCTGGTTTCAGTCGTGACACACAACACACAAATCCTTCGCAAGTTGTCCATAGTAGTATAGCAGTAGTACTCTTCCTAGATTATTTTGCATTTATTTTTTTCGAAAGATCTATTATTTTGCATTTAGAGTAGCTGACTTACAGCTAGCCATGGACACGCAACATCGTTTGCATACACGCAAAATGTAGGTACTGATACAGGACATCAGACTAGAGGCTTCAAATGCAGCATGCCCTCCCATGCCCGTAGATGAACCTGGCATCGTCTTCGGTGTACACATGGGTCTCATCAACCAGCCTGCAATTATTTTTGCAAGAATACAAAGTTCTATTATTTTGCATCATGACGATGCAATGACATTGTCGATTAAGGTACGGATTAAGAAGTGAATAGAAGTATGGTACTACTTACGACTGATGGACGCTTTTGTTCATTATGGTGGAGGAAATGAGGAACTCCCCGCTCAGGTAGACAAGCTCTCCTTCTATCCTGTCTATGATCCTTGCATTGATCTGCTGAGCTGTGAGATCGAGTGGATGATCCGAGGCCTGAATTGTGATTTGCATGCAGCACATCGTTAAAGCACACTGGAAAATATTGGAATGCCAAGTGAAACAGGCAGGCAAAAATCATGACAGTGTGAGTACCATAACCCAGCCCCAAGTGTCAGCAAAGGATGGAACATGAGCAGTGTAAGCTTGAACATCTGCAGCACATATACATCCTTAGCTAGGTAGAGGACCCCTTTGTTCTTATCACAGAACCTGAGGAACTGATCCTGTTTTCGGAAGACGATTAACAGTACTCACATTTGAAAACATGCCTAAGAGTGTTGTAAATCGACGAGAAGACCTCCTTGTGAGTAAGAACACCAGCAGGCCCGGCCTATTCATCGCGCACAGTGATCAACAGTATTGCAATTAGATTGACTGCTGAGACTGAGGCCATTTCTGAGAGAGGTAATGGATCATCGTACCTGGGTGACAAAAATGCCGTGGTCATTAAGCTTGGGTTTGAGAATATGCTCATAAAACGATTTGGTGTACAGCTGATAGCAGGGGCCTCCCTCCACAGGATCGGACAGGTCTCCTACTATCACGTCAAACTTCTCCTTGCTTTTCTCCAACTCAGCTCTGCATTCGTTCACATATGAGTTCAGATTTCAGTACACGATCGTCATTGTAGTTAAGATAGGTGAAAGAAGGCCTGCTTGCAGCTTGCTCAACAAATGAGTCTCTCTCCCACGAGGCTTGTGAGTTTCTTTCAAAAAGGTTCATGAATTTTGTGTTTTCTGGCACATGAGTTTTTAGTAGAACCATATTGTTCAAGATGTTTTCACCACTAGCTGCGTAGCAGCATGTACCATGAGCATGCTGTGCGATTTTCAGTTTGAAGGAAAGGAACGATCGCCGACAGCCCAACAGATTTGAAAACAATGGACACCCCCCACAGTGCAAATTTTTCATGTGGTTACTAATGCAGAAGAGAATCTGAATAGGCAACAGATTACAAAAAAGATGATGACCAAACAGTTATTTTCTGGTCAATATGTGAGCGTAACTTGAAAACACCAGAGCACTTTGTTCATCGAATGCCTAACATCCCAGGCCATATGGGCTGCTGCTAGTGATTGGACCAAACTTCGGTGCCTTCACCCATTCTCGTGAAAAACAAATGTGTCCCTCACATAATGGTATCTGGATCTGACAAACAATCTAGAAAACAAAAAAGGAACATGCACAACAACAATGTTGATCATCTGGACAATCTGGAAGGAACAAAATAATAGAGTTTTCAATGGCATCTTTCAAAGCACACAATAGATTATGGAGACCATAAGAGACGAGACACTACAATGTAAAATGGCGGGAGCAAAGAAGCTACAAGTGATACTAGGAAGCAATAGTCCGGTTGCATTGTAGTCAATCTAGTTGCCTGTTGCTAATCTCGTTTCCATGTAACATGTTCTTTTTATACTTCTGTCTTATTGGGAGACTCAAGGAGCTTAGTTTAACCGGTTCAAAGTCTCTAGGTGCGCCTCTGGCTCACTTCATGTAACATGCTTTCATCTTATTAATATATGCTAGCAATGTTGGACCTTCAAAAAAAAAAAAGAGCATGATGTGCGCTTTCGGGACCATTTGTGACACTTGCACACTATTTAGAAAGACTGACAATCACGAACAGTAGATAAACGAAAGGGACCAATGTCAGCTTAAGGAGGATCCCATTGGGCCCATATCTTCAGTCATTAGCGCTAAGATTACATGCCACATGCACATGTACATCAGCGAGAATGAATTCTAATGCATTATTTTAGATACTAATCATTCTACAGAACTAGGTCCCTCGTTTGATGTCTGACCGTTCTCCTTTCAAATTAGACTTGAGAAGTGAGAACCAAGTGGTGGCAATGGTAACCGACGCCATCTGATTTTCAGAGAAGCAACTAACCAAGCGCATGCATAGGAAAGTGAGACGTGTACCTGGCGTCATTGATGACGAGACAAAGCTTGTGGCTGTTGAACGCCTCGTGGTTCACCGTCAGGTATTTTCGGCAGAAATCCACGACCTCCTGGTCATGCATAAGTTTGCCACAAAATGACGTACTCTAGTAAAAAAGCAAAGAATTTTTCCCCGAAAAAATAACGATGATGGCTTGCAAGTGGTTTTCCAGGGCAGGAAAGCAAATTTTGTAGTCATGTTATAGGTGCAGAGAAATGACCAGGGAGCCTTGGTTAATCTAGCTACCTCGTCTATGTCGCACATGAGCACCCTTTGAACGGTCTTGTGCCTCAGGACCTCTCTTGCTGCAGAGCCCTCGCCACCTCCCATGATGAACACTGTCTTTGGGCTGACGTGGAAGACATATCAGTCAACACAACATCCATGATCAACAATTATGAGTACTGAGAACATTGACAAAAAAACGTGCACGGCAGTAATACCTACTTTGGATGGAAGAGCAGAGGCGGGTGTATCAAGGACTCATGGTAGATGAACTCGTCCTTCTCCGTGCTCTGCATCTTCCCGTCAATTATCAAAGCCTGAAATGTTACGCTCAGTGTCAAGGCTATGAGCACAAACAGAGCACTCGCGCGCGCACACACACACACATGTGCGAATAGAAGAAAATTAAGTACCTTGCCAAAGTGCTTGGTGTCAAGGAGCGCGATCTCCTGGTACTTGCTCGTTCCCCGGTGCAGCACACTGGCGATCAACAACGACTCGGTCATCCTCATGCCTTCTCTTTGATATATCGAGGCAAATGAAGGTAGTGTAACAGACCTGTTGAGAGCGTAGGAGAGCTTGAGGTCGTCGTCGATCTCCTCCTCATACCATTCGCAGTCATCGGCCTTGGCTCGCGGCGCCTGCTTCGGCGTTAGCTGCTGCAGGTGCTTGTTGCCGCTTATTGCTTCGAGGGGAAGAGCGGCCTCGTCGAGCGGCATGGCTCCGACCATGTCGCCGTCTTGCTTATCTCGCCCAGCCGGCGAGAGACAGAGAGAGGGACTGTAGAGGGGATGCCTTGGCTAGTGTTGTGTGGCGAGTCGAGTGGCGCAGTCGTGATCTTATATAGTATATGAGGATAATCGTTCCCTTTCTTTTTTTGTCTGTGAACAATAGTACGACAGTAATTGTGTGGAGGAGCTGGGTGGAGCTCAAATTTGTACAAGTCATCATCATCATGCATCTAGAGAGGGAACGAAGTCCTCTGCATTGGCTAGAAGCACTGTAGCTGGCATTAGGGGTGCTTGCCACCCGTCCGATCTGAGCTAAGCGGCCCAGATTCAGTGCATTGAATCACTATAGCTACAACAATTTTGACACTGTTTATGATATTAGTTTATTGTAACAGACTCAAAATATTGTTCATTCTCTGCATTGACTATACTATTGCAGATGATTTGGACTCTAGAGAGATGATGGAGATTGTAAATGTCAAGAGTCTTTCTTCAGTACTCCATCCGGTAGCAACAAAAAGAGGTACCGAACGTATCCAAGCGTCTGTTCGTGATGGGGCATGATTGATATTTTTTCTAGTGGTGCTTTGTAAGAGAAGGCTATGCGGATGGTTGCCTCCTCAATCACTCGTCAGCATGTGAGGGAAATGTAACTCGTCTTCCTTACTAGAACTCGTATGTGTGCTTGAGTCTTGCCTAGAAGCTCTTAGTGGTGAGGGTGGAGAGGGCAAAATCGAGGACCTTCAGATCCTGACAATACACGGTGCAGTTGCCACTACTAGGAAATGCTTGAGAAAGCCGCCTTGGTTTTGCTCAGGCCTGCCAACTGATAGCTTGGATGAGACATCCACGTGGCTTCCGACAGGTCCTCGTCGATGTTCCTAGGAGATAGAGGATCTTTGAGCTTCGAATCGAAGAAGATGAGGAGCGGGACAGAAGAGAAGGAGGAGAGGTTTTTACAAAAATATCCATTGTTGCGGGATTTCTCTGTGCGGTACTAAGGACGAGGTACTAAGGACAAGTACCTCTTGGAGTAATGTAAGAAAGCTCAAATGTCAAGCTATCATTAGTATGTATGGGAGGCACTATTAAGTTTAGGGAGAAGGTAGTTAGGTCAGTGTTCAGCTCAAAATTATAGCACCCGCGGTCCACTCCGGAGCTACTACTACATTCTTCTTTCCAAACGGTGATAAACGTCTAGTGGAAGTGAGCTCCGGGATACGGCTGCCGCTTGCGTGGTGGGGCGCATAATTTTAAACCCGGGATCGTGCCAAGTGCTCCAAGCAAGCACGTACGAAACAGGGTCCGCGCGCTATCATATGTTGTGTGGATGGAGCTGACTGCCCAGAGCACAAGGCGCGCAGCGGATGGGTCGAGCGTGTGGGAGCGGCGCACTTAGAGTTAGAGCATGCCCAGCTGATCGATCGTGTGCAGTGCGGCGTCGGAGCTTCGGGGAGCAGGCGTACTCGTCGTGGAGCGCCCACCCACACGCGGCCACGACGATGAGCCCAGATCGGTTTCGAAGAAGTTCCCACCCGGGCGGGCGGGGCACTTTCCACGCCGGCGAATCGCATCGTCGCTCGCTCCGGAGCTAGGTTTCGTCATCACCAGATTTGGCAGCAGCAGTACGAGTGTACGACGCTATATGTGGTTCCACGGACGCAGTACAAGTGCCAGCCGTGCGTGACTCAGCAATTGTTTATGGCGCACTCGGTATAGACGGGCAGGATGGTGCCGATGCTGGTGGCGTTGCCGGTGCCGGTTTTTGTCGTGCGAGAAAAAGGAGGGCGCTGCAAATCTCCTGACCGATTCGGTCGCCTGCTCACCGATCCTGCACGTTCGCGGAGAGGTGCGCCGGAAACGATCGGCGTCAGCACGCGCACCTCCACGGTGCGTGTCCTGGCAAATCGGGAAACACGGTGCGGGAGTACCGACCAAACCTTATCCTCAACTTCTTCCTGCTCTGTACGACTGTCGCATACTACACTCTTCTCAGTATGTGCTTCTTATTACTACTTCTTACAATCACTGGTCCGCTGCTAGTATCGAATTAGTATTTCGCATGATCCGTGGTGGGTGCGCGCCCGAAAAGCTCTTGCACCCGTAGATCACTCCATCGTGGGCACGTTGATTTGCTCCGTATATACGCATGCAACATCTTTTCCAGGCGAATTAGCTAGTGGCATCACGATTCAATTGCTTTGAGCACAATGAAGTGGATTCATTGCATATATTGCTACACTACTAGTCAAACACGCCTGGGATTTCGTTCCAGAACATATATACACGCATGTTGAAGGCTGTCGGAGAAAAAACATGAGCAATGATCTTGCAACCTGCACCGGCGATTGTTCGCAGCATCATTCACCGTGCCGGAAAGACGGCAATGATCGTGTCCTCTGTTGTCGTATCTGGAGCTTTCATGGTGCTCCGCCGCGAGGCGTCGGCATGATCATTTGCGGCATCATGCATGCGTGTCAGCTTGTTGATCAAATTCATTCATCTCGTGGAGGTCTCCATTGGATTCGGCCGGAGCTAGATCTCTAGAGCTACAGGCCCGTCAGGCTGTGTCCCTGTACCATGCCGCCGTCTTCCTACAAAGTGCTGCTTTCCTCGCAGGCAGAATCGTCTCCATTTGGCTCTGTTCCCTCAGCCGCCTGGATTATCTGCCTAATAATACACCGGCACACTCATTTTGCTCCCTCTCTGTTCACGGAACACAGAACCTGGTCCTTTTCTTTCTCTCTTTTTCTGTTTCCTTGGTGAGATGAAAATTCAAATTTTCTTTGCACCGTATTTGGCGTTTGCTGAACTGCTGAAGACATAAAACCAATTCGTGGCCGAACTTTACTGCGAGGTACTGAGGTGCGAGGAAGGGAGGGACCACACCTTTTGGGCCTTCTTGTTTACTTCACACAATCAGTCGGCCTATTCGGGCCCAATACGTAGGCTCGAGAAACAAGGGTGGTTCGTTTGCATTCACAGCCCGGCGGCCCACAGCGACCACAGACTCTGCCCCGGCGAAGCGGAACCAGCTCTCGCCCGTCGTCGCCGGCGCCGGCGCCCCAACGAGCCGCCGCCATGTCGCCCGTCAAGTGGTAACTCACTCTCACCTCCGATCTCTCCCCCTTCCACTCTCTCTCAACCTCTCCGCCTCTGGCTCACCCCGGCGCAGGCTGATGCACTGGCACCCGAACCCCGGCGCGACGCTCAACAGCCAGATCCTCATCGAGGCGTGCGGCTGCGCGGAGGCACTCGGCGGCGCCAAAGACGGACGCTGGAAGACCTCCATCTTCTTCTACCGCCCCATGACCCGCGACGGCGGCGCCGCGGGGGCCGTGGGCCAGCAACAGCAGCAGCACCCCGACTTGCCCCGCGAGCTCCTAGGGGTCGCGCTCCACGAGCGGCCGGGCCTCTACTTCTCCATCGTCCGCGCACAGCGCCTCGTCCTCCAGGCCGACGCCGCGTTCCCTCAGGTCATGGAGAAGCTTCAGTCCTACAAGGCTCGCGTCGCCCTCAACTTCGAGGTCAGCTTGCTTCCCCTCTTGCCCCAAATTTACGGATTTGCGCTTACAAGTTAGAATCATGGCTTCTTTTTTGTTCTGTTAGTATTCAAATGTGTTTGAACTCGCGCTGAATTTGTGAATCAAGCTCTAGTCTTGTTGCACTATCTTTGATTAGAATCTCTGTTCCTGTTTAAATCTGAATCGACCAGATGGTTGCTAAAAAATTCGAGTTCCCTATTCTAAGAGAACTCATCAATGTGAGGAAAGTGACCACAAGAGGTTGGCGGAAACATAAGAACTGAACATCTTCACGTGGCACAGATGAATAAGGATATTGTAAACTAATTGTGACATGATGTGTACAAACTACAAATTACAAAATACCAAAGCTTCCTGAAATTAAAATACTGGATTGCAAAAGGTGTATTTTTATGTTATTTGGGTCCTGTCTATTTCCTGCTTGGATGAATTTGAGTAAATTGAATGATAAGCAGTGACCACTAGTAAGTACAAATCAATGAAGAATATAGTAAAGTTCACAACTAATGTTCTTCTGTGTTTACTTTCTCTCTTAATCCTGAATTATTCATGATGCCTTAGAGTCATATGCAATCTGGTAGACTCGTCTACAATTTCAACTGTTTCACATATCTAAATTGGATCTATTATCCTCAGGGGTTTCAGTACCAACTTGGTGATTTCTGCCTGAGGATAGGAAAATGTGTTCCTAACAATTCTGAAACATTGAGAGGAATCATGATGGAGGTATCTTATTTTTCTTTCGTGTTCTTTTGTATCTGTCCTTCTAGCCTTTAACTAGAGACTGATTATATGCATTTTTGTACTTCAAACTTGATCCATGAACCAAAATGCAATCAAGTAGGCCATGTATGGTTTATGTTGGATAGAAATACATTTCTGAAGTATACAATTCTATACCAGTATGGAGCACCTCAGCAGATAATTAGCACCATATAACATGGTTCTTTTTTTTTCTATTTAATTTTGATGCAAATCTTTCACTGGTTATGTTGATCTTGATGTACTATGGGTGACATATATGGTAATATTGATCTTTGCTTCATTGAAACTTGTGAGCTCACTGGCTCACCTGCTTCAGATGATGACTGCTGTGTATATTGACGCTTCAATCTCTAAAACCGCTCAATATCTTCTCTGGAAATAGTATAAACTTTTTGACGCAAAGAAATAGTTGAATTATAACCATTTTATTTGGGCATGTGCACTGACATGAAAACAGTATGAGATTTATACTGGCCCAAATTGTTAACATTTGGGATCAGGAACAATTGACAGGTTTTCCTGTATTGATTTTTTTCTGCATTATGTTGCTTTTGTTGCTCAAGTTTGGCACTAAGTTGTTATTAAGGTTGTCCTTGCTCTCTATGCAGGTAGAGTATTATCCCTTATCTTCCATTGAAAAGTCCAGGGCGATCATGGAAGACTTCTTTGACATATGGCAGGAAACAATCGCGAAGAAGTCCTTACCTGGTCATTTCATTCATGTAGAATCAAACTTCTCAGACTACGGTCTTTCGGATCAATATTCATTCCAACACACTGCAGTCCAGTATGCAACCTGCTTGCAGCAGCTCATGGCTGCAGTAAGGGGCCCATAGTGGATCAACTTGATTGTAGCTCATGGCTTATCCAACTTAAACTTACTTGATTGCATTTTGGTTTGCGGGTCAGCTTTGAAGTACCAAATGTGCATATAATCAGTTGCTGATTGAAGTCCAGTATGCATCTAAAGATCATCGTGTAGCCTTCTTAGGTTAATTCTCTTAGCATTGATAGTGCCTGGACAACAATCCAATATGTAATGAAATGTGAACCCTAAGTTCCGTGACTTGTTTTCATGAATTCGCCAATATATGCCTGATGGTTCGCCGCTGATGTTTGCAAAATGAACAGTTGAGATGTAAAAGACTCGAAAACTCTATATCCAGATTTCCAGATATCCAGTTGTATTGTTTAATACTACCTCCGTCCCATGAGTGTCGCTTTTAACTTTGAGACATCACTTTTGACTTTCTGTCTTATTCAAAAAATTTATGTAAATATTAAAATAAATATGTTATAATTAAAGTATATTTATTGATAAAATTAATTATATAAAAAAATAATATTTGTAAAAAAAACTGAATAAGACGAACGGTCAAACACAATGTTAAAAAGTCAAAAGCGACACTCTTCATGGGACGGAGTGAGTACTAGGTTTGTGGGAAACATCTCCATCTTCAGTCGTGGAGTTTCCATATTTTCATTTTGAAAGATATTTTTTTTTCTTATAAGACAGCTGAAATGGCGGGAATGTTCCATTTGGCGCCATTTGCTCCCGCCATAGGCCCGCACACCACAAGGTAAAAACACCGAAATCTCCCTCAAACCCTCGGTTTCGAGCGGCGGCACCGCATCATCGCCGCAGAAATGGCGCCGCATCGCCCCTGCAAAAAGCCCCGGGCGGTGAAGGACACGGCAGCGGCGGCGACTGACGCTCTGATCTCCCTGCCTCGGGACGTCCTCGACGATATCCTCACACGCCTCAAGCTCCGCGACGCCGTCCGCACCTCCGCGCTTTCCCGCGCTTGGCGTCACCGCTGGGAGTCGATCCCCTCCCTCGACATCAATATCCCCTGGGAGCAGCCGCCACTATGGGCCGTCGACTCCATCCTCCTCCGCTGCTCCGGCCGCGTGCGGGGCTTCCAAGTCGACCTCGATGAGCTCTCCCTCCGCCGCCTCCACGATTGGCTCCTCGTTCTCTCCCGCCGCGGCTTGGAGAACCTCGTCCTCAGACCACATGAATACGACTTTTTCCCCCTTCACTCCACCGTTTTCTGTTGCCGGCGCCTCGTCTCCCTCGACCTCTTCACCTGCGAGATCCCTCCACTTCCCCCGGGCTTTGAGGGCTTTCCAGACCTGAAGGTCCTGAGCCTTCGCAATGTGAAGTTACATGAGAAGGGGGAGTACCAACTGGAGGAGATCATTGAAACGTCACCGTTGCTTGAGAAACTGATACTTTCTGAAACCTGCATCGCTGGGGATGACTTCATAGAATGGGAGATCCGGGCGCCCAATCTACGGCACCTAACCATCTGTTCACATGTGGATTATGGTTGGAACTTTGTGGAGATGCCTTATCTGCGTTCTGCTGTTATTGATTTTTGGGAGTACGTCGGTGATCGTGATTTCGCCGAGTTTCTAGCTGGGCTCGTTCAAGTTACCAAGCTTACGATCTACACTTATGCACCGGTACATGCTGATGTTCCCCAGTGCTGATTTATCATTTTCTAAGTGTCGTTTTGAATGCTCGTTTCCTCAGTCGTTAATAATCATGGTGGATTCACATAGAAAGAGGACGAAATACTTGGCTTCGACCGTTAGCCTTGGCGACTGCAGCGCTCCCCTTGCCGCCGGGCGCCGCCCCGGCGACGGCCATCTCCACAGCCTCCCCAGCCCTCGAAAATGAAGCTCCAGCACCCTCTCTGCCCGCCCCACCCTCTCCCACAAACAACTGCCCCCCATCTTCCTCCCATGGATAGATCGAGAAGCTTCTCCCAACCATGTCCGTTCAGTTCGAGGCGCATACAGCTTCGTTCCCTTCGTTGGTAGGAAAGCATGCCATGGACTCCGCCCACGCCGCCTCCCTCCCTGTCGCGTCGGCCTTCGCAACGCATCACAGTTGCGAGGTCTCAGCCCCCTCTCACGCCGGGCACCATGGAGGCCCGGCCGGCGCCGGGGCGGGAGCGGGTGCTCATCTTCATCGTCGCGGAGATGGGGTAGAAGCACCAGCAGGCAAAGGCGCCTACGGACCTGCTGCACGGCGGACTGAAGGTCAGATCTACAGCTACAAGGAAGTCCTTTTGGGACAGCGTCGTTACAACAGTGGAAGAGAAGGTGAGCCTACAGCTTCTATTAGCCCACAGGTCAGTGCTCCACCAGCCGGAACACCATGGTTGCACAGCACCCGCCGTGCTCATCTCCTAAGCAAGTTTAAGGGGCGTTGCTTCCGCTGTCTGGCTCGTGGCCATCAAGTGTCGGATTGCTGTAATCCAGTCAGGTGTTGGATTTGCTGCAGATGTGGTCATACCTCCAGAGTATGTCCGTCTCGTAGAACATCCGGCTCCTTTGCCTCCCACAAGCCTCTCCCCACCAGCTCCGATCATTGGTGTCGCCAATCTGGAAGCCTCTCCCCAGCACCCACCAGCAGCCAACACAGTCAACCAATGGACCAGTGCACCCACAAACAACAGACAAGGCAGCAAGCTTACTTCCTCAGCAAGATGCATGTATTGTGCTTCAATTGCCTTGCTCAAGATCACAGAGTGGCTCAGTGTCGGAACGTTGTTCGGTGCTGGTGGTGCTACAAGGCGGGTCACATCTCTTCCAGGTGCCCAAATCGCCACCGCAGACAGAGACATGGGAAGGTCAACAAGGTGCAACATTCCGGCTGCCGACGTCCTTCAGTGGCGACTATGTGGGTTCCTGTTACTGGGGTAGCTGGTAGCATCCAGCAGTTCGACAAAGAGGTTGTACCTTCACCAGATATGTTGTTTGAGGCTGGGATGGATACACAACAGAGATCAAAGAAAATGGAGTTGCCTTTGCAGGCTCCTAGGCACCAAGAGGCACAAGAGTTAACAGACAATAATCTAGGAGCAAATCATACGGATGGGCTGCAGTCTCCGTCGATTTTAAGAAGCGAAACGGAACAATTGGCTGGACAACAATTGATCAAAGCTTTGAGCAGCCTCAAACAAAATGCACCTGTGTTGTCTCCTTCCATTGCGCGAAATACAACATTCAAGAAGGAATCAAATGTTGTGGGTAAGGAGGGCTATAAAAAAGGTAGCCCGACACTGAAGCTTAAAGTCAAACCTTTAAGGCCAACATTTAAAGTGGTTAGGGATATGCTAACAAAAAAATGGATCTTTGTCAAAGAGTATAAACAGTTGGGTGATTGGAGCATGCAATGATTCCTAGACACCTACAAGAAGCTCTCGAGTACAAACAACATTGCGGCTCTCAGAAGCCTTATGGAGGGAATTAGGAAGCTCACACAAGTCTCTGAGAAGATGAAAAAGAAAGAGAGGGTACTCACTTTCAAGCCCAACACCAGATGAATAGAAACATGGTATTGTTTTGGATGCAAATGGCTAGTCGTTATTCCCAATCTGTTCATCACCAATGTGACAAGGTCTTCGTCTTGCTCTGGCTGGGTTGTTAATTTAGAGTCATCAATAATGTGA
This sequence comes from Eleusine coracana subsp. coracana, assembly GCA_032690845.1. Classification (NCBI taxonomy): domain Eukaryota; kingdom Viridiplantae; phylum Streptophyta; class Magnoliopsida; order Poales; family Poaceae; genus Eleusine; species Eleusine coracana. Next base: position 49,337,311 of record CM064427.1, on the reverse strand, counting down.
AAAAATGAGAATTTCAGCAGTGATGCTCTTCGTAACTGTCGAAACTCTTAGCAGTTTAGTGGTTTCTCTTCAGTTGTTGTTATCTTTTACTTGTTTTTTTTTCCTCCCCTGGACATGGTGATGACCTTAGTCCAAGCCTAGCTATAATGCTAGGTTAGTTCATGTACCCTTAGATTGTAATTTTTCTTCTTCCTTAATGAATGGTAGTGCTCCTACCTTTTTTCAAAAAAAAAAAGATTCACATAGAAAGATGACTAAAATGCCTTAGATCAGATAATTGGATAGGATATCTGTAGTCGGCTTAACTCTAACAAAAGGAGATAGGATGGAACAGGGTTTCATAAGAGCTTGCATCGAGGTACTGCCTAAATGTGTTGTTTGAGTTACTTGTATTAAGTTTGTGTATATTCGAAGATTATCCACTGTTTCCTACTTAAAAAAATGCTCTGATTCCTAGAATGGGGAACAGTTTCTTTTTCTAATGTTTCTAAGTAATTATACATATCATATATACATCGGTCAGCTATTATTCCAATTTCGGGCATTTGAGCCAGTGAATATTGTTCCCTTAACATTTATGCTTTTAAAGTGCTATGAGCCTTTGAAAAAGAAACATGCTTAATTGTGTCCATCCATGCCTCTCTTTGATTGGATTCTGCTTCCTAGCTGACAAAATGCAAACAAGTTCATAAGATTCATGTACAACACTTCAGATTCAGTGTTCTAAGATAACAATTTTTTTCCTTTTGTTGGCAGGTAAATAGGGTTAAGATACTGGAAACACTTGTTACACTTCCATGCATGTTTGTCAATTTGACGAACTTGAAATTGCTTGTAGACTTCTGTGAATTGGCCCCCATCTTGTCAATCTTTGGCTTCCTACGGAGCGCTCCAAATCTTGAGAAACTTAAAATACTGGTAATTTGGATTTTCATTATTTATACATTGATGGTCCTGTCGCCACTTCCTATTAAGTGTCCTCTTTACCCCAACTTGCTTGGGATAAAAAGGCTTTGTTGTTGTTGTTGTTGTTACATTATTTTGAAGATTTGTGGAGGTGAAAATCAGAGTATTGAAGCAACTGAAGAGTTCCTAAATGCACAGTGGGTTGATGGCATGTGTGCCAAGCTTCAGATTCTGCGGGTGACTGAGACTAATTGGCTTCCAAATGAAATATCTTTTATGAAGTTCATTCTTTCTAAAGCACAGCTTCTTCGTAATTTATCTGTTAGTCATGCCGATGGATGCTTTATTTCTCATGAGGAACCATTTCTTGAGTTGCAGAAATGCAGTAGAGCTTCGGCTGAAGTTCAGATCCTGCTTAAAGGTAAAGAACTTGATTTTGGGTTGCAAAAGTTCTATTGTTCTAAAAAGTCTTGCAGAAAGTTTGATAAACTTGTTGAGCGAAAAGGAGCTATATATACTGGTCTGTCTCACTGTTGACCTTTTGGTTTTTTGTCTGTGGCTCCATGAAGACCTGGACCTGCTATAAAGGAAGGCAGGTGGTGCCCGCTTGTACTGCACACTTCGATATAATTGGGATGAATTAAAAAAGTATACTCAGCTTATACTTATTTCCCTTACTTATCAGCTTTCCAAGTTGGATCACGAAGGGTTCTAATGATTGGGGCAGAAACAAGATAGTGTGAATCACACAACGAATGGGAGGGCATTAGAAGATTTTAGTGTACTTTGGTTCTATGGTTCTTGTTTCAATTTAGGTAGATTAACCATTTCATAGAGGGAAACCTGTAGCAAAAGAGAGATTAAGTCGGTGCTTTGTAGAGGCATAGTCCATCTCACGAGTGATGTCTTCCTAAGCACTAGAACTATGCATATGCTTCTACTATAGAGTCCTCTTGAGACATGGCAACCAGTATGCCGAAATGCAGGAAGTTTCCAGTAACTCCATATTTTGTGGGAGTTTTCAAGTTTCCAACTTTTGTCCACTTTTCACCAGATATGTACCCCAATCGTAGTGGCTCCTAGTTGTTTTCATTTGTCATATATTACAACTTATTTTCCAGCCATCGCTTTAGGCCTAAGGCGCTTTGCACTCTTGGCTCACTTTGACTCTTATTCTATATAAAAGCATGTTTTGTGTGTTTTCGCAAAAAAATTGTAGTGTTATTAACAATATGTTTTCCTTTTGCAGGTCCAGAGGGAGAATAATAGATAGGTAGCATCTTCTGCACTTCACAAAAAATGTGTAAAATTGGTTCACTTGAATGAGTGCTCCCTAAGCGTGGTTTTTAGTGGCCAGAATGCCAGATAAGAAATATGCAGAGAATGGCTCAGGTAGCAAATCGTTGTAGCGCTGTGTTCTTATTTGAGTGAGACGCGTGCTTACGCTCATTGTTTCCAGGATCTCTTTGAGGTATCCCTTGTAGACATGACCTGATTAAGTGAAACGTGGTTGTTTTATTTCTAAGTTCAACACCAGAATTTGTTTCCTGCTGTTTCTTGATTGTTGGTATGTGAGTGCATAAATTGTTGCGACTTTGTGAAACTAAACATTTTTCATGCCATCCTCGTTAAATAATCCTCTATAGTTAAGTTCATATGATGTTTGAGATACGAAAGCTACATGTTTACATGTCTCAACCTTTTATATGCCTGATGATTACATGATTAGAGGGAGTAAGATATTAACAATCACTTCCTTTCAAAAGTTTAACCAATTTGAATAATTATCCATTTTTTCTCTGTTGTCAAAAGGGCAAAAAAAAAAAAAAAAGAACACAGTATTATGCTTCGTCCTTCCTATTTATATATGCGATCCAATAACGGTTTTCCTGCTTCCGCGCTTTTTCGGAATTCCCTGTGTAAAATTACGACCGTAGTGAACTCCCGTTCTCCTGCGTCTCAAAAATCGCCGCCGCCGAGCGACCGTCCGGGAGGCATGGAGCCGTGGCGCCGGCACGCGCAGCCAGACGCGCTGAGCTCTCTCCCGGCGGAGCTGCTAGACGACATCCTCACTCGCCTGGACCTCCGCGACGCCGTCCGGACCTCCGCACTCTCCCGGGCCTGGCGCCGCCGCTGGGAGTCGCTCACCGCCCTCTCCCTCTCCTTGCTCCACCACCACCACCCCGGCACGCTTCCGTTGGTAGTCGCCAGCGTCCTCCTCCGCCATGCTGCCCGCATCTCACGCTTGTGCGTCAAAGGCGATCCGCAATCCACCTGGCACCGCCTCCACAATCGCCGTGATCTGTTCAGACTCCACTCGTCCTTCTTCTCGTGCGTCCACCTGGTGTCCTTGGAGTTGCAAAAATGTCAATTCCCACCCCTCCCTGCGGGATTCGCCGGCTTCCCCTTGCTCCAGGAGATGAATCTCACCAACGTCCGGTTCGTGGGCGATGGAGAGGAGCAGGTGGAGGCGATCATCCGTCAATCCCCCTTGCTTGAAGTCCTGAAGCTTTCTTATGTGTTGATCAGCACCGATGAGAGTGAGGCTGATGAGTGGGTGATTCAGGGGCCCAATCTACGTAGCTTAACAATCCGTTCAAAGGATTATCAAGGCTGGCAATTTGGGGAGCTGCCACGCCTTAGTGATGCTACCATCGACTTGGTATCCTATGTGGATGAACATGATTTTGGAGAATTTCTTGCCGGGGTTGGTCATGTTGGGAAGCTCACTATTGCCGCCGGCTACTTACCAGAGGTATTCACATTATTTACTTCTTATCTGTCCAGCTGGTAGATGCGTTCGATCAAGGTAGGAACCTAATTAAATTGCGTAAAAGCAAGACAGTGTTATGTGTAAATCTGTCTTCTGTATTTGCATCCAAGGAGTTTTCAGTTTTTGGGTGCAGCATTCTTTAGAGTTAGGTGAATAGACATACGCGTGACGTTATTGGCAAGAACTGTACTCTTTATGCCATATTGCTAAAGTTTGTATGTGTGATGCACTTTTTCTGAATCACTTGTAACAGTTTCAGCAATCAAAGTGCTTTCTAAATTAATCCTATGTTCCGTAATATTGAGCACTGTGAATGACTCAATGTCTCACTGCTGCATAGCATATAGTTCTTGCATCTAGGTATATACTGCAATATATAATACATTGCATCATTTATATCCTGCACCTTCGTGTATAGGGCTTCTTTGTTCTAAACAGACATACTCTCAATGCCATTATTTGCTTCAATAACCTTTCTACAATTTTTTGGTTTTTCAGTACGGTGATGAAAATTTACTGGGAAATCTTTCCTGCACCTTTGGCAATTTAAGGATTATGCATCTCCTGACCCACTTTTGTGACATACATGCCATTTTGTCAACTTTTACCTTACTAAGGAATGCGCCTAACCTCAAAGATCTCGAAATAGAGGTACGTATACATATCTGCTTTTGTTCTTGCAAATTTGCATGTGTTGCATGACATTCATATTTTTTCGGAGGTCCTCATTTCATTCTTCTGATTCCTTGGTTATTTTCCAAGATCAATTATCACGGAGAGCAGGAAATTGAGGCAAACTCAGAATTTCAAGCTGCACAATGGACTGATGGCTTGTGCCGTGGCCTACAGACTGTGAAGATGAATGGTATTGGCTTTTGGTCAAATGAGATGTGCTTTATAGAGCTTGCCTTATCCAAAGCAACAGTTCTTCGCACAATGTCTATTAGCCTTGACGAGGAATGCGGCTTGTCTAATGAAAATGTATTAAGCAAGTTAAATACATATCGTAGAGCTTCACCTCATGCCCAAGTCTTTTTCCAAGGTAAAGAATCTTAACTTCAACCACCATTTTCCATATCACGTATTTCCTTTTCAAGAATCTTCATAAGTATCGAACATTTTCACCCTTTGTAAGCTCGTGGGCCCTTATGTTATACGTTGGTCTGGATTTGACATGTGGCAGTTCGAACTTTGTAATTATAGAGTTAAAATCACAAAACCTTTAAGGTTCTACTTAAAGTTATTTTTTTGTGGCACATATCTTTAAAATGAATGACACTCAGAATCACAAAATTGTTACAATGGCAGTTAGATTTTCTTATCTCTGGCACATGACTTTTATTTTATTCAATCATTTTCCTTGTCATAGCATGAACAACCATGCATTGCCCTCACTCTTTATATCAAATAAGAAGGGGCGGCCGAGATCAAATCAGCACGAAGATTCGGTAGCTATAGCCTGCTACGAACTTTTCCTCTTGTAGCTACCATCTTACGTCTGACCAAATGGCTTGAAGATTCTCAGCGCTCTGCTGAGTTTGTGGCGTTTGAGCAGGCTGTACATCACCAGATTTGTTACTGCTCTTGCAACTCTTATCGTATCATTTTTTGGTAGTGATTTACAACATTCATCCACTGATAAAAGTCGATATTCTCAGTTTCATGCTTCCTGGAGTGAACCAATGAGTCACGCAATGAGTTCCATATGGAGTTTCATGCCAGTGTCACATTTTCATTATTATTAATTTCAATATTATAAATGCTTAATTTTATTATGGATTTCAGTGATATTCTTCATTTTGTTGCCATCCTTTTTACTTTTGCAGGTATATTTGAACAAGTCATCGAATAGAGACCCACCTATGCATATTGTTGGGAAGGTGCTGTCATTGTTACTTCTTGACCTGCTGTGTTTGGAAGATACTGTATGAGAAGCTTGAAGAAAATGGTTTTTGATGCATACTAATAAAAAATAAGTCCCCTGGCCAGAAGTTTGGAATTTCGGTTAAAAAAAATGTACCATTAAAGTGTCCATCAGCGGCCCCTATCTCAGCCGGTGGGGTGTCTTCTTTTGCGCGCACATGTATTAGCTTTGAATGCCAAACTTTCCTTATTATTCATGTGAAACTTTAACATGTTACTGTGATATTAAATGGTATCATTGCTTACATTATTCTCATGTTTTCTTTGGTAACACATCCAGCGATTCATAGTTGGAAACAATATGCAGTGAGCAAACTCAGAAAATAGAGAACAAATATACAGTGAGCAAACAATATGCAGATCTTTTGTTTGTAGCCACGCAGATACACATAATGTTACTCCCAGACATGGGGCACACAGATGCCTTACACGACATCTACATCTAATTCTTCTCTACCTGGGTGAACTACAAGCGCCAAAATTTTCAGCATTGTTCAGAGAATACACCCGAGCACCATCATTAGTGTAAAGAATCGGATAATTACAGATATAATGGTTTCATTGCTCTTTCAGTTATCCTGCACCTACTGGTTTACAGAGGCAGTCTTGCATTGATTCACGCCTGTGACTGTGAGGGATTAGCAAGCTCATTGAAGTACCTTTCACCTGTTTAAAGGTGCGCGGAGGTATAAATTACGAATTGAAGGCGTATCCACTTATACTAGGGATTAAAATAGTGTGAAAGCGGATGGAATATTTCATTTCGCGGCCTGTCTCGCCACAAGCCCGCGTTCTGCAGGGTAAACAGAGGGTAAAACCATTCTCCGAAGTCCTAACCCTCGACATCGAACGGTGGCTTGACGATCGCCGGGTAGATACTAGATCTCGCCGCACCGCCGCCAAAAGAGACGGTGGATGGAAGATGCCCGAGGGCACGGCGGCGGACGCCCTGATCTCTCTGCCCCGGAACGTCCTCGACGAGATCCTCACACGCCTCGACCTCCTCGACGCCGTCCGCACCTCGGTACTCTCCCGCGCCTGGCGCCGCCGCTGGAAATCGCTACCCACCCTTGACATCTGCATCCCCTGGAGCAGTCGCCTCTTCGCGCCATTGACTCCGTCTTCCTTAGCTACTCCGGCCACGTCCGGTGCTTCGATGTCGAGCTCGACGACCTCTCTGCCTGTCGCATGGACGACTGGCTCCTCGCCCTCTCCCGCTGCGGCATCGAGAATATCCAACTCATCCGGCGGGAAAACAGGCTTGTCTCCCTTCACTCCACTCTCTTCTCTTTCCGCCGCCTCGTCTGCCTCGATCTCTTCACCTGCGAGATCCCTTTAGTGCCCCCGGGCTTCGAGGGCTTTCCGGACCTGAAGGTCCTGAGCCTTTACAATGTGAAGTTACAGGACAACGGGGAGTGCCAACTGGAGGAGATCATAGAGAGATCGTCGTTGCTTGAGAAGCTGAGACTTATCGAACTCTGGATCATTGGATATTACATATCCTAATGGGAGATTCGGGTGCCCAATCAATCTACAACACTTAGAGTCTTAGACAATTTATTCAGAGGTCGACTATTGTTGAAATTTTGCAGAGATGCCTTGTCTGCGTTTTGCTGATATTGAATTGCAGGAGTATGTTGGTTACCGTGATTTTGCCAAGTTTGTTGTTGGTCTTGTTCAAGGTTAGCAAGCTTAATATCAACACGTCTTATGCACCCGTACGTGCTGATGTTCCTAGTCCTCATTCTATGATTTTCCAAATCCTCCCATTCTCATTTATTGTTTCATAAGTCGTAAGTCTTTAATTATTATTTATATCATCCAAAACCCTTAATTAAGGTGGATGGAAATGGAAAGCTGGCTGAAATGCCTTAGCTTAGTTAAGTGGACAAGATATTGGTTGTTGGGCCGGTTTCCCTCGACAAAAGGGCATAGTATGGGATAGGATCCATATATAGAAGCATGCTAGAGTAATAGCGTAGCTAGGTTGTGTTAACTGTATTGTACTAGCAGCGTGCATGTGCAGCCCACACCTCCGAACATGTTATTATGATATGAATTGTTGATGGAGCTACAAATGCTCACATGAAAACCGATAGCACACTAAGGAAATAAACTTCTATGCAACTTCTATTTAAAACTTTTGCAACATAAATAAGTGCTTATCCGCAATACATAGACCTATGCATAGTTATGCAACCCAAATGAGTTATTATAAAGTTGGTTGTTCGGTTGAATACTTCAACACTTCCAAATTAAATCATGAAGTGTCGAACAATGTTCATATGCGAATTATCTTGCTCGATCGGTTTTCTAAGTAGATGGCTGTGAATGCTGCAAATTAAGGAATATTAGGAGTAATAATTATTTTTTTCTAACAATTTTTCCTTTTTTTTGAAACCATCTTAACTAATCCATTCGAACCCAATGGAAACAATCACCCCTTGATTACTAAATGCTCGCTTTCCTTATATCCCTCTATTTCTAAAATTTATATCTAGACTAACATTGGATGGATTCAAATATTCAGTTATTCACCCAAGTGGCCAAAATGGATTTCCTTCATGGCATGCACTAGACACTCAAATTTCCAACGTTTTTTTTTTATTTCCTCCACACGTGAAATACTTTACCAGTGAAAGCTTATCATTGCAAGTAAATGCCTACAATGATTAGTTACATCCAAAGTTTGTTGATCTAAATATGGAAATAAGAATCCCACATGTGTAGAAATGTCTTGCCTTCTGTAGTCTACACTGCCTCTGTTGAATCCCTCCAGAGTGCAGAGTGGTTCCCCTCTAGAAGTGGAAACCACAGCTAGTCTCCTTCCAGAATCCCAAGCACAACAAACAAAAATCATTTGCGGCGGTCACCACTCTCCACATCTGAATCTCTGATCCATCTTCTCACTCAAGTGGAAGATTTGGGGTCAAGAGGAAGGGAAAGTAATTGGATCACAGAGGATAAAACAAAGGATTACCAAATCAATGTGGCTACCCATGATTTCCATCTACTCATGCGGCGTGGGAATCTCCGGTAGCTGTAGGGTCGACGAGACTAGTTCTAACGAGGTTATGATTATTTGGGTGGTTTAGGCGGTGCGGGGTTCACATGGATGGAGCTGGCAGGGGTAGGATGGGGAGGCCGACGACACAAGGTGGAGCGGCGTAAAGGGAAGGCTGCGTGTGATTGACGGATGAGTATCCGCTGGTGGTAGATGCGCTGCTGCGTGAGAAAAAAAAAAATGGGATTACGGGTGATGGAACAAACTGCATACGGTGTGTTACATGTAACGCTCCACCGCTCTGGATTGTGGACCTGACTCTAATCTTGTGACTAGGAAGCGATTTGGTGTTTTTTAGATCAAGAGTGGGGGATGGGATGGGTAGATGATCGCAAGGTGGCACACGTATCACATGAAGTTTAGCATTTATAGTATAGAGATGTATATATAAAGGCTATCTACTATTTCTTAATTCTTCGAAAGATGCTCTATTTCCTAGAAATTTGCATATCATATAGGCACCATTGTCCTTTCTGTCATATTCCAACTTGAGACATTGAGCCAATGAATGCTACACCCTTAATCTTTATGGTTGTAAAGTGTTGTGAGCCATTGAGCAATTATGAAGAAGACATGCTTGATTGTATCCATCCTTGTCTCACTTTTGTGGGCTTGGTCCCTAGCTGAATAAATTAAGAAAACAAACTCATCAATGGTTCTAGGTTCCTATATTATGTACATTCTTCAGATTCAGTTTTGTGAGATGATCATTTCTTTTTGTTGTCAGATAAATGGTGCTAAGATACTCGAGGCACTTCCATGCACGTTCAACAACTTGAAGAGACTGAAATTTTTTATGAACTTTTGTGAACTGCCTCCCATCTTGTCATTTTTTTTGCTTCCTACAGAGTGCTCCAAATCTTGAAAAGCTTAAAATAGTGGTAATGTTGAATGTTATCTTCCAGATATTTGTATTTATGTTATTTGTACTTTGATGATCCTGTTGCTACTTCCTACTAAGTACCCTCTTTTACAATTTTTTATGTGAAGATTGATGGAGGTGAAAATCAGAATATTGAGACAACTGAAGAGTTCCTAAATGCAGATTGGGTTGATGGCGTGTGTGTAAAGCTTCAAGTTCTACAGATGACTGGGATTAATTGGCTTCCAAATGAAATGTCTTTTATGAAATTAATTCTATCTAAAGCACCACTTCTTAGTAATTTATCTGTTAGTGATGCTGATGAATGCTTAATGTCTCACAAGGAACCATTACATGAGTTACGAAACTGCACAAGAGCTTCGGCTGAAGCTCAGATCCTGTTTAAAAGTAAAAAAATTGGTTTTTGCTTGCAAAATGCCACCTTATGTATTTTGTTTAACCTGTTGAAATTTTGTACTTCTCAACTTTCACTTTTGGGAAGGAATAGGTATATTTTGTATCATATACTTTTTTGTCTATTGTGCGTGCAAACATTAACAAATTTTCACAATATAAGAGCTGGACCTGCAATAAAGTTAGGCAGCCATGGCTGCAATGCAAGATTGGTATGTTTTTGCTGAACCGAATGTACATCTACTATCGTTTATTAGATTAGCTTCTTAACATTTCATGTTGGGGTGGTTTGGATCAGCAAGGGTTCGAAAAATTGTAACAGAGTCAAGACAACGTGAGAGCAAGTGGGAGGACGAGAACATTTTTGTGCGTGCTTTGGTTTGATATTTCCTGTTCCAAATTAGATAGATTAACATTGTGGCAGTCCAATTGTTAATGTGAAATCGGTTTTAGTTCTTCATACATAAAATGTAATATATCCAACAATTGCTTATGCAGTCACTGCTACGCAGATGCTTTTGCCAACTTTTTATTTTTTTAGGAGTTGCTGCTCGATGATAATCAGTATACAGAAATGCAGTGCTGCTCTGTATATTTGGTTTCATGCGCTTTATATCTGGTATGGTTAATCGTATAATTAACCATTTCCTTTTCCTCATGCAGGTCCAGCAGGAGAATATTAAATTAACGGCGTCTTCTGCACATTGATTCATCTTTGTAAGCTTGAATTTGAGATGGAATTTTTAGTGGTCAGAATTTCCGATAGGAAAGATGACAAAATTGCTTACCCAATGAATTGTTGTAGTTTTGTTTTCTGTTTTGAAAGAGTGACGTCTTATTGAAAGTCTAATAGTACAAAAACTTGTGATGCTCATATTATGTAAAGCTTCCCGTATGCTTCCAGACATATCTGAAAGTGACGTGTTGGTACTTTGGTAGCCTGCCGTTAAGCACTCTGAGTACGTTGCCTGCTGTGTGGTAGCCTATGCGATGGCAAAAATTCCATGACGTTCAGACAATGCAGACTATGCGGTGGGAAGAAGCTCTTGAATGTTTTAAGAAATTTAAACCAATGAATAAAAGGATTATCCAAATTTTCCCTAGGTCCGCCACAGGAAATGGACCTGACAAACGAAAAACAAAGTGAAGCTGGGAAAATTGTAGTGATGGATATAGGAAAAACAATAGTTTGAAAAGAGAAGTCAAAAGAATTTTTTTCTATGAAGTTGAACCTTATGTTACAATCCTAAAATCATTTGGAGTGAGTCAGTGGAAATTTCTTTATAGTTTTACTTTTCTTTGTTTAGCTATCCAATTTTTCTACGTTTCGAAGAAATGAGCCTTAAACCTCAAACCTAGCGGGGTCGAAATCTCATTCCCATTTCCCCCCACCCCTCCCGATATTCGCAGCCGCCGAGCAATTGCCGGAGGCATGGACCCCTCGAGCCGCCACACACAGCCGTCCGCGCCGGCGGCGGACGCGCTGATGACCTCCCTCCCGGCGCACCTGCTAGACGACATCCTCACTCGTCTCGATCTCTGCGATATCGTCCGCAGCTCCGCGCTCTCTCGCGCCTGGCGCTTCCGCTGGGAGTCGCTCCCCGCCCTCTCCCTCTCCTTCCTCGACCGCCCCGACACCCCCCGTTCGGCGGTCGACAGCATCCTCGTCCGCTACGCTGGCCGCATCTCGCGCTTCTCCTTCAAAATCGACCCAAAATCCGTCAGCCTCGACTACTGGCTGATCGCCTTCTCCCGCCGCGGCGTAGAGTCCATCGACCTCCGGAGCAGCAAAATGCGATTCAAACTCCACTCCTCCATCTTCTCGTGCGGCCACCTTGTGACCCTGGAGCTGCACAAGTGCTTCTTCCCACCCCTCCCTCCGGGATTCGCCGGCTTTCCGTCTCTCGAGGAGCTAAAGCTCACCGACGTAGAGTTCGACAAAACAGAGGGATTGGAGGCTATTATCAGTCGATCACCCTTGCTTCAAGCGCTGATGATTTATAATGTGACGATCGACATGTATGATTGTGAGGAGTATTTGATTCAGGCGCCCAATCTACGTAGCGTCACAATTTTTGCAGACAGTTACTATTGGTGGGGATTTCGGGAACTACCGCGCCTTGCTGGTGCCACCATCGACATGGACAACTATGTGGAAGAATATGATTTTGGAGAATTTCTTTCTGCTTTTGCTCATGTGGAGAAGCTCATATCTCTATTTTATTTACCTGCTACGAACCGGTATTTTATTTACCTCATATCTCTATTCTGTATGGAGAGATTTGAATGTGTAAATGTGGCTTCTATGTTTAAATCAATGGAAATCTAAGGTGTTTCCAGATTTAGGTGCGATGTTCTATGGGGTCCGATGAGAAAACAGATGCGTATAGTGATCACAAAACTATGCTCCTTTATATGATCAACACCTAATTAACCTTTTCTGATTTTGAAATACCTGTAATTAAGGGTGAAAGTGGTGTAGATAATTTCTGAAACCGATCCAATCCGAATCCGATTTTTGAGGATGTGGGGAAGCATTTGAGGTTTTTTAGCGGATATGGATAATCCGAATCCGATGATATGAGGATGTAAGGTAGGTTACGGTATTGACATAATCCGATGGATGCGGATTATCTAAGCATTACAAGCGGATTATCCGAACACTCGTAATAGGATTATCCGACAATATTATCCACTAAAGTGGTCATACGGTAAAAAAGATTGGAGATTTTTAATATTTGTTTCAAACATTTTATTTTACTTTACATATTAGTTTGGTATTTCAAATATAGACCATAACTATAGACCACATATATTTTTTACTATGAGCACTGACCAAAAATGATTGCGTTTTGTGCTTTGGTTGTCATTTTGTTGTTGTTGTTGCGATCATACATGTATTCTATAAATTCTTAATTAGCATATATTTCTCTATATAAAGAAATATTATCCGATAATTTAAAGTCCACTTTCGACATGCCTCCAGTCCGAATTCGTACCATATCTGATATCTAAAAAAATCCGTATTCACATTCGCATCCGCATATTATCCTCTCTGCTCCGAATCCGACAAAAAAATATGGATTAGAATATGGGGAAGGCATTATCCGATCCGATCCGCTTTCATCTTTACCTGTAATAATTTCAGTTTTGAAACGCGTTCTACTGATTCAAGTGGTGATGTTTATAATCTTGAATACATCTTCATTATAAATCGTTTCTTCTTGAAAGAAGTATGGGCTCATGGTCATTTGTTCTAAACATAGATACTGCTTTAATAATATTTTTATAATTTTTAACATCATTAGATTAGCCTTCTTTGAAAATGTAAATATTGCAAGTCATGAAATAGTTCCCAAGGATTCACATTATCATTTTCACATGCTTAACGTTCTCTATTCTTTCTCAGTACACCGAAGATGACCTACTGGATGATCTTCCATGCACCTTTAACAATTTAAGGTGTTTATTTCTCTCAAGCCACTTTATTGAGTTACATGCCATTATGTCAACTTTTACCTTGCTAAGAAATGCGCCTAACCTTGAAGAACTCGAAATAAAGGTACATTTTTACTTTTCTTGCAAATTTTGTGAAATGGATGATGATCGTGTTATTTGGAGACCTCATTTCATTCTTGTTATTGATCTCTTGATTATTTGCTAGATCAAATATGGTGGTGTTGAGCAGGAAATTGAAGCAGATGCAGAATTCCAGAATGCACAATGGACTGATGGCATGTGCTCCGGCCTTCAGATTGTGAGGATGAATGGTATTTGCTATGGTTCAAATGAAATGTGCTTTATAGAGCTTGTCTTATCCGAAGCAACATATCTTCGCACAATGTCTATTAGCGTTGGTGAGGAATGCAGCACGTCTAATGAAAATGTATTAAGCAAGTTAAATACATATCGAAGAGCTTCACCTCATGCCCAGGTCTTTTTCGAAGGTAAAGAATCTTAACTTCAACTGTCATTTGTCTCTATTGCGAAGTTCCTTTTCAAAGATCTACATAAGTATCTGATATATTCACCTTTGCGAGCTCTTCAGAACATAAAAAATACATTTTGGGGCTAACTGGACATACGCCAGTTGAAAATGATGTAGATACAAGTATGCAAATCACGTGCCACTTAGAATTGTTTTATGTACCATAGGCCAGTGGAAATATGACACTCGTAATCGCGAAATGGTTACAATAGCAGATAAAAATGTCTTTTCTCTGCCACATGCCACTTTGTTTTATTTTGTGTTCGTTTCCTATATACTACTCCGTTCCAAATGGTTGTCATTGTTGACTTTTTAGCTATGTTTGATTATTTGTATTATTTAAAAAAAATTAAAAATATCATATACCTTTCTATGATATGTTTTATCATTAGAGAAAACATGGCTTAACATTTTACATATTTGAACTAATATTTTGAATAAAAAAATAGTCAAAAATAATTAAAAAAGAACAACAATTTTAGAACGGAGAGAGTATTTCTTTGTCCTTCCAACATGAACAACCTATAGTGATCTGTCGTCATCCTTTTCTTTCAAGTAAAATAAGTTGCCAAGATCGAATCAGCAAGAAAATCTTGTATCCAGCCTTCTGTGGATCACTGTTCTAGCTATCACCTCATTTCTCTTTGGGCCTAAATGACGAACTAAATAGATTCTCAGCCCTCATCTATAAATACGTGATGCTAGAGCGGGCTGTACCACCCCAGATTATTTATTGTTTGGTAGTGATCCTTCATCCACTAGTGAAAATCGAAACTCTCATTTTTATTCTTCAGTGAGTGTGAACTGAGTTGAGGAATAGACCTGCCACCAATCAGTATTATTGATTCCGATATCATAAATCCTTCATTTTTTGAATTTTCAGTTATCTTCTTAATTTTGGCCTATATGCTTTTATGCCCTGTAATGTGTTTTACAGGTATCCCCTTTCTGTTTGCAGGTATGACTGAATAAGTGCTGGTGATGACATAAAACGTAGCCCCAGGCTAAGGGTTTAATTCCAATTCAAGAAACTTTTAGTCTTAGACAACAGAGACCGATTAGTTTGGTGAGAGCGCTTCCTTGTGTCCATCCGCACCCCTGCCTTTGTTTTACATGAAAATTTGACGTACTATATGATGTTTTGTGTTAGTTACTCCCTTTCTGTTGCAAGCAATATGCAGTTAGAAACCTATGAAAATAGAGAACAAATATGTATTTGCAGTTGTGTGTCCATCTACAAGTATGCATAACTTGTATACAACATTACAAACAAGCACATAATGGCGCTCAAGATCAGCTTTACGTAAGATCTCCATCATTTACTTCGGTGTATCCGACTGAAATACATGTGCATCAATTTTGACGATGTTGAGCGCAAAATTTTTATATGAGCACCATGATCAATAAATTGGATAGGGAAAAAATGTGAGCTCTCTATCATTTGCCTCTCTGTGTATCTGATATAAATACGAGTACCCCAATTTTGATGTCATCGAGCACGAAAATTTCAGCTGGGCATCATCATCAATAGATTGAATGAGAAAATTACAGATACAACAAATGCTATGGGGAAATACTAGAAATCGCCAGCATAATTCCCTCCAGCATATATACCTTTTATATACCTGCTGCAGTAAATATGCCACCCTTTCCGTATGCTCTGATTGTGTTAAAATTGGTTGCTTCAAAGAGCATCAGCTGTTCTTAATGCAGAACTTCTAAGGTAACCTTGAAACAATGCGCGAGTGCTCTGTATCTCAACTCAGCATCGGCACAGATCCAATGATCACGGCTCAACAAAGGTGCAAGGCACGGCTGGAAGGCAGGCAGCAGAGGGACCTACATATTTCCTGACCTAAGAAGCAGGGCCGGGGAGAATCAATCCTGTAACACATTCATTCTTCACTATGTTTCTCACATATGCAGCCAGGCAAGGGGTTTGCAAAGAATGACTCTTCTAGCTTTGGAAATTCTCCAGGCTCTCTAAAATATGGAGCACCAATTCGATCTTTGTGTAACTTTTTAACTTCAGAACTGAAAATCTCCCAAGACACCCTTCCTTGATCAAATTCATCTACCAAGGCCACAAAACTCATCCTGCAAAAAAAAAAAAAAATCAGACATTCAGAAGTCAAAGAACTCAGAACAAAAACTATTGGCAAGATTTGTATGGCTAACTTTATGCAACATATAACTAGGCTATGGTCAGAAGAAAATTGTATTACTTGTCCGGGTCTTCCTAAAGTTCTCAAAATGCCGATGACCTTGTAAAAAACTATTGGCAAGATTTGTATGGCTAACTTTATGCAACATATAACTAGGCTATGGTCAGAAGAAAATTGTATTACCTATCCGGGTTAATAGTCTTCCTAAAGTTCTCAAAACGCCGATGGCCTTGCACAGCTTTTGCCATATTTCCATCATAAGTGTAAAGAAAAACATCACTCTGGAGAGCTACAATATAGTCAAGACCAGCTAGCATATTTTGATGATTTTTGAAGGGCTTAAGTTCATCTTCTGTTGCAAGTGTAGAATGAGAATAAATATTGGGAAAATCATCCACCAGTGCCTGCATGCTTCCATTGCCAAAAGCTTCACCTGCAACCAAGTAAATTCTGGTGTTTGGTGTGAAGCCCAGTCCTTTGAGTAAAAGTGAAGTTTCCCTCGGAGTCAAAGGACAGCCACCCAAACTTCTTCTCTCAGTTCCATTGATTTCTTTTTCTTTCCAATGACTGACCTCATAACGCATTTTGCGCAATTCCTCCTCTTCTTCTGATGTCAAGTTATGGCTGCAACCAGTAAAAGCTAGCATATCCTTCTCATACCTGCAAGCATGAAAAACAAATACATTCATTCTTCCAAGATTCTTAGGGAGCAAATATTAGCTCACCTTATTTTTTACGCAAGACAAATACTGTGATATTGCTACATGATTTCTCTCTCCATAATGTGCCAGCAGGAGCGGAGAGAAAGAGTTAAGTAACAATGTATCCTACTATGGTTTATTAAAGTTTGAAGTGAAGATTCTTCTTCATCAGAGCAGCAACGCAGCTCAAAACCTTCAGAAAGCTGCCATCATAATTCTTTAGCATTATCTTTACTGTTGTTGCAAAAATTTACAGTCAATGTTGACGATTAAATGTGTTTAGAACTTCCTTGACAAGTACATGAACTATCTGGCTAATAATGCCCCCGGTTAAGATCATTTATCATTAACTTGTATTGGCAATATATTTTATCAATAATACTCACTACAATAAGATTTACCTATTTGTATCATTCTCCATTGACTTGTATAGGAAAATACACAACAAAATAATATTGAAATGTCATGGGCAACATTCTAGGGGTCATGGGCCAGTGTGCTACAGTAGCATAACCCCATACTATAGCATGCACTACTGTAGCAACACCTAGGGTTAGGAGCCAATTACCTATATATTAGATGTTAGATTAGATCCAATATCCATATCACTGCCCTTTGGGTGCGGCCGCTGCTGCCGGCAAGGCCGCACCGCTTGGGTCCAGGGCCACCTAATCAAGGTCCATGACAAATCCCATTGTATTTCCATTATAACAGTGTTCTATGAAATTTACTGATACAATGCATGTTTATAAACCATCTAACTACAGGGACAGAAAAATACTCCCTCTGTCCAGCTATAGAGGACGCACTCCAATTGGGTCCAGAGACCAAGACGGCAACTGCTCTTCTTTACTGCCTCCCGCTAATGTCGGTTTCTCCCAATCACAGCGTGAACGTTTCGTTAGCCTAGGCAATTAAGGTCCGCACGTTTATCTCTGTATGGAAACATCTTGTCATGGGCCCGCATGTCATCCAGTTGTGGCTGTAATTAAGGTCTGTCGTAATTACTGCTGGTCTTCGTCCAACGCACGCGCACGGGAAACAAAGAGAATAAACGAAAACACGCCCAGTTTACATGGAAAAATCTCTCCCGATACTTACGCACTCTATAGATGGACGGAGGGAGTAATAGATATCTCATCTTGCTATGTTGCACATAAACTACAGCTACAAGAAGAGTTTTAGTTAACAAAAAGTTTGACACTATAAACAATAAAGTACAGAAAATGACTGTAGAAAATTGCAAACCCAGGCATTAATAAATGGTAGGAACACCAGTGTGGAGTATACTTGCCTTAGATGGAGAGCAAGGTATGGGCTTCCATCCTTGCGCATCCTCGAAACTAATGTATTACCAAGATCTTCAATGGTATGAGAATACTTCAAAGATCTATAGTTAACCCGGCATCTCAATTTCTGAATGTAACTGGGAAGCCCATTGTTTGCTAGACGAGAATCTGTATGAGTAAAGTAAATAACTTTGTGTTTCTTCAAAAGGGGGAGGATTTCATCTCTGTAATAATTCACCTGCCGAGAATAAAACAGAATGAGTTATTTCAACATTTCACCATGTCTGAATGTAAAATATGGAGAGAAATCTAGTTCCAACCTTGGACCAAGATACCGGAGCTTTAGCTAGAGGCTCAACATGACTGTATTTAGCAGGCAGCATTTCAACAATATCTATGTCTTCTTTTAGTGACTCAATGAAGTGCCTCCAATTGAAAAGGTCCTTAAATTCACTAATGCATAGAAAAAACATGAATAAGTATTATGTCTTCATTGATCAATAAGCCTACAGTTGAGCGTGATCTAAGAATCCCACCTGTCATCTGCCCAGTAGGATGTATGATCAAGTGAAGGAAGGACCAGGGTCGCCTTCAGGATCTTAGCAACAGCAACCATGTCGCATATCTGCAACACGGAAAATGACACCATCAGAAATCAGCCAGAGTACAGTGTACAAATGGCAATCTAACATCAATCTATAGGATAGTATTCCAGACCCCAAATCTCATCTGATTCAAACCTCCATTTGCGTTTATGAGAATGTAGCCATTCGTGTGAGAGTCTTCTTCTACAAAATTACGAACAAGAGATCACATCAAGTTAACAAAGGTCCGAAGAAAGAGCATATATGTAAGTGTCATAGAAACTTACTTTTATGAGAGTTTGAAACTATACATTGTCTGAAATTTGTACTGATTGGATGAGACCAGACACCAGAGGTCTGCATGAAACACCACAAAAGAATAGGTTATCTTTCATAAATCAACTTCAACAGACAACTGAGTGAGAGGTCAAGGCCGGGAGATATACTACTAGCCTCAGCAGCACTGTCTTCTCTACCCATGCTAGATTCCACTGTCATCAACGTCCTGTCACTCTCTTTTCCTCCAATGAATCCCAAGTGATGATCAACTTGATGCCCTCTATCACCGGAGAAGGAGGTAGACAGATCCTAGAAACATGTACAAGACGCGGTCATTTGTTCAATATAACCACATAGCAATTTGAAATAAATACAATTATGCCCAAACTGCAGTGCCACAACTGGTAATGCTAACGACCATAACTGTGCAAAACGACAAAAGAATTCACAGAATCATTGATGCTTTCTGTTGTAAATCCACCGAACTTGCAGATAACTGCAGAACGTAGAGCATCATTTATTCTCGAAGAAGTTATTTGGGATAAAACATTTCAGCGATAACTGCCACTTTCCGCAGCCATTGATCCCCGGCGAAGGTAAATTTGACTCATAATAGAAGCTGAGACTCCAGAAAAATCTCGCCCTCCATACCTGTAAATCGGATTCCGTGTCGTCGCCAGGGAGGGCGAACCAGCCGCCCGCCCAGATCTTGCCGAGGCCGAGGAGCAAGCAGACGCCGCAGAAGGCGAGGAAGAGCACGTTCCCGAGCTTCCTCCGCTCCCGGATCCCCAGCCCGAGCCCTATATCCACTGCGCCGCCGCCGGAGCCCTGGCGCTTGAAGAGGCGGAACCGGAGGTGCTGCTGGCTCTGATGGTGATGCAGGACGCCCGCGCCGCTGCCGGACGTCTCGGCGGCGTCCGCGGGCGGGCTCCCGAACCCGTCGCTCCGCGGCGAGCGCGGGGAGCCGATCTGGAGCTCGACCTCGCCGGCCCCGGGGCCGCGCTTGAACGAGCTGGCCCGGCGCGTCATCGAGCCGCCCGCCATGCGCGGGCTGTGCAGCCGCGGGTGGTGGTGCAGGTGGTCCGTTCCGCCGCTGCCCGATGTCCCCGTGGCGCCGCCGCTGCCGTGCATGGGCTGGTACCCCATGTGGGGTGTTGTGCTCGAGATTTTGCCCAGGCCTCGTCCGTCCCCGACACCCGAACTGGCGCTTCGCTAGCTTTCTTCTTCTTTTTTTTCCCCGGTTCCCACGTGCTCTCGACGCTCGTGATGGCGGTGCTATTGCGACTTGATTAGGGGAGGCGCCATTAATGGAGCTCGGTGGGGAAGTGAGGCGCGGACTACTAGCAGTGAGGTGTATCCTTGCGTTTGTGGCGAGAGACCAGTCGCGTGGTGGGAAAGAGGAAGATTGCAATTGCAAAGGAAGGAAACGGTCAGACGTGGGCGAGGCAATTACGGTCTTGCCATTTGGACGCGTCGGCGCCGGGCTGGCATCTGGCAACCAGCCAAACAATGCAGATTCGCTCGAGAACGCGATGCGATCTCCTCGTGAGATCTCTCTCGGCAAGTGCCCCGTTCGCCGTCATAGGTAGGCGGCGGCGTTGCCGGTTTCGGCAGCCGTCACCCCGGCCCTCCGGAGGCTTTTGTGTGTCGGCGTGCTTCCGTCAGCGAAAGGCTCGAACCGGCACCAACCGTTTCTTTGTCCAAAAAAAAAAAAAAGGTCGCGAGATTACGTCGTCGCGTTAACGTGTTCTTGCTTTCGTTTCTGGCAAATGGACGAGCGTTTACTTTCGGAGCTGGTCTATAGTTTTAAACTTGCTGACGACGTGCAGGGGAGACTATCTTCACGTGGATCTGGTTCTTCTGCTCCTTCATCTTGAGCTCGTGAGAATGTGAGATGCAGCGCACCAGAGAACGGCCTGTGCGGTCAATTATTGGAGACCGCGATCTCGTTACCAAGTCGTCGTCGTTCCAAGAGAATGTGGCGGTGTACTTCGTCCGTGAGAAGAAATGGGAGTGTGTGTGGGTGGGTGTCCGTGATCCACTCAAAATCGTTAGGTAATTAACACGGCCGTGAGCAGTACGGTGTTAGCTGTGAATTGTGATGGTTTAGCTTGATCTGCTTCCCGCGTTTGCAAGTCAGAGTTGGCTGCGTGTGGTCCTCTGGATGGCGGTACGCGCTTTGCGCTTGGCGGCTGAACGGAGACAGCTGCAAAGTGGAGAACGGGCCGCGCGCGAGAGGCCGGCGACCTGCGACTAGTCCTGGCCAAACGGGCCGGGCTATTCGTACCGGCCCGAGGCCCGCAATTTTTGGCACGGCCTGCAATAATTCGTGCCCGGGCCGGCCCGGCACGCGCCTTCGTGCCGTGCTAAGGCCGAGGCCTCGGCCCGACGGGCGGCACGGGCACGGCCCATTTACCAGGTGGCCCATGAAAGCACGAGAAATAGTATATATAGATCTATAGTTGCTACTGAAACCAAGAAGTCAATGTGGTCTGGTCGTTGGCACACTTGCTTGGGAAGGAAAGATCTCTGGTTCGAACCTTGCAGGCTGCAGCTTTTATTTTTTGTGAGTTTTGCACCATTTATAACTGATGGGCTGTAACTGGCCCACGTGCCATGGGCCGATGGCCAGGCACGAAGGCCGGCCCAGCACGGCCCGTTGAACATTACATGCCGTGCTGGTCCGAAATGCTACGTGCCGGGTCTTTTCGTACTTGGGCCGAGCCGTGCCGGGCGGCCCATTTGGCCAGGACTAAGCTGCAACGGATACCCATTAGCGCAGTGCTTACCATATAGCCCACGGGCCAATATCCCAACTCCAAAATTGGGTAGAACTCCTTCAACTTATTAGCCAGGTTCAATTTGATTTTTCGGACGGTTTTATCGGTCAGTTTTTCTTTTTCTTTTTCTCTGCTCTATTCTCTTCCCCCAAATTCCCTCAGCCCTCCTTCGACCTCAGTCACAGAGCCGTCATCGTTCCTGCGCGATTCAGCGCTATCGCGCCGAGCTTCACCGCTGCCGCGGGGCCCTGCATGACCACCGCCTCCTTCCCTGCGCCACCAGAGGAGACGCTGCGCACCCACCGCTGTGCTGTGTACAATGTGGCTCTAGCTAGCCACCAAGACGGAGTTACATGTTTTCAAAAAAAAAAAAGACGGAGTTACATGGTTCAATCCATAGTTTTGTGACGCTCAAGAGCTCATACAACTTACTCCATTTACTCCTTTCAGATTTTAATTGTTGATGCCATTAACTTTTTTAGCTACATTTAACCATTTATATTATTTAAAATATTTATTAAAATATAAAATAGGTTAAAACTTTCTTTAACTATAAAATAAATCATAACAATATATTTAATAATTTTTTAAATTTTTTTGAATAAGACGAATGGTCAAACATAACTAAAAAAGTCAAGTGCGTCAACAATTTAAATCCAAAAGAAATACATAAAAATAATTGACATCCTGTAATGATTGATTAGCCTACTGTCAGCTCCATCACGCGGGCAATGTCATGTATTCCGATCCGAGGGAGCAATAATAAAATGGCAATCGATATGCAATCAGATTATCAAGATGCTTCTTGGAAGGGAGGATTTCTATCAACCAAATTCTATTTTGTTTCCTAAAAGTTCTCAAGCATACACTACGTTGGGTTGGGGTCATCGAATTACTAGGGAGGTACCAGAAAAATACACGCCCATCCAAAAATATGAAGGACCACACGTGACAACGTATGCTCATTAGCAATTTATTAGATGGTGATCACTGCATTTACTGATTCTAACCAAGTTCTGCTGCATGGCACCTTGTAATATTCCACGCCAGCATCAGCATAACTGACGTGTTATGCCCAAAGTATTGTTAATCCAAAGAACAGCAGAGCAGCAATTGCAAAACAAAAACCTACAATTGTCGCAAATGCCTGCACAGTAGCAAATCCGATGCAAGACATGTAAGACGATTTAAACTGCAGTATACACAGGATTCAACACAAATATGGACCAAACCCCATTGAAAATGAACAAAGATTATAGTCTCTTACCCTCCCTTCTGACTTGAAATTAAACTTGACAGTGAACCATCTCAACCCTCTGTCAACAAAAGGAGCCAGCGCAAGGGCCCTGATGTACACCAAAAAAGACACAACCAATACTTCAGAATAGAAATTGAAGTCCTTGGAGGTGGATTGATATCCTACATGCTTGAGATGTGAATTGATATGCTTCAGAAGGTTTCATCACGGTAACCAGTAAAATGTAGTATAGTATCCAGATAGAGTTACTACATTGATATGAGAAACCATTTCAACAACCAACAGTTTTTAACTTTCAAAGTTGGGTATTTGACTCACCCTCCTGCTCGAAAAACCTTAGTAACTTGACTGCCAGCCCATACCATTGCCATGAGTTTAAGGAACCTGTTTAGTAGGTAGAAAGACATGACAGTATGAACATATAAAGCGTAAAACAAAAGGACGAATTTACATCCATTACCTCTCCACTGCTGCAGCATAGCCCATCCTACCAGGAGCAGGAGCAAAATAAAACCTGAAAAGTAAAACATTCTGCAATTAATTTTCCGTGCAGCAGGCTGCTTCTACTTACATCTTGCAATCATGAAAACGAAAAACATTTGTTCTGAAAATAAATGCTCCAAACAGATCCAAGCATGTCTCACCAAACTAATAAAAATGCAGTGACATAGTAGACCGTGTTAAGTAGTCCGTATGACAGAACACCAGCAGTACCGTATCTCTTTAGTTTTTCTAGCAACCTGGAAGTACAAGCAGAAATACACAATCAACCAGAAGTGTCTCCTGGAATTTCTTAACTACCAGTCTCAAGCCTGAACAATTTAGATTCACGCAAAGTTTCTTTTTAGCTTATATCATATCAAGTGCTTATGTAAATGATTATTATATTATTATTTCCAAATTCCATCATTATATATTGGCCTAACTTTCCATCTGTTCAAATGCTTTCTCAGCCAACAGTTATTTCAATACCATATTGGCTATTTGCTAATAGTTACTAAAGCTTGATAATGACAGCGGAAATGTGTCAGGTCATTTGCCTTTTGATGGGCATTTTTTTGAAAAAAAAAATACAAGCTTCATTTCTACTAAAAAGAAGAATGTACCAGCATGCTCCAACATTTTTGAATTTTAAACAACTGTGCCACGAGACCTAGAGAGCATATGACAAGTTTCTTTATTTGGATTTTAGATTTACAGTTAGTTATCAATACACTTTAGATGAAAATCTTTTGGCCGATTCATTCCCATCTTTTCTTGGACCTGTACACAACCCAAGGGGGAAGAAGAAAGATCAAATCAACCTATGAAAAAAAATGCGGATTGACAAAGCAAAGTTAGTACATGCCACAAACATCATACCTTTGGAGCCTCTTACTGACTTCTCAGTTCCCTCAGTGTTAACCACATCAATCTTTCAATGAAATGCAGACCAGTTAGTTTTAGAATAAGATCACTCAAATCTACTTAGATTAGAATATCTTATCATCAAAGTTTCATTTCAAAAAAAAATAAATCAATAATCTTTAACTGATTGAGTTACTTGAAATTTACTTGAACTCCAATGCAGGTTTACATGAACATAAGAATGCATTTTACCGAGAACGACATCAGTGTGTAAAGAACAAAAGAAAACATGGCAGGTGTGCCAGCATAATTCAAGCAATGCTATCTTTCAGGAGGCTACAACTTGTGGAAGCTTTCGTAGGCTGCAGTTACCAGTGCAATAAGTGTGGCCAGTGGCCACAATATAAGAAGCAGCTTCAAGATAAGCTGTATCTATCTTTTAGTTTGTTAGATTGTTTAGAAGTAAAATTTAGAGATAAGATTCTATTGGTTAACAAGAGACTGGTCAAGTTGATTGACTTATGCTGTTAGCAGATGACTATATATACGCCTGAACGTCATTTAATTAAATCAAAAGGTAATTTAGCCACAATTCAGTGCCTCCAAGGGAGAGCGAGTTTGCCTTTGTCATTTGCTTTTTTGTCTACAAATCTAAGTCACATCACAACACACCTTTCTCTGCAGAGTTTACTTTCAAGCAACTAGCAAGCGAAGAAGCACACTAATTGACTCTGCTTCCATCACACCACAAACCCTCTTTTAATTTCATTACATGTATGTCCAGATTGTATCTTTCTAGTGTTAAGAAAACAAATTACAACTCTCTATTAACACTAAGTCACACTAAACATTGTCACCACTTATAACGGGAAAAAGGGACGTTACTGCTAAATCTCTCTCATGCAAGAAAAAATTTAGCACTTCACATCACTACTAACCAGAAAGAGGGATAATCAAATGACGAAGAATTGCACATGTTCTCTGGACTCACAAAAACTATTAGCAGTTGGTCCTGAACTGATGAACAGGAGAAACATACAGTCCAACAGGAATCCATAATTCCACAAGAGATTCAAGTTTTGTTCCTGGTATCAACACTAGCAACTTAAGCCTACATTGAACTCACCACTTTCAATCAACCAATGCATAATTCTGGTAATTGTTAACGAGCATTATTAGTTGATTTGTTACCGACCAGTAAGCGGAATAGTCAAATTATGCCTATACAGTGTCTAAAATTTATTTCTGAACCGACAAAATGGGAATATGGCATAATGCATCTGCCATTCGTTCCATCCACTTCTGAGAATTACTTGGCATTCATCATGTGACAACTTGAGCCTACAACAATCTCTACACCACATCCAATCTAACACAGAAACGAATGCATATCACGAATGTTCTTCAGTTATAGTCAGGAAATTCTGGTAACAGTGAAGAAGCATTGTCCCCCAATTGAGGAAACAGAAACCAAAAAATTAAAATTGAGTAAGATAACTCACCACTTCGCCAGGGTCAGCGGAGCTCCGGACAGCGCTTGACAGGCGCGACCTTCCGGCAAAGGGCGACACCAGCGGCCGTTGCTGGAGGGAGATGACGGGAAGCCTCGAGGCGTTGGAGAGCGAGAGGAGACCGCTCAGAGGGGCGGCCGAAAAGTAAGTGGAAGAGGACGACGAGTCCATGTGGGAGCCCCGCACGCCGGTGGGGGCTCGACGGAGCCGGACATCAAGGCGCGGCGATGGAGACGGCGAGGACGCCATGCTTCGCTGCGTGGCGCCAGAAGGCTGGATAGGGCAGTAGAGGAATGGTTAAGCCTGTTTGGTACCGGATGCGACTGCTTTGTCAGCTTTCGCCGCAACATCTCATTCCTACGGACCTGATTCTCCAGAGCCGGTCGAGGGTGGGATGGGGCCTCGATCCCGGCGGGGACAACGGCGGCGGACTGGTGGGAGGCGGCGGCGAGTGAGCAGAGAGGAGATGGCGGCCGTCCGACAGGGGTATGTTTGCAAATTTCAGGAGATATTTGGATCGCGACTATTAATCGCGATCCAATTTAGGGACCTATTTGTAAATAGTTGGATCGAGTCTATTAATCACGATCCAATTTAGGGACCTATTTGTAAATAGTTGGATCGCGACTATTAATCGCGATCCAAATTAAAGACCTATTTATAAATATTTGGATCGCAATTATTTAACGATTCGATTCAGTGGGCTTTCTGAAACTATTCCTGAGGAAACATTTCAGCCGACGACCCCCCGCGGCCCCGCCAGCAGCGCCGCCGTGTGTTCAGTGCTAACCCGCCACCGAGTCCACGCGCCCCAGCCGCTGCTTGCAACCCCATCGCGTGCCCTCCTACACGGCCATCCCTCCCGCAGAGAAGCTCCGGCGGCGGCGCAAAGCGAGCGCAGTGGCAAGGGACGGCGAGTCGGCGAGGATCGCGGTTGCCGGCGAAGCGGCGCCCGCAAGCAAGCGGTGGTGCCAATGGCATCATTTCCGCTGGTATGCTTGATCTAGCTCGCGTCGCCAATTGGCCTGTGTGCTGATGCCTGATGGTCGGTGGGCGCCGTTCGCTGCGCATGAAGTGTTCACTGATTTGCGTGAAGGGGCTCCGACAGGGACTGGATGATGATCGTGTTGCAAATTGTTGTTTTTCGCTTGGTTATATGTAATTGAGAAATCCATATCAAGTACCATGAGACATTTGGCCATGTGCAGGATTGCTTATCCATAGTTCCATTCACGCCTTTTTAGCATATGAATTGCATGGCTGTGAATCCAGTTTTCACTGATGTGGAATTCTCACTGAGAAGTGAGAACTGCTTCTCCTGTCTGACTGTCTCGGATGTTCTTGTTCACTACGTCATGGAACCTCCAGAGCAATGACAAGCAGAACAGTGCAATTCATGTAGTAACTCAGGTAAATTACCTTAAATCCAAAATTTCCCATGAACTCGTTAATTCTAAAATTGTGTCACAAAATCTTTGAACAAACTTAGTATACAGATATGAATAGTCATCATCTGGCCAAAGAAACTCAAATTTGATCTGACTACTCAGCCTAACTTTTACATTTTCAGACAATGGTTACCACCTTTTAGAATTTAAACTTTGCAGGACATATTGTTCCATGCTCAAAACCACTACAAAAAAGAATTGCCTCCAAATGTCTTCCGCTCCAGGAAAACATAATTCTTATCAGACATGTTTGCCAAGGTACAGATTACCAGAGACAATAGTCATTAAAATCACCAAGAAACAGAGCAAAGGAGAGAGGTCTGATGTTAGTTAACACCAATACATTGAAAACTATGATACTGAAAAAAAATAGAGGATCAAAAAACATACTATAGCCGGCCAAACCATGCAATCCAAACACCTATGGGCTACGGCATTACTGTTCTTCAAACAAATTTGGTAAATACAGATCCGAGTGATTGTGTCCTGGCCAAGAAACACAAAATTTTATCTGACAACTCAGCCTAACTTTTACATATTCAGATAATGGTTACAATCTTTTAGGAATTTGACTGGAGTTACTTAAGATTGAACACTTCGCGGGACATATTGTTCCATGCTTAGCTCAAAATCACTACAAAATAATGACTCTAAACGAATGCTTCCATCCAGCAAAAAATAATTCTTATTAGACATATTTCATGTCTGCCAAGGTACAGATTACTAGAGACAATAGCAGCATAGCAGTTACCGACAAAGGAGCACTCTGATGTTAATCAACACCAATACACTGAAAATTACAATATGACAATAATACAAATCAACATTCATTATATAAACAACACAACCATGCAATCTAAATACCTACGGTCTATGGCTCAACAGTCGTCACTTGCTGCCATTCACCATCTACAGCTTCTTTCCACAAGGTCACATTATCATTACCATCAGAAACAGCCAATATATTCCCTGTCAGCGACCATGATAGCCTCCACACTGGAGTTTTGAAGTCATGCAAAATCCTGCCTTCCCATTGCTCGCCTTCCTTTGCCTCAGTCCAGATTACAACAGTTCCATCCTGTGATGCGCTAGCAATGGTAGACTTTGGAAAACCAAGGTTTGGAGCCCAGGCTACATCCCTCATCCAATCCTTGTGCATCTGAAGGGCAGGGAAGCAATCCATCCTCCAACTTCCATTGGTAAGCTTCCAAACTTTCACCGTGTTGTCACAGCCACCAGATGCAAGTTTCTGAACGTACTCAAACTGACCAGAAGGTCCGGTAGTGATCAGAGCTCCAGGGGCCATTGCTGGAGCCCAAGAAACAGATGTCACGCCCACCGGATGTGCCTGATCAATGCGTGTAGTGTCCCAAACTCCATCAGCGCGAGTTATAAATACTGAAATGTTCCCATCAGAAGAACCGCACGCCAAGCACAGCCCAAGCTCATGAGGTGCCCAGGCAATGGAGTTGACAGAAGACTTGTGCTCGGTAAACATATGCGCCTGAACCCACTCTTCTGGCTTGCTCCCTTCCTTCCATATGATCACACGGCCGTCATAGCTACAGGAGGCGAGCATGGAACCGAACTTAGGATGAGCCCACGCCACCTGCCAAACCGGCCCCTGGTGCCCGTTCAGTGTTGCTAGCTGCTGGTGTGTGGTTCCACTGATGCCAACGATCTTTATGGTGCTGTCAGAGGAAGCCGTCGCAATGCGCTTCCCGTAGTAATCCATGGCAACGTCATGCACTACATCCTGGTGCCCAGTCTCTATCTTATGGGGAGGCATCTCCCAAATGACCTAAATCTGAAACTCCCAAAGCTTCTGCTCTGAGTTGTAAGTTTGTAACAATCCTTGCTCCTACCTGACTAAAACAAAGCACAAACAAATCAAACTTTCGCGAACTTGTTAAGTAATGACCAAAGAAGACTAGATTCCATCGCTAAACAATAGCTATAATTTGGTAAGATGGCCCGCTTCAACGAAGGCAAAAACACCAATAAAACTGGTATAATAACACCTTCCCAAAAACAATGGCACAGGGAGCACTACATTTCGTTGCAGAACCTAGAGGCGGAAATTTACAAAATCATCACGCTCTAAAACAAACGAAAACTTCGGGGTACAAAATATCAGATCTAAGCATTCCTAACTGGTAGGTCCATATCAGGTTGGAGAAATCCATGGAACCATTCGAAACTAATCAGATTTCCAATAAAAGGATACAGGAGGGAGACAAGAGAGAGGGAGAGAGAGAGTGGAGGATCACCTGAAGGTTGTTGCGCAGATGACAGAGACGGCGGTCGTCGATGGACGACGAGCGGTTCAAGAGTGGCGCCGCTGATGAGCGAAGTTTTCTCGGCGAGATTTCCGTTTTTCTAGCCTAAAGGTAAACGGATTTGTATAAGCCCAAAACGCTCGAGGCCTCGAGCCATGAAGGCGAAGCTCTCTCTGGACTCTGGTCAGGGTCAGCCCAGCCTTAATGTTTGGGCCAAAACTAGGCTATGTTAGGCCTGTTTATTTTGGGCCTATGGTGACGGATTTTCAATATACAGTCAATTAATTGGAATGGTTCTAAAAATAGAATGGACTAGTTTGAGTTTCTATATATTCCTTACTTATGTTCTCAAGAAAAAAAATACCTGAATAAAAAAAACTTTTTCGAGTAGTGTAATATATGCCACAGTAGACAGGTATCAGCGCTTACATACAGCAGTGGACACAGGCAAGATTGCATAACACTTGCTCCAATTACAGAAATAAAAAATATCCAGTTGGTATTAGAATACTTTTTCACATTTCTTGATAAACGTACATAGCAAAGAAAACAATTTACACATACAACTACCCCCATACTCATATTTATCAAGCTTAGCTTAGCATCGGAAATAGGTATTGTCACCTCTGTACAAAACTAGGGCAAAAAAAAAACTGCATGACTTCTGAGTTGTTTATTCCACTTTCTGCTTATCTTTGAGGACAACAGATGAGCATGATCTCTGCAAACGGTGTAGATCCAGCATCGAGGACGACCTCGTAGGCGTCGATAACGTCTTCCATTTGCAAGAGCAAGACCCAAGTAGAGAAACTGGGATCATCGGGGCGGTGAAACTCGTAGTGTTATCAGGTGACTGACCCAAATTGAACTCCTGGGGCAGTTCATTTTCCTCGCTACTGATGCTGCTGCGGCTGCTGGAGCTGCTGATACTGTCCAGCGGTCTCATACTCAGAGTGGTGCTGCTCCAGCTAGCAAGCTTCTTGCGGGACCCACTCTCACTGTTACTAGTTTGCGGTACAGACTTATCATACATGATGCTGTACGCTAGAAGATTTTTTCGTTTCCTGCTGTAAGCGTTATCTGCCTTGGCGATGTCTTTTGACGAGCCTGATGGTGTGATTGCTTCTCTGAGGAATGTGAAAGACCTTGACTTGCCGTTGTAGAATTTTGAGATGCCACGCCTGTCCCACAAACAGGATGCAAACATCAGAGCGCCTTATAGATAAACATCACAATTAGTAATCATTATTTGAGCACTCATGTATACAAAAAGTAACACGACAGCTGAGATGATAAGCATTACATGCATCCAGCATCCCACATTATTTATGGATAATCATACAAAGCCCACAGGATAGATAGCGAAGCCATCATTTGAGGATCACAACGAATCTTATTACGAAAGCAGAAGAAAACCTTGGCACAACAAGGCTGGCAACAAAAATAATACTAGTAGATGCACCTAATCAATCAACAAGGTCATCTGTTATACCTAGTACTATACGAATAAGATTAAGAACATATCAGAAATCCTTTCACGAAGAGTTTTAAAGGACCTACATAATGCACTGAAAATCATTTCATATCTGTCGCTGGATAACACAGGTTTGCCCTGATATCGAATAGGTTGACACAGATAAATTACAATAATTTCATTCCTTTTGATCTTACTCAAATCTGACAACATTTGATGATATGACCCTTAAAATACAAGAAAAATGTGGTGTTTTCTTTTTTACCACTACATTGATTAAGAAGAGTAATGTAGGCCAGAAAGTTCAGTTTTCTCGTACCGAATTGCTGATTTTCAGTAAATCAGTAGTGGCAAATAATGTCTGGCAAAAACGCTGCAGGCGCAAAGCGTGGCGGACTGTACCAGAGAAGAGAATAGCACTAAACTTATACAGTTCGTGATTCCCCCGACATATTTACTTCTGAAGAAATCTATGTGCAGGGGAAAAGATGTGTCGCAGTGCAAGTATTCATATGAGATGATGGGTACACCTTACCAACTTCATAAAGATGAACAATGGTACTAAGTTATGGCATGAAAACGACACATGGAGCACTTACTACCACACAAATAAGTACTCCCTCCGTTCATATTTACATGTTATTCTAAAGTTTTCAACTTTTCTACAATTACATATCATTCTCACTTCCCTGCACCTTTATCTCTTCTCAATACAATATTCTCTCTTCTCATTATATCTCTATCTCTATCTCTTTCCTTCTTGTTTTTAGTACACCCACATTTTTACTTCTCCTTATTTCTCGTGTCCAACTCCAAAACAACATCTAATTCTAAATAGAAGGAATAGTATCTATTGCCCATAGAGGCAAGCACAACTGAACACTGAAGAGTATCCTCTCCATCAACTAATCTAGCAGCAGTACCGATACTGTAATCACGTGACTGAATAATGATCCTCGGATATGTTATCCATGAACAACTCAGAACGTGTGCAATACTTGCCATCAAAAAGGAGAAAAAGAGCAAGTACTACGACTGAAATTGTTGTAGATGGAAGAAATGTTACTTCGGTTTTATTCAGCCCCCCGTTCCCCGGATTAAACATTTTGACGAAGAGTGCACAATTTGTTCAGTGCAGGTAACGATTCTCATCGGCCCCTCTGGTATCAATTCTAAGCATCCTACTCTGAAATCGATCTGCAGTTGCAAACAAGAACAGACGAATCAAAAGATACTGTCTCAATATCCGCCACAGGAGGAGGACATCCAGAAATGCGCATCTCCTCGATCCTAAACGCTCGCCTAACAACTAAAATCAATGCAAACTCGCACGGGTTCTCTCAATTAAATAACCAGCACACCCTGAGCCGCCTAAAACCCAAAACTTTCTTTCATAAGTTCATGCTCCTACCACCAGCAGAGGAAGAAACGAACAGAAATTGAGAGAAAAGAAAGAACTCAACGAACCGAATAGGAAGCGATTCCTCCAATGCGCTCAGCCCGTTGAAACCAGTGTACGCGCTCTGCACCTCTCCCTCATCCGCCTCCTCCTTCCCCATTGGCGAGCCGTCGTCGCTGTCCTTCCCCAGCGACGACGAGCTGCACGCCGGCATCCCCGCCTCGAAGACGGCGGCTCGGTCGAAGGCCACCGACATCAGTGCGACCCCTAGCTGGCAGCGGATCAACAAGATCACCGCGTCACCAGCTTACCAGCTTAGCTTCCTTAACAGACACTTGTTGTGGGAGAGCGACGGATTCTGATGACCTTCTTCGTTGCCTCAAAGGTCAAGCCAAGAGGTGGATTTATAAAAAGAAGAAGTAACACTCAAGATGATTAGATGTTAATTAAGTCTTGAAATCTTTTTAGTGGTGGCCATTAAAGAGACAGTTTGTAGAACATCAAAGAATACGCGGTGACACGTAACATGCAGATCAGCTCCTAATTAAGAATGGATTGATTGGCCATGCCCATGCGTGACATGGGAGGTTTGGATCGTGGGGATAAGCTATGGAGACGTGGCCCATCGACTTATCGGTATCGAAACAGATCGCTAATAGCTTGACTCTTTCGTGCACTAAAACAAAATATCTAAAGGGTTTAGATGTGATCAATATTAACCGTTGTTTGTCAATGTCAGAAGAAGAAACCGGAGTAGCTTGACCATCAAGATAAGTAGATAACGGACACCGCATAAGTTGGCTTTGGATAAGGTTCATCCTATACAATGAGCACTATATTTGGTGGCATGAAGTTATGTGATGCCATATTCAAAAAGAAATATGATTTATGTATTCAGATTGAATGAATTTTCCTTTGAACATGGCGCAACAAACAATTTCATCAAATGTAAGGAATGAACCTTTGAAAGTGTTCCATGATACAATATCATGAACCCTCAAGGTACATCAAGTGACACATGATACTACAAGTGTTGGACACACAAAAATGATGGATATTTTTTTTTAGATCAACACACTAAATAAGTATCGGTGAGATCTATGAAATAAGAGTTATGCTAATTTTCAGTCGAGTGAAAGTTTGGGTAACTTTCAATCACCATTTTGGTCCTTTGAATCTACAATCCAATAGTTTACACAAAACAACTTTTTCTATAGTTTATATATCAACATATTTTTTTTTCTCCTCTTACTGATACATATAAGCCTATAAAAATAAAATCTGTAGAAACTAGTACAACTTCAACTATTTTTTAAATGATTGAAAGTTTCAGTAACTTTTGATCACAAGGAAATATGATAAAATAAACACCATCCTTGGTAGTACTTTTGTGACTAAGACTAAAAATTTGGTGGGTTTATTAAATTAATTTTTTTTAGGCCCAAAGTATTTCTGTTTTGTTTGTAAACAAGGCCCAAGGTATGCTTTCTCGCTGCACTTGTTCTCGGCCCAAAGGATTCATAGTGGGCATAGGACGTTATATCCCCGTTACACTTTGCCTCTGCCCTTTTAGCTCCAGTCAACATGATTTCAGAGGAAGTTAAAAAAAAAACATGATTTCAGAGCATTTTCAGCCTGCAACTGGCAAATTTGCTCATGTTTCCTCTTCATTCGTGCGTTCCGGTTTTCAGTTTGGACGTCGTTCTCCTAGTAAATCTTACAAGCACTAGTGTACAGTTTTGAGTTCAAGTGTGGCAGCTTCTGTTAGTTGTTCTGCACCCTGTTATACTGCACGTTTCCTGAATAGTAGTAATACTACTGCTATGGTAAAGTCGTACACCGACCAGCGCGTACACAAACCGTGTGTCTTCGTTGACCTAGCTAATATCCACGTGTAAAAGAGTACGGCTTGGACCTCTACTGTTGCATACATACACTGAACGCAAGAGTTGATCGAGACAGCTTGTAACTTGACATTAGCCTACCAGCTTTCCCGCGTATTTCGTCCAATGGGATTTGGGAAGCGACAAACTCGCGAATCTTTATCCACCTCGCCGGTTTGGTAGCTCACGGGCGGGCGGGCGGACGAACGTGGCCCCGATCGTGTGCTGAATTCGCAGGTGGCGCCACCGTGCTCGTTCTCCGCACCCCGCCTCGGCCTGTCCGCGTCTCCACGTGGAGGAGAGTGGAGAAGACGTAGGCGAGCATCGTAGCTCCTCAACCGTAGCCGGCAACGGTGGCGACGGCCCCGCCCGCGCTTCTGTTCTTATCTGGTGACTGGTACGCACGCAGACTGTTTCGGCGCCGTGCGAAATTCAGGGCAAAGTGGAAGCATGTAATTTCTGTGAAATCCATGAAACTGAATCATCTGAACTGATGGAGTTTTTGATATTACGCGCTTACTGAGTCACTGAGAGAGTGATTAGTGCACTTAACACCGCCAAACGAGCGTGACTGCCAGCCACCGGCCTAATTTCTAGAACAACAGGTAACGAATCCAACCTTCCGGGAGAATTCGGCACCAGCCCGCCAGCCGCCGCCATCAACCGTTTCGCGGCGGACGACGACAAACCCACGGCCCACGCGTACAGCAGTGGTGACTCCCGCGGCCGAAGAAGATTCAGGCCTGTGCCTGGACCATCACACAAGAGATCCCAACCACACCGGAGGACGACGACGACCTCCCGGCACCCATCCTGTCATCCTCCGTCCTTCCCCAGAAGATTCTACCAAAAACTTACACCTCACCCGGCATCAGACACCGCGAGATTCTGGTCCACAGAGCTCGTGCCTGGACGTCGTGGAGACACCGCCGGATGGTCTTACGTCACGGCTTCCCTCACACATAAGCTTGCCCATTTGGCATTGCATCACATCACAGGATCTAATGACAAGTACTGAGACAGTTACATTTCTGATGCAACATTTTCTCCATAAATCTGGGAAAGACTTGAAACAAACTTGAACTGTTTATACAGCACTCTACTTCTACACATTGCAGCCTCTGGGGCCCCAGGACACTACTGCATTCGTCCGAGGCCACCACAATTTCAGAACACATACGGTTCTCGGCCGCACGAGCTAAGACTATATATTTACAATGAATTCAATGGTGTGGCTAGGAGAGCATTGTACAATTGGTGATACAACAGGTTAACATTTTACTACTACTGTCAGCAACGTTTTGAGCCGCCTCCCCGCGTCGCCAGGGCGAAGCCGCCACGGTCATACATGCGCTGGATCTCTTGCCGGTACCCGCTGAGTGACTTGTGAGGCAGGGCCGGGGTGAGCTCCACCACATCCCCCATGCTGAGCTTCCTGTTCGAGTCGCTTATTGGCTCATGATTGACCCTCGGTCGCAGGTCTTCCTTCATGGGGACGCTGTAAGGGCTCCATCTCGGACTGTTAGCACCGACGCGGTCCATGAGATCCATTACAGTTGAGTTTGCTGGGAATTCTTGGACAGACATCTGAAATCACAGGAACAGAGATCATCAGATAAAATGTTTGTCATGAGTGCCAGGTATGAAATAAATCAGAGACTGGGCTAACCTTCTCATGCTCCAGAAGGATAACAAATATGGGTCCCTCGTGGTTGCACTGACTGGAGTATGAGTAAGGGCAGTCCTCAGAATGAGAGGGGAATGGGCAAGGAGGTCTCATGGTATCACCATGGCCTATCGATGTGGTACGTTCTTTGCTCATTGCTTCGCATTGCCATGTAAGCACCCATCTTGCCCACTCCACCATTTGGAGCACAAAGGAGTGCCTGCAGGTTCCTTCCTTGTATCTCCAGTGCGCAGCAAAACCATACTCAGCCTGCAGGTGCATCTCTTTTGTCCGGATTTGAACTTCAAATGGGTGAACGCCATCATTCATGACAACAGTGTGCAGCGATCGATACCTAAAGCAATAAAATCAGTGTGAGGTCTTGCCCAAAAGGGATTGAATGAGTTGGATTTCATGCTAGTGTAGCATACCCATTTAACTTTGGACATGATATGTAGTCCTTGAATCGTCCAGTAACTTGAGGCCACAGTTTGTGAACAACAGAAAGCGCTCGATAACAATCTTCTTCCTTCTCAACCACGAGGCGCAGGCCATGGATATCATGGATCTCCTCCATTGTTAAGTTCTTCCTGATGAATTTACCAAATTCAGTAAGCAAAGATGCCCAAAACAGTGTTTTATATCAATCAGTTATGTAATAATGTAAAAAGAATGCTTTTGACGTACTTTAGCATCTTGGAATGGATGCTGTATAGGCTCTTGTGCCTCCCAGAGAGATTATGATATGAGACACCAGCATCCCTCAGACCTTTATCTAATTGATCCACAGCAGATGTAATTAGCGCTTCATCAAAGGACTCTGTAAGTTTGGAGGACAATTCTTTGTACTCTTCTGGGTTCAAATGCTTGAAGCAAAGATTTTCCAGTTGATCTTTCCAGCTCGCAATCCCTAATCGATTAGCCAAAGGTACAAAGATCTCCTTGGTTTCTTTGGCAAATCTATATTGCTTGAACAAAGGCAAAGCTTCTAAGGTCTTCATGTTATGCAAGCGGTCTGCGAGCTTTATAAGAACAGCTCGAGCATCAGCCATTGCAAGGAGCATGGTATGCAAACGGTCTGCTTCAACAGTCCTGCTGGCTGTGTTGTTATCGCGAGCAAGTTTGCTTAGGTGGCTCAGCTTGGAAACCTGAATAGGTCAGATAAAAACTATCAGGCTACCATGAAGATAGGGAAAGGATGGCAAATCAAATTTAACCACAATGTTTGGCACCAGATGAAAGTGAACTTAACAAATAGACATGTCAACCAAAAGAATGCAGTTCAACTCAATATTCCCAAAACATATCACAAGTTGCAATAGCAGAAGATATTTAATATGGAATACAATGCACCGTGGTAAAAGTCACGCATTGGCTCTATCCAAATGATTATTCATTAGATGCTGATAAATAAGACAATACAAGTTGAATGGATATGACATATGATCGTTGACTTAAAAAATTGAGAGTAGATCATCATAATTGAGATCCAAATAATTGCAATCGATCCTACCGACAATTTGCTGATACATAAGAATAACAAAATTCAGACTACCAAACTGAACACGTACCCCTTCCACGAGATCGGCAACCCCAGCCCCAAACATGTGGAAGATGTGATCATAATCCACGAACGAATCATCAATGGTGTCATGTAGAAGCCCAGCAGAGACGACCGTAGCATTAGCCCCAATCTTGGCCAGTAGCACAGCTGTCTCCACACAATGTTGCAAGTATGGATCACCACTTGCCCGTGTCTGATCACAGAAAGCGGCAGAGACAAGATTCAGTAACCAAAGCACAAAAACTGTGATGAACCAGAAATAGTTTACTAGAATTTGGCGCTTGTTTAACCTGGCCGCGGTGAGCCTTCTCCGCCTCCAAGAAGGCCTTAACGACGAGCTCCTCATGAAAGATGTGGTGGCGATCCTGGGCACTGGCGAGCAGAGCTCGTGCGTACGGCTCGCAGGCGGGGCTGGTCTCCGCGAGGTTCTCGTCCAGCTCAAACGCGAGCTCGCCGGCGCCAAGCTCCGGCCGAGGGCTCGGGGCTGGCGCGTAGTCGATGCAGGAACCGAGCGCGTTCCGCACAAAGCCAGCGAACAGGCGGTCGCGCTCACGGCCGGTCAGCCAAGAAGCCGGCGGGCTCCGGGACGGCGAAGAGGACGACGGGCCTTGGAACACCGAAATGGGGCTGTGGTGGTGATGGTGGTGCAGGTCCCGCCGCTTGAGCGGCGACGACGAGTGAGAGTGGGAGTAGGAGTAACCGCCGCCGGCGACGCACTGGTCGTCGGATCTGTCGTGCCACAGCGCGCCGAGCTCGTCGTGAGCTGGAGCGCGAGGCGGGGCAGCCGCCGCGGCCGGAGAGGAGAAGAGGCAAGAGAGGCCGCCGCCGCCGGAGGGCAGGCGGTGGGAGGCGGCCGGC
Organism: Eleusine coracana subsp. coracana; assembly: GCA_032690845.1. Lineage (NCBI taxonomy): Eukaryota > Viridiplantae > Streptophyta > Magnoliopsida > Poales > Poaceae > Eleusine > Eleusine coracana. The sequence goes on along the minus strand of CM064427.1, from coordinate 49,298,896 downwards.
GGCGGGGGCGCAGCGGTGGAGCACGCCGACGAGCCACGGGAGGTCGGGTCGAGCTCAGAAGAATACACCGCGCCCGGCGGACTGGTGTACAGGGAAATCGCCGACAGCGACATGGTCGCCGGAGTCCGGGATGCTCTTGAGGAGCTCGAGTCGCCGGAAATCACAGCCCCTTGTACCTATACCAGTAGGCCAACGATTCGGAGTGGCAATCGCCAATTCCAAGCTTGAAACGGATCGCACTGGAACTGAGCGGCACGCTAAAGCAAAGAATCCAATACGAAGATGTGATCTTCGAGATGAAGTCGACGAATTTGGTGTTTCTAGTTGCTACAACAATGAAACCGAACCTAAAAAACACACGAAAAGAACTGCACTAATTGGAAGTTGCGAACTGCTGAAAATGGGGAACAAGCGGCCGCAGAGCACGAAATCGACGCGGGAGATTGGCGTTGGCGCAGTTTAAGCCGGCTAAACTGGGTGCGCGCTCTCGTGGGAATAGCAAGAAGAAAGCAAAGAACTGGGGAAATCTCTTCTCCTCGCGTATCGAATTGGGTTGCTTTGCTTCTAGAGTGCGTGTGGGTGAAGGGAAGAAGAATCCGGGGCCCAACTCACTAATTATAGGAAAAGCGGCTGGGCTTCGAAATGTCAGAACTACCCCTCCAAGGGGAGGAATCTTCTACCGCGCTGCGCGAAATTTGGCTGTTTTAGCTTTCTTTTTCTCGATTGTTTTGCTGATTCCTCTCAACCTGAATGATAAAGATTCTAGTTGTTTTGCCGAAACCATCAAAACTTCATAATTGAGAGCCTCGAGAGCATCACACATGAGGCTCGCTCAGTAACATGCTCGGTAATGCCAGGCCCAACCGTCCAACAGCATAATACCATCTACTAGGTAATTTTGGTGAGCCCAGTATGAATTGGTCTGAATTAACCAAATAAGTAAATAAATTGTTAAGCTGAGCGAATTTTGTGCTTCTAAAATAGATAGTCATTCTTTCCACAGTACCATTTCTAGGCAGCAGGTAATTGGTGTTGTCAGGGGGATTGGGTCGGGTGATATTTCCCACTCAATCAATTTCAATTTTCAATGCAATATTCTTTTTGTGGCAACCTTCTAGAAACAATCCAATGACATCTAACTAAATATTTCATTGACAAGAGGCCCTATACCCACATATCGTTGAAATATATATATTGTGGCAACTCCTGATTGAAGGATATGAACTATGGTGGCAGATCGTAAATTACTCCGATTATATTCTTGTATTTTGATTCTGATAAAAAAAATGCTGCTTATGCTGGGGCAAGGGTGTTTATTGAAAAAAAGAGTGGATAATGGCATCTATAGTGGTATTACTGTAACTGCTTTTCGTCGAAAGTCTTTGGGCAAATCGAGATATGTCTTGGTTAAAGTTAATCCTATCTATATCTATCCATCCAAACGTTCATGCTCCCTGGACACAGCTAATGATGGCCGATGTGATACCAATATTCCATTACCATATTGATAAAAGCAATGCAAGGCGAATATGACATAAGAGGATTTTTTTCTAGAAGGTACTAATCCACTGTTGCACTACTCTAGAACCAAGACGGGAGTGGCGTGGTGGTCATTTTCAAATCCACTATGTCCTGCATTCCCAAGAAGTTCTATAGGCAGTTACAGGGACTTTGGAGATTCTGATGCCTTGCGATCGGTTCCTGCCTGTATTGAAACTGAGTGCGCCGCTAGCTAGCAGCTGTGGTTGGAACCATACCTATTCCTTTATCTAAATGGCCGCATTTTTCTTCAATGTCAAACCAGATGTTAAAGAAGGAACAGTATGGCGCCAACTGGCCCAATCATCGTGAACCACTATTCTAAAGCGTCGGAACAGTGCAGTTTTCTTTGCAAAAGAATAGGGGGGCAACGGACAACGAGAACAGTACAAAAATGAACTAGCACTACTATCTGAAGTACACGCCACCGTAGCAATGACGTGTGAATCGAAGCTACTCAGGGATTTTTTTGCCGCCCTCCCTGGTGATTGAGGAAAACCTGAAGTTCCCAGACCAGACTCCCAACAGAGTAGGAAGAAGAAACAATTTCTTTCCCTTTTCGGCTTCGGAGGGCAAGGAAGAAGAAACAGAAGGCATGGCTCGATGTAACGGATCCTAAGTTCCTCTCTTTTTTTTTTTTTTAAACAGATCCTATGTTTCTTGACACCCCGTGACGCGTGCGCGGTGCGTTGCCTTTTCGAGTTCGCAGGCGCGTCGCTCCGGCAGGCCACGCGTCACGTACGCTCCAGCAGCGGCTGCACGTGGCCGGAGCCGGGGACCAGGCGCGAGGTGGCCGCTGCCGATTGGTCCGGTCCAACCTTGCCAGCAACTCAAGACGTGTACGTGTACTGTACGTCGAGGTTACAGGAAAAACATGTGAGAAATACAAATACAAGCATACGATGTGGACTGATAGTTCAGTTCATCAGCTTCATATCCTTGGTTCTGCAGGAATAACATAAGTCAACTTTCTTGACCAGTTCAATTCATTTGTTAGATAGATGATGCAACTAGCCGTCAATAGCTTCCAGATTTCACAATTAATACTACCGTACAGATTTCTTCTACGTCTGTATGCACGGTAAAGCGACATGGCAACGACAATATACTGTTTTTTTTTTTTTTGAGGAACAACGACAATATACTGATGTGATGGGCCCTTCTGAAGAGCGATTGGGCCTATATGAAACCAGGCCTACAACTACAAAAGATAGGAAAGTTTGGGTTGGGCCGCATCTGCATCAACTTTTCAAACCAAACTGCGAAATGCGAACGTGTTGAAGCGAAAGAATAAGCCTATTTTCGCCCTCAGAAAAAAAAAAGAGAAAAGAACATAGGAAGTAATTTCTTCAAATAGAACTTTATTTATACATGGTCACATGGTTATTACAATACGTGTAAATTTTCGTCAACATCTTATATGGCACTCGACAAGTTGTCGAATGAAACAAACTAAGACGCGCACACACTCGCAACAGAAATCAAGACCTCAGCGTCCTTTTCTCCACGCCTACTTCCTCGGCCGCAGGTTGTATTTCCGGCCGAGCGACATCGTGATGGAGTTCTCGCCGACCTCTTCCGCCGCCACGTAACCGGTATTATTAGTGCACCTCCCTCGAGCTTGCTCCTTCGGCAACGTGTAGGTCGGGTCCATCTTGCTGTCCACCTCGTCGGCCAGCTCGTCGAACACCCACGAGTAGTCCATCAGGCTCCTCTCGCTCTCCTCTGTGCCGTACGGCAGCGCCCGTCGGCTGCCGGCGTTCTCCTCCAGCGCTCGGACCTTCTCCACTAGCGTCTGGAGCAAACGGTGGTTCAGGAGTTCGTAGTCCCTGGATGAAGATTGCTAGATTAGTGGCGAGTAAATTGAATTTGGAAAAGCGAAAATTATGTTTGGGCTTATACCTGTATGTGAAAATGGAGTGCAAAATCTGAACAATGGCGAGACCGAGGAACACCAATCTGACCACGAACACCTTGGACGTGACCCAGAACTGCTTGTCGAAATCGTCGGCGCCGATTTTGATGAGCCACATCTCCAGCGCAAGGGTGATGCACAGCCCTGCCGTAACGAAACTAGTCAGTACAGAATGTGCTGCAGCCCTGGATGTGGCAGAAGTAGTACTTATTACAGTAGCGAGATCGTACCAAAGTAGAGCCGGCCCCTGATGCTGAACGTCTGCTTGGCGCTAGTGAGAATGTAGATGAGGAACACGACGCAGCAGTAGAAGAAAAAGGCCTTGATGAAGCGAGACTCGGCTAGAATTGCGTTGTGCAGGATGTACAGCTTGTCCAGGGCAGCAAAGATGTTTGCCTGCTTTGCTCTGAACTCTTCCTGTGGGTGAAATTAATTAAAAGTAAATAGAGGACATCTCATAAAACAGTACTCAAATCATACAAAAGATTAACAAGTCAGATGCTCAGAACGTGATAAAAAAAAAGAACCTGTGCTTCCAGTATGGAGTGCGAGTTCTGGATAAGATGATCATGAGCTTCCCGGATTTGTTCTTGTCGGGCCAGTAACTCTTCTTGCTGACGTTGGCCAAACAGAGCAAGTTTTTGCATCGTTTCCCTGCAATCACTCATTTAATCAGCATATTTTTTTAGCAGAATAAAACAAACGCTTTTACTTATCTTTTGCAAAACTAATGCAAGAATTTGTCTAAAAATAATACAAAATGTACAGTAGGCACAAAAATACAGTACCTGCTTTCATCAAGAGCTTTTGACTGAAAATTGTGAAGATCATTCAGTCCTTCCATTGCCCGACTCTGTCCATCCAGTAGCTGCTTCTGATTCTCCAATGACTTGCCGGCCACACTTCCGATATCATTGGCAGTGCTCTGCAGATCCCGCATTTTGGAGGACATTGATTCACCAACAGTTTTTATTTCCCCTTGAATAGAGACAGTCTCCTCCTTCAATTTGTCCATCCCACTACCCAGGTTCTTGTAGGATTCCTCAATGCGTACCATGCCTGCCTCTATCTTCTTCTCCATCAACGTTTGCCCCTCTCTTAGCTTTTCTTGAGAGGTGGAGATCTCCCTGGACTGCTCAAAAATGTCCTTAGAGTGAGCCAACACGTCGTTCATCTGCACTCCGACATACTTGGACGTTATTGTCAGATTGTCCGCTTGCATTTCTATTAATGATAGTGTGTCTTGTACTTTGGCAGACTCTTGGATGATCTGCCCTGACCTCTCCTCTATCACCTCGAGCTTCTCCTCGACAGACTTAGATGTCCTTGTCAAGTCATTGACAAGCCTCTCGGTGTTGTGCTTGAATGCTTCAGCTCTGAACAAAACAATCAAACCAATAAAAACACCGTCATGTTTTCAAAACTAAAACATCTCAATTTGCATTTAAAAATTGGTGAGAAAACTTACTGCAATTGGTGGCACAGGGTGTTGGTCTCCAGGAAGAACTCGAGGAAGACCTTACCCTCGGTGTCGCCAAGCCTCTTGCGACAATGCACCATCTTGGAGCCCTCGCTGCAGGATGGGAAGGCTGGTCGGCCGGAGTCCTCTTGGAAGCAGCTGCTCAGGTGCCACGCCAACCGCGATTGCCTTTCCTTGTCCGCCATGATTTCGCCGCAGCTGGCGAAGAGCTTCTTGTACGCCTCCTGCCAGCAGTTCTTGGGCCCCGTGATCTTGTTCCGTGCGTTCTCCAGCATCTTCACCCCTCGCGGGTCGTTGGCGCCGTCTATGGCGAACTCAGCTACCGCGCCGTCCAGCTCCATCATCGGAGCGCGCTCGCTTTGAGATGATTGCGAGGATGAGAAGATGTTCCAGCCGCTGCTCCTCGGCGGGCAAATCCAGAGGCATGTTAAAATCAGCAGCACAGCCCACGCGTTCCTCGTCATGATGCAACTGCACTGGCAGGAGCAGGTGAATTTGTAAGTCAAGATCAGGGTCTAATCGAAGTCTCTGCCAGAAAGAACTACTAGAAAGCATCAAAAACCGTTCATTCAACGCAAATTGTTGTATAAAAAACTACTCCAAACTAAAAGGACCCAAACTAATTGTTAGAAGATAGTTATTTCCAGTTATTCAAACTTATAAATGACGAAAATGCAAGCTAGTGAAACAACCTAAATCAAGAACAAGCACGGCGCGCGCAACTTCAACTCCAGAGAGCCCTGCAGCGTGACTGCGCGAAGGACCTCGGATTAAGTAGCGGCGCACACAGCCGTGTTTCTTCGTCGGCAAGACACAGAAATCCACTAGAGCAAGCTGTCACGTCACGTGCAGGGCAGAGATAGAATCTAAAATTCCCCAAAACAAAATCACTTTGGACTTTTGACACCACAGGTGAAAGAGACGCACGCAAAAATGAAGCGATTAACAAGATGTTGATGCCGGCTTTCTTTGGAACCTTGCAGTTGTCTCTCCCTCGTGGAACACTAATGGCATGACAGGTTGATCAGGCTTGCCCTTTTTATTACAGTGTTCCGTTGGCAGCAAGGAAGTTTTGTTAATCAGCCAAGTTATAAACGTAGTTAAGTCGGTGCTAGCATAAGTCGGTAACACTGGCTTGAGCCGCAAGGTTTGGAGATTGCAGGCCCAGCGAGAACGGCCCCACAGTGTCCGGGGAATGGAACTCTGGCCCGCTATGGGGCTCATGACAACATGATTACATGAGCGTCAGAGATTCAGTAATCCGAATTCTTGCTCTAAATCAACGAGGCATCAATCACTAAGGGTGTATTGTTTATACTCAAAGTGCTTATTGTGCTTTTAGTGCTTATAGTACTTATTTTTTTAAAACTGCTTATAGTGCTTATTGTAATATAAGTAGTCAACCCGTTTGGTAAAACTGTTTATGCTTATCTATTAAAACTGTTTATACTGACCTATAAGCACTATAGGTTATGTTTTGCTGCTTTGTCTAAAGTGTTTATGGCTAGTACAAAATGATAAAGTGTGCTTATACTTCATAAGCACTTTGGTATTTTATTGTTTGGCAGTTTAAACTGCTTATTGACTATAAGCACTTTCAATAAGCAGTTCAATAAGTAATACTAAACGCACCCTAAACTATAAGACAGATTTCTAGATGTTAAAAGGTGTACAAAACGGAAGAAATTGGCATGAAAACTGGTGGACCATGACAAAATTGACGAATTGATTGGATAAAACGTTTTGGAAAACAACACCACAGAATCTAGTTCGGTTTCCCAGATGGTTTTGAAAGAACTTTTGTTAAGGAAAATGCTCGGAACAACTTCATACAAACTAATTAAGATAGGGGAATTCGAATGAAGAAGCCAAGAGAGAACTCACAGTTTGCCGTGGATGAGTTCGTTGCCCACGTCGATGTTGGGCTGCCGCGGTCGATGATGATGCCCAGGCGCAGAAACGGAATCGCGCGCTGGAATGGGGATGTATCGCTGGAATTGGGGTCGTATATAGCGGGGAAATCACAGTGAAAAGATGCACCGGTTCAGTCGAGTGGACACCTTTTCCAGTGCGAACGGAACAGCGAAGAGTGTTCACACTTCACAGCGTGTTTTAAAATTTGGTCGCTCGTAATGCTCGTTAAATGGGAGCATAAATGCTTATGTTACATACCAAAATAACCGTTCAGTAAGAATACAGTTCACATGGGCAACTTGTCAATTTGACTCGAGATGCAAAAGTTGGTTCACATCTCCTACGTGCGTCTCTGAAGCTCTAGTACTCTACCAAACTCCAACCTATGGAGAGACATGATAATTAAACATTCTGCACATGACGTATTATAATTTTGATGGAAATCCTCCTCTTCAGTTGACTAAAATCAAAAAAGATTTCAGTTGAAGTTCAGATCTCTCCGGTGAGCTCTATGCACTCTGACCTAAGTAGTTGAGGTTAAGATCTCTCCGGTGAGCTCTATGGACTCCGGCCTTAGTCGAAGTTTTTGGGAGTGACAAGTAGGTCCGGTGGTGGTGGTGGGAGAGACGGCAGTGCCGCCTCACGGGCGCGGGGAGACAGCGGTTGGATCAGGTAAGGGCAAGGGAGCTCAATAAGGCTAGTTCCAATAATGAGTTTTGTTTTGTTATTTTTAAAACTGCTATATAAGCAATAAGATATTTGTTTGAAAAATGAAACACTCCATACAATGTATAGTTTCATTTTTTATTGTTTACTAAGAGTATATGCAAGACACAAAGTGTGTTGGAAACAATGTACACATATTTTATCTAGATGAAACTGCTCTCATCTCTTTCCTCATTAATTTCTTGTCACGTCATCTAAAATGGTGACATATCACCCTATTTAATAAAAATGAAACTCTCATTAGAAGTAGCCTAACAACAAGTTAATGTGGTAGGTGGAGAAGTTACAGAGCCAACGATGGAGACGTCATCAGAGACAGCCGGAAGAGGGGGTTAGGCGGGGAAGCGAAAGCCAGCTGCTGGTTTGGAGAGGGAAGAAAGAGCTGCGGGAAGTAGAAGAAACAATCATAGTCGTCCGATCTAGATTTGATGGTCATAATAGATCGATTGAAAAGACCTGAAAATTAGCTGCTCCCTAATTTTAATATATAAAAATGTAGCAGGCTTCACTGACCTTTTTTGCCAGTAAATAAAATATACTAATGTTCATAGACACGTACGTATGAGTACTGTGGAACCCCAATCGCCAATCTACCTACACAGCCTTATAGGAGAGACGTATAGTACAAGCAGGGGCTAGTTCCCTTTCTTTATGATCCTATATTCACAACAAAGTTGCAGTTCTGTGTATAACCCACCAAGCTCAGGGTGGACATGTATTATTGACGCCAAGCAAATTAACATGAGGGGGAACTGTCCATCAGCGCCTCATGCCGCCACAATAGGGTATGATGAACAAGTAGCGACACCTGCATTGTTTATAATATGATATCAAATCAAATGTTGTGTTGCAAGCCGAAGTACATGAACTTATGTTTATTGAGGGGTACGGAAGTGAACATGGAATACTCACCGCACATGTTCTTGCCCATTTCCATCTTGAAGTAGCCATTGTCACCCCAATCCGCGCCCCATGAGTTCTTGATGAGCCAGTAGGGCACCCCATTTTCAACGCCATAGCCAACAGCCAGAACAGCGTGGTTCACGTCCTAGTAATGTGAATTTATTTTGAAAGATTTAGACCATAATATCTGTATAACAAGAAATCTTAATGTAATCAGAAAGAAGTAACAAAGACACAAGGTTCTTATACGCGTACACTCACCATGGGTGTTGTTCCACAATGGTCACTTGTGTAAACTCCACTTTTGTACAGCCTGAAACCATCAATCACCTCAAAAGCAACACTGACTGGACGAACCAGTCCAACAGCATTCTTTAGCTCATCCTCAGCACCCTTGGCACAACAACAGAAATAAGTACAAACTATTAGCTCAGAATAGTTCATACTAGACAGTAATCAATTGAAATCCAGAATGAGATTCCACACCAGAGTGATGTTAACTGAATCCAAAACCCTGACTCCAGCATTTTCAGGCTTGTAATGACAGACTTCATTGACACCCTTATAAGGGTAAGATTCCTCAGTGTCAAGGCCGCCATTGTATTTGACGTACTCAAAAGCTTGGGATGGAAGGCCTCCGTTGCATCCGAAATTGTTGTATGCACCAGCACAGTCAACAAGTTGTTGTTCAGAGAGAGAGATGGGCTTCCCAGTGGCTTGAGTATATGCTGCCTCAAGTGCACCAGTAGTGCTGCCAGAATAAGCATCAGAGAAAAGTCGTCATTTGTTTGCAGGACACCCGTTCGATTCATGACCATTTCTATGCACAAGAGATTAGAAAAGGACCAGAACGACTATGTAATAGGAAATTTAAGAATGGCAAATCATTGACAGCTAAAATAAAGTATATGAACTATCACAATAAGTTGATTAATATTTTATTAGTGAAAATTGCTTCTCCAATAATGCACAAATTTCAGAAGTAATACTGTTTCAATTAAGTCACTAAACTTTCTTGTACAAAGATAAAACTAACTACTTATGTGCACAGAATGGTCATTTCTCAACAAATATAATAGTTTGAGTTAGCCATTAGTTATTACTCTCTGAAGAATTGATAATAAGCATAGAAGAGGTTAGCATTCTATAATGGGCGAGGAATATATATGGCATGATGATTGCAGGCTCCTTCATAATTCATGAAAATCACATACTTTTATAACTTTCTGGCTAAATTCTTTTTGGCCACTGGTTTGTGCCCCCACCTTGTTCATACTTCATACCACTCAAAACTCAAAAAGGGTTTAAAACCACATGTTAGGATCGATAATCTAATTGTAAAACATAAGATTAACTCAATTTAGTGGTCCAAAGGAAAGTTTGGCAAAAACAGGAAAAGTCTATGAAGCTGTTAATTCAGGTATTAGCAAAATCTTACACGTTAAAATAAAATCTGGATGTGATGCTGATGAAATACTGTGTATATGAATAATATAGGACGGATAACCATTCAATTACAGTAGCATGTATTTAAAATTATAGTCCTTATGCGGATCTTATTGATAAGTTTACTTGATTGACATGTAAGGGTACAGCGGGTAACCGAACAATGCAGCCATTCAATTACGTAATGATTTAATAAAGATTATCAGCCATGAAGATGAGTTCTACGTTACAACAGGGAAGCACCTTAGTGAAAATTAGAGCCCTTATGTGTTATGTTTACTTGATTGAAATGCATGGGTACAGCAGGCAATCGGACTTGTGCTGCTGGAGATAATTTAACAACATCGAGTGAAATAATTTATCTAGAAGTGAAACAACAAGAGGGTCAGGAACACAATTGTCCCAAACAATAAAGGTTCCACAAGATAGAAAGTGTTCTCTTACAGGATCAGATCTAGAAGCAAAACCTAGAACACAATTGTGTTGGAGGATTGAATCGATTGTTTAATTGCTTGCATGTCACATGAGGTTTAAATCTAATACTGGAATTTTTAAATAATCTCGTTATTGCTTTTGTAATGAAAGATCTCAACTAAAATACTGTGCTCGAAAGCAACTACTAGTAATTTTCAATTTCAACAATTCTGGGCCACACCACACCTAAAGACTAAAGTAGTACCTTTTAATTTCTTACTATAAGAAGAGTGGTTCGAAAATGGCACCATCTAAGTACTTTAAAGACTATGATTGCACCAAAGGCCATGAGGCCCAAACAAGTAAATTGGTCAAAGACTCCAAGTGGTACTTCTTGTCGGATGCCTTAGGCTTTTACTGGTAAAATAGTAAGCATGCACTAAACGCAATTATCATCCATACAATCCCAGATATTAGCATGTCCCATCATGCTTTTTTAGGTCCTTGGGGGAGGGAGTATCAACAATTAATGGGATGCATTCTCCAGTTTTGTGTTAGAAGTTTGAGGACAAAAGAACAAAATGAGGAAGTTGATATTTTAGTTGTTACCTGAATGTCCAGCAGGACCCGCAGTGACCCTGGTCTTTCACGGGGCTCACGATTCCATCCTCTCTCCAGTCTTTCTGCAGCAGCCGTAACAACAGCAACATCACATATACAATTTCAGGCAAAATATCCATAATTCGTAGTATCAAACATTAACGAAATTCGACTAATAGTGTATAACAACCATCTACTGACACAATGTTTGCAACCGGACATGGACATTGATTGACGTACTACAATCAAGACAAATACTCATAGATGGAGTGGTCATATGAGCAGCCACAGCATACCGGGACCGGGAGTCCGGAACCATTGAAGAAAATGGCAGAGGTGTTTGATGGCCCCGGCAGACCGACAGACTAAACAGCACACACTAGTACACAGGACCAGCACGCATGACACACCAAACTGCGTGGAGCAAATTAAGCAGCCACTCGTAAAATTCATATGAGAAAAACTCCCTTCTATGGCCTGAACTCAAACCTACGCAGGCCCGTCTCCCATGTGACGGATTTAACAAATCCCAACAACGTGGCTACAGCCTTACTGTCCGCGCCCGTATAGATTATACTGTAGCACTCAACACAGGCCCGTAAACTACGAAAAGCCCGCAGGATCTTCTGCGAGAAGTAACTTTGGTAGCATACCGTCTCCGGGAGTTCGGCGGCATCCAGCATCCGGTGGCTCCCCGCGAGCGTCGCGGAGCAGTTCTGCGCCGCGCCCAGCCGGGCCGCGCGGAACTCCTCCCAGCTCATGTCCGCAAAGCCTGCACAACAGCCACACCGAAAAAAGTGTGAGAAACCGTAGAGCGCGCGGAAGCGGACGGCTCAGATTGGGAGGAGCGCACAGGTCCTTACGGTTGATGCCAAGGCGGTAGGGGAGGCCCCGCCGGTTGGTGGAGCGGACGAGCTCGAGGCTCTCGGAGAAGATCCGGAACCGGCGGTGCACCTCCTCCGCGCTCTCGTAGCTCTTGCCATGCCTGCATCGGGGTCGGAGCACGCGGTCAGGTCGGAAGGCGACGGGGCGGGAACGGCAGGAGGGGTCCAGGGGACCGGGGGCTCACCTGACGGCAAAGCGGGCGAAGCGGAGGGCGTCGCGGGTGCGGTCGAGCGCGGCGAGGACGGTGGACTCGAGAGCGGAGGCCGCGCGGTCGGTCACGGGCCGGATCGGGTTGGAGTCGGAGAAGGACGAGGAGGAGGCCACGGCGGCGGTGGCCGCGAGGGAGACCACGGCGAGGGCCACGAGGAGGAGGCGACGGTGAGCCATTTCGCCGGTTGAACGAGCAATATTTTACCGGCGAGGAGTGGGGAGGCGAGATGGACAGTGGCCAGTGGGCGCGGCACGCGTCGGGGGCCCGGGGTCTTATATAGAGCTTGGGATGTTTCTTTTGATTTTATACAACAAAATCAATCTGTCTTTGATAATCTATCCTCTGTTCGTCTTTAAATTGTTGTTGTTATTTTTTTAAGTTCCATATTATTTAAAATATTATTTTAAAGATACGAAATTAATAAATAATAATTTTAAATAATTTGTTAAGACGAGTGGTTAAATATAACTTAAAAAATTAACAACGATAATAATTTAAAAATGAATGAAGTTCTATGATAGTAAAATCTGATTAATTTTGGATTAGGATAATCCCTATAACTCCTAAGCTATCAAAGTCATCGTAGGGATTTCCTGGCCTGCTAAACTAGCCATGAGAACGTATCTTGTTGATACGGCTACTTATTCAATTGTAGGTGATGTCACTTTATTAATACGAACATTGACCAATCTTATATTATGTAGACGTTCATAGAGATGTGTGTATGCATCTGTGTACACATATGCTTCTCTGCTTATATATCATCAACAAATACAAAGTTCAATTCTGCCGGGAAACTGCTAGTCCGTATTTTCCATTCCCTGTGAAATGATACGGACCAAATTTGTACTACAGTCGTACTATCAGTCTGCTTATGGTTCCAGTTTTGCAGGTTTCGCCGTTTCGGCTTGCGAACTTTGCATCCGATCGTGGATCGAACAAGACTGACCGTGACGCCATTGGTGACGCCTGGAGTTCTAGTCGAATGCATGATTGAGCTCCGAGAAGCAGGCTCTGATTGGCCAATGCAAGAAAGGGACAAGATGACGCACCAGTGAACCCATTCCAGGAGATGCCAAGATATTTTCCGTTTGAGACGAGGACCGTTGGCGATTGGCCCATCGGCGGCTCAGATGACGTCGTAAACGGATGGATACGAGCAGCCGGGCAGGACAGAGCGCCGTCTCGGACACTACTACAAGTGTCCATCTGCTGATGTAGTGATGTGTGCTTTTGTACACCGGACGGTGATACAAAATAGCAATGGAACTCAGTTGTGTGATTGCGTTAAATTGTTTTTTTTTTTCGAAATAAAATCTTGTAAATCTCTTGCGTTACGCAAATATATGAGGCAATGGATTTAATGATTCAGTCTGACACAAGTGTCCAAGTGGTGTGCTTTTGTGCGCGGGATCGCGTAGAGCTTGGTTGCTCGAAGTTTTTTCTCGGGAAACTCGGAACTTGAGAACCTGAATTTTCCATCAGGAAGCAATATTGCTTAGTTCTTCTGAGAGTGTAAACTTTGCAAGAATCTGTCAAAAAAAAAGGTTATTTGTAATTCAGTAAAACTAGTCAACCTACCTGGCATTTTGTGGGCTAACCTTAATACTATCTTATTATAGAAATTAACTGATAAGGTACTTCAGAGTCCAGTCCTAGTATCTTTCTAAACAGGCGTGGAAGGAATATTGAATATTCTCTTGGTGCATATTTTGTAGAAGTTTTAGACCGTACCTTCCCAAATCACGAGACACATGTACGATAATCACCGTGATAACCGGAAGCAACGGACAGAGATATTTCTCAAGTATCAACATCTATCCATTCTTTAGAGAGAGGGCATCAGTATGTATTTTCGTTGGGAAAAGGCAAGTAGTTGCATATCGTATCACTGGCCCATCACATAAGTGTTTTCGTCTACTTACGCACGAGCTGTATATTTGCTGACAGTGGCGATCTCGAGACACCCGAGTGCACACTATAAGGGTTTGTTTGTTTTCCTTAATATGTTGGATGAGTCTGTCCGGTAAAAATGACTAAATAAAACTGTCTAAGTTGTGTAATAATAATAATAATTAAAGTAATTAAATATTATTAGTGTGGTTTAATAATAAATATTATTTATTACTATAATATTACAATTGATAAACAATAAGGTATTGATTAGTATATGATGAGAGCTTGATCATATTTGGATTAGTAATAATTAGCATATTTATTATTAGTTATAATTATAAATTATTATAATAAGATTAAAATTATTATTACTTAAAATCTTATTAATTAGTATATAGTTAATTATTATTACTTAATAATAAAGATCTATAATTTTATTATCTGATCTTGTCCTATCCATCTTTATCCATCCAATCAAACACGAAACTGGATCATCCCATCTACTCAATCAAACATATATCTTGGATTATCCCATTCAAAAAAACTTGGATGACCATATCCCATCCAACCTTGCTCTCAAAACAAACACACCCTAACTGTATAACATACTCCATATGAAAACTTACTACATAAGTAATGGCATTTACTAGTTAAAATAGCGATTGAAGGTAAATAAAGCCTAAAAAATATACTAACCCTATAGAGTCTAATAATTCCTTGAGCAAAATACAATAGCTATTTGGAGTTCTCCGCAACTGTAAAAGATGTTAAAAAATTACTATATTTTTTAACCTGAAAATGAATAGAAAATATATATGAAAGAAAATAAAAATTACTATATTTTTTAACCTGAAACTGAATAGAAAATATATATCATAGAAAAAATGGCCAGCGGCCATACATGCTTGCAAGCTGGGCTTTTGGACTGTTGGACTGGACATGCTGCTTGGGCTTTAGATGGTTGGGCCACGGAGTGTGAGTAATTGTCAAGCCTCCATAGAAGTCCATCCAGTGGTGCACGTTTTTAGCCCAAGGTTGTGCACATATGGTCAAAATTTTGATGCTAATAACAGGTTTTTATTTTGCATGGTGGTGCCCGTGCACCAGGTAAGTTCACTAAGTTGCACGTAGCTTCGCCAGTGTCTGCTGATGACTGGTCGTGGTACGAGTATTTGCAGAAGCTATATATCTTGTTGAACGCAAGCACAAGATGCGCGTTGAAAGCAATCCCACGCTCCCTAGTACGGTGCTTGGCACGCTTCTCGTCTCAGCGACTCACAAGCTGCACACGTCGACCCATCGTGACGAGGAAATGGAGATATCTTTTCTTTTTTGAACTTGGAAATGGAGATATCAGTAGCCTATCCTGGGGAAAAAGAAAGAGGCTATAAGAAGTTGAAAATCTTTACTGTAGAATGCTAGAGTGGGCTGTTTGTTAAAGGAAGAAGTCCTTTCGGTCTCCCTCAATTATTACCAAAGTCCAGTTTTCCTCCCTTAATTATAAAACCGGATATTCGTACTCCTTCAACTATTAAAACCGTTTATTTTTCCTCCCACGGCTGTTTTGACGGTGGTTTTGTCCACGTGGCACACATGTGGCATAGAGGAACACATATTTGATGCCACATTATCTTTTTAATAATAATAATAATAAATTAAAAATTTATTTTTTAGAGATCTAAAAATTATGAGATGTTTTGTATTTCAAGGTTAATCTATGGTCAAAAACTTTTTTAGATTTATCTAAAAATGTATATTTTGGAGATTTAAAAAAATTCTATATTTAATTTTTTAATTCAAATTCAAATTCAATATTGTTCATGATTCAAACATAATTTTCTTGGTTCATATAAAATACTTAGTGTACAATGTAAATTTAAAACATAATTTTTGGAGATTTAAAAAATTCTATATTTTTAATTCAAAATTAAATGCAATATTTTCGTGATTCAAACATAATTTTCTATATTATACATTAATATTCAACTACAAAAAATATTATAATTTTTAAATCTTCAATTGTATGTTTTTTAATTTTTAGTTGTAGAAAAGATGACGTGGCATTAAATATGTGTTTCTCTATGCCACATGTGTGCCACGTAGACAAAACCACTAATCAAAACAGCTATGGGAGGAAAAACAAACGGTTTTAATAGTTGAAGGAGTAGGAATACCCGGTTTTGTAATTGAGGGAGGAAAACCGGACTTTAACAATAATTGAGGGAGGCTAAAAGGAATTTTTCCTTTGTTAAATGCGGAGCCGCGATTCTCGCCTTTTGGTTTAGGGCCATGGTATAGTAGTGCTATTCAAGGTGGGCCGACGCAAGGGGCTTGAGTCCAGGTACAAGCTACATTTTAACAGCCCACGAGCATCTGCAGCCTGGAATAAAACAGAAACACTAACTAGAGGTTGGTCTTTTTATTTTTATATCAACCAGCTTGGTCTTTTTATTTGTATATCAGCCAGCTTGGTCTTTAACCATGAAAAGTATTCAAAGTTCTTAAATTTTATCACATGAACATCACATCATTCCCATTTATATCAACAGAATGAAGATATGCAACAACTGTAACACCCCATGTCGAAGAGCATTTTCAATAGAATCCTACAACTCCTCCTAAACCAAGTAGTTAGGGCTTAGTCCAAAAAATTCTACAACAATACTCTAAACATCTCCAATTATTTTAGTTCCTCATGAATTCCTTTCATTTGTAGTTAGAAAAAAAGCGAAGAGTTGGCTCCCCGAATCCTACTCCAAAAGAAGCAACATTGTTGTTGCCTCAAGTGCTGATGTGGCATCCGTTTGAAGGGAAAGTGTTGTAAGAGAAGACAAAATTGACTATAAAATTTAATATGTTGCTGGAAAAACAAGCTTTTTGGAGATAATAGATTCTCTTGGAGACGTGCTCCTTTTTGCACCTCAGATGCTAGAAATCACAGGTAGCATAAAATTCACGCGGAAAACACACACAAACACAAAGCATAGCGGTAACATGGCAGGAGGATCTAGCGCAAAAATAAACGTAGACAAATTGCAGAACCATGATGACACTTTAAAAAAGTTCACCAAAAATTTTGTGGCTTGTTTTTCGCATTGCGAGAGAGTGTATTCTGACTTCCTCGGCGCTCGGCAGGTGCATGCATTCGTGCTCTTCAATTGAGGGAAGACAAAAAAAAATGCACCACAGTAATATTGAATTAGACTTTTGAAGACCGGGTAAAAGGAGAAAAAAAAAGAAGCAGCCTTCAGCAAACTAACCAATATATTTGGGCCTGCGCATTTCTCATGTGCGAGAATGTCTTTCTCCGCACTCGGCAGACGCATTGCGGGCATATGCAATATAGAATGGGAATGGTCACGTGAGCTGAATTTCTGATCCAGTTCTTGGACTTAAGGAAAAGAACAAGATATTTCACTGCTCCCTAACCTGCTATGTTGAATTACCTCCAATCCCAGGCAAGGCATCCATTCATCAACTTCTTAATCCAGTTTTTTATATGCCATATGATAGACATCAGAAGTCTCAATCATTTTTACGTCGCGTGCCTAATACCGCTCCACACTAGTCTATCAGGAAACATTGACCATGAATACTCATTTCTAGACTGCATGATTATCATAAATTTTTAAAGAAAAACATGATGTATATACCAACAGATTGCACCATGAGGTTATGCGGACATGTCACATGTGCAGCTGCCGTCATTCTATCCTCACTGCTCAGAGTCCGTAATCCTTCGACAAACTTCAGTTCTCAAAGTGATTAGAATCACTGCTACGGCAATGAAGATTTCGCTGCCAGACATGAGCGGGGACGGACATAATCACCCGTCATAAATTTTTGCTTGATAAACTTTTCACTTACCCTGCTTAGTCCTTTCTCTTCTTGCTTGAAATTCAAAAAAACTGTGCCGTAATTAGTTCTGACTTACACGCTAGATTATTTGCCGATGTGGCTTCTGCTTCCAGCTCCCCACAAGAAACCATATATCAGAAGAAGAAAAACAAACACCGAAAAGCAACTGATCATCGCATCTTCTGTACGATGGATGACTCGAGGATAAACTCAGCATGCTGTCACTTCCCACAGCAGCAGCAGCCGCACGCTTCGTCCCACGCACAACCAGCGGCGCAAGTGTGTGAAACTGCTGAAAAATTGACCCATTTTTACAGTTTGTTTTGGGCAATTTGGTCTGACTCTAGATCATCTCGTCACCTACCGGTCAAGTTGGCAGTTTACAAATCGGAGCTCAAAGGTCGCCGTTGTACCACCATGTTGTTTCGTCCTCGCGGCTGACGCTGACCTGCGGCTTAAACCCAATCTCGTCGCGCAGCCGCAAGAACAATGAGTGACGGGAACCTGAGATATTTTTAAGTAGCCGTCAGTAATGCTTGTATCACGATTACGCCTTAAAAAAAAGTGAACTCATCCTATATACTCCCTCTGTTTCTAAAATTTTGTTGTTTCCGACAAGCATAATAAACTAAAAAAGAACTGCCGAACTGTGTCTGAACTACAATAATTACAGGAAGGAGGGAGTACACCGCTAAAAGATTGCAAAACAGGAATGGTTAGTCATGTTCCAGCACAAATGCCTTGTTATTTCGGAAAATAGACAGAACTGTTCGGTGAAAACAAGGTTGTGAGAAGAAAGAGATATGGTCCTTTCTTACGTTACATCCATGGCCATTTTTAAAAAGAAATTCTCACATTTCTGTCCGTATCAAAATGCTTACCGGGCCGTCCGGTTAAGCAGCAACAATCTAGTCCACGGAAGCATGATTTATGCGTTGGCATCATCCAGGTCGATTTTTGACACATGTTATCCTTGGCCACCACCGTTCCAAAACGTGCGAAATTATGTAGCAATAATATCAACGTAATCGCTTGGTTTCAGTCGAGTCAGAAGACAAGACAACAGATCAAGTTGCTAAAATAAAATTCAAGAGGTACGGACTAATTACGTGTTACTGACTTTGAGAAGATGGTGTAAGATCAGCAAGGCGTATGGTGGGACTTCACAGTTTTTTTTTCTTCTAATCTCAGTCTAGGTGTGCACGTCAGCGAGCGAGGGTAGAAAAATACATAATGTCAGTCAAGCAAGGCATCGAGTTGGTCGGTTGACGCCGAGACATATGAGAAGCAGACCGAGAGGCTAAAACCGCCGATACTGATCCAATACCGGCCGGATTGATTTGGAACAGGCCGGCAGATTTAATAAGTACTTAAGTTTGTTCAGTTATCCTCATCTCTAGGAAAATGATCATTGGATATGGAGGTATCAATCATGATGATTCAGATCGATTTTATGTGTTCCGTAGTAGGATTTAGTCGGCTCTCTGAATCCCTCAAAAAAAAAAAAAAAAAACGAAAAAGTCAGGTGTCTGGAAAACAAATGGGAGAAGAGGGCGAGAGCCTGAGTCAACTTATCATCAGCGATTGCAAGGCTACATACAATGCATACACGAATATATTTTTTTTTGACGTAAACTATATACCTATGTATAAAAGAATCTCCTAACACTGAATGTTTATGACTGCCTGTTTCAGGGGCTCGGCATGGGCATTTTTTTGATCTGATTCTCTTGTAGGTTTCGTTTCGATTTGATTCTTTCTAAATGTATGGTACGCGTATGCTGTAAATATGCGGTGCTTGCTGCTCCCAAGTCCCAAGCATATACTGTAGTACTATCCTCGTGTGCGGACGAATATTCAAAGGTGACGAATCGATGATGCGTACTTTACCTTAATATGCGACGCGACGGATGCATGATGCAAGTACTCCGTACCTTATCTTGTGCTGCTAGCCAAGCACAAAGTCCCAAGTACTCACTTCCCCACGTAAAATCGTTTTCAGTCATCAAGTAAGTCATCAAGGCGATAAAACACAGACGATGCGTGCGTCTTGCAGCTTTCTTCAATGGCTTGTTAGTAGCTCCAACAAGTCGTGAAAAAAGAAAAAAACTGCGGGCCCATCTTCTCTATTTAATTCACACGTCCAGTTTTCATGCTCGCGGGCGAAAGAGATCGATCGATGGATCGGAACCTAAAGACTCCTAGAGAGATATTTTCCGGGCCTTTTTCGATCTGGTACTACGACAGGGACGCGTCGTGAAGATCTTTGTAGGCCGGCGCCGGTCACTCGCGAGGACGGACGGCGCCGCGCTGCGCTGCCACTGTGGGAAGACCTCGTCACGCTCACGCGCGTAAAAAGATTGACGAGGATTCGTGGAGGACTCGGCTACCGGCGCGGCATCATCTGGACACGGAAAGGGCGTTGATACAGTTCCAGATCCGTGGAGGAGTGCAGAAGATAAAAATTTGGTTCGAGTTGACTGACGGAGGGAGGGGTGTTGAGGTGTCTGTGATGGCAAACTGATGTGAGAACACACTCGACAGCGATTTTCCGTCTTGGAACACCCGGCCGTCGTGTGCGTGTGCGCTCGACAGCGACGAGGCCGAGCCAAATCGTCACCTGAACGCTTGGCAGCCGCGGCCGCCTCGCCTCCCTCGCTTTGGACGGTGGAACGCGCGGCGCTCCAGGCCCGGATCGCAAATCGTTAATTAATAATAACAAATCGTCGGCTGGCTCCACGTGCGGCCCTTCCGTTCGACGCCACCCACGATACGAGAAAATGAGATACCGGTGCCAAAAAGGCAAACCGCGTCAGGATCCCCACGCGCTCCGTGAACGTGGCACGCGAGGGCGAAAACCTTTCCCGTTTCACTACGCCCTTGCGACCCAACACGTGGGTGGCCTCCCCGCCTGAAACCCGGTCGGCCACGTATACGAACCCTGGCAGCGACGGCCAAACCGACGCCGCACGTATGTTTCAAACCCAGGCCAGATCGAGTTTCAGGACGTCGCTGCTGAGATGCGCGCCGGACGGTGGCCGACGGCGGAGATGCGTCTTCTGGTTGGTGGGCGGGGTCCGTCCGTCCTCGGTCGGTCGTGCGCCGGGTGGTTGCGCTCGCTCTCGCTCGCCGTCCAGATCGAGCAGGAGACTAGTACAGCAGCAGCAGGCGCTTCCATTCCACGCTTCCGCCGAGAGGTGGCGCGGAGGCTGCGTGCGTTCTCTTCTGCGTCTCCGGAGAGGCGTTCAAAACTTGCCGCAACGCTCGGTCATTGGCTGCCGGTTTTTTCAATGGCCTTGGCCTGGATGGTGGATAGGGTGTCCAGCTGACTGACGATGATCTAGTACGTACGTGTGCCCATCCTTGTCACCTGCTCAGCTTACGTGTGTGCTTTGGTCGGCGGCGGGTCCGGCCTCTCGGCAAAGTAAAATCAACCAAAAGGGCTACTACTACTACTACTCTCTTTTGTTTTTGTTATTATTAATTAATTAACGTGGCTGCCACAGAGAGATGCCTCATGGTATGCTTTCCCAAAAGCAAACCGGCTCATGATGCTACTAGTTAAACATCTTGCTGTGTGTATACCATAAACAAACTTATTGTTACACTCATCATTGGCTTCATGTTTGGTTTCTCTTACAATTTTAGAGGCTCAGTTTTGGACAACGACGACGACTCAAGGTGGGTGCGTACGTAGAGCACAACAGTAGTGGAGGGCAAAACTGCGCCAGAAATATCTGGTGCACGGTGATGACGGGAGAGTGAGCTTCGACAGCGGTTCCTTGCGGTTTCGTTTCCGCAGTTTTTATTTCTAGATTGTTCCACTCTAGGATTGTTTTCTCATCATCGAGTCTAGTCTACACGCACACCGTGACGAATTCGTCATGCGGCCGGATAACCACTGCTCCTCTGATCGTCATAGTAACCCGGACAGGAAAATTAGTCCAGCTGACCAGCTGGTTATATTATGTACGGCGTGTTAATTTTTTAATTATTATTGATGCTTGCCTGTTATTGTTACCTCTTCTCGCAAGGAAAAAGCAAGGTACACGTGAAAGAGAAGCCTAGAATTTGAGGCAGCGAACCAGCTAGAGTAAAAAACGTCGTCCACACACCTGGAGCATGTCAGACCCAAGTAACTAGTCATTCTCAATTCAACTACGACATATCAAGATGAGTTGTCCAGCGATGTGGTCGTAATGTTCCTTTCATCACCCGGCCAAGAAAACCCCTTGTGGCTTCTGTTCCTTTTCCTGCCATTTTCCAGGGGACGAACCTTCATGACCAAAAAATATTGCCCAATCGTCTGCGCCAGCGCCGAGAAGAAAGGAAGCAATGATTAGAATAATCGAGTCCCGTGGCACACTCTGTATTCGCAAAAACGTGTCAAGCAGAGCCGGTGCTTAATCGTGCAGAGATCTTGGGGAATCATTTCTGAGTTTATTAGCTCGTTGACAGGCATGATAGTCGCAACAGCACAACGCACAGGGGTCGACCTTGCTTAACTGTTACTACTACAACGTTCGCCCCATGCCCTCATCATTTGGCTGTCTCTGGAGCAGCGGACAATATATTCCCTTCCTGGATTCTATACCTGAGCGGAGATCTTGTGTGTAGGGTGGTTTAGATGCTGGAATGGTGTAATGTCCCTCGTGGCTAATAACCTGGATCAGAAGGAACATGTTTCTTTTTTAGATTTAAGGAGAAGGAACATGTTTCTGTTTCAGTTGAAAAAAAATTAGGGACATTTGTGGACCTCTTTACCTCGGACAAGGACCCGAAGATGCTGAAAACAGTAAAAGCACGACGTTTCTGTGCAGCACAAGTGAAATAGAGCACGTGAGCAGCGACAAGATTTCGACCCACCAGTAACTCCTCTGTTGCAGCCCACGGAGATAACTCGACCCAGCTAAAAAGATACGCACGAATCGCACTCCACTGCCTGTGCAAGTTGCAAAGTTGGTAGTCCTAGGATGGAGGGATTAGGCAGCGAGGCGGAACCTAATCCGCCAAATACTGAGCATTCCATAACAACGTAGGACTTTGGACCACCCGATCATCTGCTGATGGACGCTACTTGCAAGCTGTTGTGATGTTAACAGTTGCCCCGGGCCATGCCTCCTCCCCGGCCGGGTAAACAACGGCGCCCAGCTCTTTTGATATAATCCCCCAAATTGCTAGGTCATCCCCACCTAATTTACTTTACCCACCACGCAACTTGCAAAGCATCATATGCGATTCATTGGTGATAACGGTAAAGCCGCAAAAAAACTACTACTGCCAAAACGGCAGAGAAATCCCACGGCTAAAGACTGGAACCACTGGTTTTGCCCGTATTCTAATACTGTCGCTAAAACTAATCGTAGCCTCGTAGGTGTGACACAGCGGTCACCGGGGAGAGCTGTTGGGAGCTGTGAGGTCGTGCGCCCCCAGCTACCACCGCTGACACGCCGTGCGGGCTTCTTGTCCACCCCTGTTTGCGGCCATCACATCACGTCCGCGGTTTTGTTTGCCGCGCGCGCCAGGTCAAGGGCGCGACACAGCAGAGGCAGAGCACACACCCCATCATCATCCGTGCGGCACCGCAGCCACGGGTTGGTTTGGCGCCTATGATCCTGCCCGCCCGCGCTTATATAAAGGCCCAGCCACCTGCGGCTTTTCCCCAACCATACCTGTCTTCTCCTCTCCACTCCTCTGCTTTCCCCTCCTCTGCCTCTGCAGTTCTGCACACCCGCATTCCTCTCCTCTAGACGATCAGTCTCACAGCTGTTCCTCGATTATTGACATGGCTAACCGGTCTTGGATGTCTGTCATGTGCTGCGTCGGAGGCGGCGGCGCGGTCGAGGACGAGGACTCCGCGCCGCGCCGGCGGAGGATCTCGCGGAGGGGCAAGGACAGCCCGCGGTCCTCGTCGCGGATGTCGTTCAGCAGCCTGAGCTCGTCGGAGACGCTCACACCCGAGGACCTGTCTCTCACGCTGTCCGGCTCCAACCTGCACGCCTTCACCTACGCCCAGCTCAAGGCCGCGACGGCCAGCTTCTCCCGCGCCAATTACCTCGGCTGCGGCGGGTTCGGCCCCGTCTACAAGGGCGCCGTCGACGACAACCTCCGGCCGGGGCTGCGCGCGCAGACGGTCGCCATCAAGTACCTCGACCTGGAAGGCGGCACGCAGGGGCACAAGGAGTGGCTGGTGAGCGCCGGAAACAGAGTGTTCTTGGCAATGCACATGTTCGATCGATCGGACTCTCAGATGCTTCGATCGAGTTGCATTTAACGCGAGATTGATTTGACGAAACACTAACTGACTGGTTAATTGGGATTTTTGCATAGGCCGAGGTGTTCTTCCTTGGGCAATTGAGGCACAAGAACCTGGTGAAACTGATCGGCTACTGTTACGAGGCCGACCACCGGATGCTGGTGTACGAGTTCATGAGCTACGGGAGCTTGGAGAACCACCTGTTCAAAAGTGAGCTCTTTTTCTGCTTCACGCTGCTAATTTTGGTCGCTTCGGGGAGTTGAGTTTTTAACCCCAACAAGCTACCAAGTTTTCCCATTAATTTAATTAGACAACAACTCTGAGCACATAACACGTGTAGACTTTGTCCCCGACCTTCAGTTATGTTTGTGTAAAAAAGTCGTAAGACTAGGTGAGCTGTTTGTGTGCCTTCCAAAGGGACAATTACTTTTTTTTTATTAGATATATGCTCCATCCATCCATTGCCGGGTCACATTTCATTAAAGAAAATATCCCATCGGAATTATTCGTGTTTATTTAGTGATTATTAATGTCGAGGAGGAAACTAACCTGAAGCATCCAACGATCCAATCTCTTCAGGTGTCAATGGCGCTCTCCCATGGATGACAAGGATGAAGATCGCCGTTGGCGCGGCCAAGGGCCTTGCCTTCCTCCACAATGCCGACCCGCCGGTGATCTACCGCGACTTCAAGGCCTCCAACATCCTTCTCGACTCGGTAAGCTCCCGATTCCGAGCAGAGTTCAGACTTCAGTTCAAGCAACTGGTTGGTGTACGCACTTTCCGTTCCAGCACTAGCCACTCGCCACAAAAGAAAAGAAAAGAAAAGAAAAGATGCGGTTTTAAAATGTGAAGCACTATGTCCACCTAGGAACAGTAGTTACCAACAAACGGGATTGGATAAACACACGTCACTTATGGTGACCGTAAAATATTGGTAGTGCCCAACAGACGGGAAAGGGACAGCTTTGGGGCCAAGTTCCGGTCTAGCATGATCAATTCTTTACCCAAAAAATGTTTTTTCTAATTTAACACTTAAACCTTTTAACCGTTTGAATCATCCTAAGTGACCATGAACAATATCCAGTTCCGCCACACGTCTCTAAATCACCTTTGGAGCTCGGAAGATTCTTGGATACACGCCAAAGTTGAGAATCCCCAGCAGCTATCCTACACTCACATCATCCACCTAACCAAAATATCTTATCCATCACTGTCAGCCTAGCAAAAAGTATGAAACATACTATCAATGCGTGAACAGTTATACATCAATGTATCTGTATCTCACTGTGATATATCCACTCGGTGTCTAATATTTCACCTAACCAAATCTATACTGATGTAATGCAGGACTGCAACACCAAGCTGTCCGACTTCGGGCTTGCCAAGGACGGGCCTCAAGGTGACGAGACCCACGTGACGACACGTGTCATGGGGACCCATGGATATGCGGCGCCCGAATACATCATGACCGGACATCTCACTGCTAAGAGCGATGTGTACAGCTTTGGCGTCGTGCTACTGGAGCTCCTTGCAGGCCGGCAGTCGGTGGACCGTGCTCGGCGGCCTAGGGAGCAAAATCTAGTAGACTGGGCCAGGCCATACCTGAAGCGGCCCGATAGACTATACCGGGTCATGGACCCAGCTTTGGAGTGTCAGTACTCGTGCAAGGGCGCCGAGGTGGCGGCCATTGTGGCATACAAGTGTTTGAGCCAGAACCCAAAATCGAGGCCCACAATGAAGGAAGTGGTGAAGGCCCTGGAACCAGTGCTCGACATGGATGACTTCTTCCCCGTCGGCCCATTTGTCTTCACTATCAGTGTGGAGGAGGACAAGATAGTAGACATGAAAGTTGAGGTTGAAGAGAAGCACCGGCCCCATCACCAAAGCCACCAAGAGAGGCACCGGGAGAAATATCCAAACTCTTCCATCCATGCTGGCATTGTGCTCCACAGCCAGGATGGGGTGGTCGCTGGTTACAGTGCTGCACTGCGGCGGCACCGGAGGACATCGAGCTACCACCAGGAAAGGGGAGCATAAGACAAGTACAGGGAAGCAAGTAGGAGAAAAAGGGTATGTTTGTACATATTCTAGAGATGTGGCACAATGTCACATTGGTTTGGTTTAGAGCTGAGATTGCGATTCTTCTTTTTTCTTCTTGATAGAGATAGTTGAAGTTAGTTGTTAGGTAATACAGGTATGCAAATAGTGTGATGAAAAGTCCAGTTCGGACTTGCAAGGTTTGTTGCACAAAGATGTTGTACAAAGGAAATGGTTCGGTAAATGGCTATCAAATTCTCTTTGAAGTTTGTTCATCATAGTTTTTGGTCCAATATTTTTGAAACCTCCTAATAAATGTTTATAGGTAAAATGGCAAAATGAAACAATGAAAAATATATTAAATGAACTGACCTGACAGTATCACATGAAGATGTTGATGGTGAGTTGATGATAACATGCTGGACTGAACACATGTTGCTTCAGTAAAATAGGAATGCTGAAGTTGAAAGCATAACTCACGTGACGAAACAAAGGTTCCCGGAAAGGGACAGGCTTTACATCAGCAACTTTGTGGATTATGTATACCTCTCATCTACAAACCAGTTGACACAAGTTTCAGAGGCTAGCTGAACATAGAGGAATAATCTGATAGCAGTAATATAACATCTCTGGTAAGAATTCAAGATACAAAGTACCAAAATGACCAATCCCGTCATCAGATTGAGTTTTATCAGGGTACCTCTTCAATAATTAAGTTCTGCCAAGAAAGTATTGTTCAGTTATTTTAATTTTGAACGATCATACTAAAAAATATAGTAATCGAGAAAAGTATTAAGTTGGCAAAGGTTTATGCCAATCTAAATAAAGAATAGTGGGAGAAAAGCACTAAATTCAAGCATTTTTTTAATTATAGGACGGCAAAGCCTTCCCCATTTATTAAAACGAAACTTTTAGAAAACAGTTTATATGTCTATTAAGATCTAACAATATATAGCTAAAGAAACATGTAGCTAACTTCAGCCTGTTGAAAGCTACCCTCTCCAATTATTTTTTATTGACTGTCAGAAAAGGTAATTAGTTCAAAGTTGAACTAGTAACCCTATCCTAACGTCAAGAATAAACATCCGGAAGGAGTATAACATAACAGGTTTCAGGTCAAATGGCCAATAAGCTACAGAGGCATCTGACAAAAGACGGGGAAAAAGAACATGCATAAATGATAGTTCTTCTTCATTGTAGCACGCTTTAGCATTCTCCAGCAGATTAGATTCATCTCATCATCTGTATAGAGCTTGAGATAAAATTCAAGCATTCTTAATGATGTATAATGATATCAACCAGCAAGTTCAGATCTAAATATGCACCTTATTCAGAACAAGAACCAACAAGTAAATAAAAATGATCACACTAGAAGACTTCATCCTCGTGAGCCTACTTGTGTTAGCAATCAGTATGGAGACCAAAGTAATAGATATGCAGGTAAAGATTGAGAAGCACTATCCCCTCGCCAGAGCCATCACAATAGGAACCAGCAGAACTCATGATTCAAACATGCACTGTATTGGTGATGATAGGAGCGAAAAACTTAATTCAAGCAGTTTCAATTATGTAAGCAAAAAACTGTGCAATGAGAACTACAATTTGGATTGAGAGCTTTGCGGCTCAAAGATGTATATAAGCAAATAGTCTGCTTAAATGGCTGCTCAATTCTTCTTGTAATCTGCTTGTTTGGTCTTTGGCCAAATATTTGGAGGGCTGTAAAACTGTAATAGAACTTAAAAAAATAAGCAAGAAAATAATGTAACTGCATTATCACAAGATGTTGATAGCATCAGTTTAATAATAGCAACCTGACATGTTGCATCAGTAAACAGAAGCACTAGGCCACAGGGGCTATCACCTGGCAAAACGAGGACTGTCCCTAACAGATCCATTTGGGTAGTATAAGCTTCAGTAATCAGCTGCAAAACCTTGTTGACAGAAGGAAGTAGGAAGGTAGCAGAACATGAATACAGGACATAACAAAAATATCAACGAATAGATTTCATGCATTCAGATTAAGAGATATGCTCCGCATGACTGCAAGCTACTTACAAGGTGCCTCCATGTCCTGTTCCACTACAGGAGTAAGAGTTTCAAGGTTTGCTATCGACGAGTTCACAAGGTGAACCTTCCACTGCAATAGCTATGCCAATAAAATATTCTGCCGGTTTTCTTTTTCTCTTCTCTTTTTCTCCTTTTCATTTCCGTCTTCCTTATTTGTTTGTCTTTTTTATTGGGCCCTGTGGGTTTCATCTCTAGCCTACCCCAACTTGCTTGGGACTAAAAGGCAAATTATATTAGCAAAAACTATAATTCAGATTTACCTATGGCTTGAAACAAGCTTCCGCCAAAGATAAATGAGTGACATTCTTATCGTAAAAATGTAATCCACATGTTGTCCTTCAACAGACATTAATCATATACAAAGAGTATTATCAGAATTTCTGTACTAATCTGAACCTTGTAGGAAAGTTGGTAAGAAAAGGTATGAAACTTCAGACATAGTCACTGAGTGTAATACTTAACAGGCACAAACTGCATCACAAAATAGCTGGATCGACGTGGAAAACTTGCACCATTGTCATTCTAGAAATAAAAATGCTTATAGCTTTGGGGAACTACTTTAAAAGCCATTAAAAATGCTTATAGCTTTGTGGAACTATTTTAAAAGACATCAAAGCTTTAACTTGCAATTCAAAAAACACCGGAGTCTCAATAAACGAAAGCAGCAGCCCGTCATATTACTTTCACCAAATCCTTTCCAATCTCTGGCTCTTCTAATTCACTGAACACCGTCTAATTCCAACTGACATGGCAATGAATTGATGTTTTATATTAAGAAATAGCACAACATCTAAATGAACTTAAATCATAGTTCTCTTGAACCAAGTCGATTATTCTAGCTCTAGTTTGCCATTTGGTTCTGAAAACATATAGCCCAACATGAGGTCCCAACATTTTTGAATTGACTAATAGTATGAAAGAACAAGTGATTTTAGGTCTAAAAATGTGGGTGCACCACCTTGCATATGCTGGATGTACAGGCAGTAAAAGCGGAAGAAAACTTTGATTTACAATAACTGAGAGTAAAATTTCCTTAGCATCCTATTCCAGTAAGGGATTTCAGGGAATGTAAAACCAAAGTTAATTGGAATCTTATATTCTTTTTATTTGAACCAGAGTACCTGCTACTTCTGGGCTAACAGGTACACCACATGTAAAAAAAGTCTTCAGCAAAGCAGATGATGTGATTTTTCGAACAAAAGGTATAATCAGAAAAAGGAGAATGAACTTAGATTTCGAGAAAACCTTGATAGATCGATAATATTAATGTACAGACTAAGTTTTCAACATCCTGGACAAACAAATAGACTTTCCTTTTAAATGATAACCGGAAGGTTTATAACTCTTGCTTTTTTGTTTAAAGTGACTCTTTGCTACTCAACTTTCCGTAACATGCTACACATCAAATGCAGTACCCCTTTTATGTGAATTAGATAACATGTTTTGTACTGCTCAGCCCTGATTGCAAATGTGCAACCGTTAATAATCTGGCCGCAATTAGAAAGCACAAGATATGTCCCAATGTTATACATTAACCATTTCAGTCATGTTTTTGAAAGATGCAGTCATTTATGACATTGTCAGTATGCCTTAGCAGTCAGTAAAATATGAAAAATGATCCATGAATGGGGAACCAGACAGATTATTTACTGTGTCAGTCTCAGGGATTTTTTTAAACTTAATGAGATTGTGCAAATGAAAGCAAGATTACCACCAAGCAGTGCCTCTTTTATGAGTATTTCCCAAAACAATTTGTGAGTCAAGCATGGATCCCCGGATCTAATAGCAATATAGCATAAGGAAGCAAAACAAAAATCCAGGATCCATATAATGAACATGCTAAATGGAGCTTTTTTTTGCAATTTCCCTTGACAAACTGTATACAATATAACCTATATTTGACAATTGACATACACTCTTGTTGCAGCCTCTATACAATTTAAACAACAGTGTCTAACACGAGTACCTAATCACAACAATGAGTAGACACAATCACACAGCGTAAATCACAACAAAAGTACACGGAATCTAACACGAGTAATCAATATCCACTCTATTCAGCTACGAGATGGTGCATACCCATATGCAGATCCACTTGCGGCAATGAGGCATGACGCAACCCCGATCCCAACGGAAGCGATGGCAACGCCAAATGCTCCAACCCCTTCCGGCGGCATCGCAACGGCGGCTGCGGCGGGCGCCGAGCGGAGCAGGAAGAAGGAGCGGAAGAGGTCGACGAGAGCGCAGAACAAAGCGAAGATGACGAAAACAGCCACACCGGCAGGCCAGGTCAGCCGGAGATCGGCGGCGGCCGCGACGAACGGCTCGATGAAAAACGACGCGGACATCAACGCCGCGAGGATGAGGAATGTGGGGCGCGCAAAGTTGGCAGAACCTACTGCAGCGGCAGCGGTGGCTGGAGTGATAGCCGGCGATGGCGGCGGCGAGGATGCTGCGATTGGGAGAGGGGTGGTGACGGCGCCGCATTGCTTGCGCATGTCCTCCAATTCCATGACAAATTGGGCAGTCTAGGATTTGACGACGAACTGCAAATTCAGGATGATGGGGTTGTGCGGGCTTCTAGCTAGGCGAAAACCTCGCGATTTGAAGGGGATCAATTCTAGTGTTCTGTGTTCATCGATAAAGCCGGAGTAGGTTTTTAGTCGAACTGTCGAAGGGTTTGACCCTGTGCACACCACCAGTCCCAAGACTAGCATGGGCATACCGGAAGCTAACAGATTCCCTTTTTCCTTTTTTTTTCATGCCTTTTTTATCCTTCTTTGATTAAAAATGTTAATTTTCCGCAAATGGTTGTGGTTCCTATTGCCAAGGCGCTCACAGCGCAACTGTAAAGGTGTTGGCTGAGAGGGTACCCATTCGGGTAGGATCTCGGGTGCCACACCATTTATCTGTTGAATTTACGTTCATATTTCAATACGGCGGCGTGATGATCTCTTGAACTGTTGGTATATGTATGTGTCATGTTGGCTGCTCTATATGTATGTGTCGATGATGTCCCGTAATGGCTGGTTTTGATGGGTCCCATCTTAATATAATATTAGAAGGATGTCGGACTCCTAATCAAATTTTTTTAACTTGCTTATCTACTTTTTTCAGATATAAAACATAATCTTACGTAATATATGTTCCTTTTATTTGACTGTAACTAGTAGGGCACATGTTCATTTGAATTTCCCCATAATTTGAAACTAGAAGTAAATCACCTGCAGCAGCCACATACTCTGGTTCGACACTGCATTATAATTTGGTTGATCGCCGCGTGCTGAAAAGTGAAAACCAAAAAAAAGGGAAAAGTGTTACGGAGTAGCATTGTTGCACTTGAAATCCTCGAAATTCGACTAAAAACGTCTACCAGGTCTTGATTAACGCGTGTCGGTCTTTTTCAGCTGAGACGGGTAGGGCCCATGGGTGGTGTCGTCATGCTCCGGCTGCCAAGCCTGGGGCCTGGGCAATGCATCACAGTCGTAGTCGCTTGTGCCATGTTTACGAATGCAATCAACGAGTCAGGCGATATATGGACGAGGACGAAAGCGAGCAGGTCAACGGTGCAACAAATCGATATGGAATTCATGAAGAACTGTCGTGTCTTCGCCCTCGAGCAGATTGGGGTCGGGACGGACTCACTCAAATCCTGCACACAGATACACGGCCTCCATTCCTGCTACAAGGTTCCTGACTGGCGAGCCCAGAAAGCTTTGCTTCTCCCGGGATGACTAGTACTCCCTTCATACTCGGTTTAGAGGGCGTCCTATAAAAACCAGCATTTTCATAAAGGTGGGCGTTCTCATATCTCGATAGAAGTGCAGCAAAAAAACAAGGCTATGGGAGTCGAACTCCCAATCTTAAGTCTTGGTGGAAGCGCAGTAACCAATCAGGTGGAGCAACTTTAGTGAATAAAATAGATCTAGGACTGTATTTATTAAGGGCATACCTCTTGATTAATTGCTCCTTGGTATTGTAAATCATGTCCTAAACGCCCTCTAAATTGAGTATGGAGGGAGTATTATTTAGTGTGGCTCACATGACAGAGAGAGGCTGGGCCCTTGCAATGGTGGTGAGTGGCGTCTTAGCGTCTGTTCGTTTCCATACTTCTAATTTTTAGATTTATCCTATTAAATATTGTGATACTAATTAGCAGTATTAAATATAAATTACTGACAAAACCTAATTTATAACCCTCCATCTGAATGACGAGACGAATCTATTGAAACTAATTAGATCATGATTAGATAATGTGATGCTACAGTAAACATCTTTTAATGATGACTTAATTAAGTTTAATGAATTTGTCATGCTGATGCGTATTCAACTCTGTAATTAGTTTTATATTTAATATATATTTAATAATTATATGTAACGTTTTAATAATTGATATGACCCCACTAAAATTTAGACCCCAAGAAACGAACACATTCTTACACGGCAGTGGAACAATTTTCTTTAGCGCCGGCGCCTTGTCAACAGGGGATGCATATTCGTATGTTTCGAATTCAGCTTATTGAGTGATTTATGTTATTATAAATAATAAGCTACTAGTAAAGTATTCGTGCGTTGCTATAGATTAAAAAAAATAAAATACTCTTTATAATTTAAATATAAATTATTTATACAATATAATTGTTGATATTTTTTACATAAAAATCATATTTATATTATTGTTGGTACTTCTTAGTGTACTATTTTATATGTCATAAATAACAAATTTTCTATCATTTTCTATCATATTATTATTATTATAAATATTCTTTTATCTCTAATATTAATGATTTCTACATATAGTGTTGTTTGAGTATTATGTTACAAAATTAAGTGAAATAACATTAAAAACAATGCTCAAATATGAAAAGTACCAATATAAAATTCAATTTATCATGTAAAGAGAAATTCTCATAATCTCATAACGCCTACAAAATATTACTGGATTTCTATAAAGTCCAATATGCAAGATCAAGGTCGTGACCCAATGTGTAAAGATTTTTAAAAGCTTTATACGATAAAAAAAAATCAATTCACGTAGAATAGAAAATAACACTGTATTGTGACGCGATTTTAGACTTGAAAACAGCCTCTAATGAGAAAAGTTAAAATACAAAAGTTGTAGATCTCGTCAATATCTTTTTGGAATATATGTGGATCATATTATTTGGGCTCCGGAGGTAGGAGATATGGATCCCGCACAGAGACTTGCGCAGAGCAATCCGAATCAGAATAAATATTTTTGTATCGTAAATTTAAAAATAAAAACTATGGAATCTTGACTTACATTGAATGTAAAAGTTGTAGAAATTTTTAAGTGCTACGAGATAGAGTCTGAGTTTGTCTCATTTGATCTCCGGATGAGAGATTTATGATTTTTTGAATTAGATGCTTGATATGAAAGGTACGAAACTGATTTGGATTCAATTTCTAATTTTGTGGGCGTATGACAGATTTTTGATGGCGTGAATCTTGACTTACATTGAATATAAAAGTTGTAGAACTTTTGAAGAGTTACGAGATAGAGTTCGAGTTTGCCTCATTTGATCTCCGAATGAGGAACTTATGATTTTTTGAATTCAATGCTTGATATGGAAGGTACAAAATCAATTTGGATTTAATTTCTAACCTTGTGGATGTATGGCAGATTTTTTATGATATGAATGACCTCACCTAAATTAATAGATTGTAGAGATACTAAATAAGTTGAAGGTATAAATATTTATTGTAATATTATTAATCAACTAAAATCTCTTTTGTACTATAATCAATAAGCAAGAAAATCTTGTTTTCCAGCTTATGGATTACCTCTCTCAAAATAAGCTGCACAGTAAGCTATTTTGTTAAATAGATTGACTCCTTATACTACCATAAGTTAGATAAGTTGGATAAACAGTTTTGACAAATATAAAGTATAAATAATTTTTAACATAAGTAAAAGTCCTACCAAACACATCCCAAAACAGTATAAGAGCTAATTAAATTTACCGTTAGAAAGCAATCACGCTGGAAACAGAACACAACATCCTCCGAAGTACAGGATCACAAGCGCTACTACTGCCAGAACAGAACGAGCAAAAAATGCACCCGTTCCCAACTCGACAACGAGAGAGTAGCAAATGAAAGCAATCACTTAATCACAATCGCGCAACAAGTACTCCTCGTCCTCATACAAAATTGCGTATGTCTCACAACTTAGTGCCCTGAAATGTCTTTGGGGATCCACTGAACTGAACCCATACGACCAAAATTCACATGATGGGCGCTGCAAACGGCCTTCCTTTTATTGACGACTGCTCGACTCATTCTTCAATGGCCAAAAGTACTTGGGTAGAAAGAATCCTACACCGGAAAAAACCTTTAGAATCCAAGACCATATTATTTTCTTTCTTTTGACATACGGTGTTGCAGACTCTATGCTTGACAATGACATTCACTTCATTACTCTAGACCTCACACAAGAGCTGTATTAAGTATCAACACACTAAGATCGCAAAACAGAGTAGAAAAAAACAATAACACGAAAATCAACACACACGCGCTATTTGGATTTCAAGCACGAGCTGGGGAGTACACATAATAAACAGACCCAATGGCCCCGATAAGGTAGGCGGCAACAGCGATGCCAACACATATGATGCTTGCGGTGATCGCCCCGACACCCTGCCCCTGTGCCGCGGCGGCGCCGGAGGACGGTGCGCTGAGGAGGAAGACGGAGCGCAAGAGATGGATCGAAACGTTGAACAGACCGGTGAACAACAGTAGAAAGACAATGATCATGGCCTTGGGCCGACAGTGCTCTGCGGCCGCCGCGAAAGCTTCGACGAACCACGACGCCGATACCAGCGCGGCGAGGACGAGGAGAGCGAGACGTGTGGCGTGGGGAGAGCGTACCGCGGAGGCGGCTTGAGCGGGAGGGCGGAGCAGCTTCACGCGGTCGTGTTCGGCCGCCCGGCGCGCGACGCGGAAATCGATGGAGAGGATTGCCCAGCTGAACAGTGTCGTGACGGCGAGGACGACGCAGGCGACCACGCCGGAGTGGACGCCGAGATCCGCGGCGGCTTCAACGAGCGGCTCTGCGAACAGACCCGTGCCCATGGCGAAGCAGAGTACTGCTGCGGCGGACGCGGTTGGGCAACGCACCACCGTCCCGGGTTCGCCGTCGGCTGGCCGGCGTGCGGCAAGAGAATTGACGGTGAGGATCGCCAAGTTGAACAGCGCCGCGACAGCGAGGACGACGATGCCGACGACGGCGGGGTGGAGGCGGAGCTCGGCGGCGGCGGCGGCAACGATGGCGAGGCAGAGCATGACGAAATGGCGACCTTGAGGTCGCACCGTGGAGCCAACTGTGCCTGCTCCGAACGAAGCGGTTGGAAGGAGCAGCTCGCGGTTGGCTAGGACACGCCCGAAAAAGCGCAGCGACAGTGAGCAGGAAGCAAGCGACGGACATTGGGTGGAGATGAAGCTCGAAGGCGGCGGGCGGGCACGATGGCGAGGCAGAGCGTTAACAAAATCGAATACTGGTGGGGTGGAGCTGGGTACATGTGGTGCGTTATTTAGTGCCCGGGGGGGGGGGGGGGGGGGGGGGCGAATCACAAGTGCACAACCGTCGCTCATTCGTCGTCTTCCTCGTTGTCATGATTGAACGATTAATCAACCAAAGCAACGCTGGGATAGTGACAAGAATACGAGCGCAGGTCTGAATGCCCAAAGCAACAAGAAGGGTGAAAAGGACATCTGTGATCCTTTGATGAGGGCAGTCCAGTAAACTTTAAACTTTCAGGGAAGAAAAAATAAAAACGAAATTTTATATGGATACTGGACATGTCCAGTACGGTGTAGTTCGAGGAGGGAGCGGGGGGGCGGGGGGGGGGGGGGGGGGGGGGCAAGAGAGAGGGAAGTGAAGTCCGGAACCAAATTCTCTCGCGGACAAGAAGTCGCTAACCAAATTTTCAGACTAACACGCAACAGATTTAAGTCTCAATATTTTTCTTCAACAGTCTTTGCAAATTATTTTTCTTATGTACAGAGCATTTTTAAGAGACTAAAAATTTGGGAAAAAGAAGAAAAAACGGTATCTAACAGACACGCTATCCAACTCGGTAATTCTTTCAGCTCACTATTCTCCTCCCCCCGCTAGCCATCTTTGCCTAGTCTGGCGTGCTTACCATCACGTCTCGCATGCGTGCGCGGCCCCTTCCCGCGCTTTTTTTCCCTCCTGCATGTCGGCCAGCTCGGTTTCACGGGCTACTTTACCGTCCTGGCACTGATTTGTCTGAGTCTTCCTACCATCGCTGCTGCATCGATGCCAGTAGGTTCCTGCATCATCGCCGCCAGGTTCATTTATCACCACCGCCATAGGAGATCAGGAGGCGTGTCGCGGCTTCTCTTCATGGCGGCGGCTACTGAAACCTATGATCCTTCTTCTGAAAGAAAAGAGCGAGTCTATGGAGTCGGCAGAAACAAACGATCACTGGATCAGGACGTACGCACGATGATGGCTGATGGGCCTTGGCAACAAAAAAACTGGCATGGACTCATTCAGAAAAATAGAGAGTCCAAGTTAGATATCCTATTGGGTTCCATCAATTATTTACTACCCACTTTTAACTAAATCAGGATTTTAGCTATCCACTTTTAACTAATCTCTTAGAGATGCTCTAAAAGCATCTACAACAGTCTCTGTAAATTAGATATGTTAGCTAAATTTAGAAAAAACCCATAGAAATTCCAATCCAATAGAATCGTCATCCGGCTATGTATATTTTTTCGCTCGTTATCCTACCTTCCCCGTCCTCCATCTTTGCCGAGGCTGCTCCGCTCGCTATCGACCTACTCGCGCGTGGGTGCACTTTTACCGCCCTGAAATTTCTGCTCCCGCGCGTTGGCTTTCTTCCCAGTGCACACCAAATCGTCGCTGCAGGGCAGTACGACACAAAATCGCAGCCGAGCAAGGCACCAAATCGTCGTGGAAGGCACCAAATCGCCGTAGACAGGCACGAAATCGCTTCCGACAGGTTCCAGTTTTGCCACCATCGAGTTTCAGTCTTGTCTCGCTGGGTTCCAGTCTCAACGCTGCCGGCGGCTTGTAGTCTCACGATGTGTGCAACACATAGTCGCAACAGGAAGGCCATGGTCCAGGCATGTAGCAGATCTAGTAAGAAGGCGCCGGCATTCCCGCATATGCAACAAGCAACAACTAATTGTAGGAGGCAGCTTCATCAAGGTATAGTACAGCGGCAAGGCGTACGCTGACCACTGCATGTCACTGTTTTGATCGTTGATGGCGGCGGCTGGTGCAAGGGAGCAACGGCATTGAGTTGCCGCGGGGGGGGGGGGGGGGGGGGGGGGGGGGATGGAAAGGTACCAATTCAGTTGACGTGGAGCTAGTTTTGAAAATAGAAAATCCATATTTGAAGAGGCTGTTGGTAACCTTTGCAAATTATTTTTCTTATGTAAAGGACCAAAAACCATGTTCCGACAGACTCGGTAACAGCTCCTCCATATTTTCTGGCAGTAAATCCCGCTCGTCAGTTTTACCGAGATGGCCTCGCTCGCCATCTCGCTTATCTCGCAGGCTCGCACCAAAAATCGTCTTCCCGCCGTGCCTCCCCT
This sequence comes from Eleusine coracana subsp. coracana, assembly GCA_032690845.1. Lineage (NCBI taxonomy): Eukaryota > Viridiplantae > Streptophyta > Magnoliopsida > Poales > Poaceae > Eleusine > Eleusine coracana. The sequence goes on along the minus strand of CM064427.1, from coordinate 49,261,136 downwards.
TCCTCTTCCCGTGTGCGCCCTGGGTCACAATCCCACGCCCGGAGTCGTGTTTCTCATCGCTCAGCTCACTCAAATCGGCAACCCCATTGCCTGCCTGCAAAATGGGCTGCCCGAATCGTCTTCGATTGCCAGCGGCTCATCAAGCAGTCGCGGCCAGATCACCATGTCCATTTCCTGGTAGGCGTGTAAGCACCGGCAATAGAATCTTCATGTCGATTTTGCCGGTTTCCGAGGTCAAAGCTGCCGATCGTCATGGGCTGCCGCATCCGCTGACGCATGCAGCAAGACGGCCTACGTGCGGTCAGGGTTCAAATAATTGTGGTTAACCGACCGGTTTTTCCGGTTAACCGCATAACCGGTCCGGTCCGTTATCTCGACCGGCCGGTTAACCGCTAATAACCAACCCTATTATTGTAGCGAATCAGTTAATTGACTGGTTATTCTGATTAACCGGTCGGTTTTCTTCTGAACCGAGCCGACCGGTTAACTCGGTTATTTGAACCCTGCGTGCGGCAACATGAGGCGGTCTGCCAATTTTAAAGTCAGTTCTTTATAGGAGAACAAGTACTCCCTTTAAGTTCGAGCGTAAGTAGGGATCACTTTTCTTTTAGAGAGATTTGGGCTCATTTTGTTTCGGTTTATTTGTTTTGATTCTCACTTTTTCTACCAGCGATGATCCAATCAAACGTTTTACTTATTTTCATCGATTCTTGATTATTTTAACCTCCGCTTTATAATTTTGAACTACAAAAAGCGAGAAGCAAGAAAATTTTCATTTTTCTTTCCGCTGCTTATAATCAAAGCGTGCCTGAAAGAATCATACACAAGCAGGACCTTGATACGGTGCTTGAGTGGAACCAGAGGTTCCTCCCCTCTGAAATAATCCCAGCCGTTAAGTTTAAAAAATCGATTATCAATGTAATTAGTTACAACCACGGCCAGTTTAGTAACTGCACCATAACAATTCATTGAGATCTCTTCGCGGCCAATCAACATCATTACACGATTCAGCCGGTTCCAGCGCGGCGCTGTCTCTCTCGCCCACATTTGCATCGCGGCCATCCCCAACCTTGCGTTGTTCCTGTTGGTCGCCGGCTCGCCGCCGCTGCCCACTGTTCAGTCGCTCCCGTCCTCACCTCCAGCTCCTCGGCCAAGATTTTGTCATGGTCTCACGATTACTTGTGAGCAGTTCGCCCCTACCTCCGCATCAAGTTCTTCCTCGTCAAAGGCCTGCTCTGAGAGCTCGTCGGCAATGTCATCAGCGCTGCCGTGAGGAGAGGCCGGCGAAGTGCGATGCTCTAGCAGGTGGCGAATTGACGGACATGTTGACGTGCCGTAGAAATAATCCATAACTAGTTGATAAACTCTGTACCATGCCACACACTACTGAATCGTTATAGTCATAGGTCCTACTTAACTTAAAAAAAGTGTAAGCGCCAGTCTAAGGAACCTCTTATCAAAACTAAAAATGAAGAGCGGGACCCACCTGGTGCTGGGACCTGCCCTACTAGACGCGCAACCGCCTACGCGTTCGCCCGTCCATTGTCCCTCATCTGGCGCGCCGCTTCACGCGACCTCCACCGCCGGAGGAGGGGGAGCCCACAAGAGGAAGGCCTCCACCACCGAACCGGTCAAGCCCCCGTCGCCACCGCCGTTGCCTCTAGGGTCGATCTGGTAAGCAAGACTCGCCTGATCTAGGAGGGGAGCGGCACAACAATGGCGGCGAAGGAGAAAGGGGGCAGCACGATGGTGCCTCGTTTGCCAAGAGCAGCGCCCGCCGGCACCACGACCGTCACATTTCCTGCTCACGGTCCCACTGACGGCTGCCCTTGCTCGCCATCTGAGGAGGAGAAGATCAGGTGGAGAGGAGAAGACGGGAGAGCTAAACCCTAAACCTAGGGGTGGTGGTGGTGCAGTGCGCGAGGAGAGTTGTACTGCCGTGATGCACCACCACCTTTTATAGAAGGTGGCGCTCCCTAGTTGCGGGCTAGATTGTCAAGCATGCAGGTCTGACAAAAATCGTGACTATTTTCACACGTGTGATAGCGGACAGTGCAATCATAGCGGTGGTCCTTTGAAGCGCACTATTATATTTACGTACATAGTATCAATCTTAACAACGATCTCTTGGAGAGCCCGCTACTGAGCTCAAAATGTCTTCCGCCACTACAAAGTCTTATTCTAGTAGTGATAAAATTTAGTGGATCAAATTATGCATTATTTTATTTTGAATGAAGGGCATTGTAAATCGTACAATTAATAGTGATTATATACTAAAGGTATGAAATGAATTAGATAAATTAAAAAACAGTACTTTTTGTTAATGGAAAAAAATGAACCACCTATAGTGGATGCCTGAAGTTTCACTGCTTGCAATCTCTATTATGTAAAAAAAACATTATGCTAAATATTGACCACGCCAAAAGACTTGCAATCTCTATTCTGTAAAAAAAACATTATGCTAAATATTGGCCATGCCAAAAGAGAATTCTGCACTAGAAACTGTCAAGTTGTTTAGCCTTGTTTGGATCTTCTAGTTGGCTAAATTTTAGCCTCCTAAAGTTTAGTCGGCTAAAATTTAATCAACTAAATTTTTGGAGATACATGTTGGATCCATAACTAAAGTTCTTGGCTAAAAAATATAGATATGTATATCCTTTATTAACTAACCAAAAAGTAGATAAATATGTGGATTGGAGAAAAATATCATATGTGAGGAGGGTAGTTTTTATTTTAGTTACTTCTTCCCAAGTTTAAGAGATTTTAGAATGATTAGAGTAACTAAAGATTTAAAATTTAGAAGGTGGGCTGAGTAAAATTTAGGAAATCATGTTTGAAACAAAAATAACTAATATTTAGCCAGCTAACATTTAGGAGGTGGATTCAAACAGAACCTTAACCATTTTGTGTTCATATCGAAATAGCAAAACAATAGTTGCTGACACACCCACATTAAATGTGATTTGAGCAATGATGGCTCTCGACAAAGTTATGACGCACATCAAACAAAATACATGTAATAACATGTTAAAACACACACTACTACAAAAATGATTGAGCAACTAACTTTGGGCAAAAATGATATACCTTGTACAAACCTGGGACCAAATTCTACAAATGAACATCTGTCCGTAACAATCTGTAAAATATCTGAGCAACTAGCTTTGCTCATTACAAACTGGTTCAGAAACACTACGGATATGAGTTTCTGTGACAAAATCAAAACAACAATAACAACAACAACAACAACAAAACCACAAACACATCGAGGGGATCAATTATAATTAGTTAATGAATTGTACTACCAGGTGCGCAAAAGTGACCTACGGCAAAAGGAACCAAAAAAAGATAGATGCCCAAAGTTAAAATAATATTGTTGCTTCTAACAACAGAGATCAATGGGCAGCTTGTCATAACAAATCTGTTCATACGTGGATGGAGAGAGAGAGAGAGAGAGAGAGAGAGAGAGAGAGAGAGAGAGAGAGAGAGAGAATTGTGGGTAAGCATAACGGGGTTTGAGCCGGATAGATTCGAGGTGTTCAGAGAGGTTTGTGTCACATATAAATGGGAGTGAAAAAATAAAGAGCAGTAACATGTACATGATAATAGCAATGGCAAGCGAACGAAAGAGAAACTGAGATGGAGGTGGCATGCGGAGGGCCATACGCTCAGCACCGCAGTTATACGCGATTATTAAGGGGGCTTTTGATTTTTGTTGAGTAATGGCAGCAGTTTTCTTCCAACAATTTGGATTCATGCAATTTGTTCTTATTAATTATGATTCCACATTGGTGATGATAGTTTTAGCAACATGCAGTCATGCACCGAGTAAAGAGTTTCAGGTCAAATATGGAGTGAGGGTAAATGGATGGCCAGATGGGACTTGAAGATCGATCTTACGATACATAATTAAGGGGTGACGTGGCTGATTCCACATTGGTGATGAAAGTTTCAGCAACATGCACCGAGTGTAGAGTTTCAGGTCGGATATGGAGTGAGGGTAAATGGATGGCCAGATGGGACTTGAAGATCATGATCTTACGGTACATAATCAAGGGGTGACGTGGCTGATTCCACATTAGTGATGAAAGTTTCAGCAACATGCACCAAGTATAGAGTTTCAGGTTGGATATGGAGTGAGGGTAAATGGATTGCCAGATGGGACTTGAAGATCATGATTTTACGGTACACAATTAAGGGGTGACGTGGCTAATTATGGATTAAGAAAATAACAATTGTTAGTGGGTTGCATTTTCTAAAAATAGAGATACATACAATGACATGAAGTTACTAAATTAACCTTTATCTAATTTGGAAAAACAATAATAATTGATAACAGACCCATCATTTTTTGGTACTGATCCACCACTTAAAGTACCTTTTAGCCATTAATAGATCAAATGAATGATTAAAATACTAATTCCAAGTACCATAACAAATCTCTTTTTTAGATAGTAACCATAGACCATCTTTTTTAGTTAATAACCAGAGACCATCTAGGAAGCAGAAATAATGAAAGGAATGAAATACTACCACCAAAGGGTCCAGATTAGATTAACATAAACATCCAGTAGTACAACATGGATTACGGCGCCCAGAACCTCTACATCCTTTACAATTTCTGCAGGACCAAACACACCCGCAAGAACATTCTGGGCACGAAGGTTTTGGAACACTGAAGCAAGATTTGCAGCAGCAGCTCTCGCTGCCATCTTGTCCCTCGCAGCACGATGACTGGCACTTGCAGCAAGAAGGCGGCCCCTTGCAGCATGATGACTGGCAGTTGAAGCACTGCTTGCAGGGGCACCCAAACAAGTTGGAATATCTGAAGGACTTGAAGCAACCGAAACAGCTTGACCACCGAAGGAAAAAGCACGAGCAGCATTCTGGACAGCCGCAGCACTGTGCATTGCAACAGCTGCAGCTTGGCTTGCAGTCGCAGCACTTGCTGGCACATGACCAGCATTGTTTGCATCGGCCGCAGAGGTTGCCACAGGAACAGCTTGGGAAGCTGCAGGCGCAGCAATCTGGGCTGCTGCAGCCGCACTGGGATTTACAGCATGACGGGATCTTGAAGCAGCTGCAGGTTGGTTTGCAGCACGAACTGCACTTTGGGCTACATGATGGGCAATCAGGTTTGCAGCCCGAACTACACTTCGGGCTACAGGATGGGCAATCAGGTTTGCAGCATGAGCAGCAGTCAGATCCACATGATTTGCAGCTTGCCTTGCAGCATGACTCATCGGAGCATGAGCAGCAAGAGCAAACCAAGCAACTTGGCCTTTTGCACTTGGGCAAGCACTGGCAAGAGCAGCAAAGACATGACATGCATATGCACAACTTTGATCTGCACGAAAAAACAATTGTACCCAGTACGCTCAGCATTATCAATTGCTACAAATTCACAAGGCAATGCAATGTAATTGTTATACATTTAGTGGAACAGAACAATACAGAAGTGTATTGCATTTCACTGTTACAAACAAGAAATCAAAATCTTATGTTAGATCAACATAAACAAACGGCATAACTCCTATGGGAAATAGTTTGATGATCAAACTCAAAAAATACCAGTAGCATAAATGTTGAACATAGGGCTATGCAAAAACAAGTGCTAGATTTCTAAACAAACAGTAGTTTTAATCTAATAGAGATCATTCCTTTTAAATAGGAATATTTATATAAAATTCCAGCAGACATCACTATTAATATCCAATATTAGATAAAAATATTGCTTGGAGTGCAGTTGGAATCTTTTGTAAAAAGAGCATGCACCAGTTACTTTAGCAACTTTGTAATCAAACATCATGTAATTAAATCTAACAAGCCATAAAAAGTTAATACTTCATGAAGTTTTACAGCATACTAATTACTTTGTCAGGTCTGATAAGTTCTTCCCGGTTATATAATACAGAGTCAAAGCTGCCAAAGTGTGTCATGCTAAGTATTTGGATGCACTTGCAAAACAAGTACAAAAGGGAATACACACCTGATCCACCAAAAAACGCGGCATGATCTATGACTCGTCTTCTTTCTGGGAAAACAGCAGGAAGTCAAAACACCGTAGGTGCTCAAAAGTAACTATAACATCAAGTCTAGAGACCATACACTGGTATTAGCGGGTCCTGTTTCGTACCAACATACTCATTTACCCTGAAGTGTTACATAAAAATGTTAGGAAATTCTAAGAAAAACATGCTTCAAACAGAAAATAGTGAATTTCAATAGCTCACAAGTCACGAATCTAGTTATCTCAAGTTCAACCATTTTCTTTTTCTTTTTCTTTTTTTGTGAAGAAGTTCAACCAAAATCATAACATTGCATTACAAAAAAAAACATCACTAAGTAATTATCTAACAGCCCTGTCGACCACGAAAACGTTTATATGTATATATACAAATTCTATGGTGAAAGAATTATCAGAACAAATGACAAGTTCAGAACTACTGGTATGCCAAAAACACTGACAATATAATAAACTATGTAAAACTTCATACTAAGATTAACCGGATAACATAGTCTCCAGGGACCAAACAAATAGAGAACTATATTAATGTAGGCTGATCAACACATAATGGAGAGTGATTGTGAAAATAAAATAGAACGGTGATTTTTTGTACAAAATGGTAAATTCAATGTCATTTTATATCAAGTCATGTGTTTCATCCTATACACAAACACTTGTGAAAAAAAGAAACTACTACGTGTAAGACCAGGGTGGAAAAGGAAAGCCAGCAGAGCATACTCTTTACAACTTCTTGAAACTGGATGAACTCCTTCAAGAGACTGTAGTTCGTCCTACAAAATTTGATTTCTATCAAACAACTGTGGTTCTGTTTCCATATTCCAGATACTTTGTATGAACAAGTGCAAACAAAACAAATGAAGGCAGGGAAAGCTTGATTGATTAAAAAAAAACAGTGACATGATTCATCATTTTTTATAACCAACATCATTGAAATTCGTGGGACTCGCTGTGCAGGGCTTTTGAGAAAAGGAGCAGTAAAATATAATTTGAACAAACAGATAAAATTATTTCAGCTATGCACTAAGTATATGGCAGACCGACAAAGGTGCACTCAAAACCAAACAAAAAGTGGATTAAAGTTGGAGTCTATCCTCAAATATTGTGAGAGAAGTAATTGACTAATCGTGAACCTATGCTTTAGTCGAGCGTCTTCAGGGTAACACTAGCGCGGTTTGAAAGCAAAGAGGTGACGATAAAAAAGACACTAAAGCGCACTTGACCAGTGGAGTATACAGTATTAATTAAGAAGTACGTACTAAGCCATCTGAGCAGCTTGCAAATCTGCTCCTTGAAAGCGAAGCAGGAACCTCATTTCAATAAAATAAAAAGGGCACAAAATCTCTCACATGAAAAGCCCCAAACTGTGCCAAGCCCAGCCCACGAACACCAGTACCAGTACGGCAGTACTGGCGCACGAACGAGCACTCATGATAGTGCCTGACGAGCCATGCCGTGTGCGTGTCCACGAAGCAAGAACAGGAGGGGACACGCCCACCCGCCGCTCCACGCGCAGCACTGACACAGGCAGCACCACTGCCACTGCCCAGTGCCCACACTGCCCATGCCTCCACCCTTTTTCAACGAGGAACCGAACCGCGCGGCGCAGGGTACAGCCCCGGCACGCCCAAAGAGGGCAAGGCTGTCGCTCCTGGGGTTAATTCCGCTCCCTCAGCATTAGGCTCCCATCCCCAAACGAAATCGAAGTAAATGGCGAGCTCGTAACGCCAATCGGACGCGCGCCCTTTCCCAATCAAACAGCGGCATTGCCTTCACCAACCTGCCATTAACTATTGCATTTCGCCAGAAGCAGTAGTACTACTCGCTGGTTCGTTCTACACATGCTCTTTAGAAAAAGAAACCGCGGCTACGAATCGGATCCTGCTAGTACTTTTTTAATGGTGTGCAAGTCAAAAGGGGGACGAAGCCAGAGCGCGGCCCCCAAGGGGGAGAGGAACGGCATGGAGGGCAGGCGGAGTTGCTCACCTTGAGGAAGTCGATCTCGCGGTTGAGGATCTGCAGCTCCAGCTGTAGCCGCCGCCGGCCGCACAGGTCCGGGTACCTCGGCGGTGACTTGGGCCGCGGCGGCTCCACCACCGTCGTCACCCTCTCCTCCCCCATCGGCTTCACTCACATGTAGTACTAGCTACTAGCACAAACAGAGCCCCCTGCCGCGCCGGACTAACAAACCCTACGTCTCGGGATTAGAGTAGCGGGGTGTTGCGGAGGCGGCGCTGTGGTATGAGACGCGGCGAGGGGCAGGGAACAGAAGGCGCGCAAGTGGTGGATGAGGCTCCGGCGTGCGCGCGCGCGACGGGAGCAGGGCCTGCACGGAGCAGAGGAGGAGGAAGTGGGAGGAGCGGAGGATGAAAGGAGGAGCAGGACCCCATATAGCGAGAGAGAAACGGAGGGGAGGGATGATGGCACTGCGCCTGCGCCGGCAATAATGGCAGGCGTGGGGTTAAGAGAGAGAAACGGGACGGGGGTTTGATGAGAAGGGGAGAAGGACTAGGCTGTTGGGGTTTAATGGGTGGGGGCTTGTTTGACTGCGATGCGGGCCCTCAGCCCACGGGACGTGGGGGGTTTAGGCTGCAAAGTGGGCCCCAAGGGTGTTTGTTCGGCTCTGTTGTGCACTCGTGGCTGCTGTGTGTGCCGTTGGGCATGCCGCTGGCCTGGCACGACGGAGCATTCTCGGATCCTCTGTGCGGTGGGTCCGGTCCAGCGAATTATCACCCTCAATTGGATATTTTGGTTGTCATACATTTTCTGTGTCCGAAAAAAAAATATACATGTTCTAAAATGTGAAAAGAAACTTGATGAACTATTGCTATGAAATACTCAAAATAATTTACACCTACGTAATGAAATAGTAATTTTTTTAGTAGAAGCTAGAAAATATTTTTTTTGGCGAGGACGCTATGAATTAATTTAAATAATATGAAAGTGGCACATCATAGTAAAAGGGATGAAGTACGTTGGCTTTGGCATCCGGTCATGAATCATGATGCAACATCAACTGAACGCTGGCAAGCCACGCATTGTTATGACAATATTTTTGAAACCTTTTTCTTGACATTTCCTTTAACGAAGTTTGAAAATTGACCATCAACGGATTCATACACACTTTCCACGAAAAGAAGAAAAGCGTGCGAACCGAGTGGATGAAATCGACGTTACGGTGCGCGACTCCCGAGCTGTAGTGATAATTGATGGAGACGGTGCAAGTTCGAACGCCCCTGATCGAGGGCCTCGAACGCGCTTCACCAATCGCGACAGTGCCCGCTGTCACGTTCACGTCATCCCATGGAACAGACCCCACAGGCAAAGCCTTGACACGACGAGTGCGCTGGTGCCCACGTCAGAGCGGTACACCGACTGACCTGGCAACGATAGAAAGCTGGGGAGCAAGGGGCCCATGGGTCAGCGATTATCCGTACATGGGGTACGGGGTGGCTTCCCGGCCGGCCCACACGGGCGCAGGCGCAGGTCCTACTTCGCGTCCCGCACCTGTAGGCTGTAGCGTTGCCGTGGCCTGCTTGAATTGGAATAGTACCCGGAGTATGGCACGGCGATCCCCGTCACGCGCAATGGTAGCGGAGCTGCTAGGTATGCCGTGCTCGACATGAAAACACGGCCGATCGCACGTTAAGAGTCCTCCGTCTTTGCCCTTGCGGCTACGGTGGTGCTGCTAGCAGTTTCAATGCTAATCATAGCACCGTTTCAATGCTAATCACGCGCAGGGGACGTGCCCGTTAGACGGCGAGCGCTGACAACCGGCGCATCGCAGGGCGGCGAGGCGTTCACGCCGCCATAGAAAACAGGTCCCTCGGCACTGGCCTCCTTGGGCACAACCCGCTCAGAATGCGGGCCAGCACGACACGGGCCTGGTCGAGCCCGTTCTCGTGCTCTGGGTCAGCTCACGACATGGTCGAACTTAACTTTGTAATGCCGGACTAGCCGGAATGGCCTGGAAGCACGACGGCTTAGCGGCCCGACATCGGAGCCTGAAGGCAGTGGTAGCATGCCACCACAGCTTTGAGCGCCGAGATCTGGACCCGAGGAGTAAGGCAGAGGGGACACGCGATCCGAGATATGAATCCGAGGAGAGCCAGGCAGGGTGGACGATGAGTCAATGATGTTGGAGCTCGAGGTTGCGGACTGCAGTGCGACGTGTCCAGTCTAGCGAAGAGAGGCGGCGAAACGCGCCGTCACGTGCAGCGCGCCTGCTCGGTCGCGAGAGAGGAGAAAGAGGCAGAGGCGGCGTTGGGGTGTGGGGTGGACGACGGTGCCAGAGCTTGAGACGGCGAGGCGATGCGACGTGTCCAGTCAAGAGGAGAAGAGAGGCGGCAACATGAGGTTGACCATGGCGTGCCTATGTGATCGTGACTCACAAGAGAGGAGAAACAGGGAAGCGAAGGCGACGCTAGATTCGTCTCGAAAAGGAAACACAAAAAGAGAGGGTGTTTGATAAGTTAGAAGGTCGAAAGGGAGAAATTGGCAATAGAACAGGAAGGTAAATGACACTAGGCCATGAGAGATCAAGCTTTCAAGTTATCTACCTTTCGAGTTGGGTTTCATGTCATGCTACAGGCTAAGGGGTCGGCCCAAGACACGACCCTCACCATGCCACGGGCCGGCTCGGGTCCGATTTTCACCATGTGGTTCCAGTTTCGTGCCGGGCCATGTGAACATCCATTTGACCCGGCCCAAATGCCCATCTATACGATACCGTGGTCCTGCGACGCGCCGGAGCGCTCTTGCCGGCCCGCCTGGCCGACAGCACTGCGTCAGACGCAGTGGGACCGCCGACGTGGACAGGAGCGTGCGGGCGCCTGCTCTGCTCTACTCGCACGCCCATCTACGGCCGGAAACGGCTCGCTGACGTTCGCCGCCCAGGCCGGCAGCCGCAGGGAGCAGGCAGTCAGAGCGCGGGGCAAAGCGTAGCAGGGTCGCCCCCTCGCGGCATGCGTGGTGAGCTTCCGATGGTACGCCTTGCCTGGTCGCCGGCACATGCTCGCACGGCTCGGTGTTTTCTCTCCTCCGTCCCGTTCCGCGTCTTTTGATTCGCAGGGAGTATTCCTCGAGTCCTCCTCCCGCTGGAAATTTGGGATACTTTTAAAATTTGGACGCGCCGTACTTTAATGTTACCGTTGAGGTTCTGTGCGTGATTGGGACCATGTTGGTTGAGTATGGATCCGGGGTACGCAAGGATTTACTGTACTACAGGTAATTTACTTTCGCGCATTAGTAGTACCTTCTCTCGGTGATTATGGCCATTACGAACGAGGTTAATAACTTTCAGGAATGGTCGCGTGTTGTCTCACTTACTCATTTTCCAAACAGCTGGAAAATGACTTACTCATTTTCCAAACAACTGGAACCCTGCTTGGAACTGAAGATCGATAGCTCAACTCCGGAAACTCTGCTGGAAACGTTCCCAAGTTCCAAATGGCCACAGAACAGAGTGAATCGAACCATTCTGACGGAGAGTTTGATTTGATGCAAAAACATGACACCCAGATCGAGCGAGTGAACACTGGAAGAGTGACAGTGAGACTTTCACCAAAGCTACTCCGACACGGGCCGTTGCGCACTGCTGCAACCCGTACCGGGCTGCACATCTGCTGCCACCACCAGATCGCTGCTCGTCACGAGTCGTGTGCTCTGCCTGGCCCGCGTGCCGCCCGAGACGGCATCGTACGAGGTTCCCCCGCCGTGCGACGTGACACTGGATTAAGCTTTTTTCCCAGCTCGCCCATCTGCTGTGTCTGTGGTGGCTCGCAGCCGCTGGCGCCTGCGGTTCAGAACGGCGCGGGCATCCACGTGAATCCCCCTGCGCCCCGCGGGGGCCATGTCCCCATTGCGATCTGCAGCAGCGGCGAGGGAGTGGCAGGCGTAGCTCGGCAGCTCGCAGGGCTGCCGGGACCGTGGCAGGCGAGGGATCCGATCAAAGCGCCGCCAGTATCCGTTTCATTTTCACGCTCCAACGGATGGACGTTTTCTAGCGGTGCGCCGCAGATACATTCGGATATGCTCCATGGGTTAGACATGGTGCTACTACTACTGGGCCTTGCGAGATGCTGCGAGTAAAGCTGGGCTCATGTGGTTTCATTTCGACAAAGTAGCTTTACAGTATTTCTCTTTTTCTTTTTCTTGCAGTAGGAGTATTTCGGAATTTCAATACAATAAGTATGCTTGATCAGTGACAAGGAAATTTTTTTATTTGTTGTATATTTCAGCAAGCACATTAAATTACATGATTATTCCACTATAGACTCAACACAACACACAACACCAACTCTTAGAAAAATATAGGAGTACGAAGTAACGCGCGTACACGCAGCTGACTAGCAGTGCTCGCACAGCTACGTGGAGTGTGGGACACTGATGAACAGAACAGCGACGCGCGAACGGCACCGAACCGGAGGAATCAACATGCGCCGGGAGGTGATCAAGCAGCCTCCGTGTAGAGGTGCGCCGGGAGCTTGGGCACGACGACGGCCTGGAGCGGGAACTTGCGCGGCGTGGACAGGCCGAAGATCTCCTCCATGTTGAGCTCCTCCTTGGTGACGCCGCGGGGGAGCTTCCACTCGAACCCGTGCAGCAGGTTGGCGAGGCTGACCTGGATGACCTTGAGCCCGAGGCTGTACCCGGGGCACATCCGGCGGCCGGACCCGAACGGCAGCAGCTCGTAGTCCTGCCCCTTCACGTCGATCCTGCTGCCGAGGAATCGCTCCGGCTGGAACTCCTCGGGCGCGTCCCACAGCTCCGGGTCACGGCCGATGGACCACACGCTGACCAGCACGCGGGTGCCCGCGGGGATGTCGTACCCGGCCACGGTCGAGTCATCGCGAGAGAGGCGGGGTACCAGCATTGGGGCGACGGGGTGGAGGCGCATCGTCTCCTTGACGATGGCGTCCACGTAGGGGAGGTGCGGCATGTCCTTCTCTGTGACCCAGCGGTTGCGGCCGATGACGCGGTCCAGCTCCTCCGTGGCCTTGGCGATGACCTCGGGCTTCTTCAGGAGCTCCGAGATGGCCCACTCGACGGTGACTGCTGAGCTCTCTGTGCCGCCGGCGATGAGGTCCTGCACGTAGTGACATCAATTGGAGGTGATGGTTATGTTAGATTCAGCGTTTTTTTTCTTTTGTCACAGCCAAGAAGTTGACAGAGGTAAACAGTTTTTTTTTTTTCCTCTTCTGTAGACACTGACGTAATGAACTAGTCAGTGCGATGTGTTCCCCTTGAGAAACGACAACTTGACTACATGTGGAATCATCTTAATTATTTTCGTAATATAGAATGAGCTGTCGACTACTAAGTGGTCAATAGGAGTTGGCTAAAAAATCTGGACGCCGTAGCATCCGTCTTAAACAAAATTTTATCTTCAAGCGATTTAATTTGTTTAGGTAGTTGATGAACTTTTGGCAACGTGTTCGGTATGTCCCTGTTCAAGATGACCATGTGTTGCAGAACAGAAGGAATAGAAGCTGAGCAGAGGAATCCTGCCGCTACCGTTTCGCTTTCGTATACCATAACTGGATAATAGTAATTCACTTCCTGTGTAGAAAATAAAAGTAATTCAGTGAGGCTGACCTGCGTGAAAGCCTTGACGCTTTCCCTGTTGAGCTCGACCTCAAGGTTGGGGTCATCGGCGATCTGCAGCAGCACGTCGACCATGTCCTTGGCCACGAAGCTGTTCCCCTCGTGCAGGCGTCGCTGGTTGTGCTCCTCGACGACGTGCTCCAGGAAGCGGTCGAACATCTTGCCGAGCTTCTTCATCCTCTTGATGTACCCCTGAAGGTCCATCCAGTCGAGCCACGGGATGGAGTCGCCGATGTTGAGCACGCCGTTGAGCAGGAACAGCTCGTCCAGCATCCACTTGAACTCCTCCGCGCCGCTGCCGTCCAGGTACTTCTTCCCCAGCACCATGCGCGTGATCACGTTCAGGCTCACCGTCGACAGGTGGTCCTTGAGCATCACGGCGCCGCCGCGCGCGGAGGAGGAGGCGGCGTGGAGGTCGCGCAGCAGCGCGCGCACCTCCTGCGCCCGGATGTACTCGTACGACTCGAGCCGCTTGGCGCTGAAGAGCTCGGTGAGGCACATCTTGCGAGCCTGGCGCCAGTATGCACCGTACGGGGACCACGTGATGTCGCGGTAGTTGTAGGTGGTGTACTTGCCGGCGGCGGTCTTGGGCCGGTCCGTGAACACCACGTCGTGGGTCTTGAGGAAGAACTTGGCCATCTCCACCGACGAGCCCACCACCACGGGGAAAGAACCGAACTGGAGCTGCATCAGTGGGCCGTACTTCTTCGACAGCGCGTGGATGGAGCGGTGCGGGAGCGCGCCCATCAGGTCCAGGTTGCCGATGATCGGCCACGGCTTGGGGCCCGGCGGGAGGTTGTACTTGCGGCGGCTGCGCCGGAGAACGGCCTTCAGGAAAAGCACGGTGGCGAGCACCACGCCGAGGAAGGACGCCCACGTTGGAAGCTCCATTGCCATTGGGATCGAGCTCGAGCTGTTGGTTCGCTGCTGCTGCGATGGCAAAGGCTGCAATTGGGTGAGGAGTTTGAGCTGGTGAGTGAGATGGTGGTGCCGGACCGCGCGCGGGCTACTTATAGGAAGTGAGGTGGTGGAGCGCGTGCAGAAGTTGCAGTGTCACTCGGTGGGAAAGGGCGGGGAAATCCAGAGACGACTTGCGCCAAAGAAAACTTGACGAGCGAACGCTGACGACGCTCTGCTCCCCGAGAAACGCGTGCCGCGAGGAGTCCTGTTCTGCAGCAGCAGCTACACACACTGATCTCCGTGGGAATATCTGACAGATGGTTTGCGGTGGAAGAAGTACGATCTGTCTTTTTGCGCACAGTATATACTGTACACTCTTTTTGCCCCGTTAGTACAAGATTTCAGTTAACTGTGAGATCTAAGGTCCGTTGCCAACTTCCATATGGCAGTGCGCCGGTTGTGGTCGATCACATTCCCTGACACGTCGTACGGAAATTAGTGACATACTATCTCATTTCTTCTTCTTCATCACGCACTGGCCAGATCTTGTCTCTTTCAGGAACCACTACACATAATCACCAGAATCGCCTGTGGCCACATAGAGTGGCATCACCGATCCATCGGTATGGCACACCGAGACGGAAGAAATAGACGGATCATGTCTCCAATTGCCCTTTGCACCTCCTGCCCGGAATCTTTCGAAACCACACGAATGCTCCTGAGTCCTGCCCCTCTCCGCAACCGTAACCATTCCTAATCGGCATGCACCCAGGAAATGAACACATTGCTGTCAGCTGCACTCACGCCCCGTCGTCACCTGCCTGACGCAATATAATTTGTGAAACGATTTTTGCCGATGCAAAACCGCACTGAAACTACCGAGCGACACCGGTGACATGTCGAAAGTAAGATTCGCGCACTTGGTAAGTTTCGTTTGGGAAGATGCATCGGCACGCCGAGGTGTGAAAGATCGATACCAACTCGAGACCGTTTCGTGGTCCGCAACAGGTAACATGTTTTCAGTCTCGTCTGATGCAACAATTGCCGGGAGAACTGCGTAGCATATCAGGCCGTGCCTCGTAGAGTCGTAGTACTATTCTGCTCGGCAAGTTGCAGTGCAGCGGTTAGCTGAGATTCCGTCACAGATTTGGAGTATAATAGATTGGGGAATTGCTGGGACAGCACTGAGAAACACCTTGGCCTACTATTTGATTATTGGAACTGGACCTGTGGACACGGACCATTTGAAACGCTTGACTGACCGGGGACTGACCACGAGTCGCATCTCCGCTTCGTGGAGCTGGCTTGTGGCGACAGCGATGGGGTTTGCCGAGAGTATAACACCACAATTGGAACCGAGTGCAGTTGGTGAGATATATAGACTTGACCTTCACCATGCCGGTCGGTCGGTCTCACTTCTTTCCTTTTCTTTTATTCGGCCGTTTCGAGAGGGGCCTTCGGTCATGGTACTCACCAAGCATACAAAGTTGCCACTGGAACTTGCGATTTTCGCCATGGTGTTACTGCTTTGCAACTTCCGTGTAAGAGTACCCCGACTGCAGGCGAAGTTACACTGAGCCCTGGTCGATCGTGTCACCACAAAAAAGGCGTCTGAGAGCGAGCGGTCAAAATCTTGAGCCTGTAACGACGATGTCCATCGAACAGCCACCGAGGGCGTGTATCACGGCTCGCGATTCACGTATGGCCGGCGCGTGATGAACGCGGTCGACGTCGACGTGAAGTGAAATCCATCCATCCCCAGCCGCGCACGACGGGGCGCGCTTCCACTGCAGGCCTACTAACTTTGGCTGGGCTTTGTTCACATACCATCTCTGGGGCCCAAGAGGTATCGTAAAAGGCCATACGGGCCCACCCCGCATCTAACACACCCGCGATGTGCGATTCTTCGTTCGTGGGCTGCTAGGTGTGGAGCCAGGGAGCGTAAGAGATGGGCTAGGCCACAGGCCACAATTGGATAAGGCCGAATCTCCCCTCATTTCGCCATTTCCTCTCACGTGTCTTCAAACCAATTTTATCAACCAGTACATTAATTGTGTGTATAAGCAAATTCTATAGAAATGTGTGTCCATTAATTTTCAGTCCAGGTCTTGTAACGAAGTACTTAGCTCATATGGGTGTGATGTTCATGCTGATCCAAATCTGGATATCATCCGATTTTGTATTTCTGAGTTGATTGCGCACGAGTCAGCAACAATAACAACTCAATGGAATTTATTGCCCAACAGGAAAAAATATGTACAAGAAAAGGAGAAAATAATTTTTTCCATGCAAAAGAGGGGGATGCCCTCGATTTTCATCTTAAAAACATTGTTCGTTTACAAATACCCAAAAGAACACACAGATTACCGCTGGAGGAGGAAATGGATATCACCGAGACAACAAATGCTATAGGTAGCTAAAACAAAGACTCTCAGTTTAAAACCGAGGACATGGGTTGTAGTATCCTCTTGCATTGCAAGTGGATATCAGAGCAGCTGACTTTTGGATGGCTTTATCCAGTCAGAACGGGCTAGATTGCGAGTTGCATTAGAAAAAAAAAAGTTTATTAATGTCTGAACGAAAAAGAATTTACTAGTGTTCTTGATTTGTTGTACCCATAACCTACTTTTGAAACACTCTTCTGGAATCAGGTCAACTCTGATGGTGCACGAAGCTGTATCTAGCTCACCTCTGAATACGCCAAGCTCTGGAAAGTCGTCGCCATTTTTCTCGTCCTCTCCAACGCACCAGAGCTCCTAAAATAGCACACCGTAAAAGGTAGTACTGAAGTACATTACGGCAGCATCATCCGATGGCCTCTCAGACCATCACAATTAATAACTTGTGACAATGGAGTTAACATTGCCACCATGGGCATCCGTCCTCGCCGTGGTGCTCGCCACCGTCCTGTTCCTCGGAGCCGCCAAAACCATGGCCAGTCATCGGAAACTTCAACCTCCTGGGCTCGCTCCCGCACCGGTCCCTGAACGCGCTGTCGACGCAGTACGGCCCGCTGATGCGCGTCCACTTCGGGTCTTTCCCCGTCGTGGTGGCCTCGTCCGTGGACACGGCCAAGTTGTTCCTCAAGACGCACGACGCGGCGTTCGTCGACCGGCCCAAGATGGCGGCGGGCAAGTACACCACCTACAAGAACTACTCCAACATCGGGCGGTGCCCCTACGGCGCGTACTGGCGGCAGGCGCGCAAGCGCTGCGCCGACGAGCTCCTCAGCGCGCGGCGGATCGACGCCTTCGAGCACGTGCGCCGGGAGGAGGTGAGCGCGCATGGTGCTGGGCAGGAAGTTCCGGTGACGACGTGGAAGGAGTTCCGGTGGATGTTGGACGAGCTGTTCCTTCTCAACGGCGTGCTCAATATCGGGGACTGGATCCCGTGGCTGGCGTCGCTCGACCTGCAGGGCTACGTCTGGAGGATGAAGCGGGTGGGGAAGCTGTTCGATCGGTTCATGGAGAACGTGTTGGAGTTGGAGCAGCACGACGAGCGGCGGAGGCACGAGGGCGACGTGTTCGTGGTGAGGGATATGGTTGACAGGCTTCTGCAGCTCGCCGACGATCCCAATCTCGAGGTCAAACTCACCCGGGACAGAGTTAAAAGGTTCGTCTCTGTTTGTCTCTGACTAACGCGACCCGGAGCTGTGGGACGCGCCCGAGGAGTTCCGCCCGGAGCGGTCCATCGGGAGCAAGATCGATGTCAAGGGGCAGGACTTTGAGCTGCTGCCGTTTGGGTCTGGCCGGCGGATGTGCCCTGCCTATACCCTCGGGCTCAAGGTGATCCACCTGAGCGTCGCCAACCTGCTGCACGGCTTCGCGTGGAGGCTGCCTGACGGCGTGACCAAGGAGGAGCTGAACATGGAAGAGATCTTCTCGGTCTGTCCACGCCACGCAAGTTCCCGCTCCATGTCGTCGCCGAGCCCAGACTGGCGCCACACCTTTATACGGCTTGATATTCATGACTTCAATTTCTGTTTCCGCATTTTTTTTTATACCAAGTGTATGTTTCTTAAAGCTCATTGCATCGTACAATACAACCAGTATTAGCTTAAGTCACCCTTGGATGGACCTCAAGCAACAACATTGTCTATATGTTTTGTTTGTCTCCCGAAACCCATGGAACATGTTGAGTACAATTGTACAAGACCGCATCTTTTACTAGGTGTAAAGTGTGCTTCTATGACGTTATTTACGTTATTATCACTATGCATAATATTTCATCATTGTCTTCGTATTCTTCACCTCCATCTTAAAACTCAAGTCTATATGTTAAGTAAGTTGTACATGTTACCTACTCTTCTTCTTCGAAATAGACAATGTTCTTTTGTCATTTCTGCGATGACAGTCTGCCTACTATAATATTCTTAGAAAAAACCCGTAGATTGTTGAAGTGTCAATGTATGCTCCATTGACACTCCACCTACTACATTGTTCTTTTGTCAATTCTACCATGTTGGAAGATCTAAATGACTGCATTAAAGTGATGGATCGACTTGGTGTCTTCAACATTTCTATATTTCCAGTTATGAGCATCATATAATGACCGGTGGGACATCGATGATAACCGCCTTCAGGTCTGCAGGACCATTGTAACAATTGCATCCTGAAGTGTTCATTGATATCCTATCCATTGGGGACAGTAACTTCGCATCAAGGCTGAGGTACCTCTGATAAATAATTAAAATAAGGGATAATTGCATAGATAATGCCCATTATGAATAAATAGAGAACATAGTAATAAATTGATAAATAAAAGTATGTCGATATGACATGCAAAACAATAGATTATGCAATGCACCGGCAACACAAAATAGAAGTAGGTTTACTCCCTCGCAAAAAAAAAGGGAAGAAGAGAAAGAGGTCTTACTACTAGAGAAACAAAAGAAAACATATATGCTTCATTACTACATGGGAGAGTATGTTTTCTTGTATCAAATATATAAAATTGTCTCGTAAATATATAAATAATTACCATGTTTAATCTTGTAGCAAATATATATAAATAATTAACACGTGTATTTACATGGATGCAGACTTGATTGCGATTAATCAACATGATGCTAATGCGTACGAACCTAGTGAAGCATCCATCCTTGTCACGTGAAATCTGATGAAAGGCATGTATGCAACCAAAAATGAGTAAAAGGACAGTTGAAATGCTGGTCCTTGAAGTATATATTTTTTTCACATGCATTCTGTATCAAGTATAATTGACCAAAACTGTAGATCAAACTATGCACAACAGCAGTACAGCACGACACATGTCCCAGTACCAGCCCCTGATCCTCTTAAGTCCACACTACCCTCTTATTGTCAGTGTCCAGTGCAATCCCAATGGAGCTGCCACCATGGGCGGCGTGCCTCATCATCATGCTTGCAACCATGCTCTTCCTCAAAACCATCCTTTCTCGTGGCCGCCGAGCGTACAACCTCCCACCGGTCCCCAAGCCGTGGCCAATCATCGACAACCTCAACCTCTTGGGAGAGCTGCCACACCGCTCCGTCCATGCCCTCTCCAAATGGTACGGCCCGCTCATGCAGCTCTGGTTTGGGTCTGTACCCGTGGTGGTGGGCTCGTCAGTAGAGATGGCCAAGTTCGTCCTCAAGACCCATGATACGGCGTTCGCGGACCGGCCTAGGTTCGCCGTCGGCAAGTACACGGCGTACGGGTACTCCGACCTCCTGCTAGCACCGTACAGCCCGTACTGGCGCCAGGCACGCAGGATCTGCGCCACTGAGCTCTTCAGTGCCAAGCGGGTCGAGTCGCTCGAGCACATCCGTGACGAGGAGGTGCACGTGTTGCTGCATAACCTGGACAAAGTATCAGGGTGCGTTGTGCGACTCAGGGACCATCTGCAGATGATGACGCTCGGCGTAATCTCTCGCATGGTCCTGGGCAAGAAGTACGTCGGACAGGAGGCCGCTCACGAGGAGATCTCAACATCGATGACAACGCCCGAGGAGTTCTTGGGGTTGGTGAAGGAGTTCTTCATGCTCAACGGTGTGTTCAACATTGGGGATTTTGTTCCGTGGCTGGATTGGCTGGACCTGCAGGGGTACATTAGGAGGATGAAGCGATGGGCAAGATGTTCGATCGGTTTCTGGAGCCTGTTCTGGAAGAGCACGACGAGCGGCGCCGGTTCGAGGGAGACGCGTTCCTGGCGAGGGACATGTTGGACGTGCTGCTGCAGCTTGTCGATGACCCGAACCTTGAGGTCCCACTTAGCAGGAATAATGTTAAGGCAATCACTACAAAACACATTCTACCATATATTTTAGATATCCATAGAAAATGTAACTCAGTTTTGTGGGAAAAAGAGATAAATATCCGATCCATCAAAATATAAAACCTTGCTTATAGTATATTGTATTTCAAATATATAGGTGCCGAAAGTTAGTTGTACTATTCTTATCAAAATAAACAATTTATGAGTTAACAATATTAAAAACCTTTTTTGAAAAGTTGGTCCAAAAAGCAATATAAAAATAATTTTTTGTTGTTTTAAAATTATTTATTATAATATATCTATCAAATATATGGTGTCTATTTTTTTTTAAACTCATAGCAACGCATAGGCACTTTGCTAGTTGATTCATGTAGTAAGATTATACAATTCTGATCAGGAAGCTGGGAAAATATTATCTAGACTAGATACAGACATACAGTTATGAGTGCGTTCTTAAAAAAAAGGAAAGATATCCAGGCGAGGACAATCTTGATGGCTATAGCATGCACGTAGGTAAAAACACTGATCTGATTTCAACCACTAATTAGTTGGAGGTGGAGAACAAATGGTTACATATACAACACTTCAAAATAGGGAGTGAGTTGCAGATGGCACAAAAGAGCAGAATTTCAGTTGTTGACTTGTTGTCCCAGGAGGTATATATAACCAAGAGCATCAATATTTGGATCCTCTCAAATTATATAATTTGGCATAATCTGATATTATCTACTCCGTAGTACATAATGAGATTATATAATCTAACATTATAATCTGTATATAACCTGACAAAATCTTTGCCTCATTTGGAGGCCTCTCAGATTATAGAATTCAAATTATATAATCTGAGAGGATCCAGATAGGGCCTTAATGTGCCCGATTCCTTCAAAAACAAATCCTACTTTGCATATGGTTGATTTGTCATCCATGAAACCATACTGTTTTTAGGATATGAAACAAAATCAATAGGAAAAAGAAGCCGGGAAGGGTGAAACTAAAAGAAAGAAGAACTCTAAAGACGAAAGAGATGTGGATTATATGTGAAAGAGTATTGCTAGGATTGTTTAGGAGCCAGAATTTAGGTTCCATATATCCTTTTTAAGTTGGTCTTAAGGAAATACTTGAAAAGATACTAAAGGTTTAAATGAGAAAATAAATACTACTCAAGTTTATATTTGGGAGTAAAAGATGCATTGTCAATCTAAAACACTTGGTTTTTATGAAGAAAAAAGAAAAAATGTGCACCATTAACTCATATTACCCACGTGGCTAATTGGATCTTGAGATTTAGAAATGTAGCACAAAAAACCATGTTATATTAAAAAAATCTATCACTTAAGTTAACCGACTAAGTCATAGATGGATCATCTCGTATTGAAATGTACAATACAAAAATTGAAAAATACTAGAAATGTTGTGTGGCATTGCCGCACTTTTTGTATTTCCTGACTGAATGGCCCTCATTTCACATTTGAAGCAAGCGTTGTGTTGCATAAATGTAGCAATTGAAAGTAAATTAATTTGACTTTTGTAACATGGAAAAAGAGAGATTTTCAGTTGACATACGACAATATATAAGGAACCTAATTTATTAGCAAATTAGACATCTATTCATAGCTCTATTTATATCATATAGATCCTTGGGTATTTTCATATCTGGTAAATATAAAAGATTATTTGTCGTTATAAAGAAGTTCTTTTGACTCTGTTATGACAAAAGATTTTTTAGTTGTTCTTACATGAGGTACATTTTAAGGTACAATAGATAAAGTAGTACTCCTTCTTTAAGAAGGAAAAGTTTAAGGGAAATAGTATTTTGTTCCCAAATGATATAGTTCCTCACATTTTTATAAAAGTTGGTTTGTCATTATAGAGAAATAACTTCCTTTTGCAAGGGTCAGAGATTGCATTTGATTCTAAAAGTCCGGATTGTCATTGTAAAATCTGTAATAAGAAGGAAGAAGTATGTTAGCACACTTGAATGACTTATTAGTAGTAGGCACAGTGTAAGAAAGTATACAGTCATGACCTCAGTATTTATGTTATTTTGTCAATCATAGAACTTTGGCCTTTAGTGTCACCTCGAGCTCCAATCATTTTAAAATAAGACCTTTTATTAGATTTGTTGTATCATATTTCCAAGTGTTAAGACAATATAGTTGAATGGAAGACATTGAAAATTTTATTTCTACATTTGATACTTTATAACTGAATCAGTATAGTCGAAATAAAAACTTATGGGCATAAAACTATAATATAAATTTTATTTATTACAAGAAATATAAAAATAAAAAAAATACTCAAGGGAAATATCGACTATACAAATATATACACAGTACCCAACAATTAGAAAAAATGTAAATGCTAACATTAGTAAATTGGTATGTAAATTATGCATCTATATGTTGTACCTTTCATTTCAGATGACGATGACTGAATTTTAGATATTTATTTCACTTGATGGCCTTACAGACATAATTTCAAGAAATAAGCTATTGATTTTGGTATGCATGATCTTAAATAAAGATTATTGAAAAGAATAGTTGCTATTGTGTTGTGAAACTATAACGGAGGAGAGTTATATAACTTATATATTTAGGAATGACAAAATAGAAAGTTGTAGTATATATTGGCATTAGCTAGTACATGATTTGCTTTTATTCAATCATATTAGGACAATTAAAACATTTATAGTAGTTGAGCTAATACATAGTGATTTCTTATTTTTTTTTAAAAATGCTGCATTGATGATTTGAAACTGAATCAATCAGAGCATCATACCTTAGACTTTATATATTGGTTCTGTAACTCAGAAAAATTTTAGTGCAAAACCAGTTTTAAGTGCAAATGTGCAAACGGACATTCCTAGCCACCGGATCAGGATCTATGCACCCAAAGGCAGGTTCAGAATTCTACCTGTATTTATTCGCAAATAACCCCTTAGAGAAAATAGCATGATGCAAAAAACTCCCTCTAGGTTTCCTCAACCTCTTTGTGAGTTCTTCCTGGAAACAAACATAAGGAGATTGTTGATCTATGGTGGCAGGAATGGGTGAGAGAAATGAGGAACAGATCTTCAAGGAGGGGATCGAGGAATGTCCTAGGCCATCTACTTCTGTCACCACCGCTAAAACTAATTTTAGTCTCAAATTTTCCTTGTGCGAGCTCATCATGAATTTCTTTCTACCAAAAATTCGATTGTGTTGTGTACCTAATTGAATTAAATCAGGTCACTGTCTCCTTCATCCTATGTACCCATTCAGGCCATTCCCATCAGCCATCCTGTCTTCCTAGAGGATTAGATCCATCCGGTCAGGATTCAAGAACGATAGAAAAAACGGATGGAGGTAACCGTCCATGGAGGTTTTGTGAAGACTGAGATTTTTCCAGGGGGTTTTCTAAAAAGCTATTTAAATTGGATTGAGGTGGAGCTCGGTTTGGTCCTAGGCAGTTGGATCACAATCCAATGGATAGGAACATTTGTTTGTATAATTGCACTCAATTAACATTTGCTCTAAATTTTTCCCCATGTAACTCTTTTGGGACGATTAATCTTCAAATTAAATTGTTGCAGAGTAGGTAATTTTGTTAGTTGTGAAATAATAAAATATGGAGTTAAAACTGATAGAAGATACAATATAGAGTTATAGAAAATACTAATTAGCACTTGGCTGATTGCTCGTGAGATGACATATGTGAGGTATTAATTTGCAAATAAAATCATAGCAGAGTAGGTAATTTTGTCAGTTGTAAAACTAAAAAAAAATAGAGCCAAAAGTGATAGAAGATGTAATATAAAGTTACAAAAAGTCAAATTGGCATTTGGTTGATTGCTCGTGAGATGAGATATGTGAGGTGCGAGCCTACGTGATACAACTATTTCTGGATAGAAGCAAACTAGCGGAAAAAATGTTTAAAAAATAATATATAAAAAATACATAGCATTTTGTCGAATATCATATAGGCATGATGATCCATATTTTTAATGTCTATAAGTAAGCAAGTTTCTAGTTTTCTATATTGCTCGCACACAAGAGCTTGGTAGCAGATAATGATACGTCATTATTTCTAACTGAAATTTTAAATTGGGGCCACCGAGTTTTGCATGTAATGCCCTGTAGAGCCGCTATATCCTGCAGCTGCAGGTCGTGCTCAATAAGATCCTTACAAAAAGGTTGGAAGAGAATCTACAGTCATAATAGGAATAGATTACTAATATGTTAGGTCAATCTCAATACATAGTTTGATTTTATTATTTTTGAAATGTGTCACATCAGATTTAAAATTTTAGTTTGATAAATAAAATAGTCTTTCTTAATATATTGTTTTATTTTACAATTTCATATGCTAGGGATAGCATTAAATTTGTAGCATAGTATTGGTCAAACATGTTTCGATAAAACTTCATGCTCTCAATTGTGGTTTCAATTGAGTTTTATACATATAAAAAAATATCAAATAAATTTATCCTACTGAAATTTATTCTCTCTTTCATCTTAATTGTTTTGATATATTATCTATTTTGCTAATATGACAGTTTATTTAATATAAATGAAATTATCATTGAGACTGTCCTAACATATTCACTCACATCATTAGGAACCTAAGCAAACAAGCGGAAAAGCAAACATCATAGTTTTGTTTGCTAGCTTTTCCTGCTGCAGTGTTTCCGGCGTGGCGGCGCCACACGCACGCAACGTAATCGAGGTCGTTGCAGGTGAACGGAGAGGCAAGCCAATCGGAAGTACAAGTTTTTTGAATCGATGACGAAGGTAAGAATACAAAGCTAAACAAAACGTAATGGGTATCTTCATTTTTCACGGTTGTTTTCTCATCTTTCTTTTGACTGGTTTGCTTACTAATTGTCTACTTAAAGAGGCGTGTGTGTTTGTTTTTTTTGTCTAAATTTTAGTCTTCAAACACTAAATATAATGATTAAATATAAATAAATATAAAACTAATGACATAGTCGAATGCTAATTCATAAGACAAATCTATTAAGCTTAATTAAATTATCATTAGAAGATGTTTGCTATAGTATTATATTATTTAATCATGACCTAATTAGTTTTAATAGATTTGTCTCATTATTTAGTAGGTCGATTATGGACTAAATTTTGTTAATAATATATATTTAATACTTTTAATTAGTATCTCAATATTCGATAAGACATGTCTAAAAGTTAATGTGCTGGAAACGAACACACCCAACTGGAAATGAGCAAATCACCTAGAATTTGCTCGGTTACTCCAGCTGGACCGTGCTACCACCAGACGTAGCAGGTCTTCTTTTATTTCAACTGAGCCGTTCACTTTAACATGAACGGTAGAAATTTACTGAGCTGACATGGCACGATAAAATCTTAGAAAATGCATAGAATTTAACTAAGCAAAAATGCCTTTTTAGAGAAGTAAAAAGTACATGCATAAATAAAATATTTTTTTCAACATAGATAATATTGCGCAAGTTTAATTTTACCAGCTAAATATTGAATACCAGGTCTAGCCGTGCTATTTGCATAGGTCAACTTGCTAGTTATGAATAAATAGATAACGAAGTAATACATTGAGAAATAAAAACATCTTGATATGATACGCAAAATAATACACTGTGAAAATCGACAACATGAGATAGAAGTAGGTTTACTTCCTCACGATAAAAAAAGAAGAAGAGAAAGATGTCTTACTAGAGAAATAAAAGAAAACATATTTGCTTCACTACTACATGGGAGAGTATGTTTGCTTGTAGCAAATATATATATATATATATATATATATATATATATATATATATATATATATATATA
Organism: Eleusine coracana subsp. coracana; assembly: GCA_032690845.1. Taxonomy (NCBI): domain Eukaryota; kingdom Viridiplantae; phylum Streptophyta; class Magnoliopsida; order Poales; family Poaceae; genus Eleusine; species Eleusine coracana. The sequence goes on along the minus strand of CM064427.1, from coordinate 49,234,567 downwards.
TATATATATATATTGTCCCGCAAATATATAAAATACACATGTGGATTGCATGGATGCAGACTTGATTGCGATTAATCGACATGATGCCAATGAATCGTATGAACCAAGCGAAGCATCCCATCCTAGTCACGTGAAATCTAATGAAAAGCATGCAGGACACCAATAATTGAGTAAAAGGATAGTTGAAATGCTAGTCCTTGAATTATGTTTCACATGCATACTCTATGTCAAGCAATTGGCTAATACTGTAGATCAAACTGTGCCCAACAGCACGACACATGTCCAGTAGCAGCTCGACTGATCCTGTTAACTCCACACTACGCTGTTATCTTGTGAGCTGAAACGGTCACCAGTGCAATCCCAATGGAGCAGCCATCATGGGCGGTGTGCCTCATCATCGTGCTTGCAACCGCGCTCTTGCTCAAAACCATCCTTTCCCGCTGCCTCCGGTGACGGGTCTCCACTTTGCTCCGTCATAAGCGACCTCTAATGTATAATAAATTTGAAACATAACTCAACAGATAACCGCCTTCAGGTCTGTAGGATCATTGTAACAATTGCATCCTGAAGTGTTCGTTCATATCCTATCCTGAAGTGTTCATTCATATCCATTGTAACAATTGATAAATAAAAGTATGTTACGCAGAACAATAGATTATGCAATGCACCAACAACATGAAATAGAAGTAGGTTTACTCCCTCGCAAAAAAAAAGAACAAGAGAAAGAGGTCTTACTACTAGAGAAACAAACGAAAACATATCTGCTTCACTACTACATAGGAGAGTATGTCTTCTTGTATCAAATATATAAAATTGTTCCACAAATATATAAATAATTAACACGTGTAATCTTGTAGCAAATATATAAACATAATCAACACGTGTATTTACATGGATGCAGACTTGATTGCGATGAATCAACACAATGCTAATGGATCGGAGTAACGTATGAACCTAGTGAAGCATCCCATCCTAATCACGTGAAATCTGATGAAAGGCATGTATCAAGTATAATTGACTAAAACTGTAGATCAAGTTATGCACAACAGCACGACACATGTCCCAGTACCAGCCCCCGTGATCCTTTTAAGTCCACACTCCTCCTATTGTCAGCACAAATTGTCATCCAGTGCAATCCCAATAATGGAGCTACCACCATGGGCGGCGTGCCTTGTCATTGTGCTTGCAACCGCGCTCCTGCTCAAAACCATCCTTTCCCGCTGCCGCCGAGCGTACAACCTCCCGCCAGGTCCCAAGCCATGGCCGATCATCGGCAACCTCAACCTGATAGGCTCCCTCCCGCACCGCTCCATCCACGCGCTATCAAAGAAGTACGGCCCGCTGATGCAGCTCTGGTTTGGGTCCGTACCCGTCGTCGTGGGCTCGTCGGAGGAGATGGCCAAGTTCTTTCTCAAGACCCATGACGTGGCGTTCGCCGATCGGCCTAGGTTCGCGGTCGGCAAGTACACGGCATACGAGTACTCTGACCTCCTGTTGGCACCGTACAGCTTGTACTGGCGCCAGGTGCGCAGGATCTGTGCCGCCGAGCTCTTCAGTGCCAAGCGGCTCGAGTTGCTCGAGCACATCCGCGACGAGGAGGTGCGCGTGTTGCTGCGGAACCTGAACAAAGTATCGGGGCACGTCGTGCGTCTCAGGGACCACCTGCAGATGTTGACACTTGGCGTGATCTCTCGCATGGTCCTAGGCAAGAAGTATGCCGAAGAGGAAGGCGAGGGTGAAGTAGTGCGCGAGGAGTTCATGGAGATGATGAAGGAGTTCTTCGTGCTCAACGGCGTGCTCAACATTGGAGATTTCATTCCGTGGCTGGGTTGGCTGGACCTGCAGGGGTACGTGAGGAGGATGAAGCGGATGGGCAAGATGTCTGATCGGTTCCTAGAGCCTGTTCTGGAAGAGCACGATGAAAGACGGCGGCTCGCGGGAGACACCTTTGTGCCAAAAGACATGTTGGACGTGCTGCTGCAGCTTGCTGATGACCCGACCCTTGAGGTCCCGCTTAGCAGGAACAATGTTAAGGCAATCACACAGGTGACCCAACAATTTCTTCCTACGAAATTCAGCACTACTCCTCTGTTTTTATTTTGCTATATCGCTGGCTAGTTCACAAATGAACTAACTGGCGACAATATTTTAAAACCAGAGGAGTATTTTTTTTCCGTCGAAAATGATCCTATGGCCATGCTGCGTGTGAAATTTGAAAACATCTTATGGAGCAGGATCTGCTCATCGGTGCCACTGACACTTCCGCGATGACCATCGAGTGGGCCATCTCCGAGCTCCTTAAGAACCCTAAGCTCCTAGCCAAAGCAACAGAGGAGCTGGACAACGTCATCGGCCGCAACCGCCTGGTCACGGAGACGGACCTTCCCCACCTCCCATACATCGAAGCCATCGTCAAGGAGACCATGCGCCTGCACCCACCAGTGCCGCTACTGCTACCGCACCTGTCTCGGGAGGATACCTCCGTCAATGGCTACGCCATCCCCGCGGGCACGATCGCGCTGGTCAACGTGTGGGCCATAGCCCGGGACCCTGCGCTTTGGGATGCACCCGAGGAGTTCTGGCCGGAACGGTTCATCGGGAGCAAGGTCGACGTGAAGGGGCAGCACTTCGAGCTGCTGCCATTCGGGTCGGGCCGGCGGGTGTGCCCCGGTTACAACCTCGGGTTGAAGATAATGATGTTGAGCCTCGCCAACTTGCTACACGGCTTCGTGTGGAGGCTCCCCAAGGGTGTGATCAAGGAGGAGCTGAACATGGAGGAGATCTACGTGCTTGCTATGCCGCTCAAGGTCCCGCTCGAGGCCGTCGTCGAGCCCCGCTTACCGGCTTGTCTTTCTGGGCTGTGTGGCCACCCATATATACACAGTTATGCGCCCAGGGACTCATCGCCCATATTAATGGTATCAACAATGTCCCTTTAAAAATAGCTAGTGATCAGCAGCTGATACAATAAACCTCTACTCCTTATTAATTTAGGTGAATCTGTCTAGCCCTCTCCTAATACAATGTTTTTTTATGTTGTTTTTTTATGTTGGCGCATAAAACGAGTCAATTTCATATATAAGCACATAAAACAGTCTGTTTCATATATAGGCGCATAAAATGAGTCTGTTTCATATATGTATACCGGCTCATATTCAAGCTCACGTGATCCAATGTATAACAGATCCTCGAACACAAACACACATGATCCTACATTGATTTGTCGTGCAATCGTCTGTTGATGACTGCTATCCCCTTTGGACGCACCTGTCATGGTGATCCAACGTTGACACCTTTGAACACACAATCGAAGGTGTGGTCCGTCAGGGGCAGTAGCAAGCTCGTCAACAAAGCTGCCGCACCGTTGCCGTCAAGGTGGGATTTGTTGTCGCCGGTGGCGAGCGGGTCGACATCTTCGCACCGACCGTGCCGATGTTGCTGCCGTCTTCAAGTGCTTGACCCGATATTTGCCCACGATGACATAAAAGCGTCATGCATGTGTGGTGTCGCCACCCCTGCCATAGTGTCGAGCTGACATGGTCTTGCGCCCCTCATTAAGAGATAACTGGCGCCCCTCAAGCGATAGCCATGCGCTAATCCTACCTAGCATCCAGCCATCGTTGTCCTGACGTGGTCTCGCGTAGTTGCGCTGTTCAAGTACGTGATCCATGTATATCCTTGTGCTCCCTCTTTCTATCGATCTCCAAAACTTTCGTCCAGGTGTTGTTGCTTTGTAGGGAAGGAAAACGGCACCTGGCCAGACCTGGACTATTCTTTGGCTTTGGCTCTTCACATTGTGCACTGGTACTAACCTTCTGCTCGATGTAGGATGGATAATTTCAGTTTCTTGATCAATAGTGTTTACGGATTATGGATTCGGGGTCTTGATGTTGATTGTTTCTAACAATTCTGTAAGACTTTTAAGGCCGGCTTGGTCAGTATCTGATAATATGATGCCCTGGTTACTATTTCAGCAAAACATCCCAGGTCCAAGAATGACAGTTAATGCAATTCACTGTCCAACAACTAATCTCAACCCTGCCGATCTCCAAATGTGTTTCTTCAGTTCACTGTTTCTTTTCTTTCTTTGTTTGCTTGCAGGCTTCCTATTCCTGTAACTTAATGATCCAGGAGCGATAATTTAGATTGCCTACTAAGTCTAGATTGATAATGGATAGTTAATCACTATGCTCGAAAAATTATCAAGGCTTGAGAATTTGATTTGAATCTATATATGTAAACGATTTCAGTGTGATGGCATGAATTGGAACTTCATATGGCTACTAAATAGTGGGTGTTTGTTTACTGTGTGTTCTCAAAGAGATAGACCACAGAAATTCAAAATCACAGACTGTGTTCATACGGCATGAGTTTGTTTTACTACTAAATAGTGAAAGTTCATATGGCTACTACTTAATTAAACATCATGTTAGAAAGCAAAAAAAAAAAACTATATGTCAGTACTACTATCTGTGTGTGCAGGATGCTTTTGTTAAAAATGTTTGATCTGCGGAAACTGATTTGGGTTGAACTAAATTACTATAATTGTGTTACATAACTACAAAACACATTCTACCATATATTTTAGATATCCATAGAAAATGTAACTCAGTTTTGTGGGAAAAAGAGATAAATATCCGATCCATCAAAATATAAAACCTTGCTTATAGTATATTGTATTTCAAATATATAGGTGCCGAAAGTTAGTTGTACTATTCTTATTAAAATAAAAAATTTATGAGTTAACAATATTAAAAACCTTTTTTGAAAAGTTGGTCCAAAAAGCAATATAAAAATAATTTTTTATTGTTTTAAAATTATTTATTATAATATATCTATCAAATATATGGTGTCTATTGTTTCTTTTTCAACCCCGTAGCAACACACGGACACTTTGCTAGTTGATTCATGTAGCAGGGTTATACAATTCTGATCAAGAAGCTGGAAAAATATCATCTAGACTAGATACAGACATACAGTTATGGTCTGAATATGTTCTTAAAAAAACGGAAAGATATCCAGGCGAGGACAATCTTGATGGCTATAGCATGCACGTATGTAAAATCACTGCTCTGATTTCAACCATGAATTAGTTGGAGGTGGAAAACAAATGGTTACATACACAACACTTCAAAATAGGGAGTGAGTTGCAGATGGCACAAAGGAGCAGAATTTCAGTTGTTGACTTGTTGTCCCAGGAGGTATATATAACCAAGAGCATCAATGTTTGTTATGTTGTTTTCCTCTTCGCTTTATCCTTTCACTTTTTTTTTCTTCTGGCCAGTGACTTGGTCACTTCTTTCGTTGTTATTCTTGTAATGTTCTTTGTGCGTGCAGATGAGCAGGTCCTGGCCAGCAGTAGCTGATGGGCCACAAATCTGATATTTCTCTTTTAGTTCCATCACTTAGGCCATGTTTGGATCTTCTCAGATTATATAATCTAGCATAATCTGATATTATCTACTCCGTAGTAGATAATGAGATTATATAATCAAATATATGTGAAAAGAGTATTGCTAGGATTGTTTAGGAGCCGGAATTTAGCTTCCATATATCCTTTTTAAGTTGGTCTTAAGGAAATATTTGAAAAGATACTAAAGGTTTAAATAAGAAAATAAATACTACTCGAGTTTATATTTGGGAGTAAAAGATGCATTGTCAATCTAAGACACTTGGTTTTTATGAAGAAAAAAGAAAAGATGTGCACCATTAACTCATATTACCCACGTGGCTAATTGGATCTTGAGATTCAGAAATGTAACACAAAAAACCATGTTATATTAAAAAAAATCTATCACTTAAGTTAACCGACTAAGTCATAGATGGATCATCTCGTATTGAAATGTACAATATAAAAATTAAAAAATACTAGAAATGTTGTGTGGCGTTGCCGCACTTTTTGTATTTCCTGACTGAATGGCCCTCATTTCACATTTGAAGCAAGCGTTGTGTTGCATAAATGGAGCAATTGAAAGTAAATTAATTTGACTTTTGTAACATGGAAAAAGAGAGATTTCCAGTTGACATACGACAATATAAGGAACCTAATTTATTAGCAAATTAGACATCTATTCATAGCTCTATTTATATCATATAGATCCTTGGGTATTTTCATATATGGTAAATATAAAAGATTATTTGTTGTTATAAAAAAGTTCTTTTGACTCTGTTATGACAAAATATTTTTTAGTTGTTCTTACATGAGGTACATTTTAAGGTACAATAGATAAAGTAGTACTCCTTCTTTAAGAAGGAAAAGTTTAAGGGAAATAGTATTTTGTTCCCAAATGATATAGTTCCTCCCATTTTTATAAAAGTTGGTTTGTCATTATAGAGAACTAACTTCCTTTCGCAAGGGTCAGAGATTGCATTTGCTTCTAAAAGTCCGGATTGTCATTGTAAAATCTGTAATAAGAAGGAAGAAGTATGTTAGCACACTTGAATGACTTATTAGTAGTAGGCACAGTGTAAGAAAGTATACAGTCATGACCTCAGTATTTATGTTATTTTGTCAATCATAGAACTTTGGCCTTTAGTGTCAGCTCGAGCTCCAATCATTTTAAAATAAGACCTTTTATTAGATTTGTTGTATCATATTTCCAAGTGTTAAGACAATATAGTTGAATGGAAGACATTGAAAATTTTATTTCTACATTTGATACTTTATAACTGAATCAGTATAGTCAAAATAAAAACTTATGGGCATAAAACTATAATATAAATTTTATTTATTACAAGGAATATAAAAATTAAAAAATACTCAAGGGAAATATCGACTATACAAATATATACACAGTACCTAACAATTAGAAAAAATGTAAATGCTAACATTAGTAAATTGGTATGTAAATTATGCATCTATATGTTGTACCTTTCATTTCAGATGACGATGACTGAATCTTAGATATTTATTTCACTTGATGGCCTTACGGACATAATTTCAAGAAATAAGCTATTGATTTTGGTATGCATGATCTTAAATAAAGATTATTGAAAAGAATAGTTGCTATTGTGTTGTTAAACTATATCGGAGGAGAGTTATATAACTGATATATTTAGGAATGACAAAATAGAAAGCTGAAGTATATATTGAAATTAGCTAGTACATGATTTGCTTTTATTCAATCATATTAGGACAATTAAAACATTTATAGGGTGGCGGGAATGGGTGAGAATGGGTGAAAGAAATGAGGAACAGATCTTCAAGGAGGGGATCGAGGAATGTCCTAGGCCATCTACTTCTTTCACCACTGCTACTAAGAGAAAAAAAAAACAATTTTAGTCTCAAATTTTTCTTGTGGGAGCTCATCATGAATTTCTTTCTACCGAAAATTCGATCGCTTTGTGTACCTAATTGAATTAAATCAGGTCACTGTCTCCTTCATCCTATGTACCCATTCGGCCATTCCCATCAGCCATCCTGTCTTCCTAGAGGATTAGATCCATCCGGTCAGGATTCAAGAACGATAGAAAAACAGGATGGAGGTAGAAGAACCGTCCATGGAGGTTTTGTGAAGAGTGAGATTTTTCTAGGGGGTTTTTTGAAAATCTATTTAAATTGAATTGAGGTGGAGCTCGGTTTGGTCCTAGGCAGTTGGATCACAATCCAACGGATAGGAACGTTTGTTTGTATAATTGCACTCAATTAACATTTGCTCTAAATTTTTCCTCATGTAACTCTTGTGGGACGATTAATCTTCAAAATAAATTGTTGCAGAGTAGGTAATTTTGTTAGTTGTGAAATAAAAAAAATATGGAGTTAAAACTGATAGAAGATACAATATAGAGTTATAGAGAATACTAATTAGCACTTGGCTGATTGCTCGTGAGATGACATATGTGAGGTATTAATTTGCAAATAAAATCATAGCAGAGTAGGTAATTTTGTCAGTTGTAAAACTAAAAAAAAATAGAGCCAAAAGTGATAGAAGATGTAATATAAAGTTACAAAAAGTCAAATTGGCATTTGGTTGATTGCTCGTGAGATGAGATATGTGAGGTGCGAGCCTACGTGATACAACTATTTCTGGATAGAAGCAAACTAGCGGAAAAAATGTTTAAAAAATAATATATAAAAAATACATAGCATTTTGTCGAATATCATATAGGCATAATGATCCATATTTTTAATGTCTATAAGTAAGCAAGTTTCTAGTTTTCTATATTGCTCGCACACAAGAGCTTGGTAGCAGATAATGATACGTCATTATTTCTAACTGAAATTTTAAATTGGGGCCACCGAGTTTTGCATGTAATGCCCTGTAGAGCCGCTATATCCTGCAGCTGCAGGTCGTGCTCAATAAGATCCTTACAAAAAGGTTGGAAGAGAATCTACAGTCATAATAGGAATAGATTACTAATATGTTAGGTCAATCTCAATACATAGTTTGATTTTATTATTTTTGAAATGTGTCATATCAGATTTAAAATTTTAGTTTGATAAATAAAATAGTCTTTCTTAATACATTGTTTTATTTTACAATTTCATATGCTAGGAATAGCATTAAATTTGTAGCATAGTATTGGTCAAACATGTTTTGATGAAACTTCATGCTCTCAATTATGGTTTCAATTGAGTTTCATATATATAAAAAAATATCAAATAAATTTATCCTACTGAAATTTATTCTCTCTTTCATCTTAATTGTTTTGATATATTATCTATTTTGCTAATATGACAGTTTATTTAATATAAATGAAATTATCATTGAGACTGTCCTAACATATTCACTCACATCATTAGGAACCTAAGCAAACAAGCGGAAAAGCAAACGTCATAGTTTTGTTTGCTAGCTTTTCCTGCTGCAGTGTTTCCGGCGTGGCGGCGCCACACGCACGCAACGACATCGAGGTTGTCGCAGGTGAACGGAGAGGCAAGCCAATCGGAAGTACAAGTTTCATGAATCGATGACGAAGGTAAGAATACGAAGCTAAACAAAACGTAATGGGTATCTTCATTCTTCACGGTTGTTTTCTTGTCTTTCTTTTGACTGGTTTGCTTACTATTTGTCTATTTAAAGAGGCGGGTGTGTTTGTTTTTTATCTGAATTTTAGCGTTGTTATATTAATTCTTTGAACATTAAATATAATGATTAAAAAATCTTGCTATAGATCCGACTCCTACGTCCGACCGGCGTCCGACTTGACGGAATGCATGGCACGGCGTTATCTTCAATGACCTCCAGGTCCTTCGTGAAATTGGCGCTCTCCTTTCAAGACCGGTAGCTAAATTCCTAGGCCCACAAATTGCAAGCCCATGCTTGTCAGATAGCGAGACCTTCCATTACATTAATCCTTATGTTTATTTTAGTTCTTTGGCCTACGTGAGATGGCAATTGGCAAAACACTGAAGTCTTGGCATTTCTGAGTGCAATGCTCCTCCTCAAAAAGATGCTACCAATGCAGTTAGCCACTGTCTTTTCTTCGTGGAATCAGCATAGAAAATCAGTTCTTATCCCATGGTGCTCATGTTCGCAATATAGTGTTGGTGATAACTGACAGACGGAGACATGCAAAAGATCGAACGTTTTTAATTAGACATAGGCACTTGACAAGTAAAAGAAATCACCATATTAGTGCCACCAATTCAGTGCTGCTAGAAACATGGTACTATTACAATGAGTGATCAATGATGATTCTTAAGCTATAGCTAAAAAGCAAAGTGTCTGATAATACAAAACATGGATTGACAATGTGTTGTCCAATAAAATTGTAAACTGAAACATATGCTAAGGTGTCATGGGATAGAAGCTCCATAAGGTCACCTTTACCCTATACAAAGTAGGAGGAACAAGTTCAGTTAACGTAAAGTATATCAGATTACGGCTATATGAAGTACTATAATATCAAGATCAACTAGGATTTTTGACGTACCATATGCTATGCTATGTGATCGAAGTAGATCAGTACTCCTGTGAGGCCACCATAAAGTATATCAGATTACGACTGGTCGAGTAGAGTTGGATCATGATTAGTAGAAGGCAACTATATTGGAAAGGCGCACGTACCTCGCCAGTTTCGAGGGATAGATTATATGGATTAAGCTGGGTACATTTGGGCTCAAAGGACTTGAGCCATGCTTAGCCCAGTGAAAATTGATCATCACCGCGACTTAACCGTCAGCTGCAGGTATACGGCAGCGGCGTCAAGTCGTACTTGGATTGGACATTAGAGTCGGACCTAAAGCATTTCCGATGATTAAATATAAATTAAATATAAAACTAATTATACAATTAGATGCTAATTTGTAAGACAAATTTATTAAGCTTAATTAAATTATCATTAGGAGATGTTTATTTAATATATATTTAATCATGGCCTAATTAGTTTTAATAGATTTGTCTTATTATTTAGTAGGTGGATTATAGACTGGATTTTTTCAATAATATATATTTAATATTTTTAATTAGTATCTTAATATTAGATAAGATATGTCTATAAGTCAATGTGATGGAAACGAACACACCCAACTGCAAATGAGCAAATCACCTAGAATTTGCTCGGTTACTCCAGCTGGACCGTGCTACCACCAGACGTAGCAGGTCTTCTTTTATTTCAACTGAGCCGTTCACGTTAACATGAACGGTAGAAATTTACTGAGCTGACATGGCACAATAAAATCTTAGAAAATGCATAGAATTTAACTAAACAAAAATGCCTTTTTAGAGAAGTAAAAAGTACATGCATAAATAAAATATTTTTTCAACATAGATAATATTGCGCAAGTTTAATTTTACCAGCTAAAATATTGAATACCAGATCTAGTTGTGCTATTTGTATGGGTCAACTTGCTAGTTATGAATAAATAGATAACGGAGTAATAAATTAAGAAATAAAAACATCTTGATATGATATGCAAAATAATACACAGTGAATGCACCGACAACATGAGATAGAAGTAGGTTTACTTCCTCAGGATAAAAAAAAAAGAGAAAGAGGTCTTACTTGAGAAATAAAAGAAAACATATTTGCTTCACTACTATATGGGAGAGTATGTTTGCTTGTAACAAATATATATATAAACTAGCAAAGTGTCCGTGCGTTGCTACAGACTTAAAAAATAAAACACTGTTTATAACTTAAATATAAATTATTTACATAATAGAATTATTAGATATATACAATATTGTTTACATTTTTTTTACATAAAAGATCATATTTATATTATTGCTGGTGTTTTTTAGTATACTATTTTATATATCAAAAATAATATTTTTTCACCATTTTTTACCATATTCTAGAAGTGTTATCTGAAAGGAAAAATCAATTTACGCAGTCTACAAAATAGCAGTCCATTGCAACGCGATTTTGAACTTGAAATCTTGCTCCAATGGAAAACGTTAAAACACAAAAGTTGTAAATCTCATCGATACCTTTTCGAAACATATGTGGATCATATTATTTGGACTTCAGAGCTATAAGATATGGGCCCCGCACAGAGACCTACGCAGAGAAGTCTGAATCAGAACAAATACTTTTGCATCACATATTTGAAAACCTAAACGGTAGGATCTGTACGTCCGTTGAATACCAAAGTTGTAGAACTTTTCGAGAGCTACAATATAGAGTCCGAGTTTGCTTAATTTGAGCTCCGGATGAGGGAGTTATGATTTTTGAAATTTAGTACTTGATATTAAAGGTACGAAACCGATTTGGATTCAATTTCTAACTTTGTGGACATGAAGTGGACGACCGTACCTCAATTAATAGATTGTAGAGATTGTCCCATAAATATATAAAATAGTGAACATGTGGATTTATATGCATGGATGCAGACTTGATTGCGATTAATCGGCATGATGCCAATGAATTGTATGAACCAAGCGAAGCATCCCATCCTAGTCACGTGAAATCTAATGAAAAGCATGCAGGACACCAATAATTGAGTAAAAGGACAGTTGAAATGCTAGTCCTTGAATTATGTTTCACATGCATACTCCATGTCAAGCAATTGGCTCTTACTGTAGATCAAACTGTGCCCAACAGCACGACACATGTCCAGTAGCAGCTCGACTGATCCTTTTAACTCCACACTACGCTGTTATCTTGTGAGCTGAAACCGTCACCAGTGCAATCTAATGGAGCTGCCACCATGGGCGGCGTGCCTCATCATCGTGCTTGCAACCACGCTCTTGCTCAAAACCATCCTTTCCCGCTGCCGCCGAGCGTACAACCTCCCGCCAGGTCCCAAGTCATGGCCGATCATTGGCAACCTCAACCTGATAGGCCCCCTCCCGCACCGCTCCATCCACGCGCTGTCAAAGAAGTACGGCCCGCTGATGCACCTCCAATTCGGGTCCGTACCCGTCGTCGTGGGCTCGTCGCCGGAGATGGCCAAGTTCTTTCTCAAGACCCACGACACGGCATATGCCGACCGGCCCAGGTTCGCGGTCGGCAAGTACTCGGCGTACGAGTACTCCGACCTCCTGCTAGCACCGTACGGCCCGTACTGGCGCCGGGCACGCAAGATCTGCGCCGCCGAGCTCTTCAGTGCCAAGCGGCTCGAGTCGCTCGAGCACATCCGTGACGAGGAGGTGCGCATATTGCTGCGGAACCTGGACAGAGTGTCGGGGTGCGTTGTGCGGCTCAAGGACCACCTGCAGATGATGATGCTCGGCGTGATCTCTCGCATGGTCCTGGGCAAGAAGTACATCGGAGAGGGGACCTCACTGTCGACCGAGAAGTTCATGGAGATGATGAAGGAGTTCTCCGTACTCAACGGCGTGCTCAACATTGGGGATTTCGTTCCGTGGCTGGATTGGTTGGACCTGCAGGGGTACGTGAGAAGGATGAAGCGGATGGGTAAGATGTCCGACCGGTTACTGGAGCCTATTCTGGAAGAGCACGACGAGCGACGCCGGCTCGAGGGAGACGCGTTCATGGCAAGGGACATGTTGGACGTACTGTTGCAGCTTGCCGATGACCCGAACCTTGAAGTCCCGCTTAGCAGGAACAATGTCAAGGCAATCACACAGGTGACCCAACAATTTCTTCCTCCCAAATTCATCAGTAATTTGTTTTTCTGTGTATAACATCCTATAGCCATGCTGCATGTGAAATTTGAAAACATCTTATTATGGTGCAGGATCTGCTCATCGGTGCCACTGACACTTCTGCGATGACCGTCGAGTGGGCTATCTCTGAGCTCCTCAAGAACCCCGAGATCCTAGCCAAGGCTACTGAGGAGCTGGACAATGTCGTCAGCTGCGACCGCCTGGTCCCGCTCGAGGCCGTCCTCGAGCCCAGGCTACCGGCTTGCCTCTACACGGTTGCCTGATCTCGACCGTGTTGAATTGTACCGAGCTGCTTTTCGATCCCGGGCTCCGTAGCTGCACCCATATGCAGTCATGCGCCCGCGGCCCGTCATTCCGGAAACGATGGGGTTTCATGCGTTTGCACTGCTATATAATATAGTATAGCATATGAAAGTAGCTTGTTCATCGGCAGTTGATACAATAAATTGATTAATACATGCTTATACAATTCCAAATTCTTAATCGCGAGAAGCTGGGGAAATATCATCCACCAAATTAACTCGAATAATTAATTATTGACGGGCGCCTAGCTTCGCCTGAATATACAGGAACTCGCGCCCATCAGCACTGCCGGCGCGGCCAAATCCTGACCTCCTCGTTGGCGCTAAGCCCAGGTATACGAGATCGGGCTCCGGACCTCGTGGTCGCCGCTGCTCCACGTCAGCCACCCGAACGCCGCGGGGTCCATGGGTCCCCTGGCATTGGCGCACCTGAACGTGACGGTGTACCTGACCTTATCCCCCGTCTTGTTGAACACGAGCCTCTCCGGCTTCACGCTCACGCTGATGTCGCTGGGGCCTGTGACCTTGACACTGTACGTCCCTCCGGACTCCGCAACGTTGGTCAGCTCGCGATGATACTTCACGCTGCTGCGCGACGACTTCCGGCGGAACACGACGGAGAAGGACGGGTAGTTGAGGTCCCCCGGGTTGGACAGCTTGCGCGTGCACGTCACGTTCGGCGCCGCCGCGGCAGCCGAGACGGCCTGGACCTGCTGCGGCGAGACGCCGACGGCGCAGAGGAAGGCGACGTAGTCGTCGAAGGAGGCGTCGTAGACGAGGCCCGGGGAGAGGGCCTTGACTGGGTCCACGTGGCCGGCGCCGAAGGCCCACGGCGTGGCCGTGGCGTTTGTTGCCGCGTCGAGGAGGGGGGAGCCGGTGTTGTCGAGGGTGTAGGCGGTGGTCATGAGCGCGGACTTGATGGCGCTCGGGCTCCAGTCCGGGCGCGCCGCCTTCACGAACGCCGCGAGGCCGCTGATGTGCGGGCATGACATGGATGTCCCTGCATCGTAAATCGCGGAATGAGCTGTGCCCGTGCGTGCGAGTAAAGCCTGTTGATTGTCTAGTGTGAGAATATCATAGTATAAGTAGTGTTCAGATAGAGTGCCTAGCGCATCATAATAATGTTGATGCACGCGAACTGAATACGGAAGCTAACGGCATCATGGCAGAAAAAAGGAAAGCTGCTACTTATAAACGATGGGAAGAATAATAAGATTCTTCTTACCCCGCTAGTATACTATCTAAAGTAAGCAAAAGAGTCATCAGTCCGTCCGACAGCAGTGCAGAGGAAGCAACGCGTGCCTGCTCACCTGACAAGATGTTAAACGCCGACCGCCGCTCGTCGGCGATCAACCCTGTGGGCCCCAGCGACCCGGTCCACCCGGCAAGGATGTTGACCCCCGGGCCGATCACGTCCGGCTTGAGCAGCTGCGGCACCTGCCTGTTGGGCCCGCGCGAGCTGAACGCGGCCACCACCGGCGCGGGGCGCACGTCGAGCGCTGTGCCGGCGAAGCTCAGCGCCACCTCTGCATTATCAGCGTCCGACTCCACGTACCTCCGTATGGCGTCGCCGCTGCTGGCCCCCACGGCCACCGCGGGGATCAGGTGGCTGTCCGCCACCACCTCTTCGCCGCTCTGCGCCGTGTTGGCCAGGACCATCCCGACCCCACCCGCCAGCCTCACAACCTGCCCCTTCTCCACCCGCGAGTTGCCCCCGCGGTCGCACAGGACCACCTTGCCCTTCACCCCCGCCGGGTCCAGCGTCCCCGTCATGCACAGCTTGGTCGCGTTGCTCCCCGCGCGGAGCCCCCTGTTGTACACGAGCGGGTACTTGTCGTCTCCCAGCCCGTCGCCCGCGTACAGCGACATCCCGGCGTGCGACTCCCCGTTGCCCAGCTCCGCGTACGCCGGGAAGGTGCGGTCCAGCGTGCCCGCGCCGACCGTGATGATCCATGGCGCCGCGTTGACCAGCGTGTACGGCGCGGGCCCGCTGTTCCCGGCCGAGCACGCCACGACGATCCCGCGACGCGTGGCGGCCAGCGCGCCGATCGCGATGGGGTCGCGCGAGAGCGAGGCGGCCCCGCCGCCGAGCGAGAGGGAGAGCACGTCGACGCCGTCGTCGATGGCCTGGTCCATCCCGGCCAGGATGTCGGAGCTGAAGCAGCCCTGGCGCCAGCACACCTTGTACGCCGCCACGCGCGCGCCGGGGGCCATCCCGCGCGCCGTGCCCGACGCGTACCCGAGCAGGCTCGCGTCCGAGACCACGGCGCCGGCCGCCGTCGACGCGGTGTGCGTGCCGTGCCCGTCGCGGTCCCTCGGGGACATCGCGTCCGAGCTGGCGCGGGACGAGGCGTTGCCGGTCGCGGAGAAGCCGCGGAAGAAGGCGCGCGCGCCGATGAGCTTGCGGTTGCACATGGAGGACGGGAAGTCGGTGGCGTTGGTGTCGCACGTGCCGCGCCACCGGGCGGGCACCGGGCCCATCCCGGCGTCGCCGAAGCTGGGGCTCTCGGGCCACACGCCCGTGTCGAGCACGCCTATAATAACGTCGTCGGAGCCGCCGCCCACAGCGCCTTGGGCCGATTCGTAGGGGGGCAGGTGCATGAATGAAGGGGAGCGCGTGGTGTGGAGCGGGTGGAGCGCGTCCTCGTGGACCCACGCGACAGCGGGGTGGGCTCGGAGGGCCTCCGCGTGGGACGGGAGGAGGCGGGCGGCGAACGCGGACGGCGCGGCGGCGGTGTAGGAGTAGAGGAGGTGGCGTGACGGGTCAAGGGAGAGGGCGTCCAGGTGGGCGTGGTGCCAGTGGAGGTGCGTCGCGTAGGGGGACGGCTTCAGTGAGGGGTTCAGGTACACAATGTAGGTCGCCATGTTGGCGCCATCGGCGTCGGAGCCGCCGAAGGCCGGCGAGGAGACGGCGAAGAACAGGAGCAGCAGGCGGAGGAGGAGGGGTGGTTGCTGCATGGGGAGCATGGCGAGCAGTTTGGGAAGGGAAGAAGTGGAGTGGGAGGGAGTCCGTGCTAGGCGCTCGATTCAAATAAAGAACCAGATGGCAAGCACTGTGCCGCGAAACTAACGAAATCTCTTGTGAATCTTTTCAGGGCGCATCAGCACATAAACAAATCTGACTGCATTTCACCACCATTAGTAAGCGACTCGAGTCGATGGAAAATGTTGCCACGTAGTACTAAGCATATTTAGCCAAGTGCCGTATATATAGCACCGCCGCCCGGATCGGCCGTAAGTTTTTTTTTGCATGAATCTACGTGTGTCATTCATTCCTCGCCTACAGACGTGCGATTGCTGCCGGTGTCAACGTCGACTTTTTCCCCGGGTGGGTGCTACACACACTCTGCCCGAGCTCCTCGACAACGAGACAAAAAGCGGAGCACGCACCGGGGGCTGCCCATCATGCATGTCCGCCTCCAGGCCACCATCCACGACGACGCGACGCCCTCCTTTACAGGCGGCACAGTCCCCGGCAGCGCACGTATCTGACCTCCTATCTGTGGCGGTGGCCGTGGTCGCCGTCGTGCCTCGCTGTATGTGCAGCGTCGGGGCGGGCGTGGAGTGGAAGGATCGGATCATCGTAGTGGTAGAGCGTGGACCGTGTCGTGGCGAGACGGCATTTAGCGCCAGTTGAGCGGCGACGGTGCGTTCGTGGGGCGCGCACGGAGCACGCGGGGTGCTTCAGTTGCCTCGTCTCATCGGGTCTCAACCCTCGCTCGCTCGATCAGCCAGTGCGTCCGGCATCCCTTTCGTAACTGATATATTGCGTCGCCCATGCCTCCACTTTCTCGGGCGGGGCACCGCGTGGCGCCACGATCCTTTGCCTCGCGATGCCGCGGGTACCTCGATTCTGCTTCGAAATATTGTGCTTTCTCGGCCTGAGCCCCGTGCTGATGCAGGGAGATCATGAGTCATGGGCTGTTTAGGTACCCGCTCATGAATGACTTTGCACCGTGCCCTTCTACTCGTACTAGATTTCTTCCTTTTCCACCCCTGTATGGCTGTATGCCTTTATGCAGGCGGAAGTCTTCAGAGGAGCAACGGTTCATGGGATCATGGGAACAGTTCTGCATTCTGCTGAAGCACCATGGTCCGTCCATATTTGCTTCCAGAACGATAAAAAGATGCTGAGCTTTTGCTGTGTTTCCAGATCCAGTTTTACTGTAATCGGCTCAGATTTTCAGAGCACTATCTGCTCTGGGATCCGCACTATGTTTGTTGACCAAAAATATCAGGTGATCTGGCATCAAAATGAGCACCTCTTTCTGCCCCCATATCAGCATACAATACATATTGCATCAATGCGTGTACTGCTCTGTTTAGTCTGCACACTCTGCATCCGCACCATAGCGTTCAGGCCAAATAAAGTTTATGTTGGCCTTTGATAATTTGAGAATTGCTCCGGTGGAGCTGTTTCCAAATTTAGCACGCATCTTAAAGCAGCGGAATAATTATTTTTCGATAATTAATTCCCTCAAACACAGGGCCCTACCCTATCCAATCCCGATCCAAACCCACGTTCAGTCCAGTCGAGGAGGTAACCGGGGAGAACGGATGGAACATACCGATTTCTTCTCCCAATCGTGCATTCTCCATTCCTTCTCAAGTTCTTCTCAGCTTCGGGGAGCCATTGACCGGCAGTGATCTCTTACACGGCTGCAATGATCATCATCATCCGGTGGCCGAAGTTGAACGCGGCAGGCAATGCGGACCCGAATCCTACCTCGCGGCGGCCTGGTGACACCTGCTTGAAGTCAGCAATTCCCTCGCCGGCTCACCCTCCTCTTCGCCGTCCTCGCTTGTCGGCAACGAACCCTCACCGGCTGAAATTACCTGTGTTATTGTTCTCTTTGTCTGATCCGCGGATCCACGAAGCAGCTCGCCGCTGATCAATGGCCTCCCGGCACTGAGGAGAACAGGTCGCAGAAGATGGAATGGAGAATGCATGACTGGGAGAAGAAATCGTTCTTCAATCAGTTCCTCCGCCTGTCTCCTCGACTGGGCTGAACTTGGCTTTCGATCGGGGCTGGGTTGGGTAGGGTCGGGTCCTGTGTTTAAGAGAATTAATTATCTAATTTCAATTAGTTCCTGCTTTAAGATTCATGCTAAATTTAAAAACAGCTCCACCGGAGCACTTCTCAATTGAGAATTTTTGTCATTACAGTTTGTCAGCTCTGTGATCAAAAGTGGTAATATACATGGAGTCAAATAAATAATCTTGCGCAAGTTGCGCTAACATGAACCTCAGCTGTCCGCTGAATTCAGAGATATCCAGACACGTATCCTTATACTAGGCCCTATTCCCCTATATATAGTGATTTATCATCTTTGTGCCATTACGCCATAGTGGCTGCCCAACTGCGTGATCACCCACCATCCGTGCATCAACTGATTGATCGACATGGTGGAGGCGTGAGCTGGTCGACGCACAGATTGCTTCGGTTGCGTCCTTCACTACCTAGTGCTTGCATGACTGTGTTGCGGCGTGCTGTCATGTCCAGTGATCAGGATCTAGCTGACATGCTTATGATATCAGGCAGTGTCATCCATCGCAAGGCCGAAATGATCGCCGCTGAACATATCGTTCGACTGATTCAGCTTGGGTACAGCGATTCCAGGGAACGAGAGCTCCGATTGCTCAAGTCCAGAAATAGAGCACGCGCTGAATTGTTGTGTTTACTTATATATGTACAACAAATTCCCATAAAGCCAATTGTTTCCATATCTGCTAATTTCACGGTAAGTTAACTGAATCACAGCAAGGGTAGCTGTCGCAGTGTCGCCAGTCAGCAGCATGCTGATGCTACGCCGCGGCACTGGGACCATGGCAGCGGCAGTTTGGCGATGAACAGAATGCGCCGGCTCTCTGTCCTCTGAGAGCCGAACGCCAATGCGATTTCTTGTGCTCTCGCCAGGCCGGATATGCAGCCCAATATTTGTGCGGCTTCTGGGTTTGTCGAAGCCCATTTGGACCCCTATGTCAGACTTGTCGAGCCCTAGTCACATCCATGAGAAATCGGATCTTTTTGAGGGCAACTATAATGCTGTTGTCTTATATCTCATTTTATGTATGCTATGTTATCTTAAGATGGATTATGAGACGACTTATATAATAGATAGTCTTATTAGTTATTTTTTATTAATTATATGACTTTTTAATTTGTGGATATAAAAAAGAGTATTTATAAAGTAAAAAACTACTAGATTCCGTACAATGGTGTGAGAGTCATCTCATACTCCTAAATTTTAGTGTATGAGATGTTTATTATGCAAAACAACCACCTTTTTTTTTCACCACCCTTTCTTTCTTCCACATCATCAAAAATATTATATGACAATACATAAGACGACCTATGAAACTGCCTACATATAATATTATACCTGCCTTGAGAACTTCTACAGTATATCATGATACCAGTAGGTTAGAAGTATCATGGATGTAATCTGACCGTTTATTTATTTGGTTATTACTGTAATTATCAAGTAATCTGTGTCATAAATCTATGAGTTCAAATTGATTAAGCAGAAAAACAAGTCTTTGGATTCAGGCGTGAAAGAGCCACCAGGTAATTGTTACCAAACCCTTCTGCCGCCATTAGTGTCACGTTGTCGCCCTCTTCCCTCTCGCAAAGTAACCGCACTGTCATCATCAAGAACCGGCGTCCACTGCCATAGGATTAGCATCGCGCGGTGCGGCTCGTCGTCATCTTATTGACCGTATCTCGTGGTCTTTCCGGGTCACTAATATCTCCCTGCGCCGCCATGACCAAAAATACGACATGCCTCCATTGCCAAACGACGGTGTTGTGTTTTGCATTTAAAAGTACTATATTGAATTATGTTTCATTCAGCATAAGGCAACACACAAGGCAAAACTGATCTAGCAATCATTTTCACTATGCATTCTGATTTTCTTATTCTCGCATTACAAATTTACATCTTATATAATCCGTATCTCATAGATGGAGTAAAAAAAGTATGGCATATGGAATCACTATGACAATCACGACGGCCTAATTTTAAGATTAAAATTGAAGAAAATTAACCAAGCAACGCACAACTGATCAAGCGATGGGTTCAAATCACGGAGGCTGCCATAGTTTGGTCCGTCTCATCGTGCGCCGCTGTTGAATCCGGATAAGGACAACAAAATCATTGGACAAATACAGGATGCCTCCCGGGGCGGAGCCAGGCCCTTTTTTTGTCAGCTGATGGCCCTTTGCTATTCTCCGGTCACCGCAAAAACCAAAACTTCCGGTCGTTCCATATTTGGTATAGACAGATACTAGAGATTCTGTCGCTGCGTGTACAAAATAGGAAAGGCGGGCTCTTGCATGACGTCGCGCCGGAACGTGCTACAGCCCGCGCGATTTGCCGTCTTCTTTCTACGCTGGGCTATGCCCTGCTTTTTCTTGCTTTTCTGTTGGGCCACGCGTTATGTTTGGGCTATGTGCTCCTTGTTCTTTTTTTTTTGTTAGACTGTACGTTCTTTCTTGTTTGTACGGTGGGCCACGGGCTTCTTTCTTTTCATGTTGGCCCACAACTTCTTCATGGGTGCAGGAAGGGTAAAAGAAAAGCAGCCTGTTGTTTATACTGTTTACTATAAACTCAAAAAAATAAGAAACTTAGCAACAACAATAACTGTTTCGAATTTGATTCCACTAGCAATATTTTCTCTTGTTTAATATTTTTTATATATTTTTTATTGTTTCAAGTGTCGTGTAACATTTTATATATATATTTTGTGGTTCCAACATTTTCGTCCTTTTTTATTTTGATGTTGTAAAAATTTTGTTTCAATGTCACATAATTTTTGTTTTTCTAACACGTGGCTTAAACGACACACCGATGACTTAATATTTTATTTTCTCACTTCTCTTGATGATGACTCAATATTATGTTTCTTAGCCTCGATAATTTTTAGTTGTTACAATATTTTTATCATCTTATTATTTTTGTTGTTCCAACATTCTTATCTCTTAACCGTCTAACAACATTAACATCAACCAATTTTCGTTATTCCAACATGTAGCCTAAACGACACATTAATAGCTAAATATTTTTTTTCTACTTCTCTTGATGATGACTCAACACTATGTTTCGTTGCCATATCAAACTTTTTGTCATTCCAACATTTTTCTAATTGTTTTGTTTTTATTGTTGCAACATTTTTTTCTTAGCTGCCGAATAGCATCAACGTTAGTTATTTTTTGTTTTTCCAACACGTAGCCTAATTGACACACTGATGGCTTAACATTTTTTTTCTAGCTTGTTTCTTACATATTTTTTGTTGTTCCAACATTTTATCTCAACTTCGATTTGTTACAACATTTTTTTCTTAACAGTCTTTGTGCGCCAAAAACATCAACAACCACCAATTTTTGTTGTTCTAATTCAAAAAAAATATTATTGTCCCATCATGTAGCCTAAACGACCTACCGATGACTTAACATTTTTAGTTTCTTTCTCACTTCTCTTGATGATCACTCCACACTATATTTTGTAGGCTCAATTTTTTTTTCTATATTGACTTCTTGTTGTTCCAACATTTTTGTCATCTTTTTGTTTTTGTCATTACAATATTTTTATCTCATTAGCCATCTAATCGCTTCAATATCAACTAATTTTTGTTGTCTCAACACGTAACCTAAACCACATCGATGACTTAACATTTTCTTTTCTCACTGACTAAACATCTTGTTTCGTAGTTTTACCAAAAAAAATTTATACATGTTTTGTTATTCCAACATTTTCCTCATCTGTTATTTTTTTTGTTGCTGCACCATTTTTATATGGTAGCCGCCAAACAACATCATCATCAACAATGTTTTTGTTATCCAACACAGCCTAAGCAACGTAATGGCTCAATATTTTCTTTTCTCACTTCACTAAAAGATGACCCAACACTCTGTTTCGTAGCCTGAACATTTTCATCATGTTTTTGTTTTTGTTGTTGTAACATTTTTATCTGTTAGCCGTCTAACAGTATCAACTTCAACCAATTTGTGTTATTCCAATATTTTTCTCATCTTTTGTTTTTGTTGTAGCAACATTTTTTTTCTGTATTCACTTTTTGTTGTTTCAATATTTTCGTCATCTTTTTGTTTTTGTCATTGTAACATTTGTTCCTCGCTTCTCTTGACGATGATTAAACATTATGTTTCGTAGCTTTTTCTATTTTTTTCTATATTTATTTTTTTTGTTGTTCCAATATTTTCCCTCATCTATTTGTTTTTGTTGTTGCAATATTTTTTTGACTTACTTCTCTTGATTATAAGTCAACATTTCTCTCACTTTCTGTTGCTCAATTCTCTTGATTATGAGTTAATATACTATATTTTGGTGACTTCAACAATTTTTTTCATATCTTTTTATTTGTTCTACCATTTTGTTCTGTAGTCTCATCCAAAAAAATTATGTACATTATTTTTGTTATTTCAACATTTTATTCATATTTTTATTGTTGCACAATTTGAGTTAGATAATTTAGTATTTATTGCTACATAGATTCAGTATTTTTTTAGAATCAGTAATTTTATTTTGAATAGTATCAGTAATTTTATGTTAATAATACCTCAGTTTTCATTTATTATGTCAAGGAGTTAGAGAATTTAGTGCGCAAAACATTAGTAGAATTTAGTGTAAAAAGAAGTTATAGAATTTAGTGTTTATTGCCACATGGTTTGGGCCCTAGAATTCAACATTGTCTCCTACGGTGATAGAAATTGTCAGCTCATTGAAGAATATAGTGTGCAATATATTTGTAGAATTTAGTGTGCCAAGAAGTTATAGAATTTAGTGTGTCAAGGGGTTGGAGAATTTAGTGTGTCAAGAGATTGGAGAATTTAGTATGTCAAGGAGTTGGAGAATTTAGTATACATTTCTAGAATTTAGTGGTCAAAGTATTGTAGAATTTAGTGTGTAAAGGAGTTGTAGAATTTTATATTTTTTGCCACATGATTTGGGCAGTAGAATCCAACATCGTCTCCTACGGTGATAAAAATTATTAGCTTATTGGAGAATTTAGTGTGCAAAGGAGTTGGAGAATTTAGTGTATATTGCCACATAGTTTAGACCCTAGAATCCAACATCGTCTTCTACAATTATAGAAATTATCAGCTTATTGGAGAATTAGTGTACAATGCATTTGTATAATTTAGTGTGCTAAGGAGTTATAGAATTTAGTGTGTCAAGAGTTGAAGAATTTAGTGTGTCAAGGGGTTAGGGAGAATTTAGTGTGTCAACGAGTTAGAGAATTTAGTGTGCAATGCATTTATAGAATTTAGTATTCAAAATATTTATAGAATTTGGTGTGCAAAGGAGTTGAAGAATTTCGTGTCTATTGTCATATGATTTAGGCTCTAGAATCTAACATCGTCTCCTACGATGATAAAAATTGTGAACTCATTGGAGAATTTAGTGTGCAATGATTTATAGAATTTAGTGTGCCAATAAGTTATAGAATTTAGTGTATAAAGGGGTTAGAGAATTTATTGTGTCAAGGAGTTGTAGAATTTAGGAGATGGCTAGAATTTAGTATGCAAAGGAGTTAGAGAATTTAGTGTGTCAACGAGTTGAAGAATTTAATGTGAAAAAGAGTTTAAGAATTTAGTGTGTAAAAGAGTTAGAGAATTTAGTATGAAAATAAGTTGAAAAATTCAGTGTGCCAAAAAGCTGAAGAATTTAGTGTGTCAAGTAGTTAAAAAATTTAGTATTTATTGTCACATGGTTTACATCATTGTTTCAGATTAGGCCCCTTAACTACTTTGTAATACACTAGTGCTTAATATTGTTGCTTAGCATATTTTTTTCACCAGTTTATTTTAGTTTGTTTGGTTTACACTAAACTAATAACATTTTTTCTTTGCGAACTACTTTTCAGAAAAAACATGTCACGTTAGAACAGTATTTCTTTATTTGTTCAGTGTTTTGGAGTGAACTAAATCGTACCTATAATACTATGACACGCTACATGTGCACATAAATTTTTTTCACACGTTATATTCGGTGTTTTGGAGTGAGGCACAAAACAATACGAAGGAAAAGGCCTACGGGGCCAGCGTACAAAGAAGAAGAAAAAACATGAGGCCCAACGCAAAAGAATATAGTCAGCGTGCGGCCCAACGCGGAAAAAAAGAAACCACCGAAGCGCATGTGTTGCAAGAAGTTTCGGCGCGCATCGGACAGAAGTCCGCCTTTCCCATCTAAGGGCGACCGGAAGATTCATAACTTTCGGTCGACCGGAGGGTAGTTAGCCCCCATCTGATCCCAACGATTTTCCAAAAATCAGTGAGAAATCACTGTATTTTCTGTTGTTAACCACAGCCGGCAATGGTGCTGGCCCCGACACTGGTCTCACCTGGCTTCGCCTTAGCTCCCTGGTCGGATGATCCGGATGATCTCAAAGCCCACGAAATCAAACAGAGAGAAAACTTTTTTCAAAATGGTTAATAGATTAAATTTATTTATTTTCATATTAAAAAATATTTTTCCTTTCAATTTTACCTATACAATATATATAATATTTCACCATAATACTTATGATACCAGTGGGTCAGAAAAGTATCACATTTAAGATTTAGACCGTCGAATGAAGAAAATAGACGGTGTACATTCATTTAGATCTAAGTATAAAAGTCCTCTCTTTTTCCGTTCCTTCTGTTCCGTTCAAGTTTCAAGTTGTGGACGAAGGTCAGAGTCCGTGCTGAGTTGCGCTTTGCTACAAGTGTTTCTTGCAAGAGTAGTGTTGCCTCTTGCGGCAACACGGAGCAGCTCAGGAATCGTGGAAAATTAACAAAGAAAAAAAAGCAATAATACAAGCAGCAAAACAGATCCCTCTCCAAGCAAATCCGCTCAAACAGGAACAGAATAGTGTCGTATGGTCTCTGCTTGGGTTCATTTGTTGAGGCCTTGAGGGCTTTCAGGCCAAACGTTCCATCAACTCCATCATTGTCAAAAGTCCTCGGCAAGAAAAGATCATTGAACAAGTAAATGACAGAATCTAGCAGACGGCAAAAATAAGGCAAGTTGCGCGAAGAGTACATCCAGCATACGCCACGCCACAGCAAGAAGTAATCTTCGCTGCCGTTGTAAACAATGTAATGAACATCTAGAAAGAATCCAGTCACATCCAATGTACTAATCACTCTTCATACAATCATACCACACACAAACAAAGATACCATTCCACACAGCGATAGCCAACATATTGCCCATGTGAACGAATCGATGCCGCCAACTGAAAGTCAAGTGTCAATCAGAGTACACAACACATCTCAAAATTTCAGATAAGAACATCAGTGCAATCCGAATGTAAACAAAGATGAACAAGCACAAACACATATCTTGAATTTTACTACAAATCTCAGAAGAAATATGTACCACTTCCGGCAATCAGCAAGGTATCCACCAGCAAGCAAGCACAGCTTGGCAACGAACACACGCAAAACTGGAGACAACAGAGACAGGCAGGCAGCCAAAAATTGCCATTTCAAACCAAACAAAAACAAACATTTGCCATCTCTTTTTCATTCCTGCACTCACAATAGCAGGGGGAGGAAGTTATCATTCAGAGGGCAAAAAACGACAGTCATTCTCTTTCCAAGTGATATGATACAACCACCTGATGTGAATACTAGTAGCATCTAAATTCTCTCAGAAGGTGGGGTTGTGCTTTTGCACATGGTAGGGCCTTTTTGTTCTTGCATCTATCCAAACGCCAAATAAATTATGTCCGTGCTGGCCATTGATGTTTCTGATCTCAGTTAACCCTGAAATAACGATCCTTTTCCTCATTTTACAACAGTAATAATCCATCAATTTGTTGAAAAAAAATGGGGCAACTTTCCTGAACCTTTACTCTACAGTTCCCCCAAGCAAACACAGAACATTGCAAATCCTCTGATCGCACAATGGAATTTGTACACAACCTTATTATGATCCCTGTTACAGTATACAACAACAACAGCAAGTCAAACCTGGAGCAAAGCCGGTGATCCCCCATCCCCTTACGCGCAGGCGCAGGGGTTGTCAACGACGACGAGGTCCTCCCCGTCGTTGCTGCGGAACGCGAGGTACCCGGCGGCGAGGCCCACGATGACGGCGATGAACACGCCGCCGTTGAACGACATGACGGCGAGCATGAGGAGGTACCCCAGGCCGGAGTTAATCCCGAACAGGGTCGCCACGGCCACCCGCGCCGGCCAGCGCCCCGCGGCGGCGAAGGCGGGCGCGAGGAGCGGCGCCCGCGCGGGGTCGGAGCTGGCGGGCGGGGGGATGGAGGTGGGCTTGTAGCCGCCCCCCGCGGCGAGCTTGACGCGGATCCGGAAGGCCTCGAGGTACTGGTAGAAGGCGGCGGCGAGGAGCAGCGCGAGGAGGGAGAGGAGGTAGCCGGTCCACGTGGACGTGCGCCAGCCGTCGAAGAGGATCGTGGCCGACTTGCCCCAGTAGAAGGTCATGTGCATCATGGTGACAGGCGGGGAGATGCTGGAGCGACCAGGGTGGGGAAAGGATTCCGGCGGCTGAGCAGCGGCGATGAAGAGGAGGGCGGAGGAGGAACCGAGGAGGAATTGCCGGCGACGAATGAGACCGGTGGGATTTTTAAAGGAACGACCTTTAAATTCTGTTTTGCGGTATAGGGCATGCCGTTTGGGTTAATTTACGTTTACGCCACTTGAATGGGGTCGGTTTCCTGGCATGTAGGCGGTAGGTCGGGGAACCCATAGTCGTCATGCCCAGCCAATTTCTGGTTAATCAAGTAGAAGGACTACCCACGCGAAGAATTTGGATCAACAGAACAGGTAAGATAGAATGATAGATTGTAAAACAACTATTCTCTATGGATATTTTTTTTTGATATTTAAGTAGTATTGTTCTGTTCGAACGTTAACAAAACATATCCGAAGAAAGTATGTTTTTTTCTTACAAGAGAAAGCCAGATTTATGAGAATCACTTTTCGATGGAGTAGGAGATGATTGTGTTTAAACACTATCACGGAAGTTTAAATTTGAATATTATGTTTTTTTAATAAAAATGTTTTATTAGATAAATTGATAATTTTCATTGCTTTGATTTCTGCCGAAGCCATTCCTTTTCTACCTATTTTGAACTAGGTGAATAGAAAACAAATAGTTAAAAAAATATTATACATGGTACAATGTTGCTTTCATGCTTGATAAGGTTTGTCTTTTCATGGTTTGATGCATAAGGACGTCTACTATGGTTCTGTGAGAAGTGAAGTGCTTGTAGTCTGTGGGGTTTAAAAGAGTTAAGCTAGCATATTTCATAACTTTAAACCATATCAGCGAAGTGATGGATTGAGGTGATGGCTCAACAGAATTGTTATGAGTGAGAAAAAAAGATATAGCTACCTGTTGTAGACGCTAGGCTTGGTTACTGGTAATTGTCATAGTTGAAGCTAGCTTTAGGACTGTTCCGATCTGCTATGGTGCTACAGAACGTGTAGAAGCACGTGGCATCGTGGAGCTAGCTACACCAAATGCCGATGAAGAGGCCCTAATGTATAGGAAAAAAAGATAGGCACCTAGTAGGCTAGTACTGAATAACTTTGCAAGCAACCGGCCACCCTAATCTCGGATAAGATCAGCCCATGTATCCACCAGTTTGACTTGTCCTTGGGCGCGGTTCGATGCTCACTTCCCAAGTGGAGAATCGGAGATAACAAAAGTCGATGCTAGTTGAAAAAGAGACGTAGCTAGAATATTTCGGACAGAAGTCATCCTCTCATAGGCTCCTAGCGGCACCTACACGGCTTTTTCAGTTGCCGATTGGGTTTGGAGTGCTACTACGTTGTGAGCACGTTGGCGCCTTGGCGGCCAGAATCAGGTTGCCGCCTCCTGTGTAGGCGACCACGGGGGCATGCACGTAAATTAGCGCCCAGAGCCTGTGCTGTATCAAATGAGCCCTGCTCGGGACTCCCGCGAGCAGCCGCGCAGTACAGGATGCACTGCCTGTGTACTGCAGTTGTACTGCCGCGAGCGGCCGGCGAATGCGCTCGGTCAAGTGGGGAATGTTGTTGTACTACTACGCTGATCAGTTTAGGCCATGTGCCCGTGGACCGGTTCGCTGGGACTTGTGGATTGGTCTTCCTCCACCCAGGATGCGTCGAACGGGACAATTTAGGCCCATCTGTGCCATTGGTCGAGGATCGATCCTGCTCTATCGTGTTTTCTTGGGCCAGGCATGGAAGCGAGTGTTATAATGTGTAGAGAGCCTGGTAGGAATAAGTCCTTTTAGCCTCCCTTAACTATTGTCAAAGTTCGGTTTTCCTCTCTTAATTACAAAACCGGATATTTATACTCCTTCAACTGTTAAAACTATTTATTTTTTCTCCCACAATTGTTTTGATCAGTGGTTTTGTCTACGTGGCACACATGGCATAGAGAAACACATATTTAATGCCACATCATCTTTTTTACAATTAAAAATTTAAAAACAAACAATTGAAAGATTTTAAAAAATTAAATAATTTTTTCTAGCTGAATATTAGTGTGTTAAATATTTTTATTATATATATATACAAATATGTTTTCATCTTTAAATAATAATTATAGATTATTACACCTCTCTCACATCATGGACTATCGCACCTTTAAATTACACTGTATACTAAGCATTTTATATGAATCAAGGAAATTATGTTTGAATCATAAACAATATTACATTTGAATTTGAATTAAAAAATTAATATAGAAAAATATAAATCTAAAAATATCATTTTTAGACAAATCTGAAAAAAATATCATGTTGTCCATAGACTAATCTTGAAATATAAAATATCTCATAATTTTTAGATCTCCAAAATATATTTCTTTTATTTTTTATTAAAAAAGATGATATGACATCAAATATGTATTTCTCTATGCCAGGTGTGCGCCATGTGAACAAAACGACTAATGAAAACAACTGTAGGAGAAAAAACAAACGGTTTTAACAGTTGAAAGAATACAAATACCCGGTTTTATAATTAAAGGATGAAAACCGGACTTTGACAATAGTTGAGGGAGGATAAAAGGACTTCTTCCAGCCTGGTATGATAGTGGATCCCAGAGTGCCGAACTCGGCCTCGGCCCAGCTTCAGTTGAGAAATTCCTAGATCAATCATTAACAAAGTCAAATACCTCAAGATAGAAAATGTATATGCCTATACGAAAAGCTCCCACGTGTGAATCTTGGGTGCAGCAGGGATAGAGTATACATACAGGAAGGCCCGTATCAGAACATATCTCACCACAAGATAAAAAATATAAACTTTCTCTGTTTTTAAATTATTATTATCATTATTGACTTTTTTAGTTAATTTTGATCATTTATTTTATTTAAATAAATAAATAATATTATATATATTATCATAATTTATTTTATTATTAAATAAAATTAAAATATAAATTAATTTTTTGTATATTTAAAATAATATTTGAATAAGATGAATGATTAAAATTAATAAAAAATCAATGCCAATAATAATTTAAAAATGGAGTGAGTACATAGAGATCAACTGCTCATGCTTATCCTTTTTGTATAGAGTTGAACTCGAGCTTATCATAGAATGCTTTTGTGTGCGCATTGTCATAACGTATACACGGACGGTGTCCGCGTTATATAAGATCTCAACAAATGATTGTTTGTCCACAACCATTTCCATTAGAAAAAGAAAAGGAAAATCAAGTAGAGTACGCTTTCCTTTGATAAGGTAGCCAAGCGTGTTCCAAAAAAGAATTTCGGGACTTGCTAAAATTTAGCTGACTAAAAGTTTAAAGTAACTTTTAGTCACCTTTTTAAACCATTAAATCTAGATTCAATGGTTTATAATTATTATATAAATAATTCTAAAAAAATTAAAACTAAAAAAAACAAACTATTAATTAAAAACTTTCTATCAGCTAAAAACTAAGAAACATGAAAGAAAAAGGTTAGCCAATGGGGCGAAGCAGCCGGACGCCGACGTCCAGCAGAGGCCAGAGACAAGGAGAAGCATAGGACAATGAGGCAGCGCACAGCTGGACGAACTGATCCGGAGGAGGTCTCCTCACACGCCACGCCTCTAAGCCTGTGACCACAGTGACTTGTTACTAGCATAAGTACTACTATGTCGTTTTCAACAAGACGTTCTTCGCTAGTACATCTATCAACTTTCGTTGGGGCCGTGCCACATGGAAATGGAGCAGCCACAGCAAAACTGGAGCTCACCGAGATAAATATACCCATCTATCTCTAGTTCCCTATTAACGACCCGGTAAAAGGTACAAATGGCACGGTCGTCTGCATGGAATTCATGGCGGCATGACGATTCACAAACAATCTGCTGTCGAAACACATGAGAACGTTTCCTAAAAAAGAAACATCACGACGTGCTAATCTCCATCAAGAGTAATTGAATGCCATGTAATAAGGCCAATTCACATATCCGCATCACTTTTTTTTTGTCGAAGAACCAAATTATTGCGTTTGGCTTACTTAGGGCATTTTTATTGTAGAAGCATAAAGTACGGTCCTATGCATATTGTTTCTTATTACATATCGTGCATGAACTTTATTTGTTCCGAGTACTATCTTTTGAAAACAAGCATGACCACTGACTGTGAGAGTTCATCAGCATCTTGGTAGTGTTTAACCAAATTATATCAACTGTACATAAGTAGGGTTTTCAGAGCATATGATGAATAAAAATGAATAAAAAAGAATGTATTACATTTCTTAATTTTTTCCTGAGGTGAGATATTTTTTAATTATTTTCGCTGGTCTTAAATATTGAAAACCGGATGCGGTATAATTTACTCCATCCGTTCCAAAATTGTTGTCATCGTTGATTTTTTCATGAATTTTAACTATTTATATTATATAAAAAATTATCTAAAATATATATAACTATTAATTATATTATAAGTTTATCTAATGAAATTAATCATGAAAAAATATATGATAATTTTTAAAATATTTTAAATAAAACACACGGTCAAAGGTAATAAAAAAAATTTAATAACAATAATAATTTTGGAATAGAGAGAGTAATTTTTAAAACACTGCGTAAACTAACAAATAAAAAGTTTAAAACGTGCTCACTTTTTTTAGTCCCGTGACACTCCCACGCACCACCTGCCGCGCCTCCCTTCGTCCTCCCTCGCCCTTCCCCTTCCCGGAGCAGTTCACAGTCCCCACTCCACCTCCTTTCTACAAATATCACCACCTCATCCCCTCCCCGCTCTACCAATCCACTCCCCTTCCCGATCCCCTCGCCGCGTACTTCCGGAAGGAGTAGACGCTATGGAGACCTTCGCGCGGAAGGAGCACCAGTTCCTCGCCGAGCTCGGCCTCGCGCCGCGCAACTTAGGCGCCTTCTTCTGCGGCTCGTGGGCTGGCTCGGGCCCCGTCGTCACCTCCACCAATCCAGCCAACAACCAGGTGCGTCCCTGCCCCGTATCGATCCTCTTGGGCGTGAGTTTCGTGTTCGTATTCGGTGGATTTTGATGTCGCTTGTGCCCGCGCGTGGATGTATTTGTGCTAGGTTATCGCTGAGGTTGTGGAGGCGTCCGTACACGACTACGAGGATGGCATGCGCGCCTGCTACGATGCCGCCAAGACATGGATGGCGGTGAGTTCTACCGATCTCCTTTTTTTGGTAGTTGGGTTGGAATGATCATAGCAACTTTCTGGCATGATGAAATGCTTGCATGATTGAGGCATGGTTTGCCCGTTGCTACCACCTGTGTGATTGCTAAGTGCGTGGAAGTCGAATTGGTGCGGCATTTTTGAACTGGATGTTTCTGCTTCCACCGCAGTTTTCATCCTTCAGTAAAGGAAGTTCGAATTCCTTTAAGTGATATGCAGTTGGAGATACGTTCTCTCAAACATTGAATTGATTCGTGAACAATTAATCTGTACATGACTTGAGTTTGTGAACTAACCAAAATGTTGTTGAAAGTTGAAACACTGACGCAATGTACGATGCCACCTGAATTAATGCTGCAATTCAGAGACTGGATATATTTGTTCACTTACCTGATTTTGGACTTAAATGCTTATGTATGTCCATAAGGTTAGGAACCATGATGTTAGATTTCGTATTTGTTGGAAAACACTGCTCTAAAGTTGCATTTGTCCTTCAAGTGCTTTAGTTCCAAGACATAGCTACTACTAATGACATCAATATGTCCAGGTTCCTGCTCCAAAACGAGGAGAGATTGTCAGGCAAATCGGTGACGCACTGAGAGAAAAGCTCCATCATCTTGGCAGGCTTGTGTCACTTGAGATGGGGAAGATTCTGCCTGAAGGGATCGGGGAGGTTCAGGTAGGATCATAGTTGCTTTTGTGCATTCGTTACATAATCGAGTTCAGACCACATGCTTGTGTTTCAGATTTTGAATGTTAACATGATATTCATCTTGAATACTGCATTATCATTTATATGGTGTTGGTTCCAATTCTTTGTCACCTAAGGCTTGCAAATCAAGTAATGAATACATTATTTCTATATTCATCAGCATTGACTGTTGTCAGTTAGACATTACCTTAGTGTCTAGAGTAATCAACTTCGTGTCATCAAACTAAATGTCAATGATCAAATGAGTTCAAATGCAAACCGGTGTTGATATTTTATTATACTCATAATGGCATTGGTCTGGCCATTTATTTGTAGGAAATAATTGACATGTGTGATTATGCTGTGGGACTAAGCCGCCAACTAAATGGATCCATCATACCATCTGAACGTAAGTCCTTTTTCCTGTAAGAGTATCATAGTGGTTGCGGGTCGAGTTTGATAATTCACTATTTTTTGTGGCCTTATTAGAATTTCGAATAGTAACATTTCTTAGAATATCAAACTTCTAGCTTTCTAGGGAGTGACCCATGCTGCAAGATGCTAACTGAATGCTGCAATATCAATTTTGTATAAACTGAAGTTATCAGATTGTTGCATTTTTACTTGTAGACCTATTATTTGAGTACGTATAATGGACTTATTATTCCAGTTCTCTGTATTTTACAAATAATGTCTCCCAAGTCGAATATGACACTGATATTACTTACGGAAATTTCATTATTGTATTCTTGTAGTAACTTATCATGGCAAACAGTTAACTGCATTAAACAACAATTCTTGTAGTAACTTATCATGGCAAATTTTCAGAGGGTTCAGCCCTGGTTCAGTTATCCATTATTCTAACAAATCTATTGCTGCATTATTTTCAGTTAGTCCTGGGTATCGACTCTTTCCTTTTTATAGCATGTGTGCAGCTTGATAACGACACAGAGGTTTGCTAATACCACAATTTTTAATATTTGCAGGTCCAAACCATATGATGATGGAGGTTAGTGAACGCTAGAATCTTCTTTGATTGGTTTCTCATGTGGTATATCCGTACCTCGTCCCTCATATATCACTATTTTCATGCTAATGGGCTTGCTTATGTTAATAAACAGGTATGGAATCCTCTTGGAGTTGTTGGTGTTATCACAGCATTCAACTTCCCTTGTGCTGTGCTTGGTAAGTTTTTGACTATCTAATAATTAATGTGTTACATTTCTAGAATCGTTTGAATGGAAATCAACATACTCCTGTTGTTTGCATTTTTCATACTCCCGATACTAGGAACAGCTAAGAGTTTATGATTGACATATTATGGTGTACTGCCTTGTGTAACTGCACCCACACGATTCTTGATAATTTAACTCTAAAGAGTTTGTATATATCATCTACCTACTCTGCTATTATATGTTATGCATAATGTGTATTACACAACTGCTAATTTCAATCGTTATATTGTTGTCAATACATACTGTATAGTCATATTCAAATCCATGTAAAATTACGAGCAATAAATACCTGAATATTCTCTTGTGTCATGTTTTAGGTTGGAATGCCTGCATCGCGTTGGTTTGTGGAAACAGTGTTGTTTGGTAAGACTGATTTACTTTTCAGATATACTGGCGAAGCTGTTTTTGTAGTGTGTCCCTGAACCCCTGATGATTCATATATTACTGTCTGTCCGTGAACCCAAGAAATTTTCTGGCTCTGCCCCTTCTTTGTCTTACTTTTTTAAGTGTTTTTTTAAAGAATGTTTAACATGCTGTGTTGTAGTTGTTTGCATTTTGTTAGCTTATAGTAATATGTATCCTATATGTATGCAATCTGTGAAAGCCCTACAAACATCTTCTGACACATTTCAATGTATATATTGTTGTGACTTGCTCTAGTCATATGCAAGTTCAAGCAACATAGATCTGCCTGCTTCTATGCTTTTAGTGGTATCATCATTTTTGTTGCAGACTTAGTTCGATGAAATGTTTATCGTTGAAAATTTAGTATGAAGAATGAGCAGTCAATCTGAGTTCTTTACAACTCTGAAAATAACATCCATTCTTGTGTATAAACATTTTGAATGCTATTAGCTGTCCTGTTTTCTTCTAGCGGCAGCAAAGTTCGGTTATCCCAGGGTGTATGCCTTCCTTTTTCTAACATTTTAGTGATGTTTGCAGGAAAGGTGCTCCAACTACTCCACTGATCACCGTTGCTATGACAAAAATAGTTGCTAGTGTATTGGAGAAGAACAACTTGCCTGGCGCAATTTTTACAGCTTTTTGTGGGGGTACTGAAATTGGCCAAGCAATTGCTCGTGACTCAAGGATACCTTTGGTTTCATTCACTGGAAGTACTAAGGTATTCAACTTACGCAAACTTCTACACATGTTCTGATATAGTGATACGATGTAATTCTCATACCAAAAAAATTGAACCTTTCGTGGGCTATATCTTCTTTCTTGCATTCAAATACTGTTAGAATTCAGATACTTTCTACTACAAATTTCATATCCTCTATTTGTATTTACAGTGCCTATTTGGGTCCTTATTCTTGTGGAATTGCTTAAGATTGCTAATATATCTTTTTGAGCCGTGATGTACTGATGATCTATTTTGAAATATATGACATTGATGAATCAATGCAGGCTGGTCTGATGGTTCAGCAGCAAGTCAATGCCAGATTTGGTAAATGCCTTCTTGAACTTAGCGGGAACAATGCCATAATTGTTATGGATGACGCAGACATTCAGCTAGCTGTCCGTTCTGTGTTATTTGCTGCTGTTGGTACGGCAGGACAACGGTGCACCACATGCCGTAGGCTGGTATGGTTAAATTTTATCTCTTTTTTAATGTCATGTGGCTGTTGTTCTATTTGTCTAATTGCTTCCCCCCTACTAATTTCAGATTCTCCATGAAAGCATATACCAAACGTTTCTTGATCAACTTGTTGAGGTATATAAACAAGTCCGAATTGGGGATCCACTGGAGGCAGGCACCTTACTGGGACCGGTGCACACTCCTGGTTCAAAAGAAAACTTTTTGAAAGGCATCCAGACCATCAAATCTCAGGTGAGACTTATGTGATGTTATTAGTTATGCAACTATGTTCCAACACCTATTTCTACCTCTTAACACTATCTATCTCAGTCTAAATCTATTCTGATGAAATGATTCATAGTTTACTGATGTCTTACATTCTGATTCACCTACCATCTATTTTTTTTTCAGGGAGGGAAAATCCTCATTGGAGGTTCTGCCATTGAGTCAGAAGGAAATTTCATACAACCTACAATTGTGGAAATTTCATCTTCTGCATCAGTTGTGAAGGAAGAACTATTTGGTCCTGTCCTTTATGTTATGAAATTTCAGGTAGTGCATACTCTAATACTTTGTTTTCTATGCTTGACCTATTCTGATTGCTATGACTCTACATTATTTCATCAGATCATCATCATGGTTATGAAATATGTGTTTGTCATTTCTCTACAGAACTTGAAGGAAGCAATTGAAATCAATAATTC
Source organism: Eleusine coracana subsp. coracana (assembly GCA_032690845.1). Classification (NCBI taxonomy): domain Eukaryota; kingdom Viridiplantae; phylum Streptophyta; class Magnoliopsida; order Poales; family Poaceae; genus Eleusine; species Eleusine coracana. Next base: position 49,198,409 of record CM064427.1, on the reverse strand, counting down.
CGTTCCTCAAGGGTTGAGCAGTTCTATATTTACAAAGAGACCAGATATTATTTTTAAGTGGCTAGGGTAAGTTTCTGCTCAGCAATTCAGACATTGATATTACTTTTTGGAAGAAAATATATCCCTCTTTTTTATAGAAATGAAGAGGGACATTTCCAATTCCCATGTTTTTAGCATTAACAAATCCATCTTGAGATGATTGCTTCTACGTCCATAGCATAACCTGCTATTCTAAATTTTGCTTCAGCTGCATCAATTCCATGTTATTGGACATTTGTTTTCTTTTTATGGACACGTTAGTAATCATATGTCCATTCTGATAGTACCTGATTCCCCAACATGGTAAAAAGCGTCAACCATAGTTCTCTGTAAAATAACACCGAATCCATCAAAATAGTCAAGTCTATCTTTTGTGTACCACTTTCGACATGTATGTTTTGACTGTCAGGACCTTTAATAAAGTGTTGCTGTTACCTTTCTTATTATGCAGGCCCCATGGTAGCGACTGTGGTATTGTGAATGTAAACATACCTACTAATGGTGCTGAAATCGGTGGAGCATTTGGTGGAGAAAAAGCAACGGGTGGTGGCAGAGAAGCAGGAAGTGATTCCTGGAAGCAGTACATGAGGAGGGCAACTTGGTAAGTAGTCACGACATATTTTGGCTCGAGTTGAATTTCAAATGGTGCAATCGTATATATAAGGATAGAGGCGGATACAAGATCAGTGCAAACTAGTTGCATACCTGAACTTTATACCAACATGCATCATTACCACCGATATTTGTTCGAGAAAAAAATTACCACTGATATTGTAGAGCATGCAGTGCCATCCTGGTACTGTAGCGTCATGCTTTTCATCTGGAAGATCCAGCATGACAAAACGTTGAGTTGACATGTTAATTGGTGTTTTGATTGCATGGATAATTCTTAGTTTCAGTGTAATTGATCTTTTTGCCTAGTTTTTCTCAGTTTCAGCGTAAGTTCAGGCTAAACCAAACAGCCACTGCTGCTTTGTGGTTGTTTAGATGCCGTAAATTGCACTCAACTAGATCTTCCACCGGAGTAGTTAGTTTGTGAACGGCTAAAGACTCAGCAGAGGTCTATAGGAACCAGCCTGGTTTCTCTGGTCCTGTCTGTTCATTGTTTCAAACTTTCAATCTCTCGCTGTGCACATCTTGTGGAAAAGCCTAGGGAGACTGACAAACTGTTCTTATTAGCGAACAGAATCAACTAGTTTGTGAAGATCCGTAGTTCAATCATATAAATCTATTCTTGTACAATATTATGGGAAACCATTTGTCGCACAACTTTTCAATTATTATTTTATAAGAGTATATTCAAAGTTCTTTCATGTGTGGTTTCTGTAATGCTGTCTTATACTAATGTTCACTTCATATGTTTGCAGCACAATCAACTACGGAAGCGAGCTACCTCTGGCACAAGGAATCAATTTTGGGTAATCCGGTGGTGTTTACCTTCTACATCTGCAGTCCTTGACCTGACCTTTACAGACGGTTGGACATGACATGTATCTCAAGAATTCTCTGTAGACGGCGATGTGGCATGGCAAAACGGTGTTATCACTATTGTGACCACTGCATAGACTTCACTAGTGCTCATTTGTGTCATTTGCTGAATGCAAATTGCAATACAGCTGCAACGCTATGTGTACATATAATAAGACAGTCATGTCTTTTGCTCTTATTATGTTGGGCCTTCGGAGAGTTCACTAATGAACTGGAAATTTCGCATCACTTCAAGAAAAGCGGTATTTTGATCGACAATTATTAATAAAAATAAGTAAAAGTATTATCTTCGAGCTAATTCTTATGAGCATCGGTTCAGCAGAATGCGATACAAGTTTCTAACCTCGCGTCTGTAACACTGGATATTTATTTTCTACATCTTCGAGCTTATTCTGAAATATAATCTGAAAAAATTGATTTTCTGAGCGCCGAGTATTTACCACAGGCACAGTAACAATTTTCATGCTGATAACAACTTCAAATTCACAACGTAGTAAGGTATACCATCTGCAAACATGATACCATCTAACGAACTGTTGTTATTTATTTTCTACATCTTTCTTCCGCAAACATGATACATCCTTCACAATCTGTACGTTTTCCTCTAGGAAAGCTACAAACTAAAATTGGAAAATGACACTGAGCGTGCCTCAAAACTAGTTCATGCCCTAATCACAAGCTCATATACATTGCTATTATTCTCCCTATTGAGGCGCTTTAGTGCCTCAAAACTTCTTCTGCTTCCTAAGAAGTCTATTCTTTTAAAAGTTATAAATCCTTTCTCTGCTGATTCGGAACTTGCATACAAAGACCGAAGTCGATCAGCGTGCCGTGAATCAGTATGAAGGGCCATATTTATCTCGTCGGTTGACATATTCTCCTGCAAAAAGATACCAATGGTTTATGGGTTTTGATGCTTCTAAGCAGATAGAAACAAACACCAATGGAAAGAAATAGGCTACAAAACACAGAGTAAATCTGGACTACTGTAAATAAGACAGTGACTGCCTTTGCACTGGAGCCTGGTAGCAGGACGGGATACTGAAGTCCAAATTTAGAATGCATAGTTATATACCTGGTAGAAGTTGTAGATGTGATCCAGCACTTGTAAATGTGTAAATCCACCATTGCTGTAGAATGTCCTTGAGGAAGGTCCAAGCTCACCAAAACGATCAATAGGGAACAGTATGGTAAGAAAGTGGTTCTTGAAGATCAACTCACTTTGTTCACTGACGGAAAAATATGAAAACTTTTAGAATGCCAGTTTGAAAATGATTTGATAAATTACAATGATTGATCACCTCTCTCTCAGTGGACGGGAGAAATTATCAGTTAACTGATGTGGATCCCTTCCATCCCTATTTGCATCAAAGTAAGTGGTGTTTTGCTGCTCAGTGGCATCGTCAGACCATGAAGAATCCGTATAAATAGAAGCAGACGAAGTTGGCTCAGAGATTGTCCAGCAGATTGAATCCAGAAGAGTGGTAGGTGTGATTGGATGAATTGGAACTGCACATGACTGGCTTGAAACCATAATTTAGGCACTCATCAAAACATCTCATTTAGAGGAAACAGAATTACAATTCAAATGGACAAATGTGCTGCAGCCGATCATAGCATGGAATGGACAATACTCCATATATAGCATTACATATTAACTGTATCCTACATAGCTGTGAATGTCCAGTTGAGTAATAAATTCCAGCACAGGGATCTGGTGATAAGGTCCCACATGCAGATTAATGCACAGAAACAAGACACAGAATGGACAGAACATTAGTCATTGATTTATTAGTTATTATATAAACATAATATAGACAACCAAACACTGATTCCTCTAAAAAACTTTAACACAGATTAAAGTGCACAGCAATGACCATAAAAAACTCTGAACAATTTTCATGCCTGTGTACACATGGACATACAAGTGTGGTGCATTGGAATCAAGTCCAATAATCCAGATGAACCTGTTTTGCTCAGATGAAGAAAAATGCAAATTTGACAAGAAAAACATGACAATTAATCTGCTGCTTCTTAAAATAACAATTACCTGCATACGACGAGCACGGCGGTCTCGAACTTCTTTCTTAGCACCTTCAATATATTTTTGTCTCTCTTGATGGATCTCATCAATTTCCTCTCTGGTGGATGTAAGTCCACTGGAGTTTGACTTTGTAGAAGTAACACTCCCAAATTTTCTATTCTAAAATAACAGAATATTTGATGTCAACACATATGTAATCAACCAATATCAATTCAACAAGTCAGCACAGCAATGTATACTGAAATCAGCAATCTGAGAGCAATTCAAGAAATCATGCAAAATTGTCAGAATTTTTTGTTGTTGTTCATGATGAAAGAATAGCAATTTTTCATCAGATTACTAATGCGAAGCCACAACAAGGACCACAATGGCATATTATCTTGCATTTTCTTCAGTCAATACATTGCAGGAAGGTAGTTGCTAGTTATTAAATACACAGTACTCCAGCTTATCTTTATGAAGATAAACAGGATATCACTTCAGTGTTTTGTGTTTCAAAAACAGAAGGAAAAGGAGAGAGATCTCAAATAAAATGAGATTCAATGAAAAAAATCTTCTGATATCAACTTTTCTAGTAAAAAAAAAATCTGCACAAGACCCTTTTTTTTTTCTTTTGTATAGCTGGCTCAAGTAAGAGAACAATTGTAGTAGTACAGCACAGTATCATACCTCTTCAGATTCAAGAACCATGGCAACATGCCTAGCTAGGTCTGAAGACAAGTGTACAAGACGCTGCAAGTTCTTTTCTTTCACCGTTTTCAAGATCCAAAGTGGCTGATAAATTGCGACAAAAAAAATGTCAACATAAAGAGATCATCTCAAGTAAACTAGTAACTAAACAACAGATATTAGTATAATATTGCGGTATTGCTTACAGTTACAATGTTGTCTGAGTGGCCAACATATTTCTTAACAGAAGCATCCTCGCACACAACATACGTGGCATGGCAACCAATAAACCAATGCTCCAGCAACTTTGCACCTTCTCTAGTAGCAGCACCAGAAATCTGCAGACAAAGGGGCTTCAGTAATCCTTGTAGGCTAAAAAGGCTTGATGAAAAAATGCAATATTTGAGATGTTTTGTTATGTTAGCGTTTAGCATTTAAGTTATAATGAATTCCCAACCCAATGGTATTGAAAACGCAACATTTCATCAATAAATCAAGCAATTACTGAGATATTGTACCTTCTTTCTCATCTCACCAGATATCCCAGGGTCAATGTAGATCGTTTCATTTCTAAAAACAAGCTCATTAAGACCATCTTCTTTCCTATGAGTCTGAAGCGGATGCTTAAGGGTCGTATCTGCACATGCCTTGTCTTGAAATATCACTGGAGGAAGGCAAGAATTCTCGCTAACTGGAACTCCAACAAGCCGGTTGAACTCCCCGAGCGGCAGACCATTCTCCCCAATGTTCTTAATACTATACAAGGATTCATCCAACCTCACTACAGCAGCCAAAACAGCACAGGGTTAAACAACGCGCCAGTAATTTCAGATCAAAACTCAAAACGGAGAACTGATTGTGGAGGTTGAGCTTACTGTTCCTCCGCACGCAATCCACAAACCAACCGAGTGTCACAAGGAACAGTCCGTTCCTCGGACCATGCTTGAGCGCGTGCTCGAATTTGCGTCCGGCATAGCTGTGCTGTGTGTTAAGGAACCACGGCATCCTGAATTGGGGAAACAGATACTTACTTGAACAAATGAACGATGAAAAAGCAATAGTAAATTAGCACACGACGGTCCATGGCGCGTAAAGGATATCTGAACCACTAGGTGCGTGCATTTGGGGTGCAGGCTCCCGCTGTACTCGCCTCCCAGCCGCTCCGTCGCCTCCTTCACCTGACCCCTCGCCTCTGCAAATCACCCGATAAGCCAATTAAACAGATGACCCTTTTAAGTTTAACTAGGGGTCATTGGGAAATCACGATGTAATTAAGGCACGCACCTTTGGACAGCCCCGTGACGCAGATGACCAGGCCGGAGAAGGGCCCGTCCCTGTCGGAACGCGCGCTGGAGTCCGGTCCAGCTCCGGCTTTGGTGCCGCGCGAGGCGGAGGAGGAGGCGACTGAGGCGGCGGATGACGGCTGGTGCATCCCGGGGAGCACCAGCCTCGCGCACCCCCTGCTGGCGACCACCTCCACCCCGCTGCTGCGCGACATCGCTGGTGCGGCGGCGGAGGCGGGAGGGGACGGCACGCGCGCCGCGCATGTGGGCGGAACTTTAAAAGGCGGGCGGGGTTCCGTGCGGAGGGGAGAAAGCAAGGCGCGGGAGGGCTTTCGAGGTGGGGTTGGATCCGGTGGCGCTTTCGAGAGGACGGGTAGGGGAGGGAGACCGGGGAATTAATGGCGGGGATGGCGCGGCGGTTTCCTTTCCCTTCTCCGGCGCGTGCTCCGCTGGGACGGGGACCGAGCGGGAGGGAGGTGGATGATGCGGGCGGCGATCTGGCGACGGCGAGGTGACCGTTGGGAGGGAGGGTCCGCCTTGCTTGTTTTCTCTGGTTCTTTTTTTAATGGTGTTTATTATACGGGTGACAGAACAGCGGTGCGGTGGAGAGAACTAACATGTGGTTGTTTATCTCCCACTGCTGGGTTAAGTAATGTGTTGTAGTGCGATGTACTATGATGTTTTCATTGATTTCTTTTGTTTCTGGACGGAAGAAGGCAGATTGTGTGAGTCATGATGTTGATTGTTCCAAGTGTTTCTATATGTTCGAAATTGGAAATGATACATTCAATCTATTGGATGCTCCAACAGTTAGCATTGGCTTAGAACCGTTGAGCGTGAGCTAACTACACTCTCCACAAAAGAGACCCACCACCAACATTTTTTTGTTCTACCTCTAGTGCAAATTCACCCTTTTTGCATTCACATGCCTCATTGTTAAAGCTAAATTGCCGAAAATTTCAAGACTGGACATCTATTGCGCTTGAGTGTGTATGCTTCTTATTGCCATATACATCCAGTGCGTAATGCTAAATAAGCATAATCACGGGCTACCGACTATGGATGTCTGGTTTCAGAAAGCATACTCGGCATATCTTGGCTGTTGGTCACAACCTGCAGTCCACAAGGGCGCAACAGGGAAAGCCTCCAACTATTTTTTTGCGCGCTTTTAGCACAGTAATAGTATAGCACAGCTCAGATCACATGCAGTGTTGAGCTCATCATGACAATGATCCAACTCCAATGGAAGGTCCTAATTCTCCTTGCCTTCCGAGAAAACCAAAGAAAACAGTTGACGAGAAAGCGGCACCGGTGGATGGAAACGGTCCGAGCCGTCGTTCACAGGCTAGAGGCTCACCACCGGTGGTGGTGCGTTCCCCTTTTCCCGGGCTGGTCCACGAGGTTAAATGCATTGATGGGGTTCGTTGCAGTCGATGGCTCGTGAAAGCTGCAGGACGGCCAACCAGCGAGTCCAACTATCGGTGGTTGACGTCGTTCTCTCGTACATAAATGAGCTGAATCACAAGACGATTTCGTTGATGCGGCGCTGAGTCCATAATCATAAGTGCGAGTGTGGTGGTAGTACGAGGACCTAACGAACGATGCTACCGAACGTTCTACAGGCGCGATAAGAATTCAGATTTTTTCTCCAGTGTTCCCATGAATCTCATCTCACGACAATTTCTTGATCCCTTCAACAGATTGTTCGACGCTTGATCAAACACTGCTGAATTTTCCAACTCCTCAGGCACAGGCAATAGTTCTCTTCCAGTCCTCCTCGACTCGAAAAACAGGCTGACGCGGCGCCCTCGTGACTAATGATGGGTAAAGGGAAATTTCGTTCCGGGCAGGTGGATGTGATTCCAACAAGTCCGTCGATTCTTTCGATGAGGAAAAAGGTCGCCGCCGTGCCCATGCCTGACCATGCCGCTGAGTGCTGAGCTGAGCTAGTACTTTGGCGGGTAGTACTGTGATACTGCTGCCTTCACGCTTCAGTGGGAAGCCGCAGCACTGTGCGGTCGTGACCGGCACAGCGACTGGGCGTAATGATTGGCACGGCAGGGCACGGGTCTCCATCTCCGATCTGCGAGATCTCTCTGGCGCCGCGAAATGTCCGCGCTTCGAAAGCTGCGGCGTTCCTCGAGTTTTTTTTTTTTTGACTCGAGGCTCCCCCTCCCCCTCTCCCTCTCGGCGTCGGCGCTTTATCGTCCTTCCTATACTCGGATTCCGCATCACGACGCTGCTTCGCTTGGGATCTCCGTCTCTTGCGTAGCCTGAGTGACCTCGAGCTCGAGGTGGTCGACTGTTGAACGGAGACGAAACGCGGCATTCGTTGGGTTGGGCCCGTTCGATCGTTGAAATGTCGTCCAAGTGGGCCGAAAGGCGTCGACCGCTGGTTGACCTACGACGGTGCATGGCTCCATAGGGCCGTTCCGAATGGTAAAAGCGTGGGCCGGTTGGACCTCCCTACTCCCTAGAGCACGGGATACGGATCCCCAAGGCGGCTCTCGAATTTTCTTTATTAATAACAGAATATTTTATTTAATTAATAAAAATAACAGGAGATTTTTTTTTTGTCAAAACTCACATAATTGTCGTCCAACCACGGAGCAACATAGATATCCCGAAGGTCCCGGTGGGCCCTGTCGCCCATTGGAGGGACGACACAGATAAATCGCGAGTTAGTTGCCGATGGTACTGTAGCACTTTTTTTATTTTTCGGGATTTTTACACCTTACACCTTCTTAAGTCTCGATTAAAAATACTTTTAGACTTTCTTAATTTTTGTCTATTTTTTATGTTATAGAATAAACATTGTAACACCTATTTTAGTCTTAATTATACCAAAATATGATAGTAATTTTAAAATATTGATTCAAATATGAGGCTAACCATTAAGTAATAATTGAATTTTTATCACATCTTATCTTCTCTAAAAATTCTAAATTCATTTCATACTATGAACTATCAATTACATTTTTTGTTAGGATCAAGTACTTGAGTTGTTTGAATTTAATTCAAATTTGATTTTGAATTTAAAGTATCAATGGCTACTTTAACCTTTAGCTTCATATTTAATCCTCTTGTTTTACAATAAACTATTCAATATGGAAACAATAGGCTCAAAGATGAAGTCGAAGAACAAAGTATGGTTATCTGTGCTTCAAATTCAAATTTGAGTTAAATTCAAACAAATCAAACATTTTTGTAGTACATAATCCTAAAAAAAATTGATTAGATAGTTCTCAGTATGAAATGAATTTAGGTATTTTTTTCAGAATTTTTAGAGAAGATATAACCTACTAGAAATTCAATTATTGCTTAATAGTTAGCCTAATATTTTAATTTTTATTTTCAAATTATTAACATATTTTGGTATAATTGAGGCTAAAATGAGTGTTCCAATGTTTATTCTACAACATAAAAAATCAACAAAATTTTTGAAAGTCTAATATATTTTTAATTGAAATTTAGAGAGGTATAAGTGTTAAGGTGTAAAAATTCCGAAAAATAAAAAATTAGCTGTCTCGAGGTTCAGCCGCCAACACGTACGGTGCAGACCAAGAGAAGATTTACCATGCTAGTACGAACTTTTTTTTTTAGTGACAAACAAAAATACAAAATGCCATAGCATCAACCTGATAAGTGGCAAACTAGAACGACATGTCCACTGAATCAATGTTCTAGTGTGTCGAATGACAATTATCAGTCTTTCTCCATATTGGGACCGTAGTGTCGGCTAGAAAGACAAGTTACCAGTGGTTAATATATATCATCCTGTCCAACTGGCAATTCTCACGATCGACACAAGCACATGGCACAATCAACACAAGAACAAAGATGTAGGGTAGAGTTCACTTCCTCCCTTATTTCCAAATTCCAATCAACCTTTTTCCCTTTATTTTTGTATAAGCAAACTACGTACCCACCTACACATGGCTCATTGGTTTGTTACACACTTTTAATTTGTTAATTGTTTTGTGGTAAGAATTTACTAGTTCGTTTTACAACATAGTTTTCTTATACTTGTACCACAGTTTTCCAGTTTTTGGCCCCTTATATAGGTCATATAAACATGTTGCATTGCCAGCCTTTAATTATCCAAGCTATGGTGATTACTCACGATTTTCAACGAGATGTGTCTCAGCATGAAAAGTGCTCAATCAGCTGACCTGCAGATCAACAATAGTCTCTCGGTGTGTTCCCCGGCACCTAGCGGCAACTATTGACAATTTGTTGTCTCTTTTAACAGCCAAATTTGCTGGCTCGCCTAGCCAGACTGAAATTCCTGGATCTGCCACAGGTTGTAAACCAAACAAATTATGTTCATTGAAGAAACATTAAAGAGACTTAAAATGAAGCCCCTCTTATTAAGCCACACAGGCTACAGCTACCAAGCTAGGAAGGAGATAGGAGAACTGTGCGATCACACACCCTGCGCATGTTTGTGGGGTCGGGTTTTACAAAAAAATGTCAACAAGTTAGGCAAGATGTGGACCACGGAAATCCAGAAAATGCATCCCGGCCCAATCATCATCAGTTAGTTAAGTGGGCTCACTAAAGATATTTTAGTTTAAAACACACTTTTATCTAACCACCAGTAGTCTTAGTAAACGGGTTTAATTAGTTAGTGTCGATGAACATCGCATCTGGACCACCAAATCTTCCCTTCCGTCTTTGATAACTGAGACACAGATCAAGGTACTTATACCAACAAGTTTTTACTATGTTTGCTAGCTGCTACAATTAGGCACCTAGCCCTCTATAGCCATGCATGGGACCATTAGCGCTGCACAAACGCACACGCAGCTTCATCAGGCTCAGTGAGCCTCACACGGACGCATGCATGGTTCCGTAGAGAAATTTCCCTGATACTGCATGGTTCCCGGTCTCCATTTGAGGAGAGAGGCAAAACCGCTTGTGTTCGTGTGGCGTGGACTCCAGCTCCACCATTTCCCATCCATATACGTTCCTCGTGTTTGGGCCGTGCGGCTGGCTCATGCATCTCGAGAGAGAGAGAGAGAGAGAGAGAGGACGGCGAGATCATCGTTATCTCCTCCGTCGCCAAGCCCGGCACGCACCACATGGGGAAAGGCCCTTCTCGTCCCTCACATCCAGGAGAGCCACGCACATTTCCTATATTATCATGCAGGCCATAGCTCGTCGATCGTTACAGACTCAATCTCAATAATGCTGTAGTATTAATTAAATAAGAGTTTCCCCGGAATCGGAGCCCATTTTTTGCGTTGCTTGTGTAGTACAGTACTACTGCCATCAGTATCACGCACTGCGCTCCCGTGTGCGCGTGAGCTCTAGCTGATGCTCACCATCATCACCAGTTCCGGAAATGCAGAGTAACAGTGAAGTGTGTGCTTAGCTGCCGATCCCAGAAAGATTGACGGGTCTTTCTTGCCGTGTCAGCATCGGCGCGGCGAAAACAGTGCAGGGTCTGGCCTCTTCCCGATCTCCCTAGCGGCTATACTTTTAATTATCAGGGGTTTTGTCTGCAGTCCGCTGGACACTAGCTAGCGTATAAGTATATGGCGTGCATGTAGCTTTCCTCCATCCACAATCAAGCTTCTTCCCGACAGCCCACTCCATCATTGGCCTGGCAATACAAAGGCGATCGAGCTACTCCTACTCTATCAGCCTGTGGACACGTAAGGTAGGACGTAACAGTCTAAGCTCGATCGTCGAGATGTTGCCATCGTCCCCTGCAGGTACACTCACACACACGCGTTCTCCGCTCAGTCGATCGACGCCCGGGGCCTGGATAAGGCAGAGCCAGGCAATGAGGCAGGTAAGCAGCAGCAGCTGTTCGTCGCCAGGGCATCGCATGCACGCACGCCATTGTCCGGATCGGAGCCGGATGAACACGAGAAGGACGAGACAAGAGTCGATGAATGAGACCGGGGAGCAGGAATGAAAAGTGCATGTTAGCTGGAAGAGGTGCATATGTCACGGTCCCGTCGATCCGCTTGTTGTCACTCGCCGGCGCCGCGGTTTTAATTTTGCTTCCATTCCAATTCCATGTCTCTGTGAAATATATCTGGTGCTGGTGGGTGACAAGACTCGATCAAGAATCGTCAAAACGACGTTGTCATGCGTAAGACGGCATCTATCCTTATATATACTGTATGCAGTAAGTTATACTATTTGATTCGCCGCATCAGTACACCTGAGAAGCTCGGGAGTGGCTGAATCTTCAGACGCATGGGGCAGAGAACATATGCATATTCTCCACTCGCGCCGTACCGACTGCCGAGGGATACGTATCCGGCTGCACATAGTCTCCAGCCAATGGCGGAGTAATTAAGCCCCCAGGGAACGTGATTAGCATCGGCGTAAGCGTTCTCGCCGTTTAAGGAAGGCGGAAATGCCCTTTGCTTAGTGCCGGGTTTAAGGAATAAAAACGTGATTTGGGCAGGCCGAAGACACACGCGTCGTGGCCCGACCAGGCGCGATGGGATCCGTTGCCGCGCGGTCGTGACACTTGGTGCGCAACTTGACCTCCGTCTCGTCTTCATCTGGTACCGGGGGCTTTCAGCTCTGGGTTCCCGTGTAACCATATAGCAGATTGTTTTCAAGCTAGGAACTAGCAGGGGTTTACAGTGCATTTTAGATTTCAGTGCACCAAACTCTTGACAAGTCAACTCTGTACTTATTCATTATAACAATAATAGGATCGAGGGAACTGTTGTTATGTTAGTAATATCATATTAGTAACTCGGCAGGAACCGGGTTCCATTATCTTTAAAAATCATATTAGTGTAACTTTTACTAGCTTCATAAACTTTGAGTTTCTGTGACAAAACTTGAGTATCAGTATCATCTAACGACAAATATCATGAGTCATCATTTGCTTGAAAACAAATATTCACTTTGTTGTGCCATATAAAGACGAACGGTAAAACGTGATGACTAAAAATTAAAAAAAAAGGACATCTATTTTGAGATACTAAAGTACTTTCCCGGCCCTCCGGAAAAAAAGTGAAAAGGGAAGGAAACGAAGTGACTTGCCAGATGAAGTACTAGTGCAGTGCCCCAGCAGCCGTGCCAGCTGCACCGAACGCTCCCAAACCTCGGAACTTGAGCCCCCTTCAAATCGCTCCAATAAGCTACCAGTAGCACTAGTGACCAATTGCCACCATTGCGAGCCTCGTGTCTTCGCCTATATCACTCGCTCCCTGAGTGCGCCCTCTCTCCTCCTATAGAGAGGATCTTTCACTCTTGACACCCCTCTGTCAACAAACTGATCCCCAGCCCACTGATTTCAAGCTCTTTAGGAATGAAGGTAAGCGTAATCTTGCTCCTGCTGCATGGCAGAAAATCCCATTTCTCCTGCTATAATTCTTCTCGCCCTGAAGCCTGCTTTTCCCGCAGATTTTCAGTTGGGTAGCGAACAAGATCGGCGGGAAGCAAGAATCAAGGCGATCTGCCAATTCTTCCGCGCCATACCGTAAGTGAACTCTGTAACTTTCTCATTCGCAGATTCTCACTGGACTCTAGTGTGCTCTACTGTGAACGCATACGTTTCCATTGTCGACGGAAGCTGACAAGAAGATGGTCTGGGATTTTAAGCTTTTCCCTTGTGATCACTTTCCCCTTCTGGCATTCTGCCTCGGTCGTGAGCGTATGCTTGCTCAGTAATTTTTATTTTTCTTGAGACAGTCTATTTGCTTCTCAGATAGATCATCATTTAACACGTTGTTTTGATATGTTTACTTTTTTCATCGGTAGAAGAATAGGAAGTCCTTTCTGGATTTCTTTTCTGATGATAAAGTACAACGTTTGATGGTTACATATCAGTGTCAATGATTCAGAGATATCTGTCAACACTAGTGGTTCTGATAAATTCAGGATGCTGAGAAAATAGTTTCTATGATGGTGCACTTGATGCAAAAACTACAGTACAATGACGTTATATGTTTTCCCCTTCCTTTTGGATTTAGTCTCTCATATTTTCTTAATTATGGAGAAATTTGTTTACATTTCCCTCAAGAAGTTTTTTAATTTCTCTAAAACAAATCCCTCAATTTATGGAGAGATCTGTGGGCTCAATTATGTTATACTTCAACATAGTCTTATGAAAGCCATCAGAAATGCCTCTGTTAATACACTGGAACCCATGTGAAAGCCACCAGGTATGCTTTGGTAATGCACTGCAACCCAGCTAGTCAATATGGATCAACGTCTTCTCTAGTTCAAGCAGGCTGCAAGAATTCACTTTTTAAAATTTTCCAAGGCTGACACATTCATTTGTAACAAAAACTGTCCACTTGAGATCAAGAAAAATTAAAATTGAACGCAGAATCCTAATCATATACTGTTCCGCTGATGAACCAGATCTGGAGGCCACTAGTCGATTCTTTTTGTATAGGGAGAGTACTCCAATTGATCTAGTGCGTCTGTCTTTCAAGGTCACTAGTGTCCTTGGAGTCTGAATACAACGTCTGACTGTTGATACACAATAAAATGTTATCAACACGATGTTCAGATTAAAACAGATTCGGTTCTGCTGTGTACATCTTTTAAAGGTGTAGAGGCGGGGACTTCTTGTTCCATTATCTAAAAAAACAGATGCGGTTTGGAGTAAGCATCGGTGGTCCATGTCCAATTGCCAAGTACTGCTAATATTTTTTTCCCCAAATGACCAATTATATGCCAGTATGAACTTAGGGCCATCCGTTTATATTTGTGCTAAATTAATTTACTTGACGCGCAGGCGCTAACGTGCCGGAATGTCGCAACGATGAATTCAGTGATTGGCCCCAATCATTGCTTGCAATTGGGACATTCGGGAATAAACATATTGAGGAGGTGGCGCAGAGTTCATCCGGGAATGCGCAGACAACACAAGATTCAGTAAAGTTTACAGAGGAGGAAGTAGACAACATACGGAAAGAATTCGAGGTGCTGCTACAAGACAATGATCCGGCAGAGGGTCATGGTTCGTGTGAGGATAAGCAGGTAGCTTCTCAAAAACATGTTGGCGAAGACAATAATGAGAAGCGCCGGGAGCAGCTGATCAACAAGGAGATCATCATAAGTAAAGCGAAAGAAATAGTTGGAAAGAAGGGGAGCACGGTTAAGCCGAGATCGGTTGCTTCGCTCCTCAGATTGTTTGTGCGCAAGGGCGGTTTTGCCCCCACGGTTCCAGAGCCAAGAAACTCTCTGCCACAATCGAGAATGGAGAAGGTGCAGTCAAATTCTTCTCAGTAGATATATAGTCACTACGTCGTCGTCTTACTTTTTTTTCTTTGCATCTCATATGTGGTTACGGCTGCAGCTTCTGAGGGCAATACTACAGAAGAAAATACATCCACAAAATTCCTCCACACAAGCAACTACCAGGAGGCCTCTGGACTGGAAGCTAGATGAGAGAGAAATCAGTGAATGCCTCGAGGATGCGCTTCGTGACCTCGATGATGATGGTGCAAAGTGGGACAAAACCGATTCAGACTGTAAGTATAGTAATATTAAAAAAAAACACTACCAAAATTAATTTTGCCATCACGCAATTCAGCGTTCCTTCGCTCCCTTACATCTTTTCAAGGGGCTAAATGTATATCCTTTATTTTCAGTTATTGTGCTTGAAATGTAAAGTCGGCGACAGTATTTGTTCGTTCATGCCAGGTATGAATTTCCCTTCTGAAGCCTTGAAATTCCAGTTTTGATTGAGCGGAGTGGTAAATAGCAGTGTAGTAACTGATGCTGTTGGATGGTACAGGTTCCAAAGGTCTTGGCAAGCTTGGGGGGTTTACGGTGCAACGATAAATAGAAGGAAATATGGAATATAGTATGCAATGCAGCAACCATGTAATGCTCATGTTTTTGCCTGTAATATGGGTTACGATAAGAGACTTTGGAACATCCATATTCCCTGTCTGCTTCTGTCTTTGCCTGTGAGACTGTATAAAGAAGGAGAATGTCTTCCAAATTCTAAAAAAGTATGATTAGAGTAATTTTGTTCCGTGATTCAGTTTGGATCCATTTGAACCCTGTGAAGTGAACTACTGACGCTCAAGTGAACTACTGATACCTGATGCCCTGCAGCTATTGCTGTTTCTCCAGAATTTTCATGCCAGTGATCTCCTGACTGACGCGTACTGATGCCGCCGTTATCCTCTAGACATCCGCGCATGATGCTTCGCAGAAGAGAACGAGCGCTCGTGCTGGTGTGATGGGGAGAAGGCGGCGCACCGGCCGGCCGTGCGGATCCTGCGATCGATCGCCCCAGCTTGCTGCTAGGCTAGCAGCTTCCTCCTTGACAGGACGTCCGTTGGACTGTTGCGCAGACGAGCCTTCCGTCGGCGAGATTCCTCCGCGTTGCGGCGCCACGGCCATGCCGCTTGGTCGGGCAGAGTCTCCTTTTACTCTCTTTGAGCTTTCTGGTGTGCGTGCGCTCCCTTCAACGAGAGCATGGAGCCACTGCGAACCGACGGCTGTGAACATGACGAGCAGGTTCAGTCGGCGTCAGACACTTCTCCATAGTACATGTTCCATCAGCTGAAGTTTTGGCAAAGACGTTTCAACAATAAAAAATTGTTCAACTTCATAATCCCTTGTGTGAAACAACTATATAAAACCAGTGAAACATGGCCGAAATCAACAAACGATGCGCTCAAACACATGTCAACAAAATCTTGGTAACATAGTTAACTTGATAAGACAGACAATATGGAAAAGAACATCGCACCAAAGCATCGATATAACCAAACATGAAAATAAATGACTTCATGCATTCGCAATATTACATAACAGTAAAATCTCATTGCTGCGTGCCCGCCAGCCTGGCCAAAACAGGGCGCCTAATGTTGCGGAGCCATGACCTCCTACAGAATGTTGTGTCCCCACATAACCGTTGAGAAAACAGAGGGGGGAAAAAATACGAAGCTTATTACAGCAAAAGTATATCTCCTAATCCAACAATACCGAGTTCTCGAAAGAAAAAAAAAGTGATAGCTAGTTCTAAATGCCGCACAATTGTTTTGTCCTGGTCTTCGGAAAATTACTTCTTAACCTCCTCATACTCAGCCTCTGGAGCCTGGTCACCACCACCCTGAGATCCCGATTGTGAACCACCTGCAGATCCACCACCAGACATGTGTTGACCGATCTTTGACACAGCCTTGTTGGCAGCATCAAGCTTGGCCTTTATTTGCTCGATGTCATCAGAGGTCATCTGCTGGCGGAGATCCGAAATGGCTCCCTCGATCTCAGATGCTACCTCTGCTGGGATCTTGTCCCTGTATTCTGCTAAGCTCTTCTCGATGCTGTAGATAGTGGTGTCTGCAGTGTTTCTGATGTCAATGAGCGCCTTCCGTTCCTGATCCTTCTGGGCATGCAGCTCAGCTTCTTGGACCATCTTCTGAATCTCAGCCTCAGACAGCCCACCAGAGGATCGAATGGTGATGTTCTGCTCCTTGCCGGTGGCCTTATCTTTTGCAGAGACAGTCACAATTCCATTGGCGTCAATGTCAAATGTCACCTCAATCTGAGGCAAGCCCCTTGGGGCTGGTGGAATACCAACAAGATCAAATTCACCAAGAAGCTTGTTATCTGTAGCCATTTCACGCTCACCCTGCAGCACACGGATACCTACTTGGGTCTGATTGTCAGCAGCAGTTGAGAACACCTGTAAAATCAAACATAGATCAAATCAAAGAAGCACTACAAATTTGAGAGAAATGCTAGTTCTACATTGATTGAAGACCAATAATCCTAACCAAATGCATTTCCACCTTGTATGGAAATAATAAAAAAAAAGGAATCAACTAATGATTGATGGGTTATTAGAGTAAACCAAAAAGCTTATAAACAGTTCAAACATGAAAAATGCTAGGAGAAAACAGCAGAAGTGAGTCCATTCAAGTTAAGTCAGGGACACAAAGTTACCACATACTAAAAAGGACAGATCTGCTCACCTGGCTTTTCTTTGTAGGGATTGTGGTGTTCCTGTTAATCAATCTGGTGAAAATACCACCGAGAGTCTCAATACCAAGTGACAAGGGTGTAACATCAAGGAGAAGAAGCTCCTTTACATCTCCACGGAGGATGCCACCCTGAATGGCAGCACCCATAGCCACAGCTTCATCTGGATTGACTCCTTTGCTTGGGCTTTTCCCAAAGATTTCAGATACCACCTCCTGTACTTTTGGAACCCTAGACATTCCACCAACAAGAAGTACTTCATTCACATCTTTAATAGACAGTCCAGCATCCTTTAAGCAGTTTTTGCAAGGTTCTCTAGTCCTCTCAATCAGATGGTTCACAAGAGCCTCAAACTTTGATCTGGTGAGTGTGATGTTCATATGCTTTGCTCCTGAAGCATCAGCTGTTATGAATGGTAGGTTGATATCAGTCTGGGTAGTCGAGGACAGTTCAACCTTTGCCTTCTCAGCAGCTTCACGAAGTCTCTGCAGCGCCAATCTGTCTTTGGACAAATCAAGGCTCTCAGCTCGCTTGAATTCACCCACAAGGTATTCCAATAGTGTGTTATCAAAATCTTCACCACCCAAAAAAGTGTCACCGTTTGTTGCTTTGACCTGACAATACACATAATGATATCAGAATTCAGAAAAAAAAATATTTCAGAAAGTGTTTAAAGTGACAATTAAAATATGAATTGACATACCTCAAACACTCCATTTGAGATCTCCAGAATAGAAATATCAAATGTTCCTCCTCCTAGATCAAAGACTGCAATCAAACCTTCCTTGTTGTTCATTCCATAAGACAGAGCAGCTGCTGTTGGCTCATTGATGATCCTTTCAACCTCGAGGCCAGCAATGCGGCCTGCATCCTTTGTGGCTTGACGCTGAGCATCGTTGAAATACGCTGGAACAGTAACCACTGCTTTCGAGACAGATTTGCCAAGATAAGCTTCCGCTGTCTCCTTCATCTTGGTCAAAACAAATGCACCAACCTGACTTGGTGAGTACTGCTTGCCATCAGTTGTTTCTACCCACGCATCACCATTTGGAGCCTTCACAATTTTGTATGGCACCATCTTCATCTCTTTCTGTGTCTGTGGATCATCAAAACGGCGTCCAATCAACCGCTTTGTTCCAAAGAAAGTATTCTGGGGGTTTGTTACTGCTTGACGCTTGGCTGGAGTTCCAACAAGACGTTCACCCTTCTGATTAAAAGCAACAGTAGATGGTGTTGTTCTTGCACCTTCAGCATTCTCAATAACTTTTGGGTTCTGCAGTGAAATGGATTGCTCAATTCAGTATAAACATCAAACGACAAAAGAAAAAAGAGAGAGAATCTTTACAAGAAGATCACCTTCCCCTCCATAACTGCAACACACGAATTAGTTGTTCCCAAATCAATTCCAATAACCTCATTTCCAGCTGGTCTTGCACTGAAAAGAGTTGTACACATGGATTAGAGTTACTGCAACAGGACAGTTCTTGTAAATATAAAGTTGGGACATGAGAGATCAATGATACCTGAAAGGCCTAGCAAAACTGCCCCATTTGGAGCACAAGTTGGCAGAACATGTTGACTGTAAACTGGCACCCAGCTGAAACAAGTTTGTTCACAGATGATCAAAAACTAGGAAAGAAAAAGACAGTGCTGCCTATGATGCAATTAAAGGGACCTCTTTTTACAATCCTAGTAGTTGCATAGCACCGACAAAGTATATACCAAACTATCTTCTAATGAAATAATGAGAAAAACACCATTACAAACAAAAACATGATATGATTAGATATGGAACACTAACAAACACTTAAACAAAATATGCAATCTTTGACAGCTAAGGCACCGTTGATGCAGCGATAATACAAATCCAGAGAGGCTGGCTTTTGTACAGGGAAGCATCTAAGAAGAGCAACAAGCACGAAAGCATATAAGGAGAGCACCACGGGATGGGAAAAAAAAATAGATTGCACGCCCAGAAAATTTTAATGACCAAACACCTGTCCACCTACTGGCTACTGCGAAAGAGGTTCCACCTTAGAACTAAGCCAGTAGGCAGTAACTACCAGAACTGAACTAACTAATACATTAACACTATCAAGATCTAGTCTACAAGCTCCGGAGCACCCTTCACCGCATCGGCCAACAAGTGAACAAAATATACAATCACACATAACCAGCCAGAGCACATTGGTCGAGGATCAACGCTATAGCACCATTATTAGATAACAAAACACGGGACGGTTAACACCTACACAGGAAGATACATATATACGAATAGTACAAAATTACGGAGACGGAGGACGCGGGGAGAGTAGCTTACGGATCCGAGAGGGGTGGCGAGCTCCCGCCGGCGCACGGAGCGGAGCAGCAGCGACGCCGCCATGACAGACGGTTATTCCCGGGCGCGGAGGAGGATTTGCGGCTGCGGCTGCGGCTGCGTGGCAAAGGGCGGCGAGGGAACGAAGGGTTACCGGGTTTAGGGTTTAGCAAGGCTGGTGGTGGGCTTTATGAGGTCTCGGCAATCTGAGTCCCTTACGGTGGGCCGCCACGTCGGGCACTGGCGGCACGGCGAGGGAGATTTTTCTTTTTTTTTTTCTTCTTTTTCTCCAAGGCATACATTCGTAACTGCTTTTCAAGAATGGGCCAAGATTTGACAGATGGGCCAACCTGGGCACATAGAAGGGCCATATGCAGTCACGGCTCTACTTTCGCAAGACACTCGGCCCATTCACTGCCTATTCCGCCGGAGAGTGGAGAGTGCCGTGCCCGGCACAGCTCCCCTCCTTCGCTAATCCAGCTGCTAATTCTCCGCGTTGTGGCGCGCGCTGTATGCAGTGTTTCCTTGATAAGCAAGCGATCATGGCGTGTCGTTTTCATGAGTAGGAGATGCTTTGGTCACGCAGAATTGCTGCCGGTTTGCATCGGTAGGAGAGACCTAATGCACTTTGTTAAGGAGCATCATGCGCGTGCTCGCTGCTCCGACCACGAGACCAGTAGAGACTATTACCATCTCATCGGGTGATCAGAAGTCAGTCAGATTTTTAGAAATGGGAACATTTGAGAGGAAGGAAACAAAGGCCGTGAAGTATTGTAAGGGTCTTTTGGTATCACTTCTCTCTAAAATGGATTCTCTAAAAAAACAAATTTTCTATAAAATAAATTTTATGAAAAAATAGATTCTACAAAAAAAATTATTTAGTAAAACGGATTCTCTTATGTATATTCCATTTTCGTTTTTTATATTTTTAAATTTTAATATAAATTTAAGAAGTGTTTCTAAAAAAGAGGAGCAGAATCTATTTTTGTTAAAATTCTTTGGCTAGCTTCTTCATAAAAGGAGCAGAATCTAGTCAAGAAGTTATTTTAAAATCCCTCCCAAATAGACCCTAACACTGACTCTAATAATTAGAACTGTATATAATGACTACATAGACATGTCTTCAGTGGTGTCTCTAACAGAACACACAATTTGGAGAGGCAAATCGCAAGCCAACGCATCCCATCGCCACGTCGTAGCTCGCCTATGCCCGACTGCTGGAGCTGCTCGCTGTTGAAGCCACTCGCCTGCTCACCCGCAGTCGCCCCATGTGCCCCGTGTCGTCGGTGCCACTCACCTCACACGTCGCCGATGTTACTCGCCCACAGCTCGCCTCGTTGTATTGAATTTTAAATAATAAAATAATAAAAAATTACAATATAAGCCACGACTTAGAAAAATGTATACTCCTATTTGTATTGAATTTTTGACAACACCGTCGATTTTAGAAGTGCGGTCTAATGACAGTTTTTTTTTTCTTTTGAGGTAGGTCTAATCTGATAGTAAAGCTATGATTATATCCGTAGGTTTGTTAAAGTAGCAACAGACCTTAGTTGAGTTTAATTTACTCAATCCATTTGCTACGCAACATAAAAGAAAACCTCTATCCTCCTAGTATCCTCCTGAATGACAAAGTGGAGTATTAGGGTGTGTTTGTTTCTTGGCTCTAAATTTTATTAGGATTATATCAAATATTAAAATATTATATATAATTATTAAATATTAAATATAAAACTAATTATAAAGTTGAATGTGCATCAGCGTGACAAATTTATTAAGCTTAATTAAATCATCATTAAGAGATGTTTACTATAGCATCACATTATCTAATCATGACTTAATTAGTCTTACACTACGTTTGGAAGTTAGTATTCGGGGGTGGAATTTGAAATTGACATTGGGGCAGCTCCAATACCACCGTTTGGATGCACATGGCATCGGAATCGGCTCCAATTCCGAACCATTTTCTTCCGTGCGCCTCGCAGCTCTCCGACGACTTCGAGCCCGCACCCTCTGAATTGAGCGGAATTGTTTTCGTCCCCTATGCCCGCACCTTGTTTGTGTCGCGCCCGCCCACCTCCCAGAGTCGAGCTCGGGCGCCATCCCCCGGAGCAGAGCTCTAGCGCCCGCCTCTCGGAGCAGAGCTCGAGCGCCTGCACCTCCCCCCCCCCCCCCCCCCCACCTTTCGAGCAGAGCTCGGACGATCTCCTCCTGGATTCGAGCTCGAGCGCCTGCACACACACACCTCGTAGTCGAGCTTGAGCGCCCCCCCCCCCCCCGGGGAGCAGAGCTCGGGCGCGGCCGGCGCTTCGGCGGCCCGCATCGAGGAGGAACTGGAGGTGGCGAAGACGGAGTCTGCCGCCCGAGCTTCAGCAACACGTGTCAAGGGGGAACTGGAGGTGGGCGCCGAGCCGGGGCGGATCCAGTACTGCCGTATGAACTTCTCCTATCTTGCCTCTCTCTACCGACGGGCTCGGCGGCCATTCTTCCCCAGGTCCGACCACCCTTCCTTCCGATTTCCAATTCTTTATATTTTGCATCCAAACATCAAATGAAATTGATTTGATTCGATTTTCATTTTCAACGAATTCTTTTGACAACCGAACAAAAATATTGAATTGGTGCTCAATTTCATTTCTACACAGATTTGGTATTGAATGCCAATTCAATTCCACCTTTCCAATATCTACTTCCAAACGCACTTTTAATAGATTTGTCTCATCATTCAGAAAGAGGGTTATAGACTGGGTTTTGTCAGTAATTTATATTTAATACTTCTACTTAATATCATAATATTCAATAAAATAAATCTAAAAATCAAAGAGGTGGAAACAAAAACACTAGTTATCCTAGTGAAACTGCACAAATTCTATGCCCAAAAATGCTTCTCGGACCCAACACCCTGAGACTTGGTCCACTAGTCATTGACACTTGGAACACGAAAATAACCCAACAAAGAAACTGCTGTAGTGATCTAGTCATCGTCCTCCCTGTTTCTCACCGACGGCCGCGGGCCCCGCTGCGGCGACAGCATCCTTGACTTTTGTTCCGGTTTTGCCCTCCTCGGGCACAGCCTAGCCGAGGCTCCACTTCACTCACGCCAGATCCAGCCTCGCTTGCCCGCAGCTTCGCTCATGGCCGCCGCGTCGGCCGTCCGCTTCCGCCTCCTCGCCGTCGCCGTCGCGGCGGCCGCGCTCCTCGCCCACCCCGGGGAGGCGTCCGTGCACGAGTACCGCGGCCTCAGCTTCGCCAATAAGGGCAACGCCTTTATCCTCCACGCCGGCAGCGAGGGCCTCTACGCGGCGTCCCTCACCAACGCCACTGCCGACGACGAAGACGATGCCGCCACCGCGCCCGATGCCTTCATCCGGTAATGTGCTAGCTAGGTATATGTGGTTTGCTCTCTGGCGGTGGCTAATTCGGTTGGAGCTCGCGTCCGCAATGTGGCCGGCTGCGGTTCAGCGAGGCGGGTGGCCGCGGCCGGTCGTATCGCGGATCCTGCAGTCTTGGAGAATTTTGTGGGACACTTGGACGGGTAGGGGTTTTGGTAGGAATTTAGGTAGCTGGTGTGTAGGGCGTGTAGTGTCGGTGGTGGCCGAAGCTGAGAGATTGCTCCCATGCTTTGCTGGCTACTAGTGCATTGGTCCTTATTTAGTGAATGGACTTCTTGTGCGTAGGTGCAGATTTGTTGGCGTAAAACAGAGCATGCTTCTTGAGCTGTGGACTTATTTTTGCTTCTTGAGAAACGTCAATTAATGATGGAATTAGTTGGTCATCAGTTTGTAGATGGTGGACATAAGTTGAGTAGCTAACATTAAGGGTCAAATCCAGATTTTTTTAGTTCAGTTCTTCATGCCAAACATAAGTAATGTTGGATGGGTGTGGATAAATGCAACCTCAAGCTATTGCTTGCTCTGTAACTAAATAAGACACATCCAATAGACTTGAAAGAAAGGAACTTGTACCATACTTTCTGGGCAATTGCAGTTTGGAAGCCTACAATTCCTGTGATGATTGTTTATTAGAACCTGCTTACTTTTGATATGTTTTACTTGCAAGTTGATTACTCTGTTCAGTAGCTTTTTCATTGTAGATAGCTGTATAGGTGTGTTGACCTTCAGTACAAATGTGCCGTATTCATTATTTATCGTTCTTTGTTGCTTTGGCTGGATGATTCAAATGGCATCTATTCAATTCTGTCTATTCACTTATTAGATTTTATAAGCCTTCCTCCAGACATATGACTTTCACAGTTATCACTTTTCAGGTTTGACAAGATTATTTTCAGGAGGCCTGAGGATGCTAGTGATTCTGTGAAAGAGGCTAGTTCAACTAAGGTTCAGATACTTCTATTTGAGATAGAAGACCGTGAGATGATTGGTGGGTCAGCTTATGGTGGTCAGAAAGCTATCTGTTGTACCTCAGATCTTGCAAAATTGGGAGCTTGCACAGAAGGTTCTGTCATCTATCGTCCGTCCAAGGTAAATCCAGGTTGGCCAAAGTTGTTTGTTGCATCCTTCGATGGAAATGATCTGATTGCAACGCTACCATCAAAGACAATTCCAATTACCAAAACTGGGATGTATAATATGTATTTTATCCACTGTGATCCGTCACTTGCTGATTTGGAGATAGAAGGGAAAACCGTATGGAAAAATCCTACTGGGTACCTTCCGGGTCGGATGGCTCCTCTTAAGAACTTTTTCGGGCTGATGTCCTTTGCTTTTGTGGTACTTGGTATCTATTGGTTCTATCAGTACATGAAATTTTGGAGGGAGGTTCTTCCACTTCAGAACTGTATAACTCTCGTAATCACATTGGGCATGTTTGAAATGGCATTATGGTATTTTGAGTATGCCGAGTTCAATGAGACTGGAGTTCGGCCCAAAGGCATCACGTTTTGGGCTGTCACATTTGGAACTATTAAGAGAACTGCTGCTGAAGTAATTGTTCTCATTGTCTCGATGGGTTATGGAGTTGTCACACCTACTTTGGGTGGCCTGACATCAAAAGTGGTCATGCTCGGAGGAACATTCTTTTTAGCAACTGAAATTCTTGAATTGGTAGAAAATCTTGGCGCCGTGAATGATCTATCTGGAAAGGCTCGGCTGTTCTTGGTTTATCCAGTAGCCATTTTGGATGCCGCATTTGTTATTTGGATATTTATTTCTTTAGCTAAGACCATTAGTAAACTTCAGGTAATCAAAGCCTCTTCTTTGTATCCTAACTAGTAGTTATTTTGCTGTTCAGTTTTTTGTGCACTATCATTTGTGCCTATATAATCTTCTCCAGGATAAGTGACACTGGCTTACATGATACAGAACAGTAACCACTCCTCATGTTTTGGCTGTTGACTACAGGCAAGAAGGCTGATGGCCAAACTTGAGATTTATAGGAAATTTGCAATTGCATTGATCATATCTGTTCTGGTATCTGTTGGCTGGATTGTCTATGAGGTATGCTTATGCAATATTTCAAGTCTAAAACTATCAACATAATTGTTGTGGCGCACAAAATAGGCACCTTCAGTTTTTGCAGATGGAGTATAACTTTAAATAGCACCTCTGTTTTTTGATCTGTCCATTTTGCGTGGTCCAGATTCCTTGGCTTGGATGTTACTTGGTTATGCATTTGTTTTGTAGTTCACTGATACCATAGCTATTTCTTTCTGTAGATTTACTTCAAATCAACGGATGTATTCAATGAACGATGGCAATATGCATGGATAGTTCCTGCCTTCTGGCATGTCTTGTCTTTCTCACTTCTTTGTGTCATTTGCTACCTATGGGCGCCTTCGAAGAACTCTACAAGGTACAGTCCTTATATTTTGTGTAGCTTTCAACTAGATGATGTTTTTGCTGTGCTGTCTAATTGGTACCTTAGAACTTCTGAAATGGAATTTTATGCTGAAACATTTTGGACTCCATTTTCCTGTTAGAAATGCTTACTTCTCTGTGCCTTGTCATTTTAGATTTACTAATGATGCAAGCGAATTCTTCGATCGGAAGGACAACCTGTCATTAATCAGGCCAGCACCCAGTGCTTCCAAGAATGGCTGGAGCTTATCTTCGACACCAGATGCCAAAGCAACAAAGGGTGTGGAAACCGTAACATCCTTTGATGAGGATGACGAGGAAAACAAGAGGGAGTAGAATTTACTCTGCGTTTGATTTGAGGAAAGATATTCAACCACATCTGATCATGTGAAGTGGGTGTTAGAGCAATTTTGTTATTTAGATGAGGATTGGCCATGCTAATATTAGGTTAATGGAATGTGAGGTTATTTCTATATTAGATTGATTTCCAGATAGTTTTTTCACGTGGTCCATCATGTTGTTATCATAGTCTGAATGATGATGGTATATGATAGGAAGAGTTCTATGGCATTTTGAGGGATGTATGATGTATAATATTTCTTTTCATAGACATCATATTACTTTTAGTAAGTGGAAACGTATGCTATGCATGTTGGAATACATATTGGATGGCTTGGCACTGTAAGGTTTCACTTAGTTGTCTAATATTTCAAAATTTATCAAAAAAGCTTTATAAAAAAAAGTTTCATGTACTGGAGCATTTGTTCGGAATGGTTCTATAAACTTCATGATAATTTCTCTTTCAACTTGTGAACGCAGCAATCTGAATCCTTGCCAATTGATAGAACTGATTGAAATTACACTTTGTAGCTTCTCCACAAAGAACGCCAGGTTTTTGGTTTCCACACTTCCAACAGCATATTCTCACGTTTAGCAGGAACGAGGTGCTTTACAGAGCAAGCACATTGAATCATACTTGGGGCGGTTCTATCCGAACACAACGCAGACACGACATTCTCCTCCCCATCCTTTTGGGAACATTCCTGTCATGCCGGAATACCCAGTTTGGTCAGCAAGACAGCAAGGATAGATAAAAGAAAACCGAAGTCAAACCAATCGAACACTTTTGTTCCCTGTTCTGAATCCGACACGCATTCGACCGGCCAAGCAAGCGAACATGCACAATTTCTTTCATGGCGCACAGGAATCGTTCTTTTGCGGAGGCTTCACCGCGGGTGTCAGTTCTGGAGAAGGAAACTGCTCCGGCGTCCACATGGCTACCCACCAAACGCACGCTTCTCCGTTGCGCCCACGGTGCTCGTCTCCACCGGTGCGCGGCTGATTGGACGGGCGGCCGCGCCCGTGGCATGAACCGATGGCCGCTGGGTTTCCTACCAAAGCAGTGGCCAGCGAGACGCTAGCGCCCGTTTCGCTACCTCCGTTCACGGGCCGCACGGCATGGCTCCGCTCGGCTCCGGTCACGGGCGAGGCTACCAGAAACAGACGCCTCATCGACTCATCGCTGTCTTCCGGCTGCACCTTTGCCAGGCACCGTGGTGGCATCCACAGTGCTCTGCGCCTCTAGATTCTCCAATTTGTTCAACACAAAAGGCTCCCAGAAAGACGCAAAATAGAATCCTGAATCTGTCGCCCATGCATAAAACTGTAAAGTGAAGTAACAGTTTCAGTTTATATGCAAAGATCAGGAGCAATAAGGTCACTTTGGTGCCGGCTCATTGATTTTTAAACCATTAGTTTGTTTGTAACATTGCGGTCCTATAAATGAATCATATATGACATATTTTCTGAAACGTAGTCCCTTGTAAATCAAGCATTAAGAGTTCACTGGTGTAAAGAGCATTACCATTTGCAACACAGCCTTGCTAAATGTAGGAGTGCAGCCGTGCAGGAAGGCATCATCGAACACAACTAATCATTACCCTGTTCTAGAATAGATCATTTGCACATGACAACAGCATACAACAAATCATTACCATTTCCATAAATAAAAACCATTACCATTTGCAGCCACTGGTGCCTACCGTTGACCACCTTTTATTTTTTTTCATGTGTCCAGGTCAGCTTCAAATTCAGTTTATAAAATGCTATTCACAACCTCTCCAAAAAACAAAAACAAAAATCTGCAGAATTTATGATTCTGAGGAAACCGCAAGAATAATGATTACCATTTGCAAGAAAATCTGAATTTAAGCTAAACATTGCCTTGTAGTTGTAGCATTGGTCATTATAATTTCCTCATTCATCCGCAATGAACCAGTAAAAATATATTCAGATACACAAGCAGAAAAAGAATTAAAGTGAAGGTTTTATAACTCAAAAGCTTAATAATGCATATCTAACCTCAAAGGAATAATATGATCCTAATTTAAGGAAAAAAGGGAAAGAAGATGGTTCCCCTACATGATGGAAGTGTTTGATTAGCACAAAAATAAATCAAGACATACTATAGACTAATAGAAATAACATGCCTGGTCCAAGAGTGATAACTGATAAACCATGATGTGTAGTACTCCCTCTGTATTTTAATTGATGTCGTCGGCCTCACATTTGCACTGCCGGACGACATCAATAAAAATACGGAGGGAGTATAATTCAACCAAATTGCAAGGATTAGGCCTAAGAAGAATCATTTTTTCATCTAAGTATTGGTCCTCATAGAAAAGAAGGCCATGGACATATTACAACCTACTACCGGTAGGGGAATTAAGACGTGTTTTCCATTTGGCTGTTGTAACATTAAAGCCCTGAGCTTATTCATATCTCGCACAAACCAACTGGTGGGATTAAAAGCTGATAAAAGAATAAAATCAGAACAATTTTCATCAATCAAGAGAAAAATAATAATCTAACATTTATTTGGAATCAAGTGCTGTACAATTGTTGTATAGAAACTGAAAAAAAATATTCTGGGTACTTTTTCTCAAGTTTATGTAGCATTGTTCCCTACTTACTGGCTATCATGGTTGTAAACAGATATGGTGGAAAACCCTCCAAATTTATAGTATTTTGGAACCAGAAAAAACAATATATCATAACCAAATTGTTCCAGCACAACTGTATTCTGGCATCTAGTCTATCAAGCAGCAATCTATAGATACATGTCAGCCACCAAGAAGATGGCTAAACACTCAGCTAAATGTATAAGTTACAGGTTTACAACTATGTAACATGACTAACATTCCTATATCAATACACTACTTCTAAAAAAGCATAATCATAGTGTGAAATGAACAAGCTCGCTTACAGAGGAAGGACTGGGGCTTTTGACAGCTTCATCCTGATCCCGTTTCAGATTACCTCTAGTCGAAGAATCATCACCAACCACGCCCCTGAGTCTCAGGAGAAAATAACCAAAAACCTAACCACCTATACTGACCTCCCCAAAGAATTAAAGAATACATGGTGAGAACACTCATCAGCCAGTAGTACAATTGCCACTTTTTCAGGCAAATTTTCATCCATGGGATCTCCTCCTGTTAGGTGGTGCTGGAGCCCCCTCATAGAAATCTCCCATGGCTATCTCAAGATCCTCAACTGAGTACTTGATGTACAACTCTGGGTGCTTCCCATTTTCTATGTGATGCCTGAACCGGCCAAGGAAAGACCGATAAGCTGGGAGCAGCTTCTCTGATACTGAGATCCTAAGCTCTTCTCTCAGCTGTGTGTCTGGCACATACCACGCTGACTGGACCCTGTGAGCCTCCTCAAATGCAGCATTGAAAGCCTTGAACCGCTCCCGGAGTGCCGACTTGGATATCCCTGACGAAAAGCCACCGCTAACATGAAGGCCCTCATCTCTCAGGCAGTTAAGGATCTTCAACCATGCTGTCCGCTGGTAATTTGTGGCTGCCTGCCGGAACTTGCCAGTGAGTCTCTTCAAATATTCATCCCCAATTAGCCTCCTGAGCTCAGATGAATCTCTCACCTTGTGCACGATATAGTGCACATTGTTCATGATGAACAAATGAGAAAGTGCGAGATCCTTGTAGAGTGATGCCTTGCTCTCAAGATTGTGTTCAAGAACAACAATAATCCAGACAAGATGAGAAGCAAGAGGCAAATGGCTGTCAGGATCAGGAAGGTCAAGATCAGGGAAGGCCGGTGTGGCTTCATTGCCCTCAGCAGCGATCCGGGAGCAGGCTGACGGCCGCGATATAATCAACTCAGAAAGGGTGGTCTTGTAGTCCGAAATGAGGTTGCAGTAATTCATCACATAGCGTGTGAGCGGGTGGATGGTGCCGCCGGGCACTGGCGTCTTGGAAGGGTCGTGCAGCACGCGGCTCTCAAACTCGGAGAGTATTCCTCGCACGGCGTCAGCCAGACGCGATCTGATCTCGGCAGCCTGCACGTATATCGATTCGGCAGCCTTGGATGCCGTGAAGATGTCGGAAATGTCTGGCAGCAAATCGGTGAGCGCGTCGTGCAGATCAACGATCTTGAACAGCTTCTCCGGGGAGCGGCGGCCGATGCTGATGGCCTCGGCGAAGCCGAAGAGCTGCAGGGCGGCGCCTTTGACGGTCTCGGCGAAGGGCACGTCGTGGGTGGCGAGGAGGGCCGTGGTGGAATTGAACAGCGGGAGGTCGTCGAAGATGAGGAAGCAGAGGCGGCGCTCGCTGGCGAAGACGCCCCTGACGGCAGCGCGCGCCGCGCGGATCCAGCGGCGGATCTTCGCCTCGAGGACGTCCCACTCGAGGCGCTGGACGTCGCCGATGCTGAGCTTCTCGACGCCGAGGCGGCGCAGGGCGGAGTCGACGGCCGGCTTGCGGACGGAGGCGTAGACCTGGACGCACTCGCGGCCGTAGCCGGCCGCGGCCATGCGGGAGGCGATGGCGCGGAGATCGTTGATGGCGTCCGCGGGGAAGAGGTCGATCTCGCGGATGCTCAGCATGGAGCGGTAGCTGCTGCGGCGGCCGACGGAGGACGACACGGAGGAGTCGTCGTCGTCCCCCGCGTCGGTGACGTCGGAGTTCCTCCGGTCGCCGGAGAGGGAAAGGGAGCTGAGGCCCGCGAGCGCCTCCACCTCGAGGTCGAGCGCGCGCGCCGACAGCACGTGCCGGAACTCGTCCTCCAGCCGCGCCATCGCGACCTGGACCGCGCTCGATCCGCCGCTCGCCGACAAGGAGCGGCGCGGGCTGCCGACCTTGGCTGGCGACGTCGGCGCCAGGCGGCGGAGGTCGTCCACCGCCCGCAGGAACCGCTCCGCCTCCGCGCGGTCGGCGCCGCCGTCGAACAGCATCTGGTCGTCCCCGGCCGCGGAGGACCCCGACGCCGTGGAGTCCCACCGCATCACCACCCGCTCCGCGGCTTCGAGCTCCGCCGCGGCGGATCCGTCCATGCCGTTCCCCTCCTTGGCTCCTTCTAATTAGATTACGGCCGGGTCCGGCGGAGGCGGCGATGAGCAGCAGCGATAAGTGGTAGGCTAGCACTAGCAGGACGCAATCAGCGGCGGCGACGCGAGGAGAAGAGGGCGCTGTCTGCTGCCGGCCCCGCTAAGACCGGCCGCTTGCTTTATCTAATCGCCTTTTTATCTCCGCGCAGCGCTCGTCTGAACTCCCTTGTCTTACCAAGCTAACCGAAAGCAGGTTATACTAGATTGATTAGTGGCTGGCGGCGGCGGGAGCTAGCTGGTGGTGTCACGACCCGCGGACCCCATCTGTCTGTGACTACACAGCGGGACCTTTTGAGCTATAACTTGTGGCTCCGCGGCTTGACAGCAGGCCTGGTACACGTACAGTCACACACCTCGCAACTTGGACGTGGTCAATCAAATCCGTCGTCATTACGACCCGTCATTAGAGCGTGGCGATGGTAATGTGCGGTGGTAACTACCGATGCCATCAGCTCGAAAACGAAACCTTTCGTTGCTACAGTTACGAAACGATTAAACAAAGAACTTGCTAATTTTTAGCTGATTGAAAGTTTAGAGTAACTTTCAATCACCTCTTTAATCCATTAAATCTAGATCTAATAGTTTATAATTATTCTACAAATAATCTTATAAAAGAAAAATCAAAACTCAAAAAATAAACCATTAATTAAAAGCTTTTAATCAGCTAAAAATTAGAAAACATGTTAAACAAAATGATGATGACATGAAGGCGGGCAACCGGACAGCTCAGGAGCTGGTTCTTGAGTTTGAGTGGACGGCGCAACAGCTGCAAGCACATCAGCTTCTGGTATCCGACAACAGCCACGCCTCTTCGCATCCACAAGCCTAACCACACCCAATTACGAGATATTAAACCAACCTAGGATGGCAGGTCTGTAGGAACTGGACCAAAACAATATAGGAGTACAAAAAATGTGAGGAAATATATATTATCTCATACGCCTGCGGCGGTTGTCACCCTCGTTCTGAAGCATTTGTTCCTTGCTCAGTTGCACCTCTTCAAGAGCCGTGGTGTGGGTTTCCTTTCCATATTCTGTTGTTGTCTCTTGTGTCATCTTTCCTAGAGAGCAGTTCGTTAACTATTCTCTCTTCTTTTAGGCAAAAAAGAAAGAATGTGTTACCCGTGGTGTCGCTGACGCGGGCAGAGGTTTGCCTTCTTCAGCTACGACCTGATAACGGAACTCTTTTGGGAAGCCTGCCTCAAGATTCGTTGTCCAATGAAAGCTTCCGGTGCTCAAACTCGATCGTCTCTAAATTCTGCACGAGCTCATTCTATTTCAGTACTACCGGACTGAACTATCTGTAAAGAAAATAATACTGTATACAAAAAGGAGATGAGATAGATTATCCTACGCCTCCGACGTTCATCATCCTCGTTCTCAAGTACAGTATTTGTTCCTAGCTTGTTGCTTTGGTTGCTCCTCTTCAAGAGCCCTGGACCGTGGTGGATTTCCTTTCCATATCCGTTGTTGTGTCTTGTGTCATCTTTCATAGAGAGCAGTTCATTAGTACTCACTCATCCTTTACTTTTGTTCGGCAAAAAAGAATGTGTTAGCCATGGTGATGCTGACTCTGGCAGAGCTTTGCCTTCAACTACAACATGAGAATGGAACTGAATGAAAGCGTCTGGTGCTCAAACTCGTACTCGCCTCTAAATTCTGCTCGACCTCATTCCATTTCTGTATTGTACTGCCGGATTGTACAACTCTATTTACGAAGTAACCTTGTTCGCCGGATTGTATAACTCTATTTATCTTGGTTCGAATCTCGTAAGATTCGAAAGGGACTGATTGATGCCGTTCTAAAAGGGCCGAGACGGAGACCAACGAACTCGTCAGTTGTCATGTCTGGTTGTCTGAATGACTGCCAAGGACACAGAGACAGAGAATCCTCAGCCTTGTAGCCTGAGCTTGAGCATCATCCGTGCATGGTCCGGCAGCGAGGCACGGGGTTAACAACCACAGATTGGAGTTCAACCGGTCACATGATCGAGGGGGAAGCATCCTGCATGAGTGCATATTAGCCTTCTGTGCATACTAAGCCAGCTAGAACGACGAACTGTTTTATTATTTAAGCGGCTGGCATGTGTGTCCCCTCATATCCTGTTCTCGAATGATACGTTTGGGTGGTCTAATTTTGAACCTCTCAAAATTGAGTGCTAACCATTTGCTTGGACAAGGGACGACTTATTTCAGGCAATACTTTTTCCGAACAGTACGCGTGCTATGTAGACAACAGAGCAGAGCTGGTACCCAGCAGAATAACAAATCCCAAGAATGCTACAACTACAAGCTCTCGATACTTCTGTCTGAGCTGCTGTTATTATACTAATGAGTCACAGGTACACAATTGGCGTGATTGATCAGAGGACGAAAAACTGAAAGATTACAGTGAGGCAGATGTAGCTCAGTGATATAATTTGTTTTTTTTCCTTGACTCAGCTCAGTGACAAAATTGGTTCTACTTTATAAAGCATGTTTGACTTTCTCGAAGTGTTCTCTTTTTTATTTTCATTGACAAAATTTATAAAGACTGTTCACTTGTTTAAGACAACTGTGCTATCTCGTATTGTGAGGCTGACTAATGGGGCCAACCATAAAAATTATAGTTTCCTAAAACAAAAGATCCGAATAGTTATAGTTTTCTAAAATTGCATCAGAAGATTGTAGACGCATATAGTTATAGTTTTGTGAAGTTGTTTCCTTTTTACTCATTTGAGACTCAAGCAGATTACATCATCTGCTTCTCTTTGTCTAACCCCGCACTAAAGGTTATTGAAATAACATCCTATTATTGTTTCTCAGGTATGTATTGAAGGCTGAAGCAGTATTTGACTTGTTATGTCTAAAGGATTATATCCGTTCTTACATATATGACGTTTAAGATAGGAAAATCTATTCTATATGACCTAAATTAGGTATTTTAAATATCATATATTTTATAATAGAGGTAGTATAGTGTTATATGACAACTATATATGACTATGCAATGGTGTTGATAGGTTTGGGGTGCAGGGTGTTTATAATTTTCTGTCCTAGTTCTTTTACATTGAAATGGTCTTCTTGCTCCAGATAAGAGTCTTCTACCTTTTAGGTTCTAATTAAATTGCACTTTTATTTGTCTTGAAGACTTTCTTGTTATAAATTTAGAATTGTCACATGCACATCGTCCTCATCCCTTTTACCATACATTTCATTATTGTATAATAGATTTTCTTACCATATTGATTTCAATGACAAAATACTTTGGGTAACCTAGACTGTTATATTTGGGAGATTGTGACTACTAATAGCAATATAGTATTTTTCTATGCTTGTTCAACATAACCGATATAATTGACTCGCTCTACAAGCATAAACATGTATGTACTTTCTATTACAATGTTATTGCTAGCTAATGCTTGTGTGGATCCTTCACTACGATCAATAGAATATGTCTCTTTCCCATATCATTTGAATTGGAGATAATACATTTGTCAATATTCCATGCAAGGATAGGAACATATGTTGTTTCTAAATCATCGTTGATCATTACCATAGTTGATTATCCGATGCAGGATTCAAGTCAGCAAGAGTCAACTATGTTCTAGGTCTCTCTTCTTTAGTTTTTTGCCATTGTGTTTTGAGAACAAGTTGTAGTACACGAATGCCTTCCATCTCATAGTCCCTCCATGGTGAGCTCTTCATCATCTTCTCAACATCAAAGAAAAGTAGTGGGCAAAACGATGACCTAGGCCCTATCCTCTTGGTTTTATCATTGTTAGATGGACAATGTTTTGCACCTCCCCATGTAGTTGTTGGTATACTTGTATCATGAGATCTGAACCAGAAGACAATATAATTTGAGCTGATGACAGCGACTGCCATTCCACATATCACCGCATGATGATCAAGGACTAGAGCTCTAGGATATCCAATGTCATAGAGACTCATTGTGCTGATGATAGGGGAATCCTTATGAACATCTAGTAACCATTCAGCTATCTTACGTATCTCAACTTCTGGGGGAGATAAGTGTAGCCGCCATACCCTATCCCCATGCAAGATAGCAGCCCCATCGCACTTGACTAGGCCCATGATGTTAGGAGTATCATTTATAATGCTACAAGGAGATGATGCTTCCCTCAATAGCACTCCCGAAAGCGCAACCACCACCTGCATGGTCCTCTTTTCTTGTCTATGCTTTTCTAAATCTAGCTCCTTGCGCACATGTATGCCAAACATTTGCACCAAGAACTCACAGGCGCATCGCAATGGGAAAGGAGCATATCTTGGGTTCTCATCGTGGCAAATGATGAGTCCCCATAATGTTTTATTGTCATGGATATTCCTTGACAACCCTTCTTCAAATTCATGGCCTACTTCATCTCCTTGATTCTCCTTAACAATGACAGCCAAAGTTAAGGATGCACTCGTATTCATGTTCTTCATGTACTGTAGATGACAACTATGTGGTGCTCTAAGAAGTGAAGCAGACAAGTTGATATTACGGGAGGCACTCCCATTAGCAATAATCTCTACAAGCTTTGCATGGCTATCAAATACCATTTGGACTCTATTCATCATGAAAAGAGACCTAGAAGCTTGAGGGATATCAGTCGCAGGATAATGCATGCCTAGATATGGATCAAGACCAGGCCTTATGGCCTCAGCAACGATGTCACAATGACCATCTTCATGGAACATATTCACCATTACTCTACCATAACCTGTAAGCTCGAGTAATTCATTAGCAACAGTGTTGCATAGCTCCTTGATACCACCACCACATTGTGATTGAATTTTGAAGGTTGCCTTAGAAGCAATACTAAATGGTCGCAGATCAATATGAGTGGATGCCATAGTAGGAAACTCTACATGTTCTGCTGGCTCAAAATCAATAATCATGTAGTTTGTTGTGAGGTGAAGAAAGGCATAAAATATCTTGTTAGAAGTTTTTGATTGAACCATAATGGGGTTCAACAATGAGACCTTAGAAGTGTCCAATGCTTTCTGTAGCTCTGATGCACTAGGTTCAATGAACAAATCACACACATGAATGCCAATAATACATGGATGTGATGCATCCCATATAAGCATTTCTGATGCATTACTACTATATGCAATGACCTTAGATGTCATCGTATCAAGGGCCAATAAGCATCCATATGACTGAATTAGCCTTCCTCTTTGAATCTCCAGCGAGTAGTCTATAACTTTCTCACCCATATCACTACATGAAGATGAAGACATCTAATACTCACGAATGATGAGATCCCTTATTTTGTTGCTAGCTGAAACAAAACAAATCAAAGTGATAAACAAGCAGATACCAAATTATGCATAATGAGCAACTAACTAGACCATTTAATAAAAATAGTCGAATGTAATAAAAAATTCTATATATAAATGTAATTTAATTGGAATATTGATGGATTGACCCAAAAAATGTATGTTAAAAACACATTATACTAATCCTAATAAGTGGATAATGAGTCACTGCAGATAAGTGTCTATTTAGTCAGATTATGTTGGAAAGGTTGAAACCAAATACTACTATACAGTTTGCATCTATAATTACAATATTACATAACATCTATGGGTTCAGTAATGATCAGATTGATCAGAGAAAAAGGGAAAAGATGCCTATCACTGAATGACGAGAAAGTCAACTTGAAGTATTCATTCAACAAGAGAATTGCCCACGAAATTGATTAGTGTTTGAATAGCATCCAGGTAACGATGGAAATAAAAGATATTGGGGTGAGGTGGCAGCACCTTGTTACTTGCATTGATGTCAGATTTCTTTGTTTACCAAGGTTTTGAATGATTTTTCAAGGACAAAAAATGATGTGATGATCGATCTAATAAGAATCACCAAATAAATGAGATGGGACGCACCTGATGACTACCAGAGATAGGAGACGCAATACAGGAGCGGTACCAGCTGTTGAGCAAGCTGCAAGCAGAGTAGACTGCCGGCCGGCTCAGCTGGGGATTTGAAGCGCACAACGTTGCAGAAGCAGGGAAAGGAGACGAGGTGAGGCGACTCTGAGCCAGAAAACGAGTGAGTGTAGTCGACGCCTCCGATCCCACACGATATGTCCGGCCGATTTGTAGTGCCTCCCTCCCTCCCTACGCGCTCCCGCGAGGTGCGTGTCTGTCGCCAAGGTAGCTTGCAAGCTAGGAGAACTATGCATGCACATGGCGTGGCCATGCCCAGCTGGGTACTTACGTGGTGAGACGGGCTTTTGGGTTCACCAAGGATTTGCACTTCCCAGCTGCGGCTGTTTCACGTTAGTTTCATCAGTGACTTATTATTATGCTCGTGGCTAGCTGCTCTTCAGTCAGTCGGATTGAGTCGCAAGTAACGGGAACAGACGCCTCAGTACTCCTCCTATGTTTAGCTAACCGGCCAAACGATGATGATGAGTATCAGTTCAGCATGTCTATATAGAGAAAAACCTAACTGAAATGTGAACAACTAGGTTTGCGTTATATGCTTCAAAAAATCTCGTTTTTAAAATTATTTCTTTTCCCTGCTTTGAGCGACGACTCATGTCTGTTAGTTGTCACTTGTCACAAATCCTTCGCTGAGGAAGTAGCTGACAGTGCCGAAGTCACATTAGTAGCCTTGTGCGCATGCATCAGCTACAATAAAAAATCGATTTGCAAGCACCTCTTTTTTTGGCCAAATACATATGTGCCCCTTAATTAG
Source organism: Eleusine coracana subsp. coracana (assembly GCA_032690845.1). NCBI lineage: Eukaryota > Viridiplantae > Streptophyta > Magnoliopsida > Poales > Poaceae > Eleusine > Eleusine coracana. The sequence goes on along the minus strand of CM064427.1, from coordinate 49,160,713 downwards.
TTTTTTTTCATAACACAAATAACCATCTGGGCTCCACCATTATTCCAGGGTGCAACGCCTCAAGTAGACGCACTCCAGTAATAGAGTTGGTTGTGGTGTTCCCCTTGATAACACTGAAAGTGGAATCCCATTGAGCGGGAGATCAATGAAGATGTGCATCATTATACAGATATAATTAGGTACTGAGAATTATCACATGGATAATACAAAGTATAGGCCGTGCATCGCACCCATTAACGGCTAAGAGAGTGCTTCTGTCTGAAATATAGTCCGTGCATCCACCCATAATTTTGTATATATTGTCATGAGTGCTTCTGTCCGAAATCGCCAAGAGAGCGATTGGTTGGTCGCACGAGGGTGAAAGAGGTATGAATAATTTTTAGAACTGATCCGTTCCAAATTTGATTTTTAGATATGGGAAAGTATTTGAGATTTTTTAACATATATGAATAATCCGAATCTGATGACTTGAGGATGTATGATGGATTTTTTTTCTTACAAAACATAGACCGGTCGGTGTAAGATCGTCCCAACAAGATTTTAATAATGAAAAAGGACCTTTTCATACTGGTCTAGAAAACTTCCGATCCCTCTCCCTGGCCGTAACATGGTGACCCCTTTTTAACTTGTTTGAGTATAGTGCACGAATCTTTAAATCGAAAGCAATGGTTGTATTAATTGGCTCTAGGCAGGGTCTTATACATGTTTTGATTTAGGGAGAGGTGAGAATTTTTTTTTAATCTAGTCCAAAAAATTTGCTCCTACTAGAAATCGAACGCAGAACCAAGAAGGTATTGAGACACCTTACCATTGAGGTAAGTACCCGTTTATGGATTTTTTCTTACTAGTGAGCAAGATACTAAATACTATGGCTCTGAAGATATTACTAGTATTATATAAATCCTATTAAGTCTTGAACCAGAATGTCACATTCTCACTCCTTTTGAAGTTCGACATCCTTGTCGGTCAACCTAGGCCAATAGCATCCTCTCTTGATCATGTACGTGTGCCTAGTGTCAGCATATGTTATGTTGTGTGACCACTCAAGACCCATATCAACCATACACACTATGTTTGCGTAACTGCGCTCCCACGCACCCTATGATCCTACGTGTCCATAAAACCGCAAAAGTAAGCTCCAATATCAATTGTAATGTTCTATCTTCTAGGACCTCAAGAATTCCCTCACAAATCAACATAATTTTTTATGTACTTTATGCTCATTCGTACGTATCTGGAAAGAACTTTCCAATCGGTCATCTATCCCTAAGTTGCTCTAGCCTAAACACGTTTAAGTTCAAAATTATTTGGACATGAGATTCTGAGAAAAAAATGTTATAATTTATCAGTATGAGTATTTTACCAATTCTATTAAACCCTAAAATAGAATATCATAGAACAGAACGTTGTGCGCGAACTCGCAGATGTGGGAACTCTCTTCTATTTTTCAAAGAAAATATAAATATAATTAGGTACTATGAAATGTCACATGGATAATACAAAATATGGACCGTGCATCGCACCCATTAACGGTCACCCATTAACGGTGAGTTCCCACAATTTTGATCATATTTTTTGAGTGCATCTGTCTGAATTCGCTAACCGAAGACGTCACGGCTGTGTGGTGGCGTGGCAGATCAACTGACTAGATGCATGGTTTCTGTATAAACAGGAGGAATGTTGAGGTCCTTTTGCCATTGTTTAACACCCTGCCACCCCTTGCATTAAGTGCCGTGAAATTATCTGATCATGTATTTCTCCTCACTAGTACTTTGTACGTGCGTGCCAACAACTTATTATTTTCATATGAAAAATATAGTAATATATTATTATTAAAGGAAGACGACATACAAATATTATTCACACGTGCTAGCTTTATCCACTAATTAGTTTAGAAACCACTTTTCATGGATATGCATTGAACGCAATACTTATCACCAACCAATGCAAGGCAGAATGTATGTAGTTCTCAAACTAAAGTAGTGTCTCAACATAGATTAGCATTAGACGTTAAGCAAACTTTACAAAATCATCTTGGACACAGAGTCAGTAGTACTGTCTGTCATAAAGTATTTCTGTTTGCCCCCTTACATGCACTATTTAATTAAGTGTTCCAGTAAAATAATATCTGATGATGCACCAGGTTTACCATTTCCCCTTTTCTTCTCTTATGTTGTTTTAGATTGGATGTGGCACAAAATATATGTTCAAGCGCATGCCCTTCTTGTCACTGAGATCTTGCACACGAAATGCTGGCCAGTTCTTACTTCATAAGGTCGGTAAAATGCGCATCATACACAATTGATCCTTGTGATGCGGTCCTAATCTTTACTCAGAAACCCCTCCATCAGGTGTTGTTTTCCGCTGAGCTAGAGCAGTATTGGTCTTAGTCTTTTTACGGAAAATGCTCAAAGAACTCTCATGAAGAACTGAACAACAAATAAATGATTAGAGGACTTTTAGTTAAAATGAAATATATGTTGAGATGGTTACCAATCCCTTCTTTTCCATTATGCTTGCTGCTATGGATATCCCATAGAGGGTGGATTTCGTTTGTGTTTCCACCCAAACGTTTTGCAGCATTTTCCTAATATGATCACTTGGTCCTGTGGAGTCTGCTTTGCACTTCCACACTCTTTTCCTGGTCCATTGATTCTAACATTAAAATGGTACACAAACACCACTTGGGTAGTTGGTACAGTATGAGTTTGTGCAATACCATTACAAAATTGAGTCTGTCAACAGATAAAATAAGCAAATAATTGTAGCTGTTACTACTGTCACAAACTAATCCTGTATTGGTGCAAGAAACAAAAAATCTTGGCATAGCAGTAATGAAGACAAAAAAAATATGCTCCACTCTATGCTGGAGGTTTTTATAGCAGATTCATGCTAGAAGTTGTTCTTTTCCACCCATGTGTTGTTAACTGAATTGTGATGGATAAGAAATCAAAGAGATCAAAATAAGAGAAAAGAACCTCACTATTTATCTGACATCCCTCCTACTGATTTTATACAGTAAAAGAAAGCATCCACATGACCACAGAACAAAGAGCATAAAGACCAGTGCATAAAATATATGAAAGTTCTAGACAAAAATCTTAGAAAGATCAGGACAGTCCTATGTAAAAATAAGTGAAAGGCAAATAATGTATTATCATTGATTGATGTAGAACTCGACCTGTCGAGGAAGAAGCCACCCCAACGGTATTTGCTAAGGAGAAGAAGCCTTCTTACGCAGACCAAGAAAACCCCCGAACCCCCTCCCCAACCATACACAGAGACTTAGCTGGCCGTGTAAACTATGGCGTGAATCTTTGGCCTGGGGAGGACGAGGGGATTTTTTTTCCGCGGTGCAACACCACGAATCACAAGATCGAACTCAGGTGGGCATGCTGGCACTCGGCCGCGCTGCCACTGAGCCGAAGGCTCGTTCGCTTGATTGATGTAGAACACTATGGAGAAAAGTCTGATCTTTTCCTTGATGGCATGAAACCACATACACTGATGTTCCAACTATCCGACAATCTCCTCAAGGTTTAGCCACCTTGATAAATCTGAAGAATCAGCATAATTTTTTTTCTGGAATATCTGGGTAATTCTCAACATCAGCATAATTTTTTTCCATTCACAATTATTTAATTATCGTTGAAAAATACTGACTTAGATTCACACGAATCTGTGCATAGCACTTGAACAGATTCATGATTTATTGAAAGGGAAAAAAATCACCTGATGGAGAGCGACTGGTTCCAGCTGGTCCACTTGTTCGGTGTGAAGCTTGGCCACTTCTCGCTGATGAAACTTTCCCGCCTACGCGAACTGAAAAACTATCACCATGTCAGCAGAACACAGCACAGGCAAACCCAGCACTTATCGCTATTGCACATGACGGCTCCATCACAGATCAATAGGAAGGATGTGCACGCGCTTCCCGTATTTGACATCTTGACATTGGTGGACAGAAACCACAGCACCAAGTCGCACCCTCAAGTTCTTCCTTACGACCTTGCTCATCCGGATGTTAGGCTCCTCACATGTTTCATCTGCCAGCACAATGCAGATTGTGTCTTTTCTCTTCTTACTCTGTTATCAAGTGATCTAGGATGTCAGCAGCCAAGAATAACATGGTCCTCATGGGCAAATACAAAACCCAATCTACGTAAGAAAAAAGTTATCATAGAGAGATTACAGAGTGTTATGCAAAATGCAAGTAATATGGACAACATTCAGATTTTAGAGTAAAAGCAAACCATAAGGAATTGCACGTAAAGCAAGAAATACAAGAGAATATAGATGCCCAATTTACTTTGTATCTGACAGTTAAACCAAATTTTATGCAAGCTTCCAGCACACACTCACTTTCTTTTTTCTTTTTTTCTTATTTTTTTGTGTGGTCTAGCCGATAAGGAACAACACACATAGTTATGAACTCTTAATAATTAATAAATGCTGGTCGACCTTCCAGCACCGGAGAGAATGAGAAACTATGTCTTATTATGAAATAAAAGTTACAGAGCACAGCAGTTACCACAATTACCGTGATGAACTACACCAAAACAGTGTAAACTCCACAGCCAAAGGGGATTTTGACAGGCATAATCCAAAACTACGGAGTGGCATACCTAGCTGAGTATTGATTGGTTAATAAAATTGTAGCAAGTACCACTACAGACAATTAGGCTCATGGTAACAACTAAGGTCATATATAAGTTACATGAACGCGTCAGCAAAACCATAAGCAGAAACCACAAATACGAAATTTCATAACCTGGTAAAAAAAATCCTATATTTGCCACCAATCACAATCCATAATTTCCCATCCGAAAGCAAAACCTACAAAAATAATGAGTTCTAAAAATCACTACAAGTCCAGAACCCCGACGCCTCACAATCCAACCGGTACCTAAGTCAAAGTTTAATTGTCCGTACCTTGAGCAGGACAGTGTCACCACGGAAGAGCTGTAGCTAATCGATGGTGTCTGGATGGAGCATGACCACTGGAATTATCGACTTCCACGCCGTCACTGAACAAAAGAAGAATAGACACCTCAGAAATAGAAGGCCGTAATGTTTTCTCAGTTGGTTGTTCTGTTAGGGAATAAGAAGTAAAAAACTTAGAAGTTACGTATTCTAATAACTCTAAAAATGCAAATAGAAAAAGGTAACATTAAAGCCAATTTTTGGTTTGACAACACAATACATGTGACGTGTTCATGCTTTTTTTTTCTGAGATGACGCTTTGTTTATGCTTGTGTGACTAACCAATGCCTCTATCGAGATGCTTAAGAATTCATCGTAAATCATAATACAAAAGTTTGTTGAAGAAGGGTCTCAAATTAACAGTCTTGGTGTATATGCTAACTTTGAATGTAGTATTTTTTCTTTTCAAATAATTTGAGAAAAAGGGTAGAGGATTACTGAATGTAAGGTTTGGTGCGCTTTGTCTATTGTAACAGAAAAGAAGGAAAATGTTTATCTAACAAAATAATTGTAATTGTTAACAATGAGTACATGTGCATACGGTCCCCTGGGCCAAGATTATCAACACGATCTCTGGTGCTAAAATTGGAGCAGAGGAGTGTGGGGAACTGGGGATCCAACTCACGGGAAACTGGAGCAAGGGAGACGACAACTGCTGATTTCCACCCGTTCTCCAGAGCCCATAGTGAGATTGACTTCTTCCTCACAAGCATGTGGTGGTTCGTCAGACAGGGGCATGTGATTAAGGCGAGGAGGGCGCCAAAGCTGGGACAAGCTGCGACTGATCGGCGCCTAGATCCGGCCACCAGGAGGCCTCATAGCTCGTGACTAACACATCCCAAAGAAAAATTGCAGTGCAAATAAAACAAATTGAAATCGTCATATTATTCCATCACTAATATAACACAACTACAAGTACTGAGGGAGAGGGGATTCTCGAGAGAGACCACATGGGAGAATGGAATCCTGCCAGGATTGTATCCATGAATTTGCTCACACAGCTTGGATACTCACCATGGTTGTCGGCGGTCTTCCCAGAAATTTGAGTTGCAGACAACGGAGATAAAAAAACTACGACCCTACCACTGCTGCAGCAACATCTCACCTTGCATCCAAACCACATACCTGTTGGCCTCTTTTGTGAAGCCTCGTCTGGATCGGCGCGTCGCAAGCTCCTTAGAGAAGGAGTCTACCTCCTCGCCTGGATCCACCAGTGTTGCCTTGCCTCGCCTGCCGCGGGTCACCCCACACAGCCGACAGCTGGGCCACCTCACCTCGCTCGCGTGCAGATGCCGTCGTCGCTTGGCCTTTGTGGAACAACTGTCTGATCTGTGATCTCCATTGTGATACGATGGGAGAGAAAGGAAAGAGACGAGGGTGGGTGATTTGGGAGGAGAGACGAGATTTTTGGAAAGAAACTCAACAAATCACGGAAGGAAATAAAGGTGCCAACCAATCACGCGAGGAAGAAGAAAACTTGATGACGGGTATACGCGGGCGGGTACCCTCGATGCTACGTGAAAAAAGTCAGCCAAAATAGGAGGAAACAAACTGGAAAATATGTAAACACCGTGACGATCGTCGTTGGCCCACAGGCTGGATTAATGAGGCTAATCAGATGGTTAAGAATAAAACACAATTAAGATCAAAGGCTGAGATTAGAGGGGGTAGATTGACTCTAGGTATGTGGTTTTCCTATGGATGTTTAGCCTTTATAGTAGAGATTTAGCGATTTTTACCTTCTTACATAATTTTTTTTACATCCCATAAGTTGTTCTTGAATTTATGTTGGTGAAGGGTGACACGCTTATGTTCACAGATATTTCTGGTGCAGTGGAAGTTAAAAACGATTTAAGAAAATAATAACCAACGCCTTTTGTTCACAGTAGATTAGACAAAACATACACGTAAAAGTTTTTTGTTTACAACGGAAAATAACCAAAGTCTTTCTTGTGTTAAACGATAGATTATGCCAAAATACACAATCATGTCCAAACCATGATTATTTAAGGCGCTTGTTAATTTTTAATCACTTGAAAATTGCGGGTTCTTTCACCCAATCATTCTCACAACACTTAAAACAAGATCAGACCATTATAGTTTATATTTTTTTTTCTATAGTCAATACATTGATAGATTTTTTTCTATAGTCAAACACAATCCTGTTAAGAAAACTAATGTCAATCCCACGAATTGTTTGCAACAGATCAGACAACCCGACTGAAACAAACTCAATTTTCAGTTGACTGAACATACGGATTTCCATTAATTATCCCCCGCAAAACAAAAAAGGATTTTCATTAATTACGGCTTAATTATATCCATTGATATTAGCAGTGCATTTAGTAGTTATCATCACCGACGAATAAACATTACTCCCTCCGTTCCAAAATTATCATCGTCATTGACTTTTTTCGTTATTTTTTATCATTTATCTTATTTAAAATATTTATTTAGATATAAAAAATTATCATTTATATTTAAATTTTATCTAGTAATAAAATAAATCATAAAAAATATATGATATTTTTAAAAACTTTTTGAATAAGATGAATGGTCAAAGTTAGCGCGAAAAAAATCAATGGCGACAACAATTTTAGAACGGAGTGGTATATTATGGTTGACCTTATATGATACCCCTTTCAAGCCACACCAAATATGTTGCTACTGACTGTATTAACATGTACTTGTGCTTTTAGCAATGAATCTCGATGCATATTCACACCCTCCTCTTCATCAACACCCTTGTAAACCTTCGTCATGTAGTCATCTTTATCATAGAACTCCTCTTCTTCATTAAGGGCCTGTTTGGAAGAGGAGTGCACTAGATAATTTTAGGATTTTGTTTAACCTTTTACTAGATCCCAGTTATTTGTTTCCTAAATTCCCTTTCCAAACCGGGCCTGTGATGGTGATGCAGATGCTCCCTCAAAGAAATCTTCCATGGCCGTTTCAAGATCCTCAACCGAGTACTTGATGCACGACTTCTTGCGCCTTCCTTCCTCCATGTGATGCCGGAACCTACCAAGGAAGGGCCGGTAAGCCAAGAGCAGCCTCTCCGACACCGAGATTCTCAGCTCTTCCCTCAGCCGCGTGTCCGGGACGTACCACTCTGACTGAACCTTGTGCGCCTCCCCAAACACAGCGCTGAACCCCTTGAACCTCTCCCGGAGAACCAGCTTGGACACCCCCGACGAGAAGCCAGTGCTGACACGGAGGCCCTCGTCCCTCAGATAATCCAGGATCTTGAACCATCCGGACCGCTGGTACCTTGTAGCCGCCTGTCGGAACTTGCACGTGAGCCGCTTGAGATGCTCGTCCCCGATCAGCGCCCTCATGTCGGGTGAGTGCCTTACCTTGTGCGCGATGTAGCGCACGTTGTTCATGAGGAACAGATGGGAGAGCGTCGGGTCCTTGTAGAGCGACGCCTTGCTCTCAAGGTTGTGTTCGAGAGCAATAATGATCGAGACGAGGTGAGCGGCAAGTGGCAAGTGGCTGTCAGTGTTGTGTTCAGGGGAGGTTGCTCGTGTGTCGTCGCCAGATGACGGCCACGAAGTGATCAGCTCGGAAAGGCTGGCCTCGTAGTCGCAGATGAGGCCGTTGTAGTTCATAACGTAGCGAGTGAGCGGGTGCACGGTGCCGCCGGGCACGGGGACCCTGGACGGGTCGCGGAGCACGGCGCCCTCGAACTCGGAGAGGATCCCGCGTGCGGCGTCGGCCAGGCACGACGTGGCACCGGCGGCCTGCGCGCGTATCGACTCGTCATCGATGGATTCGGAGCCGGCGGCGAACATGTCGGAGATGTCCGGCAACAGGTCGGCGAGCGCGTTGTGCATGTCGATGATCTTGAACAGCTTCTCGGGGGACCGGTGCCCGGTGCCGATGGCCTCAGCGAAGCCCAAGAGCTGCGCCGCCGCGCCCTTCACGGTGTCCGCGAAGGCCGTGTCGTGTGCGGCGGCGGTGGAATCGTGCTTGTGCAGCGGGAGGTTGTGGAAGACGAGGGAGCAGAGGCGGCGCTCGCTGGCGAACACGCCGCGGACGGCGGCGCGGGATGCGCGGATCCAGTGGCGGATCTTCGCCTCCAGCGCGTCCCGCTCGAGCCACTGGACGTCGTCGTCCGTGTTCTCGAGCCCGAGGCGGCGCAGGGCGGAATCGACGGCGGTCCTGCGCACGGAGGCGTAGACCTGGACGCACTCGCCGCCGTAGCCCGCCGCCGCCATGCGCGACGCGATGGCGTGGAGGTCACTGACGGCGTCCGCGGGGAAGAGGTCCGTCGTATCGTCGACGCTCCGCTGGGAGCCGTAGCTGCTGCGCCGCCCGAGAGTAGACGCCACCGACGAGGAGTCATCGTCTTCCAGGCGAACGGCCTCGGCCTCGCGGTCGAACGCGCGCGCCGAGAGCACGTGGCGGAACTCGCCCTCCAGGCGCGCTATCGCGGCGTACCCGGCGGACCCCGCCGACGTGGTGTGGCGCGGGCTCATGGCAGAGGCCGGGGACGGCGGCGGCGCCCGGCGCCGGAATTCGTCCACCGCACGGAAGAGGGGGCACGGCCGCTCGGCCTCCGCTGTGTCGCCGTCGACAAGCATCCGCAGATCTTGAGCTTGCCTGCTCGTGGTGGAGCCCCACGGCGTCACTACCGTCTCCTCCGCGTCTGATCGGTCCATGCCGTAGGACACTTCGGCGGCGAGCGTGGGTAAGGTTAAGGCCGTTGGTCGGGCGCAGCCGTTACCGTCAGTGAGTGATGTTTTTTTTTTCTTTCACCAAAACAGTGAGTGATGTTAGCTGTGTCGTTTGATCCTTTCCTTTGGCGCCTCTTTATAACTATAAGAGGGGTTAACTATGGTTGTCCCCACTTGTCACTGGGTAAAATTGGGATTTGTGGAACAGTCGCAGAGCACGCAACTTGGACGAGGTCAATTCGTCATCCCGAGACGTCAAACGACAAACGTCATTACATTACGTCGCGATTGTTCAGCTTGAAAATGGTTCTGACACTTAGGAGCTGCAAAGAGAAGCTGAAGCCAGCTGACAGCTCATGCATCTGGTTCTCATGGGCGCCACAAACAGTCGCGGAAGCAACAAGAGCAGTAAAACTACCGGCATTATCATGAGAACTAAACTACTAGTTGACCGTATCTCGTATACAAACATGGAAAAGGCTGAAACTTTATTTTCTGTTATCTTATAAAAAAAAGGGTAAAACTACTAGTATTGCCAAGAGTAGTACAACTATTAGGCAATAGCCGATGATGACGTCCACTCGAAAACAAATTGAAGTGTTGATTTCTATTTTCATGTCAAGAAACAGCCATTTTGTCACATATGTGCTCACTTCTGTGAGAACTTAGCTATTTCATTATGATAGTACACATGCGACATGATTTTATATGACGAGTGTGTCTTTATCATAAATTTGTTTAGAAGTTTTACATGACAAAAAACTGACCTTCTGTGATGATACAGAATTTCATTGATGACCACATTTGTACTAGTTCTAACCATGGTTAACAAAACCATGGTTAACCAGAAAACCAGTCCGGACCGACTATCCTGATTGGCCGGTTAACCGCCGGTTTTTATTTAAATATTTTTAAAATTTAAAAAAGTTTATATATATTAAAACTGGTGAAACCGATCAGTTAATTGGAAAAACCAGTCAGTTAACCGGTGTAACCGGCCGATTAACCACCAAATATAAATTTAAAAATCTATTTTGAAATTTTATGACAAAAACCGGTGTAACTGACCAGTTAACTGCCAAAACCGGTCGATTAACCGTTATACCCGGCTGGTTAACCAAGTACTGATCGCTGACTCTCCAAATCAATTTTTGTCGATTAACCGGACGGTTATTCTAATTTTCCGGTTAACCAGTAAACTGATCTCGACCGGTTTTACCAGTTCATTCGGTTATGTAAACCTTGGTTCTAATACATGAAACACATATCAATGATGACATGGGACGGTGAGAGCCAAGCAAGTAAGCAAAGCTAAGAGTAACTTCAGAAGAATAGTCAAAAGGATTACAAAGTCAAATATAGCTATTTTTTAGTAAAAATATTTTTAACGGATTGTCTAACTCACTCTCTAAATTTAGTGGCTCTCTATTTTAAAATTTTTGCTAGCTTTAAAATTTTTGCTAGCTACTTTTGGAGAGCTAGTGTTTCTAGCTAGTCTTATTATCAGTTTTACAAAGGCTATTAGATTAGACTATTTCTTGTGAGTGATTTATTTTATAGAGTAGCTAAACTAAAAAGTTCAAAATATATTTTTAACTAATATCTTGGAGTTGCTCAACTAATTCAATTGACTTATTAAGTGCCTGACAACTCAGCAGTCGCTACTGCAGAAGGAGGAACTAAGGGCCCTTTTGGTATAGATTTTTAGGAAAACAGATTCTGTTTTCACTTTAGCTTTTGTTAAAATAGCTTTTATATAAAAAACAGCTTCTCTACTAAAACAGCTTCTTGAAGTGTTTGGCAAAACAGCTTCTACTCATTCTTGAGGTGGTGGGGTGGGAGAAAAGCTGAAAAAAATATCATTTTATAGCTTTTTGCTTCTAGTTATTTTGAGAGAATCACTTCTCACATCTAGAACATCAAAAGTGCTTCTATCAAACTGTTTGATAATGATTCTTGAAAAAGCAGAAGTAGAAGATGTTTTAAAATCTATATCAAAGGAGCCCTAAGATCACGAGTTACAAATAGGTGTCGTCCACTTGAGTCAGCTATGATGGAAGTGTTTGCTTCAAATTGCTCCTGCTTTAGTAATAGATTTACGTAATAATGTTGTCATGAAGACGTGCCTCAGGCTTCGTATAATGACGGACAGCTACATACATTAATTTGAAATATTATTATCATATAAATAATAGATATTCTCTTTTTTAAAAAAACTCGGTAGAACATCCAGCTTTTGTTGTCTGACAACAACAACACTCCTGGAGCAATGTGCCTGACCACTCAACCTAGCAAGGTCCCAACCCTTGTATGGCACGACTGCGGAAGCAGAGCAGAATACGAAAAATGGCATGGTCTGGAGAGGTAGTTTGAATCACCGAGTTGTATGCCTTGGCTCGTTAGTTTTCCGTAACTGACCAGCATCATTCTTGCTCTAGGTCTTTAGTTTGTTTCTTTTTTACCCTTCCCTGTTTGACAAATGGGTTTCCTTTTCTGTCCATGGCGGTCCCGTGTGGCTTCTTTCCTAGGAAAAGTTGTTCGTTAATCCACCCCATCTTGTCCCCTGATGCTGGCAGAGGTTTGCCTTCTTCAGCTACAACCTTGCAACGGTTCTGATTCCAAAAGTGTTATTCAATATTTGGTGTCTAATGAAAGCACTCGGTGCTCAACCTATTCGTGTAAACTCCGCACGAGTTGCGCTCAAGGGAAGCAGAGCTTTCCTTTCGCCTCTTTTGTGTTCTTGTCAATTGCACTTCTTGTGACACACAATTATGGCAGCTGCACTTCTAGCACTGATGTCACCATTTCTTCATTTTTGTTGGTTGCACGAAATTGTTCTAAATTCTCTTAGATTACCTCCGTGCTCAACCAACATTACTTTCACGATAGTTTTGAATTGGCTTATACTAACTGATTTAAATCGGGAGCAAAACCCGTACCGATTGACTCCATACAGGGTTTTACACATGCTTTAGCTTAGGGGAAAGACGAGGGAATTTTTTTAACCTAGTCCAAAAAATTCACTTCCAACAAAAATCAAACTCAAAAACTAAAAGATGCTACTAAGGCACCTTAAAATACCGTTCACTCTTTCCTGTTATTAGAGGTGGTGCTGTCGGAGCATACGTGACTTGGATTACTAACTTTGATGATTGCGCAGAATAGCAGTAGCTTGCAGCAGCAGCATGTTGGTTGTTTCCTCGATCTTATGTAGTTTATCTCAAGTTTTCTATCCAAGGTCAATCTCGTAGGCATCCGCGAGCAAGAGCAAAAGAAACTATGCAGACTTTTGTGCGTTTTATATTTGTTATTACTACTGTACATGGTATTTTGCCAAGCATTTCAGTGATGACCGCGCACATACACGGATATCAGGTCTTCCTCTCCCCTGCTTGGCTGCAAATCTGCGATCTGTAATACGCAAATGCGCATAATAGTGTCTCAAATCTCAAATCACGTAGCGAGGAGAAACTGATTCTCAGACAGATCTTAATCATTCCAACAGGATAGTTAGTACTTACAGGAGTATGTAACACCACGTTACATACTACTGTAAGTGGTTCCATTTCTGTGCAAATTCAAAAGTTTGACATATCCAAATGCAAAATAACACCATAAATGATGCCCCATTTTTTCTACTGTATTCTTTGATCTCTGTACGTATAGTCTGCAGGAGTTATATTTAGTGGGACGTGAAAGCCTGCAAGATCAGAAACCAGCCACATCAACATCTGGCGTGAATCAAAGAAGCAACACGACCAATGGAGAAGCAAAGCAATTGATGGAAATGGAAGCAAGAGACGTACCGAGAAGATGTTGCAGTGTCCGGGGTCTGCGAGGTGCGCGAGGAGGTTGTCGATGGGTCCCTGGCCGGTGTATACGGCCTGGAACCAGAACCCGACGAAGGCGAGCATGGCGAGGCGGCCGTTCTTGATCTCCTTGGTGCGGATCACCATGACGGGCTCCGGCGAGCCGCGGCCCCAGTTGGCCCAGTCGAAAAACAGCCCGCCGGGGTAGCCCACGTCGGGCGTCGGGACCTTGCGGTTGGGGAACTTGGGCTCGATGTCGACGCAGCCGGGGTTGAGGTAGTCGGCCCACCGGCGGCCCTCGACCCAGCCCATGAGCGCCATCTGGGACACGAAGAGCGTCCATGGGTCGGCGAAGTACTCGCGGGACCCGGCGTCGAACCAGGAGTAGTCCGGGTCCATGAAGCCCCAGTGCGACAGCACGTCGGGGACCAGGATGCCCACCGCCGCCAGCATTGCCCACCGCCCGTGCATCAGCTCCGCCTGCTGGAACCAACGCAGCGAGTCCGGATCCGACCCTGCACGACACGCGTTCATCGATAAAATTTTCTTCTGTTATTAATCTCGTATATACATCCTAAATTGTAATTGACGATACGATATCAGTTCACATAAAAAATAATCTCTGTAGGGTCTGCGAGGTGCGCAGGAATTTCTAGACTTGGTAAGCAGGAATTTCGAGACAACCAAGAGAAACAATGCAAACATTCTGTTGAGGAGTTTACCAAAGCCAAGAGGGTCGAATCCAAAGTCTCCTGGAAGGCTGCGAGGCAATTTGCGAAAACGAAACATCAGAACTTTGCCGGCACATTATATTGACAGTAGCAGTTCATCAACGGCGTGCTAGCTAGCTACTAACCTGCCGTCGAGCCATGCGGGAGGGGTGCTGCCGGGGAACCAGATGGGTCTGTCGGGTCCAAGCGGCTCGCACACAGCGGACACGCCCTTCGCAGCGTTGGCCCGGACCCCCGTCCTCTTCAACGACACCGCTGCGGCGCCCTGCGGCGGCGCTGGCCTCGTGACATTGCTCGCTTGGATCCTAGTAGCTCTGCGGCAGAAACAGAGCGTACAACATCGTCAGTTCGTCAAACCAAAGAGAAACTCAAGCAAATGGTGCGTTACCTTGGCTGGAGGCTGCATGCCGCGAAGGAGCCGGCGGATAGAGCCATGAGGAAGAGTTGATGAGGAGAGGAAAGCAGACTACGCCGGTGGGGGGGGGGGGGGGGGGGGCTTTATCCGCTGTGAGGGGTTCAGAATTGGGAAGAAGATGTCAGGCCGGTATGCGCTTTATCCGCGAGGTACAGGCTAGATAGGGAAGAAGAGGGCGTGGCATATGTGGATGCCCCACCCAATCAGGCCCCGCCAGGTGGAAGAATAAAGCGCGGCCTTGTTGATGTGGTTGTATCTAGAGGAAATGTAAATAAACTCTTTTCTCCTATACTAATAAGTAATAACAAGCAGAGCTCCTTCCCTTATTTCGAACAAGAAAACTTCAAAGAGCACGAACACAAATACTGTAGTTGGTTTAGACGACCGAGTGAAAGTGACAATGATGCATTACTCTTTTCGTAGCTAAAGTGTCCAGCAAAATGAACTCTGCAATATGTCAACACTTGGTAAGTCAATGGGCTTCAAAATTTGCCGGATATATATTATGCACTTCAGCTCTACTATAATCCGAAAATTTGCCGTGCTAAAAAATTACAGTTAAGGGAGTGCCTGCCTGTCTACGATGAACAATACAGCGAGGAAAAAAAAACATACAGTATACGCAAGCTAGAAAGGCATTGTCAATCAACGATGCGAGGTTTACGAGACGAATTACCACCCCACGTACGCCAATATTTTTGTTATTATTGTCATTTCCATGAAAATAACAACCACTGAGACATAAATTGCAAAAAGTACTACATGGAAAACCTTAGAGATGAAACCTAAACAGAACTGAAAAAATCTACTTGGAAGAAAAGAAAATACATCACTCCAGGTGCACTTGTTGCAAGCATGGAAAGAGTTTTCACACAAATAAGCACAAAATTACTGGCAAATGGCATATTGATCTTGCGCCACACTAATTATCACCACATAATATATTTATCCAGTAGGGGTGCAAACCCCTTCTGATTAAAAAAAAAACGGATCAATTCAGCAAAGAAGCACAACAATTCAACTTCCATATAATGTATAAAGCTTCTTGTTCTCACAAAAAGAAAAAAGAGGCAAAATAAGCCAAAACCAGCACCCTTTTATAGTCCACCAGGACACATAAAAGTTCACAAACAGAACATACAAATTAATTAACCATGATAGGCACTCCTTGATGTCCTTCAACTGTCCAACTGAGAATAGAACGCTCAAATCATCCGCTCTGTGAGGATGCAGCAGTAGTAGCAAGTTGATGTTCATTGATGGTCACAGCTTCTTCATGGTTCAACCAGCAACCTGACCACAGCAAGATGTGAAAAGATACAATGAGGAAACCGAACAACCATGACTGTAAAATGGGTTTTAGAATGAGAGCTTCAGATTGACCATAAGGTAGAGAACAGAAAAATTGATAATTAGTTCCTATAAGCATCCAGCCATTTTAAGAATGGTTGCTAAGATCAACCTTTGAGTAATTATGTGTATTCATTTTTCTTGAATACTACTTCACATGTTTTCCCAAGCAAAAATACCACCATTCGTTATTTGTATGCCTCTAACTGAAGTACTACTAGTTTATTGACTAGACTTTCGCAAATCATAAAAGAATAGCAGTGGAAGCAAATATCATGTTGTAAAAATGGGCATACGGCTGTTACCTGGGGTATAATAGCTTGTGTAGGGTACAGCGGCATGATAGGCCCCTCTCATGCCTACATTCCTCGCTGCATGCGAGTTAAGATTTAAAATGAAGATGCCCACATCTGTGCTTATGAAAATAGTTCTTGCAGCCTCAGCGAAGCCGATCACATCAATCGCAAATAGTTGAGCAGGGATCTGGAGCAACGTCCCAAGATCAATGACCCTGCATTGCACCCATTCCATAACGCCACCAATACCAACCTGCCGTGACCACAAGCGAAGATCATATCCTTCCACACTTGCAAATCCTAGTCCGCCATCGTCTGCTGTCACGACAATGCCTCTTGGCTCTCCCGGGCCATCAATGATGGAGAGGCATTGTCCACCCAAGTCATACTTGAGGATTTGGCGGCCATTCTCAATGCTGAAGTAGAATGCGTCTCTGACAAGTAGGCTAGGTCTCATGTCTACAAAGGAAAACTGTGGAATTGTGGTCCTTATCATCTTGCTCCAAACATTGGTCTCTGATGAGTACACTCTTGCCCATATGAAATTGTTCGTATAGTTGTTTCCTATGGAGACTACGAGGAATGAATCACGGTTGCAGTTGAGGTGGTCGCAACCGTCTTTGGCACACAACACTGCTGCAGTGACGGGTTCCCAGTAATATCGTTTTCTTGGAACAGGAAGGTGTTTTTGACGATTGGTGATGAGATCCCAGACAATAATCCGTCCAACGGATTCCATCAAAACACGATCATGGCGGCAGTCAAGGAACCACCAGTCTTTTAAAGTAAACACTGGCGGGGAGCAACGGATGGCGGTGGTGGTGGTGGGGATGAAGTGAGGGATAGGGTTCATTCTACTGTCGTAGTTGATGTTGTGGAAGAAGCCAAGAAGAGGTGGTGCTCCATGGAACTTGCGGTAGCGGCGGTTAAAGGCGGGATCTGAGAGGATCTGATACCAGGTTTTGCACACAAGGGATGCTCTAACGAGGTAGGCAGGTTCATCTGACGAGAGACGAAGGAGGATTTCTGCAGTGGCATCATCGTTCAACTCTGGTGGTGACCTTGGCGAGATTAGGGTCTCCTTGTCGTCTGTGGTCGATGAGCTAGGTGAAGGATTGTGGGGGCCACCTGACTTGAAGACGCCCATGACGATGCCAACTAGCAATTGGATCCGTGACAACATTCCAGCAACCATTCCGGTGAATCTCGCACATCGCATCTTGTTCATTCAACAAGAGTTGGGAGCAAATCAAACTGAAATAGTAGGTTTTAGAATCATAATGTCAAAGTGTCTCACATCTGTATATTTTGACTAGAAGTCCATTTTAACTCAAAATCTTTCAATTAAAAGGTTTTCAATTACATGAACAAGTTCAAAACAATCATATTCTAGAAACTTTAAGTTGTAAGAAGAACAATTGAAGTAAAATATACTTATTATAGCTTTACCTTGCAAGCATAACGGGATGGATTGACAGCTCTATGCAGCCCTCGACAGCTATGTCTAGTCCCCTTTAGAGCTTAGGCATGGTGGATGACACAATTGCAACACACCGTCTTGAGACCCTTCGATCGACGTAAAAGAAGGCGATGTAGTGGTGTTGAAGATGGGACATAATTGGCATAAGTTGCAATAATTGAGGAGGCGGCACAAAAGGAAGGATGGGTGAGCAGCGTAAAAATGTTACACGACATGCTAAAAAGAACGGTGAGGGAGACGAAACAGAAAAGGTTTCAATGCACGACAATGTCTGTTTGATATGCGACAATGTCTATTTTAGCAACATTCGCGCTCCACTAATGTCGTTTGTAAGGAAGGACTCACACTCACATACGTATGAGTGTGCAATATGGCTTTTTTGTTTAGACGTAAATATGGCGGGCGGGGAAAAGGAGTGACATGGTGTACCTGTTTGTCTCATGTAGCTTTTTCAAAAGTTGCTTACGAATTAGCTTCTAATTTGGATGAGACAACCATTCGCTAGGTTCCTTTTTCGCTAAGTAAAAACGGACGGAACACATTGTCTTTCTTTTCTTCTACTCTCACGCGAACTCCTTCTAATGACGCTACTGCTAAACATGTATTAAAGGTCCTTTTCTGTTTGGCTTGAGTGACGAAGCATGTGAAGCACTCACTCGAGTTCCCGAGTTCGGATTGATACACTTTGTTTTATAAAGGTATAAGCAAAGGAGAGGAAAACTAGTGGCACCTTGCACAGGTTACCAGGTTGGTGGTTGTTCGGAGGAGGCAGATGACGTGTGGCAGCCGCGCAACGTCGTCGCGAGAACGAGCCGTGTGCTGTGACAAGGTGGGTGTGTGCGTGCCACCGTTTGCACTTGTGCCGTGTGCTTCACTTGTGAGCCTGGCTTCGGGCCTTGGAGGATGTAGTTTGGCCGTACCCTCCTTGAAACGGTGAAACATCTGCGAAAAGGAGCTGTGGTCCTGTTTTCATTCGAGACATTGGGTTTGGATCGGATTCAACGACTCCCGTTGCTGATATTGCCTGTGATAATACAGGGCCAGAACAGAGTTACTGCCATACCTGCAACGGGCGGCCAACCCTCCTGCAGAAAAACACATTACTATAAAAGGTGTACATTAACTGTAAATCTGAGTTAATTTGTGATGATACAT
This sequence comes from Eleusine coracana subsp. coracana, assembly GCA_032690845.1. Taxonomy (NCBI): domain Eukaryota; kingdom Viridiplantae; phylum Streptophyta; class Magnoliopsida; order Poales; family Poaceae; genus Eleusine; species Eleusine coracana. The sequence goes on along the minus strand of CM064427.1, from coordinate 49,141,815 downwards.
GGTGAGAAACAGAATGATCCTGGTGCCTTTCTACGAGACAGTATAGACGAGTCGAACCTCCTTAAATACATGCCTGAGAGGTGAAAGGTGTAAACAACTACCAAAAAAATTATCATCTAACTGTGTTGAAAAAAAAAACTAAGTGAGCTGTGAATACTCCTACAGTAATAGTACAGTGGGATGGACCTGCTCCGTCAAAAACTGTAGTCGATATCAGAGATGTTCTGTAGCGTCGATTGTTTGACCAGCTCACGCTGCTCGTTGTACAGGTCCAGGTTCTTGCAAGGCATAGGGAAAACAGAACCAATGACCTGACCCTGGACGAAGGCGCACTGGAAGACATGGAACTTTTTGTCTACTATACCGACTGACATGTCATGGAAGGTAACATTCGTCACGGGGATCTCTGCGCTTCCCTGTATCCTGACTGGCACACGCACGCCCTGCCCATGGATTGACGTGTAAGAAATGTTCCCGATGATGGGAACAGCCTTCGGGTCGAAGCCTTCATCAGGATGCTCATTGTAGTCAGTCTTGATCACGATACCCACACGGACTTTATGTAAGGTTATGTTCCGGTACACGATGTTGCTTACATAGGCCCCTCTTCCGGGGGCGGTCTTTATCCTCACGCCTCGCCGTGAATCCCAAATGTGAACATTTTCTACCAAAATGTTTGAAACACCGCCAGACATCTCGCTTCCTATAGATACACCAGCACTGTCCACACAAAGCAAAACAGATTACATACAGCCACACTGCTTGAAGGTTTAACAAAGTTTGAGGAACGGTCCTGATTGTCCTGATTGATTTCCAGACGATGAATCCTAGAAGAATGCTATGGTAGTGTGAACAATTAATAGATCAAAGATGAGAATAAATTGTCCTACGAAACTTTTTAGTAGATATAGTGATCCTGGTGCATAAAAGGAGCTGAGACTACATGGAATAAAATCAATGAAACAACACATCAACCAGTAAGGAATACATATGACATATGAGAGAGATACTATTTTAGCAACAGGGCAGGGAGCATTATTCTTCTACATCAATGCCTTCAAAACAGGAACAGGACTGGGAGCATTATTCAATCAGCTATAAGCCTATATTATTTCAAAACATGTCCTACAAGGTTGTATTATAAATGTCTTACACTTTTACCTGACCATGGAGCGAATAATGACATTCTGAATTGTAATGTTAGAAGATGGGCGCCCATAAGCAATTCCGTATTGATCCCAACCACTCTTTATAGCAATCCCGTCATCACCAACAGAAATGTAGCAATTTTTAATAATTACATTTTCACAGGAATCTGCATATACAAAAACAAGGACAGAGAGTTTGATCAATGAATACCTAAAAAAAAAAGGCTCCAAGATAACATGAACATTGATTGCACATATTTCGGTCTCCTAAGGTTGTCAAGGGACAAATAGAAGGTAGATTTAATTATCAAGTTACAGATTGATCCTACATCTGAAACAAACAAAAAGCAGCATAATCAATATAAAACACATAAGTTGGGAAAGGACCTGGATCTATTCCATCAGTATTTGGAGCCCCAGTAGTTGGAGCCAAGATAGTAGTTTCTGATATAGTAACATTCTTGCAGTCATATGTATGAAGAGTCCAGAAGGGAGAATTTTGCAGAGTGATATTTGAAATGATAATGTTACTTGACTGCATGAGCTGCACTAGAGGACCCCTTGTGTGGTTCAGGAGTTTCATACGAAATTTTATCCACCAACTTTGACCTTGCCCATTTATGGTACCATTGTGACCTGTTACACATGAGTAAAGGAGAATGAAAATCGTGTGAAAAAAAAAAGATTGCCAACTTTATGACTGAACATCTGCAAAGAGAATAAGAACAATACTGCAATCTTATCAGTCATCTGAAGGATGAGCAATCTGGAATCATATCTTCACATGCGAACTTGAATAATTTATTACTAAATTACAAGTAGAAATTAGCTGGTTTGCAAAAGTGACCACGAGACTTCCACTATACATTTCACATTGCCTCTTAAAATTAGTGGCAGGTACTTGAATTAAATAGAGAACGAAAATGCAAAAGGAATACATTAAATTCAACCTGTTATAGTCACATCCTTCAGGTTTTGGCCGTGTATAAGACTCCCATATCGAGGTCCCTTGTGCTCTCTTCCATACCCATATGATGGTAATGGAGACATTAATGGCCAGTATCTTTCATCCTTATATATAAGTAACATAAAGAAGTCGCCAATGTTAACTCAGTTGGAAAATAAGTACACCAAACTGAAAAGGTACAGTAAGACAAGAAGTAAGAAATGATCTGCCCCACTAAGGTTTGAAGAATTTTAAGACAATACAAAACTATGTCAATTTTATACCGATGTAGAGTAAAAATTCACAACATACCAAAAACAAAATCAGAGTAGTTTATTTGTCAATTGTCGTGTAAACTGCGTCTCTCTGAACCAGATGTGAAATGTTGGCAAATGATATATAATGGATTCCTAGTCAAAATCTGTGATGGGCTGACCCTATACTTATGCAGTAATATATTGTCGATTTTGCTTCATTTGGTTCACAGTGGATATTGCAGCACCATATCAGATGAAGTGTACAAACAACTTGACAGATTGAGATCAAACATATAAGCAACGGGTAAGTTTAGTTGAACTTGTACCCAAAGCAACTCGATTTTTTTTAGATGATGGGAAAGATTGCATTACACCCGACCTTGGCCTTCTAAGAAACTACAGCCTCATTGGCACCCAAAGCAACTTATGGGACAACCACAACCTTGTCCTAGGCCAGTTTCCGTGACAAGCTAGTACTTCTGTCTGGCTAAACAAATCTTAAAGTCCTATCCTTAGCAAGTCCTAACGTGGTTTAACCTGAACAACACCAAAAGAAAAATGTTTCCAGATATACTTGAAAGCAAGTTTGAACGCATCTTTTAAAAGGGAGCAGCTACAAATTTACAGAAATTTTGCCAGCACTTCATCTTACCAGTATGAAACAAGTTATAAATACAGCTAGTTATGCAAGAAGGATACAATGTTTAAGAATAGAAAGGTCAAGATTTTCTTTAATATCTCATAGTTCATAGCACTTGCAATGGTCCCCTAAGCTGATTTTCGACTGCACAAATTATGTCCTTCATATAATGCCATGATAAATTAAAGTGAATGCAAAATGAACCATATTGCAACACATTATGTTGGAAAGTCCAAGATCAAATGACTGGACATGGCCACAATCACATTCGTTTAAGCTATGTAAAATCGACCAAAACATCCACCAGAATGATGCAGGTGGCAGCCGAAATTTCTCACCTGAACCCCGAGGATCTCAGCTCCGGAGGCAAGGAAGAGCGTCATGCGGCTGGTGAGATTGAAGGGCGCCGTGAGCCACCGGCCAGCGGGTACGGTGAGTCTCCCGCCGCCCCTTTCGGCGATCGCCGCAACCGCAGCCTCGAACGCCGCGGTGTTGACCGTCCGGCCGTCCCCGACTGCCCCAAACTCCCTCAGATCGTACACGGGCGGGGACGCCACCCACTGCCCCATCGACGCCGCCGGGCGCTTCGGCAGGGGCATCGGCGGGCGCGTGTAGAGCCGCACGTGGCCCACGGAGGTGCTCTGCCACAGGAAGACGAGCGCGAAGCCCAGCACCCAGACCACGACGAGGCATGCCCTGTATGAGGGCGCGACCGCCGCCGGGGGCCACCGCCGGTGGTGCGGAAACGAGCCCCCTGACAGCCGCCGCGGGGACGAGACGACCTGTGTCGCCCCGGCGGCGGCGGCAGCGGCGGCGACTGCCGCGGCCGTGGCGCGCGGGGAAGAGACGGCGGCGGCGTCCACCGCCATCGGATCTGGGCCGGGCCGCGACGGGCGGGATCTACCGACCGGTTGGTGCGGCGGTCCGGGCCCAGGCGCTAGGGCCCATGGGCGGGAGGAGGAAGAGGGAGGAGCGCGCCGGCGGTGTGTTCTGATGCTCGGTGCACGTGCTCCTGGCGCGGTTTAAAAAGGGCGGGAGGTGACTAGCGCGGCGGCTGAGCGACGAGCGCGGCGAAGAGTGATGGTGACGGTGAGTGCTCGGCTGCTTGCTCCTGCCGCGGCCGTGGAGTTGGGGAGGAACCACCACACCGGCGGCAGAATGACCGCGCTGCCCCTGCAGTCTAGACCTCCCGCAGCCGTCGGATTCACCTAGGACGGTGTGAAGCGCTCCAGAACGCAAGCATCTGGTTGCTGACTGGGCCCATACGTCAGTCACAGCGGGGCTTAGAAGCAACGGTTTGACTTGTGTTAGGTCCATGTCCACCGTGGTTATTAGGCTACGAAGGTGCTGTGGGATGACGACGAGGCGATCGAAAGGTTCGGCCTGTCGGGAGGGGAAGGCATGACATGACCCGGTTAATCAGAGTCTGTCACACTGATTCCCCGGATCTGGATCAGAGGCTTTCGTTGATTAATTATTAACTATTATGCCTTCCGGCTTCATTGATCTCTCTCTTTTTTTTATACTCAAGCTCGCTGATTTTTATTCATCTCTAGTGAACACTATAATGTCACCAGCCACCAACTCAGATACAAATTCTAGCAGTGGATCAGTCCATATACTAGGCTGATCCGGGTCCCTTGACACAGCATAGCGAGCCAACTCATGGACACAAACATTACCCGATCGAGGTTTATACAAAGCTTCTGCATTACCAAAGTTCAAAGGTAAAAAAGCTTTAGTTTCTTTAAAAAGAACATCACCCGGCCCTTGATCATGACAAATAGATGTTAATGCTTGTACAAGCATTTGAGAATCCACCTCCACCTGGATATATGTCATTCCATATGCCGAAGCCATTTGAACTGCTTGGAGACACGCTTGTGCTTCAGCACAGAGAACATCATGAACGAACGGCAAGCTTCCGGCGGCAGCTAGAACAGCTTCTTCGTGGTGGTTCCGAATGATAAAACCCCAGTTTCCGCTTTTAGAGCTTGCTTGAAACGATGCATCGCAATTTATCTTCACGATGTCCGGCGGAGGAGGACTCCATTTACTCTTCGCCTTTCTCGGTTGTTCCGCATGCTTCCTCGTCAGATGATCACAATCATTAACCAACAATTTTTGTGAGGTAGATTACTTGATTAATAGGCCGGATTTATTCCCCTGCATTCACTTTATTCCTTGTATCCCACCATGCCCACAGCAAACAGGCCACTTGCAATGATTCTTTTTGATCAAGATCGAGGGTATGTTTCACAACCTATATTACTGAGGATAGATTAAGTAAAGCACATCTGACATGCTCCAAATTCAGCTCGTGCCAACATGCTTTCATCTGCTTGCACTTTAGAAAACAGTGAGCACCATCTTCATCCATACGCCAATAAACATGACAGAGAGTATCAACATTCATTCCATGCCTTCGTAGATTGGTTCGAAGAGGGAGACTATTATGCGCCAATCTCTACAGAAATTACTTTATTTTTGGTGGGCATGGTAGACACCAGATTTTGCCCCATTGAAATTCGACCGTCTATGTTGCATTAGAACTCTCCCCCGCCTGCTTTCGAGCTTCTCTTGATTTGCCATCCTCCAATACATGGTAGGCTGATTTAACTGAGAAGACACCCTTTGTGTCAAAATGCCATGCAAGGGAATCTTCCCACTCCGGTTTCAATGGAATTGCAAGAATATGTGGAACATCTTCTTCTCAAAAGATATCTTCTATAAGTGATTTATCCCACTGACCTGTCATTAGATCAATTAACTCTGAAACTCGAGTGAGGATGGTCTTACCTCGTGGTGTAATTGGCCTTCTACGTACTCCATGAGGAATCCAATGATCCAACCAAATGTTTATATTGGTGCCATCTTCAACCCGCCAAATGAGCCCTTCTTTCAGTGCTGCAATGCCTTGCACTATACTCCTCCATGAGTATGAAATGCCCGGCCCTTCTCTTACTACAAGTAAATTACCATCCGGATAATACTTAGCACGCAGGACCTGAGCACAAAGTGAATCAGGATTCATGATTAATCTCCAGCCTTGTCGAGCAAGCATTGCCAAATTGAAGACATGCAGATCTCTATAGCCCAGACCCCCTTCTTCTTCCTTTTGCAGAAGACATCCCATGCCAATCAATGCACTTTCCTTTCATTATCCTATTGAGACCACCAATACCGACCAATCATACTGCTTATATCAACACATAAGTCTTTAGTTAAGTTGAAGCATGACATGGCTTAGGTCGGAATTGCCTGCGCTATGGCTTTTATTAAAATCTCCTTCCCTGCTTTAGATAATAATTTTTCCTTTCAACCTTATATTCTTTTCCACACCTTTTCCTTGATATAAGAGAAAGTTTGAGCCTTTGATCTTCCCATATACACAGGTAAACCCAAATATTTTGCATTCTATGCTTCACATGAAATATCCAGTGTATTCATGAAATGTATCTTGGCTGCTGGATTAGTATTCTTACTAAACATAATAGAAGACTTGTCTTTATTGATGGTCTGACCCGAGCATACCTCATACAATGAAGAATCTGTTGCAGACATTGTGCACTTTTTTACTCATTTTTCAAGAGCAACAACAAATCATCTGCAAACAATAAATGATTAATACTCGGAGCTTGTGGACAAATCTTCACACCATGTAAATCTCCCCTTTCCTCAGCAGCATTAAGTAAACAAGAAAACCCCTCAGCACAGATTAAAAATAGGTATGGTGATATAAGATCGCCTTGTCTCAAACCCCTGCCCGGAACGATTCTCTCTGTTAGATCTCCATTCACTTTGATACAATAAGATACTGTAGTCACACACCTCATCATCACACGCACCCAATCAGTGTGAAAACCTAGTTTAATCATCATTTTCTCTAGAAATTCCCATTCAACCCGATCATAGGCTTTACTCATATCAAGTTTGACTGCTGCAAAACTCGGACCCCATCGCCTAGTGTGCAAAAAGTGAGTCATCTCATATGCTAATAACACATTATCAGTAATCATTCGTCCAGGGACAAACGCACTCTAATTTGGAGATATAACATGAGGCAAAATAACCTTCAAACGATTAGAAAGCACCTTAGAAGCCATTTTGTAGACAACATTACATAAACTAATTGACCTAAAATCTTTCAAATTTTCTGGGTTCTGTGCTTTTGGAATAAGCACGATTACAGTATCATTCCACCCACTCGGCATCTCACCACCCCCAATAAATTTTTTGACCTCTCTAATAATATCTGGACCAATAATTTTTCAATATTGTTTATAAAATAGAGCAGGCATACCATCAGTTCCGAGGGCCTTCAGGTCACCAATAGAATCCAAGGCTTCCTTTATTTCTTCATCCTTGATTTCTTGCAACAACGAGTGGTTCATCTCTTCTGTAACTCTGGGGGTTACGTGTGCAAGGAGCTCATCAGTTCTATTACCAACATATGATGTGAATAAGTCACGGTAATAATCAGTGATAAAAGACAAAATTCCTGCGGCATCAGTGATAATCGACCCATTATCTCGCACCAATTTCTTGATTTTATTTCTTCTTTTCCGTTCCCTTGCATACTCTTGGAAAAAACGAGTGTTACGATCGCACTTTTCCAGCCAATTGACATGTGCCCTTTGCCGCCAGTATAAATCCTTTTGCTCTTCAAGCTTCTCCAGTTTGTATTTCAAGATCTCCTGTTTGCTCAGTATGTATTGACTACATCCAGCCCGACGGCAATCTTCTAGAGCTTTGCGTGTTCTTTTAATTCGCCTCTCCAAATCACCTAACATATTTTTACTCCAGCCCCAGAGATCTGCTGCCACCTCTTTCACTGCCTCCCCAACAGTTGCCGCCCTTGGCCCCATGGCCAGCTTCCAAGCATTTTCTACAATTACAGCACACGTCTCCTCTTTTGTCTAGCCGGCCTCAAAGCGAAAACTTGGTGGAGCTCTTGCCTTACTCCACACCTCCTCTTTATCAGTGATCACAATAACAGGTCTGTGATCAGATTGGCGCGGCTCCCCGTTGATGACCCGAAAACTTGGGAATCTGTTACACCACTCTTGGTCCGCTACCGCACGATCGAGGCGTTCTCGTATATAATGTGTGGCATCGTGACTATTGTTCCACCATGTATACGGGTCACCCACAAAGCCGAGGTCATTGAGAGAGAGATCTTCTAGAGCTTCTCTGAACTTTTCCATGCATCTTTGAGGTCGTGGCTGTCCACCCTGCTTCTCACAGCCTAGCAGGATCTCATTGAAATCTCCTACACAAAGCCAAGGTCTTCTCCTAGCCACATTCAAGGTACGGAGGGCTTTCCACGTAAGATCTTTTTTGTCTGAACTCGGTTCGCCATAAATCCCCGTAAACCTCCAAATGAAACCATCTCTTTTCACAATCTCCGCATCAATGTACAGTCGAGACATTGTGCGCAACTACAGATTCATCTCTTTCTTCCAAAAGACTGCAAGACCACCACTTCTCCCATTACAGTCTTTGGCCTCGAAATTTGTCAAACCGAGCTTCCACCTTAATTTTTCTATCCTACGTCTCTCCATCTTTGTTTCAGAGAGAAATAGAATATCGGGATCCTCCTCCTTCTGAAGATTCAGAAGGCCTCAAACTACCGGGCCGTTTCCCAATCCCCCACAGTTCCAAGCGATAATCTTCATTGGGTTTCGCAGAGCTGACCCGGCAGCCCCGCTTCACTCATTGTTTTTGCCACCGCCTCCTCTATTTCCCGCCTCTTTTTGTTTCAGACCCATTAGTCTCCATGTCATCAAACGCAATTCTCTCTTTGTGGACAGATGCTCCATCATCCGACCTTGCATTAGCCTCAGTATTTCTTGGTAGTCTCTTAAAGGTGCCTACCTTCTTCTTATTTGATGCAACATCCTCCTTTATCTCTCCTGGCAGCACCATACTTGCAGCTATAGTATTTTGCATGGTACTGTTCACATGGACCATAGATGAACCCCTGTAGCCTGTGTTGTCACACCATTATTCACTTCACCTCCTTTTGGAACAACATGCTTGGTGTTAACTGATTCATCAGTTTTCTTAGTTCTCTCCTCCTTACAACTATCCTCCTTTCTCCACGTCAACGCATCACTTCTTGAGATTGTATGGATTCCTCTCCCACCATGAAAAGAGCTTCTACCACCACGGCCATAATCACTCACTCGGCCTGCACCCCATCCTCTGTTGCGTGGAGGAACAAAACGGAGAGAGCGGCCATACTGCCTACTCTCCCCCTTCTTCAGCTTGATGGCGCACGCTCTCTCTGTATGTCCTATTAATCCACATATGAAGCAGAAATCTGGGAGAAACTCAGAGACTAGAGGGCACCACCGATCTTCAGTCTTATCTCCTTTCCCTACTACCACTGTAACACCTCGCATAAGCGGTTTGTTGATATTCAGACGGACCTTGATCCGTAAGAAAGAGCCAACTGCCTTACCTCCAGCACCCACATCGGCTTCCATGAACTCTCCAACCTCTTCTCCAAGGATCTCCCCTGTGGCTTGATTCATCATCCCCATTGGTAAATTAGAGATACGTATCCAAATAGGAACGGTATTGAAATCCAACTCATCCAGTGTCTTGGACTCATCAAGATCGACCATGATCAGGGCCTCATCAGATAGCATCCATGGTCTTTCCTCTAAAGCTTTCTTCTTTCCCATCGCCTGATGAAAGGTAAACAAAAATCTATTGTCACCCAATTCTTGGTACTCGAGTGGTCTCAAAGGGCACCACACATGACCAAGCGCTTGCACAAGGGTTTCTCCTCGAACCTTCTGTCTTCGTCGTTCTGTGGCCTTCTTTTTCTTTTTTTTTTGCACGAAGGTCCATTGGTTATTCAATGGATCATCGTTTGCAGCTGTGTAAGCCGTTGACCTGCGAGATGACCAAGGCGCTAGGCGCGAGAATTGACACAGGTTGTTTCCTACGCGAATAATCCAGTGGACCACTGAGAAATAAAACGGACGTCAGTAAGCCGATGACAGGCTGGACCTAGTTCGGCCTGCTTCAGATTTGCTCCTCCAAAGCCCACCTGAATCCAGGCATGGAGGCTTCGCAAGGCGTCACTAAGCCGGATTGCAACTTCCAAATGATGGATGGGCTACGCTGAGGAGCTGGCATTTTTCTAGGGCAGCTGCACAAGAAGTTTTTTGTTTTTTTAAAATGGATATATATTTTAATATTCCAGTCACTACATCGATCAATGTATACAGCTGATCATTATTCCATCTAAGATAGATGCTTTTAAAGAGGATGAGCCTCTCAAGAGAAGAGTACAAAGTTAAACAAAGTTTATAAAACTAATTCTATTATTATTAAACCAGTCATGTTTGACAAAAATCTTCATAATTATACTCTTATATAAGTACATGACAGCCCCAATGTATTGGTCATCTGTCTTCTTCCTTTTGCAACAGTGACCAAGTATACAACCAGTGTGTTCTTCTGAATATCGCCTGTATTGAAGAAAGAACTTGCACATTGTTAAAGACCAAATAATTTATACGGAGCTAAATAGTCTAACACAAAGTATTCGAACCAACAAGGATATTGTGCATAAGTTTGGTATCCAACCCTTGTAACCAAAAACCAATCATGAGTTCTATGCTTATTGGTGGAGGAATATTAAAAAAAAATTATACAACCTGTCAAATAAATTTAGCCAAATGACAATCAAAGAAAAGATATTGTATACTCTCATCAAGGTTACATACCCAACATTCACAATATCCTTCCATTATCTTCTTGCTAAATTATTCTTAATTCATATGACACCTTTCAAAAGATATTAAGCAATAATCTTAATCTTTAGAGGAAGTTTTAGTTTCTAAATAACGTGATGAAAGTATTTAATATTGTCATCGTGTTGTCCTTCATCCTGTTCTAACTAAAAGATTCTTGTTTTCCTATGTCTATCATTCGTCAAGAGCTGAAAGTATTAAGTATTGTCATTATCATGTACTATATTTTTCTCTTTTAATATTTGGAGCCAATAAATCTTCTCGTCTCTAAGCATTTTCTGCAATTGAGCGATAAGACATTGTTTATACTTTAACTCTTGCATAGTTAGCAAGGAATTTTCGAGCCTCCTTTCTAACACATCTAACTCCTTAAAAAGAAAATTATTCTTCCTCTTATTTGTTCCCACTATATTTTTGGCCCATCCTCTAAGTTCCTTGTAGCACGACTAAAGAAAAAAAAAGTGTAGTTTTGCAAGGAAAGTAGTGACAAGTGGCATGTATATTGCTCCTTCCATCCACTATATTTTTAACAAGAAGTTCTTTGTAGTGGACTGCGTATGTTTCATTAACTTTCCAATTACTAGCTTTGTCTGATAATGTTGTAGAAAACAAACATTGCAAATATAGGAGAAAGCCAGCTTTAATCTTGCAGAACAACAATAGATCCTTATCAAGTGCATCTATCTACAAGTGTACACATGTTTCAACACTGTAAGTGTCAACAGCTCCTTCGTCCTTGCCAACCTGTAACCAAAATGTTAATTATCTCGGTTTCTAGAACCTTGCTTTGTTGTGCTCATGAAACATGTGACTTCGTCGCAGCAGTGGGCGTCATAATAAATACATGTTCTGATCAATGTACATGCTACTTGTCGCTGCTTTCTTGGGAACCTACATTTTTTTTTTCTCTTTAGTCATGCTGCTGGTTTTCTTTTCAGTTATTTTTACATGGCAAGATATCATTGTGTTTTTGGCTAATCTTCGGTGTAATTGGTAGTACCAATGCCACATCAAGCACGAGCAGTCTCACTCACACGCAATTACACTCGTTCCTTGGTTAAAAAAACTGACAAGGTCCACGACAAGATGTTGACGAAGAAGCAACGACGTCCTAATTAAGCATTTAACGCTCAGTTGCCTGCCGGCCCGCCACTTTGCACACGCACATTCGTACGGGAATGGTGGCACAAATTTTGGGCGCCCAGTGCTCCTTTAGCCTCGAGAGCCCAGTGACACGAATCTCGTGACCCCTGCAACCCGGCCCCGGCTGTGTACCGCTCGCGCTCGGCGTGGCGTCGTAGCGGCTCCGTCCGAAACGAAAGAGAACCGTCAACCAGCGGGCGGGCGGGCGAGCGAGCCGTCGCCGTCGACGGGAGCGGTGTCGTCGGAGGTCATGTGGCGGTGGCGCGCGCGTGTGACGACCGCCGACAAGATGAGGTGGTGCTCGTCGTGCGCGCGCGGCGAGCTGAGGCACGTGGTGGTTCTTGTTCTGGTGAGCGTGCGACGACGCTGCCGACAGCGTGCGCGCCACTCGATTCCCAGCCGCACCGTCGCGCCACGACGCTCGCTTCTCTGATCTAGCTCCAAAGGTGATACGCGTGACCAACAGTACCGGCTCCACATGAGGCGCCTGTGCACCCAACTAGGCAGCTCCACAGTGAAATGGAAGGGTCAATCTACGAGTGTGTTGCTGTCAACTTAACACACAGCACTGTCACACAGTAATTTTGGGGAAAAAAAAATCTTGATGATGTTAGGTCACGAGAAAATTGCGATCTTGTGCCCACCCAACTTGCCCTAACGTTAACATCTCTCACACGGAGATGGAGCGAGTGAACTTTGTACTACTACTGTGGTACAACCCGCCGCAGCCACACGGCACGCGTGCGCCGTTGCTGCTAGGTCGCGCGTCACGTCTCCTGCGCCGGGCTCCGTCGCCGGAGAGCCTGCGGTCGCTGTCCCGGGGTCAAATATCTCTCCCTCTCTTCCTCGCGCGCGCCAAAGAATGGCGTCTGGATCACGTGTTGCTACCACGCCTTTTTGGCTGCCCCTGCCCGGACGACGACCCTGGCGCGGCACGCCCGCCCGAGCCCGGTTCGGGACCCGTCCCGTCGCTCTCCCGGGTCCCCAAAACCCAAAGCACCACCACCACCGTTTCCTCACGTGTTCCATGCGAGTCTCCGCTCAGTCCCCACTTCCACTTGCCGGCACGCGTTATTAAAGGACAAAGGCCACTCGCGGGGCGGAGAAAAAGTTTGTCGGCCTACGCGCTGTTGAGATAGTAGTTTTCGCTCGGAGGAGCTTGGGGAGACGAGACGGCCTTATTGGCTGCTGTTTGTGTGTTTGTTGAGCTTCATGGAAGGGGACGGGAAGCAGCAGCAGCATGGCGCGGCTGCGGCGGCCATGGCTGGACGTGACAATAAGTCCAGCTTCGCCGTCACGTGCAGCCTCCTCAGCCAGTACCTCAAGGAGAACAAGGGCGGCCTGCAGGGACTCGCCATGGCGCCGCCGCCGGCTGGACCAGGTAAGCCCGTTGTTCTCGTGGTTTGATTTCCTTTCGTACAAGCACCATGCATCTCTCTTCTCTACAAGTACAGAACTCATGCCATGCATTTAGACTTGGTGTTTTCCCACGACAATAATATAGCTTTTTTGTTCTAAGATTAAAAAAAAAGGAAAACAGAGCACCTGCCATAGTGCTTCACTTATCTAACATGCACGCGTCGCTGTTTTTGCCCAGGTGTTTATGGGCCGCCGACAACCATGAACCTGCTATCGGCGCTCGACGCGCCAGCCGAGCCGAAAGACGCAGCCAAGGCCACGGACGAGCGCTCCCCTGAGGAGAACGCTAGCACGGAGCCGCCTGCACTCGCGGTACCAGCCGACCAACAGAACGGCGAGAACCCAAGGTAAATGAAATCTCCACTCCAACCGTGCGAAAATCGTTTCTTCAACTACGTACTAAAAGCAAAATACTAGTTTCTTGAACTGAAAGAAAAAGGTGACCCCTGTTCGCTTCTACCAGCAACGGAAGAATATGTTCTTGTCAGAGGGGATTTTTAACAATGATTTGGTTTCAACTTTTGATCCTTCTAGGGAGGAAGCTGGAGAGGAGGCGAAACAACTGACCATCTTCTACGGAGGAAAAGTGGTCGTCTTTGACAACTTCCCTGCTACAAAGGTCAACGACTTGCTGCAGATGGTGAACGGTGGTCAGGGCGTGGGCAAGGGTAGCAGCAACGCGGCAGCACAGAACCTGCCGAAGCCTTCACATAATCTTTCTGGTAATTCTCCTTCCTTCTCGTAATTTTTCCCCAAAACAAAAACTTAACACTCGTTACATTGCAAACTAAAATATTAGCGAAATTTCTTTTGTGGACTAATCTATCTGAAATAATCTCTGCGACATTGTGGGTGATAACATTCTTTTTTTTTCTGTGTTACAGACATGCCGATAGCAAGGAGGAATTCACTCCACAGGTTTCTCGAGAAGAGAAAGGACAGGTAACCGAGTTGCTTTTTAGTATCGCCAATAAAAGAAGCTGCTTCTGGAGTTGGCCATGGGCTTAGTTCTAACCAGTATCCTGACATTTTTATGCTCTTTCGTTTCAGGATAATTGCAAAGGCGCCATACCAAGTTGACCCCTCTGTCGAGGCGTCCAAGAAGCAAGCAGACGGTGAGAAATCTGCCTGGCTCGGTCTCGGCCAAGAAGTGTCAGTTAGTAAGCAGGAGATATGACCTTGGCAGCAGATGCAGTTGACAGTGTCGGTAAAGGTTCAAGAATGGCGCTAGTAGCTTCAGCTTAAGGGGAGAATAATTTACTGTCGGCTCTTTATATCACTGAAAAGTTAGGAATTACTACTTAGCTAGTGGTTGATTCATTCTACTTGGAGTAGTTGGCCATTAGCATACGTATGTAAAACGTGGTTTATTATTATTAGCAGAAAAATATATGTTTGCTGTTGTGGAGTCATAGGCTCACAGCAGTTCCGCTGTTTAATTAGGTGATCTGTGACTGCGTTATGCCGGAATGGATGGTTGCCGTTTCATATGTTTATATCTGTATTGGATCCTTCATGACCCAGGATTTAATATTCTTATATATCTTGTCCGTTTGATTTACCGATGTGACGGTCTGTCTGTTAGCATTGTGCTTATAACGTCCTAACAAACGGACCTATGCAATTATTTTCGGTATACCGCTGTCCCCCGCTTTCCAAGTTCAAAAACTTGAGGGGATGGAGACATGGAGTGGCCGAAGCTTTCCACTCTAGACATGGAGTGCCACTGTGATTTCAGTCTCCCTGAATCCCTGCTCGAGTAACGTTACAAAGGTGCTCGAAAACAGACCAGTTTCAGCGGACTCTGCACAAAATCCTGACGAGAGCTGCGCAATCCTGTTGAGTAAATTCTGGACGATTTATGTTGGTTCCTGCGGACCCGGGTCCGAACTTCACTCCAGAGCAAGATCTGAAACAAGGCCTGAACATGGCGCGCGCGCACGTTGCGGATGAGCCTGTGGGAAGAATGCAAGCGGAGGATAACGTGAGAACGCGAGGTGCACGGCACGCCCGTGTCCGTCCGTCCGCGGTTGCCGTCATGGGCTGACCGGCATGTCGCAACGGGGTATGCGTCTCTGTCCGACACCGCGGCCTGCGCCCGGTCCCCGTCGGAATCGCGTCGGTGCGGGTAAAGAAATCTGGGTGGATCTGGCCGGGCAACGAGCTTCGTGGTCACCGTAAAATTAAACAAGAAGATTCTTTGTCTCAAAAAAAAAAAAAAACAAGAAGATTCTTTGCATTGCCTGCAGGTCCACTGTAGGTTGGATGTTTATGCTCGGCCCTCGATTTCTAATTCCTTGCTGTATGTTGCTTGACCCGCCGTTGGTTCCTATCTTTCTGGGCAATGGGCACGCTAAGCACATGTTTGCACTTGCTTTTTTCGCAGTGAAAAAACTATTGATGCGTTTGGCTTTGGCCCCAAGGTTCACGAGAGGCATATTCTTTATTGTAAATAATTTTATTTGTCCAAATAAAACTAGCTCATATTTAGCACACTGAATTGTTTACAGTGGCTCCCTAAACCAAGCACATTCCGAGCAACAGGCGCGGTGGGGAGTCTCGAAAGTGTACAGCAAGGCATCAGAAAGTTCTCTGTACAGCAACAGGACATTGCTTCGGTTTGGTGCACATGCAAATTAGGATTAGGATTGCCAGTGTGACTTGCGAGCGCGTGCAAGCACACATGATTCGCCCGCTTGCTCGCTGCTGGTCCGTGGTTGTCCACCTAAACCAGTGCTTCGGCGCAGCTGACAGATTGCATCAACTACTGCTACTTACAGTTACAGCTGAATATCTCATGTCCCAGCACAGCTGCAGCACCCACAGAAATATCTAGCCACTGGTGGCTGATGCTCGACTGCTCGTACGAAGCTTGGGACTAATTCGGCGGGTACCAAAAGCTGGCTAGTCACGCCCAAAACTGAAACTAACGTGATGCACGGGACCGCTTGAAGATGACAAGGACACCGCAACCTTTTGCGATGAACGAAAATCTCGCGGGGATTATGACAGCGGAGATCAATGATCGCCGAGTACAGCTCTAGTGCTATTTGTTTGAGGAATTATCATGTTTGTTTGTTAATTAAAGAAAGAGAGGGCAATGGTTTGCTTGTTCAGGGAAACTCTCCTGATTGTTTGTACGGAAATCCTGTTGTTCAGTCGATTCAAAATAAAACAAATTTCAGTCGACAGCCACAACTTTTGTTTTTATTCTTTTTATTTATTTTGTTATTTATTTATTTGTAAGATTATATGTATTAATTAGTATTATGTATAGACTATAGAAAAATTTTATTCTTTTATATCTATTAAATATAGATTCAAGGGTTAAAAACAAATTAGACACACTCTTGTTTGTATGCTTGTTTCAAAGGACATAGGTTTGCTTGTTTGAGGAATTTTACTGTTTTGTAGTATTTGGGAAAATGCAACGAGTTGATCTGATTTGTAAACATGGATGCATCTTCGTTCGCAAATACGAGTTCGATTGTGCGAGGTCAGTACTCAGCATGAAAAAAGGCACGAAATGCGTTCGTCACAAAAACAAAAACATGTTAACACAGCCTATGGGCCTCAGTAGGAGCAGCTCAAGCCCAGGTAATATATGACACGTCCTTAGAGGCCCATACAAATAGCCAGAGAAGCTTTTCATCGTTTCCGCGAACGAATACGCGCGCACCCTGCCCTTCCTTTCCCGTTCCAATTTCGAAACGCACCGGCCGGCAAAATTTTTCACTCCCCATCCGAGTTCTCATTTCCCACTCCTCTTCCCAGTTTCCATCCCCCTCGCTTCCACGAGATGCCGGCGGCGAGTCGCAAGCTCTCGGGGAAGCTCGCGCACTCGCCGGCGGCAGCCTCGCGCTCCAAGGCCACGGTCGCTCCCTTTCACGGCGGCTGCGACGACGACGACGACTTCGAGAGCCCTCCGCCCGCGAGCCGCGCCCGCCCATTGAAGCCGTGCAACGGAAATAGTGGCGCCGCCTCGCGCCGCCCCTGTAAGAAGCTCAAGCCGTCGTACCCCACCTCTGCGAAGGAGAATCGTTCCGTGGCCGGTGGCGTGGATCCCGCGGAGAAGGTCGCCGCAGCGGTCCCACGGGCTGCCGAAACCCTAGCGGCTGGTTCGAGGGTTAACAGCGGCGCTCCCGAGGGGAAGGAGACGATGGTTGGAGAGATTCGTGGCCTCTCGAGGTGCGTGATTGATGGCTCAAAAGCAGGCCGCAATGTGAAGAAAGTATCTGACAGGTATGGGAACTGCAAATCGAACTCTAGTCCCTTCCCTAATTCATCGGAATCGAGGATTTTGGTGCTGGGTGATGTATGTTGTGATTTAGGAGGTGGGGATAGCGAGGAAGCCCAAGCAGTCGATTCTAGTGGTTGTACCTCAATTCCGGATAAGGGGCAGGCCACGGTCAAGGTGAAAGGCTTTGTAGCTCCTGATGGGGAAAACCGATCAAGGTTAGTTGAGGCCAGATTTCTTGAATCAGACGCGAGCTATGAATCTCTACTTGCAGATTCCTATGATTCTGAAGGGCTTGGTCCTGGAATGCTTGCCTCACTAGAATCAAGCCTGAAAATGGAGAAAGAATCTGGGGTTGAATGTGGATTTGGGATTCACAATGGGAAACACGACTTGTATCCACTAGAATCAAGCCTTATAATGCAGCATGTAAATCATGATTCTGGAGGTGGTGATTGCAAACAAGCCCAAGACCTAGATTTGGAAGTTTGTAATTTGGTTTCTCAAGAGAGGAAAGTAGCAGCAGGACACTGTGCAACTCTTGAAAATGAGACCGTGGAAAATAAACTAAGTGAACCTGGGACTTGTAAGGAGAATTACTGCTCAAATTCATCTGAATCAGAGCTCCTTCAATCACAAATATCCCATGACTTTGAAAGTGATGGTTCTGATAATTTTGAAATTGGTACACAGCTCAGTGAGCTCATTAACTTGTGCATGGAGGATCATATGGAGGGTCATTCAAACTGCAGGAAATCTCCTGTTAAAAAGAACACATGTGATTCCAAGTGTATCAAGTCAGAGAATCAAGTGCTGTGCCCTTTATGTGGATCAGATATATCTGATTTAAGCGAGGAGTGCCGACAACTTCATACTAACAGCTGCCTTGATGAACCTGCTAAGGTACAGCTTCAATATATCACCAATCACTTTGTATTTGACTTTTTAGTCTTGTTAGACAGCTTTAAGTATTACTGTTCTGTTGATTGTCCGCTTGATGGTCATGTTAGTATGTTTATCTGTGTAGGATTAGCTTTTGACATAATAATTTGCTGTTGGACACCATTGCCCTGCCTCTCTGGGATAATAGATAAACATGCTTTACCCTGTTGTATTGTTGTCTATTGCAATGGTGTCAATGATAATAGATGCTTTCCTATGAATTAACCTTATAATGAGCAAAAAACTCTTTTTACTTGAATTATCTTAACCATCAACTAAGATATTTTTTAATCTAATTACTAGTTTCTGAGTTGCATGAGTGACTGTTGATGTTGGTTTAGTCATCGAGTGGGATACAAAGAAAATGACTAAACCAACATCAACAGTCTCTGTAATATTTCTGTCTCTTTAATATGGAATGGAGTCATTCTTATGCTTACATTGGCCTTGTTTCAGGAGTCTAATCCCAACCATGAAAACGAACCTTCAGCTGCAGAAAATGTTGAAAACAAACGTGTAGTTGAATGGTTAAGGGAACTTGGGTTATCCAAGTATGAGGAAATTTTTTTCAAAGAGGAAATTGACTGGGAGACCCTCCAGTGGCTTACTGAAGAGGTATGTTCTATAGTATTCCTTGTCTGGAGGTTTATGTTTCAATCGTGGAGCATATGCCCTTAACTGCATAAGCTACAGACTTATTTTTCGTAAATTGGAGGCTGTTTCTCACCCTGCATACACTTTGGGCGTGATTGGTTTTCGTAGCAGCAGAGCCTGCCTCGCATGCTAGATGCAGGCCCTCGCTGGCTAGGCTTAGAAGGTGCAGAACGCTTTTGTTTGGTTGGCGTATGGACGTAGCCAGGCTGAGCTGAGCACTTGATTGGTTGCCTGTTCAGCTGACCCGAATTCACTTTTTCATCTCACACACATTCTTCAATGTGCTCCGGTGTACACAGCGTCGTCCAGGCTCGCTGGAAACGAGCAAAAATTTCGTATCCAGAGAGCCAGGTTGAGGAGCAGCATTTGCACCGCAAGAACCAGGCTCGCTACCCACTACAGGCATCCAATCATGGCTGAGTTGTATCTGCTGGGCCTGGTTTTCCCATTTGCAGGGAACCAATCATGCCCTTTGTGAATTTGTTCTTGTCAATTTGCCAAAGCATGAAAATGGCCCTCCTCAAAAGTCTTAGTTTTGAGAGAACTGGTTGTTTTTGTATGAGACTCAATATCTCGTCTGATTTTCAGTAGAAGGCCTAACTGTTGCGGATGTACCACAGGATCTTCTAGGTATGGGAATCACCTCTCTTGGACCAAGAAAGAAGATTATCCATGCCCTTGATGAGATGCGGAAGAAAAAAGATGATGTCAATGATATGGAAGCTGATTTGTTAAATTCAGAAAGTAGTAAGACGACTAAACTTCCAATGAATGGGAATAAATTAATTACAGAATACTTTCAATGTTCCTCATCTGATCAAAGACAAAGAAGGGTCTGCAAGGTTAACAAGGCGTCTAATATGAACGGGCAGAAAAATTCTAATGCTAAAATAGCCCCTAAAAGAAGCCGTGCTGTTAAAGGAAAGGTCAAAGACACACCTCTTTGGTGTTGTATCCCAGGGACTCCTTTTCGAGTGGTATGTCCCCCCCCCCCCCCCCCCCCCCCTCTCCCAGAAGGTAACATGAACATTTATCCTTCATTAGTCATCACGTCTCATAACTATGTTGCTGCAGGATGCATTTCGCTATTTAAGAGGTGACTGTTGCCACTGGTTTCTCACACATTTCCATATAGATCGTAAGTTGAAGTTCTTTGCTGTCCAATTTGTTGAGTACTGAGTTGATACATGGCTGGACAATTTAATTGGTGCATGCTTGTTCTATTTGAAATGTTTCACATGAATTTTGTTGGACTTCTGTTTTAATACAGTTATTTTGTCTATTGCTTTTGTTTATGCTTTCCTTTTATTTATTTTAACATTCCTTGCTTGTTCTTGTGAGTTTGCATATTGTAACTTGCTTGGAAGTTGGAACTAAGAAGGCTTTACTATTGTTGTTGGACTTCTGTTTTATTTGCTGCATAGTCCTTTTGTCTTATTGAGAGAAATAGCTGTCATCAAGCCTTGAAAAAGCACGAGACCTTCCTGCTGAGCACTCTCTTAAATCAAACAAAATTTTAGATTCTGTGTCTTAAATATGGCTTTGCTGCTATTTAGAAGGAATACTATCTTATATATGTGTGAGCTGCAACTCTTGTCTATATCCTGTATGGCATTACATGTTAGTGTCCACTTGGTATTTATCAGGATTTTTCGGCCTTGTTTCTTTATGATTTGGATCAACTCAAACTTATGGAGCCTTTGTTTGTTACTGCTGCTGGTGCTAAGGCAGTGGCGGTGCTTGAAGCTCGATGCTCTTTTTAGATTTATGTTATAACATATACTGGTGCATGCTAGGGAAAATAACAAGACACAATGGTAACAGTTACATTTGTGTTCTCATAATCAAATGAGCAGTTCAAATTGTGTTAGGCAGTTCTCATTGATATTCCATGTGTAACACAGATTTCTTTATGCTCAACAGATTATCAAGGCTTGACTAGAAGTTTTTGTCATGGAAAGATATACTGTTCATCAATCACAGCAAGCCTTGTGTATCATAAGATTGGCATCTCATGGGATAGATTGCATGTATTGCCAATGAATGAAAAGGTTACTGTTTCTGGAGTTAATTTGACATGTTTTGATGCCAACCATTGCCCTGGGTCAATCATTATTCTCTTTGAGCCTCCTAATGGTAAAGTAAGTGTCGTTCTGTGCTGCCTCCTCATTTATTTAGCATAACATAACTGCTAACTATGATAGTTTACTTGTCTTTTTAGGCTGTTTTGCACACTGGAGACTTCCGCTTTTCTTCTGAGATGGCCAACAATACTATTTTGCAGTCTTCTCATATCCACACTTTAATACTTGACACAACCTACTGCAATCCACGAGTATGATTTTTTCCTAGAACAAGCCACAAGTTTTCAAAGTTATAGCTAAATTTTGACACTATTAATCTTCTATGAATAATAATTGTTTTGCAGTACGACTTCCCAAGTCAAGAGGTTGTAATACAGTTTGTCATTGATGCCATTCAAGCAGAGGCTTTCAATCCAAAAACATTGTTTTTAATTGGCAGCTACACCATTGGTATTATCTCACCTTTGCTGCTTCAGATATTTCGGTGTTCCCATGTTAAGGTCATTGGTGATAATTATTTACAAAATCTTACCGCATGCAGGTAAGGAAAGACTGTTTATGGAGGTCGCTCGTTTGCTTCAGAAGAAAATATACGTTGGAGCTGCAAAGTTGCAAATACTAAAACACTTAGAACTTCCTCAGGAAATCATGCACTGGTTTACAGCCAATGAAGCAGAAAGTCATATACATGTTGTCCCCATGTGGACTCTAGCAAGCTTCAAGCGGATGAAATTTTTATCCAATCAATATGCTGTAAGGCCAAGTATTCTGTCCTATAACAGTATGGCCTGATATGATACAATGCATTTCTTCTTTTAGGGCCTGTACACAACTAACCCAGATATTCCTAGAGGAATCCTGGGAGTCTGAACACCACCATCCACCAAGGACCCAAACAGAAAGTAAAGCAAAAACAAGAAAATCAATAAAATTTTGCAATTATGATGCTATTAAAATAATCTTGATTAATAGATCATTTTTGCGGCCTTTGAATTGCTAATTTTTACATATTTGAGTTCTAAGAATCCCGTAGAAAAATAATGATGTTACTGCAGGAACATTGAGTTTTAAGTTTTAACATATCAAAGCTACTCATGTATTTACAAGTTTTTGAATCATCTTGATTGGATGTTGAAAAGGCTTTGTTGTTGCTCAATTGGACATTAATAAGCTTCTTGGCGTCCTATCAATCTTTTATTAGAATATTAGCTGGTGACTGGTGTACTGAGTATTGCAGACCGATGCAAATTTCTATACTCCTTCCGTTCTAAAATTGTTGTCGCCATTGACCTTATTCAAAAAAATTCAAAAATTATCATGTACTTTCTCATGATTTGGTTTATCACTAGACCAAATTTAAATATAACTTATAACTTTTCATATTTGAATACATATTTTGAATAAGATGAATGGTCAAACATAACTAAAAAAGTCAACAATGACAACAATTTTGGAACAAAGTACCATTATTTTTCATTATGTTAGCCCTGTTTTGAGTGAATTGACTAAAGTTTCCAACTTTGTTATTCCAAACTCCTCACACCAGTCCTGCCAAAAACTAGAATTTCAGTTCGACATTTCTCTTTTGTTTCTAAGGCCGTGTTTATTCTTATTTTCTAATAGCTACTTTACATTCAGAGCCGATATGACCTTATAGTGGCATTTTGTCCTACCGGATGGACATTTGGTAAAGGTAAGAAAAGGACACCAGGAAAAAGGTGGCAACAAGGATCAATCATCAGGTACCATCCTAGAGTTGTTGCATTCTCCCTCTTCTATGAATATATCCTGGATGTTCTCAACATTTTTCCTAAAGAAATATAAAGAAGTATTTTATCCAGTATTTTACACTTTTTGCCCAAGAGGAGTGTACAGCTTTTAGGTAATACGTTCTATTCTACCTTGAAAAAGATCCCTGCTCTAAGAGCTTTCAGGTAATCAGGTTCATAGTCCTGGTAACTAATGAGCTATGGTTTAAGAATCTAAGAAATCTAGGCCAATAGGAATAATTACAAAACAAACGTTCATCTTGGTTAAAAAGAGCGTACAGTTTTACTTCAGCACGTCTGAAGTCATGTATACCAATTACTCAGATAGACTGATGTAGCAAAGTATATACTTTTGATTTCATTATTTACCGTACTGACTACCTTGTTTAATGTTTAAGGTTTCACCGGGCATTCTGTTATCTGCAGATATGAAGTACCGTACAGCGAGCATAGCAGCTTCACAGAACTCCAAGAATTTGTGAAGTTCATATCACCAGAGCACATAATCCCTAGTGTAAACAATGATGGTCCTGAGAGTGCCGATGCTATGCTTGCCAAGTTGTTAAATGAGTAGTGAGGCACTTGTTCCGATATCTTGGCCTAATTGTGAGCTACTCTTTGAAGATCATCCGATGAAGGGATGAAATTTCCAAGCGAACATCAAAGGATAAAACCAGCTGACTGGAAAACATATTATCCTTACGGCCTGGGATTTTTGACTCGGAAATGTGGATGCAGGATTCAGGATCAAGGATGTAAATACTGTTAGCAGACCGATAGTGGTAATTTCTCAGCTAAGCCATTGCCTGACATCGGAAATACCGTTTATGCATTGTAAGTCACAAGTGAACTTCTGTCATGTGTATGAGTGCATATCATTCGTTGATGAGTCAGGATTTTCAATTTGTGAATTCAGATTCTTGAAAGAGAAAATATTATACTGTTTGGCGTGAGACTGACTCTTCAGTACTAGATTAGTTCTTTTTGATGACCTGTGGCTGCTCAATAGTCAAGATGGTTTCCAGCGGCGTGCCCCGGAATTGGAGCGCGCGACCCGTCATGGTATGGAATTTTGGATACGCCGTGCCCGTGCGCGACGCAAATTTTTGTTGATAGTAGCAGGGCCAGCACAGCTTGAAACATGCTAGATCCGATGAGCGGTGGGCCGGTGGCGAACGCCAGAAAAGCCGTCCCCGCCGCCATTTCCTGGACCTCCGCCGCTTTCTTCAGGTTCCGCCTTCCCGTCCATGCAACGAGTCCATCTCTCTTCTCTCTTCAGGCCCACTTCTCAGCCAGCCATTCGCCTCCAAAGTAGCCTGGACCTATTGTTGGCGAGCGTGTTGGCTGGCAGTGGCGCCCATCTCCCCAAAATCTCTATATATATATGTAAAACACGTATGTTTTCTCGTAAAATAGCCATGCCACGTCACTCAGCAAGTTTCAGCCGTTGGATCTCTCAACTATGAAACACAGACCATTGGATATGCATTGCACGTTTTACATCTAGGCCCTTCATTAAATTACAATTGTTTTCCAGTCCTCCCACCAGTCCTCTCTAGATTCTTTCCTCTACAACCTTCAGGAACCTTCATATTAATTTAGGTCCTTCCACCATTCTACAGTAATCTTATAATTAGATCCTTCACGAATAACAGTTACTTTCTCCGTTCCAAAATTGTTGTCGTCATTAACTTTTTTCATTATATTTGACCATTCGTCTTATTCAAAATATTTGTTCAAATATGAAAAGTTATAAGTTATATTTATTTTGTTTAGTAATAAAATAAATTATGAGAAAATACATGATATTTTTTAAAACTTTTTGAATAAGACAAATGGTCAAATGTAACGAAAAAAGTCAATAACGATAACAATTTTAGAATGGAGGGAGTATTTTTTAGGTTCTTCCACCATTAATCTTCCTCAATTCTTTTCTTTTATGACATAAATTCATTTTTTCTTTTTGAGACCACTTCAATTCCCTCTCTATTAAGATTATAAAGCATATATTGAATATATATATGAGACATATATAAAAGTAAAAATAATTATGTGGTATATAAAAGATGTAGACACGTAAGTATAGAATAAAATTAATTTCTTATTACTTTGGAATAAATAGGAGTAATATGCTTTTGTTTAATGAAAAAATTTCTACCATTTAAGATCTTATCTTGATTTCTATCCATATAGGTTATAAAATAACTTATAACTTATAAAAAGTAAGTCATCCATATGACATATAAAAGATGTAGACAAACAACTATACCATAATATTTAATTTGTATAATTCTTTTTAGTTTTCTTCTTAAGTCCGTCTCTTAAATTCTCTTCGTATAGATAATATTATTAGGTAAAATATTATTTATAATTCATATACTATTTCCTCTATGACTTATAAAATGTGAATAATCATGTGATGTATAAAATGTTGTTGAATATATATATGACTTATTTAAAATAAATAATTCATATAATGTATAAAAGTCATAAGCATGAAAGTATACAATACACTTTAATTAAAAATATTGTCTCGGCACCAATAGAAGTAATTTCTGAGTGGAATAAATTATATCAATTGAAGTATCAATAAAAAAAGAAAACTAAATAAGTTGATATGATAACCATTATGACAAGTCAAGTTATGGGATTCTTTATTTTGAAATCATTAATTTTTTCATCGGTTTTAATTTGAGAGTTCAAATATTTGATATAATTTGAACCCATCCTTTGTACTCTGTCTAAAATTATTCTTTATAATAATTCCATGATAACTATATCCAGCAAAGCCATATCTATATTGCTAGCTTCTATTTGCTCTGAAATCTACTTCAATGATTTTTTTTGGTTAAATTATTGCTATTATAAATGAATAAATAATGATTTTGTCCTACAGGTTACATAAAATAAACAAATAATAAAATGC
The DNA here is from genome assembly GCA_032690845.1 of Eleusine coracana subsp. coracana. Taxonomy (NCBI): domain Eukaryota; kingdom Viridiplantae; phylum Streptophyta; class Magnoliopsida; order Poales; family Poaceae; genus Eleusine; species Eleusine coracana. The sequence goes on along the minus strand of CM064427.1, from coordinate 49,115,878 downwards.
ATACCTATTTTATGATTTAATTGACTAACTTTTACTATACTATTATGATATAATCTTATCATTAACTTTTATTATACTATCATGGTAACCAGCTCATTAATATAACAAAGCACGCGCGGCAACGCCGCGCGATCTTTTAGTTTTCCCTATTGTTGGCGCCGTCCCCTTGTCCGCAACCTTCTAGAACAATCCGGCTGCTTCCTTCCTAAACCCAAGGAACACTCAACACAGCGAGCAAGTGCAGATAACAGCTGAACCCTTATCCCCAGCTCCACCCCCGCCGTCTCCGCACCCTCCCTCCCACCGCTCGCGCTCGAGCTCCGCTTCAGAAGCGAGTCGCCTTAGCAGCCACATGGCGTCGGTGCAGATGTCCGGGCCGCGGGTGGTGACGCCCAACCCTGTTCTGGGCGGGCTTCGCGTTGCGCAGTCGCTGGCCGCGTCCAGGGCGCGGAGGGCCCGCGGGCTCGTGGTGCGGGCCGCCACGGTCGTCTCGCCCAAGGTAACAACCTGCTCAAAGTCTGGTTTCAGGGCGTGGTTGGGTGTAACTTACCAGCCTGATGATTCTGAAGATTTTGTAGTAAAGATTAGGAGTTTAATGCCGAAACAAGGATTAAAATCGTGGTTTGGGAGACTAGTACAGGACACCATTTCTTTCTGGACGGCTAAATTCTGCTAGTTAGTGATGACTGTGAACAGTTTGTACTTGTCAGAAAATCTCTTAGACGGAAAATGCTCAAAGCTGCCACTGAACTTGTCTTAGAACACAAATTAGAGATCTAGTTAGGAAACAAATTTCAGTGACAAATAGCATGAGAGTTGTGTTCAATACGATTGGACTATTATTGTATAATTATCAGCAGTTTTCGAGACGATTCAAGAGTGTGAGTTTCAATTGATGTGACGTCCATTCCTACTGGCTTTTAAGATGCTCCAAACCATGATTTTAGACACTTGTGGTGGCCAGCTGGTTAGTGTAGGACTGTACATACAACTCCCTAACAATGCCCCTGTTATGATTTATTAAACCTCGAACTCTACTTAAGCATGATGTACCTATCTCTGTGGCGAAGGATGTTTATAGTGCTATTATGTATACCTATTATAAGCAGTTGTATGAATTCTAACTTTATGATGCAGTATACTTCGATAAAACCATTGGGAGACAGGGTCCTCGTGAAGGTCAATAGTTCGGAGGCTAAAACTGAGGGAGGAATATTGCTCCCGGTATCAGTTCAGTCAAGACCAACGGGAGGGGAAGTTGTCGCCGTTGGAGAGGGAAGAAGCATAGCAAGTAACAACATCGATATCAGTGTTCCAGTATGTATTTCATTACACAACTAAGTTTCTGTAGTGCAGACAGACATGCCTAGTGTCTATATTTCCATATCTGCGTATATGAGCATTTAAAAATAGCAAAACTAAAATAATACTGACATAAAAGTGTTGTTAGTGGATTGCCATTCATACCTGTAAACCTATATGCCTTGTATGGTGAGAGATTTCATGCTATTCAATTCAAGGATAGAAAATATTATTCTTTTGGTTGTTGAAGATCATTTGCCCCCATGGGGTCATCATAGTAATATGTTTGATGTGTTGTGCTACATTAACTACTTCAGTAATTTGACAGTGATAATTTTAATCTTGTACAGGTTGGTGCACAAGTTGTCTACTCCAAATATGCTGGCACTGAGTTGAAATTCAACGAGGCCGACCATCTCATTTTGAAAGAAGATGACATAATTGGTATTCTTGATAGTGATGATGTGAAAGATCTGAAGCCGCTGAACGACCGTATACTCATTAAGGTATGTTTACAGAAAATAATAATGTTGTGACACCATACCGACTCATCAGTTATTGTACCTATGCTGCACAATTTATTTCAAAGATCTTGTCTCACATGGAAAATAATAACATTGTCCCAAAACGGGGATAGTTTGGCAAATGCATATGCAGGTTGCATAGGCAATATGTGAAAGGCCGCATTTCTAATAAATGTTGTTCAAGAATATTAAGTTAAAAATAACTTTGTGCACTTGTCAACAAACAAAGCATAGAAGTCAAATGTTCCTGTCCTGATCTTACTTGACTTACATGTGGTTCAAGGTCAATCTACTACTGATCCATTCTGAACTAATCTTCTTGTCACTTGACTTACATTTGCAAGTACCAAGTAGTACCTTTTGCATCTAAACTATGCAATATGCATGGATTGTGATAGTTCTTCTGGGATTACCTTTCATTGAGCAGATTAGACAGTGGGTACTTGCATTGCGTTCCAAATTGGAGAATTAGTCAGTAATCAGTAGAGTCCCCTTAGGAAAGATGAAATCTGCATTTTAGTGCGTGCTAAACAGCAGCTGCACTCATCCTATTTTGGTGTGAAGTGTGCGTCTTCAATACCAACCTACTTACTGATTTCCTTTTATATATAAAAAATGCTTTTCTATCAGGTTGCTGAGGCTGAAGAACAAACAGCTGGTGGTTTGCTCTTAACACAGGCAAATAAAGAGAAACCTTCTGTTGGAACAGTGAGTATATTAATTTAGTATATTATTCAGCACTTGTAGTATTTATTCAATTATTTGTTAAGGACTGCTTATATGTCCAAGTTGAAGGTACAGCTGCCTAAATTTAACAAAAGATTGATTACTTACTATGCATGAAAAAGGAATTATCATGCAGCATTGAACTTTTGTTTTTCACTCACATGCATATACGATACACCGTATAATTTTTCCTTTTGTTATTGGAACTTGAGTATCATCAGCATTTGACACTTTTATGGAATTGAGCACTTTTCTTGTGTCTCTGATGTACGCCGTGAAACAGGTGGTCGCTGTTGGTCCTGGACCATTAAGCGAGGATGGAAGCAGGAAAGCCCTGTCGATCACGCCTGGAAATGACGTAATGTACTCCAAATACGCAGGAAGTGAGTTCAAGGGTGAGGATGGCGAGTATATCGTGCTCAAGGCATCTGACGTGCTTGCTGTTCTGCCCCAATCCTGATCATATACTGCCCTTAATGGAATAGAAATTTTGTGTTTATGTCGAGCCTTGTCTTTCATTTGCTCTTGTTCGGAGTTGTTTAAAGTTCTTCCACTGTACTTTGGTGCATATGGTTTGGAAAATAAGATGAGTTAGACTTAAGGCAGGATTGAGCTTTTTGTCCCTCGGTTGGCAGGTGAAGCTTGACCACTTAGTAGGGCTGGCTTCTGAAATCTGAATTTCTAATACTATTATGTTGCTCTTCCGTTTCTGGTGGTCAGCATTTTCCTTTAACACTACAAATTGACGGTCATCTCTTGACTTTCAAAGACAATGGAGTTTGTGGACCCGTAATTGGTTTTTTTTTTATTACTATCGTTTAGTTGGGTTGGTGAAGGTTTGGTATATGACGCTGGAGGGTTGGTGAAAACGGTTGTAGAGAAGATGATCGCATATAATGCTTTTTGTACTTTTTTTTTTGACAAGTATGCTTTTTGTACATTGGCAAGCAATTGCAGTACGCAAAGCTGCGCCGTGGCTCTTCACACGCCGCCTTTCTTGCTTAGTGAGAGGAAGCATATTTTGACGAAATCGTTATTGCAACGTGTGAAATACGAAGTCCAACGGAACAGAAAAACAGATATGCCTTGTAGAGAACATTGAAACGGACCCGAGTCAGTTTTTCTCTTTCAGCTCTGGTGACCCAGCTTCAAAGTCCTAGATGCTAAGACCGTTTCACAAGCGACCTGCATACTCTAGAATCTGAATATGATCGCCATCGACATCGTGAGAGGGACGTGTTCCGGATCCTGGAGAGAACCGAAGCACCGGCCCCGTACTTGTCCTTTGCTAGCGTACTAGCGGAACAAAATTCGGCTCTGCAACCATATAGGCCAAAGGCAATATGCTGATGGACTACCTTGTCATCATGACCCCATCGTGTTTAGAAATTTTTAAACAAGTCCAACGATCAGGAACACAGACAGACACACACACACACAGAAAAAAAAAAGACTCTGAGAAGCTTCTGAGAGGCACAACATTTCTGAAGACGCCTGAGGTCGATGCTGCCCTTGCATGTACGCCGCCGTAGTTGTAAAGCACGACGCTTCTGCGGCTCCATGTGTCCACAGCATCCCCGCCAGCAACGACCAAATCAAAACGCAGTCTTAGGTAAAGTAGCCCAACCTGACGAGCGATTCATTCAACAGCGCCCGCGTGTGGCGCGGCAGAACCTGGATTGATTAATTGAGCCTCCTGCGCGCGACCGCCGCTCCTCTCCCGACCTCTCGCTTTGACGGCGCGAATTGATCACCCGCGGCGGCACCTATATATAACGATCGACCTCTCGCCGTCTCGCGGCGGCAGCCGGTGCGAGTGCGACAGACACGCACACGGGTTTGGGAGCTTGGAGACTTGGATTTTTCGCTCGCGGTGCGGGATGATGGCGAGCCACCACGACGCTCTGTGGGCGAAGCTGCACGAGCTGGAGCTGCAGCTCGCGGCGTACAAGTTCCAGCGCGGGGAGGAGGACGGGGACGGCGAAGGGCGCGTCTCGTGGGCCACGGAGGCAACCTGCCGCGGCAGGCAGTACGACGCCTACATGCGCCGCCGCGACGCCAGGCGCGAGTCCAGGCAGCCGCAGGCTAGAGGCACGCGCGCCACGGGAGGCAGCAGCAAGCCGATGAGCCCGCGCGCGCTCAGGTGCACCACCGCTCGAGACACCCAAGAGGTTAGGCACGAGCGCTCTTTGTGCTTTTTTTCGAATACATATGATCGTGTTCCCGGTGTCCTCATCACGCTGTGACTTGCAATTGCTCAGATCAAGAAGGTTCTGAACGTCTCCATCCCGAGCACACCGAGAAGGGATACCGGGGCGCTGCCGAGGAGCAGGACCGTGAACGCCGGCAGCCCGGCGCGGTCGCAGCACCACCAGCGGCGGAGAAGCCTCGGCGCGCCCGCCGACTTCGCCGTCGCCGGCGACGGCGCCGCCACGCCGCGCCCGTTCCTGAAACGCGGCACGGGCACGGGCGGCGCGGCGGCGCCGGCGAGGCTGCGGACCCCGCGGGTGCACGACCTTCCGTCCATCGACGTGCTCGCCACCCCGAGGCAGCAGAAGCGCGGCCACGTGCGGTCTGTGTCGGAGCTGCCGTCGTCGTTCGACACGGCGTCGCCGGCGCGGGCGAGGAAGCGGTGGGGCAGCCCGGAACGGCCCGCCGCGATAATGGTCTCTGCCGCTGACTCGCATAGGGACTTCTCCAAGGGGCTGAAGAAGCTGCTGAGCTTCGTGAGGAAGGGTGGAAAGAACGGCGGTGACGCTGACCCGGCGGTGCCGAGCACCAGCGGCAGGAGCGGGAAGCCCGTGATGAGCAAGGGGTGGTCCGGGAGGGTGGCAGCTTGCTCGGTCCTCGACGTGCCGTTCGACCGCGCGAGCCTGGAGGGGCACCGGTTCCCCATGACACGGACAGTTGGCATCTCCGGATGAGCTGAGAGGAGTGAGGACCTGTGCGACACGGGTGCCGGACCGTGACACACGGCATAGAAAGGCCTTGCTTGATTGCACCCCCGTTGTTCAGGTGGTTCAGAGTTTGAAACCAGGGTGTCTTCTCTCCTGGTAATCACCGCGCGTGATGTTCGGTGCACAGGGGAACCTGGTTATCTGTGTGCGAATCAAATCGTTTACTGTGAAAAATCCCCGTGTTACCGAACGAATGAGTAGCCAACATGTTTCAGTGATCGCTCTGTGTTCTGTAGAGAGGAACGTTTCAGTTGCGTGGCACAAATTGCACGGCAGAATGTAGCAAAGCACGATCAGTTCTTTCTAGGGATGAAATGTCCGACCGTCCAATGATCTGAACACTGAGAAAATAAATGTGACTAAATATGGGATACGTTAATAGTCATCCGATATTATTCGTGTCTGAATCTGAGTCTGAGAAAAACTAGTAAGATATGATATGAGATGAGCAGTATCCGTCCGGAATCCGAGATTTATATAATTTAATTAAATTTAAATGATTATAACATTGAAAATATGAAAGAAATTCATAAGTTGGTTGTAAATAATGAAAGAAAACACCCTTATTTTTATATTAGTTATTATTTTATTAATTTATCACTCTAACTATATTGTTATCATATAATTTTTTATACATCAAACCTTACAATGGTATCCGTGTCCGATTCCGACTCCAAAACAAGAATATAAAACAGAGTATGTAATTAAGAAATAATTATCCGGCACTATCCGTTCCAACTCCGGATCCGATAAAAAAGATACAGAATAGAATATGAGATGAGCTATATCTGTCCGTATCCGATCCATTTTCACCCTATTTCTTTCTTTACCTTTGGCAATGTGGAGATACACGCCCAGCAGAAATGATGGACCTGTATTGTGCATTCTTACTCGCAAAAGCTGGCACACGAGAACACACCGCTCCCCGGGCGTACGTTTTTGCTGGCGATCTCCGCCGCGGCCGTTGCCCGCTGAAGCATTTAAAATTTGGCGGTGCCCTATTCTGTCGACCGCGTATGGATGGTGCCATATCTAGACGGACTCGGCGTGAACATCACCACCAAGCGATCCAGCAGCATACAGAGCCAGAGACGGAACCAGAGAAGAAAAACGGCCAAATGTCTTCCAAGCTGAATGCAAGACCTAAGATAAAGAGTTAAACTTCATTTCGCCATTGGCTTGACATGCCGCACAATTATTAGCGGTTTAACACCCAACGGGCAGTGTACTGCTTACATGAACAGCATTTCTGTTTAGGAATTGCAGCTTATTACAGATTAGATAGTACAGGTGCTACTGCCCTATGTACCTGAGAATCGACCATTCGACTTCCTACAGGCGAGGATACATGCATCCTGCAGGGTAGAATGGAACAGGAAGAATCTAACACCTGATACAACAACCGCAACTGCTACTACCACCACAGCAGACTTGGCCAGTACAACAACCCATGATCGCCTGTACCCGCCGCCATGTATAATAAACGGACGGCAGTGTTGGCTTCCCTGCGCTCTAGCCTTTTCTCATCTCTGAAAGGAAGCTTTGGGCCACGGACAAGCAAGACTCTCTTTGTTTCTTGTATTCACCGTACCGTAGGAAGAAGTATCCGAGATAGTCGAAGTCAATCGGGGATACCTTTGCCTGCATTCAAAAGGCAACGATAAGCAAGGCGAATCAAATCCTAAGTGCTCCACTGAAAAAAGGAATATGAACACACTATCCGTGTATCTTTGTTTTTCTTTTCAGGGAAGGATTCTATATTGGTCAAATGGGACCCCGATCCTAAGTGCTTTGCTAAAACAGAAACATTGAATGCCGTATCGGTGTATCAGTAGCAAGTATATTTACCTGAATTAGGGCCCACAATGCCCAGTAGATGTGTGATGCTAATCTGAAAGTATTTGTTTCCACATAAAGGGCTTCCAGATCTCCTACTGACACCTTTGAGTTTACAGGGAAAAAAGAGAAAAAATCATGAGCACAATGAGCGAATAATGGCAGAATAACACCAGAATAAAACGCTATACCCTCAAGGAAAAATCTTCTAATCTCTTTCAAAGTTCCAACCATCCTACGACCTACATGCACCAGTTCAGATGAATGCTAAGCAATGCATGTCAAGCTTATAACAGTTAGGCCTATAAGGTACCACTAATGATGATTCAGAACAGCCAAATCTGATACTGCATTCTCCATGGGATAAATAGCTCTCAGCTGGTTTTGCATCAATATAGTTCACATACCTCACTTGGCTTATCAGCATGCAAATAGTTCCTGAAGAAGTGATACTGGGCATCTTTATCTGGGTACCTAAAGCAATCAAATGGATATGTTCATTAAACATGACAAAAGATGAATTCCTTTTGAGCATTTCAACGATATAGGCAGAACTTACAAGTCATATTCACAGTCAAATCCTGCATACTCATTAAAATGATTTGCGATATCATAACCACGGTAGCTGTATGACCCATACTCAAAATCAATTAAATAGAGTTTATCTGTCAAAAGCAGGTGACAATATAGGTGCAGAAACTCTGTTAGCTTGGGGCCTTGGAAAATGAGTAACAAAGAGTGGGAAAATATTAACTATAAGCAATATGAATTTACCTTCCAGATCATTCAGCATCAGGTTTCCTGAAAGCAAGTCATTGTGAGCATAAACCACAGGCGCATGCATAAGGTCTGCTAGATCCTACAAGAGGAGCGCAAGTCATATTAATATGCAAGAACAGCAATGACACAGTCATTTATATTAACGTTATGTTAATATATTAAGTATATATTGTGACATCCCCTGGGCGCTGATGAATTACCGTTATATTAATATATGCAGTGTATATTGTGACATTAACCACAAGGAACCGCTACCTATGACATCAACAAGGATAACACTTAACAAGGGATTGAATGCCTTTTGCTTTATCACAAGATGTTACCAACATACCAGAGGAGAATCAACTACTAAGAATGTGAAATAAACCTTTGCAGCCACGGAAAAGTAGAAAAAACAATTTGAAGAACATACATGCTAAGTGGGTACAAATAACTATCATGGTAGTAACAAAAAGAAAGTAAAAATAATATGAGTTGCATTGTGAACTAAGATACCTTAAGTTCTTTAATTTCATCTTGTATTTCACTAAATGAGATTGTTTCATATCTCTTCTGCTTCCCATTATCCTCAAACTTCAACAACGAAGCTGCAAGAAGCATTTTAAAGCACACATGAAAATCCCACAAATGATCGGAAGTGTTACTTTTACATCTGGCAGCAATAGTTTTTTGACAATCAGGATGCATGCGACAAAAGTAACTAGTGACCAGAAATGTTACTTTTACACCTCGCAGCCAAAAATAATTTTCTGATGCAAGCAACGTAAAAAGCAACCAGCTGAGTCCCATTCCCATAACTTGACCAAAGAAACATAGAGCACTTACCTTTTTTCAAAAACTTGAATATATCATTCCATAATTCAGGTTCTTTTGATCCTGGTATGTCTATTTGATGGAATTTGTGAAGCTCTTTGGCAATCTTGGCCGCTATTTTAGGTTCTTTCATGTCTGGAAAACCGAAAACAGAATAATGAAAATTAATGTATATATTTTCATAAGGATACGTTAGAACCTCCTAAAACATCCAAGGCTTCAGGTTAATATACCAAATTGAATAATATTACTTACAGTAAAAAAACACATGGATTCATTTGAACTAGCATTCAAAATCATGATAATAAACATAATGAAGGGAAAATTGACAATAGATACATAAAATTCACTAAGTAAACAAAGATACCATACAACTGTATCATGCCAAATGAAAGTATGCCAACCTGAAGGTGTCAGCGTTCGAGCGTTGATGAATGACTGAACTACTCCATTCTCAAATATTCCAAGTAACCGGGCCCCGAACCCTGCAGCGGAGAGATATGGTATGGCCTAACCATGATGGTAATAGATATGTGAATTAGGAAACATTCTAGACCTGGAAGCGAAATGTAGTTTTGTGGGTATAATGTATGATGTATACAGCCAATGATTTCTGAGTAACGTTCTTGATTAGAATTTTTGATATAGTGATTTCAACACTTAAACTATCTGCTTGGTATGTTAAATCAGCAGAATAGTGATGAGGTGAAAACTAAAATAGAACTATAGTCAAGAACATTCACATGGAGATATGAACTATATCCCTATATCCGAATGGGTATTCATATACTCTTAAACTAAAAATGAACAACAAAAGAAAAAGGATCAATGCTACAATTATGGAAGGCATTCCCTAAAAAAATGGAAGGCAGGATGCTGGCAAATGCAATATGATAATAGCATATAAAATCTTATTCGATTCAGATGCTCACCAGCAATTCCCTCTTCCGATCAATCACCAAATCTGTATTTGGGCCATACAACCGAACAGTCACAGAAGACTCGTTGCTGTCACCTTCTTTGACAGACACCTTTAGCACTGCAAGTAAAAACTGATAAACATCATTGATGATAAATTAAAAGCCTCGTTGACTGTAACCATTCCAGGTCACCTGAATCATCCGTACAGGTCAACTACGTGCAGCTGGAGCGAACAGATACTATTAACAATTACCATAAGGTTGTGACAAGTAGTTAAGTTTTTCAGGTGCAACTAGCACAACCGGAAACATGCTGGAGCAAGGCCAGATGCAAAGGTGAAATAAAACCAAAGGTATGAAGCAGTAGTGATAAGGAGTACTATCTGATATTGCCATAAAGGTTGTGAAAAGTTGTCAAGTTTTTCTCCAACTTCTGAAACTAGAATTAACAAGTAGCAGGAAACAGCGAAAAAGTGGATAAAAGTATCCTAGTGGCAACAATGTGTAACAATTCAGGCAAGTGATTTGACTGCCTCAGTTTATCTCTACTACAGCATCAGGCGGTGTCTAAAGGGTGAGCAATCAGGCGACGGCGTTACGATCCAGGAACCTGTCGTGTCCCAGGGAGCAGGAACTCACATAGATTCGTGATGCCACCAGACACCGTTTCGATCGAGAAGCACGAGCTGTCCAGCGACGACCACCCTTCAATCAATTCCTTGCACAGGTCTCTGCAAAAAAATCATCACCAATTCCTAGATCAGACAAACCCAAAAGCCTCGACCCTCCTCTGCCTCTCACTCTCTCCTAGGCATTTCCGCGAACATCACAAGCTCGCGATCGCGCCACGAGTTCCCTCGTGCTCCCAATTGCTCCAACACGACACGAGCCTGGCATCAAGCACGAAACCAACCACACCCCAAACCGCCCCCAAACTCGCGCGCAAGCAGAACCAAACCAGAGGAGAGGCGACAGAGCAGAGGGCACTTGCATGACGTGAGGCGTCATTTCGGGCAGAGGCAGCGAGATGTCGAGGGATGCCGCCGACGTGGGCACCTCTGCCGGCGCCCCGGCCGCCACCAACGCCGCGGTGGTCGGCTTCTCCTCCGCGCCGCTTCCACGGGCGGAGTCCATGGCCCCACCGTTCCAGGCCCGCCCTTCCGACCCCATGCCGCTCGTGCGCTCTTCGCCCTCCTCCCTCTCCAACGCTCGTGGTGCGATCTGCTCTGCTTCGTCTGCGCGCGGGAGCAATGTCGTTGAGGCGAGTCGTGACGCCACGGACCGGGACCCCGGTTCGATTCGATCGATTCCTTCGGAGGCGAGGGAAGCGTGGTGGTGGGGCCGCGGCGGAGAGAGAGAGAGACGGTGATCGAGAGTGGCGTCCAAACAGCGATGTGCTACATGAGACCACTCGCCTCGCTCCGCGTGGCGTGACACACGGCCGCGATGGCCCACGTGACCGTGCTCCCCACCCAGTCGCCTACGCGTGGCGTGCGGGGCTCTTCCACTGCCACACGGGGCCTGTTCCCACGCCGGGTCCCCGCTGGCGATTCTGAGAGTGACGTGGAGCGATTCTGTGTGACGTGGCGCGGGGCCGGGGTCTGGCTGTTGCTGTCTCGCACGCTGTCTGGACTTTGTATCATGACGTGAATCACGTGATGTGCGGCTCTCGCGCGCTACGAGATCTTTTGGAGCACGCACGGTTGCCGCTGCCGCCATCGCTAGTACTAGTCGGGCCACAGGTCTTCTGCTCGACTCTAATACAGTAATGCAAGTTGTAATATTACGGAGATGTTGGTCACGTGAACCATTAGTTTAGTTGATTTTTTTTGTCCGTTGTTTTATATACATCTATCGTACTAGCATCTTAGACTTCTACAGTGTCCCGAGTTCCCGACCGTGATGTTGCTTGTAATCTACAGTATCTGATGATATGCGTGATGCGTCTGCTTCGTGGTGCCATGCGCCGGTGCGAATCGAACTTGCAACGGTTCCGCGCCAGAAACTTCTGCTGGGCCAAAATCGAAACAAAGCAACATCTGTGGGTCTCCTATGCACTGGGCCAGGCCCAAGCAGTGTTTTCTTGTTCCCAAAATTCACTGCTGCTTCCTCTGTCCCGCTTTCACATCATGTTTCATTCGCCCGGATGTTTGCAGGCTACTACTTTTGTGATCCCACGAACTGCACCGCCGAAAGTCACCGCACCAAGTTACCTCGGAAATTTCGTTCAACTTCCAATCAAGTTGGCGTAGATAGAAAGACAACCAGTTTCATGTTTCGTCACACATACACGTTCTGACCAGATTTACATGCTGCATGCGGTCCAACTACTATAGGCAGCACTGCGTACCGGTAGTTTGGTACACACAGTAATCGACCGGCAGTTACACGTTGTTGTTGCCACCCTACAAATGGAAGCACACGGTTCGTGCATATATCCATATGTCAGTTCTGAAAGTAGTGCTACCGCCTACCGTGACGGATCGCCGGAGCAGATGATATATCTTGCCAGAATTGGATAGGAGAACCTGCCATTCATCAGTGCCGTCCACGGTGCACGTGCTGCAAGGTTAATTATTATCGCCTTATCGGCACCGCTGGTCGGTGAGAGTCTGTCCGAGATATGGTTTGATTCGTCTTCAGGAAAGACTTCGGGTAACAGTCACTTATGCCTGCCAACCTATATACCAAACCGAGGTTATCGTGTGGATTTGTCAGAACTCAGATCGCCTACCCCCGGGCAGGCGGCCCCGTTTTGGTAAACGTGGGACAACTCTCAGGAAAGACGGGAACCGGACGACATTGCCGAACGAACAGTGTGTTGCGCTAGCGGGCATTCATCACCTCCATCGCGTGGCTGCCTGCACTCTGTGTCTGCCTGCCCTAGCCGGCGTTCTACTGTAATACTGTTGCAAAGGGACTGACCACGAGGACGAGCGAGCTCAAGCAAGGACGAGGCCCTGCCGCGCCGCGCGCGCAACGACCGGCCGTGTTTCACCTTGGGCCCATGCCACCCGAGCGCCCTGCCTGCAAATCGGATCAAATCAAATCCACGGGGCTTGGCGTACGTGAAATCGTGGAGACCGACGCCGAGCTGACCCCGGCCACAACAACCGAGATCTCTGCCACGCCGTGATGACAGTGGGTCGCATCGTATCGTGTGCCCCACGCTCGCGGTCGCGGGCTTTCATGTCCCATTCTGCATGCAATTCGATCGCCTGCCGCCGCAAACCGCATCCGGCCGACTGGCCCTCAACTTGCTGAATATTACCGCTTCATCCGAGTCTTTTTTTCTGTTTAGTACTATCATGAAACACCCTCCTGTAACGGGTACCAAAACTTCGTTGAAAATAATTAAATTAAATTGCGGTTTGTCAATTTGAATAGCACAGTTTTAATTAACCCGAGTTCCAAATACCAGGATTTATCTCGGTCCTATCTGAGAAAGAAGAGGATATTCCTATTGTAGTATCTCGTGGAAATAGGATATGCTTAGACTGGCTGCACCGGCATCTGACACCGCTTCCTTCAGGACGGGATAGCGGAAAAAATTGCTACAGCGGCGTCCGCTATCCCGTCCGCAATAGTAGCGGAGGCCTCCTGCTCCGCCAAATCTGACGCAATAGAGGAGGCGTGCTATGCGTGGCACGGGCCCACCCAACCGTCTGCGCCTCCCGTCCGCTGCCTCTCTTTCTCAAACCGCCCGCTACCTCTCCTCGCACCACGCGTGGATGGAGCTCCGCCTCGACGGCCGGCGCGGATGGATGGCCGGAGCTTCGCCTCGACGGAGCCGCCGCCTCTAAGCTCGAGACCCATGTCCAAGCTCGCGCCTCCACCGGATCTGGAGAGGGAGGTGTCCGCACGTGAGAAGGAGAACGACCGGCGACGTCACGCACGGGTGAGCTCGAGACGTGCGCGGGGGAGCTCGAGGAGGAGGAGGAGGCGGTCGGAGAGGGAGGAGGGGCGCGGTGCGGCCACCTCGGGGCGTCGCACCTTGGCCGTTGGATCCGTGCCCCGGCGGTCAGATCCGTGCCCTGGTCTCGCTTGCAGGGCGGGAGGAGGGAGGGAGGGAGCCCGCGGCAGGAGCATGCGGGGGAGGAGGAGGAGAGACCCGACGGCGACGGTGCAGGGGAGAAGGAGAGGAGGGGGGGGGGGCGACGGGCGATGGCGCGCGTTGCGGGGGAGGGGCCTGGCGAGTGGCGGCGTGTGCTGCAGGGGAGCTCGGGGAGCCTCGCGTCATGGAAGAAGAGAAAAGGCAGAGACGGGGGAGGAAAGAAAGAGGAAGAGAAAAAAAGAGTGAGAATAAGACTGACGTGTGGGTCCCATATAAGAGATAGTTAGGATAGATGATGAGTATGGAGTATGTCGAGTGTGGGAAAAAATAGATATAGAAGAAAAAATCTTGATAATTAAAAGAAAATATTCTTTTAAAAAATATATTTAAAGTACCAGATGTAGTCAATCGTAACGCTCAAACCCACAGCCACAGAAACCACGAAACAGATTTCGGGCCCACGAGATCCAATCGATGTCACCCGCCCGCGTGTCCCCACGCCCGCCACGAGCCGAGAACGGAGATCTCACGCTTGGCGGCCTGAATTCTTTCTCCCTTCCCCGTTGGAGAAACGGTATCTCACCCAGCATCTGTCAAGTTCGATTCCCGGCATCTCCCACTAAGATCCCCACTGATGCCGTGCCCCCTAGCGTATTTGCCTTCACTATTACAGTTGGCGGCTAATCACCGTCTTTTACATGCACACACCTCGACTTTGTTTTATTTGTACTACTGAAAATCAAGTCTTTAATTTTGCACGGCACAAACCAGATGATGGCAAAGGGGTTTCAGTTCCTCAACTCCACTGAAGATGCAATTATAAAGACTTATATAAATTTAATAATTGCGGGCGCACGTATTGCTACCAACTTGAGATGATTGCAGTATTGCTATTCTGTCACATACGGACAATTTATATCTGGTCTCGAGCTAACAAAATGTCCCAACAGCCTCAAGTACTTAACCAGAAAACCAAAACAAACCATGTACCGAACCAGAAGCGAAATGGCAAAATGCAGGTGCGAGCAGGTAAAACCTGCAATAATTCCAGGCAGTTCAGCGATGCCCGTTGCCTTCGTGTCCACTCCGCCACACCTATATATGCGCTTCCCACCCAAACCCATCCATTCCTCTTCATCATCGCATCATCCATCACCCACCTCCTCCCTCCAACAACCGCCGAGACAGGAAAATGGAGCTCCTCGACATGGTGCCCGCGCACGCCATCGCGCTCCGCGTCTACTCCCTCCCCGCCGCGGCCGCCGCCATGGGCTCGCTCTGCGCCTGGCTCGTCGCCGCGCTCGCCGCCGCCGTCGGTCTCTGGCGCATACGCACGGTCGGCGCGTTCAAGCCCGTCGCCGGCGTCCGCAGCGGCAGCGCCATCGCGGAAGATAAGCTCGTGCCTCTTTCGCCGCGGCCTGCCATTGACGAGCCGCAGCCGGCGGCTCGGGTCGAGCCCGCTGATGAGCCGGCGTCCCCGAGCTCCGAGCCGAGCACGCCGTCCAAGGTCCGCTTCACGGCCTACTACGGAGGCTCGGAATTCGAGGATGGAGTGGTGGACGGCGCCAGGAATTCCATGGACGCGGATGTCGACGACGGCGAAGCGGAGATGGTTCTGAGAAGGACGGCGTCGGCGCCGGCGGGGAGGAGGTCAACGACGGCCTTGGCGGCGGCGCCGTGGGAGGAGAAGAGGGAGATGACAATGAGGTGGAGGGGCGATCTGGGCTGGTACCGTCACCTGGACCTGTCTGTGCTCGACGGCAGCGTCGTCAGACTGTGGGACGGCGAGCTGACGGCGTCGCCGCGGGGGCGGACGAGGAGGGCAGGATTGGAATATCAGTTGTCATTGTAGAAGGCAGCGAGGTTATCCGTGTAATATTATGTTATAGGAGTATTAGGAGGATATGACAGTTTCACCCTTGGGAATTATCAACAGCTATGGCCGAGGGTGAAGGACCTTTGTACTAGTGAACTCGTCTGAGGGCACAAATGGAAACTGGCAACCTATTCCGGCCATCCATGGAAGTTGTGAAATTCAGCCAGGCCTGTAGAGGTAAAAAGAATTAATTGAGTACGAAAGCATATAGATAATATATGGTTAATGTTAGGTAAGAGTAAGATGAAGTCATGGTCTATTTGGAGGTTTTCACCTCCTAAAGCGCCTCCGGTTTATAGGCAAAAATGAACTAAAAATCAGTAAAACTGACTTGAGGCGTTTCTTGTTAGGAGAAGCCAAAGTCCTCCTAAACAGGTCCTTAATATTTCATTTTTTTTAGAAAACGAAATTTTCGTTTTCCCTATTTTGGCCCGTTATCTCATTGACATACATCAACAATCTCACATAACATTGGCTTATTACAACATCACGGCTCATTCGAAATTCCATAAGCTAGTGAGATGCAAGTGATCGATTGGATCACTCACATGTAAGCACACATGATTCCTTCTTCCCTCCCTACATGCCATGTCCCTGTAACGGTACCAACACCAGAACTGTAGTTTGATCTCGCCCTGTTCTCTACCATATAATGCGAATCACCATGTAATTCTAGTATACTGGCTTTGTTATATGCGCAGATGGATGCTACTCAAAGTACTTGATTTATTTTAGATAACAAAATGTTGTGTGTCATAATGAATTATATGTACAACAAAAAACTTCTTCATGAAAGTTTTTGTGCATTTTTTAAAATTATTAGTTGCACCCGACTTATCCCATGACAAACTCAGAAAGTCGATTATTTACTTGAAAGGCTCAAACTAATAATGTTGTAGAATGGTTGGTGCTGTTGTATAATCCTGTCCAATGAGGATTAGAAGAAGGTAGTTAGTCAGACACCACAAATACTTGGAAGAAATCCTGTACATAACATGCTCAGATCAGATGAGAAAAATATAGCGTCCTGTCCACATCGCTGGATGTACACGTTATAGATATTGTTTTTTGTGTAAAGATGGATATTGGTTAAGGGACACAATACGACATCATTGCATATAATAGTACACAATTAAGGTGATAGGTCCAAGCCGGATTATTAGTTAAGAGATGTGCCATTTAATAAAGTTGTTAAACAACTGAGACGTTTATCCTAACTGAATATTCTTCGAATTTAGTGAACCACCTTGGAAGCTCATAGTGGCAGGCAATATAATGCATCTTGCTTTTCTATGTTCATCTAGTATACCAAAAACAAATATAAAGATGGGCATATGACAATACAAAATCAGGTATAGGTAGTCCTGAATTTATTGGGAGCTTTAGAGAGCAAAATGCTGCTAGGCGGCCTTTTGGATCAACATCATTGCTCACAAAGCTTCCAAGACGTAGCTACTCATCAGCTAGTGAAAAGTGATCAAGTATGTTTGCGGGTCCATTAGATGCTTTCGATCATATAAAAGATTTACCAAAAAGATATTTTCAGCTGTGATAAATGAATAAGCTTCGATTGTAAATTGATGCTAAATTTTGCCACTTTGATTGATAGCCAGGAAAAGCAATCGTTTTAATCAGTTCATGTCGCAAAGCCAGAGCCAAACTATTGCTAAACACAAGCTACAAGAGAGGTCATGGATTTGGTGGTGGTGGTCTGGTGGAGAAAACAACAATGACACAAGTCATGAGTGTCTTTCCAATGGACATGAAAAATCTGCAATATATTATGCTAGAAACAGCCATCGCCACGATTCTAGTATGGAACTATGATTAAGTGATTGCGACGGGCTTTGTAGCCTTGTGCTATCACATAAATGGAAGATTTATCTACTAATGCTGACTTGAGGTATGTACTGCTGTGTGCTGTGAGTGGCTGAGGAATATGCTCGGTACATGCACTTGGTAGGTGAATTTAGGACACCATCGTTCAGACCCAGGTTTATTCCAATGGTGCTGCCTACAGGCATCTTCTCTTCTCACGGCTCACATCGGCGACTGAAGAACAAACTCAGTGATTCATAGCATCACGATCAGTCCATCCCCTTCACTTTCTTTGTCATGCATGCTGTGATGCACTCTAGACGAAAGGTTTGGCTTAGAAAACTTCGTTTTTGGAACATCGTGCGATAAGGAACTAATTAGGATAGCGTGAATAGGAATTTGGAATCGTTGAACGTCAGGCGAACCTAAATAGTCTCTCACTGTGACTTTATATTATCAGAAAAGGGATGATTTCTCGGTGTGGCTCGGGAGTCCAGACAAGACAACATGAGCTATGGCCATCTCGAGCAGGGCAAGCAGCCCCACTGATGTCGGTATCCAAGCATTGCCCATTCCTTAACAATAAATACAGAGACGCGCACCTCGATGGCGGAGTCGCTTTCGTCTCGCGTACAAGTACAAATCGATGGACAAGTTGAGTTGAGGGTCATGAGCCAAGAGCGACCCCTCGGCATGGCGTCCCGCGGGCATGACGTTGACGTGTTGCCGTAGTAGCAGCTGGGTGCTGCTGGAGCCTTCTGGCCTGACGGATCGCAATATCAACGTTGCAATAGCAAATCTGTACGCTACTAATAACGCTCCGCGTATTTGCTCCGTCCATACACTGACCTGTCCTGATCAGTGATCAGACAGCGATTTCGATTTCAGGCGGGTGTGCTATGGCGCTGAGAGAACAGAGGAGAGACGACGCCGCTGCAGGGAGGGCCCATTAGATTCGAAGGGCGGTCTGATTCATGGGCTTAGGCTCGGCTCGCACGGCAGGCTCATGTGGACACCAGCAAACGTGATGGACAGCCCAAACCAGAACAAAATACGCGAGCTCGATGGCCCATCAGTCACCAAGGCAAAGGAAATTCCATTCACATGGCAGAGCCTAATGCTCCATTAGAATTAGTCTAAAAAAAATGCTCCATTAGAATTGTCTTTGCCTGCAGGTTACAGGATGTGCGCACTCAATCTTTTTTTTTTTTTTAATGGAAGTGCGCACTCAATCTTACTACACCAAGTAGCAGCACCAACGCCGACACAATAAGATAGAAAATTGAGTCCAGGCATTCAGAATGGCAGCATGTGGCTTCTCGTATATTCATTCATATAACTATCTATATGGCTAACTATACTGTGTACAAGTATACTGGTGTCTTTGACGATCAGTGTCTTCAAATTAACAGCCTCTATCCTGCCTTATATCTCTTTCCTTTTGTCAATATATAAATGGTGCTAAGTACTACTAACTACCCTGAGCTTCTTTATGCTATGTACAGTTCCAGATCAGGAAGAGGTCAGCTTGGTCTGTCTTGCTTCTGTGCAAAATTTTTCTTTATGTCGGCTTTACCGGGTACCTAACGCTACGGAGATCAGATCAGGAATACCAAAGTTCAGAAGTACTCCTTGTGGAAATGGAAGCGAGTGCCTGTCTTGTGGCTCATCTCGTGCGACAGAGTCTTCAGTTCTTTGGCTAGAGTCGGCGCACCACAGTAGAACACACCTGCATCAGGATCGTTTTCTTTGTAAATTTCGAGCAGAGGATTTATAGTTGGTGTGAAGCAGTAGATTGTTTGAGCCGGTTATTACCAACTGTCGAATTCGGATGCTTGGAGGCGATCCTGGTGAAGACTTCCTTCCAGTTGGGTCTGGCAAAATGTGTCCTCACCTGCCACGAGCAAATAAAATGTTCAACTCAAAAGCTGGACTTGGAGAAATAATTCCTTCTTATAGCAACATTTTCTTTTGTAAAACTGTTCTCTCTAACCAAACTTCAAAACGGAGTTTCGAAAGGAATAATTTACCCTTGTTCCTGAGACGATGTCCACGCCATGCTTGGCATGATTCAGGGCCTGCACCATCGACAGTAGAGTTGTCCGTGCATCGCGTTCCTCGTAAACACTTGTGAGGTAATTATGCAACTCTATGATGCCCTGGTTTTGAAGAATTCATTGTCAGTACAGAAAACATCATAGATGGATAGCATTATGGCACGGTGGAATCCTACCTTCTTGTCCATGTCAGCAACCTCGTTCATCACCCCTTTGAACCATTCGAATGATCCTGCTTCTCGAGTGACCCAGTAAAAATGTGCACGGCTTGTTCTGTATGCCCTCTTTCGATTGCTGCTTGCTGTTGATACGCTGAAGCTGTTGGCACTGTCCTCACTAGTCTCCATTGCCAGGTCCTAAAAATTGCACAAAAAATGGATGTTAGCAAAGATGCAAGCATCTTAACAAAAGGTCAAAATGGAAACAACATAGGATGAATCAGTACCATCAGCTCATCGGCTATCTTAATGTTATTAAGCAGATCCCTTAGAATGCTAATGAATGGCGTTGCCCCAATTCCGAGGCCAACAAGAAGTAGAACATCGTAGTTTCTAAAGTCCTGTGCAGGGGCACCATATGGACCGTCTACAAGCAGTTTTGGCAAGCTGCGACATAGAAAACAAATGTTCAGTTTCATTTCTAGCAGGTGTGTAAAGAAGCAGATATTGAAAGGGAGATCAATAGACCTTCTTGGTTCTGCCGCACCTAGCTCGCTAAATGAAGCTCTTCTGTTCAGATGCGGCGAGAAGTAGTTATCCATAAATATGCGCTTAAGCTCTTGTGTCCAGTCACCATTTGTGCGGATGTGAACACTGAGGTAATCATCTCCAGGAGCTGATGTGATGGAGAAAGGATGCCTGCAAATAGAGTAGAGGCAAGTGAGCTACTACACCAGAAACGAGTATGCTTAGGAGATGAATTAGAGATCATACAAACCATTCAAATGGAGATATCATTGGACACTGAAGAAATATGTACTGTCCACTTCTATATCGAAATCCATACGGTTTTGACATTGTTATGGTCAATACACTCCCAGGTAAAAGGCACACCTGAATCATTCAAATTTAAATAAGAAAGTATACATGGGTTTCTGATAATGTTGGCAGGCAAATATACGCACCGGTCTGCGATAATGTTGGAACACAAATTCTGGTGTTTGTCAAAAACAATATTCTAGTAAGGTTTTGAATAAATTCTACTTCTGCAACATTTTCAGTTGTTTTGAGGTACATAATGATTTTTTTTTTCTTAAACAGAGTAATCCCAAATTTGTACTCCATCCACATTTCTGAAAGGATCTAACTATACAAAACATACTTGAAACAAATGTATTGAGTGATTTAGATTAAGGAAAGTTGAACTGGAAACTGTGTCCTTACATATATTGGTACCAGTGTTCACTCACTGGTATGGAAAGAGCGACAGAGACACGTAATTATGTTGTGGTGGGCAGAAGAGCACTCAGGTCAGAATAACAAATTAACAATCAACCAAAACTTATGGACCCTCGAAACATGAAAGTTGTTGGAGAGCGACAAGCAATTTCTTATGGACAAAATCTAGCAGAACCTATATTCTATTGTGGATGCCCTAGTGGTGGCAGCATGACTTGTAACCCACAGGGTCCTGTCCACATACACAACCCTTTATGTCACTAAATCGTGCATCAAAGTTGAAATGATGGACTCAAGGAATCGGAACTTGTAATGGATTACTAATTATTTTCCAAATGGAAATGGCTAGATCAAAATTGTGCAAGTCATTGATGGCACTGTTCTAGATCTAGCTTTATCATACCAACAAATCGAAGATCTACCAAATTAATACTATTGACATATAAAAAAGCTTGGCATTTCAGAACTGCAGACATTTTTCTACCAGTGAAAGTATTTGTTTACCTTTAGAATTTTTACAGTATAAGCATTTGACCTCAACGCTCGCAGCATCCTTTCACCACAATAGAGTACCAATGGCACAGAAATGTACATCCATGTCTGCAATCACCAGGATATCACAAATTAGTTGCGGAACAAGGCCAGCAATGATTACAGGAAGTGCAAAAGTCATGGAAGGCAATAGCGCCGCTCCTTTCACATGAGAATGTTTTTGAGAAGGAATTTGCACATGGTATTGTTCCAGTGGAGATGAATGAAACAATCTAAATACAATTATAAATAATGGAACCACTCAGGCTGGCAGCTGTCAGATTCCTTGGTGCTTCTAGAGCGCCGCAACACGATGAGAAAAAATAGCTAAACAAACACGTAGGCTTGTTTGGTAGTTACTAGTACTACATGATAGTAGCTCTAACGTCCAGGCATTGTCCTGGAGATTGTAGTACTTTCTGACATATGAACCTTCTGTATCGTGCGAAAGGGCACTTATTTAAGTATAATCAATTATAAACTTTTAGGAACCGCGTAACAAAAGATAAGAAATTCAATGGAACAGGGACTACATTCCTTCAGAATAACTGCATTTCTTGAATCGAGCACTCCATCTGACATCATGGGTCGAGGAAACCAATGCGCCCACCTCACAAACCAACAGAATCTAACGCCCACATCTGATTCTGCCTACGGGAAAGCAATCGAGATTTGCCAAAAACGCATCCATCGTAGGACCTCATTTCCTTTTGTATGCAAGGTGGTCCTACCTCTCATTCTCACAATTCGCTCACGAGCCTCCCACTACACTATGCCAACCGGAAAGCTACTGGCACGCGGTGAAACCCCGTGCCACCGCACTCACTGTGATGAATCTGCGCAGGGGAAGTTTCATCACACTCACGCGACGGGCAAGTTCTAGGGGCGAGTGCTGCATGCCTAGCCTAGCACACAGACCCTGCTGGGTGTTTCTTTCGGTTAGTACTCTTTTTTGCCTTTCACTAGCTATAGGCAGACAGGGCTCTTTAGTCGGATTCGATCCTTATTAGAGGCTTAGATGCTGTTCCCACCACCATGCCATGCCATGATCGCTTTACAACTAAGGCCTCTTGGCCCTGGATAACACGGCAATTATTGAGCAGCATTGTGTATACTAGCACTACATGTGAGTGAGAGGGGAGACGAGGCATTTCACCTCGAGTTTGTTAAGTGGACGTCGCCATTCACACGCGCACGCTTATAGGTTTCCCAGAGACCATTAGTATAAAGCAAGCAAAGGGGAAAGGTGGAGCACTCCTGCTTAATTAGCCTGGAAGTTTGGTGAGACGGAAATGGGCACCGAGCACGGCCAAATCAGTAGCGCGAGTAGAAGCAGGGAAAGTCTTGGTCACCCACATGTCGGACTCGGACAATAGCTAGCCGTGGTCGTGGCAAAATTTGGGAGGGGAGAAAGCTACCGGCCGGAACTAGTAGGTGAGCAGGGATTATACTATGCCGGGGACCATGTGATTTGGGGTCAAAACTGGTTGCGCCTCTGACAATCCAAATATGGACGAAGGAAGAAAAAGGTTGCCGGCGGTATACACCTGCCACTACAACCACGAAACAAACAGGAGAAGTTTCCTGCACATTTCATCATTGCAAGCTTAAAGGCTAAGTCATGCAGCAACGCCCGTCGCTTGCAGATTTGGGGGGTGGGGGTGTCCTCTTGGACCGACGATCATCATGAGGTGTGATGCAGCGGTAAAAATTAATATCATTGTCGTGTAAAGTGTACACGTCCATTCCAATCTCTTTTGCCATATTATCGTACTGTCCGGCAATTGGGTCTCCTATGTGGCAGCAGATGGGGATTTATTTCTCGTACTAGTAGTAGCGCTTCTCCATTCTGTAAAGCAGGGGGCATTTGCAGCAATTCATGAACCGCATTGATAACCCCATCTACGTCGATGATTATGGTCTGCAATCCCCACATACTTATTTCAACGCCCGATCAGAACGCAAAATGCCTGTAAAGTGATCGCAACTAGATCCACCAACAAACGTAGGACCATCACCAACTCTCTTCTCGGACCATTAATCCACCTCCTAAACTATTTTCCTCATAAAAAAAAGTATGCAGATGGCGCGTGCCCCCGGCTACACACAAGGACACAGAGGATAGTCGTAAGATTTTATAGCGCTAGGCCCACACCCTGACCTTACAGAACCGGCTGCACAGGTCGATCCGTTTCGTGGGATGTGGCTGGCAGGCTCGAGACGACGAGGGCTGCTGCACACGTCAGTGTACGAGCTGGCACCTAGGCACCGAGCTGTGGAGCGCGTCACCGGACCCACGTGTTCCGCACCACACCAGCTCAGTCACCGCTTGCGAGGTCATCAAACATGGCCCGGTATTTAAGGGCGGACCTCAACTTGCAAGCTCATCCGATCAGAGACCTCCCCGGTAGGCGGTAGCCCGCCGGACCCGGACGCGGTGCTACCCTTGACAATTCGGAGCAGGGCAGACCGAACAGAGCTGGCAAGCATGGCATTCCCGTTTGACGACGGCGACACCACCGACACTAGGCTCCCCTGTACTGTACCCACGCCCCGCGGCCTCCGTTTATTATATGACTTTTGTTTATGCAAGAGATTCGAGGCTGACACGCGGAGTCTCTAGAAGCAACATAAAGCAGCCGCAGGAGCCCCGCGACAACGGCGTGTCAAGGAAAGCGAGGCAAAGCGCACGGGCAGCAAAGCATAATCGCCTTTGGCACCATCGGTCCGGGCGGAACATATTAGGAGCCCCCCGTCACCCTCAACTCAAACCGTGACAGTGATCTAACACTAGTAGAGTACTACACAGCAGTGAAAAACAAAAACGACAGGAGGGTGGGGCAGGCGGACACGTACCGTCTTCTCGTACCAGCGCTTGACGAGGAAGAGGAAGTATCCGTGCACGAGCAGCAGCGCGTACACGATGCCGAGCAGGTGGTGCGAGTACCAGAAGGCGTTGAATCCCGTGAGCCGGTTGAGCGGCGCGGGGAGGCGGGTCCCGGTCCCGCCGCCCTTGGGCTCGCCCTTGCGGAACGGGTGCGTCGCCAGCGTGAAGGACACGGTCATGAGCACCACCATCGCCACGCCCGTCACGCCCTCCGCGCCGGACAGCAGCGACGCGTACGTGGGCCGGTCGGGCCCGAACGCGCCGGCCACCAGCGCGTACTCCTCCGGTCTCGCCGCGATCACCCGCGGGAAGTCGCACGCCAGGTGGTTCCCGGCGTGCAGCGTGATCCCGACCACGATCGCCGTCGCGATCATCTGCACACAAGAAAACATTCGGTGAATAACAACAGCTGTACTATAGTTACTGATGAAATGGTTTGTGTTGCTGATCTGCCCGATTACGACGGCGAGAGTCGCCGGTTGCGCAAGTCCCGTGACTGGAGGCGCGTGTCCCGGTTACACGAGACAGTGAGCGGTTACTTTCCACGCGGCCGGTGGGACCTTGACCACCTGCGCCGGCTTCCGGAGCGGCGGGGACGGGGCCCGCATGACAGGGAACAATTTGTCGGTCCGGGTGGACGAGAGGAACCGGGAACCCCGCTCTGACTTTTGACCGGACGGTTTACTGCTTGTCCTAAAGCGGGGGCAAGGGATCTTCTGCGCGCATTGCTTCCGCCCACCGCAGCAACAGAATCATTTTTTTTCCCATTCGAGGACGAGGGCCGCAGCAAAGAACATGACGAGGAAGAAAAAGGAACATGGGATGGCGACCTGGCTGGCGTATCCGTCCGGGACCGGGGGCGTGCGGAGTACGGCTGCGCACGCCAATAAGCCCGGTTCGTTCGTCCTAGACTCCTCGCCTGACGGGAGGGCGGGCGGAGGTGTGCAAAGGTCTCCTCCAGCGACCACATGGGCCATGGGTGGAAATTGGAGGGCCGTTCCACACGGGATCCCGGAGCCACCACGTGCTGGACCGATGATTGCGCGCCACGTTCCCGTCTGGCACGACACGGCCGCCGCGCCTCGTCGCCGACGGCGACGCCGTAACCACCTCCCGGTTGGAAATGGTCGCGTTTACCGTGATCGAATCACCTTTACACATCGCTTAGTATATTGTACTACTAGTGATTGCCACCGTGAGTGAAAGTGAGAGGAGAATCTACTCTACCGCGGTGAAGTAGGTGGGCTGCCACGTCCGAAGAACGCTGCGATATTTTGGCAGCTGACCCACCCACCAGAGAGGGAGTGTGCGTGTGGATGGAAATTGGAACGGGGAGCTTAATAAATCTGGTGTACCTTGTGGAAGGTGATGTTGTCGTCGAAGGGCACGAAGAAGCGGGCCCACGAGGATCGGAGCCACGTCAGCGTGTTCCGGCAGACGGGGAGGAGCACGAGCGCCATGTTGAGCTTGAGCGTCTCGGCGGCGCCCTTGGCCGTGGGCAGGCAGTAGCCCATCACCTGGAACGCCGCCATGCGCCGGTACTGCACGAACTTCCACACGAACAGCGCCGCCATGGCCGCGAACCACAGCGCCAGCACCCACGCGCCACGCCAGTTCTCCTCCGCCGCCACGCGCACCCGCGCCGCCGCACGCCGCACGCCGCCCCACCCGAATTGGCGACGCCGACGCCGCTGCTCCTGCACGGAATCATCGCCGGCGACGCCGTCTCCTCCTCCTCCTCCTCCTCCTCCTCCTCCCGTGGCCACCGCCAAGGTGCCGACGCCGAGGTTCTGGCTCCACTGGGCCCCGCTGGCAGTGCTGAGTGGGCGGCTGTACGTCATGTAGGTGTCGCGCTGGAGGAGCAGCGCCTCCAGCTGCCACAGCTGGCGGGCGAGGAGAAAGACAACACACGTGTCAACACAACGAATAGTGTAGCAGAAGACAAGAGAGCCGCTCTCTCCCTGGTATACGTGGAGTGAGTATACAGCCAAGAACACTACACTAATGAAATGAGATAGTATGTACGAGCAGAGACGCGTACCTCAATGTAGCCGAGGTTCTCCGGGTCGAGCTCCTCCATGATGAGCGACGCGTACTCCTCCGCCTGCTCCTTGAGCTTGGCGAGCTTGTTCGCCGATGCGCTCAGAACGATCAGCTGCGACAAACAAAGCGGATTAATTAGCGGCGGGAAAGCAGAGATAGAGTAGCACGTGGAAACAACGGTAACAACCATGATAGTTACCGCGGTACAATTAATTTAAAAAAGGGAGACTAGTTGTTTCATTAAATTAAAGTAAACTAGTTCCAAAAGTGGTGGTAATCAGAACAGGGTGCCCACAGCACACCATACCACACCACACGAAGAAGGTTCTAATGCTCAGTGCTCTTTTTTTGTGGCAGTTTTTTGAGCTTAAAACACATAGAGATGCATCTTGCACGAACAGTAAAAAAACTTTGTTAGAAAAAGAAGGAAGAAAGAAAAAGGGAGTAAACAACTAGTCACCTCCTGTACTTCCTCCCTCGTTATCCTCCCGTCCACGTTGGTGTCGACCCTGAATTTGGGGCACAAGAAGAAGAAGAAGAAAGAGGCTTATCATCAAGAATCTGATGACGAAGAAGAAGGTGCGCTCGCATTGGAATTCGGGACGGATCGTTACTTGGGATCCGGTGAAAGAATGAAAGAAGAAGAAAATGGGGGGCAGGGTGCGGTTCAGTAGCAAGAAGAGAAGAGTACATACATGTCGAAGAAGATCTGGAGTCGCGCGTCGAAGCTCTGATCGGAGATCTGGAGCCAGAAGTCGTAGAGCTCCTCCTTGGTGATCCTCTCGAGGTTCTGCCTCCTCCGCCTCGCCAGCGCGTCGAAGATGCCCACCGCGAACTCCTTGGACGAGTCCACCATTCCTGCAAATTCGAGCGACGTCCTCATCAGCTTGTCGCGTGTTTGTGTGGATTGGATAGATATGATCTCCTCAATCGCCAAGAGGAATTGTACCGATGCACTCGCCGAAGTCGTCCCGCGAGAGCAGCCCCTCGCGCGCGAGGCGGTTGAAGCGGTCCTCGACGCCCTGCCAGAGCTCCGCCGCCTCGACGGAGCCCGTGGTGCGGCTGATGAAGCGGAGCCCCTTGAGCGCGCGCTTGGCCCCCGCGCGGGACCGGTTGAGCTGCGCCTGCACGCGGCGCCGCTCGCGCGCCGCCATGGCCGCCTCCCGCTGCAGCTCGGCGGGCGTGGGGCGGCGCGGGGACGGCGCGGGCGACGGCGACCGCAGCCACGCGAATTTCTTCCGTATCCGCGACGACGTCGACGAGCACCGGCTGAGGTTGCTCCTGGCCGTGCCGCCGCCCTCGGACGGGGTCGGCGTGCCGGCGGTGGCGTCGTAGAGCGCGGCGGCGGTGGGCGTGACGCTGCGCACGACCATGGACTCCTCGTCGAGCTCCAGCATGACCTCCACCAGGTCGCCCTGGTCGGCGAGGAATGCAGGCAGCATCCCGCCGCCGCCGCCGCCGGGGGAGAAGAACTCCTCGCCGTAGGCGGTGGTGTAGGACTCGTTGTCGGAGGCGTCGGTGGTGGTGGTGGTCTGGTCGTCGGCGAGGTAGTCCGCGATGCGCCGGTGGCCGCTCCGCCGCGGCGCGTTGCTGCCGCGCGTTGGCGTCCACATGGCCACGGTGGTGGTGGTGGTGGTGGTGGTTGCAGCAGCCACCAGCACCGCCCCGGCTATTTTATCCTTGGATTGATAATAAACTTGTAGCAGCGACCGCAATGCCGTCACGTATCCCGTGGGCAGGAGCAGCAGCGGCAGCGGGGCGGTGGGCGCCCGGCCGGGCAGGTGATTGTGATTCCACCGCGCGGCCTTTGGCCCTTTTTTTCCTTGCTTTGCTTCGCGGTGCGGGGTTGTTGTTGCGTTGTGCCGCCTGCCCCCGCCCGGCACCTGCCTGCTGCCGCCCGCGATATCTTTATATCCAAGTGAAAGTGATGAAACGAGCGGCAGCAGAGCTTTTCGTAGTCCCCTGCGCGGTGCGGCCCCGAAACGAGCTCCGCGCGCCACGAACCCACTAGTTGGACGTGCGCTGCGGTGCTTGCTCGGTTCGCCCCGGTGTGGTGGTGCCCTGGATTTGGGAAACCTCGGACGCTTCCTTCCAAACGAGCGAACTAGTGAGCTGTGGCCTACGCGGTGCCGTTCTGCTTCAGTTCGCCAAACTGCCAGAGTAAAAAAAAAAGCGACTGTTACGAGCTGGAATGTGTGTCTGTAATCCATTACTCCTCCTGCATTTTACTTCTTGACATTATTATTAGTACACTGCCCATTGTTCAAAACTGTCCTAAGCATTGTCCTAAGGTCAACACACACACACACACACACACAAAAAAAAAAAAAAGTCTGCGGGTGGTACTTCAAATACATGATTATTTGGTCCTGCTTCTTGCACATATTTTCTTTGCTCATTCAAAGATTTCAAATATCAAATCAAGTACTACTAGCAAGCTGTTCCCTTTCCTCTAGGAGTAAATAACAACGGTCTGGTGGACTACGGACAGGCGTCGCCAAGACGTGCCGCGGGTGAAACTGCAGTCCATATTTTCACTTTTGATAGACTGGTTGCTTAAGGACGAAGGTGGTTTGCACAGCTACTAAAAGGAGTAAACGACCGGCAGCGGAAAGTGACAGTATGTGTTTTGTAACTTTATTTAGTACCTTTACCTTCGTTCAAAAAAGGAAAAAAAAATTTCAGTAGCTTTGAGGGCGAAGAAACCGGTGGCATTGGTAGCTTCCATTACAAATTGATGTAGTAGGGACTTTAGTAGGTCTCGTTTCAAATTGGATTAGGCGATTAGCAGGGTTTAACTCCAAGAACTACAAAGCTGCTTGGTATGCTCCCATCAACTCTCACAGATTTTCTCTCTCAGCAGTCTGAGCATCTCCAACTAGTATAATTGATTATTAAGCATGTGACGAATCCATTTCTAGAACTTTGCGGGCCAAAAGTTTGCAGCCTTCGATTCCCAGTCTCACATTCTCAGTGTGTCGTGGTCAGCAGTCAGCAGTATGCCACAAGCCTCGGAGAGAGGACTGATTCACCTCAGTGTGTCGTGGTCAGTGTAGTCTTGGATGATTTGGTGAATCAAAATTCACACACTCACATGTGGTAGATTTGGGTACAAAATAATACTGTATACTGTACATATGTAAGTCCTACTTTACAAACAACGAAGCATATAGTACTAGCACTAGAAGAGTTATTCCAGGAACGTTCAACAGTCAACAGAGCAGCGACATGTTGTGACTTCAAATTCAGGACGAGCATTTACAACACCCAGCCGTGCGAGACTAGACTCCGACGGAATCAACGCGCCGGCGGACCAACCACCGACGTGACCCGTCGCAGCCGTCCGCTCGTTCGTCCCGGCGAGCGACGACGACAGCGGTTAGGTAATTTTTATCCTTTTTCTACCGAAAAACGAAGTAAACAGAGACCAGCAAGAGGCGCATCGTTGCTTTGCCTTCGGAATTGACGTCAGGTCATCAGTGAAGCAAGCTCCTTGTCTGCAAAATAAACTAGACCCTCATTTTCTGTCACTTCTTTTGCTTTCTAGTACCTGATGTAGTTGATTATGTTCCTTCTATCCGCAAAACCATCACCTAATTCAACCAAATCGATGGATCTAATTCCGTTATGTCAAGTAAACAAAAAAAAAAAAGTGAAGCAGTAAGCTCTGGTCCAATTAATGCATCGATCTCTGGCAACCAAACGCACAAAACACGGCATCGATCCACGCCAGGCTCACCTTCGCGTCGATGCCACTCGTTTTCACTAACGGAAAGGAGAGGGGAGAACAAAACACTAGGAAGGAGTACGCCAAGAGGGTAATAAAGTGGTCTTTGTGGTCGTCCTCTATAGCTTTGCCATACCGAGCTTCGTGAGCAATCCATTAGTTGGGTCGTCGCGCACTGATAAGTAAATCATTAACAGATCCTTCTAGAAGCTTCCAATGGGAGGCACTAGTATTAAAAATTATGTCACTCCATGTTGAAGTTCGTCTCACTTGCAAGCTGAGTTTCAGAACTTTAGTTCTGCTTTTTGGAGCGTCCTTACGTACGCCTGCAAGGACAATCTGGCTGCCTCCATATTATCAATATAATAACACAACAATTTGGGTGGTTATAAACGACGAACAGATAAACACATGCATAAGGTGCTCATGCTTAGTGTTAGTTATCATGTAAGTTTGAGATCGCTGACGAGTCAAGGAAGTCCAAAACGTAGTGCAGACTGCAGCAGACAGTCCAGGAACGGAATAGTAGGTGAAACTGTGAAAGCGATGAATGAGCACCCCACTAGACTACCAGTAGTATCGCTATTGACGTCCAATACCGTAACTACCACGCCGGCGACCAAGCCAGAAATCCGTGGCCCCAAATCATTCAGGACTCAATAGTGCGCTTACCTTGGGGTCTTCTCTAGTCCAGCTACGACGTGTGCATCTCGCTGCTCTTTTCACTAAAAGAAAAAGTATCTAGCTTGTTTTACGTTTTATCATGCATATACAATTTCAGGTAAAATACTACTTTCTTCATAAGTTTACGTTTAGATTCGGTCAAATTCAGACGTAAACTTATTTTGGGACAAATGTGTCTTTAGATGGAGTTAAACAACGACCATGTACACGATTGAGAGGGCAGAAAACCTTCGACGGATGTCGAGATTTGATGTCCAGTGCGTCAGGATTCTCCGTAGTTGTGCATTAATATTAATAGTAAGTTGACATATGGACCCATATGTCAGTGACTATTAGTAATGCTAATGCACCGTCTAAGTAGATGCTCGAGCCGGATCGGCGCATATGGATCAGCCGTAGCAATTGATGATGGACAAGGGAACTTGAAGCCTCTATACGGACGTTGCTCGTCCCGTCACCTTTACACTAGCAGATACTGTACCTGCTAGTACAGTACTTGATGACCTCTCCAACTTGCCTGAAAGTGGCAGCCTGAATCAAAATCACGGAGCACGTAACCCTGGTGGCATCCACAGGCAAAATAAAAAGATAATGTGAAAGAAAAATTATATTAATCTGTAGCCGAATATATCTTCATGCTACAAACACTCGGAATGTGAAGAGATAAAGTGTATCCATCTTTTCTAAACCAAACTTCGGGTGATTCAACATGAATCGTTGAGAAACCGAGAAATCTTGCTATATTGGTCTCCATCTTCTCTCTGCTGCCGTCAGAGGTGTCTAGACTCTGGACCTTGTATGGCCATCCGGGCATGTCTAGCATGTATCAATGCTCTTGTCAAGGAGGATGAGGGGCCTCTGCAGCCCGTGCATTAATAGTAAGTGACTGCTAACGGAGGAAAAGTAATGCAGAAAGTTCAACTACGTACCAAGATCGATCAAACAACACCCGTACCATCTGATGACTGTGCTCCCAATATGGCACACGATTTAAAATTGACTTGAGCAAAAAAAAAAAAAAATTCTTGCATTCTAAGGTGAGTTCAAGACATCTATGTTAAGTTATTATGTACCGACCAGTTACACCCACCAAACCTAAGTTGATGAGGAAGAGTGAACAATTCACTTATGGTTCAACACTCCTCCTCATATACAGCTCACTCAGGGCGCAAATATGAAAATACCATGTTAGACGATATGATTCGATATATATTGATCAAAGAGAAGATCGAATACATATATAAGAGCACCTCAATCCAAATCGTAACTGACTCATAGAGTTGTTCGACAGAGCAAAGGAAAGAAGGCAAATCACAACTATCCAAGAGAGCCTTACTATGCTTTGATCAATCGTATTCTTCATTACCTACATGGTACTTTAGATCATGGTCTGTAGTTTTGCTGCACGGATGTCTCCACTCTGGTTGCTTACTTCGATGCTGATTGGACTGACTGTCCTCATACTCGTCGATCGACATCTAGGTATGTTGTCTTCCTTGGTGATAATCTTGTCTCTTAATCTTCCAAGCGTCAGCCGACTGCGTCATGTTCTAGTGCTGAGGTTGAATATCGTGTTGTTGCCAATGTTGTGGCTGAGATGACATGGTTATGATATTTTCTTCAGGAACTTCATATTCCTCTTCAACATGCCAGTATTATATTCTGTGACAATGTTAGTGTTGTTTATCTCTCGACAAACCTGATGCAACATCAGTGCACCAAACATATCAACATTAATCTTCACTTTGTTTGAGAACATATAGCAACTGGTGCAGTTCGGGTGTTACATATTCCTACCTCTTCACCATATGCTGATATTTTTACCAAGGGCTTACTGACATCGATCTTCACTGAATTGAGGTCCAGTTTGAACATCCTATATTGTGGCTAGTTCCGCTCCGATTGGGGGGGGGGGGGGGGGGGTTAGATTATCTTAATTAGTTGGGGTTCCTTTGCATGGCTTGGTTCCCGTATACGTGCATAGCTTCGGTTTGGATAGTTGTGATTCTGATTGCCCTCTTTCCTCTACTCTGCCGAACAACTCTATGAGTCGGTTATGATTTGGATTAAGGTGCTCCTATATATGTATATGATCTTCTCTTTAATCAATATACAACGATTCATATCGTCTAACAACCCATGAAGGTCAAACTTGTTAGTAGCATAATATTTCTTTTACATGCTATTTACTGGCTGTACAAATCTGTTTAGATTAGTAACAAAAAGAAAAGGATAAAATGACCGTATCTTTTTTTTTATAGGTAACCAGCTTCTTTGCTGATGAGGCAAGCACCTTTTGCCAGTGTGCTATCCTGGGAGAGATCGTGAGCAGTTGATTCAGCAGCGGCCATTTGTACCCGTGTCTTTCATCAAAGCGACCTGTCCCCATTGTTTCAGATGCAGAGAGTAACCGGACAAGACAAG
The DNA here is from genome assembly GCA_032690845.1 of Eleusine coracana subsp. coracana. NCBI lineage: Eukaryota > Viridiplantae > Streptophyta > Magnoliopsida > Poales > Poaceae > Eleusine > Eleusine coracana. The sequence goes on along the minus strand of CM064427.1, from coordinate 49,082,522 downwards.
GCCGGCTAGGCCAAGCCGATGTCACTAGACACAGAGGCGGTCTAAGAACCAACATTACCGCAGATGTCACGTACCAGTGACATGTTCCAAATACACAGCTGATCACAGTGCTTAACCAACTAATCAATGTTTAAATCAAACCGATGCAACACATATAGAGATAAATGAGTGACCATCAACTGCAAATTGAGGACAGCGAGAATTGACAGGCTTCTAGATGCCGTTGAATAAACGGATGGTGATGGGGATCCAATGGGGAAAGCTAAAGCCCCCTATCCATACATTTCCTTGAATAATGAATTATATGTTTTTGCTTCGGTTGCTGATCTCTCTGGTTCGGTACAAAGGTGTTAGGTGAAGCTAAGTACAGTACATATATTAGAAGAAAGGTATTAGGTGAAAGCATACGTGTAGGGCTTACTTATAAGGAGATAGTGAACTCTCAAAAATGAGGTATAACCTCAACCTCTTACATTTCCACTCTTTGTCCAATGTTGTCAATGGATAATCAGTATGAGCTAGCACCACTTGAAGAGGACTGCCAATTTGTAGTACTTCTCAGACGTTGTTCATCTCTTAATTTCTGAACAAATCTCACGTATCTAAGTCTGCTTAAAAATCTAACGTAGGTTCTTAGTTTAATGAGTATGGAGTATGGCGACATATCTATGTGCCTGTACAAGTATTTATTGAGTTATTGGGAAGAAGTATAAGCACACCTCATCGTAAGTAGATGATTGGGGTTTAGCCGTACTTAAAGTATATGACAACTCCCTTAATCCCAACAATAATAATGGGGTTACAAAGGAAATTGTTGGATTAATCTAGTTAAAGGCCAATCTCTGATTAGATTGATACTGCTTATATGTTTTCATGTCATGTTGAAGTCACCCATCGGTTTAGTTTAATTAAGAGGAGACCTATTAGTCAGTGTTTTGCTATGCCAGCCAACTGGAATTGTACTACCAATTTATCATTTTAGACAATAGTAGTATGGAAGAGTGAAAGAACGGGACACACACTTCTTATATATCATAATTGCACTAGTAATTCTTTAGTTCGTATGGAAAATGGCGAAAGTGAAATACCAACAGCTTTCAGTTGTTGTTATTTGTCGATACCTGGACAGCCACTGTCATTTGAGATTTTGCCAAGCAAGGTTAGGTCGTTAGAACGAACAGTCAACTTTTTCCACATGTACTTTCCTCCAACTTGGAGTACCAGGAGAAAGAAATATGTGTTACAAAAAATGCGAAGAAAATGAATAAAGATTAGGAATTTACAGTAGTATATAATTGTGTTATAGTGGAGTGAGAAAGGGTGGGTAGCCTGGAATGGATTAGTGTTAGAACAATATGGCTAATCTACTATGCTGACAAATCTTAAAGGTCGGGTTGAGACTTTTCTTTGCTCTTTTTCCGAACGCACAAAAGCTCTTCAGAAATGATATATATTACAACGAGGACATCGACATATATTACAACGAGGACGCTCGTTCACAATTCTCAGTTGCTATTAGTCGAAAGTAGAAATCACCATTTTGGGAGCACGATAAACCAAACAACTGATTGGCACATGTTTATGTTAGAAGTTTTGGGCTTTGATTCAAATTAATAATTCTAATAAATCTCAAAGGTCCATGTGCACATGCATGACATGGTGAGGGACTTTAGTCCCATATTGCTAGTCTAGGGAGGAGAAGAATAACTTATATACTTGAGTTGTTTCCATCTAGTTGAGCTAGTAGGAGAGAAGAGAAAGAACACATGCAAAGGGCACAAGCGCATGACATGCGCGTGAATGATCCGGCAAAATCTGAGCCTTGCGTGTGCGGGGTCGCAGTTTCTTTTTGCTACTTAGATTTTTTGTTATGCAAGAGATAATTGCGATGACCAAATATGGTAAGTAATTAATCTCTCTTAATAGTGATTAACACGCCTGCTTAATTGTTGATTAATTACCATAAGTATGTTATCGTTGTGTGTATATATATGGCGAGACGTCGTCTCTCCCTACACACGAATTTTTGTCTCTCACCATTCTCTACTGTGCTGCCGCATAGTCTTCCCCATCCCGCCGCCGATGTGCTATCGGTGCCGGGAGAGCAGGTCTCCGAAGCCTACGTCTCCTCGTGTCCTTGCACGGGGTAGGGGACGTATCAGATTTTTGGGAAGTGCCGTCGCGACTGCTCGCTGGTGATCTGATCCGCACTCTCTTCATCGACCGATCGTCTACACCTACATCGCCTTCTTTATCGACGGATCAGACTCTACTACAACCATCGCCAGAGCACTTCCCTGTAAGACATCTTCTTACCTCTCTTGATGATTAGATCGAGTGATCTAGGCGTTGTTCCTAGGTGGTTGCTACTCGCTATGATTAGTATCTGTTTTTTGTTTATGTCTCATGATTTAATAGTACACGTCATTGTGATAGGGGGTTACTTGTTGGTTTGCATGCTTAGATTACGTGTAGTATATCTAGTATTTCTATCTACTAGAATTAGATATATCATCACTAAATTGTTATTATTTTTAATAATTCAAAAACCTGATAGGCGTTTAGTGATGGCTGGTTTTGCTGATGCTATGAAACCTGAGAAGTTCACTGGAGTGAACTTTAAGAGATGGCAGTCGAGAGTCCAGTTGTGGCTCTTGGCTATGAGCGTGTTTTGGATCGTGTGGAACTCTCCCGCATTACCTCTCGGTTCTGAGAAAGAGATGCATGAGTTCTCTGTGGCCACGACAATTTTTGTCGGATGCGTGCTTAGCGTTCTCTCTGACCAGCTGTGCGATGTGTATATACACATCAAGAGTGTTGCTGAACTTTGGAAGGCACTTGAACACAAGTTTTCGACCTCGGATGCTGGGCGTGAGTTGTATGTAATGAAGCAGTACCACGACTTCAGAATGGCTGATAACCGTTCTGTAGTCGAGCAGGCCCATGAACTTCAACTTATCGTAAGGGAGCTCGATCAGCTTAGTTGTAAATTGCCAGACAAGTTTGTGACTGAGGACATTATTATCAAGTTACCTTCATCTTGGAGGAACTATGCCACATCTCTGAAATATAAAAGACAAAATATCTCCGTCGAGGATTTATTGGCGGGTCTTGATATTGAAGAGAAGGCTCGAACAAAAGATGCGCCTCCGAGAGCACCCGAAGGTCAGTCCAGCGCCAATGTGATGTAGCACGCTGGAAAGAAGAACCAGAAGGGAAAATGAAAGACTATTCAGAATACTCAATTCAAGAAGAAGAAGATGAATATGGATGAGATTGTCTGCTTTGTGTGTGGCAAAAATGGCATTTTATCATGAAGTGCCGCAACCGCAAAGGCAAGAAAATCCAGCAAGGGTAGAAGACTGCCAACATGATTATTGGTGACTCCGGTGAAGCATCTAGGTATGGTAATCTACCTAGTATATTTTCTGTATATCAATCTAATGATTGGTGGGTAGATACAGGAGCCAATATTTATATTTGTGCTGATATCTCTATGTTTTCTTCTTACCAGGTCGCACGAGATTCATCCGTCATGATGGGGAATGACTCGTATGTTACTGTTCTTGGTGTTGGTTCGGTCAATCTGAAGTTCACTTCGGGAAAGATCATGTGGCTGAAGAACGTGTAGCATGCTCCCTCAATAAACAAGAACCTCGCTAGTGAATCCCTCCTCTGTCGAGATGGATTCAAGCTGGTCTTTGAGTCAAATAAAATAGTCATTTCAAGGTTCGGCCAATTCATTGGCAAAGGCTATGATAGCGGAGGTTTGTTCCGCTTCTCACTTTCTGATTTTTGTAATAAAGTTGTGAACCATGTATGTGATTCAAATAATTCTGAGGCTAATGTTTGACATTCTTGTTTGTGTCACATAAATTTTGGTTGTATGAATCGGTTATCCAGTATGAGTTTAATTCCTAAGTTCTCTGTTGTCAAAAGTTATAAGTGTCAAGCTTGTGTGCAAACAAAGCAACCTCGTAAGCCTCATAAAGCTATAGACGAGAGAAACTCGACACTGTTAGAACTCATACATTCTGATCTATGTGAGATGAATGGTGTATTGACAAAAGGAGGGAAAAGATACTTTATGACATTAATCGATGATGCAACTAGGTATTGTTATGTGTTTCTACTAAAAATTAAGGATAAGGCATTTGAATGTTTTAAGACCTACAAGGCTGAGGTAGAAAATCAACTAAAAAAAATAAAACGTGTTATGTCTGATCGTGGAGGAGAGTATTTTTCCAATGAGTTTGATCTTTTCTGTATGAAGAATGAAATTATTCATGAACGAACATATCCCTACTCACCACAATCGAATGGTGTTGCTGAAAGGAAGAACCGGACATTAATGGACCTGGTAAATGCCATGTTAAGAACATCTAATTTACCTAAAGCATGGTAGGGGGAGGCTGTTTTGATAGCATGTCACGTTCTGAATAGAGTTCCTATTAAAAATAGTGATATCACTCCGTATGAAGGATGGAAAGGAAGACAACCCTCTCATATTTGCGTACATGGGGATGTTTGGCCATGGTTAACATACCAATAAATAAGAAATGCAAACTTGGACCTAAGACGGTTGATTGTATTTTTCTAGGATATGCGTACCATAGCACAACATATAAATTTTTGGTGATAAGGTCTGAAGCGTCTGATGTTTTAGTTGATTCACTTTTAAAGTCTCATGATGTAACTTTCTTTGAGAATATTTTTCCTATAAAAGATACATACTCTGTACCTAGTTCTTCTACTAATTTAACTCTAGAACCTTCAACTCTACTTGAACATCCACATGAGAGCGATGAGGACGATAGTGTAATAGCTCCTCGAAGGAGCAAGAGACAAAGGGTTGCAAAATCCTTTGGTGATGACTTCACTGTTGAAGGATCGAAGGACCCCGGCTAGAGGGGGGGGGGGGGGGTGAATAGCCGAATTAAAAATTAAAAGCTAACTATCCGACTAATTGCGGAATTTAAAGACAATTGGATAAAAGCAAGCACAAGACAACTAAACCTAGGTTTGAACTAAAGTAGGTTGACAATCCTAGGTGACATACATCATGCAACTTCTAGTATGTAAACAACAAAAGAACAACACGACAAGAGACAAAGGATATTTTCCCGTGGTATCGGTGATTTGCCGATCACCCCTAATCCACGTTGAGGTGGATCCAAGCGTATGATGTGCTACTCTCCTCAAGTATCCACTTCTCCACCACCAAGAAGTGCTCACAAAGAACAACTTGAGATATAACACAATCAATACCTTGAACCTCTCCAAACCTCGATTCCACTAGGGTTGCTCTTCACCACTCCGGCGAGGCGAGCACCGCACCTCTCACAAGAGTCCGGGCCTCCTTCACACACTTCTTGAAGGGCTCACGGATTTGACTCCTCCAAGCCGTCTAGGAGGCGACAACCTCCAAGAGTAACAAGTCGATGACGCTTGCTTGAGGATCCCAAGTGCCACAATGCTCAACTCACTCAAGTTTAGGGCACTCACACTCACACACTAGCAATCTTTCCACTATGGCTTTGTGTGAGAGAGGAATAAGCTCCAAAGGGTGTACAATACTTTTCAAATAGCCAAGAGAGCTACTATGCACGGGATGGAGGAGGTATAAATAGCCCATTCTTTGAAAACTAGCCGTTACAGCTTTCTGTGCGCTGGACGGTCTAACCGTGACTCCATACGGTCGGACCGTCGTACAACCCAACGGCTAGTTTGACTTTCAAACTTGCTCTGACACGAGCCTGACGGTCAGACCGTCATTACCCACGGTCAGACCGTCGGGACACTTTCAACTTTCACCCGAGAACAAATTCTCTGTTGACACCAGACAAGTGACGGCGGTCAGACCGTGGCTTGGGACGGTCAGACCGTCGGGCCATCTCTCGAGCCACCAGAGAACTCAATCCTCTGGCCGTCTCTGGGGAGCATCCACGGTCAGACCGTGGATCCCGACGGTCAGACCGTCGGGCCACCACCCGAGCCACCCGAGGACCAACTTCTCTGGTCGTCTCTGGGGTGTGGGTGAGTCTGGATCCTGAGAATAAGCCACTTCCTGTCTGGCTCTATAGTATTCATGTGATGCCCACTGTTTCTTTTCTCCAGTATACTCTGTGGGGTCAAACAGCAGATCATCTCCTTGTGCCTCATCCATTTCTACCTCATTGGTGGACTGACCAAACTCAGAAGCATCGGCAGTAGCACTTTGAGAGGGTGAGTAATCATCATCAGAGCGGGGTGCCCTTCTCTTCTTGCTTGTCCCGGCTTTGAACACGGACGCCACCACTTTCCTTACTGCGCGACGATTACTGAAAATGATCGAACAATAATCATGTATAAGCAATCCAACAATTAAGAGTCATAAGCATTTGACTGAACATGTCTCTGTCCTGCCCTGGCGGTCTGACCGTGACATTGGCGGTCAGACCGTCGGGTGAGGTTTGGCTGCCACAAAACTGCACATGGAATTTCTAGCCAAATTCTCAATGGTGCCACTAATGCTTCTCATATATGTTCAAAGATGTACTATGAAGCATTTCCACCCATCAATTTCACTAATCCATGGCCATAATCAATAATCCCTAAAATGTAACCCTAGCATCAATGTTCATGAGAGCCACCAAATCAACCCTTAAAACTTTGCATAGATGTTGTCATTGGGTCTAGGAATCACTTTCCAATCATCAAACAAACAATCCATGTCTCAAATATTCTATCCCTAGCAACAGCCCCTTCAGAGAGAACCAATCGAAACCATGGGGAGAGAGGAGAAAACGATGAAATACCGGTCACTCATGGCGGAGAAGTCGTTGGTGAGACCGGATCCGCTCTCAGTTGGACCGAGAAGCCTAGGGATGGAGTTCTTCCAATGGAGGTCCTTGGAGGGCAAGGGAGAGCCTTTAGAGGAGCTACTTTCGGTTTTGGGAGAGTTGGAGACGAAGGGGTATGAGGAAATAAGAGAGTCACAAGGGATAGGTGGGTTTTGACTCGGCCGACGCTGGCGGTCTGACCGTGGGCGGACGGTCTGACCGCGGGGACAAGAAGAAAAAAAATCTCCACCTTTCGGTACTCAGATGGCTGTCTGGCGGTCTGACCGTGGCATATGGCGGTCTGACCGTGAGGGTGCTTTCAGATTGTTGACAGCTGCTTTCAAGTTTCTCATCCAAATCAATTCAAACCTTCTCCAATCATTCCATACTTTGTTCAAAACAATAGCTTAATGAATTCCATCATATCCAAGATAACTTCAACTCTTCAAGAAATATAACCACGATTCTTAATCATCCATGATATGAATTATGCATGTATGAATGAAACAAAGATAAAAACAAGTAAAATTGCAATAATTTGCACAAGTGTCCAAAAAGATGGAATGAGGATATTTATGGAATGTATGAGTCACATAAGCATTTTGGAACCAATATATATGAAGATATACGATCCAATATGCTAAACTCACAAGACGCCATATTAGGTTAAAAAGGTGACCAAAAGAGGTTTTCATGATGAATTTCAAACCCAAATTTTTCTTAAACGATGGATCATCTCAACAAGTTGTGAATACCAATTATGTTTATGATCACCATCTCTACAAGTTTTGTAAAAGTACTTTTCTCAAAAAAAGATTCGATAAGAAATTAAGAGAATAGGTGAGAAAAGGCAAAAGAGGATCTTCAAAAGAGCTCAACCTCATTTTGGTGATAAGAAAAAAAAAACTTCCAAAACATAACCAAGAGGCATAAAAGTATTTTGGAACAATAACAACCATTTTTCAACCAATAGAACCCAAAAATTTGACTTTTTGAACAAAATGAGCAAAAGCAAGACTAGTATGGCATCTTTGTTGATTTGTCCACATTTTGAGGGTAGCAAGACACATGAGTGGTATAGTGCTCCCCCTAAATGTGTGAACTAACTTTCAATGCAACAACATGGCATATATGGCATGGCAAGATATACAAAATAGGTAGGCATGCATATATGAAGAGTATGACATAAAGCAACTAAGCAAGATGCTAGGAGATATGTGAGAGGTTGAAGCATCTAGGCCCGCTTTAGTGTTTTGGTAATTAATGACGACCCTTATTTTTGACTAACTACGTTGTTGAGATAATTGTGGTTGTAGTCATAATAAGGAATGGAATGATGGACGAAGTGATATACATATGGATGGCTCAAGGCAAAGGTATCTTGATAGGGTTTTTCTGTTTTGCCGGTCACAAGGAGATTAGAGTTGAGTGACCGGATTATAGGTTAAATGCCGTACTATCAAGAGGGGTCGATGATATGACCTTGAGTATCCATGGTTGCCACAAATGCTCAATTCCTATCTTTGTGAGTGGTTCTATGTGAGTTGAGTGTGCCCATATCTTTCAGGAAAGCAAAGAGTAAAAGAAGGGGGGCTGACAGGTCACTCCTGGCGGTCAGACCGCCAGGACCCACGGTCTGACCGTCGGTACTTGTCTGGTGTCAACAGAGACTTTGTTCTCGGGTGGTGGCCTGACGGTCTGACCGTCGGGATTCACGGTCAGACCGTGGATGCTCCCCAGAGACGGCCAGAGGATTGAGTTCTCTGGTGGCTCGGGAGATGGCCCGACGGTCTGACCGTCCCAAGCCACGGTCTGACCGCCGTCACATGTCTGGTGTCAACAGAGAAGCTGGCCTCGGATGAAAACTAAAAGTGTCCCGACGGTCTGACCGTGGGGATCCACGGTCTGACCGTCAGGCTCGTGTAAGAGCAAGTTTGAAAGTCAAACTAGCCGTTGGGTTGTACGACGGTCCGACCGTGTGGAGTCATGGTCAGACCGTCCAGCGCACAGAAAGCTGTAACGGCTAGTTTTCAAAGAATGGGCTATTTATACCTCCTCCATCCCGTGCATAGAAGGGCTCTTGGCCATTTGAAAAGTATTGTACACCCTTTGGAGCTTATTCCTCTCTCACACAAAGCCATAGTGGAAAGATTGCAAGTGTGTGAGTGTGAGTGCCCTAAACTTGAGTGAGTTGAGCATTGTGGCACTTGGGATCCTCAAGCAAGCGACATTGACTTGTTACTCTTGGAGGTTATCGCCTCCTAAACGGCTTGGAGGAGTCAAATCCGTGAGCCCTTCAAGAAGTGTGTGAAGGAGGCCCGGACTCTTGTGAGAGGTGCGGTGCTCGCCTCGCCGGAGCGGTGAAGAGCAACCCTAGTGGAATCGAGGTTTGGAGAGGTTCAAGGTATTGATTGTGTTATATCTCAAGTTGTTCTTTGTGAGCACTTCTTGGTGGTGGAGAAGTGAATACTTGAGGAGAGTAGCACATCATACGCTTGGATCCACCTCAACGTGGATTAGGGGTGATCGGCAAATCACCGATACCACGGGAAAATATCCTTTGTCTCTTGTCATGTTGTTCTTTTGTTGTTTACATACTAGAAGTTGCATGATGTATGTCACCTAGGATTGTCAACCTACTTTAGTTCAAACCTAGGTTTAGTTGTCTTGTGCTTGCTTTTATCCAATTGTCTTTAAATTCCGCAATTAGTCGGATAGTTAGCTTTTAATTTTTAATTCGGCTATTCATCCCCGCTCTAGCCGGGGTCCTTTGATCCTACAAGTGGTATCAGAGCAGGTTCTCCCTAAATTGATTGGAATTCATCTTCCGGGAGAAGGATTATGGCTAGTAACACGGTGAACGTTGGTCACGCGCCATTCTTTGATGGTCAAGACTTTGATTATTGGAAGACATGTATGTTGATTCATCTTGAGGCCGTGGGGGAGACCGTGTTGAACATTGTGGAAGAAGGTTATGTGGTTCTTGATCCGGCACATCCCACACCCGCCGACAAGGAAAATATCAAGGCCAATGCTCAAGCCAAGAACATTCTCATTCGATCCCTATGCAAGGAGGAATATCATAGAGTGTGCAAGCTCAAGACTGCATATGAGATGTGGAAAACTCTATTGGAAGCTCATGAGGGCACCAAGATGGTCAAGAGTGCCAAGTTATTTATTTGCAAGGGCAAATTTGAAGGATTTACATTGTTGCCCAATGAAGAGTTGAAGGCCGCCTTTGCAAGATTGAACAACATGGTGAATGATCTCAGGGATCTTGGTCATGAAGTTTCCGATGTTGATATATCTCATAAGTTCCTTAGAGCCTTGCCATCCAAGTATGAAACAATTGTTACCATGCTTGTGAGATCAAATTTGGAAGAAACAACTCCTTCGGAAATCTTGGGTGAAGTTCTCACTCATGATATCTTCAAGCAATCTCAAGTGGGGTCTAGGGATGATCAAGTCGATATGAAGAAGAAGAGTGTTGCTTTCAAGGCTAGAGTCTCTCACGATGATGATGATGAAGAGAGTGGGTCCGATGACGATGATGATGATGAGGATGTTGCCTTGATGGTGAGGAAGTTCAAGAAATTTATGAAGAAAGGCACATATAGGGGATTCAACAAAAATGGCAAGTCATCCAAGAAGAATCCATTTGCAAACAAGAAATGCTATGAGTGTGGAGAATTTGGCCATATCTCTACAAATTGCAAGAAGAAAATCCATAGTGATGATGATGATGATGAGCCAAGAAAGAACAAGAAATTTGTAAAAAGGAAGTTTCTCAAGAAGTCCTCCAAGAAAAAAAATGGCAAGGCTTATTATGTTGAATGGGATTCCGATGCTAGTTCGGATACCGATTCCGATGATGAAGATGACAAGCCTTCCAAGAAGGGTCTTGCCGGCATTGCTATCAAGGAAGCTCCATCCCTATTCGATTCACATTATTGCTTCATGGCAAAAGGTGAATCCAAGGTATGCAATGATGACTATGAGCCTTCTTATGATGAACTAGTTGAATTGCTTAGTGAACTTGATGATGTGTTGGGTGGCATAAAGAGCAAGTACAAGGACTTGAAGAGAAAGCACTCTTCTCTCCAAGAAGCTTATGATGAGCTAAAGTCATCTCATGAGGATCTAAAAGAAACTCATGAGAAGCTTGAGGAAACTCATAAGATTTATGTAGCCCAACACACCAACAAGGTCCAAATTGATGCCGGTGTGTTTTGCAATTTGATTGATGATATGCCTATTGCTCGTGTTACATCTTCTAGCATATCTACTTCATGTGATGATTTACTTACTATACCATGCCCTTCTAAGATTGATACTTGCATGAATAATGTGAATGCTTGTGATCCCTTGCTTATTGTTGAAAATCATGAATTAAGGGATACCGTTGATCACCTTGTTGATGCTCTTGCTAAGTGTCATAAGGGTGAAAATGTTTTTAATAAAATGTGGAAGTGTCAACGGTTCACTCTCAAGCATGAAGGTCTTGGATATATCCCCAAGAAAAACAAAAATGCCTTTGTTGCTAAAAAGTCCACATTTGTTAAAGAAAGTGGCTTGTATTGCTCTATGTGCAAGAATACCGGACATCTTGCAAAAGATTGTACCGGTAAGAGAATTGCTAATGTTGCTATGGATGCATCTTACATGCTTGTTAAATCATCCAATGGTGTTGTGCATGCTAAGTTTGTTGGTAAAAATAATGTTCATACTAGGACAAACATGAATGGCACATTTGGAAATAGAATGAAGAAAAGGTCCATTTGGGTGCCAAAGGTGTTGGTGACTAATCTACAAGGACCCAAGCAAATTTGGGTACCTAAGAACAACTAAACTTGTTTTGTAGGTGAACTACAAGTCCGGAGGAAGGCATTGGGTGCTCGATAGTGGATGCACTCAACATATGACCGGAAATGGGAAAAGGTTCACCTCAATTGAAGAAGGAAGTTCGGATTATGAAAGAATCACCTTTGATGATAATAGCAAAGGAAAAGTGAGAGGAATGGGAAAGATTGCTATCTCAAATGACCTCTCAATCTCAAATGTATTGCTAGTTGAATCTTTGAGCTACAACTTGCTGTCCGTGGCTCAATTGTGTGATCTTGATCTTATTTGCAAATTCTCATCAAGTGGTGTTGTGATTACAAGTGTGAAGGATGATAGTCTTATCTTCAAGGGATTTCGTCATGGCAATCTTTATCTTGTGGATTTCTCTTCTAGTGATGCAAGCTTGAGCACTTGTTTATTCACCAAGTCATCCAAAGGTTGGTTATGGCATAGGAGACTTGCCCATGTTGGAATGAACCAACTCAAGAAATTAGTGAAGCACAACTTGGTTGTTGGTATGAAGGATGATGTCTTGTTTGAAAAGGATAAATTATGTAGTGCTTGTCAAGCCGGGAAGCAAGTGGCTAATACTCATCCTACCAAGAGTGTCATGTCAACTTCAAGGCCTTTGGAATTATTGCATATGGATTTATTTGGCCCTACCAAATATCAAAGCATTGGTGGAAATAGCTATTGCCTTGTCATTGTTGATGACTTCTCAAGATATACATGGGTGTACTTCCTTAGTGACAAATCAATTGTATTCACCATATTCAAAGGGTTTGCCAAAAGAGCCGAAAATGAATATGAATTCAATATCAAGAAGATTAGAAGTGATAATGGCTCCGAATTCAAGAATACAAGAATTGAAGATTATTGTGATGAAAAGGGAGTCAAACACGAATTCTCAACCAAGTACACCCCGGAGCAAAATGGAGTTGTTGAGAGGAAGAATAGAACTTTGATTGAAATGGCAAGATCAATGCTCTCCGAGTACAATGTATCGGATAGTTTTTGGGCCGAGGCAATCAACACCGCTTGTCATGCATCAAATAGATTATATTGCCACCGGTTGTTGAAAAAGACACCTTATGAATTGCTTATTGGAAGAAAGCCCAACATCTCCTATTTTCGTGTCTTTGGATGCAAATGCTATATCTTGAAGAAAGGAGCAAGATTATCAAAATTCCAAAGCAAGTGTGATGAAGGATTTCTCCTTGGGTATTCCTCAAATAGCAAGGCATATAGAGTGTACAATCAAAATTCGGGACTAGTAGAGGAAGTATATGATGTGGAATTTGATGAAACAAATGGATCACAAGATGAGCAAGAAAATTTGGATGATGTGGGAAATGAAGAATTGAGAAATGCTATGAAGAACATGACAATTGGTGATGTGAGGCCTAAGGATGAAGATGACTCAAATGTGACCTCTTCCCTTCTCTTTCAAGTGAACCAAGATTCATCAACCTCTAGTGCTCAAGCTCAAGCTAGTGATGGTGGTGAGTCAAATCTTCAACCGGAAAATGGCTCAACCTCCACTCCATCATACCATGCTAGAACAATTCACCATGCCATTGCAAAAGATCATCCGGTAGATCAAATTGTTGGTGACCTAAGCAAAGGTGTTCAAACTAGATCAAGACTTGCTTCATTTTGTGAACACTTCTCTTTTGTGTCTTGTGGTGAACCAACTCGGGTAGAAGAAGCTTTGAGAGACCCGGATTGGGTAAATGCTATGCATGAAGAATTGAACAACTTTGCACGAAATGAAGTTTGGGAGTTAGTCAAAAGGCCACAAGATCACAATGTTATTGGCACAAAGTGGATTTACAAGAACAAACAAGATGAGAATGGAATAGTTGTGAGAAACAAAGCAAGATTGGTTGCACAAGGCTATACTCAAGTTGAGGGATTGGATTTTGATGAAACATTTGCTCCCGTGGCTAGACTTGAGGCAATTAGAATTTTACTTGCATATGCAACTAATCACAAGATCAAGCTATATCAAATGGATGTGAAAAGTGCCTTCTTGAATGGCACAATTAGTGAGCTTGTCTTTGTGGAGCAACCACCGGGTTTCGAAGACCCAAGGAAGCCAAATCATGTTTACAAGTTGTCCAAGGCCTTATATGGACTCAAGCAAGCACCTCGTGCTTGGTATGAGAGATTAAGGGATTTTCTTGTCTCAAAGGGCTTCAAAATTGGAAAGGTGGACACCACTCTATTCACCAAGAAAATTGGCAAAGATTTCTTTATATGCCAAATCTATGTGGATGATATTATCTTTGGATCAACCAATCAAGAATTTTGTGAAGAATTTGGTGAAATGATGTCCCGAGAATTTGAAATGTCCATGATTGGTGAATTGAGTTTCTTCCTTGGTCTACAAGTGAAGCAAATCAATAATGGGACATTCATCTATCAAAGCAAATATACGAATGATCTTCTCAATAGATTTGGAATGGAAAGTGCAAAATCAATGTCTACTCCTATGGGAAAGAATGCACATCTTGATCTTGATGAAGAAGGCAAACCGGTTGATCAAAAGCTATATAGGTCTATGATTGGAAGCTTGCTATACCTCACCGCATCTAGGCCGGATATTATGTTTAGTGTTTGCATGTGTGCAAGGTTTCAAGCCGCACCTAAAGAAAGCCACATGATTGTCGTCAAGAGAATATTGAGATATTTGAAGCAAACTCAAGATATGGGTTTGTGGTTCCCAAACGATGGTCAATTTATTCTCATTGGATATTCGGATTCGGATTATGCCGGTTGCAAAATTGATAGAAAGAGTACCTCCGGTACTTGTCAATTGCTTGGAACTTCTCTAGTCTCGTGGTCATCCAAGAAGCAAAATTCGGTAGCTTTATCAACCGCCGAGGCCGAATATGTCTCCGCGGGAAATTGTTGTGCCCAATTATTGTGGATGAAGCAAACTCTAATGGACTATGGGGTTAACTTTGATTGCATACCTCTCTTGTGTGATAATGAAAGTGCCGTGAAGATTGCTACAAATCCAGTTCAACACAAGAGGACCAAGCATATTGATATTCGGCATCATTTTCTAAGAGATCATGTGAGCAAAGGTGATATTGTCATGGAAAGTGTGAGGACCGATGATCAATTGGCGGATATCTTCACCAAGCCTCTTGAAGAAGCTCGGTTTTGTAAGCTACGGAGTGAGCTAAATATTCTTGACCTCTCACATATCTCCTAGCATCTTGCTTAGTTGCTTTATGTCATACTCTTCATATATGCATGCCTACCTATTTTGTATATCTTGCCATGCCATTTATGCCATGTTGTTGCATTGAAAGTTAGTTCACACATTTAGGGGAAGCACTATACCACTCATGTGTCTTGCTACCCTCACAATGTGGACAAATCAACAAAGATGCCATACTAGTCTTGCTTTTGCTCATTTTGTTCAAAAAGTCGAATTTTTGGGTTCTATTGGTTGAAAAATGGTTGTTATTGTTCCAAAATACTTTTATGCCTCTTGGTTATGTTTTGGAAGTTTTTTTTTATCACCAAAATGAGGTTGAGCTCTTTTGAAGATCCTCTTTTGCCTTTTCTCACCTATTCTCTTAATTTCTTATCGAATCTGTTTTGAGAAAAGTACTTTTACAAAACTTGTAGAGATGGTGATCATAATCATAATTGGTATTCACAACTTGTTGAGATGATCCATCGTTTAAGAGAAATTTGGGTTTGAAATTCGTCATGAAAACCTCTTTTGGTCACCTTTTTAACCTAATATGGCGTCTTGTGAGTTTAGCATATTGGATCATATATCTTCGTATATATTGGTTCCAAAATGCTTATGAGACTCATACATTCCCAAAAATATCAACATTCCATCATTTTGGTCATTTGTGCAAGTAATAGCAATTGTGTATGATTATATCATTGTTTCATTCACACATCATGTCATGGATGATCGAGAATCGTGGATATATTTCTTGAAGAGTTGGAATTATCTTGGATATGATGGAATTCATTAAGCTATCGTTTTGAACAAAGTATGGAATGATTGGAGAAGGTTTGAATTGATTTGGATGAGAAACTTGAAAGCAGCTGTCAACAATCTGAAAGCACCCTCACGGTCAGACCGCCATATGCCACGGTCAGACCGCCAGACAGCCATCTGAGTACCGAAAGGTGGAGATTTTTTTCTTCTTGTCCCCACGGTCAGACCGTCCGCCCACGGTCAGACCGCCAGCGTCGGCCGAGTCAAAACCCACCTATCCCTTGTGACTCTCTTATTTCCTCATACCCCTTCATCTCCAACTCTTCCAAACCCGAAAGTGACTCCTCCAAAGAGCTCTCCTCTCTCCTCCAAGGATCTCCATTGGAAGAACTCCATCCCTAGGCTCCTCGGTCCAACCGAGAGTGGATCCGGTCTCACCGAGGACTTCTCCGCCATGAGTGACCGGTATTTCATCGTTCTCTCCTCTCTCCCCGTGGTTTCCACTGGTTCTCTCTCAAGGGCTGTTGCTAGGGATAGAATATTTGAGACATGGATTGATTGTTTGATGATTGGAAAGTGATTCCTAGACCTAATGACAACAACTATGCAAAGTTTTAAGGATTGATTTGGTAGCTCTCATGAACATTGATGCTAGGGTTACATTTTGGGGATTCTTGCTTATGGCCATGGATTAGTGAAATTAATGGATGGAAAAGCTTCATAGTACTTATTTAAACTTATATGAGAAGAATTGCTGGCACATGTTGAGGATTTGGCTAGAAATTCCATGTGCAGTTTTGTGGCAGCCAAACCTCACCCGACGGTCTGACCGCCAATCTCACGGTCAGACCGCCAGGGCAGGACACAGACATGTTCAGTCAAATGCTTATGACTCTTAATTGTTGGATTGCTTATACACGATTATTGTTCGATCATTTTCAGTAATCGTCGTGCCGTAAGAAAAGTGGTGGCGTCCGTGTTCAAAGCCGGTTCAAGCAAGAAGAGAAGGGCACCCCGTTCTGATGATGATTACTCACCCTCTCAAAGTGCTACTGCCGATGCTTCTGAATTTGGTCAGTCCACTAATGAGGTGGAAATGGATGAGGCACAAGGAGATGATCTGCTGTTTGACCCCACAGAGTATACTGGAGAAAAGAAACAGTGGGCATCACATGAATACTATAAAGCCAGACAGAAAGTGGCTTATTCTCAGGATCCAGACTCACCCACACCTCAGTTTCACACTCGGGTGCAACATGATGCTTTCTATGGTATGTTAATTGACAAAACAGTATTCACTCACAAGTACACAGATTGGCCATATCTGGCTCAGTTTCCAACTGTGAGTCCTCTCTCTGCAAATTTCCAAGCTTTGGGATTGCATGCCTTTGTGGCACATAAGCAAGATTGGAATGAAACTGTTATCCGGCAATTTTATGCCACCATTGAGGTTGACTTCCCAAGCAAAACTCTGACATGGATGACTAATTCAAGGAGGTTCACTGCCACATTTGCAGAGTTTGCTGAGGCGAATGAAATTGACTATAATGTCACTAATGATCAAATTGATGTGCTTGAGCAGGAGCTACTTAAAGAGCCTGAGTGGGTCAAGTACTATGTTGATGATCCTCAGATAAGGAAACTGGGCAATGTTGGAGGTCTTCTCTATATGCCCAAGGTGATCAACAAGATAGTGAGGATGACCTTTTATCCTCGAGGTGGAAACTCTGATGCTATTCGGGACTACTATTGGAACATAATTGACTATATCATGCAAGGTCAAGTGTTTGATGTGGTCCTCCTGATGATGAAGGAGATAGAGAGCTACAGCATGGCAGTAAGGACTAGTCTTTACTATGCTCCTTATATTATGTCTCTTATTCTCCAGAAGAGCAATTTTCCAACTCGGTATCTTTTTAAGAAACATCCTCGATATCAGCCTTTTAGCTCAGTAAAGCATGAACTCGTAGCACCACCAGCTGCAGAAGGTGAGGAAGAAGAGGAAAATATTCAGCCAGAGGTTCCTCAGGCACCACAGGGTCCTCAGATGCCACCACCTCCCCAGATGGATTGGTCACAGTTTGCTCCTCCGCCTCCGGCATTCTTTGCAGGGATGACCCCTTATCTTGATCAGTACTTTCAGCCAGTGATGCAGAGGTTTGATCAGATACAAGCCTCAAGTATTGAGGCTCGTAATTCCTATGAGGCAGCCAGGTCTTCATATGAGGCAGCTAGAACATCCTATGAGGCAGCAAGGACTTCTATTGATGATCTCACCACTAGGATGCAGGGTTTAGAGTCTAACTATGATGCTCTATCTTCACACATTTATAGCTACTTTCCTGCATCAGTGCCACCTCCAGAGTTTTTCCAGCCACCATGGTATGCCCCTCCACCTCCTCCTCAAGATGATTGAAGTCTTGACCATTTTTTGGTCAATTGATGCCAAAGGGGGAGAACATGAAGAAGTGATGCTATGATGAGATGCCAGAGTCAGGGGGAGAAAAGGAAACAAAGATGCAAGCCATGATTCTTGATCTATCTATCTTGATAACATGAAGAAGTGATGCTATGATGAGATGCCAGAGTCAGGGGGAGAAAAGGAAACAAAGATGCAAGCCATGATTCTTGATCTATCTATCTTGTTGCATTTGCATGTGCATCTCATATCTTACTTTCATGCACATTTGAACTTATTTGTGTTTGTTGAACTATGTAACTTTGTTGGATTGTAATTTCCTTATGCACCTTGAACCATTTGCTCTTTTATCTGTGCTCATCTCATCTTAATGGTTCAAATGTGTGGATGATGAGGGTGTTCTTACTTATAATGTTCAATATTGCTATATATTGGTTATTCTTTGCCTCCTCGCATCCAATGGTACAAGGTAAACTCTACCAATTTGTTCCTTTGAAAATATGCATTGCCATGCTTGATATATCTTGATCAATGCACCAATTTAGGGGGAGTTTTACTATTTGGTGAGTTCATTAACTTTTTCACATGTACGTGTATTGAAAATTCTATAGCATGTGATCATTATCTTGTGACTCACCTTAGAGTTTTTCTTTATTGTCCTTATCGGCTTTATATCACTTCTTGTGTTGTCATCAATTACCAAAAAGGGGGAGATTGAAGCATCTAGGCCCGCTTTAGTGTTTTGGTAATTAATGACGACCCTTATTTTTGACTAACTACGTTGTTGAGATAATTGTGGTTGTAGTCATAATAAGGAATGGAATGATGGATGAAGTGATATACATATGGATGGCTCAAGGCAAAGGTATCTTGATAGGGTTTTTCTGTTTTGTCGGTCACAAGGAGATTAGAGTTGAGTGACCGGATTATAGGTTAAATGCCGTACTATCAAGAGGGGTCGATGATATGACCTTGAGTATCCATGGTTGCCACAAATGCTCAATTCCTATCTTTGTGAGTGGTTCTTTGTGAGTTGAGTGTGCCCATATCTTTCAGGAAAGCAAAGAGTAAAAGAAGGGGGGCTGGCAGGTCACTCCTGGCGGTCAGACCGCCAGGACCCACGGTCTGACCGTCGGTACTTGTCTGGTGTCAACAGAGACTTTGTTCTCGGGTGGTGGCCCGACGGTCTGACCGTCGGGATTCACGGTCAGACCGTGGATGCTCCCCAGAGACGGCCAGAGGATTGAGTTCTCTGGTGGCTCGGGAGATGGCCCGACGGTCTGACCATCCCAAGCCACGGTCTGACCGCCGTCACATGTCTGGTGTCAACAGAGAAGCTGGCCTCGGATGAAAACTAAAAGTGTCCCGACGGTCTGACCGTGGGGATCCACGGTCTAACCGTCAGGCTCGTGTCAGAGCAAGTTTGAAAGTCAAACTAGCCGTTGGGTTGTACGACGGTCCGACCGTGTGGAGTCACGGTCAGACCGTCCAGCGCACAGAAAGCTGTAACGGCTAGTTTTCAAAGAATGGGCTATTTATACCTCCTCCATCCCGTGCATAAAAGCAATTGTCCTTATCGGGGGGATACCTAGGCTATTTATACCTCCCCTCAATTGTGCTTGCTTGCGGACATTGTCTTTAAATTATCCCCCCGATAAGGACAATTGCTTTTATGCACGGGATGGAGGAGGTATAAATAGCCCATTCTTTGAAAACTAGCCGTTACAGCTTTCTGTGCGCTGGACGGTCTGACCGTGACTCCATACGGTCGGACCGTCGTACAACCCAACGGCTAGTTTGACTTTCAAACTTGCTCTGACACGAGCCTGACGGTCAGACCGTCATTACCCACGGTCAGACCGTCGGGACACTTTCAACTTTCACCCGAGAACAAATTCTCTGTTGACACCAGACAAGTGACGGCGGTCAGACCGTGGCTTGGGACGGTCAGACCGTCGGGCCATCTCCCGAGCCACCAGAGAACTCAATCCTCTGGCCGTCTCTGGGGAGCATCCACGGTCAGACCGTGGATCCCGACGGTCAGACCGTCGGGCCACCACCCGAGCCACCCGAGGACCAACTTCTCTGGCCGTCTCTGGGAGGCACCTACGGTCAGACCGTGGATCCCCACGGTCAGACCGCCAGGAGCGTTCTGCCAGCCCTCCTTTCTATATCCCTTAGCTGTCTCTCAACGAACCACTCACAACGATAGGCTTTGAGCATTTGTGGCAACCATGGATACTCAAGGTCATCTCATCGACCCCTCTTGATAGTACGGCATTTAACCTATAATCCGGTCACTCAACTCTAATCTCCTTTTGACCGGCAAAACAAAAAAACCCTATCAAGATACCTTTGCCTTGAGCCATCCATATGTATACCACTTCGTCCATCATTCCATTCCTTATTATGACTACAACCACAATTATCTCAATAACGTAGTTAGTCAAAAATAAGGGTCGTCATTAATTACCAAAACACTAAAGCGGGCCTAGATGCTTCAACTGTGTACCTTGTTGATGATACTCCCACATTCATCTCGGTGGCGTATGTATCGCCTAATGCAGAATACTGGAAGGATGCAGTTCATAGTGAGATGGACTCCATCATCTCCAATGAAATATGGGAAGTAACTGATCGACCAGTTGGCTGCAAACCAGTTGGTTGCAAGTGGGTATACAAGAAAAAGCTCAGGCCTGATGGTACCATTGAAAAGTATAAGGCAATGCTTG
Source organism: Eleusine coracana subsp. coracana (assembly GCA_032690845.1). NCBI lineage: Eukaryota > Viridiplantae > Streptophyta > Magnoliopsida > Poales > Poaceae > Eleusine > Eleusine coracana. The sequence continues at coordinate 49,061,732 of CM064427.1, read as the reverse complement.
TAGCTAAGGGATATACGTAAAAGGAAGGTGAGGATTATTTTGATACCTACTCACCCGTTGCCATATTAACCACCATTCGGGTATTATTATTATTAGCTGCCTCACATGGTCTTCTAGTCTATCAGATGGATGTGAAGACAACTTTCCTTAATGGAGAGTTGGATGAGAAAATCTACATGGATCAGCCAGATGGATTTGTAGTACCTGGACAAGAGGGCAAGATGTGTAGGTTAATTAAGTCCTTGTATGGTCTAAAGCAAGCACCCAAGCAATGGCATGAGAAGTTTGACAAAACTTTAACATCTGCTGGGTTTGCTGTAAATGAGGCTGACACCTGCGTGTACTACCGCTATGATGGGGGCAAAGGAGTTATACTGTGTTTGTATGTCAATAACATACTAATTTTTGGGACTAGCATCGATGAGATAAATGATGTAAAATCATTTTTATTCCAAAATTTTAACATAAAGGATTTGGGAGAAGCGGATGTGATCCTTAACATAAACTTAAGAAGGGTGAGGATGGGATTACACTTATGCAATCTCATTATGTTGAGAAGGTGTTAAGTCATTTCAGCTACTTAGAAAACAAACCTTCTCAAACCCCGTATCCTAGTCTAATACTTCGAAAGAATAAAGGATTAGGAAAGAATCAACTACGATACTCTTAAATTATTGGCTCACTGATGTACCTAGCTAGTGCAATCCGCTCTGACATCTTATTTGCCGTTAGCAAATTGAGCCAGTTTAATTCTAATCTGGGAGATGATCATTGGCGTGGTATTGATCGAGTCATGCACTATCTTAAAGACATAACGAGTTATGAAATTCACTATTCAGGGTACCCTGGTGTGCTTGAAGGATATAGTGATTCAAACTGGATAACAAATGTTGATGAGCTGAAGGCCACTAGTGGATACCTATTCACGCTTGGTGGCAGTGCTGTCTCATGGAGATCGTGTAAGCAAACGATTTTGACTAAGTCAACCATGGAGGCAGAGCTCACTGCTTTGAAAACAGCTGCCACTAAGGCAGAATGGTTGAGAGAACTTTTAATGGACTTGTCGATGGTTGAAAAATCAATCCCTGCTATTCTCATGAATTATGATAATCAAACAGTTATCAGCAAGGTGACTAGTAGTCAGGATAATATGAAGTCTAGCAAACATGTGAAGCGTAGATTAAAGTCTGTCAAGAAACAAAGGAGCTTCAGAGTCATAGCTGTGGAATACATTGAAACAGCTAAAAAACTGATAGGTCCCTTTACTAAGGGATTATCACGCATTGTGATAGATAATGCATCGAAAGAGATGGGATTGAGACCCACATGAGTTACACTATAGTAGCAACCCAACCTATATGATCGGAGATCCCGTGAATTAAGACCCGGCAAGAATAAGATGTTAGTTAACTGGAGAGTACAATCAATATACTTAACCCACTTCGTTGGAGATATAGTACTCTCACATCTGTAAGGAAGGATGACTTTGTCTTAATATGTTCTGAGGCTCTTTCATGAGCAAGATACTGCCCTACAGAGTATTCTTGCAAGAACATACCTATGTGAGTTTGATCGTTAGTCGCGGTCCATAAGAATTGAGAATTCTTTAACAAGCTCATGAAGTGAGACAGGAGTACGACTTATATGCTCCACCCGCGGGATAAACTTTTGGCAGCCAAGTACTAGTCAAGGCTACAAGTAAAACTTGTTCACACCAAACTGTCAATTCAAGGCATAGTTCATTACACAGTTGTGGATGAGTGTAGCTTGTAGCTCTAGATGGATGTTCAACCTTCATCGGTCTCCACCGTAAAGCTAGTATATCAACAGTAACTTGGTATGATCGGCAACATGAGCCGTTGGAATCTGGTGGGGGATTGTTAGAAGTTTTGGGTTTTGGCCCAAATTAATAATTCTAATAAATCCTAAAGGCTCATGTGCACATGCATGACATGGTGGGGGACTTTAATCCCATATTGCTAGTCTAGAGAGGAGAAAAACAACTTATATACTTGAGTTGTTTCCACCTAGTTGAGCTAGTAGAAGAGAAGAGGAAGAACACACGTGCGCGCTCGCTCGCCTCGCCTCACCACGCCACGCCTCGTCAGGCCGGGCCGGGCGGGGCGGGGCGAAGGGCGCGGGCGCACGACATGCACGTGAATGGTCCGGCAAAATTTGAGCCTTGCGTGTGCGGGGTCGCAGTTTCCTTTTGCTACTCAGATTTTTTGTTATGCAAGAGATAATTGCGATGACCAAATATGGTAAGTAATTAATCTCTTAATGTTGATTAATGCGCCTGTTTAATTGCTGATTAATTACCATAAGTGTGCTATTGCTGTGTGTATATAGCGAGATATCGCCTCTCCCTACACACGAATTTTTGTCTCTCGCCATTCTCTACTGTGCTGCCGCATAGTCTTCCCCATCCCGCCGCCGACGCTATCGGTGCCAGGAGAGCAGGTCTCCGAAGCCTACGTCTCCTAGTGTCCTTGCATGGGGTAGGGGACGTATCAGTTTTTTGGGAAGCGCCGTCGCGACTGCTTGCTGGTGATCTGATTCACACCCTCTTTATCGACCGATTGTCTACACCTGTATCGCCTTCTTTATCAACGGATCAGACTCTACTATAACCATCGCCGGAGCACTTTCCTGTAAGACATCTTCTTACCTCTCTTGATGATTAGAGTGATCTAGGCATTGTTTCTAGGTGGTTGCTACTCGCTATGATTAGTATCTATTCTTTGTTTATGTCTCATGATTTAATAGTACATGTAATTATAATAGGGGTTTATTTGTTGGATTGCATGCTTAGATTATGTGTAGTATATCTAGTATTTTTATCTATTAGAATTAGATATATCATCACTAAACTGTTATTATTTTTAACAGTTTATTGTCGGTTTGCCCTTCCTTCTGTTGGCAAAACGCAAGTGTTCAATTTTCTTCGAACATTCATCCATGATATATACACAGACTAAACACAAAAGTTTCGTCCACTTATGCATATAAACAAAATTTATAAATAATGAATGATGTATGAAAACTGAAACATAACCTGTAAACTTTGTTGTGAGTGAGTTAACACCAAACTGTATACTATATAGTAACGTAAAGAGCTTTTGAGGCACTCCTCTTTTTTCTTTTTCTGCATCCCCTCAGTGGTATTTCTTTTGTTCCAGTTTTTTTATACTAGTGCTTGGCTAGTGGCAGGATCTGATACCTTTTCTTTGTTTTATTTTCAATTTCTTTGCTCCTCCTTTTGAATGAGAGAAAGATGAGTACATATTTGCTTTCTAGTATTTACGTTTGCCGGGAACTTCGCAGCGCAGCAAGAGGTTGCTGCCCAGAAAGGAGGCTACTCTGTTTTGTTCTTTTTATATTTTCCTGAATATAACCTTGTCCCACTCCCCCCGTCGTTTTTTTTTTTTTTTGAAACAAAGGCCGTCTCTTTTTTTACTTGTACGTCAGGCAAAGCCAGCGAGAATAATCCAGCGCTAAAGCCGTAAAATGACAAAGTTGCTGTTAACCGCTTCATTTGTTCAATCATTCATGTGACTCAGTTCATTGTCTCGACCCCTTCAAAAATTCATAGCAAACCCAAATGACCTCCAAAAACTAGTATGGGTTGCTGCCCGCAGCTAATTTCTTCACATGAGCATGAACGAGGCTCGCACTCGCGGGCAACTGAAAAGATGGCTCACAAGACACTTGGAACAACTAGAGTGCTTTTTTGTAACTGCCCAGGATTAGCAACGACACGTGGACCCACCGCCCCTCGACACTCATGCCAGAAGCTAATCTGTCGATGCACAATTTGAACTGTCAGCATCAGATACAGGCAGCTGCCGTTGACCACCCGGTAGATGGAGCAATGGACCAGGTTCGAGACCATAGACAAATGGCGTGATAACTCTACCGTCTACCGACTACGGCTGACGTAGCCACCTAGCCGATCTCAGCCCTGTGTGCTTTCTTCTCCTATTAGGAATCGATCATCGTCGATGCGGCTAGAAGGTGAATCAACTGAAACATTAACAATTCCGTTCTTCCTAAAACCATGTCACAATACCTCCTAGTACTATCAAAAAAATAGTTGACCAAAATGGGTAAAACCATACCAGAACCAAACAGTTCGCTGTCATAGACCTCATGATAGGTAATCGACTGCAAAATAAGCTTGAGTTACGGAGAGTGTCACTGCGGTGACCTTTACTAGTCACGTGATTCCTAAGGGAACAATAATATTCAAAAGTTTGTGTGAACATCTCTCACCATGCCATCGCATGTGTGCCGATTAATTGATTTTTTTCAAATGTTTAGGTAAGTTTTTGGAGGATTCTCATGATTCCACCAAAAATCTGGTTCCCATCGAATATTTTCAATTAAATGAGTGCCATTTCAAGCAACACTTCAGTTCCTTGTGCCCATGTAAGTGGGAAAACATGGATGCATCTTTCACTGATATCTGACATTGTACTATTGATATGTTTCTCCATAGTTACATCCAACAATGGGATACCAGCAGAGCACCCCTTGATGAACAGTCAGTAAATGTTTCAGCTGTTGAGTCCTTAGTAGCTGTTTCATAGTACATTCTCAGATTATGGCTGTTCAACGACCATCCTAAACAGGACTCAACAGCCAGCAAACTGGATTAGGATGCACGTGTGCAAGATGCTGAAACATGTCTTAATGACATATAAATGACCGGCACGTTGCAGGAAAACAAAAAAAGATTTCCGTGTATGCTAAAAATGAATGTTAAACCCTTGCTCTTTTTGATAAGACATTAAGCTCTTGCTCTTATCATATCCTACAACATAGTCCCAGGCATATCCACAAGGAAAACTATTTTGCGATCACCAGTGTCCCTCGCCATATCACTGGCACTGTACCACATCTCGTGCCGGCCACTGTAATAGGCAAATCAATTGATAGTTACTCTTCACCTAAACGTAATGACACAACATCTCCAGATTGTATTTCTCAAATCACATTATAGAGAAAGTGAAATGACATTGCCGTCTATAGGAAAGTATGCAACGGTAGTTCTCCTGTCCCTGGCTAACTTTTGAACACAATGAAACAGAATCATGGAACACACCTCAAAAGGGTAGGCAACACAAATTTGAAATTTGATAGGGGTTTGAGGGGGAGGGGGGGGGGGGGGGGGGAGAATAAAGTCAAATTTCGAATTATAAACGTTTGAATTTGAATAGAACAAGGAAGTAATAAAATTGTTAATGTAGATTATCACCAGATGATCAGACACATAGAGAAAATACTTCACATAATTCAAACAAATCAAAACTTAAAAAAAAAACAAAATACATAAAAGATATGTTGGCACATGAATAAAATTCATCAAAACGTTCTGAAAATAATAATAAAAGATTCGCTATTTGCTTGGATACCTACTATCAGGAAGCAGTTGAAGTCAGCAGTGGCAATAAACAACACTTGAAGTATGTAACAAGGCACCATTGAAATCAACTTGTGCCTAAATTGAAAAGCAAGCATATGTCCAATTGTCCACATCCACAACTGGGATACTGTCAGCGATAGCAAACCTCAAGCTAACATGACCAACGTTCCGACAAATGACAAAAACTTGTGGATGCCAACATCATAAACGCTGACCATAGGACATAATTCAGAAAGACGAAAGGGAGGGCTCAGAAGCAGCCAAAGAGATGAAAAGATCATACCAACAATTTGCATCAAGAGAGAGACTTTGTGTGGTAGGTGATTAACTTTAAATGACAGCACCTATAGAAAAATAGCAGCACTCATGGAACAAACGAAGCGATCTGAAAGTTTCCAGACTGAAAATAACTACACTAAACAATCCCAAGTCAGGAGGGCCTCCAGATGGCCCCAATGATTCTCCAAGTACCAGAGAACTGGAAATGAACTTGATTATAGAATATTAACGCAGATGTGATTCTTGGTTCAATAATGATCACCAAAACCTACTGAAGAATTTGTCAGCTTCACTAGTATGTTTTCTCCACATTAAAGCCACATTAAAGCATGACAATCAACTAAACAAACATTGCACAAATGCACCTCTATAGTGACCTTGAAACAAACAAAAGATTTCCAAAGGCACCTAGGGTCCATCAATTTTGGTAAAATCAGAAGGGAATCATCAATCTCAATAGTTGCTAGGAATGTAAACAGGATAGCATTTTAAGTCAGTATCACTTCCTTGCACAGTACTCCAGCAATTTGAGTTGGTAAAATAACTCATATCCATGTCAGTCTGTAGCACTTATCAAATAGTCCCTCCAGATTTTTTTTAATTGATGCTTGAACTAATGATCATGACCTAAAGGCAACATTTTTCATCTGGAGGTAGTAACATAGAAAATTGTTAATGTAATCACAAAAAATTGTGAGTCATATAAGTGGTGTACTATTCAATAAAGCATAGTACTAATAATTACTGAGATATTCAAAGGAAGTGATTGACGAATAAGTCAACTGTTTTATGCAATTTTCTTGGATATAGTGGAAGATAAAAAAAAAATCATCTGGAGGTAACACAGAAAATTGTTAATGTAATCACAAAAAATTGCGAGTCATAAGTGGTGTACCATTCAATAAAGCATAGTACATATAATTACTAAGATATCCAAGGGAAGTGATTGACGAATAAGTTAACTGTTTTATGGAATTTTCTTGGATATAGTGGAAGATAAAATATTCTTATTGTTTTTCAAGAAGCTGTACATGGTTAGATAATATGGACACTTAATTCTAGCTCACTCCCAATGTGTTTTCCTTATGTCATAACAACAGAAGAACATATATTCAGCTAACTTGATGTTTTCAAACATTTCAAGTTTCATAGACTAGACAATGCTGCAGTCACAAACTCAACAATAACAACAATGCCATTAGACCTGAATCCTGGTGACATGATTTGTTGTGGCACAAGGCCGGGGGCCTTCCTCCACCCACAACACAAGAAGAGGCCTAGTCTTCTTCTTGTTTGCCTACCTTTACAGGACACATCTATCTCTTTATATAGACCTAAGAACCCTGCCGTGTGCCGCCGGTCCACAAGGCCGAGCTGGCTGCCCAGAACATGATGTGCATGTGAATCATTAGTTCTAAATTTCTGCCAGCTCAAGCTCAAGTTTGTGAAATAATAAACCATTATATTTATTGCTGAAAATCTCTTCCATAAATAAAAAGGTAAAAAATTCCATACTATACAACTTTTTTGTGCCAGAATTTTCCAAACTTTAATAACCCCTGGATTTCGTAATGTGTTTTACATGTGTCATTTGACAAACCAAGTTGACATTTTTGCCAAAGAGAAGAAAATCAGATTAATGTGGAAACTGACATGATCAAAAGAACAAATAATTATATCTCATACTTCGGATATGCAACATATGCCCTTCATAGTCTTATGTTGTCAGTGTGATTTTGTAGCGTATCCATCAACAGCAAAATTTCTGGTAGCTGCTGGCAGTGCCAAGCGTATGCCATCAAGCTCAGGGCTTGCAATTACTTGACAACCAAGGCGAGATCTGAAACATGATATAGTTAGCTTAATCAAAATAATAAGATTTTAAGGATTCAAAAGGAATTACACATACGTCTCTGTGAGCCCAAAAGCAAGGTCCAGCATATCATTTTCTTCATCAGCAGGATCGTCCAGTTTGTTATAGTAATCTACATCCTGAATAGAGCTTTCTGATCAAACTACATTGTAGCTGTCTCAACTCATTTATCAAGACTTGAAAATAACTTTATGCAGAGCGACATACCGTTACAATCACATGGCATGTAGAACATGCAAGAGAACCCTCACATGCCCCTGATAACCATGAAAAACAATAGGCTTCAGATTTATAACACATGCAGCTAGAAATTCATTATTTTGTCAACCAATGTAACACTTACAGAATTTAAACAAAATGTTAATAAATTAACTGACCAAAATTATGTCATAACTGAATAAATAAATATATCATAGCCTCTTCAACTAACAGCTAAAAGTGGTATCAAAGCTAACAGAGCACATACAAGGCAATTAAAGTGTCAAGAGTATTTGACATGCACTAGAATCGAAACAGAATGTAGAGTTCTAGCAAAGTGTCATGAAGGACCTTCAAGTTCTATGTCATTCTCATGAGCAGCCTCTAGCATGGACATTCCAATAGGAACTTTAACAAGCTTTTCCTCGCCATCCTTATCAACAAAAGTGACAGATATCCTGCAAAGTGGATTTTAATCATTAATAACATGGTTTATGACAAGATCTGAGTTGTCTTTACTAGCAACATGAATCATCAGAAAACATAAAGAAAACAAAACAGAAGAAGGCATCAAATTCTTATCTTAAGCTTTTAATATTGTAATTAGACAATGGAACACATCATATTTCACACCTAAGATCATGACAACGGAAGGAATAAATAAATGTGATTCAAGAAGCAATGTGCAATCCATAGTTCTCGAATGAGTGCTTTACACGGAGTACTAAAATGGCAAAAACTTTTATTGGAAGTTTGAATGTTTCAACAATTGACATGTGCTGTGCTGCCCCACAAAATACGACACTACAATCACCAATGAGATGCAGTATGTTTATGGTACATATGCTAGCAACATAGCAAAAACCATTCAAGCTGGCTGATGGTGTTTAATCATTTTCAACTTACAGAAGATTTTGACAATAAAGGGACTGTGGCTACAGGTCTATCTACTATTCATTCTATTGACTTTTATTAACTGAGCTTTATTTTCTTAAGCTCATGTCATGAATTTTGTATAAACTGACTCTTCTACTTTGTTTTGACTCTCCATTCAGGTGTATCTACCCATTTAGGTATCTAAGTGGATAAAATACAACCCTGTTAACTAAAATAGTAAATTAAGTTCACAAAAGAGCTGAATAGATCAATAGAATGAAGTATGCTCATTGCCAACGTTAACATGATGCAAAGTTAACAGGAAGTGCTATGCAAAACAAAGATAATAATTCTTCAGAATAAAAAATGATACTGCATTCAACGGAAACAGCTCACTGGCAAAGCACAGACTGTAAAAGGAAACTCACTTAGCATCAGTTTCATCGTTCTTGCCTCCGGCTTTAGTGTTTGAGGAGGAACAGAAGAAATTTCTCCCCTGAAAGTATTCTGATTTGTTATTCCATACCTTTTCCAGAAAAGAATTACTACCTCCGTTCCAAAATGTAAGCATTTGTTGACTTTTAGTAATCATATTTGACCATTTGTCTTATTTAAAAAAACTATAAAATTATAATTTATTTTATTATAACATGTTTTATTACTACATATACTTTATATATAACTAATTTAGTTTTCTATTTTTATAAAATTGATTGAATAAAACAAGTGGTCAAACATGATGCTCTCAGTCAACAAATGCTTATATTTTGGAACGGAGGTAGTATATATTTTCAGCTGGAAGCTCATGCAAACCATTTTTTTTATTTCAGTGAAAAATTCACAAGAACATGCAAACCATTTTAATACATTTGCAAATCTTCTCATGTTCATATGCACCTAAGTATTAAACTATATTCCCTTGACATTTTGAATGAAGAAAAACGAAACAATAAATTAATAAAGTGGAGCTTCCATGGTATAACACTAACCGCAGGGGCCATATAAGAGCTAATAGTCTCTACTTCATGGCTCCTTGAAGTAACCAGACTTTGACCTGGTGAGTAAAGTTTACAACAATTCAGGCAGACCACAATAAGAAAATGTATTTTTATCAAACTTTTAAGCAATCCAGTTTAAAAAGCATGACAAACTGGAAATGAAAAAGGTAACAGTCTAAAAAGCAGGATGATCTGAATGAAAAAAAAAATATCTTGAAATTTTCTTTAAGTTAGGCACAGCATCCTGATTAAGTATTTTTCAGTTGGTAAGCCAACCTCAAGCACTTGATTTACAAAATCAAAGTGAACAATGTCATACTGCATAAACTCTCTGGATAAGGAACCACCTGGTACTACACCACGGGAAATTCCTGAATTTCCTTATGTCACAGAAAAACACGAACGCAAAAACTAATGTCCACCTGGAAATTGCCCAAATTACCTTATGCCACAAAAAACACAAATGTACAAACTAGCATTAGCCTGGGAATTACCAAATTCCCTTATGTCATACTAACACACAAATGCACAAACTAGAGTCCACCTAGTAGTAATCGGGGAACTCTACGTGACACGGGCTTATAACGCAAGTAGGTCTACCAGCTAATAATCAAACAACAGCCAACCAATTCACCGTAGATGTTAACAAACTAAGACCACCAATCGAAAATCCAGAGCGACAGGTCCCACAATGAGCTCCAATCACACATCGAGAAAATCTCGCCGCATCCGGCGTGGAGGGCTGACTTGAGAGAAAGCACATACCCGCCCTAGCCCGGCTCAGGGCCTGGAGGCCGAAGCGTGAGAGCCTCGACAGCATGTCAGATCCGCGGTAGAAACCCGAGGGGAAAACTGCAGATTTTTACCCAAAATCGGGAGAGAGCGGCACTCGTCGTAAAAGAAGGCGTCGAACGGCGGTGGCGGCGGCGGCGGCGGCGATTGGTGGTCTGAGTCTGACCGTCTGAGTTTCACCGGAGAACGGGAAGAGGCAGCGAATGGTGAGTTCCGTAATGTGCTGGGCGCTGGAAAGCCCAATAAGCTTCTGCTTCTTCTTACGAGTTCTGATGGTTCTCGTAATGGGCCGGGCGCTTGAAAGCCCAATTTGTACGAACAGGGCTTCAGCCTGCTGACCGGGCCTGTTTGATCAGTGGACTAGTTGGCCCAGTATGTTTCGTTCAGATTTAGACGGCGCAAGTTGGAGAACGGAGAACGGAGGGAAAAAAATGTCGAATTCGGCAATGGCGCTCGTAACTGAAAGGGGGCAAAAAATAGAACGGAAAACAAAATAAGCGCGTTTGGAGACGCGGGGAATCGAACCCCCTGCCTCTCGCATGCGAAGCGAGCGCTCTACCATATGAGCTACGTTCCCTTCGTGATATTATTATATTTATAACTTTTTTAAACCTAATTATGACAAGCGTCCACTGTGAAGACCAGGAACCCGGGTGCACCGATGGCATGAATGGCCCAGGCAGCAGTTTGTACGTACTGTCAGCGTGGATCGCGTGCGCACTAATTTAATCTCCACGCGATCCGTATGAAAACTGACCATGCGTTCCAGCCCCCGCGAAACGCAGACTCTGCGTTACCATCTGTCCATATCACCAGCTGCTCTGGTTCGCCTGGTAATTCGAACTATAAATTCGGCCGCGTCTGGCAAACAAATACAGTACCAAGAGTGGCGGGCAACTAACCCGATCCCGACTAAGGTGAAGCAGAGAACCAAGCCGAGAGGAAGTACTAAATCAATGGCCACCGGTCTCCGCCGCCTGGACCTCCCCGTGGTGGACCTCGCGTCCTCCGACCTCCGTGCCGCAGCCAAATCCATCCGCCAGGTCCGACGTCAATGGAAATCTTCTCTGCTCTATGTCAAAACTCAAAAGACTTCTATGTTTGAATGTTTGATGATGGACGCACAAAATAAGCTTAAAAGCATGGCAGGCGTGCGTTGAGTACGGCTTCTTCTACGTGATCAACCACGGCATTGATGCCGCGCTTCTGGAGCGGGTGTTCACCGAGAGCAGGAAGTTCTTCGAGCTACCGATGAAGGAGAAGATGGCGCTGCGCAAGAACAGCAGCCACAGAGGCTACACCGCACCATACTCTGAGAAGGTCGATCCACTGCCTGAATCCCCAGGTAAGAGAGGTCCTGCTTGGATTAAATTAGCGTTACAGTCGGAAAAAAAAAGATAAGATGCGCAAGGATAGGCTAATTAATTGTCAGTCAAAGAACATGAAGTGAAATGGGTCGGGTATACATTTTGATAAGGAGGGAGTACCTTAGCTTTTACATTTGGCCGTTGTGGCTCATGAGATCATTAATTGCTAGTACCGAATACTTTGTAGGAGACTGCAAAGAGAGTTTTTACATTGGGCCACTGGGAGATGGAGATCTGCAACCTGATGTTAATCAATGGCCTTCTGGAGGTATCTAACTGTTTCCATTTGTGATGTACAGAGGACAAATGTGTTTTGTAACTGTCTTTCTCTAGCATAATAGGTGATGAACATATTTGTCTACTTCTCTTGGCAAATTATTTGCAGAGAGATTTCTATCTTGGAAGAAGATAATGCAGTCATACCATGCGAATGCATTGTAAGTTTGATGAGTTTTTCTTTGGCTAAAATACCTTCAATAACTATGGTGCAGCGCTTGTATTAGTTGCATTTGTATATGTTTTGTTTTTATAAAACTATTTGGTTTAGTCATTAGTCTTATCCATTATCTTATAGATCTATGGGTAAAAGGATTTTGTCTCTAGTTGCTATGAGTTTGGACCTTGACGCCGAGTTCTTTCATAAAAATGGCGCATTTGAAGTGCCAACAGCGTTTTTGCGATTGTTACACTACCCAGGTACATGTATTTCTCATACAAGGAACAATATTTACTATCTTCTAAATTATGCGTGATCCTAATACAAGTGAATGATCCTGTCATCTAATGACCTTATACAAGGAACACTGGTTTATCATTGATTTTACCAAGAATCATTGTGGACTTGGGGTCCCCTGACCGGGTCAAACAACCTTAGGTCTATCTGGCATTGATACTTATTTCAAGCACTTGTGTACTAACAGTTAATTTTATTTCTCACTTGAAAGTTTCAACAAACTCTTGTAAAATTTAATGTTACTTGTATAATATATAGCATGCCATTTGAATAAAAAATGGTACAAATAATACGGCTAATAGTGTTTGTTTAATGATTGCTTTGCTTACACGATTTCTTGAACTTGTTGTCTCTTCTCACTAGCATATGGGCTGAGTAAAGTAAATGCTTTCGAGTTATTTATTCACAATTTTTCTTTTCTATATCAGTTTGATTCAAGGTGAATTATATGATTCAGGTGACGGAAATTTTGGTGCTGCAGCCCATTCAGATTATGGAATGCTAACACTTTTAGCAACAGATGGCACCCCTGGCCTACAGGCATGGGATCTTTTTCACAAACATTTAATCAATTGGCTTTTTACAGTCTCATTTATTTTCACACAATTAATATTAATAATGTTAATGATTTTTTAGATATGTAGAGAGAAAGATCAACATCCACAAATCTGGGAAGACATTCATCACATTGATGGGTAAATTTCAATATACTGGTTTCGACCCTTCATGATGAAGAAATTTAGGGTGTTTGCATCTAAACTATCCTTTTTTTTGTGTTATTCTTTTATTAGTTTATTGGGCCTTGCTTTTTACACTAATTAAAAAATTACAATCTATCTAGTTAATAAGATGTGCTCTTATTTTGATTTAATTGTAGGTCCATTATCGTTAACATTGGCGATCTACTAGAAAGGTGGACCAATTGTGTCTTCAGGTTAAAATAATTTTACGTTGATTGCACCTTATACTTAATGTGTGGATCATGTAAGAATGTGGTGGTACGGCCATCTAGACTATATGGGTAACGAGTCACCGAGTCATATTTTCTGGTTCTTTGTAATTTCCACTCAATATTGTTTTTACATATCATATTCCTAACTTTTTTTATGCCCAACATATAGATCTACATTGCATCGTGTTGTCCCTATCGGCAAAGAGCGATATTCTGTGAGTATTTAATAAGTGTACTTAGTTCTTTTTCATTAGAAACTGTAGTGTGATCTAGGTGGATCACTTCATTTATATATGTATGATTTTACAAGTTGCTCATAAGCTTTTATTATCTCAGATTGCGTTCTTTATTGATCCAAGCCCTAATTTATTGGTGCAATGCATGGAAAGTTGTTGCAGTGAAGCCAATCCGCCAAGGTTATCTTCAGTCGCGTTATTAACTGACTAGTTTGCCTAAAAAACAATCGACTAGTTGTACTTGTAACTGTTTGTAATGCTTTTTGGAATCTGACATTGTTTCAGGTTCCCTCCAATCAAGAGTGGTGACTATTTAGAAGAGCGACTGAGTTCTACATATAAATTGGCGACTGTTTAATTTGGTGATCAAATACAATTTGCAAATACAGTACTCCACTAAGATCATGTTCAGACAGATTGCCGGCATACTGTTGCTATACTTATATATGCTTCGTGTTAAGGAATCATTTGGAAAACTTACTTAAATAAAAGAAGTATGTGTGTGCCTGAGATGCACACCTATGTCGTTTAAAATCTTTTAATTTAAGAATCTTATAAACAACATGTTTGGATAATTTTGAGACAAGCTCGTATCTTACAAAATAGCAAGCTTGCATGATATTCAAATAAAAAAAGTTCATATCTTATAAAAAAAAGTTCATATCTTATAAACTTACATGTGGTGCATGATATTCAAACCATAAAAAGGCCCAAAGATAGCTAAATGCAAGCTGCCATCCTATCTCAGTAACATGCAGACTTTTGCACTGCGAATGGGGGTGAAGCACTGCGGCTTGCATACACGATGGTGGTTGTTAGATGTCCAAGGCACTACATTAATCACCTTGAAAGAGATACTCCAACACTCAAAAGCCCACCCCACTTCCTAATCATCAGTGAAGGAAAAAAAAACAAATTAGTACAAGCAGAGCCAGTCACTTCTACTAGTAGAATGCAGCGAACACACAATCACCCAATTATCCAAGCCACAAACTAGCGTCTCAGCCACAACCAAGCTTGCCGTGGAAGCAAGCAGTCTCCAGAGAATTGGACAGGTAGCAGCGACGCCTTGCCCTCCGCCGTACCAGCAGATCCGAGCACGCCCGGCTCCGTGGTGAGACCATGAGTGCATCGACTGCTCCGGCGCCACGACGCGCACGGCGAGCAGCGGTGGGCGTACTGAACTTTGTCAACTTTGTCGCCGCTGGTAGCTACTACCAGCACGGACCGCAGTCACACTCACCCATCACGGACTCTATCCTTTTTTGACCTTACAGTACAATGAACCTTGCAGTAGTAACATTGAGGTTCCGAGTTTTCAGACAAGCTTCCAATAGGTTTTACGTCAGGGAATAGCGACAGACTGAATTATTGGTACCCAAAAGCACAGATAAAAAATCTAGGTACGCCCAGGATAAGATATATCTGTGACAAGGCCTGATAAGATATTGGTAAACTCTGTTATTGGATATCCAGATCACGTGGCCACGCATTATTGTGGAATAGTACCTTTTACACGGCAGCAGCACCATGCTTAAGCGTCTCTTATGCAAAGCAGGGGAGGCTGCACCAGTCGCACAATACATTACCACACATACTCGTCAGCGCTAGGTAAAAACTATGACTCTGCACAATATAGTCTTCGACGGTGACATGCGCGCGCTGACGAGCGTAGTAGTATAGTAGTAGTAAGGCTAGTAGCTTACAAAATCAGCGCCACGTCACAAAGATATTTACAACACATACAATTACATACGAGCACATATACGAGACAACACCTCAGCTGCTCTGAAGGAGGACGGGGTCCTTCTGCTCCGTTCTTCAGTTTGCTTGCGGCGGCCGGTTTCCTCCCGGCCGGCCGGCTGTGCTTTTTACCGGTCCAGCGAACTGATCACCACCCTGCCGCAACAAGTCCCAGACGACATAGTTCAGTTTCAGATGGTAAATGGCACCGTGTCAAAATAAAAAAAAAATATGGGTGTTCGACTCGTCAGATCTGTGTAGCCGGGAGATTTATCGCATCATATGTAGGACGTGCAAGTTGTGTTAATATTCTTGGTACAAGGTCATTGTGGTAAGATATATGCTGCTATGCAATTGCATGTGAAGCTATTACTGAGCTACTGATAATAAAATTGTTTGGACGCAAATTAAGCACGAACCAGTCGTAGACGGTGGGGCTTCTCGGCGTGCCGGGGGGCTCGGCGCCATCGGCCGCGGCCATTCTACGACCCATCCGGCGCAGCTTCTTCCAGCCCTCTCCCTTCGGCGTCGTGGCTGCACATACGAAAACGTCAGTCGCGCGCTCACGGAATAGAGCTGATACCAACGTCTCGTGGATTGTCTGATCCATACCGAGATTTACAGCTGCGTAGGAGTACCCCTATGCTGCTATTGCTATGAACAATTTCTCAATAATTGCTAGTAAAACCTAAGAGCAATTTGTCACCAAATTTGTATGTAGAAATTAACAACGAGATACCGTGCAAGCAGACGAGATACCGGAAAACCAACAGCAGGAAAGGAAGTGAATAAGAAGAGATGATTGCAACTTCGGAGAAACGAAACAAAGAAACAACGGTCAAGGGTGGCTGACAACCTGCGGCGAAGGGGGAGTCCGGGCCGGCGCTGGCCGGGGAGGACGGCGCGGAGCTGGACTCGCTGCGCGGCGACGTCACAGTCAGCGCCGGAGGACGCAGCATGGTGATGCTCCGCGTCACGGCGGGCACGCCCTCCGCCGGGGCCGACGCAGCCGCAGACACGGAGGACGACGAAGAAGACGGGGAGAAGGAGGCGTACTTGCGGAGCTTGCCGAGGCCGGAGTCCGGCCGCGGCCCGGCCACCGTGTCGTCCCACAGCTGGTCCAGGAGACCCATGAACCGGTGAACGTACGTGCCCTGCGCGTTCTACGTGCTTTAGAGCCTTCGAGCTGCTCGGGAGAGATTCTCTCTTGCTCTGTTTCCTCTGGTTCTTGCTTGATGTTCTTCTACATTCAATGTTTCTTCCTTTGGCTTTGTTTTCCTATCTTCTTGGAAGGAACGATGAGGCAGGGGAGCTTTATAGAGTGTTTTCCAGGGTGGAGCGAACATTTAGGCGAGATATTTGGGGGGCATGTGTAATTTTGGATAGCCCTTTTTTCTTTCTTGTGTCCAAAATGACCGGGGCTAGAGTCAACATGGAATTACTGCTATACTACCATGTTTTGTGGTGTTATAAGAATGTAAACGCGCAGCATGAACCATAGGAACCCTCTGCAGCTTCACATTGTCATTTTCACCTCTTGTTTCACAAAACCACCAACATGCACTAATCTCTCTCGCAAGTCTATCAATTTTTGTTTGCTTAACTAGTGAGTTAGTTCAAAAAGAATTTTCTAATTATGAATTTATGATTCACATCTTGCCCTTCACAATGATATTTCGACTCTTGTTACGATGGCAAAACAATATTTTAACTTGATTCTATATAGTTATAAGTAATTACCCTCTTTATTTCAAAAAGTTATTATTATAGCATATGAAGTTTTTCATAAAGATTGTCATTTTTTTTTTACTTCCTAATGCATCTCTTTTCTCTCTTTCTTGTACATCACATTCTTTCACCCCTCTTTTTTTTCCGAAACAAAGGGAGTAGAAGTGTGGTCTCATGATGTATCATAGTCCATTCAAGAATTTTGTTTTCTTGAGCAAGGTTATATATAATTCAGTTGCTGTTTTTTGTGATAAGGTTGTTGTTGTGTACAATAATGACATGATATTTGGGTTTTATTTCATAAAATTTGAGGACTATAGTCCCTGTAAAACGTTGGTACTTTAATATTTTGCATGGTTGACTATGTCACTTGATATTTCGTGATGAAAATAGTCGCAGTCACTTCATTTTTCTTAATAATATATGATTAATCAAAATCAAAGATAAAAATAATAATACACTCATAAAACACTTATTTTATAAAATTAAAACTACCTTCTAGCTAAACACCATATTAAACAGCTCTAATTCTATAGCAAAGCAGTTTCACATCAGAGTTTTAGAATGAAGCAGTTCTAACGTGTATGGAGTAAAGTCATACTAAACCCATCCTTAAGTCCATCTATGTCTTAAGAGTCAAGACAAGATAATACATAGGAAAACAACTAAACAAGGTCTTTTCTTTTGCCACATTGTCGACATGACACCAATCAATCGCGGCCTTGCCTGTATTGAATTTGGCCCTAGAACACTATGAATATTGTTTGAGTAATTTTGTTAGATATTTGACTGCCCGGCTGGCCCACCCCGTACTAGGGCCCACGTTTCCACGAGTTTCCTGGATCAGATAAGATCCAACTGCACAAAAGCCATCCCTTGTGTGTGACATGCACGGGAGGACGGCGAGGCCCTCGTGTCAAGCTGAAAGCGTGGCACGTATTGAAGCCTACCGTACTTGATGATAAGCTTGAGGCCGTTTTCGAGCCGTTGGATGTTTGACGAGGGGCCTGCCATGGGACCGTGTACCACGACGCAGAAATCTCTAGAGGTCGAGTCATATGGTCACGGATGGCATCATAACCCTGAGTTGTGATAAGAACTGTACATGCTAGTACATCTTTGGACACTATAATTAAGAAGGGCAGTGGATCTAGTTCTAAGATATTTGCTGGCGGTCGTAATCAGGCCTTAGGATTCCATTACCAACATTATCTAAGATATAATAGTCGACGTGACAAGAATGGGCAAAATAGAAGGATAATATCAAAGAAACATGTGGTAAGTATACTGTAGAAAGCAGTTTTTTAAAAGATCCCAAAGTCGTGTTGCTCCCAGTAGCTGCAAAACAGCTACGTGTTGCTCTTGCGGTTCTTTACTGCGGAGAGCTAATCGTCTTTCCACGTTCATTCTTGATTGACATTGGGTCATTATACTTTATTTTCTTTGTTTCAAAATTATTATTATTAATAATTTTTTCTTTTTTTATTAATTCACTTATTTAAAATATTTATTCAAATATAAAAAATTATAAGTTATATTTAAATTTTATTAACTAATAAAATAAGTCATGAAAAAATATATGATATTTTTTTAAAAAATTTAAATAAGATAATAGTCAGAGGTAACAAAAAAAATCAATGACGACAATAATTTTAGAACGAAGGGAGTATAATACATCAATAGTAATACCTTTTTCTCAAAATAAAAAAAAAACTGCTACTTTACTTGAAAAATATATTGATGCAACAGTAGCAGTGGATCTCAGAATCTCGTTGTCGCCTCAGTGGAGATCACCCCTGCCTAGCTAGTTACCACCTACTTGATCCACACTGGAGAGCATCGACTATGTACTGACTTCTGAGCCGATAGGATAAGAGCTTCATCAACGTTAACATTAAAAAGCATGAAAACACCACCCGGAAGGAACGGAAAAGAGTTGAATAGATCAATCCTAAAGATAAACTGGGATAGAAAGAGTGTCATTTGGATAACACGGCACTCACTGTACGACAGTAAACATCTACCTGGACTACGGACTGTCTACCTCGTTCAAAGCTTATTTTCCTCCAAGGCTGGTGTCACTTGTCATTGGGCTTGTCGTGATCGGCAACTCGGCATTGCTTGGCTCGCAGGACTCGAATAGCGGCAGAGAAATGCCTTCCTTTACGCTTTTCGCACTTTGTGCTGTGCTGGCACTGGCACTTTAGTTTCCTGCCCTTCTTTACTGCGGGAAAAGGATCATGCATGCCGTCAGTTCATTTGCTCCTACAGATCGACAAGGACTTGTGTGATGGATAGATATTTAGGCTCTTGTGTATGTTTGTGTGCCTACAGGCTACAGCTAGTGAGCTGAATATGAATGGGGATTGGATCCTCTTCAAACACTGTGCTGTATCCACAACCAACGAGTTTGATTCGTTAGTCGCAAAAAAAAAAAAAAAACACGAGTTTGATTCATTGCAGAGCAAGGATATCGGTGGATATGTTAGCTAAACAAAACAAGGCCCAAAGTTGTGAGTGTCTTGGTTGGGCTGTGACTAGTAAAAACTAGATTCAGCCCAGTTAACTAAAACTTTTTCCCCATTCCATTCGGGAGCCTAAGTTGCATTGCAGCAGCAGCCATGTCAGTTCTCAGGTCACAGTAGCCTAATTTTAGTTCAACTTATCCCTCTCACGCCCAGACATCGATCCCTTGTTCCTTTGGCGCAAAAAAATATATATCTGGAATTCCAAATCATTTATTCCTTTCCAGCATAGATACAGCTGTTCGTACGAACCTCTGCGGCGACATGGCTGTATCTAACTGCATGAATGCCTGAATGCAACGCATCATGGAACCGGAAGGATCAAACTCGACGGCCCCTGGTTGATCCTGCAAGTCGGTGGTCACTTTTCGTCCACACCAGTTTTTGCAAGTTTTCTTTTTCAATAATCAAGCACAGATGATTTTCAGACTAAAACCGAAAGGACATGCAGCCTGATTTGGAGTCTGGAGATTCTCGAAAAGAAGATTCTAAGCAAGTTGTCATGAGAAGCCAACATTCAGATCTAACAAGGCAAAAGAAACGGTGTTCAGTCAATCTCTGCCCGTAACCTAGCTAGTATTTTAGTGTGATGAGAGACTGGACTTCAACGCCCTGCAGCACCTGTGAAGCTGCGACACGCCTCCAGCTTCCCTTGGAACACTATACAATGGAGAGAGCAACATCATAGAAGGGATGCATTTTTCATTTAATTTTGTATGTAACCTGTTGTTAGCTGAACACCCTTATATCCGGGTTATGGTTTGTTACTGTCCCAGATCATTAATTAGTAACACTACTAAAGATCATAACTTTAGATATCATTCAAACACTACCGTTATCCATTTAAAATTTTATGGGGTTTAATATTTCTAAACTTCATGGTTTGAGTTACTTGTCTGATAGACACTTGATTGCAGGCTCATACGTGTGTGAAAAACACAAGTAAATCTTCTACGGACTTATAAGCTCAATGGAATCTCTGTATATGAATCAATTGTCGCACGTATCCAAGAAACAAAGATAATATGCAGGTTGCAAAGGTCCAGAATAGTAAGAACAGGCCATTAAGCATATATAAACAAAGCGTTCAAGAATTCTTACCTAGAAGCAGAACTGCACGGCGGTTTCATCTTAGATGACTTGACTCACCTGAACCACAAGAACCTTGACATCGCCGGCATGCTAATAATCTAATGTAACAGTTAATCTATATCCAATCACCACCATGATATCATCTCCTGTCTTGGCCTGTTGCCTCTCTCCCAATCACGTACCCCGATTTTCCGGCGAAGACGTGAAGTTGTTGCCGATAAACATGAGCTAATAAATCTCCCAATCACCTGCACTTCTTAGGAGCTCTAGAATCGACAACATTCGGAGGCATGGGATGAGGAGCAACAGAAATCGGTTGATGGCGGCGACGGCGGAACCTCCCATGGAAAATGGATCTCCCATGATGGCGGCTGAGCAACAGAGCGGAGAGAGAGAGGGTCACGGGCTAGGTCGAGTAAATGGGCAGACCTTTTCCTTCATGTGGGATCCGCGTATAAACTACATCCAATACAATGCATGTGTATTTCGTTAAAAAAACGATTGGCATTGAAAATTGCGGGGCACAGCGCACGGATCTCAACGTCTTGCATCGAAGGGCTGCATGCTGCATGGCTTGTGCCCCGCAGGGCTAATTTTACTTTCCGCTGTTGGGTTACATGCTTTCTGTTTGCTTGCCAGCTATCTGCTCTTCTCACCGGACCCGGACTGGTTACTGGAATGCCTTTTGCCAGGGAAGCTCCCCGCTGGTCAATACGGAGTGCATGCAACGCCACCGTTTTTATCGCTGACTTGTTGAGCTCGCCTTTCAGATCGCGTTTTTTGTTGGATACGTCATTGCCGACGACACGCAGGCCACCATGGCCATCATCAATGGGCGCCGCCAGGAGTGGCATGCTCGCCGCAGAATCAACATGACCATCGCCAGTGCTGCTTAGGGCGCAGCCTCGGATGTTCGTCGCCGCCGCTGGCGACTGGAGCGCCAAGGTCGTCGCGAGTGTCACTGTTCTTGCACTGGTGTAGATCGTGGCTTGTTGTGATCGCTCGCCGAAACTGCAGTGCTCTTAAACATACTTCTATACCTAGGCTATAAATGCATAAGATCAAACAAAATGATTAGTACAAAATATACAGAATCTCACCCTCGAAGTGGGCCGCCATGTGGGAGAACGCTGGACGGTGAACTGCTCGCCGGTGAAGGTGTCGAGGTCGGCGAGGCCGCCGGCAAGACGTCGGCTTGATGAAATGAGAGGATGTAAGATATGAGAGATCATGACCAAATACTTCTCTGAAAGGCAGGCTGCAGCGCGTACATGCATTTGGGTCTCGGCCCTCGAGATAGTGCGTGTATTAATAGGCTTTATACATCGATGGATTTGTAGTATACATGGATTGCCGGGCTACTACACGTATAGAGGTATTTTTTCGTGGGCTGCCTTTGTAGACATGTATTTGGCCCACTGTTTTGCAACTTGAATAGGGCCTACATAGATAATGCTAACTGTGGACCCCTTGCAGGGTACGTTCATTGCTGATTTTGCGGTGTGCACGGTCTGAAACAAACCGACGTATGTTACGACCTACACCCCTTGGCCAAGAAAAGACAAACATATATAAGTACGACCCCTCCTCATCTGTTTGCACCATCGTCCTCATCTGTTTGCACCATCGAATAGTTTTATCATCAGCGTAGCTCAGCGTGTTCATCACATGGCGCTTATTCTCATCGCCGGTCTAGCTCTTCTTATGCTTGCCTCTTCATGCGCCGGTGTAAAGCATGACGTCGTCATCAAGAATACCTGGAGCATAGTTGTCGATGATCTTCGCACCGGCAACAAGAGCTACAATGACTTCCAGCCTTCGGAGTTCCGGCTTCCGGACGGCGCCACCGGTGCCGAGAGCCTAGCCTTCGACCGCCGAGGCGGGGGCCCCTACACCGGTGTCTCCGACGGCCGCATCTTCAAGTGGGTGAGGAACAAATCGGGCGTGAACGGCGGCGTCTGGATCACGTTTGCCTACAACGCAAACTACATCAACCTCCCAATCTGCAAAAAGGTGCCCGGTGACGAGATTGTCTGCGGCCGCCCGCTCGGCGTCCAGTTCTTCCACAAGACCGGCGAGCTCTACATCGCCGACGCGTACTTGGGCCTGATGAAGGTCGGGCCTCGCGGTGGTGTGGCCAAGGTGCTGGCGACGGAGGCCGACGGTGTGCCGTTCACCTTCGTCAATGGCCTCGACATCGACCAATCTACTGGCGACGTGTACTTCACGGACAGCAGCACCAAGTACCAACGCAAGAACAACACCCAAGTCATGTTCAACCGCGACACTACGGGGCGGCTGCTCAAGTACGATGCAAGGACGCGACACATTACCGTGCTCAAGTCAGGCCTGCCCTACCCTAACGGCGTGGCGGTCAGCAGCGACCAGAGGTCCGTCGTGGTTGCCCACACATGGCCGAGTCAGGCGTTCACGTACTGGTTCAAGGGCCCAAAGGCCGGGCAGTACGAGCTGTTCGCTGACCTGCCTGGGTACCCCGACAATGTCCGGCGTGACAACAATGGTGGCTACTGGTTCGCGCTGAATCAAGAGAAGGTAGGCTTCAACCCCAAGACTCACGAGGTCACACCGCCTCCTCCCGGCACACCGCACCTTGTTGGCATCCAGATCAACAACAATGGCACGGAGCTCGCGGTGCTGACGGCATCTAAGGGCGTCACGCTCAGCGACGTTGCGGTGAGGAACGGCAAGGAGATGTGGCTCGGATCGGTGGAGCTCAACTACGTAGGCCTATTTGATCATACCATGATACAATAGTTTCTTTGTCAGGAGACTGGACTAGTAGATGCATTGTTAATTAGGCAGGTAGTTAGTCTAGGTTGTTCTCGTTTTGATTGCAAAAGTTAAGTTCCAAACTAGTAGATTCATTATAAGGCAAGTAGTTAGATTGGAATTTATTCCCCGTGTTATTGCAAGTGAGTAGTTAAGTTTGAAGGGATTTGTGAGGATAATATAATAGTATTCAATTTTGTATATCGTTTTAAACTATATACTGGGTATTCTTTGGCGTGCTTAACCGTCTGCCGAACGGCGCCACCCTTTGTCGTACTGAACCCGAACCGCGTCCAAGTTGCCGAGGAACGACTACGCGAACTGAAAGGCGTTCATCCTACTTCTTTACGCACCCAAATACGCGAACTGAAAGGCGTTCATCCTACTTCTTTACGCACCCAAATACGCGAACTGAAAGGCGTTCATCCTACTTCTTTATGCACCCAAATTCCAGCGAGATGAACTTCCGCGGCCAGGACGACTTCTGCACGGTGACATGGCGGAACACGGCTGTGTGATTGATTCTCTCGTACATTGAGCATTGAGCGGACAACTCGTATGGTGGGCGGTCCGCTGAGTTGCACTCCACACGGGACACGGGCATGGGCAATCAGGCGCCATCATCTTCGCCGAGGCCACCGATCGCGTCGGGCCTT
The DNA here is from genome assembly GCA_032690845.1 of Eleusine coracana subsp. coracana. Taxonomy (NCBI): domain Eukaryota; kingdom Viridiplantae; phylum Streptophyta; class Magnoliopsida; order Poales; family Poaceae; genus Eleusine; species Eleusine coracana. The sequence continues at coordinate 49,037,469 of CM064427.1, read as the reverse complement.
GTCTTGGCCCTCGAGCACCCGTGACTGCCATGAATTGTGTAAGTTCCGCCGCGCGCGTGACAAGCTGCAACACGAACAAGCAATCTCATGGCGTGTTAACCTATGGGTGCAGATGCAGATGCGGCCCAACCGTGACTTGCGAGCACCCGTGACAAGCTGCAACAACACGCACAAGCAATCGCATTGCATGTTAACCTATGGTCAACCTTTCTAAACTTTTTCATGTTTCTTTGTGATATATGTTTCGGCACGTACTGATAAAGTTTAGTTATCCCATGTGCACCTTTTTCTTTTGAGGAAACTACGGTAGACCAAAGGCTGAACTGAACTATAGTTTTTTGATGATGCAAGAAGTTTGTTACATCACACATTTATGAAACAGGGAAAAAGGTGAGACTATACCGGGGAGGGATCAAATTACAAGTAAAAGCCTATCTCCCCATTCACACAAATCTAATCTAACTCTCGGGTCATTGGTGCGATTGACCCACAACATAACGTCTGAGTCGGCATTTTCAGAGGCATAACCCTTTGGTTCATTATTTGATCCACCACCCATCTAATTCAAGGTGCAGAACTGTATGTCGTTATTAGTTACTACTCCAGGAAGTACAGAAGGAAGAACAACAATTTTGATGAAAAACACACGCTATTTGAATTCCTGGTTTGCATCGATAGATGAAAAGAATTGGAGAGAAAAACTGCGTTGCACAAATGCAACCCTGTTTCAAATGCTTTTCTTTTTTACACAAAGACCAGTTGGTCCCGCTGTAGTTGAAAGCAAAATATGCTTTGCGACCATGTTTCCAACACAAACCTGACACGGCTAAAAGCTAACTCTAAATCAAAAGTTATCAAGCAGTTTTTACATAAAAGACGATGACTATTATTTAACTCTAAACCAAAATGAGTTTCACATGCCTAAAAGGTGGACAGTTGTCCGCACTTGGGCCTGCAACTTCAGCCACACGCAGACGCAGGCAATGGCGCGTATCTTCTTCCTTCAGCTGCATGCCATGCTAGGCGTGCAATGTGTGTGTGTCTCTCAGCTGCCAGCTTGTCAACATTGACCCCCAGGTCCCGAGCGAGCAGCGGACCCGAACGAACACGAGGCACAAGGCCAAGCAGAACCCGGACTATCCACCGTAAACGTTCGTGTCGGCGGAATGCCGCAGACGCGCCATGCAAGGATTGGATCCGTCGACAAGGAAGAAACTGACAAGGATCATCTGTCGACGATGGCGACGGCACCGGCAGCAAGCGCTGTCTGCACGAGGAGCCTAGGCGTGTTTCACGATGACGCGCCAGCATGCTGGTGTGTGCACTGTGCTCGGATGCGGCTGACTGACAATAGTATTTTAAAAAAGAATGAATTTTTTTTTCCTCTAATACTATTGCCATAAAAAAATATCAATATCTCGTTACTACAGGCTAGTGAATGAACAATAATTTTAAGATCTCATTGTTAACGTGGCTGCTAATAACAAGTTGACGAGTAACGTCTAATTTGTTACAAACTAGCAGAATGGCCCGCGCAAATTGCGGGGCTAGACCGTTAACGTGGTGACCATTTACTTCATATTTGACTATAATTTCTTTTAGGTTTTTATAATTACATAGTTTTATTGGCGGACTTAATCATTCATGCCCTTGAAGCTCTAGAATAAACAGACATGTTTCACATAGCTATAAGAGAGCGTATGATTACAACATTTATATGACTCTGGATTACACAACTTGATTCATAAAATACAACATAAGAATGTAATATGTTGCCTAACAATACATTTACACGACATTTAATTATCACAGCTACATTTTTTGTTTGGTTTTAAAAATTCTATAGTCAGATGTGTACAATTTTAACTCATTTTATCTGTAGTTGGAAGATGCTCGGAGTGAATTAACACATGTTGGCATTAAATTTAGAACTAAATTATTCGATCCTCGGTCTTCATCCTAGGAGAATGTAAGTTGCCTGCGTCTCTACTGATGTTCTCACGTCCTGCTAACTCCCAAGCTTTTAGGTTGTGGGTGTCTTAGAGGGTCCTAACCTTGTAAAGCTTTTTATCTTTACTCAACTTTTTGGCTTCTTACTTGGCGCTTGACACATCAATCCTTTCAATGCACCAATGGAACATGAGGTTCAGCTAGGTAAGCCTCACCTAGCTGAACCTCTGCTATATAAGAGTATGATTTTCGTATACAGCTTCTCAAAGTTACTTTAGCGTCTTGCATTTAAGCTCACCATGTACAACGAATATGAGTATCTTGATATTCTTTTTATAGCTACCAACACAAAGAAAAAGTTAATATGTTCCATATGTGACAAAACATGAAGGCTATTTATAACGGTTTATAGGCCTTATCTAGCTGAACCTCTGCTATATAAGAGTATGATTTTTATATACAGCTTCTTAAAATTGCTTTAGTGTCTTGCATTTGAGATCATCATGGACAACGAATATGAATATGTTTATATTCTTTTTATGGCTATCAACACAAAGAAAAAGTTAATCTGTTCCATTTGTGAAGAAACATGAAGGTTATTTCTAACGGTTTAGCTATAGACCTCACCTAGCTGAATCTCTGCTATATAAGAGTAGATTTTTGTATATAGCTTCTCAAAGTTGCTTTAGCGTCTTGCATTTGAGCTCATCATAGATAATGAATATGAGTATGTTGATATTCTTTTTATGGCTAGCAACACAAAGAAAAAGTTAATTTTTGTTCCATATGTGAAGAAGCGTGAAGGCTATTTCTAACGGTTTGAATAATTCAGTTCATATGCATATAAAGTTTTTTTTCATGTAAACACATTCAGATAAAGTTAGTGAAAACTGAAAAGTACACCTCTTACGTCATTAAGTTAACAACAGAGCATCATTCCTCCATCTTGGCTTGGCTAGCTACCATGAGTCCCCATGTTCACGCGAGAGTTGAATTGCACACTCTGTTTGCTAGAGAAGGGTCTATTTTTGCATGCGAGAACCATGATGGCCTCTCCTCTATGGTCTTCCTGAATATTTTTGTTGCATCGTTGATCCCCACGAAGATGCAGTCATATATTACAGTTCCATCCAACACTTTGGACATCAACCTAGGCAGGTCGACATAGGCATCGACGCATCGTCGTAACAACACGTTGGTCAAGTGTTGCAGCACGTTCATGCGTGGTCAATCAATTTGGAATTTTGGATGGTAAAAAAAGCGGCCACAACATGGACTGGGCGTTTTGCATGATGAAGCAGATGGTTTGGCGAGATGCACGGTGCAGACTTGTTGAATGACGCATCTCGTCTGGATCGGAGAGCATATACAAAAGACACATCATTGTTAGGAAACCATGGAGGATGAGTTGATCGTATGAGGTGCAAGTGACCTGCAGATAGCATCCCTTAACCTATTCTCATCTTACCATGCATCATTTGCCAAATTGTTAATGAATTTGATCAAGCATCCTTTAGAGCATTGTCTTGCCGCATTGATGTTGGTTCTTTTCCCTCCCGCTACTGGGGGCGCCTATCGTTTTTGACAACATGAAGGCACCATTGGCTTTGTGGTTTCCACATCAGATGGTGGTCGGTCGCATTGGAGTCCGATGGTATTCCCTCGAAATCCTTGTTTTTTGTAAAGGGTGGATTATTAAAACCGGACTCTAGATGGATATCTCAACGTGATATGATTTTGGCTATTAAAATATGATTAATTGCAAAAATCACCCCATAAATCAGTTAGAGTTTAAGATTCCCACCAATAAATCATGTTGTTGCAAATATCCAACCACCCATTGAGTTTTATTGTAAAAACCACCCCAATTTGTACATGTTTTATTTATTCAACATATTATTGTATATTTGAAGTAGTCAATGATGTTCTTATCCAAAATACAAAATTTTTAAAATTATAATCTTTATATTTTTTTATAGAGAATATGTAGCAAAATATCAATTAAAATTTGAACAATGTTTAATAATAAAGTTTAAAATTTGGATACATTTTTCATTAAACTAAGAAGTATTAAACATATTAAAAATCTCTAATAATGTTAAACTTATTTAACTTAGCTTCATTTTAAATTTATATCAATAAAATCATATGAAATCAATTAACATCTGCCAACTGGGGTGGTTTTTACAATAAAATATATTGGGTGAGTGGGGATTTGCCAAAAAAAAAGCTTATGATTAGATATTTCAAACTCTAAGTGACTTATGGAGTGGTTTTTGTAATTAACCCATTAAAGTATGTGTAGTTGTTCCCTTAACAAATCAGAGGGTTATTATTTTTCTATTTTTATTTTCTTTCTTATTTCAAATATATTTGTCTATTACTTCAAGTCACATATAGACTATTGCTTTCATCTAAACCATCCAATCTTCATAAAATCTGATGGTTTAGAGCTTGTCTTTTTCTTGATTAATGTGATAATTTTGTGGCCTTGTGAGCGAACGTGATAACTCCTTTTGACCTTTAAATAAGAAGTCGGATATAGACTATTTGCTTTCATCTAGACTGTCCAATCTTCATAAAATCTAACAGTCTAGAGCTTGTCTTTTTCTCGATTAATGTGATAATTTTATGATCTTGAGAGTGAACTCGATAACTACTTTTGATCTTCAAATAAGAAGATAATAGATTGAGAGTGAATGTGGTAACTGCTTTTGATCTTAAAATAAAAAGTAGGATATATACTATTTGCTTTCGTCTAAACCATCCAATCTTCATGACGGTCTAGAGCTTGTCTTTTCTCCTAAAAAGGAAAAGCAAATGCTTTGAAAAGTTGAGGGAGTCTGAATATCCATCTTTACAATTGAAGAACCAGAAATATGATTCATATGATAGTAAAGCGAGGTAAATAGGACTTCTTCTTTAAAATAGAGAGATTTTACGATAGTTTTAAGCCATCAATTAATTATCTCCTATGAGGTAATAAATAGTTATCTAGAGTAACTATTTTGTTTTAGACCATTGACAAAAGAATAATTTTCTTTTGGGAAATTAACCAACCTAATTATTAGATTCTTAGATGAAAGGGATAATTACATAAATTACCCCATAAGTTACTTAGAGTTTGAGATCCCCACCTATAAACTTTTTTGTTATAAACTCCTATCCACCCAATGAGTTTAGTTGTAAAAATCATCCCAATTGACACATGTTTAATTGATTTCATATGTTTTATTTACATAAATTTAAAAATAAATTATGTTAAATAAATTAACATTGTTAAAGATTTTAGTGTGTTTAATTTCTCATATTTTCATGAAAAATGTATCCAAATCTCAAACTTTATGAAACGCCGTTTGAACTTTAATTGATATTTTTGCTACATATTTTTTATAAAAAAATATAAAGATTTTAGTTTCAAAATTTTGTATGTTTGATAAGAACATCATTCGCTACTTTAAATAAACAAAAATATGTAGAGTGAATTAAACATGTGCATATTAGGGTGGTTTTTATAACAAAACTCACTGGGTGGATGAGGTTTGCAATAAAATGACTTTTAGGTGGGAATCTCAAACTCTAAGTGAATTATGTGGTGATTTTTACAATTAAGCCTAGATAAAAGGTATACATAACAAATTGATTTTGACTTAAATAAAAACATGAAATTTCTTAGTATAAAATCAATCTAATTTTTAATTGTACGAAATTTTTAGACGAATGATAGAAATATATGTAGCAAATTGATTTTGACTTGACTAAAGTGAAATGTCTTACGTGCGGGAGGGGAGGGTGAAACAAAACAGACGTTGTCAGCCTGGGAAAGAAAACTGAAACGTAGGAAAGAGAATCTAGTAGAGAGATCCGGATGGGCTGGTGGGGGAAATTGTATTTTTATTTTTTATTTTGATTAATTAGAATTTATTTATTTCTGATTGGAGTGAGACATAGACTCTTTGATTTCATCTAGACCGTTAAAACTTCATAAAATCTAAAGGTTGATATTCTTTTTTTGTTAATTAGAATTTATTTATTTCTGATTGGAGTGAGACATGGACTCTTTGATTTTATCTAGACCGTTAAAACTTCATAAAATCTAACGGTTGATATTCTTTTTTTTCAAATTCTTTTTCTTATTAATTATAATTTATTTATTTCTGATTGGAGTGAGACATGGACTCTTTGATTTCATCTAGACCGTTAAAACTTTATAAAATCTAATGATTGATATTTTTTTTTAAATTAACGTGATAATTTCGTGGCCTTGAGAATAAACGTGGTGGTTTCTTTTGATCTTCAAATAAGAAGATAATAGATAGATAGATAACTACTTGGAAAGCTGGAGTACGGAAACAAAACAGAGCTTAATTGCCAATTTCGACGAAACACGCTGACACTTTGTCAGACCGGCATTGCCCCGGTAAGTGCCCGATCAGTGTCGACAGTTAACTAATAACCGCCGACTAATCAACAAGGCCATGCATGGAAAAGCAGGGTCTCCTCCTCGCCACCTATCTCGATCGGTCACATGGCTCTCCCTCGCTTTTCCCCTTGGCTTTGGCTTCGCCGGCCGCCGCTCGCCATCGTTGCCTTTTGGATGACATGCGACGTCGTCTCATGTGATTCCCTTTTGTTGGAGAAGGGAGGCTCTCTCTCGGGTACGTACGTATCCCGTGAAGACAGGTAGCTGGTCCGTCATGTGCTCGCACGTTGCCGGCGGCCAGCTTTGCAAGCGATGCCTCTGGACTTATCTGAGGATCTAGCACCGTCGACGAACACGTAGGGGTTACTTGCGCAGTAATTTACCCAAACACACACACATACTCTTTGTTACGGTATTAAAACATGAGGCGGGTAGTATAACATATTATATGGGTGTGTTCATGCCATATGTTAACTGTTCTTTGGCGCTTTAAACAAAGTAATAAGGTGGAATATATTTTTATCCTTGTTTACTGATCTGCCAGGCTGCCAACCAAAGTCATTAGTTATTGTACGCAATTGATTAGAAGAATTCTGTTTGAAAAGGTGATAGTAGACATAACAGCATTGTCCAGTGTTTCGAGGGGCCCCTGTTGGCCTGTTCCTGCCATGTCGTGCCACGGAAATGAATTTAAACAATCGCATAGGAAAAAAAAATATTTTACTAGTTGCACCGGCAGCAGGCAGAATCATGCCCTCAAAACTGGCATCGATCGGACACAATAATGCAGGCATGTTCTTGTGTAAAGTGTGAACTGCAAAAGTTCAGGCCTGCGGTTTTGAAATCTCCATCCCACATCGTTAATTGTTTTTTCTTTCTTCTAGTCCAGGGTCACTGTTTCCCAATGTACGCGGATTAATATTCCTGCTTAACTTGCAAGGTACCGCTAGTTTTCTCTATCGTCGCCAAAGGTAGGCCGGTGCCTTAAAGCAGAGCAGCTTAACTTAACAGGACGTATATCGTTCGAACACTGCAGGGTGTTCTTGAGCGACACGCCGGCGATTAGCTAATCAAGCAATTTCCTTGCCCTTTAATAATCCATTAACAGGAATCTTTTTTATTCCCCGCGCCATGTTACCTACCCTTGATGGAGTACGAACGAGTACAGACAGATTATATAGTCAGCTGGGCTCCTGTCCTGCGTGATGCCTGACGCTCCTTGGTGACGAAGTTCATTCCCAAGTTCTCTCGCGAGATCCCAAGAACAAGAACGCCGCCACTGCTCTGTGAAGTGGGAAGCCAGGTGCCTGCAGTGATCATCATGGGCGACGACCCGAAGGTGGCGACGACGGGCCTGAAGCAGATGGCCCGGCTGCGCGAGCTGCTGCACAAGTGGCAGATGGCGATGGGTGGCAAGCAGCAGGAGCATGAGGAGGAGGACGTGGCAGGTGGCGAGGCGGCGTCGGCGATCCCGCCGTTCGTGATGCGGCGGCTGCAGCGTACGACGACGGTGGACTCCGACGACGAGAGCTGCCAGAGCCCGGAGCCGCCGCCGGACGTGCCCAAGGGGTACTGCCCCGTGTACGTGGGCCCCGAGCAGCGCCGGTTCGTGATCCCCACCAGCTACCTGGGCCACCCGGTGTTCCGGCTGCTGCTGGAGAAGGCGGAGGAGGAGTTCGGGTTCCGGCAGGAAGGTGCGCTCGCCATCCCATGCGAGACCGAGGCATTCAAGTACATTCTCCAGTGCGTCGAGCGACACGACAAGGGCCTCGCCGCAGACGCCGACGCCGACGGTACGTAAGATACAGCTGATGATGGCCAGTTTTTCCTAGTTATTAATCCTGATGCATGATGGAGGGAGAGTCGTTTTCTGACGTGTTTTGCAATGCGATTATTGTTGCAGAAGGGAAGAACCCCCCGGACATGGAGCTCCAGCAGGAACCAGCGGTGCATCAGGCTGCTTAATTAGGCTAGACGGTGTTTCTTTTTCTATCCGCGTACGCTGTTGTAATTTCTTATTCTATTTTTTTTTTTGGAAACAAAGACTGCTATGTATGTACTTACGATGTCTTGTAGCCAATGCATTGTGGTCAAGAATTCGATTGCTCTGTCAAATCGCAGCTAATTTCCATTTTTTTTGTTGGGTTTTGAATCCAGGCAGTTTTTTGTGGTGGTAATTTTGGGATGATGATATCGCTCTCGATGCCAGGCGCTCACAACTCAAATTAGCTTGAACGTATGTACCATACTACCATGATTGTTCAAATGTCACGACACCAAGGTTTTGTTATTCCTTCCCTGTTGCTCTGCTTCAGTCACACACTTACCTCTGACGCTCTGACTGATCTGGAATTAGAAAAAGTGCGTACGATTGCGCATATCTGTCTCCTGCGATCCGCCAACTACACCTGCATCAGATCAACGCTCGGCTTATTTATTCGATGCGCAATCAGCATCTCTCGATGACGACGCGATCTTCCCCTGTTGCTTGGCCGCGAATTAAAATGAGGTGCCCCAGCTCCCAATCATGCGTGCCGCCCTCGCGCGCTCGGTGCTCTGTCAGAGTCTTGTGGCGCCGGTCACGGGAGGGGATGGACGACCGCGTCGAACGCTCGCCATTGACGGACTCGTCTTGCCGCCGCGTTTACGTTATCCCGGGCGTGCTCATCGCCTTATCGGCGGCGGCAGACAAGCCAAGTCGTGTGTCACGGTCCGGTTCTCTGGACGACGACCGACCATGGAATAGATCGATCGCCGGCACCGCGCGCAATCCTCTGTCTTCTTTTCCGTGTCTCCCGGTCGCGGGCTCGCGGCGCATGGACTTCACTCTAGCACGTCAGGTGCCCGTGGCATCCATCACTGGGCCGGCAGCTGTCGGCCGTCGCCGCGCGCCGGCCGGACTAGAGTTCGTGTAGTCACTGCCGAAGAAGCCTTCGTGTGGACTGTCGCAGCGATAGCGGCCCATATATGCGCTTAGTTTCAGTGGACTCTGGCTACCAAAGAAGTCCTAGAGTTGAGGGAGTTATAAAATTACTCCCTCCGTTCTAAAATTGTTGTTACCTTTAATCATTCATCTTATTTAAAATATTTGTTTAAATATAAAAAGTTATAAATTATATTTAAATTTTATTTAATAATAAAACAAATTATATGATATTTTTTGAAATTTTTTAAATAACACGAATGGTCAAATAAAGTTGATGAAAAAAAATTCAATAGCGACAACAATTTTGAAATGGAGAGAGTATGTGTTAAATTACAAAATCGGATGATCCGAGTTCTCAAATTTCTAGATAGGTTGTAATTTTCCTTTCCGGACGGTTTTTTAAGCGGTTTTACCTCACTTGGTGTTATGGGGCTCACATGTCAGCTATTACCTAGGCACTCTTCCAATATTTTTTGGCCCTTTTGTTCTTCCCTCCTCTCCCGCTAACGCCACAAGGCACAAGCTCGAGGGGCGTTGTCGAAGCAGGCTCTACCTCGAGGCAGTGCCAATGGACATCGGGTGCTAGCAAGGGACGATGATAGAAGCGGTTGTCCGCTATCCCGTTGGCGAGCGGAGCCAGCTAGAAGAGAACACGACCTTCGATTGAGACGCCCTCTCGGCTCCCGCAAAGGCGACCTCAGTGAGGGAGAGGCCCAGGAGGATGGGGATGCCCGCGGCGAAGGGGTGAAGGGCGTCGTGGCGCAGAAAGACGGCAGAGGCCCATGACGTGGGAGGCCTTGCGGGAGCTCCTCGGCCTCGAAGACAGCGGGTGGTTGGTGACCTCAAAGCCCATGATTTGGAAACAAACGGGAGGAGGAAGAAGTATAAGAAGGTGCCTATATGGCAATAGGTAGGCCCTGCCATGCTGAATCAGCCAAAAACACTTAAAATATTATTTAGGAAGAAAATTGCAACGAATTTAATAGTTAAAAAAATCAAATTACCCAAATTTATAATTCAAAACATAATCAGTAACTTAATTTTGAGGGAGGAGGCTGTGTTGGCCTCGTCCAACGTTGTACCCGGGCCAGGCCGGGAGATATATCCCAGCCATAGCCCAAACATAGGGTCAAGCTTTTCCATAGGCTTGGGCCGAATGCAGGCCGCACGTTGCGGTGCACTCAGATACCATTGCACCAAAAACACACTATTCACTTGTTCAGTGAACCACTCTTTCACTCTTGGAACAAACAAGCTACGTAGTGAGGTGTAGAGAAGCTGGTCTTCACCCGAGACATGTACGCATTTCCTTATTTTCTGCCTAATAAGAAGCTTCTTCCCTCTTTGGACCGAGTACGGATGCAGCTGTATATATAAGTCGTCAAGATCAGTTGATCATAATAATCAAACAAACCAAGGAAAGCCCTCAACGTACATACAGTGTTCATCAATGAAGCATATTGAATTAAGATCACAATTAAACCTGTTGTGGCTACGTACTGCGCGCGCAGTATATATGATCACACATAATAAGTGTGAATCAACAGTTACAAGTCCGACACCAACAACCGCATAGCCTCCGGTCCACCAGTGGTGGTTCTGAAGCTTTTTTTGGGCGGGGTCCGGTGCTGCAGGTACCTGCGCCATCCTCGCGGCCGATTGAATGCCGGTGGCAAAGAGTAGTTGCCGCAGATCGGCAGTGAAAGCACTCTGTCCCCAGGGGCTCGACCGTGTCGTGTAGCTGCAGCTAGATGATCGCGCGTACGCCGGCCGGCCGGTTGCGGTTGTCCTCGATCGCTAGCTTGCCCTTTCACCATCGGCCTGCACTTGCGCACGCCCCATGTTCTGGGGCTGCTGGTGGTGTGGTGCATGCACTTGGCGATGTTTGTGGTATTTTTAACTGTATACATGGCTGGTAGTCGAAACATGGGGTACAGTAGTAACGAGAGCTTTGGTGGTCGATCAGTAAATATGCCCCCGGCCCGACAGGCACGTGCCCGGGCGCCCGAAAGGCAAGCGCGACCAACCGTGGTGGGGTGGCGCCGGCGTAAATACGGTGGCGTAGACGTCACGACTGGGACCGGGGCATGCAGGAACTGGAGCAGTACATCGTAGGTCGTCGTCCACGAGGACGTGAGTGCGAGCGTCAGGTGTGCGTAATGGGAAACGAGAGGACATGCAGGTGTAGCCCAGGTGGTCACCAAGGAGGATGGGACCGACGGCGCCCGTGTTCCGCGCGCCGCGCACATGGCCGCAACGGCGACGGTGTAACAGCAGCAGCAGCAGCAAGCGCTCTTCTATGTGCGCGCGGCCGTTTAATAATAACATGGGATCGGACTGTCGGAGATGATGATGTGCCGCGCACGAACATACCCGATCGCCCGCGTTTAATTGCTGAAACCGATCGGTCACTGGCTGCGCGCTTTCCCCTCCACACTGCATGCATGGTGCTATACCCGATGGACGACGACAGTCCCTGTTCATCAGAAAGAGACAATGTTTTTGCCCCTGCTATATTAGCAACAACAATGCAAGTAGCCGATGGAAACGCCTCGTCAGAATTCTCATCTCTCTCTCTCCCGCATTATTCGCAGCCTTAGCTGTTTTGAGGGGGATGCGCATGCCACTGTTCCGGTAGTACCAGGCATAAGCTTGGCCGACACACTACATACAGCGTCGCCATCCCCAGAGATACGCATCTGTTATTAGCGCTCCCTTCATAATGAGCCATAACTAATCATCAGCGAGTGAGACGGTGTTGCCACTGGTGCGGAACTGCCGATCAGTATAGTCGTCTTAATTCAATTTATTAAGCACACGACGCAAGTTCAGTACAGTCTGGTGGCACGTACCTAGCTCAATTAGCTACCAAATTAAGTACTTGCAGCAAATGACGTCCCCCCTGATGATGCTAAAATGTGATCTCTGTAGCCTACGACAAATACATATATGAAGGAGACGGCGCGATCACGATCTAGCACCCACACGGAGCAGCACTACTCTAAAATTCGACAGATGGAGATAGCCCTAGACAGAGCCAAACCGTCGTGCTTGCAACATGGTGCCATGTTGAATTCAGACAGTGTAACGGACGGGTCGGTTTGGAGAAATGGACGGGTGACCTACTACCCCTGGGGGCGGCAACCAACTAACCTGATTGAGCCGGCCGGATACTACTGTTCCCGCACGTATATAGAACCCCAGCCGTCAAAACCGGCGTCGTATGGGGAGTACTACACTCTCGATTACTATATTCAAGTCGAACATTCTCAACCCCGGTAGTTACTGTACTAAATCTCTATCCAGGACCATCTAATCGATTCTGCTTTAACGTTTGGTGAAGCTAATAACGGAGGGCGTTTTATTGTGGTTGCTGCCACAAGCAACATCCCTTCTAGCTTCATTAAGGTAGCGGGCCGTGCCATGCATCCTTTAAGAAGCAGCGAGAAAACTGGTCAGTTTCGCTTTTCAAATACTAAGTTATATATCTAGTACTCCATCCGTTCTATTGACTTTTTTTTGTTATATTTGATCATTCGTCTTATTTAAAAAAAATAAGAAATATCATATATTTTTTTATGATTTGTTTTATTACTAGATAAAATTGAAATATAACTTATAAATTTTTATATGTGAATAAATATTTTAAATAAGACGAATGGTCATTATGAAAAAGTCAATGGCGATAACAATTTTGGAACGGATGAAGTATATATTTTTGTTAGACACTGTTTAGCTCAAATTTAAGTTATACACAGAGTCAATAAAAAAAGATTAGAGGACAAGCGCCATGTATGGAGATTTAACTAACTCTTAAGGGAAAATAAACACTTTCTACACTCGTAGGAGTTTATATTAATGGGTTAGAGCGAAGGAGGGACCAAATTAAAACCCTTTCTTAATTAAAGCCGGCACTTCTTTAATTAAATTTGCAAGAGTAACAGCAAAGTATTGGCCTACTGGCCTTTTAATCCAACAGTCAGAGCGTTCTGTTTGTCCCCAGCATTGCTTTAGTGTTGGAGTCCCACAGCATCAATCATTGGCCCTAACACTTTTATTAGTTTCTAGATTCGCTTCCTGTTTCAACAAGCATACTACTATGCATATATATGTGATAAAAAAAAATATATTTTGTTATTTGCACGTCTCTTCTTCCCCTGAAAAGAATATATATACACCTTTCGTTTCCATGTTTACCTAGGACATCACGAAAATTTCAGCATATAAACTTGTATGAAAGTTAATTTTATTTGAACAACGGTATGGATGGAAATTAACTTTTGCCCCAACCAGGGAGGGACCAGAGAAACGCTTTACATTACCTACCTACTTAACGGTTCCAATTAGTACAACCAAAATTATGTCTGAAAAAGGTCGTCCTAATCCATTCTAGTCAACCAATGCAATGCAGAGGGAGTAAGCGCGCGCAGAGATGATTAAGCTTGCATGCAAAGGGGCTATAGTGACAGCCAAGACTGGAGCCCATCTAATTGTGTGCACCAAACTCCTACTTAAACCCTCTGATTACAAAACAAAGATTTGGTAATCAAGTTCATTCATGTTGCTTTCAGCATGCACATGATGGCTAATTAATCATTGGATTTGATTGATCAGAGTTGCTTTTTCTGGGTTTATGAACAAGCCAGCTGTCATATCATTGCGCGGAGGGTAGTACCGTAGGTAGTAGAGAACGAAAACAGAGGATATTATGCCAAATTTTAGTATCCATGGTTTTTACAGAAATAACTTTCTGCCTGCGAAATTTCCAGCTATTCACCTTTTGTTTTTGAGATGGAATCGCATTTCTGATACGTTTGGGTTTGGGCCGTCTGGCCACAATCGATTTCACCATTTTGTTTGGGTTTGGCCACTTACTGATGCCAACTCTGATGAAGAAAATGAACATGTACATTATACAGTAGTGGAACAAATGTATCCTAGAGATCTTATTCAATTCTCCTCAAAAGATACAAGAAAAGAAGACGATGACCAAGCAAGCAAACCATTACATCGAGCATTAGAGAGAGCATCACTTGGGCGCACGGTAATTACATGGCTAATCTCGAGATTAGTTACCACAAACACCCCAAGGTTAACTAAATCTCCACACCTCTCACCCCTCGCCCTCGCGACTCGGCCTATATTACAGTCCTACCCCTAATCTTAAACAAAGAACCGGAATTACCCCCATCTCCAAGCCTCCAACTCCGGCGAGCCAGGCCTCAGCGCCGCGGCGGCAGCCGGCAGTGCTTAGTAAGTAGCTGGAGGATGCCGGTCAGCACGCGTAGTACTCGACGAGCTCGTCGAGCGACTCCGGCTGCGGGTCGGCGTTCTCGAGCATCCACAGGAGGTGCTCGAACAGCACCACCTCGCAGCCGACGATGGTCCCGCCGGCGCAGGCGCCGCCCACGCCACCGCCACCGCCGGAGCGGTCGACGAGGTTCTGGAACAGCGGGTGGCCAACGAGGTCCGCGGCGATGAGGTAGCGGCGGCGCGACTTGCCGACATAGACGGGGTGGAGGCCCGGCGGCACGCCGTCGGCGCCGTTGAACGACACGGACCCCCTGCCGCCGCCGACCGCGACGACGGACGAGGCGGGCACGACGACGGCGCCTGCTCGCCTCCACGGGTCATCGCCGCCGTCGTGCGAGCGCGCCGAGCACCCCGACGGCGTGCGCGAGATCCTGCTGGACGAGTGCCACCGCTTGATCATGCACTTGAGCTTGCTCAGCCCACCCTTCGCCATTGCCAGCGATCAGCAAGCAGAGAGGATTGAGAGGACACAGCACAGCAGCTCTGGTAAAGCTTTGTGGTAAGGTGAAGGTTGCTGGACCGAGAGGTGGGACGCTTATATAGGACGAAGGTGGGGACCACGTGGCGCGGCGGGGACGTGAGACGTGGGGCCCAGATGACCGTGAGAGGTAAACCTGGCGGGTGGGCCCAGAAAGCAACACTTGGGAAGCAAGTGGCCTCTATGCCTGTGTATGTGTGGTGAGCCGCTAGTTAGATCAATGTCTGAATAATCTCTTCTCCCCGGTTGGCCGCTGGTCAGCTACGCAGCTCAATAGAGAGGACAGGAAAGATTATGCTAATGTTTGATGATTATGATATGGCTTAAGCAACAAATGATTATGAGAACGTCCGTCCTTGTAATGGGAATGGGCAAAACCGCCAATTCAAAAAGAAAATGACTTTTTTTGCGCTTGTCTGTTGAACGTGCCATATATGAACTGCAGTTCAGTTGAGACAGGATTTATTTGTACTCGGATCGATCCGTTAAACAAAGTGCAAGCGGCATCTCTGTGCATACACCACATTATTATCACAAAATCTCGATGATACGCTCATCCATGATTGGCAACGCAAAATCCTGAATAGATTACCTATTTCTTTCGATCTGCTGCGCCAATCGTTTGCTGGAAACCCAAGATTCTCACGCCGCATGTTCCGGCGCCATATGGCAATCGCTAGCACAGTAATAAAGCATTCCGTTAGTCAAAAGATACAAGGGATCAAGAACACAACGCCTATCTGAAACCGCACAAACTTCGTCCTTGTTGGCACGTAACCGTACCATCTTGCTCTATTTGTGCATCCACTTTTCCCTCCATCATTCTCATGCTGATTCAGAAGTTCGTGGCATCTTTTGTTTCAAAGCACCACCAGGGGTTTTATAAAGTTGTAAGCCGATCTACGTGTCGAATGCCAACGGCTGTATGTTTGTGCGCGTCCATTCAATTCACAAAGGTCGTTAGTTAGTTCTGAAACCCAAACAGATTCTCCCATCTCTTTGTTTGGGGCCAACCACCGTTTGCAGCGTCAGAGAGCTAAGCTTCCACTAAAATACACTATAGGACTAGGAGTATAGGCAACTTGAGGGACTTTTTTGTTGGTGTCTAATATTGCCATGTCTAAGCTCAGACACGTCACATATTCTTATTAGGTAACTGTTTGATTCACTGTAACAACCTGATGTTTTGGTTTTCTGTCTGGCAAAAAAGCATGGCATGATCTATCTGTTTCCTAGGTCGGCCAGTTCTGTCTCGGGCTTTGGTAAAACATATACAATTCTCATTTGTAAAGTTTTGATGATACACAGCGAAACCAAGTGTGCTCCCATAAGGCAAAATGTCCTGAGCTAATTTTTTTTTATATAAAACTGTTGGTTCAACAAGAGAGTTAAGAACATTATCATATATTTTATAGAAAAGTAACATTATGTTACAAATTAAAGATCATGCAGTTGCTGATATTTCTCATCTCTAGAACGTCCAACCACAAGCACAAGAATGGCAACACAAAGCAACAACGAGAGGAGTCATACAGTTCGCCCTGTTTAGAGAAAAATTGCTTTCATCTAGCTATTCAGTGATTTGACAAAGGTATCTAGCTAGGGGGTCCTGTGTTTTTAGATTCTTCCCAACCTCCAGGGTTATTTTTTTAATTGACATAACATCTTTGTATGTAGTCTAGCATTAGATGAGTGGTTGAAGATGTGTGCTCGTCAAATCACATTATATAAGCTATTTTTGTCACCTAGTAGGATTTGATTCCACACAGAACAACATGCATGAATGTTGCACTAGCTAGTAGGAGAATATCTTCATCTTAATTTATGAAATGTAAAACAAAATACCTCCTTTATACTACATCCTTGACTCTCCACACTGAGATTTAAGTTGTCTTTGATAAAATGCAATAATACAATAATTATAAATTATAATAAGTAAACCTAACTAAATATATGTTTTCTTCATGTAGTTAACATATATCTCTGGAGAAAGAGAGCTGAAAGATTAAACAAAATCTTGATCTCATAGATAAACAAACATGCATGTCGATGTCGTCCCTGTTATTGACAGAGCGGGTAGTAACATTCACACCCTTGGGAAAAAAAAAAGTGTACTTGTATATTATATTTTGTAGAAGAATCCTGGTGCATTATATTTGTCCATTTTGAAAATCTAAAAGCCATCAAGTAATGATGGTTAGTTCACATATATCGAGATTAGAGTAATATTAATATACAATGAGGAGAATTTTGGACGTGGCACCCTGAGGGAACCGATGCCTGAGGAAAGTGTAGTTAGATTAATCGTCAGTAGTGTCAGCAACTCAGCATAAACCGCCGACGGAAACGACAAAGCCATGCTTTCGTGTCGTTAGTGCTTTAGATTTGTAAGCATGGAGTAGTTGTCGCCTAATCACGACGCGCGTGTGTAAGAAAAAAGTGCAGACAGAGAAGCGCCAGGCGAGCGAATTAAAAAGTAACAATTGTTGATGGTTTATTTCTGAAAGTCTAATGAGCTAGCAGTGACAGCGTAACCTCTAGTATGATTCATGTACCTTCTTCATCAGCTCTTCTTCTAGTATATGCATTTTAGTCTTTAGAATAAAAGGCAATGCTAATATGTTTCAGTAGGTGGCACAGTATACAATGCTTTGTTTTATGCAACCCTTCGTCAGGGGGTGGGGGATTGAAAGGATGCAATAATATGTTTAGGTTTACGACATTATACACCAAGGTTTTTGCAGTAGTAAGCTTGTGTCGGTCCCTCCCAAATCAACGGCCAAATTAATCATCGGGCCGTACGTCGTGAGAACGACGACAAGCACGTCGTGAGTGAAGCCCATACCCCGCGTGCACCTCAATCCACGGCGGCCGCGACGGAAATTAACTGGGCAAAGGCCCCAGCAGGCGCCACCCGGCCGGCCGGGCGTTGAATTCCGGTACGGCCATGGCGCGCGCGGTACAGACACGAACGTACGCGCACCCACATCTCCATTTACGCTTCCGCCGGGCTTTCCGGTGCAGCATCAGCAGCAAACAGCCTACTACCTCTATTCATAAGTATTCCTACAAGTGTACATCAGCATCGTCAAACTGATGCCATAGGCATCTGGTGGCCATCATGTTTGCACAGGAAGCTAGCTAGTAGCGGCCGGCCGGACGCCGCGCAGGACGACGCCGGGTGGCGCGGCTGCTCGATGCATGTCTGAATCGCAGTCGCAGCACACGAGCGGGCATCGCCACTGAAGCACGTGCACTCTCGTACAGGGAAACAAGGGGCCGCGCGGCGGCATCGCCGTCGTCGGCTTCTTGGAGCAGAGCTACGCGGCGAACACATGGGTTCGTTGTAGCAGCAGCAACGGTCTAAGGAAAGGGGGAATCTACCGGAGACACTGATGATTAGCGCGCGGCCGATCCCGATAAGGTCCGGATTTGATTCACGTTAATTATGCTGTGTTCATGGGAATGGATCAGTTATGATGTACACTCTCGCCACGTAACTAGATGCTCTACTTTGTGGTAACATGATCGATCATCAAGACAATATCTGAGGAAACTTAAGGCACGGCAAGCACCAGGCGGTAATTGACCATCACGTGCCACAGTATACAGGTAGTACCGCCATAGTGGGTAGTTTGCGCATGCATGTGGGGTGGTACGCTGGCGCCGCTGCTCGGTTGCAGTGGGAGATCAAGCAAAGAAATCATCACGGAGACAGTAACAACAGTAGCGCCCTTCCCTGCAGCACCGGAGCCGTCTCGGTTCATTGTTTCCGCTAGTGCCTAGTACTCGCTCATTTAGTACGTCCTTGGAAATTGTGACCGAGCCAAATGCGCCGATCCCACCAGTACAAAATTACGGACCACTTACGCACAAGCACAAAAATAGGTGACATGGACAATTACTAAAACAATTTTTTTAGATAAAACGCTTTTTGCCCTGCTTAATTTATTACGAAAGCCAACAATTGCTAAAACTATAACGGTTCAAATAAAAAAACAGAAATCCAGTACGCCAATGAAAGATATAGTGAGAACTTAGTAGTATGAAAACGTTGATTACCAGCATATATGGACGTAAACAGTGCTTTCACTGTAGCTTGATACGGCTAGTAGCCGAGAACGTGGATCTGATTGAATTCAAGTACAACAGTGGCCTACGTGTAGCCTAGGCAATTATCTTGTCATCAGATGACTGACTCATTAACCAACGTGCACGAGGCGAGATGTTGTATTTGTGTTTTTTTTTTGGGGGGAATCCCCTATCTATAGCATATAATAATGTCATCGCCGTCGATCAACCGGTCCGAGTGGCGCCGCTGCTAATTACGACGATATCGTTGCTGAAGCATCGTACATACCGTGCACGCCGCAGTGGGCGTGCAATGTGCCATGTCGGGATCATCTTCGGGAGCAGATAATAAGAGGCATAAAGGGATAAGATCGAGGGGACATGAGGCCGTCTCACCTTCCTAATTTAGAGAAACATTTCTGATTGTGATTTCGCGCCAGCACGTGAAGAAGGTCCACGTTTAGTCGCCCTCGACTCTCGTTGTGTGGATTTTCCTGCATTGGATCCGTTCGGCGGGGAACAAGCGATGGGAGCAATTAATCCATATACACATGCATGTACCGGTTCAATACTCTTCAGTAAATAACAAGCCCCACTTACGTTTCGGTTTTTCCAGTTTTGGGTCTCCTGGCAGTTGATCATTTGGTCAAGTCACTGACCCGCATGTGACGAATGTGAGATACTCCGATCTTAACCGAGAGACATTACATTATTACCGTAATTTCCCAAAAAATCGTTCCTCCCCAGTAGAGGCATTGGTCATCACTGATCAGCCACCGCCATGCACATCTACTCATCTTGTGTGGGGACCGGAGCCATGGACAACGCGAATACTGCTAGTGCTAGGTGAGATGATCGAGCATGTCAGTGGATGTTTTATTTTTTTTTCCGGAAAGTATAGATCGCATTTTTACCCGATTTGTCCTGCCCATCCCACACTCCCTTCGCCGATCCCGAAATAGCCGGCGGCGTTGAGAGAAGCGCCAAGATTTCCACCACTACATGCCGTCAAACACAGCACACATGTCATGTGTCGTCTCATCTGTGACCCAATGCCGATCGACCAATGGCGCATGCCGAATCACCAACCAACCAACCAACCATGATAGGTTGAGATTGGAGGGTAGTTTGCCCCATGCCGCAAGGCGGCGTCGGAGCCGCACGCCCGTAGTTGCAGGCTGGCCGCCGCATGCCTGCTTCCAGCCACGGCGCCGGTCGTGCAATGCCGCATGGGGTGTGCGTCTTAATGGCAGCCGCACGACCAGGTGGCGTGGGCGTCTCGCCACACCCAAAGAGCGCTGCTTGTCTCCAGGCTCACTGTTCACGTCCAGTCCAGGACGTTGTGGCTCGTCAGGTGCGTCTCGTAGGCGAGCGTGCAGGTCTACAATAATTTAATGTTTACGAGGATCTTCTGCCACGGGCATGCTGCGGGGGTGAAATGTGCTTTCATGTTCTTTGATTGACGTGACCCGGAATAAATACGTCCCATTCTGAGTTTTCTGACTGGATTTGGGGATACCCAATCCCAGCATATCCTGAACTGGTCTGATCTCCCCTGAGATTTGGTCGGCGAAGTGCTAGACACTGGTCCCGTCTACTGAACTTTTGTTAAACTGGAATGTGGCTGTCGCTCAGATTTCATCCCAACAGCCTTTGTAAAATTGTGGCCTCCTTCACGCACAACGATTGTTGTACTGCACAATCTTGGAAGAACAAAGAAAGACAATTCAGTCAGTTCTCAGATCAGACTGTATATCCTTCTTGCGGCACAAGCAGGGCAGTCAACAGACTTTATACAGCACCAGCTACTGCTACAGCAAAACACTCCAATCGTTGGCTATAAAAGCGAGGTTAATAAGTACGTCGAGATAATGTAAAATGTAATCTGCATTTCGTATTACAAATACAACCTTTTTCAGCGGTAAGTAGAAACCGACATTGCATGTACAGGCTTGCCCGCTGCAGCAAGGTGTCCGGCCAACTTGGCCTTGCTGGCACCGTACCTGAAACAGGATCGTGTTTCTTGGACTTTGGGTAAAATGCATTGTATAGCCTGCAACTACAATCCAAGTTGGACCCCAATGTTGATCAGATAATAGTAGTAGGGTCTGTGGCGAGTATGACCAAATCAGCGCAGCCCAAATGCATTGCTCTTAGGCCCCCTTTGTTTGAGCTAAAGATTATGGATTATAGATTTTGGATTATGGATTGTGTAATCTAAGATTGTAAAAATCTGAGGGTCCTAATCTGAGAGGTGTTTGTTTGTCTGGATAGCTTTCAGTCACTTACAGTGGGGCATGGTGGCAAAAGGGTAAATATATGTGCCATAATCTAGAAAAAGCTGGTCTGGGCCGGATTCCTGGATTCCCACAATCTGGCTGTTGGATTTTACAATCTGCTTTCACAATCTGTCCCTTTGTTTCAGCTTTTGGATTCTATAATCCATAATCCAAAGCTCAAACAAAGGGGGCCTTAATTACTATACATTGTACTCGACACCTTGTTGCAATGCCAGCCCTGGTCGACTGCATCAGCAAATACGGAACCAACAAAACGTTCCTGGTGCATGCCACAAAGTTAATTGAAAAAAGAAAGCTTATCATACCATTGATTCTACACATATTTCTCTACCTAAGTAAACCAATTGCCATTGTAGTAACGCAAGTGCTTTGTCCCGGGTTATATATACCATGCAAGGTTAACCCAATGTCATATTCTATTTCGATTATGAACTCTAGGTATAGTAGTGCATACCTTTATAAGAGGCATTCCGAGCTTCAATTGGTGTACAGAGTAACCCAAAATTTAAAGGGATCTAAACCAGTCAGCAATAGTTCTGGAGAGGACTCGTGTTTCATTGAGAGCCAATGATTTCAATCCCTGGGCAAGAGCATCAGCTGGCGTGTAATCTGAACCAACTTGCCATTTCACATCCTGACACATAAGAAAAATAATTTTACTGTAAATAAATGGTGAGGAAACTAATAACCCATAAACCACATTGTATGTTCAGAGGAGGTTATGTGGGAACCCGAGTTTGAAACCCTGGTCAGCCCGAACTCAGCTTTGGGCATGACCAGCTATGCTCCGGCAACAGCCTACCAAATGGTGGAGAACAATCCCAATTAAGCATCAGTACCTGTGCACATGGAGTTAGATGTGTTCCTGACAGTATGACCTTCTTTATCTGTCCACCAATTGATTCTACTCGCGGTCTCAGAATGTCTTCAACTATGTCTGTATCGTCAATAGGATCAACACTGAATTTCACCTACATGACAGTGGCATACATCGGCAAATATTATGAGTACTAAATTAAAACAGCTAGAGGTTGAATCAAGTTCATGCAAGTTTGTCGGTACCAGTAATGTATTGGGTACACTGTAGCAGTTTTTGCAGAATTCACGGTTTTCAGGTGGTGTTGGTTTAAATTCAGACACACCTTCTGTAACCTGTAAATAACACGGGAAGCTGTCATCAGGCTGAGGAAGGATCATAGCTCATGGTGTGGAAGCAGAGAATTGCAGTTATATATCAAATGTTAGATTCATATGAAGTACCTGATTCATTACTGATGGTAACTGATCAACAAATTTGTTCAGTGATACCATAGCTTCTTGGTCATACTCCTGTATGAAACCTCCAGCTAACTCAAATAGAGCCTTCCATGCATCTCCTATGAAATCATGGCATGACATCAAAATATATACTGTCCATAAAGTATGTCAAATTTTCACTTTTGTTTAGCAAATTTAGCAGATACTGTGGCATATTTCTACCATATCAGTATGCCATTATGCGGGTGCAGGGTAGCAGCAAAACGGTATCAGGAAGAAGAGGAACTCTAGAAACTACAAACCTACAATTAGAAACAAGGCCTACCGTCTACGTTATGGGGTTATCAGGTAGCACAGCCGGTGGAACGATATGGACAGTTTGCATTAAAACATAAGTTTGTCATGAAGATTTTAACCAAACAAAATGATAAGGAGAGAAATAATAGATACCACGAAGTTAAGTTGTAGATGAATAATCACCTGATGCATTTCTGGCCAGAGAGTAAACAGGTGAGGCCTCCATCATAGGCATCAGTTGATTAACAAGGGGGCCTATCTGCATAACACAAATTTACTATGAGGAGAGAGTAGCTTCCAAAATCAGAAGCAAATAGCATAATGTAACATTTAGTTATCATTTCTATAAGAAATCAGTTCTAAACATAAATTGTGTGATGTAACACTTTTTCCTTGCTAAAAGGTGGACGGGCTCACAGTGAATCTGCTACACTCAGTACATGATCAATATATCTAATCCGAAACTTACAGTCCCATTTACTTCACAATGACCTTATAAGACAAACTTCAATGCACATAGTTCTTTGCCTTTTTTTTTTTTTTTTGCTGATACTGACAATGACCCTCCATACCAAAGGTCAGACAAACCAAAAACGTGACAGTAAAGGTTGCGGTGGAATAGTACTAGCAGGAACAGCTACATTTTGAGGGTTATGAGGAGATTATAGATTGATTTTCAAATGTATTGTATTCTCCGCAAGTCAGACACACGGGTTTGGATTGGTCAGTAATATCCTATCAAATGTTACACACATGCTTCAATGGCTCTAATCTGAACGGGCAGAACAATTAGTACCATGTGTGACAATGAATTTGTTCACAATCTAAACAGGTGCATAGCTCAATTATGTAATGAACATAAGACAACCTCTCATCTGAATCCAGTATCTGGACTTTAAGAAAAAATGCACTTCCGTTTCAGAAAATGTGTGCTAATTCAACTGCTTCAGTGAAAAGGTTAATATCGAATACAATGTCAGACTGTGACATGAGTTCTTCAATCAATGGCTCAAATTTAGATACTTAAGTATCAGATCTTTGATCACACAAACATCTTATACATAGCATATAATTTTAGGTCCAAATTATATCTTGGTCACAGTTATCTAGAAAGTTCACTCGATAGTTGTACTAGTCCGTAGATAGTTTTGATTTTGTGTGCCAGCTAGTAGTATCTGTAACTTGGCCGCATAAGTCATATGGCAAACAATAAGGAAAGAGGAAGAACAAGGTATGCCCATTCAGTATAAGGTAAGAAGTCCAGAATAAATACCTGTTCAAAGTAAGGAACAGCTTCTGAAGCCGGCCTATTGTTGAATGAGACAATGGCATTAGCCTAAAATGAGATGAATCCAACAGAGAAGTGAGAGTGAAATCAGTTAAGACTCTATGATGGAACCATCCTAGCAAACAGAAACTCAAGCAGCTCTCCTATCTAGCAGCGAACCTTTGGTATCTTTTCCGAAAAGTAGCTCCCCACCAACAGCTGAAGCAGCGCACCGTTGCTGCAAACCATCACCATGTAGTTAAGGAGGCACGACATAAACCATTGACAGAACAGAACTCTAACCTTCCTCTATGGCAAACCATCGAACAAGTGGCGTGCGGCATTTCAGGCTCGAGTCTGACCTGTGGCCGACCGAGTAGAGCGGGAGCTCGGCGATGTCCAGCGCGCTGAGGCCAGCCGCCGGTAGCCCCGACGCGAGGAGCGCGTCGTAGCAGGAGTGGAACCTTTCGAACACCTCGCGCGCGGCGGCCTCGTGGTCGAAGGTGACGTTGTACGGCACGCACACCACGAGGAAGCCCTCCCGCGCCAGGAGCTCCAAGAGGTAACTGCAGACCAACCGCGCGATCAGCCACTTGAGCTGAGTCAAACCAACCGTTGAAGGAATTGGGCGGAACCGACGCGGACATGCTTACCCGTAGGTGACCTCGGGGACGGCGCCGATGAAGGCGCCGCCGAGGAACTTGATGATGGCGAGGGGGCGACGGCCGCGCGGGGGCGGGAAGATGAGGCAGGAGTGGTCCCGCAGGTACGGCTTCCCCCTTGGTGGCACCGACCTGGGACTGGGACCCCCGAGCACGGCCAGCGAGCCGTCGGGACCGAGCGATGCGCGGCAGGAGAAGCATCTCGAAGGTTTGGCCCGGAGGGTGGAACGACTGCCTAGGGCGCGGGGACGAGGGTTTGCAGGCGAGGCAGTTGGCGCGGAGCAGCGGAGGTGAGCCGCCGTCGCAGCCATGGGAAGACGAGAAGTGAGGTGAGGCGGGGAGCGGAAACGAACACGAGCTGACGGTTTCGCCACGAGACCCACGGCGTGGACAAGGAACGCCAAGTGTCTCCTTGTCCACCGTTCGATGGGCCGGGAGGCTCTCAGCCAGAGATTGCCAACTGGTCAATGGTCGCCGCACACTCGCTCTGCTCCGCCGGCGCGGCGGCGTTCACTCCTCTTCGATCTCTCGTTTCCCAGCCGCGTTGCAACAGGCCAACAGCCATGCCTTGTCCAGGTTTTCTGTAAAGCATCTGAGTATCTATAAATATTGGTTGCGGTAGTCTCGTGTTCAAAATAAGCACTAGAATCAGGCCAGTGCAGCGCCACGAGAGAACCAATGCTTGAATACATCGACACATCATTGATGATATGCAGCTCACCAACATCGGAGGATACATTCAACTGCATACGGTGTTTCATTGTCCAGATTTCTTTCCATATTACAGAATTTGCAGTGCCCACAGCTGAATCAGAAAGATGAACATCAAAAGTACACGGAAGGAACTTGCTAAACCAAAAGCAGAACCTAGCCAAGAAGCATGAAGGTATGCATTCTTCATTGTAAAACTTATGTACGTTGTAGAGTAACTTTACAGACTATACAGTTGCACTGGAATATTACGGAGCGAGGGGGAAGATACAATACAACACCTAATCAGCGAACTCTTGTTCTGTTCCTGAAGAAATATTTTCTATATATACAGTGTATAGGGCAAAATTTTTCTGAAATCACATTTACAAGGCAGAATTTGCTACCTCAAAACTTGGGAATTGCTTGATTTCTGAAGATTTCATAAGAAAACATAGCAGGTGGTAAGCACATCAAACCTATTAGCCAAGAGGACAGTATGAAAAACCATTGATCAAAGTCAAATGCTGTCATAATATTATCACACCTGCCAGTTCTCTCCAAAGCACACCCAAATTTTTTGGTTCTTCCACTACCAATTGTATTCTTTTTTCTTTTAACAGGAACTCTACCACCTGTATTCACAGCAGCAAAAGGAGTTAAGAAAACTGGCATAAGAAGAATAAAGTTTAAGTGCAGCTAAGATCCATACCTTATAATGTACAAACAGAAGAAATACACTGTTGGAGGTTATCCATGTAATCCATGAAATAGTATACTACAAATTTGCCAGCAAGAGAGCCCTGGATAACCCAGTTACAACCCAAAGTCATCGCATACTGCGGGTCCGTCAATACAAGGAGCAGACCAAGTACCTTTTCCTTGCAACCTGCAAATCACATCGCATTGAAAAATAGAGCTCCAGTTTAAATGCTATACAAGAGCAACCTTCATTGCTCTCACTGAATGTGTATAGAGACCGTCGGGCCTTGTTGAAGCCCACCTCCTCACTGCTCATATGCCAAAAGTACTTTAATGCTCTCATCACACAGAGGCATCTTTCTGAGCGGGCTTCTGAGGGAAGAAAAGGATAGCAAGCAAAGAGCAAATGCTTAAGCCGATAGCACCATCAAAAGGATGCAAATGGTAGGTGCTGACCAACCAGAACGGAGTTCCAGGTTTGAATGTAATGAAACTACTGCTTTGTATTAGGTAACTAGCAGTCATAATTCCAGAACGCAAGCCAATTGGGGCAGCAAGCTTTCCTTGTGTTCTCTGTTTAAGTCCAAAAAGCACCAGAGAAAGTAGCAAAAAGCCTGGTATTGAGGGTAATGACCTGCCATTCAATACTAATGTCAACATTTTCCAATGAATTTGCACAGGTTTATCATGCTTATATTTTAAAATATCAGATAAAACATATACTACTCCGTTCTAAAATTGTTGTTGCTGTTGACTTTTTTAGAAATGTTTGACCATTTGTCTTATTAAAAAATTAAAATTATCATAAATAATTTTATAATTTGTTTTATTACTAGAGAAAATTAAAACATAACTTATACTTTACATATTTGAACAAATATTTTGAATAAGACATCAAACATAACTAAAAAAGTCAATGGTGACAACAATTCTGGAATGGAGGGAGTAGTGTATAATGCACTTTATATCTGCTAAAGCTTTGAAAAAGACAGTTTATTGGTGCGATAAATTGTGTTTTATGTTTAATTTTATAGCAGTGTTTAGATAAACCACCGTGCACAAAAAGTAACTGAATCATCAAATAATCTTCGGCGTCCATGATCTTTCGACATTCCCCATTCCCTTCCACCTGATGTCCCGCCCCACCAGGTATGTGATGGACTGATGACCCTCTCTCAATCTAGGTCAAATTGGTTTTCTTTCATAAAATTCAGAATCAATTGTTCAATAATTAATTAACTGTAGCTCCTAAGTGTAGTGACGAGTGCATCAGAGATTCATTAGCAGTTACATGAATGATGCACAAAAAACTAAAGGAGTGGACAGAGTGAGAAATACCGATGAATTAGAGAAAAGGCAACTCCAGATATCAGAACGGCATTGTAGTAACCAAGGTCAACAGCAATTTCTTCTGGAAGCCATGATCTGAAAACCATTTCTTCCACCACAGATATACTGGTTGCTGTGGCAAACCCTCTAAGGGCAAGCATTAACATATTGCTAGAAGACTTGATAAGACCAAAGGGTCCATCCGAAAATGAAGACAACCCTGTCCGAAAAGTTGCAAAACCAAGTAGAATGCTTATCGAGTGCACCAACCCCACAACAGTTACACCTCCAACTAGACCTAGAAAAAATTCCCGCGCCTACAACAAAAAGAGTGAGTTCTTAGGCACATATGTAAATCGAATTGAAGAGCTCTGAGGTTTTTCTATGCAAGATCAAGAGAGGAACATTTTATACCCTAGATGGAGATCCAATATTCATCCCATATTGCTCCACTGGATTCTCATAACCACGAATTCTTTTGCCCCATAGCATGACAAGTATCGTTATGGAAAAATATAATCCAACAATGCAAGCATATCCAACAATACCAGTTGAAGAGCTTATTGTCCAGGTTTGAACAAGAGTTGGCAGTAGAGGAATCACCACAGGGGACCATAGGACGAGTACCATGAAAGAGAACCCCATAATCCTACGAATGTGAAGAATGGACATGTTTAGTACACCATATTATCAGAGGAAATAATGAAAGCTAAACCATGCATACAATGGAGAAATTCACCTGACAAATCCATAACAGGGCAAAAGTACTACATATGACACAGCAAGTGATCTAAGTCCCTCCCCCCCCCCCCCCCCCCCCCCAAAAAAAAAAAAACCATAGTTCAATTAACTAAAACTAGTACTCCAGCATATCTACTGATTCTTCTCCAAAAGCTTCTTATAGCGTAAAAAATTAAATATACGAAGCTATTCTTTGATGCACAAAACTTAACTAATTGTCCTGAACTCTTTTACCTTAGAAATGAATGAAACTATTTAACAGACAGAAAGTACGCATGCTATTAACCTAACAAAAATAGAATACTTGGGACAACCTATTTCTGTACCCAGAAAAAGTGAATACAGAGAAAAGGAACCTCAAACTAGAAGAGAAATAAGGGTTAACCTCTGAAATAAGGGACGCTCACTGATACGTAAGAATGAGATAAGTCTATCAGTTAAGCTCGTAGCACCGCGTATTCCACCCCAGAGTAAAGCAACTTTTCCAACAAACCTCAAAACCCCACCTTTTTGTCCAAGTTCAGCTAGAACTGCAACAAGCCTGCTAGTAAAAAGTCATGATAAGCACATGCAAAGGAAAAAAGGAGAGAAAAGAGTAACAACAACAGAACAAACAGCTGTACACTGACACACCTTTCCTGATCAACCTCACCATCACCTTTTGTTGGAACTACTGGAGCTGCAACAGATAGGGCTTTCTCAGCAAAACTGCTGACTAAGTTGTTCTGCTTCTTTTCTTCAGCAGTTTCCACAAGCTTGTCATTTTCTTCCTGAAGAAAACCCTTTTGATGAGAGGAAGTGGTCATGCAAGTTATGACATCATGTTTTTCATCCTTATTTTTCTGAAATACCATAGTTTCACATTTTAAAACAGAATGTTCTAACAAACAAGAGAGATTTTTTAAGAACTTCAAAAGTGCAGTCTACTCAGTGTCAAAAACTAAATCCAGCCTATTTTATAATTGTGTGGCAGTGAAAATGATTTACATCATATGAGCATGAAAGCTACTTCTTGATATTCCATAAAACATTTAGTTTGCCTATAAAAAAACCTGGGCTGAAACATAATCCATCTTGTGTGTGCACAAAGTATTAAAAACCGAAAGGGGAAATGTTGAGCATGTTCTATTTATCTCATTCAGGTGATCTTAAAATGACCACACAAAATTGGCAAATAAATATAATTATATAACAATATAAAATACACTAACAAGGTAAAATGAAGTTGGGGTAACAGGTAAAATGAAGTTATAGACAAAAAAAAAAAATGCAAGTTGGGGTAATAGGTCACTCACTTGATGATGTGCTACCAAAGCAGAAGCACCAAGGGCAGCTGTTACAGCACCAACCATCATACCTTGACCCTGTGACCTTGTCATCTCCATCTGGTTGTTCCCATCAGTTCTTTCTTCTATACGGTCATCTGTATTTGCTTTCCCATTATCCTCAATTTTTGTTTCGGAACTAGCCTGCACAATAAGATCCTTACTCACAGCATCTGACTTAACAGTAGCTTTCAGATGGTCATCATGCTTAGTTACACCAACGTGGAAGTAATTTCTCAAAGATGCCAAAGTTACACCAACTATAACACCCAACGGGAGAAAGTTTCTCAGATGCTGAGACTGCTGAACTGCGGTTGATACAGCTTCAACAACATCTTTACCATGTGTTGCACCAAATTTGGAAGTTGTTGGATTCCTTTGCACATATGCTGGTGAATATATCTCACAGTCAAGCATAATAATTTTGGAAACTTGATTAGCAACCCACTCTATGTCATCTGCAAGATTTTTCTCAAGTTCTGTGGTATCTGTTAACCCTAATTTACGACCAACTTCAACTTTGAGAGCGCTTGATAGTTCATCCCTGACAAAGCATGCAAGTGTCTCTCTCAAAGCATCATCAGGTTCAAACCTGGTTGCTACTATATCATTCCATTCATTTGACTTCAATGTAGGGTCTTGAACATTTCCTGGTGTAAAGTAGTGTGTCTCAATAACATGGTCTGTTCTAGATGGTTCTTGTGAGGATCCAGCATATTTGATCGCTTCCCTTCTTCCACTATGTTTTCGAGATTTTGGAATGTCATTGTGTGCACTGTCTAGTTGATCTGCTATTTTCCATTTACCCTCTTGTGGGTCAAGAAAAAGATCAGTTGCTGCCTTTGACATTGGTGATTCAAGTTGCAATTTTGCAGAAAGAAACTCATGAAGGTACAATGCATACTGTGCCTTCAAGTAAGAGTTGACAGCAACATCCAATAAATAGTCTGGTAAGCTACCGACCTGTTTCATACCATCAGCAGACACATGATCAGCAGGTTGATTTCCTCGATGACATTTCATGTTTCCTTTAGCAGATGAAACAATGCTTAAACTGGAATTCTCATCAACAAAAGCACAATCATCAATCGATATGATCGAAGGACCTATTCCAGAACTGCTATTTTCTGATTGTTGAGATGATGGACTTGTATCTTCTCCACTTGTGGCATTGTCCATTTTCTCCCCCACATCAGATTCTGTCTCATCCACAGAAGGCCCAGCAGCATTTGCATTAGAGTTTTCTCCATCCTCAGAGTCCTGCTGCTTCTCATACTGATCGATCATATTTTCAAGAACTCCAAACACACTGTTGACAGCCATTTGAGTTGAGTCATCAAATCCAGTCAGTGCATCTAATGCTTGAGTCACATTAATCGAGGAAGGTTTAGATTCTTCTGTTTTCGAGACTTGCATGCTTTGATCATTCAAATTTTGAGCAGACTTATCTTTATTTGTGCCAACTGTCTCACCATGTGATTGTGGGTTGTGGTCTGATGTAGCCACATTACTCAGGGAAGGTTTAGATTCTTCTGATTTAGAGACTTGCATGCTTTCATCATTCACATTATGAGAAGACTTATCTTCACTTGTGTGAACTGGGTCACCATCCTTTTCTACTGCATGTGGTTGTGGGTTGTCGCCTGATATAGCATCTGCTGATTGCACTCTTTCTCTAGGAGCCTCATTTGAGTTGGAAACAGATTGATCATTGGAAACCTGCTTTGGAGTAGTTTCATTGCCCCGTTCTGTCCTATGCTGCTCTTCACTGCTACCACTTGTTACGGTGCTTGTTTTCTCTGATTTATTTGGTTGATTTTGTGCATTTTCATTTTCTGTTGCAGTTCCAACAGGTTCAGAAGTTTGAGAAAGTTTTCCTTGCAATGACTCAATACTTTCTCCTCCAGGACTATTGTCATTTGTCATATTAGTATCTTTCTGATCTCCATCACCAATGGTCACAGAATTATTGTTCTGATCAACCGTTTTGGCATCCTTAAGTACATTTTCCTGGTCTGAATCTTTGAGTTTTTCCTGTGTTACTGTCTTGGTGGTGGTTGACCTTACATTGTTCCAACCAAGTCGCTTCAATGCATTTAAGCTGAAATTTTCTCGTTTGGATTGCAAAATTTCGGTAACAGAAGTTGTAAGTTTTCCACGCACATCTT
Source organism: Eleusine coracana subsp. coracana (assembly GCA_032690845.1). Lineage (NCBI taxonomy): Eukaryota > Viridiplantae > Streptophyta > Magnoliopsida > Poales > Poaceae > Eleusine > Eleusine coracana. Next base: position 49,005,570 of record CM064427.1, on the reverse strand, counting down.
CAGGTACAGCTTCTTCTAGAGCTTTCACAAGAGATTCACCTTGCTCCACTGCTACAAGAACCTTATACCAAAAATGAAAAATGTAAATAGCTTTATAAATATGTCACAAAAATTTAACAAGCAACTTCTGTATTTTCCCTCGAAACAAAGAACCATACTTTTATTTACAAACAACAGTAGTATGCTTATAAAAAAGCACATTTACTACATGTGTCAAACACTCATTACATGTATCAGTAGCATAGAAAAAAGAGAAAAATAGTTGTATCGAACACATTAAATTAGTTGACTTGATTTTACATTTAACAATGAATTTATGAAAACAGTATAAAGCTTGACTAAAAAATACATCAACTTAGAATTTAGCATAATCATCTTTATTTAGACCAAGGGATGAGTACAGACTCAATCTTCAGGAAACTATAGATATGATAACAGCAGGGAAATTTCAAGATGTTTGCCTTACCTTTTTCTTCTGATCATCATCGAGAGTGCCGGGCATTGTAGCATCTAGCATATTCATCACAAGACTTGCTGATTGTAGCATCTGACCCTTCTCAACATCTTCAGAACTCTCTTCTGACCCTTCTTCATCTGAATCTCTGTTTACCCTGTCTATGTCACCAATATGTTTCAACTGCCCATTTTCTTTGTTCTGGGTATCAGAATATTCTTTTGCAGAATCAATAAGCAGCCCATTTATTCCATGTGGAGCATTATTATACAAAATAAGCTCAGGTTGCTGATGATAACTATTGCGTTTTGCAGCTTTCATATCACTTGCTTGAGGTTCAACAGATGCTAAGCCTTTGGATGGGTTAATTGTGATGTCCACATCTTTGATAAGTGGATGGCGACCCTTCAGAAGAGCAAACTCCACTGCTGATAACCACTGCATAAATCCAAATAACACTTTAGTATGCCCACTGAAGATGCACAAAACAAAGCAGCAGGAGAGGTTCACAAGAACGTAAAAATTATATCATTCACTGCATGTAACAGTGGTGTTCAATGTAACTTTTAACAACAGTGGTGTGCGTGCTATAACATATAATAGAGCACAATATATTAGGAGATATGCTTATATGACACTATACTTCTGAATGGACATGTTGGAGTTGTTGTGCAATGGCTTACTTCAATAAATTACCTTTTCAAGAAGGCAAATACTAAAAACATTGATGGAACTTTTGAAGATGTCTTTAACTAAAGCTTGAAGTTGTACAAGAATGATTCCACTGTAAGTCCACTGTGAAAAAAAAATGTTTACCTCTAAGGCAATGTTCTGGCACCATAACACAGTGAATCTCTGGAAGGTGAAGATAGTTGAATGTACACACGAACAAAGGAGAAGACTTGTAAAGGGATTTTCTGATATTGAACTGCGGGGTACTGAAAGAAGTGGCACAGTCCCATCATCACTCTGCAAACCAGGATGTCTTCAAATCAGATAACTAGAAAGACAGGGTTAACAATGCATGCACTATATTTCATCATATTATCAGGATATATATTGACATTGGAATTAACAGTATATGTAAGTAACACTTTACATCCCATCATTGAAACTAACATATGTAAATAACATTTTGTACATCATAACTGGATTGGAATTGACATGATATATATGAAACATTTTATATCCCAACATTGGACTTAACATGATATGTAGATAGAATTTTACATCCCAACATTGGAATAACATGATATGTAAATAACATTTCATATCCGATGTTGGAGTCAATATGATATATAAATAACAACTGAGCTCCATGATTGCTTATCAGTCATAGTTCAAAATTATACCTGTATGAATAGTAGAGGAACTTTCACACGGGCAACTAACTGCCTTGTGCTTGTCTCAGAATAGAAGTCATCAAGTGTATCAAACCCGTGTGAAACCATGGATATTGCTTCGTCAAAATCACGCAAAGAACTGGCAGATAAAGCTTTTTGAACATCAAAGTCTTTCATTTTACCTTGAAAGAGCTCCTGAAAGAGTAAAACATCAGTTGTTGAGCTAATGGCCTTTCAGAGAAAAGGCTTAAATATTTGTAGTGATGCTACGAATTATATACATCCCCACAGGATCGGCAGGTTGGTCAAGCTATTCAACTTTCACATATTACATCCTTGTTCTGTTTGCAGGAAACACTAAATAACTCACAAGTACAGCTACTTCTTAAAGATTTTGTGTATATGAAACGATGAAAACTCATGAAAGGATTGAGACGAATTTTTGGAAGATCAAGAAGGATCAAAACCTTGTTGGCACTCAGAATGTCCACCAAGCCAGCCATGAGCTTTTGATCCAGAGCCATATGATGAGGAAGCGATCTTGTTGCTTCTTGTAGGTCAAAAGGGTTGTCAACACAAACAGCAGCAGTAAGAGGAGTAGACTCCCCAACTTCAACAAGGTACTTTGTCAGCATATTTGCACCATATCCCCATCCAACACCCATTAGTGTTGTCCATGGCCTCTTACTATTTATAAAGCGAACTACTGTGTTGACATCATCACTGTCAGCCGCTGTAAATAACCTACATAAGCAGGTAGTTTAGAAGCCCTACAATTTAAGAACAGACATCCATCACTACCAAACCTCATACCTAACATATAAGCATCAGGAGGTACACCAGTGCAATGAAGTCCCTTAAAACAATAGCCTTTTAGAGTGCATGATTAATACTGATAACAAGCGATGTTCCCAAGTTACAATAATTCCAGTCTGGCTAATGAAACTGTCTAAACATGTAGTTGTGGTGCTCCTAGGAATTTTATTTTACAATTGAACCATTACCACTACCAAAAGTTTCATCTGATCTTTAAAAGGAGCATGCTATTTTGTAGAGATGGCACATTTTGTACACCCGAATTTCCAATTACATGTTGATACACTTTAGTTCTTACAGAAACTAGGCTGTATGGAAACATTTGATCAACTTTTCATCAGTTGGCTCAAGAATCGGCAACTGTTGTATTATTTGGTGGTTACTTAAGTTCGCACTGAGAAGGTATCAGTGTATCACTAAATCACAGGCAGCAAAACATGATGAGTCAAAGGTGATTAATATATACTATCAGTCAGTCAACAAGTAATCACAATTTTTCTAGCTTCAGTACTAAATGATACTACCAATTTGTGACCGGCAACTATTTGCATTAGAACTTCAATATTAACTGGGTACTAACAACTTAAGCATCCTCGATGTACAGAACCTCACCTTGGCGTAGTGAGCGGTGAACCTCCACACCCTCTGGGATTCATCACAATGGGGAAGTACCCATTCTTCAGCGCATCCAACAGAAACATCTTGATGCTCCTCTCCATGCTCCCCTCAGGCGTGCCAGGCACGACAATCACAGTCGAATCCAGCCCCTGCTCCGTATCCAAGTCCAAATTGTCCGGCCAATCGAGCGCGATCACCCCGCCGTCCTCCAAGGTGACGCAAATCCTCTGGTAGGAAATGTCGCAGGGACCATCCTCGCCACACCCCAAGGGGATGCGGCCGCGGCTGAGGTTGACGTAGTGCCGCTCCTCGGTGAGAAGCCGCTCGCTGATGCCGTCGAGCAGCATGCCGCCATCCTCGAACGACACGGACGGGCACCGCAGCAGCACGCACCTGTTGAAGGGCGTCGGGGTGGTGAAGAGGATCCATTCGCCCGCGACATCCCCGCACGCGCTGTAATCCTCCTCCGGGTCCTGGGACGGCGGCGGCGGGAGGCTGCTGCGGGAGGAGGAGGAGGAGGAGGAGGAGGAGATGAAGGAGGAGGCGAGCGCGACAGCGGCGGGCCCGACGAGCGCGAGAGAGGAAGGGAGGCTGGAGAGGATGTCGGAGAGGGAGGCGCGGGCGACTGGGTGGTACGGACGCTGGTGACGCCGCCGGCGATGCCGACGCCGGAGGACGAGAAAAATTGGGGCGGTAGCAGAAGAGGCCGCGCTCCGGCGCGGGAGGTGGGGAGGAGGCGGCCGGGAGGAGACGGGTCCGAGAAGCATCAGCGGAGACCGCGCGCAGCTCGCTTGCGGAAGCTCCGGGGAGAAGCGGAGGCGGTAGCGAGGGAAGCAGTGGTGGAGGGAGGCGGAGCGGATTCTCGTGGGAAAAAAAAAAGTGAGGCGGGGACGGTGACGGGGACGGACTGGAACGAAGCCTCGCGGCTTTCCGACGAAAAGCTCTCGATTGTGGGCCCACATGTCAGTCACCGCGCTGTCGACATGGGCCGTTGCGTGGGCGTGCTTGTCAGCGTGAGAGGGGAGTGTACGGCACCGGTGGCACGAAGAGGCGGCGCGGGGGGCAGCGGGCCCAACGGATCGGAGAGAGTGTCGTATTTGTGGTCAGTGGGAGTGGCCGCGTGGGCCGCGCGGGATGATGAGGTGGTAAAGGCCGGTCCGCTCGTTGGCGAGCATGCACGACAATTGGGGACAGGAACCTCCTAGCGCAGCGAAAACTCATTCTCGCATGGACTCGCTGAATGCTGAAGAAGCCTCATTTTTATTTTCATTTATACACAGATATTTTCTAAACTTGAATAGAATATTACAACATAATTCTTATTCATATTTCTCAAGATAGAATAGGCAGACAGTGCGTGTGCACAAATTTTGATGAACTAATTCCTTTATTTAATAATATAAAAAATAATTATATTTTTAGACTTCAAATCAACTAAAAGCTTTCAGTTAATAGATTTTTACTTTGTGTTTTAATTTTTCTTTCATAGAAAATCAGACAGTTTTAACTTTAATTATTAATTAAAAAACATGACAATTAATGAGTGTAACTGATATTATTATATTGACCATAATTTTATATTTGAAATGATTTTTTAGACATATTGTTAGTCAAATTTAGAAATATTTGGCTTTGACCAATACTGACAATGTTTATTTTTTTATATGGACGGGGTAGTTAAATAGGCCATGTCAATCTTAAAAAAGATTGGAAGCGAACCTATTAATCAAGTTAAAAAATAGTTGTGCCAGTAAAACTTGTTTTGTGAGATGTGAGGCACTCGAGCATGCATTAGACAGAGAGCCTGTAGAATGAAGCACTTATTAAACTTCAGATCAATCGTCTAATAGAAGAATGCCCGTCTAAAAAAATTATTTACATCTTGAGAACACTACCAAAGGATTAGCTTTCTTAAGTAAATTATATTTACAGAGTTTATAAAAAAAGAGTCTTTTTACAGTACTCCAACAGGTACCAGTCTTCGATCTAACTTAATCCGACGGTCCATAATCACAGGTACCGATGATACCGGAAGTCAACCTCCCTGAAAAAGGCTACTCACGTAATTTATCATTTGGCATGTCCGTCCATTCCCGCATTCATTCGATCTTTTCCCCTTATTCCTCTGAGACGATGGAGCGGTCTTGGAGGCTGTTGTTGTGCTCACCGCCACCGGCAGCGACCTGCGGCGTTGGATTACACGGGGATGGCAACAAGAACTCATGGGCACCATTGGAGATTAGGGGATGGCTCGTCGGCCTACGGGCTTGAGGGAACAGGCCCTACAGACGGATCGGAGCTCAAGCTTCTCAGCGGAAGAGGCAAGAAGACGACTAGTCGCAAGAATCTGAGGCATACGGAAGTTTTTTGCCGTTGTGGACCATGCATGCCTCAATCACGTCCTCAACCAAATACGCCCCCAACTCAATCTCTTTTCTGAAAATCCCTTTCGCCCCTTTCTAAGAACAGCCGCAGATCCTCAAAATTAGCGATAATAACACTGATTTAGCCCAAATTGATCATAGCCTTGTATCCTGCACCTGTTAATGTATCCATTTTGGCAGCCACTGGCATCCATCTGCCCTGGTATGTCCGCCAGCAATCGATCTTCTTTGAGGTGGACGATGCCGATGGTGGAGAACGGGGATGCAGACAACAGAGCAAACTACTGATTATGTCCTCATGGAATGGACGGTCAGATGCCTTCGGTACCTGCTTTTGTTTGTACCGGTTGGAGGACTGGAGAAAAGCTCAAAAAAAAAAAAAAAAAACTATCGACCTAGTCAGCATTCTACATCGTCAAGGCTTGTCCTCATTCGTCTTGACTTCATGTCAATCTTAATAGAGCACGTCTGTGAGAGGTGAGGGAGTGTGGATATGACGAGAGCCTGCACGGAACCACAAAATTTGAGGTCAAATGTCTGACAGAGAAACATATGCCTGTCTCAACGGTCCTATCGAAGATGAGAGCAAATACCTTGCGTGCAATCACGGATTTGGTTCCTTCGTGCAGCACAAAATCTGTGTAGTTAGTCCCTATTGTGCAATCAAGCGAAAACTGCACGGAAATCAGAGTGGAATTTCAGAGACTGAACTACGAACGAGAAAAGAACAGTACTGCTCTGAATGTCTGAAACTACAACAAGCAAAGAACTTGAGACAAAAATTGTGGAGTCTGAACCTGAAGTTTCGGCAGAGGGAAGTTCATGATGTGCGTCCGGGCGTCTATGCTCCCGACGATCCTGATCTTCATGTACGCCCTTTGCGCCGACAGCTCCCTGACGAGGATCCGCGTCACGTTGCGCTGCGCGAAGACGGCGTGCATGATCACCGTCACGTTCCCGCTGCGCGGCGGCTGGTAGAACGCCGGCACGTCCATGGCGCCGACGGACTCGTTGGCGTACGCGACGTGGAGCACCGTCGCGCCGTACCGTATCCCGACGCCGTTGAGGTTCTGCGCGTCGAACACCAGCGACGCCACCGCGCACGCCGCCGCCGATGTCCCGTTCGCGCCGCCGCTGCGGTTCGACGACGACGGCGACCACCCGAGGCTGAACGACCTGTCCATCTGGATGGACTGCAGGTGGAACACCGGCTTTTTGAGCCTCGTGACGAAGACGACGAGCAGCGCGGCGGTGACGGCGACGAACAGGGTGAGCGACAGGAGGAGGCAGACGCAGAGGCACGTGGCAGAGTGAGGGGGACGACAGTGGCCACAACGGTTCTGCTTGTTTCTGCCATGACGATCCATGGCTCCTGCGACAGTTTGCCACTGAGAGGAGGCATGGATCGATCGGCAGCGCGATGAGGAGAAGTATATATATGTACTATGTTTTTGGTTGTACAGAGAGAGGGGAAACGAAGGTCTTCTTCAGTTCTCCTTGGTCACAAGCCTCGTGCAAATACTTTGCAAGCCTTTATTCCTTTCTTGAAAAGTTTGTGTGAATCTGATGAGATACTTCACGGGGAAGACGGAGATCACTTCGACCGGCAGCTAGACCGACTAAAAGGTCTATCTAGCATATGTTTGGCGGCGGCCATCTGCTGGGCAAACTGGAAATGCAGGAAACAGAGTGTGCTTTGGCAGCCATTCTGATTAAGCATCCTTGTGACGTTATTTTCCATCCTTGTACTCTGCAAACAGCTGACATGGAGCAGACCATGAAGTCAAATGCAACGGCTATATTGTGAGCAGCGGTCAAGGCGCTTCATCGTGCGTAGTGGTGCGCGGACAAATCAAGATTCAAGAAGCAGAGATGATGGTGCTGAAGGTGGAAGCTCGGAACAGGGAGAATACTCGTAGGCGTCTAGGCGAAGCTAAAAAGTTCAGAAATCCGCTGGAAGTGATTGTGTCATTTGTTGCATCTAGAGCACCCCGAAGTTTCATCTGGATACCCGATGGTTCACTTGGAGGTGGAGGGAGCCAAAAACTTTCTTCACAATCCATTCTAGCATCTGTAACAAGAAGTATCAACAAAAAAAGAAAAAAAAATCTGTTTCCGTTGGAATGGAAGTGGGTAAACACTCGATGAAAAGAAAAAGACTAGTATCGGCCAGTATCGCTATTTTGGCCCGAGGCGGCCTCGTAGAATTGAAGGTGATCGTTCCGATTCCGTGACTCACACGTAAACGGTTACGTGCGTGTGCGTCGTGTGAGATACTACTACTACTTAGGCCAGAGGTGGCATCGTCGCGTACGACTACAATCCGATCTAGTATGTTGCAACTTCCCCTTCCTATTATTACGCAGCTTTCTCAACCCAGAGTCCCGTGAGTTGGAAGTTCAATGGACGAAGAAAAACCCTACAATCCTGCGGCCCACCAGCCTCGACCCGACGATGAAGCCCCCGTCCACAGTTCAGCCGCCGCCTCCGCCTCCGCCTCCACCTCCGCGGACGTAGTGGGCGATGCCACGCTGGAGCTGGATTATGCCCCCAGCTGGCTAGAGGAGGCCGCGCCCATGGAAGGGAACGATGGCGCGGACTGGCTGTATTTCATCAACAACGCCGCCGGCACCGAGAACCCCGCAAGCCCTGTACATGGAGGAGTTCAGGGAGATGGAGGGCATGGAGATGCGCCGCTTCGAGGAGCCCCGCGTCGCCGATGAATTCCCCGTCCCCAATGCAGCCTCGGACGTAGTGGGGGATGCCACGCTGGAGGATGAGCCCCCCAGGCAGCAGGAGGAGGCCGCGCCCGTGGAACACAACGATGGCGCGGCGGACTGGCAGTATTATTTCATCAACCACGCCGCCGGCACCGACAACGACGAGGCGATCGCGCAAGCGCTGTACATGGAGGAACTCAGGCAGATGGAGGACAGGGAGATGCAAGACTTCGAGGAGCCCCGCCTCGCCGACGTCTTCGCCAGCGTCGACGTGCCCGCCGCCGGGCCCTATCAGATCGACTCAACGCCGCACGTCTCCGAGCAGGCCAACAGCGACGCGTACAACCGTCCTTACCCCGACATTGTTGGCCGCCGGGAAACCGTGACCATCCGTCTGGAACCACGGAACAAAGACGCCGTGATCTCGGCAAGACAGGAGGTGCTCGCCGGCGCCTCGTCGTCGTCGTCCCCGGCCGTCCTCGCTGGCATGGAGGACGAGGGCAGTCAGGACGACGGGTGGTACGATTCCATCGTCCACGACGCGCAGAGGATAGAAGAGATGGATGAACCCGAACTCTACGATGGAGCCTCACCTTTCGAACGACAAGTTCTCAGACGATCCGAGTCGCCGGTCAGGGCGGAGGAGCCTTGTTACTACAGTTGTTACAGCCCTACCAACGACGACGTGCAGCAGGCCGCCGGCGAAGACAACGACCTCTGCCGTGAGTTTTGTATCAAAAGTTTCAGCAAGAGGTGGGGGCTCGACCCGTCCGAGCTGGACCCCGACGAGCCGGGGCCGTCGGCGAAGAGGCAGATGCGCGTGCATCGAGATGCTCGCCGACCAAGACATGGAAAGTTTCAACTGCGGCATCTGCATCGAGACGCTCCCCGTCCTGGACCTCTTCCACGGGACGCAGTGCGACCACAAGTTCTGCGTCGAGTGCATGGCCACGTACATCGAAGGGCGTGTCCACGCCGGCGAGGTGCCCATCCCGTGCCCCGACCCGGACTGCAGCAAGAAGCCCACCAATGACGACGACGCGGGCCCCGGCGGCCTGCTGCACCCGGAGCAGTGCAAGAAGTCCATCGACTTCGCCGCGTTCGGCAGCTGGGGGAACCGCCTCACGGAGCGCGCCATCCCGCCGAGCCGCCGCGTCTACTGCCCGAACCGCCAGTGCGGCGTCATGCTCGAGGCCACCGGCGGCAACACGCCGGCCCTGGCGTTCTGCCCCGTCTGCTGCCACGCCATGTGCGCGACCTGCGGGTTTGACTGGGGCGACGATGAGGACGGCGCCAAACACGACTGCACGGAGGGGCCTGCGGCGGGGCTCGTGAAGAAGCTCGCCGCCGAGCGGCGGTGGAAGCAGTGCCCCAAATGTAAGATGCTTGTTGAGAGGAGCGAGGGTGCAGGGTCATGCGGTGCAGGTACGAAGCTCTATCTCTTCGCTTGCTTCTTTCTATTGCCTCCACTTATGGGGGCAATTCACTCATATCTATTGCGATTTCATCTCGTTTTTTATTTATCATTGCAAAATGTTTTTATCCATATGCACATTATTGTGTTAGAAGGATTTGATGTTGCTCATATTTTACAAGTAATTTGTTGAACTCTTTTATGTCATCCCTCTCTCTTTAACCGTAGCCATCTATGGGTCAGCGTAGCGAACAACCAATACCCCCCCCCCCCCCCACCCCCCCCGGGCAGGACGCAGAGAGAGATTTTAGATGAGGGTATGTAGTTTGGTCATTTAAATATTTTTGTTAAAAAAATTAAGAAAAAAGTGATGTGTATGATATAGAAGGGTAAGGAATTGCAATACATTCTGCTACGATGAACGAGGGATCAGAGAAAACTGCATTGACAGGCATCAGAACAAAATGTCTAATATAATGTCTTGCTACCACCCACGGGCATAGCTGCATTAAAAATTATTATTTCTGAATATACATCGGTAAATTGTATGATATATTAACTATTTCATATCTACTTTTGTAAAATGGTATGATGTATTAACCTATATTTCAAATAGATGCGATTGTAAAACCGGGCTTCTTTTTACGCTCAATTTTTTCACTAAAAGAATATGCAAAATGTTTGACGATCTTGCTAAAGTGAAAATATAGTTCTGTTGTAATCATGACATCCCACAGCACTCTATCTTTTATATCATTCTTAGATTAATTTCTTTTTGTGTTATTTTTAGCTTTCTCTGATGGTCGTCACTAATCAGTCTGTCCCTCCTGGTGTATCTACCTTCGATTCTTGGTGCAATGGCGATTTCTAAGTCTTTTACATGAATGTTCTGATGCCGTTTTCAGGTGCTTATTTGTCTTCTGCTATGACTGCGGGCGTCCATTTTCGCGGGGCGAGGAGGCAGGGGGAGAGAAATGCCAGTGCCATGATGTCACAGGTGTTTTGCAAGCCCACGGCTTGGTGTAAACGAGGACGCGTGCGAGCTGGTCATCTTGCTAGCGTCCCGGGGATGGAAATTTTTTGAAGGTTATATATGCCGGCCTTATCGTTTGCTTGAATCTACTTTTCTTTTTCCTCAAAGTTAGATTACCCACTTCTATTTTCAAGCGATACGTAGATTCCAGAATTTAGAGAAGTATATGGACAAGCGACAGACGGGGATGAAACAGTAAATTTAAAAGCGTCTCCGATCCACACCCAATGCAGGTCGTGTCACATAGACTTTATTGAATTGAACCTAGTTCCTCGTCGGTTTATGACACTCTCCAGCTCTCCGAATTGAATCTAGTTCCTCGTCAGTTTATGACATACACTCTCCAGTTCTCTAATTTTTAACGTTACGCATCGATTGTCTTGCTCAGTACTATACCACAACGGCAACACAAGAATGCTTGCCTAGCTCGAATCCAGCATCTTACCAAGTTTTCAGTAGACAGACGTATTATCAGAAGCTCTATCCAACAAAATTTATTTACAGCAAAAGCACTATTCTCTTGATAATGGCTATGTCGAATTCAGCATCTTTAAAATTCCCAGGTAATTAAGTTGAAGATACCATACCAAACCATCACTTTTGAAATAAATCGTGTTCTCATCTGCCATGCACCAGTATTGGTGTGAAACATAGATTAGTTGATGCTTATGCTACATATAATGCGCTGTTTGGAGCAACCGATCACCGACGGATGAACATGATCATCTCAGAGTAATACTGCTTATAGGCAGCAGTACTTCAATCGAAGAGCTATGATAACCAACCTAAACTTTCCAGCAATAGGCCATAGCTGGCACATCAACGAGTCCTAGTTCTGATCATCTTTCAAGCAACAGAGCTGGCAAATCAACGAGTCCTAGTTTTAATTATCTTCCCCCTTGGTGCCTTCTTCTCCATCTTCTCCCTTTTCTTTCGCGTCTTTTCATCCTCAACTTCACCCTGCAGCCAGGAACATGATACATGTCTTCGGTTACATGCAAGAATGAAAAATAATGTGCCTAAATTGACGATCAATCTATTTTTACCTCCGAACCCCTACTCAAAAGTGTTCCTCTCAACAGACCAAATATCTTGTATCCAGCAAAAACTGGAATCTGCAAGTACAGGTATGTAAAACATCAAGCAAAACAACAAGAAGTTGACAGTGATTTGCATGTTTCCTTGGCGGCGTCTACAACTCCATAATATTGGGTGCACAGGCATTCAGAACATAATTTACTCATGTTTACATGCATTTGAAGTATGAAACAATATTCTTTTTTTTGTGGCACGAAAGCATAGAGGAAAATGGAACTGGCTCCTCTGCCGTGCTTGAGGCATGGCACAAGTACCAATCCTTCTTTCTTACGCTGCGCTGGTCTCTCTACTGGGCTAGACTAGACTTTCATGTTTCATTTTATTTTTCCTTTCTTTCACTCTCAAGCAATTTAATCATTATTTTAATTAAAAGTTTTGATGGGAAAATCAATACTATCGTCCTTAGCAAATTAGCTGAACACATCGTTGCTATCCTCTTTGCTGTCATGTTGTTCATCCTGGTGGCAGCAACCGTGCTGTCAAGAAGCACAAGGAATATATCATCAGCGCATCATCTATCTGCTCGATCCTTGTCAGAAAATCATCAACGCTAGGAGGAGAAAAAAAAAGATTGACTCAGACCAAGGCAAGCCAAACAGACAGTTCAACACGATCTGTCATGGTGTTATTAGGACTATTTAGTGGTTGACTGCTCCCTCAAAGTTTTAATTAAAAAACTGAATAATTTCTCAGGAAACAAAAGAGAAAAAAACTTAAATCCTAACCCAACGGAGAGCCAAGGAGGCCTAGGCGAGTGTAAGGAACGCACGGTACCTGTGTCATGCCTCAAGCACGGCAGAGGAGCCGGTTCCAAGCAAAATGAGTTAGGTGCGTTTGGTACTACTTATTGAACTGTTTGTTGGAAGTGCTTATGTTCAATAAGCAGTTTGGACCGCCAAACAACAAAATAGTCAAAGTGTTTATGGGGTATAAGCACCTATAAGCACTTTGCTATTCTATATTACCATAAGCACTTCGGGCAAAGCAGCGAAACATAGCTTTTAGTGCTTATGGGTGGTCCTCTCCCTCAGCATAAGCAGTTTGGACAGATAAGCGTAAGCAGTTATGACTAACGGGTTGACTGCTTATGCTACAATAAGCACTATAGCCATAAGCCCTACCAATCACTTCCTTAAAATAAGAATGTGGTCCTACTTGAAATAACTGATAATAATGGCAATGTTCGTCTAATCCAATCATGGTCCTACTTTGCTTACTATAAAATTGACAGAGCAGGATGAAGCAGCAAAGGTAAAAGTCAAACCACAAGTTACAAATCACATATTAGATGACATGCAAAAAAAAAAAAAATACTAGCTTGCTAGGTGGACAAATTGAGGTAGCATGTCGTATGGACATCTCACCACTAAATATGTCCACCAAAACTTCTCTGAAATGACGGATGCCAGCTGCACAAAGAGTGTGATGTAGATCACATCATGCAAATACCTGCAGGACAAGAAATGAAGTGTCACTGGATTTTGTTTACAAGAAATGCAGAAACTTTCAAATATGCAAATTGATACATTATACTACAAAAACATTCTCGAGTCTTGACTTTCTACATATAGACAATATAGTTTCATTTCAAGCATCAAGTCCTCAGATTTTGAGTTACAAATGAAACATTAGCTTCAAATTATCAAGCAGGGAAGAAGGGAGGCAGGGGCAATATAGTCCTTTTTCAGATTGTGTCAATGACTGAGAGCTGAAAGATTCATATGCATTCCCATTTACATGAAAAATATTCATTATCATGTACACAGTGATCAAAGCTAATATTTAATCTGATTTTGTAGCTCCTTACTCGCAAATACCACCATTCTTCAAGTCGAAGCCACCATCCAGTAGTTCCCCATTATCAGAGTAAACTGGTTGTGACATACTGGCAAGTTGCTTGTATGGAAAAAAATATGCAGCTGATGTCACCATAAGGCCAATCCAATGCGTCCAGGTGAAGGATGAGTGCAATACCACCATCCTCACTATTATATAAATTACCTGTGCAACACATATAAGTATATATAACTATATGAGTTAAGTCGTTCAACTGAAAACAGTTACTCCTAGAACATATGCTTCCAGGTGAAGGATTTTAGTCATTTGGTAATCAAAACCACATTAAACTTATCCATTGATTTCCAATCCCCAAGAAGATAAAAAAAATCAGTATGTGATTTCATAAAACTAAAGTAAAACTAAAATCTGCAAAGAGCTCCATTCTCTGCAGGAATTTTTTCTCAAAATATTCAATTATAAGAGAGGGTTATGGCTTTCCAAAATGAATGGCAGAATGACCACGATCATACATCATAGATGACGACCTACTACAATTCTACTGTGTTTCACAAAGTCGTCATAGCAAGTTAACGTTGCCGCACTAGCAGTCAGAAACGTCTTACTACAGCAGCAATCATGAGCAACTCAACAGATGCGTGTGCTGCATTAGATGTGAGGGAAAGAGACTTGAAGATGGAAGCTGCTCACATTGGATGCGAGGATGAGGCGCAGGAGGAAGCCCATGTGCTTCTTGTTCTCATCTTTCATCTTCTTCGCTCCCTGCTTCGCCATGGTTGTGCTGCACTAAGGTTCTACTGTCCCTTCTTGTCTCAGGCTCGGGATTCTTCACCCTCTTAGGTTTGGTTCCAACACTGTAAATTAGAAATAGTAATAATTTGAATCGAACTTCGGTTGTATTGGTATACCTTGTGCCTTAATGAGGCAAAACAAATATAATAATTTATTATTGCCATTTACAATTGCAGTGTATTCTCAAAACTTCTGTGCTTTCATTGACAAAAACATATGTGCCACAGCAGCAGAAATTAAAACCTTGAGCCTTTGTTCCATCTACAATGCAAACTGTACAACTATCATCTTTCCCTACCTCGGTCAAGCACAACTGGTAACTACGAAACACTTGATTGAATTAGAAATAACTACCAATGTTTAACCAATTCTCCATGTACCGTGATACGAAACATAGCAATATGCAAAATAGGAAACGAAAAGGGGAGCACGGTTTCATGGAAGCTTGGGACGAGAGGACCTGGGTTTTAGCACCTTGGGGAAGAGGAGACAGATCCACGGACTTGGACGCAGGCCGGTGGCATGTGGAAGTCGATGCAAGCCGGGGGGGTGGTGTGTCGTCCAAGCAGTCTGGAATGGCGGCAGATCAGATAGAAGACGGGTGTGCCGCGCGCCGAGTGTTGAGACGGGAGACGGGGAGAGGACTAGCAGCCTGGCGTGGGGAAGGGCGGAGAGATCTCCGGTGCCGGCCTCGGCGCCGTCTGGGTATCCGGCGGCCTGTCGATGGGGTGACGAAACAATGCGCCTCCTTTATTAGGTGCGTTTAAATGCAGATATTTGAATTGAGTTCAATTCTTAGGCATTAAATTTAGTCTAATATTAATTCTATTATTTGAATATAGATAGAATTAAAAAATATAATTTAAATTAGGGGCAAAATACCAATTTATGTTTAGGTGTACATAACGTCGAATTGTAATTCCACTATGGCTGAAGAGCGGCTGCACGTGGAGAAGAAGAAAAAGGCAGTAATTCGTACTGGGGAAGAAGACAGGCAACCACTGCACTGGGGAAGAATGACGAGCTCCTGCCGCACCTGACCTTGAAGCCACAGGGGCCTGTGGCGATGGGCGGGCTGCTACCGCACCTGAGGTCAAAGCCACCGTCGTGGGGGCCGGTGGGCGACGGGCGGGCCACTACCACGTCTGAGCTCGAAGCCACTGTCGCGGGGGCTCGTGGATGATAGGTGGGCTGCTATCTCTCTGACCGCCGCTAGGAGCCGGCGCTAGGAGGAGGAACTTCGGGAGGGTCGTCGCGCGCGTGAGCTTAGAGTCATTGTAGTGGGGGACGGGGGTGTGAGCCTAGAGGCCGTCGAGAGGAGCTTCGGAAGTCGCTGGCGAAAGGAGCTTCAGGAGTCGCTAGCGCTGCGTGTGGGTGCTCCGCTCTTATCCTCAACGGGACGGGCGTGGGGTGCTAATTCACTCCAATTTCGAGCGACGCAGCTCCGAATCGGTGAAGAGGTAAGTTACACGCGGACGAAAACAGTTCAGAATTCAGTTTGTTTCTATGAGGGAATTCTGTAGACATCCAAACAGCATAAATGAATTCAACGAATTCTAATTCTGAATTCAGTCCCTCAATACCAACATCCAAACAGAGCCTTAAATTACAGATTAGCCCTTAGATTATAGTCATAGGAACATTTGTAACAACTAGTTTTCTTGATGTGAGCAGAGACAACCTTTGTTGCATAAGATTCAACACTTTACACCAACCAATCTGTGTTCCTCCCAGTGTATCCTTCTCTTGATTTTATTTCTCTCATTCTATAAAGTCCATAGCAAAAGTAACACACAAGCTTTATTAGAGTTCTTGTTCATAATAAATTCAATCACTTGTCTAGCTGAACGGAAGTCTAACAACCTCACTCTCAGATCTTCCAAATTCATTATCCGTCAAAGTTATTTGATATGCTTGCATTTAAAAAACAAGTGTGCCCCATCCTCATACTACACATGACACATTTAAGGTCCAGCTTTAAGACTATATTACAAGTTTACTCGAATAACTACTATATTATGAGCCATACACCAAGCAAAATGTTTTATCTTTGCTGGCAGTGACAGCTTTCAGTTTTGCTTCTAAAAGTGAATTTTAGATTGTAGAATCTCACTTGTGTGTCATGTACCAACAGTTAGCTTGCATTTCTCCATGCAAGAAAATCATTACAGTCGAATGAACTGGTAGAGCTAATATAGCAGCCACTTCTTCTTCTAAAAAATCCCACTTCTTCTTCCAAAAAATCTCATCCCATTCATTTGTTAGTGGGTTTATGAGCTCCGACATCTTGGTTACCAAAGCCCCCCCCCCCCTCCCCACACACCCGAAGAGTAAATGATTTGTGATTTTCGCTTCTAGACAACCATCCATCAGCCCATATATGTATATTTTCTCTATTCCCTACATGCCACACTATGCCTTCTTTGATAAGTTCAACTCCTTTCAGCATATTTCTCCATGTGTACGGCATACCATTCTTTGGTTTTGTTTCTAAATAGTTTGTTTGTGGAAAGTATGTAGCCTTCAAAATTCTGTCATATAGAGAGTTTGGGTTAACAAACAGCCTTTAGGCTTGTTTTGTCAACATTGCGACATTGAAAGAATGAAGGTCTCTGGAACCTTAAGTATACTCTTGACATCTATATTATAAAGGCTAACTTCCTAGCTAATTTGTTTTACTTAAAAAAATACCCAGCACCAACATAATTGTCCTGATCAAAACTGAATTATGGGCCCAATATCTCTCAAATTCTCACAGGTCCAACTATTTTTGAACTAATTGATGGGTCCAACCTTAAAATGTTAGGCTGTCCACGCCAGCCAGCACTGCGTGTCATCCATGTTTCCACCACTTTTCTCACCGACGCCTGCATATACCCGCCTACAGCAATTATTCAATTATTTCCATCTTCCCCACGCATGATTGAAGGAGCAGTTTATGGAAGGATATTGTTTTCCTCTCCAGTGTCTTTGCCAGATCGAATCAACGCTCATCCCACACGGGCGAAGTCCATTCTAATCCAAACCCTAGCTCAGCGACGGCTCCACCATAGGCAAGGGCGACCCATAGCATGGTTGTCCACGGCGCTAGCACTCACTACGGTCACCGTGTTCACTAGCGGCGCCAGAAGGACTGGTGTTCGGCTCGATGACGGCCACGACGGCATCTAGATGCTCTGAGCCTCAACAACCTGCGTTGGTTGTGGCCGCCGACGTCTAGAAGCGTGGTATAATGCCCCACCACCCGTCATCATGCCACGCAGGCAAGCAACACGTGAGCGACGCCGAAAAAATTTACGCTCCTCCATGGCTTCATCCAGACGAACACCCCATCTTATGCTTCTTCGATCCGTCGACAGGGGGCGAACTCGGCCATGCGGTCACACCTAGGGTTGTCTACACCAGGCACAAGGTACGCCATGCGCAAGCTCGATGCCTCCTCCTGACCTGTCCTATAGCCTGCCTCTGAGGTGTTTGTTGATATGCCCGTATGGCACAATAGGTTTTAATCGGCTTGAGCTTTGGTTGTCCAGGTGTGCCAAGTTCGGAACATGTGCCTTAATGAAGAGAATGATCAACTGCTGTGACTCCTCTTTGAGCTCCAACCGGCAGCAGCTGCAGCCTCCGAATTGGAGGGAGAGGACTGCGATGGTCCCAAAGGTATCAATTTTCTCTATTTTGACTTTTTTCAGATTTAGATTGAGCGCATGCGATGGTGGTGATGTACGCATGTGTTGTGTTGTTTGCTTATTTTGAAGCAAGGGAGTAGGGCGAACTTGCCGGCACTTTATCTTTCATACGTGAACAGCTACTGCAGTAAGGCTCTTTGAATGTATTCTATGGAGCAAGTTGTCGATCTTGTGTACTATTTTTAACTTTTAATTTCGTTTCCCTGATGCCAGACTCAAATTCCCTTTGGCATGGAGGTGTGATCTTTGGGTATGAATGAAATATTTCCCTATATTCTTTCCTTCTGTAATTTAATCTTGTCATATGAGTATATTGTGCTAGCAGATCTTTTAGAATTGTTCAAACAAGCCTGTTATTACATATTTCTTCATCTATTTTATAATATAATTCCCACGCCTACATCTTTTGGAATATGTCACAAAGTGCTTTGAGGCCAACTTGGAGAGGAGCAACTTATCTGAAGGCATGCTACTCAATTGTGCAGTTTGTTGTTGAGGTTAGTAAATTAGGCTTTAGTTTGGGGTAGACTTATGCACATCGGTTTGTAACCCTACAAGAACAATAATCCTTGGCTTCTTTTATGCCAATTAGTTTACTAAAATATTACCCTCATGATTTCAGTAACTATCCTATGTTTGATTTTATTTTTATTTTTGTTATATTCTCACAAAATACATTGATTATGTAAATTACTGGGCTTCAGATTTCTCTTGGAGGTCAAATAGCTGCAATTTTATCTTTTTTGGGTGTCTGGACGTTGAGGATTGGAAGTACTTCCAGTGACAACAAACTATTTCCTTGCTCAGATCCATAAGCATAGTTAGTTATCTATCATATATACTAATCAAAAGTTAAGATCTACAAATGTTGTGATCAGTATTGAAATCAGAACATGATTTCTATAATCTTGTTTAACTGTTCTTTTCTTATTGTCTTATTTATAAAGTCAAGTCAAATTTGTGCTACGTTTTGGATGGCCAAGTAAAACCTTATGGTGTCTTTGTGTTATGACCTACTTTCTCATCGGTAAATTACATGTTTCCTCAAAATCCTAAAATCCACATGCAGATGTAATGCAAGCATTGGTATCTAAATGTTAACTGTAATATATTAAATGTTTTTTTTATTTTAGCATGATTTTTGACCTATGTGTTCTTGAGGGCATATATTTCCTTGACTATCGAAACTTGGCTTTAAACAACTCGATTAAATATTATCTTCTTTTTGATGATGAATACGATGGACATTTATTTTTAATTTAGACTAGCTGTAATGTTAAATATTGTGAACATCAATGTGTCGAATTCATGTTTTATATATTTGCATACCACAAACTACTAATAATTCCCCATGATATTGCATCTTTCCCATCGTCGGCATCCCTTGCAACTATTTTCATTATTTGTTACTCTCTGATATTAATTGGAATGACAGTTTAATGGATCCTGGCACTTTTTTCATCCTTTTAGCTTTCTGCCGAAGTATCTTTTGGACGATATTTACAAAAGGCAAAACATCTGCAATGAAGCCATGATGATTTTTTACATGAAAGCCATGATGAGTATATGCCCAAAGGTGTGGAGAGAGATCTGACCTGGTATCCATAATTTGAAAATAGTTGCCATTAATGCTTTGCATTATCTTACTTAAACACATTCTTTGTTTATGAAGCGCTTCTTGCTTGAGCCCAAGTTACAGTTGTGCTTTCTTTAAATACATGTATTAGGAAAATTCAGTTCTTCGGTTTCCTTATTGCTGCCCATAGTACTATCATTTTAGAAGAAAAGTACTGACAATATAACAACGAAGGGAATGGACGGCAAGAGGTAAGTAAGAGCTTGCCATTCCTACCAACTATTGAATTTAGACTTGTTAGAATAGATGCATAAATCTATTTATTCAACTATTTCTTTTTACTGTCAGTTACCCACATATTGGTTTTCTTTCCATATATTTATGTTTCTGGTTGGCCTATTTGATGACTATGACTTAACCAGTGCTATTTTCCAAACAGCAAGAATAATTATTATGAGCATTTTTCTTGTTAAGATAATTAAATTGACTCCATGCCCCCAAAACAATTATTTCGGTTAACATGCAAAAAACTATGTTTTTGAAAGTTCTATCCCCTTCCCCATCAGTTGTTGTGTTCTTTTTTTAGTAACTTGATCTACTGCTGTAGATTGGGGTCAACACAATAAAAGTCTATTAAGTGAGACATGTGCTCTCTTTTATTGACTTATTTCACAAGCATGCAAAAAAAGTGATGGTGCATGTGTTTCTATTAGTGCACATTCACATTTTGAAAAGAGTGGCAAAAGGAAAGAGAGGAGTGCATTTGATGGTGCATGGATGAGAGACTAAGGGATTTGTTTCCTTCTTAGTCCATCATGATTAGTGAGATGTTTCTTTCTCTGTAAATCATGTAGAGCATTCTATTTTTGTGTGCTGAAAAGTTATCGATGCTCATGGGATGCCGCAATAGGTAAACAATTTCCTACTCTATCATTTGATTGCTTTGTCCCTTTATCAGATTTTTTGAGACAAACAGGGAGGAAGAATTCCTCCTCGTATCTCAGTTTCCATCTTTTGCATGTACACAGTGTATTTACAAAGAAAACAAAAGGAGAGCCAGAAAAATATAATGCCCAAAAGAAGAAAAAAAATATAGAGACAGCTAAAAGAGTCAACAGTCAAGCCATGTTAACTACTTACAAGATTGTGTTTGGTAAGGTGTCTTGTGGAGGGATTATGGATGCCCAGGTTGTTCTATCAGCAGAAATGTTAGAGCGTAGCTTGATTGAAATAAACGTGCTTTTGGTCTGGCTTGGAGAATTTAGTTGCAAATAATGGATCCGTCTTTTTTTTCATTTTGCAGCTTTGTTGTTGCAGTTATTTGAATTCTAAGTATCACCAGGGTTCACATAGCCGGTTGAGCCGGTATAACCGGCCGAGTCCAGTTCACTGGTTAATCGAATAATCGGTATAATCGGTTGGTTAACCGGAAAAAATCATTCTAGGGTGCGGACGGCCGAGTACCGGTTAAACGGTCGGTTGGACCGGTTAACCGACCGGTTATTCCGGTTAACTGGATAGTTAGGTCGGTTTTATTAATATATTTTAAATATATATTTTTAAATTTAAAAATACTGGTTTTTGCATGGTTTCACCGGTTAATCTGTTGGTTAATCGGTGATTACATCGGTTTTGTCTAATACAAATTTTTTTAAATTTTCAAATTTTTTAAATCATAATCGGGGGTTAACCGGCCGGCCGGGGTGACCGACTCGGACCGGTTTTCCAATTATCCCTCCTGGTCATTTCAACCCTGAGTATCACATTTAATGTGTGCAACCTTTTGTTTGTTTTAGATATGACCAAATCAATTTTCAACATAATCTTTGCATGGGATTCTTGGCAATTTGTCTGATATAATGAGAGATGCTTCCTTTTCTTTGCGTGTGGATTTGGTTGAGTTGCATTTTGTACTCCCAGCAAGAAAATTTTGTTGTCTTCAAATTTTCAGATTATAGAAGGATGCACAGAACCTGGTGTACCTGATAAATGAAGCTCGAAAACTGGCTTGTTGCTCACCTTAGATATGAGATCTTTACCTATTATTCTCTTGGACTGAGAGGTGCGTAATTGTTTTATTGTCTCAAATTATAGGGTTATCAAGTAATATTAGTGGATGATTTGTTGAAAGTTTTTTATTTTAACTGTCTCACACTATTGGGTCCATTCATGTAACACCCGAAAGTTTTAAATGTGCATCTGATAATTTATAGTACATTATTATTTACATGAGACTAAGTATTATGAAATAAGTATAAGTACTTGTGTTCAAATAACTTCTACATTATCTGAAGTTTAATTAACAAATTTACCATGCGTTTTAATAATAATGAAAATAGTTTTATTAAATATTCATAATAAAATGATAGAGCATACATATGACACATATACAATACTAAACAACGTAACTACGTGTCATCATAATTGTCTTGATTTGACTAAGTACTATCAAAATCCTTTACGTTATCTAAAGTTTAAACCAATCAATATCTCATCGGATTTTATAATAACATATATTATTATTAAATATTCACAATGAAGAGTATAGCATGTGCGTGCCACACGTGCAAAGTACTAGTGTGTTTTAAGGAGTAAAATAATTTATATAGGCTAGAATGCTCATATAATATTATTATATAAATACATAAATTTGAAATAATTTTTAACACTATTAGCATAACTCATATGGTTGGTTAGGCCTAAATGTAAAATAGAGGCATATATTTATAATGGCCCATAGGGCCTTTGGGACCGAATGCCCATAAGCGGAGCCGATATATATGTAAGGTGTGAGAGTTAGGGTTAGAAACCCTAATCTAGTTGTCGTTGCCGTAGTTTTCGTCTTTCCGCATGGCGGTTTCGCCGTGCCATATCCTATCACACCATCGCTATCCATTCCAATCACGTTATTATCTTGCGTCGATGCAAATTCACCGTCATCTCTTGTTGTCCCACACTCATGATGTGTTGTTGCCATCTTCTGTTGTGCCCCATTGCGTCGTTGTCGTCCCACACCCTGTCACACCATTGTCACCCATCGTCTCTGACCTAATTCATAGGATGCATGTTGGTGAGGAAGGTACGAGCAATGACAACAAATGAAGATTGCAGATGACCAAACAAAAAGTAAGTGGAATATACTGATCTAAATTTTAATATGCAATGCTAGCTCAATTTCATTGTGCATGGTAGCAAAATCTAACAATAGCGTATAGATTAAGAGATTAAAAATCGTATATGTTGCTAGGTTATCGATATGAAAGATGTTAATGAAGCACGGAGGCTAGTTCTATACAAAATTAGTATATAGATATTGTATCATTAATATGAATTTTTGTGTGGGACACTCATAATGTGTGTATTTGTGTGACAGACACGAGACAGATCTTTTTTGTCTGCTGAAGATAACGATTTCGTGATTTTATGTGTGAGACACACATGTATCTATGGGACACTCACAATGTGTATATTTATGTGACAGACACGAGATGAACCGTATCTGTGGGACACTCACAATGTGTGTATTTGTGTGGCAGACATGAGAGGTTTCTTATACAAAACCACAAAATCACGGTATACACTAGACAAAACAAGCTCGCCTGCCACACAAATACATACATTTTGAATGTTTCGTCCACAAAAATTCTATTTTAGTACAAATTAGAGAAATTTCAGATGCTCCTACTGTATTCATACTACTAGTTAGGATTGCGCGCTGACGCCGCACCCATGCACGATTTGTTTTTGGTTTGCGCAGAGACTGTGACCATGTATGAATTTTATTGGTTTGAGTGTATGTGGCGCCTCATATCAACGTAATCATTTTAGAAAGAAATAATTTCAATATCAAATACTTCAGAGTCACATAGCTACATATATTCGATAACACGGTAAAACACCTATCACAAAACATAACCATAATAAATATATAAAGCACAAGCAAACCCACCCTTGCCAGCGAGCGTTGCATGGCCACCATATTAATGTAATCCTTTGAGAACGAAACAATTTCAGTATCAAGTAGTCCAGAGGCACATAGCCTCATATATATTCGGTAACACAGTAAAACACAGGTCACAAAACATAATCACAAGTACAAAAAGCACAAACAAACCTGCCCTTGCTAGTCAGCTTTGTCTGTTATGAAGCAATTTTTTTGCCTGTTGGCCCTGGCTGCGGCAGGAGAGACACAAAGGCGAAAATGATATCCTAAACGCCACACAAACAATTTAAGAGGATAAAAAAAAAAGACCACGGATGTGTTGCATAGTAGCAATACGAAACAAAAGTAGATATGGCAAAGCGTGGCCCTGCACAGAATAGGGTTGTACGCTTCGTGTTAGAGGAGCGGTTGACACGCGGGCACAACGATAGGACATGGGACACCGCATGGCGCGCATGCGCCTAGATAGGCCGGTAACAGACCGATCGAGGAAATGGACCAATAAAAGGCCACCGATGAAGCAGGCCAGACCATTCAAGTTTAGGAATGATAATGGATACATTACCTATTGGGGGTAGGACATCTCATATGAAAAGGATCATCCATGACCCACACTTGTATTTATGTCAGGTCTTAAATTTTTCCTATACCTATTATGTTACCCATACTACTAATAATAAAATAAAAAAAATTTATTTAATAATATAGTTTACATTTAGTTTATACAAAGACATGTCTTTTCAACTTTTATATTGAATAAGAGTTTATAATAGAATATAATTGTTAACTACTATAAATAACTCACTATGACCATAACACCATAAAATTTCCGGTTATGTGGTGGCCAAGAAGAAACACATAACAGGGGCAGTGATCAAACAGTCAAAAGAATAACTTTCATTTAAAGCAGCAAAACGAAACGTGGAACACAACCGAACGAAATGATGCACACAGGGACAGGCACCGCCTTACGTGATAGTGACACTTTTTGATTGGCGTAGAATGGGCCGGAGCGACGCACGCCCATGCAGTTCAGGCCGAATTAGTATATCTATACTATAAAGACTAAACATCTTCTCGAAATGTGTTATTCTGAGTCAATCTATCCACCTTCTTTTCCTCCTTTGAATCCACCAGTTGATTAAATATAACTATTAGATTAAATTTAGGCCCATAAATAAAGTGTTACATGTCCATGTTTACATGAAAATACACATAATCTGACTAAACATCTCTAATATTTTTCACGCGCGAGAGGCATACCCGCCTGCCATATCCAATCCCATCCTGCCCTCAAATTTCCATAAACCACACATGAAACAACACGCCTGGAGGCAAATCTCCTATTTGTCATTATTCCTTTCCTTCCTATTTCCTTAGTCTCCATAATGCATGCTTTCCTTCCTACTTTCTTCCATAATTCTATTCATACGTGCTGTAGCAGGAGGCAAGTCTTTATTTTTGTTTTTATTTGTTTCCTTCCTATTTCATTAATTTTCATAAACATGTCTCCATAATCCCTGATGCCAATCTGATTTGTTTGAATTTCTGATTTTGCAGCGTATGTGATTGTTGTCGGCTTCTCTCCTGTTTGCTGGAGGTGATCATGCCATTGGCGGCTTCACCACGGCATTGCAGTCGTTGGCTTCTCTCCTGTTCACTTGATGTGATCACGTCATTGGTGGCGTCGCAATCGTCGTTTTCTCACCAGAAATTCATTGTCTTACCTGTTAGAGTATGCATTTCTGGTGCATTTACACGGTACAACATCCCTATTGCCCTCAGCTTGTTGAAAATATTTTGCTGTTGTTTTACCTAGATCATTTGTTGTCGCTCATCTAGCTATCATGGACAACAGCTGCACCAGAAGAAAACGAGGAGGGAAGCGGACTGCTCTTGAAAAAAACGTGCCTTTTGTTGATCGAACTAACCAGCTCAACAAAGGTTGGTTGTTGTGTGCTGTTCTTGTTGATCTAGTTTACCACCAAACGCCTGTTCACCTGACTCCTAATATAGACGATTTGTTCGATGCATTGACTATTAAAAGACCACAACAATCCAATAAACGGGTTAAGAGGTTTCGAGAGAGGAAGAAGGCGGATAGCCTGAAATGGGAGGCAACGCTAAGCAAAGAAAAAGGTACCCCAACATCTGCATTTTTAAAGGTGTTTTGTGGTTTTGGATATTAGGCAGGCAACACTAAGCAAAGAAAAAGGTACCCCAACATCTGCATTTTTAAAGGTGTTTTGTGGTTTTGGATATGTGTGTCTGTTAACATATGTCCTTGCCTGCTACGTGGTGCAGGTGACAAGAAAAATATACCAACCAGACAGCGGAACCCAGCCCAGCAAATCGATGAAACCACCCGATCATCTTTTCTAGAATTGGTTAATTTACTGACATCCTGATGTTTTGTATAGTCCCATCTCCAGCTGAACATTGGGTGTGATCTGTCCACTTTCGCTGACTCACAAACTAATGATATGGTTCTTGCCAATAAATGTCAACAAGTAAATGAACGTATGAAGAGATTATTGGGACTTCCATGATGCAGGTGACAATGAGATAATACAACACTCTACTGACGCTAAACCTTGGGAGTACAGGTAGAATAACACGAATTTCTGATCAATTAACAATTAGGTAATATAGTATTTATGCAATTCCTCGATTGTACATGATGCAATTGAGTAATATACATCCATAGAATTTGTAGGAGAACTCAACCATACACAGACCTCTACTTTTATGAACATCTATCATAAAGATAAATAATAGCATCTTCTATGAATCTTGTATAAAGGTAAAAAGATGAATTATTTTAGGACGGAAGGGGTACATGATAACTTTGTAGATCAATGGTAGTGTGCGTGTTGTATGTGCAAATTACTCAACCTTTCAAGAAAGGTTAGTTTAACTGATATTCTGAGCTTTTTGCTTTTTTTATTTTATTTTATTTTATTTTATATGACAACACTAACACTGTTGGGGACAAGTCTAGGTTACATAGATAGACAAATCAAGAATGATTGGGACAAATATATTTGGAGATCACAACGTGACGGGTGATTACATCCTAATATATTTTAATTACATTATATTGTCTATGTTTTTTATGATTTTCTATTCTTAAAACAAAATCATCACACCTGTGCAACCCTTATTATAAAAGCATCTCCAACAGGCTAGCTATCTTGTTAGCAAAATTTAGAGCATTTACCATCTTTGTAAAAGTAGAAAACGTTTTTAACCAGGGGTCAACCAACAGACTAGCTAAAACAATTATTCTATTATATTCTAATAGATTTTAATTACATTATATTGTCTATGTTTTTTATGATTTTCTATTCCTAAAACAAAATCATCACACCTGTGCAAGCCTTATTATAAGAGCATCTCCAACAGCCTAGCTATCTTGTTAGCAAAATTTAGAGCATTTATCATCTTTGTAAAAGTAGAAAGTGTTTTTAACCAGGGGTCAATCAACAGACTAGCTAAAACAATTATTCTATACTAGCAAAGTGTCCGTGCGTTGCTACGAACTTAAAAAACAAAACACTCTTTATAATTTAAATATAAATTATTTACATAATAGAATTATTAGATATATACAATATTATTTATATTTTTTACATAAAAAATCATATTTATATTATTGTTGGTGCTTCTTAGTATACTATTTTATATGTCAAAAATAATATTTTTTCACTATTTTTTTATCATATTCTAGAAGTGTTATCTGAAAGAAAAAAAATCAATTTACGCAGTCTACAAAATAGCACTGCATTGCAACGCGATTTTGAACTTGAAACCTTGCGCTAATGGTTAAAACACAAAAGTTGTAAATTTTGTCGAGGACTTTTCGAAATATATGTGGATGATATTATTTGAACTTCAGAGCTAGAAGATATAGGCCCCGCACAGAGACCTGCGCAGAGAAGTCAGAATCAGAACAAATACTTTTGCATCGCATATTTAAAAACCTAAACGGCAGGATCTGTACTTATATGAAATATCAAAGTTGTAGAACTTTTCGAGAGCTACGATATAGAGTCCAAGTTTGCTTAATTTGAGCTTCGGATGAGGGAGTTATGATTTTTGAAATTTGGTACTTAATATGAAAGGTATAAAACTGATTTGGATTTAATCTCTAACTTTGTGGACACGAAGTGGACGACCGCACCTCAATTAATAGATTGTAGAGATTTTCAAAACCCCCACATCAGCTTCGGTTATTGTTTTCGGAGCGATCCTCCCTTTAAGATTTCTGTCGCCGCCGACTAGGTCTTTGCGTCGTTCATCGTTTCTCTGATTTGTGCGTGCCAGGCCTCCGAGTCCTACTGCTGCTGGGTGCACAAAGCTTGGTGCACCCGACTATGATCCTTGTTGGTCCTTCTACGCGCATCATCAGCGACATCACACGCGCATCGAAGGTTCTGCCACTTATCTCTGCCAACTGATCCAAAGGTTCCACATTGTTTTATTCAGTTAATCATCCTTTCATTGTAATCAGCTGCTTTCCTGGCAGAGGAAGGCATCGCGCGCAGGCAAGGTGAGGATGGTGAGCGCCGCGCGCGTTGCCGAGCGGGGTCTGCGGGATACTGAGCATGGATAGATAAAGAAGAGGATGACGAGTCTGTTGGAATAAGTATTTTTGTCTTTTGTCCTAAATTTAGCTAACCAATTAGTTTTACAAGACCTGTTAGAGATGCTTTAAAAGAAAACATTTAAGAATAGAAGTACAAATGATTAGATGTGCATTTCTCAATAAAGTATCGTTAGTATATACATATTATTTGGATGAACAATAGCGAAAACTAGTAGATATAGATATATATGCGCCCCCTGAATTGTCCGGGTAAAAGGAAGCTCGTTGCCATCCATTTGCGTCCAAATTCTCCTTGCGATTCCTTCCCAGTTCCCCACCAAAGAAAAGCTGGTGATGTGGCATAAAAAAATCGCAACCGACGACGACTGGCACAAACACAAGTCAATCGCTTTTGTGATCGATCGATCGGTCCACCCCGCTTTCCCCGCACCCACGACCCCACCCATGGCGAATTCGTCGCGAGGGCATGCCGCGGCCGACGAGGACTCCTACCTGCAGGAGCTCATCCGCGGCTCCCTTCCGGGGCCCTCGACCCGCGTGGCGCCGCTCACCGACGACGAGATCGGCTGGTTCTACTGCGCCATCTGCATGGAGACGAAGCTGGTGCTCGACCGGTTCCGCGCCGGCGCGTGCGCGCACAAGTTCTGCGTGGCGTGCCTCGTCCGCTACATCGAGGGCCGCGTCGCCGACGGCGCGGTGCCCGTGCCCTGCCCGGCGCCCGGGTGCGGCGGCGCCTCGCTGCACCCGGAGGCGTGCAAGAAGCTGCTGGACATCGACGTGTTCGACGCCTGGTGCGTCGCGCTCTGCGAACGGGCCGTCGGGCCGGGCCGCGCGCGCTGCCCGTACCGGGACTGCGGCGAGCTGCTGGTGGTTGAGGGCGACGGCCGCGGCAGGGTGGCCCAGGGCGACGCGGCGTCCAAGGTGGCGTGCCCTACCTGCTCGCGTGAGTTCTGCCTGCTGTGCGAGGAGCCGTGGAACGATCGCCACGGCGCGGAAGGCGACGGCGAAGCAGGGTGCGTGTTTGCCAGGCTCGCCAAGGGGCGGAACTGGGTGCGCTGCCCCAGCTGCCGCGCCATGATCGACAAGACCGAAGGCTGCAACCGCATGTTGTGCAGGTAATCTCGCCTCTAACCGACGCTACCTCTTTGATTGTCAGATAACTGAACTGAAGGCCAATGGAACTGTTGTTCCATCTTAGGAACCGTTAAATTCTTAAGTCCACTGACTGAATGAATTGAGTGATGACGATCATCGAAAGAAGCTTACCAGTATTTACCTTTGTGGAAATTGATTGCAACAAATGCTGCTCTGTTACTCTGCCTCATAAATCGATACTCAATCTCCATCTGTTCTTGGGGTTTGCAGGTGCGGCACTATCTTCTGCTACAGATGCGGCATGCCGTCTTCCAGGAAAGGTTGCAAATGCATTCAACAAAGAGGCAACGCTTACCATATCTTTGCTCTACAAAACCTAGGATCTGAAATGTCTCCAAAAAAGAAAAAATCTAGGATCTGAATGCAAACCAAGCCCTGCAATCAACGAATGTTGATTCGACCAAGTCGGTTATCCGTTGTTTCTTTGTAATAACGGTTTTCGATTGAAAATGAACGTCTTTTTAGAAGCTTAGAACTTTTGAGGGGAGCAGGACAGCTGGTTGTGGGTGTCACACATCTTCTGTTAATTGTCCTCGGACATTTTTATATGAACTCCTTGTGTCACTGTTTCTCTATAGGACTCAACATTTTTTTTTTTGAGGGCATAGGACCTCAACAGCTTGGTACAGCGAAAGCAAAATAGGCCCAGAGTCTATAGCCAACCTTTTTCTTCCTTCAGGGAGGTCTTAGCGTGCTAGCCACGGATCTCAGCTTGCAGCAGGTCTTATCTAGAATTGTCATTATGAAAAACAATTAGAAATATATTTATCAGCATAATTGAACATCTTATTTCAGGAAGCGTTGGAGACAAACTCGCTTAATAGCTTAACCTAGTAGATAACATCATCTATATCAATTACATATATAAGAGAGCCAAATTAATTTATAGTCTACATAAAAAATGGATAATTTACAAGATCATTTGGATTGTCCCAAGGTTAAATGTTTCGGAAGGTTTCCAATTATTTATCAAAACCCTAAAATAGGATGTGTTAGAACAGTTCGATCAAATCGAATGGCTAACAAAGCTCCCACCTCTCATGTATCAGGTATGTATTCACATCTAACGCCGCCGCCCCCGCCGCCGCCATCCTACGACCCACACGCCCCTTTTCTTCCCCCCCCCCCCTCCCCCTCCACTTCTCCACCTCCATGGATTAGTAGCTTGCTTCCTCTCATTGCATATTTGTTCGTTGCTTCATAAATCTTCCGATCCCATGCCTTCTTCTACAGCTAATTACCTTAGTCACATGCTTGTGAATCCAACCTTCCATCATTGATTCTCACAATCATCTTCAAGATTTTATTATTCAAGAGGTATGTCTGCTTTCAACTGTTCCTTTTCTTTATTAGAGATGATTTTATTAGTTTTTTTATGCTAGATATCCATGTGCAATAATTTTGATTAAGTTATTGATGCGATTGTTAGCCTTGAGCGGTGAAATAGCATCCTAGAAGTAGTAACAAAATGGACAAGTCGATGTGATGGTTGGGGTAGGGGATGGGCTGGGAGGTGGGGGGCCATCGTCTGCTCTCACCTAGTTGTCTCTATTTAGATCTGTTCCCTTGTCAGACATCCATCTCCTCTAAGGCTATGACCTAATGGTGGGTGTAAACCCCAGTGCAAACCTCAAATTCAATAAAATCCGAACCCAAACAAACCACCCAAATTTTGTTTGGATATTTAGGATTTGACTTCCAGTACCCGAACATCACACACACACACACACACACACACACACACACACACACACTCCTCCCTTTTATCTGCTTGGTCCTTTCCACTAACCTCTTATTATACTATAATCCATTGGCAAACATAGAAGTAAATCATTGATCAAGATCTAGATCAAAATTTGCTGGAAAAGTAGACCAAAAATCCTAAAAGATAAAACATGTGTATTAGTTTTGTTAGTACGACTTTAACTTTTTTTAAGATTTTTTTGGCCTATTGTGAAACAATTTTAAGATCCACAAAAAAGTCAGCATTCATATGTTGTAGGCGAGAGGAAGAAGATAATCTATTGTTGTGAGCTAGGCCAATCACTTAATGACATGTTATCTCTACTAGGCTGAGAGATGAAGCATGGAAGATATCACTCACATAGATGCACGAGTCATCACCCCTATGTACACACCACACTCATCCCTACGAGCACCTCTGAATGACTGAACCAGTCATATCACCCAGTAAATACAACATTCTTATCAAATCTAGGATTTTGGACCAGGGTGGGTTGGTTTTGGCACAATAAAGCTAACCACATGAGTTATGCTAAGTTTGTGAGAGAAATGTTGTGAAGTTGTGTTTTGAAGTCATTTTGCCTAGATGTTGATGAATGATGCACATAGAAAATCTAGTCGTCCATCACCTTGCTAGGAAAGTAGCAAAATAGATGGAGGGACTTAGAAGAGAATAAGAGTAGGATGTGAAGGAATCGTAGTCCTAATAGCTATCATCGTAGCCCTCCACCCCTCCCTACATGGTTTGAGCATCTAGCTAGTCACCTCAATTTTCCTCCAATGACGTGATAGTTGTAATAGAGTTGCTATGTTCACTCTACATTTTCACACTAGCCCGACTTGGAAATGTTCTCTTGGGTTCTCACTTGTTTAAGAAAATGACTTTAGGTAGCTCTCTTTGGAATTACTTACAAAAATGCCTACTAGTGTTGGATTTAGTAGGACAACATGGAACCAAGTACATTTATTTATGGAAAAAAGTGTCTATCTTATTTTAATGTAGTTTCCCTTTCATCTCGAGTCATTTTAACCGGTTGGTATTCAGGGTTTCCATTTAGGGCAAACTTATGTTTGCTTCATTTTTAGACCGATTTAGTCTTGCATGACACTTTATTTCCTAATTTCATTGTGCAGTTCAGATCCAAGACTTTTATTTGACTTGCTGGGAGTGACCTTTTGAGGGCGTGATGGAAGAGGATGAAGCACACGACTTTGTTATGGGCCAAAAGCATCAGCTCGATGAGGAAGCGATAAACATAGTGGAGGAAAGAACACATGGCAACAAGGAGATCGTTTCTATAGAGAATGAAGAATCCATGGCATGTGATACTACTCCTGCTGCAAACGTAGTGGAGCCAGCAAGGAAGGATCGTTGCATTCAGGCAAATGTTGATGGAGCCTCCTTTGTCGATGATGACCGGAACATAGTGAAGGATGGCGGTGGCACACTGCAAGATGCCCCCAGACAAGAGGATGTCGTGGCCGCGGAAGAGGACGTTGACGCGAAGTGGATGCGCTTCTTTGTCCATCCCTCCGCGTCTGCAGATGTAGTGTGGGGTGCCACACTGCAGGATGCCCCGAGGCAAGACGAGGCCGCGCCCGTGGAAGAGGACGATGGCGCGGATCGGGTGTACCTCTTCGGCCATGCCTCTGCCACCGAGAACGACGAGGAAATCGCGCAAGCCTTGTACATGGAGGAACTCAGGCAGATGGAGAACAGGGAGATCTACCGCTTCGAGGAGCCTCGCCCCTCCAACGTCTTTGCCGGTGTTGACGTACCTGCTGCCGGTCAGTTCGAAGCAATGCCACACGTCTTTAACGGTGATGCTGCACAGCAGGCGAACGCCAACAATCATCACCCTATTAGCGGCGACGAAACCATCGGCATCCCTCTGGAACCAGTGGATAAAGATGTTATGATCTTAGCAAGACAGGAGGTACTCGCTGGCACTTCGTCCACCCTAACCGTCCTCGCTGGCGTGGAGGAGGTCGATCCAGATGATGGCTGGTATGATTCCATTGTCCATGATGCGCAGAGGATGGAAGAGATGGATGATCCAAAACACTGTGACAATGGAGTACCTTTCCAGCCACAACTTCATAGATCTGAGTCGCCTGCCAGGGAGGAGTACAACCCCACCAACGTGGCCGCTGCCGAAGGAGACCTCTGCCGTGAGTTTTCCCTAGAAAATTTCACCAAGAAATGGGGCCTTGACCCGTCTGAACTCGATCCTGATGAGCCCGGCCCATCGACGAAGAGGCGGATGAGAGTGCTACCCCTCGCCGACCAAGACTTGGAAAGTTTCAACTGTGGAATCTGCATGGAGACCCTCCCTGTCCTGGATCTCTTCCACGGTATGCAGTGTAACCACAAGTTCTGCGTGGAGTGCATGGCCACGTACATCGAGGGGAGAGTCGACGCCGGCGAGGTGCCGATCCCGTGCCCCGACCCGGAGTGCAAGCAGGACGACTACAACCTGCACCCGGAGGAGTGCAAGAAGTCCATCGACTTCGCCGCATTTGGCAACTGGGGCGACCGCCTCACCGAGCGCGCCATCCCGGCAAACCGCCGCGCCTACTGCCCGAATCGCCAGTGTGGCATCATGGTCGAATCCACTGGCGGCAAGACGCCGGCCTTAGCGTTCTGCCCGGTGTGCGGCCACGCGATGTGCGCAAATTGCGGCTTTGATTGGAAGGATGATAACAGCTACAAGCACGATTGCGATGAGGGGCCGGGAGCGGCGCTCGTGAAGCAGCTCGCCGACGAGCGGCAGTGGAAGCAGTGCCCCAAGTGCAGGATGCTTGTTGAGAGGACCGGGGGATGCAGCGTCATGAGGTGCAGTACGCACACACTTCAGTCTTTTCCTTTCTATGTTTCCGCAAGTTGTGTTTATAACTCGATCCGTTACTTCCGTTTCTTTTCCTTTCTAGCGCCATGAGGTGCCTGCTTCTATTGCATCCCTCCTTTTTTCATGTTAATGTCAATATGGATTAGGTCAATATATCAAGATGTTTTGGATTCGTATGACTGATCATATGCTTGAAAACTAAAAAATTAATGATCTGTAGTATGCATTATTTCTAAATAAAGGTTAGATATTCTGCGCCAAAAGAAAAACAAATTAAAGGTTAGATATGCCACCGCCCCTGAACAATATACATCATGTTCCGGACATATACATCATGTTCCACAATGCCATTAACCATGTGTCCCGCCGGGGACAGCGCACGTCACTTACCATGAATGCTAATGTGGCAGTAATGAGATTTAACAAAAAACCATATGAGACCCAACCTAAGAGAGGAACTATATATGCATGGGGGTTTTCATCATTGAATTTGGGTTGGATCAAAACAGCATCGAACCAGCTGTTTGGTAGGAGACATCCACACCTATACTATCAATTGACTGAGCCAAGCTATGTTCCTTGACAGTGAGATTGTTCTGTGATTTTTCTTCTGGGAAGGATACCTGATATGTTAAAGGAGCTTACTAAACAGAAAAATAATCCAATAGTTATACACCACATCGATCTCACAGCTTTATCTTTAGTACCATTATCAGTTTTTTTCTTGCTTGTTTTGATATGCAATCTGCAGCACAGCAATTAATATATGTTTTCCCTAATGGTTCTATCTAATCAATATGTCCGTTTGGTGGATCTATCTTCAACACTTATTAGTGTGATTTCAATCTCAAAGCTCCTTACACGGATGTTCTTATATCGTTTCCAAGGTGTTTGTTCTCCTTCTGCTATGATTGTGGGGGAGCAGCGAGCAGACGGGAGCAGGAGGCGACGGACGAGATGTGTCACTGCACCAATCGATCTGCTATGCGAGCTCATGGCTTTCAGTAAACCAAGCCGTGGTCTTGCCTGCGTCTGAGAGGGGATGAAGACAGTTGAAGTGTACCAGGATTTTGAAGGATATGTGTCGGCCACATCATCATTTGCTTGAATCTACTTTTCTTTTAGTAAGTTATATCTATTTTGAAGTGACACATAAATCAAGAATTTATAAAAGTAGTATGAACAAGTAAAAATGGACAAACAGAAATATTGAAGTGTCCCCAGACCCTATGTGCGCATTTGATTTGCTTCAGGCTAATTAGCCATGTCATGGGCTAGATTGAATTGAACCTGTTGTGATATATTTTCATATGTTCTCGCTGTGGAAAAGGCTTCTCTCCACCTTTTCAGTTCTCAAAAAGAGATGGTGTTGTATATTTTCGCCTTTAAGGATATTTTTTTTATGAACTCCTTACGTCTCCATAGGATTTCAATAGTTTGGTTCAAGTAAAAGCAAAATAGGCATATAGCCAAAATTTTCTTCTTCAATGAACTATGTTGCGGCTATCGTCTCGATCGTCAGCAACATAGGCGACGTACCTAGGGGAATATGCGCCCTCCTTCCACTCCTCTTCCTGCACTAGTGCCCCAATAGTCGGCACAGAGGTCTTAGCATGCTTGTCATAGATGTACTCATAACAACTCGGATCAAGTAGCTTCCTTATAAGGATATATTTAGGGCGTATTTGGCACTGTTTATTGAACTGTTTATTGGAAGTTCTTATGGTCAATAAGCAGTTTGAACTGCCAAACAGCAAAATATCAAAGTGCTTATGAGGTATAAGCACTTTACTATTTTATACTAGTCATAAGCACTTTGGACAAAGCAGTAAAACGTAGCTTATAGTGCTTATGGGTCAGCATAAGCAGTTTTGATAGATAAGCATAAGCAGTTTTGCCAAACGAGTTGACTACTTATATTACAATAAGCACTATAAGCAATTTTTTAAAAATAAACACTATAAACACTTGAGTATAAGCAGTGTCAAACGCATCCTTATACGAATAATTATTATATGAGTATATATTTATCTTTATACATTGAGATCAAGTAGCTTCCTTACAGGATAACTCTAATGTGAGAAAATATGTGTACACGTAATCGAATCCATCCATCATGTGAAACATTGAAACTTTATAAAACTTGTATAAAATATTCAAAAAGTTCTAAAAGTGTTCATGCGTGTAGATGATATAGTGAACCATGCCTTCAAAACTTAAAATTTCTAGTTCAAAAATACATGTTCATTTGACAAGTACAAAAAAAAAATCATGAGTGAAGATTGGTAAAGGAAAAAATAATACATATTGTTATATTTTTTTGTCCTTTTGCATCATTTTTCTATATAACTATCAAATGAAGCTGCAGTTTTTTGCTAAGATGAAGGTGAAATAAGTTTCATTTTTTATATATGTTTATTTTCTATAACTAAATGTGATTAAGTATTTTAATAATAAATGCATACCAAAATTTTCTTGATCTTTTTAAATATTATCAATATGATTAGGACGGTTTTCTATTACTTACCAAAACCCTAAAACATTATGTGTTAGCATCATTGGATCACATCTAATGGCTAAGAAAACACCCACTTATAATATATCAATTATATATTCACCTCTAACGCCGTTGTCACCATCGCCGTCACCAACATCATGCGTCTCAAATCCCCCTTTTAACCCCTCCCCACCCCTTCACTTCTCCACCTCTGAGATTTGGTAGCTTTCATGTTGCATATTTGTTCATTACCTTGCTACAAATCTTTTCATGACTTCTTTTGCGGTTGTTATCTTAGTCACATGCTGGTGAATCCAACATTCCACCTTGAAGTTGTCACAATCATCTTCAAGCTTTATTTAAGTGGTATATCAGCTTTTATTCTGTTTTTTTCTTTATCCGAGATAGTTTCCTTAGTTGTTTATACAAGATATCCATATGCGACCGTTATAGTTAAGTTATTGGTGCAACCATTAGCCTCAAAAGGAGAGATTTCATCATAGTAGTATTAGAAACTATGGACAAAGTGATAGTGTGTGTGTGTGTGTGTTGGTGGTGGGTGGGTGGGGGGGGGGGGTGAGGAGGTGAGGGGGGATTTGAGCCGGGTGGGTTGAGGTGGGATACAATTTCGTAGATGTTGATGGAGTTAGGAAAAATCTAGACGTCCATCACCAAAATCGATTCTCGTCACCATCTATTGGTTGCACATTGTCTCACTGATCTAGTGTGTATAACTAATAATTTCTGGTTAACCTCGTACCCGAATTCCAAACTTTCAGTTGTTTCAGATTTCCATATACCCTGCAATGTGTTTCTACATTTAGATAATTTGATGTGCTTTCAGTCATGATTAATTGTTTGGGCTCTTCAGATGTGGTTAATTAGATGCACCGTATATGATTTATTATTCGACACCATATGCAGGTGCGGAATTGTCTTCTGCTACGACTGTGGAGGTGAGACGTGCCAATGCAACAACGCACGTGGTAACCGCGGCCATGGTGCGTTCATGTAAGAGGAAAACTGCGCGCTGCAGCGGCGGTTTAATTTGTTTCATCCCTTGCCTCACTTGGGAATAAAAGGGCTCGCTGGAGTAGCCAGTTTGTGTATCGCTTTTAATTTCAGCACTATTTTCCTACTTCTAGTTCTTCGTTGCCTCAACTAAAAAAAAAAAAAGTTCTTCGTTGCCTCTCTGTGAGCGTTTGTAATTTAATTGTAATAATTTTACTTATTCGTGAGAATCTTGGTTCATGCGACAGTATTTATTTGGTTTTGTTGATAATGTTATTTGGTGGATCGTATTTTAAGTTGAAAGGATTGCTTAATTAGGATATTTGGTACCTCTAGGATGTTCATTTTATCCTTTTGCTTATGCGTAGATACGATACGAAGGTCGTGCTCGACCAGTCCCGCGCTGCCTCTTCCGGTAGTACATCAAGAGCCCGTTGCGTATGCTTGCTGGGTCGGTATTTCTTCTGGCACGACCTAGTCAGTGTTTCATTACCGACCGACCTGGCCGCCGCCTCCGTCTATCTTAGCTCGCAACGGGGAACCGAATGAAAACACAAACTGAACAGAACAGGAGGCTGTCGACGCCGAGCACCGCTACGGAGGCGAGCCGAGAGGCCGTGCCGGCAGCGAGAGCGCGCACAAGCCAGGATCGCCCGCCGCTCCCGGGTCGGTATTTCATTTACCGACCAGGGCTGGGATCATCGTATCCGTTGGATCGAGATCAGCGTGCGCGGCCCAACTGCAACAAAACGAATTCCAGCTAGTAGGCGCGTTGTGTCTGGACCAGTAGAAGGCCCGATTACTAGAGCCCATATATTATTAGGCCCAGTCGGAGCAACCGCGCGCGGCACGCACGGCCCGGTGGTGATGGCCGACGACGTTGCCGTTCCCAACATTTGATCTGGTGCGCACAGTCGCTCACACAGACGCCATGGGAGGTGAGACGTGTCTAGAGCTAGCTGTGCACGTACGTGTGACGTCACCTCCGGCCGGCCGCGCCGGACAAGCAAGTGATGAAACGGGACGTCGGCTACACAACGACGTACGTACGACGCCGATGCCGCGCCAATTCACGACGCCGGCGGCAGGCGCCGCGCGCCGCCGCGATTTCCCCGCAAGCTGCCGGCCGGCCAGGCGTAACCGTACGTATCTCGATCAGGTCATGCATGAGATACGTACGAACCGTCGTACGTCTCTGCTAGCTACACGACGCCGCCGCTTAGCTAGCTGTGCGGTCCCCGCGGCAATGGCGCCGCACGCAACTAACGCGCGTGTCTCTTCTGAGTTCTGAAACGGCCGGTGACGGGCGCAAACTCGCTGTCTCGTGCTCGTGCCGTCCATCTCCCGGAGGATTCCGCGGCACCCAACTTCTCTGCCGGCCTCTAATTAGGCACGTCGTTAGGATACTAGGAAACAAGCCGAGGCTACTACCTCTACGGGCCTACGACGTACCAAAACCCAGTTGGGCACTAGGCGATCCAACGGAGACGTCGAGAGGAGAATGATGATGTGCGACGACGATGCGTGATGAGATGAGGACAAAAAACCAGGTCTCACACACCTGCGATTGTAAGCAAATTGGATGACACCAGTTGGCGGCGCACAGACGTGTGCGAGTGTGGACGGAGATCGTATTATTCCTGCGCACCAAACACACAGCAGCACATCCAAAATCTAAGCTGCTTTGCACGGAGAGGGTGCTGATTATTAGTACTAGTGAATAAAGAGTTGGCGCAAGTTGATCCTTGCGCTACCTGCATGTGGGAGCCGGAAAGTGAAGCGCCAGGGCCGGGTGCAGTGTACTGGGGATCGGGTCAGTTGACGAGGACGTTAGAAAACCCCTCGCCACTACGACCGGTCACCCTCTCGATGATGGTCTCCAAACACATTCTTATCTCTGTCCTGTGTTACGTAAACAAATCCTCTGCGCCTTGTACACGATTTCAAAGATATATATATATTCATCAGTCAGGTAAAACTCTAGCTACACCGCTACAAGACAAATGAGGCGACTTCTGCAGTCCGGTCTTGGATCCTAACCTTGTCATACTCATATATGACCACTCTAGCTAGCTCGTTTGACGGAACGAAACAGGAGCTAATAATAATGGCGCCAAATGGCCAAATCCATCGTTCCCTGACTGACGAATCGTTTGCCACTTGTTGTTCCATCACATGATAAAAGAATTGTCTGCAAACTTTCAAGGAATCGTTTATTAGGACAAACACTAACAGAAACCGTACTACGTACCACTCCCGATGCTGGGTAGGGACTAGGGACGTTCGTGCAAGTCAATTGTTTTGTTCGATCGTGTCTTTTCAAAAATAAAAAGATTGTTTTGTTTTGTATCAATGGCGAAAGGAGGAGGCCCTGCCAAGTGCCAATTGCAATTGGTGATGATACCTGAGGTTGATGCGTTGGGGATATGTGAGTGGGGGAGCTCAGTTCAATGCACCTGGAGAGAGGGTGGGATCCATGTCAATCAAACGCTCGACCAACCCAAGGGCATCGTGGGGTCCTTTTCCGCGCCAAGTGCTCCATGGCACATTGCGGCTGGTTCCTGTGCTTTATGCCGCGACGTTTTGTCTCGTCCCAGCCTGGCCGGTCTCGGAGAAAGCTAGCTTGCCTTGAAATTATCTCCTACCGTCGTAACTGAAGACCGGCAAGATGTATCTACCATGGCAAATGTTTGGTCTTAATTGCAAAAGCTTGGTTCATTCAGTTTCTGAATTTCCAGGTTGAGTTCAGGGGGAAATAATGTTGACTTTGTCCACACAAACTGTAGTCCTCGATCGTCCGAGGTTGGAGCTTAAGACTTTCTGAAAGCCCACTTGGGATGGTGGCAAGCGAAAGGTTGAAATCCTTAAACCACAATGCAACTGAAAATGAGCAGCCTCTTGTCAGTGACGCAAAGGCAATAATTTCTTGGACCACGGATGACAGCACAGGCAATAGCAACTTGGCCAATTTGCTCCCTAGTTTTCGTTTCAAATCTTGGCAAACAATCGGGGTTGAAGCAGACTCGTCCTGGAGCCTGGATTTTGCGCTCTCATTTATATTCGGCACTTGCTTAAAAGAAGATCAACAAAGCATATAAGGTGAAAAAGATACGCCAGCAGCTGCTGCAAATTAATACAAAGACTTGAAACTTTGTTTGTGGCTGTAGAGATCTGAGAGCCAACCTAACCTAGTAAAGCAAAACCAGGCACCGAATCCAGTGTGCAATTCATCGCCTTTTCTGTTTGAGGTCACCCTGATGCAATTATCTGTTCCAGTGTCCGTCTTCAGTATTAAAAACGTAACGCTGAAACTGGCCAGGTTCAGCTAACGGCTTGACCAGTGGCGCTTAAACAACCTTAGCCGGAATCTAACGCAAAATTATTCCCAGCAAACAGCTGAGTAAGACAAAATAAAGCTTGCGCGTCATCGGTTCTGTGTAAGCCTGATTATGTCCAGAAGTTTCTGGATTTCGGATGTCATGGGGCGTCGTCCCTGGCCGGCACCTTACATTTCCTGAAAAGAAACGCTAAATTGAAAGCGAAATGGAGCACTTTCAGACTAAGAATTGCGATATAAGCACACCATATACATAATAAAAGCATTAAGCTCAGTACAGTACAGCAGACATATGTGCCAAGGTAGTTATTGAATCAGTCTCAAGCATGCTTCCAATCATAGACAAGCCAAACAGCAACATACTATAAACATTTTCATATAGTTCCACTGACAGAAGCATATAATCTAGCATAACTATGGGACGACCCGCCACAGAAGACAGCAGATGTAAACCGGCTCTTCATCTTCGCCACAAGCAAGGGTCCTGCAATAAAAAACATATAAAACATGAGATACCCAATTCGTGACTGTAGAAGAGAAGTATGTAAGTAAACATATAAGCAGTATGGATGCCTTACATCTTTTTCACTGTCATCACAGTGACAATAGCCATGGCCTCTCAATAAGCGCCAGCTGCCATGAGTAGCTCATCAAGGCTCCACAGGTCCCCGTTGTTTGCCCCATCTTGTATAACATCATTTTGCAGAAGGCTGTCCATTGATACATCTGAGCTACTCTCAAAAGGCAATTGCAAATACATCTCAGGATCAAAACCAGGCATGTCTTGTGTGACATTGGGCACAGCATTTCCCTTAGACACAGCTACACCATAGTTGTTCCTCATTCTCTTTGATGGTCCATCTTGCAGGTAAGCAGGCTCAGCATATGCTGGCATGGCATTATTCGGAGCAAATACTGAAGTGTAGTCTGATGTCATTGCCTCATCATCCCACCCAAAGTCAGAAGAGCCATAAGAGTTGCTGCTCTGGTCAGAGAGCATGTTTGTTCCAAATCTCTCAGTGGGCACAACAGGCTTCATTGGAGGGAGGAAAGCAGCAGTCTCAGTTGGCTTTACAGGACCCTTGGTGTCATTGAAGGCAAACATCGCAAACAAATCATTGTCTCCATTGCTTGGATGACTAAAGCCTTCAGCACAATTCTTTGAAGGTGGAGCTAGCTTTGTTTGATTGGCAGCAGATGGTTTCAGGATGGATTTCTGACCATTCAACCCTTCATCAGGAAAGTTGACCTTTGCTTTCTTGCCACGGATCTTACGGGCTTCAGCATCGTATGCCCTAGCTGCCTCCTCAGCAGTGTTGTAAGTTCCAAGCCAAACACGGACACCCTTGCTAGGATCTCGGATTTCAGCTGCCCATTTGCCCCAGGGGCGCTGGCGGATCCCCCTGTACTGATTCTTCCTGTTGCGTTTTGCCGACTTAGCAGCAGGTCCATCATGTTCAGCAGACTTGGGGGTTATCAGATCATCTGCATCAATGTTTTTGGGTTAGTATATCACAACAAAAACATTCAGAATAGAAATTTAAAGTTTTGTACAACGTAATGATACTTACAAGAGCGTATCATTACTAACTATAGAAGAATTATCATAACTAGATATTAATAGATGCAACCAGTTGTTTGAAGACCAAAATATATGGTTTCATAATCAACCAAACCATACAGTGCCTAAATTTCACAAACAAATTGCATGTCAGGACGATGAGTAATGTGAGTTTGTGATGTTCTTGTGCCTTGCTAGAAAACAATAACAGTTGAACAATTTGTTGCGCTAAAATTACACCTGCAAGTAAATTTTCTAGACTCACCACGACCAGTCTACTTTTCCAGATTCATTCAGCGATATAAGATCTTGTAAATGCTACATATAATTGTTTCAAAAGAGAAAAAGGAATTACAGATGTTCAAAAAGTAGGATGAGGGTATCTTTTTGATATACTGATTTCAGGATTCAGATGACACATCTCAGAAGTGCCTAGGGTCCTCTCTCTTAATGAAGTTTACAAAAATACCAGATAGAGTTATCTAAATTCTCCCCTTTTATTTGAGAAAAGAAACTATGCCTAGAGCTGCATCGAACAATCTATAAGGATATAACTAAAAATTCCAGGATCTATTCTGCACTCAGATTAGTAACAACTGAGCATAACAACCCACCTTGACAGTAAGATTCCTCAAATGGGACACGCGTAGTTTCATGATACTGTAACAGATGTAGCATAACTAGACACTTCTTTTCTATGGGACCATTATTAGACACCTCTAAGCTTAACCGTAGAATCATAAGCAAAACTTCCAATTCTAACTTGTAAAAGAAGCCCGAGAATAGCAGTAGAGATGTACAAAGGCAACTACACAGGTAAGAAGAACTAACTAGTCACCCTTCTAGATTCTACTAGCTAAGATCTCTAAAGATAGAGCTAAGAGCAGACTGCAATATTTTTTTTTAAAAAAAAAAATCAGGCTAGCCATCGATATCCGTTGAAGCGTTTCACAGTCCATGCTAGACAAGAAGATCAAATTTTTGCCTGGCTAACGGAAGCCCCATATTGTTGCAAATCCATGAACTCTATTTCTGTCCTCAAAATCCTAAAGCTAAAGGTATTGAACAAGAGGACAGCCCCAAAGACGCCTCTTTCGACATTCTCAACAGAGTAGCACGCGACAACGAGAAAAAAAAAAGGTAGGAGCTTTAATGCGGTTGTAATCTCACCAGCTGTGGAGCGGGCAACCACGGGTGCTGCCTTGGCCGCGCCGCCGAAGACGAACCACTCAGGCGCCGGTTTCACCGCCGGCGGCGGCGGCGGGACCTCCTCGACTACGTCGTCCTCTTCGTCGCCGGCGGCGTCGACGTCGTCCTCGCTCAGGCCCTGCTCGAACTCGCGGAAGTCGGCCTCGAAGTCGTCCGCCTCCTTCCTCCCGAGCCCCGGCCACAGCACGTCGGCCGTGACCCTCCGCGACTGCGGCTTCTTCTTGGCTGCCGCCGCCGCCGCCGCCCCCGACGGCCGGATGAACCCGGAGAGGATCGCGCCGCCGCACATCGCGGGCTCGCTACAGTGGACGGATCACTTGTGGGAGAGTAGAGCACGGGCGCACAGTGAACGGAAAAAAAAAAAGGGAGAGGATCTTCTGCTCGGCGGCTTTGGCTTCGCCCCTCTGCAATCGAGCGCTGCGCAGGCGTAGTGGGGGAGATAGATAGATGGGGGGCGTGGGCGGTAGCTGGACGCGCTCTACTTATAACAGGACGCGCTGCTGACGCGCTACGGGACAGCGACATCAAAGGAAGACGGAACGGAGGCGGAGGAGATGCGGTGGGGGACACGCTGCTCCGCTCCCGTGCCGCGCCCGCGCGTGCTCTCTCTCTCTCTCTTCTCCCTCCTCGTCTTTTTTAACCCCGGTAAAACAAACAGTGGAGCGCGATCTCGTGTCGTCTTCCTCACAAAAGCTGGAACCGCTTCACCTTTCCAACAAAGTCAGATGACGATCAAACCTTTCTGACGATAGAGTAAGAAATCATTTCGACATATCCGTTCCGTTTATCATTGGCAAACTGACACACAAGTCCTGTTAGTAACCTCCTCTTGCGTTTTACCGCGGTCTCCGGAGGCGTTACTTCTGACTGACGCGCCCTCTTTCAAAAGCTGCTTTGGAAGAGCAAACACAAATCATGTGACGCGCGGAGCCGTGGCTTGGGCCATTGGGACGCCAGACGCGTGTTCGTCCGGCCGGGTTATCTTGCCCCTTCCGTGTTCAGTTTCTCTCTTTAGGCCAGTATTTCTGGGAGACGTTCATCATCAAAAAGGGGAAAACGGCTTGCAACCCGATCAGTGCTTGACGTGTTGGTTGATCTTGGAGAAACCGCCATTGAAGTCGGTCGACTGACAGATCATGTAGTACTAGTGATCCAGGACGCTCCAACTCTCTCTTGACGTGGCCATCTTTTACTCCCGTGTTCTCTTGCCGTTTCTGAGTCCAGCATGGCATCTCTCTCGCCTAACCTTTCCATTCTTAGCACTCTGTTCGTTGTATTTCTCCATCGCCATTAGTTAGTACCAGA
This sequence comes from Eleusine coracana subsp. coracana, assembly GCA_032690845.1. Taxonomy (NCBI): domain Eukaryota; kingdom Viridiplantae; phylum Streptophyta; class Magnoliopsida; order Poales; family Poaceae; genus Eleusine; species Eleusine coracana. The sequence continues at coordinate 48,960,617 of CM064427.1, read as the reverse complement.
CGATTAGGCAAGCTAGAGAGAGAGGACCAGAAACCTTGCGATGAATCGAAATGAAACTTCATGCATGAGGTCGGCGCTGGAAACGATCGAGTCGTGACTACTGGCTGGCAGGCATGCTCATCTAGACTTTGATTGCCGCAACACAAAAGCGCTCATAGAAAAATTCCTGCGTATCAAAACTCTAACGTTTGTCGTCTTCTAAATCTCAAGCTCATTTTAATTAAACAGCATCTACACATGCATGCATGGTCAGTGCCCAAGTACATCGCATAAAGAAGAGTTGAGACTCCACTGTTTTATAAGCTTCATCAGATGGCGTATTTTTCTGCGAAAGGATATAGTAGAAGGCAGAAGAGCTTGACTTTGATTTCAATAATACACACATCTGACCTGGCTCCCCCCCAAAAAATTGCAGTACTCGCATCGATCCATCAGCCACACAGGAAAAAAAAAAATCTTATCTCACCGCGCGCAACAGTTGTTGCCTTTTTGAAACAGCAGTCATGGGCAGGTACAAATCAACAATATCTTTTCAGAGTTTAGCCCATCTCCTCGTGTGTCTTTCAGGCTTTCTGCTGGACGCTGCCCCGCTTGTCCAGTCGTTTTGCAGCACAAGGGCCATATGCAAAAACATACACCATCAGAGCTCGTGACATTTTTAGCTCATGCCTAACTATCATTTCCATTTCCCCCATCCATCAATGTGGTTGAGTGTGTGCAAGTAGGCGCGGTGCCAGCGGTTAGCCAACTCCGGTGCACAATCTCCGTGTCCGCTTGTGCGCGTCACACACTTTGGCTCCGGCTTGGCATGGCAACTGGGAGCACGGAGCACCACAGAAATCCGTACTTGTTTATGTGATCGTCTCAGATGTCAATCATGCGTGCATTGAACCGGAACGAGATGCTCCCTCCATGTCGTCGTCGCTGGAGAGTGTGTACGTGTAATAATTCGTCGCAGAAAAAATGCTGGAATAGTAGACATTTAGTAGTCAAAAACAATTTGATGGAACAATCTGTTGTTTTTAGAGTATAAGGAACAATTTGTTCTTAATAATATGTGGTGGGAGTATAAAATGCAGGGCAATGCTGGATTTCTCGGTCACGGAAAATCTGTTTATATCCGTGCTAAAAGACAGGGATGCGAACTGAAGATTTGACCTCGCAGGGCAGGATCATTAATTTGATATACACGTATAAAACCAAATGCTGTTTTCAAGCCATTTTTGGCGCGTTCACACGGAGAACATTAGCGGAATGACGTGATAATCGGGTGCGTGGAACAGTGGTCGGCCGGTAGGATGAGCCCCCCGTTGTGCCGCTGCGGGCCACGGCGCTGTTTGGCAGATCGAAGTTCATTCATGTCATGGGCGAGATCGGCGCGTGGGGGACAGAGGAGTTACGCATGTCGACGCGATGATGAGGTCGAGGAGGACGTGACGATGCGGCTTCCGGCTTCCTTCGTGTGTGTCTTTGCGGCTCGTGCTCGTGTCGAACACGTGCGCCGCCGTTGCCGTACGTTCACGCGGAAGCATCTCGACACGGCCGCTCTGCTTCCGACGCCGCCGTCGCCCGAGCCGGCAGGTGAGAGCAGCACCAAAGGACGGAAACAACGGCACGCGACGAACGGGCGGTTGGCCGACGTGCCGAGAGCCTGACGTGACGTGACTAAAACACGGCTCGACGGATTTGTTGATAGGGAGCTGAGTTTTTTTTTTTTTTTTGAACTGATTGGGAGCTGAGTTGGTCGATGGCTATGGCAGTCACCGTCCGTTCGACGGCGACGCTCCCCGCGGCAAAGCTGCGGCGTGAGACGGCGCGCGCGTACGTGGTTTTGGTTGGCTGGTACAGTACGAAGCACGCACGTCGCGGTTGCGTGGCACGGCACGGGTTAATCCGGCTCCGCTTTCGGTCCACGATGCCGCCGCGTCTTGGGCCTGGATTTGGGGCCCGCGCGCGTTGCTTTACGTGCCCTGCTTTCGACGTGCGCGTGGGCTCCGGAGCGTGGCGAGTCCGCGTCCGGGTCAAGTTTCGGCCTTCGAAAGAGACCGACACGGCCTCCCAGGCTCGAGCTACCACCACCATATCGGCCCGCTCTGGCCCAACAAGCAAACGCACCGCCGTCTGAATCTTAACGGCGAAGTAACTCTCCCCGTGCCGCCGTAGCCGCTGACTCGTCGTCACGCCCCTCTCCTCCCCCAAGGGACCGACCGTCCCGCGCCACGGCGGCAGCAGGAGGCAGTTCTTTCCTCTCCTCCAAGCCAGAGGGAGCCGCCCGCCACCGGCGCGCGCCCTCGATTTATACCCTCCGGCGCGGCGACGCTCACGCACACAACCGGTCCCCTCTCCCCTCACCACATCTAGGCGACCAAATCTCATCTCGGAACCGGGATCGAAGGCCCAGAAAACATGTCGGCGACGGCGATGGACGAGACAGAGTTGTATTACAGTCTCCTCCTTCTTGGAGACTGTAATACAACTCGGTCTAGATGATTATTGTTTGCGGAGTTATGGTTTGGATTACTATTGCATAGTTTTCTATTTGTTGCACAAGACTGCTATAAATGTCACCTATTGTTACCACATGTATTTTTCTTACTCAGCGTATATTAATACTCTCTGGCAGATGTATTCTACGGTGTGCCGGGTTGCAACAGTCCTTCAGACTAGATATACAGCTCCAGGATTCTGGCGTGCTGGTCTAAACCTCTTTCTAGGAATGGAGAAGCTGGTAACTAATCCCTCTGAAAAGGAGCACTTGAAGACCTGCATTTTAAGGGCTCGGGAGCATCTTGATGAAAAAGAAAATGAGGAGTCCATGCCAAGCAATAGACAACCAGGTATATCATCAAAACTTTGAATAGTATCACGGAAGTTTATGGACACATTAAGATATGTAGCTGAAAGTATACTATGAAGGACTTTTGGAATGAAACATCATGCACAGCTCATTCTGTGTTGGTGTTTGAAGTATCATATAGCTATTCTGTATATGTTGGTGATTTATCATGTACAGCTCATCCTGGTGGTGGTGGCATGACAATTTGAGCTTATGATTTTCCACCTTTTAGTTTAGATGACACATCATCCTGGTTATCGAGCATATGATTCATGATACCTTATTGTATAAATTTATGTGCATATATTCGGGTTATGTAGTATTTACTACAGTAGTTAATACAAGTGTTGTCCTCAAAACACTATGTTGATAAATGTCCATTCACTAATAAGATGTTTCTTTTTGCAGACTCCAGATTCCTTTTTGAAGGTCACCTTACTGTAGGACAGGAACCCCCGCCTCCTGCATGGCTTGTTGCCCAGAATTTAGCGCGAGAATTGAGCATATTAGAACCTCCGGCTGATCAAGATGGTAATAACAATAGAACAGAGCTTCGACCCGAAGAGATGACACCTGCCATAATGAACTTCTTAGAGTCATTATCGGGTGACACGGATCTAGAGACTGCATTGGAAGAATCGCTGCAGGTAAGAATAAATGCTTAAATGGTTTCACTTAAGTACTGGTCCGTTCTATGTTGGTTTGTCAGTGCACACAGAGGTCTTTGAATCAATTAGAGGGTATATGTTTCTGATCTTATGGCTTGTGAGAGGAAGAATACCAAATTTGTTTATTTTTTCTGAGAGTTTGGTCAATGATACTTTATATTAACCTCGAATTTATTCTGCTCAGAATGTAAGTGATAATCTGCAGAATTTCATGAAAAGTAGATTTATCACACGCTTTCATGGATGTAGAATTTATACCTTTATGAAACAGCAATCTTTTTGACAAGACCTGCATCTTCAGTTTGCATATATACTGTACTGGGCTAGAATTATAATTTGAAGCTTCTACTCCTATAACTACTTATATATATCTGTAAATCTGATTTAGTTAGCTAAGTTTTACAAGGTATGCATATTGATGTACTGTGTTGGTTACTGTCAGGGAATAATGGGGAATCCGCCCAAGGTACCCCCAGCTTCGAAGGAAGTTGTTGCCAATCTACCAATCATAACTGTTACTGATGAAGTGATTGCTAGATTAGGCAGCGAGACAGAGTGTGCTGTTTGCCGTGAAAACTTGGTTGTGGATGACAAGATGCAGGAACTGCCGTGCAAGCATCTTTTCCATCCTCCTTGCCTGAAGCCTTGGCTGGTAATCTCATAGACATCATGAATTTTAAGATGGGCCTACCTTATTATACAACTTAATGAGTCGTTGACCAATCATAATTCTTGTGTTTTCATCTAGGATGAGAACAACTCCTGCCCTATCTGCCGGCACGAGCTGAGGACGGATGACCATGTGTATGAGAGCAGGAAAGAGCGTGAGCGAGAGGAAGAGGAAGAGAGGAGGGGTGCGGCAAATGCCGTTAGAGGTGGAGAATTCATGTATATCTGAACGCTGATAGGCAACAACACCGGAATGTAGTCACCTACAGAACTTGCCATTTGCATTTGCTGATCGACGTGTTGTTGTTGTTGTACATGAAATTTAAGAGCACACTCCTCTCGCATAATCAATTATTTGGTCCGTTCTGAAAAATGCAATTTGTTAGATATGAATTACGCTCACTGCCTGTAATGTGCCTTGTCACCACTGGCAGGATACTGATGCAACATTGCAACTTCGGCTACGTTTGGTACCAGTGCCTGGTTTAATTTTAGAATCTAATGCCAGCAGAATATGTTGCCGTGCATCGATCTCTGATATGTTGTACACTTGTCACCATTGACCGTCACCTAGGACGTCGACAATTTTCTCAAGTAGGCATATGATAATTGACTTGTTTTCTACTACCTTAGTATCTGCGTTATTTTTTTTAGCAAATCAATACTGCGTTAATGGCAATGTCCAACCGTCATGGACTGCAAATATAGGACGAGCCTCATTAGAGCAAGTATTATGGTACTGAATCAGTAGAAGAAATAAACATCCACGTTAGAAAAATCCTAAATGAATGAGAGAGAAATGTAGAGAGAGAATACGGCCGGCGACTCGCGAGGCAGCAACCTCGAAAACAGCGTTACCTCTGGCCAATAAACATTCATGCATGCAAAAAGATAATAATTAAATATTCAATAAGTAGCTAGTTTTAATCGTCAACCTATAATACTAGTAGAAGGTACTACTGTCGCCGATGAATGAGCTGGACTTCGTGAATCGCCAGCAGCGAGCGATTCCATAAGCCCTGCTCTTACACCGAACTGAGCCTCCTACGCCTCACATTCCCGATCGGCAACTTCTGTTTGGGCTGGATTGAAATGCGCCTTGGCATGATTCACGTCCATGCAGCCCAAGAGCGAGAGGAAGAGTACTCCACTATTAGCACCATAATTAGCCCAAGTTCTGATTCGTGATTATAGTAGCGCCATAATTACGTTACCTAGGGTTGGCCCCCATCTCATGCGGACGTCAGACGGCGTTACCTAGGGTTGTACCCACCAGCCAGGGACACGGCCCCCTGCCGCTCGCTCCATCGCCGCTGGGGGAACACGCCGAAACGGATCAAACGGGCCCTTTGCCCCCACGAAGCCACGAACACAAACACAACCTCCCTTACCAAGCAAGCAATGCCTAGGCACGCTTCCGAGTTCCGATGCACCGATCCCGTCCTAGTCCTACCGATCGCCACCCTCTCAGCTACGCCACACCACGCCACATGGAATCCAGCAACAAACGCCACCAAAAGCAGCAGCAGCATCCGATATTCCGATGCATCCAACAAAAACAATTCCAGAGATAGATTATTTTCCCCTCCCCCAAATCCCGTCCCCGACCAAAATCTACTATCTTTTTAATTCGGGTTTTTTTTCCTCCGTCCGTCGCTGGGAGCAGTAATGACGAGGATCAGCCGGAGGAAAAGGAGAAAGAAAACGAAAAAGCGCCAGGAAAACAACGCACCATCAGCAGCAGCGCACATCCACGGCTCGGCTCGTCATCGAGAAAGGAAGCAAAGCAAACGATCATCAGAGGCAGGCGGTGGCTAAAATCCGCGGAAGAAAAGTCCGAGAGAATCCCTGGGCCGCATCCACGATTCCACGCAGCGGTCAAAAATCTCATCTTGACGCCAGCGTAGGGTTGCTCCTATACTGTTCTAAAGTCTCTGCGGTAAGAGATTGTTGTTAGCCGCGGCTTAGGTGGTTGGCCGCGCGGCTGATAATGAACTTGCCTGCTTAATCCCGCACCAGTTTTTGTTCCGGTTCTTGGAGAGAGATTTTTATTTTTTTTGCTTGGCTTCTCCCTCTGGATTGAGCTGAGCGCCTCGCGAAGCCGCGCTTGGTTCGGGTGGATCGGGATGGGGGCGTGGCCCGATTCGCCACCACCACGAGTACGCCGCTTCTTTTTTATTGGTATATACGCAGTGGGATTTGCCCTTGCGTTGTTGTAGCTGTTTCCTCAATCGTTTAGGGCTGCCTGCCTCTCGCGCACTTTACTCTTCCCCTTCGCCCCGGATCGAATCCTCCCTCGTCCTCTCCGGCTCCGGCGCTGGTTCAGCTGCCGCACCGCCGATTCGGCCGCAAAATCGCGTCTTGGTGAGGTTTTTTTTTCCCTCGATTTGGGTTTGGGGGTGCCAATTTGCATAGATTTTGGAGGATTTCTGATCTGGATTTGGTGTTGCAGGGTCTGTTCCATGAAGGCGTGAGGTAGATTTGAAAGGAGGGGGCTTTGTTCTGCTTGGCGCCGGCGGAGCTCCAGCCGGCCATGTCTCAAATCCAGAGCTTCTCGAAGAACAACTGCGTGCTCCTCGCGGTGCTCTGTGGGAAGCATGCTGAGAAGCGCGCTCCAGCAGTGAGGTCTGGCCTGGAGGCAAAGCGGCTGCGGCCATCGTACCCATTCCCCGAGCTCATCTCGGCTGGGAGATTGGAGGTCAGTTGGGGATGCTCTCGCTTGGGTGTGGCGATGGCTTTTGTTCTGTCTTCAGCTGAATGAGAGGGCTTTTGAATGCAGGTGCACACACTGTTCAACCCAACACCCGAGCAGTTTCTTGAGGCGCAGCGGGTGGTGCAGCCTAACTTCTTATACATCCAAGGGCAGCAGCAGGAGGATGAGAAGGAGATTGGATCACTTGTGTGGGGCGACAACGACGTGTCTGACCCGCAAGCGTTTAGCTCTCTCATCAGCCCACCATTCCCCACGATAGTAAGCGCCAAGAGTTTCCCGTGTGTGTGCAAATGTTATTGCTTGTTAATCGAATGGGCTACCACAGTTTGTAGTGCTATGCAAGTACTACCTCCATATTTGAATTGTTGACGTCCGGACAGGTTTTGTAGTTCAAATCTGGATTAGCAACGATGTCCTGATGTCGACAAATGGCATGCGCTAGGACCTGACATGTATCGGTTCCTAGCTGGAGCACTCTCTTCGTTGTCCTTTGATAATTTCGTAGTGGCATATTGCAACGGTGTAATGTTTGATAAGTTATTTTGTGTTGTTACTTGCTAGTTGAATAGCTATGGTAGCTTGTAGCACATGCCATGGTCTTGAGGTTTAGGTAACTATGTAATTTTATTGTTTTGGTAACTCTGCAGCAAATGTTCCAGTTTGTTTGCTTGGTTATTTGTAACAATTGTCTGTTATGGAAGGCAGATTGTCGTATAGTATACTGCATACACTGTTTATTCTGTTGTTAAATCAGTTCTTAATTACGCAATCTAGGAAGCAGGTTCTTAAAATGGCATGTAAAAAGGGCAGCCTGGTGCACGTAGCTCCCGCATGCATAGGGTCTGGGGAGGGTTCCGACCACTTGGGTCTTTTGTACGCCGCCTTTCCCCGCATTACTGCAAGAGGTTCTTTCCAGGATTCGAACCCGTGACCTCATCGTCACAAGGCAACAGCTTTACCGCCGTGCTAGGGCTCCCCTTCTAAAATAGCTTGTATTATGCAATATCAAATGTAGTTTCATTTATACTTTTCAGAAATACTTACAAAAAACATTGCCTGTGTGTGATCTCTGTAATGTTCTAATACCTTATCGTTAGTGCTGCATCACTTGCCATTCAACTTGGCAGAACTATTCTCATAAACAGAATATGAATTCACTAGATTATTGGGTTTATTTGGCATAGTATGCATATGTCTGATTCTTTAATGTTTCGTTAGATTTTTGTGTTTTTTTATAGTAATACTGTCTGGTTGTTTAACACAGGTTTATTTGGAGGTTCCTATTGGGGAAAAACTTGCCCAAGCAGTTCATTCGAAGGTAGACGGTTTTCCTGTACAATATTTAGAATCTCGTGAGCAACTATCGTATTAAATATGCGCTTGTCAGAGTATTCTTCATGTTTTTAATGAGATGGGTGTATATAAAGTATCTAGAATTTTTTTAGTTTCTTCAAGTTTCTTACACTTTTCTTGGTTCTAGCAATGTCAAGTTGCTGGTAGCTTATTTTGACCAATATGTTTTATCATGTTATCCATTCTTATTTTCTTGCATATCTAGGAATAGTTAAGTATCTACTTTACTTATTTTATGTATTTGTATAATCAACCAGTTTTGGTGTCTCTGAAATATCATTAATTTAGGTGTTGTGTTTTGTTCAGGGGATCCCATATGTAATATATTGGCGGAATTCATTTTCATCTTATGCAGCATCTCATTTTCGCCATGCTTTGATGTCAGTGATTCAAAGGTATTGGTTTATCCCCACCTTGGGTTGGCTACAAATAATAAGTGTTATCTGACAGTTTTTGTATGTTTGAATGTAGTTCGTTGAGCCATACATGGGATTCGTTTCAGCTTGCTCATGCATCCTTTCGGCTGTATTGTGTGAGAAACAATCATGTGCAAAGTGTTAAGCTTGGGCCTCGTCTACTGGGTGATGCTCCGAAAATAAATATATGCCCACCAGAGAATGAAATGGTCGAGGAAGAAGGTTCTTCTGAAGTGTTCCCATCAGTAAAGATATATGATGAAGAAGTCAATATGAAGTTTCTTCTTTGTGGAGTGCCATGCACCTTGGTAAGTTATTTCACTTTGGAAAATATCTGCATCCAATTATGTAGTTGTGTTATCCAATACAAGCTAATGGCTGTACTGTTATCTCTTTTACAGGATGCGTGTTTACTGGGCTCTTTGGAAGATGGCCTGAACGCCCTGCTGAATATTGAAGTATGGTTTATAAATTTTTGCTGCACTTGTTTTTTTCCTTTCTGGAACAGATATGATTCCTCCATCAATTTATTATTATTAGATACACTCCACAAATTCTTGGTTTAGGCAATTACACTGTGACTACATACTATCAATGTTTTGGTTTGTAGTGTATGTAAGAATATTACCTTACATTAGTTAGCAATGTATCACATGTATCCTCATCATTACAGGAGCTATGGTTCAGTAATTGCATGAGCATGATTTCAAGAATCCTAGATGATCTGCTGTTAGGTGTACACAAAGCATATTGCATGAGATGAGCAGGTTCAGTTCATGATGTCTGTTATTGAAAAATTGTAGAACATCATTTGCCAAAGAGCGAAATGCATGGTTAGTGAACTTGTCCTACTTTTTCTTCTAGGTCTACAACTTAGAGCAGATCCAGGTCCCATATCATTTTCAAATGAGACCACATGAATCTGAAATCTGAATTGTTGACCTAGTTGATACTCTAATGCCCCACTTGAATAGTTTGGGACTCTCAGTCTGCTCTAACCTGAGTTGTGGACCTAGATGAGAATGTGGGACAAGTTTTGGGACCCGTCATATATTTCACTCTTTATCAAATGCGTTCATGGAATTTATTAAAACCTGTACACTAATGTTCCATTTTTTTTTGTTTAAAACAATGCTGACATAAATATTACATGCAAACACTATTATTTATTCCATGTTTTTGAGATGATTCTTATTTATGAATTTTATACTACTTGACCTTTCTATTCGCAAGTTGTCAAAAGAGCTAATCTAATGGTCTGTTCTGTATTTGGCAGATTCGTGGGAGCAAACTTCAGAACCGAGTGAGGTATATTTAGTTGATGGATGTTTCACTTCAGTTACTTACCTGATAACTTTGCAATGCCAATAGCTCCATTTGCTAAATTTGATTATTGTGAATAATTATCTTGGTGGTTCATGCCTTGTTAAATATATGAATATTTTACTCATCTTGATTCATGATGACAAATATTGAAAATGGTACTTTTCAAGTAGATCATTTTTTTTTGTGTGTGTTTGGGGGGATTTTGATTGAGGGTAAACTTTCTTGGTAAAATATATCACATATCTAATTACTACCTGCCTTGTTCATGTCTGGAGCCTAAATACCGATTGGTCCTCATATTAGAAGCAATTGTCATATACAATCTTCTTTTCTGTTTCGTATGTACCTTAACTACAGATTATTGATTTGCCGTTTGTCCTATCTGGCAGTGCTTCTCCACCACCTCTTGAAGCTGCATCCTTACCACGTGGGATGGTTACGATGCGTTGTGACATCAGTACTTGCAGTTCCTCTCATGTATCGCTTCTTGTCTCTGGCAGTGCACAGACTTGTTTTGATGATCTGGTACATATTTCTGAGAGCTTGTAAGATTTGTTTTATCCTTGTTCAAAAGTTATATGGTGTTCACCTATATGTGCAGCTTTTGGAGAGCCATATCAAGAATGAAATTGTTGAGAAGAGCCAATTAGTTCGCGCTCTCCCAAACAGTGAGGATAAGCAACCATCAAGTGAACCTTTGACTTCCATGTCCATAGCTTGTGGGGCCTCAACATTTGAAGTTTGGATGACCCTCCCTAAATGGGCAGCACAGGTTGGTTTACTATGTTGTCTGCAAGAATATCAGAACCCCATGAATCGTTTGTTCTTACCATCATATTTGTAGCTTTTATGGGCTTTAAGTCCTTCAATTTAGTATTCATGTTTACGCTGAACATTTGTTTTTTGCTATTTAGGTTCTGAAGCACCTAGCACCAGAGATGTCATATAGAAGCTTAGTTGCACTTGGAATTGGTTGTATAAATGGCACCCCTGTTGCTTCATTTGAGAGGCAAGATGCAGACCGCCTTCTTTTCTTTTGTACAAGTCAGCGTAAAGATTTTGCTAATGAAAATGGTCCATATTTCCATCTGCCGAGATGGTCTGCCTCCTTAACAAAAGATAGAACAAAGATTGGTTTAGAATCAAAACCAAATGGAGTTTTAGAAGATAAGAAACATCTTATGGAAGGGCCTTCGTCGATTCCATCCAAGTTCAAATTGAAGCCTGCAACTATGAGGCCGATCCCTCATTCTCGAAAGCAACAAATGCATCCTTTTATGGGTTTCCCAGAAGCCACCATTCAAGATGTTAGTCAGATCAAGCCGAATTTGCCGGTCGCACCACCTGTGAAGCACAGTTTAGCACCTGCCGCTCAAATAACACATAGAAAATCAACATCAGGGCCATCCCATACTCAATCAATAATTCAGTTGAATCCCCTGCCGATGAAGAAACATGGATGTGATAGATTGCCCATCCAAGTTTGCTCTGAGGTATGCTTCCTGGACCTTCGAGATGATAATATATGATTCTATACAAAAACACAATCAGGCAAGATTAATGATATCTTTTTTTTTCCACTTTTGTAGGAGGATTTCCTGAAGGATGTCATGCAGTTCTTAATTCAGAGAGGCCACAATCGACTTGTACCTCATGGAGGACTGGCAGAATTTCCTGATGCAATCCTTAATGCAAAGCGCCTTGATCTCTATAACTTGTACAAAGAGGTAATTCTTCACCGCCCTCCTTTTTTGTGCAAACTGAGGAGGTGACATGCTTTGGTGTTTTGTTCATTGACAACCTTTTCAACTTTTCAGGTGGTCTCGAGGGGTGGATTTTATGTGGGAAATGGTATAAACTGGAAAGGTCAAGTCTTCTCCAAGATGCGTAACCATACTGCAACAAACAGAATGACTGTATGTACCTACTGTTGACATAATTATGTCTTCGTTGATTCAAATGAGCATTTAAGGGGTGTTGCTGCACCTCCTGAAATTGTGGAATGATAACTGTATTCTAACTGTGCACACGGTTTTCCCTTTATTTTCAGGGTGTTGGGAACACATTGAAAAGGCATTATGAGACGTACTTGTTGGAATATGAGTTGGCTCATGATGATGTGGATGGGGAATGCTGCTTACTTTGTCACAGGTTTGATGGCATACTCTGTCCGTGCTTCTGTACTCATATTGGCACGATTGAACCTAACACCTCCTGTTCTTGTGATTCCAGTAGCGCACCTGGAGACTGGGTGAACTGCGGTTTATGCGGTGAATGGGCCCACTTTGGTTGCGACAGACGACAAGGACTTGGCACTTTCAAGGTAAAAAGTGGAGACTTTCTTTATATTACCCTTTCCTGAAGTGATAGCTTCATTTCATGAGCTGCTCTTTTTTGTACAGGACTACGCAAAGACGGATGGATTGGAATACATCTGCCCTCACTGTAGTCTAGCAAACTACAAGAAGAAGCCACCGCCCCAAAAAGTAGCTAACGGTTTTGCTAATGCCGTGCCTGTATCGCGGAATGGCTAATTTCCTCTTTTCCCCTTTATTTTTCTTTTTTGCCCCGTGTTTCTGGGGAGAAGAGTCATTAGAGTAGAGAATAGGTTAAGGAGAGGAATAGGGCCTTGAAGGTATGTAGTGTTTGATCTGTATTATCCCATTAATTTGGTGCAGTGTAGCAGTTCTAAGGTTATATAGCATGTAACAATTGAGAACACAGAGAAGTTCACAGTAGTTTTTGGTTTAGAAGCAATGTAAGTGCCTGTTTATATAAGCTTCCAGTTTTCCATTGATGTGGAATCTTTGATGGTTTCTGGCCTCAAAATCATTGGACTGGCAGTTCCGAATATCAAATTACCCAGGTTCTGGGCCGCACATGTCATTCACAATTGAGAAAGTATCAGGTGCTCCCACACCTTAGGGTGCTTCCGTGCTCCCATCCTTTATTGAATTAGCTATAATATTCAAAAAATTCAAACAAAAATATGGATGGATAAAGAATGCAATTCTCTAGTGTCATATAAAATTTGATATGCAATGGTTAATTATTTATAGAGAAATAAAAAAAAATCTTGCATTGAATAGTTTCAGGTTTTATTGTTCATATTGAACCCGTAACCCGTTACTGTTTATGCATGGATTTTACTTTTTTGTTGCAGCATACTCAAATTTTCGTTGCACATAAGACTTTACATGATGATAAAGGATCTAGCCATTTATATTTTTGTTGCAATTTTTATATACATATTTTTTATGTTGTATAGAATGAGAGCACATGAGCATAAGATCCGCTAGGAGCACCAGATATTATGTTCTCATTCACAATTGAATTTCAGACAAGTCGACAAGGCAGGGTGTCACTTCTCACACACGATGATGCGTGACACTTTATTTATTTATATAAATCACCGCTGAATGACTTCACGGTGATCCACGCAGTACATCAGCTAAGCTGGTAATGACACAATTCTTCAGAGGTCAGCAGCTCCGGCCATGCCGCACTGACCTCCGGGCATGCCGCAGCTCGGTTCGGATTGACCACCACCGGCCATGCCGAACATACCACCGGCGGCACCAGCCATGCCGAACAGACCACCGCCAGCACCAGCCATGCCGTAAGTAGAGGCGCCATAGCTCGGTTGGAACATACCAGCACCAGCCATGTCAAACGGAGAAGTGCCATAGCCCGGCTGCTGGTACATTCCACCAGCAGCCATGCCGAACGGAGAAGAAGCGCCATAGCTCGGCTGGTACAAGCCACCAAACGGAGAGGTGCCGTAGCTCGGTTGATACGAGCCACCACCGGCCATGCCAAACGGAAAGGTACCGTAGCTTGGCTGATGCAGACCGCACATCGCCGGGAGCTGCTGGGCCATCTGCGCCGCCTCCACCATTGTCATGGTATGGCCTTGTTGATCACCTTGCTGATGCGGTTGTTGCTCCATGATGGACAGGACCATGTCGTAGATCGCCTGCTGGCGGTAGTGAGGCTCCACCTGCTTCATCTGATCGCAGCACTTGCGGCGCAGCACCTGGCACCTGCTTGGCGGCGAGATGCGAGACTGAAGGAAGGGCATCGCCGCTGGGCTGCACTGCTGCCTCAGGAACTCCCTGCACTGGTTCAGGTTGACGCTGTAATCGCTGCTGCCGTAGCCACCCTGCTGCTCCCCCTGATGACACTGTTGCTGCCCGTGGCAGTGGTGGGGCGCCTGCCGGTACCACCATGGTTGCCCCTGATGTTGCCATGGCTGGTGATGCGGTTGCCAGTCTGGCTGCCATTGCTGTTGATGATGCCCATACCATTGCTGATGCGGTTGTTGCTGATGTGGCTGCTGAGGATGCGGCTGTTGCTGATGTGGCTGCTGAGGATGCGGCTGTTGCTGATGTGGCTGCTGAGGGTGCGGCTGTTGCTGATGTGGTTGCTGATGTGGCTGCTGAGGTTGCGGCTGTTGCTGATGTGGTTGCTGAGGATGCGGCTGTTGTTGTTGTGGTTGCTGCTGATGCGGCTGTTGCTGCTTCTCCTGGCCCTGCTGCTGACCACAGGAGCACGACGTCGTTGCAGCCGCAGAGGCGCCGCTCACCGCGAGAGCTAGGATAGCGAGGACCGCGAACATCTTCTTCATGGTGGCTGGAATCGGATGGATAACGATTTTCTTTTGGTTTGATTTCTCTTGCTGCTACTACCAAAGCTGAAAGGCTGGTTAATGGTGGCGATGGAGGACTACCAGGTTTACTTATAGATTTGATAGGCAATGCTGCTTGTTGTGTGCAATTCCTTCCCCAAATGATGAGTGCCTGGATATGTACATATATAACGTGACTCACTGCACGCTTTTACTTGGATATGTATTCTGACTCACTGCTCACCTTGTAATTTTGCGAAACTAATTTTGTTGGATTCTGTACTTTTCATGAAGCTGATTTTGTTTTGTTGTGTAGGTTGTTCAGATGAACCTGAGTTAGGTGGCCTGGTATGGCTTCGTCCGTTCGCTTTACACGTCAATGGATTACTCTATGTCTCACTCTGCGCTCAACAGATTAACTCCGCAACGTGGTAAGGACACATTTTGTGCATGACAATATTTTGTTCTGTACTCGATGCCTTTGTCATGTTAATGTTGTAACGTTGTGCGTGTTATTAAGATAACGTTCATCACTAGAGCCTCGGATAACTCTTGTAAATTAAACCGCTTTAAAATGTCAAAGGTGGTTTGTATTCCGTTCTTCTCGTGCACTAAGTTCACATGTTTATATGGTGCATATATAGGCATTAGTCAAGCAACCGGTAGCAAACCAGCACAACGTTTTTTTTATGTATATACACATATACATATACAGACATATTTAGCAGGCACCAGAGAGCAGTTGCTTGTACAGCAGTGCATAATTCCATCACAAGAGAAACAACAGTTTACACACTCTTATTTCCATAATAACTCCCATCACACGAGAAACAACAGTTTACTCCACGTCACTTGGTACAGCGCGGAGGCCAAGCAGCACCAGCAACCCGTCAGCGGCGGAACTCCTTCATGAACGCCTCGTGGAATGCCCGGAGCCGCGGGATCATGGCCTCAATCTTCTCCTCATCCGGGAGGATCGCACACCGGATATGGGTCGTCCCGGAGGCCTTGTTGCAGCCAGCAAAAATCAGCCAAAAATGAGGAACAGAATTCACATGTGACGAGCAGATAGATGGTCAAAGACGGACCTGTTGGAAACCGGAGCCGGGGACGACGGCGATCCCGGTGGCGTCGAGCAGGCGGTGCGCGTAGAATATGTCGGGTGAGACGCCCTCGGCCTTGGCGGTCTTGATCGCCCGTGACGGCAGGTGGAGCCGCGGGAAGAAGTAGAGCGCACCCTCTATCTTGTTGCAACTGATGCCCTCCATGCTCTGGAAAGCCTTCTCCAATGTCTTCAAGGTGCAAAGAGAAGAGAGGAAATGGTGTCAGTTAGGTATGACACTTTCCTATGTTTGATTTGGTGTGTCGGCTCAAAACTCTCTGAAATAAACTAAATCCCTCTACCTCATAAAGCTAATAGATCAAATGAACTAGAAGCTTGATCTATTACTACCCATTAGATAACCACCTACATTCTTAGTGCCAGTGTCAAGGGATGCAACATCAATGCGTATGAAGTGAAGGTTGCATACCTTGGCTCGCTTCCAGAATGATGAATGAATCTTTTCCTTCTCAGCTTGAAAGGATTCAAACGATTCGTCTCCTAACTGCATGACATAATGTGAAAAATGTATGTTAAGCTATAATTTATTTGATTTTAAAAATGGAATTTGTATATTAATTACTAATTTACATACACATAGGCAAACGTTTTAGGGTATTACTAATTACTAAAAAAGCCTGAGGTCAACCTAACACCATCACGAAGAAAATTACTAATAGTTGAAGAGCCCCATGCAATCACTATAAGAGGCTTACTGAATCTGATTAAGTAAACATGGACTTGAGATTCAGAGCCCATTTGGAACATAGGACTTCAAAACAAATAAATAGAAAAACACAGGATCAGGGTTGGATTAGAGTTATCTATCACATCTAATTCTACAGGATTTCAAAACGCAAAGGACTTTCCTATATAGTACTTGAATGGAACACAGAAAAAACACACGAATTAGAGGAGATATAGACTCACGAAACTTTCCATAAATCTCCCAAAATTTACACGGAGGAAACTACCCCATAGGAATTTCATCGGGGTGGGGGGGGGGGGGGTGTTTCTGTTCCAAAGGGGTCCATAGGATATATTTTTTCCTATAAGGTTCAAATTCCATGAAATTTCTTCATTTTTTCCTTGAGTAGTTCATTGCCATTCCTTTCAAGAAAGTATATGTTTCAATTGTGTAGAATAGTTAGTTCTACTATTAAATATGATAATCACAATATATTACAAATAGATAAACAAACGTATAATGAACTCAAGGAAAGAAGGGTAGAACCTTAGGTGGATCCATCACAAGGCTGGTAAGAATCTGGCCAGCTATGTTGGGGCAAATAGTCACTGAAGCCACCTTGTAAATCTGTTCCTTCACATCAGTTCCGAAACCAGATATCTCCATGTAGCCTCCCCTTCTGCCGCTTTCCCCATAAAGCCCTGTCAAGTACAAAAGATGAGGCATTTGTAAAAAAAAAAACTCTGGCAGACTAACTGGACTTCAAATGTATGCAAACTAAATTTATAAAATCTTTTAAAACTATGTTCTGATGAGGCAAGATTTACCCATAGAAGATGAATGAAATGAAACTATCGAGAGGTCATTTTCGTCGTAGTCAAGTGACCTGGCCACTTTTTTGAAGGAATTGAACTTTTTATTCTCTGCATAGACGTTATCTTGATATACCTGTTAATTTAGTTATACAATGTAGACAAATTGTTTTCTTTGGTTATAGCAAATGTAGTTTAAACAAAGAAGAAAAAAAGACTTGTCATTCAGTACGAACCTCATCAGCAAGTATAACCAAACCTTCTTTCCGGCAAAATTCTACTATCTCCTCCTGGTTGGTTATGGACATTACCTACAAAAGTGCTTAGTTGATCAAGAAACTCTTGTAATGGACTGATTCAAGGTTTAGCATGTATTTTCATAGAAATAAGCCTTCGGAAATATCTTCTCAAATGTTGATTTCAGTACTTTTTGGGAAATTTTATAGAAGAATGCTTCTTGGTATTTGATTGACACCAAGAAAAGGTAGGGAAATATCCAACCACTGAAAAAAAATGAGGTTCCTTATTAGCCACTGAGAATTTTGAGTTTCCTTACTAGCCATCAATGTTAACTTTTGTTCCCTATCCGCCACTATCATCCATTTTATTATTTAACAGTGTTAAAAAACAAGAATAGACCAAATTACCCTTGTTTATAAATTTTTCTGAACTTTTGCCAAATTGTTTTTTTCAAAAATATTTGGATGGCACAAATATTCTGGCACATGTTTTGTTTTTTTTGAAAGAATATCCGTGTTGTCCAAATATTCTTGCAAAAAAAAATTGGATGCACAAATGGCTCACCGGAAACTTTGGCAAAAATTATTATAGAGGGTAATTTGGTCTTTTCTTATTCTATTTAACACCATTAACCTAGTCCTATAAAATAGATGGCAATGGTGAATAGGGAACAAAAGTTAACACTGATGACTGATAAGGAAATTTAAAATATTCAATGGCTAATAAGGAATCACAACTTTTTTCGGTGGTTAATAAGGAATTTCCCAAGACCAACTGGCATACCTGACCAGTAGGATTGCCGGGATTTATGACCACCATAGCTCTAACAGTCAAGCCCGATGCACGAGCTTCCCCCAAACACCTCTTGACTTCAAATATCTCAAGCCCCCAACCATCATGTTCAGTAAGGTTGTACGGCACCTATATTAAGTTCATTTAATAGTTCAAGTGTAATGTGCGCAATTATCTTCTTTTTTACAATTCATAGTTATCTCAAACATATTGTAGGTATACCATTGTCTGATTGTTTTAAAAAAATAAAAAATTAGTTAACTAAAATGTGCAATCAATCCAATTTGAAGTTAAGGATGGAATGGACAATTTAAACAGGACCTCCTTAATTGCAAATGCTGCTCGATTTTTTATCTATAAGACCATACCATTGTTCCACCATGAAGAATAATGGAAGCCGAGTATATCGGATATTCAGGTAGAGGACACAGAATGGCATCTTCACTAGACCTGATGAGTATTTGCATCATCAAATTAACCTGGAAAAAGTCATAACCATTTTTAGAATTCACATTGCAGTTTTGTTCTAAAAATAGGCCACTTCCATGTTCCATGCATGCACATATGTAATGTGTTGTCTGAAGTGCAGAGTATTACTGCTGCGCTTGCTCCATCTGTCAGAAAAATGTCGTCTGGGTCAGATGGAAAACCATCTCTTGCAGAGATCCCATCTGCAACTGCTTGACGAAGACTTTTAATTCCCTGATCATGTTAAACAAGTATCACAATGTGAAACATAAATGTAAATGAGAAATATACTTGTTGGACAGTTCAATACATGTATAACTTTTTGGGGCAGTAGCATACTGACCCCCCCTTAAGTTTTGATTTTGTGAACATTGCTTTCCTAACTAAAAATGTATTACCCGGCTACTGGTATATCCACCAGTGTTTTTGCTAGGAAGGGAGTCCATAATCATCCGGGCTCTTTTAATGGCACACGTGCTGCGACAGCAGATCAACATAGTATCATTCAAGTCATCTTGAAATAAGCGTTGTTTCAATTTATTACTTGCTCAGATTAAGCTTTGTAGTCTGTACATATAAAGAGGATACACAGTAAACAGAATTTGAGTGTTTAGTCGAACCTGTACAAACTAGGAGTTTCATCTTTGTCCAAGAGGGTTGGATTATCACACAACGAAAGAACCTGGAGCATAGAATTTGAGACATGAAACAGCAACATCATCTCATTCACGGCTTAAAATTTGCAGAAATTATGATTTCCAACCTCACGGAAGAATGTGATGGGTCGCTGCCCGAGAGCTTGGGGGTTCCCAAGATTGCAGTATGTTATCTGACGGATAGCATTTAGAGGCTCAATAAGACTGACATATATAATTCACGTACTGACATACACATTTGTGAACCAAAAGGTTAAGCGCACCTCTTGAAAAGGTAGAGAGCCCGGGTTTTCTTCGATCTCCTGCTGTAACCGCTGAACGATCGACACAGGATTAACATTAGCTGGGTGCGTAATAATAGTCGAGTAAACGTGATGTAACATTAGTTGGGTTCAAGGCAATAGAAGATAGCATTCTAGTATGAATGTCAAAGTCAAACAAAAGATGGCCTTTGTCTGTGCTAAAAATACTAACGGATTTCTCAAAGTTCAGTCCGTTTTAGGCTATTTCGCCATCTAGTTTAACGAACCTATTGCTATCTCGCAAAACGGTTCAGACAAAGCATATATATCTTTTTTTTCCAAAAAAAAGCATATATATATCTAAAAAACGAGCAAATTACTTATGTACCCCTAATCTAAAATCTCATCCCTTATTTACCCTTGTCCAAGCCAATTTCTAATATATGCCCAAAACTTAATATTGAATCATTTTTATGCCTTTTTGCTGTTAACTTTGTCTTTTATCTTGTGGATAAGTTTACATTTAAGTGCACAGTCCTTATTTGTTCTTAAATTAATTAATTAATTAATTAAAACACTTATATGTCCAATTTATTTTTATAGATTAACAAACAATATCATATTCATAAAAGTATGTTCGGATTCAAAAGTATATATTTTATTCTGTAAATATGTTATTATTTATTGATCTAGAAAATCTAGAAAAAAAAGAGACAAGAGTGAGCACGATATTCTTTATTAATCTAGAGAAAATTGACAAGAGTGATTATGATATTCCTCATTAATATAGAGAAAAATAAGAGTGAGTACGATATTCTTCTGGTTGAATCCGAACATATTTTTGTGAATATGATATTCTTCATTAATCTAGAAAAAAAAATGGACGTATAAGTGCTTTTAGTTACTATTTTTAATTTGAGAACAAATAAGAGATGTCTCATTAAGAATAAACTTTTCCACAAGATATAAGTAAACAGTAAAAAGATATAAAAGAGATTCAGTGTTAAGTTTTAGATATATATTGGTTTGGATGGGATGAGATTCTGAATTGGGGGAATAAGTAATTTATAAAAAATAAAAAACCATGCGTATGTATTTGGTTGTTGGTCCATGCTCAACAGAGTTGGATGTAGCCTCTTTGTGAGGTAAAGGCCGGGTACTCTGTTTTCCTATTATATATCTATACAACTTATTAATTGAGGTGAGCTCGTTTAGACCATTTTTTCATGTTCAGATGTGTCCATAACGTTATCGTATTCAATTTGTATCCTATAATGATTCACCTTTTTGAACCATTTTCTAATCCTTTGTTGAATTGGACTCCGATTTCAATTTGATATTCCATACTAACAACAATTAATCATCTATTGTTTTGACATCATATTTTGGATGGAAACTCATAACAAGAATTCCAATAATAACTTACTTCAAAATTATTATAATGAATATTCTTTTGAAAACTAAAAAATGTAAAGCAAAATAAAAATGGAGCAAATGCTTAAGCCAAAAAATTGATTAATTAAAAACTTTTTACGGTTACAAAAAGAAACATTCTAATCATAAAAATTTTTAACAAAGATCTATATTTTGCTAGTATATAAAAAAGCTCAACGGTATGGAACAAAACAACGATTAAACATTTACCTCAGCGTGCCTAGCAATCTAGCCGCAAGGTTCGTAGCTGATGATCTTGACCTGCAAATGAAGGAGTAAGAAAGCATGTTGTTGGTTCTCTTCTCGCGCGTAAGTTTCATGTAAAATATAAGCACGCGCAACATCAGTCGCTTATTATGGAGGAGACGACGTATATATGCACCTTGGGGTTTATGGTCTCCGCGGTGATGGAGGGGGCTTTGTTGTAGGACATGGCGGCGAGCGAGCGAGCCAGGCGACGGCGGGAGTGCGAGGCGCTGGCGAACGAACAAGCAAGAGGGAAAGGACGAAGGAGCAGCGGCTTATTAGGGAAGCAGGGCGGGTGGCATGGCTGCCGGGATGAATCGAGAGCTTGAGCGGTGCGCGGCAATGTGGGGACAGAGGAAAGGAGGACTGGGCTTGCGTTGCGCGGCCACGTCACGCGCCGGACCAACGCTCCGAGTGAGTCCTCCTGGGCCGTGTACGCACGCGCGGGAACACGCGAACCGCACCGCTCTGGCGCCAACTCTCACGGCTTGGCAGCAGCTGTGGTGCTGGCACCTGGCAGGGTGTGAGACACTGCACTGCCTCCTGGCTCGACCGACCCAAGTCGTGGCCGTGATGCCACGCGCGCAGCCGTGCAGGGGCGGTCGGGCATCGGCATCCCTAATCATCATCCTGGCTTGGGAGCCGAGATGAAGCACCGAGTCTGGTCGGAGGAAGAGCACCTTTATAATAGATTATGATATATGTAAAATTAAAGTATTATGATTTAGTTTTAATCATTTATTTGAGATGATATTAACTGTAATTACTAAATAATGTTGGAGTTTATTTTCTATGGTATTGTTAGTAAAATTTTGATTTCTGATATGATGATATTTTGATTGATCCTCCGACTTCTGTGAAACAAAGAGAAAAACACGAGATGAAGATGAAATAATTAAACCTATTATCTTGGCCTTCGAAAACGTTTAATTTACTTGTCTATAAGTTTATTTTCCAGTTATATCTATATGATACTTATGATACCTTATAATAATACTTATGATACTGATAGATAAAAAAATATTATAATTAAGATCTGAACCATCAGATAAATAAAATAAACAATAGGCATCTATTTAGGTCTATTATAAAACTATCTCGGAGGAATTCGTGAGCATGGTTCACAAAATCAACAGAAATCGGTCGGGTTTGATGAAAACCGAGAAGAACAGTCCGGTTTCACTAGCAAAATCAACGATTTTTCGATAAAACCAACTAACCATGTATATGGACTGTAGCAAAACGGTTACCTGATTTTACCAGTTTATCATTCAATTTATAGCGATAAAAATAATAATTATAGCTGTTTCGTGAATCTTGTTCGTGAGTTCCGAAACAGAGCCTCGTCATACATCTACTAGGAACCTTTTTAAAAAATTCTACTAGGAACTTATTGGGACTGGGATCGGTGGCCACATACAAGCCTAACCAATCTACTAGAGCCAAAAAAGAAAAAAAGGAACAACAATCAAGGACTAGTTCTATCGTAAAGAAGAAAAAGGAACTGATCACTTATATCACGCGGCATATCTAAGGAAATATAATAGTCCATAATCAAACCCAGTGGTTAGCGTTTCTTTTTACAACATCCCTCTATACTGAAAAGTTGTACTTCACCAATGACTAGCAGGTTCTAGTGTTCAAGTTCCCACCTAGTGCCCATGTTCAGACCTAAAATATGCGATACCGAGGCGGTGCATACAAAAGGTGCTGCGTTGTCCCCAGCAGCAGGATATTGCGCCAAAGTAGTTCTTCACCGGAACATTAATAAAGCTATCTAGATATTATTCACACATCACTAGGGGATCAGATTTCTTTTTCATCTATTTTTTTCCTCCTATGTGGTAGCAGGAGAGGGGCACTGCTTTTGTTAATGGTTGACATCAATTTCAGCATATATGCAAAGCCTAAGCAGCAAGCAGTCAGATATTAGTCTGGCCCGGTTTTGTTTGGTCAATTCATAAATCATAATGGAAAAGAGAAAAACTAAATCTTAGTATGAGATACAGATGATTCTCTTTGGCAAGGAGAGAATCACTCGTACCAGAACGGCAACGTTATTATCACAAGCTCAAACACAACAATACTACTTCTGACATGAGTGGAACACAATTTTTTGACATCCGAATTATACACCATGTTCATAGACCTTGTTCTGGATGCTTCTAAAGTGTTGATTGTATTCCAGCCCCATATATGGAAGATTCCATTTAGGTGCCATTTCTGCTCCCCATCAAGGTGTTAGATACTTATTAGATGCCAAGGATCATTCTTTTTTTCCTTTCTCCATTTCCTTTCCTCATCGAAATCAAATTCCAGCACACGGAGTCATATACTGTACTTGTGCACCGAATCGTTCCACGAGGTCATCCACGAAAATCTGTTTTGAGGGGAACCACCAGTACGTATGGAATACAAGCACTCCACTTGATTTTAATCAGATAAGTACTATTTGGCAACAGCAAGTCACATCCATATAAACCAGTACTGGCCTCAAAATCACTCCCTGCTCTGACTTTGTGTCGATGTTGTTTTTACCTCATCTCTATACTGTATGTACGCAGTTACACCCAAAACTTTTTTTTCCCAAGGGGACAATTACGCTTAAATTCTGCATTGACTTAAAGTTGCACCTCAATTGCGCATATACCGAAACATTTTGTATGCATTTCATACTTTTTTTTTCTTTGTCCCGTTTCATTTTAGTAGCTCTGCCATTTTCAGTTTGTTCCTGAGAAAATATCTCTCTCAAATTATACACTGCTCCCCCTCTCCTCTGTAAAAGCACTGATATTATCACCACCACCACTTTACAAATAGTAGCAGCCATCTCCCTGCGTTGGTTGATTCTCATGCTTCTGGTAAACTAGGCTACCGCCAGTAATCTCCTCGGCGCACCGCGGACGGCCGACCGTGTCTCGTGGTGGTGCTGCATGGGTACCCTTTGCCATCGCTTCTTGATCACGGCGTCGCGCTCCCTCGCCTCGTCTCTCAAGATCTGCTGCCGCCGGCACTCCTCGCTGCAGAACCCCTGGTCACCCCTGCAAAGGCCAATATATAACAACACATAGAACAGTGTTAGAAACGCACGCGGTGGGTGACGCTGATTTGCAACTGCATGGTTCAGCTCTGGGCGGGGATTATTTCTCTCACCTGTACATGTACACGTCCTTGTCCGGGCTGAGCTCCCTCCTGCACCGGGTGCAGGTCCTCAAGAAGCCGCAAGCACGGTGGCGCCGCGCCGCCGCCGAAGAGGTTGGCAGGACCATCTTTTTCAGGACGCTGTGCGAGCACGACGGCGGCGTCGTGCGCGCGTTCTGGCGTTGCTGATGATTATGGGCCACCAAGATCCGCAGCCCCACGACGGCGTCTCGCTCTGTCACGCTCTGGACATGTTGGGCGCCACCCTCCTCCCCGAGATGGAAGATGCTTCTCTGGCGCCTCAGAAGCATGGCGACCGGAGTGGAGGAGCCCCGGGAGGAGGGTGGGTGGGGGGCGCGTGGAGGCAAAGCGACCACCACTGACCACTTCTCCTTCGAGTTTTTCAGTGGGGAGGAGAGGTGTGTGAATGGGAGAGGACTGACGGGTATTTAAAGACACTTGGCGTCCACTATATAGGGTGCAGAAATGCTTGGTCAATGTGCTTCTACTCCAGCAGAGTTTTATGTCACCCAAGTGGGGATACGAAGGACCCTTTGATGCCAGCAACTGCAACTGGGACCCGGCTGCCTGTGCTGATGCTGCTGAGAATTGAGAGCGACGCGGACCTGCTGGAGCCAAGATGATGGGTTCGACCCCTTGTGTGGGGAGAAAATGATGGTACGGTGCGTTGCTGGCCTAGTTTTGTTGTACTGCATGCTTTGCTGAAATGATGACCACAGAGAAAAATAAGCGCAGGTGAACGTACGTGGAAAGCTAGCTAGTACTATTTCGTTGCCACACTTGATTTAACTGTTCCAACACTTTTGGTATCACAACAGTTCTGCTTGGTAGACTAGAGTCCGGAGTCCCAGTATTTAACGCGCAGTTAGGCACTTGGTTCGCGCCTGCGAACGGGAAATGGAAGGTACCGCTGTCTGCCATGCTCCAAAGTCACATCTCACAATTACTGTCTTTATTTCAAAATATAAACATTTCTGCCTATCTACTAGATGTATAACATCTTCTGTGAACCTCATTCAAGATGCTATGGACTTGGAACACAGAAACATAGCTACAAATATTTATTATATTCTGCAATATATAGAGTCCTTAGATTTTGATTGAACCGTTGCTAATTTTCAGACAATTTTCTGTTGCTACAAACGATGATTGGAAACATCCTCAATTTTTAGTTGTTTGAAAAATTAAGGGTGTTTTCAATCATCATTCATATCTATTTGATCTAAATGACAACTTACAAAATTTACCATAGTTAATATACAGTCCTACAAAATAAATAAAAAATCGGATCAGTGAATGACACACGACTGGCGCGTCGACTGAAAACAACAGTGAGTTGTTGACTGAATAATACAAAATATATACTCCTCAGTTTTTCTATTGCCATCAGTCGAACAAAGTTTAGTGAATGGAGAGAATACTTCATTTCATATGATTAGATAGACCCTCGATCTTAAGCTTTATTGTACAAAGTACAAATATACCCTGATAACATGTTTGAAATTTATTTATGGCCACTCCGTTTGTGAGCCTCTTCAAAATAATAAATATTTTTTAGATTATTCAAACTCAAACATATTAACTTAAAATAATAATTATAAAGTAAACTATGTAAATATTGATCACATCTATGCAACACACTGTTTTTTTTTAAATAGGGCAGGAACACTGCCATTCATTAAGAGAAAAAAACAAATACAACTTAACTTTACACAGTTCTAAGCAACACAAAATTAAAAAAAAACGTCAGGACCATCCTGACCAAGAAAGAGCAAGGGAACAAGTAGCAGGAGAAAGGTGAGGTAGGTGCAGACACTATGGATCATCAAGAGATGTCGTGGACATAGCTATTTTGAACAGGCTGATTTTGTCCCTGGCCAAAGCGATCACTTGAATGTATGAGTTGTCCTTTGCTTCAAAGATTTGACGATTGCGCTCCTTCCAAATTTGCCACCAAAACGAGGAAAGGATGCCCACAAGTTTTCTGCTCAATTGTTTACTCCTGATGCAACATAATTAGCATATGGGGTGTTGATTTGTAGCATGTTTTTTTTAGTTTGTCGCATGCGGCCTCCGTGAAGTTGTAATGAGAGAAGAGATGATCTGTTGTTTCTTCTTGTGAGTAGCACAACTGACATGTCGCAGTGCAAGGCTAGTTCTTTTTTAGGAGATTATCTGTTGTTAGTGCTTTCTGATGAACGAGTAATCATGCAAAGAATTTGCATTTAGGTTTAGCATTAGCTGACCAGATCACCTGATGTGGGAAGCCTACCGTGTGGAGCCAGCGAATTGCATGTTATAGGCATATTTTGCTGTGTATTCACCATCTCTGGTCCAGCGCCATCGAATGGTGTCCCTTTCGTCAGTTAAAACCACTGTTAGATTCACTGTGAAACAAACTATCATAATATAGGCCTTTTATCTTTCAAAACATTTATTTCTACGGATGTCGTTACTCAAAGTTGAACTGTACTTAGAAATACTTACTTTGAAAGAGACGTAGTAGTATTATCAATTATAACCTGATGTGCTTGTTTGTGGCCCTTAGAATGGCACTATCATACTGATTATAACTAATAAAGTTTACGTTTAGCACCCTAAGTGATATCACACATACCAAAATTTTGGAGCACATGCACATCCGACTTGAGCTACTATTTTTCGTACCGGTCTAATGTGATGCTGGGAAAAGGGCACCATATATATATATATATATATATACTCTCTCCTTCTTATATTACTTATCATTCTAGTATTCCCTATTATTTTTTCTAAACTATTTGTCATTCTCACCGTTCAATACACTTGTCTCTTTACTAGTACATCTCTATATTTCATCTTCTTGTTTTTTGTGCGTTATATTTTTTTCTTTTAATTCTCATGTCCTGAGCTAAAACTACAAATAAATTAGAATAGAGGAAGTACATAAGAAAAACAATCTTGGTACCGTTTCAAAAGTACTTCCTGGCCGGGGACGCTAAGGGAAAGCAGAAGATGTTCCAGGAAAATGAGCGAGGCAAAAGCAGCAAGGAAGACAGTACAGAAGCTTCAACAGTGAAGGCGAGATGGGAGCCGCCTCCAGTGGGCTGGGTAAAAATAAATACTGACGCTGCCTACCATGAGTCTACAGGGGAGGCGGGCGTGGGGGTGATCATACGTGATGCAAGGGGGGGGGGGGGGGGGGGGGGGGGCTGCTGCTTACAGCATGGAACCCAATCAGGCAATGCACATCAGTGGAAGAGGCTGAGGCTGTCCACAAGGGATCAAGCTAGCAGGAGAATGGATTAAACAGCCAGCACGGGTTGAGTCAGACTGCTCAACTCTGATAACGGCACTCCAGGAAAAAAAGGACTCAAAATCAAGCTGGGCAGGTATCCTAAGTGACATTCTCGTGGCAAGCTTCCTGCTTCCAGCATGCGAGTTCCACAAGATCGTCAAATGAAGTTGCTCACCAATTAGCACAGCGGGCGGTTAGACACAGAGTTTGTTGTGCAACGACTCACTTGCCCCAGTTGGGTAGAACTGGTAGTTGCAGCTGAGACACCGGCATTGCAAGGCGTCTCAAGCAGCGGTAGCTCTAGTTCAGTTGCGCAAGGAATTTGTGCAAACGAAACGATATATGTAACCTTGGTGTGCCTAAGTGAATAAACCTCTCTTTTGTCGCAAAAAAAAAGTACTTCCTGGCCATTACACAACGTACACGAACCAATATGCCGGCGATCTGGCGGGCTCGATGGGCTGAATGGCCGGCAATGGAGTGATAAACTTGGGCCGCAAATTTCAGGACTCATGCTCGGCCAGTCGGCCGTCTGAACAGTTCGAAATCACAACATGTAGCCCACAAATAATTGAAATACAGTGTGCATTCTCTCTTTTTTTTTACCGAAATTGATCGCAATTGCGATGCAAATGACATGAAGCAACCGAGAAACGGTCCATCAGTTCAAACGTAAGAATATGTTTTATACAGTATGCATTCTCTCTTTTTTTTTTACCGAAATTGATCGCAGTTGCGATGGAAATGACATGAAGCAACTGAGAAACGGTCCATCAGTTCAAACGTAAGAATATGTTTGATAGA
The DNA here is from genome assembly GCA_032690845.1 of Eleusine coracana subsp. coracana. Classification (NCBI taxonomy): domain Eukaryota; kingdom Viridiplantae; phylum Streptophyta; class Magnoliopsida; order Poales; family Poaceae; genus Eleusine; species Eleusine coracana. The sequence continues at coordinate 48,932,086 of CM064427.1, read as the reverse complement.
ACTTATGTTTATACTAAAAATAATTTATGTTTTATCTTATTAATAAAAAAATACTTATTCAGCTTATAATTTATTATAGTATAAACAATCAAAGCATTTGAGAAAATAACTTATCTAGAGAGATGATCTATAAATTAGAAAACAAGTTTTTTTTTTGCTTTTAACTTATAGTATAAAATAAGTTTTAGCTTATGATTACTTATTGCATTAAACGCTTACGAGATATACCTATTTGATAGAGATTATGATTTATAATAACATAACCTGTTCAATAAGCTAAATCATAAGCTTTATTAAACACACACTAAGTACGTGAAGCCGGTGGGTGGGCAGGACGGACCCCGACCCACCCTGAGAATCGTCCGCCCAAGCGATCCCTTAAGCTTTGGCCCATCCGCGGTTGTCCCCATTGACCAGAATACGAAGGGAGCAAGCAGAGAGTACGATACGAAGGGAGACAGCATACAAAGGTAGTGTGCTGTGCCTCATTGACTGCTATTCACTAAAATTAAATTGTTGCATTGCAAAATATAGATCTTTGCAATTTTACAATTGGATTGTTATATAGTTTTTTTTAAAAAAAAATGAAGAAGTATGAGATATTGCCTTTTTTTTTCTTTTCAAGAAAATTACAACAAAGAATTTTTCATCTACGATCTGTTTGACTGATGCGGTTGCTGAAAGTTCAAGTGAAGAAATTGTAGCATGGGTTCCCTCAAATGATGTCTCAAGAACATGTGAAGGCACTATAAATTCCGTTTCACTAAGGCATTGTTAGGTTGTGTGAGATTGAAATAGGCACAAGAATTGTTCTGGGCCAGGAATCAGTGACCCGACTGTTTTCATTCCGGACCTCAAAAGGCCAAGATTCAATCTGACCCATAAAACCTACAATATCAACAAAATAGACCGGATTTCATTCCCTGCCAGTCTTTAAATGAACATCAATTTTGTAGCGGGCCAGAATCAAAATGGAGCCAAATCAATCCAGCCGGAACGAGCCTCATTCCGGCTCGTTCCGACCAAACCGAACAAGGCCTAACCAATTTTGTACGTCAAACTTGTTGTGTATAAAAGAAAATGTGTTTCGAAATTGCACTTTAACTTTATTGTGGAAAAAATTGTTCTTTCACCCTAACTTTGGATCCTAGCTCCACCACTAAGTACTATATATGCATATGTTCGGTAGATGCATGGTTCATAGTAGTTTATTCCAGGGGCGGACCCAGGGCCCGGCGACCCTGGGCGCCTGCCCAGGCTCCAGTGGAGCCAACACCTAAGGCTGGTGCAAATAAATTTCTGTTTTCTGTAGTTTATAGTGCTAATCAAAGTTATTAGTAGCTACTTAGACTTTAATTAATATAAAATTTCTTACTTAACTAGTTTTATTTTGATATATACATATGTTAGTTATTGATATATTTATGTGAACTTGTTATGTAATGCGAAGTTGTCCAGACTCTATAAAATTTTTGGGTCCGCCACTGGTTTATTCAAATAGGGATTTTGCGTCAACAACAAAGTGTATTCTTCAAACAGGGGTGAACTGGCCAGACTGACCCGTGCCGAGATTCTCGGGACAGGAAGGTCGCAAAGCTTTCTTCGCCGAAAATGCAAGGTCGACCGCATGCGTGCTCATTTGCCATGCACGTTCTTTCCGAAGTGCAACGAAGTCTGCAATGCAAAAACAAGGGGCGGTCAGATGACTATATGTTTTCCCAGTCACCATGAGCGCTTTGCAGATTCCTTATGTCGAGAGTATTAGTGTTAAACAAAAGAGGACCGAGATTGACCAGCATTGCCGACGCCCAGAGATTCCCAGAGCTGGTCGCACCGAACATGCGCGCTCCATAGTCGTCTACTCAGTCGACACTATATCATTTGTCAAAAGATGTTTGGCTCGATCGATCATATCCGGGCATGTTCCTGCATGCTCTCTTCGGATGGGCTTTTACATCAAAAGTATCTTTCAGGGTCAGAGTACTATATTTGTATCGTCCTGATCCGACCGTCTATGCGTCATCGTACGTGCCACCACGAGCCTGCCGCGATTTCGCATGACGAAGCCCCTGTGACCTCATCGCCTTGCTGGTTAGGCCGTCAACGGAGCTCAACTTTCGCTGCATTTTCAGACTTGCATGATGAAGGGGGTAGTGCCGCGGCAGAGCCTATTAAAAGGCCATGAAACCGTCTCTCTTCTCATTCATCCACTGCCATCAATAGTGCAGGTCAGGTCGAGCCATATTCATCATCAGTCGGCTGGCTGTCGAGGTGAGGGATGCCAAGGAGAGGAAGGAAGGTGGCGATGCCGGCTGCGGTAGCAGCGGTGCTGACGCTTCTGGTCGTTTCGGCCTCAGTTCACGGGGTCCTGGCGGCGCGACTGCCGGGAGAGGGCGGTGGAGGCCCTGGCCACCGTGCAAAAGTTACCACAGAGAAGTCCATTCCGGCGATAGCAACGGTGTCGGAAGGGAAGGGCGGCGCCAGGCGTTCCAACTGCACGCAGGATCCTAACAAGCCGAACTTTGGGGCTTGCCCTCCTTAGACAACCGACACAGTTGCCTGCTGCAGATGAAAACCCACTCGATCAGGAGCTTATGTGTAGGAGGAGGGGATTCAGGCTCTGACAATTTGTTTATATACATAGCAGAAGAGAAGTCCTAGCTGTTGCACACTGATTCATGTTGGACGATCGTGTAAATTTCACGTTGTGTGAGAATTAAATTAATGTTAGATGCTGTGCTTATATAGCTATGAACTTGCACAGCTCTCTCTCTCTCTCTCTCTCTCTCTCTCTCTAATTTGCTCCGCCTATTACAGCAGCCACGGTCGGATTTGGAGCTCTAAACCATCACGTCGTTATGCAAATAGCTGTAGTAACTGTTTCTCCTCGATCAGGATCCTCTATAGTTATGCATTAATATTAACAGTGCCTAACATGCATATAGGTCTAACATCTAGATGGCTCACATGTTAGTGACTGCTACTATACATGTATTATTGCATATGATATGCGTTTGTTTCTTCTCTTTCTCATAGTTTTGAGACAAAGGTTGAATCCGATAAAATGAAAATTTACTTATTCTCATTGTTCGCTTCGCGTGACAAAAAACCCCTCCTCTCGCATTTGTTCTCCAGGCATAAATGCTTTATACTCTTTTTTATTCATAGGCACTTGGTGTATCTACATGCACTAACGCCTGGTTTTTTCACTTGAAACCACCCATGGTTACATTGGCAGGCCTGTTAATTAACCACCGGAAAGGATAGAAATCTTGTAGTGAATCCATATATTTTAAAATAATTTTTACTGGTTACATCATTTCAGTGGACTTTAGCATAATGAAAAATTGATCATGCACATGTTAGGTCGTTTCTCGGTTCACTGCCGTCCTGCTGTGGGTATGTGCAAATAATGCTGCAGGACCCAAAGCAAGTGCAGTGCATGTGCGGCAAATAAACAGCTGCAAATAGGCGATCGTTCGAGCGCGCATTATCCAGCAACCTTTTGGTTAGGCGCAACACGTGTGGGAAGAAGCTACGCCATTATCTGCCGGTTACAGCCACCAATGTATGGTGACGACTGACGCTACAGTAAGTCGGCATATACCAAGGACGTAAATCTTTTTCAGATAATACCTATACGCTCCTATATGATGTTCAAAAGAGAATTTACAGTAGAATATTAGCAACTAAGGTAGCCCCTTAGATCAGTCCATATTTAGTTTCATCTATATTAAAGGAGTTGATCAAATTATGCTGCACTTCGTATAGCATAAAGTCCACTGAAAATTTCAGATGATGGAACCTTTGTTCCGTTATCTGAAAAAAAAAAACAAATGGTACTACAAATTATGCAAGTTAGCAGCGTCAGCAGAAAATAACCTCGCTGCATGCTGGGCGCACTCACATGCATGCCACTAGGAGAAGATAGAAAAGAAACCTAAGATAAAAGAAACTTTCTACACTTTGTGTACAGGCTATATATAATGCAATAGAAACATTGTTATTTACTATGTCGATTGTGCTAAAAGAAAGTCTTCTTTTTTATCATGATCAGAGTCATCGTCAATGCGCCATATGCATCATGGATTGTACTTTAATGTGCTTTGACCTTTAGTTTCTACTTAGTATAGATAACATGCTAGTATGTTTTAATATATACATATTTTCTGGCTTTCAAAGCGGTGATTTAAAGTTGAGTTGGAAATTAGCAAGTCCTTTTGTTACTTTGTGTTTTTTTTCTTTTGTAGAATTATTTGTATAATCATTGTAAACCATTTGATCTACATCTGATGGCTGTGATTGAAAGTTGAGTTGAAAATTAACAAGACCCTTTAATATATGAAAAAAAAATCTCAAAACAATGTCTATTTGCTGGCTATATGTACATAATGGGTCACCAAAGAAATATATATTGTCCTGACCCAATCTCTTCCTGAATGAATTTCGTTATTATAATGTTGATCTATTTTCTGTTTTGCATCTTTAGTGCCTTGAGTCATGAATCATAGCACCAATCGCCATGTCTTTCTTTTCTTTTTTTTTTTTGAAAATGTTTTGGACTCTACATCATTATAGCCCTGGTTATTTTCGCCCTGCCCGCCTCATATAGGGCTCTCAATGGTGAAGCAAGATATTAGTTTTGCTTTTTTTTAGAAAATGGAAGCGCATTCTGGTCTCTACCTTACCACACATAGTGTCTAACAAATTACTCCTTCCCGATTTTAATTGTTGACGCTGTTGATTTTTTTAACTAAGTTTGACTATTCATTTTATTCAAAATATTTATTCAACTATAAAAAATTATAAGATAGGTTAAAAACTTTCTTTAATAATAAAACAAATCGTAGCAACATATTTGATAATTTTTAATTTTTTTTAAATAAGAGAAATAGTCAAATATAATTAAAAAAGTCAATTGTGTCAATAATTTAAATCTAAAGGAAATATTATATAGTCCACTATGCATATGCTGGACCACAATTTTATAGTTTGATTTTAGCATGCTAATGCATGCTTCTAATAGTTTCTTCAAAAAAAATGCATGCTTCTAATATTTTTTAAGAAAAAGAAAAGATTCTTGGCCAGACCGAAGACGAGCAGCGACTTCTCTGTCACCAGTTGATGACGACACAACTTTCAGGTGACTTGACTTTTTTCGTCTACTATATGGTGAACCTTTTCATAACGATCTCTAACTGCATGATTTAAATAATGCCACCAATGAAACAGGCAATCTTGTTTTCATGCTTATCCTTGTACGTGGAGTCAAGAATCACTGATGCGTTATAGGTCTATATGCAGGAATTATAACGTCTCATGTGTCTCTAATGCCTTCCAATAAGCCAAAAATTGAGCGTAGTGGTCTCCATAGATGAACATCTCATTAATCTCATCTTGTTTCCTTTAGGTAAACAATGATGATCTGATCTTGTTTCCTGCTTCCGCATATTCCATTCAGAAAAAAGACCAATAGGAAGTTGGATTCATGGGAGTTCTTTTTTTTCTTGAGGCTGCACGTTATAGTGTGCTGCTATTAGCTAGCGATCTTGACTATGGACATATCATAGCTTAGATATATCTTCGATTCAGTTACACATCAACAAGAGGCCATTTACCCAATACCCACAGGGCAAAGATTCAAGGCTGGACGAACCACTCGCTACGAAAATACAATGGTACTTCATGCTCATTTGCCCATGCGTATTCCGAATCTCTTCCGACAGAGAATCATGGAGTGTTGTTATCCGATCAGTCTGATCCCACGACAGGCCTGTAGGCCATGCGCTCCGTGCACCATGGGCCCGCGGCAATTCGCACGAAGGGCACTGGTGTTTAGGGCTCACGCCTGTTCCCGGCGCTGGCTATAAAATGCAGCTAGGGCAGCTTAGGAGACCATCAGAGGTGATCCATTTCATTATTTGCCCCCTCAGAAGATTAGTTTGCACACTCAACAGTCGCAGACAAAATGAAAGGAGGGGAAGCAAAGGTGGCGGCGGTGCTTCTGGTGGTTCTGATGATAAATTCGGCTTCTGCTCATCGTGGCGTGCCGCCCGTGGGGCGCGTGGAGGAACTGGGAGATGGAGGACGTGAAGGCGATGCCCACCATGGCCAAGTCTCCGAGTCAGTTGCAACGCCATTCCAAAGCAAGACCTCGGCCACGCACTCTAATTGCACTTACAATGATGGGCGGAGAACCGCGACATGTCCTCCTGCTGCTTAGCTGATCGCGCCAGCAGCTGAGGCAGGAATATAACCTACTATATGCATGCGGTGTTCATCTTTCACAAGAAATATACCATGATCTACCTATCGTCGCTTACTAGAGATATTGCTGGATATATATGTTGCCATGTTGGTCTACTATCTCTGTCTGAATCAAAACCAACGTTATATAAAAATGTTACCTATTATCAAAATTAATATCATAAGATCCGCAACGAATTATATTTATAGTGTACATATTTGGTGTCATCCACATTAATATTTTTTTCTATAAAATTAGTCAAATGTAATTTTCTTTTACTTTGATGAGATCATCTATAAATAATCTTTTTTTAAAGACTAATGGAATACCAGCAAGTCAGTGGGCACAGATTTGAGCGTTTTGATCACATCTACAAGACTTCATTGTATGAAAGTATATATACATGTGTCCATATCTTATTTTGAAGGATATATAATTTCATTCTCTCAAACTATTAGGTGAGGGCTGGAGACTATATATGCTTGGTCCCTTAGGACCTTTTTCATGGTATTATTCTTTTCTGTTGACCTAATATGCATCAGTCAGACATGGAGCCTTCATCAGACTTCAGACGAGGAACAAGAGTCGGCTTCAATTTAATTTGTTAATAAATCATGTCTGATAATATTTGAATTTGAAACCTCTGACTCTAATGTCATATTGAGATACCTTGCATCGATCAGTTATATAAAAAAACTTAAACTAATTATATTAACTACTATGCATCAATTAGTAAAGAATTAACAATTTACTTATACGTCACACATTCGTCCATTTCAGCTTTATTACCTTTGTTGTGTAGCTCGACACAGCATACGTCATGGTTGTTTCAGCCCAAGTGCCAAACATCCCAGTCCATTCCCGGATAGGAGGCTAATGTAATACTCCCTCTGTTATTATATTGTTATCATCGTTGATTTTTTTTATTTAACTTCAACCATTCATCTTATTTAAAATATTATTTCAAATATAATTTTTTTTAAAATTATGTTTCAGTTTTTTTTGACGATAATACAAACTATGACAACAGATGATATTTTCTTACAAAAAATTGAATAAGAGAAATAGTCAAAATTAACTAAAAAAAGTCAATAACCATAATAATTTAAGAATGGAGGGAGTATGTGCGGTAGTCGTCGTCTGACCAATTGGCTCGGACACCAGACTGCCTGTGGATGAATTATTTTCCATCTCTAGTGGAAAAGACTGTCATCTCATACCACAAACTTAATCTTGTTCTGGTCGTTACAACCTTGTGGTTGGCGCCGTTGCAAAGTGGCAGTGTTCCACAATAGCCTGTGCCGTGACCGTGACCCATCCTCCTGTGACTGTGACTGTGACAGTAGCATAGCAGGATTAAATAGAAGAAGGGGAAATTCAGACTAGGCAAAAGGGCGAAGCGCTCACAATTCATATCCGGCAAAGCCCTATCCCAAGAAATAGTGCAACGCACCAAGATCCTTGCAAAAGGAGAAGAAGGCGCAGCTCCAGTTAAATTATTAAATCATCCTATCGGCAAAGTAGCTTTGTTGCCTATTCTGCACAGGTCAGTTACTGGACCTATTGGGCCGCACTTAGGAGAACCTGTTCAGCTGGGAAATAAATTACGTGCGGACCGTCCGCAAACCGGCGTTGTGCGGCCCCGATTTCGATTGCTGTCACGTGGAGATTATGGAAGATCGGATGGGAGTATTGCTTTGGCTCGGAAGACTCGGAGAAAGAACAGATAGAGGCAACAACGGCTTGACTCGGCTCAGAAAAAAGAGCCGATGAAACTATGAGACGGCGTAAATTAATCGATGAAGCAACATCGGAGAGGGGTGCGCTGCCATAAGCGGCGGCGCGATAGGCAACTCTCATCAAACAGAAGCAAAGACTGAAACGGCTCGCTGTCGAGGTTGCCGTACTTAATTACATTCCTGCTAAAATTCATCTACAACGACAGCTCCTTTTCTAATAAAATAACGAAAATTCTCGCCACTATACTCATATCTGCCGACAAGTCACAAGTATGTCGTACACACTCCCTCCTTGCCGCCGTACATCTACATCTCGGGCAACAATACTGAGCACTCCGCAATGCGCCATGCATCGATCGAACGAGTAGGCAGCTGCGGGCCTGAACGAAATTGTTGTCACGCTACTGTCCAACAAGAGCCATGGCCGTCACCATTCTTTTATGTTGCCCGGACGACGGAGGTAGTCTGGTAGATACGGAGCAGTACCCTTCGAAGGACGAGGGAGCTAAGGTTTTTTTTTTCAAGGATCAAAGCCAAGCCGGTTTGCCTAAGAGCCGATCCGTCTGAGATAAGCCGACGCCGACGTTCTGCGCTCCCGTCCGATATCCCACGATCTCCATGTGGCAGCAATCAGAATCGGGTCGCACAGCACTGGTTTGCGGACGGTCCGCACGTAATTTTTTTTCGTTCAGCTGTAGTCGCGCACGTTGGCTCCAATATTTCCCGGATGTGCCGCGCGTTGGGCAATAGCGAACGAAACAACGGAAGGATAAAAATTTCATCGGTTTTCTATAGGCACGGATGTTTCGAACATTTTTTCCTCAAAGGAAAAGAAAGGAGAGTAGTAAACATTCCGCATCTGAACACTCCGAGTACACGTCCAACAGAATATCGTGTCCACGAAGTAATTGTAAATTGCATCGAAATGGCATGATGAGAGAAACTGGTAAGGCTTGCATTGGGAAGGCAAATTAAAGGTAAAAGCCCACGCAACGCAGAAGCCTTTGTGCTTAGGAGAAGCTGATTCTTTTGACATTCTCACATCCATGTTCGCCACTCCTACGGCAGTCGAAGCATGAGCACGAGGAGAAGGGAGAGAAATACGACCTAGTTTTCACACCGTTTTCACTTTGTGACACCGTGCAAAAGCCAGGTAAAGTCAGCTCATACTCTACACATTGGAAGTAACGACGCATTGGCCGCGTGGCATAGTCGCTTTTCCTTTTCGGCACATTGCGTCACACCAGCTCGTGGGGGATGTGCACCTAGCTGCACGGTCGGTGTGCTCGTAACTTCACTGAAATTTCACCCCAACGCACCAACCTCGTTAGTATATATAAACGGCACCTCATGTTACGCTTCTCCATCCCATCCACAACCAAGAAGCTGTATCAGCAGCTCGTGGGGAGGTCGATCGAGTTCACGCTTGACGTCGTACCTGATCAAGATGGAATGTGCAGGTGGGAAGAAGGCAGCGGCAGCAGTGGTCCTGACGCTTCTGATCATTTCAGCGGCTACCTGTCATGGCGTCCCAGCGGCGCGCCTGCAGGGAGACGCCGGAGGGGAACGCCGTGGTCGAGTGGCAGAAGAGTCCATTCCGACTGTACCCTATTCCAAGGGAGCCGTGCCGTCTAACTGCACGCATGATGCGAATCCGCGACGAAGGGGACCTTGCCCTCCTAATTAATGTGTGATGAAGCACCACACCAGCTGAATAGTAACGAAGACAGTATGAGCACGTATATTGTTAGCTCGATCCGCGGAGCAGGTATATTGTTGGCTCGATCTGCGCTACTGGTATTTGTCGATTTATTAGTATTTGCTAGCAGTAGACACTGCGAACAACATATATATATATATATATATATATATATATATATAGTGATACTCTCAAATAGGAAGCGTGGCGTGACCCTATAAAAGTTAAACTCAAAATAATGACATAGTAACATAATCCTGCAAGGCACGTTCGTGCAAAACAAAGGAACTATAGATCAAATCATGAGGCAAAAAGAATAAGAAGGCAAAAGGTTACTATTGATAGTATATTGCGTGTCCAGGCTATGCATAAAGATAAGTAGCCTAATTCATTATGATCCATTGAGGGAGAATATTATCATGCAAGGCCACCAGAAGGAGAAAAAGGAGTACGCACTGAGTGTCCTTGATACAGTAAGATGGAGGATACGTGTGTCCTTCATATAGGAAGATGGAGGTTACGTGTGCTAAATAAACAGGAAGGGAGTACCGCTCGCTCGACTATAAAAGGAGGACCTTGGCTTCGGAAGAACAACACCCATCGCAGAGTCACCAAGCCATCCACTGCAATCCTCGAGAGTGCTCTTCCGCCTCCGCCGCTAAGTAGTAGTAGAATCCACTTGTAAAATAGAGAGTGTAACTCCACTGTAAAATAACGCCTATAAGGCAATTTTCTTTCTTGTGTTTAAGTGTTCGGGGGTTTCCCGAAAGGGAAAACCATATGTAAGCTATATTTGTGGAAATGAAGTAATGTTGTCTTTAAAAATCTCTTGATATGATCTAGTTCTTGCATATGAATTAAGTTTTTATGCTAGGGACCCTATAGGAGAAACCTCTATAGTGTAGTCCTCGTTTTAGCCTAGAATCATGGCGTTAGGGAGGACCCTGTGTGGCCGTGGAGAAGTGTTCCCTTCGGGTGGAACTGACTGGGGAGACGATAAAAGCTTTCTGCATATGCTTGTGACTAGCTAATATGGAGAAAGACTTCGTTACTTCTGAAACAAATTAGCGAGAAGTATGATGAGTACCGAGTAGGATTTTTACACCTGAGAGCTTATACCGCCCGACAGTCCGATTGGCCTCGCCAGCCTAAGCAAAGATCCTGAAAGAAGAATAATATTAGCAAGACGCTTAATATAATCGAAAACGTCGCTGTCTGAATAGTAGTGCACAGGAATCTAAATAGTAGTAAATAGTAATTCAAATAGTGCCGAAGCACTAGGTGAGTGCATACTCCACCGTACTAGTGGGCTTGCACTGTTGAAATTCTGAATTTGAATAGTAACCAGAATTTAAATAGTATCCTGAATATAAATAAGCAAACAAAAATATAAATTCTTGCTCCCTAATTATAATATTTGTGAATAGTGGTATCAGAGCCGGTTACAATTGAGAAATTAAAGTATTTAAATTCTGAAGTAAATACTGGAAAGGTAGTGAATACAAAACAAAATATCAATATAAGGTGCAGATTTAATTCTTTAGAAGAACATATTTGGTATAGCTCACAAGGACAATTAAATTTACTAGTTGACTTACTATATAATTTGTATATAACTTGGGGTAAAAGGCAAGACGAACTAGACATAAAATTTGATAAGCTTTATAAAGATCACAAGGAGATTGAAGAAAATTATTCTCTATTGCAGAATAAAATAAATCTTGTGTTACAAAAATTAGAAGAAGGAAAAATAGAACAAATAAAATATTGTCAAAATAGTGATTATATCAAAGAAGAAGTCTCTCTGATCTATAAGAAATTAGAGTCAAAAAAAGTTACAATAGAACAAAAAGAAATCAAGTTACAAGAAGAAGAGTCAAAAATAAAACAGAATAATACAATAGTTCAGCTATTAACCCAAATCCTTGAAAAGGTAAATACAGAAAGTTTTGGAAAAGAACTCGTGCTATTTTCTGCTGGAATAGTTTCTTCCACTACAACTTTAAATTCAGATAAATGGACTTATCTAAAGGTATCTACAGAGGAGACCAATCCCTCCAAATAGTGAATAAGGATGCAAGACCTCTAACTTTAATGGATAAATTAAAAGGTAAAAGTGAAGACATAGAAAATTTTGAAGAAATCATTAATGTGGAAACTGATCTGGAAAAATATCAGAAGGATACATTAAGAAAAATAAAGCCACAACAAATATATCACATGGGATTTTTCGAAAATAGAAGTGGATTATATAGAATATCAAGAGAAGTTGAATTAAGTGTTTTAACAAAACCAGTAGAATTAAAATTTGTAAGTAGGCAAATTGAAAATAGTCTGAAATATTCAGGTTACAAATACATTCATCAAGGAATGTATATAATTGAGATTAAAAGTATGACAAGAAAGAAATTAGGAACTAAAGTTTTAATATCCTTGTTAGACAAAAGATGGAACACAATTAATAAAGCTGCATTAGGATTTTTGGAAGGAGATATGAATGAAGGAAGTTTAATAACATATATAGCACCAGATTTAATAATGCCTATAAAAGAATTTATAGAAAAAATGAGTTTTGGCTTTCAGACAAAAGGATATGAAGACTTTAAGGGAACAAATTTACTAGTAAGCATAGAATTTATTGGAAGATTAACAAATAAAAGTGGGACAAAATATAAGGTAAATGTTGATGATGTTATTCAAAATATGCAATCAAAAGGAATAAATTTTATGAGTCCTTTAAAAATAAGTTCTGAAGAAAGGACAGGAGAAGAATGGAACATTAGTGAGTTAATACAAAAGAAGACTTTACAGATACCTGAAGACTATATCAGCTATGAGAATAATAAAGGAAAGACTAGCATTAGATTTATAAATTATAAGATAAAATCTTTAGATGATTTAGTTTCTATAACTACAGAACAAGAAATTGATAACAATAGAAGACACAGTATCTCAGAATTTATGGAGAAACCTGATATAGACACAGAAATAAGTTATTGTGAAGAAAAATTAAAATAAATAAATACTAAATATAGTAGCTCTATGGCCAAAAATTAGAGATAAAGAACTTTATTTTTTTTAGAGAATTGGCAAGGCTAAAAAGAATAAAAAAAGATAAAGAAAATTTTGTGTGTGTGTGTGTGTGTGTATATATATATATATATATATATATATATATATATATATATATATATATATATATTATCGAGTGATATATTTGTAATGTACGGTGTGTGAACTGAATCATGTTTGTCCTTATTGGAGGAACTTATATTTCTGATGACTGCGTAATATATATTCATGAATCGTGCATTGCATATAACCATGCCGTGATGAGAAGCGGCCATTCCATTTGTTGCATGAGAGAGAGAAAAAAAAAAGAATGAAGGAGGTCCCAAACATAGGCTCCACAAACGCCTCCCCGCCCTCCATTCCTCGGAATCCGCAGGCGCCCCAAATAAACCATGGCTCTCCATTGTGTCCCGCCCTTTCTCCTCCATTCTCTCTGCCCTGGGTGATGGCAGGCAGAGAGTGAGAGCCAGGAGAAAGCGGCGGCAAATAATAATACGGGAGGGGAAAAAAAACAATAAACCGGTAGCTCCGACCATGTCGTCGGCGTTCGGCGACTTCGGCCCGCTCACGGAGCGGCGTCGCGCCGAGAAGGCGCGGCAGCAGCGCCGTCGCATCATGATCGCGGCGGGGACCGTGTCCATCGTGATCATCCTGATCGTGATGGGCGGCGCCGCCGTCATGTACAGCGGGAAGCAGGCTGCCAGCGAGGGCGGCAGCTCCCACAAGAAGGGCAGCGGGTCGTCGCCGTCCAAAGGCAAGTCCGGCGGCGGCGGCGGCGGAGGTGGGTCGGATGAGTCTGACGATTCCGGCGGGTCGAGCCCGCACACTACTGACCTGAAGGCCGTGTCCAAGGCGGTGAAGGCCATGTGCGCGCAGACGGACTACACGGATGCGTGCGAGAAGAGCGTGGGCAAGGCTGCGAACGCGACGACGCCCAAGGACATCGTGCGCACGTCGGTGGAGGTGATCGGCGAGGCGATCGGGCAGGCGTTCGACCGCGCGGACCTGATCATGAGCAACGACCCGCGCGTGAAGGCCGCTGTCGCGGATTGCAAGGAGATCTTCGTGAACGCCAAGGACGACCTGAACCGCACGCTCAAGGGCGTGGACGGCATCGCCAAGCAGGGGTACCAGCTCCGGATCTGGCTCAGCGCTGTGATCGCGCACCAGGAGACGTGCATCGACGGCTTCCCCGACGGTGAGTTCAAGACCAAGGTGAAGGAGTCGTTCAACCAGGGGAAGGAGCTCACCAGCAACGCCCTCGCGCTCATCGAGAAGGGGGCGTCCCTGCTCTCCTCCGGCGGAATCAAGAAGAAGCGCCGCCTCCTCGCCGAGGTTGGCGAGCCGCCGGTGCTCGACGAGGACGGCGTGCCGGACTGGGTTCCCGACACCGAGCGGAGGGTGCTCAAGGGCGGCGGGTTCAAGAACACGCTCACTCCCGACGTGATCGTGGCCAAGGACGGCAGCGGCAAGTTCAAGACCATCAATGAGGCTCTCGCCGCCATGCCCAAGACCTACGACGGGAGGTACGTGATCTACGTGAAGGAAGGCGTGTACGAGGAGTATGTGACCATCACCAGCAAGATGGTGAACGTGACCGTGTACGGCGACGGGTCCAAGAAGTCCATCGTGACGGGCAACAAGAACTACCTGGACGGCATCACCACCTTCAAGACGGCCACCTTCACCGCGCAGGGGGACGGGTTCGTGGCCATCGGGATGGGGTTCCAGAACACGGCGGGCGCCGAGAAGCACCAGGCCGTGGCGCTGCTGGTGCAGTCGGACCACTCCATCTTCCTCAACTGCCGGATGGACGGGTTCCAGGACACGCTCTACGCGCACTCCAAGGCCCAGTTCTACCGCAACTGCATCATCTCCGGCACCGTCGACTTCGTCTTCGGCGACGCGGCGGCCGTGTTCCAGAACTGCATCCTCGTGCTCCGCCGACCCATGGACAACCAGCAGAACATCGCCACCGCGCAGGGCAGGGCCGACGGACGCGAGTGCACGGGCTTCGTGCTCCAGAAGTGCGAGTTCCAGGCCGAGACGGCGCTCAGGGACGCGGCCCGCCCGCCCATCCGCAACTACCTGGGCCGGCCCTGGCGCGAGGCGTCGCGCATCCTCGTCATGGAGTCGGAGATCCCGGACTTCATCGATAAGGCCGGCTACATGCCGTGGAGCGGCGATTTCGGGCTCAAGACGCTCTGGTACGCCGAGTACGCCAACACGGGGCCCGGCGCCGCCATGACAGGCCGCGTCGACTGGCCCGGGTTCAAGAAGGTGATCAGCAAGGACGAGGCCGCAAAGTTCACCGTCGAGAGCTTCCTGCACGCCCAGCCGTGGATCGATCCCACGGGAACGCCGGTCAAGTATGACCTATTCACATGAGATGAGACTACTGCAATGCCAGCGCCTCAGCGGCAGATTGTCGCAGTGTACACCGAGTGCACATTTTGGGTGCTTTCGATACAGCTTGTACAACGATCCAGGTTTAATTTGCGTTTGTATGTATACTGCCTGCTATATGTGTTCCATACCTGTACATGTTCCTTTTCTTCTTGTTACCACGATTATGTTTTAGTATAGCAGATTATAGATTTCTTTTTTTTTTCTCCAAAAGGAAGATCATGTGGCATGCATTTTTTTTTCTTATATATCGGGACAATGCTAACGTGGGATAACTATATGCATCGGGGTTTTTTTCCCAAAGAAAGAAATAGGCATCCAGAATTGAACACCATACAAACATAATTGAATTGAAACGTTAATTATAAAATATATGGTCCTCGATAGATACGGTTCAAATGTTGAACTTCTTGATCCCTCCTCCCTCGTGCACCCCACTGTCCAGGACGGGGCGGTTGATTCATAAACTCTGCTCTCCAGCTGCAGCGCTCGTCGATTACCTTCCCAAGCTCGGCATCCCTTTTTTGAAGTCAAAATAAATATAATCCGACTCCAGCAACTTCTCGTAAATCCCACTGTTCACCTTGCCTATAGATGTCGAGTACGAGCTGCCCATAGATGTCGAGTACATGCTAAAGCTATTGCATCCACTCGAGCCTACAACAGCTTCTTTGTTCCCAGAGAAACGTCCAGACGGTGGATGCACAATACTGCTTGCTGCAGGCTCGCAATAAGAGCAATGACCTGCCCCACCAAAAGGTAAGAAATTTTTTAAAAAAGGTCAAAATTATTATCCAAAAGCAATCTACACTAGTACTGGTATATAGATTGAAGCACTCACCCATACTTAAATTGTAGTCGTGTACAGGGCAGCAACTGGAGGTGAACCTGGAGCTGGGCGGGTCACATATTGGGTGTCGGTAGTATGTGTAAGGTACGCGCTGCAGCCTGAGATGATGCTCAGATAACTCCCAAAATTCAGCAAAGAAGAGTGCGCTCACGGGGTGTTGAGGTATCACCCGATGCAGCAGCATCTCTGCTTGCTAAAAAGTTAGCATGGTAGAGTCTATCGGAGTAAAAGGACCTAGAAGGTCCCACATGCACTCCGCAGATAATATCAAGCTCATAACTTGGTTCCTACAAAACGAAAGAGTGTAGTAGAGTAAGTTGTAGACTTGAACAACGAATCCGTGACTAGTGGGTGCTCCAACAAGGAATGTTAAAAACACAGCAATTACAACAAGGTTACAAGAAATAAGACCAGTAACCAATAATAATGCATGACCAGTAAATTAATATACTAATAACAACGCAACATTTGTCAAAACAAATTAACAAAGCAGCAGAAGTAACTAAAAATGCTGTATAGCCGTACATCAAACTAATAACAAGTAAACATTAATGTCAGATAAAAATAATAATCATTGAAAAGGGAGCAGTAATCACCATGATGTAGGTGCCAAACCGACTCCCAAGCATAAGCACAACCAACAAAACAAAAATGGCGACAGCAAAGGGAAGTGAAAACGGGACATCCAGAGAAGAAGGGGGAGGAAGATATTACCCACGGATGTTGGATGCAATACTCGCGTAGCACTTTATTCAACTCCGTGCGAACAAATTCCATTGTGTCCCTGAAGGCCAACCTTTTTGTTTGTATCTCCATTGTCGCGAGTTCGGTCAGGCAGATGGCAGGGGCTGGTTCAACCTTATGACTTGCCGATTCACTATGGAGGATTTCTTCTAGCTTGATCAAAGAAGAATGAGAGATCTGCTCACCACACGGGGCTTGCAGCAGGGAGCGTATATGATTAAGCTTCTCATCAGACAGGGACATGAGGAACGACTCTAAGGCACCGCACTGTGGGTGTTTGGCAGTCCTGGCAGCAATACCAAAAGGAATGGTGTTGCATGCTCTTCCTTTGAATAAACTGGTGAGGTCGCAGTTCCAAAAAGTAGAGGTACTCTAAGGCCCTGTGTCTCGAGATGGTGCCGGTGGGGGAGCTGTTGTTGAAGGAGACCAAAATGGCAACAAGGCCATCGATGGAACGGGACTCTACACGGGACATGGCACTGGTGTCGATTATACCACCCTGTCTGTTAATGTCGCAATGCCAGGGGAAGCGCACTTTGTACCAGACGGAGTTGAGGATGATGTTGGACACAGGGTCTAAGGGGCCGTAGCAGTGTCCAGCCACAAGGATAGCACGGATGAAGGGAGACTTCCCAACACTGCTAGGAAGTATGGCGAGTGCCTTGATGTACATGGCATGGATGGCGTCCAGCACGCACTTCTTCAAAGACACTATGTGCTCGCATGTGGAGGCATCATAGTCAACGGCCGAGGCAGGGCTGCCACTGCTGATGGTGTCTGCCAGACAGTTGGATAGCTTGGCCTCCATGGATGTACTATCAAATGTCAAGTCAGAGATGTATTTCTGATCAATTAACTGAGCAGGAAGAAGTTTTTGAATGGAGCTTTTTTTCAATACTTCAAGAGGTACCAGGTACCAAAGGTACTATGTTTTGAACCATCGGATTCATCGCATCTAACGGCTGAAAAACGCCGGTACCCATCCGGCAGCCTGAGGTACCGAAGGAGTTTTCCCGCAAAAGGGGTATGCTGGTTGTAATTTGGAAGCACAACACAGTCGCTCGCCTGCCTGCCTTCGTTTCGATTCTATCTTCTCAACGCAACAGGATTTAATCCTCTCCGAGCCGCGTCCATCTCTCGTCCGGCGCAACCACTTGGCCGCATGAACAGAAAAGCGGCAATGGAGGACATTAACGTGCTCTCCAGCGGCGAGCTGCCATGAGAGGTCATGCCCAAGTCCCAACTCGTCGGTAAACAGCCCAAGCAGAACGGGTGGCCTCGGGCATTTCCTGGAGATGGCTAGCTGACGGGAGACGAGCGATTGGTTGCCAGGATTTGCCCCTGTGATGTCGCCCTGTCCGACCTCTGCCGGCAATAGCTGCTGCACGAGGTCATGACTCACGAACATACTGTTGTGGTCCGTGGAGCTGAAAAGATCCAGAAGATATGCGAAGGGAGTGCCTGGAGGAGGATGCGCGGAGGAAGACCGTGTGCGACGGAGAAGAAGCTGCGAGCGCCCGTGCATCGGGACGGGATTATTATGCCAACGGATGCCTGCGCTGGAGGCGAAGTGGTTGAGACGCTCGGTGATGGAGAAGAAGCTTTCTAGCCCCTAGCGGTGTCTGGCGAGAAAGCAGACGGGGCGACAGCTGGGGAGGAGTTGAGGAGCAGATGGGATGGCTGCTTGGAGCAGACTAGGCGGCGTCGTGTGACCGTAGCGGCGACGGGGACAACGAATGGCGATGAGGACGTTTGAGGCCCTGGCGAATTTCGGCGAGCAGCGATGCGGACTGTGGTTAGAGAAGTTTTTCCTCATGCGGAGAATAGGCAAGAAGATGGCGATCCTACCCTTGCAAACTCGAACGGTCGGATGACGCTGGTAGCTCTCAGGACCGGTACCGGGTGGAGGACTGAAGAAAACCTCTTTTGAATGATGACCTTTGCATAAAATCCGTTTCCCAGATCGGATGACGGCTCCAGCTTCCCGTCATGAGTGTTGCTATCAGAATTACACGCAGGTCCACCTGGACGGGATAGGAAGGTCAATTTGACATCAGAGAGCGGAGCTCCTTGGCCAGACAATAGCTCTCTGATGGCCCAGACGTCCGCAGTGGTAAGCAGCTCATCTCCCTGCAGCTTGGCCACAATACCGGAGAGCTCATCAGAGGGGTACCGTGCCGTCGTGATCCGTGCAACCTCCTCGGGCGCCGGGTGCCCTGCTCTTTGCGCGGCGATCGTGAGGGCGGCCTCCATCTTGCCACCATCAGGCAACAAGGCGGGTCGGTGCGATGTACTTCCTCTTCTCCTCGTCGACCCAGATCGTATCCGTGTCCGTGTCGTCGGGGGGAACCTTGTCCGCCTCTTCGTGGTGGCAGGTGAACATCCCCCGCGGCTTGAATGCCTCCAAGGTGGCGTCGTCGGTGGCGGTGTCTGATCTGGCAGAGCACTCCGCGGAGGTCGCCATGACGAACCGGCCGCTACGAAGATCTTCGACGACGAGGCCGGTTGGATGTGGTGGATTTGGAGATTTTTCAGTCGCCAGAGTCAATGATCTGCGGTTTGCTAGGGATTTATTTCGCTTGTGATGGGGAATCGATTTTTTTTCACAAACCCTGTGTTCCGATCCTAATCTGACCCTTCCTTGTGTAGTATATACCGACACGGACGGAAAAGTTTCGACTTCAATGGAGCGCGTGGCGGTGCTTCCGATTGCCAGCAGATGCGCCGCATCGATTGGCGATTTTGAAACAGAACCCGTCAACCCTAGTCCCTGGCAACTGGCGTACGTCGGGACGGCGATTCCAGCAGCGCGGCCGCCGCGGACAGGGACTCCGAATATCAGAAGCACCACCGCCTCGGCGCGTATCGGCCGTAGCACATTTGTCTACTGAGGAGTATCTTTTGTTCTTTTCATTAAACTTTATTGGGAGAATTATATGAGTGCTCTTACTTTGAACCCTAATTCTGATTTTGGACCTTTTTTGAGACTTTGTAAAATTAGACCTGTTTTGACTCAAATTGTTGCACGGTTACTCCTATTTTGATGGAAAAAATTACAGTTTTGTCATCAAAATAGGGGCAATTGTGCAATAATTTCAGTCAAAACAGCTCCAATTTTATAAAGTCCCAAAAAAAGTTCCAAAATCAGAATTAGACTTAAAAATGAGTGTAGATTTGCAAATGCCCCAACTTTATTATACAAATTCTTTTGCCTTTTTTCAAATTGATGGAGTATAGTACACGAGATATTTGTGAGTCACTACAGGAAATCCGTAGTGCCTGATTGACCCAATAGAACAACTGTCGCAGCGGCCAGCCCGTGCTGTGAACGCACAACCGCAAGGTACCCCAATGCATGCAATGCACAGATGCGGACCTGACCGAAATGTTTTTTTTTTCTTTTGAGATGATCGAAATTACTCGCGACATTTTACAACACCTAAAGCCTCTACATATTTGGCTCCTGCCATTACCCATAGCTTTGCTTCATCTTATATCTGCGTAAGTAGGCAATCCTTATTCTTTTCAATATATTAAAATATCCTAGAGTTCTGTTCCTTCCATACCATTCATTTGACAGAGAAGAACATACCATTCATTTGACAGAGAAGAATTATTGATTTGTGTCCCTTTGCATCCTTGTTGTTTTATTGTCGATGCGCCAGTGCCGTGATCGAGTCCTACACATTTTCTTGACTCCCCCAATTTCAAGGCTTCAAGTACTGGTGTCTCGGCCTACAAATACGCCGCGCCTACCGCACCAGCAGAGTCACTTCCTCGTACCGGATGCCTGTCGAGTGACATCCACCGCCATGACCATGACGACGCGACTCCGATGCCAGGAGGACGGGCGATGACCCGACTCTAACATCCCACCGTGTCCCTGTATCCCCTACGATGAAGCTCGCTGTCGCGCGCTCCCTCCTCCACGAGTCCAATGACAACCTCCGACTCTTCCCGAACGGGCTATCGCTCGAGCTGATCGCCGCCTTCTTCCGCCGCGACTTCACGCCCATCGCCGCGGGGTTCCCGCGAGGCGGCCTGTTCATCTGCGTCGACCTCCCGCCGCTTGCGCCGATGCTCCAGGCCGTCCAGCGCGCCCTGATGCAGGTGGCGGCCAGTGACGGCCATTGCTATGACTCCTTCTTCGATGCCATCCACCACGTGGTGCGGCTGCTACTGGCCGGCAACCAGGTGGTGTTCGACCGCGACAGGTTCGAGTCCGCCTTCGCTCTCTGATGGCAATGCACTGACGCAATAAGCGATGACGACGACGCTCCGATCCGACCCGCAGCGGGCCACTACCGCCCGGCTGCCGCGGCCTACACACGCGCCTGGGTGCCCTACGCCGACGCGCTGGCCGCCGCGCGCAGCCTCCTCGGGGTTTCACACCAGGATCTCCTCCACGGCGCGCCCCGTCTATCGCGCGCGCTGCGCACCGCCTTCTTGGACCGTGGGGATAACGCAAAGGCCTTCGCCACACGGTTCCCGGAGGGCGGGCTGTACGTCGTGTGTCGGCCTTCTGCCCCTTGGGCCGGCGCTCCAGTCGCTGTAGCGGGCCATCACATTGGTGTCCGTCAAGGGCGTCAGCCACGGCTCCTGCGACTGGTACCTCGACACCGTCAGCAAGGTGTTGTAGCTGCTGGTGGGCGACGAAGGCGTGGTTCATGGACCGGTGGTGTTCGGGCGGGAGAAATTTGAGTCCACTTTAGAGTATTTCTAGCAGGGCTCTTAAACTGACCTCCTATACCCTATTTTGAGAAACTAATCCAAAAAACAAACTTCAATAGGACTACTATATGGATTCTCATTTCAGTAACTCTCTTAAATCCTTTCATCACACTCTCATGTTTTGGAGCCCTCTCAAACTATAGGACCCACTATTTTTTAATTTTTCTTTTTTCTCTCTCTCTATCTCTCTCTCCTCTACTCTGCCGAGTGCTGACTCTAGATCTGTCGTTCCACCACCGCCATCCCCTCGCCTGTCCGTCGCCGCTATCTCCCCGGTGAATCTCCACAACGCTCCGCCCCCCCCCCCCCCCCCGGACCTCCACAGGGCCTCCCCCCCATCCCCTCTGGTCGTCAACCTCCATCCGAGTCCCCGCCATCCTCCATGGTGGGAGCTCGGGCCGCCTCCCCGCTCGTCTCCTCTATCGCCCCCTCGCCTCCATCTCCTCGGCGGCCGGGCTTGGGAGGCACCAGACACGGGAAGAATGGGAGCCGTAGCTTGCAACAACGGACGCCGGCGGGACGTCCTGATTCGGAAGAGTGTTGGGGCTGGGCGGCGGTGTCGACGCAGGAGCGAACGCGAGAGCTGGAGTAAGGCGGCAGCGCTAGGTCTGATTCGTCGCCATCCATGCCGTCCCCTACCCATGGCAAAATCCGGCGGGGAGGGACGTCGGGGGGCGGAGCTGCTGGGCCAACCTCGACGATAGCAAAGGGTAGCGGCGAGCACCATCGGGCGTGTGAGGCCCTAGCCACTGCGGTGGCTATCGGACACGACGCAAGCACGGGTGCGGTTCCGTTCTGCGCGAGTCCACTGACATGCGTCACCTCTAAGATTCGATGGAGGTAGGGTGGCAGACGACGGGGGTTGGCGAGCGATGGGGACCGATGGGAGAGCGCTTCGGGACAGCGCCGACGAGGCGGCGTCCGACGGTGGGCAGTGCCGACGAGGCAGTCTATGTGGCGAGGCAGCTCCTTTCGGCTCTTTGACTGACAGCTGGGTCCTACAGATCAGAGAAGAATGAGAGGTGAAAATAGAGGTGTACTGCTGGAGTTTGAAGGGAAAAATAAGAGCCCAGATTTGAAAATAGGCTCTCAAAAGAGAGAGTATGAGCCTTAATTTGAGATCTCCCCTGGAGATGCTCTTAGGGCTCGAGTGGGTGGAGTGATGTCTGTTGTTACTAGTAATTATGTGTCCCCTTCTCTTTTGAACGAAACTAACATCCTGTCACCATAGCCTATGTCGTCGTGTGTTCTCTCTTGTTTTCTCCATCGGAGCATGCATGAATCAGTGAAGTTGGATTCGTCGTTACCTACCAGTGACTACTAATTCAATTGGCTTAACATGAGACCTAACGGGCAAATCTTAACGGGCTAACAAAACCTTTGCTCGTGCCCGCAAGCCCGCCAAATGGGTCTTTTCCCTTTCGTTCCTTTTTATTCTAACCAAATCCAACAGACCATGTTATAAAAATCCAACACACTACCGTCCAAGAGATTTTTATTATTTCAACCACAAAACCAATGGGCTTCGCTAAAATGACCGCGAAACCGGGGGCTTCGCTAAAATGACCACGAAAACATTGACATACCGCTAAAATGACCACGATGCAATTCCTGAACAAAAATATCCTCAGTTTTCTTCAAGAACTCGTCTTCCTTGGCCTGGTTCACATCACGATCAACAAGGCGTAGAAAAGAATCAAAAGATGATCAAAATTGACGAGAAAACTTAACTTTCAGCGGCAATCCATCTCATCGTGCATCGGCAGCAACGGAGACAAGCGGCAACGATGGTTCTCCAAATCCTCCTCCTCTACACCCTTGATCACCAAGCGCTCAGCGCAGGAAGAAGCGTGAGGTCGGGAAAAAGGAGCACAAGGTGGC
Source organism: Eleusine coracana subsp. coracana (assembly GCA_032690845.1). NCBI lineage: Eukaryota > Viridiplantae > Streptophyta > Magnoliopsida > Poales > Poaceae > Eleusine > Eleusine coracana. Next base: position 48,908,717 of record CM064427.1, on the reverse strand, counting down.
TCGACTCTCCATAGGCGATCTCGATCAAAGCTCTACGCCGACGACGTTGGGAAAAGAAAGTGGCGGCTAGGGTTTCATAGCTAATGTTCCTTGGCGGTGCACGACAGGGTTTGGGGTGGAGCAACGATGGCTCAGGGTCTTATAGACGAGCAACTAGGGTTCGGCAAGGGGGCGCGGGCACTTGTGATTTCGCCATGTCGTTTTTGACGTTCGTGCCCACAATAGTGTGCGGCTATGATCATTAGGGAGAAGACGACAAACGAGAGGGAGTCAATGTTTTGGGCCAAACAGCTGTTTTCTCCTTCGGACCGAAAAGGGGGACAACGACATGGGCTGGCGGAAGAGAGGAAATGAAAATGGGCCATGTCCAGAGAGTAGGAAGAAAGTGGTCCACTGTCCAGGCGCCTAGCAAAATTGTTTGACAATTAATTGATCTGAATTCCAAATGAATTTGATCCAAATTCGAATTCCCACTTCACTTAAATTTTGAACTTGGTCCAAAATTTAATATGGTAGGGTTTTGAGTAGACTAACTGCATGGAAATTGAGACATGGTCACGTTTGAACTTCAAATTTTGAATTTGATGACATTTGATACAAGTCCATGAATTTGAAATTTTCCGGGCTGTGCACCCGAGGTCGAGACCACACGCGTCCGTCCATCAGCTGGTAGCCAATCGTCCGTCCAATAGAACACCTGTCGCAGCGGCCAGTCGCATGAGAACGCACCGGGCAAGCTACCCAATGAAAGGCAGAGAGACCTTTCACTGCCCTATGCATGCATGCAACACTCCACCTCTTCCCAACGCACCACGCATGCGGATGCTCTCCAAACTGAAGCTATTGCAGCTGTGCAAGGCTTAGAACGAGCCGTGTTTTGGGGTATGCAAAGGATTATTCTTGAGGCCTCATTCGGATGATATGGGAAAGAGGTGGATTGAAGTGGAATGGAATGTAATCAATCCATAAATGACTTATTATGGATTCAATACCACTTAAACCATGCCAATACACTCAGAAACATGTAGGTGCCGAACGAGGCCTGAAACAGATGCTGCTAACCTGGGTTCTGCCATCACGTCTGATGCATGGGACAGTAGCCATGGAGGAAGTATCTTCAGATACATTAGAGAGTTGATCATGTTTAATTTTACATCTTGTAGTGTCACAGTTTGCCCGAGATCGTGTAATCGGGTAGCTGGTGGTCTTGCAAACCACGGTTGTAGTGCTCTGCCTGAAGGCGAGCCAATGTTCTGGTGCTCAGCACCTTGCTTTGTACTGAACTTTGTCTCTGGCGATATGTCGGAGCCTGCAGTTTAATGAAAGCTTTAAGCTGAGTTTCAAAAAAAAAAAAAAAAAAAAAAAAAAAAAAAAAAAAAAACGCACCACGCATGCAGAAGAAGTTAACAGCACGTTCACCAACGTGTACTCCGAGAAACTGAAAGGTCAGGCATCTTGGCCTACAAATACACTGCGCGGCGCACAGTTCAGTCTACCGTCCGCACCAGCGACCAGCAAGCACTGTTCAGTCTGCAAACAGCAACACCCCCCTGTGCGGTTACCGGCGCGATGACGTTCGTGCTCGTAGGCCACGAGGACCAAAAGGCAGCGACTTCCCGCTGGGCTTTGTCACGAGTCAGGAGGACCGACGCAGCGAAGTCACCGACGGCAGCGACTCCGACATCCACCTCCCGCTCCCCTCCGTCGTAGTAGGCCACTACCGCCCGGCCTCGACCGTCACCGCCGCCGCCGCGCTCCGTTGGGTCTCATACGCCGCCGCCCTCTCCGCGGCGCGCGCCCTGCTCGCCGCGTCGCACGAGGACCTTCGCCTCGGCGCGCACGCTGAGCAGAGCGTTCTTCCTCGACGCCGAGGCGCCGGCGCCCTTCGCCGCCGGTGGCGCGCGGTTCCCTGAGGGCGACCTGTACGTCTGCGTCGACCTGCTGCCGTTCGGGCCGGCGCTGCAGGCCGTGCAGCGCGCTCTGATGCAGGTGGCGGTGAAGGACGCGGACCACGGCTCCTACGACTGCTACTTCGACACCGTCCGCCATGTCATGTGGCTCCTGGTCGGCGACGAGGCGGACGGCCACGTGACTTGTGGCTCGATCGTGGTGTTCGGCCGGGACAAGTTCGAGTCCGCGTTCGCCCTCGAGTGGGTGAACTGATGGCCCACGGACCGACTGTGATGTTATGTGTCTGTTTTATCTCTCTCTTACCGTAGCCTGTGACGTGTGCTGTCTCGTGTTATCTTAGTTTGGAGGATGAATCCGCCCCGTTGGTTTTCCTGGTTTTATCTTACTTGACTGTTAAATTAATGGGCTATCTCTTGTTATCTTGTTGGAGTTTGTAGAATGACTCAGTTCTGTTCGTCTTCCTAGTTCACGGGTGAGTATTGTTTAGATTACCAAATCCACAGATGGATGTTTTGCACCCTTGAATTCCATGTGGCTGGGAACACTTGAGATTCAGATAATTTTTAACCTTTCTATTTGAGTGGAAAACACTTTCTGTTTTCATTCTTCTCTTTTCTGTCCTCAACTTACTAATCGCTTAATCGTCGAGGATCTGAAAGTATATACCTAGTTCAAGTTTTAGAAAATTCAAACAAATGGAGTTTCAGAATTCTGAACTGAACAGTGCCACCAACACAACACCTGAGCACAACTGCTAGCACTGGGGAGCAGTTTCAGAGTAGGGAAATTAGTAGTACTAGAACGGAATGTTCTAGTTTGGAGTATGAATCAGTGCCAATGGTCTTCCTGGTAGATCTTATACTGCAGTTTAATCAGTGTCATTGGTCTTCCTGATTTATAGTGCAGTTTGTCTTCCTAGTTCACAAGTGGGTATTATTTGGATTACCAAACCCACAAGTGGATGCTTTGCACTCTAGAAATCCATGTTCTATGTGGTGCGCAACACCTGCGATTCAGATAATTTCAACCATCGATTTGAGGGGAAAACACTTTTGGTTTTTAAATCGCTTAATTGTTGAGGATCTGAAAGCAAGCACTTAGTTCAGGTTTTAGAAGAATTGAATCAAATTAAACAGATATACGCACAGGAGCACTTTCGGTTTCAGGATTCTTAACTGAACTGAATGGGCCAGGAGATCTTAAACCCACCAACACAAGAACTGAGCAATAAGCCAGTAGCTGCAGTGCTATAGCACTGGGAAGCAGTTTCAGACTGGGTAATTTAGAACGGATTGTTCGTCAGATAAATCCAGCAACAAAAAACAACCGGGGACAGAAGATCGGTTGGGCTAACAGGCTGCAACACTTTAAAAATAATTCGCCCTTTGATGTGACATATTAGAATACCACACAAACGAAATCTTAATCAGGGCTCCAGTAGAAATTTTAGAGGATAAAGTTTACATCTAGAAAGGAGTTCAAGCTTTACAAAGATTCAGTCAAATTTAACAGTAACGCCCTCAGAAGTAGGCACTGGAAACATGTCTTCAGCGCTTCAGCTTCAGCCCCGGCATTTAAGCATTGCACAAATGAAAATGCAACCATAACCTAAGGGAGCGAGATGATAAATCGGCATCCAACACCGGTTGCCAAACTGCATAAGACTTAATGTAGCATAGCAGGTAGTGGCAGCAGGCTTAATTCTGAAACAAAGTGTCTCTACGCACATTTCTTACTGCTGCTAGTCAGGATTACACACATCATCAGTACATTTGCCACATGATCTCACACATTTTTAGATTGTTTCACAAATCGAAACTGAAGTTTTCAGCGTGCTTCCATCCAAATCCCAGAATACAGATTGCTAGTAATATTTTTTTAGATCAACAGGCACCTGGCCCTGGCCCCATTTCAATTACATTTCAGTGCAGTTTAAGCAACCAAAGCACAAAGACTAGCTATCCTACAGAAACTAGCTTGGTCAATGGAGCTCAGGCATTGTATGAACCACAATCAAAACATTGCTAATAATTAAGATATACGCCATAGTTTCAGTTATCAGATATACCAAATGCAACGCAGACAAACAACAGATGTCCAGTCGAGCTAGTAGACAAGCATTGAGGAACAGAAACTCGCAGTTGACATGCTGAAACCGGCATCAGACTAATATAAATTACACAGGATTTCTTCAGATAACACATCAGTTCTCCAACCGTACACTACTAAGAGGATTTCTTCAGCAACGCACGCAACAGATTTCTTCAGTAAGATTCCTAGAACCATGGCACAGAAAGATCCCTAACAACGAACAACCTAGCCGCCGAAGCCGTAGAGGGTGCGGCCCTGGCGCTTGAGGGCGTACACGACGTCCATGGCGGTGACGGTCTTGCGGCGCGCGTGCTCGGTGTAGGTGACGGCATCGCGGATGACGTTCTCGAGGAAGATCTTGAGCACGCCGCGGGTCTCCTCGTAGATGAGACCGGAGATGCGCTTGACGCCGCCACGACGCGCCAGACGCCGGATCGCCGGCTTGGTGATGCCCTGGATGTTGTCGCGGAGGACCTTCCGGTGACGCTTGGCGCCGCCCTTGCCGAGCCCCTTGCCACCCTTGCCGCGGCCCGACATCTTCGCCTCCGCCGCCGGTCTCTTCTCTTAGCTCTCGCGCTCGCCGACGGATTGGGGATTTTTTTGGAAGCTTGGGAGTGGATGGATCGGAGAGGGACGGGTGCAACGGCGTTATATTGAGGAGGGAGACGCGTGGGAAGCCGTTGGATGCGGAGGGATCCGCGTGCGCGGTCTGCGGACTGTGCCGGCCGTCGGATACGAGTCGCTTCGCGCTGATTGGTGCAGGTGCGCGAGCGCGGATCGGGAAGTCGTGGGGTTTGTGTTTTTGGTAGCGCGGGGGGAGGTGCGAAATCTTTGGGAGCACGGGCGTGGCGGATTGGCGGTTGCCGGTTGGTTTGCCGTTTGCCTCAGCAAGGTGGACTGAGATGGGTTTGAGCCTGTTAATATTAGGCCTTCTTTGATATTTTTGCCAGAGTTTTGGGCTGCACTGATTGAGGCTACAGTAACCTGTTTGCGTTTTTAACTTGGGCTGGATACCCCACCGTTGATTCCTAGAAAAAAAAAACTTGGGCTGGATGGCATATTGGAGTTGAGTACGAGGTGCGATGACTTGTAGACTTGTAGTGGTCTTGAGTCTTAACAGCGGTTTACGTAACCAGTAGAAACCGTCCGGTCCCGGTTAATTGAAAAATCGGTCCAACTGCTTTCACTAATTGTTGGTTAAAAAATCAAAACTATGTACCGTAGTAAATGGTTAATTGCCGGTTTCCAGTAGTTTTTCTACCGGCTCAAAAACTTGATAGTAGTGTTTTTCTTTAAAAAAAAATCATTGACAGTAGCAATGAATGGAGTATCTTGATCGTCATGTCAACTTCTTAATGTTCACCCAGCACCTAACTAGTAGTACACTAAACGTGCCTTTCTCACTGGTCCTTCTGTCGTAGCGGTGACTCGTTCATCAAATTATCGGTGAGAGACACTAAACATCAGTATAATCAGAGATCCAAGTGGCGGATTCGAGATGGTGTAGTATATTGTAGACAGGCTGGTTCTCACGAACAGTGACCGAAGCAAAAAGGCCTGTGTACTTCACTTCTTGAGCTTGATGCGTTGGCAAGTGACTTGCAGAAATAGACCTCTCCGCTGATTAGCACCAGATCGCATCGCCTCTCATAGCAGCCCGCCAATGTTGACATCCCAACCGCAAGCACGCCCCTCCCAGGCAACCTCGCATGACGTTTGTGCCATCTCCCCGCGTCCGCGTATGCCGCACGAGTTCGGGTGTGATTGGTTGCCTGTAGGCCTCCTGGCCTGGTTGAGGGATTGAACCAGGCTGAGCAAAGCCAGGTTCTACTGCTGCAATTTGCAAAAATGGTGGCGTGTTTGGTTGGTTTCACACCCTAGCCAGGCTGATACGAGATTTTGATTGGATTCCTGCACAAAAATAATAAGGTCACGTTGCATGCACCGGTGGTTATATTACCATTGAACTATTATTTTTTTTTCCTTTTTAATGAATATGGTATGTTCTTTCTATGGTATAAAGAAAGGGAAAGAACTACCGGAAGAAGTCCGATTGACAAAAATAGATCGAGCTTTACCCGCTCGATTCATTAGAAGGAAGAAATAAGAAACTTCACCGCCATAAACTGGAATTATTAGAGGAAAATCAGATCGCATTTTATTGGTTATAATCATCAGAGTGGATGGAAGAAATCAAAACAAAATCGATTTGTGAAACAGATCTGAACGGTACGCACATTTGCATCTTCCTGAAATCGACAACTAGTATTACTCGTGGAGCAGCTCGCTTCGACGACCGAGGAAATCTTGGATTTACTTGGCAGCGACATCAATGGTGAGGGGACGAGCCTAGTCCAGACCTGTCTCCTTGGAGATGCCAGCGACAAAGAAAGTGGGGGCGTCGACGACCTCACGACCACAATGCGCAGTCGATTAAAACAGTACGGAGCTGATGACCTTTGTCCGGTGATAGACCTTAGGGAGGAGCAGAAAGGACGAGGAGCAAAGCATGGTAGACGACGGCTAGCGGTGAGGTGGTAGGCGAGTGGAAGAAGGTGAACAGATGGGTCACGTGAACGCACATGGGCACGGCCTCAGCCTGGCTCGGAAGGAACGGAGAAAATCCGCGTTTCCGCGGAGCCTGGCCCGAAGGCGCTAGCTGCACGAGTTCGGCCTGGCCCAGAGTCCCACGCAGGCATCCAAACACGAGCATATCTGAAAGATTCTGCACGGGCGGAGCCTGGCTCGACGGTCTGCTTCCGAGTTCGGCCGCCCCTGACGGCCGTGTACGCTAGACTGCTTCGTTTCCTTCAATTTTTGTGTTTGGTAATAGTTCGTTTCTTTGGCCCGTTCTCTGAACGGAACAGGCGGTCCGGGTCCCCTACTTCGATCGTGACTTGCGATGTAGACTACGGGTGGGCCGGAGCTTCTGGAGCCGTTCCAGGTTCCGGTGACCTCCTAGTGACATGGAAGACGGATACACGGGAGGAAGAAAGAGACGTTTACCCGTCGGTGATTCGGTCGGGGAACCAACTCGATCGGTTTTTACCTCGTCATCAGACTGACAATTTTTCAACCAAGAATTTCAACGGTTGCCTTGCTTTTCCAGCGTGCCGCGTGCTCCCTCTCCGTCACCACGTCCAACTGAGATCGTGGAAAATCTTTAGCTCACGCCACGCAACCGAGTATGTCCTTTGAAAATGAAACATGTGCTCTCGGCAAATGCAGATTTCAACAGTAACTATTGATCTCCTCTAGGAATTACTTATTAGACGAGAAGAAGCACAAAAGTTTGTGTGTGTTTTTTTCCGCTTTTGATCCTCTTTTGCGTGGTCTGGCGACGCGGTCAACGAATCAATGACGGCTTTGTCGTACCATCACTTGGATGGAAATCACTTGGTGTTGTGTGCCTTTCAAAATAAGAAAGAACCGATAAACACACCATGTTATAATTAGAGCGTCCTAAACTCCCTATTGAATATGACCGTAGCGCCTTGGTCGTGAATGTGACATCGACAAACTATTGTTTTTAGTATTTTATTTCATAATAGAATTTATAGGGTCATATGCCCCCATCCATGGTAACAATGGTCCACCTAGGGTCTCATGTTTTCTCTATCCCCTCCTTTTTACATGCTAAATGAGAGGAAAAAAAGATAGCCTTAACTAGGGTTAAAATATTGCTAGCTAGATAATACTATTAGAGAGTGCATTGTGTGGTGCTATTTTTAACTATATGTGTTGATTTTTTCGGTTGAGGACCATGGTGGCTAGCTATGGCTCTGATCATACCTTGATTTGGTTTGCTTGTTCTTGATGACCAGGTTAATGATACACTGAGATAGTTGGCCCAGCTCCTCCGTTAGCGATTTTATAGCTATGCCTATGACATGTTCTAACTTTGCCACACCTAAAAGTTTCTTCGTCCTCTGCCACTGCTAATCATGATCATGGTGTGTGAGGTAGTTACCTAAGCCTCTCTAAAATTGGTTTGTTAGCCAAGATCACAACTAACAACATTCTTAAGATAGAAACAAATCTTGAAATCTATTCCAACAAATTCTAAATATTTACTAGTAATTTCTATCCCTAATGACAATTTGTTTATTTAAAAAAAAACATCAACTAGTGTGTCTTTTACAGATTTGAGAATGCTTAGTCGCTTGCAAATTACAAAACTGACAGAATGAACCGACTAGAAAAGTACATTTCTCTTTATATGAGAGATTGAGAGGAGTCTCCAAGCCACAAGAGTATCCGTGAGAAGATACAATTTCCTCTGTACAAAAACAATGTGTGTGAAGTAGCTATCATAACCTAATCAGCCTGAAATGAATATTAAATGAGCATATCGAACTATATAAATTGCGAAGTTGGTGAGATTTCAGCTTCCATCATACTACGAGGCTACGAGCAAGGCAAATCTCAGGCGTCACCATTGAATGTAACCCAATCAAGTAGCAGTAACCGACAAAGTATCCTGTTCCCGGAAACCTCCTAACCCCGTCCCCCGTGTTGCCACCACACAAACAAGCAAACTGCAAGCAACTAAACAACGCCCTTTTGATGCTACGCCATGCCTATGCCTTTGCTTGGAATCTGTATGATTTTTGAATGATAGTTGGTGACGCTTTCTCTGATTATCTTGAGCCGTCAATGGGAACCCACGAGGCACGAGAGCAGATTGCGAATATAAATAGATAAATCTCGGAGGTCTTCCCGGTCTGCAACTGGTTGCGATTAAACAAAGCTTAACAGAGGCGTTTCAGAGTGCCACCTCTCACATGCCCTTGGGCGTTGAAACATCTCGTGTCATGCACTAATAAGAACGTAGTAACAATTAGCAACCCCCAACCGCAATAGACTATGCGGATCGAATGCGCCGATCTCTTGTCGCCTATGGATGCTCGCCCAGTAGCAGTCCCCGCTTGAAAACGATATACTATCTCGCATCCCCCTTGTTTTTTTTTTCCGGTCGTCGACGAACGTTTCAACCATTACTTCGACACGACTAGTCGCGCACGTTGGCGAGCTTGCGGCCGGTTGATGCGAGGCTTATAAGCCGACGGCCCGGCGCGAGAGGCCAGCACAGCACACGTAGCTCTCGATCGCTTGATTTTTCGCGGGATCGAGGAACGCGAGGGTGCCCGCCCGGCCGCCATGAAGACCTCGCACGGGCTGCACCTGCACGGCTCGTCGCTGTGCACCCCGTACCTCCTTCTCGTGCCGCTGGGCCTTCTCGCCGTGCTGCTCGTGCTCCCGAGCCTCGGCTCCTCCCACGTCCGCTCCGGCGACCTCGGCGTGCTCTGCAACGGAAGAGGAGGAGGCTACGCCGTCGTCGCGTCGGGCGCCGACGAGACCACGAAGGAGGCGCCGCGGCCGGAGTTCAGCCTGCTCGTGGGCGTGCTCACCATGCCTAAGCGGCGGGAGCGGCGCGACATCGTGCGGATGGCGTACGCGCTGCAGCCTCAACCCCCCGCGAGCGTGGCGCGCGTGGACGTGCGCTTCGTGTTCTGCAACGTCACCGACCCGGTGGACGCGGCGCTGCTGGCCGTCGAGATCAAGCGGCACGGCGACGTGCTGGTGCTCAACTGCACGGAGAACATGAACGACGGCAAGACGCACGAGTACCTCTCCTCGGTGCCGCGCATCTTCGCGTCCACGCCATACGACTACGTCATGAAGACCGACGACGACACCTACCTCCGCGTGGCGGCGATGGCGGAGGAGCTCCGGACCAAGCCGCGCGACGACGTGTACCTCGGCCACGGGTTCGCCGTCGGCGACGACCCGATGCAGTTCATGCACGGGATGGGGTACGTCGTGTCGTGGGACGTGGCACAGTGGGTGTCCACCAACCAGGAGATCCTGCGCTACAACGACACGCACGGGCCAGAGGACCTGCTCGTCGGGAAATGGCTCAACATCGGCAAGAAGGGGAAGAACCGGTACAGCCTCAAGCCCCGGATGTACGACCTTGACTGGTTCATGGACAACTTCCAGCCTGACACCGTCGCCGTGCACATGCTCAAGGACAACAAGAGGTGGGCGGCCACGTTCAGGTACTTCAACGTCACCGCCGGGATCGAGCCGTCCAACCTCTATCATTTGCCGTGATGGAGGACTAGTTGAGCTCTGCTCATATTGATTCTTTTTTCTCCAACCTTGTGTATTTTTTGAGATGACGACGTTGAATGATCGTGCCAGAATACCAAAGTGGCGTGCGCAACTCACATTCTTTCCTTGGATTTATATTTATTTATTTGAGTGTGATTGGGGAACTGACAACGTGCCTGAGCAGCTCATTCAGGTTGTTTGACGAACACCGAATTCCTGAACTTGCTCTATTCACCGGTCGCGTTCGCTGTCTACCATTTGTCGTCGTCGCATACGAACAAGTCCGAAGTAATTGCTCGACGATTCCCTCTTTCAGCGACAAAAAAAAACTATCTCCCTAGGAGCTTATTTATTGGGTTAGAAGAGAATCGGAGGGGGATAACAAACGAACAGGCTTTTCGTTGGAACGGGGTCGGGGATGACAACAGCAGAGGTAATTTTACCCGTGATTTTTTTGACGCGAATAGCAGATGCTCTGCCTTTTCATTATAGAAGAAGAAAAATACCACATTTTACCCGTGATCGTTTACAAAAGTTTCCAACCAAGGTTGCTGGAATGTATATTTTTTTAATCTCAACATTGCTGGAAATGATATACCGAGAAAACAAGAACGGAAATGATGAAGGACTGAAGGACAGAAAGTGAAAACAATTTTAGATTTCGTCCATCTTATGCATTTTTTAGGTCAGAAATTACCAATAGTAATTACCGTTTTCTTAGGGTGGCTCAGCATCGTTGGCCTACTAGTGTCGGTGAGGGATTGAAAAACCGCTGAAAACCGGCTGGTTTTTGTGATTTTTGGCAAAGGTTCGACTTGATTTTATTGGACGTCCGATTTATCGGAAAAACCGAATCTAGCCACTGTAACAAAAACGGTTTTTGGTTGGTTTTTCTGATTTACCGATCGATTTTCAACAAGAAAAAAACCACTACTGTTGCGATTTTTGAATCCTTGGTATTGGTTCCTGGCCCAGCGCTACTATCTCTCTACAGAACCTTGTTGACAATAATAGAAGTGACATGCAACCATGAAAGATTAATGAGATAGGCATATTATCGTTTTTGTAGTATGCACAAGATGCTCAACGAGTGCCATAGTACGATGTTTTTCGCATTTCGGTTCAAGCATTTACTATTTTATTTGTCATATTACTGATGTTGTATTCATGTCAAAAAAATTTGTTGTTTGTTTTTTTGATGTGAAGTGATTCAAGCCTTTGCCATTTGTATTCGTACCATATTCATCTGATAGGACTCGAAAATGGGCCAACCTTGTCACCAAGACAAAAACCTTACAATTTCCTTTGGGTTTTTATATTCCGGACAAAAGTGGCATTAGGTTGGCCCATTTTCTTTCGTGGACAATCAAAGGACGAGTATACGCCTCCAAAGACTAGTTCATGTCGTGGTATGGAGCCAAGCAAGCAATTCGGCAAAAATAAAACCCAGCAGGTTGCCTGTTTGCTTGATTTTTTGGTTATGCTAGATCTAAGCCTGCCTCTATGTGGAATGTGAATTAGGGATCCCAAATATTTGAGGGCCGTGTTTCATTGCCCAACCTGCACATGCTAAGCGATGGGGTTACTCTAGGCCCCGCAACGAGAGGGCCCCCTCTTGAAGAATACAAATGCATAGCTATCATTATACATATGAACAATAGAATGTATTCAAATTAGATGTCGTTTTAAAAGCATGGGAAGAAACCAAGAAAGATAGAGGATTGTTTGTTGTGTTTATGCTTTGTCTGTTGCGTTAGAGAGGGAGAGTGAGGAATAAAGGTTGTGCCTGCGACTTGGTATAAAAGAGAGAAACTATGTACTCTCTCCATCCTGGTAATGTAAGAATTCCTAGAATCTGGAGAGAAAAATAAGGAAAAGTTAAAAGACACTGCTACCTCTAATAAAGGTTGTCTCCTCACCGTGATGAGTTGTCACAGTCATGCCGTTGAATAGGTAACAGTGGTAGCTTAGTCTACTCCAAATGTTGGTTTCATTTTTAATAAATGAGGTGCCATATAAGCAAAACTAATGACATGACATAAAATTTATGAAGAAAGAGAGGAACACAGTTTCATCTAGATAAAACTGGCGGTACACTGTTTCCAAAACGTTGAAACAGAATGAAACCGGCGTTGGAGCAGTGAGTTTCATTTCACCCGGTCCCCACCCGATCCCGTGCGACACCATGCCGAAATTTGCCGTGCCTTCCCTCCTATTCCCGCCAGTTCGCTGTTGCGTTCCCGCCCACTTCATCAGTGCACGCGCCTCTGCAGCAATTGGCTCTAGCAATTTCCCGTGCATGAACTAGCACCTTCCTTTTCTTCTTGTTTCCATCAACGCCATTTGACATTTTCTCTACATCTTGAGGCGGAAGATGAACTTGTTGAGAGCAAAGGGCCATAAGTCCAGCCAATCCCATCATAGTCTCGGCTCTCCCACCTCTTCCCCTCCCCTCCCTTCCTCAACTGCGTCGTTGAGCAACAGATCCAGGGCACCACAGCCGTCGAATGACTCTGTTCTGCCTCCAACGCCACCGCTGCACCCGCCACACTTGGGGGGCATGTCTGCAGGAGGGTGGACTGCCTTCGGTGGGAGTTATTCTCCTCAAGGGAACCAGTCCTCGAATCTATGGTATGGAGCTTGGGAGTATTGATTGCATGCACTGGCACTAGGAGAGGTGTCCTCAAGCTTGGAAGGGTCAATTCACTTGTGGTGATCAAAAAGTCCCAACTGTAATTCTTGAGGCGGTGGCCTCTTATGATTTTTGGATCTGGCATGCGTTCTTTGGTGTTGCAAGTTCTAATAATGATATAAATGTTCTTGATCAGTCGACTCTTTTCATTGAAGAACTGAAGGGCCACGCTTCTAGGGTGTGATTCTATGTTAATGGACATCAATACAATACTGGTTATTATCTTGGAGATGGAATATATCCGGAATGGGCAGTTTTGTTAAAACAATATCCTTGCCTATCACAGAGAAGGACAAATTATTTGCAAAAAAGCAAAAAGGTACTAGGAAGAGTATTGAACGAGCATTCGGTGTTTTGCAACGTCATTTTTGCACTTTGAAACGACCAGCTCGTCTATATGACCGAGGGCAACTAGAGAGAGTTGTGCTAGCTTGCATCATTCTTCACAATATGATAGTGGAAGATGAAAAAAATATAGATGATATTACTGAAGAACTTGATTTGAATGAAACACCAAGTACAACAGTTGTTCAACCACCAGAATTCTCCCCCGAGCAGTCTGCTACCTTTGACAGAGTCCTAGACAAGAATGATGCAATTCGGGATCGTCCAATTCATAGGCAACTCAAGGAGGACTTGGTTGAGCATATTTGGCAGAAATTTAGGCATCAGTGAAATAATCTATTCCAGATATGCTATATGTAATCTATTTCATATATGCAGCATTTCATATCTTTTGTTTATTATTGATTCAAAATATTATATATTTGTTCCACCTTAATTATTTGCCAAAGTGATTTTTCAGTCGTGGAAGGGATGCTCACATACAGTGTCACATTCGTGCATCTACTAATTGCATGTAACACAACTGAAAATGAATACAAGTAGCTACAGAGTTCCCGTGGTATATTTTATCATAATATGTTGCTGCAATTAAATGCTAGATTTTCTATGAAACTATAGAACATGAAACTATCCATTAGAAGGGGCTGTTTCATTGATGGTTTCATAGCATTTTAGCTGATGTGATATCTTAAAAACAACAAAATGAAACATTGTATTGGGACTAGCCTTATAGGCAACTGGACGAGCAGGAGTTTCTTTTCTTTGTATCTTTATTCACTTGCACTTGGCTGACTGGTCCATGTGCATGAGCTCCGCACCTATAAATGCTTAGATCTTGACACAAATTGCAATGGGTTGAAATTGTTGCATTACTGACACGGAGGAAGTAAGTAAGAAGTAAAGAGCATGTCATATTCATTTCCAAGAAAACCCTTCCTCGAGAAACGTAGATGTGAAAACTTTTACCGACTGTAATCGTACCCTTCCCATCCATCCTGAGAAGAATCTCGTCTCGAAGTGACCTTATTATCACGAGGACAAAAAAACCTGTCATCAAGTATTCCAGCGCGTTAGGTTGGCCCATTTTCCAGCCCGGTGGATCAAAGGCCGAGTAACAACAGGCCCCCAGAAACCACGTAGCCTAGCGACTGAAAACGGGGACAAAGGCCTCCACCCGATTGAGGATGAAGGAATATTCGTGCGGCAGTGCTTCGTCTCCAGCCCCGTGGCACCGGAGCGCAGCTTTTGGTGAAGTCGAGAGAGCGATACCGCGAGAACCGCAAAGCCATGGCTGCCCGTCTGAAGCTTTTGCATAGTGCTCTCTGCTCTGGTGCCCTGATCCCTCCTTGTCTCCGCCTGACCACGCGAATCATCGCGCCGCAGCGCAGGCGCACAATCTCCCCCGACGCCCTGCCACCCGCTCGGTCTACGCTCTACGGGCCGCGCCGCTTGAGCGCAGGCGGATGACGACAGGGAGGCAATCATCGCGGGAATTATTCTCGGCCTCGAAGCCGAGGAGCGAGCGAGCCAAGCGAATCGATTGCGTAGGCCACGGCGGCCGATTCAGTCATTCCGCAGAGGAAATCGATGGACGTCGTGAGCTTTCCGGGATTCTGCGCAGACGCGAACAAAACAAGAGCGGGGGGAGCTCGGACAAGGTCTTGGGCAGAGTCAATCATTCCTGTAGCGTTCGAGTGCCTCCCCTCGGCGATAGACCCGGCTGGATCAGCAGGGAATCGTTTCGTGGTGATGATTCTTGGCTGAATTGAGGTGGAGGACCACGCGTGTGAATGCATATGCTCGATCGCTGGGTTCGGAGATCTTCATGATGGGGCTAAAATAGGTCGGGCCGCGACGCCGACGCATGAGAACACAGCGGTGTGCAAGTGCGACGCTGCCGCTGGCTCTGGCTGGACCATCATCAGATTCAGAGGGCGTACGTGCGTGGTGCATGCATCGCAACCATCTCGGTAATGGATAATTTGAGCAGCACATGGTGTGCGGCCCCAGTGAGGCGACGACGTGTGGCCCGCACTGTCAGTGTCAGGAACGAGATTCGTGTGATGGTTTCGCGCCATCGCAACGGCACCCTGCCTGCCTGCTCGCGACTTGACCGGAGCACGGCGGCAGCGGCAGGAGCCAGAGCCCAGAGGAGAGGAGAGGAGAGCAGAGCTGCCTGATGACCAGCCCGACGCGACCGTGCGGGCTCGGGCTCCCGGACGCGAAAGCGACGTGACCGAGAGAGGCTCTTCCGGCTACTACGTCTACGTGCAAGGCGCAGGGTTTGCCGGGCCGCGGCCCAGGCTGCCGTGCTGCATGCGCCACGAAACCGAGGCTGCACTGCCACCTCGACCGGGAAAGCCGCCGCGCGCGCCCAGCTCTGAGCTCTGCCGCGTCCGGATTCCTGGGCCACTTTCGCCGCAGGCCACAGTGGTGTGCCTGGCCATCAATGCGTAAAGGGATCCTATGTCCTGACGCCTTGTGCGCAGCTACGCTACGCTGTCCCTACTCCTGCTCATATGATACCCTGATAGATTCGATCCCGTCGGACCCAGCAAGCCGCAGCCGCTTTGTTTGCTCGTGCGCGCACACTGTTACTGTAAGTAGGAGTACCTGCATTTCATGGCGTTTAGCAGTTGATAAACCATGGTCAAGTGGATGATGCCCGGGCGCAGGACCAGGACTGCCGACTGCTCATCGAGGCCTTTGACGGCTTGCCTCCTATAGCTAGCGTGTGCCGCCTTCCCGAGGCTTAGCTACCGTACCGGAGCAGCTGTGACCACTCTCTGTAGCTAAGCATGAGCGGGAGCCATCATAGGATGCCCCTGCTCTTGCTCCGCTACGGCCCTGTGTTCTGTAGTCACTGTGTCGATGATTGGAGGGGCCCCAAACCTGGAACGTGCGGCCTACCGATACGTGCGGTGGACGTGCAGCCGTCATCGAGCAAAAGTGCAGGGATTAGCAGCAGGGGTTTCACTTTCAACACAT
Source organism: Eleusine coracana subsp. coracana (assembly GCA_032690845.1). Lineage (NCBI taxonomy): Eukaryota > Viridiplantae > Streptophyta > Magnoliopsida > Poales > Poaceae > Eleusine > Eleusine coracana. The sequence goes on along the minus strand of CM064427.1, from coordinate 48,892,573 downwards.
TTGGATTTTCAGTGCCGTCAAACTATGCCACCACGCCCCTTGCAACAAAAAAAGGAACACTATTCCACCATGGTTGTGCCTTCTTCAGCTTTGGTTACGCATCGAAGGCAGATTACTCTATCAAGGCCTTGAGTCTTGTTGGGTGCTCCATCAGTCTCACCTACTACTGTACTTAACGCTGTGCCGAGTCACGAGGTGCATCGTTTCTAGTTGCCAGGGCTGCATCGAGCGCTGAAACGAGATAAGTTTAGGCGCATAGAAGCTGGTGTTTAGTACGACCTCCAATGGTTCACCTCCCCGTGATTCACTAAAAAGTAACTCCACGGATCCTGAAACAGAGGAACAAGAACAAATAATATCGGGATGAGCGCTTTAGATTATGCCCAAATTTTAGGCCTCTTGTTCTCTATCCAGTTGTTCACTTCGAGGATTAGTGTACGGAGGTCAATACAGACCAAGTTTTTTTTTTTTTTTTTTTTGCAGGTGGAGTCTGAGTCTTCGCCGGTTGTTATCGTCTGCATTGCCATTTGTTTTTCCAGAGAAGACTACTTGGTCGCTTTGAAACGTACTAATACTAAAGCTAATGTTGTTTCGGAGGCAAAGGTCTTCTTGTAAATGAAAAGCATAACAGGACGTGGCAGCCACACGGCGATAAATTTCGGGACCATTGTCGATCCGTGCACTCTTTTTCGTGCCTGATTTGTACTGGTCACTGTACTTGATGTTTGCGGGTGTCGGTATCGCCGTTCGATTACACCAGAAGTAGACGATGGTGGCCTAAAATCTTCCCCTTTCAAGACAGATAACCACAGAAGAGGCTGGACTCCTTTCTAAAAACTTTTTTCAAAAAAAATCCAGCATTGCACATTAGGCTGTTAACAGAAGGTTCATTGCCCACACAAAAGAGGTCATGAACAGTCTTTTGACATTGCAAATTTGCGTTCACATGAACGAAACATCTCTTTAATTTGCAGCACGTTCACGTACGTTTCCTTGTTCTCGCTTTTGAAACTTCTGTCTGTCCTTATTCGTCCAATGCTCTGGTACGTTTCATGAGCTGGAAACACATGAAAGAAAAGGTCTAGGCTGTATCAAGAAAGGGCAAGGAGCATCTTTCATTGCTCCTTGCGGTTGTGATCTTTGTCCAAATCCTACTTTTGTCATCGAGCAACTTGGCTGCGAACACAAGGCAACGTTTGGATGGTGACATGATTATGTGGCATTGCTGTTATATTGCCAATACTGTGTACAATAATGCGTGCCGAAATTTGGACCTAACAGGAATGTTTGCTTTAGTTTTTTCTTTATATATGCTGCATAACAAAGCCAACAAAGAATCAATGGAAACCAATAGCACACAATTCACTGAAAATTGCTTGGAAATCATGCAGGCCTAAAGGTGCGGCGTTTCTGTTATATTTCCAAGCAACAAGGCTACACATGTTGAAGAGTCTTTTTGCCTTCTTGAATTTCTCGTTCCAGTCACGGTGGAATAAAATCGAAGGTAGCTTTGATAGAACCAATTAGTCCCAAAGCTGTTTTCATGTTCGAATCACCTAAAATCAAACATTTACCATGAGTTATTAACGGTAGATCCCATTAAAAAACTGATCATAATTTCAACAATTTTACTCGGACTCTCAATACTTATCAGTTACCCAGATAATATATGGGTGTGTTTGATTTGACTGTAGCTGTAAAAAAAACTGTTGTGGGCTGTGGGCTGTGAAAAGAGTTGTTGTGAGATATGAGATGTGAATTTGGTAAAAATAATTGTGAAAAACTGACTGTGAGCTAATAACTGTAAAATAATGTGTTATTCATTTAAATTTACATGCAATTTAAAATCTTCATCTTAATTTTCTTAAATTAATATGCAATTTAAAAGTTTTTTTAAAAAAATTAAATTGAAACCGTTTTTCAAAATGTTTTGTAAAAAAATTAAAAAGTTTTTAACAATTCAAAAGGTTCTAAAACTAAAGACGTTTTTAATAATTTAAAAAGTTTTTTAAAAATTGAAAAACTTTAAATTTTAAAATATTTTAAATTGAAAATGTAAAATAATTTTAAAAAGTTTTTGAAAAAAATCTGACAAAAAAATTCCAAACTTGTAAAAGCCAAAGCCCAAAAAAGCACCTCTTCACCTACTTTCAAAAATGAACTAGCTAAAAGCTGCTTTTGGCTATGACCTTTTTTAAAAGACAACCCTTTGGTTAGATATTTTGCTTTCTAAAAAGTCAAAATTAAAAAAAGCTCAACCAGCTGTCCACCACACGTATACTTTTCCAGTATCTGATGGTTGACCACTCGCCTTTTGACTGAAAAACACCACGTTTTACTCATTCGGTGAAAAATACCGGTCAATGTTTTGTAGCATGAGTCGTGTTGAAAAAATAGTGCAAAGTTTACGCACAAAATGGTACTAAGGTTTGCCTCTATAATAAATGTGTAATTTCCTAATACTATTTCTGAAAAAATGACTATGCATTGCTATACTACAAAATATACTAGGCTTTGATGAATATACAAATGCATCACAATTCAAGGTAAAAATGATACTCCTATCTTTTAAAATGAAGAAAACGGGTAACATAAGCCCATCTATGAAACCACTCAGCATTCGTGCTTGATCCATATGATCAACGATCAAAAAATTTTATAAACTCCCTTAGTGACTAAAATGTGGAAGTTAAAAGTTACTTTTATATCTCGTGTGGTATACCTTTTTATATATAATTTTTTTGATAAAAAACATTATATTTTTGTTTTCAAATGAAAGTAGCCAAAACTCTGGTCAGCAATATTGTAGGTATGCGTATGAGAAGATGGAAAGTTGACAATTGACAACTGTTTTATTTTAGAAAGTGAACATTTCCTTCATGATAAAAAAAACAATTTGCTTGAAAAGTCTAGAAAACGTTACGACCAATAATAATGAGAGATTGAGAGTTCATTTGATAGACTGGTGATGTGCACTTGGGAAGCGAAAGGGCCTGTAGACTAGTAGTTATAAGAGGCTCAGTAACATCTCAGATTCTGGGTTTGACTCTCTGTAGGAGCGAATTTACTAGTATTTAACGGTATTGTATTGTTAGTGGTAGGCGATGCTCTCGTTGACAGCGAGACGTCAATGGTAACTTCGTCAATTTCGAGAATTTATCAGCTCAGTCTTTGAGAATATTCATAAATATATGATTTACGTACATATATTCATAAGTGTGAGTGTGCGTGCCTTGTGATTATCTGAATTATATTGTGTAATTAAAAAAAGATGTGCACCTCGGAAAGTCTTGGCAGTATGAGGCACCGTACTGAAATGAACGTTGCAATACTGGTGCAAAAATTCAGTCAGCTCTTATCTCTTTGAAAAACGGAGTACCTTTGACGTTGCAATCCTACAGAACCGCAATCGATATTGTTTGACGAACGAGCTCGTTGATCTCGATCGGACGCGTCCATATAGTCTGAACCCGTGCCGTCACCCTCCTACCAGAGCCCAGGACGAATGCCACATTGCAGCAACCGTATTCTTAAGCCTGGAAGCCTTATCTTTTACTAGTAGTAGTGTGCATTTATTTGTTTTTGTGAGACAGCAGACAGGCGGCATCGGCAGTTAAGCTGCAGCAATGCCACATTGCAGCAACCGTATCTACGATGACACTGTACATCTGAATTGCGTATCCCCCCCTGCGAGATAGAGGAAGATCTCTCTTGGTATGTGTATCACTGGCTCACTGCATCCCCATATCCCTCCCCGGCGCCGAATTCTTTCTCGGTGCCAATAATTCGTCCTCGAGCTCTCTCCAGGTCCAGGGCAAGATCCAGCTGACCACCATCGGCCTTTGATAGCGACCTTGCCTGCAGGCCTGGCCTACTCTCTCACTGTCAAGCAGCGGCACACCATTTGGTTCGTCCATTTGCTTTGATCCCACCTCGCACCCAAATCTGCCGCTTCTCCTATAAATTCGTCGGCTCCTCTTGTCGAACGAAAGCCTCCAAGGTCCAGCTAGCCTTCTTGTTGTTTGCTTCCACGACCGGTCAGGCGAGCCTTCCAGGAACAAGAAACCAAGGAAGAACAGGGGAGGAGGCAGAGGTAGAGGGCGGGGGGCGAAGAAAATGAAGGAGTACTGGACGGCGCTGGCGTCTCTGATGGGCGCGTTCGCGTTCCTTCAGGGGGTTCTGCACACGGTGTTCCCGGCGGAGCTCCGCGTGGTTCTTGCGCGTCTGCTTGGCCGCGTGACCCGCGCCTTCTCCCCGTACTGCTACTTCGACGTGACGGAGACGGACGGGATGAGCACCAACGAGATCTACGACGCCGTGCAGCTGTACCTGAGCAGCACGGCGGCGCCGGCGGCGGGGGCGCGGCTGAGCCTTTCGCGGCCTCTGAACGCCTCCTCCTTCACCTTCGGTCTGGCCGCCAGCGACCGCGTGGTGGACGCGTTCCGCGGCGCGTCCGTCACGTGGGAGCACGTGGTGGCCCCGCGTCAGGGGCAGGGCTTCTCGTGGCGCCCTCTCCCCGAGGAGAAGCGCCGCTTCACGCTCCGCATCCGCCGCGGGGACCGGGACAAGCTGCTCCCGGCGTACCTGGACCACATCCTCGCCTCCGCCGCCGACATCCGCCGCCGCAGCCAGGACCGTCTGCTGTACACGAACGCGCGCGGCGGCGGGGCCATGGACGCGCGTGGGCTCCCCTGGGACCCCGTCCCGTTCAAGCACCCCAGCACGTTCGACACGCTGGCCATGGACCCGGAGCGCAAGGCGCGCATCATGGCGGACCTCCGCGACTTCGCCGAGGGCAGCGCGTTCTACGAGCGCACGGGCCGGGCGTGGAAGCGCGGGTACCTCCTGTACGGCCCGCCCGGGACGGGCAAGTCCAGCATGATCGCGGCCATGGCCAACTTCCTGGGCTACGACGTGTACGACCTCGAGCTCACCGAGGTGGGCAGCAACGCCGAGCTGCGGAAGCTGCTCATGAAGACCACGTCCAAGTCCATCATCGTCATCGAGGACATCGACTGCTCCGTCGACCTCACCAACCGGGCCTCTGCGGCGGCGGCGGCGCAGCAGCCCAAGGCCCTGCCGCGGCCCAGCAGCATCGACGGCGATCCTCATCAGGACGGCGGGGGAGCGTCCACGGCGCGCTCGATCACGCTCTCCGGGCTGCTCAACTTCACCGACGGCCTCTGGTCCTGCTGCGGCGCCGAGCGCATCTTCGTCTTCACCACCAACCACATCGAGAAGCTGGACCCGGCGCTGCTCCGGTCCGGACGCATGGACATGCACATCTTCATGAGCTACTGCTCCTTCCAGGCGCTCAAGATCCTCCTCAAGAACTACCTCGCGCTCCAGGACGACGAGCTGCAGCATTTTGCTGCCTCGCAAGTCATGAAAGGTCTCGAGGAGTGGATCGACGCGGCCGAGATCACGCCGGCCGACGTCAGCGAGGTGCTCATCAAGAACCGGAGGAGCGGCAAGGAGGAGGCAATGCAGGAGCTGCTCGACGTCTTCAAGGCCCGCGCCGAGAAGCGCCGGAGGGAGAGCGGCGGTCCGGCTTCGGCCGGCACGGAGGCCGGCGTTGCCAATGAGGAGGAAGAGGAGGAGGAGGAGAAGCGGGCGCTGGAGAGTCCCAAAGAGAAGGCCAACGGCATAGACAACAGCTGCGGCGGCGGCGGCGACGACGAGCCGGCAGAGGCCAAGAAACAGGTGTAGAACCTACGTGATGCGCGAGGAACACAGCAGGGGCGATGCGCGGACAGGAAAGAGGGAAAACGAAGGGTTCAAAATTTCCCTGTTCGGTGGCACACAACACAACACAAACTTTGCTGGAAGGCCAGCCAGATTTTTCACTGGAGGAAACCGATGCGACAAAGGAACTTCGTTGATTATTATTCTTTTATTTCTTCCTCCTTTCGATGCTTGTACTACTACGAGTAGATGCCTTTTTCTCTAGCCAGTAGTACCTAGTAGTAGTTTAATTAGTTTCCCCAGTATTGTAATAACAAAGAAGTTTTATTAATTTCAGTAGTGGGATCACATGCTCTGCTTTTGCCGTTGTTGTGTCATCAGCACTTGCTTTTGTTCAGTTTTGTAGTCAGGGCTCCGAAAGGCGGCACTTTCCTTTTCCTGAAGCGATCTTGTGGCACGACCGGCAGGGAGAGTTGCGTGGGTCACCGAGATCAGCACCTTTTACGCCTCTGCGGCTCCTTTTCTCCGCTTGTTCTCTTCTTGGATCCCCTGTCGTATCCAAGGGGAAAAGGCGTGGCGGCCAGCTCGACGCCGGCCGGCAATTCTTTGGCTACGAGAGAGAGAGAGAGGCTGCCATCCAAGTCGGCTACTAGTAGATAAACACCGATACGCCATTCTCTCGTCCCATAATGAGGCGGCAGAAAACGACCACTGCTTTGTTCTTGTTCGCCCCTGCGCGGGTAAGCCGTGACCTGTGCTGTTGCGCTCTCCCTGCAACTTTTCCTGGCTAATTTTTCAGTAGGCAAGTAGTAGAGTAGTTAGGAGGCTGCTGTTTCGAATAAGCTGCCAACGAACGACGATGGACGGATCTCTCTAAGAGTCAAATAAAATCAATGATGCGCTGCAGCGACGGGTGTCGTCCGGGGATGAGCATCTAGGCATGTTTTTTCTTCTGCAACATTCCCTGGCTCGTTAAGCTTATCTTATTGCCATGTGGTTCTTCGGATACTGCCCGCATGCGAAATCAGGATCCGAGAGCCGCCGAAGGGCATGTGGATGGATTTGCTGCCCAGTAGTACAAGCGAGCAAATCTTCTCCTGCCTTGTCAAGCCGTCGCCCGTCGGTCGGGTTTTGATTTGATCGAGCATTCGAGCCGCCGCCGTCAGTCTCATGTGGATGTGGCTCCTCTTGTTTGGAGAGGCCGTTTCCATTTCCATGTGGCCTCGCGATCGCGCGCACATGTGCCCCGTAGTACTACTGCGCTTTCGGGATATACAGCGCGCACATGCCCCCGCCTCTGTCCCGGCTGTTTTGAACTGTTCGTTTCATGTACTGTAAATTTTTAGAGCCGTTCTTTCGAATATTAAGATACTATAATTAAAAGTATTAAATATAAATTACTGATAAAACTTAGTCTATAACTTATTTTTTAAATGACGAGACGAATTTATTAAGATTAATTAGACTTTGTTTAGATAATATGATACTATAATAAACATCTCTTAATAATGACTTAATTAATCTTAATAAATTTATCTCGCAAATTAACATCTAACTATATAATTAGTTTTATATTTAATTTATTTTTAATCCATATATTTAACATTCGAAGAATTGATATGATAATATTAAAATTTAAACCCTAAAAAAACAAACACACCTTTAATGACACGGTCTTGTTTAGGTGGAGGAGATAGAGCGCGCTCTTCTCGTCCTCCTCCTTTGCCGCTGCCGAGAACGGAACGCTGGGTGATGATGTCCGTCCCATGCGCCGAAGCGGTGTGGTGACGTCCAGTCCTAGTGAAGCTCGCGCCGCGGATGACGCCTGAGCCTGACATGACTCGCGCGCTGTTGAGACAGCCACACACACAGGCGCAGCGCTTCTCTTGTCGTGTCCCGGAACCGGGTGCGTAGGAGCCGCGCCACCGGCTTTGTCTGTATCCGTTCTCATCTCAGCTGATGGTGGAGATTCGTGTCGCGCGGCCGGGTCGCTTCTTCTGATGCTGCCGCGTCGGTCGGATTACCCAACAACAACGAAGAACAATGCGTTGCCTCTCCACCTGTCTGTTCATTCCGGCCTTCCCAATGCAAGTCATGTCGTCGGCCATGGACGAGTGATGATGCAGCCCTCGAGCCATGGACTTCAGCCCGAAATGCGGATTTGCGTGGCCCATCCCGATGGGAAATGAGGAAAGAAAGCGCAGCTCGCTGTCCTTGTTCATTTGTCGTCCTAAATTGAGGCTACACAGCCATTCTTCCTACCCATTGGGCTGATTCCAGGCTTGGGCCGGAAGTAATACTACTTGTTATTAGAGTCACAATTATATGCATTATATATTTTTTAGATAAGGGAAATATATTTCATCAAGCAAATGAAAAGATTCTGGCCTCTAATATTCTAAGATGCATGTGATCGTAATTTACTAAAAAGAGCTACGGGGTAATCTTGGCATGCTGCGTCGAACAAAACTCATAAATTTAGAAAGAAAACTCCTTTGCGGCCATCAAATTTTTTTAATTTCTTATTGGTCATAAATTTTTTTTTGAACTTCCCTATTGACCCTTGGGTTCAACTTTTACCTTACTGGCCATTCTAATGTTAAAGATGGAGAAGAAAAGTCAGTTTTACCTTTAACCATTTTAAGACCAATGTTCCTTATTAATCACGAATTTAGTTAATATGTAATGTGACAAATGAATAACATGAGTACATATTTTTTAGATTTTTTAATAAAAACAATACTTTATTATTGTCAGAAATACACATTGTTGCTGTTAAAAATTCAAAAAATACATACTTATGGTTACGAGATTTGCAAATTGAATATTATCTGATTTTTTTCTAATTGGATGCTTAATAAGAACCATTGACCATAAAGATGCTACTAAGGATAAAAGTGACTTTTTTCTTCAACTTTAAGTCTTTAACATAAGATGATCAATAATATAAAAAAGTTTAACTCAATGGCCAATATTGAAACACAAGTTTTTTATTAGGCACGAAGAAATTTTCCCATAAATTTATCACTACCATACACTTAACCAGAGCCTGATTCGACGATCGAGACTTGAGGTGCCGCCTTTCACACAACGACATCGACGCGTGGGTCCAGCTAATCTGCCCGTGATCAATGTGTAGATCGCGACGGGTTGATGCTGCGAGAATGAACCAAAAGGTGTCTTCAATCGCTGCCCGTATACATTGTGATCTTTGTACAGCATTTTCAGGATCCTGTGCAGATCTCTGTGACCTGGTCTTTCGATCGAAAAGGCTCGCATTGTCAGCGTGTGTAGGGGACAAATCATGATGGCGTGTACTCCTCTTCCTGTGAATTTACCATTTCTGGTAGGGAGCCAGGGCAACTTATTGCGAGTACAAGACCAGCCTGCGTATTACTAGTTGGATGCTACCACTCCTTTCGAGCCATCCCTATGATGGACCAGCCTGCGTATCGGGGTCGTTGTTTCTTGTCTGAATCTTGAATATAATTTTATTTGACATTGACATAATCTCTGATGAGACAAACTTTGATCAAAGTGATCCATAAATAACTATATAATTTTAAAAGAAAAAAAGCTTTACATGTTAGTAAAAAAAATACCTTGACCCCCCTCCCTCACAACAAGCACGCACATTGAGAAAACCCTCTAAACCCTACTTTTTGTCCTACACAAGGACTTTTTATAGTGCGATTTTTACCATATGCTTTAACACACAAAAGACGAGAGAATTTTTTTAATCTCAGACTCAAATTTGAGACCCGAGGAGGCGCTAGAGCTTCTAACCACTCGGCTAGAAGCTCTTTCAGCCTATACATGTTACTAATATTCTTGAATACAATAGTGTTATATTATAAAAATATTATATGTGATGTTCGGCTTACTTATGGAGTGAAGTTAAAAAGAGTATCTAAGTTAATGGAATGAAAATCTTTTTGTTCCTGATATATCTTTTTGTTGTCTGCGTCCACAAGAAAAAAACAATCCAATTAAATGACATACTCTCTTCGTTCTTGTAATGTTGACGTTTAGAACAATAAAAATGAACTAGCTATAGGCTAATTTGACCATCTGAAAAGTCATCATTTTCAGAACAGTGGAGTATACATATAGGTTGAACTAGACATATAAAACAAAATATGAGATAGATTTATTTTGAGAGAGAAATAATTAATAAAAAAAGTGAGTGAACAAAGGATAATATGTGGAAGTAGATATTCGTAAGTTAATATGTGGTGTAAAATTAATGAACTATTAATTGATAATCACTTATAAAATAACCTGATTACAACAAATATGGAATTTTTACAAAAACCTAGTTTTTAATTTATTGCATGCTAATTGATGGTAGTTGTTTGTTATAACATAATTTGAAGCATTTATCTATATGCATAAATAGAATGTCTAAACAACATATATGAGGCAATAACCTTGTGAGTTCAAATTGTCAACATTCACATTGGAGGTGTGATTGGAGACAATATTTGTGAAAAGTGTCAGCGACGATATCAAATTAGTTCTAAAAAAAATGGACTCGTAAAATGGAACCAATGAAGATATTGAGAATTTAAGGATTAATAATATAATATCTTGATTTCTCATAACAATGCTTTGATCAAATGTTTGCTTTTTATAATTGTTATAAAAGTTGATACTTGAAAACAAATTCTTAATTCTGTTTCAAAAAGTTACTCCCATTCATTATCCATATCTTCAATGGTAGTTCGCAATGTAAATCAAATTTCATGCTATATTTTATATAAGCCTACCTATTCCTACATAACACAGAAGTATTATTTTTGAAACAACATATGTTTGATACATTCAAAAGATACAAAGCTGATTAAAGATGTAAGGTAAAAAAAACATTTTTGATTCAAGAAGGATCTGGATGCAGATTTCAAAGAATGGTGAAAGGGCCAGAAACAAATAATTTATGGTTCTAGAGGGACCTGGATGTAAAGCCACCACAGGAATGACTGTGCAAGGACCGGAAATCAATAGATAATCGGTGAAGGGTCTAAGTGTAAGATGTTTCTTTGCATATCTAACATTTAGTATCTCTTAGAGGAGGGATCCGACGGCTGGAAATTCTTAGATGTCATGGCTTAGCAAATTTTTAGAAGTATAGAGATTTATCATTCTATAAAGACTAAGGGACTCAAACCACAAAATTTTCCAATGATGGCAAAAGCCACCCATCATGTAATAAGTTCCCGCCATATGTATTGATTATTCCATTTTCTACTTTTTTTCTGAGTAATAGTGATAGAGCCAGAAATTCTACATAAGGGGAGGGTCGTCCAAACACAATCATATATTAACAAAGTATGGTGAATCCATTATATAAATCCCATGATTTTTTCATCGCTTCATAAAGATGCATATAGCTATCATTGTATATATATTTTAGAAGCGGGGATAGACTGACATTCCAACCTCTCCATTTAAAAGATGCATATAGTTATATCATTACTACAATATGGGATCATTGCATAAACTATCGCATAAGTTACTTAGAGTTTGGGATTCTCACCCATAAACTTTTGATGCAAATCTCCACCCACCAAATGAGTTTTATTGCAAAAACCACTCCAGTTAACACGTGATTAATTGATTTCATACATTTTCATTGATATAAATTTAAAAATAAACTAAGTTAAATAATTTTAACATTGTTAAAGATTTTTAATATGTTTAATTCCTTTTACTTTCATGAAAAATATATCCAGATCTCAAACTTTGTGGAACACCATTCGAACTTTAATTGACATTTTTAGCATATTCTCTATAAACAAATATATATTATACTTTTAAAATTTTGTAGTTCCATAAGAGCTCTATTGACTATTTCAAATAAAAAAATATGTTAAATGAATTAAATATGTGCACATTAGGGTTGTTTTTGCAATAAAACTCACTGGATGGGTGGGGATTTACAATAAATTAACTTATGGGTGACAATATCAAGCTTCAAGTGAATTATGAGATGTTTTTTACAATTAACCCTTACAAGATATAAGAAAGACAACTCTGTTAATTTCCAATAGCACACAATTAATGACATGATTCGAGCATCTCACAAAGAGCTTCATAAACTCTCACTAAATCAAATTAATGAGGTTTAATCTAAAAAATTGATCTCCAACAGCTAATCACCTCATTTGTAGTTAGAAATAAGAAAAAAGTTGGAGGCCTCAATCTTTGTATTTCTAAGAGAATTAATGTTATTGTGGTCCCAGATGCTGACATGGTCCAATAAAAAAATTTCTTGGTATATTTTTAGAGAGAACTATTAAAAGAGACAAAAAAAAAATCCTTAATAATATTTGGGCTGCTACTAAAGACATTCTGTTGGGGTCTTATTTTTCAAGGAGCTTTTGGAGATGCTTGTATATCACATCGATAATGTTAGTATGTAACAACAGTGAACTTTATAACATTTTTGATGTATTGTTCACGATGTGCGTTTATGTGGTAGTGGTGGATTTTTTTCACTCCACCCATTTATACAAATTGAAAAGAAAAAAACAGTCAAGTGGCAAAATAGACGCCCTCCATAATAGATTGCCCATCCAGGACTAAAGGCTCTCCCGCTGGATTGGTCGGCATACATGAAGTTTTTTTTTTGTCCTTTTCCTTTGTTTTTTTCCTACTGTCTCTTCTTGGTATACTTGTGTGTCATGAGATTATTGAATTATAGTATATGTGGACATCATAAGATTATACCAACGATCGTTGGCAACAACCTGAAACTGAAAACAACGCGGGAACCAACACATATACCCATGGTTTGGGAATGGAAACCAAGCGGTAGTTAACTATATATTCCCGTAAATAGCCACAATTTCAATTTAATCACCATAATTTAGAACTTTTTTTTAGAAAATGGAAGAGTTTTCTGCCTCTGTGAAACCGCACACAACGTTTACGAAATTATTACAAAGTTTGGCCTGTATAAAATAATCTAGGGGACATAGAGATGAAAGTCGGGGCAGACTCTATTATGAATTTTCCAGCCATGCGAAGCGAAGAGCTCCAACGCCGTGACCATATTTTAGACCTGCAGCTAGTTAACTTTAAAACTAGCAAATCTCATACTAATATACTGATGCGCAGACCGGATTTTCATGGATTTGAAGTTCCCAGCGGGCAGGGTACTGATGCTGTAACCTACTGGCTACATACAACGATGAATGTTACACTCGCAGGCGCTAGGTCGGTGGCCTCCTCCTATCCTATGCAGACTCGGACGCTAAACACATCGCACCGCTCATCGGCTTGCCGGACAGAGCGGCGAGCGTGTCGGAATGCGGCAGACGAGGCAACACTACACTGTCACTCATGTTGTGGTGGCTTCGATCGTCCTTGGGCCTGTTTCGGTCTGATCCACGTCCAATTAGGCCCTCACATGACCTGGGTTCATTTTATCATCCACCTCGTCCACTTTGGCAATAACATCGCTGCAAATCAAAACCGGGGGCTGGAGGCGTGTTTTTGAGGGGAGGAGATGGATATACGATGAGTTTTTAGAGCAGGTATATAATAACGGCCGAAATCGCCCGCCTCGTCATCCGTACAACTTTGGTGGAGGAAAGAGGGAGTGAAAGATTCGCTCAACCGACACTTCATTCTTCACTTGGCGAGTTGCACGAAACGAGGCACATGCACCCATTCAATTAACTCCTGTTTGCGCTAGCTCGTCGGCCTTTTGTCAAGCAAGAGAGAAAAAAAACGATTGGCACAATATGGACCTAGTGAATAGTTCTGTTAGAGTATATATGTTGCCGGATATGCTGCGTAATGAGAATACAGTAACATGCGACTCACGTCGGTTTGGATAACATGCGAGACTAACAAGTTCAATAGCTAACTAAGAGTTACAAGGATAGACTGATCACTGATGCTTTGTTGAGTTAAGGAATTTGCAGCCGGTGAACGGGTGGAACCATTAGCCTTGCTCTTACACATCACAGTCCCGACAAACAACGCTGGTGAAAAGCACGCGTCATCGATCGATTCGATCACTAGCAAGCAAGCAGACATAGATGTAGCTTCAGGTAGTGTGCGCTGGCATAATTAGTGGATGAGATGGATGTTAACAGTCGCCGGTAGCTGAGGCGTGTATTTCGTCGGACTCGGACGTATCACATATCACTACCACACGTTTCGACTTGAAGAATCTGGTTCATGTGTAGGGCATCCATACACTGTTACGCGATTAGGACTTCTACTGTTCCCTGCATACAGGACATGGACACTTGGGTCCAGCTGATCTGCCGAGGATCAATCATGGTGCACAATAAACAAAAGAGTATCATCATGATTTCTAAACATTACTAGTACAACAGAACTCCTGCATATGACAATATTACTAGCTTTTTAGAGAGCATCTTTGCAAGCATATTGAGGTTTGATCTGCCCCCTGCATCCTGGAAAGGGCACATGCTGTCACAAACTTATGTCGCCTAGCTGACAGTAGATTTAAGGACAGCGATTTCCTTTCCTAACCGTTTCCGGCACTTCATGTGTTACCTTTTTTGTCGCACACGCGGGAGAACTACGCATCTTTGTATTAAGAAAAAAAAACGGTCCAGTTACATAGAAACACCCCATTTAAATCTTACATTCGTGCCTTTTAAGCATTCACAACCAAAAAACCCCCATCTATCCCTACGGCAATAGCTGACACAGTTTTCTTGCTCCTGCTGTGGCCTATATGCGTGCCTCATCCTTGATGATGCGAAGCAGAAGCTGGACGTAGGGGCATGCCCCATCGAAGACAACAGAATTCCTGTGCTTCCAAACCTCCCATGCAACAAGGATGATGATAGAGTTCAGCGCCTTGCGGTGCTCCCTTCCCGCACAATGGCTTGCTCGTCGCCACCAGAACTAGAACGTGAGTTCTTCTGCTGATGGCGCTAGTCGCTCCATGCCAATCCAATGGAGGGGTGGAACCAGACCTCTTTGTTGAAGACACAATTCACAAGAATATGGTTGATGCATTCGTCGCCCTGATCACAAAGTGGGCAAGTCGAAGGGTGCGACAGCCCCCGCTTTTGTAACTTGTCCGCCGTCCAGCACCTGTTCCCTGATGGACAATTTGGCTTGTCGTTGACGATCAACTTTTCTAGACACCACTAATCCAAGACATTTAGCCATGCCATACAAGAAGATATTTAAATCCTGCTTGTATGACGAGCTACGGTTTCCTAGGGTTTGGCAACTCTGCCAATGATTACATCGACAGAGGAACTAGACCGTCAAGCCTAACCTGCATCTTCCCCTGCTCCTCTCATTCTACTCGGGCTGACCAAGGGGCCAATTTTGCTTGGCTTCCCGGCCTTGGTGGAAGGGAGAAGTAGGGCTTTACGACTAGGTTTGGCTTAGGTTAAAGATGGCGACAGAAACACCACAGGAGAAAGCGAGGAATGGTGAGGTGGACATGAATACTCTGTTGCAAAAGCTTCACTTGAGTGATGTTGAGAAGCAGTGTATTTTCCTAGCAGAGAAGAAGAGAGGGAATTCCGGAGGTGAAGTGGATGGTTGCTGTAAAACTACTCACGGGGAAATAGTTCAACATAGCTGCTTTGTTCTCGATAATGTGCTCGACCTGGAGTCCTGCTGAGGAAGTAACCTTTAGGACGCTCGGGAAGAATTTATTCTTGGTGCATGCTTTCTGCTGAGGCGTCTCAAAGAGGATTATGTAGGAGGGGCCATGGATTTTCCATGCTTATGCCCTGATGCTTGAGGAATTTGATGGATCATGTACAATGCTGAAAGTGGAACCAAGCAAAGCCATAGCATGGATTCAGATATGTGGGATTCCATACTTATATCACACTAAAGGCATCGTGCAACAATTGACAACAAGAGTTTAGAAGTTAATTATGGTTGATATGAAGGCTATATTGTCGTGCAGGTGGTTTCCATAGAGCCAAAGTGTAGTTAGAAGCATCTCAACTTCTAGTACATTTTGTCACACTGTCCCCGAAGGAAAAAAGGCAACTTGGCTTTTCTAGCCAAGTATGAGAAACTACCTTGTTATTGTGCTCATTGTTGTGGATTGATGGGACATATATCCATATGGAATGTGGTGCTGGAGAATATGGTGAAGATGAGTTGCAATCTGGCAGATGGATGCTAGCTCACGAATTGACCTAGCACCCGTCCATGGATGAGGAATACCTGCAACATGGAAGCGAACTTGTAAATGTCACTTGACGTGGGGGTCCCTCTATTGGGTGCCCAGGGAGAGGCGGATGTGATGGAATGTGGGGTGGTGCCTGTGGCCTTGTGTGGAAGGAAATAAGCATGCACAATGTTGAGGATCGAGGTCACAGTAAAGGAACTCGGTGGAGGCAAATGTGGATGTGAACGATATAGAAGACTTAAAGGATACTACCAGTAGTCCTGTGAAGGTCATTGCAGAAGCAGGAGAGCAACATGACAATGAGCGACTTGCTTCTTAGAGGTGGCTTAACCTGACCTAACAAGAGAATTATCAAGCACATGATGTACCTCCACCTCCACCACCGCCTAAGTACATCTCACCTAGTGACATCAAAAGGGCTACACATGAGGTGGCAAAGGGAGGCAAAAGAGAACTCACTGTCGAAGAATGGGGCAAGCTCCCTTGAGGGGTGCCACCAGATCCAATGGGGTTTCTTAGTTGGAACTGTTGTGGACTTGGCAATGCTGTGACAGCAAAGGAACTTCACAAAATATAGTGGAGGAATTTGGCGAATTCACAAAGGAGTTTGCCCCCTTTGCTCCATGTGTTGCTGAAATTCAAGTTCATAAAGCTACAATTAAGGTTTTGAAAGTTGAAACATACCTTGGGATATGATAATGTGTTTGTTGTAAGCAATAACGACCAAAGTGGTGGCATGGGGATTTTTTGGAACAATAAAACTACTATTCAGATTTGGCCTTACTCGTGTTACATATATATACTATTATATCAAAAGTTGATATGGAGTTATGTAGATTAACTTGTGTCTATGTTGAAGCTTAGATTGTTGAGAGATACAAGACTTGGGACATGCTCAAGTCTATTAAAACTTCATCAAGCTTACCTCAGGTGTGTATTGATGACTTCAATGAATGGGCTAGGAACACATGTGTGTGTGGGGGGTGGGGGGTGGGGGGGGGGGGGTTCAACAAAGGAGCTATCTCAAATCTCAGCTTTCCGAGAAATGGTTGATGGTTGTGGCTTGAGTGACTTAAGTTACAAAGGCCGTAATTGGACCTATGAGAAGAAAGTGGATGGTGGACCTTTTTGCCAAGTGCGATTCGATCAAGCTCTAGCATCTTCTGACTAGAGTGGGAATTATCTGTTGGCAAATATTTGCAACCTATTTGCACTGGCATCAGACGCGAGACCATAAGAGCAACTTTAAATATGAAGTGATGTGAGAGAGATATGAAGACTACGCCAGCATGATGGTAGAGAGATGGAGTACTGGCCCAAAAGTAGCTACACAGTAAACTGGTAGGTGAGTCTTTGATGTTTGGACATGTTTGATGGGAGCTAGGGAGATTAAAAACTAAGCTAGACCGCCTCTAGGCAGACCCACAGAATCAAGGACTGTTGTATATGGAGTGAAAGACCGTGGAGAGGATAACATATGTGAACCATGAAGAGGAACTCATGTGGAAACAATGTGCAAGACTTCATTGGTTGGCGGTAGGGGACAAGAATACATGTTTTTTTTTTCCATCTATGTGCTAGTTGGTGAAGGAAGCAGAATATGGTCACCAAGCTATGACGGGCTGATGGGCAAGTGAGAGAGAATAAGGCTGCGATAAGCCACATGGCCGTGGCCTTCTATCGAAGCTTGTTTACTTCATAGGGGACATCAAATATAGGAGGGGTCCAAAAACTCGTCCCTGTTAAAGTGACATCAAATATGAACCGAGTGGTTCACTGAGCGGGAGATCAAAAGATTCACTTTTGAAATGTTTCTCACAAAGTAAGCCCTAGGGCCAGATGGATTCCTAACTCTTTTTTTTTATTTCAATGACACTAGGATTTATGTGGAGATGAGGTAACATTGGTGATCTTATGAATACTGCACAAAGGAGATGATCTAGCAATGGTTAATAACACATTCATACTCAGTCCAAAAGAGTTGAGTTAGTTTTGGCCGAAATAAGGAAATAACTTACTTCAATAGGAAATTTAAATACCGAAGAGGAATCACAAATACTTGCTTGAAAAGGAAAGCATCAATCGAGATATAAGCATGGGGAAGATAGCCGATAAGATCGACAGTCTCCCTCACTCTCCCCCTATTTACTAAGCACTAAGTAGCCAACATTTTGGCTTTGGAGTGGAGATCTAATTCTCTTCTTCTTGTGTGTGAAAATGAGAGGAGGAAGAGATATGGAAGGTGTGACTTGGGAGAGTGGAGAAGCCATCATAGAAATAAGAGAATACTCCTTGGACTATTTCTCAGTATTAGGGGCCAATGAATGCACTTCCTACTCTCTAAGCAACCAAAACTATCATTCTCTTCTCTTTCCACGTGTGCTTACATCATCATTGATGCCAACATCGGTTCAGACCAACATGTGATTTTTTGTGCTTCATAAATCTCTCATCTGAAGTTCAATTTATGCAAATTATATATCCATTTTTATGGTCTAGATGAGAATTTCAACTTGGTGAGGTCTGATATATTATTTATGCACTTCTCACTTTGTGTTTATGGACTTCGGACACTTTCTTCTCTTATAACTTGGATATTCCCTCATATTTGGTAATAAATCACCTGCATATAAATATTTACCAATAATTGTGAAAGTTGTTAGTAAGAATCTCCTACCACTATGTAGGTTATTCTTTTACATATTTTATGCAAGGATTTGACAGTCGGATTTGGTACTTAAGAACCGTCAACAAACACATGCACACTTAGCCTTTGCTTGTCCTCGAGTAAAGAATAAAGACTAAGATGGATCATAACTTCTTTTAATATGAAATTAGTATGCAAATTATTCTAAATCATACATGTGCTCATGAACTTTGAAGTGTCTCTCACATTCCCTTGGATGGTTGAAGAATGAAATGGTGTTGACTCTAGTCATCTTTACTCCTTCTGCTGAGTAACTTAGGTTTTTACGAGATTTTCTAAAATAAACCATGACCATTCTCTTTAAATGATTTCTCTCAGATCACTCAATATATATGTGGTTCCTCACCAAGGCATTTGATTTTGCCTCTTTTGATCCTACCTCTAAATATGGCTCATATGGAGCTCAGAATAGGGAAATAAATACGGTATACTTGTGTCTCATATATATCATTAAGGAAACTTCTCCACGGAGGATGAAAAACTCTAAAGTTGGAGCTATGGTGACCGGACAAGACAGTCAATTTGTTTGGTCATCTAGAGAGGAAGTCTAGAGAGTGTGGAGAACTTTCTAATGGTCAAGATGTGCAGACCAGAATAGTATAGTCAGACTGAATGATCATTAGAGGATAATGTCTATAGTTTTGCGATAAAACTTGGCTCTGGATTGGAGGAAGACTAAGGAGACTGGATAGTACAGTCTAGGGACCGGACCATTTAGTAGGATGGAAGGAAGCAAAGACTCTAGAGAGGGATGCTTGTTAAAACTCGCTACTATAACACGAAGTAACCCTTGCAATGGCGCCATAAATGTTTATTTGTATAGATTAAAGATAATCCACAAGCGTATAGATAAAACTTATTGTAGTCGTTAACTAGGATTATTCTGGGGGTATCATTATATATATTTTCCCAAAGGTAGGCTTAAGTTTAAGAAATTTTATATTGCTAATGAATAAGTTTTGATTATCAAAACAAAGAACAAACATGAGTAAACAAATATAGTGAATTAGCGTGACACACATAAGGCTCCATCTCATGATACAATATAAACAAGGCTAAGCAAAAAAAAAAGAAGACAAAGAAAAGTTTAATTCCTACTATACTTCACATGGTTGAATAGACTCTGCTATATACACATATACATATACATTTAGGACTTAGTTCTATGCACTTTCTAGATACCATTGCACACTAGCTTAATTTGCCAAGAATTGTTATGATAACAAAATAAACTCTTATGTCATACCCGAATGTGGGAGAGTACAAAGGATGCCAGGGTTGTCACTACATGTTGCCCACCCCTGAACCATGGAGCATACTCACATTCAAGTGTATCTGGATAACCTAAACACCACATTTGCATTTTTAAACACTACCCTTGATCCCTCAAGCTACCCCAGCCTCTTCGTATTGTCAGGCTAGATCAGTTGCAACCATAAAGGACATCAGAACCGATGTCGTGGCATAGATCGACTAAGCAAAACATGCATAATATATATGATTTGAACATGAATCATAACAAGAGCATATGACTAAGGCACATGAAGAATGATGAATTTGGGAGATATGAACAATCATTAATGGGGATAATTGTACTTGGCATGTGTACAATTATTCAAAGAACACATCACTAAGGCATAATCACAATCATCAATGAAATTATCTTCTTCATTTAATGTAAATCGACATTTAAATAATTGGAATGTTTTCCTAGCACCACTTTGGGTTGTGTTTCACCCTTTTTTGTGTTTAATTCACATGCAACAAATAATCTTCAAGGATAAGTTTAATTCTATTGTTTTTTAAATATGTCAAAAATTAAATGTTAGTCCTCTTTTATTTCTGAGATATGGATCAAGGATGTAGAGACCAACAATACAATTGGTTGATATGGAGTGTCGAGAGAGGAAGAACTCTATGGAATTGGAGTTGTAGTGATCGGACAATACGGCAATGAAGACTTCACTATACAATTATTTGAGATGAAGTGTCTAGAGAGGAAGAAAGTCTCCCTGGTTGGGGTTATAAACACTAGACAATACGGTGACACTGTTCAGTCATTATAGGAGGATGGTTCAGGGAGGTTTGCTACATACTTGGTCTTTGGATTCGAGTAAGGCTAAAGAGACCAGACATTATGGTATGAAGACCACACAATATGGTCAGTATGGAATGAAGCAGTGTCCAAAGAGGGATACTCTCTGGAATGGATTAAGGATTTGGGAACCAAATAGTATGGTTAGATTGTACATTCACTAGTAGGTGGTGTGGCCATTCAATAGCTAGTGTGAAGTTTGAAAACTTCAAGTCATCGAATAGTTACAAACTAGACTGTATGATCCGTAGATTTCCACTCTATTTTTTTGGCAGTGGATAGTTGTGGGGTGGTAGCCTATATATAGTCATTGACGGGCTCTTGGAGAGCTCTATTGGTCAGTTGGATAGGTGGAAGAATAGTGCAAGAGCCAAGAGGGAGCAAGGGGAGCAATTGTGCAAAAATTTAGAGGATCTTTTAGTGCTTGATAGGGTAGGAGGAGTGTCCACTTACTTCAAGGCTAGTGTGGCTTGAGATGAGTGATCTTGTGCTATTATTATTGGTCTATGGTATGGCCTAGACCAGTTATTAGGCATCGGTGTTGAGCTTACACAAGTTAGGGCTATTAGGCATCGGAAGTTCTGGAAGCCTACACAAGTTTGTACATGGTTGGAACCCTTTGTTCAAAGAGGTATCGTTAGTGATTACTTATGCTTGACTTGGAGGGTGGAGTGTGCATTAAGGACTTGGGAGAAATAATTTCCATGGAGGATAGTGATGACACATCCGTGACTTCACTTAGAGAGTGAAACATGCTCGCGGATGAGGATATCACTGTTGAGTGGTGGGAGGGATCATATACTCTGGCGGGAGTGATCAAGGAGGAATATGGGAGCGGGTCATCCTTCTAATACATTGGGATAAACAAATCATGAGCCTCTTTTGACCCTTTATTACTTGAGTTTCCTTGTGCTTGTCTTGCAAGTAGTAATTGCCCTTGCTTGTGTGTTCTAGTGCTTGCTTGCCTTACTAATTATGCATGCAATTCTTAGGTGTCTTGCTCACTAGATTGCCGAGTTCTTGAGCTCATACGTCGGTTCTTTACATATGAGTTGTTTTCTAGGGTAAAACACTAGCATGAGTAGGTTGTCTTCCATTTCTAAGGTTTTAGCTCGTGCTAGTTTGTGTGTTTACTAGAATTGCCTATAGGAGTTGCTTGAGTGATCGGCTGAAGAAATTGGCATGAAAAGTCATAGAGGCGAGTAATTGATCACAAACATGAGCATTAATGTTGAGTTAAAGATAAAGTGAATTGTTCATAGGAGTAAAATTGTTTTTTCTTCTTTATTCTATCTCATAAATTTAATTTCAATATAGATCTGAAAGCTGGAGCTACGACAGACAATGTCTTATTGGACGGTTCAACTTAGCTTTAAAAGGAACTCATGAATAAGCTAATAACGAACCTTTTATTTGAAAACTTTGACCTTCGCCATTTTCTCCAAAGAGAAAGGAAAATAATTAATCAAGTTAACCCACCGAGTGAAACAAGCCTACTAGTGGACAACTAGACATTGCACATACGGGAAATCTGCACTTTGTCGAGTGCCTTAAATTTTGCCGAGTGTATTTTCTCAGGCACTTGGCAAAGAAATATTTTGCCGAGTGCAATAAAAATAACACTCGGCAATTTGCTGAGTGTGATAAAATAGACACTCGGCAAAGATCTGTTTATCTACACTCGACAAAGATCTCCTTATCGAGTGTATTTTTTAATGCACTCAGCAATGATTAAATTTTGTCGGGTATTTTTTTAACACTTGGCAAAGAATTAATTTTTTTCCTCTTTTAACCTCAAAACGTTTTTTACTCTCCACATACAACATGTTACTCCATGTTAAAATTTGGTATTTTTTATATTGGTTTGCTATAATTAATTAATTAATTATATTTCAAGCAATTTTTTGAATCAAGTCAAATTTGAACTGTAGGTGATTCAATAATAATAAAATACTCCCACCATCCTAATTTATCTAGCATCTGACTCTGTTTTTTGGTGCCTAAGTTCATAGCATCTAATATGAATCTTGATAGGAGCGCTATCCAGATTCATAGCATCTTCTATGAACGTCAATTATTTTAGGACGAAGAAAAAAGAATAAGTATAAAAATTATAGTCATGTTATTTAGCCTAGTTTGAGGCATTATCCATGAAATAAAAAGAAATTTCACATATCTTGTTCAAAAAAGATGATCACTAACGTCCGTCCGAATGATTTTTAAATTCTAGAAAAAAGGAAATAAATTCTAAAAATTATGAGATTTTTCATGATGTGATGGAAGAAGATTTCACACATGTTGTCACATACATTGCTTACAAAACGAAGGACCTCCAAAGAAGAACCTTAAAGTTTAGAATGAATCGTTAAGACTTTGAGTCAAATTGATGGTCAAATTTGAATTTGACCTCAACTCATTTGATATAGATCATATATTATATAAATATTGTCATGTCAAATTTTCATTATTTTTCAAATCTATTTGATCATTTTAAAATTATTTTTATAAATACATGATTTAATGTTTGCCGACTGCCTTCAGCTGGGCACTCAGCAAACGTTACTCAGTAAACAAAATTTTGGCGCAAAAAACTAGAGCAGGAATTTTGGATTTTCCCTGGTGACAATAAAAAAAAGCATCGCGCCCCTTGTCCCTTCCCCTCCCCTCTTTCCCCTCCCCGACCAGGCGTAGCACGGTGGCAATCAAAAAATGGCGCCGTCGGTCCCTCCCTCCCCTCCCCTCCCCGTTGGCCCCTCCCTCCCCTTCCACGACGATTGTTGTTGTAGATCGGCAGCACAACGGGCATAGGAAGCGACTCTTCCCTCCCTCTCTCTCTCCAGCAAGCACAGTCCATGGGGTGGGGGGGGGGCACGGTGGCATGGTGACGGCTCCCCTCCCTCCCTCTCCCTCTCCGACAGGGCAGTGTGGCGGCGGCTATTCTCCCTCTCTCAGGCGGGCAGGGTCCCGAGGGGGCACAGCGGCGGCTCCCCTCTCCCTCCCTCTCGGCGAGGCAGGCGCCACAGCGCGGAGGCGACGACTCTTCTCCCTCCTTCCCTCTCTTCGGTGGGCATGGTCTAGAGGGGGCGCGACGGCGGCTCCCCTCCCTCCCTCCCTGTCTCCGGCAGGGCGGCGGCGTGGAGGCGCACGACGGCAGCTCCTAGGCGGCAGAGTGGTGGCTGGCTGTGGTGTGGTGGGGCCGGCAAGCGATGGCCTGGTGGTCTAGGTAATTTTTTCTTTTAGAAAATGTTTGCTGAGTGTTAATTTTGGCACTCGGCAAAAATTTTATGGAGTGTTAATTTTTACCGTATGCTCTTTACCGAGTGTTTTCATGGCTTTGCCGAGTGCAACGGGTACTTGACAAAGCCGGTATTTTTCGTAGTGTACTGACATACGGTATAACGGACCTCTGCCCCGAAACCACCATGTTATTTTTTCGTTTCCCGGCCGCATTCAGGTCCATTCATGGATGTAACTCGGTCCAAGGTGCAAGTAGGCAAGTAGCGCCGCGCGCATAACATCCTTCTTTCTCAGATTGCAACCGCGCGTTAAGCAGCGTTTCCTGTCCTGTGCCAACATGTGTCACTCTGGACCACCGTACGCACACATACATAACCCTACACTTCTCTGTCTTTACATTCGCTTGGGTTGGTTGTAGTATACGCATACGCGAGGATTTGGGACTGGCACAGTACATTAATGATTCCTCCAAACAGCTAATAAGCTGCTCCCCCAATTCGCTCACCACCTTTGCTTTGCTTTGGGTGCCTTTTATTGTTCAGCTGTGGCTGTGCTGTCCCCCGGCCGGGCGTGCACCATGGATCCCAACGGCGGCGGCGGCGGCCAGGGAGAGGGGGACCTCGGCCTCGACCTCAACCTCTCCCTGCAGCCGTCCTTGCCGCCGGAGCCGGAGCCACCGGGATACTTCTCCTGCACCTACTGCGACAAGAAATTCTACTCCTCGCAGGCGCTCGGTGGGCACCAGAACGCCCACAAGTATGAGCGCAGCGTCGCCAAGCGCGCGCGCGAGCTGGCCGCTGCTCGCCGGCACGGCACAGTAGGACAGGGCGGCCAGGAAGCCAGGAGTGGGGACGAACTGGGCATTGCTTCCCGGGGCTCGGCGGCGAGCTCGTCACAACAGGTCAGGGCGTCGCCGGAGGCAAGACGGGACCTTAGCGACGAGATCGACCTGTCCCTGAAGTTATGATTGGCTGCTTCATTCTGCTCATCGACCTAGAGGCTCTTGGTTCTTGTCGCCGGAACTGATGAGTAATAATCAGTGTTGACCCCCTTCTCTCCCTCGAGTTCTTGTTATATGAGTTTGTGATGATTGTTGAGCCTGATCTGGTTGAGATTAATCTTCTCCATGGATCGTCTGCAAGAGCAGGTTAAGTATTTGCTGTCTTTTTTTTCTTTCATCCTTCTTCATCCCTTCTGCCTATCCATTTCTTCCATATCCTTCATTTTCTCTTGACACTTTAATTACAGAAAGTGAGAATCGCGTATTACTGTTGTGTGAAGCCTAGAAACGGGAAAAATTAGCAAGCTGAGGATTGATTCTACCTATCTTTCAGTGTGTTCTCTGTATCTGAACATGGAATTGGTACTGCAGGTCTGCACGTTACTACTACTAGTAGGTCACAGTATAAATGGAAATACACAATTAATACATGCTAGTACAGTATATGATGAAACATGCGACGGTAAGCCACATCAGTGGTTACATTACATCCAAGGGATGCGGATGGGTCAGTGTAGATGTGTGGTCCTGTAGGCCTTAGCTCTAGAGCTAGGCTCATCTTTGGTTGCTACCCATTCTTTGCGCATAAAGGCACGTGACTTATTACCCCTTATTATTGTTGTTGTCCAAGCAGTGATATCAACCGAATAACTGTAATAACTTGACGCGACCCGGCGGTAGCAACAGGTGGTTGTGCTGGTTCTTTTGGTACACATATATATATATTGACCTAGCCGCACGTACAACTAATTCCTACAGTTTTCAAATTATCACTCACGTGGTTATAGAAAAATGTGTTATTATTTCCTAATACTTTATAGGGTCGCTGTTGCCTTTTGAGGACAGTGGTATAATCGACAAGATGCAATCCCTCTTCTGGGACTGGAATGCTCCCAAAGAGTTTCGTGTTGCTGTCAGCAACAGTCTCCTTGCAATGGAGCTATCACCCTTCCTTTTCTCTTCTTGGTGGATATATAGGAGCCACACACTTGAACGAATATATCTATTATCAAGTATTTCCATATATATCTATTTGATTGATTAATTCTGTCACAATATTGCATGCTAATGAAGAAAAAAAAATTATAAATAGGTCAACTCCCTTGCAGCAGCTTCTTTTCTCATGAGAGTATGAGACAATGATGGTGCACATGATATCATACATGATTCTTGCACTGTACCTCCGGAGGCAAGTCTTTCCTCGAATGAGGAATATCAAATTTGAAGTGCATGTACAAAGTAAATCGTTTATAGGATAAGCAAAATTGGAATCAAAGTGTAACTCATTTATCTGGTAGAGTTACCACTTATATATATTTTTATTTGTCTTTTCGGGTATTGGATTTGTAGAGCAGAATGAATATTTTAACTAGAAATGAATAGAATTGTGTGTATATATTTAGTTTGTACTATTTTCTCCCGTATAACATATCAAGAACCAAATTGGACTACCCCAATCCCTTTGATAGAACTGCAATAACTGGATGTTAAATTCCTGTTTTTGCTTAGAACTGGATGGTTCAATTAATGAATATGTTCATGCTTCATATTTGTAGAATCGGTAGTTATTGAGAAATGCTAGTACCTAAAGTTGAGTCAGTGCAGTACAAAAACACCAAGTTATTCATACTATCCCTCTTCATTCAGAATTTTTTGTGTTGTAGAAATGCTCTGACCAATCACAAGCTTTGATCATGCATGGACAACCTAATTTAACTACCTTTTGTGAAAAGGTTTGGTCAGGTTGATGTAGTAATAGTGCATTATTTTCTAGAATGCCTGTTGCTATTCTTTGGGCCTGTTATTTCAGCAGAATTACTGACCATCAATACGTTCTAGCCACTGCTTAAGTTGATAGTAGATGGCGTGTGATGTTTTATTGGACCTATTGTTAACAAAGTTAGATGTGTAATTAATGAAATCATGGCGGATAAAAATTATTTTTTAACTCTAACGTTAGATGTGCAATATATACTGCACTACAATCTACCTGGTACTATCTATAGTTTGCATATTTTTTGTCATCATTAACAACATGACATCCAACACACATTTTGTCATGAATATTCTATTAAGACACTCTTACATGCTGGTGGTAGAAAAATGTTTTAGAGGAAGATAGTCTTTATTGTTCTGGGACAATGGTTGTAGTATACATATGATCAGCTATATATGCATGGTTTCGTCTACAATTTGCACACAGAGTTAAAATTATATTATAGCTCAGAACTTGTATATTAACTAATAGTCAAAGGGGAGTCAAACACGTGTTTTATGTTTTTAATTTTGAAGTTAAATGTGACACATCAGTGTGTCGATCAATGCCGTTTACATGGTTGGAAAATATATGCTGAAGTTATGGGAAATAATGAAACTGCCCGTTACTAGAATTATTTTGCTTGTTTTCCATAATTTTATGAATTGGAAATCATGAAAATTTAACATTATCATTTATAGTACTCCAAAATTATTATAACTATGGAAGTTGCAATAATTTATAGTATTCCAAAAACCATTTATATACAGTACTATATATGATAGTGTCAATTTGGATTTATTGCTTACTTCTTGATGAATGGAAGCTCAATTATTGAAACTTGTGTGCTTTGATGATATCAAAATCTTTCATTTTTGAACAGTAATATTTACAAATAAAAAAAATCTAACCTTTACCTGTCTAAATAAAGTTAATAAAGATACCTTACAAATTTCCTATTTATAAAGGAGTAATTTGAATTGCAATGGAAATGCCATTGTGCTTTGGAATTGGTGGGGGCTTGCAGTTCCTTTTATTGCCCTCAAGTTTTTTAAAATATTTTTATCAGCTATATTTAGTGCTAGTCGAAAATTAAAAAGAGATGCGTGCTACCTTTGAAATTACAAATTTGAGGTTTTATCTGACACCTTAGTCCTCAATGGAGTGGCTTGGTGCATTAATAAGTGAGAGATTTTAAGGTAGTTCCCAAATAACTATGAGCCGATAATTTGAGTAGATCTTGAGGATTAAAATCATCATATTACCTTCTAGAAGATAATAGTTAAAATAACAAATAAATATGTTGGTTTCCATAGCTAACGTACATAAAATTGGGCTGTCAATTTTTTTAGACTAACCGACATGCATGTCGGCATGTACCAGATTTTTTGCATGCCTACCAAATTTAAATTTTGGAGAAAAAAAAGAACATGACATGCACATTTTAAGCGTGTACCACATATTCTCAGTGTTACCAGATTTACTGAAGGACCAAGAAGGCGACCAGAGGGGGGGGGGGGGGGGGTTGAATAGGAGTCAATCAAAATTCTTCAAGAGAACTTGGCCTATATCCCAAAAACAACCCAAACCAACCTCCGAATCGATCACCAAGACTACACACACCAACTCGTGGTATACTAGTCCTAGGAATGATCAACTACAACAAACAAACATAGCGGAAACACCAAAAAATAGCAAGGACTTGAACTAGTCAAGAGACTCAATAAATACCAGACCTTACTGGACCACTACCAGTAGTGTCGATCAGGGCTATCGGCAGTGCCGGTTAGCCCCATCAGCAGTGCCGATCTGACCCATCGGTAGTGCCGGTGCGGGGTACTGAGACCAACCGGCAGTGCCGGTCCTAATCGTCGGCAGTACCGATCGACCCCGATAGAACAGAAAAAAGTTTTAGGATGAAGCAAAAACTTGGTCAAAACCTAATCAAACGAACTTTAAATAATGCGATTTTTGCACAAGTGAATCATCAACACATCACGACCCTAATACTAGAAGATCAACTTAATTAGCCCAAGAAATCATCACGAATTTCAAATCTTGTGCTAAGAATACCAAAAAGGAAAAACTTGAGAAATCCTTCAAATCAAAGGTGCTAGAGCTCTTGATTTGGTCATGGACCTATGTAGGATTGATCTAGATCATCATAGCACGAAATTTCCAAAGAAATCCGCCCAAAAACTCATCCAAAAAGGAGATAAAAAATTCTCACAAAAATAGAGAAAGATCTTGAGCACGAAAATATCTCATGTCATGAAAACATGCTTACAAGATCCATAGATACAAGGCTAGGAAGCCACTTGAATGAAGTCCTAACACAAGGCTAATGGGGAGAGAGACATCTCTTCCACTAGTCTTACCTCTCCTTATATAGGCTTAGGGTCTATTGTCCACATGACCACTCTACCCTTGACCTACATAACATACCCACCTACCATCGGGGACATAATCGTCCATCTTTCGCTTCATCGACCGAATGCCATCGAGCCCTTCACGACTTTACTTTGCCTCGAAGCAAGCTCCGTGATGGTGCCACGTGCACCACCAACCACCGCCACCAGTTTTGAGGCCCAAACCGGGAAATCGCCTCGCACGCTTCTCAAAGCGCGATTTCTCGATATTGACGCATGTCACCTTGTCCCGTGATCCTGACCACCGGCAAGTCTCTCCCAGAACCTGTCCATCGGGCCCCCCTTGTCACTTGCACCGGCATCCCACTTGCCTTGACTTGGTCAACATGTCGTCTTTATCACCACCACGGTTTTGAGGCTCAACCGCGAAACCGTCCGTGCTTCTTGCCTCTCCAAGTTCTCTACTTGTGCCCGATTCTCTCGTTGTTGACCGCCAAGTTGACTCCAGTGATCTACACATCATGAGACAAGCAAACACATTTTCCAACTCCTGCAACATCACCAATACCTCCACCAACTCCGGTTAGTCGAAACCATAATTATGCACAGACACATGCAGTCCCCGGATTCCCGCATTTCAACTCAAACATCAAATCCACTCAAGTCAATTACTCATCACATATATTACAAACCATGACACATATTCACATGTTTCTCATTTACACTGTGACAGATTACTAAGTCAAATTGTAGCGTGTACAAGTTTCAACAGTGTGAGAGAAACGTGAGAATCATCTTCATGTCATGATTTATTCTAAAACTTTTCTTTATACCATGTATACATATCCATTATTCACAGCGTGTACAAGTTTCAGTAGTAAACGTGACATGGACTTCTTAATTATACTTTTTCATATGTCAATAATAGATGTGACAAATATGGTTAAAAAAATAAGGATGTGTGTGACATGGGCTTCTTTGTTGTACACACGTGTTTTTTTTATCTCAATTTGTACGTGTTATTCTGCATTATGTTTAGAGATTATTTGAATGAGTAAAACATCATGTCATGCGACTAAAACAAATTAGCATAACATCTGACATGTCTTCTGAGTTATCATGGGACGAGGGAAAGAACTGCAAATCAGGGAACGAGATGCGTGACTACGGGGGGTAGGGGATTGTTAGACTTTTTTTTCCCATTTATTACTTAACTCACGTATAATAAATGAAGGGCTGAGATTTGATTGACAACATCTTTCGGTCTACCCTAAATAGCTCTTATAATTATTTTCCACGCGGCCAACATTCAATATATTTGTATATAAAGAAACATTTGTACTCTCTACGTAAAAATTTGAATGTCTTGGATTGGGTGCAGGGTGCTGGCATGGAGCCTAGGTTCTGTTTGAATCTACTAAGATATTAAGAATCCATATTTTAGAATCTGCGAGACCTTCAAATATGATTTTTTTAATTCTAAAATCTAGATCCTTAAATTTTAAGAATCTCATAATCTGGTTATACCCAGTTATAGTCAGATTTTATAGGTAAAAAGACTCGTAGCCTTTCAGATTTTAAGAATTTGATCGGTATCCAAACATCACGATCCAAATTTTATTTAGGGTCCAAATTCTAAATCTTAAGATAAATATTAGAATTTAAGAATCTAAACTGGATTCAAACAAGGTCTTAGTTGATCGTGCAAATTCTACTCCGAGCATGGTGTTGTGTGTGTGTGTGTCACCCTAACACGGTGCGGTCACACGAGACTCCAGAACGGGTAGAAGCATTTACTTACCTATTTTCTTCTTTTCAAGCGACTAAAAGTTGTTGAAACTTTCAACCATGGGTAAACGATCTGCAAACGGTTTAGATTTAATTTGTATAAATTTTTCGTTTAAAAAATTTATAGGATTATTTGTTTGTGCATATTGTCTAAAATTTTTATCTCATGTATTTTCTTTTAAAAAAATATTTGGTATTTGTTACCGTGTGTTATATATGATTTAGATCCCTTAACGGGTCTGTTGTCGATAAGGATTTCTGTGTCAGACCCAAAAAAGTTTGATTTTTTTTTGAGAAAAACGCCCGTTATTAATCAATCAAGGAAAGGGGTTACATATTCCGAGATAGAAGATGATGTGGCAGTCGTGATCGCCGATCCGATGGCCCAAATTATCATCACTTGGAAATTTTGTAACTTTTAGTCGACTGAAATTGAGTAAGAGTCTCACTTTAATTTGCGCTGACCTTATAGCAGCTTCATCCTTCCCGGGAAAGTCAAAAAGCGACACCAGCAGACCAAACCAAGCGGCAGCCATTCTAGCCTCGTGTTTTCTTTCACTTGTTGAAGGAATGGTGCCGAATGAATAGACACTGTATGGTGTACGAGCGCAAAATGGATGTAATTTTCTTGCACTTGAACCGGTATACCAGGGTATGTGCAGGTCACACTGGAACATGTGCGCCGTGGAAGCCATTAGCCGGCCAGGGCTCGATCAAACGGACGCGGCTGCCATTTCATCAATTTCTGGGAGTGAAGTGTGCCCCACTGGATCGATTGGACCGTGTGATTATTTTACACTATTGGTCAGGAGTGAGATGCTGAATATGTCGACGCGAATGGCCACCTTCCGTATATGGTGTGCGTTTCTACTTTATTGCTCCATGAACATTCCATTCCGCTACATTTATGATGAAACTAACTGCTTCAGTAAGTTTAGCAAACCCACAACAGTTATTCAAATAAAATAGCGTGTCTTAGGCCTGTTTGGATCGAGTTCAGATTCTTAAAATTTGATTATTATTTAAGATTTTAAAATCTGGATTCTAAATAAAATCTGACTGGTGGTGTTTGGATACCGATCAGATTATGGAATCTGGTTGTAGCTAGGTATAACCAGATTATGAGATTCTTAAAATCTGGATTAAATTTTAGAATTCAAAATGAAAATCTGTCATGTTTGCAGATCTCACAGATTCTAAAAATTTGGATTCTTAAAATCTCAGTGGATCCAAATAGGGCCTTACTTCCGTACCATATACTTCTATTCTATTAAAGATATCATTTTTAACTTTTAGATATCACATTTAATTGTTCTTCTTATTTAATTCTTTTATATAAATATTAAAATAAATATATTACGATTAAAGTATCACTTACAATAAAATAAGTCATAAAATGCCAAAAAGTCGTGATTCATGCTGTTGTTTTCTGGGTTTTCACCGTTGATTTATTATCACACAAAATCAGCACTACCGAAAAACCCATAGTTGCTTAGTGCCGACTTGTTTGCCGAGTGCATTGCGTTGGCACTCGACAACATAGCTCTTTACCAAGTATCGTTTTCATAACTCTTGGTAAAGATTTGACACATGGCAATAAGGTAGCTTTGTAGAGTGTTCCTTGTAAGATACTCGACAGCAATACAAAAGGCACTCGACAAAGAACTCTCACGTGACAGCGCATAGCAACACCAAATATCGCCTGCTCTCTGCTGGGACCATTATGGTTTACATATCATCGCTGGTAGCAGCTTCTCGTAATGAGTGGGCGTGCAGAGAAGGACGTCGCAAAAAGGGCGCATCTATAGCTACACAGCCTACACTTCAAATGAAGAAGTGACTCATAAGGCAGAATAACTACTGAGGTAAACACTTCTATATTTCAGCTTAAAAAGTAAATCTTGCAAGCCTTCAGCTAACTAGCACTACTACAAAAATTATTTTCAGCAACACACCATAACAAGCTTTAATGACGGGTTTTGTCTCGTCACTAAGAATATGTTACTAATTGTCATAAAAATAGTAACGAGGCGGATGGCATACACTCAAAATATATTAAAAAACTTTTAAAAAAGCACCACTGGCAGACAAAGATCCATCAATAACAGAGAGGAGGCCCGTCACTACCAAACAACCAGAAAAAAAAATGACGGGTTCAACTTGGCCCACCACCCACGAAGCTCGAAGCAGTAGCCGCCTAGATCCGCGCTCGCCTTCGCACGCGGAGCTGGCCGTGGAGGTCGCCCTAGCCAAGCCCATAGAGGTCACCTTGCCCTAGTCGAGCTGGCCATGGAGGTCATCCTAGCCAAGCCTGTGGAGAGCCATCAAAGCCCGAGCCGTGCTCCTTCGATCTGGCAACTGAGCGCCCATGCCCGCGGAGGGTGCTGTTAAGGGGGTCGAGGAGGGGATGCCATCGAAGATGGTGCCACCAAGGATGGTGCCGCTGAGGAGAGGGTCGAGGTTGGAGAAGGAGGGAAGGGGGCGCCAAACCAACGGTTTGTAGAGGAGCGGTGGAAGGAGGGTGGAGGAGGCGGCGGACAGAGGAGCGACAGAAGGGGGAGGGAGGGCACCGGGATGACGATGTGAAGAGGAGTGGCAGGAGGAGAAGCACCGGCCAGGGGAATAAGGGCGTCGGGCCGGTGGCATGCAGATAAGCAACGATAGGGAGAGGAGAGTTGGATGGGGGGAGGGGTCGTCAGAGTGTGTGTGTGTGTGTGTGTGTGAGAGAGAGAGAGAGAGAGAGAGAGAGAGAGAGAGAGAGGTGGGCATATGGGCCGAACAAGTGGCTGGTTAGTGGTTAGGGTTCAAGGGAGATATTTATACACGTGCATACTTTATCTGAACCGTAGAACTTGATTTTGTGGTTGTAGATGAGCCCCCATACTAATGGAGATTGTTAACATCATCATGGTCTTTCACTAATGTGTTGTGTTGGATAAATTAGCACTTTTAGTTTTATATTAATCCAGAAATAAATCATAAACATGATTAACAGATTACATAATGAACTAGACAAATCTACGCAAAATCTAGACAGGTCTATTAGGCCAGACAAAAGTATAACATCTACCATACTAGCAACATCCATCATAGACAAATAGACTACGAAAGCTAGTATGAAAGACATGGTGTAAGATGAGAGTACGTACGTTTCCTTCTGGACTGGGTAGAGGAGGCGGCGACGACGTGCAGAACCGTCACGTTGTTGACGATGGCGGGTGAGACTGACTCGACGAAGTGGAAGACGAGACGTGGCGACGAGCTTGATGAAGACGAGGAAGCGATCAAGCAATCGCACAGAGCGCTTCCCAAAAACCTTATTCGCCCTCTCCCGGTGCAGGATCGCAGAGGACGACGGTTCCGGAGACCTGCTCTCGCATTCGTCAGTGCACGCCGACAATCGGAATAGAGAAGACTTGGTGGCACAACAGTAGCGAGAGGCAAAACCCTAGGCGGCTGTATGTTTTGATTTGCGGCTGTATCCGTACGTATTTATAGAGAGGAACCGCTAGGATTGGGCGTCTCGCAACCGAGTCGGTTACCATATTAATACGTTGATTTCCATAATTAAATATATGGAATACGCAGCAAAAAGACAGTACAAAAGGAAGCGACGCCCCCGCAAGACAAGGGACTGAATTTCGGCGGACCATTCACGCAGATGATGCGCGCCCATTGCCCACGCCCTGCCCCGCCCCACCCGGCCCGGCCCGGCCCGGCGAGGCGAGGCGAGATGAGCGAGCGCGCGCGCGTGTTCTTCCTTTCTCCCATCCACACACTTGCAAGAGATGCTAGAGCAACCAACCTTATGAGTTGGACTCCCTCCACCTCCACTAACAATGTGGGACTAAACTTTTGCACTCCCACCACTCATGAATGGGCCTTTGAGATTTTCTAGGAATTATTGTTATTATTAATGGGCCAAACCCATATAATTCCAACAATCCCCCACCACATCTCAAAATCTCAGCTAGACTTTGCTTCACCCTACTGTTGTTTAATATACCAGTGTTTTTAGTATATACTGTTAAGTTGAACTTTCACCTAGAACAATAAGTTATACTCATTCACAACTTGAACAATGGACTACGCTTTGAATTGTAAGTTTTGTGCAAACAAGTTTCACTTACTGTCATAACTGATACTAGACCTCCAGTAGGCTTCTTCGCGGGTGGAGCATATAGGTCATACTCCCTTGGTCTTTCATGAGCTTAATAGAGATCACCCAAATCTCATAGATTGCGACCTTACAACAATCGGGCTCATATAGGTGTATTCATTCAAGAATATTCTATAGGACAACATCTTCACTATTTAAAGCCAACTGAATACATTAAGGCAACAACCAACCTGCCATACAGATATCGAGAGTAATGCATCACTTCTCGAGTGGGTCATAAAAAGGTTACTCTCATGTTAACCAATAGCTTGTTCTTCCCAGGTCCTACTTCACGGGATCTCCGATCACATAGGTTAGGTTACCACTATGGAATAACACATATGGGTCTTATACCCATAAACCTTCGATGCACTGTCTATCACATTACGTGACAACCCCTTGGTGAATTGATCTGTCAGGTTCTCACAAGTTGAAATATATTCTACTGATATGACTTTGGAGTTTCTTATTTTCCTGACAGACTTCAAACGTCTCTTAATATGTCTTGATGACTTCATATTGTCCTTAGAATTGTTCACTTTGACTATCACAGTTTGATTGTCACAATTCATGAGAATTGCCGGCATAGGTTTCTCGACAATAGGCAAGTCCATCAAGAGCTCACGTAGCCAATCGGCCTCAACTATAGCTGTATCTAGTACGGTAAGCTCTGCTTCCATGGTAGACCTTATTAAGATGGTCTGTTTGCATGATCTTCATGAAATAGCAGCACCACCAAGAGTAAATACATATCCACTCGTGGCATACAGCTCATCAGCATCAGATATCCAATTGGAATCACTATAGCCCTCTAGTACTGCTGGATATCCAGAATAATGAATTCTATAATCTATAGTACTAACTAAATAGTGCATTACCCACTCAAGCGCATGCCAATAATCATCTCCCATACAAGAAGTAAACTGGCTTAGTTTACTCACAGCAAACGAGATGTCAGGTCTAGTAGCACTAGCTAAATACATAAGTGATCCAATTATCTCAGAATATCTTAATTGGTCTCTGCCAATTCTCTTAAAATTTTGAAGGATCAAGTTAGGATCATAAGGTGTTAGAGAAGACTTGCTATCCTTGTAACCAAAACGGTTCAAGAGCTTCTCAATGTAATGAGATTGCGTAAGAGTAATCCTATTCTCTCCTTTGATTAGCTTGATGTTTAAGATAACATCAGCCTCACCCAGATCCTTCATATCAAAGCTTTAGCATAGAAAAGTCTTGACCTCATTGATCATATCAAGATTTATTCCAAAGATGAGTATGTCATCAACATAAAAGCATAGTATAACTCCCTGACTCTCACCATGGCAGTAGTACACATATTTATCAGCCTCATTGACTAAAAAGCCTGCTGATATAAGTGTTGAATCAAATTTCTCATGCCACTGCTTAGGAGCTTATTTCAGACTATACAAAGACTTCAACAACTTACACACCTTGTCTTCTTGACCCTTTATTACAAATCCATCTGGCTGATCCATATAGATTTTCTCATCCAACTCTTCATTAAGGAAAGTTGTCTTAACATTCATCTGATGAACGATAAGACCATGTGAGGCAGCCAGAGCAAGTAATACACGAATAGTGGTCAATCTAGCAACATGTGAATAAGTGTCAAAGAAGTCTTTGCCTTCTTTCTAAATATAACCCTTAGCCACAAGCCGAGCCTTATACTTGTCAATAGTACCATCAGGCTCAAGCTTTTTCTTGAACACCCATTTACAACCCACAGTTTGCAACCATATGGCATGTCTATAACTTCCCAAGTTCCATTAGAAAGAATAGAGTCCATCTCACTATGGACAACTTCTTTCCAGTCATCTACATCAGGAGATGCATATGCCTCTAAAATGTTTCTAGGAGTGTCATCCACAAGATAAACAGTGAAATCATCACCAAAAGATTTTGTAGTCCTTTGTCTCTTGCTCCTCCTAGGAGCTTCACTGTCAATCTTCTCATGGATTGGTTCAAGTGTTTGTTCAACATGATCAAAAAATACACTAGATTCAGGAGTAGTTTCAGCAATCACATTAGAAGATAATCTAGACATGCTATATAAATCTTTCATAGGAAATATGTTCTCAAAGAAAGAAACATCACGAGACTCTATTAATGAATTAACATGAACATCAGGCACCTCTGATTTAACCACTAAAAATCTATAGGCAATGCTATGAT
Organism: Eleusine coracana subsp. coracana; assembly: GCA_032690845.1. NCBI lineage: Eukaryota > Viridiplantae > Streptophyta > Magnoliopsida > Poales > Poaceae > Eleusine > Eleusine coracana. The sequence goes on along the minus strand of CM064427.1, from coordinate 48,855,431 downwards.
GAGCATATCCAAGAAAGATACAATCCATAGTTTTAGGTCCCAACTTACGCTTCTTATTAATTGACACGTTAACTTTGGCCAAACAACCCCATGTGCGTAAGTAAAAGAGCGATGGCTTTCTACCAATCCATTCCTCATATGGAGTCTTCTCCTTATTCTTCATGGGAACTCTATTTAGGACATGACATGATGTCAATAAAACCTCCCCCCACCATGCCTTAGATAATCCAGTCGTGTCTAACATGGAATTAACCAAGTCAGTCAATGTGTGATTCTTTCTTTTGGCAACCCCGTTTGATTGGGGCGAATAGGGAGACGTCCTCTCATGTATCAAACGATGTTCCGCATAGAATAAATTAGACTCATTTGATAAATACTCGCCACCACGATCGGACCTAATTCTTTTGATCTTTTTTTTCTAGTTGAGTTTCAACTTTAGCCTTATAAATTTTAAAGTAGTTTAGAGCCTCATCTTTCATTTTTAACAAATAAACATAGAATTATCTAGTTGCATCATCAATCAAAGTCATGAAATATCTTTTTCCACCCCCAGTCAATATATCATTCATTTTACAAAGATCTAAATGTATAAGTTCTAGTGGTGTCAAGTGTCTCTCCTCTGCAGCCTTGTGAGGCATTCGAGGTTATTTAGATTGCACACAACTTGAGCACTTAGAACCTTTGACAATAGAAAAATTCGGAATTAAATTCAAGCTGGACAGTCGAGACATAGAACCAAAATTTAGATGACATAAACGTGAATGCCAAACACTAGCATCACTCTCATTAACACCATCACAAATAAAGTTTACAGACTTATTGCAATAATCTGAAAGGAAAAGCGGAACAAGCCTCCACACTCATAGCCTTTACCAATAAATTATCCACTCTTACACATGACAACTTTATTTGACTCTATCACTACCTTAAAACCATCCCTACATAAAAGGGAGCCACTAACGGGATTCTTCTTGATAGAAGGGACATGATGTACGTTCTTCAATTGGACAATCTTCCCCGAAGTGAACTTCAGCTCGACCGTGCCAACATCATGAACAGAAGCATGTGACCCATTTCCCATTAGGACAGAGGAATCCCGGGTGACCTGGTAAGAAGTAAACAAAGAGGCATCAACACAAACATGAATATTAGCACCGGTATCAAGCCTCCAACAAGTAGATTAAAATATAGAAAAAACATTTGGTAAATTACCATACCCACTATTTTCTCTAGCACTGGTCACCATGTTCACAGACTTCTGCTATGGAGGCTTTCTTCCTTTACGTTCTGGACACTTCTTTGCCCAATGCTCATTAGAACCGCAAACAAAGCATGCTTCCTTCTCCTTGTTCTTATTCTTGAAGGTAGTGGTCTGCTTAGACTTATTATTCTTACCCTTGCCCTTACCACCACTGCCATGAGACTGTTGTGGTTGATGCACCATATTGGCAATAGTGTTTCCCTCATTGACTTTAGAATGTCCATCCTTCTCATGAGCTTTCTCCTCAACATTAAGAGACGCGATCAAATCTGACACAGATATGTTCGTCCTCTTGTGTTTAAGAGTAGTGGCGAAATCCCTCCAAGTTGGAGGCAATTTGGCAATAATGCCCGCAGCCACAAGCTTCTCAGGTATGACGATCTTAAGCAATTCGAGTTCCTTCACTATGCACTGTATCTCATGAGTCTGTGCGATGACAGATTTGCCATCTACCATTTTAAAATCATGGTACTGCTCAATGACATACAGTTCAGCGCCAGCATCTGAACCACCATAGTCAGCGATCAGAGCGTCCCACATATCCTTTGCGACTGTATGATGGATGTAGACGTACTGAAGACGATCTACCAAAACTCTAATAACAGCGCCCAAGAATATTGTGTTGGCTTCACTGTAGGCCTTTTTCTGATCTGCAGTGAGATCGCCTTAAGGTTTGCCAGTGGACACCCAGAACACATTCATGGCAGTAAGCAACAGAGTGACTTTCACTTGCCATCTTTTGAAGTGCACGTCAGTGAATTTCTCTGGTCTCAGTGCATCGACAAATCCAGGCATAAAACTAAAGTGCCTACAATAAGGTTTTTGGATTGTTGGATAAATTAGCACTTTTAGTTTTATATTAATCCAGAAATAAATCATAAGCATGATTAACAGATTATATAATAAACTAGACAAGTCTACGCAAAATCTAGACAGGTCTATTAGGTCAGACAAAAGCATAGCATCTACCATACTAGCAACATCCATCATAGACAAATAGACTACGAAAGCTAGTATGGAAGACATGGTGTAAGATGAGAGTACGTACGTTTCCTTCTGGAATGGGTAGAGGAGGCGGCGATGATGTGCAGTACCGTCACATTGTTGACGACGGCGGGTGAGACCGACTCGATGACGTGGAAGACGAGCCGTGGCGACGAGCTTGATGAAGACGAGGAAGCGATCGAGCAGTCGTGTAAAGCGCTTCCCAAAAACCTTGTTCGCCCTCTCCCGGTGCAGGATCATAGAGGACGACGGTTTTGGAGACCTGCTCTCCCGTTCACCGGTGCACGCTGACAATCGGGATGGAGAAGACTTGGTGGCACAACAATAGCGAGAGGCAAAACCCTAGGTGATTGTATGTTTTAATTTACGGCGGTACCCGTACGTATTTATAGGAAGGAACCGCTAGGGTTGGGCGTCCCGTAACCGAGTCGGTTACCATATTAATACATCGGTTTTCATAATTAAATATATGAAATACGCAACAAAAAGAAAGTGCAAAAGGAAGCCACGCCCTCGCAAGACAAGAGACCGAATTTCGGCGGATCATTCACGCAGGTGATGCGTGGCCGCGCCCATCGCCCACGCCCACGCCCTGCCCCGCCCCGCGAGGCGAGCGAGCGTGCGCGTGTGATCTTTCTTTCTCCCATCCACACACTTGCAAGAGATGCTAGAGCAACCAACCTTATAAGTTGGACTGCCCCCACCTCCACTAGCAATGTGGGACTAAACCTTTGCACTCCCACCACTCATGAATGGGCCTTTGAAATTTTCTAAGAATTATTGTTATTATTAATGGGCCAAGCCCATATAATTCCAACATGTTAAACAGTATTGTCTGTCACTAAATAGAGCAAAATAGTAACATGCAAGACTTCTAATTATAATTTAGTAATGGGCCTTAAAAATACACGTTAATAATCCTCAAAGGTCATTCCTTGCTAAAAATGATTTTTAAAGTAGTGTAGATTTCATTGTATATCACTTATATATCTGATGAAATAATCTATATATACTTCATCTCTTGGTGCAACAACTAGAATTGAAGGCAGTGTTCCTTGAACCTTGTTCATCATCACCTACCTACTCTGACACTTGCATCGCTAAAACCCCTACGATTTTCAACCTCTTGCCCTCCCGATGAATAATTGGTGATAACCTCTGTAACCTTTTGAATTTAGATCATCATCTACAGATATGTAGGCATCCTATATGATCCACTATGGAAATGATTGTATTGAAAAGAGGGAAGCCAAAGGACAGGACAACTTGTTAACTAAGGGGGAATATATTCAGTTGCAAACCACATATTCAGTGAAATCGTGAAAACCCTTTTAAAAACCATACCTACAAGTTTTCAAAAATTCTAAAACTTGGCATATATGTAGATGACATGGTGATACATGCTCGTACTAAATTTCACATCCAAATTCAAATTTATTATATGTGTTTGGTTTGAGGGTAAGGTTAGATAGGATGTGGTGATCCATATTTTTTAGATGGAATAATCTAATCATGTGTTTAATTGGGTGGATAGAATGATCCAATTTCATATTTGGTTGGATGGATAAGAACAGACAGGGACAATAACAAATAATAAAATTATATAGCTTAATTAATTTTAAATAATACCAATTAACTATATATTAATTAATATGCTGACACTTGTAAATCCTAATCTTACCATAACAATTTCTAATCAATAATAAAAACACTAATCATCATCAATTCTAGTATGATCGCCCCACGTACTAATCAACATCTTAATACTTATCAGTGATAACCTCAAAGTAACAAATATTATTCAATATGAAACCATATTAATAATATCTAATTATTTTACTAACTATCACTGTTACATATAAAGCTTAGATAGTCTCATCTGGCCACTTTAGGCCGATTGACTCATCCAATATAACCTAGACCTGTATTGGTCTAGTTTTTTCAACAACTTCTATCGTATTTCAAAGAAGAACATCATAACATGGGTAAGCTACTAAGCATCAAGTTTAAAAGGATTAATCTACCTCCATATGACAAGTGCTAGCTTTCTAGCAAGAAAACTTCCTCTCAAATCTCTCTTTGATGCACTTTCAATCAATATTATGGAGTTTTCTATGATGCATACGAATTTCTAAGTATCTGAAAGGATATTCCCCTACATTGCATTCAAAGAGTTCAATATATTTGTCTTCAAAATCCTTTGCTTTTACAATAACAAAAGAGTTCGTTTTTATGGAAGTTAATCTCAAGACATGTATATGTGTATTTGTGATTTTTATGAAAAACAATTCAGTGGATAACTCTAATTCGTTTTGTTTTCTATAACATGGTCCGATCGAACACTAATATAGTAGATAAATAAGGGTATATAGAGAAACCTATATTCTTATGACCAATTACAAAATCGGCACATAATTACAACTTGAGGGAATATCAAAAAAAATTCAACCTTTGTACCGGCACCGCTAATAAAAAAAGGGTATACAGAGCTACAGGCACGATTGGCCAACAAAAGTGATAAGGATGATCGCATCGTCACTTGTTTCCCTGCCACATATGGTGCATATGAATCTAGCATCTGTCCGTATTGACCAGACAATTATCTTAGCTGGATGCACATTGGTAGCGCTGATCGTCGACATGTTTCCATTCATTCTATTGTGTGTGAGCGAGCTAGATTGCAGCAAGAATACATCCATAGTTATGAAAGGTGATATCAGATTTTCAACTACAGTTATATATGCCTATCCAACTAATAAGTGCACATTTCCCTAAAAAAAACTAATAAGTGCACATTTAATTTTTTCTTCAATCAACGGGAAAAATGAATCACATGCTTTGGGTCATAGAAAACATGTGCACAGTAAAAAAGGCATGCATTTTACTCTTTTAGCGTTCTTTAATTTTCCATATCTAGCCTCTGAAGAAAACTAAAATCATTCTGCACGGCAAGTGTTTTTTCCTTGAGAAATGGGAATAAAATAGCTAGATTAAGTGTGCGGAAGTAGTAAATTGCATGAAGAAAATAAATTAAAATTATTCTCCAGGACAAGTGTTTTTTCCTTTACAAAGTGTTCAGAAGCAGCACAGTGCAGCATTGCTTCCGAAGTCCGAACTTCTGGTATGTGAGTCAGTGGTCACCACGGCCGGACAACGGCCGCAAAAAGAAAAAATTCCAGCCGCCGAGCTCTGTGGCTCCGACAACACATTAGGATAGCGACGTTTCCGTCGGGCAAGGGTCCACACCTTTCTGTCAGCAAAGCGACAGCAAGCTGCCCAAAAGGGAGCTAGCTAGTAGCTACCGAATCTTTGATTGGATTGGTGGATAGGAAAAAACAAAGCGGAAACCCCTATAATTATATCAAAATCATATGTTAGTACTCCGAGATTACAGAGAAAGAAGAATACTGCATATAATACCGTTGGGTTAGCATATTTTAAGTTCGAAACAAAGCATAACAATTGAAATGTATGCATAAATTTGATTAAATTTACTCAGAAGGTACAATTATATAGTACTCTCTCCATTTGTTTTTCTTTTGCGTATAAGCCATGGGCGCATAGACCAAGGAGAAAACTACCGTGCGTTTACTACGGCCATCATTCCGCATCTAATCCCTTTGAATTCCTTCGAAATCTCAGCGCTAATTAAACCTGCATGTAGATGTTACACCGTGGCCTATGCAGCGAACCAATCCATTGTGGCATGCATTCGCATCAATCCCAGAATCGAGGAGTCCAACTGTACGACATGAGTGTTTTGTAGAAAAACATTTTGGGCTTACGCGCGGATGACTAAGTAAACAGAGGGAGTATATGTTAGCCATACTAATATGCTTCTCCTTAAACTATTCGTGGTTTTGGACACATCTAAATAACTATTATTTCAATCACATGTGCTTGAATTAAACAATTATAAGTTCTTATAACAAAGAAGATTATTTTATATTTGAAGGCTACTAGTAGTTTCTAAGCACTCCCTAATTAAACTTATGAGTACATAAAATTTATTGAAGTTTTAAATGTTTGATACCTCACATTCCAGGACATCAACTCTGGCCATGGTCATTATATATATCGAAGTTATAATATGGCACACTACAATTCCTGCAGAGTATTGTATCAATATATAATGGGAGCTGAAACCAAGAAATGGGTTCGCTAGGAAAGAAATTTTCATATGATGTGGCCCCTTAACCAGAGCTTGTGCCTAAGGTTTCGGTTGCTTTGTGATGAAGACGTCAGTGGCATGATCTGTATACAAAGTCTTGCAATTATTTAGATCACTCCGGTGATGGTTGGTAGCTTCCTGCAGTGTGGTCGAACTGGTACTCAAGCGTTAGTTGAGAATAACAATTTAATTAGAGTGGCACTATATTTTACTGTCTTTAGAGCTCACTTCATGATATATATTGTGTAACAGAAGCCTTGGTCCTAGTTAATGAACAAAACAAAAAAACAAATATATGTAATTTACTTTGACAATAATAACTAGCTAGTCCAGATTCTTATAAGAAGAGGAGACTTGTTTCATACAAGGAGACACCCTTTTGTTTCCTCAATAAGCATCATGTTAAATACTTGCTGCATCAGAGTCCTTTTTGGATAATTAGACATATAATAATTATGTAGCTAATACAATCAAAAATTCAATTATATATAGGAAGTATCTAATTTTTAGTCGATTGAAAATGGGGGTCTCTTTCAGTCAACGCTTTTGACCTTTAGATCTATATCCAATGAATACAAAAAGACAAAACTTTTCCATAGTTTATACATAATACTAATTAATACAAATAATCCTATATATAAATAAATAACAAAAAGAACAAAAGAAATAAATAACAAAAAGGATTGGAACAAATCAAACGGGTGAAGCATCGACTGAAGCATCGATTGGATAGAAGGATTTCCGTTATATATATGTATTGTTATAACATTTTCATCTCTATTTGTTTGTTGACTTTATCACTACTCCTTTTTCCGTCACAGCTAAATCTTTACCTTAGCCACATTTTTATGTGCCTAAGAGCATCTCCAAGAGAGTACCACAAACTCTCCTTAACTAAAATTAATGAGATTTAATCCAAAAAACTATCTCCATCAGCTCCCCAAAATAACTCATATATTTATTCTCTCCCTAAATTTTTCTCATTTATAGCTAGAAATAAGGAAAAAAATTGGAAGCCTCAATCCTTGTATTTACAATAAAATTAATATTATTATGGTCTCAAATGATGACGTGATCCAATTAAAAGTTTTCATGATTTATTCTTAGGGAGAATTATTGAAAGAGACAAGAAAATTTCTCCCAAATAATTTTTGGGCCGCTGCTAAAAATACTTTTTTGGATCAATTTTTTGAGAGCTTTTGGAGATGCTCTAATGTGGGCATGATAATTTTCTCTTTCTCTTGGGCTATTCTCTTACCATGTACTAGATCCATTTTCCTTTTTCATCTTTACACCTCTAGTCAACTCAGGGTCGATTCGCTTGCACATTGAGGGGAGTTGAATGTCGTCGCACAGGCCAAACTTCCCAAAGGCTATATATGTCAAAGAGGCACTTCCAGGTCATGAATTTTGTTCGCTTCATGCACAGAGTGATGGGGATGCTGTGAGATTGAATGTTCTTATGTTCACTTGCTAGACATTGTAATAAGAGAGGTGACATGCACCACGTACAGTGTTGGAGGCACGTGACATGAGGCAGAGTAGAGCTAGTGGTGTTGTTAGGAGAGGATACAAAATCTAGAGGTGGAGAAGATGTCGGGTGAGGTTGTGAGACAAAATATCAGAGTTTATCTCCATATAATAGCGGGAGATAGGTTGGATCAAGGAACAAACAGGTCCGCAAATTCATTAGTGTTTGAGTAAAAGAATAGAGGACTTTTACTGTTCAAAATATTGGCTATTAGTTTTAAAAAATTATTGATCAATAGTTTAATTCAATGGTTTAGATTCGACAATCTAAACATATAACTACTGATCAATAATTTATCAGTTTAAGGGTAATATTGAAAAACATAACATTTTTAGATTTATAATAAGTATTTTATATTGTCATGAATAAAAATAAAATAAAAATGTGATTAATAATTGATGTTTTTATTTTTTAAAAAAGATCAACTAATATTTTAATGATTTGGTAGGGTTAAATTTTTATTTTAAAAATAAACATACAATCATTTATAATTGTGTAATTATGAAATTAACCTCAAACTACTAGCCAATAGTTCCTTAAAACTAATGGCCAATATTTTGGAGAGTAAAACTCCTCAAAGAATAATAAGCCGTAAATACAACATCCATGTCTGGATGGGGTAGTTTTACCATATAAAACCCCAACTAGATGCAATCAATCATATTTGATGAGGAATTCTCCCTGCATCGCATTTGATTTATTGTTACTGTTGGTTGAGTTTTTTTTACTTCTTATCTTTTATCAATGCTTTGTTATAAATGAAATCATATGCGAATTATATATTATGAATTTTATTTTGTTATGGTGAATCTGGAAATTGAAATATCATGTTATTAAAGTTAATCAAATTTATAGAATCATTGGCAAAAAATAAGAAGAAAACTTAGTCAACCAATCTTAAAAACAAAGTTCAAGTGGGATTGAGGGAGTGAAATGGAAAAGCATGAATTCAGTGATGGCAGATGGACTGCACGTTCTGTGAATCTATTGGATAAAGATGGTGACCACCTGATTAGCAGACAGCGGTCCTAAATGCTTTTACCGCTATGCACTTGTGCTGCCGTCGCTTAGAGAGGTTAATTGGCCTGCTACTTGTTTGGCGGTCTACATCACCTCGATCGGGAGGATCCGAGCTCCAATCAGATAGAAATAAAAACCTTGACGCGTGGTCCTAATTGTAGTGAAACAGGAACACATGTCCTTGCTTGGCTAGGCAAAAGAAACTGTTGCTCCGTACTTGCATGGTCGTTGTCTAATTATGTACCTCATGCAATAAGTATAGAAGATTGGTTGATCCGCTTGGGCATTCCTAATATGGCCTGTTTATATTTATAAGTATCTCTTGCACCTTTTCTTGACCCTTAGTATCATGATATTATTTTCTGTGCACAGAGAAAATGATAGGCCCCGCATATTATTTATTATTATTACCCACACAATGTTTGTTCTTTGGTGCATGCGTTGATTCCGAGCATCTCTTTTCTATAGATATTCATATATTCTACAATTGAACTAAAAGTCGAGGGCATGTGTGACTAATGTGTAGGATGAATGTAGGCCAACTTAAGATTCCTTCCGTCCACACAAATTAGTGGCGCTCCCTTCCTTGCATACTGTATTTCGGTGGTGGCTCATTCTGACAGGGGGGGGACGATTACTCTGCGGAGTGGGGTTCCGTATGGATCGAAACCAAGCAGGCTTTAATTTACCGACTTGTATATCGCGGGAAGTTTAAAATCCGCCATTATTGGCCAGGGTACGCACATCAATATCGAAAGATCCAAGAATGAAGCGACGGCTCATTTCAACAGGTTTTGATTCCATGTTGGCCAATGAACAAGTCGCTCTTGAAATGACAGGGCGTGGACACCAGATTGGCAGGGCCGGTCCTGGAGGGGGGCAAAGGGGGCGACTGCCCTGGCCCCCCAAAACTCAGGTGCCGATCCATAGCATATGTATATATATATGTATAAACAAATTTGGTTCATATGTTGAGTTCAAACGAAGCAGCCATCATGACTAGGTTCGAGTTCGATTAATTTTTTATATAATTGATTTAAAATTTATGATTAAATAAGAAGGTTGTTTGACTAATTATTTATATAATATTTATTCAGATTATGTCAACTAGAAAAATCCATCTGGGCATGAGAAAAGGAGAAAAAAAAAGAGTTCTTAAAATCTCAGAAATAAGCCGTGGACAAATCATGTCAACTAGAAAATATCCTAATATTTTTATTGGATATCGAATCTTATTTACTATATCCGTGATTGTGGTATCAACTGAAAGAAGATTTTTAAAGTTGAAATTGTTGAATAACTATTTAAGGTTCACAATGTCTCAAGAAAGATTAAATTGTTTGACCACTTTATATATGGAGAAGAAATTGTTGGACGAGGGTGATAGCGACACTATGATTAGTGACTTTGCTGCTAGAAATATTTATAAAAAACTTTTAAAATAATATACAATTATTTTTATATAAATTTGACTTTGTTTTAATTAGTAATAATATTTTCATTACATTGGCAACATTTAAGTACATATATACATGTATATATAAAAAACTCTGATTTTTAGCTTCGCCCCAGGCCCAAAATACACAGGACCCGCGCTGCAGATTGTTATGGCGCCTGTATGAGGGCCCTCGCTCATCCGTAGAGGACAGTCGCCAGTGCAGCAGCCGAGACGTATAAGCAAATACTGCACTCGAGTACAGTATTTAGGCCGGTCCCATACTAATAACGCCACGTTGCCCACAGTTACTCGAGCAGCATGCACCATGATCTACCCGATCCAAAAATATGGTACGGAATGCTGCCATTTAAGCAGTGTCGTTGAAGGCAGCTGATATGCATGAGGGGTCCTACACATTTACAACGATTGGAGCACGTCAGCATACGCAGAGAAAAGGTAATTAGCTGCAAGCATGTCTCAAAGTCGATCAACAATCACTTCTGCAAAGCACCAAGGCAACGGCTAAAGCGCATAAGAACAAGGAAACCCCTGGCTCGTTCGTTCATATTAGCTGCACACAAGATTGGAGTCTTTCATATACTACTGTAGTAAAGTTGACACAACTATATTTCAGTATTTCACTAAGCACATCATTCACGTGCTATATATCTTTGTAAAAATGTTCCTGCTACAATAAAATTAGAACGGGGAAGGTATAGTAAAGGGACAAGTAAGACATATATCTACACTACAATAAAAATCTCTCATAGTGATACTTTGTTAGAGGCACTTTTCTAATTTGCCTCTATATATGTTGTAGAGACATATTTTTACGGTACTTTAGAATTTGTCTCAAAAATAGAGGCATAATTTTTGAAAATTTAGAAAAATAATATGTTATATCGACAATCGAAACATTGTTTGAGGTATTTTACAAAGTGTCTGAAAATAAATAGCATAGAGATATTTTTGTGACATATTTAAAATGTCTATATCTTGTAGAGACATTACTAGAGGTATCTTATGCTTTTCTAGAGGCATTATTTCACTAGTTTACAGCACTTCTTAAGAATAAATTCTAAATATATACATAATATCATGGGTAGGTGAGTTGACTAGCAAAGCTTAATATGTTATTTTACTATGAGGTCTTGAGTTCAAACTTCGTATCAACATTATATTTTTTTCACATAGTTAAATATTGTATTAATAATGCCTCTAAGTTTATTGAGGCATTGTGTAATGCCTCTACAAAGTTGTCACTAATTTTATAAAAACGATTTATAAAGTGTCACTATATTCGTAGAGACAATGTATGACAAGGCATGTATAAGGCATTTTAGAAAATACCTCTATACGTGTCTAGAGATATAATAATAATGACTCTACTATACAAAAAAAATGTCACTATAAGTCAATTCTCTTGTAGTGCTATGAAAGAGCAAAATCACTAGTACAAATAGAGCCTACAATGACATCAATGGGAACTGCCACAGGAAATCAATATAGGTGTTCTTGTGGCAGCTTGCGCTGAAGTCAGAGACCACACCAAACACCAATAGCTGTTTTGCTCACCAGCACTGATGATTTAATACTAATAACGGGTGCTAATATAATATACCGGCCACTAGAAAACTACGGGCTCAATGCCCTATCAAGAGACCCATAGGTCCATTTTTACAACTCAAATTGACTCTGAGTATAAAGATGCTAGAGATTCAGTTTGTTCATGTTTTTCTTTCATTCTTCCCACCAACGTCGTCCCCTCCCTACCTTCTCTTCCTTCTCACAACGCACATCAGCCCTCATCCTCCCCCACAACCACCTCTCCATCCTCCACCTCCCCGCATGCGGACCCTAGTGCATGTGGATGCAACTGACATCTCCTCTTCCCCGCCCCTCCCTTCCCAACACTAGCATGTCCGAGCGCGGCAGTCCCAAATCAAGGCGCAAGATAGTGGCCGTAAGCAGTCCCTCGTCATGTAGCTCCCTCTTGCACATCAGTGCCTTCTCTTCCCTTCCCCTTTGAGTGCATTGATGGCGCCTCCAAGGGTGGCGCCACGGATCTGGGCGATGATGATGACAACTCCAAGCTATGGTTCCGTGTGTGGCTGGATTGGGTTGGGCCTAGCCTATCTGAACCCTACTTTTTGTTTTTAAAATGCATTTCCAGTGGCGGTGGAGAATGATGTCATTTCCCCTGACACTAGGCTTTAGATACCAGTGACAGTGTCTGAATCTACCAGTGCGCTCATTGGCCTCTACCAATGGCGGGAGGTTAGTGGCGGCTCGAAAAACTGCCTACATATAGCCGCCGCTAAAGGGTCTGTGTTTACTAGTAAATATATAAAGGGCCAATTGTGTAACTGACTTGTTTTAGTTTCCAATTGTACGCTTGACCCCATTTTTCACATTTTGCATGGTTGATCATGGTTTTTGAAAGTGAAGAAGCAGATTGACCCTACTATGTTATGAGTGTTTAATGGTGGAAAATGGATGGTAAAAACACCATGTTACTCTTGCTTTGATATTGCACGGTTGACCCAATTTTCTATCCGATGTGCATGAATGACCCCATTTTAAACACCATCATTTTAGTATTTTTTTACTATATTTTTAGCATCAGTTTTGCAAAATTTTAGCAATAGTTTGACAATGTTTTACAAAATTTTGAGTAAAAGTTAAATTTTTTAAAAATCTCAGCAGCACTTTCACTATAAGTTGCAACATGAAAAATATGTACAAAAGTGAACAGCCACACATTGCACTTGAATACAGCCACAAATATGAACAATGTGATAGGAAATCATTTGATATCAACCACAACATCATAATCGTCAATAAAGTTAATACAAGTTTAGGTTTGCAAAATAGTTGAACATCCATGTCCAAAAGATAACATTAGTACATCAAAATAGCTATTACATGTCCACACCAAACCATTCTGCTAGCCTTCCTCTCCCCCTCCGGTCCTCCCTCTCCCTCTTCCTCTTCCTCTTGCAACCGAAGGTTGTGCTCTTTCTTCTCCCATGTCACTTGCACCTGGCTCATTACTCACTCCCACAACACTTGAACTTGCACTAAACCTGTATATGAAAATGTGTTATTAAAAAACATGATAAAGTATGAACGAAAGCAATGACTTGTGAAAATAAATTACATAGATGTGCCTACAACACTTGGAGTAGTTGTTGCAGCCCTCCTCTTTTGACTAGATGTAGGACCATCTTGGCAAAACTTTCTTTTGTGTCCTAGCTCAACACATTCTAAATACTTTCTCTTCTTCCTTGTACTAGGTTCATCAGATGCATCAATTCTTGACACTCTTGGTCTTCCAGGCTTCCTTCTCAATTTTGGTTTCTTTATGTTGTAGTCAAGTTGAACCCATGGCCAAAGATGCTTTGATGTCATTGGAGGAAAAACAATTGCATATACCTTTCTAAACCTCTCAACAAGGAAGTAGTCATGAACAAAGTCATCCATCATTACCTCTCTACTTAGGGTTCCAACAAAGGCTAGTGCATGATTGACAAGGGGTTCAAATAAATCTACAACCTCATACAAGATGGTGAAGAAATTGATGAGGGGTGAAGAGAGAATAACATGTTACCCCGTCGGTGAAGGAATTGGCTCCATAGATGAAGGAATCAGCTCCATCCCAGTGTCCGCGCTTGCCAGCTCGCTAGCCCGTGTCGTGCCTATAGTTTACTAGCCCGCGCCGTGCCCGCTCTGCGCGTGAGGCCCGCCCGCCCTATAGCTCCCTACCGCACCGCCGCTGCTCCCGTGCGCGCTTCCTACCGCCTGCCTCTTGCCTCCCTGCTGCGCCGCCGAAGAAGTGCTAGGATAAGGTTAGGGTTGGTTCACATAGTGAAGGGAATCAGAATTGCTGCTCGAGAGAGACATACAAATTACTAGAGGGCAAAATAGTCTTTTTGTCCTGCCCTTCTATTTTTCACTTATTTTTGTCTTTTTTTAGGGTAAAAAATATTGGAACTTACAGCAGCTTAAAAAAGGGTCAGACGGTGACTTCAGTTTGAAAAAACAGGATAAACCATGCAAAATGAAAAAACAGGGTCATTCACGTAATTGGAAATAAAAGTAAGGTCAACCACACAATTGCCCCATATATACAATACAAGTAGCATGTATCATAATGAAAGATAGAACCTATAATCCAATACAATGAAAGGATGATGTCGCATGAAGAACATCTCTAGTGTTAGTTACTTCGGTGGCTAGGTTACTGTATATGTTGACAACTATAAATGCACTGATTTCTCTGTTTTGTTAGATCCGATTGCAGAAACGTTTTACACAGATTTTGTATGGTGCTAAATTTTTCTCGCAACCATTCGGATCTTTTTCCAGTTTCAACCTTTTACTTTTCATGTGCAAGTACTATACCAAAAGAGCTACTGTATGTGCGTACAATAGCGGCTAAATCAACATTTCCACAAGTACCGTACGTTTCATGTACAAGCAGAGTACCAAAAGATGTACCATGCGATGACCAGCTAACTCCAGATTCCCAAAAGAGGAAGAAAGAAAGAAAAAACTCTCGAGAGACGCCGCGCACTACAAAATCGTACCTCCCTGATAGTAGCAAGGAAGCACGGCTGGAGCTCGTGTAAAGGACGAACAATGAGCAACCAATCACAACGGTGAGCCCCAATAGAATCATAGCAACATAGAGATCGATAACAGCTATTGGCAACCTAATAATGGGGATGGGAACCGCGGGATGATGGTGAGCTTTCCGGTCCCAGGCGTTCAGCAGCCGGCGGGAGGACACGTCGACGAGCGATGAAGACGGCCGCATGCGCTACCGGACATATCGGCGAGGCTTTTGGTTGGTTGCAGTGTCTGTGATACAGGCGGTAGTGAAAAGCTTGTCGTTGCTACCCACCAGCAGGTACTGTGGGGCACACCACGCATCTGGGAACTTATGCTCATAGTCATCCCTTCTTTGTCTTGGTGTTCTATATGGCACTGGCTAGATGTGGTTACGGCAAGATTCTTTGTCCTTTCATTCGCATATTCTGTTAGTTTTTTTATATTAGGCTTTGATTGTAATAAATTTAATTATGTATAGTAGTAAAAAAATTGTAAAGCTCACTCGTCCGTTATTTTTATGCGGGTGCACCCCGTCTATTTTTTTTTTGTTACAATGCGGAAATCAGTGAAAGTGATAAAGCATTTGGGATATCTGCATGCAGGGACCAAGTACGGATGGTGGATTTTAATTGCGCTTGTATCGTCCGTTGTGCTGCGTTCTATTTTTGAGGTCTTCATACGTTTGTCGTGGTATCCATTATTTATTTATTGATAATAATAAAAGACCTTTGATTTTCCTGAAATATATTATTTTTGAATAAGTACTGGATCGATCCAGCATGCAACATGGCCAGATCAGTTGTTCGATGTGTTTGCTGCGGCAGACCCACAAACGGCGGAAACGTGCGCGACGTCCGTCCACTCTCATGTCGTGGAAGTGGGACAGTACAGCACCGGCCGCCTGTTAGCTAGCCGCTATATCTAACCCTTGCTTATTACGATGATTCCAGTTCCAAATCAAAGATCTCAAACTTCTCTCTCTCCCTAGCGCACATCCCATAGACTGTGCGAACTACAGTGATGGAGCAGGAGCTTAACCTTGAGCTCACCCTCCTCCACCGCTCGGCCTCGCCCGAGCCGCCAGGCTTCTTCGTCTGCATGTACTGCGACCGCAAGTTCTACAGCTCTCAGGCGCTGGGTGGACACCAGAACGCTCACAAGTACGAGCGCAGCCTGGCCAAGCGCCGGCGAGAGATTGCGGCCGCCATGCGCTCCCATGGAGCCGTCGCCTCGAGCTCCCGGGACGCCGCCGCCGGAGTCGTCGTCGTCACTGCAGATAAGAGGGGGAGGATGGAGGAGCAGCAAGATGCTGCCGCTCCAGCGCATGGCCTGCAGCAGCTGAGCAACAAGAAGAGGCCATCCGACCACGGCTACGACGTCCAGCGCGCCGATATGCTGGACCTTTCCCTCAGGCTTTGATTGGTTCCTCTTCCTCATCCATCCTGCACCTTTAATTTGCCCCTTTTGCTTACAAAATTCTATCGGTGTGTTTTGTGTGGAATCTGTTCGATGTTGGATTCATATCTATTCCACTTGTACTTGTGCTCGTCTGGTATAATTTCTAGGCAAGAACATGTTTGTCGATCCATGCATCCTTCTATGTACCGATCAGGCGTGGTATTTGGTGTGCGTGCCCATCAGCAGTTGTTCTCTTTGTTCTAATTAGTAGCTATCAATTTTAGCATGCATCTTTATAAATGAATAATCTGTTGTGAGCTCTTCTTCATGTGATTGAAATAAATAAGTTGTGCATATGACATGCTAAAAATCCCTCGATTTATGTACAAACTATTAGTAGTTCATCAACTCATCTACTGATTGAGCTAGTTTGCTTTGATCTCTCAGATTATTCTGATTCTTGAATATATATATCTTTGTTGTGTGAACAAGCGCAGTCACCCGAGCATCTTATCAACAGTATGCTTAGTTCCCATTTACAGAGCGTACGATTCTTGCTGGGACTAAATATATGCCTCACTGGGACACATGACTCCCATATATATGAACTTATTAAGACTCGATGGCTCAGATTATTGTTCCATATGAGTTGTTTGGGTACTAAATATATAATCAGCTAAAATTCGCGTTAGAATGCATCCCCGTGTTTTCATATAAACCCCCCAAAACGCATCGTGTAAAGACCCCAATACGTATATGTTGTCCTCCGACGACCGCCTGACATTCTTAGGCATCGTGTATAGAATTCACATGCATTGTCATGTGAATTTAATTGGTTCCTATTGCTATCATGTGGAATTAATGTCAAAGATCTACACCCTCCTTTTTAGAATAATCAACTACAAAAGGGTGGTGATGTACAAGTCATTTCCTTCTACGCATTGTGTAAATTTTCTCACCAAAGCCCAAGCATGTTTACTAAATTACATGGTTTTCACACAAGATTGAGCTTATCTTGCAATGAATAGTTTCACTGGCCGCATATCCAAGTCAGGTAGGCTTGGTTTCATGGGGGCATATGGATTTATCCAAAGGAAAATATATATGTTATGAATATATCAACAGACATATAGTAGATCGTGCATAGGTAATAATTAATAACATCAACAAACTTATTATAAAACCTTGCAGGAAAAAAACCACGGACACACAAAAGTGATCCCAGTATGTTAGTAGAACTACAAAAATAATTAGGATTTTCAACAGGCCTTCCCCTCTTCGTGTGTAACTAACTTGCAAGGGATACTACATATGGTTGCATAAACTGACTTGAGTCATAAACTGACTTGATGTCAACAAATTACAACTAAGGTCCTGTTTGGATCCACTGAAATTTTAATAATCCAGATTATAGAATTCTTGAGACCTCCAAACGGGACAGTTTTTTTGACCGGATTCTAAAATCTGAAATCCCAGATTTTAAGAATCTTATAATCTGGTTATACCCAGCTAGAGCCAAATTTTATATGCCAAAGACACACTATCCTTTAGATTTTAAGAATTTGATCGTATCCAAACACCACCATCTAGATTTTATTTAGAATCTGGATTCTAAAATCTTAAAATAAAAATCAGATTTTAAGAATCGAAGCTGGATCCAAACAGGGTCTAAGCTAACCTCATCTCGTAATTTACATAATTTGTATTACAGCTTGCTAAAGTCAATATCTTTTGAAGAAATACCATACAAAAGTCAATATCTCTAAACTTTTTATCTGAGTTTGAGGTAAGCTACTATGTTTGCAGATCCATAGCGGTGTCGATTATAAATGTATAGTGCCATATTTAATGAATGATTTTTTCCTTCATATTTATTAGAGTTTCTTCAACATTTTTATATATATCCTTTTCAATAGCTTCTGTATAAACTCTATGAGTTAGTCACCATATAGACGCTGATTATACTTGCTTTGGAACTACACATATGCCAATCAGGATAAGAAAATGAAAAAGAAAACTACATATATGGATTCTTTTCCTTATCTTTGCTTACCCTGGCCAAAAATAATTAATGCCTGATTGTTGGTACAAAAATGTACCCGTTCCCTTGATGCTACTTGATCGACCTTGTCGTAGCATTTAGATTGTATACTCTGACTTGGGCGAGATATAGCTGATGAGGATATCTACATATGGATTTGTGTACTCTGAAAACTTGACTGGCCCAAAGTGGGAATTGTGTGTGGTTAAGGAAAATGTTGTGTTTTCAGTACTCTATGATTTTATGTTTTACTGGTTACTTAATGATCATTATGTGCATAATATGCGTTTTGATCTGTTCTTAATTTTCACTACTACAATAGGTATTTCTTGCAAGGGGCCGTAAGCAGCTTCAATAGCGGATTTTATATCGGTTACTAACAATCTGTTGCTATTTTTCTTTTACAAAATTAGTGATGGGTTAAATGCCCGTCATACTAAGGTCATACTATAGACATTAAAAAAAATGATCTGGCAAGCTCCAATGAGTAGAAGCCATGGCCGGGGGAGAGATGGGGCCTGGGGAGGAGAAGGGGTGACGGCGCAAAGTGGAAAGGGAGCGGATAGGGTTGCACTACCATCGTTTTATAGTTAGTGGTAAAAGTTTATGACGGGTCAATCTTCACCTGTCATTATTTTTTTTCCATGGCATCTAGTGCCAGGCTCAGAGCTGCCCATTACTAACTTGTGTTACTAAGTGACGGATAAGCCTCCTGGGGCCAATTTGGTAGCAATCCTTTAGATTCCTGTTACAAATGCACTTTGACCTTTTGTCATTACAAATATTTTTTCTGGTAGTGTTGCTCACGGTTCATTGAAATAACTAACTACTAAGAGAATGAATTTGAATCCTAAAGAAGCTGCCCATGCAATACTCCAGTCTTATTATTCAAAGGCACTCGGCAAAACCCCAAAAGCACTCGGCAAAGTGTTTGTTGAGTGCCACCCTCGGCAAAAATCACTCGACATTGATTTTGACGACAACCAGATGTCTGCATAATGGCCTTAGTAGCTAGATGAAAACCAAACCGATAACAATTCAACATCTCAATTTTCAGAGATTGAGGATGAAAAATGATCTATGTATTCTGAACTAGTAGCAGTATTGGAAAGCTTTTGTAAGAAAGCAATTTAGGGATTATCGCCCAAAATTGGGATGTTGAATTGTTATCGGTTTGGTTTTCATCTAGCTACTAAGGCCGTTATGCGGACATGACTGTAGAAAGGGAATTTGGTGAAAAAATAGAAAGAAGATTGAAATTACTAGAAAGAGTTCACTGAAGAATATATCCCAGGGTGTCCTGCTATGGTTAGTGGGCTACCTTTGTACTATAGCTTTCTTACACATGGTGCTTTAATTATGCATACATAGATGAAATCGGGTTCTTGCTCCTTGTATAGTGAAAGGGGTTCCTACCCTTTAGAGCACACTCCAGATTATGTCACACATCCAGTAAGTGCTCTTGCTGCTTTCAGTAACTTACAGGATGTGAAAAGTTAACTATCGACGCACTTCTCGAAGAAATGATGGACACAGATCATCGATCGGTCGACTTCAGTACTGATGATCAGTGCAAGATCAAACTCACAAAACTGTGGGCGGCGCTCAGCTATCGCACAAGGTATTGTGTCCCACGATATACAAACCAGCAGTTAATTACCCGGGTGAGGGGACAAGCTAAGTGAGAGCTTTGTCTTGAAGCGTGATGCGTTATATTGTTTGACAGTCCGAACCAGCTGAAACATGACAATCAATGGGGTCTGAATGGACAGACCAACGATTGCGCCCCTCTTCGGTGAAGTAGTGTACATCGATTGGGATGGTCCAAAGACAATAAGATCGGGCCGCAGTAGTTCACACCTATCTCTGGCTCTCTGCACAAATCGAGCTAGTACCAATTTATGGTGCAGACGTGCAGCTCAAAGTTCAAATCAACTTGTTTGGCAGCTTGCTCAATGATATACATACACCGCCTCTCTGATCCACTGTTGATGCTAGAAGACACACTGAACCCGCAGAAGCAACCAACTAATCATCTGTACCATTATTATTATCCTGATGAGGCGCCCTTGCTACTTTACTGATCCGGTCTCACCTAAAACGATCAGTTTTTCCGACCGGACGCCATGTGCGCCGTCCAGGCTGATGATGAAGCTGCCATACATGGGAAAGACATTAAGCACGAGTGATGGGGTGGTGATTATTGCCGGTGGATTTGACACTACTCGCAACGGTCCTGCATGCTGGGATCGGTCGGAGCATCCCCCTTCTCAGCATGGAAATGTCTCGTACCTTTTTCAATCAATGGACAACTAACTCAGTCCCCAGCGCTGCAAACAATGCCCGTACTTACGGCGCCGCGCTGTGGCAGCAGCGCAGAGCAGACGTCACACGCGACGACCTGCGGCCAGCCTGATTAAAGTGATTCATCGATTTCTCGATCGTTTTGCATGCATGCAGACAACAGAGAAAGCCCAATCGCTGCATGACATCCGCGAGACGCCGGCCAATGGGTGGCGCCGCCGAGCTCGGATCCTGTGTGTCTGTGGGGGTTCTAGTCTCTAGCTAGACGTGCGTTGCGCGACGAGCCACCATGAAATAATCTAGCGGCAGGGCAATCTGCCCGCACTACAACAAAACGGACCTTTAACAACGTTTTAAAAAAGCGCATAGCGGCGATTAGAGAACCGCCGCTATAATGATTCTTCAGCTTTTAGCGGCGGTTTAAAATATGACTCGCCTCTAAAAATCAATTTTTAGAGGTGGATCATATTCTTGAACCGCCGCTACAAATAGTCAATATTTTTAGCGACGGTTCAAGATGTGATCCACCCCTAAAAATTGATTTTTAGGGACAGGTCATATCTTGAACCGCTGCTACAAATTGTTTTTAGCCTATTCGACCCAATTAGTGAAATAAAAACACATGTTGTCTTTCCAAACCCTAACTCCACCCAGCCACCCATGCTGCTCCCTCTCCTCTATCTTTTTGTGCCGACCTCTCTCCGTGCCCCGCCCCCACCACACCTCTCTCCCCGTGCCCCACCTCTCTCCTCTCGGCAGGCGGCTCCCCCGGCGGCACACGGCGGCTGGCGGCTCCCTCGGCGGCGCGAGGCCCCCACGAAAGCACTCCCCCCTCCTCTTCGTGGTGCGGCGGCGGCAGGGGCGGGCCAAGCATGGAGTGGGCCGAGCATGGCAGGTGACGACGGTGGCTCAGGAGGGCCGAGCATGGCGGAGGGTGGAGGCGGAGGCGGACAAGCGGTTCGTTGACAGACGGTGGAGGCGATGTCGGGCCAAGCGCGCTAACGGTGGGTTGTTTGTTTTTAAGACGACCCGCCACAATAAAAACTTCTTTTTAATGGTGTTTACATATCGGCGGGTGGGCGGACCCGTTGTTATAGTGCTTTATGAACCGCCGCTAAAAACGGTTTTTGTTGTATTGCCGGCCGGCCTCAAGCGGGATCTATGAGGTAGCTACCGGCCGGCGGCAATATATACAAATTAAAGCTCAGGCAGTCCACAGACACGGATATGGCATCCACCGATGAAAGAACGGTACATTTAGAGAAGTCGAGCGCGTGTGTATAGTATGGCATATGCCTTATTGGTTTCTCCATAAATGGGAATCCCTCCAGTTCCGTACAGTATATAATACGAGGTACTCCGAATGCTTAATAAATCTATTGGACACATGAACAACAGGAGAAGCGATGTTCCTGATGGTATAGTATAGTCCAACCCAACTTTTATGTCTAAATCTAGTACTTCTATCTACTACTATCTTCTAAGTACTCCTATATAGCCTAGGTTGGGAGCGCAAGTAGCTAGGGACTGGACCATGCATCCTCCATCACCTTTGCAGCATGCAGCGCTGAGGTCTACGGTCATTCCGTGCCCAATGTGTCCAGTCCATCTCCGTGTGTCCATTGGCGCGGAGAAAGCCATATGGTGGACCATATGTCGCGTTGTAGATACCGCCATGGATCCGTCCCGCGATTGGTGCAGAGAGAAAGGCATGCAGATACATAGCTTAATTAGCTCTGGCTGCGTAGTACACGTACGAGCCATGGACCATGCATGGATGCGTCCGCCGGTGGTCTACCCCTTCAAAAGAACGCCGTGCAGCCGCAGAAGCAGAAACCACACGGCGCGGCCCGGCAGCGTGGTACGAAATCCGGCCACCGCAGGCAGGACAAATTAAGGACGGCGAATAATTAACTTCTTCTCTGGTGCGGCGCGTGACAGGGGGGAGAGTGCGTGTTCTGCCTTCTCTGGGCAGTGCCATGATGATGCAACACGTACATTACATGCGGCGCCGGTACGGTGTTGCTCTCTGCTGGAGGTCGTTGCTGCTGTTGTCTCACGCGCGTGAGAGTACGGCCGCCGGGTTCAGCTGGGAGCCTCCTCCGTCCCGGTGGTCGCGGCAGAAATGATGGCATCAGCAGACGGGAAAAGGAGAGATGTACACCGATGAACGAAGACTGACACGCGACGTGGCAGCCTTTTCACAGCGGACTAGACTAAGAGCATCATCAGTGTGGTTTATAAACAGAGATTCTATTCTAAATTTTAGGAGTCAAACATCTTCAATAGTGTTTGTAAATAAGCTCCTATTTTTCACGCCCTCTTTAAATTTTATCGCCATGTTTAGAGTCTCCTATCCACACTCTTACCCATGGACCTCACCATTTTTATTTTTATTTTTTCTTTTTCTTCTCCTTTTGTTCTGCTGTCCCGAAACACAACGGCGAGAGGACATGGTCGGACGGTGGGTGTGGGGGCGGGAGTGCGGGACAACATTGGAGGGCGCGGGCGAGCCTCGACATCGGGCGTGCGCGCGGGTTGGGCGGCGGCGCCGGGCGGAGCAACGACTGAGGGAAGCACGCGTGGGGGAAAGGCGATGGCAGAGGGCGTAGGCGGCGCGCGGGGGTGGAGCGGCGGCGGATTGGCGCGTGAATCTACCTGTTTCCAATAGGCGACCCTCGTGGCGGATCTACCAGCGTCTTGGTGCCCCAACGCGCGGAGCCAGGGGCGGCGTGAGCGCCTGCGCCATGGGTGGGCTCCAACAATGCTTGGGGCGGGCACGAGCGGCTGCACCTTGGGCGGGCGCTCGGGTGGCCTCGAGGACGGACATGGGCGGCGAGAAGGGAGAGAGCTGCCATGAGCAGGACGCTAGTGCCAATGAGGAGCAAGGCGTCGGCGCGTTGGGAAAGAGATTAGGACTTTTTTTCCCTCTGAAAGGTGGGTCTCATAGGAAATTAGAGTCTGCAATGCAGGCTCCCGCAAAAGTTGATGTAATTTTAGGCTACTAAATTTTACATGTAAACTTGCAAATTAAATTTAAGAGTTCAAATTTATATGCCTCACTTGAGATGCTCTGAAGTGTGTAAAGCATATATCGATATGGGCTATCTGCCAGCTCACACCTATATAGACACCATATCGATCGGCTATTATTTACTATGTACCGTACCTGGGTAAAACTAGGCTTTATATCCATATACTAAAGAAGATTTCAGAAAACACTTTTCTGGAACCAAAGAAACCTCTTGGACAAGGGGATCGATGCTTGCCCGGAAGAACCTCTTGCTCAAGCGATATGCTACACTCTTCAGTGAACCCATCCGATTATAAGAGCATCTTCAACCGGTCCTTTATCCAGCTCCCTATCCTCTTATTTAAAGAATATGACATGCTCCAACCGGCTCCCTCTTTCGTGAAGCGTTCTTTATTTACTCTCATCGGTTCTCTACTTTTAGGGATCCTCCAACCATTTTCTATCCATCAATCACTGTCACTGATATGTAGGTCCTACTATATACTGAACTATATTTAAAGTACTGTTTGAAGTTGAATAAAAAATAGAGAACAAAATTTCACTATTCAAATCTCTACTTAAAAAAATAGAGAACCAAATTTAAAGAACCGGATGGAGATGCTCTAACTCTGCTACCTGAAACAACTACCCACTACTGTACAATATTTATATACAAACAGTATTCTGATTTTGAGGAGCGCGTACAAGTGGGGAATGGACCAGTGGAATCCCAGCCAGCTGAACGAGCCTCTCAGTCACTCACTGGTGCAGCTATCCGTTCATTGGTGCAGAAAGAAAGTTGCAGAGATAAAAGCCATGCGCAGCCATCCATGCATGTGTTCCCAGCTGAGTTTCGGCTATCCGTGGATCATGGAAATACGGCCGCACTCATCCGTCTTCCAATTGGTCGAATAGAGCTCCCTTTTATCGAAAAATAGACAGCAGCGTTAGTTCATGGCTTGCAGCAGGCGCGCGGGCGTACCCAGGTGGCGTCTACCGGCCGGCCGCCGGCGAGGACACTGCTGGCCACGCGCGAGCACCGGAGGCTTCACCCAACCGGGCGTCAGCGGCGGTCCTGCGCGCCGGCCTGGGTGGTCTCGCCCGGCAGAAATGGCAGGCGGGCCGCGAGGACTTCATCAGGGATGGCTGGCACGTACGCATATGAGCCTTTTCTTTCCTTGTTTGATTGACGAACGTCCAAACAAACCTTGAAGCGACCATATCGGATACTGTACACTAGCTACTTTTGTGCGACCATATCTGACTCTGTAAACTGGGCAGCAGCAGCTGCTTGCGTGCAATACAGTAGATGTAGACCATGACAAACACAGCAACACTGGACCAGAAAAGCAAGGTTAGATCATTCAGGATCAGTCCAGAATCCTCACGTGCCTAATTGGAACACTACATCACACCACAACAAATGAAAGGTTAGTAGATCTTTCAGGAAGACAGACTTGATATCCTGGTCTGTCCTCTCTAATTAATGACGCTAACCCAGCCAGGCCATAAAGAGAATCCTCAACTACTGATTCTCGCACTGGCCGCAACAACAAGTCCTCCACGATGTTTCAACTGAACAAAGTGCTCTACGCCCAGTCGTATATTATATGCTCAAAATGGAAAATAGGTGTTTACAAGCATAAGCAGCAGGGAATCATAGTCATTGCCCAAGCAGACTGAGTTGCTCTGGGCATTTGTTGGCGCTAGTACACTTTCAATTGCAATACAGAAGATGAGGACACAGCAATCCAAATCAACTGTGCCCGCGGATCTAGCTTAGGTACCACACAGCATGCAGTAGCTACATATTTGCAGATCAATTACCCGCGGCTTTCGGGCGGTCCCCGCGCGAGGGATCAAAAGGCTGTACAAAAGGCAGGAGCAAAGGTCTTATTCGCAGTCTGTTGATATGGACTGACCTACCGGGTATGCCAGCAAAACAAACCAGGACCATATATGATGCTTATCATCTTGGCGCCTCAACTAAATAAAGACTGGACGAAAATTGGGTCCGCTGTCACTTTTGCTGTGTGCATCAGAAAACATCATACACAAAAGGTCAGGATCAGCTAACAAAGTTCCTGTTGAAATCTCTCTCTCTCCTTGTTGAACTGTACAGCGCGGGAAAACCATTTGATGATTACATGTAAGTTTTACTCAACACTGTCAGGCGGAGTAGGAGCGAAAACCCACAAAACTAGCTACTGAATTTAGCCACAACTGCAGGCTTCAGAATCTTCTTGCTTGAGCGTTACCTGAGAGGCGGCTGCATTGTGGATGTCTGATGAGGAGTCATCAGTGAACTTCCACAGGCTGGCAAGAGAGAAAACACCCAAGGGCCTTGAGCTGGATGTGTAACTGCCTTCATACATGTTACCACTTTTCACCACAACCACCATTTCGGTCTTCTCTCTGAGGAGGAGATCAATGACATGCTCCACAGAGGTTGAAGTAGGCACGCACAGTGGTGGTCCTCTCGCCATTGATAGCAGAGGCGCATCCAGCTGAAAAAGAAAAAAAATGAAGTTATCAAGAATCACAAAGAGAATATTGGAATCAGTATTATGGTTTGAAATGGGACTACACGATATTGATATAGCATTGCACAGCTTACAGGTCCTGTAAAGTATTTTCATTCACCTATTGTGCATATCACCCTAGAATGTGTGCATTACAAAGAAGAGAATTTGCCCCCTCCCCATGCAATGTATTTTGATTCATCTATTGTGCATATCGCCCTAGAATGTGGCATTACAAAGAAGAGAACATTGGAATCAATATTATGGTCTGAAATGGGACTACCATAATACTGTTAAAGCACTGCACAGCTTACAGGTCCTGTGAAGTATTTTGATTCACCTATTGTGCATATCACCCTAGAATGTGCGCATTACAAAGAAGAAAGGGCCAAGGCGGGATACAAACCGAAAAAAAGTTAGGCTAATAATCACAAAAAATGAAAAGCGTCCATCGACCTGCAACCTAAGAATACTATTCATGATAAGAAGTAAGTCCGACCAAACTAGCAGCCCTATCTTGTCCCATGGCGCTGCCTCATCCACAATAAATCTGAACCAAGACGGCCAGCGATGTGGTGATGTTCTGAAAGATTCTACTGTTATGCTTGTTGCACATGCACCATATGATGAGTACCATGGTGTTAAGGATCCGTCACTCCTCAGTGATGGTTGGACACTAACTTTATACCAGCAAGCCACCATTCCAATAGATCATCACAAGTGCAGGGTGGGGGTGAGGGAGCACGACAAAGCAACCGAAACCAAGTCTTTCTTGGCTGTAGACGCAACCGAAAAGAAGATGGCCCAGGAGCTCTGGCAGAAGGAAGCAGAGAGCGCATGGTGTGTCTGCCCAGATCATGACTCAGAAGATGCTCCGAGGTCCAGAAATGACCATGTACTGCCAACTAGGCAAAGAAGCGGCATTTTTTAGGGGCATAAATCTTCCACAGCTGCCATGCACCAGTAATGGCAGACTGGCCAATGAAGAAATCTCTGCTAACCGAATACAACCCTGAAGGTGACCATTTCCACATGAAGGTATCTAGCATGCTTGACTGTATGGAAGTCCCTTCCAGACCTTCCTATATAGGTGGAGGTACTCTAGCAGTACATGAATCATGAGTACACCCGCAAGTCCTGCACCCAGAAATGATTCAACAACCCCTCATGTATCACCCCATGACTGAGACTAAACTGCCATGAACCACCCTGTTTTAATAACAATTTCAAATAGGGTTCAATCTTGTTTCTTCCTTTTCCCCGTAGAAATAGGCAAAATAGCAAAAATCGAGAGAAATCATCATGAAAAATATAATCTAAACTCTCTGGTTTGTCAATTACTACCCCCGAATCTAAAATCAGTGCCAACCATTTCAATAACTTTTGTTCAATGTACTAGTAACACAACCTTGCTGACACTGATTGAAGGAGAAAGCTTACCTTGGTACAATCGTCACGGTGAACAATTCCAACGCAACCTCCCCAATCATCCACAAGGGGGACAGCACAATCTTCCAAGAATCGCATCACAACCTTGCGCAAGATTAAGTCAGCAGGTAGCGGTCGGGATTCTTGGAATGGAACCATATACTTCTCAACTGGATCATTCAGTATAATCTACAATTTTAATGGTCTTCAGATATGACCAAGAAAAAAGTGAACAAAGGGATACACAATAAGAGTAAAACAAACATACGACCTGTGGAAATACATGGGGTCTTAGAAGAGAGTTGGTGAATCCAGATAAGCTTTCAACTTTAACAGCTACCTATTAGCAGCATCAAAGAATAAATTAGAAATGATCAAAGCTATGACTTTGGCACATATAAATTTACACAAAGAAAAGGAGAAAGGAAAATAAATTTGACAGATGCTCCTGATCCTGGCATTAGTTTTATATCGAATTCAATTCCAAGTTTAACGCATTCATATACACTATAAGACCCAGCAGGCTCTTAGTTGTTGTCAACTACATGTAGGTTTCCTATTTCAGAAGCCAGACTGGCAATGCATAAGAAAGAAAATAAAGGTCACCAACAATAAGCTCGCCGATTCAGTTTTTAAATGCTAATTCAGTTCTGCCCATATAAGTGATAAACTGGATCATTTTATTTAACCGCAAATGAATAGGAGGTAACAAGACTGGTGGCTCTTTAACAGATATGAGTTATTAACTGGACTACAAGTTATGAAGTTAGCCTAATTAATGTTATGCATCTTAAATGCATGAATATTCTAGGAATGCTATATCCATCAACAGCAACTTAGCAAAATAAGCTATCTTCAGAAATTAGAGTGGGAATAAATCATGCCTGATTGGGGATTCCAATAGTCAAACCATGGCAAAACAGTCACTAAACGAGTTGAAGTGACATTAGAAACCCAAATTATTATATATGCTAATATACAAAAGAAAACTGCAACAGCTGTCTAACTGGAGGCACAAAGTAAGCAGCAACAATAATATAAAAGGTGAAAAAACTTTCATGTGCATGTCTTATAAGTTAAGTAGAAACAAGACATATGGTTATCAATGTTTCATATAATTTCATATCATAGAACTAACACTGCATACAATATTAAAAAAAACTCACAATAGCTATTCCATTTCATTTGAGAAAAAAAAAGGAAAGAACACCTTAGCCCTGTCCCTGGAATGAAGAATTAAAGTATTTGAAAACAAAAAATATAATTAAGAGAAACATACCAGACCTACTCTACTTGTCCAAGAGAAACGTTCCTTCTCGTTTACTATTCTTTGTAGGAGCCCTCTAGCCAAATCTATCTGTAGAGTGTAGAAGATGTAATCAAGCAACCATTAAGTAATAGGAACCCTATTGAAAATGTGAAGACTGAGCAAAGATAGGAGTGGAATAATCTAGGGACAATTCAGCAAAACTATGCACATGATGCTCTGCCTTGGATCAGGTAACATGGTCAAATCTGATAAGATATACGTATGCAGCAGTCTAATGTGTCAAGGGAACAAAATTGTCCTTTCTTCAAACCTTCATTCTACCAATATATTTGGCATTGTTTCCCTAAAAAAAATTCCCTCAAAATATATTTGACCTTGTATATAACTAAACTTCATATATCACATAATTAAGGAATGATAGGACAGCGCATTCTATTATGTGTATCTAGCATAATAAAGTCTCATACCACATGATATTTACTGAGGTGGAAGGGCTTAGATATAAGTTTGTTGTCCGAACATAACTCTGTTCAACAGTGACTATCTTTAATAGCAGATACTCCCTTTATACATAGTAAGAATGTTACAAATAATATGGACTGAATGGATGATTGTATTGAGTCCCAATGGGGACTATATGTACATGAGGGGAAGCCCTAAACTAGAATATAACACAAATACCCTTGACACTTATACCCTTAACAAAGAACACAATACAGAAGACACTATTGTTAGTAACCTAAAATGTTCAAATCCAAAGGACTCATAACTTTGCTTTAACCTAGTCAAAATTTCAGAAAACTATAGTAGGTGGCCCAAGCAATGTATAAAAAAAAAACAAATCACATTAATAGCTATACGAAATTTAATCTCATCCTATACGAAGTTAGGCCTCATTTCAACCTGATTACTATTTACAGCAGCTTCCATTAATAGCTCATCCGCTTCCTCTTTTGCTGCGCGGCTAATGGATCCAACTGTATCTGGCCACATGCGATTGTTCAATCTATTGACCATATCAACATCACCTCTGGAAGCAAAAGTTCTCATGATTGAAAGATAAAGATGAGGCTTAGGTCTCAAATCCCTGTTGTCGCCAGCCTGCTTCATTATCTCACCAAAAATGCAAAGGGCACCTACAATAACCACCAAAAGATTCTGTCACATATTAGTACAAAATTCAGGTTAGCGGACAATAACTTTTTTTTATCACATATCATAAGCACATAATGGAAAGAGAATTTTTTTCCACACTCTCATGATAAATGATCTAAAAAAAATATGATTATGTTTGCCTTATCCACCACTATATTCAATTAAACAGGAAAAGAATTTTCTAAATCCTAGTGCTGTACACCTGAGTTAAGCTCTGTACATTTGTATAATTCAAACAAATCTTAATAAAGCAAAAACTTCATGTAACACATTTATAAATGCAAAAAGGTCATGTAGCCCATATGTACATTGTGCCAAAAAGAAAGAAAATCTTTGAACATAGGCATAGTGTTATATCTTTTCTCTTTTTGCACAGTAAGTGTATGAACAACATTTTTTATCAAGATTCTAGGTACAGAAGTATTAACATAGCATACATTTGTGAATTATTCGAGAATACAATACAACAGTACAAACCTAAACTTGGGTGTCGTAGGTCTAAGAGTAATTGACGTAAGATTGGTATCCCCGGACCAACCAGGAACTAAAAGCTATGGATAATGCTCAACAGCTACAGAGACATCAAGACAAGTGAATAACTTGTTAAAACGTTGATGAGACCACAGTGGCAGAGATTGGCAACAAATAAAGGGGCGCAAGCTAAGAAATCATGCTTATTTTGCAATTTTTATTGTGTATAGGTGATGAAATGAAGTGATAAGTTTGAAGGAATAGGAGGGGTTGTGGCCACCTTCAGTCAGCATGAAGTGCTGCTATGGGCCGAATATTTGATCCCTGGGCCAAGAAATCGATGTCTGATCCAATTTCTATCCAATTGCTCTATCACAGTATATAATGACTTGAACATACAACATGGTTGACACATGGAAGATGTCTGTCATTAAAAAAAATTATACATACACAACAATGGACCAAATAAAATCTCCATCGTTTTAGTTAGTTTAGGTCAGATAAGTCACTTAGGCAACTGGGGTATTAAAAAAATTGTACATACTGGAAAATAACACCAGATGTGAGCATGCAAAGTGGATTCTAGGTGACTTGTTGCTTCTTAGTGAGACACCCATGATATTTTCCATCTTGAAAACTCATTGTGGTATTACAGTGAAACTGTACGTCTAAAGAAATGCTATAGGACTTACCACCAATGCACTCGCAAGCTAGCAAGGCATCTATCATAGCAGTATATGCAGTCCTATCGATTGAAAGCAGTGAAGATTTCATCTCTACAACTATCTTCAAAACTGAATAAAGATCTCGGCTGTTTCCTAAACCCTGCAGCATACTTCAACAATTTGTAAAATTCACAGCAACTAAAAGGTGTTGGCACATACATGACAAATAAGAGATCATAGGTTTCTATCCAAAACTCAATCCTACTTTTCCCAATATTAAGTCTATCAACACCTTTAAAAAAATTCTTCTTACTATTTTAGATGAAAAATTGCTCTTGACACTAAAAAGTATCATGTAACTGTAACAACTATTTCAATAACATTCAAATAAAATCAAGTTGTGAACAAAAACAGGAAGAGCGTAAGCTGTATAATTATCAGTCATTAGAAATAAAGCTAATGATGCAGTGTGACAGCTACAAGCATAACATTTTCTTATAATGCAACAAAACAAGTAGAGTGCAGCCATAGGCCCATATCATCTATCCTCAAAACATGACACCAAATGCTACATTAGTAGGTAACATACCTTAAGTAGTGTTGTGTAGGTAACAGCATCAGGGAGGAGTGCAGGATTATTATCCCTATTAGCTTCTTCCTGCATTGTAATTTTATCAACTCATCTTCATTATACAAAGTAATTACTTGTATACCAAAATAATTTTGTGGCTATAACTGGCCTTTCCAACACTTGTGTGACACCTTCATATCTTCAAGAAATTGGATAGCTCTATCGATCTCTGCTGATTTCACACAGGCAGAAATGATAGTATTGTAGGTCAATCTATCAGGCTTCAGCCCTTGACGCAATATCTCATCCTTCACAGTCAAAGCTCCAAGAGGAAAATTGCTCCTAATGTACCCCTGGAGTATGCTCAATCGACAAACTTATGTTATTAAAATTTGTGAATTTTTCAAAAGGAAATAGACATATTAATGGTTATGGAATGTGTAGTACCTTCATCAGTAAGTTGTACAATAAGACAGAGTGGCCTTCATAAAGTACTTTACGAAAACGGGCAACAAGAGCATTGGCACGCCTCATATCTCCTGGATAAATTGAAGCCTAAAAGCATCAGTAAATATCCAGCTACAGTAAGTGAGCTAAGAGTGTCAGTAGAACATTGCAGCTACAGAAAAAGTTAACTTATGAGAAGAATATAGATATAAGCAGAACTAATATCCTTTCAAGATTATTCTACGCTACACTTTGCAGTTCCACAACAATGAATTCCAGGTCATAAGAGAACTTCAGTGACAGCTCCTCTTCATACTTAAGTTTCAAAATATGCTATCAGCGATCCTAACAGTGATGATTCTGAAGGGGTAACTTTGATAATTTGATATACTTTAAGTAAGGTGCAAAACTGAAGAGAAGGGAAAGCAACCTGCTTACTACACTAAAACAAATTCAACTACACTCGGCATGGCTGTCGGGTCATGTATCAAACTGAAAAAAAGGACATTTTTTTCATGAATAAGGCCACTATAGTTTGAACTTTGGTCTGCTGTCCGAAGCTGAGTTGGGTTTTGCGAATTTGCTGTTAATCATGAACAAATTTATTCAAGATTGAGGTGAACAATTCACATGCCAGGAATGTGACACCTCTACTACTGTTCCCA
Organism: Eleusine coracana subsp. coracana; assembly: GCA_032690845.1. Classification (NCBI taxonomy): domain Eukaryota; kingdom Viridiplantae; phylum Streptophyta; class Magnoliopsida; order Poales; family Poaceae; genus Eleusine; species Eleusine coracana. The sequence continues at coordinate 48,822,441 of CM064427.1, read as the reverse complement.
GAGTTTTATACTATTACTGGAACATTAACAGATAAATCTTGTACCAACCTGCTTCAATAAGGGCATTTAGAAAACCACAGATAAGGTGAGGGGAGAGCCTGGGGCTCCCAATAGTAGTATCTTTCTCAATTGATTCCAGTACTTCGAATGCTTGATCAATCCTTCTCGCTATACCCAGGCCCTTCAATGAATGTCAATGTGATACATCAATATTCACACCGTAAAGATTCAGCAGAAACAACATGTGAGTAAACAATATGGCATGTACAGCACTGTTCCTGCGAACAGTAACCGCGTGGTACTGTTCAACTGGCCATAGGTTAGTTAGAGATAAGATTAGATTGAGTTGTTTCCTTAATTCTAGGAATGTGTTTCTTAAGGGTCATGTCACCCATCTATATAAGGATGGGATTGTATTTCGCTCATTAAGCAAGAAATAGATCAAGAGTTCCTAGTATCTCCCCTACCCCTGCCCTTGTGGTGTGGCTGCTACTAGTCGGTGCCGTCGCGCCACTTGAGTTCAGGGCCCACCTAAAATATGCCCCTGAAACTTTGGTCACATATTATGCTATCAAACACTTAGCCTGAAATGTATTCAAGAGAACGAACATCCTGAACGCAAAACAAATAATAAGGCAGCTGGCTATTCAGACAATCTGAGATTGCAGGAATAAACAGTGATCAGCCTTATTTTAATTGAAGAACTATCTTTCAACAAAGATAAATATGAAATATTTTCCAGGAGCCAACTATTTTTCAACAAAAATAAAAGAAAATAGTAACTATCCAGAGTGGATCATCAGATTCAACGAAGCTAAAATGGTCTTTCGAGAAATTGGATACTTCTCTTTTTTGAATGAAACCAGCAAGAGCTTTGCTGGCTTATGCATTATTTTATTTATTTATTTATTAGCAAGAGAAGATTTATACTACTTTTGTCGTGAGTACATCCATGTTACAAGCACTCTGGATTAAAAAAATTACAACTAAGTGCATGCAGATACCACTCTTCATCTTCATGGTACTCACGCATATGTAGGTCCAAAACTCAATCACAAACCTGTATGAAGATTCATTTCGAGAAAAAAAAAATCTGTATGAAGATTCATATGGATGACTACACAGGCAAGCACTCACATGAGTTTACTCAATTGGCCCTAGGTTAGTTCGAGATAAGATTAGATCAAGTTGTTTTCTTAATTCTAGGAATTTGTTTCTTAAGTGTCAAGTCACCAATATGTAAGAACAATAGTTAGTTAGAGATAAGATTAGAACAAATACTTTTGCTTTCAGCAAACACTCAGCAAAACGGTTGTGACATCATGGCTTGTGGATTAATTAAGAAAACAACAAGGAATACAAAGTTCAAAACAGTATAGCTGACATAGAATGGCATGAAAGGACCTTAGACACCTATACAACACTGGAAAAAAAGTTACTCGCCACAATTGATTCTGCTCATCTTCTTTGCTCCCGCTAGGCACCAAGGTCAAGTCTCACATCAGGTTTTATACCAATAACTCTTTTCTTTGGAAGATTATGTTGTTGCGCTCCTTCCAAATCTCCCATACCACAACTAAGAGCATCGAGCAGACTGCTTTCCAGGGGCTGTTCTAGTGAGTCAAACCAACATGCCACAGTTTGCCAGTTTGCACAAGAACTCGGGTCCCAGAAATAGCTTGAGGTCGATGCCGTAATAACCTTCCAAATGTGCTTGCTGTAGCAACAGTGGGCAATGAGATGTACCGTTGACTTGTCAATTGAGCGGAGTCAGAGTCACTGATTTGGCCTGCCACGGCGCCACATATTACCAGTCTATCAAGAGTGCACAAACGATCCTGGTAGACTAACCAGGCAAAGTACTTGGTTTTCTACTTTGGCAGATCCCAGATATTCGAGATGAAGTCATGCAGTGATGTATTGATTAAACCGATGAACTGGTAGTCTAACCAGGCAAAGTATTAGGAACTAGCGGATCCACCAGTATGGCGAGCTGTGACCCTCACCATATCTGGCCGTCAGCAACGCATACCCTCCTCAGGCTGCTATGACCTGCAGCATCGTGGCAATGTGACATACTGACTCGCAGCGGCAGAGTAGACGAATAATGATATGTACTGTAGTTTTTCAGTCATACTCTCCACGCACATCTTATTGAGCTGGCCCATTGTGGTTAGTGTTGCACGCACGACGGCCCGGCCCCAAAGTCTAAACAAGCAGCAGTCCTGATTTAAGACTCCATTAACTGCATACGTCTTGGTATACCAATCGTGAGAAACAGAACAGATACAGATTACAGACAAAGTCCAAGAGGTATATGAAACAAGGGAATATCCACCGTTGCCAATCAGTCTCCAGGCTGCGGTGATTACAAAGGAGGGATCCTGAAGCGAACGTTGTGCCACCACAAAGGCAAATGTTATAAAACTTTTGACAATCAAACATAAAATTATGAAATAGGGACCAATGCAATTCTTCTTGGATTTCTAGTTGAGGCCAAATCCAATTCATCATTGCCAATTGACAATTATAAGCTTGATGTGATACTTAAATCACCTTTTGGTGCTCAAATAGTATGCAAGCTAGTAGTTGCCACTTTAGGACGATTTGATATAGCTGCACAACAAAGGTGGGCTCAATTATATCTAATAATTATTACATTTTTATCTCCCGTTATTTTTATATGCATATTTCATAGTTAGTCCATTTCTCATAGGTAAAAGTTCGCCATAGGTGAATTTTAATCCTGGATCTGCCATCTGCCACTGGTGTTAGGTAAGCCAATCCCGCTATGTATTCCTCGCGGTGAGTTTCGATGACATTTGGTCTGGGGTGTCTGAAGTCAAATACTCCCTCCATTCAATATTATATGACACTCTAGCGTTTTCAAGTTTTCTCAAATTATAAGACACCCTCGCTTCCCAATGCATCTTTCTCTCTTCCCAATACACCTCTATCTCTATCTCTTTCCTTCTCGTTTCCTGTGCACCCACTTTTTTCACCTCTCTTTAATTCCCATACCCGGAGCCAAAACGTCATATAATGTTGAACGGAGGGAATAGTACTGAACACTTTGAAGTGCTGGGCTGTACTGGCACCCGCCACATTAAACTCCACATTCCAAGCTTGATTAGTTAGCGCCTCTTTGACTTATTTCTCTTTTCCTTTTGCAGATGAGGTACGAGATTGGAGCTAGGTCCAGGAGGGCTGCACTATGGATCCATGCCAATCACCAAAGGCATTGAAAAGTACTTGACTTTGACTCCATCTCCTATTGTGAGGAATGTCACAGTATTCAAAAGTCTTAGGTCTTTTTTGTTACATGAAAGTGAGATACCAACCAATGGCTTGGATGCTCAAAATTTTGTGGTGACCTGATCATCACACACAATGTCAGAAAAGCACCTAGAGCCTGTATCTCAGAATAAATCAATAAAAATGTACCAGAAGTGCTCCTAAATAGCTCCCATAAGCCTTTTAGTGTAAAGCTCCTACATTATAATGACTGAGCTTCTTCTGGTTAGAGAAATAAAATCTAAACTGATTCTGACAGCACGTGGAGGGGTGAAAGCAAGTACATGAGACCAAGGTGGGAGCAGTGCGATAGCTGAATCCAACAGTACCTATCTATCATCACCGAAAAAAAAAAACACTAGTTTTGTTGAGCACTTTGCGATATCTATCTAGTATCTACATTTCAGAAAGGCAGGCTCTACCATTCGACATTGATTCTTCAGAAAGGAAAGAAGTGTAGCCTATCAAGGGTACAATGCACATTATTACCATTATTATTGTGTTCTGTTCCACATAGGGATAGGGAGTGAAGTAATACTACTCACTAGCAGCTACAACTTGACGAATGACCTCTTGGTCTTGAGCACATATAAAAATTAAAAACCGCGCACCTTGAGCAGGATGCCATAAGAGACACCGTCCACGCCACATCCCCGTGGCCCACGCATGTCCTCGAAGATCCGGAGCGCGCGGTCGACGTCGCCGCAGCGAACACAGGCCTCCAGCACCGCGTTCATGACGATGGTGTTGAGCGCCCCGCCCCCACGCCCGCGCGCCCGCCGCCGTGCAGCCTCTACCTCCTCCATGATCTGCGCCGCGTATCCGCGTCAGAGCCAGCAAGGGAAAAAAAAACATAAAACAATTAGCCGTGGAAGGGAGCATTAGGATGAGGATGTAATGCGAGGCGGACCTGCGCGAGCTGCCTGCGGCGGGTGAGGTCGACGATGCGGGCGGTGAGGCGGCGTAGGTCGGTGGGCGCGGAGGCGGGACGCGGGCGAGGGCGGTGGCCCGGGGGCCTAGGGGAGGAGAAGATCCTGGAAGTGTCGATAGGCCGGCGGAGGCGGGGCTCCCTCGGCGCGGACGCCGGCGAGGGGGAGAGAAACCGCGGCGGCCTTATCAGCATCATCACCCTGTTTTGCCGCTGCAACCGACCACGCGTGTCGCGCGAATACGTGGGGCTGATAAATAAAGCGTGGATAAACCGTGATTTCTGCTCTGGAAACAACACGAGGCCCATTATTGGCTAAGCCCAGACACGGCCCATTATAATTGGATTCCTACTCCCTTACATATTGGGCCCATCCGCGGCCCGCTGGTCGCCGGTCCCACTCCTCGGTTGAAGCCGCTGCCGTCGACGTTCTCGTCGCTGACTCCTACCGCTTCCAAAGTCGACGGCGGCGACGTTCTCCCACGGTGAGCGCTGCCCGTCTCCTCTTAGCGGTCCTTGCGATTCCTTCCCGACGGATCTCACCAGCTGCTTGTGCGGTGAAGTCAACGGAGCAGCGGGACGCGAGGATGATGGGCAGCAACAGCGGCGCCGGGGGCGGCGGCGGTGGCGTCGGAGGAGGAGGCATGGGTCCGGGCATGGCCGGTCCCGTGGCGGGCGGAGGGGACGGGAGACACGACGATGAGGCGGTCCTCACGGAGTTCCTCTCCTCCCTCATGGACTACACCCCGACGGTACGACGAACCACCCCTCTTTGTCTTCTCCCCTTGGCTTGTCAGTTGATACTGGAACGAGGGATTAACGTGTGTATGGTTCGGCGGAGTGGCAGATTCCCGACGAGCTTGTGGAGCACTACCTTGGCCGCAGCGGCTTCAACTGCCCCGACCTCCGCCTGTGAGTTCTGGTTCTCGCACCAATTTCTTCCCTACGAAGTGTTATTTCTCCCAATACAGGATTTTAGCCCGTACATCTGGAAGAATTGAAATTAGGAATATAACTTTCTTTATTTCTTGCACTCATGGGATACAGCTGTTTACCCTTCAACAATCAACATGGTGATTATTGGCCCGTACATGATTACTTTCTGTTGTCTGATTTCTTGTTCTACAGAACGAGACTGATTGCTGTTGCCACCCAGAAGTTCCTTTCAGATGTTGCAAGTGATTCTCTTCAGTAAGTAAATTTGTAATCTCAACTCCTTTTCACCTATGTCATTGCAGATGTTCCATGCAATTGTATGTTATGCGCAAGTACACTTCCGTTTCATGGATATTGCTGTGATATTGAGAACATTTGATGCTCCTACTACTCAACCCTGCAAAACTTGTTATGCTCTTTCGCATCTATCTAATTTAAATGTATATTTATGGTAGTTGCAACTCTTGCTAGCCATTTCAATATCTGCAAAAAAAAAAAAAAAAGATTTGTTATGTGTGTTTCCACTTGAACATTAGCATACTACCCATGCCACATTTGTCATGGATTTCTTTATTTCCATATTGCAGGTAGAAAAAAAAAAACTTCTCTGTTGTAGTCTAAACAACCCATAAGCTGTTTGTGATGTGTATGTGTGCAATGACTTGTACAACTTTACTATATACCTTGTACATATACAACTAATATGAGCATTGCAATGTTCTTTCCTTCAGGCACTGCAAGGCCAGGGTAGCGGCACCTATCAAAGACAATAAGAGCAAACAACCTAAGGTGAATTTACCTTTTAGTTGAACTACTATTGTTATCAGTGATGGAGCCAGGAATTAAGCTAAGGGGGTGCTGAGTAAGGACATGCTAAAACTCCCACAAACAAAGGACATAGACTTTGCAATTAATACGGTTATTTTTAGTTTCAACATTCATTTTAGAGGCATTTTTTTCTAATACAATACTTCATCATGACATCAAAATCCTAGCAGTTAGCAAAGTAGCACTACAAAATTGAATATTTGAGGAGTCAAAAGCACGGATTGAGTGCTTTCCTAAGAAAAACTAATTATCTTTAGCAATTGATAGCGCGGCAAGGTGCACGAGGACTCTTGTTGCCTTGTTGGCTGTTGCAGGGATTCCTTTCATTTGCGTTTACTAGGCTATTTGGCTAGCTGTTGGGCTGCTTTGTTAGTGTGCTAGCCTGCTACGCTCTGAAACTTTTTCAAATTTCCATGGTCTGACGAAAGGTAGTACTTGATGTTTTGGGGGCCAAGGGGGTGCTGCAGCAACCCCCCCACCCACCCACCCACCCCACCCCACCCCACCCAGCACGGTCTGTAGCTCCGCCCCTGATTGTTATCTCTAGCATTAGACCTTGCTTACTGTCCCTATCACTTACTACCTCCATTCTGAAATTGTTGCCATTAGGACAAGAATTTTAGTTTAAAATGAAATATAGTTATTGTCCTAATGACAACAATTTCAGAACAGAGGGAATACTGATTACTCATTTTATTCTTATGCAGGATAGACGTCTTGTGTTAACAATGGATGATCTTTCTAAAGCCTTGCGCGAGGTAAACCAAACTTTTTCAGATTTTTCTAGGCATGCACTTTCTTTTTCACGTTTCAAATTAATTGAGCAAAAAAAATCAGTTGGATGGTTTTAATAAAATAGGTAATAAATTTTTAGGTACTCAAATCTATGCAGCAATTATTAACCCATATAAGTTCACTACAGTAGGATTGCTTTTCTTAACCATTTTTGGACTATTAGGACTGTTTATTCGTGTTTCCTTCAACCCAATCAGCTATGCAGATTCAGTTTTATATGCTCTAGCCTATTGGATCCTTACAACTTGCCAAATTTTGTACTCCATCCAATTTACTTGTCATTCTTGGCTCTGGGATCGGGAATTAAGGAGGGTTAGAAAATGTGTAGTGCACAGCAAACAAGTAGGATAGAGATAGAGATGCATCTGGAAACAAGAATGACAAGTATTCTGGAATGAATTTTGAATCTTGGATAGAATGACAAGTAAATTGAAACAGAGGGAGTAAAGAAGAACTTGAATTGTTAGCAAAAGTTAATAAAAGCTTACATCAACACAGATGTAGCATTACATAAGTTGAGTTCAAGCACATACTTCATGCTGGACACATGCAAATCTTATTGATGGATTGTTTCATGTAGTTTACTTTTTTCTTACTCCCCCTATTTTCATTTTTTTTTATGTTTGGACTGATTAGCTCGTGCAAATTTGCTCTAAGCTCTCATAACATCAACAAATGGAAAATTAGTATGTTCAAATTCAGTCTACTTACGCACAAAATTATGCTTGGCTCAGGATTTTAGACAGACAGATATTGTAATGGGTGTGATGGGGGAGAGGGGCTGGGGGCCAGGGCACAGAGAGAACCTAATTCCTTCTTGCCTCAGATCTGATTGCAACCTCTCTTTATATAGAGGTGACGCTACTTGACTTCCAAGTAGGCCTGGCCATTCGGGCTAGGTTAAATGGGCCAGCCCGAGGCCCGGCATGGGCACGGACTGGCACGGAAGGTATGCGAGCCATGCCGGCTCAGGCCGTGCTTGGGCCTAGGTGCAAGCTTGTTGTGCCGGCCCGAGCACGGCCCACTTGGCCCGATGAGCACTTCATCTCCTCGCGCGCGGTCGGCGCTCCCGGGCTCCCCCTCATCTCTCGCGCCGCCGCTTCCTCGGCTCCCCCTCATCTCTTGCCTGCGTCGCCGCCTCCCTGGCTCCCCCTCATCTCTCGCCCGCGTCGGCACTCCCTGGTGGCCGCCTCTATCTCACCTCCTCCGCATCGGCTTACCGCCTTCCTCCCTCCAGGCTTCTGCCCGCCGCCCATGCTCCCTCCTTCCGGTTCGGCGCCCGTGCTCCCTCCCTCCCGGCCGGCTTCGGGCTCCGGCTCGCCGCCTCTGCTCCCTCCCTCCTCTTTGCATCTGCCGACTCGGGAAGAAGACGGGGACGGACTGGACGAGGCACCGTGCTTCGGGCGGTCCAGCACAAATGGGCCTGGCGGGCCGATGGCACGGTCTGGTCTATGTAAACGTGGCCGTGTCGTGCTTGGGCTTGGTCTCAGGCCTGTCATGCCGGCACGGCATGGCCTGTTAGCCAACTTGGGTCGTGCCGGCCCATCAAGGAAACGGCCCGGCCCGTCATGAGCTCATGTCGTGCCGGCCCGGCATAGCCCGTTGGCCAGGTATACTTCCAAGAAACCTAAGACTTAAACTCGAAGCAATGACCCGATCATGGGGCGTGATTGGTAAGCTGCATTAGCCTTGTCCAGGCTCACTGCATGCAATGAATCTGCACCGAGAGAAGAGCCTGTCCCCTTGCATGCATGAGCGTTGGCGAAGCCGGGCTCGGCAGAAACGAAAATGGAATTCGTTTCTGCTGCCGAGCCTGGCTCGCAGCGTGCAACGGTGGATAGATGCCTGCATCAGACCAGAGAATAGCAGTGCGAGCCAACTACCAACTGAACAATTTCTTTCCAAAGCTCGGTTGAATTGATACGACAACCAAACAAAAGGCTCTTGCATGTGCTGAACCTGGCCACCTTGGGTCTGCATGGAGGAAAACCAATCATGCCCATGTTTCCTAACAACCAATCCTGACTGCCTAATTTAATCAACTACTGCTATGGCAGGCAGCAGCCCTCCTGGCAGCTGCACCAAGATGGCGGCTGGGCCAGGGTGAGCTGGGCCCCATAACAGATATACTCATGATCCACCAGTCTAACATTCCTCCTGGACTTGAACTTTGATAAAAAAAAATCCTGAAATTTTAATCAGACGTGCTTCTTCCGTAACATACTGACATATATGTAATTTGAAGTTTGTACCATTATCAATAATACCTTTTGCTGGTCCCTCATGGCATCATTGCTGGAATGATAGTGCTACTTTGTTATAATTCATAAAACCGTCATCATATTTAGGCTGGGACTCTGTTGGTAAATGTTAGTGTATATCAGCAATGTATCCAACACTGTGAGGAGCATGATCATTTGAGGCTGATGTCTGATTTGTTTAGCAGTAATCACTGCGATGGCTGCTGGACCTCTTAATTTCATGCTTCATTTGTGAGCTTACTTACACCTGTGAAATTTTGCTTGCAGCATGGTGTGAACTTGAAACACCCAGAGTACTTTGCAGACAGCCCTTCAGCAGGGATGGCTCCTTCAGCTAGAGAGGAGTAGGTTCAGTTGAACCAACCTGTACCAAGTGGAACAAGGAATTATGTAGGGAGCATGTCAAATGAATGGCCATATGTCTGCATTCTTACCCAATTCGACATAATGGTGCACTAATGTTACCTGTGTATCATGTGCTTGGCTACTGTTCCTAATGAATTATTGACAGTTACTTGTGATTATCACCATTTGTTGTGTGTCAGCTTACTACATGATCTTTATCTGCATAACTGGTGATATTTACCCAGAGAACTATTAATGTGATAGTTGATTCTTCAGAACATGTATTCTATAATTGTGTGATACTTGGTTATGCGACATCTTTCAAGAACTGAAAGTTGCAGAAGGCCTGAAGGATACAGTCTGGAGATTCACATTGGTGTTTTTCATGTCCTTCAGTGTCAAAAGATTGCTGGAACACCAATCACATGCCTTTGCACTCTTTAAGTGGAACTTCATAAAATGTATCTCTGGCATCTACAAGAGACTGAAAGGAACAAGACATAATGGCATATCTTGTCGCTGTGTTGTTATCAACGATAACACTTCTAGCTATGAACTTCATCCACGACACTGTTACAAGGTACTAACTTATGATTGATCACTTCATTCTTTTATCATAAAAGTTTGACTCAGCTACACTTATTTTACATATAGTTTTGACCAATATCTGGCTAGCAAAAGCAACTGTAGAACGAACCCTTGAGGCTGAAGGTGTACAGTGTACTCTCACATGACTTACTATTTTTTTTTAAGGAACATGACATACTCATTGATTATGTCTTTGCTGCTTTGTATATATAACACAACACTTAAACCTACATACAGACATGCGAAGGTCGTCCCATTCTTCCATCAACTGTACCGTGCATGCTTGACTTTGTTTAATTGTTACGTCAACATGAATAAAATTTCTTGTGACAATTTTTTAATAAAAACCTAGACACTTGCTCTTATCAACGTAGCTTGGATTTCTGAAAGGGACCAGCCCTAGTATTTTATTTAAGCCACGCCAACCCACCATCAGAAATTTAAAATCTTGCAAAGTCTGGTCACTCTCCAACTTGTTTATCCATGATATACTCAACATGAATATGTATAATAACAAGGTTCTCACTCTTCTCAGCTCTACTCACCATATATATTGCAGTGTTTTCACTTGCATATGTTAAACAAAAGAAAAGGAAGAGAAAACTTTGATTTCATCTCAACAAATTATTTTTTTTTTCTACTGACGATCTAGGAAATAAGATTAAAAAGAGATGGCCGGCGCTATGATTGTATTAAACAATCTGGACGGTGACTGATGAGTATCAACTCGTTGAACCGGCGAAATGAAAAACTTGGTGTCGTTGGAATATTCCCTGTGATTCACTGTCATTGGATGACTGTTTTTCAGTACTAGTACGTCAAGTCGATTTCACATACAGGACAAGGATGTTTCATCAAGTTCCATCCTTTTAACCTTGATTGCTGCCCACATACAAATGGGTGAAACTACATAGTTAACTTCCTTAGTAAGTGTCATGACGAGCACAGCGTGGTGAAAAATAAAGTTACTAGTGTCAAACAACAAAAACTATATTATCTAATTCAAGTGGACAAAATTGTGCCTAAAATTTGAAAACAAAAAAAAAAGGTTTTTCAATGTTCACTTAAGGGTCTGTTTGGTTCGAGGGACGAGGTGGGATGATGGGATGAGTCCATCCCACTTTTGAAGGTGTTTGATTCAGAGACAGAGGAGAGACAAGTCCAACCTAGAGAGGAATATTCGCTTAGACCAGTTTATTTATTATTGTACAATTTTGTGAGAAGTAAAACGGTGCCACACTACTGTGGATATACCTCACCCCAGCGTATGTGTGTTCAATGTTTCTGCATTAAAAAAATATAATGTCGTTTTTTTGAACTCTGGTCAAATAAAAAACCAAGAACTTTTGACTTTCCAGTGTTATGTGCCTTCGCTAATCTTTTGAACTATTTACAAGTGATCACTACATAAACCAGTAATGAGTATAACATGAGGCCAAGCCATACCTGAAGCTAAGTCAGCATTAGTCGCGAACGAGGTACAGGCAGCAGAGCTACGACCTTCAGCTTCAAGAGTACACAAGGACAAAAAGGATAATTAACGGTCACATATACAAGCACAACAGCTCAGTGATCTATTTGCTGCTTGGGCTTAACCGAACGCTGACCTGCTTTTCTGCGGCCATTATTGACAGGATTACACATGACACCATGCTGATGGCCGATCACCACTACTGAGAGGACACAGCAAAGCACATCCATGCATATATGGGATTCCAAAATCCAAACACTAGGTCAGGCAACGACAAGGAGAAAAGTTCCAAAAACACCTGGATATCTTGCTTGCCTTCGGCGGACCTTAACCAAGTCTTCCCCAATTTTAATCTTCCCTTTTTTGAGTAAATAACATTCCTTTGTGGAAAGATGGCAATGATCCTGCCTTTTCAGTGTCATCTACACCTGTCTTTTGCTCTCGTTTCTTCACGCCCAAACCAGGTCAATGTGAGGCTCTTTTTGTGTCCGCTCGGCTGGTATCCAGGAAAGCGCCCCGGAGCTGCAGGGTGTTCTCACTCGAGGGTTCATAGCGTTCGTGGGTAAATTAGTGTGAAACGGCAACCACTAGACCACTATTCCACTTACATTTCATAGGTGATTCGGTCTTGATAGCTCCTATTTTGGTGTTCCTTGAATTTAGAGACGTATAATGTAGATTAGAAAGTTACTGAGTTAAAATGTGTTGTAGAATAATAGTTTGAGAAAGAAGTCCTACATAACATAAAATGTGCTAAGGCAAGTTTAGCCAAAATCTTGCCAGAAAAAAACAGCCCGAAGTAACAATACAATATGTTTATGTGTCTTCTGAGTAGAACAACAAATTTAATGCTCTTTCGCTTTTGTGATGATTTTGTGTTTGTGCTGCGTTGCTAACACAATTAGTTTGAACAATCTTGAATCATATCCGATGGTTATATAAATTTGTTACGAAGGGGAAATAAGATAACACTTGAGAAATAATAAATACTTCCTCCATCACAATATAAGAATTTAAGACATTCAAACTTCGAATAGCAGCAGTAACAAATGACACATGTGCCCCTCAACAGCAGCGTGGAAACCGTGTGATATTTATTGCAACCAGACTCATGTGCCCCAATCCTTCCAATCCACGATGGAATCTATGAACTCCAAGCTGCCACGCACACAAGAGAGAAGACAAGGTTACAGGATCGATGTATCAAATTAAATGTAATGGGTCCACAATAGGCTCCAAATGCTTAGATTTCAGACAGAATTTTGAACCTTCTGAATCCTTACATTGTGGATCGGAGGACGTAGACCAAAACAGGGCAATAAATGACTATAATCAGAGCATTAGATCATTGTTTGATCGTTTTCCCTAATGCAAGTTGCAAAAAGACATATTGACTAAGGATGGGTGACTAGAAGGCCAGAACTACTTTCATCCATGTTGACTCCAATATCAGTTTGTTTGTTGTAATTGAAAGGTAAGTTATGGATGACAGCGATAGTAAGATTTACAATACTGTAGTGACATATTTGCATTATCATGCTATATATGGATCAACATCCGCAGCTCGGTTCGTCAAGATAGTGATCTGTCGTTTCTAAAGGGAGAACAACTTCACAGAATTGTCGCAATAGGTCGGCCATGCAATGCATGTTGACAAGCTGTCTCACAACAAACTCGAGTCTTTTATAGAAATAGAATTGTTAGTCTCCTTAGTAATAGTATTGTCCTAGCTGTTCGTTTGGAGCTGTTGGGTAGCTTTTGCCTCACTTGAAAGGCAGAATCATATTAGAAGAGAAATAGAATTGCTTAGACTTCTTAATAGTAGCATTGTCCTGGCTGCTCGTTTCGAGTTGTTGCGTGGCTTTTGCCTCATTTTAAAAGCCTTAAAGGCACAATAATAATATTAGAAGCGATATGATTGTTGACGTAGCTATGTTGCTCCATTGAAAAAGCAAGGATATAGAGGCTCATCCATATGGGGCTTATAATCGATATATTGTCCCATGTATTATAGTTTGCTTAGTAGCACGATTCTACAAGGGTTTCAAATCCGTACCAATAAAGGACTACGGAATTACGGACGTCAAGGTGTGTGAACCCACGATGGATGAGCGAATCTGCAATACTGCAATGATTAAGAATGCAGTGAGGAGCTATTTCACTAGCCAATCAACTGTGTGTATGCCGATGCCCAAAGTCGCTAATGGCCGGCTCCACTATGCACAAGCTTTGCGACATTTCCTCGGCATCTTCTCCAAAATGGTCAAAACGATGAGAATAGACGACGCACGAACTTTATGCGCTGGATCTTACTTTTTCATTGTTGCAATGCCCGCGTAAATAGGTTGCAGCTTTCTGCAGCCACCATTTCTTAAAGATTCAAAGCACTGACTGTAAATGCTTCTTTTTGTTTTCACCACAAGTGCTAGGGGAGAAGAAAGTTACCAGCTTTCACAAGTGACGGATACTCCGTGAAAGGAACTTAATACGGATCGATTCAGATTTTTTTTTTAACAAATCTGATCGTGATCGAGTATTTGACTATTTAATAATGGTTCGATGAGGTGGCATAGCCACAACCATCATTTTGCCTTGTTGGGTGGTCGCCTAACCTCTCGTGAGACGTCAGCTAGTGATAGTACTTGTCAAAATTGTTATCGTTATTAATTTTTTTGTTACCTTTAATTATTTTTTTTATTTAAAATATTTGTTTAAATATAAAAAAATTATAACTTATATTTAAATTACATCCAGTGATGAAATAAATTGTGAGAAAATACATTATATTTTTTGAATTTTTTTGAACAAAACAAATGATCAAAAATAGCAAAAAGAGTCAATTATGATAATAATTTTAAAATAGAGAAAGTAAGTTTTTACACCAATCAGGTAGCTGTCTTTAGTAAGTTTTTACACCAATCAGGTCAGTGGCGAAGCTACAAGGTATGCCGGGTACCCTGCAATTCCAGCAACTGTAGATAATATGCTATATATTTAAATCAAATAAACTAAAAAGAAAGAGTCTAAATTGAATCTAATCATTAAAAGGCCCACGTGAAGGTCCACCATCCACTCGTTGACCTAAATGCCAAATCAATCGGTGCACTCTGACACTTGATGGTTCTGATCGGGGTGCTTGACTCAAGTACTCGACGATTAGTTCGATCGTTCTCGGCGACAGGTCAGGAGCAGGTAGCTACCACCCAATCCCTAGAAGGTCAGGAGAGGAGCCCGATTGCCGCTCGACTCGATCAACAACCACTTGCGAAAAAGAAACCTGAATCGCTGCCGCCGCCAAGGAGCCAAGGAGGTCACAGACTCACAAGTCAGGAGCCGACGACTCTACCCGTCTCCGTGATCACGGGGGATCTCCGGCAGCAGCAGGAGAAAGCAATGCGCTTCGCGCCACTACGTTCTAGTATTTTTTTTCGTGAGCGGGATCTACAGGTATTATGTGAGTGTGATCTACAGACTACATATATTAAAAAAATCCATGTATTCTTTAATTGCTATTTGCTAAGTAGTGCTAAAATTTTGAAATCATCCATCACACAATAAGGGCGAGGATTTGTCCCAACATCAGATCAGAGTAGATCGAGGTTG
Organism: Eleusine coracana subsp. coracana; assembly: GCA_032690845.1. Classification (NCBI taxonomy): domain Eukaryota; kingdom Viridiplantae; phylum Streptophyta; class Magnoliopsida; order Poales; family Poaceae; genus Eleusine; species Eleusine coracana. Next base: position 48,807,392 of record CM064427.1, on the reverse strand, counting down.
ATCTTTTGTTTCAGTACTCATATCAAGTGAGTGATCCATAATCAAATATGGGAGTTCAATTGTTCAAGTGTAATTTATTTTCTGCAATGGTTTAGTGAAAACAAAGTTACAAAATAAGATGGGAGATAGTCTTTTGGATGATTGTATAGTCACTTTCATTGAGCGAGTTGTTTTCTTTCAAGTTGATGAAGATAATATAATCAATATATTTATGTCCCTTGGAATCGTCGGATAAAATCATCAGCAAAATAATATTGTAAGTCTCATGTACTCTATTAAGCCTATATATTAATTATCGGTATGGCTTTTAAAACTATTTATATTGGATGGTTTCAATTTGATCCACGAATTTAAACATTATTATGTTAATTAGTACATATATAGTAATTTTACAATTATTACCAAATTAGTAAAATGGATTTACCGAATTGTATATAAAATTTTTTGAGAGGCATACCCTAAGCTAAAATCCTAGATTCGCCACTGAATCAGGTAGCTGTCTTTACTCGAAGGCAGGGGTACGGAGTTGCCTTCAAAAACCTATGAAATATTACACAATACTACTCTCTCTATTCACAAATACTAAAAAGTCTAATACCATACACAAATGCTATAAAAAGTCTAATACACACTATACAAAAACAACAGATGAGAAGTCAACTTTTCCAAAATATCTAGGTACCTAGGGGGATAGCTATCCCAAGAAATATTTACGGTTGTGGGAGTTATTGATATACTTGTGTGATCTTCTTACAGATGCGAAGTTATTGTTATGCTTACGAAAACTGTTATGGTCGCAGGAGTTGTTGTTATGATTGTGAAATCTTTTCTCACTATTGAAGGAATTGTTGTTATGATCGCATGACTATTGTTACGATTGTCGAATCTTTCCTTACGGTTGTGGGTGTTACCTAGCTGAGTTTTAATATCACTGACTTTGTTGTCTAATGTGGTAGCTACCCCTAGGTTGGAAATCCACGTCCTAAACTTTTTATTACGAAGGTCAAATATTTGGATTAGGATGCATTGACGCCTGAGTTGGCAGTGATTGAGGTGAAGGTCTTATTGGTGGTGTCATGGAGGCCCCTTGCGAGTCTGATACTCTATTTTAGATGATGGAGAAAAATCCGGCTTTGACCCAAAGGGCTACGGCCACAGTTTATAAAATTGCTACTTAATCAGCAGCTCACACTCACACAGTCAGATACTCCGATGATGGGCATCCCTTGTTGCAATGGCCATCAGCAACTGTTGGTGAGATCTAAGGAGGGCAATGGCAGAGAGGAGGCTTTTGCCTGAGGTGTATTCATGATTCAATACCTTCAATTGTGGCAGAATTTGTAAATAAAAAATCAGTTTTTTTCTAAAAATGTCATATAGAAATTCAATTACAGTATGTACAAGTAATATGTTTGCATTGTAATAAAATTTCAAATATTTAGTATGAAAATAAGTTTAGGATTCTTATTTTCTGCAATTGTCTGTTGATGTTTGTGTGAAACCTAGGCTCGTAGTGCCAGCACTTTCGCGCAGCGGTGTGCAGCCGAATTATAGACTCGAGCAGTGGGAGAAGACATCTTCGCGCAGCAATGTGCGGCCGAATTTGCCTACCGCTATGGTCTGTTAGTCCCAGCTTACGTAGAACCCTTCTCACCATAAAAACCTGAATGTCCAATTAAATTTTCAATACATCGGCCAAATAATCGCTGTACTCCATGGTATTGATGGTTATGTTAATTGCAATGATAAAATTAAGAAAATGGTTAGTTAATTTGCTGCAGCTATGAGTGTATGCATATGCCAGATCACGAGATGTTTCCCAATGATAAGGATTTGGTTTGACACATGTGCCGTCGACAACGACAACATATATTAATCCTGTTGTCGATGCGTTATTGGTCTACATACGGATGCAGCCAGCTGACTTCTGCTTCGTTGGTATATCTATACGTTGGTTGTCAACTTGTCATCATCATCATAATCCTAAGAAAAATAGTCTTCTCATCATAATGATTTTGATTTATTGTGGCTGATTTTATGTTGAGATGCTGTTCTTTTTTGTCTCGGATTTTAAAATGTGCTTGTGTATTTTATCCTAGACTAAGTTTTCATGGTATTTTGCTTTCTGTGATCATCATGAATTAATGATATAAAATCGTTTAATTTTAGATATAAATAGGAATTTATAACGTGGGCTCAAAATAAAGAGAGTCGATTGATCTTACCACTACATTGTGTATGCATGATTGGCTTATCATCAGTTGAATTACCACATGGTTGATACGGCGCTTGCTAGCAAGATGAACCGAACTGAATATTACATAACTAAACATGGCTTTAAGATATCAGAATTTGGGATATGAAATAAAATTGAGAAAGAATACGTTGGAGAGAAAATAACCCATTTACTTTCATGGGTTGCTTGCTTGTTACCAATACAATTGTCTCTTGTTCTTGCTTAGTAATTCAAATTTTGCTTGCATTGAAATGAAATTTGGTTAATCAAATGAAATAAAAATTCCATAATTCGAATCGGAACACTACCCGTGGTTGACTAAGACCAATCGCTTACTAGTCCTCCAATGAGAGATTTTTTTTAGACGCCACTGAATATAACTTTTAGAAATCTCTACACCTTATTAAATCCAGTACAGTCGTCTACGCCAGTATTTTTTTATGTCCGCAGGTGTTAGTTACCGAGTCCAATAAAAATTTCGTGTTTGCACATATTCAGTTGACTCCCTTCGCACGTATCCGTTTCCTTTTCCTATGCTCGTGGTGTCTACACGAACTCCTTCTATCTGCCCAACGTATGTACGAAAGCCATCGTCTGGCACAAGTGCGCATGTGCGTTCTAGCGAGTTCATAATTAAGCGCCCAGTGTGGAAGGCCAGAACGCGAGCCAAGTCGCTGGGCGATCATGCATATGCTGCAGTTTTCAACCGGAGGCAACGTACCTGAGCATTCAGAAGAATGGTACGTAATTCAGAGGAAGTATAAACAATGATTTCCTGTTGTGACCTTCGGTTCTCTGCTGCAGACCGATCGGCTAAGAAGGAGCTAGGCAATAGTGCGTGGACTACAGACTAGAGCTTTCACTTATAATTATAAATATTTTTGAATACCAAATATTTAGGTTGTTCAGTGTAGATGTTTGTACACCATTTATTTGCAACCATTGCAATTTTTAGTGCAACAATTGGTGGGCCGGTTCATTCTCCAAATTTTTACCTTTTTCTAATTTTTAATGCAACAATTCATTATATTTCACTTCTTACCTCTCAAGAGGTAATACATCGTAGCACAGCCCGTTATCAAACATGCCTTGACCTCAATCAATTTGGAAGTATGATTCTGATAATTTGAATAAGTGTAATAAGAAAAAGACTAAAAGCAGCAGGTCATCAAACAAAGACATAGAATTTTTTTTGACATAGTATGAAATATCTAAGTCCGTGGCAACGCACGAACACTTTGCTAGTTAAATATCTAATTAAGCATGTATACATTAACCGGCCTTCCTATGAAATCAGGCCTTCCTATGAAATCATATGCTGTGTCCTTATCCTGGCATTCTTTATGTATTTTGGGGAGATATTTGTGTGCAACTTGAGACTACTTTGATAAATCTGAATGCATGTCAAAAGGTCTTGCAAGTTGCAATGACCAGTCATATAGTAGACATGGCTATAAGGTTTTCTTTAAGACAATATTATGATTCTAAGGTCTTGGGAGAACATATGTGTGTGAAAACGCAAAATATGGTGATACAGTACGTATAAGAGCTTCCATATAAATTCGGAAAGAAATACCCCTAGGGCCCTATATATAGACATCCCCTATTATTAAGTTGAGACATTCTGCGGTCCTGCAATAATCACATTAAGTAAGTTAAGAATGTTTCGCAGCATATGTCACTTTAACAAATTAAACGCGGCAAATTTTGCCTTGACCCCTAATTCAAGAAAATGGGGGAAAGCAAAAAAGATGTTGACTGTTGCATAGAAATTTCTAGGGAAAGAATATTATCCTACATCAAGGCTCTTCCTATATAAATTAACGTCCAGCCAGACCTAAGGCATCCATCATCCGCCACAAGCCGCCCAGCAAGCTTGCAAGCTAGCTGGAGTGCTGCACCGCCGCACGCCATAATTATTTCCAAGCCACTCGAGAGAGCTCGGCTGCCTGACCATCGCAAGAAGAGAAGGAGAGATGGGCAGGGCACCGTGCTGTGATAAGGCGACCGTGAAGAAAGGGCCGTGGTCGGCGGAGGAGGACGGCGTGCTCAAGGCCTATATCGACGAGCACGGCACCGGCGGCAACTGGATCCAGCTCCCCCACAAGATCGGTACGTGACTTATCTCCTTATTAAACTATGTAGCTGTGCCGATTTTGGAGACGATGGCAGAACGCTAATAACCGAGATCGATCGTTGTTTGCAGGGCTGAACCGGTGCGGCAAGAGCTGCCGGCTGCGGTGGCTCAACTACCTCCGGCCAAACATCCGGCACGGCGGCTTCACCAAGGAGGAAGACAGTGTCATCTGCAGCCTCTACATCAGCATCGGGAGCAGGTGAAACACGCCGTCCTTTGATATGTCTCCCCTTCACATAATGCATACATTTGAATTCAAACACCTTTTCAACCACTGCAACAACTTAATTAGAGCCTCAGAGTAGATCGATAAGCTGGCCAAAGTAGAGTTAAAGGAGTTCTTCCATATGGTTGCTTTGGCAGGTGGTCAACCATCGCCGCACAGCTGCCGGGAAGGACTGACAACGACGTGAAGAACCACTGGAACACCAAGCTCAAGCGCCGCATGCTCGGTGGTGGCCGGCGCCCGAGGGTCGGCGAGCGTCTCCTCCTCGCGGACGTCTCGAGGAGCTCACAGTCGCAGAGCACCTTCACGGCGTCGGCGCTCGAGAGGATGCAGCTCGGCATGCGTCTGCACCGGCGCCATGAGCGCCTCGAGAGCAGCCCGGCTTTCACCTTGTACAATTACAGTAGCAACAACCTCAGCGCAACAAGGATGATGTGGCCGAGCCCGTCCCCTTCGCCTGCGGCGAGCAATAGCTCAGAGATGCAGCTGCCTTTGGCTACTTCCACTACTGGGAACTCCGCGCTCTGGTCTCACATGCAAAGCAGTTTCAGCTACGCATGCAACGGAGCGCAAGAAAACATGGACGGGAATTGCACCCCGCCGACGTCGACGATCACCGGCGAGACGACGACGGCAGTGGGCATGGAGAGTTCGAGCTCAACTCCGACGGCAAGCTCTGCCTCCGCAACGTTTGACAGTATGGAAGATGAGATCGACATGCTGCTCCGGCAGATTCGGGTGAGCTTCGAAGAGGACGGTCACACCGCCGGCGAGGTGGCGGACGACAGGATAGTAGACCACTTCTCCGGAGAAGTGGATCATGTAACACTGGATGGCAGCGCTGGTTCTTGGAGCTCCTGCTCCACCCCTGGAGTGGACTCCGTGTTCCAGGACTTTGTGCAAGGATACAACCAATAGCTTGAAGCTTTTGCAAACAACGTAATGCAGAGCACATGTCAGTAGCGCATCTCTAGTACGACTATATGATATGATGACGGTAAGCGAAGATAGTTTCCAGCCAAATATCTGGCGGATAGATCATCAATCGGTATGTGAATATGTATCATATATAGTCAGCGTTTTCTTTCTTATAGATTTGAGTTTTGATATATATCATCTTTGTCAAGGCTGGAGTCTGGAGTGAAAAATATGATTCTTGTTAGGACATGTGCTAGTTTCCCTTACAAAAATATCGATTGATCATGCAGTCATGTAAAACCTAGTTAGGTGTTTATTACATCAACCTTATCAGTACTCAGGACCAGGAAGCGTTAATCCAGATATATGTACAGTATATATAAGACTGATTTCTCAAGTGACTCAAAAAAAAAAAAAGACTGATTTCTACTAAATTGATTGACCAAGCAGTTTTCCGATTTTTTTTTAAAGGCAGATGATTTTCATTACTGAAAAACTTGAAGATTCGTAACACCGCTTGGAAATAGCTGATGATCCTATTTTCACTGGCACGCGATATCTGCTAGTCATTTGATAATATTCAAGAAAGGGGAAAGCAACATGATGCAAAAGGACTATTTATTTTAAAACCAGATCCATCAATAATTCCCCTCTTTGTCCGGGGAAAAATAAAAGAGGGAGCTCCTTTTCGATCTTTACTTGGGTTGAAATGAGGCAATGTGTAAGCAAACTGAAGGTAAATAATCATAAGCACTGGCTCCTCTTCCACCAGAAACTTTTATATTTTTTGAACTATCTAGTTAGCTAATCAAGTAATCAGCAGTTACAGGTTTGTACTAATGAATCAATTACAATCACCAGTTTAGTTCACCATGGAGTTCTTTTCTGCTCGAGGTGGCAGAAAATACAGAAGCTACGCCAAACCCTCAGAATGCATGTAGGCAAACGATAGTGGATCAGGATCCTGAACCGAAATTTGCCTACCTGGTGTTCCTTCTCCTTCTGGCAAGCTTCCCGTATCAGTGTCTGAATCAAAGTTCTCCATGATATGATCAGATATGCTCCGTGGACTCTCAGTTGTACGACCAACATTTGTCATTCCAGGTTCATCATTATCTCGAGTATTAGACCCGTCACTGTCATGGAAGATCTTGAAGACAAGGGTAAACCATTCATGCCATGAACTCTGCCCGTTGTCACTGGTCAAATCATCCCAATTATTATAAAGGGTAATGGCAACATGCAGAATCAGAGCCAAAAATGAAGATGCCCCGGTGATGATGAATAGCCCAAGAAAGCTGTGCAATGTAAGACTACTTGAAGTTTGGGAGTCATCTTTCTCGGGGCACTCTGTATCACCATACAACTGTTTCTCCAGTTGGGCCAATTTGTCAGTTGATGCGACTTCCAATATTCCCCTTGAAATCTCAGGTGTGAGTGGAGAGCCTCTAGGGAATGCCTGCAGAAACAGTCCAGAAACGAGGATTGAAACAGTGGATAAATGATGTGAAGTATACATGTTGCATGACAGCATATAGCAATTGTATCGATCATTTATAAAGGCCCTGCATAAAAGTGGGGTAGTTATATATTGCTGGGGCATTTATATTTACCATAATTCATTCACAAATGAAATGGTTAACAATCTGACTACGAATATTTTGAATAAACATGACACAAACAAATTAAGGCATGTTTATATATCTGACAAATTGAGTGAGTTCCACAGTCTAGTTAAAAACTACTACAACAAGTTCAAATGTGGTCATATATATCGTTGATAGCATCAAATTTTACATAACATGACCTAGTAATATGATAAAGCTCTACCAAATAGTAGTAAAAAAATTGATTCAGAGCAAAGCAATCAGGAAAAATCACTTACATATCCAAATCCATCAAATTTGTAAGTTGGCCCAACCATAGTGTAGTTGTGGCAATACTTTTTGAGAAAAACTTTGAGGTATGGTATCTCATCAACAATGACGGCAACTCTTCCAGTTGATAAGGCATCATTGTACTCCTCAGGAGAGTCAAAGGCAATCATCTTAGATTCATCAATTCTCAACCGTTTCAAAAGCCCCGGCAAGAAAGAATCATTGAGGTAACCAACATTTGCCCCTTTTCTGATAACTTCATCCAAGGTGGTAACTGTTGGCTGAAGCTGTTCCACCGTTAGAATTGAACTTAAGCTTGCGGTGTAACTCTGCTGCAGTATTAGCACCACGAAAAGCCAAACTACCACTGCTATTCTTGATAAGTTGTTCATAATCCTTTCCCTATGGGCAAATACAAGTGTTGAGAAGGAGAAGTAGAAGATGGACCCAATTTGGTTGGCTGGGGTCCCTCTGAATTCCTGGTTTGTTCTGTGCTCAATAAACCATACCACAAGACCTGTGAGAACAAAGAAGGCCCCAGATGCTAACCATAAGTCAGATGCCAAAGGCTTTAGGAATGTCCATGCAGTCTTCTGTCTTTGGTCCCGAGCTGGAACCAGCATGCGCACCCCTGATTCAGTATAAGGAAGAGTGAAATCCACATAAAGGGAGCGGTTGGCCAAAATCATTATGTCACCTACTACTGCATCATATTCCTGCCAGAAAATCCCATGAAAGTAAATAAGAACCTTGACAGTAGAGAATATGAATATTTACCACTTTGCACGTATAAACCTACAGGAACAATAAAGTACTAAGAACCTGAGAATAACAGCCATGCAAAAGTATTCTACTGTGATTTAAGGGGCAATATTTGTTTTCTCATAGTTCAACAAAGGATGAGCTTTACGCTTTCGATTATAGGAATCAATAACCAAGCTACTGATAGTTGATTAGATTAATAACTGAGGATTGCCTCCTATTCAGGGTATTCAGATACAATAGTTCTGGCAGTGTTGCAAGTTACCTGACAATATAAGCATTTCAGCCAACATAACTTTTATTTAAAGATAATGTGTGATTGCACAAAAGCATATGACCAGCACAAAACAAAAGTCACATAAAAAGAATACTGATCTTGTGTGTACATGAAATTGCACATATTTAGAAATATTATTTGAACAAGTACATGGACTTTAATAATATCCTTCACATATTTGTAGTAAGAAAAAATAATTGAAAAACAAGTGCACATTAATAGTACCTTGCATATATTTGCAAAAGAAATGACTAACTGAACAATGACAATTACCAGTACTGTGTACTCGAACAGAGCAGCAAGGACAGCACTCTACATGGAAACCCAGATCATTTCTAATGACTAATGATTTTGTTTCTTTTGCCAGGTTAATTCCTCTAGCTTGGTCGCTGCAAAGAGGCAACTGGAACAAAGCAAAGTCCATACATACCTTACGATAAACTTTGTAAACGAGTTCGTCGTAAGTTCCACTACTTTGGCCTTTGCCATCTCCAAACTCCTCGTAGTGAATGGGTATGTCATAGTGTAATGTACGGAGAACTTCCTCAAATACATCACCACAGAACCCACGCGCCTTACCATTTTCATATCGAATAAAACTGTCAAACCCAGGTTTCACAGGTACACCTATTTTGAGCTTCTTATTTGCTGGGAATAGCCATCCTCGAGGTACATTGTTCCTGCCTCCTGGCCATATGATGGTTCCTAAATCATCATTTTTTTCCATACTTTTGGATACGTTGAATTTTGGTGTCCAAAAACCAACTCTTTTTCTCTCCTGGCCAACAACATTGATTATATTATAAGTGGTTGATATTAACTGTCTATCATGAATGTGGAATTGGCCGGTCATTCCTGGAAAATAACTCTTCAAAAATGCGCGGAGCAATTTTTTAGCAGCCGTAGAGGTACTTAATCTGTCAAAGTCAGTGGCCCTGTTGTTTGTTTCAGGTGGCATAAAGTCTGAATTCACATATGCTGCTTGCTCTGCTGCTAATGCCAATGCCCATGCGGTGTCATATGCAAAGAGTCCATACACTGTAGGCCCATTTAATGATGTGCTTGGATTTCCTGATTGATATTTCTCAAGCCATCTCTGCCTAAATTTGTCCTCAGTTTCTGGAACATAAGGTTCGAACCCAAGAACACCATCCATCACATCAAATGCAGGTGAACCAATTATGTCGAAGACATCTGTCAAACCATATGCCATGATCCAGACAAAGCCCTCGGCCATCATCCCCTCATTCTTGGCAACATGGAAAAACTTAAGCGCTAACCGGTATGACATGCGCACAACAAATGCACTTGTCCAGTTGCTCTTTAAGATTGAGATAGCTCTCTTTATCTCATCTTCTCCAGCTTCAGGATGGATCTTGCATTTGTATGAAACACGAGTGTCGACATGTCTCAGGGAGTCAACAAGATCAGGGATGAATCTAGCATTGGAATCATCATCCTCATAAACAGGGACAACCTCCCTCCAATTGTATTTCTGGACAAGTGAGGCAATAGCTTCTGCTTGAGAAGTGTCATTCCATCCAGTACGGATGAAGTATGGGGTCTGGTTGGGTGACTGAGTCGGGCTATGAGCAGAAAATGAAATGATTGGAACCGTTGATTTGTTCCCAAGCTCCGCAAGAAATTTAGCCTGAGCCGATGTCTGCGGCCCAACAATTGCTTGCACACGGACATTTTTAAGTAAATCAACACCTGCATGTTTGTACAATTGTAAGTGTGAAGCTAATTAATAGTACTGAAAAGTCTAGTTGCTTTCATTCAGTCAATCTATTCACAGCATCAACTAATTGTGTCGAGAGATAATCTCGATAGTAGTTCTAGGTATGCGTATGAGTATGAAAGTCGATAGACACAGGACACAGGGTTTATACAGGTTCGGGCCTCCCGGAGGATAACAACCTTACATCCTGTTTGGTGTTCTTGTATTGCTTTGGTTCGCACTGGGGCAAGGGTTTCCCAATACAAGTTCTGATGAATGTCGAAGACCCCCTGCCCTCCTTATGTATCCGAAGGGCAGTGGTTTACATGGTAATCTATCATTCGGTTACATCTGATTCTATCTATACACCATATCTCTTAACCTAACTTGCCATCTGCTCTAAACAAGTATCCGAGTAATTATCTTGTAGGCCTTAATCTCCAATACTTCATAATCGAGCCCCCGGGCCACTCGGCCATATAGCCGAGTGGATAGGTAGCCCGGGTACACATGTCCCACAAATTGGTTTAGAACAGGGAGGATTTTTGCAGTCAGGTTGCACAAGTTACTTGACCTCCAAATCTGTTAGTGTCAAACACAACCTTAACGTATGAACAAGTTCACCTAATCACCGCTTTTTAACGGAACCGCATGGGAAGTTCACCTAATCTCCCTATGTAGGCTTCTGATATTCTGGAGACCACCAGACAGCCCACCACCATTGATGCATACCTCTACAGTTCCAACTTCTTCGCGACATGGATGGCATTGCCCTACTAAATCCAGTTGTGTGGGGGTGGACGCGAGGTTGAAGGGTACCTTCTCTTTACGCAGCGACCGCCGTCCGGTGGAGGGAGACGAGGAGGACGACTGGAGAGGTACCGCGGGTGGTGCCCCCGCCCGCCCCTGAAACGCGCGGCGCCAGGGATCGCCGCCGCCGCAGTTTCCCACGCGGGGATATGGGACAGTGGGCTACCGGGATGGGCTGCGACTGCGACACGGATAAATGTCTGGGCCTTCATATTGGGACGAAACTGGTGCTGCTGATGGGCTGGTGGCCAGTAGGCTACTAGTAATTTTCGCGTTGGGCACCTACCTGGGATTGCTCCTGCCGTAAAACCAGCGAAGGGGTCACGCGGTGGCATGCCAATTCACCGGTTAGCTAACAATGCTCCGCCACTGATTGAACTGTGCTCAAATCAGCTTAGAGGCTATCCGAGAAGCGCGAGAATCGCCTGCTAACTCAGAGCTTCCACTCTCTACTGCTCAATAAACCTATGCTTACACCAGGGTCCATAACGAAAGAACGTACGAGTAATTGTGAAGGATCACATGGTGCGCGCATGTAAGAAATGATAATAAGGCCAATGAGCTGGGGGATCGCGCTTGCGTACCTGCCGACGCGGCGTCGACGGCGTCCGTGCCGGTGTTCCTGAGGTGAAGCCTGACCCTGGTGCTGTAGTTGGCGTGCCGCGCGTCGGCGTAGAAGTCGTCCATGGCCAGCTCCATGGACGCCCAGCTGATGTTCCCCAGCCATGTCGTCCGGTCCAAGATCACGCCCACGTCCACCACCCGCCGCCGCACGCCCACCCCCGTCGACGCCTCCTCCTCGCCCTCGCCTCCGTCGGCGCCGGCGACTCCCCGCGCCGCGGCGAGGCAGAGGAGGACGACGAGGAAGATCAGCTGCTGAAGAAAGAGTGGCACGGGCTGACCCGCTCCAGCTTTCATGGATACGCCTCTTCCTCGAGAGAAGAGGAAGAAGGAACGACGCGCGATAACTTTTGCCAAAAAAATGACGGCTGCAGGTACTAAACTAATCAGTAGACTAGTAGTTGCCCCGAGTGACACGGCGGTGCCGGCCTTTTTGCGTGCAGCGAACACGACACACGCCAGGGGTTCGTTTTCCGTTTTCGCGCAAGTACACGCGCTTGCTTGTCAGCCATTGACTCTAGATTTTTATAGATATATTCATTCATGCGCCGCATCGCGCCAACCAACAAGGCCAGCCGCGGGCCCGACGCGACGCTGCCGTCGAACTCGCTCCATCCTCCAACCGCGACAAAAGCTTCCTCCGGTGGGGAGCCGCGCGCGCCATATATATACTTGTATCGTGTTCATAGGCAGGCACGGACGGCGGCTTGACCAATCGACCGCGCTGTGCAATGCGTTGCAAGAACTCGTGTAGGCGCAGCGCGTGACGTGCGAGAAAAACTTGGGACGAGCTATGGCCGTGTGGCGCCGGGCGGAGGCGCGTGTCGGCAGCGCACGTGCCGGTCACGGTCAGAGTCGCCGAACTGGCAGTCGTCGTGGCGCGGTACACTACTGGGAATGGGAAGAGATGATTGCCGTCGTTTCTTGACATCTCGGACGTTGAAACGGTCAAGCAGGGAATTCTTCGTTCTGCACCGGCCAGTTAGCGATCTCATTTCGAGTTTAAAACGTCAAGACCGGGAACAGGTAAGCTCGACAACCACACGCGTCGCTGGATTGATCATCGGTCGGCATCATGAGTAAACATGGAGATTAATTACTGCTGATTCTCTCTGAAGAATGGAATTTTCTGCGGTCAGCAACGCGCCGCATTCGCCATTAGTGTTGGAGTCTTGTTTGGAGAGTAGTACATGTGCGTGTGAGCGTGACGACAGTGGTTGCCTTTTCTTTCGTGCTCCCCAGCCCTATGGACTTGGACCCACTCTTCAAGTCTCGATCTGGAGAGGACGTAGCAACAACCATAGGGTGCAATGATAACAGATCCGTTAGCAAACCAAGTGTTGGACTGCTACTGATTTTTCAACAGTCAACTTTTCTATAATTTTACAATTTACTAAAAGATATTAGAGAAAAAGTTTATAGAAGGGAAAGAACAGAGTTTTGTTACAAATTAAGCGTACAGACTAGTATCATTCAGTTCTTAAAACTAGTCTATAGACTCATGTTGTCACAAAGGGCAGCCACTACCATTCAAATTGGTGATGGTAGCTACACACCCTTTTGGGAAGCAAGATGGCTTCAGGACACTGCTCCAAAAGACATGGCGCCTAATCTTTACAACATTGCAAGATTCAAACACAGAACAGTCAAGCAAGAATTACACAACAGAAATTGGATCAGAAACTTAGGGGACATTGACACACCAGAACTACTACAAGAATTCACACTACTCTATGTAGCGCTCTCCTCGGTGACGCTGACACAAAGCAAGGATGAGATAACATGGAGATGGACTGAGGATGGCAAGTACTCAACAGCCTCAGCATATGAATGCCAATTTCGAGGAGCGGCTTCAGTCTACCCGGCGAAGCAGATATGGAGTGCCATTACGGAGCCAAAATGCAAATTTTTTGCCTGGCTAATAATGCATAACAAAGTACTTACGGCAGACAACATGGCTAAGCGAAACTGGCCCTGTCAGACAAACTGTATGCTCTGCTACTCACAAGAGGAAACGGTGACTCACATAACCACTAAATGCAACTACACAGAAGCAGCGTGGGATAAGATTGCACAGAAGCTCAACCTGCCACGATTTCTGGATATGCCAAACACGACAGATCCCATGCAATGGATTCATCAACTTAACAGTGGTGGAAATAAGAGCACCTTTACAATAGGCTAAAATTATTATGGACTGTTTATTTCTCTTGATCTGATGGCTTAGATATAATTATACTATATGAACCTTTTAAGTAGTATGAAGTAGTATTTTAAAGTAGTATAAAGTATTAGGGGTATTAGGGGAAAGAAAAGTAATGTAGATTGCAATTTTATTAATTTTTGAGGATTAATTAAAACATTTAATTTTATTAAACCAAAAACATGTCGTCGTCTATTTCTATTCTCCCATGTTCGTCTCCGTTCCGATCGTTCCTGGCGGCATGGCGATGAATTGGCAATGAGGTGACTCAACTGCCTAACACGCTCGCCGTCGCCGGGGTATGGAGTTTGTCCGCGGCACGGTGGCCCGTAATGGAAGCCTAGGCAACATGGCTGCGGCTTTCGCGATGGATTGCGGCAGCGCACGACGTGGAGGCGGTGGAATCAATTTGGTCCCGTCACTGTGGATCTCCACGGCTGGGCAGCAGATCAGCTACTTCGATCGCCAGCGATACAAAAATGCTCTGTGATACCGATACAAAAATTCTGGAATGTGAATCTCTATAACTGAATCCAATGCTCTGTGACATTGAAGTACATGATTCCCTCACTGACACGGATACAAAAATTCTGATTATGAAAATACTGGAGTTTGCAGACAATAGCAAAACTATGGGAATCATGTTTTAATACTAGGCAACGTTCAGACTGAAACAACTATATACTCCAATGCAAGAGCATCTTCTGACAATCCACTATGTGCTAGTAAAACTTTCAGTCACCTGTTTGCTTAATTTCTGCTAAAGTTCCCTCAGGAGCATGTACACATTCCTGCCATGAGTGACTACGTATCAGTGAAAATTACAAAAACACAATGTGAAATTCTCATGTCCAATAAACACTCATGTTTCTGATAAAAGAAACCAGAAGCTATGATGCTTCCGTGATATGACAGAGATTCAATCAGAGCAAGTATCAAGCTCGTCCGTTCCAGGCAGTAGTACAAGTGCAACGATTAAAGGAAGATTACGAATTTGGACCAATGCTCGACAGAATTTGGCAGGGATTTAGGGGGATATGACGCGGCGACCTCATCGGCGGTGTTGTCTGCGCATTGTCTGCTATGAGATGTTCGAAGGAGGTCGGGCCAGTGCTGGGACACGAAAACAGACAAGGATTGCGGCAGCGGTGCAGCGCTGCTGAGGATCTGGCAGCAGTGGTGGTGACGATGCTGGCGCTGCAAGGCGTGCGTCCGTGGCGGCGGCCTTTACTTTGTTTGATCTGATTGATAACGTTTGGGGGGACAAAGGCAATGGCAAATGTATTAATAGTTAATTAAACTAGTCAATTACAATTATATCCTTTTAAATGGACGGTTAAATTAAGATTATACTACTTAGAGGCTTAAAGTAGTTAAAGTAGTATAGTGCACTGTAATGAGAGTCGGAAAGAAACGTGAAAAGAAAAAACGACTGGGTATTCTATTTACTTTCTGGTGGGATATTTGGAAGGAAAGAAACAACCGCATCTTCAATAATGATGAACACTCTGTGCCGCAGACGGTAGACAAAATTCAAAATGACCTAGCTCTTCTCTATCTAGCACTTGATGTCACCTAGTTTCTTTCTTGCGTCCAGTAGCCTGTTACTTTAAAACTTACGGCAGCCTGTGCGCTACCTTCTGTTCACCTCATGGTGATCAGCCTGTGTGCTACCTTCTGTTCACCTCCTGGTGATCACCTTAGTGCGGTTGTAATTCTAAACTGTAATTTATTTGTTCTTTCTCTTCCTTAATGAAGGGCAGCGCTCCTGCCATTTTTTCCAAAAAAAAAAACAAAGGGCATCTGTTCATCACCATTACAAGAACAGAATATTTGTGCAGTTATCTTGTCCATTCGATGCAATATAAGTGCACCAGAAGAAACTCATGACTTATCGGCAGTTTAATTATCAGCTGTTGGTCTGCTGATGGCCTCTGCCATGACTTTGGTGGTCCCTGCTGGAGCCGTCAGGATTGCGCGCGACAGCCACCTCTTCCTGGGCCTGCTGATGGCTTGTGCCATTTTGCCCACCGATGATGGCGTCAGGAGGATTGGGCGCAAAAGTCACCTCGTCCTCGGCCTGCCGACCAGCGGCAGCAGCCAACTCGATCTCACCTGCTCCGTACGCCGGGCTCGCCGTCTGCAACGACCAATCGCTGACGCGCGTGACGGCCGGTGACGCGCCGCCCGCATCGACGGAGTTCCGGCCGCCGGCCACAGAGCCACCGGCGTCCTTTTTCTTGAACGTGTGCGACGAGAGGTCCTTCTCGTCGAACAGCTTGAGAAACCTGAAGAACCAGCCACGCCAGGACCCGTGCGACGCGTCCCTGATGGGGCGCCGGTTGGCCACGACGAAGGTGGCCAGGTGCACGGCGGCACAGAGGAGCGAGGTGGCGCCGGTGATGAGGAAGAGGCCCCAGAAGCTGCAGAAGCTGAGGCTGGCCGACGTGAACTGGCTGCCCTGCACCGCGCAGCCCTCGGCGTCGCCGAACCACTTGCGCTCGATCAGGCTCAGCTCGTCGCTCTCCGTCAGGTTCAGGATCGCGCGCGACAGGTCGGCCACGTAAGGAGACCCCTTCGGGAACGCCTGCTCGTCCATTTGTGTCCGTTCCGTCCGATCAGAATCAGTTGCTGAGCAGTGAGCATTACATACAAAACGATATTATATTACAGTATGTGGCAATGGCAGGGTGCTTACGAATCCGAAGCCGCCGGTCCTGTTGGTCTGCGCGGTGACGGTGAAGTTGTCGCAGTAGGACTTGAGGAAGAGCCTGAGGTAAGGCGTCTCATCGACGATGGCGCCGATGGTGCCGTCGATGAGAGCCTCGTGGAAGCTCTGCGCGGCGCGGTAGGGCTGCAGCCTGGACGGCGGGAAACCCGACTTGGTCATGGCCGCCCGCATGAAGGAGTTGTTCATGATGCCCACCTTCGCCGTGCCCTGCCACAGCGCGGCGTAGTCCCCAATGGTCGGTCCCAGCTGCGGCACCGTCAGCATCGACGTCAGGCTCGCCGTGTAGCTGGACTGCAGGATCAGCACCACGAACACCCACACCACCACCGCGAACCTCGACAGGTTGCTCTTCAGGCTCTCCCCTGTCGTTTCCACATCATTATCACATTGCCAAGATGGCATTAGCTAGCTAGGTTCAAGAACGAGACCATCGTCTCAGCTGGAAGCAGAGGGATAATGCAAGGTTATTCGATCATTACTGTGCGAGAAGACGAGGGTGGAGAAGCCGAAGTAGAGGAGTGTGCCGATCTGGTACGACGGGGGCCCACGAAACTCCTCGTTGATGCGGTGCTCCATGGCCCAGACGGCGAATCCGGTGAAGACGAGGAAGGCGAAGCTGACGAGCCAGAGGTCGTAGCGGAGCGGCTTGACGAAGACCCAGGCGCGCTTGCTGCGCTGGTCACGGAACGGCACCACCATGGAGATGCCCGACGTCATGTACGGCAGGGTGAAGTCCACCCGCTGCGACCGGTTCGCCGTGATGGTCATGTCCGCCACCGCCGCGTCGTACACCTGCGAGACACAGCACAAAGTCACAAGCTTAGAGCGCGGCAAACGTAAGGCAACAAGTCTAAGACGGGGACTGTTCGAAATTCTTGACGGCCCAGATCATCATCAGGCCCAGGCCTTTGCTAATAAACACAGGTAACTCAAAGCCCAATCATTCTCCGTGTAGTGTAGAAAACGTTCAGAAATCAGAAGTTTGTTTCCTTTTTCTTTTACTTCACATTGGCCAGGTCGTTGAGTAACTTTAGTTCAAGACTTGATGATGAATGAAGGTTATATAACTAGTAGTGGTGAAACGTGAACCCCCAGTTAAGTAATAATCCAGATCTGGCCAACTTTAGTAATAAAAGTTGAACTAAACTAGTCGCTAACTGATGAGGTATCCATAGCAGTCTACCAGGAAACAACAAGTCAGGTCTACTAGCCCCTCTTGTGACCAATAAACACCACGCGATGATGCGAACACTAATAATACTAAGGGTGTGTTTAGCAGGGTTTATGCTTATACAATAAATTGCTTATGCTCTAACTTATCTATCAAAAGTGCTTATTCAGCTTATTTGGCTTATGTAGCATAAATAGTCAAACCGTTTGACAAAATTGCTTATTTACTAGTATTTGGTGCTTATACAGAACTGCTTATGCTAGTACAAATTTCAAAACTGCTTATAACTACTTATGTCAATAAGCAATTATGGGTTCAATCCGTTTGACAGGGCTTATGGCTAATTGCTACATAAGCAGTTCAATAAGCCCTGCCAAACACACCCTAAGTAATACAAATATCAGTAAGGATAGCGATTTCATTTCCTAAATCAGCAGCTGCTAGCGTATAGGACACATACTATACGGCAAGTGGCGTCGACGTTACAGAGGGCGTACATCACAGAGACTACGTAAGCTGGTGCGTCATGCATGTCTTTGTCTTGCTAGGCCGCTATGGGATAAATCACAGAGACTACGTTAGGTGCTCCCATGCTTCCACATATAAAAAATACGAAATATAATTTATAAAAAATTCAAATAAAAATATGACTGTATAATGCATGTTATCATCTACAATCATCTAAAGTTTCACTTGCAACAAATACTTGTGCAAGAAGAAATAAAAAAGAGAAAATCAGCATGAACAAAGTGGATTACAACTGTTCTCTACGTAATAGCTTCCCAAGTCTACTTCACACGGGATAAATCACACCAAAATCTGAGGAACCCAACTAAGTAAGCCTACCTGCAACCAACAACCACAGTTAAGACTTGGCCCCACTCACAAGGATATGAGAGACTAGGTCGTGCTATATACGTGGTCGAAACTAGTACTACCTTTTCGGACTTGAAATATTCTCGTTCTAACATGCATCACAGTTCAAATAAAAATGACTTGAGGTTTGTTGTCCGACGACAATAATTAAAGTCCAACTTTAGGTCAACGTAATTAGCTTGAACGACTGTGTGATGGCAATAAGATGAGCAGCCAAAAAAACGGAGTCAAGTTGCAGCGACTTACGCCAACCACACTGATGCAACTTTGGGTGGACCAGCTCTCTTGAGTCTAGACCTTGGTTCCTGGTCCAGGGCAACTTGACGAGAAACACATCTACGAACAACGCATGGTCACCCGATCACGAATGTTTCTTCATTCCACGGTCAAATATGATCGACAGAGAGATTTTATCTAACAGACAATATAATGCTCAATCGTGAACATAAAGATCTGGACAGAAATATATCATCGACTCATAGTTACTTGTATATAACATTCATCATGGTCGTCTTAATTTTCTATACATTTTTTCTTGTGGTTGTTGGATTTGCATGGACTGACAGCTAGTTGTGTAGGGTGATTACGAGATCCCATGGCAATGACCTAGAAAGTACTCCATACATTCCAATGAAAAATGACCACAAATGTGGCAAAAAAGAGGTTGCAAATGGTATTTCGGAGAATGGGGACAGATTAGAAGCCTGGTTTGGAATCTGAATTCAGCATACCCTCGTGCTCTTTCAAAGTCAAACAAAGACTAGTCTATTGAATGGATGCGGAATATAAAGAGAGTGACACACGCGCACCATGCAGATACTATCTCCATGTTGAATTATTCCTCCGAGTGTAGAATTTTGAAACAACTTTGTCAGGGCGAAATCAACAAATTTAGACTGTACACCTACTTTGAGCTTTACAATGGAATAATTTCTTTATTCATGCTTACTATGTAATGGTCCTCAGTGTAGTATTTTTTTACAATTTCTTGACTTAATTACATCTGCTAGCTAGTCGTTGCGTTCGGTAGATTTTTTAGTGTGAGGCAATCTTACAGCCAATTAAATGCGCTTTTTTATATACGACACGACTCTTTCTGGACTCAGTTGCATATGCTGTTCGAACAAGTAATCTAGGGTTTGTTTGCATCCCACACCTTGGGGATGTTGCTATGGCGGTAGGAGGCTGCCACTACCGCCTCCGGTTTCAAACCAAATGAACCCAAAGTTTCTTATTGAACCTCACAATTGCAGCGAGAAAATCATGGTTGAGATTAAAGAAACTTGAAGTTGTACTAGTCAGCACGGTTTCAAAAAACGTTTGATCAAGTTGCATGTAGTCTCAGCAGGGTTTAAAAAAAAATGTTTGATCAAGCTGTAGCAAATAGCAATGCAAGCATATGTGATATGTGGTAAGTAGGACACAGGTTGCAGCGCTTACCCCGCGACCGACGTTGTCGATGAGAGTGTTGTAGGGCATGGATGGCGCCGGCACGTACTCGAACGGCAGCGCGTAGGGCAGCAGGCGCACGGCCGCCTCGAACACCTCGACGACGTAGCCGCCGGCCACGGTCCGGTTGGTGGCCGGGTCGACGTCGATGTGCACGATGGGGTGGTAGCCGGGGTCGACGTAAGCCGGCACGGCCACCCGCAGCTTCCGGCCGCTCGTGGGCTGCACCCAGCCGCTCGGCACCACGGTCGAGTCGCCCGGCCAGATCACCGGGCCGAGCCCGCGGTTGGAGGACTTGGAGCCGTCGCCGAGCTGCCGGGTGAGCCTGTGCTCCCGCGTCCAGAACCCGATGCTCCGCTCCCTCGCGTTGTCCATGATGTTGACGATCCGGAAGGCCGGGACGGTCAGCTCGTCATGGACGAGCCGGAACCTGCCGCTGAGCCCGTCGAACGTGGTGGTAGCTATGGCTGCGAGGAATTTCTTACCGGAACTGGACTTGCCGAGGTCGGAGAAGTCCGTGGGCCCGCCGCTCCTGCCGCCATCAACGAGCCCTGGCGGCGACGACGATGTCAAGTCGCCGGCGCGCCCGAGCCGGTCCGCCGCGGACGCGACGGCCCACGCGGCGTCGTAGGCCCACAGCGCGTAGCAGCCCATCTCGGCCTCGGCCGGCTCGGCGTCGCGGTGGTCGCGCATGAACCGGTGCGCCCACCTCCGCTTGACGGCGCGCAGGCGCGGCGTGGCGGGGACGTGGGGCGCGAGCCCGATCACTCCGGGCGGCGGGCGGATGGAGCCCAGCAGGCCCGTGAGCCCGTCGGTGATGACCCACGCGCCCGCGGACATCATCCCGGCCTCCTGGGCCGCGGCGAACACGCGCTCGGCCAGCGCCGGGCGCGCGTGCACCACGAAGGCCCGCGTCTGCTCCGACTCGAGCCGGTACACCGCCGCCAAGACGGCGTCCTCGGACGCCGACGCGGGCAGCGCGCAGCGGTAGGGCACCTCGGCGCCGGCCTCGGTGAGCGCGTCCACGAGGTAGGGCACGAAGGCGGCGCCGTAGTCGTCGTCCTGGTACACGGGGACCACGCGCCGCCACCCGAAGTGGGACGCCAGCGCGGCGATGGCGCTCGCCTGCGCTGCGTCGCTGAGCGCGGCGCGCACGAAGAAGGAACCCGAGGATGAGGGGGACACGGAGGGGCTCGTCGCGGAGAAGGAGACGACGGGGACCTCGGCGCGCGTGGCCAGCTCCGCCACGAAGGACGACTCGACGGACGACTGCGGGCCCAGGATGGCCCGCGCGCCATGGACCGTCATCAGCTGCAGCGCTGCGCAACGAGCTAACAACGTTACAGGGACGCGACGTGTGCCAGTGAAAGCAGCAGGAGAATGGTAGAGTCTCCATACCGGCGGACGCGGCGGCGACGACGTCCCCGCCGGAGTCGTGCGTCAGGACCTGGACTCGCGTCGAGGAGTTCGGGTGGGCGGCGTAGAAGTCGTCGAGCGCCATCGGGATGGTGGTGTTGGCGATCTTGCCCACCGGCGAGGCGGCGTCGACGATGAGCCCCACCGTGACCGTCGTCGGAGGCTGGCCCCGCGATGTGGGGACGAGGGGCAGGAGGGGGGCGACGCCCATGAACCAGAGGAGGAACAGAGGGAGCCGGGCGCGGCCGGTGGCCACGGCAAGAGCCATGGCGGGACGGGAGACAGCGCACAGAATTGAGAGTTGTTTGGGGGAAGAGCCGTGCCGTGGCGTTAGGATCACTAGGCTCTCGCTCGCGGAATTGTGGATGCTGTTGTTGGTTCCTTGTTCAGTGTTGTTGACTGCTGCTGCCTGCTGATTGGCAAATGCCAGGTTGGACATGGTGCAGATGGGCTCCGGCCTTGTCACACGGATCTGGCCCTTATGACACATCTTAACGGGCGGCCTTGGTGTAAATCACGGCCTGCATATATCAGTGTGTTGGGCAAGACAGACCGGCCCAGGAATAATTTCTTTTCATCCAGAAGCCCAGGATGACAACTTGCAAACTTTAACTCTCTCTCAGACCATGTCAGATCAAATCAGTCGCGGCAGCGCACACAACCGACGGAACATGGGAGCACCTCGAGTTGTATCATTTTATAAATACGCTCAAGCAATGATTCAGTGAGGGTATCTCGAAACAAATAATTGAAAAAGATGGATCATCACTACTTCGTTCCTAGCTAGGTTGCGCGTCAAGCCCAATGAGGAAAAACGACACCTATTTCTGGCAAAACACGACGACTTCGGACTGCAGTTTATGGGTGCCATCCATAATTCCATGGTCGTGCAGGGATCATCGCAATCATAATCGATCACCAAGTCAACCGCTACTAAACAACCGCCAACTTGCTCTAGATAGCGACACTAGTATACACACGCACTACAGCTGATCCTAACGCACGGGCTATATAAGACGCGGTATGATCGTTCAAGCTCTTCGTCCCAACAGCAACACAAGAGCTGATCGATCGAGGATGGATAGACTCGACATCATCAGCCCCCCTAGAAACATCATCGTCTCCGTCCTCGTGCTGGTTTCTTCGTGGTCGTGGCTCCTCTTCGTGGGGCATGAGCAGCCTAGGTTGGGTCAGGCACAGAGGCAGCAGAGCACGCCTTCGAGCGTCCTGCAGGTTGGGGCGCTGCTCGACCTTGGCACGGCTGGTGGGAGGGCCACGAGAGCGGTCATCTCGCTCGCGCTCGAAGACTTCTACGCGTCGCAGCCTGCCTCCTCCATGACGGTGGCGATGCATGTTGCGGACTGCAAGAACGACGAGATCAGCGCTACAGCGGCTGGTATATATTATTTCACGTTTCCTATATATGATGCATTTTTCTTTCAAAAAGATACACAAACACTTGTTATGCATGCATGTTTTTTTTTTTGAGGTATATGCATGCATGTTTCAACTATACGAAAGCATGCATATGCATCTATATATCATCTCTGTTAGGTATACATCCGGTCGTATTTGTATGCATCTTTTGCTGTGTAGTTTTCACTATTATATTAGTAACACATCTTGCATTGCAGTACGAGCATCATCACGTATATATGCACGTGATGCACGAACGCACTTTAACGCTGGCAAAACCTTTGAGCTGGCGTTGAAGCGGATAATTGCAGGAGTTTTGAATGTCTACCTAGTTACTGAATGAATGTTATCAAGGACTAAATGCTTCGATACTTAAGGAAGTACCTATATATATCTAGGTAAAACAAGGATGATATTTAATGAAATCAAGAGAGTACTTATATGGAGATGGTATAAACTGTCATCAAAATCATCGATGCCTTAAAGCCCCAAGAGACAAATCAGTCTGTTTTTTTTTTAAAAAAAGGACGCTGAATGAAAGCAATTGTTAGTTATAGATAGGTAGTAGTACAAATATGTATGAATGTACCATATGTACTACATGGTACAAAATACTAACTTATTAATGCACCCACATATAAATGAAAAGTCTTACATTTTATAGAGTAAATTTCAAACTTATAATTATTTGTGCAATTGTGTCACAAAACTACAACTTTTGAAGTCTATTTCACAAAACTATCACACTATTATTTCAGCCTAAATATAAAAACCTACAACTTTTGTGACTTGGTCCCACCTATTAATCACACAAATATTACATGCTTTGGTCCGACTTGTCATCGATAAATGTTCAACTAAAGTTGTAGTTTTCTGAAATAGGTTTTAAAAGCTATAGTTTTATGATACAAAAGTACATATAGTTGTAGCTTTCTGAAATTGTAGTTTTCAAATGTGGCCTTCATGGAATTGTGGTCATTCATTTTGCTTTGAGGTATATGTAAACATAGGTTGTGGAAATTGAACTGTTCATCCTTGGTTCTGGATGTGCTTTAGGTGTACCTTTGATGCTGATTGCATTTCTCGTTCGTCGACTAGCATAACAATAGAAAACCATGCATAAAATCCACAAATAAAATTGTATAGTAAAATAACTCAACCTTCTATATAACCTCTTTCTTCAAAAGGAATTCTTTTTATGAATTCGACATATATAATTAATTAAACATGTGATCATGCATTTTTGTGGTTTTGATGATATTGCTCTGAAGATGTTGCAAATCTTAAACACTCCAGTAAATGTTAGCAGTTGCTTGTCCTGATATCAAGCATACCCAGAGGGAGCGTTTCTTTGTTGCAAAGTACAAAGGGAGCACAATTTGATTGCATAGATTTAAGGCATCGTGTTTATATCGCACAAATCAATATATATATATATATATATATATATATATATATATATATATATATATATATATATATATATATATATATATATATATATAACATTTAGATTTTACCTTGAAAGCTTTTACCTCAACTTTCAAATTTGGATTCTTTTTTTTTGAGTCTTTTTACAGTCCTCCAAGAGATACCACCAAAAAGAGGTACCAAACAAATCTGACCCTTCATTCTAGAAGGGTACGATCGACATTATATTCACAGAAACAGGAACACCTGTCTTGCCTCACCCCTCAGCCATCAGGGAATTTGGCCACAGGCGCAGAGAAGAAAAACAAAGAGAAATAAGAAAGGAAATTAAAAATCAGCAAATCGTGTGCATCTCCTTCGGATGCCTAGACACATGAGGCCACATCTGCTCCCATAGGGGCTGCCGGAGGATGAGCTCGGCTGGGAGTTGTGAAGAGAAAAATGACTGCGGGTGAAAAAAAATGAAAACATAAAAAAAAAACATAGCAAGACTCAAAATCTATGATATAATAAATCAATAAAAGTAAAAAGAAAATGAAGTGTAGTTGGGCCTATCATTTTTTAGCCTCCTAGGCCCAGTCCACCCCAAGCCCCCCAAGCCTCCTGTTCATCTTCTTCCTCACGATGAGACACAACGTACAGGACAAAGAGAGAATAGAAGAGAGAGAGAGAGAGAGAGAGAGAGAGAGAGGGATGGCTGACTTCCATTTAGCAATGAATCAAATCAGGGGAGGTGGGGGAAATGACCCAGGGAAGGAGATGAACCCATTTTAAGGTCGGAAATAGAGAACAGCTCCGCGCGTCGACGACCATGTACTTCATCTTAAAGTTATTCAACCTCGAAGGGGATGGTTCAGAACGAGCAGTGGGGTAGAAAAAAAATCACCATGGCAGCATACCCTTTGCTGCGGGTAGGCAGGCACCGAGCGGACATCTAAAATGACTGACACACCCTTGGTTGCGGATAGGCACCGTCCGGTACTACTAGCGGAGCTTTGATACCTGTATATCTGGTCGGTTGGATGCAGCATATCGGACGGTTATAAATATGGTACCTTTGGTACCTTGTACCTGGTGGAGGACTGTAAAATAGCTTTTTTTTTTTGTTAGAATGCTACTATACATAATTATTCATAGGTTTTCAACATGAATATGTAGCCAAATTGCAAATAATGTACCATTGTTCAATGTGCCTGTGAGATTAAGAAACTATGAATAGTTAGTTTCAATACATATCTGGTCATGTTCGGTGATTTACTACCTTTTAATAGCTACAATAGCACTTTTGGTTATTTGATAGAGTTTTTGGTCAGCCCTTTGACTCAGAAATATATATATGTGGATCCTCCCTATCCAGATAGGAATTTAGTTTCCACGACAAAGTCTACACCACGTGTTCACATTTTTGTTAATAAATGGCAATGATTCTCCATTGTTCTAAGAAAGGTTTGCTTTTATCACTTTCAATTTGGAACAATAATATTATTTATTTTGGATTTT
Source organism: Eleusine coracana subsp. coracana (assembly GCA_032690845.1). NCBI lineage: Eukaryota > Viridiplantae > Streptophyta > Magnoliopsida > Poales > Poaceae > Eleusine > Eleusine coracana. The sequence goes on along the minus strand of CM064427.1, from coordinate 48,781,615 downwards.
GTATGATTTAACTAAGAATAAACATTTAATTGGAAATCTCATATTTAAGGCTGTCTATATAGTTGTAGATTCAAATTTGTATTATATATATATATATCTCAAAACTAATGTTTTTGAGCCCCTGGACAAGTAATACCATGGTTTCGGGACAAAAACAAAAAGGACCTTTAAAAACAAATCCGAGTGATTTACCAGAACTATGATTATTTGTTGCACTCAAACACTTCAAGTTTCAAAATCAAAGAAATTTATAAATAGGTAGTTTTGGGGCTTGTTCCAAAACTAGTACTCCAGTATCCAAACGGGTAAATGTTTGTGAGGTCCAAATGTTATGGGCCCATTTTGATCCAGACAGAGAGCCTAACCCTCATCACTCGCCTAACTTGTGAACCTGTCAATTAATGACGGATAATTGGAACGCAACGCAACGGCCGGAGGGGATTGCCGGAGGCGTCGAGCCGCGCTGATGCGATCAAATTTTACCAGCAAGCTGCTGAGAGTCGGTATCTGATAGCCCATGAGTTCCGCGGTGCGTTCGTCCAACCCTGCGACGCGGGGCTCCATCACATTTGGGAGTGGGGAACTAGAGCGGAGCGTCAAGTTGTTGGCTGGGGACGTGGGCTTCCCCAGTGGAAACTCCACCGCGGGCTGGTGCCACTGCGAATCCTTGGTGATTTCTCTGATGCTGCACCCATAACTGATACTGTACCAGTTTTCATGCATGCCTTGTTCGATATGTTGTTACTACATTCTTAATGCTATCCGAATGATGAATGTACGATCTGACCCCCTCCTACCATGTTTTGTTGATGCTGCAGCCATAGATCTTCTGAAGGACTTCAAAGTGCAAGCTATCATTGGACCAAAGACATCAACTCAGGCGAGATTCATAATTGGTCTAGGCAATCAGACAAATGTACCCATCTTGTCTTATTCAGCTACCAGCCCCTACTTGTCAGCTGAGCATTCCAAGTACTTCGTTCGCACTGCCCTAGATGATGCCTCTCAAGTCCCTGCAATAGCTTCTCTAATCCAGTTTTTCAACTGGAGCCAAGTTGTACCTATATATGAAGACTCTGACTTTGGTAGAGGCATTATACCGTACCTTGTAGACGCTCTCCAAGATGTTGATGCACACATCCCATACCGAAGCGTCATCCCTTCTGTTCCTACTGATGATCAGATTAAGGCGGAGCTTAACAAATTGATGACTATGCAGACACGAGTTTTTGTTGTGCATATGTCATCAGACATCGCAGCACGCCTCTTCGTTCTTGCCCATGATGCTGGGATGCTTGCTAGTGGTTATGCTTGGATTGTGACAGACAGTGTTGGCAATATGTTTGGCACCCTCGACCAGACCACAATCAACTCAATGCAGGGTGTTCTTGGGGTGAGGCCTTATGTGCCACCATCAGACAAGCTCCTCAATTTCCCTGTTCGATTTGTTTCGAGGTACCGACAACAGAATCCAGGTGAACCTGACCCAACAAATCCGAATGTGTTCCATTTATGGGCATATGACACGACATGGGCAATCGCAACAGCCCTAAGGAAGGTTGCACCCCTTACACTCGGCTTCCAAATGCCACCATCACAGAACAGCAACAGTTCGAATGATCTGACTATGCTTGGTGTGTCACAAGATGGGCCAGGGCTTATCGATGCCATTCGAGCCACCAGGTTCCAAGGCATATCAGGTGAATTTGTTCTAGTTAACGGTCAGAAGCAGGCATCAGTATTTGAGATTTTCAATGTAATTGGCAATTCATATCAAAGTGCTGGATCCTGGACACCAAAGTTTGGCCTAAGTAAGAATCTCATTTCCTCTTCTGTTCCAAGTGATACTGTTGGATTGAATACAGTAATCTGGCCAGGCGGTTCCACACAACCTCCTAGAGGTTGGGTCTGGCCGGTCGATGGAAAGAAGTTGCAGATTGCTGTGCCAGTAAAGCCCTCCGTCAACCCATTTGTGAATGGTAAAAAGAATGCAGCTACAGGAAACTTTGATGTGACTGGATATTGCATAGATATCTTTGAAGCTGTTATGCGAGAGATGCCATACGCTGTCCCCTACGAGTATGTGCCTGTTTCGGACCCTAACATAGCAACCAACATGACCATTTCATATAGTGAGATATGCTACCAAGTTTCCCTAAAGGTAATACACTCAATCTAAATTCCACTACTCAAATTTGTAGAAGAGGGATTTTCTATTTTCACCTCAGCATAATGTTTTTGAAATCATGGTAATAACATATTTAACAAGAAGAGTTTATCTCTTGAGATGTATTTGCACCTTTTTTTAGAATGATACTATTCATGGGCCACTCGTACTTGCCATGTATGATCGATCATACATTTTCAGTTTCACTTTTATTGACATAGGATATGATGAAGAGATAAAAATAGGGCCTTTAATTTGACATATTGTTTCAGGGACGTCGTGTGAGAGTGGAGTGACATGTAAAAGACTGAAGGGATTCTTAAAATGTTTTGTTACATATTTTGTATGTGACTGATAGTGATAGGGGAGGATGAAAAAATGATTGGATAAAATGCCTTTTAATAATAGAGATGTTCATTCCTTCGGTAAGATATACAAGCCATCATCACCAATTTATCACGCATGAATAAAAGCGAAACTTGGGGACAGTGCATAATGTTAAAACTTAAAAGGGACCTAGTTTTAGTGTCAAAATTTTTCTCTATAAATTGAAGTTAGTGAGCTCTATGTATAGCCTTTATATTATATCGTAAAACTGTAAGCTAAACTTGCCTAGCGCAGCAAGTAGTTAGGAGGAAACAAAAGGGAAAAAGGAAGTGCTCTGAGAAGTTCGAGAGCCCAGAGCTGCTGATTGATCATAACTTCCAGTTTATCTTTGTTATTTCCCCAACATTTAACATAGACAAGTGACTGATTTAATCATTCATATTTTTGTCAAACAGAAATATGATGCAATGGTTAGGGATACCACAATAATCATCGATCGTTCCTTGTATGTGGACTTTACATTACCTTACACTGAATCTGGAGTGCATATGGTTGTTCCAATGAAGGAAAACTGGAACAAGAGCTTGTGGGTTTTTCTTAAGCCTATTGATCCAGTTCTCTGGGCGGCCATCTTGGCTGTTTTTCTGGTTACTGGTTTTGCCATATGGATTGTTGAGCGCAATGAAAGCAGATATTTTCGTGGCAGTCCTGGAAAGCAGCTAGTCAATGTTGCTTATTTCAGTTTTCAAGCAATTTTGGCAGTACCAAGGGGTGAGCCAAACTGAATAATGAAGAAGTCTTATTGTTCGTTCCACAAAATTGAAATATAACTAATTTATTCCTAAAACAATCATTTGTCATTTTTTCTTGCTTTCTTGTTATAAACAATCTTGCAACTGATGTGGGGAAAAAGTTACAGACATAAAAAAAAAGGAAACATAAAATAGAATGTTGGAAATATATAACTATAATAATCAATAAGGAAATATAATCACTAGTGTAACTTAGAAATTTGAACACTGCATTCTCTATTGTGACTTGTGAGCATATGTGACCAATTCTCTTTCCGCATTGTTAGACATGGGTGCCAAATATTTACTTTACCAGAATCCACTTAGTTTGTTAGAATATTTTAAATATTCTCGATGTTTTTATTCTTTATTGTACTACAAAAGCTTAACCTACCTGATCCTTATGCAACCAATTTGATGACAAAATTTTGCTATATTGCTACAATAAAATATTGGCAATAGTAAGGAATTTTGCAAGCCACCCACAGAGAGAGTTAAACACGAAGTCACTGACCTGATAAGTTGATGCTGTATATTTTTTGCAGACCCGAAACTAAAGGAATGGCTATCTAAATTTGCACTAATAAACTTTGTGTTGCTGGTTTGGTTGTTGGAGAAACTCTATAGTGCAAGTTTGACTTCTATGATGACCGTACGACAGCTCCAGCCAACAGTTGCTGATTTGAATCAACTTATTGCTAATGGGGACTATGTGGGTTACCAGGTTGGGTCTTTTGTTAAGGATCTCCTGAAGAGCCTCAATGTGGACGAAAGCAAAATTAGAAGCTACAAAACTGATCAGTATGCTGAGGCACTGATGAAAGGGAGTTGGAATGGTGGTGTTGCAGCAATATTTGATGAAATACCGTACCTCAAATTGTTTATGTCCAAGAACTGCAGGAACCACAGTGTTGTTGGTCGTGTTTACAAGACCGGAGGATTTGGCTTTGTAAGTTTTCCTTTCTTTAGGGAATTAAGTTTGTGAAATTATCCACCATTATTATTATGAAAAATTAGTATACTCATTCACAGGTTTCTAAAATTATCCAATATTGTCACTAAAAAAACCAAAATATGTACATAGAACTTTATAAATTACCCACTATTATCACTACGGAAACAATTGATGAAAATTAATATTTGTAGAAATCAACGGTGATGAGATAAATAAATTTGGGATATTTGTCTTCAGGACACTAGTTTTTTAAAAAAATTGTTTGTAGGACACTTTTTTTTTTGTCTGTAGAACACTAGTAGGCAGTGTCCTGTGGACAAAAAAAACACGTTGTCCTGTAGACAAATGGTTCAATAAATTTAATATTCACTACATAAAGTATTAGTGGGTTTATGATAAATATTGAAGTGCAGTAAACGTGTTTATGACACATGGGACCGATTGGAGCTAGATGTAAATTCATTAAAGAAGCAAATTCCTGGTGCACCTTTAGATGAAGCCTCACTAATAGTGCAGCATGTGGGGGGGGGGGGGGGGGGGGGGTTCAAGGACTCCACCATGAGGTACCCTGCCGCGCCAAGGAAGGGTGGTCAGTGTGCTTGATGAAGGGGTAGAGGGTAGCCAAAATCAATGCAATGCAGCTTATATTTACAACATAGCAATATATTTGATACAGAGAATTTACTTCCTCTTTGCAATAACTATGCCAATGTTTGCATTGCTATACGAGTTTGAGACACTGCATCCGATGACCTCAATATTCTAGATGCGTGTGTATATGCTCTTGGACACCAAATCCATGTTGAATAAAAATTTGATTTCCATGTTGAACAAAAATTTGATTTCCAAGTTTTCAACCATCGCCTGGCCCTGCCAAGAGTCTAGGCTCGCACCTCGTCTTTGATTTGTTTTTCACAAGCGAGAAGGTAGGGACGTTCATGTGTCCGAAAATTTGGAGTTGTTCCCCTCTTTCCATGTTCCTCAACTGACAAGGGAGCTTATTTCTGACAGGATTGTGGTTGTGGGGGTTACATGCTTATAAGTTATTCCCTCTATCCACATGCAAGATTCTTAAATTTGGTTAAAGCCAAAATGTGTTTGCTAAAAATATATATCAAAATAAACTATTTTCAATAGGAGGTATATAATATGATACTGGTTCAATATCATTCTAGTCTTCTAGATTGTCCTAAGTTATTTGAAGTTTTATCAAATTTATATAAAAAGATACCAATATTTTCTGAAGTGAATTAAAATTTCAGATTTGCTTCTCATCAGTTGCCTAAAATTTTGCATCTCTCAGTCAAGTTGCAGTAATTATTTTTATATGTTGCATCAGTTATTCCTGGATGTTGCTAAAAAAATCGCAACATTTTACACCATAGTCTATATGTTACAATATGTACAGTTATTTCCCATTGTTCCAACCAACAATGTAATAATGCTTTCATAGCCATTCTTGTATATTGCAATAGTTATATTAGCTGTTGTATATTTTTTATATCCTAACATGTTGCAAGAGATATATTTGGATATTGCAATAAGTATTTTCTTTAGTATTATTTGTTATTTGCAACAGTAGAAAAAATATGACTGATATCAAAGCAAAATATCAGCCACCTGATAAGGAGACAATTCCTTAAAATTTACAGTATATCTATTTGGTGTCATAAATATTGATATACTACTATATCTACAAACTTAATTAAATTTATAAGATACATAGTTTGACTCAGGACAAAAGTAGAATGACACATCTTTTGAGATATATAGAGTAGTTGGTCTTAAAATGTATCTAGTAACATCATTTTTTATTTTGTCGACCTTTTATAATCTATTTGTAATCATTTGTCAATGTTAAAAATAATAATTTTTACTAACTTCAAAAGGCCTTCAATTTATGGAGTGAGTAGTAATTCATGTTTCTTGTGTATCATGTCCTCTTGATCATGTCTATTAGTTTCACGTCACCACAATCAGTTCTAATTCTTGTGTTTTTTTTTTGCAACTAACAGGTGTTCCCCAAAGGCTCTCCACTTGTCGCTGATGTGTCTAGGGCCATACTGAAGGTGACGGAAGGGGACGAGATTGTGGGCATCGATCGGAAGTGGTTTGGAGATGAGGTAGTCTGCACCAGCAAGGGAAATGGCATCGAGTCTGAATCTATCATCACGTGGGGGAGTTTAAGAGGAGTGTTCTACATAACCATCGGACTATGGACCATCGCAGGGATAATCTATGCCGTAATGTGGTATCTACGGAAGGGACGACAAGAGCCAGTTGAGAGACCAGTTGCAGAACTGGCTATTGAGCACGTCCACAATGACGATATCGACGAGAGTGTTAATTGGCATATTAGCAGGAACACCCATCTGATTATTCGTCTTCGTGGTAATCCATCGCGACGGCTGAAACTGGCACCTGTAAGAGTGGTGGGGCCCCAAGCGGTGAATGGCGGAGGGCCACATCAGGAGCATGAAAGACCCGTCGGTGGAGAGCCACCAGAACAGGGGCATGCAGGACAAGTCGTCCAAGGAGAGCCAATGCCGGTGCACCCGCAAGCAGGACAAGTCGGCGAACCACCGGCGCACAGGCAAGCAGAACAAGTCTGAACTTAACAATTGAGCAGCACCCACCTTGTACTACGGGAAAATCGATTTTTGCCGAGTGTTTTATTCTTTGCCAAGTGTCTATTTTCGGGCACTCGGCAAAGATGGTCTTTGCCGAGTGTCATTTAGAAAACACTCGGTAAAAGAGAAATACTTAGCAAAAAATGTTTTACCGAGTGTCAATAAAAATACTCTCGGCAAAGAAAATGCTTTATCGAGTGTTTTCCTTGACACTTGGTAAAGAAAATGCTTTACCGAGTGTTTTTTCTTGAGTCTTTGCCGAGTATTTTTTCTTAACACTCGGTAAAAAATCATTTTTTTCTTTTTCTACTCTTAATTTTTTTTATGATCTACATATACAATATGTGTGACTCTATATTAAAATTTGGTATTTTTTATTATTGTTTGCTATATTTAGCTAATTAATTATAATTGAAGCAATTTATTGAATAAAGTCAAATTTGAACTAGAATTGACTCAAATATAAGAATTCAATAAATATAAAAAATTATATTCATGTTATTTAGCCCAATTATAGACCTTATTCACGAAATAAAAAGAAATTTGACATAAAGTCTGAAAATCATGACCACAATAATGTGTGTCTAAATGATTTTTAAATTCTAAGAAAACTCAAATAAAGTCTAAAAACCATGAGATTTGTCACAAGTATTACAAGTAGAAGTTATAATAAAAAGTAGAGAAAATTTCACACAAGTTGTTACATTCTTTGCTTACTAAACGAAGAGTCTCCGAAAAATAACCTTAGAGTTGAGAATAAGTGGTTAAAATTTAAAATTAATTGAAAATAAAATTTGAATTTAACTTTAAATTATTTTGTATAGTTCATAGATTACATAAATTATATCATTTCAAAATTTGATTATTTTTTAAAGTTATTTGATATTTTTAAATGATTTTGGAAGTTCGTAGGAAAATTAATTTGCCTATTGCCTAACTTAGCACTCGGTAAAGATAGTCTTTGTCGAGTGTTTTTTATAAGACACTCGGCAAAGAAGGTCTTTACTGAGTGTTTTTTTTATAAAATACTCAACAAACAAGATAAATATAAAAAAATAAAAATAAGGTCTAAACACAAGTGATAGTGTGGTGTAGTGGTAGGGGGTTACTTGCATGAAGGAGAGGTCACAGGTTCAAATACGTAAAAAATCATCAAGACTTATGAAAAAACACCAGGATGGGTTAGAGTGGGTTCTAAGAGCAAAAAATATTTTTTTATACTTTATTATGTTTTTTTTGTGATTTATATTTTGCCAAGTAAAGAGCTCTTTACCAGCGGTTTTTTTGCCGAGTACTCTTTGCCAAGTGTAACATTAGTTTTTTTGCCGAGTGTAACATTCGACAAAGGCTTTGCCGAGTGTTTTTGGGGCTTTACCGAGTATCTTTGACACTCAACAAATCAGAGATTTCCCGTAGTGTTGCTTTCTCATGGTATTTTTTTTTACTCTGTCATGAAATGTTTAAATTTACTCCGTTCACTCTATCTATAGCTTGCACGTGTAATTTGAAGTTTTCTGAAATTATATCTTCATCCCGGTAAATTTGATCTAAAAAAAAATTCCCCGGTATGTTTTGCTGCTCGATTTCCATCGCCGGCGGGTGTGAACGAGCGTACGTTTGCGCCTCAATCGTATTGTATTGTATGCATCATATGACTAGGTACCATGTTTTAAGCAAATATTCTGATTATCTGCTTCTACTGAGGCACGGTTAGAACGGGACAAACAATCACAGGAGAGTCTTGTCTATTCTAATCGTGGATGAATCATGAGTTAGTAGATGCTAAAATTTTGCAGGCTTAGTTTCATTATTTTAATGGCTAATTTTTTTTCAAACAATGCTACCTACTTCCTCCGTTCATATTTACATGTTATTCTAAGTTTTACAACTTTTCTATAATTACATGTCATTCTCTCTTTCCAATGCACCTTTCTCTCTTCCCAATATAATATTCTCCACTATATCTCTCTCTCTCTCTCTCCTTCTCGTTTTCAGTATACCCATCTTTTTACTTCTGCTTATTTCCCGTGTTCAACTCCAAAACAATATCTAAATATGAACGGAGGGAGTACTGAATTCGCTGTTGGGATGCTGTAGTGCTGGACATAAACTCACGCTGCAACACTAATCCTTCACTAATAGTGTTTCGTTCCCTATCCACAATAAAGACTGGCACTGAAATGGAATCCCATATCCAGTATCGATCTCAATTAGCACTGCTGCAGCTGCACGAACCTGAATGCTGCGGTAAAGGAGCAGCGAGATGCTTCCCTGAATCCGAACCTGCATTCGCCAGGTGAAGCCAAGGAGGTTGCTATCGTCCCCACAGTTGGCGTACCTCGCAGTCGCTTGCCGGCGGCTTCCTCGCCTCGGCGGCGAAATGAAATGGCCAAGCTAAGCTCCGCCTTCGCTCTCCCCGGATCGCGGCGGGCTGGCCAAGTGTGAGGCTCGTTACACCTAACGCACACGGATTATTAGATTTCGGCCCACAAATCCCATTCTCTGAAGCTTTCGGCACAGATGCGGTACCGTGGTTGTTTCCATCTTTGCATTGCATGATTTATATTCTACAGGAAAAAAATTTCGTAAAGAAACACAGGAAAGAAAACGACCGCTTCAAGCTTACTGTGAAATTCGTATGCGGAAGCAGGTGTGCATAATATGCTCCATAGCTACAAAGTTCAATGTTTAGATAACTTTTGGCTAAGGAATCTTCTTTTCTATCTTGAGATATGAGAACAGATCCACTTATACCTGACCGAAAATAAATAAACGTACTTTCAGAGTTGGGGGCAAACCATTTGACCTTCTCATCACTCCTCGTCTGGAGCTGGAAGTTACATCTGCATAAAAAGGAGAGGTCACTGTTGTGAGAGTCTTGTTCCGAGTCGATGACGAACACTTTGCTGCGAGATGGCAAATATCATATGCCAACTGCGTAAATCACACCAGCTGGAGCCAAGTATACTTGCATAGACTAATTAATTAAATCAATCAATAAGAGTGTCACACTTGCAAACAGAACATTCATGAAGTACAAGTGATTTGACTGACAAAAGAACATTTTTCATTGCCCTCCTAAAACCAAGGTTTACATAACCGAACCGAAGACCGGTTCACCGGTTAACCAGAAAATAGTGAAAACCGGCTGGTTAACCAGGCAAAATTTGATTTGGAGAGTGGACGATCAGTGACTGGTTAACCGGTCGGTTTTACAGATTTTAGTGATAGAATTTGAAAAATAGTTTTTAAATTGACATTTTCCCGTTTTTTATGATTAACCGTGGTTTTACTGTTTAGCCGGTTGAGCGGTCAGTTACACCGGTTTTGTTGGAAATATTTCTTAAAAAAAATTTAAATTTTAAAAATATTTAAATCAAACCCAGCGGTTAATCGGCCAACCAGGATAACCAGCCCGGGCCGGTTTTCCGATTAACCCGGTTAACTTGCCGGTTAACCATGGCTTTGTTAACCCTGCCTAAAACTGGAAGACAAGAAATTTTAGCTACATTAGTTTAATTATAATCAGCTAACAGCACTTAATTATTACTAGTATGGACAGTACCAACACATGGTTCGAAATGACAGATTGCAGTTGCAAACTGATAGATATGAACAAGTGGCACAAGTACTACTGAAATAGCAACTCATAAGGTTTCTAAATATATTGATCCGTTCAAATAACCATTATAGGTGGTACGAACTGCAATTTTACTCTACAACACAAAATTCAGTTTTTGAAAAGTGACCATGGCGCCAAATAAGATCAAATCAAACAGAGATAAAGTAATACAAAAAATGGCCAATAATACATCTAATGCTGCAGTAATTAAATATATCTATCAACCAGGAAAATGCAAAAGATCGTCAGATAGAGATCGAGTAGTTGTTTCCCCTCCATGCCTTTGATAGAAAATGGATCGGAGGATATCAAGACAACTTGAGCTCTGTGTCTGCTCCAGATCAGATTAAAGCTGGTAGCTATACTGCAGTGGCCTCAACTTCTTCCCTCCTGATACTCGTGACAATATTTTTGTGTTGGAGGACAAGCGCTCCTTCGAGGAAAAAAGTATGTATGAAAATTATACTAACAATCAATTTCCTAACAATCAAGGTGACCTGAACAAAGATGGAGTACAAACGGCAGAATGGAAACAAAAAAACATAGAGCTCAAGGAGATAGCCAGCTTGAAAAAGGTAGCGATCAAAATGAACAGCAACAAGAAAAACTGGAGGTCAACAATTGCATAACAGAAAGCTGCAACTAACAATTGATGCTAGGCGCACTGCCTCCATGATCCTAGGAATGGAGGAAATCTCAGGTGAGCTGCATTTGTCCGCACTGCAATAGTACAAAGAAGGCCCAAGCCAAGAGTTGCAGACTGTATAGCTCAGGTTGGATTGCTCAAAAGAATAGGCCTAATTGTATTTGTGGTTTACAAATGAAAATGCACATACACGATAGATGGTGATATGCCACTCGCACACCTCTTGACTCCTTCTAGCCAGCCATTCTGGTACTCTAATTGGGCTGCCTCTCCTCGTAATGGGCTGTCACTCGCAGTATAAGAGGGAGAAATGAAGAGTGGAACCATTCCACTCCCACCGCGAAAAAGGGGAAGCATAGCCAAGGGAGGAAGAATTCAAGCTCACAGAAATACACCATGCATACAAACACATGAACCTACAATGAAAGAAGGGTTTGGATAAAAATATTTTGTCTTTGTGCTCTCTGAGTACAGATTCAGTTATTGACTGAAGATAAACAAACATGCTTACTTCATGATCAGAGGGATGCCCATTTGACCTCCTCAACAGTCCTTACCTCGAAACTGCGCCTTACAATAATAGCTGAATTCAGAGAGCACGTCAGGCGCCAGGACTTTCTTCTCCCAAGTTGAAGATGTGCAGCGAAAGTTTTCAAGATGCATCCTGCAGTTCAAAAAACAATACCAAAGGCCTGTTGAGGAAAAATAATATCGCCTTGAGCCAATCAAAACTGCACAAATTATTTAATTTGCAGTCAAGTCAACCTTCACACTTGCCAACAGAAAACAACGTGAAGTCGAAGCCATTGACTTTTAGAAGCTAATTTCACATTGAGAGCCTTCATTTTTAAAAAAATCACCGTGAGAACCAGCCCACTGCCCTCCAAATGAATTTCTAACTGGTGTGGCCTTTTCTATATGATCCACCAAATTTAGTTGGTTACTAATCTACTCAATGTGGTTCAGAAACAACAACGTTGCAGCCAAGAAATAGTCAGTTGGTTGTCAAATTGGTGGCAAGAAAGGATGAAAATCTATGCCTTTACTAAATATTATATTTTTTTTCAAGTGATTGCAAAGTTCAAAGCAACTCTGTACGACATAAGTAAACAAGCTCATGGTGTTCCTAGAAATGCAGTTTGGCAGTTTGGCTATGCTCTATGAAAGAGACTACGAGAACAGACTATATATAAACTGAAAGGAAACGGGTGCAAATAGATTTCAGAAATCACACTTCTCGGAAATGAAGATAGCGCATAGAATCATCCTGCTCCTTGTGCTATCAGCTACTAGCATCGTGGCCGGACAAAATGCTACTGGAAGAGAACCTCAAGAAGTCCATGTTGGGGTAATCCTTGACGTTGGCTCCTTGGTAGGCAAAATAGCCGTTACAAGCATCTCATTAGCTATGGAGGACTTCTATGCTGCCCACCAGAACTATAGCACAAAGCTTGTCCTCCATATCCGGGACTCCATGAGTGACGATGTTCAAGCTGCAGCTCAAGGTATATGCTCTGAAATCTAGTCAAGTGTAAATTACATCTATTTTCTTGTCCTCCGAGCTGCTGAAATAATTAGCTGCATGCACCACTGCTCAATAGCTCTCTTGGTGTTGTAGCACAAAACACATCTAAATACTCTCTTCATTTAGCAGTAAAACGAATAAAAGAACCCACATGCAAAGCAGTTGTGAAAATATAAAGTACCATCAAAATTTTGGCAGTAGAACACACTTAGTTTGATGAAAAAAGAATAGTAAACACTATACAGTACTTTTAATCTGATCAGGGCAAACAAACAGATCTGTAATCAACTGAAGAAGAAGATCATCAGCAAGCAATACGCACCACATACTAACAAAAATTCCCAAGGCATTTGCTCCACAACAAATCCATCAGGATAAAGGATCAAGTTCTGTGGCCCTAGTAATGAGTACATTATTAGATGCCCAGCTGAAACCACGTGTTAGTGTATTTCCTGCAATGCCTCAGAACTGGTATAACAAAGGCACAGACCTAGGACTACTTAAAATGATTTGTACTAAAATAAAGAACAAAGTTCCCAAAGCTGCACAATTGGAAAAACTAAGAACACCTGAGAACTACGAAAGCAGCAATTAATACAGCTGCCTCAGACTTCTTGTATTTATGATATATTACAAGAAGAGGGATACAACATTCATTCAACGCATAGAAAAAAAAAATAATAGGTAATGCATGGATCGAGAAGCCAAATACATAACATGATATGGGGAAGATAAACTAATCACTCTGCAATCTGAATCAGTCAACTATGGTGGCAAGTGGAAAGTAATTACTTCTTTCTCTTGACTATTAAACATTTGTTATTAACAAAGTAGAATTATTCTCTGCAATCAGCTTATTCCAACACTTCAATAACTTTCAGGGTGCGTCCCTGACATTTGAGAGGTAACCTCATGGTCGAGAAAAAAAACATAACTTTCTGCATGGTTCCAGTTTGGGTACTTGATTTTAGCTCATTTGTGACCCCTTGCAGCATTTATTTGTAATGTTCCTTACAAAAATAAATAAAAAATCAGCCCCAAGTATTTTCCATAATCAAAATATTTCCATTTATTGATGATCTTCAACTAACTTTTTTTTTCTTCACGTGCAATTCTGCAGCTCTTGACTTGCTGGAGAATTACAATGAAGAAACCATCATTGGTCCTGAGAAATCTTCACAAGCCATGTTTATCTCAGATCTCGGAAATAAAAGTCATATTCCAATCATCTCTTTCATGGCAACAAGCCCAACTCTATCTCCTAGCAGTCTTCCATATTTTGTCCGTGCAGCTCTAAATGATTCAGCACAGCTGAACTGCATTGCCTCCACTATTAAGGCCTATGGATGGAGAAAAGTAGTGCCTATCTATGAAGACACAGACTACGGTAGAGGTATCATACCAGGCCTTGTTGATGCCCTCCAAGAAATAAATGCCCATGTTCCCTATCGCAGTGTGATTCCTACATCAGCAACTAGCGAACAAATTACCAACGAATTATTTAAGTTGATGACAATGCAGACAAGGGTATATATTGTTCACATGTCACCAGCACTGACCTCAATCCTCTTCATAAAGGCAAAAGAAATAGGGATGATGAACAAAGGATATGCATGGATCATCACTGATGGACTAACCAATCTCATAGATTCCCTGCATCCTTCTGTTGTGGAATCAATGAATGGTGCCTTGGGTATTCATTTTTATCTTCCCAAATCAACAGAGCTGAATAACTTCACTATGAGATGGAACATGAGATACCAAATTGACAATCCCACTGACACACCCCTGAAATTAAACATCTTTGGACTCTGGAGCTATGATACAATCTGGGCAGTAGCACAAGCCGCAGAAAAGGTTGGACTTGCCAACACCAAATTCCGAAAACCAGTAGCCACAAAAAACTTAACAAACTTAGAAGCGTTGAAAACATCCAACAATGGTCCCAAACTCTTGAAGGCAATCATGCAACACAAATTTATAGGTTTGAGTGGCAAGTTTGACCTTTCGGATAGGCAGCTGGTTGTCTCAACATTTCAAATAATAAATATAGTCGGGAGAGGATGGAGAGAAATTGGATTCTGGACGGTGCAAGATGGAATTTCACGGAAATTAAATCAATCAAAAAACGGAACAACATATTCAAGTACACTGTCTGATCTAAATCCTGTGATCTGGCCTGGAGAATCTATAGATATACCCCGAGGATTTGAGATTCCTGTAAGTGGGAAGAAACTTAAAGTTGGTGTACGCTCCAGTGGATATCCAGAATTTATAAAGGTTGAAATGGATCAGATCACAGGTGCAGCTAAAGCATCCGGCCTATCAGTTGATGTATTTGAAGAGGCAGTAAAGATGCTTCCATATGCAGTTCCTTATGAGTATGTATTATTTGGCTCTCCGGAGGATACAAGTAGCAGAAGCTACGATGACTTTGTCTATCAAGTTCATCTTAAGGTAAAACTAAGTTTTGGGTCTTGAAGCTCCTACTCTATTCTCTTTAGTAAGTAGTGTACAGTTGAAGTCTTAAAGCACTCACTATTTAAACTTGCATACAAATACAATTGGATGACCAAGTACTTTAAAGTTAGCGAACGGGCCTCTAGCTGAGTTGGTTAGGTGGTCCTAGTAGCACTACTCAGGTCCAAGGTTCGACTCCTGGTGGGAGCGAATTTCAGGCTGGGGTTAAAAAAAACCCCTCATCTGTCTCATGCCAAAGCACAGGTCTAAGGCCTGGCTAAGGTCGTTGGTCATGTCACACAGGTATGGTGCCGCTGTGTGAGGGTGGGACAAGGGTTTGGGGGTTTTCTCAACTTGCGTGAGAAGGCCTCTCGTTAAAAAAAAAAAGGCCCAAGGGCTGTCTTAGCCCCCGTAGGTCAAGTTTTTTTAGTACCTTAAAGTTAAAGTACAAACACTTCCACACTGCTTCACATTTTTCGAAGTAAAAGATCATGCTCGCAAGTTTCATTATCTATTTTTGTAAGTTTATCATAAAAACAACTTAAGCATGCAATAAGTTCTCCAACCTTGAATTACATAAATTGCACACGCATGAATGCAACAATCATTGATTGTAATACCCAGTAACCCAATGAAAACCCTAACTTTGTGAGATATCAAAGATATTTTATATGCAAAGAGCATATGTTCCAACCAAGATTGAGTGCTATTATAAATTATCCATCCGTATTACAGATTGTAAGACACCTGTTTCATTGTTAATAAAAATGAATTGAGCTGAGCAGTGTCTTCTCAGTACACACCTAAACATTTCTTTTTGTGCCTTTCAGATGTATGATATAGTAATTGGAGATATAACAATCAGGTATAACCGAACTTTGTATGCGGACTTTACTCTGCCATACACAGAATCTGGAATAGCAATGGTGGTTCCTGTCAGAGATAGAGTAAACAAGAACACGTGGATTTTCTTGAAGCCACTAACACCTGGCATGTGGTTTGGGAGCATTATGTTCTTTATCTACACTGGGGTAGTCGTATTATTATTGGAGTTTCTAGGAAACAATGAGAACGTTCGTGGACCGATCCCCAGACAGCTCGGGATAATGATCTTTTTCTCTGTGTTTGAAGAGAGTTGAGTACACTTATCACAATATTGTTTTCCCAATGGGATCTATTTTTATTTAATAAAACACAACATTCTTTATACACTTTGAGAAATCTATATATGATGTTCGCTATATAATTGTGTTATGCTAATTTTATTAGCAGACACTGATGGTGAGCAACTTAGCAAACCAATAAGTCTTGTGTTTATGTTATTCAAACCAAGAAAATCAAAGAAACAGGAATACATAGATTGGAATCATACAACAAGTAGATTTATCTAATTTTGCTAGAACTGAAGCAATGCTAATCATTTGTTCCAACTGCACTTACAACTAAGGTCCTCATCTTGGTGTTTGTACATATTTTTACCAATTATAAAAAAAATTGTTGTAGGGGCCTGCCCCTACAGTTTTTCTTAAAAAAAATTAAGGTCCTCAGCATAAATGCTTAAACAACGTTCTTTACCTAGATGGATCTCAATCATCAAGAAGTACAATATAATTCTGTTCTAGTCACCTTATTCTACAAAAAAAATGGGAATTTATAGACTGCAAATTTAGTAGCAAGATTAATATTTTTTTCAGCTTATCTCAAACCACCTTACTTTGTTTGAAACATGGATTTAGCTTGTATTGAATGAATTTTCTCAACATAATCAAACTCTTCGTAAGCTTTTGTGAAACCTGAAGCCTGGAATAAGTGTATAGTTGGGTGACCTATCAAGCAGTTAGTGTACAGACTATCCTTCAAAATTAACAATATAATAAATAGACATTAGCATTAGTTATTATTTTTGTTTCATACAGAAAATAAATGTGCTAATTTCTTAGTACTACAGATTTTAACTTAAAGTGTATGTTCCAGTTTTCAAATTTGATTTGAGATAGCTAGAAATATTGAACCCACTAATTGTTGCAGAAGAGATTGTGGGACGCCTTTTATCCAGGATAGTGCTGATCGTGTGGCTGTGCTTTCTTCTTGTACTTACATCAAGTTACACTGCAAATTTGACATCAATGTTGACAGTACAACAACTCCAGCCAACTGTAAATGATATCCAGGAACTCCTAAAAAGTGGAGAACATGTAGGATATCATCGTGGCTCGTATGTCAAGGGACTTCTGGAAGAACTTGGTTTTGACAGATCCAATATCAAACCCTATGATACCCCTGATGATTTTCACAATGCACTTTCAAGAGGAAGTGGCAATGGTGGTATTGCTGCTCTCGTGCATGAAGTTCCTTACATTAAATTATTTCTTGCAAGTCACTGCATTGGTTACACTATGGTTGGACCAATTTATAAGGCTGCAGGTTTTGGATATGTAAGTATAACTACTGCCTATAGATAAAGTAAATGAGTAGATACAGGACATTCATCACAAAAAACAAAGATTAGATTAGGGCATGAAGAACACTATAGTATATTATTGCATGTGAATTATTAATTTTTTATTTTGTTTTAACAGGCACTCGCAACTGGAAATCCTCTACTTGGGGACATCTCAAAGGCAATCCTCAATGTAACAGGGGGCGAGGCCATGATTCAACTAGAGAAAAAATGGATTGGATATCAAAATGATTGCCAGAATGTGGGCCCTGTCACTGGTTCTAGCAGTCTCACCTTTGCCAACTTCAGGGGATTGTTCATCCTGACTGGCGTTGCTTCAACTTCTTCCATTTTGATAGCCTCAATATTATATCTCTACAAAAAAGGGGACAGGTCTACAAAAATCATGAAAGATGATAACAAAGTGCAAGAAGAAAATAAAACAAATGTTGAAAACAATGAGCCTCAAGAAGGAAGTCAAGGAGTTAATGAACAAGTCCACCTTAGCGCAGACATAGAAGAGAATGACGAGAGGCACGAGCAAAATGGTTTAGAACAGGTCTCTGATAGAAATCATCACACGAGCACCCATATGGGTGATGCTTCAGCAGCCATTCATGGGGGTGAACCACTGCTCTGAAAACAGAATCTATCTGAAGTTCAGCTTGTTCCTACCTTACAAGGATCTCAAAGCCACAGAGCAACCAACGCTAAGAGTGGAGAATCTCAAGTTAACAACCTAACAAGGGTTGCTGACCTAGTAGTTGTTAAGCTTACAAAGTTGCAAGTGAGAAAAGTATGTGAAATTCCTTGAGTACAACCTTTGAAGTTTGAACTATCATTCACTGACACTAGAAATAATCCTAATATAATAAGCAGATCCATCAAAGTCTGCTATTGAATTACACAGTATCTACTACTGCATCAACAAATAAACAAAGAAACAGAATGCTTTCCATCTTTGACAGTATCAGAATATGCCAGGTAGTGTTGCATATCAAGCATGGTTGCAAAGGAGGAATGTTGGACATATGCCTTAGAATGTTACCCACAGTCTTTATTAACGAACACCAAATGTAATGATTTTCACTCAGGCTGCCCATTTTAAAACCCTACCTCCTGGAAATAAGATCCTCTCCTCAGCACAAAATCTCAACGATAACAGCAAACTGCAGCAGAATTTCAAACAGAACCTAATTCATGCCATTGTGTTGGGGGGAGCTAGCGCTCATCAGAGGCACTATCTATCCAGTTGACACTTCCAACGATCCTGATAAAAATCTTGCACCAATGCCTTTGCAGGAGCGGATCTAATCAAAAGCTTCTGCTGTGCAAATTGCGTCCATTGGGGCATTCCAAATACCTTTTGCGACACACAGATATACAAACGTATGGGAACATGAAATGAACAAACCTGCCCTGTGCCGGCCCAAACCAGACTTGCACCCCACCATCCATGCACTCACGAATGGCGCACCATCTGCGCCTCCGTCCTTGCTATCGAGATAGAGCAGAGAGACAGGGAGCTGGTGCTAGGGCCTGAGCGCGTCTAGGTGGGGTGGGGTGATGGGATTCCAACGGGGACGGAAGGCGGAGGCGACAGGGGCAGTAGTCGTCGGCCGTCGATGGCCGACCGAGCCGAGGCAGAGGGAGACCCGGGCACCCAAAGCCCAAGGGGACTAATTTATAAATACTTTGATCGATACAAGGGCGTCCTTGCAAAATTTGAGGGCTAATATGTAAATATTTGGATCGCGACTATTGATCGCGATCCAAACTAGGGGGCTTACTGAAAATATACGGGTCCCGAACCAGGGGGCATTCTGGAAATATTCTACGCCGGCGATATTGCAGAGGAGTCCCGCCGCCGCCGCCGACTTCCTCCGGTAGCCCCGCTGCCCTGCGTCTTTCGCTCCCCTTCATCAAGTTAGCGCGCCGAGCCACTGGACTCACCCCTCACGGGCTTCTCACCCGACTGGCCCCTCACGGGCTTGTTCTCCTAGCGGAGAAGCCCTGCCGGAGCGTCGAGACTACGCGCTCGGTGACCAGCTACGCAGCGGCACCCAACCCTCGCCGTCCGTCTCTCCTCCCTCCGATAACTTCTATCACGCGTATCAATGGCAATGCCATCGTCTCCGTAGGTGGCGCACCAACTGTTTGCCGCTTTGCCTACAATGACAAGCTGGAACTGATTCAAGGTGAGGAAGGAGATTTTTTTTTCCTCTTCCCTTCCTTTTTTCCCCGAAAGGAGTTGACGACCGATTTTGAGTGGACGAAAGGCGGCAAATCAGAATCACGAAATCCATCTGCAACGTGGGAAATTCACATAATCACTCAACTCTGCATAAATCAGGGGCAGGAAATCTACATTCAAATTTCTTTAGATGAAATTCTGCATTTCAAGTTTGGTTCAAAGATCACACTCGCATTAATCACCACCAGGATGGATGTTCTCCAGGTCACAACTCACTAGGTGCCGCAAAGTTTATCCCTCCATGTCAAGTAACCGTGCCGGTTCTGGTTTGCAACACCAGGAAGGAGAGCCGCGTCCTCAACAATGATGTTGGAGTCTTGATCTATCATATACGACACATCAATGCCTTCCAGATGGAGGTGGTAGACCACAGTGGAGCACGCTCCATCCTTATGATCCTCGCCACCTTCTTTGCCGCAATGGGTGTTTTCTTCAGTTTCCAAGGTCACTTGATGGGGCCGCATCCGCTGAGAAAGCGACCTGATGTCCCAAGAGAGCACCTCCTTGATCAGATCTTGGAAATCATCCGCTGAGGCATAGAGTGACTGCTTTTGCTGAAACAAAATGATTTCTGGGTTGTAAGTCAAAACTGCTTTTGCTGGAGTATTTACTAATCACCTAATAAAAACATTATGCACTTAAGTGCAGTAATAATCATTATAGGAGAATATATCAGCATAGTACTTACAGTATGTATCCAACAGTTGCGAAGCGCAGCAATGAAGTGTTCAGTACAATGGATGGATTCCACAGCTAGTGCACCATCAACCTGGTCGGATAGAACATGCAACATTAGTACATGCCAGAATTCAGGCAACAAAAAACAGTAACTCGAATAAACCCTTTCTAAATGATAACAATTCAGTAGTCTGAAGGATTGATGCACGAAGTGAGCTACGTGGTGATGTAGTGAGTAGTGACAACAGAACAAAAACTTAAGCTGAGGCATAACAACGAGCTGCTCACACATGTAGAACAGAAAATAAGGAAGGGCATTTTTCTGATTGTGAATCAATTCAAATGCCAAGATAAATGCATCCACTGAGACGCAATATGGTACATACCTCTAACCAGTCAGGGACAGCTGCGCCCTTAACACTATCCGAATACGGTAGGTATGGTTTGATATCAACAACAGGCTGCCAATAGAGGATCAACGTAAAAGGAAGAGTTCACAGTTCAGATCGATAAATTATATGAATCCTATATATAATGCTGAAACAGATAATAGGCATTTAAAATGTTACCGTGCCATCCACCAAATCTACTCCAGAAAGTAAAATAGAATGTCCGTCCACTGCCTCCACCTGTAAAAGTTAAAATCAAAAGAACCTGCTGAAAAACATCAATCAAATTGGGCAAAGATCCAAAGCCAATAACAGTCAAACTCTATGGTACATGGTGTTGTATAGAGATGGACTCGATCAGCGCAAGGCAATGGGGATCAATTCCAATCCAGTACTTGCTGTTTTCTTTGTAGCTTACGCCTTACATGATACCATAGCATGTGTCAGTCACAAGAAAACCTTAATGAATAGCATCCTACGGTGTAATCTCTAATATGTGTGCCAAATCATCCACCACCATTTTCTCAATCCTAACACTGGAATCGCAGATGGCAATGATCATTAAGATTACTCTCTATTTCATAGATTTTCATGGTGTAGACACTGATATCTTCAGTTTGTGTTCCACAAAGCAATAATAGTGGGCATAGTGACACTTCAACCATTGTGCTGCACAGGCCGCAGGGACAGCAAGAGAAATAGTGATTGAATTTTCTAATCCTTACCTTTGCTACACTGAGCCCAATTGGATTAGGCCGATGTGGTGATCTAGTTGCCAAAACTCCCATCTTGCCACCTTTCAATCTGGGTACTCTTACCTTCCATGAAAAACAAATGAATGCACCAGTCTAAGAGCCCATATCCAGTATAATAAACATATTTATTTTCATCTTACTAAAGAAACAATCTAACAGCTAAAAAAAGCTTGTACCTTTGCTTTTAGCTTGGACCTAGCAGGGTCTTTCCACATCTTGTCAAGATCAGTGTTCAGATGAAACACATAAAGGATCCAGCAGTGAGAGTAACTAGCAAGTCCCTCAAGCGCTCCCACTGGGACACGGGCCGGATCAAGCACCACAGTCGCTCTGGCCAGAGGCACTACCAAAGGCTGCCTCGGTGTACCGTTCCTGCAGAATCAGCAACCGATTGCTACAAAGCATCACATGAACAGCTCACACGTTCCTGCAGTTCACTCGCACTCACTACACAAGAAAGTGCACCCAATTGCTACAAAGCATCATCAATGGTAAGAATACAGACGGAAGCAATCAGCACCTGGTGGAGAAGCAGGACTGAACGATGCCAATGGTCGCCATCGGGTACGACGCCGGAGCCGGGGCTGGGGCCTTGCCCGGCATCCCCTCGTCTAGGCGGGGCTCCTGTTCGCCCAGAGCCTTCCTCAACGACTGAAACCAAGATTCGGCAGCATGAGCTGTGAAGGCTCAAAGAGGAAATTTGCGAGTTTGCACGCGGTGCCAGTGTGGTGAAAGGCAGTGAGTACCTGCTGTGCGCGAACTCTTCCACGGCGCTCGGCGGCGGCCTTCTCCGTGGCAGCAGCCAGCGAGGCCTCCATCTCTCGGACCCGAGCGGCCAGGCGGCCGCATTTGCGCCTGTAGAGCAGGCCTGCGGGGTAGGCCGTTGGTGAGATAGGATCTCAAAGCAGGCCTGCTTTGCCACTTGGAAGTAGAGGTTCTCAGATGGATTGAGCAAGAGATTACTTGAGAGGACGACAGCGGCGGTGGCCGCGAGGACGGCGGCGGCGGCGAGGCTCTGCGACCGCGCCATGGCGGAAGGCATCGATTCGCTTGACGGCTTGTCGAGGGCTCAAGGCCGCGCTAAGACATGGGCTCAGGAAAGATGGGCTGAGTTCAAATTGGGCCAATTTTTTTTTTTTTAGGAATTTAGGAAAGGGGGAAGGGAGAGTCCTCACCTTTTCATTTCATTTCATGTAACATGAGCATGATCTTATATGTTGTTTGAGATGTTTATAAAGAAGAGTTTTTTACACTAGTTTACAAAAAAGAGTTGAGAGAGAAACATCGAGACTCAAGCTTGGACAACATGACGATCGGCTTGGGACAACTTATAGAACTAGAGTTTGGCATCCTTACGACACCTCGTGAAGAGTCGATTATAGCAGCGGGGTAGAGAATGAAAAACAATATCATGATAGTGCTTCTATAATTGCCAGCAATGTAGGAGAAGGGAGACGTTGAAGTACGTAGAGGGAATGGTAGGAGGAGATTAAACAAGTTATATGTGGTTCACATCACCTTTAGTTAGAGAGACACCAATATAGAGCTAGAAACCAGCGGCAAATGGACAATCAAGGATGAGGTGTGCTGCACTTTCTGCTTGGGTGCTGCAGAGCTCATAAAGATCAAAATCCACGCTCTTCATGAGATTTTCTTTTGTATGAATTCGAATCTGGACCAACAGCCAACCAAAGAATTTTACTTTAGGGGTGCATGATTTTTCCATATGAACTTTTTATTGTATTCACAACCAGTCTCATTCGAGACCACAAATTTATAGACGGTCAATGTGCTGAGCCTGTGTTGACACGAAAATCACCACGACATGATCTGTGAGATCTGCTTAAGTATAAACTTAATACCAAAAATCGGGGTGTGCCAGTCAATTTTCTCTACAGATCGATAAAGAGACAAACAGTCAGAAGACGCGAGTCACCGGCCTAGGATAGGCCGATGAAAAAAGTCGATAGTCACTATTCGTGAAATCAACCGAGGCTATCACATGAACAAAGAAAATAAAAGAAATTAAACTAATCGGCTGATTGTATCGGCTTATCAACAAAATTTAATTTAATAAATAGTTTAAAATCATAAATATCGATAAAAGATTGAATCGACTGGCCAAACCCGATAAAGCTATAGTATTCATAAAGCAACTAGCCAGATCGATGAAAAATGCCAAAGTCGATAAAGCTGAGTCGATAGATCTACAGTAACTACACATAAACCCACTCAATCAATGGCGTCAGATTAATAGATTTAATTAGCTGGTATTACAAATATACCTTAAAATTATAAATCAATCTTATTTAAAAAGGGGGCAAACGACCATCAAAATAAATGATATAATCAATTCAGTACCAGAGAGTCGATTGAACCGTGATAACCTATCGACTAAACGCCCTGATAGAACCCTATCGACTCAACCCATAAATTGGTCGAATCTAACCCTATCTACCTAGTAAGAGATCAAAACTGATACAGACTTATTGATTTAAACAAATCGAACTTAATCAAGATAGTATTCAAACACGGTAGATAGAGCTAGATTTAATCTATTTATAGATAAAATCAATAAAGTGACTTAAATAATAGACCTAAATAATACCTATAAAATCTATCAAGATTATAATAGATCGGCTTCAACTAAAACAGTATTACAATCAGAGTCGATAGAGCAAGTATTAAATAGATTTAATTACCAAATAATTAGCAACTCTAATGATAGCAACTAGAATATCAAATTAATGAGAAAGTACTACTCATCGAGATCAGAGCCGATGCAGCCCACACGAGACGAGGGTTTCGTCGGGTAGGAAAAGTTGACGATGCGCCGAATTGTATTAAACAAAAGTGTTGTTTTTTTGTTTAGATCCTATTATATATTTATAATCTCATGCAAGAGGTTTTGACCTGACTCGGTTAGGACGCCTAAACAAACTGACTATATTTAAAATAAAATCTAAACTAAAACAGAAAGAGATAAAATAACCCTATCGGGTCCACTTAACTTCCTTCGACCAGAATAAAAAAAACTCCCTTTGACCGTTAAACTTTAGTGACTTATGCTGATTTTAATTTCCTGCCTCTAATCAATAGGACTGGTCAAATTCTGGTGCCAACACATGCCCCTCCCCCCAAGTCCGGGGTACCAAATACTTTGTGCGCCGGATTTTATCTCCCTATTTACCGTGCGTATTTACTGTGAGCCACCCACCATCAAACTTCGTTTTATAGTATACCTCTAAACCACTCATGCTCTTCTTAATTGCAGCTCACCGTCTTCCTGCGCCGTCTCGACTGCTAGTCTTCTTTTTGATCGTCCTTATTCTTATCTTTTTTTCTCGAACCTCTTCACTTCTTATTCTCCCTAATTAATATAGAGCGGCTTCTGGGATCTTCAAAGGTCATGTGCAGATCTTATAAATAGCTCCTTCGACAAGCTCCCTTTCATCTCGATACTTTCGACCATGGGTCTTCTTCTGAGAGTTCTGATAGAAAAATACCATCTATCTTCAAATCTGCTAAGTTCATCATGGCGAATACTTTTCACCTCTTCTGTCTCTAGAGTGATCCTTTCAATCCAAAATCCACAGCCGCCTTTGCGCTAGAAATTAACTTACAAGTTGCCTTAGGGCGACCCAATCATGAAGAATGGCATCGGCGAGGCAACCCTCTCTTCCCCTTGTCTGTCGGATAATGTTTGATGACAGTGTTGTTCTTCCAGGAAAGAAGAGGAAGCTGTTGAACCACCTTTTTTTATTAATAATATGCTCTTTTTCTTGTACCTGGGATAGTAATAATTACATCTTCATCCCTTAGTTGTAATAGAAGAATAGGTCTCTTCAGAAATCGATTACCTGTGAGTAATCAGTTCACCTGCACCCTGTATTGATGACCACTCATAACTTTTCCTTTCATCATTGAATGAATATATATTATCCATACTTTATGCTCAATGATGATATATTTTTCCTGCTAAGGGCGATATTCAAATATCAGCCATCTTAAGTCGATGTATCACCATCGGCTCTTATCACTTAAGTGCGATACTTAAAAATAACGGCTATCAATTAACGATAAAATCATGAAACCACCCAAATACTTGGATGATAACGTTTCAAATATTTACCATTAATCGCTCTTCCAAACTCTTCTCCATCCTACCCTTGTAGGAAATATGCATTGCTCGGTGCACATTAGCTCACTTTGAATGGACCTTTCCAAGTTGGTGGCCATTTTCCAAAATGACTATCTCTAGAGCCGATATGCATGATTAATTTTCAGACAAGGTCTCCATCCAAAAAACTTTTGGGCACCACCTTTTTGTTATAAAACTTAGCCACCCGGGCCTTATTCTCTTGAATCTTTTCCAGGGCCTTTATTTGATATTGTACGACATCTTCTACTTCATCTAATATAACTTGCCTATAGTCATCAGCTGATAATAGATCTTGTATCTCCATCCTTCTAGATCTCAGATTCGTTTCCCATGGTAAAACTGCCTCATGCCCATAAAACAACTGATAAGGGGGTACTTTAATCGATCCATGACAAGCCATCTTGTATGCCCATAAAGATTCAGCCAATATCGTGTGCCACTTCTTAGGTTGTTCATCTATCTTTCTCTTAATCAACTTAATCAAACTCTTGTTGGATGCTTCTGCTTGACCATTGGCTTGAGCGTAATATGGTGATGAATTCAAAAGCCTAATTCTCATACTATCAGCAAAGCTCTGAAACACTTCTGAAGTATACACATAACCCTAGTCAGCGGTAATAGTGGTAATAGTCAGTGGTAATCACATCTCCAGTAGTAACATTCTACATAGGCACTGCTTCGACCCACTTCATAAAGTAATCTATAGACTCTTGCTTGATGCAGGATAAATTTGGCCAATCATATCCATACCCCATCCTCTAAAAGGTCACGGCTTAATAATTGGATTCATAGCCGATGATGGTGCTCTCTTTATAGCTCCAAAATTCTGACAGTCTTGGCATTCTTTATAATATTTGAAACATTCTTCCAACATAGTCGGCCAATAGTATCCAGTCCTTTTTAACAACCACCTCATCTTATGAGCTGATTGATGTGTACCACATATACCTTCGTGAACTTCACACATAACAACTTTGGCCTCTTCTTGATTCAAACATCTCAATAGCATACCATCAATCGTTCAATAATAAAGTTTTTCTTCTAATAAAATATACCTCAAAGCCATGTACCGAATCTTTCTAGGCACTCATTGAGTTGGATCTCTAAGATACTATATAATCTCAACTCTCCAATCTTCTTCATCGACATCAGCTATATAACCCGATGCCTTTTGTGCTAGATCATTTGCCTCCACATTCTGCTCTCTTGGGACATGCTTGATTCTTACTGTTTTAAAGTGTTGCAATATACTTTGACACTTGGCATGAAATAATCTTAACATATCATCTTTGCATTCAAATTCTCCCGCAAGTTGCCCAAGCACCAATAATGAATCTCCTATGATTTCGAGACAATCGACTCCAACTTCTTTCATCATCTGCAACCCCTTAAGCACAACTCTATATTCAGTTTGATTATTAGTTGATACTTCAACAGCAAATACAAACTCAAATCTTACTTCCCGAGGCGATATGATCACGAGCCCGATACCGCAGCCGCTCTTGCAAACAGATCCATCAAAGAATAATAGCCATGATACTAACTCCACCGTCGACACTTCAGACCCACAGTGCTTAACAACTAAATCAGCCAGCACCTGACCCTTAATAGCTTTAGCAGATTCATAAGTAAGATCATATTCGGGTAGAGCAAGCATCCGTTTGCCAATTCCCCCTTTTAAAATAGGATCCGATAGCATATATTTGATGACATCAGCTTTGCAAACCACCACACACTCGGTCGATAACAAATAATGTCTCAACTTTACACATGATAAATATAAACATAACTTCTCATTCTCAATCTCTGTGTACCTAGTTTTAGCATCAATCAATCTTTGACTTAGATAAAACACCACCCTTTCTTTTCCATCTTGTTCTTGGATTAAAGTTGATCCGATTGGTTTCTTATCCGCCGCAAGATACGGCTTGAAAGACAATCCTTCTCTTGGTGGTATCAACACTGGTGGGGAAACCAAATACTGTTTAATATCATCTAAAGCTTTCTGGTGTTCTGCCTCCCACACAAACCTTTGATTCACTTTTAACTTCAACAATGGGGTAAACACATAAAGTTTCCCAGATAGGTTTGAAATAAACCTCCTGATGAAATTTACTTTGCCGATTAAAAATTGAAGTTCCGTCTTGTTAACCGGCGGCTCAATATCATTAATAGCTTTCATACTCTTTGGCCCAACTTCAATCCCCCTTTCATGCATAATGAAACCCAAAAACCGACCAGCCGATACACCGAAAGCATATTTCTTCGGATTCATCTTCAAACCATACTTCCTGGTTCTCTCAAGTACTTCCAGTAAATTGGCTATATGATATTCTACTTTTTTAGATTTAACTACTACATCATCAATGTAAATTTCCACCAACCTGCCAATCAGATCATGGAATATATAATTCATGGCCCTCTGATATGTAGCTCTAGCATTCTTCAACCCAAACGTCATAACCACCCATTCGTACAACCCAACTGCACCGGGACACCTAAAAGCAGTCTTTGGTATATTTTCTTCCGCCATGAAAATCTGATTGTACCCAGCATTACCATCCATAAAACTAATAATTTTGTGTCCTACAGCTGCATCAACCAGAAGATCTGCTATCGGCATTGGATAATCATCTTTTAAAGTAGCTTTATTCAATGGGCAAAAATCAATACAAACTCTCAATTTGCCACACTTCTTGAAAATAGGCACAATATTTGAAACCCACTCTAGATATCGACAAGGTCTAATGAATTTAGCATCATATAATTTATTAATCTCAGCCTTGACATCATCATATATATTCGGATCAATTCTTCTCGAAGGCTGCTTGTAAGGTCGATATCTTGGCTTAATGGGCAACTAATGTTCAACTATAGATCGGCTCAGACCGGACATCTTAGAATAATCCCAAGCAAAACAATCCTGATACTATTAATTCAACTTTAATATCTTTATCTAACTTTTTGCTAATAAATGTCGGCCTTGGTTGGTCACCATCTCCTATGTCAACTTCATGTAACTCATCGGCCGACATGAATCCTTTTCCCAACTTCCCATCTTTCACAAATTCCATTGGTGTGCCTGAATATTTTCATTGGGGTGCCTGTCAGAGAAACAATTTAGAATTTGATTGGTCCACTATTTCAAGATCCTATGTAGTAATCTTGACGTAATCCCTATCCCAGATTTTGCTAGACAAACACTCCATATCATCCGTATGCCATGGAACTAAATCGGCCGATGCAACATTGATGGTTTCATCAGCCAGGATCACCTCTACTTGATCTTCTTCGATTGGGCCAGAGATTGGTGTATCATAGAAGGAACAAAGCAATTAGCATGTATCCAATCACGTCCCAACAGAAGGTTGTAGGTTACCTTTTGATCAATCACAAAGAAAGTAACCGGCAAGGTTTTGCTGCCGATTGTGAGTGCTACATTTAAAACTCCCTTAGCTGCTGCAATGCGACCACCATAATCCCTTAGAATCATATTTGTATCAATCAAATCTTCTTCAGTCTTCCCCAATTTTCTGACAGTAGTGATCGGCATGATATTTACTGCAGCACCTCCATCGACCATCATCTTTCCCATCGGCATCCCATTAACAAAACCTCTTGAATATAAAACCTTCAAGTGCCGATGTTTAGACTCATCTGGTTTATCAAAAACTGCTTGCTGGGAATCAAATATGAGCTGTGGTTCACTTTCTCTATCAACAAACAAGTCTTCTTCTGCAACCATGAATTCTTGAGGCAGTATCATCACCATATTCACAGAGGTACTTGGCGTCTGTTCTTGCGATTTCAACTTTTGCCTCCAGACTTTCTTTGGTGGATGATCATCTTCATCATAATATTGGCCAACCCTTATCTGTCTGCAACGCATTCTCTGTATCCTGCGTTTCTGACTCCTAGAAAAAATACCAGATGGGCACCACTGATCAGCCTGCTCTTGTCCCTCTTACATCTCCTCATTGACTTCCTCATCAAATTTAGCTTCGTCACTTGTCTTCTTCATTCCGAGTCGATCAAATGCAGAAACCCTTTGATGTCGATCGGCTGATCCCACCATCGACTCTTTAGAGTCATTCACACGATGTCGGTGCTAATGACTTGTTGTAGCTTCTCTATGCATATGATCTGCACGCTTACTGCATCCAAGGCAATTATCAATTAATGATAGTTTCATATTGTGATACTAGCAATATTGAAAGAACGGGCACTCCCAATGTGGATCAAACTATGACTCCTTCACTTCCCTATCCCTCTTTCTCTGATATCTTTTTATAAATGCCTCCACATTGTCGATACCAGCCATGTTTACATTTGTAGGGAAAGGATGTCCATCAATCTTCATAGTACCTTTAGTGAATTTGATCTTGCCTTGCTCAATCACCATCTGAATCTGCCTCCTAAACACTTTGCAATCATTAGTATTATGAGAGGGCGAGTTATGCCATTTACAGTACCTCGTCTTCTTCAACTCTTCAGCAAAAGGTATCACACGATTGGATGGCAACTGAATGTGTTTCTCTTGTAATAACATGTCGAATATCTTGTCAGCTTTGGTGATATAAAAATCATATCTTTCCACATATTCGTTCTGCTTCACCCACGGGCACGACAATACATTCTTATTCCTAGTCCATTCGTATATATCGATTTCAGCAGTTTCTTCATCAGATTCAGACCCATAATTATTATAATTAATCTGAATCGGCCTTGAACGTGCCTCCCGAGTCAGATTCTCTTGAATGGACACCTTCTGCACTAACTGTGGCAACCTTTCAAATTCAGCAGAGAGAAACTTCTCCCTTAGAGGGGCAACTAAGCCATTGAATGCTATTTCTGCCATCTGATTATCAGTTAACTGCAGGCTAAAACACTTGTTACGCACATCTCTAAATCTCTGCATGTAATCATGCACAAATTCCCCAGCTTTCTGCCTCACATCAATCAAATCTGATAACCTTAACTCTCTAGTTTCAGCAAAGAAGTACTTATGAAATTTTTGTTTGAGATCGGCCCAAGTAATAATTGAATTTGGGGGCAATGATGCGAACCGAGAAAATGTCAATCCGGACAGGATAACGGAAACAACCTGATCTTCAATGTCTCAGTATTACCAGCTTCTCCACACTGCACTGAAAATCGGCTAGCTCAACTGTAGTAGTGTTATCCTGTCCAGTGAACTTAGTAAATTCTGGAGGCCTGTATCGGCTCGGCATAGGAATCAAATCATAGCTTGGAGGATACGGAGGTCGATACATGTACGTCTATTGCTTAGGCTTCAATCCAAATTGTTCCCTCATTACTTCAGCAATCTTCGAAGCTCAGTCATCAGTCGACACATTGACATTTGAGGTAGTCAATATAGGACCAGATGCTGGTATAGGTGAGCCGAAATTAACAACTGTATGATGGTCTCCTAATTCTCCTGGTAGTATAGATGATGATGGCATTCCAAACATATTTGGCTCGATTAGGGGAAGTAATGTATGTCACATTCGGCTCTGTAGCGTCTTGTCTGCAATGCTCTGGTTGCATCTGTGGAGTGGTCTTCTGCAATATCCGAGGTGTCCTAGCATCAACATTTTTTGAAGGTGGAGTACTTTCTGAAGGCATTTGACTTGAACTAGACGCAGGAGCTGTAGGTCGAGAAACATTCCCGGTCACACAGAAATATATTGGCTCATGAATTGGATCATCAACTATGCAACCATCTATAGTGTGAATCAAAGCCCTCAAAATATTAACCAATATAAGGGACTGGTTAATTAATGCATGATGTACTATCGTGTGGATCATGTTGCTCAAAGTTTCTTCGTCAACAGCTTCTATTTGTTTATTGGCAAGTGACTTCTCCTCACCTTCAACCAGGACAGCAGTAGGCAACTTCCCCTTCTGGATGACACCATTCCTTGTTTTGCCAAAAGTTCCCAACAAAAGCTTTTCAAACTCAGCAAGTCTTTCATTAATCCGTGCCTTCGCCTCATCAATCAAATTATCTCTGACAACAGGTAGCACATGTTCATTATTCATATCAGCATTGACGTTGTGCTTTGGTTGTGAAACTTCAGGGGCTTTTGGCATTCCAAGTTCAGGCATGATGTCGAATTTGAAGTTCTTGGTCCCATCGGGCGACCATGCGTGACCTGGGAGATTTGCTTAAATCCAGTGTAGGCTCAATACAAAAAACCGGGTCGTGCCAGTCAATTTTTCCTGCAAATCAACAAAGAGACAAACGGTGAGAAGACGCGGGTCACCGGCCTAGGACAGGCCGATGAAGAAAGCCGATAGTCACTATTCGTGAAATCAGTCGAGGCTACTACATGAATAAAGAAAATAAAAAAATTAAACTAATCGGCTAATTGTATTGGCTTATCAACAAAATTTAGTTTAATAAATAGTTTAAAATCATAAATGCCAATAAAAGATCGAAACGACTAGCCAAAGCCAATAAAGCTACAATATCCATAAAGCAACTGACCAGATCGATGAAAAATGCCAAAGTCGATAGAGCTGAGCCGATAAATCTAAAGTAAGTACACATAAACTCACTGTGTCGATGGTGTCAGATTGATAGATTTAATGAGCTGATATTGCAAATATACCTTAAAATCATAAATCTATCTTATTTAAGCAAGGGGGCAAATGACCATCAAAATAAATGATATAATTAATTCAGTACGAGAGAGTCAATTGAACCGTGATAACCTATCAGCTAAACGCCCCGATAGAACCCTATCGACTCTACCTATAAACTGGTCGGATCTAACTGTATCTACCCAGTAAGAGATCAAAACTTTTGTAGCCTTACTGATTTGAACAAATCGAATTTAATCAAGACAGTATTCAAACACGGTAGATATAGCTAGATTTAACCTATTTATAGATAAAAATAGTAAAGTGACTCAAATAATAGACCTAAATTATATCTATAAAATATACCAAGATTATAATAGATCGGCTTCAACTAAGACAGTATTACAATCAGAGTCGATAGAACAAGCATTAAACCGATCTAATTAATGGATAACTAGCAACTCTAACGATAGCAACTAAAATATCAAATTAATGAGAAAGTACTAGTTGAGATTGATAGAATTACCAAGGGTGACTAATCCAAGTCTCACGTCGAGATTAGAGCCAATGCAGCCCACGCGAGACGAGGGTTTTATCGGGTAGGAAAAGTTGGCGATGCGCCGAATTGTATTGAACGAAAGTATTCTTTTTTCATACAGGTCCTATTATATATTTATAACCTCATACAAGAGGTTTTGACCTAACTCGATCAGGACTCCTAAAAAAGCTGACTATGTTTAAAATAAAATCTAAACTAAAATAGAAAGAGATAAAATAACCCTATCGGGCCCACTTAACTCCCTTCGGTCGTTAAACTTTATTGACTTATGCTGATTTTAATTTCCCGCCTCTAATAAATAGGATTGGTCAAATTCTGGTGCCAACAGCCTGTAGGATTTATCTTCCCATGGACACCTTCAATCATCCAATACAACATCAACTAATAGGTCAAACAACTTAGAGAACTCTTCAGGGGCTATCGTCATAAGGCACGGAGCAAAGGTTTGGCGGAGTTTCAAATTCACTATGTTGTGTACTGAGACTTACAGACGACGTGCATGAGAGTAGAGGGCTGGCAGCGCATCAGCGAGGGGTCCGACAATAAGCCAACAATCATGCCAAAAAGCGATGGCACGACCATCTCCAACTTCAAGCGTAGTGAGCACTCTATAGTCTAGAAGGAGGTGTCGCGGCAACGAGGCCTAGTGTGTGCCGGCTATTGCTGTTTCTGGAGCTTCAAGCGAATCACCGCAGTCAATCTGTAGCCAGCAAGATCAATCATAATCCATTGAGATGGAAACGATGGAGGAGCTTCAGGAGCAAGCAATTTTTTTGTCGATTGAGATCACGGACACCAAGGCTTCCATCCTTTTTGGGGGAGGCAAACCCGATCCCAACTGACAAATCATTGAGCAGCAGAGATAGACTCTTCTCCAGTCCAAAGGAGAGCACGTTGTAGAGCGTCGAGGGCATCAACTATCCCTTGTAACATGGATAGCATACCCATAGCATAAACCGGGAGGCTGTCAAGGACGATGTTCACCAAGATCTGTCGGCCATGATGATTAAGAAGGCTTGCCCACCAACTTGGGCCAAACTGGTTCTGTAGGAAAGAAAATTATGAGACAATCACAATTAGAAGTTATAAATATAGTTTTTTTTTCCTTAAAAACTACACACCATGCCAGTTTGATACCAGAAAATCTATCCTCGATTTTTTTATGAATGATGTAATCATACTATCTAATCAAAGCTTGCCGATTAATTGGTGTTAAAAAATAGAAGAAAGAAAGAAATGTACAAATCCACACACACATCAGCACACTAAATTACATTCGCGCCCTTTCTAAAAACAAGCTACCAAACTTAGCAGTGGCGAAGCCACCATTATGGCAAGCCACAGCGCTAGCCATAGCTAATATCGGGAAAACCCCCACCCCCTGGCAGCTTAGCAAGTTTAAACATAATCTTAATTAATTGATGAAACCTTATGGGCTTATAGCTTATGGGCCTATTATTAGTTGGGCTTTTCTCTAGTTATAGTCCAGCTAGTCATTAGTAAACACGAAGTACACGATCGGGATTGCCTGATCGATTCCTGCCTTCGTCCCGTCCGCCGCCTCGCCTCTGTTCGTCTTCGTGAGTTCATGACTTCGTCCAGTCCGCCACCTCGGCCTCGCCTTCCCTGATCGGCGATTGCTGATTGCCTAATTCCCTGCCTTCCTCAATCCCGAACTGCAACGAAGGCGTGCTACCCTACTGCAACTTCGTATGACGATAGATGGCCGGGACAGAAACCGGGGAGCAGTCTCAGGCATCTCCGCCGGTGCCGCGACCTCAAGTTTGTGATAATCACTAGCGCCCAAATTCAGATGGTGGCAGGACTACAAAAAAATTAAAATGTAAGAAAATTAAAATATACACTTATGATATGTGAGATTGATTAATTCATACTTACTATCTTGCTTGCACGTGATATTAGAATTTGCAATATTTCTTATCTTATATATGTTTAATTGAACATTTGCAGCTGTAAGCATAAAGAGATTTTCTAGTTCTATCTTGGAATCAATTAATAGTAGAAATATTGAACTGTCTGAAAAAGAACAATCCAATACTAATGTAGAAGATGAAGATGGTAGTAAAATTGGAGCTCCCTTGCTAGTAGAGGAAACACAAACTGAAGAACATGATGACCTTATCAAAGAATTCCATGAGGAGCATATTATTTCTGATCCTAGACTTCATATTCCAATTGAAAGATTCCACCCTAACATTAGAGACCAAGTGAAGAGAGCTTACTTATTGAAAGGTCCAACGCAACTTAAGGGTCATAACTTTTCTCAAATAAATTTTGGAAGAAATGACTACATGTCATTCCAGGAATCATGGTTTGCCAAGAATGACTGGTTAGAATATAGTGTTACGAAGGATGCTGCCTTTTACTTTTATTGCTTTCTTTTTAAGAAAAAAATCTTTGGATGGTCAGTTTGGACATGATGCTTTCACTAAAATCAGATTCAATACTTGGAAGAATGCATATAAATCCCTTCCTTCACATGTTGGTGGTGTTGATAGTGCCCACAATAATGCAAGAAATGCATGTATTGACTTTAAGAAACAAAGAGCTGGTGTAGATCGTAAGTTTCAGGATTATAGAAAAGATTCTAAAATAAGATATAAAACTTGTTTGACTACAGCTGTGAATTCTGCAAAATATCTCATTAAGCAAGGTCTTCCATTTCGAGGACATGATGGATCTTCATCATCTATAAATAAAGGGAATTATCTAGAGATGATTGATATATGTTTAAAGAGATGAATGATGATGTCAGGATTGCATTCGAAAAGTTGTGTCAAGATAATGCTAAAATGACTTCTGCAAATATTCGAAAGGAACTTGCACAAGCATGTGCACAATTGGTTACCAGAATTATTTGGAAGAGATTGGGGATCATCGTTTCTCTGTCCTTATTGATGAATCACGTGACATCTCAATCAAAGAACAAATGGATGTGGTTATAAGGTAACTATTTCATTTGTGTGTCTATTTCTAGCTAAATTGTCATATTTTTATAAGGCATAGTGTTTGTTACATTAAATAATTAATGTTATTCTTTTATGTGTTGTGGATGTAGGTTCGTAAATAGCGAGGAAAAGGTTTTAGAGAGATTTTTAGGCCTCAAACATGTTAAAGAAACATCATCAGAGGCATTGAAAAGGGCTTTTGTTGAGATGGTTCGTACTCATAAGCTACCAATTGCTAGGATCCGAGGACAAGGATATGATGGAGCATCTAATGTAAGAGGTGAATTTAATGGTTTACAGAAACAAATTCGTGGTGACAATCCATATGCATTTTATATGCATTGCTTTGCACACCAGTTGTAGTTGGTAGTGGTTGCTGTTAGTGAATATTGTGCAGGTATTAGGGATTTCTTTGACTATGTGAATTTGATTGTAACCAATCCTGGTGCCTCATACAAGAGAAAATATTTATTGACTCAAAAGCATCATGATAATATCTTGGATAAATTGGACAGTGGAGTGATACTTTCTGGGAGAGGTAAGAATCAAATGACTACCTTGACTAGACCTGTAGACACTAGATGGGGCTCCCACTTTACTACATTACTTCGTATTGAGTCAATATGGGATGCTATTCTACCAGTGTTGACTTTTGTTAATCAAGATAAAAGACGTCAAAACAATGCTGGAGGTTTGGTACACTTAATGGAGAGTTTTAACTTTGTGTTCATTATGAAAATGATGCTAAAATTGTTTCGTATTA
This sequence comes from Eleusine coracana subsp. coracana, assembly GCA_032690845.1. NCBI lineage: Eukaryota > Viridiplantae > Streptophyta > Magnoliopsida > Poales > Poaceae > Eleusine > Eleusine coracana. The sequence goes on along the minus strand of CM064427.1, from coordinate 48,744,935 downwards.
CAAATGAGTTGTCACTTCTTTTGCAAAAAAGAGATCAAAATATTGTTCAAGCCATATTATTGCTTGTGGATGTGAAAGCACGATTGGTTGACTTGAGAGATAATGGCTAGGAGAAACTTTTTTCTGAAGTTAAAACATTTTATGAAGCAAAGAAAATTGAGATACTATATATGAATGCACCAAGACCGAGATGGGGCCGCTCAAGGCAAGAAAAAAGGATTATGATTATGAAGAGCATCATTATCGTGTTGACACCTTCTATCCTGCTGTAGATGCCATAAACACAGAGATGAGTCATCATTTTAATAAAGTTTTTTCTGAGTTACTTGTGTGCTTTTCTTGTCTTGATCTAAGGGACTCTTTTACTAAGTTCAATGTGGACAAACTTGTTAAGCTAGCAGGGATCTATGATGCTGATTTCTCCACTGTTGATCTTATAAATATAAAGTATCAACTTCAAACCTTCATTCGTCATGTTAGAAGAGTTAATGATTTTACTACCTGTCATGATTTTGGGAGTTTATCAGTGAAGATGGTTGAAACTGAAAGACATTTGATGTTTTCATTGGTCTATCGTCTAATTGAGCTAGCACTACTCCTTCTAGTAGCAACATCATCTGTGGAAAGAGCTTTTTCAGCTATGAAAATTATCAAGACCGCTCTACGCAACAAGATGAATGATGAATGACTCAATAATTTAATGATATGCTACACCGAGAAGGAGATATTTAAAAGGCTTGATACTGATACAATCATAAAGTGCTTTCAAGCCATGAACCATCGGAGGATCGATCTTCCCCAACCATGACGCCGCACTTAATAAGCGCCTTAATACTTATACAGTACGTTCAACCAATCATTACTTATCAAGATTTTACATTCTCATATAATTATGAGGTTTTATTAAATATTGAACAAATTAATAGTAGTATGTTCGCCATAGATAGATTTGGATCCTAACTTCGCCACTAGAACTTGGTGACCTATTCACCAGCCCTATAATGTACCGATACATACTCGTCGGAGGTGATTGTTACGTCCTATCTGCCAACACGCGTTAGACGGATTAAGCACTTGAGTTGTGTGGTAGAAAGAGAGCAGAGCATATGCATAAGGTGATACTGTATCCAGTTCTCTGCTGTACCCTGCTGGCTGCTGGCCTGCTGCAGAGTTTACGCGCGGGCGGAAGTAGCGACGGACAACGTTGCGAAAGAAAGGTCAGTATGGCCACGACGTGTGACGAAGCACGTACATAGGCGTTCGTCGTCCCTGTGTTCAGGTCCGTCCTGCCCACGCTATGCGTAAGCATCGAGCGACCATGCATGTTTCAATTTACTTTCATCATCGTTATTCTACGTAAAATTTTGAGCGGAAAAGAAGACGACGGAGACGAAGAGCCGTGACCGGTGGAAGCCTGGGCTGGGTTCATCTTGTCTCACGGGTGCGCATCGTGATCGACGAATCGAAAATGCACAGCAATAACACGAGGCGACCTGCCACATGCCCGTCAACCAGTTCTTCCTGTACTCAATGAGTCAACGTCCAAGTCAAGCGCCCAGGCAAGGATCGATCGGAGACACGCCAAGAACGGCCGCACCGCAAAGAAACGGTAGTTGCCTCGCCATTTCAATTCGCCGGCGCGTTGGTCCTTGTTCGTGACTGGCCATCCCGTCACAGCTAGCTACCTCGCTCTTCCTCGTCGGCACGTCACGGCCAAGTCCTGACGTGCGCCGCGGTTGCTGACATGCGGGCTCTGTCCCACGCGTCACCAGTTGTGCAGTGCGGGTGTGTTTGTTTCTTCACTTCTAATTTTTAGACTTGTTATCGGATATTATAATATTAATTAAAAGTACTAAATATAGTTAATGATAAAATATAGTCCATAACCCACCCACTAAATAATGAGACGAATCTATAAAAACTAATTAGATCATGATTAGATAATATGATGTTACAGTAAATATATCTTAATGATTATTTAATTAAGCTCAATAAATTTGTGTCCCAAATTAGCATTCAACTATATAATTAGTTTATATTTAATTATTATATTTAGCATTCGAAAAACTGATATAACAACACTAAAATTTAATCACCATCTTACAAATGCTTGTCCGAGGCTGGTATAGACCGGATACTGACTTGATAGCACATCAGGTCGGTTAATGATACTAAGTTTCTATTTGGATCCTCTACCTAGCTAAATTTTAGCCAATTAACCAGCTAAAGTTTAGCCAACTAAAATTTAGGAGGTACGTGTTTAGATCCATGACTAAAGTATTTGACTAAATAAAAAGTAGACATATTTGCTCTTTATTAACTAAACAAAAAGTGGACATATATATGGGTTAAGAAAAATATCACATGTGGGGAAGGGTAGTTTTGATTTTAGTTATCTTTTTTCAACTTTAGAAGCTTTTAGGAGGGTTGAGATGACTAAAGATCTAAAGTTTAGAAGATGGGCTAACTAAAGTTTAAAAAATTTTAGGAGATCATGTTTAGAGCAAAAGTAACTAAAGTTTAGAGACACTACATGAAAAACCCGTCTTTGCTGAGTGTCATAATATTTGCCAAGTGTTTTATATCGAGCACCAAAAAATACTCGGCAACATTAGACACTAGGCAAACATACTTTTTGCCGAATGCTTAAATGAAAAAGACTCGGCATACCCCATCTTTGTCTGAGTGTCCTGCAGCCTGGCACTCGGCAAAAAGGAAACGGATCAAAATTGCAAATCGTGTACCGATAGAGGTTGACGGCGGTTACATGTTTGCTGAGTGTCCGTTAAGGGGGTACTCAATAAACTTCACTTTTGCTGAGTGTCATACTAGGACACTCGGCAAACATCACTTTTCCCGAGTGTCCCAGGAAGTGCCAGTTGTGCCTAGTGTTTTTTTGGAACACTCAGCAAAATAATTTTCTTTTGTTATTATTTTTGTTTTTTTCTTGGGCACAGAGACAATATAATTTGAATAATGTGAAAAATTGGTTAATTTTCTAATCTTTTTGCATTTATTCCTTAATTTATTTTATTATGTGTATTTTTTGGGATAAATCGAATTTAAACTAGAAGTGATTTAAATGGTCGAATAAAGATATGGGAGATTGGAAACGGAAGGAAATTTCTTGAATTTTATACATGAAATATTAGTAGGAACATGCGAATGAATTGTATTTTAATTATTTAAAAAGAAAACAAAGTTATAAAATTATTAGAATTATCAGGATGTCATGATATCATATGTGGACATTATGGAAAAAATTGAGAATGTTTTGCATATTTTATCACGTATGATGCTTTAAAAAGATGAATGATCGAAACAGAAACGTATACTTCACAATGAATTGTTAGAAATTTGAGTCAAATTAATGTTTGAATTGACATTCACTCTGAAAAAATTTGTGCAGATATTAGGTCATATAAATCATGTCTTGTAAAAATTTGGTTATTTTCTTGAATTTATTTGAATTTTGCAATTTTTTTAAAGTTTATTGAAAAATTGTTTGCCGAGTTTTCCATAAACACTCGACAAACGGTCTTTGCTGAGTGTCAGACCCAGACACTCGATACAGAGATATGGGGGGGGGGGGGGGGAGGGAGGTGTTTGGGGGAAAAGCTGATAAGTCTTGGAAACTTTGGCATTCTTTCCTCCCGCTCGCCGCTTGCCGTCTTCACTCTCGGCCACCATCCCAGCCTACCCGCCGCCTTTGCCTACGCCCCAACATCCACCGCCGACCTCCCCACCTCCCTCATCAACGGCCTGCCCGTCGCCCTTGCCCGCTCAGGCACGACCGCACGAGGATCTAACCCTAACATCATCCCCCCCCCCCCCCCCCTTCTCCCCATCTTGCGACGGACCGAGCGCCATGAAGGCGGGTGGACCACGGTGAACCCAAGCGGCGCCAAGCTCATGTGTGAGGAGGGCCTCGGGTCCGTGACAGTCCGTGATCCCGAGCCCCAGTCATCAACCGCGGATCTGCAGAGCATGGGGAGCATAGGCCTCCCCGCGCGCCTCCCTGACAACCTCGCCTCTGGCCTCCTCGCGCGCATCCCTGATGGCCTCGCCTCCAACTTTCCCCACCAATCTTTCTTCGGCCTCGTGGCTATGGTCCTTGATGGGCACGACTTCGAATCTGCAGCTCCCTCTCCCCTCAATTTCATGGTTGCAGTTTTGTTTGTCTGTGAAAGAGAATGAGAGATGCAACGCGGATTGGATTGATCATCTTGGGTTGCTTAAGTACATCGAGTGGGCTCAGTACATGCCGCTAAGGACGGGCATTGAGGCCACGACTTACAACAGGCGTGCAGGACTAGGTCCTCCTACAAACTAGCAACGGTTATGAAGACTAAGACTCAGCCACTTTGACACCCCCCCCCCCCCCCCCGGCAGTTTGTACGTTGTCTACGATGCACAAGCTGGATCTAAAGTCCTCAAACAATGCTGTAGGTAGCCCCTTCGTCATGATGTCAGCTAGTTGATGACGAGCTGGAACATGCGCGACGCGAATTTCCCCAATTGCAACTTTCTCACGGACAAAGTGAATGTCCAGCTCGACATGCTTGGTTCTCCTGTGGTGCACAGGGTTCTGGGACATGTAGACGGCCGAGATGTTATCATAGTAGACAATTGTTGCCTTGGGCACCGGGATCAGCAGCTCGCCAAGAAGGTGTCGAAGCCAGGAGCACTCCGCTGCAACATTTGCCACACCTCTGTACTCGGCCTCTGCACTAGACCTGGAGACGACTGGCTGGCGTTTAGATGACCAGGACACCAACGAATCTCCCAGGAACACACAGAAGCCAGACGTCGAGCAGCGCGTGTCTGGGCAGCCGGCCCAGTCGGTGTCGGAGTAGCCTGTGAGTGTCATCAGAGTGGAGCGGCGAAGTTGTAGGCCCTTGCTCACAGTTCCTCGCACATAGCGCAAGATTCGCTTGACGAATGTCCAGTGCACATCCTTGGGATCATGCATGTGAAGGCATGCTTGCTGGACGGCGTAGGTGAGGTCGGGCCGTGTCAGGGTCAGGTATTGAAGTGCTCCAACGATGCTGCGGTAGAATGTTGGGTCGGCGACGGGTGTCCCGACATCACTTGGAAGTTTGGCCTTCGTGTCCACCGGCGTGGTTGCAGATTTGCAGTCGGTCATGCCCGCGCGATCAAGGATGTCGTCAGCATATTGTTCTTGCGAGAGGAAGAACCCGGCTTTGGAGCGGTGCACTTGAATGCCGAGGAAGAAGTGCACAGGGCCAAGATCCTTCATCGCGAACTCGTTGTAGAGCTGGTCGATGATGCGCTGCAGAAGTGCTGGTGAGGACGCAGTGAGGACGATGTCGTCGATGTACAGCAGAAGGTGCGTTGTGTCGTCGCCGCGCCGGAGGGTGAAGAGTGAGGAGTCAGATTTGCTGGGGACGAAGCCGAGTTGATGCAGGTGCGTGGCGAAGCGCTGAAACCAGGCACGTGGTGCCTGCTTGAGCCCGTAGACGTCGTTGGGGCGGGATGCATTGATAAACCCTGCAGGTTGGTGACAGTAGACACGTTCCATCAGCTCGCCATGGAGAAATGCGTTCTTCACGTTGAGTTGATGGACCGGCCAGTTGTTGGCGGCAGCAAGATGTAGGACGACGCGGATCGTGGTAGGCTTGACCACCGGCGCAAAGGTCTGGTCGAAGTCGAGACCAGGCCGCTCGAGAACCCACGGACCACCCAGCGGGCCTTTCGGCGTTCCAGCGTACCATCCGCGTGGTACTTTTTCTTGAAGATCCATTTCCCGGTGATGATGTGTGCTCCAGGAGGACGTGGCACCAATTCCCAGGTGTGGTTCTGCTGGAGAGCTTGGACCTCGTCGAGCATGGCTGCGTGCCACACGGGATCGCTGATTGCGTTGCGGACGGAGCCTGGAGTGTCGTCGACGTCGGCGAGGTTGGTGTAGCGCGGGTTCGGTCGAACGATGCCGGCTCGACGACGCGTCATCATGGGGTGACCAGGCGGCGCGGATGATGCAGATGAACTTGGTGCATCGGCCGGGCTCGGTGCAGGTGGAGGACCAGGAACGGTGGTCGTGGTAGATGTTCCTGGGCCGCGTGCTGGATCAGACGACGAGGATGCCGGCGATGCAGGAGGCACGGTGTCAGTAGCCGGCACGGGGGAAGGGAGGATCGACGGCGAGCTCGGCGGGCTGACAGCACCAGGCGCCACTGGAGCCATCCCACCACGAGGTGGTGACACGACCGGCACTTGTTCAATGATGGGAGTCGGCGGCAGAGCAGCTGCGGATGGTACCTGTTGGACCTGCTGAAACGGAAACACGAGCTCGTCGAACACAACATGTCGTGAGGTGAGAATGCAACGAGACGCCATGTCATAGCGTCTGTAACCTTTAGTATTGTCCGGATATCCCAGGAAAACGCATGGAACAAAGCGCGGAGCAAGCTTGTGTGGCGACGTGGCCGTAGTATTGGGAAAGCAGAGACAACCGAAGGTGCGCAAGTGTGTGTAGTATGGTTGAACAGCATGGCTGCGGGGTGTGCAAGGCCGGCGGTTGACTAAGTGAGTGGCAGTGTGCAGGGCATCCGGCCAGAAGCGCGGAGGCATGGTGGCGTGAATAAGCATTGTGCACACGCAGTCATTGAGTGTTCGAAGGATGTGTTTGGCACGGCCATTCTATGGGGAAGTGTATGGGCAGCTGAGGTGCAGAACGGAGCCACGTGCGGCGAGGAAGGACCGGAAGGCATGGTTGTCAAACTCCTTGCCATTGTCAGTTTGAAACGCCAGGATCGAGCGCCCAAACTGAACATTTACGAAAGAGTAAAACAACACAATGGTTGGAAATACATCAGACTTGCGACGCAAGGGGAATGTCCACATATAGTGAGAATAATCGTCCAGGAGCATGAGGTAGTACTGAAAACCAGAATTGCTTAGGACAGGGGACGTCCACACATCACAATGCACAAGACAGAAAGGAAAAGGAGAAACTGTGTTTGATTCAGAAAATGGAAGACGGACATTTTTGCCAATGCGACAGGATTCACAACTATGACTATTTGTGGGCTTACAATCAAAATCAACATTATTTAGGAGCCGCCGAAGCGCAGGCTTGCCAGGATGACCGAGACGAGCGTGCCACTGATCGACGGAAGCATGAAGGTTGACGGCAGGTGGCGAAGATGTGGTAGAGTGCCGGGGGTACAGATCGCCGGAGCTGTTACTGCGGAGAAGAGTTTCCCGATTGTGTAGATCCTTGATGGAAAATCCAAATGGGTCAAATTCAACTGAAACAGAGTTGTCACGTGTAAGTCGACGAACAGAAATCAAATTGTGAATCAAAGAAGGCGAGACAAGAACATCATGAAGAGTAAGAGATGAAGAAATGGCAGCAGTGCCCACGCACTGAACAGGCAGCAAGGTGCCATTGCCAACAACGATGCTAGAGGAGGAAGGAGCGGTAGAGGAGAGTATACCAGATGAAGAGGCCATGTGTGATGATGCGCCGGTGTCGAAGATCCAGTTGGAGGCACTGGGCGGGGACAACTGCAGGGAGAGGCCGGTCAGCGCCTGATACAGTGCAGGTGGGAGCTGGCCGGCGGGCTGGTGATGCGCCGCCATGGACTGCTGTGGCTGGACACCCGGTCGAGCGCCCAGCAGGCCAGCCGGTGGTGGGGCTTAGAGAGGCGCCGTGATCGGCCAGGCCTGGACAACACCGTGCCAGGGATTGTTCCAAGTGGCCACCGGGGGAGGGCCGCGCGGATAGCCACCAGGGATCGGGCCGCCTGGCCGTTGGTAGAGCGAGGGCGGCCATCATTCTTCTTGCGGTTCCGCGCACGGTTGTCGTTGCCGCCAGAGGGCTGGCCAGGGGCCGGCGGGACCAGCGGGGGAGGAGGAGCCGCGGAACCGACGGCGGGCGTTGCTGGAGCAGCACCGCCGGAACGCGACGAGGAGAGTAAGGCGGTGGCAGCAGCCTTTTTGGCCCGATTTGTCATCCAGGACTCCTCCTGGAGGAGAAACGACCAGGCTTGGCGGAACGTCATCCGGGGTCGCGCGGCGGAGATGGTGGTGATGCAGTGGCCGAACTTGTCGTTGAGCCCGCTGAGGAGGTGAACGACGAGGTCCGGATCAGAGACTGGAGCGCCGACGTCACGAAGAGTGTCGGACAGGACCTTGATCTTGCCGCAGTACTCGCTGATCGTCATGTCTTCTTGGTGCAGTGCATGGAATGCTTGACGAGCCTGGACGGTACGCTGGATGACATTGTCGAGGAACTGGTCGGTGATGGCGGTCCAGGTGGTGTAAGCGTCGTCGGGCGGTTGGATGACGGCGGTCAGGAGATCGGAGGAGAGCGTGGTGTAGAGCCAAGAGACGATGCAGGTGTCGATCTGCGTCCAGTCGGTGTCATCAAGCATCAGGTGTGAGAACCGAGTGCCGTCGATGTGGTCGAGCACGCCGAATTTCCGGAACGCGATGAGGAAGAAGGTGCGCCATGTGCCGAAGTTGGAGTCGCCAAGATCAAGCGTCACAGGAACGTGAGACTTGATGTTAATCAGTTGAGCGGTGGCTGCCGTGATCGCTACAGCGGCGGCAGGGGCGAACGGATTCGTGCCTGATGACGACGAACTGGCAGACATGGTGAGGGAGGAGGAGAAGCAGCGGAAGAGTAGGAAGGATCAGTTGGCGAATGTACCATGAAAGAGATTGAGAGATGCAACGCGGATTGGATTGATCATCTTGGGTTGCTTAAGTACATCGAGTGGGCTCAGTACATGCCGCTAAGGACGGGCATTGAGGCCACGACTTACACTCAGTGCATTAACAGGCGCGCAGGACTAGGTCCTCCTACAAACTAGCAACGGTTATGAAGACTAAGACTCAGCCACTTTGACAGTCTGAATACAGAATGGATTCTCCCAAAATTTTGCCTAGTTATTTTAAAATTAACATGTTGCTGTTATACCACATTGATCTATGCTTGCGCCTGTTCAGTCATAGTTGTACTTGTACTTCTTAATTCTAATGGTCAATCTAGAAACAAACATATAATGTTAGCTTATATCTAGACAACGTACTATAGTTCTCAATTCTAATGTTTTTAGTTTTGGTGAAAGAAATCATTGATTTAGTAAATGTGTAACCTCTTAAAAACTGTTTTTTTCTACAGTAGCACCTTTATTTCTTTTTTTTTCCTATGATTGAAGTATTTCATCTTTGCCGAGTGTCTTGAATATAGCACTCGGTAAAGTGTTTCACCTTTGCCGAGTGCTTCAGCTTGGATGTGGTTCCACCATGGAGCGCACCAACCCAGGCCCATGGACCCAGCTGCAAGTTATGGGGCATCATGGGTAACCGGTTCATATTTGTCGAACGCTCCATCGCTCCCTTGGATAGTGTGGGTCGATCTACTGCTAGCCGAAGCTCGTAGCATCTTGCTTCATTTTTAGAGATGAGAGAAGCCAGTCAAGGAGCTTGGCGACTGCTTGCGACACGAATTTCCTAATGGGGAAGACCGTCGCGAAGAAGAGGAGTCGCACGGCGGCAAAGGGGATGTCTGGCTCCAGGGTCGTGTCCGTGTGCTTGGAGCCCAAACTGAGCTACCACTGTCGCCACTGCCGACTTTGCCCTTTTGCCCGCCGTGCTGCCATCGTCACTGCCGGTATTACGTGATAACGTAGTCGAAGACATTGGTGATGGAGCACCCAGGCTCCATGCAAATGATCCTCCCACCGCCGCCGCTGACCATGCTGTTGGGCTCCACGGTGCGGGTGACGATTGTGAGGCTACGATGTCGTGAATGCCGCCACGAAGAAGAGGAGCCGCATGGCAGCTGGTTCGATCCACTTGATCATGTGGATTGTATGGACCTAGACCAGCTGCTCCTTAACGGTACCCATGGTGACCCAATGAAATCAGTTTTGTGGGGCAGTTCAAAGGTCCACTGGACCGACCCGCCCCGCACCCATGCTGATGAGTGCTCGGCAAAGGTGAAACACTTTATCGAGTGCCCGACAAAAATCACTTGATAAAGAGCTGTTTACCGACACTTGCCGAGTGCTCGGGCCGAGTGCTTCAAGCACTCGGCTACTGCTTCAAGCACTCAACAAAACATAGTTTCCCGTAGTGAGGTGAATCCAAACAGTTAAATTTTAGTTAGGTAAATTTTAGTCACTTTTGCTTCAAAGATGATCTTTTAAAATCTTCTAAACTTTAGCTAGCCCACATACTAAACTTTGGATCTCTAGTCACTCCAACCCTCCTAAAAGTTACTAAACTTAGGAAAAAGTAACTAAAGTCAAAACTACCCCTCCTTATATGTAATATTTTCTTTTATACACACATATGTCCATTTGTTTATTAGTTAATAAAGAATATATATGTCTATTTTTTGTTTAGTCAAAGACTTTAGTTATGGATCCAAACATGCACCTACTAAAATTTAGTTGGCTAAATTTTAGTTAAGTTTAGCCAACTAGAGGATCCAAACAAAGCTGAAACTTTAGTTGGCTAAACTTTAGTCACTTTTGCTCAAAACATGATCTCCTAACATCTCTTAAACTTTAACCAACTCACCTCCTAAATTTTAGATCTCTAGTTACTCCAACCTTCCTAAAAGATCCTAAATTTGGGAAAAGACAACTAAAGTTAAAACTATCCCTTCTCACATATGATATTTTACTTTAACCCACACATATATCTACTTTTTGGTTAGTTAATAAAGGATATACATGTCTACTTTTTGTTTAACCAAACACTTTAGTCATGAAGCCAAACATGTACCTCCTAAATTTTAATTGGTTTAACTTTAATTGACTAAAGTTTAGCCAACTAAAGAATCCAAACAGATACTAACTCGCATTGACCAAATCAGCTTATCACTTATTTCTTGACCACCGGATTTCGAAAGATCATCTGATTTCATATTATTAATTATTATATCAGTGATAAGTCCTGGTCTCTGCTGACTTTTTTTTTGAAACCGTCTTTGCTGACTTGTTAACAAAATAACTAAAGTAGACTTTAACTCGCAGCCACACAACACAAAGAGTGTAGCACAAAACGCGCTTCAACGTCGAGGTTTCCAGTCTGCGTCCAGCCAAGGGTGATTCACACAACACAAATTTTCAAAGTAGTAGCCTAACACGGAGAAACAACCAACCTTTCGCCCCCTATTTAAGAGAAACCAAAGACACACAAAGTCACAGACGATCTCACGTGCCTACTGCTGCAGAAAGATTCTTTCAGAGACTTAATTTACAGCTCGCCAGATGACGATAGCAGTGAGGGTTACAATATTCATGTTCTTAGCGCTCAGCTATACAGTTGCCCATAATGTTACTGAGAGTAAAGTAAACGAATTCAACGTGGGAGTTGTACTTGATTTGGGGACAACGGTGGGGAAGGTAGCACGTACAAGCATTGCAATGGCGATTGAAGATTTCTACAGTGTCCACTCGAACTACTCAACGCGAGTAGTCCTTCATAGCAGGGACTCCGGTGATAATGTCCAAGCTGCTTCTGCAGGTAAATTTCATACTTCTCTACTTCGGAAGTTTTGCCGTATGAACACAGGAAGAAAAATGATAAATTTTGTTATGGGGCGCTCTTAAAGTGTGTATTTGCTGAAAAGCACTACTTTTTTTTTAACTTTGCCGGTGGCCACTATAACTTTATGAATACTAGCAAAGTACTCGTACGTTGCTACGGATTTTTAAAAAATAAAACACTCTTTATAATTTTAAACATAAATTATTTATACTATATAGCAGCTGACATTTTTAATGTGAACGATCATTTTTATATTATTGTTGGTGCTAGTTAGTGTACTATTTTATATGTCAGAAGTAACAATTTTTCTATCATTTTTTACCGTATTTTTATGAGAATTTGAAGCTCAATTCACCATACAAAGAGGGATTCTCATAATCTCATGATACCTTCAAGACACCACTAAACCTCTATAAAGTCCAACATGAAAGACCAAGCTCATGATCCAATGCCTAAAGATTTCTAAAAGTTTTATCCGATACGAAAAATCAATTCACGCAGAATAGAAACAACACTTCATTGCAACGTAATTTTGGACTTTAAAACATGCTCTAATGAGAAACATTAAAACATGAAAGTTGTAGATCTCATCGAGGCCTTTTCGGAACATACGTGGATTATATTATTTGGACTTCGGAGGTAGGAGATATGAACCTCGCACAGAAACATACGTAGAGGAGTCCGAATCAGAATAAATATTTTTGCATCGTAAGTTTGGAACATAAAATGGTGGAATCTTGACTTCCATTGAATATCAAAGTTATAGAGCTTTTCGAGTGCTACACGATAGAGTCCGAGTTTGCCTCATTTAAACTCCAGACTTGGGATTTATGATTTTTTGAATTCAGGGCTGGATATGGAAGGTACGAAACCGATTTGGATTCAATCTCTAACTTTGTGGTTTTGTATTCGGACCAACACCAAAACACGGGGCAGACGGACTCATCTAAATTAATAATAACTTTATGAATATTTGTTGTGGAGCACTTTAGTAATATTAATGTTGACACAACAATACTCCGTTAAACACGAGCACGCAAACATGCAACCCGTAGCCCCATGTTCAGTCGCTGAGTCTGTGGAAAGCGGATGCTCCAGTTTGGCCCGATTTTGTCGGGTTCGATAGAAAAGAGGATAACTATCACCGTTACGTGGTGAAAGATGGCTAGGTTTACGAGCAAAACAATAAAGAGATAAACGATGTCTTGTGTGACGAAGAACGACTAGTTTACGAGAAAACTAGCAAATGTCGTCGAAGTTTTCATCCGGGAGGGACCCCGTCAAGACATGAGCATCGTTGGTGTGCCCTAGGTCAACTAGCGAGCCTTAGGACACCATCTATGGTCGTGAAGATCAGTAGATGAACAGCAAGAAGATGTTGGAAAAGTAGGTTAAAAGGAGAGACATATAAGTAAATTGATAGATTCGATTAGGTTGTTTCCTCAATTGACCATAACCCTTCATATATAAAGGGTGGGGAAGTCTACCCCCGTGGGAGGTGTAATCAATAATGAAAACATCAAAGAAACCAACCTAAAACGGATCTAGAACTCTGGTCTCGGATAATAAAAACACGACTATCCGATTTATCGGACCCTCTGATTTCCTAGCAAAACTATCAAAACCGGACCCTCTGGTTTAAAAGCGGAGTATCCGGTTTTGCAGCCTGGGAGTATTTTGCAAAAACCATAACTTCGTCATTCGGAGTCCACATTAAGTGTTTCATATATCCATTTCGATCGTCTTGGCGAGGGTTTCATCATGGAAACTTCAAATATGCATTCTTGCCTTATCATATTGACTTTTTAAATACTTATTTACCTCTTGGGTGAAAATTAGCCAAAATACACATAAAATACTCTCATAACCTGCAAAACATGTCTAAATATCAAACTTGTGAAATAATCATTGTTAGCCTCGGTTTAGACAATTTTGACCACACTTTCTATAAAAACCTGACCATCCGGTTTGGAAAACCGGAACCTCCAGTTTTCCTAGAGTGCCAATTTTAGTTGTCAACAATTAAGTCATTCTTTCAACAATTCCATGACATGAAGGTGTTCCTACTGATATAGTTTTCTATTTACTTTTGAGTATAAGAATGTGGTACTATCAAGATGGATGCAATGTTGATAGCTTTGCTTATATCTAGGTGCTTAAAATGATCTAACAAACTTATATGAGAGATGGATAGCTCTCTAAATTATCTTTTTATAGAGCCCAAGATCACCTAAATCGGCAGCAAAAGTAATGCCTCTTTTACGTAAAGTGTTGTGGGTTGTGTGTTGACCTATAGACTTGTTTAGAAATACACAGACTTGTCTGGTTTTCGGGAGAAACATAAGTTTGTAGCATGGGAATGGTCTTGGACTCTAGACCAATTGTATTGATGAAATGGTCTTTTGCATGTGGTCATCCTTCATGTATTGGCCTCTTTGAATCTGCATTTGAAAGTGACGAGAGCTGAATGTATTGGAGATTGTACCCATGGACAATGCAGTCCCCATGATAAATAAGGATGAAAAACTATAGGGGGTGGTCCATATGACATTGGTATAATCGACATAAATGAAGAATACAACATTGTAGTATGGAACTCCTCCCTTTGATGATTCCAACCTTCAGATTTGTACTTTGGAGGTGATCTTGATTGTTTGATGTTCTTTGACCGATAAGCATATTTTGCATCTCTTATTTTCACATATTTAGACAAGCTCCTTAAAAGTGACATTCGGCTTTTCATGCTTGACTCGGCCTTTATCTCTTTTAGTCTTTTAGTCGTTGGTCTCTGAATTTCCAGATTTGAATATCTTTTGTTTCTGAACCCTGTCAAAATCGGAGGGTCCGATTTGGCACACCAGATGATCCGATTTTTCCAGGGTCGCGTACAAGGGATGAAACCTTTTGTTGCCCCCCCCCCCTCGTGCTTGATGTATCATCTAAAATATTATAGTATTACTACTACTAGGAGAATCAACTTTTATCTCGTTGGTACTAATCTTTTCCTCACTTCAGGGCTTCAAGTCATCTTCTCCAACAACCAACTCTTCAGTGTTAGATGAATTGGTTTGTGACAACCGGTTTAGAAGATTTTTATCATCAAGACCAATTGAAGTCAATTGGTCATTCTCATTTACTTCTTCAAATTTCAATCGTCCTTTGTCAATGGCCGATTGAATTATTTTTTAAAACATATTGCACTTGTTAGTATTATGATCAAAAGAATACTTGCAATATATTTGTTTTTCTAAATCCTGAGTAGATGACATGACTTTGTGATCTCTTAGCCTAATAAAATTATTTTCTAACAAACTATCAAATAAATCATCACACAAAGTCAAGTCAAAAGTGTACTAAATTTTCTTCAGCCAATTCTTTTATGGAGACGGCTTTAAAGAAAAGCAAACAAATGGTTCAGATTTCTCATCAATCCATTCAGCTATACATTTGCTTGTGTTCTCTTTTATAGATGTTTTAGAATTGATCAATATATTAGGATTAGTTTTTACAATATCGCCCAACACCTTGGTATCCGAAACTGGAGTTTCAGATTTTCCTAGACAAAACCGGAACCTTCGGTTTCCCAAACCGGGTCATTCGGTTTTTACAGTTTTCCCAAAGTTGGGTTTAAAAGTCCCAAGTCGAAACTGATCACAAGCAAACCATGTAGAAAAGTAGTTTGACAATAATGATAAAGAAATTTCGAATGTCAAAACATAGTTTGACAATAATGATAAAGAAATTTTGAATGTCAAAATATTACTACCATCGGTCTTTTTAATTTTTACATAACATTGGTTGACATTTTTTTTGAAACACTACTATTTTCATTAATCATGTTACCATCCTCAATCGGTCTCATTAGAGTACTCATGAAAGTATTACCAATGGGCCTATTAATAGTAAATGCATGATCAGATTGGGAAAAAGGTAAAATATGAATAGAATGTACAATCTTCAGTATTTTAGAGACGTATGTCATCTTAATTATAGAAATTGGAGTTTCTGATTTGAATCAAGAATATCCAGGTTTTCCCAAATCCTTGCACTCCAATGCCTTTTCCTGTTCTTCTTGAATTCGCTCTTGGTCCTGCTGAAACTTTTCACTATTTGAACCTTGTTCGACTGTATCATCAATAGCATATTCACTAGATAAAAACACAATCTCTTTAGAAAAATCAAACATGACTGTCTTTTTGCACTTAACATGTTTCTATCTCATTAGTAAGTGATGATTCTGAGCTAACTGACTTTTGAGAAAACAATTCTATAAACTGTTTGGCCCAATCTTTACTAATAAAATCATTAGATTCTTATTCACTTTGGTGTAGCCTACTTGCTGCTGTACAATCATTGCCAAAATGATCTTGTATAGTATGCAAAGTATATGATGTAGTAGTATGTATTCCTGCTGAAATTTTATTTATTTGGTTATGTTTTTCAGCAACATATGGAGCCAAATTAGTGGACAAAGTGTATGCTATAGTAGTATGTGCAGGTGTATGCATGCTTGCTGAATTTCCACTAATTCAATTATAATTATTACTAACTTGAGAAATTGAATTATGAGAATTAAGAGTAGCATATGGTGCTTCATAACTATTTGTCGAACTCACCATGTTAGTTTGGCCTTGATTATAATTAATCGACATATGAACATGATTCGGTGCCGATATATGAGGATATGTGGGTATATGTTGCATGTTACTAGTTGCATTATAATTCAAAGCATGCATATTATTTGACATAGGATTCTGCAAATATCTATCAATTCCATAATTTATATATCAAAAACCACTATCCGAATAATTAGTAACCATGGCAGCATGCTCATAAGTAGGTCTAGCAACATCAATATGAGAATTCATGGTACTTGCAAAATAATAATTAGCAATAGGCAATGTATTTACAATTTGTATCTTGGGCTCATTGTAGTAATACTGTTGTGTAGTATACGAATAGCCCGCCATGTGATTGCTTTTATTCTGAAAACACAACACCAAAGTAGCCTTGATCTCCTTTTCTTTGAATCTTTCAGCAATCAACAACAAGCTCTTGATTCCTTACTAGCAATATCTATCCAACAAGAAAAAAAACAATAGGAATAATAGAATCAGCTTGTAGGGCCAGATTCAATGGTGATGGCAAATCCTAAGAATATATCATTTAGAGAATTAAATAGGGTAGAAAAATTCGGTTATTTAAATAACCTAAATAATCTTTCCCCAGTGGAGTTGCCAAAAAGTGTGTTGACGCAACAATACGCTGTTAAAACGAGCACGCAAATGTGCAACCCGCAACCCCGCGTTCAGTCGCTGAGTCTGTGGAAACTGGATGCTCTGGTTTGGCAAACCCGAGGGTGTGGTTTTGTCGGGTTCGACGGAAAAGAGGGTAACTATCACCGTTATGTGGTGAAAGATGGCTAGGTTTATGAGCAAACTAATAAAGAGATAAATGATGCCTTACATGACAAAGAACGACTAGTTTACGAGCAAACTAGCAAAGACCATCAAAACTTTCATCCGGGAGGGACCCCGTCAGGATGTGAGCATCGCCGGTGTGCCCTAGGTCGACCAGCAAGCCTTAGGATGCCATCTATGATCGTGGAGATCAGTATATGAACAACAAGGAGAGGTTGGAAAAGTAGGGTAAAAGGAGAGACATATAAGTAAATTGAAAGATTTGATTGGGTTGTTTCCTCAATCGGCCATGGCCCTTTGTATATAAAGGGTGGGGAAGTCTATCCCCATGGAAGGTGTAATCTACAATGAAAACCTTAAAGAAACCGACCTAAAACAGATCTAGAACTCGGGTCTCGGACAGTTAAAACCGGACTATCCAGTTCACCAAACTGGACCTTCCAATTTTTCTAGCAAAACTGTTCAAACTAGACCCTCCGGTTTACAAAAGCGCAATGTCCAATTTTGCGGCCAGGGAGTACTTTTCAAAAACCATAACTTCGTCATCCGGAGTCCAAATTAAGCATTCCATATATCCATTTCAATCGTCTCGGCGAGGACTTCGTCATGGAAACTTCAAAATATGCATTTTGGCTTTATAATATTGACTTTTTAAATACTTATTTACTTCTTGTATGAAAATTAGCCAAAACACACATAAAATACTCCCATAACCTACAAAACATGTCTAAACACCAAACTTGTGAAATAATAGCTATTAGCGTCAGTTTAGACAATTGTGACCACATTTGGTCTGTAAAAACCAGACCATCCGGTGTGAAAAACCAGAACCTCCAGTTTTCCTAGAGTGCCAATTTTGGTTGTCAACAATTAACTCATTCTTTCAACAGTTTTATGACATGAAGGTGTTCCTATTGATATAGTTTTTTATTTACTTTTGAGTGTAGGAACATCATACTATCAAGAGGGATGCAACGTTGATAGCTCTACTTATGTCTAGATGCTTAAAATGATCTAACAAACTTATATGAGAGATGAATAGCTCTCTAAATTATCTTTTCACAAAGCCCAAAATCACCTAAATCGGCAGCAAAAGTAATGCCTCTTTTATGTAAAGTGTTGTGGGTTGTGTGCTGATGTATGGACTTGTCCAGAAATACATGGACTAGTCTGGTTTTTGGGGGAAACATAAGTCAGTAGCTTGGGAATGGTTTGGTCCGGGCTAGTCCGAGCTTTCACGGACTTGTTCGGGTCACTGATGACTTATAACTTTTCTAGGGTTGCGGGGAAGTGAACCTGATGGCTGAACAAGTCCAGTAACTGACAAAACATAACGACTAGTTTTTGGATGATTCCTATTTATACCCCCCTCCCCCCATCCCTAACAGTTGGCTGCCAGTTCTATAGCAAAGAAACACACATTTAAGCTAAGAAACAACCTCTCCACTTCTCATTATTTAGTGCTAGACGTTGTGGGTGAGATTGGGTTAGAGATTGAGAGAGAAAGAACAAAACTCCACTGTTGAACACTTGTATTCATCAAGCAATCTTTGTGCCATTTGTTACTCTTGGGGATTCATCCCCTAGACGGCAAGGCGTCACCCGGTGAACTCCCAAGGTTTGTGGTGAGCCTCAGAAAGTTTGTGAAGATTTTAATTTACTTCCGCAAGGGAAGGAATCAACAGAAGGAAGAAAACCCAAACTCAAACTTTATGATTGCTCGGTAAGAGAATTAGGGTGGAAAGACGTAGGATTCTTGAAGGAATGCAAACTTCGGGAAACAAATCATCGTGTCCCGCAATTGGTTTGTATGTTCCTTACCTATAACTTCATCATTGTGCTTGATTTTCTTACACCGAATTATTCTCTTATTATATTTGTTGTCAGTTAATTTATTTTCTCTTATTATATTTGTTGTCAGTTAATTTATTCAGTCTATTTGCTCATATATATGTCAAGACAACTCGGTAGAAGTCGATTTGCGCGTAAATTGTTATATACACCTTTTCGTCGTGCTGTCCGGACTAGTCCGGAAACCATAAAGACTAGTCCGGCCCTGTCCAGACTTATCCAGATTTATCCACTACAAATTTGTTTTAATCGCCTATTCGCCCCTCTCTAGGCGACACTTCCATATACTAACTAAAATTTAGCTCAATTCGACACCATTTGACTATCTAAATAATTCTTCTACCACAACTACTCTGAACTACAACAACTCGAACTAACAACCACAAATTTGATGCTACACTAAACCAATACCCAAACCAGCTAACCTAATTGAATATTCTAAGTGAAGAACGAGCTCACCAAGTTTGGAGCCAATCTAATCATGTTTAAGTCTCTAGTCAACAGCTAGATGCCAATCGGTTTGAAGTCATTAAATATAGACAGGTTCATCTCTCCTTTTTCCTCTCTTCTCTGTTTCTTTTGTGCGGGTGTGTGTGCGCTATGGATGATCTGAATGTCTAGAAGCTTTCCTCTTATCCGAAGCTAGAGTTTTCTTCTCACATATATGTCAAATGTGTGACAATCTCCACTGTTGATTTCATCCAAATCAATAGACCACTTTCTTATAATATGACTTGTTGGACCTTAAATTTCATCCTCCATGTGGAAAGACAGCCCAACACTTTCTTAAAGATTTGCTTGCCTAGGAATCTGTCTAAACGATTCTTGTCCTATTACTTTTTTTGATAATAGAAAACTATTACAGAGTTCCAGCCTTTTATATTTTGGGATGCATACGGCAATAGAAAGTCATTATTACACTAACTCAAGAAAAAGAGGAGATCAAAACTAATTAAGCATTGAGTCTATGATTAAACAGTCATCCATTGTTGACGAACAATTGCATTGCCACAACCCTAGCTTGGGAACTTTCTTGGTTTCCACAGCCATCACTTGACAATCCAGAAATTTAGACACACCGAATTTTGTATTTCTAGACAGAATGGTTGCTATTGTGACAATGAAAGGGAAGAAATTATAGAATATTCAGATTTGGTTCAGAGTTTACAGAGCTGAAGTGTAGCGTGTCCATAAAACAGTACAAACAATGCATTGGCAGCACACATTCTATAGAACTTGAGCATGAATAAGAACGTCCCTAAAGGGAGAGCTGAGAGTGAGCGTATATTGTATTATATGAGGAGAAAAGATGAGAGAGAGTGTTGCTAGCTCTTGTTCAAGAGCTCTTATTAGCATAAATAAGACACTGTTATTAGCTCCCTACACACAAGTAGTCCTTCTAAGAGCTAGCAGCTAGCTCTCACTATTGGGCACGCTCTAACGTCCAACAAATCAAGCTCACTACCCCTAGCCCAGCCCGACCTAAGCTCTGCCATCTACTAACTTATGATTTGCTCAAAAGAAAAGCTACTAAATTATGCGCTCCGATCCCATGGGCCCATGGCCTTCTGAGTTCAGCTCTCCCGAAATTACACGTTGCCTCAACAAGTGAGATCGGGCTACATGACGACTCCAGAATCCAGATAATCTTAATGGTAGAATCCATCAATAAAAAACACAACTACAAGCACATTTTATTATCGGGAGGAAAGCCATTTGACTTTATGACTTGGCCATGATGACTTTTTTTTATGAATCACAGTACAAACATATATACTCACAACTCACAAGCACTCATCAATTAATACATATACGAACAATCTATTCCTGTGAGGACTTCTAAAGACTGAATCAGCTAATTTTGAGCATGAGCGTGCTGTTATTGATAGAGAGATTAGCTACCACTGAAAGAATAAGGGAACGTTTAATTTTCATCTGACTGAAAATTGGGGTTACTTTCAACCAATGCTTTTGACTCTTAGATCTAGATTCAATGGACATAAATGAATAATTTTTTTATAGTCTATATATAACACTAATTAATATATATAATCCTACAAATAAATAAATAACAAAAAGAAACAAAACTAACAGAAAAAACAATTCAAAGGAGGAGGAGGCCGTTGACAGAACGGGTGCTCTCTTTTCGACTGTTTGAAAAGAAGCATTCCCGGAAGAATAATTATCTGTGAATACAATATCTATGATGAGTGTAGTGAAAGAAACAATAAGTATATATCAAAGGCCAATGGATGAAAGTTACTATTATCAATGAACTAATCATAACTGCACAAGTGCATTTAGCTGAATCAGACATCTGCTATCAGAACAGAAGAGTCGTGGAGTACACAAGTGATTGACTTTTGAAGATTACTTCTATAGGCAGTAGAAATTAGTGTATTATTTCCTTACAATCGAAAAAATGAATTTTGAACAGCAGTAGTTTGTTTGTAGGCAAGTTGGTTAGCGGGCGGTTGATATTTAGTGTGAGCATATTGATCAAATATACAAATGTGTTTGTTTCGCTCTTTTAGAATAGCACCAACTTATTTGCAACCAAGGAAAAATATAAAAAATGTATCCAACTGAGACAATGAATTTGTAGCTCATTACTTTTCTGTTTAAGTTATAAACTGAAAAGGATTCGCTCTTGTAACTTGTATGTCTTTCTTTTGAAACGATCCAATTAAGAAGACCGACAAAATTAAACAGAATGTGCAGAAACAGGAAGGATAGAATTTGGGGAGTGAGTGGTGGGGGAGGGGGAGTATAAAGTTTTGGATGACAAACAATTCTTCTGAGAATAGGAAAGAATGCCGTGGACTTTTATAATTTTAACCAGGTCCAATTCTCCGGTGGATGACATCACACCACCATTTCACTTGCAACACATATCACCAATCAAGCAGGTTCCTGCCACTTCCTCAAATGTCAACACGCGCATTCGCTTATAGTACAAATCCCGCTGTCGTCAAATAATCGTCTGAACAGTGAATGGACTTAACTAAACCGCTGCAATTCCTCAGAAATATCTAGTTAGCGATTTCATGAAAGCAACTGCTTATAACTAAAGTAGTAGTTTAAGCAGCTTGTGAATAAACAATATCAGTGCATACTAAGTTGTTTCTAAATGGGCAACGGGAACCATTCATGTGTACTAATAAAATATGTTTGCATGCATCCAAGTCTGGTGATGTTCAACTCATGTTCCCTAGCATACCCTTATAAGAGTCCATGATCTTTGGCCTTCAAGGCAAAACACTTGCAGACTTTGCAACACTGGTAATGGAGAGAGCAACTCAAACCATCATAATTCTATTCCTTATCGCACATTTTGGGGCAGCTCAAAATGCTACAAAAACTGGAGCAGAGGAATTCCCTGTTGGAGTAATCCTCGACTTAGGTACACTGGTGGGAAAAGTAACAGGGACCAGCATCCAAATGGCCCTGGAAGATTTCTATGCAGTTCACAGAAGCTATAACACTAGAATAGCCCTTCACATCAGGGATTCCCGTGGCAATAATATCCAAGCTGCATCAGCAGGTAACTACGCTGCAGTATGTCATGGAAGCCATAGGATTGTACATGGCAACCTAGAATACCTAAAATTTCCTGAGATAAAGACCATGAGCCCAAGGTTTATGAAATTTACTCTACTTCTAATTATCTATAAATGTCATTTTCATATGGTCAATCTACCAAATGGCGAAATCACCAAGGACGATTTTTAGCTTAGCTTTCCATGTTGAGTATGTCTGTAAAACCTTCAAGGTACATAGACTAAATAATTCTTGTTGCAAGCTGTTAGCTCAGGTTAAAAAAACACGTATAAAAAGGATGGCATAGGATCGAATTATCTACCGTATCTAGAATTTGCTCTTTTGATGTTTTTTATAATGTTTCACTGTATAGAGATAAATTCATAACAAACTATCTTCACCACAGAAAAGCTTTGGGCATGCCCATAAATCCCATTACACCAAAAGCCATCATGTTGGAGGGACTTTTTTTGGTGGCTTGCGGTAGAAAATTTTTTGGTGGCTTGCTGTAGGAATATAGGAGCTAGAGATTCGAATCAAATATCGAAGTTACATCATTCATAGAACAGTAGTAGTTTGCTTTCTATATTTGGAGCAAATATATAGATGAGCTGATCTCTTTATTATTTCAGTACTTGTTGTTATTGGTGCAGTAATTTTATTTATGTCATGTTCTTAACTAGGATTTTAAGAAGGAATTTATGTAATTTCCTCATTTTGGTGGCTTCAAAACAATAATCTTACATCTTTTGCAACAATCTAAAATTGGCCCTTTATCTTTGGTAAGACATTTTTGTCCAAAGTAGTAATAACAGATATAATTGATCTCTCAGCCTGTGAAACCATCTAAATGTAGTCACACATTCCACAGATGTGTGGCACGCTAACTCATATTTTGGTAATAAAAACATGGTGTTTCCACAAGTCAAAATTAAACAAGTTTTCTGGTAGCATGACCCCCCCCCCCCTGTGGTATCAATACATTTTCAACTAAGTTTGTCTTTCTACACAACTTTCAGCTCTTGACCTGCTGGATAATCATAATGTGCAAGTTATCATAGGCCCACAGAAATCTTCACAAGCTTCATTTGTATTAGATCTTGGAAATACGACTCAGGTCCCCATCATATCCTTCACAGCAACGAGCCCATCCCTTTATTCTGGTGGCCTTCCATATTTCGTTCGTGCCACATTGAATGACTCTGCACAAGTGAATAGCATTGCCTCCCTAATCAGAGCCTATGGATGGAGACAGGTTGTGCCTGTTTATGAAGACACTGATTATGGTAGAGGTATCATACCATATCTCGTCGACGCCCTCCAAATTATTGATGTCCGTGTTCCTTATAGGAGTGTGATCACTCCATCAGCACGTAGTGGACAGATTACTCAAGAGCTATATAAACTGATGACAATGCAAACAAGGGTCTTTATTGTACATATGTCATCTGATTTGGCATCGAAACTCTTCATAAAAGCGAAAGAGGTCGGTATGATGAAGAAAGGATTTGTATGGATCATGACAGATGGAATAACCAATCTCATAGACTCGCTGAACCCTTCAGTTGTTGAAGCAATGAATGGTGCCTTGGGGATCAAATTTTATGTTCCTAAATCAGAAGAGCTCGACAGCTTCATCATGAGATGGAACAGAAAAATCCAATTAGACAGCCCAAACGACCCATCACTGAAACCAAGCATATTTGGACTGTGGGGCTATGATACTATATGGGCAGTAGCACAAGCAGTTGAAAAAATTGGGTTCAACAACGGAACATTGTTCCAAAAACCAGCAGCGCCCAGAACCTCAACAAGTTTGGATACCCTGCAAACTTCCGCGTATGGTTCAGAGCTCCTAAATAACATCTTGCAGAACAAATTTAGCGGTTTGAGTGGATACTTTGATCTTTCTGACAGGCAACTGCAGGTATCCACATTTCAAATAATAAATGTTGTTGGTAAAGGTTGGAGAGAGATTGGATTTTGGACAGTTGAAAATGGTATATCCAGGAAATTAAACCATGGAAAATTCATGACACGGTATGCACAGTCAGTTTCAGATCTAAACAATGCAATTTGGCCAGGTAAATCAACAGAGATACCAAGAGGATGGGAAATTCCAGTAAGTGGGAAGAAACTTCAAGTTGGAGTGCACAGAAGTATGTATGAACAATTTATGACAAATGAAAAAGATCCTATTACAGGGACAACAAAAGCAAGTGGATTTTCAGTTGATATATTTGAAGAAGCAGTAAAAAGACTTCCCTATGCACTACCTTACGAATATATAGCATTTGACAATAACGAGGATAGAGGGCGTGCAGGCTACAATGATTTTGTGTACCAAGTTTACCTCAAGGTAATGAGAGCATAGGGTTTCAGCATTCAGCTTCCAATTTCTGAATAGATTAGAATTTATATGCATGCTTGCTTTAAGAGCCAAACATTTACCATTCATATTAGCATAAATCATGTAAGAAGATAACAAATATTTTGTTAGCATGTGGTGCTTGATATTATATCATGGTTGAGAAACGAGATGTTACGCAAGGCCCGTATATGATACTATATTTATAATTTTATTCTGTACAATAACCACCTATCATACTTCACTGTCATTATAGTCATGATCCTTTTTAGTATTATATTTCATTGTTGAAAAATATTTTAACCATCATATAACTCTTGCACATGATTTTGTTAGGTTGACTTCTAAACATTTTCATGGTCCTCAACATAGACAAAGATAAACCATGTGCCAGAAGAACATAAAGGGATAAGAATGCGGATTTCATGCAACCGTGGGGGATAGTTAGTTTTTTTCCTAATTATCTAGTTACACACACTATTGCAGTATTCCAAGGCGACAGAGAATAAGCCTGTTTGTTCTTATCACCCTAAAAAACAGAGAACAAACCTTCATTTTTATTAATATATCTTCAATTATTTTTCAGAAATATGATATAGCGATTGGGGACATATCAATCAGTTCTAACAGAACTTCATACGTTGACTTCACTCTACCATACACAGAATCGGGAGTGGCAATGGTTGTTCCATACAAAAACAGCAGTAACAAGGACACATTGGTCTTCTTGCGGCCACTATCAAGTGATCTGTGGTTCAAAAGCATCATTTTATTTCTCTACACAGGTGTTGTTGTATGGTTATTGGAGTTTCTAAGCAACAAGACAGCTGTTCATAGACCAACTGCCAGCAAGCTTGGAGTTACAACTTTCCTTTCTCTATTTGGAGACAGTTGAGTACAGCTACCAAACTATTTCTCTTCTTCAGAGATAACAACGCATAAGATGTGAAAGCTAAATGTTCGTTTCCTTGAACTGTTGTTTGGAAAAGACTCCTAGGTTGCCCTGAAAAAGTAGACATTTTCTTATCATAAATTGTAGCTAGTTAATGAGTTGCTGCAATATATAATTTACTACAGCTCTTTCATTACAATAAACTGGATCAGCCTGCCAAACTAAAACAGTAAAGAAGTAGAACCATACAGAAAAATTATGGATGATTTTTTTCAATTCCTTAAATTTCACTTGCTATCACTGAAAGTAATTAGAACTTATTGTCAAAATTTTCAGCAAACAGAGTGGAACACTTCCTAACTCGAATAGTGTTGATTGTATGGATATTTTGCTTCCTTTTGCTTGGGTCATCATACACTGCAACCTTGACGACAATGATGACTATACAGCAGCTGAATTCAAATGTAACTGATCTTCAAGAACTACTGAAAAGTGGAGAGTATGTAGGATACCGTAATGGCAGCTATGTTGCAGGTTTGTTGGAAGGGCTTGGTTTCAATAAATCAAATATAAAGACCTATGATACCCTGCATGATCTTAAATTTGCACTCTCTATGGGAAGCAAAAATGGTGGTATTACTGCTTATGTGCATGAACTCCCATACATCAAATTATTTCTAGCGAAATATGGTCAGGGATACACCATGCTTGGACCATTTTACAAGACAGCAGGTTTTGGATTTGTAAGTGATACTGACAACCTGGAAGCATTAATAGTCCTGTGATGTTGCATTGCATGTTCTTATACAATATCTTAATGATTTGAATTGACTAATAGCAACCACTGTCAATATAGTAGTACTTCTCATTGCTGCTGGATTACGATTCCAGTTCAACTCAAGTCATATATCTAGAATAAAGACTACTTGTTTTGTAATACGCTATAGGCAAGTATCCAGCTCTGAAGTTAACATGATCAGAAATAGGAAGGCTAAAAGAGCAATATTTGCTACCACAAGTCATAACAAGGAATCTAAAACTGATATATACTCCCAGAAATGCTCTATGTCCCAGTTAATAAGGCTTACTGTTTATTTATCATGTTAACAAATTACCTAATGACAGACGTTCAATTGTGTACACCTGAATGATATGTTAGATAGTTCAACAAACACCAGTTTCCTTTCCTTGGTTTTAAGCAAGTCACACATGTGCCACATCAATTTGAATGCATCTTGCTTTTGCATAGGGTATTAAATACTCTGCAAAAGCCAAACAAGGAAATGCTCTAGATATCAAGCATATGAGCTAACAAAATATCTATATTTCTCGCACAGGCATTACCAAAAGGCTCTCCTCTACTTGGAGACATTTCAAAGGCAATGCTCAGCATCGTAGAGGGGGAAACTATTAATCAAATTGGAAAGAAGTGGATCGGATATCCAGACAAGAAGAACAGTGACCTCTCTACGTCTGTTCCAGAAAAACTCACCACTGCTAGGTTCAAGCCATTATTCATGCTTAGTGTAGTTGTCTCCACATCTTCCCTTTTGATAGCTGTGATGATTTATTTGTACGAAAAGAACAATGGGCAAATGAGTAAAATGCAATGTGACAAAAATGGAGAAGGGGTAGAAGCAAATGACAAAAGACAAGATGAAAACGGAAGATGCAGAGTCCAAGAAAACAATCGCATTGAAGCAGGCAGAAATCAGAATGACAAGGAACAAGACGAAACTGGCTCAGCGACCACTTTTAGGAGTGAAAGAAATCTTATCTCAAGAGTGGCACCTATCTCAAGCTCAGCCCGTTACTAGCTCAGTGGGGCTACATTCCTTCACGAGGCAATTTGAAGGAAGCTCAAGTAAAAGGTTTCACATGGTAAAGCTTTGTATTGGCTCTATATACAAGGCCTAACCATATTTGTGGTTTATAAATCATATCGTAACACATAACTCAGGGTTCTAATCTGTCAGTATTGGTCAAATTTGCTTGGAACTAAAAGGCCTTGTTGTTGTTCTTGTTATTTGTCAATTACTCAATCCCATGTCTTCAGAACTAAATTTTCTCACAAGCTCTGTCACTGGTTCAGGTAGTTTCACCTTTGCTGACTTCAGGGGATTCTTCATCCTAACTGGAGCTGCTTCAACTTCCTCCCTTTTGATAGTCTCGATTATATATGTCTACAAAAAGGACAGATCAATAAAGAATATGAAAGATGATAGCAAACTACTAGAAGACAAATGTTGAAAGCAACCAGCCTCAAGAAGGAAATCAAGGAGTTAAGTAATCAACTCCACCTTAGAGCAGACACAAGGGAATGACTAGGCACATGAGCAAAATGGTTCAGAACAGGTGTCTGATAGAAATCATCACATAAGCACATACATGCATGATGCTTCAGTAGCCATTCAAGGTGGTGAACCAAGTAATGTTCTGCAAACAGAATCCATTTGATGTTTAGCTTGTCCCTAGCTTACAAGGATCTCAAAGCTAGTGAGCGACCAACACTTAAGAGTTCAGAACCTCAAGCTGATAGTCTAACAATGGCTGCTAACCTAGTTTTTAAGATTATAAATTAAGAAATATGTTAAATTCCTTCTGTACCACCTTGTTGCAAAGTTGCAAAACCATGGTAGGGGCTATTATTCATTGACGCACGAAACAATCTTAAGTGATAACAATATGAAAATCAACACGGCAGAACCTGTTTAATCAAAAGTGTAGCTGAACCAAACCACATCTACTACTGCATTAAGGCCATGTTTGGATCCAATTCAGATTCTTAAATTCTGATTTTTATTTTAAGATTTTAGAATCTGGATTCTAAATAAAATCTAGGTGGTGACGTTTGGATACCGATCAGATTCTTAAAATCTGAAGGACAGTGAGTCTTTTGGGATATAAAATCTAGCTCTAGCTAGGTATAAACAGATTATGAGATTCTTAAAATCTGGGGTTTTAGATTTTAGAATCAAGAAAAAAAAATTGTCTCATTTGGAGGCCTCACGGATTGTAAAATCTGAATTCTTAAAATCTCAGTGGAACCAAACAGGACCTAAGAAAAAATACAAGAATCCTTTCTGTCTTTGATAGATACTACTTAATATCAATCCTCGATATGATGCCAGACACATGCCTTATAATGTGATCCTCTGTCGGTATTAATCACTGTCAAATGTAATGATTTTCATCCAGGCTGCACCTTGTTTTAAACTTGTACCCCTGCCCCATGGAAGTAAAGCTCCTCTCCTCAACACAAAAATCTCAATGATCACAGCAAAATACAGCCTCTTGGTGCAAGCTACAGGAGAATTTCAAACAAAACCTGATCAATGCCGTTGAATTGGGTAAGATAGTGTTCACTAAGGACAATATAAAATCCATTTGACACTTTCAACGATCCTGATAAAAATCTTGCGCAAAAGCCTTTGCAGGAGCGTATCTAATCCAAATCTTGTGCTGTGCGAATTGAGTCAGTAGGGGCATTACAATTCCCAAATGACTTTTGCGACATACAGATGCACACGCAAAAGAAACGAACCGTCTTCATTGGCATTGCAACGAACACCTGCGGCGCGCCAGCTCCAACCTTCTGCACCAAAGCCACGCGCACCAGCACCATCTGCGCCGCCGTCCTTGCTGTCGCCTGCCGAGTCAGAGCAGAGAGGCGGACAGCTGGTGCTAGGACTGAAGAAGGTGGAGTTGTGATGGGGTGGGGCGATTTCGGCGGGGAGCCGGGGATAGAAAGCTAGGGGGACCTGCGGCGCGCCAGCTCAATATTTCCTTTGAGGGTTATCATAGCATTTCACCATTTAGGACAAGCACAATGATATTGTTTTATAAGTCATCTCATATATGCCACATAATCTTAAAACGGGTTTAAGATAGGTTATGAGATAACTTATATAATGGATGGTTTTATTAGTTATCTTTATTAATTATTTGACTTCTTAATTTATGGATATAAAAAAAAATATTTCTTAGATACTATAAACAATAAACTTCAACACATCTAAACTCATCCAGAAATTTATTTACCCACGCAATCTTGGCCATTCATCTTCTCCGCGATTTAAACTAGAAGACAGATCAATACCGGACCCACCTCAAAATAGGACAATGACAAAATTTTACATTGACAAAGACCCTCGTCTGCCAATTTTTGGGTGACCTTTTTCACCTAAATAATCTACCCGCATGGCTACTAATCACGTCTCCGCATGCCAATTATGGAATCCCATGCACCTACCCCGGGGCTCCTTCCAAACTACGCAGAGACAAAGCGGGATCACCAGGACTCCTTCCAAACTTCGCAGCTACCCCAAGCTCGTTTCAAACCACCATAGTCCATGTCTCCCGACAAACCGTAGAGTGGTTCGTCGTTGTCGCAACGTGACCCGGCAGTCTGATCGACACCGTTGTCCCTTCTCACAGAATTCCGTTGCGCGATTTCCAAACGTTGAGTCTTTCGTCGCCGCCGTCTTGTCGCGGGCTCCGTGGTGCTTCGTTGAGTGGATTAGTAAGCAAACATTGCCATTGCTTAATGCCGGGTAATTTTTCATTGCCGTTGCTCTTTCACCAATGTTCTGATAGTCCTTTGCAGACTGCATGTGCAATAGGAATTGATGCATTCGACGTTTCACTAGGCATGGATTCCCGTATTGGATTGACAACCAGCAATCTCGGCGCCAGGCTGAACCGTGATACCGCTCCGGAGAGGGCCCCCTTCAGAGATGTGACGAATGTTTGCCCATCGTCACAAGAACGATCTCCTCTTGAATGTTTGACAAATCTAACTCTAGTACGAGGTAAATAATTTTATTTATAACTGTCACGCAAAGAATCTCTTTCCAATACACGATGCTGGTGATCATATGGTTTTGTTTATCTGTTAGCAGACAATGGAAAAGAAAACAAGAAGAATAACAAAAAGCGGGTACCAGATGAAGACCCGGCAATAGAGGCGAAGCGGAAAAAGGCCCGGGAGTACAAACGTGATTACAGAGAGCGCAAAAAGATTGAGGCAATCAATGGCACCCCCATACCCATGCCTTCAGGTTTGAAAAGAGCTGAATGCTGATTTTATTACCTTAGCCAGCTCTGTACTAATGCTGACCGCAATCCTTTTTACCTGTGCCAGTTGACGATGACGAGATTGAGAGGAAACGTAAAAAGGCACAGGATTACCAGCGTGAATACAGAGTGCGCAAAAAAATTCAAGGAGAAATGAATGCAAGCGACAATGCATCCGCAATCGCAGAACTAAAAGGTAGCCTTTCATGGTGTGGGGGGGGGGGGGGGGGGGGTTAAATATCACATTTTCTGTTGAGTCTTTTGATGATCTTCGCATCCGTTGTGATTTAGGTTCCAGAACAACGGAGCCACTTACTTGCACAAATGTGTCCACGTTGGTGAACGCGGTTAGCGATGTGAGGATGGTACAAGATGAAAGTGACGGCGATGGAGATTTTTGTCTATTGTCAGCTTCTACATGTACACATTGTCATCTTCGTAATGACTGTCCCTTCGCAAACCTTGTGCTGCAGGTTCGTTGTCCAGGAGCTAGGAAAAGGCAGCTAATGAAAGGCTCCGGTACTCACTCATGTCGGTCGATGGCAGGAAGGTTAGAAGTGAGCAGAAGCGCAAAGTGTACGTACAATCTAGAGATAAGAAACGAGCCGGTATGACGTCGACTTTCAATTGTTTCATAATGGTACTTAGGCATCAACTTGGATATGAGTAACCATGTTTACCTGGTTAGCAGAGAAGCGCACCTCGCATCTACAGGCTAACCGTTCTGCTATCTCTACCGTTGAGGACACTGAATTTGATTCTGGTATATGGGAGCCGGATTCAACCAGAGGCAACAATCCTGGTTTGTATTTTTTTTTTCTTAGCTGTATTGATCTACTTTCTTACATATTAGCAAGATACCTCTAATTCCCGTGGTGACACGTACCGAAACTACTTACAGAAGAAGAAGACCTTGATCATTTTAACCCAGCAGATAACCATGTTCAGGACAATCCGCTATCTGAAGATGACGATGAAATGATCTACAATGGAAGAGGTAATGATTTGTACCATAATCATGTATATTTGGTTATATTCGAATGCAGTAAACTATAAAATGATAGTAGACTAATTCTTGGCCTTCTTGACTTTTAGAGTGGACATTTATATGGTACCGAGAGAAGAGGCCTATGCATGATGCTCCGGACCCTTTTGACAGGGTATATCACAACCTCCCTTAAAAACATCATGTGCTACGTAAGGCCAGACCGTGTTCTTATTGTGGAGCTGAACGATTTCTGTGTGAAGGGAAGTCATTTTGTTGCAGACAAGGGAAAGTGAGGATATATATACCCGATATCTCAGAAGAGTTACGTTGTCTCTTTACAAGTCAGACAGATCAAGATGTGAAATATTTTTAGAAACATATAAGATACTTCAACTCGCATTTCTCGTTCACCAGTCTTGGAGTAAAATTGGATCGTCGGTATAGCACAACTGCTGGAACTGGGATTTATACTTTCAGGGTTCATGGGCAAGTATATCACTGCCTTGATCAGCTGATTCCAGGTGATAGAGGACCGAGGCACATATAACTGTATTTTTATGACACCAATGAGACAAGTCAATACAGGGTGGTTAGATCGCCGCATCTTGATCAAGGCCTCATCAGGAAAATTCTTGAAATAATCAACGATAACCCATACGTT
The DNA here is from genome assembly GCA_032690845.1 of Eleusine coracana subsp. coracana. NCBI lineage: Eukaryota > Viridiplantae > Streptophyta > Magnoliopsida > Poales > Poaceae > Eleusine > Eleusine coracana. Next base: position 48,712,607 of record CM064427.1, on the reverse strand, counting down.
AGAGTTTTCAAGAGTCTTGGATTCGTTCAAAACCTTGATGAGTATAAGATAGAGCTCAATGCTGATATTAATGTGGACCAACAGAGATACAATGCTCTGATCGTATCACAAGTTGCCGCAATTTGGGAACAAGGAGGTGATCCTCGTAAGATGTTTGAGGCGAACATAATGGTTTATGGTGTGGCAGATACCCTGCAGTACATCAAAGCATACTACGGCTGTTATGATCCGTTATCATATCCATTGTTTTTTCCAAGAGGGGAGGCGGGGTGGAATAAGAAAATTCCATATGAGACCACTCATATAAACATTTTGCAAGGTATTGTATAAAAGCTGAATTTAATCTTCATTCTTCGATCTTTATAGAATAGATAAACTCAAATAGTATACTTTTCTAACAGGTGGAGAGAATGATGCATATGAACACGATGAACAAGGTCATTAACCTTATCGACAGATGCTATATATTTCAAACAAATGTATTTTGGTGATTATATAGTTTTACTAATAAATTCTCTCGTATTGACAAACAGTTAAGGAGTGTGTTGCCGATCATGGGGAGAACGAGGGGGGCGAAGAAGGCGAAGGAAGCTCTGGTGCGTCATCACTGCTATCTTTATAGTGCCCACTCGATTGCCTTTTGCGTTTTTACCCTCACGTCGATCATTTCCTGCAGAAGGAAAAAGGAAATATGTTGCAGCCAGGGAGTATTACTGCTATAAGCTACAAATTAGACCTGGTGAGTTTAATGTCCTTTTCTACGGCGGACGGATTTTTCAATAATTTCTAGTTGACACTTATGTGAAGGTTGAGTCGATGCGGCTAGATTGGTATTCTTTGCCGAATCATCAGAAAATCATCAGGGCTGATTTATATCAGGTACTTCTGTATTATATGGAACCGCAGCGTGTTTATTCAATTGTCTTATTTCATCATACATAACATGGCTCTAATTATCAGGGAATTGTTCACACGCTCGCGGCCGGAGAGGCCCGTGCTTTCGAGGTTAGGAAAAGAATTGTGCTCCCGAGGTCCTTCCCAGGTGGGGACCGTGATGTCCAAGCAAGATTCCTTGATGCCATGACTTTGGTGCAGCGTTTTGGAAAACCACTACTTCGTCACCATGACTTGTAATGCATATTGGGATGAGACTCTCAAAGAGCTGTTGCCAGGACAAACACCGCAAGATCATCCTGAGGTCGTGGCAAGGGTATACAGAGCGAAACTATGTGATTTACATGACCGCCTTATTAAAAATAAATATTTTGGTGAGGTGGTAGCATATGCACATGTCACGGAGTTCCAAAAGAGGGGTCTGCCTCACGAGCACTTCTTGTTGGTAATGGCTCAAAAAGACAAGTTGACAGGACCTGATGACTATGATAAATACATATCTGCTGAAATCCCGGACGAAGACAAATACAAGACCCTTCACACACTTATATGCAAGCATATGATGCATGGCCCCTGTGGTCTTTTGAACACAAAATGTCAGTGCATGGTGGATGGCCAGTGTTGATTTAGATTTCCAAGGTAGTTTTGTGATGCAATGCAGCAGGGGAAAGATTCGTACCCTATATACAGGAGAAGAGATGATGGTCGCGTTGTGAAGGCCCGAAATGCAAAATTAGATAACAGATGGGTTGTTTCCTACAACCCGGCACTGCTCATGATATACAACTGCCATATTAATGTTGAGATATGTTCAAGCATCAAGGTTGTCAAGTATTTGTACAAATACATATACAAAGGGCATGATGCAGCGTCAACGTCAATTGATCAGTCAAAAAAATGTGATAACGTTGTCAATGAAATGAAGTAGTATAGGGATGCGAGATGTGTAACACCTCCTGAATCTGCATACAGGCTATACGGGTTTCCTTTATATCAGGTAACTATCTTGGAATGGGATGATTTGATTTGATATTAATCACTATGTCTGCTAATGCAAAATGTGTTCACGACCAAAACTGTGCAACTCCTTATCTTGTTTAATTTTGTATGTAACCAGGTGTCCCCTTCAGTTCTACAACTTGTCGTGCATCTACCTGGCATGCACATGGTTGCATACAAATCAGAAGATGACTTGCGAGAAGTAGTCAAGCGTGAGAAGGCATAGAAATCAATGCTAACAGAATACTTCAAGGTGAACTCAGTGGATCCAAGTGCTAGAAGGCTACTGTATAGAGAGTTTCCAGAGGCGTTTCGTTGGGATAAACCAGATAAAAGATGGGTTAAGCGAAAGAACGTAAGGAGATAGATTGGACGTATGGTTTATGCTAATCCCGTGGAAGGGGAAAGGTATTATATGCGTGTGCTCCTTAACCATGTTCGTGGTGCTACATCCTTCACTCATCTCAGAACTGTATGTGGTGTCACTTGTTCAACTTTTAGAGAGGCAGCTGAAGTTATGGGTGTTGTCGACATAGACAAGTCTCTAGACGAGTGCTTAGAAGAGGCCGCAAGATGGCAGATGCCTTTTTCACTCAGGAGGCTTTTTGCAATAATCATGATATTTTGTGAGGCCATGAATATTCGATGACTATGGGATAAGCATTATGACTCCCTCTCTGAAAATTATCGCCATAAGATTAATAACCCTAAAGTTGTGGAGCAAATGGTACTTAGGCACATTGAATCCATAGTTAGTGCTATGGGAAAGGACGTGAAGGAATTTGGGTTACCAGAACTTGATGCTAATGGTCAGGACAGAACACACACCACTTTTATCCTTTTATAGAGTTGTTTTTTCCCTACAGTCCATTTTTCTATCAATGCACTCATGATGCTTTATTTGTTTCATGTGCAGAATACTCTGCTGGGAAAATTAACAAGGAGATCAACGAACAATATGCATTGGGTATTAGTGATGAAGATTTAAGGAGTGTCACCAAACTAAATGGACAACAACGAGCTGCTTATGAGGAAATCATTGACCATGTAAGAAAGAAGAGAGGACGAGTATTTTTTTGTGGATGGACTAGGTGGCACAGGTAAAACAATTCCTTTACAAGGCAATCATTGCAACAGTCCGTGCAAAAGGCGATATAGCGGTTGCCACTACTACGTCCGGTATAGCAGCATCGATAATGCCCGGTGGTCGCACTGCTCATTCCGTGTTTAAGATTTCAATCAAGATAACCCCTACTACCGTATGCAACTTCTCTAAACAAGATGAAACTGCCGAGCTGCTACGTGAGGCTTCTCTTTTAATCTGGGACGAGGTCGCAATGACAAAGAGACAAATTATTGAGATGCTTGATAGATCTCTACAAGATGTTATGAACTTCACACAACCATTTTGTGGCAAGGTCATGGTTTTTGGTGGAGATTTCAGACAAGTTCTACCGGTCATACCTCGAGGCACGAGGTCACAAATTACTGATGCAACCCTGCTCAGGTCATACATATGGGACAACATACATAAGATCAGGCTGACTCAGAATATGAGGGCACAGTCGGACCCATGGTTCTCAGATTATCTTCTTAGGATTGGAAATGGCACCGAAGTCACTATTGCAGATGACTACGTCCGGCTCCCTAAAGACATGATCATCGAGTACAAGGATGAGAACTCTGTGGACCATCTCATCGAGCGTGTTCCCGAACCTTTCAAGTAATTGCACTTCAACTGATTATATGAGCATTAGAGGCATTTTGTGCACAAGGAATGACTACGTGGATGATATCAATGCAAGGATGATTGATATGTTTCAGGGAAAAGAGAAAGTCTTTTATAGCTTTGACTCTGTGGAAGATGACACACAAAACAATTACCCCAAGATTTTCTTAACACAATCACACCAAACGGGCTGAAGGTTAAGGTCAATTGTCCTCTTATTCTCCTCATAAATCTGGATCCACGTAGTGGATTGTGCAATGGCACATGTTTTATTGTGAGAAAATTTGATGAACATGCAATTCAGGTTGAGATAGTTAACAGAGCACACGCTGGTGATATAGTCTTCATCCCTCGGATTCCAATGTCACCGTCAGAAGATCTGTCGCTTCCTTTTAAATTTAAAAGAAGACAATTCCCAGTTAGATTGAGCTTTACAATGACTATAAACAAGGCACAAGGATAGACGGTTCCACATGTTGGTATATATCTCTCAGAACCGGTGTTCTCTCACGGTCAACTGTATGTTGCTCTTTCCAGGGGTGTGTCTCGTCAAACTACCTGGGTTCTCACCAAGCCAAATAAAGCAATTGATCCATTATGTCGGAGCACAAAAAATATAGTGTATACTGATGTATTGGGAGCTTGATGATGCACCTGGCTATTATGTCGACGTTGTTCTTTTTGTATTGTATCATCATATAACAAATACTATCAAATCTATACTATAATGACAAGACAACTTTTTAAAAAGTTAACGATGTTGTTCCTACAGCAATTTTTCATATGTTATTTTTGGTTAATTTTTTATGTTGTGTTCCTAGCAAATAAAATAGCACATTTGCTTACCGTGGTGCTCGTCATGCAATCCGGAACCTTGCAGACTATATACAAAGAGACACAAACCTCTGCCAGGGTTAACAATATCAACTATCTCGGTGGTCATATCTCTGGTGAGCCACACTGCCTGTAATGGACCTAGAAACCTGGCACAGCTAGGACATGTTGCCTGTGTTCCAATTCAAAACATTACGGGTTTTAGCTCTGTTTCATTTTGCACACGCTCTGGCCTAATCAATTACTCTATAATATAATGATAAGTATAAATAAAATAAGCCCTGTGCAATTCAAATGAGGAGTCAGGCCTATGCTGTGCCCGGCCAAAGGAACGGCACCGAATAACATGACTCATCAAGCACGCTGGTGGTTCTCATAGAAAAAAAAATCAAGCAATGCAGTGGGGCCGGATATTTCAAAAAAGCTTCATGCAGTATTTCAAAAAAGCGTCTCCCATTCCGTCGTCAGGCACGTCAAGGGTTCTTAACGTTCGATATAGATATCAGGGAGATGTCAGGAGTGCCTTTAATCAAGCATCTATTCCTCAAATTATTTTGAAAACTTATTACGTCAATCTTTCTTGTTTGAATGTTTTAAATACATTTACTGTAAAATTTCGGGTGTAGTTTTTCTGCCCTTACATATCTGTTTTCTATGTCCCCATCCATTGTGTGTATTCTGTCTTGTTAATCTGTGTGTTAACTGGACGACAGTCATCAGATCCTAGCAATCCTCGCTCGATTCAATCTCCATCCCTCAAGCTCCATCGTCATGGGCGACACCGGCGACTCTCGGAGTAGCCATCCCGCCGCCGCCTCCTGCCCCTTCTCTAAGGGCGACACCGGCGACTCCGCCACGGCTCCCGCTCGCTCCGCGCGCGCACGTGGAGAGGGTGTTCACGATTTTGCTTTGGCTGGCTCTCGGCTCTCTAGCAGCCTGTGGAAGACGCCGGAGGAATGGATTTGGCATCGCGTTGTCTTTTTCCTGGATCTTTCGTTTCGTGCGCTCACATGTGTTTTTCTCTCTATCCTTGGTATTCCTTTTCCAATGTTGTGTGGTTATTATTTTTCTACTAAGGCCTTGCGCATTGATGGATAAGGCTGGATGCTCTTCTTCTTCTTGGGTTTGAATTTCAAAGGGCTCAGTTATGTGCTGAGCGAGTAACAATATATGAAATTAAAATATTAGTTTTTTCGAGTGATCCATTTGAAATAAAAACCTGTGTAACATTTGGACAGAGTTTAATGGTAAAACAGATATGAAGTTCTGACTCTTGATAATGACAAGTTTAATTTTATCATGCTTAGCAGTTCTACTCATCTTAGTAGAACAATGATAACGTATGTGTCGCACGTGCAAAAAATTAGTATAGATTAAAAAACTACTAGAACTCATATAATAGTGTGAGAGTTGTCTCATACTACTAAATTTTAGCGCATGAGGTGATAGCAACCACCTCTTTCTCTCACCACCCTCTCTCTCTCTTTCACATCATCAAAAATTCTATGTGGCAATACATGAGACGACCTATGAGACTGCCTACATGTAATATTATACCTGTTCTTAGACTTATTATTTAGATATTTAGTTATTAATCAACTATCGAAAAATGTTTATCTTGACTATGTCCATATGAGATTTTGTATTTGATATTTGTTGATTATATGTATGCACCAACTTATATACTGTAAGAGGATAGTGTATAATATAGCTTATTTTTCTTTAGTGTATTCTAACATGTAATCGAATTCATAGACAGCAACGGCTTTTGATATTATTTAATCTACTAACTTAAAGTGTCAAAAAAGGTATTTATGAAAAGCTAGAAACAATTAGAAACAAAGTACTAGAGAGTTTAATAGGATTATAAAAGAATTTTCTCATATGATTCAGATAACTAGCATGTAACTCACACTATTGATTTATTTGATATATCTAGTATTCTACTCCCTCCATTCATATTTAAATATCATTTTAGAGTTAGGCATAGGAAATAAGTAGAAGTAAAAAGATGGGTTCACTCAAAATGAGAAGGAGAGAAATAGAGATAGAGATGTAGTGGGAAAAGAGAATATTGTATTGGAAAGAGAGAAAGGTATATTGGGAAGCGAGAATGACATATAATTGGAGAAAAATTGAAAACCTTATAATAACATGTAAATGTAAACAGAGAGAGTACAAGACATGGTGGTTCCGCTCACTCTAGCCTTGCATGATAGGAGTTAACCGTTTTCCACTGATTTCTTGCACTACTAGGGTAATGCCCGTACATTGCTACGGGCAATAAAAATTCCATATAACGGCCAAGAGAAGAATATCAATTAGTATCTTCGTCAAGAAAATAATATTTTAAAAGTTCATGACAAATACTTATCATTTTCCATTCTCCATATTTTGACATCCACAATACAACTAGTAGTTCAAGACTCATAATGATTAGTCTAATATGATATTTACAGTTTACAAAATGAGTAATTGTCACATTTTTTAGAAATAGACATATTACATATCCAAACTAAAAAACATAATGCATTTTAAACAAGGAGATAATGCATTTAGCTAACAAATTTGTACAAGGACACAGCCAAGCAATCTTTACTGAAGCATCCATCTTTCAGTTTATAATCGTTGCTCCCATTGAAATAAAGCCAAGCAGCAGTAGTATTCATTTTTTTTACATGGAAATGAATTCAAGTTTAGGCAAAGAGACAGGGAGGAGCACCCACCCTGCCCGCTGCCGGCGTTGGCGATGTTCGTGCCAAGGATCAATCAATCAAAAATTAAACTGAATAAAAGGACACCAGATCAGATAAAAAACAACAGATCAAAACAAGAACCAATCAATTAAAAAATAAAAGGACACCACAAGAGCACAAAACCTCAGTCTGCGAGCTGGGAACCCGCGAGCTCCCGACCCACAGATGAGGAAGGTGGATGGTGTGTCGAGCTCCATTGGTGATAGGTACTCAAGAGACTGGAGCTCGTGGTGGCGTGGATCGAGCTCACCATGATGGCGGCTGCCTCCCCATGTTGCGGATCTGAGGGGGAGGGTTGACTCGCCATGGTGCGAATCTGAGGGGGAGGAGAACGAGCAGAGGCGATAAGACCTATAGGCGTGAGAGGCAGACGGCGGTGCAGGCAGAGGTGTTGGGGGAAGAGGAGGAGCGGGCAGAGGTAGGCGGCGGTGCAGGCCGAGGCGTTGGCGAAGGAGGGGGCACGCGTGCGGGCGCGGGCTGAGGAGGAGGCGTTGGCGCGGAGGAGGCATTGACAGAGGAGCGGGCGAGGGCGGAGGCAGGCGAGGGTGTGATAGAGACGAAGGCGCGGCGGGGCGTGGTAGGGTTTGGGAATTGGGAGAGGTGGGTGGACGGGAGGGCGTGGCACGGCGGCGGCTGTTGAGGCAGGAGGCAGAACGGCGGCGCGAGCTACGGTTGGGATGGAGCGAGGGGAGGGGCTCTGCAGGGGTGGGACGGAGGGACGACGTTTTTTCTCACAATGGGTCTGATACTAGGGTCTTACAACCTCACCAGGATTATTAGATTGGTATAGACATGATCATCAAAACACAATTAAATGTCTACCAATGGTAATAAGTTCATATATGTGATCATGCACAATCACATACAGAATAAGCACATCATATAGACCGGATGCATTGAATAAATATACAATTGTTGAGAGTTTACAGGACTAGATTCCCTTTCCCAAAAGGGAGAATATGAGAAATACTCACTCATCCTACTGAGATCCATGGACATGTTTCAGTTGGATAAGGGAATAAAACATGGAAAGCACTCGTACCGATCGGCACCACGGTGTGTCGGTCAACACACTCCTCCTTTTGGTGGTGATGGCTGGTGTTTGCCGCTGTCGCCGCTGCAACCATAAAAAACCCTAGGTCAGAGTTTCTTGATCGATTCCCTTCTTCAATAATTCTCTCCTTCTTATAATCTCATGTTCTGGGCTAAGTTACACCGACATCGACTCTGCTTAAGGATTTGAACTTCGCCACCATCGAGTGGGCTCTAGATTTGGGGTTATTTATTAGTAAAATTAGCAAAATAATGTGTAAAAACACATCTTTTACTATATGAAATGGGTACCTAGACAACGTCAATAGCTCCCCACACTCAAATCATTGCTAGTCCACGAGCAATACAATATCCACTCAAACATCACCTTACTGAGTCAAATCATGTAACAAAAAAATTTCACAATACCTCTCACTTAGTGAGTATCAATCATCGCATTAATTTGATATTCCTCCAGAAGTACCTTCTATCAATCTTCACTTCAACACTTGAACCCACCAAATCATTCACAAGGCTTATCATAAAACAATATTTTTATTGTCTCTTCTTATTAATAGATGAATAATGCATAAAATTCAGATTCACTCATTCACTCAAATGTGTATCCTTCCCTCTCTCATTTAGATGAAGCTTATTTGTGGATCTTAGAGGGTAAAACAATCAATTGAATTAAAACTCAAGTAAGTCAACAATTTTCTCAACCATACCTTCTAAAAGAGAGTCTCTCAGAATGATGGAAGAGGAATATTATAACAAGTAAGAGGATCTGAGGAATAAAGATCAAAGAATAAGATCAAGCTTAGTAGTGTAATTGGGTCTTCTGAACTTCATACCCTTTAAAATCCAAGATGAGCTTTCATGAAGCAAAAGCAATATTGCAATAGGTATAGATCCATCTTAGTACTCTTTGTCTCCTCTTTATCCATACTTCTTCCTTTTCTTTCTCTTCTCTTTTTATATATTTTTTATTTTTCTTCACCATGTCGATCGGCAGAGAGGTGTATCGGTCGGCATACTCTTTTTTTCTTCCTTTTTTAGTTATTGTAGAACAAAGTCTTCTTTGAGCTCTCAGACCAGTAGCACTTCTTGCTCATAGATTGTGTCAAGGAGGGTGGAAGAAACAAGGACATACAGATTTTTGGATGGAAGAGGAAATCAACATAGATGGCTAGAAAAAGTGCACTGAACAAATAAACCCTCCCTTCTAGCTTAGTCATAATCATGAGCACAAAGTTGATAGAGATGCTTCCAATGAAAAGGTTTATATGTAGATTAACTCCAACTCATTTGGCTAAGTGTAATATGAAATAATCTTAACTTAATACATCAGCTCTATGATGGAAGGGGTTTTTGCACATCAAGTAACAAGCCAAGCAACATTCAATGACTCAAGTAAGTCAATGAAACAATCATCAAAACAAGATATATAGTATGGGGTTCACACATCAATTTGACGACTAACACTAACTTTATTCAAGACATCATAATCATTCTTGACTCCACAAATTTACTGAGCACCTCTAAGCAAACACTCACACCAAAAGACGCTAAGACTCACTAGAATCAAAACAATCAACTCTTATAGTAGAGAAGAACCTTCCTCACACTCTTGAGCAGGAGGGTTGAGATGTGTAGACCTTGGGGGCAAAATTCCAATGGATTGCCTTTGTGCCGATTGGCATGGACACTATGCCGATCGACATCGCACTCTATCTTCACCAAGACCTAGCTCATCTCATCCCTGAGCATCTGTTTGATTTCCTATTTCCTGAGATGCGCCATTCAATTCTTCAACAATCACATCAACCTTTTCCTCTTTGTTGTGGTTATAAAACCTAACATACATATTGTGGGCGATGTCAACCCGAAGGGTTGGCAAAGCTAGAGGAAGGATACAACTAGCCAAGAAGAGAAGGAGCCGGCATGAATCAATCAGTCCCCCTCATGACCTCTAGGGTCTTGTATTTATAGAAAGGGGAGAAGAGGGAAATCCCTCTTCTACCCTTGATGTATTACAAATCATCATTTTACCCTTGGTAGGGGTATAAGTACACAAATGTCCTTAGACTTACAATTGTACCAAAAGACTATATGGGCCAAACATGAGGTAACTGAGCCCATAAGGAGAAACAATGGGTTCCTTGAACCCTAGCTCCAACAGTTCTCCCTCATCTGTAGACTCTCGGAGGCACGAGGGGCTACTGATGAAATAATGCCCATAGCTCCTCATGGCTCAGAGACCCAATTTATGAACTATCAAATTATATGTCTTATTACAAATTCCACTATAATATTACATGAAGAAAGAAGTACATAGCAACATTCATAAGATTCTTTTGCCTAGCCCTTGAGACTTGAAACTGGCCGAAGGTGAGAGCCTCTCTTCGGGAGTTAAAGTTAAGCCAAAGGCATCCTTGATTTGGAATCCGGAGTCATGCTGAAGGCGAGAATCTTTCTTGGTAATGATAGCTAGGTCAAAGATGTGGCTGATGTCTTTATTATTTTGGACCCAACCTGAAAGTTGAATTTTTGACAGAAATGGTTTCTGGAACACGCATATACTTTTGTTAGCTGCTATGAGTCCGAAGGAGAGGTAAGTAATTTCACTTTCTCATATACAACAGTCAAATATAATAGCAAATATTTATATGTACTCCTCCTCCCTTTTGACTGTTGTTGGGGGGGAGTGAAAAAAAACACTAAGTTGTATCGCAAGACCAGGGGGTTAGCCCCCTCCCTGGTGTGGATGGATTTACTGTTGCATCTCAAGACTGTGGGCTTACACACCTCCCTAGCATGGATGGATGAATTGTTGCATCAAGGTCGAGGTCTTACACCCCTCCCTAGCACCGCATGTTGTCTACAAGCTTGAAGTGTCACCCTTCGAGATTTTGCTGAACAACAATATCAAATAGAAGAAATGCCATAAAAACTCGTGCACTTGCCCTAACTCACAATTTTTTAGAAGTCATGGCCTTCAGGCTACATATAGAAGCTTATGCCTTCGGGTAACACGCACTCACTCTAGTGCCCTTAGGCTTTCTATATAAGTTATGGCTTCGGGTACCATGTATCATATCATGTGCCCTCGGGCTCTTTAATAATTCCGAGGGCAAAATAATTCATGTCGTATAAAACATACGTGTCGAGCGCCTCGTCAGGCCTCGGCATGCTTCGAACCATAGTTGTTCGGCATCGGGAGGTGCTGCCCCCAGCTTTCCGGGCATGTCCTTCTGAAGCATCAGGTCGTAGTTGCCCAGCATCGGGTAGTGTCGCGCCTGGCATTCCGGGCATGTCCTTCCGGAGCATCAGGCCGTAGTTGCCCGGCATCAGACCGTAGTTGTCTGGACTCAGGCCATAGTTGCCTTTGTAAGAAAAGTAAAGGATGCGTCCCTTTTGGCCCGCAGGTCGTAGTTGCCCGGCATTCAAGTGAAAAGAAGATAACCAATATTTTCACCATGCATTTGTATGCACGATGCATACTCATGTGATATGAATGTTTGTGCATGCTCATGATGCACATATATGATATGAGAACTATGAAAGGAGGCATAGTGTGTGGCACTTAGCCACATCTCTTGGCTTCATATTCCTGCACAACATATGCCATCAATTGCATATAGACGTTATGCAAGAAAAATATTCAGATGTATAGAGGCATGTACATAATAGGATAGTTAGCACATGGCATAACATTACACCATAAATGCAATAGTTTAGTTTGTGGTGCATGTTATCAATGGTACCCTTCGGTTGCATCTGCAATTATAGCACAAACTACAGACAAGCTAGTATAGTTAGGTCCAAAGGCAAATGTTATACTGAATGATTGACAAAGCTTATTCCCTAATAAGCAGGATAAAAGGAACGAAACAATGTGCAGTTATCCTTCGGCTAGAATGTAATTTCCCTTCTCTAGTGCCGGGCTTATCGCATTAGCATTGTGTCGAAACTCAACAAAAACAAGCTTCAAATGACAAGTTTTGGCACTGCACTCAAAGCATCCCGCCATCGTCTAGAGCTGCAATCGCAGCGGACGGTGGCGTATTGGCATTATGCCGACGTGCTAACAATCTTCTGTGTTCCGACCATGGCCGAAGGGGACTCTATCACAACAACAAACCGTGTGTGTTTGGCAAGGACGGTGCAACACTAAAAATCTTATCACCGCTTGAAACTACAGCCTCAATGATACAGCCGGTACGGTGGTGACAACATATGGAGCACGTGTTAGGCTTTGGGTACAACAACTTTCAGCACGATGACACTCCGAAATGCATCTTATTCATGCATGCATTCTACATAACAAGAGCTCATAGATTTTATGCAATAGTTGCCCTTCAACCGTGGGGCCTTCGGGCAAGACTAGGCAAGCACCTTAGCACTTAGAAGTTATCAACATTGTCATTCCTCTGATCGAGGCCCTCAGGCTTAATATGACCGTAGTTCCTTCGGTGCTGGACCTCGTTGTGAGTGGTGGCTTGACCGGGTTGCAAACTGGTAGGCATCTATGGTTGTGATGGCAAGGTGCCGAGGCAATTTTTATTAGCCCTCCCTAGCCCGGGCCTTCAGCAAAGTGCCACGCATGGCACTAGTGTCCTGTACGTGGTTCACTAGCACTCCCGGCTCAGCAATCCCTCATTGCCTTCAGAGCAACTTTTTTTTTGCTTCAGGCTCCCGAAGGTACCCCTGGTTAACGTGCATGCCGAAGCTCGATTATACGTGTGTGAATAACGTGTGATCACAGAAGCTCAATGGCGCTACTAACCACTGAATTCTATCTGGATCCACCCCCGGGAACATGCATGACATGCATCGCCTGTGATATGGTTTGGAGATCATTCTATCTTGCATGGTCGAAGGTCCCTCCGGCTGATAGAGACTCAGCTGTGTTTGGAATCCTTGCTATCGCATAACCCATTTAATTTTTGCTATGTTTTCTTGGTTATTATTAATATTGTGCCGAGGACCCCGGAACAATGACCGAGTGTTTTCTATATAATTTTTTAGCGGCAACGTGCATCAACACCAGAACCTTTGGTAGTGCAGCGTCTAGCTGCACCAAGTGCACTTTCGTTAGAACTAGCTGTACATGTACACAAGGGCAGGGAGCCTCGGTGGCCTCTGCTGAAGAGGTGCTCGACTGATCAGTGCCTCCGGACGCTGGCAAACCTCTACTAAACTATAGTGCCTGCGCACAACCCGAAGGCTAGTTTTCATTCAGACCAGCTCTCATATTGCCGCAAGATGGCCTCGGGAGCATCACTTAGCCGAAGCTTGCCACTATAAGTAGTTCTAAAAACTAGGATAATTTAATCGGCCACGCCTAGGGACCGCGTCGACAAATACTAGCTTCGAAGACAGTAGGCTATGGGGCATGTCCACCGTTATAGTGCTTCCGGACGTTGGCTCTCAGCTGAGAGCTAACTCCAAATATGGAAGGCAACGATAATTTGCAAGTCTCCATATTACTCATCGATGTGAATTGTTATAACGAGTTTCGGTGGCTTAAACTTACAGCAGTGTGCCTCTCGGCTGCCATTAGTGGGGTGGGATCATGCAATGTAACCAGCATTGGCGTGACTCATGGGCCTCGGTGCCGCTTAACCCTTTGGAATGGCTCTGGCTCAGGGGCCTCGGTATTGGTCTGCCTGTAGCACCCTTCAGGGCAAAGCACCAAATGCTTTCGTTCGGCCCTTTCTTGTTACTATTGTTATTGTTAGGCTACGCCCAGCTTGCCGGTGCATCGGGTTTCAAGACAACGGCAACTTGGGGCCTTCGGACCAGATAACTACCGGAGGCCTGGATGCTACTGGTAATTCGGCCGGGTGTCCCTCGGGTCCAGACATCCTCTTCGGCTAGCTAGTTGGAGCAATCTAGCACGTGTTTAGCATTGGCATTTGAGCATGACTAGTAAAGTAAGTAACAGGCTCAATAGCTAGACTGAAGCATTGGTCACGTATCTCATGTATCGTAATTTTATATTGTGATCCACGCACGCGTATGTACGTTATATACAAAACAAAAGCTTAGCGACATGCATGCCCTCCTCTAGATCACCGTTTAACAGTGTGCTAACAACACTGTAATGACGTTGAGCAGAGTCCTATGGAAGGGCCATGGCACCCTCGGTGTGTCTCCCTTACACGTGAAATCACATACATATTATGGGCGATGTCAACCCGAAGGGTTGGCAAAGCTAGAGGAAGGATACAACTATCCAAGAAGAGAAGGAGCCAGCATGAATCAATTAGCCCCCCTCATGACCTCTAGGGTCTCATATTTATAGAAAGGGGAGAAGAGGGGAATCCCTCTTCTACCCTTGATGTGTTACAAATCATCATTTTACCCTTGGTGGGGATATAAGTACACAAATGCTCTTAGGCTTACAATTGGATCAAAAGACTATATGGGCCAAACATGAGGTAACTGAGCTCATGAGAAGAAACAATGGGTTCCTTGAACCCTAGCTCCAACACTCTTCCTTGTTGGATTCCTCAACTGGTTCCTCTTCTAGATCTTCTTCCTCAATATCTTCTATGGCAACGTATTCTATGAGAACCGACTTCCTATGAGAACTATGAGAACTTTAATCAATATCGCAGGATCCTAGATCAATGATTAGGGATAGAGGTGGATTAGTTTAGCACTTAACCCCTCCGCTAATTCCACCCAACCCTTCCAGTCCATCGGAGTCGACAGTAGGAAGCCCCATGGTCGTTGCGATGGAAGTCCTATGATCGCTGTGATGGAAGCCTTATGATCGGCGATCAAACAAAGGCAGCGTGATGGTTCATGGAGACAGCCCGGTTGCAGCAAGAGAAGACGATCAGGCGGCCGGTCTTCCCCAAAGCCATCGGTGAGCTGCACGGCCACTTGAGCATCGTGCGTCTTGTGCTCTCCTACGGCCTCGGCTGCTTACGTGTTCCTAGGCGCCATGTGCGTCGGGTACGTTGCTTTACTACCTTATGCTTGCTGTTTGGTCGGAGTTGCATCTGCCTTTGGCCCGCGTGGGAGGGATGACATCCCTCGTGTTCGTCGTTCGCAGTTCGCCGAGAGGATGGACGTTCGTGAGAGCTGAGCCAGGAGGGACCAGTCTAAGAATTCAAAATGTCTTCGAATGGAAGAATCTGAATGCTCTACTCATGGTGGTGTGGTATATTGTATGTCTACATTCTTGTATCCAACATTGCTAATACGTCAAAGTACATCGCAGAAAAAACTTGTAGCTTAGGCACGGTTTTCAGGGCCTAACCGTATCTTACAAGCGCTGCTACCGAATCATCAACAACAAATTTGCAAAGATTCAAACAAGGAACGATGCGCGGCATACAACCAACTGGATCACAGGCGGCACAGGCCCCGCTGGGTGAATCAAGGGCAAAACTGTCATGATATTTGTCATGCGTAGGCTCAGAAAAGAAAAGCCAAGCCGAGATCGCCAACCAATCAGGTGGGATCACGACCCACCAGCCACCGGTGAGGGAGCGGTGCGGCGTGAAAACATGTTCGCGGATGGGACTCGACATTGCGGTAGCACCAGAGGATGTGCGCACCTCGCTCTTCGGCTCGGCTACCTCCCCTGCGATTAGGGTGGGGGTTAAGTGAAAATAAAGTATTAGGGTGAGATTAGTGGAGAGGTTAAGTGCTAAATTAATCCACCTCTACCCTTGGTCATTGATCTAGGATCCTGCAATGTTGATTGAAGTTCTCATAATTCTCATAAGAAACATGTTCTCATAGGATACGTTGCCATCTTTTATTGGCCCTTTTTCCTTAATGAGTTTTCTTGGATCTATAGCTTCTGAAGCACGAGTACCCAATGGTTGTTTAATGTCCGAGAGTGTCTCCAAACAATACAGAGATTCGTAAGGGTCGCTATTCCAATCGGAATATCTTCTTTGTGGCTTGGAGGAAAGATGAGCAGAGCGATGAGCTCCATCTAAATCTTTGCATCTCTTAGTCTTTGGCTCATCTTCGGAAGAATCATCACTAAGTGCCATAAAATTAACCATCTTCAGGTCATGCCGATCGGCACGATCCCCGTGCTATCGAGGCATTAACACCTAAATAAGCATTCAACTCTTCCAAATTCCTCTCTCTCTCCTCTCCTTAGCTTCGTGCTCCTTATTAATATACTGCATGGTCTCATTATTAATCTCTCGTAGCACCTTGTGGTCTCTATAAATAGGAAAACTATTGGCATTGTTTAGATACACATTTCATGCAATAAAAGAGGTGTTTTAAACTTTGTTTTATTATCTTTTACTAACAATTAACCAAAATTATCATGGATATTCATAGTTTTCATCTTTTCTGTGCAATATGAAGAATTTAGGTAAAAATGAGAATCTATGGATTGAGAGCAACAAATTGGTCGAGGAAGAAATTGCCAGGCCATGCCGATCGGCACCCAAGGAAAAGGCTCGAACATGAAGTCCACGCGACAGTGGCAACCCCCCCCCCCCCCCCCCCCAACCTCCATGACACAACCTATAAGCAATAAGTGCTGCTGGTTTGAAAACTCAAGAAGATTTTTGCTCCATGCCATGTCGGCCAGAGTCCCACGACATCTACATAGCCATGGGCGCCCATGGACGAGCCTACCGCAAGTGAGCCCTTTACAATGCGTCAGCCACATAGGCATGCACCATCAGTGTCAATTGTACCGTCCCTATGTGTGACCACCACATCGCCCACGCCATCAACGAACGAGGCCACCACACACTCGTAGTTGACACGAATCTCCATAGATCCAATCACGACAGTGATGAATTCATCACCAATTGCCGCTATCGTCATGTCCTCCATAGAGGACTTGGAGTATGACCTCCTCGTAATGGAAACCATGCGGATCCGACTACACCAAGATCCTGGCACCGTCTTGGCCTCCCCCCCCCCCCCCCCCCCCGACTCCCCTCTACTCCCGTGAATCCGACCTCCATGTGAGCGGATCTGCTCCACCCAAATAGATGAATTGCCGAAAACTCCTCCATCAACCAAGGGCAGCACCGCTGCACCTCTCGGCTGCCTCTGTTGCATCGCCATCACTATCGGCACAGCTGGTAGCCCACACCTCATCAACACCTAGTCACCCCCCCCCCCCCCCAACCAAACTGGTAGCCATGTCTGCGCCCTCGTGCACAGCTGCTAGAGCCACACTATCGTTGTCTCGGCTAATCACATGGCTTTTCGGTGGCTTGCTCTGGGGCAGCGTGATAGTGGAGGGGAGTTGAGGGCGACGGCAGGCTAGGATTTGGGCGCTGCCGGTGTCGCCCACGCATGAGGGATGCGAGGGCAACATTTCAAATTCACAAAATCTTTCAGCAAGCACTCTTGAGGTCGCGCTACGAAATGGGCTCAAGAAAGATGGGCTGGGCTTCATGCAGCCATTCTTAGGTTTCAGCTCGTTAATTTTCAAAAAGTTTACACGAAATATGTGGGCAGGCTAACAACGCCGGTCTTATATGGGAAAAGAAAAGCACGTTCTGAGACGCTGGAAGGTGCAAGTCATGATCATAATGAAGTTTTATCGAGAGTGCGGTGTGTGATATATTGTTACTCCCAGACTGTTGTCCCTAGCTCGAAGGAATTGTGAAAGCTCGATGTCTTGTTAGCAATGCCAACTTGACCCGTAACATTTGGGACGCAGAATAATTCGCAAGCGCTTGGATGGATGTACGAGGGTGATTGCTACTTCCCATCTACCGATGACACAACAGAGAGACAGGACCAGGCATGCAGATTAAAAGGGTGAACTCTGTGAGGGCCGGGGGAAGAAAAGCGCGTATATTCGTTAGAAATTAAGAATGATATCCACTTTCGTTACCAGTTGTATATTGTAAAAGGGCGGAAGCGGAAGTAAGAAAAGACAACGTTGCGTGCGGAACACCGTAGAGAGCTAGGACGACTGGACGAGAGCCGTTGGTTCCCGTGTTGAGGTCCGACTGGCTACGCCATGCACGCCTAGAATATATAGAAGCATTGTGAAGTTGGGTGTGTATGACGTGCGTGAAGTGTTTACGGACACGAGCGAAGAAGGTGCAGTAGCATGAGCGAGAGGAAGTATGAAGGGATGAGGTGTGTCTCGGTGACGCGACGGTGAAACTGTTGTGATGCTGTAAGCAAGGGCGAACGGGTTCCCTCCTCGTTGTACGTAAAAGGCGGACAAAGCCGTGCCTGGTGGAAGCCTCGGCGGGAATAACCGAATAACGCACGGCTCTTGCACATCGTGATCGAGATGACCTTTTTTGACTCTCACGGGCGCAGCAAAAGAAGGGAGAGAACCCAGTTACTGCTAGTTCCCCTGCCTCGGATCACTCGATCACGTTCCGTAAACAATCTGTACTTTAACGCCGCTTTATTAAGCGGCTTTAGGCCAACGGGAATGGATGCCGAAATGAAGATCGAAAGCGCAGCGCAGGAGGGGAATCGAATCCGTCGGTCGCACGCGCCCATGGACCTGGAGCACCACCACCACCACCGGCCCAACTGCCCAAACCCGTACCTAACGCAACAGTTTATATTCCTCACCAAAAAAAAAATGTAAATGTTTATACTAGTACAACGTGATGAGCTCCTCTGATGCAGGCAGGTGGCTGATCGAGTGATTGCTTGATCAGCGCCGCAGCAGGATAAACAGGACCAAACGACCCTGCCTGCTGTCACTCACATGCCCGTCACTAGTAGCCCGAAAGACCGCACGTGTCGGTCGTGGTCACAACTCGGTGCGGCATGGCATCGCAGGCGGCAGGAGCAGGACACGGGGAGAAGCGCGCCGGTTCCGTTGTTGGAGAGACGCGCACACGCACGGCGATGGTTCATGATTCCGTGACCGGCAAGAGCAAAGACGAGCCAAGCCCAAGCTGCGCGCGCCCGGTGCTCTGGGGACCGTCGTCCGTTTCGCATGCACGCAGTCGTACGTGGGAGAGCACAGTTTGGGAGCTAGCTAGCTACCAAGCCTGCTGCGTCGGTCGGTCTCGGCGTCTGGCGCATCGGCACGAGGAGAGAGAGAGAGAGAGAGAGAGAGGTTCCAATAATCCAAGCGCCAAGTGCCGAGTGCTGCTCGCGTGAGGGTGAACCGGTCGCTGGGCACGTGGTCCGCACGGCGAGGAGCGAGGGTGGCCGGACTGGCCTACAGTGCCCTGCGCACGTCTGCACTGTACGGGTCTCGGTCTGCTCCGGACCTACGCCGCGCGTCTGTTTCGTCCAGGACACGTTTGGGTTCAGAATTCTCTCTTCTCTATTTAAAATCACTGGGGGCTTAAGTATGTAGGGTCTCCTGTCCTGATGAGTGAGCCATAGCCATGCAGCAAGTACGAATCCGGGGTTGCTTCGCGTCCAGGGCGTCCGCAAGTTTCTGTATACAAAGCTTTTTACGGAAGGCGCGCAGGATAAACCTTCCTCTGAGCTTTTAGCCAAAAACATACTGTTTCTGAACTTCTTTCTGGTCTAGATAATCATCTACTGGCGCATCATCTTTCTGCCTTGGCTAATTATATCGGCAGGCCCGAACGAGGATCATGGCAACCATCATCCCAAATTAAAATTAAATGTCGTGGTCATCTCTCTGTCTTTCCGCAAACTCCACAGGAGGACATGCCACCCGAACTAGTAGTAGAATAAATTTACGACCTGACCACTGGATCTCTGCCGCGCGTCACGAACAAAACTTAACGCCTTAACTAGTAACAAAAAATGCGCATGCCTACAAAAACAGCTGGTGTGGTGCCGTTATCCTTTGACCTGAGGACAAACCTGAGGAATGCATAGGCCTTAACTGATGAATTAGTTACGTCAGCAGACCTAAACGAGAATCTTATTAGGCAATTGCTCTGATCATCGTTCTGTGTTGGTGAAGTCCAGGAGGATGTAGCATGCATGGCAGCTAAACTCGAATCAGTTTCCTGCTTCACACACAACTGATGAGTTTGATTTCAGATCACTTTTTTTTTTTTTTTTGAAATCATTTCAGACCTTAGTAAAGTGAGAGTGCACATGTCTACAAAAACAGCTGTTGCCGTCACGCATCTCTCGACATGAAGCTAAGAATGCAACCTACCACTACTAGTAGTACGTTCTTGCCTGAAACCAGTCATCCACACCCAGAAGTAGAGGAAATAAAGCTCCGAGGCGATTGTTCCACTGTTGCTGCTTTGCTGGTACAAAACATTCCATTTTTCTTTGTATGTTAGTCAGTGCAAGCAACACGTACTAAAGGAAAGAAGAAAGCGAGGTCTTGCCTCCTCGAGACTCGACACAACCTTATCTCCTTCTTCTAGATCAGTATTTTATCAGTCACTTCACCTACCTGCTGCCCCGCTCCATGACTGATCTCGTTCGCTCTCATCTTGCGCTCCAACGCTCAAAACCAGGTGCCTTAACCTGGATTATGTGTGCTCACCCTGGTACACCAAGGAACAAATAAAGAGGCAGGGGTGTAACGCGGTCCACGACTACCCGTGTGGTTAGCTGAAGCGGAGCGCGCGCCGCAGGCTGACTGGCAGGAACGAGTTGGAATTTTTGTTGGCGCGTACAACAAACGTGTCCGTGTCAAGAGGCGTCGTATCGCCGGCGGGCCAGGAATTGAAACGCGCCGCCCATAACCCGCCTGGGCCGACGATCGCAGCGGCCGTTCCGCTCCTGCGACGTACAGTATACTTGGCCACAGCCACAGCACGCGTGGGCACGGCGGTTGGGCTGTCCGCTTCGGCTCCTGGGCACGCCGGGAACGCGACGCGTGCGTGCGTGTGGCTACGCTACTCTAGAGCGGTGGCTGCTCTCTCCGTCGTCCGCACTCTTCAGGCAGGAGCACCAGCACCAAGGAAAGGGACGGTCCAATGGTCCAATCCCAACGCGCCAAGTGCCGTTCGGCAGCGAGCGAGGGCCTCACTCACTACTGGTTCTCTCTGCACACGTGACGCAATGTGCGTGAGGACCTCGGCACCACGATCTGGTCCTGCCCTGCTCCTTTTGTTTTGGTTTCATTTCATTATAGCCACCCTCACGTCGAGCCGAGACTGGACCGATTCCTCGCAGTCGCAGCGGAGAGTGTCTGATGCTCGCCTTGACGAGGACATCAACGACATACAAACAACGACGACGGAAGACGGCGCGCCAAACCAAGTTGTCACGCCTCCACCTCTCGTCGTTGCGTCTTCTTAAGTTATGGACCCATCTTCCGACGAGACGACGACGTACAAGGACCCAATCACTAGAGCTCGAGCCCAGGAATTGAAGATGGTTTTGATGCTAAGAAACGACGGTCCAGGATGACGCCCGCGAAGGCCCAAGTAGCCTAAGTCGCGCGACTACCTCTCCACCGCACGCCTCTCTACTTCAGCCGGCCCTAGATGCCGCGCTCCCCCTATTTAGTCAAGGGTTGCGCCCTTGTAATCTTTGAGTTTTGTTTTAAGATTAGCTTAGCTATTCATCCGTCTCTCGACGTGAATTCAGAACTCCAACTTCGTGCAATACATCAGATTGCTCGCCTCTAATTCTTACTCGTTCTTCGATTGCGCGTAAGAATTGATCCTCGTGATCAGGTTGATCTTGTTTACCGCAAGGTTAATATCCTTCGAAAGTTGGTTCAGTGATTGCATTGGCGCTTCAGGCTTGCTCGTTGTAGTCGGATCGTGAGGGTCGACATCCACCGAATCAAAGTTATCTACACTCGCCGAAAGATCGGGCACTCTACACCTATCAAGTGGTATCAGATTTCAGTGTTTCTCGGTGAGTTTATCCAAGTCCACATAAACCAAAAACTACAAAAATAATTTTACCCCAGTACGGTTTTGAGCCTCGCACTTTCGTTCAATAATTTGCGTTGTTGAGTTTTTGTGCTATCGCTTTTGATCGTTGCTGGTACACGGTGTTTCATCGTTTTCTCCTCATCATCGTCGTATCCTTCCACCCCATCGTGTGTTTTCGCCACCACAATTTGCTTTCCGCCGCATCTGTTTTCTCCGCCTCGCTCTCCTACTTGGCCATGTGTAACGAGTCTTACTCAGTTGCGTTTTGGTGAGCCGATCACTTGCCAAGTTTTGCCACCGCACCATGAGTCCGGGTCAGTCACGTGACTTGTTGAGTCCTACTCGGTTACGTGGTAAACCGCCCCGCCTCGCCTTGTGTTGTGTTCTGCTCATCCCTACTCTAGAGAGAGAGAGAGAGAGTATCTTTTAATTACCGTTTTACCCCTGCCTCAAAAAAAAAAATGTGTATGCATTGTTTTTTTCTTCACACTCCCCTGACATAGGTTAAAAAAAAGAGGGGCAGAAGTAAAAAAAAAAGAAAAGAAAAAGAAAAAAGAGCGCTTGAGCACCATAGGCGACACGTTACTGTTCTTTACCCTTCTTCGGATCCGTTTGTTTCGATTCTTCTTCTTCCTCTTCCACTTGTGCCGGCAGCAATCTTTTCGCGTTTAGCACCTTTATTCAGCTTTGCAGTTATTGTTTGAATTGTGCTAACCCTTGATTGAGTGCAGCCTCCTAGCTCCACAAATTTTCTACTACGAGCAGGTTTTTGTTTCACCACGCAATCGCTCCTCCAATCTTTCACCGGTTTTACCTGTGGTTGCAGTTCACACTTGCGTGCTTGGTAAGGACGGGTAAGGATTTGATAACAGCTTTTTTGATTGAGCTTTTCATCCACCACTCACCTCTCGTCGTAGGATCTTTTTCTGTGTTGCTTGTGTTTCAATGGCAGAAAACAACTCGAAGTCGGAGGAGCTCACCCTCCAAGAAGTCCAGGCGCAGGTTGAAGGTCTACAAAACGACATGAAGACGATGCATGAGAGACTTGACTCCACGATTACTTCGTCGAATGAGCGTTTTGATCAGCTCGACCTTGCTGATACGGCTGCCCACACCACGCTCGCGATGATCATGACTCGTCTTGAGGCCATGTCAACGCAACTTGGGACCATGACGACGCAGCTCACGGAGTTGCAAACTGCACGCGACTACGGCGCCGACACCGAGCAGGATGACGCCAATCGTCATGGTCATGCTCGTAGGGTACGTGTTCCTACTAATGATTCTTTTGCCAGAATTAAATTTCGTATTCCCACTTTTACTGGCAAATATGATCCGGGTGCTTATCTTGATTGGGAATTAAAGGTTGAACAAAAATTTGCATGCCATGATATCCCTGCTAATTTATAAGTTAAGGCTGCTATTAGTGAATTTACTGAATTTGCTTTACTTTGGTGGCGTGAGTATAGACAAAAATATCCTAATAATGTTCCAGCCACTTGGACGGCATTAAAAGCCGCTATGCGTCGTCGTTTTGTGCCGTTATATTATGCTAGAGATTTGCTTAATCAAATGCAGCGCTTTCAACAAGGTTCATAATCTGTAGAGGATTATTATCAAACTTTGCAAAAGGGTATGATTCGCTGTGGTTTAGTTGAACTAGAGGATGCTGCTATGGCTCGCTTTAGGGGTGGGTTAAATCGTAAAATTCAGAACATTCTTGATTATAAGAATTATGATGATATCACCACCTTGTTTGAATATGCTTGTAATGCTGAACGTGAAGTGCAGGATCGACAATCTTCGTCAAGACCTAACACTTTTGCAGGGTCCAAGGCGCCTTCAGCTCCACGATCGGCGCCTCCTTCCACGTCACGCGACCACACTGCGACCTCGTCCAAGTCGAGTGCTCCACCCATGGCCAGATCTGTCTCGACCGCGCCGTCCTCCTCGTCGTCTGGACGAGCTCGAGATACTCAGTGTTTCCGTTGCAAAGGATTTGATCATGTGATACGCGATTGTCCAAACAAACGAACTATGTTGATTCGTGATGACGGTGAGTATTCTTCTGCTAGTGATTCTGAGGATACTCTACATACTATGCTTGCCACTAACCATGCAGATAATACGGAGCTTCATGTCGACTCTAGTGCCGCCGACAGGTATGCAACTCTTGTTGTGCAGCGTGTTCTTAGTACACAGGTCGTGCCAGACGAAAAGAATCAGCGCCACAACATTTTTCATATTAAAGGCGTTGTGCAAGAACGAGCGGTCCGTATAATCATCGATGGTGGCAGTTGTAACAATTTGGCTAGTACGACCTTGGTGGAGCAGTTATCATTGCCAACAAGGAAGCATCCACATCCTTATCATGTTCAATGGCTTAATGATGGCGGCAAAATAAAGGTAACGCGCTCGGTACGTGTCCCTTTCTCTTTTGGTGCATATTCTGATTTTGTGGATTGTGATATTGTTCCAATGGAAGCATGCTCTTTATTGCTTGGACGTCCTTGGCAATATGATGTTGATAGTATTCATCATGGTCGCTCCAATTATTATTCCTTCATGTTTAAGGGTCAAAAAATTGTTATTCATCCTATGACACCTGAACAAGTTCTAAAAGATGATATTGCTAGAGCGGCAAAAGCTGCAAAATTGATTAAATCACCACCTGTTGCACCTGTTCAACCTGAGATCAAATTGCATAACTCTATATTGCTTGCTACACGTACTGATTTTGATGAGTTACATGATGCTAATCTGCCCTGCTATGCGCTAGTTTGCTCTCGTATGCTTGTTTCATTAGATGAGGCACCTATGTTGCATATTCCTCCTGCTATTGCTAACCTTCTGCAGGACTATAAAGATGTTTTTCCCGCTGAATTGCCATCGGGTCTTCCTCCTATTCGTGGCATAGAACATCATATTGATTTAATTCCAGGCGCACAGCTTCCTAATCGTGCCCTGTACCGTACAAATCCTGAGGAGACAAAAGAAATTCAGCATCAAGTGCAAGCATTGCTGGATAAAGGTTACATTCGTGAGTCTCTCAGTCCTTGTTCGGTTCCTGTTTTGCTTGTTCCTAAGAAAGATGGTTCTTGGCATATGTGTGTAGATTGTCGTGTAATTAACAATATTACAATTCGTTATCGATATCCTATACCACGACTTGATGATATGCTTGATGAACTTAGTGGTGCCATAATTTTCTCTAAGGTTGATTTGCGTAGTGGTTACCATCAGATAAGAATGAAATTAGGAGATGAATGGAAAACGGCTTTTAAAACTAAATTTGGCTTGTATGAATGGTTGGTTATGCTGTTTGGATTGTCTAATACTCCTAGCACTTTTATGCGCTTAATGAATGAAGTTCTTCGGCCTTTCATTGGAATATTTGTTGTTGTCTATTTTGATGATATCCTTATATATAGCAAATCCATGAATGAGCATTTAGATCATTTGCATGCTGTTTTTGATGCTTTGCGTGCTGCTCGCTTATTTGGGAACATGGAAAAATGCACTTTTTGCACGCAACGTGTTTTGTTTCTTGGCTATGTTGTTACTCCGCAGGGCATTGAGGTGGATAGCAGCAAGGTGGATGCCATTCAGAGTTGGCCACAACCGACGACGGTCACACAGGTTCGCAGTTTTCTTGGTCTTGCAGGCTTCTATCGTCGTTTTGTGCGGAATTTCAGTTCTATTGCTGCACCATTACATGCGCTGACCAAGAAGGGAGCGCCATTTGAGTGGGGTGCACCACAGGACGATGCATTCAACACTTTAAAGGAACGGTTAACTCACGCTCCTCTCTTACAATTGCCTAATTTTGATAAAGTGTTTGAATTGGAATGTGATGCTAGTGGAATTGGTTTGGGTGTTGTTTTGTTACAAGATCATAAACCCATTGCTTATTTTAGTGAGAAGTTAAGTGGTGCTGCCCTTAAATATTCCACTTATGATAAAGAACTTTATGCTTTAGTAAGAACTTTGCAAACATGACAGCATTATTTATGGCCTCGCGAATTTATTATTCATTCTGATCATGAGGCTTTGAAACATATTAGAACCCAGACTAATCTGAACCGTCGGCATGCTAAATGGGTTGAATTTATTGAATCTTTTCCGTACATCATTAAACATAAAAACGGAAAGGAAAATGTGATTGCCGATGCTTTGTCTCGTCGTTATACAATGCTGTCCCAATTAGACTTTAAAATCTTTGGTTTGCAAGCTTTGAAAGATCAGTATGTGAATGATGCTGATTTTCATGATATTATGATGCATTGTAAGGATTGCAAACCTTGGGGGAAATTTCATATGCAGGATGGGTTCCTGTTTCGTGCTAACAAGCTGTGTATTCCAGCTAGCTCGGTTCGTCTTTTGTTGTTACAGGAGGCGCATGGAGGTGATCTTATGGGTCATTTTGGCGTTTTCAAGACACATGAGGTGTTGGTCGATCACTTCTTTTGGCCACGGATGCGCCGTGACGTTGAGCGCCTTGTTGCCCGCTGTAAAAGCTAAATCCCGTTTGGGTAATCATGGTTTGTATATGCCCTTACCTGTTCCCTCTTCTCCTTGGCATGATATTTCAATGGATTTTGTTTTGGGATTGCCTCGTACTAAGAAGGGAAGGGACAGTATTTTTGTGGTGGTTGATCGTTTCTCTAAAATGGCTCACTTTATACCTTGTCATAAAACTGATGATGCCTCTAATGTTGCTGACTTGTTCTTTAGAGAGATTGTTAGACTGCATGGAATTCCTAAAACAATTGTCTCTGATCGTGATGCTAAGTTTCTTAGTCACTTTTGGCGTTCTCTTTGGAATAAATTAGGAACTAAGCTGCTGTTTAGTATTACTTGTCATCCTCAAACTGATGGACAAACAGAGGTAGTAAATAGAACTTTGTCTGCTATGCTTAGAGCTGTTCTAGATAAAAAATTTGAGACGTTGGGAAGATTGTTTACCTCATGTTGAATTTGCTTATAATCGTGCTACACATTCTGCCACTAAAATATGTCCTTTTGAGGTTGTTTATGGCTATGTTCCTAGGGCGCCTATTGATTTATTTGCTATTGATGCTGAAGATGAACCAAATGTTGATGTTATTGCTCATATTGATCACATGAAACAATTGCATGAAGAAACACAACACAACATTGCCGTTGCTAATAAGAAGTATCAAGTTGCTGGTAGTAAAGGTAGAAAACATGTTTCTTTTGAATCTGGTGATTTGGTTTGGTTGCACTTGCGTAAAGATAGATTTCCTACTTTGCGTCGTTCTAAATTAATGCCTCGTGCTGCTGGTTCTTTTAAAGTGCTAACCAAGATTAACGATAATGCTTATGTTCTTGACTTGCCCATGGAGTTTGGTGTTTCCACTAGTTTTAATGTTGCAGATTTGAGACCATATTTGGGTGAGGATGATGCGTTGCCGTCGAGGACGACTTCGCTTCAAGAAGGGGAGGATGATGAGGACATCAACGACATACGAACAACGACGACGGAAGACGGCGCGCCAAACCAAGTTGTCACGCCTCCACCTCTCGTCGTTACGTCTTCTCAAGTTATGGACCCATCTTCCGACGAGACGACGACGTACAAGGGCCCAATCACTAGAGCTCGAGCCCAGGAATTGAAGATGATTTTGATGCTAAGGAACGACGGCCCAGGATGACGCCCGTGAAGGCCCAAGTAGCCCAAGTCGCGCGACTACCTCTCCACCGTACGCCTCTCTACTTCAGCCGGCCCTAGATGCCGCGCTCCCCCTATTTAGTCAAGGGTTGCGCCCTTGTAATCTTTGAGTTTTGTTTTAAGATTAGCTTAGCTATTCATCCGTCTCTCGACGTGAATTCAGAACTCCAACTTCGTGTAATGCATCAGATTGCTCGCCTCTAATTCTTACTCGTTCTTCGATTGCGTGTAAGAATTGATCCTCGTGATCAGGTTGATCTTGTTTACCGCAAGGTTAATATCCTCCGGAAGTTGGTTCAACGATTGCATTGGCGCTTCGGGCTTGCTCGTCGTAGTCGGATCGTGAGGGTCGACATCCACCGAATCCAAGTTATCTACACTCGCCGAAAGATCGGGCACTCTACACCTATTACGCCTCCTCGCATCATAATTCAACTTGTTTAGCTCGCAACAAGGGTCTTGACGAAGGAGGCGTTCATTGTTTCCGCAGGCGCTCAACTTGACACATTGTTTACGGGGATTTGCAGTACGTTCGTATTGCTCGGAACCTGTTTGCTTAATCATCATCTGCCATGATGCTTGGCAATTGCTTCCTCTGTCATCAGCGCGCGCACACACACACCAGGGGAGGACGTGACACATGGACTGAACTAGAACTCTGGCACCGATCCATACTTTAAGCTCGCCACCTGGTACCTACTGGAATAAGCTTGTGTCATTAACTTTGACTTGACGGATCATGGCTGCTTTTTTTTTTTTTTTTTTTTGCTGAAAATAGCTGGACCTCTCTCCCCAACCACACGTAAGTGCAAACAAAGGCAGAGACGAGAGCTAGTGTTCCACTGCAATCCGGTAAAGAACATTCCATTTCTTTAGTTAGTGCAAGCAACACTAGAGGAGCATGGTCCACTGGAACATCCAAAAAAGGGAAGCTCCCACTTCAACCAAGACAAGAGGCCTATATATATATGATGCGTCTTCTAGAATTTATTTCTGCCACCGATTAAAAAAAAAAGAGCATCTAAAATCGTTATCACACACCTGCCCCCTCCAGTTATTTTGTTCACCAGAGTAGTACTATAGTACACTCGTCTGATCTGGACTGAAAAAATGTTTATTGCTCCAACGTTAAAAAACACGGTGCTGTACAATGCAAAGCCTGTTCGTTTTGAATCGGTCCGAGAGGGGAGCGAAACTTCCGTCACCATCATGCCAGGCCATGCGTCCACTTTTGCGGGCTATGATGCTACCGGCACGCCAAAAAGAGGAGATTTTCGTTTCCTGTTCCTGACCCCGTGACCGCATGCATGTACCCCCAACTGAAAATTTTCTCGGCACCATCAGACAGACACACACAAGAAAATCGAAGCGGCAACACCACCACCACCCGCCCCGGACTGGCAACCTTGCTCCTTGGCTCGCCGAAAGCTCCGAAACCGGCTGCCATGTTTCTGTTGTCTGCTTGTCTGTCTTTACTGCGCGCCCCATTTCGTTTGCCGTGGCGACGTGAGCTTTTCTTTACCAAAAGCCAGCAGCAGGCAGCGTAGCAGCTGCAGGATTTCCTGGAACTCCTCGCCACTAATCCTGTACAGTATATACAGCTTTAGCTAACAGAGCCGTCCTTTCAGATCACAGTGCGTCTTACCCTTGGGTTTAAGTTTACTCACCTCTGTCTCTGCTAAGATTCTTTCCTGAAAGTCCTTTTTCAATATGGCATTTGTCCCCTGGGTTCCTTGCGCTTGTTTTCTTGCTGCTGTTCTTGGGACCAGGGAAGAATGATGTGGGGAGGTCGAGTAATAACAAGCGCATTCACATTTCAACTCCATATTTCTCTCACCTCTGGAAAAGGACGTGACGGGTGCGTCGTGTGTGGGGGAGAAGAAGAGAGCAACGAGCGGGGAAGAGAAGAGAGAGAGAGGATGTGTTATGCCTTCTGTATTAAAAAGCTCACACGCTGCTGAGCTTTAACGCCGCTGCGCCCTGCGGATGCTGCTTTCCTCCCTTTTCTCTTGCGGCAGTGGAGGTTTGAAGAATTGAGCTCACTGCGAGCTGGGAAAGCAGCCAAAAGCATAGTAGCTGATTCCTTCCGGCGCAGCTGCATTCTGCGTTCCCAGGCGGCGGGGGGAAGCGGTTCTTGATGCCAAAGATGCTCGCTTTGCCTTACTCTCGGCGCCAGCGGCGGGGGGTTGGTGGAGGCAGAGCCCCGCGGTGAGTAGCCGCCGTTCTTTGCAGAATCTGTGGTGCTGGTGTTCTCGAGTATTGCTCTTTCCTTGGATTCCTGTCGGCAATGGCGCCGGGCTTGGGCCTGGCGTACCCGTGGGGGAGAGATGTCCGCCGTGGCGCGTCGGTGGTGGTGACCATGGAGAATCCCAACTACTCGGTGGTGGAGATTGACGGGCCCGAGGCGGAGGCGCTCCAGGCCGGCGTGCCCGTGGACAAGGGCCGCGGCAGGAGCGCCAAGCAGTTCACCTGGGTGCTGCTCCTCCGTGCCCACCGTGCCGCCGGGTGCCTCGCCTCGCTCGCCGCCGTCGTATGGGCGCTGCCGAAGCGGTTCCGGCGGACCTCCGCCGCCGAAAAGGAGGAGGAGGAGCCCGGCCATGGACGGGGCCGGCTGCTCTACAGGTTCATCAAGGGCTTCTTGGTGCTCTCCCTGCTCGCCCTCGCCGTGGAGCTGACGGCGTACTGGAACGGGTGGCACCTGCGGAGGCCGAGTCTGACGGTGCCTGAATTGCATGTCCCGGAGGTTGAGGAGATTCAGGGATGGGCGCACTCGGCTTACCTCTCCTGGATGTCCTTTCGGGCAGACTACATTTGCCGGCTGATTGAGTTCTTGTCCAAATCTTGCGTCTTGCTATTCGTCATCCAATCGTTGGACCGGCTCGTCCTGTGCATCGGCTGCTTCTGGATTAAGCTCAAGAAGATCAAGCCAAGGATTGAAGGAGACCCATTCAGGGAGGGCTCAGGGTATGTGCACCCAATGGTGCTGGTTCAAATTCCTATGTGCAATGAGATGGAGGTAAGAGCTGAATTGTGTATGCTGCTTGTAATGTAATAAATAATTAGGTTGTGGATGATAGGCTTATTCTTCCACAGGTTTACGAGCAATCGATTTCAGCCGTCTGCCAGCTAGATTGGCCTAGGGATAGGCTTCTAATACAGGTGCTTGATGATTCTAGCGATGACAGCATTCAGATGTTGATCAAAGCAGAAGTTTCCAAGTGGAATCAGCAGGGTGTGAACATTATCTATCGGCATCGGGTATTGCGGACTGGGTATAAAGCTGGGAACCTCAAGTCTGCTATGAGCTGTGACTATGTCAAGAATTATGAGTTTGTTGCTATTTTTGATGCGGACTTCCAACCAAGTCCTGATTTTCTCAAGAAAACAATTCCACATTTTGAGGTAAGAACTGTTTATTATGCAATTTCAATGATAATACTCCTAGCTAGTAGTTACCGCTCCCCCATTGGATATTAAGTCAAATTTGAAATTTTGGGTGATTCAGGGGAATCCTGAGCTTGGATTAGTTCAAGCAAGATGGAGCTTTGTGAACACGGACGAGAATCTCTTGACGCGCCTTCAAAATATCAACCTGTGCTTCCATTTCGAAGTGGAGCAGCAGGTCAATGGGGTATTCTTGAACTTCTTTGGTTTCAATGGAACTGCTGGAGTATGGAGGATCGAAGCTTTGGAAGGTTCAGGAGGTTGGCTTGAGAGGACAACCGTGGAGGATATGGATATCGCTGTTCGCGCACACCTGAATGGATGGAAATTCATCTTCCTGAATGATGTCAAGGTACATTTGCTTGGCTATACCATTTGACATGAGGAACTAACCATATCAATCTCATATGAATGTGGAAACTTAATTTACTTTGCATCATTATCCAGGTCTTGTGTGAACTTCCAGAATCATACGAGGCATATCGGAAACAGCAGCACCGGTGGCACTCTGGTCCAATGCACCTTTTCCGGCTGTGCCTTCCAGACATAATTACTGCCAAGGTATGCAACCAATCAGCTAGGATTTTCACTTTATGAAAGCTCTCTCTTGCTTTGTTTTCCTTAAAGGTTCAGATCAAAGTTCTTTCTGATGAATAATTGTTAATTTTTCAATGCAGATCTCCTCATGGAAGAAGGCAAATTTAATACTACTATTCTTTCTTTTGAGGAAGTTGATACTTCCTTTCTATTCTTTCACATTATTTTGTGTCATCCTTCCACTAACCATGTTCGTTCCCGAGGCAGAGTTGCCTATATGGGTCATTTGTTATGTGCCAGTTTGCATGTCCTTCCTAAACATTCTGCCATCTCCAAGATCATTCCCTTTCATTGTACCATACCTTCTCTTTGAAAACACCATGTCAGTCACCAAGTTCAATGCAATGGTCTCTGGATTGTTCAAACTCGGAAGCTCCTATGAATGGATTGTCACCAAGAAGTCTGGTCGGTCATCTGAATTGGATCTCTTCATACAATCAGGAAAGGAGACAAAGGGCCTTTCCCTGGGGCAGATCCAGAAGCAATTACCTGATGGTGAACTGATTGAGAATAATATGTGCAAGGAACAGCATGACAAGGTTCCACATGATGTGAAAAAGGCTAACAAAGTATATAAGAAGGAGCTTGTTCTTTCTATGCTCCTCCTCACTGCTGCAGCTCGGAGCCTTTTGTCTGCGCAAGGGATTCATTTTTACTTCCTCCTCTTCCAAGGGGTGTCATTCCTACTTGTTGGTCTTGATCTAATTGGAGAACAGATAAGCTGACCCCGGTCATGCTTTTCTCAAGATCCAAAACAGCATAAAAGGCACATATATATGCTCATACACATGGTGATATTCGAAGTTCTGTGATTCCATTTCATGCCATTGAATTTACCTGGGTCAGCAAATTAGTCATCCTATCTTAAGGATAAGGGAAGACAATTGGTCCTTCAGTTCAGGTTGAGAGAAAGAAAAATCCTTCGGTCCAGATTCTGGGCACAAACTGGTATTGCTCGACAGGAATAAGCTGAAGACTGGATAGAATTTGTTCATTTGTACTCGGTGCATATATAGAGTTCCAGCCACGTTCTTTGTATTCACAATATACCGAAATGTGTACTCTCATGTGTAAATGACAAAACACAAAATTCGTTCTGAAAGCAGATTGTGAAATTGTAGACATTTTGTTGTGCAATTGTTCTGATATTTGCATTAGCTTCTGGCCGTAGGTAAATTGCATCCTGCAGTAGTTCTTTACCTGTCGGTGGATCTACTTTTAGTAGCGAACAGGCAAGCAGTTAGATCAACTGTTGCTGATCTAGCTGCTTCTCATCACATCATGGAAGACGCGAACAGCATCTAGCGTTCTGTTTTGTGGCAGACCGGCATGCGGCATCAAATCGTCCTCTCGTTTTTTTTTTCCCTTTCTGCTTTGGGGGAACCTCTCTGTCTTTTCTTTTTATCAGATATTACAGATTCTCAGCTTCTTCTTCCATGACTCATGAGTACCAGCGAAACCTGATGAGAGGTAGCCATTTCTGTTCGGTCTTTGGAAGAACATGTGCACATCCAAATTTCATTGTTTTCCTGTCTAGTACAGTTTTACATTTTACGGCTAAGATAAGCTTTGGGTACGACTGCCGTAGGAATATATTGCGCTTCTGTTGCACAGCATTGATTCCTGAAGAGGCACAATTGTCCTGCAAATCTTAATTTACTCTCCTGACACGGCTAATAAACTTCTTTCACTCCATCACCGATCTGATCCGGTATGATCTCACCGCTACCAAACCCTGGTGATGCCATCAAAACACAACTTTGCCAGTCCGTAATCACTCGCCAGCACATGGACCAGATCAACACCAGTACAATTACTGCACGAGGTTCATGAGCATGCATACAGCTCCGTTCTGGAGTGCCCTTGGCTCCCATGGTCTGTCGGTGGAGGAGACAGGCCCGGTGCGAGGACTGTGCACAAGGGCCGGGAGCACTGCAACCGTTGCCACTAGTAGGAGCAGCAGCGCCCGGTGACCATGTCGTAATTGCTGCCGTGCGCAGCCATGTGCGTAGGACATGGACCTCTCCGTGATGCTAATGACACATTTTTGGCAAGCTTTAATACCTGACGTTGATCTCGGAGGTTACGAACAAATTAAACGGGAGACCGGCTGATGGGGGCGACGAGACATTGAGGGGCCGGGTTCGTTCGGTGGTTCGGGGCGCAGCTCAGTAGTGTCGGCGAAGGCGTGCCGAAGTGTTGCCCTGTGCGGTGTAGGACGGCATTCAGTACCAGTTCCAGTGAGCATTTCAGCTGTTCTTCCCTTGTTTTATGATTTCTTGGATAATCCCTCGGTTTCACATGTTTCTTCTTCATATAATGAAGACCTATTGCCCTGTGACGCAGGAAAACATTCAGATTTGGATTGTGACATTAATCGATGGGAATATTCAGATTGGAATCAGACAAGAACCAAACTGTAAAAAGTAATGATAATCAGTTTAGCTGCACTTACCAGTTACTACTACGGCCCTCAGCATAAATACTTGAAACATATTTTACCTAGATGAATCACTATCATGAAAGTTTTAGAAGTACAATATGATTGTTCATCCTAACAGGTGCTGCTTCAACTCCTTCCCTTTTCATAGCCTCAGTAATATCTAACTAGGATAGGAAAAACAGCACAAATCAACAAAGATGATGAAAGATGATAACAAGCCCGTAGAAGAATATAGACCAAATAAAGAAAACAATGGGCCTCAAGAAGGAAATCAGGAGTCAAGGAACAAGTCCACCATAGAGCAGACATAGAAGACAATGAGCAAAATAGTTCAGAAAGGGTATCTGGTAGAAATCATGGCACAAGCACCTACATGTGTGATGGTTCGGTACTCAGTAGCTACGCATAGGGATGAATCTTGTACTGCTCTGCAAACAGAATCCATCAGAAGTTGAGCTTGTTCCTAGCTTACAAGGATCTCAAAGCAAAGCTAGTGAAAAATCAACTCTTAAGAGTTGAGAACCGCAGCCTAACATAAGAATAAAATTCCTTTTTGTGCAACCTTGCAACACCATGGTTTGGGCTATCATTCACCGACACTAGCAACAATCCTAATAAGATTTTTTTTCTTCAAATTTGACACTTCAAGCTGATCTAATCGAAGTCTGCTGCTGACGCAAACCGCATCCACTACTGCATTAACAAAGAAATGAAACAGACCGGTGCTCCATTCCTGGTGCAGACTGCAGGAGAATTTCAACAAGAACCTAATCCGTTCCGTTGTGTTGGAGGAGATCAGACACAATATAGAATCCAATTCACACTTCCAACGATCCTTAAAAAAAATTCTTGCGCAAATGCTTGGCAGGAGCGGATCTAATTCAGAGCTTCTGTGCCGGCATTTCAACGAACGCCTTCCCTGCGCCAGCCCCAACCTTCTGGACCAGATTCGTACGCACCATTTGCGCCTCCTTGCTGCCGAGACAGAGCAGAGAAGCGGGGAACTGGTGCTGGGGCCTGAGTGAGTGGAGGTGGGATGGGGGGATTCTAGCGGGGACGGAAGGAAGAGGCGACAGAGGCGGTGCTCGTCCGCCGTCGATGGCCGACCGAGCCGAGAGGGAGAGGAGCGGCCGACCAACCAGGGACCTATTTATAAATAATTGAATTTTTACAGGGGATATGTGCAAATATTCGGATCGCGATTATTAATCACGATCCAAATTAGAGAGTTTATTGTAAAATTTCGGATCGCGACCATTAATCGCGATCCAAACTAGGGTGTTATCTGTAAATTTCCGGATCGTAACTATTCAACGCGATCCAAAATAAGGGGCTTCCTGCAAATATACGGGTCGCGAAGCAGGGGGCATTTTGAAAAGGTTCTGCGCCGGCGAGACTGCAGGCGGCGCGGGTCACGCCGCCGCCGGCTTCCTCCGTCCGATATCCCCGCCGCCATGAGTCTTTCTCTTCCGTAAATCAAGCTGACGCGCTTATCTGCTGCCTCAATCACCTGCCCACGGGCCTGTTTCCCCAGCAGAGAAGCCCACACGGCGGCGCCGGTGCGGCGAGACTGCGCACTCGGTGACCAACGACGGTGAGCCACCATGGCGCCTAAATTATCCCGAAAAGGAGCGGCACGCAATCCTCGTTCCCCCTCGTCAATGGCCGATGAATCATCTCAAGGCTGTTCGCTCTGTTCCGTGCAAGGTGTTCGTACGTCCCTGGTCCCTTCCTCGGATAACCTTTATTTTTTGGTGCGGGTACTCCGATAACTTTAATCACTCCGCAGTCCGCAGTCCACACTCGGTATTTCAGCTGTTCTTCGCTAGTTCTGTGATTCCTTGGATAATCCATCCGTTTCGTATTGTTTTTCTTCAGATAAGGAAGACCTAGGGATATCCTGTTTTCAGAAAATAAAGGAGGCAACCCTGATTCCTGAGAATGGGGTTAAGCAGAACTCGTGTTCTTTGAAAACTAGAATCAGGTTGTGTATGTTTCGGATTCAGGCGTCACAATGCGTTTGTGGAATCGTAGTGAGGTTTTGTGTAGCTGCTTCATGTATCCTATCGGAACCGGTTATCGGTTAACCGGGATAACCGGTTGATTTCTACCGGTTATTCCAACCCCGAGCAATTCCTGCTTCTGATGTCTCCACAACTTCAATCCTTTGGAAAATATCATGGCAGGCTATCATATCCCCAAGCCCAGCCAGAAAAGACCTTGGTTCGAGCCCAACCAGATAGTCAGGATGCAAGGCCCAATAAAGCTGGGACTTTTCCATAAAATCCCAAGAAAAATAGGGAATTCTTACTTCCGATAATAATAAAAAAGGTGGTACCTAATAATAAGACAGAAATATATATAGTCGGTATTCTAGAAATGCACCATGGGCCCTGTCACTAAGTACATCTTCTAAGGAGACTTTGCTAGTAGCCATGTTCAGAGCCCAGTTACAAAGTGTGTAGATTGTAGTAGTATATATATGACGATTATTGGTTAATACATATCAATAGCCTCAAATGATAACCGTGTGGCACATGTTAGACACATTAGACAGAAGATCAACTGAATTATTGGTTCATCTACTAGACGACTCTGCACTGTGCAGTACTAAATTGTGTGTGTACTCCTAATCCCAGGCTTGTCTGCTTGTCGACTTCGACTTCGTCATGCAAGGTGTCATGGCTTGTGGACGTCGCATCAGGGTTATCACTCATCAGGGATAGAGATAGACCCGAAAACGCTGGCACTATACTAAGGATACATACATAGGTGAGCGAAGAGAACGTTGTCCGCACCCCAGAAAATGAGGAAACTGCTGCTTGGCCTGGCCCCCAAAGTCTGCTATTTCGACGTTTCATGCAGCACTAAACAAGGGGACATCCATGATCCATATCGGTTTGCATATACTCTATCAAGCTATATTGCACACGAGGCGTAGGCCCAGGGCTGGAGGGGGAACACACATAACGAAAGAAGCCAGGCATTTTTTAAACACTACAACAATTATCCATCCACTAGCTATAGTCATTATCATTCAGATCTCTCCAGATAAATAATATAATAAACAGGGTCTTCGAGTGTACACTTGTGACTTGACTTGATTTCAAGGAAAAGGACGAGTCCTGGAGATGGAGTTGGAGGCGTCGCTTTCGACACCAAGGCGTCCAAAAAGGCAAGCGAACGCGCCCTCGCGGTCGATCACGTATGCATGGACGGAACAG
The DNA here is from genome assembly GCA_032690845.1 of Eleusine coracana subsp. coracana. Classification (NCBI taxonomy): domain Eukaryota; kingdom Viridiplantae; phylum Streptophyta; class Magnoliopsida; order Poales; family Poaceae; genus Eleusine; species Eleusine coracana. The sequence goes on along the minus strand of CM064427.1, from coordinate 48,675,191 downwards.
TAGCTATCTATTCTATCCACCTACTCCTGGTCCTGGTGCCTATCTGCATGGAGTCCACGACGTACGTACCCTTGGGTACAACTGTCCTAGTCCGTGTCACCAAAAATGGCCAGCTCGCACAGAGCCTCTTGTGCGTGACATCGGACGTCTTCTTCTTCTCTCGCTGGAAACACGACATGTGAACATCAGCGCACCGCAGACATATATGATAATTAATCAGCAACTAATTAAGACAGAAGAACTTCGGTCGAAAAAAAAAAGCGACAGAAGAAGAACACGCTCGAACCAAAAAAAAAAAGAGAGAGAGACAGAAGAGCAACAGCAAATTAACAACATTGACAACTGTTTTTCTTTTTATTATTTGGTTTTGGGGTGCCCAGCACCGGTGATAACCAGCAGCTTTCTCCTGCTCAATGTTATTCCACAACTCTTTTGCTACACGACAGTTACGGTCTTTACTCTCTCTGACAGATGAGCGCTCTATCTTCAACACGCCAAACTGGCATCACCTAGCTCATCAGCCCGAACCGTTATTCACGAGGCTGACGATCTCAAAGAGGCCCAGACGACGAGGAGCGCGGACGGGTGGGACCGCAGGCTGCAGGCGGCTCGAGGAGGAGGAAGAGGAGGAGGAGCCGGTGGTGGCCAGCATGCCACGGAGCACGGCGATGACGTCCGGGGGCTCGTCGAGGTAGAACGCCGCCTTGCTTGGCGCCTTCCCGATGGTGCACGTGAACACCCGCGCGCCGGCGGGGAGCAGAGGCGGCATCTTCTTCTCGTCCATCACTCCAGCGAGGGCCTCGAACATGTTCTCGTCGTCCCCGAAGCAAAGCACGAAGTCCGGCGCCTCGCCACGGCGCGCCATGGCCGAGATCAGGGCCTCCACCGCCACGCCTTTGTTCACGCCCTTCACGCACAGATTTATCAGCGGCAATCAGTAGCTAGTAATAATAACCAATCGATGAGCCAAAGAAAGAAAGGATTGTTGCAATGCAGGCAATAACGATAGTTTCCACCGATCACTAGTCAGTTTGTGACGAGTTCTGCTACCTGAGGTTTCACTTCCACGATCTTGCTGCGCGAGCCCCTTGTCACGGACACCGGCTCCCTAGCGAGGAGGTTCTCCAGGTGATCAAAGAGCTCTCTAGCCTGGCAGGGTCCCAGGGTTGGATCAGCATTCTGGTAGTGCCACACCATGGTGGATTCAGTGTTCTCGATGTAGGACCCATCAGTAGATTCAGTGTAGTGACTCATCAATGGCTCAGCTGTCTCCTTCCATTCAAAGTCAGACGCCATTTTGCTCACCTCCCACGGATCATCCCTGCTCCACCTGAGATACAAACAAAACATAAGAGTTAATGTGCGTTCATCGCTAGCTAACAAAATTTCTCGATCACTCGGGTACGCATAACCGCACACAGCAGTGAAATAGATGACTATGGTCAAAGCTACAAATGATACGCTAATAATAAATCTAAGAAATCAAAGACTGTCTTGTGGAAGAAAATCTACAATTTTACACGAGGCAAATGCGAATCATCAGGCAATCTTATTCAGACATAGATATGAAGCAAGATTTTGTACAAAGTTCAATCAATTATTCCCCAGACAATTGTTTGGCTCTGGATATCACTATCAAGGTTATCTTTTGACTATTTATTCGGTGATAACTAATGGCATCTGGCGGTGGAGAGAGTAACTCTTGCTGGATGATCAGTATCACAATGCATGCTAGTAGCTACGTCCCCTGGAGAAATAATGTAACAACGTATGCTTCTCTTATGGAATTAAGGCTACAATTTTACACGAGGCAATACTAATCATCAGGCAATCTTATCAGAACATAGCAAGAAAGATTGTACAAAGTTGAGTCAACTATATAATTCCAAGAATTTTTTGACCATATCAGGCTATATCTTTTGACTGTGTATTTCGTAACTGATGGCAGCTGGTAGTGAAGAGTAACGCTTCTCGCTGGATGAGACGATCAATATCACAATGCATGCTATCTTTTTTAAAAAAGAAAAAAAATACACTTGAACAACGGTTCCGGCCTAGCTAACTCGATCCCCTGGGGAATGTAACAATTCATGCTATCTAAATCTCAATTTGTGAAAGCAGGTAACGCAGAAAAGAATTTGTCTCAACTAAATAAAAGTACATATATACCTTGTGAAGTAGCCATGCTCCGCCGAGATGCCAAGCTTGTCACACGGAGCGAACCATTCCGCCAGCTGGTCCTTACCGCGTCCGCTGACGAGGAAGACGACGTTCATCGGATCAGCACACAGCTCGTTCAGGAGTTCAGTTACCTCTGCGTTGGGCACCATCGTGCCGTCGCACTGAAGCACGATCAGCCTGTGTGCAGCGGCACGGTACGCCGGGACGACGTGCTCCGGCACGAGGCTCTTGAACCCCGCGTGGAACGCGATGGCGCGGTAGCCGAGCCCGAACCCGAGCCCGACGAACACCCTGGTGGGCAGGTCCCGGCTCGCGACCTGCAGAGCCGCGTCGAACGCGCGCGCCCACGCCAGGACGTCGTGCGACGCCAGGAAGGCGTAGTTCCTGCGGTGCCTGGCCTGCTTCTCCTCCGTGCGCATGCTCAGCGCCTCGTACATCCCCTCCGCCACCGACCTCTCGCAGAACGGGTTCACCCGGATCGCGCCGCCCAGCGACGGCGAGCAGCCCACGAACTCCGACACGACGACCACGCTGCTCCTCTGCTGCTGCTGCGCCGCCGACGACGACGAGCCGTTCTCCATGGCGGCGGCGGCGGCGCCGGGGACGGGGCCCTCCTCGCGGCACACGGTGTAGTAGTAGGGGATGCGGTTGAGCCCGTCGCGCACGGCGCTGACGACGCAGCAGTCGGCGGCGGCGTAGTAGGCCGCCTTCTCGCTCATGGAGACCGGCCCGTCGATCATCACCACCGGCGCGTACCCGGGCAAGCTGTACCGGGCGTAGATGCGGTGGAACGTCGCGTTGAGCTCGCGGCGGACGGCGTCCACGTCGGGGCCCCGGGTGCGGGCCGGGTTGTTGATCTGGACCAGCACCGTGTTGCCCCGAATCTCCACGTACCTGTCCAGCAGCCTCTCCAAGGCGTCCAGCTTCTTGGTCACGCCCTTGAGCCGGTCCACGTCGTCCACGCCGATGATCAACTTGCGCCCCTGGTACTCCTCCACGATCTCCCGGGCGCGGGCCGCGACCTCTGGGGAGCCCATGGCGCCGCGGAGCCGGCCCATGTCGAGGCCCACGGCGAGGACTTTGACCTGCACGGTGCGGCCGTGGTAGTCCACGCCGACGTGCCCGCCCCCGCCGCCGCGGCCGCCGGAGACGCCGAGGACGCGGGAGCAGGAAGCGAGGAAGTGGCCCGCGTAGTCGAAGGTGTGGAAGCCGAGGAGGTCGGCGTTGAGGAGCGCGCGGAGGAGGTCCTCGCGGACGGGGATGCCGCGGAACACGTCGGCGGAGGGGAACGGGGAGTGGAGGAAGAACCCCACGCCGGCGCGCGGGCAGCTGCGGCGGAGGAAGGTGGGGAGGAGCCACAGGTGGTAGTCGTGGATGATGACGAGGTCGCCGTCGTCCGGGGAGAGGAGCTCCATCACGCGCTCGGCGAAGCAACCGTTCGCCGAGACGAAGGATTTGTAGGCGGCGGCGTCGAAGCGGACGACGTCGCCTGATCCGCCGCCGCCGGGGAACAGGTAGTGGAGCTGCGGCCACAGGTAGCGCTTGCAGAAGGTGTCGTAGAACATGGTGTGGCAGGCGCTGTCGAGGTGGACCGGGAGGCAGGAGAATTTCTCCATGAGGTATGCGTCGAGCTCGTCGGAGGGGACCACGGCGGAGGCGGCCGACGCGGGGAGGGTGCCGACGAAGGTGACCGCCGCCGGGAGCCCGCGCGAGAGCTGGAGCGCCAGAGCGTCGGGGTCGAGGGAGAAATCGAAGCCGAACGGCGAATCTGGGTCCGGCGTCGCCCGGAGGGGGAGCCGGTGGGCCGCCACCAAACGGCGCCCCGGTGGCTTGTTGTTGGCGCCGCCGAGGACGGGTGCTGGGAGCGCCGGCGGAGCCATGGAGGCGCTAACGAGTGAGGAATTCGAGCTTCCTTGCATGGAAGGAGTGAAGTGGCAGTGGGGCCCGGCAATGGAGCCTACTTCCTTCCTTCCTTCTTCCGGTGGGCACACCAAGAAGGCAAGAACCGTGCTGTGTGAGTGAGGAGGAGGTGGGGGTACATATATCAGTGGGAGGGGCGGCAGGTGGACCTATCCACCTGTGAATATGTATCTGGAGCCACAAGATTAAAGAAATTACAATGGAGGGCCTTACAAGCTCTTCTTCATAGATAATATGGCAAGAAAGTTTGAGGGAAGAGTAGGAAGAACTTGTGGGTTTCCTTCTGGAAACAATGAGTGACATGGTGGACAATGTGACTTCTTCATGTTTTAGCAGTGCACATTAGCCTTTGTTGCGTGATTCGACTAGTAGGCTTCTCGATGCGATCCTACTGGCAGGCGTTTCTGCGTGACCTGGCTGGCAAGCTTCTCGGCGTGATCCGGCTGGTGGTACAACTATTGGTACAGCTGTTGTGTGTGTATATGTTGCTTGTTCCATTTTGGCGTATTTGGAGAAAGCTGTGTGTAGTTTGGTTGTACTCGAGAGTGACGGTTCGGGTTTTGTATGCATTTCAAATTTTGTCGCATATATATTATTGTGAATTGGAAATGATATATAGGTGAGTTTCGAATGCATTGCACGCAACCGTTATACGTAGGATGGGTCATGAATTGCATGTCTATATCATCTACAAACAACACGTTGTGTTGCGTTTTATCGTTTTCGTAGGCGGTAGTATGCTTTGATTCCATGTTTGATGGATGAGGATGCTTGATGTCACCTAGAATGATCCCAAAAGGTTGGAATTCATAGGTTATTGTTTTCTTTACTAATGTAACATTGGACTAATAATTATGTCATTGTCAAGAGTGTTTACTGATGATTTTGACTGATGCTCATGTTTTTCGCAAACATTATTAGGAAGAAGCTACATGACCCTGTTCCATTAGTCCAATGTTACATTACACATAAAAGTTTGCACATAGTAGAACATGTCATTGGGTTTAAATTACAACTCCAAACCTTAGTGGGTGAGAATGTAAAATGCAATATATAAGAGTATAGTTGGAATTGAATGAAGTTCTCATCTTTGAAACATATAGCTAATGGATATGTCTATTACTTATATTCATAAATTTGCTTGATTCCACCACACCCGATCACTCCTTAATAAATGTAGAGGTTGTGCTAAAAGACCAGCCCCATAAATGTACATGTGAAAAAGGCCACGTCCATGGCTATATTCATAAATATGAATAAATTGATCACTTCCTGGGACCTTTTATTGGCATTTTTCATCATATTAAACAAAATCTGGTTTCATGAGTTATCTCAATAATATCATTCCATATTCAATATATCTTTCTTGGTTCAACAAAGATTCAAGGTTATACACATATTTAGTAGTTGACATTAATCAGCCGCAGATACAGATATGGCTAGGATTCAGGGCCATACACATATTTGTAGTTCACATAGTGAGTAGCGCATAGATATTGCAGAGGCTGACTGTCAACTCGGACACTTCGTTAATAAGGTGTGATGAAGTTTTTCTTTGTAGCAATCCTAAGGTTGTTGCATTTGAGAAATATTAGAAAAAAGCTATGTCATTACAGATTATTTTTTCTGTCTTTGATATGTGATCTTCGTTTCTTCTCATTTGAGTGGAATTTGGAATTACTAACATCCAATGTGCAACATTATGTGATTATGTCTAGCCTCATATCAGAGGACTCATCTCAAATGAAAAGAAAACAAAGATGTTATAAAACTGGTGTTTGAAATATATATTGGATTTTTTTCTCAATGATCTCTTTATAGAAATGGGCATAAATGATCATGCATGGATAAACTGGGTGGTACAGGTCCTATTTAATTACCAAATTAGTGTTGTACTCCCTCTATACTTAAAAAAAAGTTGTTCTAGATCCATAGTTAATTTTAATCACACTAATAGATGGCTCAGGTCCTGAGATGGAGGGTGCAATGCATCTTGGCACCTGCACAAAGTCCTGAGAGAGGCATAGGATGCGTCTCTTTATTAAGGACCGAGGCATCCAAAAGGACAAGCATGGCATCCGTGGATATCCAGGTATATCTACCCACCTAACAATATCTGCATGGAGTCGCCTACGTCCCCCAAATGTCCATACCACCAAAACTGGCCACGTCAACATCGCCTGAATAGCAGTAGCAGCACGTCAGTGCGAAACCATGCTTGGTCACACGTGCAGTCAGGGCAGTGTCATCTCTAAGAATTTGGGGCTCCGCTGCGAATGCATAATGAGGCCTTAAAATTTAGAAGTTAATCAAACTTTCAGCTAATGTATAAGTTTAATACATATTACAATACTTAGGGATTTATCAAATATTCACGCTAGAAGAGTTAAAGAGTACTTCATATCTCTAGAATTAAGACATATTGAGGAGAATTTTTTAAGATATATATATTTTTTTGAAGCAGAACTGGCAGGTGTTCTGTGTTAGCATCATTAAGATAGAGAAGAAATATTCTCCCAGATACAAATGTCTTTTTGTGTATAAGATAAATATGTGTCAAATAAATTAGCAAAATCCTGTCTTTTTTTTTAAATTGGGAGGGAGGAGTTTGCGGAAGAAAACCCAGGGCGTATGGCTAATGGGCTTTTCTAGGGAAAACGGCGGGTGCAGAGGCGGCAGAAATCCGGGCCCGCATGTCCACTGAACAGAACAGCTTGAGTAATCTGGGCCAAGGCCCTCAAAGAAAAAAAAAAGCTGAATCTAGGCGGAGCCATGGAAAAGTTTTATGGGCCGAAGTTCAATAATACGAGGAGACACGGCCATTAACAGCCTTTAGAGGCGGCCTCGTCGTCACGGCAGTTAAGTGTTTAGTCACACGCAGAGACAGGCACACGAGCATCATACCCCACGCTTCTTCAGCGCTCGTACTGTAGTACACCTTTACAACAAACTTGCAATGGATCGCAACAGTAGCATCGTGCCGGTCACGATCGATGGCCCCGGCCCATCCTACCCATGGTCCTCCCTCCGTTCAACGTTGGTGCAGTGGGCAGTACGCGCGGTACTTGGGACGGTGGGCGCGCACACGTGCACTGGCTACCCGCGCACGGCCGTCGGCCGGGCTGACGGCGACTTGCACATGCACCGGCAGCTCATGCTCATTGCTGGAGTGGTCTTTCGAAGAAGAAAAAAAAAAAAAAAAAAAGCTCATCGCTGGAGTCCACTGTTCCTCTCTGCCCCGGCGGCTACAGCGAACAGCTAGCTAGCTTCCCCCCGGTGATGACCCTCTCTGACTCTGCCGGCGGTGACCCACTACCTCCCGTCAGTAGTCAGCACTGCTGGATGGCAGACGGTCCACGTCGCCCTAGCTAGCTCATCATCGATCAGATCATCCCCATGAAACGCAGAAAAGCCGAGCGCCCGGCCGGCTGGGTCCTGATCGACCTGACTCGGGAGCATGCTACGGATGGCCCCACCAGCCTTTGCGTTGCGTCCTGCGAGATTCGATCTGCATGCGACTGGTCATGTCACTTGATGCACGCTAGCAGGAGCTGGAGCTGCCTGCCCAAATCGATCGCGCATATACTTCTTGCTGCTCATCAAGGCATGCATATGCCAACTGTTAAATAAACACGAAAGGCGGAAAGAGACGCAGTGGATCTTTGTAATTGATCAGACTTCAGACAGAGATATACCCACTGTTAAATGACCACGAAAGAAAGACGCAGAGAATTGATCATCAGCTCATCACAAATTCGAATCACAATACCTCACTTCACCTAGTCTAGCCTTTTCTTCCCAGTGCAACAGCAAATCTGGATATAAAGGCCGTAACAAACTTACTGTTGGAGGATTTCGCGTCTGTTCGTCACACAGTGTTCATCTAGCTAGCATTGTACTTATTTGCAGCGCTGATTGGTCGCGAGAACAGGGCTGGGAACCATCGCCTACTAGTACTAGTGAACAGGGCCGGTCCTCTATATTTTGGGCCTGGGGCGAAGTTAAATTAAAAGGCAGACCCTTTATATATATATATATATATATATATATATAAGCACTTAAATTTTGCTGATGTGTTAAAAATATTATTATTGATCCAAGTAAATAATAGTACAAATTCAAATTTATACTCAACAATTGTATATATTACCTTAAAATCAGCGTGTTCCTCTTTCTGAAAAACAACCATTGCTAACTTGTCTCTATCTGGGATACTCGAATTAGAAGAGCTTGTATTAATTTTTAAGAAATTTATCCATGACTTCTTTTTGTGATTGTAAGAACTCATCCTCTCTTTTTTTTTTCCTTTTCTCATTACCAGATAGATATTTTCTACTTGATATAACTGCAACAAAAATCAATCAAATAGTTTTATTGATTCATTTTGCAGTTCGGAGCCGATTAATTAGCCAAGCCAATTAAGATTTAGAGAAGGCCCCAAGCCAATTAAGATTTAGAGAAGGAGAATAGGGTAGCGAACGTAATTGTTGTAGCTGCAACCTTCTGACCTACAAGGCTACAACACGTGACCGTGGATGTGGATTGCCAGAAACTTGTGACTTGTATGCGATTGTGAAACCTCGACCTCGATCAGCAATTAGCAGTAGCACGCGTCGACGAGTTGGCAACTTATGATATGCGGCACCGAGTGAACAAGAATTGTAAGGTGCCGAACTGCTGATGTGATGGTTTGTGTTCGTATAGTAAGAGAATTGTATACGATGTTGATTCTCCTGGTCGGACTGGTGTATAGGCAGATTGGGTTGTTGGATTTTTAAGGCCTGCAAACCATAACTAATGGGCTTGATTTTATTGAACATGTATACATACATGTTATGAGTTGGGGCCCCTGAGTTTCGGGGGCCTAGGGCCACCGCCCCCTTTGCCCTCCCCCAGGGCCGGCCCTGCTAGTGAATGCAAGCAGTGGCTGCGGAGTACGAGCGAGTGATCCTCCCTGGACTAGACAAAAATGGTTTGACTCGACTCGTTTTATTAACGAGTCGAGCCGAGCTTAGAATTTAGCTCATCAAATTTACGAGCCGAGTCGAGCTGGCTCGCGAGTAGCTCGCGAACTCAACGAGCTTATAATTTAGCTCGTCAAATTTACGAGTCGAGTCGAGCTGGCTCGCGAGTAGCTCGCGAACTCAACGAGCTCTGATAGACTCATAAAAAGTAAGCTTATTAATAATAAAATATAAAATATTATACTAATATTTAAGTATTTTGGTATCTCTTTTTAAATTGAATTATACTTATAAACTATTTTTATTAACTATATATTTATTTTTAATTATTTTATATTAAAATATTCCATTTCACTAGAATCTAATGTTCGAATTATAATGTATGCATGGCTCACGAGCCTAACGAGCCAGTTCGAGCTAACTATCGAGCCGAGCTGAGCCAAGTTTTGAGCTCGGTTGTCTAACGAGCCGAGGCGAGCTGAACCAATTTTCTAATGAGCTAACACGAGTCAAGTCTATACCTGGCCAACGGGTCGTGCCGGGCCAGCACGGCACGAGCCGCGACGGGTTGGGCCATTTCTTTGATGGGCCGGTACGGCACGATCGGCCCTTCTAATTAACAGGTCGTGTTGTGCTGGCCCGACGTGTCTGTGTCGAAGCCCAAACACGGCGCGGCTCGTCTTACATGGGCCGTGCCGTCCTGGCAGCCTAACGGGCTATTCCGGCCGTGCCGGCCCAGAGCCCACTTAAATATTATATATTTGATTTTTCTCCAATAATTAATATTTTTATAGGTAAAATATTCTTTATCAATAAAATTGAACTAAAAATATATTATTTTTAGTATAAATATTGAAATATTAATCATTTTATTTGACGGATCATGCCGTGTTGGGCCATGCTTCACAGGCTAAGCAGGCCACCTCACGGGCTAAGCGAGCCACATTAAATAAAATAATTAATATTGTCTAGACCCAGGCACGGCCCGTGACGGGCCACGGGCCAATAGCTAGGCCCAGGCACGGCCTATGACGGGCCACAGGCCGACACAACTTGTCTAGCTTCGGGCCAGACCGTGCTCGGACCGGGCCAAAATAGGCATGCCTTGTGCCGGCCCATTTAGCCCGGCTCACTTGGCCAGATATAGCCAAGTCGAGCCGAGCCGAGTGAGCTCGATATCCACCCCTAGGTGCGGCGCCTCTAACCCTAACCCTAGCGCGCGGTGGAGTGTGAGGCGGTGCAGCGCACGGAGGCCGCACCGCCTCCTTGTTTATGTAGCTTGCCCGCCCCACTAGCGGGCTGATTCTAACAGGCCCGCCACCATTTGGCCTTTAGGCGCACAGTAGCGGGCGCCTTAAAAATAGCGAGCGTTATGTGCCCGTTACTAATTTTATGATCGTAGTAGCGGTCACGCTATTTTCTAGGATTTTGTAGCGGTCCCTTAAAGTGTCCGTTACTGACGAAAAAATAATATCCGTCACTATAGTGTGTGTTTTGTAGTAGTGTCTTCCGGCTGATGTAAGACAAGATTTTCTGATAGATAATAGCGTAAAAAAAACTGAAATGGTATCCGTAAGGCTAGAAATTAAAATAATTGAAGCAACAGTTCACCAACTCACACGTTGCATGGAGGAGAGTACGTTAAGTATAGCTGGCTGCATGCTACCTGTGTCGTCGATGATATATACGAAACTCCGTAAATTAAACAGAACCGCATCGTGCAGGTATGATCCGATTTGAAAACATTATCTCCGAATTCCACTGGAAAACATGATCTGGTATCTCCAAACTGGCACGTGTGGTGGCTGCATAGTCCACATACCTCTGCAGTATCTATGAAATGCCGAGGCATTTGTGCCTGTCCCAGTTTCTGCAAGCAGGGCCTCAGTGCCACGCCTATGTTCCTCTCTAAGCAAATAGCAATGGTTAGTGTATGGCTCACATGTGGTGTCCCCCGAAAAGCCACTGTATGGTTCAATCTAATATGTTTGGAATCGCTTACGACCATTTTTTTTTTATTTGTTTGCTTATTCTGTGCAAGAAATTGGATTCACTCGCACTTGTTAATAATACAGGCCAGTGTTTCCTCACGCTTCTAATGGTGTGATCGTTTCTTTGGGTTTAAATTTTAGTGAGGTCACATCAATCATTAAAATACTATATATGATTATTAAATATATATTAAATATAAAACTAATTACAGAGTTGAATGCGCATCAACGTGACAAATTCATTAAGCTTAATTAAGTCATTATTAAGAGATATTTACTGTAACATTATATTATCTAATTATAACCTAATTAGTTTTAATAGATTTGTCTCGTCATTTAGAGGGAAGGTTATGGACTGAATTTTGTCAGTAATCTATATTTAATGCTCCTAATTAGTATCACAATATTCGATATGACAGGTCTAAAAATCAGAGGGGTGGAAGTAGAGCTCCTCGATTTGTCCAGGCCCAAGCTGGCCTTGTCGTGTGTAGTAATTAGTGGGCAGTTGTTGGTCACAGTGAAGTATTGCCATCCAGCTGCAGCTTCTTGCAGTTTACATGCCGCAAGTTGGCAAAGATCACATGGGATTTCCTCCAATCATTGCAAATAATGCAATTCGTTAGGTCCATGATTGTGATTACGAGTAAAAGAAGATTTGTCTTAAGCTTGCATTGCAGGTGAGCAAGAACAGAGGGCTCATTCAGTTGCCAATGAACAAATTTTGCTCCATCACCACCATATATTCGTAAGCCTTTATTGTTTATAAACCAATTACAAAAAATAGCATCAATTCATAGTATAAAACTGAAAATCACATTAATGAATTACCATGTAATCACCTCGAATCAGAAATACTTTGATAAAACCAGGCACAAAATTTTGTGATTTATCCATGCATGTCAGACAAGCTCTGGAATAGACCATGCCTTGTGACTTGTGAGAGCTATACCTGCAGGCTGACAGCTCAGTCATGCCAATGCAAGTGAAACTAAATATCCCTCAGCCCTCACCTATATATAGACCCCCCTTGGTTTGTCATACAGCAAACATCTTCTACACACATACACACCAGTTCGTAACTAGTTAGCTTCTGCAGAGATATGAGAAGGAAAGCCGTGTTCACGATGGGGAAGAAGAAAGGAGTGGCATCGTTGATGAGCAGGAGGCCATTCCAGCACATGATGCGGAAGCGGCTCAGGCAGCTGAAGAAAATTGTCCCTGACACCCAGGACGCCGATGTTGACATTCTGCTCCGACAGACCGCCGAGTACATCTGCATCCTGGAACTGAAGGTGGTTATCTTGCGGAGGCTTTCAGCCATCTATGGCGTGTGAGGGACGAGATGCATCAGTCTCCGTCCACTGCAATGCTTCCTGTGGTTAGAGGTTCTCAGCTCAAATGTTGTTGCAATTGTACATTCAGAATGGAGGAGAGAAGATTTTCTTACCTTCGCATCTCCTGTATCCCTCAACAGTCGTGTGTTTGTGGCTCCTATATGTGGGTACACATGGGAGTTAGAAGTACCATGCTCCCTGCAGTTTTTTTTTTCTTTCCTTTTTTGCAGTTCAGTGTTATTTTAAAGTTCTGATTGTTCAACTAAGCATAGCTCAAGTAATGAAAAATTCAGATACACTGAAGTCCTTCTACTTTTATCACATTGGAAAAGGATTTTATTTCAATGAGGGTGGCCATGGAGCTCTTATCCTCGAGCAGAAAAAATAGAGAGATCTTATGCTTAAGAGCATACCTCCAAAAGCCTCAAAGTAAGTGGGAGACTCCCTGTTTAAACTTACAGTCTCAGAGATCTGGATACAAAACTTCTTATGATACTGACATTGTCTTGGATAACATTGCTCATATATGCTGCTTAAAAAACTGTGAAAAAATATGATCAAGCAAGATTTGTCAAATTTGTTGTTGCAACACACTGAAGCTGATAGTTGACGTCATCGATCATTTTTCTGACAAGGACCATTCCTACAACTGTGGGATTCAAACCTTTTCAGTTTTAACTATGGATCATATTTCTGACATCATTATAATGTTCAGTGTAACAGAACATTATAGTGACATAGTCATGACAGAGACGTCACATTCAAGAATCGAGACAGATCTTGCCTTACAATAATCCTACTATATTCCAGGGCCAATCATTCATTTGCCAAGATGTATCAATTTTATCCACTTACACCAAGGAATTAACCATTGTCTAGCGTTGATTCAGATAATCCACTATCTTTGTCCACTTGCTACTCAGCAATGAAATTTGAAGCATGCATGTGAATGTTTAAAAACTAGGTTATGAAAACAAAAGGCAACAAAGTAGCAATAATTCGTACTTTAGAGTTTAGATCAGAGACATTGCCTTCGATATGTTATGAAAACAAAAGGCAACAAAACTAGGTTATGAAAACAAAAGGCAACAAAATAGCAATTATTCTCCACCATGACAAGACACAGGTGCAGAAGCTGGATCTTTTATCCATTATATAAAAGAATGACAAGAGACAGATACCGGGGTCCAATAGCATATGACATCGAGCATATCAGTATATTACATTCGGAGTCCATATTTTACAAGTGGGTTACGATCACGTCTCAAATAACACAGCAAAGAAATTGTAAAAATGCACCTGAAGAAAGTCTTTGTTATTAACAGCCTCCTGCAACTCTCACTCCTTTTTTCAATCACAGATAAATAAATTTGGAAATAAGAAAAACTTATTCATTTGCAAAGTGTTGAGTAATGAGATTGTTGCACGGAAACACGATGACTTAGAGAAGATAGTATTAAAAATAAGGAAAACAGGCAAAGATAGGGAGCAACAAAAGGCTATTTTGTTCCTACTGCCTTTATATAGACACGCTGCACCAATAATTCTATTCAAATGAACATTAGAAAACGGATCTGACATAAGTTATAATAATGATTATACAGAGTAGTAATTATATTATTTGAAGTTTGGTAATCTTATTTGTTCTAATAATGTTTTTGTACTAGTCAACATAAAGGCGTGCAAGACAATGGATTTACGAAATAAAAGGAACGATGATATTTAACTATACATGTGTCATAGCCTCATAGGCACCTTTCATTTACTATATTGCTCCAGCATCAGATATAAAAGCAGGTCAGTCCTAGTTAGCAGGCCTTCTTCATATTGCCCATGCGCACACCAGAACAACCACATATAATGGGAGTCACTATGGAAAAATAAAATTCTATGTTTGTCAAAGGAAGAAAAAACTAAGCCTAAGTTTAGTTTAAAAGAATATTCCAAAGTTGCAAGCAGACATACCACAATAAGTGTGTAGCTGTGTATTATCACAATTGCCTTGACTCACCTACTGTTTAGCTTAGTGAACACTACTCAAGACCAATACATTTCTTCAAACAGTGGTTTGATGCTAATTCCTGCTAGTCCACATTTTATTGGAGATAGGGGAATAACCTGCCAGACAGTATATTCTCTATTTATAGCATAACCATTCATTGTATCTTATTATCTTGTGAGCTAATTAATAGAAATGTACTGTTATGGCCATAACCATAATAGTGAAGCTTCAACACTGCCATGCTGATGATGGGACCTTTTACATAAGCTCCAAATCCACCCACCATATGCACATCACTCAATTGTCGGCACTATAGGTTGTCATGTACGAAAGTATGCAAACCACGACAATCATTTCAGCACAATCATCTCATATTCCATTTTATGATATCATAAAGCACTACATGTGGTCAAAGATCAATCAGTCTTCTCTCTATCAAAGTATCTTAGAAACATCAAACTACACAATTTCTTAAATATGCATCTAACTCAGGGATAACCAACGAATAAATTTCCTGCTTTGTAGGCTCCATCTTTTAGAGATGAAAATTATGGTATTATGGACACTGGTGCCTACTTATCTAATATTAGATCACATATTTAAAAACACCGATATCTTGCCTTGCTCCTAACCTGTGTTTGAGTGTTGACTAATCTTTCAGAAAACAGCCTTAAAATCAGGTACACAAAAATGTAATATGTCAAGGTCCTGTGTACCTTAATGGTACACCTCCAGGGAGTTGCATGAGCTTATTGCAACATAGGAGACCATTCATATGTGAGCATGTTTCTGAATTCTAATAATACCTCTGTTTGTGCTATCTATTGTAGGCAAACATCAATTGAAGTGCTATTACATCAATTGAAGTGGCAGCTAGATTAGTTCCAACAGTAACTTCTTTTTACGCGAAGAGTGAACTATTCTTTCGTCTTTTTTCTAATAGTAACTTCAGTTAGCAAGAAGAGAAAAAATATAGTTTTTCTCCCAAGTGATTCTTCCTGTCAGTACTTTGTCTCTGTTTTTTTTTTCCTAAAGCCCCTCACTTTATGTAATAGCATAGTTAAAGAAAATACAGAAAAATATCTCATTGTTATCTGTATCCTGGCCCCCATGGTTCATCATTTACTAATAATCTTATAGACTCAGGAAAAAAAAATCACAAGGGAAAGCAATAATAAAATTGAGTCATGATCCAGGTTCTGCATTTTTAGTGAAACCAGCTATCAATAGAAAGGCAATATATCAACGTCACAAAGAAAGCCATTCTAGAGTTGCAAAGTAATAGGAAATAAGAGGTATTGATTCTTTAAATGCATTATAGAATTTATTAATGTTTTTATAGGAGTAAGAAATACATTTTGGTGGGGCATGGCGGCAATACGTGCTAATTTGAATTGACAAGATGACTTGATTACACAAGGAGAAGAAACAATATGCGCAAAAGATATATATATCCAAACTGTTGAGATACAGCCATGCAGACAATTAACATGCAAGAATTTTCGTGTGAATTATAAGATCAATCACAGAATATAACTTTTGGCGAGGCGCTTTGAATCCAACTGGTCAATCAAGTAATGATATGTTTGGATCTTAACAGGATGGTTTAGGTTTATGAATAAATCAGATCATAGATTCGCACAGGTTATATTATTTGCAACAGAAAATAAGTTGTAGTGAGCACCTATGCAATAACAGCAATGCACAGAAAAGAAACGACAATGCAACTTATCACTTAGGCTACAAACTGCATCTTGACTGAAAATGCAACCCTTTCGCTGCAAAGCAAAAGCAGTATATATTTGAGAAGTTACTAGGATGTTGAACAGTGTTCCTCAGAAAATGGGATCAATCTCTGAAGGGGACTAGATAGGATATGAAATCAACTTAGAATTATCACTTAAGATCTGAGGGCGGAATATACTCCACTGAAAACTTGATGATTTGTCAATTTCCATTGCATATCAGATGAACTGTGGCACAATCGTCATTAATCAAACATAGAAAACACAGTAGACGCCACTCAGGAGTCAGGACAGAATGCCCAATCAATTGTTGGCAACGCGTTAAGGGTACGAACTACGAACCGACAGGATGGCGCCCATGGCGCGGAGAGGAAGCACCGACTGTTCCCTCAGTCCCTTGTGGGCCGGGACACAGAGGCGAGGCTCCCCGAGACCCTCGGTGCTGCTAGGACCGTACATAGGATGGATCAACCTGCCATGCCCGGGCGCGAGAGCTGGAGCTCGTGGCGGTTCGCTCGGCTCAGGGGCGGCGAATCGTCCCCGCGCGCGCACCTCCGCATTCTGGACCTTGCCGCGGGAGCTAGATAGGTTAGGAGGGATCTCTTCCGTTCTAGGTCATGAGTGGGATACGGATAGGATGGGGCGGCACAATATCCCGGCGCGGCGGACGGCGGACGGCGGCGGCGGGCGGGGGGAAGAGCCGAGTGGAGGGCGTGACGCCGGAATGCAAATGAGGGGTCTTTTTGCAAAACTTTTGATCGCGATTATTAATGGCGATCCAAACCAGGGGGCTAAGTGCATATATTTAGATCGCGATTAATAGTCGCGATCCAAATCAGAGGACTAAATGCATATATTTGGATCGCGATCAATAGTCGCGATCCATATTAGGGGTCTTTTTGTAAATATTTCCTGGCGTGGTTTTCGTGGGCTGGGCGACGGTGTTGGGGCATGGTGATGAACTGGGCTGGGCTGGATGGGATCTTGTTGCTGGACCTCAAATGGGCCAGCAAAATGGCCGGAATCGAAATTTGTTGTCCTCCTGATCTTGTTGCTGGACCTCAACCAGGCCACTTGATTGGTGTTTGAAAGCTCCCTGGTTACGCCATGAAAAAAGAAATTCGTAAGTAGAAGATGTTATGGAACAGAAGAGAAGCCCATATTATCTACACATATATCATGGCTTAGTCTTTTTGTCACATTTCATCCTTTTGCTCTCATGTATGTAGTTTTTTTACAGTATAACATATATGATGAAAAAAGAAAGAAAGGAAAAAAAATTGGAAATAGCAAAGCAGAGCAAATTGAATCTTGATGAACCAACCACACGTCCACACCCAATGGACTGGAAAAGACCATCATCATGTAAAGAAAGCTGGGTTCGGCCCATTTTGGACCAGCCCAAGGCACTCTCGTCGGCAGGACGATCATGCTGGCCGGAGCCCGTGCTTGAGCGCCGCCTCCCAGACGACGTCGATGCGGTCGACGTCGATGGCCCCCACCTCGTGGTGCGTGTACCCTTCGAGGAAATGCACGACGCCGCCGGCGTGGCAGGCGTGCACGACGCCGCGCTCGAGCGAGTACTCGCATGCGCCGAGGCCCTGCACGTCCTTGGGCAGCCGCATGGCGGCGAGCTTGCCGTAGGTGCAGTCCCGGCGGAAGCCGATGATGGGCGGGACCACGAACTGGTGGAAGTGCGTGCCTGGCGGGGCCCACCGCTGCTCCCGCGGGGACAGCCACTTGCCCACGATCCACGTCTTGCAGTGCTGCGCCGACCGGTACTTGGTCACCTGCACCAGGTACTGCTGGAACTCCGCGGGGGCCTCGCGCTGGATCTTCTGGAACCGTTCCGTCGAAAGAGTCATCATCTGCTTGAGAGGCATCATGTCATTATTCATGGTTAATATTGCCATTACTGCGTGTCTCGTCGTAACCAATATCATATCGATCGAGAGAACGTACCATGACACGGATTTGCTTCTTGCAGAGGTAGAGCGCGATGGCCCTGCCGAGCTTGGACGTGGCGCCCGTGAGGAACACCTCGGTGGTGCCCTTGGGGATCTCGTTCAGGATCACGGCCGCGGTCAGGGTGTTGCCGTGGACGACGCGCACGCGGAGGTCAGGGAGCTTGTTCACGAACAGCGTGCCGCCACCGTTCAGCGCCTCGTTCTGGAAGACAATGAAAATGTGGATGAAGCAAACTAATTAAACTTGCTCTGCTACTGCCAATAATTAATGTCGCAATCATGCACAACGAACCTTGTTGAGTGCTGCAAGGCTGAGGACCTTGACGCCCATCTTGTCGGCCCTCAGGATGGCAAGCTCGATCTGCTTGTTGATGCCATCCTTGGCAAACGGCAAAAAGTACTGCAAGGAAAAAAAAAAAGAGCCGGCCGGCACACAATGTCATTAATTAGAACACGTAAAAGACAAAAAAAAATCAGATAGGGAAGATTGAAAATTGAACAAACCTGGAATCCGTATCTGGGGACGGCCCATATCTGGTGCAGCCTGCCGCGCAGGTTGTAGCAGTTGATGACGAAGGTCTTGGAGCACACCCACATGGCGAGCATGACGAGGAATGCGAAGGGCCACATGGGCAGCAGGAAGAGCTGCACGCAGAAGGGCGTGGAAGCGAAGGTCCGCAGCACGAAGGGCACGTGCAGCGACTGCATCACGTCCACCACGTGCGCAAGGAACACGAAGTCCGGCACCTCGTCCACACCTGCATCGCATGCCCACAATATTACACGATTTGATCAGTCGGGCACGGCGTCGACGTCTCGGTAGCCTTTTTCATTCCGATTGGAGGACGGTTGGCGCGCGCGGCAGCGGCCGAGAGGGAGCTTTAATTAAATTCGTGATGATCATTGGGAAGGAAGGACGCCGTGCTTTTTCTATCATCTTAACCAACTCCATCGGTCTTGACATGGCAACTACCGCCCCAATGGTCTCCTGCCAGACCAAACCGCCGGGTTCGATCATCGAGCTAATACTGACGTCGCTGGCTAGGCGGTTGGTTGGTTGCCGCTACTGATGGCCCAATGCATCATGCCCAGGTGGGTGGTCGAGCCGCGGCGGCGCGCGATGGAAATGGCAAAGGTACGTGATCGTGGCGCGCCAGGCTGCCGTGTGAACAGCCGAAGACCACCACGCCACGAACTGGAACTGGTTATTGACGACGGCGACGTGAGCGTCGTCATTGATTGCGGGCGGATGGCGTATCCCATTCCCGGGGCTGCAGACGATGTTGACCAGAAAGAAAAGAACGGGCAACAGTGTGTAACTGCTAAATTGGTGGCAGGAAGAAGCCGACTTGCCCTTCCTCCAAAAATAAAATCAAATCGTCGGTCCGGTCCACTGGTTTTCCCGTGCGGTTATGTGTTTCGATCGGCTCATTTCTTGGAAGAATTAGAAGCTTCTGCGTGTGCGAGTGGACTCAGGCCCCTCGCTGTCACTCATCACTCATTAGCATCAGGTGGTAGTAACAGTCAAGACTCAAGAGGGGCGTGTGTGCGTGGTGGAGCTAGCAGCAGCGCGTCTTGTTCCTGCTTAACTGGGTGATGTGGTTGTGTCCTAATACCCCTGACCAAGCAAACGCGAACTTTGTGTCCCGCTTTTCATGGTGACGCTGCCGGCGCTCACCACACAGCGCAGCCAGAAAGGTTCCAAAACTAGCCAAGCAAAAATAGATTGTTGGGCTGCAATTCTTTCCAAGCATGCATAGCGTGACTAGATATCAGTTGCCCGCAGCATGTCGACAAACTTAATGTGCCCATGCTTGCATGCTGTGGAGAAACTTGTTTTCTCACGCTCCTTTTCTTTTCTTTCTTTTTTTTCTTTTTGCATTGCGGAACACCTACTGTTGTGTGCTAAAGTTTTAAAGATGAATTGTACTTTGAAAATTTAGTGACCAAACCTACTGCAGTATCTCATCTGAAATAATGGATGGCTGATTTTTTAACTTTTGGGTAATATGCAGTGCTTCGATGACGTATACGACTGAGTAGCAGTGTCAATTGAGTTTTGGCTACTGACTATATACATGTAGCTCCAAACGTCTCTTATAAGGCGACACGTCATGGACATGTAACAATTAAGGAACCAAGAAGATTTTGTGAGGGTGGACCATTCATTACCTGCGCTGGTCTGCTTCTGCATCTCCCAGGACTGGTCGTCGAGCGTGCCACCCAGCAGGTCGAAGAGCGGCATGAAGAGGCAGAAGTTGGCCTCCCTCTTGGTGTGATGGATCGTGTGGTACCTGCAGTGTCGTCCAAGGAGAGACTCAGGAACAGAATGAACCAAGCGTCCAATAATCCTATGCTACATATGCCGCAGTTGTCAACCTATCATTGAGCACGTGGTTGCAGCTAGCTGCTAGTCAAGAAGAAATGAAAAACAGTTGTAATAATAGAAGTGATGGGCAAAGTGGTTGGGAAGCTGGCAACCAAAGCTTCAGGGGCGCCGCAGCCGCCCTGTCGCCTTGTTGTTTTGTTTCCGAGTGGGTCGTATGTTCGAGTTGTGTTTGTGGACCGACAAGCACACCGTCGTCGACGACGTGCCGGGTCACATATATCCGGCGCGCAGTGCGGACAAAGCCGCACATCAATTTGAACTGCCCGATCTGCTCTCTGTACAAATAAAGCTGTGTGGAGCTTGCAGAGCAACCCAGTTGCCATAAATGTGGCAGGGTTCGGTTGCACGTACTGTCAGCGAGTAATGCCGTCTTGCATGATGTAGCACTGAATGTGATCGCTGTCGATCGAGATTTTCCGGGTTCGGGTCACGGGAGATGGAAAGTGAAGCGGAAGATACTATAGGAAAGATGGTTGAAAGAGTCAAGTCACGTACGTCGGGGTGTAGATAAGGTATCTGAGGACCGGGAGCGCGCGGAAGGGGCCGCTGGGGAACACCTCGACGTTGCAGTGGCCCATGGCGCGGAGGAAGTCGAACCCGAGCACGTAGACGAAGGCTAGGGCGATGGAGCCGTACCCGGCCAAGCACGCGCCCGCCAGCGGCGCCGCCATCAGCACGCCCAGCACCATCTGCTCCAGCGGCGTCGCGAACCCGGCTGCATATATATATAGATGTGCACCATCCGTGTGAATTATTTGGATCGGAAGAGCCTCTTTGATTTTTATGAGCGGAGGATGGATGATCACTTTATGCGGGCATGCAGTTGATGATATACCTGTGAAGGGCTGGGGCACCTTGCTGGAGTGATGCAACGAGTGGTAGCAGGCGTAGAGGTGGCCGGAGTGGTGGAACGCCCTGTGCGCCGCGTAGAACAGCGGCTCGGTGACGAGAACGTGGAGGAGCGCCGCGACGGCGAGGCCACGGGCGTCCCAGAGCGGGAGACTGCGCAGCGTCGGGAACGCGTAGAACGCCGTGGCGGCCATCAGGATCTGTAGCATCAGGAAGTTGTCCCTACAAGACGTACGATACATAGGGCTTGATCAGCGTGGGAACAAGAAGAAAAAGAAGAGCAACACATAGCTAGACAGAGCGTGGTCCGTACCAGTCCCACTCCTTGTCGATCTGGTCGAAGTCGACGCCGTCGCGGATGATGCGGCGTCGGCGGTTGGCGAAGAGCATGTTGCTGAAGGAGCTCCAGAGCTGGTAGGTGAGCGCCCTGAGGCCGAAGAGCACCAGCAGGAGGAGGATCCACCGGTCCGGGCTCGCCGACTCCCACGCCCGCGACGCCAGCGCCTTGCCCACCAGCGGCCCGTACAGGACGTACTGCAAACCCGGGGTCAATAAGATGATGAAACGGTGAGGAAAACGATCAACCACGCAGCAGCTAAGCGCACGGTATGTAACGTTGCACCCTGCTGGTGCACGCTAGGAGAAGAGAAACACAGGCCTGTACAGTATACCTTGTAGAAGCCGAGGTTATCCCATGGCCAGGAAGCCAACACCGCGGAACCCATGTCGTCAATCGGGGCGGCGCGCGCCGGTAGATGGAGAGCTTCGGCCGCCCGGCTAGTAGCAACGAAGAATTCCCTTCCTCTCTCTCTCTCTCTCTCTGTCAGCTCTTCTCTGCTATCTGCTGTTCCGTGCAACGCTCCGCAGAACGGAGGATGAGGAATAGACTTGAGTCAGAGGAAGGCACTCAGGAAGGACGAATGGACTCGTAGCTTGTTGTCAGGTCATGACTCGCCGTGCGTCCATGTGCATGGCTTTATACATGTAACCGGGTCGGCAAGGAAGGGTCAGCGTGGGCAGCAAATGGGGGAGGAAGAGGTTGCACGGAAGCAGGGATCCAATCCAGCAGTTCAGAACCAAATCAAACCGGCTCGGCTCCCCTACCAGAACCGAGTTAATACCTCTGCCGGAGAACCGATCGTTGAAAACGGGGATCGCGACGTGCCGCGGCACCGTGCCCATTCCTCCCCGGACAGGACAGCAGCGAGCCCAACGCCATGCCACTGCTACTGTCTACTGATGATAATAGTAATAACTGGCTGGCCTCAGATTATTAGTTCGTTCGCGCGCCCGCAGGTGGTGAAGGCGAAAGGAACGGCCCAACGGCGCGCGGGTACTCGTCCACGTCGTCGGCGCGGCAGCTCTCTCTTTTCCCCTCGTCTCCTGCAGGGCGGGTAAAGTGAAATACTATTAGTCTCAGCTCTACACTCTCGTAGTCACGTGACGCCGACGCGGGCGGAGAGGAGGAGGAGGGGCGCCGGGCCGGCGGCCGGCCGGGTTAATTAGGCCATGGCCGCGGTTGCTTCGCCAATCGTTCGCGGGCATTAATTCGGCGGGCACATGACGACGCCGGAACTAGAGGCAGGAGCGAGGAGCCCCGTTCGACCGTATCGACAATGATGGCCAAGCTTTCTCATCAGTCATCACCCAACAGTGCCCAGCAGTTGCCGCTTGCACCAAACCTTCTTCTGTACTACTCCCTCCGAATTTAAATTGTTGATACAGTTGACTTTTTTAATTACGTTTGACTATTTATCTTATTTAATAATTTAAAAATTTATCAAATATTTTATTATAATTTATTTTATCACTAAAGAAAGTTAAAACCTACCATATAATTTTATATATTTAATTAAATATTTTAAATAAGACAAATGATTAAATATAGTTAAAAAAATCAACTACATCAATAATTTAAATCCGGAGGAGTACTTGTGTGCTCTGGACGGTGCTGGTGGTGGTTTCGGCAGTTCAGGACTCAGGAGGTCCAGCCGAGGACCGTGTGCTTGATGACCGGTCGGTCGGCTGATAAAGGAAAAAGCTGTGCTGAATGCTGATGATGATGCGCCGCGCGCTCTGTTTCAATTTTGTCCCCATGTCATGCATCTCGTGCCTGTCGTACGTCCTTTCATTTCTTCTGAGGGTTTTCACGGGAATTCTGTCTATTCCGAGCTTCAAGTTGATCTTCTGTCTACGACCTTTCGCCCCTGAGCCATCCATATCGACCGTCATGTTACTGTACATGAGCCGAAAAATATGCCTCTGCGCATTCACTCACCGTTGCACGGACGCCCGCTGTTGAACCGTTGTGCATTTCCGCTTCCGTCGTTACTCTCTCCTGTATCAGGTGGTTAAAAAACAGTAAGCACGCGCCGGTGTGTCACCGTCGTCGTCAAAGCCTTAGGGTTATGGCCCTCTGTTTGAAACGTGCGGATTATTTCTCACACTTATTCCACATCGCAAAGACGTATCCGCAACAACCTAAACACTAGACAAGATATATAGTATTATGCTTATATTCGGTGGCGATATATAGTCCGTCGACTGAGCTGTCATCGATCCCTCATCCGCCGCGTAGGGTAGTATGTAGCAGTAGCAGAGCGCAGATCACGGCTGCAACAGTGATCAGCTAACTCTCCCTGTTCGATCACCACCCCGGGCGTCCAGATACCAATTTCTGTTGTGATATTGATCTGGTTGTTGCCACGCAAGTGGTGCCAACGACATGCCATCGATCGATTTCAAGAAAGAAAGAATGATCATATCTGGAGGAGTCAGAGTCAGCAAAATGAATCGAAAAAAAAGAGAGAGGCGAGAGTTGCGGGCATGGGAAGCAACACGTCGACGAAACTTATTACGAGCCTGTATCTCCTCCTCTTAATTAGAGAAAACCTGTGTCTGTGCGTGATGTGAAGCAACCGGGGACGGGTTTCCATCGCCAATCAAACCAACCCCGTGGCCTGAAAAGAGCAAAGAACCACCCCCCATAATATACCCGATCGCTACTCGTGCCTACCGGTGCTTATAGCGTGGCTACCAGTAATAAACTCGTTAATGTGGCGGACCGTTGTATACAGGTGCAGCGAGCGTGAGCGTTACGTGCAACCGGCACCACCACTGCTCCCGTCTCCATGCCTTTCTTCATCCACTTGACCCTCGCACATGGATGCTGCGACGGGACGTGTCGCCGGTCGTGGCCGGGGCGTCGCTCGCCGGAGTGCAGTGCAGGTGGCTGCAGGTTTCTGTTTGAGCGTGATGTTATGTGCTAGTTCGTACCTTCTATAATAAGTAGTAGTTGTGAACTTTGACGGCAGTACAGAGATTGAATACGACTGAGAGAGGGAGATTAGGGAGGCTAGCAGTAGTTTGCCGGAGATTGTGTTTCAGGCAATTAAGAGGGAACAAAATGGTGCTGCTCATGAGCTCGCGCAACTGGCAAAACCGACAACACACACAGCAGTGTGGCGTTCGCATATCCCCAACTGTATTGAGCAATTGGTTGCTCGAGATTGTAATTTGTTTATTGAGTAATTAATAAAGTTCTCTCTTATATATAAAAAATTCTTTTAAAGAAAATACGACTGAGAGTGACGTCGTTGGCGTCGTGCACAATGGGCTACAAATCTAGGTCCCTTGGAGATTGCGGCCTGCTCTGTTCCAACACCCAAATCCGACCTGTGGACTACGGGGACAACATGTGAAGCAAAAAGCCCGGTAGAGAATCTTACAAAGTCCTGCCATCGTGTGGGTGGTAGGTCTAAGCCCGAGTTGCCCCCAATAACAATGCCTTCCCCGGCGGCTCGGGCGGCCCACGCGCGCACGCTAGTTGTCCATTTCGTTCCTAGTTGTATAACTATATTATATCATGTTTTCTAATTTTTAGCTGATTGAAAACTTTCAATCAATGGTTTGTTCCTTTGAGTTTTAATTTTTTCTTTTGTAGGATTATTTGTATAATAATTATAAATCATTGAATCTAAATTTAATGGTTTAAAGAGGTAACTGAAAGTTACTCTAAGCTTTCAGTCAGCTGAAAATTAGCAAGTCCCATATTATATTGTCTAGTCACTCCAACAAACGTTAATCCCAAGTGAAAAAAAAGGAAACAAAAAATCATACAGACGTTGATCTCCAGCGGAGGCAAGCAAGCCATTCAAAGAGATCACTAGTTATATGGCGGTGCAACTGCGGACATAGGAGGGGACCAAAAAGGCCACAATTATTAGGCAGTAACTAGCACGCTCGGACGGAAATGGAGGTTGTAGAGCAGCCATGAGGCTAGGAGGTCTTCATGTTGGCAACGCCTTCCATTCCGTGCAAGAGAGGTGGGTTTTGTTGTATGCTGGTTTCTCTTTTTGTTCGTCTCTGTTGCGCTGGGTGCTTGTTCGAATCAGAGATCAATCATGCCTTCAAAGGCTATAAAACTGTTACACAAGATTTTAATTAACCTCTTTCATGCAACACACAAAGGATTAAGGCTCTGGTTAAGGTCATGAAAGACAGCTTTAAAGCCACCTAATAGGAGCTCCTAATAAGTCCCATTAGAGGATGATAAAGTGTGCTATTAATGTTTTTGTTGTAAATTGTATACTCCATATATAAGAGAACCATGAGATGAATAAGAATACATAATTTACCATTCTCTATTATATCTACCATTTTTTATTGCTAACATAACTTATAAGCAGCTCTACTAATTGAGCAAAAAGAGAAGAGATCACCGACAATCCAAAAGGCAAGATGCCTAGCCACTCATCCATTCCCCTTGGTGCCGGTTCTTTCCTTCCTCACAAGCTTCGCACTCGCCACCTTTGTCGTCTCATGGACCAGCACCTCGACGTGCTCCTCCAGGCTCCAATGTGTCATCCTCGATGCGGTAAGGGTCATGCTACTGGCTTTGCCAGCCATGGTTCCTATTTTCCTCCCGCTGATTTCGCCGCACGTGGAGGACGCCGCCGCGATGACGGCGCCACTACTCATAGAGCCACTAGCAGCAACCCAAATACTCTCGCAACCTACCGTAGGCCTCCTATGATGCTAGACACCTGCACCACGCTAGAACGCATTTTGGTGGCATCACCACATCACTGCAAGTCCCATGAGTGGACTATAAGAGTGCGGCTTGAGCCCAATGATCTGCTAGAAAAAGTGCTAGACGTGGTGACATCATTCTGTCCTCGTCATGGTTCGAACAGAAGGACGTCACCACATATGACATCTTTTATGAGACCCTTATGGTGAGGATAGAATGGCATCACCACGTCTGACACCTTTTGTGATAGACCCTCGGGCTCAAGCCGCACTCTTACAGTCCACCAATGGGACTCGCAGTGGCATCATGACGTGACCAAAATGCGTTCTGGCGCAGTGTAGGTGTCGAGCATCACAGGAGGCCCATGGTGGTTTGTGAAAGTGTTTGGGTCACTGCTTGTGGTTCCAGTGGCCTTACGGGCAGTGGTGCCGTCATCGCGGCGTTGTCCTCCACGGCCGGCGAAACCAGCAGGAGGAGAACGGGGACCATGGCCAACAAAGCTAGCAGCACGACCCTTATCGTGTCGAGGACGGTGCATTGGAGCCTGGAGGAGCACGTCGAGCTGCTGGTGACGAAGGTGGCGAGCGCGAAGATTGCAAGGGAAGAACCGACATCAAGGGGAATGGGTAAGCGGGCAGGCATCTTACCCTTTGAATTGCCGGTGATCTCTTCTCTTTTTGCTCAATTGGTAGAGCTGATGATAACATGTTAGGAATAAAAAATGGTAGAGGTAATAGAGAATAGTGAATTATGTATTCTTATTCATCTCATGGTTACCTTATATAAGGAGTACAATTTCAGTTACAATAAGAACATTAGTAGCACACTTTATCACCCTCTAATAACACCCATTAGGAGCTCCTATTAGGTGGATTTAATGCTGTCTTTCATGGTCATAACCAGGGCCTTAATCCTTTGTGTGCTGCATAAAGGAGGTCAATTAAGATCTTTTATAGAAGCCCTGTGTTTTAGGAGGGCAGGGTAGGGTAATACTGTGTACTTACACGGGAGCGGAAGTGTAGTGAGAGCCAATAGATTAAAACGCCATCAGTGACTATTAGTTGCTCTATAAGCTTTTCTATAGAACAACAATTTTGTTTGTCATGACGGTTTTGGACTCTTAATTTTCAAGGGCCTAGCTAGTTGAATTTTTTGAGTGTGTTTTCAACTTTCACCATTCATATACTTTTATAATAGGCCGGATATTATATATATTTTCTAAAACAAAAAAAACTCTTATAGTAGAAAGGTGTCTAATAGGGCACGGTTGAGTGAGCTTACATATAGTTGATTAAACTATCATACAAGTATATAATTGCATCACAAGAACACATATGTATCACAAATCTATAGGTTTAAGAAATTATATTATAAATCTATATATGTTGTTCCCCTATTGTGAAACTATAGATTTCATAGAGCTTAGATATTAAATCTGTGTAGTATTGTGCTAAATTGTCTTTTTAAACATGTTATGCCATTTCTATACGTTTGACCTGGTTGATGCAAGTTTCTTATCAAATGATTGTCCTCTAGTTTAGTAGCCTACTCGGACACAAACGAGAGAGGCGAATGATTGTCAAGCGTGAATAATTTCGGTGACCATTTATTTGAGATGATTTATTAACCTTCGAAGTATCAAAGTTGCAGTCTAGGATGCCAACTTGTTGCTATAACACTCTGTTTGGTTGTGAGATAAGTTTATTTTACTCTCAAGAATAGTTTTATGTTTTTTTAATATTTCTATTGCTGGGACACTATTTGATATGATTAAAACATGTTTCCTAACTTTCTATCTGTTTGGTTGTAATAACTTTCAGCTGATCAATGGTTTGTTCCTTTGAGTTTTGATTTTTTTTATAGAATTATTTGTATAATAATTATAAATTATTAGATCTAGATCTAATAGCTTAAAGAGGTGACTGAAAGTTATTTCACAAGTCCCTAATTAAAATCTAATCTAAAATAAATATTTTTAGCATAGGATACTATGTCAGGCGTCCTACCAAATTTGAGCCTTAGATTCGAACTGTATAAGGGTGTAAATTGTGTCAACTTAAATTGTTTGAGAAGATAAACTAAGCCAAAATTTTGTTTAGGGTCAAACAAACTTAAATACTTTATCCAATTGACTGGATGACAACTCTTTGAGTGGATTTAACTTTAGGATTTTCACTTTGAGAACCAGTTTTTTTTTAGGAAAAAAAGGGTTCCGTAGACTTACAGTAACAAGTAACACGCGCGTCATTCAAAATTTCTGCAATGATGTGAGTTGCACATGAAACTTTCACTGTGCTATGTAACCACTGATAGATCTCTCTGCTAACAAACACAACCCAAAAGCTTGCTCATTAACCTGTGGGCACATGCAGACAGGAACTTCTCCCTGGAATGTAACGACTGGAGTTTCTCTGTACTGTCAGCTGTCACTAAATCCCCTCACCATAAATAAGTTGCCTGCCTGTGTGTTCTCACTCCAACTGCGTGAGATCTTGCACCTGCGGAAGCGTGAAACCCACAAAGCAAGCCAAACCGTGTGGCATTGCGTTTGAGCAGCCATGGAGGGATATAAGCCGTGCGCGGCCATGGTGGTGACGCAGTGCATCTACGCGGCCATGGCGCTGTGGGTGAAAGCGGTGTTCACCCGAGGACGAATGAGCCCAATTGTCTTCGTCGTCTACAGGCAGGCCGTTGTCACTATCATTCTCGTACTCATCCTCATTGTGGTCAATCGGTAAATCTTCATTCTCCGTCCGATTACTTTCATTTTTTTTTACATGTTGATAGCTCTACTAAGGGTGTGTTTGGTAGGGTTTATATTCAAAGTGCTTATAGTGTTAAAAGTATTTATTGTATCAAAATTACTTATAGTGTTTATAGCGCTTATTGTAGCATAAGCAATCAATCCGTTTGGCAAAACTGCTTATGCTTATTTGTCCAAACTGCTTATACTGAGAAAGATGACCACCATAAGTACTAAAAGCTATATTTTGCTGCTTTGCCTAAACTGCTTATGGTAATACAAAATAGCAAAGTGCTTATAGGTGTTTATATCCCATAAACACTTATGCTATTTTGCTGTTTGGCACTCCAAACTATTTATAGAGCATAAGCACTTTCAATAAACAGTAGCATAAGGCCTGCCAAACACATCATAATTCTCTTTTTTCTGGTTTGCAGAAGGAAGATCATGGAAATCATGTGCCCTGGAGTAGTAGGCTTCTCGTTGGTATTCGTGGCTTCGTTTATAGGGTACGTGAGTCAGTGACCTAAAACTTGGCGTCAAGAAATGAAGTGTTACTTCTCTCTGCTTGATACTTGTAGAAACATTAGTCGTTCTTACACCAATTCTTTGCTCCGTGTCGACAGGGCAACAGCTAGGGAATCAGTTTATGTACTACCAAGGGCTGAATCTGGGGTCGTCTTCGATGGCAACGGCCATGACGAACTTGATACCGGGCATCACCTTCGTGATGGCAACTTCAGTCGGATGAGTATGCGACACTCTGGTGTGAGAATCCGTGCAAGTTCATGACAAACCCGTACGGCACTACTGTTTTTCTCCTCCACCTTCCAAAATATATACTGCACTAATTTGGCTCCATGGCGGCTCCAGATCGACCATTGTCGGGGACCAGCGCGAGCTTGCTACTATTTGCGTGCCAACTCATCAAATAATTACGTTTGTTCTGCGACCAATAATAATAACTTACATACTGTCCGCAGACAAAAATGACGAGTCGAATCCTGACAAATCAACGATAAACCTGTATAGGTTACAGTTACTTGTTTCCAGGTCATGATTCGTCTGGCAGTACTAGTGTGCGACTCGTTGTCATCATCCAGACGCAGCACGAGTCAAGTCCATGCAGAGCGACATGGATTGGTTCGAGCTTAGTACTAGGCTGTTAGCTTGCATAGTAGTTTACAGTGACGACAACTGACAAGGGATAAGTAGGCTGCCTAGTCACTTGCCATGTTAGAATATGTTGGAATGACTACCCGTCCCCAGAATTTTCTAATTCTTCTGTAATACCGGATGATTATCTTCAGTCACATCTTTAACTCGGCCTGTTACATGGCCAGTGTGACAGTGTAGCACCAGCGAGTCAGTATAACATTGCACTTGGACAAATAAAATTTGTCAGAAGGGACGTGTCTAGTGAGTTAATTTAACTAGTAAATTGGCCCACGCTAATAGCGCGGCTAGTCTCAATACAAAAGTTCTTCAAAAATTGATCCACAAAATGATTAACTATGGGTAAAATGGAATGAAATTTAAGTTGGACTTGTTCATTATGATTCATATAGCGGTTTAACTCAACATCAGGGATGACTTCTGTAAATGGATAACTTATTGAGGCCCCAGTGGTTTTTCTACACATGTGTCACGACCTTGATCCCTAGGTGGTTTTCATTTCTCCATTTCAATTCCTCATTTCCTCTCTGAACTGTGGACCCTCTCTCTCTCTCTCTCTCAACCAAGTTCATTCTACTGTCCTTTTCTGATTTCTTGTATGTATATACTGCTCCATTATCATACTTGGTGACAGATTAAGAACAAAGACAACTAAATTTATCAAATATACCTGTCTGGAAGCAATAAGTTAAATCGTATGTACCATCTCACTGGCTTAGAAGCCAAGCAGCAGTGAGGGGCTAAGATGATACAGTTGGGCACAATCCTTGCTCTCACATTTTCTCTAATCAGAAAATATCTTTGTAGCAAGGGAAATATTTAACTATTTGGTTACTTCATATTGCTATGACTTCTGGCTTAGTTTTTGAATGGAAGCTTGTAACAACCATTCCTGCTTGCATTCTGATCCTCAACAGTTAGCTTCTCTCATATGGATGATCATCCTCTACATTCATCCATGTTGTGAGACGTGTCTGTTTCTTCCATGTTTCATGGCTTGAAGTTTGAGCTACCGCAAGGCAACACAACATTGATTTTTTAAGCTGTGACATGTGACCACAATGCTTTGATTATGCCTTGACATCACTTTATTATTTTTATTTTTTTCTCTAATCTAATCTGCAATAAGAAAACACCTTGACCGAAGGGCAAGTCTGAGTATCTATTATCTTTCATTTGTGCATGGCTTCATCATTCTAGGGGTTAATATCTCGTTGTTAGACTTTCTGCATGTAGGTACACTACTGGAAACCGGCTCTTTGTGTAGTGTTTGGTGTTTTGCCGAGTGCATCTTATCGGGTACTTGACAGACACCTCTTTTACCAAGTGTTTGCCTAGTGTTTTTTTTTTGCATTTGGTAAAAATAAATTCAAATTATATGTTGACACTATAAACTAATTCAAATTAAAAAGTATAACTTTTGAAGGTCTACAACTTTCATAGTGATCATTAGTTCATTACTCAAATTGATCTATAATAGTATATTGTTCATAAATCTTTATGTCTCATATAGTTTCATGAAATTATAAGTGACACATATAAAGATTTGTAAATGATGTTATTGTAGATATGTCTGATGAACAAATAACTAAAAAAAATTATACAACTTTGTAGTTGAACACTTTTCAATTTGAGTTAAACTTGTTAACAAAAAGTATACTTGAATTTTTAAAACAAAGTATTTACATAGTATGTAATTTTTGGCACTCGACAAACAATGTTTTTGCCGAGCGTTCAACAAAGAGTTATAAAATAAAAAGAGTGAAAACACAGTCTAGCAACAAATGAATGTGTGCTGCAGTGATAAGGGCTATACACGCGGGGGGGGGGGGGGGGGGGGGGGGGAGGTCGTGGGTTCAAATCTTGCCAGCCACGTAGCATGCAAAAAAAATACCATGACTTGCGAATGCATTGTTTTTTTTTTTGCAATTTTATTGATTTTTTGTGTTTTAGATTTTGCCGAGTGTTTTTTGATACTCGATAAAGTCTTTGCCGAGTGTGCGAGAAAAGGCAATCAATAAAGGCGGGTTTGCCGACAACAGTTGTGCCGAGTGCGGTATATCGACGGTGACTCTCCTCAATAACTTTGTAGTGTGCATTTGAGGCTTTGTCGAGTGTTAGGAGCGCTCGGCAAACCATCCGTTTCTGGTAGTGGTCCCTGGTGATAGGGAATGCATGGATGGTCGTGACCACAGAGCAAATGGCGTAGAGGAAGGCCAAATTGAGGCAATGCTCACCGTTTCTGGTGAGGGTGATGAGGTGGACATGAGCATCTCCATGGTATACAGGTCTAATATGGTGGTCATACTTTGATAGACTATAGGGTGTACTTCATGAAGTGATTAGGCGCCATATGATTTGGGCTCATCAGTCAATAATTTGATTAGGTTTCATACTCTATGGGCCTTGCTAGTTGTTGATAGTCAATTTTCCGGCTTAAAAAGCTAGGGTGCCAATTGATCAACGACAACTAGCAGCTCATAATCGTATTAGTGCATTATGTTGTAAAAGACAAGCATGCATCATATCACATTGGTTTTGTGTCTGGCATCTTGTCAAGCTGATCCAAGAGCCTTCATCCTAAGAAGCTTGGTGAAAGTAGTTGTTTATATATCTAATATATCTACACTTTCTTTCCTACCTTGTCCATCATCTTTGATCACCCTTGATTTGAGAGATGTATAGTAAAACTAATCCATATGTATTATTTTTATTATATTTTTTCATAATGAAATAGTAGGTAATTTACTAAAAACATATAGGAATATTTTTTAAATATATTAACACACTAAGTTTATGGTCTTGAGAATGAACACCTTTTCATATTTTAATATTAAGAATATGGAAATCATAACAATAAAATGGAAAACATCATGGTCGCATTGTCCACCAGACCAAGCTATGATTACTGCATGTCCTTGGTGATTCCACACTATGAAAACCATATTTTCTAGCTTCAACAGGCACAATACAGACTAAGTTGTAACAATAAGTTGGGATTCGTCATGGTCCATTCTCCACCAGACCAAACTACGATTTTTGGTGATTCGACACTATGAAAACTGTGGCTTCAACATACACAACACGGACTAAGTTCTTCTTTCTATATACTTTCATGACCAATGAGAGATAACGTTCATGACATGTTGTATTTTGCGTGTTGTACGATGGAATTACCCAATTGTTTGTTTACTTTGTATCAATATTTAATCTTAATTGGATTACCATAATCTAAAATCTACTACTTTTAGTTATTATATTCTGAGTTTCTTCTATTTATGAGTTGTAGCCTAATATGGACTCCTTTTTGCCTCACGGTGTATTCTTAAAGCAATGTTTATTTTATTTTATTGGTCCACATAACAGCAATATGGGAGGAAGGGAGAGAGATACGGCTGGTTTGGTGGATCAGATTGTTTGTTTTTTTCTAATTTTTGCTAATCTGAAAATTTATCTTTTTATTAGCTGGAGTCAGACGTGGACTCTTTTCTAACTTGATCTAGACCGTCAAATCTTCATAAAATTCAACGGTGTAAAACTTTTTTTTTTCAAATTAACGTGGTTATTCCGTAGCCTTGAGAAATATTTTCTCTAATCAGAAAACATCTTTGTAGCAAGGGAAATATTTAACTATTTGGTTACTTCATATTGCTATGACTTCTGGCTTAGTTTTTGAATGGAAGCTTGTAACAACCATTCCTGCTTGCATTCTGATCCCCAACAGTTAGCTTCTCTCATATGGATGATCATCCTCTACATTCATCCATGTTGTGAGACGCGTCTGTTTCTTCCATGTTCCATGGCTTGAAGTTTGAGCTACCACAAGGCAACACAACATTTGTTTTTTAAGCTGTGACATGTGACCACAATGCTTTGATTATGCCTTGACATCACTTTATTATTTTTATTCTTTTCTCTAATCTAATCTGCAATAAGAAAACACCTTGACCGAATGGCAGGTCTGAGTATCTATTATCTTTCATTTGTGCATGGCTTCATCATTCTAGGGGTTAATATCTTGTTGTTAGACTTTCTGCATGTAGGTCCACTACTGGAAACCGGCTCTTTGCCTAGTGTTTGGTGTTTTGCCGAGTGCATCTTATCAGGCACTCGATAAACACCTCTTTTACCAAGTGTTTGCCTAGTGTTTTTTTTTTTGCATTTGGCAAAGATAAATTCAAATTATATTTGACACTATAAACTAATTCAAATTAAAAAGTATAACTTTTGAAGGTCTACAACTTTCATAGTGATCATTAGTTCATTACTCAAATTGATCTACAATAGTATATTGTTCATAAATCTTTATGTCTCATATAGTTTCATAAAATTATAAATGACACATATAAAGATTTGTGAATGATGTTACTATAGATATGTCTGATTGAAGATGCATCTAGGTTCCTTAGTGGATTTTGGTGATTAATGATAAAAGATTAAAATTGTACTAACATACTTATGAAGAAACTGTGCAGATCATCAAGAGAAAAGTTAACTACCCACTAATGTGAGAAAGTCTATCCCTCAATAAAAGTGAAAAGAAAATGGCTCATGGCGGTTCAAGTTTAGCTTTTATGCTTTTTGTGTTGAGTCATAGGTATGCCGAACTATTAAGAGGGGTAAAACTTATCGTGCTAGTAAGCGAAACATTGTGCTCAAGCTCTAAATCAATTTGTTTAAAAACCTAGCCAACAAAGCCTAAGAATCAGCCTTTTACTTAGTAAGACAGAGAATGACGGAAGTTCCGTGAGTCCTCTCACGGAAGTTCCGTTAGCGTCGGGTTTCTACCTTCTGCACACCCGAGAGTGATGGAAGTTCCGTCTCTAAGAACCTCCATGGTTCTCACGGAAGTTCTGTGAGTCTCTTTTTTCTTGTCAAACCGAGAGTGTTGACGGAAATTCCGTCACAACATCTTTTGCTCACTGCCAGTGCTTTACAACGGCTAAATTTGAATTGACGGAAGTTCCGTGGGTAACCACGAAAGTTTCGTCAGACCCAGAAAATACTATAACAGCTAGTTTTTAAGCTCTCACTATAAATAGAGTATCCCTTCCCCGTGGGAAGGGTTGGATTTTTTGTTATTTCACTCACTCTTCAGCTTGAGCTCTCCCCTCTTACTCCTAGGCTTGTTCTTGAGATTCCAATCCGAGTGAGAGAGATCTAAACATAAAACGATTGAATTCATCCACTCAAAAGCTTGAGCACATCTTTCCCTTCCATTAAGATTTGATTTGCTTGTTACTCTTTATGTGGTGAGTCGGGAACGTTTGTGAAGGTGTGATTCGCCTCTGGAGGAAAAGAATCAAGTGGAGAAAGAAATCCAAGCACGATCTTTGTGATTGTTTGGCGGGGAAAAGGGTTGAGAGAGACCCGGCCACTTTGTGTGGCTCCTCAACGAGGACGTAGGAACTACTTAGTGTGGTTGCCGAACCTCGGGTTAATTCTTGTGTCTCTCTTTACTTTTCCGCTCTTATACTTGTGCTTGTTTATTTCTTTCATATTATTGTGCTTGTATCATTTATTAATTATGTAGCTAGTCTTCATTCAAGAATTTTGGGCTTACATTATATTAGCTTCACTTCTACCAAGCTAGTATTTCTTTCTCTTTGTTATCCGCGTTGTTTATTGCTTAAAGGAAAGGTAGTGAGAAGTTCTATCACTTGACCGAACTTCCGTGGCGAACTTCCGTCGACCCCGACGGAAGTTCCGTCACTCCTGGTTATTTGATTATTCTTTAGTGCTTTTTCAGGATTATTTTTAGATTGCCTATTCACCCCCCCCCCTCTAGGCAACTTTCGCTGATGAACAAATAACTAAAAAAAATTATACAACTTTATAGTTGAACACTTTTCAATTTAAGTTAAACTTATTAACAAAAAGTATGTTTGAATTTTTAAAACAAAGTATTTACATAGTATGTAATTTTTGGCACTCGACAAACAATGTCTTTGCCGAACGTTCGACAAAGAGTTATAAAATAAAAAGAGTGAAAACACAGTCTAGAAACAAATGAATGTGTGGTGCGGTGATAAGGGATATACATGCGAGGGGGAGGTCGTGGGTTCAAATCTTGCCAACCACGTAGCATGTAAAAAAAAAAATACCATGACTTGCGAATGCATTGATTTTTTTTTTGCTATTTTATTGATTTTTTGTGTTTTAGATTTTGCCGAGTGTTTTTTGACACTCGATAAAGTCTTTACCGAGTGTGCGAGAAAAGGCAATCAATAAAGGCGGGTTTGCCGACAACAATTGTGTCGAGTGCGGTATGTCGACGGTGACTCTCCTCAATAACTTTGTAGTGTGCATTTGAGGCTTTGTCGAGTGTTAGGAGCACTTGGCAAACC
Source organism: Eleusine coracana subsp. coracana (assembly GCA_032690845.1). Lineage (NCBI taxonomy): Eukaryota > Viridiplantae > Streptophyta > Magnoliopsida > Poales > Poaceae > Eleusine > Eleusine coracana. The sequence goes on along the minus strand of CM064427.1, from coordinate 48,638,551 downwards.
ATCCGTTTTTGGTAGTGGTCCCCGGTGATAGGGAATGCATGGATGGTCGTGACCACAGAGCAAATGGCGTAGAGGAAGGCCACATTAAGGCAATACTCACCGTTGCTGGTGAGGGTGATGAGGTGGACATGAGCATCTCCATGGTATACAGGTCTAATATGGTGGTCATACTTTGATAGACTATAGGGTGTACTTCATGAAGTGATTAGGCGCCATATGATTTGGGCTCATCAGTCAATAATTTGATTAGGTTTCATACTCTATGGGCCTTGCTAGTTGTTGATAGTCAATTTTCCGGCTTAAAAAGCTAGGGTGCCAATTGATCAACGACAACTGGCAGCTCATAATCATATTAGTGCATTATGTTGTAAAAGATAAGCATGCATCATATCACATTGGTTTTGTGTCTGGCATCTTGTCAAGCTGATCCAAGAGCCTTCATCCTAAGAAGCTTGGTGAAAGTAGTTGTTTATATATCTAATATATCTACACTTTCTTTCCTACCTCGTCCATCATCTTTGATCACCCTTGATTTGAGAGATGTATAGTAAAACTAATCCATATGTATTATATTTTTTCATAATGAAATAGTAGGTAATTTACTAAAAACATATAGGAATATTTTTTAAATATATTAACACACTAAGTTTATGGTCTTGAGAGTGAACACCTTTTTATATTTTAATATTAAGAACATGGAAATCATAACAATAAATTGGGAAACATCATGGTCGCATTGTCCACCAGACCAAGCTACGATTACTGCATGTCTTTGGTGATTCCACACTATGAAAATCATATTTTCTAGCTTCAGCAGGCACAATACAGACTAAGTTGTAACAATAAGTTGGGATTCGTCATGGTCCATTCTCCACCAGACCAAACTACAATTTTTGGTGATTTCACACTATGAAAACTGTGGCTTCAACATACACAACACGTACTAAGTTCTTCTTTCTATATACTTTCATGACCAATGAGAGATAACGTTCATGACATGTTGTATTTTGCGTGTTGTATGATGGAATTATCCAATTATTTATTTACTTTGTATCAATATTTAATCTTAATTGGATTACCATAATCTAAAATCTACTACTTTTAGTTATTATATTCTGAGTTTCTTCTATTTATGAGTTGTAGCCTAATATGGACTCCTTTTTGCCTCACGGTGTATTCTTAAAGCAATGTTTATTTTATTTTATTGGTCCACGTAACAGCAATATGGGAGGAAGGGAGAGAGATACGGATGGTTTGGTGGATCATATTGTTTGTTTTTTTTTTAATTTTTGCTAATCTGAAAATTTATCTATTTATTAGCTAGAGTCAGACATGAACTCTTTTCTAGCTTGATCTAGATCGTCAAATCTTCATAAAATCCAACGGTGTAAAACTTTTCTTTTTTCAGATTAACGTGGTTATTCCGTAGCCTTGAGAGCGAATGTGGTAGCTCCTTTTGACCTTTAAATAAAAAGATAATAGATAGATTTCTTCTATAGCTAGCATGTAAAGCTACCACTGTTACTGTCGTTTGATGCAGGTTAGAGAAGGTGAACGTCAGGAAGCCAAGAAGCCTGGCCAAGATATTCGGCACCGTAATATGTATCGGAGGAGCCATGACCATGGCGTTCTTTAAGGGCCCAAAGTTGCTCAGTGACATAAACATCCTTCTCGACTCGTCGGCGGGCATCAGCAGGTGGGTGATGGGCGCGCTCTTCCTCGTGGGCAGCAGCTCGTGCTGGTCGCTTTGGCTCATCCTGCAGGTTCCGATCTGCAAGTCGTACGTGGAGCCCCTGACGCTATCTGCGTGGATGTGCCTCCTGTCCACGCTCCAGTCCGCGCTGCTTGTCTCCTTCCTCCTGCCGGACCCGGCCGCCTGGAGGATCCACTCGCTGTTCGAGCTCTCGTGCTGCCTGTTCGCGGTGGGCGTTAGCAGCCTGTTCCCTGGTTTGCCACTGCAGTCCATTGTGATGTTGGGAGTAATCGAGATAGTGGTGATCGTGCAGGGCGTGGCCGGGTCAGGCGTGACGTTTTACCTGCAGTCATGGTGCATCTCCGTGAGGGGCCCTCTCTACTCGGCAATGTTCAACCCGCTCTGCACCGTGATCACCACCGTGCTCGCCACCGTTATTGTCCTTGGCGAAGAGCTTCACGTCGGAAGGTTCGAGACATCTCTCGCTCTACATGTGTTATATTATTTCTTCTCTTGGCCAACTGTAAATTGAATTCCTGGAACGAAGTTGTGTCAACACACGATAAATTGGTTTTGTGGGCTCAGCTTGCTGGGGGCGATTTGCGTCATTTCTGGGTTGTACGTCGTGTTGTGGGGCAAAACGGGCGATAGCAAAGTCGGGAGGGCATCGGAGCAGAGCCAGAATATGGAGAAGACGGCGAAGGAGTCGGATTTGAAGCTTGACGTCGGGAATAGTATTGCAGAGCCTCTACTAGGGGATGGAAGCCAGAGTACAGTGTAGAGGAGATCATTGATATCAGAGACTCAGAGCCCATGTATTTGCAACTCCAGCCTCCAGGATTACTGCGTGTCAGTAGTGGTTGGTGGATCAATTTCATTTTTGGTTAGGTACTTGGGCCACGTTTGAGTTTTGTGCATCTTATATTCCAAAACGACCCTTTTTTTAAAAAAAAATGGAATACATTGTTCTGGCCTTTTGCAAGAGTTGTATACAGCCCAACGGAAATGGCCCTTAAGGGCTGAAGGATTGATTTTCTCATGCTCATGACTCCGGCCTAGCTATGGAAATTGGTTCACTCTTATGCTTGTATCCGCTTAGCGGCGGGGAGGGCTGTTAACCCAAATGTTACTCCCTTTGTCTAAGAGAATATAAAAAAATATTCTAGATTTATTAAAAATCAAATATTTTTAATTTGACTAACAAAGTCAAAAGGAAACATGAAGATATTTTTTTGAACGAGATAAACCCACTTCTATTTGAACCCAAACTGAAGTCCACAAGTTTATTTGCATCTTTTACAGATGCCAAAAGCAAGAGACTAAAAAAAGACACCCCTATCCCTATCCCTATCCCTACGTGATCCAAGGATCGATTGCGTTCAAGGAAAAGACATAAGTTAAATAGCCGCAAGAAATGTTAAAGGGGTAAGGGGAGATGAAGAAATTTCTGTTCGTTTCTGGATCCTAGATGTAAGTGGTGTTAAACGTTAATTACATGATAACATGTGGAGCTTCAAACATGTTGACGAAATGGTCAGCTATCTGTACCCACAACATATAGTAGTTATCGAAGTATCGAGGGTTTTTGTTTCCTGTTTAAGAATCTCTACTACTATTAAAACAAGTATGGTCGTCTCTTCACCTATTTTTTCTGCCCCCTGCCCCGTATCGTACGTGATGTGAAATCCTTTATCCGCTAGCTTTTTCCGTTTATTTGTATGTATGTAAAAGTCATCCCTCCTGAGTCTGTTTCGATTCCCTTCTAAATCTGAACTCATATTTTCTATAGAACCCTGGCGTCGCCGCTGCCTTCTCCTCGCGAGACGCACACGATGTCTGCTGGAACACTTACGCGTGTGAAGAGGAGCCTCCTCGTCGTCGTCGTCTACCCCTATGCCTCTTGCCAGACGGGCGAGAACCGGTGGTACATCTCTCATTCTTGGACGGAGTGCGGCACAGTAGCGTCGCGTAGCACTTGCTGCGTCGGGACACCATCGTCCGGGGCATTGCGTATTGCGCCTCAACACCCACACACTGCCGCCGGTGTCCACCTCCACGCGATCTTCATGTTCTCCTCCCGTCCTCTGACTTCTGCATGCACCGCAGCGTGTGGCTGGCTTGCCGACGAACCAGGTGCCAGCGCCTGCACCTTCACCAGTGCTCCAAGTGCAGCCCTTGTGGCTTGTCAGCTTGTGGCCGTGATGTGCGTGCATACTTCTCCAAGTCATAGCTAGAGCACGGGACGCGGCTGGGTCTACGTTCGTGGCGGCCAATCCTCCTGCCCTTGCATTATTAGCTTTCTAATTAAGGCTCATCATCTAATCCTACGCAACAACACCCGGGTGACCTTTTCACATGTGTCAAAGGAATTTTGGGTGCGCACAATGCTGCCATACAGTCCATATATAGCATGCGGCAGTTTTTGTTAGTCGTCTCCATCAATCTCGGTGAAGCATGGAGAATGATCGACTCACTGTTGTCTGGTCATGGACATCGAGGGCGGTGGCGATCCATCATATTTTGCCGTCGTCGATTAGGTCGTGAACATCGACAATGGTGTTGATTGATCGTCTCACCATCGTTGATCGGGTTGTCATCATCAATTGCGATGGTGATCGATCAGCATGATCGGGTTGCCATTGATCTACATGTATTTTGTGGTGATCGGCTCGACGTAATGGCTGTCACACCGTGCGAGCTAGGCCTGCGGCCGCCGGCCTAGCATCTGCAAGCGGCGTCATGAAGGTGGGACAGCCGTATCACACGACGCTGAACTCGCCCGACAATGCCGTAGTCAATCACGCAAAGCCATCATCGACCAACGATGTGGACTGGTGAGTTTTCTTGATATCTAGGATATTTAATCATCAGCTTCGGCTCAGGGCTTTGGATGCCTTATTAAACAGTTTGTAGGGTTCCATGAGTTAGGGTTTGGTGTTTACATGCTTTTTACACGTCCAATAATCAGTTCCCTTTCATGGCTTTCTATGCATCAAACAAACTTGTTGTTTGCTATCCTGAATGCTATCCCACTTGCACAAAAATTCTGAATTTGCACTGCTGAACTACTCTTTGTCTTTTGACTCTTTCTGAATATTGGTTGCTGCATCTTAACACTACATCTTCAACCCTTGAATATTCGGAAGTTGAATTGATGAGGTACTCTCTGATGTTGCATCTTCTTATACTGAGACTAACACATGATGTGCAGTTTGTACTTGTCATCTCTGATTCTTTGATCATGGTTCAATTGCTCTGAACGCCCGCACAATGAAGCTTTCGCGAACTGAACGCCTCTGATTTGCTAGCTCTCTTGGTAATTGTTGTCTTCACTTTGTTGACAACAGATCTGGCAAGTTGCATCTGATGGCCCTTACATCTGAATATGTTCATATTATGTTGCTTTACCTTGGCAAAGCTGTACTTGGCACGGTGCACTTTCTGAATATGCTAAAATCTCATTGCTTTAGCACTGGAATATGATTTCTCTTTGAATCTTCTGAAGTCTGCCACAACAGAACTGTCCTGCTTGCGCTGATAAGCTCCTCTCTAACATTTGTGTCTTCTTCTACTAGGACTGCAAATTTCGATCGTGACATTTCTTCACAAAGATGGCACCTGCACATCAGCTTGCAACTTATCACGATGGCAAGTCTCTTATCTCTGTCTCTACTTTGTTCTGTAACCAGCAAACTCTCTCTTCTCGTTTTTTTTTCTATTTTGAATATGTCTGTCATTTGAAAGTAAAAAAATGGTTGTCGTCTAAAATGCGATTGTATGTAAAAAAAAAAGAATAATGTGGCTGTCATTTGAAATTATGTGGTATGCCCTGCCTTTGTTTGGTACCGTCAAACAAATCATATAAATAGTACACTTTATTTTCTTACTTTTAATCAACTATATTGCTTATGTTAGAACTGAATATTTAATCAACAAGCACACACCAATAGTGGTGAAGAAAGTACTAATTGACTACATAAACAAGGCATAAATGTACACTGTGTTGATAATATCATATCCATTTTCTAAATTATGCTATATGAATAATATGCATTATGAGTTTCGTCCGTAGCAACGCACGTGTATTTTGCTAGTATATTTATAATTTCTGTTGTAAATCATATGACCGTAGTCATTCTAACAAAAAATGTAACCACCTTTAATTTCCTAGTTTCTTTATCATGTCTTTTTTTTTCCAACTAGTCCGTCAAAAATATAAAGTTTGATTTAGGATAAATCAAGAACTAAGTATATTTTGGGATGGAGGGAGTATTGTATTATTAATATGGCTTGCTTGTTTGTGCCCGTGGATTTGTCTCTCTTTTTTTTTCCAAAAAAAAAAGGAATGCTCCTCGTGTCCTATTTAGAAAACCTTTATGATTAAAGGCGACCAACTCCGAGATTACAAAAACTGCAGCAGGTCGCTCCCCTAAGCACACAGGTGGATACTTCCTCCAGCTAAAACTAGCTGAACAGCAAAGAGCCCCCACTACGGCGGGTTGCTTGTACTAGTATCTCCATTGACATTGGAGTGTAGACATCAGCCATGGAGGATTACACGCCGCCTGCGGCCATGATGCTGACGCAGTGCATCTACGCTACTGTGGCGCTCTGGGCCAAGGCAGTGTTCACCGGAGGCATGAGCCCCATGATCTTCGTCGTCTACAGACAGGCCGTTGCCACCGTAGTCCTCGTCCCCATCGTCATCGTGGTCAACAGGTAATTTGCTGGTATCAAGATCTTCAGTCATTTGATTACTTCCTACCGGTTCTGGTTCTGATCTGCAGAAAGAAGATGAAGCAGATACTGAATCCTGGAATCGCAGGCTTCTCGTTGGTCTTTGTGGCTTCTCTTGTTGGGTAAGCTAGTCATATCAATTATAGTTCAGAGTTCACCAAAGTGATATTTATGCAAATACTTATTCACAAACTCGGTGGTTATTTTCTACGTGCCATAGGGCAACATTGAACCTGTGCTTGTACTACCAAGGGGTGCATCTGGGCTCGTCATCGATGGCAACGGCCATGGCAAACTTGATACCGGCCATCACCTTCGTCATGGCTGCATCAGTCGGGTGAGTTCTTGATCCTTGAAAATAAATTCTGTTCAGATTTTGTGTGGTCTTGGACTAGATCTGTCGTTAGTCTTGTTAGTTGTAGAGTAATAGAATAGAATAGAGACAAAAGAATATGATTCCTGTCTGAAATGTTATTCTGTGGGCCATGTTCTTCTCTCTCTCTCTCTCTCTCTCTCTCTTGATGGAAAGTTGGAAACACGCCCATGAAGGGCTATTTATTAAACACACGAGATTTTACAAAGTTTTGCCCAAGGAAAACAAATACAAGCAAGACTCTGAAAAAGTGAAAATGACGATTATGATGATCAACATTCATACATGAGAACACAAGATTCTCATCATTGGCTATTGCACTACGAGCTAATGCATCAGCTACAATATTCTTTTCTCTTGGAGTGTGAAAAAACCTCATATTTATAGAAGATCTTTTGCCTTCAACCTCTCTGATGATGGGTCTGATTCTCCAATCTTCTGGAAGATCATGACAATTATTTAAATTGGCTACTGGTTTTTATTGTCTATGTAGAAATCACATTCTTTGAATTTCAACTTTTCAATTATCCATAAACCAAGAGACAAGCTTAAAACTTCGGCATGCAAAGCAGATTCTGCTTTATTTGTTTTTACTTGGATTTGAATAGACCATGAAGAAGAATCTCCTTGGTGTGATAAGAGGACCCCAAGTCCAGATTCTCTCCTTGTCTCAAATAAAAAAAAAGTCCAGATTCTCTCCCTGCAATAAACGAAGCATCTGACCTGTAACAAAACATAGAAGTAGGAATCTGCAGATCTTTTCTGAACGCTGAAATTACTGTCGTGGTCAATATAATTCTCGTAACAGGCTAGAGACGGTGGACATCAGGAAGCCGAGGAGTCTCGCCAAGATATTTGGCACCATCGTGTGCGTTGGAGGAGCCATGATCATGGCATTTGTTAGGGGCCCCAAGCTGCTCAGCGACATGAACATTCTTCTCCACTCGTCAGCGGGCAGCAGATGGGTGTTGGGTGCGCTCCTCCTCGTCGGCAGCAGCTCCTGCTGGGCTCTTTGGCTCATCTTGCAGGTCAGCGAATTTTGTAAACAACTAGTAGTCAACTAGACATGACCTTATCTGCGCAACGTAAAGCTTGCGGCGTTGTTTTGAAGTTAAGACTCACGCTGTAGACGACAATCCTCTCCTATACTACATCAATTGTGTTTGTTTTTGGTCATCAGGTGCCAATATGCAAATCATACATGGATCCCCTGACGCTATCGGCATGGATGTGCCTCCTGTCTACGCTGCAGACCGCGATACTCGTTTCCTTCCTCCTGCCGGACCAGAGCACCTGGAAGATCCCGTCGCTCTTCGAGCTCTCGTGCTGCATCTTTGCTGTATGACGACACTTAGCTAGAGAAACCAGTTACATTTAGCGCTCTAGGCTTCCTTTGCCATTGCAAGCCAAGATCTTGATAATAGTAATTCCGTATGGTGCTGCCTTGTAGGGCGCTGTCGGGTCCGGTGTGACGCTCTACCTGCAGTCGTGGTGCATCTCGGTCCTCTCTACTCCGCCATGTTCAGCCCACTCGGCAGCGTGGTCGCAACCGTGCTCTCAGCGGTCATTCTCGGTGAAGAGCTGCACGTCGGAAGGTGCGTTAATTTCTTGGAACATCTCGCTCTCGCCTCTGGTATTATTCGACATATCTGTCACAAATCTACATGATTATCTCTCGCCTCCGGGGTTGTCATGATGGGTCTTAATTATATGCACAGCTTGTTGGGAGCGATCGGTGTCATCACCGGATTGTACATAGACATAGTGCTGTGGGGTAAAGCGGGCGACATCAAGACCGCGATGGCGCCGGAACACATGGAAGATCCGGAGGCGATGGTCGATGACAGGGTCGGCATCGTGGAGCCGCTACTGGGGAAACGGGCAACAAAATCTGCTGACGAGGAGAGATAACTGCCAGATCCGTTTCACCTTCATTAAACAAAAAGTTTAAATCTTATTGGAACAAAGTTCTATCTTTAAAGAAAAAAAAGCTCCAAACAAATTGAATACTATAACTATATGTTCCAATTTCAACAATAAAAAGTTCCATTTCAATAAAGAAAAGTATCATTCCTATATATATTTTGTTTCAGTTAACCGAGAACTAGCAAAAATGTTATTAAAAGGTGATATCCCCAGGGATGACGAAATGCACATGGTTTACGCGTGGGTATTAGTACCTATACATATATGTAAAGCGTGAATGTATTGTGTTATATTCAAAATAAATGGTATTGATGAAGGAGAAAAGTCATCTGTCTAAGGTCCTGTTTGTATCCTCCAGTTTTTAAGAAATTAGCTTTTATAAATTGAAGGGTCTTTAAGCAGATCAGTTTTTATATCAGTTTCTATATATCAGATTATGAGTTTCTAAGAAATCCATAATTTGGCTCAATCCAGTTTTTACCTTATTCTAATATATTAACTACCAAACTAGTTTATAGATTATAAAAATCAGGATCCAAACATCCCCACTCACTTTTTATTTAGAAACTAGTTTCTAAAAACTGAAAATAAAAATCAGTTTTATTCAAACATCCCCACTCACTTTTTATTTAGAAACTAGTTTCTAAAAACTGAAAATAAAAATCAGTTTTTAAGAAAGTGCCATGGGTCAAGACATGGCCTAAATGTAGGATAATTACATAAATCATCTAAGTTATTTAGAGTTTTTTTTAAAAGATTATATAGTACAACTCAGACATTCATAATGCACGCACACTCACCCCTATGAACACATGTATTCAAATCCTACCCTTAGGAGCATCTCCGAAGACTGAGCCAGCAAATCCTCTAGATTGACAAAATTATTATTGACGCCTTGCTGTCGAGGGGAGCGTCGTGTACCACTAAAAGCGCAATATCGTTAAATCCTAAGAAATTGGTCCCACAGAAAGTCAAACCTTGGATCTAAGGTGCTACTAAAACTCTTGTAACCACTAGGCTACATGCTCTTTCGCAAGTTAATAAAAATTTGAGATTTTCACACATAAAGTTTTTTGTTGCAAATCTCCACCCACCCAATAAGTTTAGTTGGAAAAGTCATCCCAATTGACAATATTTAATTGATTACATATGTATTATTGATATAAATTTAAAAATAAACTAAATTAAATAAGTTTATTATTGTTAAGGACTTTTAGTGTGTTTAATTTCTCCTATTTTCATAAAAAATTTATCTAAATCCAAACTTTATGAAACACCATTCGAACTTTAATTAATATTTTTACTATATAATTTTTATAAAAATACGAAGATTAAAAGTTTTGAATGTTTGATAAGAAACATCATTAGCTACTTCCAACAAACAAAAATATGTTGAATGAATTAAACAATGCATATTGGAATAGTTTTTGTAACAAAACTCATTAAATGAGTGAGGATTTGCAACAAATGACTTAGGCCTCCTTTGGAACAAAGAAATTTTGGAGGAAAAACAAAGGAATTGAATCCAAAGGAAAAAAAAATCCTATGAGGATCCTTTAGATTGTAAGATTGCTTCATAGGAATTTTGGATGATAGAAAAGTTTGCTTCATATTTTAGAGGGATTCTAACATGAGGTCTAGCCTCATGGAAAAATTCCAAAGTTTTAAGGCATAATGTCTCTTTCTCTCTCCTTGTCTCTTATTGTTAATGAACATATAATCATAAAATTTTTGTGTTTTTTCTGTGAAGCTTTCAAACACCTAGTGAGAATAATTTTTATATTTTTTCATTTTTATTCCTATGTTTTGAGAATCCCGTATTTCAAAGGAGTCCTTATGGGTGGTTATTTTTACAATTAACCCCTAAATGTGACATGTGCACGTCGAGCCAACTCGGCCAATCATTGTGTGCCTTGTGCCAGGGATTAAAAAACTATTGAAAATCAGCCAGTTTTTGTGGTTTTCGACAAAACCGCTCTGGTCTAGTTTTGCCGGACGTCCGGTTTATCAGAAAAATCAACCCTGTGTACTATAGCAAAAAACGGTTTTCGATCGATTTTTTCAGTTTACCAAGCCGGTTTTCAGCTAGACGAAAACTGTTACTGTACTGGTTTTTTAATTCTTACCTTGTGCCTATCCCAGCTGAGATCTGGTCCAACATAATTATCTTTCCTATTGATTTTCTCACCTATGATTTTCACTATTTCATCCAGCTTGTAGTTAAATATGCCATTATTATTGTCCCCTGAATAGGCTCTATACAAATGCATGAGAGTGATGAGACCATGTAGGATTATTTTTCATATTTTCTACCTTTTAATTGTCTGATAGTTTGTTACTTTGTGTTTTGATTTATTTTTTATAGAATTTTCTGTATAATAATTTTAAACTATTAAATTTATATCTAAAATAAAGTTTCAAAGCTAAAAATTAGCAACTCCCATTATTTTTTAAGCAAAACTTGCGGGCGTGTTCGGGTCCGGTGTGAACTTTGCAGTCGTGGTGCATCTCTGTGAGGGGCCCTGTCTACTCCGCCATGTTGACGGCCCTCTGCACCGCACTCACCACCGTGCTCGCCACCGTCGTTCTCCACGAAGAGCTGCACGTCGGGCGGTACAGACGAGCTGGATTTTAATTCCTCCATGAATCTTATTCTCATCAAGCAGCTCCGTTTTGGACCAGAATCTGACGACATGTGACGCGAGTTTCTGTTCTTGTTTTGTTCCTTCAGCGTGATAGGGGCCGTCGCTATCGTCCTTGGCCTGTACGTCGTGCTGTGAGGAAAAGCAGAGGACGCGAGGAAAGCCGCGCTCTCGGCGAGCGCTCAGCAGCTGCAGCTCGATCCTGAAAACACTCTCGCCGCACCTCTCGTTGAAGAGACGCGCCACGCGCACGAGGCGAACTCAACCAATTGAACAACAGAGGAGTCCGCCCCGTTGGCAAATTCAATATTTGAATGCGATGTATTAGACACCTATTACCTATTACGGTGAGCTATACTATATTAAAGCTTCAAATAGTATAATTTTAATCTAACCATTCATTTAGTTAATTGACTAGATTAACTAATTATTTACACCAGTTGCTACTGCAGGGCAGTAACGTCATTTGAATTAGTCATCGTATATCGATCAAACAAAAAGCACAGGGAGTTCCTCGGCTGCCACTGCTGCTGATTCCTCGCAGCAAGAATGGACCAAGCATATATGTATTAATTCAGGTATAGGCATATGTCGGGAGCATAGAGGTGACCAGCCAGGATCTAAGCTGAGCACTGTCGTATGCAACAGATTCATCTGATATGTCCTGCCAAACAGATCAAGCTGGCCAGCACAAACTCAGTGTCGGCACCGTTGTCGCCGCCGCGACGCACCGGGGTTCCTTGCAGGGCCCGACGCTACTGCCGCCGATGCTGTCGAGTTTGTCGCAGGGCCGCCGCTGCCATCGACGACGCTTCCTCGGTCGCCGCTGCTGCCGATTCTTTGCAGAGCCACCGCGGATCCTTTCAGCGTCGAGACCGCCACCACCACCGCCGACACAGCCGGCTTCGTCATAGGGCTGCCGTTGCCGTCGCCGACGCCGCCGGGTTCCTCGCAGGGCCACCACTACTGTCGGTTCCTCGCAGAGCTGCCGCAGCTGCCGGAGCCGGATCGTTGCAGCGCCGGTATGAAACAACGCACGCCACAGAGGAATTGGGAGAAGAGGAAGAACTAGGGGAGAAGAAGGAAGAACACACGATGGGGGAAGAGGAAGAAATATAGATGTCGTAATTTGGAAAAAATGATAGTTTTTTATATCTTGTTTTAATGTTTTAACAATTACTATTTCATATTACTCTATAAGATTAAAATAATTATGATCTGTCATTATTTTTTTTCTAATAATATCTATACTACTTCATACTATATTGATATACTACTTCATACTACTTAAAAGTTCAATGTAGTATAATTTAATCTAAATCATTAGATCAATAAAAATAAAGGACCTATATTAATCCTAGTCCATTGTAAAGATGCTCATGTATTATCGCGCTTTGTGTGTTGGTGGTGCTTGGTGTCTCCTTCGCGCTATCTGCACAGCACATGTCAGGGCATGTTGCCGGGCGTGCTGCTCTATCGGTTTTACCTGTGATGTGAGTCAGGACGCCATACACGTTGCATTTTACCTGGTCGTTCCGAGGAGACAAGGGCCAGGGAACAGCTAGCTGTGGTGTGACGCCGACGAAACGGCGGTGCGGCCCTTTCCCAATTTAAGAAGCGTCAAAGGAGGAGGGAAGGGAAATGGGGCAAGCAACCAGATCAATCATGTTGCAGAGAGGAATAGTAATTCATCAAGTCAGAACATGATTACATAGCCCAAGTGGCAGTTTATATGCGGTTAAACAAGCATATCCCCTCCTGGATGCCGAATACATGATCATCTTGACCTCCAAAATAAAATGAGCCGCCGCCGCAAACATTATTATTAACAAACGCGCGAAAGAGACGGTGCTGCTGACTCAGCTTGCCGCTGATTTGCCCGCATGCATGCCGCACATGGACTCTCCTTCTTAGCTAGTAGCCATCATTGGGTGAGACCCGCACGTCGCGGTCCCTACCCTGTCCCCGCTGGCTCGCAGATCTTGCTTGCTCGATCGCCATGGCTGACGGCGGCGGCATGGCGCGGAGGAGATCGGAGTGGACGCGGCGGTACGGGCCGTGCACGGCGATGCTGTTGGTGCAGCTGTTCTACGCGCTGGTGGACGTGGCGCAGAAGACGGCCAACGGGCTGGGCATGCGGCCCATCGTCTTCGTCGCCTACCGCCAGGCCGTCGCCGCCGCCACGCTCCTCATCGCGTCGCTCGTCGCCGGGGGGTGCTCGCTGCGCCAGATGGCCGTCGGCTCAAGGGCGTTCGCGCTCGTCTTCGCGGCCTCCCTCGCCACGTAAGCATCTTGATCATCTCCCTTCCGTCCTCAAGCTAGGCTAAGAAGTAAGAAGTGCTGCTGCTTGATCGCGATCCTGTTATCTCCAGTTGAGCTCACTCCCCTGCTTTTTTTTTGTGCTGGTGACGCTGAAAATGGAACCGATCGGGCAGCGCGATGGGCCAGTTCTTCTACTTCCAGGGACTGCACCTGGCGTCGCCGTCGATGGCGAGGGCCACCACCAACCTATCGCCCGGAATCACGTTTGCCATCGCCGCCGTCATGGGGTACGTACCGTAGCCTTCTCCTGCTCTTCGATCTTTTTTTTTTTTTTTTTTGAAACTCTGTTCTTCGATCTTGCCGGCGCGCGTGCGCGTGTCGTCAGGAACAGGGGGCACTGTCTGCCGGCCTGTCTGGTCTTTAGTTTCGTAGTGGGCTCATTAGGCCGGACCTTGTTCCTGGTCTCAAGTTCCTAATTTTGGGCTGCGATATTTTTAAGTTTGGGCCAGATCATTCTTTTTGGGCCAAATGTCACAACAATAACGGCCTAACGATATTACTCCTGGATAATGACTCCCGCGCTCGTTTCGGTCCGGCCCGCAGGCTAGAGAAAGTGGAGCTCAGAAGCCTGCGGACCGTCGCCAAGATCGTCGGCACCGCCATCTGCCTCGGCGGAGCAGCGGTCATGGCCTTCTACAAGGGGCCCAAGCTCCTCAGCGCCGTGCTTCTCTCGGCGGCCAGTGACTGGGTGAAAGGAGGGATCCATCTCGTGGGAAATGCTGCCTGCGTCTCCGTCTGGTACATCTTGCAGGTAAGCAAATCAAGTGGTGCAGAGCATCTGGTCAAGATTTAAATATACATGATTGCAGGGTCTTATCTTATCAAATGCTCATATTTTAGATGCTGGTTTGCAAATCGTACCTTGACCCGCTGTCTCTGGCAACCTGGATGTGCATCCTGGCAACCTTGCAATGCGTGGCGATGGCGTTCTTCATTGAGCCCAATTTCATGGAGATTTGGAAGCTCACTTCGTTCTGGGAGTTCCCCTGCGTCTTATACGGAGTAAGTTCAGATAAATATTTCGACCGCTCTCAGCGACAAAAACTGAATTGCATGCCATTCTGCCTACTGACCGTGGCTGCTGGTCATCTTTTTTACAGGGTGTTTTTGCCTCCGGCGCCAACTTCTTCCTCTTGTCTTGGTGCATATCAGTGAAGGGACCCCTTTACAGTGCAATCTTTACGCCGCTGAGTGCAGTGATAACAGCTGTATTATCGGTAACCTTTATGCAGGAAGAACTCCATGTTGGAAGGTATGCATACATCGATTGTACTATCTTCACGAAATTGTAATACTCTGTTCATGAGTAGAGTACTATCACTACTGTTCTGCGTATTCAGAACTATTGAATTTCTCATTCTGCAGCATATTAGGTGCTGTTGCGATTATCGTCGGTTTGTACGTGGTGTTGTGGGGCAAAGCAGATGATGCAAAGACCGAGAGCCCGGCCATCAATTCTACGGACTCCAAACGGACCTTAGATGCAGATTGTATAGGTGTCACGATAGAATACCCAACCAATATTTCTGAACCATTGTTATCTGAAAACGCCAATGAAAATACTCAGACATGATAGCATTCACTTTTTTTTTTCCTCTGAAAATACGAAGCAGAGTTGTGTAGCGTTTCAGACATGCCTAGTGAAGTATTGATAGGTAATTGACTGACGCTAACACCTACTATCTAGCTTGTGGAAGGAATAGGGAATCGGCTATGTTCATACTATTTACATCACCTTTTGCTGTAATGGCTCAATGCACAACTTGCCATTCTTCCCTAGACAACGATGCTTATGGAGAAGTATCGCAGTATAAAAATCAAAGTTTCTTTCCAGTGAGGTTTCTTTCATACTGATGTCATAGAACATTTCTAGTGAAATGTTCCATCAAACAATATAATGCTGATTCTTCCACTTCATTATCTGACAAAAATCATGTCATCTGCAGCAACTCCCTTGTCTCCAAGCGCGTCAGCAATAGTTATCCCCATTTCCAGAATCATTAGTTCAATCAAAAGAGCACTGTCAGTAGCAAAATTTGCATCACATATAGCATACACCAGGTCATCGACCCACCATGTGCTCATGAATCTATCTAAATTCATATAGGTGTTAATGAACATTTTGACCCGTGTGCATTAGCATGATCTGTCAAGCACATTTGGCCCTACCAGCAACCGTTCCATCACTGTCTGATATTACTATAGATATTTCTAAACAGACAAAGATGAGTATTGAAAAGTGCCAAGGACTAGATCCTATGTTAAGAATAGCCACTAGGTTGATAGGAAACTTCTGCCCAGAAGAGACTACACTAAAGTGGTGGATGGAGTTATTTTCCGCACCACCATGACAGTTGGATGTGAAAACATGTGGATATTTTCTCTCCTTCAGGAAGTCTTGCTTCTCGTGATGAACCCCATCTCCCCTATCACTTTGTCATATATAGTTGAATCTTTCCTCGTTTTACTTGTCTTGGATTACTTCATTGGAAGGGCGATACAAGTCAGGAACCATCAGTAGCATCCTTGCGAACCTATCTGCTACTTGCATATGTGGGACACAGACAAGTCCAATGGTTTAAGAGCCACAAGTATGAGGTTCGCTCAACAGCTCCAGTATAGGAGATCTCATGGAGCACAGGATAGTACTACGTAGTAGTAAGTAAAACGTGTGCAGATATTTTTCAATGCGTAGCATCTAAGAGGCTCGTTACTGCTACGTTCAGACTATGCCGTGTCTCATACGTTCTTCAGAAAATGATATGGACGGTAAAATTCTGCATCTTTGCTTCAGGAAAATTGAACCGTGTCAGCGATCTCTCTGCTCTTTCATAATAGTGTAGTAATAGCGTTTGTTTTGCTGAGAAAAGTTTTGAAAAGAAAATGAAAGTTGAATCAATCATGGTGCAAGTGGCACTATCACGCTCAAGAAAATAAATTGAACGAAAGTAACAGATATATAAAATAATAAAGACGGGTACATATACGAATATAATGGTGACTCGCATGTATGAACAGCATGTACAAAACCTACTGCTGCCGGTCATAAGATAGCTAGTGGACGATAAGAATCCATAATAATCTCGCCTGTACAATGCTAAATCAAGTGGCAGTGATCACAAGACGACGGTGATCAGATCACGAGGATGACGAAGCTAATCGAGCCGAGGCTCCGTCCCCCAGCCAATCATCGATCATGCGTATCCGCGGCGGCCGCCGTTCCACCCGCTTTGGTAGGCGTTGTCCTTGCGGTTGTTCCTGAATGCGCAGCAGCCGATGGAGTAGACGATGACGATGAAGACGAGGAAGACGATGCAGACGACGCCGACGCGCTTCCAGTTCCGCTTCAAGGTGGCCACCACGCCGGCCTTGCAAGACTGACAGTTGTAGCAGAGCCCGTCATTGGTCCAGGTCTGGCAGTCCGTGTCCGTCGAGTTTGTCGTTGTTGCCTTTGTCCACTCCGTGCCTCCGACGTAGGTGAAGCCGCAGCTGGTGGGGGGCTTGCAGCAGCCAGACTGCAGGAAGAAGAAAAGATATTAGTCTTTGAAACAGAGCAACACTTCAATTTTCATGGCGGGCAGGCTAGGTGAGATAACCACGCTACTAATATTGATGGCCAAGGCAAATTTAGAAGAACAGAATAATTTCATTTCATTTGTGATGGTTTCAAATTGGAGCACTTTCGTGTAGCATTTGATTTGTGTGACCAACAAAAAGTTGGGTGAAAGTGCACCACTCCAGAGCGTTGAATCGAAGGCACGTGCTTCGGTCAGAGCATTGGGAGTGGTTACGAACAGGTAGTAATGGTTGATTTGGAGTGGAAGTGTCACTATAAAATAGGCGTAGACCATTGACTATGTCAAACAATGTAGTGTGATACACACACACACTTAATTGATGGTTGATTGAGATGCAGAACCGTACAAGTTAGCATCGTCCGCAGGATAAGGTTTAGTGTTTCAGAAGCTAACATTTCCTACTTTGCGAAACATTGACATTATTGGGTTCCCTAGTCACATCGCAAGTGGCGACCGCTAGAACAACACGTGAACATTTCATCTCTTGATTAAAAAAATGAATACGAAGATTTCGTAATCTCTGTCAGAGTTTTAGATTTCTTTTTAGGTTTCTTGCTATAGTTCCATCTAATTCGAACAAACACTTAACAGTAGACACTAGAACTAGCAGTACGTTATTAGGAGTGTTGAGATTTTGTTTTTACCTGGATGGGGGAGAGGTCCGAGGAGATGAACTGCTGCAACGTGGGCTTGTCGTCCTGCAGGCTCTTGCAGACCTTGGAGTCCTGGAGGCAGCTCCTGATCCTGTTCCAGTTCTTGCTGTTCTCCACCCTCTTCTGCAGCCAGTTGTTGTAGTCCCCGAGCCTGTACTCCTTGTACCCTCTACCCGACACGGCCTCCCCGGCGCCCTTGTTCGTGACGACGAAGGCGAAGACGGTGAAGCAGAAGAGCACGACGATGAGGACGAACATGGCGAGGAGGTAGACCCAGAGGAGCCATGTCACGCGGCAGCAGGCCCCGATGAGCCCCGCGATGGAGACCACCATGAGGAAGACCCCCACCGCGATGATCGGCGCCGAGAAGTAGCGCTCGCACTCGGTGCCGTCGGCGCGCGCGGCCAGCCAGATGCCGGCGCCGAGGATGGGGACGGAGAGGAGGAAGGTGATCGTGTTGAGGATGCCTATCAGGTTGTTGCTCAGCCGGAACGCCATCGTGGGCGAAGGGGGAGCGGCGGTTTGCTCTTTTGGTGTGTTTTGATGATGATGTGGTCGATCGGGCACGATGGATGAGACGAGGGTTCTGCCCGGGGGGCGTGTATTTGTAGGGGATGATGGTGGTGGGGATCGTGGAAAGTTCGTGGGCTTTTGGGCGTGGCCGCCCGAGGTTGGGAGAGAAAAACGGTTGGTTTGCTGAGGCACGCGGGCAGGAGGGAGGGACCGTGGGAGTTGGCGCACGCAAGCGTGCATTGACTTGACCGGCCACGGCTTGCTTGGCAATGCATCTGCTTTTCGTCTTCCGAAGACCTTCCTTCTCCTGTAGCAACTGTCCTAAACTCGTGGTGGAAACCGATCACAAAGTGGCCAAAAAATGGTTGAAACTTTCAAAATAGTGTGTAGGCGTTAGCTACAGAGCCGGTGCAATATCTCCATGGGTTCACGCGTTTCAGTCGTTGTCAATCAATCCTGAACAGGTTTGTTCCTTTCGCGAAAAAATGAAAAATCCTGAACAGGTTTTCAAGTTGGTGACAACGACAGGAGGACAGACTCAGAGATAGCGATACTAATAAACGCCTCGCACCGCGTCGCGCGCCGGTAGGAATCGGAAGAGATGGCGCGCATTCGTCGTTCCCTCGACGCGCTGAAGAAAAGTAGTTCTCCGCCTGCGCTGCGAACACGCGTGGTTTCTTTCTCCCGGCGTCACTCGTCTCGACCTGCTGAAGGAAACAGCAGCACGACACGTCAGCGACGACTCGAGGAGAGTAGCAGGCCGGCAGATAGCGTCGCAGCAGAGAGTCGACAGTAACCGATCGCCCAAGCGTCAGATATGAACCACGGTGCTCTGCTGTGCGTACCGGTCGACCAGTGACGACCACTGACCACGATAGAACCAGGACTGGCGCCGCACGAAATCTAGCCATTTCTTTTAGTACTATCTTCGTTGCGTGAGTGAACAAGGCATCGGCGACGATTTTTTTTCCTCTTCTCGGGACGTACGTTGCTTCAATCTTTGCATTAGTCGTGTTTCCTCGTCGACGTTGTGCTCCCTGTACGTGCGTCCTGCACTTTGCTCGCTTTGTGCTGGTGGCGTTGCCATCGCCATCGACCACGTGGTGCTGCGGCCAACGCCTCTCGAGCTTCAGCATCGACGATTTGTACTGTACGTGTTCGTCCACAGTACGGCGAGGACAACAACGCGTGGACTACGAGAGTAGTTCTACGTGGCCGCAGTGAACCCGAACAAAGATGACCGCGCTGTGCCGCAAGGACGCCACGGATCCTGCCGATTGGCGTCGTAGGTGAGCCCGCGGACGGCCGACGGCGGCGAGGAAACCAGGGACTTCAACTGGGTGCAGCTCACCGTCGATTTCATTGAAGCAAGCACCGTGACAGTGTGGCCCGCTAGGGTGGTGTGCGTATCGTAAGAGGATCGGAACACTCATGTGGTTTGAGAAACTTTCCTTCTTGTGCATCAAGAGGCCAGATAAGCATCAAGAGGCCAGATAGCCAAGACCACCCACAAAAACACGTATCAGTCCTTAACGGGTCAGGGTAGTAAGCAGGCCTATATATCCTCAGTGAACGTCCAACTCCTCATGGTGACCCATGTTTCAAATTAATCCGCCTCCATAAATAACTACTCCCTCCGTGCCGGATATCTAAGCATTTGAGGTATTTTCAACTTTTGTCAAAATCTAAGGATTTGGAGAATATTATAGGCCCCACTTGCTATTATTAGATTCCTCCCTCTCTCCCAGGCATGCACCAACGCTTCCCAAAAACCTGATACATCCCCTACCCCGTGCAAGGACACGAGGAGACGTATACTTCGGAGACCTGCTCTCCCGGTCCCGATGGCACGTCGACGGTGGGATGAGAAAGACGATACGGCAGCGCAGTAGCGAATGGCGAGAGAGGCTAAAAAATCGTGTTTCTATAGAGGCAACGTCTCGCCATATATATATACATAGCGGTAGCACACTTATATTAATTAATCAGAAATTAAGTAGGCATGTTAATCACTATTAAGAGAGATTAATTGCTTACCACATTTGATCAGCGCAATTATCTTTTTCATAATAAAAAACTGAGTAGTAAAAGGAAGCTGCGACACCGCACACGCAAGGCTTGAATTTTACCGGACCATTCACGCGCATATCATGCACCCATGCCCTCAGCCCCGCCCCGGCCGGCCCGGCCCGACGAGACGAGGCAAGGCGAGCGAGCGCGCGTGTGTGTTCTTCCTCTTCCCTCCTACTAGCTCAACTAGGTGGAAATAACTTAAATATATAAGTTGTTCTTCTCCTTTCTAGACTAGCAGTATGGAACTAAAGTTCCCCATCATGTCATGCATGTGCATATGGATCTTTGAAATTTATTGGTATTATTAATTTGGGTCACTGCCTAAAACTTCTAACAATCCTCCACTAGATCCTAGAGGCTCATGTTCTTTTGCCCATCATTCCAAGGTACTGTTAATATACTAACTTTTCAGTGAAAACCGGTGAAGGTTGAATATCCACCTAGAGCTACAAGCTACACTCATTCACAACTGTACAATGGACTATATCTTGAATTGATAGTTTGGTGTGAACAAGTTTTACTTGTAGTATTCACTGGTACTTGGCTGCCAACAGTCTATCCCGCGGGTGGAGCATATAAGTCGTACTCTTGTCTCACTTCATGAGCTTATTAAAGAATTCCCAATTCTTATAGACCATGACTAATGATCAAGCTCACATAGGTGTGTTCTTCCAAGAATACTCTGTAGGACAGTATCTTGCTCATGAAGGAGCCTCAGAACACATTAAGACAAAGTCATCCTACCTTATAGATTTGAGAGTATTGCATCTCTAATAGAGTGGGCTAAATATATTGATTGTACTCTCTAGTTAACTAACAACTTGTTCTTCCCAGGTCCTAATTCACAGGATCTCCGATCACATAGGTTGGGTTGCCACTGTAATATAACTCATCTGGGTCTCAATCCCATCTCCTTCGATGCATTATCTATCATAGTACGTGATAATCTCTTAGTAAAGGGATCTGTCAGGTTTTTACCTGTTTCATGTATTCCACAGCTATAACACCGGAGCTCCTTTGTTTTCTGACAGACTTTAATCTGCGTTTCATATGTTTGCTGGACTTTATATTTTCCTGACTGCTAATCACCTTCCTGATAACTGTTTGATTATCACAGTTCATGAAAATAGCAGGGATTGGTTTTTCAACCATCGGCAAGTCCATTAAAAGTTCTCTCAACCATTCTACCTCAGTGGCAGCTGTTTCCAAAGCAATGAGCTCTGCCTTCATGGTTGACTTAGTCAAAATTGTTTGTTTACACGATCTCCATGAGACAGCACCACCACCAAGCGTGAATAGGTATCCACTAATGGCCTTCAGCTCATCAGCATCTGTTATCCAGTTTGAATCACTATATCCTTCAAGCACACCAGGGTGTCCTGAATAGTGAATTCCATAACTCATTGTGCTTTTTAAGATAGCGCAAGACTCAATCAATACCACGCCAATGATCATCTCCCAGATTGAAGTTAAACCGGCTCAATTTGCTAATGGCAAATGAGATGTGAGGACGGGTTGCACTAGCTAGGTACATCAGTGAGCCAATAATCTGAGAGTATCGTAGTTGATCCTTTCCTAGTCCTTTATTCTTTCGAAGTATTAGACTAGGATCATACGGGGTTTGAGAAGGTTTGCTTTCCAAGTAGACGAAACGACTCAATACCTTCTCAACATAATGCGATTGTATAAGTGTAATCCCATTCTCACCGTTCTTAAGTTTAATATTAAGGATCACATCCGCTTCTTCCAAATCTTTCATGTCAAAATTTTAGGATAGAAATGATTTTATATCATTTATCTCATCAATGCTAGTTCCAAAAATTAGTATGTCATCGACATACAAATATAATATAACTCCTTTACCCCCACCATAGCGATAGTACACGTAGGTATCAGCCTCATTTACAGCAAACCCATCAGATGTTAAAGTTTTATCAAACTTCTCATGTTATTGCTTGGGTGCTTGCTTTAGGCCATGCAAGGACTTAATTAACCTACACACCTTGCCCTCCTATCCAGGTATTACAAATTCATCTGGCTGATCCATGTAAATTTTCTCATCCAACTCTCTATTAAGGAAAGTTGTCTTCACATCTATCTGATGGACTAGAAGACCATGTGAGGCAGCCAATAATAGTAATACCCAGATGGTGGTTAATCTGGCAATGGGTGAGTAAGTATCAAAATAATCCTTGCCTTCTTTTTGCATATATCCTTTAGCTATAAGCCTTACCTTATACTTTTCAATGATACCATCAGGCATGAGCTTTTTTTTGAATACCCACTTGCAACCAATTGGTTTGCAGCCAATTGGTTGATCATTACTTCTCATATTTCATTGGAGATGATAGAGTCCATCTCACTATGGACTGCATCCTTCTAGTATTCTGCATCAGATGATGCATACGCCTCCGAAATAGATGTGGGAGTATCATCAACAAGGTATATAGTGAAGTCATCGCAAAAGAATTTTGCAACCCTTTATCTCTTGCTCCTTCGAGGAGCTACTTCACTATCATCCTTGTCGCTCTCATATGGATGTTCAAGTAGAGTTGAAGGTTCTAGAGTTAAATCAGTAGAAGAACTAGGTACAAAGTACATATCTTTCATAGGAAAAATATTCTCAAAGAAAGTTACATCATGAGACTCTAAAAGTGAATCAACTAAGACATCAGGTGCTTTAGACCTTATCACCAAAAATTTATATGATGTGTTGTGGTACGTGTATCCTAGAAAAATACAATCAATTGTCTTAGGTCCAAGTTTGCATTTCTTTTTTATTGGTATACTAACCATGGCCAAATAGCCCCATGTATGCAAATATGAGAGTGAGGGTTTTCTTCCTTTCCATGCTTCATACGGAGTGATATCACTATTCTTAGTGGGAACTCTATTCAGAATGTGGCATGCTATCAAAACAGCCTCTCCCCACCATGCTTTAGGTAAACCGGATGTTCCTAACATGGCATTCACCAGGTCCATCAATGTTCGGTTCTTCCTTTCAGCAACATCATTAGATTGTGGTGAGTAGGGAGGTGTTCGTTCATGAATAATTCCATTCTCCATACAGAAAAGATCAAAGTCATTGGAAAAATACTCTCACAGAGATCAGAAATATATGAGTTCTAATAGTGTTGAGTTTCTCTCGTCTATAGTTTTGTGAGGCTTACGAGGTTGCTTTGCTTGCACACAAGCTTGCACACAAGCTTGGCACCAAAATTTATGTGACACAAATAAAAATGCCAAATATTAGCCTCAGAATTATTCGAATCACATGCATGGTTCATAATCTTGTTACAAAAATCAGAAAGGGAAAATCGGAACAGGCCTCCGCTATCATAGCCTTTGCCAATGAATTGGCCAAATCTCGAAATGACTACTTTATTCGACTCAAAGACCAGCTTGAATCCATCTCGACAGAGGAGGGATCCACTAACAAGGTTCTTGTTTATTAAGGGGGCATGTTGCACGTTCTTTAGCCGCACGATCTTTCCCGAAGTGAACTTCAGATCGACCGAACAGTAGCATGCAAGCCGTTCCCCATCATGACGGATGAACCTCGTGCGACCTGGTAAGAAGAAAGCATGGAGATATCAGCACAAATATGAATATTGGCTCCTGTATCTATCCACCAATCATTAGATTGATATACAGAAAATATACTAGGTAGATTACCATACCCAGATGCTCCAATGGAGTCACTAATAGTCACATTGGCAACTTTCTGCCTTTGTTGGATTTTCTTGCCTTTGCGGTTGTGAAACTTCTTGGCAAAATAATGCCCGTTTTCACCACACACAAAGCAGACAACGTCATCCATGTTCATCTTCTTCTTCTTGAATGGAGTAGTTT
This sequence comes from Eleusine coracana subsp. coracana, assembly GCA_032690845.1. NCBI lineage: Eukaryota > Viridiplantae > Streptophyta > Magnoliopsida > Poales > Poaceae > Eleusine > Eleusine coracana. The sequence continues at coordinate 48,614,189 of CM064427.1, read as the reverse complement.
GAATAGCCTTTCCTTTTCTCTTCTGGTTCTTCTTTCCAGTGTGCTGCATCACATTGGTGCTGGACTAATCTTCGGGTGCTCTCAGAGGTGCATCTTTTGCCCGATCCTTCTCTTCAACATCAAGACCCGCTAACAAATCCTCGACGGAGATGTTTTATCTTTTATGTTTCAGAGATGTGGTATAGCTCCTCTATGATAAAGATAACTTGGCAATAATGCCCTCATCCATAAACTTGTCAGGCAATTTGCAGTCAAGCTGATCAAGCTCCCTTACAATGAGTTGGAGTTCATAGGCCTGCTCGACTACAGAACGGTTGTCAGCCATTCTGAAGTCATGGTACTGCTCCATGATATACAACTCATGCCCAACATCCGAGGCCGAGAACTTGTGTTTAAGTGCCTCCCAAAGTTCAGCAGCACTCTTGATGTGCATATACACATTGCACAGCTGGTCAGAGAGAACGTTAAGGACACATCCGATGAAAATCGTCGTAGCCACGGAGAACTCCTGCATCTCTTTCTCGGAGCCAAGAGGTAATGCGGGAGGGTTCCCCATGACTCAAAACACGCCCATAGCCGAGAGCCACAACTGGACTCTCGTCTGCCAATCCAGTGAACTTCTCAGGTTTTATAGCATTAGCAAAACCAGCCATCACTAAACGCCTATCAAATTTTTGGATTGTTGGAAATAACAATAGTTTAGTGATGATATATCTAATTCCAGTAAAAGCAAGTATTAGATACGCTACACGTAATCGAGGCATGCAAGCCATCAAATAAGCACCTATCTCAGTTACATGTACTAGCAGATCATCAGACGTGAATAAAGAACAAACACTAAATATAGCGACTAGCAACAACCTAGGAACAAGGCCTAAGGTCACTCGATTTAATCATAAAAAGATGTTAAAGGATGGCTTACAGGGAAGCGCTTCGGCGATGGTCGCAGTAGAGTCAGACCTGTCAATGAAGAAGGCGAAGCAGATGTAGGCGATCGGTCAATGAAGAAGATGAGGATCACCAGCGAGTAGTCGCGACGACGCTTCCCAAAAACCTGATACATCCCCTACCCCGTGCAAGAACACGAGAAGACGTAGACTTCGAAGACCTCCTCTCCCGGCCCCGATGGCACGTCGGCGGCGGGATAGGGAAGATGATGCGGTAACGCAGTAGCGAATGGAGAGAGAGGCTAAAAAATTGTGTTTCTATAGAGGCGACATCTCGCCATACATATACACACAGTGGTAGCACATTTATGATAATTAATCAGCAATTAAGTAGGTATATTAATCACTATTAAGAGAGATTAATTAGTTACCATATTTGGTCAGCGCAATTATCTCTTGCATAATGAAAATCTGAATAGCAAAAGGAAGCTGCGACACCGCACATGCAAGGCTCAGATTTTTGCTGGACCATTCACGCGCATGTCGTGCACCCGCGTCCTTCACCCCGCCCCACCCGACCCGGCTAAACGAGGCGTGGCGAGGCGAGACAAGCGAGCGAGCGCGTGTGTTCTTCCTCTTCTCTCCTACTAGCTCAACTAGGTAGAAACAACTCAAGTATATAAGTTATTCTTCTCCTCTCTAGACTCGCAGTATGGAACTAAAGTCCCCCACCATGTCATGCATGTGCACATGAGGCTTTGAGATTTATTGGAATTATTAATTTGGGCCACTGCCCAAAACTTCTAACTAGTGGTGTAGCCTATCTGCCGTCCAAATACGGCGTTGTAGCAGGAGCCACAAGAAAACCTTGATTTTTGGGGTGCCCATATTTGCCAGATCAAGGTCAGAAAATCATTAGTGGCGTTCCCTTCGAATTGAAGTTCATATGCGGATTTGGCTGAGTACTTGCCGTCAGGTGTTCTAGTCCATCTGATGGAGTCTTCCTCTGAAGTGTTGAGATTTATGTTGAAGTCTTGAATGGCTGTCCAGAGGCGAAAGTACTCATGTAGGATGTCATTGTTTAAGTTGTAAGCTATGTCATGTATCCATTTATCATTAGACAATGCATCTGCCACCGTTCGGTTTTTACGTCTGCTGTGCTTGTGGAGGGTTAGGAATAATGTGGCCGGTTGTGCACCATTGAGCCAGGTTGAGGTCTAGAAGCGAGCCTTTTTCCCATTGTGTAGAGTTACTATCGTTGTTGCTGCAAAAAGCGCTTTATCTATCTCATCAACTGGTAATTCCATTCCATGACAAGCTCTTTCAGGTGTGTCCCATTCATGCTAGAGCCAACGTAGTCCGAGGTCTCTACTATGTTTCTCCAAGTTTTTGATGCCAAGTCCACCGTGCTTAAGTGGTTTTGTTACTTTGAGCCATCCTACTTTACATTTGCCTCCATGTAACTTTGCATTTCCAGGCCATAGGAATCTTCTTTCTATTTTCTCTAGCTCCTTTAGGAATTTCTTAGGAGGTTTTAGGGCGGTAAGCAGGTATGTAGGGAGCGAGGAAAGTAATGATCGGACGAGTTCTCTCCTCCCCGCAAAGTTCAGTAGGGATCCCTGCCATCCTTCAAGCTTGGTTCGTGCTCTGTCTTGTATGGGTTGGAGGTGCACTAGCCGTAGGCGGCCCACTGTTAAGGGGATTCCTAGGTATGTGAGGGGGAAGGATGAGAGTTGACCTGCAAAAGGTTGCAGGATATCATCCAAATTTAGACCTTGGCAATGTATCGATGTGACTGAGCTTTTTTGCACATTTATCTTTAGGCTTGTAGCCTTTCCAAAGTTGTCCATAATCCTCATGAGGGTAGCTACCTCTTCCTTCCTCGGATTGAGAAAGACAGCCGTATCATCAACATATAGGGATATTCTTAATTTTGCTTGTCATCCCTTGAGAGGCGTTAGGTGTCCATCCTCTGTTGCTATTTGCAGAATTTGTTGTAAAGTATCGATGGCCAAGATAAATAGGTAAGGCGATAGAGGGTCGCCTTGCCTTTAGCCCTCTCCTGTGCTTGATGGTTTGGCTCGATACTCCATTTAGTATGATGTCTGAGGACATGGAGGTGAGGATTAGGGATAACTAGTTTCTCCATCTTGGTCTGAATCCTCTCTTCTCAAGAAGTTCTAAATCATCCTACCCTGTATGAAATGTGTCTATATGATTCACTCTTTTCTTGCTTAATACTCCCTCTGTTCCTGTTTTGTTGTTGTTGGTTAGTTCAAAGTTGAATTAGCCAGTGACAATAAAAACAGAACAGAGGAATAGTCCTTTAGACCATTCCTGACTAATGCTTCCAAATTGAAATTGATAGACTTCTCTAAGGTAATCAACATCGGCGCATGTGGGAGCCCCAAGAATGAAATTGCCCACTTCCTCTGCCAGAAGCAATGAAAGAAAGGCTTTGTTAGTGGACACTGTTACATCCATCTCGACAGCATCTCTAGCAGTTGTATCTAGTTCAGCATCTCTAGCAGTTGTATCTGTCAGAACCATTTTTAATGCCATGTGTAGGCTAACCCAACTAGCGTTGTGTTATGCATATCGTATCATACTAGTACAATTCTTGTGAGGTAGCAATAATCTACTATGTAAGAAGAATAATTATGATGTTTGTTATGTATGTTAGCAATGGAGAAGGGAAGAATAATTATGAGGTTTGTTGTGTCTGTTAGCAACGGAGCAGAGAATTTAGGTCGGAAGCAAGGGAATCGGGCGAGGAACGAAGGAACCGAGGACGAACACAGAATTGGATGCAATTCAGATCAGTTCTGGTTACAACTTGTTGCCCAATTCTCTCATGCTCTCCTCTACTTATAGTCTCGGTCAGTAGGACTGGACATAAAAACCGAGATCTAAAGACCGGAACCAAAAAAACTGAATCCGGGATCGAGAAAACCGAAGCTTCGGATATTGGATAGTAGATCGGATAGGACACCTAGGAACCCGAAGTTTTTTCCCCCGGTTTTGGTTCTAATGCTCGGGTACTCGAAATACCCAAATAACCGAACATATACACGAAGTGTTATCCGCCGTAGCCTTAATCAGGTCGATGTAGTTAATCTAATAATGTCTTAGTCAGGTCGATGACTCATTTGTGCTTTAGTGGGCTAATGGCACATATATACATATGTTGGCTTGTCTGGTCTATATGTGTCTAGCCGATTTCTATTCCAGTCTGGCAACAAAACATGGTGAGTTATATGATGAATATAGAACCATATATGCTCCAGCTGATGCAGCACCACAAGTCAGTAACTCCCAAGATCCAAAAGGAGTCCAAGGAGGTCGTATGATGAAGACTCTAATTGCACAAAGGTTGAGGCTTGGTAATACTGCTTGTGGCAATACCAAATCTGAACTTGAGAAGTACCTTGCTGAAGATATTGAAGACCTTGACAAAATTTTTTTTGATATTCTAGCATGGTGGAAGGTAAATTCATCTAGGTTCCCTATTTTGGCACACTTAACTCGAGATGTGCTCGCAATTCCTATATCAACAGTTGCTTCTGAGCCAACATTAGTATGCGTGGCAGGATTCTTGATGACTTCAGGACATCTCTAACTCCATTCACGTTACAAGCACTTGTTTGTACTCAAGACGGGCAAAGAAGGGCTACTCCTGTTGATATACTAGAGAATATGGAGCAATTGGCTGAAATAGAAAAAGGAAAAAACAAATGTTGATTGAATGTTGTTCGTATTAATTATATGATTCTAATTTTTCACTCATACTCCGTATTAATTACATGCTTCCAATGGTTTCACTTCAGAGATGATTGGAGAACACGATGAGAAAAGGAAACGGAAACGCAACATTGATGAGTCTGTTTCCATTCCAGGGTCACAAGCTACCAAGTCTAGTAAAGATTCCTGTTAAATTATGATTTATTAATAAGAACAGACATTACACATTGAGTAATTGAGTTGTGACGTGAGTGTGAGTGGCGTCCTGTCAACCAGAGTTGTGACTCGACCATTGTGAACCATTTATTTTCATGTGTCTATTAACTTACCTTTTGAATGGCTTGAGAATATGACTTTGCTCTGGTATAACGTAATCTACTCGTTATCATACATGGTAGTTTGTTAGTTTTGTTAATGATATTATGTATTATTAAAAATATAAGTAGTTTAGTCATAACTGAAAATTAAACTAAAATTTAGATATCTAAACTTTTCAGGTATTCAACAAACATTGACGGAGCCAAAAGGTGGACAGTGTGTGCCCACCCTGAGATTTAGACCAGCAACCCACCTGTCTCACCGCTACCCTTGCCCAAGCGCCTAGCTGAGCCCACGCAAGCCAAAAATCCGAGCCCTACACCCGTGCACCTTTGCATCGCTCGGTGGCTGCCGCGATGCACGCAGCACGCATGCACCTCTTGGCGGCCGGGGCCGGGTGTGCGCCGCGTGGTGGATTCCCACTAACAGGCTCAACTCCGGCAAGAAGGAACCAACAATATCACTGACCACTAACCAATACAACAAGGTATTCACCTGATTTAGGCCCTCTGCATAGCAAATTAGCAATATTCTTTTACACAATTGGTTTTGTAAAATATGAAGAGATGGAGAAATTGTATTTCCTTTTTAGAAAATTGGTTCATAAAATTGATTATGTGTCATGAAACAGCATTTTAAGCGATGAAGGTCTTTGAAATGATTGTTTGCTCATTTTTATTGAACGGGATATTTTCTTCAGTGTGAAGAGAGGATATTATCAATCCTTTAGAAGGCGTATGCAATTGTGTAGACTTGTATCAAACCACTATTATTGATTTACTATGTAATACATTTTATTGATCTCTTAAACTTCCATTGTTAGTTGACACTTCAAAGGTACTATACAGTGAAAAAAAAATATCGGCCCACTTTAGCTTTGAATTCTAGCTCCACCACTACCAACAGATAATAAAAAGTTCAGATATTAATTATAAAAAACCAAAGTTTAAAAAACTGAACCAAAACTTGTAAAACCGAACACCAAGCTTATCGGTCAGCTCGTTCATGCACGTCACGCTCACACGATTTACACGGGCCGGATTCACTCTAGGCCGGACACCAACACACTCAGTTTCCTGGGTCTGGTGCTGCGCGGGAGTCCAGGTGCCTTACTTGCCGCCAGTTCCTGTCTTCCTGCCACTTGTTGTCTTGCCGGATGAGGAATAGTTCTAATATTGTCATCACTCCCTAATCATCTTGGTATGTTGACCATAAACGATGGCGTGTTGGACGCTGGCTCCTAGCTAGGGGTGGACGAAAAGCTCGAAGCTCGTAACTCGACTCGACTCATAACAAGCTCATTAAATTTACAAGCCGAGTTGAGCTGGCTCGCGTGCTCAACGAGCTCTGGTAGACTTATAAAAAGTAAGCTTATTAATGATAAAATATAAAATATTATATTAATATTTAACTGTTTTGATATCTATTTTAAATTAAATTATACTTATAAACTATTTTTATTAACTATATATTTTATTTTTAATTATTTTATTTTAAATATTTTATTTCACTAGAATCTAATATTTGAATTATAATATATGCATGGCTCACGAGCCTAACGAGCTAGCTCAAGTTAACTATCGAGCCGAGCCGAGCTAAGTTTTGAGCTCGGTTGTCTAACGAGCTGAGCCGAACCGAGCTGAGCCAATTTTCTAAGGAGCTAACATGAGCTGAGTCGAGCTAGCTGGATATCCACCCCTACTCCTAGCTGTTTGTCTGACACCTGCCCACAATGAGTCACGGCGCGCGCGATAATAAGGTCTCTTTTGGACCACACGGACGGATTCCCGAAGATCGTGATTTTAAGATGGCACAAAATGAAAGTGATTTTAACATGGAGATGTGGCATGGCGTGGAAAATGCCGAGAAGTGACAGTGGAGGTTCAAGCAACAAATAAACATTCTGGAATAAGAAAGAAAACAAAGAATTTTAAGAGAACCCAGTGCGGGAGGAATGGTGCATCCCGCACATGAACTACAGGGCAACCATCGCAGGCAAGGCCAGACACGGGAGCTCGCCGATCGCCGTGCCATCCCAACTGTTCCACCCCGTAGGAGAAAACAACGCCTCCACTTTCTTGAGCCGCGCCTTTCCTCTTGCCAAGGAGAAAAGGACGGGAACTACATGGCCTGATGGATCACAATGGCAAACTCAACGGTCTACGATGCTGCCAACCTGGTCGTTGATATAGAATGGCTTGTTCGTATCATTGAGTCACTTGTCTTCTAATAGAGACGGTGTCCTCGTTGTGATATCCTAACCTAAGCCTCAATAAGATTGATAAAATACTTAATTATATTAGCAAGTTGTAATTTCTTTTCCGAAATCTCAACTCTCTGAAAACGGAGTGAGAGCCTCATGAATGGCTGCTGGCCATCACGCAGCAGAGTTGCAATGACAAGATGGCAAAAGAACTACGATTGATCACCTTGTTAACCATCTGGACTGTGTAGAATGAGCGAAACAACAGAGTTTTCCAACGGAAACAAACCACAATGGCTACACTTTTGCACAACATACAGAAAGAGGCGAGGAACTAGATCGTGGCGGGAGCAAAGAACATCATGAGCCTAGGTGTTTTCCAAATTGGTGAGTAGTTACGTATGATCATCTACCGGCATGGCCTGTCTGACCATGTACGGGTTGTTGTAATGCGCAACTTGTGCAAAAAAAAAACTCTATTCTCCTCTTATTAATGCAATATCGGACAATGTTCCAGTTCTTTCGAAAAAGAATCTCATCTCTAAAGAATCCTGAGATTAAGCGTGCTTGAAGCATAGAGCAATTTAGGAATAGATGATCGACCGTAAAATTCTTACCGAATATACACGAGTGAGGACAAAGTGAAAGTTTTAAGGTACTATAAACCTGTCAGGTGTAAGCGGGTCTAGCCCCGAGGGTCGGGACGTTACACTTGTGACAATGGGGACGAGCACTATTTAGCACAATGGTCATTCCGTGCTTAGCTCCAAGGGGTTTCTGCAAAGCCAAATATATATAGTCTTGGATTTTTTTTCTCACATAAATCCCTTGTTATTCCTAGCTTTCAGGTGGGGCATGAATCATGGTAGGGCCATAGAATTGTCGTAGAAACAAATTTAAATTACAAGATAATAAGACATGCTTTTGCCACAGTGGCGAATGTAAAATCGAATGGCAAAACACACAAATATGCCTTCGATACGAATTCAATAGTACACACGCTATACATCACACACATAAAAAAACAACACTCTTTCGTACTTGACGTAATCTATTGATGATCACGACACTTTTATAACGATATAAACTCATATGGTTACTATCAAGGGCTTCCACCTGGTCTCCCGCTGCCGTTTCCCTCGCCATACCCGAAGCCCAACCCCCCATTCCCACCGCTCGATCCAGCCCCAGACCCAGCAGAGGACCCTACCCCTGTTCCACCCGATCCGGCAGATGATCCCGCACTCGACCCTGCAGACGAGCTAGCCCCTCCGACAGATATGGACCCGGACCTAGACCCGGACGTTGACCCCACCCCGGCCACCGACCCAGAGCCGGAACCTGATCCAGACGCAGAGACTCCGCCGGTGCCCACTCCGAGCCCGAGCCCGAGGCCCAGCCCTACGCCCTGCCCCTGACCTCCTCCCAGATCGATGCCGAGGTCCTTCCTCGCCACGCGGCCCTGCACGAGCGCACAGGACTGCAAGCAGACCAAAGCCACCAGCACCAGCGCCGCCGCGGCTACGCTGACCTTGCCGCTCGGCATCCTCGCACAATGACAGTGCAGCACCAAGCTCAGCTACCGGACACTTGGATCAACACCCTGTGGCGTGCTGCTTCCTTATATAGGAGCCGGTGCGCGTGCGACGCCAAGAGGAAAACGGGACGCGACGGGTCTGTGTAAAAGGAACCGGGGGCGCGACGATCATGTGGCTGTGGGACGCGAGCGTTGTGGTTGGGAGCACGCGGTGGTGGTGGTGGTCTGGTGCTGTGCAGGTCAGAAAAGCACGGGATGATTGATAGGGTAGAGTGGTGGCGGGAGTGGTTGTCTGACGATGCCGTGCGCTGCAGCCGCACGCGTTGCCGGGAGACCGGCCAACCGGCGGGGATGGCGCTCGGTTTGATAGGCTCGCCTTTCGCGTCCGGCCGGCGTCTCGGGCCGGTATGGTATGGTCACAAAGGTGTGGAATGAGTGTGTTCGGCTGGCTGCCGCATCTCGCCACCATCGAAAGTTGGAGATATAAAGCATGCTGCTGTGGCTTATCCATTGGACTTCGCGACGTTATTAGGCAGAGTTGGGCAAAAGTTGCATGTCAGTTTAGTCGCCGGAGGATGACTGTGTTGCACGATCATTGCTCGAGAGTCTTGAAGTTTCATTTTCTTCCTTCAACTCGGTTTTCTTTTGTGCAGGAAAATCAATTTCTGGGTCGAAACAAATGCGCACACTATCTAATTCACAATTCTAGGGAGTCCTATGGAGCATGCCATTGCCATCTATACCTGTTAAACAACGAATAATCTCCGGCTTTGCACTCGCACCACTTGCCGGCGAGCGCTGAACATTTCTCTCCCAATCGGCCAATCCCCAGCTTTCCCGCGCACTAACATCTGACGACGCCGTTGATATCTCACGAGTTTCGGAGGCCAAAGAACGTGTCGCCCGCTCATCCCCGGCACTGGGACTACAGAGCTCACTGGCAGTGGCAGCAACTCAATCAGCCGCTGCCCACCACAAGTCCACAACTACACACCACGGCGGCGACCAGTGGCGACCACTTTGCTGTGCTGACTTCTCACTCAGCTCAGCAAAAGGCACAGCTCGCCGGCCGTCGCAGCCACACACATGTAAGCCCCGGAGCAGAGGCGGACGTGGCTCAACCACACCATTTACCGTCGAGCTTATCACCATCTAACACGTACGGCCGCACGTTCCTCTGATCGATCTATAAATTCAGGTGAGAGCAGGGAAAGAATGCATCGCCCGAATCCCATTACCACGCACATTCTGTGAGCCGAGATCAACAATGGTTTGCATGAAGATTGTTGCTTTTGTTGGAGTTGTAGCTGTCATTGCCTTGACGTTGCCTCCGGTGTGTGTCAAAACTGGTATGTGTACTTCTTCCATGGTTGTTAAATATATATTGGTTGTGATGTGCTTGTCAAAAGAAAATGGTTGTGATGGGATGCATCTAATCAAACTTTTGAAAAGCTAGACATTTGAACTTTACCATACCAGAAGACTAGTAGAGTTGTATTTTTTTTTTTTAAAAAAAAGACTAGTAGAGTTGTCATGGCAACTATTGTCATTGCGTTCATTAGTCGTGGAAAATGTTTTCATTACTTTTTTTAGTACATAGTACCAAGTTTGTTACAGAAACTCCTTTTCAAAAAGAAGTTTGTTATAGAAAAAATTAGCATCTGTCAGGATATAATGAAAACCGTCTTTGTAGTATCAATATGTGAAATACTTTTTCCTTTTTTATCAAACTAGATTACAATGCCCGTGCAATTGCACGGGCTAGTATTTAATACCACCTCCAAAATACATCAATGTGCTACAATAATGTTACCTATTTTTTTACTGTTAACAGTTCTTTTAGTATATATTATGTTAATCAATAAGACAAATAGAAATAATACTAAAAATACATATAATAAAAAACAAAATAGAGACATGTCATATTGTATTATGAATCTGTTTCTTTGAAGAAAGATACGCCATAGCATGTCATTTAGGTTCGTGATTGTACTTTTACTTTAAATAAAATGTATTGCCATCATAAGTGAAATGAAAATGACCAGGTGCGTTAATGACTTCAGTGCCCACAAAGGTTATAGAGATGTCCATTTATGAACCATGTGAACTAAAATATTTTTTATAGGTAGCCAACTTACCCATGCAAATGCATGGCTATCATACCTTTACTATGGCAGAATATTTACAGGAATTGATTTTTTTTCAGAAAGATACAACATCAATTTTCTATCCTTCAACCACCAATATACCAGTAATAATCTTGTGGGCTACGTGTGATTAGACACTTTATCCTCCATGTTGATTTTTATATTGCAAAAAGTACAACCATAGTCACCGGTATGATGCCCACTAAATTCATTCACGAAATATTTATCAATTCTTCCAAGCAATATAAGAGATGTAAATATTTTATTTGTAATTTAATAATTAGTCAATTATATCAGAACCAACAATAGATCTGCTATCAAAGCCTCAACAAAAATTCTGTTGTTAACAATTATATTTGTAAATCTCCAAAGCATAGATGAATTATAACAGTATGTTGAAGGCGTCAAAGATGCACCTTTGCTTGTATGTATTTGTAGTTCGATCCTGATAGTGAGGCCACCACCAACACCTAGAATGGAAGCCACTGAACAACAGAAGGGTGCTTCAGCGTAATGTTGTAGTATGATGAAATAAAAATTTATATCATTGACATGTAGTGGAAGGAAATTCAAATTTATGCAGCCCGAGGTCAAACATCCTGAGCTACACCAAAGAACAAAAGGCTAAGCTACCAATAGGCTGACACTTTTAGTATGTGTTAGCAACGCTGCTCACATCTGTCTTGATGAGCACCCAGTCCTTGCAGACCTTAGACATTTTACGAACAACGAAATAAATTCCATCTGCCATGGTATTCAGGCCAAAGGCCATCGGCTGCTTGAAATACAGAGTCCATAAAGTTGACCTGCATGAAGCAGGCCATAAGAACAAAACCACATGACAACACGACACCTGATGCAAAATAGTGGAACACTATAAGCTACTGATCTTTGTATGGATAAAAACTTCAGGGGCATGTGTCTAATTCATACCTTTATACTGATCTCGTTAAACCTGTACGCAGACCCTTGTAACATCGATATGTTTTTGCTACTACAATCATCACAGACCTACACCACCTGTACGCATGTCATATTCATACCCTTCTGCAAGCGGCCAATGAAACTTCAAGAGCAGAGGAGAGAAGAGTGTGTAATGTCGTGCCATAGGGTGTCTAGTTGGTAGCATCGACAGATCAGTTCAGATCGTGAGAAATCTTGACGTGGTTGGAGTTAGCAGCATCGACGGATCAGTCAGATCATGAAACCAATCCTGACGAGGTTGGACATGTTCTAGCAGATCTTGACTCATGGCAGAGCTTCAGCTAAGACGAACAACTCCATGAGACCTGAGAACCTTGACAGGTCACAGGAGTCCATGTGACTCCCATGGTGGCAGCTTGACGGTTTTCAACAGATCGATTTGGGTTGGTTTTTTTTTTTTTTTTGAGGAGAAGCCATCCGGCTAACTTTATTGATTGAAGAAAACAATTACATCGTTGTTAAGGTAGTGGAGACGGGCGGTAGGGAAAACGATAGGTTTGTTAGGAGGAAACATAAGCTCTGATCGTGAACAGATTAAGGGTCAGGATTTCATAAGAGATCAGATCAGGAGGGATTAAGGGTCAGCTGTTTTACTTTTTTTTTTTAGAATTTAGAGCATATTTCTCTTTTTTTCTAGGTACCATGGTGGAAAGGTCATCTCCTTTTATTAATAAATAGATATTAGGATAATGGATTCAAAATTTCTGATTCGACAATTAGGTCGAATTACAAACCGGATCGTGCATGTGCATAATTAGCTCCAGCCTTCTGCAGCCCTTGAGTCTCTTCGTAGTGCGTTTTGCAAATAAAAATAGAAAAAGAAAATCAGAAGTGCATTTCTCTGTTCTCAACAGTGAATCGATAAGATAACTTCCTGCTGGTGCATGTCTGTACCTGTACATGCGGCTGTGACTGTGAGTATACGTAATCGTCAACGGAAGGAATATAAGATATAAGTCAACGTTGAAAGTTGATATCGCCAAAGTTGGCAGCCAAGAACAGCACTAGTCTGATAAGGCTTACAATATGTTTCCACTAATAAGAATTTGTTAATATGGATATGCCTGAATTCGAAGGATAAAAAGCAAAGGCTTCCAGAAACTTCATTGGTCTGTTCAATCATCAGAATAGCTCTCAAAGCGACCTCCAGTTTCAGTGCACTGACGATTGCATTCTTCCTCAACTCTCCAGCAGGTCATGTATGCATGAGGCTTTGAACGTGTCACTCTCATGCACTAACTGAGGCCCATTCCTTTTGCACCCTCCATGCTCCACTATACTCAACAACAGCACTGAAGCTAAATACATCAGAAACGACAAAGAATAAAAAAGAAGAATTCAGCCGTCCAATGGCCACCGCCACAAGTTCATGCCACCAATTAGGTAACCACTCCCGGTGGCACCACACTTTGGGTCCTACAAATAGTGCTGCATCCCAAGTTCAGCAATCGCAAAAGTAGAGACAACAACAAGAAACATCCGTCGCCTTATTCATGCTTCCTACAGGTGTCAGGATGTCTCGCCCTCAAACCATAACCCTTTTGCTCGGCATTGCCGTGCTTACTACCGTTGTTCTGGCGTCCGAAGGCCGCATCTCTCGGAAGGACTTAAGCATTGACCTTGGAGGTGGCGGTGGTGGAGGCCTTGGAATTGGTACTGGGATTAGTATTGGCATTGGTGGAGGAGCAGGTGGTACTGGTTCAGGCTCTGGTTCTGCTTCTGGGTCGGGTTCGGGATCAGGTTCAGCCTCTGGCTCAGGTTCGGGTTCAAGTGCTGCTTCAGGCGCCGGGTCATCAGCAGGCTCTGGAGCTGGCTCAAGCGCTGGTTCTGGAGCAGGATCATATGCTGGGTCCGGTGCAGGCAGCGGCGCGGGATCAGGTGCTGGAACGGGTGCGAGTTCAGGAGCGGGTCAAGGGCAAGGGCAAGGTGGAGACCAAGGCCAGGGATATGGCGAAGGTCAGGGCTCGGGGCATGGACAAGGTTCAGGTTCTGGCTCCGGATACGGTGAAGGATATGGTGAAGGTCATGGCCAAGGAAGTGGCTCTGGTCAAGGATCGGGCTATGGTGAAGGCCATGGTTTCGGCCACGGCCAAGGCTCTGGTCAAGGTTCCGGTTACGGGGAAGGCTCTGGCTTCGGACACGGCCAAGGCTCGGGCTCCGGCTACGGTGAAGGATACGGTGAGGGATCCGGCGGTGGATACGGAGATGGCTCAGGCTCAGGTTACGGAGAGGGACACGGCTACGGGTACGGTTCTGGACATGGCAAATAAGATGCTGAACTGCAGCTCGGTTATCAGTGTGTATGTGTGTGATTGCCGCTGCTGCTCTGCGCTTTTCGCTGGACCTCTATGGACCCAAAATCCTCTTTGTATCCATAAATAAAGTATGTAACGAATGATGGGCGATTGCTGTGCTTGTACCGTGGAATGGAATTGCATGACGCGACTGATCATTTAGCAAAACTTTTTACATCGATGCATTCTGCACCGCGCAACACCAAGGATCGGCACGGTCCGTGTGTCCAGCAGGACGAAGGACCAAGCCCTCAACTGTTTCCAGAGACATGCCCTGCTCACACCTCGAGTATGCGGGCTCCTCTCGCAGGATCAACCATTTGCCCACCGTGTACTGTCCGCGCCATCGAATTGGAGACGGGCCTCTGCAGTTGAGTTACTCAAAGAAAACAAAAAAAAAAGGAGTTTTATGGTATATATTACCACCAGTAATATATAAGATATTTTAGTAATTTTTTCAACAATTCTGAAAAACAGATCACCGTCAAAAGCTTGCCGCTGACAACGCCGCTAACCGCTGTAGTTTCCTCCCGAGCGACTGGCTCCTCCCAAAATGCGCCGCTTGCGGCGCCGCACATCACCAGGAAAGCGCCATCTTCGATCCTCATCAACTAAGTGCCTCTGTGTGACGCACCGTCGTCGATCACTGCACAGCTGCACTACCGAGCACCTTCACCAAGCCTGTCCTGTACTTCACTGAGCTTTGCCAAATTCTCCGTCACCAACGCAATGAACGCGGCACCAGACCAGAGCACCAGTTTTTGTTCGCCGGAACTAACACACACGATTTGTATGTTCTTCACCACCGCGCTCATCCATTATTTGTCTTAGAGCTGGTTTCGTGGGTTAGCAATTGGCCTCCATGCCATGTGAGCTTGTGCGTGGAGCGAGCTGCGAGAGAACCATCACGTGCGCAGGCGAGAGCCCGGCAGTGCAGTGGTGCGCGGAGGCAGAAATTCCGGCGGAGAAACCCGACCGCGGTGGTGCTCAGGCTGCGCGGAGGCAGGCGCAGGCGCTCGAAGGCGGAAGGTCGCGGCGGAGGGGGCGCGTGTAGGTGGGAGGCCGCCGACAGCGGGGCATGCGTAGGCGGGAAGTCACGGTGGCGAGGGTGCGCGCAGGCGGGAGGCCGGCGGCGTGGAGCCATGCGGTCGAACTTGTTCTAGACAATTTTTATACTAGCCCCATTAATGTATTTTTAATACTAAACTGTATTTTCTAATATTACCCTAATAATATTATTACTACTTTGAATTACTTAGTTGTAATAGTATCCGATGAAAAACTGATCTGAACCATTAGATTCTATTTATCTACTAATTACTACCAGTAATTACTAGTAATAATATGTACCATAAAACTCCTCATCCTATCTTCAATTCGAACGGGAAAATTCACACACCATTGATTCACCAATATCTCAGTGTCTACTGGAGTTTCCACAAGGACGAATCTATGGGTATACAAGGGGGCGTCAGCTGGTTCTTTTCAAAAGTAGATGAAAAAAAAAATGCGGCGAACCGTCTGAAAGAAATAAAAAAAACTTCAGCGAGTAACTTCCGGGCTTCAACGACTGCGAGGCGGTTCCATTCCACATTGCAGTTCCAAACTTCCCATGTACTATGCACGAACGCCCGCCCACCCGCGCCTCGCTCCTAGTTCTCAGTTCCATTCGCAGCACTCTCCTCTCCAGCGAGACGAGAAGCCATGGCCAACCCCGCCGCGTCCTCGCCACGCCAACTCCTGCCTGCATTCTCCCTCCTCCTCATCCTCATGTCGCCACTGATCCCCTCGCCGTTGGCGCAGCAGCCTTCCTCCCCGCAAACACCTCCCCCCTCCTTCGCCTACCGTTGGCTGGGCGACAAGTCTACGTTCCACGCCGGCGACACTGCGACCATCACGATTCACGCCCTGGACCCCCTCCCCGACACGTTCCGCCCCTCGTCGCTCTACTTCTCTCTGACCGTGAACGGCAAGAAGGGGAACAGCACCCTCGTAACCGACGTCGCCGCGCACCTCGCCGGCGATCCCGCTTCATCCTGGAACATCACGTTCGTCCCGCTCAAGGCCGGCGACTTCGTCGCGGTCGTCGCCGAGGAGCGGTTCGGCGCCGGCGAGTCGTCGTCGTCGTCGCTGCAGTTCACGGTCGCCGCGGCGGGCTTGCACCCGGCCGCGTCCCCGGTGTCGTGGATGTTCGTCGAGGACTCGCACGAGGCGGGGGCGAAGGCGTACGTGGCCGTCGTCCCCAGGGACGCGTTCGGCAACGCCATCCCGCCCGGCACGGACGTGCCCATCGACGGGTACTTCGGCGTGTCGGGGTCCTATGTCAACGGGTCGAGCGTGGAGTTCCTGGATTTTCATTTCAACGGGTGGACAGATAACGGGTGCCTCAGCTTTGATTTTGGGCATACTCTGGCTGGGGAGTTCCTGGTGCACGTTCTTGGGAATAACACGGAGCTCCGTGATTCGCCTCTCTTGCTGACGGTGAAGCCAGGTTAGAGCAGTACAAATTTCAATATTCATTCATATCCCAAAATTGATACTAGAAGCTATGTACTTCGGCTGGGAAAGATACGTTTGTAATGTATGCATATGCGATAACCCTCTTATATTTCAGGCCCCATGGACATATCGAAAAGCACCTGTAGCTGGAAGCACGGGACCAATTTCGTGCAGGTGTTTTCCAAGCTGGAGATGTTAATATACCAGAGGGACACATTCGGAAACATCGTTCCGGGGATTCACCCGTTTGATGCGCGAGTGGTGGACAAAGCCACCAACTTCTCTGTCCCTGTGGTAGACCTCTCCATAGAAGCAGTGGGCGACGGAGTTCAGATGCTCTCTTTCACTGCTGTGGCGACCGGAGAGTACGAGATCACAGTTTTCGATGGCCGTCTCAAGCAAAGTGTTTCCAACACGGCTTACATGTTCAAAGTATTTGTAGGTATGTCGGTTTATTTTTCTTTTGCGCCCGTGTTGCACGGCTTCAGAGGTTCCAGTAATTTTGTTTGGCGTGCCCATTTGCATTCTCAGTACTGAAGCTGCTCGATTACTAATCGTGAAGCTGGTGCTGATGAGTTGCTGCTTTTCAGGGTTTTGCAATGGGTCAAACAGCTTTGCTAATGGAACTGGTTTAGCACACTCTGTTGCCGGTTCAACGTCATGGTTCACTGTTTTTCTGGAGGACAAGTATGGCAGCCCTTCCCCGGTTGAAACTGCAGTGCTGCAAGTAGAGATCTTAAGTAAAAATGGCACCGCTTCTGCACAACCAACTGTATCATCTATAAGAGACCCAAATGGTAATATAGTCTAACTGTTTAATTAGCTTCAAGTAATCTGGAAAACATATGCTCTAATATTGAATAAATGTACAGGGATGATGTCTACCGAAGGACAAAGTTCATTTAGTCCAGCTCCTGCTGATCATCATCAGGAGGTATGTACACTTTTCTTTATCTGATTTGACAAAGATAAATAAAATATGCCACTGAAATATATTCTACTATTTTTAGATCATTGCTGGAAACACAACCGTGCAAGCCAGTCAATTTAATGTCTCATATATTCCTCAAATTGCTGGTGAATATGAAATTTGGCTCTTGTGCGGGAACATAGTGCTAAATGGTGGAAATCCCTATGCCATGACAGTTCTGCCAGGTTTGGCTATATATCACGTCTCCTTTTTTTTTTTGAATTTGACATTCCTGAAATCCATAAACTCAGTATATTTCATTTTTTATATGCTGATAGACCTCTAATTTTCCGTAACTTTCACTTTCTCTAGGTGCAGTCAATACATCTTTATCAAGTGTTGTGATATCTGATACCAGGGCCAAAAGGTCAGTTCAAAATGAAGTAACCGTCCGACTTGTGGATTCGTTCATGAATCCTGTGGTATCTTTGGAGTCAAAGTTGAGATTTCAGCTAGCATCTGCAGATATTCCAACCCCTGTGAATACCACAAGCTTTGTTCCAGGGAAATTTGATAACAACAGGGACGGATCATATACAGCTCACTATATGGCAACGTACCTTGGCTCATATTATATATGTATTCAATTCGAGGATAAGCAGCTGGCTCCATGTCCATTTCATGTCTATGTTCTTGAAGGTAATGTTTTCCCGTCAGTACAGATTAGTCCATCACAAAAGGAACAAGAAGTTGATCGGCTGAAATATCTAGTTTAATTCTAGTTTCATCGAGAGGAAGAAAAACATTAAACTCTAGTTGGTAAAAAAAATTATAGTCTCTCTGTGTACAGAAACATTTGGGCGTTATTGCGTTAATCATTTCTACTTGTTTGTCAAGGACCTCTAATGAACACAAAACTATTTATTTTCAGATGAATACTTTTCAGATGTTAAAAATGTTAGCGTTTCAGTATGGGAAGATGAATCAGTTTCCTTTGATGTACTGCTAAATGGCAACATTGCAGGACGCAAATCTGAAATAGTTAAATCGTCTTCAGTAAGTTTATGCTGTGAAAAAAATCTCTGGCAAATTCATCGCATTCTAATACTTTTTTTTAGAGTTCATTATTACTTTGTTACTTCGCATTTTAACTTGATGAAAATTTTCCTTCTCCGAAGCCAGTTCATGGATCAGTCCTGCAGTTCAACCAGATCTTTCGTTACACCCCTTTTGAAGGATTCTTTGGGAATGGCTCATTCTCATACACAGTATATGACAACAATAATAATGTCGTCACTGGAACGGTGTTCATATCAGTTCGCTGCAGACCACCTCAATTCATATCTTTACCACAGAACTTGCATGTAACTGAAGATATCATCGCCCCAAAATTTGAGTAAGCCATTCTTTTTTGTTATTATACAGAAAAGCATGAAGAGTTAGGTCTCTTTTATTTGCTTTCTGCGCTGATAAGATGGGCATGTTTTTGGCAGTGGATTTCCAGAGATTAAATTAGTACATTCAGATACAACAGAAAATATATCTGTTACAGTGAAAGCACAGTTTGGAAATGTGTATCTTGCTCCTATGCCAGAGAAACTTCAAGAGCCTTCAGATTATGAACTTTCAATCAGCAGGGGAGGTAGAGCAGGACAAGACCTGATATTAGAAGGAACAGTAGAAGCAATAAATGGCGCGCTACAATTTCTGCAATATATTGGGTATTAATCATGAATGTGACTCTCTAGTATTTTACAAGGTCTTTACAGGAATCTTTCTAGTCTCTAACTTCGCATAACGGTATAACCTTGTGCAGAAATGAAGACTTCTATGGAAATGATGTTATAATGCTATACGCGACGAACAGAAATGGTATGGATGATGCTCGGTTTCCAATCATTGTCGAGCCAATCAATGATCCTCCAATGATACTAGCTCCGAAATCAATTTTCTTGGGAGGAAAGCAATCAAGGGAAGGATATAAAATCTTTGACAAGAATAAGGATGAATTTAACTTTTCCGTTGTCGAACTTGATCTTTGCAATTACCCAGGTAATTAGGAATCTATTTTCTTAGTTGAGGAATAAGTTTTGTTTCTGCATTGTCAAAACTTCTTAATTTGAAAAAAAAAACATGATGTTTCTATACGTACATATTTTAACTTGCTCTTGAGATCAAACATAATTTGGCTCCTCATTTCACAGGGGACAAGTCTGAATTTCTGCTAGAGCTCTCCCTAGAAGTTTTTGAGGGAACGTTAATGATGACATTGCCAGCTGGCATCATTCCCACTGTGGAGCTGAAGACTGAAGATGATAACTGCTGGCAACCGCTTGAGAACTATGTGGCTATCGCAAATCACTTTGACCTAACAGCATCTGGCATCAAATTCCTTGGAACTGTTCAGGATTGCAACAACGCAATGCAGAACTTGTTTTACAATGTATCACATCTTCTATCTTCTCATATCAATTCAGTCGTTCTTTTCTTGAACCCCTAGATCTCGTTTTCAGCAGAACTGCGTAGTTGTATTTGATCTGAAATAGCTGGTTAGATAACTACTTCTATGAACTTTAAAAGTCAAATAATCTTACTTTCTACGCCTAATAAGGATACATATTCTACGAATAAAGTAAGATCTGTACCTTTCAGGGCTCGAGCCATGACACAAGCTTAGACATCACCGTAAACGATCTGGGAAATTACGGATGTTATCTTGATTGCTCAGAGAAGATGACGACGCCACTGTCCGCTACAAGGACTATTCGTGTAGTCAAAACGAAACATCCGAGCTCAAAAAGTGTCAACGCTGGTAAAATTTCTTGCTACGTATTCACTTTGCTATTCGGTGGTGATCCGTTTCACAACATTTTGCGACAAATATTTTCAGTGGTTGCGGTGGTAGCAATTCAAATGCTGGCAATCCTATGCTTTGGCGGGGTTTTCCTGTATTACGTCCTGAAATGTACGATAGCTCTGAAGGATGAGCGAAGAGATGGAATGGTTGGCGAAAAGCGAAGACCTGAGCAGACCCCATTTCGTCAGCAAGTGAGTGTATTGTTTTCTGAAACTTCGCCGCTTTTGAAGCAGCAACAAGCTCTGCGCATTCTAGCCTTCTCTTACCTGCGTGTCCCCTGCTGATAATGACGGATTTTGATGTTTGTTTCTGGGAGTAGGTGGGTGCCTCGCAATCGCAATCCGGGGATACTGGCTACCGCTCTGCACCTGCATCTGAGCTCCCGTTAGGTGCAAGCAGATCGAGTTTTCGTCAGAGGTGAGCAATGTTGTCCTGTAAATAATCAGAAGGTCTGCTTCACGTTTCTGCATCAACCTGTTGCCCAGAGCTCCAAAATCCTGTGCAACTCGAATAAGTTCAGGATGAACAAAACCGGATCGAAATCCCTTTTTTTTTCTCTAGAAGGAATATGACTTTCCATAATTGAAGTTACTCTCGGATTTCAGGTCTTTTTCACGGTCACGCAAACAAGAACTGGAACTCCAGCCAGTCTCTGAGACTACAAACAGTGAGTATCATGATGATCCACTTGTAGACAAGGACAAGTAGCATGTTCTCCAGATCATAAAATATTCTTTCATCATTTGACATGATTTTTCAATGTGACAAAAATTTAGCAATGAGTTTGTATGTAGTGCATTATAAGATGGAACTGCTACCTGTATATCTTTACATGTCATTAACACAACTAGTCTTTTTTTTTGATAATAACACAACTAGTCTTGGAGCGGTGCACAACTGATGTGCACTGTTAGACTACTAACAGCAGGTGTTTCTATTTCTATCAAAGAGACACGATATTTCGTTATAACTGGTACAAAAAAAGGTAAATAAATTGTATCAAATAAAGATGCTTACGATGTTATCTGCAAGAGAGAAGCGATCCCCTCAAAATAGGACTTTTGCAACTCTTAATCTGTTGCCAGTAATAGTGGTAAACGTCTTTCCAAATAAAATGGGAGAAAACAGGGCGATAGTGGTAAACATTTTTATTGACGACAATTACAGTTTGTTCGGTTTGAGCTTGGGCATATATTTGTTATAGAATACCCACATAGAAAAAAAGGAGTAGCTTCTCAGATAAAGGGTTCTTCATTGAGCGAAAGTTCATGTGGCTACCATTTTTGCCGCTGATCCAGGTGAACGATTGCACGACTTGCAGCTTATTCTGTTAGATTGATGCACCTTGTGGTGCTTCATGTGAGCACAAATGCACAGCCAGTCCACCCTCATGATATCACACGAATGTGGTACTATAACATGCATACAAATCAGATAAACTATGAGCCACTGAACAAACTTGCTGGAACCTACAAAATTGAGAGTCCAAAATCATCATCCATAATCGGTATGATTCCAAATTCCAATTAAGTAGGAGATACAAACTACCTTCGCATTATGTGGCATGATCTTTATGTCATGAGGTGGATGAAGCCATGATTCAGGGGCATATGACAAGAAGTTTTCGAGCTTGCTGGTGTAAATATCAGCATATTGATGAATGTGATAGGAAAATGATGATTCCCTTCCAGTGTCTGTAAGAAATGTTGCACCAAAAGAGGTATTGAACAGGTCTCGCATTCCAGTTCGACATTGGCGCCTTTCTGCATTCAACTCATCAAGCAACGCTCTGTATACTTGGCCTTTCTTTGTGCTAACCACAGCTGCATTGACTTTTCCAAGTAGATCATGTATTAAACTTAATTTTGCCTGCAGAACATGATAGGGTTAAACAAATTGATACAAATTCTATGTGGCTGGAAAATTATGGATTAGTACTGTATATGTTGAAGGGTAATCAGATTATGCAGATCATTTAAAAGGCAAAACACTATCACTCCATTCAAACGAGCGATTTGTGGTGCAACTGATTGTCCCTGTGCCATTTCGCATAATATGTGCCAGTAGGACGGAGTTCTAAGTATTTACCAACCCAAGGGCCGTTTTGCAGCTAACAGAAAAAGTGCCTACTGCCTACCGAGTGAGTTTCCTAAACTGAATCATGCAAGTTGATGCAGTCAGCCTTTTAGGCTGTACTGATCATCTGGATTCACAGCAGATATTATACATTTGTAGCAACAGAATATATTAGAATTTGCGCTGCTTTAGTTTTCCAAATAGATTCACATGGCCTCAGAATTTCCAAATTATAATCAAGCTAGGAATCATACTAACCTTAAAACATTCAAAACTGCTTGTTTAGTCACAATCGCAAGGTAGAAGTCTAAGGGCTGTGTTGCTTTGTTCTATAATTTGGTTTGCTTAGGAATATTAAGAACTTCCATATTATAATCAAGCTAGGAATATTAACCAGTTTATGATTTAAAACCATATCAATTTCAACTAACTCTTACATAAAAATGTGGTGTAATGGAAGTGCTTTTAAGAGCAACTGTAACAACATATGGATCTTAAGACCTCAGAAGTCAGAAATATAAAGTCTAGTTACATCATATAAACATTAGAGACAGCTGATCTAAAACACACCTGTTGGAAACGGTAGTTGTCACTATTCTGGATTTCTATTTCATCCTGAAGAGAAAAGACATAAATGATAGATCATCATAACATGGTACAAAACATAATCAAGCATGTTGAGTAGGAAATGGTTAGATTAGTCAAGACAAATCTACAAGATCATGCAGCTTGTTTCTTCAGGGGAAATAAAGTACAAACTTGTTTATGCCTAATAGCACATCCATATATTTAAGATCAAGAAAAAAAATGGTTACTATTCTGAACTTATCATTTTTACCCCTTAATCATTTATCAGATTAATAAACTTTGTTAGTACAAACATTAAATTAAAATATGATAAAAGAAAACCTGAGGTTAAGATAGTACAAGTCATATAAAGAAGTTTCACCGGTGCCTGAATCTCGTAAAACTCTTTATTACATAGTATCTCAGGGAAAAAGAGAAGTGCCTACCTCAAGTTCGCGGATAACAGCAGCTGTTCGCCAACCAGCTTTTGAAGGTCCTCTCAAGTCACTCAGAAGATGATCACCGAAGTATATCACCTAAGACATGGACAAAAGATCTCAGATGAGAAATTAAACAGACAAATTACAAAATGTCAATATTTTTGGGCTCGTCTTCTGCCTGTTGACTACGTTTCATGCTTATTTGGATCAAGAATAGGCATAACCCAGGAGGGTCAAAACTGCATCACTGTGGAAAGAAACGTTTAATTTGAGTAAATGTATAGAAATTCATTTGTCTTGAGTTCAAATAATTAACCTCTGAGCCTCTCCAATTTGTGATCTGCAGGAATGATTTTAAACAGCCATGGTAATATACTTGATCTGGCAGAAACTTGTCAACTGCAGTAAAAGCTAAGGTATCCTTTTGAGTGTCATACACCCTACAAATAACAAGCACGTATAATTAGAAAACCAGAATCGGAGTAGGCTCAATTATGCGAGTATTTTTTAAAAAGCAAGCAATTAAGTAAAACCTACTTTATTTCAATATACAAAGTTTAACAGCAGACCTACACGGATATTAGCTATCAGTAAGAATTATTGTATATCTTTTCATTTAGTAACACATAGATGCTCCATAGAACCTGAAAGGGTGATCTGAGTTATAGAAAGATGGTTTGTTTGCCTGGGCAATCACAACGTCGAAGAGTTCCCGCCAGGAATTCCCATCAAAATGCTGGTCCTGCCCAGCCAAACAATGAACTAGCCAAGTTAACATAATGTGCAGTGCAGAAAATAACTTTCCACATCGAATGCTGCAGTCACCAAGAAAATTCCAAGAACGGAAGACATGAGCAAAAAAAAATGCATAATAATTACATGTGATTCACACAGCATAGCTATGTCCCTATACAAATAGACAAGAAACAAATGAGGATAGGCATAATGTTTCCTTTTGCGAGAGTATATGGAAATGCAATATAAGAAGTTGCATATACCCAGCAATTTCTAGGAATGTGCGATTATAAGATTATATTCGCAACCAAAAGCTGACCTCAATTATAAGATTTAGAAGCTTACACCAAGCCTCAAAAAGTAACCACAAATATATTTGTTGTGGAGACATTTGTGAGCCACCAATATTGGCGCAGGCTACGCGTGCCCAACAAGCCAACAGGCAGCACAACTGAAAGTGGCTCAGTGGATCAACTCAATGAATGCGGGAGGATTTAGTTTGTTAGCAAATTAGTAGGAGTTCTTAGTCAGTTTGTTAGTTCAGTGCCTGAGTTAAAAAGGCTGCCTTGTTCCTAGGATAATTCATCGAGAAGAAAAAAAAAACTTGGCAAGGTAGTTCTCGGTCGCCATAGCTGGGAACACTTCCCTTATCACCGGCGAGAACTGCCATCGCCACGTTCGCTACATCCTTCGCTCCAACTCTCAATTGCCAATCCAACCTCCTACATTCCCCATTGCGTGCTCCCCCTCAGTGCCGTAAACAATATCAAACAAGCATATGCCATTTTTTTCTGAAATACACAGGAGAGCTGTGTAGCTGCGTATCATTGCAGTAAGAGAGGAAAAATGGCCCCTTACAAATCATTAGCACCTCACTCCGAGCCGACCCTTAGCGCCATAATAATTTAAACAAGTGTATGCCATATATGTTAGAAACTGAACTGTAACTCTCATTGAGAGAGGATGACACTAGGAGATGGGGCAATTTTCTGGTTTATTTCTCACACAACTCACACAATGCCATACCAACCCAAGGGGTTGTGGATACATATTTATAGCTGGCCAAGGGCCAGCATATGCTAATATGCTGGTCTAAGATGCTAGTCTAAAAGCATAAAGCAAGTGCAGCCTAGATGATCTAATGCAGTCCTAGATGCTGTCCTAACTACTGTCCTATATAGGACCAAGATGCTGTCCTATACAAGGACTAATATGCTGTCCTGGACAGGACCAGCAGTCAAATAAAGACCAAGACCAAACAGTACAAGACTTATTCCATCATTCTCCCCCTAAGTCTTGTGCGTTGTCTTGTGAGGAGGTTGAACCATCCCAATCCTGGAGCAGAGTTCAAGGAACTTGATCCTCCCAAGGGGCTTGGTGAGCAGATCCGCAAGCTGGTCATTGGTGTTGATGTAGCTTGCCTTGATGCTTCCTTCCTTCAGGTAGTCACGGATTAAGTGGTACCTCACCCGGATGTGCCTACTCCGTTCGTGGAAAACGGGGTTCTTTGCTAGAGCCAAAGCGGACATGCTGTCCACTCGAAGTTCCACTGCTTCAGTGTCTCTGCCGAGAAGGTCACCAAGCAGCCGAGCAAGCCAGAGCGCCTGAGTCGAGGCGGTGGAAGCCGCGACGTACTCGGCCTCGCAGCTGGACATAGCAACCACCGGTTGCTTGACTGACTGCCAACTAACAAGACACTTGCCGAGGAAGAAGAGTATCCCGCTGGTGCTCTTGCTAGTGTCGATGTCACCGGCGTGGTCGCTGTCGCTGTACCCGATGAAGTGTGCCTCTCCACGACACCTCGGGTAGTAGATACCGTGGTCGAGAGTCCCCGCAACATAGCGGATGATCCTCTTCACAGCTTGCTGGTGCTCCGTCGTCGGTCGCTGCATGAACCGACTAACATAACCAACGGAGAATGCCAAGTCCGGCCGTGTGTGGGCGAGGTAGCGGAGGCTCCCCACAAGACGTCGGTACTGTGTAGCATCCACCTCCTTTGCCGTGCTGTGGCGACTCAACTTCAACTTCTCCTCCATCGGAGTGAGTGCTGGGTTGCAGTCGGTGAGCCCGGCCAACTCAACGATGCGCTTGGCGTAGGCGGTCTGTCGAAGCGTGATCCCGGAGTCATCCTGGTGCACCTCGATCCCCAAGTAGAAGGAGAGAGGCCCCAGGTCGCTCATTTGGAAAGTGGCCTTCATGTCTTCCTTGAATGCCGCCACCTCCGCATCCTTGGTGCCGGTGATCACCAAGTCGTCGACGTAGACACCCACCAGCAGGGCATTGCCTCCATTGCCCCGCCGGTAGATGGCCGCCTCGTGCGGGCTTTGCTCAAAGCCCATCCCCTTTAGCGTGGAGTCCAGTTTGGCGTTCCACGCCCTCGGTGCTTGCCGCAAGCCGTAGAGAGCCTTGCACAAACGCAGCACCTTGTCCTCCTTGCCGGGGATCACAAATCCCGGCGGCTGGTGCACGTAAACCTCCTCCTTCAAGTCGCCGTTGAGGAACGCCGACTTGACGTCCATGTGATGGACGCACCAGCCCTCTTGGGCAGCTAGTGCAAGGAGAAGTCGCACGGACTCCATCCGTGCTACAGGGGCGAAGGCATCGTCGAAGTCGATCCCCTCCTACTGCACGAAGCCACGAGCTACCAAGCGGGCCTTGTGCTTGACGATGGCACCAGCTTCATCCCTCTTCAGCTTGAAGACCCATTTAAGGGTGATCGCACGTTGCCCATGAGGGAGGTCAGCAACCTCCCAAGTGCGGTTCTCCGCAACGGCGTCCATCTCCGACTGCATCGCGGCACGCCATGCGCCGTCTCTCTCGGCCTCTGCAAAAGACCGAGGTTCACCATCATCGCACGCAAGGTGCAACTGTGCCTTCAGGTCACGAAGCGCCGGTCCCGGCACTGGTTGATCGCCGAGGATGTCTTCCATCGTACGATACCGCAACGGCTCGCTGTCGTAGTACGCGTCGATACGCTCCTCGTCGCGGGAGAGCGGAGTAGCAAACTCCACCGGGCTTTGCTCGACATGAGCTTGTGTTGGAGTAGACGTGCCCGACGGAGTGGCTGTCGGTGCTGGAGTGCGCGGGGACGCCGGTTGTGGCAGTGTCGACGAAGAGCGAGTCGCTGTAGTGAGCGCTGGAGTCGGTGGAGGCTCGGGAACGCTTGGTGAGGGGGAGCTGCCTGCTCCCCCAGCTCCCTCGAAGTGAACATACTCGATGGTGAAGTCGTACGTCGGAGTCGAGCCGTCATCCACCGCCTTGTCCCATGCCCATCCTTGCCCTTCGTCGAACACTACGTCGCGCGCCGTGCGCACACATTGTGTCTTCGGGTCGAGAATGCGATACGCCTTCGAGCCCTCCGCGTAGCCAATGAACACTCCTGGAGTGCTCCTGTCGTCGAGCTTGCCGATGTGGCCGAGCTCCTTGGCGAACGCGAGACAGCCGAAAGTCCGCAGGTGGAAGACCGTCGGCTTGCGCCCGTGCCAAGCCTCGTACGGCGTCTTACCATCAAGAGCCTTGGTGGGCGAACGGTTGAGGATGTAGACAGCGGTCACCACCGCCTCTCCCCAGAAGACAGCCGGCATCCCCCTCTGCTTGAGGAGGGCCCGAGCCATCCCCACAACCGTTTGGTTGCGCCGCTCGACGACGCCATTCTGCTGTGGACTGTACGGCGCGGAGTAGTGGCGCTGAATGCCCTCTTCCGCGCAGTACGCCGCGAATTCAGCCGCCGTGAACTCGCCGCCATTGTCTGTGCGTAGCACGCGCAGCTTGCGGCCGCACTCCGCCTCTGCAGCAGCCTGCGCACGCCTGATGGCGTCTGCAGCCTCTCCCTTGCTACCGAGGACCATCACCCACATGTAGCGGGAGAGGTCATCGACGAGCAGCAGGAAGTAGCGCCGTCCTCCTGGTGTGGCCGGAGTCACCGGGCCACACAAGTCCCCGTGCACGAGTTCGAGCCGCTCCTTGGCTCGGAAGCTCGTCTGCTGAGGGAAAGGAAACCGCCTCTGCTTCGTCAGCACGCAGACGTCGCATAACTGCTCCACGTGGTCGATGTGCGACAGATCCCGTACCATCTCCTTGACACCGAGTTGCTTCAGGGCCTCAAAATTGAGGTGCCCAAAACGCTCGTGCCACCTCCACGCGTCGTCGTCCCGTCTTGCTGCAAGACAGAGTGGCTGTGCTACCTCGATGTGAAGGATGTAGAGGTGGTTGCTCCCCCTCTTTACCTTGGCGAGAAGACGGCCCCGGGGGTCCCAGACCCGTAGGAGGCCATTCTCAATCTCCATACGCGAGCCGTTCTTGTCCAGCTGTCCCAAGCTGATGATGGAGTTCCTCAACGCGGGGATGTAGTAGACTCCGGTGAGGAGCCTATGCTCACCGGACTTGGCGGTGAAAAGAATGGAGCCGACACCCTTGATCTCCACCCCGGAGGCGTCCCCAAACTTGACAGAGCCTCGGATGCTCGTGTCAAGGTCGGAGAAGTACTCCTGCCGTCCGGTCATGTGATGGGTGGCGCCGGTGTCGAGGCACCACCCGTCACACTTGTCGTCGTTGGAGCCATCGCCGAGGAAGGCGCTTGCCTTTGACTCGTCGATGTGGAGAAGAGCTGTTGCTGCTGGAGGTAGCTCGATGCTCGCGTGTGCCAGAAGCAGAGCTGGCTCCTCCTCCACACGTGCGACGTGGGCCTGAGCCTGAGCCTGAGCCTGGCCGCGTCGTGGCTGCCGACACTCCCTAGCCCAATGGCCAGTCTTACCACAGTTGTGGCAGATGTCGTCTCGTGCCGGCTTTCGTTTGCCGGTGGCGCCGCCCTGGGCGCCTCCGCCCTGAGCGCCTCCACGGGGCTTGCCCGGCTTGCCACGCCTATGGCCGCCTGTCGAGGAGGAATACTCCCCCTTCTTCTCGTCACGCTGGCAAGCCTCCCACTGCTCCCGAGTGAGATGAAGCTTCCCGCCGATGGTGATAGGCCCCGAGTGAGGCCGTGGCTCGTCGTTGTCGACGACCTTGAGGCGACCTATCGCCTCTTCGATCGACATCGTGGAGAGGTCCAACATTGACTCGATCGAGCGAGCAATCTGCTTGTACCTCTCGGGGACGCAGCGGAGGAGCTTCTCTACAGCTCTCTCTTCGTCGTAGGTGTCATCGCCGAACTGCACCATCTTGTGCAGCAAAGTGTTGAGACGAAAAGCAAAATCATCAAGGTCCTCACCTGGTTTGAAGGCCAGGTTCTCCCACTCCTTGCGAAATGCCTGCAGTGTGGACCTACGGGCACGGTCGCTGCCGATGCGTGCCGCAGCAATGGCGTCCCAGGCTGCCTTGGCTGTCCGCTTCTTGGAAAGCGTGAACTGCATCTCAGCCGGGACAGCGGCAATGAGGGCATCCAGTGCCCGTCGATCGTCATCGTAGTCAACATCGCCGTACCGGACTGCATCCCACATGTGCCGCACCTGGAGCCTCACCCTCATCACCGCAGCCCACTCGACGTAGTTGGTCTTGGTGAGGGTAGGCCACCCGCCACCGGGACCGACTTCCCTGATGATAGCCTGGACCCCGTGGTGTCCACAGCGCCGGTCCGGGGAGGGAGAGTCGCGCTGCCTGTGAGAGCCACGATCTCCGTCGACCCGACCACCACTAGGAGTGCGACCGCCGCACGCGTCCCCTCCAGAAACGCTGCCCGCGCGTCCACGCCCGTTTGGGCTGCCGCCACCACGCCCGTGGGGGTGCGCAGCCACCCACCGCGCCGCCCGCTCCTGTGCGGCCTCCTGCTCCCGCACCGCCTCTAGCTCCCTGAGCTCTTCGTCGATGTTGCCATCAGCAACAGAGCCGCCAACGCTGCCACCACGCAGAGCCTCAAGGTCTGCCGCGGCCGCACGCGCTGCATCCGCCGCCGCCACTGCCGCCGCCTCCGCCCTTGCTGCTGCCAGCTCCGCCGCTGCCAGCCTTGACGCCCTCGCCGCCACCGCAGCGGCTGCTGCCGCTGCACGCTCGCGCTCCTCTGCCGCGGCGAGCTCGGCCTCCTGCCGAAGTCGCTCGCTCGAGGCGACCGAACGCCGAGAATGTTCTGCGGACATGGCACGCCACTAGGGGGCTGCTGCGTGGGGAAGAGGCTGCCCCTGACGAGCTGCTGCTGCTCTGAGCAGGGGAAGGAAGATGTGCAGGGACAGCAGATGTTCCTGCTGCTGACTGAGAGGCTGGGGAGGGAGATGAGCAGGAGATGTTTAGGTTACAAGACAACACGGCTCTGATACCAGATGTTAGAAACTGAACTGTAACTCTCATTGAGAGAGGATGACACTAGGAGATGGGGCAATTTTCTGGTTTATTTCTCACACAACTCACACAATGCCATACCAACCCAAGGGGTTGTGGATACATATTTATAGCTGGCCAAGGGCCAGCATATGCTAATATGCTGGTCTAAGATGCTAGTCTAAAAGCATAAAGCAAGTGCAGCCTAGATGATCTAATGCAGTCCTAGATGCTGTCCTAACTACTGTCCTATATAGGACCAAGATGCTGTCCTATACAAGGACTAATATGCTGTCCTGGACAGGACCAGCAGTCAAACAAAGACCAAGACCAAACAGTACAAGACTTATTCCATCAATATATTGTTCAGACTCGAATATCAAATCTATTTTGCTAAAAATCTTTCTCTTAAATGCTCAAACAGTATGAACAAAGCATACATTTAACTTCAAGTGTTACAACGGACCTCTAGCAAATAACGCATCCCTCCATCCACGAAGTAAAAAGGTGAATTAGTGAGGAGAAATAGCTTCTTCCCCTTCTCTTTCAGCATCTTTAAGAAGCGGAATACCTGGCTCTGCAGATAACATATGAGTTATTCAGGTAAACGATGTGAGTGAAGAAATGTATGTTAGAGGACGATAAATAGTATCAGTGAAAGCACAAAGAACTTCCAAAGTAATATGCCAAGCAGTATTGCCTACATTCTTTTTAAGAAATTTCTGGGGCTCTGAAAGAATTTTCCTGTGAATTAAACCACTCCTGTGGACATGCTGAATTGACTGATTTACATCCTCATATACGTAAGAAGCATCAAATTCCAGCTTGGCATCTACAAAGTGCTGAACAATGTCAGCAAGGAGACATGCCTGTGCGAAAGGAGCATCTAATTGTTAGAAATTATCACTCAGAAAGCCAATGCAAGTGCACAATATGGTCTCACTAATATTATTTAAACCACTAAGTCTGGAATATTGATCAGATAAAGCTGTGACAGACTGGACGATACAGTGGTGCACTAATTTTGTAAGTAAAATAACTGAAGATCAATGAAAAGGTACCTCACTAAAACAGAAGACATCCATGAGCCCAACAAGCTGACGAGCTTGATCTCTGCCAATATGCCGTGTGCCATAGAGCTCTTTTATCTCACTCAAACTCAGCTGATCAAAAAGCATCCAACAAGTGGTAAGAACTCATAAGGTGTTGGTAGACATAGATTACATAGTTTATTGGAGAAAGATAACGATGGCAAACAGAAGGGACACTTGTGAGAACCAGTATATTATTGTATGAACAACCAAAGATAAGGTAATGCAATTTTTCTAAAACAGATAATAAAGCACTCATGTGAGCTAGTTTTGCATGTTGAATTAGCTGGAAAAGGGAGAAAACAATAAAGTATTATCTGTCTTACCTTCCGCCGCCCAAAGAAGCAGCCATCAGGTTCAATGGAGCCAAAGAAATCAAGCTTGAGGAGGCACCCTTTTAGTCTGTCGTAATAAAGACCCCTGATGGGGAAGCTGCCATCGTACTCAAACTGCAAGCAGCTCTCTGGATACTTGAACTGCACAAAACACTACCTCTAATCAGAACCCACAAATGCACTCTTCATCATCGGTGCAACCAAGGACAAGCAAATAGACCAAACTACTAGAACCCATCTTCTACTGATAACAAACCTCATCGACCAAGTGCTTCTTGGCGAGATCGTAGATCAGGCACTGCAGGTGCTCGGAGTAGTGCGAGAGCGTGTAGTCGTAGTCAAAGCCGTAGACTTGCAGGTCGTCCAGTTTGACGTTCTTGTTCACATAAATGCCTGAAACCCACTCACCCACAGACGCCCGTGATGTGAAGAGCCGGTGTCAAAGCAAAAGCGGATGTTGGGTAGGGGCTAATGGATACCTTGCGGGTTCATCTTGGGCATGTCCTTGAGAGCGGAAGGGATGCTGAGGTAGTTGCGCTTGGCGTCCTCGAACTCGCGGCGGATGCGCTCAATCTCATCCTCGCCTGCGCCGGAGCGAAGCGTCGTCGAGAGCGTGCACAGCCCGCGGAGACCTGTTGAAACCACCCGCAACCCAGTCAGTCAGTGCACTGGCCCCGGAGCGGCATTCCGTCGAACGGCTTGCAAGCAAACGAACCTCCCGAGGACCGCGCCGCCGTCCCCGATGTCGCCTGCGAGAGGGAGCCGTAGCCGGCGATGAGGCGCAGGCGCGCCGCCATCTGGGTGTCCGGGCTTCGATTAGTCACTGGTCGGTCGCCGGCGAGGGGAACGGGAGGGGCAGGTGACGTCGAAGGCGGGAGACCGCTGTCTATTTCCTAGGCGAGCAGGCGGTGAGTGATGAAACCGAGGATGCTGGCATCATGCTTCGACGTTGACGTGTGGACCGGCCTCTCTGACTTGTGGGACCGTATTTACTTTTTCTGGGGAATGGGCCCGTATTTACTGCCCGCGCAATGGCTGGCTGCGGGCTGCTCGCGTGAACCGAATGAATGAGAGGCCACGAACGTACTTTCCCCTGTTATTCAAAAAAAAAAAAAAACGTACTTTCCCCTGGTTTCTGTTGGGCCTTAAAGTCCATGTCAGTGGCCAGCCATCTGCCCGGCCCGAGAACGCAGCAGCCCCACGATGACGCATTCACGCTGCACGCACTCGGACTCTCGGTCTGCTCGGGCCGGCGGCGGTCGTTGAGGCGCCTCCCCGATGCAGTGCAGTCCAAGCTGGTGGCCGGAGAAGACGCATGAGGTTCTGGACCCGTATCCGATCGCCGCATGTAGGTGGATACAATGCTGCAATCAACAAGCTACTATTACACGATGGAATGGACTCGCTGCGCCGCAATCTGCCACATTTGGAGTCAGCAGATGTGTAATGCAACCGGCCGGCCGGGGGCCCTTTTTCTATGAACTGATGACAGAATCTTTTTTTTTTTTCAGACAACTGATGACATAATCGAAGATGCTAGTAGAAGCTGAAGTGGTGAATAGAGAAAAACACGTGCAGGTGGTTCGATCGGCGATGCAAATCCCAATGCGCAAGCTGCCGGTCGTCAGATTTCAGGTTCAGGTGCGGTGCATACTCGCACGGATGCACCTACCGCGCGTCAGAGAGTCGAGACCCATGCCACAATGTGTGTGTCTCGACCGCTCCAAGCTAGCGGCAAGGATAAGGGGTGAGTAGACTTGAAGGCTGCTGCAGCAGTGAGTGCGTGGAATCGATCGGGTTGTTTCTGTGGCACTCGAGCGAACGCGTTCGTGGAGGGCATGCACGGTTCCATGTTCCCTTGCGGAACAGGTGGTGGTGGTGGTGGTTGGCGACGCCATGTTACCCAAGTGCCCATGCGTGTGCGTGTGCTGTGTTCAGACCGATGAGTCACTACGCACGCGAGGCTTCACTGGCTCGCTCAGCAGTCATCTGTTGTGGCCAGACAGCGCAGCGGCGGCCGGAGCTGGGCTGTGCTGACGACTGCCGCAGTGAGCGAGCAAGCACTGAATAATGGAGGGTTCAGCGCGAGCACGTGACACGATCGCGGGCTGCAACAAGTGCCCCGGACGGAGCACGCAGGCATGCCAGGTCACCAGGCCTGCAGCCAGCACGTGCGCGCCTCCTCCCATACATCTCCGTCCGTCCGAACCTACTTACCCTACCGATCGCCTGCCCTGCCTGACCACTCGTTCGCCGGAACGCTTTTCCGCCGTGAAGAAACGCCTTGCGATCTCGATTCCGATCCGCTGACCTGCCTACGATCTACGGTGACGAACGCTGCATTATTGCGCCGCGCTTTGCATTGGCTGGTGATGTCTTTGCTTCCGCGTCCTTTCACCGCAAACTTTTCCCACCCGCGTCCGCGCGCGCTACTGCAGCCCGAGATGCTCCCTAGTGACTCCCTACACGGCTACCGGAGCGATTCGATCCCTTCCTCCTATTCAGCACTGTGCATAGAGAATCGTACCACTAAAAAAGATTACGGCGCCACTTGAGAGTAGAGACAGACAAAAGCTTCCGCAGATTCGTCTGAGCTGTGCCACGCACGCCGTCCACTCACCGCCGCCGCTACCGGACGAACACGATCCATGCTCCCAAAAAATAAAAGCCCGCGCCGATCACGAGGCTTCGCCTTTCCCTCACGGTACGGATCGGTCCATGGATTGGCGGCCCCGCCCCCGGGCACGGCAAACAGCGTCCTCGAGCCTCATGCGCGCCGCCACTCCATCGTCGCGTGCTTCTCCGGCGCCTCCCTAAAAATTATTCTGCCGAACCTACACGAGGGAGAGAGGGAGCATTTTTTTAGAGTTCGAGGAGAGAGGGAGCATCTCCGCGGATACGATAGCTGCATCAATGATTGCACATTTTTTATTTTCGTTTCGTACTGCAGCAATAGCAGTATTTTTTTCGTTCATCATAGGTCGTGTATCAGTTTGCGCCAATCACATGTGCTCCCATCACCGCGCTTGGTGCCATGATGCTGCGTCGACCGGCTGGCTTCCTTGGATTGGCTCTTTGCCTCCAGCGCCATGGCGTCTGTGCCGCCTTTTTCTGCCTCCCTCTCGTGTTCCGGCTTCATTGTACATCGAGAAGCTCGGAAATGGACGCATGGTGCCGTTTGTCTGTCGTCGAGTGCGTGTGCGCAGGGTTTGCTATCGCAAATGGCATCAAACTGTCAAATGCGCTCATCTTTCCAACAAAAAGAAAACATTATATTGGCAAATGCCATGTGCCAAGCGGGCGTGGGCGAACCTCAGCAACCCGATCAATAACCGAGTCTCCCGAAGCAATGCATGGTCTCATTCATAGCAAAAGACTCTGTGTCTTCTAATAAAAGGGCTTACACTAGCAAGATATATGTGGGGTCTGTTCTTCTAATTTGCTCATATATACTACCAAAAAGTTACATACTTACATAGCAGTTTCGTTATGCTACAGTCACACTAAAATTTGTTCTCATGTGTGGTTTAGAAAAAAACATGTTCCTATAACAAGAACACGACTTTTTTTACCAGGTACACCTTTTCTTTGTAGTATTCCACCTCTTGATTGCTTCTGGTCCAAAGATCCATGAAATCCTTCTGGCTTTTCTCCCATGTTGTGATATGGTCGTACCCATTGTTCGAAAAATGCTTAGCTACTTTTGATTCTCTGTCGTCACTATTACAATCGCACTCTGTAGTGACGGACGCATATTTTGTGGCAGTAACGGACATTTTGAAAAACCACCACTAATCTGGACTAGGGACACTGACCGCGACTAAGATTTTCAGACAGTGGCGGACGCGTTTGGCCAGCTACTAAATCTATTTTCACAGTGGCGGGCATAATATTTAGTGACGGTTTTAATGATGTCATCGTGCCTACCACTAAAATCGACTCAATCGTGATCGTTGAATGAAAACCTGAGATAAAATATAGGGCATATAAAAGCAAGACTCCACCCCTAACCCTAAACACACTCCACTCCACTCCTCCTCTCTCTCTCTCTCTCTCTCTCTCTCTCTCTCTCTCGGAGCACAAGATCGATCTGCAGTACCAGTAAGGATCCTCCACGTGGCGGCGCCGCCATTCTCCTTCTCCCCCACGCTGGTGCAAGCTTGGCACCCTCCCCCACACGCCGACGCCACCATCCCCCTTCTCCCCCACGCCAGTGGCGGGCTCTCTCCCACCTCGGCACAAACGGCGGGCACCGCCCCTTCTCCCCCACGTCACCGCGGGCTTGGTGCTCTCCCCTTCTCCCTGATGCTGGTGCGGGCTCGACGCTCTCCTCTTTTGCCCCCTTGGCGCGGTCGGCGGCAGGCCCTCTCCTCCCCTCGACGCGAGTGGCGGGCGTCGCCTCTTCTCGCCCACCTCGCCACGGATCTGGCATGGGCGGGCTAGCGTGACTCGGGCAGATCTGCGGGCCATGTTCTTTTTTATTAGTTTTTGTTGCAAAATCAGTGGCGGGCCTTTAAGCATCTAGTAGAGGACTTCGTCGGCTGTTATGAATTCGTGTAGCGATGGTTTTTTTTTTGCTACTAGGATTTCTTGTTCACTATAGAGCACGATTGTCGTAGTGCGTACTATTCAATATTGGTATGTGTTGATAACATAAAACAAAATCCTAGTGTCTATTACATTGATTTCAAGGTCAGGTACAAATCAGTGTTTGGTACCCGAAATCTTAGAGTGTACATTTGTGCCACAACACATACAAATTCTTGGTCGATCATGTTCTACCGAAAAAAGCAATTCCTAAAAAAGAAAAAAAGAGAGAAGGTCTTAAATGTTTCATGAAAAATCTGTACAAATTTTGAAGAAATATTTTAAAATAATACACTTTTCAAGTAACAAAAATCAAAATAATAATGACCTATTGCCTCCTAGGAAGTAGGTTTTGCTAAATGGTCAGCCCACAATTATTTCAAGGTATTATGATTGTAAATTTTATCACATATGCAGATTAAGCACTTACAACTATATAAATGTTTTGCATCACATGTTAGGATGCAAGTCATCCTAAACTGAAACTAGCATGCACAACTTGTCCAAAACTTCTCGAGATCTGGCCCTTCACAATTTTGCATACTTATTGCCCCAAAATACCTAGTTTTGATTCTTTGTCATTGTTGGTATCGCGAAGCGCGACCCTCAACGCCAACAAACATAAAAGTTAAGGAGAACGAGGAATCACATAAATTACGAGGTAAACTGAAGGACCGAGAAGGCGACCAGAGGGGGGGGGGGGGTTGAGTGGGAGCCAATCAAAATTCTCCAAGAGAACTTGGCCTATATCCTAAAAACAACCCAAGCCAACCTCCGAACCGATCACCAAGACTACACACACCAACTCGTGGTATACTAGCCTTAGGAGTGATCAAATACGACAAAGTAACAAAGAGGAATCAACAAGAAACAACAAGGACTTGAAATAGTCAAGAAACTCAAAAACTGACCTTACTAGGCCACCACCGGTAGTGCCAATCAGAGCCATCGGCAGTGCCGGTTGGCCTCATCGGCAGTGCCGGTGAGACCCATTGGCAGTGCCAGTGCGGGGTTTTGCAACCCACTGACAGTGCCGATCCTGGTCGTTGACAGTGCCGATCGACCCCAACAGAACAGGAAAAACTTTCAGGATTTTGTCAAATCTTCTCCAAAACCTATTCAAACGAACTCCAAATGATTTAATTTTGGGAACACTGAATCCTTAGCACATCACGACCATAATCCTAGAAGATCAACTCAAGTGGCTCAAGAAATCATCACAAATTTCAGATCTTGTGCTAAGAACACCAAAAAGGGGAAACTTGAGAAATCCTTCAAATTGAAGGTGCTAGAGCTCTTGATTTGGTCATGGATCTATGAAGGATTGTTCTAGCTCATCATAGCAATAAGTTCCTCAAGCAATCCGCCCCAAAAAATCATCCAAAAAGGAGATCGAAAATTCCCACAAAAATAACTCTGAAAATAAGAAAAAGAGAAATTCGGGATTCAAGTTAAGAGGGAAATCTTGAGCACGAAAATACTTCTCATATCATAGAAAGGTGCTTACAAGATTCATGGTGAAAGTTGCCTAGAGGGGGGTGGGGTGAATAGGCAATATAAAAATAATCCTGAAAGATCACTTAAAGAATTGTCAAATGGACAGAGTCGATGAAACTTCCGTCAGATGTGACGGAACTTCCGTCGCCACGGAAGTTCTGTCAAATGAGAGAACTTCTTACCAATCTCCCTCTAAACAGTGCGGATAACTAAAGAGAAGAGAATACTAACTTGATAGGAGTGAAGCTATAACAAAGTCAACCTAGAGTTCTTGAATGAAGAGCTAACACCACCAATAACAAGTAAAACAAGCACAATGATATGAAAGAAAAGAGCAAGCACAAGAAATAAGCGGTAAAGTAAAGAGAGACACAAGGATTAAACCCGAGGTTCGGCAACCACACTAAATAGTTCCTACGTCCTCGTTGAGGAGCCACACAAAGTGGCCAGGTCTCTCTCAACCCTTTTCCCCCGCCAAGCAATCATAAAGATCGTGCTCGGATTTCTTCCTTCTCTTGATTCTTTTCCTCCGGAGGCGAATCACACCTTCACAAATGTCCCTGACTCACCACACAAGTTGGGAGCTCAAGGACGACGCCTAGCCGTCTAGGAGACCAAGTCTCAAAGAGTAACAAGCAAATCAAATCTTGATAGGGAGGGAAAGATGTGCTCAAGCTTTTGAGTGGATGGATTCAATCTTTTTATGGTTGGATCTCTCTCACTTGGATTGGAATCTTAAGAACAAGTCTAGGTGTGAGATGGGAGAGCTCTAGCTTAAGGGTGTATGAAAAGGGTTACTCTATTTAGAGAGAGAGCTCTAGCTTAAGGCAAAGAATCCAACCCTTCCCACGGGGGAAGGGGTACTCTATTTAGAGAGAGAGCTCAAAAACTAGCCGTTATAGTATATTCTGGGTCTGACGGAACTTCCGTGGTTACCCATGGAACTTCCGTCAATTCAAATTTAGCCGTTGTAAAGCACTGGAAGTAAGCAAAAGATGCTATGACAGAACTTCCGTCAAAAGGTGATGGAACTTCCATCACTCTCGGTTTGACAAGGAAAAAGGCTCACAGAACTTCCGTGAGAGCCACGGAGGTTCTTGGTGACAGAACTTCCATCATGGGGTGACGGAACTTCCGTCACTCTCGGGTGCGTAGAAGGTAGAAACCCGACGCTGACGGAACTTCTGTCACTAGGTGACAGAACTTCCGTCACCCTTGGGTTATCATCAAAGCCGGACCCGACGCTGATGGAACTTCCGTGAGAGGACTCACGGAACTTCCGTCACTCTCTGTCTTGCTAAGAAAAAGGCTGATTCTTAGGCTTTGTTGGCTAGGTTTTCAAATGAATTGATTTAGAGCTTGAGCACAATGTTTCCCTTACTAGCAAGATAAGTTTTACCCCTCTTAATAGTTCGACATACCTATGACTCAAAACAAATAGCATAAAAGCTAAACTTGAACCACCATGAGCCATTTTCTTTTCTCTTTTATTGAGGGATAGACTTTCTCACATTAGTGGGTAATTAACTTTTCTCTTGATGATCTGCACATTTTCTTCATAAGCATGTTAGTACAATTTTAATCTTTGGTCATTAATCACCAAAACCCATTAGGGACCTAGATGCATCTTCACATGGTTACAAGTCTAGGAAGCCACCCTCTTCCTCCCACTATTTGAAAGAGCAAGAGATGTCTCTCACATATCCTCTCCTCTCCTCTAAAACATGAAGTCCTCTCCTAGAACATTTTAATGAGTTACTAACCTACACATCATAAGACAAGTAAACACATTTCCCAACTTCTGCAACATCACCAATTCCTCCACCAA
This sequence comes from Eleusine coracana subsp. coracana, assembly GCA_032690845.1. Lineage (NCBI taxonomy): Eukaryota > Viridiplantae > Streptophyta > Magnoliopsida > Poales > Poaceae > Eleusine > Eleusine coracana. Next base: position 48,574,410 of record CM064427.1, on the reverse strand, counting down.
CTCCGGTTAGTCATAACCATGATATGCAAACCCATGCAATCCACGGATTCCCGCATTTCAACTCAACCACCAAATCCGCTCAAGTCAATTACTCATCACAAATTTTGCAAACCATGACACATATCCACATAGTTTCTCAATCTCCTCCTTGATGAGTACATTAACAACACCAAATGCACAAAGATTAGAGATTGAAATGCGAAGCCGAATAAGCACATCCAAATGGCCAAACCCAAAGAAAAGGTGAAAGCAAGCCATCTAGCAAGATAGGGATCACAAAACCAAGAGTTGGCAAAGAAAGCGACTTGAGACGCAAAGAATATGAAAGGTGCAAGACAACGCTCAAGATCATGATATGCTCCCCCTCAGCTTGTGGTAGGTCTCATGTAGTGCAAAATGGATCATTTTAAGTTTCTTAGCATTATTTGTGCATGACCCAATACTTTCTCCCACTTTGGCAATGAACTCATCAAAGAAGCAAAAGAACAAGCAAACATGCAAAACATGAAAATGCAAACCTAAGGAGCTTCAACAAGTATGCAAACAAGCATTTAACTTTGCTACCCATAAACATAGAGCCATGAAGTAGCTCATAATCATACAAAGATCAAAAATAGATAGCAAGACATAAACACCAAGAGCTACACAAGCTAAGCAGAAAGATTGACTAGCTTAGATAGAATCAAATTTACTTATCATGAGAAAATCTGCCACCACATGTGTAAGTACTCTCATCTAAGGCAAACCAACCATCAAGTAAATCATAAGAATCTAGCCAGTTTCAATACTAGGGCAACAAGCATTCACAAAAAATAAGCTTCACAAATACTCGCATATGCAACAGAGACTCAATTGATCTGTCATCACATGTGTAAGTACTCTCATCCAAGGCAAAACAAGCATCAATTGAATCATAAGAATCTAGCCAGTTTCAATCTCAACTAGTGCAATAAGCATTCACAGAAAATAAGCTTCACAAACGCTCACATATGCAACAGAGACTCAATTGATCAAGTGATTATTTTTTATCCTCATGTGTCCTTTTATCCATGCGGAGGGTCGCATGACTGGGTACAACAAACACCCCGATGCCTCAAGTCACAATGTTTGGATTTAGCATTTTAGAATTATTCTTGATCAAAAGCACTTAGTAGATTATCCATGATTTATTCACAAGACAAAAGAGCATGCCTTTGCGGCAAAAGGAACACACATTCCCACAATGTCCCATCATGAGCTAAATATTTGCAAAGCCTTTCATTTCGCAAACACAAAGTGCCAAAGCCAAGATATCTTCTAGACTACCCTCAATGCAAGTTTCAACAAGGATAAAAGCAATTATACACATAGTGAACAAGTTTTAGAAAGATTAGTTCATAAGGTTCACAACAAGCTTAGTTTACCTTTAAAATTAGCAAGTTGCTCACATGAGTCTATAACATGCCATCTAGAAAATCTAAGCATGAGAGATTACCATCACATCCATACAACTTAGCTCAAGCTCAAACATAGCAATGAGAAATACAAGAAAGCATAAGAATCAAAGCTCATCTACCAATGCATATATTACATATGAGATGCAATGCAAAAATGGTAAGATACATATATACAAGTGAAAACCAACTCCCTCTCAAATGATGTCATAAGGATGACACACACCAAGTTCCTCCCAAAGAAAAGCATGTCTAGAAGCATCTAGGGGCTTGGTGAGAATATCAGCTAGTTGGTTTCTGGTGTCGATGTATTTGAGTTCAACATCCCCCTTCTCAACATTGTCTCTCAGAAAGTGGTATCGCACATTGATGTGTTTGACCTTACCATGTTAGATTGGGTTTTTGGCTAAGCATATGGCACTGGAGTTATCACACATTAGTAAAACACCCTTAAAAGTTAACCCATAGTCTCTCATGGTAGATACAACCTATATGATTTGTGAGCAGCAGCTAGAAGCAGTAACATACTCAACCTCTATGGTGGATTGGGCAACACTCGATTGCTTACGAGAAGACCAACAGATCAATGAAGTACCCAAGAAATGACAAGTACCAGAAGTGCTCTTTCTATCAATTCTACACCTAGCAAAGTCCGCATCCGAATACCCAATGAGATGAAGAGATAAAGATGCAGAGTACCAAAGACTGAACTCAAGGGTGGATTTAAGATACCAGAAGATGTGCTTGACAGCCTTGCGATGAGTCACCCTTGGGGAAGCTTGAAAGCAAGCACAAAGACACACCGCAAAGTGTATGTCGGGTCTTATCGCCTCAGGTACAAGAGGGAGCCAATCATGCTCTTGTACTCCCTTTGGTCCACCGCTTCACAGTCTTCATCAGGGTCAAGAGTCGTTATTGTGGACATCGATGTAGACAACGGCTTCACATTGACCATGTCGAACTTCTTCAGAAGATCCTTCATGTACTTGGCTTGATGAATGAAAGTGCCTTACTTGCACTGCTTGATTTGAAGCCCAAGAAAGAAGGTCAGCTCGCCCATCATCGACATCTGAAATTCACTTTCCATAGCTTCCTGAAATCTGGAGACAAGAACATGAGAGGAACCACCGAAAATGATATCATCCACGTAAATCTAAACCATTAAAAAGTCATTGCCATGCCTGAGAGTGAACAAGGTTTTATCAACACACCCCATGACATACCCGCGCTCTAGCAAAAAAGTCTTAAGCCTAGCATACCATGCCCTAGGTGCTTGCTTTAGCCCGTACAAAGCCTTCTAAAGCTTATACACACGATTTGGGTATTTGTGGTGCTCAAAGCGAGGGGGTTGCCTCACATACACTTCTTCTTCTATGAAACCATTTAGAAAAGCACTCTTGACATCCATTTCATAGAGTCTAATACCCTTGGAGGCAGCAAATGCAAGCAAGATCCTAATGGCTTCTATGCGAGCAACAGGAGCAAAGGTTTCACCATAATCTAAGCCCTCCACTTGGCTCAAACCCTGAGCAACAAGTCTAGCCTTGTTTCTCACAACCTCACCATCCTCCCTATGTTTGTTTTTGAACACCCACTTGGTTCCTATGACATTGATATTTTTGGGAGGCTCTACAAGGGTACAGACTTTATTTCTCTCAAAGTTTTCCAACTCCTCATGTATGGCATTAACCCAATGTTCGTCAGATAGTGCGTGTCCAACATCCCGGGGTTCAAAGGTTGCAACAAAGAGAGAATTGGTAAAGCAGGCGAGATGTGCAGACCTTGACCTTGTTGTCCTCTCATAGAGATTACCGATCATTTGTTGAGGTGGATGTTGACGCTGAATGTGGTGAGGAGCTTTTCTCTCAGAGCGTACCTCCCGCTCAACCATAGCTGGAGCTCGCTCGACAGCTGCTGAAGTAGATGTGGAAGCTTCTGGACCCTCTACTAAAGTGGTGGTGACAGCAGGAACAAGCTCAGATGAGAGATGAAGTGAATCATCATCATCATTATCAAAGCCCTGTAGCTACTCTTCTACAAACATGCTCTTCTTCATCTCCTTGGTACCTGCAGTCTCAATCACATTGCTTGCACAAGAGTTTGATTCATTAAAGGTTACATCGCAGGACTCTACGATGTTGTTAGTTTCTAAATTCAAAACTCTATAGAAATGACCATGAAGAGAGTAACCAAGAAAGGTGCGAACGAAAGATCTCGAATCAAACTTATCAAGATTGCCACACTTGAGAATAAAGCACTTGCAGCCAAAAGCACGCAAATGAGAAACAGATGGCTTCCTCCCAAAACATAGCTCATAAGAAGTCACATTCAGAATTGAGCGCAAGAAAATTCGACTGGAAACATAGCAAGCAGTGCTAATGGCCTCAGCCCAGAACCGCCTCGGAGTCCTATGCTCATCGAGCATCGTCCGGGCCATCTCCACCAGGGTTTTGTTCTTTCTTTTGACCACACCATTCTGCTGAGGAACACAAGGTGCTGAAAACTGATGCTCAATACCATGCTCAAGACAGAAGGCATCAAAAGAGGAGTTCTTGAACTCGGTGCCATTATCACTGCGGATTGCTCGTAATGAACCAGGGAGTTCCTTGAACAACCTCAAAGCTAAGCTCCGAAAGTGATGAAACACTTCATCCTTGCTCTCAAGAAAGTAAACCCAAGAGTAGCAAGAATAGTCGTCAACAATCACAAGAATATACCACTTCTCACCCGTCGAACGAACCCGAGAAGGACCAACAGTGTCCATATGAAGCAACTCTCTAGGGCATTCAGTCATCACCAAATTTATTGGTGGATAAGAAGTGGCAATCATTTTCCCATGACGACAAGTAGCACAAACCAAATCCTTATCAAATTTGAGCTTAGGCAATCCTCGGATCAAACCTAGGCCATTCAAGCGACATAAGAAGTCAAAGCTCATGTGACCCAGTCTCCTATGTCATTTCTAGAGCTCATAAGAAGATTGAGCAAACAAGAACTTGTGAGAACCAGGAGAACCAGCAAAATCAGCCTGAAAAACTCTACCAATGCAAGAAATCCCACAAACCAAGGAACCACTCGAATCAAGAACACAAGAAGCATTTTTCTTAAAGCGCACTTCCAAACCAACATCAAGAAGCTGAGAGACAGAGAGGAGATTGTACTTGAGAAACTCAACCAAACCAATATCCTTGAGAGTGAATTTTTTATTTACCTTTACCGCGCCTCTTGCCTTCACTCTCCCTCTCTTGTCATCTCCAAAGGTCACATACTCCTGTCGCTTCAAAGGAGTGAGGCTAGAGAACCACTTTGCATCTCCGGTCATGTTGCGCGAACACCCGGAGTCCATCAACCATTTGTTCTCCAAGCCTCCACCTGCTACCTACAAAGAACGAGAAGGAAAAGTTGATGGCTCAGTGCTAGAGTTAGTCAAAAGAGATTTGGCAATCCAGCACTTAACCATACGACCGGTAGTAGTCATCACAATTTTTCGCACATTACATTCGAACGCATGGGACGAGAACCACGATGGGAAAAACATGGCATGTCAAAGCGTCTTAACTCGAACCTTGGGTTGTGAGGATAGAAATCATCTATGTGAAAGCCAAATCCACACGAATGACACTCACCACGATTGGGAAAACGTGGGGTGCTAATGCACTGCTGCGTAAAGCCTCTGTTTCGTTAATCAAAGCCATATGAGGGATGACCCTGTCCACGATAGGCACGAGAAAAAGAGTGAGGCTGAAAGTCAACAAAATCATCATAAAAAGCATCCCTAGTCAACTCAGTTTGCTTCCTCTCAATCCTCTTATGCCTATAACAGAATTCATCCAAGTGGCCCTTGCGACCAGAAAACATGCAAATGTAGACACCCTTAGGATTAGGCTTGGTTTGCATGGCAGGCTTGGGTTTTGGCTTCTCTGTTTGCTTTGGGTTGAAGGAGGGTTTTGGATTGGGTGGATATTATGTGTTAGTGGGCTTGATGGTGTTTTCCTCATCCTTGTAGCTGGAGCTAGGTACAAACTTACCCATATTCTCACTCTCCTTGTCACACCTCTCAAATCCCAAGCCCAATTTATAGGTTGACCTAGAAGCACTCTCCTTCACTCTTGCCAAATCACTCTCAATCTTTTCCTCACTCACTAGGGTTCTTTGGAGCCTAGAAATTAGATAGTCATTTTCTTAGACTAGGACTTTGTTTTCCTCCCTAGTGATTACAAGCTTGTCCTTAAGACACACACACACACCTCACATGGTGGTGGAAAGACCTTAGAGCGAGTCTCAATGAGCAGTTTGGACTCAAGCTCTTTAACTTTGAGGGACTGAGCTTCCAACTTATCTGTGAGCTTGGGGCATTTCTGACATGCACCCAAAAGAGTTGGTCTAGCTTTGAATTCATCAAGCTCCTTGAGGGCACTCTCAAGCTGACTGGCAACTTGAGCATGCACACTCTCCCTCTGACTCAGATCATTCATCACAACTTGACAAGACTCACACTCTACAACCATGTCATCTTTAACAAGCTTAGACCTAAGCGAAGCAATTTCAAAATCAGCACTCTCCAACTTAGACTTAAGCTCTCTACTTTCACGAATAGCACTGCGAAGCTTATCATCTTGCATGAGCAGAACATCACCCAAATGATCAAGTTCAGAAGAGAGCTCATCAAGAGTGGGAGGTACCTCGCTTGTGTCGGAGTTGGATCCTGAGTCAGTGTCGTGATCGTTCTTTGCCATGAAGCAAAGCCCGGTGAAGTCATCCTTCCTCTTGACTCGTGGCTTCTCAACCTCCTCCTTTGAGCTTGTAATGCCTTTGCTTGATGTGAGGTCGACATTGCTCAAGGCGGCAACGCAGGCGCGTGCAATGGCCTTGGTGAACTTCTTGGAGTTCTTGCCCTACTTGTTGAAGCGGTTCTTCTTCTGCTTGAAATCTTCGGTGTTGTTGTCACGGTACCCGGCCGTCTTCTTCTTCTTCTTGGGATAGTCAGCAATGAAGTATTTCGGGTCACCGCACTCAAAGCAGGTTCTTGAACCACCTCCTCTTCTCTCCTTCCGGTTGTTGTAGAACTTCCTGAACTTCCTTATGAGCAAGGACAACTCCTCGTCAGGAATGCACTCCATCTGTTCATTGAAACCTGCAACAAGAGAAGATAGAGCAAACTACAAAGAAGATTTGACAAGTGAGGGGTTAGTTCCATAAGAAGCACAACTGTGATTACCCTTCTGAGAGCTAGAAAGCAAAGCCATGCTAGAAGCAGGAATAACAAGATTAGGTCAAGATTTCCTAGATAGTTCATGAGATTTTAGCTTGCTAAATAGTTACTCATAGTTCAAGGTATTGAATTCAGCAGTTTCTTCTAGAGCAGCAATTTTAACCACCCAAATATTTTTATCAAGTAAGTACAATAGTTGCTTAGCTCTATCATTTTCATTGTTCACAAGGTTACCACAAGCTCGCAAGTTGCACACAATTGCCTCAAACCTACGAAAGGTGTCATCTAGTGACTTGCCAGGTTTTTGTGCAAAGGTTTGGTACTGTCTATTGTAAGAATCCTTACGTATAGACTTGACTTGATTGGTACCCTCATGGTACGTGTAAAGCTTAACCCAAATAGCATGAACAATATCAAGGTGTGCAACTCAATCATGTTCACTTCTACCAAGTGTAGAGAGCATAATGTTGATAACTTTAGAGTTGTGTTCATACCTGGTTAACTCACCTGCAGATGCAGTGTTCAGGTCTTGTGGTATAGCATACTCCTGCTCAACAATCTCCCAAATTGCATGTTCTTGACTTAGCAGATGTGCCTTGGTCCGTGACTTCTAGTAGAGGAAGTCCTCTCCATTGAACATCCACAGCTTAACAACACGCTTCTCCATATTGTTTTTGGATCACAAAGCCGATGAAGGTCAACTAGTGATCAAACCGGCTCTGATACCAATTAAAGGACTGAGAAGACGACCAGAGGGGGGTGGGGGTGAATGGGAGCCAATTAAAATTCTCCAAGAGAACTTGGCCTATATCCCAAAAACAACCCAAGCCAATCTTCGAACCGATCACCAAGACTACACACACCAACTCGTGGTGTACTAGCCTTAGGAGTGATCAAACACAGTAAAGTAACATAGCGGAATCAACGAGAAACAGCAAGGACTTGAAATAGTCAAGAGACTCAAAAACTGACCTTACTGGGCCACCATCGACAGTGCCGATCAGAGCCATCGGCAGTGTTGGTTGGCCTCATCGATAGTGCCGGTGAGACCCACCGACAGTGCCAGTGCGGGGTTTTGCAACCCACCGGTAGTGCCGGTCCTGGTCGTCGACAGTGCCGATCGACCTCGACAGAATAGGAAAAACTTTTAGGATTTTTTCAAATCTTCTCCAAAACCTATTCAAACAAACTCTAAATGATGCGATTTTTGGATCACTGAATCCTCAGCACATCACGACCCTAATGCTAGAAGATCAACTCAAGTGGCTCAAGAAATCATCATGAATTTTAGATCTTCATCACCACCACGATTTTGAGGCTCAACCACAAAACCGTCCGTACTTCTTGTGTCTCCACGTGTACGGTGTGGATCACCCTTGACTTCACCCAACATCCCGATCGTCCGGCCCAAGTCCCCTACTTGTGCCCGATCCTCTCGTCGTTGACCGCCAAGTCAACTCCAGTGACCTACACATCATGAGACAAGAAAACACATTTCCCAACTCCTGTAATATCACCAATTCCTCCACCAACTCCGGTTAGTCATAACCATGATATGCAAACCAATGCAATCCCCGGATTCCCGCATTTCAACCCAAACACCAAATCCGTTCAAGTCAATTACTCATCATAAATATTGCAAACCATGTGTTGGATATATGTACCCAGGATACCTAACCAGTGGGCCAGGGGTTTAGTTTTAGATATATTCGGCTTAGAGATATTTATGTAGATATTTGTTTGAGTAAGCCGCAAGTTAGGTTTATAGATATGTTAGTTAGATAGAATTTATTGTAACCGACTTGGATGTTACCTTGTAAACCCCTGCCCTTTGGATATATAAGGAGGGCAGGGGGCCTTCGTCGAGAGGCAGACTCATATTGGAACCCTAATTTTAGTGTGAACCTTAGCAATACAATAACACCTAACAGGACATAGGGTTGTTATCCTTCGGGAGGCCCGAACCTATATAAACTCCGCGTCCTGTGTCCATCGATCTTACTTACTCATACGCATACCTGAATCTACTATCGAGAACATCTCTCGACAGTTGGCGCGCCAGGTAGGGGGCTGCGTTGAGCATAGCATCATCAAAATCGATGGCTTTCATCGACATCAAGTTTCGCCCGGGAGACAAGATCTGCTTCGGAACCGTCAGCCTCGTCGCCGATCCGCACGGGAACCTTGCCGAGGAGGAACGCGTGGCCGATCAACGAAATCTAGCCAGCCGACTCCAGCTCGGGTTCAACAACTTGGCGGCAACTTTCCAGGCGAAAACCCTCTCGGGTGACAACTCAACGTTGCCCACAACATCCCGATCAACAACCTTGGTTGATTCGGGCTTCACTGCGATCGATCTCCCGGCTCATCAGCCGGACGTAGATCTCGAACTTTTCGACGATTCAAGGTTCGTTGCAATAATTGGTCTCGGAAGCGAGTCACTTCTGGACTTGATTGAAGAGCCGAGTGATTCAGAAAGCTGCTCCTCGGACTTCCCCGAGGTGTTCATGGTGGCACCCGCTACTCGAACTGTAGATGACGGAGAAACATCTACCGCGGCAGCCGCACGCGGCACCGTGCCATGTGTAGATGGACAAGAGACAGATCCCGAAGACGGTGACCCAGATGCAATCACCCCCTCACTTCGCAGACCAGATGCCCAGCACAGATCCGGCATCATCCGAAACTTAGACATGGGCGACTGCACCTTAAAACTTGATGGTGAGGATGTCTATACAACCCCAGAGCATAATATCACGGCCGCGGCAGCCCTCCTGAAAACCATAGAGCCCTTGCTCCAAGTCTCCCCAGCGTTGACACCTCAGGTCAACCAACTAAAAGCACACATCAGGGCCACAGCGGTGCTGGAGATGAATGCGGCAAGACCAGCACCGAGTCGGTCAGCTTCTAGGGCCGCTAGTTCGATGCCCAGGGAAGAAAGAAGAGATCGATAGCGTTCCAACCGGGAGGCAACACCGCCTACTGCCCCCATATGCAGGCCCATCGCAGAGTTCCACGATCGGCATCCAAGCACCGACTTGCGCAATGGCATGCCACCACATGACGCGCGGGTCCGACTAGACAGCAGGTACCAAGAGCGCGATGACGCGACCCGTTGAGCACATGAAGATGAACGACGCCGACGCGGAGATGTTATCTATGAGCATGACGACAGGCGGCCGGTATATGTGGACAAGTATTACCGTGATCGACGGGACGAGGGCCGTCACGACGATAGGCCCCGCAAAGACACTGGCCGCGAGCAAGAACGATCCCCGATCATAGATGACTATGATGAGGAGGCTGGTATTCGGGCCTTCACTCGGGAGCTTCGGACCGTCAGCTGGCCGGTTGGTTTCAAACCAGTCGGCATTGAGAAGTACGACGGCAGGACGGATCCGCGTGACTGTCTCCATGTCTACTCGACAGCCATACGGGCCCTCGGCGGTGACAGTTTTGTTATGGCCAACTACCTACACATTTGCCTAGCCCCAGTCGCAAGAACTTGGCTCACTAATCTGTCCGACAGCTCCATCAGTTCCTGGGCAGATCTTTGTCGGTAGTTTGTTGTAAACTTTCAAGCAACCTTCGACAGGCCAGGAAATCACTGGGAACTAAGCCGCATCAAGCAGCGAGATCGGGAGCCGCTTCGAGATTACATCCAACGCTTCTGCCGAGTGAAGAACACCATCCCCAACATCTCAGATGCTCAAGTCGTCGCCGCTTTCCAAGCAGGGCTTCGTGACGACGATTTGATCAAAAAGATTGGAAGGTTGGACGCGGCCGGCGGACTGACAGCTAGAGATCTGTTCACCATGGCTGACAAATATGCCGCCAGCAATTTGGCACTATTCCGAGTCCGACAATACAAGGAGATGACCCCAAGGAACCAGTCGGGTCCGACCGACTACAGCAAGGATGGTGACCGGAAGCGCAAGCATGACCGCACGGTAGCCAATACTGAGCGCTCATCCAGGAGGAAACCAGTCACTCAGGACAATTTCGACAAGATGCTTGACGGTCCTTGTCTGCTTCATGATGGCGCTCATAAAGCAAGGGAATGCTTCAAGTTGAAGAACTTTACCCATCACGCCCTGAATGTCTGTAAGGAGCGCCCCTGGGTCCCCAAAGGCGCTATGAAAGAATCGGACAAGGATAACCAAGACGAGGATAAGGAAGACTACCAGGACCCCGAGCGTGAGGTTAATTATATCTGCGGCCGCTCCATAGCAGATTCCAAGCGCCAGCAGAAGATTCTTTATAGAGAGGTTCACTCGGTCTCACCAGCAGTACCTCAGTATCTGCGATGGTCAGAGGTCCCGATTACCTTTGATCGCTCGGACCACCCAAACCACATCCCTAGGCCCGGGAAATACCCTTTAGTACTTACGCCGACTGTTAACCGAGTCCGGCTAAACAGGGTACTAGTAGATGGTGGCAGTAGTCTTGACATCCTCTTCGTCAAGACCTTAAAGGAGCTCGGCATACCCTTGACCGACCTCAAGCCAAGCCGATCGTCGTTCCACGGCGTGATACCAGGCATGCAAACAGTCCCTCCCAGGCAAATCACTCTGCCTGTAACCTTCGGCACTTGGGAGAACTTTAGGATGGAGCGTATCACATTCGAGGTTGCCGACCTCGACTCTGCTTATCACGCCATTATAGGGCGGCCAGCCATCGCTAAGTTCATGGCAGTACCTCATTATCCTTATATGACGATGAAGTTGCCAGGACCAAATGGACTCATTTCACTTCACTCGGATGTGAGGACATCATACGACTGCGACAACAAGAGCTGTGAGTTGACTGAGAAGATAGAGGCGGTATCAGCATTAGGTGAGTTGAAGGAGGCGATCGCAACAGCTGAGGAGGGCATGCTCGACCCTGCTCCCAAGAAGGCGCCAAAGACCACGGTTCATACGGACGCCGTGGATTCCAAGAAGATTATCCTAGATGATAGTGATGTAACAAAGACCACCAATATTGGGGTCAAGTTAGGTGATAAATAGGAAAGCACGCTCATCCTTTTTCTTCAAAACAATAAAGATATATTTACATGGAAACCTTCTAACATGCCAGGGGTTCCAAGGGAAAAGGCTGAGCACAAACTTCACGTCCGCGAGAATGCCAGGCCTATAAGGCAACGGCTTAGACGATTCTCGCAAGATCGAAAGGATGCAGATAGGAAAGAAATCGGCCGACTGCTGGCAGCCGGTTTCATTAAAGAAGTTTTTCACACGACTGGTTTTCTAATCCGGTTTTGGTACGAAAGAAAAATAAGGAGTGGCGGATGAGCGTGGATTACACCAGCCTAAACCAAGCTTGCCCAAAAGATCCATTCACCCTTCCACGCATTGATCAAGTGATCGATTCGATGGCTGGATGCGCATTATTGTGTTTCTTAGATGCCTATTCAGGGTACCATCAGATTCCCTTAAATGAATCCAACCAGCTTAAAACCTCATTTATCACGCTATTCGGCGCATTTTGTTATACAACTATGCCCTTTGGCCTAAAGAACGCCGGCGCCACCTATCAGCGGACCATGCAACGATGCTTGGATAGCCAAATCGGAAGAAACGTCGAAGCCTACGTGGATGATGTGGTAGTCAAGACTCGGCTTTCCGCGGACTTAATATCCGACCTAGAGGAAACATTCGGAAATCTTCGGAAATACAATATGAAGTTGAATCCGGACAAATGCGTCTTCGGGGTCCCATTGGGAAAATTACTCGGTTTTTTAGTATCACATAGAGGGATTGAAGATAATCCGGAAAAGGTTACTACCATATTGCGGATGGGACCTCCACATTCGCAAAAAGACATCCAAAAACTCACCGGTTGCATGGCAGCACTCAGCCGGTTTGTCTCACGATTAGGCGTTCGAGGGTTGCCCTTTTTCCGGTTACTCAAGAAGCAAGAATCATTCACCTGGAATGATGACGCTCAGAAAGCTTTGGATGATTTTAAGGCCTATATTAGTGGTCCTATGGTGCTAACCCCTCTAAAACCAAAGGAACCCTTGCAGCTGTACATCTTCGCAACCACACACGTTGTCAGCACCACGCTGGCGGTGGAACGGGACGAAGATGGCAAGGCCCAAAAGGTGCAGCGGCCCATCTATTTCGTCAGTGAGGTCTTATCTGAGTCCAAGGCATGATATTTCTAGCTTCAGAAGCTAATTTATGCATTATTAATGACATCTCGGAAGTTGAAGCATTATTTTGAGGATCACCCGATCGAGGTCCACACGTCGTTTGGCCTAGGCGAATTGCTACACAATAGAGAGGCCACTGAAAAAATTGCTAAATGGGCTGTTGAGTTGGGATCGTATGATATCACCTTCAAGTCTCGTGATTCGGTCAAATGTCAGGCTTTGTCAAACTTTGTTGCCGAGTGGTCAGATTGCGAGTTACCGCCTAGCCCGCATGAATTAAGCTATTGGCAAATGACGTTTGATGGTTGCTTACAACTGGAAGGTGCCGGGGCAGGTGTTGTATTAACATCTCCTGAAGGGGCCAAGCTACGATACGCTCTTCGTATGCACTTTCGCACGTCTAACAATGCTGCAGAGTACGAGGCATTACTACATGGGCTTAGAATGGTTGTTTCACTCGGAGTTCAGAGATTGAGCGTCTCTGGTGACTCGGCACTGGTGATTAATCAAGTAACAAAGGAGTGGTGTTGTTCCCACGAAAGCATGACAGCCTACTGCACTGAAGTTCGGAAGCTAGAAGACAAGTTTGATGGTATTGAGTATAAACACGTCCTTCGTAAGTATAATGAAGAGGCGGACGAACTAGCCAAACTTGGGTCTAGTAGGTCTAAAATACCTAACGGAGTATTCCTTGATGATCTCTATAAACCATCTGTACTAATCCAGTAAACTATTGAGCAGTCGGCACCGAAGGCGGGACCAACACCACATGTCGCTATCAGGGTTCATGATTTTACTCAATATTGGAGAGCCCTGCAAGAGTTGATATTGTTTACTTGGAATCACGCCCGGGAGCTGCTATAACTTGTTATATTTAATCAAGTATTGCTTGAATATTTTTGATGGCTCTTATACTTATTATATGGGATCAAGTATCATCCGGATATTTTTATGACTACTATGCTTGATATATCTGATCAAGTATCACTCGGATTCACTAGTACCAATGTCCCTTTTGTTAGTAGGAGGAGTGGTAGAACCAATCTTGGGGGCTACCGTATTAAAACTCCTCATCAAATCAATTGGGAAAAGTGGTAGATCCATATTTACATACGGTGTTATTATTTTTTACTCATAAGATATTTTGTGATCTAAATACCTTCTGAGCCGGGGGCTATACCTATACCTAGTAGGTGGATTTTTTCCCCGCATATGGATATTATTGACGTATAATACTTTTTGAAGATTCTTGGAGACCTTTACAAGTTTGTTGTTGTACATGAAAAAGCTTAATCATATTCATGGCGAAGCATTAGTCAATCAACTGAAGATCAACAACTAACTTGTAAATCTCTCGGGGGCTACTGTGGGATATATATACCAGGGATTCTTCACCACTCGGATATATCGCCGAGTGGGTCGGGGTCCAATAGTTAAAGCCCATAAAGATAACTACTCGGATTATTACTTGGAGTACACAACAAGTTAATACTAGAGATAGAAAGTTAGAGATAGAATCCTAGTCGGAAATCATGTTGTAACCAACTAGGACACTTGCCATGTAATCCTACCCCCCGGATATATAAGGAGGGGCAGGGGCTCTCTCATAGACAACTAAATCATACGGCATAATATACAACAGAACACAGGACGTAGGGTTGTTATCCTCCAGGAGGCCCGAAGCTGTCTAAACCTTGCGTCTTGTGTGTCCATCGACTCTCGGTCTTGCGCATGCCTTTACCTATACACAAGTATCATGGGTAGCCTTATGATCCACTGCCGATATTAGTGTCAACAACAGTAGATTGGCGAACTCCTCTCATCGAGTATCTGGATGGTGGTACACTACCGACTGATAAAGACGAAGCCCTGAGGATTATTTGCAAGTCTCGGTCGTATTGTATTGTTGACCATGGTCTGTACAAACAAAGCCCACATGGGATGCTGATGAAGTGCTTGTCTCAAGACGAAGGAAGAGTCGTGTTAGGGGACATCCATGCTGGCATTTGTGGGAACCACGCAGGCCCATCCATAATTGCATCCAAAGCAATGAGACAAGGTTTCTATTGGCCGACTGCTGGTGCCGATGCCAGAGAAATTGTCCGAAAGTGTGAGGGTTGCCAGTTCTTTGCCCGCCAGATGCACGTGCCTATCACAGAGCCTCAAAATATCCCAATAACATGGCCATTTTCAGTATGGGGTCTAGATATTGTCGGGCCTTTCATGAAGGCTCTGGGGGGTTTTACTCACCTTTTTGTGGCAGTAGACAAGTTCTCTAAGTGGATCGAGGTAAAGCCAGTCGGAAAGATTTCAGCAAAGAAGGCCGTCGAATTCATGACTGAAATAGTTACTCGGTTCGGTGCACCACATAAAATCATCACTGATAACGGCACTCAGTTTACAGCGGAGGAGTGCAAATGGCCTCTTGTTATCTGAAATTATGCCACGTATATTTGACCGGCTGGAAAAATATGCTCGATGTTGGGTTTGGGAACTGCCAGCAGTACTGTGGGGGCTTCAAACTAATGTAAGCCGCGCCACAGGGCATTCTCCTTTCTCCTTGGTTTATGGGTCAGAAGCCATGTTACCAACTGAGATTTTGTTCACCTCCCCTCGCATGGCTTCGTATGAAGAAGAAACTTCCAATGACCACAGATGTAACGACTTGTTGCTACTAGAGGAGAAGCGTGATGCCACGTTACTGCGATCGGCAAAGTACCAACAAAGCTTGCGACGTTATCGCGACAAAAACGTCAGAGTGCGAGGCTTTTCAGTCGGAGACTTGGTCTTGAGGCAGGTCTAGTCCATGGTAGGCAAGCACAAACTCTCGGCCCCATGGGAAGGACCCTTTATTGTAAAGGAAATCACTCGGCCGGGTGCGTACCGTTTGATGCGCAAGGCTGGGTCAGACCTTTAAAGTTTCTGGAACATATCACAGCTACGTCATTTCTATGCTTAGTATTTATAGTTTTTTGTAATTATCTTTATTTGACTTTGTATAAATTATGATCATGACGACTGCTTTGGCAATTTTTGAATTTTTATGGATCACTGTAGTTGTCGTTTAAGTCATGATTTAAATTTGTACACTTGGTACCACCTCAACTCGTGCATGTTGACCAAGCGGGTTACTTAGTCCCCAGGGTTCTTGCCGTCTGTTGGGGACCAAGACAATTCTCCCAGTTCGCATATGTCTGACCGAGTGAGTTCTTAGTCTTCATGGTTCATATCGGTTATTGGGAGCGTTGTTTAGAGGGCTGACGAGAGTTATGTATTGGTTGTGAGTGTTTAGCACGAGTTCATACAATACATATACAAAGCAGCGCGACCCAAGCATTTGTTACAATCCTGGTGACGAATCTAGACTTTCATAGTCTATTGCACAGATGTTACATTAGCACAACAGAAATGTAATATGGTCTTTTAAATTTTACAATACATTATATTTTTGGTAACGGATCTAGTTCTATTTGGTCAGCTAGAATGTGCGTTGTTTTTTGCGCTTCAGTTACAAGGGTTTCACATTGTTCGTCAGTGAAATCTTCGTGGAAACCCTCGGCTACTACATCCAAATTTATGTCAGGGATGTGAGACTTTGCTGTAGCTAAGACCTGTGCCCCAGCCAGTTCTACAACATGTCGAGCATGTTCTTTCACTCAGCCGGGTGCCTCTTGTAGTCTTGTCAATAAATCTCGACACCTGGGTGGTTTTTCTTCTGGAAGTATATATTGGGCAACTACCTCTGCATCTTTCTGGAGAGCTGCAAGAGACCATTGGAGGTTTTCATCACCTTCTATGAATTTCTTCTGTAAAAGCTCATAGGACCTCTTTGATCCTACAAGAGTATAACATTTACAATTATCTGGGACAATGACTTTGGTATGACGATAATTAAATGACTATTTACCTTTTAGTCGTTTCTCAGCTTCTGCCTTTTCAGCTTAGAGGGTGATAACCTTTTCCTTGTATTCTTCTTTAAGTTTTTCAACTTCTTTGTACGCTTTTTGGAATTGGTTTAGTTCATCCACAACTTTCTTGAAAATCTTTTTGGCCTTGGATAGTTCACCCTCTAGTGTTGTGTTCCTATCCCTTTGGTTTTTTATTGTTCCCTCGGTATCTGTCAGTCATAAATATTTTAGATTACATACATGTGCTTATTTTTGAGCACATAGGTATAACAATAATTACCTTCGACTCTTTTCCTCCATAGCGATTGAGATTCTTGCATTGTTTTAAAATCATCCTTCAGCTTTTTAAAAAAATTTCCCAATATCTGCCGAGTCCTGGAGTTGTTTCTTTAGACTTTTATTCTCGGACTTCAATGCTTCCACATATTGTGTCACCGACTCTAGCTCTTTGATACGACTTTGCAGATTTGCAATTTGAGCAGTCGACTGAGACTCTTGATTGTGCTTTAGTTCCAGCACCCGTGACATTTCTGAGTAGAAGAGTTCAAAATATTTAAGATCTAGAAATAGTATGCCAAGGATTATGTTTGTGTTTTTACCTTGTAGCTTGAATTGGAGTTCATCAACTTGAGATGAACGGGCCTTCAAATCTACTGATAATTGCCCAACTTCTCTTCTTTTTTTGGCCAGTTGATCTTCTAAATCGACTGCTCTTGCACAATGCCTTTCAGCAAGTTGCAGGAGTTTACTCTTGTTGGCCATCTGAGTTTTTAGAATCTGCACTACGGATGAGTTGTATAGACGTCATCACACAATATTATTATTATTGGGGCCAGTTTTCAAGAAGGCAAGGATACCTAGAAGGAATGAAAGGCCTTTTCAGTAAGATCTTCAAACTTCTTTAATTCGGCTTGCTCTGCCAATTCATCGAACCCGGCAATGGCGAAGGGGCCGCTATGGTACACCATTCTGGTCGGTGCAGGTTGTTCTGTGGTACCTTTTTTTATTACTCGATGAATTAGCGTGGGAGCCACATATTCCTCCGGACCAATGGGATAATCATATATTGGCTCCGGCATCGTTTCAAATATCAACGATGGTTCTTCTTGTTCGGTCGCCGTCTCGGGCATGTCCAGATCTGGGACATCGAATGACTCGACTTGTCTAGTTTCTGGCCGAGAAGACTCTGGTGCATCCTTTAAATCACTCGGTTTTTTAGCCGAGTGACCGGGGATATCATCTTTGGATGTCCCCATAAATGGTGCACGTCGATCTTTTTTAGGAGCCGCACTTTTTGCTGGGATATCTTCATATGATGCTCCCCCGGTTGACCTATCCAGAGAATGAAGATTACATAGTTGTTTATTCGAAAGCAGTGCATTAAAATATATCATTTTACTTACCTTGTTCGGCGCTTGAATTTTAAGCCTGACACCTTTGACGGGGGGCTAGTTGGTCTTGGGTCACTTGTTGTGTGGGGTGTTTCCTTCTCAGGGATTGTCTTGTCTAACTCCTTTGGATGCGATTGCTCCTGAGTGTTCGTATTCACTGGCCGCCGAGTGGTGGTTTTCTCAAGAGACTTCTTCTTTGCTTCCCCTTGCAGTCTAGCTATTCTGTCAGCCAGCGACTCTTCTTCATCGGAGTCTTCAATGTGAGCTTTATGACGTTTGGATGATGGCTGAGTGGGGGATTTCTTTTGTGGCATTGGTGGCCGTGGAGGGTTGGATACATATACGTCAAGGTTCTGCGACATATGCGAGGCATCATTTGTTATTGACAAATAAGGAAAGCAGTATTGATTTTCTAAAGAGGATCAGTGGCTAACTTACAACACTTCTTCCAGTTTTTGAATGATGGCCCGATGTTGTGCTCCCTGGAGTCCAATCTAGAAGCGACGAAAATATGCTTTCCAGTCACAAAGTCAGTTCCCTTTCTGACAGTACTTCTGGTACTTCCATAGTAGGGTCTGACCCTAGTTGGAATTTCCATCCAGGAACGTGGCGCTTCTTTATGGGCTGCACATGGCGATATATGAATATGGCAGCAACGTGAACGCCGGTATAGCCTTTTGACTTCAGATAATCCATATGTTTCAAAATCTCATCAACCTGTGCTTTCTTGCTTGGATGTGCCTTCGCGGACCACTCGAGGCATGGCTTGGGGGCTTCTGCTGTCGTATCTGACAAGGGGGGGGGGGGGGCATGGTTGTCATGATAAAACCAATCTGCGTGCCACCCTTTGTTGGTTGATGGGAGTGGTACATCGATGTACTTGGATTTATTCCTCAATTGGAATCCAGCACCCCCTATGACATTACTGCTGTTTGATTTCAACACAAACAGTTCTTTGAAGGTGTCGAAATGAGGAGGGATACCCAAGAACACTTCGCAAAAATGAATAAAAATAGCAATGTGTAGAATGGAATTTGGGTTCAGATTGACCAGATTAATGCCATAGAAAAATAGAAGACCTCTAAAGAAGTTGCAGCACAGAAGGCCAAATCCGCGATAGAAAAAGGAGGCAAAAACTGTAAGTTGGTCGACGGGAAGCTGAGGAAATTTCTGACCTATGGCTTCAATCCACCCACCCGTCTATTGATCTTGTAGCACGCCATCTATCACCAATCTGTTGATTTTTTCTGAGTCCATGGTTGATGCTAGGAACTCCTTAATGTCAGCAGGAATATCAAAAATTGATTCTTCGCTTTCACCCTTTCTAGGAGAGGTCCCTTTTTCAGATTGAGCCCTCGTGCTTTGGTGGGTGCGCTTTGGGGCCATCGAAACCGATGCGGGAAGCTTTTGGGGGATGGAGATCAGGGTTCGGAACCCTATCTTTGAGCTTGAGCATGCGAAATGGCGGCGGAACAGTGAAATGGTGGCAAGCGGAACAGTGGAACGGTGGTGGCGATGAAATGGAGGCCTGTGATCTCTGGAGTAGGGGCGCGGAATGGTGGTGGCGGACAAATGGAAGTTCCAAACCTAGGGTTTACGCATGCGGAATGGTGGCGGCGGTGAAGTGGAAGCTTTGGATCTAGGTTTTGAGAAGAGCAGACTCAGGCGGCGATACGAAGGTGAAGGGTTGCAACTGTTTGCGGGCACCTTTTATACGTGTCTGATGACCTGTTAGGCCGCTACTTGGATCAGCATAGTTACATTACACCGGTACGCGGATTTATTATGTTTTAGATATTCTTTTCAAGTGCTAACATTGAGTGCTATGGATTGAATAATGATTGATAAATCACTCGGACTAATGCAGTTTAGTTTTGGGAGATTGTATCTTTTGATTATTTGTGATATAGTAATTTTTTCAGCATCAATCTTGGAGGCTGTCTTTTATATGAATACTAGTGATACATCACCAATCTTGGGGGCTATGGCAGTTGACGTTCATAGCATATCAATTGGGTTATATGTATTTTTATGGATATAAATATTAATTTGGTGATGCATCACTCGACGATCAGGGAAATTCAATTATTAATGAGTTTTGGTTTAATTAGATAAAGTGAAAGCCTTGGATATCATTTTTAAGGATCATGTGAGTTTAAATAGAAGATTTATCAGAGCCAATATGTAAAGCACTTCCCAAATTTCATAAGATGTCGAGGAAATTCAAGACGACGATTCAAGATGGAAAGTGCTTGGGGGCTACTGTGGGATATATGTACCCGTCATACCTAACCACTCGGTCATATGGCCGAGTGGGCCAGGGGTTTAGTTTTAGATATATTCGGCATAGAGATATTTATGTAGATATTTGTTTAAGTAAGCCACAAGTTAGGTTTACAGATATGTTAGTTAGATAGAATCTATTGTAACCGACTCGGATGTTACCTTGTAAACCCCTGCCCTTTGGATATATAAGGAGGGCAGGGGGCCTTCGTCGAGAGGCAGACTCATATTGGAACCCTAATTTCAGTGTGAACCTTAGCAATACAATAACACCAAACAGGACGTAGGGTTGTTATCCTCCGGGAGGCCCGAACCTGTATAAACTCTGCGTCCTGTGTCCATCGATCTTACTTACTCATACGCATACCTGAATCTACTATCGAGAACATCTCTCGACACCATGGCACATATCCACATGGTTTCTCATAAACAATGAGTCTACTTTATATATTTCATGGACATTCCCCTTTACAACTAGACCAGGGTATTCTATTTATAGACCCGGGTTTAGACTATAAACTGATGACCAATTTATCCACAATTACCTACCATATTTCTATGAATATTTCATACAAAATAGTCACCAAGGACAAATTGGTCATTACATATAGTTTGTGCCCTTCCATGTACCTCGAAGACTTGTCGCCACCCCTCGAAGGTACTCTTCCCTTCGATGTGTGGCCCAACTGATTCCTCGAGGTTGACAAGTTCTTTTGAGGGTCTTCTGAATCCCCATTGAGTACCTGCACTTTGAAAATAGATTAAAAAGGCTCGATAGTTAGTTCCGATCTATGACGTGACCCAAGTTTGGTGAGCTTCGAGGGATGGCTCACAAGTGATTCCCCAATAGTCATCCTGTTCTTTATATATTTGTCCGTGTTGGTGAAGGACAAAAAGAAGAGATAGAAAAAAAGGGTCCTAGAAGCACCTACATTACAGTTTTGGGTACGAAGATTCTTATAGTGCACATGTTGTGCCAAAACATGTACAAATACTAAATACAATCAGGTTTTTCCCGAAGAATGAAACTCTGAAAAGAAAGGAGAAAGTCTATCATGTTGCATACAAAATCTATACAAATTTAGAAGAAAATAAATTCGTGTTCATGAACTTCTAAAATAAAGAAACAATAAAATAGTAATGATGGATCACCACTAGCTCTAGGAGGTAGATCTTGCTAAATGGACTGCCTACAACAATTTTGAGGAAACTTAAAATTTGACATACGTTTCAATGGAGCTCTTATGCGCACTCCTGACTAAAATACAGAGATGTTTTGCATCATCTGTCAGGATGCAACTCAACCTAAAATTTTCAAAATTTCTCACTCATTAAGTGCGGTGCATCTCCTTTGCCGTGCTACGGTACCATGTTTTTGTTTTGTTTTGACATACTCATTGCCTAAAATACCTAGTTCAATTCTCTGTCATACGATTTTTATTTGTAAGTATTGGTGAAAGAAAACCAAAGGCAAATAAAGAACATCCTAGCATTTTTTTGCAGGGAAAAAAATCCTACCATCTAGTATACCTCAATCTCACGTCTGTAGGCACACAAGAAAAACCAAACAATTAGTTTGAGCTACTGTAAAATTTACCATATGTGTATATTATGCTCTCTTATGTGTAAAGTCGTAATTGCTGAATTCTTTTTTTTTTTGCATCACATGTTGCGATGCAACTCGTCCTAAACTAATGTGTGCTTTTTTGCATCACATGTTGCGATGCAACTCGTCCTAAACTAGTACGCTCCCAGCCATTTGCATATTCCTTGAGGAAATAATTTCGCTGGACACCTCCACTTGTCAGTTGTCACATGGTCAGCGACTTCATAATTTATAATCAGATGCATTAGACAACATAAAAAATGTACTTGGACCGAATACGGCGTGTGCAAACACCAGTGTCTCGTGCATTTGACCCTCATTCCAATTTTTTGCTTGCAAATACGGGTTTGAGCAGAATTGCAATGGAACTAAGGGGGGCTACTTTCTTATTTGCCATTGCAAAGTTTACACTCTCGTAGTTGCCAATGGTATCTCACCGACATGTGAGGCTCACCTGAATCACTGACATGTGGGCCTTAGTGGCAAATATAGGATTCAGCAAAATTGTAATGACACTGGGGGGGGGGGGGGGGATTATTCCTATTCCCTTCCCCTTTCCCTTTCTTGTGTTCAGCTTCATTTTTAGAGCTCATAAGGAGAGATAATGGAGAAAAGGTGGATGCATGGCACTAGCGCGAATGGTGCTTTTGCGTGTGATGGAATGCGTGCTGGGGTTTTGTATGTAATCACGCAACTGAGATCACATTTTCTTAAGCAACCTGCCGAATTTTCCTTAAAGCAATTTTTAATAGAGCTCATGTTCATATCATATAATACAACTGCTCCTTCCAGGTTCTCCTTGGATTCCCCGTTTTATACGTCCATATGTGAACTGATGACCAGGTCACATATCGTTGCATCTCCTAATTAAACTAATATATCTCCCAGCCATTTCCATGTTCTCGAAGAAAGAAATAATTTTGCTAATAAGTTGTCTATACAGTCACATGGTTCACAGTGTCTATGCATGTCACTCTGTTGAGCCTCTCACAGTAGCCAATAATATGACTAATTATATATATCTCCAAATAAAAACACTCAACTGTACCGGAACACACGGTCATGTGCTTGATTTCGTCGCAAACTATGGAAGGCACAGCATGGTGGCATCTTGAGATGAGATCCATGATATAGATAGAGAACATATTGACTTTTTCATATAAGTGACATTGTTGAAAATCTACTTACCTAGCTTAGCTATAGCAAATTGTGAGTCAACAGGAAGGGCTGGGAACAAACTCCACTGGAGCACTACTGAATCCGTTATAATAAGATTTCAATTTCATAGTGCGTGCCACCTTTTACACATGCATACAAGAGCATTTTCAATTGTAAAACATAATTACTATCTCATCACTATACGAACCTTTATAGAGATACACTTGTGTTGTGCAAATTGAGTGTAGCTCAGCTGGTTAGGGATATCTCGTCGATCTATAGCAAGATGTCTATATATAATAATTTTATAAATCTCAAGATCATCGGCACAAGCTATAGTTGATGCTCATATGAGTAGAGTGTGCGGGCATATGTTTAATTATAAGTGCGAGTACTTATATGTATATATGAGTATTTGTATCCGTGTTGTGTTTCCAAACAAACAAAAAAAAAGACACCCTTGTGTGTGAACGTGGTCGTAAGTCTCTGTGTCTTCCGTGTTACATACGTACAAAGACAACTTAGAATTTGTTGACAACACCTGGATATAATCGCAATTACCACACCATCCATTGAGCTGACACGTCAAACCGAGTAGCTGGGTGATGCATTAGGGATTGGAACCCACGCGAGCAAACACCGAGCTGGGTGTTGCTCCACAATAATTCAGGCACATTAAGCGCTAAGGTCTCCATCACACATTCACATATATGCCTCGCAAGTCACAAGCATGCAGCAGCAGCAATCGCGCGTAGTGGCGTGGACACCAGCTATCCCCCGAGGAAAGATTATGACTCGTAACCGTGACTAGCTCAGCATAATGATTTTAGCCAATAATTGCAACGGGCACTTGCATATTAATATAATATATTGTATCTCTATAACTTATTAATTGAGGTGAGGTTGTTTAGACCATTTTTTTCATATCTAGATGTGTCCATAACATTGTTGTATTCAGTTTGTATCCTATAATGTTTCACCAATCAGTTTGAGTTGTTTTTGAACCATTTTCTGATCCTTTGTTGAATTGGATTCTGATTTCAATTTGATATTTTATACTAACAACAATTAATCATCTATTAATTTAATATCATATTTTAGATAGAAACTAATAACAAGAATTCCAATAATAACTCACTCAAAAATTATTATAATAACTATTCTTTTTAAAACTCAAAAAAGTAAAGAAAAATAAAAATATAACAAATGTTCAAGTCAAAAAAATTGATTAATTAAAAACCTTTTATAATTACAAAAAAATATTCTAACCATAAATTTTTTTAACAAAGACCTGTGGCAACGCACGGATATTTCTCTACAATCTATTAGTTGAGGTGCGGTCGTCTACTTCGTATCCACAAAGTTAGAGATTGAATCCAAATCCATTTCGTACCTTTCATATCAAGTACCAAATTTCAAAAATCATAACTCCCTCATCCGGAACTCAAATTAAGCAAACTCGGACTCTATATTGTATCTCTCGAAAAGTTCTACAAGTTTGATATTCAATGGAAGTACAGATCCTGCCGTTTAGGTTTTCAAATATACGATGCAAAAGTATTTGTTCTGATTTGGACTTCTCTGCGCAGGTCTCTGTGCAGGACCCATATCTTCTAGCTCTAAAGTCCAAATAATATGATCCACATATGTTTCAAAAAGGTATCGACGAGATTTATAACTTTCGTATTTTAACATTTTCTATTGGAGCAAGGTTTCAAGTTTAAAATCGTGTTGCAATGCAGTGCTATTTTGTAGACTGCATAAATTAATTTTTTCTTTCAAATAACACTTCTAGAATATGGTAAAAAAAATGTGAAAAATGTTATTTTTAATATATAAAATGGTATACTAAGAAGTACCAACAATAATATAAATATGATCTTTCATGTAAAAAATATAAATAATATTGTATATATCTAATAATTTTATTATATAAATAATTTATATTTAAGTTATAAAGAGTATTTTGTTTTTTAAGTCTGTAGCAACGCACGGATACTTTACTAGTTGCTAGTATAGTTTATAAGTGCGGCTAATGACCATATATGGGACGGTCCAATTGATTGTTGCTGGGTCAAATGCCAGTTCTATGCGTACAAGGTATGGATATGTGTATGAAGATGCGGAGAGATAAGTTCCAACTGTTGATGTTTAACTGCTAGCTGGCTTTGGTCTTTAATTTGCAAAAGCAGTACGTGGTAGTGAGCTCGGTGGAAAGGGACATGTTTTATACATTTAAGTTCAACTGTTTCTTTAAAAAGTTGGATTTGGATCGAGCTGATCGTGAAATTTTGCCAACTCTCTGACTATTAAGATCCTATTTGGATCCAGTTTAGATTCTTAAAATCTGAATTTTGTCTTGCCTTCGGCTCGGTGACAGCACGCTCGCCCGAGATCGACCCTCGGAACGGCTCTAGGTGTCGTACTATAAAAAAAAATTCTCCTCATTCTCTCTAGACCAAAGCAAATGGTAAAGACTCATGCCATGACTCACACGGTCAGCTGAGTTCCTGTGTATGGTTAGAGAGGGGTTCGAGGGTTTTCTTGACCTATATAAGAAGGCTCTTTTTTCTTAGTAAAATACTGTCGGGGTGACTTCTTTCCCCGGTAGGTCGAGTTTTTTTTAAGATTTTAGAATTCAGATTCTAAATAAAATCTCGGTGGTGATATTTAGATATCGATAAGATTCTTAAAACCCAAAGAGTTTTGAGTTTTTGGACATATAAAATCTGACTCTAGCTAGATATAACCAAATTATGAGATTCTTAAAATCTAGAAATCTAAATTTTAGAATTAAAAAAATCATCATGTTTGGAGATCTCGGAGATTCTAATATTTGGATTCATAAAATCTTAGTGGATCCAAACATGACATAAGAAGATGTAGATTTTGTTCCTTTATAAAAGTGTTTTTTTAATCAGTATAAATGTAATTGCTCACATGCACCAATTCATATGAATACACATTAGTTTTCAATAAGATCAAACAATTTAAAATTATGCTTGATGACGAAAAATAAGCTATGCCAGCAAAACACTAATTTATTAGTGAGGCACTAGGGCTAATAGTCAAATCTCGCACACCTTTATGCTTGAAGAAAATATACAGCACCTTTTAATGGAATTTTGTTCTTAGCCGCTCGTTAGCTTTTTTTTATTGACTTTATTGATCAAAGCGGAATGATGCTAAATAACCACCTCATGCAGTCAAAGGCCAAATGTCTATTATGAAACTTAGAGGGTGGGAATCACTAATATTTTCTAAACATTTTGAACCACACTACACACATGTTTTGTATAATCTAAGTAGTTAAAGAAGTCTTATCTGTTCTGAAAAAAGTTCTAAGAGACTTTTAAGAGAATAAAAATAAAATACTTGAACAAACCATTGAGACTCTCAAACAAATAACACGGACGCCATCAAATAATGCACAATAGACATAGTGGACCGGTAAAATGTAAAAACTAGGTTAAATTCTATACCGGATTTTTCAAAAGTAATCACCTAAATGTTAGAGTTATCAAGGGACAAAAAATTATAGCTTTTTTATTTATAAGGTTATTCTCAGTGGCCTATTTTATTTTATGTTTTCAAAATGTGACATGTCAGTTTTCTAGTCTTATTCTGTTAAAAAAAAGGGACTTGCTAATTTTCAGCTGACACCTCTTTAACCCATTAGATCTAGATTCAAGGGCTTATAATT
The DNA here is from genome assembly GCA_032690845.1 of Eleusine coracana subsp. coracana. Classification (NCBI taxonomy): domain Eukaryota; kingdom Viridiplantae; phylum Streptophyta; class Magnoliopsida; order Poales; family Poaceae; genus Eleusine; species Eleusine coracana. The sequence continues at coordinate 48,547,559 of CM064427.1, read as the reverse complement.
ATTATACAAATAATCCTATAAAAAAAATCAAAACACAAAGAAACAAAGTAGTGACTGAAATCTTTTAGTCACTTGAAAGCTAGGAAACATGTAAAAAAAACTTGACCTGTCGGGGAAGAAGTCACCCCGATGGCATTATCTAAGAAGAAGAGCTTTCTCACACAGACCGAAAAAACTCCCGAATCTCTCCCCAATCATACACAGGGACTCAGCTGGCCGTGTGAGCTATGACGCGAGTCTTTACCTATGCTTTGGCTTGGGGAAGACGAGGAGATTTTTTTTCGGTAAGACACCCACGCGAGTCAACAACTCAACGCAGGTGGACGCGCTGAAAAATCCAATGCATGCCTCCCGCACAAGCAATGCTCAAACACGGGTCAGCGCACTGGGACCTTTCGCCGCTAGCCAACCGAGACGAAGTTTGATTCTCTTATTCTGTTAAATAAAAATGTATATTTTAATATGCTATTTCATTTTATAGTTTTATAGGTTAAACGAAACATTAAATAGTTATATAAATGTATCAATGAAGATCCATTTTTCCTGTATATAAAAGGAAAATGCACTTTTTATTTTCCTTTTACCAACTTAGAAAGAATGTTACTACCATTTCATTCTAATGAAAGGTTTTTCTACTCTTTTATATTAAATATCATGAAAGACCCACTAAACATGGCCTAAGACATCACAGTTTCTACCCTATTACAGTGAATGTCATAGTCAATCCTCCACGTCGTGCATCTCGAAGAAAATGGAACAACCTTGGTGAGCAAAAACAGACGCCACGAGCTGTGTCGGCCCGTGTCTGTTCTCCAGTTCTCCACCTCGAGTCGGACTCTTGTGGGCCCGCCAGGTTAGGGTTCGGGCCAGCTGGGCAGCCGCTCTCGTGGCCCGGGGGCCGGGAGCTCGTGACCGCTATAAATAGTCGCCACCTCCGCCTTTCTCACCCCAAGGCAACAAACGCCTCTCGAACAGAATTCCCTGCCGCAAGAGCGAAGCCGCCCGTGCGCCGCGCCTCTCCTCTCCGCACGTGCCCAACAGCAGCAGCAGAAGTTCCTCCGCCGCTCCCCCTCCTTGGTTCCTGAACCTTCCAGCTTCTGGGGTTATTACTGCTATTGGCGCCGCAGGCGGTCGCCGCATTCTGGAACAAACGTGAGCTTTTTGTTCCCCGACCTTTTCTTTCGTGCTTGCTTATTTGCGATGTGCTTGTTGCGGCTAGTCGTGTCTAGGGCTCTAGTCTCCGGAAGAGACACGGAGGTCTCGTCTCCGGTTGCCCTGGTTGTGGTGGGGATCTTAGGTTATTGACAGCGGTTTTCTAGGGCCGGTGAGGGAGGGATTACCGGATTGGCTCTGTTCAGGCGCTGGATTTAGGTTCGGTTCTCCTCCCCTGTTCTCGGGAGGCGTCGAACGATTACAGTTTTTTTCTTGCTCGGGGAAGGATCTGTAGATTGGATCTTGTATTGTCCCTTGTGCCTGTATATTGTTTTGTTTAGACGGTGAATCGCTAATGCGTTTTCTAACATTAGTTTTGTCGTATGTGTTGTCTTTTTTTTTTAATCTGTCGAACCTTCGAGGTTTACAACGCCCAAAAAGAAGCGGAAAACCTCACCCATGGTTAGTTTATCATGATAGTATTTCTTCCTTTATGGTAGTATTTTAGAAGGACCGGCCGTTTACTTGGCTTGGTTTTCTTGCCGTGTTGGTTGCCCGTAACATCCGCCAGAGAACATAAGCAATAACAAAGGAGCACCTAATTGGCTTTGATCTTTCATGAATCTTGCCGTGTTGGTTGCCCGTATATAGTACTAACCGTTCTTGTATTGTTCTTTGTATGAATCTTAGGTTTTCATTCGGGCATCTTTGCCTGCTGATGTTTCTAGTTTGACGGTGTATGTTCACAATGTAGAATTAACAAAGGAGCACCTAATTGGCTTTGATCCTGTCGATTATGAACTTTACCTAGACTAGAAACATATTGTATCTTCGGTAAAAAAAAAAGAAACATATTGTATGATTGCTGCAGTTGTGTGTGCTTGTGTCAAAATTTACGATGCCTTTCTTTGTGTACTTAATTTTCTTAGTACCTGAGCTTAGTGATGTCTTGCTAATGCTTTGTGCTTATCGAAATATTGCTAGGATTTTTGCTTCAACAAAAAATTACTATGATTTGTGCTGTCTTCTGACTAAGAAAACCAAAACTATTTCAGATTTTCAGTTACTCAGTTGCTCTGTTGTTTTGTCCAACAGTTGTTGATGCTCTAATGGAGTCGAAAGGTGGCAAGAAGTCTAGTAGTAATAATTCCATGTACGAAGCTCCCCTCGGTTACAAGATTGAGGACGTTCGCCCAGCCGGAGGAATCAAGAAGTTCCAGTCTGCTGCCTACTCCAACGTAAGCACCAACAGTTTTACACCATGGTTCAAATTAATTTCCACTTTCTTTCATACTCCTGTTCTAATGTTTTTTTTTTTTTGCTTGATCCTTTGTTTTGCAGTGCGCCCGCAAACCATCCTGATATTCCTTCACATGCAATTCGCCGTAGAGTAGGTTTTCTTACTGCAATTTCTTTCTTCTTTCGATAGTTCTCCCTTGGCTGGCTGCTTCCCCTGCTTCTGAACTTTCAACTTCTCCGATCTCTTCCTCTCCCATCCTCTCTTCCTTGCAACACATCAACCAATGGCTATGCCTTCAGCTGATTCCTGGGGCTCTTCCCCCACCTCCCCAATTGGGTTTGAGGGCTATGAGAAGCGCCTTGAGATAACATTCTCTGATGCACCTGTGTTTGTGGACCCTTGTGGTCGTGGCCTCCGTGTCCTCACCCGTGAGCAGATTGACTCATTCTTGGATCTTGCACGGTGCACCATAGTGTCCCAGCTCTCTAACAAGGAGTTCGACTCATATGTGCTGTCAGAATCAAGCCTTTTTGTGTATCCCCACAAGGTCGTCCTAAAGACCTGCGGCACTACAAAGCTGCTGCTTTCCATTCCTTGCATTCTTGAGCTTGCTACGGAGCTGTCACTGCCTGTTCTTTCAGTGAAGTACTCTCGTGGAATGTTCATCTTCCCAGGTGCGCAGCCATCACCACACCGCAGCTTTTCGGAGGAGGTATCTGTGCTGAACAGCTTTTTTGGTGGCCTCAAGTCTGGTGGCAATGCATATGTGATTGGTGATGCTTTCAAGCCCAGGAAGAAGTGGCATGTCTATTATGCTACAGAGGAGCCTGAACAACCTATGGTTACACTTGAGATGTGCATGACTGGGCTGGATGTGAAGAAAGCTGCAGTGTTCTTCAAGAATTCTGCCATTGGCGGGTGCTCATCAGCTAAGGAGATGACCAAGCTATCAGGGATTTCTGACATTATCCCTGAGATGGAGATCTGTGACTTTGAGTTTGACCCATGCGGGTACTCAATGAATGGTATCTGTGGACCTGCTGCCTCCACCATCCATGTCACTCCTGAGGAAGGTTTCAGCTATGCAAGCTATGAAGCAATGAACTTCAACCCAGGCTCTTTGGTTTACAGTGATGTGATCAGGAGGGTCCTGGCAGGCTTCTGTCCTTCAGATTTCTCAGTTGCTGTTACCATCTTCGGTGGCCATGGTTTTGCCAAATCATGGGCAAAGGGTGCAGATGTTGATTCCTACATGTGCGATGATTTTGTGGAGCAGGAGCTTCCTGGTGGTGGTCTATTGATGTACCAGAGTTTTACTGCTGTTGCTCCTGGCTCTATGTCCCCAAGGTCGACCATGGAGATCGATGGCTGGAGTAGCGACGGAACTGAAACTGCTGAGAAGAGTGACGAAATGTGTATCGGCTGGGATGTTCAGAAGAAGGGAGTGATGAAAGATGTGGATGTCTAAGAAAATTGTCTGATTTGTCGCCACAAGTTGCAATTTAAAATTTAGGTTTCTAGGACTTGTTGGTCCTGTTCTTCTAGTTCCGGTTAAGCAGCTGGCTGGGCTACCGGCAAGCCTATTTTTAGTTTTCAGTGTTCCTTACGGACGCCCAATAAATGCTCTAGATGGTTTGCTGCGTCTGCCATAGTGAGCAACATTAAATTGTTTCAGCATTTGTTTTCTGGTGCCGATGCTCCTGTAGGGAGAATGATCTTGTAATTTCTGAACCATTTTCAATAATATATTTGAATTTCTGCCAATCATCTGTTCATAAACTTCTTGATGTTCTTGTTAGCAATGAAACTATTTTTGTACTGTTCTATTTATAGGGAAAGCCGTACAACAAATTCGAAATGCTGAGTTATATTGTTTGTGGGGTAAAGGATACAATAAAGTAAACAACGTTGAAATCCCGAATATGTTCCAGCATTATGACCTGACCGATGTTTGATTACTGATTACCTATATAGTTCACAAGCAACTGAGACCCCTTTTGTGGGACAAAACGAGCCCCTTACCTTTCTGCCATGTCTGCTAAACATGGAGTATTGACCATTAGACTTGATGGATGTCATCTTATCTATGGCCTCACATAGATGTCAGTGTTTTGCAAGTGTTGGCGACGGCGTCCCCACAAATCTTTGATATCATATCTCTTCTTAGAATGTGGGTTCACGGAAATTGTGTTTGGTGAAAAAATTTCCAGCGAAGTGGGGACAAATGCTGAAGAAATATAGATTTTTTTTCGCTGATGTTCAGCAAGCCGCTTTATGCGAGCTGAGGGAAGAAAGCCCATTTTAACTGGGCCATGGCTGATTTCTGGGCCTAGCGGCGCCCGTGAGCTGAGGGGAGAAAGCCCAATCCAGCCCATAGGAAACAAAAGGTTGGAACATTAATATAATTTTTTTTAAAGAATCAGTTAAAAAGATCCTCCCTGTCTCACCGTCAGTTCTCGATTGTGCACCCCTTTCTAACGTCAAATCACTTTTTAAAAAGCAGAAGCTCAATTGCTCAAACAGAGTTCTAAGTGTTGTGCCAAGCATTGTTTATTCTTGGCGGCTTCAGCAAGGCATTATTATAGTCAATCCTTTCTATTATTAGTTTCCTTAAAAACGTATGTTTTTCAGAAAAGAATAAAGCTTTGCACGAGTGTGACTACATGGCTGGAATCAGATAGCAAAAACATGATTTATTTAGAATGCCCCTCTATCAGATCTCGGAACAATGTGATTCAAGAACAGAGCACCACCTAGAGGATGCTTCAAAACTTTCGGACTGCCACTAACAAACAACCACCAACCTGACACAAGTAAAACCGGAAAATATTTTGATCTTCGTTAATTGTCAGAGTGGCCGCTTTCCGTAGCATTTTGGTATGTACTACCGTCTATGCTATGCTTCATCAGCTTTGAGGAAACTTTTGCATAGCTCAAACAGAGTTTTAAGTGTCGTGCCAAGCATTGTTTATCCCTCACAGAGCGCGGCAAATCACCTGGTCACCAAAGCAGACGCCGAGGACACGCTTCCGCCGGGCGTGCAGGTCCCAGATCAGCCGGCACAGCCGCAGGATCCACACGTTGTCGTTGGCCGCCGCTGATCACGATTTTTAGATTAAGTTAATGCTAAAAATTCTAATGCATATATGTGACAGTTTGCATGCATTGTTATACCTTATACCTGAACTTTATCGGAGATGTTTTGAATGGTTTAGTGACATTACCGGCCGGGGCATTGGTGATTATCTCCATGGACTTTCCCCTGGGCGTTTGCGAGGAACCGAGCTTGACGAGAGAAACTTCAAAACGGAAATATTCCTGTCTCTGAAGTCCGAACACAGAACACTGGCTACAAGCGTGAACTTTCTGCTTAGCTTCGTTTTGGCAAGTCATAGATCAGGGTAAATGTCAAAGTCATGCTTCGAATCTTGAAATTTTCCCTGTTTGCGAGTAGAAAACTACAAATGTTTATTTCCTCACTAGTTGCCCTTTGATGGCTCAAAGCTTTCCCACTTCTGGCACGGTTAGTTGACCGGCAATTTATTATGCAGTGAGCAGGGGCTTGCGCGTATAATTTCAACAGCTGAGCTGACCAGGAATTATTCTTTGTCGTAAACCGAAGACTTGATCCTTTATGTTGTACTAGGTTAGTTGATGTTTCCATGGAACCAGATAACATCATGTTTGAAGATGACTTCGATAATTTACTTGGTGAACCACCAAAAATGCTCGCGTATATACACGGCAACGAACATTCCGAAGCTCACTGAACCTGGCCAAATTGAGGAGCTTATTTTAAGCAAGATTTGGAAAATGATGAATTTGATATATATGTAATACAACAATTTCAAAGTTGAACATGACAGGATTCTTGAATTCATGGTGTTCTCTGAAAGAATCAATGCAGGAAAACCAAGTCGACATCCCATGCTGGTCGTGTATACTAGCAAGTAGCAATAGCAACGGAGCAGTTTTGGCAGACTGCCAATCGTAATATCAAGCGCGTACACATTAGAGATCACTGCATTGATGTTGTTCGCCCCCCTACGAATAAAAGTATACAACAATAAAATTTGTTAGGAAAATATTTGAATCTTTTATTTTTCTAATTCACTGATCTACCTGAAACTATGTAATAGTAATAATGTTAACAATATGTGCGGACACTAGGTTAGAAGTCGCATCAACTTTCTAAAGAAAAGCATGTACACCTATGTGATCGTTGTGCTAAGATCCTGTTTGAATTCATAATAGTTTTTAAATTGTTTTTTTAGTTTCTAGAAACTAATTTCTAAATAGAAACTCGATGACAATGTTTGGATTATGGTTTTTATAATTTATAAAGTAGCTCTTAGGTAGTTAATGCATTATAATAAGATAAAAACTAGAATTAGCTGGCTTGAACCAGATTATGACTTTTTTTAAAATTCATAATTTGATTTATAGGAATTGGCATAAAAACTGATTTATTTAGAGGTCCCCAGTTTCTATTTCTTAAAAATTGTAGGATCTAGACATGGCCTAAATTCATAATTGGATGAATCAAAAGTACCAAATTAACCGTCCACCTATCTCATACTACTGTAATAACTTTTTTCCGCAGCGAAAAACTGTTGGAGATTACTGACAATATTCTTACAACTTACTACTAAAATAGATCGAGAAAGCATACCTGTCACTAATTGATGTAATTTAATGATGGTCATGTTTTGGCCCGCCACTAAATTAGGTGATACAGATTAGTGGCATCACTAATTTGTGTCATCTCTTATAAAAAAAAAAGGGGTGGAGAAGCACAATCCTATTCGATCCCCTCTATGCCCCTTCCACCACCATTCACTTTGCCTCCCTCTCTCCCGCTCCCCTTATCTTCCACCCCCACCACGCGCATGGCCCCCTTGTGCCACCTTCGTCCCTGCGTGAGTCATCCCATCGTCCCCATTGATCAAAGTGGCCTGCACAAAGAAGTGCAGGGCAGCTAGATTTTATAACGTCTTGCCCCTCCGAAGTGGCCCGCGCAAAGAAGTGCAGGGCGGCTAGATTTTGTAACGTTCCGCCCCTCCAAGGCTGGGCCTGTTTACACCTGGCAGTTCTCTAGTAACTTAAGATTATCCTCACAAATCAACACGGGTCATTTTTTAGCACTTTGTCCTCAGTCGGTCACCCATCCTTAAATTGCTACATGTCAAGCACGTTTAATCTCATAGTTTTTTAGAGCTGAACTTTCGAAAAAGAAGATGCAACTTATTGGTACAAGTATTCTATCAATCATATTAAGCTCAGAGCCGGGATATCATAGATTTGACGACCGGCATCCTATGAAGTACCGCCATGACCACAGTCCCAATGATGGCAGTAGTGGCGCAACCCTTGCCCACTCCGCCTCAATGTGGTGGCCTTTGCGGCAGAGGTGGCGCCGCTGGCCTAGGTGAGTCTATGTGGCGGCTCGGGGGTGGAAGATGGCGAAGGCGGCTGAGGCAGCCACCAACAAGATGGCGGCAGCGGTAGTGTAGGGTTAGAGCAGGACTTAGCATCTATCGGTATGATCTTCCCCTATTTTTAGGTGATAGAACTTTCATTATCACACCTAATTTTGTGTCCTTGACGATGGTCTTAGTGGCGGGCTAGTTGTCCGTCATAATAAATAAATAATTTTTCAATAATATCTTGTTTGTGACGAATAGTTATGATAATATCGTCATTAATGTACTAAGTCACAATATGCTGTGTTGACATGTTAAGTGTAAGAATCTTTTTATCAAATCGCTTGCTACCTTCACGATACTTTATCTCACAAAATATACGATATCACTATCCATTTGATTCAACGCGTAGCCAGTTAGATCACCCCTTACTAGCTTGGTCTGACTACTTAATTTAGAACGGTCCCAAGATCAGCACTTCTTTTTTATTCAAGAATATCGAATCTGGCTACAGGATCTTGGTTGAAAAATGTACGTTAAAATTAAATGTGGAACTTATTGTGACAAAAAAATTGTTTAGTGGTGGTCATGATTCTCGTGGTTCATTGAATTAGCGATCTAAATTGACAATAACAAAATATTCAATTAACACGTTGGCCATGATTCTCGTTGTCCATTGAATACTATAGCCGTGTGGCATGCTACACAGTTGAATACCATCATCACCTCTATGAGCCTATTTACTAAAATAATCTCAATCTCACCAACCATAACAAATAAAATAATCAAACATGATAATCACTATTTTAGCATAAGCTTGCTAGATCCTTTTGCTGGGTGATTTTCTATTTAGATTGTGGAAGTTTATGCAGGTTCTAGAGCATTTAAGCAACAAAATTTTGCTCTACTCGTGGATTTGGCCTAGCGGGTTTTGTTTACTAAACATTAGCATAAGTAGCAAGATTTTGCTTTTCCACGTGAATTTGGTCCAGCGAGTTCCATTTCTTAAACATTAGTATTTTTAAATTTTTAATAATTTTCAATTAGGGCAATGGTGGGTAATAAAAAAAATTATAAGGGTATTTTAGTCTATTTTTTTATCATAATGACAGTGGTGACATAATATATAAATTTATATTTAATTTTTAACCTAAATTATACTCTTCAATTAAAAATATAATATGTAAATTTATATTTAATTTTCAATCTAGTTTTCTCCACCTGATGCTCAAAGAGAAAGTGAAACGACACCATCACCACTTCTACCAATGAACCCATTTTGCTAAAATAATCTCAATCGCACCAATCATAACAAATAAAATAATCAAACATGTCAATCAATATTTTTAGCATAATCTTGCTAGATCCTTTTGATGGGTGATTTTTGATCTAGATGATACTACAATGTGGAAGTTTATCCAGGTTCTAGAGCATTCAAGCTGCAAAATTTTTCTCTACTTCCCCTGAATTTGGCTTGGCGGGTTTTGCTTACAAAACGTTAACACAAGCATCAAGATTTTGCTTTTCCACGTGAATTTAGTCCAGCGAGTTCTGTTTCTTAAATGTTAGAATTTTTATTTTTTGGTAATTTTTAATAAGAGCAATGGTGGGTCATAAAAAAGTAATTACAAGGGTATTTTAGTCAACTTTTAGTATAATGGTAGTAGTGGGTAATTTTTTCTTTTCTTTTTTTTCTCGGATTAATGTGGGAATTTCAAGTCCTTGAGAATGAACAAGGTGGCTTCTTTTCTTTCTCAAATATATATATAATAGATATATCTACAGTCATCCATAATTTAACATGCAACAAAAACTTTGCACAGATAAACTTGAAACAATAAATAGTTTACATATATAAAATGAACATGTGTTTTAGAGTGTTTTACACTATAACTGTTCAAGTTAATTTTCTCTTTCTCTTTGTAAATTACACAAGTGCTTTGTTACATCATAAAATTTTGGGACCGATGTAGTAGGAAGATGGGACAACGTACGATACACGTACAAAGAGCCAAAGAGGCATGGTATCTCGTCATTTTTTATTGGAGCATAAAAGCGCCTGGCATATATAATGTATGGATGTTAATCCATGACACAACTTTACATAAAGTTCATGACATGTGTTTTAGAGTGTTTCACAACTTTACATAAAGAACATGTGGATAGTGCATACCATTAATTAATATATGTACTATTATCCATAATTTGATATGCAACACAAACTTTGCACAGAGAAACTCGAAACAACAAATCATTTACATATCCAAAATGAACATGTGTTTTAGAGTGTTTCACACTATAACTATTCAAGTTAATTTTCTCTTTTTCTTTGTGATTTACATAAGTGCTTTGTTTCATCATAAAATTTTGGGACAGATGTAGTAGAAAGATGGGACAACGTACGATACACGTACAAGGAGCCAAAGAGGCATGGTATCTCATCATTTTTTATTGGAGCATAAAAGCGCCTGGCATATATAATGTATGCATGTTAATCCTTGACACAACTTACATAATGTTGAGGACATGGTACAGGAAAGAAACATTGTGCCCTAACGGCTTAATAAGGCATGCTATATCCGTATCGGTACAACAAGGCTATTATATGACCAAAGGAAGAAACAAGGTGTTTCTTTCACCACCATCGTCACAAAGTAGACGCCGCAGACAGAAATCATATGCTGTACGATTCATCAGCCTTGAGGAAGCTCTTGCATAGCTTTAGCCAGAACTCCCTGTCAGGTCCAGTGGCATCCAGCTGCCTCTTCACGGCCTCAGCAACCGACACCTGCACCGTGCAAACATTCAGACATAGATGAGCCATTGTTCCTTTCAATGGAGCAAACAATTCGATGGCGGCTAGGCACTCACGGTGATGGACCCGGCGCCGAGGAGGCGGTTTACGAGGCTGACAAGGATGTCGTTGGTGTACTCCGGGTGGCCCTGGATGCCGAGCAGGTGCTCACCGACGCGGAACATCTCCACACCCGTCTTGGCGGAGGAGGCCAGCACCTCAGCTCCGGCCGGAACCTCCCAAACCTGCTTCACCATGCATGCACATATGCACGCAAGGACCATCAGTGCGTGCCTTAAGAAGTTAAGATATAACATTTGCATGTTCAAACATGCAGTGTGTGGAAAATGATGTAGTGTATTTGAAATATATATAATATAATGCCGTTTGTTATAGTTTCTCGCGCACCTCGTCCTGATGGATCTCGGTGATCTTTGCACGGGGAGGCAGCTGATCACGCAGCGCCTCGAGGAACCCGCACTGACGAGGCAGTGAGAGATTAGCAACAGCCACCTCCCTGATGCCGATGTCCCAGCCGGTGCTTGATTTGGCCACGCGGCCTCCCAACGCGCGGCAGATCACCTGGTGGCCGAAGCAGATGCCGAGGACACGCTTACGCTGCGCGTGCAGGTCCCGGATCAGCCGGCAGAGTCGCAGGATCCACTCGTCATCGGCGTACGCGTCGTTCGGGCTGCCACTGATCACGAAGCCATCATACTTCTCAACGTCTCCCGTGTCGGGCAGCTCGCCGTCGACGGCACGGTACAGGTCCCATGTCTCGCCGGCGTCGCCGAACGCAGCCACGAAGACGTTCCGGTACCCGCCGTACCTTTTCAGGACATACTCAGAGTCGCGCGCCGCCATCAGAAGCGCGAACCGTCTGCTCTTCTTCCCTGGTGCTGCATTTGCAATAATCGCAACCATGGCGGATGATCGATCAAGATCAACACTTGCAGTTGCAGTAACACAGTAAGAGAGAGAGAGAGCTGAAAAGATGTCAGCTGAGCTAAGAGCAGCTTAGCAAATGATTTGTTGTGAATGTGTGTGTGTCAATTGGCGAGAAGTGCTGCCAATTTATAGAGACCGGGAGATAGAGGGCATCACCGGCAAGAACAGGAGCACATGCATCCTGACGGACAGGGACAGCCAAAATGGAGGCAAGGCAACGCGACATTTTCAGACACGGATATACCAGAGGGCGCTGAATTGAAATTCATTTCGTTGACAAGCTGCCTCCGATGATTTATCTGAACGATCTTTCTATACGCTAATTCACACTGTGATTTCAAGGACAATAAGTTGGTTCGCCATCTCCGGCTCGTTGTTTCGTCGTCCGGTGCTTCTGAATTTTTGACTCCTCATGATTATTCGTGACCAAAACTATTCGAGGTCGTACGTACATGGCAAGCAGCCGCCCGACATGCGACATCCATGCTTGGTCAGAACGTGTGCGAGAGCTTGACGAGGAACTTGACGCGGGAAACGTTCAAAATCTATCTGCACTTTTCTGATATATACCAATGCCGCGTTGGCCAACTACTGCAGCTCTGGAAGAATCTGCAAACATGAACTCTATATGTTTTGTTTTGTTTTGTTTTCAGTCGGAGACCAAGCAAACGTTAACCGCATTTTTGAGAATGATATTATTTTTTTTTTGTCTCGCTGACTGCTTGCCATTGTATTCAATGATTTCCGCTGCAACTCCAGTCAACTTTCCATTTGAAGTATATTTGCGCGTTTCCAAAAGCTGAGACCTTGCATTCTTTTTTTTTCGTTAGACTAGTATTATTGAATATTGATAGGTTAAACTGCTACGATGCTGACTGCTGAACACAGCATATATATCGTGCAAATACTAAGGTGACCGTTAGATACGATCGAGGATAGCGACTCATTTTATCTTTTTTTTAAATAATAAAAAAGTCAACCCCGTCTATACATCACGGCAAATCTGCCGGTAGATGATGAGGTGTGTATATAGCTGAAGGGATAAATGGTTTCAATCCATTCCAGGGTGCAATTTTCGAAGGGAATTTAATAACAAACACGCACTATCAAGCCATGCAAAAAAAAAACATTGTAGCGGAGGGCAGACGGTTCACAACTATATATGTAGGTAATAATACGGATTTGTAGCGGTGGATCAGTCTCATCATTGCTACAAAAGCACTGAACATATGTAGAGGTGGTTTTTATTACCACCCGCTATTATTTTTTAGTAAAAAAAAGAATTTTTATATCCATTGAATCTTGCATACAAAAATAATAACATATCTTCAAGAATAGCACTTTACATAATTTCATAGAATATTCATAAGACCATCACATCACAATCTTTATCAAATCCCTTGAATTCCTTGTATAATAGTTTATTTGATGTCTTCTCTATTATAGCAAAATTGTTAAGTCTTTTTATGGTCTCTGCATTCATTAACATTTGCGATTCAACATGACATAACAATTTGTCAACATCAAAATCAGCTTTAACATACAAGACGGTGATGTTGGGAGTCTGGGCTGCAGCTTCTCGTGTCTTGACTTTAACTTTAATAGGCTCATTCATGGGCATGTCCATAGACTGGTCAATAATATTTTCATCATGTTTTATCCACCACTAGTATTTCTCAACAAAGCTCCTTATAAAATATGATTTGATTACTTTCTTATATGGCCACTGCTTCTTTTTCTTGTAGTTGATGCATGGAAAATATATATATGTTGCCCCTTTATGTTCACATATTGTTTGGTCTGCTCGATGAATATAGAGACTTGTCTTAGCAAAAAGATACAATCTTGGAGGCTCGTACATTCAAAATCTATGTATTTCAAATCTTATCATAAAATACAAAATACAAAATATTATATTAATAAAATTCATATGTATTTATGAATAATGTAAAATAGTAATTTTAAGTCAATGTATTAGGGTAAATATAATTAAAAGGCAAACTAAATCCACAATTAAAAAGTAAAATAGAGAAAAAAAATTACATTCATAGTTATAATGTTAACAAATTATCTCAAACAATAAATAAACTATATAACTAAAGAAATAAAAAACACTCTTGCCCTAACTCCTCCCTTCTCTCTCTCTCTCAAGCAAATTAGATCTAGCTTTATTCTACATACGAGAGGCTACTAGAAATAGATGATTGCTTTAGTTGGTGATAGAAATGCATGATGTATTATTCAATAAATGTCAATTACAACCCACTTAAACTTCACAAATCAAACAGAAGTGGCCAAATTTTGACAAAAACCATACAATTTCCAAACCTAAAATTCCATGTTATTTCAAAATGAAAGAAAAAAAAAGACATATTGAATACTTTTTCCGTATGTTAGAGAAAAACTTCTGGGAAAAATAAATCAAACTTGAAAAGTTCTCCTCTTAATTTTGATGATTTGCCCTAATTTTGGGGCTGTTTCTATTCAAGTAAAACACGAGTGGCCTGAGGAGCTCTTTAGTGGACGGGCTTTGTATCGGCGGACCCAATTTTGGGCTTACCACTATAGTTTTTGGAGGGTGCTACAGTGCACACTTCATGTAGTGGAAGTCTTTATCAACTTAAGTTTTTCTGGACAATAAAATGGATTTTTTAGATGTGCGAGTTGTGTCACATAGTCTTTTCATTGATACTCATTTAACTAAGCAACATGTGAGCAAATTAGAATGAAGTATCTGATAACTTTGTATTAGCTCAAAATATTTAATATATTAATGTAGATATTATTGGAGTGGTCTTGATGTGAACCGAGCATGCATGTCGTGTTAATGAACCACATATATCTATCTATAGTTGAAAAATGCCAGTAGGAACGGTGAACTGTCACGCTATAACGATTAGAGCATCTCCAAAAGCTTCCCAAAAAATTGATCCCAAATGAGTGTTTTTAGTAGTAGTCTAAAAATTATCAGGAAGAAGTTTTCTTGTCTCTTCCAACCGTTCTCCCTAAAAATAGATCACATAATTTTTTTTATTGAGCCACGTCAGCATCTGACACCACAACATCATTAATTCCCTTGTAAATACAAGGAATAGGACCTCTAATTTTTTCTATATTTCTAACTACAAATGAGGAGGGTCCACACCTGTTTGGGTCCGTCTCACATTTTAAGTGTCCATGTTTTCTTGCCAACCTATTTATAATTTTATCCTCACTTCAGAATTAATATAAGATTACAAATATTGGACAACCTAAATTTATATGTTAGTCTTTATCTCTTCAAACTTACAAGGCGGGACTAAACTTTTCATTTCGCCTTCACATGGGTCACTATTGACTCATTTTTCTGGGTTGGACTATTACTCACGTCATCTTCTTGTTTTATTAATGGTAATCCTAGCCTTTTTCTTGATGTCTCGTTTCATGCGTGAGCCCGCACGGTGCATGTGAAATGGCTTGGCGGGTGCAACGAAAATGCACTGCGTGAGCCTTGCCCACTGAAAATGAGAATTTTCTTTTTTGTTCCCACGGATGCAACATCTACTCTCCCTTCTACATTCACACAACCTGGCCTTAGAAGCCTCTCCAGCCTACAAAACATGCCTGGCTGCAGTTGTGGTTGCAAGTTCAAGGGTCGTCCACCCATCCAAACGTGTACCATGTTCGTTTTTAAAATCTAGAAAATATCATATTAATTAGAGAAAAAAGAAAAAATGACCACCATTATGAATATAAAAATATTAGTATGGATGTTTTATATTTTTCTTGTAATGGTAAAGATGGATAATTTTGTGTGTTTTTTTAAAGACAATTGTGTGGTAAGCCTTGAGAGCATATTATTTTTTACCAGCAAACTACAATACTGGTTTTGGTGACCAAATATTAAAATAATCTCTACTCCCTATAAAGTTTGATTTGTCTATGCAGTCTGCCGTGGTTGTTCAGCCAGAAGAATCCGATCCAGCCTCGTGGTAGTTCTGTCTCCATTAGCATAATACAACTCAGATACCATGGTTCTACTGCTTATAATTTAACTACAACTCAGCTACAAAATTACACATGTTGGCAAAAAAATAAAAAAAAAACTTTTCCTTGTTATTATTCATGTTCTTCTCTTTCAAAAAAAAAAGTTTCCTACAAGAGAAGAACGAGCATGACTATTTTTATTACATATGATGTCTTGATCCTCCTCAGCACTGGACATGAGCCATCGTGGATCAAGGGGCGTCGCCACCACAACTGATATCGTGGTTGGGCCCGGGATCTCCGTAGTACTGTTGGACGATCTTCATGACTGACTGGCCCTGCTCGTATAAGTACGACACACATGTATGTAAGAACAAAGTAGTTAAGTAGGCAGCCTGCTCCTTATCAACTCTAAGTACTCGTTGATCACGTGGCCGGTAGAGCCGAGCCATTTATTCTGCCTTGTGGTCTTGTCGTGAGAACACGGCAATCGGGTCAGGGAAAGCGCCGGCAAGGTCTAAGGAAACTCTAATTAATATGTGTTGCCTTAAGTCCTTAACCTTGGCGGATCAGAGTCAAGCTTTCTTCCTTGGTCCAATGATCCAAAGTTCAATTCATGACTAATCCAGTCATGTTCTTCTTTTTCAACACAAGCACGAAGCACCTGAGCTGTGTTCCATGAGTGTTTGTTGGTTCATATTCTCATTGAGAACCCATCTATCCAATGGCCATACAACATGTATGCATCACCAAAATAATGATGAGTTCTCACTTATCACTATGTTACCCATTGCGGCAAATCGCATGCGAGGTTCGTTTGTTGCCTAGAAACGTGCACTCAGTTTCTGCTGTATGGAGTTGTGGTGCATTAAGTATTTTTTTGCAAGACATTTGTCACTCAAGCAGGGCTTTATAAATCTTCTCTTGACAACTTCATGCTGGTTAAAAATTTCTTGAGAATTAATTCCTTGCCATCTGCAAGATTATCACTCCATTTTTGACATAGTCTATGTAGGAGCCTCAATGATATGAATATTTATTGCAGGGTTCTACAATAAGTTGTATGTGGTGAGTGTTTGATTTGTGCTCTTTGTTTTTTTGCACTAGATGTATTCAAAGACCACGTCCTAAAATGTTTAAAACCGTTGCAATGCACGGACATCATGCTAGTATATATAGAAGATTGGACATTGATGCACGTACAAAGAGTCGTCCTATGTCCCGTTACCTTTTTACTGAGACATACAACTGATATAAATTTTATTTTTCAAAACAGAAAAAAAAAACTGCGCCTAACGGCTAACACTGGAACACGGCATCCATTTGTCTACCGCAGTTGGTCTACAGGTACAGCAAGTGAACAAGTCCACAAGGCTATGACCAAGCCACCAAGGAAGAAACAAGATGTTTCAAACCATCGCCAAACAAGTCGACATCGCAGACAGAAATCATATGCTACGTTCATCAGCCTTGAGGAAACTCTTGCATAGCTTTAGCCAGAATTCCCTGTCAGGTCCAGTGGCATCCAGCTGCTTCTTCACGGACTCAGCAAACGACACCTGCATTGTGTAAAATTCAGACATAAATGACTCATTACATTGTTCCTTTGAACAGAGCAATCAATTGAATGGCGGCTTATGAAGCACTAACGCTGATGGTCCTGGCGCCAAGGAGGCGGTCCACGAGGCTGACGAGGATGTCGTTGGTGTACTCCGGATGGCCTTGGATGCCGAGCAGGAGGAACATCTCGACGCCCGTCTTGGCGGAGGAGGCTAGCACCTCGGCGCCGGCGGGAACTTCCCAAACCTGCTCAAATGTAACATGAGCATGAAGAAGCCATATACGTGCAAGACGTACGTGGGAAATGTAGTGTGCCAGGAGTGCCGTTTATATGTGCAGTTCCTATCAGAGGACAGGGATCGAGGTTTGTGCTACGCACCTGGTCGTGATGGATCTCAGTGATCTTTGCACAGGGAGGCAGCTGATCGCGCAGCGCCTCGAGGAACCCGCACTGACGATCAGATCACCTGGTGACTGAAGCAGATGCCGGTGCTTGATTTGGCCACGCGGCCACCCAACGCGCGGCAGATCACCTGGTGACCGAAGCAGATGCCGAGGATACGCTTCCGCCGGGCGTGCAGGTCCCGGATCAGCCGACACAGCCGCAAGATCCACTCGTCATCTCCATACGCGTCGTTCGGGCTGCCGCTGATCCCGATTTTTAGATTAGATTAAGTTAATGCTAAAAGTTTTAAACTTCTAACTTTTAATGTATATATGTGACAGTTTTCATGCATTGGTTGGACTCGATCTTATACCATATACCTGAACTTTATCGGAGATGTTTTGAATGGTGTAGTGACATTACCGGCCGGGGCATTATCTCCATGGACTTTCCCCTGAGCGATTGCGAGGAATCGAGCTTGACGAGAGAAACTTCAAAACGGAAACATTCCTGTCTCTGAAATCCGATCACTGGCTACAAGCGTGAACTTTCTGCTTAGCTTCGTTTTGGCAAGTCATAGATCAGGGTAAATGTCAAAGTCATGCTTCGAATCTTGAAAATTTCCCTGTTTGCGAGTAGAAAACTAGAAATGTTTATTCCCTCACTAGTTGCCCTTTGATGACTCAAGCTTTCCCACTTCTGGCACGGTTAGTTGACCGGTAAATTATTATGCAGTAAGCAGGGGCTTGCGCGTATAATTTCAACAGCTGAGCTGACCAGGAATTATTCTTTGTCGTAAACTGAAGACTTGATCCTTTATGTTGTATATATACTAGGTTAGTTGATGTTTCCATGGAACCAGATAAGATCATGTTTGAAGACGACTTTGATAATTTACTTGTTGAACCACCAAAAATGCTCGCCTATATACACGGCAACGAAGATTCCGAAGCTCACTGAACCTGGCCAAATTGAGGAGCTTATTTTAAGCAAGATTTGGAATACGATGAATTTGATATATATGTAATACAACAATTTCAAAGTTGAACATGTCAGGATTCTTGAATTCATGGTGTCCTCTGAAAGAATCAATGCAGGAAAACCAAGTGGACATCCCATGCTGGTCGTGTATCCTAGCAAGTAGCAACGGAGCAGTTTTGGCAGATTACCAATCGTAATATCAAGCGCGTACATATTAGAGAGCACTGCATTGAAGTTGTTCCACACCTACGAATAAAAGTACATAACAATAAAATTTGTTAGGGAAATATTTGAATCTTTTATTTTTCTAATTCACCCATATACCTGAAACTATGTAATAGTAATAATGTTAACAATATGTGCGGACACTAGGTTAGAGGTCGCTTCAACTTTCTAAAGAAAAGCACGTATACCTATCTGATCAATATGCTAAGATCCTTCTTGAATCCATCATAGTTTTTTTTTTAAAATGGTTTTTATTTTTAGTTTTTCTAGAAACTGGTTTCTAAATAAAAACTATGTTTGGATTATGGTTTTTATAATTTATAAACTAGCTTTTGAATATTTGATGTATTAAAATGAGACAAAAATAGCAATAACTGGGTTGAGCTGGATTATGGATTTTTTTAAAAACTCGTAATTTGATTTATAGAAACGGACATACAACTGATTTTTTTGATGGCCCTTCAGTTTCTAAAAACTAGTTCCTTAAAAACTAGAGGGATCTAAACAAGGTCTAAATTTATAACTGGACGAATCAATACTACCAAATTAACGGTCCACCTATCTCACACTACTATAATAGCTTTTTTCAGCGATAAAAAACCGTTGGAGATTACTAGTGGCATTCTTATAGCCTGCTATTAAAATAGGCCGAGGAAGCATGTATGTCGCTAATTTGTGTAACTTAATGGCGTCACCTCTTCGCCCGCCACTAAATTAGGTGGTACAGATTAGTGACGGACAGTCTGTCACTAATTTGTGTCATCTCCTATAAAAAAATGAGGCTGGGAAAGCGCAACCCTATTCGATTCCCTTCTACGTCCCTTCCACCACCACTCACATCGCCTCCCTCTCCCGCTCCCTTTATCTTCCACCGCCACTGTGCTCATGGCCCCCTCGCACTGCCTCCATCTCTTTGTGGGTTGGTCGTGCCTGATCTTGGTCTGAAAGATGGCGAAGGCGACTGAGGCAGCCGCCAGCGAGATGGCGGCAACGGTAGCATAGGGGGTTAGGACGGGGCTTAGCACCTATCGGTATGACTCCTCTTTTTTTTTGGTCGGCTGATAGAACCATCACTATCGCACATAATTTTGTGTCCTGATGGTTTTAGTGGTGGACTAGTTGTCCGTCATAAAAAAATTAGTAAGATTTTAGTTAGTGACGAATAGTTATATAGTAGTATTATCAATGTGCTAAATCACAATATGATGTGTTGACACATAGAGTTTAAGAATGTTTGATCAAATCGCTTGCTACCATTCACGATATACTTTATCAGGACATATGTTCATCATGTGCTCACAAAATATACGATCTCACTATCCAGTTGATTCAAGGCGTACCAAGTTAGCTCACCCCTTACTAGCTAGGTCTGACTAATTAATTTAGAACGGTCCCAAGATAAGCACTTCTTTTTTATTGAAGAATATCGAATCTGGCTACAGGATCTTGGTTGAAAATTGTATGTTAAAAATTAAATGTGAAATTTATTGTGACAAAAAAAGTTGTATAGTGATGCAACGATAGAGCATACCGCCTATAACTAACAGGTCCCGGGTTCAAGCCGCGATCTCCCCGCATTGCACAGGCGGGGTTAAGGCCTGCCGCTGACACCTTTCCCAAGATTCTGCATAGTACGGGAGCTCTCAGCACTGGGTACGGCATTTTAGTGAAACCAGACAAAGTCGTGTTATTATGTCTGAAATATGACTGCAATAATAATGCATTAGCGATCTAACTTGACAGTAGTAAAATACAGTATTCAATTAACATGGTGGCCATGATTCTCGTGGTTCATTGAATATTGCCATGTTGCATGCTACACCGTTGAATACTCTCTCTCTCTCTCTTCCTGACTTTTGAACTTTCTAAAGTTCTTTATTAACTACTTCCTGTCTCTCAGAATAAGCATGTTTTTGTTTTAATTTTTTTTTATCTTTGACTAATAATTTTTCTATAAATTTGATATCAAATTTAATAACATATATATATATTTAAATTCACCAGAAACAATATTTTTATTATATATATTTTTATGTTTATAGTTGATCAAAATTGTAGAAATCATTGGTTAAATATAAAAAGAAAGCAAAGTCCACCAAATCCAGAAATAAGCTTATTGTGGAAGATTGGTTACTAGCACGTTTGCAAAACAACACATGTTCAAGCGCGTTTGCAAAACAGCACCTGTTCAAGCGCGTTTGTTAGTGATGGTACTCAAGTTAGGTTTTAGGAGGATGATTGGCTAGGTGATATTGCCTTTAAACATCAATACCCAAACCTATACAATATAGTTAGGAAGAAAAGTGATACGGTAAAAACTGTTTTGAGTTCAACACCATTAAATGTCTCTTTCAGACGATCGTTAGTTGGTGAAAATCTTCTAGCTTGGCATCAATTGGTGGATAGAGTTATGGCTATAGAACTGTATGCAAGAGATAGCTTTAGATGGTTTTGTAACCTCTAATGACAATTTTACAGTACATTCTATGTATAGAGTGTTGGTTGTGCCAAATATTTTACCACGTCGGCATGTCATCTGGAAGCTTAAATTGTCCTTAAAGATAAAAATATTTTGCTGGTACTTACTAAAACGGATCACTCTAACCAAACACAACCTAGCTAGGCGAAGATGGAAAGGGAGTGCTAAATATTGCTTCTGTAATGTAGATGAGACAATCCAGTACCTCTGTTTTGATTGTGTCTGTGCCAAGCTTATATGGAGAGTGATACATTTTTCTTTTAATATACTCCAACCTTTGAATGTGTCTCACATGTTTGATGGGTGGTTGAATGGAGTAGAAAAAGAAATTTGTTATCAAATTTGGGGTGGGTGTATTGCTATTTTTTGGGCAATCTGGTTAAGTAGAAATAATGTGATTTTTAACAATGTACGAGTTTATTCTCCTTTGCAGGTGCACTTCTGAGGGACATACTGGATCCATTTTTGGGCGTTGTTGCAAAAAGAGGAGGAGAGACCGTGCATTTTTGCGGATTGTCGTGCGCTTGAGACCACTATGATGGACATTTTCGCCTCAAATGGCTGGTGTTTCAGTAATAGACTTTCTCTTAATTAGTTCTGTGGTACCATTGGATTTGGATTCGAAGTTCGGCACTACCTTGATCTGTCTCTTATCATCTGCAGTAACAAACTACCTTGATCTGTCTCTTATCATCTGCAGTAACAAACGGCTACATGTATCAATCGATACATAAGCTAAAATATTGAATAAATATTCCCTTATTCTAAAAAAAAAGGAGCGCATGTTAAGATTTTTCCTGTGGCACACTTTGGACTGGACCAGCCTGCGGACCTGGTCAGGAGAGACGCAGGAGCTGTCCAGGTGGCGTGGAGACTTTAGCATAGACTCGTTAGGCTGTCCGCACCAGCGTGTGGTAAAGGCTCCTGTAGTACCAATTTATCAAATGAGGAGCTGCACCGACGAAGGAAGGGAAAGCAGGAGAGGAGGAAAAGGAAGGGAAAAGGGAGAAAAGGGAAAGAAAAAAGAAAAAAAAAGAGAAAAAGGAAGAGAAAAGAAAAATAATATTATTTAATTAAAAATTGGATTGCTAAACTATTGTAAAAGAGAAAGAAGTAAAAAAGAAAAGAAAAAAGAAAGAGGAAGAGAGATGATAGGAGATGGTAGCTGGAGATGGTTGAATAAAATATTGGATAGTTTATATGGAGGATGGATATAGATTATGAGTAGGTGCGGAAAAACTGAATATAGAGGAAAGAATATTGCTGACTAGGACGAAATATTTTTTTTAGAGGATGAATTTAGAGTATGATTTTTTTGACAGAACAATAGTTCTTGTGAACATTGTTTTTGCTATTCCAAATTGCAAGTGAAAAAAAAAACAAATACAGGTGGATAGTGCATACCATTAATTAATATATGTACTATTATCCATAATTTGATATGCAACACAAACTTTGCACAGAGAAACTCGAAACAACAAATCATTTACATATCCAAAATGAACATGTGTTTTAGAGTGTTTCACACTATAACTATTCAAGTTAATTTTCTCTTTTTCTTTGTGATTTACATAAGTGCTTTGTTTCATCATAAAATTTTGGGACAGATGTAGTAGAAAGATGGGACAACGTACGATACACGTACAAGGAGCCAAAGAGGCATGGTATCTCATCATTTTTTATTGGAGCATAAAAGCGCCTGGCATATATAATGTATGCATGTTAATCCTTGACACAACTTACATAATGTTGAGGACATGGTACAGGAAAGAAACATTGTGCCCTAACGGCTTAATAAGGCATGCTATATCCGTATCGGTACAACAAGGCTATTATATGACCAAAGGAAGAAACAAGGTGTTTCTTTCACCACCATCGTCACAAAGTAGACGCCGCAGACAGAAATCATATGCTGTACGATTCATCAGCCTTGAGGAAGCTCTTGCATAGCTTTAGCCAGAACTCCCTGTCAGGTCCAGTGGCATCCAGCTGCCTCTTCACGGCCTCAGCAACCGACACCTGCACCGTGCAAACATTCAGACATAGATGAGCCATTGTTCCTTTCAATGGAGCAAACAATTCGATGGCGGCTAGGCACTCACGGTGATGGACCCGGCGCCGAGGAGGCGGTTTACGAGGCTGACAAGGATGTCGTTGGTGTACTCCGGGTGGCCCTGGATGCCGAGCAGGTGCTCACCGACGCGGAACATCTCCACACCCGTCTTGGCGGAGGAGGCCAGCACCTCAGCTCCGGCCGGAACCTCCCAAACCTGCTTCACCATGCATGCACATATGCACGCAAGGACCATCAGTGCGTGCCTTAAGAAGTTAAGATATAACATTTGCATGTTCAAACATGCAGTGTGTGGAAAATGATGTAGTGTATTTGAAATATATATAATATAATGCCGTTTGTTATAGTTTCTCGCGCACCTCGTCCTGATGGATCTCGGTGATCTTTGCACGGGGAGGCAGCTGATCACGCAGCGCCTCGAGGAACCCGCACTGACGAGGCAGTGAGAGATTAGCAACAGCCACCTCCCTGATGCCGATGTCCCAGCCGGTGCTTGATTTGGCCACGCGGCCTCCCAACGCGCGGCAGATCACCTGGTGGCCGAAGCAGATGCCGAGGACACGCTTACGCTGCGCGTGCAGGTCCCGGATCAGCCGGCAGAGTCGCAGGATCCACTCGTCATCGGCGTACGCGTCGTTCGGGCTGCCACTGATCACGAAGCCATCATACTTCTCAACGTCTCCCGTGTCGGGCAGCTCGCCGTCGACGGCACGGTACAGGTCCCATGTCTCGCCGGCGTCGCCGAACGCAGCCACGAAGACGTTCCGGTACCCGCCGTACCTTTTCAGGACATACTCAGAGTCGCGCGCCGCCATCAGAAGCGCGAACCGTCTGCTCTTCTTCCCTGGTGCTGCATTTGCAATAATCGCAACCATGGCGGATGATCGATCAAGATCAACACTTGCAGTTGCAGTAACACAGTAAGAGAGAGAGAGAGCTGAAAAGATGTCAGCTGAGCTAAGAGCAGCTTAGCAAATGATTTGTTGTGAATGTGTGTGTGTCAATTGGCGAGAAGTGCTGCCAATTTATAGAGACCGGGAGATAGAGGGCATCACCGGCAAGAACAGGAGCACATGCATCCTGACGGACAGGGACAGCCAAAATGGAGGCAAGGCAACGCGACATTTTCAGACACGGATATACCAGAGGGCGCTGAATTGAAATTCATTTCGTTGACAAGCTGCCTCCGATGATTTATCTGAACGATCTTTCTATACGCTAATTCACACTGTGATTTCAAGGACAATAAGTTGGTTCGCCATCTCCGGCTCGTTGTTTCGTCGTCCGGTGCTTCTGAATTTTTGACTCCTCATGATTATTCGTGACCAAAACTATTCGAGGTCGTACGTACATGGCAAGCAGCCGCCCGACATGCGACATGCATGCTTGGTCTCAGAACGTGTGCGAGCTTGACGAGGAACTTGAAGCGGGAAACGTTCAAAATCTCCCTGCACTTTTCTGGATATATCCCAATGCCGCGTTGGCCAACTGCTTTAGCTCTGGAAGAATCTGCTGCAAACACGAACAGATGTACTCTATGTTTTGTTTTGTTTTCATTTGGGAAGACCAGCAAATGTCAGCCTCATTTTTTAGAATGATATTTTGTTCGCGCTGGCTGCTTGCCAATGTATTCAATGATTTCCGCTGCAACTCCAGTCAACTTTTTCCATTTGAAGTATATTTCCGCGTTTCCAAGAGGTGAGACTGCATTCCTTTTTTTTTTCTCGTTAGACTAGTATTGAATATTGATCGGTTAAACTGCTACGATACTGACTGATGAACACAGCTCACAGCATGTGGTAAAAAAAAATCCTAAGGTGGCACACTTAGATACATGCGCGATTCTGGATAGCTGAACGGATAAATGGTTTCAATCCATTCCATTGTGCAATTTTGGAGGGAAAGTATTAATTAACTTAAGTTTTTCAGGGCAGTAAAAATAAATTTTCTACATGCGCGATTCCGGGTTTGTCTCACATAAGTTTTTCACCGGTACTCACTTATTTAATTAAGCAACATCAGAGCAAATTAGAATATGAAGCTTGCTTGTCACGATAATGAACCACCTGTATGTATAGTTAAAAATTCCATTAATATAGGGGCGCTGAGCCATCCCGCCATCAGTTTTATATTAGTAGTAACCGTAAGCCTTTTCACACTGTCTGATTTCATGCGTGAGCCCGCGTGGTGCACGTGAAATGGTTCCACGGGTGCAGCAAAAATGCACCGTGCGTCCGTGCGAGCCTTGCTCGTCAATCGGAAACACAATTTTATTTGTTCCCACGGATGCAGTATGCATCTACTCTCCCTTCTCCATTTCGCTCAACCTGGCTTAAAAGTCTCTCCCACTATAACAAAACGCATCTCTAGTGACGATCCAAAATGTACTGTATTGGCAGGCATGGCTAGCTGCCGATACGGTTCTGTTAGAAATATGCGTGTCATTCTATTTCTAGATTTTTGTTTTAAGTAAATTTCATAAATATCAAAACATAAGATATTAATTAACACATGTAGTAAGCAGAGTAACGTAATAATAACCAAGGGAGTCATTAGAACTCACGTTAGGTTTGTCGATGCTTAAAACAGCACACATTATAGATGAAGCAGACCGACAATATAGACGTGGTAACTCATCGATGAAGCAGTGCAGATCGTCGTGGATTAGTCTCAAGCGGCCGCATAGATGCGCTGCCTAGAAACCTTATTATCGTCCCTTGTGCAGGCTTCACGGTGGCAACGGCTCGGAGATACCGCTCACCCTTACTCAATGCACGTCAGGAAATAGGGTCAGCGAGATTGGAGCATCTCAGCACCATAGTACAGCTTTTCCAGATGAAAAGAAGAAAGAAGAATGGAAGGAGATTTTGATTGTATGTAAACCTTGACGTCTCCGAGTCCTAATGATATAGACACGACTGCTCTCTAGGAGTCATTTCCTACTTGATTATGCCCACTAATTAGTAGTGAATAGCTTGACTGGCCTATTAACTCTAATTATAATATTAATCATTTATTAATCCTCTTGATTACTATAAAATGGTTCACATTATGAAGGATACGAGTGGTAAAAATTATTTAGACTCTCAGTCACGCCACGTCACGATCGTGCGTTGCAAGTCACAAGTCACGCGGGACAACACAAGAAAAGGTGCGTCTACGCGTACACGTGCGTGCATATGTACTCATAGCAACGCTCTTTTTTTCTCTTGATTCTTTCTTTATTCAACAATGGACAATAGTGCTACTATTTCAGTTGATATGAATCATCATAAACTAGCAAGGTGGTACTAAACGCAAAAGCCACTTATTGTTTTGTAATTTCTCCTGAATGAGCCATTTAGAAATAAATTAATTTCCAATAACCCCACACCAATTCCACAACAAGAAATAGAGGTCAAAGTATCATTATGTTGTAGTGTTGTTAATATATCAGTCTTTCGGTTAAAAATCTCGTACGGGTTAAATTTAAATCTAGAATATCAATATTCATCTTTTCACAGTTGAAGAATAGACTAAGACTTGAATTCTCAGCAATGATATTTTTAAGAATGATATTTTTTTTTCTTGCTGGCTGCATGCCAATGTATT
The DNA here is from genome assembly GCA_032690845.1 of Eleusine coracana subsp. coracana. NCBI lineage: Eukaryota > Viridiplantae > Streptophyta > Magnoliopsida > Poales > Poaceae > Eleusine > Eleusine coracana. Next base: position 48,520,741 of record CM064427.1, on the reverse strand, counting down.
CAGTGATTTCTGCTGCAACTCCAGTCAACTTTCCATTTGAAGTATATTTATTGCGCCATTTCCAAAAGCTGAGACCATGCATTCTTTTTTTTCGTTAGACTAGTATTGAATATTGATTGGTTAAACTGCTACGATGCTGACTGCTGAACACAGCATATATTCCGTACAAATACTAAGGTGGCCGTTAGATACGATCAAGGATAGCGGCTCATTTTTCCTTTTTTTTCTAATAATGAAAAACTCAATCCCGTCTATACATCACGGCAACAAATCGGCAATTACATACGCAAAAATAAATGGTTTCATTGCATTCCAGGGTGCAATTTTGGAAGAGAACACAATAACAAACGCACACTATAAAGCCATGCAAAAAAAAAAAACTGTAGCAGAGGGCAAACCATTCACGACTATATAAGTAAAAATACGGATTTGTAGTGGTGGATCAGTCGCATCATTGCTACATAAGCACTGACCATTTGTAGCGGTGGTTCTTATTACCATCCGCTGCTATTTTTAATATATAAAAGAATTTTTATATCTATTAAATCTTGCATACAAAAATAATAAAATATCTACAAGAATTGCACTTTACATATTTTCGTAAAATATTCATAAGACCCTCACATCACAATTTTTATCACATCCCTTGAATTCCTTGTATATAATAGTTCATTTGATGTCTTATCTATTATAGCAAAATTGTTAAGTTTTTTTATGGTCTCTGCAATTATTAACATTTGCGGTTCAACATGACATAACAATTTGTCAACATCAAAATCAGTTTTAACATCCAAGACGGTGGTGTTGGGAGTCTGGGCTGCAGCTCCTCGTGTCTCGACTTCAACTTTAGTAGGCTCATTCACGGGCATGTCCATAGACTCATCGTGTTTTGTCCACCACTAGTATTTCTTAACAAAACTCCTCACCAAGTGTGATTTAACTACTTATATGCTTCTTATTCTCAAATTTATGCTCAACGTGTTGTTCGATCCGCTCGACGAATATAGAGACTTGTCGTAGCGAATACGATGTTGGAGGCTCATACATTGAAGATCTATGCATTTCAAATCTTATTATAAAACAAAAAAATACAAATTATTATATTAATAAAATTCATATGTATTTATGAACAATACAAATTAGTAATTTCAAGTCAATGCATATATATATATATATATATATATATATATATATATATATATATATATATATATATATATATATACTTTTATATATATGTATTATGGCAAATATAATTAAAAGGCAAAATAAATCCACAATTAAAAAGTAAAATAAAGAGAAAATATTACATACATAGTAATAATGTTAACAAGTTGTAAACAATAAATAAACTATATAACTAAAAAAATAAAAACACACACTCCTGCCCTAACTCCCTTCTCCCTCTCCCTCTCCCTCTCTCTCTCTCTCTCTCTCTCTCAAGAGCAAATTAGATCTAGCTTTATTCTACATACAAGAGGCTACTAGAAATAGATGATTGCTTTAGTTGGTGATGGAAATATATCATGTATTATTCAATAAATGTCGGCTACAACCCACTTAAACTTCACAAATCAAAAGGAAGTGGCTAAATTTTGATGAAAACGATACAATTTCCAAACCTAAAATTCCACATTATTTCAAAATGCAAGAAAAAGACATGAAATACTTTTTCCGTATCTTAGAGAAAAAACTTCTGAAAAAAAAAATCAAACTTGAAACATTCTCTTTTTGATTTTGATGATTTACCTAAATTTTGGGCCCGTCATTGCCTGAGGAGCTCTTTAGTGGGTGGGCTTTGTAGCGGCGCATCCAATTTTGGGCCTGCCACTATAGTTTTTGGAGGGGTGCTACAGTGCGCACTTCCTATAGTGGAAGAATTAATCAACTTAAGTTTTTCAGGACAACAAAATGGATTTTCTTGATGTGCGATCTGTGTCACATAAATCTTTCTCCAGTACTCATTTAACTAAGCAACATGAGAGCAAATTAGAATGAAGTATCTGATAACTTTGTATTAACTCAAATCATTTTATATATTAATGTAGATATTATTGGAGTGGTCTTGATGTGAACCGAGCATGCTTGTTGTGATAATGAACCACACCTATCTATCTATAGTTGAAAAATGTGACAGTGAACCGTCACGCTATAATGATTAGGGCATCTCCAAAAGATCCTCAAAAAATTACTCTCAAATGAGTGTTTTTAGTAGCAGGCCAAAAGTTATTAGGGAGAAGTTTTCTTATCTCTTCTAATAGTTCTCTCTAAAAATAAATCACAGAAATTTTTTTTATTGGGTCATGTCAGCATCTGACACTACAACAACATTATTTCCCTTATAAATATAAAGAATGGGACCTCCAATATTTTCCATGTTTCTAACTACAAATGAGGAGGGTCCACAACTGTCTGGGTCCATCTCACATTTTAAGTGTCCACATTTTCTTACCAACCTATTCATGATCTTATCCTCACTTCAGGATTAACATAAGGTTAGAAATATTGAACAACCTAGATTTATATGTTAGTCTTTCTCTCTTCAAACTTACAAGGCGGGACTAAACTTTTCATTTCGCCTTCACATGGGTCGCTATAGAATCATTTTTCTGGGTTGGACTATTACACGTGATCTTGTTTTATTAATGGTAATCCTAGCCTTTTTCACGATGTCTCGTTTCATGCTTGAACCCGTACGGTGCTTGTGAAATGGCTCGGCGGGTGCAGCGACGAAAATGCACCGCGTGAGCCTTGCTCACCGAAAATGAGAATTATTTTTGTTCCGACGGATGCAACATCTACTCTCCCTTCTACATTCACACAACCTGGCCTTAGAAGCCTCTCCAGCCTACAAAACATGCCTGGCTGCAGTTGTGGTTGCAAGTTCCACACCCATTCAAACGCGGACCATGTTCGTTTTTAAAAATTAAAAATTATCTTATCAATTAGAGAAAAAAGAAAAAAAATGACCACCATTATAAATATAAAAATATTACTGTGGACATTTTATATTTTTTTGTAATGGTAAAGATGGATAATTGTGTGTGCGTGTGTATGTGTGTTTTAAAAAAGACAATTGTGTGGTAAGCTTTGAGAGCATATTCTTTTTTACTAGCAAACTACAATACTGGTTCTGCTGACCAAATATTAAGATAATCTCTACTACCTATTAAGTTTGATTTGTCTGTGCAGTCTGCCGTGGTTGTTCTACCAGAAGAATCCGATCCGGCCCCGTGGTAGTTTTGCCTCCATTAGCATAATACAACTCAGATACGATGGTTCTACCGCTTATAATTCAACTATGACTCAGCTACAAAAATACACACGTTGACAAAAAAAAATAAAAAACAACCTTCCTTGTTATCCATCATGTTTTTTCCTTTCAAAAAAAAAAGTTTCCTACAAAAGAAGAACGAGCATGACTATTGTTATTACCTACGATGTCTTCCTTTTTCTCAGCACGGGACATGAGCCGTCGTGGATCAATGGGCGTCGCCACCACAACTGATATTGTGATTAGGCCCGGGATCTCCGTAGTACTGTTGACATTGGGCGATCTTTATGACTGACCGACCCTGCTCGTATAAGTACGACACACATATATGTAAGAACAAAGTAGTTAAGCAGGCAACCTGCTTCTCATCAACTCTAAGTCCTCGTTGATCACGTGGCCAGTAGAGCCGAGCCATATTCTGCCTTGTGGTCTTGTCGTGAGAACACGGCAATCGGGTCAGAGAAAGCACCGGCAAGGTCTAAGGAAACTCTAATAAATATGTGTTGCCTTAAGTCCTTAATCGTCCTGGCGGATCAGAGTCAAGCTTTCTTCCTTGGTCCAATGATCCAAAGTTCAATTCATGACTAATCCAGTCATGTTCTTCTTCCTCAACACAAGCACGAAGCACATGATGAGCTGTGTTCCATGAGTGTTTGTTGGTTCGTGTTCTCATTGAGAACCCATCTATCTAATGGCCATACAACATGTATGCATCACCAAAATAATGATGAGTTCTCACTTATCACTATGTTACCCATTGCGGCAAATCGCACGCGAGGTTCGTTTGTTGCCTAGAAACGTGCACTCAGTTTCTGCTGTATGGAGTTGTGGTGCATTAAGTATTTTTTTGCAAGACATTTGTCACTCAAGCAGGGCTTTATAAATCTTCTCTTGACAACTTCATGCTGGTTAAAAATTTCTTGAGAATTAATTCCTTGCCATCTGCAAGATTATCACTCCATTTTTGACATAGTCTATGTAGGAGCCTCAATGATATGGATATTTATTGTAGGGTTCTACAATAAGTTGTATGTGGTGAGTGTTTGAGTTATGCTCTTTTTTTTTTGCATTAGACGTATTCAAAGTATATGTCCTAAAATGTCTAAATCCGTTGCAACGCATGGACATCATGCTAGTATACATAGAACATTGGACACCAATATACGTACAAAGAATCATGCTATGTTTCATTACCTTTTTATTGAGAAATACAACTGATATAAATTTCATTTCTTGGAACAGAAAAAAAAAACCTGCACCTAACGGCTAACACTGGAACACGTCATCCATCTGTCTATCGCAGTTGGTCTACAAGTACAACAAGTCCACAAGGCTATGAACAAGCCACCAAGGAAGAAACAAGATGTTTCAAACCATCGCCACACAAGTGGACATCGCAAACAGAAATCATATGCTACGTTCATCAGCCTTGAGAAAACTCTTGCATAGCTTTAGCCAGAATTCCCTGTCAGGTCCAGTGGCATCCAACTGCTTCTTCACGGACTCAGCAAACGACACCTGCATTGTGTAAAATTCAGACATAAATGACTCATTATATTGTTCCTTTGAACAGAGCAAGCAATTGAATGGCGGCTGAAGCACTAACGTTGATGGTCCCGGCGCCAAGGAGGCGGTCCACGAGGCTGACGAGGATGTCGTTGGTGTACTCCGGATGGCCTTGGATGCCGAGCAGGTGCTCGCCGACGCGGAACATTTCAACGCCCGTCTTGGTGGAGGAGGCCAGCACCTCGGCGCCGGCCGGAACTTCCCAAACCTGCTCAAATGTAACATGAGCATGAAGATGCCATTTACGTGCAAGATGTGCGTGGGAAATGTAGTGTTGTGTCAGGAGTGCCGTGCATATGTACAGTTCCTATCGGACAGAGATCCGAGGTTTGTGCTACGCACCTCGTCCTGATGGATCTCGGTGATCTTTGCACGGGTCCTGCGTGAGTCATCCCATCGTCCCCGTTGATCAAAGTGGCCTGCACAAAGAAGTGCAGGGCAGCTAGATTTTATAACGTCTTGCCCCTCCGAAGTGGCCCGCGCAAAGAAGTGCAGGGCGGCTAGATTTTGTAACGTTCCGCCCCTCCAAGGCTGGGCCTGTTTACACCTGGCAGTTCTCTAGTAACTTAAGATTATCCTCACAAATCAACACGAGTCATTTTTTAGCACTTTGTCCTCAGTCGGTCACCCATCCTTAAATTGCTACATGTCAAGCACGCTTAATCTCATAGTTTTTTAGAGCTGAGCTTTCGAAAAAAAAGATACAACTTATTGGTACAAGTATTCTATCAATCATATTAAGCTCAGAGCCGGGATATCATAGATTTGACGACCGGTATCCTATGAAGTACCGCCATGACCACAGCCCCAATGATGGCAGTAGTGGCGCAACCCTTGCCCACTCCGCCTCAATGTGGTGGCCTTTGCGGCAGAGGCGGCGCCGCTGGCCTAGGTGAGTCTATGTGGCGGCTCGGGCGTGGAAGATGGCGAAGGCGGCTGAGGCAGCCACCAACAAGATGGCGGCGGCGGTAGTGTAGGGTTAGAGTAGGACTTAGCATCTATCGGTATGATCTTCCCCTATTTTTAGGTGATAGAACTTTCATTATCACACCTAATTTTGTGTCCTTGACGATGGTCTTAGTGGCGGGCTAGTTGTCCGTCATAATAAATAAATAATTTTTCAATAATATCTTGTTTGTGACGAATAGTTATGATAATATCGTTATTAATGTACTAAGTCACGATATGCTGTGTTGACATGTTAAGTGTAAGAATCTTTTTATCAAATCGCTTGCTACCTTCACGATACTTTATCTCACAAAATATACGATATCACTATCCATTTGATTCAACGCGTAGCCAGTTAGATCACCCCTTACTAGCTTGGTCTGACTACTTAATTTAGAACGGTCCCAAGATCAGCACTTCTTTTTTATTCAAGAATATCGAATCTGGCTACAGGATCTTGGTTGAAAAATGTACGTTAAAATTAAATGTGGAACTTATTGTGACAAAAAAATTGTTTAGTGGTGGTCATGATTCTCGTGGTTCATTGAATTAGCGATCTAAATTGACAATAACAAAATATTCAATTAACACGTTGGCCATGATTCTCGTTGTCCATTGAATACTATAGCCGTGTGGCATGCTACACAGGTGAATACCATCATCACCTCTATGAGCCTATTTACTAAAATAATCTCAATCTCACCAACCATAACAAATAAAATAATCAAACATGATAATCACTATTTTAGCATAAGCTTGCTAGATCCATTTGCTGGGTGATTTTCTATTTAGATTGTGGAAGTTTATGCAGGTTCTAGAGCATTTAAGCAACAAAATTTTGCTCTACTTGTGGATTTGGCCTAGCGGGTTTTGTTTACTAAACATTAGCATAAGTAGCAAGATTTTGCTTTTCCACGTGAATTTGGTCCAGCGAGTTCCATTTCTTAAACATTAGTATTTTTAAATTTTTAATAATTTTCAATTAGGGCAATGGTGGGTAATAAAAAAAATTATAAGGGTATTTTAGTCTATTTTTTTATCATAATGACAGTGGTGACATAATATATAAATTTATATTTAATTTTTAACCTAAATTATACTCTTCAATTAAAAATATAATATGTAAATTTATATTTAATTTTCAATCTAGTTTTCTCCACCTGATGCTCAAAGAGAAAGTGAAACGACACCATCACCACTTCTACCAATGAACCCATTTTGCTAAAATAATCTCAATCGTACCAATCATAACAAATAAAATAATCAAACATGTCAATCAATATTTTTAGCATAATCTTGCTAGATCCTTTTGATGGGTGATTTTTGATCTAGATGATACTACAATGTGGAAGTTTATCCAGGTTCTAGAGCATTCAAGCTACAAAATTTTTCTCTACTTCCCCTGAATTTGGCTTGGCGGGTTTTGCTTACAAAACGTTAACACAAGCATCAAGATTTTGCTTTTCCACGTGAATTTAGTCCAGCGAGTTCTGTTTCTTAAATGTTAGAATTTTTATTTTTTGGTAATTTTTAATAAGAGCAATGGTGGGTCATAAAAAAGTAATTACAAGGGTATTTTAGTCAACTTTTAGTATAATGGTAGTAGTGGGTAATTTTTTCTTTTCTTTTTTTTCTCGGATTAATGTGGGAATTTCAAGTCCTTGAGAATGAACAAGGTGGCTTCTTTTCTTTCTCAAATATATATATAATAGATATATCTACAGTCATCCATAATTTAACATGCAACAAAAACTTTGCACAGATAAACTTGAAACAATAAATAGTTTACATATATAAAATGAACATGTGTTTTAGAGTGTTTTACACTATAACTGTTCAAGTTAATTTTCTCTTTCTCTTTGTAAATTACACAAGTGCTTTGTTACATCATAAAATTTTGGGACCGATGTAGTAGGAAGATGGGACAACGTACGATACACGTACAAAGAGCCAAAGAGGCATGGTATCTCGTCATTTTTTATTGGAGCATAAAAGCGCCTGGCATATATAATGTATGGATGTTAATCCATGACACAACTTTACATAAAGTTCATGACATGTGTTTTAGAGTGTTTCACAACTTTACATAAAGAACATGTGGATAGTGCATACCATTAATTAATATATGTACTATTATCCATAATTTGATATGCAACACAAACTTTGCACAGAGAAACTCGAAACAACAAATCATTTACATATCCAAAATGAACATGTGTTTTAGAGTGTTTCACACTATAACTATTCAAGTTAATTTTCTCTTTTTCTTTGTGATTTACATAAGTGCTTTGTTTCATCATAAAATTTTGGGACAGATGTAGTAGAAAGATGGGACAACGTACGATACACGTACAAGGAGCCAAAGAGGCATGGTATCTCATCATTTTTTATTGGAGCATAAAAGCGCCTGGCATATATAATGTATGCATGTTAATCCTTGACACAACTTACATAATGTTGAGGACATGGTACAGGAAAGAAACATTGTGCCCTAACGGCTTAATAAGGCATGCTATATCCGTATCGGTACAACAAGGCTATTATATGACCAAAGGAAGAAACAAGGTGTTTCTTTCACCACCATCGTCACAAAGTAGACGCCGCAGACAGAAATCATATGCTGTACGATTCATCAGCCTTGAGGAAGCTCTTGCATAGCTTTAGCCAGAACTCCCTGTCAGGTCCAGTGGCATCCAGCTGCCTCTTCACGGCCTCAGCAACCGACACCTGCACCGTGCAAACATTCAGACATAGATGAGCCATTGTTCCTTTCAATGGAGCAAACAATTCGATGGCGGCTAGGCACTCACGGTGATGGACCCGGCGCCGAGGAGGCGGTTTACGAGGCTGACAAGGATGTCGTTGGTGTACTCCGGGTGGCCCTGGATGCCGAGCAGGTGCTCACCGACGCGGAACATCTCCACACCCGTCTTGGCGGAGGAGGCCAGCACCTCAGCTCCGGCCGGAACCTCCCAAACCTGCTTCACCATGCATGCACATATGCACGCAAGGACCATCAGTGCGTGCCTTAAGAAGTTAAGATATAACATTTGCATGTTCAAACATGCAGTGTGTGGAAAATGATGTAGTGTATTTGAAATATATATAATATAATGCCGTTTGTTATAGTTTCTCGCGCACCTCGTCCTGATGGATCTCGGTGATCTTTGCACGGGGAGGCAGCTGATCACGCAGCGCCTCGAGGAACCCGCACTGACGAGGCAGTGAGAGATTAGCAACAGCCACCTCCCTGATGCCGATGTCCCAGCCGGTGCTTGATTTGGCCACGCGGCCTCCCAACGCGCGGCAGATCACCTGGTGGCCGAAGCAGATGCCGAGGACACGCTTACGCTGCGCGTGCAGGTCCCGGATCAGCCGGCAGAGTCGCAGGATCCACTCGTCATCGGCGTACGCGTCGTTCGGGCTGCCACTGAATCGTGGTACTTCTACAAATATTTAATTCTAATTTATTTATAATAATCATGATGAATAATTTAGGTCTTGTTTGGATCTTTCTAGTTTTTAAGAAACCGGGGCTCCAAATAGGCCACTTTATATCTCAGTTTCTAGAAACCCATAATCTAGCTTAATCCAGTTAATGTCAGTTTTAACCTCATTCCAATGCATTGACTATCAAAAGCTAATTTATAGGTTATAAAAACCAGAATCCAAACATCTCCACCTAGTTTTTATTTAGAAACCAGTTTTTAGAAACTGAAAAAAAATCACTTTTAAAAAAACTACGGGGATCGAAACAGAATCTTAATAACTTTCTTAGTTTATTTAAGTCTAACTTCTTCAAAATGATAATGGTGGATAATTTAATAACTTTCTTACTGGTATTTCATTCTAAATTTTTATAATAGTAGTAATTTCTCTGATTAAGTTTTTGAGAGAGATGGGTGAATATGGTGCTTTTATAAATATATTTAAAAATATATAATTTTAATTTATTTATAATAGTAATGGTGTGCAATTTAATAACTTTTAGAGATATTTTAGCCTTTGTCCGATTTCCGGTAATACCTGCATATACGAATTTTAAGTCCAGATGTAGGAAAAATTTTGGCCACTGTACTGACATATCGAACCTGATGATGGCACCGGATAATGTTAATTATCGCCATGGACTTCAATTTTCCCTGACCGTTTGCAAGGGGGAGAGAGAGAGAGAATGCGCTTGACGAGAAACTTCAGAATTAACATTCCTGTTCTGACAGCAATGACACCAGCCGGTCGACCGCAATGTAGCTCTGAATAGTGGCCAACTGGCCACAAGCATGAACTTTCTACTACATTTCGTTTTGGCTAAGTCAGAGATCAGGTAAATGTCAAAGTCATGCGTTGAATTTAAAAAATGTCCTTGTCTGTCGATATAAATGTTTATTCTCTCGCTCATTGATGACTTAGAGTCTCCCACGTGTGGTACAGTTAGTTGACCGGCAATCTTATCGTATACACTTCGCAGACACTTACGCGTATAGCTTAATAATTAACTAAGAAGTATTCTCTATTGTGTTCAATGCTACTCGTAGGATCTCAGGTGAGATGAAACACGTTTAACTCTACTCACAGAAATTGGGCGAGATGAAACGTGCTCGACCCCATTCAGGAAGGTCTGAGTGTGGTGGAGCGTGCTCGATCTCACTCGTAGGATCGGGCAAGGCGGAGCCGATGCTTAACATACATAATGCTAGTGTCAATACGTCCACGTGTCATCGCTAATATCCATCCTGACACTATAAAACTGTCTATATGTAGTATTTTACTTGTCTTTAGAGCGTTTGCGAGAGAAAGAGAGAACTTGAAGAGAAACTTCAGAACAGTAACATTCCTGTTTTGACGGCAAAAAAACACCTGCCGGCGGTCCACTGCAGTGCAGTTCTGAACACAGTGGCCAACTGGCCACAAGCGTGAATTGAACTTTCTGCTAGATTTCGTCTTGGCTATTCATAGATCAGGTAAATGTCAAAGTCATGCTTCGGATTTCGAAAATGTCCATGTTTGCCGGTAGAAATGTTTATTCCCTCACTAGATGCTCATATGCACTTCGGCGTATAGCTCAACAGCTGACCAAGAAGTATTCTCTGCCATTCAAAAAAAAAAAAGAAGTATTCTCTGTCGTGGTTACACCGGAGAATTGATCGTTTATGTTGTACTAGCTAGGAGTACTGGCCATTCTAGTTGGCTAGAAAATGTGGAACATTATCGAAATCAGCTAGTGGATGTTTCCATCGAACCAGATAATTAACATCATGTTTGGAATACGACTTTGACAAAGATTCAGCTTTGCTCAACCACAAATGCTCGCTTATACACGGCAACCTATAGATACTCTAGGTTCACTGAATCTGGCCACGCTGCCTGCTGCTTGGTCTCTGATGACTGATGTGCTTATTGCCAGCTTAATTGTATAGTTCCTTTTCAGAAACAAAATGGAAATGGAATTCCTGTACAATAAAAGCAGCTTCGTGTTTCTAAATCTTTATTGTCCAACATTGAAGAGTTTTATAGTCCAAAACACTAACCAGTAGTTTGATCTAACGATATAGATTTCATAATCTAAAATCGTAACTACTGGCTAGAAGTTTCTCAATTTGAGTGTAATATCAGAAAAAATAAGAGTTATAGATTTATAGTAATTAGTTTTATATTATTATAAATAAAGTTATGTTAACAATCTAATTAATGACTAATGTTTTATATTTTTTAAAAGATAAACTAACGTTTTAATGATGGTAGATTTAATATTCTATCGTGAAAATAAATATAAATTTATTAATTAAAAGTGTAACTATGAAATTACCCTCAAACTACTGACCAATAGCTTTTTGAAACTACTGGCCAATATTTTGAACAGTAAAACTCCTCAACGTTTTATACTCGAGGAGTATGTGTGCCCATATTTTCATTTTCATGAAGTTGGGAAATCGTAGAGCTTAAAGTGGCTTTCTTTAGTTAATAAGAAAGATTTGGAATATGATGAAGTTCATGCATCTGTAAGAGAGAACACAACGTTGAAGTTGAACATGACACAGGATTATTGAATGGTGTCATGACAAAATCAATGCAGGAAAACTAAGTCGTAATACATATATAGTAGCAAGTAATAGCAACGGATCAGTTTGGCAGAAGGCCAATTGTAAGTAATAGAGGATATAAAAGTGAAGCTGGTAGCTCCGATTTTCAATAGAGGAGTTTTACTTTGAGGGTAATTTTGTAATTGCACTATTAATTAATAAATTTATATTTATTTTCACGATAGAATATTAAGTCTATGAAATTATTAAAATGTTAGTTCATCTTAAAAATATAAAACATTAATTATTAATCAAATTATTAATATAACTTTATTTATAACAATAAAAACTAATTACTATAAATCTATAACTTTTATTTTTTCTGATATTGCCCTCAAATTAAGAAACTACTGGCCAGTAGTTATGATTTTAGATTATGAAATCTATACCGTTAGATCAAACTACTGGCTAGTAGTTTACTGGTCAGTATTTTAGACAATAAAAATCATCTTTTCAATATTGGCTAGTACTCCCTCGGTCCCTCCGAGATTCAACGATATTTAGCTGGTACTCCCTCTGATTTTCAATATTGGGTCTAAAGAATCGGCTAACTTGGATCAGTGTTCTCTAAAGTGTACGTAGTGGCTGACTATACTTTAGAACTGATCCAAGGTAGCCAATTTTGTTTCTTGAAAGAACACCGAACGAAATTGGTATCTACAGCTCGGTTGAAATTTGTACGTTTTAGAATTGATATCTACATGTTTGGAAATTAAATGCGGAATTTATTATGGAAAAGAAATGAGTTAGTAGATATGTCCGCGTTCAACCAAACAACGTCAGGTAATTGTGTATTTGTGTTTGGAACATCACTTTTTGATGATGATTATATATAGCTTGACGGGGAAAGCTAAGCAAAATGCTCGCTCTTACACACCGTAGCCGAGATTCTCAAGGTTCACTAAATCTGGCCATGATGCCTGCTAGAGAATTGAATACCGTCCCTGTTCAAGCTCGTTCGGTCGTTCCTAAGGCACGCTTTCGACAGACTGGACCAGCCTGTGCCGACCCGGTCAGGAGTCAGGAGCAAGACCAGTCCAAGTCGTCTAGACTTAGACTCGCCGCAGCAATGGTTCTTGTGAGTAGCTATAGGGTGATGCTTTTACACTTTAATTTAATACTATATATGCAGTTTTGATCGTATTATCACATGAAGTATTCGAGAACATTTCTTGTGCTACGCTGGATTATGGTGCTAACGTGCTATCAACGCTGGTGGACAGGACTACCAACGAAATTCCTAAATCCTCTAGTTAATTCAGCTTGGATTGAATAATCACCTAATCAATGCTATATAATGGAGCTGATCCCGATAGTTTTCTCTGCTGGCTTCGCTACGCACATCAGAAATTGCAGAAAATTAAATATACGTAGGTATAGTGCATATCATTGTCTATACACTATCATCTAGAATTTGATATGCAACAAACTTTGCACCTAGAAAGACAAACGGAAAAAAATAGTAATTTTCAACATTTATGCAACCATTCAATCTGATTTTCTCTTTTCCTTTGTCGCTTTCATAAATATTTTGTACCATCTTAAATATTGCACTATCTTTTTGTTGTAGTTGTTTTTGTTTATGCACTCTTTGAGGTGCTATTGGCATTAGTAGCTAGCTTGGTGGCACAAACTGCTCTAAACATTATTCTTTATAATTGCTTGCAAATGATATACTCCCTTTGTGCAGTTTTGATCACAGAGTAGTATATTTTTCTTAGATAACGAGGAAAAGATTGCTTTAATCCCAGCCTGGATCTTCAAAGAAGCTACAACTGTACCAGTTTTACTTCCTAGAAACTAAGCTAGAGCCAAATGCAATCACCAACTTGAAACGATCAGCATCAGAACTGTAAACGCAACGCACAAGCACAAAACTTGACTAAAACAAAAGAAAACGAAAACATCCCCACAATTTAATTGAGAACCAGACTAGAAGAAAAGAAAAACAAGCCCTTTTTTATTCGGCCTTGATTGTCGACCTATGCGGCTCAAGTAAGGTAGACGTCTCAATCTCCATAATCTCCAACACTGGGCCAAGTACTTAAGCAGGTGCCAACCCAAGAGGAAACACATCAATTGATTGAAGTAGTGACCACTCAAAACAGCACCGCTTCATAGTAACCTCCACATCGTAGAGACTACGTCAATAAGTCTCAGAGACATCCAAGTATTTTTTTTCGAAAGATCTGGAGCATTACCGGCATTATATTATAAGGAGTTAGAGTTTATATGCGCCAGAGGCGCACTACGACAAGAGACATCCAAGTATAGAAAGAAAGGATGACAATCAATCAATGAAGAACCCAAGTCATTCGCAGAAGAGGCTTTGAGGCGACGTCTAGGTTCCGACATTAAAGATGCCGTTGTTGTCAGTCCTAGTGATGGGATTAGGTTTTCCTCAAAGACCTTCAAATTGTCGAGCGACGATGTTGTCAAGTAGGATAGTGGCATGTAATGAAGTCACAATTGTCGGCACTAGTATGTAGCTAGGTAAGTTTTTACCCAGTAATATCTGAAAAACTTGGCCACAACTGTCATCTAGAAGGAAGAGGGACTATATATATTGCTTGACACTTATTATCCTCTGCACCTCTGGCATAATTTTCCTTTTTTCTTATTTTCTATTACATTTTAAATTAAATGATTAATTGAATTATAACTTTTATATTTTATAAAGAGCAGTTTTACTATGCATATTGCCTTACTGGGGGTAATACAGTAAGTACTAGCAGTAATTATAATCCAATGGTTAAGATTACTTTTTATCCTGTTACTATTACTGGCAGTAATTTGAAGGAGTAATGATTTTACTGAGGTATTACTGGAAAGATAAAAATGTCGGCGACTTCAATCGAGCCTACGTGTGGTGGAGGCGGCGGCGCCAGTGGGCCCGTGAGCAGATGAACGTGAACGTATAGTGCGGATGGAGTGAAGATGCTAAGAAATTACCCCTATACCCCTAATGACAATATGTGTAATTAAATAAATATATGAGTAAATTATATTATTACCTCTAGCCATTACCCAGTAATTACTGGAGGTAATATGTATAGTAAAACTGCTCTTTATAAATGCTTGTTGAGTGAGTTAGACAACAAAAAGTAATTATGGTGTCTTTTCGTAATCATGCTGATGGATAGTTTTTTAAATTTTTTATTCGAGTGGTAATTTCAAAGCCTTGATACAATGTGTTTTTGACGGCGAAGTTCCTCTTTACCAAAGAAAATAGACTGCTTCTGTTGACCAAATATTATAAGATAATAATAAATATATAGATAGAAGATTGGACAGCACGCGATACTCGTACGAGGCATGTTATCTTGTTTCTTTTATTCATACATAGAACTGACATTAGGTAAGTGAAATATAGAATAGAAAAAGAAAAGACCTGTGCCCTGACACTTGAACAGGGCATCTCATTCTGTCTACCGGTACAACAAGGAAGAAACTAGATGTTTCAAACCATCATCGTACTACACCACAGCACCACCACATTGGTGGACATCGCAGAGAGAAATCATATGCTAATATCCATCTGATCAGCCTTGAGGAAGCTCTTGCATAGCTTTAGCCAGAACTCCCTGTCAGGTCCAGTGGCAGCGAGCTGCTTCTTCACGGCCTCAGCAACCGACACCTGCAATGCACAAGTGGCAAGAAAAAATCTGTCAATGCGAATCCAAAGAAAAATGTCATGGAAATTCAGACCCGGGATGCGTCATGCATCTTCAGGGCAAGCAGTGGAAGGTTGAAAATATACCGTGATGGTCCCCGCGCCGAGAAGGCGGTCGACGAGGCTGATGAGGATGTCGTTGGTGTACTCCGGGTGGCCCTGGATGCCGAGAAGGTGCTCGCCGACGCGGAACATCTCGACGCCCGTCTTTGCGGAGGAGGCTAGCACCTCGGCGCCTGCCGGCACTTCCCAAACCTGCTCTAACATATATAGCGTGTTATCATAGCGTGTCCATGCATGATGCATGCACCATGTAATGTCGTGGAAAATTAATGTAAAGTGTTCCAAGAATGCTTTCATGCTACGCACCTCGTCCTGATGGATCTCCGTGATCTTGGCACGGGGAGGCAGCTGGTCACGAAGCGCCTCGAGGAACCTGCACTGTCGAGGCAGCGACATATCGGCAACGGCCACTTCCCTGATGCCGATGTCCCATCCGGTGCTTGATTTGGCCACGCGGCCACCCAACGCGCGGCAGATCACCTGGTGACCAAAGCATACGCCGAGGACCCGCTTCCGCCGGGCGTGCAGGTCTCGGATCAGCCGGCACAGCCGCAAGATCCACTCGTCGTTGGCGTACGCGTCGTTCGGGCTGCCACTGATCACGAAGCCGTCATATTTCTCGATGTCTTCCTGGGCCGGGAGCTCACCGTCAATGGCCCGGTACAGGTCCCATGTCTCGCCGGCGGCGGCGTCGCCGAACGCCGCCAGGAAGACGTTCCGGTACCCGCCGTACTTCTTCAGCACGTACTCCGAGTCACGCGCCGCCATCAGCAGCGCGAAACGCCTGCCCTTCTTCGCTGATGTTGCCTGCTTGATCGCAACCATCGCTGATCAATATAATCGATCTCGGTCCTTGCACGACAGTGCGATCAAGCTTGCAGAGCAGGTGGATCGAGCTGATGAGCTCCCCTAATGATTTGCAAATGTGTGTGGCAGTTGTGGAGAAAAGGCTGCCAATTTATAGACGAAGCCGGGAGAAAGAGGGCAACAGGAAGAAGAGAGAGAAGCTGTGCTGAGTAGTGAGTATCCGTCTGCATGCATGCGCTGCTTGCATCGTGGGAGGCGACGTGACTTTTTCAGACATTGCATTCTGTGCGCTGAAAAGTGCACGGCGTTGACAAGCAGCCTATATGGGATAATTTTATTCCTTCGACGATGATGGCGATGTCCACAAACAGTTGCATCGCAAGTTGGTCGGTCAGTTCCTGGCGGCGCCAGCCAAGCACGCTTTCGAGCTTTGACCCTTCTTGATGAATTAGAGACCAAGGCCATTTCATTTGACATCTCCGTTTCATAATAACAGGTCACTATGCATGTTACCCATTTCATGTTCAGTTGGAATTTTTTCTATCAGTTGCAAAAACATTCAGATGAATTCATTTCCAATTGGCGAACGAGGAAGTGACTACAAAATAAAGTGGTCTATTCCGTACTCTCAAGTTGTCTAGTAGTCCTTATAAAAACCATGAGTTGCAGTTTCAACATTCATTCTTATCAAAGAGTGTGTAGCATTGTAGTTGGATCATTACCACCAAAGTGATCAACAAGTGACAGTAGTAGTTGTCAGAATACATCTTGTTAGGAACCAATAAGAGAGGTCCTCTACAAAATGGTTGCTTGGCATCAGTTTTGATCTGTTTTGCCTCTGAGTTGTGTCACGAAGTTTCTTGTGTGTTGTATCTTTATTATTCTACCCATCTGTGGTTGGGTTTAGATTGTGTATCAATTAGGATGTAATTCTGCTCTCTATCTTAATGAATGGCAGTACTTATGCTTTATTTTTAAAAGAAAAATCATCCCAATTCAAAAAAAAAATTAAAATAGCAAGAACCGAGGCCCCAACAGGAACGCTCTATATGCTCAGAAATCAGGATTGTTTTCATGTATTGATTGGACTCGATCTTAGTCTTACACCCTTATAACATGAATTTTGTATCATAGCCTCATAGGAAATGTTTTGGTTTTCCATACCTAGAACGTTGTCTGTTTTGTGATCAGGAGGATGAAACCATCCACCACCTTCTTGTAGTTTGTGTCTTTGCAAGTCATTTTTGTCATGTCATATATTACAGCGCATTGACCTGACTACACTAGCACCTTAGCCTATAGACAGACACATTGATGAATGGTGGAGTCGCATTGCAGGTTCAGTGAATAAAGCAACACAAAAAGCACTGAATTCATCGTCACTTTGGGTGCTTGGAGCCTTGGACACTGTGGCAGCACCATAACGACTGTGTGTTTAATGGGATCTCCCCGAGCATTGCAACAGCCTTAATCATGGTCCGAAATGAGACTAGCATGTGGAGTATGGCTGGAGCAAAGGCTCTCACAGACCTAACTAGCCATGGTCGAGTTGTTGTTAGGGATTGAGAGACACTAGATGGGCAGTTTGGATGTAAGTGGTACTCTCTTTTTTTATTAATAAAAATGATACACGTATTTAAAAAAAATAGAAAATGTTTTGGCTGGTTTGCTGACATACCGGAACCTAACCTGTGGTGAAAAAAAAGGACGTATTGGAATCTGCATGGTGGGGGTGAGTGATTAATAATTATCGCCATGTTCCCTTGAATGTTTTCAAATTTCAAGGGAGCGAACTTGACGAGAAACTTCAAAATGGAAACATTCCTGTTCTGACGGCGGCGATGCTGCCGGTCTACTACGGTGCTGCTGCTACTAACACTGGCTACAAGCGTTTTTCTTTTTCGTTTCATAAAGTCAGAGGTCAGGGTAAATGTTGAGGTCGTGCTTCAGATGTCGAAAATGTCCTTATTGTTTGCTGGTAGTACAACTGTTTATTATTCTCTCCATAGTTGCTCATTCATGACTCAAGTTCCCACTCCTGGCACGGTTAGTTGACCGGCAATTTATAATGCACTTGGCAGGCGCTTGCGCGTGCCGCGTATAACTACAACAGCTGACCAAGAATTATTCTTTGTTCTCATTGAACTGAAGAATTGATCCTTTATGCTGTACTAGGTGTGCTGACGGAAGCTATCCACTGGTCATTTCCAGTTGGAGATACGTGAGAATTGATCTTTACGTGCTAGAAAATGTTGGACATTAATGAAATCGGTTAAGTGGATGTTTCGATCGAACCAGATAACATCGTGTTTGGAAGATGACTTTGATTCTCGCTTGTTCAACCACAAAAATGCTCGCTTATACACGGCAACTAAGATTCTCGAGTTGAACTTGACTGAATCTGCCCACATGCTGCCTGCTTCTTTTGATCGGTGCTTATGGCCTGCTTAATTGTATAGTTTCATTTCGTGAAGCACAAGGGAAATAGAATTTGTGCAGAACAAGAACAGCTTCGTGTTTCTGGATTTTCCAACGTTTAATGCTGGAACCAGGAGAGCATATGCCTGTCTTTCCCTTTCCCACCATCTTGTTGGGAAATCGGAGAGCTTAATTGAGGAGACTTATATTCAGAGTTGAAAATGACATGGGATTATTGAATGGCGTTATCTGACGGAAGCAATACAAGAAAACTAAGTCGCATATTCTGTAATATCGTTTTCTTGCTCCGTGAGGGATGAAATATTTCAACAACTAGGGAGGCATCATCCGAGGCCGATTCCTGTGGTCTGTGGATCACAATAGAATCTTCTAGAAACAAGCTAAACCACCTTCTGGATAGCTCTGCCATCTTACAAAATTTCCTTCTAAGCAAGCCTGGTTCTTCGGACACTATGGTAGTACGTGGATCAATCATTACGAGAATGGACTTGGTCGTATATTCTAGTAGCAAGTAGCAAAGGAACAGTTTGGCATAATGCCAATTATAGTGACGGAGCTGGTTCAAGAACTTGCGTATCTCCGGTTGACAGAAAGAATTTTTTTTGAGCAATTTTACTATGTATATCACTTCCAGTAATTACTGAAAGTAATGCAGTAATTATTAGTGTTAATGTAATAATTACTAGTGGTAGAGTAGTAATTACTACTAGTAGTAATTAGAAGCAGTAATAGTTTTACTGAGGCATGATTAGAAAAATAAAAATGATAAATTTATAATTTATTTTGTTAATTATTTCTAATTATCTTTTTTATTTTTTTACTCTGACAAAGTTGAATTTCAGATTGGCGAATGGGCTCAATATGCTTAGAAATGACCTATTTACCCCTGATGACAATACAGGTAAATAAATAAATACGTGAGTAAATTACATTACTATCTCTAAGCATTACCACCAGTAATTACCACCTATTGGTGGTAATATACATAGTAAAACTGCTCAAATTTTTATTCAACTTAAATTAAACACCATAGTACGAATAAGAGTATAAATCTATTATATATATATATATATATATATATATATATATATATTTGAGTAATAAAAGGAGTCACCACGTTCGCTCTCAAGGATTAGAAATTCCCATGTTAATCAGAGAAAAAAAAGAAAGAAAAAACCCACCACTACCATTACAAAAAAAATTAGACTAAAATACCCCTAGATATTTTTCAAAAATTATCCACCATTGACATTTAAAAAATAGACTTAAATAATAAACTATATATATTTTCAAATCTATCCACCATTATCAATAGATCGAACCTGATCAGAATTAAATTTGTCATTTTTGAAAATTATTCGAGATGTTTCTAATACCTGGTCACGTTATATATCCTGCCCACACCCTTTACTCAATTGAAATATACAAACTATGTCTGACAATCACGTACATGCACGAACAAATCACCAACATATGTAAATCCAGCAAACTCTTGTTTAGTTTGATTATATGTACGTAGAGGTGTACTAAGAGATCAATACTTCTCAAGACGTGAGTCGTGATATTGTTAATTAATTTTGTGCAATGGAGCTAGGTATTGAATATCACTGAAACTTTCTTAAGGTCAACACACCCACCAAATGTAAGGAAACGTGAGCCATGGGAGGCAAGTCAATCAATGGAATGTGGCACAAAATTAATGAACAAAATAACAAAAGTGGTGAGATGCCGGTCATGGTTTCTCAGGCAAGAAGCACGCAAGGGCAACTCTTATGCGGTGAGGAATTCTATTTTATTTTGATCCGAGTGACTTCATCCATTCTTTTTTTTTTGTCGGTTAGATCAAAATTGAGCTAGCCGGCAACAACAATATCAGAATAGAAGAGTACTTTCTAGGAAATTTGGTGGTATAGCAGGTTAATAATCAACTCTAATTATGTAGACTCATAGCTGGTGGCAAGTATGTGGCTTCTCCTTCTCCCACATACTCGAGATTGTGGCATGAACCACCTGACGAATGATCAAGGAGACATGTCCAACATATAGCACACACACAGACACAAACTGAGAAACAAGCCTATGCTTATTAGATGATTATGTCAACCACACATGCAAAGGTTCGACGTTCGATCAACATAGTATACATCACATGAATGATATAAATTATGCAACGCCGAAAATATGTAGAAAATGACTTCACCTTAATTATAATTTGAACCTTAATATGTATAAATTGTTTCTTCCATATAATGCATGAAGGGATAGCTTGATTGCTTGAAGCATTGACTTGATACATCGCATGAGCATCATTCCAACTATTTGGGGATTAATAATTTATGATTAATCATAAGAAAATAATATCAAACTAATCAAAAAATTAAAAGTTAATCTATCTTTTTAATTATAACAAAAAAATACTTAATGTGTCATATTTTGTAATATAAATAAATAACCAAATTACCAAAAAAAATCTTTTTTGCTCAATTATGCTCACAACACTGTTGTCAACTCTAGCGATTATTCTTATAATCACCCACCTTTAATTTTTAATAAACCTAATTTACCCCTGATGTACATTTATAAATTATATGTATTTGTGCCATATGAGAAAAACTTATACTTATGTATATTCATATTTTAAAACAAACTACACTAGATGAGCAAGCGCATGGTTATACTTTTGGTTATAGAAGTACTGGTGGAGGAATGGAATCAAGAAAATTAGAGGAAAATACGAAAACAAATAGAAATAATATCGGTAGTCAAGACAAACTATCATGTTGGATTTCAATACATGGATAAGGAAAGGTTTTCAATAAATAACAGAAATAAATTTAAACTCTCATAATTATTTCATCTTAAAAAATTAAGCTTTTGCTCCAATTATTTAATAATATTATTGATACAAGCCAAAGTACAAATTTAAAGTCTAAAATATTAAGTCTAACCGCGTAAATGCGCGGGTTGGTTGACTAGTTGTTTATGTATGACAACAAGTTTCAACTGAAATTGGGCTTCAGTTACATGGAAAAACTGAGATATACTACCCGATGCTATGCACTACTATATTTTTTGCTAGAAACTTGATAATCTTGGGCAAGCCTAGGCACCATTGCGGGTCCACCCGTGGCCAATTGTACAAAGGACAAGAGAAGCATATCAAGCGCGTACACCCTCTGATTTATTAGATGAAAAAAAAATAGAGACTGGTCCTTTTTGAATTCAGTTTCCTATTTGAACTAAATTTTACCTTGCGTCTCTTATTTGGTCCTCCATTAGTTTTTTCATGTACTGGTGTGTTAAGTGGGGGATGAAAAGGCCATTTTACCCCTAGATGTGAAATTAACCAGTTGAGGGTACAGATTGTCTTTGTTTCATTGTGAGGTGTAAGGTGAGGTGTCATGTATGTATAAATATTTTGATCAAATCGCTTGCTACCATTCACATTGCATATATGTTCATATGCTCACACAATATTTACAATAAATAAAGGGTCCTCTATCACTCTCCGGTTGATTCAACGCACACGTAGCTCACCTTTTATTACTATAAGTGTGCTAACTTTACTTTATAGTGGTCCAAAACTGGACATGTTTTTCTCTTAACACCGGGGATATTACTGGATCCCGTTGAGAATTGTATGTTAGAATTGATCTCTACATGCTTAAAAAATTAAAATGTGGATTTTGTGACAAAGAAATCAGTGTTAGTAAATGTTTCTGCAAACCGTCATGTAATCATGATTGGAATATGACTTTGACAAAGAATTAATTATCGATCTAGCTTGACAGATAACCTTAGCAAAAAAAAAAATGGATTTTCCAACGTTTAATCCTAGAACCAGGAGAATATATGCCCGTCTTTCCCTTTCCCACCATCTTGTTGGGAAATCGGAGAGCTTAATTGAGGAGGCTTATATTCAGAGTTGAAAATGACACAGGATTATTGAATGGCGTTATCTGACAGAAGCAATATAAGATAACTAAGTCGCATATTCTGTAATATCGTTTTCTTGCTCCGTTGAGGGATGAAATCTTTCAACGACTAGAAGGCATCACCCGAGGCTGATTCGTATGGTCTGTGGTCTGTGGTCTGTGGATCACTATAGCATCTTCTAGAAGCAAGCTAGACCACTTTCTGGCTAGCTCTGCCATCTTAACAAATTTCCTTCGCGTTTAGCTTAGTAAGCTAAGCAAGCCTGGTTCTTCGGACAGTTGGTAGGGCGTGGATCAATCATTACGAGAATGAACTTGCTGGTATATGCTAGCAGCAAGTAGCAAAGGAGCAGTTTGGCAGAACACCAATTGCAGTGGCAGAGCTGGTTCTAGAACTTGGGTATACCCGGTTGACAGAAAGTAAATTTTTATTCAGCTGAATAAACACCACGAATCTGCAGAGTACAAACTGTTTATGTATGGCAACAAGTTTTAACTGAAATTGGGCTTCAATTACGTGAAAAAACTGAGATATGTACCGGATGCTACGCACTAATATTTTTTTTCGCTAGAAACTTAATAATCTTGGGCAAACCCAGGCACCATTGCGGATCCGCCAGTGGCCAATTGTGCAAAGGACAAGAGAAGCATATCAAGCGGGTACACCCCTTGATTTAGTTAGATGAAAAAAAAATAGAGACTGGTCCTTTCAGATTTCAGTTTCCTATTTGAAATAAATTTTATCTTGCATCCCTTATTCGGCCTTGAATTTGTTTTTTCATGTACCGGTGTTAAGTGGGTGATGAAAGACCATTTTACCCCTAGACGTGAAATTAACCAGGTTAGAGTTCAGATTGTCTCTGTTTCATTATGAGGTGTAGAGGTGAGATGTCATGTATGTAGAAGTATTTTGATCAAATCGCTTGCTAGTTGCTACCATTCACATTGCATATGTGTTCATATGCTCACACAATATTTACAATAAATAATGGGTCCTCTATCACTCTCCGGTTGATTCAACGCGCACCTAGCTCACCTTTCATTACTATAAGTGTGCTGACTGTACTTTATAACGGTCCAAAGCTAGGCACGTTTTCCCCTTAACACGGGGGATATTACTGGATCCCGTTGAGAATTGTATGTTAGAATTGATCTCTACATGATTAAAAAAATTAAAAACGTGCATTTTGTCTTGTCAAAGAACTCAGTGCCAGTAAGTATTCCTGCAAACCGTCATGTAATCATGTTTAGAATATGACTTTGACAATGAATTAATTATCGATCTAGCATGACAGACAACCTTAGCAAAAAATACTCACTGAATCTAGGCACCCCTTAGCCTAGAGGTTCATTGAATCTAACCATGTTGCCTGCAAGACAGTTGAATGCATACTCTCCATCTATCTGACTTAGGAACATTCGATTCTTCAACTATTATTGTACATATCGGTCCTGAACGCGCCGACACACGGTTCAAGCTGTTCCTACGGGGCGCTTTGGACTAGACCAGCCTGCCCCGACCTAGTCAGGACGCCGGACGCAGGACCTAAGTCGTCAAGACTTGAGGGTCATTGCCGCTTGCAAGAACAAGCACTTCTTTCGTCAGAAAAATGGTTCTCGTGATTAGGGTATAGTGCTTTTACACACTACTACTACTACTATGTAGTTTGGATGAAGCACCAGTCTAACAAAAATGGGTCTCGTGATTAGCGTGTTGCTACTCGCAAAAAAAAGTGATTAGCGAGTTGCTATATGAGGAGCAAACAACTCAATAATTTCACATAACTTTATTCGCCTCAACTTATCTCGTGAGCCCAGATACGCTTAACGTTATAGGGGCACTTCGTGCAAGCTCAATATTCAAATATGTGTCACTGCTACAGTAACATCCATTGAGCAACACGCGCGCCTTTCAAAAACTCTCTCCCTTTGTGGAATGTCACATGATCTAAAGTACAGATTAGTAAAAACATATTTTTCATTTCTAAACAAATTAACCAAAGAGATCCGCACAATTACATGGCTTAGTATACCACACCAGTAAAACTGTCTGTTTTATGTGATCTAGGTGAAAGAGGGACTGTATATTAATGGACACTTATTATAATAATACTGGTATTATATTCTCAACTTTTATTTAGTTTTCACATCATCATAAGTTTCTATTTTATTTTTTCTATTACATTTTTTTACATCAAAAGGTCATTGAATTGTAACTTTAATCTTATGATGTAAAAAATGTGTATTTGTCTCTAAGACACTGCGCCGGCCAACTTTGTCTCCTGGACACTGCAAAAAACTGTATTTATCTCTATGACACCACCCAAAAAAACAAATCATTTTAATAGTAAAAATATCGAATTGTCCTTGTATTATCTTCTTCATCATCGCTGACAGTCACCACACGCAGACGGCCATGAGCTGGCGAATAGGGAGGGCAGCGCGGATCATGATGTCCTTGGCAGCAGATGAGGAGTCCTCGGCTGCGGCAGCGGAGGCAAAGAGGCCGGAGCGCTTGGACCGGGCAGCGGAGTCGGCCTCGGCGGCAGCGCCAAAGCTGCCTTCCACCTTGGTGAAGTATTCGGTCAAGGCCTGGGAGCATGTGTCGGTGTTGGACCGAGTAGGTCCATTTTACGCTAGGACGCGTCGGCGGCACCTGCGGTCTCCGTGCTCCTCAGCCTCCAACACCACCAATGAGGTCAAGATCTTCGTGACGGACCATTGGTCATCGTGGCGAAAGCGGGGACGTTGAGCGAGGGCGCGATGGCGTCCTGGAGCGCAGGGGCGGGGGCGTTGAGGAGGGTGTGGTGGCTTCCTGGAGGCCACCAACTTTGAAGAAGATGAGATAGGGGTGTTTGAGTTATTTAAGACATATTTTATCTCTTT
Source organism: Eleusine coracana subsp. coracana (assembly GCA_032690845.1). NCBI lineage: Eukaryota > Viridiplantae > Streptophyta > Magnoliopsida > Poales > Poaceae > Eleusine > Eleusine coracana. Next base: position 48,495,070 of record CM064427.1, on the reverse strand, counting down.
ATTAAAAGAAAATGACTAAAATAATAGAAGTGGTGTCCTCCACATAAAATGTCATTTTTCACAATGTATAGGAGACAAAGTGAACCGGTGCAGTGTCCTAGAGACAAATACGTGTTTTCTGGATGTCCTCACATTATAGATACTTATGTATTTGGCCAATAAAAAGAATCATCATGTTCCTTCTCAAGGTTTAAAATTTACCAAATTAGTTGAAGAAAAAAACTATTCACCACTATCGCTATGAATATATTAGTCTAGAATACCCTCATAAATATATTAAAAATCATCCGCCAATGTCATTACATAAATAATTAAGCATCGGTAAATAGTAGTGCAATACTCTAAATAAAACTAATAATGATTACATTGCTGTAATAAGTTAACGGAGTATTCCAAGATATACGGACATACAATACAGTATTAACTATAGGTAGATTATCGATAATAGATGCACAATAAATAGAGCAGATGCGGGTTACAGAGAAGCATGCAAATCAGCAAATGTATAGGTTACGGTAGGCAATTTATAAATAAAAAATAGCTACAAAGGATTTTTGGTGTTTCTAGAAATTCCATTGATGGACAATTTTGTACTTTTTTATCTGATTAATATGGTATTTTCTAAACCTTGAACACACATGATTTTGATAGCGAAGTTTCCTCTTTATCTACGAACAAGATTACTTGCTGTTGACCAAATATTAAGATAATACGTATAGAAGATTTGTCAGCAATACACGGACAAGGAGTCATGTTATCTCGTTAATTACTTTTTTATTCTGAGATACAACTGACGTAAAGTGCATGATAGAAAAATAAAAACTTGCTGTAAGTGATCTCCGTTCTTTCTAGAATGGAAGTGGAGTAATCCGATTCGAAAAAAAAAACAGGTTGATTCATCTGTCTCTACGGGTACAAGTCAACAAGACTATGACCAGGCCACCAAGGAAGAAACAAGATGTTTCAAACCATTGCCGTCACCCGCCACACAAGTGGACGCCGCAGACAGAAATCATAAACTAATTAATACTAATATTCATCAGCCTTGAGAAAGCTCTTGCACAGCTTCAGCCAGAATTCCCTGTCAGGTCCCGTGGCAGCCAACTGCTTCTTCACGGCATCAGCAAACGACACCTGCATCGTACAAGTGGCAAAGCAAGCAAATTTTCTGTCAATACAAAGATTCGATCGAGAAAGAGACGTCTCGGAAATCAGACATGAATCAACACAGTAAACATATGATGCATGGCGGCTGAAGCACTAACGCTGATGGAACCGGCGCCGAGGAGGCGGTCGACGAGGCTGATGAGGATGTCGTTGGTGTACTCCGGGTGGCCCTGGATGCCCAGCAGGTGTTCGCCGACGCGGAACATCTCCACGCCGGTCTTGGCGGAGGAGGCCAGCACCTCAGCTCCCGCCGGCACTTCCCAAACCTGTTCCGTCATGCACAAGCATATATGCAAAGACGTGTCAATTGTCAATCATAGTCACAGCGTGTTCATGCATGCAGTGCGTGCGTGGAAAATGAAGTAGATTGTGACATCAGTGCCGTTTGTTAGGTTTCGAGGTTTGTGCTACGCACCTCGTCCTGATGGATCTCGGTGATCTTTGCACGGGGAGGCAGCTGATCACGCAGCGCCTCGAGGAACCCGCACTGACGAGGCAGTGAGAGATTAGCAACAGCCACCTCCCTGATGCCGATGTCCCAGCCGGTGCTTGATTTGGCCACGTGGCCTCCCAACGCGCGGCAGATCACCTGGTGACCGAAGCAGATGCCGAGGACACGCTTACGCTGCGCGTGCAGGTCCCGGATCAGTCGGCACAGTCGCAAGATCCACTCGTCGTCGGCGTATGCGTCGTTCGGGCTGCCGCTGATCACGAAACCGTCATATTTTTCCAGGTCTTCCTGGGCCGGGAGCTCACCGTCAATGGCCCGGTACAGGTCCCACGTCTCGCCGGCGCCAGCGTCGCCGAACGCCGCCAGGAAGACGTTCCGGTACCCGCCGTACTTCTTCAGCACGTACTCAGAGTCGCGCGCCGCCATCAGCAGCGCGAAACGCCTGCTCTTCTTCGCCGGAGCCGCATTTGCAACAATCGCAACCATGGCGGATGATGATGGATCAAATGCCTTGCAGTTACGGCAAGACAGAGCTAGCAGTGGCAAGCTTCTAATTTGCTGAGCAAGCTGAAATGATCTCAGCTGATGAGCTCAGGGCACCTTTAACTAATGATTTGTGGATGTGTGTGACAATTGGCGAGAAGTGCTGCCAATTTTATAGAGGCCGGGACCGGGAGACATAGGGCACCGGCGAGAATAGGAGAGCACATGCGTCATGTACGCGCTGAAATGGAATTCATTTCGTTGACAAGCGGTCTCTGATGATTTATCTGAACGTTCCTTCTCTATACGCTAAATTCGCACTGTGCCTTCGAGGACAAGTTGAGTCCCGCTCGACGGCCCGTTGTTTCGCCCGGTGCTTCTGGAATTTTTGACTCGTACGTCATTCATGATTATTATTCGTGACCAGAACCATTCGAGGTCGCAAGTCGTGTTACCACGGGTAATGGCAGGGCAGAGCCGTGCGACACGCATCATGGTCAGAACGTGTGCGAGAGCTTGACGAGGAACATGAAGCGGGCGGGAAACGTGCAAAATCTCTCGCTAATTTTCTGATAGCCCAACGCCGCGTTGGCTCGCTGCTGTGCAAACGCGAACTCTGTTTATTTTTGTTTATCGTTCAGTCGGAGGAAACCAAGCAAATGTCAACCTCGTGTTTCATAATGATATTCTCTCTCACTGGCTGCTCGCCAATGCATTCAATGATGATTTCTGCTGCAACTCCATTCAACTTTCTATTTGAAGTATGTATTCGCGTTTCCAGCAGCTGAGACCATGCATAACTCTTTTTTGTCATTAGACTAGACTCTAGTATTCAATACTGATCGGTTAATTAACCTGCTTCCTCTCTCTCTCTCTCTCTCTCTCTCTCTCACACACACACACACACACACTCTCTCTCTCTCTCTCTTTCTCTCTCTCTCTCTCCTTTTTTAGATAATGAAAATTCAACCCCATCTCTACATCAGGACAATGTACAAATTCGCCCTGCGTTTTATTTAGTTCATCAGCAATATATGGCTGGTTAGGTTCTTAAGAAAAATAGAATATTGAAGGAGAGAATTGTGCAGGGCAAGAATGGAGTTCCAAAATAGCTAATGCCCAAAAGCACCTATAAGTTATTTTAGTTTTTTATACTACAAATCATAAGCTGAAGTTAAAGAGGCCGTTATAAACTATAAAATCTATTTTCGGATATTCAAGAATTAAAGTTGTTTTCCCATAGTACAGAGATTTGCCAAGCAGATCCTTCCTCTAGGCCCGAAGAAGTTTTCCCTCTAGTTGGGCTGGAAAAGCTGTGTTAAGAAAATATCCTTAAACTAAGCACAACTAATCTATTCTCTTTAGTTTGTTTTAAAGCATCAACTGGATCGAGCAGCAATATTGGGACGGTTAAGACGGATACACTAAGACCAACCAATGGGGTGCAAATGCAGGATCAAGCATGAATCAGAGAAATATCCCAATGATTAGCTTCAGCTTTCAAAAACACCAAAACCAACCCAAGAATGCTACTCGCTCCGTTTCTAAAATTATTGTCGACAGTATATGTGATATGAGCGGCGTCATTTCTCCCTCCAACCGTCTGCAACTCCACTGCTTCTGAGCACGCATTTCTGTAACGAAGAATCCATATTCATGGGCTACATGTACCAAAGCAAAATTTTTACATATAAATATTAAATATATATTATCTAGATTATATGTTCTATATTAAGATTGGTAAAATCTGATTTTCATATATACTTTTTATCATATGATCTTTAGATTATAGTATATATAATACGAATCTCAAAATAATATAATATAATAATATAAATAATATATATTAAACATATATATGCTATAAAGATTTCCGCATGCACATACGTCATAGAGGATGGCACATGCTCTGATGTTTACTTTCCGGTCGTAGATTCACACGGACAACCACGTCTGCTCGAGGAAACGTTGTATTCACAAGGACCCAGCACATGGATGAATAGACACATTCGTCGGGAAAAAAAAAAAAAGGATGCATACACATATGGTTGACCGTATTTCACCTGCCACTTGTTAATTACTCTCTACCTTCAGCATCGGCACGAGCACGTGCAACCCATACAGCATACTGCAGCGAGATGCTGTGCATGTCTGTGTAAAATTACATCCATTTTCAGTTTAGGAGCGCATTTTATTTGAGCGGCAGCATTTTTTCTCCGTCCTCCTGCATGCAAACATGCCGGCAAGGAGCGCTTCCAACGGCTCCAGGACGATCCTGACCGGCTCAAGTGGTGGTGGTCCGGTCGTTGTTGGCGAGAATAGTACTACAGCACGCTGTCGGACCCTCGGACTGGACCGAACTCCATCCATGACCTGGTCGATCGTCAAGATTCTCTACACGAATAGTATAACTTTGGACGTATCGAAGAATTTGTGATAAGCTTCTCTGAAGACTTACTATTTCTTTCTTGAATCATAATTACTGGCTGCAGAGTACAGGGAAGAAAACGGTGGTATAATTCATAAATTAGCAGACACTTTTTTTTTACACCAAAATAGCAGACATTACGAAAAACAAAGGGCAAACGGATCGGTTGACGCTATCCCTCCAACTGTGCAGAGAGAAGCCACGCATAACCTGGCACAGAAGCATGGGTCCACTTTTCAGCCACATCTGCTGATCTGCCTCTTGCATGCACACTCAAAGCACACAAAACGCCAGAGGGGGACGGCTACAATTTTGCAGATATACATTTCTTTTGCTTGGGGGAACGATTTAGCGTATTGCTTTCAACAAAATAACTTCTGGTCTGATTAGTACAATTAAAATCCCTTCAAAGAGGATCATTCAAACACCATCTGATTCAGACGTTGAAATCCCCTCATAATCGAGAATCAATTACCACACGATGTGATTCAGTCATTAGAATCCCTTCATATTTTCATAATTGAGGATCAATCACAAGATATGATCCCCAGTAACATAATCTTTATTGTTTCTAAAAGAGTCTACGCGTGTGAGTGCTATCAAAAACCTAGCGGGTCGCTTCAGCATACTGTTGCAAAATTTGCTAAAGCAGTCAGGCCGGCCCACATGTATGACTAAAAACTTCTTGTGAAAGCCTGTAGTGTTAATCAAGAGGACGCGCCTTAATTTGGCACACCTCCCTTCACGTCAACTGGTACGTATAAAGGTTGGCCCTCCGTGCTTGGCACCAGGCACTTGTTGGAAGTACAGCATTCAGATATGTCGATGCCAGCGACCTCCATTGCATTGCAGACCCATTTTGGAACATCTCCCTTTGGAAACTGTTACATGGTTTAAGTACACGGTAGTAAGTATCATAGTGCGTATTCAATATATATATATATATATATATATATATATATATATATATATATATATATATATATATATATATATATATATCATAGTAGGAAAAAGTTAGGTTTTTCTCCCTTTTGTCTGGAGAAACTGAGCAGAAACACGTAAAAGTGGCTTGTTATTTCAAACAAAAAAAAACTGCACATAATGTATGTTTATTAATGTTTGAAAAATAAGTGTGTGCATGATACAACAGAAAACAAGACAAACCTGTGTCCGCAAGAATCTTCGCACAAATCTATCATACAGCACAGAAACCACATATTTAGCAACACAAATTTTACTGACAAATCAGAAAGAAATTTAGGTACGATGAGACAACATACTCTGGAAATCGTCCTTCAACAATCGACGTGTGAAGGTCTCTACTTAACTGAAATTGAGAGGTAAATAATCAAGTGAGTGCTTAAAATTTAAACAAAGAATGGTTTGGGAAAAATGAATAAGTAGTGTACCCGCATCATATATGATAAATTGTGATATGACAATAGCTGAGAGCCCATAGCATCTTTCGTGACCAGACAATGTAAGTAAGCACGTGTATACTTTTTGCACACCTGACGAGATGATCATGTTATAAAACACCAACAAAAAAGGATTTGCCAAATTACTCATGCTGTTGAAGACTTACCATGCATGAACATGTTGGGTCTATTGGTCGTTCATCAGTTGCCATTGCATTTTGTTTCAGCTTCAGGACACCCTACAAAGAGTAATAAGAGAATAAACATAAGTAAACACTGTACTGATGCTAAAGCGGATGAAAAACAAGGAGAACTTGCTCAGAAAAAAGAGGTAGCAATGTCAAAATAGTTTCCAACACTCAATGGGTTGAATCGCACAGATTTCAAAATGGGATATGCGTGATTTTCCAACCTCAGGCACAAGCGCAGTCCCAAAGCGAGCAGTCCGTGTGGGATAAACACAGTCATACATATCTGCGCCCAAAGCACTACATACTACAATATCAAGTGGATAACCAACACCCTGCATATTAGCACAACAGCGAGTCAGTTGAAGTTAACCAAACTAAAGCATCTGGATGTGTTAGTTGGTTGAAACTAAAACAAACCATGGACAAACAGAACACAATATTTGACTCAACAAGAACACTTGAGAAATTTAAACTTATACCATAACATATCGTGGTTTATTTTCAGGCAAACCAGCAGTGCATTGAGCAACAACGCGCCAGAACGATTCCTTATCTTCACCACCAGAAAGACCACCAATTGCGTATCTACAACAAAAAGATAAAAAAATGTTAACCGCTGCAGTATTAGCTTAATTTCACAAAATAGTAGATGCAAGCATAATAAAAAAACACTAAAGCAGGGAAAAACTTAACAAGTAAAAAAAAATGCTGATGATAATAGAAAAGCCAAAATCAGTATAGAATCAGCGGTGCATAAAAATCTATACAAATATGTTACTAAGTGAAAGAAATAATGTTCGTCAAACTTGTCAATTCCGTGAAATTTAAGTTACTATACCCAGGAAGATTCCGCTTAACCAAGCCCTTCACGCAAATATCTCTGAAATTAGGGGGAAATATCACACAATAAGTTATAGATCCAACTCATGCTCTACCACGAAACATATCAATAATATATGTATTACATATTATAGGATATATGATCTCACCTAAGAACTGGATCCAATCCTCCTTGAACAATCCCAAATAAGTTCTGGACATCTGGTTTCTTGTGAGCTACAATTGAGCATTGAACAGAGTTTAATAAACCATGCAGAATTTTATCAGCTTCAAATATTATATCAGCAAAAAGATTGGTAAAATGTATAGCATATCCAAAGCCAGTAAAACAAATCATATTAAATGTGTCTATCACTAAGCTTCTTGAACAAATATTATCTTCTCTAATCTCTCTCTTGTACAAAACTCTTGGGCAAGCAACAGCCCTAACTCTACCATCGCAAAACAATATGCCACATAAATCCATAGTTTATTCAGCCAGATTAATAATCATACCAGCTATGCACCTGTCGATCCAACGAAGGGTACGGTACATAGCTTCTTCTATCCTTGGGCCAGTAATTGTGGTCTTCACGACATCATCAAGAGCCATAATTATATCAGCTCCAATATTATTCTGCATTCAGGTTCCATGAGTATGAAAAGCATGCACCATAGACCAGACAGCACACACATGTTAAGGTATATAACCAGGATTTCTTGGTAGCAAAAATCTATTTCTATGATGAGCTGAAAACAGCTAAAAAAGATCCATACCTGAATATGGATTGATTCCTCAGGTGTCAAGAGCATGGTTTTCCCATCAACGGGTGACTGCAGAATTGGCATGCATGAGAATCAAAGATATAAAAAAAAAAGCAGTTGACAACACCATCAAAACATAATCCAGAAACAGAATAAAATTAGCAATGCACGAGCAATTCCTTTTCACAAACGATGCAAAACATGGCAACAGTAATTGCAAATGATGATTTGTAAGGAAGAAGCAATGAAGATTAATATTTGAATACATATGCTACATATTATAACAAATAATAAGCATTTTTTTCCAGAGCATGGTTACTCCTGGAATTTGTTTAATTATGTCAATAAACCACAACTTCCAACAGTACAAGAAAAAGAAATGTAAGATAAATAAGTGTCTATCAGAATAAAATATTAGCTAACAAAATTTCTTCATCAGTCTGAAAGGATGCTTCTGGAGCAATATAGTTATCATGTTCCTCATATAATATTATAATGAAAGTTTACAGAGTAAATCAAGAACACAAAGGACAGAAGATGCCAATATTTTAGGTATCAAATTTAGATTCAATAATCATACATATCACCAATGATGAACCTAATTCCTAATTATTGACTACGAAGATATAGTTATCTCTCAATAATCAATAGGTACAGTGGTATGCTAAAAACCACAATACTTCCTCGGAGTTATTTAATCTGACTATACTAAACACCTGACTGATCAGTCTTGCACAAACCAAACCACGAAATTAAGAAAGATATTGTGCCATATAATAAGTGGCCAGTGGCTACAAGAATCTACCTGAAATGTAACTCCTTCCTCAGTAATATCAGCCAAATGCAGCAAAGAAACCTAAAAAGAATGTTCAAACTTCAAACAATTAGCAACACAGCAGCCTAACTGACAGAAACATCAAGAAAGGACCAAGCAGAACAAATACATAGGTGCTCATATTGTATATGAAATATGAATGCTCATTCTTTTGCTGGAGACGGCTTTCAACAAGTTTTATACTTTATATATGATGCAAATAAGCGCCATAGCTCTGCATGTTCAAATAACCCATCATGACATTTAGTGTGTTAAGCAAACAAAGATTTGGATTAACCATTTGGAAACCACCAGAGTCTGTGAGCAATGCCCTTTTCCAATTCATAAATTTATGAAGGCCACCAAGCTCATCAATAAGTCGAGATCCTGGGCGGAGTTCAAGGTGATAGGTGTTTCCAAGTATAATCTGGCAACCTATTTCCTCTAACTGGTCCGTGGTCAGGCCTTTTATTGTTCCTGAAAACAAAAGCAGAACAAACCAACCAAGATTTATAAGTCCCAAGAAATGCACATGCAATTCCACAAATTATAAGCACATCCAAAATCTAACATATTAAACTCTGAGATGAGAAGGAATATCCTCTGCGAACTACAATTCAGATATTGGCAGAGAAGAAAAAAAATTAAAGGCGACAGACAATTCCTGGAAAAGAATTTAAAGTTCAATCAATGTTCATTCACTCTAAGCCTGTGAAATTATTCTTTCAAGTCAATACTTAGATATTTGAAGAGAAGGAATAAGCTTAAGTAATTCATGAATCATGACTGGACTCACTAATTTCTATTCATGACTAACTCACTAAGTTGTATTCATGACTCAACTCACTCTTAAATGAAGGCACGCGTAAGAGTTCAGAGGTCTTCAACGGAGAAGACAGTTGATACAATTTTCATTACAATGGAATGTGCATATATCCAGTCAGTAGTTGCTAGTTTACTACATCTTGTTGAACTCAATTTTCATACATAAATAAAGACTGACCTTGAGTGCCAACGGGCATAAAAAGTGGTGTTTGGCAGGTAAAGTGGGGGAGAGTTAATCGAGCAGCACGGGCACGGTTGAATCTTCCTAGTATCTGCAAGCACAAACAGGAAATATTTTCACCTCCACTTCCATCCTTATGTTGAATGCTCTATATCAGCTCAACTATTTAAAAACTTTATGGCTTGTGTTCCACAGTTAAAAGATCATAGTTCACACAGGGTCAATCAGCCACCTTCCGTCAGTCTATCCAACAGAGAGGAAGAGCTGGACAAGAGCCACAAGATGAGCAGATGAGATTTCAGTGACGCCAGCTCATCTGGATCATGTCACTCTGACAGCATGTGCCATGTGGAAATTACACATGGCCCACTTCTCTAACTTGTCCTGTTTCCTTTCCCTACCACATGGACCACTGTACTCTGTTGTTTCACCTCAGTGACGAACATTACAGAAATAAAGAAAAACACATTAAAACTCAAAAGATTCTGCCTTTAAATAACTGTACAGCGTCAGCTTGTATAGATATGAAAAGACAATTTTCTCTCAAAAAAGTAAAGCCATATACGGCTCCTAGCTCAGCACACGTGCCTAGCCAAGGACAGCATGGGGTCAACTCCCAGTATCCCAACTAGACAAGGCAGTTAACTGCGAATCTGCGGTTGTAGAAGCTAATACTCCAAATAAACATTTGTAAGAATCAGGTATTCCACCCCAACGGCTTATCACGCTACAAAAGCAGCACACCCTTATCTGCTTCGACAGTCGACACCACTAACTTCCGGCAAGCTCTTCAAGCAAGTTCAGGCGAGAGCCTGCAAAAACAGAGTAAAGCATCGACTCACCTCGAACCGAAGCGCCATGGGGAACAAAGCTTCAACCCTCAAATTGAAACTGCAGTCGGTGCTCCACCACGCCGCAGAGAAATCCGCGATAAACTGACGGAGTGGAGCGCCTATCCCAAAAACGAAAAATCAAATTTGAGCTCTGTAGGTTTTCAGGCAAATAACCCGCACTAAGCAACACATCAGGGCAAGGTCGGGGCTGCTCACCAACAGAAGCAGAAACCAGTCCAAGTCCAGATGGTTATGAATCCCCGCTCCGTCAAGTCAAGTAGGCGCCGACAGCGGCGGCGGCTATAGAAGCGAGGCGGAAGAGTGTTCGGCGCTCGGCGGTGGACGCAGAGACCCGCAAAGGGTTTAGGGTTCAGACAGCTGTGCTGTGCGCCTGTGCGTGCCTACTCTACTCTGTTAGACTCGATTGGGTTGGACAGAGTGTAACCTTTCGATACCGTTCCGGTATTCCACCACCCAAACCGGCACAGAAGAGTCCCCGTCCTTAATACCGGCCGATTGCGGGAGATCTCGCCTGTTCCGGGCGGAATCTGGCGTGCCGCCCATTCCGGTAGAGGACAATCCGTTCCAACAGTAAAAAGGGAACGTCCATTCCAGTGGGATTTATATAATACTTTATTTTTTTCTTGTAATTCGAGTGGTCGTGATAGTCCTTTTTATGTTAGTTTTGCTCAACAATCTCAAAATTACTTTACTAAACATTTTTTTAGGAGACGTGTCATGCCCTTCCATCAAACCAACAGATTAGCCCGTGTTAATTTGAGGTTTTGTTTTTTAAAAAAAAGAACAAGTTTTAAAGAGCTATTTATATAAAGTAGCTTCTAAAAACTAGTATAAAATTCAACTTAAATTTTGGTATTTAAATTTATAAAATTTATAATGCATTTTGTTTGCAAAGGAAATTATAATGCACTTAACGCCATTCATTATAGTAACAACATAAAGATCAGCAAAAGCTCCTCCATTCCTGCTTAACTTCTACAGTAATATAAATAACTTGCCTTTTCGAACATCATGTTATTCAAGAGTATATCGTGTTTCAGCCTTTGACTTCTGCACATGCTAGATTTGAAAAGTTTCTTTCTCAGAGGGTGTGGGGCTCTTTTACGGAGTAAAACGATTAATTTGTTTCTCATGGCAAGAACACAGCAATGCCACATTTCTATGCACTCCTCCGCTACCGTGACATCAGGGGAGACAAAGCCATCTAAAGCTGTGATTCCTGTGAAGAAGACAAAAGATAAGTATTCCTTGGGGTATATCCAGATTACAAAGCAATGAATGTATCCTTAAAATGGTTCGATCCAAATGGATGGATGAACCTAACAATTACTAGCAGCTGACGAAGCAACGATGCTCCCTAAGACGAAGCACCTTCCCTGCTCAACACCGTTCGTCGTCGCCAAGAGACACATCAGTCCTGCGGCATGCCAATGCTTCCTTTTCGAGAGCGTTGCGTTCAGAATGCAAAACGCATCCACGGCAGCTAGCGACCATCCAAATCACGGCAGCTGCCGCCGGTAACAGCCGGCCGGATCCCGGTGGCCGCCCCACCTGCCGGCAGTGCACGAGTGGCTGGCGCACAGACACGTCGCCGGCGATCTGCCACGATGGCATGTGCCCTGTAAAGTGTTCGGGCGTCTGGGCCCACGTTGAGGTAGTGTTCAACAGGCCATTTCACCTCCACCTGCAGCCACATGTACTACTGTATTTTTCACTGCCAGTGAGCGTGAGGTCCCTGCACTGGCCAACGGAATTGTTCCGGCACACGTGCAGAGCAAGCCCCTGCGTCACCTCGCGGCCGTGTACTTGCCTGCCTGGTAAAGCGGTAACGCCGATGATCGAGTGGCTGAAATCTTCAGAACTCGCCGGGACAAATGTTGCAGATACCAGACTGCCAAGTACCAACTGACAAATGTTGCTCAGGCCTCAGGGAAAGGGATCCCAGGGGAAGGACCATCTATGTGAGCCAATGCAATCAAAGACAGAAAAAAAAATTCTCAGGTCCTTATGTGAATGTAATGGTATATAGTCGCGCTTTTTTTTTTGTCAAGATTAAACAAATGAAACAATCACTCACCCTAGACTATATCAGGTGACACAAGGTGAAAAAAAAATTACAGTCTTAACTCTTGAATCTTCAGTTCTCACTACCACTGTAAAAATATCTTAACAGGCTATGCATCCTATGCTATGCCTCTTGTTTCTTTCTCTCTCACATTTCTTTCTTCTCATTCGGTGATCTGATTCTCCTATTTGCAAAAAGAACAGCTGAATTAAAAAGAGATTAACGGTATAATGACGCGTGAGTCACAAGTCCAGCTCGAAGTGGAACGCCGGCGACGCGTACGCGGCCAGGTCACCGAAGAACAGGCCATCCACGTCGGCGTAGCCGACACTAACTCCAACGCCAGCGACGTCCTCACACCCGAAGAAGGTCTGTATATCATCGGGGAAGCTGCACTGCGGCGAGGCTCCGCTGCCGTCCTTGGCAACCTGTACCTGCAGCTCCTGCATCGGTGGTGGCGACGGCGACGGTCGCGGTGGGGACGGCGTCGGCGGCGACGAGGACGACGTGGTGCTGCTCTCAGCCGCCGTCGTCCGCGCGATCATCTCCTTGAACTTGGGCGACTGCAGCAGCAGGCTGAGCGCCGATGTGGTCGGGGTGTGACCGAGCGACGTCCTCGGCGGCAACGGGAAATGAGCCTCGGCGCCATGGTTGTGGTGGAACGCGGCGCCGTCGACGTCCACCTGCTGCAGCTCCTGCGCCAGGGCGCCCAGCATCGGGTGCGGGTTCTGGGCGGCGGCCACACCGTCCGCGCCGGGGCGGAGCCACTTGATGTACCGGCTGAGGTCGAAGTTGGTGACAGCGTTCAGGCCCCGGTACTCGATTGCCGCCATGTCGTACGCCATCGCGGCCTCCTCCTGCGTTGCTGCCGAGCAGAAGGTTCAAACATCAAACGATCAGCCTAGAAGTCACAACTTTCAGACAAATTTAGAATATTGCGGAATCACTACATTCTTCTTGATTGCCACATCATTTCCAGATATTTACTGATTGAACAAAGGGTCTAACTGATCAAAACTGAAACAATACCAGGTGACTTTCAGCAGAAATTGACGCAAAAGATGACGTGCGGAGAGTTTTATTAGATTAGGTGCACCTACATGTGTGCGTTGTGCTATCGACAGGACAAGAACACATCCATGGTGGCCGTCTCCACTACTCTTTGGGAATGTATTAATTGCGCTAATCTCCGTGTTAATGGCTGTAAGCCTGTAGTAGGCTCCAACAAGTGCAGGGACCGCTGGATGGTGGTGGCTCGGTGCTGCTGTCTGGACGCCTGTGTCTACCTCACTGAGGTCACTGCAAAACTAATCCCCAACTACCTGGAATTTAAGTACTAGCAGTGAATGGCACAAATGGCCTCTCGCCTCCTACCACTCTTTGCCCAACTGCTTCGATCTGGATCATTCCCAAACCCCAAACTTCATACCACTGATTTGTTTGTTATGTATTTAAACCGTGGGGACAAAGACCTTTCTTCTTTTTTAAAAGTATTGCTACACAAAGGTCTACGAACGATACCTTTGCTAAGAGTTTGCCAGTTGTCACTCATACGCTTATGGTTTATTGCCACTGTTCTTTAATTTTCCTTTACGTTACTTGGACCATGATAAATTTGAATTATCTATTCGGGGTTTCTATGATATTCTTGACAGAACACACGTTCCAAACGATGCTTTAGCAGTCTAAACATGTGGCTCGTATTCACTCACCATTGGGTGCAGGAATTAGTTGGGAGTTTATTGCCAATGCAATATGTTCCCAATTTGAGAGCAGATTCGTCACTAGGGCCACACGTACCACTAGTAAGGTACTGCATGCAGTACAGTTGCCCGGATGAATTCGACCCAGATTTTGGCTTTCATGCATATTCCACGTACGGAAGGATAAGACTCATTTTATAAAGGCTTTCATACTTGCTGTTGGTTAAATTCTTGTAATGTTTGTATTTTCAGTAAGAAAACGTTTTTGCAAGGAACTGAAATTACCGTAAGTGCCGAGGTAAAGATACTTGTTTCCAAACACACGGCCGATCCGTGCCTCCCATCTTCCGTTGTGGTGATGTCTGTAAAGATCACGGTACATTTGGATTCACAAGAATGCCTTAGCGCATGTTTAGAACAGAAGAATTTCAAGTCCGCTGGGGTTTACCTTGCAACACCTCGGTACTTTGAGACACCTCTTGAAAACCCGCTGCTTTTCCTGTGGATAAATTTCATGGACCTGATTATTTAGTTAAACATGGATGAATTTCGGTGCTGTTTTCACAATATTTTTTATTTCAAATCAAATTTGATCAGTAAGTTGAAAGCCAAAAGAGCTGCTTTATCTAAGATTTACCTTCTTAAGGACCCAATATACTCTTCCCTGGACTGCGCCTCCATTTCTTTTAACTCTTCTTCGTATGCAGATGCCTGGAAATTACGCATGAAAAAATATAGTGAAACAAAAGGGAGAAAATTATTTTTCAAGACTGCAAAATCTGTAATCGTGAAGTAGAAAGCGCTCTAAATTAAATACTGCAAGGTGCATCAGCTTTGCGGAAAGAATTCATCTCGAAAAGTCACGAGATGCCAGGGAATTAAGCTGGGGAAATTAACTGTGCGGGATAATGCTAGACTACTGTCACAACGTGTGATCAATAAATTTTGGCGGTACCGGGAAGTTGAGGATGGTGTCGGGGCCCCAGTACTTCAATGCCGCTAAGTCATACGCCCGCGCAGCGGCATCCTCATCGTCGTACGCCCCTGCATCAGTCGGAGAATGATCAACGCGATTAGCGCACGCTTAATTCAAGATTAGTTATACAAATTATCCCCTTTTTTATTTTGGGAGAAAGAAGAGAAGAGAAGATGAGAGCTCCTCTCATGCCAAGGCCGTGACTCGAGAGCCTCACCGAGGTAAACTGCATGCACCAACAAAAAAGAACAGCAAGAACAGGATGGTCAGAGTCCTCTCCTCAACAACAACAACAACAACAACAACAAAGCCTTTTTATCCCAAGCAAGTTGGGGTAGGCTAGAGATGAAACCCATGGGAACCCAAAAAAAGAAGAGAATCACGGTTCCGGCACGTCTATTGCTAGTCTCCAAGCACTCCTATCCATAGCTAGCTCCTTAGGGATATCCCACGCCTTCAGGTCTCTCTTAACCGACTCGTCCCAAGTCAAGTTAGGTCGGCCTCTACCTCTCTTAACATTAGCATCTCTCTTTAGAACCCCACTACATACCGGCGCCTCCGGAGGTCTCCGTTGGACATGTCCGAACCATCTCAACCGATGTTGAACCAATTTCTCCTCGATAGGTGCCACTCCTATCCTGTCCCGGATATCTTCATTCCGTATTCGGTCTCTTCTTGTATGCCCGCAAAACCAACGCAACATACGCATCTCTGCTACACTTAGTTGTTGAACATGTCGTCTTTTCGTAGGCCAGCACTCAGCACCGTATAACATCGCCGGACGAATTGCCGTCCTATAGAATTTACCTTTTAGCTTTTGTGACACCCTCTTGTCGCATAAGACGCCGGATGCTTGACGCCATTTCAACCAGCCGGCTGAAATTCTATGCCTAACATCTTCATCGATGTCACCGTCCTTTTGCAACATCGATCCTAAATAACGAAATGTATCCTTCTTGGCCACCAATTGTCCATTAAGGCTAACGTCTCCATCCTCATGTCTAGTCACGCTAAACTCGCACATCATATACTCGGTCTTGGCCCTACTAAGTCTGAAACCCTTGCACTCTAATGTGTGCCTCCACAGCTCCAACTTCCTATTAACCCCATCCCTACTCTCGTCAACTAACACCACATCATCAGCAAAGAGCATACACCAAGGGACATCACTCTGTATTTCTCGTGTGACCTCGTCCATCACTAAAGCAAATAAATAAGGGCTCAATGCTGATCCTTGGTGTAGTCCTATTTTAATCGGAAAGTCATTGGTATCGCCATCACATGTCCGAACACACGTCCTCGCGTCCCTGTACATATCCTTGATGAGGGTAATATACTTAGTTGGGACTTTGTGCTTCTCCAAGGCCCACCACATGACACTTCTTGGCACTTTGTCATATGCCTTCTCGAGGTCAATAAAGACCATGTGTAAGTCCTTCTTTTGCTCCCGATATCTCTCCATCAATTGTCGCATTAAGAAAATCGCCTCCATGGTTGATCTTCCAGGCATGAACCCAAACTGGTTTTGCGTCACACTTGTCACTCTTCTTAGACGATGCTCGATGATTCTCTCCCAGAGCTTCATCGTATGGCTCATCAACTTAATCCCACGATAGTTAGTACAACTTTGAACATCTCCCTTGTTCTTGAAGATCGGTACTACTATACTCCTCCTCCATTCTTCCGGCATCTTGTTTGACCGAAAGATGAGGTTAAAAAGCTTAGTTAACCATACTATGGCTCTGGCACCTAAGCATCTCCATACTTCGATGGGGATACCATCAGGGCCCATCGCTTTACCACTCTTCATCCTCTTCAAAGCTTCCTCTATCTCTGTCTCCTGAATTCTTCTCACAAAGCGTCTGTTGTTATCATCAAATGAGTCATCCAACTCAAGTATAGGACCTTCCTCCTCTCCGTTAAACAACTTATCAAAGTACTCTCGCCATCTGTCCTTGATCTCCTCATCTCTCACCAGGAGTCGGTCTACCCCATCCTTGATACATTTGATTTGGTTGATGTCCCTCGTCTTCCGCTCACGGATCCTAGCCATCCGATAGATGTCCTTCTCTCCTTCCTTCGTGCCTAGTCGCTGATAAAGGTTATCATATGCCTGACCCTTTGCTACACTCACTGCTCGTTTTGCAGCCCTCTTGGCTATTTTATAGCCTTCTATGTTGGTTGCACTCTTGTCAAGATGTAGGCGTTTGAAACACTCCTTCTTCTCCTTGATAGCCCTTTGCACCTTATCATTCCACCACCAGGTGTCTTTTGCTTCTTGTTTGCCTCCTCTACTCACGCCAAACACTTCTGAGGCTACCTTCCGAACACATGTTGCCATTTTTAGCCACATGTCATCTGGTCCTTCTCCTTCCTCCCAGGGTCCCTCTCCTAGCATCCTCTCTTTAAAAGTTTGCGCCAGCTCCCCTCTAAACTTCCACCACTTCGTTCTCGCGGTTTTGGTACGTTTGTCCCTGTATACCCGTACCCGAAAACGAAAATCCGCCATCACAAGCTTATGTTGAGTGACGACACACTCCCCAGGTATCACCCTACAGTCCAAGCAAGCACGCCTGTCCTCCCTCCTGGCAAGGATAAAGTCGATTTGGCTCGAGTGTTGTGCACTTCTAAAGGTCACTAGATGGGATTCCCTCTTCCTAAATATGGTATTCGCTACCAACAAGTCATAAGCTAGCGCCCAATTAAGTATATCCACCCCCTCCTGATTCCTACTACCATACCCGAACCCCCCATGGACCCGCTCGAACCCTACATTAGACGTCCCCACATGGCCGTTAAGGTCTCCTCCTATGAAAAGCTTCTCACTGATAGGTATGCCACTAACCATGCTATCTAAATCTTCCCAAAACTGATTCTTGATGCTCTCATTAAGACCTACCTGAGGGGCATATGCACTGATCACATTTAAAGCCGAATCTCCAACTATCAGCCGAACAAGGATAATCCGGTCCCCGTGCCTCCTAACATCTACGACTCCATCCTTAAGGCTCCTGTCGATCAAGATGCCTACACCATTTCTACCCGATGTTGTACCCGTGTACCAAAGCTTGTAGCCCGTATTCTCCACCTCCTTCGCCTTCTGGCCCTTCCATTTAGTCTCTTGAACGCATAGGATATTTACACGCCTCCTAGTTGCCACATCGACTAGCTCTCGTAACTTGCCTGTTAGGGACCCTACGTTCCAACTCCCTAGACGAATCCTAGTTGGCTCGGCTAACTTTCTTACCCTTCGCACCCGTCGAGGAAAGTGCGAAGACCCTTGCTCATTTTTCACCACACCCGGGCGTAGATGTAGCGCGCCACTAAGGTTGCGACGACCCGACCCTTGCTCACTATTCATCGTACCCAGGTCACGATACGACGCGCCACTAAGGTTGTGACGACCCGGCCCTTGCCCATTTGACACCACACCCGGGTTCCGATGTAGCGCGTCGCTAAGAGGGTTACGCCCCAACGAATTTCTTATGGGTTTCATATCCATTTGAGTGGCTGGGTTTTTTATCAATTAACAAGGGCTGGTTAAAGAAATCTTAATTTTACCATAAAACCCATGATTCTAACTTGTAAAAATTATATAAGTGTAACACTATTTTATATGCTAGTACATGGCTTCTAGTTAGCATCGGACATAGGGGTATGTATCAAGATCCTGGGGACCAAAGCAGCTAGCAGCGGTAAATAACAAAGGGTTTAACTGACTGACCTTGCTTGCCCTTCTTGTTCTGGGACTCGTTCCAGCTGTTCTTGTCCCACAGGTGCGCCTCGAACCGCCCCGTCCAACGGTGCCTGCGATTAGCCGCGTGATCAGCGAGTGATTAACTCAGGCCGACGACTGGTTAATCCGCACGTACCGCGTGACGCCGCGGTAGACGGAGCTGCGCTGCGATGGAGACTCCCGGGGCACGCTCTTCCGCGTGCGCTTCGGCTTCACGCGGACACCGACTTCGCCGGCGGCGGCACTGGCCGTGCTGTTGCTGTTGGCCGCGGCGGCGCTGTTCTTGCGCGGCTTCGCCATTGCGCGGGTGTAGAGAGACAGAGGAGGAGGGAGAGGTGGGTGGCCAACTATGGTGTCCTGGTAAGGTGGCCGTTTTAAAGATGTGGAGAGAGATTGGATGGGTGATGGGGCGGCAAAATTAGTTGTGTTTGGAGAGCAGGGCAAGTGCCAAATGAGCAGAGCAGAGGAGGCAGAAGGGGATGAGAGAGGCGGCCGGCCTCGCCTTCACCTCTCTCTCTCTCTCTAGAATTTCTCGCTCGATCTGATTGGCCGTCCAAGAGCGGCGGCCTCCTCTTGTCCGTAGCGACGAAGCTGTGAGCGCCTGTGCTGGTTAAGCAAGCCCACCCCACGGCGCACGCAGCGCGTGCTGCCCCCCGGGCCCCGACGACCCAGGCAGCGGGTCCCGGTCACTGGCATCGTCGCGGATGAGAGATCCAACGGTGGCCCACGAGCCACGTCATAAGCGCACCTCTGTATCTGACACTTTCCTACTCAGTTCTTGTATCTGACGCTTTCCTCGATTGTACTACTCAGTTCTCGTGAAAATCTAAGGTTAATGACATCTCATTCATCTCATGAGGCAAGTACAGGAAAGATGCTTCTGTTTAGCCAGGCATTGGCTCAAGGGTCCAAAACCATGTGAATGTTTGAGTTTCATCAAGTCCTTGCGTCATGTATCATTGAGATAAAGCTAAAACTAATGCACGATGCAGGCGCTGTTCCAGTGTGTATGACTTTTGGATTTCCAATGTCCTTAGAAATCTGTCTAAACAGGAGTGCAATTTTTAGGAGTAAAATTAGACTAAATCTTCCTGTCGCACTTTCCGTATAGCCATGCACTTCACTTCCCTATGGGAAACTGCAATCGTTTAGCATGGTTGAGGAAAGCGACTTCGACGATCAGCAGCATTTAGGGGCTGATCATTTTTATGGGTTAACGGGCTAAAACTAACTTTAACCCAAATTTTAGCTCTAAAGAAATGAACGGGATGCTAAAATTTGAGCTAAACTTTAGCTCTAAAGAAGAAAAATGGTTAAACGTAGCTCCACAAGATATGTTAAAGTTTAGCTTAAATTTTAGAAGCTAGACTTTAGCTTTTCATGAAAACGAACACCCCCTTAGTGATACCAGACTATAGCGAAGACCAGATGAAGAAAGTATGGCTGACCCGACTTTTACCTTCATCCCTTTTTCATCACCAGTCATATATTATATTATATCAATTCTTATTGAATTAATTCTATGCAATCTATGTCTAACATGCATAATTTGTCAAGTCACATGGAAGAATTCTTTTCCCCTTTCCTTGGTACTCCAACCATCATTAGACCCTAGCCCTATCGTTTTCCATTTGAAGAATATGGGCGGAATTTATGATGGAATTGATCAACTCCCAACAAATTCCGACCGTCCGAAGTCATGCTCAGCACCTCCCTTAAAATCGATATACATTCCCAGTTATGGCACTGCAACGGCAACCCGTGATGCCATAGTGATACTGATGTGCACATCCACCAAAACTTCGACACCAAAATACCCGAAGACTCAGAGTTACTAATCTGCCTCCTAAATGGATTTGACAAGAACCTGTACTGAGTTAAACACTCGTTCAGGACCAATGCCACGATCATGACCGTAACGGCATACTGTGCTTAGGAAAAGCTATTTCAGAAAATGATGTTGTGTTGATTATGATCACTACAAAGAGCAACAGAAAAAAAAATGTATAAAGGTTTCCAGAAAGACGGCCACGATCCAGAAGACCAACATTTATTACAAGTACTTTAGCTAGACCACAGCCATGGGCCTCCATCACTCTATTCTGGATCACTAATAAGAGTTTGAATGGTGTGAACAGATAGCTGTACCGTGTTCTAAGATATTTTCTTAGATAATAGTATGATAATAAATCAAGTGCACTGCATTAATGTGGATTAAAATGTACTAGAAAAATTTATACATTAATCTGTTCATATGTTACTTGTCATGTCCAACTGCGAGTTCAAGATCTTAGCATTTTGTATTTCCTTTTTTTTTTTTTTTGAAGGAATGACCTTGGCATTGCCCGCTGAACTTTCAAGTAACAAAGAAATTGTTGATTTGAAGCATAATAAATCAAATGCTGAATGTGAATTGCACTCTTCTGAAATCCTTTAATGTCAGATTGTCAGTATTACAGCCAATGCTTTTTGCAGATGGACAAGTTTTAACAGTTGCATCTCTAGTGTTTAGGACCGCAAAGGCCAGAGACAAGAGTTGAAGACAGCCAACTGGTTTCACTAAGCTAGGTGTACAAATTTTGACTTCGAGCAAACTTGATCCCGACAATAAGTTTCTGAAATACAAAGCAATACCAGCTGACTAGCTTGGTTTAGATTTGCCTTTTTCTTCAATAATCATACCTCAACTAGTTCCCTCTAATGTGGTTTGTTGAACATTACTATAGATTAGTGGTGTTTGTTCTTGAACAGGATAGAATAAACGAGCGCCACATGCAAGACCAACTCTGCATCATTGTTTTTCAGCGTGCTAACACAAATTCTGACAGCAGCTTAAGATTCCTAATTGACAAGCAATTGAATCCCATACACATGTTTCTGTGATTGAGCTAATGGCCCATACAAAGGGTGTGCTGGGTGCATGACAAAATTACCAACGTGGACATCCTTCATACGATTCCCAATAGCACTAGTAAAATGGATAACAAGAAATCCAAGTACTTCCTTTTTAAATGGGACAGTAGGGTTGGTTTGAGAATGTACCTTGAGATGTAGAGGGAGGGTTTGTAAAATCATAGCTATTTGTATTCAAAGATTTAAAATGACCATTAGGTGTCTTCCTTTTCTTGACCTCGATGATATCTTTTACAAGTCTCTGATCAATCATCAGCTAACCAGTGGTATGTTTTGATCATCTGGTAGCAGGTTAATTTTTCCGAGTGCAGCAAATCAAAACACAAATGCAGAAAACAGATCAAGGTAAGTCTATCAAAAATCTTCTGCTTCTAGTTGAAGGAACCAGATTTGAAGACAATGTCTTGAAGGTCAAGTTACAGCCAGCAGAAACTACAAAACCACAAATAAAATATTATTTTGCACGTACGCTGTACAAATTGCAAATATCTAAGGCAAAACTTTCGCATTTCATGTTACTAGAAATGCTTAATATCAAATGTACCAAACAAGTCTCAATCAATTCATACAACTTCAATCAATTTACTTTTGTTTTGCACTGTAAGTTCTATCAATTGCAATGACTAACCAACAATAACTTTGGCTACATTCATTTGGGAAATATGTTTGTATGGTTCAAAGCAGTCCAATCCTTGCTACATTATTTTGTCTTATTTGCTGACATTATCACTACAGCACAGCCAAATGACCACAACAGAAAAGATAAATGAGGGAGTATCAATGTGATTCCTGCAGAATCCTCACCTCTCAGTTATGCCTCAGATAAGTTACCCCAAAGATAAACTTGATTGCACTTGCACCACACCAAGAATACCACTGTCAATGAAGAACACCCATAAGCTACAGAAAACAGTCTCAAATAATGGTCACTGGTTAACCAAAATCAGCTCAAAACTTCATTAGAAGGAAATACATTCAGAATAACTAACATATAAATAGCGATGATTCATTGATGTTATGAAATGCTGCAGCATACCAGCACCGCTCAACCATCAATATTGACATGAAATGACAATATTGGAACTTACAACTAGGTCAAACAAATGATAAAAGAGGTAAAAGAAATTGTCCCATGGATAAAAGCGATAATTACCGAGGACAAATAACAGGTTTGTCCATAGCAAAAAAGACAAAATATGCAAGCTTGATGGTTTATACTTCAAAATGTTATCCCTTCATCTTTTGGATTACATCATTTCCTTCCAATAAAAGAAGAAGGTAAACATAGGGTTGAAGGAAACATTGTCATTTGCATATTTTGTCCCAACACATCAGTTAACAGGCATTGACAAAGCACAACAAATAAATTTCTCAGTAAAAACAGCTGTATAATAGCTTGATTTTCGAGTTAAGGCAGTAAGTACACCAATGCCCGTATAAAATTGTTCCAACTTCCTTGGGAAATGATGTGGATCTTGATGTGGTGTCTAAATAGCATTTGCCATCTCCAACAATGCACCATCACAATATACAAAAGTACCACACTATTCTGGCATCCATTGGATGACTTTGCTACATCAAACATACATATTATTAGTTACATTCTTACCAAAAGTAAGCTATATTGAACAATTAACAGCATGTTACCATTAGCATGGATCTGATGCAGTTACAAAATGATTCTAGTACCCCAGTTACATAAAGATAAATGGTGGAAAAGGGTACATATAGTTAACATTTTTTTGTGAAATGATAAAGTTTACAGTATGACTTATGTGCCTCATTTATCAACGGGAGGTTCTTCAAGCCACTTGGCACGAAATCCAGTTCCTTTACAATTAGCACAACTTACGAAACCCTGAAATGAACAGAATACCTGGTGTTAATATTTAACACATTAGTCTGTAATAATCATGTCAAACATCTTGTTCATTCAGCAAAATCGCTGCAAGGTATTAATGTACTATTGATTTTACATGAAATGCCATGATTCAGATGCAACCACAAGAGTTGTAAATGAATGATAAGGAACAACTTATACAACCTTTCCAGCGCATATCACACATTTTGAATTTCTTGAGGGCACTTCACACAACATTTTATTGCCAAGGATAAAGAATCCTGTGCCTGCACACCACTTGCACTCCACATGGCCGGCAGATTGACAAGATGAACAAGAAATTGGTCTTGGTTGCTGCATATCACCATAAAACGTGAATGTCATACATCAGCAAAAGACTGCACAACTACTAAAGGGGAAAGCTATAACTAGGATAAAAGTTTAAATTTGCCCATCATGGGTATAATTTAACTCTGTCTCCAATCATAAGCATCAATGCATGCAAAATACGGGCATGGAAAAGCTAGCTACATCTATGTTTAAACGAGGTTCTGCATAAGTTAGTTAAAATGAACCAGAAGGTCAAGTCCGTCCCCCCCCCCCCCCCCCCCCCCCCTAAGGAAAACAAGGATTGTTTCTCCAAGAAGTTCACATGCCTTAAATAGTAAGTAGTGGAAGCCCTTTTAACCAGTTCAAGTTCTGAAGGAAAATCTTTATAGAAGATATGAATCATGATATGATACCTGATTCAGTCCATTAACCCACAATTTCCATTGTCTAAATGTGTGATAATAAACGTTGTGATCTTTGGAACGAACAGCACCGAGAAACATTTCAACATCTGGAATTGGCTACGCACTTAGGGTCCATTTGGCTGAGTGAAACGTTTCAGATTCAAGGCAGAATCACCTGAATCACTTCCAAACAGCAAAAAGATGAAACGTTTCAGGGGTGAATCACTTGAAACGTTTCAAGTTTTTTACACTACCAACCTGAATCACCTGGTGTTTCACCTGATTCATGAATCACTTAGTTCATTTTGCTTCAAGAATCCGAATCCAGGATTTTTGCCAAACATTTTCGGAAAATTGGAGTGATCCACTGGAGAAATGTTCCAAGAGAGAATTTGAAATGTTTCTGATTCAAGGTGAATCTGGAGCTGTACCAAACGCACCCCTAGTCCTAACTTATTTCAGCAAGGCAACAACTCAGCTAGGACAGCTTCAGCAAATTCCAACCGGTCTATCATTCAGACTGAGCGTTCGAGTGTTCAACTTACACAAAATTCATGGCATTGCCTACCAACAGCGCCAAACGGACATTTGAATCATCATGGCAGCAACTATGGTTCCTGTCCTATTAATGCCTAACTAACATCTAAAAATAAGAGTTCCTAGTTCAGTGGATCAGAAAGATAATTCGCAACTCCGTTCATTCGGTTACCCATATACTCGTACTGATAGGCCCAAAAGCCGACAAGGCGGGCACCTATCGGAACGAATAGAATCTAGCCACACCCACAAATCACAGGTATCGGTTAACGCGATTCTCCTCATCTAATCGCAGCACTACAAATCACATGCCATGCCAATCAAAGAAACAACAAAGGGCATTTGCAAGATAACAGCTAGTAATCGAGGTTATCGGGGCACCTGGGAGATGAGCCAGACGCGATCCATGCGCTTGGCGAAGTCAGAGGAGCTCCCGGGAGAGTTGACGGTGGAGGCCATGGGAGCGACGAACCGGAGCCTGGGCGCCCGCCTGGGAGAGCCCGGGATGGGCACGACCTTCAGGAAGCCCTCGAAACCAAGAGGAGCTCCGCAGCGGCGGCGTGGGGAATTGTAGCGGAAGGCGGCCAAGCCCGCGCAGGACCCGCAGACGGTCGCCGGCGTCTGCATCGCTCGGCCGGGTCCTCCGCTTTGATTTGAGGAGGGGCGGCGAGGCGAGGCCGCAAGATGGGAAAGAGAGCGGCGTGCGGCTGCCGTGGCGGCGTCGCCGTGTGGACCTCGCGCCGCCGCGCGTGGTGACCAGGCGAAATCCAACGGGCGCCGGTCACTGACGAGTGGGTCAGGTATGGTGGCGAGCCAATGGCCGGTCGTTTCTGGCGCTGACTGGGACTGGCGGGTCCTTTTCTTTTGTCTTTTTTTTTAGTGGTGATGGCGTGATGCACAGAGGAGGAGAATTCAAAACTGTCACAGAAGTATGCACTTGAGACGAGTGTTTTCCTACACGAATTTAAAGTGATGATCTCTCACGCAAAGCAGTTGACAAATAATACAGTTTTATTTATACTAGCAAATACTTAAGCAGAAGGCACCAATCCAGAGCCTAAGTCATTCAGATTTTCGGAGTGACTGCCAAAATGAATGAAATAGGGTTCTTTCATGAATTGAACGTATTTATTTGAAATAAGTTTGTCCTCATTCTTTCTCATATATTTCACAACCTTTACATAGCTAGTTGTCAACCACATTCTATACATCGAAAATTATGGCAACCATAAAAAACATGTTCGTGTCATTAAGGTTATGTACGTGATAACAATGTGAATGTTTTCTCACCCTAACTGTGACACTCATTTTTTCATGTTTTACGAAGAGTATATTTGGTTGTCACCATAGGTCAAGTTGCATGAGTCAAGCACAAGCCACAATCACAGCAATTTGAAAATTGGACAGTCTAATGGTGATGTCTACCGTGGGCATATTTCTCATAACCAAGCAACACTAAATTGTGGCATCGGCCGACTAAAATGTAGCAGGGATAGCTTACAACCAAATATGTTTATAATAATTTCAAATCTAATTTAATATCTATTCTATTTTAATTATAAATAATTTATCTAAGCTATAACATGTTGACTGATGTCCTATCTTGTAATCTCTATTATACTAAAAATATGAGTTGATGGCTTGTATAGAGGTAGTTATTTGCCATCCTCATCTGATTTTTAGCGCCAACATGTGGACCTGGTGAGATAACTTGATTGAACAAGTCACTTAAGAAAAAGTTATTATCAATATAAATTAGCAAAAACATGTTATGTATTTTCTTTTTCATCCATATCACAACTTTATTTTGTGATACAATTGTGAGAGGATGATGTTGATGATCCATGGTAGAGAGAGAGAGAAAGAGAACACACAAAAACGATGCTAAACAGTAGACAGCAAGAAAAGTGAACTAACAGTGTAATGCTCGATTGACTAAGGGTGTGTTTATTTCTTATGGTCTAAATTTTAGCGATGTCATATCAATACTTTAAACACTAAATAAAGTAATTAAATATAAACTAAATATAAAATTAATTACATAGTTGGGATGCTAATTTATTAGATAAATTTATTAAATTTAATTAAGTTATCATTAGAAGATGTTTACTCTAATATCACATCGCTACATCTATCTTATAATTAACAAGACAAAATATCCTGTTGGAATAGATCCTGAAGATTCTCCGATCCAACTGTCCAAGACTCCAAGTGACGAGAGAGCTAAGCACTCGTACACGTTCCCCACACGCATTTTCAATTCATCAGATCAGTCACATGTAACATGCCCCCTTAATCATGTTGATTTCACGCTGATATGGAAGTTGTTAGGCAGCATCTTTTGTACAAGGAAAACTGGAGAAGACTAGCTTTAAAAAAAAAGTAATTAGAGAAAGACCCAAATACCCACTAGTAAAGCTGCACTTTTCTTTTTCGGAGGCCTTGATGTTGGCTTGCTTGTTGGGTGGGTCAATGGACACGAGGTTTTTTTTTTTTTTTTTAAGCATTCACGAGCCGTAGGTAGGAACCCACTCCTGCAAATTCACACGCCCTGGCGCCCTGCCCACTCCAACGGCCACCGACCAGCCCAAACAAAACGAAACCCAACCCAACCCAACGCCGCGAACGAAACCGAAGGGAAGCGCCCCCCCTCCCGGCTGTGTGGCTCACCTTCCTCTCCCCCACTTCACCCTCACCACCGCGCCCGTCCTCCCGCCGGCTCACCGCCGGGATGCCCGCGCCGGCCGCGGAGCCGGGGCTCCCGGCTGCCTTCCTCTGCGCCCCGTTCCCGCTCATCTCCTCTCCGCTCCCATCCGCGGCCGTCTCCGCCTCCCCTGCCCTCCCGTCCTCCCACCATGCCTCCTTCCTCCCGCGCTCCCGCAGTGCCCCCCGCGCGGCTCTCTCCGTCGCCATGTCCGTCCCCGGCCCGGCATCCACCGCCGCCGGCCGGCTCCACGGGATGTGGGCCGAGTTCGCGCAGTTCGTGCGGCTGCACGGGAACCAAATCGCGCCGCTCGGGTTCGCGTCACTCGGGCTGGGTTTGGGCGGCGGGGGCGGGGGCGGTCACGCCGGCGGGGGAGGCGGGGGAGGGGGTGGCGGGGATGTAGACGTGGTGGCTGAGGAGGAGGCCGTGATGCGGACCGAGGCGCCGAAAAAGGTGCTGATTCTCATGAGCGACACAGGCGGCGGCCACCGCGCGTCCGCCGAGGCCATCAAGGCTGCCTTCATGCAAGAGTTCGGCGACGACTACCAGGTGCGATTTCTCTGCCTATTTTGTGCTCGATTCGTACTATATGTCCGCAGAATCTGACAGCCACCAGGGTCAATTTCCAGCATAGGGATTGTACTCTGTTTTAGTATAAACTTTAGTCGTACGTGAAATTTGACATGGTATGTTGTAAGAACTTGGTTGGAGCAATTGGTCATTTGGTTGCATTATTGTCTGTTTTGGCATTGAATATGGTCCTACTGCCCATTTAAGTTTATGTGCTTGCACCCTCTAACTGAGTAAATACTAGTTCCCAAGGATAGATGCTTAGCATGATGCTTTTCTGTTGTAGTCTTCTAAGTGAAGGAGAATGCTCTTTTGGTATTATTCACCGTATTTCATCTGTTGGAATGATAAAATAGTGAGTTGCAACATGGTACATGATGGTTTGCAGTTTACCTTAACTTTTAGATAGTGGAATGTGCAGTCTTGGTAGTTGGGATTTCTTTAGTTTCCATCTGTGACAACTGTCGTTCATATTGGTGTAGTTCTTTTCATATGGAACGAATGAGTGATTCATTTGTGTTTCTCTTTTGGTAATATTCACTGATAACACAGAGTTTCTTCTGTTGGAATGATACAATGGCTTAGCTTGACCTTTAGCTATGTCTTTGTTTTGTATAGTAGAATGGAGAGTTCTGATAGCTGTGACTTCTCCCCTTGTGGCAAGTATCAGCTGTATTGGTTTAGTTATTAGATATGAAATGAAGAGTGATTGGTCTGTGTTTTTCTCTTCTAGATTGCCTGTCAACATTAACATTTATGGACTTCTATCTTTTTTAACAAAGGAAATTTGTTGCAGGTATTTGTCACTGATTTGTGGACTGACCACACGCCATGGCCGTTCAACCAACTGCCCCGGAGCTATAGCTTCTTGGTGAAACATGGTCCATTGTGGAAGATGACCTATTACGGTACTGCACCACGTGTAGTTCATCAGCCACATTTTGCTGCAACATCCACATTCATAGCAAGGTTATTAATTTTATCACCCATTTTTTTCATTGTACATTGTAGAAGGATCTTCTTTGCTTTCTTACAACCTTCACGGATTACTAGGTCCATACATTTGTAATGCAACACAAGGTACACTGTTTATCTTATAATTCTGCAGATGCTTTCCTTGTACTGCTAGTGGCATTTAATAACCAGTGCATAATTCATTTTAAGAAAATAAAACTATGAAATATATTTCTTAGTACTTTGTTATATATTTGCTTCTATAAGTTAATTTTCCATCACAATTTCTGACCACATTTCTAGGATTAGAAGCATAAGTTTTTTCATGTGCGTTCATCGTTTGACCTGAATAGGCTAATATGAACTAATTATGTCCTTTAATTTAACAAAATAATTAAGAATAATGACCACCAAGGAAAGTGGAAACCATCTCTAGTGTTCAAGATTATTATTATTATTATTATTATTATTATTATTATTATTATTATTATTATTATTTGGTCCTTGATTCCACCACTACCTGTTAGGCTGTTATGACTAGAGTCAGCCAGTCAGGTGGCTGTGGAATTCTCAAATCCTGCTTTAAAATGTAGACGTTGATTGCCTGCTGTAAGATGTGCTGTTCTGTAGCTAGTTGTTTATTTTTTGGGATAAGCTAGCCATCTAATATAAAATATTCCACTTACATCTGCAGAGAGGTCGCAAAAGGTTTAATGAAGTACCAACCGGATGTAATTATCAGTGTACATCCATTAATGCAACATGTGCCCCTTCGAATTCTGAGGTCAAAAGGTCTATTGGATAAGATCCCATTCACGACTGTTATTACAGATCTAAGCACTTGTCATCCAACGTGGTATGCTGGCTTCAATAGTCATATAGCTTCACACATTTTTCAGTTTGATACCAAAACGTAAGACCTGCACTCTTACAATGAAATAGCTTTCCTATTGTTATGCCTTAGGTTTCACAAGCTTGTAACTAGATGTTACTGTCCATCAACCGAGGTGGAAAAGAGAGCATTAAAAGCTGGACTGAAGCCCTCACAGATTAAGGTCTATGGCCTCCCAGTCCGACCATCTTTTGTTAAACCTGTTCCTCCAAAGGTACACCATTTCTTCAGTGAGTATTTCTTTTTTTTTTTTTTCATTCACTGGCATGAATGTAATCTGAGAACAGTAGG
Source organism: Eleusine coracana subsp. coracana (assembly GCA_032690845.1). NCBI lineage: Eukaryota > Viridiplantae > Streptophyta > Magnoliopsida > Poales > Poaceae > Eleusine > Eleusine coracana. The sequence goes on along the minus strand of CM064427.1, from coordinate 48,464,756 downwards.
AGTGTGGTGTGTGTTGTACTGTACTGGGGTTCTTACCCCACTTTCTTAATATAATTAAGCATAGCTCTCCTGTGTTTTTGAGGGGGAAAAAAATCATCAGCGAGTGGCAGGGTTTTGTCTTACTTTTTTATGAGTCTTTTGCCATCTTTCACAAATAAATGACCTCTGTATTTATTGTTACTTCCTCTAATAGGATGAACTGAGAAGAGAGTTAGGAATGGATGAAGATCTGCCTGCTGTCCTATTGATGGGTGGAGGTGAAGGGATGGGCCCTATTGAGGCCACTGCTAAGGCCCTCAGTGATAGTCTGTATGATGAAAGCTCGGGGGAACCCATCGGTCAGATACTTATAATTTGTGGACGTAATAAGAAACTGGTTAATCGGTTGCAGTCAATAAACTGGAAGGTCCCAGTTCAGGTACGTCCCTGAAAGATGATTTGTGACGTCCAAATTTTTTGACATTACTTCTCTGGCTTGCCAAATTTCTGATATCTCTTTCTTCGTCAAAGTCATTTTTTCTTTAGCCTCTAGAATTGCATAAACAATAAAACTTGTGCAAAACCACACGATTTCTTGGTAAGTAGCATTGTATTTGTGAATCTAGAACATGTAGTCACATAAGCCATTTCAGTAGACTGCAGCAATAAATATCGTGGGTAGGTTTAACTAATCATATTTCCTATCTTTCAATCAGCTGAAAGCGTTCAGTCAATGGTTTGTTACTTTGTATTTAAATTTTTCTTTTGCAGGATTATCTGTATAATAATTATAAACCATTGGATCTAGATCTAATGGCTCAAGGGGGTGACTGAAAGTTGCCCAAACTTTCAGTCAGCTAAAAATTAGCAAGTCCCTTAACTAATAGATCTTGTACTTCGCACCTCCATCAAGTTTTCCGCTATCCAAGTTTGGTTATTATCTGTTTTCTGTTTGAATTTCAGGTAAAGGGTTTTGTTACAAAGATGGAAGAATGTATGGGTGCTTGTAATTGTATAATTACTAAGGTATGCCTTACATCAGCTCTTCATGTTAATTTATGTGAATATGTGATACAGTTTACATAATTGGTGGCAATGTAATAATACTTAATTTATGATGATTTTCAGGCAGGTCCTGGTACAATCGCAGAGGCGATGATCCGTGGCTTGCCAATTATTTTAAACGATTATATTGCCGGGCAGGTATTTCCCTCAGCAACTCAGCATATATAATACCTTTGGGCTTTTTGTCTGTAGGGCATTCAATAAACATGGTTTTGTCTATCGGACACCGCAACCTTATATTTTGTCTCCTGGCCACTAAGAAATTGTGGCTTTTGTCTGTAGAACACTTTAGCATAAGAAGTGAATATTTATAACATTTTTATCTTAATGCACAAACGGCATTGCAAGTTGAAATTTTGACAGGACGATACATTGTTACCTTTCCTATCTATGTAAATTTTTCTTAATTTTTTGTCAGACTATTTGCACAAATTTACTTTGAAAATAAAAATTTTCTTTGTTCAAAAGTCATGTAAACATCAACAATAAATATGTCAAAAAAACACATGTATAAAAAATGCACCAATATATCATTGTGCCAAATTTGAAGTTGCAAATTTATTGTGTGGATTGAGATAAAAATATTGAAACTATTCACTTCTCCTGCCAAAGTGTTCTACAGACAAAAGCCACAATTTCTAAGTGTCCGAGAAGCAAAATATATAGTTTTGTCCAACAGACAAAACCATGTTTATTGAGTGTCCCAGAGACAAAAAACCCAATTCCTTTTCACCTTTTTTTTAAAATGTCTCCTTTTTTATTGAATTTATTCCTTTTCTTCTTAGTGGTGCTGATCCATATTACTGTCTCGGTTATCCTTAAACATAGTTGTTGTTGGAACGTGGATTTTGTTTCTTGATCACTGACTCATATCTGTTTCAAATATTTTTGGCGAAGTCAGTACAAACCACATAAATTTTATGCCTCTATGTCTTAAATTTGCTTACTAGCGAGCTTCATTTTAGGTCCAAAATTTACCTGTCCATTTAAGATTAACATCTGTTTGTTTCATTCTTGTGGTCCATGAAGTATGACCATTGCATGTACTCCCTCCAGAATTTTTTTTTTGACATTGGGAGAGCTAAACTCGGGTTTCGTAACATCAACAATTGAAATCTGGAGGTAGTATAAACATATCATTAGTTACATGGTTGTAAGCTGACACTGTAGCTATATAGAATGGCACTAATGACAGGGTTGAAAAGAATGACTAAAAACCTGCCACTGAGGTTGATAATAACCAGTCACATTGACCACATTGGTTCCCTTCAAAAGGGCCAATCCAAGGTCTAATCAACACCGTTTGATCTTATTAGTTGGTGGACTAGATGTATGATTACATCATAGCCATGACCCAGGCAACCAAGTATCGAATCCTAAAAATTAGTTCAAAGTTAACGCAAATGAAAATCTCAAGTTTTCCTGTGCACGGGCAACACACACGTGCAAAGAATTATTCTACACACAATATTTGGAGAGAATTTTGTAGTTTTGAGAGAATAAGCAAGGACCCAAAGCTACATCCCATATTATACAGCGTTTAACAACAACATAGTTGTCTAGAACCATAGGGCAGCTGCAATGCATCACAATGGACTTGATATACAAATGAGTCATATTCCATGATATGTTGTCATGGTTTCATGCCTGCCTAATATTACATATACTGAGTGCTAGAGACGTAAGTACAACTCCAAATGAAAATCTTGAGTTTTTCCTCCAATATGTCATTGATTTCCGTACATTTCAAATGCATAGTTTTTACCTCTTCCCATCTGATATTCTGATGAGGTTCATCATTCCTAGAGAGAGATATATATTGGGAACCCAACATGTGACCTTATTAAGCTAATGTCTTGTATACGATAGTTAATCTTGGCTAATATTGGTATGTATATCACTCTAAAATGATTTATTCACTAAACAGGAAGCTGGCAATGTTCCATATGTTGTTGAAAATGGATGTGGGAAATTCTCAAAATCCCCCAAACAGATTGCGAAGATAGTGGCCGGCTGGTTCGGCCCTAGGTCAGAGGAGCTCCAAGTTATGTCCCGGAACTGCCTGAAACTAGCACGACCAGGTGCCGTGTTTAAAATCGTTCACGATCTGCACGAGTTGGTCAGGCAAAAATGTTTTGTACCTCAATATGCTTGTGCGACTTAATTGGTCACAACTTCCATTTTGAATTTTCTTTTTCTTTTTTCATGCGGCACTAGTTATAGTTGATTGTGAGAATTGACAGTATTAATTGATTTCACAAGTCTCTATTAGAGAAATGAAAATGTTTGAGCTCTCTAATTTTTCCACTATGAATAGTATTACGGTCTTTGGAACTTTGAGTCAACATGCTAGTCTGTTGATGATAACGTCACTTCCATGCGCTGTTGATATCTGTCTGGCGGTGCGGTGCTATCTCCGTGAGGGATGCTAGAGCAACTGCTGTGTAGCTGTATGATGCTGCTTTTTATACTGGGAACATATGATACTGCTTAGCTATGTCAAAGTTCTGAATTTACTTTGAGCCTTTGACTCAATTATGCACACATCTTCAAATCCCTGTTTGACTGTCTGCGATTGCAAGGGCCATGGACTAATTTGAAAGGCATGGTTTTTCTTCAGATCACTCGTATAATCTAGTCCTCGAGAGGTTGTACTTGTATGTAGGATAAGATGGTCAAGTCAAAGCATTGGAGCTCCGCACATTATTTGATTGACAGTTCCCTGATTCCTAATGCCTGCCCCATCAGGGCCATGAACACTATTGTTGCATGTGGCAAATCTCCTGCTCCCCGATCTGCAGTGTCAGGTCCGCAGCTTATTAATCCCCTTAAGAAAAAAAATACTGCTTATCAGCAACATTTTTTATTGACTCACTCCAGCTAAGGCGTTGTCTTAGCTTAACAAAAGGGGGAAAAAAAAAATCCCATGTTCCTCTGAAGAATCCTGAGCTGGAGGACATACAATGTTTTGGCACGCTTCAGCGCGTGCCGGCTCACAGCCTGTTTCCCTTGGTCGCTTGCGCTGTCCGCACCCACCGAAAGGTGAGGGACACTGTCAGGTCGGGGCGATGAGCTCGTAATGCTTGGCGGCTGCGGTGCGCTAGTTTTATGAATTGTGCGCCCGTGATTGTACTGTGGTTCATCCGTGATAAATATCAACATTTTTATCCTTTATCAGTAGTACAAGGGCTCATTGTTCTTCAGCGAATTATATGCAGGATAAAAAAAAATAATATCTAGTACATTATCTACAACCAAATCTTGTGGGAGGATTTGTGTTTCTAGAGTTCTTTTCTTTTCTTTTGTGATATCGATAAGGCGATCATGTGACATGATATGATCTGTATTCTGTAGCAGCACATTCCTGCACAGTGTGGATACGTAAATATTCTTTTGTCGCAGGTGTCTTGGAATGGGAAGGCAGTGACGCCCTTCATGTCTGATCACTAAAGGACCGGCACGGCCTGATCCCCTTTTCAGTTGCACAAAGTTTTATAATACGGCATCCCTCATGCGGCCGCCGAGGTGTCTCGCATACTTGTCATTCTGGGCATGGCGTACTTAGTTGCTTTTCGTAAAGCAGCTGAGCTTTTAGGTTCTTGTTTTACAAATTTGTTTGCTCCAGAGTTAGCTAGCAAATTTGTTTACCAATAGAAGAACGGAGTAAAATTGCACCGATTGAATTGATCTTGCAGTAGGACCACAGGAAACGGCGGAGAGATAGATGGAAGCAATTACGAATGCTTATAGATTTGCCAACAACTAAATACTCGTGTGTTACCACTTGCCAATCACGAGAGGTGATCTGAAAACAAATCTGCAGGTATATAGTAGTAGGATATTCACATGGCTGAATCACGGCCCGCCCGAATAATCAAACGTGTCAGATATAGTCACAAGTCTCTTGCGCGAATCCAACCTGCGAGCCCGAGGTGTCGAAAATGACCCTGAGGTTCTTCTGCTGGTAGTTGCCGATGATGGAGGTGTCGTAGTCCGATTTGAGGGCGGCCATGGCGAGGCACACCTGGGACGAGTCGCTGCTGACGGAGTAGAGCACGCCGCTGGAGTCCACCTCCACCTCCACCCCGGCGTCGAACACGAGCTTGAGGCTGGGCACCTGGACCTCGCTGAACCCGGTCATGTTGAAGCAGGTGTCGAGGATGGAGAACCCCGGCGCCGGCGGGTACTCCGCGAGCTGGTCCACGAACTCGGCCTTCACGGCGTCGTAGACCGACGGGACGAGGCTGGTGATGACCGTGCCGGAGTCGACGATGACCTTGCCCGCCGCGAACTCCACCTCCTGCCCGCCGATGGTGATCCCGGTGAGGTTGAGGAAGTAGAACGGCCCCTGCGCCGGGTCGGAGGCCATGGACGCGTACACGATCGGGGTGGAGTTGCGGTACACGGAGGCGTCGTCGCCGAGCACCAGCGAGCCCGAGGAGGCGGCGTCCTTGGGCGGGAGGCAGTAGGAGAAGACGCCGCCGAACTGGGGCATGGTCTGCGAGACGAGCGAGAGCTGGCTCCGGCCGAGACCCATGAGTCCCGACGTGCCGCCGAACGGCGCGCCCTGGTTGCTGGTGCCGCACCCGAACACGAACCCGTCCACGGCCTCGCCCGCCAGGCGCAGCGTGTCGCGCGCCAGGGCGCCGCGCGAGTAGGACCCGTCGCGGTAGCTGAGCGCGTAGCTGCACGGTAGCTGGTCGCCGCCGCCGCCGCACGACGTGCCCGTGGCCTGCTGCAGCAGCGCGTCGCAGGAGGGGGAGTTGCAGGGCACGGCGGCGTAGGAAGGGGAGGAGGAGGGGTCGAAGAGCGGGTCCTCCTGGAAGTGGCACGAGTCGCAGGGCGAGCACTGCACCCAGGTGAGCTCGCTGGCCGTGTCCACGATCACCGTCGCCTCGCCGCCACCCAGACCGATGGTGGCCACGTAGTTCAGCGTGCGGAGCTTCGCGCCGGAGGTGACGGGAACCTGCGCCTTGGATGCTATTGCCGCTTCCTCAGGCGACGACCTGATCAGCCTGTAGTTGTCGATGCGCCGCTGCAGAGAGGAGACGCGCGCGGCGTCGGAGGACAGGATGCCGTCCACCTCCTCTGCTCTGCTCTTGCTCGGCGCCGAGCTGAAGCTGTGGTGCTTGAGCTCCAGCACCGTGGCGCCGCTCACTGCTTCTGAAACATTGGCAACCAACAACAACAAATTTCATGAGACGATGATACTCCTCAGTCCTCACTCTGCAGCATAGTCTGCACACACACTCTACTACGTAGCTTCCTAGTAGCAGCTGAAAATCTGAGGTGTTGCTGTCACCTACCACATGGAAATTTACTATTCTCATTGTTGTTTATGTAATCCATCCATATTAAAAAGTACTCTTACTTGGGACGTCCTACTTGAGGCAAATGCCAGTGTCTTTTGACCACAAAGAAAACACATTCCCCGCGCGCTCAGGTTTCATGCCAAGAGGATTGGTTCTTGTTTTTCTTCCAAACTCTCAATAAAGCGCCTTTCTAACAGCGGCATTCACACTAGAGGGGCAGAGTGTGCTGTGCTGTTCCAATTCGGCAATTTCCAATCGGGAAGGGAACAGAAATCCACAAACCCGGCACTTTACCAAGAACAGAAACAATTCATGAGTTGCCATTACTGGCAAAAGCACCTGCATTGGAGCTGACCTCCTGGTGTTTGTTTTACCCATTCCATCGATTCCTCTCTCGTCCAAGAACAGCAGAGAAAGCAAGAAACGGAAAGCAAAGCAGGGATCATGAGAGGAACTTACTTGACCTCAGGTGGTGCCTATTCTTCTGCTGCAGGGCTCTCCGGCTCCTCCTGCTGACGCCATCCTCCAGGCAATGCACGCCGTCTGCCGCGAGGAGGAGCACGAGCACGGCAGCTGCAATGCACGCTCCCCATGCCATCACTCGCTCAGCTCCACCTCACTCGCTACAGACTTAGAGAGAGAAAAAAGGGGGAAAAAAGAGAGAGAGAGAGGCAGGAAAGAAAGGGGAATGAAAGATTCTTGGTGGCGTGAGCAAGCGAGGGGCTGGACTTGTTGCGGCGCATGGGAACAAAGGCGCAGCAGCTGGCGGCTGGGCTCGAGTGGGGCGCGGCGGTGTACTCCGTGGCCGGGTGAGGAATTATTGGGGGCTTCACATGCATGTCCTCTTGCTCGGCTGCACCACCAGACAGTGCTCACAGCGCACACTCCTCTCTCTCTCTACAAATCTTCCATGGCCTCGCGCTCACACTCTCTCTCTCTCTAGTCGTCTCTCTCTCTGTACAGGTGGACCCGCCCACCACGCTGACACGTTTCTTTATTACCAGCAGTGCTGGATGGCATAGGAGAGGAGTATCTTCTGTTGAGGAAAAAGAGGAGGGAGAGTTTGGTCATCAGAGTGCGTGGGTGGAGGCATTGAAACTCGGGCGCAAGTGACATAAATGTCAGTGGCATCAGAGCAGCGGGGTCAGCAACGCAGCGCTGTCGACTGTAGCACGGAGATGCCTCGAGCCCATGAGAAGACCGGCCGGAGGTAGACGAAGACCCAGGGCATTGTCCCGTAGCACTTGGAGCAGAATTGATATGCTTGTAAATAGGGTCATGTTTTGTACTTTGGGGGCATCTTTTCACCACAGACATGCTGTTGCTGTCTGAAATTGATACAGTAATTCTCACACCATTGAATCTACTTCTACTAGTAGTAAAATGGAGAGTGAAGTGCTTTGTCAAAAACTGGATTTCCTTTCTTTTAAAGAAATCTGAACGTATGCAACCATGAGTCCATACCTCATTTCATTTCCTTTTGTATACAGCAACGTGTGAATGTGGTGAATGTGAATCATACATCGTCGTCAGTGTGTGGAGAAGCCAGTTTCACGAGCTGCAGCCTCTCCTCTTCTTCGTCGACCATAGCCACCGGCGACGAGTCCAGCAGCTCGCGCGGCACCAGCACGTCGGTCTGGTCCGCGGTAGGCACGAGGAAGATGAAGGCGAGCGTGGCGAGCCGGAGCATGTTCCTGAGCAGCACGGCGAGCCAGAGGCTGCCGAAGTCAGTCCTGGTCACGTGCAGCGCGCGCAGCACGGCAGCGCCGGCGGCCTTGGACGTCAGCATGCCGACGCTGTCGATGCACATGAGCAGCGCGAAGAAGGTGCCCTCCACGCCGGACGGGCACAGCTTGGTGCTCAGCACCATCATCGGCATCAGCCGGACGCGGCTGACGACGCGGGAGACGCACTCCTCCAGGGTGACGAAGACGGCGTCGGGGACGCCGAGCGCGAGGTTCCACCGGAGCACGAAGGTGAGGTCCAGGAGGCCGGAGACGCCGTACAGGAGCTGCGCGTAGAAGAGGATGCTCCGGAACGGGTAGTTCTTGAGGTACTTGTGGTAGATGAGCACGCCCACCATGGACGCCACCGCGCCGACGGCGTGCACCAGCCCAACGAATTCCTGCATGGAGGTAATCGCAACAGTGAATTTTAAGTTCTGCATTTTGCTCATGATGATGCCGAAACACGTATGCTTTGATAGCTTTTGCAATGGGTTTTCAAAAGCATTTGCTTCACAATTATGGCAGAATATCTACTGAATTGCTGAAGCTCTAATTGCTACAGTCAGAAGTTCCATTTTACTGCATAATACAACAAGACGACACTAGTACAGAGTAAATGCAAGCTGGCCCGTTTGTTTCCAATAGTCTTATGTTTACCATTCGTAGCACTCTCCTTTTCTTTTTCCACAATTCAAATTTAACATCTAGCACTCAATATACTATAACTTATTTCCTTTAAAGTTCACATTTATTTCGAATGGCAACGCTTCCTGTTAGAATGCTCCATGAACTGCTTGCATATGGACAATAGACATTGTCTATGCTGTGCTTTTCTAAGTAAGCATGACATCTAGGCCTGGGCGGTACAAAGATTAAGTGGACTGGTTACTGCATTCCAATCTAAGATTCTACTATAAAGAAACAGAAAAAGAATCTTTGGATAATGTTGTTTACTATATAATAAGGCATCTGTTAGGGACATTAGGGACAACATTACTGAGCAAGCAATATTGGTGGGACCAGGTCCTACATCCCAGATTCCCAATCTGAAGGAAGGTATAGCTTTTACCTAGGTTTCTTTCTGATAGATCTTGCTTTTGTTATCTTCAGGTTACTGAGAGCGACTGGTGATTGGTGTTGTACCTCAATCCTCTCTGTTTAGTGTAATTAACACAGAGAGGTCATATAGCATTCCTCTACTGCCTACTACTGTAGCTCGTTATCAACCTGAACTTTTGTCAGTATCATACACAAACCCACAACTTGAAAGTTTAGTAGTAGTCTAGTGATCCCTTTAACTGCAGTAAAGCAACACATGACTGCAGGGGATACACAAGTATGGCTTAATCGGCTGATACGGTACATTAGTCAGTCTAAATTGCGAAAATTGTTATCTGGAGCATTCAACCAACATTACAGTTGCTTTTTTTTTCAGCATGTATGCTATGATGATTCAGATAGTACGAGACATCAGGACAGGCATTATGATGCCAATTAATATTACCATTGCTCTGAGTGACAAATATTATAATAAAGTAACAATATTAAGCATGTAAGAAACAAACTTTTACCTGTGAAAATCCAGGATTAGGTGCTGTCTTGTTAGTGTACCAGTAGAACTGCCCTTCATGGGTACTGATACTAAGAGCCAACGAAAGGAACATGTATAGAGATGGTTTCCATACTACTGGATACTTTATAGTCTGAAGCATTCCTTTCACGGCCATACTAACCTTGTTCAAAACCTGCATTTCATTAGAATCTCACTGAGAAACCAACGTTATGTACTTCATTTTTTTTCATTACATATTGTGCACCAAATATTCTTATTTTTGCCGTCAGTATAATATACACAATTGACTTACTATTCTGTTTCAGTTAACACATTGAAATTGAGGAGGTTTTAATTTCTCTTACATAGGAACATTTGTAACAATCAAATTCCTTGTATTTTGAATTGCTAACAAAGCAAGCGTTCCAGAACAATATTGTTGAAACTCACACATAGTTTTTTTCAGATAAAGAAAGGATGTCAGGCCAAGCTGAAAAGGGATGAGGTCAGATAAACCATCCTGGGTGCTCACAGGTAGCACTAACAAAAATATTCAAATACTAAACAATCTTTTTATAAACAGAAGGAAAAAAGAAAATGCAACTAAGCTGTACAAGACTTGTGACCAACATACCTTCTCTTTGGCACTACGTTGATATGTTTGCAGCTCGTAAATGGAAAACCCAAGGAAAACCATCATAGCAGGAGGTAGAGCCATCAAACCTAATGCACCCTACATTGCGCTACAGTTCCCTTAGTACTTGTACTTATTGAATAATCAAGCAACACATGAATGAAGTTTAGCAAATTTAAAAACATGAAGCTTTGGACTATGATTGACCTGCGCACCGAGATGGTGGATAAACATGCCACTTGTAGCATATCCAACAAGTGCACCTAGAGATGATGAGAATGCACAAAGGCTCTGCATGTCTGGAGCCAATGCTGGCTTATCGATACTGTTCTTTGCAATGCATGCATCAATTGTGACATCAGCAATGGCGACCCCTGTTGAGATTCCCACAAAACAGAGTACAGCAGAAGTCACTGGTAATCCAGTAACCATGGCAACAACAGCAGTTGAAGTCGTTCCAAGTATCCCTACAATTACAAAAAATAAATAGCAATTTATTAGTGAGGTATACAGACATAATACAGTTACTGTTTGACAGCAGGGCTGACTCCCCATTTCTTGTAAGGGAATATTGTGTTTCTACCCCTGGTTTGTCTCTTAATTGTGATTTGACTCCTCCTTTTTCTACTTTATGCGCAACCATAAGGGTAACTTCTAGCTTCATTTTGAAAAAACAGGAGTAAAATCGCAAAGTTGAAAAAAGGATAAAATCACAATTAGAAAGCAAACCAGGGTAGAAACGCAAATGCCCCTTCTTGTAAAGTCCATAATGCAACTATCCATGTACTATGACGAACACAAGCGCACAAGCCTGCCAGTTGCAGGATTCTTCCATTTTGTGCTGAAGTTGCAGGATTCAAAGGGGAATAGCAACCTTTTGCAATTCAAGGCTATAAAATTACACAAATGACATTAGCCTCTTTTTTTTCGACTTGAATGAATAGGACCCAGAGTCAGAAATATCAAAATTAAACAAAATGAGAGTTAATTGTGACTCGTACCAAATAGGAAAAAAGGGTTTTTCCGAAAAGAAAAAAAAGGAAAATAGTCGCAATCATGATCTGGCCTCCACTAAAGATAAGGCCTTCCAGAAACCATGTAAATTGTCAACGAAACGGGACCTACTCCACGGTACGGTTGAAACACTACCACAGTAGCACGTCCACAACTTTGACTTATAATCTACCGATTACCTTTGAATGTCGCAGGCGTACCCACCCCAAACTACCTCTGAGAAATAATTAGAATAGCACAGGATATGCCATCTGAATAGTGTTGTGGCATGTCTTAACTTGTTTTTAGTTACCACTACCTAAATGCTAATGTCAACTAACATGTCAGGACTCACAACAACCTTTCTTATGAACACAGTACTAAGCTTGCACGATTTGCAACCATTGTCAAATTCAAGAATTAATCAAGTGGTCTAATCAGCAAGCATTGTAAAATCTCAAGGGAAAAATCTGCTTCATTCAGCGAATTCGTAGACTACTGAAATTAACACCTACAGAACAACAGCAATAGATAAAAAAAAATCTCGTCTTCGGAGATAGATCCCCGGCCAGCTGGCTGACCTGAGAAGAGGAAGTAGGGGCGGCGCCGGTATCCACGGACGGGGAAGACGTCGGTCATGACCCCCCATAGGGGCTTGAGGACCCAAGGAATGAAGAAGAAGACGGACAGGAATTGCACGGTAGCCGGCTGCAACTGCTGCACGTCCTTCCAGTAGTAGTCCGACGCCACGCGGTAGAAGGAGCTGGCGAAGCCCTGGCTGAGGCCGTACACCAGCACCACGCCAGCCACGAACGTCGTGCCCAGCTCCCGGCACAGCATCCTCAGCCATCGCACCGGCTCCAGGACCACCCACAACAACCCGCCACCGACGAGCTCGTCGGCGTCCACAGCGCCATACTCCTCAAGCATGCTCGGTTCTTGATCTGCGGCTTCTGCCTCCTTTCCTTCCGATTGGGAGTTGTTTGATTACCCGGCGCGTGCGAGTCGGCCGCAGATGGATTTGAGGACTGATGAAGACGAAGCACTTTAAATTAGTTTATGTGTAGTTGAAGATGGAGGAGACTGAGGGAGACTTGAGCTTGGGAAGGTAAAGCTGAGCTGACCGACACAGATCAGGAGAAGCCATTGACTTTATGTCGAGCCGAAAAAAGGAATGCACGTACTGTACTCGGGTCTCAAGTAACTGTCGTAGTTTCAAAAAAATAAAATAACGGTCGTTTTATATTGTTTGTAATTATCCTAATTGTTTGTAATTAGCCTATCTGAACTTTTATTACTGCATATCTTTCAATAATGTTTCATGCTTGGTGTTGGATGGCAAATATTGGAATTGTGATACTATTTATTATGGAGTACCATTCTATGTACCAACTATCTGAACATTTTGTAAAATGTTATTATCAATGTTGATGAATTAATTATGAAGCAAATTAGCACTTGGTTTAGTCCTCTCGGTCTCCTTTATAAAGCCTAAAAGGCCCAAGGGTCTGACAAAGTGGGCTGGCCTGCTAGGTGGGCTGGTGTCATTTGGGTAGAAGTCTCATAAACCCATGTTTTGCTTCAAAGAAAATAGGGGCATTTGCTTATTTGACCCGGTTTTGAAGGTTAACTACTAATTTGACCATCTTCTCTCAACTTTGTTCTTTTGACCCATCTTTTGAATCCTTCTTTGCTCATTTGATCCCATTTTGTTGAAATGCAAGGTCAAATAAGCAAAGCTCAGGGCCAATTGAGCAATTCAAGACCGAAAAACAGGGTCAACCAAGCAAAGTTGAAAAAATAGGATCAAATTAGTAATTAGCTTTGAAAACAGGGTCAAATAAGTAATTATCTCAAGAAAATATCATAAACTCATCTACTTATACCTTTTTATTACTATGTAATCAATTATTGCTCTGCTACTATTTTATGGGTTTCAACCAAATGCTCATGTAATTTTTGTTCATTCAGATGATGGGCAAAAAGATCCTTTGGGTAAATATGGAGCCGCTAGCCTTCCAAAAGGTGTTAATGTGTTATATGCTATGGTGTTTGTTGAGCAAGAGGATTGCAATAAACAAGGGACAAAAACTGAGCACGTTTGTGGAAATCTGCCGGAGTGCTCTAATGTGCATGCTCATGGGTTCACCACTCATTTGGATTCAGTTAAATCTGACGGTGAATACTGCTAAAACAACATGGAACTAAAAGGCCAATCTCTGGAGTTCCGAAAATAAACATAGATGGATTCTTTGCCCAGAGTACTCATACACGGTGTAATGAGCAAACGCCATATTAATTCATTCTTAGCTAGAAGTGTTCACATTCACAATAAAATAGTTTTCATCTCCACACATGCAAAATACTTCCAGACAATAGAAATGTCCAATGCGAAACATCAGTAGTGGACCGGCATTACCCCGTTAGATTTGGTTAATAGCACAAGTACATACACCATGATCTGCATGCAACATGCATGGCTGCGTACTATCCGTCACCAGCCACCAGGTTATTATAATTGTTATTAGGATGGTCCAGTTTAGTCACTAGCCGCATCACCAACGTGCTCGACAATATGCTCCGGACGCACGCGTGGTTTATCCGAAGGAGCCATTACGCAAATGCAACTTTAGTTTCCCTCCAGCTTTGCCACCGGCCTTGTTCGTTATATAAGTTTGTAGTCGTAGACCAGGCTTTTAGCCTAAAATCTGTGTGAATAGTTGAAACTTGCATCATGCTGAAGCTGAATGGAGCCAGCTTTGTGCTGCCTAATGCATATCAGCATATGAATCGCTAGCTTTGGAATTGTTTAGGTTGATATGCTGGCGAGTAAAGGTCAGAGAAAAATTTGATAAGATTGGTCTTGATTCCTTTAGTAATTTGTTCATCAGCTGCCAAGCTGGCAGTAAAAATGTTCAGGTATACACAACCACTCGAACAAACTGCTGAAACAAGTGCATAGCCAAATTAAATTCAGCAAAATTCCTTGAACCGAAATCAACCTAGATTCTAGATAAAGCTGTTACAACAATCAAACGCCTTGAAAGAATCAATCCTATTCCTATATGTTGTTCGTGAAATACATCTGCACAATCGATGAACCATCTTATATCTGGTTAATAGAACAAGATCATGGCTTAAGCAGGGAATGAAGCTAAGAGAGATGCTAGCTAGCTAGTTATGTACGTGCAGGTCCAACATTCTTGGTCGCTTATTAATTGTTACGCCAGTCAATATCGTCTTCAAATGTCGCGGAGGAGAAGCCGAGCGAAGACGCGAAGGTGGCCGTGGTCTCGCCGCCCATGTACCGCTTGAGGCGGTCCAGGTCGTCGGCGGCGTCCAACATGGTGGGCCGCGCCGCCGCGTGGTCCTGGGTGCAGAGGATGCCGAGCTCCAGCAGCTCGCTGATGGCCACGTCCGACATCCTCCTGATCTCCGGCGTCTGGTCCTGCACCATCCGCGCCAGCGCCGGGTCGACCACGGCGTCGGCGCGGCCGTGGTGGTGGGCCTTGACCCACCTGTGCAGGCTCATCCCGGCCTCGAACATGTCGTCGGTCGGCTTCCTCCTCGTCACCATCTCCAGCACCAGCACGCCGAAGCTGTACACGTCTCCCTTCGTCGTCGGGTTTGAGCCGTAGCCGTACTCTTTGTTTGATGATAAGAATAATGCAGATGAACTGATCAGGAGCTGGAAGTATGGAAATTATCCAAAGCTAAGGGCGGCTGCATTTAGATGGTAATAAATTATCACACAAACGTAACATACCTGGAGGGATGTACCCGATGGATCCGCAGAGCATGTTGGCCGTGGAGGCGCCGACATCGGCGGCGGTGTTGACCACGCCGCCGACGCTCATGACCAGCCGAGAGATGCCGAAATCTGACACAAGCGCGGTCATGTCGTCGTTGATGAGGACGTTGCTGGGCTTGAGGTCGCAGTGGATGACCTTGACGGGCGAGTGGTGGTGCAGGTACGACATCCCCTCGGCGATGTCGCTGCAGATGTTGACCCACTGCAGCAGGCTGAGCTCCGCCCCGCCGGCGCCGGCGTAGAGGCAGCGCTCGAGGCTGCCGTTGGCCATGAAGGGCAGCACCAGCGCCTTGAAGTCCGGCAGGCTGCAGGCGGTGACGATGCGCATGAGGTTGCGGTGGCGGATGCGCTTGAGCACCTGGCACTCGCGGTTGAAGCTCTTGGTGGAGTTCCCCGTCTGCAGCTGCAGCACCTTCACGGCCACCATGGTGCCGTCGCGCAGCGTGCCCCGGTACACACGCCCGTAGCTGCCCGTCCCCACCAGCCGGTCCGCGCTGAACTCGTCCGTCGCCTCCACCAGCTCCCGGTACGTGATGCGCGGGTACTTGTACTTCATCGCCACCGGCGACGCGCCGCCTCCGCCGCCGCGGAGACGGCCCATCATGAAGAACATGTTGTTGTCCTCGCGCGCCGTCGCGATTCCTTCCCGGATCTTGCGGACGCTGACCGCGCAGAGGATCGTCAGCGCGAACGCCACGGCCGCGGCGCAGAGGCACAGGATGACCAGGAACTTCCGGGACTGGAACCACGAGCGGTGCCGGCGCCTTCCATTGCAGGCGCGCTCGACCACCGGACCGCAGAGCCGCCGGTTGCCGAGGTAGGAGAGGACGCCGAACCGCGCCAGCGCGCCGGTCTCCGGCACGACGCCACTGAAGTCGTTGTACGACAGGTTGAGATGTTTCAAGCCGGTGCATTTGGTCAGGCTCACTGGGATGTCGCCTGTCAGTTCGTTGTTCGATACGTCAAGACTCTCCAGGCTCTGCAGGACGCTAATGGAAGAAGGAAGGACGCCGGAGAGCGAGTTGTGCGACAGGTCGAGCACCGTCAGCTCGACGCAGTCCGCGATGCCGGCGAAGATCACGCCGGAGAAGTTGTTCCATGACAGATCGATCGTCTGCACCTGCTGCATGTTGCTGAGGCTCCTGGGCAGCTGTCCCCCGAGCTGGTTCCGCGACAGGTTCAGTGTCATCTTCACAATGCCGGCCACCTGTTCCGGCACCTCCCCACTCAGCTGGTTGCTGGAGAGGTCGAGGCGCATCAGGCTGGCACAGCGGCCGAGGCTCGCCGGTATCTCCCCCGACAGCCTGTTCCTCTGCAGGGAGAGGTAGGTGAGCTGGGTGAGGCTCCCGACGCTGCTGGGTATGCTTCCCGACAGCGCGTTCCCCGACAGGTCCAGCTCGCCGAGGCGCGTGGCGTTGCCGATGCAGGGCGGGATGTCCCCCGTCAGGGAGTTGTTGGACAGGCTGAGCTGCTGCAGTCCGGGAAGCCGGCACAGGGACGCCGGGACGGTCCCGTTCAGCATATTGCTCGACAGGTTCATCAGCGTCATGTTGATCACGTCGCCGATGTCCGCCGGGATGGGCCCCTCGATGGAGTTCATCTCCAGGTTGAGGTGCCACATGTTGGGCGGGAGCATGGCGCCGAGCCGGCTCGGCAGCCGCCCGCCCATCCCCACGGCGCCCGCCTCCACCTCCTGGATCCGCGAGCAGTTGGACAGCGCGGCGAAGAAGGGGTCCATGTTGGTGTTGCCGTCGTGGCTCCAGAACCGGTTGTTGGACAAATGCAGGTACATGAGGTACTGTTTGCCGGAGATGATGCTGGTCGGGAGCTCGTCGGCGAGCGAGTTGTTCTCCACGTCCAGCATCAGTAGAATCGTGCAGTTGGCCAGCCACCGGGGGAGTGTCCCGGTGAGCTTGTTGGAGTAGAGGTTGAGGACCGCAAACGTGTCGGCGAGGGTGCCCGAGGCGGCGCGGGGGATCTCGCCGGACAGGTCGTTGTCCCCGAGGTCGGCGACGCCCAAAATGGTGCAGTTGAGAAAGATGGCGTTGGGGATGGGGCCTGACAAGTAGTTATACTGAAGGCTGAGGTAGTACATGGCCGTCAGCTTGGCAAGGGACGGCGGTATGCCGCCGCGAAGCTGATTGTTTCCGAGATCAAGCGTGCCGAGGTTGCGGAGGTTGGAGAGCTCGGCTGGAATCTGTCCCGTGAGGAGGTTGCCGGACACGTCGAGGTTCTGCAGGCTCGAGAGGTTGCCGATGGCCGGAGGGATGGCTCCGGAGATGTGGTTGGCGAACATGTAGAGGTTCTCGAGGCGCGTGAGGTTGCCGATGGACGGAGGGATGTTGCCGGAGATATTGTTGTTGGACACGTCGAGGCTCTGAAGATTCGACAGGTCGCCAAGGACAGACGGCATGGCGCCGGAGATCAGGTTGTTGGCGACATCGAGGGTCTCGAGGCGCAGGAGGTTCCCGAGGACGAGAGGGATGGTGCCGGAGATGCGGTTGCTGCGCACGACGAGGATCTCGAGGCGCGTCAGGTTACCGAGGGACGACGGCATGGCCCCGGAGATGCTGTTGTTGGAGACGTCGAGGCTCCGGAGGCGCACGAGGTCGCCGACGACCGCCGGGATGGCGCCCGAGATGCTCATGTTGGCGAGGGCGAGCCCGACGACGTGTTCCCGCCGCCGGTCGCAGGTGACGCCCGTGAAGCTGCACACGTGGCCGTTGGACTCGTTCCAGTCGGCCAGGGCGGATGCAGAAGGCAGCGTGAGCCCGCGCTTCAGGGCCAGCAGAGTGGCCCTCTCCTGCAGCAGGACCTGCCGCCGCCGCGGCCTGAGCGCCGTCGACGCGAGGCCGAAGGAGAAAGCCAGGTGGAGGAGGAGCAGAATGGCCGAATGTTTCACGGCCATGGTGACCCTCATCCTGCTTTCCCTGACGACGTTGGGTACAAGTGCACCACCACTCTCGATGGCCAGACCTACACCTACTAGCTAGGCAAAAAAACTAAGCCTCTACATGGCAGTAGCAGTAGTAGTATCTTTCCTATCTGCTAGTATAGCTTGTTATTACTAAGAGATCAATCGAGCTTTGGGAGAGGACAGCTTACACGTACTTGGATTGGAATTGGAGAGATCCGAGGCATGGACAGGCTGCAGGATGACTGATGAAGAGAATAAAGATGGAGATGGCTGAGATGTGGCCGTGGCTTGAAACGACGACGAAAATGGAGGTAGAGGCGGCGCAGACGTTTCTGCGCGGGGCATGATTGCCTGCCGCACGACGGGCGCGCGGCTTTTCCGCTTAGGTTGGTGCATGATGAGTGGGCGGGGGAGCCAGTCGCGGAGGGCGGGGAGCAGATGTGCGCTGCCGCGCGGGGGGACAGCGACGGTCGCGAAATGGACGGATCGCGGTGGTGGGCTCCGGCGAGAACAGGGCTGCAGATTGTGGTGGGAGGGGGACGGATCTCAGATTGTGCCGCCGCACTCGCGCGCGCCAGGAGGTTAGTGATTTCTGCTTCTCCCGGCAACAGAGTGTCGTGATGTGGTGCCTGCGGACTTTTTTCTTTTTTTTTTTGAAACCCCTGCGGACTTCTTGTCCTTGAAGGAACAAAAAATCACTTTTTCTGAGAGTCAATAGGGATGACAGAATGAAGGAATGCAGGGATATTTCTCTGTCTGCCATATCCTAATCCTTGTTTTCTGCTAATAATTCTTTAGCGCAAAACAATGGTGCGAATTCAGAGATAAGCTCGTCTGACCAAACTTCAGGGCAACATCTTTCATATCTCTGATGCCAACACGGAATGCCCAGATACAGGGCCAACCTTACTGTGATGAACATGCACATCCTCTAGCACTAGCACTAGGCGCACACATAATTCACGTATAAACTTTTCAACGGTTTGGTACAGTCCAGGCCCCAGACTAGAAATTCCAGACTCAAATAAGAATTATATATGCTGTGCTGTGTGCACGGGCTGACGGGCGGGCATGAAACAGCGAAAGTTTAACCTATCACGCCTTGTTTATTCCTAGGCAACCAAAGAATGTCCATGTATGATTAACACTTTCTGCGGCTAGAAAGATCGGCCTATGCAGCTAAGTACGTTATTCAATGGTTTGTTAGGTACATCAGGCCTTCTCTTTTAGCCAAATCTAGTGGGGCACTCTTGACATGTCCCATGGGTTCCCTGCTGTTTAACGCTTAAAAAAAAAGCTTAATCTGCAGATTTCTGGCCCCGTTCCACCAACAAAGATATGCAGGTTGTGTTAAGCTGATCATGTAGCTATCCATACTCGTGTTCGCTGTTCCGACGGACAGAAAAGACAATTAAAAGGTAAGTATAATTAAAGGACGCATGATTTTTGCGGTATGTACATGGATGAAGATATGGATGAGTTTGGACTTGTTTGACAAAGATTCTCTGAACATAAGTCCAAATCACTTATGTTCGGAGAATCTTTGTCAAACAAGTCTCTTAAGTAGCTTGTTCCTATTGTATGAACCGATGATGTGGCTGAAAGTGGTTCTCTTGAATAAACTCTTAGAATGAAGAAAAAAAATCACTTCATACAATAGGAACAAGCTACTTATTTATCTCAAAATCACTTCACATCATCGGCTCTGTGAAGCTCTACTGAACGGAGCCTTTATCATGCACCCAAAATGTATCTGACATTTTTTTAGTTCATGTAAAAATTATACGTAGGTAGTATTTAGCTTGTCGTACTTGGATGATGCAAGAGGGTACCTTTTGCCGTTTGACACAACCCTAGGAGTGCAACCTACTCCAAGAGAAAGTGCAAGGCGTGATGCTATCCTCCCAAAGCATGGCTACTAGTTAGTTGCCTAATCAGTCATCTACAACCAGCAATGGCAGTTCAGAGCTCTTTTGTTCCCTCTTTCTCACTACATAACATGCCTAGTTTGCAAATTTATGACACTATACCATATAAAAACATTTAACAGCTGTTCAGAGAATCATGTAAGGATACTCACTTAGGGTGTGTTTGGTTTGGCTGTGGTTCTGAAAAAAAGCTGTTGTGACTGTGGGCTGTGAAAAAAGCTGTTGTGAGATATGAGCTGTGAAAAAGCTGAAAGTTGTTTGGTGAAACCGACTGTGAAAAAATGACTGTGAGTTGATAACTATAAAATAATGCTTTATTAATTCAAATTTACATGCAATTTAAAAGATCCATCTTAAAAATTTAAAATTTTTTAAAAGGTATTTAAACATTCAAAATGTTTTTTACAAATTCAAAAAAAATAATTTAAAAAAACAATTGAAAAAATATATATATATATATTATATGTTTATATATATGTATTATTTTTACAATATTTATATATAATACATTATTTTAATTTTATATATGTATTTATATATATGTATTATTTATAATATTTATATATATAATATATATATTGTAAATAATACATATATAATATATTTATACATATATATATTTTTTATATACAATATTCATATATGTATGTGAATATTATATATAAATTATATAATATAATATATATATAATATTTATAATATATATATATATATAATATTATATAATATATATATATATATATATATGTGTGTGTGTGAATATATATTATACATGCATATATATTTCTATGTGTATGTATATATGTATGAGGGTGATTTCTTTAAACTTGTGAAAGCCAAAGTCACAAAAAGCACCTCCTAACCTACTTTTAGAAATGAACTAGCAAAAAGCTGTTTTTGGCTTTGACTTTTTCTGATAGTCAACCCCTTTGGTTGGCTTTTTGACTTTTCTGAAAAGCCAAAGCCAGAAAAAGCCCAACCAAGCACACTCTTAGTCACATGAACAGAGAGGGGCAGCTAAATATAACTAACAGAGGCTCTGGATTTGTAAGTTTGTTTCAGAATGGACAAAGAAAATACTCAAATAACGTCTGACTTGCGACGTATATGTCGATAAATAAATAGGTAAAATATAGCTTCAGATGTGAGAGTATATCTACTGAAGCCTACTGACCGCTAAGCAGTGCCTTCAGATGTGGTTACAGGCAATGCCTAGAGAAAGTGTAAGGTGTGATGTTTCTTTTAAAAACAACTAGTTTGTGATTTTTTTTATTTTTTAATCTTTATTAAAATAATATTTTAATAATAATACCTATTATAAACTAAATTTTAAGAATCTGGTCATTTTTGGTCATGCCAAACAATTTGGCGTGACATGTATATAGGGTCACGCCAAATTGACTAGCGTGACAAAGTACCACGTTAGATGACATTACTAAATTGAGTCATATTTATGACGTGTCATTTGGTCATGCCAAACTGTTTAGATCTAGAAATTTAGTGTTTAAGGAGTTATTTATAAAATACTAGTTGAGGAAGGGTCAAAATAGAAAAAAAGTTCCTAGTTTGTAGCCTAACCGTGCTGACCTACAGCTACAAGACGAGCTGGCAGTTTATCATGCTGACCTTAAGATGGAAGTTATGCATAGCTGTGCCCCATCAGCGAGTGAACGGTTGATATCCTGTACCGCTCACTTCTTCAGAAAGGCAGCATTGTCATCTATTGTTCTGCTAAGAAAACTAATTTGATAAGAGAAAACATCAAACAAAAAAATCCACAGATCTTTAACAAAGGTTAAGAACATGTTAACCGACCTAAGCTTCTCCGGTGATTCTGCATACTGGATGGCATTGATATCATATCTCCTGGCTATGCTGGCACTCGGGCCCCACGAATCTAGCAGATGAATAACTCCAGCCTCAATTTCGATCACACAGTGCCAGTTCAATGTTCGGATCCAGCTCTGATTTCCTGAGCAATGTGGTGGATGACCAGCCGCTCCTGCACATTTGCCCGAGCATCTGGTGGGCGTCCTGGGACGGCCGGGTCGCGTACGGGCGGCTTGCTTCTGCCTGGTATTACCGCGCGGCCGCTGGCTTCGGACCGAGGTGCACAAAAATAGGATCCCTCAACTTACAGCTGGGCTGCGGCCTTTCTATTTTGTAGTAGGCTAGAAATCGCTGATACTGGGCCTCCACTGCTTGGCCCACAATGGACGAAATTCGAATTTTGTCACTCAACTATCATGGTTGGTTTATCATTCCCGAACTACGAAATCAGGCAACTTGAGTCCGTCAATTATACAAACAGTGAAACAGTTCAGTTTTCGTCCCTTGCCAATTTCGATGCCAGTTTTCCCACGTGTTAGTAACCATAGCATCTAATGTTAATGGCACCTATGCTTCAGTGAACTAGCAGCGTGTGAGTCGGGCGACCTCGACGGCAGGCACGAGGCCGTCCGCCGCTGGAGACTGCAGGACGAATATCTATTCAGCTTCCACACCAATAATCATTTGTCATCTTTTTTAAAACTCTAAAAATTCATTTGTCATCTTTTTGACAAAAGAAGCGGTATGCTGCCATGAACTTCCTGTTGGTAAGTTCGCAAACAATTTGTACCTGTATAGGAGGATTGTAATCTGGCTGCTTTTGACTGAGGTTCACCGCTGCTCCTGAGACCTACTGAGCTAGCTGCCTGGCGACGGGACGAAGCAGGTGTATTTGGGATCAGGGGATCTGTATTGGACTGGGCTGGCGACGGCCAGAGAGCAAGTTGGGTCTTAAAGAGATTATCGTTAGTGGCCACTTGGGCCTTTGTAGCGTCAGCTTCTCATCTCATCTCACCATTGGGATGGACATTAATTTGAAATGCAGAGATCGTTCATGGTTTGGATGGAGAGTTGTTTCAAGCATATAACAGAAAAAGAAAGTTGTTTCTAGCTACACGTATATCTTTCCATATTTTTTTTTTTGAAAGTAAAACTGATCATTGGGATGTACATTAATTTTGAAATGCAGAGCCACAGATCGTTCATGGATTGGATGAAGTTGTTTGAAGCGTATAACTGAACAAGAAAGTTGTTTCTAGCTACAGGGTTGTCTTTTTGAAAGTACTAAAACTATCAACGTCAACGATGATGTCTCGATCGTATGGTAGTTCCTTTTCTAATTAATAATAACTTATCATGAATACATGCAGCACAACGGTACTACGCAATCCCTTTCCACTCAAAAAAAAAAAAGTAAAGTTACGTAATCTCTTATTAGACAATGGTTTTTGAACCAACATAACGTAAGCTGGATGCCTCGAACTGGCACGACTCTTTCTTGCCTGTTGAAAGGCAATGTCAATGCTTGTACTTTGACTCGATCCAAGGTAAGGATTATCTTGCGGGTCTCCGTGCATATCTTACTTGCCACCAGAGACGGCATTATATTCGTGCTAGTATACCCATTAATTCGTGTCCGTGTGTTACCCAATATCCATTCACAGCTCCATACTTTGAGGCTTTCAGGTCACCCGCACGTACGATTGCAGCAAGCAAAGGGAATGAAATTAAAAAGAAGTGCGTGTACTATGGAGTGCTGCGCTTTAAGTGAGTGCCAGTACGACGACGATGATTGATGTGCCGGCCGGCCGGCGGCCGCACGCATAAACAGGCTGGCACGTTGTTGTGCTGCTGCCCGTCGTCGATAGGGGGCGGCGGCGCCGATGATGATTGCTTGCCGGCTTCGATCGTTTGTTTACTGTGCTACGGTACACTACAGTTCTCCTCAGCCCTAAAAAGGAATGGCCACCATATCATCATCGAGCACGTAATCACCGATTCTGGACAGATCTTGGTGGATGCCGCCGCGTCATGGGTGCTCTCTCCTCTCTCCTGCTTCAAGAAAGAGCCCAAGAACATCCTGCAGGAGGTGTCGGTTCCGCGGCACAAGACCACGTGCCGGGATTGGTATAAACGCATCTCGTGTTCACGCAGCACCTGTCCGCCGAGTCCAGGGCGAGAACATGCGCCCGATCGCTACGGGCATGTGCGCGCTCGCTCGAGGCCCAGCAGGGGACGCGACAGCGGCCGGCAAGTGGCGGGCTCGCTCGAATCGTTTAGGAACCGGGCACGGCAACGTGGCGGTTGGCTCCCGAGCTCATCGCGCGAGCTACTAACCGCCTTCGGTTGCGGATGCGGGGCACGTCACCACCCTAGTACGAATGGATGGCGGGAGAGGGAGCGGAACCGCGCGCTACACAGCTAGCGGCCCCACCACCCTCGTGACGAATGCCACCCAGCATGCGCGAATTTGATCTTTTGAATGTGGTTGTTGAGTCTCGTCGACTCTTTGAGTGTGAGCGGTACCCGCGCGCGCGGACATTATTTGTAGGCGTACGCGTATGCGTATCTATTCAGCGTCCACGCCAATCATCTTTTCCACAGTGTACATTCTCTCTACAGCGTCGTACTTCGCACTAGCTAGAATTATACTACCATGTTCCTAAGTTCGCACTAGCTAGAATTACTTCGCACTAGCTAGAATTACTTCGCACAAGTAAATTATGACATGGATATCATGTTCCTAAGTTCGCAAACAATCCGTACCTCTGTGTAGGTGTGCAAAATGAGAATTGTAACCTGGCTTTTCACTGGGTTCACTGCTGCCTGGAGTATCAATGTTGTACTGCACTAGATCGGTGACGCAGTCAATTAAAAAAAAAGAACTCGGAAACATGCGTGTACACAACAGATTAGGTCAACCGTTCCTGCCCGCCGAGCTACCGCCGGATTTGACCAAGGCTATTTGTGCAACTTTTCAGTTCAACGGGACAAACCGATCGGGTCGGAGCGGGGCGCATCCTGCATCTGCTGATGGCATCTGAAGATGTGCGGTTATCCTCTGTTTCTAATCCCCAGCCACAACTCTGCAACTGAACCCCCAAAATACAAGCTAAAATGGCCGAATCATTTCACTGTTGGTCTCATCCGCATATCAGAAATGGCACAAAGGACACACATATTGTTGGTTAATAAGTATTTAATCCCACAAAATAAGCTTTTTCTTACCCTTTTTTTTGTCCTCTTAAGAGCTTCAGCTAATAGTATGCAAAAGTAAATATTTATCACATACATAGCATAAGATTTTTCCTTTAAATCATCTAAACACCTAATGTGATCATTACTTGTGTTATTGAACTCCAAGAAGGCATTGCATTATTTTCGATCCTGTATTTTTAATGGGCAGCCAAAACTATTGAAAAAATCATAATTTACTTATGTTTTTGAACACCATGTTATTGAACTTTACAGAAGACATTGCATTGTTTCTTCCTTTGAAGCTTTATTATCTTCCACCTCTTCTCTAATTCAGATGGAGGGACTAGTCTTCAATAGCATGGTGTCTGATAAGGGACTCGTGCCCCCTACTCCCCTCCAAGTATCATGTACCATTACTTGTTGATTATGATTAGATCATAATATTTAGATGATATACTTGTGGCTTTATTTAGTCCATGTAACACGTTCACAAGTTTTACAACATATATATGAAATCAAACTGTTCTTTATGACACATTTGTTAAAGTCAACTCTAAATTTTGAAAGCTAACATCATGTCACATAAGGAATCATGCAACCTATGGATGAAGCATTTCATGATCTAAATACGTTGTAAATTCAATTATTTATCATAAATTATATTTGGAAAACCACCTCTATAAGAATTGAGGCATCCCAACTCCTTGCATACACCTAGAAAATTAACCAAAATATTTGAATAAACTTCATAGTATATTACCTTTTGGAATCCCTTAAACAACTTGATTTTTTTTTCATTTTTATTCTATTTTATGCTATATGGCATGGAGCCGTTCTCATCACTCAACCTGAAGCTATGAATTGACCTTTACATATCTATGAATGTTTGATAAAACGTTATATGACAATGTTTGCTCTCGCACACTTCAAATTCCCATGAAGAAGGAGACACACGTGGCGAATTTCATGTACTTAAGATCAAGCCGTCTAATCTTTCAAAGATGTTTATAAGAGACATGATGCATGTGTATACATCGACATATGTGCTCGCTTATTAAAAAAAAAAAAAAGGAACGGTTCCTGGTCCATGCGCAACTCATGCTGGGGGTACTCGACGGGGTACGCGTACCGAAATGAGGTGGTAGCTTAACAACAAAACGGGCGCAATTAGGGAGCCGTTTGGTCTTCCTTAACTCGGCGACCCCGCCTTAATTCTTCTTCCCTTCCGCCGCGGCAACCGTCATTCTCCTCCACCTTCACGCCGCGGCTCCTCCTTTCCGGTCCAAAACCCGTGCGGAGCGCTGAAACGGCATCAACCTGCGCGAGCTCACGCGATCCCGGCGATCCCAACTGACCTCGGCGGCGCCGCGAGCTGGGAAGAGGCGGCGGCGGCTGGTTTAAGGGCACCTCGCCGCGGCGGGGCGCTCGAGGTCTCCGCGCGATCGCCACTGGGCTTTCTCGAGGTGAGCAGGCTTCTAGCGCTTGCTTAGTCGGTTCCGGAGCTAGGGTTCGAGCCCCTTTTCCTCTTTTGGTTGCGTAGCGCCCATCGATTTGCGTGTTTAGCTGCGGGGAGCAGGATGCGCATGCCCGCGCTGGCGGTAGATTCGGGTGCGTGGTCCTCCCGATCGGGATCACGAGCTCGGGGTTCTCAGGTGATTGTAGAATTTAGAGGCTCTCTGCTCTGGTTTGTACGGGGCACGCTTGGATGAATCCGCTGGCTAATCTCGTGTTCTCCGCTGCTCTCAAATTACTCCGGCACGCGATTCGAGTTTCTCGTGCGGATGCGACAGGGGTTTTCTGGTTGTTGCCGCTCGTGAGTATTGAGAATTTCACCATTCCCTTCGGGCTGGTTCTAGTAGTACTCGGGCATGGAAGTTAATTTCACCCACAGTTGGTTTTACTTTATTCCTGTGGTTAAGACGCTTAATTACCAGGCCGTGCATTTTTAAAGACTGCTAAATGCTTAGGAGCTGCAACACTAATCGAATTTGGTGGTCTTATTACAAAACCCCTGCAGCGAATCATTAATCCCAATGCAGAGCTCTCTTCATGCTATTGGTGCTTAATTGTGTGTTTGGATCTGAAATTTCTATAAATGACTATCTTATTGACCCAACAAAAGCAGCATATGCCATCACATCACCTTGAGTACATCGCACTTTACTTAATTAGTAGATATTCCCGATGAAAATTCCCGGCAGCTTCAAGTGAAGTCTGGCAGTTTATTTTGTGCTGCATCCACTGTTATATTTGTCCCTTGTCTGTACCGAGGCTAGCATATCCTCAATGCATGTGCTGATGTGCATTGTTCATAAGTGGCAAGAATTTAAAAAGGTCCCTGTTTCCCATGCTGCTTCGGGTGAGAAATCATTAGGCAAGAGATTCGTCTCGCATGCATGTGGATTGTCCTGTCTGTTCCAAAACCATCAGAATCCCCGCGAATAATTTGTTTATTTGTTTTGTCCTTGTTTGAATCATGCATCATCCCATGTAGCAGCTGCCGTTTGCCCCTAAATCTTTCTTCTATATGTTTTATAGTGGATCTACAATGTATTTATACTTGTCTATGACACCTTCCTTGCTTGCTTCCGAGTAAACATTGAGTCACTTCCCTCCCCCGTCGCCTCCCATGTCATGTAACTGAGAGGGACTGAGGCAACAACTGTAGCTGTTTAAACTTCAAAGTTTTGGTGCTCAATCCGGTATAGCGTCATCCACATGCGCAATTCAGTTACCTAAAATTTGCTGATGATCTTGGTGTAGTGTTTCACATGTTAAATTGGTATGGTTCTTGATTTACATAGTTGTAGAAGTTTCTGTTTCTTGTCTGAAGTTCAAATCAGATTAACTATTTTCTTCAATAGGCTTACTCTGTTTGTTTGACGTCTTTTGGGGCCTTTAGGTGGATCTTCATTGCTGCAGAGAGCTACTTTCATGCAATCCACCACTAGTTCATGGATGCCCTTAAGAACGACATGAAGAAGGCTGCTCTTGTTGATGAGACATTAAGACCACCACTAGTTCCATCTGAGAAGCACAATGCTTTCGTTGGGAAAGATGTTGCATCTAGGTACAAGACTGATCTGGCTGTTGCCACTAAGACAAAGCGATGCACATCACCAAGTCTTGGCAGGACCTCTGCAACTGATGGCACAACAGTACCCAAAAGAGCAGTGTCAGCAGATAGAAGAAGGCCCTCAACACCTTCAACCCCTTCATCAAGGGTATCAAGACCCTCAACCCCTCTATCAAGGTCAGTAACACCAGTTCGTGATACTATCACAGAGTTGCCTAAGAGTTCTAAGCGTATAGCAAGCACAAGGGCCCCTGATGGTTTGTGGCCAGCGATGCGAAACTTGTCTTCTTCATTCCAGTCAGAATCTGTAGCTGCTAATAGCAAACACAAGTTAGTATCTGGTTCATCTCTTGATCGTTCTAAGGGGGAGGTGAGTGCTCTAACTGAAAGGAAGAGGAGTCCTTTCCGAAGGAAGAACGTTGGCGAACAATGTGAGAATGATCAACCTTCTGAGGAACCTCCTAAGAGGGTAACGGAGCGACACCGATGGCCAGCTATGATAGGTGGACAGGTGCCCAAGAATCTCATGTCAAGAAGCATTGACCCTTCTGACAAAGCTAATAGACCAGTCCCTGTGTCAAATACCTCAAGAGGCTTTTCACCAAGGAAGATGTCAGCTTCTGAAGGTAAAGGGTCCAATCAGTCATTGGATGAAGTGGCAAGAAGGTTGGCTATTCAGGCAAGCAGAAGAGATGATAAGGTAGATTCTGGTAGTAATATTAATTCACAGAAAACAGAGAGATCTAAATCTGTGAGCCGGCCGAACAGGACTGTTACTTTTCCTGTCCCAGTTCTACATCGCCCATCATCACCAAGCAAGGTGTTATCAGCTGCATCCTCGACTTCCAGGTCCTTTCAGAGCCCATCACGAGTAAGGCCTTCAACGCCCTCTCGGTCACAAAGTGCTGGAAGTATTCAATCAGGTGTCACATCTCCTATCATTAACTACATGGTTGATGCAAAGAAAGGAAAGAAGAATGCGAGCCAAATTGAAAATATCCACCAGCTACGTCTATTGTACAATAGATACTTGCAGTGGCTCTTTGTAAATGCTCGAGCAGAAGATATTCTATCTTTCCAGACGACTGTTGTTGAGGTAAAAAAAAAAATTACGTCATTTTTTAACCTAATATAGAGTTTCATGCCTCATTGGTTTGTTTTCGCTTGGATTCTGTACTAAATACAGTTAGACTCTTAACTTATACAACTCCATATTGACTATTCATATAGTGCTCAATGTTCATAAGCTAATCTTATAGTAACAAATATGCAGGCTTTTTAAAAAGGGTTAAAAATAAGAGACCCATCATAATCAACTTGCTTCTTTTGGTGATGATACTAAAAGTCAATAGATTTTTTGCTCTGCAAAATCTGGTCATATGTTCAGAAGTTGTATACTGGTCCTTAGCATTTGCATAATTGCATTTTTTGTATGCCATGGTTGTATTTTCTTTTCTGATTCTTGGTTGATAATATGACTTCCCTTCTTTTCTTGTCAAACAGAATACCATTTATAATGTTTGGAGGAATACCTTAAACTTGCGGGATTCTGTTAATATGAGAAGAATCATGGTGCAACACCTTCAGCAAGAGTTGAGGCTGTATGACATTCTGAAAGAACAAGTAAAGGCTGTTACCATGATTCATGCATCAGTCATAAGCACACTAGTAAATTACTATTATTTTTAT
This sequence comes from Eleusine coracana subsp. coracana, assembly GCA_032690845.1. Lineage (NCBI taxonomy): Eukaryota > Viridiplantae > Streptophyta > Magnoliopsida > Poales > Poaceae > Eleusine > Eleusine coracana. The sequence continues at coordinate 48,435,045 of CM064427.1, read as the reverse complement.
TCAAAGGCAAAATCCTACTTGTGTCACATGTGCACTAGATATCACTACTGTCCTCGGCGATTCTCTGCGTTGATCATGGAGAAGATCCTGAAAAGCATACTTGCCAACAGGAAGCAGCCTGAACTGTTGTCGGGGCACTAGGATGGGGTAGTGACATGGAATTCGTAGCCTTAGATAGCAGCAAAGCTGGCAGCTATAATTATTGTGAGTGCTGATGGTAACAGTAGTATTGATTGAGGCTTACATAATGCTCTTCTTTTATGATGTGGGGCGGGATGTGATAGTAGTTAAATCCTTGAAATAAAAAATACAAAAAGAATGCCTGCAATTGAAGACATAGAAGATGAAAGTGATATCGTGGACTTGCTACATGGTATTATTCTTGTGCAAACATGAAACATGGTAAATGTGAACACATAGCATTATTGGCAAAATTGTTGAATTGCACACAGTATAAGCAAGCCTATAAGGGTATAGTTGCCATACCTCTTTCAAGAGGAGGATGATATGATTCCTGAATTATGAATGTATATGATACTTTGTAGCCCTGATAAGACTGAATTATGACCTTCAAATGTACAGATCACCTTTCTAAAATGTACTGCTGTTTTGGTTCAGATTGCTTACCTTGAACAATGGCCAGCACTTGAAAGAGAGAACAGTATTGCTTTATTTGGAGCAACTGAGGCTCTAAAAGCAAGCACACTGCGCCTGCCAGTTACATCTGGAGCAAAGGTATGCTTGAAAGAGTTGTATTAATTAAATTGCAAACATTTTGGGTATAGCATTCCTGTAATTTCTGATACTTTACTGAATATCATATGAACAGGTTGATCCAATAGGTCTCAAGAATGCTGTAAGCTCAGCTGTTGATGTCATGCAAGGTTTGGGTACATCTGTTTGTTGCATGTTTTCAAAGGTCAGACAACAGCGTGTATCATCCTTTACTTTATATATTCTTAAATAAAATGGAGTCTTTATATCACAGTGTATACTATTATACTTATATTACTATTTAGTATTTATTCAGCAAAATAGATGCACAAAATATTTCAAATTATAATAGATCATATAGACACAGTTGGCAACAGTAATTAGAAATGTTGCCTCTGATAATAAGAAGTCAAGAAGTGATGACCGACTTGTTAAAAGTGTTGTCGCTCAATTAAAATATGATTCCTGAGCTAAGCTCACCTTTGTAATCAACTGAACAACGTTTTTGTAATTGATAAAAAGACTCACACAACTGTGTCAGGAACAATTTAAAATGATATGTACATTGATATGAGATTTAAGATGTTTTAGTCCTAGGCCTTCTCTGATGGGCAGGCTTGTCTAGTCACTAACAGTTGGCAAACTCTCCAAAAATAAAAATCAATGCACTACCCTACCAGCCTATTTTTTCCCACGTCTTTATGGTCAAATCTTGTTTTATAATGTTTATTAGGACCTTTAAAGGCTCATCATCTTAAGTGAGCACATAATTATGAGCGTTAAAAGGACATCTCATAGCCATAGAAGCCACCGATTATTGTGAAGTTCTGTTTTAATTGACACTGGGTTATATTAAACAGGTTGTGGATAGGGCATCTTTGGTTTCAGAACTCTCTGTCACAGGAGGTCAAGAAAAACTCATGCTTGATGAATGCAGGGAACTCTTAGCTATTGCTGCAAAACTGCAGGTACTTAACTCTTCTTCCAAGTTAGCATTAACAAGTATTTTCTTATAGCAATTCTACTCCTTGTGGATCAACCTATCCTTCTTAGTTTTGTCGTGGGATTATTGGCAAATATCAGGCGTCCCAAAACATATTATAGACGTACACTTAGGGCTTGTTTGTTTGGACTTATGCTTTTCAAATGTTGGCTTTTAAAACTGCTGATGAAATGCTGAGTTTTGGATAGGCTTAATGCTAGGCTAGTCTCAATGCAAGGTTTCGTTGAACGGTTTCCAAGAGTGCCATGTCGTAAATTCCATGCCACATCACTATCTTTGCTTATGTGGCATGTCATTTAATGAGTTTGAAACTCTCATGAATGTTGCATTGAGACTGGCCTAAACTAGCGAAAGCAAGTCCAGACCAGCTTTTGGGTTCAAATACAAGTACAACTTTTCCTTTTCAGGATCCAATTTAAAAGCAGGCTCTTAGCAAAGCCAACAGAAGCTCAAAAAAGGGGCCTTAATACCTTATTTTAAAACAAAAAAGGTGTTCACACTAATTGAGTACAGTTGGAAACAAGGATTATATTCTGATCAAGCTCAAATAGATTTGAATATTTTCTTTTCCTTTCCGTTATTATGTGGTAATACACAATGACTGTTGCCAAGTAGTTACTAGTAATTATCTCAGCAGTCACTACAGCTTGGAAGATCCAATTTAATTTGGCCTAGCCACCTAACCCAGTATTGAGCTTATTGTCCGAAAAAATCGAGTATCAGGTTAACCTATAGTTAAATGCCTATGGAGCTATCGGATAATATATATGTTGTCTCTATTGACGGTGAGCTGGTGATCAATTGCTTCATTGTTTTCTTCTAGATGGATGTGATGCCAGTTTCAGAATGATTTAATTAATTGCCTTTCCCATTTTTGTTTAGGTGCAGGAGCATAGCCTGCGGACACATCTTATGCAACAGAGAAACGGGAAATTCTGATAGAATTAACAAGTCAGAGCAAGACGTGGATATCCCATGCCATGCCATCGAACAGGTATAACGGTGCAAGTTGAACCTGGAATTGCAACAAGATGTCATGCAAACAGAAAAGGAATCTGTATAGACGAAAATTAGAAACAAAACAAGTGTTAAACATCCCCTGGATACCATGGTGTGATGCTGTGCAGCTAACAACTCGAAGTGCATAGAGATGATAGGATATTTAAAGGCTTCTTCATATGTAAATGGTTTTCACCATATGGTGCACTGAAGCCATTTCTTTTTTGCTGATTTTGTTCAATGTATATAGCCCTCTTCTTTCCCACTGTATTTTTTGACATTTGAAAAGAAAAATATAGAAATGAAATGCATGGGATAAGTCTCCTTTTAGAAAGACCTGTAGATTTTGCAACTGCACTGCCTTCGGCATCTAAACTGACCAACTTCAGTGTTGTATGAACACTGACGTCGTTCTTGCCTTCAGATTGCTGTTTACTCCAAAATACCACTGGTGCTGGACACACATCAATTTGTTGAAATGTCGAACCTTTTTGGCTTATTCTACCTCTTTCTTGACTTGTTAGCAAAGTTTAAGTTCATATCTCACCTTCAGGATTGTCGTCCTTCACCTAAGTATAGAAAAAGGTGTCCAAAAGCTAATTTCCTTTCCAAACTTTTCTGTGCAGATCTGAAATCTGATTATAAAACGCCTGCGTGCTCAACTATTTTTTTTTTGTTTTATTTTCGAGAACATGTGTCCTGAACTACTAGATTCCCTGTTCCTACGCAATCTTTTTGCAATTGCATATGGATTGAACCAAATTAACCGGGCACCAGCAGGGGGAAACACTTCTACAAAATTACATATATCATGAATATCATTTGTTGTTCAACATTCACACCTTGCCATTTGCTCAGTTCCTCCTTAACAGATCTGGGTCTCAGAATATTACACAAAACATAGCATGTGCTTCAAAACATCACCAATGCAAAAACTTCTAAATTGATTCTTGTCCCTATGCACAAGCTCCAGAATTGTTTGACGCACTCAGCAGTTGATGCCACACTGCTTGACGTCCGGGCCCTTGGCCCTGACGATGAATGGGTCGATCCGGACCCAGAGCAGGGAGAAGATGGAGGCCAGCAGCACGGACCAGATGACAACAATGGTGGGTGTCCTGTTCTGCCTGCCCATGAGCCCCTTGAGGAACGGGTAGAGGTGGACGATGACCCAGAAGGCGAAGAAGAGCTTGCCGAAGAGCGGGCCCCACGACTGGTACCCGTTGTTGATGGCGTCGGAGATGCCGGCGACGACGCCGATGATGTTGATGATGAGCAGCGTGGTGGGCGGGATGAGGAGGGTGGTCCACTTGAATGCGTAGAGCTCGGCGAACTCGTCGTTCTCGTCGCCCGTGGCCTTGGACGTGACGGTGAAGTTGGTGTCGATCCCACCGAGGACCTTGAGCAGGCCCTGCACTACGGCGAACAGGTGCGCCGACACGCCGCCGATGACCCAGAACTGCTCGTTCCTCCACCACTCCTCGATGCTCACCCCGCTCCACCGCATCTCGAGGATGCCCGTCGCGAAGATGGAGATGAAGAGGGCGATGAAGAACAGACTGGCGAACGTGCTAATCTGCAGACCAAATACAGAGGGACAGTATCAGTGGCAGCAGGAACTCAAACATTTGAACCGGCGGTAGTCTTGGCGGGAAAGGCTGCTTGTGGGCACTGACCGACGGCATGATGAACTTGCCGGTGAGAAGGCAGACGGCGGGGAGGGTACAGTAGGCGAGAAGCGGCAGCGAGGTGAACGGGTAGATGGTGGTGTTGATGTAGGCGAAGCGCTCGAGCCACTTGAGGTTGCCGTTCTTGTAGCCGTACAGCAGCGGGCTGTGCCGGCTGAAGAAGATCTCCACGGACCCCAGCGCCCACCGCAGCACCTGGTTCAGACGGTCGGACAGGTTGATGGGCGCGGACCCCTTGAAAGCCGCGCGCTTCGGCATGCAGTACACCGACCGCCACCCGCGGCAGTGCATCTTGAACCCGGTGAGAATGTCCTCCGTGATCGAACCGTAGATCCACCCAAGCTGCATTTTGCCATGGAGTTGCAGTTCATTCACGACTACTGACCCAGCCGAACAGTGCAGAGATCTGACTGAATCAATGATTGATTTCTTACCTCGAGACCCCAGTCAGTCTTGTCCTCGTAGCCGCAGCTGATGACGTGGATGGCCTCCTTGAGCAGAGCGGCGGGGCTGGACGACGGAGGGACGCCGCCTTCCTCCATGAGTGTGGATGTCACGAACGCCGCGGACTGCCCGAACCGCTTCTCGAAGTTCATCTGGGACATCAGCATCTCCTTGTCGCCGTCCATTCCTGAAGGAGAATTGCGGTTTCAGAAATCTTCAGATAGTACGTACATTGGTACGCGAACTGAACCCGTGTTCAGCTACAGTTGCGTTCCGTTTGAAAACTCACCGACATCAGCCCCCTCCGGCAACCCATCCTTGGCGTGCTTCCGCTTCTTGCGACCGAAGCACGGGCAGCAGTCGCACATCACCATCTTTGGCCTCTTGGGACCTTTGGGAGGGTTGTAGCCGTAGAGCGCCTGGCGCCGGAACACGCACCCTGTTCCGACGTACACCGGGCCCTGGATGCCGTCCAGCCCCTTCATGTTGATCTGTTTTTCGTTCACCAGGAATTATCGATGTCAGAATCCATCAGTCACAATAATTTTGATTTTTGTCACTACATTTATTTGTGTGCGCGATCAAGCAGCTGCTTTGCTTACGTCGAAGAAGACGGTGTTCCTGTTGGCGTATCGATCGTGCGCGTCGATGCCGTCGAACCTCTGCGGGAACTGCACGTAGCAGACCTTCCGGCCGATCTGAGGGTCCATGAGGAAGCACATGGCCTCCCTGATGGCCTTGCTGTTGTTGATGTAGTGATCACAATCCAAGTTGAGCATGAACGGCGCGTTGGTCAGCACGGCGGAGACACGGATCTGCATGCCAAGGAAAAAGTTGAAAGATTACTTAATGCACCGTGGTGTCTTAGTGGTACTTGTGAAGGAGCTGAAGAGATGGTGCATCAACAGTACCAGAGCGTTCATGGCGCCGGCCTTCTTGTGGTGCTGGAACCCGGGGCGCTTCTCACGGGAGACGTACACGAGTCGTGGCAGCTCGTTCCCCTCTGTGTCGTGTCCGCCGCTGTGGCCCAGGAACACCTGGATCATGCCGGGGTGGTCGCGGGTGTTGTTCCCGGGCCACGGCGTGCCGTCCTTCATGATCCACCCCTCCTCCGGCACCTTCATCGCCTTGGCCACCAGCGCGTTGATCCGCACCTTGAACTCCTCGTACTCTCTCTGCCCAACAACCAACCAACCAACGTCAGGTCTGCAGCAACTAGTAGTGATTTGAACCTTTGATGCCAGATTATTACTGATGAGTAGGTACCTTCATGGCGCGTCGTTCCTGGACGAACGTGGGCTGGACCTTGTCCTTGAGGTAGTCGACCTTGAGCGAGAAGTAGAACTCGGGTGCGCGCGGCTCGATGCTGAACTTCTTGCAGAAGGGCACCCACTTGCGCGCGAACTCGGCCGTCTCCGACAGCGCCTCGAACGTGAGCATCGACGCGCCGTCGTCGGAGACGTAGCAGGAGACCTTGTCCACGGGGTAGTCCACGGCCAGGATGGAGAGCACCGTGTTCGCGGTCACCAGCGGCGGCTCCTTGAGCGGGTCCACCGTACTCACGAACAGGTCCACCGCCGACAGCAGCGACGGCTCGCCTTCCCTCTCGTACCTGCAACCAGTTTACAAGATTCAGGGGGCCCACCATTTCATCTCACTGGCAATGTTTGCTCTGCTTTGGGGGTCAGACAAGATATGATTTGGAACCTGAGCGAGAGGCGGTCGAGGTATGTCTCGCGGTCGATGGGGAACCACTTGGGGAACTGGTCGAGGATCCAGGAGAGGGCGAACCAGATCTCGCAGATGATGGAGGTGAGCCAGAGGCCGATGGCGTCCGGGACGGGGTGCAGGATACGGTAGCGGAGGAAGAAGGCGAGGACCACGAGACGGAGCACGATGACCATGCGGTACGGGTTCACCTTGCTCGACGCGATGGACACCTTCCTCGACAGCGGCTGCCGCGCCTCGTCGTTCCTGCTCGTACGTTGTCAGGACCAAAAAAAAAATAATTCAGTTCTCCTCTTTTCTTTTGGTAACGGAAATTTAGGTGAATCAGTGTGGAGGCTTACAGCGGCACGTCGGCGTCCATGTCGTCGGGATCGACGACGCTGAGGTTGCCCTGCTTGGACTTCCAGTCGTCCATCCTCTCCTTCCAGCTGACTACTTCTTTCTTCTCGTCCCACTTGGCACTCCCTGGCTCAGACACCGGGTAGGGATGGACGCGCTTGTGCAGGGACGGGGTGTGCTCCCCGTGGCCGTAGCCATTGCCAAGCGGAAACTCGCCGCTCACCTAAAATACCGTTTCGGTCGCTCTAATCGGTTAGAATTCTCAACAGAGGTCCTGACAGTGACGGTGGAGGAGAAAGAAGAGAGCGTACCGGCACGGAGCGAGACCCAGTGATGATCGGCGGGATCGCGGGTGTGTTGTTTCCGCCCTCCCCTTCCTCAGGACCCCTCCCGTAGCTCATCTTGCCGTGCAGCATCGCCTCGGTGATGTGGCTGTTCTGCAGCTGCAGCTGCTTGTGCTTCTCGTCGTCGATGTTGAACTCGTGCTCCAGGTCGTCGATGTCCTCCTCGTCCTCATCTCCCTCCACCCTCGGGCTCCCTTCATACATCAAAACGTAATCAGCACATGACCGATCATCAATTGATCACCAGCTGCAGCTGGTTGATAAAAAAAAAAGAAAATGACAAAGAAAAATGTAGTACCCTTGAGGCGCTTGTATCGGGTCTTGCACTGGGGGCAGTTCTGCGTGCCCTCCCGGCGCTCGTACTCGTAGCACGGGCGGCACACCGGGAAACCGCACTCGTTGCAGGCGACGAAGAGGTCCCCGTCCACCGTGAGCCCGACCTCGTCGCCGCATATCTCGCACACCTGGCCGCTCAGCGCGCGCAGCGGCTTGGGGTCCTCGTGACCCCGGATCAGCACCAGCTCGTTCCGGTTGTGCGAGCCGGCCACCAGCCCGGCGCTCGCCTCCATCGTGACACTCAGGTGCTCACGCTGGGGCACTCACTGGGCAAAGGCGAGGAAACGCGACTAGTGTGTGTGCGACGCTCTGCCTCGTGGCAGGGGCCAGCTATATGAGAGGGGGGGAAGCTTTTTTGGCGGGTTGGAGAGGTGAGATGTGGCTGTTCCAGCGATCGGAGCGATTTGGTGCGCGCGAAGCCGGAGGCCCGTCGGCGGCGCGTGGCGTGGCGGCGGGTGAGGGGGAGCCGGGTTGGTTTGGTTGGGTGCGGCGTCCCCGTTGCCGCTAAGTGAAGCGAAAGGATCGCGCTGCCGCCCTGCGCTGCCTTGCGTCAGAGGCTTCTGCCGTTGCCAGGCCGCGTCCGGACCAACCCCCCCAACCAACCCAGACTTGGCTTTCCCGCCATCTCGTATTTTAATTTTGCCGGTACTACTTTTTTTTTTCCAGAGAACGTTTTGATTTTATTTTTTTTTGGATTGCGATTAGTAGAACATTTTGGGAGCTTGTCAGTATAGTTTGCTTGGGATTATTGAACAAATTTTTTTTTCCTGATCTGTGGTACTACTTAATGTCAATTAGGAACACATTTTATTCCCTGCTGGGTATGGCTTAAAATTGATTTTTTGGAACACATTTTATACCCTGCTGGGTATGGCTTAAAAATGATTTTTTGGAACACATTTTGCCAAACAAATTAATTAACCTGACTTCTTTTAGTTGGACTGTCTATAAACGACATGTAACTTTTTACCCACAATGAATTCAGAAAACATGTGTGCTTCCATTACCTTTTACCATTGTACCTTTTGACCTGCTAAATATTCGCACATATGAGTTAAAAATAACGTTTCTCATTTGTATTGCGAAATGAGAACAGTAAAGTATCGATCATCAACGGTAATGTGTTTCACAAAGAGGTTTCATTCGACAGTTATCGTTCTGTTTTGAATTGGTCGGTTCATGTACTGATGAGCATCATCGAATGAAACGTTTTGACTTCTTTTTCTCCTTTTGAGGTTAAAGTCTGAACATTATTCCCATCCTAATACGGTGGCAGCTCTGAAAGAAATGATACCATTGGTTATGGTCAGTCTAACTATGGATTTTGTACATAAAAGTGATACCTGAACAATCTAGCCATTTGGCAGTATTGCTTTTTTTTTTTATGTTGCCCATCTTACTGTGGTTACTGGCATATTGTAGATGGTACTGTTGTCTTACTTTTGGACATTTTAGTATCAAAGGGGGTTAGAGAGCGTGTGTTGGCTGTATTAATAATTCCTTATGGCCAGTAGCCCAGAGAGTAACACTAGAGTTTACGTACAGTGAAGCAATCATTTGTTCCTTCCTCGTATATATCAATATGATATACAGGTCTATCGTATTCTCCCCGAAAAAAAAAAGGATTGTTCCGCTGCAACGTACTGTTTGGTCTAAAAAAAATGAGATTCGATGTGTACTTCTCTGAGCAGTTCTGTTTGGATCATCGCGTTGCTGTAGGAATTGGACCTCTGCAACACTTAACAAATTCCCCTCTGCGACCGTGTAACTAAGCTTCTTCCCAGCAATGCCACTTCCGGTCCTCCACATTGTACTCTGCTATCTAGTAGTTAAAATCTTCAAAAGTCACAAGTCCGTCCTTAAGCATACCCTCGTCGTCGTGGTGAATAGATCACATCAGGGCGATGATTTGTTCTTCAAGCATCGGGTAGGTTGGTCCGTCGTCCCATGCAACCATGTGTTGAAGCATTGAAGGAGAAGCGAACGGGACGTCACTCCCTTTTCCTGACCCTCGGTGATCTGAGGAAAGGTGACCAGGCACCATAATTTGGTATGCTATATCGGCTGCTGGCGTGCTCCTCTTCACCTACCACACGTTATGATCGTGCGACACGCGAGCATCTGTCAGAACGGAGCTCAACGTTTAGTTATTGCTGTTGAAGAAATTAAACCGTCACGAAGAAGGTGGCCAAGTGTGCGAGCTAGTTGGGCATCTTTACTGCGACAGTTGGAGAAGAAACGTCCCGGTCGGTAATGTGACATGTAGGTGCGCGGCTGCAGCAGGCAGCTTCTTAATTAGGACCGACGCAACGGAAATTTCTAAAAGAAAAAAAAAATCAACCAACATTTTTAGCCATCGTCTGCTTGTGCGCTGCTTGAGGTCGGTGTTGCCCAGAGATCGATCACAAGTCCCCTGAGGTCGTGTCGGCAGATCGGGCAGGCCGTCCCCTTGAAGAACCACTTGAAGATGCAGGTTGAGTGGAACGCGTGGCCGCACGGCAGGTTCACCGGCCCGTCGTCCGAGGTCGTCATCATCAGGCCGTCCAAGCAGATCCCGCAACGTTCGCCGGTCGCGGAATCCTCCATGGTCTGCATCACCTCCTCCCGGCAGTGTCGAAGCAGCGCCTTGGGCTCGCTGTACACGAGCGTCACCTTCAGCTCCGTGTACACGACGAAGCGGTAGTGGCCTCCGCACAGGCCCTTGTCGTCGTTGGCCTGCACGATCTGGAGGATGCTGCTGGCGGCCGTGTCCGGCCTGAACACGTCCCAGTTGCTGGGCGAGAGATGGAAGCCAAGCAGCCATTTCAGCCTGGTGAACTCGTCCCAGACGGCTCGCCGCGTCCGGTTGTAGTCGAGGAAGAAGGCCGAGGGGTCCTCCACGAGATGCTTCGATTCGTAAGTTCGTGTGTGCGCGGTGCGCGCGAACTCGGTGAGGCCTCCGCCGCCGAGACGCCGCGTGGCATAGTCCACGGCGATATCCCAGATGACGCGCATGTAAGAGGGCGCCTCTGCCAGCGGCGCCGTCCCGCTGTGGCCCTCCAGTCTCGTCTCGCAATAGATCCTGGTCTCCACAGCCATGACGTCTTAGTCCAAGAGCACCTTTACAATGTTGGCTATAAAAATAGATTGCAATTGCAACTCTGCTCAATATCGGATCGGAAACCAAACCCAAATCTTATCCGACTAGAGTCCGTCCCTCTCCAACGCGACATCAGCGATGTTGAAGTCCGAGTCGGGGGCAGGGTTAAAAAAACTGCTACAGTAGTGGTTTTGTTTTCAGCAAAAAACAATAGATAAATCGTCGTATTGTTGCTATAGCATCAGGTGTGTGGTTTTTTTAAACAGTGGTCATCCGCTTATACCGAGTCAGTGGTTTGGTATCAACCGATTTTTAGTCGGTTTTGTGAATCTTGGGAAGAACAAAAAAGGGTTTGTCTAGATTTCAGTTGACTGAATTTTTGTTGATGTTTTGGTCACTTTTTTCAATCAAGCTCAAAATTTTCATTCACTTATGATAAAAAAAATTCTTTGAAAGATGAAAATGTTCTATTTAAAAACTAATTATTTCAATACAACAGCTTTATTATTTCAGTATCAAAATTTTATTGTTCTCAAAATCTGATTGAGCCAAATGTAAAATTTCAATTAATTGAAAGCTAACAAATTTGAAACAAAAACTCCATATGTAGTGTCGGTATTTCATATCACCAGCTAGTAATTTCCGTGTGTTGCGCGATGGAGGACACATGGTTCACAAGAGTACACAGGAGTTTATACTGGTCCGAAAAGAACTCCTACATCTAGTTTTAGGTTGCTCGTGTTATTTGTATGGGAGTATATGGGAGGTACAACGATGCGCGAGAGAGGAGACTAGGCTCCAAGTCTTTGGTACTTGCAGAGGCCTCCTATTTTATACCTCAAGAGGTTAGATCTGGTGAGAGAGAGAAAGAGACCTTTGTATGTAATAGCAGGAGTGGATGTCGGTCATCGGAAGTCCCACTCTTCGGATTTAGCGTTGTTGCGTGGAGTTGTCGTGTTGAATCTATGTGCGCCACCAGCTTGCATCGGTCAGTGATGTCCCATCAGATGACGTGCCTCTCTGATTGATCCATCCCACAAAGCGTGGGAGGGCCATCATTATGTTGGTTGTTACCTAAGTTTATATGACAATGGTCATGATTGGAGCAGGTATGCATAATGATAGAGCTAATTGATATTGTAGTCACACATCCATTTGTGGCATTTAAGGATCTTGATGGGTGGTTGGTGGTTGATGACTTTCTACCTCGCACGACCCCCTTTGCATGGGTGGGTCAAGCGGGATTTGAGACCCTCCCGGTGAGTCAAGCGGGATTTGAGAACCCCCCCCCCCCCCCGGGTGAGTCAAGCATGACTTCATTTAGTGGCGCATATTCTTTGGTCACTCAACGTTGTCAAATCTCGCATTTTCTTCCCATTACTTCTGGGTAAGGTAGTATCATGTCGACCCATTTCCGTTAAGATGGGTTGGACCACTAACATGGGCTGACAGCACGTCATCTGCCATCAGGAGCACTATGTACTAGAGACACTCGACCCCACTCGCGGGGTCGGGCGAGGCGAGTCGTGCTTGACCTCATTCGCGGGGATCGGACGGGGCAAGATATGCTCGACCCTACTCACGGGCGTTGGGCAAGACGGCGTATGCTTTACCCGCTCGTAATGGTCAGACGTGGCGGAATTGATTTGAATGGTACTCAGTCATAATGTTAAACGTGCCATGTGACATCGACTATTTTTCCTAGACATGTGAAAAGATAAATTACTAAGATAAGATGGTTGTGATTCATTTAATTAATGATTATAATCTTGACTTGTAGAGTATTTCTTTCGTTTCATTTTATTAACACTTTAGAATCCAACACAGAAATAAAAAAATATATAAAAGTTATATGCACATAGTAGCGGAGCCAAGAACAGAGCAAAGTGGTGTTGATAAGATATTCATTTTTTTATTCATCCATTGTTGCCCAGCGCTAGAATTTTATTACAATTACACTTATCCTACTGTTCAACTCGTAGTTCATGTGTTGTTGTCTTGTGACTGAGAATTGAAACCAGCATGACCATGTCATAAAAGTTGACGAGTTGTAAACTTCATAATCATTAATGATTGGATCCCTAGGATATGAATGTGTTAGTGATTAATAATAATTATGAAATTATGAACTAATATGTATATGAATATTGTGTATGCAGGAATTATCTTCTACACTAATACAAATCCTATTGATGATTGTTGTCTTGATGATTAATGACAATAATCACAAATATGGAGGGTTGATGAGTTTTATGAAGTCCAAGAATCGATGAGATGGATCAAAACTAAGCACAAGCTAAGAGCAAATGTTTGAAAAACTTGTCTAGTTGTTAGGCCTTGAGTCCATAGGAAAAATTAGACTATTAAGAAGGTCTAAGTAATATCTCTTATGTCACGTTAATCAATGATGTACATAGATGTTCTGTAAAATCACAAGATACTAGGTAACAATGAAGAGACTAAAGAACTGTTGGATGAAGCCAGTAAACAAAGTCAAACGAAGGTGAGAAGTTTCAATTTCTGGAGATAGAGACCGGAGCGAGGGGTCAGAGAGACCGGACATCATCAGAGATCAGAGAACGGTCAACTGTGAGAGAGAAACAATATAGAGATAGAGATGTATTACAAAAATACATCTATTTAAGAAAAACTGAAGGGGCTAAAATGAAAATTATTTTAGAATCGAGGAAGTACTTTTATACTCGCTCCTTTAAAATAAATCTTGTTTGTAGATTGTTTTACTATGATGATATATGATGGAGTCCAAGAGCTAGGTTCGTGTGTGTATGAGAAATCAGACTCGACGGTAACTATACATGTTAATTAGAAGGGACAGACTTGTAGTTGTTTGAACTAATAGTGTACATTGCATTGGATGCTATGTACATGACATGTCAAGATTAAAGATTGTTTCTGGTATGTGCTATTTGGATGTGAGATTATTTTATAAAGTAAAACATATTTAAAGACTAGCTATAATCTTCCTGAGTGGAGTATGTCTTAGTCACAGATAGTCATCACTTTGACAACCGGTCCGGTCCGGTCCGGTTGACAAAACCTGTTACTGTAACAAAAACCAACGTTCGCTCAAATTTATCAGTTTCAATAAAAATGGGGTTCTGTGCCCTTTTATGGCCTATTTTTTATTTAGTAATAATAAAACTCATGGATTTATTAATGATAAATGAAAACAAAAAATTACCGTATGGACCGTTTACTACAACTGCGTATTCACATGGCCTTCTTCAACTGCGTATTCATATGGCCTTTTTTTTTTATCGATATAACGCAAACAAACGGGTAGCTGTTGTTTAAGTGACACATCCTCGGAAGCACTTTATTTTTCCTCTTGGCCACGCCCACCTCCCTTCTCCGCTCTATCTCTCCCCTCCACGACCTAGATCCGATAAGATGCCGCTCTTCGCCTCCGACGAGGAGCTCCGCCTCCTCGGCGGCGACGCGTCAGCCGTAGTCCGGAAAGCTGACGCGTACATCATGAACATGCAGCAGCTCCACCAAGAAACTCGTGAGGAACTGAATCTTGTGAGATCGGAGTACGAGAAGTTGACGGAGAGTCCCACAGACATGCGCTAAGGTGATGAAGATTTACAAGAGAGGAAATTTGTTGCAGGCTGCTGACGCCTTGAAGAATATGGAAACTGCCAACAAAAGCAAGGTATTATTCTCTACGAGATTTCCTTTCTGCCTGTTCGGGGATATTAGATTTCGGATCGAGGGAATAGCGGTTTGGCGGGGGCTTGGAGGGGGGTGGGGGTGGGGGGGGAGGAAGGCGAGATGGAGAGGGCGATAGGGCCGAGGTAGCGAACGAAGGCAGCATGCGCGGGGCTCCGGGGGAGGCCTTACACATTGAGGCCTCGTTTATATTAAGCCGTGGATCATTGAATACATTGGCGAGAGAGATCATTGAATACATTGGCGAGCAGCCAGAGAGAGAGGGAGGGAGGGAGGATCATTGAATACATTGGCGAGCAGCCAGAGAGAGAGAGGGAGGGAGGGAGGATGATTGAATACATTGGCGAGCAGCCAGAGAGAGAGGGAGGGAGGGAGGATGATTGAAACAGAGAGAGAGAGAGTTTGAAACTGAGAGAGAGAGAGAGAGAGAGTTGTTTCACTTCCCCGTGATGCCTCTCTTAAAAGTAAAATCCACACTCTTCCACCACATATCATTCAGTATCTAATCTGATGGTTTTATACCCTGAATGAAATTTTGAAGTGTCACTTTCCTTGAACTAATGTGTTTAAAATCAGGTCTGTTCTAATAACTCATATTCACGATTTTTTTTCCACAGGGCAAAGTCTCAGGGACCAACATGACCAGAACAAGGTCGGAAGAAGGTTTATCTGATCTGGTATTACCCCTAGTAAATCATGTTTCTTTCCAACTCGGCAAGGTTTTTTCAATTATAGGATTGATGTCAGGTTATGTATTTTCAGGGAAGAAGACTTCTGCGACAACAGAATGAATGGACCGCGAAAGAACTTCGCCTCCATGATAATCTGAACAAGATTGAACAGGTACTGTGGTGTTCGATACTTTACTTAATTTACTTGTAATGAAATGCTTGATCTGATCTTTTATTTCTGTTGATTAGAGTAAGCTTTTAGTTGAGAATGGAAAGCTTAAGATGGAGCTGTTAGCTGCTAAGAAGGAGATTGAAAAGGTGAAAGCAGAGCTCCATGGTACCGCAGTTGAATTAAACAAACTGAAAAAGGTTTGTATTGCCAATGCCTGTAGTCCAATATGTTTTGATATTCTCCTCCGGTTCTCCCTTTGTTTATTACTATCTTAGTAGCTATGCATAGTCATTTTAGTTTGGGTTTTTTGCACCGTTGCCACTAGGGTATATAAACTGCACGATTGCCATTAAAATTTTTAAATTGGCAAAGATACCAATACTTTGCTTGTGTGGCAGTTTGAGATGCCATTGGTTTGTAACGGAAGCTAAACACCATGATTGATGCATTATATGGACGATTTTACTCCTGCTATCAGCAACTCGATGCCTGCCCTGCCGCTTACCGTTCGTGCCCAGCTTAAGCTCCTTGAGCGCCGCACAACCCCTGCTTGATGTTGTCTGCTGCTCAAAGCTCCCCAAGCGCCATTCATGGCTCAGCCCATGTACAGCCTGCTGAGCTCTCCTGCCGGCGTCTGCCAGAGAAAGAGAGAGAGAGAGAGAGAGCAAACCGGATGTTGAGATTGATTGATTGCGTGGTGATTTTTTCTTAAACTGATTGTAGAGAGAGAGAGAGGAAACCGGATTGAGATTGACTAATTCCGTGGAGATTTTCTTTGAAAAACTAATTGGAGAGAGAGGGAGAGGGAGGAGAGGGGGAGAGAGAGAGGGAGAGGGAGGAGAGGGGTAGAGAGAGAGGGAGGGAGGGAGGGATTGGGATCGACGGATTGTTGAAAGAGAAACAGGCTGCGAGAGCTGAAGGAAGAAATTGATGTGGAGGGCAGTTCTGTCACTTCACATGCCTTTTCTTTTACCTTTTTATTGTTTGATTTTTTTTACAAATAACTAAAACTAACAGGAGCTAACGGAAGGGCTGTCCAGTGGCATTGGTGCCAACACACTTTTTTTAGTGGCAACAGTGCAATTAGAGGATTGGTTTAATGGCAACACTACAATTTTCCCTTTTAGTTTTTACATGATACATGATAGATAACAAGCTTGAGGAGTATGTCTCTAGGGGAAAGTAGTAGCAGCAATGACAGCACAAAGTCGTTTTGCTCCTCAGAATCAAATTTAAATTTTATATCCAGTTTAATCGAGAAACATTAAGCTTAGAATATATCAGCAGCTTACCTTCTCATCCACGTCCACATGTTCCTTAACTCTTTCACACTCTCTTTTAAAGAAATATTGTCATTTTAATCATGTATTATCATTTTCTATAGAACTTACTTGTAATGAAATGCTCAGTATGATCTTTTATTTCTGTTAATTAGAGTGATCTTACTTGTAATGAAATGCTCAGTACTCCTTCAATGTTTGATGTTGCTTTAGATTGTGGATTTGATTCTGCTAGACGGCCAGCGGATGTGTGGTGCTGTCTAAATGGCAAGATTGGGGAGCATGCCCCTTAGCGCCGCCCGTTCTGTTTACGGAAATTCATCGTCACCCAATGTAGCCCACACGCCCTCAACATCTGCACCGTGCTCATCCTGCCCACAATTTTTGATGGGAGGTCACTTGACGCCGTGTAGCTCAGCCATGCTGAAACATCTGCACCGTGCTCATCCTGCCCACTGCCACCATGTAGTGCAGAGGACGATGTGGTTGAGTTATAGCTACAGCCTACAGGGTTGGGTTAGGCTGCTGATGCTATTGTAGAGGACGATATGGGTGGCTACAGGGTTAAGCTGCTGATGCTACTACTGCCGGACGATGTGGGCAAGTTGTGGCTACAGGGTGTTAAGCTGCTGATGCTATTATACCTTTTTTACATGGACCATCTACTATTGCTTGGTCCAGCACTTTATAACGCAGGATGAGCAACTGCATAACTATATAGACGCGAAGTGCCTGTATATGGAGTGCTCTTGTTTCTGGTAATTATTATTTGACTTCCATCTTGTTCTTCAAAGTTGGCAACGGTACTCTGTACTCAGTACAACTTATTATAGTCTTATATTGTATTCCTCTTTGGAGCACGGGTCCCAATGACGCACTTCGCCAGTGAACGGTGTCTATTCCCAGTTAGAACCGAATCTTACGCATCAAGAGCTGACGTCCAGGATGTTGAGGGCGTCAACTCCATTGGGGGCACTATCCGCTTTGGTCTTTTTATCTGAATGGCACCTAAGTTTGGGGCTTATATGTGTCAGTTCTGTTGTTTGAGATTTTTTTTTTGTTTGTATATTGGAATGCATATATATGTGGGGTTTCTTCGATCACGGGAACAGGTGGCTTCTAGTTCGTCACTTGGTACTGTTTATTGGCATTATTTGAATCACTGTTTTTCTTTTCTAATATCGTGACATGTTTGTGATCCATGTAGGATTCGCCTTGAGGATTGTATTGGCTCTGTATCTGCAGCAGCTCAATGGAGGGGATGGTTACCGGACTTCTTTTTGGGAGAACAATGGCTTGTTTGAGGTGTAGATTTTGGGATTGCATTAGTTTCTGTAGAGAGATGTAGCAACTCTTAGAGTAACCCAGGAGGCGAACATTGGTGTGACTGTGATTGGTCGTCTGGTTAATCCTAGCCTGTCTATGATCTAAATGAGGCTTTGCCCAAACTAGTGTTCAGTAATGCAAGACACTACCCTCTAAAGTAACTGCTTGTTTGGTTGGGTGCCAAGTTAACGTTTAGCTAGTGCAAGCTTGTGTTTGGTTTGTCCGAGTGAGGTCACCTTGGCATTTGGTTAGGTGAGTTTTAGCTCTATCACTTCCTTTCTTTCCTAATAATATGATAAAAGATCATGTTGTCTAAAATAATAGTTCGAGTATTGGATGATTTAGCACGGAGCGGATAAGCTTTCAGCCGTAGGAGTTCAACACCATCGGACGTCGAGGCGTCTATTGCTCGATTCATGCCGTCTTCTTCCAAATGCGACCCTCCGGCAATGAAGAAGCAGCACGGCTCCCGGGCTGGAACTGGGCTGCTGGCGAACGCGCACTAATTAGCACGGCCCGGTAGCCCAGGGCGCGGCGACGAGGCCCCTGAGATCATGTCGGCACAGCGGACAGGCTGTCCCCTTGAAGAACCACTTGGCGATACAATTTGAGTGGAACGCGTGGCCGCATGGCAGGTTCAGCGGCGGTGTCCTGTTGCAGCTCGCCAGGCCGTCCAAGCAGATCCCACAGGGTTCGCCTGTCGCGGAATCCTCCAGAGTCTGCATCACCTCCTCGCTGCAGTAACGGAGCAGCGCCTTGGGCTCGCTGAACACAAGGGCCACCTCTACGTCCAGGTCCACGACGAAGCGGTAGTGGCCTCCGCAGCGGCCCTTGTCGTGGTTGTCGCGCACGACCTGGAGGATCTTGGAGGTGATGGTGCTCGTCGTGAACTCGTGCCAGTTGGCATGCGCGAGGTCGATGTCGCGCAAGCCCGGCAGCCTCCCGAACGCGCGCCAAACTATCTCCCGCGTCCCGTTGTAGTCGAGGAAGACGGAGGGGTCGTCTACGCGGCGCTTCGTCTTGGATTCGGACGTCGTCGGCGGCCACCCGCGCTCGGCCTCGGCGCCGCCGAGCCGCCGGGAGGCGTGTTGCACGGTTGCTTTGCAGATGAGGCGTAGGGACGAGGGGCCCTCCTCCCGCGGCGCCAAACCTTCGTGGCCCTTCAGGCGTAACCCTGTCAGGCGGCAACGGATTCTGGTTTCCAACACCATTGTGATCCACAGTTGCTTCAATGTTTTTTTTTTGTTTTTTTTTTAATCAAGGGCTGCTGCTTCAATTGTAGAAACAAACACGGGTTGGGCTATAAATCTCCTCCGATTTGGAATCGGAGAGAACAGGAATCCTTGTCCGACTCGAATCGTTTAAGTCCGACTGAGTCCTTTCCAGCCGAACGCTACACGAGCGACGACGAACCGGCCCAACCCTTGGGACTTCGGTTGGCAATTTATTTCAAGAAAAAACCCAAACAAGACTTTAATTCACTTTGTTAAAACGACGCTTTGATAAAATCGTCAGCCACCAAATCGAGAATATACGATCGATGCACGGTTCACAAAACCGTAGATGGCTTCATTTTGCTCATTTGCTCGTAGCTAGAGAGATGGAAAATGTTGTAAAAAGATAAGCTATAAGAGATTGTGGAGGAAGTAGGCAAATCATAAAAGTAGCTAGCTATTATGGCAGATATGACACTGCCTTTTCTGTTTTCATCGCAAAAAAAAAAGGGTTTCTTCTGTTCTTTTTCTTTCCTTTTTTTTTGTTTATATTACCTTAGAATAATCCCACAACAAACTTCAATTCAAAATTTAAAATATTTTTAGAGATACAAAAAAGAGAAGAAGTGTCTTGTTGGATTTCTGTGCCGTGCCCGTGCTTGGTAAATCTTCATGTTTTACAACCGCGGCAAAGAACTGCTCATCATCTTGACGAAAGGAGCCTTACAACTGGACCGGATTTCATGGCCTCTCTCTTGTCGACGTCCGGCCTCTGCATCGGAGGTCGGAGCAGTGCTGCCAATGCTCGGTGTCCACATGCGAGATCAGTGTGCTGCTGTGCGTGGGGAGCTCATTTCCCCGACCGCGACATCAGCCAAATGGATCAGGATCCTCGCCAGTCACCACCCCCAGCAATCGCGCGAGCAGTCAAGCAACTATCTCTTCCTTTCTTCTTCGCATTTCGTTGGATCCGAATATTCGCATCCTATGTCTCGAAAAAACTCCAGTCAAGCACAGTTGTCTATTACTTTCATCTTCACCAACGAGGCGACAAGCCAAATTGATCGCCAACACCATCAAAATGGATTCGTTTGAAAATCTAGAATACAAACATATTATCAATTTTGTTCTATATCATAGATAAGATTGCAAATTTCATGATTTTGCGGCTAGAGTATGAAAAGAGAGAATGAAATTGATGACAAATGAATCAGTGAGGATCAAATCCAGCAGAGCTTATATGATTGGAAGAAACTCCACAGCTGACAACTTATTTGAAACTATGACTGTCATCTTCCATCTTTTTTTTTTTGAACTTTGTCATCTTCCATCTTGAATATAAAGGAGGAACAGCCTGCGCTCAGCGCTCAGACTAGTCGCGTGACCCGGGTCGTGCTGGGCAGCACGGCACGGGCCTCGGGCCGCCTCGTGTCGGGCCGCAAGTGGCACGTCATGCCCTATCGGGCTGTGCTGACTGGCACGACAGGCTGAAAATCAGACCCGAGCACGGCAGACCGCTTCCGTGACGGGCCAAGCACGGGCACGGCACAGAAATCCAACAAGACACTTCTTCTCTTTTTTGTATCTCTAAAAATATTTTAAATTTTGAATTGAAGTTTGTTGTGGGATTATTCTAAGGTAATATGAACCTGTAGAATTTTGTGTAGATTTTTCTTAAAATTTGTTTGCATCAAAGTGTGTTCAAATTATACATAGAGGCATATAGGTTATGAGATTTTGAAAGAAATATGGGAGAAATTGAACTTACATAAGTTAAGATACTTCAAAAAAATATAATCAATATTTCTATGTGTAAATGTATATAATCTATACACATATATAAAAATTGAAAAGAAAATTTTAAAGTTTTGAAGATTTATAAAAATAATGAAGAAAAGGATAAATAGGGGGTATTAATAAATGGAGTTGTCATTTCAAAATGAAAGTACACATTATAATGAAAATCCTTTGTTATGACAACGCATAATTTGTAAAGATTTTAAAAATACAAAACAACACATTTGAACTATATATGTGAAATCTAAACAATAATTGAATTAAGAGATTTGAATCAAAGTAAGAAATAAAGTAATAAATGAGCTGGACCACATGTTGAGATGTGCCATGTCTTGAGCTGGACCGCATGCTGAGATGGGCTTCATTATATTCTAAGATCGGACCGCTTCGTGCCGATGGATCGCCTTCGTGCCGTGCTGACCCAAGCACGGCCCAAGTGACCGTGCCATGCCGTGCCGCTCATCGGGCCCAAAACTAAGGCACGGCACGACCTGATAGTCCGTGACATGGCACAAAATGTCTCCGGGCCAGACCGTGCTTTGGGCCGGCCCAAAGAAGTGTGCTTCGGGCCGCATGATTCTGGCCCGGCCCAAGTCCCAGGACTAGCTCAGACTAGAAGGTTCAGCCTGCCCCGCACGCGCGCGCGCGTTTCCTTTCCTCCTCGGGACATCAGCCAAACCTTGCGTGGAGCAACCCGGACAGCGGAAGTTGCAACAGGACCGGAATCGAAGGAAGTCAAGGGCGCCCCGGTCTGCGTACGTTGCCCAAAGAAAACGACGTAACCCGGGAACACAACGGAACGCGGTCTGCTTTCGTCCCTGTTCAATGACACGATAGATGATACCACCTCCCCGGCCGGCGTGGCGCTCGAGGACCCGGCTCCCAAGCAGCAGCACGTGCTGATGCCGACGGGGCCGTTCTCTGCTCCCGATCGAGTCCCGAAGCATCGCCGGCCGCACGGTGCACCCGGATAACTGACCGTACGTCAGGTGAGCGTCAGGGAGGGCGGGATCATCTGGTCGACGTGCCTCATTCATACAGCCACGTGCGATTTCCTTGTCCTTTCTCGCGTATCGAGATCTCCGGCGACGGCGACGACGGTCATTCGCTGTTGCTGGTCGTACGGCTTCACCTGACCAACAAACAGGCGACAATCCCTAGGCTTTCTTTGATGGACCGCTCCATCTCTCCCGTGAATCGATTGTTATTCGCGCGGGTCCGATCCCAACGGCGGTCCCTGCCCGTCACCCAAGGACCGCTCGCTCGCTCGCTCCCTCCCTCCCTCCATTTCACACACGGGGCGTTGGTTTAGCTAAAAATTGTCTGGCGAAACTCGCCACCGTTCGGCCGGATCGTGCGACGACGTTCGACAGTGACGCCGGCGAGACTTGCAGGCGTCTGCCGCGACATTTCGGGACACCGCGGCTCGGATTTCCCGCCCTAGTTCGTCAGCTCGAGACCGGGACCCCTCAGATTGACGTACTGCTTCGGTTTTTCTATGATGCCTGGCGAAAGTTCTAAGAGAATCTGTTTCTAATACGTACATGTCTGCATTTTTAAACCAGGCTTCACTCATTCACGGAACGAGCGGAACAAATAGAGGGGATGAACAGATGTCCTGTCTACCACCACCGATCAAAATCAAACAAATTCTCTCTGATGAGAGGAGAGGTACACGGACCACGGATAAACGATGGCACATATATTTAACTGACAGTGACAGTGGCTGCCGGAATCGATGATTCTACCTTTCAATTAACAATCGCAATTTCAGCGAATATCCTGTGACCTGTGGATCGTTTACTATGCTTAAAGTGACAGGGCGCAGCCGGCCAGTCCCGAGCCAGACTTTTAGCGGCCTGTGTTATGCTCATCACTGACGAGTTATTGGAGGCCATCCAAATTGCTCAAGTGGTTCTGTGTCAAAATAAAGAAAGCGGACTTTTTTTTATATATATAATGAAAGAAAGTGGACTTGGAGAATATGATGAAGGAAATATATTGTTGAACTACTAAGGACCTGGACGGTATTTCGTTCATATACGTTTTTGCAACGGCAGCAGAA
Source organism: Eleusine coracana subsp. coracana (assembly GCA_032690845.1). Lineage (NCBI taxonomy): Eukaryota > Viridiplantae > Streptophyta > Magnoliopsida > Poales > Poaceae > Eleusine > Eleusine coracana. The sequence goes on along the minus strand of CM064427.1, from coordinate 48,412,153 downwards.
AATTAATCTGCTAAACTATGTATAGCTCTGAACATGTTGGTTGCGTGAGCTTTAATTTGATGCGCCTCATCGACACGCCATATGGAAGCCATACCTTGCCATTTCTTTGAACAACATGCATGCATGAGACTATGCGAGCCGTGGCTTGTCAGTTGAACGAGCAAGCAAAGCATTAGGGTCTGTTTGGCATGGTTTATTGTGGCTTGTGTCTTATTGGCTTATGTACTTTTTGTTACTGTAGCTACAGTAAAAATACTACTCTGTAAAGAAATAAACCACGTTTTTTTAGCTTTTTACAGCTTATGACACTATAGCAAGGTACATAAGTTAAAGCACAATAAATCATGCCAAACGGACCCTTAATCTACTAGCAGTTGAGACTTGCCAAACTTCCCTGCATGCCCATTATGTCGGATTCGTATGCAACATGTTCTGCCTATTGATCGTGCTCTGTAATGTGACTCAACGAGGGCTCACTTATGTCGTCTTCAGTGAGCAGTATCTATCTATTGGAAACAAATAACAACTGCTCCGGGTGGGTTATTATAGCATTGGCACCCTCTTGTTTCCCCGTCGTTTTTGCTGGCCTTTTTATCAGGAATGATCACTAGTTTCATGTCCAGTGTCACTCTACGTAACTGATCCTGCACATGTCCATTTCCGTGTTTATTGTGATCGAGAAATATACTAAGTTGAAGCTTCCCATCATAATCATTGGACTTCCTTTCTTTTGTGAAAATAGTTAATAACAGAGTAAAGGCCCTGTCCCGTCCCAATTGAAACAATCATGAAACGAAAACTCGGTGACACAGTATTTTAGCGCCCGGGGCTTGATTTCTTGATTAAGAACTTCCGTTTTTCTTATTTGACGTCCATGTTCCGCGGCAGTACTCTAACTTCAGCAGTACTTTTTTTTTTTTGAATCAGCAGTACTTTCTATATGCAAATGGAAAAGACGCTCCTTTGACTGGATTCGGAATTCCCACAAAGAGTGCAACAGTTCATACTGGCCCGGAGCCGTGCCCATCATATGGACGATGCCAGTGCTTGAACAGTTCTCACAAACAAAAATTACCTTGGTCTCTCCAACAACATGTCATCAGATCAATCATGAACATGATTTCGCTTCCTGTAAGTATACCGAGGCAATGACCAGCCCGTTCGTCCGCGCTGTAGATGCAGTAATAAAACTCATCGTCGCTGTCTTGCTTTCGACTCAACAACAAACATCCGCTCAAACGGCTCAAGTCCCGTACATCAGATCAGCCACCGAAAAGCCGAACCATGTTTCGAAGGAACATGAGTGCCGCTGGGTAGAGGAAACGGGCACTACGAGTCTACTACGGCAGCAAATCACTGTAGTTCGTCACGGAGCAGGGCGGTGCCTGCTTGCTCATCATCCGCTGCTGATGCAGCGACGCGACGATTCCACGAAGCTCACCAAGCGTACGGTGCTTGCTGCTGATGCTGCGTACCCGGCTTTCAGCAGGCGCACGGGGCGGTGTTGATATGCCGTGATCGATCAGGCGCACGGCGAGCGGTGCGGTGCGTGCAGGGTCCCGGACGGCAGCCGTAAAAGCCGGCGCCGTGCAAGTACAGATACTATACTATAGGCCCAGCTCCTCTTTCAACGACAGGGACCGTGTCAGCTATAACTTTCACGTGCCCACAGCGGGAAAAATAGGCAGGTCCAGGTTGGATCGGTCCAAACCCGGATGGAAAAGTGAAGGCAACGATCCAATCCACGCATGATCCACTAATAAACCATCCACGACGCATAAGCACAGTCCAGTTGCGCTTCCCGCGCCGGAAAGAGACGCGCGCGATATCCAGGCAGCACCGAAGCCGCACGGAAGGCACGGAAAAGCGGAGACAGAAATCGCTTTGCTCCCGGACAGAGGTTACACGCGAAGTCTGCCTGCCTGCTCCTATTCGATCGTGCTGCCCTGCGCCCGCGACAAGCTCCCCCCCCCCGATCTTCTTCCCGTTGTTTATTCGCGACGGGTGCTTATCCAGTGAACCGGATCAGATTAATCACCCACGAAATCCATTTCGTTTCCTTGTCCCTCTTTTTCTTTTTCCCCCCTCGTTCGCCGTCGCACGTGACGGGTTGATTAGCCTTACCCACTGCCGTCGGATTATTCAGTCCATCGAATCGACGCTCCTTCCTGGTACGGTGAAAGAAAAGCTTCCACCGCGTTCCCATCAATCAATTACTCCCACTCTTCCATCAAAAAAAAAAAAAAAATCAATTACTCCTACTCTTTATAAACCTCATCACTCCCTCACCTCGCTTCTCCTCATCGCAGATCAACAAGCAGAGATAGAGAGAGGGAGGTAAAAGAGAGAAGCAGAGCTACAGAGCAGATCGAAGAGAGCCAGAGGAGAAGATGAAGGTGGAGGTGGTGGAGACGACGTTGGTGGCGCCGAGCGAGGAGACGCCGCGTCGCACGCTCTGGCTCTCCAACCTCGACCTCGCCGTGCCCAAAACACACACGCCGCTCGTCTACTACTACCCCAAACCCGAGGGGGCCGATGACGGGTCGCCGCCCTTCTTCGACCCGGCGCGGCTGCGGGAAGCGCTGGCGCGGGCGCTGGTGCCGTTCTACCCGCTGGCGGGGCGGCTGGCGACGGGTCCGGGCGGGCGGATCGAGATCGACTGCACCGGCGAGGGCGCGCTCTTCTCCGTGGCGCGGGCCGACTTCACCGGCGACGAGGTGTTCCGGGACTTCGAGCCGTCCCCCGAGGCGCGCCGCCTGCTCGTCCCCTTCGCCGAGTCCGGCGAGCCGCCCTGCGTGCTCGCCATGGTCCAGGTGCGCCCCCTCCTCGCCGTTGCCGACAAATTATTTACTGTGCAGTTTTACCGCCTGCCTTGACCGGGTCAATTAACCCGTGTGGAGGTCTGTGCGCGGCACGGCGGTTGAAAAACTGAGAAAAAAATCGCGGTCGTAGTAGTACGTATTACTACTACTACGTGACTACGTCGAGCTGTCCTGTACTTCTGTCTGTGATCCTCACGTCCCACTGTCTCGTGGGCCCCTTGGACAGTGGCCCACCGTGACAGTGGCGTTATCATCAGCGGCCGATTTGGGTGAGACAGGTAGGGCCCTGACGGAACGCTTGTTCAACCCGTATCCGTATGGCCCGGACGGCGCATCGTTTGATAACCCGTATAGATACGTGTCGACCGACGGACGGTCGATTGGTTAGTCCGACAACATAGGGGATTTTTTTTTTCCCCAGATTATCTAAAAGTGTCGCGTCGCATCGCGTAGCACGCCACGGTAGATATCGAACTGACAAAACAAAACAGCCCACGGGTCCGGCTGTCGATTTTAGGTTCGTGACAGGTTTGGTGTTATCCACCGGCCGGAATAACCTCCACGATGTTACAGCTGAAAGAGCGTGGCGCTGGCAGATACTTTCGATGACTCGAATCACGCCAAGACGGTGGCTGCTTACATTACATTCGATGACTCGAATCATGCCAAGACGGTGCCTGCAAACCAAATTAGCATAGCCTTACTAAACAAAACTAGGGGCCATATAATAAATAACATTGTGTTGTACAGGTACACCTTACACGTCAGTGCATTTTCAGTCTCGTTAGGACCGGTCGCCGCCGGCCGGCCCAAGGCGACGACGCGAGTAATGCCGGGCAAGTGCCTGTATCTATCCATAGAAATCGATGGCAATCAGTGTCGATCGATGGGTCCCGCCTCGCTAGATGAGGATGGCGATAGGTTTCAGAGGTGAGGCCGGGACAGCCGAGGCCGCGTGCTGCGCACGGTTACACGGCTTTCGGCAATCGGGCAGCACGTCAATGCTTGCCTCGACACGTGAATAAACTTGATCTCTATTCTCAATCACGTGGGTTGTTCATGGCTTTCAATCCTGAACGAGAACGAGTAGCACCAGGAATGAATCGAAAACAGGCCTGCTGTCCACGACCCTAACCATGTATTTTCTCTGGACCATTTCTTGCTTCATCAGCTGCAGTGTTAGCATTAAAAAGGAACAGTTGGCTTGGCAATTTGCATCCAATCCAATAACGATAGGAGCATAGGACAGGGTAGACCACCTCACTGCCCATGACGGCGGCTCTCACTAATTCCGGGCGGGGCGGTGGTGGTGTAACTACTTGTCAACTGTGATAAAGTGCAGTGAGCCAGTACTAAACCAGTACTCCCACATTACCATCACCAGCTAGTGTGCGTCGGATCGGTTTGGCAGAAAAATATGGCCTCTGACAGCAGCTCGTGTCTCGTCGGACGCTCTTTCGCGCACGGCGACGCGGCGGATCGGTTTGGCCTGACAGCAGTTCGTGTGTCGTCGGACGCTCTAACACGCACGGCGACGGACCGACGGTGAACTTGCTGCGCGTCCGTGTCGGGCTCAGCTCGCCGTACGTACGTCGCGCGGCGCGGTGATCCCAGCGTGCATATCGCAAATGTGCAGTCGGCTTGGCCCGAGGGCTGCGCATCTTGTCGTTGCTCTTGGCCTGATCCAATCATTTGCCACTCCTCCTCTTCGGCTTATCGCTTAGCTCGACGGCGACAGGCCGCCGGCCTGCTCGCTTGCCTTTTAGCGCGCGCCTTGGGCCACGCTTACCGGATCAGGACGCGCCGACGTGCGTTCCCAGCTCGGATGAAAGAGATAAGAGATAGCTTTCGGTTGATTGACGCGCCTGATTAGGACCGTGCCATGATGCTATTTTCTCTCGGGGGGGAAGAATATTGTACTAGTTCCAAGTAGGGCCTAGCAGTTGCTGTCGTGATGCTACAGATTTAGGGGTAACTGCCAACCGTTATGAGCGACAAGTGGATGCTGCTCACCTCACCTTCGTTGACGGTTTGGACAGTGAACTATGCTACATCGTTATCTATAGTGTTTGCCTCGTGGCTTAAGCTAGCGGCGAGATTCGACAGCATGGGTTTTGCGTGACGTGATCAGAAGCTTAAAGAACTAGTAGTACTCAATTTCAAGTGACATTTGGCGCTCTTGTATACTGTTATTACCATTGAATTAAATCTGCAGTTTTCAGGACTACTGACGACACTGCAGGATATTTTTTACAGAACGTCAAGTCATGTCTGAATAATTCCAATTCTTGCAGGTGACGTTCCTCAAGTGCGGCGGCGTGACCGTGGGCACGGGCATGCACCACGTGACGATGGACGGCGCCGGCGCGTTCCAGTTCATCCGTACATGGACGGCGCTGTCCCGCGGCGAGTCCCCGCCGGACGCGTCCCCGTTCCACGACCGCACGCTCCTCCGTTCGCGGTCCCCGCCGCACGTCCCCTTCGACCACCCGGTCTACTCCCCGTCGTACCTCAACGGCACGCCCCGGCCCTTCGTGACCCGCGTGTACGCCGTCCCGCCCAAGCTCCTCGCCGACATCAAGTCCCGCTGCGCCGAGGGCGCGTCCACCTACTGCGCCGTGACGGCCCACCTGTGGCGCGCCATGTGCGTCGCCCGGGGCCTCCCCTCCGACTCCGAGACCCGGCTCCGCGTGCCGGCCAACATCCGCCAGCGCCTCCGCCCGCCGCTCCCGGCGTCCTACTTCGGCAACGCCATCGTGCGGGACCTCGTGACCGTCAAGGTCGGCGACGTGCTGTCGCCGCAGCCGCTGGGGTTCCTGGCGGACCGGATCAAGCGCGCCGTGTCGCGCGTGGACGACGCGTTCGTGCGCTCCGTGGTCGACTACCTGGAGCTGGAGTCGGAGAAGGGCAGCCAGGCGGCGCGCGGGCAGTTCATGCCGGAGTCCGACCTGTGGGTCGTCAGCTGGCTGGGAATGCCCATCTACGACGCAGACTTCGGGTGGGGACGCCCAGGGTTCGTCGCGCCCGCGCAGATGTTCGGCAGCGGCACCGCGTACGTCACGCAGGGACCCGACAAGGACGACCCCGTCTCCGTGCTCTTCGCGCTCGAGCCAGAGTACCTGCACTGCTTCGAGAAGGCGTTCTACGGCGAGTGATCATTTGAAGACGAGCGTTGTTGGACTCTAGATGATCATGTGCTTTTTCTATTAGCTTGTTGTTGTCGTCACTCTGTATCATACATAATGCACACGTTATGTGAGGTGTGAGTTCTACTACGTAGTAGTACTGCCTTTATTCGTGGAAGTGTAACAGACAACAGTATGTGGAACACTCTGCTTGGCTGCAGCTTTATGTAACGCCGAGCCAGCAGAACAACATTCTGTCCCACGTCGTTCTACCTGTATACGAGAACAGGAACGAATTGAGAAGTAGCAAAGGAATCGAACCTTTGGATACCGCGTGCGCGGTACATTGATATTTCTGCAGCAAAACTTCAAGCAAGTTAACCCACGCGGGCCTACATTGATAAATGTATGGTGCCATTTCTACGTGGGCCTAGAGCACAAGGGCCGAACACGAACGAACTACAACGTACCTGGACATCGGCCTCAATGGGCTAGACGAGCTAGTTCTAGTTAAGGCCTTTTTGTCCCCAAACTGAGGTGGTCTGTCTCTGCATCTGAAGATGCTGACGAGCTGAGCGTGTGACGTTGCCCGCTGCTGCAACTCGTCAAAAATATCTCCAGATAGATGTTGTCACCGTCGTTCAGGCTACGAACAACATTGCAATTTCAACCGTGACATTACCGGGCGGCGCATCACGGATTGATTGGTCTCGCACAAGCATCATCGCAGGTTGCCTTCGTTGAAATTCCGCCCCCTCTCTCACTACTAGCCGGACGCTCCAACTCCAAGAATCAAACTGCTGTACTGGGCATGCAGTTTCATCACGGGTTGGTGACCGAGGGCGACGTCGGTCACGGCACCGGCTCGGTTCGTGTACGGGCGGCTGGCGTTTCCATTTCCTATGCGGCCCGATAGCGTCTTGGTCGCCGTGTACGCCATTCGTCTTGCGCGGAGAGGAGCTCGAAGCTGCACGGGATGACAATGCGGTTTCATCCCCATATGAACCGCGAAGCGGAGTGATTGGTCTCGCCGCCACGCGCTGAGTGCTGCTGACGATACATTGCGAGCTGCAGAGCATAACGCTAGCAGCAAATGCACAATACTGCTGAGAATTGTTTGGGATGGATAGTGGTGCTGTGGCGCATGGTGACCCTTTCTAGGTGTGTTTGTTACTGCTTATACTCAAAGTGTTTATAGTATTTATTTTTTGAAAACTGTTTATAGTACTTATTGTAACATAAGCAATTAATTTGTTTGGCAAAACTGCTTATGCTTATCTATCAAAACTGCTTATGTTGACCATAAGCACTATAAACTATGTTTTGCTGCTTTGTTTAAAGTGTTTATGGCTAGTATAAAATGGCAAAGTGCTTATACTTCATAAGCACTTTGATATTTTATTATTTTATAGTTCAAACTGTTTATTGATCATAAGTATTTTTAATAAACAATTTAATAAACAGTACCAAATGCACCCTAAACGTTTCTGTCTAAAATTGACCAAGAGCGTAAGCTGATTAGTTGAAGCACTAGATTCAATTCTTGCGGTTAACTAAACATTGCTGACGATCCAGTGCGGAGCGGTTGGTCTCGCCGCCACGCGCTAAGTGGAACAAAAGCCAGCAAGAAGCTAGCAAGTTGCTGAGATGCTGTTGTACAGTTATACTTGCAAAATGCTTATTCATACTTCAAATGACGAAGATTCTACAACTAAATTTCTTTTGACGCTCTTGACTTTTTTTCTTGGGAAAAATAAAAAAAAGTAAATGATCATGTGCATAAAATAGTATATTATATATGTTTTGATTGTATATTCTCGCAAGTTGTATAGTGTCTTGTTTGCATGTTGTAATCAGTCAAACCTTAAGCTTCTACCAAATTCATAGCACATATCATCTGCACCTATAGTATTTTATCTTTATCTTTTGATAGAGTATTTTGTCTAAGGTATATTCTATTGAGACTGCATATGGTCTTCACCTTGATGGTGTCATGGCACCATAATAGTATATCTCTACTCGTGAGTGTATATCTATATACTCATGTGTATATTTTAGAAGTGTATATCAATCTTTTATTTTCACAAGTGTATATTTATATGATTGTAAATATGTATATTCATTAGTATATATGTATATACTCGTTAGTACATATTTCTAAAGTGTATATTTTTGTTCTCATAACTTTATCTTTGTGAGTGTAAATCTATATACCATGTTTATATATTTATAGACTCGTGATTGTATATTGTTGAAGTGTATATATCTTTGTTTTCACAATTGTATATCTTTATATGTGTGTAAATCTATATCTGTGAAGTGTATATCTTTATTAGTGTAAATTTATATATGTGAAGTGTATATCTTAATTCTTAGGTGTGCATCACTTTGATGGTTGGAGATATTCATAAGTGCATATCTCTAAAAATATACTATCTCTAAGTTGAAAGATATATATTCTCTAAAATATATGACCTTTTAAATATATACTATTGCAAATATATAAGATTTTGAAAATATATGATCTTCAAAATATACACATTGGTCAGACTTGATCTTAAAGATATATGATTTAAAAATATACAATATCAAAGATTTACAATTGTGTCAAAAAAATATACAATTCAGATTTCAATAGAACCAATGTTTTTAACGGTAAAAAAATATTGACATTCTGACAAACTGACATGTCTGACACTAAAAATTACACCTTTTGTGTTAATAAAAAAATACAATCGGGAGTCAAAATATAGTACCATGATACTAAAATATACTATGACGAAGTGATTTGACCAGCGGTGGCTGGGTTTTAGAATTTTTTTACTCCATCAAAGTCCAAATTAGCCATTAATTGTCTCCACTCACTCCCGCTGGCACAGTTTCCGCACGAGACGCGATTCTGCTATTTGCATGCAGTGTTTCAGCGTGGTCATTGCGGTTGCCAAAAACAAATTCCAAATCACGTGTTGTAGCTAATTACGTTGCCAAAAAAAGTTCCGCCTAACCACAATTACATATCTGACAAAATGCTGCAAATGATAGCTATATTAAACCGTTGTGAACGCCCTAATGAGCAGTGAGACCGATGGGGTGTATAGATCCGGTCGCCGGTGTGCGCCACACGAGGTCGTCCTCTCGTCCCACACCTTTCGTTCACAAGTTGTAACCACGGATCACTGGTCACCTCAACGGCAGCCATGCCATCAGTGCAGGCCCTCGGGTAAGCATATCAGGGAGGTAGACGTGGTGCCGGTGGTGGTCGCTTACCCCAATTTTTATTGGCCGCCGCTGCACAATCTCAAGGACGCCAGACCAGCCCTAAACGTAGTGAAGAAATAATACATTGTACAAATTAATGATACATACAAAATATTATAGACGTTTTGATCAAATACGTTATCCATCTTCTGTTTCCAGTATTACCTGCATGGTAGCTATGATACTTACTACAGATGATGGTACCTATGATATTTCAATATCATAGGTATCGTAGTGATGGTATAAGTCATCAGATCAAAGAGATGAACAACATGAATCTATTTGAGTGCATCGTAAAAGTCCTCAAGAAGAGGGGTTGGTGGTGAAACACGAAGCAGAATGTTCTCATGTCAGGCACCATGGAAGACTCAAATGAATGATCACAACGGTTCAAGATTCAAAACGTTTACGTTTCACACACACAAAAAAATTCAAAATGTTAACAAACACGATACCCTGGAATGACACACGTGATGTAATAGCGCGACAGTGCCAAATTGATAGTACAAGTGTTGTATCTTCAAGCCAACAGCCAAGCTACCACTTTCCATTGTGATAGACTTCACAGTAGTGATTTACTAGTTTTGGCGTCGGTGGCAATTGGGCATGACCATTTGGTTATGCAAGTTTTTTTTGACAAAGATCAGACCAATCATGCTTGCCCTCTTAGGGTGTGTTTGGCAGGACTTATGAAATTGCTTATGTAGTAGTTTATAGTGTGATAAGTCATAAGCCCTGTCAAATAACTATTTTGCATAAACACTTATTGCAATAAGTCCTCATAAGCCATTTATTTTTTTTTACTAGAATAGCAAAGCCAACAAATACTAGCTTTTTTGGGCTTATGGACTATCCCTCTCTAAAATAAGTCATGGATAAGCTATTTTACCAAATGGTTTGAGAGCTTATACTACAATAAGACAAATAAGTCAAATAAGCACGTTTCATAGATAAGTCAAAACATAAGCCATTTTTAGCATAAGCATAAGCATTGCCAAACACACCTTAAATTACACGAGGATTTTTCATTTTTAATTGCGGATCTGGAGGTATACATTGTTGTCTTTCATTCGTCCTTACCAGTTATCACCGACTCATTTAAACCTCAAATCACAAGAGGGAGAAAGCAATATGCATAAATTTTACTATTTAAAACCGAACAGATTTGTCTTCCTCTGCACTACTTAAAAATCTGCCTCTCTTTTGATCTGTACAGCTCATGAATAAATGCATTTGCTTTCTTGTCCATTTTTTCAGGTGATCACGGTGCCTCATAATCTGTTTTTTTTAGATTTTTTTCATGATAAGAATGCATATAATTGGCGTGTGCACACCTTGAATGATAAATTGTGTGATTGACAATATCGAATAGTCTTGTCCTTTTTCTATATTACTACTGAAAATAAGAGAAAACATAGGATCCTGTAATTTCCATCATTCAAGAAGAAACACATTCATCTAAATCAACCTTTGAAACTTGTAAACACATTATGCTTTATTTTCCAACCCAAATCAAGAAGAAAACATGTACCCACCAAAATCTTTGACTGTCAATAGCTTTTTTAGTTTTTTCCCCAAAAAAGTTACGTTTATATAATTGTCTTGAATACTACATTCGTAATATCATACTTGCGTCAGGCGATGACAGAGTGTTACTTTAAAAGACAAATAAGGCGATATTGGTTAACGTTGAACATAGAGAACCAAGAAATCAATAGTGTGTAGGGCCTAAATTAAGTACTTGTCATTCCGACAGTTGACACCGCATATAAGTTCACGATCGAACGGCCCAATGTAAAATGATTTTCGTTTTGACGGAGGCCAAAAGTAGAACGGGTGATCAACAACTCACATGAAAAGATATTTTTGCCAACCAAACCAACACTGCCCTTGCTATAAATCCCAGCACCTCTCACATGGAGCCGTTGCACTCGCTACCACTCTCACGCACTACACTTGCCATAGCAGGGCGAAAAAACCGGAGCCGAACCACTCACGCGCCGCACCACAGGGAGGATTCGAATAATGGCCGTCGTCGAGGTGGTGACGTCGGAGCTGGTCGCGCCGGGCGAGCCGACGCCGCGGCGCGCGCTGTGGCTGTCCAACCTCGACCTCTCCGCGCGCAACGGCTACACCCCGACGGTCTACTTCTTCCGCCGCGGCGCCACCGGCGAGGAGGACGACGGCTTCTTCTCGGCCGACGTGCTGCGAGCGGCGCTGGCCAGGGCGCTGGTGCCGTTTTACCCTTTCGCCGGCCGCCTTAGCCAAGGCGCCGGCGGCCGCGCCGAGATCGACTGCAACGACGAGGGCGCGCTCTTCGTCGTGGCGCGGTCGGCGGCCGCGCTCGACGAGTACTACGAGGGGTTCGCGCCGTCCACCAAGATGCGGGACTTGTTCGTGCCCAGGTGCGAGTCTGCCGACGGCCCAGCCCCGTTGCTCATGCTTCAGGTATTCGGTCATCAGTTGCTAGATGCTATTTTTACTCGAAAAGAAACACAAGGATAATGAACACCGCACCTTGGTGCGTGCGTGTCTCGGCATGCAGGTGACCTTCTTCCGGTGTGGAGGGGTGGCGCTGGGCACGGCGATGCACCACTTCGTGATGGACGGCCGCAGCGCGTTCCACTTCATCCGCACGTGGGCAACCCTCGCCCGCGGCGCGTCCAGCACGTTATTCGCGCCCCCGTCACTGGACCGCACGCCCCTCCGCGCGCGCTCGCCGCCGACCGTCCTCTTCGACCACACCCGCGAGTACGGCGGCGGCAACGACGACCAGCCGGCGGCGGAGTACGCGAGCGCGATCCTCCGCGTGACCGGCGCGCAGGTGGCCGCGCTCCGGGCCCGCGCGGGTGGGCCACACGTGTCCGCCTTCCGCGCGCTGGCGGCGCACGCGTGGCGCTGCGCCTGCGCGGCGCGGTGCCTGCCCCGCGACGCCGAGTCCCGCCTCTACACCATGATCGACATGCGTGCCCGCCTCTCCCCGCCGCTCCCCGACCACTACTTCGGCAACGCGGTGGCGCGCACCTCGGCGTCCGCGCGCGTCGGGGACCTTCTCCTCGACGGCCACGGCGGGCTGGCGGCGGCGGCGCGGCGGCTGCGCGGCGCGACGGGGCACGGCGACGCGTACGCGAGGTCGCTGGTCGACTACCTGGAGGCGATGGACCCGGGCGTGCTGCCGCGTGGCGGGATCGCGGGGACCGACCTGCGTGTGATCAGCTGGCTCGGGATGCCAAGCTACGACGCCGACTTTGGGTGGGGCGAGCCGGCGTTGCTGGCGCCTGCGCTCATGTACTACACGGGGTTCGTCTACCTGCTCAGCTGCCCCGGGAAGGAAGGCGGCGTGGCCGTGGCCGTGGCCGTCGCGCTGGAGCCCGACCGCATCGAGCGATTCAAGGAGCTCTTCTTCGAGGACCTGGCCGCCATGGAGTGACGAAAAAGATTATCACTAGACATGGGTGATCAGCACGCGCGCGGGGGCCTTGTGCTTTCTTGTGCACGCGTAACGTACTGTACCGAACGTTGCTGTTGGTCACGTAGTACAGTAAGTATACGTTTTCCTCTACTACTAGTTTCGTGTGTGGTTGTGAAGTTGTAACGAAGGTGCTAGTACAAACATTTGTGGCTATCACTTGGTTGATTGCTACAGTAGTAATTTCAATCTCGCACATTATGTACTCCCACACTCCTCGGTTCTGTTCCTATGCGCCGTGGTGTACGTACACTGAAGCAGATTATGCAGGTCGATATACGTATACACACATATTTGTATTGTCCGAGCAAGAACAGTCCACAGTTCAAATTTTGAAATTCGAAAGAGTCGTCGACGCGAGCGATAAACAACTCTGGCCCCACACGTCAGGGACAGAACCGCCCACACCCAGCCGTTCGAAGTACTAATAAATTCCAGCAACGTCCCATCTCCGCCCCTCACTTTTCACGGCTGTACTGTACCCTACACTCTCCACTCAACTTCCCCCTTGCCGTTACCAATTCATCCCTCTCCCCAAATCCGCAATGGCGTTCGCCTGCCGCGGCCAGCCCGCCACCAACCACCGCTTCCCTCACCCTCCGCCGCCACCGCACGGTAAATGCGACTCGAACAAACACCCTCCCCTCTCCTTCCTCTAATCTTTGGATGTGTTCGTGCAATCGCGGTGCCCCAAAACTGGCCGCGGTTTAGTTTTTTGTGTTACCTATCAATCCCTACTCTTATCTGCTACTAGTAAACCGTTCTATCGAGGTGAAAAGCAGAGCAGCGAGCAGAGGGAGACTGCAGAATCCACCGTGAAGGTTCAGCTCGATAAACTCGTGGCATGGCCGTGTCAAGATGGACAAGCAAGTCAGAAGAACGGGGCATCTGATGACAAGAAGATATTAGCGTTCAGAGAGGTGAGCGGGCGCCGTCGTCGAAGTGGAGGTGCCTCGTCTGCGACGCCATGTTCAACTCCAAGCTGATCCTCCATGATCACCTCGGTAGCAGCGGGCACCGCGAGAACACGGAGGCCATCCTCTCCAAGTTCAAGAGCTCCTACGACTGCCGCGAGAATAATGATGGCTATTACTGCAAGGCCTGCCAGGCGTACTGCCCCAACGAGGCCACGTTGGCGTCGCACCTCGTCGGGAGGAAGCACCGCCGGCAGACGCTCCAGGGGCGCGAGTGAGATGCAGGAACGGGGAAGCCCTGAAAGCACGATCCGCAGCTGGTCGTTTTGTTTTACTAACTAACTACTAGTACCAGCCATTTTGCGGACAACATCACGGTTGTTTAGCATGCAGTGCTTTTGTTTACTCGTGTGACTTGCATTAGCGGTTTAGTTTCCTCACATCTGCAGCTTTAAATTTTTAGTATTATTACTTGATCTCGCATTTTTAGTATAGAGAATTTAGTTTAGACCTTTGTACCTGGCAGTGGATTGACAAAATTAAAGTTGGATAAACTCGTTTGTATTCTTCAGGTATAATGTACTGTAGGACGCATTTTACATACGTAGTACCTTGAAGCAGATATACATATCGTTACACGTGTCTGCAAAAGGCCGAACTCTCGCTGGACGCCGAGTGGACACGTTTGCACGAGCAGCAGGGGAAGACAGGCACAGGTCTTGAAATCCGTCAACATGGAAAGGATCGGACGTCGCTGCGGGCGACGAACAGTAGGATGGACCCGCGTGTCAGTGGGGGAACCGCCCCTCGTCGCCAATCAGGAGTTCTTCTAAAACCGCGAGCCACTCACCGTAAAACCACCAGCAACCAGTTTCCTGTTTCGTGCGTGTGTCTCCTCCACAGAACCTTTCCTACCGTTGTAAATCGTCCTTTCCGCCCAACCAAATCCGCAATGAAGTTCGCTTGCCGCGGCCGGCCCACGGCGGTGGTAGCCGACGACGTTGACGACAGCCATCCCCCTGGCTTCCCTGGCCCACCGCCGCCCGACGACGTTGACGACAGCCGTCCCCCAGGCTTCCCTGCCCCTCAGCCTCCGTCGCAAGGTAGGCTTGCTCAACACCTCTCGTCGTTTCCCTAATCTTCGGGTACGCTTGCTCAACACCTCTAGTCCCTCGTCTTTGCATATGTGTACTAAAGACATTTTTGTGGCAAAAAACAGCCTCTCAGTGTGAGCATTTCGGTTCAATCCCATTTTCTTTCTACGCGAGGTCGCTAGATGTACTGTGTCTCATTCTCACATGACTTAGATTTTGCTAATCTCTAAGTCACCTTTTAAGATTATAAGAGCTTAATCCAACCATCCATGTATTTTTATTCGCTTGTGTAAAAAAAAAAGTTCTCTGAAAAAATAAAAATGTTCTATCTAAAAAATAAAAAATGTTCTACCTAAAAAAATAAAAATGTTCCCTGAAAAAACTAAATGTTCTAGCAGTACATTTTTATTGTTCAACACTATATTTTTTCTGAATGAGGCAAAAGCAAAAAATCAATTAACGGCTAATAAGCAAATCTGTTCTCATAAGACCATCTCCAGTGGTGCATGCAAATTTAGGCTCTTAAATACAAAATTTGGTAGACCAAAAATTAAAACCAACTCCAATAGAACATGCATTTTAGGCTCCTATCATCCGTGGGACCCATCTGTTAGGGAAAAAGATCCCAATCACTTCATCGCGCCCTACTCCTGGCGACACTGACACCTTGCTCGCTACCGCCCACCTCCCTTTTTCCTATCCGAGCCTACCCTTGATGCCGCTTGAGCACCCACCTTCAGACGTCAGACGTTGTTCGAGCACGCCCCAACGCAGCCGCTCGCGCCTGCCCCAGGCGCCGCACGAGCCCGCTCATGGCGCAACCCGAGCACCCGTCCCGTCAAAGCAGAGGAGCCGACATGCACATGGAAGTTCGTGGAAGAAGGATGCAAAGAGCGTGTCGGTGGACTCGGTTCTCAGCTAAAGGTCTGGGTGTGCCGAGAACGGGAGTGTCTCGACGCGGACAAAGGAAGGGAGGTGGCGGCACTCGGGGTGGTGACTATCACGACGCGAAGGCTGTCGTGTTTGCCACGGTGGCGTGACAAGGGCGGTGACAAAGTGGAGGAGCAGGAGGAGAGAGAGGGACGTGAGGAAGAGAGAGGGACATAGGGATGAGAGGAAAGAAAGTGAAAAAAAAAGAAAATGAAAAAAAGGTGTGACCCATGTTTGGGAGGGTGGTTGGGAAGCTTCGAAACCTAGAGAGTTTAAAGAGAAGATTTGGAAGATCATGCAAAATAGTAGGATGGACGGGAGTCCCACTAGAGTTGGGTTTATTTGCTCTAACTTCTAAATTTTAGAGTAGGACCCCTGTTTAGGAGCACTACTAGAGATGCTCTAAGATATCCAGCTTCTCTCTTTTGACATGACATAGAAGACGGTTTGGGTAACTTGCTCTCATTTTTTGGCATTTTAAATTGGGATAATTGCATAAACCACCCCATAAGTTATTTAGAGTTTGAGATTCCCACCTATAAGTTTTTTTGTTGCGAATCCCCACCCATCCAATATGTTTTGTTGCAAAAACCACCTCATTTGACACATGTTTAATTGATTTCATATGTTTTCATCCATACAAATTTAAAAAGAAGCTAAGTTAAATAAGTTTAACATTGTTAAAGAATTTAAGTGTGTTTAATTTTACTTGTTTTCATGAAGAAAATGTATTCAAATCTCAAACTTTGTGGAACATCATTTAAACTTTAAAATTAATATTTTTATTGCATATTCTCTATAAAAAAAAATGAAGATTATACTTTTCAAAATTTTGTATGTTTGATAAGAATGCCATTGGCTACTCCAAATAAATAAAAACATGTTGAATTATTTAAACATGTGGAAACTGGGGTGGTTTTTGCAACAAAACTCAATGGGTGGGTGGGTATTTGCAACAAAATGACTTATGAGTTGGAATCTCAAACTCCAACTGAATTATGGGGTGGTTTTTACAATTAACCCTTTTAAATTTAAATCATGACCATATGACAATGCTCTTGCAACCGGGCAAGCAGACGACGACAATTTGGCGGTGACGCGGAGGATGGACAAACTGATGTGGGAGCTTCAATTGGAGCGCATGCGCGAGGACATGATCTCGCGCCAGCTCGCCGCAACAGAGTGTGCCATGGCCTTGCGCTTTGGCCCTCCTAGCCACTGGCCGTTGCAGGCGCTTCCACCATCACAGGATTACTGGCATCACCGCAGGCCGTTGGAGCTGCCTCCTTGGGATGAGGCGGCTCTCCGTACGTTGCGCGCGGTGACACAACCTCCTTCTAGGTCCTGCGGAAGCCTAGCGCCTGTGGCTGCGAGAGTGCCTCCGGTGTACCCGCACGTGGAGCGGTCACCATCGCCGTCACCAGTACCTCAGTCACCTCATGCCGGCGATGGGGACCAACAACAAGAGTCCGGATCACCTGGGCTGGCAGCACGTCAAATGCTTAGCTGCGATTTGGAAGGTTGCAGGTCGCCGAGCAAGCAGATTCTGCTAGAAGGAGGAGCATGTCATATGCTCATGATGTCTGTAGCACTCGTCGAGGAAGTGACACCAGGAGAGCGGCGGCCAATTGTTGGGGAACCTAAACAGGACGTGGAGGACGGCTGTGGTGTGCAGCCATGTTATCGAAGCGAAAACCATAGCAGTGAGCAGAGGGAGACCGCGCAATCTACCATGGAGGATCAAACCGATGGACTCCTGGTGTGGCCATGTCAAGACAGACCAGCAAGTCGGGAGAATGGAGCATCTGATGAGCAGAAGAAAATAGTGTTCACAGAGGTGAGACATTGATTTAGCTGTCCTTGTTTTATTTTCACCTCTTTTACTCTGTTGAGTCTTGCTTAGACATGCTCTCATTCATCCATTTTTGTGATTCTGAAATTCTTTCTGTGACAATTTCTGTTGCTTGACCATGGAAACATGGTCAAAGGTCTTAAGGAAAAAAAAATCTACTAAAGATTGATATGCAACCATATAGTTTTCAGTTTAACTTTGCGAGCTTTCTAGATAAGTTGTTTATGAATATTGGACATAGGAGTGGTTTTAATTTTATTACTAGTATACTAGAACTTGAACACTCCAGAAATTACAACATATTTTGAATATTAAATAACTGAATGAGTTAACATGAGATTTTTCTAGATGCATGGTGCAATGAAATCCCTATTTACTCCTTATATATGCAGTTGCAGGTTTCTCGTTGCATTCCAAACTTAAATCGACCCATCTTTCGTGTTATGCTTTCTAATACTTGTACAGTTCTAGAAACCATACCGTGACTCATGACTTAATGGAAATAATAGTGTATACTCGCACCTTATCGATCATAAATATTGTTCTCTTTATCTTTTCTCTCTTGTTTTGAGGGACACTATTTCTTTTTACTATTGTTCTATATTAGGCTAAACAAACTTCTCTTATGGATGGCTCCCAGTCACCGAGCAAGCTGAATCTGCTGGAAGGAGCCTTGGTATCAGCTGCAGCCAATGCTGGTGCCAAAACGTCGTCTGTGTCGTTCGCCGAGGAAACTACACCAGGAGATCAGTGTGAAGTTGGCTGGCAACCTAAACATCGTGTAGAGGACGGCTATGGTGAGCAGACGACAATGTCTGTGGGATCAACCATGAAGGGTGAGACCGGTGATCAACCCGTGGCATGGCTGTCTCAGTACAGGTCGGCAAGTGAGGTGATCGGAGGATCCAATGAATGGAAGAGATTAACGTTCAAAGAGGTGAGCTCACAGATTCTTCATGTCCTCATTTTATTTTTACCTCTTTTATTACTATGTATAGATTATAGAATGTCGCTTAGACACCATTAATGCTTTCATTCATCCATTTTTGATACATTACTTCAAAATTTGTATGGCAAAATCTGTTGCTTGGCCCTAGAAAACATGATCTAAAATTTAGAAGTATACCCCCACTACCGGAAACCGGGTGTCAGGCACACTCGGCAAAGGCCCAAATACACTCGGTAAAAGGTCCCACCGGCCACACCTGCTCATCCCCTTCACTTTTCGCGCACTATGCGTTTGGTAGGAATCAAACCCACCACATTTCCTTCTCTCGTAACCACCCGTACCACTACACCACACTCGCATTTAAGTATACACTTCATTATCATTCCTCACATATTATACTAAATTGAGTGCAAATTGATTGTTTAAGATCCTAAATGAATTCAAAATAAAAAGTTGTCAGCTACAAAGTTTCATAACTTTTTGAGATCTACGACTTTTATTTTAGGAGTTTCTATCATTTGAGGTCATTTACTTTAATTTAAATTTCAAATTTGAGAAATTCAAACTGAGATTTTCGATGATAATATGATTCTAAATATAAAAATTTAACAACTACTAAGTTTCATAATTTTTCAAGATCTGTAACTTTTATTTTTACTGTTTCTTCATCCGAGATCGTTTGAAAAATTCTATTTTTCATATTCGAACATATTTTTCATTGACAAAATTAATTCAAATTAAATAGTGTTCAACTACAAAGGTGTATATCTATAACTTTTATTTTGATCATTTATTCATCTCCTATATCTCACTTTGAGTAGAGATAGAATTTGTGAACAATGTTATTGTCAATTTGAGTAATAAAGAAATGATCAAAATAAAAGTTATAGGTCCTCAGAAGTTATATAATTTTGTAGTTAAAATATTTTAATTTGAATTAATTCATAGCTTTAAAATATGATTTGAATTTTTTTTGTTGAGTGTTTTTTTTCAATACTTGACAAAGACCTTGTTTGTCGAGTGCGAAGTAAGTTTACGGAGTGCCAAAAACAAAAACATTCGGCAAAGTGTTTGTCGAGTGTTTTTTGTGTGGCACTTAGCAAAGCGTTATTTGTCGAGCACCCGAAAAAATGCACTCAACAAACCATCGGATACTGTTTGCCAAGTGTTTTTTGTGTGTCACTCGGCAAAGTGTTATTTGTTGAGTGCCCAAAAAAATGCACTCAACAAACCACCGGACACTCGGCAAATAGCCGGTTTCCGGTAGTGCCCCTTTCAAGATAACCCCCCCTTAGAAAATGTATTAATTTGACTAAATAATAGAACTTTAACTCTCTAGAAATTACAGCATAGTTTGCATTTAAAAAAAAACAGATGAGGTAGAATGAGATTTTTCTAGATGTACAGCACAATGAAATCCCTATTTGCTCCTTATACATTGCAGTTTCTTCTCGTTGCATCCCAACCTTAAGTTGACATATTTCGTGTCATGCGTTCTAACATTTGTATAGTTCTAGAAATCATACCGTGACTCATAAATTATATTTACGGGAAACAATGGTGTGTACTGCACCTTATCGGTCATATAATATACTATATATGGTTCTCTTCATCCTTTTATACTTTTTGAGGGGCGACAGTATTTCTTTTACTAGTGTTCAATATAGTCTGAACAAACAACTTCTCTTAAACAGCGCACGCCTCGAGCTCGATGGTTGAAGAGGAAACTGACCACCACGAGTTATTCACCCGTCACAACGAAGAAAAAGAAGCAGAAACTGCCAAAATGGATCTGCGACCTGTGCCAGCGGAGGGTCTCGCTCTTCCACCCGACCAACATGGCCCAGCACCTGGCCAGCAAGAGGCATCTGTCGAAGTTGAAAGCAATGAACACGCTGGTAGAGGCAACGCCAACTCCTGGATCCTCACGGAATGGTGACGAGAGCGTGGCAGAGAACGGTGGCGGCGGCGGGAACGCGCCACGGCCTGTGGAGGAGCCGTTGTCGATGTGGGCGTCCCTCGTCCTCCCCGAATTCAGGAGCTCCTACAACATCCACACGTATGATGGCCCGGAGAATAGCGTGTACTACTGCAAGGCTTGCTACGCATACTTCACCGGCGATACCACGTTGGCGTTGCACCTCGTCGGGAAGAGGCACCGACGGAAGACGCTTCAGGGGCGCCAGTGTGATGCAGGGACGGGGAAGCGGGAAGCCCTGGAAACATGATCTGCTGCTACTCGGCTGGCAGCTGTGTGGGCGCCTTGTTTTTTCTTTTTTAATTACTAGCCATTTTGTGGACTGCTCGCAGTCGCAGCAACAACATCACGGTCGTTTACTCGTTTAGCAGTGCTTTTGTAGACTCGTGACTTGCATTAGCGGTGGTTTTAGTTTCCTCACATCTTCATTTACAGTCGCAATTTTCACTACTACAATTCGGTTATTATAGTGACGGACGTCTTTTTTATCTTAGTAGCAGGTTATTTGGAAAACCGTTACTAATTTTGACAAGGACACCAATCATATACTAAAATTTTCAGATAGTGGCGAACGCGTTTGGTCTGCTACTAAATTTTTTTTTAGATAGTGGTGGATAGTAAGTGACGGTTTTCAAATGATGTTAGCATAGTCTATCACTAAAATTAAGTTATCTATGACTATTGAATAGGAAATAAACGATTCAGATATAACCTACTTATCTAACCCTATACTATAAAAATAATACTTAGCAATTTTGCCCTCCGCACATGACACCTGCCGCCGCAACCTCCTCCTCCTCCTCCTCTCTGGCAGGACAGCCCCATCGGGTGGCGCCCTCCCCGGCGGTCCGTCCTCAGCGCAGGCGGCCAGCGGTGGATCCGGGCACAGACGATGATGGATCTTTTTATTATTTGATTTGTGATGTTGCAACGTGTTTACGACTGCTATGGCATATTGCAAGGAGACACGAAATATGCAATGTGTCCAATAGTTTCTGAACGAGACCGTGTGCTGGTGTAAAAAGTTACCCAGCGAGTTACGGGGGCGAGTTCAAATTCGAAACACGTCATACGATTACGCAGACTGTCTCATCAAAAACGAAGGGATTTATTGCCGCGATGTTCGTATGTACAGTTATAATCTGAATTTTGAAAATTTTATCGATAAGGCCAGTCAAGATCACACACAGACCATTTCCTTCCTTGTAAAATAAAAAACATGAGACACGTCGACACGATACGTAGCTCGGTCCACCTGTCAGAAAAGCCTCCGCAGGCCCGCCAATAAATCCAGTCACCCCCCTCAAGGCTTCCCTTCTATTCGTATCACAAACCGCTCCCCCACTCGCCGCAAATTCCATCCCTCCCCAAAATTCGCAGCTCAATGGAGCTTCCTGGCCAAGGCCGGCTCACCTCGGCGGGCGACGACGGCCGTCTCCCCCGCTTCCCCGACCCTCCCCCGCCACCGCACGGTAAGGGGACTCAAACGCTCTCCTCGTCTCACTGATATTTTTGGATTTCTTTCTGCCCTAGAAGTCTAGAACCGGTGGTTCGTTGTCTTTTGTCCCAATGGTAAAACAATATTTAGAAAGCAATGAAGCAATGAAGGTTATTTCCCGCAGTTCGAAGTACAATGCGTACGGAGAATGATCTAATGGTCCCAAAGAAAATTGGGTTCTGTTATGGTTACAAATATGAGCTCTTCGTTTTTTTTTTCGGGTGAAATTTGGTTCTTTAACTTGGAGATGGAATTTGGGTTCTTTAATCTGGAGAGGAAATTTCGGCTTCATTGTCTTTGGGATGAAATCTGGGTTCGTTACTTTCTAGATGAAGATATGGGTTCTTCTGATTTTAGATGATTGTGCCTGTAATTTTCTTGAAAAGTTTGGCTTTAGTCCTGATCATCTGACAAAGTTGTTGCCACTGTCAAGCACGCGACGACGAAGCATCACAGGTGAACGCTGCGCTGGTAAGGAGACGGGATGAGCTGCTATGGGAGCTCCACAATGAGCAGATCCGTCTGAATATGATCTTACGCGAGCTCGTCGAGACAGAGTATGCCATGGCAGCGCGCTCTGGCCCTGCTGCCCTGTGGCCTGTGCCAACAATGCCATGGTCGCTGGACCGCTGGCATCGCAGTGCGTCATCAGCAGCCACTTGGGAGGGTGCGCCTCTTCGTCAGCCGAGTACATGTACCGAGCATCCTCCTAGCTGCCGCAGCAGTCCTGCGGCGGTTAGACCGCCTCCAGTGTACCCACATGTTGAGCGGTCGCCGTCACCAGTTGGCACGAGAGGCTCTCTGGAATATTGCCAATCGCCAAGCAAGCAGACTCTTACCAAGGAGACATTGATGCCAGGGGTGGCCAATGCCGGTGTCAGACCTATGGGGTCTGCGTTTATTCGCCAGGAGGTGACACCAGAACACAATGATGTTGTTGGTGGAGAACGTAAAGCTGATTTGGGGGATGGAGATGGCTTGCAACCTTCTTTTGAAAGTGGAAAGCAGAGTAGTGGGCAGAGGAAGGCTGCTGAAACAACCACGGTGGGTTTGATAAATGAATCCGGGTGGCGTTCTTGTCAGTACAGCACGGCAGGTCAGGATAACGTGGGTTTTAAGCAGCAGAAGCAGCTGGAATTCAAGGAGGTGAGTATTCGGTTCTTTAGTTCGTGTAACCTTTTGCTCATTTTCTTTTTCGCAGAATATTGCTTAGATTGATTGATTACTGATAGTCTGATGTGTGCTTGTTGCAGTCCTTTAACCGTTGCCAAGTATTGATATATTATAAGTCCATAAAAATTTACATTACATATGTCTGTGCTATTTAGGATTATTGGAATCAGAACTTTGCTAGTTCACCCATGAAGTTTAGAGTTGATCAGAAGTACATAAATGGTGTGTAATAAGAATGCATGTGAATAGAACATTTTCTCTCCAATTTTCCACTGTCTAGTTAGCATTCTTTACTCACCAATGCTGGGAACTGGTCTAAATTTTAAACAAACATAATCTGATGCAGCTTGCACCTGACCAGCCACAACCAGGCAGTGGCACTCAGCAGCAAGAGTGCAGATCATCTGGGGCAACAGAGCAGCGAATGAGCGGCTATCTGGAACTGTGTCAACTGCCAAGCAACCAGACTCGAATGGATAAGACCTTGATGCCATTGGTATCTAATACCAGACCAACACGATCTGCCAGCAGGGAGGTGGCACCCAGGGACCGATCAGAGATTGGTGGAGAACCTAAGGCTGATGTGGACAAAATCGGGAACCAGAGCTGTGCTCAGAGGAAGGCTGATGAGTCTGCCATGGAGGCTCAGATAGAAAGACTGGTACAATCACCTCATGGGTACATGCCGGCAGGTCAGGGGGTCACAGCATACAATGAGCAGGAGGGGATAGAGTTATGTGAGGTAAGTTAAGTGTTTCAGCACTTATCCCTTTCACTCTTTAGCTTCGTCCTTTCTCTCAGAGTACTTGTTTGGTGAAATCGCACACATATTCTTTGTGATATATCACTTTTCTGAACATTTGTTTGTGGTAGTCATCGTCATCTCTCCATGGAAAATTCATAAGTTGTAGTATTCAGGAGTCAAGGTGTTATATAAGGATTCCAGTCATGTTACGATCAGAAGTGCATCAATATAGTTTACCTGTAACTCATGTCTATAGAACATGTTTTCTCCATTTTTCTGCTGTATAGCAGCTTACCAATGCTAACAAATCGAAACAAACTTCTTCTGATACATATACATCCTGATCTGAGCAGCTACGGTCGGGGAGTGACACCAAGCTGCAGCAAGAGTACAGCTCACATGGGGCAAGAGATTGTCCGTTTAGCGGCTATGTGGAAGTGGAACTGTGCCGATCACCAAGCAAACAGACTCTGTTGGAGATCTTAGTGCCAGCAGCAGCCAATGGCAGTACCCAACCGACACAGTCACCTGGAATCACACAGGCTGTTGGTGGGGAGTCTAAAGTTGATGTTGAAAACGGTCATGCTGCGCAGCCATTACATGAAATCAAGAACCAGAGTGGGCAGAAGAAGGTTGAGGAGTCTGCCATGGAAGGCCTGATCGATAAACCTCTGCAACCGCTTCGGAACAGATTGACAATGCCGGAGAACACACCATACAATGAGCACATGAGGATAGAGTTCAGTGAAGTAAGCTCACTTTTTCTCCAGCACTTACCTTTTCGCGTCTTTTTGTTGTTTTCCTGTCTAGAATTTTGCTATGAGTAGTTGTTTGATGATAATCTTGTGTTTTGTTGTGCTCCAACACTTTTCTCAACAGTATTTATGGCAATGGTTACCATTTTGACCATGTGTGGAAAACTCTTGTGATCACAAGTACTTAGGAGTTATAAGATACCTATTATGTAAGATTCCAGTGATATATTGCAAGTCTGAAAATTGTTCACATATGCCTCAGTTACATCTGTTAGTTCACAAGTGAAGTTTTAGGACCCAAAACCCTCCGTTGTGATAACATATCTTCTAGATTTTTTTTCTGGCAATACAAAGGTTTACAGTAATCTGGCTATATATTCCTTGGTCATTGTGAAAAGTCCTTGCACATCTGAAAGTTGAAGTGGTAGATTATTTTCATCTTGTTGCCAAATGTGCCTGTGATAGAACTCTACATTTTCAAGAACTGAAACAATCGAGAGTTTATCCATATCTCTTTGCACACCATGTAGGCACCGTGTTCTCTCCATTTTTTCCCCATTGATATGTAGTATTCCTCACTTAGCAATGCTTTAACAAACTTCCTCTAATATATAGCCTACGCCTGAAAGAACATCCTCCGGGCTGAAGAGGAGACTGATCGAGACAACAACACCCGTCAAGAAGCCGAAGCCATTTAAGGAATTTAGCTGCGCCATCTGCCAAGTGCACCCACCTAGCCAGCACAACCTGGAGGAGCATCTGGCGGGCCGGCTGCACCAGTCGAACGTGGAAGCACTGCAAGCAAAGAAGGAACCTGCCGAGCTTTACACGAACGCAACACCTGGCGTGTCGAACAAGAACTTTGCTTGGGATAGCGAATCCTTGCGTCAAGACGGCAAGGAGAACATTGGATCGCGGCGGCATCAGCCGTCGGTGAAGGACCGGCTGGAGCTGCCGGCGTCAAGGTGGACCTGCAACCTCTGCCAGGCCAAGTGCCTCACTGAGTCGGACTACTATGAGCACCTCAGGGGCAGGCGGCACCGGGAGAACACGGAGGCGGAGTTCCGGAGTCAGTCTGAGCGCAGGGATGAAGACGCCGGGACGACGGCAGGCTGGGACTGGAAGCGCTCGTTCTACTGCGACGTGTGCGACTTGCAGTGCAACAGCGAGAAGATGCTGGCGTCGCACCTCGGCGGGAGGCGACACCGGGAGGCGCTCGAGGCCGGGTGGCGCAAGTGACGCGCGGCTGGAGAACGACATTGTTCATGTGCGTCTTGCTTTGTTTTGATCGGCCGGCCATTTTTATACCTGACTGTAACACAGTTGTTGATCAGTGAGGAGTAGACTCGTGACTTCGCTTTAGAGAGACTACTCTCCTTTGTAACTTGAACTGTTTACGGAGTATTTACTAGTTCACCGGAGCTTACAATGGAGCCAACAGCCAAAAGCTATAGCTTCAGACATGTTTCTAGTACTTTGTTCACATGTTGCAAACTGCAATTGCATTGTTTGAACTTGTTATTCGCGGGATTGGGCCGAAGTGCGGAATCCTACACAAAATAGGGTAAACAGCAATTGACAAAAGTTTTGTTTACTCATTATGTGCAATAATTACTATACTTGGCAATGAATTTTCCCAGAAAGAGCCCGTGGAGCATAAAACTGGAGTAATCAACATACTCTTCCTGTCTTAAATTATTATCATCATTGACTTTTTTGTTACCTTTAACTATTTGTTTTGAAACGGAGTACTCTAAAGCAAAATTCACAAAAAAAAAAACTCTCAATTTTCTGGTCTGTAGTAATGAAATTTCCTTTTCTAAACAAGAAAATTATTTGGTTATAGTCCACATCCTCTCCACTAAAAGATACATATGACACGTCAGCACAATTAGTGGGAACAGCAAAAGCTGCATCTTTTTGGTGACTCCCTTGCCGACTAAGCAAAATCCAGCCGTCTCCAAAGGGCGAAAAGAGTGACGCCGCTATCCGTCAATCATCGTCGTCGTTGTCATCGAGAGCTCAAATCTTCCTCCAACATTTACTGCCTCTTGCTCTTGCTCTTGCGCGCTCTCCCCGTCGTCACCGGAGAGCTCAAAGCTTCATCGCCGGCGCAGCAAGACCCTTCCTCCGTGCCCCCCCCCCCCCCCCCTGGCTGATCGATGGAGTTCGCCCGCCGAGGCCCAGCCACCGCCGACGACGACGAGGGCGTCCTTGAAGAGGGCCGCCGCTTCCTCAACCCTCCGCCGCTGCCGCCGCACGGTACGTGCCGCTTCTCCGCCTTATGCCGCCAGTGTCCTACCTCTGCGCTCTGCTTTCTTGGGTCACAACAGAAAAAAGAAGGATTCTTTGGGGGTTCAGTTTCGTTCAGATGCAAGCGATTCGTACCAGTGACCCGAGCATACGAACCTGAGGTATATCTGCCCGCTTGTTTCGAGAAGTGGAACCCCAATTTCCATCTAGGAGGCAGGTTCTTGCGTAGTTACCAGAATCGCGAAAAGTTCTGCTAATACGGTACAATTATGATGTGCAGTAGTTAGTTCAAGGTGTCGAGGAGTAATTTAGTATACAGGGTAAGATAAAAGATTCCCCTTCGCAGCATGGTATTTGATAAGCCAGAGCCAGGCCATCTGCTAAGCATCTTCAGCTAATCCCCTATCAATACAACTTGCGTTCATAATAGCAACTTGGTTGTCCTTAACTAGTCTTTTGTCGACCCCAGCATTATAAAAGTTAATCGTGTGATTACTGATGCCAGGGCGTTAATATTACTTAGATATTTATGTTTTATTTTTGAAGTAGTGGCCACTTTGATATTTGGTTACAGTTGGCCTGTTACTTATGCCAACCATCAAAATTCTGCTATGTTGGTGCAGGAGACGCAATGCTGGTGATTAGGGACGCGCTGTTGTTGCAACTCCAGCAGGATCGCCTTCGTCAGGAAATAATTGTGGCCGAGCTGGCCAAAATAGATCGTACCATGGCCCTGAGCTCCACTTCTTGCCATGGTACAGTTGCTGGCGATGTGAAGTGGACTAAGCCGCCTCCCTTCTCTTTCAGTGAGAAGTTTATGCCACATCGCAGATGGCAAGTCAGTCCAGAACATTGGGCCGATTTGGATTGCCACTATGATCTGAAGGAGGGAGCAAGGCATGGAGGTCCTGAATCAAGGACCTTGAAGTCTGCCATGGAAGACTGTGTCGGTGAATGCTCAAGATCATGTTGTACTGGTAAGGTACACGGGGAGAATGCAACAGCAGATGAGCAGAGACTACAAGCATACAATGAGGTGAATATCTTTATGCTTGTTTTTCATCATGTGTCACCAACTTAACGTTTTATCTCTAGAATTTGTTATTTACTTCATAATGTTGCTAGGGCACAGTTTCTTGAAAACTTTGGTATTTCATACCATATACTCTGTACTTCATAATGTTTACCAATATGGAGCCTTTACAGGAAGGTTAACTTGTCCTGGTTTTCACAATTTCACTAGCTGATGGTGTAAATGCATTTAACTTACTTTCATTGTTTAAGTAACCAGTTGTCTAATCAAACTGCGTGTCAAAACAGAATATGCAGCACAAGAGGTCGTCACCTATTGCGACATGGGAATTAACAGGAATAACTATGCCAGTTAAGAAACCAAAGTCAACACAGAAATGGAGTTGCACCATCTGCGATGTACTAACACACAGTGAATGTCAGTTAGAAGAGCATTATGCTGGGAGAAAGCACCGGTCAAATGTCGCCAACATGGAATCAAGAAACAAGCCCATTAGTCAGATGGTGGAAACCACAGCTGAACCTTTGCTGTGTGCAGGCCTGAAAACATGCCTGATAAAATGGAGCTGCTGCACATGCCAAGCCAATGGTACCAGCGAAGCTGAACTGAAGGAGCATCTCAATAGCAGCACACACCAGCTGAATATTGAAGAACAATGCAAGGAAGGCGATGGCATGGCAGAGATCACTGAGCCGCAGGAAGCGAAGTCCCACCAGATAAATGTCCCACAACACGCAGAAAAGCAATCTCCAGTTTGCAGCATTTGCCTATCCAAATGTACCAGGGAATCAGAGTTGGGGAGCCACCTTTCAGTAAAGATTCTACCTGAAATAAACAACATAGTGAGAAATTCTGAGTCATGGGAAACAAAGTTGCCTCCAAACAGTGTGCCACAACATGCAGAGCAGACTTCGCATTGTAGCATTTCTCAAGCGAATTGTGATTGGCAATCAGACTTGGCGGACCATCTTGAAGGCAAGAAACACCTAGTGAAAACCCAGGCCTTACATGAAGAAGAAACAGAAAATACTCCACTAATTGACAAGAGCCAGCCTGCCTCGGAATGGAATTGCAGTATCTGTGAAGCAAAATGTTACACAGAATCTCATTTTGAGCATCATTGCAGAGGCAAAAAGCACCGGAAGAAGATAGCAGCTCTACAGGGAGAAGGCACGGACGCGAAATTGGGCGCCCTGAAGGTGGAGAATAAAGTACTTTCAGATGGTTCTGACAGCATAAGTGCCACCTCAGACAAGGTGGAAGAGCAGATGACGCCATGTGTTTGCCATGTCTGCAATTTGCTTTGCAGTAGTGAGAGTATTCATGCAGACCATCGTACTGGGGAGCAACACTTGGAGAAACCAAAGCTGTTGAATTTCTGTGAGGTCTGCGACTTGCAGTGCAGTAGCGAGAAAATGCTCGTGCACCACTGTACCGGGAAGAAGCACCTGAAAAGGCTCAATGCAAAAAAATGAATACAGTTGTGGCTTGGTATGACTGTCATGAGGTAGGCTGTGGAGCAATACGGGGGCAAGGACGACCGCCCGGAACTGCTGTCGACATTGATGCTGAGTATCCGTCAGGTCAAGTGCACGGACTTGCACAGATTTCCCTGATCAGAATCAGGGACAAGTAGCGCCATGAGGCCTTGCGCGTGGGTTGCAAGAGCTTCGCACCTGTACAGTGAAGACATGTAGCTGAAAATGTTTGCTCAGTCCTTGGCTAAAAGTAGCTTTTGTTCTTATGTTAGGATGCAAAGAGGGAGTTGTATCTGAACTAAATATAAGCATGATAAATAATGTTTGGATACAAGTGAAAGATGTTTGTAGTTCGAAAAATCATCAGCCATTTATTGAACTAACATACCCCGTCTGCCGTGAAAACAGTACTCGCACGGTCGCACCTGCCGTTTCGATACAAGTGAAAGATGAAGTACTTCTCTATCGGAATTTCAGCTTTCAAATCCGGCATTTCAAAAGCTTGTGTCTAGTTGTCAAAAAAAAAATAAAAAAGCTTCTGTCGAAACCAACTCGCTTGACGGAACGTTCGGACCACATAGGCCATGTCCCGAGTCGCAGGCCCATTAACAATGAGTAATCTGCTGATTTTTCAATGGGCCACATCACTCCCATAGGCTTGGATTAAGGCACTGGCCCGAGTCTTTGTCTTTGGGCTGGGCCACTCTCACCTGCGGGCAGCAGTTCAAACTTGAAAGCCGCGGTAAAGGCGAGGCGTCGCCAATGGGGATTGGGTGCGGGCGGACGGCGATTTCTAGGCTTCCGTTCCGCGTTTGCGTGGGAGCACGACGGATGAAATGAATTGACTGGAGCCGACGTTGGGAAGCTGGGTAGTCGCGCCTAGAACGAGGCGTCCCGCACCGTGGAACGGGAAGATGCCTTTAAATTCAAGGCCCGTTCTTTCAACGGAGCACCACCGATGCTGCAAAACCGTTCCGTTTCCTCGCCCTGCTCCTCATCGGCGGACACGATGGAGTTCGCCGGCCGAGGTCCAGCAGCAGCATCAGCGGACAACGCCCACCGCTTCGCCGTCCCTCCGCCGCATGGTGCGTATACTAGCACGTGCATGCTTGTTTACAAAAATAGATATTACTATATGTTCTGTGCTGACCGTCGCCTGATGAAAGTCCGTGCTACTACTTCTACTTGTGCAGCAGGGGATGACTCGATGCAGGTGATCCGGGACGCGCTGCTCTCGCAGCTCCAGAAGGACCGTCTTCGCCAGGAGATCATCGTGGCGGAGCTTGCCAAGATCGAACGCGCCATGGCCCTGCGCGCCGCCGGTTCCTCTGCCGATGGCGAACGTGGTAAGCCGGCGGTGCGTTTCGCCTTCGATGAGCAGTTTATCGTGCCGCACGGCAGAGAGACGGTGGGACCTGCACATCATCGTGTCAACGTAAACGAGACACATGATATCAAGAAAGAAGATGTTGGGGTGCCTAGGTGTGTACGAGTCAAGACCGAGAAGCCTGCCATGGAACATGATCTTTTCCGTGAATGCTCGAAAACTTACGGTAGTAACGGTAAGGTGGCAGGTCAGAAGAAGGTAGCAAGTGATGAGTCCAAACAAGAACCCAATGAGGTGAGCAGCTAACCATTACATCTGTTTCACATTTTACATGTCAATGGCGTGATCAAATTGTGCCCACCGATATTACTTGCCTTGCTTTTTTTTTGCAATTAATTCAGTTATTATTACTAAATCCCTGAACAAACTGCACGACGTCAAACAACCAGCCAGTGCTGCCGAAGATGCCTACCATGGAAGATGATCTTGTCAGGGCATGCTCTAAAATCTCCGGTAGTGACGCTAAGGTGGAATGTCAGGAAGATGCAGATGAGTGCAAACAAGAATCCAATGAGGTGAGCACTAATTATGTAATAATCAAATTGGGAAGAGCAATTCTATTTGGCTTGTAACGAATCTCTATTCACGTTGCTTGTCAAACAACAAGGCTATTCTGCCCGAGAAGACATCGCCTGCATCAGTGAAATGGAGTTGCGGCATCTGCCAGGTGCAAACGACCTGCGAGGGCAACCTGCTGCAGCATTTTGCAGGGCAGAAGCACCGGGTAAACGTCCTTGCCCTGAAGGCAATAGCGAGAGCAGAGAAGGCAAGAAAGGCCAGGCAGTACGCAGGGAAACCAAGTCCAGCATGGGTCTGCAAATTCTGCTCAGCAAACTGCACAGGCAAATCAGTCTTGGAGAACCATCTTAAAGGCAAGAAACACCATGCAAAGATCCAAGCCCTTCTGGAAGAATGCAAGAGCATGACACAGGATCGTGCAACACGGGAAGCAGATTCAAATCCGAACACGGTGACACAGGATGAAGAGAAGCAATATTCAGTGTCGTTCTGCGGCATCTGCCAAGCAAAGTGCACGAATCCATTAGTCAGGGAGAGCCATGTTCGAGGCAAGAAACACCAGATGAATCTCCAAGCTCTACAGCTAGAAGCCAAGCGACTGGGAATCATTCAGCCAAAAATCGCCAAGAAGCAACAACAACAAGCACCCCTGGAATTGGACTGCACTATCTGTCAGGCCAAATGTAACTCTGAATCTCAATTCCTTGATCACTGCAGAAACATGGGACACCAGCAGAAGATAGACGCTATGCAGAGAGAAGGCACGGATGTCCGTTCAGGTGGACTGGATGCAGGGAACAAATTACCAACAGATGGTACTAGCAGTAACAGTGTAAGCTTAGTGGGGGAGATTGAAAAAGCATTATATTTTTGCAAGCTCTGCAATCTGCAGTGCAACAGCAAGAACACGCTTGCAGAACATCGTCAGGGGAAGAAACATTTAGAGAAGGTGACGAAACGGATGCTATCAAGTTTTTGCCATATCTGTAATTTGCAGTGCAACAGTGAGAAAATGCTTGCTCACCATCGTACTGGGAGTAAGCATCAGGCAAATCTCAATGGCTGTTGACTTGGAGGTTAACAAGCAAGAACGATCTAGACGTGGCATCATCGTTCACTCTCGGGATGGGCCGATATTATCTTGTCATTCGCCTGGCATAACCTATTCAACATGACAGTATTTATTCAGTAAAATATATGTACTGCTTAATTACATTTCGCAGTTACAGCACACAATACTTTCATCTATAGTTGACCTGGCATGAGTAATGACATTTCTGCTATTTTCACTTGATGTTGGTATGTCTATATTGTTTTTAAATACACACTTTCACCATCTTGCTTTCTATTTCTTGCCTACGACCACCAAAATATAAAATACTACAACCCCTTAAACATGAAATCAACAAAAATAAATACAGTGATACCTATCAACTAGTTCATCCTACCATGAGTCCATGATCAAAAAATGTCTAACTCAACATATACGCACACCATTCTATGCTAGTACATTTGCATTTACATCTTAGAGCAGACTCAATCTTAGTACATGTGTTAACCTTTGGGTCTATCTCATCATTCAGTTGAATTTACTTCTATTTTTTTACCACCACGTATACAAAATTTTGGCGGCCAACAAAAAGAAGCATCTGCCTTTGTTCTTTATATTCTAATGAAAAAAGCATCTGTTTTTTTATATATACCAGAGCGGCATAACCAGCTTCAGTTTGTCAAACTTATTTTTAATTTCTCTTCTCAAGAAAATAAGTGAAGTCCAACTCCAACGCTCATCTTTCCTTTACCTCATTTTGGAGTAGCTTTCACTATGGAGCTTTATACACTTAATCTAGCTTGATTTCGGAGCCAAGTCGGCCGTGGGAATCGAAAGCTATATACGCACACCATTCTCACTATGAGCCAAGAAAAATCAAGCCTTTGCTATAGTACAATTTTCGCATCAAAGGATGGTCGGCAGAGACAGTGGGAACTGAAAAGTTTCATCCGGCCATCGCTTGCCCACTAAGCAAACTATCCCGCCATCTGAAAGGCGAAAAAAAAGGGAAGACTATTCTTGAGTTGCCGCTTTCAATCATCAAATCAGCAGCAGCATCGAAAAGCTTAAAGCCTCGCGGTTCAGAGTTTCCTCAAATATTCATTTGCTTTTGCAATTTGCACGCTCCCCTTTCCTCGCGGGAACAGCAAAAATCTTCCTCACCCCCCTGCTCCCCTGCCGGCCGATCGATGGAATTCGCCCGCCGTAGCTCAAGTACCTCCGCCGCTGACATCGTCGACGATGGCCGTCGCTTCCCCGACCTCTCGCCGCCGCCGCCGCCCGGTACGTAACGGCGACTCCTTTTGCACTGCCATTCTTTACCTACCATAAATCTGTGGTTCGCTGTCTTGGGAGTTCGAGCTCACCATATGTAACTCCGCGGTGCTTGTGCAGGGGACTCGATGCAGGTGATCCGGGACGCGCTGCTGTCGCAGCTCCAGAAGGACCGTCTTCGCCAGGAGATCATCGTGGCGGAGCTTGCCAAGATCGAACGCGCCATGGCCCTGCGCGCCGCCGGTTCCTCTGCCGATGGCGAACGTGGTAAGCCGGCGGTGCGTTTCGCCTTCGATGAGCAGTTTATCGTGCCGCACGGCAGAGAGACGGTGGGACCTGCACATCATCGTGTCAACGTAAACGAGACACATGATATCAAGAAAGAAGATGTTGGGGTGCCTAGGTGTGTACGAGTCAAGACCGAGAAGCCTGCCATGGAACATGATCTTTTCCGTGAATGCTCGAAAACTTACGGTAGTAACGGTAAGGTGGCAGGTCAGAAGAAGGTAGCAAGTGATGAGTCCAAACAAGAACCCAATGAGGTGAGCAGCTAACCATTACATCTGTTTCACATTTTACATGTCAATGGCGTGATCAAATTGTGCCCACCGATATTACTTGCCTTGCTTTTTTTTTGCAATTAATTCAGTTATTATTACTAAATCCCTGAACAAACTGCACGACGTCAAACAACCAGCCAGTGCTGCCGAAGATGCCTACCATGGAAGATGATCTTGTCAGGGCATGCTCTAAAATCTCCGGTAGTGACGCTAAGGTGGAATGTCAGGAAGATGCAGATGAGTGCAAACAAGAATCCAATGAGGTGAGCACTAATTATGTAATAATCAAATTGGGAAGAGCAATTCTATTTGGCTTGTAACGAATCTCTATTCACGTTGCTTGTCAAACAACAAGGCTATTCTGCCCGAGAAGACATCGCCTGCATCAGTGAAATGGAGTTGCGGCATCTGCCAGGTGCAAACGACCTGCGAGGGCAACCTGCTGCAGCATTTTGCAGGGCAGAAGCACCGGGTAAACGTCCTTGCCCTGAAGGCAATAGCGAGAGCAGAGAAGGCAAGAAAGGCCAGGCAGTACGCAGGGAAACCAAGTCCAGCATGGGTCTGCAAATTCTGCTCAGCAAACTGCACAGGCAAATCAGTCTTGGAGAACCATCTTAAAGGCAAGAAACACCATGCAAAGATCCAAGCCCTTCTGGAAGAATGCAAGAGCATGACACAGGATCGTGCAACACGGGAAGCAGATTCAAATCCGAACACGGTGACACAGGATGAAGAGAAGCAATATTCAGTGTCGTTCTGCGGCATCTGCCAAGCAAAGTGCACGAATCCATTAGTCAGGGAGAGCCATGTTCGAGGCAAGAAACACCAGATGAATCTCCAAGCTCTACAGCTAGAAGCCAAGCGACTGGGAATCATTCAGCCAAAAATCGCCAAGAAGCAACAACAACAAGCACCCCTGGAATTGGACTGCACTATCTGTCAGGCCAAATGTAACTCTGAATCTCAATTCCTTGATCACTGCAGAAACATGGGACACCAGCAGAAGATAGACGCTATGCAGAGAGAAGGCACGGATGTCCGTTCAGGTGGACTGGATGCAGGGAACAAATTACCAACAGATGGTACTAGCAGTAACAGTGTAAGCTTAGTGGGGGAGATTGAAAAAGCATTATATTTTTGCAAGCTCTGCAATCTGCAGTGCAACAGCAAGAACACGCTTGCAGAACATCGTCAGGGGAAGAAACATTTAGAGAAGGTGACGAAACGGATGCTATCAAGTTTTTGCCATATCTGTAATTTGCAGTGCAACAGTGAGAAAATGCTTGCTCACCATCGTACTGGGAGTAAGCATCAGGCAAATCTCAATGGCTGTTGACTTGGAGGTTAACAAGCAAGAACGATCTAGACGTGGCATCATCGTTCACTCTCGGGATGGGCCGATATTATCTTGTCATTCGCCTGGCATAACCTATTCAACATGACAGTATTTATTCAGTAAAATATATGTACTGCTTAATTACATTTCGCAGTTACAGCACACAATACTTTCATCTATAGTTGACCTGGCATGAGTAATGACATTTCTGCTATTTTCACTTGATGTTGGTATGTCTATATTGTTTTTAAATACACACTTTCACCATCTTGCTTTCTATTTCTTGCCTACGACCACCAAAATATAAAATACTACAACCCCTTAAACATGAAATCAACAAAAATAAATACAGTGATACCTATCAACTAGTTCATCCTACCATGAGTCCATGATCAAAAAATGTCTAACTCAACATATACGCACACCATTCTATGCTAGTACATTTGCATTTACATCTTAGAGCAGACTCAATCTTAGTACATGTGTTAACCTTTGGGTCTATCTCATCATTCAGTTGAATTTACTTCTATTTTTTTACCACCACGTATACAAAATTTTGGCGGCCAACAAAAAGAAGCATCTGCCTTTGTTCTTTATATTCTAATGAAAAAAGCATCTGTTTTTTTATATATACCAGAGCGGCATAACCAGCTTCAGTTTGTCAAACTTATTTTTAATTTCTCTTCTCAAGAAAATAAGTGAAGTCCAACTCCAACGCTCATCTTTCCTTTACCTCATTTTGGAGTAGCTTTCACTATGGAGCTTTATACACTTAATCTAGCTTGATTTCGGAGCCAAGTCGGCCGTGGGAATCGAAAGCTATATACGCACACCATTCTCACTATGAGCCAAGAAAAATCAAGCCTTTGCTATAGTACAATTTTCGCATCAAAGGATGGTCGGCAGAGACAGTGGGAACTGAAAAGTTTCATCCGGCCATCGCTTGCCCACTAAGCAAACTATCCCGCCATCTGAAAGGCGAAAAAAAAGGGAAGACTATTCTTGAGTTGCCGCTTTCAATCATCAAATCAGCAGCAGCATCGAAAAGCTTAAAGCCTCGCGGTTCAGAGTTTCCTCAAATATTCATTTGCTTTTGCAATTTGCACGCTCCCCTTTCCTCGCGGGAACAGCAAAAATCTTCCTCACCCCCCTGCTCCCCTGCCGGCCGATCGATGGAATTCGCCCGCCGTAGCTCAAGTACCTCCGCCGCTGACATCGTCGACGATGGCCGTCGCTTCCCCGACCTCTCGCCGCCGCCGCCGCCCGGTACGTAACGGCGACTCCTTTTGCACTGCCATTCTTTACCTACCATAAATCTGTGGTTCGCTGTCTTGGGAGTTCGAGCTCACCATATGTAACTCCGCGGTGCTTGTGCAGGGGACTCGATGCAGGTGATCAGGGACGCGCTGCTGTCGCAGCTCCAGAAGGATCGCCTTCGCCAAGAGATCATTGTGGCTGAGCTTTCGAAGATTGAGTGCGCCATGGCTCTGCGCTCCAGTGCTGCCGATGCCGAACGCACTAAACCGGCGTCCTTCGACTTCGACGAGCAGCACATGACGCTTGCGCATGGAACAGGCAAGGCTGACGATACGAAGAAGGAAGATGGAGTGCGTCGGCGTAGACAACGCAAACGATCTAAAGAACCTCATGTCACGAAAGGTGGCATCGTTAGTGAATCCTGGAAAGCTTGCTCCAGTACCCGTGAGATGGCAGGTGATAAGAAGAATTTAAGACGTGATGATGAGGGCAAACCACAAGAATCCAATGAGGTAAAGGAATCCCCATTCATTATGTTTTCAGCTAGTTTTGTCTCATATTTGTTGCTATTTAAAATTCTAACTTCTACGGGTAATGGTGCTTTGTGTCAAATATTCAAACAAAGAAGAATTTAGTACTCCCCAATATTTCAGACGGAGTAGTAATTTCGCTTAACTTGTTTTCCCCAATATTTCAGTTACTTACCAATGCTCTAATCAAACTGCATATCAAACAGGCTAAGAAATCGCCTTCTATGAAATGGAATTGTGTCATCTGCCGCGTGGAAGCGACAAGCGCAGGCAACTTACAGCAACATTTTTCAGGGCAGAAGCATCAGGCCAACGCCCATGCTTTGATAGAAAAAGAAAAAGCAGAGAAATCACGAAAGTCAACCGAGTGTGCCGAGAAGCCATGCTCACCATGGGTGTGCAGGTTTTGCCAAGCAAACTGCACTGGCAAATCTGACTTGGAAAACCACCTGAAAGGCAAGAAACACCATGCAAAGATCCAAGCCCTGCTGGATGAATGCAAGAGCATGGCAAGGGATTCTGCATCGTGGGAGGCAGATTCATCACAGGATGAAGAGAAAACAGCTTCAGAATCCATCTGCTGCATTTGCCAAGTTAAGTGGTCTTGCCAATCAGTCATGGCGGGCCATGTTGGAGGCAAGAAACACAAGAAGAATTTTCAAGCCTTGCAACTAGAAGCTAAGCGCCTGGGAATTGTTCAACCAAAAATAGCTGGGAAACAACAAGCGCTCCCAGAATGGGATTGCAGTACCTGTCACGTTAGATGCAACTCTGAATCTCAATTTAAGGATCACTGCTGAAGTACGGGGCACACGCAGATGGAAAAGGCTTTGTATTTTTGCAAGCTCTGCAATTTGCAGTGCAGCAGCGCAACAATGCTCGCTCACCATCATGCTGGGAGAAAACATCAGGCAAAGCTGAGTAGCTCTTGATTGGCAGGCTGAGGAAGCAAGATGCCGGAACCAACATCCGTATATGGGACAAGCTTCAATTACCCTCGTTCAAGAAGCACTACTTATGTGTTGTTTGACATGATATTCATTTGTGATAATTCTATATCATTGTAATTTGTTCGAACCCTGTCATGCTTATCTATTGTAGTTTGTGCCGTGTCGAGTAGACCAAACATATGAAGTCCCTTCAATATTTTGACATTTTGCACAGCCACTTGGATTCAATACACATAAATGACATTTTTTTCTACCACACTATGGAACAATTATCTAAATCAATAAGGAATAAGTTCCTACATCTTATTTTCTCACTAGACCAAATAACTATCGAGTCATATGAACCATTGAATAAAAGTGGGACTAAACAATCTAACCACTCAATGTTTAGATGAAGGAAAATTTTATCACAGTGTAATCACTGATGACAATCTTTTTAGTCTTATGTCTAACAAACTTTTCTCACCTAATATTTTACTCAGCTCGTGCTTGTACCCGCCCCTGATTAACGCGTCGCTCCATCCTTTCCCAACCCTAATCATCCGCCTCCTCACCTCTGCCCAACCCGAGTAGTAGCCGCCGCCGCTCCCGTGCCCTCCTCGTACAGCAGCCGATGCGGCGCCGCGACCTCCTCCTCTTCCTCCTTCGACATGCCCGCTCTTCCACCTTCCACACCGAGCGACCCTAGCCCTCTCTGCCGTCGCCATCGCCTCTGCCCCGTGCACCATCCATGCGTGCGCTCACATGTGTGGCTTCCTGGATTCGCACCGCCACGACAACCAACAAGCTAAACTTTGGATTGAGGAGGAGGCGAGGGGTAAACCAAGCAATGGACGGATTGTCTGCGGAGCTTGAGAATCACCGGCCTCCTGCTGCTTGGCTGCCGATCTTCTATCCATCTCATCTCTTCTATTCCATCCCGATCCACCCTCCCAAACCCTTAATCGCCGCCTTCCCCCGGAGTCGCAGGCGTAGAACAAAGGATGCAACAGGAGGGGGTGGGGGAAGAGAGAGGTGACGCCGGCAGCGAGGACATCTTCCTCGGCGGCGCTCCATCTGCCGTACCCCGCTTGTGTTCTCCTCCCCTCCCTGGTTGGCCTCGCTCGATGAAGGGTATATCAGGTACTATTTCGATAGGGAGCTGAGGTGGTCGTCTGGACATTGGACAACATTCTTC
The DNA here is from genome assembly GCA_032690845.1 of Eleusine coracana subsp. coracana. Taxonomy (NCBI): domain Eukaryota; kingdom Viridiplantae; phylum Streptophyta; class Magnoliopsida; order Poales; family Poaceae; genus Eleusine; species Eleusine coracana. The sequence continues at coordinate 48,372,785 of CM064427.1, read as the reverse complement.
CAGACTAAACTCTCTCCTCCATGCGCCCCTTTGAAAAAACTTGCTAATCAGCCCACTGCCCTTTCTCTATTTTCTTGGTTGTTGACTGCTGCGACTCTTTTCAGGTTGAGGTGAATGTCAACAGGCGCGGGTGCATCCAAAGGTGTAGTACGCAAATAGGTAATCAAGAAATTGATCCTTGACTCATCATAATGTTTTAGCACTATGTCAACTGTGCTACCCGACATGACGTAGTAGTTCATTTTCTGCTGGTGCTATTCGGATATGTGTACAGGATGAGGTCGGCCTCAGTTTTGAGGATCTTATGCGTCAAATTTAAAATATGGTTATAATGAAATTTGTAGAGCATTTCAAGACCTTCCCAGAAAGTATTCGTACGCATTTCTTTGTCGAGTGTGACGGGAGTTATGTCTCTCCAAGCATTACTGCCATTTGTATCAATTACAGTTTCAGTGTCAATTTTAGATAACAGTTTTGTATTATTTTTGTGAGGCATTTTAAAATTCCTTGGTGGCCTAATTGGTACTGGAGGATGTGAAGTATTTTATGGTGTTTAGTATACTCTTTCTATAAAATACTTTCACTCTGAAGTTAGTTGAGTAATTTGGGAGTTATATAGATTTTTTAAGTCGGTTGAGCGTCCACTAACATTCGATCCCAATTTTGATTTGCTAGTTGTTTTCCCTAACATTGTTGAATAATCTGTTTTTTTTTCAGGGTGCTCTATTTTTTGGGTGTCAGCATTGTCTTCTCCGTAGCGCCATCAAACTTGTCCTTTTGCACTCTTCACTTTAGTCTCCCTGTCATCTGAGTCCTCTGGCATGCTCCTTACAGCTGAGCTGTCACCGCAAGCTTTTGCAAGGTAACCATCGTATATTTCATGATTAATCAGAGCTTGATCGCAACTGAATCCCCCCCCCCCCCCCTATGTTGTCCGTTTTATTTGTAGTTATTGTGAGGTCCGCGGGGACAAGACGATGGGGTCTTCTGCTTTCGGTGTCGATGGAGGAGCCAACTCCTTTGTGCCGATGGGACTCGACAGCCATCAGATTTGGTGTATCGGGAGACAGGAGCTGGCTCTTCCTTGCTGTCAACGCCACATGATGATGAGGCTTCAAACAAGTCGGCGAGAAGGTAACTCCACCCTTGACCTTCCGAGTAGCCATCTTTTTCAATTATTGTGCAAACTTGAGCATTCCATGTATTTGTCTTCATGTCACATTTCCAGTAAGCCAGTTTGAGTTTTTGTAAATTTTATTAACAAGTCCTGGTATTGTTTATAGCCTGAAACTATTTTATAAAGTTTGCACACAATCCTAAGTTGGGTAATAAGTACTACCTCTGTTCTAAAATATAAGTATTTGTTGACTGTGAAACACACATTTGACTGTTCGTCTTATTCAATTCATTTTATGAAAATATTAAAATAAATATGTTATATTTTAAGTATATCTAATATTTTATCATTAGTTTTAGAATTTTTTTTAATAAAATAAAAGATCAAACATGATGTTTTAGGAACGTACATGCGAATATAGCAGCCAACACTATGGCCTTTTCCAATAGCCTGCTGATTGAATTAATTGTTACTACTTATTTACATCAATTACACTAATAATGGATTTATGGCTTTTCATTTATGAATTTATTCCATATTTAGGCTTGTCTAATTGATTCATGGATATATACATTTCCACAAAGCGATTTCCCTTATAATATTAATTGAGACACAGTTGCCATCACAAGTAGTACCGGCTATTGTTGCAATTAACCTTTGTAGTTACAGGTTATACATATTCACATTGTCCATCACAAGTGTAGTATAAGCAAGGTTCCACTCTATTTGTTACATATTATTATTATTCTATCATTTGTTACATCTTGATATGTTTCGTTTATGTAGAATGGAGTCAAATTTAGGGTGCAAGCAATCTTGCGAAGCAGCTCATATCACCGATGCTGCCCCGTCTACTCAACACTCGAGCAAGGAAGAATCCATCATGAATGAAACCGACCTGGTTGCGTGCATGCAGATGTCGCTGAGCCGCATCAACAAGACACCAATATGATACCATAGAGCATATGTAAGTTAATTATTGATGGTTGTTTCTTTTTAGTTACACTATGCAGTTTGAAACATATTTGGATTTTTAATATTACAATTTCATCCTATTTTGCATTTGCATGCAAATAATTTGTGCAGTAGTACTGTGAATAAATTAGTTTTTGAGTTATCGTACCTGAAACTTGAATTATCTGTATGTTCATACATATTTAGATTATTCATGCAGGTTCGAAATTTGTATTCTAAACTGATAGATAATATCCTAATATCCTATTACCACTTCATCAGTTAATCATATGTCTACATGTCATTATTGTATTCTAAACTATATATTGTTCATGTTACTATTTAGCCTATATTATTTAGAGCTACTGCAGATTGAACAATCACTTCGTGCACCATTCTTGTCTTTAATGAGCGCTGTGTGATGAGCCCATGACTCATCAGTTAAGTTCTGTTGCCAACACAGAAAATATTTATGATCATTCAATAATTCAATAGCTAGCCAACATTGTTTTGATATTAATTTAGTTGATCCTGCTTTCTAATTTTGATTATTTATTTTCTCTGGATTTTATTTTGCAGTAGCAGACAATGGTCCAACCTCCCCACTGATATGATCATCCTAATTATAGAACAACTTGACGAAGTTGGAGTTTTTGGTGCCACATGCAGCTCGTTTAGGCATGGTATAAATGAACCTGGCACTTATACAAGATTGCAGTCCGGGATCCCCACTGTTATACATCATGTCCTGGAACAGATGGGGTAGTGAGGACAATGTTAATCTCCGAGTTTTTGCAGTCCATGATTTGATGAGTGCTATGTCATTTGAGGGTCAGTCCAATTTGCTGAAGGGCAGATCATGGATTGAGAGTAAGGATGATGAGCTCGTGACATCATATTTTGACCTCACCCTGAAAATTGTGAATATCCTAACAGGAGTGGAAAAGCCCGTTCCGCCTTTTTCTCGAGTTGCCTAAGTTATCAGTAGTTCCCGCATATTCATTTATCAGTAGTTCAAACACCCGTCTTGTCTCATCACTGTTTTTCGTCATACTATTTCTATCTATAATTTATAATTGATGGACCTATAAGACTAAGTTGTTCTTTTAACCCTTTCCCTTTTTATACATTTTATCCTGAAAATTGTTCATGTCAACACAAACAATATGATGAATATGGTGGATTATGATGTCTTGTGCCTACTGCCAGTACTTCTTACTCCCTTCGGATTTAAATTGCTGACACAGTTAACTTTTTTAGCTGTGTTTGACTATTTATCTTATTCAAAATATTTGTTTAAATATATAAAATTATATAGTAGGTTTCAATTTTCTTTAGTGATAAAATAAATTATAATAAAATATTTAATAAATTTTTAAATTTTTTGAATAAGACGAATGGTTAAATATAACTAAAAAAGTCAACTACGTCAATAATTTAAATCCGGAGGGAGTACTTATGTTGTAACATATGCCTAAAGCATTAATTTATTATAAGATACATGTTAAAGCAATCTCATTTTTTATTCACAAACAATCAATGATCTCCTGTCAAGGCACCATTGATAGATTTTGACATCCTGAAATAAAAGTTGTATTCAATATTGACAAACTAATACTATTTATTTTTTTTATTTTGTAGCTTTATCCATAAGTAATGACTTTGTGAATATGGAACACGAATCATATGGGCAAATTGCCCAGTTATCCAATTATTATAGTATATGTTGATATTGGACATAATTTTTTTAGTTTGCTCATTCGTGGACTTAATTCTAACTAATTTATATTTGTGATATATTTGCTATTAGCATGAAAAATTTAAACATGATTCCATAGTTTGGTATGAACGCAGATAAATAGTGATAGGATCATGTTTTAAAATTTATGATCATATATATTATGAGATATGATCTTGATATATAAATATTGACCATGATAGTATATTGTAGGTGAGGAATTGATTTTTATTTTGTTTTTCAAAAATATGAATCCTTTAGAGTATATTGCATGAATAAATCCGTACGTGTGTGTCACACGTGCATCACTACTAGTAAATATATTACACCCGAGTGGCGGAAGAAGAGTTAGACGACCTACGCAATTTCATGCAAGACGTTCACCTGCCGATCAACATGACAGTCTGAGTTATGAGAAACAATGGTAAGACTCCCACCTCAGCTCAACTCTACTCCATATAATTCCAGCAAGAACCCAATCGATGCTTTTGCTACTAGTATGTGGGATAACTTCGCACCTCCAAAAAATGCAATTTTTTTCTATGGATGGCCCATCACTTACGACTCAACATGAAGGATCGATTGTATAGACACAACATGAGGGACTCGGCTCACTGTCCTTTTTACCTCCTTCCTAAAGATACAGAACATCTTTTCTTGCACTGTGCTAGAGCCACTAGCTTTTGGGCGTCGATAGGTGCTCCCCTTCCAACAGATGTTGTCGATATAGAGTCACTCTGGGATATCATCATCCCTGAGCTCCAACCCATGTCGGCAAAGCTCCAAAGTACGGTTCTCACTTGCTTCTTATGGAACATATGGAAGTGTCAAAATTCTAAAGTATTCCGTTATGAGGATGAACCTAACCTCACAATTGCTAGAAGAATTCATGAAGATCTTGCACTATGGTCTCACAGATGTCTCAAGCCTCATGATCATTCTCTCCTTATGAGCTGGAGCAATAGGACAGTCAACTAGAGTAGATTTTTAGTTTCAGTTTTTTTAGTCTAATGTAACCGCTTTCCCCCCTTTTCAGTACTTATAATTATTTGTATATTGTTACCTATGCAATAAAATGTTCACACATCACCCTCATGGGTTTGCTGTAGTTTCCTTCAAAAAAGAATATTACATCCAAGTAGTATATAATTCAACAACATTAAACACTCAGCAAGAGCTAACAGGTGCAACATAATCAATAAAAAAAGACATGATTAGCAAATGTAGAAGCCTCATCACGTCTCATCAATAAAAAAAAGACACGATTAGCTACTTTATCAGCTTGTGGCTGCTGGAGTTTGCCCTTCACAAAGAACTCATACTTACTAAGGACAAGAAATCATGCATAGGACTCATAAAACATTGCTAGTTAACGTGAAAATGTACAAGGTCATTCTACATCTACCATAATCATTGCAAAAAAGTCAATTTGACAACATAATTTAGATCTATAAAACAAATAGACATGCAAACATCCAAACTTAGAAAATGGAATTAGTAAAATATCAAAAGGTTTTCTCCAATATGGTTGGTATATTACTAGAATAAAAAAGCATATTCAGCATAATCAATCAAAAACATGAAAAGTTTATAGCATCACTATTGACATACCAAACTCATCTCCAATCATGGTATAACTATATCAGTTTATAGAACCAACGTTGTACCATGCACAAAATTCTTATCCATGCACATTAGATCCTTATCAATTGTTTCTTTACAAGGAGTAACCAACTACCCAAAAGAATCTTAATTATAAGTTACATCCATAGAGGTACTAGGCCCGTAATGTTAAACGATCTTGCCATGAAATTTTCCCCTCATCATCATTCGATGGAGAGTTTCTTGTATCCCTACTACAAACTAAAAATTTTATTTTGGTTGTCTTCGTATCTTCATCCACCACATCCTGATCAAAATTATTAAGTTTTGAATGACCTCGAGAGCCTTGATAATCAAATCCCTCATCATTCTACAAGCATATACTTGTAAATGTTAGAAGTTTAAATTAAAATGTCTTCAGTATAAGTTTATTTCAATGAACTTTCAATGAATTTAGTATTAAAACTGCATACCATAAAAGAATCTTGATTGAAGTCAAGATTTGTGTTTTTATTGGTTGAAGTCACTCTAGCCTCTGCATCATGATCAAGTAGTGCTAAACCTTCATTAATTCTCACCGGAGACTGGATTTGTCGAACCTTCAACTTGTAATGTGTTTGATGCAAATTTTGCTTTACAAGTGACTTGTACTTTCTTCGCAAAAATCTTACAGAAGAAAGATAGTTTCAGTTAGTTAAGCTGAAGTAGAAAGCAAGGATGTGACAGATCATAGAAATTTTTTTTATCATACTTGATTTCAGCAAGCAAGCAAAGCTTTCTTCGGTTCTTGTTCTCTAGCCTCCTCTTTTTTGCCTCCGTCTCCTGCAATATCAGCTTCAAAGTTTAATCAAGTATGTACTTATATCTGAGGCATTGTAAAAATATACAAAGTTTTGCTGTGTTACACTGCTTCAAACAGTAAACCAAAACCCTTGTTACTAACACTAACATTAGCTGTACAAATCAAACACCCAAATCTAGGTACTAGACGGCACTACAGAAGGAAAGGTGAAGCAGGCGCGGCACAGTAACTAGTGCAATCTGACAGCCGTGAACATATGAACTCGGCGGAACGGAAGCAATAAGTAACACGAAAGTGGAAAAGAAAAGGATTAGCGTTTGAATTAGACTGAGGCAAAAGCAGGGGATGAAACGGGCGCGCTCCCCACCTGACGCAGGTCGTGGTAGTCTCGCCAGAACGCCAGAAACTTGCCCCCGCCGCCGGATTCCCTCCCATCCGCGTGGGGCGCCGCCGGCGCGGGCCGCTTCTTGGCCTTGCTCCTCCGCACGAGCAGCGCCTCCTCGCCGCCGCCGTCCATCGCGCCGGCGAGGAGGGTCGAGGCCGCCGGGGACCCGGCGGCGGAGGCGCGGGAGACCGGGAGGGCGAGGACGATGGCGTCGGCGGCGGGGGGCGGGGAGGGAAGGAAGCTAGATCCAGACGGGGAGGAGGAGGAGAGGAGGAGACCGAGTCCGCGTGGTGTCAGGGCAGGGAAGGAGGCGGAGGAGGGTGGTGGTGGTGGTGAGGAGGCGTCTCCTTTCCTTCTCCGCTCCCCAGCAACGTCATCCATCTATCCGGTGGTGTCCTCGCATCGCGTCGTCGTGCCGTGGGGCTTGTGCGCGTGAGTTGAGAAGAGGAAACAGAGGCGGCTCGGGCTCCTCCGGGAGTCCGGAAAGGCATTGGATAGGTCGCCCACGGTGCTTCTGGGCTTTGGAATCGGATAGCCAATGGCTCGGAGATGGGGGGTGGGTGGGTGCTTTGCTTGGACGAGCTGGGCGACTCGCGACGCATACTTTGCTGTATCCAGGCGGTTGGGTGGTGGCGTGCGGCGTGGGGGATGCAGGTGCAGCCCCATCCATGGTCCATGGAGCTCATCTGCGGATTCTGGCACTTCTGATTGGTTGAGAGTGCTTGTCTTCCACCTTGGTGTGTCCATGGTCGGCAAAATTAACCCCAAACATTTTGTCTTCTCTCGTTCCCCTGTTTCCCCCCTTACGAATTCCATGGCGGGGGAGTATGAACACACACGTCACACCACTAATCTACATGGATGGACAACATAAAGATACTCAAACCTTAAAAGCCCACAGGTTATAGCGCGGCAATGTAACTGCCACTTGCATGACATTTTGTAGTACTTTGATGACAGATCAACAAAATTACACGGTAAACTATGACCATGCCACGCGCAGCCAAGTTGCACACGTTGGGCAGCTGGACCTGGATGGTAAATTGTTAGGTTGCATATTACTACAGTGCATCGTTATTAGTGTGCCTTTATTGCATGGAACTGTATTTATTTAAACAAAACAAAATGGAGCATTGCTAGCAATGGACTGGCATAAGACGGACGGTGTTTATAAACTTTGTTCTGCCTCCGGGTAGATTTTCTTTGCCGTGTGAATTTGTTCTGAGTTTTGTCCTATGATTCACATTTTCTATGGTAAACTCAACTATATTAATAATTGTAGTTCTCGTGTGTTTTATACCTAATGAAACTGATTTTCTGCATGCCCCCCCCCCCCACCCACACCCGCCACCACCACCGGCGGTTGGCGGCGCTACACCACCTTCCACATCGTCCCCGTCGTTGCGCCGCCGCCACGGTAACCACTCGGGCCTCGACGCCCCTGCTGCCGATCTCGCCCACCGCCCTCCTGACACCCGCTCGGGCCACGGCCCACACGGCCCACCGCTAGGTCAACCCCCCCCCCCCTCTCTCCTGGAACTCCTCTATGGCTGGGGAGCACAGAGCTCCCCCGGCAACCCGAACCCCATAAATGGATTCTCGGACTGTTGACGTCGGCGGTTGTGCCTGTCGGTGAGGAGGAAACGAGAGGGGGGAGGGGGTGCAACATGAGGTTAGGGTCCAAGCAACTGGACCCGATGAATCCCGATCTCTGGGCTTCATCGGCGTTGCTCACCCTTCAGTCTATCACTGCCCCCTTCGTCGGCATTGCCTGCTCCCCCTCCCCTTCCCTTAGCACCCGGCTTATCGTTGCCCGTTGTCTGCCTCCCCGGTGATTCGAGGGAGGAGCTCTCTGCCAGTCGCCTGCCAGTGCCCACCACCCTCTCCCCCTCCCCTCGTTGCTCGACTTGCTCTGTTCGTCATCCCCCACCGTTTGGATCTTGGAGCGCTAGTGGAGATCCGATCATGGGTAAGGGGAAGGAGGTAACGACGGCGGGAGGAGGAGGGGTGCGTCGATGACAGCGGCGTGCCAGCAGGGTGGGCGCGTTGACTCATCGAAAGAGGGAGAATAGAGGAAAAAGGAGAAAAAGAAAAGAAAAAAAATATATATAGTGGGATCCATCGTTAAGAGGTCTCCTTATGCTAAGAGGCTAATGGAGATAGGCTCATTTGAGAGGGCTACTAAATTGAGAGAAAAAGTAGAAAACATGTTATTGATGGATTTTTGAACTAGTTTCTTATAAAAATAGAGTAGAGTACGTGTTTGAGAGGTATGATGAAGATGTTCTTCAACCATCAAACCCAAACTTGGAGTAGTTGCCATGAGATAACACATTTGAAGGGTGTGGGACAGTAAATTGGAAAATGGGTACTGCTCTCAACAGCATCGTCGATGGATGCTATAGTTAGCTTGGCCCATCGAGATAATAGGCTATCGTGCGAGAGCAGACCTGTTCAAAGGCTCTTGGTCTTGGCGGCATCTTGGTGGGTCGCACAAGCAGCCAGCGTGTAGATTCATGAGACGACTTAGCGGTCTCATATAGTAGTATCGTGCTGCTGCACAAGACGTAAAAATATAGTATATTATTCCATCTATTTCAAATTATATAATATTTTAATCTTCTTAAATTTTCTTAAACTATAAAAAACTCTCGCATCCTAATGTATCTTTCTAAGTCTGACTCGAGTATCTATTGTGGCACAAGCACAGCTGCTTGACTCGAGTATCTATTGTTACAAACCAGTGGAGCTGCTCTTATGGCAGCATCAACAATCAATTTTCTCAACCTTCCCTTGCTGATCTTCTCCATCCTACTCCTTTGCCGTAGGTCCTTGGCTGCCGGAACTCCGTCGGACACGCTGTACAACGGGGGCAACATCACCGACGGTGAGACGCTGAAGTCGACCGATGGGTCATTCACCCTGGGTTTCTTCTGCCCTCCCGGCGCACCAACCAAGAGGTACCTCGGGATCTGGTTCACCGCATCTGGTGCGGACTCTCTGTACTGGGTGGCCAACCGTGACACCCCGTTCAACAACACTTCCGGCATGCTGGTGCTCAGGACCGACGGGATCCTTGGCCTTCTCGATGGCTCTGGGCGGACTGCCTCTGCCTGGTCCGCCTCTGACCCTACAGTGGCACAAGCACAGCTGCTTGACTCCGGCAACCTGGTCGTGCGCGAGATGAGCAGCGGCCGCACCCTCTGGCAGTCGTTCGATGACCCTGCGAACACCATGCTCGCCGGCATGAAGTTAGGCAAGAACTCAAGGACCGGTGAGAACTGGTCCCTCACGTCGTGGCGCTCGCAGAGCGACCCCGCGAAGGGGAGCTACAGTCAGGTCATGGACACGAAGGGCCTGCCGGATATCGTCACTTATTGGCATGACAAGGTCAAGAAGTGCCGTGCAGGTCCGGTGGAACAATCGCTGGTTCAGCGGCATCCCGGAATTGGATTCCGACTTCAAGCAGTTCTCCGTTCAGATGGTGAACAACGCCGACGAAGTCTCCTACTACTACATCCTCGACACCACGACCGCCGGGTCCTCCACCTACATCCGCACCATTCTGGACGAGGCTGGCGCGGTAAAGGTGCTGGTGTGGATTCCGTCAGTGAGTGTGTGGAGATCATACCCATGGTTGCCGCGCGATGTGTGTGACGACTACGCGTCGTGCGGTGTGTTCGGCCTGTGCAACATCGCGTCCACGGCGTTTTGCGGCTGCGTCGAGGGGTTCAGCCCTGTGAACCAGTCGGAGTGGTCCAGGAGGGAATACTCCGGCGGCTGCAGGAGGGACGTGCGGCAACGGGACGACGACGTCGACAGACGGGTTCACGGTGCTGCGAAGCGTGAAGCTCCCTGATGCGGACAACGTGACGCTGGAGCAGTGCAGGGCGATGTGCCTCGTCGACTGCGAGTGCGTCGCCTACGCTGCTACGGACATCCGAGGAGGTGGCTATGTCAGCGGCTGCGCCATGTGGAAGCATGACATTGTTGATGTCCGGTATGTACACGACGGGCAGGATATCTACGTGAGGTTGGCAAGGTCTGAATTAGGTAAGCAAAAAATTGTTCCGGTTATTACTTCCATATCCCAGTCAGTCAAATTTCTGAGGCAACATTCATCATCTTATCTGCTCTGATCCAGATTTCCTGTAATACTACATTTCTGCATCTGCACTTCTGCAGGGAAGAAGAAGAATGTGGTCAAAATTGTGCTTTCTGTTATGGCGTCTGTGCTAGTCCTCGCGGCCGCTGCCATGTACCTTGTTTGGATCTGCAAGCGTAGAGGTATCGATTCACCATAAAGAATGATTAGCTAGGAACAATGTTTCTGTACAAGTTTTACCTTTTTTTTTACGCTAGATACTCTTAAATTGTGACCTTTGCTAGCTGTTGGACACTGAGATAGGTTTCATTTCCTGCTGCATACTACAACTAGACATAAGGTTCAGTAACAAATGAAACTCTTTTTAATAACGAATGGAATTGATTTCCCTGACTGTCAGGTAAACGTTGGAGCAGGGATATTTTGACGAAAGCGATCCTAGGATACTCGAGAGCGCCAAACGAACTTGGTGATGATAATATAGAGCTTCCATTTGTCAGCTTCGCAGACATCGCAACTGCAACCAACAAATTTTCTGAGGACAATATGCTTGGGCAAGGTGGCTTTGGGAAGGTTTACAAGGTAAGAAAAAAAAAACACTTTTAGACAAAAATATGAGAACTATTTATGACGACAATGCTTGTTTAGTTTAAGAATTGTGAAATCATTGCAGGGTACGCTGGGACAGAACATTGCGGTTGCAATCAAAAGGCTCGGTCAGGGTTCCGGACAAGGCATAGAGGAATCCAGAAATGAAGTTGTTCTGATTGCAAAACTTCAGCACAGGAACCTCGTCAGACTTCTTGGTTGTTGCATCCATGGAGACGAGAAGCTACTGATTTACGAATACTTACCCAACAAAAGCTTGGACTTCTTCATTTTTGGTATGTTAAACTAACTACACATAAAAAAAGACAGTAACCATAGTTGCCACAACAATTTGCTTGCTTACCTATAACACCTTTGTATGTAGATGCTGCAAGTAAAATGGCCCTTGATTGGCCAACAAGGTTCCAAGGGAATATCTAGGGGACTTCTTTATCTGCACCAGGATTCAAGATTAACTATTGTACACCGAGATCTCAAACCAAGCAACATACTGTTGGATGCAGATATGAGCCCTAGATCTCCGATTTCGGTATGGCAAGAATCTTTGGAGGGAACCAACAAGAGGCAAATACTAATCGAGTTGTTGGGACATAGTGAGTAATCCATGCCTCCATGATTAACATGAAATTTTTTTATTTTCCTTTTCCAACTCTTATATCCTTGGTGCTAATAATGATTTTTACTCAGCGGATACATGGTGCCTTTTCTGTCAAATCTGATACATATAGTTTTGGTGTCATACTCCTGGAGATTATAAGTGGATTGAGGATCACATCAACTCACTTCACGGACTTCCCTAGCCTATTAGCTTATGTAAGTATTTTGTGGAATTCTTGAAAAAAAAAATACAGCTCAATACTTACTGATGATATTCTATGAATTTGGTTGAATTGGCTTAGGCGTGGAGCTTATGGAACGATGGGAAGGCAATTGATCTGGTGGACTCGTCCCTTGCTGAGACTTGTTCAGCGACTGAAGCTTTGCTGTGTATCCATATAGGACTCTTGTGTGTGCAAGACAATCCAAACAGTAGACCACTTATGTCATCAGTTGTCTCCATGCTGGAAAACGAAACCGCACCACTTTCAGTCCCAAAACAGCCTCTGTACTTCTCACAATGGTATTTGGAAGACCATGGAATAGGAGAAAATAATGAAAACAAGTCTACGAATAAGATGAGTGTGACAGTGTTGGAGGGACGGTAAATTGTTAGGTTGCATATTATATAGTGTATGTATATTTTGACATGTACATCCGTATCTTATGTTTCTAGAACAGTTACATTGCTATTAATTAGTCTACCTCATTATTGCGTGGAACTGTACTTGTTTAAACAAAACAAAGTTTAGCGTTGCTGGCAATGGAGCATAATATATAACACGACGTCTCGTGACATTTGTTCTGCCTCTGGTTAGATCTTCTTTACCGTGTGAACTTTTCTGAATCTTGTCCTATGATTGACACTTTCCATGGTAATTGGCACCCTATCAGTACTCGTGGATTTTATACCTGAATCTGGTTATCCGATCGACCATGAGGTGCGTCAAGTCGAATCCATGAAAGCTTTTAATTCTCGGATGGCCATGGACCACCGGCTGGCTTGTTAGTGAGATCGATGGCCGGGCGCGATCGCAGTCAGTCGACTGCAGAGGAGCTGAGGCGGGCATCAGTGCATCACTAGTCTCGCTGGGCTAGGCGACAAATCATCGGAGAGGTGGACCACACACTGCGACGCACATAACGGGCCAGACGAACCCACGGCCTCATCAGAAGAGGATGTCTGAGGCCCAGCATTTGGGGGAGAGGAGAGTGATGAGGGGAAGCGCCTCCGGTCACCTCTCGGCGCACCGATTGATTCGGCCGGCGGCGGTCGGCGGAGGCCTTGCGTCGATGGTGGCGTCACGGGGGGACGATGGCTTTACTTATGTCAAAACTGGTAGTTGGATTGGCAATTAACACATGAGGATGAGAACACGGGGACGTAGGCCATGCCCGTTCTTGTTGACTGTTGTATATGGTCGCTCTGATGACGAACGAGGAGAGAAAGCACTTACACAAACGCTTGACGCCTTCTTGGACCATCAAATCCAAACCTAACTGCTATATCAGACAACGCATTGAAGGGTGTGGGTGTGGGACAGTAAATTGGAAAGTGCCTGCCGGTCACAACAGCGAGGACCCAGTTGGGGACGGCGTCAAAGCGAACAACGTCAGCACCATCAATGTGGACGTTAATAATTGACTTGGCCTGAGAGGATATACGGTCGCTGGGCAAGATTAGACATGTTCCGAGGCTCGTCGCAGCAGATTTGTAGACGGCATCATGGTTGGGGTCGCAGAAGCAGCAGCAGCATGCGGACTCAGACGACTTTGGCGGTCTCACGCGGGGGCCGCGCGACCAAGCGAGCTGCGCTGGAACAACGGCCACCCAAACACGAGCGCGCACCTGGAACCAGCTGGTCAGGCTGCCAGTACCAACGCCAACGAACGCGCAATGCAGGCTGCAGCGGAAGTGCGGAACTGATAGAAGGGTCGACCTCTATCTAGATAATGCATACATTACTGGTTAATCTCCAAACGATAACCAATTTTGCTTTACCTGCAAAAAAGAGCCAAATTTGCTCAAAAACGAAAAGGGAAAAGGAACCAAAAAGAGAAGATAAGAAGTTCACCATCGTGCCGTCGCCGTAACAAGCGAGGCGTCTTTCTAGCTATATGAGCTAATCCCGTGATAGAACCTCACCAATGATTTGATGAGTCCGCAAGCCAGAGATTTGAATCCTCTCTAAGCACATGGATGAGTCGGCCACACTTATCATGTTATACTGCTTGATATAGACGTGAAGCTGCCATCCGTTTGATTTTGACAGGAAATATGATCCTCAAGTTTTTTTCTATAGACACTGAACACTAGATGGAGTCATGGAGACAATCTAGGCGATCGATTAGACAGTTTAAACGTTTTGTAGTGTGGCAGTAATAGGTATACTTAAACAGCTAGTATATATTTTTGCAGTTGTTGCACACTATGTGTTTTTTAAGAAAAAATCATAACATACATTATATATATAGGTAGATACTCAGATAGAAATGTAACTTTAGTACGTCTTCCTTTCTTTCGCCAAACCAATTCATTGTACTTTTTCAAAAGACACCAACTCACTAAAAATTATTCATCAAGCAATATTGAGAATAGCCACACCCTCTCGCTGACTCTCACTTATTTCAATTACCATCAGCGAAATGGTCGTTCTGACACTTGCATAGGGAAACTTTGATCCACCATTGTTGACCATTTAAACTGCCTAGCAGCATTTAATTCATCGTTTAAGCCCTATACACTACACACGTCAACAAGTTTTTTAGATATTCATCTAGATTTGGGGTAAACAATTTCTTTACATATTTGTTAAAGCAGGTTTCTCCATTAGGTGACTGAGATTTTTCTTACATTTCAGTCAACGATAAGGAGGACTACTTCCATCTCCATGTAAAAGAGTTTCATATGCATATCTAACAAGTTCCAAATTTAACACAAAAAGGGTTTAATCTTTCAGTAAAAAAATTCCAAGAATAAAAAAAGTTCTAGAGGTATATACAATTTTTTTCTATTCACTAAAAAAGAAGTTCCCGATTACTAGACCAAAGTTTCATCTCTGAAGAGAAAAAAGTTTCAGCTTCAAAAGAAAAAAAAGGCTTCATCTTTAATAGGAAAGTGTAATTTTCTCCTCGTCACCTGGACCCGTAAGAAATAAAAAACAAGACCTTTTTAGAAGATATACTATAAAGAAGCCATATACTGTACATGTGATTGTTTCGGTATTTGTTAATGGTGGAAATGTGACCACTAGAAACCACCACCGACGTTTTCATATATAATAGCGGCTTCAAGTGTGAGAGACCATTGTTTCTTGTGCTAGAACAAATCGCCGCTATGACGGCAGTACCAACAATCAAGTACCTCAAGCTACCCCTGCTGATCTTCCCCATCCTGCTGCTTTTCGTCGGAGCGTCCGCGGCCGGAACTCCGTCGGACACGCTGAACAACGGGGGCAACATCACCGACGGTGAGACGCTGAACTCGACCGGTGGATCATTCACCCTGGGTTTCTTCTCCCCTACTGGCGCCGCACCAACCAAGAGGTACCTCGGGATCTGGTTCACCGCGTCTGGCGCGGAGTCTGTGTACTGGGTGGCCAACCGTGACGCCCCGCTCAACAACACTTCCGGCGTGCTGGTGTTGAGCACCGGCGGGATCCTTCGCCTTCTCGATGGCTCTGGGAAGATTGTCTGGTTCTCAAACACGACGATCGGCGCCTCTGCTTCTTCTACCGTGGCGCAGCTGCTCGACTCCGGCGACCTTGTCGTGCGCGAGAACAGCAGCGGCGGGCGCATCCTCTGGCAATCGTTCGATCACCCGACCAACACCATGCTCGCCGGCATGAAATTCGGTAAGAATCTGAAGACCGGCGCGGAGTGGTCCCTCACGTCGTGGCGCGCGCAGAACGACCCGGCGACGGGGAACTACAGCCGGGCCATGGACACGAAGGGCCTGCCGGACATCGTCACCTGGCAGGGCAACGTCAAGAAGTACCGCGCGGGCCCGTGGAACGGCCGCTGGTTCAGCGGCGTCCCGGACATGGACTCGACCTTCAGGTTGTTTTCCGTGCAGATGGTGGACGACGCCGACGAAGTGTCGTACGTCCTCAACGCCACGGCCAGCGCGTATTCCACCCACACCCGCGTCGTGCTGGACGAGGCTGGCGTTGTAAACGTGCTGGCGTGGCTTCCGACGAGGGGGGAGTGGATATCGAGCCCGTGGTTGCCGCGCGACTTGTGCGACGACTACGCGTCGTGCGGCGCGTTCGGCCTGTGCAACGCCGCGTCCACGCCGATGTGCAGCTGCGTCGATGGGTTCAGCCCTGTGAACTCCTCGCAGTGGTCCAGGGAGGAATACTCCGGCGGGTGCAGGAGGGACGTGCGGCTGGAGTGTGGCGACGGGGCGGCGACCGACCGGTTCATGGTGGTGCGCGGCGTCAAGCTGCCCGACACGGACAACGCCACGGTGGACAGGAACGCGACGCTGGAGCAGTGCAAGGCCAGGTGCCTCGCCAACTGCTCGTGCGTGGCCTACGCCCCTGCCGATATCCAAGGGGACGGCAGTGGCTGCGTCATGTGGAAGGATAACGTTGTTGATGTCCGGTATATAGCCAACGGGCAGGATCTCTACGTCAGGCTGGCAAAGTCTGAATCAGGTAAGCAAACACAAAACTGTTAATTCCAGTTACTTACTGCTATCCGAGTCTAGTTTCTGAGTCAACATTACGTTTCTGCGGCTGCAGGGAATAAGAACGTGGTGAAGATTGCGCTTCTTGTTTTGGCGTCTGTGCTAGTCCTCGCGGCCGCGGGCATCTGCCTTGTTTGGGTCTGCAAGCGTAGAGGTAAGATCAGACACACTTCGATTCACTACATACAAAGAATGATTAGGAACAAGGTTTTTGTACAACTTCTCAAATAACGAACGGTACTACTGCTTTTCCTGTCAGGCAAACGTCGGAGCAGGGATAGTTTGACGAAAGCGATCCTAGGATACACGCGTGCGCCGAATGAATTTGGTGATGATAATATAGAGCTTCCGTTTGTCAGCTTTGCAGACATCGCAGTTGCAACCAACAAGTTCTCTGAGGACAATTTGCTCGGGCAAGGTGGCTTCGGGAAGGTTTACAAGGTTAGAAACCTTTCAGGCAAAACTCTGACAATTGCTTATGACAATGCTTGTTTGTTCAGTTTAAGAGTAGTGAAATCACACGCAGGGTACGCTGGGACAGAACATAGTGGTTGCAATCAAAAGGCTCGGTGAGGCTTCCGGACAAGGTGTAGAGGAATTCAGAAATGAAGTGGTTCTGATTGCAAAGTTGCAGCACAGAAACCTCGTCAGACTTCTTGGTTGCTGCATCCATGGAGACGAGAAGTTGCTGATTTACGAATACTTGCCAAACAAAAGCTTAGATTTCTTTATTTATGGTATGTTTCAACTTATTCTCTATAGAAAACATCTTACGTAGTTACCTCTCAAATTGCTTACAAGTTACGAGGCCATTATTTTCAGATGCTGCAAGTAAACATCTCCTTGATTGGCCAACACGTTTCAAGATAATCAAAGGAATATCTAGAGGGCTTCTTTATCTCCACCAAGATTCAAGACTGACTATAATTCACAGAGATCTCAAACCAAGCAACATTCTGTTGGATGCTGATATGAGCCCTAAGATATCTGATTTCGGTATGGCAAGAATCTTTGGTGGGAACCAAGTACAAGCAAATACCAATCGAGTCGTTGGGACATAGTGAGTAATCATTGCCTTGATGTTTAAAATGAATTTCATTTCCCTGTACTTATTCAAATTGTTTGCACCTCTTTTGAGCAGTGGTTACATGTCTCCTGAATATGCAATGGATGGCGCCTTTTCAGTCAAGTCAGATACATACAGCTTCGGTGTCATAGTCTTGGAGATTATAAGTGGTTTGAAGATTACTCTAACTAACTACAAGGGCTTCCCTAACCTACTTGCTTATGTAAGCACAACAATATATATGTTTGAACTTTTCATAATTCAAACAAAAACTAATTGAGTACTGAATTTTGTGTGACATTTCATTCCACTGGTTCAGGCATGGAGCTTATGGATAGATGGCAAGGCGATGGATCTGGTGCACTCATCCCTGAGTTCGAGTTGTTCCTCGACCGAAGCTTTACGATGTATCCAGATAGGACTCCTGTGTGTACAAGACAATCCAAATTACAGGCCGCTCATGTCGTCAGTGGTGACCATGCTGGAGAATGAGTCTACACCACTTTCAGTTCCAAAACAGCCCGTGTATTTCTCATACACAGGATCCCAAGGCACAACAGGAGAAAATAATAGTACTAGCTCTACGAATAACATGAGTCTCACAACACTGTTAGAGGGACGGTAGAGGGGTTTAGCTTATGGATCTGTTTGTATGTAATTTTTTGAAACAAATATGTAATCTCTACAACTTATTATTTGACGTGCGATCGTCTATACTAAATTTTTGTGTCCGCAGTCGTATTACAGCGTGGATTCGTGTAAAGACTCCTTGTTCGTATTCATGTCCGTCGTGCTGCCATTGAAAGCCTAAATTAAACCAGCTCGGACTCGCGGCAAGCCTTCCCTAACACATGCTCAGACTCGTGGCAAGCCCAGACAATTCCAAGAGTTACTCTCATCAAGAGCGTGTTGCCTCCGTGAGGTTCTACGCCAGCACGTATAGGACATAGAAGGAAAAGCATCGCCACCAACAAGCGCTCTCCTCTACCTCCTACACCTGAAATGGGTTTCTCTCGATGAGTCAGTTTTCTTACTCTAGCTTTTAAGATTTGTCTCACCAGCGCCGCCGGCAAACCCTCTCTCTTTCTATTCTTTTCTCTCTCCCCGTACAGACCTGTGTCGGGAGGAAGAAGATGAACAAAAGTTGTCTTGGTGGGTTGGGCCTCTTGGGCTGAAAAACTATCAGCCCATTGAACATAAATATTTTTCTTTTTTTTATTGATTACATGATGTAGGTTGCAGCGATGAACGAGAGTTTTTTGTGATCAGCGGCTGCCACTGCACTCATCCTCCTTGAATCACGAATGTACGAAATCATCTTCTAAGTATTCAACGTGAATCAGGTGACAAATACAATGTTGAGTTCAATATCTGGTGGTCTTCAAGATCATGAAGGTATTAGCTATTTTTCTTCCAGTACGGCTAAAACGTTTGTTGAAGGGTTTAGTCTTTATTATATACATATTACATATTTTCTAGATGTAAATTAATTTTTAATGTAAACTAAACCTCCATAGCAACAATGTCACCTCTATATTTAAATCACATGTACTAACATTGTTCACTTAGGTGAACTTTAAAGAGAAAGTATGAAGATTAATGCTATAGAAGAAAACTTTAAAAAAGAAACAGTGAGAATACACATTGAACATCAAAAGCATATTAAATAATGATGTTGAATTATAAGAAGAAATATCAGAAACAAAAATAAGAATAAGTATTTTATTTTTCTTTCAGCCCGGGTCACCTTTCTAGTACATTATTATAGTCTAATTTGAGTTTTGCTTCAGAGTTCTCTCCATAAAAACTACACGAATCTTAAAGCAATCAAGTCATTAGTTTTAATTCATTTTGTTCCGGGCCTGGCCTACCAATTCCAATGAATGTGATGCTTGTGGCGCATGTGCTTTACTGATCCAACTCTGATGTTTTGCAGTATTTAATTTGGTGGGAATGAGAAAACAACAAAATTATATATCCAGTTTAAACTACTATGACCATGCCCATACATCCAAGCAGCACACATTCGGCAACGGACGAGGCTTTAAACTGGCTAGACTGAAGCACCATTAGACCTAAGCAAAGCATGAGCAGAACAAGATTACAGGTAGATGAAACCAGCTGTGTGTATCGATTTAGAAAATACTCAAACTGAAATCGTTCATTATTGTTCTTCCATGGTTCGGTTATTTCAGCCTTAAGCACAAACGGTTCCTTAACCTAGTGGTTAAGATGGTCTAGTAGCACTCAACAGGTCCCAAATTCAATTCTCATCAGGAATGAATATTCAGGTTGGGGCAAAAAAATTCTCTTGCCTCTTCCCACACCATTGGAAGCTACAGCAACCCCTGATGGTCCCGATCCAGTTTTTCACAAGGTTGCAAGCCTAAAATAAAAGAAGGGAGGTTTGGAGGATTTTCTCGATTTACATGAGAAGTTCTTTTCTTAACATAATGCTCCAGAATTGTCTTATGCTGCGCGGGTTGAGTTTTTTTTTATATATATTTCAACAACCTTGAGCTAATGGCTAGTATGCTAATCGAAGCTCCTCTGCCAGAAGAATTATAATCTTATATAATTTAATTACTAAAAAAAGTACTCTTTACAAGTATGCTAATCAACTATGGAAGAGAATGCAGTTAGTTGCTTGCCTTCTAAAGGTTCTTTGTTGACGTAGTAGTGTTCAAATAGTTGAGTATAAGCATTTTCGCTTATGTCAAACAAAAAAGACATTATCATTTAATTTCCTTCCAACTATGTTGATGCATCATCCACTATATTTTAAGGTTTGTTTGTACATATCGTGTCTGCAAATTAAATGACAAATTTGGTCGCAACCAAAATTTTGTGTGAATCTTCCGTTTAAATGTCCCTAATTTTGGTCATGTCTAATAATTCAGCAATCTTACTACATGTATGAGCTCTAACTAATTAATTAACCTTATGTTTTCTTAAAATTATTTTATCTCCCTTGAACCAAAGCTATGTGAAATTAAAGAGTTAATTTTCCACTCACACTTATCATCATGAACTAAATTATCCTCAATTCAAAGTGAAATAGTAGCATAAATAGGTTGATAAGATTCAAGCTAAGAGAACTCATTTTTTATGCTAAGGTAAGATAATAAGAGCATACTCTTAACACTTTCTTCTACCTTTGAGGCCAAAAGTTGTAAGTGGGCATAAAGAAACAAAGTTCCGGTGCAGTATGGATATGTTTTCATGGACTTGCTCGTGGTGGAAGAAAGATCAGTACCTGTGCCACTTTCAATTTTAATTATTACAGGCTTGTTTGTTGAGAAATTTATGCTCTAGGAGGCGTGATGTTGTGGATTTTGCCGTTATGAACTCGTTCGTTACTACAATGAAGACATTGTTGAGTGCAGTTCTTGTCTATTCATCAGGTGTGTTCTGTCCGTGAGTGGAAGTTGTTAAACTACGTATGTTTGTGTCGGCAGTACTCTTGTCCTTCCATGGCACGTGACATCATTAGAATCAACAAAGCCAGGCATAATCTTTTGTTCACCAAGTATGCTATAACTAACAAGCATCTCTTGTTTGAACAAGTTGGGTGTAACTGCTGTTAAAAAAACAGCTGGGTGTAACTGGAAGGTTTCAGTGTAAAATTATGAACTTGATAGCATCAAGTGTTAACCACATAGAATCCTGTTCATGCCTGAGAGTTAATCAACAATGTAAACGATCAAATGCATGTCTTGTGAGTTGTGTAAACGATCAAAACGTGACATCTGTTCTGAAATCCACAATGCTCTCACACACGACGTTTCCGTGACATGAATGAAACATTGAAAAGTATAAGTAATTTCAAAATATTCTTTTGTGGAATTGAAGATTTCTCCCGCCCCCCGCTGTTTCATACATGTAGAATGGGCCTTGATTTAAATGCAAATTTTGTTTGACTGAATCGATTAATGTTTACAATCTAAACAAATAAATTTAAATATAAGGTGAAACCTAATTGACACTGATGCTGGCACAGAACACCGGTTCAGCTAAGAATCTTATCTCTGTTTTCACGCCACCGTGCTCCATGCAATGCAGGCTGCAACAGAAACCTTTCTTTTTTAAGAAAATGGAAGAGACTTCCCGCCGGCTGCAACAGAATCTAGAAGTGTTGGCATCCTAGATCGTGCGCCTTCTGTTCCTGTTTGGATCAGAACTGTTTTCATCAGCAGCTCCTTCATTTCAATCCGCTGGTGACGCTGTTTCACCAATATAAACAACCATAGTCATCGTCATTTGATGATGGATTTGTCATTCAAAATCCTTTAATTCAGTCCAAACTAAATAGTATTTTTGGAGAGTTTTATGTGCGATTTCAACATTTATACCTGCGCTTTCGAGTCGGTACTGATGCTTGGTGGTTTGAGGAAACGACCTTTCCTTTCGTACTGCAGATCCTTTTCCTAACATGTTATATGGCCCTGTATATGGGCATACGGCTGACGACCAGGTAAATTCCAGGGAGGGGGTGCCTTCCAGGGGACTTTTAGAATCTGGTTGGAAATTTTGTATTGGCTTTGCTGGAAACGCATAGACAAATGATAATGCTGACGGAAAGAGACTAAATCGAGCGCCAAATGTGGTTTCTTTCTTCCCTTTGAAACTTTGCCAAGTTGGAAGCACGCTATATAAGCTCGGACTCACGCCAGGAGAGGGAGGAGACGGCGACGAGACAGGCACGCCAGGCAGCATGGGTTCTGAGCAGGAAGACGCCACCGCCGGAGACGTTGTCTACCTCCATGGCGTTCTTGAGGTGACAGTGTTCGAGGCCGAGCACCTCCACAACGCCATCCATGGCCGGATCATGGAGGTAAGCTAATAGTATTAAAACTTCCGTGCAGGCATGCACGGCTCCTCTGTTTTCTTTTATTTGTTGTTGAAAAGGTGCACGGCTCCTCTGTTCGATTCTGTTCTGCAACGAGTAGTGGAGACAAGCTTCTTTCTGGACCTGGAGCGAGTTTTCTTTGCTTCGCCCTCGTGGCTTGCTTGTGAGCTAATGGATTGGCCGTCAAGGATGCCGCCTTTTCGCAGTTTGTGGTCACCAACTGCCACTGACTGTTGGGCTATGTGTTAGCTTGACGAAACATGACAACATGCTGCACCGTTTTGTAATCAACAAAATATTCATATTAAACTCCGCAAAATGAAACGTCGACGCGCTTAAAAATAAAACAAATGAAAAATATTAAACTTGGACAAAGTTTGTGCATAGTGATTGATGCTGACACGTGGTGCGGTAACGAACAACAGGCGACGGAGAAGATGGAGGAGTCCGCTGGCGTGCCGTGCCTCCACCACAGCAGGCTCTACGTCGACATCGACGTCGGCGCGGCGCGGGTGGCGCGCACGAGGGAGGTGGAGTTCCACCCGACCGCGCCGGCCTGGAACCAGTCGTTCCGCCTGCACTGCGCCTACCCCGCCGCGCCCGTCACGTTCACGGTGAAGAACCAGCACCTCTTCGGCGCGGGGGTGATCGGCGCCGGGTCCGTGCCCGCCGCTTGCGTCGCGTCGGGCGAGCTGGTCGAGCGCTGGCTCGACCTCCGCGGCGGCGAGCACGCCCACGCCACGCACACGCCGCGCCTCCGCGTCGGGCTGCGGTTCACGGACGTGGAACGCGACCCGTGCTGGGACGCCGGGGTCCGGGTCCCCGGATTCGCGGGCGTCAGGCCGGCGTTCTTCCCGGAGCGGACCAACTGCCACGTCACGCTGTACCAGGACGCGCACCTGTCCGACGCGTTCGAGCCGAGGGTCCGGCTCGGCGACGGGAGTTCGTACCGCCCGGCGCGGCTGTGGGAGGACCTGTACGCGGCCATCCGCGACGCGCGGCGGTTCGTGTACGTGGCGGGGTGGTCGGTGAGCACGGGGATCACGCTGGTGCGCGACGCGGGGGAGGAAGGCGTCGTGACGACGCTGGGCGAGCTGCTGAAGCGGAAGGCGGACGAAGGGGTGGCCGTGCTGGTGATGCCGTGGCAGGACCAGACGTCCGTCTCGTTCCTCGGAAACCAAGGGCTGATGCGGACGCACGACGAGGAGACGCGGCGCTACTTCGAGGGCACCAACGTGCGGTGCTTCCTCTGCCCGCGCGACGCCGACCCGGCGCTCACCGTGGTGCAGCACGTCGAGGTCAGCGCCCAGTTCACGCACCACCAGAAGATCGTCACCCTCGACGCCGCCACCACTCCCGGCGGCGGCACCGCCGAGCACGACCGCCACGTCGTCAGCTTCATCGGCGGCGTCGACCTCTGCGACGGAAGGTACTGCCGCCTCTTATCTGCTGAAACAGAGTCCAGAGCCGAGCTAACGAATGCGACGGGTTCGACCAGGTACGACGACGAGAGCCACACGCTGTTCCGGGGCCTGGACACGACGTTCCGCCACGACTTCGTGCAGAACAACTTCAGGCACGCCAGCCTGCGCCACGGCGGGCCGCGGGAGCCGTGGCACGACGCGCACTGCCGGATCGAGGGCCCCGCGGCGTGGGACGTGCTCGCCAACTTCGAACAGCGGTGGAGGAAGCAGGCGCCGGACCACATGCGCGGCTGCCTGCTGGACGACCTGACCCCGGCCGCGTTCCCCGACCCGGCCACCTTCGATGACGCGGACCCGTGGAACGTGCAGGTGTTCCGGTCCATCGACGACGCGTCGGTGGTCGGGTTCCCCACCGACCCGGCGGACGCCGCCTCGTTGGGCCTGACCTCCGGCAAGGACGTCACGGTGGACCGCAGCATCCAGACCGCCTACGTGGAGGCCATCCGCCGCGCGCGTCGGTTCATCTACATCGAGAACCAGTACTTCCTGGGCGGGTGCGCGTCGTGGGCGGAGGACCGCGACGCGGGCTGCGCGAACCTGGTGCCCGTCGAGGTCGCGCTCAAGGTTGCGTCAAAGATCCGGCGCGGGGAGCGGTTCGCGGCGTACGTGGTCACGCCGATGTGGCCCGAGGGCGAGCCGGAAGGGGAGGCCGTGCAGGCCATCCTGCGCTGGAACCGCCTCACCGTGGAGATGATGTACCGCATCATCATGGAGGCCATCGACGACGCCGGGCTGCGCGGGCAGGTGCGCCCCTGTGACTACCTCAACTTCTTCTGCCTCGGGAACCGGGAAGCGCCGCGGCCCGGGGAGTACAGGCCGCCGAAGGCGCCGGAGGAAGGCACGGATTACTGGCGCGCGCAGGTGAACCGGCGCGGGCCCATCTACGTGCACGCCAAACTCATGATCGGTAATAACAGCCGCTCTCTACAAACTCTGCTGTTGCATTATTGTCCGCGTTGGAGCTATCGGCATCTCACATTTTTCTGGTTTGGCGTGCAGTGGACGACGAGTACGTCATCGTCGGCTCGGCGAACCTGAACGAGCGGTCGCTGGCCGGCAACCGGGACACGGAGATCGCGCAGGGGAGCTACCAGCCGGCGCACCTGAACGGGCGCGCGCGGGGGCAGGTGCACGGGTTCCGCATGTCGCTGTGGCACGAGCACTTCATGGCGCGCCACGTCGGCGGCGAGGAGGAAGAGGAGGGCGCGACCGTGTTCCTTGAGCCCGAGAGCGTGGAGTGCGTGCGCGCGGTGCGGCGGGCGGCGGAGCGGCTGTGGGACGCGTACACGCGAGACAGGGTCGAGGACCTGCCGGGCCACCTGCTGCCGTTCCCCATCACCGTGTCGGAGTTCGGCGAGGTGGGTGACCTGCCCGCCGACGGGTGCTTCCCGGACACGAGGGCGCCCGTGAGAGGGAGGAAATCGATGAAGCTCCCGGCCATTCTGACAACCTGAGGTGGCTCTCTGCTGGTTCTTGTACAGTCGTGCCAGTCTCTCTGATACATCTGCAATTCTGCACCTCAAAGAAGAACGCTTTAGGATTCATTTCCTAATGATGATTATTGTATTACTGTCATGTTCATGAAATGCCCAGTGGCAAATCCTATTAGCTAATCTTGTGTTCGTGTCTATGGATCTAAATTCACCTGACTTGTTTGGGACTAAAAGGCTCAATTGTTACATTAATAATAACTTGTACAAAGTTGATATGAAACCCTCTTAGCGACTCGGAACCTATAAGAAATTCGTTGGCACGTAACCCTCTTAGCAACGCGCTACATTGAAACCCGGTGTGATGTCAAATGAGCAAGGGCCGGATCGTCATCCCCTTGGTGGCGCGTCGTATCATGACCTGGGTACGATGAATAGTAAGCAAGGGTCAGGTCGTCGCAACTTTAGTGGCACGCCCGAGTGTGGTGAAAAATGAGCAAGGGTCTTCGCACTTTCCTCGACGGATGCGAAGGGTAAGGAAGTTAGCCGAGCCAACTAGGATTCGTCTAGGGAGTTAGAACGTAGGATTCCTAACAAGTAAGTTACGAGAGCTAGTCGATATGACAACTAGAAGACGTGTAAATATTCTATGCGTACAAGAGACTAAATGGAAGGGTCAGAAGGCGAAGGAGGTGGAGGATACTGGCTTCAAGCTTTGATACACAGGTACAACATCGGATAAAAATGGTGTATGCATCTTGATCGATAGGAGCCTTAAGGATGGAGTCGTAGATGTTAGGAGGCACGGTGACCGGATTATGCTAGTTCGGCTGATAGTTGGAGATTCGACTCTAAATATAATTAGTACCTATGCCCCTCAGGTAGGTCTTAGTGAGCACCAAAAGTCAGTTTTGGAAAGATCTAGATAGCATGGTTAGTGCCATATCTATCAATGAAAAGTTTTTTATAGGAGGAGACCTTAACGATCATGTAGGGACGTCTAATATAGGGTTCGAGCTGATTCATAGGGGGTTTAGGTATGGTAGTAGAAATCAGGAGGGGGAGGATATACTTAATTGAGCGTTAGCTTATGATTTATTGGTAGCAAATACCCTGTTTAGGAAGAGGGAATCCCATCTAGTGACCTTTAGAAGTACACAACACTCGAGCCAAATCGACTTTATACTTGCAAGAAGGGAGGACATACGTGCTTGCTCGGACTGTAGGGTGATACCTGGGAAGTGTGTCATCACTCAACATAAGCTTGTGGTGGCGGATTTTCGCTTTTGGGTACGTGTATACAGGGACAAACATACAAAGACCGTGAGAACGAAGTGATGGAAGTTTAGAGGGGAACTGACACAAACTTTTAAGGAAAGGATGCTAGGAGAGGGACCCTGGGAGGAAGGAGAAGGACCATATGATATGTGGCTAAAGATGCTAACATGTGTGTGGAAGGTAGATTCAGAAGTGTTTGACGTGAGTAGGGAAAGCAAACAAGAAGCAAAAGACACCTGATGGTGAAATGATGAGGTGCAAAGGGTTATCAAGGAGAAGAAGGAGTATTTCAAGCGCCTACATCTTGATAAAAATACATCCAATATAGAAGGCTATAAAATAATTAAGAGGGCTGTAAAGCGAGCAGTGAGTGTAGTAAAGGGTCAAGCATATGATAACCTTTATCAGTGACTAGGCAGGAAGGAAGGAGAGAAGGACATCTATCAGATGGCTAGGATCCGTGAGCGAAAGACGAGGGACATCAACCAAATCAAATGTATCAAGGACGGGGTAGATCGACTCCTAGTGAGAGATGAGGATATCAAGGATAGATGGCGAGAGTACTTTAATAAGTTGTTTAATGGTGATGAGGAGGGTCCTATACTTGAGTTGGATGACTCGTTTGATGATAACAACAGACATTTTATGAGGAGAATTCAGGAGGCAGAGATAGAGCAAGCTTTGAAAAGGATGAAGAGTGGTAAAGTAATGGGCCCTGATGGTATCCCCATCGAGGTATAGAGATGCTTGGGTACCAGAGCTATAGTATGGTTAACTAATCTTTTTAACCTCATCTTTCAGTCAAACAAGATGCCGAAAGAATGGAGGAGGAGTATAATAGTACCGATCTTTAAGAACAAGGGAGATGTTCAAAGTTGTGCTAAGTGAGATTAAGTTGATGAGCCATACGATAAAGCTCTGGGAGAGAGTTATCGAGCATCGCCTAAGAAGAGTGACAAGTGTGACGTAAAACCAGTTTGGGTTCATACCTGGAAGATCAACCATGGAGGCGATTTTCTTAATACGACAAGTGATGCAGAGATATCGGGAGTAAAAAAGGACTTACACATAGTCTTTATTGACCTCGAGAAGATGTATGACAAAGTGTCAAGAAATATCATGTGGTGGACCTTGAAGAAGCATAAAGTCTCAACTAAGTACATTACTCTCATCAAAGACATGTACAAGAACGTGAGGACGTGCGTTCGGACATGTGATAGCGACACTAATGACTTTCCGATTAAAATAGGACTACACCAAGGATCAGCATTGAGCCCTTATTTATTTGCTCTGGTGATAGACGAGGTCACACGAGAAATGCAGAGTAATGTCCCTTGGTGTATGTTTTTTGCTGATGATGTGGTGTTAGTTAACGAGAGTAGGGATGGGGTTAATAGAAAATTGAAGCTGTGGAGACACACATTAGAGTGCAAGGGATTTAGACTTAATAGGGCCAGGACCGAGTATATGACATGTGAGTTTAGCACGACTAGACATAAGGATGAAGACGTTAACTTTGATGGACAATTGGTGGCCAAGAAGGATACATTTCGTTATTTAGGATCGATGTTGCAAAAGAATGGTGCCATCGATGAAGATGTTAGGCATAGAATTTTAACCGGCTAGTTGAAATGACGTCAAGCATCTGGAGTCTTATGCGATAAGAGGGTGCCACAAAAGCTAAAAGGTAAATTCTATAGAACGGTAATTCATCCGACGATGTTATACGGTGTTGAGTGCTGGCCTACAAAAAATGATATGTTTAATAACTGAGTGTAACAGAGATGCGTATGTTGCGTTGGTTTTGCGGGCATACAAGAAAAGACCGAATACGAAATGAAGATATTCGAGACAGGATAGGAGTGACACCTATCAAAGAGAAATTGATTCAATATCGGTTGAGATGGTTCAGACATGTCCAACGGAGGTCTCTAGAGGCGCCGGTGCGTAGTGGGATTTTAAAGAGAGATGCTAATGTTAAAAAAGATAGATGCCGATCTAACTTGACTTGAGACCTGAAGGCGTAGTGGGGTTTTAAAGAGAGATGCTAATGTTAAGAGAGGTAGATGCTAATGTTTTTGTCTCTTTTTTCTTCTCTTTCTTTTGGCTTTTGTTTATTTGTCTATTTTTTTTAGGTTCCCATGGGTTTCATCTCTAACCTACTCTAACTTGTTTGGGATAAAAAGACTTCTTTTGTTGTTATTGTACAAAGTTGATCTATTAAAATTTAAATTTATGTTTTTAAATATTCATTTTAATTTTAAACTAATTTGAGTAAATTGTTGGAGTGGGTTACTCAAAATACTGAGTATAGGCTTTCAAAAAGTTGAATACAAATAAAGACAAAACCCTTCAATCAAATACTATAGTACAATATTTAGAAAATTAATATGTTTGTCAAATATATTAAGTACAATATTGGGAACTAGTTTTCGGATAACGATTGATCAGAATCTAAAAAAATGCTGAATCAAATAAAATAATTCTATATAACAACAATAAAATGTAAAACTGAAGTACTGGACCAGGGTTGCTCCAGTGATTGGCTGATTCGCCCGCCGTTCTTGGGCCGAGCGCGAGCACGCCAGCGAGTACTCCACTGCCAACCCGGTCCTCTTCGCTTTCAGCGTCACACGCTCTCACCAAGCGGGAAAAACCAAAATCGAAATCCCCAAGCCGCAGCCGGCAGCCCGCAGCGGCGCAGGTGCGCAGCCTTTACCAGACCCCACCGCCCCCCCGCGTCCTCTCCCCGACCGGCGTCGCTCGCCGACCGGCGATGGAGCGGATCCACGTCGCCGTGCGCTCGCGGCCGCTCTCCCCGGAGGACGCGCAGAGCAGCCCGTGGCGGATCTCCGGCAACTCCATCGCGCTCGCCACGCAGCCCTCCACCCGCTTCGAATTCGGTGAGCCAATCTCCGCCCTTCTTCCCCGCGAATCAGTTTGCTCTCCATTCGATTGAGGCAGCGCGTTTGCTGAGAGGTTGCGTTCGGTGCTCGTAGACAGGATCTTCGGCCAGGACTGCCGCACTGCCGAGGTGTACGACGCCCGCACCAAGCACATCGTGGACTCCGTGGTGCGAGGGTTTAACGGTAATTCACTCTCTCCGCGTCTTGTGCTTGCTATTTCTGCTCCTGGGGCGAACTGACCGGTATCGATTGCACTTTCGAATTACATTGCGTTATGGGCTCAATGATGAAGGATGCTGCTTGATTTTCTATGCTGATTGGGTGTTTCGTAGGGAGACTGTGTTTAATTGAGCATGCCATGGGTTGTTCTGTAATGCATGTTCAACAATGTTGACAATACAGGACGTTTAGGCTTTTATAGAAACCAATAACTACACACATTTCAGTAGAATTTGGGTTGTACCCATTTTTAGTTAGGATCACCTTGTCATCGTAGATTTTACAGTCCACCATGTACTTACCTTGTTAGCAACCCAGATTTCCTATTACTGAAGTTCGTGCTGGTCTTCTAGGCTTCTAGCAGTCACTAGTCATTATATCTGAAAACTGTAGACTTTGCAACTAGAAGGGAATTTTGGAGATTGGTTGGGGATTTGAGGAAAATTAGATAGAGGAGGTAGCACTGTGTAGAGAATAAGTTAGAGTATATAATTATGTGATTGACATCTTCTATCTTTTTCTCAACATTATATAGCCCCGATATAATTTGGACCCCATCTATGTGCTACACACATCCTTTAGGAGGTAGCATTGTGTGGAGAATAAGTTAGAGTAGATAATTATGTGATTGGCATCTTATATCTTTTATTCTCAACATTATATAGCCCCAATACAATTTGGACCCCAGCTATGCGCTACACACATCCTTTAGCTATTAAAACTACTCAGATCCTTCCTTCCCAGGTCAGGTCACACGCTTACCTCTGAACCCTTCCTTGGCAGTATGGTTCTGCTCTACATCTGATACATCAGGACTTTTACTATGCTCTTGACTTTTTTTAGTTATTGCAGTTTTCAGTATATCCAAGTCTGTCTAACTGTACATTTATGTTTGTATTGTTTTCTTTAACAAATCTGGTCGTCCTTGGAAGATAGGACTTTGCTTTTGTTATATTCTGACTGCTCTTGTTTATTTTATCTACTGTATTAGTTTTAGTTCACATATTAACACTGTTGCTTGAATCAAACAATTGTACCTATGCATTAAATTGACAGTTTTACTGTATGACAGGCACTGTTTTTGCATATGGGCAAACCAGTAGTGGTAAGACATACACAATGCGGGGATGTGATAGTGAGCAAGGAATCATTCCACTTGCAGTTCATGGTTTGTTTCAACATATTCAAGAGGTACTCTCATTTTTTGTTAGTGTCAAACAGCAATTCTTTAATCTGCATATTATGCATTGATTACTTTACACCATGTTGTTGTTGATTGTACACTACAAAAAGTAAACCAAAGGATTTGCGTGTGTGTGCATAATTTGTGTTGATGTCTATTGATAACATAAGCGTTTGGTTCCTCCTTAACCTGTTATTTTGTCTTGTACTGTGTACAATACTGTGATTGTTCCAAGACAATACTAGCACTTTTATTTAATGTATTCAAAATTTGCATAGTTTTTATAGCATATTCTGTATTCTTAATGAGAAGTTCATCACCATGGTGCCTTCATTTGTTCTTTACTATTGGTTGCAATATGTCTGACATGAGTTTGATTTTGCTGTAGAATGTGGATAGAGAATTTCTTCTTCGCATGTCTTACATGGAAATTTATAATGAAGAAATTAATGACCTTTTGGTTCCAGAACATCGAAAGTTGCAGATTCATGAGAGCCTTGAGGTAATAATTCTACCTTCTATTATTAAATCAGTCACCAACAGAATTTTTAGATAGTTGTTCACTTGTTCTGCATGCTTACTTTTCATCTACTTTTGTTTAGAGAGGAATATATGTTGCTGGTTTGAGGGAAGAGATTGTTACATGCCCCGAACAAGTCATGAGTTTAATGTCATTTGGAGAATGTGAGCTTTCTTAAATGCTTGTTTCCTTAGTTAATTTATAACATGTTCTTCAATATAATATGCTGGCTAAACTGCAGCTCACCGTCACATTGGGGAGACTAACATGAATCTCTACAGCAGCCGCTCTCATACTATATTCCGCATGGTATACTTACATTCTCCTATATTATTATGCCACAATTTTGAGAATGTATACTTATATGTCACATTAAAAATTGCACCACAATTTTGATTCTTATGCCACTGAATACTCAGGTAATTGAGAGCAGAGAAAGAGTTGATGAGAGTGAACCAGGAGATTCCTGTGATGCTGTTCGAGTCTCTGTTTTGGTACATGCAATTTCCTACTCTTAATTACTAATTTACTGTTCTTTCCAGAAAACAATTCTTGGTGATTTGGAGTATATGGGGTCTATTTCAAACATTTGAAATATGGTTATCACCTACATGAATATGCAGATTGAGTTTGGTCTGTAGATTGATCTTGCACATGTAAATAAAAAGGGCATACAATGGGCACGTGGCTCTAAGAAGTTTGTCTATTTGTACCATATTAATTTCTTTTGTTTCATGAACCATGCAACTGAAACATTAATAATGAATCATCAAGGTGATAGTGACTTGTGACATGTTGCATGACCAAATATATAGTATTTTTTTAGGGAAATACCATGACCAAATATATTGTCGGGATACGTTGGGAAGATGTGGCTACGTCTATCCTTGAATCTGTGTAACATCAATTACAGACAGAGACTTCTTCAAAACTAAAATATCAAGTTTTATTCTGGACTATTTTCCAGTTGTAAATTATTATGGTCATAGGGTATTTATGAAATTACTGATTTGTGTTTTTAATCATTTCTGTGCCATTTATGTGAGAATATTTCACATTTCAGAACCTTGTGGACTTAGCTGGCTCTGAACGTGCTGCCAAAACCGGTGCCGAGGGTGTGAGACTTAAGGAAGGTTCTCACATTAATAAAAGTCTTATGATTCTTGGTACAGTCATAAAAAAACTTAGTGAAGGTGTAGAGAGTCAAGGGTAAGTCATTTACTGACCCTACTTGTTCTGATACTTTTTGGTTCATCTTCTTTAGCCTTTAGTAATCAATTTTATCATCAGGGGACATGTCCCATACCGTGACAGCAAACTGACAAGGATATTACAACCTTCTCTCGGTGGAAATGCTAACACAGCTATCATTTGTAATATTACACTTGCGCAGGTATGCCATATTCCATCATTATCACCTGCCTTCGATTATCTGTTTTCATACTGTTGAGACAATGAAACTAGAAAAAATATTGTGGTCTTTCCTGCAAATCTGGACATAAACGTATGAATCCCCAAAATGCATCATCTATCTGTTTATTTGAATACAATTTGTTGATTTTGTATTCTGCTTGCCCCTATTTTGTGGAAGTTAAATTGAAAGGTGACATCACCCTTTTTAAGAATGTGCTGTGTCACACAACGAATCAACTGTAAATTTATTGTCAGGTAAAAGTGCACATTGTAGCGTCTGAGACTAACACTTTTTTTTTTCTACTCTAGGTCCATGCAGATGAGACAAAAAGCAGCTTACAATTTGCTAGTCGAGCATTACGGGTTACAAATTGTGCATGTGTTAATGAGGTATTAACACGTTACCAATGTCAACTGGATTACAATTTCTGTGCATAAGTTCTTACATATTATATATTTGCAGATTATGACTGATGCTGCGTTATTAAAACGCCAAAAGAAAGAAATTGAAGAACTACGAGCAAAACTTCGGGTATATTTTAGAAATATTGTAACTTTAAATCTATCCAGCTTGAATGTTCAAAGCTTATATTCATTCTGGTCTTAGGCATCTCAAAGTGACCATTTGGAGGAAGAAATTCTGAATTTGCGCAACACGTTGCTACAGGTTGCTTTCTGAAACACTTCTATTTCCATTCATGGCTATGTATATGCAGTCCATCAAGTAACCCGATTATTTTTTCTAGAGTGAACTGGAAAAGGAGAGAATCGCCTTAGAGTTGGAGGAGGAAAAGAAAGCTAAAGAGCAGCGTGACAGGCGCTTAATTGAGCAAGCAAAAAAAATTGAAAATCTTAGCTCATTGGTTTTAAATTCAGACAGAGATGATAGGAACACTGCGTTCACTAAGGTTAGTGGGCATGCCTAATTTCTCTAATATGGAGTGTCATGCAAAGCATCTGAGCCACATGGTTTTCTCACTGATCCTCAGTTTCTGTTCTTAGCCTCTTAGATCTTGCTGCTGATAGTTTGATTGCTTGAAGCTGAATCTGTTTATATATATCCAAAAGAAAATGCCTCTTTCTCATAGACGGCCAAAGTACATCTACTTTCTGTCTAAGTACTTGCACTTTCCTTGAACAGAACAAAAGAAGGGTAACATGGTGTCCTGGGCCATACACAGGTCAATCTGGTGTCGAGGTATCATTGTCAGTGATTGTTTCTAACTTACTTTTTCCAAAGTCTAAAGGCCCATTTTTTGTTCTGGATGGCCATGGAACTGTTGGTTAATTGGTTCTTACATTTTTTCTGAAGTGTTGTTAAAGAAAAGTTTAAGCCAAAATATTGTCTCTTGGAGTGTCATTTATTTTTCATCTTTTTCTTTGGGTGCTGGAATGGATTACATATGTCATATGTCATTGTTTTTTGTGTTTATGCAGATTATTGTATTCATGTCATACTTATGTTCATATCATATGTTTCCTTACAATTCATTATTCACTTTAATAAGATCAGGATGTCTGGTTATGACAAGTAGTACAACAACAAGGCCTTTTAATCCCAAGCAAGTTGGGTAGGCTCTGGTTATGACAAGTATATCTCCAAAAAAATCTTCAGGATTTAGGTGTCCAGGAAGGCCCTACAAGCAGCATGGTTAGGCAGGGGTGTAATATGGGAATGCCACCACGTTTTGAAGAGCTAATTCAGGGATGCCATGCCAACAACAGTGAGCCCTGTGCTGATGCTTGCTCATCTGGTGATCTGTCAAAAGACGATGCAGATGCTTCCCTTGTTGATTCACATGCTTTGCTTCTTGTTACAAGTCGAAGAAGACCAAATAAAATGGTGATTGATTCTGTCTTGTTCTTTTTTTGAGGAGAATACAGCAGGGGAGGCCCCTGCTGTGATTGTGTCTAGTTCTTATGTTTGTCACTTTACATTTTATAAGTGTCTGGTCCTAATTGAAGCTTTGATTGTTTTTTTCTTTAAAAATACTTCATTATGAAATTGTTACCATTAGAATTACAGCTCTAATTCATTTTTAAACTAAAATTCTTTTCTGAACAACAACAATTTCAGAACAGAGGGAGTAATATCTTAATTTTTCCTTGGTCACACTCACACATTTTCTTGCTGAAATATATGATCTTGCCAGAGGAAACCAGATCAGGAACAACCTAGGGGCTTAGTTGATGAAGTACTGGTATCCCAGGTTCCTAGTGATAGCAACGGTGCTGTGCTAAGTCAGGAAAGCATTGTGCCTTCTGTAGCTAATGGTTTATCTGCTCGAGAGGCTGAAGCAATTCTTGTCATTAAACAACTTCAAGATCAGGTGCTACTGTGCTAGTCTTCTCTCCTGTTATCACCTATTCTGAAATGAAGTGGTATTAATATTCTGAATAAATTCCATGCAGATCAAGTTGTTGGAGCTAGAGAAGAGTTCTATCCAAAGTAATTTGGATGAAGTTCTTGAATTGGCTACTCAACAGAAGGCTTCATTCAATGAGAAGTATGAAGAGGTAAATCATAATAGCGTTTGACAATTAAAATTTATACTTTCAACATATCTCATCCACTTGAGGGCTGTGTTAACTACGAAGCTCTTCAAATAGGCAGTGAAATTTACCTTTCCCCATCTTGTTGATGCTCTACTAGCAGTCTAGCATCATTAACATTAGCTATCCTCATCTAGTCATTTTTACCCAGCTGGTTATCCTCATCTAGTCATCTTTATTACCCATCTAGTTATCCTCATCTAGTCATCTTCACCCATTTACTTATCTCATCTAGTCATCTTTACCCATCACATGAAAATGGTTAAGTATCTGAAATAGGATAACCAAATGATTGTTTGAATCCAGAGTTTAGTAATCAATCATCTACATTGATTTTAAGGCAGTTTTTCTCTTTAGTTTGTCATAAACTCATAATTGTTGAGTTTTGAAGAAGGATTTTTATTGTTCTTATTTCATCAAATCCAACCACTCAACCAAGGTCTTGGATCATTATGCTTGTTTTAAATTTTGCCCAACCTGCTCAGCATTGAAATCATCTTATAATTCATAAGATTGTTATCCCATCTGTTAAGGGTGTAGTAGTCGTATAGGAGTCTTATTTTAGAGTCCTTATCCTAGTCTGGTATTGAGTCATGTAACCCATCTATATTACCTCCATGGGGCTATTACCAATACACAAGACCATCCATATCTCACTCAGCATCATCTGTGTTTGGCACACCTGATCACCTTTGCTCATTGCTCAAGATAATTCAGAATTCATACCCTTCAAGTAGTTGAATGCACCATTCTGGAATTGTCGACTTGATAGTAGCCATCTGTTTACTGCCCCCTTATCTAATAATATAATCATCAGTATGTCCCTTACACTGAAAATAGAGTATAGCAGTGGTGGGCTGCTGACATCAGCTCTACCTGCCACTGCAAATAATGGCCTTTCCAGTGGCGGGACTCATAAGCTCCCAATACTAGTAGTGGCTCTCCAGTGACGAGCATTCAGGCGCGACAAGGACACACCATCTTTCTAGTCCTTTTTGCTCAGAGTTATCTTTATATATAGTTCTCTTTAACGTACACCTGATGACTCAATTATTAGATGTATACTATAGTCATAATCCCTGATGTTCTTTTTTCATTTGCTTGATCTGCCTTGCACTAGCTTTACATGTTCTTACATTACATGCCTATATAACCTTTCAATCTTTTTTAGGACATTTGTGATATCTGATATTCTGGTGTTTTCTATACACCAATATTCTGGTATCTTTCAACCTTAACAAAATATTCAGAAAATACAATATTTTTTACCACAATTATACAACACATCAAGTGAAATTCGTTCTTTATCTTGAAATCCTGTTGTTTGCCTATTTGCAGCTTCAGCAGAATGCTCTGGCTGCACAAGAACAAGTGAAAGTTGCTAACGAGAAGATATCTGCACTATCAACGGTTGAAAAATCTAAACGAGTACTTTCTTATTCTCTCTGTTGCCTTGCTTTCTCCTTCTGTGATACATTGTATAATTGTGATTTCAGTTTGTTTCCAGATTTTCCTGCATGCATTTTGATATTATTGACTTATTAATATGACTAATACATTATGCAACTTTCAGGAAGTTGAGCATGATTTCATCAGCAGTGTATTGGTGGAGACTCGAGGAATAAATGTAGAGTTGGATCAATCAAGATGCTCAGTTGACCGTGCTCTTTCTTTTGTTGACGAACTCAATCAGAATCTCTCATCGATGGCACAAGGCATTCTTGTATGATTCTCCTTTTGAATGATCCTGGTTCTCGAGATACTTTCCAACATGCATTTTAATCTGTTAATTGTGCTTTCCAGGAAGTGAAGCATTTTGCCCATGAAGATATAATTCGGCTGAATTCTATAATGAAAGATAATGAGAAATTGTCGATCTGTTTGATGGATAAGGTCTGCAAACTTGAAACAGAGAAGGTATATTCAAATTCTTTCCTTGCTAATGAACTTAAGTTCCAAGCAATTTTATTTATTGACATCCACTAATTTAATTTGAATGCAGAAACTTTTGAGTGAACAGGCGCAAGATCAGTTTATTGAAATTGATAGGCTGAAGTCCAGTTTGAAAAACTGTGAGAAGACCGTAGATGTTTGTGACTAAGTCTTCTAAATGATTAGATTTTACAACTTGATATTTCTATTCTAATGTTGTTTCTTGTATTCAGGAGTGCACTCTCCAGCATGAAATGGAGAAGGATAACATTCTCTTGGAATTCTTAAACCTCCAAAAGGAAGTAGAGACATTGTCATCATCTGCTTTGATGAAAGAAAAGGAATCTATCCGAAAGGAACTAGAGAAAACGAAAAAAAAATTAAAAGACACTGAGAATAAGCTTAAGAACACCATTCAGGAGAAAATTAAACTTCAGGTTATCAGCTTGCCCTCGTTATTATTGTAAATTATAATAGTAGTTAAAATTTAGTTTTTTGCAACATACCATCAATATATGTTCCTTTTCCCAGAGTGAAAAGGCAGAAGCCTTCAAAGAAATAAAGAAGTTGGAAAGCCAGAGGACTTTTCTTGAACGTGATCTAAAGAAACGAGATTCCCTCGCCGTTGACAAAAGACATGAAGTGAATTCAGACCTTGCTGGATTTTTCAGTCAAGCTGTCCAGATGGAGGTCATGATCTCCCTACTCACATTCTTTCCAAATACCTCGTTCTTCTCGAGATTACTGATGCTGCATCGATTTTACATATGCAATAAAATACAGGCCTGCAGTTACAATATCATGATCGCTACAGCTAACTGAATAAGTTAAGATCCATTGCTTTCCAGGACTTTGAAATCTCCTTTTGCATCAAACAATCAGTAGATACTAGAACAGAAATGTCTTATTGGTGCTGGTTGTAATAGTTATCAAGGATTTCTGTTATACAGTAGAGCAAACACAAACTGAGGGGCAGTTTGGCAGAGCTCTACGGAGCTGAGAATCAGGCAGAATCCGTGGAGCTCTGCCAAATATAGTTTTTCAGGAGAAGTGATTCTCTGCTGATTCTGAGAAGTGATTCTCTGAAATGAACTAAGGAGCTGAGAGCTGAAAAAATTAGCTTCTCCTGATTCTAAGAAGTGATTCTCTGTCCTGATTCTAAGAGTTTATTCTAGAGAATAAAAGAGAATCACTTTCAGTCACAGAATCACTTCTCAGGAGAATCAGGAGTGATTCTCAGGAGAATCAGGAGTGGAGCTCTACCAAATTGCCCCTGACTCTTTGTTCCATTTCTGTATGTTTGTATGACAGCATTTTTTGAGATTGGATCTTCCAGAATGGATTCCAATCACCACTACTGCCCTACTGGTCTATTGGTCAATAAGGCTTCCCAATGTTCTGTATCTCATTCCTTGTAATGATCCCATAAATTTTTCTTGATATCCTTAGGGAAAGAGCATGTCACTACTGATTTCAAATACTTTCTGATTACATTTCAAAAAATGATGAAAAAAGGAAAGCATTGGCTTCTTTCCTGTATGCATTTATCATACCTTGAACCTAAGGAGTCTCTTTCTCTTTTAACAAAACCTAGGATCTATTTTGTTTTGTGTCATTAGGAAATACAGGTCTTGACTTTCAGTTAGCAAACATGCCATATGTGTTGCATATTTCTTATGGCATGAAAACTGGAAATCCAACTGCTCTTATCCATGATGGTCACACATGTATAATTTATCTTCAAACTCTGGAGCTTATAGTTGCTTTATGACCTTGCTTCTCATTTCTGATTTCTTCATATTCAGGAGGACTATCAGAATCTTGAGATGCATGCTGCTGATATGAACGCTGAAATTTCTTCATTGCAAGAAGCTTTAAGTGCTGCAATTACTGAAAAGGATGAAGCTTTGTCTAATGTAGATCTTTTGACATTGGAATTAGAAGAATATGTAACTAAGTTAAGTTCTGCAGAATCAGAGAGGGATTCCTTGAGTGAGAAGATTGCAGTCTTGGTATAGAATAGATATCTTTCCAAATAGCCTTTGTCAGATTTGTTTTCTTGTCCATTCTTTTTTGTACTTATCATGAAATCACCTTTTATGATGCAGACTGAAAATTCATGTGCATCTGAATCTACCATCAAAAGATTGGAGGCTGCTCTTGATTCCATATCAAGGGAAAAGGAAGACTTGGGAAATGTATAGCACTATATCTTTATCCATTGATTTGTGTAAAATTTACTTCATGTTGGCTTGTTATGCACTGCAGGAACTTACTGATGCTCTTCTGGACCTGGAGTCTAAAAAAGCCATATGGACAGTAAAGGAGAAAGAATATGTAGAAGCTAATCTGAGATTAAGTAACTGTCATGATGAGTTAACTAAGGTATCTTCCAAATAGTTACCATGTTTTTGGTGCCCATTTACAATTTGACGTGTCTTTGAGCACTAACCTTATGGTTCTGGAGGGCATTGGGTTTAATGTAGACCATATTATTTTTCATGAATATATTGATTGCCTCAATAACCTTCTTGAAAAGCTTTAGGTTGAATATAGTTTCATGTTCCTGTCATGGATGATCCAAAAAACATCTGTATTCATAATATTATAAATTGTAATACACTACCAGGTGAGACAAGAGCTAGCAAATTGCAAAAAACAATACAGAACCCTGGAGGACAGATTGATTCGTTCAATGGAGGATGACATGAATGCGAAAGCTATAAATTGCTGGTCAGTCTTCTAACTGAACCTTTCCAATCAAAGCTCTCCATATCTTCCTTTCTGTGTTGTTTGACTGAAAGAATAGCATGGTATAGTGAAATATGTCCATTGCATGCTAATATGATACCTAGAACATGTACACAAGCCATTTCTAATGTTTTGGTGCCACAATTTTTTCCTCAAAAATGCAAGAGAGCTGTATACCTTTGTATTTAAGAGAGAAAGGGCCACGTTACAAACAAATTCCTCTGCACTGTCAAGAACTGAGAGGAACTTGTGCCAACAAAGTTACATGATCACTGTTAAATATAAAAGAATACACACATGAGGGCATCACCATCAAATTATACTCCCTACTTGACCAGAGAAAGCTCCTAGCACCTGCCAAGCCCCAAAGAGATGTACTTTAAATATAAGAATACTTGAACAAGTATGATGTAATCAGTTACATCTTATTGATGTGCTCAAATTTGTAGTACTAAAACATATTTGTGCAATGAATTAGATCATATAGATTCTAGGCCATAACTATAAATTTAAAATAATGGGTCTTGTAGAAAACAAAAATTGAGTATATTACTGTTTGCTTAAGACTCGATTACTTTTTCTTATTGATAGTAGAAATGTCTCATGCCACAGCAATGCTGGTAAAGGATCAGATCATCTTTTGGAGAAAGGAGGAACCATTGAAGAACCTGTACATGAAAATGTTAGTCTTTGATCTCCATTCATTTTATACTTCTCTTTGAGAATGCAAATTATACTAATATATATATTGAAGTATAGATGTATTGCCCACCCTTAGCCTTTTGGGTGCAATTGGTTGGTGTATAGTAGCTTAA
This sequence comes from Eleusine coracana subsp. coracana, assembly GCA_032690845.1. Lineage (NCBI taxonomy): Eukaryota > Viridiplantae > Streptophyta > Magnoliopsida > Poales > Poaceae > Eleusine > Eleusine coracana. The sequence continues at coordinate 48,331,787 of CM064427.1, read as the reverse complement.
TATGGTATCAGAGCCAGAGGTCTCGAGTTCAAATCCTGGCGGACGCAATTTATTAAATAAAATTGCTGCCAACTCCTACTTTCCACGTTTGTGGTCTGCGGCAGCTTTTCACCTGAGGCAGAGTATTATTATTCTTATTTTCACGTTTGCGGTCTTTGAGACCTTTGACGTGAGGGGGAGTGTTGAAGTATAAATGTATTACCCACCCTTTCCCATCAGCTTAGGCTTTTGGGTGTAATTGGTTGGTGCATTGTAGCTTAATAATATATACATAAACCAATGAAGTTATAGGTGTCGCACAATGTATTATCGTGGCATTTTTTCTACTCCCAGGAGTAGCTACTCTCACATGTATATCTCACAATCTAGAGAGAATCATTACATACTTGACGTTTCTAAATGTAGTATGTAGTCATACTAAAGGGTATGTGGACATACTCACTTTTCTTTTGTTGTGATTCATGAATTATGAAGACATATTTACTTTTATATAGTAGTAAATGCGATATATATGTTCATATGTTTATAGCTTAAAGACCCTTAAAAAAAATTATAGTTATCACTCTCAAAAATCATGTTTTAAGTATGTATATATACTCAAAATAATAAATGAGTATAAACACATACCCAAGGTGGTTTTTTGAACGTGGGAGTAACTACACTTGGGAGTAGAATAGAATTACCCTATATATATATATATATATATATATATATATATATATATATATATATATATATATATATATATATATATATATATATATATATTGTATTGATATTTCCTGGTGAGCAACAATTGGCTATACTCATTCCTAAAAAAGAAATTTGGCTATACTACAGCTTCTCGTTATGGTTGTGGGTAATTTACCTTGTTATGGCTCTGGGTTATTTATCAAGAAGAGTGTCATCTGCTGGGTATCGCTAATAAAACTAAATGACATATACACACAGTTGGGCATTAAAACGTTGGGAGGTCTACCTTTAGCCGTCTGTTGACTCGATTTTCAACATGAACTTCACAAGAAACTATTGACTCAATTTGAACAGGTGCTTCACAAGAAACTATTGACAGTTATGGAAGAGCGTGATAGTTTACTTTCTGAGAAAAAAGAAATGAGGCTAATTATTGACGAAGCAGAAGTTTTGAAGGAGAATTGTAACAGAAAGGCAAGTTAGCTATTTTTCTTCTATTAACTATTGGTTATCTCAGTGAAATAAATGTTCTTTCACCAAAAAAAAAAACTACGTGTTTTTTCCTATCCTGGTTATGCAGTTGGGACATGCCAGAGCTACAATAGATGAGTTGAGTTCTAGGATATCTGACATGGAAGTCAAAATGAAAAAGGTAAGCCTTGTGAACTCATTATTGTCTATTGTTGCTTTATCTTATATAAGCTTATAAGGTACTTCATCTAGTTATGTTAGGCACGGTTTGCATTGCATGGTCTACTAAGTTGAACTTTGACCAAGTTCTTACAATATATTTGTATAAGTTGCAAAATTATATGCAAATGAATGTACACTGACATGTGTCCCACTTTTGTATAGTAGTAGTAAGTAGATACACAAAAGACTACCGCAGCTCACAACATTTTCACTGTCGTGGCCTCTTTCTGCTGCCGACGTGTAGTTGCTGGCTGCCATGGCTGCCTCCTCCAGTCGACGCGTTGCTGCCACTGTGCACTAATGGACTGCAGCCTTCGTGGGCCTGGCTTGGCCCTGCGATCCGTACCACTAGCAAAGCTGGTGTCTGGGCCTGATTTCATTGCCCTCCTATTGCTCTTGCTCAGGTCGACTAAGCACCGATAGAAAGGAAAAAAGGTAGCGCGGAAGAACAAAAAAAACATACAAGTGCATCACTGAATAAAATCGATCTGGATGCATAGCCTGTGTCGTGTTGCCTGTGTCTCCTAACGCTTCCCAGTACACGAGTGAAGAGAAAAGAAACAAAGAAATGAATGAAGTGCATTCACGTTTTGATCTACAACAAGACTTGAGCGGATCACCTTTGTCATCTTCTTGCTGTCCTCACCGAGCTCCGCCGACACCACCTCTTCATCAAGCGCACCAAGTGCTCCTTCGGCGCCCCCTCCGTCGCCTACCTCGGCCACGTGATATCCGCGGCGGACGTCGCCATGGACCTGTCCAAGGTGCAAGCCATCCTCGACTGGCCGGCTCCTCGTTCGGTTCGGGCAGTGCGCGACTTCCTCGGCTTGGTGGGCTACTACCGTAAGTTCGTCCACAACTATGGCACGATTGCTACGCCGCTCATCGCCCTCCTCAAGAAGGACGACTTCTCTTGGGGTGATGCGGCAGTGGAGGCGTTCGTGGCCCTCAAAACCGCGGTCACCACGGCCCCGGTACTCACCATGCCGGACTTCGCCAAGCCCTTCATCATCGAGTGCGACATGTCGTCCCACGGTTTCGGCACGGTGCTCACTCAGGAGAGTCATCCAGTCGCCTTCTTCAGCCGCCCCGTCACCCCTCGTCATTGCGCCCTCGCCGCCTATGAGCGCGAGCTCATCGGCCTCGTCCAAGCGGTGTGGCACTGGCGGCCGTTGGGGACGACGTTTCACCGTCAAGACGGACCACTACAACCTCAAGTACCTCCTCGACCAGCGCCTTGCGACAATACCGCAGCACCACTGGGTCGGGAAGCTCTTGGGCTTCGATTTCTCTGTGGAGTACAGGTCAGGTGCCATGAACACTGTTGCCGACACCCTTTCCCGTCGTGATGTTGAGGAGGGCGAGCTTCTGGCCATCTCCGTGCCCCGTTTTGACTTCATCGAGCGTCTGCGCCATGCACAAGCCACGGACCCGGCCTTGGTTGCGATCCACGACGCCGTCCGCGCGGGCAAGTGCGCTACGCCGTGGGCAGTGGTCTGTGACATGGTCACATTCGACGGGCGGCTCTACATTCCGCCGGCCTCGCCACTACTACAGAAGATTATGGCCGCGGTCCATGATGACGGCCACGAGGGCATCCACCGCACACTACACCGCCTTCGCCGCGACTTCCATTTTCCCAACATGCGTCGTTTGGTGCAGGATTTTGTAAAGGCATGTGCGACTTGCCAGCGCTACAAGTCGGAACACCTCCACCCGGCCGGCCTGCTGCAACCTCTTCCGGTCCCATCCGTTGTGTGGGCCGACATCGGCCTCGACTTCGTAGAGGCACTCCCCGAGTGCACGGCAAGTAGGGATGGCAATTCGGGTCCCGGGTGCGGGGCCCTGCCGGGTTTGGCACCCACCGGGTGCAGGTGCGGGTGCACTTTCTTACCCGCGGGGCTCACCCGCACCCGCCCCGCACAATCGCGGGGCAGGTGCGGGTTTTTTCTCCCACCCGCGGGTGCCCCGTGGGGCCCGAAAAATAAGACCCATCAAGAGTTTTAGTTAAATATTCCTTTATGAGAGTTAAAATTATTTGTGAAAATAATTCTTAGTACATGTTTATGTATTGTCATATTATGTTAACTATGAAGTTATGAATGAGTTAGTATTTTTTATTGTATAAAATATGCTAAAATAATGGTAAATTAGACTAAAAACATATTTTTTATGTATCTAGAAAACCCGCGGGGGACCCGTCACCCGCCCGAAACCCGGCGGGCGCGGACGCGGGTGTGGATTTCCACCCGCGGGTGCGGGTGTGGATGGGGATTTCCACCCGCAACATCTATCATTGCAGGTGGGCTTTTGCTCCACCCGCCCCGAACCCGCCCCGTTGCCATCACTAACGGCAAGACCGTCATCCTCTCCGTCGTGGACCGCTTCAGCAAGTACTGCCACTTCATCCCCTTGGCTCACCCATACACCGCCGTGTCCGTGGCGCATGCCTTCTTCATCGACATCGTGCACCTCCATGGGATCTCCTAGTCCATCGTGTCCGATCGAGACCCGGTGTTCACCTCGGGGTTCTGGCGCAAGCTCATGCGCCTTATGGGCACGAAGCTCCTCATGTCGTCGGTGTTCCACCCCCAGACAGACGGCCAGACAGAGGCGGCCAATCGTGTCATCTTCATGTACCTGCGCTACTTCACTGGCGATCGCCCCTGACAGTGGGCCGAGTACATCTACAATATGGCGTACCAGTCTTCGCTCCACGAGACGCCGTTCCGGGTGGTCTACAGCCGCGACCCGCCCTCCATCCGCTCTTACGAGCTCGGTGAGACTCGTGTTGCAGCTGTCGCCCAGGAGATGGAAGCCCGCGAGGCCTTCCTCGCCGACGTCCGCTACCGCCTCGAGCAGGCGCAAGCGGTGCAAAAGAAGCACTACGACCGGCATCATCGGCCGGTGTCCTATCACGTCGACGACTGGGTGCTCCTTCGTCTCCGTCAGAGGGCAGCCTCGTCCCTGCCATGTACCACTATGGGGAAGCTGAATCCTCGTTACGTCGGCCCCTACCGCGTCACAGAAATCATCAACGAGGTGGCCGTGAGGCTGCAGCTGCCGCAGGGAGCTCGTCTTCAAGATGTGTTCTATGTCGGTGTGCTCAAGAAGTTCGTCGGCACGCTGCCAACCACCACGTCGGCGCTGCCGCCTACTCTCCATGGCGCGGTGGTTCCAGAACCTGCACGTGTCACACGCGGCCGTCTGGCTCGTGGCGTTCGGCAGGTGCTCGTCCAGTGGCGTGGCGAGTTTGAAGAATCTGCAACTTGGGAAGACCTCAACGACTTCCGTGCCTGCTACCCGGCGTTTCAGTTCGAGGATGAGCTGGACTTCGACGGAGGGGGAGATGTCTTGTACGGCCGCACGTACAGGCGTAGGCATGACATGCGCCGGGCGGATGAGCGCGCGCGCGCAACAGCTTCGCCCAATGGCTGAAAAGGAAAGAAGAAATTTGTTGCTATTTTTATGTCCCTAGAGTTAAGGAGAACCTTCTCCATTCGGTTGGGCCATTGGCCATATAATCCTGTAATCAGACCCTTGGGGGATTTAAGCAAGTTTTACCAATCTAACCTCCTTCCTCCTACTCTCCTCAAAGCCTGCGGTAGAGGGGCAAAACCTCACCGGAGAAGACGGGTCGCGGCTACGAACTCCGTAGCCGAGGACCAGCTACCCGGGGGCTCAACGCCCTTGACAGACATTATGTCATTTTCTGATCACTATAGAGGAGTGGCCCAATGCCAGGTTGGGGATGGCACCACTTGCACGCTATGGAATGATATCTGGAACAAACACCTTTCATTCCCTGCCAGGACGAATTACTTATGTCAACTCAGCAATCCGATCCATACCAGTCTATGCAATGTGCACCCTTAAACTGCATGCGGCAGTACATGATCACATAGACAAGCTATCCAGAGGCACCGTTTGGAGAGGAAAAGAAATGAATGCAAGAGGAAAGGCGCTCGTAGCTTGGTAGAAATGCACTATTCTGAAACAAAAGGGAGGACTAGGTATCAAAAACATTTGGTTGCAGAATGAAGCCTTGCTCCTCAAACACCTGGACAAGTTTTATAATAGGAAAGACATACCTTGGGTAAATCTAGTCTGGCATGCGTATTACTCAACGGGAACCGTTCCTCATGAAGCAGCACCCAAAGGTTCCTTCTGGTGGAAAGATATCATGCCCTCTAGCATCCACTTCAGGGGATTGCTACTTGCAAGGTGGGTGATGGATCAACAGTCATGCTGTGGAATGATGTATGGAACAATCACTACCTCAAAGAAGAACTGCCTAGGCTGCACTCCTATGCAAAGGACAACAAAATATCTGTAGCAACATATATAGCCAATCAAGCAACCTCTGAAAACTTCCACTTGCCATTAAGTGAAGAGGCTTTCAATGAACTGCAACTACTAAATGATTTCATCCAGCAACTGCAGACACTAGAACAGCAGCAACATGATCAATGGCACTACATCTGGGGATCTAGGACTTACTCCACTGCAAAATTCTATCTCATACCGTTCTTAGCACTGAAACCGCCGGCACCTTTTCAGTGGAATTGGAAGTCAAAGTGCTCCAAGAAAGTGAAAACATTTACTTGGCTGCTACTCATGGATAGAATAAACACAAGAAACATACTACGAAGGAAAAGATGCCCAGTACAGAACAACAACTACAGTTGCAGCCTCTGCTCCCTGGCACCCGAGGAAACAGCATTCCACCTATTCTTTCAGTGCACCTACAGCACCCAATGCTGGAACCACATTGGAATAGCCTGGAACACAACTCTGGAGTTATTTCCAATGATACAAGAAGCAAAAAGGCAAAGAGCAACGCCATACTTCATGAAAATCTTCACCATTGCGGCATGGCAAATATGGAAACAACGAAATGGCTTGATCTTTGATAATAAACAGCCAATGGTTCAGTCCTGGTGGGATGCATTTATCAAAGAAGTCAGACTGCAGTCACACAGATTCACTTCCACACACAGGCTACATCTGTTATCTTGGCTAGATTCCATCGCTCTACCTTAATTGTAATTATGCCCTGTACATTTTGGTTTTTACCTTTTACCTTTTCCTTTTTGGCCTTCCTGGCCTCTGTACAGTTATTTTTCTATAATTAATAAACTACAGTGGGAGCTTCTCCTACTGTTTTTGAGTAAAAAATACATTATCTCAAGGAGGAACTGCCAAGACTATTCTCTTACTCAAAAAATGCCAAAATTTCAGTAGCAGCATACAAAGAAGATCAAACTATTGCAACAAACTTTCATCTGCCTCTCAGTAATGAAGCCTTTCAGGAACTACAAATTCCATACAGTTACATGCAACAGCTGCAACAACCTGGGCAGCAACAGCAAGATGAATGGCATTACATCTGGGGATCCAAGACTTACAAGGTGGCTAAATTCTACCTAACCCCTTTTCTAGCATTACGGCCGCCACCCGGGTTCAAATGGCTCTGGAAAACTAAATGCTCCAAGAAAATCAAGTCTTCGCTTGGCTGTTACTACAGGGCAGATTAAACACAAGGAACATCCTGCAAGGAAACGATGCCCACTCCCAAACAACTGCTATAACTGCATACTTTGCCAACACAGTGTTGAAGAAACGGCCTTTCACCTGTTCTTTGAATGTCCTTTTAGTTGAAGCTGCTGGACAAGCATAGGCATTCACTGGAACACATCCATGCATTTTTTCGACATGCTGGAGGCAGCCAAAAGACAGTTTATCATCCCACACTTTGTGGAGATCTTCATCGCATCATGGCACATGTGGAAACAAAGAAATGCACTAGTTTTTTAGGCAAGACAGCCAACCCTACAGGCATGGTGGACTGCTTTTGAAGATGAAGTCAAACTCCAAGTCCACAGAGCCTCCTCATCCTCCAAAAATCTCATTCTAGCCTGGATGGATAACTCTACACCTTCCTTCTTATAGCTCCTTACTTTAACACAACTAAGCAATTGTATAGCGATTAGTCCTCTACACCTTTTTTTTCTTAGGCCAACTTGGCCCTGTACATGTAGTTTCCTACCAATTCTTTTACCTTTTGTTTTTCTTTATTAATAAAATGTAGTGGGAGCCTCTCCTACTGTTTTCGTGTCCAAAAAAAAGTTATGGCATTTCTAGTGGGAACTTTCTGGTCAGTCTCAGAGTTCTATATGGTCTACAGCGTTCAGGGTTCCAAATCCTAGTTAGAACCAGCTTGGTCATGCTAACCCTAGTCTGGGCCTAAATTTCTGGAGTTGTATGTACTTAAACAACAAAATCAACTGGAAATGTGAAGTTACCAACTATCCAGGGACATCAACCAAAATGCCTGCCTGATGGCGATAAGTGCGATCAGCAAGCTGGAGAGTCATGGTAGTCGGCCGTACATCACCCAAAGGTAGTGCCTCGCAGACAGAGAGGGGAATCACACTCACACTAGAGCCAAGATCACATAAAGACGGAAACTTTTAGATCCTATCAAGCATGGAATACAGAAACTGCCTGGATCATCTAACTTGGGAGGTCTCTTATTTCGAATGACTGCACTGCATTCCTTAGTAAGAGTAACCACTTCTGGCTTGTTAATGTTTCGCTTCTTTGTGAGCAGCTCCTTAAAGGACTTTGCATACATCGGTATTTTGATGCAATAATGAATTAGTTAATTGTTCAGCATGTAGAAAATATGAAAACTCTACAAAATGCAAAGGACAGGATAGCCCCAAAATATCTGGGAACAAGGCAGTTCTTAGTGAACTGGTGAGTTATATTATAGGTAGTTTTCTGGAATCTTTTTTTGTGGGGACCTTCACCTTGGATATACTTGAATAGCTTCAGAAAGCTTCCAGGTTGCCGTTATAATTGAACTAATTGAACTCATGCAGTCATGCCTACTTGCCTAGTTCAATCTTGTTCATTTCTGGTGATTCAAGGGGGTAGTTCAATCTTTTCTGTTCCCGGTGAGGGAATACATTCAATCTTTTATGTTGTGATTGGAGGGGAGTACTCTCTAGCTGATGCCACTATTCATGTACAGAATAACTATATGTTCCTCACGAAAGAAGAGTTCTCTTTTATCACCTGATAACCTACTTCATTGTATCATTAGGAAAAATCAGCATTTTAGAGATGGACATATACTTTGAAACATCATGTCACTTTGTATAATGATGTACTGAAAACCATTATAAGCTGTAATGGTAATATGGTATACCAGTATATTTGAACATATCTCTCCATACTATTTTGATATGGCTTAACTGACGTTCTGAATACTTATGGAAATATTGATTGAAAAAAAATCATTGCATCTGTCCTAAAACATCATTTCTCTATTGGATTTGTCATGTCACCTAATTTTCAAAGGAATCCTAGTTAACTGCAATGAAAGTTTGCTGTTCAGCAACCAACTGATGAAATTGAAGCATGTTTGTTTTCGGTTACAGGATGATACGATTAATACCAAGGAGAAGACAAAATATCGCATGCGAATTCTAAAGCTGGTAGCAGAGCTTGATGCGCATCGTGAATTGCTCAAAGAAGCAGTGACTGAGTCAAGGACAATGAATGCCAAATACCAAGAAGCATCCACCAAGCTGAAGAAGGACCTTTCCTACTACGCCCACGAAGTCCTGAGTTTGAGAGAACAGCTTAAACAATCACAGGGCACTTCAAACTGACAATTATCTTGTGCACAGCTCACGGCATTGCCTTAATGCCGTTCAACTCTTCCAGCCTTTCTGCCTGCCCAAAGCATTGTTTTAGAAAGGTTAATTAGTGAATTATTTTGAATGCACTGTTGGATAGTACTAGGTTCTAGGGATCAGAAAGCTGGCCAGAGAAGAGGTTGCCGTGACACAATCTTCTTCAAAGATGATGGAACTGCAACCTCTCCATTCATAGGATGCAAATTTTGTTCTGTATGTTTGGAACAAGACGTGACACAGCAAGAACAGTCAAAAGGTGCCATATCTTTTCATAGCTAGAAGATGGAACCGCAAAATCATTCATTAGTGTTCTTTTTTATTTTAGTTCATCATTAGTATCCTGGAACTGGAACCATGGGCCCTGGTCTTATCCAATCAGCTCCCCTCGATGATCCGAAGGCGAGGGCGGGACAGGGGGAGAGCACAAGAGAGCTGCTGGGCCGTCGGTATCCGCGAGCGTGGGCGGACGGCCATCATTCGCACAATCACGCATGCTCGATCGCCTGGACATTTTCAGCGGTGAATAGTGCGCACTCATGGAGGCTCTGCAATTCTGCACAGCACAGTGCGTCCGCCGCGCGACCTCAGCCATCCATTGAATCCAAGATGGCGTCGCGGCCAGGCCTTGACGCCTGATAAGGTACTACCTCAGTTCCGGAACGCCAGCAACGGCAAGAGAACATATCTGGTTCTCGCAACGGCAATGATTCGACGCACTGAGCATGGCTGCGCGTACGAGAAAGGGAGATTCAGTGTAGATCCTGTACAGGGCTGACACTTGGGCCCGGCGGACGACATCCGGCCGGGCCTGCATTCGTGTCTGTATGTAACCGGCGTACCCTGTTCGCACGTGACGTTGCGGCTGCTCATCCCAAGCGAAAAAGGCGAGAAGCCATGGAACCGCCGGTACAGTACTCGACAGCTGATCACGGGGTTACGGGACCCCAGAGGGTAAGCTATGATGGGCGGGTTCGCGAGATTCCACGGCTCGGCCGGTGAAGTGAGCATGATGGCGCATGATGCCGGCCGGCAGCTAGAGGAGCTGCAACTGCAATGCAGCCTCGTCTTTGAATCCTGTTAGAGATGACCATCATCATGCATCGCGGCGCGGATCTTCGAGCATCTGATCTGAGCCGCATCTGCCATATGCTCTCTATCGAGCTTACCTTGACCGCCCGGGACCGGAGCCCGTGCCACCGCCGGCAATCATTGCCCCCGTAGTCCGTAGATGATCCTGGTCCGGTTGGACCGTCGTCCCTTTCCCGAGACAGGACCAGACCAAATCTCTCCAAATCAGAGTAGAAGTAGGTCGCTCGTTGGGTCACTCGATCGTGCCCATGGATGGAGACGACCGAGGTGACGGAACGGACCGGACTATGGTTGCCTGTCCAGTCCCTGTCCCGAAAGGGATGTGATTGTGATCCTAATTAATCGTGCGATGGGTGTCGCCGTCCGGTGCAACCTGAAACTCCAAACTCTACGCTGGCATGCACGCACGTCGGCGGTATGTAGTACAGTACTAGTATTAACCAAGAACGACGTGCACGATACTCCAGGGCGTGACGGAATCGGGCAGAAAGGCTCTGACCTGACAAGTGTAGAGAAACAGGCAGGGGAAGCTATCGATCCGCACGTGTGAGCACAGCGGCGAGGACGGGCACACCTCAACCACCGCGCGGCCGGACCTGGACGGACCCCGCCATGCGTCTTTCCAGCGAGCGAGCCGTGGTGTCCGACGCGGACAGCCGCAGCGATGCCCGCCACACGTGTGGGGACTGGAGCAGAGAACGGTGGTTCATTCAGCAGTCAGTCGCGCTTTGTTGTTTCGCTGCGTGCATATATATTCACGATTAACAAAAGCTGTAATACCTGAAAAAGGAAAAAGACATTGCTAGACGACGGGGATGCCCGGCTGTTAGGCGGTATACTAACCAACCACAGTCCACAGTTGGTCGACAACTCCAAATGGTTGCTGTTGCTGCTCCTCAAACTCGTGCAAGAACAGAGGCACCTTTGGATGACAGCAGAAACGATCAGCTGCCGACGTGCGATCGATGTGTGGGGGCAAACAAAGCATTCTGTTGGGGTGTCCTGTCCTAGCGTCCTCGATGACACGCAGCTCTATCCAAGCCCTAGATTCTAGACAGGAGCAGCAGGGGGTGAGGAGGCGAGGGTGAGGTCCCGGCCACGGCCAGCCTGCCGGCGAGACCAACCGTCCCGTCCATCGCCCCACGCGACAGTTTCGGTCGAAGCAAGCGCGCTTCGAGTAGTTGGCCCCATCGAATCGAACGGCGTCGGCTTGTGCTTGTCTCGACCCGGAAGCGCCAACCATTAGCGTGTCCGGCGCGTGCAAATGGGCGCTGCTTTAGGGCAGCATCTAGCTTGGAGTACGTCCATGGGTGGATCTGTCTGTGGGCGCTTGCTTTTTACAGGTCGATTGTTGCAAGCTAGGAGACGTCGTTGTCCGCCTGCATGCATATGATGTGGGTTAGGTTAGGTCGCCATGTTTGAGACAGAGCAACCTTCTGGTAGCTATAGTAACCTTTCTGGCTGGCGTGATGTGCCTTGTTCGAGATTCGGCTAGCTGCTGTGCTGGCTAGAGAGTTGGAGGAGATGACGGAGCAGCGCGAGTGCGGTGACACGGGATCATCATCGATTCGAGGAGCCTCTTAATTGTTGCCTTAATCATCAGGAGCAGCGAGCAGATGTTCTTGTTTTACTACTGCTCTTGAGGAGCGAAATGTAATTTTTTATATTAAGAAAAAGAAAGTTAGGGTGCTCCCTGTCTTGACCCACGGACTTGGGAAGCCCATCCACGCCCTGCCGCGCGCGAGACCACTGGTGGCCATTAACGAGCTGTAAACGGCCAGACGGGCAGGGCGCTCGTGACATCGACGAGCTGTAAACGGCGAAGTTTTCGGCTGCTGCACTGGATCCAGGCTCTGTGCGAGGATGAGCTCAGCTCAGCTCATCTCATCTCATCTCATCAGAGGCAGAGCGAGTCGTCGTTGCGTGCGCGCATCGCTCACCCACCCACACGCTGACACGCCACACCCCGACGACGCTGGCAGAGACCGGCCATTTATGGCCTCGTACTAGCGTCCAAGCGAAGCAACGAACTCCCCTTCCTGTTCAGCTTCCCAATGCAAGGCGCGTCGTCACGTCCAGCCATAGCGAATCCAAGGCAGGCACACACAGAGAGAGGAGCCACTGCCACCGCTGCTTCCTTCGCGCCCTTATTACAGTACCTTCCGTGTTGGTGTTGTGTGGTTTCTTTTAATTTCTTCCCCGTGGACGAAGACGACGGAGCAGGAGGAGAGGAAGAAGATTCGATCGATCCTCAGTTCCTCAGCGTTGGCAAGCAACGCATGCTGTTTCGTACGGGCACCTCGCTGTCAGATCAGACCATCTCGCTCGGCAAGTTGCTGCGATCGGGTCGCTTCTCTTCTCTTTCTTTCGATCAGGGAGATCGAATTTACCGGCAGGCCAGCAACATCTATCTATCCACGCCTTCACGCGGCACTGGACACGGACCAAACATGTCCACGCGGGAGGACGGAGATTGGTCGCCAGGTACACTTGCAACTTGCAATGCTGCCGTTGACTTTTCCTACCATGGGGGTGTGTGCGGTCTAGTCAGCCGCGGCCGATCTATCCTAGTTTGGGGGTGGTACCGTGTCGTGGTGAGCTATAGCACGTTGGACTGTGTTTATGTCCTCCGTCAAGAGATAACCTACCAAGTCCATATAATATTGAGCTTCGTGACACTGTACGTTGAACTTGAGCTTTTCACTTGCCTCATGCTATCATGAAAACTTGAGTATCACTTCCTCTCGTCTCAAACTAATTATCATTTTAGATCGGATATGGTAATTAATCAAAAGACAAAAAAGGTAGACATATAGTAAGAAACAAGGATCTAAAATGATATAATTATTTTGGGATGGACAAAATAGTATTTTTGTGAGAATGTAGGTGCATGTTCTATACTAGTCTTTTGTCATGTTTTTTAGTTTTTTCTTGCTGCCTTGTTTCAGAATACTACCTACAAACATGACCCAAACAAAATCTGAAGCATTGTCATCTCGGTGTCTGCCCGACCAAGTCTACACGTAAAGACCAACAAGTTTATATGTACTCTCAGAAACGTTACCTAGCTATATACAAAATGGGGATCAGACTAATAACGTGTGAATGTATGTCAAATGGTCATACCAGTGACCAAAGGAAAAAAAAAAAACAAACAGGCAATCGTGGCCGGTGCAAGCTCAGCGTGGTGCTTAGTTTAATTAGACAATGGCAAAATCACACTATATTATGTTCACTAATCTGGCTTCCAATTCCCTCCGAGGCTAACGTGATTCGCGGTGCTCGATCTTGCACACAAGAGGACCGGCCGTCTGCCGGTGAATGCATCTCGCAATATGCTTTTGTCGAGGCCATGTCGCTTTAACCCTGCGGTTCGGTCGACTCTCGCTCAGTAGTACGTAGAGTACGTCTCTTCTCTCTATTTTTTTTTTTCTTTCCCGGCCCCTTTCCTGATACTACTAATCGATCTTGTATATATTATTAGTGGTAGCAAAATAAGTTCGTACGACGTACACACTTGCTTGTGGCCGAACTAATCATGGCAGTGTGTGTCAGCTTGTATCTTGATGATTTGATCCTCAAAAAAACTTGTATCTTGATGATTGATCTGGATTGCTAATCAACGTGTCATGACTCATGAGAAATGGTGTGTGGTCCATGCATGCAAATGCAGCCCTACAAAAGGAATCATAGAGTTGTGCGCTTTCTTTCAGTTTTTAGGATCGATGGTTAACATCCGTTTCTCTCTCTCTCTCTCGAGACGGATCGATGCATGTTACCTAACTAGAGTATCTTTCGTTGCGCGGCAACAGTGAGAGATGTTACCTTTCTGATACGCTACTAGTAATCATTAGCAGTTCATGATTAGCATCTGCATTTACTCCTTGATAGGTCACTTTGGCATATCGCCGACCGGACGGACGGGTCGGCGCTCCGGAATCATCTGCTGATGCAGACGTGGAAACGGAGAAATTTATTGAGTGCAGAGTGCTGGCCCTGGACCAGTTGCTACTTGCACCAGTGTGATCAAGCTCTGGTTAATTATCGTCATAACCTGATTAACATGTTACCTTTCGTGCACGGCTTAGATACCACAGCGACACGCACATGAGTCAGCTTCCTCACGGAGCTCAAGGCATGTTTTATTTACAGGTGAAATCACTTGCTGATAGCAGTATGTAAAAGGAGATTAATTATGGTCACACTACTACTACTCGCTAGTATATAGGACTTAAAACAACTTTTGAGAGGTCCGTCAAACTCGAATGATTCTACTACTTCTACACCAACAAAAGTTGGTTCTTCCCAAACTTCTAAGCATATTTAGCTTTATGGTGTCAGTAGTACAATTTTTACAAATATAGGTCGGTACACAGCTTTGATTGGCTCCTGCCATCAGCGTGCATGCACGCCGCTCTTATGCTCCCATGTTACACCGCACCAACCAATGCAAGAACCCGTGCATGAATACATTGCACAAATTCTACTACTATATATCCCTCTCTTTCTCTTCACAGCAGACTGGGATACCTCGATGTGCGCTAGAGTATCAGCATCTGATCGTACCTTTTCGCAAAGCCGGTCCCGGCGCAGATTAGTTTTAGCCACAAAGCTCGCCGCCCCCCGTTGTTTGACCAAGATTCTCGACGCTAAACAATGCCCGTAATCTCCAATCCGCGATCTGTGACGCACGCATGCGACGCGTGCGCGCCTAGTTAGCGGAAGGATGATCGGTGCATCATATGGAGATCATGGTGACGCTTCCTCTCATACGCCGTCGGCATCGCCAATACGGAAAATAAATCTCGCTCGCGGGATGAGGAAAATCAGAGAAAACACACAGGCGATAGGCGTTGGTGCGCGGCTTTAATTAGCTGAGCGATTAGAGAAAACACGGCTGCTTTTGCCGCGGCGTGGCGTGCACACCCTAGTCGTCAACGACGAGAAAAAAGGACGGGCCGCATGCAGAAAGGTGACGAGCGAGGAAGAACCGAAGAAGTAGAGGCGACATGCCCATCGAGGTCGGGTGACTAGCGCAGCGGATACATGCATATTTTGCAGATTCATTCTGGCAGAGATCATGTTACTTTTCCCCCTGCTAATAATCTTTCGGCTAGTTTATAATATTGTTATGTCATGTTTACTTCTCCCTTATCTTTTAAGGGCCCATCCTTGAACATGACATGCCCTCCGTCGGGGCTTCTGGATCAAGCTAAGTGAGTTTTAGCTAGTAGCTAATCAGAAAATGATGGGTACTGATGTAACCCAAAAGTGAAATGCATCTGGCTCTGCCTCAATTAATCAACAAGATCTCTAGCTAGGGTATAAAGCCTTTTACTAGCTCCTGATGGGATGAATTCTAGAAATATATACAATGATCTAATCTAGGATAAAGGTAAGGTTGAAAGAGATCAACTATATGCCTTTTATGTTCCCGCAAAGCTTTGCCACCCGAGGCGGAAAGGGTTACTGTTGAGAAGCTCCGGCATACAGTGTACTTGGCGGGAGCTTCAGACTGAGTTTGCGCAAACGCTTGACATATAGTACTCCTATCCTATACAGTATATCTTTATATTTAGTTGGCATATCTTACCTATATATGGGCTAGTATATATTTTTTAGACAATGCTCTGTAGACTAAATATACAGCTGACGTGGCATGTGCTCACTTTTACTAGATAATTTCACCAACCAGCTCCATTAGTAGATTTCGTCAAGAAAGACCTAGCTTTTGACAAGAAGGGAGCTTACTTTAATTAATTTACGGTATCGTAGATCAAAAGCTTTGCGAGTTTATCAAAAGTCTATAGGTCCCATATGAAACTGATTCGCAAAAATAAAAGGTCCCTTTTGAAACTCTAAACGGCCATCAAAGAAACAGAGAAATATTTTTCCTTTCTTAAGGGACATGAGCAATGTGGTAGGATTTGTTTCCCGTAAAACCCAATGTTAGAGGACTTTGAAAGCCTTCTAGAGAGAGGAGCACAAAAATGAGCAGTGGATATTGTGGTGCTCTACGTCACTGCCTCGTTATGTCTGCAGCTCTAATATTCTTCTTCTCAGAGAAAAAAAAAACAGTATAGTGCCCCTCCCTGACCTCCAGCGCGCCGCACACGGAAAGTGATCTTCGCTGCGCTGCTCACGCTGCACCCACAATCTCTGAACACCGACCGGCTCGCACACAGAGTCACGGATGACGCAGCCGACCCCCACCTGGCGCACCCTGAAATGCTAGCCTATCAATAAATCAGTAAAGTGTAAAGAATGGCAAAAGGCACCCTGAAACGCGATTAACCCGGCTAATCGTGGTGTAAGCACTCCGTTATATAATCCCACAAGAACTATAGTGGCTTTATCAGAACGATGAAATTTTGCAGAAAAAGAGGCGCACAAAAGCCACAGAGGGAGGGTGAAAAAGGCTACTACGCCACAGTCTAGAGAGGAGAGAGAGTGATACTCCTACCCGTATTGACATTGCAGCAAGCAAGGAGAAAGGGCGGCTTTGGCAGGCAGAGGCCAGAGCTCAGCAGAGGATAGGAGAGACAGAGAGAGTTGGGTGCAGTGCCGCAGAGGGGGAGAGGAGTTAATAATATCCCATCATTCACACGCCACGGCATCATTGGCTCCTTCTTCCCTTCCGCCCTCCCCCCATTGGAACCCCTCCCTTAATTGCTGCGTTTAACCCCCTTCACCAACCGCTTCTTCCTTGGCGGTGGCGGCAGCGGCAGCGGCACAGCACTTCTTGCGAGCTGGTTGCTGCTTTTTCCATGTGAGTTGCATCCGTGCATGGAAACACCGCTCTGAGAGAGAAGAGAGTGAGAGAGAGAGAGACAGACGGACAGAGAGAGGCCGGCTTGCCGGCGAGGGGGGAGAAGGGAAGAAGATGAAGTTTATGAAGCTGGGCTCCAAGCCGGACGCCTTCCAGTCCGACGGCGCCGACGTCCGGTGAGCACACCTTCTCCTTTTACAGGCTTTGTTGTTCTTTAGCAACCAACGATGCTAGCTAGGATCACTGCATTCGGGTCATTCTCTTCATGACGTTCCTTCCAGTTTTTGTGTGAGGTGTTTTCACTAGAACGGCGTGTTCGTATAGCGTTCGTGCTTTCCAGATTCCTTGTGGACTCCTGTGTGGATCAAAATCCGATCTTTTTCATCTTTTGGAGTTCAAAGAAAAATCTGTGCATTTGCTTTCACCAAAAGGAAAATGTGTTCAGTTTGCAAGGTTGTCTGTGCCTTCAAAGTTTTTCTGAGCTAGCGAAGGTGGCGGGTGTAGCACATGGGGCTTGTTTGAAACCAGCGTTCTTGCATCATGTTCTTGTTTGGACTGTACTGATCAGAATAACTGACTATTTTGTCCTTCTTGATGACCTGATGCTTGATTTTGACTCGACATTGTACTTGGATTTTGTTTACTTAAGCTTCCTGCTTGATTGCTTACACCACTAAATTTGTTCGTACTTTCAGGTTCCTTCAAAATATAGCCCTTTCTATTTTCCTTTTAAAAAACATTATGGTCCTTTCATCATCTGAACTGTCCGTTTGAGTTGACTATAGCTTCTCGGGAAGTGCTAAGCGTGTACTTATGGTCCGGAAGCATTCACAGCAGTCCGTTTATCTGTTGTGCGCTGCGGTTTTCTGAACTAAATTCGTAAATTCGAAGTGTTTTCTTTTCCTTGTCTTCTGATCTTTGGAGCTGGCATTCCTTGTTTCTCTTGGGATTAGTTGTTTGTGTCCATCTCCTTGTCGTCATACTACTGTCTAGCTGTTCGGCAATTTTATTTACAGTGATGGGCAGTATTCCGATTAAAAAATTACTCGATCTTGTCGAGATGTGGTTCATCATTAGGCCATTGAGCTCAAGCCTAAGTTTATTTCATTTGTCCCTAATTTTATCTTAGATTTCTGGGTTTCCGTTTCTGCTATGCTTTTGTTTGAATTACTAGATGTTTTTATACTACTATTTCCTGGATAGAAAGCATGCCTTTATTCTTGTCTTTTTGGTCTGAATTTGTACTTGCTTTCTCTCCTCTTCATGGCTAGGGCAGAACAGATCTGAGGGTCTACGAACATTATGCTTTACTGTGCTATTATTATATAGTAGATACCACTATGTCTTGCTGCTTGATTTGGGCAACTTGGTAAAGTTAGCTGGATTAATTTATTATTAAGGAAAGTAGAAAACGATAGTCATCTCACCATCCTCCTAATCATTGATCTTGTTCACTTTTCCCTAAGTTAAAGAATCCAATGCAAGTTGCTTCGTCACGACTTGTCTTTTGAAACAATCCAGTATTTTTGTATCATTGATGAGTGCAAAGTGAGTGGTAAGTGTCATAAAGGAGAATGTGATATGGGATCTTGTGGCAATACGCTTTCTCAGTCAGTTAACTGCATGAAGAGATCAAAGCAATCTGAGTTTTAGTCACCCTGTTGCATACATCTTCTGCTTACCAACTCTGGTGGTGCTTTGGCCTGCTTTTCTTAGTTGAACTGGAATACCTGGAAAGCGAGTGTACGGTTTAGTAAACAGGTACCGCATGTTTGCCTCCATTATTGGTTGATAGCGCAGCTCTTTGATGGCTCATTATAGCCTAAGATAGCTTGATACGTTATGATAAAAAAAAACAGATTGCCTGATGTGTTTGTTGTTGTCATATGTTTGAGAGTGACTACTGATGATGTACGGGTAGCCATACATTTGCCAGGCACACAACTGATTGTAGAGCATCTGACTTCTTAAGACTCAAGAAATGGTTGGAGGAACTATTGTTAGCTATTACTACCTGCTTTAAATATTTATGTTCTTCCTGACTTTTATGAGTCACATATATTGTTCTGCAATATGCTTTGTTTACAAGATGCTGCTGATGCATGCAGATATGTGGTCTCTGACCTTGCAACAGATGTTGTCGTGCATGTTGCCGAAGTGAAATTTTACTTACACAAGGTCAGTGTCGTAATTATTTTAGCTGCACGGTTGCACTATTGTATAACTGTTTAGAATAACAACAAGGTGGTCTTAGTAGGTACTGACTATAACAAAAGGTTAGCAAAAATTATGTTCTGTTTAGGACTCTTATTGAGCTGTCTCTTTTCTGTATACCATATACTGTGTTCAGTTTAATGGATATATACTCAATTTACTGTATGATACCAGTTTAGCTGAAAAGAATACCACAGCAAAAAAAAAAAAAAGGATTGTAGAACTATTATAGTCTTAACCATAAATGGCTGCATCTTACATCCATTTCCCTTATGTTTTACTTTGGGTGTCTTGGATATGATTCTTATGCTTAGCAATGTATGAGGAGCTTTCACCTTTTATAACAAACATGACTAAATATCTGAATAAACTGTGCTTGATTTGGCTATCATATACAGTTTCCTCTACTGTCCAAGAGCAGTAAGCTTCAGAGATTAGTTATTAAGGCCACTGAGGAGGGGAGCGATGATGTTCATACAGATGACCTTCCGGGAGGAGCGAAAACATTTGAAATTTGTGCAAAGTTCTGCTATGGGATGGTTGTTACTCTCAGCCCACACAACGTTGTTGCAACAAGATGTGCAGCAGAATATCTTGAAATGACCGAAGATATGGAAAAAGGGAACTTAATATTTAAAATTGAGGTCTTTATAAATTCTAGCATCCTTCGTAGCTGGAAAGATTCTATCATTGTTCTCCAGAGCACAAAGGCACTGTTACCTTGGTCAGAAGAGCTTAAGATTGTGGGTAGATGTATCGATGCCATTGCCTCAAAGACATCTGTGGATCCTGCCAATGTTACCTGGTCATACAGTCATGGAAAGAAAGGAGTAGCTTGTACTGAAATAGTCGAGGCGGCAGGAAAAACATCAATAGCTCCGAAAGACTGGTGGGTTGAGGACTTGTGTGAATTGGATGTTGACCTCTACAAGAGAGTTATGGTTGCTATCAAATCCAAAGGCAGAATGTCACCCGAATTAATAGGAGAGGCCCTTAAAGCCTATGCAGTTAGATGGTTGCCAGATTCTTATGATGCTTTGGTTTCTGAGGATTACATGAGGAGGAATCAATGTTTGGTTGAGACAATAATATGGTTGCTGCCTTCTGACAAGAGCTCAGGCTGTTCGTGCAGATTTCTGTTGAAGCTGTTGAAAGTTGCCATATTAGTTGGAGCTGGGGAGCATGTGAAGGAAGAGCTTATGAGAAGGATCAGTTTCCAGTTGCACAAAGCTTCAGTTAAGGATCTCTTGTTACCTGCTTCTTCACCAAATGATGGTACATATGATGTTCGGTTGGTCCATAATCTTGTCCAAAGATTTGTTGCAAGAACTGCATTGTCTCATAATGGTGATTTTGTTGAGAAATCTGATGAGAAGATGATTGAGCTTAACTTTGAGCAAGAGTCCACGTTATCATTAGGAGAGCTTGTCGACAGCTATCTTTCTGAAGTAGCTTCGGATCCAGACCTTTCATTGTCTACATTTGTTGAACTAGCAACAGCCGTGCCAGAAGCAGGTAGACCTGTTCATGACAGCTTGTACTATGCGGTTGATGCATATCTCAAGGTATGCTCCGAAGTGAAAACACTTACATGCACCTGTATTCCTGCTGAATTCTTGCAACTACGCGTAGCTTGAATGTTGATATTATGAATGCATAGTTGCTCATTAACTTATTTAGTCATGTGACTATTACTATCCTGCCAAGAATTGTAAAACTATTAAGTAGATGTAGTTGAAGGTCACACCTTTTATTGGATATTTGTAGTTTTCCTGTTTCCCACCTTGAAAGCAGCTACTCAGCTTCTGAGTTTTATATATAGTGCCAACTGTCAATTTGCTTCTCTCTAATCAGGAACATCAAGACATAAGTAAAGCTGACAAGAAGAAGATTTGCAGTTTGATAGATGTCAAGAAGATCTCCATAGAAGCGTCCATGCATGCCACGCAAAATGACCGCCTGCCACTCCGGTTGGTGGTGCAAGTCCTCTTCTTCCAGCAGCTGAGGGCAGGGTCAAGCAAAGAAGTTGCTCAGGCTGAGGACAGCGCACATGCTTGTTCAAGGCCTATGCAGGATCAATGCGAACCTTGTGAAAGGCGGATACCTAAGCACCCAAACTCGCTGACTAAGCAGGTGACAAGCCTCAGCGCACGGGGAAGCGAACACCAGATCAGTGAGCACAGGGGTGCAAGAAATAGCTTCAAGGACCATCTCGGAGGCCTCCTGATGCAGTCGCGGTCCAGGAGGATATTTGACAAGATGTGGAGCAGCAAGGGACCGGGAGAGAATGGTAAAGGATCAGAGACGTCTGGCAGTTCACAGAGCCCGCCATTGTCGGCAAAGCCTGCTGAAGTGAAGCCCTCTCCTCTCCCCCCTCTTAGGAACAGGAGGTATTCTGTTTCATAGGGTCTCGTTGTTGTCCTCCTAGTTTAGCTCTGGGTTAGGTTGTACAGAAGAAGGAAGCTAATTACCTGCTGCTCATCCTTTTTTGTTGGCTCCTCTATAAATGGAGAGGAATAGCACTATAGCAGATCGATCTGCTGTTCTCTATGTAATCATCCATACTAGCTTCACTGTAGTGTCATGTAGTTTCAACTTGAGCGTAGAATTGCCAAGGGCCATTTGCCGTCCTTGAAGATGTTGCTGGAGAATTAAAGTGAGCAACTAAAGGTAAAAACGTTCACGAGATTTGTGTTAGCACATCTTGCTGTTTAGATCAGTACACTGGACTTCGAAAAACCAAAACAGAGCCAGGAGTACGTTTCATTTGTGCAAACTGCAGGAGTTTGTCGCTACATCTGACATCTCAATTCACAAAGTCAAACAAAGCAGCGACATTTTCGACAGGCATGTCATTAACATATACCCAGGAATCCAACTCTTGTTAAAAACTCAATTGAGCATTCATCACTAGTAGACACCACATCCAAATGTGAAAAACTGATGAATGCCACAAAAAGATTCAACAAATGGGTAAAATATGACGCAGATAAACCTAGCCCAATTTCATTAAATCGTTAGAAGGTTATAACATGGAAGACACAGCCCCTTCCATTGGGCAAATGCGCAATGCTAAATTATCTCTTTGCAAGTTCCACATCACCAGGTCTGATTTTTTTGCAGCCAATGAAACAGATTGATGACTGCCTCTTTAGTTACACTAGTAACCACCCCTCAGGGCGAGCACAAGATGAAGGACAGAACCACCTTCGATGTTGTAGTCCTTCGCAGTCTTGTCATCAGCAAGCTGCTTACCAGCATAAATGAGCCTACAAGAAGAGAAACAAATGATACTTTATCAGTCTGGGCGATCCAAGAAAGAGCTTTATTCCAAACAAAATAGTAAGAATGTAAGATGCATCGGAAAAAACCGAAGGGTAGTAGTTGTGCAGTTCAAAGCTGACCTTTGCTGCACAGGAGGAATGCCTTCTTTCTCTTCAACACGCTCCTTGATCCTGTCAATCGTGTCAGTGGGTTCAATGTCAATTTCGATTTCTTTCCCAGTGAGTGTCTTGACCTTGATCATTGTGCCACCCCTGAGCCTGAGGACCAAATGAAGAGTTGACTCCTTCTGAATGTTGTAGTCAGCCAGCGTGCGTCCATCCTCTAGCTGCTTGCCAGCAAATATCAAACGCTGTTGATCCGGAGGAATCCCTTCCTTATCCTGAGAGAATGAAGAAAGTTACATGTCAGCCCACTGCATCCAACAGCCAGATGTAGCGGCCACTAAGATATTATTATGCTCCCAACACAATCGCGGTAGGAACAAATGGTATAGACCAAATGATCTAATTCACAAATTTCAAGGATAATGATTGGACACGTGCTTTTCTTATAGAAAATGATTGAACAGGACAATACAGAGATCTTAATTGAAAAAAATCAGTATCTTCAACCATTGCAGGGAAATTAGTGAACACATCTATACAAGTTCACAATTTGTATTATATTTGATAGACATTGCTGTGACTAGAGCAAAGAACGGAACAACACAATCAACTTGCCTGAAACTCTGTTAGATGAATCTAGGAGCGACTAACATTACTGGCTCTGTGCAATTCTATTGGTGCGTAAGATATTTTTTTTCATTGAATTCTTGAAACAATCAGGTAAATTTGAAACAACTCTGGGGCGTGAGTGAGTTAACGGAAGTATATGGAAGACACCAGCGCTGTTTGCTCAAGGCATGAGCTCAATAAATTTCCCTCGAGCAATCCTAATTGCGCTAATATAATTTCCGCGGAATTTACCTGAATAAATATAATTCTGAGTGGCTAAATCCAACCAATGCGGGATGAACACTATCAGAACCTAATCAAACGCGCATAGATAAACATCACAACAACTAGGGCAAACCTGAGAATTAAATAACCAACAGTACACATCTCGATTACCCCGCGCGGAGCTAGCCCTCCACACACCAACTAATCAAGGGAGCAGATCAAGGGAGCAGCCAAGAACTGTGAGCAGGAGCTGGATGGAGCGGCGCTCACCTGGATTTTGGCCTTGACGTTGTCGATGGTGTCGCTGCTCTCCACCTCGACGGTGATGGTCTTCCCGGTCAGGGTCTTCACGAAGATCTGCATCTTCTCCTCTCCTCTCTCTCGCTGGGGGAAAGGAACTCGACGGCGTCAAATTCGAACTGCGTGAAAACGAAGCGGAAGGAGAACCTAAAATTCCGTCCTTTTTCTTGATGATTGGTTTTCCTCACCGGTTGCTTGGATTTATAGGAGGGGGCGGCGGTGTGACCCGGTACTCCGACTCGAGTTTTTTTTTAGACAGTACTCCGACTCGAGTTGAGTTCTTTCAATTGCGATTCTTTAATAGTTATTCTATTCGTTCCAAAATTATTATTATTATTAATTTTTTATTATTTTTTATATTTATCTTATTTAAAATATTTGTTTATATATAAAAAATTATAAGTTATATTCAAATTTTATCTAGTTATAAAATAAATAATAAAAAATATATGATATTTTTAAAAAAATTTAAATAAAATAAATGGTCAAAGTTAACAAAAAAAAATCAATGACGATAATAATTTTGAAACGGAGGGAGTATATTGTAACATTATTAATTAATAATTAATAAAGATAAAAATTGTCAATCTATCTTATAATTGTTTTCCCCAAAATATGAATTTGAATAATTTTTTAAAAATAGCTTCTCACTTCAATGTTCTTAGTAGTAGTATCATCTTTTTTTCTAAGTATTCTAGCAAGAGCTGCCAGACATTATCCCTAGTGGATATTGATGTTGCTTTATAGCTTAAGGTCAACGTTAAAGATAATTTGATTTTAACATTGCATTATAAATTTGTAAAAAAATCTACTACCACGCAATAGTGATTAAAAATTCTATCTGCATATGCTTTTATTAAGAGCTCTCGTCATTAGTAAACTATGATATCCCAATTCAGATTTTAATAGTATTGATAGAATACTTATATAAAAATTATAGCATTTTTTTCGAAAGCTTATCTTTAAAGAACTTTAAGATTAAGCATGCTTGGCCTAGAACGATAGGTGACGGATCAGAAAGTTATTTTCACGTGCACACGAATAAGAACAAAGTACGCAGAAAAGACTTATGTTTGTTTATAAGAAAAGTCTTGAGGTAATAGTGAGTTGCCAGATGTAAGCGGGTTCAATCTTGAAGAAAGAGGATGTTACAATTGGTATTAGTGCCGACTCTTGCGGTTTCACGGACGCGTGAGATCACAGTTGAGTAGACATGGTATGCATGATTGGTGTGAGTACGAAGTGGTCATATAATATAACACATACGCTGTCACTAGACACACGAACATGATCAAGAGGGAAAGTTCCTGGCTCAGGATTGGCCGATGAGGACGTTGATCTTCTAAGAAGGTGAGAGTGTGATATATCGACTCAGGGGTTAATAGGATTGATAAAATACTCATATTAATAAGTTGTAACTTTTTTCCGAAAGCTTATCTCTAGAGAACTTTAAAATTAAATGTGTTTGGTCTAGAACAATAGGTGACCGATCTAGAAGTTATTTTCAGATACACATAAATGAGAACAAAGTGCGAGGGTGATATGATTGTTGTTGTTAATATGTTTGAGAGAGTAACTACTGACATGTACAGATAGCGATATATTTACCAGGCAAACAACTGATTGCAGAGCATATGGCTTCTTAAGACTCATGAAATGGTTGGAGGAACTATTATTAGCTAATACTACTCACTTTAAATATTTATGTTCTTCGTTACTTTTACGAGTCACAAATATTATTCCACAATATGATTTACTTACAAGATGTTGCTGATGCATGTAGATATGTGGTCTCTGACCTTGCAACAGATGTTGTCGTGCATGTTACCGAAGTGAAATTATATTTAACCTAGTTTATTTTTGAATTTATATCAATAGAAATATATAAATCCAATTAAATATGTGTCAATTAGGGTGGTTTTTGTAACTACATTTATTAGGTGGGTGAAAATTTACAACAAAAACGTTTGTGAGTGAGAATCTCAAACTCAAAATAAATTATGGGGTAATTTATGCAATTATCCGTTAGAATAATAACAAGGTGGTCTAAGTAGTATTGACTATAACAATAAAAGGTCAGCAAAATTTATGTTTTATTTAGGACTTTATTGAGTTGTCTCTTTTCTAAATACCATATACTATGTTCATGAAGATGCATCTAGAATCCCCTAGTGGGTTTTGGTATATGATGACGAAAGATTAAAATTGTGCTAACATGTTCATGAAGTAAATATGCAGATAATCGAATGTTATTGGCGAAACCCACATTTGCAAGATAGGCTTTACTCCAAAAAGAAGGAAAGGAAAAATAGACTCAAAAGCACTTTAAAGAGTAGTTATTATTTTTTATTTGAGTCATAGGCATGCCGAACTATGAAGGGGGTAAACCAATCTTGCTAAGAAGGAAAATATGTGTGCTCAAGTCTCCAAAAAGTTTTGTGAGAAATCTAGCCAACAAAGCCATAGAACCAGCTCTTTTCTGAGCCAAACAGAGAGTGATGGAAGTTCCGTGAGTCTCCTCACGGAAGTTTCGTCAGCATCGGGCTCCATCTTTCAGCCTTCCCGAGAGTGATGGAGTTCCGTCACCTCCTGACGAAAGTTTCATCACCAAAATTTTCGTGGCTCTCACGGAAGTTCTGTGAGCCCTTTCTTTGTCAACCCGTGAGGGAAGTTCCGTCACCTCCTGGCGGAAGTTCCGTCACAGCATCTGGCTTCTCTCCCAGGCTCGCGCAATGATTAAATTTGAAATGACGGAAGTTCCGTGGGTAACCACGGAAGTTCCTTTAGACACAGAAAAACCTGTAACGGCTAGTTTTTGGAGAGCCTCTATTTATAGCTCACCCCTTCTCCCGTGGGAAGGGTTGAATTCTTTGGCATTTCACTCATTCTTCAGCTAGAGCTCTCCCCTCACACTCCTAGGCTTATTCTTGAGATTCCAAACAAAGTGAGAGAGATCCAACCATAAAAAGATTGATTCCATCCAATTAAAGCTTGAGCACGTCTTTCCCTCCCCATCAAGTTAGTTACTCTTGGAGACTTGGTCTTGTAGACGGCTAGGTGTCGTCCTTGAGCTCCCAAACTTGTTGTGGTGAGACGAGGACATTTGTGAAGGTGTAATTCACCTCCGGAGGAAAATAATCAAGTGGAAAAAGAAATCCAAGCACAATCTTTGTAATTGCTTGGCAGGAAAAAGGGTTGAGGGAGACCCGACCACCTTGTGTGGCTCCTCAACAAGGACGTAGGAACTACTTAGTGTGGTTGCTAAACCTCCGGTTAACTTCTTGTGTCTCTCTTTACTTTCTCGCATTTACCTTTGAGCTTGTGTATTTCTTTCATATCATTGTGCTCGATTCACTTCTTAATTGTCTTGATAGCTACTCGTTGAAGAACCCTAGGTGTGTATTGCTATAGCTTCACTCTATCAAGTATTGTATTCCTCTCTCTTGGTTATCCGCATTTAATTTAAAGAGGAAGGATTGGTTCGTGGTGATGAAAGTTCCTTCATTACTGACGGAAGCTCCATCATCCCTGTCTATTTGATCAAGCTTAGTGCTTTTTCAGGTTTAATTTTTAGATTGCCTATTCACTCCCCTCCCCCTCTAGGCAACTTTCAATTGGTATCAGAGCCATAATCTTCTACAAGGCTTAAAAGCTTGAAGGTTAAGGGATGTCGAAGTCGAGGGAAGGCGAAAAGCCTCAAGATCTTGCTTCGGCAAGCAAGGGAAGTGATTTGCATGCAGCCGTGCCCTTCAACTATACCGATATGGTAAATATACATGGAAGTGGAAGTGGACAATTGCCTTATTTTGAAGGCAAATATTTCAGTTGGTACAAGCATCGCATGAAGATGTATCTCATGTCAATTGGTCCACCAATTTGGAAAATAGTGGAAAAAGGATATAACTTGGAAGACAAGGACAATCCTACAACTATGTATCAACTCAACATACATCGCAATGCTCAAGTGGTGTCCGCCATTCTCTCTTCTTTGAATCCCAAGGAGTATTCAAGAGTAGCCGGAATTGAGAATGCCTGAAGAATTTGGAAGAAGCTTGTATGTGCCCATGAGGGAGTTGATGTTGTGAAGAAGTCAAGGTTCCAAGTTCTCAAGAATCAATTCAATTTCTTTATGATGAACAAGGGAGAAGAGTCTCAACAAACTCATAATAGGCTCATGGACATAGTGAATGAGAGAAGAGCATATGGGGACAACATCAAAGATGAAGAAGTCAACCACAAGCTTCTCATGGCTCTTAGGTTGTGGAATCTAACTCTATGCACCATCATTGAAGAAAAGGATGGATTTGAGAGTTTCACAGCCGATGAAGTGATTGAAAGAATAAATGCCCACAAAAGTTGTGATGATGAGGGCAAAAGAGTGAATGTGCTCATTGGTGATGAAGGTTCAAGCAAGAAGGACATAGCCCTCAAAGCATATGACAACAAAGATGATGATGATGAGGAAGAAGATGATGAAGAGTTTGCTCTATTTGTCAAGAAATTTGGCAAATACATAATCAAGAACAGCTTCATAAAGAGAAGCTTTGATAAGGCAAAAGCTAGAAGAACAAATAGAAGATGCTATGAGTGTTATGAACAAGGACACATGATTGCCGATTCTCCAAAACTAATTGGCAAGGGCAAGAAAAGTGAAAAGTACAACTTCAAGACCAAGCCCAACAAGAAGTCTTTCAACAAAGGGCAAGCTCACATTGGCCAAGAGTACATCTCTGATGATGATGATGATGATGATGAGGGTGGCATTGCTAATATTGCCATTGGCTTATCTCCGACCAAGAAGTCACTCTTCAACAACCTCACCGATGATAAGGATGACACTCCCCTATGCTTCATGCCAAGAAAAGCAAGGTAGCTCCTTACACCGATTTCAATCCTTGTTATTGTTGTGATGAAGAGGAGGACTTGGTCCCCTATATGCATGAAATGATTAAAATACAAGATAAGCTACAAATGAAGTTAGATAATCAAGAAAGAATTATTGATAGACAATAAGAGTTGCTTGATAAAGAAAGAAGCAAGAACCTTGAGCTCATCAAGCAACTTGAGCAAGAGAAGGAGAAGAACAAGACCTTGACCAAGGACCTTACAAAGGTCAATGAGACAAGTGAATCATGTACCTCAATAAGCAAGAAGTATCAAGAAAGGTGCAACTCCTTGCTAGAGGAGAACAAGGCCTTAGTAAAGGTCGTTGAAGATCTCAAGACAAGCTCTCGCTCATTGTTGAAGAAGTTTGAATCTTCTCAAGCCTCAATAAGCAAGGGTTGTGGAAGGTGCCACAACATTGATGTTGATATGATTGCCAAGCAAGATACAATCATTGAGAAGCTAACCAACCAAGTCAATGAGCTCAAGAAGAAAGCTCAAGTGGAAACCACAATAAAAATAGTTGGTGAGCCAAGAGCCTCTCATGACAAGAGAGGATTGGGGTACAACAAAAATATACCCAAAAGAAGGCACATAAAAAAAATCAACTTTGTGCGCGAGAACAAGGGAAAACAAGTGGCACAAGAAAATACTATCAAGCCCAAGAATGTTTCTCAAGTCAACAAGAACACCAAGAACTCTACCATATCCTTTGATGATTTTGATGCCTCTTATATGCTAACCCGTAATGCTTATGGTAGAGTAGTTGCCAAGTTTGTTGGACCACATGATGCATGGTGGAAACCTTGTGTGTGGGTACCCAAAGTTCTTGTATCTAGTGTTAAGGGAACCCAAACCACCTTGGGTGCCTAAAACACGTGCTTAATTTTCTTTTGTAGGAATACACCTCTGGTGGAGGAATATGGGTGCTTGATAGTGGGTGATCAAATCATATGACCGGAGAGAGATCAATGTTCTCCACATTTGGTCATGATAATCTACCAAGTAGAGGCATATCATTTGGAAATGACAACAAAGGAAAGGTAATTGGTTGTGGACGGATTGACGTCACCCATGACCTTTCAATTAGTAATGCTTATCTTGTGAATGGTCTAGGATACAACTTGATGTCCGTATCACAACTTAGTGAGATGGGCTATAGTTGTCTCTTTTAACAATGATGGTGTGATCGTCTTTAGGAAGAAAGATTCCTCAATAGCTTTCAAAGGGTATTTAGAGGACAAGATCTATCTTGTTGATTTCACCAACAAAAAAGGATTTAACCTAAATACTTATTTGGTTGCTAAAACCACTTTGGGTTGGCTATGGCACCATCAGCTAGCTCATGTTGGGATGAGAAATCTTTCCAAACTCCTAAAAGGTGGTCACGTCGTTGGACTAAAGGATGTTGCTTTTGAGAAGGACAAAATATATAATGCATGTCAGGCCGGAAAGCAAGTAGGAGTGGCACATCCATCCAAGACAATGATGACAACGTCAAGACCATTAGAAATGCGCCACATGGACCTCTTTGGACTGGTCACCAATATAAGCATTGGCCATAACAAATATGGCCTTATAATTGTTAATGATTATTCTCGTTTCACTTGGGTATTCTTTTTGAAGGACAAAAATGAAATACAAGGAATCCTAAAGAAGTTCTTGAGGAGAGCCCAAAATGAGTATGAAGTGAAGATCAAGAAAATAAGGAGTGACAATGGAATCGAGTTCAAGAACACACAAGTTGAAGAATATCTTGATGAAGAAGGCATCAAACATGAATTCTCAGCTCCATACACTTCACAACAAAATGAGATAGCCGAAAGGAAGAACCGCACACTTATAGAGATGGCAAGAACAATACTTGATGTGTACAAGACACTGGACACTTTTTGGGCCGAAGCCATCAACACCGCATGCCATGCAACAAATAGATTATATCTTCACAAGATCTTGAAGAAAACACCATATGAGCTTCTCACCGATAACCTTTCCAATGTTTCATATTTTCATGTCTTTGAGAGCAAATGTTTTATTAACAAGAAACCTAAATCCTCTAAGTTTGCTCCCAAGACACATGAAGGTTTTCTCCTTGGATATGGAACTAACATCTATGCATATCGAGTTTTTAACAAAGACACTGGAGTTGTTGAAATCACCCGAGATGTGCAATTTGATGAATCTAATGGCTCTTAAAAAGAGCAAGGTAATCCAAGTGATGTAGGTAATGAAGCTCCTTGTGATGCAATACGGAATATGGCAATAGGTGAGATAAGACCACAAGACCCAAACTCAAGTCAAAATAAACCATCTTCTTCAAGACAAGATGATTTATCTCCACAAGAGCCACATGATGAACAAGATCAAGGAGGAAACCAAGATCATGGTGACGATCATGGTCAAGGTAACAACCAAGATCAAGCTCAAGATGGTGGGGATAGAGACACTCAAGATGACACCAATCAAGAAGAAGAAGATGCATCTAGGCCAATTCATCCGTGAGTCCGACAAAGAATTCAAAAAGATCACCCTATTGACAGCATTCTTGGTGACATCTAAATGGGGGTTACTACTAGATCATGAATGGCTACATTTTGTCATCATTACTCATTTGTTTCCTCTATGGAACCTCTTAGGGTGGAACAAGCACTTCAAGGATCGGATTGGGTGATGGCCATGCAAGAAGAGTTGAACAACTTTGAAAGAAACAAGGTGTGGTCATTGGTGGAAAGACCTAAGCAAAATGTTGTAGGAACAAAATGGGTCTTCCACAATAAGCAAGATGAGTATGGCATGGTGGTGAGAAACAAGGCAAGACTTGTTGTAAAAGGCTACTCACAAGTAGAAGGTTTGGACTTTGGTGAAACTTATGCACCCGTAGCTAGACTTTAGTCAATTCATATTTTACTTGCCTATGCTACTCACCATGGTATTAAGCTTTTTCAAATGGACGTGAAAAGTGCATTTCTTAATGGCCCCATCCAAGAAGAGGTGTATGTATAATAACCCTCGGGGTTTGAAGACCCAAAGAAACCAAATCACGTGTACAAACTTCACAAAGCTCTCTACGACATCAAGCAAGCTCCTCGAGCTTGGTATGAACACCTCAAAGGGTACTTTATCAACAAGGGCTTCACAATTGGCAAGGTCGATCCTACTCTCTTCACAAGAAAAGTTGATAATGATTTATTTGTATGCCAAATATACGTCGATGACATTATATTTGGTTCTACTAATCAATCTTTTTGTGATGAGTTTGTCAAGATTATGACTAGGAAATTTGAAATGTTCATGATGGGGGAGTTGAAGTTCTTTCTACGCTTTTAAGTCAAGCAACTTGAAGAAGGAACATTAATAAGTCAAACCAAGTAAACCCAAGACATACTCAAGAAGTTTGACATGGAGAATGCTAAACCAAACAAGACTCCCATGAAGACAAATGGACACCTTGGGCTAGATGTAAACGGTAAACCCGTGGATCAAAAGGTACATCGATCCATGATTGGCTCTTTGCTTTATCTTTGTGTATCTAGGCCCGATATCATGCTTAGTGCATGCATGTGTGCAAGATTTCAAAGTACTCCTAAGGAAAGTCACTTGGTGGCTGTAAAAAGAATCTTGAGATATTTGATCCACACCCCAAACCTAGGATTGTGGTATCCCAAGGGCTCCAAGTTCAAGCTAGTCGGTTATTCCGATGCCGACTACGCCGGATGTAAGGTGGATAGGAAAAGTATCTCCGGGACATGCCAATTCTTGGGTAGATCCCTTGTGTCATGGCCATCCAAGAAACAAAATTTTGTTGCCCTTTCCATGGCCGAAGCGGAGTATGTAGCAGCCGAAAGTTATTGTGCACAACTACTTTGGATGCGACAAACTCTAAAGGATTTTGGATACACTATGGCCAAAGTTTCACTCCTATGTGACAATGAGAGTGCCATCATGATTGCATATAACGCATTGATCATAATAGAACTAAGCATATAGATATCCGACACCACTTCTTGAGAGATCATTTTATAAAGGGGGATATTGAGATTAGCTATGTTAGAACCGACAAATAACTAGCCGATATATTTACCAAACCCCTAGATGAGAAGCGATTTTGTGAGCTTAGGAGTGAACAGAATATTCTTGACTCATCCAACTTGGAGTAGAATCTTGTACTTTGTTTGATGTATTGCTCCTGCAAAAGAACTTAAAAACCAAATCCCTTCAAAACTTCATAATGTCTTTGCTTTTTCAAAACAAATGTTTTGATCAATAGATCATATTGTTGAAACTTGTAAATATAGTTTTACTTGGTTGATTGTTGCTATTCACAAGTTGAAACAAATCTTATACTCCTTATCCAACTTGTCCAAAAGTTCAATCTAGTGGAAGTTTCTGTCTGTCAAACAGAGAATGATGGAACTTCCCTCACCCTCAAGTTAAAGGGCATGATGCCCTTCTTTGGTTCCAATCCTTTTGGGCTAAAATCGAGAACGGCGGAACTTCTGTGACCCATTCATGGAACTTCCGTCATCCGTGGAAGTTCTGGGACAACTTCTGTGATTTTTTGAATTCGTGTGCATCTCAACCCGAGACTGACAAAACTTCCGTCGCCCATAGACGGAACTTCCGTCACTCTAAGGTTAAGTGACATGAGCCCCTCCTTCTTTCTTCTTCAACCAGCCATTCTCTTTTTTTTTCTTTCTCTCTCTTCTTCTCTAACCCTAAGTGGTGATTTACAGCGATTTGGAGGTTCAACCAGCGATTCCCTTGGATTTGGTGGAGATTCAACTCCTTCCCCACAGAAGTTTCGCGATCTCCGTCAACTTTTTCCTCTCCATTGCCCTAGGTATGATATTTGACCCCTAGATCTTAGTCTTTAGGTCAAATGTTGAAGATGCCCATATGTCTCACTTTGACTTGGATAGAGTAGTCACCCTATGATTAGTCTATCTTTTCTTAGCGGCATTTTGACCCTTGTGGTAGGATTTAGGAGTTAGGGCAAGATTGAGTGCAAACTGGAAATGACGGAAGTTCTGTGGATACTTCCGTCGAAACTTTCATGGTCTATCACGGATCTTCCATCACCTGTAGTTCAGTGCCCTGAATCTTACCTACCTCTTCATTCTTACTTGTGACTCATTCCTAAACTCTTTGTTCATTATTTCTTGCTCTTTAGGCTTGTAAAAAATGGTCCGCACCAAGTTTGCCTCAAATGTTCCATCCGTTCAAGAGGAATCAAGTGAGGAGGACCAACATGTTGAACCTTTTGAATCCTCCTCCTCACATAAGGATCTAGTACCCATTGCCAAGAGAAGAAAAGCTGTGGTTTCTAGAAGGCAGGGACAAGGGAGCAACCAAGGTGCTCAAACTGTTACAGTTGATCAAGGAGGATCTCTTCCTCCTAGAAGAGCAGTTGATAAAGGGAAGAAGGCAACTAAGGAGAAGAACCCTAAACCTCGCAAGGGCAAGCCAAAGAGAAATGAGCCATTGAACATTGTGAGGGACCTTCGAGTCCATGCTACAATCTATCCACCTCACTATGACTTCAAGGACTACAAGAGGGATGCAGAGGAACTGAGTGCAGCAAGGAAATAAAATCAGTATCTTGTGACCGACAAAGAAGTGAGTGACCCCCGATTTCTCACTTGGTTTCGGTAGGACTACTACATGTCCATGCTCATTGACATGAATAGGAAGAACCGGTTGGCCACTCATCAGTGGATTGATTGGAAATACATGGAGGAGAAGGATAAGACTACCTTCAATGAGATTGTGGGAGCTTGCAAGGCTAGACATATATATGATCTCATGGGTTTCAGCTATGACTAGAATGAGGAGGTGATCTATCAGTTCTACTCCACTCTATACATTGATGGGAGAGGATATGTTCATTGGATAACACAGGGTGTGCAGTATGTAGTGTCCCCCTCTTGCCTGGCCACTTTCTTTTTCCAGAATGATGCTGATGCCAGGGACAAGCTCACATGTGAGTCAGTGTTGAAGGATTCAGAGTTGACCTTCATGTATGAGGATCTTCAACCAAGATATCTTGGTACCACTCATGGGATGCACAACTTCTACTTCACCCTCAACATGATGCTCAGGGTGACTATTGCTCTAAAGGGTGGGTATGCCACTTCACTTATTGAGCACTCCAGGAACATTCTTGCTAGGTTCAGAGATGCGGCTGCACCCTTTAGTGTGATGGACTTTATTGTCCAGGAGATCTACTCTGCATCTCTGGATACAAGGAAGGTTCTTCCTTTTGCCCCATATCTTATGAGGATGATTGAGTCTGTGTCAGACTTGGTATTTGAGAAGGAGTGTAAGCATTAGCCGTTGAGACCCTGTGTGCGAAAGCTCACTCGCCCTCATCATGAGACTATTCAAAGGGAGTTAGCAGCAAAAAAGGCAGCAGCACATCGTGCCTCATCTTCCGCTCCTCCATCCGAAGCACCATGCCGCCGTCCTTTATCTCCCATTGCCTCTATGCTCAAGAGCATCTTAAATGCTTGTTGTTTCAATGCTAAGGAAAACTGGGAGAACAAGAGTGTAAGGTTCATGGCCATTGAGGTCACCCTAAGGTATGATTGTTTTGGTGATGAATGACAAACATGAAATATGACTAATATCTACACGAGTATTATGCGTGTAGGAAACCTTATCTATCTTATGATGATCATTGATGGTTGCCTTGGTGATTGATGATAATGACCGCAAGCATCGAGGCTTGTGAGCTTGATGGAGTCCAAGGGTTGATGGAGATGGATCAACACTGAGGACAAGCTATGGAGCAAGTGTTGGGAACACTTGTCTAGTTGTTAGGGATTTGAGTCCATAGGAAAAATCGGGCTATCAAGGGGGTCTAAGTCATTCTCTTAGGTCATGTCTAGTCGGTGATACGCATGGATGCTCGGTGAAATCACAGGCACTAGGTGACAGTGGAGAAGCCAAGGAGCTGTTCGAAGAAGCCGGAAAACCAAGTCAAGCGAGGACGACGAGTTTCAGCTTCTGAACATAGAGACCGGATAGAGGGGTCAGTGGAGACCGGACTGTACGGTCACTATGGGGAGTTTTCTAGGACTTAGCACAAGGAGCAGGACTCTGTCAGCAGGAGACTCCATACAGACCAGACGGTCCGATCTGCTGATCAGACAGTCCGGTCAGTAGGAGTGTAGGGAGGCAGAAGAGGTGCATTTCACGGAGGCTCTTGGAATGGAGAGAGAAAGTGGACCAGACGGTTTGGTCCAATGACCGGACAGTCCGGTCAGTACAGGAATTTGCCTGGACAGAGGAAGCCAACGACTAAGGAGAGCCGTTACCAGAGTGATCGGACGGTCCCGTCAGACAGTGATCGAACAGTCCGGTCAGTGTGTCCAAGAGAGGAGCAGTAGGAGAGGATATTGGATATCTTGAGAGTGCTAGTGAGAGTAACATGAGCATTGATGTACATCTAAGTCTAGGATGTCCTTGAGGGTGTGATCTAGATTGTTACTCTTGATCTATGGTGAGACCTAGACCGGGTTTGAGCCCGTCGTTGGAAGGGGCATCGCTAGTCAGTGCCCGTGCCGGCTCGGGGACTCCGGCAAGTTCTCGAGGGAGACGAGCTTGTGCTTTGTGCAACGGTGACGCACACCATGTCTTCGAGGAGTGATTGCGGGCTCGTTGGTGAGAATTCCACTTGGTGGCGGGAGGGACCGGGACTCCGGCAGGAGTGGTCCAACGAGGAGTAGGGGAAGGCGCCATTCTTCCGAGACCTCAGGAAAAAAATCATGAGCATCTCTTACTCTACTCCTTACTATGATGCTTTACTTTCCGCATTCGTATACCGTGATATTCATGCTTGTGTGCTTACCTTGCTCTAGTTAACTACCTTGTAGATTTGCATAAATAGGCTCCTTTATTTGCTAGTAGTGCTTAGCCTTCATACTTGATCACTAGCATGTATAGGAGTTGCTTTGGCTTGATTGATCACCCAAGTATGTATTATGCTACTTATGCTTGTATGCTTTCTTTATGCTTGTTAATCTAGTAGCTTTGCTTGAGTAGAACTCCTTGCTAGATAGTTGTTTGCTTCCGCGTATCTTTGGTAACTAACTTGCATATGAGTTGTATTGCCTTTGTGTGATCCACTAGTATGCTTAGCTTGTTGTTCCTCTCATAGGACTATTATCTTGCTAGTGTGATCACCACTATAATTGCATAGGAGTTGTATTGCCTTTGTGTGATCCACTAGTATGCTTAGCTTGTTGTTCCTTCTATAGGATTATTATCTTGCTATTGTGATCACCACTAAAATTGCATAGGAGTTGTATTGCCTTTGTGTGATCCACTAATATGCTTAGCTTGTTGTTCCTTCTATAGGATCATTATCTTGCTAGTGTGATCACCACTAGAATTGTGTAGGAGTTGTTTTGAGTGATCGGTTTTAGGATTTGGCAAATTTGGTACATAGTGCGAGTTCCCCTTTCACCCTCCCTCTCGGTCACTCGGTCCTTTCAAGTGGTATCAGAGCCAAGTGCTCATCATAAGCCTTAACCGCTTTGAGTAGTGACCGTATTGAGTTGGGATATCATCCCATTCGGGGTTGGGTCATGGCTCATGGAAGGATCGCTTTAAAAGCTACCTAAATGCCATGATTTCGGATGAATTGATGGATACTCTTGTGGATTTTGCCAATACCTTTAACGATGATCATGTGTATGATGATTATGATGATTGCGTGGATGTGCCTTGCTCTAGTGAGTGCCTAGATTCTTCTAGCAATGACTTGATAGGTTGCTCTACTAGTGTGCCTAATATGATGATTGATAATGATGTATCTCTTGATCTTGCTTGCTCCACTAACATGACTAGGATTGATGATGATTGTGAGCTTTTTATTGATCATGCTAGTGACTCACTTGTTTAGGAGTTCTTTGCTTTTCATGATGAGGACTTACTTGACTCTCTCATTCGCTTTCGAGGTATTATGGACCGAATTGAGGCAACTGAAGAACCTTCCAAGCTTCCGAAAATATTGATTGTCGAGAAGATCCTCACCTCGCTCCCTAGCAGCAAGCTCCTCTACATCACCCTAGATCTCATCATAGACAAGAATCTTTCTATTGATGATATGATCAGGCTATACTTCAAGGATGAGGAGATGACAGCAAGCTTAACGGGGAAGAAGACGTTCAAGACAAACAATGAAGCATCTTCAAGCAAAGGGAAAGAAGTAGCTTTGAGCTCAAACTTCTTTGATCCCTCCATAAGATTATCTTACAACAACTTCTACAACCCCTTCGGATCAAGACCTACACCAAGCTCTTCATCAAGCGCATCATCAAGCTCTACCTCAAGTGTCATTCCAAGTTCTACTCCAAGCACTTCGGGTGGTCCACACATTGGTGTAGGGGGAGCGCCGACCACAATGTTCACACGATCATTTCAGATGATCGATCTCACCACTATGGCTCCTGCGTCTCCACCTCCTCCACCACAAGATCGACATTGGCATGTTTGTCGAGCTCACCAACAGGATTACTTCTTTCAATTTGATGAATTTGTGAGAAATCCGAATGATGACCTTTGTGAGACTCTCTTATGCATTTATGATCTTGTGTGTAGGATAAACTCTTTTAGGGGGCTACGGAGGATTGCACCATATGAAGTGATTGACAAGTGCCTCATGCAAATTACAACTCATGAGATGGGTTTCTTGGTTGAGGAGGTAATCTATAGAAGGCATGAGCTCTCAATTAAGAGAGCAATGGAGATAATACTTGTGCTCCACTCACAAGTGGGACACATGCTTGAGCATGTCACCGACCTCTATGATCCTCCCCATTACTTCATCGACCTTGACAATGTGCACATGAGGGATGGTCATTAACAATGGAGGTATCGTGCTCCCCACCATCCTATAAGGAGAAGACTTCAGGAAGGGATTGCAAGAATCCCTAATTATGAGGATGGTCTCATGGTTCATCATAATAAGGTTAGTGCAAGTCAATTGAGCAATGCTTTGGATACTAATCCTTCTTCCTCTAGTGCTTGTCTTATGGCTACCACCAGGGTCAACTACAAGAGTGGAGGTACCCATTGGTCTCTTGATAGTGGGTGCACCCAACATATGTCTGGGAAGCCAACCATGTTCACCAATGGTCAACTTTATAACATGGGACTCAAGTGCAAATTTGATGAGGATGGTGCAATGTTTGAGAATGTGAAGAAAGGGCTAGTATTTCATAAAGTGAAAATTGGAGATGAACCAACGAGCAAACCTTTGAGGAACATGCCCGTGGGCGAGGTCTTACTCCATGAAGGTGATATTGATGAGCCCTCTACTTCACTACCTCAACCAACCCCATCCTTCGAGGTACAAGAACCAACCCAAGATGCTAATTATACACTTTCACATCCTTCCACGATTCTATGAGAGTGCATCCACCTAGCCATGAGGAAAATGAAGAGAGAAGTGAGCCACAACCCTCTGTACATACTTCACCTCAAGCTACTTCTCAAAGCTTTTCACATAACACCCCCACATCCACTCCAAGCTCTAGCTCCAAGACAAGAAATCATATGAGTGATTCCCCCACCTCATTACAAATTCAAGACATTCATATCTCAAGAGAGCGAGCAATTCATGATGTACAAGATACTTCACCTAGAACTCCTCCCACTCAAGAAGAATGTCATCCTAGACCCAAAGCCAAGTACAAGAAAAGGAGGTACTTCAACAAAGACAAGGGAAAAGGAAAGGAGCTCAAGAAGAAGCTCTCACGCAAGACTCTTGTTGGGGAGTGGACAAGCGATAACTCAAGTGAAGCATCCTCCTCTTCAAGTGATGATGATGAAGTGGCGGGCCTAGCCATGATCAAGACCACACTTCCACGAGCTCTTCCTCCACCTCCCATGTGCCTCATGGCCACGAGCCAACTTGGGGAGAGTGAGGATGAGAGCAGCTATGGTAGCCATGATGAGGAGCTTGCCTGCACCGAGCTTTGGAGTATGCTTGAGCAAGCTCGTGACATCGCCATCAAGAAATCCAAAATATTGGAAGTGGTAAGAAAAGAATGTAAGTTGGCTATGGACCGGGTTGGTGATCTTGACAGTGAGCTCAAGGACCTTGTCACATCTCATAAAGCCCTAAACAAGAGTTATGACAAACTCAAGGGTGATCATGTAGAGCTTCATGAGAAGTACAAGGCCCTTGAGATTACTTACGAGGCCATCAATATTGAGAACCTTTCCTCTCCCTCCTCTAGTTCATCTAAGAGTGATGCTTCTACTATGTGTGATAAACTAACCACCTCGGTCGAGGTTTCTTCCTTTGAGTCATTTGTTTTGAAGGAATATCATAAGCTCAAGTAAGAGAGGAAGATGGTGATGGACGGCTTCGAGAGGCTCATACGTGGTAGAGCCATCCACAAGGAGACTCTTGGGAGAAACCTTGTGAACTATGTCTCCTACTGGGGACTTGGCTCATATCCCGCCGTCATCGACATCATCGGGATGAGTGATTCCATCCACAAATGGATCAAACCCCTACTCGCCGATGACTACTATTGTGAGAGGTGTTGCAAGGATGGCCACACCATCAAGGATTGCCCTATGGTGAGAAGTTCAATTATTTTACCTAATGCTAACTTGTTCCATGAGAACACCCATTTCAAGATTTTTAGGGACAAGGATGGCAAGGTGAAAGCAAAGGCTTTGGAACCACCAAACAAGAAGAGAAAGGTCAAGATCATATGGGTGCCTAAGTGCATTGTTGATCTTGAGAGGTCAACGAAGTAAGAGTGGGTGCCCAAAAACAAGACCTAGATGATGGTGGTGGTGGTGATGGTGGACTGGGAGTTTACGTGAAGATCAAGTGAAGTCCACCACAAGTGACATGGACCTCAATGACATATCTACTCATGAGAGAGGTATTCGTGTTTGTTCTTGGTAGTTGTAGTATGTTCTTTCTTTTCTTGAATTGCATGGTAATTAAGACTCCTTTGTGACTAGAATGTTTTGCATCCATGCATGTGTAAAAAAACACATAAAAATATTTGTCAATGTCTAACCCATCCAAGATAGCTATAAGCAAGGGGGTGTGCTTGAGATGATGGTTTGGCTTCTCTCAAGGCAAGGGTATGGCTTATAGTGAGTAAGCTTGGGAGGGGTTCAAACTTGACATTGTTAGGCTTCCTTTGTGTCTTGTTTAAAATTGCTTGCATCCATATGGCATGTTTACTTTCGTTGCATATGTAAAATGCTTGTTACATACATCATATAGGAAACATAAAGGAGGCTTGTCACATTTGGAGAATTTGTGCCTCATGATCTATATGAGATTACATCTCCACAAGTGTGACCATTGAAAATGATTGTGCTTCATGCCCATTGAGTCATGTTCAAACAAGCTCCAAGGCTAAATCTACTCACGCGGCTTAAAGACAAGTGACTCATACATTCCCATCACACTAATGGCTAACCATTGCTTCTTGAAGAATTATTTTGTTGAGTCATGTGTGTAGGGGGAGCTATGGTGAAACACCATTGTGACCAAGGATGAGCACATGAAAGGGGGAGTTTCCTAACTCTTGCCATTTATTATTTGCTCCTTGGTTCTCTTGTGTTTTGTCTTTGGCTTGTGGTTTTTGGTGATAGGTGACAAACGGGGAGAAGGAACATGAAGATCCAAAAGCCAAGTCTAGATTGATAACACAAAGGGTGAGAAGAACATGATGATCCGAAAGCCAAGTCGAGAAGAACATGAAGATCAAAAGAAGATGAATATGGAGAACATGAAGGAAGAACATGAAGATCAAAAGAAGATGAACAAAAGAAGATGAATATGGAGAACATGAAGATGATCAAGACAATGATGCATGTTCACTTGGAGTACATATGAAGATCATGACAAGATGAACATCTACACTAACATGGAGAAGAACAACAATGATGCATGTCTACAACAACAATGAACATCTACATCAATATGAACATATACGTCCATGGTGCGTGTCTATATCAACAAGATCGATTTCCACGACACTATGACGGGCGCAAAATTCAACTCAAGCTCAATATCTAGTGCGCTACATATTTGGGTAGTTCTCCCTCCACACCAAGCATATTCCAAGGGGAGACCACTTCTAAGGTAAGGATCAAGGTAATCCATTCAAACCTATCTTTTCTCTTGGTTCCTTGTTTTTGTATGAGTCTTTTGTCCCTTCCTTCTTATTCTTTCGAGACTCGTTTGTTTTGGATCATCATAAGTAGTGGTTGTCATCCATCACCAAAAAGGGGGAGATTGTAATGTTCATGACCATTGAGGTCACCCCAAGGTATGATTATTTTGGTGATGAATGACAAACATGAAATGTGACTAATATCTACACGAGTATTATGCATGTAGGAAACCTTATCTATCTTATGATGATCATTGATGGTTGCCTTGGCGATTGATGACAATGACCGCAAGCATGGAGGCTTGTGAGCTTGATGGAGTCCAAGGGTTGATGGAGATGGATCAAAGCTGAGGACAAGCTATGGAGTAAGTGTTGAAATACTTATCTAGTTGTTAGGGTTTTGAGTCTATAGGAAAAACCGGACTATCAAGGGGGTCTAGGTCATTCTCTTAGGTCATGTCTAGTCAGTGATGTGCATAGATGCTTGGTGAAATCACAGGCACTAGGTGATAGTAGAGAAGCCAAGGAGCTATTCGGAGAAGCCGGAAAACCAAGTCAAGCGAGAACGACGAGTTTCAGCTTCTGGACATAGAGACCGGACATAGGGGTCAGTGGAGACCAGACTGTACGGTCACTATGGGGAGTTTTCTAGGACTTAGCACGAGGAGCAGGACTCTGTTAGCAGGAGACTCCATACAGACCGGATGGTCCGGTCTGCTGACCGGACAGTCCGGTCAGTAGGAGTGCAGGGAGGCAGAAGAGGTGCATTTCGCGGAGGCTCCTGGAATGGAGAGAGAAAGTGGACCGGACGGTCTGGTCCAATGACCGGACAGTCTGGTTAGTACAGGAATTTGCCTAGACAGAGGAAGCCAACGGCTGAGGAGAGCCGTTACCAGAGTGACTGGACGGTCTGGTTAGGCAGTGACCGAACAGTCTGGACTGTCCAGAAAGGCAATTTCATAGAGCAATGGCTAGTTTGAGATTGGGAGCCTATATAAACTCGTTGCTGGGGTCTTAGAGACTGCCTTTGGCCATTGGGATTGCTGGGAGCATCTATTGGGAGCCAAAGGGCCAAGAGAGGAGCCCAAAGAGATGATATTGGATATCTTGAGAGTGCTAGTGAGAGTAACATGAGCATTGATGCACATCTAAGGCTAGGGTGTCCTTGAGGGTATGATCTAGATTGTTACTCTTGGTCTATGGTGAGACCTAGACCGGGTTTGAGCCCGCCGTTGGAAGGGGCATCGCTAGTGAGCGCCCGTGCCGGCTCGGGAAGTCCGGCAAGTTCTTGAGGGAGGCGAGCTTGTGCTTTGTGCAACGGTGACGCACACCGTGTCTTCACTCGAGGAGTGATTGCAGACTCATGGGTGAGAACTCCACTTGGTGGCGGGAGAGACTGGGACTCCGGCGGGAGTGGTCCAATGAGGAGTAGGGGAAGACGCCATGCTTCCGAGACCTCGGGAAAAAAATCAATATCTATCTCTTACTCTACTCCTTACTATAATGCTTTACTTTCCGTATTTACATACCATGCTATTCATACTTGTGTGCTTACCTTGTTCTAGTTGACTACCTTGTAGATTTGCATGAATAGGCTCCTTTACTTGCTAGTAGTGCTTAGCCTTTATACTTGATCACTAGCATGTATAGGAGTTGCTTTGGCTTGATTAATCACCCTAGTATGTATTGTGCTACTCATGCTTGTATGCTTTCTTTATGCTTGTTGATCTAATAGCTTTGCTTGAGTAGAATCCCTTGCTAGATAGTTGTTTGCTTCCGCATATCTTTGGTAACTAACTTGCATAGGAGTTGTATTGCCTTTGTATGATCCACTAGTACGCTTAGCTTATTGTTCCTTTCATATGACTATTATCTTGCTAGTGTGATCACCACTAGAATTGCATAGGAGTTGTATTGCCTTTATGTGATCCACTAGTATGCTTAGCTTATTGTTCCTTTCATAGGACTATTATCTTGCTAGTGTGATCACCACTAGAATTACATAGGAGTTGTATTGCCTTTGTGTGATCCACTAGTATGCTTAGCTTGTTGTTCCTTCCATAGGACTATTATCTTGCTAGTGTGATCATCACTAGAATTGCATAGGAGTTATATTGCCTTTGTGTGATCCACTAGTATGCTTAGCTTGTTGTTCCTTTTATAGGATCATTATCTTGCTAGTGTGATCACCACTAGAATTGTGTAGGAGTTGTTTGAGTGATCGGTTTTTAGATTTGGTGAATTTGATACGTAGTGCGAGTTCCCAATTCACCCCCGCCCCCCTTTCGGTCACTCGGTCCTTTCACAAGAGGCACATTAAAAGCAAGTGCAGCGCTACAAGAAAGACCAAAGAGCTCAAGGCCATGAGATGTCTCCGAATGGCTCCGAGTGTGAGCCCGATGGTGAGCCACTGGTCTTTGAGGATCCACTTGCCTGCTATGATTGGGATGATATTGCTCCTCAACCCGCTCCTCCTCCAGCCTAAGAAGAAGGCAATGAAGGCGAAGAAGAAGAAGAAGGCGATGATGAGAGCACCGATGATGATGAGTGATTCCTTTTCTTAGCTCCTCCTCCTTTCATTCTTTTTGGTGCTTTGATGCCAAAGGGGGAGAGATGAGATAAAAAGGATATTTGTTTTGGTGTCTTGCTTGTAATAGGATAGTGATGCACCTATGGACATGTTATCCTTTCTATTTGCTTTGTGTGTGAAAACTATTTGTGAACATTTATTGTAATAATTCTATTCTTCTTATGTTGAGTATGGAGCTTGTTTTTATTGCCTTTATAGATTTCTTGTGTCAAGTGTGTTGGTTGCTTTTTGCTTTATCACTTTTTTGCACACTATGTACACATTGTTAGGCACCCCACTCATTGCAAAATATAGGGGGAGCTCCTTTACATGTTTTTGTGAATCATGCATATCTTTAGAGGGAGCCTCACTATATTTTGTTGTTGTTGTTTCTTTTGATTTTATCTCTGTATCCTTTTTAATCTATTATCATCAACCACCAAAAAGGGGGAGATTGAAGATGCATCTAGGATCCCCTAGTAAGTTTTGGTGTACGATGACG
Source organism: Eleusine coracana subsp. coracana (assembly GCA_032690845.1). NCBI lineage: Eukaryota > Viridiplantae > Streptophyta > Magnoliopsida > Poales > Poaceae > Eleusine > Eleusine coracana. Next base: position 48,286,982 of record CM064427.1, on the reverse strand, counting down.
AAAGAATTAAATTGTGCTAACATGTTCATGAAGTAAATATGTAGATAATCAAAAGTTATTTGCCAAACCCACATTTGCAAGATAGGCTTTACCCCAAAAAGAAGGAAAGGAAAAATGGACTCAAAAGCACTTCAAAGAGTAGTTTTTATTTTTTATTTGAGTCATAGGCATGCCGAACTATGAAGGGGGGGGGGGGTTAAGTCAATCTTGAGATACCAGACAAAGTGAGAGAGATCCAACCACAAAAAGATTGATTCCATCCAATCAAAGCTTGAGCACATCTTTCCCTCCCCATCAAGATAGTTACTTTTGGAGACTTAGTCTCGTAGACGGCTAGGCGTCGCCTTGAGCTCCCAAACTTGTTGTGGTGAGACGGGGACGTTTGTGAAGGTGTGATTCACCTCCGAAGGAAAAGAATCAAGTGAAGAAAGAAATCCAAGCACGATCTTTGTGATTGCTTGGCGGGAAAAAGGGTTGAGAGACCCGACCACCTTGTGTGGCTCCTCAACGAGGATGTAGGAACTACTTAGTGTGGTTGCCGAACCTCGGGTTAATTTCTTGTGTCTCTCTTTACTTTCTCGCATTTACCTTTGAGCTTGTGTATTTCTTTCATATCATTGTGCTCGATTCACTTCTTAATTATGTTGATAGCTACTCGTTGAAGAACCCTATGTGTGTATTTCTATAGCTTCACTCTATCAAGTATTGTATTCCTCTCTCTTGGTTATCCGCATTGAAATTAGTTTTAGAGGAAGGATTGGTGAAGTTCTATCACTTAACAGAACTTCCATGGTGACGGAAGTTCCGTCATTACTGACGGAAGTTCTATCATCCCTATCTATTTGATCAAGCTTAGTGCTTTTTCAGGTTTAATTTTTAGATTGCCTATTCAACCCCCCCTCCCAGGCAACTTTCAGTTTAGTTTAACGAATATATACTCAATTTACTGTATGATACCAATTTAGCTGAAAAGAATACCAGTTTTAAAAAAAACTTTTAAGAAAATCTCCATAAAAGCGTCCATGCTGCCACACAAAATGATCGCCTGCCACTCCTGTTGGTGGTGCAAGTCCTCTTCTTCCGGCAGCTGAGGGCAGGGTCAAGCAAAGAAGTTGCTCCGGCTGAGGACAGCGCACATGCCTGTTCAAGGCCTATGCAGGATCAATGGGAACCTTGTGAAAGGCGGATACCAAAGCACCCAAGCTCACTGACTAAGCAGGTGACAAGCCTCAACGCAGGACGAAGCGAACACCGGATCAGTGAGCATATATAGGGGTGAAAGAAACAACTTCTAAGGACCATCTTAGAGGCCTCCTGATGCAGTCGCGATCCAGGAGGATATTTGACAAGATGTGGAGCAACAAGGGACCGGGAGAGAATGGCAAAGGTTCAGAGACATCTGGCAGTTCACATAGCTCGCCAATGTCGGCAAAGCCTGCTGAAGTAAAGCCCTCTCCTCTCCCCCCTCTTTTTTTTTATGAAATGGAAAGACACTTCCATTAGTCAGGTGCCACAGAATCGTTGGCTACCAAAGACATGATAAAAGGCGGGAGAATACCCACAAAGGGGTTATCCTCCGAGGCACAAACACAACCCCTACCAACTAAAGCACGTGCTACATCATTACATTCTCATGGGACAAAACAAAACCATAACTAATGAAAGTTTAATCTTAAGGCTTCCTTCAACTCTTCCACCAGACTACCAAAACTTGATAATTGTTGCCCATCCGATAACACAACCAGCTTCATCATTAGCACATCAGTTTCAATCATCACATGTGCCACTCCAATCTCCACTGAGGCCTAAACTCCCTACAGGAACGCCACCACTTCTGCTTGGAAGGGACTGAGCGGTGAGATTTCCTCATCCGACAACGACCACATCCCCATCAGAGTTTCGAATAACAAAGCCCCATCCACCTAACCCGTTATTTTGGTTGAAAGCCGCATCGCAATTGATCTTTAGAACCTCAACCAGTGGTTTCTTCCATTTTCCTTTAACTCTCCTCTTTTTTTCTCCAACATTCTTAAATGTCTTAATAACCTCAGCACTATAACACTAGATATTATGCGCCAACAAACTTTGCTCCTTCTTTCTCCTTCTCTGATTCTATTTCGCTCAGACCACCAAGACCAGAGGAGCACCACAATCCACATTTGCTCAGCCATATCCAAGTCCAGGATGTATTTCAGCACCTATTTTTGATTTTGCACAGCTGCCAACATGACCCTGTGATGCTCCATCGCTAGCTTACACCATATATGCTTCACCCCCTTGCACTTAAAGTATAGATGTCCAACATCTTCGTCCAGCCAATTGCAAACCACATATTTAGTATCCGGCGTCATACGATGCCGTTTCATAGTGACATGCAGTGGGTGGCTACTATGTGATATTCTCCACAAAAAATATTAGATCTTACTCGGACATCTCATCCCCCATAGTTTCTCCCACATCAACTCATCAAATGCCCCCCTCCACTTAACCCAGCTACGCCTCCCCGAACTCTTTCATGCACGATATCATCCCAATAAAGCTTATACGCACTCTTGACCGAGAAATCCCATGTGTGTCAACAGGGGCAGAGCCACAAGGGGTGCTTCCCGTGCTGTAGCACCCCCTTGGTCATTAAAATTCCAAGTTAACTTTTTAAGTGATTTAAAAAATTATTAGATAAAATATCCAATAAACAGTCCAATTAGATTGACAACAAGTGGTCAGCACCCCCTTCAATGGTTTGCTGGCTCCGCCCCTGGGTATCAAAGTGCCAGGCAATAACATTCTCCCTGCCCTGGTGAACCGACAACGCAAGAATAATCCTCCAATCTTCTTCCCAAAAAAATCTCCTTCACAAGGTCGTAATCCCACTATCCCGTAACCAGACTAATCAGATCAGCCACCTAGGTAATAAGAGTAGCACCCTGAGGTGTTATCGGTCTTCTTGTCCAGTCGTTCGACAATCACAGGTCCAACATATATTCAGATTTTCACCATCCCCCATTCGCCACACTATCCCTTTCTTTAGCAGCTTAATTCCTCGAAGAATGCTTCTCCATGTATACGACATGTTCGATCGTTGTCGTGCCTCCAAACATGAGGTTCCCCTGTAATATTTGGCCTGTAGAATCCTAGCACATAGCGAATCAGGATTTGTCAATAGCCGCCACCCTTGTTTTGCAAGCATCGCTTGATTAAAAGCATAGATATCTCGGAACCCAAATCCACTCAAGCTCTTGGGCATAATCAATTTTTTCCAACTCAACCAGTGAATCTTATGTTTACCTTCTTTCTTCTTTCTGATTCCACCAATATGTTCAGATCATTGTGCTAATTTGATCGCATATGACTTTAGTAATATCAAAGCACCCCATCGCAAAAGTCGGAATTGATTGCGCCAGCTTTGATCAATATTTCCTTGCGTCCCCTGATAGAAGCTTCTCTTTCCACCCCTAAATTCTATTCCACACACGATCCTTCAAATAGCTGGAAACATTCTGCTTTGATTGACCCACGTCACCGGCAACCCTAGATATTTATCATTCATTCATTGTTTTCCTCTCTATTTCTAGGGCTGTCATGACCTCTTCTCTTTGATCTTGAGGAGCATTCACACTAAACATCACAGCTGATTTCGTCTTATTGATGACTTGTCCTGAACAGTGCTCATAGAGATCTAGAATATCTCTAAGCTTCCTAGCGTCCGAGACTCTCCCCCCTCTTAGGAACAGGAAGTATTCTGTTTCATAGGGTCTCTTTGTTGTCCTCCTAGTTTAGCTCTGAGTTAGGTTGTACAGAAGAAGGAAGCTAATTACCTGCCGCTCATCCTTTTTTGTTGACTCCTCTATAAATGGAGAGGAATAGCACTATAGCAGATCGATCTGCTGTTCTCTGTGTAATCATCCATACTAGCTTCACTGTAGTGTCATGTAGTTTCAACTTGAGCATAGATTTGCCAAGGGCCATTTGCCGTCCTTGAAAATGTTGCTGGAGAATTAAAGTGAACAACTAAAGGTAAAAACGTTCACGAGATTTGTGTTGACACATACAGTATTGCTGTTTGGATCAGTACACTGGACTCGGAAAAACCAAAACACTGCCAGGAGTATGTTTCATTTGTGCAACCTGCAGGAGTTTGTCGCTACATCTGCCATCTCAATTCACAAAGTCAAACAAAGCAGCGACATTTTCGACAGGCATGTCACTAACATATACCCAGGAACCCAACTCTTGTTAAAAACTCAATTGAGCATTCATCACTAGTAGACACCACATCCAAATGTGAAATTTGATGAATACCACAAAAAGATTCAGCAAATGGGTAAAATCTGACACAGATAAACCTCACCCAATTTCATTAAATCGTTATAAGGTTATAACATGGAAGACACAGCCCCTTCCATTGAGCAAATGCGCAATGCTAAATTATCTCTTTGCAAGTTCCACATCACCAGGTCTGATTTTTTGCAGCCAAAGAAACAGATTGATGACTGCCTCTTTAGTTTTACTAGTAACCACCCCTCAGGGCAAGCACAAGATGGAGGACAGAACCACCTTCGATGTTGTAGTCCTTCGCAGTCTTGTCATCAGCAAGCTGCTTACCAGCATAAATGAGCCTACAAGAACAGAAACAAATGATACTTTATCAGTCTGGGCGATCCAAGAAAGAGCCTTATTCCGAGCAAAATAGTAAGATGCATTGGGAAGAACCGAAGGGTAGTAGTTGTGCAGCTCAAAGCTGACCTTTGCTGCACAGGGGGAATGCCTTCTTTCTCTTCAACACGCTCCTTGATCCTGTCAATCGTGTCAGTGGGTTCGATGTCAATTTCGATTTCTTTCCCAGTGAGAGTCTTGACCTTGATCATTGTGCCACCCCTGAGCCTGAGGACCAAATGAAGAGTTGACTCCTTCTGAATGTTGTAGTCAGCCAGCGTGCGTCCATCCTCTAGCTGCTTGCCAGCAAATATCAAACGCTGTTGATCCGGAGGAATCCCTTCCTTATCCTGAGAGAATGAAGAAAGTTACATGTCAGCCCACTGCATCCAACAGCCAGATGTAGCGGCCACTAAGATATTATTATGCTCCCAACACAATCGCGGTAGGAACAAATGGTATAGACCAAATGATCTAATTCACAAATTTCAAGGATAATGATTGGACACGTGCTTTTCTTATAGAAAATGATTGAACAGGACAATACAGAGATCTTAATTGAAAAAAATCAGTATCTTCAACCATTGCAGGGAAATTAGTGAACACATCTATACAAGTTCACAATTTGTATTATATTTGATAGACATTGCTGTGACTAGAGCAAAGAACTGAACAACACAACCAACTTGCCTGAAACTCTGTTAGATGAATCTAGGAGCGACTAACATTACTGGCTCCGTGCAATTCTATTAGTGCGTAAGATAACTTTTTTGGTTGAATTCTTGAAACAATCAGGTAAATTTGATACAACTCTGGGGCGTGAGTGAGTTAACGGAAGTATATGGAAGACAACAGCGCTGTTTGCTCAAGGCATGCGCTCAATCAATTTCCCTCGAGCAATCCTAATTGCGCTAATATAATTTCCGCGGAATTTACCTGAATAAATATAATTCTGAGTGGCTAAATCCAACAAATGCGGGATGAACAATATCAGACCCTAATCAAACGCGCATAGATAAACAGAACAACAACTAGGGCAAACCTGAGAACTAAATAACCAACAGTACACATCTCGATTACCCAGCGCGGAGGTAGCCCTCCAAACACCAACTCATCAAGGGAGCAGCCAAGAACTGTGAGCAGGAGCTGGATGGAGCGGCGCTCACCTGGATTTTGGCCTTGACGTTGTCGATGGTGTCGCTGCTCTCCACCTCGAGGGTGATGGTCTTCCCGGTCAGGGTCTTCACGAAGATCTGCATCTTCTCCTCTCCTCTCTCTCGCTGGGGGTCAAGGAACTCGACGGCGTCAAACTCGAACTGCGTGAGAACGAAGCGGAAGGAGAACCTAAAATTCCTTCCTTTTTCTCTTTCCTGATGATTGATTTTCCTCTCCGGTTGCCTGGATTTATAGGAGGGTGCGGCGGCGTGACCCGGTACTTCGAGTTGAGTTCTTTCAATCGCGATTTGTTAATAAATATTCTAACAATGTTAATTAATAATTAATAACTAGCAAAATATCCATACTGTACTATGGGTTAAAAAAAGAGCAGTTTTACTGTACATATTACTTCCAATAATTACTAGAGATAACGCCTAGAGGTAATAATGTAATTTATTTATATATTTATTTAATTACCTATATTATTATTAGGGGTATAGAGGTAATTTCTTAGCGTCTTCACTCCATCCGTGCAGTACGTTCATCTGCTCGCAGGTCCACTGACGGTGCCGCCACCGCTGCACGCAGTCCTGATTGAAGTCGTCGAGATTTTTATCTTTCCAATAATACACTAGTAAAATCATTACTCCTTCATATTACTGGTAGTAATAATAATAGATGAAAAATAATTTTAAACGTTGGATTACAATTACTAACAGTAATTACTACATTACCTCCAGTAATTATTGAAGGTAATATGTATAGTAAAACTGCTCTAAAAAAATAAAACACTCTTTATGATTTAAATATAAATTATATACACAATATAATTATTGATATTTTTATATAAAAAATATTTATATTATTATTGGTATTTTTTTGTGTACCATTTTATACATCATAAACAACAAACTTTCTATTATTTTTTACCGTATTCTTATCATAAATATCTTTTTTATTTTTAGTGTTAATGATTTTCATATGTAGTATTGTTTGAGTGCTATGTTATAAAATTAAATTAAATAACATTAAAAACAATACTCAAATATGAGAAGTACCGATATAAAACTCAATTCGCTATGTAAAGAGAGATTCTCATAAGCTCATAACGCCTACAAGACAATACCGAATTTCTATAAAGTCCAACATACAAGATCAAGATCGTGACTCAATGCGTAAAGATTTTTAAAAACTTTATAAGATAGAAAAAATCAATTCACATAGTACAAAAACAACATTGTATTGTGACGTAATTTTGGACTTAAAAACATAGTCCAAATACAAAAGTTGTATATCTTATCGAAACCTTTTCGGGATATATGTGGATCATATTATTTGGACTCCGGAGATAGAGATATGAGTCCCGCACAGAGACCTACGTAGAGAAGACCGAATTAGAACAAATATTTGTATATCGTAAATTTGAAAATGAAAACTACAAAATCTTGACTTACATTGAATATAAAAGTTGTATAACTTTTCAAGGGCTACGAGATAGAGTCCGAGTTTATCTCATTTGATCTCTGGATGAGGAATTTATAATTTTTTAAATTCGATACTTGATATGGATGGTACGAAACCGATTTAGATTCAATTTTTAACTTTGTAGGCGTACGATAGAATTTTTTATGACGTGAATGACCTCACCTAAATTAATAAATTATAGAGAAAATAAGAAATGTCAACCTATCTCATAATTGTTTTCCCAAAATATGAATTTGAATATTTTTTAAAATAGCTTCTCACTTCAATGTTCTTAGTAGTAGTAGTATCTTTTTTCCAAGTATTCTACCAAGAGCTGCCAGGCATTACCCTAGTGGTTCTTGATGCTACTTTACAGCTTGAGGTCCAACATTAAAGGTAATGATAGTTTAACATTGCATTATAAATTCGTAAGAAATTCTACTACCAGGCAATAGTGCTTGCCTGCTTGGAAAGCGGTTATTCGATTAGCAGTAATTGTGGCAATGTTGAATTCGAATTCCATTGTCACTGATATAACAAATATGACATGAGTGACAATATAGTTTTCTTTTTTGTAAGTTGTAATAACTAAAATGATGTTTGCGACAGTTCAGGAAGGGTCCTATAGAAAAAACATGATATGTACTACTTCCTCCATTCAATAATATAAGATGTTTTGGCTCTGGGCACGAGAATTATGAAGTGGTAAAAAGATATGCTATACAGAATATGAGGAGAGAGATTAAAATAAAAATATATTGGAAAGAGATAAATGTGCATTAGCAAGCGAGGGTGTATTATAATTTGAAAAAACTTGAGAAGGCTAAAGCGTATTATAATATCGAACAGAGGGAGTACTAAAGTTTTCTTGAAAAACTATCAACATAAGCTTACTCGTTTGTAGTTTTATTAAGGTCCTGCTAATTTTTAGTTGACACTTTCAATCATTGCTTGGATTCTTCTAATCTAGAGCTAATCATTTAAAAATAATTTTTCTTTGATTTATATATTAATAAAATTTCTCCTCCTCATACTAATACATACTATAATGCGATAAAATATAAATTAATACAAATCTAATATAACTTCGACTACTCCCTCTATTTTTAAATTATTATCACCATTAACTTTTTTTTAGTTAACTTTGAGCATTTGTTTTATTTAAGTTATTTTTAAAAATATCATATATGTTGTTATAATTTCTTACTTAAATTTTTTTATATTTAAAATAATATTTTAAATAAGACGAATAATCAAAGTTAATAAAAAAAGTCAATAAAGACAACAGGAGTATTTTTTTTAAGTGATTAAAAATTCTATCTTCATTCAGTCGCCTGCATATGGTTTTATTAAGGTCATTCATAATGATGCTCTCGTCATTACTAAACCAGCGATGACAGAGTAAACAAATGAATCATTGAATTATCTGTGAGAGTTCCAGACGCTTAATATTCGCAAACATGAGGCCGTGTGCTTGATTATCCTACCTAGCATTAAAAAGGAACACAGAAAAGCTGGAAAAATAAAAAGAGAGCTGCAGGCTACAGATTCCCACCAAAATGTGTGCTTACATTCCACGCAACCCTGCGCCAAAAGATGGTTTTCTAGCGCTGATGCAACGGCATCCACACGCCACGAACACAGGTACCAGCACCCAGCCACCAAAAGTGCATACTGTGTATCAAACAGTCATCGGCAGCCCATGTGGTGCTGGTAAATGGAGGCAACAGGCACTGGCAACAAAAGTATAATGCGTTGTAAAATCTTCTCCGTGCGTAGCGTAGATATCAATGGAACATGTCACCAGACACTCTAGCAAGTGGCAGCCGTTTTTCGATACAGTGCGGACGTGAGGTGCTGAATCTCCAACCGGTCGACCGGAAGAAGCAAAATTTCCAGATACAAAGATCCTTAAAGTACCACCAATAGGTTACAGATATGTATGATGCTGAATGCTATGAAAAAGGCCTATAAACTCTTGCAAAGTGGGCATTCATGGTGAGAATTCTAAAAATCTGATAAATGGAAGTGAGTCCTTCCTATCAGCCTACCTGAAATTTTTATTCATCAATCTGCTGATATTTCATACTCAAAATCAAACAATGACAGAAGCAAGTATGGAATCACCATGATGATGCAGACATCAGACATTGAACCCTTCAGCTCTCAGGCATTGTAGATGCGCTTCAATGAACTTTCCACAGGCATCCTCTCCATTTTGCACGATGCAATCGTCTCTCAACTTCTTTGTATCTGGGCAAGCACAGCAGATCTTCTTTTTTGGCTTTGTCTCAGGTGCAGGAGCCGGTGCTGCAGGTTGCTCTGCTGAATCTGAAGCCTCAGTTTTCACAGATGTAGAGTTCCCCATCTCTGAAATGAATTAAAATAGCATCGGAATAGAGATGAAGTGGGACAGGAAGACCAAAAGATGACTATCTAGAACAAGAGAGTTTTGACGAACAGGCATTTCAGATACACATGTTTTAGAGCATTGAATAGCCGAGAAATATCAACGATCACTTTGTCAAATTAGTATTCATATATCAGAACCTACCTAATGGCAACACAACTCTTTTAGCAATATAAAAGACTGTTCAGACACACATAAACGGTCTAGGCCACCGAAAAGAAGAGAGGTTCTGTCAGACCTACATAAATTGGCTCTGTTTAACAGTGTTGTCTGCACATCTCAAGATGTTGATATCATAAGCTACTAGGATCAAACCTACTGAAACCTACAAGCTGCACCAAACTAAAGTAATCAATGCTAGATTTTGCAAGCGGTAAAAGAAAAGAAAACACCAATAGATTCCATCAAGCTCTAGTCTAGTTTACAGATATTATCCCCTCATGATTAACAGCCACAAATCTTTTTTTGAAAAAGAGAAATGCTATTGTAAGATCACATTACAGATTGTATGCTTAGCTTGGATAGTATGCTGTTGAACGTCTTGACCACCTTATGTATTGAGCATCTCCTTGTAATGGATTTGGTGGGGACCTAGGCTCGGATGGGGGTGTAATACAGCATGCAGCTTACATAATTAGTAAAGAATCTTTCTCTAATTTGGCTTCTTGAAAACCATGGGAGACATCGATGCCCTCGAGAAGTTGAGAATTATGCTTCCTACAGCTAGGCTGTCTGTGCAATCATAATGCGAAGATGTGGGTCTGTTCCAAATTACAAAACGAAATTAAGCATACACATTTGACTCGCAATCTCACACAAAATTTCTGCGCTGTAATTTAGCTTTCCACTGGCAATCGTCACCCTTTCAGGATTGAACTAATTTCACTACAGGAACTAGCCAATCTTGAAGACGAAATAGACAGCAACCATTAGCTACCAGTACTCAAGCCAACCGCCAACAACAGGAAATCGGTCCATGTTTCAGATTATTGACCAAGAACAAGCGCTATACATAATCATCCACAATTCCTCATTGCAGGATTGCTTTACACGCAAAAGAGCTGGGGAAGCAAGTAGGATTACCGAATCGGAGCAGGGGAGGACCGGAGCGGGGGAGCGAAGTGGAGGTCGCAACTCGGATCTGAGCCCCACAACAGTTTCCGCGTCGAAAGGGAAGATGCAAGAAGCCGCCGCCACACGCAAGACGGGGAGGGTTCTGGAAGAGACGCCGCGGCGTGGAAAGGTCGAGCTCGAGCCTCCCCCGCCCGCCGTCCCGGGCTCCCGGCTCATACGGCCCACGTGTCGGGATCTGTCAATCCGCACCGTTGATCGTTTGATCCGACGGTTCAAAACTGTCAAACCGAACCGTCATGAGACTTTTGGACTCGAGCACGACTCACTCACCACTCATCCCCTTTCTTACCGCTGCAGCGAGAGCGAGAGCGAGCGAGATCATGGTGGCGCCGAACGTGAAGTCGGAGACGATGAGCCTGATGGACCGGCGGACGGCGCTGGAGGCGGAGATGGACGCCATCATCGCGCGCCTCACGGCGCCCGGCGGACCGGGGATCACCGGCCGCCTCGTCGACGATGAGGTACCGTGCCGCACCGAAACCCTAGCCTGAGCTTGAGATGCTTCTCCGTTTAGCCGTTCCCTTGCTTTCCAGTTTATTAGCAGCTGATCCTAGTTTTTTTGATGCGGGTGATCTAGGGCTTCCCCAGGTCCGACATCGACATCCCCAACGTCCTCGCCCAGCGCCGCAGGCTCTCTGGTATGCTTGTGCTTAATTTCCGTTGTTACTGTGACTAGCTAATTAGACGCTTCGTTTAAACAGCTGATTGATTTCTTGTTTTGAAATTGTCCAAGAGAAAATTTCTTGTTGCAAATCGATCGGGGCTTGTGTTGTAATATCTCTGATATGCTGGACTCGGGATTATGAGTAAAATGGGGCACTTCTGGGGACATCGGTTGGTGATGTGCAGGTAGCCGGATGGGTTTCCCAGTAGTTGTGTTGTGTATATATTGCACATCGAGTTGCTGCAAGAATAGTTTCTGTTAGCACTGCACTACTCTGCCTGTTGCAGTGTGGCCTGATGATGCAGGCTCTGGTCTGAGTACATGATGTGATGCTCTTTCTTTTACTGAAACGAAGTTGTGGTTTCTTGCCTATGAGGTTGCTACTTGCTAGTGATCTGAACTCATGGTGCCTAACGAACTAAAGCTTAGACTGGACTGATTGGCTTACAGTTTAGAGGAACAAAAAACCATCATATAAACATCGAGATAGAGAACGTGGCTACGTGGGAACAGTGGTAGGCAAAGATAATTTAGTTAGAGTTTCTTTGGAACATTTGACATGCATTTAGGTTTTCAAGTGTGTCGAGACAGAGGTGAGTAGGATTTTGGCTTGCCTTTGATATTGAGTAATTTTGAAAAAAAAAACAAAATGGATTGCAATGTTGGCTCTGAGTCTGACATTTCTTATGTTTGTGCATTACATGCACGCTCTAAAATTTTTTTGCTCATTCTATGCTTTTTGGCACTTTGGCAGTCATCATTTATCCTGTTCAATATTTCTTGCAGAATTGCGAAATGATCACAAGGATATTACTAGCAAAATTGAGAAGAACTTGGAGGTTTTACACTCAGCAAAGCTGTCAAGGAGTGAGCAATCAACCTCACGCCAGTCTGGTAAGTCTTCAGATACTATTTTGTCAAATGAATTTGCCGTTACTGGAAGTGTGCAATCAAGCTGCTAGATCTGTGGCAAATTTATGTTTGTAAATATCTGGATTGGGCACATGAAAATAATGTGTATTCATATGACTTTTATAGAATATGCTTCTGTAAATATACTCGTCACTTTGGAGACAATGAAAAATTGGAAACACCGAAACAGAAACTTTTGTCATTGTAGGGATTTTCTTACATTCACTAATTCACTATGACCCGAGTAAATCCTACAAGTATTTTAATTATGCTGCCACTTGCACTGTCCTCAACACAACAGAGTTGGGTAATTTGATGATGATATTTGAGGTGTAATGGCAGAAGTAGAAATTTGTGTGTTCAAGCTCAAGGTCTCCAGTACATTGAATAAGGCCCAGACACATGAGTTAAATCATAATAAAAAAGAGGTCAGGGTTTCTAAAATCTATGCTACTTCCGTGCAGATGCAACAGCTTCATTGCACACTGGGTTATCTCAGAGTGAACCAATGGAAGAGGATCCTGTGACCAGACTTCCGTTTGCCTTGATTGATGAAATCACAGATGGTTCTCCTGCTTCTGTCGATGGTTTGCAACTTGGAGATGAGATAGTAAAATTTGGTAATGTTGAAGCTGGTGACAGATTGCAAGAAAGGCTCATGTCTGAAGGTCTTTCTAATGAGGACAGTCAAGTACATTTAGTCATCATTCGTCAGGGTTCAGTTATGAATTTAACAGTTACACCAAGAAAATGGCATGGGAGAGGGCTTCTGGGGTATGTTTTACCTATCTTTCCATTTTGTTGTCGTTCTTTGTATTACCTTTTTCTAGTCAATAAAAGTTTCTGTAGCTGAACACACCTCTAAGAACTCCTATCCATGTGTTTCTGAGATACAATTGTGAAAGCTGCAAGTCTTCCGCCTTTTGATTTATCTGGTCTATATTTATAAATGAAAATATAGTAGCTCAGCTCGTTAATGCCATCCAGTTATTACAGAGGAACGCGACATTTCAATGTTTCAGGTGTGACATGGACACTTGTGGTGCACCATACAGAGGTGGCTATAGTTTTATTGCAGTGTCCTTTGAAAAACAAATATTTTTTCACAAAGCTTTCTTGGTTACATCCCAGTCTAGATTCATCAGAGATACAGTTGTGGAAGCTGCAAGTCCTCTACTTTTAGATTTGACAAATCTACACTAATGAAAAATACTGTAGCTCAGCTCTTCAATGTCACCAAGTTCAAGTTGATATGATACATCAATGTCTCGTGTGTGACAAGTGACATGGCCACCTGTGGTGCACTGCAGAAGAGTGGTGTTATAGTTTTTGTATGTATTTTATTTGGAAGAAGAATCCTTAAAAAAAACTTTTTTGCTTATACCCTTGGCGGGCATTTAGAGGAATCAGAATAACTAGAAATTGGAACAGATGTAGCACTGAGAGAAGTTTTGCTGTCAACTTATTGCCACAGTTTGTTTGTTTGTTTGTTGGCTTTGTGGGCATCACAACACTAGTGCTAAATGCTAACTTATCAGCTTTTGTCTGTTGAGCACAGCATCCAACAAACATTGCTTCGTTTGCTCTATGGATATTTTGACATGGACCTCTTATCTACTTATGATGTGGAAGAGTTCATCCAAATTCAGCTGATTACTAGTACACCTGCTTTTTTCATGTGTCTTTCCTTTGTTATTTTTTCTTGTATTTTACTCTGTTTGATTGATGTCACGCAGAATCAAGCATATAATTTCCAGCTGGCTTGTTAGTAACTTCTGCATGAGCTGATTCTTGTTTCTTTGTGGACGACATGCTAACTGCAAGTTTTCTTCTTTTCTGAATCTGGTTTCTTTTTCTTGCAGATGTCATTTCCGAATCTTGTGAAGCATATTTATCATGAACAAAATGAGATGGTTTCGTGCTTGACCTGTTGAAAGAGCTTAGTGAAATTCCAGCGTCAACTGAATTTACACCTTAGAGAAAAAGCCTAATGTATGTACTTATCCCCTCTGGCAGTGTTTGCAAGATACTCTGTAAACCAGTTAATTTGGTCGAGAGTTGAAAATTTAGCTTTATACATTGTCCCATCTTATGGCTTCAAAGTTGCTTTAGTGTTCCTCTCCTTGGCAAGATCTTGTTGACAGTAATTATTAGAAATCTTGAAGAAAGTGAGTGAGCCAAACAACAGTGAGTTTTATTTCTTGCATCGTTCGTGGTAAATGCATAGTCATCTGTGGCAACCTGAAACCTGTCATTGAGCTTATCTGGGGAAATATATCGTGAACGTGAGAGTATATCTATTAACTATTGTTGAAGGCTTGAAGCTTAATTATGTGTGATGTAACATTGTTCGGTTACAATTACAAAAAGGCTTATGCAGCGTGGTTTTGGTCTTGTACAAAAAAAAAACACAATAGTTAGGACTTAAGAAAATGCCAGTTCCTTTCTCCTTTTGCTCATCGGCTCGTCAAATAATTTTTTGAAATGTGACATCTTCCAAAAGAATCAAATTTCGAAACTTGTGAGGCTGTGACTAGGATAATCAACCTGAACGACCCACCAAATATGCATTAGTGTAGGAAGTGTTCAGACTCTAACCGACAACACCCAAAAAGGCAGAAAAGGAGAACAAATGCAGATTGCAAAAAAAATCAAACACAGGCGAACCGTCTTCGTAAGACCGACGAACTAACTGATGTGAAGGTCTACTGGATGGATGGATTCCTCTCTGATCCTGTAGCCGGCCAAGAATTGTTGTAGTTGATCATTTAGTGTATCGTACAAACAGCTACTCATTGCTTAATTTGCATGGGTTTCCTACGAAACTTCCGTTGAAATCGGGCCAGAATTACGTTCCCTAAGCAACAGTTCCCGGACTCTATCTAACTATAAGGATATGACGGAAAGGAACGATCCCATGCCACAATGTATTTTAGTCTCAGGCCACGTGACGAATTCGAAATCACACGTTCTAATACGAGTTGAACTACACGTTCGAGAGTAATATAAACCACCAGCATTCAAATGGCATGATTGTTTCTTTCAACACGCTGGTGGTACAGGATCTGGCCACACAGAGATGAAAAATCTTCAAGGGTGTCCCCCATCTGAAAGAGGCATGTCACAACTTCTACAAATGATTAGGAGGTACGGGCTGGCCAAGATATATATAGACAAAAGACGAAAACAGGGCCAGCCAAGATATCGTTGTGATATGCACGGAATAATATATAAGAGAACACGACAAACGGAGCATCATCCGCTAGGAATACAACTCAACGTATGTTGTGGGTCACTAGCTCTCATATAAATAGTATGGCAATGAAGCACCTGATCTCTTTCGGCATTCAATCTAGAGTAATGAGATGTATCCTGCCAGGTGCTCGATCAAATTAGAGTGACATTGTCAGTGCATCTTGCAGATGTACCTACGTGTTCTGGAAATACATCTGTGAATGCTGCAAGTCTTCTGCCTTTCAATGTCACCAAATATGCATGATAGTGAGATAAATATGATAGGTCGATGGCTCGATGCCACAGGTGCGATATGGCCACCTGCCTGTAGTACACTTTATTAGAATGGAGGTTTCATGGTTATCTCCTGTTCAATGATGTTTCAGAAACATAAATTTTGTTAAAAACATGATTGGTTCAATATATTCTTAGAGGCTTATGGTTATCGCCGATAAGTGTTTGCTGCCATCTCTATTGACAATTACTAAACAGTTGTATTGTAAATTTTGTTGTACTTATTAGAAGTCAAGCGTGAAGTTTTTTTTTACTGTAGGGGAAGTCCCAACCTTTTTTTTTTTAATTTTACACCTGATTAATTCGCTCACACAAAGAGTGAAACCCAAGTCTATAGCATGCTACTCAGGTCCTCGTCAACAAGTGTGAAGTTGTTGACGAGAGGATTCTTAAAATCAAGAATATGTATGGACTAGAGCTGCTGGCAAGTTCATTCTTGATTTGTGAACGAGCTACATGGTTCTTCTTATTGCTGATGGATGACTTGTTAATTGCAAGTTGTATTTTTGGTTCTTACGGCTGCTGATGCACATTTCTGAATGTTTATAGTTGAAGGTTTAGAGTTCTTCAGGAGAATGTGATGCTTTCATGTCCGTGCTAGTGGTATGCCTTAGCTTGTGGAGACAATTCAAGTCGATTTTTTTTTTTTGACCATTTCACGTTGAAATTGAGCTATTTGTTAACTGAAGCCTTGAAACCCTGATTCCTTGTTCCTCTCTTAGTATAGACATGGTCTTAGTGGATTCTGAAATGAAATACTGAACAGAATACATTTTGTGCAAATCAAAAAACCTTTATGTTGTAGTGATATAAGATCCGCGGTGCAATGTCGATGGGGCCTATTCGTCGGACTCTGGTCAGGCGGGGGTGGGGGTAGTGGCAAGAGATTATCTAGGAAGGGTTGTTCTCTCGTCGTGGCGGGTACTCTTCCAAGCGACCTTGGTAGAAGAGGTAGAAGAAATGGCCTGTAAGGAGGGGATGACACTGGCAGCATAATGGATACGCATGATCCTGGAATCGGACTACTCGGCGGTGATTACAGCATTGGAAAATGAGAGAGTAGAGCGATCGAGTTTGTGTTTCATCCTAGACGAAATTGCAGAGTCTAGGAGTAGGTTGCCGGAGGTGAAGAAGCTTCAGCTGTTAGGAGGGACCAGAACCGTGCTGCTCATGAGCTTGCGTAGCTGGCAAGGCGCACATCGCACACGGCTATGTGGCGTGCGTCGAGTCCATATTGTATCGAGCAAGTGATTGCTCAAGAATGTAATATTTCTTCTGAGTGATCAATAAAGATCCTTACTCGCAAAAAAAAAAAAGATTTGTAGTGCAATTTATCAGTCGCCGGTGGCATCTCAAACCCACCAGTGACCTAATTTTGTAGGATTTGGTCTGAAGCGATGTAATTTGCGAGCAGGAGCAGCCCTACGACTAGAAATAAGTTGCGATGACATTCTCCTTTTAAGGGACGTTTCTGTAACGTTTGATGGTAATGTATATAAAAAGAAGTAGATGCTGGGGCTAACGCGTAGTGTAGGGACTGATTAAAAAAAGTTGCAGCCATTTGTTTGTACAGTCATATCACCATCGTTGAAAGGCTTTACGTACCTGCTCTTCCTCTTCTAATAAAATTCGGAGTCCTCAATGATAGGTAGAACATGTCGGTTCTTCCTTTCTAATTTATGCATTGCTTGCGAAGTCAGGGGATGAACACATGGCCGCTCCTTTCTACTTCTACGTGTATTGTTTGCGTAATGAAAATGCATGTTTCCAAACATGTTCCAACTTGTAGGTAAAATAATCAGGAACCTACCCGACAAGAAGATATCTTGAATTTGCTGTTTGTTGCATCCAAAGTTCAGGAAACGATACAAAATAATTTTCAGTTCTTATACGGCTACAATGTTATATGATATGATAGTTTGTACTAGATTCCCTATACATGGTTAAATTAAGCCGCCATCATAGGACAGATGAACTAATGGACTGAGAAATAATGTTGCTTTGACTAGTGTTGCTGTGAACACACAATTATTGCACAACCAAGATTGTGATAATCCATGACACATCACCAAAGAAGGAATCTAATGTGGTGCTTCATGAGGATAATATGCATAATGCATTGTAGTCGACTTCCACTACAAGAGAATTGACTTGTAGTGGTATTTTTTTTATAGTAGAGTTATTATTATTATGTCTTTAGACATGTATAGAGGCATTTTCTAAAATGCCTCATATATACCTTGTCATGCATTGTCTCTATGAATGTAGTGACACTTTATAAACCGTCTTTATAAAATTAGTAATAACTTTGTAGAGGCATTACACAATGCTTTAATAAACTTAGAGGCATTATTAATATAGTATTTAACTATGTGAAAAAAAATACAATGTTGATGTGAAGTTTTGAACTCAAGACCTTATGGTAAAATAATAACATGTTAAGATTTGCTAGCCAACTCACTTACCCATGATATTATATATATTTTAAGAGTTTATTCTTAAGAAGTGCTGCAAACCAGTGAAATAATGCCTCTAGAAAAGCATAAGGTGCCTCTAGTAATGTCTCTACAAGATATAGATATTTTAAACATGTCACAAGAATGTCTCTATGCTAATTATTTTCAGACACTTTACAAAATGCCTCAAACAATGTCTCGATTGTTGATGTGATATATTATTTTTCTAAATTTTCAAAAATTACGCCTCTACTTTTGAGAGAAATTCTAAAGTGCCACAAAAAAAATGTCTCTACAACATATATAGAGGCATATTAGAAAAGTACCTCCAGCAAAGTGTCACTATGAGAGATTTTTATTGTAGTGTTCGAAAGCTCAAATTCAAAGCTCCAAAACCAGATTTCAAGTTGGTTTGAAATATGTTCTTTTTTTAAAACTAAAACAGAAGAGGAATCCCCTGTTGTGGAGTTCGAAATATGTTGACAAAGAAATGAGTCCCGAACATTTGATTGCCTTGGCTAGGCTTTTGGAAGCATTGAGGTGACCTCCTTAGGTGTGGTCAACTTCCTGCATATTTGATGACCTTCAGCTAGCGGCTTCGTGATTTCTAGTTTGTTGGTGTTGCTTCTTCTTTTGTTGGTTTGACTTTCTCGGACTTGGTGATGACCATGGCTTGGGACTGGCATTAATGTCGGGTTAGCTTGTGTATTTTCTAGGTTGTACCTCTTCTATCTTAATGAAGGACAGTGCTCCTGTTTTATTTTTCAAAAAACAAAGGGAGGTTCAGCAGGCAACAGCAGATGTTGATGAACATCGAACTCTGTCCGTTGATTGGGAAAGAAAATCTTCGTGGGTATTGATGAGTTAATGTTATTGTCTCCGAGAGTGATCTATGGACCGACACCTGTAATGATGCGTTCTTGCATGACACACATGATATTTATTTTCCTTGTGAGTGTTAATCTTCTGTGGGTCTGTTTAACTGTCAAAACAAACGTCCCACAAAAAACTCGACCTATCAGGGGAAAAAGTCCTGCCGCTAGCATTATATTAAGAAGAAGAGCCCCTCATGCAGGTCGAGAAAACCTCCGAACCCCCTCCCCAACCATACATAGGGACTCAATTGGTAGTGTGGTGTGACGAGTCTTTAGCTATGCTTTGATCTGGAGAGAGCGAGAAGATTTTTTTACCACTGGCACTGTAGCGCGAGCTACAGTACCTGTCCGGGGTCGGGGGTTACCCCCAATCTAGCGGTTGCCAACCCGGCGCCTTGCCACCAAGCCAACTGCCTGTCCGCGTCCCATAAAGATATTTGGGTTTCCAGCCATGACTCAAAATTTCTCATAAACTTTGTATGTGTTTCTAAAACCAGTCTCAATACTCAATTTTATTTTACAGTACTCAAAAGCGTCATGCCAGATCTTGAGTTTGGTTTGAAGGATGAAATAATATCTCTTAATTCATTAAATATGGTTTAATCTCATGATTAGATAGACATGTCATAATAAAAAAAATTATATTAAGATTGATTGAAACATGTTAGGAAGAAATTTTATGTTCTTAATTAATAAAAGTTCTATGTATCATAAAACTGTTTTCTCTTTTTCATCTTAATAACCATGTCATGAATTTTTTATACTGACGTGATACTTTATTTAATGTTAATAAAACAAAACTGAAGGGTTCCTTTACACTTTATTTATAATATTAATGAAACAAAACTGAAGGGTTCAAAGGAACAATTAATCCCCACGTTCCCGGAAACAAAACTGAAGGATGATCCCACAAAAGGGGTCCGTAACAACTTCTGCTTATGATTAGCCTAGAGATCTTACCTATAGCCAAGAGATAATGTTGTGCGACAAAATATGAAGACAATGCAATAACAAGGTGGTCACTGATCGATCTCTTTTTGAATGCAGCTCCATGACGTGGGCCACTCTCTTCATATAAAAAACGCGCCTAGCAATGAATTAATTATTAAGCACCTAATCCAATATTCTCATGTTAATTACTTGATTTTGACATGTTGCTGTAATTAGTTAATCTTGGAGCGACGAGAGGCGTATCCAGCCACAGGTTTACCACACACACCTGTGGGCTGCCTGCTCCGTTTTGGCGCGAATACCCGTACTCCACATCAAGACGTGCAGTCCTGATGATGACGAAACAGAGAGGAGTTTGCACACACACTCGGCCATCCGCGAGCACTGATCAAATATAGCAAAGTGTATATGGAATGGAACCTTGTTCACCCGTCCGTCTTCACGCGACCAACCGCCGCTTGACCCGACCCGGTTCCACCAGCAACAGCCGACGGTCCGCCGGCGACGAATGAAGGAAAAGGATCGACCTGCCCACGACGACGACGGGCGGCGGCCGGTTTGGACGTGGCACCAACCGCGCGCGGGGCGGGAACGAACCTGTGTGAGCCGCGCACCCGACACGGCGACACTCCCGCCCGGTTTCGACGCGCGTCCGCTTCATCCCCCCTCCTCATCATCTCTTTAATTTCTTTTTTTCGTCCCGTTCCACCCACCACCCCACCCGGGGGCGTACCGTACGTACACACCGCCCCCGCGGGAGCCATTCTCTACTCTTGAGTGGCTGAGTCCAGAAACTCCAACACCCCCCACCACACCTCTGCGCTACTTAACCGGCTCATCGTTTGCTCTGGCCGTTCGGCCGATCGCCTGCAGCAAGTGGTACGGTGCAGCCTCTCTCTTTCACTCATACAACACTCACTTTATTTACCTGCACCGTACCGGTCCTAATTGACGCGCGGCCGGCCGAGGTAGCTATATACATACCGGCAGCTGCGGCGAACGGCGGCATGTCGGCGGTGGAGGCTCCCCGTGTCGCGACGAGGAGGCAGTCTCGGTCTCCTGGGCCGGCCGGGAACGGTATTAGGAACGCGTCATCGTCCCCGGCCAACACGCGCCAGGAGACCGACGCCAAGCATCCGAAGAAGAGGCTGCCCGCCGCGGGCGTCCCGTCCCTGCTGCTCCGGCGGCAGGAACAGTTGCTGCGCCGCGGCGGCGCCGGCCGAACGGCGGCGCACCGCCCGCCGCCGCCGTCGTCGCTCACGGCGTCGTTCGCGTCGGAGGCGTCCACCGACTCGTTCTGCAGCCGGGCGTCCACCGGCAGGATCGGCCGCCCGGCTGCTGCTGCTGCTGCCCGCCGGAGGGCGGCGGGGTCGGCCGGGCCTCCTGCTGCTCGGCCAACCACGACGACGCCCACCACCAGGAAGGCCGCCAGCCTTGTTGGTGGGCTACCAGGCGCCGGCGGCGTCGCTGCTGCCTCTGTCAACGCTGCTGCTGTGGCCGTGGCGGGTTCGGTGAACGGTGATCCGTCGGCCCCGGCGAGGTGCCCGTGGGTTACCCCCAATACCGGTAGGTGCACGGTCAAAACTAATACGCTCATGTGCATGCTTTGTGACGACATTTGCGATCGAGTAGCTACACACAAAATCAACGCTGCTGATACAGACGCAAAGTTAGACATGGATATGGCGTTTGACTTGCACCTTTGCCATAATCGATTATTAGCTCTCATGTGAAAAAAAAAGGATTAGCCCTCATGCATATTACAAGGAGCGTCATATAGCTACGATTACGGTAGTAGTATTAGAGATGTGGCTACCCAAATAAAACTGCAATCCCACTGGTTCCATCCAGGTCTTTATCTCGAATTAGGATGCTTGCTAATTATAGTAGTTCTATATATACACATATTAATTCTTTGTGACAGACCGGTAGTGCTGTATGATACGTACGTTTCGACAACTTATTACAAGTAGGCTTCTCAAAAAGATTCGATCAGCCTATTATATATCTGAAGCCAATTTTATTTAGAAGTTGGTGATTAACTGATTATGAGTGGTTGCGATTTGTGCTGTTTGCTTATCTCTAAGTATCTTTTTTCTCTCTAAGTATACTCGCCGTATTATGAGCGAGGTCTCAAGTTGTTTGTTTGCTGTAGTACTTCTCAAGTGGCCAAATCACATTTCCCTTTTGGTTCAGCATGTACGCGTACAAACTTTCAAAGCATAAATAATATGAATTCACTT
Source organism: Eleusine coracana subsp. coracana (assembly GCA_032690845.1). NCBI lineage: Eukaryota > Viridiplantae > Streptophyta > Magnoliopsida > Poales > Poaceae > Eleusine > Eleusine coracana. The sequence goes on along the minus strand of CM064427.1, from coordinate 48,264,534 downwards.
ATAACCGTTGAACCAGTGAACTCGTAACTGTAAAAGGAAAACTATACTCCCTTCATTCCAAAATTATTATCGTTATTGACTTTTTTCGTTACCTTTGATCATTCGTCTTATTCAAAATATTTTAAAAATTATCATATATTTTTTATTATTTGTTTTATTATTATATAAATTTAAAATATAATCAATAATTTGTGTATTTGAGATAATTTTTTGAATAAAACAAATGATCACAGTTCATGAAAAAAGTTAATGACGATAATAATTTTGGAACGGAGGGAGGAAGTGTACTATTTGATTGCAATAAGCTGTAAAGTAACTAATGCTAGTTTCTGACATAGAGAGCCTTGAACATCAACAGGTTGCTGCGTTGATGTTAACGTTTTTCTTTCTTTGGCCTCAACAAAGTAATAAAGCAGATTCTGTCACAAATATATATGGATACGTATCGTCCCCTCTCGGTAGTAATCGATGATGGTAATAAGATCATGACATCACAAACGTTTGGTGGCATAAAAGGCATAATAAAAGATGCACTGAAATGTTGGTGGGCTGTCCGTTATCTAGCAACTTGTCAATTTTATCAGCCAAAAGGGATCCCATTCCTCACTGACTACATGATGTCGCTACTATATTTGTGCAATCGTACGTATAGTTCATACAACACTTTCAAATTACGAGTTTAAAACTCTCAACTGAATAATAATAAAGTGACTATAGTACCATTGCAATTAACCTGGGTAATCATTTTGCTAACCTGTCTGCTATATATATAACTACTTTTAGGCGCCCAACGGCAACCAAATAGGTACAGGACTACCTCCATTTCAAAGTTTCCCTAAAGGGGTTATCAAAGAAAAATAATCCCTAAAGGCATTATCTCAAAAGAAAATTCTATTAATTGGAAAGCGCTGCAGAGATCCGGATCACCTTTTCTTTCTATGTATATGTGCTTAATCATTATTGTTTGCGTTTCTTAGTTTATGTACAACTTTGTGCATATTTTCTGCAAAATCGTAGGCAGCTAGTAGGAGCCATGATTAGCTTTAGTTTTTACATTTGGAGGTCGTCATCACTTGTTACTAATTCTTTGCAGCTTTTGTCCCATGTTGTAGCCGTGAGTGCACCATTCTTTTTGTCCCATATACTGTGAGAGAACTGTACAAATTTCTACGATTTGTAGTTTGAGTAACATGAGAATAGGAACTACTATAAACTAGGATGTTCACTGTTCAGTCTCCTGTGACTTATCCTACTCGTACTGTTCATCAGTCCTGCCTTCTGCCTTTGTTCACACACCTTAGCCTCTTCCGTTGGGACCCCTTTTTTCAATGAACCAAATATTCTGCATTTAGTCTCGAAGTCTAGAGCAGCGTTCAAATGATAGATATTCCGTCTAATATACATCCACGTCGTCCCTTTAAATTGATTTAATGTTTTCTGCCAGTATAAAATCCTTAATATTTTCTTTAGCATTAGTTGAGTCTGAACCATCATTATTTTTAATCTGACAACCCTTAAAATTATTCAGTTTTCTTTCCGTTGATCGAATGACCAGTTGCTTTCAGCTGACTGTAAGGAATTCTCTCACTTGACCGTGCAACAGATCCTTGCTATGCAGCTTTTCATGACCAAGAATGGGGAGTCCCGGTACATGAGGATAAGTATGCTCTACACCTGATAAAATCGGCTACATTATTTTCTCAGACCTATGATCAGCAATAGATTATAAAGTTACAATTTTCAGTCTTAAACTGCAGGCGACTGTTCGAAATGCTTGTTCTGTCTGGTGCACTAGCTGAAATGGCATGGCCTGTAATTCTCAGCAAGAGAGAGACCTTCAGGTATAGTGCCAATTTTCTGAAGATTTTTTAAAGCTGATAAAGGCCTTGTGATGGATTAAAGCATTACAATCAACAGGGAAGTGTTCCTGAATTTTGACCCCGTGTTGGTGGCAAAGCTGAGCGAGAAGAAATTCTTGGGACCAAGCAGCCCTGCTAGCTCCCTGCTGTCAGAGCACAGGGTGCGTATAATCATCGAAAACGCGCGCGAGTTACTGAAGGTGCCTTGATCTTACATATCATCCCGGCCGTGTTCTCCGTACATCTGTCTGCACCTTAAATCTTGATGACGAGCCAAACATTAACCATAACACTTAGTACTGCATTCTGTTCACAGGTCATCGATGAGTTTGGATCGTTCGACAGCTACTGCTGGAGCTTCGTTAGCAACAAGCCTTTGATCGGCCGGTTCCGGCACATGCGGGAGGTGCCGCTGAGGACGGCGAAGGCTGACGCCGTCAGCCAGGACCTGATGCGCAGGGGGTTCCGCGGCGTGGGCCCCACGGTGGTCTATGCCTTCATGCAGGCCGTCGGCATGGCCAACGACCACCTCGTCACCTGCTACCGCTTCGAGGAGTGCTGCGCCACCGCCACTGCAATGTGTGACGGCCATGGCGATAAGCCGGCGGTGGCGGCGCCGAGCAATCAGGAGGTGAGCATGGTCTGCGGGCTCGTGCAGTGTGTCGGTTTGGAGCACCCGAGAGCAGCCACCGTGATCAGCATCTCATAACAATGGATCAGCTGTTACAGTTAGTTGGCACTAGCAATGGCGACTGGATAGGGAGTTACAGATCACTTGTGTGTGCCATATGTATAGTTCCTGATTGACGTTTGGTGGCCCCTTCTTTTAGTGGCGTCGTGAAGAGTGTAGTGTGTAGTGTGTACATGGTTGTTATTGATTTGAGGTTTGGGCGATGCGTTTGCTTCGAATTGAGGTGATCAAAAGCTAGGTTTTCTTTTAGTTTCAGATGATGTGAGAACGTGTTCAGATATCACATTACCTGTTAAACTATACAGATGTGGAGATGGTGCAGATCCTGTAAAGTTGCAAGATTGTTCTGTTAATTGATATGCGACACCAGAAAAGTCTCTTCCTTGGGCTTTTGGTTAGATTTCGGATATGGACCGGAAGGTGGAAACCAGGGACTAAATATATGTCAAACGACGTGATTAAAGTTGAGTCGTTGCGTTGTCCTTCTCATTGCTTTAGACAAAGGGAAAGCAAAGCATGGGAACTAAATGAAGGCAAAAACACGGTCAGGGCGCATGCGTGATGACTAAAATTCAACAATATTGTTTGATGATGAAGTGTTGAAGTGATGATGCTGCCAATCATCCAAGCAACAGTCTTTCTTTTTAATGTAGGAATCCTAATAAACTATGAGCAATTCCTAAAAAAAATATTCTAGGGAAAGTGATGATATATACTACTCCAGATTTTATTTGTTGACGTTCGGATAGTGTTTGTAGTTCACTTTTGAACTGTGGATCCTGTCATAACGTAAAGAAAATAAATATGGAGAGAGTAGAAGGGTACTCTAAAATGTTGTTTTGTAGTTGAAGTTAATCTATACAGCACATATATATTCATCGATTGTCATATGGCTAGATTTAGTTGGCCAGTTATACACTTTCCTTTTAATCTTACTCTCCTGTGTATGTGTGCACTGCATATCTCATGATTGGCTTGAAACCACATGTAAAGACATACACATAAGTTTTCTCTTCCATACAGGTTATTGTTAGAGGCACACGCACACTAATAATGCCAATCAGGATGCCATTTCAATAATAGGATTGAAGATTAATAATTACTCATACATGGTCTTTGTACCTTATTTATTCGCATATATGTTGCTGGTTTTTTGGCTATTTTTATCTTTTTCTCAGAAGTTTGACTATTCTTTTCTGCATGTAATAATGACTATTCTCTATCAATGCAGATTCCAGTTATCATCGTAATAACGAGACGCATACTGGGCCCATACTGGACCGGTTTGTGGTGTGTGGTGGCCCAGAGCTCCGATTTTTTTATTAATAGCATAATTTAATATGTTTTTAATATTAATATCACCATTTGAAAAATTAGCAAAACTAACATCCAGTCACCCCATAATTAGGCAACAAGGAAAATTGCCAAATCACCATACGATTGGAATGACATGGCAACAGAGACCCATATTGTCGCCCAACCAGCGGACGACTCGAACATGTTGCCCCACCGTAGGGCAACTCGGTTTTGTTGTCTGACCAATGGACAACAGGACCCTAGATGTTTTTTTTACACAGACATTTAAAAAAATTTATATTCATAATATTTGAATGAAAATGGTAAAAGAAATTTAAATATTGAGGAAGTTATAGTAAAATGAAGGTTACAAGATATTACTAAAAACAAATAAATTCATAAAATATATAGATAGAACATAGGACATGTCTAATGCCTACCAGGCTTAGGTGCAACACCCCTAACTATGGGCTTGTTTGGAAACTCCAACTATACTAGAGGTTAGAGTTAGTTTCTAGCTCATAACTAACTTTAAACTAACTCTAACTCTTGAGATGTTTGGATGTAAGGGTTAGATTGGTAATAAAAGTGCTGATGTAATCATTTGTCTCTCTTGAGTATAAAGAAAAAAATAACTTTTCAGTAGACCCTACTCAAACTAGCTCCAATTAGCACCTCTTGAATGAGCTAGTTTTTTTGAATGGGTTAGATGTAACTAACCTAAACTAACCCTATCTATTTGAAAAATTTAGGATTAGTTATGCTCAAACTAACCCAAACTAACTCTAACCCATGGATCTAAACAGGACCTATGCCAGGTTTAGGCGTCCTACGTGCTGCCTGCCCTGCCCTTAACGCAATCCGTAGAATACGTGAGCAGTGATGGAGGAACCACTTGCTAGGTAGGATGACCAGTAGGCACAATTGTGACATAATCGTTCTGTGAGAGCTATGTCAGTAGCAGTGTATCAACTAATTGTAATGTAGCAATGGTCTCGTGGTCTCCCTATGTCATGAATAAATCGAAGTCAAAAGCTGGTAATGAGGAACGACCACTACTACAAAAAATCCCATTAGCAGCTGTTCAAAATCCCTCATTAACAGCGGTTCTGGAAGCGCTGCTTATAAGACATTGTTGATAGTCGGCTTATCAACAACAGTTCTAGAACCGATGTTGATGTGCACCTATCAGCAGCGGTTCAAAACTATGAACCGCTGCTGATATGAATTTTCAGGAAAAATAATAATTCTCCTAGCTATTTTTGGTATCAACAGAAATAATAGTCTCAATACATAAATTAACGTATAATCTCAAAAGAGAAGTTGACATATATATGTGTGTCATACAAATTCACAAATCCACAAATCAGAATCTTCACCCATTAACTTGGCATTATAGGGATTTTACGAATCTAAATCCGGGCCTCATTAAAAATACAACAAAAGAAGATAGAAATGTCTCACGCTATATGTATAGCGGCACAAAAAATGCTAGTGAGAATATTGTTGTGTCTCTATCCTACCAGTTGTGCACTCTGATGAAAAGCATCAGTCATCGATTATGTGTACATAAACAACTAGTAGTTTGGCTTTGTGACAACATTACTACAACATTGCTCATCCAGAACACAAGTATCTGCCGCTCCCTCCCTTTGCTTAGGCTGGTGAAAACAATACTTTTTCAGATCCACGATTGCTTAGACTGGTGAAAAGACTAGTTATCAAGAAGATCATGAAACAACATATTACCTTTGATTTTGCAAAACCTCCACTCCCAGACCGGCCATTAGTTGAGGAATGAAATTCTCGTATGAGCATCATGTACATACCCAAATCCATTGGTAGCGGCATCGAGATCTCGCAAATCATTTGCCTATGTAGTGACGGCGGTGGTAGGGGAGGTGGCGTCGAGGCGCGTCGGGTAGGGGAGGCAGAAGCGACGTCGATAGGGGAGGAGGCGTCGGGCTTTGGGGAAGAACACTTACAAAAATGGTGGAAGAAATGGTACTCGGGTGCGCAGAAATGAAGAGGATGAGATTTATATACGCAGGCTATATATCAGCAGCGGTTCAGACAGAGAACCGTTGCTGATAATTATTATCTGATAAGTTTTAAAATTATCAGCAGCGGTTCTCTGCAGTCATTATTGAATAGGGCCCGCATGTCCTGAACCGCTGCTGTGAACCGTTGCTGATAATTTTCGAAACTTATCACCAGCGGTTCATTTAAATGAACCATTGTTGATTCCTATTTTTAGCAGCGGTTCGGTATGCCATCAATTATTGGTCGGGGTTCATAGTTTTTAAATCGTTGTTGATAATCTTTTAGCAGCGGTTTCAGAGCAACCGCTGTTGATATGGCGCTATTTATGACTATTTTTATTGTAGTGGACGTCCGTAATGCTCTGAATGTGGCACAATCTTATCCTCATCCTCGTCATAATCATCACCTGTAAAAAATATATTAAATACTACTATTGTTTGTGTTTGATATTAACGTGTCAAAAAATAACTTAGCCTTGAGACGTTACCTAGGGCCATATATATATATGCCCTCTGCGAAGAAGAACCTACATGCCCAGATGCATGTGTCCAAATCGTATAGTGTGCACTTATCAAAAAATTGTCATATAACGATTTTCTATGATTGTGGGGATCAAACTAAAGATGATGAAATTTGTTTTTTAACCTGCACCGAAAGGTGATCGAGATGATGTTGTCGTTGTTCTGCTTGTATAGATGGGCAACTGCACAGATGGACATCGCGCCGTACCGAGGAGTCCGTTTCAGCAAGATTCTGATGCTCTATGTCCTTCATTCTCATCTCCTGAACTAGTTGCTCGATACGCTCTCCTTTGTCTCCTTCACCCGTTGGTTCTATAAACAAAGTGTTATCCACAACTTCTGTATTCTCTTCTTTGTTTGGCACCATATCATCTGAGTCCGGTAACGCTTCCTAATTGATTACATGCACTTCAGCTTTCTCAGTCATGTATGCTTGAGCAAGAATCATTAGAGGTCACTCATGTTCTTCAGCCTTTTTGACATACTTTCTCCAAATCATTGTTCTAGTAAGATGAATTAAATCCTAAAAATATACCTCGCAAGCATGACTAACCAAACCTCGTAGACTTAAACTATATATTTTTGAATCCAGTTGAAATAAATACATCAACCAGCTACGCACACTTTGAATTATTCTCTCATTCACTCTTTACATCCTTTTATATATTGATGGAAACCCACACAAATCAATCCCAGTTGAACCAATAACAATCTCTCCGTCTCCATAAAAAAAAATCTGAAACACTAATTTCTCTAACATAACTATATTACATTTATAATACACTTAGTTATCCTATTTAATAATATAAGAACAAATATCTATAATTATTATTTAACAGAGCTAACATATTTTCAAAAATTATATTCATAAAGTAGCATGTTAACACTAAAAAACCATACTACACTATTTTATTTACCAAATAAATAAATAATCAAGTATAATTCTAACTAATAATGTTGTTCATATCTATCAACTAACTAATCTAGTCTAAATCTAAAACTAATTGTTCTACTCTAATCTAACCTCTAACTAATCAAATCTAAAAATAACAAATGCAAAAGATAAAATCGTACCGAATTCATGCTACTTTTCCCTCCCTTTACCTTCTCTCTTCTTCTCCTCCCTTTCTCTTCTCTCTTCTCCTTCTTTTCCCTTCCCTCTCCTCCCCTTCACGCGAGCAGCCCTTCCCTCTTCTCCCCTCCGCTTGAGGAGTGAGCGGGACGTGCACCGCACATTTATATAGGCAAGCGCCCTGTCGCCTGACCGTTGGGCAACTGGGCCCACCTCCTAGCATCCAGCACACCTATCGTCCGACCATCGGACGACTGGCTCGTTGCACAAACCGAAGCTGTCGCCGACCGTTGGGCGACTGGGCTCACCACCTTGTCGCGCCCAGTCCCGTTGTCCAACTGTTGGGTGATTGGGCCCACAAACAGGACCGCTCTCTTCTCTCGTCCTTTGGTTGGGCGATAAATGTTCTTATCACCTGATCACTTATATATATCGTCCAACGATGGGGCGATTGGAATGTTAGTTTTGCTAATTTTCTAAATGATATGTTCTTAATATTAAAAATTATTAAATTACGATATTAATTACAAAATTCGTGGAACTCTAAGGCTAATTGGGCCGGTGCAAGGCACTGGGGCCGAGCGTAGTGGGCACGCTTAAACAAAGGACAAATTTGTAACACCCAAACAGGCCTAGATGGCGAGTGTGGGCTGGCTTGAACAAAGGACAATGCGTGTACATTAGCGTGTTTTTCATCGAGACACAAGCCAAAACTTGGTTCTTTATAGAAAAAATGAGGTAAATACTCCAAAAATACTATGGCATTGGCAATACAATGGTATCTAATACTAGGTTGTTTTCTGTTTCCAAATGCCTTCAAGTTTTTTTATACCATAAAAATACTTTGTTGCCAAACAGGATTTTAATCCGCCCATGCTCTCCTGCACGGAAAATTAAAGGCCTGATTTATGAGCTTTGGGCTGCCGTATTACCGAGCAACATCAGTTCGGTGGTCTCTCACATAATTTTCAATTCAAATATTGTAATGGATACAACAGCGGGCAAAGTTCTGCAATGTGATATAGTCATCCACAGTATTCGACACACACAAAAACAAAGGGAAAACGTCCGACTGGTATATACTCCCTCCTTTGATTCACGTTTTGATGTTGAGACAGAGAGATGAAGCCATAGTAGGCCAGCACACACTATACAGGTCGATCAAGCCAGCATCACCGTGTCATGCAGCTAACGGCAGCGCCTGAACCTGCTTGCCGAAGCAGGAGCTGTTCACGGTGCAGTTGGCGAAGCAGGCGATGGGCACCTTGTTCAGCACGCAGGTGACGGCGCACACGATCAGGCAGGTCTGGCACGCCGGCGTGCAGAAGTCGCTGAGCGCACCAAGCTGCCCCGCGAGACCCAGCTCCTCAGCGAGCTCGTGCTCCGCGAGCTGCCGCAGCAGTGCTAGTCCAGCAGCGGCCTCCTTGTTGCCGTCGTCGGGTGACGACGGCAGCGACGACGCGAGAGACGGGCACGCCAGGTCTGACGCGATACACAGGAGCAGCAGGCAGGCGGCGGCCACCTTCAAAGCAACAGAAGTCGCCATTGCAAATTTGAAGCAGCTATTTGCAGTGAGCAAATAAGAGATTATTAACCGATTATGGAGCAGTGATGCTGCTTTTGCAAATTTGAGTCATGGAGCAGTGAGGCTTCGCTATTATTTAAAGCAAAATGGTTGATCCATGTACGTATAGCAGGGAGCTGAAGCTTGCTTGAACTCTAACAATGAAACTGAATGTACTTGGGTCGTACGAGGATGAAAGGTTACTAACCAAACGTATACTAATTATAATTAAAATGCTGATTAGTCCAGGAAGCAATCCAAATGATCGACGCACGGATTCACCAAACCCCGACGAATGCGCCATATCTGGCCAGCACCTTTCGTTCCAAGCTACACTGTCAAGTTGACACTCCTGGCAAGAGATGGAGGCGCTGGAAACAGCTTTCCGAGACTGTTGTGTCAAATCATTTCTAGACGTATCCGTATGTACAAGCAAGTTTACTCACTCTGTTCGTCTTATTTTTCAATGCTTTCAAGCAAGGGATGAATTAGGATTTTTAGGAAGGTACTTTAGGTGACTAAATACGGAGGCAACAAATGGGCAACAGCTGAAGCGTTTCAGGTACAAAGCAAGTTATGCTGAATACAGACGGCAAATTCTAGTTTAGAAATACACAACAAACAACAACAACAATAACAAAGTTTTTTTGTTCCAAACAAGTTGGAGTAGGCTACAGATAAAACCCATGGGGATCAAAAAAAAAAGAGACAAAACAACAAAAGTTAAAAGAAAGAGAAGGAAAAAAAAAAGAAAAGAGAGACAAAAAACAAAATGAACAAAAGCCAAAAGAAAAGAAAAAAAAACAATCATGGTTCCGGTACGTCTATTACTAGTCTCCAAGCGCTCCTATCCATAGCTAGCTCGTTAGAGATATCCCATGCGTTCAGGTCTCTCTTAACCGACTCAGTCTCTACCTCTCTTAACATTAGCATCTCTCTTTATAACCCTACTACGCATCGGCGCCTTCAAAGACCTCCGTTGAACATGTCCGAATCATCTCAACCGATGTTAAACCAATTCCTGCTTGATAGGTGTCACTCCTATCTTATCCCGGATATCTTCATTCCATATTCAGTCTCTTCTTATATGCCCGCAAAACTAATACAAATTCCAATTTAGAAATCATCTATAATAATATACCCACCAATCGGAGCCTCTAAAACAGAGTTTTAAGGAACACTCCAGCGGCTATTAATAATTTAACGAAAAGAAAACCTACGTGCAAACTGAATGGAACGATCCTTTCAGACAAAACCAAGCGACATCAGCATTTCGCATCTACTGTAATAGGCGAGTAAAACAGAGTAAAAGCAACTGACATATGTCACAACTCCCGACTTGACACGACCGCTAGTTCTACACAAAGACTTAAACCGGGAGTATTCAGGTTGTTTAAAAAGCAAGGGTTTTATACAATGAAATAAAAATATTTAGGTTCAACGATATATTAATGAATGAGAGTGCTCATGTCTAGGTTCAACGATAAATAGATGCTTCTAAAGTATGGACCATATATGCATGTCGCACCAGCTGGTAACTAGTCAAACATCTTTGAAACCTTATGCAGATCATCTTCGACCTGCTTTGCCCTGGGAAAGATACATGCAGTACTACTCTAAGTCTGAATGCGCTGTATGCACATCCTAGACAATACATGTCTGGTCAATATCTTGCTTTTTCTGATCCAATATAATTCAGTCCATCAGATATTTGACGACAAACAATGTAGTAATAACGTTTTTCAACTGTTCCCGGATCTACTTCTTCATTTAATTTACAAGCAAATAAATTCATGCTGGTAAGAAACTTAATTTTAGGTCGACAACAAGAGTTTCTTCCGCATCAGCCAAAGGAACTAGTTATTTGCCCTGTAGCAAGGGAGGCCTTAATTTTTTTTAAATGAACTCCAATTCACACTATGCAATATAACAACTCCTACAATTAATAATCAACCAAAGCCAACCTGTGACTACCAAACTGCGCAGGTGTTTGAGCCACTGTGCAAGGTGTGTGAGGCATACTTCGAACGAGGCATAACGTAATGCGTTAGTAAAGAATTAGAAAAGCTACACGATATGAGAACATACAATAAAATATTCCACTTTAAATTGATCAATTTATATAATGGGCATCAAAGAAGATATGTTGAGACTCTAAGGATCACTGGTGTTTCAGTCCATCAGCAAGTTCCTGAAGGATCAAAAGTGGTACTTTCTTCTACTACAAGGGGATCCCTACTTACATATCGCCAAGAATAGAGAGTTGGAATTGTTCCGGGAAGTTTCTTACCCTAATGTTGGCAATTATTACAATAGTGAAGATCCTTTTCCATTGGTGCAGCACAGTGGTAGCAGAAGTACTGTTTACACCTTCAAAACAAAAAGGGGAGAGCATGTATATCAAGCAAGAATTCACATGTGTCATATTTATGAAACTGTAAAATTAATGCTTCCTAATTATATTTAATGTGTAAACTAAAACTTCACTCAACTAATAGAGATCAGGGTGGACATTATTCAGAATAATTTACTGTTGTGAAATAATTTTATCCAGTGTGAAATTGATGCTTCTGGATCTACTGCTGTGCAAGAATTATATCCATTATCATAGTCTGATTTTCAAAAGAAAAAAAAAGATTACCATAGTCTTCGTAAGGGATACAAATTGCAATAGGGACATGAGAACATAGCCATATTACCTGCTATTAGCAAGCACCCCGATTTTCTCGAGACGTACATCTTGCACTTGGGACACCTCTGCCATTTTTTCTTTTTAGCAAGACTCTTAAGCGTCAAATCACCCTGCCCCTTCTCGTCATCCCCAAGCTTCTTGAACTCCTTGCATTTGATCCCATGGTGCCACGGCACGCGGCAGGATGCGCAGAAGAGCCTGTGGCAGTGCGGGCACTCTGTTTCCTTAATCTCCACTGCGCCATCATTGATCAACAGCGCCGAGCAATCCTTGAACGGGCAGTAGAATTTATCACCCCCGACGATGTCCTCACAAAGTGCGATGTTCCACCGATCAAACAGCTCCGACGGGATGATACCGTAGCACAGATCGATTTCAACCAAGCCCTTCTCGCATTCAGGGTCAGGGCACCCGATCACGGCCACGTTCTCGGAGACCTTGGCCGCGACGTAACTTCCGACGCAGGTGTTGCAGAATGCGTGCGCACATTGCCTCACAAGAAACTTCTCCGAGATGTGAACCTTCTCGAAGCAGATGGCACAGTCGAAATACTCGCTCCTCGAACGCTTCTTCTTGGAGTTGCTCGGGTTGTCTTCTACACATCGCGTCACATTAGAACAGTTCGGCCAATAATAATTGCATCGCACCTACGTCAAGTACCAAGAATTCAGGATTTAAATAGTACTCACTCAATAGAAGTGTACCTTTCGGTGATAGTTTGCGCTTGCCCTTGTGATCAGGTGGGGTCTCTTGAGCTTTGCACACATTGGGACGAGGAGAGGACGAGGATGCGAAGGCGGCGGTTGCGGCGTGAGATGAATCGAGGGAGAGGAGGATGGCCTCCTGGATCTCGATGTCCTCAGAGCTATAGTAGTCGTCTGAAGGGGCGCCCTCGTCCTCGTCGTCGTCGGAGGATACGTAGATGGGAATGCGCGAGCCGGCGCCGGCGACTGCTGCGGCGTTGGAGGACTTCATTGCAGGCGAGCAGTTTCTTTTTTTTTTTTAGGGGTCCGCAAGTTGCACGCGCTAGGTGGCTGCGGCGATTTTTTGCTTTCGGTCAATAGAAAATGGGCCCGTTTGGTCTGGTGACGGCGGAGATTGGTAACGCCCGTCGAACGAGTAGGATCGCATGATGCGTCATGTGAGGGCCGGATGGGCCGGATTCCAATCGTGTGTGATTCTCTTGAGAAAAGTCCTATCGATCTCTCTAAACTTTGTACCGTTTGTTTGGTTGGAATGCTGGGTTTGATCTGGTTGGGTTCAACCTGTTTTTGGAATATTTGGATTGGGGTTGAGAAGGGTTGGAGCCAACCTGAGAGGAATATACCGTGTAGATGCGGGTTGAGTTCAACTCTCAAAATTTGGCGGACGGAGCGGCTCCATCCCGGATGAGCGCGTGCCTTATCTTTTTCTCTCGACCACACGTCCACCAACGCCGCCCATTCCGCCATTCGCCTCCTCCACCACCGGTCGGTCGCCTCCTCTGCCACCGGGATGTCGACCTCCGCCCGTCCCATGGCCGGCTGCCAAGCCCGCGCGGCCTTCACGGTCGGCAGCCAGGCCTGCACGGCACCTCCAGGGGCGCGCGCCGCCGGTCGCTTGCGGCAGGCCTACGTCATGCCCTCACGGACGCGCGCCACCGGCCACGCATAGGGCAGGACCCCGCCATGCCGCCTCCCTCCATAAGCTCGCCCAGGTCAGCGTCGGTGGGAAGAAGGAGAAGGGGGAGGCCGGTGTGAATGAAGGGGAGTGGCTGTTATTGGGCGTGGACGAAGATGGGAAGAGGCGGTGATGGCGGCGGCGGCATCTCGCCCAGGTCAGCGGCGGCGGGAGGGCCCAGCCCGAGCGACCAGGCCGACGGTGGGAGCGCCTAGGCCACTGGCGGCGGTTGAGGATAAGATTGAAAAAAAAATAAAAACAAAAGGGGAAAACAAAAGGGAAGCACGAGAGTTTGACAGGTGGGATCCATTGATGATAGATGGGACCCATCTAGAACCCAGATTTTCAATTCATTCATCCAAACAGAAGTTGAAATGAATCTATCCCTAATAAAAAAAATGAACCAAACATAAGAGGGATTGGAGTCATCCCTAAAACGAGGGTCAGAGTCACTCCAATCCACCCATCCCGCAACCAAACACACTGGTAGTGTGTCGCACTTTGACTCTCTCGACTATAAAACCAGATATTGGATACCTTCAACTTTGAATTCCGTTGCAATTTACCTCCCCAAGTGGTTTTGTGGGTGGTTTCGTCCTAGTCAGCAGTCTGACGTGGACACATGCGCGTCCAGCGTGATGATTCAGATCCTCCAGGTGGCATGATTTTTTTGATTTTTTCTGACATGGCGTTTAGGTCCCACATGTAAGATGTTATATCATTTTTTTCCCTTTCTCTCTTTTCTCCCTCCCCATTTTTTCTCTTTTCTCTCTCTTTCTTCTCTCCTCTCCTTCTCCGCCTCTCCCTCTCCCGTGAATCTCGCCGCTGCCCAGCTCCTCGTCGGTGCCACCAACCTTGTCGTCGCACCTCCTCCTCTGCCCCCCCCCCCCCCCTCGTTGGTTGCGGCCCTACTGTCGCTCTTCCTTCCGCCAGGCTGCCGCTCGTGCCGCTCGACCTCCCGTCACGGCCGAGGCAGACTTGGCCGAGCTTGAGTGCCACCGGTAGGTAGTTCCGCCACCCCGTCCTCCTCCCGCACCCCCTTCACTGACAAGGACGTCTGCATCGTCCTCTGCGACGGCCGGCAGCTCTGCCACCCCCTTCCTCCTCTGCGACGGGCGACAGCTTCGCTGCCCCCTTCCTCCTCCATGACGGCCGACAACTCCGCCGCCCCCTTCCTCCTCCGTGACGGTCGGTAGCTCCGCCGCTCTGTCCACCATCCTCGCCCACCTCGCCGATGCGAGAGTCCCTGTCCTCCCAGCCCTCTCCCCCGGTCGAGGTCGCTTTCGCTGAGGCCATACTCGGCAGTGGCGTTTAGCTCTCGGCCGACCTCCTCTGCTTCGCCTCACACGAGGACCCGACACGTTGTAGTCCCGAGCGGAGTCAACAAAGGAGTGTGTGCTTTGTCGATGTGGCACCTGATAAGAAGGTCCCACAACGCCACATAAAAGAAAAAAATATGACATGTGCTAACTGTGTCCACGTTGGACTGATGACTCACATAAAATCGCTCACAAAATCGCTTGAGGAGGTAAATTGCAATGGGTGCAAGAGTTGAAGGTATCCGATGTCTGGTTTTATAAGAGAGGGAGCTAAAGTGAGATACCACCATAAGTTGAGGGAGCTGAATAGGACTTTTCTAAATTCTCTTTAAACCTAGAAATTGGATCTCCATATGTATCTTTGATCATAATGATATTTTTTTTTCCTGTGGCCTAGTACATTTGAAAAATCATTTGAATAATTCAAATGCCCTGGTGATCAGGGGATACCTACCCGGACAATCGACGTAAATCCACCGTTAAAACTTTCGAAATACCTGACGTCGGTCTATAGCAGTGGTGTGCAGGTGCGCGCGTTCCTTCTTTCCCTTGCCTCTCATCAACTGCTGCGCCTGCCGTGGGATCCTTGGAGTCCACGGTTAATGGAACCATATTTCGAATTTTGAAATGTGCTCTTACCCTGACGTGTTCTCATTCCAAAATTTTGCGGTGAAGCTATAGTGCAGCCCTGGCGGCTTGACTAAGGGACTGTTTGGATCTAGTAGAGATTGTAATAAACTGATTTATAAAAATAGATTATAAAAACTCATTTATAAAAAAATCTGGATGTAAGTGTTTGAAGTTCAGGTTATAAAAACTGTAATCCAACTATTTTAGCCCTGTTTAGATCCATTATAGTTTCTTAAAACTAGTTTTTATTGTTAGTTTTTAGAAACTGGATTTAAAACAAAAACTAGGTGGGAATGTTTGGATTCTAGTTTTTATAATCTATAAACTAGTTTTTGGTAGTTAATTATTGGAATGAGGTAAAAACTAGTATTAGCTAGATTCAGTCAGATTATGGATTTCTTATAAACTTATAATTTATTTTATAGAAACTGACATAAAACTGGAACTGGAGGGATCCAAACAAGACCTTAAACTACCTAATGATATATTTTCCCCTTATTTATTATTGAAAGTGGTGACATATAAAATAATTATCTGATAAAATTAAAGGGCAAACAATAATTTAGGCATGCAATCTTGTTTTAGCTGAGGTGGAGTAGTTCTAGTAATCTGAATTATATTAACTGACATAAAAAATATTCCGTTTGAAAGCTCTTTAGATTATATAAACCAATTTATTATAATTTAAATGTATCAAACAGACCTAAAAGCCCCACCGTAAAAGTATTGTAAAACACATGCACTTCAGCTCATGCGCCCGATTTTTTTTATTTGAACATGCATGCGTCTGGTGTTCGGGAATTAGGCAAGCGGGCTAGGAATTTCGAACCGTAAGCAGGCCGCGAAGGGTTCATCGCGTCCACTAATGACTGTTGGACGCTGTAAATCCGCAGCGCTCGCTAACTGCCTCAGGACTCTCGACGTTTCGCAGCGTCCTCAGGACTCCGCCGTTTTGCTAACTAATCCTTTCTTCGCCACCGTCGCTCCTCGTATTGTTAGTTCACGAATGCTTGCAACCAACGATTGGCGGTTTGGATTCAGGTATGGACTTCTAACTCAATGGATTTGGATGGCGTGTAAAACATATATTATACGATCCATCTACCTGTGTGCTGTTACAATTTTTTATTCCCCAGTCTGTGATCATCGATCTTTTCTTCTTCTCTTTATTTTCCTCTTAGCCTGTAGGGTTAGCAGAGGCGTTGGTTTGATTTCGTTGAAAAAGCAGAAAAGACAGGAGTGCTATGCAACAATACTTGAATTAGTGCACCAGGTACATGAATTACATACAAAGAATCTAACTCGTTCAATGGTGTCACGATGATTGGGATATTCATATTTGTTATATCTTTGTGCAGTTCAAGCCTTGAGGGTGCTTCAGGAGCACCATGATTATTGTTCTTGGTGCCATGTATAGCATTCCACCTAAAATCACCTTCCCTGATACCGAGTCTACCAGCTTTGATGATGTGAAGAAAGAAATTTATAAAGGGTTGAAATATTCAGAGGTTGATTATTCAGTTTCTATACAAGTTAGATATGATGTGGGAGCACCTGGGCCACACTTTTTCCAAGTGATACCCTTGTATGAAGAAAGAACCTGGCAAATGATATTTCAAAAGACATCTGGACGAACTAGTTGGCATATGGTGAAATTGTACGTGGAGGTAACTACTGCAAACATTGGATTGAGTCAAAACAACAGTATTGGTAGCACATTAGTAACCACAAATTATCCAGCAGCAGTTAGTACTCCTGTTGTTGCTAGTATTGATGATGTATCGACCGTTTCTCAGTCTCAAGTCATTCAACTGAATCAAAATCACAATAATAGCATGGCAGCCATAAATATTCCAGCAGCAGGTATCACTCAGGTTGAAGAAAGTATTGAGGAACTAGCAAATATTCATCTGTCACCAGTCATTCAAGTCATGAATCAAACACAACTGCCTATATAGCATGGCAAGAGCCGTTGCTACCCAGTTGTAGTCTTCAGGCTCATCCAAATTATCTAGGAACTGGATGTACATCGCTGGCACTCCATCTCCAGATGTATCTGGAAATATTAATGAACCAAGCATATCTAAGATAAAAGCTCATGTGTATCGATCAATTTCCTCTTTTGTCGGATCATTTGGAATCTCCTTAAAATAATATCGCAATTTCTTCAGACTGATTGAATAACTGGAACATGTGGTCTTTGATTCACCATCCAGGCTACCCTCTAATTTTCTTTTCTTTTGCTTCATCAAATCAGTACCGAGAATAATTCCTAATAGTCTCTCAATAAAATTAATCCATGGCCCTTCAGATTTTCCTATAATAGGCTCACCTCGGATAGGTAAAGCCCATAAGCAGCTCACGTCTTGTAGAGCAATTGTCATCTCTCCAACTGGCATGTGGAAGGTGTGTGTCTCAGGCCTCCAACGCTCTACTAATGCTCCAATTAGAAATCTATCCACACTCATCCCCACCATCTGGGCAATTTTGATAGAAACCAAGTCGTTTCAATGTTGGTTCACATAAAGGGTGATAAGGAATACCAATGTGGTGATGACGCACACTCACACAAGTGTTAGACTGCATAACCAATAACAATGAATAAATAAAAATAATCGTTATATGAATGGTTTGTCAAATTGAAACAAGTCCTGGTTCAACTAAACTTACATTTTTCCAAACTTTTGAAACCTTGTGCTGGCAATGAGGCATCCAAAGCAGTTCGCTAAAACATTGGGTGGTAGGCAGCTCATGAGGTTCGACAGCTAAGATTTGATCATGTTCTTCTAGGCATTGCACTTGATTACTTGTAGTAGTACACGTCTCCAGGTTAGTTTGAGCAGTTTGAGTTCTCCGCATCTTGTTACTGGAAGCAGCATAAAGAATTCAACAATTTACCATTCATATATATCAAGTCAATTCACTGTAATTTGAATTCTCCACGTTGACAACACCATGAATTAAAAGATGGTTCAGAGCAGAATTTCAGAGCATCTATGATACAATAATGCAGCAGCAAGTTAGATTTGTGAAAGGGGATCGCAATTTCTCATGATTCCCTCGTGTCCTCTCTTTTTTCTTGATTTGGATAATGTGACAAATTAGATTTGTGCCTCCCCAATTTTGTTAGCTGACGAACACATTCGCAAGGATCTCTCTCCTTCAATCGATGCTGCTTGTTACTCCAGTGTCATTTCTTTGATTGATTACAAAGCAACCACCAATGGTTCCGCTCAGATCACAAAATATAAGTAAAAGACTGTGAGACTTCAGAGAACCTTTCTTGAAGAACCACCGCTCGTGAGCCAGTGCATGAAGCGGTTCCTGGCCGTCCCCTGTCGCGGCATCAAATTCTCCCCGTCCAAGGTCGGGGGCTCGTCAGAGGTGCCATCAACGGCACCACGAGGACAGGCAGGAGAGTCCAACGGCGATGCTGTAACGGTGATTCATTAACGAACATATTGGCTGTGTCATACTGATAACACTGATGCAGTGTGAGTTACTAAACTATCCTTCATCTAATTAGAGAAAAGAAAATAATAAGTATTGGACCCACTAATTTTTGGTACTGGTCCACCACTTAAAATACCTTTTGATTGGTACCTCCCTATTTGTAATCATTAGATCTAATCAAATTAACAGTTATTATTAATTCCAAACACCGTAACAAACCTCATATATTATTTTATCTTCTATCGTGACACACCTCATTATTGAAGAAAAGAATCAAACAAAGGATACTTAACTAACCTTTATGATTACGCAAGCCACTCTTTTTGATTTTCGTGCTCCAGCGCTTCAGCAGAGAGCAGCGATGTAAGGTGCCCGGGGACTCGATCCAACATCAAGTATTGTTTCAAGAATCGCCAAAGCTAAGGAGTGCGATGAGAACCACCGCCGTCGAGGATGCGCACTCATGAATCGAAGACAGGCAGCGTGGTTAGGTTTAGCCGCCGCTGTTTGTCGAGCCGTCGGCATAGCCTGGTGGTCTTTTAGATCTAGATGGGTTTTGGTCTTTTGGATGGCCAAGAACAGGGACTCTATGAAACATCCGAGGCCAGCATGTTTTGGGGGCGCCGTGGATCGGCCGCGTCCATAGGCTGTTCCTGGACGCGATAATTCGATTGCGGCCTGCTTACGGATGTAAATTTGCGGCCTGCTTGCTTAGTTCCGGAAAGCCGGTGACATGCATGCTCAGATTAAAAAAAACGGCTCATGCGCTCCATCTGGTCATCTGGACGTGTCAGTTGGACCGCTGAGAAAATAAAATAAAAGGAGAGGACAGGGTTATGCTATGGGATCAAAGCAGTAAGGTTCGTGCCCGTGACGGGTTAGATGTTGACACTGTAGTTGGATGTTTTACAATACTAAAAAAATAGGTTAAAAGTGTTTAAATTTTTTTAACTGAACTATATTTTATCTATATGTATGTAACTATCCCTTGCCCGCTGGGTCCAGTTGCAACAATCAAGGACATTTTATATTTCTTAGCTGATGCGCGTAACATCTGGTTGTTAAGAACAAAGGACAAGACAGGTGGTTGATAAGAATCAATAAATATTATAGCGGTTCATACAAGGAACTTAAAATTTTTTAAATAGTGGATAAGAAACTTCCCTAGAAAGCTGAAAACAAGATATAACAAAACCACCCTGCAGACGGTGAAAAAGAAACAACAATGACGGGTATGAACCCTGCACCACTAAGTCCCGTCACTGGAATGACAAAGATCCCAGTGACGGTGCTTTTCACCGTCATTAGGAAAGAATTTCAGAAATAAAAGAAGGTGTGTTTGGATGGGCCGAGTCCAATCTAGCCCAGCACCAAACCTTAGCTAGTTGTGTGTGCGTCTCCATCGTGCAAGGAGCCTCGCGCCGCCGCTGTCCTGCTCAAAGCCGCTCGATGCAACCGCCTCGGGCCTGTAGCCTCCGCTCGCGGGGAGGCCATAGGATTCGTTGCCTCCCAACCTTGACGCCACTGGATCCACGTACGGGGAGGCCGGATACGATTGACGAGGGAGGGGAGGGAAGGAGCTCGCTCAAGGAGAGGTGGTTGGTTGGACGATGGAGGAGGGGAGAGAAAGAGCTCGTCGGTGGAAGAGAGTAGGGGAGGACCTCGCCATATACCTAAGGAGGTAGGAGGTTCATTATCATTGACGGGAATTTTCAATGACGTTATTTTTGGACTTCATAGTGGCAGGTTTTGGATCCATCGTTACTGAAAAAAAAACTGAAGCGTCACTAAAAGCTTATTTTATAGTAATATTTGTTATATCCATACGTATATGACATGGTCCACTACCATTTTCCTTATTGAAAGAAATCAGTTCTCACACTAAACTATATAGAGTTACCGTTGCAAAATAAAAATAAAAATAAGTGTAATCGATCAGTGGTGGAGACCATTTAGGTATTCTCTTCTCTGTTCTGGAGTGATTGTTACTCATTTGAGGGAATGATCGAGCTAATGGTCTTCCAGAAATAATGTAAATGATCGCCGATGTCGTCAATACAACGGGTGACAACAAGACAACGCAACTACAAGGGGTGGTATGGCGATGCAATTCGATAGTGACGTTCGATCGACAATTGGTAGTCTTCTTCAACTTCTGTTCAAATCAGAGCTAGGTTGTTTTTTTGTATAACTCTGATGTACCTCTCCTCATCGAGGTCGAGTCTGATATCCCTCCTTCTCTCCTCCCATATAAAACTGCTTTTCATCTCATGAACCATGTAACAGCTCGGCCTGCCGACAGTCTGTTTTAATTAAAAATTCAGCTGGGATATCCCCCCTCCCCCGCGTACACACACAAAAAAATGACGTAAATATGAACAGAGAACTAGAGCCTTTTATGCTCTAACAAAAGCAAAGAATTGGAAAATTGAAATCAACACTAGGATGATGTATAAATGGAACACACATCTAAACGTACTCCTCTCTTTGGAAGAAACATACTACTGATGACCTGACGTTGTAGGATGTCAAGGCACACTAACTAGACGAAGATGTTAATGCAGAATCGCAGATATGAGTTAATGACTAGGTTCACTAGACTTTTTAAAAAGATGATTCACAAGTGCTGTCTTTTTCTTGACATCAACTACTTAAGGGTGTGTTTGGCAGGGTTTATGAAGTGGTTTATGTAATGATTTATTCTATGATAAGTCATAAATCCTGTGAAACACCTATTTTGCATAAACACTTATTATAATAAACCTTCCTAAGTTATTTACCTTTTTTACTAGAATATCAAACCCAATAAACACTAGCTTTTAAGGCTTATGGGCTATTGAACATAAATAAGCCAACAGGATAAGTTGTTTTATCAAACGGCTTGACAGCTTATGCTACAAGAAGCCATATAAGCCAGAAAAACACTTTTCACATATAAGTTAAAACATAAGCTATTTTTAGAATAAGTATAAATCTTGCCAAACACACCCTAAGTTGTTACAAATACAATATAAAGCATAACCAATACAGCAGATCCAAACAAGAATTAAACTGAGAGAACCATCTATCAGAAAGTAATATCAGAAATTCATTTGAAATTCCATTCGCATGCTCTGCATTTCAATAAGAAACAGGCTTAGTTTCCATCAAACGTAGTACCTTATATTTTGGCTTAAGCAGTCTTCAGCTTGGATCCGTTATATGTCATTATGATATTAGATTGCATGAATTCTCATTCTCTCATATCATTTCCTAAAAGAATATTTTGTGATGTTTACAAGTAATAATTTTCACGAAGAAAACAAATGGCAGCGGCTCTGCCTTTTAACTCATTGAGGAGGTAAATAAAAAGAAAAGGCACAGACGGAGTTCATAATGTTTGAGTATAGTTAGCAGCTTAGGCTGCCAGGCACAACTCGCTAAGCACTATGAGGAAGAATGCAGAAAACACAGACAACGACACATGGTTGGACTAGTGAGGTTCTAGAATTACTTCTGATTAGAATTGCATGATCTAATGCCTAATTTTAACCAATAGATCTATCCACCAGGTCATTGAGTTAAGAACTTGGAATTTATGCAACTTCAGGTCACTTCCTGCACTGATGGCCGCCGCTAGTAATCGGGGATGCACAGAGGTAGCAAAAGGTGTGCCGGCACCTGAAAATTCAAAAGAAAGAAAAACGCCATTGGAGTTTGTTCTCGGTGCAATAGGATGTTTGGACTGCAAGCAACAAAACAGTACCTGCAGAACATGTACTCGCAGCCGTCGATCCTCTCCACGTACATCTTGCACTTGGGGCATCTCTGCCATTTTTTTTTGTCAGCCAGTTTCTTGAGCGCCAAATCGTCCTGCCCCTTCTCGTCATCCCCAAGCTTCTTGAACTCCTTGCATTTGATCCCATGGTGCCATGGCACACGGCAGGATGCGCAAAAGAGCCGGTGGCAGTGTGGGCACTCCGTTTCGTTGATCTCCACCGCGCCATCGTTGATCAACAGCGCCGAGCAATCCTTGAACGGGCAGTAGAATTTGTCACCCCCGACGATGTCCTCACAAAGTGCGATGTTCCGCCGATCAAACAGCTCCGAGGGGATGATACCCCGGCACAGATCAATCTCAACTGAGCCCTTCTTGCATTCGGGGTCAGGACACCCGATCATAGCCACGTTCTCGCCGATCTTGGCGGCGACGTACCTTCCGACGCAGGTGTTGCAAAACGAGTGAGCACAGTGGCTCACAAGAAACTTTTCCGAGGACTGAACCTTCTCGAAGCAGATGGCACAGTCGAAATACTCGCTCCTCGAACGCTTCTTCTTGGTGTTGCTCGGGCTGTCTGACACATCAGGTCAGATTTGAATAATCAGGCAAGAAAAAAAACATTTGATAACCGTATCCGTATCAGGAACCCGATATTGCAGTAAATTATCGTACCTTCCGACGGTAGCTTGCTTTTTCCCTTGGGATCAGGCGGGGTTTCTAGAGCGGCGGATACATAGGTATGAGGCGAGGAGGCTGAGGCGGTGATTGCGACGCGAGTCGAGTCGACTGAGCAGAGGATAGCCTCCTGGATTTCGACGTCATCGGGGCTGTAGAAGTCGTCGAAGGGAACGTGCTCGTCGTCCTCGTCGGAGGAGATGTAGATGGGGTTGTGCGAGCCGCCGGTGGCGGCGGCTGCTGCGTTGGAAGCTTCCATCGCTGCCAATCGAGCAGGTTTTCTATTCGACGGGGGCCAGTTGTGTGCGTGGAGCCTTTTTATCCCAAACAAGTTAGGGTTGGCTAGAGCGGCTGTATGGACCACTTACCAAAAAAATAAAATTAAGAATGGATCCATTTCATCGGGAAGCGGAGCAGAGGACGGCCAACGGAGATGTGTAAACTTATGCGCTTTGTTGAGGCTATGTCTGTGAGATGGCCAAATGGGTGGCTAGACACGGCATGGCCCGGACTTTAAAAGGCTCAACATGGTATTATTGGGCTAGCATGACATGCATGTCTTTTCGAGCTATATCTTATCGGCCCACGTGTCTAACAGTCGATCTATGATCTGACATATGTAGTCAAATTCATGTCGAGTTAGTCTGTTAGGCTCATTAATACAAAACCCTATTAGTATTTTTAACCCATTAACTATACAAATGGTGAAAAATAAGGAAAAAATAGGTAAGATGGGGGTTTGAACCCCCAACCTCCTAGATCACTCACTCCTTTCAGAGGAGATGTGAAATATAAAATTTATATTAAAAAAAACATTTCAGGTTGTGTCCGTGCCTCCCATCAGGCCACACCTCCGGCTCAAACATGACACTACGTCTCAGACCGTGCCTGGGCCAGGTCAAAAATATCATGCTTTGGGCCGGCCCAGTAGACACGACCTATTTGACCATCTATCCGTAACAAGGAGGGGTTAGGTGTTAAAATTGTACTAGTTGGATGTATTGAACACAAAAATAACAAGTTAAAATCTTAAAAATAGTTTGAGTTATTTCAATACAAAAACAGTGTCATGGATATGGATACAACCACTAAAATGCTACTATGAGCATTCCTAATATTCAAATATAAATTTAGTCAATATAGAAAAAGTCATATATACCCCTCATTTTACACTAACTCATCAATTCTTCACCCGTTCATCAACCCATCATATTTTGTCTTATCCCTAACAATGCTTACATTGAGGACAAATTTTTTAATGTTTAAAATACTTATATTGTGGACTAAAAGGAGTATTTAAGATAAATTTGGCTATACCAATTTTGAAAGTTTAATATTCAATTAGATATTAATGGGAAAATGTAAATGTGTGGATCAAGAGAAAGTCAGAATGAGAATTATGTGGCTGGAGGAAATGTGCTGCATATGTATTTCATTTCATTTTATTTTACGAGGAAGATTATTCACATATTTATCATGTTTAGTTTGACACAAATCTGCTCAAGAAAAACACATTGCACGGTCTATATAGCACCTGCATTTTTCTTTTGTGTACACAGAGATGATAGGCTCTTCCATTTTCCTTACAGAAAGAAATCAATACTTCTGTTGTACTATAAACCAGTTGTGGACGCGAATTAACATGAAAGATAACTATATCTATCAGATAATTAGAAAGGAAAATAGGAAGTTAATACGAATTTCCATCGCATGATTAGTTAACACGCCCAGTTCGATTTTAAGGTAGAACATTAGGTTGGAATAAGAAGTCATCGGCTCCGCTTTGACATTAGATAGCATAAAGTCTCATTCTCTAATGTCATTCCCTAGGGAATACTTGCTTAAAGCTCTAGTGCTACATCTGATAAGAATGGCACGAGCTAATGCTAATCGATAGCGATAGCGTCATAAAACTATAGAACTGCTTTAATAGAGTTCTGGGAAACTTCAGAATTTTGCAGCTTCATGTCACTGAGTCATTCACCAGGTCCGCTTGCACTTGCTGTAGCGATGGTCGCCCTTAGTCATCGGGTCGGGATCCACAGAGGTAGCAGAAACAGTACCGGCACCTGAAAATCCAAAGAAAGAAAAACACCGCACGATTAGACCTCCTTTGGAAACTCGAATCCCAGCGGTGGATCCCAGCCCAATCCCGGGGAAGGCCACCCGCCCGGGAAACAGCCCGGGGTAATCCCTCACAGCCTTGCCCATCAACAGGGGAAGGCTTGCCCCAGATTTGGCCCATTTCCTCGGGCCAGAAAAAATTGCCTTCGAAGTCAGGGAAAGAAATTCTCGCTCGCTTGTGATGTCGTCTCCTCGCTCACCTCTGTCCCCCCCCCCCCCCCCCCCTCGACCGAGCGTCCTCGCCACCGCCTCCTCTACTCACCAGATCTGGCGCCGCCGCCGCCGCCTCTCCTCCCCTGGTCGAGCAACGAAGTCATCCTTCCTTCATCGACTGAGCAACGCCGGCGCTTCTCCTAACCCAACCGAGCACCATCGCCGGTCTCCTCCCCTGACCTCACGAAGTCGCCGATGCCTCTCCCCTGACCTCGTGACACCGCCGACTCCTCTCCTCGTTCGATCTTGCGATGCTGCGGGCACGACCTCAGCCGCGATGGTCGGTGGCAGCATCGGCGGCAGAAGCCGCAACTAAGGTGGATCAGGTCGCGGCACTAGTTCCTCGCCGGCAAAGCAAAGAAGAGATCCTGCCATCCTTGTCGTGGTATCTTGCTGGTGGTCCAACCAACGTATATAAGAGCAACTTCAACCCCTCCGCTTTAATCTTATCACCTAAAAGAGATTAAAGGAATTCTTTCAACTCACTTTTTAAATTATAGGTGATGATGTTATAGCAGTTCACTTATTCCATCACCTAAATGGGTAGGATCCACCATTTAGGTGAGAAAAGAATGATCCCCTCCATAAAGGGGATGGTGGACTAGATTTAGCTGATCACCTATCCAAGGAAATGAGAAAGAGAAACTAATAAAGAAGTTTCTTCCATCCTCATTTCCTATATGATAGATTTTTGTGTTTAGGTGATAGGAAAGAGGAAGGATTAGAGATGCTATAATTTCTTTGCTCCCTTGGGCATCTTGTACTGATTTGTGATACATGTACTAACCTTTGGCCGATTGTATGCTTCCTGTTCTGATTTGCTTGGTTTAGTCTTTCCATAGATCTTCCACATCTTTACTAGCTGCGGCAGATTACGTGTAGTGTTCAGGTTCTGATTCGTTGCTCTGCCCATACTTCCTGTGATCAGTTCTAAGCCCCTGACGGCTGACGCCCTGGGCAATGTCCATGCCTCTGCCCGATCGGGGTCCTATGAATTGAAGAGTTCAATTCAGAGACCATACTGTAGCACGAATTTGACTATTTTTCAGTTGTTATATGGGAAAGCAACGGATGAGATTCAGAGCTACAGTAACATGCAATGTAGTAAAATTCTTAGAACAGTACTCCTAAAAAGGAACTTGCTATAGTGCTAATTCAGAGCAATGTAGCTCATCTCTCAAAACCTTGTACGGCTTGATACAGTACCCTGAATTTATCACGTCACTTCAGGGGACCCCGATCCGCCTCTGCCTGTGAGATATTTGTGCCCAGAAGAGTGGCAGCGCAGGGCAGAGCCTTCTTGATTATGGTACAGACTAAACACACGTTTGTACTAATATCCGTAAAGACGAATCTTGTTTGTGCTCTGTGGACGCAGTGCTAGTGCCTGCTGCTTGCTGATCCAGGACTCACCTGAACATTTTTTTTTATCGAACACGCAGGAGAGCTGTGCGTCTTTGTATTAAGGAGAAGAAGAATAAACAGTTCAGTACATTCCAATCCTGGGATTTGTCTCAAGTAGCAACCGAATGGCAGTACATTACATTCGCACCGATGATAGAAGAGACAACAACTCAGATGAACTCGGCCTACATCAACTGCCTCAGCCCTCTAGCTCCCGCCATCCCCCAAATGGTGGCTTCTTCTCTTATTTCATTTAGCAGTACGTGCAGTTGCGGTCTTTGGCATTCAAAGACGCACCTGTTCTTGTGTTTCCACACTGACCAGGCGACAAGCTGAATGAGCGAGTTGATCCACTTTCGCCTCTCCCTTCCGGCTCCTCGTGCTGCCCGACGCCACCAATCAGTGAAGCTTCCATCTGCCTGCGCCAGCGCCAACCGGGCCATGTCGATCGCTTGCAGGACATGGAACCATGTGTCACGCACAAACACACATCCGATGAGTAGATGATGCATGTCCTCTTCCTCCTGGTCACACAGAATGCAATGATGTGGATGTGGTAGACCTCTCCTGGCTAGCCGGTCCGCTGTCCAACATCGTTTCCATAGTGCGAGCCAGATGAATATCTTTACCTTGAGCGGTGCCCACGTCTTCCACAACCGCTTATACGGCTCAAACTAGATGCCGCCCATGAAAAAGGCTTCGTAGGCTGACTTCGAGGTGAACTGTCGTGATGCCTCCCTCATCCATACGTGAATGTCATCTTGTTCAGGCATCAGTTGTACTTCCTGCAGTACGTTGGTGAATTGGAGAATTTCCCATATCGCTGGTACCGGAAGACCCCCCATAATGTCCGTCGTCCACATATTGTTCTGCAGTGCGTCATACACCGATCTCTTACGCCAACCCCTTTTTCGGACGAAAGGCATGACGGTTGGCATCATTTCCTATATTGATCTACCGTGCAACCATTTGTCTGTCCAAAACAGGGTATTCCGTCCATTTCCCAACTGCGTGGTGATGTAGGCATGAAACAATGCGCTGGCCTTGACCGACACATGGGTTTCAATGCGTGTTGTGGGCACCTGCAGTTCTGTTCGTCTGATCCATAGCCATCTCATCTTGAGAGCATGTCCCAGGAGCTCTAGACTATGGATTCCCAACCCTCCTAGGTGGAGCGGCCTCGTGACTCTTTCCTACGCCACTAGGCAATTACCTCCTTGAGCATCCTTCCTTTCGTTCCAGAGAAAACCCCTTCTTATCTTGTCTATGGCCTTGATTATCCAACATGGGGCATCGATAGCAATGAGCACATGTATTGGTATGGCCGTCAGGACCACTCGGACAAGAATCAGCCGGCCAGATCGCTGCATCAAATCTGCCTTCCAGCCGTCTCAACGTTAGCGGTAGTCCAAGATATCGGCACAGGAACTCCGACACCATGCAAGAAGTTGTTGTTTGTACCGTCTCGATGTGATCTGTCGAGCATCCAATGGGCAGCACCTGTGACTTTGTCATATTGGTCCTTAGGCCTGAGGCTTCTCCAAACCTTTGAAGGATGGCTTGGATGAAGGCTAGCTCTGATGGTTCCGGCAAAGCGAATAGCACGACATCGTGTGCATAAATAGACATGCGTTGTCCGATTTGTTGAGTTCCCAGCGGCTGTAGCATCCCAAGATCTTCTGCCCGGGCCACCAACGCACTCAGGACATCCATGACCATGATGAACATCATTGGGGAGAGGGGGTCCCGTTGTCTTAATCCGCGACGATGTATAATGGGTGCTCTCGGCTCACCATTGAGTAATATTCTTGAGGTTGATGTTGTCAAGAGATTACAGATCATGGTGAGCCATCTTGGTCCGAACCCCAATCTCATCATGACCTCTAGTAGGAATGGCCACGAAACCGAATCAAATGCCTTCGTAATGTCCAGTTTCAGTAGCACTGACGGTTGTTTTTTACAGTGCAGTGTTCTGGCCATATGTTGCACTATCAGGAAGTTGTCATGGATTCACCTTCCTCGGATAAAGGCGCTTTGGTTGGGTGCGACAAGCGTGCCTAGTTTTGGCGCAAGCCTTCTCGCCAGAATCTTGGTGATGAGCTTTGCAAAACTATGAACCAAGCTGATCGGCCTGAAGTCAGCCACTCTTGCCGCATCATCTTTCTTCGGGATGAGTACCGTATACGCCGAGTTTAGCATGTGCAGTTTCCTACTGTGGCCCCTATGAACCGCCCCAATAGCCGCCATGACATCTTGCTTAATGATGGGCCAGCATGTCTTGTAAAACCTTCCAGTGAAGCCCTCCAGTCTGGCGATTTGTCTGGGGGCAGCTGCTTAATTATTTCCCACAACTCCGATTCTGAAATAGGGGCGTCAAGATCATCAAGTTGGTGCGCCTCCTGGTAGAAGGCGGCCAAGTTTAGTGTGTGCTCCCTTCGCTCCGGTGTGCCCAGCAGAGCATGAAAGAAATTCCAAACCGTACTTTCATTTTTGTCGTGTGAGGTGACGACCCGGTCTTCAAATTGTAGCTTTGTGATGAAACATTTTCTGTTACGGTACCGTGCATGGCCATGGAAAAAAGAAGTATCCGCATCGCCTTCAGCCAACCAATCCAGCCGCGAGCGTAGCCTGACGATCGTGCGATGGAGTGATGTGAGCGCCAGACAGTGTTGCTTGAGCTGCCGGCGAAACCATGACTCCGGTGGCGTCAGAGGTCGAAGGTCTAGAGCCATGTCAAAACGGTGCAGCAGCTCGCGTGCTTGATCCATTTGTTATTTAACATTTCCAACTTTTTTCTGGCTCCATGATTGTAGGGCTCTGCTGGTCGCTCGTAATTTGGGGTCGAGACGTTCTATCGGGCAGGCAACATTGCTTGCTGTGTTCCAGGTTTGGGCGACTATGTCATGGAATCCTTCCAATTTTGGCCAGAAAGCCTCAAAGTGAAACCGCCTCCTGCCAGGCGGTTCAGCTCTTAGAGACAGCACTAACGGGCAATGATCGGAGATGCCGCTCGCCGTGCTGTGCAGCAGGTGATTAGGGAACATTGCATCCCAGTCATTAGTGCAGAATACTCGATCCAAACGAACGAGCGTCGGCGAGGTCTGTTCATTGGACCAGGTAAATCTTCGACCCAGTAATTCGATTTCATTTAACTGGACGTCATTTAGAAGTCTCCTAAAACGCCCCATCATGGCACGGTCAATATTATGGTTGTTTTTGTCCGCCGCTCGATAGATTAGGTTGAAATCTCCAGCAACTAACCACGGCCCATGGCAAGCGGAGCGCACCGTACAAAGTTCTTGCAAGAACATCCTTTTCTGGGCATCTAATTGTGGTCCGTATACCCCGGTGAACCACCATTGTTGACCTTGTAACGTTTGGAACAACACCGATACCGTGTGTGCGTCGATTCTAGTTGTGATGGCATGACATAGGGTACTCTTCCAAGCTATCAGGATTCCTCCCCTTGTCCCTTCTGCCGGCAGCACTACGTGAGCGTCCAACTCCGTGCCAAGAGTGGACAACAATATTCTCGTGGACATATTTTGTATTTTGGTCTCCTGCAAGCAAATGATTTCTGGTCGCGAGTCTGCGATCAGCTGTCTCACGGAGTCGCGGTGTGCCTTCTTATTCAGGCCGCGCACATTCCACACCAACATATTGGCAAGCTCCATTGATAGAGAAGAAAACAACTACCATAACATGCGATCTGCCGCAGCTCAAGGCTTAGCTCAAAAGCTCAGCCGAGCGCGCTTCGCAGTCAGGTGGGATGTTCCAACCAAACAGAGCCGCTAGCGCCGTTAATTGTGTCCGCGAGAGAGGGTGCTCGAACAGCTTTGCATACGCCTCCGTGGCTTCCTCCGATATCTGCTCACGATCTGTAATAAGGCCCAGCTTACGCATGAGAACAGTCTGCGCCTTCTGCACCGCCGGGCCATTGTCTCCCGAACACGCGATGCGACTCACCTGAACATTACTCCTTTATATGCTACAGAATCCAGCCGTTGCTCTTGCAACCCTTTTAGGAGGCAGGATATAATGAATTTTGCCCTTGTGGCAACTGAAATTTTTTGAAAAGGCAGCATGTGATGTGCATAATACTAGAAGCCACTCTCTTTTGATAATGGCTGCTGCACGTGCATCAAATCCAGATGTTGGTTTGTCCATGAAAATGATAGAAGGGTTAGCAACCAGCTCAACTGCTATTGTTAGCCTCTTCAGTATAGCCATAAGTCGTCTTTTTTTTTTTAGTTTTGATCACTGAAGATGTTATGCTGTAGCTTAAATATGTCTCTAATACACTGTAATAGCTTTAGGTAGTTGTTGTGCGTGATCTACCTATGTTCTTCTACCATTGAATGTAACCAAAATATCCAGTAACTTTTGATAAACATGCTCTGTTATTGTCTAAAATTTGCATCGAATTCTGTCTTTTGCTAACTTTGTGTGCACTTTTAGGTGAAGGGAAATTCAAACTGGAGGTTATGCCAACTACTCAGAGTTCCTAGTATGGAATGTATCTCATTTCTTCATCAGTTCTTGTAGATGTGACTTGTGTGTCAACTTATTGCTGGAGTATGACCCAAGTCTATTTTGTAGATGTGACTTCAGTTCTATAGATGTGACTCGAGTTCTGTACCCAGAGTAACTAGAGTAAACCCAAGTCCTAAATAAGTTATAACTTGGTATTAGTGGATATTGCCTGTGATGTAATAAATTTTTAAGAATCATATGTTGTCATGAACTTGTGCAAGTTACTGGAGTATGAATGTTGATGTCGGTGTATTATATTTTTTTTGGTTGTAATATCATTTTGAAATCTGGAAATGATGTATATAATTGATTGTAGTGCCTACAAATCTAGACACTTTTTGATTTATTTCAGAATTTTTGATGTACTTTTTTTTATGGATTTTCTGATTCTTCTAGAGTTTTATTTTGTTAAATTACTCATACAAACATAGGAATTTTCATTTGTTTTTGAATTTTCGAAGTATTTTTTTGTGCATTCTGACTCCAGCGTTTTTCAGTAATTTACTCATATGAATATGGGCATTTTGTTTTTATTTCTGAATTTTTGAAGCATTTTTTTGTTGATTTTCTGATTCCAGCATTTAACAGGGGTCCAAATTCCTCTGTTTCCAAACAAGAGCAGAGCACCCGACCCCCTGCGGGAGAGCACAAAACAGGGGGACGGGGGTGTCAGGGCAGATCCCTACCGGGGATAGACTCTCTGGGTTGCCTGTCCCAGGCTGCCAAAGGAGGCCTTAGAGTTGTGCTTGTTGCAGAAGGATGTTTGGACTGGAAGGAGCGAAACACGGTACCTGCAGACAATGTACACACAGTTGTTGACCCTCTCCACGTACATCTGGCACTTGGGGCGCCTCTGCCACTTTTTGTTCTTCGCCACCTTCCTCAGCAGTAGGTCATCCTTGCACCGATCATCGTTCCCAAGCCGCTGGAACTCTGCGCAGGTGACGCCATCATGCCATGCCACCTTGCACTGCACACATAACAACCTCGAGCAGTGTGGGCACTTTGCGTCCGTTATCGCAGCCTCACCGTGGCTGTGATCGTCAGCAAACGCAGAGGCAGAGCTAGGAAAAAATCATGGGGGGGGGGGGGGGGTGCGTTCCTACGAAGAAATTTGAGTGGTGAAAAACAGGTGCAGCCGCATCTGGTAGCCACTGAGCAAACGTGAACACCAGATCCATTATCGCTGCCGTGGCGTTGCGCTCCAGGTTGAACTTATCGATCAACCAACAGAGTCCCCTGTTCAAAGGAAAGAAAGATCCAAGTAGTTTTTGACAGGGTTCACATAACCTTATAACCGGTTGGCTCAAGTCGGCAACCGGTTAATCAAGGAAACCGATCGGTTAACCGAACTACTATAATTCTAGGTTCGATGTTCTACGGCTAACCGGTCAGTTTCACTAACCGGCCGGTTATTACCGGTTATGTAAACCCTTGTTTTAGAGTAGAGGCAGGGGAGAGAAAGAACGTGTCGGTCGGAGAGGGTAGGGGAGGACCTCGCCGTGCACGCGAGGAGGAAGAGGTTAGCGTGGGGAGGGAGGCCTATGATGTCATCAACTGTCTCTAGCATCGTCATTGGTATTTCGGAGTACTGATGTTAACATCCACCGTCACTTGCGGTCATTTCTAAATTCTAATGATGATTTTTACTGACATCAACATCCACAGTTACTGATGTTCATGGCCATTGATGTGTATTTTTTATGACGTCACATTTGAACTTACTAGTGACAGGTTTTGGGTCCACCGAAAAGTGAAGCGTCACTAAAAGCTTGTTTTATGGCAGTGAGGTGTACTTATTTGTTGTGTTCACGCGTATACGACATGGCCCACTACCATTTTCCTTGTAGAAAGAAATCAACACTCAACTGAACTAAATAAAGCTATCGTTGCAAAAAAAAAAATTGTAATCAATCAGTGGTGGAGACGGTTTGGATATTTCTTCTCTGTTCTGGAGTGATTGTTTGTGATTTGAGGGAAGGATCGAGCTAATGGTCTTCTAGAAATGATGTAAATGATAGTCGACGCTGCTCAACACAACCTTCTTAATTGGTGACTTAGAGGCGACCCAACCTCCGCCGCCACCCAACCCTACCGACATGCCATCAGCCGCCACTGTTAGCCGATGGCAACAGCGGCAGCCAGCAGGAGGCACCCAATGGTAGCCGTCCGCCTCCTTCTTCCTTGTTCCCTTTCGTCCCCCATCTGCTCTCCTTCGTCCTCGAGCAATCCCGTCGTCGAACTTGCTCTCTACGCCGTGATTGGCTCTCCATAGGCCGGATTTGGTGGTTTCCCCTTGATTGGGGGCTAGGCGCGCCGGGTTGCTTCTCGACGTGGTGATGGCAGGGATCAATGACTTGAGTGCAGTTCAACGAAGTACTGGTGGTCGTCCATCATGTGGCCTCGGCTTTCAGGTTGAGCATGGTGGTGACGACTTGGGGGCGCATCCCTAGCGTACACCCTTCAATCTATGGCCAATGGGTTATGCGACCATAGTGGTTTACTGCATTGTTGTGTGTTGTTGGCAGGTTGAGCGCATGGTGGTGGTGCAACAAACCTTGATGCTCAAATGGATGATGTCCAACGAAAATGTTGCATGTGAAGTGTGGAGTGGTGTTTACATCTCCAGTTGGTCCAATTCTTGAGCTGGTGACATGCGCTCTCCTCATCGTCAAAGCTTGTGAGGTTCCCGTCTCCTCTCATCTCCGTGTACCTAGCCTACTATTTTGGTCGTATTGTCGTCCTTCACTATGGTTTGGACGGCGGTTGTTGTCGGTGCCTCTGCTTCGTCGTCAGGCTCCTTGTTGATGTGCATCAAATGGTATGTCGTGTGTCCACCCTTATTGGCCCTCCCTCCTTTACGGATTGCTCCCCATAAAGGGTGTCATATGTGGCTCATAGAAACCAGATGTTGTAAAGGTGTCCTTGTTAGCTTCAAGGGAGGTCGGCGTTATTCAGTTTGTGCTGGTTTGTGTGCTTTTTTTTTCCCATCCTTTGTTCCCATCCTGTTGGGCGTCTCTATCGTCCTACAAGGATTCCTCTACTTGTCGGAAGATGGAGGGTGACAACAAGGTGGCACAACTACAAGGGGTGGTGTGGCGGTGCAATGACCACTATGATGAAGGCAAACATGTTTCTCAGTGGTGGCATTCGGTCAAGGACCTTGGTGGTCTTTTTTAATTTGTGTTCAAATTAGGGCTACGTTTGTTGCTCTATATAACTCTGATGTACCTCCCCTCCTCGAGGGTGAGCCTAGTATCACTCCTTCTCTTTTAATGAAAATTCAAGTAGGATACTCCCCCATATGTATTTGATGTTCTTAAAAAGATGATTCACAAGTAGGTGTAGAGTACTTTTTTTTTTGAGGAAACTGGAGGAGAAGGCTAGTGCCAGCTCCTAAAGACATTTTATTAAAAAATTGAAAAGCAGGTTACAAACAAGAAAAGAGAACAAAATAATAAAAAAAATCTATACATGCAGCTATATCTATAGTTGCAACGGTTGAGCATGGTCATGTTTAGCTCTATGCACTACCAGACTAAGCTCTCTAAAGAAATATTCTCGGCAGCTTGCCACTGTTGGATCTTCATCTTGAAAAAGCCATTTATTCCTTTCTTTTCAAATACTTAAGTTGTGAAGTGCATATTAGTTTGTCTTTTTCTTGACATCAACTGCTTAAGTTGTACGATATAAAGCAAACCAATACACCAGATCCAAACAAAATTAAATTGAGAGAACCATCTACCGGAAAGTAATATCAGGAATTCATTGGAAATTCCATTTGCATGCTCTGCGTTTCAATAAGAAACAGGC
The DNA here is from genome assembly GCA_032690845.1 of Eleusine coracana subsp. coracana. NCBI lineage: Eukaryota > Viridiplantae > Streptophyta > Magnoliopsida > Poales > Poaceae > Eleusine > Eleusine coracana. Next base: position 48,229,213 of record CM064427.1, on the reverse strand, counting down.
CTAGTTTTCATCAAACGTAGTACCTTATATTTTGTCATAAGCAGTCATCAGCTTAGATCCGTTATATGTCATTATGATATAAGATTGCATGAATTCTCATTCTCTCATATCATTTCCTAAAAGAATATATTTTGTGACGCTTATGTGTAAGAATTTTCTCGAAGAAAACAGAGAAAACGATGGCTGCTGCTCTGCCTTTTAATTCATTAAGGAGGAGGTAAATAAAAAGAAAAGTCATAAACCGAGCTCACATTGTTTGAGGGTGTGTTTAGCTTGTCTGTGGCTGTGAGAAAAAATGGTTGTGGGTTGTGATTGTAAAAAAAAAACTGCTGTGAGATATCTGTTAAAAAAGTCAAAAATCATTTGGTTGACTAGTTATGCCTTCTGTAAGAACTATCAAATAGACCCCACATGTCATTCACAATATTCACCACTCAGCTATTTCATTCTCTCACTGATAAGTGGGCCCTACTATCAGTTCTATCTTCTTCCTCCCCTGAATCTAGTGACTCTCTCTCTCTCCCTTGATCTCGCTCTCGTCCACGAGGCCCGGCCCCACATGACCCCTACGCCGCCGCCCCATCCACGGGGGCTGCTGTGCCTCGCACGAGCTCGCCGCCGCCCACCACCTCCGCGCGACCAGCGCCGCCACGTCCTCCTCCACACGAGGCCACCACCGTCATGCGACTCGCCTCCTTCGTGCGACCTTCCACCTCCCACTTCTCCATGCGAGCCCACCGCCGCTGTCATCTTCTCCACACGAGTCCGCCGCCTGCATCTCCGCGTGAGCTTGGCGCCGTCGTCGTCTTCTTCGCGTGAGCTTGCTGCCGCCTCCTCCTTCACGCAAGACTGTCGCATCCTCCTCCTCCACGCGAGTCGGCCGCCCGCATTCTTCGCGCAAGCCCGCCGCCGCCGCCGTTGTCTTCTCCGCGCGAGCTCGACGCTACCGCCTCCGCGACGGCCTCCTTCTCCTGCTCGGTCTATGTCGACGTGAAAGAGCAAACATGAAAAAAAATAAAGAGCGAACCGGTATGGCCATAACCAGTGCCAATGGGTAATTTTTGTAAAAAGTTGAAAGCCAAAGCTAGCAAAAGCAAGGGGAGAGGTGCTGTGAAAAATGAACTACAAAAAAACTGCTTTTGCTCAAAGTACATGGTTGAAAGCAAAAGACTAGTGAGGTTCGGCTACTGGCTTTTTGGAAGCAAAAGCAGCCCTAAAAGCTCAACCAAACAGACCGTGAAACATGGCCAAGACTAGTGAGGTTCTAGAGTATAGTTAGCAGCTTATGCTGCCAGGCACAACTCGCCAAACACTATGGGGAAGAATGGAGAAAATACAGACCGTGACACATGGCCAAGACTAGTGAGGTTCTATAGTAACTTCTGATTAGAATTGCATGATCTAATGCCTAATTTTAACCAATAGATCTATCCACCAGGTCATTGAGTTAGAACTTCGAATTTATGCAACTTCTGGTCGTCAAGTCATTCACCAGGTTCGACTGCACTTCCTGCACTGATGGTCGCCCTTAGTCATCGGGGATGCACAGAGGTAGCAGAAGCGGTGCCGGCACCTAAAAATTCAAAAGAAAGAAGAGCGACATTGGAGTTTGTTCTCGGTGCAATAGGTTTGGACTGCAAGCCAAAAAAAAAAGTACCTGCAGACCATGTACACGCAGCCGTCGGTCCTCTCCACATACATCTTGCACTTGGGGCACCTCTGCCATTTTTTCTTGTCAGCCAGTTTCTTGAGCGCCAAATCATCCTGCCCCTTCTCGTCATCCCCAAGCTTCTTGAACTCCTTGCATTTGATCCCATGGTGCCATGGCACGCGGCAGGACGCGCAGAAGAGCCGGTGGCAGTGTGGACACTCCGTTTCGTTGATCTCCACCGCGCCATCGTTGATCAACAGAGCCGAGCAATCCTTGAACGGGCAGTAGAATTTGTCACCCCCGACGATGTCCTCACAAAGCGCGATGTTCCACCGATCAAACAGCTCCGACGGGATGATACCCCTGCACAGATCAATCTCAACTGAGCCCTTCTTGCATTCGGGGTCAGGGCACCCGATCATGGCCACGTTCTCGCCGATCTTGGCGGCGACATATCTTCCGACGCAGGTGTTGCAGAACGCGTGGTCACAGTGTCTCACAAGAAACTTCTCCGATGCCTGAACCCTCTCGAAGCAGATGGCGCACTCGAAGTGGTCGCGCCTGGAAGGCCTCTTCTTGGAGTTGCTCGGGCCGTCTGACACATCAGGTCAGATTTGAAAAAAAAAAATCAGGTCAGATTTGAATAATCAAGTAAAAAAAAATAGATAACCGTGTCGCATGATGCATCTACGTATCCGTATCAGGAACTCGGTATTGGAGTGAAACACCGTCCTTCCGACGGTAGCTTGCATTTTCCCTTGCAATCAGGCGGGGTTTCTAGAGCGGCGGATACATTGGTATGAGGCGAAGAGGCTGAGGCGGTGATTGCGACGCGAGTCGAATCGAGTGAGCGGAGGATAGCCTCCTGGATCTCGACGTCATCGGGGCTGTAGAAGTCGTCGAAGGGGGTGCGCTCGTCGTCCTCGTCGGAGGAGATGTAGATAGGGTTGTGCAAGCCGCCGCCGGCGGCTGCTGCTGCGTTGGAGGCCTCCATCGCTGCCAATGGAGCAGGTTTTCTATTCGACGGGGGAGCAGTTGCGTGCGCTGCCGGGATTGCGGCGTCGATTTGTCTTTGATTTCAGTCAATTGGGAATGGACCCGTTTCGTCCGGAAGCAGAGCAGGGGACGGCCGACGGAGATGCGTGAACTTATGAGCTTTGCTGAGGCTTTGTTAGAATAACCGGTAAAAACCAATCGGTTATTCTGGTTAACTGAAGGATCAGTCCGGGTCAGTCATGCTAATCGATTAGTTAGCTGGAGAAAACCAAATCTGATACTCTAGAAATACAATTAACTAGCCAGTTATTCTAGTTAACCGGTTGATTTTTCACCGAACCGATCCGACCAATTAAGTCGGTAATTCCAATCTTGGTGTCCACTAACAAAAAAAGTTTAAAATTGTACTAGTTGGATATTAAAAACTAAAATAACATATTAAAATCTTTAAAACAGTTTTTGAGTTACTTCGATACAAAAACAGTGTCATTAATATGGATACAACACAATAGGATTACGAAACCACTATGTAAGATAAATCTGGCTATACCAAGTTTGAAAGTTTAATATTCAATGGATATTAATGGAAAAATGTAAATGTGTTAATCAAGCGAACGTCAGAATGAGACCTTATGTGGCTGGAGGAAATATGCTGCATATGTATTTCACTTCATTTTATTTTATTTTACAAGGAATATTTATTCACATATCTTTGTCACGTTTAGTTTGACACAAATGTGCTCAAGAAAAACACATTGCACGGTCCGTTATAGAGACTGCATTTTTCTTTTGTGTACACAGAGATGATAGGCTCTTCCATTTTCCTTACAGAAAGAAATCAATACTTATGTTTTGTACTATAAACCAGTTGTGGACGCGAATTAACCTTAAAGAGAACTATATCTATCAGAAAGGAAAATAGGAAGTTAATATGAAATTCCATAGCATGATTAGTGATTCAGTAAGTAACACGCCCAGTTCGATTTTAAGATAGCACATTAGGTTGCAATAAGAAGTCATTAGCTCCGCGATGACATTAGATTGCATGAATTCTCATTCTCTAATACTTACTTAAAGCTCCAGTGCTACATCTGATCATAATGGCACGAGCTAATGCTAATCGATAGCGATAGCGTCATAAAACTATAGAACTGCTTTAATAGAGTTCTGAGAAACTTCAGAATTTTGCAGCTTCAGGTCACTGAGTCATTCACCAGGTGCGCTTGCACTTGCTGCAGCGATGGTCGCCCTTGGTCATTGGGGATCCACAGAGGTAGCAGAAACAGTACCGGCACCTGAAAATTCGAAGAAAAACACCACACGATTAGAGTTGTGCTTGTTGCACAAGGATGTTTTTTTTTTTTTTGACAATTTGCTCAAGGATGTTTGGACTATAAGCAGCGAAACAAAGTACCTGCAGACAATGTACACGCAGCCGTCGACCCTCTCCACGTACATCTGGCACTTGGGGCACCTCTGCCACTTTTTGTTCTTCGCCACCTTCCTCAGCAGCAGGTCATCCTTGCCCCGTTCATCGTTCCCAAGCCGCTGGAACTCTGCACAGGTGACGCCGTCATGCCATGCCACCTTGCACTGTGCACAGAACAACCTGGAGCAGTGTGGGCACTTTGCGTCCGTTATCACAGCCTCACCATGGCCGTGATCGTCGATCAGCATAGCTGAGCAGTCCTTGAAAGGGCAGTAGAACTTGAGCGCCCCAAGAGCAGAGTCGCAGAGTGCGGCACCCCACATCTGGAACACCTTCAGTGGGATCACATCCCGGCACTCCTCTGGGTGCAACGTGCCATCCTTGCAGCCAGGGTCAGGGCAGCCAATGGACAACACATTCTCCTCCACTTTCGATGCAATGTACTGGCCTACACAGCCAGCACAGAAGGTGTGTGTGCACCCAGCAATGGGGAAGAGCTCTCTGACGTGCACAGTCTCCATGCATATGGTGCAGTAAAAGTCGCTGTTGCCGGCACCCCAAGAGCATTCACCAAACTCTCGAAGCATGTCATCCCATGGCTCTTTGCCTTTGCTGCCTTCCATGTCTTGCAACGAGGTCAAGGCATCATGAAAGACATCGATCCCCTGCTGTGCCTGTGACACGCGCGAATAGTCACAAGAAGCCACCATGCACCTGGGCAGCTCCCCCGTCTCGGGCGCGTACTGGCAGAAGCAGGCAATGCAGATAGCATGGTCACAGTTGTCGGGCTGCCATGAGGCCTCTGACGACAGGAACACCTGCTTGCAAACCGCGCACACCCTCTCCAGCCGAGATGAGTACTGGAGAACCTCTTGCACCTGCAGATCCTCGGCCAGAGCCAGGTCATCAGCAAACTTGGACACAAGATTCATTATCGCTGCCGTGGTGTTGCGCTCCGGGTAGAACTTATCGATCAACCAGCCGAGTCCCCTGCTCAAGGAAAGATAAGCATCCAAGTAGTTTCAGAGCAGAGGCTAACCACAAACAGATTACAAGGTTTCAAAGGGTAATTGCAAAAAACAGATAAAATTAAGACGCAGTGAGAAGCAATGCTGCCCTGACGCCCTGGCGCAAGCACAACTAGTGAGGGGGGAAGGCAGAGCAGGTAAAAAGTGACGGGCAAAACTCCTCGCACCCAAATCGTCGAGCACTTGGCGTGCACGAACAAAACCCCACCGAGGAGGCAAGATCCTCTACTGCATTTGGCAAGAACAGCCGCAGCAGCGCGCACCACATCTCGACATGACGAAAAACAACCCCGCTCGGGCCGGAGATTGCAGCATAAGTAAACCGCGGCTTTGAAATCGATACTAACTGAGGGGCGGAAGCGCTGCATGTGGGGAATTTTTACCAGTTCCGCAACGGTACCCTCGGCTTGCGAGTAGCAGCGGGCTCCGTGACCTTGGATTTCTCGCTCCGCATCCGCGCGCGGCGGCGGTGATCGCCGATCGGAGAATGTACTGCTGTATAGGGCAGCGGTGGTGGAAGCGAAGCAGAGGCCGGGGGAGGAGAAGGGTTCGGCTCGGCTGCCGAAGCGGGCCGGCTTTACGCTGATTGATTGATCGCCGCTTTACTAGACGGGGTCACCGGGGATCGACGCTTTAACTCGCTGACGTGTGAGTCCATGGAGCTTTGAAGGATGGACCGAGTAATTATTTGGGGGAGTAAATCTGTATTTTTATACGACTAGCATGACCGATTCGATCATTCGTACATATACGCGTTTCTTATCTTTTCTGAAATCCGCGTTTCTTACTACTAGGGGAAAAAGTACAGATGTAGTTGAACATTGACATGAGACCCTCACGCGCTCATTTGGAAAAAGCCCAAGAAGCCCATCAAGACAGCCATAGCCCACTACTAACCAAAGAACACGGCCGAGGATGCCAGATATTTCTGGGTTTTTAATTCTATCACAAATAGAGACTTTCAAAAGGTATTTCTCCTCTTTCTTTCTCCGAGGAGGAAGCAAGGTATCTCTTTTATTCCTTTTCGATTTCGATATTTTTGTTTGTTCATTTTGTAACTCCATTACAAATTCGGGGTTTATACGAATAATTATATTGTACATTTCATATATGTTCTATATTTTGAAAGACTTTATTCAAAATTTTATGAGATACCAGGGCCTATGAGCTGGCCCAAATTACGGTCCCGTTGGAACATGGGTGGAAAATGGTCATCCCTAAGAGCAGGGCTAATAAGCATGCCCGCTTAGAGCAGGGCTTATAGTTTCGCCGGCAGCGGGCGTTTCACGACGAGCAGTGATGGTGGACCCCACAGCTATTTAATGTCCTATGCAATACGTGGATGAGTTTGAGAGGTGAAACATTCGCCAGCTCATAGAGAAAGGTGATTTCGCTCGTTCCTATCGGCGACTAGCGAGTCGCTCGCTCCTCTCTCTCTCCTGCTTTCTCTCTCTACCACATAGGATTTCGCCAGGTATGAGCCTCCTATAATACTTGCTCTTACCGGCGTCTTGCGTGGTGACCGGGCACATGTGGTGGTGGACCTCACTGATATTTAATGCACCCAAGCCAGCTTAGTCAACTGTAACATTTAATCTGTTTTCGCTGGCTTCCGTCGGGCGCGTCGTGAGACACCTATCTCCTTCTCTCTCTTCATTTCTCTCTCCTGAAGTTGGACTTCGTCCGCTTCTCATCCACTATTATACTTGCTCTAAAGGTGCAGTGGCACGCTTCAACCGTTTTAACTTTTGATTCTCGGTTTCACGCAGCGTTATTTCTCTCTCTTTCAAATTAAAGAGGGTGAAAAAAGTGGTTATACAAAAAACAAAAAAAGGATAGAGATAAAGATGTATCGAAAAAAGGAAAAGATATATTATGATATAAGGATATCTTATAATTTGAAAAAACTTAAAAAAAATTAAGTATAGTATCATATAATTTAATTAGAACAGAAGAAGTAGACATTAAATAGTACTTCTAGTCGTTGTTGTGTGCTTGATAACACAGATCGATAAACCACGAAGATGATGCAAAATAACCAATGCAATTATGTATCTAGAATTCGCTAGGGCTTTTGCAGAAAAAGAACATACTATGACACATGGGAAAAGGGGCCAGCGTCTCGTACAAGTGTATACAAGTAGCAAATAGCAGGAAGAGAGCTGTTATCCGAAAGGTTAAAATCTTTGTGTCCTTTAACTATTGTCGGAGTTCGGTTTACTCTCTTATGCTATTACAACCATCAAAACTGTTTGTTTTTCTTTCTATGGTTTTTTTGAGCGGCGGTTTTGTCCACATGACGTACACATGATATAAAGAAATACATATTTAATATTATGTTATCTTTTTCACAATAATAAAATAAAAATATACATTTCATAGGTCTAAATATCATGGTATTTTTTATATTTGAAGATTAGTCTATAGACAAAAAGATTTATTTGAAAGTATATATGGATGATCTTGTATTTAAATTAAAATTCATCAAGTATGATATTATTGATGTGTTATTTTTTTATTTTCATGTTAGTTTATTTAAAAACTTTCTTTATCAATTCTATTTAAGTCAAATTAAAATGTACTACCATTCATAATTTAATCATGATTCAATAGGTTCATATAAAATACTTTTTGTACAGTATAAATTTCAAAGGTGTGATAGTCTAGAAGTGTCATAATCTATAATTCAAAGATTAAAATATTTATATATGTATATAAAATAAAGTATTTAATATACTAATATTTAGCCATAAAAATTATGATTTTTAAGTCTTTGACTTTTTTTTATTTTCATTTGGAAAATGATAACATGACAATAAAAGTATGTATCTCCTTGTCCCATGTGGACCAACGTCAAAAACAACCACAAAAGAAAAAACAAACGGTTTTGATAGTTTGAGCATAAATACCTGGTTTTATAATTAAGAGAGAAAAACTAAATTTAGATGAAAATTAAGGGAGGTTAAAAGACTTCTTCCTATCCGAAAGAAGGACGGTCTGGATCAAATTTTGTGCTACATTCACATGAGAAATTAAAGCTATCACAATCTTTTTGCCCACTACTAAACTCTGGTGACCCCAATAAATATCTGTATGCCACCTCCTGGCACGTCTACAGAATATAAAAAACAACTAATGCAGAATGTAAAACAATGTGAAGATTCACAATGTTGTTGGCCAGTGGAACCAAGACAGACTAAGAAGCTATCAAGATACTGCTGGCATGGATGATCCAAAACCAACGGCTACGCTTGGTTGATGCACCATTTGATGTACGCCTGGTTGCCTTGCGGGCTGTTTATCTGGAATCATATAGATGCTCCTACCTAATCTCTTCTATGGAGACTGAGGCGCGCGCAACTTCACGTGTTCTTGCAAAGAAAACAACTTGCACGTGCTAATCAATCCTTCCAAGATCAACTGCACCATTGGACCCAAAACTGTATAAGCACCAAATGTTCCACGGGGTCCGACTCTAGGTTATTAAAATTCAATATCCAGAAGAAATGACGAGGATGTTTTTTCTTAACAGTCAGTGAGTCACACAATGAAATAAAGCAGCAGCGTGTTGGATTTGATCCTCGGAACGAAGGTACCAGAACAAAAAAAAAATGAAGCCACAGGTGCATTCTACTAGTTCAACTTTTGACAAGAAAAAATATTGGTGAAAAGAACAAATACAAGTGGCTGTTTTATTTAAAGGATACACACCCATAGAGGCAACCTATTTCACTTGTGCCAGATGCCTCTGAGACTGGTATATATAGGATACAAAAGCAATCTTTTTTGAAAATTAAAGGGATGTTACCCAGTAGATTCTGCCAACAAATCATGTAATAGGATAATCATATCAGCTGTATATATAGTTCAGTAATCAGATAAATTCTTGCGAGTTCCAGGGTTCAAAAATAAAACCAACAAAGTTTAGCCAGATATTGCTAGCTCAATGAAATTGGGATGTACTACCATGCTACTATATCGAGTTCATGATACATAGAACTGAATTATGAAAGAGGAACAGTAAACGATTTGCATTGAGACATCCGCCACAGGGAAACTGAAAACAGTCACTTACCAAACATTCCAGCCTTCCAGGGTACGTAGCTGTCGGCTACCAAACTAGGTTTGAACATAGTATAAGTACTCGCTGATTCAACACTGCTTGGGAAATATATGGAGCCCACCAATTCTCCTTGCCTTGACTGAGAACAAGCTGCTAGACCTAGCTCCTGCTGATACTCAGTTCAGTGAAAGGCTCCTAGCTCAGATCAATTATATTTTTCATTTGAAATCTCGGAACGAACTGTACCTGCTAGTAATCATCATCACAAATGTTACTAAGCTTTCAAGACAAAAGGCAAAGCCTAGTCAGGTATGCTCGAAAGATAAAATTCAAGGTGCAACCAGCAATAACCAAACAGAGATGTATTATATCTAGCTCCCATATTGTATGCCAGGGCAGATTGATGGGTTGCTACCATCCCTGCACTGGATCCTGCTGTAGTACCAATTGTTATCACACTTCATGACATATATGATGAACACATTTGACAACATGTGTGCACTTGATGATACTAGAATAGGAAATATTGAACCTGCAACTTCAAGCAAGTGAAATAAGGCACCTGATCAATTTCAGTATTCCGAGTAAATTCTCCTATGTATCCCAAAAATTGTTTAGTTTCAAAATACTGCCTTAACCATGAATTAGTTATGAACCTGCAGACAGAAATGTATGATTCACTTCCTAAAAAATCATCATCATCAATAAATATACAGAGTCAATAATAATACAGCATAATTCATTCAGTTGATTTATCATCCAAAAAATAAGAATTTATGCATATGAAGTGCCTTAAAGTGTACTCTACAAGGAAGACAATTTGAGCCAAATTACTGACATTAGTTCATCCATGGTCTCCTGATATACAGGAATTAAAAATATTAGACTTCAAAGTAAATATATCTTATAGACGACACCAGAGAGAGTACAAGAGTCTAAATACTCTTAAACGTTTTCTAGTTATATCATCCCATGAAGTTCAGCCTCCAACTATATGTTATATGTACATATAACGAGTTTTGAAGTTATGTGCTCTGGAATAAACAATGGGTGCATGAGCCCCTGTGCCAGTATATAAGTACGGATATATCAGTGTGAAATTTCGTTCAAATGGGACTTGCTATGTTAAGACTAAATAAGACACATTTAGAAATAAACAACACGCCTCACTCAGAATATATGCTAAGGACTCCTATGGATTGTAGTAGGATTTTCACAAGAAATTTGGTAAGTTTTGATTCGTTAATTTTTTTTCCTATCAAAGGTCCATTGGAAATTCATGTGAACCATATTATTCTGCCCCCAGGTCCATCAAAATTTAAAGTTTTAAGAAAAGTCCAGTGCAATGACTCTCATTCTCTTTTTATTATTTCTTTAATTTCCTGAATTGATGCTTATCCTGTGAACTATTTAAACACATCACCTGAAGGATTCATGTGATTTAGGACATTGTAGAATTCAATAGTATGAGGTATTCTTAATATTGTTTCCTATTATAGTGCTGTTAACCATCTATGTTTTAAAGGAGCCTAAAAATGATCATATTCTTAATATTGTTTTCTCTCAAAATGCAATATGTTGTCAACATTAATATGATTGACACATGGCAAAGAGTGGCACAGAAAAAATGACCTATACTTTCAACTGGAGGAAGAATTAAATCTCTATCAAGAGTTTTCTCATTTTCTCTATTAGCAAGATATGTGAGAAGTTTCTTTTATATATAAAAAAAGAATCAAGATAACCATTCAGGAAACAAATATCCTCCATATATTTTTAACAAGTCTCTTGATAACAGAAAAATATGTTCTCAATGTATAAGTACAATTTATGAAGTAACGGTATCAAGATACTCCTTGTTACCAATGTTCACAGCCTCAAGTGACAATTAATCATAGATTTTAACCCATCATTCCCTTATCATGCATTCCTCTCTCATCCGATTAATATCACAGCACATTTTCTAATATAGTATCTCAGATATCAAGGTTCAGTCTGTTGCTGACCGCCCAACATTTGCTTACCATGTGGCTCTGCCACCAAAATTAACACTGTAATGTGTCCTGTATTTGATTATCTCGGATTTTATGGTTATCATTGCTGCTATACATTTTGTTTGCATTACATCTCTTTGTTAATTTAAATGTCTATAGACCCACATGTATATTACTCACAAAAATACCAATTTAGAATATAAACAGCATAATATAAAAATACAATCTCACAAAATAACCTGCTTCTCAGAATATAAACAGCATAATATAAAAATACAATCTCATAGCTACATTGCATGTATAACAAATAACCTGCTTCTCAGAATGCATTTTGCTAAAAAAAATTCAAGTTTGTTTCTAAATAAATTGTTTAGTCTACTGCAACATATGATAATTCAATACACGTTTTTAGTAAAAGTGCATACAACTACTAATGTTCTGTGTGTCCAGGCACGCGCTAAGGATTTCGCAACTGACATACCAAATAGTTAAGTTCAATATCATTGCAATCCTCAGCTGCTCCAATCAGCATTTCAGCACCCATGCTGTAGATCTCTTAGTTGGAAGTGTCAATAACTAAAAAATTTCAGTCATTGATTATACAAAATGGTAGGGTGAGTCAACAAAAATTGAACTTGATTAACTTGATCACATTAAATAGAAATGATGATCGAGCTTCTCAACCAAATAAATAAATAAATACTGGGAGTTGAGGGCTTCTACCATTATTCTGGTTCATAAATTATTTGTACCAAATGGATGTTATCCAACGAAATTGTCTGGCTAGATGCCTAATGTGAACAATATAGAACCTATTCTCATCTATGAAAACATTATATGTACATAGGCCTGCTGAAGAACCATGTCTCATCATATGCATAGTAAAACTGGTTAATCATTATAAAATTATTAAGAGACAAAAATTGCTTCTAGAACGATACAGCTATGTCTATGTGAGGCAAAAATCTTAATTTGCTTATATGTACGTATAGATGATATAAATATCTTTACTGTATATATTGATAGAAACACATTAAACGTTGGTGCAAAAAAATATATTATATATATATATTAAATGAAATGATTTCATCAAAAATAGAATTATTGGTGCACCTTCAGACATAAATATTTAAGGTAATAAATATATGCATAAGTACATATCAATTAATATATTTCGTGTCTTGCATAAATATAATAAGATTTAGCTAGATGATCTAGCAATGGGCCTCAATGGAGATTAAACACTTCTGTAATTATATCTGAGATTTATATATTTTCTGTCAATCACCTCAGCTTCATGGCCATACACATGCAACAACTATATGTTCTTGATGGAATGAGTTTTTTGCCCTGTTAATAAAGAATTAGTCAAAATTTAACTCAATATCGTTTCAGATAAGTGTTATGTATCCAAAACTTGAGTTGACAAGAGGAAATAACAAGAACAGCTGTAGTTTTATTAAATAATGTAAGATAGAGACCACATATTTATCTCTCACTGTTAGCATGACTTACAAGGTAATACGTTGCAATACAATTTGCCAAACTAAATGACAGAAATGAGCAGAACCTAAAAATGTGTACGTGACATTCAAGAAACAGCGTCAGGTGTTATCCAAATAGTAAATGTATACACATGACATGCAATTATATAAAATTACAACCAAACGAAAATCTATGTTCGATTTGTAGCTGTGTAGTTTCAATGATCTAGCTACGATCAAGCAGTGTTTATTAAAACACCTCTGTCGTTTGTCGAAAACTAAACTATATATATGTGGCCTGCATGCAGAAACAGTACAGCGCGAGGATCATAACAACTGTTTCTACACTCAGGGTTACAAATAATATTGCAGCAGTGAAACCACAAATACATGCTTACAAGTCCGGAGATGTTGCAAGGCTAGAGTAAAATCCCAACAGGATAGCCAATCAATGGTTAACCAAGTCCTCTATTCTGCATACAATAAAACGACCTGTATTCCACCGTGCTGTCCCCGATTTTCCGCATGGGAGACCGTATTAAAAGGACTGGTAAAACCAAGCCACACGCGAGTTAGAAAAGCAAGTGAATATATGCTTGGAGCTAACGGTACCCAAATAATATCGTAGATTGACACTGATTCTCTCAAATTAACAACAAGAAACACACACGTGCAAGCTGATCAAACTGAACAGAAGAAAAATAGAAGAATGAACGAAACAGCCAGTTAGAAACCAGGAAAGCTCATAGCTAGCGCATGTCGCAAGTGTTATGAGACGCAAAATCCCCAATCCAATTTAGAGACGAAACAATTCACAAGCAAACTTCCAAGACAAAACAGCAAGCTTAGTATAACAATATAAGAACCGCACAACAGGGAAGTCATGTACGAGGACGCATGCATATGCGCTTTAGCAGAAGGTAATGATGAGGGCAAGCCTGGACTCACCGGAGAAGAAAGATTTTGCAGATCTGCGCCGCCGTCCGGTGGATAGCACCATTTCCACTTGCAAAACGAAGCAGATCTGCCTCACCACGCCTCCATGGCTGCCTCCCACCGACCTCATCACAGCACTCACGGAGCCACATGATATGAGCAAAATTATAAGAGAAAATATTCAATTATTTTCTGTGAAATCAGCAAGGAAGGAGAGAGGAGCAAAGTAGATAAGCGAGGGAGAGGAGGACGGGAGAGAGGGAAAAGGGTAGCAAGGACTAGTCAAACAGTGCTTTCAGTTAAGCAGATGACCTGGGGAGGTGAGCAAAGATTGGTGTTAATCAAATCATCACGCGTCCTCTTTGAGTAAATATCCCAACCTCGGAAGGCACAAAGACGGCAAAGCGGAGCTCGCCGAGAAAAGAAACGAACAAGAATTACCCGGCGCGAGGATCTACGGCGTGCATGAAGCGCAGCGCGGCTGCCATGAAATTAAGAGTACCTTATTCCAAAGCGCAGGCAGAGGCCATCATATCGGAATCCGAGCGGGAGACAAGATAAGGCTCCAGGTGGGGACGCGACCGGCAGGCAGGCAGACACATCAAGCCCAACAGTAGATCACCACGGCGATCGACGAGACGGGAGAACGGCTGCACAGCGCAGTGGTGCGCAGCGATGGAAGTGGTAGGGCGGAGGTGGATGTGGCGGAACAAGTCCCAAGGGGATAGACAGAGAGCTGACAGAAAGAGAAGTGAGCACGCAACAACAGCTGCGTCAAGGCATCATCAATCCTTCCTTCGTCTTTATCGCCCAGCAGCACAGATGCAGTCTGGCTGCTGCGTGCTCACTCTCTTCTGTCAGCCACACCACCACCATATCACCAGCGCCCGTCCTATCCCATCGTCGGCCACCACCTGCTGCAAAGTGCAAGCCGAGCAGATGCAGCAAGAACTCGACACGCAGGAGAGAGAGAGAAAGAGAGAAAGATATCAAACCCCGTTCGACATAAGCTTCATCGTCGTTTTGCCCGAATTGAGGAAGAAGAAGACTAAGCCGGCACGGCAGCAGCCAGATCTGGGAGCGTTATCCTACTGGCTGGCCTTCCTCAACCGTTTTGGTGGCATAAACACATCCAATGAAGGAGCTTATATAGAGTTGAGATGGTCCCAAAAGTCTCTTCATTAGCCAGTCCTACGGTTGCTAGGGTTGGACTCCAAGAGAGGGGAGTCGTGAGGATGAGATTCTATTCACTTTTGTGTTTTAATTATATAGTACATCCTTCATATTTGACAAAGAAATTATTTAAAATATGATTTAACATATCAATAACTTATTAGTTAGAAGGTTTTTTTTTTCCATCTTTATTAAAAATATATTAGAACTAATTCAATCAACAATATGTGCTCAATCGAGTGGTTATATTATATAGCAAAAGTGCTCAATCTATAAGGTTTTTGATTTAATTCCCCATAACTCCAATATTTTTTTTTCTTATAAAAAAATGACTTACTTTTATAAAATCAGCAATAGACCCAGAACAACTTTCTTTTAAAATATAGAAGGAGTATGAATTTACTCTAAAGTAATAATATTTTAGTATTTCTACGAGAATGTTCATGGCAATGACAATGGAACCTCTTTTACTTTATATGTGATGTCGATATAATTATATTTATAGAGCGAAAGGATCTATAGCTTAGTGGTTACAAGAGTCTTGGTATCAGCTCAATTTCTGGTTTCGACTCTCCGTGGGTGTGAATTTCTAAGATTAACGTATTGTTCCTTTAATAATAGGCGACATTCCTATCAATAGCGAGTTCTTAATGGTGATTTTGTCAATCTAGAGAATTTGTCGACTCTGTCTTCTAAGATGTTTATAGGACTAGAATTTATATACGTGTGTTTATAGAGATAACTGTGTGTGCATTATAAGTGTTTGTGTTGTATTATATAATTAATAAAAATAATTACATTTATAGTATTTTTACTTTATTTCTAACATGACATATATTTGCTTCAATTGATTGCGTCCGTTTGAAAACAAATCCTTCAACAAGATACGTACCTCGAAGCCACTTGTTTTGTACACCGAATAAGTATATATTCTTACACATATTTATCCTTTGGTGAGGTCTATTTTTTACCATTATTATTGGAACACTTGCATGCATTTATGTGTCAATGAGTCAGGAATGTGAAATGGAGGATGTCGCATAGTAATTAATTGAGGCGACAAAAAAATTTTCTACACTCGTTACATGATGAATTTTTGAGTGCACATGAAAAGTGGACAAAGCACAGGGGTATCAGGCCCATTTTTCTAGTCTGTGGCTCCACCAATGATACCAATCAATCAACACAATCACACAAATTCTTTATGATCCAAAAAGTGGCAGTAAATAAAAAGAATAAAAAAAGAAATATACCTAAATTGATTAAATATAGTTGAATATACCTTTATTTTTCTATTTAACATATAATATTTTGTGGTACCATAAATCTATAGAGCTTAGTTGGACTTCTAGATTACTTTCTTGTTTACGTATATGTGTTGATTTATATTCTGTTCATGAAAAAACATATCAACCATTATATCCTTACAAAATATAAATCAATCATTATGAATATCAAATTCAGGTCTCTGAGCACTTAAGGTAGGACAATAAGCACATATACGTACCCACACATGCTAAAACATAATTATATTTTTTATAACAATTTGTAATTTAATTATCTCAAGTAAGGCTAATTTGATAGTATACTTCATTAAATGTAGACGCAACATAAATATTAGAAAGAAAACACAAATAGGAGAAGTAAATGTTGATGGTAGAGTTACAAGTGATTGTGAGCAAGTATAGTATATTTTCTAGAGTACATATTTTTTTAATGAGAACAAATATCTATTTTTATTAAAAATAAAACACGGACAAAACTTTTTCCTTTCTCAGTCTTGTATTACCTATCATTCTACTATAGTAATTCATTTTATTTAATTTACTCTTTTTATTTTTGATATAAAAATCCTTCTCATTTTTTTACAACGGTGCTCATTTTACTCCCTCTGTTCATTTATATAAGAAAGAGTGTGTAAAAATGTTATATAAAAGAACGGAGGGAGTACTACACAACGCTGCACCGATCAAAACTGTGACCAATCTACCTTGGCCAACCGCAGAGGATCAGGGCGTCCTGACGTCAGGGTCCTATCATGAGCGAACACGTATGAGGCCCGAGTGCACGGCGCATTCGAAGTACACGAGGCAAAAGCGGGCCATTTATTCTGGCCATCTATTCCAATCAGGTATAGTACGACATATTTTATTGCCTTTTCTGGAGTACTGTACGTATGTTTTACAGTGATACAGAAGGTCTGACGCATGAGTCTTGTTTGACGCCAAAGCGGAGGAGGTATGTCCGGCCGGCTTTATTCGTGTGTTGTCAAATGCATGGACATGGATCACCCTGTTAATTTACTTTGTAGTCTGATTCTTAGTGTTTGATTGGAAACCTTGGTCATTTTCTCTACCTGTATAAATGTATACTACTACTGCATACTCCTACTAAACAGTAGTTATTGTCGTGTGTGTTAGGACGTGATGTTTGGTACGATTGAGGAGTGCTATTAGTGAGGAGGATGAACCTAAAATAAGCTAGAGAGAGATGCTGTTCCGGCCGAGATTCCCATGCTCATGCATGCAAATGGACATTGCAAAGAACCTCGCCTTTCCGTAAAGCGAGCGGGGTGGCTCGCCGGAAGGACCCACGAGATTCGGAGGCACGTCGTGGCCGGAGACGCATTCATCGGTGGATGATGAGCAGCTACTCTCTCTCTCTCTTGTGCGTGTCTGTGTGTGTGTGTGACTAAGCACAGAGACCACAACACATATTCCATTTTGCAGTGGCGGGTCAATAGCGATTAGAAGTGGGTGGTGATCGATGTCGCATGCTCGGCCGTCCCTTTTGTTTAATCTGCAGTCGTTATCACGCGGGAATCATCTTTGCTTCAACATGATGACGTGATTAACCAATGAGACATAGTAGTCCTACGACTCGCACATGTCTAACTTATTTGTATGCGGGAGTACGCGGCAGTCGGAAAATTCTTCATCGATATCGAGAGAGAGAGAGAGAGGCGGGTGCTCATGTAGACGAGACACGGCAGAGTAGCTGTGGGAGATAAATAACAAAGCATCCACTGCATGGGTCGCATCAGAACAGGAGCAATCTCTTGTGCGTGCTACATTGAGACTTGCATTGGGAGAGATGCATGAACGCGCATGCATGCGCATCGTAGTAGGCATCAACGTAGTGTTGGTTCTGATGCGGATAATTTAATCGGTCTCGCCCAATTGCTGCATGGCAGGCAGGTGTTCGGATCCTCTTGGTCGTTCCTTGCATGGCTGAAGAACTACTTAGAGTACTATTTTTTTTAAAAAAAGATAATATTATATTAATATAGAACTACTAGTAATATTTGCTTTGGAGTTATGATCGGCGAGAAAATAAAAGGATAACCCAGATATACCAAGACATGTACTATACAGTAGTAGTTCTTTTCTAAAATAGTAGTATAGCACTGTATAAAGTTTGCGCCAACGAGAAAACAAAAGGAGTAATACAGATTGTGTTGTGCCAGCAGTCGATAGGGCTCCATCTGATTCAAATGTGCCGACGAGACACGCTTTAGATTTTTGATCAGCTGTGTCTGTTGGGAATCCGGAGCTGCAGAACGTACGCACTGCAACTTCTATCAATTACTCCCTCCGTTCAATATTATATGATATTCTAACCTTCTTAAGTTTTCTCAAATTATAAGACACTTTTACTTCTTAATGCATTTTTCTCTCTTTCCAATACATAACTATTTCTATTTCTCTCTTCCTTGTTTCCTATGCACTCACTTTTTTCACCTCTCCTTAATTCCTGTATCTGAAATCAAAATATCATATAATATTGAACGGATGGAGTATTTTAAGATAATATTTTATTTTGTCTAAAAAAATAGTGTTTTTTTTAACTATTGAACAGGAGTTAGACAATTAGAGCTTTCGCCCCAAACATCAAAGTTATTAACATTTATATACGGGTACGGTCACTCATCTCTAGGGAACACACACAAGCTCACTATGGAAGGATATGTTGCTTAATACTGAAACGATAATTAGTAAAAAAAAAAGTAGGGACTCAAAATCGAAGTGGAGAGGGTGAATGATTCTAACTAAAGTTAAGTTTGCTCTATATTTATAAGTTATAAATAGATCCTGCACACTTGATCGAAAAGGGCTAACAATATAAGACAAGTGGAGCAGTTCAAAGTTTGAGAAAATGTCCATCCGTATGCATGCAGCAAGGAGGAAAAGCATGCCAGAACTTGTCCAACACGTGCGATTCTGTTCAGCTGTACTATGGAGTGTGACACACCCCTGATATATAGTGATATTCGTCCTTCCTCTCAGAAAAAATAGTGATTTCTTCCATCAGAAGAAACAAAGAAAAAGGAAAAGAGAGAGAGGAAAAAAAGGGGGTCCTGAGAGCTTTCAGACTGGACCCGGAGTGAGCATACCAAGACACGGAGAAAGGCTAGGCTAGCCCAGCCCGGCTGCCCTGTCGTCAGTCAAAAACATCACGGACCCAGCCAACCCGGCCGCGTTGATGACGGGCCCCTTTCCTCACATTATTGCCTGCTGGGGTGCCGGGGTTCCAGGAACAACATCCATGTGCTGCGCGTCTCGGCGTAGGTGCTCAAGTATAGGTGGCCATCTGGGCCGGGCTAAAAGGGCCAGCCTGTGGCCCATCAGTTTTGGCCTGGTACGGGCATGACCCGGTACGAAGGCTTTACGGGCCATGCCAGCCCAGAGCTCGGCATGGGCGTGTTTGGGCTTAGACACAAGTCCGACATGATTAAAATGGTCTAGTTGGCTCATAGACTTGGCCCGTGAAGCACGGCCTGGCCTGGTCCGGTCTGACACATAAAATATTATAAAATTATTAATAATTCAATATTTATATAAGAAACCATATTTTTAGTTCAAATTTAGATATAAAAAATACATTTTTATATATATAATTAATTTTTAGAGAAAAAAATAAAATATATAAAATTCAACGGGTTTTGGGCCAGCCCGGCCTAAATAGCCCGTCAGGCTGAGCGGACCAGCACGGCACGTGTAAGACGAGCCGTGCCATACTTGGGCTTGGGTGAAGGCCCACCGTGCCAGCACGGCACGACCCGGTTAACTAGACGGGCCGTGCTGGCCCATTAAAGAAGTGACTTGGCACGTGATGGGCTTGGGCCATGCTGGCCCGGCACGGCCCGTTGATCAGGTATATGCTCAAGTCGTTCAGCTTGAACCGCAGGCTTAGCCCCCCCCCCCCCCCCCCCCCAAAAAAAAGAACTCGAACCGCAGGCCGGTTGGCACGGCATAGGAGGTGACCGTAGCGCTGAGAAACGATGACCACACACAGCTCGGATCGCCCCTGCAGCGCGACCGTTCGTTCACGTCCCAGGCATGACAGATGCATTGCATTCTCCATTGTCCCCGTTATATGCTTGCCCCGCGGTGGCGGTTGCCGGCGAGGTCAAGTGCGCGTGGTCCTCCACCCATCCAGCTCGCGTTCACGTTGAATCAGATAGCTCCCGTTTGGTTTGGCACCGTTTGCGGTGGTTGATTTGGAACGAGATATCCAGACCCATTGGACAGTGGGCTAATAGTGCAATTCTGTGGTGGGCAGGCTCAGAGCACGTTGGGCACAGGCTGGAAATGTTGTTGGGCCGATTCCGGGTCCAGTTTGAAATGCACAGCAATGCTAGCAGTCTAGCACTAGCAGGGTGTTTTCTATCAATCAGAAACTCTCTCTCTTTCGAAATTTATCAGAACCTTCTAACGAACCTCGAGTTACCAACTTTTAATATCAATATAATGTAATTACTTGCAGAGGGTTTAAATCCTTTTTGTTCATTTTCCAATGCGATCTAAATTTTGAACCTATAGTACAACACCATTTCACTTACTCCCTCCAGATTTAAATTGTTGTTGCGGTTGATTTTTTTAGTTATATTTGATTATTTATTTTATTTTAAAAAATTATCAGATATTTTGTTATAATTTATTTTATTATTAAAAAAATTTGAAACCTATCACATAATTTTGTATATTTGAACAAATATTTTGAATAAGACGAATAATAAAACATAACTAAAAAAGTCAATTGTGTCAACAATTAAAATAATACGGAGGGAGTATGTGACATGCAACACACAACGCTTATTTCTTCGAGCCAATCGATCCCAATTTATTTTAATGACCTGTTTCTCATGACTATATTTTCTTTTTATGATTTAAACACAATACAAATGCAGATACTGACTATATACAGAGCGCTCCGATCGCCATCACAACATTAATCTGAGCTATGATAACCCGGCAAACACGTACGCAGAAGTAGAATGAATTTTAAGGTCGACAAATTCACGCATTTGTTGTCCACCTACACGTAGACACTCGAGCGACCAGGCAGTGCTCTATGGCAGAAGAATGCCAGCAATCGGCAATGGCGTTTTCGAGATACTACATGGTGTATTTCACAGCACGTAAAAGGTAGTAGTAGCAGTGCTTAAGTAACGAGGCTAACACGGCATCATCTTCCCTCATCTCACGTTCAAATCAGCCAATGATCCGGCGACAAAAAAGAGCGTTGCTGTTGATACCGACCATGGCGGCTAATAATGCTGATTGCTGACTAACCTGCGAATTGCATCGAGACACAGAGTCCGGAGGGAACAAGCTAAGGTGGTGCCGTGGTCTTGCTCGGTTAATGAAAATCTAGCTTAAGACCTTTTTGTCAGATTTAAACCTAGATCAAGGTACACTTCAAATGACCAATAATGATCACACAAGCATCATCTAACGAGGTTATGTGCACTGTCGCTGTATGCTACTCCCCAATCAATCAGCTAGAGCAATGGCCTTGCTTGGCCTTATGCGGCAAGCTGGACGGTGACAGTTTTATTTCTTGCAAGCTCCGAACCGGCAGTATACCACGCACATCAGTGGGCCGCGGACAGGTGTTTCAGACGCTCGCTGTTTCTTCCGATCCAGTGTTCCGCCGGACCCAGCGCCTTCAGGGTCGACTGCGACGGGGCGGCCTGCCCGGTCGGTATCCCATTTCCTCGCGTCGTGTTACAACGAGAGCAACTTCAGATAGATGCCGGGTAAAATGACGCTGTAAACAGCAGTTCAATCTACGTCGTATGCCTGTCAATTTTGACCGTTCCCTGGACTTGTGTGACTTGTTAGTTGTTACGGCTGATGACTGGGCTACACGAGCAAGCGAGGTGTTGAGCAGCGGCATCAGCTGCTTGTCACTGTTGCTTCCTTTCCTGTCTCTACTACTAGTAAGTCTGAATTTGACCCTTGCTAGGGTGTGTCGATTCGCTGTGGGCTTGGTATTTGGTAAAGGTTGTAGCTCGCAGCTCGGTAATCATGAATGCTTTGGCTCGTCTCATCAGAAAAGGAGGAAAAGGATCGGAGGTTAACCACGAGAATCATCGGGGTTGCGGATTCACATCTGAAATCATCGGGGTTCTGCAGAAACTGTACTCGTACCAGTGTATCACAAAACAGAGCTTACATAACCCCCCCCCCCCCCCCCCCTATGCTCTTCATTCTTGACAATATGTCACAAATTAAACCATTGTTTCTCAAGAAATTTGCATGGAATCATTGTTTCGTTCAAAGGAACAGGTGGGGATATACAATATAGATTCCACTAAGAACACAGGTGATTATCAATTTGGTAGCGACTTGATACCGACGCGGTGTATTCAGATTCCGTGGGGCAAAGGCAAAGGACATTACTAAAAAACAGCAATAATGCACCTCTTGCGTGGGTCAGAGCCTCCACACACCACACGCCCCGAATCCGAAGGTCGGAAAATCTTGGAGAAAACTACTACAGTAGCTAGCTCCACGGGTACCAATCAAACGGCTACGAGGACCTGGCGTCGCCAAGTGGCGCGGTGCAGACGCTCGATAGGGCCGACCAGGCGCATCGGAGCAAGCTATCCCCTGGCCCCTGCTCACGTAAGAAGCGAAGAAGAACAACCGTCTTCGCCGGCCGTCGCTGTCGTTTAAATCTACGTCGCTTCAGGGGGACCAGGTCACCAGGGGCGATGTGCGTGTCCTCTCCCGGCAATAATGCTCGTCTTTTCCGACGGCGATGCATGCAAACAACAAGCAGGCAGGAAGGAAGGCAGCTGCTGGTGATGCCTGCTGGTTGCGCGCGCCGTGGCCATGGTGGAGGACGCGTCGCTGTGCGCTCGCTCAATTATTTGTACTGGATCGATAGCTGCGTGCACGCGGCCGCATGATTCCTTAGCCTTGCCGGCACTCGGCACCACTGTACTGTGCTCGTGATGCGGATGCGGTGCACCGGCCGGGGAAGAAAGCGCGGCGTGATACCCATACGGCGGACACGACGCGCGTTGGATGCGAATCGCGGCCCTTTTGGGTTGGTTGCCGTTTTGGACGGCGTGGCGCGTGGGAGTGGCCATGTCGGCATGGTTGAGCTGGGTTGGGTGGCCGGTTTTTCCAAGTTGATGATCATGCTTGGCAGAGCATGGAGAGCTGCATTTTCATTTTCTTTTTCTTTTTCTCATATGATGGCAGATATTATTGTTGTCTCTACGTGATCCATCAGTCTTTGCAAAACACAATAAGCAATTCACAATAATAGACGATTCTATATCAACAAATCAGAAGGGATCATTGGCCAAGATCAAATTATCATCTGTTGCATTATGTTTTGTTACACGGCCTCGTTGCTTTGTGTTGAAAAACGAAGAATGAAGAAAACTAGCTTAATCCACTCGGACAATTTTCTTTCTTTTTTCATTTTGTAGAATGTCTTTTTTAAAACATCTTTGTAGTAGTGAGCTAAGGATATCTATTATTATCTTCTTATTTGAAGAGAAAAAGGAGTCTCCATATTCGCTCTCAAAGTCACAAAATTACCACGTAAATCAGAAAAAAGAGAAGAGATAAGCCGTTGGATTTAATGAAGATTTAACGGTGCAGATGAATCCAAATAGTCCATGTTTCACTCCAACTCATAAATGTATAAAACAAATTTAAAAAGAAAATAATACTATTCTTTTTTATCTAGATAGTTATCTCTTTAGCAGGGATACGATTCAAACTCCATTTGAAGACTCCACATGAGCTACAACAAAAGAAAACATAGAAAAGCAATAAAGGACCCTGTCGTGACTAAAAAAAAGGGAGAAAAACAGAGGGAAAAACATCCGTGTCTCAAATAATCCACAACAAAAGAAAAATAGGAAAGCAATAAAAGATCCTATTGTGAGTAAAAAAAAGAAGAAAAGCAAAGAGAAAAACTTCAGTCATATGGTGCAACATACGCTGCTCCCTTCCCGTCTCCGGAGAATTGTCACACTTATACATTCGGACCATATTTTTAGCTTGTCCTGTACCATGTCGTGTCCAATCTGCAGTAGCATTTAACATTTTCAAAAGTTTCTGAACAGAAAGAGAACTTCATGGACAAGCTTTTGGCTACCGTGATTGCACTTGCAAATCCATGATACGATTTCTACACTCTTAAACTGAAGGTTGCAGTCTCTCAGATCGAGAGCACGTGCTGGCCTTAGAGATGATTGAGTGTGTGACGTGTCCTGAGAGTTGCAATCGTGTTTTGAGGCTAGCTAGGTGAATCCATGGTGTATGTTGTTGCAAAGCTAATCGTGTGAAGATGGTTGTGTGCAGTCATGTCGAGTCATGGACAGTGCGGAACTCATGTTCACATACTGGAGCTTAGGAGTGAAGTCGGTGGGCTTTATCTCATTGTTGGAGCAAACCAATACAAAAATTTATGGACAGTGGTGTCCATCTTAGCAGCAGCATCTGGGACAATAACTGTGATACTTCTTAGCGGTGGTCTGGAAGGCGCTACGAGAGAAGCCAAGATCAACACCGAAGAACAAGAATAAAATGAGGACAAGAGAAAAAAATGGATACTACTCGACACTGTTAACATGTTGTAGTCCCGACATATGAAGACCAATACAAAGGCCTCATGACACAAAACACATTGAGAATAGTAAAGCCGCATCAAAAAATAAAAATAAAAAAGTCTACAACAATGTACGGTACTTCTTAGCGACGGTATGGAAGACGTATGGATAGAAGTTAGGATCAACTCTTGAGAATAGGAAAAAAGTAAAAGAGAACGAGCGAAAAAAGAGAAACTACTTGATACCTTACACGAGGACCAATAGGAAAGCCTATGTACTCAAAGCAGGTACGAGGACGGTAATATTGTACCAGTAGAGCCGTATCCGGTATAACTAACATGAATTAATTAAATTAAATAATATAAATAATATGACATCGTCCCCATTAGTATAGATGGTAATTCTTCTCTTTTGCGATGAAGCAAGTATGGTGATTCATGGATATTTTGAATCCATATGTATGCTTTCATATGTCACTAAATATAGATTGAAAAGTGGTGACAAAATAGATGAGTGTAGAATGATGTTGTCATAAATTGCAAGAGGATGATTTTGGACTGATGCATCCCAGTCCGCCCAGTCCAAATTAACAAACTTTCAGTTACTCAATTAATAAAAAATAAAAAAATTATGTTTACCATTGTAGATGGGTACGACAAGATTAGTGTAGAGCATGAGAGCTCATCAAATCTCCCTGTACATCCACATGGGTCACACATGTGAGCAAGTGTAAAATCAAGAAGATATGTGCACTGTACTATCTAAAATATATTTTTTTCAGAAAATGGTAGAAACTTTGTGTGTAGGCACAAAGCGTGCATACCTGGGCCATCAAATGTTTAAGAGCTAAAATGGTGGCCATAGAACAACAGCTTTGATGTCATGGTTCAGTGACCGAATAAGGGTGGGTTGTAGGCTTGTAGCAAATTTGTGATGCATTTGAGGTAGCATCTATCAGCCAAACAAAAATAAATATTCCATGTTCACTGGATTACATGATCTGTAAAACAAAGCTTTGCATCATTTCAAGGCCACAAAAAAATTGATCTGTTTGTCAAATTATCTTTTTTATGAAATCAATAATTAAAAGTGTCAAGGGTTTGAGTTTAACACAAAACAGAACAAATAATCATTAGAAAATTATTTCACTAAAACTGTTTGAGAAAGAATAGAAATATAAAAATCCATGGTAAGTCAGAGTTAGCCAGAGGAAGAGCTTGCTTTGGGATGTACCTTGCGGTCATGTCAATGAAGAAGTCATCGCAGAATAATTGAAATCTTTAAACTCCCTCCATTTCAAAATTATTATTACCGTTGATATTTTGAGTTATCTTTGATCATTTGTTTTATTCAGAAAATTTCCTAAATTATTATATATTTTTTATAATTTATTTCAACACTAAAGAAAATTTAAAATAACTTATAATGTTTTATATTTGAACAAATTTTTTAAATAAGATGAATGATCAAATTTAACTAAAAATGTCCAACAATAATTTTGAAACAAAGTTACATCTTTGATTTGATTTGATATAAATATTTATAAAAGAACGTAACGTATTGACAGATTGTCTATAAATTTGAAGCAAAAATATTTTGATGATAAAAATATATAAAAATCTAGCCGCGCTTAGCGTGGGCGAACTTGCTAGTATGAATGAATACTGAGTAATTTCACACACAACATGTTCTCTTTTGTTGTTTGTAGCCACTAGTGCTGTCTAAACGGGCCGCCCGGCTCGGCACGGCCCGAGCCCGAAAAGGCATGGCCCAATTAATTTCGGGTTGGCACGGCACGTAATTAATTACAGGTCGTGGCGTGCCGGCCCACGTGCTTGGTCGACGGCCCGTGGCACGGCACGAAAATGATCAGGCGTGCCGTGCCGGCCCGTTAATACATTTGGCCTAAGAGCCCGATTAGACGAATAAAGCACGAAATTAAGAAAACTATCCATTTCAACTACAGTTTGCTGAGTTTAAAGACGCATTCATATCAAAACGAAAATATGATAGAACATAATAACAAATTTGGCCAAAATAAAACTTAAATAAATTTAAATAAGTTACAGAGCGTTCCTAACTGGCTGCCTCATTAAAAACCCTTTGGCCTAAGGGAAACAAGAGTACAGCCCAGCTCTTAAGGTTCCAATTCCAAATTACAAATCCTTTACAAATAAAGAAATACTACTCTAATTTTCTACACTACACTACTCAACACTTAGCAGAAGCTATTGCCTCACCACCAGTAACATCATTATCAGTATCACCATCCAAGTAAAGCTTCTCAAATGCCTCTTCTAACCCCTCTTGGTGCTTCTCAACACTGTGTTGATTATGATCCTCTGAAAGCTGTCAATCCTTCAAACATGTCAGGATCTCCACCATATCACTTGTCAAGCTTCGTCTTCTTTCCTCGAGCAACCTGCCACAAAGACTAAAAACAGACTTTGAACTAATAGTTGAAACAGGAAATGTGAGGACTTCTTTAGCCAAGAGAGACAGAATGAGATATGCATGTTTATGCTGATGCCACCAATTGATAACATCAAAATCATCATCAAACACAGAGATTGAATCACTGTCAAGATACATTGTCAATTCAGAAACTTATACAAATGAGTGTAAGGGAGCAGATTCATCAAAATCAGATGCATCATCATCAGGAGAACCATAGATCTTACCCCATGTAATTTTCTTTGTGCTACTTACCTGTTGTGAGGGTCGCTGCAACTTCGCTGCATCAAATTTGTTCTCATATTTACCAAAGATGTTAGTCAACTCATCACGAACCATTATAGAGTAATCAGTATAATCATGGTGAATATGTCTACGAAGAATTTTTAATGCATTATTCAGTCCTTTCATCTTATCTCTAGGGTCAAAAACAAATGCAAATGCATAAACAACAGGAATGTCCAGCCAATACTTGAGGTACTTTTTTTTCATAGGTGTTACCATATTTCTAAGCAATCTATCAGTCTCATAACTACTCAAATGACTAGCAATCTCAATGAGTTGGTGCACAATTAAATTAGAAGTTGGATAGTAAACACCAGATAAAGCAACTGTAGCATTATAAAATACTGCAAGGAAATCAGTAATTTTTTCAGCAACATACCAATTATTAGGTGTTAACAATGTTTTATCTGGAAGAACCTGTTGATACTAACTATTGATAAAGACAGAAAAGATACTCTTATATGGAATGAGATACTTGAGCATCAAATATGTAGAGTTTCATCTAACATCCATATCCAAAGAAAACTTTCTTGGACGAGCACCCAATGCAATGCAATATATTTTGTATTGTGCAATGCGTTGGTTAGATGAATTCAGAAATAAAATTGCAGTCCTAAAAGATTCAACAATAGACTTCAATCTCTTTAAACCAGATTTAACAATAAGATTAATTATATGATATGCACATCGTTGATGTAAGAAAAGGATATCCATGTAACCAAAAAACTGTGGTGTCAAGACATCCATAGCTTTGGCATTAGCAGAAACATTATCAAGATTAAGTGAAAAAACTTTATCAGTCAAACCATACTCATCAACAACAGCATGAATGCGTTCTGCTATATTGTTACCAGTATGGGAAACATCTATAAGCCTCATACCTAAAACTCTTTTCTTAAAAACTCATTCAACATTAACAAAATGAGTTACAACAGATAGGTAATCTTCCTTTGCTTTACCAGACCAGATATCAGAAGTAATTGCAATAGAACTGACACTTGATTGTAAGCATTCAGTCAGCTTAGAACGACGTTCATTGAAAAACTTAGCAAAATCTCTAATAGTGGTTTGCCTAGAAACTGACTTGTACTTAGGATTATAAGCACACTTAATATAATGAACAAAAGCATATGTGCCACTAATCCCTAAGGGCAGATCTAAAGCAACAATCATAGCACATAGTTCCATACGAACAACATCAGAATTATAGCTCCATGAACGAACAATACCATCAGGGTTATATTAAAGCTGACTCTGAATTCTAGCATCATGTTCAGTTTTAGCTAAACAAGTACGTTGATGCCTAAGTAAATGACCAGTGCCACCAGTTGAACTAGCAGTTAATTGTTTCTTGCAATAGCGACAGTTAGCAGCATAAACAAGAGAGACACCATTTATCTCCTTAGTGACCGAGTCATAGTCATCCCATACCTACGATGTCCTTCTTCTGCCCCTCTTCGTGCCGCGCCTGCTAGTGCTTGTTGTGCTTCCCGTCGCTGCGCCGGAGTCGCTGAACGGGGTCAGAGAAGGAGATGGTGTCGGAGAAGGAGTCGGCGTCGGAGAAGGAGTCGGCGTCCTGGGAGGAGGCATGGCACCAGCCGCGCAAGGAGTCGCGGAAGGATTGGGCGCCGTCGCAGCTACGCCCGAGGTCGGAGGGGATGGCGCGCTCGGACTATGGCTGCCAGCACTCGACGTCGAATGGGACGGCGCGCTCGGCCTCGTGCTTGTCCCCACGCCCTGCCTAGTGCTCATCCACGTGCCCGGCCTCGCGTTCGTCCGCGTGCCCGACCTCGGAGGAGTCGGAGCCGTCCCCCTGCCCGGCAACCTCTCCGACGCCTCAGCCGAAAAAAGGAGTTCCCTTGCCTGGCGCAAGGCCTCCGCACTTGGTTCGAGGCCGGTCATTGAACCGGCGAGCAACTGCTATACTGCTCGATATGTTTGTGAGCTAAAGGCTGCGACGCCGGAGTAGAGCCAGAGAGAGGGAGGCCATGAGCAGTAGGCGTTGGATCTAGGCGGAGACAGTGGGGATCTGGCCGGAGACGGTGGGGATTTGGCCGGAGACGGTGGGGATCTGGACGGAGAAGAAAAGGGAGCAGAGTTGCGGCGCGACGCGGTTGGGGGAGGGAGAAGAATAGGCAGTCGGTTAGGGTTTGCGTCGGGAGAGGGCGAGAGGCTAGTTATATGCTGGGTCAGTTACTGTTGGGCCAGGCCGCCAGGCCGACTTGACTGTTGGGCCAACGCTAACGGGCCGTGCTATGCCTGATTTAAAATGGGCCGTGCCGCCCGTCGTGCCTAGCGGGCCAAGCCGTAAACGGGTCGTGCCGTGTCAGCCTGTCGCGCTGCCTTCTTGGCCCAAGCATGGCCCGTGGTCTTGTGTCGGGCTGGCCCGGCACAAAATTAATCAGGCCGTGCCGTGCTTGGGCCGGGGCAAAAAAATCGTGCTTCAGGTTGGCCCGCTAGGCCCGGCCCATGGTCTTGTGTCGAGCCGGCCCGGCACAAAATTAATCAGGTCGTGTCGTGCTTGGGCCGGGGCAAAAAAATTGTGCTTCAGGTTGGCCCGCTAGGCCCGACCCATTTGGACAGCATTAGTAGCCACCATGCAAGGTTACCACTTCTAGTAGCCACAACCGCGATGGAATGAGCATGGACGCCTGTGACTTAGAGAAAGAGATGAACTCGTACCATCTTCTCGCTACACCAAAGTGAATCTTGTACACCTTAAAAAAAATAAACTTGTAATGGAACGGCACAACCTCACATGGCCCATTATAGTAACTTTGGCTCTTAATTGATGACCAGCTCTTATGACAGATTCTTTGGCACATGATTCTCGAGATGCATGGGTTTTTCGCGGGTTCCAGGCTAGCTCCTTTGCCTAGACAAAACTATTATCGCCGGCAATTAGGACGGTCGACCAGAACTCGGCACGGTCCATGACAGGTACAACGTTTTGCCGCAAAAAAAAAAAAGGGTACTACAACGTTGAACGTTGAAGGCTGAAGGCTGAACGCTGAACGGGTGAAGCAGAAGCAGATGTGGCCCAATCGGCAATCAGCCGTGAGATACGCCCGAATTCCGCGCTCCAACCTCGACGCAACAACCCAACGCCCTCTCCCTCGTCATGGAGTCATGGCCTCATGGGTCCCCCTCCTCCCTTGCCGCCTCCACTCCCCGGATCCCACCTCGCCACCAAACGCCTGTCCCCTCACCGCACCACCGCATGGCGCCAAGGGCCCGCAGGACCCCACCCGCCGCTCCACCTGTTCGTCTCCCGTTGGGCCGCGCGCATCACATCACTATAGAGTACACACCGCTACAAATAAGCGCGCCAACGGCTTGGCAATCCCGTGTGCCAGGCAGAGGCAGCCGAACCCAACATCACGTTTCCGGTGGTCAAAGAAAACCATGTGCCACGCCACGTTCCCGCGCCACTAAATCAGCAGCTCCCTGACCCTGCGGCTACCACGCAACGCAACAGGCAGACTCGCTCATCAGTCGAATAAAACCGGCTGGTGCCAGAACAGCGGAGACGCAGAGTTTAGCAGCAGCGGGAACCGACGAGAACAGAAGCCGAATGGCGAGAAGGAAGGAAGGGGAACAGGAAGCCGGCGGCGAGCCGGCGAGGAAGCTTGTTCTCGGCAAGTACGAGCTTGGCCGTGTCCTGGGGCAGGGCACCTTCGCCAAGGTGTACTACGCACGCGACGTGAGCACTGGCGGCGCCGTGGCCATCAAGGTGATCGACAAGGCCCGGCTCCGGCGCACGGAGGGCATGGTGGAGCAGCTCCGCCGCGAGATCTCCATCATGCGTCTGGTGCGGCACCCTCACGTGGTGGGCATCCGCGAGGTGCTGGCCAGCCGGTCCCGCGTGTTCGTGGTCATGGACTACGCGCGCGGCGGGGAGCTCTTCGCGAAGGTGGCTCGCGGGCGTCTCTCCGAGGACCACGCGCGCCGCTACTTCCAGCAGCTGGTGGCCGCCGTGGGCTTCTGCCACTCCCGCGGCGTGGCCCACCGCGACCTCAAGCCCGAGAACCTGCTCCTGGACGAGGAGGGCCGGCTCAAGGTCACCGACTTCGGCCTCGCGGCCCTGCCCGAGCAGCTGCGCCACGACGGCCTGCTCCACACGCAGTGCGGGACCCCGGCCTACGTGGCGCCCGAGGTGCTCCGGAAGCGCGGCTACGACGGCGCCCGCGCCGACCTGTGGTCGTGCGGCGTCGTGCTCTACGTGCTGCTCTGCGGGTTCCTCCCTTTCCAGCACGACAACTACGTGAAGATGTACCAGAAGATCTTCAAGGCCGAGTACCAGGTCCCGCCCTGGGTCTCCGGCGACGCGCGACGCCTCATCGCGCGCCTGCTCGTCGTCGACCCGGCCAAGCGCGCATCCGTCGCCGAGATCATGTGCACGCCATGGTTCAAGAAGGGGTTCGTGCCGCCCGTCATCGCCTCGCCGCCAGCCACGCCAACCAAGAAATGGTTTGAGGACGAAGACGACGCCGAATCCCTCATCGACGACGGCAGCAGCACCACCACCACCAACAGCGCGAGCCCCAGCGTGTCGCCGCGCACGTGCAACGCGTTCCAGCTCATCTCCTCCATGTCCTCCGGGTTCGACCTCTCGGGCCTCTTCGAGAGCGAGCAGAAGGCGGCCACGGTCTTCACGTCGCGGGCGCCCGCGGCCGTCGTGGTGGACAAGCTGGAGGCCGTGGGCCGGGCACTGGGCTTCGAGGTCACGAGAGGGAAAGGCTGGAGGGTGCGAATGGAGTCCAAGGCCCGCGGCACCACCAACGCCGGGCTCGCGGTCACCGCCGAGGTGATGGAGGTGGCCACCGACGTGGCCGTCGTCGAGTTCGCGCACGACGCCGGGGACGAGCAAGACTTCAACCGGTTCTGCGCGGTGGACGTGCGCGCCGGGCTCGCCGACATCGTCTGGGCGTGGCAGGGCGACAGCCCCACCACGACGACGCCGGCCGCCATCGTCGGGTGCGCGTGAGTGAGGAATCGTCTCACAAGACAAGTTCGATCCGGCGTCCAGTCTCTAGCGACTTTGTTAGGAATCGCACGGTTGCAACAGCTTTTACTCTGTAAAAATTAGGCTGTTGCTCCGACATGTCACATGTATCGTTCGTTCGTTGTATAGGCAGAGGAAATGGAACAGAGCGAGGTGTCCTTAGACACCAGTCGTTGAGGCAGAGCATGCTCGGCCTGCAAAATTTTTTGATCCTGAAATTCTGTATATTTTTTTTAGAGATGTGTACATAACAAAGGTTTGTACCCGATCAAATCAATCAAGTTTTGGTGTTCTTCCCTCCCACATGATTTGGTCGTAGATTCTGCTACCACCTGCAGTTGACCGCGCTTGATGTGTGAACAATTAATTGATCAGAAGAACGATACAATAGTTTGTTTTATTTTGTCGATACAAGTGATTATTGGATTTTTCTTCAAAAGTGATTATTGGATTCCTCATCGGTTCTCCGTGTGCCTGTTGAAATTGGCTCCTCATGTCCTCCCTGCCCTTGTTTTTCATCTGATGAAGATGCCTGATTCATGATGTCTGTCATGATCAAATGGCCCTTTCTACCCTAATTTAAGAATTATTGCAACTTTGTCTGCTAACCTAATAATTGTACCAGTGTATTATTGACAAGAAATTAGACTGTCCCTCCATGCTCTTGAGAGAACTAAAGTGACTTGGGTAGCACGTATGTGGCACTCTGTACCATTTATTAAAACAAAAGAAATAATCAATATGAGCAGGACTGTACATTGAGTTGACTGGCTCTTTTTCCAGTTTATGCCAAATTATGCACATAAAAATTAATCAGATAAAAGGAATCTGGCCAACAGCAGCCAACCGCTCCTCAAGGCAGAGTTTTTGTCATCCCTATTGCATTATTCTTTCTTCTATCCAGACTGATTGGAGCATCGATATAAAGGAATAGCATAAGTATAATTTCTAGTACGAATAGCGTCATTATAATGCAAAACAAAAATTGAGAAACCACAAGAGCCCAGCTCATACCACTAAGGAGTAACTACTCTATCAGAAATGAATTGAGCATCAGTAGACGGGTTGTCTGGCTGCATAGTGAGCTCTCACGAACGCTCCTCAAGTCAGCGTGTGACCACCGCAAACACTAGAGGCGTCAGGGAACTCTCTCCCACGCGGGCGACGGCGACACGCCGAGCGCAACGACATTTCTGGTTCGTCTCCTCGCTGAACACCACTGATCAGCGACCAATTTGTCCACACAGACCTTGCGTGCTGCTGGAGAATTTCCCAGAACCGCAGCCGAATGCAGAATCAGCACGCATAAAATATAGTAAATGCTAGTATATTCAGAGCCCCAAGGAACAGATCACACGGAGACAGGAAAAAATGGTATAAATGGATAAGGTTCTTTCCCGGACCATGTGTTTAATGAGCGCAGCTAGCTGTAGACTTACGTGCTGGTTCACTTCGTGAAGTTTTCTGTATCCGTCACTTTCGACAGTGTTGTTTGGGCACTGATGACTGTACTACTCGATATGCTTCAGAGTTCAGACCTCGAAGCTTCAGAATTAGTAGTGTCGTCAGTCACCTAAGTCTTTGCATCCATCTACTTTGGATAAGTGCTAACCCTAAACTTTTCCACTCAAGTCTCCCGTTTATCCACAGTCGGGTCGTTGGGATAAGCGCTAACTGTAATGTAATCAGCAACCAAGGTCGACCAAATACACTGACGTCTGGCCTTCTTGTTCTTAGCGGAAGAAATGAATGCAAAACGCGTCGTTGATCTCGACGTCTTCCTAATGAGCTGGAGTGCGCTAGAAGTGGAAGAGCATGTTACTCACAGGATATGCTGATACCAAAAAAAAGTGGCAGCATGTTGTTGAACATTCTTGCAGGAGAGCATCTTGAAGGTTTTATCTCCTCTTCAAATAGTGAGAGTTACCTAAATGAAAACCAAATGCAGTTAACAGTAGTTCATATCGTATATGCAAGTGCATGTTTGGCCGCTGGCTTACTGCATTAGAGAATCATAAGGTCAAAGGACCAGGCTTCATAGAAGTAGCATTGAGCTTCTGAAACACTGCTCGACCGATCAGTCGTCAGGAAAGGAACACGATCGAGCTGCCGCGTCTGGGAGCGTCGCACAAACGACAGGCAAAGCGATATCTGGAGAGATTGCAGGATCGATATAGTAATCAGATCGAGATCTGATCTGATGGGTTTTGGCTGGAGGCCTGCCTTTTGTGGATCCGATGGGCTGGTTGTTTAGGTAAAGAGAAGATAAGGTCTTGTCACCGGGGCCTTATCCAGTTATCCTGTTATCGTCTGCCCATAAGGCCGAATCAAATGCTGCGAATTTTTAATGCGTTGATGAGGCTGCTAAGCTTAAGCTAACCTGTTCTGACATGTAAAGTCATGCACAACACAGGACGATCGATGATATTTTTTTTTTTGAAATAAGGCAGGAGCACTGTTATTGATTAAACAAGAAGTAGAAAAAATTATAACCTAAAATTACATAAGCTAACCCAACATTGCCAGGCCCGAGCTATGGTCATCACCAAGCTCAGAAAATTAGAACACAACAAAAAAGAAACAACAACAACACTGACCACACTATGGCTAGCAGGGAGTCCTCAAACCGCTTAGAAGTTACTTAACGACACTAACAACGGTAACTAGATAGACAACCTCAACACCTCCAAGAGTTTAGCCACCTCAGATAAAACACTTAATTGTCGATCCTTTTTAACAAAAATCCATTATTTTGTCAACAAATCCCGGGTTACCTTAAAGTCCAACTTCCGAGATTTGACTTTAATCTTCCGTTTTTGACAGCAATTCTGATTCTCCTCTGAATGCAACACGATTGCTTTCTCATCTGAATCCGTTTTGTGTCCAGGGGAGGGAGACAAAGGAGCAACCATTGACTGTTTGAGATTGCTTAAGGTTTTGATCAACTCATGTCTAATTAGTTGCTCTTCTTCACCTCTAAACAACGTAGGAGAATGAGTATATTCAACGAGGGAGAGGTGGTGAACAACAACCTCTTGGGTTTGGGTAGTGGTAATTAAGCCTGGTCCTTTGGCTTGAAGATCGCAAGTTAGCTTGGCTTGTTCACGGCTCAACGTACGGTTCGATGGACTTTCAAACTGAGCCAAGTTCATGTTTTAGCTTGGTATATTAACTGCAACGAAGAGTCATAATCTATTCAAAAAAAAACTTCACCAAAGAGTTCAGTTATCGTCTCATATTTGACTCAATGTTGACGTAAAAAGTTTTCTCGTAGGTGCAACACAAGCTTGATCATCTTTAAGATCGAGTGATAAGGTTTGACGTCTAGTACGACTTAATTATCTATTATTTTTTTAAAATCTAGTTATTTATAAATCTCATGATGTTAGACATAAATATAACTGGAAACATTAGTTATTATGAATACTTAAGATATATTTGCTTGTCTTTGTGTTTTATTACATGTTGAGCTTGTGAATTGAACGAGCTGGCTCAAGCTCGTACCAAACTGAGCCAAGCTAGCATTCTAGCTCGTGTGAATTATAAGTGGAATCGAGCCTGCTCGATTTCATTTTGAGCTGAACCGAGCCAAGCGAGCTGAGTCGAGCTAGCTCAGTGTTCAAGTCTAGTGGTGATAAACTTTTTCAAAGCAGATACTTTCAGTTTAAGGATAATCCTAAGCTGCTTTTAGTTTTTTAGTACTTTCTGTAGTCTAAAATATAAGTCATTTAACGCCTTTTAATTCAATGTTCAGGCTTGTAATTGTAAAGCAATGATCTTTGAAGCTATTTTGGAGGTTCAAGCTTATGTCCATCCTTTGGTCCATTATCTAAAAAAATTGGGGGTATGTGTGTGTGAAGAGTTTTTTTTGTGTGTTTTGACTGTGTCCATCCTTTAGCCCATTATCTAAAAAAATAGAAGTCATTTGGCTATTCACACTCTGCATCAGATTCATGCCGCCCTTCACTTTGCAGACGCTTCTTTGTGCTCCTTTACTGGTTGTAATCTTACTGTTTTTCTTCACGCAGAATCATTTTGATTGGCCGTGTGGATGTAGTCATTTCAAACTCACCTTTAGTTCTTTTGTCCAGCAGTAAAAGGAATAAAACTCCATCCAGCCATCAAAGAGAACAACTCTGGTGCTCCCAACCCCATAGGTGTTCCCGTGCTCCCATTTCATATAGTACAAAAAATATGCAACTAAAAATTATAACAAAAATATGGATGAATACATCATGTCATCTTCTATCATCATACAAAACACCAGCTGCAATTGAAACTTATGTAAGATGTAACAAAAAAGCAAAATCAGAATTGAATAGTAACTGTTAACGGGTTTGACATGAACAGTAAAAACTCACAACTATTTAGTATATGATTTCTCTTTTTTGTTTCTCTTTGCATAAAAACTTGTTGCAGCTGATTTTTTATATGATGATAGAAGATAACATGATGTATTCATCTATATTTTTATTGTAATTTTTGGTTGCATAAATTTTGTACTATATAAAATGGGAGCACGGGAGCATCAATGGAGTCGGGAGCACCAGAGTTGTCCTCACCATCAAAAGCTTGTTTTGCACAACGTAGTCTTCAAAACAAACCTTTGATTTTGATTTTCTACTTAGAACAAATTTACATATAAACAAATCTAAGTTCTTTTACGATGTTTGTGTGGTACCTTAAGATACCACTATTTAGATTATTGATAAAGAGAGAGATAAGATATAAAATAAAAGTTAAAGTAAAATACATAAATAGCCATTGTACTTGTACAATTGTTTTAATTTGATCATTGTACTCAAGAAATTACAAAATATGACAAGTAAACTAGCATCCCGCATCAATACAACTATCCTCGTAACCCTATGTATTTTAATGATATGGCATACGTACAACATAAAAACAATCATTTTTCATTTGTTCTAGCTAGAGAAACTACCAATAGATTGTTGGATGTATGATACTAAAAAAGATACAAAGAGATTGTTAGATCTATTCGGAATGCACGTATTAGAACTTCTTTTTAGCCCCTTTAGCACTCACACACGTTATGATGCTAATAAACTGAGATGGAGACAAATGAATCTTCAAAAAATAAATGAGAGTGCAGCAACAACCTAGTTTCAGTGAGCAAATTGCTTGAACATTTTTTCATGTTTAGTTCTGTGTAACATATCAAATTCCAAATTGACTTAAAACATGCACGCATGCAATTTCTAACATCACACGTATAGCCATATGAATTAGAAAATCAAGTCCAAATTAAGAAAAGGAAATATCCTTTTTTTTATATAGCATCGCCCCAGAGATCGTGTCTCTCACAAAAAAAAAGAGAGAAACAATAGATGGGCAATTTAAGAAAAAAGATGGAATGGATCGGATCATCCGAATCAACTAAAGGTTAGTAAAACTATGTAACTACAAACCACTGATTTACCAAGACTTTTTTTCTCCTATTATTCCAGATTATCCAAAATGATCTCTCACCTCTCTCTATGACCCTAAGTGAATGTTCTTGGCACAGTGAAGAAAAAGTCATAACTGAGTACTTCCTCCGTTCTTAAATTGATGTCCTTAAGACAACAACTTTAGTTTATTTTGACTAGAATTATTGTCTTAATAACAAAATTTAGAAACAAAGAGAGTAAATATTAACTCAATGCAAATAGGAAGGAATAATCATGCGTTTGTCCATTAACTTTCAAATTAATGAATGAATAAAATTATCTTACCTTGATGATTTTTAAATATCTTTTGGTTGGTACCTTTAATTATGGAGTGTTAGATTTGCAGCAACGGCTGACCTGCACTACCTACACACAAAGTAAAAGACCTCAACAATTGTATAACAAATACTTTTGCAAACCAAATATATGACAAGCTAAAGTATTCTTTAAGGGAAATCGATTCATGGAATTTATTGGCGTTAATTCTTTAAAAGTTGACCAGGATTTATTTAAAAAAACAAGTTAAAAAAACTCTGGAGGAAGTATTATTCAAGTTAAAAAGAATTGACCGGGCTTATTGAGAGCCACCGTGAACCCAAGCGGTGGATTTTGTTGAACTCTTCATGGAACAAACAACAAAGTAGGTTGCAGTTCGTCGTGTCATGTATACTCCTCTATTCTTAGTGGGTTTTTGGTACGCATGTGCTATCCTTGTTATTGAAAACATGAAGGAAAACTTTAAAATAACAGACGATAATAAAACTCGAGGTCCCGCGTCAGGTTACACAAATGGCAACTGGTACCTGCTGATGGCTCCATCTGAATTGATATACTGCCTGCGGAAATATCTGGAACTGTTTACCAAAGTTTAAACACTGACGTGAGCGGGATCCTGACAGGGAAGTAAGAATGATTAGAGGGAAATGCTTTTTTAGACGAAAAAATCAGTGGGCATGGTTAGGCACTCGTTTTCATTGGTTTTTCTTATGCTTGTGCAGTCGGATTCCAGAATTCCTCCCTTTTATTTACTCCATCCGTTTTAAAATTATTGTTGTTATTAAATTTTTTTTCTTACCTTTGACTATTCGTCTTATTCAAAATATTTTAAAAATTTTCATATATTATTTTATAATTAGTTTTATTATTAAATAAATTTAAATATAATCAATAATTTTATGTATTTAAGATAATTTTTGAATAAAAAAAATATTAAAGTTCATAAAAAAAATCAACGGCGATAATAATTTAGAAAGGAGGGAGTATGTTATAAATATATATTTTATGCGGGTCTCTCGCCTGGTTGGCAAGTCTGGTTTCGATGTGATGGTATCTCCTGTCAAAGTGGAAGCCTCTTATAAGTATACTCGTTCTCCGCCGGAGCAACAACTCATCTGCCATGAATGATTGATTCTCTTAGTGTGGCTGTTGGAACAAGAGGTGCTATGCCTTGTGATGGTGTGATCTCATACGAGACGCGCGCGTTGCCGGCAAGCTTAACTGTTGCAGAAAGCTGATGCAGCGCGAGCAACTGCCCGGAACAGCTTTTCTTAAGCCAACATCAGCCCAATTCAAACAGCTAGATGCCACCCGAGTTCCCAGCACGCCTGTCTCGTCGCCATTCTGAGGTGTGGGCTTCCGATTCTGGCAATTGATCCACTTTCCGACCTAATGCGAGCCCAACACGCCAGTTTCGTCGCCGTTCTTAGGTGGGCTTTGGCGTCGGGCAATCGATCCACTTTTTGACCTAAATCTCAGTTTCCATACATATAAGAACCAAGAAACAAAAATTAAAGAAATACTCTCAATCAAACATTAAAAAAATTCTCAGAAATACATAACTGCTAAGCATTTACTAGCTAAAAAAACTAGGGAGTGACTATTAATATTCAGCTAATTTCTCATATCGGTTCTCGATTTTTTCAGCCCATCCATGTGGTCCAGTATTAACTGTTTTAGTGAAA
This sequence comes from Eleusine coracana subsp. coracana, assembly GCA_032690845.1. Classification (NCBI taxonomy): domain Eukaryota; kingdom Viridiplantae; phylum Streptophyta; class Magnoliopsida; order Poales; family Poaceae; genus Eleusine; species Eleusine coracana. The sequence goes on along the minus strand of CM064427.1, from coordinate 48,189,442 downwards.
CAATTCAAAATCACGATGTCGAAATAAAATTCGTTCAAACCAAGTTTTTTTTTCAGTCAACTTGTACTGAACCAAGAAGAAGAAAGATGAGTGTCGCAACTAAAACACACCATGAAATCAATTGGGTGAATTCATGCGAATTGGACAAAGAGGACAAGCACATGCAGCAGATTAAATGAGGGAATTGGACGAGAGGACAAGCACATGCGGCGGATTAAATGAGGGTAATAACAGCATCTTCAACAAGTTTGTAAAAAATAGTTCCCAAAAAACTGTTTTAGGGAGTTTTTAAATCACTATCGGGAGTAAAAAAAAAAACTTGCCTCCTCCAACTGTTCCCAATTTTTAGCTTCTAAATAATTTCAAATATGACCACATCAGCCTTTTCTTGTGGGCCATAACAGCGCAGAATGGATGACGGGACGAGCTAAAAAATCGGGATTGGCTGATTGGGAGTGTGGAAGAGGTTGGCAAATTTGGCAACAAAACTCGTTATAATTAGGAATTGCTAAAATTTGAGAACCAATATTGGGAGTTGTTGGAGATCTGATTTTTCACTTGATTCTTAAAAGTGAGTGAAAGCGGATTGAATCACACGATAAATTTGCATTACAATCAGGCATGCCTGCATGGCACACGGGGTAAGACTAATACCAAGCACAAACCTAATACAAGTATAATACAAGCCCAATAGGTTATCTGTCTAACCCCCCCCCCCCCCCCCCGGCAGTCGGAGCGACGGTACTACCTAGTAGTACGGACGTTCAGACTAGAACGAAACTCGGTGAAGACAGAAGACGGTAATCCTTTGGTGAATATATCAGCATACTGAGAGGTGGTCAGCACGTGTAGAACTCTCACATCTCCGGCGGCGACTTTGTCATAGACAAAATGCAAATCAATCTCGATGTGCTTCGTGCGCTGATATTGCACAGGATTCATCAAGAGATAAACAGCATTGATGTTGTCACAATAGACCAAAGTAGAACGACGAACAGGACAATGGAGCTCGTGTAACAGCTGTCGTAACCAGCAAGTCTCCAAAACAGCATTAGCAACAGTCCGATACTCAGCTTCAGCACTAGAGTGAGAAATAGTAGCTTGTCGCTTAGAAGACCAAGACACAAGATTATCTCCAAAAAAACCCGCATAGCTTGATGTAGAATGTCTCCGGATAGCCAGCCCAATCAGCATCAGAACATGTTACAAGATCAGAAGATGGAGAATGATGGAGCTGAAGACCATAATCCAAAGTGCCCTTGATATAACGTAGGACTCATTTGACCAAAGCAAAGTGTGGCTCACGAGGATCATGCATAAACAAACAAATTTGTTGCACAACATATGAAATATCAGGTCGGGTGAATGTGAGATACTGAAGAGCACCAGCGAGTTCTCGAAAATGAGTGGCATCAGTAACAGGGGGGCCACCAGGCGATAACTTAGCATTAGTATCCATAGGAGTAGTGCAAGGTTTGCAATCGGTCATACCGGCAGGTCCAAAATCTCAAGCATGTAATGACGCTGGGATAGAAACAAGCCGCTAGCACTGCGAGACAGACATACCCAAAAAATGATGAAGAGCACCAAGATCCTTCATAGAAAACTCCGATGTGAGTGTAGCAATAACTCGTTGAAGTAGCACTGTCGTGGAAGCTGTCAAAATGATGTCATCCACATATAGCAATAGATAGACTGTATCCAAACCGTGTTGGTACACAAATAGTGAAGTGTCTGATTTGGCACCAAATAAACCCAAGAGACTAAATAAAGGCTGCAAATCGGTTGTCCCATGCACGTGGTGCCTACTTTAGACCATAAAGGGATTTGTTGAGGCGACAAACATGATCAAGACGAGAAGAATCCACAAATCCAGATGGTTGAGCATAATAGACTGTCTCAAAGAGGGTCCTGTGAAGAAAGGCATTCTTCACATCAAGCTGATGGATGGGCCAATCCTGAGAAAGAGCAACTGATAAAACAGTGCGAATAGTAGCAGGTTTGACAACTGGGCTAAAAGTCTCACCAAAATTAATACCTGGGCACTTTGTAAAACCTTGAAGAACCCAACGAGCCTTATAGCGATCTAGAGTACCATCGGGATGGAACTTATGACAAAAAACCCATTTGTTGGTCACAATATTGGCGCCTGGAGGACGAGGAACGAGATCCCAAGTGTTGTCGGCTTGTAGAGCTGAGAATTCTTCAATCATAGCCTCGCGCCAATTAGGGTCCAAAAGTGTACCACGATAAGTCTTTGGTAGAGGAGACAATACTACAACATGAAGATCAAACACTGGCTTTGGCTGCCGGTAGCCCTGTTATCCACGAGTGAGCATAGTATGGTCATTGTGGATAGCAGGAGCTGGAATAGCATTCGGAGGCACCACTGGAGCCATGCCAGGCTGTGCATGGAGAGGGCCGACTGGTACAGGTTTCAGGCGGGTAGGCGAGTGTCCAGCAGATGCGCCATTGGCCGACATGGGTGTGTGGCCTGCATGAGACCTGACGGTACCCGGTGTTGCGAAGCCAGGTGGAGAAACTGGCCGGGGTGTAGTCGGTGCTCCGGGTTGCTAGAGAACAAGCTGTGGGGACCGAGTCCCTAGTGTGGATGTGCCAGCCAAACCCAAACCAGGCGCGGAGTCCGGTGCGCCAGAAGGGGACCCGGGTGTGCAGGACCGTGCATGCTGGGATCCGAAGAGGTCTGTGCATGCGGCTGTGCTGGTCCATCGTGAGCACCACCAAAGGATGCCCCGCTGGCAATTGCCTGTGGAAAAGGACCAATAGGGGCAGCAGGACTGAAACCTGGCTGACCTGCAAGAGAAGAACCAATAGGGCTCGACACAAAATCAAACTCCAAAAGAAATTCAAAGTTGGATGAAGGCAATGGTGTTGGAAGTTCCGTAAAAGGAAAGGAGGATTCATCAAAAATGACATGCCTAGAGATGATAATTCTATTAGTGCCAAGATCTAGACATCGATAACCTTTGTGTTTAGATGGATAACCCATGAAAACATAAAGAGTCGACCGAGGGGAGAGTTTATTGGGGGCAGTTGCAGAAAGATTAGGATAACACTTGCAACCGAAGACACGGAGATGATCATAGGTAGGGTGAGCACCAAAAGGAGCAAAGTGCGGGGTTAGTGAATCAAGTGTCTTCGTGGGGTGTCGGTTCAACAAATAGGTGGTTGTATGGAGAGCTTCTACCCAATAGGTGGCAAGAAAAGTGGTCTGAAATATTAGGGAGCGCATAATATTCTTAGTGGTGCGAATAATACGCTCAGCTCGACCGTTTTGAGGAGAAGTATGGGGGCAAGACATGCGAATCGTGACACCTTTGAGGAGGAGAAACAGTCATGCAGATGCATTATCAAACTCACTCCCGTTATCGCACTAGATAGACTTGATGGTAGCCCCAAATTGAGTGGCGACATAAGAGAAAAAATTAAAGAGAGTGAATAAAGTGTCAGACTTAAGGCATAAAGGAAAAGTCCATGAATAATGGGAAAAATCATCAAGAATAACGAGATAATATTTGTAACCGGACACACTAATGACAGGAGATGTCCAAAGATCACAATGTATTAAATCAAAACTCTTAGTAGCACGACTGCTTGACCTAGCGAAAGGGAGTCTAACATGACGACCCAACTGGCAAGCATGATATAAAGTTTTAAGCTCACTCTTATTACAAGAACTACCAATGGAAGACACTAAATGAGATTAAGACTCATGACCGATATGACCAAGGCGTTGGTGCCAAAGAACGGCGGGAGTGGTGGTGGTGGCCGTGAGAGCAAGTGACTGAAGCGATGACGGGTGGATGGAGTAAAGCTCGGCGGAACTATTGCACCTGATGATCACGTTCTTCGTTATGAGGTCCTTCACAGAAAGGCCGAAAGGGTCAAACTCAATAGAACAATGGTTATCAGTGGTAAAATAGCGAACATAAATAAGATTCTTAATGATATAAGAGGAAACAATAACATTATGTAAATAAAGAGGGCCACGAGGGGAAGAAAAAGAGACGGAGCCAGTGGAGGTAACATGCAGCAATGACCCATTACCGATAATGATATTAGTAGGAGTAGAAAAGGTAGGAGACTATGAATATGAGAGAGTACCGGAGTTTGATGTTATGTGAGAGGAAGCACCTGTGTCCATAAGCCAGTCACATGTCGGCAGAGGAGCAAGTGTCATCGTGTTGAAGTTGCTTGCCAAAGTATTCTGATCCCACACCCAGGACTGCTGGCTCGGTGGTGCATGGTAAAATGGTATAGGAGGTGGGCGCCGAATGGAGGAGCGCTGAAGTAGGGCATAGGAGGTGGTTGGGCCAGGCCATAGGGTGACACAGCTGGAGGCTGGACCGAACCAAAGGGAGGCGCCGACTGGAACTGGGCTAAAACAGAGGGGCCCAAGGTCGCCGCGGCCAGTGCATGGGGTGGGCGGGCCTGCTGTTGCTGTGGTGGCCATGAGCCCATAAGACCTTGATCCATCCTAGGCCGTGGAAGACCAGGCCACACAGCGAATGTGCCAGTGAAGGGGTTCCAGGAAGATTGCCAGGAGGCCGGGCCTTCCTAGCGACGATGACGCCGCCCGTTGCGCCCACCGCCGTTGCCTCCTTTGGATCCAGCAGAGTTGTCGTGGCCATCCCCCGCCGTAGTGGAGTTGCCAAGGTTGGAGACGGGGGGTGCAGCACCGAAGATGTGGAGGGGCCCGTAGGTGTCGAGACGACGAACACAGATGGCGTAGGAGGTTTTCCTCCATTGTAGATTCCTCAACTTGAAGATCAGCACTGACATCACGGAATTTAGGAAACGGACGCTGTCTCTTGATTATGGCGGCCATATAAGAGAATTTTTCATTGAGGCCCCGGAGAACATTAAGGACAAGGGTGCGGTCATGAACCATCTCCCCCAAATCACCAAGTGCATCAGCTAGCCATGTTCTTCAACTTGCGACAATACTCTATGATGGAAAGGTGGCCTTGAACGAATGTCCGAAACTCCACATCTAGTAGCAAGACACGGGTTTCTTTATTTCCAATGAACTGCTCTTCGAGGCCCAGCCACAAGGAGCGAGAAGTGGGCGATGGCGTCATGACGACCTTGATAAGATCCGGAGTGACGGTACTATACAGCCATGACTTAACTATACAATCTATCCTATACCATTGCGAGTCTGCCAAAAAATCATCATCCGAGAGCACGAGACAATCCAACGCATATTTGGCAAGCGTGTTGAGGAAGAAGTTGCGCCAGCGGTTGTAGTTGCAGGAGGTCTGATCAAGGGTGATCGGCACCATTGACTTGACGTTGGCCACGGCGACAGCCTAAGCATGGAGCTGAGCTCGTTCCAGGGCATCGGCCTCGGCTGCGGCATCCTTGCGACGGCGGTGATCGCGGCAACAGCGATCGGCCTCAGCAGCAGCAGCATCGGGCTTCTTAGCTTCAGCGCGGCGCTTGGCCTCAAGTTCTTCAGGCGTCAGGTCGTCGACGGCCATTAGAGAAGGAGGCGATGTGGGAAGGCCAACAACGATCGAGAGAATCGGTGGCGTAGGGCAGAGATTACGCTGTGGTGGAGGGACCACGACGGAAGATAGACGTGTCGTGGCGAAAGAAGGCGGTGACGGCGTCGGGGCACTGCGGCGTGAGGCCGGCAGCGGGTAGGGTTAGGTTAGGCGGAAGCTTGGGGTCGCAGGAGCGAACCGCTCAAAGATACCATGAAAGCGGATTGAATCACACGATAAGTTTGCATTACGATCAGGCAAATACATATAGGGGAGCACACGGGCCAAGACTAATACCAAGCACAAGCCTAATACAAATATAATACAAACCCAATAGGCTATCTGTCTAACACTGAGTATTTAGGAACTAATATTAGAAATTGTTGGAGGTGCTCTCAGGACACATGAGAGCGGAAAGCCCTATGGATGACGAGGTCGCAACCTTTGATGAGGTTGCCGCAACTAGTGCTGATGGACTTGCAGTCACAAGAGAAAACTCAAATGAATAAGGAAAATGGAGAAGAAAAAAAATGTCTTTGCTTACAAAAACAAATGAAATAAACAAAGTCTCAACGTGAACTGAAACTGAATGAATAGGCGGCCTTGTTCAACAGGTGCCAAAAAGAACTGTCATCTGATTAAAATCGTTGAACCTTTTGGCCAAGGTTGATTGGGACAGTCCACAAGAGGGAGCGAACGCGGCATGCCGTGAGTGGACTAAAGATTGACTAAACCGAAAGTCATCTTTAGCTAGCAAACGTTTAGCGAATTGCGAAGAACTATTCCAATTCGATCAGCCTATCTATTTGTATTCCAATTCAGCCTGTCTATTTGTATTCCAATCGACAGTTGCCACGTTCACTCTCTCAGCCGGCCAGTTTGAGCCGTCTTCAACTGTCGTTGACCCAAGTGTTAGTATCAATTTCGGCCCAGCTAATTGCAAATTATCAAGCGGCTGCATGTTTTCAATTGTTAAACAGGTCGACTTGCCCCTTGTTCATACACTTTCTCTTGTGATTTCATTTACCGTTACATGTTTCGTTTCTCTCCAATTTGAATGATTTTGTTGTGGGTAATTTCCAACGGTGTTGGTTTATTGAGATTCATTTAGTCCAGGCTGTCATAGTTTGTTTTGTTGGTTCAGTAGTGTGCATATTTTTGTGCTTTTAGCATGACACATTCATGATTTTGGGATGTTGTTCGATATTTCAATGTATGGGCTCAGTGGTTGGATGAAAGGACAAAAAAAAATGACTGAAGTTGCTTCCAAATTTTTTTCCTATGAAATATGTACCAGATACAATTGATTTTCATGTTTACAATCAAAGCAAGATATATGAAATAACAGTGTTTGGCTGGTTGAAAAAAATGACTGAATCTGGATTAAAAAATAGCTGAATGTCAAACAGTCATTCCAAAATATTGGAGCGCTTCTACAGTAGACCATAATACCATCGGACTAGAGGTATCATGAACCCAATCTGACCATTTATTTTAAATGAAAAATATTGTAATTACCCACTAAAATACAGCGGCATGCCCTTAGGTGATTAGGGATCGGGTAAATAGGAAAATCAACTGGTCTGTTTTTTTTTCTGAAGGCCGGGCCGCCGCCGAGCAGAAACTCATCCATGTGCACCGCTGCCGGCCAATGGCAAGGCGTCATTTGCTGCGCGTACACTTATTGATCTTGTTAATGTTATTTGGATACGATCATGTGCTGCAGTTTACTAGACGTGTATGCTTGTAGCCATGGTAGACTACGACACCATGCTGCATCACTAGCAGATCTATAACATGGGAAGTCTCAAGAATCGAGCTAAATTATCACCAGCCGGTAGCATTATGCATGAGCAACGTTTGGGTTTCAAGGAGGCAATTTAGCCAAGAATTTCACTAGCTCGCGTGCAAATACGGTTTTGTTGTTACATGCTTTTGTGTAAAACTTTTAGTATATAAATATGATTCGATCAAATGTTCAGATTGCATAAATTCGATCAAATATGATATCCATGTGTTCTGTACCCAGTGAAAGGTATGCCTGTAAGCATCAATTTGAGGGTATGCTTTCCTTTAGAATCACACTTATTTACTATTTCCCTACCAAAGCAAGTAAACTACTACTACTTGAGCTCAGATGCACACATGATCAATACCAATTACTGGTAAATGATAACACAAATCAAGATATTATCAATAAGTATGCATTAGATGTTGAATTCTGTGACTGGGATGAACAACTCAACCAAGACACCAGCCATCATGGCATTCAATGGATTTGCTTATGTCTCTTCTCTTATTTGCCGTAGTTACTCTACTGGTTGTTTTGCTTCTCTTCAAAAGTGATCAGGCAGCTTAGGCTGTGATTAATAGAATCATAATGTTGTGGAGTGATACTTCATTGTGCATAGATGATTTTCTGTCAGTATTCTAAAGCAAACTCCTGTCAGGCATTGCATTTCGAGCAGCTATGAGGGTGAGTAGAGCAAAGAGTTGATGTAGCATTGGCTCTGCGCTACCCAAAAATCACTCGAGTAGCAAGTAGCAACACAGGCAGATTGTTTCATAGATCCCCAACAAGTCCAGACGCTGAGTGAGAAGAAATGCTTGAGGTCAGTAAGATATTGATTAGTCAGGCCAATGAACATGAACAAGAAACAACGCAGGACTTCCAATGGGTGAACGATTAGTCAGTCGAACTAGCTGCCTGAAAAAAAAAACAAGAGCCACTGCAAGTCATCGTCGTCCTACTGAAGTCCACCAGGTCGTGACGAGATCAGTAAGGACGCCACAACTCTTTCCTAGAATTAACGCGTGACACAATCACACAATCCCGACGCGCTCAAAAAATTTTCCACACGGTGCGTGTGTCTGCCTGTGTGGTCTTCAAATCACCAGCATTTGCTAGTGGAGTGCTCTGCGCTACCCAAAAATCACTCTAGAAGTAGTAGTACCAATAGAAGCACAGATTTTTTCCACAGATCCCCAACAAGTCCAAACGCGGAGTGACCATGACCGTTGACGTTGACTCCGGCGAGCGACCGCCGCCGCCGCCCGCTCCAGCCACCGCCGAGATCGCCTTCCTCTGGGAGCTCCGCAAGTACGTGCTGTTGCTGGCCACGCTGGCGGCCAGCGCCACCTACTCGGCGGGGCTGAGCCCGCCGGGCGGGTTCTGGCAGGAGAACGCCGGCGCGCTCCTCGCCGGCGACCCGGTCCTCCCGGTCACCTACGCGCGCCGCTATAAGTTCTTTTTCTACTGCAACGCGACGGCGTTCGTGGCCTCCGTGGTCATCGTGAACCTCCTTCTCGCGCACTCCCTCAGCCGCCGCCGCTGGTGGCTCCGCGCGCTCCAGGCCGCCATGATCCTCGACCAGTTCGGACTCATGGGCGCCTACGCCGCCGGCAGCTGCAGGGAGCTCGCCATGTCCGCCTACGTCGCTGCCCTCGTCGGCCTCGTCTCCACCAACGTCTGCGCCCACGTCCTCCTCTTCGCGCTTCTCGCCGTGAAGACGAGGTCGACCTCGCGTGACGTCACCACAACGCGCGGCGTGACGTCGGAAGCGCCGGAATCTGTGGAGCGCACGCGCAAGTACCTCCTCATCTTCGCCACTCTGACGGCGACGGTGACGTACCAGGCCGGGCTGAGCACGCCGGGCGGGTTCTTGTCGGGCAGCGTCGACGGCGACCACCTCGCCGGCGACCCGACGCTCCGTCCGTCCCGGTTCGTGGCGTTCTTCTACTTCAACACGACGGCCTTCGTGGCGTCCCTCGTGGTGATCATGCTGCTCATGAGCCGGACCGTGACGCGGCACGGGGTCCGGTCGTCGGCGCTCTGGGTGTGCACGGCCGTGGCCCTGGTCGGGCTCGCCGGCGCCTTCTCCGTCGGGTGTAGCCGCAGCGTCAAGACCTCCGTCTACGTTATCTCGCTTGCGGTGGCTGTTCTGCTCTACATCGGCGTTCAAGGTCTCGTGTTTCTCTGCAAGCCCGTGGAGAATCTGGTCCACGCCGTGCAAGACAAGATGCGCAAGTACCTGCGATTACTGGACTCGGAAAATGGGCAACCTGATGCGGCATCGAATCAACAACATCAGCAACAACAGCAAGGCAACACCAACACTGACGCCGACCAGCTTCTGAGAAAGTCTCGTATGTACCTTGTGCTGCTCGGCATTCTCGCCGCGACCGTCACGTACCAAGCAGGGCTGAACCCGCCGGGCGGGTTCTGGCAGAGCAGCGGCTCTCACGGTCGGCACCACTACCTCGCCGGCGACCCGGTCCTCCACATCACCTACCCGCGGCGGTACCTGGCCTTCTTCTACTGCAACGCGACGGCGTTCGTCGCGTCGCTGGTCATCCTCATCCTCCTCCTCAGCAACGTATTCAGCACGCAGGGGATCAAGTACTGCGCGTTGCAAGTCGCCATGATCCTCGACCTGTTCGGGCTCATCGGGGCTTACGCCGCCGGAAGCTGCCGCCAAGCGTCCAAATCCGTGTACACCTCGGTGCTCGTTGTGCCGGTGTTCCTCTACGTCTGCTTCCACGTTCTGGTGTTCATGTTGGAGGTCTCCCCGTCCGTCGCGACGTGGAGGAACGCGATTCGGGGGGAGCTGCTCGGCCGCGTGCCTAATCGGTTGAAGGATCTGTTTCAGATGCAGGCGGTGGAGGAAGACGACAACACGGAACGGAAGCTGGAGAAGAGCCGCAAGCTTCTGCTCCTCCTCGCGATCCTCGCGGCGAGCCTCACATACCAAGCTGGCATGAGCCCGCCAGGCGGCTTCTGGCAGGAGAACAAGACGGGCCACGTCGTCGGGGACCCCGTGCTCAACGACAACTACCCGCGCCGCTACCTGGCCTTCTTTTACTGCAACGCCACCGCCTTCGTCGCGTCTCTAGCCATCATCATGATGCTGGTGAACAGGAAGCTCTCGGCGAGGGGGATCCAGTCGTACGCGCTGCGGGTGTGCGTGATCCTCGTCCTGATGGGTCTCATGGGCGCGTTCGCTGCCGGCAGCTGCAGGAAGGTTTCCACATCCATCTACGTCCTTGTGCTTGTGGTTGCGGTTCTGGTCGGCATTGCGGTCCAGGTCGCAGTGGTCGTCTCAGAACGGGTTCGGGGTGTCCTGCAAAAATTTCTATCCATGTTCGGCTGTATACTGGATGAAGAGGCCAGTAATGCATTATTGCCACACACAGCAGGCTCCGGAGAGGCGCAACAAGATCTCTGGATTAAAAAGCTTCCCAAGTACTTGTTGCTGCTCGCCGCCCTTGCAGCGGCTGTCACCTACCAAGCCGCCATGAACCCGCCCGGCGGCCTGTGGGACGATGGCCAGACTCGACACACGCCTGGTGACCCGGTCCTTCGGAACAGCTATCCACGCCGGTACAAGGTCTTCTTCTACTGTAACGCCACTTCCTTCATGGCGTCCCTTGTGATTATGGTCTTGCTCCTGATCAACCGAGTGAGCAAAGCCAAGCCCGCGCTCTTGGCCCTGCACGCCGCCATGATACTGGACTTGTTCGGCCTCATGGGTGCTTATGCCGCTGGGAGCAGTAGGAGAGTGAGGACGTCGGCGTACATCGTGGCATTGGTCATCGGAGTTTCGGCATACATTGTTGTTCTTGTCGTTGTCTCTATAGGGATTGCAAAATGGATGAAAGGAGTCGTGAATCTGATGGTGGAACGACTGACCTGGTGCATTTCCATCGAAGATTTGTAGGAGTTCTTTTTGTACATATTTCTTTTTTCCTTTCTGCCCAACGTCTTAGTGGCCTTCAGAATAATCTAGATTATGGTCTTCCCACAACACTGTATAGCAGTTTAATTGATTAGAAATGTTTCTTTTTAGAACTGAGCCAAGCTGGGAATTGTGCCATAGAATCCAGTTTGTATCCACTCAAATATGTACAAATTTCTTGTTGTAACTTGACTGATCGCAATATGACCATTACTCCTGTTATTCTCTGCAAAATGGCTCTCTTTCCAACAATGACAACTAATGATCCATTTCGAACGGGGAATTGATGTTGTCTGACCGGACGGCTAGATTAATCCTGCCATGGTGTAGCTGTAGTCTAGGTGACGGAGTGTCTGCCGGATTGGCAAGGGGCGAGATTCACCGTCACTGGCGCATACGTATAGGCGAACTGGAGACGACATAGGCGCGCAGACGTCTGACGCTGCGAGGATGACGCGGAGAGGCGGGCCGAGGAGGAAGGAGAAGGAGGCGGAAGCACGAGGAAGAGGATTGGGCCTCGACCATTGCGAGACAGCGTTCTTCCTCACCTCGAATCTGGCCGCCGCCGTTTCGATTCGTCGCCGGTGTTACTTGCCGTCGGCTGCACGTGAGCCTGGGCTATGAGCACTGCGCGGTGGCTGTGGGTGAGCACGGCCGGGCGCTGCCCGGTGGCTGGCGCACGCACGCGGGGCGCGCGAGCCGTAGCAGCTACTGGACACGCAAGGTGTTGAGGCCGAACGCGGCAGGGCTGGTCGGGAGACGAAACAGGGAAGGGAGCAGGATTAAAAAATGGTTTGTAACGCGGAAACCGGAGCTGATCGATTTGACAAAAACTGTAAAAACCGAAAAAATTGGACGATAAACAACTTAAATGTTAAAACAGATTTCAATATGATATGAAAGCAAGCCGGTCAGTTTTTTTTGGTTTATTTCTTAATTTTTCTAATTTATCATTTGGTTTTTCGGTTTATCACTCGATTTTCAGTGTTATGATTGGTTTTTTAGTTTAAAACAAACCACTCATTTTTTCCGGTTTATCATCTGTTTTTTTTATTTACCACTCGGTTTTCTCTATTTTAATATTTTAAAATTTTAAATTATATTAGACCGAAAATCAGTCGTCTAATCAAACTAGATCGGACCGGTTTGATAAAAAATCACAAAAACCAAGTGGTTTTCGATGGTTTTTGAATCTATGATAACAATTGCTGACTAAGAGAATACGCGAACATTCAGGTGTGGGTGAAGATCCGATTCAATCTACATCTGACACTCAATATGGCGAGTTTATCAAATCGGACTGCTGAAACTTTGAAATGCACGTGTTTTAATATAGATACTAGCAAAGTGTCCGACTTAAAAACAAAACACTCTTTATGATTTAAATCTAAATTATTTATATAATATAATTATTAGATATATACAATATTATTGATATTTTTTTACATGAAATATCATATTTGTATTATCGTTGGTGCTTCTTAGTATATCATTTTATAAATTAAATTAACAATTTTTTCACATTTTTTACCATATTCTAAAAACTTTATCCGAAACGAAAAATCAATTTACGCAGTCAAAAAATAACACTGCACTACAACACGATTTTGAACTTGAAGACTTGATCTAATGGAAAACGTTAAAACATGAAAGTTGTATATATCATCGAGACCTTTTCAAAATATATGTGGATCATATTATTTGGACTTCAGAGTTAGGAGATATGGATCCCGTATAGAGACCTGCGTAGAGGAGTTCGAATCAGAATAAATATTTTTGCATCCTATATTTGAAAACCAAAACGATAGGATCTGGGCTTCCATTGAATACTAAAGTTGTAGAACTTTTAGAGAGCTACGAGATAGAGTCCGAGTTTGACTCATTTGAGTTTCGTATAAGAGAGTTATGATTTTTTAAATTTGATACTTGATGTGGAAGATACGAAACCAATTTGAATTCAATCTTTAACTTTGTAGACATGAAATGAACGATCATATCTCAATTAATAGATTGTAGAGATAGATAAATAAATAAATTTGCATTCATACTCAAAAGATTAGGAATGGAGTGATGTAAAAAGTACAGAACACAAAAAATACTATAGCAGGGGATAACTTTCTTTACCCCATGGAATAAAGGCAAATTTAAACTGACCATACCACCACGGAATCGCATTGCCTCTGATCCATTCCCGTGATTACCAGCCTGGCGTTGTTTTCAAATTAAGAGCGCAGCCCCCGGCTGCCACGTAAGGTCGCTGCTGGCACAGTTGATTGAGCATGTTGACATGAACAGAGACTTGCTTCTCAGTCAACTAAAAAATATCTCTACTCCCGAATCATGATTAATCAGTCTCTCTACTCCCTTGCTGCACCGGAGCAAACAAGGTACCAAGGTCGAGGTCGAGGCCGTGGACGCGCGGAAATTACAAGGCGATCGCATTGACGAAAGAAGCCGGACAAAATTAATCCGGAAGCTCTGCTTAGCAGATCGGATTGTAACAGCAAGACGGGACTACTCCTTGTCTTCTGCGAGCGGGCGATCATGATGAGAACGCTTGATTGGTCAATCCGTCTTGTCCGTCTTCTGCCCACGACACGATGACAACACCCACGCTACGTATGCAAGCCCGCGGCCTTAACTCGTCAGCTGAACTGTCCTTCCTTCCCGATCCCGGAACCGGAAGACCAGTTGCTCGTCCATGAGAACCAACAACTGGATTTGGTGGGCGCGTGAGACGATGGGAAAACTTGTGACGCACGGTCTCCGGCACTCGCCGACGTCACGCGTGACGTCACCTCGCTGATGCGCAAGGGAAAAGGCAAAGTTTTGCCGATGGTTGATCGGTTCGTCAAGTCAATGGCAGAGCGCCTATCTATATACCATGCGCCGCAGCGTCGTCGCCCACGGTTCACGTGCACGTGCCCCCCCCTGTTCCTGGACCGCGAACACTCTGCCCTGCCTGTCTGGTAGTAGCTGCGTAGTACGAGGTGGCGTTTGGCAATGGAGAACGCAGAAGCAGAGCCCTCGCCTCCGTCCGGGCTCCTACCTCTCTTCGGCCCGTCCGTGCCGGTATGTCATCCACCGTCTCCTTACTCGCACGTCATTCATAATTTTTCACGTATCTGCAGTTGCTAATGACCTCTGTTTTTTTCAATGCCGTCCAACAACAACAGGTCGAGAGCCTCGAGGAGAAGTTGAGGCGAATGAGCGAGGAGAGCCGGCGGCTGACCCGCGAGCTGGACGCCATCCTCGCCGACCGTTGCTCCTACCAACCGCGTGCAAGTGCAACCACCGCGTCGCCCGCACCGAGCAATGCGGCGGCGATGGAGGACACCGCCGGCGGCGTGACGGCAGAGCCGCGGCCGAAGGTCAGGACGGTGCGCGTGCGCGCGGAGCCGTCGGACGCCGAGGCCAACGTCGTGAAGGACGGGTACCAGTGGCGCAAGTACGGGCAGAAGGTGACGCGCGACAACCCTTACCCCAGAGCCTACTTCCGATGCGCCTACGCGCCGTCCTGCCCTGTCAAGAAGAAGGTACGTACAATACGATCCCAGAGAATGCAAAGAAAAACTTGCAAATTCATTACGTATTGAACGCAGGTGCAGCGGTGCGCAGAGGACAGCTCGATGCTCGTGGCGCAGTACGAAGGAGAACACAACCACGCTCAGTGCGCGCAGAGCGAGTTCGTCAGCGACGCATCGACGAGCCAGGCCGGGACTTCGCATTCACTGCCGTGCTCCATCTCCATCAACTCGTTGGGGCGGACGATCACCCTTGGTCTGACGAACCAAGGGTCGGGATCCAATGAGACGGCGGTCGTTGGCGTTGCCGAGATGGTAGCAGCGCAGGAGTTCCGGAAGGTGTTGGTCGACGAGATGGTAAATTTTCTGAGGAACGACTCCGAGTTCATGGAGTCGCTGACAACCGCCGTGACCGCAAGAATGATGCAGAAAAACTCAAACCGGATATTCTAGTGCTTAGTTTATGCATATTCGTATGTGTATGCAAATGTCAATTATACACATGAATTTATCATAAACTAGATTCGATTCAAAAAGATAAGGATCAACAACTTATATTATTATATTAGCAAAGTGTTCGTACATTACTATAGACTAAAAAAAAACTTGTTTCTCAAGCACCGAGACGTTAATTCATGGAATATTTGCAACCGATGACAAGATGATCATATATAAATTGGATTTGCATGACCTTGCACAAAACTAATTCAATACATAAAATCAACACCGAAACTAATACCAAATTAAAGCAACATAGATAATGACCTCATCCAATTTATTAAGGAGTAGAGAAGATAAAGTCATGTCGTGTAAAATTGAACACATACCTCACCATTGCAAATCCCTATTCACCTATCATTTAGATGGTTTGCTACAGTGTGAATTGAAAATCGGACCCAAGACAATGGTAAGAGAGAAAAAAACTTGAGGTAGCGAATCTTCTATCGTTGCAAGACAATGTGTAAATATGTACATGTACAATTTTCAGCATTCATTTCATTGTTTATCATGTATATTATATGTATGTGCTAATGTGGACTGATGGGGATCTCTATGCCAAAAAAAATCCATGAAGAATTTTCTTTCTGAAACAAATGTATGCATTCCAAAACTATTATTTTTATTAGTAAAGTATACGAGAGAAGGATATACCAAGCAATATGTATTACTCGGATACATATTTCCGCCATGGAAAATAATTATGGTGCTTTAGACATCATGAGAACAAGTTTATTAGTACCGGTTTTTGTTCACTGGATTCATTATTAGTTTTAAGTGATATAATATTAGGCATTGCTAGTATTAGAGCTTAACTCAGTGTGACATATAACTCAGTACTACAAACTCAGAGCAATAGAAAAACTGACGTCAGGATGACTATGTCACTGGATAACGTCATGGCACCAGACACATCAGACATCACGTACGTTCGTGGTTTACTGAATTTCTAGAGGAAAAGTTAAAATTAGCCTCAGAGAATATGACTTGAAAGAATGGCCTTTGTGCTTGACTAGTTGTATAACACCCATCCCTGCACTTTCCGAAGACTTGACTGACTTGACCTCTGATCCTTCTTTAACTAAACGCCAATAGATGAGATAATATAATTGATGATCTTTAGCTCTGAAGTACAAGCTCCCTTTTTCAGCACAAAACGTAGTACAAGCTCCCTTTTTCAACACAAAACGTAGTACAAGCTCCCTTTTCAGCACAGAACGTGATGGTTTTGCTAATCAAAGGGTCCAAAAGGTATTCAGTGAACCAATAATATGAAGATTTTAAGCTAGTAATTCCGATGGAATCCATTTTCTCTGAACAAGTCACAGAAATAAACGCTTGATCTAAAATATACTAAAAAATCTGCTTGTAAACTTTCATTGAGGTGGAAGAAATCTAATTGAAAACTTAAATTTACCAAAGGAAGAGGCAACACGCCTAATCGTGCCCCCCTGGTAATCATGCATCGAGCCTACTGCCAAGAAAAGCACGTCCGGGCTGAAAAGGACTGTTTTGGCAATTGGCACCAGTGGAGAGAGGAACAGTTTGATTGAGAAAAGAATTTTTTTATATATATAAAGACTTACGCTTGCCAGCGATAAAGTTGACCTTATATTTCTGAATCTTACCTTCTACTATACTTCACAAGTGGGGCATATTGACATCGTCTCTGCTACCTGGCTTTCTGAAATAGGCAAGGAAACTGACATCGGATGCGTGCCCCTGTTGGTGCCCCTTCCAGCAGGTCTCTCCACAAGCTTGCAAACACAAATGTAGACTATTCACAATTGCGTATGAATTTCCTGTGACAACAACAGCAAAGGAAAATGGAAATGGCTGACTCGAAAGAGGTTTCTGCCTCCTCCCTTAACAACAAGAATTAGATAGCATTCAAGATTAAAAAAAAACAGTTAGCAAAGCACAAAAAACACGCCATGACCAGCATGGTTTAAAGAACCACGGTTAACCGACCGGTTTCCCGGTTAATCGCATAACCGGCCCGGTCCGGTCACCTCGGCCGGCCAGTTAACCGCTAATAACTGATTCTGTTACTGTAGCAAATCGGTTAACCAGCCGGTTATCCTGATTAACCGGCCAGTTTTTCACCGAACCGAGCCGGCTGGTTATCTCGGTTATTTGAACCTTGATGACCAGTCCTCGCAGTTAGAACTTACAAGGTGCAAGAGTATCTTGCTTATTCATTTGGTAGTATTTTCTCTCTCGGATGCTTACTGCTCAAGTATTTTATTGCTTGCAATGTTAAGATAACTTGCCAACCTTTGGATACAGTAAACTTATTCTATTATTCCATTCCATCGATTCAACTGAATGGAGTAAATACTGCTGATTTGATTTTTTTTCAATCCAAATCCATTTATAATTCAATATGTATTGTGCAAAATGTATTTTTCTGTTTTTGAATGCTCACAGCTCGGCTAAGCACAAATTTACTCTCTGCAACATTTGGTTAACTTTAGAGAATTTTGTGACATGAAATACAAATATCAAACTTTGGCTATTCCGAGTGAATACATAGCCCAATGATAGACGGTGGCAACATTTTTAAATGTGTTTATATCATATATTTAGAAGAATAGACATATTATTTTTATTTTTCGATGAAACATCTGCATTCTTGACAAAAACAATACCTAATTAGGCATGTATATGTAGCCTCCAAATATCATATTCATAATTAAAATATTATAACTTTATCATATAATTTTTTAGGAGCGGTTATTGCGATGGGTCACGTGTTAGGGGAACACCCCTGCCCGCCACGTGTCCGCCCTTGTTCCCACTTCGTGCTCTCTAACCCGCCGCCCGTGGCTCTGACGACGTCGGGCACTACCCCCCCCCCCCCCCTCCCCCTAAACCTTCTAGGTCCACCAGAATGTTGTTGCTCCGGTAAACCAAACCATAACCCTATCGACGATGGGGCGACATGTGTCACACCACCCGTCCAGTCACCACGCACCACCACTAGGTTCGCCACCGCGCACTGCCACAAGCTCGCTGGGCACCACCTCTACCACCGGTGTACAGTGGCAATCTCGCCATCACTACACTGCCCGCCCTGTCATTGCCGTATTGCCTAACGCAACCCCTCACGATAACCACCTTCCAGCAGCGAGGGTGTCGCCCGCCCCGTCGTCTCCGCCACCTGGTCGCCGGCTCGCCCACCTCCTCGCGCTCTCTGCTAGCCTACTAGGCTGGGCCATACGATAGCGAGAGGACTAGGCTGCGAGGGATCGCACCCTCGCACTTAGAGTTTCCGTATATAATTTTTTTTTTGTTATTTAGACGCACTCGTAACATCATTTCTGTTTCTGGACACCCCTTTGTGCACCGCTAAACTGAATAAATAATCACACAATTACATTGCTAAGCTGTTATTAGCACACAGGGAAACTACGTTGGCTGACGCCATGACCTTGATGTCATCTTGAGGTCCCAAGTTTCTTCTGCGAAAAAAAATGTCTTAACGTCAACACCGTTCAAGGAATTCAAGGAAATGTCACATAGAGTCCAGGGCGTATGGAATCCGTTAAAACAGAGGGCTTCTACATCACGTGTCCTGGATCATGTGCATCACGACTCGGTTCTGAAGAGTCATCCTTAGTTATTAGTTTCTGAAAATGACAATTAGATGGCACAATGCAATTGATTGGCTCCAACAACCGTCAGTTGCTCCACATGGATTGTCTGGTATATATATGAGTACCAAATGACTTTGTTTCTTGACTTGGTGCTCCACAGCACAAGAGGCAGCGAGATGTCATTGCTTCTCTTCTATTTTATAACATCACAAGAACCTTGCGTGTCAAATTTATTTATACAAAGAAGATAGCAAGTCTTGAACGAATACAAAATATGACATTGCAAAGAAAACTTAGACGCCACAACCGAGAGAAAACCCGTTATTATGTACTCATCCATTTCACATGTGCACACGGCTTATCTGTAGTTTTTCCTTTAGTTTCAAGGATTCAACCTTATTTTCTTACTAATTTTTCAAAAAATAAAGACGAGGATAAGCAGTTTATCTTCTAAACAGGATAAGCAGTTCGACAAAGTAAGATTTGCAATGCATACTAACCGCGCGGTACTATCATCCCCACGCTACATGCCTGTAGACTAGAAGACGACGACTTGCTTCAAGTCAACCGCATTCACAAAGGACTCCAACTAGAACTGATGAGTCGCTGTCGTCGCGCTCCGTATCGGCTGACCCACCGGTGACGGCTCTCTCTGTGCGTCTGCTCTCTGCAGTCGTAACCCAGCAGATCACTTCGTAGATAACAAAACGAAGAAAGTGAAAAGAAAAAGGCTACGAAGCTGACAGTGAATGGTACGCCACGCCAGGTATAACAAAGAGATTAATGACGGTTTACTTCATACTAGTTCGATTCCAAGTCAGTCAATCCACGAGAAAACCTCAAATACTATACTACAGGGGGGGAGGAACCAGCGCCTGTAGCCTACTCTTCCTTTCACTCCAAGTTCCAAGATTGCAATATTTGTCATGGTTATTAGAGAAGAAAATTACTGGTCAACCACAGACTTTTGAGTAGTTTAATAGCTCAGGTCGGAGTGCACGAATTTTCGCAAGAATTTCGCGTGTCATACAAATTTCGACGTGCAAGAAGAAGGCAAAAACCAAGTCCACTCTCTCCTCTCCACACGACCAAAATAGACATTTTGTCCCCGTAACCGTGCATACAAGCAGCACAAGACCAAGATGGCCGCTCCATCTCCATCCATCGTAGTCAATCTCAGGGGTCGCGGCGTGAGGAGGTCGCCTAGAAGGTCGTCGCGTCGTGCTGCGTCAGCAGTGAAGGAATCGGTTGCGTCATCTTCTGCTGACGTCACTCCGGTGACGAAGAGCGACGCACACGCCCGTGCGCGTGCCCTCCCGGGCTCTCCAACCGGCAGTGCACGCCGCCGCGTCGGGTTCGTGCTCCCCGTTTTTCCAGTCAATTGCGTCACAACTTTCACACGCCGCGCCAAGTCGGAACCCACGCACGAGCTCGATCCCATCATCCCAACGGTTCGCCGATTGCCAAATCCCCCCACTATATATGAACCAGTCGTCCTGATCCTTAAGCATCCAAGTGTCTGCTTGTCCCCTTGGTTCGTGTGTACGGAAACAACACAGAGCGCGGCCTTTGAAACAGCGATGTTGCTGATGGACTCGGCTCGTCACGCCGGTTTCTCACCGGTGTGCCTCGACCTCAGCGTCGGCCTGCCATCGCCGACGCCGTCCCCGCCGCCGCGGCGAGACACGGAAATGGAAGCCGACGCCGGACCAGACCGGAGCAGGGTGGCGGCGTCCGTGACCGACGAGAAGGTAATTTATCGACGACACACACAGACACACCCCTCAATGCTCTGCTTCTTGCTCTGCATCTTCCGGAACGAGGTGAACTGGCGTGGCGAATTCACTCATTCGCCCGTGACTATTCATTCAGGGCAGGACGCTGGAGGCCCAGCTTACCCAGGCCAGCGAGGAGATCCGCCGGCTGACGGAGACGATCGCCCACCTCAAAGCCAGCCAGACCGCGCGCCCGGCCTCGCCGGAAGCGGGGAAGAAGAGGGAGCGGGAGAGTCCCGAGCCGTCGGACTCCTGCTGCGACGGCACCAGCAACAGGAAGCGCGCCGAGAGTCCCTTGCCGCTGAGCGACGGCGCGTCGTGCAAGCGGATCAAGGTCAGCAAAGTGTGCACCCGGATCGACCCGGCCGACACCACGCTCACCGTCAAGGACGGGTACCAATGGCGCAAGTACGGGCAAAAGGTCACGCGAGACAACCCGTCCCCCAGAGCCTACTTCCGCTGCGCATTCGCGCCGTCCTGCCCCGTCAAAAAGAAGGTAAATAAATTTGCACAACATTTGTCACCATAAAAGGTGATCGATTACCATGTGTGCGACTCCCACCCAAGAATCTATCGGCTCTAACAATGGCGGTTCTGTTCCGTGAGGAGCAGGTGCAGAGGAGCGCGGAGGACAGCTCGGTGCTGGTGGCCACGTACGAGGGCGAGCACAACCACGCCAGCCCGACGCGCGCCGCCGAGCTCCCCACCAGCTGCGGTACGAGGAGCGGCTCCGTGCCCTGCTCCATCTCCATCAACTCCTCCGGCCCCACCATCACGCTCGACCTCACCAAGAACGGCGGCGTGCGGGTGCTCGAGGCCGCCGAGGAGCCGGACCTGAAGAAGCTGTGCCGGGAGATCGCGTCGCCCGAGTTCCGGACGGCGCTCGTGGAGCAGATGGCCAGCGCGCTTACCAGTGACACCGACTTCACCGGCGCGCTCGCCGCGGCCATCCTGCAGCAACTCTAGGGACGCAGGTTTCCCAACCCAAAAACCAAGTATCTCAAATGAACTAGAGAATCTCCGCACCTTCACAAATGAAATCTCTGCATCCCTAAGCAGCAGCTGCCCGTGTTTTAGATTTCCTTGGCCCGGTCTCATAGTTCAGAAACTTCAGGCTTCCGCGGCTGTTCTTCAGAAAACACACCTTCCTAGCGAATGTGTACTTCCATTGAGATTCGTCATTGATTTCGCCCGATTTTACACGCAGAATCTGAAGGTTCTTCTTTCATGTCTGAACTGTACCTATCTCCCAATAATATTGTACATTTCAAATTTCCAAAATTTCGTCACGAATTCAGAAGGGTACTGGTCAAAAACTATTTCCTTTAACTTGCATCTTCTTAATACAAATACAAAGATGCGCAGCTCTCTTGTGTATTTAAGGAATTTTTTTTTAACCTGTGTCAGTAATAGCTTACACATCGAATAAAACTTTCGCCATGAGTTGAACACCATGCTGAAAACCTGAAAGAGCTGGACTACCGAAATAGTGTCGCGGGGTGCTCTGTGTTTCAAGAAAGTGAAACAAAAGGAGAATTTCTGATTGATGGTCGCAAGTTCTTTCAATGTACTAACCGAAACTGGACCAGTCCATTGACTAGTAGAATTCAGGCCTGTTAGCTTTGTTACTGATGACTATAGTAGGCCTTGTTGGCCCATAGGTCCATTGATTTTATACAAGTACGATCGAGTTAGATACGCGAACCAGGGTTTTTCGTACGACTAAAGCAATACCAGAAATACAACTTCCAAATATGCTCGGGTACTAAAAACGCCACCAAAAAACGAGATGCGTCTGAATGCCGAATTCACCAAAAACAAAAAGAATTATAGTGCAGTAGTTGCGCATGCGGACGCACAATGCTGAATGCTCCACTTCGCACAACCCACGCGCTGATCGGCTGAATGGACATGAACTCGATTTGGCAGATCCCCGTAGGGCACAGTAGATTCCAGCCCCTGTCCTATTCAAACAAGTGGAATCACTTTCCGTCGCGTCTCGCATTGCTCCTCCCCTGCAAACAGAAATGCACCAAAAACCTAGCTAACTGCTACGAGGCCACATGGCCCTTGCCCTTGGTTCCGTTCGCGAATCAGGTCGTTGGTACATAGCTGGATCATTTCAGTTCGTGGCCACGGAAAGTCGGTCAGGTTTGTTCTCACTTAACTTGCTGAGGTTGCTGCTACTACTAGCTCTACATCAGTTCTGCATGGACATCACACTCGCGCAATACTGAATTGTATAGTGGATTCGACAGTAAGCAACAAGATCGCTTTCGTTCGTGCGCTCTCTGTTGCACGCCTAACTCCGCCCTACACTTTCAGATCTAACCGACCAGAGGGCAGCCCAACAAAAGTTTGGCAGAGGTACAGGTAATGCTCTCTGTAACCACGAGCTGTTTGAGCCAAATGAAATCGGGGATAAGGACGTGCCGACAAGGTGCTAGTAGTAGACAACAAGGGTTCGCGTCGATTTCTTTCGTCGCATCCATGCATACGGCGAAGACCAAGTAGTAGGAGTTGCAGTGCTAATCAACATCGTTTCCCCTGTTAAGCCTGCACGGTTGACTTGTGAGGACGGACTCCATCCGCCGGCCTCAACACTGAAAGTCAACTAATCATGCATGTGCTGCACGACAGCGTCATACCTTGTTGATTTGAAGGCTGTACGTACGCTTATTATTTTTCCACGTTGGTATGAAAGGGTGTTGACCATGGTTAGCTGCTTGGTCCATTATTTGGCCTACCACTGCCAGGAATCTCCTCACGCCGCAGCCTCTCTGGAAGATGAGCTGCACACACGCACACACCCCGGAAGCGCGCATGCTAGAACGTTTTTTCTTTGAGCTACACAGGCGACGCGCGTGCCGGCCGCCTGCTGCTGCCGTTCGCAGTGGAGGCTGAGGCGTTTGCTACGGAGGAAAAAGAGAAGCAGGCTTCTTCGATCTTTGTGTTATTCCAGTCTTTGTCGACTGTCGTCGACAACACATATGCGGGTTCAATTCGAGGAGTTCAAGCTAGCGATACTACTGCTACTCGAACTTGATTATGTTAGATTTTCCTCCATACAAGACGGAGGACTTCACTTGCCACTACCAGGCGTACGTCTACATGAACCGTCACCGTAACTAATTTTGCAAACATAGTATATATGCATCAAACTATTCCTCTGAGTTTATCTGAATTATTCCAAGCTCTTTGAGTAATTACATCATGTCCTTATTAGCCTCTCTGCTTTTGCCAAATCATATATCTGGTGGATTTTCGTGAAACGAGGCATCCTCTCTCTCTCTCTTGAGTCTTGAGTTGAAACCCGCGAAAGCCAGAGAGGGAGAACAGAGAATTTCATTAACCTTTTCAATTCTAGCTATTTTTATTTTTCCTGGTTCAACTCGAATATTCAAACCATGCTGTCAACTTTTTTTTTTCAAATTGAGTTTTTTTTCAAATAGTTTGCTCCATGCACTTTAAACTCCCCCCCAAATGCCTTGTGTTTATTTCCCTTTTACTCTTTGAAATCCTGAAAAATGAATGAACAGGTTGATTAGCCGAAACTTCCACAACCTAACGTGATTTTGAAAATCCAAATGGTGCCCAAGCCTTTAGGCTGACTAGATCGCTGTACTCCAAGTTTTCCAACCACAACTTGCAGCAAAACAATTGCCTCAAGCCGCTGAATCAGACAGTCAGAGCCGTCTCACTGTCTCCGCTCCACTGAATAAACCGATCATCATCCATTCCGTTCTGTTCTGTTCCATTCTATCCAAGATGGCGGAGTAAAAAACAACGAGACGCCAGCCGCCGCCCCCGTTATAAATAGCCGGCGACACCAACCGCCGTATACTCGGTCCTCTTTTCTCCTCTTCTCCCTGCCTTCGTCATCAGACTCGAGTCACCAACCTTTCCTCAGCCAGCCAGCCAGCTTCCTTCGCGGCCCTAACCCTAGCTAATATCACCGGGCGGGCGGTTCGTAGACTCTAACGGCCAGCGAACGATGCAGCCCACGGCGCGGGAAATGCAGGCCATGGCCGCCGCCGGCCAGATCTCCCTCGACGACCTCCGCGCGGCCGTCGGCGCCGGCGGGGTGCACGACGAGTTCCTCGACCAGTTGCTCGGCGGCCTGCCACCGTCGGCCTGGGCCGACCTGCCCGGCGGGAAAGCACCGGAGGGAGAGGGGATGCAGCAGCAGCAGTTCGGGGGGTTGTACGACGAGTCGGCGATGCTGGCGTCGAGGCTCCGGCAGCACCAGATCAGCGGCGGCGGCGCGGAGGCAGCGAAGGAGATGGCGATGCAGCAGCTGGCCGATCTGCGGCAGGGGCACCACCACCACCACATGATGCTCCAGGGCATGGGCCGGTCGGCGGCGGCGGCGGCCGGAGGCGGGGACGGTATGCACCTCCCGCTGTCCCTCGGCAGCGGCGGCGGGTCGGGCGGCGACGACGTGCAGGCGCTGCTGAAAGCGGCCGCGAATTCCGCCGTACTGATCCACCCATCACCTCCTCCTAGCTCTCGCTCAAATCCACTTGCTGCCTTTTTTTCTTTCTCTCTCTCGTTTTTATTCAGGAATCTTTTGTGAATTAAAGCTCACGTTTTTATTCGGCGTGTTCGTTTCGTTCCAGGGAGGAGAAGCCGCCGGCGGCGGCGTGTTCGGCGGCAGCTTCGCCGGGTCGCTCCCGCAGCAGCAACATTTCCAGCCCCATACGCAGGTATACTAGGTTTTGCAACATCAACAAACCACGCGCGTACATAACCAAATACACGAGTAATAATAAACTCTCTAATCTCCAAACTCGGTTCTTGATATTCTCGCAGCAGCAAACGTCATCGATGCAAAGCAAGGGCTTCGGTGGAGGAGGAGGCGGTGCGTCGCAGCAGCAGCAGGCCGGGCCCGCGGGCGGCGGCGCGCCGGCGCCACCGAGGCAACGCGTGCGGGCGCGGCGCGGGCAGGCCACCGACCCACACAGCATCGCGGAGCGGGTAAGACACATGACGCCAACGCGGCGGCGGTCCGTCTCCTATTCATGCGTTTGCGACCAGTCGCGTCGATTAGTTACTAGTACTAGTTATTAATTGGGCGAATAAATCCGCGGGGGCAGTTGCTAATCAGCGCCTGTGTCTGTTGTTATCTCCTCGGTTTGGATTGTTCTTCGCTCCGGCTCCCCAACCGGCAGTATTATTCCCCTTGTCCGTTTCTTCCTTCTCATATTCCATCCTCTTCGCCGGCTGTATACATGTTTCTTTACGACTTGTTCTAATAACCCTCATTTTTGTAATCTTGTTTGCCGTTTTGCAGCTGCGAAGGGAGAGGATCGCGGAGAGGATGAAGGCGCTGCAAGAGCTGGTGCCCAACGCAAACAAGGTGAACACACAATCGCATACTAGTACTATACACCATGCTGAGATTACAATCGCCTAGGGTTTTGGTTGTTGGGAGACGCTAGCTGCGAATAAAGGTTCCCGCAATCACTCGCCGTGAGTTTGCGCCGAGGAAAATCGGGGGATTAAACTACGGAAAGATAGCAGTTTTATTTAGAGAGGTTCGATGCCGCCATGCCCAAGCATGGAGAGAGTAGTAGGGAGTCAGTCCCCAGATTGAGCTACGCTACGCTACGATGCGCGTGCGGGGCACATTTACCCGCACGTTGGCCTACTTGACCAGCACCGTGCTCCCTCGGCGACCGCGCAAGGCAGGGGCATGGCGCGGCCTTTCTCCCCGCCTAGAATTCCTGCCCATGTCCCGGTCTCGGCGCCTCTTCCCACGACAAGAGCGGCTTTAACGCTTTCTTTTCAGCTGTCCGTTTTCCTTTTTGATCTCCGAGCTCCTGGCTTTTGCTCGTCATCCACGATTGTGATTTTTTGTTTTTTGGATTTGGAATGGCTGCGCAGACGGACAAGGCGACGATGCTGGACGAGATCATCGACTACGTCAAGTTCCTGCAGCTCCAAGTCAAGGTAATAAGCATGAAATATAGTTGATGATGCTAGTAGTATGTTAATTTGTTGATGAAGTAGTACTAGCTAGTAGCTGCTGACATGTTGTACTAATCTGCGTTTACCAACCCGCGCGCGCAGGTGCTGAGCATGAGCCGGTTAGGTGGCGCCGCTGCCGTGGCGCCGCTCGTGGCCGACATGTCCTCGGAGGTGACATGCAGCTTCTCTCTCTCTCTCTTTCTTCTCTCTGCATAGTGCATACACATACACTGGGCTTCTCTTCTCTCTCTACCTCCCCACCTTTTTCCCCGCTCCCGAAAGAATCAGCTGGGATGTGAACCAACTTTTCAGCGCCACGGCTGATGGCTACTGCCACACCACAGTGCCCCGCGTGCCGCACCGCGAAATGACGCGGCTGCCCTTCCCGTGAGCCACCACCACATCACCACGAGCTGATCTGACTGACTCCATCGATGATCGTGCATGTACTGTGCAGGGGCGAGGCGGCGGCGGCGCTGCGCCGGCGGCGACCAGCGACGTGCTGGCGGTGACGGAGCAGCAGGTGGCGAAGCTGATGGAGGAGGACATGGGCACGGCCATGCAGTACCTGCAGGGGAAGGGCCTCTGCCTCATGCCCGTCTCCCTCGCCTCCGCCATCTCCACCGCCACGTGCCACATGCGCCCGCCCGTCGCGGGCCCACTTCCGCCGGGGATGGGCGCCACCGCGGCGCACCACATGGCCATGCGCATGAACGGCGGCGCCGACGCGGTGCCGGCCTCGCCGAGCATGTCGGTGCTCACGGCGCAGTCGGCCATGGCTAACGGCGCCGGTGGCGCCGACGGCGAGGCCTCGCAGCAGCAGCAGCCCAAGGACGCCGCCTCCGTGTCCAAGCCGTGAGCTCTCGACCAACACGGTCGCCGCTTCATCAACGGCGAAACCCTGACGTCAACATCCGCGGGGCCCCTAGCTTTCTTCTCCCCCGCGCTTGGACTAGCGGGAACCAATCATGGGCTCTCCTGAGAGGGCCCACGGGCCCTTTCTCACTGCAGCAGCAGCCCACGGGCTCCATCACTTTTTCTTTCCTTCCTTTTTCTCTATGTAGTAGTGTTACCATTATTTTCCTGTATGTTTTTTTTAAGTTCAACAAGTAAATATATTAAATCCGGGGCTGCTCGATCTCCTGCCTTTGTGCCAGCTTTAGCCTCCCCTTCCTCTCCATCCGCATCAACCTTTTTTCCCTCCTTTTCTCGCTGCCTTTGCTTGGCCCCCCCTTTCTGGTTAATTTACGCACAAGTTTGTCCTTTGCGGTTGGACGGGGAATTCTGTCTCGCTGCTTTGGCTACTTGACCCGTTCTTTTCGCCTCCTCTTTTGCTCATGGTGTATCAGATTATATTTCTCCTATTAGAATTGTCTGGCCCCACGATACAGTGTGATGAACCGAGAACGCGCGAGATGTGCTGGTTGGCTTGGATGGATGAGGGTTGAGTCATCGGTGTGATGCATGCTTTGGGAATCTTGGGTTGATATGATTACTTGTTTTCTATGCTAGTCATAATCCATTACTTAATCCAAAGGACAGTGGGAGCGGGACCTGGTTCGTTCGGAACCAATGCGACATACAAGAGGAGATAAATAGTATAATAATAAAGCAGGGAAGAATGAAGGATTGTATAAACTCTTGTTTTGTCCCTGCCCCACTCACTGGACCAAACTACATCACTCATTTCTAGCAGTTAGCTGTTTTGGTTGATTAATAAATTTCTTTACACGTAGAGAAATTAGAAAGCTCACTGTATTTGCATTTTAACTTGGCATGTCACTGGCCTTATATCACTTATCCGAGGAAATCAACATGGTCCATGATATTACTATAAAGTATGTGCATTTCGTGAATATAAATATTTTGTAGGACGAATATCATGGACCATTTCGAACTCCTCGGATAAGACGCGCTTATGCGAAAGTGGAATCCAAATGTTCACCAACATTCCTTCTCCTCGGTCCGGATCAATTTTCGGACCGCACGCAGCTTCACGTATCTGACGACAAATCATCTACTCCTAGATCACTGATGATTGTTTACGAGACTGGACTTGTCCCGTTGACGTTTTTCTCCGGCAAATAATATCCTGCGTGTTGACTCCGGAGGCCGGAGCCGCCGTTTGCAGCACGTCCAGCTGCTGGCAAACCAGATTCACGTGCCCGAACCTTTCTACGCTGAATTTCACACACACAACAAATCAACGCACTAACGTTAGCCCAAGGTCTGCAGTACAGCTAAAGCCACCGACCGAGACGTGTGGTCGATCGACAGCGCGGCCAATGCAAGTCAATTACATGCATGATTTACGTCCTGCACGTACGTCCATTTCGATGCCGATCCGGGTGCAAAAACGACGAAAGCTTTCCCTTGCTTTTGCTTGCAGACTTGCAGTATCGAAACGAGATTCACGGTTGGTCATCTCCCACTCCATGGCAGATCTCTTAGTTGTGGCCGTCTGGCCGAGATGACGATGACAATCATCCCCCATTCCGTTTACTTTATCATGGAGAAGTGATGAATCCAGCCGCAAAAAGAATGTATTTGGACTATGATGATCCAAAAAATGTAATGTTGACTGCTTATATTTGCTTTAAGGATATTGCTTGAAATATCTTAAACTAAAAGTTTTCTTTGATGAAATCTTAAACTACAATGTTTCCTTCCAAAAGAAGAAACTGGTATAGGAGTTCTGATATATAATTCATATCAAACACAAGAAAAACTACCTAAAATACACACACAAAAAAAACTTAAAATGTAGGGTTGAAGTTAAACAATTTCCTCGGCAAAGCTTCCATGCCATGCATATATGTCACACCATATAGGGGCATATCTAGGCGAAGCTTGGTTGAAGTTAAATTGTTTATATGATATCTTATTTATTAAAAAATGAAATTCTCATTGAAAACAGTCTTATTGCATCAGCATGTAAGGTGCGCCAGTTCTCGAGTAGCCCGAGGTGTTCTTGCAGTGGCACGACTGTCGCGTCCTATTTTTCGCTCCGGAAGTTCTCAGCTCAAAGCATCTGCTCTCCACGCCCGTTGACTATCCCACTAGAACCACCACGGCCACAGAAGATCACCGCCCAGAGGTGACATGTCAAAGGCTGCAATCATCACACTACGGAGTGCCGAGAAAGCCAGTCCTCCTCAGTCGGCTCGCTAGTGGGGGGTTGAGTAACCCGTACTCCGCACCCTGTCGCGGTACACACGCCTTGCTTGCTCGCGACAAGACCTGGAATTGTAGATTAGTGCTGGAATTAGCTTTGATTAATCCGCTCAATCACGGACGTATGGTACCGCCAGCAAGATTTCTACAGACCAAATATCTGCATGCCGATCACGCATGCGAAGGCACGGCACCTCAAGTCAACCAGTAATGCGCATCAGCTCAGCTGGTTTGTTAATCAAATGTTACTACACAGTCTTAGCAGCTACCAGTAGTAATTAAGTGAGGAGACGGCCGTGGTTGACAGACGTACTGACGATAATGCAGGGCGCGATCAGCTTTGGCCGACGTCGCCGTCCGGCAGCTGCGGTCGCGCAGGCCTGATACTTTTGCGGACGATGATGATGGTGACGGCCGACTAGGATGTGAGAGAGGAGCAGCAGCTTTCAGCTCCATTTCTGTCCCGTTTGATTCATCTTTTTCTCGTCGAATCTCTATCTCACGCGAGATCTGCAGCTGCAGCGGCGTGCCAACACCTGGACCACGAGCTGCACTTGGCAGGGGGTGTAGGTGAGCTGACGATCGAGCGAGTGGTTTCACACTTGGGGGGGGGGGGGGGGGGTCTTCTGCTGGCCTGATCTAAGCTTTCTGTCGATCTGTGGGCTGTGGAAGATGACATCAACCTAAGAGAGGCAATAAGATCATCATACGTCGGCTGCACTGTTAAATTAAATCGTTGGTACAACAATGTCAATTTTGACTTGTCGTGTGATCTTGTCGTCCTAACTTTGACATGACTGCTGGATGGTTTAATTAACATGAACTGATTAGGGATGACAGCTAAAGTCAACCTAGTATCGAGTAGCCTCAATAAGTAAGTAATCTGTTATTGTAGCTAGCTGCGGTGAAGTGTGTCTAGTCAGGCCGCAATACCGCACGCGTAGTATTATATATAGTACCGTGCAGTCAATGTGATTTCTTGGTGCTGTCTTACTACTATTAGGTGCAAACTCTTTTTAATTATTATGTTTTGAATAGTGATTTTAAGATATGGAAGTTGCTATTTTTTAGTCTGTTGAAAATTTGGGAAAGCTTTCAATCAACACTATCGGTACTTGGATCTAGATCCAATGAATTAAAAAAAACAATATTTTTATAGTTTATATATAAAACTAATTAATACATATAACCTTATAAATAAATAAATAACAAAATAATTGAACAAAAGGAAGGCTCCTGTATGCCACCATGCACTGCACCGTTAATTGAAAGAATTCCGATTTTCAATCAACTGATTTCAGTAGCATTGCCGTTGAGACATATATCTAGAAGCTAGATCCATAGAAAAAATGTTTCAAGATTTACGTGTTGAATTGGCTTAGAAAGAGGGATATCAAGATATGGGGAGGAGCAAAGAAGAGAGTATAACATACCCCTGTTTATAAATATTGTCATTAACTATTTCAGTTCAAAAAATGAACTAGAGTTACTGTTCTAACAATAATTTTGAAAACAGCGGGAGTATACCGGCCATTTCGTCTTTTCTATGTCTTTTCGTGGCTCCATGTCAATTTGGCATCTCGAAACACATTCGAGTTTGGCCTTGATATTTGTATATATCTCACCAGTTCCGTGAAGGAGAACTTCATGTCCTGTTAAAGTTGGGGATTTGCAAAATAGATATCCAGATATACAGTATGAATCATGGTTTATTTACGGTGCCTAAAAGAAAGATGTTAAATAAAGGTACGTGTTGCTTGTTATTGTTGGATATATGCATGTGTGTCATGCTTGGCTCAAAATACGTAGACTTCGGTACGTGCTTGCCGCCGATATATGGCTTGTGCCGTTTTGCGTCCGCCGCCCGAAAAAGACTTGGATCACCGCCGCGGCCG
The DNA here is from genome assembly GCA_032690845.1 of Eleusine coracana subsp. coracana. NCBI lineage: Eukaryota > Viridiplantae > Streptophyta > Magnoliopsida > Poales > Poaceae > Eleusine > Eleusine coracana. The sequence continues at coordinate 48,157,762 of CM064427.1, read as the reverse complement.
GCGCCAGGAAGTGAACGCAGGCATTGAGGCGCGCGTGCTGCCTCGCACCGTCCTAATTAACTACAAGTCGTAGCTCGCACTGTCTTGGCAGTTGTTGGCCAGCGGATGCATGGTTGGCCGTAACGTAATTCCATATGAGCAGGCCGTGCGGATGTTCATTTCAGCCACATTCACCGGGCGACGTAATTCCATATGAGTAGGCCGTGCGTGGCCGAGGCCCAGACTCATTGCGCAAACTCAGTGCACTCTTCTTTTGAGTATTTTGTGGCCTAGCCCATTATAAGGGCCTGCAAGCGAGGATCGTACACGGTAAAGCCCATTCGTTAATTTCCACCTATGAGCACCACAACCCAAGCGATGAACCTACACTGAAAAGCACATTTTCTGCTAGGACGATGAAGCGAGTTCCATGCCCCACATACTCGGTAACCATGTGTGTTCACAAAACACTAGAGAAACGTTCCTGAATCAAGTTGGTTTGCTCCCGCGTCGTACACACTCCTGGTCCTGGCGTTGATGGAGATCGAGCGTTGGAGGCATTTGCGGTCCGGAAAGATGATCACAGACGATCTGGAAATGAGTCTACTGATTGCTGAGCCATGGCACTCCGAGCTCCGAACATCTTGACTGAACGCGGAAAATGATGCGGCCGGCTACAAGGAGCCACCGGATCATGGTCGTTCAGAACATGTTGCAGTTTGCATCACCGCGGCGTGCCGTCCCGTCATTACTCATAAGACACCGCAGCCGAGAGAAAGCTGCGGGTATCGATCGATGGATACGAAAGGTACGTGTCCCCGTGTCCGTGGGTATGGCGTAAAGGCCCGTTCCGTTGTGTCAGTGGAGGACTACACTGATCAGCGTCCGGTGCAGTACCGCTGGCTGACCGACGTGCGGAACTGCAGCCAATGCGCATGAATGCAGCTCGTGTACAGTTTGCCCGGACTCTACTAACGATCGAGGCGCAGGCAGGACCAAGCAAGCAAAGCTAGCGGCTCGTACTACGGGACAAGTTAGGGCCACAATAGTTGTTCGATCGGAGCTCCGAGCGATCCAAGCCAGACGACGGTCTACGATCATCAGACTGGCAGAAACCGAGAGGAGGCCCTTAATCGCCACGTACGGCGAGTCCGTTCTTGCCACACATCTGGGTGCTGCCGGTACTAATTAACATGTTGGCGCACTCATCATGACGGTATGGTATCGCCGGTAGTCGATCGAGGCATCATTTTGGTGATGTACTTGTGCTGCGAACCGTTGGGGTTGATTGCTGCGTACAGAGACCCACCACCAGAAACCAATCAAGTCCAAGGAACGAACGAACCGGCCGCTGTGCGCGTAGGGACGAGAGATACGATCCCTCCTCCTCCTCCTCGCCCGTGCGTGCTCGACAAACGAGTGAATCCATCCATCCTCGGGCACTTACCACTCCAGCCTACTACATGCATGGGCATGGCCGAAAAAAAATCTGACGATTCCGTAGGCTCCGGCGGCCGGCTCCACCGCCACCAACCGCACCGGCCGATCGGGAACGGAAAAGCCTGCGTCCATGATTGTCGCAGCCCTACATGTACAAACAACCGCGCCGTGTCCTGTCCTAAGGTAGCAGCTATAGACCACGGGCAGATCTTACTACTGAACTGGAATCCACGAGGATCTGCCGGGCGTGTTAGGAAGAGAAGAGGAAAAAAAAAAAACTTTATATACTAGTACTAAAAGCTAACCACCGACGATGACCGGGGGGCCGGGCGCGATGGCCTGATCAGTGGTCGGGAGTCACTCTAGGCTGTTCAACCTCGGTCCGGTTCAGCTCTTCCCTCCGGCAGAGCAGATGATCGTGTCTGGAAAAAAGAACTGGTGATCTATCTATTCCTTCATGTTCAAGCATAGCTATCATCAACCGAGAATAGTCGCTAAAATACAGTTAGACGTCCCAACTCCAACCACGTCGCGTTAAGGCTCTACATCATTTCGCCAAAACGAGCGTTGTGACTCCATTTGGTTGCTCCTCGCAGTTGGGGGGGCCATGTGAGTGGCAGTCCGGGATAGGGAATTGCTCGTCGAGCCACAGCTGGGGCACAATACAAATATTATTACCCGTCAATCGCATGCGATAGCATCTTCTTCTCCCCCTCCTTCTTCACCTCGCACGCACATTAGTGATTAGTCTATGGTCCCAACACAAGGCTGACGTTATCCGATCACCTACCCCTGCAATTATCCCAACGCCGGCACATGATGATCACTGGAAAAGAATGTGCATGGTCCATGGTCCTGTACTACGTCAAACACAGCTGTGTTGTGTACAGAGCACTGACTGTTCTACACGGACTGGTCGGTGTGATATGGATCTCACGCTATAACGTCCGATCACTCTTACACTTTTAAGGGGTGAGCTAGCGTTGGACCAAATCTAATGTCGGTGAGAGGTTACTGCTGTTGGTGCCATGGGATTCCTCAGACTACAATGCTAAGCATTGTTCTGAAACTTTACTGCCATACTACTTATTATCTTCGTTGACTACTTTCATGATCAGGAAAGAGTTTTTTTGCGTTGCTTTGGTACCACCGGCACAGCTGCCTGCGTTTGCTACCATCATACCAGCAGTCTGCGGCATCAAAATATCAAAAAAAAAAAAAACATACACATTCCGAAGACGATGAGCAAAACAAAAAATGCTGGAACAGGTGACTGTTTCAGGTCGGCAAAGACGAAATGATGAATGAAACAATGATGCATTGTTAACGATCGAAATGGCAATGATGAACCAACATCAAAAGGTTAAAATATGAACTGCTGCTGCTGCATCCTCTTTCTAGTTTTTTTTTTCTAACACTCCCCCACTACCCTACCACACTCCCCAACGCAACAACACATGTGCACACACCTAAGGACTGACGACAACACTAGTAGGATTTAGTATCACTGAACAAGTTAACCTATTCCATATACAAAAGCGAAACAAGGATTAACAAAGGCGAAAGCGATTAGGCGGAGAAGGTCTCAAAGCAGCTCTTGCAGTCTTGTCGATTGAACGAACAGATCCAGGCACGTGGGCACGAGGCAAAGCGGCGAGGCGGAGCGCATAAACTAGCTGTTGTGTTTAGCTCAAGAAAGCCCACCATCTTCGCATCACTCCGTCCGGTGCATGCAGTGCCGGCACCGAAAGATTCCCCGGGCGTCCCACGCATGCGACGGAACGGAATGGAGTGCCACTGGCCACTGGACTGCAGCAAAGTCGTCTCCTCCTCCGCATCATCACTCTTCCCTGCTGCAAAGACAGATTCAGAGAGAATTTTTTACTGCCTGGCCCATCATCAGGAGATAGAATAGTGTTTAACGTAATCAATTCGTTCCATGGATTCAAGTTTCGCAGGAGAAAGAAATAGTACTACATGACTAGTGGCAGTAGACACGTTCGTAGTAGTGGTACAAAAGTGAGCGTTATGATGACCTGTCCGGAGCTTTTGGGTAGGGACAATGGCCAAAACTGTTGGGGAGTCGAGCTTTGCTTTGCCACAAAGCAACAAAGCTGCTGTTAATGGCCGCGGCTCGCTTCGAGGTCGAGGCAGAAGCAGGGCGCCGACCGAAGCAGAGGAAGGAGGAGGAGGAGGAGAAAGGGGTTTCTTGACACTCTGTCAGTGCGGTTCCCGAGGTGGAAAATTCAGTTTAGAACCGTTCCAAAATTAGGCTTGGGCTGCTTGTGGTTGTTTGGACTTGCTGGAGTGGTCAAAGATTAAAGAACATAATGTAGGAGTAGTTTTGGTTGGAGCCGGGACAAATAGAAATTTCCATGACTGATTGGACATCTTGTTTAGTAGCAGTAGCCTTTTTTTTAGACAGTGAGACAACCATCGAGTCAGTGGTGAGTGTAGAGAGGGACAAAATGCTATACTACTCCTAGATCGTTGTTGATATGGTGGTTGAGCGATCAGCGGTGATGCTACCAAATTGCCGGAATGTACTAGAGCTGTGGGAAAATGGCGATGAGTGGATTATTATTCTTTTACCTGTGCTTCGTTTCCACTGATTCGGCTTAGAACGGGAGGCTCTTGGATGTGGACGAGCCGGTGAGCGCCTTGACTTTCTCGGACGTCGCCGGCGCGAGGTCCTGCGGCAGCCTCGCGCGGCGCACGATCCGGCGCATGTTGGTGTGCAGGCTCTGCTGCACCAGCTGCCTCACGGCGCGCTTCTCCACGCTCATCCCCGCCGCCTCCTCGCCCTCGTCCGTGCACCCGCCGCCGCGCTGCTGCGGCGCCGACACGGCGGCCACGATGTCGACCGCCCGCTGCTTGCCCTTGTCGGCGCGGAGGATTTCCAGGACCCTGGACGCCCGCTTCTGCGCGAGCGCCGTCCCCACGAGCGTGAGCTCCAGCAGCGCGGACGCGGCGCCGGCCTCGGTCATGGCGGCCCGGTCGGCGCCGCTCCGGTGCGCCAGCACCATGAGGAGGTAAGCCGCCTTCTCCTGGCACCCGGGCTCGTCGCACCAGCCCAGCGCGTCCACCAGCACGGCCACCGCGTCGGGGGCGCGGCTCACCGCGCGCCGGGCCTCCGGGGACGCCGCCACCAGGTTGCAGAGCGCGGCGAGCGCGCGGTCCGACGCCGCGTCGGCGTCGGTCCCGACGGCGGCGACGAGCGCCGGGATGAGGCCCGCGGCGAGGAGGTGCGACGCGTTGGACGGTGAGATGGAGAGGTTGAGCAGCGCGCGCAGGGCGTCGTGGCGCGCCTGCGGTGTGGACGACGCGGACTGGAACGAGCGGAGGAGGAACGCGGTGGCGCCCGACGCGCAGCCGATGACGGGCTTGTTGGCGTCGAGCGCGCTGAGGCAAAGGAAGTTGGCCACCACGGCCTCCTGTGTCGGCGCGCCATTCTCCGCGATGCGGAGCATCTTGTGCACGGCGCCGGCCTTCACGATCGCCGCCTTGTTCCTGCCAAACAATCACCCCAAGCGAGCAAACTCAGCCAGATCTGATTGATGATCAAGGAACAGAGGAAACAGGGGAGCAGCACAGGGAGGGGGGACGAAACTCACGCGTCATTGCCGATTGCCAAGTTGAGCAGCGCGTACAGCGCGGCGGCCGTGCTCTCCTCCTCCTCCTCCTCTCCCACACCGTCGCCGCACTCATCGAGCATCGCCACGAGCGGCGGGATGGCTCCGAGCATGGCGAGCGTCTCCCTCGCGGCAGCATCATCCTTGGCCTTCCGCCGCACGGCCACAGCCGCCTCCACGCGCGACATGCAACCCTCGCCATTGCCATCACCTCCCTGAAGCGCCGCCACCACGCGCTTCAGCTCTTCTAGCGCCTCCGCCTTCCTGGCCGCGTCGTCCTCACCACCCTCGTCGTCCCCGCACTCCGACGGCTCCTCCGCCACCCGGAGCAGCTCCGCGAGCCGCTCCGACCGCGGCCGCATCGTCGGCACGCGCTGCGGCGACCGGTACGGCGTCTTTCCGCGGCACGACGATCCCGGACCGCCGTCCCCGCCGCCGCCGCACGCCAGGACCTCCAGCACCTTCCGACGCAGCGCGGCGGCCGAGAAGATCGGCCACAGCCGGAACCCGCCGGCGTCGGCGTGCGCGTACCTGGCCACCATTGCTGAGGTGAGGATACGCGTCTTCGGGCGCAAGTCAGTCACATTGGCCGGAGCGGGAGCACGGAGGAGGCGGGGCGACACCTGGCTCGCGAATGGCGTCGGGAGGAAGCCGTGGCGCGGCACAGTGGGAGCGGGGTTTATACGCGTGGAGGAGCGCCGCGTCCGGTGGGCCTCACAGGGTCCCCGTCAGGTGGGACCACGTCGTCAGTTGGAGGACAAGCTTACATCTTTTAGAATAAAATAATTGGGTCATTAATGTTTGCTAAATTAAAGCTCAGTCCGAGAGAAGCAGTCATGTAGTACTGCTACATTACAGTCGGGTCAGGTCATTGTAGTAGTGATCCTATTGGATTAGAGCAACAATCAGCTTAAACATAGATTAAAAGTAATACAGTACTATGTACTAGTAGTAGTGATTCTTAATGGCTGCTCTACTGGACTGGCTTGTTTATGGTTACGTATATGCGCAAATGGCACCGTCCTAACTCCTAAGTAGTATGACCAGAGAGACATGCAGTTCATTGTTTTGCATTTTCGAGGATCCAGACACGAGCTTACAGTTGGATCATTCCGTGGATGAGCAATGCAAGCGTCATAAAAAAAAATATTCGAAACTTGCTGTCAACGTAGGTGCACCAGGTAAGCAAACCAACATGGTTTCAAGCTCAGGTTTGTGCGGTTTAAGACCTTGATGCACAATATAATACTAAGTGGCATTTATGTTTGGACTATTTTAGTGCTGCATTTTGTTTTGGCTCTGATCGCCTGCTGCCACCCCTGTGGCTCTGTATTATCCATGCTACTAGTTTTGATTGTCAGGTTTAGTAGCAGGCAGCCAGCTCAGCGTGCGTTATGAAATGTTGATATGGAGCAGCACAAGCCCATCACGATCTTCCATGTCTGAAATAAATTAGCACGCGCAAGGCTGTTAGTGACAGAATTCCAGTCTCCACGGTTGATCAGGCATTGTCAATGTATGGATGAATGTTGAGGTAAAACATATGGGGAGGAGGACTTTGCTCGTATTATTGTGCCGCAGAGGAAGCTTAATTTAGGCGCGCGCGACACGGCATGAGAAGATGCATGTGTTTGTTGACTGCCTCTGATCTGCTCTGCTCATGGATAAAATCTCGTCGTCACGAGGCGCGCATACGTCCTTGCCGGTTCACAATTCCATTCGTCGTCGTCGTCGTCTATTAATGGAGTGTTGAAAAGCTCCTGAAGAAGGAGGCGCCAAGCCAAGCTCCTCGTACTTGAAATTGTGGGCAAGGCGCGCGCGACACGGCACGATCAGATGCATGGGTTTGTTGACTGCTCACAACGGAGGTGGTCTGTCTGGTCATCACGAGCCGCGCATACGTCGCTGCCGGTTCACAGCTTGGTCCGTCCCCGTCGTAATGGACTGTTCCGAAAGATCCTGAAGAAGAAGCGGCATGGGGCTCATGCATGTACTAGTACGCTTCATGTCCACTTTGACCGTGGACTCCGGTGCCGTGCGCGTGCCGGCCGGGCCCGGGTAGTTCGGAGGTCAACGAAACGGAGCAGGTTTTGAGTCTTGGCGCAGCACAGGTCGGTCGGTCTATCCTCGATTTGTAAAGGTGAAGTGCGCGCACACCGATCAAAAACAAACAGTATATGCGTCCGAGAACGGCAACTCCTGCTCTGCTCTGCTGCATCGGAGTCTATTAATCTCCGGAATGAGCTGCTGCTGCATCGGACTTTCAAGGCAGTATACGGTACTCGACCAGCAGCAGAGGCAGATTTTAGAGTCGCTGGTGCGGAAACGGGGGAATGTGTACGGCGGAAGGCACCGCACCGCCACCGACACGGGCACGCGACCCGCGTGCAGCATTGAAGCGGCAGCTCCATGTGCCGGACCCATCGGCAGGTTTTACGGCGATGGCATGGAGGAGCCGGAGCGGCATACATACAGACACCAAAAATACTCTTGTTGCTTTGATGAGGTCATGAGAGATCTGGTGTCCCGAATCATTGGATTGGCCGACCCACCCACAGGCCACCAACCCCACGTTGCCTGACCCGCCGGCCGGACGACGTCGGTTTGTGCGTGCCCCGTTGCAAAATCGCGGTGCGGGAGCGACGCGCACCGAGGCCCGACCGATCCAGATGATACGGCGGCACGCCCGGGGGGTAAATGCATGCGGCGTAAATGGCTCGGCCCTTTTTCTTAAAAACTGGCAGCTGGAGGAGCGGGGGCGGCACAACGGCGCCACCGCTCCTTTCACTCTCTCACTCATTCCGGAGATCAAGGGTGTGTTTGTTTCGCTCGATTGGATTAAATAGGTTTGGATAGGAACATCCAGTCCAGTATTTGATTTACCGTCAGCGTGGACAGGGATGGATTGGAATGAGAATATTTCTCTAAGATCCTGGATGAGACTGTCCGGCAAAAATGGCCGGATGAGGCTATCCAACTTATTAGATGATGATTACTAACATAATTAAATATTATTAGTATGATTTACTATAATATTATTATTAATAACCAATAAAATGTTGATTAGTACATAATGAGAGTTTAATCATACTAGAATTAATGATAACTAATGTTTTTATTATTGATTAAAAATTATTAAAATATGATTAAGACCAATAAATGTTAGATTATATTAATTAGTGTATAATTAATTATTATTTTTAATAATAAGATATATAATTTAATTATTTTACCTTGTCCTATCTATTTTTATCCATCCAACCAAACACAAAACTGGATCATCCAGTCCACCCAATCAAACACATAACTTGGATCATCCCATCCAGAAAAATATGGATGACCCTATCCAATCCAACCTTGCCCTCAAAACAAACACACCCCAAGTTGCGACCAAGTGTCTTGGTGACGAATGTCGCGACTTCCTTGGCTCCAGTCCACAATAAGATTGATTGTACTTATGATCCTCTATATTTATTCTCTAAAAAGAATATTTTGTCCTGGTCATCTATATTCTCTACTCTAAACTCATTTCTTCCGCACTCGTCATCCTCCATATCTCATACTCTATACCAACTACTCCTTATTTTATTCCATTATCTCCAACTACCATCTTTATTTTCTATTTTTCTTTTATTTTTTTCTCCTTTATCTCTTCCCTTCCCTCCCCCCACGCGCCGCACCCCACCCTGCCACACCCGCGCGCCGTTGCCTCTCTCCTCTCTCTCCGCCTCGACCTCTCCGCCGGCGCTGCCGGGCCAGCCTCTCCTTCTCCCCTGCATCGTCGCCGCCGGCCCTGCCACCCCCGCCGCTGCCGGGCCTGTCTCTCCTTCTCCCCCACGCCACCCCCGCGCGCGTCCGCCTCCCAACGCGCCGCCGAGGCCCTCCTCCTCCCCCACCGCTGAGGCCCTCCTCCGGATCCGGCCGAGCGCCACCTCCCCGCGCGGTCCTCTTCTTCCCCGATGGCCCCTCCCTCCTTCTTCTTCCCTGGCGACCGCTCTCTCCCCGTGCTTCCGTGCCGACGGTGCCGCCACCCCACGGCCGTCGGCAACTCCGTCTCCGCCCCTCCCACTTCTTCTTCACCGCGGGCCGCCGTCGGATCTGAGGCGAGTTGGCAGCGACGCAACAGCCGCCCTTCTTCCTCGGCGGCGCAACGGCCGTCCTCCCGCGCAAGGTGGTTGGCTTCGACCACCCTCGCTCGTCTCCGTGGGCCCCGCGCAAGGGATAGCGTTCGTTCGCTATCACGCTTGATTTGACGGATCCGAAGTCATACGCGAGGATAACGAATGTGGTAGCGGAGCCCCGTGCAGCGCTATTTCCGCTATCGGGATACTGGAGGATGGTTTCCAGTACCCCGGTGCGGACAGTCTAAGTTGGAAAGTGGAAAGCACTTCATGCTGATTACGTACTACCTCGGCTGCCTTGTCCTGGCAGCTCCCAATCCAATTGGCGTTTAATTGGTCGGCGGCCCGGCCAGGTGCTGATGGAGCAAGCTGCCGGCAAAGGTTCAGCCGACACCTGAACTGAACCGTCGCGGTAAACTACGGTGCTTGTATTGTACACGCTGTAGCAAGCGACCCGAACCGCCGACATTGCAAGCGAGCGAGAAACGAACTCGCCATGGCGCTAAGGGATTGCCTTATTTTGCCTGCGCTAGCCTGCTACCGCTCCTCGCGCCTTCAGTTTTGAACCGTCCAAAAAAATAAGCAGACATGGAGAGCTTCAGGGATGGTCACAACACTCTATTCAACAGGATATGGTCATGCTCAAGTTTACCACGCACGGTCTTTTTGCACTGATAATACGTATGTTTTTAGTACCCATAATGCGGCAGCCAAGTGTGTCTCGAGGGAAGTACGTAAACACGTGACTCGCAAATGTACCCAAGATTGCAGCATATAACCGAACTGACAAAGGATGCAGCTCATCTCCGTTTCTGATTAAAAAACGCTTCACAGCAGCAACAATATAAGTAGATATAAAAAAAAATGGTCAATCCTCTGTATCTTAAATGGTTTTCACTAAAGATGGCTGCAGCGATAAAGTTCCGCTGACTCTTTCGCAGTTCTACAAGGAACACGAGGAGCCCTCAGGGGCGAAGTCCACAACCAAATTTCTTTTTTGACCTTTGATGTGATAACAGTGACCCCACTATAATTAAGCCAGAAGAGCATCAAACGGTATAAGCTGTACAGTTACCAGCTCAATTAACAGAATACATAAGCAATGGCAAGAAAGCAATAAGACCATACCGCATACATCAAGAGAGGAAACATTGCAGACAACACAAATGACAGACACTATAAAGAATACCAGTAAACATGTCGTAACTGCTACTGCCTCCGGAATGTCATTGAGTTTCAAGCTAATAAAACTGTCCTGGCTATATCAACTGAATTGCCCTAACTACGTCAATTTTACTAGTTCAAAACTGAACCAAATACCGGCAGCAGCAGTACATAACAGCACCATATAACGGAGAGGTCAGAGGAAATGACTAGTTTAGTTGGCAATGACATCATCAGACAGGGAAAACCATCAGACAGCAATATACTTGTGCATACTCCATAAAGCAAGAAAGATGTAGTGGAAAGAACAGAGCTGTCTAATAGTATATCATCCAAGCTGTACAGTTCCAGCTCAAGTAACACAATACATAAGGACATTTCAACAGCAAGGATGCAATAACACCATACTGCATACATCAAGAGAGGTATCATTTCAGACAGCACAAATGACACTAACATTCAATACCAGTAAACATGCCCCCAGAACTTCATTCAGTTCCAAGCTAACAAAATTGTCCAAACTACATCGATTCAATTGCCCTAACTACTCAATTTTACTAGTTCAAAACTGAACTAAATACCGGCAGCAACAATATATAACAACAGCATATAACGAGAAATGACAAGTTGGCAATGACATCATCATACAAGCTAAACCACCAGACAGCAATATATGAAGCAAGAAAGATGTAGTAGAAAGAACAGCGAATGCAAAGACGCTACAATGCGAATTACTGTAAAACAAGCAGAACAAAGAACATGGTGAACTGATCATCAGCAAAATTTTACAATACAGAGCAAAGACAATGCAAATCAGAAGTCAAAAACCTAGTTCTAAAGGAGATGTGGATTTTTAGTTCCAGAGGTGCAAATCCAAAACCAGTGTGAATATCACTGCTTTGTCCTCCCTCACTATTATATCATCTACATTCTTTTAACAGATGGAACTCCCTAGACAATACAGAACAATATATGCAAAAGTTGCATTGCACTGTATTGTCATAACTGATAAATGATAATAAAAACAAGCTTTATGAAAAGGCAAGCTGTTTTAAGTTTCATGAAAGAGTACTTATAACATTAAACTCCCTTCAAAAGCATATGCCAATTACACAAATTCCAACATTATAACGTCTTCGCCTCTGGCTGAGAAATTGTTTAGAAGACTGCTTCATATACCCACAATTCAAGGTTGCTTTATATTGGACGGCAAATTATGCCTTCCTTTTCCTATTACAGAATGGCACTGTGTCTGGTGACTTTGAGCAAAGTTATTAGCACCAAGTACCCAAGCACATTCCACCACATTCACAAACTCAAATCAGTCAGCACAAACTTATAAATGGAAAGCAAAGAAAATCATCAGACATAAAGTCACTTCATCTTTTCTTCAACAGTACACTACTCATAGAGGACAGAACATGCATTATATCAGTTTAAATAAAGTGAAAAAGGACACATATATGCCTGAGCCTTATTCTGTAAAGTTTTCAAGATTCACCAACAGAGAATGAAAAAGAAACAAAAACAAAAAGGCATTCTGCATGCCCCAAGAGAAGGAAGCAGTACAAACAAATCATTCTCTATGAATGATGAGCAGTAAAGAAGTGGTAACTGAAAATAGAACATTCACCTCAGTAAATAAAGGAGAGCTCCGAATAATTGGGCAAATAGGCCATACAAAAAAGACTACACACATTGTGGGGAGTATATTCTTGTGCATATCCCATGAAGCAAAAGCTCTCTAGGCATAAACAAGCTATAATTTAACATGTGTACATCATATAGTATGTTTTCAATCATAGTTAAAACGGAAGGGAAAATATGTAGCAGCGAATGATGAGAGCTGGTACAATGGACAACATGTCCTCACAATGGAATTCAAATAGAGGTAAGGCATACAGACTACAGTAGGCAAAGTAAGTACAATGCAATTTCGGCAAAAACAACTAGAACATGGTGAAATGATGACCGGCAGGATTATGAGATATATAGATGCCAATAGTTCATAGAAATATGTATCAAGAAGAATTTCAAAATAAAATTAACAGTGAAAGGAATTTTTAAAAGTGACCACAGGTCATGTAGTGCCTATCTGAATTGTTCGGAGGCAGGTGACACACTGACCCCCGTTGCACCCACGAGGACAACCTAAATGTTAAGTTCACTTTTATTTGGTACAAGCCTTTTTAACCACTGAAATTATAAATTGCTGTGGATACCTCAACTTGGGTCAGCTCATTAGTTGTGTGTGCTTTTTCAACAGCTTGAACTCCCGAAATGATCCAGACCAATAGATACAAAGGGTGCAACTGGAAGTACAAAATTACTAATACACTATAGCAACAGTAATAGAAAGACACAAACTCTAAGGCCAGACAGATTACAAGTAAATGACACACATAATATGTACCACTTTTCTGAAAGGATATAGAAGTCAGCAGTCACTACAGGAACCATGTAAATCTAGATTGCATCTTCATATATCTAAGGGCCAGTTAAGTGCTGTTTGCTATTCAAAATTGGTTAGACAAGTCAATGACATATTTACATGATTTATGGAATCAGCATGCATTATAGACTTCAACAGTTCTGAGCCTTCAGTTGGCATCTTGGTGACTTTGTGATTAGCTTAGCCTCATAGCATTATAGACCTAAGAGGAGCAACTAAAATTGCATCCCATCAAACCATAAAGCAAAAAAAAAAAAAAAATCATACACTACATCATCACCATATCTGGAGATAACTTGCAGGGAGAATCACAATTGAGCAAAAAGGTAGTACCTTTCCCATGGTAAGCAGAGGAAAACCATCAGACACACAATCACCAAACAGATTACTCCCATTTTCATAAATAGTCCATCTTTTATTTAACTATCCATTACTCAGTGAGCAGAGGTGGTCTCCCCACCCTCAAAGCCAAGCCCATACAACACACCAGCATATTTATCGGTTATCCCATTGAAGTATGCTTCCTTGAGCTTCTTGAAGGAGAGCGCAGTCAGAAGTGAGTCAGACCCTGCCTGGTGGCAGATTCCAACCCGCGCAACATCGAGCAGCTCAGCGAGCTTGTTCAGCCCGCCGTGGAGGCTGTTGCAGAACCTCATCAAGTGCTTGATGTCGTATACCACTGGGAAGTATATCTTGATGAGGTCAAAGAATCCAGACATCGTGTCCGGCAGGTTGGTGCCGGTGAGCAGCTTGAGCAGGTAGCCGAAATCGTAGCCGCTGTGGAAGGTCACCCAGCGCACGTCGGAGTTGAGGACGACGCCGGACGACATGAGCAGCTCAGCGAAGCGACGGGCGTCGGCTCCGTCCGCAGCATGGCGGGCGAAGTCGATCCCACTGCGGCGGAGCAGATCGATGGAGTCCGCGGCGGCGACATCGGTCCGGGGGTCGAACCCGCGGAAGTTGAACTGCCAGGCGCAGGGGCGACCACCCGGGCCGAGGGCCGGGAGCCCGCCGTGCTCGTCGGAGAAAGTAAGCCCGAGCTGGATGAGCTTGAGCATGTCGACGTTGGCCTTGAGCGTGGCGTAGTTGAACTCGGCGGCGGACTTGTAGGTCCCGAGCGGGCGGCATACCACGCCGGGGAACTCCGTGTCCATGGCGACATAAGGGTAGTCGTCGACAATCTCGCGGATCACGGCGAACTCCGCCTCGAGATTGTCCGCCCATACCTCGCGGATCTCCACCTGGTCTGGCTTCTCTGCAGTGGGCGTGGCCATCGGCTCTGGTACATCAAAGATTTGAGCTTTTTCCTCTCCTTTCCGGTCGCCGGAGGTCTTCCGGCAACAACGGCTAGGGTTCGCGTGGTTGACTCGGACAGGGGGCGTGATGGGCGGAGGCAAGCGATGGGGCCCACAGATCAGCAGCGAAGGGTGGGGCTCCCACCGTGGAGAGAGGGGGCGGTGGTGGGTGGGGGCTAGATCCGGCGAGGAGAGGGGAGCCCGATTGGGGAGAAGAGGAGGAAGAAGAAGAGAGGAGACTCGATGAATGGGGAAAGCGGGTGCCGTGCGCCGCCGGGGCACGATTGGTGCCACGTGGCGGGGCCCGCGAGTGGGACCCGCCAGCATGATTGCCGGCCAGGCGTGCCGACGTGGTGGGCCGCGGTTGGGTCGCTGGCTGGTGGGGACCTGGGCTCGTCAGCCCGTGTCTGGTGAAGTTTGCTTGAAGGATGCACGTCAGCACGTCATTCAGGATGGAAACGGAACTGGCAGCAATATCAATTTGGCTCCGTTCGATTCGATCTGGTACGTTTATCTTTTCTCTCTTTTTTTTCCTTTCCCTTCTGCATTATATATATATATGCATTTGGTAAACCCTAATAACATGATCAATTCAAGTCAACATGCTCACGTATCACAGCATACAGATCTAAATTATTGATCACCTATATGCAAACCGGTAACAGCAATAATTGCGACCTCCAAAGCTTATTCAGGAATACATTAAACTAGTATTACTCTCTTAAAAATAACAAAAAAGTCAATAACAATAATAATTTTAGAACGGAGAAAAAAATATAAAAAAAAAGTATAAGATCTTGGATGGTCTAAAACATGAGGAGTCAACTTCCTTGATCGACCGGTCACTTAGGTGTAACTCAAATGAAATGCCACCATTCGAAGATATATAACTATTTTGTTCAGCAGTTTATTTTTTTTAAATGCTAGAGTGGCTAGAACTTATTTGTTGAAAATTGTTCTGGTTTTCTTGTATTATGAATTCGACTCTATGTGAGTGTAAAATAAATTAGAGTTTTAATTTGAATAAATATTACATCTTGCAATAGTGAAATAAAACCATGACTTGTCATTGATAACCTTTTATAACAGCTCCAAGCCTCCAACCGAGAGCATGACCACTTTTTTTCTTGTACAGAAAAGAAAATGAAACTCTTGTTTGTTCAAACATCAGCTGTTTGGTGCTATACCAAACTTGTATTCCTTTTAGAACCTCCCATCACTGTTCGTGGTTAGTAGAGTAGTACTTGAACACATACCATGAATTTTCAAGGAATATTTCATGATTGGTTGCAGTATGGCACGGAGCGTCCGGCTCGGCCGCACCCGACCGGTTGACCGCGCCACCGGACCAGACGCCTCCTCTCCCTTCTCCAAAGTCCAAAGTCCAAACACATCGGGTCCGGGCGTCTGACACCAACAACCACGTCCCCTTCCTTCCCACCGACCGATTCGCTCGCCGCCGCGCGCGCGCGAGATCCAGACGTCTCCGCCGCGCGCCGCCGGGACCTCTGTTTTCCCCGACGCGACGAACCGCTAGGACGGCGCCGACGAGGAGGAAGAGGAGGCGGGAGCCATGGAGGCGTCGTCCTGGGACGCCCTTCGCAAGCAGGTGACTGGCCCCGCCGAATCCCCACTCCCGCGTGCTCTCTTTCTCTACCGGCCTCCCTCTTCACTGGCTCTATCGATCCTGCTCTCGCGGCTTCGTATCCGGGCAGGGCACGTGCCTGTCTTCCTGGGATCTGGCGCTTACTGCTTCCGCGATGCCGCGGGGATCCGTGCGCGCGTAATTCATGAGGGTTGGGTCTTGCGAATTTGGGGAAGTAGCGCTGTTGGTTGTTGACCCCGTAGTCCATTCAAACTAAACTGAATTTGGTTTAGTATTTTCAGTGCGATTACTTGATTCATCTGCATTCCTGCTTATAGGAGTCGTGTTGTAACTGTTCACTTGTACCGTCCCCCAGTTGTCATTTCTTCCTAAGTAGAGGCCCAACATGGAGCAATGTGGCACTGATTCATCACTATACTGGATAAACTTCTTGTGCTGCTAAAATGATCCTGCTAGAAGACTTTATTTTCTGTTGATTGGGATACCTTCCTAGTGTTATAGTGTATTTTTTTTGTGTTTACTGTTCATGACTATTTCGAAGCTCAAATTCGGAAGAGTTACCTGTAATAGCCTTTGACCTTTGTTTGCAGTCCTATATTGATTTGTTATCGTTGGACTGGAAGTCTCAAACCTTGCTTTCTAGGTTAACACAGCCAATGCTACTCTTCTGAATAATCCAATGCATAGTGTATTACTACATTTGCTAAATTTGTCTATTTTATGATTTCATGGTGCTGTTGTCTAATCTGATTTTTCTATTGCACATAGTTATTTGCTTGTAAGGTTAACCTTGTTTTGAATGCTGTAATTCCTGTTCCAGGCCAGGAGGCTCGAAGCTCAGTTAGATGACCAAATGAGTGCATACCGTAAATTAGTTTCTATGAAATCGGATGGTTCAGAGAATGATATTGAGTCTGATATAGAAAGATCGCTGAAACAACTACAACAAATAAATTCACAAATGCAGACTTGGGTGTCATCAGGAGGTTCTGAAGTTCTTTCTCACACACTGACTCGTCATATGGAGATTTTTCAAGACCTTACTCAGGTTCTAGTTGCCTCTTACACTAATTTTATTCTGAAGAAAGTTCCATGCATAGACCATTAAACTTCCATTCTGATACTATGATTGACTTGAATTGTGATGCCATGATTTGCTTAATCCAATATAGGAATTCTATCGGCTTAAATCGAGCCTCAGAGTGAAGCAACAACATGCTTCTCTCCTTGACTTGAGAGATTTTGACAGAGCAAAGTTTGATGTCGAAGAGGCATCAGATTCAGCTGATCAAGCTCTTCTTAGGGAACAAGCTGCAATTAACAGGAGTACTGGACAGGTATGAGGACCCTCGTTTTTGGGCATTCTTCAATTCTGTTTGCTACCTCTTCTTGAGAAAACAATACAGAAAAACACACCTCCTATAAAGCATAATATATGAGCTCTCAAGCTTTTGTAATAGAATTTGCGCTTAGCATCCTATTGGGAGATAATTTCATTTGCCAAAATCAAAGAAAAGATTTACTTTTCAAAAATTCAAAGAACCACGAATTATGAGAATACATCCTAATGCACCACAGAAAGTGATAGAATTGGACCAACGCTGCCCAAAAAGTGCTACATTCCATGTCTTGCAAACCTATGATGATTGATGACTGCTGCATAATTTTGAGTGAACTTGATTGGCGCCTTAATATGGTTGTTGGTGCTAAGTCAGCTCCAGAAGAGCCGGACATGTTGCGTAATATTAGAATGGAAGTCTTAGCTAGATAGGAGAGAGAACAATGTTTTCACACTGAGATGGAGGAGATAGTAGAGAGAAAATGACGCTTATGGGCAGACCTTCATGTGCTGATCTTGCTCTCATCTCAAGGTGGCTGGCTCTTGGTTCTGTTGTGCCAGTGACTGGCGGATTTGGAGCCCCTAGAGGCATGGGAGCCAGATATGTGGTTGTAGAGCCGAACATGTTGAGTTGTAAAGCCAAACATGTTGAGTAATATTGTGCTCATGTTGTGTCTCACATGTGTTCTGCATCACCTTGTTGCCTCCTCTATCCTCTTGTCTGCACATCCATGCAGATGCGAGGTTGCCTTCCCTCACTTCGTGACAGTCAGACATCAATGTAATAGACGAATGGCCTCTTCAGGCCTCTTCAACCATCATAGATATCTTGGCTATAAGAGCTGGGCATATCCTCGGCGACAACCTTTTCTTAGTGCAGCAAGACAATTGCCTGCGAATAAAAGTTTTCTTCAGTACTTTTAAATGCCCAGCCTAGCCTAACAAAGCTATATTTTTTTATTTGTTTTTTTCCTTGAATCCAAATGCACGATCTTTTGTGAACTGAAGCATGTGAAAGATTTGTAGGTTCAGACTCATTGCTAGTTTCCTTTCCCATTGTATTTTCTTAAGAAATGGTGACCTTTGATCAAGTAGTACTGGGTAATTCTATGTTACTTAGTATCCTCGGTCATATTGAGAATACGCATTTATATATGGTTATAAGCTTAGTGTTATTCAATATTAGTTTTGTTAAAATTTTAGGTGATTTTTTTGTTTACGCCTAGCAATTTTATTATTTAGCCTCCACACAAGCCATGAAAGTGGTTATGTGTCAGCATCTTTCCTGCACATGTTCAGCACTCCAGCTAGTGTAGCTATGGTATCTGTAACTGTTGCCGGTTGGAAACATCCTTAGTATTTCAACAACAATGTTGTAGTATTCAAATTTCTTGTAAGTTTCTAGTTGTGTGGCCATCAGAGGATGTAGGAGATTAATGAATTTTACCATGAACTGACAAGTGTAGAATAAACGAATGATGAAGTAGATCTATGAACCTATTTTGACCAAATCCAAACTCCGGACTTGAAAATGTCCCACTTGTTCTTGAGTCTCGAATACCTTTTCAACATCACTGTTCTTATTGCTTACACTAGCAAAGTACCGTGTGTTGCTATGGGATAAAAAAATATAACAAAATGTATTATCAAATGTGTTATTTATGATATAATTTTTTTAGTACAATACAATATCAGGATTTTTGTACAGAAATTTGATATCATAATTTATATATTGTCATGTATGTAGATATTAGTAAGTATGATTAGAACATGCAAGTTACAAGAAAAAGCCAAAAAGCAGTTGTCTACAAAATTAAAGAATTTCATATATACCATAACTCAACTTTCACTACTCCTTTGTGCACATACATTTGATATTAATTAGGAACAATAAATAGTCATTCAATACACAAATCCATGATTTAAAATTAAACACGAGAGCATGAACCTGAAAGAGAAAATTCCTTATTTTGCCTCATTTAAAGTGACGCTTTCTTTCCTGATGCTTTCCAAATTGAAGTTTCCTATTTGTACAAAATTTCATGTTTCATTCCCATCCATTCGTGAGTTCTGTTAGCATGTGCCATCGCCGGCTCCCCTACATCAAAAGACGAGAATGCCCTAAGACTTCTCTTCCTCCTTTTCTGTCTGTGTGCACGGCCCGAAAAAAAAAAGGAAATCCACACTTGCTTAGACTGGAAACTCCATGGTGTCACCTATGAGGGGATCCCTAGTATCGAGCTGCCCGCAGATATGGCTGATTCGTGGCTGGCGGTTGTATTGAGGGGGTCGCCTCAGGCTAGGTAATCGCTGCGGGCACTGCCAAACGTGTTGTGAGCGGAGCGGCGGAGCCGCCTCCTAGCGTAGCTCGGTTCGTGGTGCCATCTCCCAGCATTGCACGGTCCAGGGCGTCGCCTATTAGCATGGCGTGGTTTAGGAAGCCGCCTCAATCGAGTCTGCCACGGGCGTGGGCGAGGAGTTAGCGATTATTTGATGGTTGTGGCGGTGACAATGGTTGTGGTGGCAGTCACGATGCTGGCAATGATCTTCCTCACCCTCGAGCCACCCTTAATCTTGGGTGTCGGCGTGGCTTTTCTTGGCCTGGCCCTCATGGAGAACAGTGGTAAGCACGACAAAGAAACCATTGATCTAATTCCGTGACATGCTGCTGCTAACTGTATTTTTTTTTTAAGAAAAAAGTGCTGCTAACTGTTTCAATTGGTGCTGCTTCGTGTGCGCGTCTGTGAAGCATGCAAAAGCGCAGGTCCTTATCCTAGTCTCCGATTGTGACAGTTTGGTACAGGAAGTTCAGTGCGATCATGATGGAAGGGTAGGTTGACGGAGAACGATACAAACTCTTACGCAAGCAAAGGAACGGAAAACAACACACATAGATTAATTAGGTGATACAAACTGATCTAGACCTGATCGGAACTTGCTCTTTTATAGTACATTTTCTTTTTTTTCCTAATCGGACTCATATAAGTGTTTCTTTCTTATCTGATTCAAACCGTTTTGAATATGCTTTACTGATCGGAAAAGAAAACAAACACCAACACAAGCCACCACTAAACTAACACCAAACTAAAGCAACACCAATGACGACCTCACCTAAATTAATAAGGAGTAGAGACTAGAAAGGGCAATTCATTTATGAGAATTTGCCAAGATAATGCACCCATTGGCCGCAGCACTAACGTATACTAGCTAATGTTTCATATCCAATGCTAAGTCAAACACGCTTCAGTGCTTCACCGTTGAAGCTATTGGTGGGGTTTAAATTGAAATGACCCAAATATGACTTTTGTAGATTTGCCTAGTGAAAATGACCCATAGATTCAGCACACTTGGCTTACAGCTTCTATTAATATATTTTTGTCATAGTTTATCAGGTCAATGGATCTTACTATTAGGAGTTCTAGCTGACATGAATTCTAGTCCTAGGAAGTCCAGGGGCTCCTGTTTGCAGATATTTGCAATGTACCTAGCTGACAAACACATGCATCTTGTTGCACAGCCCAGTGGTGGAGGGCATAGGGGGGCTTCAAACACCACTGCTGGCTGCCCTGGTTCAACGTCGTAGTTATATCTTAGATTTTGTTGATATCTTGTGCATTGCTGCAGGACCTACAATGCCCATAAACAATATTGAGCAAGTACGGGTATCAGTAGGCAACAATGAACACAATTTGTTAAAAACACAAACAGTTCCATGTTTAAGACTAAAAAATGAGACGATCAAGCGGCTACACATTTGAGTGTGATACAGAAAGGCTTGAATGTTATTTAGAGATTGTGACAACAACAAAGCCTTTTAATGCCAAGCAAGTTGGATAGGCTAGAGAGTAGAGATGAAACCCACAATTGAGTGTTATTTAGTTATTGCTTGCAGAATAATGAGAATTGGCTGTATACGGACATAAGAGATTTTGTTCGCTTCAATCAGTAATCCCGCTAGTCTGTAATTTCTTATTCTGCTCCAGCCATCTCTTTTACCTTCTCAAACTGCAACTAGTCTGCAAGTCCTGAGTGAGCATTCTGGTTGAAACTTGCAATCAAATTATATACTGACTCAGTGACTACAGTACATAACTCGGCTTTAAATTATCTCGATTTGCTTTGATTCTATGTTTATGTCTAGTTTTCATCCGATAACTCACCTGTTACCTGAAAACCCTTGAATTTACATGCTTCTAGGAAAGCCTTCTGTTTTACCACTTTTCTCTAGAATACCATTTTACAACTTTGGAAGATGATGATGTTTATCATTTGGATTCCTGAAAAAAAGTTACTTTGGATGATGGCAGATGGATAACGTGATATCACAAGCTCAAGCAACACTCGGTGCTCTCATGACTCAGCGATCCACATTTGGTGGCATTACCACGAAGATAAGCAACGTTAGCAGCCGGCTGCCTTCGGTACGTATCAAAGGAATTCCCGTATCAAACACGCAATGACCAAGCATGCCTTCATGTAACGTACACCTGACCGCTTTGCTCTCAACCTGACAGATCAACCACGTCCTCGCGTCTATCAGGAGAAAGAAATCCATGGACACCATCATTCTTTCACTCGTGGCGTCGGTCTGCGCATTCCTTATTTTCATTTACTGGTTGTCAAAGTAGTTTTTTGGGGGTAGGGCAAAGGCGTTGCATACAGTGTTGTAAGTTTGGGATCACACAACCGAGTACAGATAATCACGATTGGTGTTTGTACAATATTTGTTGATTCAGTGTTATCGTGATTCCGTCGTGCTGTAGCCACCATGCCTCCAGCTGTGTTCAGCACCGGGTCTGAACTGAACCTATACGTGGTGTACGTCGGCGTTGCTTAGCTCCTCCCATGTTGCTCAGATCTGAGCTTAAGTATGGATCTTGACCTCTCCAGCTTAGGAGGATAGATCTGCCAGGGTGCTGCTGAGGTTTCCAGGTATGGAGTGTGGTGTGCCTCTTTTTGAGTGAGTCGTGCGTGGCCTCGTGGGACACCAGGATACGACGGGGTGTCTGGTGGGTTTTTCCGGTAACTGCATAACCGGTCCGGTTCGGTTATCTTAGTCAGCTAGTTAATCATCAATAACCAATTTTATTATTATAGTAAATCGGTTAATTGGCCAATTATCCTGGTTAACCGGTCTGTTTTTTTTTGAACCGAGCCGGCCGGTTAACTCGATTATTTGAACCCTCATGTCTGGTTCGTGGAATGAATGGAACTGCTTCGAGATCTCGCTGCAGAGGATGATTGGTGAGAGAGGTCACGTCGCTAGGAACGTGGAGGTGCTCGCAAGAGGCCAAAACCGGATTGGAGCAACAGGCGATTAGACTCGTCGGCGACCGGCATTTCCGGCGCCAGAGGTGGGTCGCGCCACATGAGGTGTGCCCCGGTGCTATCCCATCCGGCCGTGTGCTTTGTGGGAGCAGAGCAGCGCACGCACGCGGGTTTCCACGAGCGGGCGCCCACAGCAAAACGGGGGGTGGTGGATTGAGCTAGACTGAGCGCTCACGACGGCTGCACGTCATCCGTTCCGTCGCCGGCGTCCGGTCACGGCCCCACCCTTTGTACCAACCCCAGTGGGGTTTTAACCATTTAATGACGGGCATCTCGCGTATCTTCCTCGATACTGTCAACACGTGCTCCACCAAACCGAGTACTGTAGCGCTCCGTTACGGATCATGACAGCGCTTTTCAGTGTTTCTGTAGCTACCGTGATTTCAGAGCCGGTGATCAAACCATGAGCCATCATCATCTTCAACTCCGTTCATCTTACTGCAACAACAGTTACAGTTACAGTGCCATCGACAGGGGATCGCCGTCAGTATTTGCTTCAGCCACAAGATCGGATCGGCGTTTCGAGCACACGCGTTCCGCATGCCGTGGCACAGAGGGATGATGCAAGTCAGCAAGTGGGGGCTGAATTTGGACCAGTTGCTTCAGTAACAACCATGTTCATTCCTTCCTAATCCCAGCCAATTACCTGCATCTACAACCACAACGACAGCGCCCGATCCGGGTCAACCATTGCGGGCTGCTTGCGCTGAGGACAAGTTTCCGTGCGATGGCGACGTGAGACGTGACGCGGAGCAGTTGCCGTAAACAATGCGTACTAGATCGTCACATAAATGCGGGCATGAGCTAATGTGGAAACCGGAGAACCAATCGCGGATATGCCTCTGGGTCCCCGGTCAAAGAGTTTCCTTCTTTGCAAGGCTCTCTCACTCGTCAGTCTCATCGTCACCCGTAGCTCATTGCACATGTGGAAATCGCAAGTAGTAGACCATCAGGGCAAGTTTCCCTACTCGGTGTGAGTCTGAATTTCGACTATTTTCAGTTAAAAGAAATGGATATCTTCGAAATATAGAATCTGGGCTAGTGCTATAGCTTCTACATTTCGTTCCATTGACAGTGAAAGCATCACTTGGCTTTTCGAAGAGGAAAGGAATCCGGTATCTATCTCTTCAAATATGAGACAGCAATATTTCATCCAGCCCTCTTCAAACTTCAGTCTCCCTCAACAAACTCTTTTTGCAACTAGATAATGGTCGACATCAGCTCAACGTCGGGGCCTTCACAGCACAACAGAACGCATGAAAACCAGGTGCAATTTCCGCAAAAGCAAGTGGGGTGCAATTCATCATTCTATTTAAATTGACAACAATACGGCCCCAACCTCCACTAGGAGATCATTTCAAAAGGCACCACTCGTCCATTGTTAATGCCCCGTGACAGGCTACCAAGAATCGCACACACCATACATATTAGCACATTGTTTTGCTGTGGATCACGCATGAACATCCTCCACTGAATTGTCATAGTTTAAGCACGGCAGGCCTTAACCACCAGCCATTTCCCCACTGAATTGTCGTAGTACAAGCACGGCTTAACCACCAGCATCAAGTACTTAGCAAGAGAACAACTGACAGCCACGGCTCCAGCGGCGCACCAGCATGTGAACGTCGCAATCTAAACAACCCAGATTTTGTCACCTATCAGCTCATGATTGGGGATTACATTTGCAGTTGCAAAAAATAGCCGAACAATCTAATCTTTGTAGCAAGCGGTAACAGAGACAGGGGAACCGAAGCGTAGCAACAAGTTATTTTAACAGAAGAGATCTAGTCACTTAGCCACTAACATTAGGTCTGATCACTCACAACTACTAGGAGTATATACTACGATGCAATTCAAAGTCGTACCTAATGAAGCAAACAACCCAATGATTAGCAGAATTTAGCGATTTTGACACCTAAAAACAATATGGAGAGACCATGGACCAGGAAATGATTTCTCTAGCTGCTGATTTATTTGGTGACCAATGTGGTTGTAAAAAATGGTTTGGTCAGTCCATCACTCCTCAAAACTGCACAAAAACATTGCTGGGTGAACAATTGCAACTTACAACAATTGGAAGAGAGAAATCAATCCCCACTGAATCGAGAATGAATCATCAATCGAAACAATGCCGGCGAACCGCTCTCGCCGCCGCACTAGTTAGTTCTTCCAGGCGTAGACGAGAAGGGAGAATCCGTCGCCGCGCTGCAGCTCGGCCTCCTCGGGGCTCGCCCAGTCCATGACCGTCGAGCCGCTCGCAAATGAGGCTGAGGAGGACGCCACGGAGGCTGACGACGAGGAGCTCTCCTTTGCCAGCCGCCGCCCCTGCCGCCTCTTCCTCCGGTGCTCGCCATTGCTGCTGCTCTCGCTCCAGTCCCCTCTCGCCCACCTACCAACGTATCCCGCCCAGCCATTGGCTCCTCTCCCGCCGGCCTTGTCCAGCGGCTCCTTCTCCTTGGCCTCAGCCACGTCACGCTCATCGCCGGCGCCGAGCTCGAATCGGAAGACGAAGACGGCGTGAGCCGGTGTGAGCGGCGCCGCGGCAAGGTCCAGCGACGCGGCGGCGATGGCGGCGTCGGGGAGCGACGACGACGCCTCGCGCGACGGGAAGAGCCAGTTGTGGAGGTCCCAGGAGACGAGGACCCGGTCGCCGCCGCCGAGGTCCACCTTCTCGCTGCCGCGGAACTTCCACCGCAGGCGGCGCACGTGGAGCACGCGCTCGCCGTCGACGGAGACGGACATGCCGACCTCTGCCCTGCCATCCCGCTCCCTCTCCTTGCCGTTACTACCAGTCCCCTGCCGATCTCGGTCGCGGGACACGAGATCCACCGAGATCTCCCGTGCCTTGCCGCGGACGACGACGCAGGTCCGGTGCCCGCGCCCGCCGCCGTTGCCGGCGTCGCGCATGGACACGTGCTCCCGCCGCGAGACGAGGACAGGGCCCGGGCCCGGCGGGCGGCGGGCCTTGGTCTTCCGGTAGGCTTCGTCTGCCATGTCCCCCGCGACGACCGCCATCTCGCCGTCCACCACGACGGCGACGAAGTAGCCGGAGGAGGGCTCGGGGGACCCCGACGGCGGGAACCGCGCGCGGGAGAGGTCCCACGCGAGGTCCACGCGGCGGTCGCCCACGCGGAACCGCTTCGACCCGCGCCGCCGCCAGAGGAGCCACGGCCGCACGCGCACGGCCACCGCCGTCGCGTCCTCGTCCACCTCATCGTCGTCCATCTCCCCGTCGTCGTAATCGGACGCGGAAGGGGAGCGGGACGACGAGGGCGGCGCGGAGACGCGGAGCACGGCGCGGAGGCTGAGACCGAGCGCGGCGCGGGACCAGGACAGCGCCGCCAGGCCCAGGCGCGTCTCGTAGACCGAGGTGGCCAGGCTGGTCCCTGCCGCGCCGGACCCGGATCCCGACGACGCCCCGCCGCCGCCGGGCGGCGCCGCAGCGCGGAAGCAGGCCGGTATCGCGTCGGGCATCGACTTGAGTAGAAATGAACCGCAACGAAGACCACGAGATTTTAGGCTGAAAAATGGAAGAAAAAACGCAGGCGTTTGGCGTTTGGGTGCGGTTATTAGACAGACTTGTTGGACCCGGCGGGCGCGAGGCGGGAGGGTTTACATATAACTCTGACGCGGCGAGTGGGCCCGGCACGCCTTGGCTGGGTTGTGGGCTCCTCCGGTGCGTTTCACTGGAACCAGCTGGGGCGCGAGCGCGACGCCTGCGGTGCGACCACCGGCGCTAGCTGCGGCTTGAACGTTATCTCGTGGGTTTTCCCAGCTCGTTCTTGCCAGTTGCTTTTTATTATTTTTGGCTTGAAAAAAGCAGTGTTCATATTACTTAGTCAAGTGTGCTATGTTCAAAACGTTGTTCCACAATCGTTGGTGCCATCGATCAGAGTTGCTGGCACTCTTGACCTTCTTTAATCAGTTTTTCTTTTGTATGAAACGAAAATCTTGTGAGGCGATCACACATATTAGATTCAATGATTCTAATGATACAGTTCAATGGGATCTACATCAAAATGTTCTTTTCTCAGTTCGGTCTATATATAACTTAGAATGGTAATGTGAGGAACAATAAGACAATCTGGACACTAAAACTTCATTTTAAAAATTAGATTTTTGTGTGGTATTTAAAAAAGAGCGGTGTTAACAAATAACAATTTGAGTAGAGTAACTAGAATGAGTGCAAACTTTGTATCTTTTGTTCCAATCACGAGACAATTTAACACTTTTTGTTATTGTTATTATGCTAGATTCTTATGAAGAGGGTGCAATTCTCTTTTGGTATTGATGTTCTAACTAGTATACATCACATCTTTAATAATTAGCTAAGACATGTAGGATCTTAACTTAAGAAATTTTTTTTAGTGGATGTTTGTGCTCTTTGTTGGTCTATATAACTTAGTAAAAATGATATTATTTTTGACAAATCATCAATAAAAACTTATATGTAGGTACTTTATAGGGGAACACACTAGCTTCGTGATTGGTGCAACTATAAAAAAAATAAGTAGGACACCACGATGATGAAGGATACAAGCCGATCTCTAGAGATGACAATCATGCTTATTTTTCACAAAAGAAAATTTAGCAATATAATTGTTGTCTAAAACATTGTCATCTAAACAATGTTGACGTCTCCTTTATTCTTCTTTCAATGTGAGTGTCTCATTTGGCTGTTGACTTAGTTTCAACAAAATGATGTAATTGGTGGCTCTAACATCAAAAGAGGGAAAGGCAGAATGATTATTTTTTTCATTATCCAAAAAAAACATTCAAATAGTTGGAGTATAAATTTAAAATTTCAAAAATGACTAGAATTGCATATGAATTTTCTTGAGGATTTCATGTGAAAATAGCACAATAGTCTTTAAGAGATGATGCATCTTTAAGAACTTGGAGAACAATTTGAGTATTTTTTTCTCTTAGACAAACAATACCCTATGGAAGCCAATCCTAATAAAATAAATTTAAAAGTGAACTTAGCTACGAACATCATTGTAATATTTAGAATTGAAATATTTAAATTATGTTATAGTGATTACAAAAAGCTATTGTTGACGTGAAGGTAATAAAATGCATTTACTTCCACAATCACTTTTATAAAAAATATTAATAATTAATATTGTATTTGTCATATTTTTTAATGCATAATAATGGAATGAATTGATCTAACATCTTTAAATTTCATCTAAAAGAAAGTTATGGCTTAAAATTTAATCCAACCGATCAATTGAAAATGCATAACATGTTTGAAGTCAACTTTGTTATATAAGTGTTTTTTTAAACATCTTTGTCACACATGTTATTATCATAGGGTAAAGTTTATTATATAAGTAGTGAGGAGTGAGAATAAAAATATAACTTGGGCAAGAATGTAAGGAGGTCTTGCAGGTGCATATACTATGCAGTAATGCAGAGAAACATTGTTACTATAGTGATTTGAATCTACTATAGCAAATCAATTCATGGATCGGAACAATCAATAGTTCATGTAGCTACAGTTTACCGGTTTGTTGTTTCGACTAGGATGTGTTGTTCGGCTTGTAAATGTAGCGATAAATCTCATTCATCAATTTTCAATCAGATGACTATAGCTATTTCCTAATGTAATTGATTGTAGATGATGTGCATTGATAACCCCAATGCAAAGGATCTCAACCTTTGTTTTTTTCAACAAAAGTTTGAGATCAAGTTCAAAGATCATGATACATATATGATATCATTTTTAAAACACTCTTACTTATATAATGAATATAAAATGTGACATTTCAAGTTGATTATGAAACACAAGACACAACTTGTCAAACAAAAGCTAAAAGTCCATATAAGTGAAAAATTAATAAAATTCTCCTACAACATAACAATTCACAATTATTCCTAAGTAATTTATCATTTTAGTTAAGGAACGTACTTTTAAAAATAAAATATAATAGCTATGTTGGTAGCCTGTCAATGAATTCATATATCTAACACAACATTCATTCAAGTATTGGTAATATAAATCTCTTATTTGTTGCTTCACAAAATTTAGAGTTCAAAATATTCTCAAATTCTTGGTGCCTAAAATTTACTAGAAAAGGCTTGCTGTCTAAATGAATTAAATCATGAGAGAACACACAACATAAGAGTTGAAGTCACTGAGAAATGAATGAAAGCTCTCCTTACCACACACTCTTATAGGATGAGATGAGGTAAATTGTCTTTTACAGTTGGATATTTTGTTGAGTGTTCCAACTATACAAAGAGGTAAGGCGCAGGTATTATCACATATTTACATATAGCGCAAGCAAATTATTGTAGTTCGCCATGTGCTACACAATTGTCAACCTTCTGCATATATAGTCATGTGCATATCCTCTTGGGGGCATTTGACACATATGTCATTTTTCCAACAGCGGGTTAATATACTCCCCTAACATCTTTTTTTCTAAGGTGTATCCGATAACGAAGTGCGCAAGTGAGTATTTATTTCGATATAAAGTAGTTAGTACCAAGAAAAGTTAGTAGCACGAAGGATGCATGAAATCAATGTTTGAGAAGTCCCGACGACAGAATTGAGCAGGTTTTAAAGTAACGTATATTGCGCGAAGCACGACGCATGTCCGCTCCTTCACTGTCGTTCACTTTGTTTTCTCCAGAGGGCACTACTTCGGTGTGGCGTGAACTTTGCGCACCTACTACTTCGTTCTCGCATCATCAATTCATCATTTGAGCGACCACCAGTCCCACCATCTTTTGAGAAACCAAGCCTTTCTGCTTACGACGATACCCATCATGAGGTTCGGCCTAATCATGGGAGCAGTGCTGTAAAAGTGGTCAGCCCGAACCTCGATTTATTCGTGTGTTAGATACTCCTCGTGCAACCAAGTAGATTACATGTCGGTCGTCGCGTTTTACATGATCAGACCAAGACGGGAGCAGCCGAATCAGGTTCTCAACAGCTAGAGCGTACATAATAAACTAAGACGAAGCGCCGGAGCCGGACCGGGAAAAAGTTGGGGACGACGGCGAGACGCAGGCGCGGAGAACAAGCGAGCACGCAGTACTGCTCCATTTCCACTACGACAGTTAGCGCCAATTGGCGCGCGCGCGTGCGTTTAGTAGAACACGTGAGGAGTTGATTAATTCTTGGTTGCCGTGGACCGGACCAGATCGTCAGCCGGACCCGCGGCACAGGTAAGACCGGGACGACCATCGAGGAACGGTCAAATTAAGCTGGCACGCGATATGGTTTCGGCCTTTTCGAGGAGCCCCGTGTCCAACAAGGTGGCTCATCAGACCCTGATTGTTCCTCGCAAAAAAAAAAAAGAAAAAAAAAGACCCTGATTGCAATTGTAGTAGTATAGATGACCATCCACCAGCGATCGGTTCATCACACGCCGACAATAGGACTCGCGTCCAGCGGCCAGAGGACAGGGCTCGGCGTTCCTGCTCTCGTTTCTTGGGTCCGTTCTGCATGGCGTTGTATGCACGAGCGGATGAGTGAAACCCATCCAATCCCAATCCAATCCAATGATGCATGGACCGTGGACGGATGCATGCGCGCGTCGTGTTGCCCATTCTACTTGCTTGCCGGCGGCGCCCAGTGCGCGTGGATGAAACCCAGTGGTCCGGGGTCAACCGCCCGGCGCGAGGACGATGAGGACCAACGATGCAGGCTTCGGGCTGATGCTAGTTTACCCGCCGGTTTGTTTGTCGTTTTGAGTTCGATTGGTTGCACTTGCATCAGTAGCATGTGTCTCATTGTATCGTGAGCCCCGGCAACGACGACGACTTGGACCGCCTGGAGTTTTTCTCACGGATTGGATTTGGAGTCCGCCGGCCGCATGCGCAGATGCCCCTGTTCAACGGCTCTCGTCTCGGCCCCTGCTGCTGCGCTCCTCTGTTACGAGCTGACTATCGACCAGTAGTATCTTTTTTCAAGCGCCATGCACCGGTGCAGGGCAAGAGCACCCATCCAACAACAAAGGCCGGCAAAACGTACATACAAGAGGTAGCAAAAGTACAGCCTGCCAACCTGTGAACGAGCGGCCGTGCGATCAACCCATCCATCCCAAATTCCCAAATTCCCAACCCGTCGTCGCACTGTGGCGCGACAAAGAGCCCCGCGACACGATGCCATGCCACCGTCAAACACGCCATGATCGCCGACAGCGACGCCTCGAGGCCTTTTCGACCAGCCGGCACGACCGTCGACGCCCATAGTCTGGGTGGGTGCTCCGCTCGCTGCTGTTCCTATTCCTGGACCCAGACGGCGGCGCGCGAGGCAGCAGCCGTCGTGCGTGCCCAGGGATCAGAGCGCGACGCGAACTGAGTCGAGCCGGTGGATGGAAAGCGAAAGTCCCGGTCCAGCTGATCAACACCGGAACTCGACTAGTATGCTTGGCTTTGGCTCTGAGAATATCACTGCAACTGCCGCCACATTTCCTTCTGGGGTCAGCAAAAGTGCCAGTTCCTCGATGTCGGCCGGATCTAGTAAATTTGCTTGAGACACCGATTTCACCATTGTCAACCCTGTCATAACTCAACGCCAGACTTGTCAACGCGTATGCGAGGGAAACTGTGACAACACCATAAGACTAGCAATCAGCAAGCTACCCATTTGTGTGACATTTCCACCGTCCACCTTTTCTCTAGACTTTTAAGCTTGCTCCAGTGTTCATTCAGAAATACTGTAAGACCAAACACAACTATGTGATGGCTCAGTTATGACATTTGGGGTTTCTCGACAAGATCAGGCTGTGGAACTACTGTTTCAGAAACAAGGAACGGTCGAGTACCGAGAACTGATAGCACCACCTAACCTGTTTCTAAAGGGAAATTTTGACCGTGGCATGCACAATCTGAATGTTTCAGTGGCCATCTCGAAGCATCAATGAAATGTGCACAGGTTGACCATGTTATCATGTTTATGTAGAAGCATCTAAATCCATCAGACAAAAAAAAAGTAAGTATACTCCCTCAATTGACAAATTTTTGTTGTTAGGACAACAAATCTAGTTCATTTCGAACCAGAATTCTTGCCCTAACGACAACAATTTAAAAATAGAGGGACTAATCATTATGAAGAAAACATTGAACTGAAATTGAAACCCCTGCAAATGTTGTAAATCCATATACCAGTGTTGATCCAGAATCCAACATTAGTTTGACAACTAAAAGTAACGATGAGGTGCCACCACATAGGTGCGGTCGAAACATCCAGAAGCCTGCCCATAAGCATCATCGTCCAGAGCAGAAAACTGATCTTACAACAGCGAGATATGTACAAACAACAGATAAAAGCAGTAACAAGGGCGACTGACAACAGCTCTATTTGGAACGCATTTGAAGATTACCTGACATACCCGTACTGAGCAAGTAACCACATTGCCCCTCGAGCAGCATGTTCTTGTGCAGCTTTCTTCTCGCATTTTGGGTCACTGAAGCACTCAAAGACAGTGTTTACGACTCCCTCCATATGGACAGACACCTTGCACCTGAATCTGCAACAACAGGTTTCACATACACGGTTATTTCCATTTCTAGTCCCAGTGACTGAGTATAATATCATCTTGAAATAAGCAACTAACAACTGTGCTGACTGATAATGGTTAAAGGGTAGCGAAAAAATGGGTCAGATAATGCAGGAACACCCAAGCCTGACAATTTAACTTCCACCTTATGCATCTGTCGAACTTCTCAAAGAAACCTTTTTTCTCATTCCTAAATATGCACCATGCTGAACATGAGCTGCTGGTTGTTCCTGAACATGAACATAGGTGGTGTTTGTTTGGGGAATGGTAACGCAATCGTAATGGGTAACAGATGACAGAGGTAAACATAATCAAAGTATCGGAATACAGACTTTGTTTGGCTGCACCCCGTAATGGAATCGCATGAACTCCAGAGAGAGAGAGGCCGCAAAAGGAGAGCGCCATGAGATGCGTTTTTAGAGATTAACGGCAGCGTGTCCAGCACAAGCTGCGATTATACCTCCAGCAGGAGCTCATGAGTCGCACCAATAACTAGTCGTCGCCTCGTCGAAGCCTGAAGACTATTGCGGGGGCGCTCGTCCTCCGCACCGGTGTGATGACCTCCTTGGAGCTTTTTTGATCTACGGATCTGCTGACCTGATCATCAGAGTTTAAATCAACATCACCAGCCTTGATTAGCGGGCATCGAATCGAAGGTTGAGCAAGAAGCCACGATAGGATTCATCGCGTTCAGCGATAGGAAGGAGAAGGGGCGCTTGGTCCATAATTAGGAAGACGATGGGACGGGCGTTACCAGAGTCAATCCCCTCCAGATCGAGTCGTATCAGTTTTGAATAGCGCCGGACTGGATTACGCGGTACCTGATTACAGAGGTACTCAAACCAAACGTGAACTAATGGAATCGGTTTGCGGTGTAATCCGATTACGTTACAAATCAACGAACCAAACACCACTATACTTCTTTTCTTTTACCCTTCTTTAGTATATGCAAGTAAAAGCATAGGTTCTGCCAGCTAAGGGCAGAGCATGATAGGTGTTGGATTCTGTTGACATGGCCCAATCTATTTCTTATGATAAGATACAAAATAATAGCCTTGTAAGTCGACCACACAAAACCAAAACATTTGGACTTGTGTATGTGAAGTTAGCAGCTAAGGTATTTTTCAACCATTCAATGCCATTGCCAATTAGAAATCTCTATATCAGGTGACTGAAATGTTGCTAATCTCTCAGTCACCTTTTTTTGTCATTGGATATTGATCCAAGCACCTGGATTTTTCATTCACTTGTGAAAAAAAAAGTTCTATGAAAAAACAAAAATGTTTCACGCATTAACTAATTGTCCCAGCAGTATAGTTCCATTGTTCCAACAGTATATTTTCATTGTTCCAAAAATGTGGCCGAACCAAATGCAAAATTTCAATTAACTGAAAATTAGCAAATCTGTTATCACATTCCTATATTACCATTATATACCCTCTGTCCCAAAATAAGTGTCAGTTTTGACCTAGTTAAAGTCAAACTATCTCAAATTTGATTAAGTTTATAGAAAAAATATTAGTATTTAGGATATCAAATTAGTATCATTAGATTCATCATATAATCTATTTTCATAATGTACTTATTTTATATCATAGATACTAAAGATTTTCTCTATGAAATTGGTTAAACTTAAACTTACTTTGATTTTGACAGAACAAATGCAACATTTGAACTAGGACAGATGGAGTAATATCTGTCAACGATAAATAAAAAACAAAAGTATCTAATGCTGCTATGCACCATATTACAAAAACATATTTGAAAGGGAAAAAAAACTACTGAATGATATGATGAGGTTAAATAATGCACAACAGATTGGAAGTGAACTAAATTTTATATTCACCACTTAGCATGAAAACTTACAATTTATTATGTGGAGGTCCTTGTTCTTCAAAGTCGTATGATGGTTCTTTCCATCCATTTGCACTACAGATTTTTGGCAGTCTTGACTCAGCTGATTCAACACCTGCAAAACCTATGAATTTCAGCAAAATAATACCTTACAAAGAAGAAGGAAGAACTCTAATGCTTGTGCACTCTTTTTACTTTCTAGCCAATGTCATAGCTTCCTGGTTAACTTTCAAAAGGGAAACAAACTAGTGCACAAAATGCCATAAACGGTTTCCTGGTTAACTTTCATAAAAAGAAAGCCCCATCATATGAAATGCCATGGTATCAGATTAGTCTAGGATCAAATCACCAGTAAAAAAGGTTTCATGTGCATGACCCTTTATGCAACCATTCGCATCACCGTTGCTCTGTACTGCAGACTTAGTGAGCCTATTCATAGGATCCTTGCCAGCAGAAACTTTGTGGAAATGAACATTAGGCACTTTGTTCTCGGTGTCAGATATTTCGACTCCCTGTTGTGGTTGGACAATGGACACAGAAAATTTAGTCCTTTTGCAATTGGCTAACAAATCCTACAGGAGAAAACATAGGCACCATCAGAATACAGATCCATAGATTTGATCTCCAGAGAGAAAAGGGAAATTGTAGCATGCTGCTGTGTAATATTGAAAAGGAATATGGGGAGAAAGTGTGTTGAGGAGATGTGCCATCATTTACCTTCCCTTCTTTTAGCTCCATTCCTTCCTCTGATGTGTTGACCAGCACGGCACTGGATTTAGTGTCCATGGAGGCACAGCCACTAAAGATAAGAGAAAGTCGCCCTAAAAAACAAGTAACAAATAATAGCCACTAAAGATAGGAGGAGCTCCGGCGGGCGGCGGAGGAGGAGCTCGAGCCCGGCGGAGGTGGATCTCGAGCGCGGTGGAGTGGAGGAGGAGGTCGGGCGGGCGGCGGAGGTGGAGCTCGAGCGCGGCGGGGGGAGGAGGAGCGGGCGTCTGGCCGCTGGGTCGGCCTGGAGGAACACGAGCGCTACGCCACTGTGCTATGAGCTATAAACCCACGCGGTCCCACCCGAGTCCTAATAACGGACGGGATTCCTCGTTTTTTTTTTTTTTTTTGTCTTCCCGGTCTTGCCCCTGATCCACCAGCGTGATCACCCCGTTCTTCTGTTCCGGCTCGGAGGCCCGATCCGAATCCCAACGCGCGCCACGGCGCGATATAAGGCCGCGCAGCCCAGGCCGGGTCTCAGCTTCACCACGAACGATCTCCTCCGCGTCTCGCACGCCACGCCCGCACGCAAAAGAGCCAGCGAGAGCCTTCCCTCGCCACGTGTGCTCCATCGACCGGCCGGCTCCGCGCCACCTGTGTGGTGTCGTGATGGCAGCGTCGTCGTGCATCATCCGGCCCCAGGACTGCCTCCACGGCGGCAACAAGGCGTTCCTCGAAGCGCGCCGCGGCGTGCATGCCTCGCCGGTGCCGCGCCGGGCAATGCAGCAGCAGCAGGACGGTCGTCAGGTTCCGACCAAGCCTCCTGTGCCCGGCCAGTCGCGGCCGCCGGTGCGTGGGCGTCCGAATAATGGACGACAACGCGGGCGGCGATCGCCCCCGGCGGTCTCGCCGGCGCAGAAGAAGCCCGTCATGGAGAACGTGGTGATCCTGAAGCGTGGAGAGCAGATCCAGCCAAAACCCGCCGTGGCGCCGGAGGTGGCGCCTCTAGCTGCGGCGAAGAGCGGCGCGCAGACGGAGAAGGCTGATGAGCCCGTGGCGGCCGTGAACCAGAGCGACGCGCAGGCGGATCATAGGCCGCCTATGATCCGTGGTCCGGACACTGAGGCGGGAGAGCAGCACGGCGCAGACTTCACGGAGGCAAATGTTTCGGCCGCGACGAAGAAGCGCGGCGGGCGTGGGGTGAAGCCCAAGGCCGCGCCGCCGGTCGTCGTCGGGTACTCCGCCTGCGCAGACGGTGTACAAAGCCTGTGTTGTACAAAAAAAAAAATCAATATATAGTATGCTGTTGTAGGATCGCCTAAGTTTTTTTTTTCTGTTCTAAGATTTGTACACCGTAGCTTTCTGCTGATGCTATGAAATTGAGTTATGATTAGAAGCATTAATCACTGTATCAGTCAGCTTTATGCGCTGAGCCACGCCTGAGTCGCTAATTGCTGATAAGGTGGTTGTAAACTCTGCACTAGGAAGCTTCATTTATTGTAACCTAGGCAATGTTTTTACTTTGAACTTTTGAAGTGTGATACGAGATGTTGCTACAATCAGAATTAAAAAAGATGCTCTATTGCAATTTCTGTCGACCACAACAACAATACAAGCACACTGTAAAATACATACACACAACGTACCCTCCGTCCTACATGTCACTGTGCCTTACGCAATTGAAGCCATCATATTACTGTATGATTCACTTGTGGCTGTTGTTGGCAGTCGCCGCGGCATCCGCTCCCCAGCCGTCCTCGATGGGCAACTCGGGCATGACCTTCTTCCAGAACCAGTGCTTCCTCCAGAGCAGCACCATCTCCTCGATGGGCACGCCCTTGGTCTCCGGCAGGAACACGGCGACGAAGACGGTCATGACGGTGATCCACCCGGCGAAGAAGAGGAAGATGCCGAACTTGAATGCGCAGAGCAGCGCCAGGAACGCCTGCGCGACGGCGAAGGTGAATAGCAGGTTGACGGCCACGGTGATGCTCTGCCCCGCGGACCGCGTCTCCAGCGGGAAGATCTCGCTGGGGACCGTCCACCCGAGCGGGCCCCACGACCAGCCGAACGCCAGCACGAAGAGGCATATGACCACCACCACCGCGATGGAGAAGCTCCTCGACAGCTGCTTGTCCGTGCCGAACTTGACGCCCAGGATGACCGCCACGATCGCCTGGCACACGATCATCTGGACGCCGCCGCTGACGAGCAGCTTCCGGCGGCCGAGGCGGTCGACGGTGGCGATGGAGATGAGCGTGGAGCCGAAGAGCACGGCGCCCGTGAGCACGGAGGAGTAGAGCGACGCGTCGCTGCCGAAGCCCATGCTCTGGAACAGCACGGGCGCGTAGAAGAGGATGGAGTTGATGCCCGTCAGGATCTGGAACGCCGGCATGCACACCGCCATCACCAGCTGCGGGCGGTTGCGACGCTCCAGGATGTTGCGGAACGGGTGCTCGATCGTGTTGGCAAGCTCGCTCGCCTCCACCATGTCAGTGAACTCCGCGTCCACGTCGGCGGTCCCGCGGATGCGCTCCAGCACGCGCCGGCCTTCCTCAACCCGACCGCGCTCGATCAGGCTGTTGGGCGTCTCCGGGAGGAGCAGGCCGCCCACGGTCATCAGCAGCGCCGGAACAGCGGCGAGACCCAGGGACAGGCGCCAGCCCCACGGCTTGATGTTCTGCGTGCCGTAGTTGATCAGGTTGGCTGTGAAGATGCCCAGCGTCGTCGCGAGTTGGAACAGCATGTTCAGCCCGCCGCGGAGGTGAGCCGGGGCCATCTCCGACAGATACAGCGGCACAGCCTGTTATTATTGTACTGTTAAGGTCAGAACCAATGCAGAACACGATAACATGTGTCGCTAATCATCTTACGCACCTGGTTGCCGAACCCGATGCCGACGCCGAGCATGATACGCCCAAGGATGAGCATGGGCAGGTTCCTGGCGGCGGCATTGAGCGCGGCGCCGATGAGGAAGCTGACGCCGCCGCACACGATGCTGGCACGGCGCCCGTAGTTCCTCGTCACGGGGGACGCGCCCAGGGTGGACACGAGTCCAGCGAGGTAGAGCGAGGACGTGAACGCGGCCAGGCCCTGGTTGTCGTACTTGCAGTAGTTGTTCTGCCCGCCCGAGTTCTTCCTCCGGTACACCACCGGGAAGAACTCCTTCAGGAACGGGTCCATCGACGTCACTCCACCTGTAACAAACATTCTTCCGTCAGATTGGCAGAGCAGAGCTTTCCACGGGATAATCAATCGTGAAACACCAACTTTAATTTTAGTGTTCATGGCACAAGAAGTTTTTTTTTCCCCAAAATTTATGATGAACTTGCGGGATTCTGTACTAGCAAATTGTTTTGCTGGATTACAATGGAGTGCAAAGCGTCGAGAGAACATGCATTACACTGTCCACATGTGATAAAATAATGCTTATTAAGCATGTTCGATAGAAATAATTCTTAGGGAACTGTTTCTTTCCATTTCAGGGAAACGAGCTGGACTAACACAGCGTTCACCTAGTCAAATCATTAATTTTTTTATTCTAAACATTGATCCCTTGTACTACTAGTTCGGCGAGTTGCAGTGGATGATATCCATTGAGGCATTGACAATAGCAGGCTGGAGAGTTGTACTGACAGTCCCATTTCCGTGCAAGAGTACTATATTCTTCTGAAGAGAGCCAGTGGCCATGTCGAGATTTGTACTAATTAATAGTTTGTTAAATAAAGCCACTTCTTTAATTTGAAGATAAGGGCGATTCTATTTTACTCAAGTCAACTGGGTCTACCATTCGACGATGCCTTGACTTCCAACTTACTGTACTACCTTTCTTCCGGAAACAAATTTTTTAAAGTTTGGATATTTACAGGTTTTGTCCTCACACGACGAGTGATCGCCAACTAGTTCATTCAAAGGCCTTAACCACCCTTGAATTAAGAATTGAGAAAACAAAGATTTGCTCATCGTGTGGGGACACCTCCTACATCTTCTGTTGTCCTACTGCGTGTCCTCATATCATTTCAACTACCCTGTTGCAAGATCTGAAACTTGGAACAGTTTGGGCACTGGTTTATCTGTGTCCACAGCTCTGGCCACCAGCAAGCGATGTTTCTTTCACACGGAAAAGCACCCGAGAAATGGAAGCCAAGGATCGGACATGCAGATACGGAGGGAGCACATCTATGTACGGACACTGATGAGAAAAGAAAATGAGAAATATCCGCTACAGCTACAGCAGCCGGCAAGAGGCGAACAAGATGTAAATTGCAAGCTTGAAGCTTCCCGTGTCGCTGTCCCCTGCGGGTCCTGCTCCTCTAAATCACCGATAGCTGCTTTGCTTGTTCACTCCTATCCGAATTCTACTTCTGTGCTCCGCCAAACTACCTACCACTCATCAACAAATCATCCCAGTCAGTGGCGATCCTGCGGCAGAGGAAAAGGCGACGGCGTGTCCTTCGGAGATACCATGAGATCCCGCTTTGTGGAAAAGGCCGGATTCCCTGTGTCATGTGCTGACGATCGAGTACGTGACAAATTCTTGCCGGGGCGAGACAGACACCTCGCGCCTAAGCTGGGCATGGGCAGAGGAGACGATCGAGAACGCTAGGCGCTGGCTACTAGCGCCCCCGCCAAACCCGATCGAGAGCTAGCGTCGTCAAGCCGGAACGATAGAGGAATCGAGAGCGAGCAGAGCACGGAAATGAAGACTGGGGTAGTGAGGAAGAGGTGCGTACCGGAGATGCCGATGTCGTAGCCGAAGATGGCGCCGCCGACGCAGGCGACGAGGCAGGTCATGCCGACGTACCACGTCATGCGGCCCTTGTACTGCGCCGCCCGCTCCTTCTTCACTCCCAGCGCCGCCACGCCGCCGCCCGCCATGTCTAGACACCTCTGCTCTCCTGTCTCCTCTCCTCTGAGAGAAACCGGGCAAGCAAGCAAGTCCACCACACCGAAGCAATGCTCTAACCAACACCAGGAACACGACTTATATATAGAAATCAACCCCCTTTCTGTGGGTTTGGGTGAGGTGAGGTGCTCTGGTCAGGCCGTCCTTGACCTGCTTCAATTCGGCGCTCCTGACCCAGTAATGAAAGCCGAGGGTGGGGGAAGAGGAAGAAGAAGAGAAGACTCTTTCGGTTGCAGTCGGCCAGCCGCAAGTTTGGAGATGGGGCTGCCTTACATAAGCAAGCTGCAGCAGCGGTGCGGACAGCTACGACGTTGCGTTGGAGCCTCGAACGTTGACCCAGGCCCTGCGGCCAAGGCACAAGGCAGGGCGAGTGCTCACTCGTCTCCTCAAGTTGCTCGCGCTCGTTACGGTTTGGACTTTGGAGACAGGAGCTGTGGCCGCGGTCGGTAATAAATAGAGCACACCAGGAAACGCAAGGAAATGAGATGACGCCCGCGTCTTGGTCCACCGCAGCCCGCACGGCACACACCACGACACGAGCCGCCGTCGCACCCACCAGTCTCCGCACGGCCACTCGGCGGCCGCCGTGTATCATCAGGCGGGCATTGTTTCCATTCTCCCCAAATCAGCATTTTTTTTATTTCATACTACCCCGTTTCGGAATTTCGGCGTCATCGGGGGCGACGTGCTATATCTGCTCTGCGACTGCGCGGCGGGTCGGACCATCGAACCCGGACGCGCCAGGCACATGCGGCTCGTGTGCTAATCCGGAATCGCCAGCTACTGGTGCTCCGCGGTCAGCGCAGCCTGCCCACACTCCTTGCCGCTTATGGCAAGTTTAAGCAAGCAGCGTTTGTTTTGTTTATCCAGACGGTCAGCGGTCGAGCTCCAACTAGGCACCGGAATAGCAAGTAGCACAGGCACGGCCGACGCAGCGCGTTACTAGTTGTTTATTATCGCCACGCTGGGCGTGCATCGAATTGCTAGCGAGATGCACTGCTATTTGTTTGTTTTATCAATCTGGACGGGAAGTCAAGTTGCCAGTTGCCGTTGCTTGGGGCGGTAAGCACGTACAGTACAGCTCTTCCAAAATAATTTGGGGGCGACTTCCAGTTGCAGTTATACGCATTTGTGTAGCCTGAATTGTCGGTAGCGCACATGCCAATCATAATGGAGACCTCACCGGAGCAAAAACAAGGTGCCACAGCTCAGGATTTCGGCCGGCCATTATATTATCCAGCATTTCGCTCTTCATCTTGGATTTGTTTGACGACTACATATATAAGCTTCGCTTGCTTTGCTGTCGAAGACCCTGCTGTTGTGTTCCGTCGTCCATAACCGCCGAATTGTTAGAGCAGCCAACGAATCAAAATCTCTGGGAAATGGTGACCAGTTTTCCCCTTAGGGCTTGTTTGAATACTAGACAATACACTTTAATTTATATGGATTGAGAGGGATTAAAGGAAAAATCAGTTTATTTTCTACTCAATCCACTCCAATCCATATGGATTGAGTGTACCTAAACAAGGCCTTATCGGACGTCATCGTCCGTGTGATGAGATATGTTCTATCACACGGGACACGGTCAGGGCCTTGCTACTGCTAGTATATTGCGAGTCAGAGCGGTGGTTGTGGCGCCAGCACATGGAGATCGTGTGCTAATCAAGCATTCCTAATTAATTTCTTACCCTCTTCGTCCAAAAATATAAGCATTACTAGAATCCCAATATAAAATAAGAATAGGATGAAAAGACTGTTATACTCTCATTTTTATCACATAAAAAGTTTCTCTCTCATCCAATCATACCTTATTTATTGCGTTCACACTCCTCATTTATTACATTCACACTCTACAAATACTTATATTGTTGGACAAATCCAAACCTGTAGAAATGCTTATATTGTTAGACGGAGAGAGTATCACCATTCACCATCTCCGGGTCCAGGGCCCTCCGCAGCTTGCCCCATGCCGTTTATGGCAATAGAGCAGCAAGCATCGTCGTCAACTTTCCATTGGTCAGCCAGCAACGAGCAACAATATAATTTGGCGCTGTTGACGCGGCACCTGCTCGGCAGTTCGTGCACCCGCTGCTGTTCACAGATAAGATCGAAGTATCCGCAAAACCTATGCTAAGTTGCATCTTCGATCTCTTCGCATTTCCTCATTCCGCGACCCTGGATGCAGCTGGTGATTGCCGGCCGACACACCACGTTGTCCGACGTCAATGATTCATGGAGCCTTGTGATCCATGACCATGAGAGAACTGAACGGGACGGCAAACGTTGCTTGTAAATTGCACACACACTCTCGTCCTGCTTTTGGGAGGGCGGTTTGTTCTTTTTCTATTTCTCAACACGGTGCCATATCGCAGGCCGGTTGCCATTGCGTATAACAGCAAGCACGAATTGCTCTCACACAACTACTAGCTAGTTTTTGGGAACTTCACAAGAAACGAAAGAAAACCAAACTAGTGGTAGGCCACCACACTGTACGTTCTCATTGTTCTTTTTAGCAAAGAGCATGTGTCTATGATGATAATTAAAACCGATCACCGAAAGAGAAGCGCGGTTGTTAAGCTTTGACTATAGCACTAGCAGCCTGAAATTTTTTGTGGTGGACGTGAACATGGTAATCATCATGCATGGAGACTAGCTCGAGTATGTAATTTAACAAAGCCTGTCAGTGCTAATTACCCGCGCATGCACTCCTTTCCGACTGAATCTTACACATTTCCGACCAGACGAACGACTGAATACTCGAACAGATTAATCTCCCTTTTGTTTGGAGCCTTTTCGGTTTGGAAGCCTGAGAATTGGCACTCGTGCGCCTCATGATGAGTGGCGTCCTTTTCTATGAACCAAAGATATCCCAGGATATCCCGAATCCCCAGCACCTTTTCTTTTCTCTTTTACACATCCGTCTTAAAGTAATCTCCTTTCTGTCGTCTAAATCTTCTCTGTTTTAAAGTTCTTGTTTTCGTCGTAAAGTATGTGGCACTAGAACTGCGCAAGATCCTAGTTTGCTGGACTGCGCACGATATCGATCCTAGTTTGCTGGCGTGTCATAAAGTATCAGTGTATCACTGCTGTCAGCCTAACCAGACAAGTATGATTTGAACAACATTTCTCCAGACAGAAGGTTCTACA
The DNA here is from genome assembly GCA_032690845.1 of Eleusine coracana subsp. coracana. Lineage (NCBI taxonomy): Eukaryota > Viridiplantae > Streptophyta > Magnoliopsida > Poales > Poaceae > Eleusine > Eleusine coracana. The sequence goes on along the minus strand of CM064427.1, from coordinate 48,115,273 downwards.
CGGCCATGCAATTTTGATTTTGTGTGGTGAATTCTTGAAAGAAAAAACAGGGCTCTGTTCCATTGCCGATCTGGCCCAGCAGTCTTCTCTGGGTTAAGCCTGGAGATGCAATGATGATGCATGGTGCCGGTTTAGTTCTTTGTGCTTCTGTTCAGTTCCATTTGTCACATCTAAGTCTCGCGTGTGCTACAGAGAATGGCATTTAGCACGCTGCCTGTATGTATTGTATCTCACGCTTCCGGAATCCGGATGTTCCCATCCCGGTGACATCACTTGATGTACCAGAAACATCGAGCTCGCATCACCAACTGAGTAATCTAGAAGCAATGGAAAGCAGATCAGAGTACCTTTTTTTTAGACAAAGATCAGAGTACCTAATCAATCGCCATACTCCGTGGCGAATCACAGGCCAGCCCACGCTTCGATCCGCACGGCCGAGTGAATCGCCGTCCTGCCCCACTAGCCAACCATCCAAATATCTGGTCCGGCTGTCAGTCCCGTCGTCACTTTCTTCCGTGTTGCAACGCCATCAAAGGTGTTAACGCTTATTCAGCGTCGTCAACATCGCGGGGCAGCGAAAGTCTCCGGTCTTCGTTCGAGTCTACGGCTGGATGACGGGACGGCAGTGGCCGGTAATTGCCTCAGCCGTGCGGCCGGTGGAGCGTGCAACGGACCAACGGTGCAAGTTTGGCGCGCCAAATCGGCCACCGATGCGTAAAGAATTTAGCGTTTCTTCGAGTGGACCGGCCGGACTTGTGGGCACGCGTCCCTCGGCAGACTTTCGCTGGTCTGCGGCTGCGGGGCGTGAAGTGTGCGTGAGCTGGGATGACCTCAGCAGATGCCATGTTTAGTTGTTAGTCTTAGAGATGGGGAGTCGGGTTAGGTTTCATTCACGCGGGAACTGAGTATTGAGTTTTTTCATCGAGTTATATCTGTACTACTTGTTTGACTTTTTTTTTTCCTTTTCGCAGGCTGCAATTGTTTTCTTTTTGAAACTCTGGCTAGGCTTTCCGGCCCAAAACGAGAGGACATAAGAGACCGTAATCCTATGCCCAAAAGGCCCAGGATCACACATTCTATAGCCATTCCGGGTCCGGCCCGACGTCCCGCTTCTTCACCAAACCGTATCGAACGGTTGACTGGTGGCGATCCTATGGACCCGCTCATCCGCGCCGTCGAGTCCCCGACACACCAACCCCTCGTCTCTCTATGGTCCATACACCGCGCCCACGCGGCATTGCCTGCCTTCCTCCCCGCCACCTGGAACCCCTTCCCACTCCTCTGCAGGCCGCGGCGGCCCTCCTCTGCTTCTCCGCCGCGCCCAAGAGTCAAACAAACACTCGAACCGATCAGCGGAGCGCCGAGGGAACTCGAAGGCCGGAGGGACGGCGCAGACCGGACCGAGATCGAACCCTCCAAACCTCTCGCCGTCTCAGGTACGCCGCCGGCCGGCCTCGTGCCGTCCCCAACCCGCCCGTCTCGTCTCTTACGCTGCACGATGCGCCGCGCACCCATCCGCCGGATCGATCCCTCCCCCGGGAGATCGATCCATCCCACCCCCGCTCGGCCTGTCGGGTCCGTGCCGACGCCGCCGTCCCACTGGCGTGTCCCACGCTTTGGGGGCAGCAATGCGGTTCAGTTCGCTCCGCCGGCGTGGGTTTTGCGTGATTCCTCGCGCTTTGGTGATTTGATTCCTTCGCTGGAGTTGTCGAGGAAGATTCTAGAAAATGGTTGTGAGGGTTTGTCTCTGCTGCCGGTGGAGCAGGGGCGCGTGGACATCGCACAACGATTCACACGTTATGGGTCGCTTTCGCGGTTGATTCAAGAGTGTTTGTGCCGCCATCGCCCATCGGTTGGGTTTTCTGAATGTTGCTCGTGGTTTGCCGTGAAGTTATTGCCTCCTGGTGGCTGGATTCGCCTTCTGAATTGCGCTGTGCTGCTGCCACAGCTGGTTATCTGTGCTCCTGCTCTCTCGTCATGATTCGCTGGAATTGGAGCTTGTCTTATTGCGGGTACCTTTTGCAGTTGATTTATGTGTATAGTTGTGTCTCTATTTTACACAATGCCAGTGTAGTATACTAGATCATGTTCGGTGTTAGTGAATTGAGATAGCTGCCCTTATGACAATGACAGGGTTGGATTCTTTGTGTTTGTCATAGTGACTGTAAACTACCAAGTTGGATAGTGACAAGCTATGAATTATGCATCCACGTACCATGATATTAGCAACGTGCTTACACCAAGCGATTTATGGGTTGAATTTTCTGTTTTGTGACCTCTGGTTAATTTTCTGTATTATCACTAGCGTCGGCTAGTATTCAACTCAAAGAATTTATGCTGCAGGTTAACGGTCCAATTTAGTCTGTCATGTCCCTTTCTGGGATGGCCGTTGCCTTTGCAAGTACGAGTTCTACTATGCAGCATCAGTGGTTGCATCCAACTAGTGTCCAATACCAACATGGTTTTGCTCACTTAATGCAAAGGAAGTGCAGAAAAGGATCTGTGCTACTGCATGTCAGAGCTACTTCTGAGAAGTTAGACCTAGATTTCAGCGACCCTTGTTGGAAGCAAAAGTATCAGGAAGACTGGGATAGGCGTTTTACTTTGCCACACATTACTGATATATATGATTTGAAGCCAAGGCCCACTACATTCTCTCTGAAGAAAAACAGGTTTTTTATTATCTTTCATGGAGTTTACTGGTCTGAATACCTAATAGATAAAACTGCATTTGGCTCCCTCCGTAATACACCTGTTGATCTGATAGAACACCCGTGGGTGATGGTGATGGCTCATCAACTGAAAAGTGGAATGGTTATGTGAACAAGGATGATCGAGCACTTCTGAAGGTCAATACCATATAGTGTGAAATATTACATGTTCAGAATTTGTAACGTGGCATGGTCTCGATGAGAGGCTCTCTACTCTTTCTTTGTTTTCCCATCCAAGTGAAATTGTCACTTATGTAGTGTGTTTCTTTAGGTGATAAAGTATGCCTCTCCTACCTCTGCTGGAGCAGAGTGCATCAATCCTGATTGCAGCTGGGTTGAACATTGGTATGATCTCATGTAACTCATTATTCATATTCCTTTCTTCTACCTGATTTGACTTTTTAAGCTAAAAATCTGACTCTTTGCTTTACATGAGCCATGTATTGTTAACTTATGCCATGTTTACCTTTTATTATGTCATGTGTATGCTCAATAGAGAATAATATAAAATCTCTGTTATTTTAAATTGGTCTGGTTAACTGTGTAGCTCTTACTTTCTTATTTCTTTGTTTCCTCTTTTTTTTCTCCCTTTATATCTGTTAGTGAAATACTAGCAGTTAGCAGCTCTCTTGCGATTTCTTAAGAGTATAATATTACTTAAAAATAGGAAACGGGTGATAAAGCGGTAATTGCTTTCCACAGGGTTCATCGTGCAGGCCCGCGCAAGGAGATTTACTATGAACCTGAAGAAGTAAAGGCTGCCATTGTCACCTGTGGAGGACTCTGCCCTGGTTTAAATGATGTCATTAGACAGGTATGACTCTTTTGACGTTATTAGGCAGGCATTTGTCGCACACTTGCACTTGAGAAGGCTACAGGTCAATAAAATTTTAGTAGCAAGTGGTGTTTATGGGTTATGATCACTCATTAAGTCTGATGCCAACCGAAAATGAGGGAAACAAACTGCATGTAAAGATAACATAGGTCAATGAATATTTGCATTAATGCTTATGCATTGAACGTCTATACTTTGTTTAGATTGTAAATAACTCTCACTTTCTTGTACCGTGTGTTTTTGTAACTGAGGCAGTTAAAAGTCCAATATAGGACGTTTGTTCAAGTTAAATCATGCTTGTCTTCCATGATATATTACATTTGACATGTTTTTTAGTAATATGGTAAACTGGAATGTGTTGTATGTTTATTGTATACTATTATTGTTTAAATATATGCTGCATATTACTAATAACTTGATTTTTTGTGCCCATATCTAGGCAGCACTTATCCTATTACATGACCAATTTAACTTGTATTCCCAGATAGTATTTACCTTGGAGATCTATGGCGTGAAGAATATAGTCGGAATTCCATTTGGTTATCGTGGATTTTTTGAGAAAGGATTAAAAGAAATACCGGTAAGGATGCTTTCCATATTTTTCAGGTGCTGAAGGGATCAATGTTTATAACACTGCTGGATCATTGTGGTGACAATCTTCAGCTTTCTCGTGATGTGGTGGAAAACATAAATCTTAATGGCGGAAGTTTCCTTGGTGTTTCCCGTGGAGGAGCTCAAACTAGTGATATTGTAGATAGTATACAGGTAAGCAACGTGAAGTGAAGGCATGATATTCTCGCTTGTAGCTTCTATATTGTTCACGTGGTCAACTTATGTTTGTAGGCCAGAAGAATTGATATGCTCTTTGTAATTGGTGGAAATGGTAGTCATGCAGGAGCTAATGCTATTCATGAGGAGGTTATTATTCTCTTCTCAGTTCATACTCTTCAGAGTTATGAGCATATTTGGATGAGTTATAATTTAGTTATAGTGGCCCAGTAATCAAATTTATATATGATCTACTTGCACACTTATATTTGGAAACATCTGGCTGCATAATGGGGCAGCTAAACTACTCGGTAATGATTCTAAAAAAAAACTACTACTCAGTAATTTTTTTCTTCTGTGAATTAAAAGCTAGTATCACGTTTCTTGTGTTGATTTTTTTTATAGCTAAGTATGTGAATGTAGATTAAACTACGACAGGAATGTTTTTCTTCTCATTTTTAGAGCTCACTTGTGCCCAATTCTACAGATGTGATTCTTAGGACTTCCTTAAAATCTGTAGGATATAAGAAGGGTTCGAAAGAATCATCTTCACTTATATTGATCCTGGCTTTTTTTTCCTTCTGATTTGCAGTGTCGTAAGAGAAAACTGAAAGTTTCAGTTGTGGCAGTTCCAAAGACAATTGATAATGATATACTTTTTATGGACAAGACATTTGGTTTTGATACAGCTGTGGAAGAAGCTCAGCGTGCTATCAATTCTGCCTATATAGAGGTAGGCTTCTATCTTGTGATCATTGGTGTGTTTTAAAATAGATAGGTATGTACTGTTTATTCTTTGATTGATTCCTTGGTCTTTAGGCGCGAAGTGCATACCATGGAATTGGGTTGGTCAAACTAATGGGAAGAAGCAGTGGGTTCATTGCCATGCATGCTTCCCTGTCTAGTGGACAGATTGATGTCTGCCTAATACCCGAGGTTCGTAAACATAACGCTGTCACTAGGTAGCTTCAAACTCATCCTTTGCTTCACGTATACTGACAGAAGCTTACTATATAAATGAAGGTATCTTTCACACTAGATGGAGAACATGGTGTCTTGAGACACCTTGAGCATTTGCTGAATACAAAAGGATTTTGTGTGGTTTGTGTTGCTGAAGGCGCAGGGCAGGTAAGATGTTGTGTTTTGGCTTTATCACTTTGCCTTCTTGATTTTTTTAGGGGATTACAGTAGAAGTTCCTACTGCTTAAATTTTATTAATAAGCCAAAGAAGGAAAACGCAAACCAGATAACAAACCTGTATAATTTACAAGTATAGAGAGAGTAAGGTGGACTTTGCCTTTTTCATTGCTTCAAAGGCTTTAGTATAGATGGATTGAATTTTGAAAACTGAAGATTTTTTTTTCTCTTCAAACAGGACTTACTTCAAAAATCAAATGCAACTGATGCTTCAGGAAATGTGATCCTTAGTGACTTTGGTGTCCACATGCAACAGAAGGTATGCACGTCCTAAACAGCTAAATCCCGTATGCAATTGGATTTTGTATACAGCATTGATGATCAGCATAAGGGCTTGGTGTAACCATGGGGGTCCCCAGACAGATACTGTCAGGACCAGAAACTCGTGAGATGATAACAGTGGTGATGTGCTGCACATCCAAATATAGATGGAATCTTCGAAATGCCAGCATGCATACTGGTGGTGAGTTAAGTTGGTTTGGGTGGGGTGGGGTAGTTCAATTTGCACTTAACAACAAAAATGGAGAGCATGAGGCTCCATGAGCCTTCACCAATGGGGCTTCCTTTTTTCATATCATACTAAATAAAGTATTTGTATTTTCATTCGCATTTTCTTATTCATATTTAGCAGGTATTGCTCATTTTACTATGGTACTCCAACCTTGCTATCATTGTGTTTAATATAAAATTTTCTTCCATTTTGGATAGTAATTCAATGGCACTGGTATTGCCTTTCAGATTAAGAAACATTTCAAGGACATCAGCGTTCCAGCAGATCTGAAATACATTGATCCAACATATATGGTTCGGGCCTGTCGAGCAAATGCTTCTGATGCTATTTTGTGCACTGTACTTGGACAAAATGCTGTAAGTTTTATTTCTTTTTAACATGTACTATTATTCAATTAATGTAGAAGTAAAATCCTCCAGTTTAATTAGGTTGTTTGTAAGAAAATTGCATGAATGTTTTTCAGGTCCATGGAGCTTTTGCTGGGTTCAGTGGCATCACATCAGGTATTTGCAACACACACTATGCCTTCCTTCCCATCCCAGAGGTCATCACAACACCAAAGCACGTGAACCCCAACAGCAGGATGTGGCACCGCTGTCTCACATCCACTGGACAGCCAGATTTCCACTGACTAGTTCACGGCAGCGTAAGACACCAAGAGAATCGTCAATAATGTAACGCTAACAAGAAATTGGAATAGGTTCCCGTGGCACCAAATTTTGTCTATAAGGTTGGAGCTCACATTAAAGGTTCCAGACTTATTTCTCTTACTTTGCCCCCCAAGGGGGCAAGGTCCGGTCAATGTAATCCTAATAGGAAAGTAGAATAAATCCCTGTGACAAACAAAATTGTATATGAACTTCATGGACGTCATTTCCAGAATAATTGTGTTGATCTACCTCTTAATTATTTCCAGAAGGGATAACAAATTAATAAAATGCTGCAGTTCTTGTTTTCCCCATCCCACTTTAAATAAGTTGACTACAATATGCCATCACAAAAGAACATGTTACGATCCGAACCAGCTGCGTTGACTACAATATGCCATCACAAAAGAACATGTTACGATCCGAACCAGCTGCTCTACAAAACTGAATGCAGTCTAGTAAAATTTTTTATTAAAGATAATTTACTCACTTGAAAGTCAGTCAGGCTGGTAAGTTTTGATTAGTGACAACATGTTGCAACGACAATATCATAAGCAGTCCTTCCTTCAGCATCAATCAAAAGCTGATTACAGATATCTGAAAGTTTCAAGAGATCTGGACTCGTTGCTCTGCAAATCACTCGTAACAAAAATGGATTTACGGTTGCCCTGGAACGGTATGGAGATCAAAATGCTCAAGGTGTCTCAATGCAGTTCCTCCAAGAGACCTGGAACGGCATGGAGATCACTGTCACATGCTCAGGCATTTAATCATGTCTCCAGTTTACATTTGAGAGCGATAAATTAAATTACAAAATTGTTACAATATTTTACGGCTGCAACTATCACCAGCAAGCACGGTACATTGGACTTAAGTTCTACTCCTGTAAGGGAGGACGTTTCCTTTCTGCGCGATGGCTCTCTAAAGCTAATTCCTGCTTGTCAGGTCAAGGTTCGGTTGCAGCCAGAGTTCCCACTGTTAGATCCGAATGTGTCCACTTCAAGCTGAGGCTGTCTGGTTTCCACCAACCCAATATTGCTTCACAGCATACAAGATCTTCTCACGCACGAGGGGTCCATCCTCATGATCGACCAACTTTGTGTTCCATCTCATGCCCAGAGCAAGCCTGTTCACCTTTGTCAAGACATCAGCATCGTCCCGCATTATAACAGCGCCTTCTGGCCTCAAGATGCGGTCCATCTCCAGGAGAATGTCTTCCATGCTACACCTATAGGCAGTTCCAACAAATAAAATATCAGCATGGGCAACTGGAACAATGGATCAAATATCACAAGACTATAATAGCTTACTTATTTTTGTACAAGCTGAAAAGACCGCTTGCATGGATTAGATCATATGTCCTTGGATAAGTAGAGAAAGCTTCACACCTAGCGTAAAGTCATGTTAAACTGTAAGCATGATCACCAACACACCGCTTTACTAAGCAAAAGATTTAAGAATCAAATGTCATACCAGTCATGATATATGCCAATCAGCCCTCGCTCATAAACAGCACCTAGGCTTGATATTTTCGCAATAGTTGGCACAACATTCATCACCCAAGACTTTGGGGACTCAATTGCAGCAGCAAATCCTCCAAAACCTGCATTCATGTCCAAAATATTTCTGTATCTTCCAGTAAGTAGATACTTGTTCATGGTACTATAAGCCTTCACATGTTTCTTCCACATTTTATTGTTTTTCTGAAAGGTCTGAGATGAAATCCCTGGAATCAAGCCATTAGCAATTCTTGGAGGAACTGCATTGAGTCTGCCAGGGAAGGGCTTGATTGCTCCTCCAGCTACTTCACTGTGATCTTTTACATCTGGAAGGGGTGTCACACAGGTCTTCATTTTTTTATACCTGGTGTGGCAGAAGTAAAACGTTAGGATGCAAAAGATGCTAGCTAGATCATCACATTCTGTTCAAAGGGTTCCTTTTCAACAAAATCATAGGAATAGCATACCAGACATCATCTGGGTTTGTTGATTCACACATCTGCACAGTAGATTCATCTTGTCTAGAAGGACAAGATTCTGTGTTGACCATTTTCCTCCATATTGCCATCTCACCCTTCTCTGCAACTTTTTCCCAACATAAAAGGGCAGCAATTTCCTCTATTCTATTTTGTTCTGCCTCAAGATCCTTCTTTGTGCGCTGCCAACCCTTATAGTTCACCTTCCAATTAATTGGAGGACCCGACAGAACCCAGTAGCCTCCAGGCCTTAGAACTCTATCAACTTCCATCATGTACATTCCATCTACAAAATACAAAAATGGTTATGGATTGTTGAAAATTTTGTAAAGATATAACGAATATCATAAAGTATTGATTAATGGTGGGCTCCAAATATCTTTACTTTGATGCAGAACATAAAAGGATGTACGATTATGCTCACCGTTTGCTCCCCATGGAATTAAACACCTTGAACAATGGGCCATATCAAAGGCCCTTGATGGATAAGGAAGTTTTATTGTTCCGAGAACACCAATGACCGCTGGAACACCTCTCTCCAGAGCAAACTGCACCTGTGCCTCATGTGAATCTCTAGGTGCAAAGGACATGGCCAAGACATTCCTCTTCAACAGATAGGCTCCCCAACTAGCCACCTGAAATAGTTTCAGCATGTTAAGACACAAACTATGAACCCTAGATTGAATTAGCATCAAGATGATGTTTGTGTTTCTTCTTACCCCGCAACCAGTGTCAAGTGCAGTCCTGACAGTTCCATTGGCGATGGGAACTACTGATGCTAACTGATCAATGTACTTGTCAGCTCCTTGAGGGAACTGTGTCCCTCCCCCGGGGAATCTGAACACATTGCCCTCATACTGAACCCAGTTCTGGATGGCCTTCTCGACTGTCAAGCTCTTATACGGACAATTCGCAAAGGGAACATAGTCCCGACTCTTTGGCCAAGGGAACGGAGCCACATATCCTTTCGGCGGCGGTATCAAGCAGTGCAGCTTCTCTTTCTCGGGTGGGCAATGCCGCTCTCTGTAATTCATGTTCTCCCGAGGGAACTTCATCGCCCTGTTCTGGTCTTGGCAAGGGGTATAATCCGTGTAGCGATCCGGGCACGGCTTGAACTTCTTCACCGGCGAAACAAGATCACTGGCGCTACCACCTTTCACATGGTGGGTGTCAAAGCTCAGGTTCGGCAAGACGGTGCAGTCGGTGCGCTTGGTGACCTCCAGCGCGATGCTGTCCCCCTTCCCGAACCCGCTCTTCTGCCAAGCTCCGAGGATGTAGAAGAAACAGCACATGCCAATCACTATGCATAGAGACACAGTGCTTCTGGTCCTGTTGTCCACAGAACTCGTCTTCACAGCCATGGCCTGCCCGGAGAGATCAGATACTGAGGAAAAAAAAAAGGAACTTTTTTTAAGTTTGACTAGTCCCTATAGCCTATACGGAAAATATCAACCAATTGGAAAAAATGACTAGACTAAGACTAAATCCAGCCCGTTCCCCCTGATGCAAGGCAAGGATTAAGTGCACAGGAAAGCGTGTGCCGTGCAATCTATCACATCTGTGACCGAACTTTGCCAAAATTGCAAAGGCATCAGATCTCTGTTACCAAGAAGAGCGCAAAACAATGAAGCATTAACACCGCCACACAATGGCAAAGCAGACCTCGCACCCAATGCGAATAATCCAAAACGAATTCAAAAACCAACGAGCGGCGGCAGCACCGGATCCCGGCGATGAGCACGAGGAACCCCATCTGAAAAGAAAAGGGAAGCAAGGCTCACCTCGGATGGATGAATGGATCCAGAACAGCGGGGGAATGCCAGCTCCCGAGGGCGGCTGGAAGAAGTCGGATAGTTCGGCCGGAGGTTTTTCAGGCTGGGTTTTGAGATTTTCAGGGGAGGTGGCAGAGTGCGGGCTCGCCCAACCCCAGCTTTACAGTTCGCCTCCCACTCTCCCGTTCCACCGACGGACGAACACTGTGCGCGCCGCGCCGTGGATGGGGTTGGGGGGGAATCGCAGCGAAGGAAAATATTTAGCGCATGGTTTCAGAGAGAATAAAGCGGAAAAGGACGGGCTTTGGCGGCGGTCGCTGTCGTTCCGTCCATAGATCCTGCTGAGCTGGATGTCTTTGCTTGGCTTCCCGGGTTGTGGATTAGGGTGTGTATAGCCTAGGACCTGACCTGTTTAATGAGAAGACAATTGTCATGACATTTTTATTAGCGATTAAAAACTGAAACAATAGCTGCGCTAATCCGATGCTGCTACCTTGGTTCTAAAATAACTTCATTTCCAGTCATATACTATATTAATATAAAATCTTGTCTAAGTGCTCAGTAAGTCTTATGCCATAAGGTGAAGGAAATAATTGTACTGTATTATTGGATCTGTTTCTGACTCTCAAGAAAATACAATTAAAAAGTTCTCAAGAAAATACCGTTGTACGCAATAATCCTTGTCATCTCACGGTGATAAGTCACATCCGCATGTGAATAAACATTCAACAACAGCATATTTTTTTTGAACTCAACAACAACAGCATGTTTTTTTTTTTTTTTTGAGACAAACAACAACAGCATGTTGATTCTCCTTCCACGGTCCTTTGCGTGGTGGGTCAGATACGCCCAAAATAGAACGCTTTGCCCGTGAACCGGACTGCAGATATTTCTGTTTCGTTTAGGCGGAAACAAAGACCCGGGCACCCGGCCCGGCGTTCGTACGAATGATTTCGAGAGAAACAAATTTCATTGCAGTGAACGAACCACCGCGACGAGCCCATGACGGACTAAATCGTGTGGACCCCCTGTGTTTGTGGTTCAGTGAACTCGCATTATGTGAGGTCACATGGCCACGGAGCAGAAACGAGTGCACGGCTCGTGCGCGTGGACGGGTTCAGTGCGCGAGACAGAGGCCGGAGGCAGTGGGTCGTCTACCGCTGCTCGTCCATCCAGATCCACCCGCCTGATCAGAACGTGCTGCAATTTGAGTCGTGTCGTCCGTCACTCGTCAGGAAGAGTCCACTATGGCACAGAAGCCAAGAGCGAGGAGCCAACGCGAAGACACGGTCGCATGTTCTGCCCGTGCCCGGCTGGGTAGAATAGCCCGTTTTTACTAGCCGCGGCGTTTCTTCGTTTAGGTCGGGGCGCACCGCAGCTGTGTTGTTAAGTTCACGGCGCACCGGGCGGCTCCAAAAATCCACACGGGTTTTCAGCCCGGATCGTGGTCCAGACCGAACCCACCCACCGGTGCTCGTCTCATAAATTTCACGAAAGCGAAACAAATCCCCTGTCGGTCCGCGAAACAATTCACGAAAACTCTTGTGCGTCGTTCGTGTCGGTGGTAATGCTGTTCAACTGGGCCGCCCGACCCAAGCACAAAACGGCCCGGCCCAATTAATTTCGAGCCGGCACGGCACGTAATTAATTTCGGACCGTGCCGTGCCAGCCCACGTGCCTGGCCGTCGTTCCAGAGCACGGCACGTTAGTACTTAGGCGTGTCAGACCAGCCCATCTAGCCCGAAATATATGTAAGGCACAAAAAGCCCAATGGCACGAAAAGCCCGAAATTTTAATTACCTAGCACCAAATTTAGTAAATAAAACAGAAACTATATGAAACAGAGTAAAAACTTAGAAATTGATCAAAAAAAGCATAACTTTATTACAAGCTGGCTGCCTCATTAAAAATTCTAGGCCTGAGGGAAAAAAGAGTAGAGCCAGCAAAAAAATTTATAGATCCATTACAGCATTCCTAAGTTACAGATTCATAGGTCAATTATATTATAAACTCAAGTCCCAGCAGCAGTAGCCACTTTCTCGCCAACAGAGGCAACAGTAGTAGAAGCAGCGATAGATGCTTCCTCGAAAAAACTGGACTTCAAGCTCCAAATGGTGCTTCTCAACAACCTGTTGAAGTCGATCCTCTCCTAACTATCAATCCTTTAAACATGTTAAGATCTCCATCATTTTACTTGTCAAGCATCTTCTTCTCTTTTCAAACAACCTGCCACAAAGACTTAAAACAGACTCCGAACTAATTGTTGAAACAGAAACAGTTAAGACATCTCTAGCCAAGATAGACAAGATAGGATAGGTATGTTTATGCTGAATCCACCAATTTAAGATATCAAAATCATCATCATTGTAAACAACTATGGGGTCACTATCAATATACATTACCAATTCTAAAACATGAGCAAATGATGGACTTGGTTGAGCTAAAGGCCCACTAGAATCAGAATCATTAGAACCATAAATCTTACCCCAAGCAGTTCTCTTTTTGCCTGTACTTACCTGCTGGGACGGCCTCTGCAATCTCACTGCACCAAACTTAATCTCATATTTGCCAAATATATTAGTCAATGTGGCATGAACATTAGTGAAATAATCAGAATAATCATGATTAATTTTGTCAGAAATAAGTTTCAATGCATTAGAAAGACCTTTCATCTTGCCTCTAGGATCAAGAACAAAAGCCAAGAAATATAACATGGGTATTTCCTGCTAGTACTTGAGATACTTTGTCTTTATAGAAACAACAACCCTTCTTAAGAACTTATCATTCTCATACTTGCTCAAGTAAGTAGATATCTCAAGAAGCTGATGTATAATAAGATTAAAAGTTGGATAATAAACACCAGATAGTATGATAGTAGAGACATAAAACTGTTCAAGAAAATCACAAATTTTTAAAGCAACATACCAATCCTCTTGGGTTAGCAATGTTTCACCTGCAAACTGTTGATATTGGCTATTGATAAACACATCAAATACACCCTTATGTGGAAGCAAGTGTTTTAGCATTAGAAATGTTGAATTTCATCTCACATCCATATCCAAATTAAACTTCCTAGGTAACACACCAATTGCAATGCAATATATCTTATATGCAGCAATGCGTTGGTTAGAAGAGTTTAAGAATAAAATTGCAGTTCTAAATGATTCAACAACAGGTTTCAAACATTTTAAACCAGATTTAACAATAAAATTAATGATATAGCATGCACACCTTTAATGCAAGAAAATAGAACTAGTATATGCAGAAAATTTAGGTGTTAAGATGTTCATAGTATTAGCATTAGCTGAGGCATTGTCAAGGATAACAGCAAAAACTCTATCAGCTAAACCCCACTCATCAATAACAACATGAATACATTCAGCAATATTCTATCTAAAATGAGAGACATTAATAAGCCTCATACCAAGTACCCTTTTCTCAAGCAACCAATCATCAGTAACGAAATGAGCAACAACAGAAATATAATCTTCCTTAACTTTGCCAGACCATATATCAGATGTAAGTGCAACAGAACACACACTAGATTGTAAGCATTTAAGCAGTTTAACACGACATTCATTGAAATATTTCACAAAATCTTTAGTAGTCGTTTGCTTAGAAACATGATTCAACTTTGGATTATGAGCACGCTTAATATAATGCTCAAATGCAGGAGTAGCTCCTATCCCTAAAGAAAGATCTAAAGCAACAATCAAACGACATAATTTATAAAGAGCAACTTCAGGATCGTAATCCCAGGAACGTACAGAACCATCAGGATTAAAAGCAAGTATAGATTGGGTTTTAGCAGCACGTTCAGTTTTAGACAAGCAAGTAGCATGATGCCTAAGCAAGTGACCGGTACCGCCACTTGATATAGCAGACAACCTAGACTTGCAATGGCGGTAGATAGCACCAACAGTTACCATGAGACCACTTACCTCTTTGATCATCGGATCGAAGTCGTCCCACGCCTTTGAAGTCCTCTTCCTGTCCCTCTTCACGCTGGTGCTTGCGGTGCTTGCTGTCCGCGTACTTGGCGTCGATTCAGAGTCGACGTTGATTGCTGTTGTAGGCAAGGGCATCGAAGAAGGAGCACGCGTAGGTGCCCTAGGCGGAGGCATGTCCTGCCTCGATGTCATCGCAGAGGACGGCCTCGGAGCTGCCGTCACGCCTAGGGAAGGGGTACCCGGTATCGCCGCCGCCGATGAACTCGGAGTCACCGCCGCCACTGAACTTGGAGTAGCCGAAGCAGAGCCAGTCGCCCTCTCTGATCCCGGCCTCGAATCCGTCACCGGAGCTGCGCCCTTGGTTGTCAGCCTCGGGGCCACCCTCGGGCTTGTCCACTGCCTTAGCCTCGTCCTCTGTGTCACAGGACTCGGCGCCACTTCCTCCCCTTCCGGTTGCGACGCCCTAAAGAGGAGGTGCCTCGCACTACGCAAGGCCTCCTCACTTGGATCCAGGCCGGTCATCGAGCCGGCAAGCTGTCGCGACCCTACGGGTCGCGACAAGGACTACCGTAGCCCACAGGAGCCTGCACGGTCGATGTAACCGCTGATCTAGCCAGAGAAGAAGCACAAGAGGCGGTGGAAAGCGAAAAGGAGGTGGCAGAAAGGGAAGAGGAGGCGGATCTAGACGGAGATGGCGAACTGAGCGGCGGGTCTGGCCAGAAACAGAGGAGGCGACGGGCGAGAGAGGGAGAGTGGACGGTGCGGCGCGATGCGGTGTGGTGCGATGCGGCGCGGCGCGAGAGAGATTAGGGTTAGCTGGACGGCGCTGGGATATTTTATAGGCAGCATAGCATAAGTGGTGGACTGGACCGTTGGCTGGGCCGCCGACTGTTGGGCTGAATTTCATGCTGGGCTTTGCTTTTGTGCCGGGCGGCCCACGTGCTTAACTGGACCATAGTATAAATGGGTCGTGCCATACTAGCCCACGTGCCTGGCTGTCGGCCCAAGCACGGCCCGAAGCCTCGTGCCGGGTCGGCCCGGCACGAAATTATTTCGTGCCGTGCCAGGTTCGTGCCGTGCTTTTTTTACGTGCTTTGGACCGGTTCACGGACCATGGGGTTTTTTGGACAGCACTAGTCGGTGGGACGTGGGAGCAGTCGCCAGTCGGCACGGTACTGCTACCTCGCGGGCCGCATCCTGTACGCCGTGAAGAGGCCTAGGCTTGGGCAGACGTAGGTGGGCCGTGATGGGGCCCAAGCTGTAACAGTTCACTCAACTACATGGGCTGGATTTCCTAAAAAAACTACATGGGCCGGATAGTCATAAAAACAGAGCAGCTTCCGGATTGTTTTTTTTTTATCACGCAGCTTCCCGATTCTAGCAGCTCCATTTCAGAAGAATCTCAACTGGGAGATTAAAAAAAAATCTCAACTGGAACAAAGTTTATCATCATGATACAACGTAGAGCTTACAATGGCAAAAAACGCCAACCGCCAGACCCCTTTGTCATAGGCTCATAGCACCGAGCACAGGTTCAGGCTGGGATAAGGAGCCAATGGGCAATGGCATTGTAGACACAACTACGGAGGAGGCGACGGCGAGATAATGAGCCGTAACTTTTGAAGTCGTTCTGTAACACGGCGTACCGCGGACATTAACGAAGAAGCTACGTATATCTAGTAGCTTAACAGATCATCATCAAATTTTGGGAGGCGATTGATTCTGCCAGGACGAGCAGTAAGAAGAATCCTTGTGTCCTCACGGGCACTTGGGTCCTCCTTCCTTGGTCTTCCAGTTGTTGTAGCAGGGGCACTCGGCCTTGTTGCCGTAGTAGCCCGACGGCACGCACAGGCACTTGGCGCAGCACTTGTTGCAGAACTTGAGGCACGCGTTCTTGTACTGCGTGTCCCCGCACCGACGCGCGCACTCCGGCGAGCACTCTGCATATGCCAATGCAAAACCATCCGTCAGGCCATTACATAAAAGGCATATGTTAATCGTACCAAATCGTTCACTATTCAGCTGAAGATGTTGCGCAGGAGAAGTGGGAGGAAAAACCAAAACCAGAAGTGGAAGAGCAACTTACGGTAGATCTTGAGACTGCCCTGTCCTCCCTTGCTCACTCGGTACACATTGTCGTCGTGCTCCTCAGATCCCCGGGCCAGCACCTAACGCAGATGCAAGAACCACATCAGCCACAAAAGCGGACTAAACAACAGTGGAAGTAGCCATTTCGCTCAAAAGAAGAATTTACTACTAGATCTCACCTCGTGCTCGGCCAAGGAGACGGCGAGAAGAGCACCAAATGCAAGGACGAGAAGCAGCCTGCCGGCCATGGCCATCTTCGCAAGCTAATTTAGTGTCTGATGAAGTTTTCCAAACACGAGAACACACTGTGACGCAACTGTTCGCGTGTGACGAGTGAAGCAGAGGAGTTGTGTGTGGGATGAAGAGCAAGGTGGAAGATGCGGACATATTTATAGGCTAATAATAAGCCGCAGGCAGATTCCAACTGGTTTCAAGATGCCGTCGCTGGCTCGCTGCCCTTCCTTTTACATTGAAAAAGGAATGTTGTCCATCATGCCAACATGCGTCAAAAGGGATGCTTTCGATCTACTCGGGTGACCAATAGCTGGCTACTGATGC
The DNA here is from genome assembly GCA_032690845.1 of Eleusine coracana subsp. coracana. Classification (NCBI taxonomy): domain Eukaryota; kingdom Viridiplantae; phylum Streptophyta; class Magnoliopsida; order Poales; family Poaceae; genus Eleusine; species Eleusine coracana. Next base: position 48,098,261 of record CM064427.1, on the reverse strand, counting down.
ATGTTCAGCTCATCTCACCATTTGCATTGTCTATTGGAGGGGGGAAAACTTATCTAATACTTTGAGCCAAGTTCAGCTCTACTGATGCATGTTCAGCTCATCTCACCAAGTTTGGATCTGAAGATATTTTCTTGGTTCTCTTCCCGGCCCTAAGATCGAACTAGAATGTTTCATGTCAGAATTCTTTTATTTCTTCGAATTAATTTCAAGTATTTACCTTCCTTCATCCTTGGCTGATCGTGTATCAAGTAACAATACATGTCACGGTGAGTGGCAGTATACTTCGTGTGAAAGGTGGATTTTCCGGAGAGACGGAGATTTGAATGATAATTGCTAACTGCCGCGACCCTGAAGAAACAATTTGACGTCAGATTCCGGGCGGGCACGTATTCCGCGGTGCATTGTTCCAAAATTTACCACTTCTCCGTCCGCTGTTACGATGGGGGCGCAGATGCGGTAGCTTGTAGCTACCCTACCCATATGGGCGGTGCTTGGTAGGTTTGGAGCTTTGCCGTAGCTGCGTCGACCCTTTTGCCAATTTGACGCGCGCGCATGTGCCGCTTCACATGGACGCACGTCCAATCCGGGAACACTCGCAGATGAGCTTACATAGATTATGAAAGCGACTGTAAACTATTAACACTACCGCCATCTCTTAAGTTTAATTTAGCCTGTTCAGTACAGAAAATAAGATCAATTTCACGTGAATGATGATGCACGTAACAAACTTCCCACAGAATGGTCTCTATGAAATTCGTTCCATGTCAACATGTCGTGTGTGTCAGGTCCGGTGGATGTATAACACTTATAAAAGCAATTACATACAGCATCTGCATACTTCATGCTAGCCGAATTCTTGGTCAAGGAGAGCGGAGTGTGATTTTTCATGTACAGGAAACAGTTTAGTCCATATATATAGAGATACCATACACGGATATGATCGAGGTCATCGGCCCTGCACGAGCGCATGTCGGGGAAGAAGTAGTAGCTGGATGCTAGATTGAGATCACCCCCTTCCCACATGCTGCGTCCGCGTCCGTCATTCAGGGGTCTGGCCCGTGTCAAAACTTATCGCTGCTCTGTTTATCAAAAAAAAAAAAAAAAAAAAACTTATCGCTGCTCTCAGTTATTACAAGCTGACGAGCTGATTTCCAAAAAAAAAAAAAAAACTGACGAGCTGGCTACTGCTCTGTAGCTTGATTCAATCAATCCCCTGATCTGGAGTATAGTGATGCGTGGCCTCAGATTATTTTCTTTCTTTTCTAGTTCAGTATTACTTCAGTAGTATACATGGCAAAATATAGTAATTGAGATAGATCTAGTAATAAGTCAGTAAGGCTACATAGCTAGTAGCAAAATCAAACTGATCGCCGTCCAACGTCTTCTACTATACTGGTACTCTCATACTGCTACGGCATCTCGTGGTTTTATTCCCTGTCTTATGACCGGGGATCTTTTTTCCTAAATTCACCGGCCGGTACAGTCATGGCTCGCGTGACCAAACAGGTAGAGAGAGAAGACTATTACTATTCTATTAGGGTCTGTTTGGTAGAGCTTCAGCTCACATGAAAAATAGGTTTAGCTTTGAATTATTAGTTAAAATTAGTTTTCTGACTTATTCTAGCTTATGTAGCTTATACAATCAAATTGTTTGGCAAAACAACTTATTCTGTATTTTTAAAAAACGGATTATACATGTGAAATGACTACCATGCCTCTAGGATTTAATATAAGTATGGTCATCAAGAGAGAGAGAGAGGGGAACTTTCCATTATATATAAAGAAAACACAATAGGCACTTTTCAGTGAATATGGTACTAGCTATCAAATATGGTACAAAATATTGAAGTTTTGATGGGCAAAAATGAGTTGAAAAACAAGTCACTATAACCAGCTTGGTTCTATTAGCTAAAGCTTGGCAAAATTTCTCTCTTTGAAAAACAAGTTAAAAAAATGAAGACGACAAAGTTTCTCTTTAAAATCCATATGGTACCAAGTTGAGAACGCCAGAGGGAAAGGAAAATGTTTTTTATTTTGGGACAACGAAAGGTTACCGGAGGGCAAAGCAGGGAGGCACACTTGGTGAGCGGCAAAAAGCTGGTTTTGGCGGCTTGGCCTCGGCAGTAGAAATGGCAAACGGCTCATCTCCGCTTATTTGCATAAGCTGTTTTTTCAGCTCGTCCTTTGGTACCGATTTACCTCAAAACAGCTTCTAAAGCTGCTATATAATCCCTACCAAAGGGATCCTTAGTGTACAACAGTTCCATGGAAAATGTGATGTTGTGTCATCTTATATCACATAGTCGTGTGATCATTAGATCTTGTAGACGAGATCCAGACACAGAATTCCTCTCCATCGTTTGCATTTGAGATCTTTTTTCCAAACATCGCATCACAGAACACAACTACGAGTGAGACCCCCGGCAGCTCATGTTTCTCTTCGTGTTTATATTTGGATCCCTTGATAGAACTTGCCTCTCGTTGTCTGACAAAGGTTGTTATTTGGTACTCCAAAACAATCATGTCTTTGTTTCGCTTGTTTATACTGCCGTGTAGTTTGGAGTTCTTTTTAGAGTTTAAGTGTGATCTTAGTTTTGTGGGAGGGAGAAGAAAGGGAATTAAAGGAGAACGTAGGGGAGAAGAAACGTGAGTTTTCTTGGACCGGGCAAGCAAACAAAACAACTATTTTCATATTGGAAAAAGTCCAAATTAGTCCCTCAAGTATACTCAAAGTCTACATAGTCCTCTAAACTATTTTTTGACTCATTTCACCCCCTAAACTATGTCATTTGGTTTAATTTACCCCCTAATATAATTTATCTTTTTCATTTCTCCATGCACAAGTGTGATATTAAGTTAAAATTTTATGAGATGATAGTAGACATCGTAACTCATGCTATAAAAAATATAAATTAGCTTTTAATCATTATTTTGATGGGTTAAGATATTTAATAATTAAGTAACCCTTGGGATACAATATTATATTAAAAATATCGACGAAAAATTTATGATATATTTTTCTGACATACATTATGATATTCACTACATCCATGCAAAATTTTAAATTAAAATTTAATTTATGCATAGTAAAATAAAAAAGACAAATTATACTAAGGGGTGAATTGAATCAAGTGTCACAGTTTAGGGGTGTAAAATAAAACAAACGATAATTTATGAGGTTATGTGGACTTTTGCTATACTTGAGAGGAGTAATATAGACTTTTTCCTTTCATATTTAAAGACTGACTCCAAGAGTCTAGGCATTATGAGAGGTAAACTGGATATGCATCTTTAATCAGTATTATGTATGTTCAAATTGTCTTTAACATACTAGTAGATAAATAGTTAGACAGTTTGCCTTCTAAAAAAAAGAGATGATGTAAAAATATACTCCTTCATTCTTAAATTGTTGTCGCCGTTTGACTTTTTTAGTTAATTTTGATCATTCGTCTTATTCAAATTATTTTTGAAAATATTATATATGTTGTCATAATTTGTTTTATCATCAAAGAAAATTGAAACATAATTTAAATTTTTTTATATTTAAAATAATATTTTGAATAAGATGAATAATCAAAGTTAAATAAAAAATCAATGGTAATAATAATTTAAAAATAGAGGGAGTAAGTCTTTTCTCATAAAATATATCTGAACAATTTCAATACATCACATAAAACATATGCGTATTTTTCTTACTGTATATACATGACAATTTTTGATTTGGCTCTCCAAACATGCATCTTTCTCAAAGGAGAGCAAGGGGGAGCTCCGTGGATCCAAACGTCCACATTCGATCAAGAAAAAAAGTGCCCACGATGCCTGGGCCTGGCTGCTCTCGTATGATGGGAAATGTGGAGGTGTTACAAGGAGGACTTTAGTAGTTACTGTGTTACTGATTATAATAATATTTTTAAATATGTATATAAAATTATAATAAAAATATAGATAGATAAAACTTGTAATTATCTAATATCATATAAAATTTAAGATGCAAATAAAACTTATATAGAGAGAAATAAAAACGAGAAATCAACCTATAAATAGTGTGAATTGTAATCGTTTGTCATAGACCCGTAATCCGTTACTATTTATTGGCTAATTTCTTTTTTTATTTTTCTTTGCACAAGTTTCAGTTGCACCTTTACTTTTACATGTCTATTTATCTATATTTTTATTATAATTTTAAACACACCTTTAAAAACGTTAGTAACATGATAACACTTAACCCGCCGCTTGTAAGAACATCTCCAAGAGTGCTTCAAAATCTCTCCCTAATTTGAATAATAGGGGATTTTATCTAAAAAACCATCTTCAATACTGTCACTAAATCATCTCTATATTTATTTTCTCACTAAACTCTCGTCACTTGTAGTTAGAAACAGGAAAAGAATTGAGAGCCCAATCTATCTCTTTTTTAAGAGAAAGTTAAAATCTATAGATCCAAATGTTAATATAGACTAATAAAGAAATGGTTTTATATTATTTTAGAGACTACTTAAAAAAAGATTTTTAGAACCTAATTATTGGAAACTGTTGTAGATGCTCTAACACTACATATGCACTCATCGTATGGCTCTCCCGACCGCTGGCGACCGCCGCCGCCGCCGAAAGCTCCGACGATGGCCTTGTCAGACGACATCAATGCCCTCAAGCCTTGCCGTTCCCTGCCCGCAACAACGGCCCCATCTGCCGTCGTTCCTCCGGCTCCCGCGTCGCATGCTACCCGCGCCATTGGCAAGCGAGCTCCTGCTCTGCTCGCTGTTCCCCCGCCTCCCGCAGTCCCGGCTCCGCTGCTGTACGTGAGGAGGAGAAGCTTCTTGAGGCCGACGACCAGACCGCTATGTCCATCGCGCCACTCGATGGAAGGTGGTGGTACGGAAGGGGTAGCCGGTAGCTGGGAGACGAAGGAGACGCTGCCTTCAACACCGGGCCTGCAGCGAGCTCCCCGACCCCGGCAAGAGTCCTTCGACTCTGATGCACATTGCTTGCAGCGTGGACACATCCAATGTGGGTACTGCAAGACACATCCAATGTGGGTACTGCAACATTAACCTGCTACGTGCTCTACTCGCACTCCGAAGACATCTGCTCGACAGGTACTCGATGAAATGCCTAAGAGAAATTAGCTTTAGAATACTTTAAAAAATCTCTAGGCACAATCAAGTTTTTCTCGACAAAATTTTTGTAAATTCGTAAGTGGCTCAGCTGCTGATCTTTTGAAGCAAAACAATCATCAGAACTCAGATGGGTAAGGAGAACTGAGATGTTTTGAATATTTCATTGAGAAATCAGAGAAAAGTCACAAACTGTCGATATACTACAATACTAATTCGTTGGCTTCACAGAAAGTTTCTATTAGATGAAGTCATACTACCATGGAACTGATTTGCTTGTTTCTTCCTTGCATGGTGATGCATGACTACTTGATGCTCGAATAGCACAACATGATTATTAACTATAATGTTCATGCTAGGCTTCAAAGATAACTCACCTTTGACAATGTTGACAGTAGTTGGTACAGCCAAACATTACTGTCTATGGAATAACTGCCTCTTGTATTCAAACTGTTGCACTTATAAATCTCATATTTGTTTGTCTCAAGCTCTTGTGTAATGGTGCAGGGAAGACACAAGGTCATATGCTATACTAAGAAAGACTGACTAGGGTAGGAGGTAAATGCTTGTTTCCTCACTTTGTTTTCTGTTCAATTCCTCTATGGCACAACAGAATACAACTCAATGAAGGTTATGTAATGAGCTGATTCAAATGCAATCTCTAATAGTCAAATAGCAATGTGTTATGATGTGTTGAAATGTCAAGATACCATGTAGGATTAGATGTCATCAGCTCCAAATTTTTTATTCACCTTTGAGTTATAATTGGTATACAAATCATTTGAGTCTGTTAAATTTCATATCCATGTGCATAAAAGTATATCCAATGAGAAACATGATGCTACTGGCTTATTCTTGCACTTTCTTAATCTTTTTTTTTTCATGCTTCACCTTCACCTTGGCAACCATTATGTTCACAAGTTGGAGACAAGCTAAGCAAACTAATAGTTCTTGATATTCTGATAAAAATGTGGTGTGTCTAGTGTTCTAGGCGTTTGTTTTTCTCTTGCATTGGCCACTATCAATGTGTTGTATATGTGTGTGGGAGGAGCTCACAGCCCTTCTTTTGTACTCTGTTTCCTTCTTCTTAATGAAATGGCATGCAGTTCTCTTGCACGTTCGAGAAAAAAACATCCTGATAAAACAAGGGCTTCTCTTCAAAGAGGGGTAGTTATGAAAGAATTCATAGGTTATTACAGTTCTGGTCTGATGAACAGTTTTGCAACATATTTTAAAATTTCCTCTTTCAAATGTATTGTCACATCACTTTGTAGCTTTGCATGTTCATGTGCTCAAGTACAACAAGGATTAAACTTGATTCTTCACAATATGTTAAGTTACTATGCACCGACGAGTTGCACCCAAAAGCCTAAGCTGATGGGGAAGGGTGGACAATTCACTTATGGTTCAACACTTCCCCTCATGTGCAGCTCCCTCGCGGCATAAATGTTGAAATAGGAGTGACACAACGGAAAATGCGGTCGCCAAGACTTGAACTCAAGACCTCTGGCTCGATATCATGAAAGAGAATAGGATTGCGTGAATAATAGATTGCATTCATAAGAGATAGGGGTTACAATATATAGAGGTGATGAGAGCCTAGGGTTAGGGTCTCCTCCTATCACTAACCAAGCAGGCCGGCTGGCGCTAGGCGCTTGGGCTCAGGTCCGATACACACACACGCATACATGACATATACACTGTCTAACACAATATGCTTCTAAATATGTACAACAAGTGCTAGAACATGTAGGATTCAGACCTGTTCTACGGGATGCCCCCAGGACATAAAGCGCATCACTGGTTGGCACAGAACGGTACAACACAACTTCATATTGAAAATTCTCTTTGGAATTAAAATGATTAAGGGGGATCCAATATTTAGAAACTGAAGCGTGGCAATATTGCGCATATTTTCTAGACTCTCTACCAAACTTTATCACGAGCATTCGGCATGATATCCAAGAGCTTAGTAGGAGTTTTAATTACATTTCATTTTTATTTGTATACTGGGAGGAAAATAAGATGACACTGCTGTGCGAAGTTTGCCAACCTGGTGAATGGTTGTTGTACTTGGGTAAGTGTGACCCTAAACTTGTTAATGGGTGCCCTTGCCAATAACTGTAATCCTACTTAAGTATCAATTTAAGATCCGGTGATTTGCTCTCAAAAGGGGAAAAAAACTCCATACCAAACTATCTTGTATTAACAACGGTCCCATGATTGGTTCTTTGAGCCGAACAACTTGTTCAAGATGGACTCATCCATATTCCACAAATATTCGATGAAGATGCTACACCATCGGTGCAAGAAAAAAAAAAGGCGAGAATGACACCGCCCTAGACGAGTGAATTGCGTTTCTTTCACCGCATGTGACCCTTTTGCCCTTTTTATTTCTCTCGCTCACCTCTTCCTCTCTCCCCCCCCCCCCCCCCCCCCCCACCCACAGTCTCTTTCGGCGGCGCCGTCGCCGCACCCTAGCTTCCCCGTTCAAGTCTTCATCAACGTTGTTGGTGATGAGTGGATCGAGTGAATCAGGTACATTCTTCCCATCTCTACTGCTTCCCTTCCCTTTCCTCCCTTTCTTTCTCTCCCCCAACAAATAGATCTAGGTTCACATGTTCCGTTGACAAGTGGCAGACAACGAGCTCCTGACCTGCATCAGCATTGAGCACAAGTAAGCTGGCATGTCCCACCTTTTTCCTCCGTTCCATTCTCTTCCTCTTTCTCTAGCAGTGCATATCCTGATTTTTTTTTTCCTACAAGTTAAAATGACTAGCTAAATTCACTAGTGACTGGTTTACTATATGTGGTTTTTTTATTATTCTATATTAGGATTATCACTCTATGCCTAATTGTAACAGGTTTCCTTTGCTTTATCTATATAAGTTAAAAAAAGTGCTTATTACCTATGCGCATAAGACCTAAACATGGATGTTTGCGAGGTCTAAATTTGCTAATCATATGTATTTGACTTGTGGTGTTGACTGGTATCCAAGTTTGTTAGAATGTAAAGAAGAATGCTTTTATGTCCTAATATAATTATTTTCTTTATTTATATTAGCATCTGTGCATTTTGAATGCTTGTTCACATATGCTTTACCATAGTTTATTTTTCTTAAGTATAAAAGGATATTGATCTAATTTTAGATGATAGGAATACTCATGTTTACCATATATAGGAGGAAGCTTCCCACCACTGATCCATTCATCCAACGAAATATGAACTTGTTATATCTGCCATTCAATCAACCAAACAAAAATAAAAACATGACATTCACACAACCAAACACCTTATTTGAACCATCCTAAGCTTAACAATGCATATTCTGTGTTTCTCCTTTTTGTTTTCCTCCAACCACAATAATAAAGTAAATGCAGTCGCAATTCATTCACCATTTCAGGAAATTTAGTCTTTACTAGTTTGGACCATGCTGTTTAATACGTTGGAGCTTTTATTGTTTGGTGATGACTAGTCAGTAATACATCTCATTACCTTTGTCCTGACTTGCAGGTCTCAGGGTTAGTCAAGTGGTGCTTTCCTTTGGGATGGGATTCATCAAACGACCAGCTTTTGTAGCTTATATATGTTCATTTTGTGTCAATGTCTTTTCATCCTATGTCAAAAGCTTAACCTCTACATGAAGTGCTTGCAATAATTTGTTGGATTGCTCTTTAAACTTTTTTTTTTGTTATCAATGTATTTTATTGATTGCAGGTACGTCAGAGGTGTCTACCATTATTTATGAAGCTGCGGAATCCACAGAAGAGCTGCTTAAATCATGGAAAGAGTTTGAAGCAACCCAGGATTCTGGAAGTTCTGAAAGTCAGCAAAATGGTCCTAATCTTGAATTTCGAATACCTGCTGGATTTGTTACTTCAACTAGTCGTCAAGTAAGTTTACTAGCTTGGCAGACAATTCCTATTAAGAAGATTCCTTATCTCCCATCCAAAGATAAAATGATGTCCTATGTTCAATTGAGATTATAGCATTTCCTTATCTGCAATCAAATCCAAATTTAGTGCCTCTCGTGCCACTGCCGAAGTAGGTCACCCACCATGAACTGTTTCTTTGTTAATGTGAAAACGCTCTTGGCCTTCACATGTGACCACCGGAATAGACCAACTCCACTGTAACTGTATCATTGGATGGCAAATAAGGATATTTACCATTCCCATTTTAGTCACTTTAGCTATCTTCATGGTGAATTGCGACTGAGGTTCTCAATCCCTTCTACTGCGTCACTTGAAATTTCTTTGTTATGGTCACATTTGGTATTTGCCTTACAGCTATGCCTAGGTTCTCTAGCCTCTTTTCTTTTGTTTTGCACTTCTTAGCTCACTGGGCTAAAAATAGCGCTGTTTTATATAAACACTGCAAAATTTCATCATGTGTCGCTGTCATTCATTTGTCGAAATCCCTGTTTGCAGGTGAAGGGTGCTCAGCTTTGGGGAACAGATATTTATACTAATGATTCAAATCTTGTGGCTGGTAGTTTTCTGATCACTCTTACAAAATTTCTAATATTATATCTATTGAATAAACTCTGAATGGTTTACAATCCTATAATGTGTATCCATATGTTCGTTTTAGTGCTAATGCATACTGGTTACTGCTCTTCTACACCGTCACCTCTACCATCAGCCATCCAAGAGTTGCGTGCAACTGTTCAAGTTTTACCACCACAAGACAGTAAGCACTCTTTTTGTTTTGTGTCAGTTAACAAAGGGTTGGTTAGAAGGGCTGATGATTTCCTGAATACTCATACAATTTGGCATGTATCCCAGGCTATACTTCAACATTAAGGAACAATATCCGTTCACGTGCTTGGGGTGGCGGGATTGGTTGTAGCTTTCGCATAGAACGCTGATGCATTGTTGAGGTATTAATACTTGATGAGATAATGTAAAATGTTACAATTCCTTTTTTTGTTCTTATTCATGTCGCTACACAAGCAAACCTTTTACTGTCTGCTTAGGATCTTTTACATGCTTTGTAGGAAGATGGTCTCATCATCGATCTTGAGCCACGCCTAAGCCACACATCGGTGTTGGGGCCTACACATGCTCCAGTTGCAGTTGAGCATACAATGACGACAGAAGCAGCAGCTTCTGTAATTTCTTTGTCATTTATATTCAGTTGAATCATATGCATTCTTTTATTGTTTATATTTTTTTTATCTATCAATCTCCTTTGCCTTCTGTTCTAAGTATTCCCCATTATGATTTAATCAGGATGCATTGGGTCAACAAAGATTTTTTCGGGAACTCACAGTACAGTACAATCTCTGCAATGAGCCCTGGTATCCTCTCATTTTTAGTCACTTAAAGATCTGTCCACTACCTGTTGCCTTTTCTATTGTATTTTGTGTTTTTGATCTATTTCTTAGAAAAAATAGTCATACCTAGTTTTCAGTTAAGGTTGTTACATTTTGTATCATCTTCAATCAGGTTAAAATATGGTATAAGCATTGTGGCAGACAAGGGTCTGAAAAGGTCTCTTTATACTTCTGCTCGACTGAAAAAAGGCGAGGTTATATATTTGGAGACACAATATAATCGGTATGAAGCATTTGTCGCTTACCTTGTAGTTATAAATCCTAATTATTCGTTTTATTTTACTTTGCTTCAACCAAAATCTCGATTTAAATTTCATGGAATTCACCATTTCCTATTTTGGTACAAGGTATGAGTTGTGCTTTAGCGGAGAGGAGCCTCATAGTATTGGATCAAACTCCGATGCATCTGATGCAGAACCTGAAAGGCACCAGAACTGTAGTCACCTTTTACGAAATGGGGATGATAGAAGCTTTGTGGAACATGAACTTCGTGATGTGTTCCGGTGGTCTCGCTGTAAGAAGGCCATGCCTGAAAGTGTCATGCGCTCAATCGGTATTCCGCTTCCAGCAGATCAACTTGAGGTAATTGGATCTGGTTCCCTTCTGGAAGCTGGTCCTATTCAGCATACTGGAACTCAGATAAATATGTTTGTTTTTTTTTTTTTTTACTTTGGCGATGCAGGTATTGGAGGATAACTTAGAATGGGAGGACGTGCAGTGGTCACAGACCGGTGTTTCTATTGCTGGGAAGGAGTACCGCATTGCCCGAGTGCATTTCCTTTCACCAAACTAGCTGATGTCGTACCCAATAAAGGAGCTATTCTTTTTCCTGGACAAGGGAGGCGTCCCTGAACGCTGTATGGTACCATGTTTGATGCACCATTGCCATGTAGAAAGAGAGCTCCGGTGCTGTAGGCTGTGATGTGTGCAGCCTTTTTCGTCGACCATATATTTGGCAGATTTGCTTGTTCCGTTTCTTAGACGTGTATGTTTTGAGAGTCTGCTCTGATCAAATAATGGGTGCTCTGTTTCTAAACTATTTTTAGCGTTGTTTCATGGATATCACTGAGCGTGTGGTTGGTTAAATATACTGCCAGTTTCGGTTTACTGGACATCAGCTTGCAATACAGAATGATCCGATGGACCGTATATGATTTGGTCGATGTGTGTGGACAATCTGGCCAGTTCCCCCAAGGCCATGATTATAATCGTGTAGGAGTAACAACTAACAAAGTCCCTTTTCTCCCTTCTGAGTTTTGAGGGGAACAAAGTCCCATTTAATTGGCGCCCATTATACTACAGAGTGATGGGCCGCGCAACTGTAGCTCAGCCCATCCAACGCCGTCATGGGTCGTGTCACTTTACCACTCCTGGGCCCTAGGCCATGGTCTCCAAATCGCAAGGCAGCAAGGAAGGCCGAAACGTGGTAGGCCCAAGCAGAAGCCTATAAGCCCTCGTTTGGGCGGCCTTTTCCCCTTCGACAGATGACGTAGGGTTTAATTTTCCTTTTCGATCGGCGATCAGACCGCGTCGCGTGGCGGTTGTGCCGCACCCTAAATACGATCGGCGAGCCGACATTGCCGGCGAACAGCGCCACGGCGTGCAGCGAGCCGTTGCTAGCGCTCTCCTGTCTATCGGCCTCTTGCGGTGACACGGTCTCGTACGACCACTCACCGCCGCACGCCATAAGGTCTGAACCATATGAGAGGATGCCTATTTTGCCTTTTATTTTCCTTTACTGCTTTTTCTAAATTTATTATTATATAATTGGCCAGTGAATCGTTTAATTTTGCAAAATCTAGTGTTACTTTCTGAACAGTGAGCGGTACAATATTTATCCTATCATATATGCGGCAGAATGATTAACCTCAGGGTCATTGCACGATTTCCTTTTGACACAGGTTTCGGGCCCTAGTTAGGCCTTGTTTGGATACTTAACAATACACTCCAATCCATATGGTTTGAGAGGGATTGAAGAGGAATTTAGTTTATTTTTCACCCTAATCCACTCCAATCCATATGTATTAAGATTACTCAAACAAGGCCTTAGAGAATTTGTAAAGGCCCCAAATTGATCATGGAGTTAGACCGAGAAAATTCTTCGTCATCCCTGGAGTCTTCCGCGACATCAAGTGATACAAGATCAGTGGTTTTAGGTCGACTGATCAAAGAGCTAGGGGAAAAGAATTTTTCAATCCTCGAGTCTTTCCAACCAGGCGACACTTCTCATCTGGCGACTGCGGTTCGAGAGGCCTGTAGGATCCAGTGCTCGGTGATCCGGCAAATAGAGGACTGGGCGAGGAACCAGGTGCCGACTTCATTCTTGAGCGTGTGAAGACCATGCGAGAAAACGATATCACCAATATGCTACCGCTGATTCATCAGCTTCCGATTGAAGCAAGTTGAAGCGCTATGGCTATGTGGCCTATCTTAGCCAAACTTCAGTTGTCCTGCTACGATTGATCCCTGTGTTCGTTGGTTGGGGACGTCAACAGCGGTACTGATCTGAATGCTGTCTGATGCTAAGGTAGAATACGCGAATGTCGTTGTAGAACATCAATCTATCAAACGGTCGTCCTTATCATGTGGTCTCACTCTCACTTATTAGCATTGTAGTATAAAATAGTAACTGCTTTAGATGGATCGCTCAGTCTGCCATGTGGAGTGTTGTGCTTCAAGTAATTTCTTAGACGTCATGTTTTCGCTTGAACGATCAAATCTTTTATACTCGCGTTCGTCGTTCAATGGGCCAAATCCCTTTAATCGGGCCCGGCATTAACTGATCTTGTTGAAGAAGCGAGGGGAGGCCCATAGCGTGGGTCTCTGAAATCCGAACCCCTCGACCATCCATCACGGCCCAAGAAGAGGGAACATCAGCACGACCAGCAAAGAGTGACTCGCCAAAAACACTGCATCATCACAAATCCACTTAGCTTTATTATCCGGTTTGCAGGCATCTGAACCTTTGCAAAACATACGTACTAGTAGCGAGAAAAACGGATCCAGCGAGAGTACAGCGAGGAAAACTCTCGTCTTGGTAATTCCTCCTAGCAAGAGGCAGTGGCTTGTTGTTGGTGAATTAAAATCTGGTCACTCGACGTGGTCACTCGCATCACTACCGGCCGTGGGTTCGTAATGCCGGTGAGCTCCACCAGCACAGCACAGTACAGCGACATTAAGCCGATCACATTGGTCGCGCAGCATCAACAACAACGGCTCCCACGGGCCACGAGCCGGCGGCGTGCGCGCTGTCAGCCGCGATAACTCGCCTCATTAATCAGCCGCTGCTGTGATGACGGCCTTGCCAGCTCGCCGCGCCGGTGTCAACCTGACATATAGCGTGACCCGGTCGGCGGCGCCCAAATTCTTTCGTCGCGTTGCATTTGCATTAGCCTCGTAGCCTGCTTGACATTTTTCACTGCTGCTTGTTCTAGCCTGCGGAAAATGAAACCTTTTGTGTTTTGTGTTTTAAAACACGACCAAAGGTGAGTGTTTCTTTGAGGATCGAAGCGAGAAGTGCTGTTCGGACTTTGGAGTCTGTTGGAGGGGGACAGTGCGTCGCGCGCGTGTAGAGGCAGGGGGTTGACCAAGCCTATCACCGGTTCGGCAAGGGTTGTTTCTTCAATGCTGCTACTAGTGGTCGCCGCTGGAGAGAGAGAGAGAGAGCAGTAGGGGGTGGTGTAGCATGGATGCGTGCGCTAAACAGCGTCGGTCGATTAATGACTGCGCAATAAATACCATCATCTTTGGAAATTTACTGCGCGACAAACGGAGCGTGTGCAGTGGGCAGTTCCGTTTTTCATTTCGCGATACTGTACAATTACTGGTACAGTAGTACTACTGTAGTTACTGTCTTGGACCTGTTGAAACTTTGAAAGTTTCTTCAAGACGACACGCGACTCGCTTGAAAAACAAACTCCCAACATGTTGTTGTTGTTTTTTTTTTCTGAAACATGGCTCATGTGCGAGCAGTAACATTATACGATTACTAGTAGTAATCACAGAACCGTCGTGTGGAATCGAAAAGTGTTCATATCCGGAGTGTTCAGTGTCAATCGGACAGCCTCCGCCGCACCTCCTGGGTTTGAGTCCTGCCCGGCAGAGCCAACAACCATATTCTCAGGCTCCAGCACAGCTCCATGGCCCTACCGGAAAGAATCACCACCGGAGTCCGGAGGGGAGCCATCATGCGTCATGTGGTGGCGGCAGTCCGGCACGGCTCCCAGTCCCAGCCGACCAACAACAACAACAACACAAGACAGCCTCCTCCGAGCCTGACGATCTCTCCATCCTGGTCGATTGAGCCACTGCCCCCGCGTGCGCAACAACAACGCTTCCTCGCCCTTCTCTCGTCTAATCCAATCCAGCAGAGAGAGGGAATGGAAGAAAGAACGACACACAGCACACAGGAGTACAGGACACAGCTCACGCCGTGGCGTGTCAAATCAGGCGTCATGTGCCCGAACTGAACACAAGAGCCAGGGAGGGAGGACGGCTCCCCCACATGGTGGGGGCCTCGCTCGCCACTGGGTTTTACTTCTACCACACGCACGCCCCCACCCAAACCCAACTGTTGCGACCGCAGCTGAGCGAGGAGGCTCCTCGTGCGCTCATCTCACTTCAGCTCTTCTGCTAACCCTCCCGTGCCAGGGACAGACGAGACAACACGAGTGCTGACTGTCACCGGCCGGCCGGTTTCCTTCTGCGGCAGTCCAGGACAGGGCCGGCTTATTGAATTCGATTACTGGAGTGCTAGTAATTTATTAGATCAAAAACTTACTTACTGCAGAGAGTCCACGACACGAGGCAGGCAATATGCACGAACAGCACCCGCGACGCACAGTCCTTTCGGCACCCACCACGTTGTACCGCGCTGCACTTAGCAACACTATTTATCACTGCGCGGCCACCACCATGGTGCACGTTGCTGCTGCTGCTACGCACTATTTACAACCCCCGTCTCACGTCTTGTCCATGTGGAGAAAAAAGTCCATCATAGTAGTATTTGCGTGTGCCACAGACCACCAAGACGGTGGTGCCAATGCAAATTGCAAACTGCCTCCTCATTTACTGCTTGCTACCTCGCCCGGCCATCTACTAGAAGCATCTACAGTGTCATCCGACGGCCGTTGGGATCCGTGACGCATGCACGTAGTAGTCGTAACCCCGTTCCGTCGTTCCCACTTCCAACCACCGCACCATCAGCGGAGTAATGGCCAGATTTATGAGCTCCCGCTGTGTCATCACGCCATCTGACCTCTTTCCCCTTGGCGACACGAGAGGAGCGGAGCCATACGTCCTCTCCGACCGGTACAGTACTAGTACTTTCTACTAACAAAAGTCTCCTACCTAGCGGCTTGTGTCATTGTGTGTAGTGTAATCAGTCCTACTACGACGCATCGCGACACTCCCCACTTAAAACGTGGCTTCAGCAGGCGTACACTTGTACACTCTTGCTTCCATCATCACCTGCGCCGTGGAAGAAGAGCGGCCGGTTGATGCCAGCTTGTGCACACGGCCGTGTCTTGGATTTATGCAGGTGGCCGCGGACGGGTGTTAATCAGGGCCTAACTCCGGCAATTTGCTGGTGCAGGGGAATTTCGATTGGGATCAGTGGCGTGTACTTCTGCTTCCGGAAGGAAAAGCCGCTTCTCAACCCCATCATCAACAGGCTATACTGGCATTGCAGAGGTACGTTTCACCGAATAAACACTCAAACATCTGGATGCAAATGGTTCAGTGGTTTAATTTTGTACTTTTGGAGCAACAATGACGTCGTCGTTCTGTGCAAAGCGGTACTGCTTATTACAGCTTAAAGTTGATAGAGTTGTTAAAGCATGCATTCCTAACCATCTGCTGTCGCCATAGTCAAGTTCAGACCGATGGTCAAACAAGAACAACTACTAGTCATGAGTTTCCTCTATGATCGTGGTTCAAAGTAAACTTAAACCCACAAGTCAACGCTATTACACTAGCCTTTTGTAGCATAGAGTGTAGGATATATATCTTTTTAATTTAAAATTATTTTAACGTTAAATGACACGAGGGTTTGTTATCATAGCATTAAGCAGAAAATAGGTAAGAGTACATATATATTTTGTGGCTAGTATATGATCTTGTGAGTGTTCTTATATTCAAATTAACTAGATGTTAGCAACTCCTTACTATTTCAATTAATATTTTAGAATCCCATTATAATTAACAACCCATTTATCACATACTCAAACCCAAACTCTTCTATCTTCCCAACCCTAGCATTTCATATGACTACCGACACCGGCATGTGTCTCATATCACAATATGATATAATCGTCGACCAATATCTATATTAATTCCACGTCTTAGTCCCACCTTTACTCACTATCCATGGCACTTCTCACAACCTCCTATCAATTTATCTTCATGCTCTAACACTCTTTATCGAGTTATTCTTATGAACACCCCAGACGGATATGGGTCAGGATACCTCTCATCCAATGTTTCTCCACATGTGGTCCATGTCCATGACCAACACTATCCTAGACTAGCTTATTATTATCATGGCCTTCCCTCTGAGCTATCCACCCTATAGAATCCAGAACCTAATCTCATGAGCTTGCTCGAAGACAATGAAGAGTGAAATGGAGGAATGGAAACATTTTGTTATTATTGAGATAAGAAACACCTAAGACAATATATAGCATTACCATATGTTGAGAGTCGGTCTCATGCATTCATGGTATATCATAACCTTTGTTATAATACCAGTTCTTGTGATCTTTCGATGGAAGATGTGCAATTTGTCAATGTAGTGAGTAACATGAAGATTTAGCACTTAGAATTTCTTCTTTTATTTGTTATGAAAGTATTTGTTCATAATTTAGAATGACAAAAAATATATAAAAAGGGAAAGATCTGAATCCACCTAATTTTCATCTTATACAGTTCTAGAATGTTAATATGGATTATTTGTTATATTGTCGTCTATGTTGTGTGTTATATAAGATCAAGAGTAGATTGAGACCCGATGACAGAACCAATGCTTCCATAGCAATATATGTTTGATATATCATATTTTTTTTATAATGATAACATATATAAGATCATTTATTTTTGTCTTGTAATTTAACATATATATTCAACATGCTTCCATCTACGCAATACGTTACCGATCAAGAACCACAATAAAAATGGTCCACGAGCATTTTTTTTCCACTAAGAACTAGTTGGGCCAATTGCTAAACAAAACCAAACACGAGACAATAATATTGTACAATGATAACATATATGATGCCCTCTCTTTTTGTCATTTAATAGTATACTATTTCAATATGCTCTCACCTATAAAATGTGTTATAGTAGTACATGAATAACATATGTGAGACCATCTATTTTTGTCCTATAGTTTATATGTTTTAACATGCTTCAATCTACGCAATACATTGTCAATCAAGAAAAATAATATGTTATAGGATCGCAAGCATCTTAATAAATTGAGCTCAATAAAAATGAACTAAAACTTCCATACGTATTATCCTGATGTCTTTATCCACTTCAAAATGAAAAAAAAGAAAAAAAAATATATATTCATCACTTCTATAATATTTTATATATCACACAATAGTGACATATTTTTTATGTATCCACTTTTCTATAACGATAGTTGTGCTCTATATTTATATCATTTAATAGTATGTTACAATATGCTCGAACCCATGAAATGTGTTATAGCTGAAGATCCAATGTGATCGATAAAACCCGTAAAATTGTACTATAATCAACTTCATCCACTTAGCCCACTATTGAAGGTTTGGATCAATTGTCAAACAAAACCAACCATTGATCATGGTTTTCTCTATGATTAGAGTGTCTTCTATTTTTAACCTCGAAGGTTCATGCAAAGCCATAGTCTACATGCAACAAACCCAAGCCAGTAGGTCTTCATGATCTATCTCTAAGATATCACATGAGCAACTTTTATGTATTCTTGTAGATATGAGATTGTATTAAAAATTATAATGATATAGTTGTTGCCAATCATATAGCAATGTTTACAAGTGCCAAACGGGCATGTAGTAATTGGCATTTACGTAGAGGTTCCAACAAAACTGTAACAAAAATGGTTTACAAGCATTTTTATCTACTACTAAGAACCATTTTTACCTATTGTCAAGCAAAAAAAAATGCAAACCAATTGTGACGTAAGCTCGATAAATCTATTTTTTTTATAGAATATAACATATATTATACAATGATAACGTATATGATGCTCTCTACTTCTATCGTTTAATATACATTTTAATATACTCCCACCTATAAAATGCGTTATAGATGAAGAACGTATATGAGACCTTTTTTTTGTCATGTAGTTTAACATATAATTTTAGCATGTTTCAATCTACATAATATATTATCAATGAAGAAAAAATGATGCATACATTGAGGCCGAAAAAAAAAATGAACTAAAACTTTCATACGTGTTGCAGGACACCTTGATACACTTCAAAATGAGGGGAGGGGGGGGGGGGGGGGGGGGGAAAGGAAAATATATATTTCAAATTACTAGTATAATATTTTATACTATTGTGTAATAGTAACATGTTTAAGTTTGGTATATCCACTTTTTTATAACGATAATGTCTTTGATATTCTATATTTGTATCGTTTAATAACATGTTACAATATGCTCGAACCTATGGAATGCGTTACAAATTGAAGAACCAATGTAACTGATAAAATTTTTCATTCTCTTAGACCCGCAATTGACGGTTTGGATCGATTGTCAAATAAAAACAACAGTTGATCATAGTTTTTCTCTATGATGAGACTGGTGGCTTTTATTCTTAATCAAAAAGTTTTGTACGAAGCAAGTAAGTCTACATGCAACAAATCCAAGCCAGTAGGTCTTCATGATCTATCTCTAAGATATCATATCAATAATTTTCATTTATTCTTGTAGATAGGAGATTGTATTAAAAATTTAGATGATATTGTTGGTGCCAACCGTATAGCAATGCTTACATGCGCCAAACGGGCGCGTCGTAACCAGCACCTCACGCCGAGGTTCCAACAAGAAATCGGCGTCACCAAGTTTGATTTTTTCCACGCGCGCGGTACCCTTTGATCCTGGATCGGACGGGCAGGACGCGGTACGCGCAGTCCCTCCTGCAAAATTCCAACGGACTGCAGTCCATGTCGTCACTGATCTCTATCTCTAAGATAGAGTATCAAATCCAGACTTATATTTCTTTTTTTTTCCCGGGGGTCCTTAATTACCCGGTGATTTATAAGCTGTCCTCCTCCGCGTGTTGAAGCCCACACTCTCAACAGCCTTTCCCTCTCACTAGTAGTCGCTCTTGGGTTGAGCTGCTTGCTGGTGCCTGCCCCTTTTCATTCTTATCTCCTCGTCTTCGCTTCACCTCCTTACCTGTTGTTTTCTCCCTCCTTCCCTTGACCTGTCGTCCCATGCCACTAACAGCCCGTGGTTAGGAGGAGCTAGCTAGGGGTAATCGATTTCTCTCTCTGTGGGTGTGTGTGTGGGTCAAGGGCGGCAGGGATGGAGGCCATGGACATCAAGTACAAGACGGCCGCGTTCCCCAACGGCGGCGCCGCCAAGAAGATGAAGCCGGCGGCGGTGGTCGCGGGGGCGCCGCCGATGTACCGTGAGTGCCTGAAGAACCACGCGGCGAGCCTGGGCGGGCACGCCGTGGACGGGTGCGGCGAGTTCATGGCCTCGCCGGCGGCCAACCCTGCCGACCCGTCGTCGCTCAAGTGCGCGGCGTGCGGATGCCACCGCAACTTCCACCGCCGCGCGGTGGAGGGGGGCTCGTCGCCGCCGGCCGCGCTCCTCGCGCCGCTGGCCCTGCCGGCGCCGGTGGTGCCGCCGCCGGCCGGCGCGGTGCTCCACGGCCACCCGCCGCCGCCGCTGCAGCAGCGCCGCGAAGACACGCCGGAGGACCGGCTCCCCGCCGTCGTGGACGGCGACGACGACGACTCGACCTCCGACTCCGACGCGTCGGAGTACGACGAGGAGCGGTCCGTGTCCCCGCCGCCGCCGCAGCTGCTGCATCACGTGGCCGCGCCGGTGGCGCACCAGCCGCCGCCGCCGCCGGCTGCGGCCTACTACCACCCTTCGGGAGCGCCGCACATGATGCTCTCCCTCGGGTCCGGCGCGCCGGCGCAGAGGCTCCCTGCCGGCGGCGCCCAGCTGGCCTCGTCGGCCAGCGCGCATCCCGGCGGCGGCGCCCCGGCCCGGAAGCGGTTCCGCACCAAGTTCACGGCGGAGCAGAAGCAGCGGATGCAGGAGCTGTCGGAGCGGCTGGGGTGGCGCCTGCAGAAGCGCGACGAGGCCATCGTCGACGAGTGGTGCCGCGACATCGGCGTCGGCAAGGGCGTCTTCAAGGTCTGGATGCACAACAACAAGCACAACTTCCTCGGCGGGCACAGTGCGCGCCGCTCCGCCTCGGCTTCCGCTTCTGCTTCTGCAGCGCCGCTCCTCTCCCCGGCTGGTGGCTCCGCGCCGCCGCCATTCCACTCCCCGACTGGTGGGTCTGCGCCACCGCCATTCCACTCCCCGACTGGTGGGTCCGCGCCGCCGCCATTCCACCCCTCGGCGGCCGCCAGCCCTCCGCCGCCGCCCGTCCTCAGCTCGTCCCCGCCAAGCGGCTTCATCAACATCAACGGCAACGCCGCCGCCTCCTGCGCCCCCACTGCCCCCGCCGCCGGCCACCAGCAAGAGAACATCATCAACGGGGCCTCCTCGTCGCCGCCGTCCGCATAAACTGGGGTGCTTATTAGTAGAGACGAAGGGAGGGAGATTGGAGAGAACATCAACATGTAGCTTAATTTCAGCGATCATTTCTTTTTTTTTTCCTTTTTAGACTTATTTCCATCCAAGAAATTAACCCCCCAAGAAAGCATGCCGTGCCATGCCTAGAAATCCAAGTTTCTTCTTCTTCACCCCATGTACTTACTGTATGTTGCTTCTTGGGATCTGATGATGATGACGGTGTTGCTGATTTTGGATTAGATTATCTTAGGTTGTCGTCCTCCCTTCATGAGCTGTGCTCCGAGGAGCAAGCGAAGCAAAGCAGGGGTAGAGGGTTCTTCCTTCTACACTTCCTAGGATCCCATGCTGACATGTTGCGCAAAACGGAAGCAGCCTCCCCTCTTGCTCCTCTAACCACTGTTCCCCTCTTCTTAATTAATTGACCTGCTTTGTACTTGTGATTGCTATTAAGAGTAGGATAATGGCTAAGCCTCATCATTAGCAGGGAATATTATAACACCACTTAACGTGCGCTTAGGTTTGGCTAAAGCAACACACTTGTACTTGTCGCCATGCTTTGCCAAGTACAGTACAGTCCTGCTCACATTCATATATAAATTCTACAGGCTGCTCTCCAACTCTTCCTAACTCTTTCCACTACAGCATGCATTTACGCCATGGAAAAGTGCTTTGCTTTGCAACAACTCTACCGCCAAAAAGCGCAGAGGCAAACACGAACACATACAGGTAATAGTACTTAACCACCACCATCTCGGACAGCTTGACAGACTGATCCTACTGGATAGAAAGAAGATGGATCAGATCCATATCCAGCCCGGGCCACCAAGGCAATTAGGCAGCGACGGTTTGTCCTAAGAATGTTTTTTAGCGCTAAAAAGGGCAAGTAAAAATGGCGGGCTCTGTTGGAGCCGAGTTACCAGTACCGGCGCTACTGTGCGTGATGGGATGGAATATGAGGAGGAAGGCGATGCTTTTTGTCGCGCTGGTGGCGCCCCAACCAAAAGCTGGGCGCCATTGACGCCGAAAAGTCCAGCTCGGGAGGCCATGGCCGTGACAAGCCAAATCATGCAGTGCTAGCTAGCTGCGCTCGTGATGGCATTAGGCTAGGCATGGCGGCCTGGCTGACAGAGCAGGCTGATTTTTTTTAAAAAAAAATAAACGTAGGAGTACTCTTTTTTCCCCTGTCTCGCTGCTTCCGTTCGGCCCCGTCTGCTTTGATGATCTTTCCTGCCCAATTTCCAACGTAATGTAATCGATGGACGCACCTGCGCGCGCGGCTAAACAAATCCATGATTTGCTCTCGATTCACCGCATTGTGGTGCCACGCCCTTCTTTTTGGTTCTTTCTACAGAATCGTCAATTATTACATTCTTAGATTGACTCAACAGACGCTATGTAAAGTCAAAAATAGAAGAGGAATTTTATTGTGCCTCCCCATCCTCCAATAACAAGAGGCATCATCCGATGCATTTTGCATCAAAGGAGAGAGGGAAGCTAAAATTAACTTTTCTCTCTCCTCCGATATATCTGTTGGACCACGCGCGGAAAGCAGCGCGAGGGCGGTGAAGCAAGCACGGAGACGGAGATCCGAGACGTGGACGCGGTGCTCGCGGAGGCCTGGCTGGGCGACCACACGGAGGTGGAGCTCGTTGGACGAGCCACGGGACAAGGACGACGCGGAGGTGGAGCTTGTCGGGCGGATCACGGCGGCGCGGAGACGGAGGCGCCGGCGGAGCTTGGCCGCGCAGAGGCGGGAGGCGCGGGCGGAGCTCGTGGCAGGGCGCGGGGCCGGTTGAGCTCGAGCTCGCGAGCGCGGCAGGGCGCGGGGCCGGCTGCTTGAGCTCGTGGCGGCGGATGGGGAGCGGCCGTGGCCAATGCAAGCACCATCGACCAGTGTCGTCGGCCTCCTCCTTCCCTGTCATCGCGTCGGCCTCCTCCTCCCCCCCAGCCAGCATCGGGCAGTGGTTGGACGAGCCGCCGGACAAGGATGGCGCGGCGTGAGCTTTGGGGAGGGCGGCGGGCACGGGCACGGTGAGCGGCAGCGCGGGGCAGTCGCGTGGGGAGGCTGGTGGAGAGGGAGGCGGGCGCGGGGAAGCGGGCGCACACGGGAGAGGCGGGCGCGAGGAGGCGAGCGTGCCGGAGAGACGGGGAGGTGGGGCCGACGCACGGGTAGGCGAGGCCATCGGTGCTTAAGTGGGAGTCAGACCATGCGTGACACGGACCTTGGCATGCGGAGCTCGGCGACACGAACCACGGCCAGGCGTGGGCCTCGACAGGCGGAGCTTGGCAGACATGCGAGAGAGAGGCAAGCAGCATGACGGCTGGTGGTGCGAGGCGAGCAGCAAGGCATTTGCCTGCTCAAAATGGCTTTGCTGTTGGAGAACGCTGCATATGCCTCTCCCAAATGTTACTGTAGATGCTAGTCAAAAATTGATTTGTCTCTCCAAAATAGCTATTTTTGTTGGAGTCAGTCTTATACCAGTATATCTTCAGATGCAGAATTTTCCCTCGCTAGTGGTACTACTAGTTCATATAGAGTAGTTATGGACTGTTTTGTTGTTATTATTTACTACATGAAATGCAGTGTTACGTAGTATTAGATTCCTTCTTATAGACTGAAAATTTTATTTTGTAATGAGAAGAGGTTAATACTCCAAAGTTCTCTATTTCTTCTGTTACGCAAATTTCACGGACACCTATATTTTAAGAACATGTACTACTCTCTTAATGTGTTTCGGTGATGTTGGTGCCTCTTTAAGGGGGAACTCATCATATGGATGCTCCTCATGATCATGCTTTATCCTGTGCTCGTGATGGGCTTGAAAGATTTGTCTGCTGGGTTGTTGGGGTTCATGTGATGGCAAACAAAATCCTAAACAAACAAATAAGAAGACCTGGCCCTGCCTTCCTGCATGCCATGCATGATGCATTTGCCAGCCTAGATTCTCCATTTCCCTATCCTGATATACCTTTGGTTAGGTTCCCCAGGTGTATTATTGTTAATCCTGTGAGAGGATGTTTCTACTATTAGAAGGTACCTTCCCAGGTAATCATGCGCTATACCTGAGACTAAAATAGTGGAGATATGCTTAGTATGGGTCATTGGGATTGCACATGGAAGCTAGATCTGCATTTGATTAAGGGGATTGGAGCATGTTACTTTGTCCTCCATCAATTCTTTATTCCTAAGTTTACCTCCTATCCACATAAAATAATCATAGCGACATATATCCCTATATATTCTAGTACTAATAGGCAATTCTAAAGATCTTTCTTCTTTCTAAAATTAATCTACGGCGTGTACTTAAACACACAAGTTTCAATAGTTAACAGAGATACTTCACACCATAATAGATCAGGAATTACTATCTTGTATACACGTCATTGCTAGTGCGGACGTCTCTATCAGTAGTCAACGCCTCTTTCTTTTTTGCACTCCTCCCTCTAATGTTGAAGGTTAACAACCTTTTTCTTTTGACACAAAGGTTAACAACCTTTTACGAACTTTTTCTTTGCTCAAATAATGTTTGTTTAAATAATGAATGGAACGGAATATCTTATCTTCGTAGTTACAGCACACTCAAACAGCCCATCAATGGAATCGATGCCACGCGCTTTTGACCTTTTCTTATTATCCATCCCCGGTTAACAATAACATATTCTAATGAGCTCCGATGACAAGCTCGTCTCGCAGATTCTCCCTTTCCCGATTCGTCCACCCAAACGCTAGTCAAGCAGAGATTAAGGTTACTTGATCAGGCAATTAGTGCCGACTAACTAATAATGCTTCCAGTCCGGATGCCGTGACGTCACTGCAGCCTCGCTCTTATTAAAATGTACTAGTACAAGTACTCCATTGAGTAGCTGTTAGTGGTGCTACCACTCGCTCACTGTCTCAACGGTTCTCTGTTCCATTTGATTAAATTTAGCCTGCTCGTTCTGTTATCAGTGAGCTGTCACGGTTTCGTTTGTTTAAGCTGCTTTTTGGCTGTAGCGTCATGCAGTGCTGCGAGATCCAGTGATGGTGGTTGTAGTGCCTTCCAAGTAACCACAACAAATGCGCTTCTTTAATGAGCGGTGTGGTTTTCGAGGGAGGAAGTTAGTCGATTTCTATCTTAACCTGCCAAGAGTCAAACGTGTTTTTACTGTAGAGTAAACTAATACAATACTAACGTCTTGCTGACAGTTCACATGGTGTAATGGCAGAATGCAAAGGACGTGTGGTCTGTGGTCCGGCTTCAAAGTCCCTGTTAAACTCAGCGTGGTGTGGAACGTTTGTGTCCTTTTTCAAGTTTATACCCGATGAATTTCCTCCTGCATTTCTAACACAAAAAAAAAAAACTTTCAGATGGTCAAGTTCTGAGTGCGCTGGTTGGCATCAGGCATGAATGTATCTGATAACAATGACCTAAAGTTTTAATTCTGTGCTCTGATAGTCTTGATCTTTTGTCCAGAGGAATCGTTCTTCACGCGCACCAATAATTCTGTGAAGAGACGATAATTACATGCTCGCTTAAGCGATAGACTCTCAATAATTCAAGCAAATCTGGAAGCAACAGCTGTTCTTCCAAGACCGGTTGTTTGACTTGTCGATTAAATTCGCCATCAAGCGAGATCGAAAAGGTTAGAGAGATTCCATCCTTTCGGAGTGATGACAAGCTCACTTTTTAGCAGCACCATTGACGTGCTGCTACAGTTTCTTGCTTTCTTTCACGTTTCGCATTCATCTCCCTCTGTTAATTATACTGTGTCGTCGCAACGTGCACAACTTGACGCCACATGCTCTCATGTAAAGCAAGGTTCCCAAAATATGGAGAAAACTAAAAACATAAAAAAATCATTTTTTCTATAATGACTAAGTTCTGTTTTGTCTTAAAATCAGTCATCTGCTGAAACCAAACAGCCTTTTTGTTATAGTATCACAAAACCGGTCTGATTTTCCACGATATCAATTTTTAGACGGGCTGATTTGGGCAAATTAGAATATGAAACAGCACGAAAGTCGAAAAGTGATACCATCGTCACTAAGGTATACATCATTCACTAGTGAATAAGGGTGTGTTCGTTTCCAACCCTCTGATTTTTAAATTTGTCATATTGAATATTGTGATACTAATCAGGAGTATTAAATATAGATTACTGATAAAATCCAGTCTATAACCCTCCTCTAAATAACGAGACAAATCTATTAAAACTAATTAGGTCATGATTAGATAATATGATGCTATAGTAAATATCTCTTAATGATAATTTAATTAAGCTTAATAAATTTATCACACTGATGCACATTCAATTTTATAATTAATTTTATATTTAATATATATTTAATAATCATATATACCATTTTAATCATTGATGTGACCTCACTAAAATTTAGACCCAAAGAAACTAACACACCCTAACTCATTTTGCCACTTGGTCTTGATGTGAGGATGACATAGAACTTGAACATATCTAGAACTCACCTCCGTTGTAATTGTGAAATCATGAAATTATATATTATTAAAATATTTTTTTATAGACTTGATCACACAACAATCCAGTTCTTGCCATCTTGTCCACTGAATTCTGAGGTTGCCCCGTTGCCGTGCAAGATCGAAACGTATCTTGTACTAGTATTCTTGTTGCAAAAATTTGACCTGTGGCTACGAGCACACGGGATAGCCGCTGAAGGGAACGGCATATTACCTCACTACTCATGCCATGAAAGTGGCTTTCAGTGGAGTTTGTTGGAGTTCATTGATTGATCCGTCGCTGCGTGGCGATTGCCGTGACGGGAAAAGCCACCTCTCGAGGTAGACGAGGGCTCACGAACACGCGTGCTGCTTGCCCGTTTTAGCATGTACAATACAAATGTACTCAGCACGGCATAGGGGCCCATCTGTCGGTCACAGGTCAACGACGCCTCAACGGCGTAAGAGTGGTGAGGTGAGGAGAGAGAGCCTGCTCTGAAACGGATCTGGTGAAAACAGGTTTGACTTAAAGGGAACTTGAGTAAATGCACCACCAAAATAGGATCAGATCAGTGTGGTTTTAACAGAACAGCAACAAATGGTAGTCGCTGTGAAAGATTGAAAGCACCACTTGCTTCCGACTTTTAAAGCCCAAGATAAGTACCTAATTTTGTCACAAACTGCCTCTTGTTTCTCACAAATGATGCTGGGGGAAAATAACTTGCTGAAGGTGCCATTTATAATTTTCTGGCATCAAATTCTCTTTCAAAAGAGAGTGCTCTATTAAGGATTGAGTATTGTATTATAAGCCTGGACAATAACATAACAAGCCTAGCAGCAGTTCAACATACTCTTGCTTCCATAAAAGAATATCACTAGCACACACTGTTTCTGGGAGGGCTTCTTTTCTCCAAATGGCTCAAAGCTTATACGGCATCTTTAGCACTGTAAGTAAAACCCAGCTTAGTCAATAAATTGTTCTTGAAATGAACAAGCCGCTACAAACCACAAAAAATAGCTTCACCGGGGTTAACGAAGACGCAGATTTTGTCCGGTGCTTTTCCAAATGGGGCTAACAAAGGCACAGGAGTTTGACGCAACCAAGTTGCTATTTTGCATGGTCGTGTCCAACACTGGACAGTGCAACCTTGTTTTCCTTCCCCCTACCTAGATGGTCTCAAAATTCTGCAGGTGGGGTCCTTTTATAACAAAGCATTACCGTCGATCAATCACGCCATCTTAGATTGCTCATATGTGCGCACTTGTAATTTCTCCACTACTGAAGAACATTCGGATTCTAGTGTCATCTTATATCAGGTCAGCAAGTTTTAATTTAGTACAAAGTATGACCAAAAACTTGTGACTAGGATAGCCAGGCAAGTGAGACAAAGTGTAACTAAACAAGTTCTTCAATCTTTTTTATTTAACAAAAGTTTGTAGTATGTTTATTTGAAAATCCTTCGCACGCCGATGTGTGTTTTAAACATGTTGTGAGCTAAAATTGACGGCTTCAAGATCTAATTGCATCATGTGCTGGACCATCCTCTAATGTGTCTGATATATAACAGTCCAGATCAGTGCCATGCCTTCTATGAGTTTAGCTAATGATTGGGTCACTCAGGACCATCCATATGCCCGTAGTCTCATGCATGGGGCCAAAGAGAGTAATGTCCATGCTGCCTTTCTGATGGCAGCAACCCAAAGCTTCTAGCCCTAAAAGCGCATCTAATCTAGTGACGGCGATGGAGCTTTTGCCCTGGCTGGCTACAGTATGCATCAAGATGATAGGGGCATTAGCGCCAATCAATGTGCTCTTACCCTAATTCCTTGTAGCATGCAACCCTAGTGACCTATGTATGTACTACGCGCGAACCGCATAAAAATTTGCTGCTCACGAGAAGATTTTCTCTTGTGTAGTGTGGAAAATTTGGGGGAAGAAGAGGTTGTGGGGTCCGTTGGAATAAAAAGGATAGTTTGAAGTAAAGCCAGCTGCTACGATGCTTATCCGTAATTTTTTTTTTGTCGGATATAGTAAGCTACGACAGTTGAAGTGGTTTGACTGGTTTCCTAGACCAGCGCATTTTTGCGAGAACCCAGTTATGTTTGAAGGTGTAGGTGTGTGCTTCTTCCATTTTTTACCTGACGACATTATGATAGCACTTTTCATATTATTATTTTACAATAAAATGTTATCTTAACGATATCAATTAGAAACCAAAGGGAGTATATATTAACTTGTTCACATTCAATTTCTTCACAACAAGAATTTAACTATATATTTCTGCTTTAGTTGAAAAAATCAATCACCAGTGAAATTGATTTCAAAAAATCAAATTAGCAGAAATTCCTCCATTTCGGATGTACTTGTAACAAAAATACCATCAATACAATTCACAGGAACGAACTTGATAGTGGCTATGTGATGTTGATTAAAACCTGAGTAGAAAACTCCATATTTTTTTGTACTGCCGGACACAGCCTAATATCATAGGGCCAGAGCTAGCAAGGCTACTCAATGCTGTCCTATTACATCACATAATATTATCAACATACATATATTTGGTGACGACAATGGACGCTGCCACCACTATTTTTTGATAAAGGCTGCCACCACTGGTTAGTCAAAATTGTACGCCATTGTTCACCAATAATTCAACTCAATGTTTCATACATAAGATCAACTAATATTTAGTTTTTTTAGATGATGTTAACATCCAAACACTTATCTTGACCAATAATGGAGATTAGCCTAACTTTTCTAATTTTCCTACCTTTTCATCAATGCATAGGTCGAAACGCCGCTCTCGTTATAGTAATTGTCCTAATCTTCTTTCCTAAAGGAATGGCACTGGATGGTCCCGTTTTTACAACTTGGAATCTCAGAATATATAGTATGCGGTATTAAAATGACTTGAGGTTTGGGCTCATGCTGTGTGATGCTACTCTCTCCAATAAGTCAATCTTTCTTATTTGGTCCCGAAATAGTAAATACTATTTACATTCAATATTTTGGTCCAAAAATATCATTCGTTGTCAATTTCATGAGTATACTTATCCTATCCAATATATATAGAATGCATAGAGTTAACCAATTATTTTGGAGCCTAGATGAAATATTTAATTGCATCTGGCAAGGGAGCAAATACAAACCATGCCAAACTAGAAATAACGCAACAAAACAATAGTACATCAAGCAATTCCTGCTGGTTAATGCTCCCCTGCTGAAACACATGCACCGTCATCATCCCAATTTGATGCAAGGGTGGGGGATGCATCTGGCTGGCAATGGCACAAAATCAGCATGATTCCATTTATTGAGTGCATCTGCCATTGCACAATAACAATAATGCGAATGGAGTAAAAAGGGTAAGGGGTCGGGAGAGAGAGAGAGAGAGAGAGAGAGAGAGAGAGAGAGAGAGAATCATTCATATAATCATATATGCTGCCCCGAGCAGCGAATTATGTGCAAAACCACCCTTCCAGGAAACGAAATTATTTCTCTTCGTTCTATCATTAGTATTTGGGCTTGGTAGTGATCTCTCTCTCTCTTTCAGTGGGACGAAGCTTGTTAGGTACCCAAGTGGAATATATGTCAAAGCGAACCATCATGGAGGCGCCTATGTGTAATTGACTGAATACTAGTAGCATGGATGGCACTCATATCATATCTGTGTTGTATTGGGGCTTCGATGTCCTCCACAAAGATTCCCTGTGGATAAATATGGAGATGGGGGCATAATTGTGAGCCTCAGGTCACCATGCCCACTTGACAGCATGCTTAAATTCCATATGGCCTGTGTGGGCTCAACATAATTAACCGAATGCTCAATTGCTATTGTCTAAAAAAAAATGCTCAATTGCTGCTGTAGCCACAGACTCCATTGAAAATAATTTATTTAGCACACGAGCTGTAAACTGAACCTTATCAGTGTTAACAGAACTACTGATCATGGCCTGTTTAATGGTTATGTTTTGGTTGATGTATCAGTTATTATTTGTTACTGAAAGCAGAATACGTGGTTACTCAGAAATGGATCTGTACATTTCAGGTTCACTATCTATGACAGTAACACTACATGGTCTGGGTCTACAAGAGCTGCTGAAATCCAATAATTGAAAAAAGTAGTACTACTAAATATGAGGCATAAGGTGGGATGACACATGGGGATGGGGATCTTAATCTTATCTCTGAAAACTCTATCAAAGTTAGCCGAAAGTGCCTAACCCTTTCCATCATTTTCTTTCTTTATTCCAGGGTTGATAATAATTACCTAAGCTAATACAATAACTAAAAAGGACTAAAAAGAGTAGGTTTGGGATTTGTTACTTGTCACTTCAAATTGTGCGAACCAGGAAAGGATTTTTCATTATGGTGTAGGGTCATTTGAGCCAGAAATCGCACCATTGCTTGGCATCGTAAGGACTAAGGAGAAGAGATAATTGTTATTTTTATGGTGTAGGGCCAATTAAATAAAAGCAATTATTTTTATGGTGCATACCAGGAAAGGATTTGTTACGCATAAACATTGGTACTAGTTTAAAGCAATCTCTCTTTCACAATTGACAGCAATTACTATTTAGAAGCATAATGCCTATTGCTTGGCATTGTTTGCAAGGCATGATTATGTAGTACCATAATATGCGTAGTTGATCATTACAAACCTGGGCGGATTTCGGATTATCCGCGCCTGTCACGTTTTTGTCCTGAGATTAGCAAGTTGGATGTGTAGCAGTCCGTGTGGGAGAGAGACCGCTCGGTGCAGCAATAGCTCTGGCTGATAGCCACAATTTGCAAGGATTTGCAGCAGGACTTGCATTCTATAGTTGGTCGTATAGTTACGCTGTACGCCATACTCGTGGTATCTCGCACAAGTGATCTAGTTCTTTTGTCACTTCAGGACTTCAGGTTCAGAAAAAAAAAGGATGTGTTCTAGAGTTCATGAAATACAACATAGAAGAATATACAACTTGGCGAAATGGCTGTCTAGGCCACTATTATGTTTTTGTTTAGGAATGTCTAGGCCACTATTTATGGGCCTCAGCCTTGTCCCTTCTAGGCTTCATATACAAATCGATTTTCATTGTTTAATGGGTCGTTAAGTTTGGTGGGCCTTTAGTACCGAAAGCGCATAATACTCTGAAAACTTTTCTTTCTGGGCCGGTTAACGTTTCCTTGATTCTGCGTAAAATCTTCTATATGTTCACTGTTAACAAAGCCCATGCATTTATTATTATTTTTCGTTCGCAAGTTGCGCGCCAAAACAACAAGTTTTTATAAGAACTTTTCAAAGGAGTATCGTACCTATTAATTCAACATTTTCAGTAGTAAGCTAAGATCCTCAGAGTGCACCACGTTGAATACCTTACCAGCAGATCTTGAATAGCACCAATCCAGTTCCATTCCCAACGAATGTTCTTGCCCGTACATGCTAATAGCTCTCACAACTGTTCTTCACTAACTATAGGGTGTTCACGCGCCCAAGCTGTCATCCTCTGCAGCTCATAAAGCTCGTTTGGAAACATTGCACGGCAGGGAGATGAGATCTCTGCCTGATCGTTCCCCGAAACCTGGGGCACTGCCGCATGTGATCCTGTTCTTTCCCATCGTGAACAAAATTCTCTGGAGAGAATGCTGATTTGATGAGACTGCAGTAGTTATTGTTAGAATAAGATCCTCTTCTACTGAGCTATCGACCAACTCATCTGACAGGATAACGATCGAATGTTCGTTCAAATCATTGCTCGGAAGAAATGGTTTGGAGGTAGTTCTTCCCGGATGGAATAGAAGGAAGATTGGAACAAGGACGAATCGAGCGAGGTCAAATAAAAAAGGCTGATGGAATGGAACAGGAAAGCCGTTCCAGAGAGGACCAAAAAGCAAAAAAAAAAAAAAAAGGCGGATAAAAGAATAGGAAGCCTACCTATGCATAGTGTGTATCTTTGCGAATTAACCGCTATAATTGTTGTCGTGCTGCACGTTTAGGCGCCTGGCCTGCCTAGCCGCAAGAACGGAACGGAACCCATCTAACTTTCTTTCCACATAAATGTCAAAGTAACACTCGTGTCGACCAGGGATCTGAATCTCCATTCATTGGCTCCAAAAATTGGGCAATGGAGGTGAAGTACTACTTCGTACGAGTGCTTCTAGCCGGAACCATCCATGCCAAGTCGCACACCACTTGTGTTTGTACTTCACAATTTTAATTGCCATGCGAGTTCTAGCCCAATGACTTTGTGGAAAGGAGATTTACATGAATTTTATTGGAAACTATTCAATATATGCTGGAACTGAAAGAAATTTCTCCTTGCCGTGTTCTAATATAACCAATGAAGAACAGTATGTACACTGACGAGTGACGATAATAGAAGCTTGACTTTGCACGAACAGTGAAATTTCTCAGCAGATAGAACGAACATGTCTCTATTTCAGACGTACAAGCTGGCAAAGGCAGCAAAGTGACAAACTACATTCATTCAGACACAGTAGCCAACAACATAATACAGTATTTTTCACTGTTATAGCCACGAAGGAATGAAGAGAAGAATACAATACTGGTTTATCAGACTGAGCTAGATAAGTCCGAAACAATACTTAACAGGTCTGAAATCACCCACATAGATTCAGAGGTAACGAACAAGCAGATCCTTTGAAATCGCTTGAAGTTACATCATATAGTAGAGGGCAGATAATGGCACACGATCGATACAAAAATTTGAAGGAAGTCAATTCAGGGTATAGAAGCTACTAACAATCACAACGGTCCTAATAGACATGCACCTGGCTGCTTGGTGGAGGAGACACAGGAGAAGGAACGAATTGTTGAAAATTTGCCATTGTAAAGGAGCAGGAGTCCAAGCTTGGAGCAGCGCCTCTACTCGGTCGACGACGTGTCCGATGCGTAATCCCATGAAACCTCGTACACTTGTATCCTGCGATGGAAGCTGCGGTGGCAACCGCAGGCCGCACACTTGAGAGCACCACCGGTGCCCTCCTCCCCTTCAGCTATGAACTCCCTGCACCCGTCGATGGCGTAGCCTCCGGTGCTGGCAGCGTGGTTGCGACGACACTCCCCGTAGCGCACGCTGCAGCAGCTGAACCGGACGATCGGCTCGCACCTTCGCAAGATCAACAGCTTCTTCATCACGAGCTTCCTCTCGTCGCTTTATAGCCACCGAAAGCTTTCTTTCAGCACAAGAAGGAGAGACCCTGCATCACACACCATATTTATATCCTCACCAGCTCTCCATCGCTGCCTAAAGCATCGTTACGCATGGACCTAGTGGTAAGGCACACAAGGAAAAGTTCACATCACCATTCATTCATCCTGTGGTGCGGTAGAAGACCGATTTGGGCTGGCTGAATTGATGGTCCAGCAAATTCCACCTCACAATGCAGAGCTGAATAATTCTTGGGCCATCAAGACAACCTTAGATTGGAGTCCCTTTCTGCCCTACCTCATTCAGTGGCCTGACTTTTCTCCTTTATCTGTATTTTTCCTCCTTGCCTTCCTTTCATATAATTGAAGTGATCAGTGAAGGATACTTGAATCCTAAGAATCCCAAAGGAGTAGGCCCCTTCGATAGAAAGGATGCCATCAGCACTGCATGCCAGCTTAGCAATCTAACAAGGCATGTGTATTTAGCTTTGCCCAATTCTTGGCACGTCGCAGCCACGCAGCTTACCTGATCCTCGTCTACATTCCTGTGCAATGGGTTTCCTTTACTGTTACAGCATGTGAGGTGTATGCACACATGAAGAATTTATAAATCGATGTAGACTCCTAAACAAGAATTACTGAGCATGGCAACAAGTAGGTAGATCAATCATACATAGGGGAAGAAAAAGGGGTCGCAATCAATCCATCCATGCAAAAGAGAAACATATCATGATCGGTCTCATAACTTTTAGTATAGTTTTATCCATAAAGTTAACTGACCTGGTGATGCAGCCACGGACGGAGTTGTAATAAGATGACCTCAAGCCAAAGAAGGCTTGAAAAATGTAATGATATAATCTACTTGGTTCAGGACCAAACATACCAGAAATATTAAGATGTTGCAGGGCAGCACAAAATGCTATCACCAATGGCTGGTCCTAGTTTTGAGCCATCGGGTCCATGGCCACCATGCATTAAGGTTTCTTAGGTACTACATCCACTTCAAAACTAGAGATTTCAATAATGTGCCAAATGGAAAAGACAGATCTTAAAATTATACAATATAAGGATTAAAACGCAAAGCATATGCAGGACCTCAAAATTCCACGGTTAAGCTTACAAAATATAGAAGTACAGAACAATGTCCAGATGGCTATAGTTAAATGAATCATATGGATAATATCAGACTATCAGGTAGCTTTATCTCAAAAAAAAAAAAAAAAAAAAAAGACTATCAGGTAGCTGTAGCGCTTGCTAGATAACTGTTCAGCTTCACCTAGGTTATATTTTCTTTTGGATCGTCAGTTTTTGACAAGACAAGATTCATTGTCGTGTGCTACTGGTCAATTACATGGTCTTGGGGTGACAAAAGAAGCAGAGGAAAGGTTGTTGTAAAGAAAAAAAAAAGTACTAGCATTCATAGGAAGCATGATAATTTAATGATCTCTACGAGTTAGCTAGCTTATCAGAGTCATATTTGATAAGAAAGGCAACTACCCTATAAATTGTATAGCTAGTCAATTTGCTATTCCGGAACCCAGATTCAGTTTTAGGTCAGCAAGTTAGAGAGCGGAACTTAAATTAAGCATCAAGTTTTAGGAATCATGCCACCGTGAATTGTTGCCTACAAGACACGCACAAGCATACCAAGTTTCGAGCCTAACAACGTTACGAGCGCCACGAAATTAGGTATCTCCGAGATTAGTTTCTTTTTTTTAGTTCAAAGGGGAGAGACCATACCTCCGAGAATGGGCGACGGGGAGCGGTGAATCGCCAGTGTCTTGCTCCATTGAGCTCCGCCGCCACCAGCGTCCGGCGGCGAGATGAGAGATACGGATCGGCCTTGGGTTTGGTTGATGCTGATTGATGTGGTTTGGGATTGGCCCAGAAACAACCTCAGCCCAGATGCCTCCAGTTGTATGGGCCATGGTCTGTATTACTTTTTTTTTTTGGCGAAAATGGCTGTATTCATTCGCTGGAGTGAGAAACAATTTTGTTTTTCTTTCGACTGAATCGCCGTGCAGCAAACTATAAGAAGAAAAATAGCTCAATAAAAAACTAAATAAGTGAAAATATCCAAAACATGTAGAACCATTTGTGATAATAGTTTAGCAATTTGCTGTCACGAAAGCACATTATGTATTAGGATGAGGACTATGAAATTTATTTAACTCATCGGTTGGCGTGACCTTCTTCGGGGCAATTACAAAACAGATCCTGTCATTTCAGGTTGTAATTCTAAAAATGGTTCTATTTTTTTGTTTTCTTGTAAAATCGGTCATATTTTTATCAAAATCTTTTACAAGGAAACATGACCGGTTTTACAACAAATCAGAAAACAGAACCATTTTCAAAATTAAAGTGTAAAATAGAACTTGTTTTGCAATTGTTTCTTCGTTTTCTGCTAGCTACTCTCCTAAGACATGTCACATGTCAATTCTTCCCGGAATTAGCAGTACAAAGCGAGTCATCCTTTTCCCTTTCAGAGAAATGCCACATGTAAACGAGCTGGAGGCGCCAACTAACACAAAGCGATCACAACCACATGACGAAATTTTGGCGCGACTTAAAACACATGCATCACATCGTGCGTGACGACCTAACTAATTTAATTAACCGCGTACTTGCCAGTCTTAATCAGGAACGTACTGCTCATAATGGGCTTCGACCATTTCCATCCTGTCAAGATAAGATCAGTAGTACGTTCTGATCTTTCCAGGACTACTGCCGATTCCAGCGCCGACCACGTACTTACCGGGTTCGCAATCGGCACTTAGGATTTCATGGGCGCCATCAATGGTGTGCAAGCAAGCAAAGCAATGCAATGCATTGGGCTTCAATTAACCTCCATGGCATGCACGGTGATGGAGCTAACAAGCTACTGGCAACTGGTATATAGGTCTGCGCTGTGCTTACACTGTTCGGTGCGATGAAAATTTTGAGGCTGACTTCAGCTACAGCACACAAAACACAATACTCCATGAGGCGTGTCCTGAGCCGGGAATTCATGTGTTATGGGACAAAAGGGAAAGCCTGATCGCCGAGCTGGATCTCCATCAGCATCAGACAATTATTCCTGAACAGTGAACAAGCGTGAAGAAGATCTCACACACAACGGATCGCGTTCGATGCGTGCGTTATGAGAAGACCAGGTTGCTCTGAACAAGCTATGCTTGCCATGTGTGCTGTAATATACTCGCATGGCTCTGTGAAATACTACACTAAACAAAAGTTATACAGTTATACACAGCTATTAGTAGCCACTATGTAGTTTTGTACAATATAGACATATAGTACTGTGTGCAGTGTACATTGCCCGCCAGTACATCATCTCCGAAAAAATACGGCTGATGAATTATCGTATTTATTGCAACGTCTGCTGCTGCAGTTCGTTCTGCGTAATATAACAGCACCGTTGATATTCCATATCTGTACAGAGAGCTGGTACGCGCCGTGCTGTACTCGCGTCGTCTCCGTACGCGCGTAGGTACCTGTGCCGCTGTGCGCTTCATTCAATCAGCAGAGAATAATACGAGCAGAATCGTACGCGCGTGTAGCGTAAGCGCTTAGCCTTAATCAGATCATGCGCGCGCGACTTAATGACGCGCACTTTCTTGATCGATCCATCAGGGTATGTATACGCATGTGGCTACTTTAGCTGTTCGGCCTGCTCTCTCTCTCTCTCAAAAAAAAAAAAAACGAGCTAGCTGTTCGGCCTCACTACCAACCACATGCCTAATGCCTTGCGAGTTGCGAAAGAACGAACTAAGCCGGCAGCAGTACGCACGCCTCCGATCCTATCTGTACGCGTCTGTCGCTCGTTGGTGCAGATTTCGCCTTCATTCCCGATGGCGTCTAATTCCATCGTTTAAATTCCATTCCATGACCTCAAGGGCTGTTCAGCGATGACGGCGCTTTCAGGTCAGGCTTGGGAGTACAGTAATGTTGTATTGGGGAGCATTCAAGTCTGGACTGAATGAACTCAAGAAAGCACAGACCACTAGTTAGTTGCACTGCTACTTGCACCCATGTTTTTCAGACCATTCGTGTATCCATGATCCATCGTCCTGACACGATTTTGCCATGTCACTCGTAGTTAGTTGCACTCTCGATCGAACCATACGATCGTTCATGTCATATATATCGTCGGTGGATTTATCGTCCACTGAAATTGTGTCTTACATTAAAGATACTGTTGATGGTCAGCCGGGTAGCTAGATCGAGACGTGGCTTCAGTCCTGACTGCTCGATCCCTCCCGAGCTATGCCAAGTGATTACTTTGTGATCGGACAAGCAAAGTCTCCCACATGCGTAGTGCTGCCCATTACTCCTCACCCCGCACACTAATCAGCACATGCCTGTGTCCGGTGAGGATAATGCATCATATCCAGAGCAGCGAGAAATAGCTGTATGCATGTGTGACAGTGAGCGGTCGTTGTTCTACAGTGGCTTATGCAGATGTCAAACGAAAATGGAGTAGGATATTTTTCTGATACGACGCAGTCATCCAGACAATAGAAAGTCGTCGAGTCAAGCATCTGTTTCCAATGGGATGAAAACGCAGACGCGCCTCATTTTTCCTTGGTCTGGGCCCTGGATGCAGATTGCTGGACACTGAACTCTGAAAAACTGCAATACAGTAGTAGTAACAATCAGCACATAAATCGACCTGTTACTTCTTGCACCACGTAGGCACTGGAACCAACCATGGCTATGCCTAATCGATCTACTAATACCACGCATTACCGCAACTGCATCTACCTCTACCAATTAATTCACCATGGCTTTATTATTTTGAGTCGTATTTCACTTTCCGTGATGGGTGTTCTTGTTTTTTCTTACTAACAATTTGCAGTCAATGCAGTTACCACATGTCATCAGTGAATTAACTCGTTTGTCAATTCATGTCGTGGAAACATCCATGGTGAAGAAGAGCAACAAACACTGCAGTGAACGATCATGGTCCAGCCCTGAATGGATTCCTTGGATGCTCTAGTCTATGGGCATAACTGCTGTGCTGCTGGATCCTGTATAGATTCTGAAAAGAAATGTACACCAGGCCAGTACTACCAGCCTCTGCTTGCTGATTTCTCATTGCCTTCCATCAATGCATACACGATGTGTTCCTGGACTATCCATACAGTGTTTCTAGCTGAGATCAGTGATCGAGGAAGAAGAGAGCAAGGTTCGTGATCCTCCAAAAAGAAGGAAAAAAAAAAAGAGCACAAGACACATGTCGCGCGTCCACCGTCTTCTTGTGGTCGTCTGCGTCTTTACAGCTCCGTAAAGAGATTGATGGAGTGGCATGCAGCAGCATGCATTCAGTTCATGATTCATCTCTAGGTGTGTTCGTTACCACCCTCTCATTTTTAAACCTGTTTTATCAAATATTATAATATTAATTAGGAGAATTAAATATAGATTACTGATAAAACCTATTTCATAACCCTCCCTCCGAATAACGAGATAAATCTATTAAAACTAATTAAGTTATAATTAGATAATGTGATGCTATAGTAAATATCTCTTAATAATGACTTAATTAAGTTTAATAAATTTATTACACCGATGCGCATTCAACTCTGTAATTAGTTTTATATTTAATATATATTTAATAATCATATATAATATTTTAATAATTAATATAACCCTACTAAAATTTAGACATAAAAAAACGAACACACCCTACTTCTGCTGCTATAGCTAGAGAGTACCGAACCGCACATGTTCAGTGGTGAAGGACGCGCATTTACACCTCTTCGTTTGCTCTTTTCCTCGGCATTCAATTCCATCACACTGAGAGTTCGTCTGCCTGCACTTTGTTTTCTCTTCATCTTCTCTTCTTTGACCACCATACTACCTCATCAAATTTCTTCAGTAAAGTACTAGCAGTATAGTATGTATGCCAGCATTCAACTGCATGCCCCTTCTCCATGCAGCCGCGCTGAAACTTTCGAAAACAAAAAACAAATATAGGATAGTACTGTAGTACCCAAATTTCAGCATTCACATGCGTCAACTCTGAACCCTGAAGCGTCCATGCAAAGGTTGAACCTTTCGGCCGTGAGGTCATTCATGGCTTGCATGAGAGCGCCATGGCCGTTTTACTTCCCTTCTTTTCTTTTCTTTTCCTCTTCCCTTTTTGTTTTTTACAGCTTGATTGAATCAGGTTAGGTGTGCTGGATGCCTGCATGATGCACGAAGCAGGAGGGCAGTGCCCTGGGGAAGGCCTGAGCATGTAGGAGAAAGGCACGGAGAAAAGGTCAATGGCGCCCTACAAAATCTGCAAGCGAGAGAACGGGCATTTAATCCAGTCTCTGTACGTTTCCAAGGCTGCATGGCGTTGCACTCCGGGTCTCTTGTTGCGTTGCTCTTTACTCTCACCCTCCTTTTCTTTTTCTATTTTTTTTCATTTTCGTGGCGGGCTTTGCCTGGTGCTGGTGATACATGCATATGCATGGGGGCCGGTATACATACGTAGTAGTATATGAAACAGGCATGCGTCGTCATGGCTGTCCCACTGTCTCGCACCAGTGCGCCATGCCTGTGAAATCCAAGTGATGTTTGGATATGTTTTCTATGAGTTTCAGAACCGACTTCAATGCTGAAAGGGTTCTCTCTCAGCTTGTTGCTGAGGCCCCCTTTGGCGAGAACATATGTTGGACTTGGTCACTTGGAAGCGAGAGTTCTG
Organism: Eleusine coracana subsp. coracana; assembly: GCA_032690845.1. Taxonomy (NCBI): domain Eukaryota; kingdom Viridiplantae; phylum Streptophyta; class Magnoliopsida; order Poales; family Poaceae; genus Eleusine; species Eleusine coracana. The sequence continues at coordinate 48,057,739 of CM064427.1, read as the reverse complement.
GTTCTGGATAACTTGTCAATCTTATTTTCATTTATTTCGTTTGAGATCAAAACAAACAAGCTACGCAAGAGCACGTATTCTTAGCCATGGTCGTTCTTGAAAGATTTTTTATTCTTTATTTCATCAAATTTGGTATTATTTTCTTTATCCTATTGTCATATCAGCCAATGGGCTTGTTAATATTGGCTCTATTAAAACTGTTTGTATTCTGTCAAGAACAGATTATACGCCACCTCACATGTAGGTCATATCACGCTCAACCACAACAGTGAAAATATATTTGTGGCAAATTAATCTTGGAAATAGTTGTCACTAACATAAATTTTGTGGAATGATCTCCTGTTGTTCTCCTTAATCAGGTATCCATAAAAAGAGACTGAGCGGGAGTTTGTATGCAGGCAACAACTCCCTTCTACAAACAACTTATATCAATTTTGTCAGTTTTCTTGGACCCATATCATTAGTTCAAAAATTACAAAACAATCCACAGCAGAAATCTATTTGTCAACACACCATCACAAAAATAAGAATACACAACAATTACTTCTGTGAGATCTTTTCATGAGCCACCACCGCGAAAGAACCGAAGAAGGTATTGCGACTTAAATGTAATGCCGGATGTATTTGCTGATCACAGTCATGGGTCACCATCCATCACAATGGAAGGGAAGGAAAATTAGGTCAAGTGTCTCAAATGAGTTATATACCGGGTGAACTATCTAAATGGTGATGCTGAATTAAGTTAGTAACACGTGGTCTCCAACTTTTATGGGGATGATAGGCAGGGCCACTCTATGATTACCGTTTTATTTCAAATCGGCTTCTCTCTATGGCTACCTATCTCTTGACAATTCAATTTGTATTAATTGGAACTTTCATGTATATGTCCTTATGGTACTATAGACATGATGGGTGTATCATATTATTGAAAATTTGTAAAACAATGATTTATTTTATTGAATTCAAAAATTGTATGTCTTGATGGAAATTTTTTATTACTTTCTTGTTTGAAAATACTAAACCATCATACTCATTAATTCTTATTTATATAGTTATTCAGAATTTCATTGTCAAATACTTTGATAGTTTAAAAATATAACTCATATTTTATACTACAGAAGAAAAAAAAGGAATACATCAACAACTAAATGATCTATTGTCATAAGCAAGCAAGAAAATAGACAAATCGTACAGATATAAACAAGAAAATAACCTTTTTTCTAAATTTTCACAGTAAATTTGCAGTAGTTTCTCCACAGCACAAAAAGTGTTATTTGTACAAAGGGTTAATCACATTCGGACATATAAGAGTAAATTGTACTGCAAAGAGATTAGCTGTATCATGTGATTTTCATGCATTGAATTGGAGCAAATAAATGCAAGACAGCTCCATCTTTGCAAAAAACTTGCAAATTTTCAAGTACACATAATAAAGACCACAATTTAGATGAAGGTAGAAGCACAATAGTTCTTCCACTTTTGTTACTATCTCGGTACCCCACATGTTAAAAATGGCATACAATTTACATAGTACCAATGATTCACGAATGAGACCAATCACATCTTGGAGCTTCAGCTGCTTCAAATTTTAGGAACCTTTTTGCTAGATCCTCAATAAACAGTCTATTGTCTTATAACTAACATGCTTGAGTAAGTCAAGTAATTATTGGGAAGCAAATATTTGCATTCTGATATTTGAATATGACGAAACTTCGCATGAGTTCCAGGAGAAAGTTACATGAACTTAATAAAGCCGAAACTTCGCACGAATTCCAGGAGAAAGTTACAGGAATTTAAAGTGTCAAGTTTACAACAAGCTTAATCCAAACTATGAGGAAAGTAGATGAATTTCTTATCACCTCCCAGCATATAATAATATTGAGCAAGCTTTGTAACAAAAATAACTGGAAAAAAAGACATTGTGGAGGTAAGAAAATTAAGCGTCTATATCATCTAAATTATACAGATCTTTTAAAGATGTACACTTCTTTTTTTTTTTTTGTCCCAGCCTCATGCATGATGCATGGTCCATTTAGGAACCTGTCATTAGTACAAACTTACATGATCAGCTCCAACCCTAACATCAGAGAAACAACAACACTAAAAGAAAGATATACAAATTGATGATCTAAATCACAAAAGACATTTAGCTTGTTTAGTCGGTGCTTATAACTAGTTAATAATTTAACTCAGTGACTTTGGTGATAATTTGTTCTTGCACCTCTACTGCTGCTTGATTAATTCCTGGCTGTACTTGTACAGTGGCCTTTAATTAAAAGAACTCACTGGGGTCCCCTAATGGCACCACGTCAATGAGCCCCACCTCGCCGTGCCCCATGCCGTCGTCGAGCAACCAGCTCTCCAGCATCGAGAACGCCGGCGGGGCGCCGCCGGCCGCGCTGGCCATCTTGCTCGTCTCCGTCGAGCACTCGGGGGTCTGCGCGGCCGCCGCGGCCGCGCCGCCGCTGTGGCTCGCCGACGCCGACGCCGCGCCCTCGCCGGAGTACTGCGGGCGCTGCCGCTGCGTCGTCCCCGTCGTGGACGTGGACCCCGACGCCTCCGGCCCCTTTCCGCCGCCGCCCGGGCGCAGCCAGCCTTCGAGCAGCCGCGCTATGTTCTCGGCGCTGGACGCGTAGGTCGCCGACGACGCCGCTGGCGTCGGCAGCGGCGGCGACGCCTTCGCCGGCGGCGAGGGCTCGAGCGAGAGCGCCTCGCGCAGCGCCTGCCGCGCCGTGTGGATGTCCGTCTGAAGCCGCCGCTCCCACTGCCCCTTTGGAACGGTCGGGCGCTTCTCGCCGCTGGCGGCGGCGGCGGCGCCCTCTACCGAAGCGCCGACGCCGTCGTCTCCTTCGCCGGCTTCGCTGGCCTGCATCTTCTTGAGCTTCTTCTTGAGGTGCGTGTTCCAGTAGTTCTTGATGTCGTTGTCCGTCCTCTCCGGCAAATAGGACGCTATCGCCGCCCACCTGCACACACACAAAAGATCAGCAAGTTCGTCGGAGTCAGCAAACATTTACTACACGTCACCGGTGATCGATCTGTCCATGATAAAGGCAGGAAGGAAACCAGAGATGAGATGCGATGGATAACCTGTTGCCGAGGAGCGCCTGGAGGTGGACGATGAGCTTCTCCTCCTGGTCCGTGAAGTTGCCGCGCTTGATCCCGGGGCGGAGGTAGTTGGTCCACCGAAGCCGGCAGCTCTTGCTGCACCGCATCAACCCTGCACACACACGCGCACACCCACAGGCAAAAGAAAAGAAATTCAATCAAAGCTTGGAACTTTGAAGGCAATTCTTGATCTCATCAGCTTTTGCACGAACCGGTGTTGGTCGGCACGGCGCGCCAGTTCCCGGGTCCGTGCTCCTGGACGTAGGAGACGAGCATGAGGTCCTCCTCCGGCGTCCACGGACCCTTCTTAACGCCCACCTTGTCGCAGCACGGCGGCCTTCCCATGCCGCCGTCGCCTCCTTCTCTTTCCTCTCCGGCAGCGACGCTCTCCCTGTGGTGGTTGGTGAGCTGGCTAGAAGATAAAAAGCATCCGGGTAGCTACGCGCGGAGGTTGGCCGGGGTCCAATTAAGCAGATGAGGTAAAAGCGGGCGAGGGCTAGACGCATATATATATACACGAACAACACGAGCGGTGTGGCGAGAGGAGGAAGACGAACAAGCAAGTGAACTATTTAGTGCAGTGGCAGTCTGGTGGCACTACTACTGGAAACAGTTTGACCCGGGTAGAATGCTTAGCGAAATAATCAACTGCGACGTGACATGTGTTACAGGTACGCGCGCACAGATGCGCACCGCGCGGCAAGCGACAGCGATAAATCCAGAAATAATAAATAATAAATAGTATAGATAATAGCTGATCTGCATCTGATCAACGGGTTTGGTAGCATTTTCCGGCATTGTGGTTTTGCTATTGAATGTCAATTTATTTTGGATAAGAAACGTGTGCATATTTTTCAAAGAAAAAATATAGGACCGGAGGGAGTAGTTGTGGGTTTTTTTTACTGAGCAAAATTCAAAAAACAATAAATTGGTTAATCTCTTTCCAGTGATTGTAAATGAATTTTATAATATACATATTCAGAAATGTATGACCTGCCCGTGATCCATTACTGTTTTAGTATGCACTAAAAACAGACTGCTAAATGCTTTTAGGAAAAATAACAAAGCTAGAAATTCAACGGCTTTGGCCTTCAGATGTGTGTCTTTTAGTGTATCTAAGATAGTATTAATCAAAGCGGCTTATTATGTTGGTATGCTTATTTACCTCCTATTCAAATTTACATTTTTAATATTTCAACTATGACAACATGTGCGCTATAGCCTACAATAGATTAGTAATGTCATAACAATGATAGATGTACTGATATAAAAACTGATAAATTATAAAATTTTCTGTGAAACACACATATATAGTTCGAAGATTTTTCTAGAAGGCCTTGGTGTTAAATGGTCTATCAAGCACATTTCTTTCAGATGTTTTGTTTCTTGTGCTCCAACATTTGATGCATATACCAGGTGAGACAGATGGTTAACCAGTGCATTAACTCTAATAATTAACTCATAACAACCAAGTTTACTTTCTTATTTGAAGCGATGTTGACTGCCCAAGTGATGTTTACCACATCTTGTACATGGTGTCAAATGTTGTTTTTCAAGTAATTGTCCATAAGACAAATTGTCACCTATGAACAGTGACACAATTCTATAGTTCATAGTGACATGTAACAATGAAATAAATTATTATTAATCTGCATTACATGCTTAACTACATATAATGATTTCTCTAAGCACAGGGTTTTCCTAAGTTTTTGTTTTACGTGTTTTTCACAAGATTTATGCTTGAAAATATACTTTGTATACGTGGCTTCTTCTCTTTCTTTTCTTTTCCTTTTAAACAAGTTTCCGTTTTCTTTTTGCTGTGTGTACTAATAAGAGAGATAACTCAAAACAAGACAGCATCACACAGCAGGGTGCATTTAATCGGAGGGAGTAGCTAAAGTCAGCTTGATTGGAGTGAACTGAGCCGCATGCATTTAATAATTTCTCGAAGCCCTCATGACTCTCCCGCACACACTTTGCCCTTTTACGGAAGAGGGAGTAATAAACAGTTAAGTAGTCAAAACACATGTCCATGAAAAGATGTTCTACAAAAAATATTTTTCTGCAATTCAAACAGCAAAAGTTCTTTAGTTCACGGTTTTCTCACTTTTATCTTTCCTGCGCCTTCCTCATTCCTATGGTTTTTTTAGTCGTTTTGTTTCTCATTACTTTGTTTCAAACCTTAATGAAGTTTAAAAGGCCAATTTACCACTTCTTTAAAAGACAGTACACGGCTAGTTATTTTGACAGCAAGAGGCAACAACAAAGAGGGAGGTAAAACATGTAAAATTTCCTATATATTGTTTGGAAAATATGAGTCAATGTAAGTGCTTCGAATGGTACCAGGTTGCTCAAGTATATTAGCTCTACATAAGTAAACATACTCCATCCGTTTCAAATTATAAGATGTTTTACCTTTGAACACGGGAATTAAGGAGAGGTAAAAAATATGTTTGTATAAAAAACGAGAAGGAGATAGAGATAAACATGTATTGGAAAAAGAGAAAGGTGCATTGGTATGTCAGGGTGTTTTATAATTTGAGAAAACTAGAGGAAGCTAAAATGTCATGTAATTTAAAACGGATGAAGTAGTATATGTTAAGTAATTAGGCATTTTTATGTTAAATTTAATCCTTATTAATCGCATAATTAGCAGCATGTATGTGATAACAGTTTTAACAAAATCAGGATTACTAGTTAAGATCTCAACAAAACTGGTAATCGTGAGAAGGGTGAGAGTGTACCCTACAGAGGGACCAGTATCGGGGGCACCGGCGGCTCCATTCGCACCAGTCATAATAAGTTGTTTGAAGTAGTCGATCTTATTAGATGTAGGAAGAACGTCGATGCAGTGCAGTCCCTCGAACAACTTCTAGGGTGCGCGCGGCGGGAAGACGTGAACAGTCGCGCCGTCAAGCGCTATCCAAAAACCTGATTGCCCGCACCACCCGAGCAGGTGTCGCCTTGCGGGAGAGGTTCCGAAGACCTTCTCTCCCGAAGCTCCATGCACGTGGATCGTTGGAACGTGAAGAACTCGGAAGGCAACTCGAGAGGAAGAGAGAAAGTGTTTTGCCAATTGGTGTCTTCGGGACGTGGCCGGGGAAGGCTTATATAGCGGTCGCCGGTTAATGGAAATAATGGCTCCGCAATCAACACCGTAACGGAAGGAGTAAATGTGAAAGTGCATCTAGTCCCCTAGTGGATTTTGGTGTATTGAATGACAACATAATTATAAAGGTCTAATGATTCTTTCTAAGTGTATAAACAGGGATTAAAATATTGGATGTACACTTTATGACTGAAATGAATATGATGAGATTGTATATTAATTCTAGTTATGAGACATGAAAGTTTATGAGTTGATTTGGTCTCACAAAATAAGGCTTGTACACAATCAAAGTATGATAATGGACAATATAATGACATGATGAAAGGACACTTATGAGCAGCTTGATCATCAACACAATGAGGTTTCATAAACAATCAGGTCTATACATGAACAAGAGTTAGAGGAATCAAGTGCAAAGTTGATTACAAGATGAATGAATAACTACAAGTAACTTGATCAAACAATATAAAGAAGATCTTCAAATAAAGGCTTAATGACAATACAAGTTGTATGTGAATTGAGTTAGCTTAATGGTGAAGAATTGTGCACGACCGGGTCATGACGAACCATGCAAAGGAGAAGGGCAAGCAAGGCTTAGTCCAAGGGACCGGAGCAGTGGTGAAGGGCAGGTGAAGCTCAATCTCGATGAACCAAGCAACAAGAGTCATATACTTCGGAGTATCAATATGATTGAAGATCTTAAGTGACTTATGAGTATAAAATGAAAGTTGATCGTAAAGATTCAAATACTCCAAGTCACAAGCTCTAGGTGATGACGCTTAAAAGAAGAATACATGTGGCAACTCCTTTCGAAGCCAAATGAAGCAAAGTGGCAAGTATCAATTATGCAATCTCAAGTTGAAGAAAGATTCTTTTATATTTAAATCTTGAGTTCAGACATGCCGCTCTATCAAGAGGGATGTCACATAGGTGCTTGCAAAGTCTCAATGCTCAACAAAATCCCAAGTGAGATGAGAGAAGCAAAATAGCCACAAAATGACCCAAAAACAGCCAACCCAGGAACGAAGGAAGTTCCGTGAGAAGTTCCGTCGCTAGACATGCTAACCCGAGAGCGACGAAAGTTCCGTCAGAAGTTCCGTTGGAAGTTCTATCATTCCAGAGTTTCGAGTTTCACTCTGTTGCAAAACCGAGAGCGACGGAAGTTCCGTCAGAAGTTCCATCGAAAGTTCCATTGGTTGAATCTTTAGTATCCTTTCATCCCGAGACTCACGGAAGTTCCGTCATGCTTATGACGGAAGTTCCGTCATGTCCTGTCTTAGTAGAATCCTAGCCCGTGCAACAGCTCTTTTTAAAATGACGAAAGTTTCGTGGGTTTTCACGGAAGTTCCGTCAGTCACTGAAATGCACTCTAACGGCTAGTTTTTGAGGCTCCTCTACAAATAGCTCATCTCTCCCCTCCTTTGAAGGCTACTGACTTCCCCCATAAATATATTATTCTCAAAGCCTTCTAGCACTCTCCCCAACTCCTCTTTGTGAGGATTCATCTCTTTGTGAGAGTTGGTTTGTGAAAGACTTTCTTTGTGAGAGAAATTGAGCACTTCAGCATTGTTACAAGGCAAGGATCCGTGAGGCATTTGTTACTCTTGGAATTGAAGATTCCTAGAAGGCTAGGCGTCACCCTAGATCTCCTAAAGTTGTGATGAGTCTTGGGAAAGTTTGTAAAAGTGTGATTCGCCTTCGGAGGAAAAGAATCAAGTGTAGAAAGAAATCCGAGCACGATCTTTGTGATTGCTTGGCGGGGAAAAGGGTTGAGAGAGACCCGGCTACTTTGCGTAGCTCCTCAGCGAGGAAGTAGGGACTATGTTGTGTAGTTGCTGAACCTCGGTAAAAATCCTTGTGTCTCTCTATTTACTTTCCCGCTTTTCCTTTTGTGCTTGTGTTGTTCTCTATATATATTCTGCTCGATTATCTTGTGCATTATGTTGCTAGCTACTTATTGTAGGAGTTGTGCCATACCTCGTGCTAGCTTTGCTTCTATCAAGTATTATATCTCTAACCCCTTAAATTCCATATTTCAATGTGTTTTCACCTCCAAATCAAGGAACCTTAGTTATTTTGATAGAACTTCCGTCACCACGGAAGTTCCGTCAAAGAACGACGGAAATTTCGTCGTTCTCTGTTTAATCCACATTTCAGTTTGATTTCAGGTCAAAATTTTTAGATTGCCTATTCACCCCCTTCTAGGCAACTTTTAATTGGTATCAGAGCCTAATCTCCTTATTAGGCTTAACCGCTTGGAGAAACGATATCGCTTCTAAAGATTTCCAAACCTTCATTTGAGGTACCCATTTTCGATGGAGCAAACTATGCTTTGTGGAAAACTCGTATGTCTTCTTATTTTTAGGAAATGAACTCACAAATTTGGTGGATCGTGGATATAGGCTTCTCTCATATCTTGGAGGATCATCCTCCAACCAAAGGACAAGAGAAATACTTGTATCTCGAAGCCCATGCATTTAATGTTTTATCTAGTGTTGTAAGTGCAGAGGTCGAGGATAAAATGCTAAATAAGCATGGAGTGCCAAAGAGTACACACTTGATGTGGAGAGCACTTGAGGAGATGTATAGCTCTAGTAATGATGGGAAATCATTGTTGGAGTGTGAGCCTAAGAACATTTTACTTTTATCAGCAGGCTCAAAAGACCAACACCAACGTGAGCAATCAGAAGATCAAGAAAATAGGGCTAATCCTATCTGCCTGGGAAAAACCGGTTGGTCCGGCTTCCCAAACCGGTGTGTCTGGTTTTGGTAGAACATAAATTGTTTCTATTAAAATTATCAATGATCTTGATTGTTGCAGGTTTAGACCAAGTGAAGAGTCTACATCACCTACAACCTCATGGCTGGAAGATGAGAATACTTTTCATCACATGGCCAAAAGACAAAGAGAATCCAAAAAATCCACACTTGTGAAAGGTGATGATTTGAGTAGCAATGATGCATGTGCTATTAACTCTTTATCTTATGTAACACAACTAGAGAAAGCAAATCAAATGATTTTCAAGGAATACCCAAAGCTTGCTAAAAAGCATCTTGATTTGCAAAAGAAACATAGAATGCTTTTAAGTTCTCATGACAAGCTTGTTGACACTTATGTCATGCTAGAGACAACACATGAGGTTGCTTTGACAGTGGTAAATTCCTACCAACCTCACACTTGCACATATGCACCTATCTCCATTGATTTATCTTGTGCTAACATATGTTGTCCTCAAGAAAAGCCATCTCTTGATAAGCATATAATTGTAGAAACTTGTGATGATCTTATTGCAAGTGAAAATGATGCTCTCAAGAAAGAAGTTAAGAAGCTCAAGATGGACTTAAGTCGGTTGAAAAGTAAGGGTCATGTGCAACAATCTCAAGATAACCATGATAACATGGTGAAAAAGCTTGGGAAGGGATCAAGCGTCACATGCTCTAAAACCTCCACAACTGATCCTGAAGAAGTTCATAACATAAAGAGGAAGATCAAATCAAGTACTCAAGTCATTTGTTATGAGTGCTCAACAAAAGGACACTTTGCATCTAAGTGTCCAAACAAGAAGAAGGCTCAACCAACACTTTCTAGAAGACAACGAAGCCTATCAAAGAGAAGATGTTTTGGTTGCAAAGAGAAAGGGCACAAAATCACTCAATGTATATCAGAATCAAGAAAGCAGCAAGTATGTGAAAACCGGATGGATCGGTCTTTGAAACCGGAGTGCCTGGTTTCTACAAGCAAGCTGAGATCTATTTAGAAGCTTGAGAAAGGTTTTGTGTCAGCACTTAACTGATACATGAACAAGAGTGAAAGCCCGAAGAGGAAACTCAAAGTGAGGGCAAACAAGATCAAGCACCGAAGATGTTATATTTGTCGTGAGAAAGGACACATGAGTAAGGATTGTTCTTTGTTCCAAACCTCTCTCAATCCTATCCATAATAATTTGCTATGTGCTAAGGCCAATATTGACACTTGTGCTACCAAGGTGATTAGTTCGCCCATTGATAGTGCAAAGTCACTTTGGATGTCAAAAGCTTGTGTGACTAACACTCTAGGACCCACCAAGTGTTGGGTACCAAAATGTGCTTGAAAGTATTTATGGAGTGCAGGTGATGCATTGATGGCTTGGCATGGACAAGAAGAAAACATATACATGCAAACTTGCCAAGCATGAGAAAGTTTCAACATTCTCTACATCAATGTTATCAAGGGAACAATAAGTATCAATACACATCTCTCTCCTATGTTCCTTATTCCTGCTGTAATGTGTTTACAAGTTCATGTAATAGCTCGAGAAGTGCTCTCTAGGAACATTACATGAATGTCATATGTAAAGAGATGCAATTAATGTCTCCTTTGGAGAAATCTGTTTTGTGAACATCTTTCAGGAGCTACAAACATCAAAGGAGTCAAGAAAGCCAAATAGAGAGGGATGGAAGTTCTGTTGTCTCAGTGACGGAAGTTCCGTCGCCACCCTTTCCATGGTTCAAGATGGTTCTATGGCTTCACCAGCTCGGAATAGAGAGTAATGGAAGTTCTATCATTAATTGACAGAAGTTCTATCGGATCCACAAAAAGGGAAATGATGATGAAGTGATCCAGAAAAATAGTAAAGCAATATCTGGGTAGATAAGTGACCTTTGTTGAGTGAGGGTTAGCAACACATGGCCAAACATGAAGTCAACAAATGAACACACATGCCTATATGGTTGTGAGTGTTTCTAGACATGTTCCAATTCTTGTTGCTTATTATTCCCTTACTATAACCAAGATATAATCTGAACCTCTCCAAGTTCTTAATAGAGCATGTGTACTTATTTAAGATTATTCCAAATTTTAGTGCACAAATTTAGGGGAGATTCATTCTATATCTTGTGTTAAAAGAGACTAATGTTTTGGTTGAGTTACCTCACGACTATTCTCATTATGGAGAACAAATTTTGGTGGAAGATGCCTCTTCCTGAGATAATTAAAAGAAAAAGCATAAGTCATTGAGATGATCTCCAGTGATTTCAAGACCATAAGTAAAGACTGCCATTGAACCTTCATGCTTCTTCTCCTAATAAGAAAAATTACTACTTATTTGGTTTGTAAGTGGCTCTTGACACTTCTCAAATTCTAGTGGTTTATCTAATACCTTAACTAAGACATAGTTTAAATCTCCTCATGATCATAACTGAGCAGTGTGCACATATGAATATTATTCAATGATATGATGCACACATTAAGGGGGAGATTCACACCATGTCTTATGTTAAGAGGAGCTAATGTCTTTCTGTAAGTGATTATGTGGGCAACATTTACATGGATAACTTTGCTTGTGGAATTACTATCATTTTGAAGGCATTGAAAGTGCATTCAATCAAGTGGTAGATGTGACAAATGACAATGGAGACGTTCGACATTCATGAGTCCCAAGATCTGTTATACTTAAAATCTGACAATGTCTTGACCTGATGAATGAAAAAGCATGTAAGAGTACACAACTGCAAAAATGCTTCCTCACAAGAAAAAGAGCAGAACAATCAAATGGCAAAGGTATGTCCTACAGTTAACGCTTTGTGTTCTTTTGCATATAGAACCCATGTGATAGGTTATGCCTTGGCATGTGTATGGCCTCGTGTCATGGCATGCTCTTTGTGAGCTAGGATAGATTTTTCAAAAACTTCTTTTATCTTATTATAATTATGGTTTGTTTGAAAATCTTTGGTTCTTGATCTTTGTGATCATGTCGAGCAAATTATGGTTATAGTTATAATTGATTGATTGTCGTCTAACTACAATTTGTGAGATTGTCTATCTCAAGTCCAAAAATCCAATCTTGCTCCACTCTGATCAAAATCTCAATCTCTCGCTTTTTGGATTAAGATTTGCAAAAGGTTGGAAAAGAAAAGTGCAAAGGATGCATATGAGAATAAGATCTACAGATGAGAACAAAGGTGACTGAAATTGGGTAAGAATCTATGATTGCAAAGAATGGAATAGAAACTAACAACTCTCAGGTTTAACCCAATCTTATCAAAACCTTCATAGTCCTTAAATGTCAGATGTTGTTGGAACCAGAGAGCGACGGAACTTCCGTCGCTCAAGTGACGGAAGTTCCGTCACCCACAGATCTAGAGTCCACCAACCTGTTCTCCATCTATCATTCTTTGATCCAGCTGCTTTATTGAAATGGTTCACCTCTATCAGTTGCAAAGGTAGTATGGATGATAAAAAGGGAATAAGAATAGTCAAGGCAAGGCATGATATGGAAAGGAGAGGATAGTTTCATTCCTCTCAATATCAGAGGCAGAAAAAGACAACTAAGAGGCCATTGACTAGAGGAGAGACATGGCCATAGGATAGGAAGTAATAGCACCTGTTGACAATGATCAAACCTACTTTGTTAGTGATGGTGTAGATGATCAAACTTGGTTTCCATCTCCTCTTAGGGCCATCATCAAGGGAGGGGACAAGCCAAGTAAACTAGTGCGGAAATGGTTTCTATAGAAATTCAGGAAGAAGAAGAATAAGGATTTTGAAATATTTGTTGTGGATAAGCCTATAGCATCAATAGTCAGAAAACTTTAGTGCTTCTTTGTTCTTAGAACCTTCTAATTATTTTTGAAGAACAAGAGTAAACTACAAAGTGCAATTGGAAGAGATAAGGAAGATGAGAGCAATCAACTTGAAGCTAACTCCAAAAGAACTTGGACCTGATTATAAATTTTGGCCTTACTTTTGGTAAGATTACTATGAGTCTATGATCATACAAGGCAATGTCTATTACTCAATGGGCATATTGGAACTATATATCTACCTGAAAGTTGCCTAGAGGGGGGGGGGGGTGAATAGGCAATCTAAAAATTTGACCTGAAATCAAACTTAAATACGGATTAAACAGAGAACAACGGAACTTCCGTCGTTCTTTGACGGAACTTTCGTGGTGACGGAAGTTCTATCACAATAACTAAGGTTCCTTGATTTGGAGGTGAAAACACAATGAAATACGGAATTTAAGGGGTTAGAGATATAATACTTGATCGAAGCAAAGCTAGCACGAGGAATAGCACAACTCCTACAATAAGTAGCTAGCAACATAATGCACAAGATAATCGAGCACAATATATATAGAGAACAACACAAGCACAAAAGGAAAAGCGGGAAAGTAAGAGAGAGACACAAGGACTTTTACCGAGGTTCGGCAACTACACAATGTAGTCCCTACTTCCTCGTTGAGGAGCTACACAAAGTAGCCGGGTCTCTCTCAACCCTTTTCCCCGCCAAGCAATCACAAAGATTGTGCTCGGATTTCTTGCTCCACTTGATTCTTTTCCTCCGGAGACGAATCACACCTTTACAAACTTTCCCAAGACTCACCACAAGTTTGGGAGCTCTAAGGTGACGCCTAGCCGTCTAGGAATCTTCAATTCCAAGAGTAACAAATGTCTCACGGATTCTTGCCTTGTAACAATGCTCAAGTGCTCAATTTCTCTCACAAGGAAACTCTCTCTCAACCCAACTCTCACAAGGAGATGAATCCTCACAAAGAGGAGTTGGGGAGAGTGCTAGAAGGCTTTGAGAATGATATTTTCGTGCAGGAAGTCAGCAGCCCTCAAAGGAGGGGAGAGATGAGCTATTTATAGAGGAGCCTCAAAAACTAGTCGTTGGAGTGTATTTCAGTGACTGACGGAACTTCTGTGAAGACCCACGGAACTTCTGTCATTTCAAAAAGAGCCGTTGGAATGGCAGGATTTCAACTGAGCCAGAGATGACGGAACTTCCATGATGGGCACCACGGAACTTCCGTCGCCCTCGAGTTTGCTACAGAGTGAAACTCTAGAATGACGGAACTTCCGACAGAACTTTTAACAGAACTTTCGTCGCTCTCGGGTTGACATGTCTAGCGACGGAACTTCTCATGGAACTTCCGATGGAACTTCCTTCGTTCCTGGGTTGGCTGTTTTTGGGTCATTTTGTGGCTATTTTGCTTCTCTCATCTCACTTGGGATTTTGTTGAGCATTGAGACTTTGCAAGCACCTATGTGACATCCCTCTTGATAGAGAGGCATGACTAAACTCAAGATTTAAATATAAAAGAATCTTTCTTCAACTTAAGATTGCATAATTGATACTTGCCACTTGCTTCATTTGGCTTCGAAAAGAGTTGTCACATGTATTCTTTTTTTAAGCGCCATCACCTAGAGCTTGTGACTTGGAGTATTTAAATCCTTACGATCAACTTCCATTTTGTACTCACAAGTCACTTAAGATCTTCAATCATATTGATACTCCAAAGTATATGACTCTTGTTGCTTGATTCATCGAGATTGAGCTTCACCTGCCCTTCACCGCTGCTCCGGTCCCTTGGACTAAGCCTTGCTTGCCCTTCTCCTTTGCATGGTTCATCGTGACCCGGTCGTGCACAATTCTTCACCACTAAGCTAACTCAATTCACATACAACTTGTATTATCATTAAGCATTTGTTTGAAGATCTTCTTTATATTGTTTGATCAAGTTGCTTGTAGTTATTCATTCATCTTGTAATCAACTTTGTACTTAATTCCTCTAACTCTTGTTCATGTATAGACCTGATTGTTTATAAAACCTCATTGTGTTGATGATCAAGCTGCTCATGAGTGTCCTTTTATCATGTCATCATATTGTCCATTATCATACTTTGATTATGTATAAGCCTTGTCTTGTGAGACCAAATCAACTCATGAACTTTCATGTCTCATAACTAGAATCAATGTACAAGCTCAATTATATTCATTTCAGCCATAGAGTGTACATCCAAGATTTTAATCCCTGCTTATACACTTAGAAAGAATCATTAGACCTTTAATCATGTTGTCATTCAATACACCAAAACTCACTAGGGGACTAGATACACTTTCAATCTCCCCCTTTTTGGTGATTGATGATAACCTTGATTAAAGCTTACAAAAGATATTCAATAAGCATTTTGAATGCAAGCATATAGATGAGCTCCCCCTAAATATGTACATATTGAATGAAATTCAAGAACTTGGCCTAAAATGCCATTTGCACATTTTCAAGTTGACATGAGAGTTCCACCTAAATGTGTGTATTAGTGGGGTGCAAAAGGTGTGTGTGAACAGATATGTCGTGATGCATATGCCAAGAAAGGCACACAAAAAACAAACTTGAAAAGAAAACATATGTGTTGTCTAGCAAACACTAGACCTCACATATCACAATAAAAAACATTACATCATTACAATCATGCATCACATATTATCATAAGCAAAAAGGTTCTCAGAAACAAATATAAAGAGAGGTTCACACACAAGATCTCAAGTCCATGAGATAAACAAAGACTTCTCTATCTGAGATGCCACTAAGTCTTGAGCTTGAGCTTTAATCTACTTTCCATGTTCTCACTATGTAGCTTGAGCTTTAATCTACTTTTCTCTCCCCTTTTGTCATCTAGCACCAAAAAATTTGAGATCAAGGCATAAGGTCGAGATACCTTCCTTCTTTGTTCATGTTACCTTTAATTCTAAGGTGGGTGCAAAAGAGAAGGTTGGTCTGATGTGGAATCAACCACTAAGGTTCATGTCACCACAAATTTTAGAGGGGTAATCATCTTGCTCAATGTTGATTAGTTTCTCATCATAAGATTCTATGGGACTCCTTCCACTTTTCTGAACCAATAGGAGAGCAAGGATGCTCAAGTTACAACTTGGTATGAATTTTCCTTGATTCTTCTGGTGCTGTTCTTTCTTTCATGTCTTTCATGATATGCCCTCTCATCTACCTCATATTGTTCCTTGTTTAGGCAAAATAGCATGTTCATGATTTTTCGCAGAGGATACTAATGCTTGTCTTGTAGTTGCACACTGCCACTAGTGCATATAGCAGGTGGTGCTTGGTGAGGAGGTGTCATAAGGTTGTGTGGGAGCTATAAATGACGGAAGTTCCGTTGTTGGACGTCGGAAGTTCCGTTGCTTTCTGTCTCGAGCGGAGATAAATCCAAAGAATGACGGAAGTTCCGTAAATGGATGATGGAAGTTTTGTCGCTTTCTGTCTTCAACTAACAGAGGCTTTCAGAAATTAGAGCTTTTGTACAAGCACTAAATTTATGAGGAAGTTATGGTTGTGTCCATCTCTGGCTGTGATGGACACAACCATAACTATGGTTCTATCAAGTATTGTATCTCTAACCCCTTAAATTCCGTATTTTATTGTGTTTTCACCTCCAAATCAAGGAACCTTAGTTATTGTGACAGAACTTCCATCATCACGGAAGTTCTGTCAAAGAATTATAGAAGTTCCGTCGTTCTCTGTTTAATCCGCATTAATTTTGATTTCAGGTCAAAATTTTTAGATTGCCTACTCACCCCTCCCCCCCCCCCTCTAGGCAACTTTCAAAATGAGAGTTATTCCTTTACGTAACGAAAGCATCAATCACGACCGTTTCCAAAATTAAAACGCACCCAGCCTGCATGTCATGTCACGTCACGTCACATCACGTCACGCTTGCCTCGCCTCGCCTCGCATGCAGCAGCAGCCAGCCAGCCAGCCACGCCACGCCACGGCTCGGCTCGCCGGTGGCGCGCATGCGTGTGGCTTGCCCTTGGCCTGTCTCAACTTCTCCAGGGGATATGTTGGTCTTCCATCTAATAAGTTGGGGCAGTTAATGATAAGAATCCCATGTGGGACTAAATCAATATAGCATTAAATATGAGCCTAGACTATTTAGAATTAATAGGGTTAATATGGGTTTTAATGGCCCATAATATCTAATAATCCCCACCAAGTCTAGTGCTCATAGAAAATGCTCTCAGAAAGCTTCCTCTCGTTTGATATATCAGTGTTTCGATTGAGACTGTTAAGTTAAACTTTCACCTGGAATAGAGGTTACACCTTCTCAGAACTGAACAATGGACTAAGGCTTGAATTGATAGTTTTGTGCGAAATGGGTTTCACCAAAGCCCTTTACTGATACAAGGTTGCCGCAAGCATCCCCTTTGGTTCGAACATATAAGTCATACTTCTGGCCCTTTCATGAGTATCTAGAGATTCCCACCATCTCACAGACTGTGACTAGCAGTCGGACTCATATAGGTGTATTCCTCAGGAGATATCCTGTAGGATGATATCTCTGCTTTACATAAGCCATTGGAATATATTAATGTAAGACCAGCCTACCATACAACATAGAAAAGAAGTGCACCAAAGGTGAACCAATAAGGGATCTTTCCTCTCGTACTAGTTCCAGCTTGTATCGCCATTCCACTTCACAGGATTTTTGATCATATGGAATGGGTTACTACTGAAACAGTCCATCAGGTGGGTCTCATGCCCATCTCACTCGATGCACTATCTATCACGTTACGTGATAGTCCCTTTGTAAATTGATCTGCTAGATTTTTAGACGTGTGGACACAGTCCAACGCTAGTACTCCGGAGTTTTTCATCTTTCTGACAGATTTCAACCGTCTTTTTACATGTCTAGATAACTTCACGTTATACTTGGAATTGTTTACCTTGACTGTCACAGTCTGGTTGTCACAGTTCATGGAGATATCCGGTATTGGTTTTTCGACCATCGATAAATCCATAAGGAAGTCACGAAGCCATTCAGCCTCAATGCTGGCGGTGTCTAATATTGTTAATTCTATTTCCATGGTTGACCTCGTTAAGATGGTCTGCTTGCAAGACTTCCAGAAAACAACACCACCTCTGAGTAGAAACACATAACTACTCGTGGCATATATCTCATCAGCATCATATATCCAGTTGGCATCACAATAACCCTCTAGTACCCTTGGATACCCATTATAGTGAATGACATAGCTCAATGTACCCTTTAGGTAACGCATAACTCTTTTAAGAGCATGCCAATGATCATCTCTTGGGTTTGATACAAACCAGCTCAATTTGTTCACAGCAAAAGAGATGCCAGACCTTGTAGCGTTAGCTAAATACATGAGTGAACCTATGATTTGGGAGTATCTTAGTTGATCCCTTGTTATTTTCCGATTGTTACTAAATAGCACACTAGGGTCATAAGGGGTTGGAGCAGATTGACAATCGCTAAACCCGAAGTAACTCAAGATCTTCTCCACATAGTGGGACTACACCAGTGTGACCCCACCATTACCTTCTCTAATCAGCTTGATGTTAAGTATAACATCAGCTTCTTCCAAATTCTTCATCTTAAAATTATTAGACAAAAAATCTTTTACCTCCTTAATCGCATTAAGGTTAGTCCCAAAAATTAAAATGTCATCAACATACAAACACAAGATAACTCCCTCGCCCCCACCATACCGATAATATACACATTTGTCAGCTTGATTCACAGCAAAGCTGACCGATATCAAAGTTCTTTCGAACTTCTCGTGCTATTGCTTAGGTGCTTGTTTTAGACCGTATAGGGATTTCAGCAATTTATATACAAGTCCCTTTTGACCATCAATTACAAATCTATCGGGCTGATCCATATAGATATCCTCCTCTAACTCTCCATGTAGTAAAGTTATCTTAACGTCCATCTGGTGGATGAGAAGACCATGTGAGGCTGCCAGGGAAAGTAATACTCGAATTGTGGTTAAACGAGCGACAGATGAATAGATGTCGAAATAATCTTCACCTTTCTTTTACGAATATCCTTTTACCACAAGACTTGCCTTGTATCACTCGACAATATCATCAGGCCTTAGCTTCTTCTTAAACACCCATTTGCATCCTATAGGTTTACAACCATAAGGATGCTCAACGACTTCCCAAGTACCATTGGACATAATTGAATCCATCTCGCTCCTTACTGCTTCCTTCCACATGTCAGCATCAGGAGAGGAATATGCCTCATCAATGATACCGGGTGCGTCATCCACAATGTACACAATGAAGTCATTGCCAAATGATTTTGCAATCCTCCGTCTCTTACTTTTTTGAGTGACTGCATTGTTATCCTTCTCGAGATTTTCCACAAGGGGTTCCTCATTGTGTATAACCGGTATAAAGTTCTCATGGGAAATTCTAGAATCATGACCAGAAATATTATATTCAATCTTCATAGGAAAATTACTCTCAAAGAATGTAGCATCTCTTGATTCAAAAATTGTACCGACCACCATGTCAGGTACTCTAGATTTAATAACTAAGAACCTATAACCCACACTGTTGAAAGCATAATCTAGGAAAATACAATCAACTGTTTTATGTCCAAGTTTGCACTTCTTGTTGATTGGCACATTCACCATAGCCAAGCAACCCAAGTGTGCAAACATGAGAGATTTTCTTTCCTTTTAAACCATTTCTCAAATGGTGAAATTTCTTTATTCTTTATAGGCACCCTATTTAGGATATGACATGCTGTCAATATTGCCTCACCCCACCATTCCTTAGAAAGCCCCGCGGTCTCTAACATGGCGTCAACCAAATCAGTTAGAGTGCGGTTTTTTTGTTCGGTGATACCATTGGATTCAGGTGAGTAGGGGGATGTCCTCTCATAAATAATTTTGTGCTCAGTACAGAAGTCAGAAAATTCATTGGAAAGATATTCTCCACCGTGATCAGACCTTAACCGTTTTATTTTCCTCTCAAGTTGGTTTTCTACTTCAACTTTATAGATCTTAAAGTAATGTAACACTTCATCTTTTGTTCTTAACAAATAAATATAGCAAAAAGGGAAACAATCATCTATAAGAGTCATGAAGTATCTTTTGTCGTCTTTAGTCAACTCGTCATTCATTTTGCATAGATCGGTATGAATAAGTTCTAATGTCTCTAAGTTCCTCACCTCCGTAGCCTTATAAAGCTTACAAGGTTGCTTAAATTGCACACACGCATGATATTTAGAACCATTAACTAAATTAAATTTTGAAATTAAATTTAAATGTGCTAACCACGACATACACTCGAAATTAACATGACAAAGTCATGAAGGCCAAATATTCGACTCATTCAAAATCAAGATATTGTTTATAACATTATTACAGACATTATCATATAAAAAAAGCAGAACAAGCCTCCATATACATATCCTTTTCCAATAAATGTCCCGTACTTAGAAAATACATATTTATTTGACTCAAGAACAATTTTGAAACCATCTTAATATAGTAGAAAGACGCTAACTAGATTTTTCTTGATGGAGGGAACAAGTTAGATATTCTTTAAAAGTCCGGTCTTTTCCGAAGTAAGATTCAGAACGACCGTACCAAGATCAAGAACACGCGCATGTGACCTATTTTCCATCAACAAAGCTCTATTCACGCCAGCATGATAAGAAAAAAATAAAAAAATATCAGCACACACATGAACATTAGCCCCAGTGTCCATCCATCATTCAGGCGAATGCAAACTGAAAGAACAGTAGGTAACAAATTATCGTACCCCGATATTCCTGCAGTCTCACTAGTTACCATGTTTGCTGATTTCTTTGACTGGATAAATTTGCAGTCTAGGCATGCACTTACCCAATGCTCACTGCTGCCACAAACAAAACAACCCTCATTTTCTTTTCCCTTTTTCTTCTTAAACATGGTAATCTGCTTTGACTTCTTTTTCTTTTCCTGCTTCTTCTTTTTATTACGAGACACATTGAAATTATTTTTCTTCATTGGCGGTAGAAGACTCACCCCGTTTCCGCGTGTGTCTTTTGCTCTCGCCCTCTCCTCAACATCAAGAGTCCCAATAAGGTCAGCCACGCTGAATTCTTGTCTCTTGTATTTTAGAGAAGTAGCAAAATTCTTCCAAGAAGGTGGTAATTTGGAGATAATACCTCCAGCCACAAACTTATCAGGCAACACACAAGGGAATTGTTCGAGTTCTTTTGCTAGTGCCTGTACTTCATGAGCTTGTTCAACTACAGTATAGTTCTCAACCATCTTGTAGTCAAACATTTTCTCCATGACGTACAACTCACTCCCAGCATCAGAGACATCAAATTTAATGTTTAATGCATCCCATAATTCCTTGGCAGTTTTACATGTGATGTAGGAATCAACATATTTGTCAGTGAGAGCGCTAATCACTACGCCTCAAAACAGGTTATCAGATGCCACGAATGCACTCTCCTCTTCAGGAGTGAACTGTTCGGGCTTCCCCTGTGCGGCGTGATAGCAATTCATCGCTGTCAACCACAGTATCATCCGTGCACGCCACCTCTTGTAAAATGTGCCATCAAAGTCATCGGGTTTCAACACAGCAGCAAATCCTCTAATAGAAAAATGTCTATCAGGTTTTTAGATTGTTAAGTAATTAGTCATTTTTATGTTAAATTTAATCCTTATTAATCGCATAATTAGCAGCATGTATGTGATAACAGTTTTGACAAAATCAGGATTACTAGTTAAGATCTCAACAAAACTAGTAATCGTGAGAAGAGTGACAGTGTACCCTATGGAGGGACCAGTGCCGAGGACACCGGCGACTCCATTCGTACCAGTCATGGTATGTTGCTTGAAGTAATCGATCTTAGTTGATGTAGGAAGAATATCGATGCAGTGCAGTCCCTCGACCAGCTTCTAGGATGCGCGTGTCGAGAAGACGTGAACAGTCATGCCGTCAAGCGCTCCCCAAAACCCTGATTGCTCGCACCACTCAAGTAGGTGCCGCCTTACGGGAGAGGTTCCGGAGACCTGCTCTCCCGAAGCTCCGTGCGCGCAGATCGTCGGGGCGGGGAGAACTCGGAAGGCAACTAGAGAGGAAGAGAGGAAAGTGTTTCGCCAATTGGTGTCTTCGGGATGTGGCTGGGGAAGGCTTATATAGCGGTCATTGGTTAATAGAAATAATATCTCCGTAATCAACACCATAACAGAAGGAGTAAATGAGAGTTATTCCTTTATATAACGCACGCACGCTCGCCATGCCATGCCATGGCTCGGCTCGGCGGCGGCGGCGCGCGCGTGTGGCTTACCCTTGGCCTGTCTCAACTTCTCTAGGGGATATGTTGGTATTCCACCTAATAAGTTATGGTAGTTATAATAATAAGAATCCCATGTGGAACTAAATTAATATAGCATTAAATATAAGTCTACACTATTTAGAATTAATAGAATTAATATGGGTTTTAATGGCCCATAATATCCAACAATATATAGCTAGTAGGTTACATGCTACTGTGGAACTTATACATTGGTTATTTGTAAAACCGATACTTTACGTTTGATTGTTTAATCTTTTCTTGTTTGTGCAATGGGAGCTTTTTAAGAAGAAGAAAAAAGTGAAGAAGAGATGATAGTAACTAACACCAGTCGTTTCTTTATCATATCGTGTTGGTTCACAAAGCTATATGTCGGTGTTTAAAATCAGCATCTAATAATTAATAGTGGATTGCGCGTTTGAGGTCGGATGGTTCACAAGAGTACACAAGTTGTGCATGCACTCCTTTTTAATATTTTTTTGACTTCATATTAAACTTATTTACTTTATCAAAATTTTCTTTTAGTTATTGCTCATCATTAGCTTTACATCTTCTTGCACTTGATGTTGCAAGTAGGCAACAATGTTGTTGCCTTGCTAGGGGCGAAGAGATTTAATGTTAATGGCTGCTTAATTACCTTCTCATGTGTCTTACCTCCTTTCATTTATTATTTCATCGTACTTTTCATAAAAGATTTTTTAAATGACAGCTTTAGTATCTTAATGCATGCATTGTATAACAAACTATGTACTTTTAGTAATGACACTCTTAAGTAGTTTATGAATAAATATGATATTTTGGTTAAACTATATACAATTATAATGGTAATATTGGGTAATTTACAAAGTTTATATATAGGTATATTAGTAGGTAAACAATTTTATGATGAAAACTGTGAATAATTAATGTTTGTTATCTTTAATATGGTAATTTTTAAGCACATGGAGCAATGCTCGGGGCAATGCAAGGTGCATTTCGCTGACACTATGAATTTTAATGAAAGTAAGCCTAGGTTAATATTTTGAAGCCCTGCACTCTAACGGATAAGATCATAATCATCTGATCGACAAGAACCTGGTTATAGGTCTATGCTTGCCACAAGTGAACGGTAGGATCAACCAATGCAGTCGCCTATGGACAAATGAGAAATAGAGAGGTAGTATTGTACTACCTATTTATGCTCATGTCTACATAGCAATATACATATGTTCGTGTCAAAAAAAAAAAGCGATATACATATGTTCTCCCGATCTACCTGATAACATCCATAAACAAATCAACACAAAAATAATTAGCTAGGTCGGTAGCTATGTGAGGCTCTCAAAAATGTGCCCGCTATATAGAACCATTACTCTATTTTCTATTTTTCTTTGATAGAGATATAGTTTGTTAACTTATATATATCAAATGCATATTCTTCGCCAATTCTAAACATGTGTGTGTGCGCGCGCGCGCTCAGCTATTCCTATTGTTATTCATGCTAAAGATTAGCTGTACCTCTCACGCTTCCAGTCCATTTAGCCATTACTTTTTAGCGACTTGTATTTGATCATGATTATACTAATATCTCTTCATATATATATGTATGATTAGTCCGTTCATGTAAATATTCGTGGTGTTTATGTAATATGATCTAAATTTATTTTTAGAAATTTGATTAGGTGTGTCGTTCTTGCTAAAGAGAGAGGCATATATTTTGGACTGGAAGTAGTACGTAGCATGTAGCTACAATAAGGAGAAAGGAAGGAAAGACGGCTACAATGATATAGTAACCCATACTAGGCTAAGGCTAATGATCACTTACGTACATATTAACATATACAGCATATAAGAAAGGCAATGCAAATTAGGCAACAATGTGTGTGCGTTTCCAATCGGGGCAAAACAATAAATTAAATGTTGTGTTCCATATGCTATAGGAGGGAATGATCAAAAGTGCCAGCATTATGGCATTACCGAGCAAATGAGCACCAAATCCAAATTTAATGCAAGCCAGCAAGAACAGACTGTTGCTATAGGAGGGGAATGCAGCGCTCACATGTGCATTCTCCTTTGCGCACGTAAAAATCAAGTGACAGGATGCACATATATATATTCTGAATCAAGATTGAGGGGGCGAAACTATCTTTGGACTTTCTAGATTTTTAAAATCCAATAGCTGTAAAGCTGACACAACACAAAAATGTAGTAGTACATTTTTAGTCCAAATAGTTACAAGTAAAAGTAGGAACCAATCCTATACCTCACTTGGGGAGATCTGGGATGACTTTGTCTTCTACACCTCTACACTTCTTAAACACATAGATCTAACTATTGTATGTACAGTAGCAATTAACTTCGTTTTCATTTAAAAAAAACTTGCAACGAGTCTGGACACAACAAATTATAGAATTAAACACTTAAAATTATAGCTAAGAGTCTCGGGCTATGAGAATACGGTAATAGATTGACATGTGAGGAGTAGGGACTGAGGGGTCTCATCTGTTACTATACAGTATTAATACAGACATGATGGAGATAGCTAGTGACCTGCAGTGTATAAACCTCATCTCCCACAAATTTAAGGCCCATTTGACTTTTCAATCAATAAATAGCACCACAACACCATTTATTGGCCAGCGAAGGACGAAAATGTAACAAATTATTTTTTACTTTATACATGGCCTCGTCATTGCTGATCTTCATGCATGTAGGGCGACTAAAGGTGTGTTCGTTTCCTGCACATTAAATTTTAGTTCTATCACATTAAATATTACGATACTAATTAGAAGTATTTTCTCCGTTCTTAAATTATTGTCTTTGTTAATTTTTATAGCCAACTTTGATTATTTGTCTTATTCAAAATATTATTTTAAATATGCAAATTTTTAAATTATGTTTCAATTTTATTTGATGATAAAATAAACTATAATAACATATATGATATTACTTAAACTTTTTTGAATACAACGAATGATCAAAGTTAACTAAAAAAGTTAATGGTGATAACAATTTAAGATCGGAGAGAATAATAAATATAGACTACTGATAAAACCTATTTCATAACCACTAGGCTAAATGACGAGACAAATCTATTAATCTAAATTAGACTATGATTAGATGATATGATGATACAGTAAATATCTCATAGTAATAACTTAATTAAGCTTAATAAAATCATCTCACAAAATTTAGAGGTAAAGCCTTGCCGGAGAAAGATCAAAACTTACGATGTTTCACGAGTGGGTCCAGGACCCAACCTACTATTATGTACTCAACGAGTATTTTGATCACTATATTTGCAGGGCGCTTCTTCATCTTTTATCTAAGCCCTACATCATGCATACTCTTGCCAGGACAGCAGGAAATATTGGTCGAATTTGAAGGTATTTTGGTCTAATTACTGCTACCAAACAGTAAAAAGTGTTTGGTCTCTTCATTTTTAATTCTTAAGGTTCAATTATATCGTTGCTTTCAAATAACAAAGATTACCTATGGAAAGTTGCATTAGCTTTTTCATTGCATCCAAGAAGAACTTTATGGAGGTGTCGTCGTGAGGTGACTTACCACACCGCAAAAATCTTCTTGACATCAAGAGTGAAATCCTTTGATCTTTGAGTCACACGGTGGAGGCGTATAGCCGTCTTCAGACACAGCACAGCTGAATGTCTGAAACGAATCCTAAGCACCTAATTAACGAGCATCTACCCAGCTGAGTATATATAGCTATAGACATGGAGATCTCTCGATTAATCCAAGTGCACGTATTGTAATCTAATTTTGCTTGTTACTAGTCTGAAAACGAACGTGTAATGAGGTTGTTACACGTGTAATCTCAAACCCCGGTGAGACCATTAATTATGATTCGAACCAGCACTAGACTGATATATATACGAAGTTAATGAGATGCCTATCCCGTTGTTCTATTGTCCATGTTACGTATTTATAGGAAGTTATAATAATTCACACTTAGTTTGGTTTAATTGGAGTATAAGTTACCTAGAGAATGAAATATATGCCAATGCATGTTCTAAAAAAAAAGTTACCTAGAGAACAACACAATCATATGGGTCAGCAGATATTTGACAAAGCATGTATTTTCTGGTAACAGGAACCTATTTCGTATGTGAGGGGAAAAAATGATATCAATATTACTCATATTTTGTTTTAGGCCTTAATACACATATATTATCTTAGAAAATCATATAAAAATATTAAATATGATTTACAGTATGAACTCTGAAAGATATGAAATCAAATATGATTCAGCTGCTCATTCATAAAGTAACATTTATTCATTTATGGAAAAGGTGGTTTTTTAGCTCAGACCATCTCATTATCAGGGTTAGA
Source organism: Eleusine coracana subsp. coracana (assembly GCA_032690845.1). Lineage (NCBI taxonomy): Eukaryota > Viridiplantae > Streptophyta > Magnoliopsida > Poales > Poaceae > Eleusine > Eleusine coracana. Next base: position 48,031,308 of record CM064427.1, on the reverse strand, counting down.
ACTTAAGACTGTAAATTGAGTGCTCGGGTTGGAGCTTTTGAGTTTTTAAAAAAAGCTGACTGATTGTCGGTTGAAAAGCTGGTTGTTGGAATAGTGGTTGTTTTGCTTTTGCAATATATTTTGCACACCAAAAAACTAAAAAAAGCAGTTCTGGATTAGCTTGTTAGTTGTTAGTTCATTTTCTTAAAAGCAGGCTTTTCAACTTTGAACAAGTTTTTTAAGACCCCCAATTTGTTTCAGCTTTTTAGCTGAAGAAAGAAACAAGGCCTAGGCTAGTTAGGTTCCTTCTGTTAGAATTAGAAGAACTCGTATACCCAAGGTCGAGTCTTCGACTTAGTACGTCAGTATGTTAGTTGTGTTTTCAGTATGGTAGTTGTGTGATAGAAATGAGTGTATCCGTTTACATTATGATTTAAAGAAAAGATACAAACAAATTGTGTCTTTATTAACTTGCAAAAAAATGGAGGTCGGTCAGATTTTCTTTTGACATTCACTGATTTTAATTTTCTTCAGTTCGCATGGACTACAGTCTTCGAAAGTGACATAGTTCGATGTCTCGCTCCATTGAACAGAAACGTACCTTCTGGTCTGATAGATAACGTTCGCCCACATGAATGTAGACAAGATCACAAGTGAACAACTAACCCAGTGTTCAGCGAAGACGAAAATGCTTGTTCATTTGCACACAAATCTAATGACAGTTGTGCATTCCTGCACAGAAAAATAAACAAATGAACGTAGGACGATATCGCCATAATCCTCTAACAAAAAAATATTAATAAAAAATGCATCATGTCATCTTTCCAACCGTTCATCAAAAGTGCACTTTTGTGCGTTGCTACAGAAAGAGGATCGATCCATATGCATACCTCGTTTTGATGATATATGTTATATTGGGCTGCCTGTATCGCAAAATTGAAAGCGCCTGCTTCATCAGTGGAAAACTTAGCAAAAAGCTTCGTGTCCTACAAAACATGAGGTTGGGAGTATCTAAAAATACTTCTCATTGCTCAGTATCCCGCGAAGCTTACAACCACAACAGGTTGTTCATGTTGCAGGAATTCCATATGAAACAATTCAGTTTCAGCCAAAAAGAAACAAGAAAAATCCCTTGCATTTCGACCGGACGTAGGCATAAATAGAACCCTTTGTCAATAGAATTTCAATATCAACGCTTTTCAAATGACGTGGCGGATGGCGCGGGAGATTCCAGGTGTGAAAGCGGGGCCGCCACGTACGTGTCGATTTGTCAAAGCTGCGGCTCGAATGTGACGCTGTGAGATCATGCGATCAATGCAGCCATAATCTCCACGGGCACAGGCTGACTTATGTGCGTCATGGAGTCAATGGTGAATGCAACAATTCCTTCTAATTTATTTACTGAGGTCCACGTCCTATTCGGTTAGTCTACTGCTATTTCATTACGGTTCTTGGCATCTCATCCATCGCCTATCGAACTATGTCGTTATTGGCTTATCCAAAATATGTGAGAGAGCTGAACATAACATTTTGATTTGTTTGAAACAAGGGAATTTCACAAAGGAGCAGCAACATGTTTTTTTTTCACACCATCCTGTAAGTCTTTGGGTTTATTGTATCTCATGCAATGTTTTCACTATGGAATGGATTCAGCTACGGCTTGGGGCGACGCTATGCTATCTGCTTTTCACCTCTTCTTTCCAAAACACTGCTGAAGTAGAGTAGAGAACAAGAGCCAAACAACGTTGGGATATGAAACTGAAGAAGTATCTGGAGGACAAGCAAGGAGGAGCTCAGAACCTGTGTTAGATGAATAGATCACCATTTTCCGGCAAGGTGATGGAAGCAACGTCGAAGGGGTTAAGGAGATAGCGAAGCAACTTGGATTTGTTGGAGTTGGTGGGACTTGGCAGTGAGCCGAGGTCACAGCTGTAGCGACGCAAGCCGCAAGTCAGTTTTGATACGGCCCTAACAGCTCACGCTTTGTCTGCATGCACAGGAGAAAAGGCAAGGATAAAATTATTTATCGAAACCCTTTTTGCCATTTGTGATGTGGAAAAGATTGCTTGTTGATCTTGTCCTTGGCTCAGAAATGGACTTGACATACTATGCCACCAAACCAGAGCTTTTTGTCACAGTTATACGCGTCAAGAGGAGGATGAGGTGATCATTGATCAGAGCGCTTCCCCGTTCAGTTCGGAAAGATAGATGGATCAACCGATGGGAAAAAGTTGGAGATGGGGGCTGACAAGATTGAAGGACTATATATTCTCTCAAAAAGGGGATTGGAGACCGCAGGAAGAGAAACCTTTTGGGCCTGTTATGAAAACAAGAAAGAGCATTACCTATTCACAGAGCCTTACTACTCAATTTTTTTTAATAGTTTGGGAATCAATTTCTTTTTGGATGTGTTAAATGACAGCTTTCACAATATTCTTTTCCTCAGCATAAAGCTTTTGTCTCCCCTGAGAAAGACTGCAATGGTGATTGCTGAGCTCTGATCCTTCACCAGCTTGACTCTCTCCACAAGATTGTAAACTGCAATGCCGCCACCTGGACCAGCGTTGCTATAAACCATCCCCCCCCCCCCCCCCCCCCCCCCACGCAATCTTAAACAATGAAGTACCATCATCACACGTATACGCCCTGTATCCTACCAATTCATTCAGGCAAATCAAGGGCCCTAACTCGCCGCATTTAATCGGCTACGACGCGGTGGTGTCCACTCCGCCATGGAACCTCTAGAATCCCCAGCTGGTTGTTACACTTCAGCAAGGTTTCAGAGAAAGTCCACCTCCTAACTAGGACACTTCACTTGCCACTTAGACTTCCCTTTCTCTCCCTTAAATGCGTTTCACTCTCGCCCGCGCTGAGCTCAACGACGAGGTACGTGGCACGAGTCTACCTAGGGCATCGACGGCGATGTCGTGGACCATGCCGCCAAGGTAGCTTTCGCAGACCGGGGCCATGCCGCGCCACCATCGTCGGTAAGCCGGACGAGTTTCAGCGCGCAGCGGCAGTGCGCGGCGAGGTTGCGTGCCCGTGGCCGCTGCTGGCTCGGAAGGCTTCACTAAATGCAGCACTGACAACTGCGGCACGGCCAGCCGCTTGAATCATGCGCCAATTATTGAGCAGAATCTGTACGACACTGTGTGCTTCCGCAAATGTTACTGTGCCAGCTTCTACCGGCACAGGAGCACCTCTCCGCATCAAAGCCTTGATGCCTCCGGTGAAAATTAAGCATTGACAAGATCACAGCGACAATGCGTTTTCGGTTGAAATGGCACAAGGGAGGGGGAGGGGGAGGGGGAGATAAGAAATGTTCATCTCACACACCAACAGCTTCCTGGTCTTAGCTATTCAAGCAATAACGAGTCACAAGTTAACAACAACACATCATCACCATGGTCAAATGCACAGGAGAGGAAGAAGCGTTTACCTCAGGTAATCAGCGTCTTCCAGGTTTATGGTCATCAATTAGAAAGAGTCAGGACCAGGGGCTGAGAAGAGTAGGAAGAACTGCTGCAACCATGTGCAATGAATGAACAACACCAAAGGGTTAGGCTCCGATGCGATCAGACTGGAACCACGATGTGCCTGATCGAAAACTGCAATTATTGATCAAGACGGCATGATTTACACACACAAGCGCTGTATGGGATGGTTGCTTTGTCAAAAGCAGACTTGGAAGTATGGTACTCAGGAAGTGAATATGTGATACTACTTTATTGTGCTACATTCTTCGAGTACACAATGGCTGGTTCATGAAGTTACTTACAAAGTATGGGACTTGAATCGCACTCTGGTGTAATTCTGCACACGCACATTCATCTTCTTGCTGAGAATGATTCCTGCAGAAACTTGTAGAGTTCCTCTGCAACTGCTAAGGGGTACTCTTCCTGTGGCAGAAGAGCACCTGGCACTTCCACAAATTTGGTCACACCCTTAGCTCCTCTCAGAGCTTCCATCTCAGCCTTTGACCTCTTGGGAGCATTGAGTGTCGAAACAATCAGAACTGGTGCATCCCCTTCCAACTTGGCAAACAATTGCAGGAATTCTTCTCTTGATTGAACAGGGTCAAGAAGGCCTGTCAGGAATGCAGCAGGGACAAACCGTGCGCCTTTTCGTTTTGTTAACTCGTATCGGCTCTCAATAATATCTGGGGTCACATTCTCAGGGTTGGCATAGACATGAGATTTGTATTGGGACTGAATGGACTTCTCGTTGCTCACCAAAACATTGTACATCATCCAACCAATTCCTGGAGCCCTGAGGGTTCCTCGTAGAAGCCCATACCTATTAATCAGAGTTCACGAAAGAAGCATTTTCAGTAAAATGTATTGGAATCTTGAGCATTAATAGGCTAAGATATCTGTAACCTAGAGGGAATGACCATATCACAGAATTTTCTTCATCAGTATCTTTTGTATCATTTAACAGACTATAAAACATAGTGCTTAACAGAAGGGAAACTCCATAATAATTTAGCTAATTAGTTAGACATGCATATCAGAATAAGTTAAATAAATAATACGGTCTGATATAGACATAAAATGAATGAAAAGAATTGCAAGAAAGTAGATTTGGAGAGTGGTGTTTCCCAGGTTAAGCAATGAGCCAATTTGGAAAATAAAGTCCCTGTAAAACCATGCTACTGCCAATTTCGCTGGACAAAAACATAAAAAGATTCTTTGCACCCCAGCCTTGAGGCCTATTCTTCATGGTCTGACAAGCTGTATATAAACATTGTAGTGCCTCATAGTGCACCCCAGCCATGAGGCCTATTCTACATAGACAAATGAATACATTTTTATCCTATATAGGAAATAAATTCACTGTTCAATGGACGTGATAGCCCAAGCAGAAGCATGAACTTGCAAAGCAAATTTCAATATTTAGATGAAAATTTTGGTCCTTATGATTTTTTAAGAGGAAGTATTTCACCTACAGTCTGTTCTTAAGACATGATTGTTCTGAATGCATGAATTGAGTGCCCAAAAATAATATTGGTCAACAACTTCACAATGTAGGCATACTTTTGTGCAGTCATTTGTAAAGACTATGCATGTGCACTCATGACAGATGATATACATCAAAGGAATGTTGCGAAAGGGTCAAGAATATGATAAAGGCATGAGGCTTGTAGATAGAGTGTGTACTGTATAGAATAGTTAATTGAACAAACTTAGCATTATTTTAAGTTCTGTCAGTGAGCGAAGTGCTTCAATGAAATAAGAAATGTCATAGATGATAGATCACAAGAGCATCTGTGCATTCTTTGACAAGATAGTGTAATAAACAGTTAAAAACACTCGGTATCATCATTTGACATGTGATTTAGGGTATTGCTTTAATTCTAGAAAACTTCCATCACAAGATCTGCTACTTAGTTATACATGCATGTCAGCAAAATCAGAGTAAGTTAAATGAGTAATAGCAATACATATGAAAATGGAATAAGGCCTTGAAAGCAGAAATTGGTCATCTCCTTAATAGGGTAATTGAATAGACTGTGGAAATAGCGTGCCAGTAAAACCATGCTGCTGACACCCTCTCTACACAAAAACATAGACAGGATCATAACAGAATAGCAGGCCTCGTTGCCTGCTATTTGATTCGACAAGCAGTATGAAATAAACCATACCATTTGTGCACCCATGAGAATCAACATGCAACATATTTCAAATAAAACTGATGTCAAATGTAGTGAGGAACGGGTTCAAATTGTTAAATAGGCCTGTGACATGTAAATAGAGCATATACTGTATAAGCAGTGGTCCCATGAAAATGCAAAGTATTGTAGAAAAAAACTAGAGACAAAGCATATAAAGACTAGCATTATCTAAAGTTCTCTTAGCAGGGGAAGAAATTCAATTCAAATGTTAAGGATATAAAAGTCACAGCTTAAGAGAGCCAAGAGGATTTTGTGGACATCGTCTGAAATTCTACAACAAAAGAAGTTCATACACTGGAAATAGTACCTTGTTTCCATATCAGAACCTCGGCCAAATACAATGGGTAGAGGTCCAGCCCAAGTTGGTGCAACAGCAGCAACAGCAGATGGTCTAATAAGGCCCTTCCCAGCCGCACGAACTGCTATAGTTGCAGCATGACCACCTCCAACTATTGCCAGTTCACCATCTGATCATGGAATAGACAGTACAACTTGCTGTTTAATTGAAAATAAAAATTCAAGGGGAAGGGTAATTCCAAAAGTATTAACTGAATAATTGCAGTTCCTTTTCTTTTCTTTTTTGAAAGGGAATAATTGCAGCTTCTAGCTTGCAAAGCTATTAGACATCAATAAATCAGGCACAGTCTGCATCGCAAGCAAGAACTGGTAAAATTTATTTCTCAACTTCTAATACATTATTAGCTCATAAATACATCATAAGAGATCAACTCCAGTGTGAAATATTCTGCATTTTTACTCAACCTATTTACTCATGCTTTTTAGTGTCTAGACACTAGTTTCCAGAAGCCAATAAGTGGTCATTGACCAGCCAAAAAGCATTTTCCACGAAATAGGAATTGATGTACTTGGCCTGAGGTAACTATGTGCACAGGCATGGTGTTTCTGGCTGAACCATCTGACTTTTGAGCCAAATATTTTTTACCCAGAAAATAACAGTAAGGATAAGCAGGTGGGATAGGAAGCTAAAATATAGTGTATATAATAAGGAAATGAAATATTCATCAACCAAGTATCCCTAATTGAGTGTATTGGTCAGATTGAAGTTCCACTGAACGAGTAAAAACTTGGTTTACCTGCGTTTGCCACTGGACTATTTGGTGAATTCATTAACTGAACCAGGAAACTCTCCATCACATCAGCATTGTAGTTCAGAGATGGCCTATCTGAATAACCAAGACCAGGCCAATCAACAATAGTAGCACGGTAGCCTAGTTCTTTGTTTCGTCGCACAATATCTTTTGCGACCATCCTCCATTCCTCCACTGTGCTAACATCAGATATTGTAGGGATCATCAGGATGTTCTTCACATTTTCAGCAATTTCTGGCTCATGTTCCTCATAATAAATGTTAACTGGCTGATTCTCAAACTCCCATTGCCACTTCCCGGTCTGAAAATAAATCAACGATGTAATCAAACCAATAACAACAAAGAGGCAAAAAATGTATGCCTTTTGTTGAAACTTGAAACACATGATGCCTTAAAGTCTAATGCTAGGATCCTTCCTGCTGCAGTAACTGATATTAGATAAGGATATTGTTTGAGATATTAAAAAATGGCATTAACATTAATAGCTAACTTCTCGATACACAATATAATTGATCAAAACTCAGAAAAATGCCAGTATTCAAGAAGATCAGTCAGCTGAGTACATGTAATATCAGAATCAGAAACTACATTGTTCAAACATCCATCTTAGTCATAAGATCCCCAACTTGCTTGTTACTAAAAGGCTTTGTTGTTGGTGGTGTAACAGACGTCATAAAGGCTAATAGTAAGACAGTAACATGAGGCGGCAAAATCTAACATTTTTAGGGGGTTTTTTTTTTTGGTCTACAGGATGTAAAACATGCTCCTCGGATCTTGGGAGTTGTCTGGACTTTGGTAAATAATCATAAGCCCTACCTCTAGCCACTCCAGAGCCGAATTTAAGATTTGCAACATGTACAGTAGAACAGAAGAAACTGAAAGCTTTAACCACGTATGATGCAGGTCCTTGTGTATTTGCTCTTGTGGGTTTCATCTCTAGCTTACCCAGCTTGCTTGGGACTAAAAGGTATTGTCCTTGTTGAGCCACGTATGATGCATGTTGACTGCTTCAAATCAAATCAACGAATACCTCATATTCCCTTCAGAGTTAGAGCTATTGCATTTTTCACATTTGCACCTACACGACAATTTCTTCATTATCAGCATCGTTATACACATCTCAGCCTACCAAAAGGTCACGGAATCTAGCCGCGGCGTTGCTAATTTCACCGTCTCAGCTAGAGAATCGCAATTCCTAGTACCCGAAAACCTGAGATTCAAACTACAAAAGCACATGGAAGTGGTTCGCATTCCGTCCGCCCTATGATTCCCGGTTTATTCAGAAATTTCTTCAGTAGCGAAATTTCAGCGGGCTCAGTGAGACACTGGGCTCAATCAGGATAACAACGACACCAGCTTACATACAGTACATTATTACTAGCAAACTAGTAGACGGGAGGCGATCGCACCTTGGAGGGCGCAGCGTCAGGCTTGGAGGCGGGAGGGGATGCGACGGCGCGTAGGACGAGGTGCCTCGGCCGCCGGAGCGGAAGCGCCCGGCTGGAGACCGCGACCGCGGGGGAGAGGAAGGCGACGGCCGCGGCGGCGGCGGCGGCGCCGGCGAGGGGCATGGCGGTGGGACGGGGCGGTGGTTGGAGGTTGGAGGTTGGAGGCGGAGGCGGGCGCGAGGTGTGGGGAGAGGAAGCAGCGACGTGCGCAGCCGTGGACTGGGGAAACTCTGACCGGACTGGAGGAGCGGTGGAGCCTGACTTCGCTGTGTTGCATCAGTATCCTTCTCCATTTTTTCTACACGTTCCCATTCAAATTTAGTTTGTTCGTTATGTTTAGGACTTCAAAATTTAAGAAATGGTTTTGTCCCAAATTTTTTGTGCCTATGTTAGGTAAAAAAAGTTGAATCGACTGGAATTTCTTCCTTTCTTCAGCACAAGAAAACTTAAAATGTTCAGATGGGTATTCTTAAGTTCTTCTATCCTTGCTTTTTATCACTTTCTTTTGCTTGAATCAGTACTCCGATATACTACAATGTAAGAACAAATTTGTGAAGCGTATGTTTGAATGCTCTTTTAAAATCTGGCAACGCGTAAACGGGCCTTATCGTAGTAGTAAGGTAATTTAGTAGCACCTTTTAGATCTCGGGTTCGATTTTCAGTGGGAGCGAATTTCTGGCTTAGGTTAAAAAAATTTCCTCGTCTTTTCCTTAAGCCAAAGGATATGTAAGACTCTACCTGGAGCCAATCGGTACGGGCGTTGCTCCCGATTTAAGGTCGGTGTACTATAGAAGTTCTCACATAGGCTAAAAAAAAGGATCACCATGTCAGAAGAAGAGAGGGGTTCGGGAATTTTCTAAACCTGTATGAAAAGATCCTTTTTGTTAAAACAATACCGTTGGGACGATTTACCCCGATAGATCTAGTTTTTTTAAAATCTGGCAACACATTGGTTGGCTGGTTGCACGTTTTGTCTTTTGTTCGTGTCAGCTCAGTGACCACATTTTTTTTCAGAGGAAGTTGTTTTTCTAGAGGATTTAGAGGTGAGAAATTGGACATTCACGTACCTGGACATTTCACAAACCACAATTTAGAATTTTAGATGGACAAAAATTTGGGGACAAAGAAACGACGAACACGGGCCTACAGCCTACTAGACTACGCCTGACCTGACACAAAAGCCCGTGTGAAACAAAGAAAAGATGGGCTTGCGAGCAGTGTTGGCCTGTTGGTGTCGATCGATGGGCTCACGAGCCCAAATGTTACCAATCAAAAGCAGTGCCATTGGGCCATGTTCTTTTTAATTTTCTGATGACGATGAAAACGAACACGACAGTGCAAGTGGTTTTCCAAGTTCGTAGCATTCGTTTGCTGCACCACCACACATGGAATGGAAGAAGGAACATCACAAGGCACAGCAGCCTCTGCTTGGACTTCCGAGCGCATATGTGGTAAGTTATTTTTCCTTCCGAGCGAATATGTGGTAACTTATTTTTCCAAACTGAGAAACTAGGCCGGACTTTCGATCACGCGAAAACCACACGGAACGACGGGTTGAGCAAGGAGGCAGCAACCGGAGCAAAAAAGCATGACACTGACACCAGCGCGTAACCATCACCCAACAAACTTTGATAACCAGCGCGACACACAAGCCGGCGTCGCGTCGCGCCTCGCCGTCGGCAGCCTCTCTCTAACGGCCGGGCAAAACACGGTAGCTGGCGACGAGAACGCAGGCCGTCCGTTCTTTTTCCCGCTCCAGCGCCCCCGTGCTCCGACGACGACGTGAGCTGCACTTTGGTCTTTCTCTTTCGGCACCGCGCGTAAATCTTATAGCCCGTTCTTTATTACTCTCTCTGTTCATAAATATTAGTATTTGTTAACTTTCAGATATTACTTTTAATCATTTGTCTTATTAAAAAAATTGTAAGAATATAAGATAAAAAAATAAAGTTAAAATATATTTAATAATAAAGGATATTATAATAAAATTAATAATTTTTTATAAAATTTTTGAATAAGACAATTAATCAAATATGATATTTAAAAGTCTAACATTTGTGGAGAGAGAGGGAGTACTCATCTTTCAGTCCCCCGCCGAGCCGCGTACGCGCAATTTGCCCGTGGGCTTCACGTCGCGGACCGGCGACCCACGCACGGCTGGGGGAATCGATCCATCGAGTTCCCTCCGCTTTTCTGGCCGCGTGCCGAACTCCAGCATCAGCAGCGCCCGGCCGTGCGCTTGGAATATGTAAACCTGTAATCAACGGCGCGGCGTTCTTGACCCTGTTCAGGCATCTGAGAAAGTGAGAGCGACCACTGCCTCTCCCGTTCGTTCCATGAGGAGGCCACGACGAATATTTCAGGCGACCAACCTAAACCACACGGCAGGAACTCAGCCAGAGAACGAACACACACGTCTGTGCTGTCGTTCCCGTCCGCTGTGTTTCCACGCGCAACCTTGAAAGCAGACGGGAGAGGAAAAAGGAGAGCAGAGCTTTTGCTGATGCTCGATCCTCTTGATCCTCTGCTTACGACGCGCAAATTAAAAGTTGTGTCTGTGCGGTAGCTGATCGAAGAATGTCCACACCTCGTTCACAGCAGAAATAATCTAGTAGCGTTTCTACGTGACAGTTACGTCCAAAGATCCTCCACACATACTACATGCTTTGCTCCTCCTCCTATTGTTTCTCTCCTAAGAAAATCTTTTTTTTTTCTTTCGGACAAAATGCGCATTGATCCGTTCTCCGTCCGTTGTGTTTCCACACGCAACACCTTGAAAGCAGACAGGAGAGGAAAAAGGAGAGTAGCTTTTGCTGATGCTCGGTCCTGCTTACGACGCGCAAATTAAAAGCCGTGCCTGTGCGGTAGCTGATCGAAGAATATCCACATCCCGTTCACAGCACAAATAATCTAGTAGCGTTTCTACGTGACAGTTACATCCAAAGATCCTCCACACATACTATATGCTTTGCTCCTCCTCCTATTGTTTCTCTCCTAAGAAAACCTTTTTTTTTTCTTTCGGACAAAATGTGCATTGATCGGTAGCTGAAAGACGTTCTCCGTCCGTTGTGTTTCCACGCGCAACACCTTGAAAGCAGACAGGAGAGGAAAAAGGAGAGCAGCTTTTGCTGATGCTCGGTCCTACTTACGACGTGCAAATTAAAAATCGTGCCTGTGCGGTAGCTGATCGAAGAATGTGCATACCCCGTTCATAGCACAAATAATTACGTAGCGTTTCTACGTGACAGTTACGTCCAAAGATCCTCTACACATACTACATGCTTTGCTCCTTCTCTTATTGTTTCGCTCCAAAGGAAACCTTTTTTTTCCTTTCCTATAAAAATGCGCATTGATCGGTAGCTGAAAGACGACACAAAGCTATATGTAGCTCTAGATAGATCGTATCTTAGCTGAGCTGCTGCGACGTGCCACTCGCGCCTCCTTTTTGGGACGGCCGTCGGGTCGTGCCTCGTGGCCCCCTGAAAACCTCGCGCGCACCATCCGGTTCCGATAATAACAATCCGCACCAACAACAAACAGGGGGCCACTCATCAAGTTCAGGCTCCCCTTTTGTTTTGTGCTTCGACTCCGACCTGATGTGATGATCGAGCTAAGCTCAGAGTAGCTAAGTGTTGCCTGTTAGGTGCCTGGGACCGGCCACACTGTTCTCCATTTAATTGCCGTGTGAGCGGCAACAAAATAGCATCAAAATGAATGATTTTGTAGGAGGTTGGACGGGCCGTGCGCCATCCGAAATATTGTAGTTTTCCGGACGAAATCAGATCCGTCATTGGAATGATTAAGTTGGCTGGAATAGTGAGCACCATTTTATATTTCTGGGACCGGCAAGATTGGACGGGCAGCGCCTGCGAATAAATCTGTTTGCGACACCTGATACGACGATTCCGGAGTGATTAATCACAATCCTCTCGTACTACTAGTTATTAATAGGTGTATTAATTCGTGATGCAAGCAATCGAGTGACGATACTGATTATTCTCTGAAGATTTCGGAAGGACGACGATGGTGGTTGTGGGCTTCGACTTCAATGGTCGGCGTTGTTGCTTGGGCACAGCGTGGTTTCATAGGGTTGACTTGCGGTCATCGTGATTCAGCACGGAATTTTAGGTGAACTGCATTCTACGCACGGTATCAAAAGTTGGAGGTTTCCAAAGAGAAATAGTCAAAAAGCTCGTACTATTTTCTGTTCGCCGCTTTGACGAAAAATTGGAAATTTCTCTGTCTGAAACTAAAAAAAATACTGACTAATAAGTTTAAAATGGCTCCTAGTTTTTTTTTTCCTCTTTCACTAGACATTAGCTCGTCGATTTTCGGGGTGGAATCCTGAATGTCTCTTTCAAGCATTTCTAGCTAGTTTCTTTTTCACTTATCATGCTTTTTTTTCTATGCAAAAGCGATCAATATTCTGTGATCACTTTCAGCAGTCCCTCTCTCGTCCCATGTGGCGAACAATCGCCAGTTTTTACTCCATGATATAGAAACTCTTCTTCCTCCCTCTGAAAGCGAAGTTCACTGTTCTTGCAAATGTTAAGTGGAAGAGAAAATCAAGCGGCTATTCCCACCTGTAAAGGAACTGCATAAGAACAGCAAGAACCCTGAAGGCTGCACACTCATGATCAATTGATCATGGCATGGCTGACCTGCCAAGTCCTAACTCCTTACCTTCGGAACTTTCTGTGCTTATTCGCAAGAGAATTCAGAGAAATGAATATGCCCTCAGCGTACGTACAAAAATAGAGTGAATCGCACACAAAGGCAGTTGTTTTGTTTGCCCAAATGGAACCCACTCGGGGATGACCCATCTAACCGGTAAATAAAGCGCCAACGTAACTGCCAAACCAAACCCCTGGCGCGTCGTTGCTCTAGAACTAGGCATTCCAAATCCAAACCACCACGATCCCAGGAACCGGCTGGGTGGCAGTCACGAAGAAAAAAGATGAAAACTGAAGGTGACTTGGAGGCCACCTCCACTGATCTCTTTCCGGTCACCATCCTGAACCACCTCACCATGGCACGGGCGTGGTTTAAGTTTAACCGAAGCAATCTTCCCCATGAAAAAGCGAGACCTCACCTTCGCTGATGGAGGCGTTATTGATGATGGAGGACGCAGGCATCGTTTTCTCGACACGCACGAATTGCTGTGTACAAATTGACGAAGACGCTCGCGTCCAAAACAGAATAGGGTATATAGTAGTGACGCAATCGTGAAATATTCAGCATGTTCCACAGCAGCGAAGAACGGGCCAGCCTCTCGTTGTCATGGCCAGCTTGTCGATGATGACTCGTGGGCGCGTCATCAAGCAAGTACAGTCCATTGCATAATTTTTCTCCGTGTGTGACCAGCAGCGGGTTCAGCGAATGGCGTCACCGCGCGCGACCCCGGACCCGGAGTGGTGCCGGTGCATCTAACGCATTTTCCGTATTCGCCTTTGCGCAGCAGATTATTCTTGGTCAGATCTTCTGGGTGTACTAAAATGACCATTTTGGACCAGGCGAATGGTGCAGGCAGGTAAATTCGTTGAGCGGAACAGTGGTGTGCCCAGCGGAGCGGGGCAAGCGCGAAGACACACCCGCGGCGCGACGCGCGGGAAGCGGAGCCGTGGACCAGCCCCCGCCCGGTTTTGTCTCGGCGTCGCTCGCGGCCAAGCGCTGACGGCGTCGCGACGAGCAGCCGGTGGAAAGCCATGGCCCGCCCCGGCTCTGTTCGATTTGGACGGATCAGTGGCGCTCCGATCTGGTGGTTTGCGAGGCAATTAAGGACCGCTTTGGACTCGAGCTCCAGTGGGTTTGGGCGTGTCGATTTGGCACCGTGTGATGGTTTTCGCCTTTTCGTCGCGACGGTGCGGTGTGAGGTGCCGTGCCCCTGTCTTAGCGTGCGTGACCAGGGGTCATCCATCGAAAAAGGTGGCTCTTTTCATTTTGGTGGTCGTCTGTGGTTTGGAATTATCGTAACAAATTACTTGCACGAAAGTGTTTAAGCAAATATTGGGAAAGAGACTCGAAGCAATAATTTTTGGGGGAATCGCCATCACCCGGGGGTGCTTTACGTTGTAGCCATATACATTTTGTCCATTTTAGCAGAGTGCTTAAAAAAAGAGCACAATTATTACGTTTTGTTTTGGCATTATGGTGGGCCTTTTGAAATCACTTATTAGCACTGACACTTGGATGGTTTTCTAAGGGGGACAACCATTATATTTTAGGATTTTTTCAAGGATTGGCCTTGTTGCCCCCTTTGGAAAATTCCTCCTATGATTCTATTTTCCAAGGAATTTTTCCAATCTATGATGCTATTTTTCAAGAAGTTTTCAAGAATATTTCACGTGTAATAATCTTTCAAAGTATATTGGTTAATATCGAAGCCCAGCCCCTGCCGATTAGCTCGGTTACTAATAAAAAAAGTTCGCAGAATGCATAAGCCTGTTGAAGCGTGTACTATCTTTATTAGGACTAATAACAAGCTTGAAAACAGCTAAATCTTTTCAAAATTAGGAAGAATTCAGAACAAAAAATTTGGCGCACATAGCGATTGCAAAATGACCCTGCTTAGATGACCCCAACAGATATGCATCTCGGATCAGTACTGTGAATGTCCAATATATGTCCAACAGAGTAGGTAAAGGGATAGACAATTTACATTATATAGAGAGAGACAATGTAAAAATGCAAAACCTTTCTACTGAAATGCATTTGAGCAATCCCAATGCATCTTTTGCTAGAGTACATGCATTTTTTTGTTACTGCACACGTGAGACAATACTTGATTTGCTTCTCCAAACTGACTCTTCTTTTTGGAGTCAGTCTTACGAATGATAAAATAGCACCAGCCGGTGGAACACCATGGTTCTGGACACAAGGATATCCGCATTTCGTTCGCCGATGACTCGGATCGCTGACTTTACAGTGACCTAAAGTCGGACGACGAAGAGTGAATTTCCATGGCAGCCTTTTCCAAGCCCGCACGGATGCACCATAAAAAGCAGCGAATCTCACATGAAGCACGCATTTGATGAGCCCATTATTGGTGGGCAAGAATCTCATCTAATAAGAAAGGCAAATCATAATAATATACGGTCGCCGTAATGGAAGGCGGCAATGCTTTCAACTCCTGACTCGGCAAGGAATAAAAAAGACAAGGCAACCAATGATACCGTGCTAAAATATCAGGTTCTTATTATGTTAGGACTACTTGCAATTTTGCAAACGGGAAAAAAGAAGAAGAGGCAATGGAAGTTGAAGAAACCGTAGAAAACTCAGTTCCGTCCGTATGAAGATCCCACCCGTCGTCGTTTTGCCGCCCCTGAGGTGGACCTTCCTTCGCTGAGATCAACCAACGTGGTGTTGGTCTGCCGTGCGGAGGGATTAAAGTATGGTGCAAGGAAGGAATAATAAAACCCCAGGGTTTGTACATGAACGAAAAGCGACGCAGGGGTGGCTGAGGGATTAGTAGATACTCGCAAAAAAAAAAAAAGAGAGGGATTAGTAGATTGGAGATGGCGGCGCCGGCTTTGTAGGCTGGACGCGGCCGAGCCGAGCCGGGCGGGGCAGGTCAGCATCCACACGAACCTAACTAACTTCCGCGCGACACCTGGTCGCACGCGAAGCGGACGCCTCACCGGACCCGCTCGGCCGTTCCCCCGTCTGGTACGCCACAGAGCGCGCGGAAGGGAAGCAAAACTCGGAACCGCCTCGCCGGCCTGGTCAGGAGGCTCCGGGCCGGGTAGGGAGGGCGTGAGTGCGCGTCCGCGTCGTTTGGGCTCGGCAAAGCGCGGGGGGTCATGTCTAGTGTGTAGGTGCGACTCTGCTGTAGCGCGACGCGGTCCTTGTTTTGAAGCACAAGCCACCGCACGCCACGCCTCTCTCTCTCTCCCTCCTCTGCTCTCTCTCTCTGCCCCGCGCTCGCCGTCGCGGCTGCCCCATCCGAATCACAGTCGCTCTCCCTCCTTCCACCTTCCCAGAGAGCTCTCTACTCTATCTATCTTCCTTCCTCATCCCGTCTCGTCTCAGCTGCCCGCTGGATACGGCAGCTGGCGCGTTGTTTTCTTCACCCCGTGTGCGTGTGTGTTGTGTGGTAGAAACTAGAAAGCAGGAGGATCGGTAGCCGTTCGTCCCGTCGCCCTGCCGCTACGTACTTCTTGGTGGTACCCGGCCGGCGGCTCGGCATGGCGTGTTCCGGGTTCCACCCACTGTGAATGAATCGGCCATCCATGGACGCCGGAGGAATCGGAGGCGATGCCTCGCGCGGGATTGTTCGCGCCGTGGTGGGGTGGTCCTCGTCGCCCCTCTTCTTCTGGCTGCTCACCGTCGCCCTCGTCGCCGCGATCCACGCCTCCTCCTCCCTCGTCTCCTCCAGGTAATAAACAAGGAAATTCTCTCTTAATTTTGACAGACGATCATGGTTGATTTCTTTGACTCTTACGATCGATGGGTGTTCTATCCATGGTCCCGGCAGGAACGACGAGAAGGAGAGGGAGAAGAGGAAGGCGCGGAGCGGCGGCGGGTTCGCCGTCGCCGCCGCCGGCGAGGAGAGGGAGGTGGCGGCGGGGAGGAGCGACGACAGGGTCCTGGAGATGATGCGCAGCTTCAGCTTCGTGCAGGCGACCGAGGAGGATTTCCTCCAAGGCATGGCGGCGTTCGATCACGCTGTCGCCGCCGACGTCGACGTTCCTGAACCGTACGTGCCGTCGCCGGTGTCGTCGTCGTCCTTCAGCTTCAAGTTCCAGCATCAGATGCCCGAAATTCCGCGGAATTCTTCACTGGATTTGAGGGAACTGCCAGAGGAAGAGAAGGTTCCATCAGAGCACGACGGGTACGAAACAGAGGAAACAGAGCTCGTGGTTCACGAAGAACGGGTGCAGGAGCAGAGGAGGGAGGTCGTGGAGGCGGCGCCGCCAAAGGTCCACAACTACCAGTTCTTGACGGAGCGCGACTTCCGGGGGTTCGTCACGGACCCCGAGGCCATGACCGTGCGCGTCGAGGAGTCCTTCGTGCCGTCGCCGCCGCCGGCGGCGATGCAGCTGGAAGAACGAAGAGTGGTCCATGACGTCGTCTCCCGTGGCGGCGGCGGCAGCTTCCTCACGGAGACAGACTTCACGCCGGCGGACGAGCCCGACGCGACCGAGAGCGTGGCGTCATCAGTGAATAAGACCCCATCGTCGCGGACGACGCGGAAGCCGGGGGCGAGCTCCCCGTCCCGCACGTGCGCGAGCGTGGCGTCGTCCGGGAAGCGGACGCCGTCGCGGGCCCGGAAGCCGGCGGCGGTCTCCCCGCCGCCCCACGCGTGTGAGAGCGTGGCGTCGTCCGGGAAGCGGACGCCACCGCCGCCGTCGCGGACATGGAAGAAGCTGGCCGCGCGGTCGCCGTCCGTCGCGTCGAGGGGCAGCAGCGCCGCGGGCGGGAGGCCGAGCTTCGCGTCGGAGTTCTCCGGGTTCGGCGACTCGGACTCCGAGTCCAGCGCCAGCGACGACGGGTACTCGGTGAAGGACCTCGTCGTCGACTCCGACAGCGACTGGTTCCTGTCGGAGAAGGACTTCCCTGGCAGCGGTGGCGCGCGCGACGCCGGCGCCGCGCGCAGGAGGTATGAGGCCAAGGTGCTCGAGGCCATCGAGGCGCTGGAGGCGGCCAAGCTGGAGCAGCGTTCTTACGAGGAGCACTCAGCGACGACGCTGTCCCCGAGCTCGGTTCGGCAGGGCTCGCCGGACAGCATTCCTGATGGTAATGGATCTGGCAAGTACCCTGAGGACATGTGGTCGCGCAGCCCGTCGCCGGACGTGGTGTACGAAGACGATGTTGAGAAGGTAGTAGCGGTAGCAGAAGCAGAAGAGGCGGAGGAGAAGAACGTGGAGGAGGAGGACGAGAGCGTGGATACGAGCGATGACGAACTCTCGTCGAGCGAGAAGAAGGTAGCATTAGCACCAGTGCATGGTGCTGCTTCCGTTGCAGACAGAAGTTTGGATCATTCAGAGAAGGAAACCATCACTCTAAATGACCACTTAGGTGAATCTATTTCTGATGTTCAGACAAGTCCAGAGGCAGTTTTCGAGAGAGGCTTTGTTGTTTCATCAAATCAAGTTAATGGTACTGATGTTAGGAGAAGCTCAGAGCCAGGTGAAGCTTTTTCTGATGTTCAGAGGAGTCCAGAGGCAGTTTCTAAGAGAGGATTTGCTGTTGCCTCAAATGAAGTTGATGGTCCTCATGCTAGAATAAGCCCAGAGCCATGTGAAGCTGTTTCTGATGCGCAGAGAAGTGCAGAGGCTGCTTCCGAGAGAGGACTTGATATTTCCTCAAAACAAGTTGATGGTCCTGATGATAGGAGAAGCTCAGAGCCATCAGAGCACGAGCTTGTCGGCACGATTGATCATTCACTTGACCACGTTGGTGATGACAGGAGAGAAACTGCCAGTGAAAGTGATCAGTCATATGAAATAGTTTTTGATGACAGGAGACGCCCAGAGCCAGTGGATACAGGATTTGTCGGTACGAGTGATCAGTCACATGAACTCATTTCTGATGTCTGGAAAGAGATTGTCAGTCGAAATGATCAGCCGTCCGCAGTGGATCCTGATGATAAGGGAGGCCTTGATTCAGAAGATAAAGAATTTGCCGGCTCAAACGATCATCCGAATGAACTTACTTCTGTCACGAAGAAAGTGACTTTTAATGTTACAGATGATCAGTCATATGCAGTAGTTTCTGATGACAAGAGTATTCCTGAAATGCAAGAGCACAATTTAGGGTGCAAAGAAGAAGAAGAACAAGAAGCTAGCGCAAATGATCATTCAGACAATTTCGCTCGACAGACCTATGTTTCAGTCACTGGAAAGGCGAAGATGCATGACGATGATGGGGAGGACCCTGACGTCAAATGGAAAGATTTAACAGACGAAGAGGAGGATGAGTTGGAATCGTTGTGGGAGCACCAGGACCTGATAGAGCAGCTGAAACTTGAGCTGAAGAAGGTGCGTTCCATCGGACTTCCGACAATACTGGAGGAGTCTGAGACACCAAAGGCGCCAATGGAGGACCTGAAGCCATGGAGGATGGATGCTAAGTTCCTCCGTGAGGACCCAATGGACGAGCTGAACAAGTTTTACAAGAGTTACAGGGAGAGGATGAGGAAGTTTGACATACTGTGCTACCAGAAGATGTATGCAATAGGTATGCTTCATTTTATCAGTTCTACGTGATTTACTTTTACTTATCTCATTCCAGTATTTTCTATGACTTCATTTATCTGGGTACAATCACAATGATAAATTAATTTACATGTTTAAATCAGTAAAAAGAATCAAGAACTAGGCATTCAAAGCACTGCATTTCTTTATAAGGTCAAATGAGACGAGTACTGAATGTTGAAATGTTAGTCAAGATTCACACTGCTACAACTTTTTCTAACAACTAAGCATCGAATCTAAATTTTTAAAACTAGCGAAGGACTGATGGAGCTATATACGTCATGCTTTACATATCATTTTTTGTTCTTTCTTCAACTGAACATGCTCCAACCAAAGGAAGCTTCGTCAGGCACTAATTTTGTACTGTACGGAACCTGATCGCAGATTTCTTACAGCTCAGAGGGTCTAAGGAGTCCAGTTCTATGAAGTCCTTGCCGCCGACGGTGGCATCCATCCTGTCACACAATTTCCGGCCATCGCGTCGGAGATCTCCCGAGGACCCATCGGAGCGGTTTCTCAAAGAGCTCCGGTATGATCTGGAGACAGTGTATGTTGGTCAGATGTGCTTATCATGGGAGTTCCTCCGGTGGCAGTACGAGCAGGCTCGCGACTTGCCCGAATCGGACCCTTACCATAGCCATCAGTACAACCAGGTGGCTGGTGAGTTCCAGCAGTTTCAGGTGGTAGTGCAGAGGTTCGTCGAGGATGAATCGTTCAAGGGTCCAAGGTTACCAAACTACATAAACAATAGATGCGTCCTCCGCAATCTGTTGCAAGTACCTGTAATAAAAGGTTAGTATTACTTCAGATTTAGTAGTTGAAAAGATTTTTCTTACTCTGATTTTTTAACTAAGAACGACTGCAACATGTGTCGCATTGGGTTGCAGAGGATAGCCTGAAGGATAGGATGGAGGAACAACGCAAGGGGAACTATGTCATAACCAGTGAGGTGCTGGAGGAAATCATGGAGGAGGCTATGCATGTTATGTGGGAGTTCATCAAGGCCGACAAGGTCGAGACGACATCTGTGATCAAGAGCTTGTCGAACACTCACGTTGAGCTCCAGGATCCTTTAGACCATGATCTTATGGCGCAAATCCATGCTGCGTTACAAAAGGTAAGTTCATAACACTGTGCCGGCAAGAGATGATTTACTACGGTACACAGAATGTACCAGCTGAATGACACTGAGGTTTGAAACGCGTGCAGAAAGAGAAGAGGCTCAAGGATCTCCTCAGGACCGGCAACTGCCTTGTGAAGAAGTTCAAGAAGCCTAAGGAGGACAGATCAAACCAGAACCTTTTCTTCTCACAGGTCGACATGAGACTCGTGGCACGGGTGCTACGGATGCCGAGGATCACCAGCGATCAGCTGCAGTGGTGCAAGGCGAAGATGGACAAGATCATACTGGTAGATAGGGTCAAGATCCACAGGGAGCCTTCATTTTTGTTGTTTCCCTGTTGAGAGAGTACATATATATGTTTCTTATGCTCTTTTTTCCCCTTTTCATCACCGTGTAATCCACGATTGTAGGATTTTATTTTAACCATTAGCAATTCAGTTGTTTACACAGGTCACTAATTATGATTGTAACTTCAACCTGTCACATGTTATAGAGTCCAGGCCATGATATACTTACATCGACTAGAAATGACAGTGTAAACAGCTTATCTACCATGAAATAAAATCATGTAGACAACATCACAGTACGCAGATCAACTCTTCTGCATGTGTTCTTCTCCTCTGTCGCCGTATTCAGGGAGCCAAACATGTTACATTCTTGGATGTTTCAGACAAGAATAGCTAGTTCATTTCTAGTTCAATTTGTTGTCTGAAGCGTTAACAATTAACAGCCGGAGGTAGTACTTGCAGAGGCTGCTGCAATTCAAAGAAAACAATCAACAAGGACTGCACTCAAAAGAAACACCAGCAAATCGTATGCTCAGTTTCAGCCGCCTGGCTGTACTGCTGGCCACTGCACTTCAACGCGACCATTAACGTAACTGTCATTTCTGAGTTCTGAACGAGCGACACTTCTTGTGCGCTTCTGTCCTTGTGTTTGCCACATGAGTCACCTAATGGCTGGCCACCTTATTGTCCTTGCGAGCTGATCCTAACAACCCAAGTACTAACTGCAAACACTGCTCACCGCAGCTAGAAACAAACACTCATTGATGCAGCTGAGTAGACCAAACAGTGCTGGCTAGATCTTGGGGCGCAACCTTTAGAAATGCTGAGAGAGGCCGCAGTTCAAGCAGGAGGCCTGGCCCGATACAGGCAAACGGCATTCAGTGTGTGGCGGTACGTCGAGAGGCCGCGCCAATTATGGAGCTGAGCTAGACGAGGAGAGACGAGGCCACCAAGATACCGAAATTGCAGCAGCTGTACAGCTTGGCCTTATGGGTGTGGGGCGCCGGCCGACGGGGACCTGGCCTCTATTTATCGGCAGGAAATGCAAGCTTGGCGCCACAACTGCAGACGCAACAAGATGCACGAGCTGTGATGTGGAAGGTATTCAAGCGAGTTTAGAGCTGTACAGTGTTGGTAGATTTACTGTTTGCCATGTGGAACGCAATGAGTTCACAAAGATTTGAATGAATTTCCAATTGAACAGTTTCATTCTTGCAAGATAAAATCAAGGACAAATCCATTTGTTCCAATTTCCAAAGGTGCCTTTTGTAGCAGAGATGATAGGGAATGCACAACTCTTATATAATCATCATTTTAATTCAAAAATATGTACTTGCTAAAGAATAGTTATCTAAAACGTAGTATATAGTCTGTACTATGTACGGTGCATCCGCCACCACTCCAGTTCTTCTGTTCAATAAGTTCAGCCTTTCAGGCAATTACCAGAACAAATGGGCTGTAAACCACCAAATAAAGGCCCATGCATCCTACCAGTTCATGACCGATCTACACCGGCCCGGCCTATTACCGCGTTAACCCATTCGTAGCCGTCCGATCTAGGTCAGGCAGTCGAGGCAGCCCTTTTATAGTCCTCTCGGCCGCCACGCGCGAGCTTCCCTTTCCCCCAGCCTCTCCTCCACTCCAGCCTCCTCTTTACCAGGGTTTATCCATTCACTCGTGCCTGGCGGCGGCAAGATGGTGCAGCGTCTGACCTACCGGAAGCGGCACAGCTATGCCACCAAGTCCAACCAGACGCGGGTCGTCAAGACCCCAGGTCTAGTTTCCCTTCCATTTTCTCCATTTTTTGGTTGTTTCTTGATCTGCTTTGGGGTTGATTCTGATTTGCACGATCGGTTTGTGGTTTGTGCTTGCAGGTGGCAGGCTCGTGTACCAGTACACAGACAAGAGGGCGAGCGGGCCCAAGTGCCCAGTGACCGGGAAGAAGATCCAGGGGGTGAGTGGACTGTGTTGTACTAGTTCTTGATTGTTTGTTAACTTTGATTAACTCTTGATGGGGCAGTTTTGGGTTTGAATCATTTCTCAGTACGGTGTTGGGTTGGGGTGGAGTTGTAAGATTTCTGGCAGAATTAATCTTCGTTCATAAAATGTATTAGAGTTGTTTTGTTATTTTGAATCTTGCTTTATGCAGCTATGTAATGTTGAGCACGTTAGGTGGCCTTTTATGCTTAAATGTTTGCTGAATTCTGTTGGAACATCCAATTGTTATTTACTGAGATTGGCTTGTTAGGTTTGAGATGAACTTGGTTGTGCATGAACATACTTTAAATTTGTTGCAAATGCTAGGTGTTACCATTGACTTTTGTCCTGGTGACATCTAGAATGCATTTGGATAGCCCCAGCACATTTTCAGAATGGTCCGCTATACATGTTTGCTCTGTTTATGCTTGTTTCTTGTACAGTTCAGCGCTTTTCAATCTACTAATAGTTTCATCCCCCATGAAGTTACAAACATGCAAATGTTCTTCTGTGAATGTTGCTTTTGTATGTTTGGCGGTTTGTAAAGTGGCTTATGATTAAGGTTCTACAGCTGAAATGTTACATTGCTACAATCCTTCTAGTCTTCATGGGTTATTACATAAATAAATGTGAACAGTGCAATACTAGTTTGTAGAGATCTATGCGTTAGAAATGTTCTGTTCAGTGTGGTGTGGCTTAAAGCTATGCTATGTTTACAGAATGCATGCTTACATTTTGCAGACAATATGTGCAGCAATAGAAAACCATTATTCTTTTGTTACAAGAGTAATTGGTTTGCTATTCGTATATGATAGATGTTATGAATGTGCATTTTTCTCTTTCATGTAGATGCCTCTTATCAGTTTTTTATTAGCTTCCTCAGATTGCATTCATGATCCTGTAGCTAA
Source organism: Eleusine coracana subsp. coracana (assembly GCA_032690845.1). Classification (NCBI taxonomy): domain Eukaryota; kingdom Viridiplantae; phylum Streptophyta; class Magnoliopsida; order Poales; family Poaceae; genus Eleusine; species Eleusine coracana. The sequence goes on along the minus strand of CM064427.1, from coordinate 48,007,608 downwards.
CTTCATGACATGATTTTTTTATATTTCTGATACTTATACATGATGACGCCCCCTCCAGATTCCCCACCTCAGGCCTGCTCAGTACAAAAGGTCCAGGTTGCCTCGGAACCGTAGAACTGTGAACCGTCCCTATGGTGGAGTGCTATCTGGAACTGCTGTTAGAGAAAGGTTAGGATGTATGCTCAACGCATTAGGATGCAAAGCTCCCAATTGAGAAAAACATCCTTTCTCTGCAATTTCATGTTATTTTGTTATCTTGCAGGATCATCCGTGCTTTCCTGGTTGAAGAGCAGAAGATTGTGAAGAAGGTGTTGAAAATACAGAAGACCAAAGACAAGGCTTCCTCGAAGTAACTGTTTGACTTGAAGCAAGACTGTTCTGTAAACAAGGGAGGATATTTTTTGTCTGTTGATGATCTATGCCTTAGTCTTTTCTAGTATGTTGGTGGCAAGTGTTGAATTAGAGTACTTGAAATCTCTACCGTTGTGATGTGAAAGATTGTGAGACAATTTAATCACATGTTGCTTTGGTTGCCTGAACCCAATGCTGAATCAACATAATTTGGTTTTAGTAGCATTTGATTTTTATCATGCGGCAATTTTACGTCTCCTGTTATTTATTCCTATGCTCTGTTCTGTCAGTACCATACATCACTTCTGATATCGAGGTAAACTACTGTACTAGGCATATTCTTAGCTCTGGTTTTCTGTTTGTACATGTTTTACTGTGGGTCCTGCATTGTTCTTGTTTTCAAGAGTACGTTTTGAGGAATGTATCTTTCAGCATGAGTGACAAAATTGTTATTGGAATGATTGATAGTTAATCATTGGTCTTCCAATGAAAATTGTTAAACAAGAAAAATAAAAAATTACGTCTCCTGCTACTTGCTTCTATGATGATATCGAGGTAAACTACTGTCTGGGCACGATTCTTTGCGCTATGGGGCTTTATGTTTGTACCTCTTTTACTTTGGGTCCTGCATTCTTCTTGTTTTATTTTTAAGAGAGTACCTTCTTTTTGAGGAATGTATTTTCTAGCATGAGTGATAAAATTATTATTGGAATTCTTGATAGTTATTTATTGGCCTTTTAATGAAATTTGCTAAGCAAGAAAATAAAAAATAAGACTCAATAGTTATTCATTTGACTTTCAATGAAAATTGCTTAACAAGAAAAATTAAAATAAAATAACTGTCAAGAATGGGATTCGAACCCATGCCCTTTCGGACCAGTACCGGTCATCTTGACTTATTAGGTTGAATTATGAAAAGCATTATTTATCCTATGGAAAAACCTATTTCTCGAAAGGGAAAGGACCATATAAATTCGAACATTCTATCAGCAAGCTCGACCACGAGCGGATGACTGTGGACATTGTGCGCCGCTCTTCCACTGTTTCACAACCGGCATCCACCTCACCTCCCATCTCCACCCCGAGATTCATCGAACGGAACGCGTCGTCCGCCCACCCCTCACCCCTTCGTCAATTCATCTTTTTCCCGGGATTCATCAACGCCGACGCCACCAGCCCGAGAATCCTATTATAGGGTTCGGGTTGTTGAGGAGCTTTGTGCTCCACCACCATGAAAGAGGGCGGCCGTGACCCGGCAACAATGGCGCCGTCGTGGCCGCGGGTGGCAGGAGGGTGTTGGGCAGAGTCGACATTGCAAGGTGATGCGAGCTAGACATCCGGGTTTCCTGGAATGGTCCGATTCGACACGCTTCCGGATGGCCCGTTTAGCCACGACCTGGTAGGATAGCGGGCCTTTGCGGGCTGTGCCTAACTTCGCTCCACGCTTAGGTTGAAGCCCGCGTCACAGCTCAAACCGATTTGTGTTGTGCCGTCCTGTTTGCTCTACAAGCCTGGTGGCACGGTGGCCCGTTGCGGGCTGTGGAGGCCCGGACGTCAGTGCAATGGCGACCGAGGAGGGAGAGGGAGTGGGGAGAGGCGGTGTCGAGCGTGGAGGGAGAGCTGAAATAGCGGAGCCGAGCGCAGATCAACGGGCACCGTGGAGGGAGAGACGGAGTTGATAGCTGAACGCAAACACTGCTGAGAGAGATAGAGCCGCCACGTCAGAGAGGGAGAGGAGGGGAGAGGCGGCGCGCTCCGGAGAAGGAGAAGAGACAGGTCCGCTAAACAGAATGTTTCTTTAAACAGTTTGATTGAAAACAAGCATTCCCGATAGAATATTTAGCTGAGCACTTTGGTTATTCCGGGTCTTTTTTTTTTGGAGTGCTTCAGTCGATTGAAAATGGGATTTCTTTTAATCAACGCTTTTAACTCTTGAATCTAGATCCAATGGATATAAGAAGATAAATTTTTTTTATAGTCTATACATAACACTAATTAATACAAATAATTCTATAAATAAAAACTAACAAAAAAATAATAAAAGAAATAACACTAAGGTTGCGTTTGGATGTTGGTATTTAGGGGAATTGGCATTCGGACAGCTCCAATGCTATTGTTTGGACGCACACAACATTAGCGCACGGAATTGGCTCTAGGGATGGCAACGGGGCGGGTTCGGGGCGGGTGGAGCAAAAGCCCACCCGCAATGATAGATGTTGCGGGTGAAAATCCTCACCCGCACCGCACCCGCGGGTGGAAATTCACACCCGCGCCCGCATCCGCCGGGTTTTGGGTGGGTGACGGGTCTCCCACGGGTTTTTTAGTTGTATATAAAAATATATTTTTAGTCTATTTTATTATTATTTTAGCATATTTTATATAATAAAAATACTAACTCATTCATAATTTCATAGTTAACATAATATGACAATACATAAACATGTGCTAAAAATTATTACACAAATAATTATCACTCTCACAAAAGAATATTTAACTAAAACTCTTGATGGGTCTTATTTTCGGGCCCTACGGGGCACCCGCGGGTGAGAGAAAAAACCCGAACCCGCCCCGCGATTGTGCGGGGCGGGTGCGGATGAGCCCCACGGGTGAGAAATTGCACCCGCACCCGCACCTGGCGAGTGCCAAACCTAGCAGGGCCCCGCACCTAGGACCCGAATTGCCATCCCTAATTGGCTCTAATTCTGAATTGTATTTTTCCTTTCGCCTATAGCTGTTCGACGATTCGGAGCCTCCACCCTGGGAATTGAGCGGAATTGTTTTTTCCGTGCGTTGCCTCCCCCGTGTCGCACCTTGCCTCCCCCGCGCCACACCTGCTCCAGCGCAGTCAAGCTCGAGTGCCTGCCCCGCCAGCGTCCGGTGACTCCCCTTCCCCGCTGTGTCTACTCCCAAAGCTCCTCCTCCCCCCCTCCCAGCGACTCCCTCTCCCGCTATGTCAAATCTCGAAGCTCCGCCAGCGCCCATGGCGACTCCCGGAGCTTGTGCCCCTCGATGATGACCTCTGGACACTCGTGCCCCTCTCCTCCGATGCGACAGATTCGTGCTCATGTGCCCCTCCGAAGCTCGTGCCCCCGACGGTGGCCTCTGGGCTCGTGTGCCCCTCTCGGAAGCTCGTCCGCTTGGCCATAACCATCTTCCCTAGATCCGACTACCCTTTTGCCCTAACGAGGTATTGTTCTATCTCTTGATTTCTGATTCCACAGAGTTTACAATCAAACATCAAATAGAATTAATTTAATTCAATTTCCATCTCAACGAATTCCTTTGACAACCAAACAAAAACATTGATTTGATGCTCAATTCAATTCCAACACAGAATTGGAATTGGGAGCCAATTTAATTTCACTCTTTCAATTAAACGCAGCCTAAAGACCATTGATTGAAAAAATGCTACTTTCTGAAAAGTAGCATTTCCGTTTTTTTTTTCTTCCTGAAACTCCCCATCACTTTTTGATCACTCATAAATTCAAAAATCGGTTCCAGTTTCATTGTGGAATCGAAAGTCGGAGAGGAATCCAGCAATGGCGCCGCGCGCTTAAGCAGCTTCCTTCCTCCGCCTCTCCCTCTTCCCAGTTCCCACCCTGCCGCTCCGCTCTTACACGGTCCTACGGCAATGCCTCCATCCCGCCTCCCGCCCGCACACTTCCGCGTCCTATCCGCGCAATTCTCCTCGTTGTCCCCTGCCCACGCACCCCACCCGCTCGACGGAATGCCTCCCCGCGGCGCGGACCGACTCGCGGGCCTCCCCGCCGCTCTGGCGGACTTCGTCCGCGCGCGCGCCGCGGGAACCGTCGCTTCCGCCCCGTGCCGGTTCTCATACGGCAATGCGCTGGCCTCCTCGTCCGGGACGCACCCTGCGCTCGCGCTCGCCTTCGCCGAGCAGCTCTACTGCGCGGCCTGGAAGGACGGGCTCTCGGGCGATGCCTACGTCTGCAGCGCCGCGGTCGACCTGTTCGCCAAAGTGGGCCGCCTGGGCGACGCGCTGAGGGCGTTCGAGGACGGGGACCAGACGAGCGCTGTCTGCTGGAACGCGGCGATCTCCGGCGCGGTACGGAACGGGGAGCACGCACTCGCCGTCCAGATGTTCGGCGACATGGTGAGGGGCTCCTGTGCGCCGAACTCGTTCACTTACTCCGGGGCTCTCAGTGCGTGCGCCGCGGGTGCGGAAATGCAGATTGGTACCGCGGTGCATGGGATGGTAATCCGGCGTGATCCAGAGTACGACGTCTTCATCGGGACATCCATTGTTAATATGTACTCGAAATGCGGTGATATGGGCGCGGCCATGAGAGAGTTCTGGAGGATGCCGGCGCGGAATGTGGTTTCCTGGACCACGGCAATCGCCGCTTTTGTGCAACAAGAGGAGCCGGAGAACGCGATGCTGCTGCTCAGGGAAATGGTGCGGAGCGGCGTGGCGATTAACAAATTCACGGCTACTAGCATATTGCTTGCTTGTTCTCAGATGGCTATGTTGCGTGAGGCTAACCAGTTGCACGGCATGATTATGAAGACAGAGTTGTACTTGGATCAAGTTGTCAAGGAGGCTCTGATTTCCACATATGCATCTCTTAGGGATATTCAGTGCTGTGAGAAGGTGTTTGAAGAAGTTGGCAGAGTTAGCAACAGAAGCATCTGGTCTGCCTTCATATCTGGGGTTAGTGGCCATAACCTGGAAAGATCAATTCAGCTATTGAGGAGGATGTGTTGGAAGGGCATAAGGCCAAATGACAAATGTTATGCTTCTATTTTCAGTTCTGTCGATTCTATGGAGCTTGGTAAACAGCTGCATTCATCGGTCATAAAAGATGGGTTTATTCAGGATGTTCTTGTGGGAAGTGCTCTCTCCACTATGTACTCTAGATGTGATGATTTGGATGACAGCTACAAGGTTTTTGAAGAGATGCAGGAACGAGATGGAGTGTCATGGACATCAATGGTTGCCGGTTTTGCAACACATGTCCGTTCAATTGAGGCATTCCAGATGTTCAGGAATATGATTGCTGATGGTTTTTCACCTGACGATGTGTCATTAACTGCCATTATATCAGCTTGTTATGGACCAGAGTGTTTGCTGAAAGGAAAGGAAATTCATGGATATACCCTTCGTATCTATGGAGATACGACATTCGTTAGCCATTGTTTAGTCTCCATGTATTCCAAATGTCAAGATGTGCATACAGCTCGAAGAATTTTTGATGCAACTCCATGCAAAGATCAGGTGTTGCTATCATCTATGATATCTGGATATGCTATAAATGATTGCAGTGAGGAAGCAATGTCAACAGCTCAGCTTATGGTCACAACTGGTTTTCACATAGATAGTTTTGTATGCTCATCTATTCTTAGCCTCTGTGCTGACATGGCAAGGCCATTATGTGGTAAGCTATTACATGGGTATGCAACTAAAATAGGAATACTGTATGACCTATCTGTAAGCAGTTCACTTGTGAAGCTGTACTCCAAAAGTGGCAACCTAGATGATTCTCGGAAAGTTTTTGATGAAATAAGTGCCCCAGATGTAGTTACCTGGACAGCTATAATTGATGGATATGCTCAGCATGGGAGCGGTCATGATGCTTTGGCAATGTTTGACTTGATGATGAAACGTGGAGTAAAGCCAGACACTGTCATACTAGTGAGCGTTTTGTCTGCTTGTGGTCGTAATGGATTGGTTGAAGAAGGCATTAAACATTTTAGTTCTATGAGAACTGTGTATGGGGTTGAGCCTACATTGCACCACTACTGTTGTATGGTTGATTTACTTGGTCGATCTGGGAGGCTTGCAGAAGCAAAAAGTTTTATTGAGGGTATGCCTGTGAAACCTGACTTGATGGTATGGAGCACACTACTTGCTGCTTGCAGAGTTTATGATGATGCTGCAATTGGACAATTTGTAGAAAGTATGATCCGTGAAGAAAATTATGATTCAGGATGTTTTGCAACTCTTTCAAACATTCGAGCAAATTCTGGAGACTGGGAGGCAGTGGAGAAAATTAGAAAATCAGTAAAGGGTGTGAAAAAAGAACCTGGATGGAGTATGGTGTAAGAACAGAAATACTTCGAGGGGTACATAGGAACAAATAAATTGAGCACAGAATGTAGAAAGATGTGCTTTGTGTATTGGCACAGATGAACTATAGAAATTAGCCAAAACATATTGCAGAGTATGTTCTTAAAACTCTCTACCTTTGAAATATTTTAGGAAAATTTGTATCGTCTGATTTCACTTTCTTTTAACTTATCTTCGTCTTGCATCTGTCCCTTTTTGTTCTTGCTGGTTTCATCTCTAGCGTACCCTAAGTTGCTTGGGACTAAAAGGCTCTATTCTTGTTATACGATCTGATTCAAATAGTGAAGGTATCACATAGGCGTCTGGTAATGAGAAATTATTTTGTACCCTTGTTTTTCTAACCAAAAACACTAGGCTATGGTAGGAGTTATGGTTGTTTAGTTATACCTAAGAACATATAGCCCAATACCATTTTAAGAACTAAATAATAAAACCAGATATTCTTCTCTCTTATAGCTTTTCTTATGGTAGGAAGCGCTAACAGTAACAGGAAGGACGCTCTTAGTTTATATATCTAATAACTATGTATATTACTTTTAGTAGATCTGCTATTAGACATTTTGGTGGGAAACAAGGCAGAGAATCACCTGAAACGTTGCTTGTTCAATCATCCTGTAAATCAAATGGAAACTTTATTTTCCCTGGATTTCTACACATGTTTCCTTAATTGTCTTCATTACCAGGTTTTCTTGTATGCGGATCATCATCTCTCTGTCCAATACCTCAGTTTGTATCTATCTATAGGCCAATCAACTTTGTACCCGTTTGATGGTTGAAACTGTCTGAACTCTGTGCTTCGCAAAACTTCATTAATGCTGTTGATTATTCCAGGGGCCATGCTTATAATCACTGATGTGACATCTGATTATTTCTGCAGAGTTTGTGTTTCAAATGGCAAGATTATTGGGCTGATATCTTTCTCTGATGGATGAGCTAGTGATGGACTGTGGTTGAATTTATGACTTTAGCACGAGCCATCTTGTGAACTGGTGAGCTCTGCTGCTGCCACACCTGCAAATACTGTTGGTTGTTGAGCAAGAGGAGCCTTCCGAGACGAAATATGATTTGTACGGATCGCAAAGCAGATAACAGCTTTGGCTTTGTGGTTGCAATTGGTTAAGAACTCCAAGAGTGAGATGACACACTTTGTGCCACAGAACTTGGCTTCTTAAATATCCTAAATGGCCCGTGCATCCTGTTTGACAAAGTTAGGTATGAGAAGAGTGTAATACATATAAGGTGTTTTCTGAAATTCTGTATTATAACAAAATGCTCTGAGTAAATAGCTTTTTTTGTGGTTTAGCAGGTGATATAGATCTTATAAAGGACAGGATATATCATTGTTTGTGCTCAACAGCTGACACTGATTTTATGATGGACAACTAACACCGTGCAGGAACTCTGTCGTCTCAGGTTAAAGATGGTGGACTGCTCCATGGACCTCAATTTTAGAAGTGGGGAAGTAGGAAAAAGAGGCAGCTTATTGTGATCCGAGGCCAAGAGGTGAGAGATGAGTACTTCTATAGCTGATTTTACGATGAACTGTATTATAGTATTTCGTCTCTCAGAGATGGTTGAACCTATTCGCCTTTTTTTGATGAGGGATTAGTATCTCAATGAAGACAAGATTATCAGCATGAGAGGATTATCAGTACCTTCTGACTCACATACAGTATTAACAGCAAACTCGTCTACTTATATTCTCATTATGGAAACTTTATTCATATACACGCAATATTCCTGTTGTTTTCTTTTTATACTTTCATTATTGTATATCATATGGCTCAATTCAAAAGTTGGTCTACCTTTAGATGTCACAATATAACCAGGGTCAAGTTGTTTGTTCTTATTTTTCGGTTCATCTCTAATGATAGAACATTTCATTGATCATCATTCAACTTCATAAATTAATCACAATAACATTACTCATACTTGGTTCATCAATACAAAAATTCAATATTAAGGCATACATGCACCTTGTAGAACCGTCTATGACATCTGCCTTTAGATGTTACGAGTCTCTGTGCTATATTCTAGTGAAATGTGTGTGGTTTACTTTTTGTTTACATTGGTGAGCTTAATAGTAGCTCAGGCTTTTGCTTTACATTCACACGGAACTGCAATCTCTGTACTACACTTTCTTACGTGGCAAACTGATTTTTCTTAGCAGTCAGCAAGCTGCAAAAGATACAGATTCATGCCAAGGAGAGTGTCCCCTGAAACCAATGTTTCATCTGAAGATGAACAGACAAATGTTCTGAAGAAGCAACATTTCATTGTTTTTAATTAACGCTATTGCATTGGACATAAACTCCTTTTGCTGCTCCTTCCAAGATAAAGGACGTTTTGCTAATAGCTATTGAACTTGTAAGGAAGATTCTGCTCTTCAACGCCAAGTAAGCCCTGCCTCTCCAGATCATCGTCAGCTTGAGCCCATGGGTGCTGCTGGTACTTCCTCAGCATCTCCAGCCTCTCCGCAACCGCCTTCATCGTCGGCCGTTCCTCCCCGGTCATGCTCACGCACTGCAGGACGAGGTGAGTGATCTCGTCGAGAACCTCAGCTCTCATCTCGTTTCTCACCTGACTGTCTAGGAGCTCTACATACCGACCAGCTTTCGCTGCCGCCATGAAGCATGACACGAGGCTCCTGTCTTCCTCCGGCCCCTCGAAGTAGAGCGCCTTCTTCCTTGTCAAAAGCTCCAGCAGGACGACGCCGAAGCTATACACGTCACTCTTGTCAGTCAGCTGGCAGGTCATGAGGTACTCAGGGTCCAAGTACCCGCAGGTCCCCTGCACCAACGTTGCGATCTCTACCTCATCGGTTGGCGCCAGCTTTGACGCTCCAAAGTCCGAAACCTTGGCTGTGAGCTTGTCGTAGACATCGCCATGGAGGATCGGTTGGCCGTCTTGACATCGCCATGGAGGATCGGTGGCGAGGCCGAGGAGTGCATGTAGGCGAGTGCCTCCGCAGACTCTGCCGCGATCCGGAGACGGGTGTCAAAGGTTATGTTATTGGTGTTGAGATCCTTGTAGTAGTGGATGTAGTGGTAGAGGGTGCCATTGGAAACGAACTCGTAGACCAGCATTGGCACCTCCACTTCAAGGCAGCAGCCGAGCAGCTTCACGATGTTCCGGTGGTTGATCTGGGAGAGGATTAACATCTCCTTGGCGAACTCCTTGGTCTGGGCGGCCTCCATCACCTTGGACTTCTTGATGGCGACCACCGTGGCCTTGTCTTCGAGAACGCCCTTGTAGACGATCCCGTGTCCGCCACGGCCAAGAATGCGGTCGATGGCGAAGTTGTCAGTAGCCTTCTTGAGCTCCTCCTCGGAGATTCGCATCTGCTGCTGCAGGAGGACGCCCCCGTTTTGCTCGAAGAACTTCTGCTTGGTTTGGATGAGCTTCCTCTTCTGGAGCCCGAGGTAGAGCCAGAAGCACATGGATACAAACAAGAATACCCCGACGCTTACCCCTGAATCCATGGTCTGATTAGTTTTCATCAGACCAATAAATTTCCGAAGAAATCGTCAGAGATGCTGTGAACACGCACAGCACGAAAAATGGTGATTTGCGTACCTGTAACAACTTTTAGTGCTAGCGTGAACCTGTCCTGGGCCCGACAACCGTTCTGCGTATAGGCATCTCCAGTGGTTCCCGGAGGGCATTCGCATGTGTAGTGCCCGAGCGTATTTGTGCAGATTCCGTAGCATGGGTTCTTATCTTGCTGATTGCATTCGTCAATATCTTCCGTTTTATAAAGCAAATTGCCACATTTATTTGATCTATCAGACGAGCAGACAAAGAATGCATGTATGGATAAAATAATTGGATACCTCCGCATCCATGGTCGAGGAAGGGGTTGCCCTCGAAGCCAACTTCGCATTCGCACTGGTAGCCTGGGCCGTTGGTGGAGTCGACACACCGGCTGTTGGTGCTTCGGCATGCGTAGTCCGTCGTGTTGCTCTTGGCGGCGCTGCAGTTGGCAGCGTTCCGGATGGCCCAGTCGAGCACGAGGGGCACGGTGAAGTCGTCGACGCGGCGGAGGTACTCGCGGTAGTTGGTATTCAACCACTCCGCCTCCGCGAGGAAGACGTAGTGGCAGGACTGGTAATCGTTGAGGAAGCGCCGGTCTCTCGAGAAGTTATTGTACAGGAGCGGCTGAAAGATGTTCATGCCGGGCGGTATCGTGCTCTGGCAGCAGTCCACACCGGTGCACGGCCCCGACCCCGAGCTGGAGAATATGGAGTCCTCCTTCGGCTGGCACACAGACATGCAACCGCTGATGTAACCGAGGTTGGGGCAGCCGAAGGAGGCGAGCCGGTTCTTGGCCGCGGAGAAGCGCCAGGGATCGTCGGTGCCAAAGCTAACGGTGCCCTCTGTTGCGTTTCCGGCATCCAATTCGCCCCTAGCGTCATAGCACTCGTGGGTGGCCTTGTAGTAGACCCGGGCTTCGCCGGCGTCCAGAGACAGGGCCTCGATCTGGTTAGGAATGCCGTGGATGTGGAGGCGCGGAGGGTTGTAGGTGTCGTTGCACCCGAGGAAGAAGCCCGGACCATGGTGGTGGCAGCCGCCGCCATAGTCGATGCCGAATGGGTACGGGACAGAAATGTTACCGCATCTGTCGCGGCAATGACGCGGCCGTCCCACTCCCACCGTCCCACGTCCGGCAGGGTCGTCGGCTGCTGTTGCTGCGCTGACGCCGGCGCCAGACGCGATAGCAACATGGCAAGTGCAACCGCTTGATTGATTGCCATTGTTGTTACTGGTTGAGAGACTTTTAGTCGCGGTTTAGACATCACATATGCTGCTGCCTCTAGCGGCATTATGTACTATATATATATGATCGTCCGAACATTTGTCGTTTCAGCACGGTGACCAAATCAAAAGATCCGCTTGAGGCAACTTCGAGGAGACTTGGAGAACGACAAAAGGACAGAGCTAACAAAACCCATTTAATTTTTCGTGGCTGATAGTCACTAGCCATCAAACCTATTGTCACTTTAAGTAGTATTGTAATTTGTAAGCTTGTGATGTACGGATTATGAAAATAACCCTAGTGAAGGGAAATGCGCGGCAGTTTGGGGATGACTAATTAATTTGACCCTGACAAAATATCATTTAGTTTTTTTTGAAAGATATATTATTTAGTTTGGTAGGACATCTTTCAGATTATAATATTCAACAACAGTATTGTAAACTCTAGTCTTAATGGGGGTTTCATAAGCATTAAATAAGACGTCACATCAGCTAAAACAATGATATGACAAAGTAATTAAGATGAAAGAGATGAAATAAAATTCATTAGGATAAAACTCATTTGACACAGTTTCATATGTATGAAACTCTATTGAAACTTTCATTGAGAGTAAAAAGTTTAATCTAAACTTATTAGAACCAATCACAATGCAATAATTTAATGATATGACTTCTCTATGAAACCGTGATATAAAATTATGCATTGAGAGAGATAGTTTCATCTATTAAATCAAAAATCTAAATATGATGTGACACTCTTGAGAATAGTAAAATAAAAGTATGCACTGAGACTTAAGTCACTAGCCATCAAACCTATTGTCATTTTAAGTAGTAGTATATTGTAATTTGTAAGCTTATTATGTGTGAGTTATGAAAACAATCCTCAGGATAACTTTATAATTGAAATAAAGTCATGACCGTCCTTAAATGACAAAAGGATAAATTATGCCCCAATAACAATAATTACTATTTCCATTTGAACACTTTTCAAACATCATGCAATAATCATGATAATAAAGTGAAATACCATAGCAAGAAGCTAAGACCAAACTGATGCTACGTCCATTGCACCTTGATCTACCTAACAGACTACCCATTTCTTCCTCAAAAAAGCCAAATGATCGGTTGGTCAATGTGGGCTAAAGTCGTTGTTATGTGACTTATTATCAAGATAACAAATATCTGAGATAACATAGAGATTGGTGTGTTGACATACGGCATCGATACTAAAGTCATCTCGGGCTATAAGTTCATTAAGATACGACATTATAGTGGCTTTAGATATTTTACGTGTTGTCACATAAATGTAAGGTTGCAATTAGGGGAAATATCATGTCGCCTAAATAATTTTCTTTTGTAATTATTTTGTATAATAACCTTTAATTGTTTACAATTATGTATTTCTTGGCATCATCTCTCTTACAATAAAATCTATACAATATTTGATCTTCTCTATGAATGAAAGAGCTCCTTCCTACTTTGCAAAAGAAAAAAAAAAGTTAGGGAAATAAAAGTTGTTGAGATAGAATGTATATGTTGCATCAACAATGAAAAATAAATATATATGTTTTGTACACTTATTCTTATGAAATTATAATTGATGAAGACTAAGTCAACACTAACAAGTACGCGTGTGAAGAAGAAGCTCATAATCAAAATCGACGAGGGGAGCGAGAAAAAAAAACTCATTGCCAATGTTGAAGAGGTGCACGAGAAGAAAAAGCTCATCACCGACATTTAGGCAAGGTGATAGGACACCAAGAACACTGAGTAAGCGACAAAAGCAAGGTAATCGACAAGATCCTGACTTAGAGACTTTTTAGGGCTAGGGCAGAGGGGGTTACCCTGCTGTCTGTTGTGAAAAAACTTAATCATGTTGTTGCTTAGATGTTTGTAAAGTATGCACTTACCAGCAAGAGTCAAAAATGCTAAGAAGAAATAAACTCAAAGTATGTTCTTGAAAAAACAGCCTTGATGCTTAATGCAAACTTTAAGAGACTTTGTCTAGTAATCAAGGGGATGCCTCATATGGTACCTAAGCTAAGGAAGTTTGATGCATGCATTTGTAGGTTAAGGCAGGTTGGCTGGAGTGAACCACCGGTGTCAGGTGCTGGTATGTAAATAGTTTCGTGAACTCTAGCTCTCGCTCACAACATTCTAATGATTAGATGTCTACCATAGCGAACATGTGTTCTAGGTAGTGAGATTTGCCAATGACAATCATATTCTAATGTAAGGATATTAAGGGTAGTTAATGATATGTTTGTACTTGATTGACATTCTTCTCTCGGTGGTGTGTTGTGCAATTTTTAATAAGCTCAAATGCTACTTGTTTAACTACCTTTAGGAAATTGTGGCTTGTTCTTTATTTTGTTGTTAATTATCTGCTATTGTTAATTGAGTTATATTGGTGTATGAGGGAGATAGGTGCATTAGAGTGGAATCAGAGTGCTGGCAAGGGGAGTAGAGAATACAACTATGAGGTTGATTAGGTTGTTGGAATGGAAATTACTGAGTTTTGAAAACTCTTTGGTTTCTTGCTGCAGCCACGACAAATGTCTTTACATTATCTTTCATACGAAACTTCTCACCAAACGGTTTCTTTCCTACAGTCTATTTAGACTCGGGAGTTTTTGAGTGAGTTTATTAATCACCACCTGGTTAGAATATTGAACCATGCTTGTAAGCTAGCAATCCTGGCAGGACCAAAAAAGCCTTTGGTCTAACACCAGGTAAAATCCAAAAGCAGTCTATGGTTGAGGGCGCGCCATAGAAGGCTTGAATGAATTACCGTTTTTCTTATCTTGTCATCATGATTGTGTCTGCGTCTGTTAATTTTATCTCTATCATAGACCATGAATTTGAATTCTAATTGTGAAATAGTCTGGATTTTGTGATTTAGCCATAACTTTTCCCAATTGAAGCTGTTGTTTCTGTCGTTTACCTTCCCTCTCTCCCTTCTCTCCCTCATTCTCCCTCTTATATGTCTACCCTAATCCTAGGTGATCTAGGTGGTGTGCATGGGGCTAGGGCGCCGAGATATGACATCAATGCTAAAGTCATCTCGGGATATAAGACCCTTCACAGTGGGGAGCACTCCCCACACCAAAACTAGGCCCCGTAGATGGTAAACTAGGAGCAGAGCATGACTTGCACAACAATAAGCATCAAAGCCCTGTGTAAATATGGTCCTACTATGTCAGGGAAAAATATTTCGTAGTCTCAATGATCAGTATCTTCGCGTGGAGAAAAAAAAATCCCCATCACCTGCACAACAATAAAGAAAGAGTTTTTTACTCTACGGGCATCAGCGCAAGTACCTGCCTCGAATCCCAGTTTTTGGGCATCGTAGGCCATAGTGTTAGGAGTATACCTGGCCAACGTGCCGGATGGTCCGGCACGGCACGAGCCCACCATGGGTTGAGCCATTTTTTACCGGGCCGACACAGCCCATCTAGTTAACGGGCCGTGCCAGGTCAGCACGGCAGCCCTATGGCTAGGCTCAGACATGACACGACTCATCTTACATGGGTTGTGCTAGGCCCAACGGGCTTTCAGAGCTATGTTGACCCGGAGTCTGATTAATGAATGTGTTTGGGCATCGGCGTCGATGCGCTAATATGGAGGGCCGTGTCGGCACATAAGTATTTTGTAAGGTTGCAATTAGGAAAAATATCATATCACCTAATAAATAATTTTCATTTGATATTATTTTTCTAATCACCTTTAGTTGTTTACAACTATGTATTTCTTGGCATCATCTCTTTTATAATAAAATCTATACAATATTTGGTTTTCTCTATTAATGAGAGAGCTCCTTCCTACTTTGCAAAAGAAAAAAAGTTAAGAAAATAAAAGTTGTTGAGCTAGAATGATATATGTTGCATCAATAATGAATATATATATATGGAGCGCAACGCACTAAATAATATTCAGCGTGCTGGTCGATTGGTGCAGTCCAACCAACTCAGCCGTGATAGTATATTTACTTTCCGTAATAGTATATTTCACTCTAAAATAATATACGAACATAATATATATATAAATAATTTTGAGCCATTCTCTATCTTCATCCTCGTTTTAAATCTCGTCTTTCTCTCTCCTCTTCTACTCTCATATCATCAGATCCACTGGTCACACCCACACGGATTCGTGGTGGCTTCATCGTCTGCTCGAGGTGCATGGGAGGCTGCTGCTGCTACCGCTTTGTTGAGGCAGAGCGCTGTTGCTGGGCGGCACCTCCGGGCAGGCGTATAGTTCCTGAGTGGCGCCTGACCGGTTGCTGCTCTCGCTAGATGTGATCAACGCCGAAAAAGCAAGCAACAAATCTGCATCTTGGTAAGATTCTACCTGTGCATGCGAGTGTCGTAGATTTGTTTTTTCTCTTCAAAAATCTTCGATTGGATTTTTCTTTTCTCCCTAGAAATCTACTTGGCGAGGACAACGTTCTTACCTACGGCACCGTAGTGGAGGCAACGCTGCTGCAGACTTAGGAGATCAGGCGCATGAGGAGCAGGGCCACCAGATGGCGAGGCGAGTAAAGCAAACAAGGCCGTGAGCTGCTAGTCACGTACACAGACGCCGGCAAGCAGCAGCGGGATGCGGCTCCTACTCACTCCACGCGGGGATGCGGCCAAGCTGCACAGCTGCGGGCCATGCTCGTCGGCGAGGTCCATGCTTTGGATTTTTATTGTCCGTCTCCTTTATTTAAGTTCAACTCCGCACAGGAAGGAAGCTAGCCAAATGTTCTAGCTTATTTTGTACTTGCGCATGCCTCTTTTGAAATTTTCTTGGTGATTTGACGCCTTGTTTTTTCCAGGTTGTTTGATGCAGGACCCGAAATCTTATTTCTTTTGGGTGTTTGATGCTTTCTTTTTTTTTTTTTTGGATTTCATGATGTCTGGTTGCTTGACGCTGAAATCATCCTTCCATTCATATGATGGCTCTCCTCCCGTCAGATCTGCCTTTTTTTTTGCTTCTTTTGTTTCTCTGAAAATTAAGTTTTTTTTCTTTTTCCCTTTTCTATCAGATTTTTATGCACGTATTATATATACAATAAAATGAAAGTATGTGTATATATACTATTTTCTGTAGTATATATGATTATACTAATAATAAAGAACAATGTTTATAATAAGTGTTGTTTCTATAGTATATATACAATAAAAGTGATAGTATATCTCGTCCAGGTGATAGTATATCTCTACTCATTGTGTTATAGACACCGTGATAGTATATCTCAACTAGTGATGATAGTATATCTCGTCCTATATAATATTTATGAAAGTAATAGTATATATATTATTTGTAAAATAGAAGTATATATATACACTTAACAAAACTACTATAGTATATTCTTATAATCTCAAGTAGCATATATCCTACCTCATATAGTATATAAACTATCTTTTGTAATCTATTTTCTTATTTTTTTATAATAGTATATTTATAAGCGTATATTGTTTTTCTCTATTTTTTTATGTGATCTTATGTGGTATATATACTATCTTATAATACATATATAATCACTCATGGTTGTGTTTGTTGAACGTTGGTATGAACTGTTATATATTTTTCTTGATTGTTTTTGCTTCATCCGTGTATATTCAAATTTTGGATGTTGCCTCTTGAAAACCATTTGATTTTTCTATTTTTTAGAGATTTTATTTCATTTTTGTTGTCAGATTTAGGTCATATACTACTGAATTAGTATACTATTGTTTGCAAGCAGTATTTTATAGCAACTAGGTAAGTGTATATATACTATTGCACTTATTATAGAATATTTTTTCAATATAATAGTACATCTATGACAATATACTGTTATTATTGATGTTGATGTATTTTATAAAGAAATTGATTTTTTTATAATCTCAAGTAGTATATATATTTACCTCATGTTGTATATATACTATATCTTGTAATCTATTTTAATACTAACAATATGCAGAAAATTACACATATAGATAGAGCAGTATATATACTAATCTATTTTCTTTCTCTTTTCTACCAGATTTCGATGCAATGTTGATGTTGACGTATTTTATAAAGAATCTATTTTCTTGTAATCTCAAATAGTATATATGCTTATTTCTTGTAGTGTATATACTACATCTTGTAATTTCTTTTAAGACTAATAATATACGGGAAATCTATGTACTTATGAGTATACATTTATATACTCATGACTCTATATATTTTTTTAAGTGTATACAATGATATTCTAAGTTGGTTTGATCAGTTGATGGTCAAAAAAATATATCACCTAAAAATATACGTCCTCGGTAAAAAATATATGACTCGTGACCTGAAAAATATACGATTGTGATTGAAAATATAGTACTGTGATGTACGATTATGAAGGTTGGTTTGACCAGCTGGTGGTAAAAAAATATCGTTCTAAAAATATATGACCTCAGTAGAACATATATGACAGTGGACCTGAAAATATATTACCGCTATTGAAAATATATTACCGCTGTTAAAAATATACTAGATCTGTAAAAAATATCGATATAAAAATATACAACCTCGGTAGAAAATATATGACTATTGACCTAAAAATATATAATCATTGTTGTATATATACTACCACTGTATATGATCATGGAGGTTGTTTTGATCAACTGGTGGTCAAAAAAATATATATGACTCGTGACTCGAAAATATACGATTGTTGTTGAAAATATACTACTGTGATATACGATCATGGAGGTTGGTTTGACCAGATGGTGATAAAAAAATATCGAACTAAAAATATATGATTTCAGTAGAACATATATGACAACGGACCTGAAAATATATTACCGCTGTTGAAAATATACTACAACGGTAAAAAATATCAATATGAAAATATACGACCTCGGTAAAAAAATATACGACTATTGACCTAAAAATATACAACCATTGTTGTACATATACTACCGCTGTATACGATCGTGAGGTTGTTTCGATTAACTGGTGGTAAAAAAATATCGACCAAAAAATATATGATCTCGATAGAAAATATATGATTGTTATACATATATCACCATGGTAGTATATAGGACTATAGTATATATAATACTTTTAAATGTATATTACTTGTGTAGTATA
This sequence comes from Eleusine coracana subsp. coracana, assembly GCA_032690845.1. Classification (NCBI taxonomy): domain Eukaryota; kingdom Viridiplantae; phylum Streptophyta; class Magnoliopsida; order Poales; family Poaceae; genus Eleusine; species Eleusine coracana. The sequence continues at coordinate 47,989,319 of CM064427.1, read as the reverse complement.
TATACCATTGTAGAGGTTGGTGGTTGGTTTGACCAGCTGGTGGTGAACCAAGGACACATGCAGCTGCTGACATAAAAGTAAGAGACCAAGATTCCTTATATACAGCTGCTGACATAAAAGTAGGGGATAAGGACACGGTTTGAGTGTCACCGCTTGGTCTTTTGCTCAACAGCGCGTGCATGCAGGAGACCGTGACCTGCCTGGTGGTCAAACGATCGGCGCGCTAAATAATATTCAGCGCGTCGGTTGGTTTGACCACCAGGAGAGTCACGTTCTATGCAGCTGCATGCAAGAAATCTTGGTCCCCACTTTTGTCCTTGGTCCCCTACTTTTTTATCAGTCATTGCATGCAAGGAATCTTGATCCTCCACTTTTGTATCACCAGCTGCATGTGTACTTGGTCCACCAACAACTGGTCAAACTAATCTCCGCAATCGTATATATATTATAGAAGTAGTATACTTTCAAATATAGTATATATACTAAAATTATATATACTACTATTCAGCGCGCTGGTCGGTTTGACCATGAGCTGGTCAAACCCATCTCCACGATAGTATACTGTGATAGTATATATACAACTGTGGTTATATATTTTCATGTCAATAGTCATTTATTTTCTACCGAGAGTATATGTTCAAATCGATATTTTTTTTTACCACCAGTTGGTCAAACTAGCTTCCGTGATCGTATATCGCGGTAGTATATCTACAATCATAGTTATATATTTATAGATCAATAGTCATATATTTTTATTGAGGTCATATATTTTTAGGTTGATATTTTTTCTACCACCAGTTGGTCAAACCAACCTCCGTGATCGTATATCGCAGTAGTACATATACAATTATGGTGGTATATTTTCAGATCAATAGTCGTATATTTTCTACCGAGGTCGTATATTTTTAGGTTGACATTTTTTTTACCACCAATTGATCAAACCAATCTCCTCGATCATATATAGTAATAGTATATATACAATCATGGTAGTATATTTTTAGGTCAATAGTCATATATTTTCTACCGAGGTCGTATATTTTCTATTTAGCATTTTGTTGAGCAAGCTGATCAAACCAACCTCCCAATTGCGGTAATATATGTACAACTATGGTCATATATTTTCATTTTTTTTTACCATTAGCATCAAACCAACCTCTCAATTACAGCTGTATGTGTCCTTGGTCCACCCACCAGTTGGTCAAACCAACTTCTGCATTCGTATACATACTATATGAGTAGTATGTTTTCATGTGTAATATATATATTACAGTTGTATATATGTGCTTTCAAAATTGTATGTATACGACACCTATAAAGGGTGCGTCCGTCAGTCTACCCACTAGCTGAGAACATAGATATACACTGATATACACTATCATATAAACTATCTAAAAAGTATGAAATACTCTCACAAGAACATAGATATACACTGATGAAGAAATATACACTCTCAAGAAAATATACACTTCTACAGATCTGCTTTTTCTCTAAGCATCCCAGTAATAAAGCTAGCTTTTTGCTTGCTTCCTCCCTCATGCATCATGTGGGGGTTGAACTTTAAAGAAACAACAGAGGAAATCATCAAATAGGTGTAGAAATCAGCATGAGAAAAAAATATTTGATAAGAAATATAAAAAAATTAAGGAAGTAGTATATACTACATGAGATTACAGAACAAATAAGAAAAAGAAGTATACGATCATAGATATACTATCATAAAATACAAAAAAATAGATTACAAGAGACAATATCAATACTATATGAGATAGTATATATACTACTTGAGATTATATAAAAATGATTTCTTTATAAAATACACGAACATCGATAATGATGTACTATTGCATTGAAAAAAAAACTATTCTACTTTAAGTACAATAGTATATCTACACTTGTTGTAAAGATTATTTTTCACTATTAGTATAGTCATATATATACTCCTTTAAGAAATAGCAGTATGCTTCATAAAAGCTAAAATACTATCCTACAGAAATAGTATATATACTTCTGCTACAGAATACTATCAAGATTGTACATATACCATAGAAATAGTATATATATATATACTTCTACTTTCATTTTAATTATATATATATATATATATATACTATAAAAATATTTTTCATAGTTAGTATAGTCGTATATATAGTGCTTGACAAGAAACAATAATTTACTAAAAATATATAAAACAACAGTTTACTTAATAAGAAAAATACACCTTTGCTCTTGGTGTCGCCAAGCACGGGGGAGCATACGCCTCTTCTTCCGATGCTGCTAGTAACTGCAAAAAATCAGATTGAAAAAAGGAAAAAAATAAAAAATTTAAATAAGAAAAACAAAACCAGCCTTTGCTAGGGCCGCACACTCCTTGGCCTCAACGCCTGCTAGGTGATAAGTAGACAAACAGTTCCAATATCTTGAATCAATTGGGTGAGAAGAGGGATCTAGGCAGAGAAAAATCACTAGCTCAGATGGAACTTGACCTCCCAAATCTACTGGGATTAAGCCCATGCGTGGGAACCAAAGGTCATAGCACAGGCAGGGAACATACCGGATCACCGGATGGGAGCAGCAGCCTCCGCGTCAGTGCTTGTGCCATCGCCTGGAGGAGCTTCCGCCTATCCGGCCGTTACATGCACCTCCTGGTATCCGCCACCTGTAGCAGCACTGCAGGTAGTGTCCTTGTAGTCTTCAGGGAGCAGATCTGGTTGCACGTTCTCAGCTTCCATGGTGTGAGCAGTAAGTAGCAACAGCATCCCGCTCACTGCCTCCGGTTGTTGTCGTGAATCTAGACGCAGGTGGGGCTCGTCTCCAACTTCCTAGCGTGCTCCCCTGTATCTCCTACCGCCTTTGGAGACACGGAGGTCGAGAAGATGACACGGCTCGGAGCTTGAGCAGATGACGACGACGCCGGCGGAGCCGACAACGACGAGCCACTGGAGATCCATGCGGGTGCGGCCGGAGGATTTGGTTCTACGGGAGGAGGAGAGAAGATGAGATTCAAAATGAGGATAGAGAGAGAAATATAGAGAATTAATTGAATATATACTATTCTCATATACTACTTCGAAATGAAATATACTTCAGCGGAATAAAATATACTGTTCCACTCTGAGCTGGTCGGGCTGCACCAACTGACCAACGCGCTGAATAATATTCAGCACGCAGCGTTCCATATAGAGTATATATATATATATATATATATATATATATGTTTTGTACACTTACTATGAAATTTTAATTGGTGAAGACCGAGTCAACGCTACCGAGTATGAGCGCATGAAAAAGATGCTCGCGATCGACATCGACAAGGGGAACAAGAACAAAAAGACCATCACCAATGTTGAAGAGGGGCACAAGAAGAAGAAGTTCATCACCGACAATTAGGAGGGGCATGAGAAGAAGAAGCTGACCACCACCACTAGCAGTTTTAGGGAGGCTACATCTTGGTCTTGGTCAACTGGCTTAAGAAGCCCGAGATCTCCGATGACAACACCAAGGATGACAACCGTGACTATACATCCTACATAATCAAGAACAACAACAAGCCAGACATAAACATCATAATTGACCATGTCGAGGAGCCAACCAAGGGGAAGAAAGGCATCAAGGTCGCCAAGCCCAATGACATAATCAAAGAGGAGAGGAGAGGCATGTTGCCTTTATTGACATGTCCGATAACAATGGCCTCAACAACACTAAGCGAGGGGATGGACACGCAGCACATGTTGATCTAAACGTCTCTCCCTCCCTTAGGTTGATGTTCGTGGCAAGGTGTCGAGGTCCAGCCCATTGAAGAGGGGATTGTGGCCAATGTTTAAGTTCTGTGAAAACACCTTGAGAAATCTGATGACTTCAACATGGCGAGACTAGCAACTCATGGTAGCTCAACATGGTTCATTCTGAAGTCCTGCATGAATGTATTCTCATCATTGGTAGCGGCCTCATGCACTACGCAGGATTTGTGGAGCATGTCCATACCGAGTAAATGACTGAATTTATTTTAGTTTAAGATGTTGCTCACACTTTTATTAATAAAAATAGTGATAATTGTGTTCTAGAGATAAGATATATGAGATACTATTATTTTGCAGCAGAAGCCTTGGGCGCTTTGCCAGGGAACATTGGTTCTTTTGAATGACTCCAGTAAAGGGAAAGGTGTGGCAGTTTGGGAATAACGACTAATTAATTCGACCCATACAAAATAATATTTGATTTGGTAGGGCATCTTTGAGATTACAATATTGAACAACACATGACATTCTGGTCTTTAGTTGAATTTGACAAGTCGATGTAAATTTCAACAACTTGCATCAAAACTTTTTACGGTTTGATGAATAAGTTTGACTACAAACACTGTACTAGTAGGGCATGTTACAACACTAAATTTTGATCTCTATATATGTACATAAACATTAACAAGATGTATGAACAACTTGTATTCGTATCTCAAAAGCATGCAACTTGAATACGTATTTTTAGATAATGGAGCAAAGAATCCACTACATTTTTGAAAAGATGTACATATAGCCATTCCAAATAATTACAAGAGAGTTCTTAGAATAAAACCTCACTAAAGAGAATACCAATAAGACACATAACTAAACTTCGAATAAGACCAAGACTATCCTTCAATTCTATTCATGAACTTCTAACTAAGCTTGGTAAAAATCTCCATGATGACAGTTTTCTAAAGCCTACAACCATTTTTAACATTTGCTATCACTTTCATCATATTTATGTAGTTGTGAAGATATACATGTCCACAGGGGACAGAGCTAGGATCATGCTAAAGGGGGAGGGGGGAGGTTTAGTGACAAATCACAATGTCTTAAAAGTTATAAAGAAGGGGTAGCCATGCAATAGACAGTTGACAAAGAATTAAGGTTAGAGGAGTTAATTCATGCTAGTTTTATACTCAAATTTGCCCAGCTAAACTAGTTTTTTGAGCAAAAAACATGCAAATGCACTGCTTGCTGAACTGCTATAGGAGGGCTGCAGCCTCCCCTTGGGCTCTTGCCTTGCACGTCCAATAAGTTATCTTGTAAATTACCAACAAAATATTACAAGATTTGGTTCCATTGAATACCATATCATTTCTGTTCAACTGCATTGCTAAAAGAAGAGTCGTGCATCTACTACAATTGGTCTTTAACCTTAGGTCAAACACTCTTGAACTAAGAATCTAACATATTTGTGATATTTGATGGGGTTTGAATTTTAAAAGTGGTATGAATTATATTCCAAACGAAGCAGGCATAGTGGCAATCAAAAAATAAGTGTTCAAAATCACTACTTTAGACACAAGATCATACCAAGACATCAATTTTCTCCCACCAATGCTCTTCGGAAAGAAACATTCAATGAAATAATGCCCAAGACATGAGCAACAATTACCTAGTATAACAATTCTAAGTGGTTTGTCTCCTATCCACATGTTCCCCCAATATCTAGTTTGTCCCACTATGGATTCAAAAATAACCACACTTCAAAAATTGATCCTTAACCTTCATGAGGCCCGACCAAAAATAAGAATCATGTTTTTGTTTCTTAACTTAAGGTTTTATTTGACACGTATTTTCTTCTTAGAAAGTTTTTGCAAGTACTTGAATATGTATTGCAAAAGGTTTTTGTTCATGATTTAAGGTTACAAAGGTGGTTTATCTGGGACAGGATGAACATCTTGGCGAGCTCCTTTGGTATTGGCAGTCTCCAGCTCCTGGTTCTTATTCAAATTCAGAAGGCACTGCTCTAATCATCAAGCAGTGAAGTTCATATTGAGAGCTTATACTGTCGCACCACTCTTATTACAAGGGCCGCATAACCGTGATCCACAATCTGATTCCATAAGCAACGCTAGGTACCCGAATTTACTGAAAGCTAGTAGTAGTACAACTGAAATTCACCTCATGAAAATCAGAAATGATACCATTACACACATACAAACATGCTCAGATGATAAGATGATTGAATATCTTGAATGGCCATAGACAAATAAACTGTCCATTGTCACCATGCAACATGCTGACTGCACTAATGATGCCCTTGTTTTCCGCTGTTTGAATGAAAGAAAAATATAAGACATAACTTGAAATGATATTTTTTTCTCGAACACTTGAAATGAAAATTTCAGGACCATTTGCTTGAAGATGCTATGATGTACTGCAATCCTCAGCACATCTTGTTTCTTGTCTCCAGAGATGCATGATAATGTTTTACAGTAATCTAGGTGAACAAGCACCTGTAGACTGAAAATCCACTATGCTCATGGTACCCTTATATAAACTAGATCATTATACTACTTCCTCTATACTGATGGTAGGAAAAGGTCATCATTATATGGACAGACATACATGCATTGAATATACACCGAATACAAAATTTTCAGTTACAGTGATTCACAAAATTTGCCTACTTGGATATACACCGAATACAAAAGAGTACGAGGACCATAATTCCTTTTAGGTGGTTGTGCTGTGTCTGTGCTGAAGTCACAAAATTGATCAGTTGGAGTCTTCAAGATGCCCCCAAGAGCTCCTTGATATCGTATCCTTGCAACTGATGCAAGAGAAAATCATAATTATCAGTTACATACTTACATATGGGCTACCTACTGGCATCATACATGTCAGTTAGAGCTGACCAGCATGATGGCTGAGTATGCAAAAATAAAAGTCAGTATTGACATGCATTTAGAAGTGTGAACATTGGTTTGGCCTAATATGCAACATTTGATCCACTAGAGAATATATGGGTCATCTCAGGAAGAGGGGGCAGTGGTGATGCTGCTTGTTGCGCGAGTGAAGTGTGCAGTTGACAGACAACCCCACACCAAGCAGAAGGGCAGACATCGAGAAAGAAGAAATCTACCCCTGATTTGATTTCTTTGGGGGAAAGAGGTGCCACATTGAGCTGCCAAGAAACGAACTGTTGTTCCATCATCAACACATGAGCTGATTAAAGTTATGAGTCGAGCTCAGAACCAAAGTGATTCACCTTCAGTTGAACCATAATTACACAAATTTTAATAACAAGTACAGAAGAGGCAGAGGGTTCCTCTTTGTCCCCAATCAGAGAGAATGACAAAAAATATTGTGAGTTCTCTTAACCAATGAATCTTGTGAATGATTTGTTCTTTAATTCATATATTTTCGTCTTTTTTTTTAAGCTAATTTTGTCTCATCAAATGGGAATACCCAAGTTCCAAAAAAAAAAAAACTGGTCCATTATTAAAGGAGCACATTACTCAAAAGAACCAAATACATCGGTAGGTAAGAGAAATTAGCTGCCCCTATCATGTGCAATCCTTTGCATGTCAACCAACTCATATACTGGAGCACTGAAATAATTTACTGGTAGCTTGGGAAAATACAGATGGTAATCATATATACCTGAAGAAAGGTTAGCAGTAATATCACTCCCGAGTTCCAAAATGCATGTATTGTGATGGGAGTTAGAAGATTGCGGGTTTGCGCATATGAAAACCCCAATGCAATACCTGCATGAAAATTAACAAGGTTACTGCAAAACGACATACTGACAATACAGTTACTCTGTACAAGATGCCTGATGGCACACATTGATCTGGCTGAGATTGGTGCAATAAATACGTTTGTGCATTGCTGGAAAAAAAACGAGCAGCTATTTATTCTAGTTATATCATCAGCACAAAAATTACCAAGTATGAACAGCTGTGGAAATTGTCCAGGAGTCAGATGAGCTAGGGCAAATACAGCAGCACTGGCAAGTACACAAACTGGAGTAGGAAACCTGTGACAAAGAGAGAACTGTTGAATATACCAATATTGAAAATAAAGTTTGTGTGCGTGTGTGTGGATGTTGGGGGGGGGGGCAATTTGCTAAATCACATATCCAAAAATGTTCGCTAGGACAAAATTAAGATTAAATAAAATACGGACTTACCACTTTGTTAAGGAAGCCATTAGAAATCCTCGAAACACAGTCTCCTCCAGAAGTGGTGCTAGAACTCCAGTAATTCCCACCAAAAAGGCAGTGCTAATAACAAATAAAAGGTTGAAAACACAATCAAGTTATGATGATTTAGTTATAACCACGAACCATAAATACACAAGCAAGATAGATGTACCTTGTAGTGGATGAGCCGATCAGTGGCAACAAGAGGACTAGTGAATCAGTCTGAATTAATAAAATAAACATTTTTGTGATAACAATTCTAGTAACAAGAACGCACTATGCAGTTCTAACATGCAGAAAGAAATTGCATGATTCATGCATATTTCCTAGTATTCTGAATAACTTGAATGACAAAATAGCATAGAATGAAATTAAGGTGACAACAATTAACTAATATAAGACAGTGCACAGGAACAGTCTATTTGGCTATTTACTAAAGCATTTGTTTGCCTTACATCTCTCTCTGGAGGGTCACCATTCAGATAGGTCATAGCAGCTCCGGCTAAAGCAATAGAAACTACTGCTCCAAAGAGACCAACTCCAGCCCACAAAAGCCATCCATTTTGCAGCTTGAATGGTTCTTTAATATCTGAAAGTTTGACAACATTCTTGAAAAAACATACCTCTTCCTTTGATTGAAAAGTTATAAAAGAACCACTCATGATGAATTAAATATGAGAAGCCAAACTCATGCAAATGAGAATACGCTAAACTCTTAATTACAATTTACAAAGGTAATTCCTGTCTACATCAAAACATACCACACAAATTTAACTTGACAGATTCCTTTTAATCAATAGAATGGTTTTATATGTACACAATAACAAGTTATAGAGTGAACATGGTAAGATGCTTGAGTCCTTACCATAGCGAAATACATCATCTGGGAACGGCCGAAAGGTGTTGGTGATTCCAAATATAACACCAAGCACAACTAGTGTTACACTACTGCATAGGACAATACAGAAAAAGAAAAGGTAAATCTTTTAGCGAATAATAATGTTGATACATATATTGGCAGAACATATCAACTTATCAACAAAGGAATCAAAAGATCTTGTTCGCATAGGAATAGGAAGCTGTATTATACAGTTGCCCCAGGAAGAGTATTTCTGCCTTCTCATCTATAGTTGCTTCCATAGCTTTATACCCCACATACTGCAAAGCCGATTGCTCAACCAATCCTGTCAGAACAAAGCTGTCTAAAGAACACTCAGAATGCTTTCTTCAATATTTAATACAATTAAACATTCGGAACTTGCTGCAAATAACATGAAATTAACTAAAATAATACTCGTCCGTTTTTATTTTGCTGTCGCCGGCCAGTTCGTAAATGAACTAGCCGGCAACAACATTTCAAGACCAGAGGAGTATTATCTTTTTTTTCTAATGAAATGAAAGAGGGATTTATCTGGTGCAAAAGCTTATGGTTTACCTTACTCCGCAGCCCACCATGGTGAGCACAACGGTTTGCCACCCCCATGGCACATCCCACCGGCGAAGGATTGGCCACTGGTTCAAACTCTGCTTAGGTCCATAAAAAATGCTACAATTCAGCATCAGTACACCCCACGAAAACATCGCATGAAAGCAAGGATAGCTGCAATCCAACTGAATTCCAGAGATATACAAAGATTCTGCAATACACACATTGCACGATTGGCTTTCCAACAGTTTATCCTATCTCATTAGACTAAAAAAATTGTCCTCGCAAATTCGAGAAGCTGAAGCTGCAATAAACACAGTGCATCATTCCTCTGGAGCAGTACTTGCTTTCAGGAGGTTCTGAAGAAACAAAACAGCGACGAATCACCTTGTCGGAAGGCGGTGGAAACTTGTTCTGGGAATTGTAGGAGAAGCACGCGAAGCCACCGCCCCTCCTGCGACGGCTGGTCAGCGGCGGCAGCAGCAAACGTTGCTCGGCTCCTTTAGCAGCTAGACAACCAGTTCTTGGAGAGGGAAATTGCCTCCGGTGCTTCGAGAGAAAGAGGGGTCCGCATGGGAGCGGACGGAGGAGGATAAGAGAGACCGGCGACGACGTCGTCGAAGCCATTGGCGAGACCCTTTCTGCCTTTGCGGTGTTCGCCGATGAAGTCACACGGGAATACGGGATAAGGTGTGGGCTTTTCTCGAATTATAAACTCTCTGGGGGCACAAAACAAATGTCAAAATCAAAAAAGGATAATTGATGAAATACTTTATAACTGGGGGCCAAACTGAAAAGTTATCGCCCTTCTTTCTAGTTTCTAGCGACTCGCCTTTGGCGGCGAAGCAGCCGGCGGAGTAGCAGCGATGGCGGCTTCGGCGAGCACGTCCGGCGAGTGGCTGACGGGTGCCCTGCAGGAGCTCCGGGAGCGGAAAGAGGGAGCTCTGGATCTAGACACCGACCTCATCTCCGGCCTCGTCTCCTTCTGCGAGCTCGCGCCTCCCCCCGATGCCGCCGACTACCTCGCGGTTCGTGCACTGTTGCCTAAACCTTGAGACCATTGACATACAGTGTGCGGATCCTCTGGCTTGACGATTTAGGTTCTGATCAGGGCTTCGTTTGTGCACGCGTGCTTAGCGGTGGGCTGATCTGATCGCCAATGTTTCGCTATCTGATTAGGGTTTGTGTGCTATTTGACCTTGAATGTTGTTATTAGTTTTTTAATAATGTGATCAGTGGCTTGTTGTTGTCGTTGGTGGGAAATTCGCTAAGCTGTGCTACTACCAATTACTCTTTTTTTTTTTGCGAGGCAAGAATTATATAGTATTGGAGTGTTTTATATGTAAAGAAAGGTCCATTAAGTTGTTTTCTATGATGAGTAGAAATTTTTAACGCTTCAGTGAATCGTACCATCATAATGCTTTTAGGGGGAAAACAGTAGGGAAAGCTCCTGCTATCATGAATGACCTGTACAGTACATTATCGTAAGTGGTAAGCACAACATCTCAAAAAAAAAAAAAAGTAAGTGGTAAGCACAATTGAGTGTCAATTTAAATGCTTGAGGGGATATCATTGCCAGGTTGAGCTGTAGGTTAGCTATATTCTTCTACAAATGTATTCTGAGCCTAACAAGATGTTAATTTTGGTTCTGCTATTCAATGTCAATTTTAGTTCAATGGATATGCAGAATCGCTATAAGCCCTCCATTTTCCTTAAAAGGTGCAGGAGGATGGAAGATTATGAATTCAACTGCTATTGTGCATTGCTTTCTTTGTTGATGCAAAATCATGTGTTGCGTGTCATGTCTATGTATTATTCTCTCAAGCAAGGTTTCTGCATTGTGCATTGATTGCAGTGTATGTTGAAAATGTTTTGCTTTCTAGTAAGTGTCACCTTGCAGGTTGCAACTCTATGTTTGAATCTGCAGCTTTACATCTCTTTTGTGCTCTTTGCAAAGTTGATGTGCTGAGTTATACACTTTTAGGCCAAATATTTCCTTTCTGCTCGAGGTTTGTAGTAGAATGTGCTATTTTCTTTTTCCTTGAAACTACTTTTCTCAATTGGCCATGTTGCGTTATGAAGAGACACTGGTTCCATTGGTTTGTTTTGTATTGGTTTATGTTTTCCCTTGTCCCTCCTGCTTCTTCCTGAGTAACATCACTAGTTATCACGTTTCTGGTTCCATTAGCTTATCTACTTTTATTTATGTGTTTGATACTGCTTATTTCCGAGTGACATATAGTTATCACATTTATATCATGCACATTAACATTGATCATGACATACTCATTCAATTGTGCAGAATATTATTGGAGCAGAAGCTTCCCAGGACCTTATTCAGGAGTACTTGCGGAGGAGGGGTTTCATTGATCCTTCAAGTGGAAACGAAAGCTTGCAATCGCCTAGCCTTCAGCCTTATATGAAGCCGTCTGCTGGCACAGCAACCACCCAAACAAAGAAACAGACCCGCACACAAAAAGATACAGCATCTTCTTCTAGTCAGAGTTCTAAGGGTCAATCAGAAGTGGATGAATCCCGACTTGCCTCTAAGAGAGGCTCAAAAAAGAAAGGAGTAAAGGCTATCTCCCTTGCTGAGGCAGCAAAGGGTTCTATTGTCTTTAAGCAGGGCAAACCTTGTTCATGCCAAGCACGGCAGCACAACCTTATTAGCAATTGCTTATCATGTGGCAAAATCGTGTGTGAACAAGAAGGCGAGGGGCCCTGTAGTTTCTGTGGTGCGCTAGTCTTGAAGGAAGGTAGTACATATGCTGGTTTAAATGATGTTGGACTACCTCTTTCAGAATCAGAAGCTGCAGCTGAAGCATATGCAAAGAGGCTTGTTGACTATGACAGAAACTCTGCTGCAAGGACTAAAGTTTATGATGACCAAAGCGATTATTATGAAATGGAAGGAAACAGTTGGCTCTCTTCAAAGGTAAATCGCCTTGTTCTTTCTATTTGAATGATACGTTTCATTTCTTATTTGTTCATATTTTAACACCATTCCATCCACTGATCTTCACTGTGGCTCTGCTAAACCATACTTCTATTCTGTATGAGAATTACATATTAATTATAAGATGGAAAAGTTCCCTTGTACTTCAGACAATTTTAGTGATTTATTTATGTTGAACTGTTTCTTGCAGTTCTTTAACTTTGCATCATATATCTTTTTGTAAGAACATGACTATATGGGTATTTTGTTATGTTGACAATTTGTTCTAATGAACTATGTTCAAGGTTGTTAACTGCAGTCACCTATTTTTGAAACTACAGGAGAAGTCAAATCTAAAGAAGCAACAAGAGGAAGCTCAGGAAGCAGCCAACAAACAAAAGGGGAAAGTTACTGTTACATTTGATTTGGTGGGCCGTAAGGTAATTATTTGATCCTGCTGTACTGCAGGTAATGTAGGCTTATTTGAATTGTCGGGTATCATCTAGAAGCCTCAGCATACATAAATCGTTTTCTGCAGGTGATTTTGAACAATGATGATCCCACAGAGCTTGAATCTGAGCACCCGATCTTGAGACCATCTGAAGAGAAGGATCAGGGCCACCGCATACAGCCCAACCTGACAATCAGAGAGCAACCAGTGTTTGTTGAAACAGGTCCAGTGAAGCCGAAAACTGAGAGAACAAGACAGAGCAAGAGACTTGGCAAAAATGGCCTGTGCCTGGAAGTGACCGGAAGGGTGCAGCATGATGACAAGGACTTGCAGAGGATTCAGAGCGGCAAGATGAAGGAGGGTGACCACTTGGCGTACAGCTCCTTTGGTCAACCGCGTGAAGGGGATGACTACGAGTGCTCACAGGATTTTGATTGAATTCTACTTGTAAATCGTGATTGGTTGGTTGCTGGGTAGAGTTGTCCAGTTTCATACTTCGATGACGTGGTTGTCTTTTTAGCAAAGAGGCAATCTTGAAAGAGGAAACAGCATGTAAAATGCCATGATTCCCGAACAACTATGTTTGCAAGGATACATTTTGGACGTATATCATGTAAAACTGTGAGTGTCGCAACAAAGCTGATGCTGCTGCACTCTGGAATTTGGAGCCTCTTTCAACTCTGCCCATTGCTTAGTTGAATGTCTTCATCCTTCTCAGTTGAATGTCTTCATCCTGACGTCTATGGAAACATCGTCATGATTTAGTTTTTCGATCCTTATCCCCTTGTTATAATCGTCTTCTTGAAGAATGCTGTGAAGATGCCGAAATGTAGTTGTGACGCCTTCCGTGAGCTGATAGAAGGTGTTGCGAGACTGGGTCTCGGGTTCTCTGTTCCTACTCCCTCTACTATCATAAACGACATGTAATTAATGCATGTGCCTAATTTAAAATGAGAGCACGCTCCCCCTCCTTCGATTGCATTAAAAAAATAGAGATGCAAATCAGAACTTTAGTTTCTAAAATAGAGGAAACTAGCAAAATATCCACTGCATTGTCACGGGTCTTTGTTAAAAAAATTTATGATTAGAATATTTTTTTGTAACTGTAAAAGATTTTCAATTAATCAATTTTTTTACCTGAACATTTGCTCTATTTTTATTTTGCTTTACTTTTAAATATTTATTATAATAATCTTGGAGTGAGTTATTATTGAAATTCTTATTATTAGTTTCCATTCAAAGTATGATGTAAATTATAAAGCAGTAGATGATTTATTGTTATTAGTATGAAATATCAAATTGAAATCAGAGTCTAATCCAACAAAAGATTAAAAAAATGGTTAAAAGACCACTCAAACTGGTGAATCATTATAGGATATAAACTGAATACAACAACGTTACGAACACATCTTGACACAAAAAAAATGATCTAGACAACCTCACCTTAATTAATATATTGTAGAGATAATGGACATTACTTAGTCTCGATCTCAATGAAAATAAGATTTTTTTTTTTGGAGGACGAAAATAAGAAAAAAAAATTGTTGGGTTCGGATGCGCTAGGGTCCTTTTGGGTCCATCTGTATCATTTTGAGTTGGGCCAAGAGATTTCTATGGGCCACACGGACGGGACCGCAGCAACGGAGCTTGTCGGAGAGAGACACGAAGAAGCCTCATTTCCGCCTGCGCCGCCCTTCCCGTACGGCGGTTGCGTCGGCGATGGAAGGTTGGAGGGACTGGGATCCCTCGTCCCCGAGCTCATGGACCTCGTCGCGGCGCGCGTCCTGGCGGCGGACGTGGTGGACTACATGGCCCTCCGCGCCGTGTGCGCTCGCTGGCGCGCGTCCTCCCCCAGCCCGCGCGACCCCACCCTGCGGGACCCGCGCCTCCGCCCCCACGGCTGGGTAGCGCTCTGCGACGGCAACGGCGTGCGCCTCGCCGACGCCTGCGAGGTCGCCTTCTTCCACACATCCACCGGGAGGTGACTCCGCGTCCGCCTCCCGGAGCTCCGCGGCCACCGCATCGTCAGCTTCACGGACGGCCTCCTCATCCTGCTCGACAAGGCCACCACCGCCGTCCGCGTGCTCCACCCCTTCACCCGCGTCGTCGTCGACCTCCCGCCAATCGCCCCCGTCTTCGACCACATGGTGGAGGACCAGCAGTCTCGCGCTTGGATGAAGGCCGCCGTGTGCGCGTCCGAGGTATCCTCCGATTCAATTGCCGTGGTCGCATGGTTCCCCATTGCTCCCGGGGTCGTTGTCGCAGAGCCTACCCTCCCATTCTGGCATGTCGTGTCACGCGACATCGAGCTTGCCGCCGCCGTCCCCTTCCAAGGCCGGCTCTACGGCGTCATTGGCAACCAGAGGCAGGTTGTACAGCTCTACCCTCAATGCCAGAGCCCTTGTATCGCTGACATCCCAAACACCTTTGGCATCCCTCAGACAAATGCCTTCTTCCTCGTGGAATCCGCAGCACGCCTCATGCTTATTCTTCGCCACTTCTTTTACTGTAAGGGCAGCAATGGGGGGTATGGACCTTGCAGGTTTGCAATGTTTGAAGTTGACACTGTTGGTCACCAGGGGCTTGTGCCGGTGAGCAGCCTTGGTGACCGAGCCCTGTTCCTCACCCCCTACCGCTGCCTCTCCGTGTCTCAAAACGACATGCCTTCCATTTGTGCCAATGCCATTTACTTTCGCAGTGGAAACGCTGATCCTGTTAGTTTATACTCTGTCAGCAGCGAAACATTTGAGCAAATATCCACATTATCCATAATTCATGACTTAAGCAAGAGGATCCGGCCCTCTGTGCGACCCTTCACGCTAGCAGATCACTTGCTCATCTTTTGCAACCATCGTCAGTGGTAGGTTCTTAATCCTTAGTAACTGCCACATGCAATTGCATTTGTATATGAATTCAGTGTCCTAGTTTATCTGACCTGTATCTTACTGTAGGTCAAGGGGACTCATGTTTCATGAGTACCACTGCATACCCAGATCTAGGAAGAAGTTGTTCAAGAAACTCAAAGCCCAAGACCGTGAAGTTCAGATTCCAGGCTTGGATGGTTCAAGTTCTAGGAGCGAGTAGGAGTAGTAGGCCTCTCAAGAAGGCATTCATCAGCTAATTCTGTTAAGCTGGGTAGGTTCAAGTTGCGACAAGCTCAGCTAGTACATTTAGGGCAACTAATCAAGTTCAAATGCAGAGCACCTTCATTGTGGACAATTCAGGAAGGAGACACGGCTATTCTGCTACTTAATATGCATTTTGGTCAGTGGATATGCAGGATACTTATGAGTTATGAATTAATAAGCCATCTATTTTCATTAAGGCGAGGCAGGATGGCTGGTTAAATGTAATTCGGCAGAAATATCATGATTTAGATTCTGATTGGAACATTGTGCGCATGTGCTTAGCGCTGGCCTGATCTGATCGTCAATGTTTTGATTTTATCAGGGTTTGTGTGCGATTTGACCTTCAATGTTATTAGGTTAATAGGTTATAGTACTATGGTCACTTGTGTTTTGTTGCCGTAAATGGTAAATTCGCTAATCACTACCAAATTACTGTGTGGTAGCATAGCGAGAATTTTCAAGGATTGAAGCTTTTTTATCTGAAGTCGGTGAAGCTCCTGCTACCGTGAATGGCTTTTACAACTTGATGCAGTATCATAAGTGGTCAGCGCAATTGAGCGTCAGTTCATATGCTTGAGTTTTGTCAGTGTCAGTTTGAGCTATAGATTATCAGTTATGTTCTTATACGAAGGACCTAACGTGATGCTCATTTGGTTCTGTTATTCAATGTGAATTTAGTCCAAATGTTCAATGGGTGTGCACAGAATATTTATGATCCATCCATTTCCCCCCTTAAAAGGTGCAGTAGAATAGCATATTATGAAGTGTTAATTCCTTCAGTGTCATTGAAAATTTCTATGATCTCTTGAACGCCACCGCAAAAACTATAATCCTATCAATGCCAGTTTTCTTAAACTTTTTTCCGTTAATGTCATTACTGTTTATTTTATAATAAAAAAAGCTTAACAGAGCAACGAAAAGACCCTTTTGCCCCCATCTTCAACCTTGAGCCAGATCTCTCTCTCTCTCTCTCTCTGCTTGCTTGTCCAGATACGAGGTGCACTAGGATGGAGACCCGAGAGCCACCGTCGCCCGAGCGCCGCCGAGGAGAAGAGGAGGACGGGATGCTGGGGACACCGCCTCCATAGGAGGGAGGTCCCCAGATCCGGCATTGAAGAGGGAGCAGGCGGCCCGAGGAAGGGAGTAAAGGAGGGTGACGTCGGATGGAGGGTAGCTGGAGCCCCTTGCCGTGGCCTTTGGCCCTGCCACGCCGCACCCGAAACAGCGCGCGGCCATCGTGGCCATGGGCCCTGCCGCGCTGTGCTCAAAGCCACTATCGCTGCCACGGGCCCTGCCGCGTCATGCCCAGAGTTGTCGCCGCTGCAACAGGTCCTGCCGCGCCGTGTCCGGAGCCGCCGCCACCACCTCTCGCCCTTCACGCCACGCTCGGAGCTAAGTGTCGCCGCTACTTTTGGCCCCGGTCAGGCAACAAAGGTGGGAAGGGGAGGCCGGCAGCGGGCGAGGAGGGAAGGGGAGGCCAGCGGCGCACGAGGACAGAATGGGAGGCCGGCGGCGCAAGAGGAGGGAATGGGAGGCCGGTGGCGTAAGAGAGAGAGAGAGAGAGAGAGAGAGAGATCCCTGCTCAAGGTTGAAGACAAGGGGCAAAAAAGTCTTTTTGTTGCTCTGTTAAGTGTTTATGTTGTAAAATAAACGATAATGGCATTGACGGGAAAAAAATTTAAAAAGACTGACATTGACAGTATTATAGTTTTTGCGGTGGCGTTGAAGAGATCGGAGAAGTTTTTAATGGCACTAAAGGAATTAACCCTATGAAGAATTATAATGTTGTTTGGCAATTGGCATTGCTTTATTTGTGAATGCAAAATCATGTGCTGTGTGTCTAGTCTGACCGATGCATATTTTTGTTCTCTCAATCAAGGATTCTGCATTGGTTGCAGTGTATGTTGAAAATGTTTTACTTTCCAGTGAATGACACCTCGAAAGTTGCTACTCTATAGCTTTTTACATGTCTGTTTTGTGCTCTTCGCAAAGTTGATGTGCCGGGTTATACACATGTAGGCCAAATATTAATAATATTCATGTGGCCATGGTAATTGAATTAGACTTCACTATTTCTATTATCTTTTCACTTGAAACTATCGGTCATGTTGCACTGTGGCTGTGCTTAACTGTACTTCTCATGGCTGAGTTCTGTTTTTTGTATCATTTTAATGATTTATGTAGGACCGATCCTCAACTGTAACAACAGATATTTCTTTTTAAGAACATGTAACCTGCCTTCTATCAGTGCCGCACGGTTTACTGGTACCATCAAGGCTTGGATCCCGTCACGGCGTACTCCGTTAGCAGCGGGGCATGCGGCATGTGAGCCAACGTGGACATGGACACATGGTCGATCATCCATGAGTTCAAGAAGAGGATCCGGTCTTCTGTACGGTCCTTCACACTTGCAGACCATCTGCTCACGTATTATTTCCATCGATGTTGGTAGGTTCTGTCTCTCTTCTGTCTTCAGCCACTGAACTACTGCGTGTGTTGCTTTTCTGCGGATCAAACTGTAGGTCTATTGTTCTTGCGGATCTAATGGTTTCTCTCGTACTCCATTAATGTAGGTCAAGGGGACTCATGTACCATGCATACCATGACTTTCCTGAATCTTGGGAGGAATTATCGAAGAAACACAAAGCCCAAGACCGGGAGGTTCGAATTACATGGGATCTGTTACAAAGGCTGAAACGCACCAACAATAACTGAACCCCTCAGTTAACAAGTGAAGGATTAGTGTTCAAACCTGCGTTCTTGGACTCTAAAGTAGCCCTGTCGTGAAAATTGAAGGAAAACTGTTTTGACTCTTACTTGATGTCAAGTACAAAATCTAGTTTATGTTCTAGTATGTGGATCAATGCAAAGACATGAAGGAATACCTGTGCAGTCTTTTCAAATCATGCTGCTAGTGGAAAATGCAACAAGTGTGCAGTGGTCTTTGTCTCTTCGACGCTATTTTCAGATTTGCATGTCTTTGCAGCTTTATTTGTTAGACTAGCAAAATGTCTATGTGTTGCTACGGGTTTTTAAAATTTAAAGTGTATTCTATGTTTTATATATAATAGTAAAGTGTCCATATGTTGCTACGGACGTTAAAAAACTTACAATATATATCTATATCTATATAGTTTTTACAAATACAAGTGTAAATCCATAAAAAAAAAGTACTATTTTAATATTTATTTACCCATGATGTGGGCAAAGGAGTCACCCCTTAATGCAATTTAGCTAACACGTGACACAAAAAAAACAGTAAAAAAGGAGCAGAGGTTACATGCTTTTTTTTTTCTTTTTGAGAACCAGCAGAGGTTACATGCATGCAAGCTGACATCGGGAGTTTGCATTTACATGTAGGCATGAAGGCCCACGTCCAGAGTTTGCATGTAGGCCCAAGGCCGAACTTTGTCTATGGGCGATATCTATTCAGGATCGTATAGGCGATTCAGATTAATCATCAATTGTCTTCCTTCTCAAAGCGTTATATCTCCTCTTCAGTCCAGCACACCTCCCTTCAATTTGTCATCCAGTTAGATGAATTTTGCCATCAGCCATGCAAAAGGGAGTCCTACTTGTCCCCACATACCATTTGTATTTTTTTTAATAATACGTAACTAATTCGGTCTAGTTACTCGGTCTCGATGATATCTCCACTTTAGAGTGCATGGCACCTACAATGGAACTGACTCCAAACTTGGTTTGCATGCAGAAAGCACAAGCATTCGCCTTTGGGGGGCATGAGAACCATATAACATTCTTATACACACTCCAATACTTCCTGGCCAACGCGCAAAACACGCCAGTAAAATCCAAGTCACGAGTGGGAGAAAATCCCATATATCATCTTTACACTCATTATACACTGATATAACCATAAACTTGGCACAAATTTATCTGGCTCTGCACTACACAGCAACCATGAATCCTTGTGAAATCCGTGCAAATGAGCAATCTGAGGTTGTCACCACTGCAGATGCCGCCAACCTCTTAACCTCAACTTACCTTTACGGTTGTGGCTCATGCTGAGGTGTAGCAGGAGAGTCTGGAGCGATGGTGAAGTGCACTCCTCTTCCTTGCCCTGACTGCAAGATGAATGCCACCTCCGTTGCAGCTAAGGCAGCTGCCTCCTGAAAAAAATATCAACAGTTAAACGTAACACACAGCCACACAGGTCAAGGTTTTACCAGGGCTAAATAGACTGGAAAGCAGCAATCAGGAGATCTATTGCACACGAAAGCATGATTAACCGAAGCAGTGCAAAATTTCCAACAAATTGAAGTTTGTCAGAGCCTCCATTTTTCAGGCCATGCATGGACCAACTCATCAGTTTCCACTCTCCAGCATGTTTAAGACATCCATTATTGAGAAATAAGGTCATGTATTAATGGCATAATTAAGTTCCAGACCTTACTTGCAGCATCACAAGAGTATGACATAACCAACTCCACAAAATCCATAAGCTACTATGTAAGTCAATAGCACTTCAATATCTTAGGAGTATAGCAATGGAGAACACATGAGAAAAGAAGGATGCCAACAATCATTGGAAACAACATACTGACCTGCCTCTGTCTACGGCGCTGCAAGATACTAATGGCCCAAGCCATAATGTAGAACGGTAGCAGAAAACCAGCAGCGCGCAACAGAAAAAGCTGCCAAATATGAACCATCAATACCAAGTGCTAATAGATGTCTTTAGAATAAGATACTAACAACCTATTTTTAAGGGCCTTATTTCACTTACAGAGAACATCGCAGAAGTATCGTCGTCATCTTCATCAGTTAGAGTCAGTGCGTGTCTTAACAATAGGAGAGCCATTAACTGAATACACAAAAAGTAAAACAGATGTTACACATAAATAAGTAGTCCCCATTGTGCACAATGTGGTTTTGTGCACCTGCAAGGATACTAAATAAATATATATGGTCAGTGAGGACTCACAACAAGAGCAGCAGAGCGACAGAAGGCGGCAGTGCTGGCATTAGTGGCAGAATAATCATCATATTCAGCTTCCATGATGTGATTCTGTGCCACTGCAAGGATCCTAGGATCACGCAAGTCAAATGCAGTACCAGTAATGGTCCAGCCGCCACTACAAACCGCAAAGAATGAGAGGTGACTTGCAATTAGATAAGAATTTATTGACAAAATAAGAATGATATTATACTAGTATTCCTTATGAAAAACAGCAAGTAGTGCTCTTCCACCCCAAGTTAGTAAAGGCACTATGTCCTACCTTATATCAATGGTAGTTTCGTCTGGGTGAGCTCTGGGGGGTGCTGTATAGCCATGTTCGTAAGGCTACAAACAGATTGTATTCAACAACATGTCAGGATAGCTGTCAAATTAATGCGATCATAAATATTTCATTAGAATGTAAACTTGCCTCATGACAGATTTCACATGTTACATCTCCTTTCTCATTGCACCATCGCTGTACGCAAACCCGATGAGCATACTGCACAGCACAAGCTACAGATGTGTTAGAACAATACCCACAGAAAATACTCTTCAAAAAATCCAAAAAAGAAAATACTCTTCAAAAGAAGTAACCAAATGCAAAAACTTAAATTGGCATAACGTGAAAAGCTTCAATTCTAATATTTTGGTTTTAGAAACAAAAAAGGAAAGCATGATGCAAAGAACTAACTTCAAAATGTTTTTCAGCTAGATGTAAGAACAGGGGCAAGAGCAGACATACAATTTACTAGAGAATAATCCACTAGTAGAACAAATCCAATATTTGCACTCTACAAGAATTTCAATCTATCATGATAACAGTTTTTCCCATTGAGGTTGCCAATTAAACAAGGGAAATTACATTTATGTTTTCTTCCAGACTTTTGTTAGGCATAGTGGTTTATAATATGCATTGCAAACACCATGGTACAAAATTTTACCACTTTTAGTAAATACTTAGGTAATACATAATTATAAACTGTAAAATTGGCATGGTTTGTCTAGACAACAGATTATATTCTGGACACTAAAATGATGGTAACATTATGAAACAGTACATAGCATTCTAATTATAGTGCATTGAACTACAACCGTCTTTATGCCATTACATGTTACCCGTGGTTATGTCTTCCTAGCTAATGTGTTCCATTCTATTACTTAGTATTGTATTTCAGACTTTTTTTTTGTTGAAATGGAGACCAAATCAATCAAGGTACATGTCAAATTGGTATAATGGAAATGTTAAGAAAAATTCCATATCTATTATGTCCAATGCCCATGGTTCATAAGAGAGAAAAAATAAAGGCCCAAGCAAAACACCACAGAATACTACAAGGCATCTGTCAACTGCATATTGATGCCAAAGTTAACTAAAATAATAAGAATATCTTGCATAATATGCAGAATGTTTCACTCTCTAAGAGGTCAGGTTGATGAATAAAATAACAAACAACTATTACCATTTAACACTATTAATAAGATATGAAGTAATATGGTCACTGATCTTATCTATCCACTACCACTCCCAATTAAACAGTAAAGTCTGAATTGATTGTTGCATCATGGGCAAAAATAAAATATAAAAACTTTGAGTTTGTAATGTGAACCTTTAGGCTGCCAGTGCAAGCACATGGACTCTCCAGATTTTTTATGATGTCTTCCTCTTGGCAAATGCGACACTCAACCATCTGTAGAAGAGGTTCTTCTTCAGAATCCATGCTTTCACCAACTGCCAAAAGGGTATGAACTGAAGCGGATGGCTGTGCAAGGGCCGCCCCAGATGTTGTGTTCTTGAATGTCCCAGTGACCTCAGTGGGCTTAGGAACGCTTAGGTCATCAACATTGACCATCAGATGATCCTTCATTCTTGCAAACAATTAATAAACTTTCCAATAAACGAATTTTGTAAAAGTGGCTAGATCAAACTTAGCATCCTGCTGAAAAAAAGTTAGGATGGGTCAGCCAATGTCATAATAAGTAGTTCTAGTGCTAAAGAAGATAAAGAAACGTGCCTAACCTTGTGAAATGAGGCACCAGAGTCTTTACTGAAGGAAAAAAAAAGAGGCACCAATGATGCGAGCTCCACCTTCCTGTAGAGAAGTTATGGCCTCAGCACATAGTGGGCATAACATGAACCAATGATAGGTATATAAACAACTTTTATCGAAGGGCATTTTAACGTAAGCTGCCCAGGCAAGCTATCTTGAACGATGGATTGTTTCCAAAAGTGTTAGTGTCTCTCCCATGAAACAAGTAATTTGTTCCCGACACCAGTAAACAATAAGTTTGCCCCCACGCCACAACAACAACAACACATATGGCAAAAAAATGTTGATCTAACATGCGGGCATTTTCCTCACAACTGGCACACTGATTCGTAATAAACAATTATTAATAATATCAAAATTTTACCCAAACAGCACATATAAGTTTTACCCAAATCGTATCAAAATACTGTACATCATTACAAACAGAAAATGAACGCATAATTCAAGCAAAATATTTAAGAAAAACAGATAAAAAATAGCAATGCCCGGTTCGAACCTAGAGTGAGCTGCAGAAGAAAATCTCATTCCTAATTAAATTACATTCCATAAATCACAAATGAGGTAATGAAGCAGGTTGGACAAACCAGACCAAACTACAAAACCAACATTCGTCATTCCAATGAAATAATATCCAAAACAATCCAAACCTGATAGGATACAACCTATTGGAATGAAAACCCAAATAAAGACCGAATTACGCCTTGATCCCAAATCCCAGAGCGCATATTAAATTTCAACGAAACAGACCTGTAGAATCCCCTGGGAATCAATCGTTGGAAATACAAACCGGAACGACGGATTCCAAGAGACGCCTCACAATCCTAGGCTCACACAATCCCAAAGGCAAATCGATCCAAAGCACGCCTAATCCACAGAAAGGACGCACCTCCCCCGCACAAAATGCGCGAACGTTTTCAACAAATTAGACGCCCCAGAAATATCTACAGCCTAATCCAGCCTCTCCTAATCCAAATCCTGGCGCTATGATCCGAAGGCGCGACGAACAAACCGATCAACAAAAAATCGCGAAAAATAATTGGGGAAATGCGGGAGGATGAATTTTTCTTTACCAAAGGTAGAACTCAAGTGCGGCTCCGGCCTCGTCCTCGATCTCGCCGCGTGGGTGCCACTAATTATATGCAAGTATGGGAGGCTGCCGCGCGGGCCCATGGGGCAGGTTAAGCCTTTCCTCTGTTCGTGGGCCCGGGATCCAGCTGAAAGCGCCCTGGGGTCCCCTTGCCATACGAGCCTCTCCGGTTTTGTTTTTTTGCCTTCCCGTTTTACTCATCTTTATTACAAACTTCTTTTAATAAAGTAATATTAAATACAATCCCTCAAAAAAAAGCAATATTAAATACAAAAATTTGTTTTGGTGATTGATGAGGAGATTATGTTTTTCCTCATTTCATTGTTGAGTTATCGGCGGATCATACAGTACGAAGATCATGACAGAGAACGAAAAGTAAAAACACATAAGAATGGAGGAGACGAAATTCTTTATTTCTCAATTTCTGGCGAATTACAATGGGGTGTCTCCTCAACTATTTATAAGTGGGGAACTCTACTTTGTGTTAGGCCCCAATTCGATAAAGCAGCCCACATGGGCCAGGAAGCCTTCTTCCAGAAGGTGAGCCTGGCCCAATAATGTTTTACAACACTTTTCCTTGGGCTCTTTATCACGATAAATATAACTTATAAAAACTCCTTAAAAATCCAGTGAAAAAAATAGAGAAAAAGAGCATATATTACTGTCACTTGTATTGCACACATTACCTCATAAAAACCTTAATGAGAAAACTTCATATGAAAAACTCATAAGAAAAAAAGAGAACAATATTTTAATCTTCATGATTAATACTTATCGATCTTCATGAACGATATGAATCATCTTTGAGATGATTTCTTTAATTCGGGATGTGATGTACTTAGGAAAATTCTCCCCCTGTTTGAAGCACTTTTTTAAGTCTTCTCATGTCAATGTCGTGCCGTAACTTTTTAAGAGTGCAGGCTGGTAATACTTTTGTAAACATATCTACAAGATTATCACAAGAGCGGACATGAGTTATCAAAATCTCTCCCTTCTCTTATAATTCATACGTGTGGAAGAATTTAGGTAACATATGTTTAGTCTTATTTGACTTTATATATCCCGATTGTATTTGTATAATACAAGCTTTATTATCTTCATAGATAATTATAACGGATGAAGCATGCGTCACTCCACAAGTATCCAATATATGACTTGACATCCTACTCAGCCAGATGCATTCTTTGGTGGCTTCAAATAATGCGATAATCTTAGAGTAATTTATTGATGTAGCAACACTCGTCTGATTTGTTGACTTCTATGAAATAGTCGTTTTACCAAATAGGAACACATATCCAGTCTGTAAGATTGACTTGTGTGGATCGGATAAGTAGCCAGCGTTAGTATACCCCACCAGGGTTACTTCAGCATTTTTCTTGAAAAATAATTCGAAGTTTTCAGTTCCTCTCAGATATCTAAGAACTTGCTTGATGCCATTCCAATATCGTATAGTTGGTGCCGAGCTATATCTTGCAGGTAGATTAACAGCAAAGGCTATATCGGGCATTGTACCATTTGCAAGGTACATCAATACTCCAATAGCACTGAGATATGAGTATTGAGGTCCCAATAATTTCTCACCTTCCTCCTTTGATCTAAATGGATCTTCTTCTATATTGAGTGATCTTATAACCATAGGGGATCTGAGTATCTATGCATCTTTCAAATTAAATCTCTCTACTACCTTCTTGATATAGTTTGGTTAATATAATAATATCCCTTCGTGGGTATGTTCAAGCTACAAGCCTAAACAATATGCAGTCTTACCCAAATCCTTCATTTCAAATTCAGTCTTTAGGTAAAAACATGCATCTTCGACGTCTTGTATAGTGCTAATGATATTTAAATTATCAATATAAATAGAGATTATATAATAATCTTTCTCACATTTCTTAATGAATACACAAGGACAATCATCATTCTTAAAGAATCATTTCTCTAGTAAAAAGTTACTGAGTTTGTTATATCACATTCTCCCAGATTGTTTTAAGCCATATAGTGACTTCTAAAGTTTGACACTATATAATTTACGTTCTTCTTTATTTGGCACTTTGATTCCTTCTGAAACTTTCATATAGATTTTTGTATCTAATGTTCCATATAGGTATGCAGTTACGATATCCATAAGTCGCATTTGCAAATTCATATCCACTGTCAGTGAGATCAAATACTGGAAATTAATTTCATCTATTACGGGAGAGTAGGTTTCTTCGTAGTCAATTCCTGGTCTCTGCGTGAAATCTTAGGCTACGAGTCTCGCCTTGTATCTAGTCACTTCATTTTGAGCATTTCTCTTTCTGACAAACACTCATTTGTGACCCACTGGAAAGATACCTTTTGGTGTAAGGCTTACATTGGCAAACACTTCTCTTTTCTTTAGCAAGTTTAACTCTACACAGATTGCTTCTTTCCACTTTGGCCAGTCAGGACGCTTCTTGCATTCCTTTATTGACTTTGGTTCGGATTCCAAGTCAATCTGTGTTGCAATCATATTGGCAAAGTATGAGTTAATATTAATTGTCTTTCTATTGTATACTACTCCCATCTCAACATAATATGTTGAGATTTCTTCTATTCTTTCATTTTCTTGATTCACATCACTCAGAGGTGTGTTTAGATCAGGAATTTCTGGCAACCCTTCATGAGTATCAACTATGCGCACATTCTCACTTGGGTTTTCTTCTTCAAGTCTCACCACTTCGTGTGGTTTGCTTTCACCCTCTATATTCTTATTTTGAGTAGTTTACTTAGGGATCTTCTCCGTAGGACGTCTCCTAGAAGCTTTAGCTTGAGCTTGTACTCTAGTCTTCTTAGGTGTCTTTGTAACCGGCTCACTCCCCCTCTTTCTAGCATTCTTTGCTATTAAGGAAGGAGGCTCAAATTTCATATAGTCATCATCTTTAAATGGTATTTCTATTCTTTCAGGTGTATTTGTAGACAGTATATGAGACTTCACAACGTCTCTTATGTTGGTGAAAGCTTCTGGCAGCTAATTAGCAACCCTCTGTAGATGGAGGATATTCTGAACTTCGAGTTCAGTTTCTTTAGTGCGAGGATCCATTTCTTGGATTTCTTTAGTTTCCCATTCTATTTCACGGCATTCATCCCTAGAGAGATACTTACCTCCCCTAATGCCGGGAAATGTTCTTCATTAAAAATACAATCAGCAAAGTGAGCCGTATGCAAATCTCCAGTGGATGGCTCTAAATACTTGATTATGGATGCGCTTTCATAGCCAACGTAAACTCTGAGTTTCCGTTGTGCACCCATTGAAGTTCGCTGAGGCGGAGGAATTAGGACGTATACAGCACATCCAAATCTCCATAAGTGGAAAACATTTGGTATTGTACCATGCACCATTGCTAATGGTGATTCTTCATGTGTAGCAGATGACCTCAATTGAATTAATATTGTTACGTGCAACACTGCGTGCCCCTAACATGAGGTAGGCAATAAGCAATTCTGCAATAATGGTCGCGCTATCAACTTGATTCTCCTAATTAATGATTTTGCAAGACCATTTTGTGTATGCACGTATGGTACAGAATGTTCCACTTTGATGTTCAAACTCGTAAAATAGTGATTAAACACCTTCGAGGTAAATTCTCCGGCATTATCCATCCTAATGGATTGGATTATGTGATTCAGAAAATTAGTTTTCAATTGTATGATCTGGGTTGTCAACCGTGCAAACGTGTGGTTTCTAGTAGATAATAGACATACATGACTCCACTTCGAGGAAGCGTCTATAAATACCATGAAGTACCAAAAGGTCATGACATAGTACTAATTGGTCCACATATATCACCTTGAATTCGTTCAAGGAATGCCATTGATTCTGCTTGAATCTTAAGCTTTGAGGGTCGAGTGATTAGCTTCCTTTTTGCGCATACAACGCACAAAAAATCTTCTTGATTCGGGAAACCTTTGGTCTTCAGGTTATGACCTTTCGAATTCTTCGTGATTCTTTGCATCATATTGAGGCCAGGATGACCAAGTCTATCGTGCCATATTTGATAGGCTTCTTGGTTACTAAAAACGGTCTTGAATGCAACAAACTTTTTATATGGTTTAACATATGTGTAGTATATGCTTTCTTTGATGGATGGGAAATTTTCAACAATAGTTTTTTGATCTCCATGCTTCTTGGTCATAATGAGACATTCTTCGCCTTTATCATCATTGGTTTCTATATGAATACCATTTGTACGGATATCCTTGAAGCTTAACAATGTCCGAGTAGACTTAGGATAAAGTAATGCTTCATGGATTACTATCCGTGTTCCGTTCGGTAGGATAATTGTGGCCCTGTCTGTGCCAACAATTCTAGTGTCATTACCAATGACAGTAGTTATATTTTCGTCATACTTTCGAAGTATTTGAAAATAACTAGTGTCCCTTAGAACGGTGGCGGTAGTGCTGCTGTCTATGAGACAGAGCTCCTCATCCATAGTTATTGTACTTCACGATTCTGTAATCAATACAATAATATATAAATAATAGAATAAAGATAATGTGAGAGAAAAAATTCACACACTGAAATCATTTATTATGAAAAGTGTCTTCTCTTCATGAGATTACACAAATAGACCACCTAAAAACTTATTGCACCCCTATTATAAATGATAACTTTATTCTATGTAGTCTACAAGACTACTCATAATCTCCATGCACATCCTCTTCATCCTCTTCCATGAGGTCATCATCCAACTCCAGATCAGAGATCTTGCTTGGTTCTTCTTCTGTTACTTTTGGAGATTTCTCTGTTGTTGGCTTCTTGCCTTCAACATAGTTGGTTTCATGCTCCGCAAGCTTCTTCCTGAGCTCTTGGTACATGTCGATAATGTGCTTAGGTGCACCGTAAATTTTAGACCAATGTCCATTCATGCCACATTTGTAACATTTCTGGTCTTGTTTGCCATACGCTCCACCTGGAAGCGTCTTCTTTGGCTTCCCTTTATAGTTCCTCTTGAACTTATTGGGCTTGTTTTGCGCCTTCGGAGGTGCCTTTTGTGGCGCCTTTGGAGCTCCTTTATCCTTGTTGTTATTCTTCGTGAATGATGTGGCATTCGCTTCTTGCGGTGTCATGGAATAATACCATATAGAGTACGGTATTGTATTCCTCGACGGTCTTGTAGTCTTGGAAGCGTAGATTTTGCCATTCACGCTCCACTTTAGGGAGTAAGACTGTTTCAATTTGCTCAAAGCGTTGATGCAGTGAGTCCCACAAGACCTTTGGGTTCCTTTCTGTCATGTACTCATTTTTCAATGTAGTACAGAGGTGATGCCTCAAAAAATGCAAGTATGGAGCTTTCTCCATATCTGTTACGGCAGTATCCCTTTGTTTGGGCAAAATTGTTTTCAAGAGATTTTTGCCAATAAAAAGGATTTAAGCATCAAGGGCCTAAAACAGGTAGTTACTTCCATGGGGGGTAAGCACATCAAATTCTCTCTTCACGAGGTCAGACATCTATATGATATCATTGTGCAAAGATTACTTCATGTATCAAATAATAGGGGGCATAAGTAAGGTGGTATAACAAAAACTGCGTGTTTAAGTTATTTATTGGTGTTTCTGCATAAAAACAGCCAATACACCAAAAAAAATATATAATATAAGGACTATAGTCCATTTTGATAGAGATTTAGAAAAAATCAGGGTGTTATTCGTAAAATAACACATTCTCGTGAAATTTCCAATAATTTTGTGATTTTTTGGTAATTTTTATAATTTCCAGGGGTCTTGCTGCAAAATATGGTCTCCAGATTTATTTCCAAAAATATTCGGGGTGCTTCTATGAAAATTTGGCCTTCATCAGAAATTCCAACAAATCCAGGGGCTATTTTGCAACTTTTCAGATATTTTCTGGAGATGGGCTGAAGATGGGCCAAAATTCAGCCCAAAAATTAAACCCGCCCGTTTTTCTTGCAGAGCATATAAAAGGGTGAAACCCTAGGGTTTCACCTCACTCACTCATTCTTCTCTTTCACT
The DNA here is from genome assembly GCA_032690845.1 of Eleusine coracana subsp. coracana. Taxonomy (NCBI): domain Eukaryota; kingdom Viridiplantae; phylum Streptophyta; class Magnoliopsida; order Poales; family Poaceae; genus Eleusine; species Eleusine coracana. Next base: position 47,959,354 of record CM064427.1, on the reverse strand, counting down.
CTCCCGCCCGCCGCATTCTCTCTTTTCTTCTTTCTTCTCCTAACCGAGCTCCTCTTCTTCCTTTTTCCCTTTTCTCTTTCTTCCACCGACGTACATGAGCAGGGGGGTGGGGTGAGCTTGGTTCCTAGCGCTTCAAGCGTGGCCAGGGGCGGGCAGGCATCGGTGCTGCTCCGTGCGCGCGCGTGGAAGCACGCCATGCGCTGGCGGCGGGTCCAGGTCAAGCGCCATCGGGCGGGCGCGTGGGCCAAGCGAAGTCGCTGGCCAGCGTCGGCGGGTGCGCTTCGTGCGCAGGCGGGAGCCGGTATAGCAGCGGTGGGAGCGAGGCCAGGGGCGGCAGACGTGTGGGCCAATCGGGGCCCAATGGTGGCGGGAGCAAGGCCAGGCCGTGAGCGGTTGGGCCGAGCCGACCGGCTTGCTGCGCGCTCGGCGGGCCTAGATTTGGGTTACATCTTCGTGGCGGGCCCGGATCTGGGTTGATGATATTTTTTTTCTTTTCAACTTTCTTTGATGTAACTTTGTCGGACGAGGCTGAATCGAGGCACTGTCGAGCGATGCTTTGGGCCATAGCGCGGGCTCGGTGTCGTAGCGGTGGATCTATTGATGATGGCCTGGCAAGGGTTAGATCCGAGCCCGATAGGGTTCGTTCTGGTCAAATCTGGACCGGATTTCTTTCTCTCTCTTTTTTTTCTTTGCTTTGCACTGAGGACGGGGCTGAGCCGCCGCATTCATGATGGATCTAGCGTGGAGTCCGAGGTCGCCGGATCTGCCTTGTCTTTCGCCTTTTTCTTCGGGATTGCAGGGCTCTTGTGCGGCCTAATAGCTTTCGCACAACCATTTATTTTCATGGATTTCGTGATCTCACGCAACCTCAAGTCACTCGCGCATCCGGATCTGGTGTTATTTCACTCAAATCCGGGTTTGCTTTTCCCTTTCTGGATCTGGTCTTTGTTCACGCAGATCCGGGGGTTGATCTAAACTGCAACGAGTCTAAGATCGGTGGCGAAAAACTCAGACAGATCTTGACTGTAACGAGTCAAGATAAATTTCAATCGCAAACAAACGTATCGTAGGTCGCCGATTGGTGGTCGTCGGAGGCAAGAACTTTTTTTTGTCGCCGGCGTGATTAAAGCGTGCTGATAACGTGTTATCGGCGGATCGTACGGCACGAAGATCACGACAGAGAACGAAAAGTAAAAAACACAAGAATGGATGAGACGAAATTCTTTATTTCTCAATTTCTGGTGAATTACAATGGGGTATCTCCTTAACTATTTATAAGGGGAGAACCCTACTTCGTATTGCGCTCCAATTCGATAAAGCAGCCCACATGGGTCAGGAGGGGGCCTGGCCCAATAACGTTTTACAACACTCACAACGTTGAGGTCGAGTGAGAAAATAATGGCGGAGTTTCAATTCCAAATTAGCTCATTTTGCAGTGTTGATGATCAATTGGATGGAGAATTCACCATTCTACGATTCTTATGATCCTGTGGAATTTTTCGACATTCGTCTTGTTGGCTTTGCTAAAATGATATGTGACAATATTTTAATACGTTTTATATCCTCAAGTGACCATGTTACCCCTCATGTCTCAGAGAGTCCTGATACGCCCCCTGAACACTATCTCCCTTGTTATCGTTTGCAATTGCAAGTGCATAATAACTGAACTTGGCCAGATAGCACATTCAATCAGAAACAATCGCGACATTAAAATGAACAGTTTGCGCAATGTACATAGTACTTATAGGTCAGCATCTCTCATAAGTAAAAGTTTGTCAACAGGTTCCCATTTTCTCATGTTGATGTTCAGTTCATGAAGAACCCTACAAGCCATGTCAAATCCAGGACTAGACTCATCACCGGAGATGAAGCGCTGAAAGTGCCCTCCAACCTCGACACTGCTCTCGCCAGCCATCTTCTTCATCCCCCCTTCCCTCATCAGCATCCTCGCTTTGGCCGCCTTATCCCATGATCCAATGTCAGAGTAGATGTTCGCAACTATCACATAGTTCCCACTTCTCCGAGGCTCCAGCTCCAGCAACCTACTCTGCACCTTGTCAACAATATCAATGCAGTCCTTGGACGTGTGCAGCTGACAGGCACTCAACAATGTCCTCCAGACCACCGGGTCTGCCTTGACCGGCATGTCCATAACAAAATCGTAAGCTTCTTGGAGGCGGCCGTTGCGACCCAGAACATCAACCATGGCGCTATAGTGTGACATCATTGGCCTGATGCCATATACATGCTGCATTTCACGGAAGAACCGGCGTCCCTCATCAACCAACCCAGCATGACTGCATGCGCAGAGCAGTCCAAGAAATGTCACATAGTTGGGAGCAACTGACGCACGCTTCATCCTCTCAAACAGCTCCAGTGCCTCCCGTGCCATTCCGTTCTGTGAGTACCCCACGATCATGGCGCTCCAAGTCCAGACGTTCCGTGCTGTCATCCTCTCGAACAGCCGCATCGCGTAGCTCACTGAGCCACACTTGGCATACATATTCACCGCCGCCGTTCCGAGCTGAAGCGTCATGTCCAGCCGCCGGGCAACCACCTGCCCGTGCGCCCACTTGCCGAGCGCCAGGTTGCCCAGCTCCGCAGCGGCAGAAAGCATGACCACGAACGTCGTCTGATCGGGCTCGAACCCAGCCTCTACCATCTCCACGAACAGCCCCACGCACCGGTCGTGGCGGTCGTTATCCGCGCAGGCGGTGAGCGCCGTGTTCCAGGACACCACCGTTCGGCGCGACATTTCGTCGAACACCTGCGTGGCACGCGCGAGTTGACGGCAGGCCGAGTACGCGGCCGTGAGGGCGTTCGGGACGTACACCACGGCACAGGCGAGGCCGCTCTTGACGGCGTCCGCGTGCGTGGAGGCGACGAGCGGGAGGGAACCCGGCGCGAGGCGCGCGAGAGCCTTGAGCACGTGCGGGAGCGTGTGGGAGTCCGGGCGCAGGCCTCCGCGGCGGAGAGCGAGGAAGAGGTCCGCCGCGGCGGCTGGATCATGAGAGGCGACGAGCGGAGGCAGGAGGAGGTTCAAGAGGTCGAGCGGCGGGGACGGGAGGGAAAGGAGGAGGCGGTGGGCGCGGGGGAGGTGGAGGTGCGGGGAGGGCAGCGAAATGAGGCGGCGGAGAAGGGCGTCGCCGAGAGACGCAAGGCGGCCGGAGGTGAGGAGGTGCGCGTGGAGCTGGAGGAGGCGCGGAACGGTGCTGGCCGTAGATATGAGCGCGCGGACGGCGGACGGGGGCGTGGCCATGACCTTGTCATTGAAGGTGTTCGACGCTGGCTCGCTTCAGGAGGTCGACCGTGATTACTGATCCTGGGGCCTGGGCCGGCGCTAATTGGCCCAGAGGCTCATTTGACATTGGGCATAGCATGCTATCAGTCCATTGTTGAAGCGATAGCCTGCAGAGGAGGACTATTTTGTTTTTTGTTGTTTTTTTCGACTAAGAAGGACTAGCTTTGGCGACTGGTTTGGGGTTGCAAAAGATGAAGTCGGTGTGCAATTGCGCCAATATTATTCAGAGCATCAAAGGTAAAGGCTACAGTAAAAAAAAAAGGGTGAAGGCTTGGGAGCTTATGGCCACATTGTTCAGGAGATCAAGGCAACGATGACGATATATAGATGCCCACACTCTAGCTAGGAACTCTATTTATGTATCACAAGGTAGTAGTAGTCCTTGTGAACCACTTCATACTCGTCCATCAATTTTGTTCATATTCGTACATCTTTTATGTCTCGCTTGGTGAATACGATTACTATCTTTGTTGGACGCAACAGCAGCAAATATTTGTGAGCATCAGGTCAGACGAGAGCATGCAACACTGACGATCCAATGATGGCAGCTCCGCTCAACGCCAGCCCGGTGGCTTGTGTTTGCCGTTGGGACCCGAGGGCTGGTAGTCCTGCATCTCCACAGCCATCCTCGCATTGATCGTAGCTACTTCATCCTCAGGCCCTGAACTCTCCGTTCCCATCTGACAAACACGATACGATATGAAATATTGGCTCTCTTATCTGCACTATAATCGCGCATATATTCTGTACTAGAGGTCCAACCACGACGTAACACTCTATATCCTTGCCATGGACTGGTGTTTTATGTCTATGTTCCGAAGAATAATTGCATCTTACAGCATGCAGTACAGTAACTAGTGTATTGGTCAAAAAGACATTATAGCTAGGATGCAAATATGTGATATAATTAATTTAGTAATCTGATATACTACCTTTGCCTCTGGAATGATGCCTTTAACTGATGGCATCTCACCGACGTCTTGCAAGGGCATCCTTTGCAATCCTGCGCGCCATACAAAGACGCATGGCAAGGTCAGGCATCCTCGATGAAATTAAAATTCATTGAGCAAGTAAAAGGCAAAGTGATTGAGATATGTAATTAAACACTTTACTTGAGATAGGAATAGCACTGGAAGGAATCAGGAAATATGTTAACAAGGCGAGAAGAAGACACATAACATGTGCTTTCCCCATTGCACTGGTCTCTCTTGGACAGTGCGGTGCTAGCTCAAGCTCTCAATGGAATGTCTTCTCTGTTGCGTTAATGTGCTTGGACTCTCCATGGCCTTACCCTGAACCCCTTTTTATGGCACATGTCATGCAACCTAGATCATTCGTTTCGGAATCAAAAGTCAAAAAGGCAATGGATTTCGCAAAGTCTAATCCAGTGGATACTGGCCTGCTCTTTTTGTTTCTGCTTTTCTCCACCTCCACTAGGTGTTGAAGTGCTTCTATTAGTCCAGATCTCATCGGTCTACCTGGCAGTTGTATCATGATCATGCCATTTGTTGAGTAAGGAGAGCCGGTAAGTTTTCTAATGAAAGAAGATTTGTGAGACCAAAACAGTTACGTAGCTAATTTATTGATGTACCATATATGCATTGTCAAACACAGACGTGATTCTTCTTTAAGATCGGTTCATCTCTATCCCCCGATCAGATTCATCTCCATCCTGATCAGAACATGAGTTCAAATTTATACTAGAATTCAAAAGCACAAAAAATATAGCTTTTCATGACTTTTTTATCTATTTTTTATAAAATATATATAAGAGAATCCGTTTTGCCACAAACAATTTTTTCTAGAGAAACCAGTTTTATGGAGAATCTATTTTGTGGAGAATGTATTTTATGAAGAAGCCCTACCAAAGGGACCCATAGTGTTTAGTGGTGGATTCATGGTAACTATTGGATGTTTGCCATGGATGAGATGATGCCAATTTTCACCCTAGAAACAATCGAATCTAGAATTATCCATTTTTAGGCTGCGGCAGTCACTGTCAGAACAAATTGGACGGCATTTTGGTGAACTATCAAAACGCACATAGATATTTTGACTCGGAGATCAGTATGCGTGCATCATCCATAGTGGGGTATGCACACAGCAGGGACGGGAATCAGTGGCTGGAATTTCTTGTTTTAGCGGGAGTGGAGACGTCTTGGACAGCCTATGCGAAGTGGAGGATCCTCACGGTTCATCTCAAGTCTACAAAAGACACTTTTTTTTTTCTTTGTGTTGTTGTACGTTGTCGAGAATGGTAGGTGTCAAGGAGAGCCGTGGTGCAAAACGTGGCCATTGAAAAAGCTTAGCGCTTTTTAATTATGGATTGGACATTGTCAAATTGATTGATCCATTTTTGGTGTCCGATAGTGGTTACTTACTAGAGTTTGTTAATCAGTTATTATTAAGTGTGCATGATGAGTAAGATGTGTCATTTGATGAATTTCGCCATGTGTGTTCGTGTTTTTTATTATAATTACATAAACCACCCAGTCACTTAGCGTTTGATATTTTTACCGATAAATCTTTTTATTGGAAGTGTCCACTTCCTACTGTATTTTGTTGTTGAACCACCCAAGTTGACACATCTTTAATTGATTTTATATGTTTTCACTAATATAAATTAAAAAAGAAACAAAGTTAAATAACTTTAAAATTGTTAAAGGTTTTAATAATTCTATTTCATATTATTTTTATAAAAATGTATCCAAATCTCAAACATTGTGTGATACCATTTAAACACTATTTGATATGTTTTATAAGAGCATCATTGGGTGCTCTAGATGAACAAGAACATGTTGAATAAATTAAACAAACATGTGCAGATTGGGATGATTTTTGTAACAAAATCAATAAGTTATTACAACAAAATGACTTATGAATGAAAAACTCAAATTCCAAATGGCTTATGTGATAGTTTTTGTAATTAACCCTTTTTCTTTTGGACACATGACTCCATTAACACTCCATGCTCATGCTAAACAACCGAAAAATGTATTAGGCCAGTCTTAATACATAATTTTATCTTACAGTTTTCAAGAGTGTCATATCAGATTTGAAGATTTAGTTTTATGTATGAAATAGTCACTCTCAATACATAGTTTTATTTTACGATTTTATATATAAATTATAATATTAAATTAATATCTATTTGTTATATTAAGATTGATCAAAATGTGTTATGATGAAATTTTATGTTCTTAATGGAAGTTTCGAGTTTCATACCTATGAAATAGTATCAAATAAGTTTTATTTCTATGAAACCTATTTATCTAGTTTTATATTAATTATTACGTCATATTATCTCTTTTATTTATGTGATATCTTATTTAATGCTGATGAAACCACTGAGACAGACCTTACAAGCGTGGGTGTCAAGCGTCGTCAACTGTCAAAGTGGCAGGGGCAGTCTCCCGAGTCCCGACGGTCTGCTATACAGCCCAGCCCATCTACTAATAAGGCCATAGCCCAATATAAAAACAAAGAAGGCCCGAGCCCGACACGACCCGGTTTCTTTCTTGCGGGGGAGGCAGAAGCTGAAGTAAACAAACGATTCGCCCCTGGCCTGCTCCGCTCCGACTCGCCACTCCGCCATGGATTCCGCTTTCACAGCCTCCTCTTCCGCCGTCGGCGAGGCCCCCACCTCGGGGGAGCACCGGATGGGAACCACCATCGTCGGCGTCTGCTACAACGGCGGCGTCATCCTCGGCGCCGACTCCAGGACAAGCACCGGTACCATCCGATTCCTCCTCGATCTGCACGTGCTGTGGGATGTCTTAGCGTTGCCATGGGTAGATTCCGCGTGGGGTACTGGGAATAGCGTTGCTGATCTTGGTACTACCCTCTTAGGTCGTTAGGGGTAGAGATGTAGTAGTGGGAATTAACGTCTTTGACATCTGATGGCCCCTATTATGTAGGAGTAGCGAGGTTAAACAAACTTCGTTTTCTGCTGTCGAATAAGTTGATGTTGTGAGAATTTTGCCCTTGTTGCATAGTGATTAAACTTGTTGCCCGTGTTTCTGAATTATAGCAACCAAACAACGGAACTCTGGGGTCGTAACTCGTTTGTATTGCCATGTAACTGATATAGATCGACGTGCACCATTCGGAGTAGTTGTGACAGTGAATGATAGGACGGTCTCTTTGATTTCAACTGTACCTTTGGTGTTTTACGATTTACGAATGGACTGTTTGTATACTCGTGGGTCATGGCTATGTCCTTTATAGAATGTTCTTTTAATTTGTGCTGAAGTCAAGAAATTGTTCTGTCTTTTATTTTGATACCTTTCTGTTCCGTTGTTTTTATTTTTAGGAATGTATGTGGCAAACCGTGCATCTGACAAGATTACTTCCCTGACAGACAATGTCTATGTTTGTCGCTCTGGATCTGTAAGTGCCTTATTTTTTATGAAGATTGAAACCTTTTCTTGTTATATTCTCATGTTATATTGTCATTTGAATATATTTGAGTGGAAACCTTTTTTTGTACATTCTTCAACAGCTCCTTGTTCATTGAGTGACTTGTTATTGTTGACGCAAACAAGTGCAAGTAGTAGTTGTGTATTGCTGTTTTGTTGTTGCCTTGCATTAGGTATCTTAGTAGGGAAACAAATCAATCCTTTCAGTGAACTGCTTTGTACTAGGAAGGCAGATACCGGTTCAACCTTCTTCTTTTTCATTTTTCATTTTTCATTTAACCTTAAAGGACAGGCCCCAGTGCTGAACCTCCCACGTGATGTGGGGTCTGGGGGAGGAATAACCGGGCTAGCCTTACCCCTGCATGCGCCAGGGGGATGGCTTTACCACTGCGCCAGGGCCTGTCCTCATTTTTCATTTAACCTTATCGCTCATATTTTAACGCAGGCTGCTGATACACAAGTCATTTCAGACTACGTACGTTATTTTCTTCACCAACACACGTAAGCTTCTTCTTATTTCATGCACAGCCTTATAGTGTTTTTTCTTTCATCTCATTAGATAAACTGAATGGCACCGTCTTTGATACATATGATGCTATAGAATTACTTGAAATATTTTAAAATGCAAGATAACTGATGCAAAAGTTTCCCACCACATGCAGAATTCAGCTTGGGCAACCAGCTACTGTGAAAGTTGCAGCCAACTTGATTAGGCTTCTAGCTTATCAGAACAAGGTATGTTTTCATAGCATTCTGGTACACCAGAATCTGCTAAGGTTTTGCTTGCATTGAACAAGGACTAATTGTTACCACTGTTTAGAACATGTTGCAAGCTGGCATGATAGTTGGTGGATGGGATAAATATGAGGGAGGCCAAATATTTTCGGTCCCCCTTGGTGGAACAATTCTGAAGCAATCATTTGCAATTGGAGGTATACATTTGCTCATAGACTGGCCTGGTTCTCTTTTTTTTAATCGATTCATAATCTGTGATGCAATTTGAGTTATCCTCTTTCTTGGGAGACACTTTGTATGCTCTGGCTAATAATCTAGTACCTGATCGCTTACTGTCAGCATTATTTTGCACTACATGATATTCGGACGTTCATACTTCAAGTCTGGTTAAGCAAAACTTCTTATGTTGAGAACTATGCACCATATTATTTTGTTGCTCCTGCTTCTGTTTTTTATTTTGCCGCTTTCTGACACTTATGATATTGCCTCTGATTTTCAGGTTCAGGTTCCAGTTACCTGTATGCACTGCTTGATCATGAATGGAGAGATGGGATGAGCCAGGAAGAAGCGGAGGTATGCCAATATGTCATATTATTATCAAATTTGTTTTCAGGGTCTGGATGCAAGCATGAAATATTTATCTGGACTAATAGAAAGTATTTTACCACATTTATGGAGCAGAATAGAGATGAAACGAGTTCCACTCTTCTAATCTGGTTGTTTTGTGTTCATATTTACAGAAGTTTGTGGTGAAGGCTGTTTCCCTTGCTATGGCTCGTGACGGTGCTAGTGGAGGTGTTGTCCGTACTGTTACTGTAAGTGCTCTTTTATTTGATGCAAATTGTCATGCTTTGTTCTTTTGGTCATGAAATATTGAAATATCGTAGATACATAAACTTGGTGGTGTTTTTGGAATTTATTATTATCTGCTTGTACTCTTATATCTAGCATAAGATATTTGGATGAACTCCTTTATCAAAACCGTAACTACTGATCATTCCACATGATGCATAGTGTGATTACATCCACCCTGTCACTCTGTTTAGTGTGTGAGCACTGCAGTTTGTATCAAAACAAGTTGGAATGTTTCACTTGAGTGCTGCTTCCTATTATTCTCTTGTTACATGAATCAGGTTCTTATTAAATCCATTCAATGAGTTTTCTCTGTTTACTAATGTTTTCTCCTTTTTGAGATTCATCTGTCTGGTAAAACTTATGCTTGATTTGTACAAATTAGGATGGTTGACTCACTTCTCCTTTTGTTTCTCTGTTATTTCCCTTTCTGGCCACCCTATATGCTTATTGCTTAGTACATGTTTTTAATTCCTGGTGGGTGCTGGACAGATAATCAGAATTCTCTTTGTTTTGTGGGTTCAGAACTCACAAGTTTGATTGTGCTGCAGATAAATGCCGATGGTGTTACAAAGAATTTCTACCCTGGTAACAAGCTGCCACTTTGGCATGAAGAGCTGGAGCCGCATAACTCGCTACTGGATATACTTGCTGGTGGGAGCCCTGATCCGATGGTCCAATGAATTCTCTTTGCAATCGTGTGCCTTCCCCTGTGGACTTTCTACTGTATCCGACTTGTTCGAGATTTTCTACTGAAGGATGAGCACATTTTCTTATTACTGTAACACTCAAGTATATTCCTGTTTAGATGAAAATTTGTATTTCAATTTGATCATGGTTTGCAATGCTGATGTTACTATGATTAGAAGACAATCTTGTGATTACAACTTTGACTAGGCTCTTAACATTGCATAAGAAATGTAATTTAAACTGAATGCGCGAAAGAAATACGACTCTTGCAGTCTTGCTTCATCTCCTAACATGATAATTGAAGAGAGTTTTTCTTTGAAGATCTACATAAATTGCAAATTTAGTTTGCACTGGCTGTGTGAAAGAGCAAAACTGGTAGATCAAATTCCAACTAATTGGTAATGATCTAAATTTCTTTTGCGTTAAAAACCTTTTTTGATTAAATTAAATATAAAAGGTGCAAAAAATCTAGCTTGAGGACGAAATTTGATAACATCCTTTTGATGTAATCCAAAGTGGTAGCTGTGTATCTCGCAACCAAGAACCATAACACAACCTTGTCGGACAAAAATAGCCCTAAGAAGGGTGGCGAGATGTATAGGGGAAGAAAAGTTTAGTGGTGCTTATTTTTCAGTGGCAAGCAAACACTGCTCTATAAACAACAATCCCCAGAAAATCAAAGTAAGAGAAACCGAGTTCCAAGGTACTGGGGGTTCTAGTTCAACGTTCATCCTTGATAGTTTTTGAAATTCATCTGCTTTTCTAATGTAGATTACTTCCGGAATTTTCGTTGACATTTGCTCCGAATTCTAGCAGTCCAATCCGAGTCTCCTCACTCCTCAGCACAAAACCAGGAGCGCCTCCCTCCAAATTCCTTAAAATCCTCCATCCCCGGGAAAAGAGAGGGAGAGAGAGGTGGGCAGGTGGACCCCAATTGACAGCCGCAGTGACTTGGAGCGGCACGTTAAATTAGGCAGGCGACCGGACTCGCGTACGCAAGCGATCCCGGCAGTTTCGAAGCCTCCGAAAGCCTCATTTAAAGCCCACGGATACCACCACACCGTCCCGCACATCCCTGTTCATCCTCCTCCTCGATCCCACCACACAGCACAGCAGTACCACCCATCCCGCCCTCGATTCTCTTCTTCATCTCACTCCCATCTCTCCCTCTCTCTCTGAATGGCGGCTATGGCCAAGCCGCAGATTCTCGCTCTTCTCCTGGTCACGTCCCTCCTCGCGCTATCCTTCTCGCAAGGTACGTCTACGCAATCAACCACTGTCGTTTCAATTTCCCCATTTTTGTGCCGCGGCTGATCCTCTGAAAACCGTGCCATGGATAACGCGTGGCAGGGCTCGTGGACGGGCGGAAGGTGCAGGTGATGCGGGCGGTGGCGGCGCAGCGCTACGGCCGCCTGCTGCCGGAGGAGATGGTGGCCACGGTGGACGACTACGGCGGCCCCAAGCCCAACACCAACACCCACGGCGGCATGCTCCCTCCTGACCCCGAGGATCCCCCCTCCCCGCCGACTCGCGCGCACTGATTCGTCGACGGCCGGCGACGTGCCTGCGTACATACATATATACATACATGTTCGTTCGTTTCTATGGTCGTTGATTTGGGGGATTTGTAGAAGAAGCAGAGGAGGGGTTCAGAACAGAACAAGGTGTTCTTCTCCCTTGGCGCGCGCGCGCGCGAACGGTGCGGACAGCAGTGTGTGTGAACTATGAACGCTGTTGATGTGCTTCATTGGTTGAGTTAGATCGTGGTGTCGATTGTTCATGTATCTGGTGTGAGGTTGCAGCGTACAACATGAGTCCGATCGATCACCTTTCTGTCTTGTGTGTCTGTTTGGAAGTTCTTGCTGCCTGTGTTTTGTTTGTTTTAAAATTTTCTCGTCCCCTATGTACAACCGATCGATAGATGCTCTTGAAATAACAGTGTTGGTAATGTGCCATTGCCAGAGAACAGAAGATATCTACATTCTTTTAATTCCTCTACACTTGCAATCTTTGTTTTTGTCCCAACTAATATGAATCGTGAGCATGAACATCATGTTTCTGTCGCCACCTCACGCTTGTGAATATGAACAGAAGGAAATGTAAGGGGGACAGGCAAAAATTGTATTCAAAGAATCGTTTTAGTTTGGATCTGATGCTGTCAGTGGCTCAGTGCTGACTTATGTAGCACCAATGATATAATCTGTGCTGTACCAGCTAAACAGGAATCAAGCGGCAGTTGCCGTTTTATTAAGCTGGGAACTGAACTGATTAGAGCCACCCTATTAAGGCTTCGATGTCAGAATTTGAGCCAACATACTATACTGTCTGAACTCGTCTGAACGGTTGGAATCGAAGGCGTGCGCAGACTTTCAGAGTTTGGCCGCATAAAGATTATGGATGATTCAGGTGGTTGCACAGTAGCACTCCATGAACTTCAGTACCACTTGTATCATACTTTATGCGTTGCCTAAATCCGTTTTAATCGATCCCTTATTTAACTTAAGATGTAGCGAGTGCATCATTGCTTTCCCAGTACACCACAAGATAGCATGATGGTCAACTCATGGGGTTTATCACTGTGAACTGTCAGCTCTTGAACACTGTACCGGCCAAAAGTTATTAGCAGTTGCCCTCTTTCCAGATTAGCTGTGAATCAAGCAGTGCACGTACCACGTATGATATGATCTGCAGGTGCAGCACGTCCGTACGCACGCATGAGATCGAAGCTTCCGGCCGGGTGAAAAGGACGGAAGGTGCAGGCGACCTGCTTGCCGCCAGCCACCCAACCGCCAACCAGAGGTCCAGAGCGAAGCAAAAGCTAGGAAGCACGAGCGAGTTGAGCCCTGCGGATGAAGCTTTTCATCGGTTGGAAGAACATGCCGGACCTCGTGATCGCCTCCTCGCCTTTGCGTCGCTCGACGGCACATGCCTTCGTGGGCACTTCTCTGGTTCATCCAACGATGCCGGCATGGGGATCGGAGAAGGACGATCAGAGCAAGGTCAACGCTAGAGAGAAACAAAGACATTGGCCATCAGTCATCAGATCGACCTTTCCTTCCTCTCAATCACCTGTTTAATTATTTCGTTAAGGTATTCCATATGAAACGCTGAAACTTATCACTGAGTCCACAGCACAGAGATTGCAGTAGCACAAATGGTTGCAAAAGAGAAGAGAATTGTAAACAGAGCAGTCCAACGAGTTGACGCGACAAGCATCCGATCCACGAGATATTGTCAGTCACATGCACGCATCCGAACAAATAAAAGTTGGCAGGCCTTGGACTTTTGGTACAGCTGAGCTGTGCCGAACCACGAGAGGTGGAAGAGATGGATGCCTTTTTTTTTCCGTCGCCTTCCATTCCATGCATGTTTGATACATGTGCACAACCATGATGATGGCTTTGCACTTGTGTCATAAACTATGGAGCTGATGTGGGTCTCGTAAGGGTCAGAACGAGCTTTTTTCCATTTGGCTGTGCACGAGCGAGAGTGACCAATTTTGACTCTTCCACTAGGAACAAACAAACGCAATATATAAGCAGCGGGGCTCCTCCCTTCCAATACCCCAAAACGTATGCCAACGTTGACGCGCCCGATAGAGAATTAGAGACGCGCGTCGCCGTTTTGACATGGCTCGCCAAGGTCCACCACACGGTCAATAAGGTTTTGCGGCCCGTGTGTTGTCGTGGCGTCACAACGGGACGAGGCTCGTTAGGTGCGTGGGAATATTGAAGGCCACCGGACGGGAACCCCAGCTTAATTTAGCTGGGCTCGATCGGAAATTCGACACGACCCCTCACCTTGTTTTCAGCTCCTTTCTTTTTTTTATCTCAAGAGCTGGCTCATTTATTCAGTCATATGGGGTTCAGCAAGATTGCGAACCACCAAATCTGTTACAAGTTCTGGTTGGGGATCGAGCCAGAATTTGGTCTCGTCCCGGCACCATTTATGTACTAATTCAACATTTTTTATGTGTACTGAGATGGTACATAAAAATGTTGAATGTAGTTTCCATAAACATTGAATCAAATGATTGCAAATGCCACACTCGAAATGTAGAACATTCTGACATAAAAATGATGAGCTCCGTTTCCGTGAATGTTGATTCAACTGTTTTGAGATACTAAATTATATAGTACATAAATATATGTTAAGTGTAGTTTTGATAAATGTTGGATCGAATCTTTGGAAATGTTCCAACTTCCAAGGTATGGAACCTATTTGATTTTGGCTGGTTTGGGCATTGATTGAGGCTGATTCTGATTTGATGGGCTGTTGGGCCGCACTTCGCCTGAACTAGGACTAAGACTTCGCCAGAATACTACATGGGCCCAGTTCGGCTCCATTTAAGCTCCTCTCGAAAATGAGAAAGTAAAAGAGGAAGAAGAAGCGACTCAGTTCTACCCAACTCCGTCGACGACAACAGCAAGAGGCAAGCATTTTAAGTTCAGGTTGTCTCCAAAGCATGCAACTAAATAAATTAAACTGACCCAGCAACCATGCATTTGGTGAACCGGGTGAATGTGGTGGCGTCAAATTTGCTGACGACCAATATGTAGTAGTTGATCAGATCTTTGCTTGTTTTATATTAGTGCTGATCTATAGATAACGAGTAGGCTTGCGCTCTTTTCCATTTCTTGTATGTTGATAAAGTCGTTGCCTGAAGAACTGGTATCGTGTGCTGTTAATTAAACGATTTCTCTGGTTAACGCGACTGATTCTAGAACAACCATCGAATTAAAAAAAAATCCCGAAAGATCCAGTACATTGCCGGTATTTTAATATGAGTAGAGTTTTTTATGCGCCAGTGGCATATTACAACATATTAAGCTGACTTAGGAACAAAAGCGGATTACTCACAATCCTAAGAAACTACTGCTACTGCTATTGCAACGGTCTTCGCTCCAGCCACACACCACATGCCGGCGTCGTCGTTTATCTCGGTGACGATTTGGTGTACTGATCTTTCTTGATGTCTGAAAACTCTAACATCCCGTTCCTTCCGGCCCAAGTTAAATTTTTACGAGCACAAAGAACTCTTGCCTAAGGAGCAAGTCATTTCGCCGACAAAACTTTATAACAAGGAAGAAGATGCAAAGTTTAACTACGAGCACAAAGAAACTTCCTCCTGCTGCTTTGGAGACAGAAGGCTGCAAGGAAAATATCATTTCCTCCTCCATTTTTTTCCTAGTGTTCACATTTTTTCCCAGGAAGAGGCAGCAATGACCGACAGCACGTCTTCTTGGTCAGCCGAAGAACTAAAATAATGCAGCTACAGAGTTTAGTATTCTATTTCTACGCGTAAGACAAGTCGAAATTTCTGGATCGCATGTGCCAGCAACTCTCTAGCACAATCGAAGAAAGGGATTCGTATTTGTCTTTTTATTTTCGCAAAAAAAAAAAAAACACTAGACATGAACTCAAACCCTCATTGGAGTCTTTACAGCATATTACAGTATTACACCCTCAGGTCCTCAATCGAAACAGAAGGGACAGTAAACCCTCATTTCAGGGTAAACAAAAGTGCAAATCAGCAGTCTCGTTCATGTCTGTTGTATCGTGGATTCACTGGCATAAAGCTAGTAAGACGCACCCGAGTGTCATGGCACCACCGAAAAATCAGAATTCAGTGATTAGTATACCATTTCCACTTCCACCTCATGAGCATTACCTAGATCTTCTTATATGCATCTTTGCAGTGCTACCTTCTCCACTATCTCAGTTTGCTTGGTCACAATCTCCGACTCGAAATGAAGATTTGAAAATTGATAAAGAGCCTGCGCTTGCACTACTACAAAAGTGATTATGAATGACAACATGCTAAAGTTATATAGTAACGGAGATTTCAAAGCTCGTTACTAAATTGATTATTGAAACCTTGTCCATTACTATTTTACCTATTTTGTGATGAGCGACATTGTTGAAGTTTTTAGAAACGATTTTTTAATAATGTTATCGATGTTTGTTACTATAATTGACTCTTCCATAATCATAAATCTAAAATTTACGGTTTATATTAAATTCTCCGTCAACAAATCTCTCTTCTAACCGTTGATGGCAAAAGTCCGGTTGGTCAACCGTTAGACGATCAAGCCTTCCTCTACTCCACCTGCAGTCATGAGTCATGACACAAGAAAACATCAGCTCCAGCCACTTGAAAAAGCAGACCGCGGGATGACCCAGACCACGCGAAAGCGAACGGGGCCGCAGCAACGACGAGCAGAAAAAAAAATTCTGAAAGCGAAAAGGTACAACAGCTGCGTGGAATTCTCTCGTTCCGACTCCAGAACTGCCGGCGAACGTCTCAAAGTCTCTTTTCCACGGCGCGAACCCGCGCGGAAGGCACGCCCGAACGCACTGACGGACGACCGTTCCACTCGCTGACGACTCGCGACCGACCCCACGCGCACTTCTGTTCCGTAGCCTCCTTCGGTCCTTCCGCGAAGCGACGCAAGCCTAGCCGGCCCCCCACGCTTGCTTTCTTCTTCGCGCCTGCGCTTTTGTCGTTTCCGTCCTGGTCCCCTGCCGCCTTCGCGCCAGCCCACGCTATATATGCTTGCGCCCACGGCGCAGCAGCGAAACAACCAAGTCGCAGTCTCTCTCGCACAAGCAAAACAGCGAAGGCGTCCATCGTCCTGCTCGCTCGAGAGACAGGAGGAGACAGAGATCACAACACAACGCGAGCGAAGATTCTCATCAGAGACACGCCATGGACGCCTCCGCCTCGTCCGCGCCGAGCACGGCCTACCACAACCTGTCCCTGGCGCAGGCGGTCGTCACGCTCTCCGTCGAGTCCGTCCTCGCCTGGCTCTCCGCCGCCATCAACTCCTCCTCCTCCTCCGAGCGCCGCCGCCGCGACGCCTCGTCCCCCGCCCCTACCCGCGCGGCGCCTCCGTCCCCGCTGCCGGAGAAGACGGTCGTCGACATGGACGTGGTGCTGGGGCTGATGGGCGCCGCCGCGGGTCCCGCGTCGGTGGGGTTCGACGAGGCCGCCGCGCTGTTCGAGGAGGAGGAGGCCACGCTGGAGGAGGCCCGCGCGGCGTTCGCGGTGTTCGACCGCGACGGCGACGGCTTCGTCGGCGCCGCCGAGCTCGGGACCGTGCTGCGGTCGCTCGGGTTCGCGTCCGGCGACGACGAGTGCCGACGCATGATCGACGCCTACGACGAGGACAGGGACGGCAGGATCGACTTCCGCGAGTTCCTTAACCTCATGGAGAGGACGCAGCAGTGACGACGCGGATCCGACCCACGGGCCTGATGATGATTTATTGATTTGTTAGATAAAGGAATTCTTCGTTCCTTTGTTCGTTCTCCATGTTTCTCTTGGCCGGATTGAGGCCGAATGATGCCTATATACAGTACTATGTGTACATTAAACAAAATTCTATCCTATGAAGAATACAGAATTTCTCCAAACAGAGTTCAGCAGTGCATATCAAACTCCTGAATCAAAAGTTTGGTTCTTCATAGCATAGTATGGGATGCGATCTGATAACTAGGTCTCGTCTGGAACGATATCAACAGCATAAGCGGCTCAATGCATCTCGTTAAAAAAAAAAAAAAACTGTCAAAGCAAGGCGAGGACGACGGTGTTCTGCCTCTATCGGTCAACTGGCGCAAAAAATAAAACAATATATAAAAAAATCGGATTTTATACTTCACAGCCTCGTGCTAAAAGTTCAAAACTTTGGCTGAAATTGTGCGAGCATTCTTGGGATAATTAGTTGTTTCACTCAAATTCTTAACAAATTTCGAATAAAATTTCTTCAACAAATTGGAGGTTCCTGTATGTGGTTAAAAAAATAAGGGGAAAACTGTTTCACAGCAAGGAGAAAGACTTCTAAAAAAAATTGGAAGTAGCATTTCGAAAGAGTTGGTGATTTTTTTTTCTTTTTTGAGACGGCAAGCCCTTTCTTTTTCTTTGCTCTTTTTTTTTTCCCAGATCGCCCGAGCCGGGTGGGAGTGGGAAACGGCCTTCCTAAGAATCAATTTTGGGCCGAATTATGCCTATTGAAATCCGTATTTCATTCGGCTCGGCCCACGATTCTGGGTAGCTAGCCTCTTCCTCTTCCCCACCGGGCTGCAAGATGCGGAGGCCGTCGCCGTCGCCACCTCCGGCGAGGGGTCCGGCCGCCGTGGCCGCTGCTACCGTGGTGATCCTGCCGGTCATTTTCCCAGGGCTATTCTCCCCGCTCGGCCATGCCTTCCCTTCCCTCTTCTCGGTGAGTCCCCATTTCCACACCGTCGCGCTCGATTTGAGCAGGCGTAGTGCCATATCGACAACTATTTGGGTTGTTTGCGGCGGCTTCAATTTTCCAGATTGTGCGGAGATACGATTTGAAGTGCGCGAGGGTGGATCACTTTAGGCAGGCTACTTGCTGTGATTTTGAAGGAATATATCTGGGGGAGAAATGGAGTGACGAGATACAGAGAAATTTTTAGTTTCTTCAGTAGCGATGACTGACAAGCAATTTCGTAGCCAGTGAAAAACTAGGACCATAATGCTAAATCATTCACAGTAAGGAATTATTATGGGCGCTAGATCATTGAAAACCTAGGATACCATTGTGCATCTCCTCAGATATCTTTAAAATTGTTTTGGGAGCATTGGATGAAGCATGTATGCTTACTATCTGGAAACTCCTATTTACAATAAAAGTACGTTCCTCCAGTAGTGTTATATTCTTTCCATGTTTACATGTTGCCGTTTTGTCAATATTTTGCAGGAGTGGAATGCTCCTAAGCCAATGCATCCTTTGCTTTTAAACGAGGCATCGCGATGGACAATTGTGAGTACATACATCCTTCTCTTTACTACAATGATTGTGCTGCTGGGTATTTAACCTTTTTTTGTTTACAGCCAGATGAACAAAAAAGAGATCTCTGGTCACCTTTGCCATATCAGGGGTGGAAACCATGCTTCAAGTCATCGAGTTCTCATGGTAATTTACTGTTTTTTGATGGTCATGGAACATCATTATTCTTTCTGCCATTGGAATAAGCATCTTAAGCACTTTCTTTGTAAATTATAGCATTACCTCTGGAGTCAAGTGGATACATCCAAGTGTTCCTAGATGGTGGACTGAACCAACAAAGAATGGGGGTAATACTCTTCTAATTACTGATGTTATGACAAGAAAAGAAATAGCTTGCTGAATCGATGCTTTGGACTATCCATCTGTGTGATTTGTTGTTTAGATATGTGATGCAGTTGCGGTTGCCAAGATTCTAAATGCTACTCTTGTCATCCCACATCTTGAAGTAAATCCTGTTTGGAAGGACTCAAGGTGCCTTTGGAGTTTTTGACGCTACTGTATTTTATTGTGTACTATTCATTACATAAGAAGTCAATATTTTCTCTGCTGCAGCTCATTCGAAGACATTTTTGATGTGGATCATTTTATTAACGCCCTAAAAGATGAAGTTTCTATTGTCAAAGTGCTTCCAAAAGAATTTTCATGGAGCACAAGAGAGTACTATGGAACAGGCATCCGTGCTACGAGAATAAAAACTGCACCTGTTCATGCCTCAGCAAATTGGTATCTGGAAAATGTTGGCCCTATCCTGCAAAGGTTTGTGAAAAGTTGTATTTGCAGTATCTCTTTTTATCATGCATGTGATTTGAATTTCTGGAATTTTCTTGTACCATATAGTCGTTTTCCAGCCATTCAGAAATTATTGTTGCCTTGAGTGATGGTTTCTCAGTTTTCTATTTGCCTATTGTTGTTTAACATATGGCACGATAATACTAAGAAATGTGATTATTTCTTTCCAGATTGGCACCTATTAAATTAGTGTATCTAACACGGCGTCTTATCATTTTTTGACTTCATGAGGATTATACTTTACCAGCAAGCTTATCTACCTCTTGTTTCACTGGCAGCTATGGCATTGCTGCCATTGCCCCGTTCTCTCACCGCCTTGCATTTGATGATTTACCTGTGGATATTCAACGTCTGCGTTGTAATGCTAACTTCCAAGCTCTGGTTTTTCTACCTCATATTATCTCACTGGGGGAGAGTCTGGTGAAGCGCTTGAGGTCTCCAATCAAGGGGCATTCCAATGAATTTATCCATCAAGTTGTTGAAGAGAGTACAGGTCATGCTGGAAAATATGCAGTTTTACATCTCCGTTTTGACAAGGTTAATTGAAGAACAGTATTGTATGGTGTATCTTTGTTGTTTCCTGCGCTCCAATGGAATGCTTCCTGGAACTGATATATAATTTTCAGGATATGGCTGCACACTCTGCATGTGACTTTGGAGGTGGGAGAGCTGAAAAATTAGCTCTTGCTAAATACAGGCAAGTTATCTGGCAAGGGAGGGTACTAAACTCACAGCTGACTGATGAAGAGCTCCGGAACACAGGACGCTGCCCATTGACTCCAGACGAGATTGGTGTATTACTGGTAGCCCTTGGTTTTGATAAGAAAACTCGGCTCTATCTTGCTTCTCACAAGGTTTGACTCTTGTGCATGCTGTAAATTTATTCTTGCTGGTAAAATTAGGAAGATTTAACATTCGTCCCCGACTTCCTGTTCAGGTATATGGTGGGGAAGCCAGGATTTCTAGCTTGCGCAAACTTTTCCCTCTGATGGAGGACAAGAGGAGCCTTGCATCTGAAGATGAACTTGCTAATGTTGAAGGGAAGGCTTCTGTACTAGCAGCTCTTGACTATTATATTAGCATGCATAGTGATATTTTCATCTCTGCGTCGCCTGGGAATATGCACAATGCATTGGTAAGTACTGCTGGTTTTCGTACATGTTTGCATTTGTGACACAATATCTTAACAATTGGTCATTTTAGTTGGCTCATCGGACCTACGAGAACTTGAAGACCATAAGGCCAAATATGGCCTTGCTTGGCCGCATCTTTGTCAACAAGAGCATGGACTGGTCAAGGTTTCAGCAGGCTGTACAGGCAGGGCATAAAGGAAGATACGGGCAAATCAGGCTGAGGAAGCCAAAACAATCAATCTACACTTATCCCGCCCCAGATTGTATGTGCCAGGGGTAGCTGGATGAAATTCATGTCAGAGACAAGATTCCGGATAACAAGAAGCTGAAATTGATGTACAACAGTTAATTGGTTCGGAAGTTTTGAGTCTGTTACAATGCCATTCCTAGTTGCATATTGGTTCTGGACTTTTGATAGTGGCGTAAATTAGCTCCTACAGTTGAATCTTAACTTATACAAAAGTTGACCTTGATGCTACAAGAATCAAACCTGGTTCCAGGTTATATGAGACTGCTGTGCATTTTAGATTGGTGATACCTGTACCGTGCAGATTAAGTAACAACAATTCCTGAATGTGACCAGTGATAACATCTGAATTTAACTTTCCGCTGTCTCATATGATTTTTATTCAAGTTTCTTAAGATTGACTTCATCTATCATCATAACATCAAACTGAAGAAGGCTATAACTTCCGAACAATGTCTTGCCATGTCGGAGGTCTTTGATACATATTGTTGGAAATAATTGGAAGCTAGTGCCAAGGACACACAGCTGCCTCACAACTTGTATGAAGTTTGTTTCAAGTTTTGCCCGCCTAGTCCTCCGCTAGGTATCCGTGCACCTTGTATCACTGATGGAAGTTGGCTCTAAGCTACCTTGAAATTGGTAGGACATACACAACTTTGTTGATATGTCCTTTGAATCTTGATCAATTGATGGTGTTATTCCAGGTACCATCATCGGTCATTATGGAGTATCTCTTATGAGCGTCATCCATCAATCATCACACACGAACTCTAAATCACAGTTTCGAACGGAGAAAAGGCTACAAAAAAAAAGAACGAGGCCCATGTTGATTACCAAACAATCAAGGCCCATCCCGCGAACAACAGCCCATCCGAACCATACCCTAAAAAGCTAAACCCTAGAACGTTCTGAGCTTGCTATATATACTGCCCCCGAGCCCCCCGTCTAGCCCATCGCCGCCGCCGCCGCCCGCGCCCCCCCCCCCCCCCCCCCCCCCGCCCCGATGCCCTTCTTGTGTTCTCGCGCGCTCGCTCTTGAGAATAGCGATTACGTTTTTCTTGTTTTGTTTCTCGTATGTTCTTGATTCGTCATCGTGCTTGCCTCTGTATTTCTTGTTTGGTAATTCGTGCTAATTGGGAGGGATTCGGTAGTAGCAGGTGATGAGAACAAGACAGGGACATCAGAACCCTTTTCTGGGAATGATAGACTAAGTCTTCAATGGGAATCTCTCTGATGCTTTACTTTCCCACCCCAACTCGATTTGCTTCTCCTCTTTTGCTTCCTCTTTTGCTGCTGATCTGTTTCGTGCTTTTGGTGTGTTCTTAAATTTTTCAATAGAATCAGGTTTTCTTGCCGATGATGCATACAAAATGCACGTATTATCGGATTGATCATGACGATCCAAAATATTGTCACTACCACTGAGGCTTTCTTAGGTTCTGAATCTACTTACAGGTGTGCTGTGAATTTGAGTTTTTTATTTTTTTTATTTGAATTGTTTTCATGGTTCGGAATTGTTTTGTTTGTAATCGGTTACACGGTTCGCAGTCTGAAACAAATTGCCGATGATGGTGTTAAATATACTTTGTAGCGATTCGCTGTGAAATAAACTTACTACTGAGGCAATTGCATCTGATACAAATATTTCGGCAATGTGGTTTCTGTCTTTCGATGAAGAATTAGCACCGGTTTCTGTGTCACATTGAACGATACAATAAGTAGTAAGCTTTTGTGCTTTTGAAACTGTAAATAATCATTATTCACATTTAATACTGAACGAACTTGATAAATCGAATATGAATTCAGATTACGTACTATTTTTTTTATAGATTTAGTTACTTTTGGAAGCTTCTAAGGTCTGTACGTTGCATGCCCCTCAAAAAGAGAAATAATCAAGAGTTACATAAAAATGAGCTATCGGTTTTTGTATAGATTTAGTTACTTTTGGAAGTTTAAGGTCTGTACGTTGCATGCCCCTCAAAAAGAGAAATAATCAAGAGTTACACAAAAATGAGCTATCGGTATGGCTATCGAAATCGTGACCGTTAATGCACGTTGCGGTGCAAGGTTCAAGGACGCAGGATCTTCGGTTTAACTGTTAATTGATTCCATGCCAATTTGTTTCCACCCTAAATCCCAACTGTGGACTTGCCAGTTGCCACGTATGTTGTTCAGGTTTGGAATTGAATCTTGTAAACCTAGTTTGCAGAGCAAAATTTGTTGTTGGTCAGGTCACAATTACCGCATTCAATCAAGACCAGTAAATTACTCCCTCAACAATTCGTCTTGGACATGATTTTCTCTATCTACCCCTATTAAATAGAAGCTTTGGGGACTTGCTTGGGACTAAAAAGCTTTATTGTTGCTGTTGTAGAATGCAGCATTATTCATTGGTTCTAGCAAGTAAACTGGTGCTTGAAACAATGAACAATGCCCAAGAATGTGGAGGAAGCATAACAACTAGTGCTATTATCGGGAAGACCATCATAAATTGGAGACAAAATACATAGAGAATCTGAAAAATTATGCATTCGGCAGTGAACTCCACTATGTGCATGTTTGTTGGAACATGAGAAATTTGAGGGACATGAGGCATTCATTCTTGCGTGTCAAAATATATCTTATCAGGTGTGCAAACAGTTCAATCCAAATCACAATTTATAATGTACTACAATCTAGCTACACCTGAGACAAAAAATAGTCAAATGATACTTCTTTTATTTAGAGGCACACGAGATAGTTCTCATCTCACCAAAACAAATTTCAAACAGCAGCAAACTAGGTCTAAATGTCAATTGGAGACGTCATAACTCATGAAGGTCACTATACTCTCTCTATATTAGAAAAACAATTTGTTTTGGACATGATTTAGGATATCAAAGAGCGAGTAATTAGATCATATTTTCTCTGTCTACCCCTATTAAATACTCATTGTTTCTCTGGTCAATTGGTTAGCTGGCTCTATTGTAAGTCATGAGGTTCAGAGTTCAAGTCTCAAGTTGTCATTATTTTTTGTGCTAGCCGCTGATTAGCTGAAAAATTATTGCGGATGGCGCGCGTGGGCATCGGTTGTGCTGGAGCGTTGCCTTGGTAATCAGCGGGAGTTAATCCTAGTAGGGGTAAAAGATTCCATACTTTGAAAAATAATCAAAACCAATTGATTTGTGACCATCTGGTTATTAAATTATTAATATGGAGGGAGTATTTGAAAACTTAAATTAAATTAAATTACAAAACTTTTTTCTAATAACATCTCCAACAGCTAAGCTAAACTTATTTGAAAACCTAAATTACATAATTTTTGAATTTAAAACACTATCCAACTAAGACCCTCGAACGATGCCCAAACTAGATTTTGACTTTCCAGAGTTGCTCCTGCTAATCTGTTCACCAATGCCCAAACTCAAATGATGACCAAAAAGTAAGAGTGGAGCAACTTGCTCCGGTTCCCATTTACTAAAAAATTATTTTCTTTCACCCATGATGCATATGGATGAAGCGAGGGAATCGGCTTTGAGCTCGTTGAGGAATATTTTACTTTGTATATGAGTTTATATGTGTGGAGATAGCTTCACTCTTGCATGTTGTGAAGTCTTAGGCTTGGTGGACTTGCTAAAATTTGTTACCGTTATCGTCTTTCTTCGTGTCCTATGTTGCATGTCAATTTTTATTTTCTAATTTATTAAAAAACAATTGTTTTCCGCGGCTCTCTCTTCTCTCAACTTGCTTCCATTGAGATTTCATCAGTCCTATCAATTGTCCCATCATAGCTATGATCTAAATTAATAGCTCAAATGGATGTGTTAGTTCAAGGATTAGATTTCGTCCACTCCTCGCCTACCTCCCTCTATTCTAGCACCTGGGTTGAGCTCTCAGAGCTCATCCATGGCGAGCATGAACCGAGAACAAGCATCTTTTCTATTTTGATTGCCTTTTATGTATTTTGCGTATTGGGCCTCTAATCCTAACAATATTGGCTCAATAGACTGTGGTTCATATGATTTATTTAAGGCATTTTGAATGTGAAGATATTATTAAAAATTATTATTTTTTTAAACAACTCTAATTTTACATAGTGGTTAAATGAGAACTTGCGGCACAGTGAAGAAGACTCACATTCATCACACATACACACTCTCGAGACTTGGAAGCTGCTTCCTCTCTCACATGTAACTACCCTGTATAACTAATGCGAGCAATATAAACAGATTAAAACTGGACGTAAAGATTTTTCTCGAACCAGTATAATTCTTGAACCATCCGATCTAAACACGCAAATCTTGAAAATTTATTAGACGATGATACGAAATACCAACATAGGCGGCGCAAGGGAGAGGAGCGGGCGCTGGCACAGGCGAGGCGATGTCAGGCACAAGCGTGGGTGGGCGGGGCGCTGGGGGCAGACCGTTGGCCCGATGACAGCTATTAGCGGACGAGGCACTAGGGGTGTGTTGCGGGCACAATGGCGGTGGCGGCTTGAGAGCCTATAGAGTTTGGGTACGGGATGACGGTGATGACCGAGATATGGTTGTTTGAGTGACAAACTGGTCCCATCAAGAATAGGATCCTAAGCTTTTGGTTTCATTAGAGTTGAAAGTAATTGTTGTCCTCCTATTTTTGCAGCCCAGCCTATACAAGAGGAAACATATGACTTTTTTTAAGGCAGTGATGGATCGAGATGCTCTAACAAAATAGGTGCATTTGTAATAAAATCTGCATTTGTGTAAATAAAAGCATTTTCGCCCTAAAACCTGACCACAACTGTGTAGTCTGGCAGCAGTTCATCTTATTCATACATCCCAGCTAAAAGCTAATGACTAATCTTTAGATTCTTTCCGACGAAGTGACCATGAAAAGAAACGGAACACCGGCTGACAGAATTCAGTTGTGTGGAGGTGCAGTGCAGCCGCCGCCCTAGAGTCGCCGGTTTGATTCAGCCGGTCCGAAAGAACACTGCCGCGGCGATCTGCCGCCTATAGAGGTGAGGAGGCCACGTCCTACTTCTGCGGCTTTCTATTCAAACTTTTTTAGCTAAATGCCGTCACCGCACAAAATGAGGTACTCCCTCCATATCTAGAAAACACTGCGTTCTAAGGTTTTGGTCATATATCAAATAACAATGCGTTCTGGAAGATTTTGAGTAGTCCTGACGAAGTTACCCCCAACATAAGCATAATTGTCGCTTGTTTCCAACACTACGACGCCTCGTTACCCCACCTCCCTTCGCGCCTTGCTGAGGAGAATTGATGGCGTTCGTGACCCCATCGCTGCGCTGCTTCCTTTAGCATGAGCTCCCTTATCGCTTGCCATTGCCGCTCCCTTCTCGCTCGCCATTGCCGCGCCCTCTCACGCGCCATCGCTGTTGCCGCGCGCCGCTATCTTCTCTGCAGCGCTCGCACGCCACGCGCGCCGCCATGGATGTCGTCCAGAAGGTCAAGAATACGGCAGCCGCGAAGATCGACGTTGAGTCAGAGAATGGAGTCGCGCTCATCGTTCCTAACTCCGACGAAGAAGACGAAGTTGATGTCGTGCGCATGAACCGCCGGCGCTACATCCAAGCAAAACGAGGTTTGCATCTACTCGCATCGACAGAAGCTTGCAAATTTGCATCGGACAAAGCTCGTGCTGAGGCCTTCGAGTTGTTCTTTCCCATTCTCCATCCTTTATTCTATGGAGATAATAAAGCCGATGTGAATGAAGCAGCGGTCACTTTGTTTTGGATAGCAAGAGGCCATGTTCGCTCTTGATTCGAAGTAGTTCAAAGTACTAGTTCAGGTCTACTCAGGAATCTGATTACAAGTTGATTGCAAGTACTAGTACTCTACTCGTATTACAATGCAGCTAGATTAGAGATAGCATCATGTAACAACGATTCCTCACAATTTAGCTGCAATGGTAGCCGCATGCACAGCCGGGAGTAATGGACTAATGACGCCTATTTATAAGGAAAGCTATGAGTGAAAAAGTAAAAAAACTACCGCCACACGCACGCGCCATGCAAAAAGATTTGGTCACGCCGCGCGCGCCATGCCAAAAAAAAAACGCGCCATACGGGAATCACGTCGCACGCGCCATGCAAAAAATTCGAAACAGTGCCATACAAAAAAGCTAGCATGCAGTGCTAGAGTTTCGAACTCACGATCGTTTGCATGGGGAGGAGAGATGGTAACCAGTCAGGATGCCTTGATTGTATGCAAAGGGTGGAAGTGGTATCCTATTTAATATGGGCAGATATGGAAATTTTTCTCAAATTAACTGCTCCTTGGTATGCGAGATGCTGTCCAAAACGCAGTGTTTTTTAAATGTGGAGGGAGTACACCGTACGCCCGTGGCCCGTGGGAGGCTGAGTGGCTGACTGGGCAACAGTCGGAGGTTAAGCTCGCATGTACCGGCGGCCAAGCTACAATCAATGCTTGTACTCGGAGTCGTCAAGGAAAGCAACCTTTTTCCCTTTATTTCTGAAGGTGCAGCGGGGTTGCAGGAGTTAGCATGTTGGAATTCAATTTACGTAGTACAAACTTGTTGTCCTAGGGCTATCATGAACTTGTCAGTCTTGCTCGATAATTGTACCGAGTGGCATTGCCTTTGACCACTTTTGTAGCAATGTGTTCTCTGTTTATGGATTTAGGTTCTTGGTGACCGTTTATCAAAAATACGTTTAAGTGAGACTTTCTGTTTCCTCCGACAGAGATCTTCTACTCATTTTACAACAATTAACAACGAAGATATGGGCTGAGTCTAACCATCGTCCATCTTGAAGCATAGGTAGTATATTACGTTAACTGAGTTTTCTCGATATAATAATTAGACATTCTCTTTACGTAGGAATTTCAAAGAAATTCTATGACTCAATTCAACTCGACCATTGATTCAAGATGTGAAACCTTGCGTTGTTTGAAATCAAAGCCTTAAACTTCTGCACAAATCCACATTTTTTTCACATGAAAGTTTGAAAAGGAAACGCATGGCCTAATCCTTCGAGTGTGAATGACGTGGAAATCAAAGGATTGTATACCCCACTGTTACGGCCGAACGGAAGTGTAGGACCTATGAAGCATAGGTGATGGTGATGCATGCTCCTAGGAGCCTGTTAGTACGTACCTGGTGATGGTAAGCCCCACGGTCATTGCCTCCCCCACGTCAAAAATTCAGATGCGTGGTCGGCCGGTCCGAACGCCAAGAGCCGCTCTATAAAGCCTGGACCACGGGGCTGGTCCGATCGATCCTCTACAAGACTACAATGCAATGCACCAGTAGCCATCCACCGTCTTCTTCCTCGAGAGCACACTGCTTCATTGACCCTTGAGCTTTTCCCATCAATAATATGGTGGATTCGAGATCCTTTGCTCAGAGCTGCAGTGCGATGGTTGAGTGCGTGCGTGCATTTGTGACCTAAGTTTTGCATCTTTTGATTAGCTCTTGCATGAGGGAAGGAGGCTAGCTGTGCATAATCGTGTAGCCAAGGATGACTTGCCGGCATTTCTCTTGTTGAGTTAAACTCCAAATGTGAAAACATGTTGGGTGAGAGCCGGCAAGTCACCTGTGGCTACGCGTTTGCCCCCTTTTCTCATGCCAGAGCAGTTAAAGATGTCGCTGGAAGGACAGATACATAGAGAGATCGACTGCCAAGCTAAACAAGAAGCTAAGGTATGAGATGTAGTCTTTATGCATCGTACGTGTCGCTGTTAATTAGTAAGAATGTATTATCATTTTTTTTTGGTAAGAATGTAGATATGTATATTGCTCTAAAGAAAGAACGTAGTTATATGATGCAGTGCTATGACTCTCGAATAGGTATATATATGTTTATTACATATCTTTTTCTGATTTGTTTTCATTAGATCTTTTTAAAATCAAACACATATATTTGCAGTAGTCTCATCGAACTATTTTCTTACACTAGGGATTTTTTTTAAGGAAATATGCTCGAATCCACATATTTCAGTACTGGAGAACTCAGTGTACAACCTACCATTTCCATGTACTTCATGGATGGAATAGCCATTAAGATTTTTCTCCTTCCTATAGAATATATGTTTAATAGCCCCGTAGTTGTTGACCTTAACAAGGGCCTATTAGCTCAGTTGGTTAGAGCGTCGTGCTAATAACGCGAAGGTCGCAGGTTCGAGACCTGCATGGGCCAATCTTAATGTTTTTTTGCTTCTCTGTTCTGTTCCATTTTTTTTTCCTTCCTTTTCTGTTTGACTGAGCCTCTCTGTTCTGTTGAGCCACTATAACTTCATTTGACCGCTAGATAGCTTCTATTTGGACCATACTTTGTATTAATTCAACCAATTCCGAAATTCGAAAGCAATTCGTGACACGCGCGTACGACAAGGCAGCAGGATGCAGGGGAAGCAGCCAGCGCAGGGCGCGAACAAATCAGAGTGTACGTATCCACACAAGCGCGTGTATATACACAGAAGCAAGAAAGCATTTGATGGCCAGATCAGCTGCTCTGCTTCCCGCCATTATAAATTGCTTCGCGTCGCTGGACCTCTCACGATCCCCCTTCCCCTGTGTCCCTCCCTCACTGCCGCTCACCTCTGGGGATCACGGCACGGCAAATCCATCTCGGCGAACAGCCAAGGAGAACCCTCCCCCCCGCGCGCCTAGCTCGCTTCTGGATCGCATCGTATCGTACGTGCCCGTGCGCCTTTCCTCTTGTCCCCATCAGCCCCATCCACATGTAAGTAGCTTAGCTGACGACGAACACACATATATGCAAATGTGCGTTTCAGGTATCGGGATGGGAACCGATCACCGTCGTGACCCGGCGTGCACGGGGTTGCTCCCGCCCGGGTTCCGGTTCCGCCCGACGGACGAGGAGCTCCTCGTCCACTACCTCGCCAGGAAGGCGGTCGACGCCGGGTTCGCCCCAGGCGCTATCAGCGACGTCGACATCTACAAGGCCGAGCCGTGGGACCTGCTGCTGCCGGCGGCTGCCGGAGGAGGAGATGACAACGACGGCTGCCGCTACTTCTTCTGTGCCCGGCGCGTCAGGTTCCCGTCGGGCGTGAGAACCAACCGGGCGACGCGCGCCGGGTACTGGAAGTCCATGGGGAAGGACAAGGTGGTGGTGCCGCGGCACGGCCATGACGAGGCCGAGGGAGGCGTCCCTCTTGGGGTGAAGAAGACGCTCGTGTTCTACAAGGGACGCGCGCCTAGAGGCGAGAAGACCGGCTGGGTGATGCACGAGTACCGGATGGTACCAGGGAACGCTTCTTGTTGCTCTCAAACGTTTGCAAGAGGAGATCATCAGGTATACAAATGCTAATACTCTCATCATCAAGATCTTCGAAATTTAATTTTGCCTTTCATATTTCGAATCTAACGCGCGTTTATTTTGGCAGATCGAGTGGGTGCTTTGCAGGATGTTCAGGAAGAAGCCACCACCACCGGGTGAAGTGGGCCAGGTGCAGGAGACAATTCTTCAACCTCCTTGTTGCGGTGATCATCTGCAGACGCCTACCGACGAAAAGATGCCGCGGCAGCCGGCCGGCTCCGAGCACCCGAACTGCTTCTCCGATGGCTTGCTGCACCTGAACCACGAGGATTTGCTGGTGACCACTCCAGGGGCATACGACCTGTCTTCCGCGACATTATTAGCACATCAAGCAATGCTGCTCCCCGATCCCGATGACCTGGCCGCAAATTCGTCCTTCGATATGCATACACTGCCACAGCTGCTACACTACGAGGACTTCCCTAACTTTGTTCATGACTTCTGAGCTACGGTGGCATTCCAAAATAGTATATAATCTATGACGATGCAACGGTCCCACATGTCATCCTCATATATCATGGCCGTTATAATCATTGTTGTGATGTCGTGCATGCATGTTTATACGTGCTGGTAGATAGTGCATACGTACACCAATAATGTATAAAGCTGTGTGCTGTATCATTATTGTAAATCCGATCCGTTCTTCACAGATGAACTTCATAGTAATGGGGTTTCATATAAAATGTGTATTGATGTTGGTTGGACTCCCGGTGACTATTGCATCGGGTATCCAAGAAGCGTCAGTTTGTAATTGGCTGCATATAAAACTGAGTACATAAACTATGTGCTAATTATGAACTTGGGGAGAGGTTGGTATTGCTTATTTTGGCCCTGAATCTTAAAACTGACTACAGAACTACGTACAAAATTAAACCATGATGTCTACCTTGTTACATTATATTTTCTCTGTTTTTTAATTGTAATGCCATCAACTTTTTGAGTTACATTTGACGATTTGTCTTATTCAGAATATTAGTTCAAATACATTTGTAAAATTATAAGTTATTATATGTTTCATTTTTTAGTGATAAAGCAAATTATAAGAAAAATGATAATTTTAAAAAAATAATAAAAAGAATAGTCAAACATAATTCAAAAAGTTATGTTTCGAACATACACAGTCCAAAAATGGAGTGAGTAATCCTTTTCGTCAACGATCAGCTCTGGCCGGTTGCTTCCTGGTGCTAATTAGCCCTCTGTGTCCTTTTCTCTAACTTTAGATTGCGTCACTTCACAATGCACCGTCGATATGCTATGAGATTAGTTATTGCTTAAGGCAGCATACGTCCTCTTTGAAGATGAGCAAGGCTGGCTAAGATCCGAGACACATCGGAGGCACATGAATATTTGTCACAGATTGTAAAACATAACATTATTCTCACCAAAGGCACATATATACTGTCAATTCCCAAGCATTGCATCTGCTCTGAACGGAACATATTCTTTTATATGTTAGATAATGTTGTGCGTATCAGCCTAAAAACTTATTACTGACTATATGCATCACACAAGAATGTGCCTCGTATTAGACCTTGTCTGGAACACTTGTCCGATGGCCGTCAAAGCAAGGCAACACCAGCATGCAGCCAAGTAATGTACTGTACCCCTGGACAGACGATATGTCCCGACCTCCTCAAGATTGCACGGCACAACCACGTTTACCTAACGCCTCCATTAGTTTTAGTTGGTTACCCTTCAATATCTATATATGCAGATATAAGGTTGCTTGCAATGGAGGTTCTGAATAAACTCGATGCAGTGCAGGTGTTTTTAGTTGTGTCTCCTTCAGATCGTCCCCGCAGATCGCACGCTGGCGTCCTTCAATTGGGCCAAGTAATTCGCGCCTGACCGCAGCACAGTGGCAAGGGGACACGACGGCTGCTGCTGCTGAATAAGCTGCATTGTTCCAACTTCCGAGCACCCTGCGGCGGTCAGATTACGCGGGGGTGGAGATCTCCCTTAGATTGCAGCTGGCGTCACATTATTCTTCCCAAGCTTCTAGTAGCAGCACACAAGAATTTGGGCTGAGATTGTTAAAAGAAGTAAACGGTGTTTCTGAGATGTTAGCAGGTAGAATATTCATTGAACTCTCTCTTCGTCTTCAAAGTAGGAAATCGAAATGGCAAGATTAAAAGAGAAAAGGATAAACAGCCACCTAAAGATCCACGGAATTTCAACGCACAAAATGAGACGTGTCGTCAGATCTCAGAACGAGAATTTTGGAGGGAGGGAGAGAGAGAGAGAGAGAGAGAGAGAGAGAGAGAGAGAGAGAGAGAGAGAGTGAAGAGAGATTGCATTGGACTTAGAATTATCAATGTGATCTTAGCTCATGTTTAGAAGGAGTAGAGATTAGTTTTATGAAATTTGACTTGTTCATACATATCTTCCGATAAACAAACTTATTATCTTTTGACTATCTTTGAATCTTTTGAAACATTGTCTTTCAATGTTGCGTGTGTATAGCTACATTTTTTTCTCTGTATATAATCCAAACCTACTTAAAATACATACTAACTATACATATTTCATAAGTACATATTGTTTTTCCTTTAAATGATAGTATAAAGTTAGGTGACACTCCAATAGGTCTAACAAATCCTAACAATCAATACTGCGAGCAAGATTAGGTGAGACTTAGTTCTCGGTCAACATTGCAATATATACCTTTTTTTGTATGTTGCAGTAAATTTCTTATTTTTGTACTCCCTCCATCCCAATATATAAGTATTTGAGGGATTCAAATTTATCCTAAATTATAAGCATTTGAGGAGTTGGTGAGTCCTACAATCTTTTATTTACTGATTTTCCTTTGCTCCATCCCCACCCTCCACCTCCCACAAGCCACGAAAAGGATGCAACAGCCGTACATTTTACTCTTTATCCAATCATATGAAGGAATAACCAAGGCTAGCAGGATAATTTTACTTTTTTCTTAGTTTCTCCCTCACATCCCTCAAATGCTTATATGTTGGGATGGAGAGAGTTCATATATTGCAAAAATGCATCATATGTAGTACATTGTTTTCGCATGATGCACTTTAATGGTACCCTCCATGTTTCTATGCATATTTTTTATTTTGTTGCAGTGATGGAAGGAAAAAGTTGATCCATACAAGACCATCTAGTACCAGATACGTTAAGTACTGCTGCGGCTAGAGGATGCTTGGCCACCAGCAGTTGCACTGAATTGCAAAGTCAAAGCCCCCCCTCTCCCTCCCCTGTACCTTCTTCCAACTAATCCAATGTCATCGCAAAGTGCATAATCCAATTAGTATACCAAAATATAACTGGAACTACTAAATAATAAAGTAAACTGACAAAATTAAAAATATTATAATTTTTATGTGAATATGAAAAAACTACAATTTTGACACTGAATTTCAGAATACTTTGGTCGCACAATACGTCAATACCCACTTCTCATATTGTGACCTGACAAGTGGTTCAGATACAAAAGTTGTAATATAATATGACAGAGTTATTATATTTTTAAAAATACAATATAATTTTTTTGGAGTTTTATAATGCAAGTAATAACATAAATAGTTTCATTTCGGACCTGCCTAACTGCACGGGTGTGTTCAGCAGGAGCGGTTTCAGGCTTTCAGCAGCCAGCCCGGTACAAGCCAATGGTCAATTCTGGCCCAACTTATCCAACTACATGAATAGGGCCATTTTCTCAGCCCAGTAGAAGCCCGTCATCTCTTTGAGCGAATCTTCCGTAGCAGCAGGGTTTTTCTCGCTTCTCCACCTCGCCGCCGCCGATGGGGAAGGACTCGAAGCCGAAGGACGCGAAGGGGAAGGACGCGAAGGGGAAGGGCAAGCAGGCCGCCGGTTCATCTGGCGGTGATGAGGGTGGCGGCAAGGGCGGCAAGGGCAAGGGCGGCAAGTCCGCCGACGGACTAGGCACCTGCACCTATGTCAAAGGTATTGCGAGCGAGGATTCAATCTAACATTAGGGTGAAATTTAGTGTGCACGAGGTGAGATCTCGCAGCCGTGGGCAACAGTGCGCCAGGTCGTGCGCGGATTGGCCATGGTGATGCTTTTTGATTTTAGGACTTATTCTTATTCTGTGAAATCAGGATAAGATGGGGATTATTCTTGTTATTAGTACTGTTTAGATATCTTATATGTTTGGTGTTTAAGGCTCCTTTGATTAGGTTTGCTTAGACGCTTGCCTGTATATTATTTTTGTCCAGAATCATGCACATCTGGTACCCAAATACCAGTACTAATTTATGGTTTTATAATTGGTCATGTAAAAGCTTCTCGGGTCTCGGATTTAATGTGAAACTTTTTTGGTTAGATAGTGGTGATCATCGCAAAGTTTATAGCTTTTGATACCGGATTGTTGTATTTGGTGCTCTGCATCTGCAGCTAGGCATGTGTTATGTGAGAAGCAGGGGAAGATCAATGAAGCGTACAAGAAGTTGCAGGATGGATGGTTGGACAATGGGGACAAGGTGCCACCTGCTGAGTTTGCTAAGGTAAGCATCCAATCTATGAAGACATAACTATATATTTCAGCTGAAAAGTAGTCAAGAATTCAGGTTTGTTTTGAAATTAGAGAGTTGTGCTGCATAATGGCATGCATAAAACATAGAGGGTTTTGTGATATTAGGATCTAGGGGAATTTCTAATCTGTAATTTGATTGACTTTAACAGCATGAGTGATGTGATATTTCATAACATTTAGAAGAATTTCATAACTTCTTTGAAGGATATCTGCAGTTTTCCTGTATTCTCATTCATGCAGTATGGTTTTATGGGTTGTTACTGTTTTTCCAGAATGTTTGTTCTCCATGGTATGGATGAGCTCTAGTAAATCTCATGTGTCAGTTTGATAACACAGATTCCAATGGAACTGTATAGGTCTTTCTTGGTTCTTGAAAGGTTTGATGCACAATCAGTTTAATAATTTGTTCTTGAAAGTTCATTTCTCTCTTAAAAATGTATAGATGTTGTCAAATGAGGATAGGGTTATTTTGTTGTCACGGCAATGAGGATAGTGTGTCATTGTGAACATGGGCTTTGTGATGTTGTTCATGGGGCCACAAATATTTTGTTAGTCTAAAGGATTGGTCATAAGACTGCCAGTTCATTTTCAATTTGTCACCTGGTCTGGGTACATAGTCAAATGAGTAGAGGAATATCTGGAGGCAGGGGAGATTCAAACTGGTGAAATCATTATAACTAATGGGTTTCTTAATTCATTTTTCCTTCACAGTTTTGATTACATGCAAGAGAAATGCAAAACATTAGGAACAACTAAAAAGATCTAGTGCCTAGTCATTAAGCAAGTTGGTTTCTGAAATTTTACCAGCTAAAATATTTACTTCGCATTCATGCCATTTCAGAATTAGGAGCATTGGTTGGTGTGTATTGAATACCAGTTGCAGTTTCTGAACTGTTAGGACACTTATAAAATGG
Source organism: Eleusine coracana subsp. coracana (assembly GCA_032690845.1). Lineage (NCBI taxonomy): Eukaryota > Viridiplantae > Streptophyta > Magnoliopsida > Poales > Poaceae > Eleusine > Eleusine coracana. The sequence continues at coordinate 47,923,656 of CM064427.1, read as the reverse complement.
AAAACAGGGAGTAGAGGTGCATAACAGGTGTAGAGATGAGTGTGCTGCGAAGCTATTTCGTTTCATAGTGGTGAATGATAAGGTTGATTATTAAAATACTTCAGTGGAGTAATACAAACATTCCTTCTACCGCTTTTGGTGTGATGGGTCATCGACTTGAAATAATCAACTTCCTATGTTATACTGGACTTAGTTTCTATTTGAATTTTCGCCATGTGCAGTCTACTTAAAAAAACGTTGCCTGGAGGCAGTCCCATAAGCTTCGACATCATTTTATCCACAAATATAACATACTTGTGTTTTCATGGTGCAGATAGCCCAAGAATATTCTGAATGCCCGTCAGGGAAGAAAGGTGGAGATCTTGGATGGTTCCCGCGTGGCAAAATGGCTGGCCCTTTCCAGGAAGTTGCCTTTAACACGCCTGTGGGAGCTACTAGTGCACCATTCAAGTCGACGTATGTGTTCTTCGAAGTTTTAGCCTGCTCCCGTTTGTTCCTCTCCTTTTATATCATCTATATCTCTTTTATATCAACTGCACTTTCTGTTTCCTATGCAGGCACGGGTATCATTTCATCCTCTGTGAAGGGAGGAAGAACTGATCCTGAGGTATTGTTCAAGCTGTGAAACAGCTTGCCCCTGTGAGACGCAGTTGCCTCGTGTCTGCTCCGTTTGGCATAATAAGCGCTGGACATGTGTGTTTTATGTTTAGCTGTATTCTCATGCTCCCAAAGGAGCTGACAAAACAAACGTGACTGCTGTAAGTAACCTGTGGTGATTCTAATCGTGGCATCTGTGTCTTGTTATCAATGTCGTATTGTTCGTGTGACATCTATCTCAAAACAATATGGGATGAGCTTTGTTCCAATGACTCTAATCGCCTCTAGCAGCAGATATTATGTTGCTTCGGTTTAATTTCTTACAAGGACTCAGCAGATCAAACTAAAAAGCTATCATATTTGTTCTACTTACCACCTTCTCTGTTAGTTTAGGGTCTCTTCGTTTCCATGGATAAAACTATACTTTATTCTAAGTTTTTGCTTTAGGAAAATGAATAAGAGGGCTAAAAGTTAAGTTAAATTTTAGCTTTAGAGAAGAAAAAGAGGAGAACAAAACTTTAGTCCTAAGAGGTGCTAAAGTTTAGCTTAAATTTTAGAAACTTAAACTTGTCATGGAAACTAACAGGCCCTTAATAATAGTAGTAAAATAAAACAAACTATTTGAGCTGAATTTGAGTTTAGCAGGAGAATTAGCTTCGTTGGTTGCTGGCTTGCTGTGCCAACACGTTCTGCAGGTAGTTCACTAAAAAAAAAAACACGTTCCCCTCGGCAGCTAAGCTGTAATCATATCCACTCCCGCCATAATAAGCAACGAAACCAACGGTCGTGGTCGCCCAAACCGTCTATCCCCTACGCCCACCGGGGATCCCACCTCCGCTCTCCTCCACTTCCGGCGCGCCATGGCCACTCTCCACCACCATCCCGTACTCTCCGTGCGGCATCGCCCGCCGCCTCCTTGCATCTGCTTGCTCAGGAGACCGCTGAAGCCCCACCAACTGGTCCCCCGCGCGGCAGCCATCAGCACCACCGTGGCAGAGTCCGCGCTGCAGCATTTCCGGCGCTGGCTCTCGTCCCAAGGCGCGGGCGAGGGGAAGGCGTATCCGGCCGCGGTGCCTGAGGGCCTGGGCCTCGTGGCGGCGCGGGACCTGCCGCGCGGGGAGGTGGTCGCGGAGGTGCCCAAGAAGCTCTGGATGGACGCCGACGCCGTCGCGGCCTCCGACATCGGCCGCGCCTGCGCCAGCGGGGACCTGCGGCCGTGGGTCGCCGTCGCGCTCCTCCTGCTCCGGGAGGCCGCGCGCGGGGCGGACTCGCCGTGGGCGCCGTACCTCGCCATCCTCCCGCGCCAGACGGACTCCACCATCTTCTGGTGAGCGACGAACTGGCGCCGACGGCTCGCCGTGTGTTCATCGAAATGCTTATGCTTTGGTGGTTCTGAACTGATTGACGCCGCATTGACCGGTTGTTTCGTGCCTCCAGTGCAGGTCAGAAGAAGAGCTCCTGGAGATACAAGGTGGGTTTCAGCAGTGAGAAAAAAACCAAAGCCATTACTAGCTAGGATCATCTGAAGTTTTTTTGTTGTATTTGTTGCTCATCGTATAGTAACTGCCTGCAGGAACACAGCTGCTGAGCACAACGATGGGTGTGAAAGACTACGTGCAGAGTGAATTTGATAGTGTTGAAGCTGAGATCATAAACGCAAATAAGGACCTCTTCCCTGATACCGTAACATATGATGATTTTTTATGGGCATTTGGGGTACTCAGATCTAGGGTGTTTCCAGAACTCCGTGGAGATAAGCTTGCCCTCATACCATTTGCTGATCTGGTAAGTTCAAAATGCAAGGATTGTCGATCCATTTTTTTCCCCCTACTCTAGCAGAATAGACTGACAGTTACAATGTGAAATTCCTGCAATGTCTGTGATCCAGTTATGAGGGATCAAATATTTTCTGCATTCTTTTCCTACAACATACTCCCTGCATTCTCATTTATATGACATAGAACAGGTTGTGTAGTTCAATTTTGAACTAAATAATTTGTCCTGACGACAAGTATTTGAGAATCAGAGTATAATACACCTAGAAGATTGGGAATACACTCTTCTATAATTGTTTCAGTACCTTGCATCAGGTTAATCACAGTCCTAATGTTACCTCGGATGGGTCCTGCTGGGAGATTAAAGGGAAGGGTCTTTTCGGAAGGGAAGCCATGTTCTCTTTGCGAACACCAGTAGATGTTAAATCTGGAGAACAGGTGCATATGAAGTTCCACATTTCTGCATTATACAAGCACAATTTATGTTGCTTTCATAATGTATATGTGCAATTTATTACAATACTATGCTTTAACAGATATATATCCAATACGATCTGGACAAGAGTAATGCTGAATTAGCACTGGACTACGGGTTCATCGAATCAAATCCCTACAGGGATTCGTATACTATAACCCTGGAGATCTCAGAATCTGACCCATTTTATGGAGACAAGCTGGACATTGCTGAGTTGAACGGACTGGGGGAGACTGCATATTTCGATGTTGTCCTCAATGAACCCCTTCCCCCTCAAATGATTCCTTACCTGAGATTACTTTGCATTGGCGGAACAGATGCATTTATCTTGGAAGCACTCTTTAGGAATTCAGTTTGGGGCCACCTTGAACTGCCATTGAGTCCTGACAATGAAGAATCAATATGTCAGGTTATCCGAGATGCCTGCAAATCTGCCCTTGCTGCCTATCACACCACAATAGAAGAGGTTTGTTCTTGACTCTGCAATGCTGTTCCTTATTCCATTTTGTTACCTCCTTATAATCTTTTGAAAGTTGCATGAAATTCAGGATGAGGAACTTGTGAAAAGAGAAAAGTTGCCATCCAGACTAAAAGTTGCCATTGGGGTAAGGGTCGGTGAAAAGAAAGTGCTACAACAGATTGATGATATTTTTAAGCAGAGGGAGGAAGAATTGGATGGCCTTGAGTATTACCAGGAAAGAAGACTCAAGGATCTTGGTTTAGTTAGTGACAATAGCGAAATTATTTTTTGGGAATCCTAGAGCAGTTTATTAACAATATTGTTACTCTGTATTGGCCTGATGAATAAAATTACGCTTATGTCTGTTAATAAGCACTGCATGGTAAAATGGTATGCATACTCTGATCATCGAATTCAATAAATAAAGATGTCAAGATAATCAACCATCATTCTCTCAGGTGAATAACAGTGTTAATATTCACCTAAATACAAAGTAGGCATCTTCTCACTAATGCATCTGGCAAAACTTGACTATTCCGGTAAAGCTGTACAATATCAATAAATGTGGCATGGACTATGCAGTCAGTTGAATTCCTAGTGCAGCACATGTCAAAAATCAATTTAGTGGGAGAGACATCCCACTAAACATTGTATGAAGAAGAGACCCACCAAACAGGAAAGTGGGCACGTTTTCCACAAAAAATGCGGCATCAGGGATTGAACCCAGGTGGTCACCCTTCGAAGACGGTAGACTTACCACCGCACCATGGGCCTTTGCATTTTTAGTGCAGCACATGTCACATACTTGCAGCTGCATCTTCCATCAGATCACACCAAAGCTATCATAGGCGGAGGCGGGAGGGCACACAACAGCCGATCCTAACATATTAACCACCAGTATAGAAATTTGGCTTGATGGGTGGCAGATTCCTGATTCTCTACAGTTCGGACTTCAGGTCTCATGCTCTGTTTGTCAGAATATTTTTGCACTTCCTGTTAGTCAGCATGCCACTGACTGTAAGTCTGTGATAGGGAATGTGTTACAGAGCAGCTACTTCAAAGTGATGCTAATTGAAGTCAAATTGGCTGAACTTCATTTTCCTTGAGAACCAAGCCGAAATTGTCTAAATATTCCACTCTGAAACTCGTGCACAGAAGGCCCATTTTTATGGTGAGCCTTCAACGTTTCCCCGAATGTAGTAGAATGGATGTAGTAGAATGCTCCACGAGTATTGATGACTGACAAACCACTAGTTTCCACAATTTGTGAAGTGGCTTGGGTTGAAATGGTCTGAATCCTTTAGTCTAGAGCCAAAAGCTAATTATTACCTTCTGGATGTTTCAGAAGCCATTCCATGATTTGCATGACCAAATCTTCGGGTAGACTATTTTGTGTTCCATCAGCGAAAGATAAGTGTTGTCTTTTGAATGTTTCAGAGGCCATTCAGTGGTTTGCATGACCAAATCTCAGGGCAGACCATTTTGTGTTGCATAGGTTTAATACCTAGCTTCATCATATCAGCATAGAGCATCATGGCATTCAATACATAGCCAAGCATGCATTGCCCACGAATTAGTACTGTGTAAGTGAAGCTATCAGGAACCATACCTGATTCTCTCATCCAAGAGAAGATCTCACCAGCTTCGCTGTATCGGCCATCTATATAGAGGCCATATATCAGGGTCATATATGTCACACTGTTTGTAATGGGATGGTCTTTGTCAGTTGTAGAGGTTGAGCAAAAAGAACGAAGATCATTATACTTCTCCCCAGAGAACTCCAAGATGAACCTGACTGCATCCTGAATCCTATTCTCTCTGCAGAGACCATCAACAAGAACTGACACTGTGATAGCATTAGGCCGAATGTCTTTCTCTATCATCTCCCTGTGTAACCGGAAAGCAGCATCTATACTACCATTCTTGGCATGTCCATGAATAAGAGCCGTATATGTCACCACATTTGGCTCGATCCCTTTAGCAACCATCTCCGTGTATATAGCAGTTGCTATTTCCATCTTTCCCATCTTTGAATGCCCATCTATCAAGGAGGAGTATGTCACCACATTGGGTTTAATTCCAACCTCGGTCATTCTTGTGCACATTGCTAGTGCTTCCTCCAAATTTCCGTCATTACAGTACTCATCAATTATTGCATTGTAAGCAGCAGCATTCACATTTGCACCAGACTTTTGCACTCCTTCAAGAAACCTGGTTGCTACCTGCACTTTCCCTCCATCACAAAGGCCTCTCGCAACTATGCTGCAGGTGAACTCATCAGGGCATAACCCGAGGCGAGTCATGTCCCGGTAAATTAATAACGCTTCTTGCGAATCTCCAGACCTGAAAGCTCCATCCATCAAACTGTTATACACAGGCACAGTAGGAGCAACCCCAAACCTGGGCATGTCAATAAACATCTTTTTGGCATCACTGAACCTCTTCACCTTGCAGAAACCATCAATCAGCGTTGTGAAGATAATGGCATTTGGAATGAGGCCACTCTTGAGAAATTCTTGATACAACTCATGTGCACGGTCGACATTATCCCTCTGACAGAAGCTGCTCATCAGCACATTGTATGTGTATTGATTAGGTTGCATTCCTGCTTCTTTCATCACGATAAACAGATGCTCAGCATCGCTAATGCAGCCTTCTTCACAAAGTATGCATATCATGGTCGTGTATGTGACCACATTCGGATCAATCTGTCTTTCCACCATCTGATTCCATACCTCCCATGCCTGTTTCATTGAACCGTGATGCCGGCACGCATTGATGAGCGTATTGTACGTGACCACGCTGGGCACCATTCCCCTCCTAAGCATTTCGTCAAACAGCTCAAATGCACACTCGAACCTGCGGGCTTTTACAAACCCGTCTAGAAGCGCGTTGCACGCCGGCAGAGCAGGCAATATCTGCAGGCGACGGAACACAGACAGCGCCTCGTCGTGCAGCGTCATCTGGGAGAGGGCGATGACGAGCACGCCGAGCGCGGGGGCCGGGGTGCTGGAGGTGGAGGCAAGCGCGGCGAATGCGGCGGCGGCGGCACTGCCCCCGCCCGGGCGCGAGCTGGAAGTGGAGGAGGAGGAGGCCTGGATGAGAGATTTCGTCAGACGGATGGCGTGCGCGAAGTTATTGGCCGCGGCGGAGCCGTGGACGGCGGAGGCCAGGCGCGCGACGCGGTCGCGGGAGGAAGGTGGGATAGCGGCGGCGGCCACGGGCGCGGAGGCAGAGAGGCTGTGGCAGCGGCGGCAGTGGTGGTGGTGCGGAGCTAGAGCGCGGCGGCGGAACGAGAGGAGGAGGCGGAGCGACGGGGAGGAGGGCGGCATGGGAGCCCTGGCATTGGGCGGGCGGCAAATCTGCTGTATTTGACTATGGCATTTGCTCGAATATCTGGTGACGTCAGTACTGTATTACAAAGGTTTCGGGCTAATCTGTCGTCACAAAGGAGTATATTGGCATATTTGAATGAAATATGGAAAAAGATGATCTATCGTTTGACAGGGTTTTAGCTCATGCTTAAGTAGTTTTTTAAGTTAAAATTCATTTGAAAACAGAAATCTCGACAAAATGGCTCTGCCTCTAACTTATTGAATGGATATGTGAAGGGAGAAATATAAAAAGCCACGATAAACCATAAAAACTAACTTACGCCTCATTCATGTTCCCTCTAGCATTTAACAGAGCTTTGAGTTAAAACCAAACTGTACAGTTGAACAAATCAGAGAGCGCACACCACTCTAGATCTTGAGCGGGCCTCGCTTGGCACCAGGGAAATCCTCTGCACGAGCAGCGATCCTCGCTTCCTCCTCGGCCCAACGAAAATGATGGGAAATGACTTCCGAACGAATCAATGAAATTCCCGGGCATCGACACTCGACAGACACAAATCAGTGAATCACCGATCCAGGAGCAAAAGTGCGGCGAGACATGCCGGGCGCTGCCCTCCTCCCGCCCAACCTGCCCCCTCACATCCCCTTCTCCCGCGCGCTGCAGCAGCGCCTCTACCTCCTCGCGCAGCACCTCCGCCGCGCGCGCACCCCCACCGCCGCCCGCCGCGGCCTTGACCAGCTCCAGGCGCAGCTCCTCCTCAACGGCTACGCCCACAAGCGCTTCCTCCTCGCCAAGCTCCTGTCCCTCGCCGCAGCCGCCGCCGACCTCCCCCGCGCCGAGTCGCTCTTCCTCCTCTCCTCCACCCCGTCCGCCCCGGCGTCTCCCACCCTCGCCAACCTCCTCCTCCGCGCCGCCGCCGCGTCGGGCGCCGCGCCGTCGTCCTTACTCGCGCTCTTCTCTCGCCTCGTGGCCCGCCACGGGCTGCGGCCCAACGCGTTCTCCTTCTCCACCCTCTTCGCCGCGATCGCCGCCGCGGGCACGCGGGCGCTCTCCCACGGCCGCGCCCTCCACGCGCGCGCCCTCGCGACCGGGACACTCGCGTCGTCTGTCGGTGCGCATGTGGCAACCAGCCTCTTGGACGTGTACGCCGCGGCCCAGCAGCTCGAGGATGCGCGGAAGGTGTTCGAAGAAATGCCGGCCAGGTCCGTGGCCGCCTGGAACTGCATGCTCGCGGCGTACTTTCGGTGCGGCGAGATGGACGCCGCGCTGCGATTCTTTGGGCATGAGATGCCCCGGAGGGACGCGGTGGCGTGGACGACGGTGATTGGCGGGTGCGTGAACGCCGGAAGAGCGGCTGAAGCGGTGGAGCTGTTCTGGGGAATGAGGAACGCGCGTGTCAAGGATGACGCGGTGACGATGGTTGCATTGCTGACGGCCTGTGCGGAGCTGGGTGACCTGGAGCTTGGGCGGTGGGTGCATGCGCGTGTGGACTGGGAAGGGCAGCACCAGCGACAGAGGACGGTGTTGCTCGATAACGCGCTCATCCATATGTATGTGAAGTGCGGTGCCTTGGAGGATGCCATCCGCATGTTTCATCGAATGCCAAGGCGGAGTACTGTTTCATGGACAACAATGATCTCAGGGCTTGCTATGCATGGTCGTGCTGAGGAGGCGCTGGACTTGTTTCACAGAATGCAGCAGCGTCCTGATGATGCCACATTGCTTGCAGTTCTGCGGGCTTGCAGCCATGCAGGAAGAATTGATGATGGACAGAGATACTTTGAGAGCATGGAAAGTGTTTATGGGATCACTCCAGAGATACAGCACTATGGATGCATGGTTGACATGTTGTGCCGCTGGAGACGTTTGCATGATGCATTTGAGCTCATGGACAAAATGCCGTTCCAGCCTAATGAGAGTTTATGGGGTGCGCTCCTGAGCGGCTGCAGGAGGGAAGGCAATCTTGGGCTTGCAGTTAAAGTGACGGATAAATTGGTTGAATTGCAGCCAGAGCGGGCTGCTGGGTACCTTGTGCTGCTGTCAAATATGTACGCGGACGTTGGACAGTGGGAGCAGGCTCAGATGGTGAGGGAGAGAGTGGCTGCACTGAATGCTGAAAAGCCTGCTGGAAATAGCTGGGTGAATCCAAACCAGTCCAGCATGGCCATTGTATGAGTTCAACTGATTGATCGCTAACACAAGATTTTCAATTATGAGATAATCAAATTTTAAGCTGACATTTCCCTCATAGCAGTATGAAGTGTGTGGTGAGAAAGCTTTTTCAGATTGAAATGACAAGAGGATTAGTCTGCAGCAATATTCATCACCACGTGGTCAGCTCATGATAGTATGCACCATTGTTGCTCCCTTTCAGGTTAGCAAATGGTCCACTGCTTTTTATTCTTTTATAGCACTTACAGGGTATAAGACTGACTGTGAGAATTATAGGATGCTATGTTGAAACTCCAGTTTAGACCTCCTCATCTACACTTTGCGGCGGAAGCTGTTTATGACAGCTCATCCAGTGCCACAATAATGCTGATAGATGGATGCAAAATTGTAGCAGAAATGTATATATAGGCCAACCTAGACGTCTAGCTTGTCTAATGATATTACCTACAAATCTTTTATGATATGTAAAGCGACACTATTATGATGTCCTTTCCAATATAGACCTACCGTGTGTACTGTTTTCAATGTTGGCTGCTTGCTATTGAATGCACTCTATCTTCCTGATAAAATTGATATCAACTGCTTGTTGATAACTTGGTATCAGCAGGATTGTTTGAATTGTCATTTGAGAAGCTTATTGCATGTGGCAGTGCCCATAGCAGCAGCAAGATGCCATGCAGCATGGATATAGGGAGTGTCCGGGAAGCAATCGTCGGCAATGAACAGTGCACCTCCCAACAGAGATGACATCTTGTGCAGGTTATGTGCCATCCTCAGCTCTGGTTCAATTGATGCCCTTCTTGCAAAGGAAACCTGTCATTTAGGAATAGTAAGATTTCTAATAAATTTTGCCTATTAATCATCAAAATGTTTTCTTTTTAGCTAGATCACTTATAGTACTTACCTCCATCATTCCAGTGTGGAGAGCCGAAACCATCAGTGGCTGAAATGGTAGCAGCAATGTCGATGCTGCCATTAGTAATCTTGGGTTCTCGTTCCTAAGTGCTCTAGATAAACACTGAATGAAAAACATCCTTGTCATGATGTGCCAAATCTGGTAATCTTACAATGATAATTATGCCCAATTCAAGGAATTTACCAGTGTAGTGGTAGCAATCATAGTATAGTCTGCCCACCGCAGAAACTTTCGAATTTCTCCTTTGGAAGAATGATACAAGCTTGAAGCTATTCCAACCCCAACCAGCGAGTTTGCGTAGATAGCTGTGTTCAAGTTCTTCCTGCAGCATCATTTCGTGGCTTGTAGCTTGTTAGCAGACTGTAATGCGAGCTGACAGCAAAACGGAATCATCTCACGTTTCAGTAGGTGCCTTGCCTTGGAGTCTGCAGTCCAAGAATGATGAAGGGCAGAGAGGTGACAACATTAGCAATTGTTTCACCAGCATGCTTATCACCTGCCCATAGTGAAATGTCAGACAAGTTTTTCCTTGACAGTTAGGTATTAGAATCATATAAACTTTGATTTCAGATCAATGGTGGAGGATTGGTGTTTATAGCGTCATACATGTAATGCTGCAGTGAATGGGCTTCAGGCACGAAGGTCTCTGCTGCCATAGTCGTCTGCAGTTGCGAAATGATTAGTCCGAGGTTTTGGCCTAGGCAAGCCTGTAGAGATTTATTTGCTCACCGGATCAGCAACCTTTGTTGTCTTCTGCCGGCGCCTTTGTGATGCTCGCAAGTTGGCGACTGCATAGTGCTAGTTGTAAGGGATTCATCGTCACTCTGTGTTGGCTGCGGCGATGGGCGCCCAAGCTGCACTCCGTAGAGGCCATCCAAAACGGCAGATGGGTTTCTGTCGTTCTGAACTCCCATTTCCTATGCACCCGTGCTTCGCCCCTTGCCAGGACGATGAATACTAGTACAGTAGATCTGTGCTCTTATTCCTGCAGATAATACGCAGTTAGCCTAGGCTGCATCTGCATGCGCTTCTAAGTGGCGGAAGGATTTCTGATCTGCATCATCTAAAAGGTTTATTGTACTATGATTGCTACCACTACATTGGTAAGTTCATCCCTAAAACCAATACTCTAGTTAACAAGCTACCTCTAGAGCTAGCCTGCTTGAAGCTTCAGCCGGACCTCTATGATACAGTATAAGTTATCGATTTGTGGTCCGAGCAAGCTATATACATGACGGGCTGCAACAATGGCTGAGACTTTAGGAAGTGCACCTTATAATAGGACGGCAGCAGCGGCCTGCCACGTGAGAGTATAGCGCGACACGATTGCCGGCCGACGCTGCGATGCGCCGTGCTCCGCCGCGTCTACCTCCGGTTGCTTCTGCGCATGGTCGGCAAGGAGGAAGATAAATAGGCGCGCGCTCTCTCTCGTGCAGGACGTGAGGAGGTGGACTTGTAGCGCCGCGCCGCGACGAGACGCCAAGAAATGGGAGCACAGGATGCCGATTCCGAGAGGATCTTCCATTTCCTGTCGCGCACAAAACGTGTCTCCCTTCTCCTTTGGTCCGAATATTCTCGGCCACCCGGGCCCAGGGTCATTGCGCAGCAGCAGGCTAACTCTGTCAGCCCATTAAGATGACTTGGAAAACCAGAGCGGCTCAACGGGCCGGCCCATTGAAACGAGGAGCCGAAATTGTCATTCTTCAGCCTGTAATCATCAATCCACTGTTCTTTGTCTCAAAAAGGAAAGAAAAACCCCGCTGTTCTCGACTTAAAATTTATTTTGTTTCAGAAAGTAGGAAGAGGACAGAGAGCTGATATGGAATGCTCAGCGTTACCCTGTCCCTTCACTTCACCTGACGATTTCGTGCCTGCAGACCGGCAAACCTGGAGCTGTCAGATCACGCCCGGCCATGGCCGGCAGGGCGTCCATTGGTAATTGTTGCAGTAGCAGCGTTACAGGCGGCTGGCTTTGCTCCTTGCAAGAAGCATCTGACAGTCGGCTGCACGCTCGCTTCAAACATCAACTCGACAACAAAGTAGCTTGCTCTATGTGTTTGTACTTGGACCTCTCCTCACCCAGGTCCGTCAGTGAGTTTTCCACTCACACGAGCGCCTTTTGTCAGGACGTCTCAGGATTGGCTGTGTTCTTACCACTGAGCTCGTTAGCAGAGAATATTACAGTGCGATTACTGTTAAAAGCCTCAGGATCATCGGCATGTTAAAGCGAAGCCCTCCAGAGGTCCCCATCAGATGGTTGATGCCCTTCTCTTCGTTGGATCTCTATCCATCGGTCGAGGCCGGCCGAACTCTTCACAGCCATACAGTTCGAACGGGGGCCAGCCAGTGACCCCAAACAGCCACCTATCCAGAATTTAGATAAGGTGCGCAACGGCCGCGCAAATCGTGCCAAACAGTTCCGACAAGGCTTGCGCGGCTACCAATGGATACCACCGTGTCATGGCGCTTCCTCTCGCCGGCGTTCTCCTCGCCGCCTCGTGCCCTGCAGCTACCCAAACGGCAGGCCACCTTCGCGGCGTCGCCACGGCACTTGTCCAGCTCCAAGTTTGCGGTCCTCTGCCTCCTCCATGACAAGGTTCATTCATCATAGCTAGCAAGCTACCTATCTCGTCCCCATTGATCTCGCCTCAAATTAGTACCGCCTGTGACGACGCCAGATCATGTTCATCATCTCTTGCATTGTTTGCTTGTTGAACGCGTAGCCGGCGGCCCCGACCGCGGAGAAGGAGGGCTCGCAATCGCAGCTGCAGCGGCTGGCGTCGGCGTTGCAGTGGGGTGCCGTCTGGGCAGCTGTACGTATGAGAAACTTGCTTAATTAGACTGTGTCACAGATCCGTGGACACGCCCGGCGTAATAATCGAATTGTGATTGTAACTGCCGTGCGCAGGTTGAGGCACCGGCGGCGCTGGCGGTGACCGGGGAGGACGACCTTGACATCCTGGGGATCCTGCCGCCGATCGCCGTGTTCGCCTTCTTCTACTTCCTAGTTGCTCCTGTGCGTCGTTGATCATTTACTCGGAAGAGATTTTTATTCAGAGGGTCTCTGATGAGTTAACTTGTGCTTTCGCAAATTGGTGGTGTGCAGCCGTTGCTCATGAACTGGATGAGGCTGAGGTGGTACAAGCGCAAATTCGTCGAGACGTACCTGCATTTCATGTTTACCTACCTCTTCTACCCTGCGTGAGTACTCACCGCCTCTCTATGATTTCTACCCCCGTGTATCATGAATGGAGGATGCTTTGATCAGTGCACCGTATGCAGGACTAACTTGTAACCCCTGTTGCTGAATAGAGTCTACTACTAGCTAGTCTAGACATAGCACGTAGTAGTACCGTGTTAAGGTCATTTTGAAACTTTTAAGAGTAAATTTCATAAAACTATAGATTTTATTACAAAACTACAGGTTTAAGAAGATATATTACAAAACTACAGATTTAGTATACCTTTGTATCACAAAACTATAAATTTAACAAGATGTATCATAAAACTATAGATTTAAGGAGTCAATTTATCACAAAATTATAGGTTTTAACTTTGTAAAATTTGTAGTTTTGCGATTCACACGGACACTAAATATATAGTCTTGTGATAACACTTGTTCAATTTATAGTTTTATGATAAATGGTGTACTAAATCTATATTTTTGTGATATAACTTTTTTAAATATGTAATTTTGTGATAGTTTTGACACAAAATCTGTAGTTTTGTAAAATTTACTCAACTTTTTATATCGGAAAAACGGGAGGTCATCTTGAAAAGTATTGTGGCGCTTTCCTGCTAGAAGTGCAAGTGGTACAAACACATGTTCCAATTTCATCTGATGTCTTAGAAACACATGATCCAGTTTCATCTGATGTCTCAGAAGGCTGAGAAGACCAATAGTAAAAAAAAAATAAAGTATTGTCTTTGAATTTGAAAATATATAAACATGTTTGTTTTGGATGGCTGTCGAATCGATATAGTAGTATTGAATACTGTAAAGTTTCTGAATCCAAGACCTTGGGTGTGTTTGTTTCGCTGGATTGGACTGGATAGGCTTGGACATGATTATCCAGTCCAGTGTTTGTTTCACGGTCAGGCTGGATAGAAATGGACTCGAAGAGGAATATTCTCTTAATATGTTGGATGAGTCTGTCCGGCAAAAATGATCGGATGAGCCTGTCCAAGTTGTGTAACGATGACGATTACTAAAGTAGTTAGATATTATTAGTGTGGTTTAATAATAAATAGTATTTATTACTACGGTATTATAATTAATAAGCAATAAGATATTGATTAGTATATGATGAGAGCTTGACCAAACTAGGATTAATAATAATTAATATATTTATTATTAATTATAAATTATTATGATAAGATTAAAATCATTATTAATATAAATCATACTAATTAGTGTATAGTTAATTATTATTACTTAAAAATAAAGATCTATAATTTAATTATATGATCTTGTCCTATCCATCTTTATCCATCCAACCAAACATGAAATTGGATCATCCCATCTACTCAATCAAACACATAACTTGAATCATCCCATCCAAAAAAACTTGAATGACCATATCCCATCCAACCTTGCTCTCAAAACAAACACACCATGAGATTAGTCAACCAAGACAAGGTCCAACTCCATTCCAACCTTATCTTCTACTGTGGAGTAGTATGCTGTGGTATCTGTTTTCTGTTATTCCCAAGTTGAGTCTGGGCTCGCAAATTTAAGATTTGGCTTGTTGTTTTTGCTTGTCTCACTCACTTGGTAATCAAATCTCATTATTAGTGACATCTTCTGTGAACCTCTGTCCTGACGAGACAATTCTCTAATACTACTAATTGCACTAAGTAAATTCAGTTTCATACAGTCACAAAAAAAAAGAAGTAATACTGAATCCAGTTTCAAATTTGACACTTCTGTTTTCGCAGGTTGATGTTCTGGGCCCCATTCGTCAACTTCAGGAAGTTCCCGAGGGATCCTACCATGAAGTACCCTTGGTCGAAACCAAAGGAGGGCACGCCGTTGTTCAAGGACAGATATCCGCCTATGGAATCCTACGAATAGTGTGTGCTACTCGTATCGTATAGGCTCATGCATGCATGCATGCATCAGGAGCAGCGCTTGTTTCTTTACCTGAATCTGTGAAAAAACAATTATCGCAATCTACATGGGACAGTACTCTGGGGAATCGGCTCTCGGGTGCAGTGATACTGATCTCACGCGTCGAAAGGAAGAACCATGCGTTTTCCTTTGTACGCGCACGCTTCGAAGCATTTTTGTGCTTGAGAAAAGATTACGCTCAACGGTGCATGGGCATATATAGGCATTGAATAGCCCTGCAGGCTCTACTACTTGTCTGAGGCGTATGATCATCTTTAGCATAGCTTGCCCCTGATGGTCACAGAAACGTGCTTCTCTGGTTGTCCTGTTGCAGCAGAAGTTCATTTTACTCGCTCAAATAATTTTGTTGATCCACTATAACACCTAAAATAATTACTACTATAAGCCATTACTTTAGCTCCCTTGAAGACGGGCTCGTGACCATCGATGGAAAGTGAGTGTTGTGCTCTGTGTCTTTTTTTTTTTACCGGATATCTTGAAATTTTGTAGTGTGTTTGTTTTTTTTCTTCTTTTGGCTTCGTTTTGTATTTATGAAACTTATCGTCTAATATAATCGTTTATAATGTGACATTCAAAATTTTTTTTACTTTAGCTCCCAATAACATTTGTCTTTTTTCTAAGACAACGTGATTTACATTTTTTTTGTTGTGTGAGAAAAGATAATCCCAATAGTTTTCTTGGTTGTAATACTGTGGCCCATCAATGAAATCCAGTGTAGCCGAGCAAAATAGAATCAACATACTTATCCTTGCTAGAGTCAAGGATCTTTTGTTTAGAACACCTGTAGCGTTCCGCCGAACCATACGAGCACAATTCATCAGTTCGAGTTTTTTTAACAGTGAGATGCCTCCAACGTGTGTGGGTTCACAATAAATAATTATTTTCTTGGTTGAATGGATGTGGGAGAAGCCAATTTTTTTCGTCCGTGGTGCAAATTCTATGCAAGTAAATAATATTTTATTTGGTTGGTTTGGTTTACTTGGAACCATATTCACGGTGTGTTTATCATCTCTAACATCTATGGTTCAGTTGTCACAATGTTGTTGGTTCAATTTTGCTCGCCCACGGTTCGCTCTTACTCAACGTTGTGGGTGCTCTTAGGTCATGTTAACAATACAATAAAAATATTAAATCACCGCATTTTATTCTACAAATGCCATGTCCACCATAAATGTTGAATGTGGAGTCACATTTACGGTCTTTATTACTGACACACACAAAAAAAAACTATTTAGTTAAGGGTTGCTAATAAAATGAACTGAGTTTGTAAAAGTATAATATTCACATAATAATTAATATGCATAGGGAAGTGCTCCAAAGGCACACCATTTTCACGTGGCCGATAGATGTCAAAGAAAAATGCTGCCAAAGTTCCACTAAGTGTTTGACTGGGTATATGGTCATATGGAGCACGAGTATATATCATTGTGCTTAATCATATCTGTCGATGCAAGGCCTACTGAACTCAAGCAAGATGGAATTAACAAAACCTATCCTTCCTCTACAGTAGTTTTAGGAGGGTATACCCATCGATTGGTGTCATAATTGCGGCACATGAGCCTAGCTGGTGCACACAGCTCAAGTAAGTAAAATCTTGATGAGCGGCTGCCCTACAAACAACGGCCGGCTTCCTTTCTTTCCCGGACTGATGCTTGTTCCCTCTTTCCTGGCCGCGGAAAAGGCGAGCATGCTTTTCTAGGAATTTCTGCTCCGGCGGGGAGGAGCAAAAGCAAGCTAGCTGTGCCTGTGGCCTGTG
The DNA here is from genome assembly GCA_032690845.1 of Eleusine coracana subsp. coracana. Classification (NCBI taxonomy): domain Eukaryota; kingdom Viridiplantae; phylum Streptophyta; class Magnoliopsida; order Poales; family Poaceae; genus Eleusine; species Eleusine coracana. The sequence goes on along the minus strand of CM064427.1, from coordinate 47,907,038 downwards.
GGGGAAAAGGCGCATGGCACTCACGTCGTAATGGCGTGGCGGTGATCTCAAGCGCGCGCGGGGCCCGCCCGGCCGGCCGTTGCCGTGGTGGACGCATCATCGTCATCGATGGTGCGGCGGTGGTAGTGGCATCATCGTCTCCGATTCACACCCCACGATGTGATGCGTGAGTGATAGCAGTACCATCCATTCCATGGACGAGACGATAATCACTAGTAGCAAGTCCGTCTCACTGTCACCGCTGCCTATGAACTACGCTGCCCACGATGAAACGTACGCCATTATTAGCAGTTCGTTAAAAAGCCGTGTAAACTAATGGAGCCAATCACGTCGTTGGACTCTGCATATAGCGTGCTCCAATTTTATTTTGAATCCCTATTGTCTATTGAGTGGTGTGGTGCTTGGATTGTGCCGGACCCCGGTGTGCAGTGCACAGCCTGCCGAAAGAAAGGTGGACAGCCTCGAGAGCGGGTAGTAGTCGCGGCTGCCCTCGATGGGCAGCCTGCTGACAGGACGTTGTACGCCGCCGCGGCGCACGAGCTGGGACAAAAAAGAGGAGCCGGGGCACGAAAAGGACCAACCAAAGCCAACTTTCTACCCGAGCCGACCGGACCACCCGACTTTGGCGACCACTACCGCGCGCAGCAGAAATCATCGATGAGCCGCGAACCGAACCAACCGGCGGAGGGAGAGCGCGGCGGCGGCGGGCTGAGATGACGAGCAGCGGAGCGAGCGTGTCGTCGAGGCAGGCGATATTCCTGAGACCGCCGCGTGCGTGCCGAGACGGTACGTGGCACGCAGCACGCAGCAGCAGCAGCGATTCGGCCTGCAAGGACACAATCATCCGGTCGTGTCTCGGGGCACGATATGAAAAAGGCATGAAGAAATAACTCCTCCAAGCACAGAGCCGAGGAGGAGGAGGAGGAGGAGGAGGAGAGGGAGCGCACGCACCTGCCAAAAGCCCCGCGCCGAGACACCATCACGCCTGGGCCCGCTGGTCAGGCAGGCAGGCAGGCAGGCAGGACAAAAACAAAGCAAAACAAAACAAAACAAAACAAAACGTGGCTCGCCGCGCGCCTACCCACCACTGCCTAGGCTATAATATCTCGGCTTTTTCTTTATTGTTACGAGGAGGAGAATAGGAGAAGAGAGGAGGAAGAGATGGGGAGGGGGAGGGGGAGGCGTCAGCGCCGCGCCTGTTCCCTGCGGCGGTGGCACGCCGGAGCGGGGGCGCCTTTTCCCATTGACTGCTCCGCAGCGCTGGTCGGCTTTGTGCTCGGTAAAGAAAGCTTTTGCCGGGTTCTCAGCTTCTGTCTGTGCCTCTGTGTCTGTGGGAGGCCAGTTTTGCTGCTGCTCAAACTCAGACCTGCCATTTTTCTTCATCTAGACTAGATACATAATCCTAAACAATATGTAAAAAGAATGCGAAATGGATACACCGGTGGCACACTTTGACATTTTTTTTTAATATATTCAGAGTTTCACGAGCGATGCTCTTCTTAATTAGCATTAGACTACAATCAGATGTTTTTTTTAGGAGCAGTTTTACTATGCATTTTACCTTCAGTAATTACTGAAGGTAATACAGTAATTACTGATAGTAATTATAATCTAACAATTAAGATTATTTTTTATCCTATCACTATTACTGTCAGTAATTCTAAGGCGACGGAGGCGCTGACATGGATGCGGCAAAGATCTGACGCCTACGGTCCACCCGTATGGGTAGGGGAAGGACGGGGCGACCCGCGGATTGGGGGCACCGGGAGGCGACGACCCGTGCAGTTACGAGCAGTGAGAGTCGGCAAAGGGGTGCCGACCTGCTTGCGAGAACGCCGGCGGCGGAGGCGGGCGACACCGTTCTAGGATGCTCGCGATGCCGCTGACGGCAATCGAGTCTATGTACGACGGTGGCGCCCTAGCGGGTGTGCGTGCAGAGGAACAGGAACACACTAGACGGATAGAGTGGAGATACTAAAAAATTACCCCTTTACTCCTAGTGACAAAACGGGTAAATAAATGAACATACGAATTAATTACATTATTACCCTTAACTATTACTTTCAGTAATTACTAGAGATAAAGTGCATAGTAAAACTGCTCTTTTTTTAGGAGGAACTTCAAAACCGTGACATCGTCAAACATATATTCCCTATTCTTCCAAACTCGTATGTCTCGTATGGTCCTTTATTTTTTTTCCCCTTATGAAAGTATGGTCCTTTGATTGACGAGGCAGAAATGGCCACAAACTCTATAATGCGCCCCGTTTCAATTATGATCCCACAACATACAGTATTCTACAACGATAGTCTAATTAAGATATGAAACTAAATGACGACATATAATAAAAATAGACTATCACAATGCATCAGTCAATGTGATTCCCATGTACTCCACAACCGACTGAAGTACTATGCTGAATCCACAACCGACTGACGAACAAGTTTTTCAGGTTCCCACTTGACAATGTTTCTTCTTTTTGTCTTTGACCAATTATTTCTATAAATTTAAGACGACATTATTATGTACATTATATATTATTAAAGTATTTTCATCATGATCCAACAAACTTTTGTGGCATATTGTTAAAGTTGATCGAATTTACTGAAATAATTAGTCAATAGAGTAGTACTACAATCCAGCTAGTGACAATAAAGATTTGAATAATTCAAAGTCTACAAAAGTTTGTTGTAACGGAAAACCCAACGAAACGTACTACAGTAGTACCTACTAAACCTGAAGTGTCGTACCATATGACGATATATACAGACTCTAGTGCCTACTACAGGCCTAGTCACATCCCTATTCGACGATATGTAAAGCAAGCATATACTACTCTCGTACGAGAACTACTGTAGTGCGTGCAACCATCAGGCATCTAATTGGAAGGAAGATGGAGAAAAAAAAAATTCTCTGCTGGAAAGGCAGCACACAGAAGGACGGGCCCCCATCATGGCTAGTGTGGTGCCGTACACGAGCCCCTGGCTGGCTGGCTGGCTGGCTTGCCGTCTCGGCCACTACCGTTCTGCGGCAGGCGGGGCGCAAAAAGGCCACGATAAAAAGCCGTCGCGCCACGGGCACACCGAGCTTAAAAGGCGACGCCCCCCATTTGACCGAGCCGAGCGAGAAGAGAAGAGCAACCGGAACAAAGCCACACACCACCGTTCCATCCCGCTCCGATCCACCACCAACCACGAAGCCGAGAACGCCACAAAACCTGCTTGCTACTAGAACCTGATAACAGATCAAAGCTATACTAGTGAGTAGCGCCCAACCCGGCCAGCCAAGCCAAGCCATGTGGGACGGAGTCCTGGAGCACGGGAACCACCAGGCGGAGGCCGCGCGTCATCATCAGCTGCTCCCCCCGTGGCTCGGCGCCGCTCCCTTCTCTGATCCGGCTGTCGTTGGGCCGGCTTACGGCGGCTCCGCTGGCGCCGGGCCGTACGCGTGCGCCGACGTCTTCGGCGGGCTCGGGCTCGGGCTCGGCCACGGCGGCGTGTTCGGGTTCGGGTCGTTCGACGCGGCGATGCAGCAGCAGCAGCATGATCAGGCGGAGGGGAACGGCAACGGCAAGCCGGTGGTGTCCGGGCTGCTGGGGAGCCTGCAGGCGGAGCTGGGGCGGATGACGGCGCGGGAGATGATGATGGACGCCAAGGCGCTCGCGGCGTCGCGCAGCCACAGCGAGGCCGAGCGACGCCGCCGGCAGCGGATCAACGGACACCTCACCAAGCTAAGGAGCCTCCTCCCCAACACCACCAAGGTGAGATCGATCGATCGATCGTTGGATTCACTCGTATACCACTGCATCACTTGCATGATGATTCATCAGCTCGATCATCTCTAAGCTACTAGTTCTCTCTACCTATCTAGCCAGTACATACACACATATAGATAAAGTTGCTTCTACTAAGTAGTGTGATCACAGCGCAAGAACACAGTCAATCAAGTTTGAATCATGATTCATGGCTGGCCATTAAAGGGCATGGACGACTATGGTAGATAGGTCCATCTGCATTTACCGTGCGTGCATGCCTAGACATATTTTGATCCATTAGGCCTTTCGAGAAAGGCAACATAACTTTGGTTTCAATCGATTCAGTTGGCAAGCAACGGGATAAAACTTTGCCAAAAGTTGTATTTTGTATCATTGCATCAAGCGGGGCTCCGAGGATCTATGCTAGGCTTCAGGTTTCTCTTTTGCGGAAGGCATGCATATATTTTACACGCTGGTGATGATGAGCTACTTTCTAGCTTCTCTATATATAAATCATTGAGAGATAAGAAGATTAAGTAGTAGTAATGGATATAATAATAAGTAATAAGATTAGTAAATCATGACATCCACACATATATATGTAAGTAAGAAAACCCTTTTAATAAGAGAGTAGTGGGCGTATAGTGGCAGTGGTGCAGCACATAGTACTATACTAGCACGCACGCCTTGTGTGATTGTGTCCCGGAACCCCTGACAAGACATGGGCAGGAAGCATGGAAATCTTTCACACGGGAAGCCGCTGTTCATGCTTGGGCAACAAAGGGAAAACGACTCAACCACTGTGCGACATGAATGCATGCGCTATGTATATCGTGTCAGAGGTCAGAACTGAGGAAGTATGCATACAGCGCACTCCTCCGATACCACGGGCACCTAATAAGTGTAAAAAGCCCAAAAGGCCATGCGAATGCAGGCCGAGAAAAAGCTGCACCCGCGACCGCGCGTTTGTTGTTGTAAGCTTTTCCCTCCACGCTCACACTCGATCATTTCGCTAGTAGCGCGATCGAGTAGCTAGTGCGCCACCACCCTACTATTCGACGAAGGTCTAATAAGGCTCTAGTCTAAAAACGACGTTAATCATCATGCTTTGCTTCCGATGCTGTTAATAATATCAACGCGGGCTATTGTTATTCACTGGCTCGTGTAGTAATTATTGTATGCGCTTTGTTTGCTTGTGAAATATATGTACAGACGGACAAGGCGTCGCTGCTGGCCGAGGTGCTGGACCACGTGAAGGAGCTGAAGCGGCAGACCTCGGCGATGATGGCGGTCGTCACCGGCGACAATGACGAGCAGGCTTCTGGCCCCGCGCAGCTTCTCCCGACGGAGGCCGACGAGCTGGCCGTGGACGCGGCGGTCGGCGGCGACGGGCGTCTCCTTGTGCGCGCGTCGCTGTGCTGCGAGGACCGCCCGGACCTCATCCCCGACATCGTCCGCGCGCTCGCCGCGCTGCGGATGCGCGCGCGCAGGGCCGAGATCACCACGCTCGGCGGGCGCGTGCGGAGCGTGCTGCTCATTACCGCCGACGACGACCGAGCGGGTGATGGTGATGATGGGGATGGTGACGACGACGACCGCGCGAACGAGGACGTGCGGATCGCCTCGCACCGGAGGCACGAGTGCATCGCGTCGGTGGAGGAGGCCCTTCGCGGCGTCGTGGACCGCACGGCGGCGAGCAGCGACACTACGTCGTCTTCCGGCGGCGGGGGAAGTATCAAGAGGCAGCGCATGAACTACGCCGCGCAGGAGCAGTGCTCGGTCTAGTGTATGTTCGTTCCGGCATTATTATTAGCATGCTTTGTTTGTTTGCAAGGATGCAGTCTCGCATTCGCACCAGCAGTGCAACAAACCAAGAAGCAGAGCTTCTTTCAGGTTACGGTTTCTTTGGGTATAATGATGTATGCATGTCGCGCATGATGGGAAGGGCAGCTCGAAAAGTTGAAGAGGGAATGTTTTATGGATCCCTTTGTACGTTCATGGAATCATCAATCATGCGACTGATTACTGAGCTGAACTAGTATATATCACGAACAATGTGATATATGGCAGTGCAAATCCACTACAATCTAGCTCTCTCGGGTGTTATGGCATAATGGATGGTGGAATTGGCGGCATGTTTTCCTTTTAGACGCGTTAACTAACGTGAACTCTAATTGGTTTCTATTTCATTTTTCTTTGCTGTGCAATGTGGGCATCCAATTGCTACAAGGGTTTACTTTGCCCTTATACATGCTGTTGGATAAATTAGCACTTTTAGTTTTATATTAATCCAGACATAAATCATAAGTATGATTAACAGATTGCATAATGAACTAGACAAGTCTACGCAAGATCTAGACAGGTTTATAAAGCCAGACAAAAGCACAACATCTATCATACTAGCAACATCCATCATAGACAAGCAGACTACAAAAACTAGTATGAAAGACATAGTTGGGATGAGAGTACGTACGTTTCCTTCTGGACTGGGTAGAGAAGTTGGCGACGACATATAGCACCGTCACGTTGTTGGCGACGGCGGCTGAGACCGACTTGACGACGAGGAAGACGAGCCGTGATGACGAACTTGATGAAGACGAGGAAGCGATCGAGCAGTCGTGCAGAGCGCTTCCCAAAAACCTTATTCGCCCTCTCCCGGTGCAGGATCGCAGAGGACGACGGTTCCGGAGACCTGCTCTCCCGTTCGCCGGTGCACGCCGACAATCGGGATGGAGAAGACTTGGCGGCACAACAGTAGCGAGAGGCAAAACCCTAGGTGATTGCGTGATATGATTTGCGGTGGTACCCGTACGTATTTATAGGGAGGAACCACTAGGGTTGGGTGTCCCGCAACCGAGTCGGTAACCATATTAATATGTCGGTTTTTACAATTAAATACGCAGCAAAAAGAAGCCGCGCCCCCGCAAGGCAAGGGACCAAATTTCGGCGGACCATTCACGCAGGTGATGCGCGGCCGCGCCCATCGCCCACGCCCACGCCCCGCCCCTCCCGGCCCGGCCCGGCGAGGCGAGCGAGTGCGCGCGTGTGTTGTTCCTTTCTCCCATCCACACACTTGCAAGAGATGCTAGAGCAACCAACCTTATAAGTTGGACTCCCTCCACCTCCACTAGTAATGTGGGACTAAACCTTTGCACTCCCACCACTCATGAATGAGCCTTTGAGATTTTCTAGGAATTATTGTGAATATTAATGGGCCAACCCCATATAATTCTAACAATCCCCCACCAGATCTCAAAGTCCCAACTAGACTTTGCCTCACCCCACTGTTGTTTAATATACCAGTGTTTTCAGTGAAGACTGTTAAGTTGAACTTCCACCTAGAACAATAAGCTACACTTATTCACAACTTGAACAATGGACTACGCCTTGAATTACAAGTTTTATGCAAACAAGTTTCACTTACTGTCATATCTGATACTAGACCTTCAGTAGGCTTCTCCACGGGTGGAGCATATAGGTCATACTCCCTTGGTCTTTCATGAGCTTAATAGAGATCATCCAAATCTCACAGATTGCGACCTTACAACAATCGGACTCATATAGTTGTATTCATTCAAGAATGTTCTGTAGGACAACATATTCGCTATTTAAAGCCAACTGAATACATTAAGGCAACAACCATCCTGCCATACAGATATTGAGAGTAATGTATTGCTTTTCGAGTGGGTCATAAAAGGTTACTCTCATGCTAACCAATAGCTTGTTCTTCCCAGGTCCTACTTCACAGGATCTCCGATCACATAGGTTAGGTTACCACTATGGAATAGCACATATGGGTCTCATACCCATCTCATTCGATGCACTGTCTATCACATTACATGACAGCCCCTTGGTGAATTGATCTGCCAGGTTCTCACCAGTTGAAATATATTCTACTGATATGACTCCGGAGTTTCTCATTTTCCTGACAGACTTCAGACGTCTCTTAATATGTCTTGATGATTTCATATTGTCCTTAGAATTGTTCACTTTGACTATCATAGTTTGATTGTCATAATTCATGAGGATTACCGGCACAGGTTTCTCGACAATAGGTAAGTCCATCAAGAGCTCACGTAGCCAATCGGCCTTAACTGTAGCTGTATCTAGTGCGGTAAGCTCTGCTTCCATGGTAGACTTCGTTAAGATGGTCTGTTTGCATGATTTTCATGAAACAGCAGCACCACCAAGAGTAAATGCATATCTACTCGTGGCATACAGCTCATCAGTATCAGATATCCAATTGGAATCACTATAGCCCTCTAGTACTGCTGGATATCCAGAATAATGAATTCCATAATCTATAGTACCAACTAAATAAGGCATTACCCGCTCAAGTGCACGCCAATGGTCATCTCTCGGACAAGAAGTAAACCGGCTTAGTTTGCTCACATCAAACAAGATGTCAGGCCTAGTAGCACTAGCTAAGTACATAAGTGATCTAATTATCTGAGAATATATTAATTGGTCTCTACCAATTCTCTTATTCTTTCGAAGAATCAAGCTGGGATCATAAGGTGTTGGAGAAGACTTGCTATCCTTGTAACCAAAACGGTTCAAGAGCTTCTCAATATAATAAGATTGCGTAAGAGTAATCCCATTCTCTCCTTTGATTAGCTTGATATTCAAAATAACATCAGCCTCACCCAGATCCTTCATATCAAAACTCTGGCACAGAAAAGTCTTGACCTCATTGATCACATCAAGATTTGTTTCAAAGATGAGTATGTCATTAACATACAAGCATAGTATAACTCTCTGACCCCCACCATAGCGGTAGTACACACATTTATCAGCCTCATTGACTGAAAAGTCTGCTGATAGAAGTGTTGAATCAAATTTCTCATGCCACTGCTTAGGAGCTTGTTTCAGACCATACAAAGACTTCAACATCTTACACACCTTGTCTTCTTGACCCTTTATTACAAATCCATCTAGCTGATCCATATAGATTTTCTCATCCAACTCTCCATTAAGAAAAGCTGTCTTAACGTCCATCTGATGAATGATAAGACTATGTGAGGCAGCCAGAACAAGTAATACACGAATAGTGGTCAATCTAGCAATAGGTAAATAAGTATCAAAGAAGTCTTCGCCTTCTTTCTGAGTATAACCCTTAGCCACAAGCCGAGCCTTATACTTATCAATAGTATCATCAGGCTTAAGCTTTTTCTTGAACACGCATTTACAACCCATAGGTTTGCAACCATATGGCCTGTTGACAACTTCCCAAGTTCCATTAGAAATAATAGAGTCCATCTCACTATGAACAGCTTCTTTCCAATCATCTGCATCAGGAGATGCATATACCTATGAAATGGTTCTAGGAGTGTCATCCACAAGATAAACAGTAAAATCATCACCAAAAGACTTTACAGTCCTTTGTCTCTTGCTCCTCCTAGGAGCTTCACTATCAATCTCCTCATAGATTGGTTCAAGTGTTTGTTCAGCATGATCAGAAAATGCACTAGGTTCAGGAGTAGTTTTAGCAATCACATCAGAAGATAATCTAGACATCCTATGTAAATCTTTCATAGGAAATATGTTCTCAAAGAAAGCAACATCACGAGACTCCATTAATGAATTAACATGAACATCAGGCACCTCTGACTTGAACACTAAAAATCTATAGGCAATGCTATGATGAGCATATCCAAGAAAGATACAATCCATAGTTTTAGGTCCCAACTTACGCTTCTTATTAATTGGCACGTTAACTTTGGCCAAATAACCCCATGTGCGTAAGTAAGAGAGCGATGACTTTCTACCAATCCATTCCTCATATGGAGTCTTCTCCTTATTATTTATGGGAACTCTATTTAGGACATGACATGATATCAATAAAGCCTCCCTCCACTATGCCTTAGATAATCCAGTCGTATCTAACATGGAATTAACCAAGTCAGTCAAGGTGCGATTCTTTCTTTCGGCAACCCCGTTTGATTGGGGCAAATAGGGAGACGTCCTCTCATGTATCAAACCATGTTCCGCACAGAATAAGTCAAACTCATTTAAGAAATACTCGCCACCACGATCGGACCTAATTCTTTTGATCTTTTTCTCTAGTTGAGTTTCAACTTCAGCCTTATAAATTTTAAAGTAGTTTAGAGCCTCATTTTTTGTTTTCAACAAATAAATATAGCAATATCTAGTCGCATTATCAATTAAAGTCATGAAATATCTTTTTCCACCCTCAGTCAATATACCATTCATTTTACAAAGATCTGAATGTATAAGTTCTAGTGGTGCCAAGTGTCTATCCTCTACAGCCTTGTGAGGCTTTCGAGGTTGTTTAGATTGCACACAACTTGAGCACTTAGAACCTTTGACAATGGAAAAATTCAAAATTAAATTCAAGCTGGACAGTCGAGACATAGAACCAAAATTTAGATGACATAAACGTGAATGCCAAACACTAGCATCACTCTCATTAACACCATCACAAATATAGTTCATATACTTATTGTAATAATCTGAAAGGGAAAAGCGGAACAAGCCTCCGCACTCATAGTCTTTACCAATAAATTGTCCACTCTTAGACACGACAACTTTATTCGACTCTAGCACTATCTTAAAACCATCACTACACAAAAGGGAGCCACTAACGAGATTCTTCTTGATAGAAGGGACATGCTGTACGTTCTTCAATTGGACAATCTTCCCCGAAGTGAACTTCAGCTCGACCGTGCTAACACCATGAATAGAAGCATGTGACCCATTCCCCATTAGGACGGAGAAATCCCGGGCGACCTAGTAAGAAGTAAACAAAGAGGCATCAGCACAAATATGAACATTAGCACTAGTATCAAGCCACCAACAAGTAGATTGAAATACAGAAAAAAACATATGGTAAATTACCATATCCACTATTTTCTCCAGCACTGGTCACCATGTTTGCAGACTTCTGCTGTGGAGGCTTCCTTCCTTTGTGTTCTGGACACTTCTTTGCCCAATGCTCATTAGAATCGCAAACAAAGCATGCTCCCTTCTCCTTGTTCTTCTTCTTGAAGGTAGTGGTCTGCTTAGGTTTATTGTTCTTGCCCTTGCCCTTACCACCACTGTCATGAGACTGTTGTGGTTGATGCACCATATTGGCTCTAGTGTTTTCCTCATTGACTTTAGAACGTCCTTCCCTTTCACGAGCTTTCTCCTCAACATCAAGAGACGCGATCAAATCTAAGACAGATATGTTCGTTCTTTTGTGTTTAAGAGTAGTGGCAAAATCACTCTAAGTTAGAGGCAATTTGGCAATAATGCCCCCAGCCACAAGCTTCTCAGGTACGACGATCTTAAGCAATTCGAATTTCTTCACCATGTACTGTATCTCATGAGCCTGCGTGACGACAGATTTGCCATCTACCATCTTAAAATCATAGCACTGCTCAATGACATACAGTTCAGCGCCAGCATTTGAACCACCATAGTCAGCGATTAGAGCGTCCCACATATCCTGAGCGACTGTATGATAGATGTAGACGTCCTGAAGACGATATACCAAAACTCCAATAACAGCGCCCAAGAATATTATGTTGGCTTCACTGTAGGCCTTTTCCTGATCTGCAGTGAGATCGCCTTCAGGTTTGTCAGTGGACACCCAGAACACATTCATGACAGTAAGCCACAGAGTGACTTTCATTTGCCATCTTTTGAAGTGCACGCCAGTGAATTTCTCTGGCCTCAGTGCATCGACGAATCCAGCCATAAAACTAAAGTGCCTACAATAAGGTTTTTGGATTGTTGGATAAATTAGCACTTTTAGTTTTATATTAATCTAGACATAAATCATAAGTATAATTAACAGATTACATAATGAACTAGACAAGTCTACGTAAGATCTAGACAGGTCTATAAAGCCAGACAAAAGCACAACATCTACCATACTAGCAACATCCATCATAGACAAGCAGACTACAAAAGCTAGTATGGAAGATATAGTTTGGGATGAGAGTACGTACGTTTCCTTCTGGACTGGGTAGAGAAGGCGACGCCGACGTGCAGCACCGTCACGTTGTTGGCGACGGCGGCTGAGACCGACTTGACGACGAGAAAGACGAGCCGTGACGACGAACTTGATGAAGACGAGGAAGCGATCGAGCAGTCGCGCATAGCGCTTCTTAAAAATCTTATTCGCCCTCTCCCGGTGCAGGATCGCAGAGGACGATGATTCTGGAGACCTGCTCTTCCGTTCGCCGGTGCACGTCGACAATCGGGATGGAGAAGACTTGGCGGCGCAACAGTAGCGAGAGGCAAAACCCTAGGTGATTGCGTGATATGATTTGCGACGGTACCCGTACGTATTTATAGGGAGGAACCGCTAGGGTTGGGCGTCCCGCAACCGAGTCGGTTACCATATTAATACGTCGATTTCCATAATTAAATATATAGAATACACAGCAAAAAGAAAGTGCAAAAAGAAGCCGCGCCCCCGCAAGGCAAGGGACCGAATTTCGACGGACCAATCACGCCGCGCCTATCGCCTACACCCCGCCCCGCCCCGTCCGGCCCGACGAGGCGAGGCGAGCGAGCGTGCGCGTGTATTCTTCCTTCCTCCCATCCACACACTTGCAAGAGATGCTAGAGCAACCAACCTTATAAGTTGGACTCCCTCCACCTCCACTAGCAATGTGGGACTAAACCTTTGCACTCCCACCACTCATGAATGGGCCTTTGAGATTTTCTAGGAATTATTGTGAATATTAATGGACCAAGCCCATATAATTCTAACACATGCTACGTACTACTGTCCTCTATGTTTAATTTTGAGAGTGTTAAGTGCATCTTGTTTTCATACAGCTGACGGACTTTGGTTTGGTCATGAAAAAGTTTATTATAGTCCACAAATCTTTTCTGAAATAATGCACACATTCTTATGTTCAATGCACCTTATTAATAGCACAAGAAACAGAAGCAATATTCAAGGATCTGAGATCATACTTTTTTTTTCTCAAACACGCAGAAAAGCTGCATGTCATTCTATTAAGAAGAGAAATAACTGTCTGATACAAGAAATGACTGTTCAAAGTTATATTCGCGCCCGGTATCGAAAGAACTACCCATAAGAGACTACTACTCATTGAACCAACTCTTTGAGCCGCTTGGCTCCTGCCCCTGCCCATCTGTGAACCTCTTCTCTTATCTCAGCGATCAGTGCATTGCTGCGAGACGCGACTGCATCAATCACCACCCGGTTTCGGTGCTTCCACAACTCTCAGACGACAAAGAATCACCAATCTGATATCATAATGTTGCTAAGAAATATATTCAGTACCCTCGCCATAGGATCGTGAAAATACCCTAGGGAAAGATGTTGGGCTTGCATAGAATATTTTTCCTTCTTGTTAATGCCCACAACAATCTGTGCAGGATCCACTCAAAAAAAAAAAAATCTGTGCAGGAGGATAGCTGGGTTGATGGTCTGATGGTAATTCAAGATCGATTTGGCTTAAAGTATAGTATATTTTTTTAGAGCATGTCTGGACACACAAAGTTCGGAACAGACAAAAAAAAACACCTTCTGTTTTCTAATCTATTTTCCTTTTTTGGATCTCATCAGTGTGGATAAGTTGATACGACATCCGGAACGGACAAGGGTTAGTTTTGATCATGTGCGCTGAGAGAGGACAACATGGGGACAAAACCAGAAGCCGAGGGACAGCAAAGGCAGCATGGTTGCCGGGTAGGTAGACCTGGTCGAGCTCTAAACAAACAGCAGGGCGGCGCGTGCGTGAACGAGGAGGACCACGGCCACGGATAACTGTTCTCCACATCCACCAAAACGTTTCTCGCCACAGCAGACGAGCTTGGCTGAGAGACAACACCGACCCCTTCCTTGCGTTGCATCCCCAATCTGGGTCTCTGGCGCTGATCAGTGATCACACGCAAAGGTCACGCGCCGCGTCGCATGTAGTACGCGTATGAACATTCATATGTGAAAGGGCACGGTCAAAAGGAGGTTAAATCTCTCTCTCTATAAAAACAAAGGGTGTCACATCATGGACGCACGGGGGCACTACTAGAAGGAATTGACTTGGGTGGTGGTTGGCTGTTTGTGGTAGTCGTCGTGCCTCGAAGCTGAAGCAGCGACTGGCCGTTCAACAATATGGGTCGAGCACGAACGCACGATTACACGGCAGGTCCGGAGTGAAAACGACGGATGCGTTTCCCATACGCGGGTGGCGTGTCCGCTTGCTCGCGAAGTCAAAAAATCAAAATGTGCGTGCCTCCCCCCGTCTTAGATCTGGTGGGCCCCGTGTGATGAGAATGTTTTACGCGACGGTGAGGGAGGGGAGGAGTTTCCTTCGGGCTACCCTGGTGGTCACGGTTCGGCCCGGCGCGCGGCCAGCCACAATCGGTGGCCCATCCGATCGCCTCCTCTCCTCGTGTCAAGGCCAGCGTTGGGCCGGTGATGGTGGTGGATTCGGCCCCATCCCCAACGACGACGTCGCAGCGTGGACGGCGCCGGCGCCTGAAGAAGATTTATGGATGGTGTGGGCGGCCGCACACGTACGATTCGCACGAACTCAACAAGACGTGCGCGGCCGGCAGCAGGACCAGGCAGCAGGCGGTCATATCGGCACGGCACGCGTACTCGCCGCCCGCTGCCAGTAGTCTCACTCAGGTCATCAACAAGGTACCAGTTCGTGTTCGTTTGAGGTACGTAGGCGCCGGAAATCATCAGTTGGAGTTGGAGGATCCAAGTGGAGGCTGTGGTTTGATTGTTCAAAAGGACACAATTTTGGGTTTTAAGCTAAGGAAAGTTATCAAGGGACGAAATCGCCGTTCGTTGCACGCAGAATCAACACAAAGCGATGTGATTTCTCTCTGCTGTGTGTCACTACAAGGGTAGGGTACTACGTTTGGATTCAGATTTCAGTGCATTTTCTTAGGCCACTTTCAATACACCTTTTTATTATATTATTTTCAAAACATGTTTTTAGATAAGTGAGTCAACATAGTTTCATCCTAATAAAAGGTCTCTCACATGGGATGAAAGAAAACATTCTCTCTCTTCATAACTATCATGTCATGTCAGCAAAGAATACATATGTGACATAATATTTAATGCTTATGAAAGGCTCCATTGAGATTGGCCTTATGTGATGCAAGATTCATGCATATTGCCATGGGTAACGTAATACTACCGAGTTACTTTTGAAATACCATCTCCGTCCTACGCACAGGACTTAGAGAAATGTAAAGATAGGTGCACAAAAAACAAGAAAAAAAATAGAGATATATTGAAAAGAGAGAAAGTTGTATCGGTAAGTGAGAATAATGATAAGTATTTTAGGACAAATGTACGTAGATGACTAAAATATCAAATATTTTAGGACGAATGGAAGTATAATTTAAGTTATTATTAGTGCAATTCCTTTTTTGTTTATTTTACAGCAATGAAAGAAAAGATGCGGAAGCCAATTGTTCATGGATACAGCAGAGAGAATTCAATCACGGATACAGCAGCACAGCTAGGTTTTTTTCTTTGTTTCCCATTTTCTTCTTTTTTTTTTTGTTCCATATGGTTTGTTCCTGTTGTTCCTACATTACTTTCTATCCAATAAAGCATCGTACCCGTAGGAGCCCGGCTCCTCCGGTTTCTTTTTAAAAAATGTTCAAAAAAGAAAAAAAAACTCAATACTAGTAATAAACTTAGGCTTTGTTTGTTTCATTTGTTTCAGCTCAAAGATTATATGAATTATTATTTTGTAAATGGCAACAGATAAGTCAGATTATTGGGTTGGATTATATATATAATCTAGATCAAGCGCCAGGTTTATGTAATTCATAAGTTGGCTTGTTGGAGAGTAGCTTCTTCCAGATTATTGTCTCTTCCTACCATAAAGTCATCAATCCAGCCCCAATAATCAATAAGTTGCAACAAAAACAAGCTCTTGCTCAACTTTATAATCTGGACCAATAATCTAAATTACAATAATTTGAGGATACAACAAATAGGCCCGTTACAATATCCGTCTGCAACAAACCCTGAACCAATAATAGCAAAGCACTTCTTTTTTTATTACACTATTTTAGAAACCTAAGGACTCGATTGTATGGATATGGAAAATACAGGATTTTCGATCCTGGTAGGATAAGGAGGAAAATAGATACTCAATTTAAAATAAGTAAACATACTTTCATACTCGATCTCATAGAAAACCAATAAAAGTCGTATGTACAGCCTTTTGAGATCCACCCTACAATATGGGATAAAAAGCCCCTTACGATATCCGGCTGCGACAAACCCTGAACTAATAACAGCAAGTTATACGAATCAGAGATGGAGGGTAAATCGAAGGGAAGATGCATCGACAGAGCTGTCAGCACTCTTTGCCTGCGGCGTCGATCAGTTTGACTGGGGGCTCGCGCGCAGCTGGCATGCATGGCAGGTCGATCGAACTACAGGATGAGCAGATCAGCAGGCACCAACGCAGCACCAGTGAGCCGGAAACACGGGTCCGGAGCCTACGCACGTCGCCGTGTTCTACTATCGATAGCTAACTAGGTTTGCTCCGTCCGCAGCTCTTATATAGGTCGCCGACACGACACATATCCCCTCAGCCGTACACGGCCTCATCAGCGGGAGACCTGGCTTTTTGAAAGAATTGAAGGTTGCGTGATCTGGCCATACGGCATTTTAATTTTTCCTACGCGACATAGGCATGGGCATGAAGCCATGAACAATGTCTTGATGATCCAAGGGAGATCACAGTACAGTACTTTGGCTGCGGCCCAATCAAACAAAGAAACAAACCGACCTACTAGGTACCACTCCTCTAGTCATGTTTGTAAAAACCTGTTGCAGTAGCAACAGGCAGTAGAGAGCAAGTCCTACCTAATGTAGGAGTAGCTCAGAGTAAACGTGCATGCAGTGTATACGTGCGTGCGTGCGCAGGTCGATTGACGGGAGAGGACTGGACTTCTACTGCATGTTCTCGACGAAACTAAGGCTCGTTTGTCATTCCTCACAGAATTAAGCTTACAAGCTCTGAAAGATGGCGTAGTATATATATATTCGTCTTTTGTCTGTGCTACGTACAAAAGAGGCTAAAACAACAACAACAACTAAACATATACAATGCATATTCTTTGACCCTTGAACACAGATTAATTTACTTGAAGTTTTTTTTTCAAAAAAATACTTCAAGCTAGGTGCCTAGGTCCACGCATCTATGCATATCTGCTTGATCATTCTAAGAACATTACATGTTTTCAAGAAGAAACAACAAGCAAGAACTAATTTAAAGTCGAGTCTCATCACTCAAGTCGATTTAGATAATATCGTTCCCTTTACACATGTTGTGCATAGTCACAATGCATTAGTAAAATAACCTCAGAGACATGCATGAACTATTGAGCTATAGTTAGACTTTCTACTTTATTTACAACAATATTTACCAGCAAACAAAGGAAAACCAAATAACTATACACACCTATTAACACCTTTTCCAGGAAATAATCCAAATGATCAGCTGTGGATCACCATTTAATATACAAACTTGAATGTTGGGACAACAACCTAGAGAACCAACTAATGATCTACTAACATGATTCATGATATTGGACACAATTATATTGATACACAATCTGAAGCAGGGACTCCCTGGCTCATATATGATCCATCTGTATAATTTTCATTGTCATATATTGCACATTCATTATGTAAGCAAATTTTCACTATATTTTTCTCTGAGTCACTGATTTCTTTCAAGTGTTTCTATAAAGCTAACATAGAATTATAAACAATTGGAAAGTACATTTGGGACGAATCTATAAAATAATGATTACATATTCGTTACCTATATACTACATGATACCATATTCAATTCAACATATATGCAAAATGACTATCCACCTTTTCTCTTGCTGATAATCTATGCGAAAAATAATTCTCTTCTTTATGCAATTTTGCTAATGAAACACATATGATCTTGACAGATGTATAATAGAAAGACTACAGTTCTCATTCAATCACATACTGACAGTAAATAGAGAATTTATATGTGTATCCAGATTGCAGAGTTTCTAATCATTTGTAAGTAATTAAATCATTGGAGATATTTGTATGGCGCATTGACTTAAATGAGACACATATGGTTCGATATAAAAACACTTGATACAAACACTAATGTTTTTACATGACTTTAAGAGCCCAATAATACCATCAGCCTTTTCCAAAATTAAATTTTCCAGGAGAAATATGAAAAATAATAAGTATAAGAGTTTAGAATTTGAGTAGGCATTCATGCCAATAAAACCGAATCACTCTAGTCACTAAAAAGTTGGATTTCAATGAATGATCTGCTTACTGAATCTCAAAATCTAAAAAATGTATTGTTGCACATGTAGTTAACTGGCTAAATCTATATCTTACCCTTCTTTTAAATAGTTCCCAGTTAACCCTTGTTGATAAATATTTAGGTGATGTTGTAGAGTATTCTCTCGAATGGTTTCTGACTGATGCTTTCTCAGATTAATACATGAAATCAAAACCAACAGATCTTTAATATGAAATGTAACTTGCTGCTCAAATTAACCTTAACTAATTTAATTTGCTCCTTCAAAATATAGCTAATTCGGTCTGACTTCATTTCCAACTCCATTAAGTTAACTTGTATTCCTTTATATATATATCATGTGCCCTGTTTTCTAACATTTTGTCCACCACATTCAATTCAACGAATAATAATGGTCCTGCAAATGCAAATGATTGCATCTGGAAACAGACAATATTGTGCCGAAACTACAAATATTTTTCTTTGCCCAGATTTTTCTAATGTTCGTCACCTGTTGGACCATAAGCTGCATCTTCCAAATTCTCGATTAACATCATTTATTAGGCTAAATTTTAAGTAAATAGTTCCCATGACATGCTAGCTTTTGATAGAGAAGGGGGCACATTTCATGAGATTATGCAAGCAAACTCAAATCAAATATGTTATAGTAGTTGGACTACATGGAGAAAACTACGGATCAGACTTCCAAATAAAAAAGTGGATTTTTAATTCGGATGAAAGAAAGACAACACATTGTCGCTAATAATACCGAATAAAGCACAAGAACATGAATATGGCATAATATTTGCCGATGACACTAGCTAAATCAGTACGCATACGCATACCATCGAACAACAGCACGTCGAAGTACTCCGCACAGATCAGGCCTATATTTTGGGCGCAGCTAGCTAGCTACACTAGCTAGCTAGTACGTAGAAAACCATGCAACAAGGTAGTAGTAGCCGGTACATACTAATACTGCATACCGTCCAGGAAATCGCCGTCTTCGTCGTAGTCACCGTCGTCGTCCTCGGCTTCCCCTCCGTTGTTGTTGTTGCTGCTCATCATCTCGCCGAACTCGTAGTAGTACTCCCCGAGCACGGGCGCCGCGGCCACGAGGCGGTCCAGCTCGAATCCGTGGTCCATGAACACGGTCGAGCCGTGCCTGCTCGTGGCGGCCTTCTCAGCACCTCCAGCACCTCCTGATCCGGCCGCCGCGGTCTCTTTGGCGACGGCCTCCGCCGACATCGGGGAAGACGACATGGCCGCCGCGTCGCCGCGACGGTGATGATGATGGGACGAGGCGGCGGGCTCGTCGGAGAGGCGGTCGATGGCCGGCTTGGATTGGGTGAGCAGCCAGTCGACGGTCTTGCTCGCCTTGTCGAATCCGAGGCGGTCCTGCAGCGCGAAGAAGTCGCGTGCCACGTCCAGGGACAGCCGCATCCGGCGGTCGCGCACGCCCTGCGCCGTCCGGATCTTGCTGTGCCGGTCCGTGCGGAACGGCCGCTTCCGAGCCCTAGCTCCTCCTCCTGCTTGCCCGGCTCTTGCCATCCCCTGCTGCGGCGCCGGCAGGATGGCCTGATGATGATGATGATGATCCCTACTCTCGGGAGCAGCTGCAGCAGCAGCAGCGCCAGCGCGCGGCGGCGGCCTGATGAGCACGGCCTCGAGCATCTCGGAGTTGAAGTACTGGCCCTGCTGGCCGTGGCCGTGGCCGGGGAAGAAGTGGTCGTAGTGATGCTGATCCGGATGCGCGGCCATGGGGAATGAGCTGCTGCTGGCCGTAGGGTTTGGGTGTGGCGGGTCTTGGGAGTAGCCGAAATGGTGCTGGTTAGGGTAAGGTAACATCTGTAAGCTTTCTGAGTGAGGGATGGTCGAGAGATCTACTAGCTGGTTCTAGTGCTACTGCAGCCGCCGCTATTTCTTGATCTCTCTCCACCACCTTTCCTCTCTTTCTCTCCACCAGTTCCCTCTCACAACTTACTACAAGATAGTGAGAGAGACTCCACTGGAAACGGGCAGATCTTCAGATCAAGAGACTGCCGCGTCGTCCATTTCCATTGGTGTGTGCATATCAAAGCTTAAAAGGGGTAAAAGAAAAAAGGTTATAGAGAGAAAGAGAAGGGGGAAAAGTGTTGGAGACGACGAAAGGGAGCGTGTGTGCGCACAGGAAGCAGAAAGATGGAAGTGAGTGAGGAGTGAAGCTTGCTACGACATGTTGTGCGTGTCTGTTGGTTGCATTGGCTTGGTTTTTTATGCCAGTGACTTTATTTGCAGGAGGGGAGGAAAGGGAGAGTGAGGGCTTGAGAGAGCCACACCCACACAGCACGCGCAGAGCAATGGCGCCGCTGACGATCGACCAGCTCGATCACTGTTGCATCACTAGTAGAGTAATACTACGAGCAGCCCTAGGTGTAGCCGCTAGCTGCGTGGCGTTGGTGTGCGCGGTATGGAGGAGTTAGGAACCGAATGATGAAGGCATTATTGTGGTCGCGATCCATGAAGGGCGACTACAGGGCTGCACTGTATGAACACGTGGTCAGGCAGGCGTGAAAGGAAACATGTATCATCTGCAGTGCAGTACGTATGTGTTGGTACACGTACGATTATGTATGTATGCCTCATGTACGTGTCCACTCAAAGTTATCTACTGCTTGCATTGTATGTACTACTCTTTCTCCATATGTATTTACATATATACATGTATTATAATTAGTAGAGAATAAAATTTCCGACAGTGCCTTCTCGGGAAGGCACGCTACAGACCACTCATCGCACGCATCACGAGATAATTCAACTGTCATGGAGGGGATGTCTTCCTAGGCCGGTGCCTTCAGGATTGCATTTCTCATAATTAGGGTATGTTTGGCAGGGCTTATGATTATGTTGAAAATGGGTTATGCTGTGGCTTATTTGTGAAAAGTGCTTATCTGGCTTATTTGGCTTGTTGTAGCATAAACTGTGAAGTCGTTTGACAAAATAGCTTATGATGGCTTATTCTAGGGAGAGATGATCCATAAGCCCAAAAAACTAGTGTTTGTTGGTTTTGCTATTCTAGTATTAAAAGGCAAATGGCTTATGGGAGCTTATACCAATAAGTGCTTATGCAAAATAACTGTTTGATAAGGCTTATGGCTTATCACAGTATAAGCCATTCTATAAGCCACTCCATAAGCCCTACCAAACACACCCTTAGTATATGAAAAAAACATGCATATAATTATGGCTTGGTATTAGTCAAATTATCAAGTTTGACCCTTCCAAATTAACACCTTATATAAGAGGATAGACCGAGTACAGTTGTAAGGTATTATACACCTTAACTCTATGCTTGGTTCAGATTTAAAGGTGTGGTTTTTAGAGGACTCATAACCTACAAGAGGTTAGGTCAAGACATGATCATGTGAAACAGCCTTACTTGTCTCCTCAATTGTTTGTTTTGTAGAGTACAAACTAAAGGACATATGCAAAATAATACCCTCACACTATTGCAGTTGAAAATGTCATTGAGGCATATTTTTTTTTTCAAAAACACAATGCAGATACAACAAACACATATATATGAGTACTCACATGAACACACGCACACGCATACATAACACTTCAGAGTACAGTTGTACCGTGGCATTGCTTAGATAGAGCTCCACAAGAGCTTATATGGTTAACTAAGAGAAATTCACATAATGAGTTTTAATGGTGATTAAATATATCTTGTTGGCAATTTGCTAAAATTATACTGTAAAAGCTGTAGGCAACTTTGTTTTTTCCCCCGAGAAAGACGCTGTAAACAACTTTATAGATGAGATAAAACTCTTGTAGTAGTGATGATAGGAACTGTTCCCAAAAATGAAAAAGAATGAATGATTGAGCTAGCAGCGGCTAGAGGCGTAGTAGCTACAATACCCACGCATGCTCAGGTTTTGTACTTGGTACTACTAGTGTAGCATGAATGAGCACAGGCATGTGACATCTTCTTGATTTCCTTGAGTGACGACGCACGACACTACGTGCTGCCTGCATATCGGCGGCCGGCCCGTTGAATGCGTCGTCGTAGCTTTGGGAGGGGAGGCCGCCATGCACACGTCACCGCCGTTGATCTTGGACTATTCTAGTTCTATATAGGTGCTAGCTAGGTAGCTAGTAGTACTATCTAGCAGATGTTAACAGCGGCAGAGATCATCAGGTGCCTAATAAACAAAGGAGCGAGCATATGATTGTGGTTGACGTCCACTCAGAGATTGATAATAAAGCGATAGATCTCCTTGAAAGCAACACCACACCACACCAGATCAGGCCGGGCGGGAGGGAGCAGAGAGCGATCCCGGCCGGCGAGGCCGCCGCCGCCGCCGGTCCTGCATGCGATTGTAGGGGCCACCGCCTGTGTATATGTTGCGCACACGACGACGCAGTAGTCGATCAATCGATCGCAGCGGAGGGAGGGCCGTACCCTGCCGTCGACATGGCCCGTACCCTCTGTCTCTGAGTCATTTTGACGGCCGGGGCCGCCCCTCCCCGGGAGAAAGAATCTCAGCCC
The DNA here is from genome assembly GCA_032690845.1 of Eleusine coracana subsp. coracana. Taxonomy (NCBI): domain Eukaryota; kingdom Viridiplantae; phylum Streptophyta; class Magnoliopsida; order Poales; family Poaceae; genus Eleusine; species Eleusine coracana. The sequence goes on along the minus strand of CM064427.1, from coordinate 47,884,474 downwards.
GTGTTCATCATCTCTCTACTGCGCATCATGCATGCAGCTCGATCGATCGATCGCGGCTCTCTGCAAAACTCCAGGCTCCAGCCAGCCTTTGAATATGTTTCTTTGCCTACTATAGTAAAGCTTTCTCTCTCTCTCTCTCTCTCTCTCTCTCTCTCTCTCTCTTCTCCTTCACCTCCTCGTGCCTAGTGCATGCTATAGTATGCTTGCTTTTGCACTTTATATGTCCACAGGCTCCAAATCCAGAATAAGTCCAGCAAGAAGCTAGCGGCCGGTCTCTCGCGATCTCGCTCTAATATAAGCACGCTCTACTACTATACAAATAGGACCACGTATATACTTTATTTGTACGTGCAATAATGTGTACGCGCGTCTATTGCATTTTTGCATCATGTCATCATCTACGACTACGAACGAGTTAGCATGCATGTGACTCTATCCATGGCCAATAAGGAATAGCTAGAATCCGGCCTGTGCCGTGTGTCAAACTGTGTGTGAAGAGCGAGCGAGGAGCAGCAGCGAAGGGATAAACTCGATCGAGTTAGTTGTTACCTATCTTTGGGTTGCTTCTCGCTTTCGCCCTTTCCGTTTCTGCATGCCGCCATTGTTGGCTTCTCCGACCCGTCTCCCTCATAATGCCGCCGCGCGCCTAATAAGAGCCCACACTAGCTAGCTAGCTCGACGCGCTCGCGCGTGACGACGACCGACGAGGACAGGACGGTGCACCGCAAAAGCTAGGATTTGTCAACGATAGAAAGAAGAGGCTACATACACAACCTACCAGAACCTGGCGTGTCCAGATCCAGATGCATGCATTATACACGTAGTACTAGCTAGCTAGTGCGGCCGGTAGCTGATTTTTCCCCTTTGCGAAACGTGGAGGAGATCGAGCTGTATGTCTAATTGCACTACAGGAGTAGAAGTGATAGAGTGCACGCTTGGCCGTGCGATGGCCACACATGGATGGGAAAGGCGACCACGCGAGAGCAAGGCAGTGAAAGCAAAGCATAAATACATTTGGCACGTCTGGTGACCACACGGGCACGGGCGAGTGCATTATGCATGCGTCGATCGATCGCATGGGAGTATAGTAATAAGCAAGCTCTTGCAGCGACGACGTACATTCATTGACGCATGCATATGCATGCATGTAGCAGCGGTCGTACGTACTGCCCACACGCGCGTGCGACCTCCATCTCGTCGATCTCTTGCATTTGTGTGCTAGGTCGAGCTACTACGCCTAGGTGCGCAGCGCATCGAATCATTTCGCCGCGGAATTTCACCCTGGCCCCTTCGATCCACTGATTGCTTGTAGAGGACAATATGATGCAAACCCGGCCTAGCTGGGATCAGGATTATTGCAAGCCAATTCGGCCTCCAGCTGCCATGATTTTCCCCTATGGTATATCTGGATAGACCAAATTTGATTATCTAATGATGGTCACATATGCTGAATATATAGTACGAAACGATGCACAGGTGAGTTTATCCCGAAAGCCATATTCTTGGGGACTAGGCTTTCCAGAGGACAGGGAGGAGAGATTCTTGAACCTGACTCATCTTCTGCAAGGGAATGGCTTTAATCAGGTCCTCTCTCTAAAGAAAAAAGGCTTTAAACAGGTCGTCTGAAAAGCAAAAATCACCGCCTGCACGTACTTGCGAGTAATTAATCTCTGATGTGTAGTAGCCTGCTTTGACCAATTGGAACGAGACTTCAAGTCTCTCATGCATCTTTATATACTAGCGCCAATATGGAAAACATGTTGCAAAGAATCTCTACTACACAGAATCATCTCAGAAGGAACAAGACAGACCAACCTCTATTTCTTCTTCTATCCAAATTCGCATGGATAGATAAGAACAGTCTTGCACTAAAACATGTCTACCTAATCACAATGCAGAAAGCAACAACAGATGGTCTTATCGTTAATTATTACCTCAAATAAAAAAATGTTGTATATAAATACTTGCCATACTTTATATCAGTATTAAAATGAACAAGCCAACATTACTACAACCGTGTTCTGTAGTAGAGGGCCAAAAGAGGTCTCAGTGACAGATATCAAAATCGCTACTGAGTCTTTATCACTACTTTACTTATAAACTTAGTAGCGGTTGTTGTGGTTACAAAACCCAACATACATATAATAGGCTATGCCAATCTAAAGGGATGGCAAAGCTAGAGGAAGGATACAACTAGCCAGAAGAGGAGGAGTCGGCCTGAATCAATCAGCCCCCCTCATGACCTCTAGGGTCTTGTATTTATAGAAAGGGGAGAAGAGGGGAATCTCTCTTCTACCCTCGATGTGTTACAAATCACCATTTTACCCTTGATGGGGGTATAAATACATAAATGCCCTTAGGTTTACAATTGGAACAAAAGACTACATGGGCCAAACATGAGGTAATTGAGCCCATGAGGAGAAACAATGGGTTTCTTGAACCCTACCTTCAACAGCGGTCCAGGGCCATTACTGTCCTAGGTAGTACTTAAGTTAAAAAGGCATCACCGCTGTTGACGCCCTCATATACTACAAAATAAAAGGGCGGGTCCTAGCTAGTGCTAGGACCCGTCCTAGACAAGTCTCCGCCACCACCCTAGACCCACCCGTTAGCCTGTCCGCCCATCTTCGTCCACCCGTCCGCCATGCCGCGTCACGCCGCGGTCACCGCCGGAGCCCACGAGAGGAGGTCGTTCCTGTCCACCACGGCCGACGCGTCCTCCATGGTTCCCGCCACCTCCGTCGATGCGTCCGTGCCCGAGGCGCCTCTATCATTGCCTCGGGGGTTGATATGGTGGCAAACATCGCCAGATCCACCCGTCCTATGGCATGGCTGTGGCGGTGCACGACAGCGGTCGGGAACGGAGGAGGAGGGGAGGGGGGGATGTGGCGGTGTCGTGTTTGTTAGGATGATGACACGTCGACAATAGGTGCGCCAGATGCTCCGTGCATGCCTCGAACGATGGTGGCGCTTCGTCACCTTTGGCATCTAGAGGAGGTGGAGGCCAGAGGCGAAGGAGACGGCAGCGGCCCACATGGAACCCTAACCCTAGGTAACGGGCATGTTTGTAAGGCCCTTAGCTAAATGGACTTTAGGCCTTAGTTGCAAGTCTAATAGAAACTGCAACTGTGTTCTTCAGTTTAGTAGTGGGCTCTTTAGTCCATAGTTGTGGGTCTGTTACGCCCGCAACTATGTTCGTAATGGTAGTTGCGGTCTGACTCACTGTTCTGTACTTAGTTGCAGGCTCTTCAACAACCCGTTATTAAGGCAAAAATTACTTCCGCTACTACAGAATGTGATTGTAGTAGTGCAACTAGTTAGATTCTTTGTAGTGGAACCAATTCATTCACTTTCAAGTTCATTAACTCAACACAGATGTTGTATTAATGATTAATTATTATAATTCTACCATCCGAGTTGTCTTGATGAGACCGACATAGGTGTTGTATTTATGGTTAGTTATTTTTTTTGTCGAAGGCGATATCCTTATCAACACTAAGACATCGGGATGGTAAATCTCAAGATCATCCGACTCAGACTTTCAAAGTTCTTTATAAGGGTAGGATGTGCATGTGTATATTGATATGAGTGAGTACTTGTACTTGTTTATAACTGTATGTGTTTTTACTATCTTTTGCAATTTTTTAATCAAAATGAACAAATGACCAGATAAAATAACCTTTGGATGCACTGACAGTAGGTAAGAGCTAACACAAACACAAGCTCTCGGCGAGGGGATGGGGACCGTATTAGCACCAGGACGTTCTAGCTGGGGCGACGGGTGATGCAAGCATTCCTGAGAAAAGTCTTTCGAAAAAAGGCATTGCTGAGAAGACATCACCTCCTGGCAGCTCACATGCATGCTGTAATTGTAGTGGAAATCCTAACTACATGCGTCGCACCTGCACCGTTCTAGCAATTGCAGTGCGCACGATCTCTTCTCCTTCCTTGCTCTTGCCGCTGGTGTGTCCCATCTGGCATCTGCAAACTCGTGCGCTTTGCATCGGATCACCTGTCGAGGGTCGACTGAGCTGATCGTGGGATCCGCCAGCCGGCCGAGCCGGTGATAGCAAAAGGAGGCAAATAGCGACGGAGCTCGCGGCAGTAGCAATGCGCCTGGACGAATTAATCGAGAGTTTAAAAGCCTCAGAAGAAATGTTAAACTTTTTTCCAAAAAAAAAAAAGTTGACCGAACTTGACTCTCTTGAAAGAGTACTGTTTGTCAGTTTAAAAAAGCCTTTCCAGCTGGATAGGTAAAATTATGCGAAAGGCTAAAGCAGTTCCTTTTTTCCTAGTTGAGATATACGTTTCTGTCGAACAAGCAGCTCAAATAAACCTGACCAAGTAAATAACTCCTGTAACACTGGCAAAAGAAACAAAAGAACTTTATAAGCAAGAGAAAAAAAAACACAATTCTCAGTTAAAAAAGTTGACCCGAGCATGTTCTGTTGCTTGTCATCACATTCTGGATGTCATCACAACATGGTACCAAAAGCAGTACTATAGCAGCAAAAGTGACCTACACATGAAAGCAACAAGGATAAGGATGACAAAAATGGAACGACCAGACGTTGTGGATCATGCCGAGCATGAACCTAGCAACTTCTTGGCAAATATTGGTACCGTCATACGATCTTGGATGCCCATGTGAGGGCAAACACTTCAATTGAGTCCTGCAGCATTGTAGGCCACAAGCCATTGTTGAATCATAACAATGTGACAAAGAAAAGAAAGGTTGCGGCCACAAATGTTGACTTGAGGGCCAATTCTCGTACTGCAAAGTTAGATTCCGGAATGGTGGACAACGGTGCATGACTGAGGTAGACAAGCGCAAAAACAGATGCTCATGCCCTCATTATTTGACATGACCAAGAGAAAGCTAAATGCTCTTAAACCTCAGAGACAAAACTGATCAGAGGATAGAGACATTATTGTCTCATCTGTATCATATGCCTGCCCACTTTTACAAGTTAAAACTCTCCAGACGGTATCATTGTGATATCAATTCATAAACTGACCAAACTAGGACAGACTGAGATTTTTCTTATTTGCGTAACTCCGAAGAACACGCCTAACAACTTGAAGTTCATCTTGCCACCCTTGCTGTAGGTTTTCCAGTCTGTCTGTTAAGCAGCTTCAATAGGAATCTAATCAAAACTGGTAATATGGTATACATGACCAACAGAACTCCAGCTCTTTAACACATCTCTCAGTAATTTAAGGGGTTCTTCATGATGGTTATATACATGATTGAGAGCCGAAGAACCATACACTTTTCCACTTCTTTGTGTAATATCAGTGCAGAGGGATGTACAGCATCACTTTTCATTTCTGGTACTCCCATCTGAAAATAAGAAGGCCTATTCTCGCTTTCTTTAGATTTCATACCAATAATTTCACAACCTTTCTTCTGTTAGACTTAGGAATCACTGCAGTTACCTTTGCTGACACTGGAACTGCCTTAGAACTACTATCAACATGTGAACTTCTAAACTGAATCACATAACAGGTTCGATGACATTACTGCATGATGAACAGATAATCTGCTCTCAATGGTCAAACGACAAATTGGGCATGACTGACATTTGTTAGAGCAGGTCCTGCAAGCACAATTAAGTGGATTACTTGATTTTTTATGGATGTGCAGAGTGCAGACAACAGAGTGTTTTAACATATCAGTATGATCATTCAAGCTTACTCGCAGAGAACATGATGGCGGCAGGGAAGCAGAACAATGCATATGTTTTTTTCAAAACAAATTCGACACAAGATCCGTTCCTGCATTAATACAAAGTTTTTTTGGGAGTATTAATTCAGGGAGTGGCTCCCAAGAAATTAACCAGAAAACTATGTTGCATTTATACTTTAGTGATAATAGCTGAACACTATTATTTATATGACAATGGTTCAGCTTTTTTGCATAAACTGAAAATCCTGAAACTAAATAATGCTACATAGCAGATTACAAAATCGGAGGTCCATACGGAGATAACCATTTTGGACTCCCATAAGTCCATACTTTGAAATTGTGAGTGTTATTGTATAATAGAAATGAGGATAGGAAGGAGTACATTTTTTAGTTTATCACATTGCTGTTGACTATGATTTGCCATTGCAGTTTGCTCTACCAAGGCTTGTTGAAGTCTCTGTACCTGGAGCAACAAATGATTTATTAATATCATGCAAATACATAAGCTATTTCAATTTGAACGGCAAAATACCTCTTTCACAAGATCTTTCTTTGACATCTCTTTTACCACCTCCGGTGGATAGCTGCAAAAGGTACTGTAGCTGCGGTAAAGAACAAGACAACTATCAATGGAAGTAAGACATTAGTATCAGAAATCTTTTCTGCTGTGTTCCATATCTTTTGTCATCCACCATACGTGGGATCTACTGTATTTGATTTCTCATTTTATAGGCTCAAAATGTCATATATTCTCTTTAACACTGCGGTAAAGAACAACACAACTATCAATGGAAGAAAGACATTAGTATTAGAAATCTTTTCTACTGTGTTCCATATCATTTGTCATCCACCATACATGGGATATACTGTATTTGATTTTTCATTTTTTATGGGCTCAAAATGATATATGTTCTCTTTAACATTGATCTCGCCTCCCTCCCCCCCCTCCCTCAGTTAGACAAAGATAGATCTCTACACAGTAAAACAAATGGCATGCCACTTTCTATCTAAGCTGATGGTAAGCTCCATATATCATTTGCCTGAAAGGTTTCATGTTTTCTTGATATTCAGGACCCATAGACTAAAGTTACCAATGATTTATAACATATATATAACAAACAGCATGGGTAACACTGATTAGAACCCATCGATCCAAAATAGCCTCATACCTCATTAGTATTTTTCATATTTTAAGATAAATGGAAACAGATATGTCATGAGTATGTCAATGCCTATTAAAAAACAGAATTCTGCAGTAAATACCCAGTATCATTAGTGTAGCATAAATGAGCTTGTTCTTCTTTACTATCTTCATCAATAGACCACCAATAAAGGAGCCTGATCAGCAATAACAATTGACAAAATGTGAATCCTATGTACAACCCCTGTGCTGGATATGCGTGTAATAGAGCACAAATAATACCTTGAACCATATTGTATCATCAAGGATAATTCATCGACTTTTGATGACACAGAAAGATGTCTTTCACTGATAGTTCCATCTTGTAGTTTAACAACAAGTCTATTGAAAAATCTCCATAGAGCAAAAGATACACCAGCCACTTGAAGCAAAATTACAGGTAAGAAGATAGCTCGAATTGGTATAAAACGTGCATAAGATGGAGTGCCCTGCAATCAGAAACAAATGGTACTTAGACTAGCATGGTATGGATAACTGTTTCATATGTGTACAGTATGATATTCACAGACACAATGCTACAAGGTTGTTGCTAAAACATTCACACTCGTATTATAGTTGAATTCAAATGTGTACCCGAAGAAAATTGGCAGCTGAAGTGTTCACAAAGAAAGAACTATGATATCTATTAAGGTATAAAATGTTTATGTAGAAACACAATGCTAACTACAAGCTACCAAGGTCTATATGACAGCAAAGAGAAATGGACAGAGTCTACCGACTCATGAAGAAAAATAAAGCATCTGGAAGCAGTTAAACAGACCTCAAGGCGCATACACAGAAGAACTTGGAAAACTATTATAGGAATTATCAATACAGGGCCACCAAGGTCCTGCAGGCCACACGACTAGTATATGTCAGCATCCTTTTTGGTGAAAAATGGAACTGTTGCTCCAGCTGTACTGTCTGTCCATTTAAAGTAAATTTATTGTTATGCCAAGGATTGCTACCGACCATTGGATTGGACCATCTTGTGCACACAAGAAAAGCAAAGCATTGGGAAATCCTGTTAAAAAATGGTCAAAAAGTTAGCAAGAAGAGTGCAAAGGGATTACAAGTGTGGTTTGACATAGAGAAAAAATATTTACCCAAAATTAATGAATAAATCCCACCACCCGAGAGTAACTGCATCACCTGGTTCATATATTGTAACACAATCACTTACAAAGTCAATTTGTACTAAGTAACCTCATCGATAGCTAAGTACGTATGCAAGGGAGCATTTTTACTAGAGCGTGTAGAGCATAAGTACGTGAATCTTAAAGAATTCATTCTAGTAATCCAGTAAATGTGAAGTGAAGTTATATATGTTAATGTTCATTGAGGAGAGAGAGAAAGAAAAAAATTATAGGATAAGCAGAATAGCATTCATGTAGCTTACCACATAACTTAAGAAGCATGAGTGAAGTAGCAGCTAGTAGAAATACCATGGAAATGGCAACCCAGAAGTACTATGAAAAAGATGAAGTTGTTAGTTATAGTACACACAACATAAAAGGATTCTAGCAACCAACATTACACAAAACATAAAAGGATTCTAGCAACCAACATTAAAGGCCTAGAAATGGCATCCATCATGGATATTCATTGCTGTTATCGAACACACATGGCCATATACACGTGTTAAATAATACTAAAAATAATTCCATATCGAAACTCGAAAGAACAAATGGCAGGTTATTGCAAATGCAATACCTCTAATAAGTAACGACACATGGTAGAAACCGAGAAAGAAAATTGTTACACCACACTCATCTATATTCTTCAGTTTGTATGATATGATATCAAATAGACATTTTAGTCAAGCTGAATGTCTCACTGTAACTGCTACTACTGAACGCAACAACAATTTCAGTTTTCAGAAATCATTTCTGAAGCCATAATGGCAATATCTTATTCGTATTGTGTAAAGATTCCTGAAACTAACTACATTCAACAACATAGCAGAACATAACACAACAACTGCAAACTAGTCCTAAACATAAATATTTTTTTTCTAGAATACGCAGGTGAGCTTCCTTAACATAAATAAGTAGTTCATTTGATCATTGTATTCTGATGCCACCATGACAAACCATCTCAACTATCAAAAATTATGTCATAGTGCATGTATAGGTTGGTTATATAATAAATACAATATTTATTGGAACATTCAACAAATTTTATATTGAACTCAAAGTTTTCTAGTTAAGTACAAGATCTAGAACTGAAAGGTTAGGTCCTATTAATGTAGCTAAACAGGAGAACATAGAACTACAGACTGAAAGCTAAGGGGCTCGAGGTCTCATCAAGTCCTAAGATTCTTACAGGAAGCCTCTCCCAAATTTCTTCATCTGTTATAGTTTCTCCATGTCCAGGCATTAGAGCACCACACATCCTAGTGAGAACAAAAAGAGAGATAGGAGTTATAGGGAACAATTAATATAAAAAAGCAAACACTAAAATACATGATTAGCTGAACAATTCTTTGCAGAACAGTACCTGTCAAGTGGCTATCAAGAAACTTTAACCTAAGAGATGCATGGTTTTGTGGCCGTGTCACAACAATGTTCTTTTTTTTCATGTAGGTACTTAACTATACTAAAACTATACAAAGTCCAAGAAATTTGCATTTTACAAGTGAGAGCTAATAACTCAATATGATGTGATCCTCAAAACCATGACAAGATTTTATTGGATGTTGAAGAATTCTCATCGCTTAGGGCTTTAGGCACACTGTACAAGTTTTTTTCTTTTTGAGGAAATCATACCGTACAGGTTGCTGAAGTATAAAGGTAAAACCAAAACTGTTGTAGATAACTAGGTAAATTATGTCAAAAGGTAGTAATATTTAATCTCATTATGGATATAAAGAAATTTTGTTGTTCTAGCAAAACTAGAGTGGTCACCTGAAATTGTCAACCAGTGTAATGATTTCCAAAGCCAAGAGTGGAAGCAAGACAAGCTTTAAATCTATGATAGGTTCATCATTACCTGAAAATGAACAAATCAGATGAAAACCAATCAACTCAAAAGGCAAGCAAACAAACCAAATGAATGTGTTTTTCAATAATTCACAGTAAGCAATGGATTCACCCTCGAGTCCTTCCAAGTGAACGCAGAGAAGAAGCTCAAAAGCAACAAGCAAGGGTGTGGCGACAATAGAATGACATGGAACCTGTTGTATAGTAGAATGATACAGTTGAACTGCCATTAGAGAGGTTCAGAAATGTAGAGGTTATTCGGAACGCCAAAGTAGCATACGCACATGGCAACTCTGTTGTGATGCTGGAGCAGGTAATGAGAACCTACATCGAGAAGCAACAGCATGGAAGGACCATAGAGGGATGAACAGCACCCTGCAGTTTTATTGATCTTTTTCAGATTCCAATATGCAGCCAATAAAATTTATTGTCATCAGATAAATTATATTCTGAAGATACATCTGATGTGAGTATAAATGTAACTTGTTCAACAAATTTTTTTTTGGTTGAAATTTGAAAATTAGCTGGAATGGCAGCAACCAGTTCTCATCTAATGGCCATACTGTTAAAGGACAGGCCCCAGTGCAAGCACCTCCCACGTGATGTGGGGTCTGGGGGAGGAAAACTCCCGGGCTAGCCTTACCCCCGCACATGCGGAGAGGCTGCGCGTCGAACCCAGGTCTCCTGGCACCAGTGGAAAGGTTTTACCACTGCGCCAGGGCCTGTCCTCCTAATGGCCATACTGTTCAAAAACAAAAAAAAAATCAACTGGTACAACACTAGAACTGGTAAATGATACATGAGCATGACATTAAAAACTGAAACTGACACAGTGACATCGAATGGGTGCTCTGGTTATTAAATTGTTTCAGTGTTCCTAACAAATCTAGGACATACTCTGCAATTATTGATGTCATCAAGTTTAATGTGTCTGCAGATGTTGAATGCATCAACAAACCTCAAACCCTTTACCATGGTTTTTGTGGTGTTGTGGCGTCCTGTGGCGATCAACCCCCCTCACAGCGGTAACTAAAACTGTGTGGCGTCATGGCGACTCACCACCCTCACAACGCCTAGGCAATGACTAGGCGACGCCACAAAAACCATGCCCTTTACCACTAAGCAAAACGTAACTCTTGGCTGGTAAAAATCCAATCATTGAGAGCCCAAAATCCCACCAGGAAATTCATAACTGCCCCAGTGTCCCAGTCACTATTTTTTTAATGAAAATCACTGTCTCAGTTTATGTCCAATTTGTCAAATCACCAACACGCACCGGCCAATTACAGTTCCCACTCTCTCCAGCTCTTAAGTTCACGGCCAACATGACTACACGAGACTAGACCTACCATTCCTCAAATGAGGCGCCGTTTCGTTCCGCGACGAATCAACAACTTCACCGAAGCCAGGCAAAATTCTCTGCGAGAGCAAACCGAACGTGCCTCCGCCAGAACGTTCACAGTCGCGCAGTCTCAGGTATTGGAAGAAGGATAAGGGCTGGCTTGGGCAGTGCTTACCACCAGGAGCGGGTGAAGATGCCGTCGAGTTTGAGCGCGAGGAGCGCGGTGAAGCAGAGCAGCAGCGCGTGCGCCACAGCCCCCTGCCCAGCCTTCCGCACCCGCCCCCACGTAGGCGCCGGCGAGGCGGCGCTCCGCGAAGCCTCCCGCGCCGCGGTGTCGTCCGTTGCTTCCCGTGCCATAGTGCGATGCGTGAGTCTGACGACGATGCCCGTGGCAGTGGCAGCGGCCGCGGGCTGTCGCTCTGTGGTGTGGCCTGCCCGTGTGAGGGGCCATTCTTTTTTTCTCTCTCTTTCGTGATTCCTGACAGCGAAAGCGATGTGGGGGCCCGTTGGGCTCTCTCTCGTGCACCTGTTAGCCTGAGTCCTGAGATATTGTGATCTTGGGGGATATTGTGACGTTTTTCTCAAAGTGGATTTTCCTAAAGAATAGAAGAAAAGAAAACAAGTGCATTTTGAGATAAGTTCTTTTTTTTCTTCTTTCAGTTTTTTTTCAGGATAATAAAAGATGCTTTATTTCGTCCTGTATAGTTGCATGGCAGTGGCTATTAATCCCGATGCAAGACAATAACAATCCAGTGACTAGTAGAGGAAGGAATATCTAAGCTCTAGTCAAATCGTTGTCAATTGCTTTCATTATCCTCTAGCCAAAATGCGAAATCAAACATACTACAACAGCTACTAGCCTACTACCCAATTGCTTGTCAAACGTCGTGTATAATTCTAGGAATATCTAAAAATTGTGCCAGGCCTAACGGCCAGCACCGGACATACATATCCGTGTTCAAAATGAAGATGCGCAAATCTGCATGACGGGCACGGTGCTTCTAGCATTCTTCTGGGACAGCCCCTGTTACATAATGAACTTATGCACAGAATTCAGGACAACACCACGTATGGCAGTAAGCAAAATCTTCACGAACCAGAAAATACTAAGATTTGCATAGAATGTTGCCAAAGGCCAAAGCATTCTTAGTACTGAGCGGAAACATTCATCAATTGTTGGACGCATCTAAACTAGGGCGATAATAACAGTCAGCAAAACAGAAAAAGCTAAGCGTAACCATAAGTGTATAGATGCACTTTAATTCGTGACAAGCAACCCTAGAACTTGATTTCAACTACCCCAGAAATTACTGGGTGAGTAGCAGTATTTTTTACAAGATACATCAGCCATCCACAGAAAAACTGGCTGCTACTAATACTCATGATACAACCTACAACTCACCCACTTCCCACGTTCCACTGTACAGTTAGCAAAACAAATGGTGGCCCAATCACAACTTGAAATTTGTTTCAAGTCCCTTCAGGCCGTCTTTGCAAGGGCTTGACTCTAATCCGGATCTTTGGAGTTGGCGCTGTCCGTGCGGTATCTACAGTTGTTTCCTTGCTTGAAACTTGGGGTTCAGAACTTTGTGCTGGAGCTGGTTCAGCACTTCGCATTGGAATTGGTGGCCTTGCTAGTGAAACATCTCGTGAAATTGATGGTTTCACTATATTCTGTTCGGACGAAGGAACCCCTTCACCTTCCTGCTGCTTTCTAGCTGTTTCTTTCTCCATTCTTTTTTTCTCTTTCTTAAGCCTCTTTTTCTCCAGATACTCAGGGTCATCTTTCTTATCTCGTTTTCGCTTTTTGTCTTTCTTGTCCTTCTTCCTCTCTTTTGCTTCCAGTCCACTCGTTGATTCTGGGGCTTGGTTTCCCTCACAACTAGTGGAGACTCCTTCAAGCTGACTACCAGGCTTTGCAACTTCTAGCAGATTCATGACAGGAGAGCACTGATCCTTGGGAAGAGCATCCAGCCTCGAATCAGCTGTGCACTGAAGTTCCTTGGAAATTTCATGCCTGTCCATTAGCTTAGCATTGCTGACACTTGCAGACATCCTTGATTCACGATCATGACACGAGTTTTGTTCCTCGATGTTATGACTGCTCACATTTAATCGCTCATTTGCTGTTCCAACCATTGGAGCATCCACCGACATAGATCTACATGGACCCACATCATTTTCATTTCTTCCACCATGAGAAAGATCTCTGTGGTCAGCATCAGATGCTTTACTGGATGATGCAGCGCGCTTCACCCTAATTTTGACGGCATTCCTTCTTTCACTGCAGTTAGATATATTATCAGCATCTTTGGCTGGACCTGAGGTGGGTATGACCTCACGGACACTAGGAGTGCTAGTGGAAGGTTCTTGAGGTCTTGATGGTTGAGGAATCGAGGAATCAGCTTTAGTGTGCTGGTCACTACATACATCCTGGACCACTGTTTGGGGAGTGACAGTTTTTGGAACACCATATAGTGTTGGGGACCTGAAAATGGAAATACATCAATGTTCAGCATAATTACTTGCATGCTTTATGACTAAACACTGTGGTCATTACAGTGAAAAGGAACTGGCATATTTGTAGCCAAAGATGATACCAACTGAAACCCTACATTTGCTGAAACTAACCACCAGTAGGAAACTCATCAAGGAATGCTGACAAGGGTTTAAGTAGCAGGGTGATTTACATCGGCCAAAATGGCTAGCTTGATAAAACAGTATGTGAGGACTCAAAATATAGATCAAAGAGCGAAGAAGAGTTTTACGGCCCGATTCATCTAAAACATTGTTGTCGTTTCAAAATTCTTTCATGAATGTTTACCGTGCTACAGATGGATAAGCTGAATTCAAAATAAGAGTTTTATTTGGTAAACTAGTTATAGCCATGATATCCAGAACCAGACCCATTAGTTTAGTGCAGTTCTTGCCTCAAGGGTTTTATTTCGTAAACCAGTTATAGCCATGGTCCCTGGAACCAGACCCATTAGTTTTGTACAATTCTTGCCTCTCACTGGTTCTTCCATACTCCAAAAGCATGCATTGTGCAGGTATTGATAGGCAGGAAAAGCTAATAGAATTTTTAGAATGCCAGCTTATACGCAAATGATCACAAAACACATCAAAAAGTAAACAATAAAACAAAATAATGGATACAATCAAATAAAAAATTTGCTAACCTTCCAGCAGCAACTTGCAATATGCAGAACACATGGTGACGAAGAAATATGTTGTTGTATGCCTTTCTGCCAGCAAGGAGATGAAGAAGACCAACCATAGTTGTCAATTTTATTTGATCACTAAGGTCAGGATCAATACTTGCTTGACAGATACGCAAGACATGAACGGCCAACTTTGTTGCTCCTGCAATCACTGTGTGTTAAAAGACATCAAAACATGCACAATATGCCAAAAGGTACTCTAGCAATTCAACCTCGCAAAGATTTTTCTTCATCCACATATTTCAAGAACAAACAAAGAGCTGCATCAAGGCCTCTATGGTGTAACTCAAGATCAATAAGAACTCTGCTAGCTTCAATTCGAACTTTCCAAGGTTTGTCCATATTGCGAAAGGGAGCAATTAGTTCACAAATGCGATCCTGCAGCATTGCAAAGTTATCTCACATGAGTATGATATGCACTCTGCAGAGCAGACCAACTACTGAACAAGACGCAGACAAAATGAACAGGATTTTTCTGATATTCTTACAAGGCATACAGAAGATGACATCCTCCCTGCTATTCGTGCAAGGGTACGAATGCAGCTCACAGTCAAGACACCATTGTAGCCAGGCATAAAACTGCAGAGGTTTTCAGGCAAGCTGGTAAAAGTTGTCAAGGTTGAAGGACAATTTAGATGAACAATAAGAGAACAATAGGAAATTGGATAATGACCATGGGTGCAGGTGTCCACATTAGTAAAACAACAATAATCTAACACATTGTAGTACTTTAAAATGAGTGTAAAATTCAAATTCAATTCATATTATTGATATCTTAATGCAAAAGAAGTTGTGCCCTAAGCAACAATGGCGAACAATGCCAGACTAATTTCCTGTACTAATTTTTAATTTCTTGACGAATTTTGTTGCTAGATTTCTTTTAATATCTAACCCACAGAACTGCCCCCTATTTAGTTAACAATTTGATGCTGAACTTCAACATATTTACTCAACATTGTTTTATGCATACATAATATTTTGATATATTTTTAAAACATTGCAATGTTCACAAATGAAATACCAGAACCCCTGGACAGAAAAAACGAAATCTTTAAATAATATGGTGAGAAAAATCCACAAACTTGTCAAATTGCAAGAGTCGATCGATTCGCTTGAGAAGAGACGGTAGCATGCCTATGCCCTGCACAGAAGCTCAATATTATTCTTCCTACAGTCATCCATGCCTTAAAAGACAATTGGTAACACCTCAAAAAAGATGTGAAAGAATCTAGCATGTGAAGTTTAAATCACAAGGGTATCCTTTCTTATTTCATTATCTGTATGGAGGAAAAAGAAGTAAAGTATGAAATAACAATCCATTTGCACAGATTTATTCAAAGCATGGGATCCACTGTTATCTGTTTAACCTTCTAAAGAGCCCTGTTTTTTTCTAGTCTGATCCAATTGTACAGATAATCTCTTTTGATCTTCTTTTCCGATTTATGCCCCTGGGAGCTTTCCCATGCATGCTGTACTTTTTTTTTCACTTACTAAGTTTTTAAAATAGATCTACCAAGGCAGGTGCTTCCCATGGTAACACATTATTTAAAAAAGTATGTTTGGATGCCCCATGGTCGTACATATCAGGGAGAAAAAAAACTCCAGTTGTGCATTCTGTCAGATTGAGCAAATAAAGCACTAGCATTACATTAGTTACCAGGCGTATATAACAATTCAGCATGTCCTTAGATATAGTTTGATCAAACTTTTTTAAAGAAAATAAGGGCAATACCATGACGGTATCACTATCAAGCAGCTAGTAGTCGTGTGATCTTAAATGTCTGAATATATCTAACAATAAATATGGTGAATACTTTACTATGACATGAATCCACACAGACCTGCTGGCCAAATTCCAGTTCGCCTATTGCCTGGACCATTGCAGATAGCCAATACACGTCTGAAAAAATATTTCCGTTGTTGTCATTGTACTGAAAATGGGACAACATAAAAACGTGAAGACATGTTAGAGGGCACTATATGTACATAATAAATTATTGTGCATGATAAATAATTATTACTCCACCATTTGTAAATGATCACAGGATTATTAAGTGACAAGCAAATAAAATGGAAGCCAGAGTGCAGCAGAAACCTTAAGAAGTTGAAGAATAAACTCAATTGCTTCCCGAGGGCTATTCTTGTCTGATGACCTAACAAGAGCTACTGCATGGGGGATTGCCTAATAGAAAGATCATAACCAATGAAAGATATTAGTTTTCATCGGTGCTTGTACACCACAGAACAATGCCTTAAAGAATCACCAGAGTCAAACTACTAGCTTGTTTAGTAGCCTCCAAGATTCAACTTTTTTAAAAGTATATTTTGTAAACAATGAAATGGTCCAACATTAGAATGAGTGAATATCAATTTCTGTTTCTAAGATTTGGGTGTAATCTTATCAGACGCATTTGCTATAACAATGGAGCCCCCATGCACAAGGCATAGTTTCGAATTGCTGCAAAAGCATGTAAAGTCAAATATTGTATCTCAGTTAGACAGTCTCATAGTCATCTAACAGTAAACTAAGGTAGTAAGCAGAAGTTACATCCAAAGATACAGACAATTTTTGATCTGTAAGTATTGTCAAGGCAGCAAAAAAAGAATCAGCATTGGCATGAAGAACTGATTTCATTTGAAGACAATATAACAAGTTAACAACTGCCAACTGGGTTCATTACTATAATTCTTGAGCGACCTATCCTTGTACCAATGAAAATGGTATGGTATTGGAAGGAAAGACTGTAAAGATTACATTCTGTACATGTATGCAGAAGACCACATGTGCCATCTAAATATGCATAGGGATAACGACTATCCTTGCAATGCATAAGACTCTTGTTTTTATTTTATAATACACAACAAATAGTTTATGCAGTTAATTTCATACATCAATGAGGCTACCATTCTAAGACTTCCAGTATTAAGATGTATGAAATGTTTTACAACTGCCATATATGTATTTGTTTCCATGGGTACTCACAATAACAATTCCTACCTCAAAGCATTACCTCAAGAACGAAATACTCTGGGATATCATGGAAGTCATTCGGCCTATCAGTAAAATAGAACGGAGCTTATTATTGGCATCACTAGAGGAAAAGAGGAACGATGATACATAATTATTTGTGACATGAAAAAATGGTTATGCATCTTGTAGATCCTGACCTGGGCATTCCAATGTCTGCATCAAAACGACAGTTTTTATAAAACTTGAGCAGATGAAGCAACCCAGCTAAATCAGTTTCCTGGATGAAGCAAACAAATACTTGTAAGATGTCTAAAATGGAAAGCATCCAAGCAAGATTCCTTTAAAAGGTGGTGAAAAATGTCAAACATCCTATTTTTCTGCAGGCAGTTAACATTAAATGCATATATCATGACGATGCACATTAAGTGGGGAAAAACAACACCAACCTAGTAGGGACTAGTTGGCATTATGTAAGAAATAGAAAGTACATGGCACCCAAATTTGGTGCTCTTTTTTTTATACAAATTTTAGTGGTAGAGGCATATGTCATCACCCTCAAACCAATGATCTAGGCTGAGTTTTTTCTGGGCCTGTTCGAATGTAGCATGGAGGCAAGTAACGACAGCCCTCGGCACTCAAAATCAAAAGCAATAAAAAAACATACAACTTACAGAAACATACCTCAGATGCTGTAACTGCTAGTGCATATGCAGCTTCGACTCTTACTCTCCAAAAGGCCTGGATGATGTAATCAGCTACTATAAAAATTGAAACTGAAATCAAATTTATTATTTCAAGCAATAATAGAAATTTGAAATACCTTTGTGTCATTTAGGAAATTATTGAGGGCATTAATCACAGAGATAGAGAGCTGAGGTAATTTCTCTAGAACAGCTATTGCCTGTGATTGTGATATAACATCTTTGTCTTTCTCCAACTGATTGATCTGCAAAATGGATCAAAAATTTAAAACAAGATGAATCACAAAGGGATAAAAATGTACATCATGTTAGGTTTATCATTAATGTTATGCTTCTTTTCATAGGAATACAGTAGAAAAAATAATGTTAATAGCTTTGGCGATAAAGGAATTCACAAGCTAATTTAATAAGAGATTTTATTTGGCAAAGACATTCACATTCTTATAGATGCTTATCCTAATGAGACACCTAATCACAAACTTCAAATAAACACTTCAAACTAAATTATGGCTATGATGCCACCAGTTGATATGTCAGAAAATCATAAAATAGACAGCCACCTATGTCCTGGCATCCTTTAGATGTGATACGTGTCAGACACCGCCTATAACACACACTTCGAGAAATAGCTACACAAGATGTTTGAACTTAAATATCTCAAAGGAAAAGTGTGACTTTCTTTTTCTTAAATGTCTTAAATAAACCAATACAAGAACCTAATTGTCTTCACATAAACTATTTGGTATACTTATCTCATGTGTCCTACAATAATTGATCAAGAACATCAAGTTCAAGCAGATGAAAAAAATGAATCCTTTTTTGTTATCAGATATTCAAGTATATCTGGTAATACGCACCCACATCTGAACAGGTTGGTGAAAATGGATCTCAGCAAGATACTCCATCTCAGGATCTACTCTGATCCACAGTAAAGGTGAATCAATGCTGCAAGGGGAGAAACACAAGTGAGACATCATTAATCAGAACAAAATAAATATGACAACCAAAAAGGTGGATTTTGATCTAAATAGACCTTGAGCGGTTCTCTTGAGTAGAGGCATCTATGTTGTCATCAGAGCCATCAAGTTTTGTGTTTTTCTTGGATTTCCAAACACGTTTTGGTGCTAGTTTGGAATGACACTGTATTTCCACAACCTGCAGAGCTTCACCAGCCATTGGCAGAACTGGATGATCATACGCCCCATCGGTTTCATGAACACGTACGCTCATCATTCCTGGCCATCCAGCATCAGCTTCTCGAATCTCACCATTGGTATGAGTATCAGAATCAGGAGCAGGTTTTGTTGTGCAACCCCTTGAAACAGCTAACTCTATCATATTCCTTTTTTTACTATAAGAGATTCCCAATCTTCAAGGCAGAAGGATAGAGTTTAGCACTAGGAGATGATTAATGAATCAGAGATTTACAATAATGCAGACAACAAAGAAGTCTATTTTACCTCATAATTGGGCATCCACAAGATTCAACCCACCGTGGAAAGAATTCTTTCAGGAAAGGGCGTTCAAGGTTACCCACCTTATTTGCAAGGTGCCTGAACTGAATAAGAGGAAGTAAAACAATAAATTTGACTTAACATGAACTTCCGTTTTCATCCATGTTACATGTGTTCATCATTCAATTGTATTGAAAGGGTCAGAAATAGTTTAAAATGACTACAGGAACACTAAAAGCAGCTCTTGCGCACAATGGAACAAAAGCTAACTAAATAGTGACCACAGATATTTGTGAAGTTCAATATACACTTCTATTCCTGTGACTATATGTTCTATTGCTGTGAAGCTCAGCTCTATATGATGTTCTACAACATCCTTGCTGAATTATTGTTCATATATTATCATCAGTAATGAGCCAGTATGCAGTGAAAGGGCACCAAAACCCTTTTATGTCACTAGAAAATCTTGTCACCGAAGTCAAAATATCTGATAAGCAAGATATGATGAACTAGGAAAAAATACATTAGGGCACACTGTCAATATTGTTATACCTCTTTTGTACTTAGTGTTCTCGATGCACGACTTGGAGCCACTATGAGCTGCAAAATCTGAAATTGTGCATCTCTCAGAAGTCAGAAATGATCTGTATGCTTGATGGTCAATTAAGACACCAAGTTGTACAGCATGTTGCAATGGATGAATCAGTTCATATGGTTGGTTGGTCTATTTTTTTCTTTTCCTGACTATCTTTATTTAATAAATAAAATGAAAATTGTGCCTCAGGGATCCCTGATGGATTCATGGAACAGGAACTGAAAAATATAAATGGTTCACTCATAACATAAAACAAGAAAAGAATTTTTGATAATAGATGTAAAACCATGTATTGCAGAAGGATTAGCATCTCAAACTCAGTTACTCCTATCATGAATAACATATGTACTTCTCAATTACCAGTTCAGGTGCTTACTGCTTAGACAAAGTACTGTCATTGTGTAAGTAACAAATTATCACCAATGCAATCAGCATTATATCAAAGATGCAAATACCTTCCGAAAGGAGTCTGGCCCCATCTGTTTCTCCAACATTTGAAGAACAGCTACCTGTTCAAAAGAAAACAAAAGGTAAAGGAAACAATGCATATAAGCTGATTTTTATGGTGCAAATGCTCAAAACTTACAGCCTTTAACGAACGAATTTTCCCGTATGAACCAATTGTCTGAGTTCCATATAAATCAGTTGAAGCAGCAGGGGAGCTCAAAGCAGTTGCACCACTAACATCAGACTCACACACAGTGCAATTCGCCTATAGAAATCACACAAAAATGGAATTAACAAAGGCCTTCAAGGAATAAATTGAATGAAAATACAAATGCATTGCCTAATAAATATTGCAGCAGCAAAGCCAAAAAATGGTACTCATGGATTCTTTATGGAGATAACAGACAATTACATCATGATGGTACAAAAGTTAGCTGACAAAACATGTGGGACTAGGAAAAAAAAACAGTACATCAACAATTCTGTGACCAATTACATCACAGAGCTCATTAGCTTCATACCAATTATACATTATCAATATATATCATTCGGCATGAATTCAACTACATCTTTACCTTTAAAACAATGTTTGCAGGGGGAATGAAACATCTCTAGTCCCCAATTCAACTGAGTCAGGTCTTTGATTAACTTTAACATCAATTTTGAAAATAATATGACAATTTTAAAGTCTCCTACTGCTCGCATACCAAATTATATTTTGAACTTGAATACATCTGTATCATTGGCCATTCAACAATAACAATCAGAATAACTGGTACTTTTCTTTACCTTGAATCGCCTATAACGTGCCTCATTATTCCCAAGATAACGCTTGATGAATAGATCGGTTAGAAAACCAGCCAAACCATCCAGCAGCCATTCTGCTCCAGCATTAAATTGTATTGTCAATAGTCAATACTACACAGCATATTACTTGTGTAATAACATACACGGATTCACAGGTAGAGATGATTTACCATCACTTAAATCCTCTGCACTTGTGTATATTCCAAACCACTGCTTTGCAAGGGCGTACGCTAGTTTGATTCTTGTGCCAATTATCTGAACTATTTTACAAGTTAGTTACAACAGTGCAAGTTATATATCAACAATACAGTTTTCCAATCATCTAGAAAATCTTAATCATTAACCTGAAGCATCCTCCTAAAAAAAGACTGGAAATAGGAACTGAAGAAAAAACATGCTGAAAGTAGGACCTTAAGCATCCCTTTAAGAAAACAAAATGGAAACAAATCTTAATGATTGATCTGTTTTGAAGCATTATAAAGTAAACGAAATAAAAGGACACAAATATGAAGAAGTATATAACATATTATCATCCCTCACAAATATATTCACAGTAACTGCAGGGGGTGGCAAACGAATTTATCAACGAACAAGCAAGACGTATCTATCCAAGGATCTGACTAGTTAAATCTTAAAACAGAAATTCTGATACAACAAGGACTTCCCTGTTAGCAGAACTTGTGTCGTTTAATATTATACACTCTTAGTCTTCATGCAAGTAACTAAATAGAAATTTGACCATGATCTTTTTTTACTCAAAGAATTGACCACAATTGATAATTATGTTGTAATCCTTGACTCTGTTTTCTGAGCGTCCGATTAGGCGCGCCTAGGCGTCGCTTAGGCGAGAAAACGCTCGGTGGGCCTGTTCAGGCTCACCGAAGCGATCTGCCCGCCCAGAATTCTGGGCGTCTGTTTAGCGGACGATTGGGCGCGCCTAGGCGTGTGATTTGAACATGGACGATTAGTTTGAAATTGGCAAGTGGGGCCGGGATTTGATTAGGTTTTAGGGAGGTCCAGTTATAATTTGGCAAGTGAAGAGAGATCTTAACTGCAGCTGGTGCAGCTGCCAGCAGGTCAACCAAGAGAGATCAGTCAACACTTCTATGTGTTTTTTCAACTGAAATTTACTTAAGAAATACTACTATATGAGTGTATATATATATGTATATATCGCCTAGGGCTGGGAGGTCTGGACGACTAGGACGCCTAGAGTCCATCGTTCAGCCGCCTAATCGCCCCTAGTCGTCCGCTCAGCTCGACTAGGCGGCTGAACGGTGGACTGGCGATCATTCAGCGCTTAGCGCTTTAAAAACACTGATCCTTGAGATATGAAACATTAACATTTCATGAAAGCGGTATTGAGTTGTTGGCTAATTTGAGAGGGAACAAATAAGAGACACACATACCTGATCTATAACCTTCTCATCATGCAAGATATCTGAACTGAAGATACATGTGGAGGCTCCTAAGCTTGTTGGTGATACTGTCATTTCAGATGGAAGAAAAAGCTGCTTGTATGAACCAAATGGAAATGGTGTAGAAAGATAATCTTCATAACAACTGCAAATCAACAACAATGGAAAAAGTTATGACAAAACTGTGAATTTTAGAGATCAATTACAAAACAAGCTTATTCGGATACTAGCAAAATTTGACTCCAAGCTTATTCAGATACTGTTTTTTTTTCCCTTCTTACTTGTATGCATCATGGAAAAATGCGACTGTGTTCTCAAGCTTTGACAGGGCAGGGGATAAACATATGTGTGAGACGTTAATGTCGTTGTTGTCCGGGAGAACTTCAAGTGGACCAACAACCAAGGATATCCACTGTGCACTGACTGGAGTGTTCAATTTATACACATAAGTTTTTCTCGAAGGATCATCCTTGCTTAGGACCTGCATGATATCAGCAGAACAATCAGGTAACAGTACATGAAGAGATCATACATGATTTCAAAGAATCTTAATAAAAGACAATATCAAGTGTACTGGACAGCCGCTTCATTCTCATTTAAAAGCAAAATGAGTCTTGCCAAAAGACAATATCATGCAGCTATGAACCTGATACCCCAACATCAAGGAAGATAGAATCATAGAACGCGTACCTGGTAAAGCAAGTCCCCATTGCTGACAGCTACTAAATTTGTACTAACTGTAAATTCTAGATCAAACCTGGGCATAGCATGATACAAAGAAAATCAATAATAAACATCAGTAAATAAAATATCAGAATTAACATGCGGGGAAAAAGACTTCACTTACGGACAACGTTGTGCAGCACTATCAATACAAGGAAACCAGCAGTGTGTGCGCCTTATCTGACTACTACTATACAGGACATCACCAATGAAGTGAATGCCAGTTTCAGCCTTCTCCAAAATATAATCTATATGAACCAGTTTTATATTCTTCACCTACAATTTATTACAATGAGATATCATGCCTGCACATATCAAGAAATGTAAGTAGATATATGCTAATAAAAACTTCAAGTTACCTTCTCATTTCCATTTTCATTGTCATGTCCATTTTCCTTATCCTTTTCATTTTCGTTTCCATTTTGTTCTTCCTTTTCCTTTTCATCTTTGTCTTTCGCTACAAAACCATTGCAGCCATTAACAACTTGACCATCCAATGTTTGAAAAGGCCCTCCAACATGTTCCTCAAGCTTTTCACTATTTTCTTCATGCTTCTCACTGTTTTCGTCAAACTGTTGCCCAGCTATTGACTTGAGTGATCTCTCAAATGATATAATAAGATTAGGTACAGCTTCACTATTTAGAGATGAAGTATATGTTGAAAATGCGGCATCTGCAGCAGTCTTCGAACATGAAACCAAAGACCAATTTGGTTTATCAGCATCATTTTTCCAATGAGGGGAATAGTCAAACTCAACAGTTTCACCATCCACTAGTATGCTCCTGATGGTCAAATTGTCCGCATGTAGAGCAAAAGTGTCATTGTCTCCTAGAAGAACCTTCATCTCAGTGTACCTTAATGAACAGACCAGAAACATAAGTTCTGTCAGCTCCTCATAATGTTAATTAAAGGAATTTATAATATGGATGCTGGACTTAAATGATAACATTATCTTCTCTAGACTGATCTATTCAAGAAACAAAGTATTACAGTATAGTTGACAAATAACCTACTTATTACCGAAATTCACTGAATTTTGGAAGTTAGGGCCATGGAGCACCCGAGCGATTGAAAAAGCATTAATTATTTATTGTAAACTTCGGCACATGCATTTGCTATATGACTACATCCTATCGACGGTGGTTCCAAAAATCCATATCCTTTTTTCTAGCTATTGATGGGATATCAATTGTTCATCCAGACTGCCATACAATAAATATCTGAACTAAAACATAAATATGGTCCTACGAAGTCGTGATTAATTTTAAGACTTCATTCTCAATGGATGTCGCATAATGGTGAGTCTTATATAGTGAAAATCAATCATATCATCAAACAAAATTCAGATAATATATGTTATATCTTGTCATGGGTTACTACTAATAATGTTCTATTATATCCCAAATTGTTTAGTTGGCATCACTTGCCCCATAACCAAATTATAATAACCCATGCAAAATCGAGTTGTGTCCAGATGGACAACCTGCATCAGAAAATCTGATCCGCAGCAGCAACAACAACAACAAAGCCTTTTATGCCAAGCAAGTTGGGGTAGGCTAGGATTATTTGCATACTATGGCAAGCAAAGAAATACGCAGCAGGACTGGAAGAATAAATTAATAGCATACCATACCATACATATATATAAACAAAACACACTACTGGCTGTAGTGCACTTTCAACGTGCACAAAAACTGGATTTTTCCTAGTTTTTCACTTTAACATTTTTTCAGTCTGTTTGTGCTATCTCAGGAGACAAACGGGAGCTCAATATATCATTATCAGCTTGTGTACTACTTAGTCGTTTTGTATTGCATCTAGCTTTTTGCTTGTTGCATTCTTCTAAGGGATTGCTCAGGGCAGCAGTTTCTCCTAGTTTATGGAGTTGTTTCCACCAATCTCTCCTTGATACAATGATGAAATAAGAGCTTGGATCCAATCATTTTCCAATAACTCATTTACTAAGCCTGGAGTAGTTAATATATGATAACAAGAATTATTATGCATCTTTTCTTACGAATAACATAGACTCAGCATGAACTTTTCATTCCTCCAGTTAGATTGCTCAACATCAAGAGAAACAATTATAAATTACAAGGTTACTCTTCTGCAAGCATAGTTAACCATAAACACATTTTAAGTCGCAAGGAAAAAAAAAACACTACAACAGCTTTCACAAAAACTCCAGATTTCACAGCTATGTCTTGTGGGCGGCAGTGGTAATTAAACAAAGTAAAACACTAGTTTCAGCTGTGAGTCAAAATATGGTCTCATGGTTTTTCAGGGTGCCAGCAAAGTCATGTGAAATGAGGTCATGGTTTTTCAGGGTGACAGCGAAGTCATGTGATATGAAACAATTTATGCACTGACAAATTGGTTGTTTCAGCACATGGTCCTAGTAAATAGTTTCATTATTTTTCATGAATCAAGTATTTTGTGGAGAGGAAATGAATTGATAAGGAGGCTATTAAACCATGAAGGACATCATGCATGGTTCAGCTAACCTATCAAAAATTTCGACCTAGCAGGGTGCACTGTAAGAGCACACCACATAAATCGCACTTGTTTCACAAATGCAATCCAGAGTATTTGATAGTAGGAACAAATCAAGCTCAAAATGAGCAACCAAACACAATTGAAACAGCAACGCTTCACCCGATACACTGTTAACGAATCACATTGCATAGCTCACTACTCAGGCAGCTCAATCAACTCCATTAATATCCGGCAATCACAACGCATTATCTGTAGTTTCTTACAGCAAACAAAATTGAACCAACTGTATTACAAATGAACCGAAGCATTTAAACTCCGAAGACAAAAGCCCGAACAACGTCAATACGTAGCTTCACCAGAGCGCCCAAACCCTAATCCTCGTGCCTCAGTACATCCCCAGCTAGCGCCCCCTCGAAGAGCAACTAAACCCGCAAATACGGCTAGGGCAGGAGCAACAGGGGAGGGCATCGGGAGCTATTTCGGCACATTTTAAGCAACGGCGCGGCTCACCCGTAGATCAGCTGGTTTTCCATGTCGATGGAGAGGCAAAGCTTCTGGTGGAGCACGGTGGCGCCATCGCCCTTCTGCTTCCTCGCCTTCGCCATCCCTGAGCTCCTCCGCGCTCCGCCTCCTTCAACGCTAGGGTTTGGAAGCTTCTAAAATGGGGGACTGGTCGGAGCTTAGTGAGGCGTTGGTGTGGACGCGCGCCACGTCATCCCGCGGCTCCGGGGGCGCTCTGAGACGGCAAGGGAGAAGCCGGGGAGCGGGGCCTTATAGGCGAGGTGGGGCGTCCGCTCGCCGGCGCTCGAGCTCGAGCCCGTGCCGGTCGCGGCTCAGATCTTTCGCCGCCACGGCGCAGGGGGCCGCGTGGACCCGGCGCAGGAGCGCACGGTGGGGGCAGACAGCCTAGGGCGTTGCGAATCACTGACGAGGCGGGGTTCCGCCCTTGCGGCCTATGGACTTGGTTTATTCGAGCTTGCGGTAGGCTGCTCACTTTTGGTCTTTTGCTCTGTTCTTTTTTTTTTTTTTTTGAAAAGACTTTTGCTCTGTTCTGTTAACAAGTATCGGGCTTTCTGGCCTAATAAAGGATGGGTTCGATTCGGTTCGCCCACGGCCTAACCCGATGGGTTCATGGGCTAGGACTGCGAAAGGGTAATGGCCCACGGGCCGTTTCACAGCTGAAACCAGGCAAAAGCTAATAATTTACAGCTCATTTTAATAACCTACTTCATCTTATTTATAACCCATTTCATAGCATACTCATCTACTGGCTTGATAACCATTAATATCAAACTCATCCATATCATCTCATTCTATTAAATGAGTTATTTGGGACTCAAGTAGTACCTCAGCTTTACAATAATACTAAGTTTGTAACAATAACTAGTGATCATCGGGAACTTTTTTTTTAGAATGTGATCATCGGGAACTAGCTAGGTTCACTTGAGTAGAACTGAATTGCTCTGTTCCCGAAACAGAGTGTGTTTGGTAGGGCTTATAGATACAGGGTATGTTTGATAGTGCTAATGGTTATTTTGAAAATGGCTTATGTTTTGATTTATCTATGAAAAGTGTTTATTTGGTTTATTGTAACATAAACTCTTAAACCGTTTGGTAAAATAACTTATTCATGACTTATTCTAGGAAGGAATGGTTCATAAGCCAAAAAGCTAGTGTTTGTTAGCTTTGCTATTCTAGTAAAAAAGATAAATTGTTTATGAGGGCTTATTACAATAAATACTTATACAAAATAGCTGTTTAGTATGGCTTATGGTTTATTACATTATAAATCACTGTATAAATCATTCTATAAACTCTGCCAAACAAACCTTAAGCATTTTTAGAATTCCATTGAAAGAATAGTAGAGAGGGAAAGTCAAATTCAAGAGTATATCCCTCAGTCAACCTCAACAGCTGGACAAATGCCTTGTGAAGTGCATTGTTGTTGGCACGAATTTATATCAGGGCTATCGAGGCCAAGTGTGGCATTGGTATAGGAAGGTAAGGCGTGGGGAAATGCTAGCAGGCGAGAAATTGTTCCCTGTTGGTGCACAGATAGGGTCAGTTGGACGTCAAATCTTCGTAGATCATATTTAGATACAAAATTCAAATCCTTAGATCAAGAGTAACCATCAAGGCTAAAATCTCCATAGGACTATCATGATGTTGTTTATAGGTAGTTATTCTTTAGCTGATAGACATGATGCCCCTTGGCATTGAGGTGATGTGGTGTAGAGGAATATAAAAAAAAGATCCAACCTGGTTCATTTTTTTTGTGGTAAACTCTAACCCTGTCACATCGAATATTTAGATACTATTTAGAAAGATTAAATATGAGTTAATTATATATAAAACTAATTACAAAAGTTTAGTCTAATTTGTGAGACAAAATTATTAAACCTAATTAATCCATCATTAGCAATGTTTTGTAGGATCATATTATCAAATTGTGGATTAATTAGACTTAATAGATTCAACTCACAAATTAATCTCTATCTGTATAACTAGTTTTGTATTTAATCTATATTTAATACTCTTAATTTATAGTCAAACATTTGATGTGGCAAGGCTAAAGTTTACTAGCAAGAAACGAACAAAAAATAGACACTTAAATTCGCTCAAACCTGGGTGGCTAGGAATACATTCCCACATCTTCCTCCTGCCAACTGGGGTCAACCTAGTTCCTTGGTGTAGGGAAATATGTTCATATGCCTGAGAGTACGCATATGTGTATGTTCTAATCTCAACTAAGGTTAAGCAAAACTAGTTATTTAGATGCAATTATATTCTTTGTTACGCCAATTAGGAGAATACTTATTCCCATCCCCGCATCCCCAGTTTTTTTTTCAACAAAGCAGCGCTGCCTCTTAGTGTTTTCGTTATGCTCGCGAGGACCGATGATTATACGACGACGTCACAAAAAGCAAATCCAGAAAGAGTCGCCATCATATGATAAGATGTAAAAAAAGATTCGTTCCTGGTCCTCCTCTTGTTGCTTTTTATCGATGGTCGGCATCACGTCTGCCAGTTCCCTAGCTATCAGCTGACTGCCGGCCAGATGCTAGCTCGTGCCTGCGAACAAGGCGCTGCCGGGCTCGCCGATCTAACGCCAGCACACGTGCTGGCCCGGACCCTATCGCAGGAATGAGTTTGGCCAAAAGGAAGTTTGAACCAGAGACAGAAATGGCCAGTATATTTAGGCCTTGTTCGGTTATTCCATGCCTAGCATGGATTAGATATGCATTGGTGCCTTGTTCGTTTTGGGTTGGAATGAGCTGGAATGGAGTCCAATCCATATAGAATAAAGGACGTGAAGTGAATCCAGGCCTAGCTGGAAACAATTGTTCAGTTGGGCCTGGTTTGATTTGAAACCCGATTTTGATTGGCCTATTCCAGGTGCTGGAAGCCCAGAACAAATCCAGCACTTGTACCTTATGGAATGACTCCCGTCGTCTGCCTCCTTGCCGTGACGTAGCCGGCCTCCACGCACATAGAAGGAAGCTAGCGGCAACGACACGGGTGACTACGCGACGGCGAGCGCTTCCCCCTCTCTGGCGCCTCCTCCTTGGTAAGCTGCCACCAACCTTCTCTTCTCCTCCTCTCGGGCTGGGGTTCTTGTTTCTTGTGACAGATCTGGTGACAAGGTGTCCCATGAGCCTCGGCGAGCGGTTCGGCCAGGAGATTTATCGTGCATCAATGCAGGACCCAACCTCGATGGCCTTCTTCCGAATCGAGGCCGTGGACATGTCGGGGCCGTTGCCTTAGACCGGGGCCGCCAGCGCGGGGATCTCGTCGGGGAAGTTGAGCCGTGGAGGTAGATGACAGCAGCATCATAGGCGTGCGCGACGGTGACAGAGGTGGCTTCGTCTTTGAACTCACTTTCTTGGCATGATTCGTCCTGCTCTGTTTTGTTGTTCGCGTTTGCAGTCATGGCAAAGTTTATCGTGTAGCAGACTAGCAAGTGGTTAATCGTTGTGTTCTTCTTGTTGTGAATTTAAGAGCAAGAAGCACATGGTTCGTGGGAAAAAGCAAACTAATCTCTGACCAATCTTTCTTTCTTTCCTCCCGGTGGCCTGTATAAAAGCAAACAGGAGAAGAAAGTGTTATGACCGTGCTTCTTTGCTTATAGTTCTTTGATTTCAGTTTCAGTTGGTACTCGTTCGTACCGCTTTCTTGGTAAAATGGTAGAGGTTTGTTAACTTGGCTAATTGATTCTTCCTACCAGCCATCGATCTGCTTTACTTGTTTTTGATATAGATTGTTTCAAAGCAGGCATGATCGACTGCATTGTCATTTGGCTACCAATCTACTCTGTTTTCATATGTCGAAGTTCCTCTGCAAATAAAAGTATGTAGCCTGGATACTGATCAGTCAAGGCATAGACCAATTCTGCAACTTGAGTGATCGTTCTGTCTAGAATATTATTGTGCATGCTTTTTAGCTATTATCCTTTGACTGTCTTTTGGAAAACTAGTTTTACTACTATAATATACTTACTGCTAATCCATGTTGTCTATTACTGTAGGAAATCTTTGTTCTTTATCTATTATACTTTATTGTATACTTTATCTGGTTGGGAGTGATCTGAAAATGCTGTAGATAAAGAGAAATTCATGGTTTTAAGCAGTTAGGTGTTGATGCTAAAAATGGGTTAAAGTCCATTTATGCCCTATACAAAGATCAATCTTGATATACAAACTACTAGATTCATTTTATCTCTGTTCAAATTTTTGAGATGTTTCTATTTAGTGATAAGACAGTTTTGTTGTTTAGCAATTACGAAATTTGAGTGCACTTCTTTGGTTAGATGATACTATTGAAGAGTGTTGATCACTTATCATATTAAAAAATTTGAGATATTTCTGTTCAGCGATAAGACAGTTATGTTGTTTAGCAATTATAAAATTTGAGTTGAGTTCTTTAGTCAGATAATACTGTTAAAGTGTTGATCACTTGATTTTTTTTACTAATTGTTAGCATTTTATCTCAGCATCCCAAATGTCTCATGTTCTTAATTTTCCTCTTGTGAATTCAGCTGAAGCGGTGCTTTGGTATGAAGATGCATCTAGGATTCCCTAGTGCGTTTTGGTGTATGATGACAAAAGATTAAAAATATGCTAACTTGTTTATGAAGTATATGTACAGATAATCAAAAATAGTTATTTATAATTTTTTGTTTACTCTCAAAAAGAAAGGAAATGATATGGACTCAAAAACTCTTCAATAATGAGTTCTTTTATTTATTTTTGAGTCATAGGTATGCCGAACTATAAAGGAGGGGTAAAATAAACTTGTTAAGAAGGGAATTGTGCATGCTCAAGCCTCCAAATAGTTTTTGTGAGAAATATAGTCAACAAGCCTTAAAACCAGTTCTTTTCTAAGCCAAATAGAGAGTGACGGAAGTTCCGTGAGCCCTCTCACGGAAGTTCCGTCAGCGTCGGGTTCCCTCTTCCTGCCTACCCGAGGATGACAGAAGTTCCGTCACCTTCTGACGGAAGTTCCGTCAGCGTCGGGCTCCTACTTGTTGTCTTTCCGAGAGTGACGGAAGTTCCGCCAGTCTCTGACGGAAGTTCCGTCATCAGAATTTTCGTGGCTCTCACGGAAGTTCTGTGAGCTCAATCCTTGTTAAACCAAGAGTGACGGAAGTTTCGTCATCCCTTGACGGAAGTTCCGTCACAACATCTGGCTTCTCTTCCAGGCGTGTGCAACGGCTAAGTTTGAATTGTCGAAAGTTCCGTGGATAACCATGGAAGTTCCGTCAGACCCAGAAAACACTGTAACGGCTAGTTTTTGAGTTCTCTCTATAAATAGAGTACCCCTTCCCCGTGGTAAGGGTTGGATTCTTTGCCATTTCACTCACTCTTTAGCTAGAGATCTCCCCTCTCACTCTAGACTTGTTCTTGAGATTCAAATCAAAGTGTGAGAGATCCAACCACAAAAATATTGAATATATCCACTTAAAAGTTTGAGCACATCTTTTCCTCCCCATCATGATTTGATTTGCTTGTTACTCTTGGAGACTTGGTCTCCTAGACGGCTAGGCGTCGCCCTTGAGCTCCCAACTTTGTGTGGTGAGTCGGGGACGTTTGTAAAGGTGTGATTCGCCTCCGGAGAAAAGGAATCAAGTGAAGAAAGAAATCCAAGCACGGTCTTTGTGATTGCTTGGTGAGCAAAAGGGTTGAGAGAGACCCGATCACTTTATATGGCTCCTCAACGAGGACGTAGAAACTACTTAGTATGATTGCCGAACCTCGTGTTAATTTTTGTGTCTCTCTTTACTTTCCCGCTCTTATATTTTGTGCTTGCTTATTTCTTTCATATTATTGTGCTTGTATCATTTGTTGATTGTGTAGCTAGTCTTCATTCAAGGATTCTAGGCTTACATTGTATTAGCTTCACTTCTACCAAGTTAGTGTTTCCTTCTCCTTGTTATCCGCGTTGTTCATTGTTTAGAGGAAGGTTAGTGAGAAATTCTGTCCCTTGATAGAACTTTCGTGGTGACGGAAGTTCCATCACCCCCGACAGAAGCTCCGTCATTCCTGGTTATTTGATTACCCTTTAGTGCTTTTTCAAGATTACTTTTAGATTGCCTATTCACCCCCTCCCCCCTCTAGGCAACTTTCAATTGGTATCAGAGCCGGAATCTTCTACAAGGCTTGAAAGCTTGAAGATTAAAAGAAGTCGAAGCCAGGAGAAGCTGACAAGTCTCAAGATCTTACTTCAATAAGTAAGGGAAATGAGTTGCATGCATCCATCCCCTTCAACTATGTCGATGTGGAAAATATCCATGAAAGTGGAAGTGAAAGATTGTCTTACTTTGAAGGCAAGGATTTTAGTTGGTACAAGCATCGCATGAAGATGTACCTCATGTCAATTGGTTCACCAATTTGGGAAATTATGGAGAAATGATACACCTTGGAAGACAAGGATAATCCTACAACTATGGACCAACTCAACATACATCACAATGCTCAAGCAGTGTCGGCCATTCTCTCTTCCTTGAATCCTAAGGAATATTCAAGAGTTACCGGAATTGAGAATGCCCGGAAAATGTGAAAGAAGCTTATATGTGCCCATGAGGGAGTGGATGTCGTTAAGAAGTCAAGACTTCAAGTTCTCAAGAATCAATTCAACTTCTTCATGATGAATAAGGGAGAAGAGTCTCAACAAACTCATGATAGGCTCATGAACATTATAAATGAGAGAAGATTTTATGGTGACAACATCAAAGATGAGAAAGTCAACTATAAAGTCCTCATAGCTCTTAGGATGTGGAATTCCACACTTTGCACCATCATTGAAGAGAAGGATGGTTTCGAGAGCTTCACAACGGATGAAGTCATTGGAAGAATAATGTCCATAAGAGTCGTGATGACGAGGGCAAGAGAGTGAATGTGCTCATAGGGGATGAGAGCACAAGCAAGAAGGATTTGGCGCTCAAAGCCAAGAAGACTCATGATGATGATGATGATGATGAAGAGAATGATGATGAAGAAGAAGATGATGAAGAAGAAGATGATGAAGAATTTGCCTTATTTGTCAAGAAATTTGGTAAATACATGATCAAGAATGGTTTCACCAAAAGAAGCTTTGACAAGGAAAAAGCTAGAAGAACAAATAGAAGATGCTATGAGTGTCATGAACAAAGACACATGATCACCGATTGTCCAAGATTAAATGGTAAGGGCAAGAAAAATGAAAAGTACAACGACAAGATAAAGCCCTACAAGAAGCCATTCAACAAGGGACATGCTCACATTGGCCAAGAATACATCTCTGATGATGATGATGAAGATGATGAAGGTGGTATTGCTAATATCGCCATTAGTCTACCCCCGGCCAAGAAGTCACTCTTCAACAACCTCACCGATAATGAAGATGATCCCCCTCGATGCTTCATGGCCAAGGAAAGCAAGGTAGATCCTCACACCGATTTCAATCCTTCTTATTATAGTGATGAAGAGGAGGATTTGGTCTCCTCTATGCATAAAATGGTGAAAATGCTAGATAAGCTACAAAGGGAATTGGACAATCAAGAAAGAATTATTGATAGATAAGAAGAGTTGCTTGATGAAGAAAGAAGCAAGAACCTTGAGCTCACCAAGCAACTTGAGCAAGAGAAGGAGAAGAACGAGGCTCTAGCTAAGGACCTTACAAAGGTCAATAAGACATGTGAAACAAGCACCTCAATAACCAAGAAATATCAAGAAAGGTGCAACTCCTTACAAGAGGAGAACAAGGCCTTAACAAAGGCCATTGAAGACCTTAAGACAAAATCACAATCATTGTTGAAGAAGTTTTAATCCTCACAAGCTTTAACAAGCAAGGGTTGTGGAAGGTGTCACAACATTGATGTTGATATGATTGTCAAGCAAGATGCAATCATTGAGAAGCTAACCAACCAAGTCAATGAGCTCAAGAAAAAAGCTCAAGTGGAGACTACAACAAGAATAGTTGGTGAGCCAAGAGCCTCTCATGACAAGAGAGGATTGGAGTATAACAAGAATGTACCCAAAAGAAAATACAACAAGAGAATCAACTTTGTGCATGAGAGCAAGGGAAAGCAAGTGGCACAAGAAAGCATCATTAAGCCCAAGAATGCTTCCCAAGTCAACAAGAACATCAAGAACTCTACCATATCCTTTGATGATTTTGATGCCTCTTATGTGCTAACCCGTAATTTCTCTGGTAGAGTAGTTACCAAGTTTGTTGGGCCACATGATGCAAGGTGGAAACCTTGTGTGTGGATGCTCAAAGTTCTTGTATCTAGTGTCAAGGGACCCAAACCAACTTGGGTGCCTAAAACACGTGCTTGATCTCCCTTATAGGAATACTCCTCCGGTGGTGCAATATGGGTACTCGATAGTAGATGCTCAAATCATATGACCGGAGAGAGATCAATGTTCTCCATACTTGATCATGACAATCTACCAAGTGGAGGCATATCATTTGAAAATGATAACAAGGGAAAGGTAATTGGTCGTGGACGGATTAACGTCACCCATGACCTTTCAATTGTTAATGCTTATCTTGTAAATGGTCTAGGATATAACTTAATGTCCATATCACAACTTTGTGAGATGGGCTATAGTTGTCTCTTTGTCGATGATGGTGTGATCGTCTTTAAGAAGAAAGATTCCTCAATAACTTTCAAAGGGTATCTTGAGGACAAGATCTATCTTGTTGATTTCACCAACAAAGAAGGATCTAACCTAAGTACTTGCTTGGTCGCTAAAACTACCTTGGGTTGGCTATGGCATTGCCGGCTAGCTCATATTGGGATGAGAAATCTTTCTAAACTCCTTAAAGGTGGCCACGTTGTTGGACTAAAGAATGTTGCTTTTGAGAAGGACAAAATATGTAGCGCATGTCAAGCCGGAAAGCAAGTAGGAGCGGCACATCCATCCAAGACAATGATGACAACGACAAGACCATTGGAAATGCTCCACATGGACTTATTTGGACCAGTCACCTATATAAGCATTGGCGGTAACAAATATGGCCTTATAATTATTGATGATTATTCTCGTTTCACTTGGGTATTCTTTTTGAAGGACAAAAGTGAAACACAAGGTACCCTAAATAAGTTCTTGAGGAGAGCCCAAAATAAGTATGAAGTGAAGATCAAGAAAATAAGGAGTTACAATGAAACCGAGTTCAAGAATACACAAGTTGAAGAATATCTTGTTGAAGAAGGCATCAAGCATGAATTCTCAGCTCCATACACTCCATAACAAAATGGGGTAGCCGAAAGGAAGAACCGCACACTCATAGAGATGGCATGAACAATGCTTGATGAGTACAAGACACCAGACACCTTTTGGGCCGAAGCCATCAACACTGCATGCCATGCATCAAATAGATTATATCTTCATAAGATCTTGAAGAAACACCATATAAGCTTCTCACCGGCAACCTTTCAAATGTTTCATACTTTCATGTCTTTGGGAGCAAATGTTTTATTCTTAACAAGAAACCAAAATCCTCCAAGTTTGCTCCTAAGACACATGAAGGTTTTTTCCTTGGATATGGAACTAACGTCTATGCATATCGAGCCTTTAACAAAGACACCGGTGTTGTTGAAATCACCCGGGATGTGCAATTTGATGAATCTAATGGCTCTCAAGTAGAGCAAGTAAATCCAAGTGATATAGGCGATGAATCTCCTTGTGATGCAATAAAGAACATGGCAATAGGAGAGATAAGACCATAAGACCCAAACTCAAGTCAAAATAAACCATCTTCTTCAAGACAAGATGATCCGTCTCCACAAGAGCCACATGATGAACAAGATCGAGGGAGAGACCAAGATCATGGTGACGATCATGGTCAAGGTAACAACCAAGATCAAGCCCAAGATGGTGGGGATAAAGACATTCAAGATGATATCACTCAAGAAGAAGAAGATGCATTTAGGCCAATTCATCCACGAGTACGACAAAGCATTCAAAAGGATCACCCCGTTGATAACATTCTAGGAGACATCCAAAAAGGGATAACTACTAGATCCCGAATGGCTATATTTTGTCATCATTACTCGTTTCTTTCCTCTATGGAACCTCTTAGAGTGGAACAAGCCCTTCAAGACTTGGATTGGGTGATGGCTATGCAAGAAGAGTTGAACAACTTTGAAAGAAACAAGGTGTGGTCGTTAGTGGAGAGACCCAAGCAAAATGTTGTAGGTACAAAATGGGTTTTTTCACAACAAGCAAGATGAGTATGGTGTGGTGGTGAGAAACAAGGTAAGACTTGTTATAAAAGGCTACTCACAAGTAGAAGGTTTGGACTTTGGTGAAACTTATGCACCCGTAGTTAGGCTTGAATCAATTCATATTTTACTTGCCTATGCTACTCACTATGGCTTTAAGCTTTTTCAAATGGATATGAAAAGTGCATTTCTTAATGGCCCCATTCAAGAAGAGGTGTATGTACAATAACTTCCGGGGTTTGAAGACCCAAAGAAACCAAACCATATGTACAAGCTTTACAAAGCTCTCTATGGCATCAAGCAAGCTCCTAGAGCTTGATATGAATACCTCAAGGGATACTTGATCAACAAAGGCTTCACAATTGGCAAGGCCGGTCCTACTCTCTTCACAAGAAAAGTTGATAATGATTTATTTGTGTGCCAAATATATGTCAATGACATTATATTTGGTTCTACTAATCAATCTTTTTGTGATGAGTTTGCCAAGATTATGACTAAGAAATTTGAGATGTCCATGATGGGAGAGTTAAAGTTCTTTCTAGGTTTTCAAGTCAAGCAACTTGAAGAAGGAACACTCATAAGTCAAATCAAGTATACTCAAGACATACTCAAGAAGTTTGACATGGAGAATGCTAAGCCTAACAAGACTCCCATGAAGACAAATGGACACCTTGGGCTAGATGTAAATGGTAAACCCGTGGATCAAAAGGTATATCGCTCCATGATTGGCTCCTTGCTTTATCTTTGTGCATCTAGGCCCGATATCATGCTTAGTGTGTGCATGTGTGCAAGATTCCAAAGTGCTCCAAAGGAAAGTCACCTCATGGCAGTAAAAAGAATTTTAAGATATTTAGTTCACACCCTAAACTTAGGATTGTGGTATCCCAAGGGCTCCAAGTTCAAGTTAGTCTGTTATTCCGATGCCGACTACGCCGGATGTAAGGTGGATAGGAAAAGTACCTCCGGGACGTGCCAATTCTTGGGTAGGTCCCTTGTGTCATGGTCATCCAAGAAACAAAATTCCGTTACCTTATCCATGGCCAAAGCAGAGTATGTTGCAGCCGGAAGTTGATGTGCACAACTACTTTAGATGCGACAAACTTTAAAGAATTTTGGGTACACTATGACCAAAGTTCCACTCCTATGTGACAATGAGAGTGCCATCATGATTGCATATAACCCCATTGATCACAATAGAACCAAGCATATAGATATCCGACACCACTTCTTGAGAGATCATTCTATAAAGGGGGATATTGATATTAGCTATGTTAGAACCGACAAACAACTAGCCGATATTTTTACCAAACCCCTAGATGAGAAGCAGTTTTGTGAACTTAGGAGTGAACTAAATATTCTTGACTCATCCAACCTGGAGTAGAATCTTGTGCTTTGGTTGGTGTATTGATCTTGTAAAATGTCTTAAAAGCAAAATCTTTTTTTCAAAATTTCATATTGTCCTTGATTTCAAACAAAATTCTTTGATCACTAGATCATATTGTCGATACTTGTGAATATAGTTTTGACTGTTGATTTGTTACTATTCACAAGTTGAGACAAGCTTTATACTCCTTATGCAACTTGTCCATAAGTTCAAACTTGTAGCGACTCATGCCCTCTTTCCAGAAACTTACGGAACTTCCATGACCCATTCACGGAACTTCCGTCACCTTCAACGTCTTCCATTTAAAGAGGTGTTCTCTCTGGTTCCAAACCGAGAACGATGGAACTTCCATGACCATTTCATGGAACTTCCGTCATCCACGGAAGTTCTGTGAGACCTTCCGTGACTCCCTCCTGCGACGCGTCTCAACCCGAGACTGACGGAACTTTCGTCGCCCATCGACGGAACTTTCGTCGGCCCCTGGTTAAGTCGCACGGCCCCTCTCTCTTCTTCCTCCAACCGGTCATTCTCTCTATTCTCTTCACTCTCTTCCTCTCAAACCCTAGGGCGACTTCAAGGGCGATTTGAAGGTTGTTGGAGATCCCACCAAGAGAAATCACCAAGTTGGGAGGAACTCCATTCCTCCCCTATGGAACTTCCGAGGTCCTCTTCAGTCTCCATCACTTTTCCTTCTTCTTGACCTAGGTATGAACTTGCCTCTCGTTCTTGAGTTCTTGGTCAATATGCTCAAATGTCTCAATTTCCCTTGGGTAGATAGGTTCCTTTATATCTAGACTATCTTTCTCTAAGCGCATTTGAGTAGTTGTAGCGAGATCCAAAAGATGTGTAGGTTTAGATGCAAACTGCAAGCGATGGAACTTTTGTGACTCTCTTACGGAACTTCTATCATCTGTAGTTCAGTGCACTTACTTCTACATGTTCGTTGGACCTTTCCGTTGCCTTTGCCTGACCCATTGTTTCCTTCATGGTGCATTTTAGGCTTGTGACGATGGTTCTCATCAAGAATGCGTCCAGTGTTCCATCCATTCATGAGGACTTAAGTGAAGAGGACCATCAAGCTTCACCCAACAAGTCCTCCTTCTCCACGAGGATATCGTACCCCTAGCCAAGAGAAGAAAAGTCGTGATTAAGAGAAGGATAGGAAAGGGAAGCAGTTCAGGTGCTCAAACAGTTTCAGTTGGTCAAGGAGGCGCTCTTCCTCCTAGAAGGGCACTTGATAAAGGGAAGAAGCCAGTCAAGGAAACCCACCCCAAACCACGTAAGAGCAAGTCAAAGAGCAATGAGCCTTTGAACATTGTGAGGGACCTTCGAGTTCATGCTCCCGTCTACCCACCTCATTATGTCTTCAAGGACTACAAGAAGGATGCCGAGGTCCTAAGTGCTACAAGGCGGCAGAATCAATATCTTGTGACTGATAAAGAAGCGAGTGGCCCCTGGTTCCTCACTTGGTTTCACCAAGACTACTATATGTCTATACTCATTGAAATGAACCGGAAGAACCGGTTGGCCACTCATCAGTGGATTGACTGGAAGTACATGGAGGACAAGGATGAGTTAACCTTCAATGAGATAGTGGGATCTTGCAAGGCACGGCATGTGTATGACCTCATGGGGTTCAGCTATGATTGGAATGAGGAGGTAATCTGTCAGTTCTACTCCACCTTGTACATTGATGGGCGAGGCTTTGTTCATTGGATGACACAAGGTGTGCAGTATGTGGTGTCCCCCTCTCGACTGGCCTTCTTCTTTTTCCAGGATGATGATGATGCTGACAAGGACAAGCTCTCTTGTGAGTCAGTGTTGAAGGATTCTGAGATGAGATTCATGTATGAGGACCTTCAACTAAAATATCTGGGAACCACTTATGGAGTGCACAACTTCTACTTTACCCTCAACAGGATGCTCCGGGTGACTATTGCTCCTAAGGGTGGGTATGCCACTTCACTTGTTGAGCACTCCAGGAATATTTTTGCTAGGTTCAGAGACGGAGCTGCTGACTTTAGTGTGATGGACTTCATTGTTCAGGAGATCTACTCTGCCTCTTTGGACATAAGGAAGGTGCTACCCTTTGCTCCATATCTTATGAGGATGATCGAGACTGAGACTAGCTTGATTTTTGAGAAGGAGTGCAAGCATCAGTCTTTGAGACCTCGTGTGCCCAGGCTCACTCGTCCTCATCATGAGACTATTTGGAGGGAGTTAGCAGCAGAAAAGGCAGCTAGGGCAGAAGTAGCAGCACCTCGTGCATCATCCTCTGCTCCTCCACCCGAGGCCCCTCACCGTTGTCCATCATCTCCCATTGCCGCTATGCTCAAGAGCATCTTGAATGCTTGTTGCTTCAATGCTAAAGAAAACTCGGAGAACAAGAGGCGCATTAAGAAGCAAGTGCGGCGCTACAAGAAAGACCAAAGAGCTCAAGGCCATGAGGTGTCTCTGGATGGCTCCGAGTGTGAGCCCGATGGTGAGCCACCGGTCTTTGAGGATCCACTTGCTAGCTATGATTAGGATGATACTGCTCCTCAACCCGCTCCCGCTCATGAAGAACAAGCTGCACAAGACAAAGAAGAAGAAGACGAGGAAGAAGGCCAAGAAGAAGAATAGGGTGACGAAGAGGACGATGAGGACAATGATGAAAGCGCCGATGATGATGAGTGATACCTTTCCCTTATCTCCTCCTCCTTTCATTCTTTTTGGTGTCTTGATGCCAAAGGGGGAGAGATGAGATGAAAAGGATATTTGTTTCAGAGGGTTTGTAATAGGATAGTGATGAACCTATGGACTAGTTCTCCTCTCTATTTGCTTTGTGTGCGAAACATATTTGTGAACCTTTTGTAATAACTCTATTGTTCTTATGATATGTGTGGTGCTTGTTTCTAATAGTTTTGTAAGTTGTGTTGTCTCTTGTTTATTGCCTTATCACTTTGCTTCACTCTTGCACACTTTTAGGTACCCCACTCATTGCAAAATATAGGGGGAGCTTCCTCATATGTTTGTGTGATTCATGCATATCTTTAGGGGGAGTTCCACTATATGTGTCTCTTTCGATTATCCTCTTTATATTCTTTTTAATCTATTGTCATCAATCACCAAAAAGGGAGAGATTGAAGATGCATCTAGGATGCCCTAGTGGGTTTTGGTGTATGATGACAAAAGATTAAAAATATGCTAACTTGTTTATGAAGTATATGTGCAGATAATCGTAACTAGTTATTTACAATTTGTTGTTTACTCCCAAAAAGGAAAGGAAAGGATATGGACTCAAAAGCTCTTCAATGATTAGTTCTTTTATTTATTTTTGAGTCATAGGTATGCCGAATTATAAAGGGGGTAAAACAAACTTGTTAAGAAGGGAAGTGTGTGTGCTCAAGACTCCAAATAGTTTTTGTGAGAAGTATAACCAACAAACCTTAAAACTAGTTCTTTTCTAAGCCAAACAGAGAGTGACGGAAGTTCCGTGAGCCCTCTCACGGAAGTTCCGTCAGCGTCGGGTTCCCTCTCCCTGCCTACCCGAGAGTTCCGTCACCTCCTGACGGAAGTTCCGTCAGCGTCGGGCTCGTACTTGTTGTCTTTCCAAGAGTGACGGAAGTTCCGCCAGTCTCTGACGGAAGTTCCGTCATCAGAATTTTCATGGCTCTCACGGAAGTTCTATGAGCTCAATCCTTGTTAAATCAAGAGTGGCGGAAGTTCTGTCACAACATCTGGCTTCTCTCCCAGGCGCGTGCAACGGCTAAGTTTGAATTGACGGAAGTTTCGTGGGTAACCACAGAAGTTCTGTCAGACCCAGAAAACACTATAACGGCTAGTTTTTGAGGTCTCTTTATAAATAGAGTACCTCTTCCCCCGTGGGAAGGGTTGTATTCTTTGCCATTTCACTCACTCTTCAGCTAGAGCTCTCCCCTCTCACTCCTAGGCTTGTTCTTGAGATTCAAATCAAAGTGAGAGAGATCCAACCACAAAAACATTGAATCTATCCACTCAAAAGCTTGAGCACATCTTTCCCTCCCCATCAAGATTTGATTTGTTTGTTACTCTTGGAGACTTGGTCTCCTAGATGGCTAGGCGTCGCCCTTGAGCTCCCAACTTTGTGTGGTGAGTCGGGAACGTTTGTGAAGGTGTGATTCGCCTCCGGAGAAAAGGAATCAAGTGAAGAAAGAAATACAAGCATGATCTTTGTGATTGCTTGGCGAGGAAAACGGTTGAGAGAGACACGACCATTTTGTGTGGCTCCTCAATAAGAGTTAGTGATCTTTGTGATTGCTTGGCGAGGAAAAGCAGTTTTTTCTTCTCCTTGTTATCCGAGTTGTTCATTGTTTAGAGGAAGGTTAGTGAGAAGTTATGT
This sequence comes from Eleusine coracana subsp. coracana, assembly GCA_032690845.1. NCBI lineage: Eukaryota > Viridiplantae > Streptophyta > Magnoliopsida > Poales > Poaceae > Eleusine > Eleusine coracana. The sequence continues at coordinate 47,841,996 of CM064427.1, read as the reverse complement.
CACTTGACAGAACTTCTGTGGCGACGGAAGTTCCGTCACCGGTGACGGAAGTTCTGTCATTCCTGGTTATTTGATTATCCTTTAGTGTTTTTTCAGGATTATTTTTAGATTGCCTATTTACCCCCCCCCCCCCCCCCCCCCTCCCCCCTCTAATGGTACCTGAATGTTGATGCAGAGTAGAGGCATATGAGAGCAGCACTTTGACCACCACTTCGCAAGCCATCTTCAGTATTGTCTTTTTCATTCAGATAGTTTCAGAGAACTCAAGTCCTGATAGTTAGGTTTGGTGCATTTTCCTGTCAGGAAGAAGTTGGTTTGACCTTTCATTTTCAGAACTTATAAAGTGTTGAAAGCATTTGGTGGATGTTTCAATGATTTTGTGTTGTGATATTGGTTGCAGTTGTCTTCTCTATTGTGTGATAACAAGTAGATCTCTATTTGGTGAAAATACATTATAATCTTCTGTGTTGAATTTCTGCTCAAATTTCATTTATTTGGTCAAGTATGGTTTATCCTCTGTTTTTATACCCTGCTAGCCAAATACCAATTTCAAACTCTGATTTTGGTTCCTACCCAGAAATGACTGATCACCTGGATTGAGTGGCAGAGCTGGATTCACTTGATCCAGTCCTGGAATTCAACCGGTCCTGGCATCAAACCAAGCCTGCCGAACAAGGCCTGGATGGGATTGAATACTTTGCAGGTTAGATATGGATTCATTCCCACTCATTCCACTCTAATCCTCTTCAAACCCACTCTAACCGAACATGCCCTTAGCTGGTGAACTCTACACAGTCTTCACATGGCCTAGGCTGAGGAAACAGATGGATGGGATGTCTGGCCACGACGATAATCAGTCACGCTTGAGGCTCGACTGATCGAACCGTGCGTCCTCTTTGTTGATCATGGCGAAAAGAAAAGGAAAATGAAAGGAAGGAGCTACTAGTGACGAGTAACGTCGTTACTGTAACGATGATCCGGTGCAGTCAAACTCCATCGCAGCAAGCGGATAAGGATGCCGATCGACAACGGGCCGGGCCATCCGCGGTTTCAGGTTCCCACGCACGCGCGCGCGCGCGCTTATTGGCAACAGAGATGCGCACTATGCAGCCTTTTTCCGAGCTCGCCCCGTCATGCATGGCTGCAGCTACTGTAGCTAGCTGGAGCAGCTACCTTGCAGCCTACACTTGAAATATTCACGTGTGCGACATGTCCCGTTCTGATCCCACGACTCAAAGAGGTCAGAGAATCTGTGAGTGCATACAGTTCATCTGCACTTCTGCAGCATGCACGCCGGTGTGTGTCACTTTCGAAGCAGCGGAGGGAGGGGGGCCGGGTTTGGGATCCTTATGATTAGGGAGGGATGCATGGACGAGCAGCAGAACCATCTGCCGGTGAACTTCATCTAGCATTGGAGAGTTTGATTCGTTCATTATTCATACCGATCGTGGTTTTTTCTTGAACACCTTTATAATAGACTATGATACAAATGACATTGAACGCTACGGGAAACCAGTTGTATCGGCAAACATCATATTTGCCGAGTGTCCCAAGTTCAAATCCTCGGCAAACTGACCATTCTTTACCGAGTGACAGGACACAGGAACTCGGCAAATTGACCATTCTTTGTCGAGTGTCAGCATAGGCTCTTAGCAAAGTTACCATTCTTTTTCGAGAGTCTACCCTGCGGCTCTCGACAAAGGGGTAACATTTGCCGAGTGTCGTTCGTCAAGGCCCTCGACAAGCGTGCTTTGACGGATGTTTGGCATCGTACTCCTGCTTTATTTTGCCGAGAGCCGCGGAAACTCTCGACAAAACATTGGTCGGGTGCCCAAAAAAAGGCTCTCGCCAAAGAGCTCTTTTCCGATAAAAGATTGTCGTGAGCTCTTTACCGAGAGTTACACTCGGCAAACGTTTTGTTGAGTGTAATATGGACTTTGCCGAGCGTCTCAGCCACACGACAAATATGTGTCTTCCCATAGTGGAAGTATGATGATTTAAACCTAACTGTTCATTTGAGATGATATTAACTATAATTACTTATTAATGTAGAGTTAATTCCTTAGCAGAATAAAAACGATATGAGAATAAACATGTGACATTTGTTTTATCTTAGGAAATATAAATATCACAAATATATGATAGGTATGTAAATCCTATATTACCCGTATGATACTTATGATGAGACAATTCCTTACGTGGCCCTAAAAAGTCATCTCTTCCTTTTCTGGTTTCTTTTAAAATGAACTTTCTTATATGAACAAGAAGTTAATTTTTATTTCTTTCTTGGCCCTTCCATCAGATTTAACTACTAACGGTGTTAAGATAAGAGTGAAATGACCATTTTGTCCTTAACAGAAAAATAAATATTATTTTTTAGTTTTTATATAAAATTAGGGATATTGTTTTTATACGATAGTTGTCCAAAATATCTATGTTATATTTTTCTTTCATGTTGAAAAATATAATACAAATATTTTGTACAACTATAAAATAAAAATAACATCTTTGAGATTGTCATAAATAAAGACTAAAATACTAATATTTTATTTTCTACTAGGGATAAAAATGGTCATTTCATCTCTCACTTAACGCTGTTAGTAGCCAAATCTAACAGAAAGGCCATGAAAGGAACGAAAGTTAGCTTCTTGTCCATATAGGAAAGTTCATTTTAAAAGAGACTAAGAAAGAAAAATGTGACTTTTTAGAGCCAAGAAGGAATTTTCTCTACTTATGATACCTCTATATGATACTCATGATATCAGTGGGTCGACAAGTTATCATGATTTAAATTTATATTGTCAGGTGAGATAAATAAATAGTATGTATTTATTTAGATTTATAGTAAAAATCCTCTTTTTCTTTATTGAAACATACCGACCGAGGTTGATGCAGTGAGGAAGCTGCATATACCGCCAGACTCCCTCCGTGCTCAAATTGACTTTCATTTATGGTTTGAACCATTAGATGGGGTTTCGACCACATTTCCACCAGAACAGGCCGAAATGTGGTCGAAACCCCGTCTAATGGTTCGAACCATAATGAGACTAGCTTGATGAAAAAAAAATCTGTTTGGTTAAGGTCCACCTAGAATGAAATAGGGTTTGTTTTGGTCACTTTTATTTTATGGTCGGGATTGATTTTACATCTTTGAGATCCGGAATGGAAACAACGGAATCGTTTGATTTTCAGCCAGTCTTTAGATCTATTTCAATCAGCTGAAAATGAATAAGACCTTAAGAGTTATATCTTTTTTTTCCACACTCTACTCGATCTTCTCTAATAATCAGTACATTAAGACATCCATATAAGGATAGTAGAAACTTAATCGCCCTTTCTCTTTCTGGTCCTCGTACGTTCACTTTTTGGGGCTGCCATGGTCCCTTGCTTGGTCCTGACAACCCCAGGGCTACGTTCCCTACGACGGCTCTATATCTATGAGATGTGTCTATTATTGCAGCTGGCTTATTCGTCTTGTCCTAGATCCGCGCTCGAAAGCCACAGCTCCCGCGCATTTTTCCAACACATCTACTTGTTCTCTTGCCTATAGCTAGCTACCTGATGCATGTATATATCTCTTCGTTTAGCTTGTTCAGACTAAACAGCCTCGCCCTTAGCTTCCTTCCCAAAACAGACACCGCATCGGCAATGGAGAGAGATCACGGCCACATTGATCAGCGCTTCAGCTTGGCAGGCCACACATGGCCGCCTCGACAGATAAGATCGTCATCGTCGTCGACGTCCTACTGCTGCGGCTACTGCAAGAGGGAGTTCAGGTCACCACAAGGACTGGGAGGCCACATGAACGTCCACAGGTGGGACAGGGCAAGGCTGATCCACGGCCACCAGTGTTCCGCGCACCGACTTCCATCTCCTCCAAATAACCCCAGCCCTAGTGGCAGAGTTATTGATCCCAGAATCAGCTCGGAGCAAATGCCGCACTGCACCGGCAATGCAGATGGCTCAGCTACAGCGGTGGCGAAGCAGGATAATGACTGCCGTTTCACCGCCTCCGCTTCGTCCAACACGACGAAGAACTTTGAGTCGGGTGTTGGAGTGTGCAGTCATCAAGATGGCACGGATGATCGTCGTTTGGATCTTGAGCTCAGACTTGGATGCTCTTGAGTCTTGAGATGGTGAGGTGAGCGTGTGAGGTTTGGCTGGATGGCTTGTGTATACATTTCCAATCTCTGATAAGGTGTTATCTTGTTTTCTTCTTTTGGTGTGTGTATGTGTATTTCTATATATTTTTTTGTTGCACTATCTTTGGTCTTTTTCATTCGAGTTTCAGATTTATTGTTTTGGAAGGATTGGCGCCAAGCAGGCAAATTAAAGATATATGTAACCTCGAGCTTGCATTTGTTAGTACTACTGTTCTTGGTTTGAACAAAACAAAAGATGATAGCTGTTGTTGATATGCTCCATTTTCTTAATTAGAATGGATCCACGTGGTGATTAGCTCTAATTCTAATGTGTAGGAGCATAGCATTTGATTTATATTAAGATATTAAAGTGAGTGGGTTGAGAACATCGAGTTGGTCTGTACTGCACGGTACTTGGCCGGGTCGGATTCAGTGGTGCACAGCGCAGGGGTATTAATCAGCTACCATAATAGTTTCTGGCGCGGAGACTGCAGCGAGATGAAAGAACTTGGTTGGTTTTGTGCTAGGAATAAACAAGAACCTGAACTAATAACTTGTGCGATATGATTAAGACTTGTACAAGAAAACGGAGAAAGCATCAGTTTGTTGCACGGAGCCAACAACCGATCAGTATCTCGCACAATCTTCTCTTGATGACGCATCGATAGGAAAAACTGACAGTCGAGATGTCAGTCGCTTGATAATTTTCTGTGTCATCACACCATTTTAGGGCCGTCGTGGTGCGCAAGCTCTAGTGCACAGCTTGAAACAGTCATCTCCGCAGTTGCGCGATCACGCGATGGCAGCACCGGGCCGGCGCAGCCGCTAACGGTGGACTTGGAGGCACCGAGGAGCTACATCAGCAGAGCCTGGACGCCTCGTGGTGGACTTGGACGGCGACGGGAAGCTCGGCGTGATGGAGCGCCTGGACGTGAGATGCCCGCCGGGGATATCGACGAGACACTGCATCTGCAGTCGGCGCTGCCCATGCTCGAGGGAGGCCGCGCGGTGGTGGGCCGTGGGCGCGTACGAGCTCGCCAGAGGACGCTCGGCGCCATGTGGCCAGTGCACGCCATGGCGTACCACGAGTGACACACTGCCCTCATGGCGCCGGCAGGGTATCATGCCAGCGCCTTTCCCTTGTGGGAGACGCAGCCACACGGCGTCGCAGTGCGGAGAAGCGCATGTGGCGCTGCATCCCGGTTTGAGTCACGCGCGGTGAACGGAGCCCGTTGTTGCCCATGCCGCGATCGAACGGCCCTGGATTGAGGCTGCATGCGGTGGCCGGTGCCGGGCTGTCAATGTCGCTGGAGGAGGCGTCCACCCTGGGCCGCTGCGAGCCGTCGGATCTGTATCCCTCGGCCGATACTAAGCAGCGGAGGAGTCCCCGTTTGAAACACGGTCTTTGAACTATTAGGTACTACAAGTTGAGGTTCATTGCTCATCGCCATGCTAAAAAGTACTACTAATAATTAGTAATACTAAGTCGCACAAAACTATTATGTACCTGCACTAAGTCAACTACACTCCTTTTCTGAAAGAAAAAACCAAGTCAACTACACGTTCCATCGTACACGAATTTCCCTATAGACAGAACACCTACGCCCACTCTTCTGGCAAAGACACTGCTAGCAAGTATCCTACTAGTCTAGTACTCACTTCCAATCTTTTCCTCGTGCCATCTCCCTCGCTGAACAATGGCCTCGTGCACCGCGCTCAGGACGGCACACGTTTTCATTCTGGCGCTGTTCGTCGGCCACCTGCTGATGACTACACCGGTGGCCGCCGGCGGGCAGGCGACTCCTCCAAGACAGTCAGTGCTATTCCTCCACAACCAACGTGCAAGCACATGCTTGGACTGCGTTGCAGCTTGCTTGAAACCGAGCAAAGATTGTGAAACCACCGCTCTATGAAATTTACCATTGTACAAAATTTATTTTATATTTTTTTTAACATAAAGTTCTATAAAAACTACTACTGTATAAAATTTCAGCACTATATTTATATTATAAAAATAGAAAGTAAATTAAACCAACTTAAATTATTTAAGAAAGTAAATTGAGTGAAGATTATGTTCGGAGTATAAATTGAACAAACTGAATTGTACAGGAGAGTAATATAGACTTTTCCCTATTATAATAAACTAACACTAATGATCCTAACAAATTGAACTCTAAGGTAAGGTTTATTTCAAACCAAGCACATGATACATGATTCTTTTTCTATTACTGTGCGATTCATTAAAAATAACTGTGCGATTCATTAAAAATGTGCAGCGCATGATCTCACGCTGATGAGAAGAAGTAGCTGGCTTCTCCCGTCTAGAACGGATCTAGCCTTATTCTTATTCACGTTGTCCCCATATGAATAGGCATAAGAAATAATTTAACAGCAGAAGTCAACTAAACATTTTGGTCTTTTCATTATCCACTTTTATTATTTGTGTTAATGCGGGTAATAACAGAACGTGGGAACCAGGCCAGACGAAGATTTCATTTTGGAAAAAAAAATCAAATATGTAAACCCTAAAAAGTAGGGCCAAGTGTACAATTGGAATTTAGAACAAGATCAACAACGCAATATGTTTCATACAAAATTTAGAAAATATATATAAGGCTCAATATTAGAAAAATGAAGGCTGCCAGGATCCAAATATACACTTTGTTCCACTAAAGGAACCACTTGTTTGTTTTAACATGTATTTAGAGGCTTATAATCTGCAAAGGCTTTTAAAGCAAAAAGTAGATAAACAACGGAATTCACAAATAATAGTCTTGCAATGTACTCTTTCCGTTCTAAAATTATCATTATCATTAACTTTTTTTTGAACTTTGATCATTCTTCTTATTCAAAAACTTATCTTAAATACGCAAAATTATTGATTATATTTTAAATTTATCTAGTAATAAAACTAATTATAAAAAATATATAATAATTTTTAATATATTTTTTAAATAAGACGAATAAATAAAGATAACGAAAAAAGTCAATGACGACAATAATTATAGAAAGGGAGTAATAAAAAGTCACGCTGGACCGTGGAACAGAGAAGTCGCTGCTTGGTAGCGCTTGGAGCCGTCGACAGTATAGGAGGAGGGAGGACGGAGAGAGAGGGAAAAAAATTCTCTACAGAAGGGGACATGCATCAGCACAACTGCTATGCGCATTATGTCAATGAATTCGTCCAAAAAAATATTGAATCTATCGCTCATTTCTTATGCACATTTCCTACCAGCCTACTACAGATCAATACTTTCTTCCTATTGAAGTCCAATTTCTAGATCCTATGGACAACTGCAACAATTGCCAATGTATATATCTACTGTACTACTCTAGTACAGTACCCTGCAACAAACGTTAAACTGAAGAGAAAAGAATAGACAAATTTACATGTTGGCCTCAGCCCTGCTGCTTCTACTCGTGCTCTTCTCGGTGCGACGGCAAGCCCTGGCTCCTCATGGTGTGCGTGCTCGACGTCGTCATCGCGTTTGACGCCGACGCGGACACGTGCGACGTCGCGGATGTCGAGGGCGAGCTGGTGCCGGACGAGGAGCCGACGGAGTAGTGCGATGAGCCGCGCAGGCCGTGGGACCTCCGCCGGTACCGCGACCCGGGCACCCCGGGCCGCGTGGGCTCCTCGAGCGTGCTCTGCTTCTTGGACAGGATGATCACCACGCGCTTCATGTCCGGCCGCAGCCGCGGGTCGGCCTGCACGCACAGCAGACCTAAGCGCACGCACAGCTCCACCTGCTCCGGCACCGCCGACGACTTCACGCCCGGGTCAAGCAGCTCCAGGGTCCGCCCCTTCTTGTACAGTCTCCACGCCTGCGCATATGATGGACCACAACGTTGCATTGCACGTTAGTTAAACCGGCCGTTGAGGAGAATGTGCAAGAGCAAGAAGAGTGGATGCATCGCACACATACGTACGTATTCGAGGAGGCTGTCGGCCTCGGAGTCGGGCGGAGGGGCGAAGGCTGAGTTCTTGCGGCCGGAGACGATCTCGAGGACGACGACGCCGAAGCTGAACACGTCGGCCTTGGTGGAGAGGTCCCCGTGCATGAGGTACTCGGGCGCCATGTAGCCGTTGGTTCCCGCGACGCGGGTGTGGACGCGGGAGCGGCCGTCGCCGGCCTCCGGGAAGAGCCTGGCCATGCCGAAGTCGGCGATCTTGGGCACCCAGCGGTCGTCCAGGAGGATGTTGCTGGCCTTGATGTCGCGGTGGATGATGGGCGTGTGCGCGTCCTCGTGGAGGTACAGCAGGCCGCGCGCCACGCCCACTACAATCTCGTGCCGACGCGGCCAGGTCAGCTCCGCGCGCCGCGACACGTCTCCGCTGCTGTGGCTGCCGCCTGGGCATCGCACGGAAAGGAAAGACAAGAGGTGTCAGGCAGCACCAGAACGAATGCATAATCGAAATCAGGGTTGAGCGTAGCAGAACGCAAGAACCAGAAATCGCAGTAGAATTTAATAATAAATATAAAGAAGGGGTTCATTTCTAGCGAACAGAGTCCGCTGGGAAATTGGAATTCCCAGAGAATTCTACAATGGCGCGCGATGGGCCATCATAGCTTCATGAAGGAATTAGCCATAGACCGAAATGCATATTGGCCCACCTTGTTCCATATAGTAAATCTTATAAAAGATTTATGTAACTTTAGTAAACTAACACTATGGATCCCATATTTATTATTTTATTGATTAGAGCAAACGCAAGAGAGAAGATGCTATGGCGTGTATGTTCCGCGAGCCCACAAAACGTGTGATGAGGCGCTGACTTTACCACCAGTGTAACTTTAGACTAGTCTATACATCACCGTTGCTGCCAGCGGTAGCGTCATCTAACAAACAGGAAATCAGAGCCGCAGTCCATACGTGGCACCGTAAAGTTGCCCTCCTAGGGCTTCATTGCGGACGCCCTCATGCCGTCATGGTCTTTGCTATAGACCGACTTGCTCTCGGTTGTCTCGGTTGAAATTGAGTCTCAGTTAGTGCGTCGGCCACTACCGCGCTCGGTCGGGATGTTCTACGACTAGAGAGTGGAGAGCAGCACGCGGCCGAAGTTTTACTTATTTAGAATGCCCCAATGGTGTCAAAACAAAAAAAAAAAGAATGCCCCAACCCTTCTAGAAAAGCCAGGGCGCGAAAGGAAAGAAGAGGATGGAGAAGCATTACAGGTTTGCGAGGTAGTCAGAGCAAAACGTAGACAATGGAGAAGCAACCATACGGATCAGGTGACAAGGATTGATTTATCTGGCAGATGCGACTCGTAGTACTATACTATCTGGTTGGAGTTGGAGGTTGCTACAGCCAAACAACATGTCCACTTCGCCAAATATACAACTGTGTGCTGCTGACCAGGCGTGGCAAAGATTGGTTCTGGCTCTTGCCTAGAAATATATATCGCAAGCTCCAGCTGAAGCTCATGAATAGTGAATGGAGGATAGAGTTATGACCTTTGATCACAAGGACCATAGAGTGATGGTGATGAGGAACGCCCAACTGTTGTCAAGTCGTACTTCCAAAGAGGGTAGTAGGACTTTTTTTTTTTAGATAATGGAATAAGGTTCCAGCTTCTATCTTTCTGGGAGAAGGTATTCATTACAATAGTAACACTTGTCTCAGTTTTAATAATAATGCGTCCTACAACAGCAGTTGACCATAAGTCAATCTCGATGCGTGGAAACAAGCGGTGCCAGACTGCCAGGGGTACAGTAGGCTCTAGTAGAGTAGATTGCTGATGCAGAGCATGGAGCCGATGGCCTACCGGACCGCTACCTTGTCGCATTGCCCCGTTCATCCCAAGATTAGGATAGATGCGGGCGTACGTTGACACATTCATGAGATAGACACACAGATTGTAAGCGACCCGCGCGTGGTTTGACTGTTTTACGGCTTTGGACACGAATGCTAGTATAGTGCATTCTTTCTAGAGGAGCTGAGGCTGTTTAGTAGGCTGACCGCTCGTTCACGGAAGCTTATAGCGATGACATCCGTGCACGCTCACGCGTCGTCACTAATCAACGGAACCAACCGGCCTGAGCAGCTGGGAACAGTACAGCGACTTTTCTCCGACGCATTGATGTGCAAAATATCCCCTCCTCACCAACCGCGCATCGGGATCCTAGCAGGAGGCAACAGAGATTGACCAAGCTAATCTCTGCTTTGTCCGCTTAATCCCTAATCTACGAGCTCGCAGGTAAGCAATCGATGCCTTAATCGCGCGAAAATGGCTTCTCGATACTCGATCAACCAGAATCAATCAGGCAAAACAACGGAAGGAATTAACTAGTGGGAGAATGAAGGAGAAGAACGGGATGGGGGGAAGATTGGGGAAAGAAAAAAAAACTCACGGGTGCCGGGCGAGGAGGAGAAGAGGATCTTGTCGAGGCTCTCGTTGGAGACGTACTCGTAGACGAGCAGCTTGTCGTCGGCGCCGCGCGTGCAGTATCCGAAGAGGTTGACGACGTTGCGGTGCTGCAGGCGGGACAGCAGCGTGGCCTCGTTCCGGAACTCCTTGGCGCCCTGCCGCGACCCGGCGCCGAGCAGCTTGACGGCCACCTCCCGGTCGTCCTCGAGGCGGCCGCGGTACACGGGGCCGAACCCACCCCGCCCCAGCCGGTTCTTCTCCGCGAACCCGCGCGTGGCCGCCTCGAGCGCCTCGTACCGGAACGCGCGGTTCTCCCGCGCCGCGATCGCCTCCAGGTTCGCCGCCTCCTCCTCCGCCTGCTTCTCCTCCCGCCGCCGGGAGGCGGACGAGGAGAAGGGGCGGGCCAGGCGCTCCAGGAGCTCCCGCGGCTTCATCTTCTCCTCGAGATTAAGCCCGGCGGCGGCGGGGCGGCTGTGGATTCGCGGAAGTGGGCGGACTTTGGTGAGGCCGTGTGGATGTTACGGTTGGGTCGGGTGGTGGATTTGATTTTGTCGTGCGCCGCGCCGGGGGAATTTTGTGTGGAGGAAGGAAGGCGCGCGCGGGTGCGAGCTTGAGCTAAGATGGGGAGGAGGCGGCTGCAGCGGCGGCGGGGCGGGTGGGTTTTGGCAGATGGGAAACGCGGCGCGTTTCCTGATACAGGTAGATCGACGAGCCCAGCGTGGCAGGCAAGCAACTCCTACTTCGGCGACCACTGTTCAGTGCCGTCATTGTCACCACAGGAAAGTCAAGGCGACTGCGCGTTGACGGATGCCCCGGCCAGTTTCTCGTGGGTTCACAGGGAGAGAATACTGTAGAAGAGATCCAGAACGCCGCGTGCGTAACTGCGTACTCTTGGCGCGCCCGCCCGCCCGCGGGGAGTCGCTGACGGAGCCCGGCGCCTCGTCCGCGCACGGCTCGTGGGAAACAAGGAGGAAACGACGCGGGTGATCTGTTTCTGTTATAAGTGCGTCACACTGGTGGTTGAGACAGGTAGTTTTATACTGTGATCATATACTGTCCTGTTCTGAAAAAACTGATGTAGTAGAAAGTTAATTATGATAGTGCCTCTTGTAAATATATAGTTATAACTAAGCACTATGGGTCTTACTATCCTTTGTTCTCTTTTCACAATACATCTGCATCTTAGAATGGAGAAGATTATAATAAAATAACAAGCTTAGGACCCATTAGTATAGTTTCCTAAAAGTTATCTTATCTTTTGTTGAACTCACCTCTAACTTTACTTAACTCTACTCATATAACTATTGAAGCTGCTCTAAGAACGTTCACACTGGTAGCTGGGAGAGGTAGTTTTATGATGCGATCGCACACTGTCATGTTCTGTAAAATTGGTGTAGTAGAAAGTTAACTATGACAACGCCTCCTGTAAGCGTATAGTTATAACTAAGCATCATGAGTCCCACTGTTCTTTCTTCTCTTTTCACAACACATCCGCATCCAGAATGGAGAAGATTACAATAAAATACAAGTTTAGGACCCACTGATATAGTTTGCTAAAAGCTATCCTATCTTTTGTTAAACTCACCTCTAACTTTACTCAACTCTATTCATACGACTATTGGAGCTGCTATAATATCGAAGAGAATGAAGACTCAGCAGATGCCACTTGCCGTTCGCACCGGCGAAGGCGCTGACGCAGCGTGGGGTGCAGGATCTGGAGTCGGAAACACCGTGCTGAGGACGGCTGCTCATACAACGACCATTATACAGGGAGGACAATGCGCTGTGATTGCAAACTGGTATCATGTTAGGGTGTGTTCGTTTCCACCCCCTCTAATTTTTAGATCTATTTTATCAAATATTGTGATACTAATTAGGAGTATTAAATATAAATTACAGACAAAACCCAGTCCATAACCTTCCCTCTGAATGACAAGATAAATCTATTAAGACTAATTAGATCATAATTAGATAATATGATGCTACACTAAACATCTCTTAATAATGACTTAAGTAAACTTAATAAATTTATCACGCTGATGTAATTAGTTTTATATTTAATATATATTTAATAATTGTATATAGTGTTTTAATGATTGATATGACTCTATTAAAATTTAGACCAAAAAATAAACACACCCTAACAAACAAAGGGAGGAACAGAGGTCTGCGTCCAGATCGTCATGAAATGCAGCATAAAAGTTTCGACAGAAATTGCAAGCCTACTGCATTATTACAGACCCGGTCATCTTACACAGGACACAAGTAGCGTCTGTCTTTACGTACACCATGACATAACATCGGCACCGCGTTCCAGTTGAATTCGAGCCAAGCAAGAGACGATTTGCATATCACTATCCAACAGCCTGGCTGTGAGAGAGACATGTCTCAGCCATTCCAAGTCCAGGTTCGGTCAGCAGGATGCAACAGACAGGAGTAGTAATACTGTACTTCTAGGCGTAGGCAAGACTTTGACCTGGCCCAGGAGATCGCCGTCCATGGAGATGTGCCGCCGTGACTTTTGCAGCGTCATACATCTACCGGTTGCGTCATGCATCAGGAAGCATCCGAAAAAAGTGAGTTGCCGCTCCCGCCTTGCCACCAGGTTTCAAGATGCGTTTCATCTCCGTTTGTTTCGTGGATCCAAGTAAAGACGGGAGACTGACAGCAACCAAGTGATGCGAGGGCGGCCGTCTGATCGTATGAAAGAGCATTATTCTGTTTACTACTACAATCACTACAACCATGAACCATCAAGTCAGAAAAGAAAAAATAACCAAAAGGAGGATACTTGTCCACTGAATACTAGTAAGACTTTTGGTGCAAGTTATAACAGTTATATGTACAGTACATGATTGGATAGTTCATACATTTATGAAATTTCTTTACCATATACTAGCTATCCCAAAAGACCAATTATATCATAATATATTCCTGCACATTAATTTTTGGTCAGTAATATGCAGTTGTTGCCTGTTGGGGTTTCCTTTCATTTGATTCAGCATTCAACTTATCTCGGCAGCAAGAAAGACGTCCTATTGAAAGAAGGAATCCCCAACAACTGCAGATTACTAACACAACAAATACTCTAATAGCGTATTTGTCAGGACTTATACTTATGCTGAAAATGGTTTATGTTTTAGTTTATCTATAAAAAGTACTTATTTGACTTATTGTAGCATAAACTTTCAAACCGTTTGACAAAATAGCTTATCCATGGCTTATTCTAGAGAGGGATGATCTATAAGCCCAAAAAACTAGTGTTTGTTGGATTGCTATTCTAGTGCAAAAGACAAATAACTTATGAGAGCTTATTGTAATAATAGTGGCGGGCCCAAGATTTTAGATATGGATATTAAAAAAACTAAAAATTAAAAATATTTTTTAACATCTTAAAGTGCAAATTTTTTAGCCCTTTGTATCATCAGGATTGAAGATGGATGTGAGCTAGTTGATTTTTTGGGGATGAATGAGTGAAGGCCTCTATTTTGGTGCTATTTTTTATTTTTTTAATATAAACACATGACATGCATTTTCAGCATAAGTATAAGTCCTGGCAAACACGCTCTTAGAGTATTTGTTGTGTTAGTAATCTGCAGTTGTTGGGGATTTCTTCTTTCAATAGGACGTCTTTCTTGCTGCCGAGATAAGTTGAATGCTGAATCAAATGAAAGGAATCCGTGGACAGCAAAATCCCTATATTCATCGATTGACTCCAACCTCCACCGCGCCGCCACCAACTCCGGATCCGCCTCCGCCCCTGCCCCCTGCTCCTGCCCCTCAAATCGTCATACCGATGGCATCGATTCTCCTCAAGGTGGAAGGCGACTTCAGCAACAACAGGAACAAGACGACGGCCGAGGCCCAATAGAACGATGGTTGTACCATGGTGGTCTCCTTCTGGATGGTCAATCCACCGGAGCTGTCCTTCCTCTCCGTCCACTGCCCCACAAAGCCCCCCAACACCTTGGAGAACCCCGACTTCAAAGTTTTTCCACACATGGTAGGTGCGGAAGGACCTTTCGTCCTCATCTGTGCCCGCTTCTTAGGTTCCTGGGAAGAAGAATACTTCATGTACAAGACAAGTGATTCACCGTCGTTTGGAATCGGTACCACCTAATCCCTACCGTGGTAGATTTACCGAGTTCAGGGACTTCAACATCGTTTCTTGTTGCTCCTGGTGTCATTACCATCTGGACATGAGTCCAGGTAATGAAGTCACAGCTAGGGCCTCCCCTGACCCCTGCACGAAATGATGTTTGTGAGGGTGATTATCCATTTGATTCTTGTCATCCAGACATTAATATAGAAGCGTGGAGAAGGATCCGAAGGAAATTGGACAATATAGAGCATGCACAAAATGATGGTCCGAGAGTTATACAGAACAATCATGTTCCATGGATCAATCCAATTGAATATGATGAATTGATGATCTGCCATGCTTCAACAAGATTCAAAAAGATGAATGACATTTGGACACGATCATGCAGCAGATGATGCAGTGATCTTGGGCCTTGACATCTGCTAGCCCGGTGACACATCGTTTGTGGACCGTTTTGTGTGCATTAAAACATGAATTTTATGAAACTTGGTGTTTTGCTGTTTGAAAAAAAAAATCCTAACGGGCCGTTAAAAGTGGTCCACGTTTGGATCGCGATTGTAATCGTGATCCAATTCTGGGTGTGAGTTCACAGTATTACCGTATAGTTCGAGGACTCGTACGTGAAAATGACATTGGCTGGCATCACTCAGTCTGATCTAGACCGATGAAACCAGATTTGACGGACGAAAACGATCCCAGGTCGTAAGGAGGTGAAACGAATGGCATCCTCTTCTGGCCCCACATGGCAGCCGTTTGGTTGCTTTCACCTAACTCATGATTCGTCGTCTTCCCACCTAGCGCCGCCACCGCGCTCGCCGGATTCCGCCGCGGGAGTTCCCCTCCTCCTTCGTGGGTCCTGAGAACAGGTCCATTTCCTTGGTGATCGATCATTCCGCGACCCATGGCTTCTCTGGCTTCCCCGTCCGTCTCCCTCCCCACCGCCCTGCGGCCGCGCCTTGCGGCGGCCCCGCTTCGGCGGCGGCGGATGCCGGTGGTGCGGGCGAAGGTAAGGGAGATATTCATGCCGATTCTTAGTGCGACTATGACGGAGGGGAAGATCGTCTCCTGGACGGCAGCCGAGGGCGACCGCGTCGCCAAGGGCGACTCGGTGGTGGTCGTCGAGTCCGATAAGGCCGACATGGACGTGGAGACTTTCCATGATGGCATCATAGCCGCCGTCCTCGTCCCCGCAGGAGGGATCGCCCCCGTTGGCGCCCCAATCGCACTCCTCGCCGAGTCCGAGGAGGAAGTCGCATTGGCACGGGCGCGTGCACAGGCCCTCTCCCAAGGTCAGCGCTCAGAATCCCATCCTTCCGATGCTACCCCCGCCCCCGCCGTGGAGCCACCTTCTCCACCGCCAATGGCCGCGCCGACGAAGGCGATGGCGACGCCTTATGCCAAGAAGCTCGCGAAAGAGCACAGGGTGGAAATCGCCGGGGTTGTTGGCACCGGGCCGCATGGCCGCGTCACGGCGGCGGACGTTGAATCAGCCGCTGGAATCAATCCGCAGCGAAAGGCTGCTCCACCATCATTCCCTGCTGCTGCTGCTGCCCCTGCGACTGCAGGTGCAATGCTGCCACCGGTCCCTGGTGCCACGGTGGTGCCATTCACGACAATGCAGACGGCGGTGAGCAGGAACATGATGGACAGCATGTCAGTGCCAACATTCCGTGTTGGATACTCCATTATCACTGATAAGCTTGACGCACTCTATGAAAAGGTGATGTTTAAACTGTGATCTGGCAGCTTTCAATTCAGTATTTCACATTTTGAGACGTTGCTCAATGGTTCATGTGTTAACAGATTGTGATTGAAATTGGTTGGACAGGTTAAGTCGAAGGGGGTTACAAAGACTCTGCTGCTGGTGAAGGCGGCAGCTATGGCGCTCGCCCAGCACCCTGTTGTCAACGCCAGCTGCAGGGATGGGAAGAGCTTCAGTTACAACACCAGTGTCAATATTGCAGTGGCTGTTGCAATCGAGGGTGGCCTTCTTACTCCTGTCTTAGAGGATGCTGATAAGGTTCTTGCTTATTGCAATGTTGTCTTGTCTCTTGAGGATGTAGCATTTTAGACTCGGTGTAAGATAGATAATCTGTATCTTAAATAACCCCAATATTATGGCAGTTGGACATATATTTGCTTGCGCGAAAGTGGAGAGTGCTGCTCAAGAAGGCACGCACAAAACAGCTACAACCAGCTGAATACAGCTCAGGTATAGAAATGTACTGTCTGGTGCATTGACAATTGTTTGTTCACTAAAACTCTGCTGAACTTATTTGGGTATATGTAGGTACGTTTTCGGTGTCCAATTTGGGTATGTTTGGAGTGGATCGATTTGATGCAATCCTTCCACCTGGTCAGGTGGGTTTTCTGCTGGTGCCTAGTTAGTTTGTAGTACTGATAAAATTGCATTATGTAAACATTTAGACAATCAAATTTACATGTAACTTGCTGAATGCAGGGGGCAATCATGGCAGTTGGAGCGTCGAAACCTACTTTGGTAGCTGACAAAGATGGTTTGTTTAGTATCAAGAATGAAATGATGGTTAGTAATATCTAGATTTGTAGATTCTCTGTCAGCAATTATAGTTATTTTGCATGCACCTCAATTAACATCCATGGTGCCCCAGAACACCTAGTTCAGTTGTGTTGCATCATATCAAGTTGAACACACAATCTTGATAAGTATCTGCACCCGAATAGAATGCAGACCTATTATTTTTCTAGGCACATGCCTCAGCATTACTCTGGCTCATTCTGAAGGTGCTGATTAGATGTTGAATTGATTTCTGTTATAAATTCATAATGATGTCCTCATTACTTTATGGTTAATTTTTTTACCATAATCTAAGAGCAGTACAATGCTTGACATTAATATTTTTTCTTACCAATGAAATTGCATAGAGTGCCAACTCATCAATATTTTTTCTTACCAATGAAATTGCATAGAAATATAATTTTACTTTTATTGCCTTTTACCATGAAGTACTTACTCCTGATTCCTTTCGAATTGTGCCATATTTAAGCATTTCTTAAAGTACCAACTCATCTTATTCTTAACCAATTCTGGCAACATCATATTTTTCAACATTAGGAATCAGATTTGTATTTTGGCAGGGAAAAAGAAGAAACCAGACTTTCTTGTAGAAATGCTGGTCATAAATTTAACCAACTTTTTTGGGGGATGAATGACCAAGTTGATGCAAACTTTTTCAGGTGAATGTTACTGCTGACCACCGGATTATTTATGGTGCTGATTTGGCAGCATTCCTACAAACATTTTCAAAGATCATCGAGGATCCGGATAACCTCACATTGTAACGACATGTCTGTGTTTTGTTTGATTATTCATTGGAAAAGAATGCCAATAAAATAATGGCACATGGGTTGTAAAGGCGTCAAAAGTAGAATAATGAGTGATTTCCACATAGAGAAGTCTGTTTAATGCTTATACGCACCTAAGAATAGGTTATCTATCCCATATTTCTTTTCCTGGATCAAGATATCCTGATTGACGAAAGCATAAACTTGTTGACACTATTGGAGAATAATAATGAAATGGAATGCACTTTTAGAATATCTTGTTCATGGCTCGGATGATACGAATTTAAGTAAAGCTGATCTTGACCAGGAAGAGCGTATGTCATGGTAGCAGTAGCTCTTCTGAAAAATTAGAATGGTCCTGGATAACCCTTCTGAAGGACTGAAACTAGTATTATCACCATGCTGAGTTCTGACCATAAGGTGACTCAAACCTCTGGCCCTTCTGAAAGCATTACTGTCCGTCTATCAATTAACAGATACTGAAGTTTTTCTCATAGCACTCAAACAAAGACTTGCAGCACAAAAATGGTGCAGAATTCCAACAGTAAATGAAGGCAAACCATGACAGGCACATATGAGCTAGGTACATGTACATCCTTGGATCCTGCACTGCTCTCCTGCAAAGACTAGTAGATCACACTCCAAAGGTTTCAGGTGACTGTCTCTCAACTGAAGGTACATGTGCCTCCTTCAGGGCATGTGACCGGCGCCATCCCCTTCGCCGGGCGGCGGTGCCTCCCTGACCTCCAGTATCTCGACGCGTCGGTTGGTCCGTTTCCTGATCTTGATCGCCACATCCTGGGGGCTGAAGGCGCCGTAGACGCTCACCCGGCCTTGCTTCTTGTCGATTTCGTGCCTCTCCAGCTCTGCAAAAGAAAAAAAAAAAGATGTTCAGACAAAAGAACAATTCTCTAATCAAAAAGCTTGAAGCAGGCGCTTTACCTTGCATCTGGTGAAGAGCCTTTCGGATCCTCTGGTAGCACCCGTTGCAATCTATGTTCATCCTGAGGGTCATGATGTAGTACTGCCACAGAGTAACACGTCACTCCGTCTCAGCTTTCAAAAGGTAGTTTTGGTAAGACCGACAGAAATCATCTTGGTGGCACTCACCCTGTAGTCCATGGAGATGGAGGAGCGCCTCTTCCTGGCTCAGCGGCGGTGGAGACAAGACTGCACGGCGGCTTCGAATGACAGGAGAGTTTGCTCAAGAGTCTGAAAGAACCAAGTAGAGCAACGACTGTGTGTTAAGGGCAGCGGAAAGTAGGGAATTAGCGTGGGAACCGTGGCTTGATTCTCGCTTTGGTTACTTTGCTTATAGTAACATGTGAGTTGCAAGTCTCTTTATGGTCACTCGATTGATTCATTCCAGTGTGGGCTCGATGCGCGTTCTCAGGAATCAGATTCTGAGAGGCAGGGCAGCCTGGCTTCCATGTACGGGTCCTTTTCTCGCTTCAACACAGCTTTTGTTCTGTCTGCTACTCGATCTTTTGCCCCCTCTAATTAATCTTGACCTTGGACTTGGACCTGTGTAGATGGATTTCTGCCTACTCCTATTCCATAGTACAACGTTGCATTTCTGCCTTACATGGCCCGGGTGACGTATTGTATGGCGCAGCATATCACAAAAGGCGATCCAATTTCACTATTGTCAGTACGTACTAGCAAAGTCCTAGATTAACAATATTGACTTTGTACTGTTATAAGGCCTATTTACATTTAACGAAAAAGAAAAGGGAATGGAACGACCCGCGCCCGCGCTCCTTCAGTATTTCCATAGTAGCACTCATTCGGTATTTTTGCATGTCCATGTGCGATGCATAACTGGGGCATAAATAGCTGAAGTTCAAGGGACCAGAAGTCCAGCAAGTACGTACATGGAAGGAGCAAAATATACAAATTAGCTTGACAGATTAGTTAATGATTTCCATTTTAGAGTAATCCTTTTACACATTACATGGAACTATCTACCCGATAATTACAGTGCGAGAATGTTTACAGAGCTCAGATTAAACTTGAGCACAGGCGAGAAAATTATGCAGGTCAGTGATCTCGGGCCTTTCGCCGGTCAAATAGAGAGCACGTAAAATTGTTGCAATGGACAGTAATCTCCATAAACTTCCATCACCTCAAAACCGTGTTCCATCAACGAATCCTGCCTCAGGTCTTCATACAAACTGAATGTTCAACTAGGAAGGTACCAGAATGAGCTTACTAGACCAACTGCAACAGAGCACTCACCAAAATCCAAATCCGCAGAGTCATCAAGTTTGCATGATTGGGGCCATCTCCAAGAAGTAAACAAGGGTTATGCAATAGCTTAACCTTCCACAGCAAGCACCTTGGCTCGCTTCTGTGCTTCACGGAGCATGCTTAAATTTGCTGCCTGATCTTCATGGGGCGACCATGCCTTCACAATACCAAACAAA
Organism: Eleusine coracana subsp. coracana; assembly: GCA_032690845.1. Classification (NCBI taxonomy): domain Eukaryota; kingdom Viridiplantae; phylum Streptophyta; class Magnoliopsida; order Poales; family Poaceae; genus Eleusine; species Eleusine coracana. Next base: position 47,821,632 of record CM064427.1, on the reverse strand, counting down.
TCCCTGATGGCAGAAAAGCTATCCTCACTCTGTGCAGTGACATGCTTGTCTTTAGTCAAACAGTGACGCTTCCCATAACTGGCCTCAAAGTCACTAGACTTCTCATTAGCCCTTTGAAGCACGGAGGCTGGTACTCCTGGATGACAAAAAAACAATGAGTCACCTTTCTCTGTTGTGTCAACATCTTAATGCCTTTTTTTTTTGAGAATAACATCCTAATGCCTTAGGAAATAGGAAAGAAACAATGATTCAATTTTGAGCAGAGTCTCAAAACAAACCTGCCAATCGAGCAACATTTACACCATAGCTCTTGGGGCATGCACCAGGAGCTAACCTATAAAGGAAAGTCACTTCTTCCAAACCTCCTTCGCCCACTCCAACCTCACATGCCATATGACAAAGTGATACCTATGATGTGCAATTGAAACATGCGGGTTAAAGGTGTGCATGAGGTTGAATTCATGGCAGAAAAAACATGAAACAATACCTTGGAATCCTTGTGTTCCACTGCTAACCTATGGTAGTGTGTCGAAAATAAGCCTAGACACTGCACATGATGAACAAGATATTCTAGAACAGATGCCCTGTTACCAGGCAGAAAATCAGTGTTATCAGTGTACATAAAATAAAAATAAGACAACAAAAGATCCAGTGTATGCACTACAACTCTTTCAACTTACGCAATAGCTTGCCCATCAGAAGTTGATGTACCCCGCCCAAGCTCATCTAAAACCACAAGGGAATTCTTGGTAGCTGATGACTGAAGCAGAAGTTGCATGAGTAATTGATGTGAAAATGTGCCAAAGTGATCTTGCCATTCAAATAAGGATGGAAAAGCTTACAAGCACGGAAGCAGTCTCCATGAGCTCCACCAAGAATGTACTTTGTCCAGACATAATATGATCCCTAGCTCCCATGCGAACAAATATGCGGTCAACAAGAGAAAGCTCAAAGGATTCTGCAGGAACATCTGCTCCAATCTGTGAAAGAACTTGAAATAAGTCCTCATGAACAAGCAATTTTGACACTAGACAATAAGGATGGTGGATTACCTGTGCCAATATAATGGTAAGACAAATTTGGCGTAAAAGAGTTGATTTACCACCCATATTCGGACCAGTAAGAACAATAAAGCTGGCATTCCCTGGTCCACCTATCTTAACATCATTTGGTACAAAAGAACCCTTCCCTAAGGAATCGCTCCGTAGAATGGGATGACCAAGATTTCTTGCATCAAAAGTAGGATTGTGATCTGGTCCATTTGATTCTTTGATAATTGGACAGCAACTTGGTCCCTCAAAATAATTACTCGCAATAGCAAGACTTATCAAGACATCAAGCTCTGTAAACCAAAGGCAGCATTCAGAGTAGAAATTGGGATATGTATCAGCAAGTTCTGTCTTACTACAAAGGTTCACCTATGTAAGGCTGTTAGTAGTACAACTAGCATGACGATATCCTTAGTAGCCATGCATCAAGCAAATGAACTGTACCATACTTAGTCATGCTGAATTTCTGTAACTAACATCAGCATATTTGGCTGCATTTGTCCATAAAGGTTTCATACCATAATTCACACATAAACACACATCATATATATATATGATGGACATGATAGTCCACTGATTCCCTGTTCTCGAGTTGGTGCCTTGGTGATAGTGGTATAGCATAGCTAAAGGAGTTCCCAAGGAACTTCGGAAAGTGATGAGTTTATTCTTTCATTGTTTTGGTCACAGGGAGCTTCAGAAGCATTATAATGACTTTGTTTCCAGTGGTACAAGTCCAAGCATCTCGGTGGTGTTGGAGGTAGTAGGAAATGAGTGTGTTCTATGCTGCTTGGCAGGAGCCACAACTCCGTAAGCTGCTCTTGAGTTCGTTTGCCCTGAACTCTTAGCCCAATGAGGGGATCTAGGCTGTTCATTTTGATCAAGGAACACATCTAATGTAGTATTTTCTTTGGGTGCATGTGTTGGGTGTATTGGGAAGGATTTCTGCCTCTCCCTTACCTTATTCTCTCTTCTAAATGAAGTGGCACATAGCTCTCTTGTGTATTTGAGAAAAGAAAATTGATGGAAAGTAATCAGTTGGCCTATGAAGTGAGCAAAATGAGTGACATGCTTTCAATAAATCTCCAGCTTTAACTAAGGACGTTACTGCTGTGTAGCACTTAGCAATCCAGTTAAAAGAACCCATACATCTTAAAACATAGGGACTTGCTAATTTTCAGCTGAGTGAAAGTTTAGGTAATTTTCAATCACCGCTTTGAGCCATCGGATCTAGATCCAACAATTTACAATTATTATACAGATAATCCTACAAAAGAAAAATTAAAACACAAAGTAACAAACCATTCTCTCCCTCCCTCCCTCTTGGTAACAGGACAGATGGTGCTCCTCTCTCTCACGGCAGCCATGGCTAACAGCCCGGCAGAGCTCCCTCCCTGTGCAGCTGTTAGCTTTTAGGGTTTGGGGGTTTATTCTTCCCCTCCAGCTGTAGAAGAGGTTCTTAGGGCTGGTGGGAGGACCGGCGGTGGGCAGTGGTGTGGCGCATGCGCCGCCGCAGATGCAGGCGGGGTTGGAAGGGGGTTGGGGGCTGCGGCGGCAGGATGGGGACCTGCCTTGACGAGGTAGGGTCTCGCTGGAGCTCCATGCCAGCAGGCCGGGGGGGGGGGGGGGGGGGGGGGGGGTGACAGCAGCAGTGGGAGCAACATTTGGCTCCTGTTAGGTACGAATCACAAACAGGGAAGCTGACGGTGAGGATGTTGAGGGCGCCAGCTCCCCTGGGCGCCAAATCCGCTCTGTTCTTAGTGAAATATTCAAATGTCATGGAATAGTATGGTAAAAGAATAGAGCAATGAGATGAAGGAAAGCACAGAATATTAGAAGCATTGCTAATCCAAGGTAACTAAAATTGGTATGGAGCAAGAAACAAGTAATATCAGATGAAGTACCAGCAACTACAGAAACCAGTTGTCTCCACTCGCTATGATGCTCAACAAATAGCTGAATCAGCTTCTGAAGAATGCCTTTCAAAATTGATTCTTTTTCAGCCTCAGCCTTTGAAAGTGCTGATATTAATTCTTTCAATTCTGGTGTCCAGTACCGGAAGAAACCCTGAAACAGAAATTTAAATAACACGCCTCAATAAAGATGTGACATGTGTTTAGGTGAAGTAAAAGAAATGTTCTGTAACTTAATGCAGGAGTTAATAAAGGGCAAAAGTCCAGCGAAGGGCTATATGGGAAAGCAAGAAAACCAAGAGAAATTGAAAACGAAGTTAAACCTCCTGGCCCCATTCAGTCATTGTATATTTCTATTCAAAGACATCAAACTGAGTTTGTGAATAGATAATGGATTGATATTAGTAGTTACTACAAAACTGAGTAATTTAATGATCTTACTCCAAATCTTAGTCATACAAATGAAAATCAGCATTAATAAAGGACTCCCAGATCAATTGCCGGAAGAAACACAAATATCAAAACCAGCCCCAAAGAAGTTGTCCAACTAAAGCCAAAAATGGATAGACTAGAAGGTATGCACAGCGTAATGAGATTTTTGAGGCAGCAACCATAAAGCGTACCCTAGTTTAAGAATTTAGCATTGTCATGTTGCAATCAAGTATTTCAAGTTTACCCTGCTAAATTTATCAGAAAACATAATCAACGCATGTACCTAAATACTGAGAAACAGTGTCCAACTGATTACATATCCCCATCATCATCAGTAATAGTAGTTACATATTAATTGCAAAACAAGTAATATAATAGATACATATCATACAAACCGAGTAATGTCCATCAGCAGCAATTCACTTTAAACGTTTTTACTATTTCTACATAATGAGAGAAACAAAAATTCTATTACTTTTTTTGTAGACTGCAATTCGTAGTCTTTAGGAACAGAACCTCCCAGGCTTTCAGGCACTTCAATGAGGTACATATCCTTTCCAATATTAACATAATTAGCCTGCACAATATTTCATGGATTATTATCAATTGGCAGAGATACGAGTAGAGATGCAAAGCTTGAAAAAGAAGCAAGATGTGCTACCGATGCATATCTTAGCAGCTTCCGTTGCTCCTTCAGGTATTCTTTTAGACTGGATTCAATCTCCTCTACTGCAGCACAAGTGGCATCATATTCAGGATCGCAACCTTCACGAGGTATGATCCGACCATAACGGTCTGCTTCTGACCAATCAAAGGCATCTCTAAAGTGGTCTAAAATAGATGAGACATTCGGGAGAGCTTTGCCTGCAAAAGTTAAATTCTTGCAAGGTTATCAAATGCATTAAATGTAATTAGAGTAAGGCAGAAAGAGCCATAAATGAAGTTTCAAAAAGATGCATCCAGCAATAGTCATATTAAAGAAAGCTGTCAAGTCACCTGGTGAGAGCAACTCATTAAGTTGATACCCATTGGAGCATATCAACATACTAAAAGAAGAACATGCTTGGAACATCTGCTGGCAACCACGAAGAACAGTAGTGAACTGTTGAAGCAGTCTCTTTGATGCATCCTCGTATAGAACAACTGAGGAACTTCTTCTTTCATCACTGTAGAGAAAATGTAGCACAAGTCACTTGAGCTACATAAAGAACAAGACATTTCAAGATAAAGGAGGAAAGGAAAATAGGAAATGCAACGTTGTGAAACTAGATATAAAGAAATAAATTTGACAGCATCCAAATACTAATTACTAAGCAAATCATGTAATATATCAAATTACCAGCTCGAGAAAAGGCGTGCAAGCAGACGTTCCATATCAGGGAGCCGAGACAAATCCTTACGAAACTGGATTGAGGCATCATGGCCAACTCCCTGAAAAAAAAACAGAACATTAAAAATAAAAAATGATAGTACATGTTAACATTAGATTGAAGATTTATAAGTTTTCCTTCAACCATGTTCCCACTATGGACAAATAACAAACAAAAACACAATAAAAACTGCCCATGTTCCCACTACGGGCAGATAAAAAAAGTCGAATCAACTCTCAAATATGACTCAGATGAATGACTTAGTACAGTCTCAGGTTGTTCTTAAGGCCACAAGACAAAGGAGAATCATGACAAAATTTGATGAAGCAATAAAAAAAGTGCTTTTGTTCAGTTCTATAATAATGCTGCCATTCTGTAGGAGAATCATTTGAAACAAATGAATAATAGCAAGCATAGATATTTCCTGAAGTTTTCATGGACGTAACTATATTCCACTGTGAACAACACAACAAAAATGGAGATAATTTTGGGTTTATGATGCTATCAATATCATAGTGAACACTGTCCTACAAGGTAAGAGGGCATCCATAATTTAGAAAATCCAATCCCATAAACATAAACCTTGAAAGTAGCAATAGCGCTTTGACGCTGTAGTATTGCTCTGCGATCAAACAATGGTCTTGCAATCCACCTTTTAAGCAGCCTCTTTCCAAATCCAGTAACACAATGATTCAATTGTCCATAGAGGGTCCTGCAAAGAATATGCATAAGTAACTTGACAGTTGAATTAGATTTCTGTAGAAAACAAAATAATTTGAAGCGGGTATTACCCTGACAGACCACCGGTGATCATATTTTCTAAAATCTCTAGATTTTCCAGAGCTGCTGCATCAAGTATCATATTCTTCTGGGCATTGTTGGTGAGCCCCGAGCATGCAAGGGGCTCAAACTCGGCACATGGAAGTATTTTCTCATCCAGAAGGGTTTGTCTTAAATAAAACAAAGAACCACCAATAGCAGAAAGTGCATATGGCTTATCACCTGCTCCAATTAGCTCATTCAACAAGTTAGGAAGACAGCCTACACTGTTTTGTACATCATCAATGGTGTTCAGTTTATCTGAAGAGCTGTAGTACTGATTTATCTCATGGATAGTCTTTTCTGCATCCCAGAATTCAATGGATGGAAGCAACTCATTTATTAAAGGATTCCTTGTGTTATTCTTTAATGCATTCTCGGTTTCTGGACTCAGCTTTTTGGCCGGCTTGATGATTTCCACAGGCCTCATTTCAGACAAAATTGAACATAACCCATGGCGCTCAGGATCATCTTGGAACTGAAAAGAAAAACAAACAAACAAGTGTAAGAGGCTGTGCAATTCATAATTTGCCTCTTGGATAATATGTCTCATTTCATCACAGCTTTCTACAGTTTAAACAAATGGAAATGGGTCTCAGGACCCTAGCACCAACCTGCCCTACAATAAATTTGCTTGTAGAAACATCAACTATGCAGATACCAATGGTACACTCCTCTTCACTCTTCGTTGAGCCACGTTGATAATTTTCAGTAATAGACAGGAGATATGACAGATCTGGGTTCACCAGCAGGGACTCTCCTTCTGTCAGTGTTCCTTTTGTGACCACTGCACATATTTCACGCCTCACAACCTTCAGAGAATAAAGAATACCAAACATGGTCACAGTTCTGGAACAATAAAGAACGAACTTCTGAAACATGGTCGAATTTAGCAGACAATTTTGAGATTATCATATTTGCATATTGCAATTACACAATAGATAATTTTGGTTGACACCATGAAATCTAAACAAACCTTGTCTTTTATACCCATCTCCTTACGTCGAAGTTCAAGCTGCCCTGGCGTTTCAGTCTGCTCAATAACCAGAACTCGATAACCCTGTCATTCAATATATCCCATTACCAAAACGCAGTGGGTTGAAATTAAATAAGACAAAAATCTATTTTTACCTTCTTAGCTAATTTCTCCAAATTCACTGATAAATTCTTCTCCGGGAATCCACAGTGAGGTTGTTCACCCTAAAATAACATGATTAAAAACAAACAAAAAGTGAATTTTCATAATATGGGAAAGGGTAAACTGGATTACTAACTAATAGTATAAGAAATAATAAGTACAAGCTTTAAGAGAAGTTATTGCCTTCATGTACTGAAGATCAAGCTCCTTTGCCCCAACATGTGCATCCATCTCAAATAGCTCGTAGAATTTGCCCATCTATTTCAAATTCATAATGTAGTTACTAGACAGGATAGGCATCATTAAAGAACCTGAATAACCGGAGAAAAAATATAAATGTACCTTGAAGAATAAAACTTTATCCATGTGCTGTGCTTTAAATTCCCACCATTGCCTCTGTTTATCAAGATTAATGGTTACAATTACATATAGGTTGCACAACACAAAAATGAGGCGTGCAGTTCATATGGACATAGTACCTGTCCACCTGTCAAGTTATTCAAGAACTGGGAAGGTAAGAAAAGGGTTCTTGGATCATAATCAGGGTTTCCAGGACGTCTTCCTTTTGCATCTTTGCGCCCTCTAGAGTCAGAAAGATAATAAAAAGTAAGAAAACTGAGAAGGATAAGGAAGATAGCATGTTTGTGCCTGCTATGCTTTCTGAGAGAGGATGAGACAGAAAAGAAAACACATACCATTAGATAAATGAGAACAACGACAAGGTGATATTCAATACATAAAAATTGTACGTGCTGAACAAAATATTGACATAATTAAACTCTAGGGGAGATTAAAGTGAGTTACAGTTGTATGCTGCAAGTGGAATACCATTTGGGTGGGTGAATCAACATAGGAAGGTCAAATACTCCGTTCGGATTTTACTGTTGTTTCAGACAAAGCATTTGTGCTACCGGCAGGCTAACTCGGCTGGTCAGAACGACAATAAAAAAAGAATGGAGGGAGTACATTGTGACATCAGTATTGTGGATGAGGAGAAAATTGCTCTCTTGCCCTCCCAAAAGTGATGGCATAATTTCCAAGTTGTGTAAAGAAAGATTAATACACATGCAGCATTTGACAAATCTGGTTAATGAATGAGCAGCGCTCTTTCCTTTTTAAGGAAGGAAAAAAAAACTAGCTCAGACCACTGAATATTTTGAACATTGTACTATGCTACTTGGCTTGAGTTTTCCTAAATGGGTTAAACGCCATTTAAACAGCAATGTAAACGCTAACAGGCCCAATCATGTTTCCTTAAACCACCATTTAGGCTGATTAAACAGCTGTGTGGCCCCGAATATTAGTTAAACAATGGTTGACCACCCATGTAGTGTTTACAGTCTACAAAACAATGACTGGTGTTGAAATTGCTTGAACGCTATAAAGAAGTGAGTATTCTATCATTTGGAAAGCACTCACTCTCCAAGAAATTTGAACTTTTCTGCATCCCGCTGTCCAAAGCGCTCAGCTGCCTCTCCAGTAAGAGCCATAGGTGTCTTCTCTGTCGTTTGCTCCCCTGTGATAACAACAACCAAAATCACAAACAGAACAGCTAAACTCAGCCTCATCAGCAGATTTTATAGCACTACTCACTCCGGCCACAGCTCATTGGCACTTCTGGTTCAACTTTTCCGTTGGTATTAACAGCCTCAAAGCTGAACTTTTTAGCACAACCCAATGAAGCCACATCCACGTTTTTCCTCTTTCTCGAAACTGTTGATCCTGATGCTGATGTCAAACCAGAACCCAGTGTTGACTGGGATGAACCCGACCTTGGCACGGAGGACCTTGGTTTTCTTTTCCGTGACCGCACGGCAACAACTTCATCATCATCATCTTCTTCGTCATCCAGCTCCACTTCTTCAGACTCATCCTCCGCGACAGCGTCCTTCTTCCAGTCCTCATCCTTGGTGGAATCCCCAGCATCATCCTCTTCATCTTCCATCACGGTCGGCGATTTCGCCACCGCGGTATCAGACATCCGCCGGAGACGCCGCAGCTTCCTTGCCGGCTGCGAAGGCGGCGGCGTCGAATCCTCGCCAGCGGCCCACTCGAACTTCTCCTTTGCGAGGTCGACCTCCTCCTCGTCACCGTCGTCGTACTTGACGCGGTGCTTGCGGGAGCCCGAGTCGTAGGATTCCACCTCCCCCTTGTACCACGCGTCGTCCAGCGGCCAGTACACCCGCAGCCGCCTCCCCACCGCATCGGCCGCCGGCGCAGCCACCGCCACCGCAGGGGCGGCATCCTGGCCCCCCTTTTTCCCCTTCCTCTCCTTTTTCTCCTCCTGCGGCGGCCGCGACGGCGGAGATGGCGACTTGAGAGGGGAGGGGGACGCCGCGGCGGGCGTGGGCTTCCGGCTCGCACTAGGGTTCAGCGGCGACGGCGACGGCGACGGCTTGGAGCTCCCGTCTTTCGGGCCGGAGGCGGAGGGGGACGGGGAGGAGAAGAAGGCGGTGATCTGGCTCTGCTTCCGCACGAGCGGCGAGCGGCCGTTGCTGAGGCGGCGCGACGCCATGGCGGTAGGAAACCGAAGGAATGGTCGCTATTTTATTTTCTTTCTCCGACGAGTCCCAGGGTTTAGGGCTTTGGTGGGGGAATGATTCGAGGGATGGGATTAGTAGGGGAGGGCGAGAGGCGGGGGCGCGGGGGAAATGGCGCGGAGAAAGTGGCGGGAAACGAAGGAAGAGGAGGGGAGGAGCGCGGGGAATGAAGGATCCGGGAGGTGGTCATAGGACACTGACAGGTGGGTTGGGTTTGACTGGTCAGCATTGTATTTTCTGATATTTTTTTTTCAGTGTAGAACTAGTGCTTTCTCACGGTTAAAAACAATTTATCAAATGCAATTTGTATTAACATCAATAATATGATACCTCTGATTTTTTTAGCGACCATTTAACTTATTTAAAATATTTATTTAAATATAAAAAATTATAAAATAGATTAAAAAATTTAATAATAAAATAAATTATAATAATATATTTAAAAAATTTTATATTTTTTTAATAGGATAGATGGTTAAATGTAGCCAAAAAAATTAGTGGTAAATTTATCAGCCACCGGATCTAGAGAAGGAAGTCTCTCCTCCTACGGATTAAGATTCTCTTACGTGAAACAAGATCGTTGACACGTGGATTCATCAGCCACCGGATCCATTTTGAGAGACTACAGTGTTCTAACTTTAGATGGTCTGTTTTCTCTGTGCATTCTGAAATTCCACGAAGATAAAGATAGGAATTAAAGTAAAACTAAAAAAACTAGGAAAAATGATTGTAGAGCATGAAGTCGAGCATCAATACACAACAACGATGTTGTATCGAATATCAGAAAGTGAGAATGTCAGAATGATGCCGTTGCATTTGTTTGTGACCCGAGGCTCAAGCAAGAGAGAAAACAAGCGAGCCGAACAAACCGTTAAGAGAGATGAGTTGGTGTGATCTCACCTGTTAGAATCAATTTTACTGGAAAGGTGATGAATCAACCGTCATCACCAGGGCTGTTCATGGACGAAATTGTGAAACCGGTGAGAAACCGACTAGCTCATTTTCGCATACGAATTAATGTTCATTTGTACTAGTTACTGTTCATTGCTAGGTATATTCGGAGTGGACAGTTTCTTGGCTAGTTTAATCGGACCGCCGTTGAACAGCCCTAGTTATCACCGTCATAACTCGAATGTTTAATTGTTTATAAAAATAGATTTTTTTTTTCTTTGTTATGATATATTTTTTTTCAGCAACAGAAGCATGTTCCATTTTTGCTAGTACAAAATAATATAGTATTTTGTAGTTTGTAAATTGGCGTAACCAAAAATTGAGTCGGTGAAATTCATAAAGCCGAAGACGTCAAGACGAGCAAGAAAAGCGTGAGACCGGCGCAACAAATTACCAGACAACCTGGTTTCGTCGGTGACTGAAGATTGATCATGTACTAGGCGTGCATATACTGAACCAAGCCAACAGCAATGTACCATACCAACGTGGCGTGGCGACATGTTTGTACGAAGATACGAGGCAAGCTACACGTGTACCGGAAAAGCTTAGGTCAGGCTCAGGCGAGCCGGCGCCCTAGTCTGAGCCGCTGCCGAGGAATCGAGGAGGGAAGCCGGCGGGGCGTCGCGGCCGCTGCGGGTTGGGAAAGAAGCCGGCGTCGACGGCTTGACGCGCCGTGGACCTGTGCGCGCCTCCTCGTCTCTCGTGACGCCCGCCGCTGCGGATCTGACGGCCAGCGTGACACCCGGCCCGGTCGCCCCCAATCGGCGGGACATCGTAGCCGCCCGTCTTGGGCTCCAGCTCACTGCTCCAGCCAGGAGACTAGGAGAGAGCTGAAAAGGCTAGGAGTCGTGGCGGGGCCCGCCGTCAGCGTCAGACCACGGCCACTGGTGCAGCCACACGTGTCGGCCCTTTCCCATCGCATTACTCCTTCCGCCTTGCATGCAGCTACGGCCTACTGCCTACTGCCTACCCACACTCGAAAGTTTGAGTGAGGCTGAGGCCTCAACGCAAAAAAAGTTTTTTTTTTTGTTCTCCCAAAAATTTCTCCTCCCCAATCCCCATCGCCTTCTCCTTCCTGCCCGCCGCGGCCGCTCACTTCTTAGCGAGGGAGGAGGTGGGAAAGCTAGCTGGGTGGAGCTCTCGTTGATGTGCGGCGGACTATGAGGCGCGCGCGTGCTGATCGGCGGGCCACGGGGACGGCGGCGGAGGCGGAGGACGCCGTGGCGGAGGCGGACCTCGTGGACCCGAACCCGGACGTGCAAGAGCTGTTCAGGCACTACGACAGGCTCTACTTCCAGGGCGCCCTCGGCGCCGCCGGTTTCACCGTCAAGTGGGGCTCCTCGACCGTGAGCAGGTAAAAGAGGGTTTTCTTTGCTCTGCCTCGCCCTCCCCTCCTGGGTGGTGGGTGGTTCGTGTGCCCAAGCCCTCGCCGTCGCGCCGTTGGGCATCGGCGCGCACCTGTGCCGCGGTTCTGGGTTTTAGTTCTCTCCTCTTATTTCTGATGAATTTTGGGGCAAATTTGGTTGGTCTGCTTCCGTGGGTAGCTCCCTCGCCGCTTATTTTAGTTTGGGGGATGTTCGGTGGTGTCCAAGCAGAATGTACCTGGATCATAATCTCCCCACTGCTTTGTTCTGGTTATTTCTTAGGGTTTGAGTTTCCTTTATTTTGGCGGAAAGAATCTGTTAGTAATTATGATTTCTTGGATCATGGATCTCGTAATCTTCAACAAGGATGTCTCTTTGTGGCATTTAACACTTGGATTCACATAAAAAGTGTCCCATTTTTTTTGTTCCTTGTGGCTTCCTGTGCTCCCTCCCAAGGATCGCATAACCGAAACTTACCTTTCCCGTTGCGGTATGGGTTGTACTGTTGGGGATACCTTTTTTTTTTTTTGAGAAAAAAGGTTCTGAGGAGATCATGCAAATATTGAGAGAGGAGAAAGCCTAGTTCTTTATCTTCGAGGTTGCTCTGATGGCATCCTCCAACATATTCGTTTTAGCAATTGTTAATGATTCCTTTCTGATAATTTGAACCATCTTTAGTTTATAATCTTTAGTTTATAATCCATCAGTACTTCGTGGCGTTGATTAATGTTTCAGCAAAGGATCTTAAGATTAAAGTTTTCGAAATGATGTATGCACAGAATAATATCTGATCAGAATGATTGATTTGTGAATGTTTTTCTTCGAGATTGCTTTGATGGCATCCTCCATCCTGTATGCGGGTTCGCTTTGGTAGTTTGTTCATGTGCCCTACTTTCAGATTACTAAAATTGACCTTTGGTATGCCGTGTTATGTATTACTCAAAATCAAAACGGAAGTTTGGACATGCTTTCGATGATGCTATATTTGCTTGGTGGTTCATTTGGATGATTGCCGTAATGGATAGGCTGCAATGCATTGTTGGCTACAGAATATTTGGAAGCATGTGTTTAAATACATGTCTTTCATTATAAATTGCAAATCTAAAGTTTAGAAATCTGAATCTTGGAGAAACATGGGTTTGGCCGTCTATGCAGTTCTTTTGGATCTTGTACCTTTTCAAAACCGAGCAATACCATAACACTCTCTGAGCCAGTGCTGAGATATCGCTCTTGTACTGACCTGAAGATGGCATTGCTGCATGAGATGATTCACGCAATCATATACGTGAAGCATCAGTGTAGAAATTGCAGGTAAGCTGCTCATGTTCTTAATTAGAATGCCTCCTTCAGTTGCAATCAGCCCTGCCCTACATGCTTGCAACTTACTATTTTTCTATTCATGCAGCACACACGGTCCTCTTTTTCGTGATTGGATGGATGCTATTAACTCTTGCTCCATAAATGATCCCCAGGTTAGTCTTTTTTGCCTGAAAACCTAGAAGCCGCTGTACCCATTGATAATTTTTCTCTTTGTTTTGTGCATCAGAGACCGGTTAGTGGGTACAATATCACCACCCGCCATGATTTCAAACCAGAAAGGCCCTTCAGCTTCAAGGCTGTCCTGTGGAAGGTACTGTTGAAGTTTGCTCTCTTTTTGCCTCCTAAATTTCTTTTGGTGTTAACAGTTAATAATCTGGTATGTCCAATTACTGCTTCTCAGTGTGAATCTTGTGGAGATTCACTCCCAAGGGCCACAAACATGGGTCCCCCATCTGATGCGTGCTGCATTGAGAATGTTGATCATGATGCAACATGTGGGAACATGCTTTGTCACTGGCACAAGTAAGATTTTACTAATTTCCTTGAACAAACGATATGTTATCATAGCTAAAGGATAGAGTTATTAATATACTGCAGACGATAGATATTTCATTCATGACTGTCATATTTTTCTTTCTGAAAGCCTAGTGAATTGTTTTCCATTCATTGCATACCCTTCAAAATCATTGTTTGTACTGAATTCCATTGTCCTGTCATTTTAATAGATTCGATGACTACTGTTGGTATTTCCAGATAATAGTAGCATTTTTGCATATATTTTCAGCTGTGGATGCAAAGGTCTGTGCTAACTGATTGTGCTATTTTGTGCAGCCACAAAAGTGAGTGTGGTGGTTCATATGAAAGTATGGGTTTGCAATCAGTTATGCCAGTTCAAAAGAAGGTTCAGAAAGGTATATGTTTAACTTCATGGTCTATAATATACATTTTATTGTAAACACTTGAAAAACGAAAAAAAAAAGGAAGGACAAAGTCAGCTCCTGTGCTTCATGGGTGTCATCTCAATTAGCTAGGTGCATGGCTGTTTTTATTCTGAATGCAACTAAACATATATGATGTGCTTACTCTTTTTACATAAGGGATCCATGCTTGACTGTTTCTTAGCAACCAAGCAGATTGCAAGAAAGAATTTGAGTGTCTTTATTTAGTAGGATGTATTAATCTTAATGTCATTATGTGAATTTCATGATTATTGTGTCAGCTTTGAATGAGAATATAGAGTTTATAGTTCAAAGATCTGAAGATATTTCCTTGGTGTGTCAAGTGTTTGTGCACTGCCACAGTACAACAAATAAAAAAAAGTAAAAATAGAGCTGAGGTTATGTTACCATATTCTCACAATATATGTTCTTCAGGTACTCAGTTTCTTCTGACTTACCCATCAGAGGAATCCAAATCAAAAGGGACTATTCAAGAATCCTATTCAGCAGAACTGCAGGAGGATACTAAAGTCACAAAACAAAATGCTGAAGATGAGCATCTCCCTCTAAGATCTTATATGAACGCAGTCAAGAGGCATAGGTCTGAAGTTGTCCAGAAAGCAATAGTTACGGCTGTTGAGCCCCCAAAGGAAGTGAAGGAGGAGCAAGACTTGGTTGCAATGGAGAAGCACGAGCATCTCTCTCCAGTGGGTTGCAATGATGTAAGGTCGTTGGGAGTTGGTACCTCAAAGAAGACAGGCAATCAGCATACACGAGAGGATGTTCAGAAACCCAATGCTCCACCTGCTGCACACCTAGGAAAACTGAAACTGAACCAACAGTTGGTTCCAACAGAGAGGCACAAGCTTTTCTCCCTAGAAAACTGCAGTAACAGAAAACCACTAGAAAGTATCTCCTTGCAGAAGACAGGCAAGAGGCCGAGATCTGAAGTCGTTGATGCAGAAGATATCCTGCCTGATGAGCCTCCAAAAGAAATGAAGCAAGCATTGATCGCAGTTGAGGAGCATGAGCTTTTCTCTCCAGGGGGTTACAATGATGCAACATCACATGGAGATGACCCCTCAAAGAAGTTCAGCATGCAGCATAGGCCTGAGGATATTCAACCTGCCACACCCCAGGGAAAGCCAAAACTGAAGCAAAATTTGGTTCCTACAGAGACACATAACTTCTTCTCTATAGAGGACTGCAATAATGCAAAAACACTAGGAAATACCGATGCAAAGAAGGCAAGCAAGCAGCATAAGCCTGAGGGTGTTCAGAGACCCAGTGATCTGCTTGCTGCATCCCAAGGAGGACCCAAAGTTATGTCTCGAGAAGCCTGCGATTATAGCACCTCAAAGCAGGCAGATGAGCAGAAAGCATTTTCTCAACATGCTTACCCTCTTAGAAGACTGAAGAAGGATTTGGTTGCACCGCAGAAGAATGAGCTTTGCCATTTAACGGGTTGCAGCCATGAGAAATTACTGGACAAAAACTTATCAAAGAAGACTCAGAAGCGACATGAGCCTGAAAACATTCAGGAAACAACTATGCTGCCAACTGTCCTCAGACATAAGGAGTCGAGCTTTGTAGCATCACAGAAGCAGAAGAGAAAATGCAGAAGGCAGCCTGCTAGAAAAAAGGAGTATGCTGTAATGAGTGCGTGGATGAATATTTATGAATCAGACAGATCAAGTGGATCGACCGAGCCCCTTGTAAACAAAAGAACAGTTCGAAGAAAGAGAGAGAGAGAAAGAATTCAGGCATATTCAAGATCAAATAAGAAGGTTAACTTGGACAACTCCAGGATAGATGTCTCGGTCAGTAGCCACAAATCAGGTAAAGATGAATCAGCGCTAGAGTCTCGGCCACCATCTCCATGCTCCAACGCTATTGTTCCCATTACAGCACAGCAGGTGGTGACTCAAGGTGGTCATTCCCAGGCACCAGCTCCATGCTGGGATATTGTTCCATTGCAGCCAGCGGATGCACCACTGCCTCTAGACTTTGCCATAATAGATATTTCAGACGATGAGTGACCCTTATTGCTTTTCGATGACAAGATGCGCTTATTTTGGATGGTTGCTGGGCTCCTTTTGTTTCTGATTCCCACGCAACGTGTTGTACGTATGGATGAGCAAACCGCTTACTGAATGTTGACGGATGGACCACAGTAGTTTACTAAAGAGTAGTAATATCTTATGGGTATCGTTGAATACTTAAATAAACCAGTATATGGATTGTTTATATGCGATTCTAGCCAAATGTTTTTGGATGTGTGGCTGTTTGAAGCAGCTGCATGCGATGATTTGTAAGCTTGCAGCTTTTAGTTTCGTCGACGATTTGTAAGCTAGCAGCTTTTAGTTTCTTTCTGTTGGAACGGCATTTACATGAAGCAGCTGCATGTGATGATTTGTAAGCTGGCAGCTTTTAGTTTCTTTCTGCTGGAACGGCATTTACATGCGGAGTTGTATTTACATAAGAATTAACGTATTAGTATATCAGAGCAACAAACATAGATATAAATTCATGAGAACTATGAAATAGATATTGTAATGATCCTTGGCCTTTATAATCCCGTTATAAAATGTCTGTAAAGTGATCTAGAGTTATGTACTAAGATCAAAGGCAAACGGAGAAGAATCTAGAGACAACGAACAGACGAGAAAAAGGCCGTACCCAGTGCTGAGAGCTCCCGCACTGTGCGGGGTCTGGGGAAGGGTTTCAGCGGTAGGCCTTACCCCCGCCTGTGCAATGCGGGGAGACCGCGGCTCGAACCCGGGACCTGTTGGTTACAGGCGGTATGCTCTACCGCTGCACCAGGCCCGGCCTTCAGACAACGAACAGACGAGACAAATCCAAAAAACTTTTCCTTTTCCTAAGCCTGCCCTACACGCTGTGCTCCAACAGGTTTTGAAACATTCACATGCAGAGCTTGAGCTGCTGATCTTCCTCCTACTGCGGGCCGAGCGGCCCCTCATCATCAAAGTCATTCATGTCATTCATGTGGTCTAAGAGGTAGTTTGCGGCAAGCTGCTCGTCTTTATTGCAAGCGAAGAAAACTTCCAGAACAAGTGCCCGGTCGAAGCCCATCCCTTGAAGCTGCATAAGATCAATGCAATGATGTTATTCATGCAATTGCAATATGCATGGACACTGTTTGCCTTAAGTCTGCAAAAATATAGACGCTATACATTCACTTACACGAAGTATAGCTTCGTCCTCCTCTGGAGTAACTTCTATGGTGGGAGCTTGAACACCATCTGCAATCTGGTCTAGCAAATTCCTGGTTCAGGAAGTACACATATCAAACAAACGAGGGTGGCATAAGTAAAAGAGCACGGGGAACACAAGGAAGAAGTGCAAACATTTCATTCTCGTCATCTGCATCAACTGGTTCATTGATCAAGTGCAGGAACTCTTCTTGGTTTTCCTGAATTAGCTGCATGATCTGGGGATTTTGTTTTCCCAATTCTTGAAGCAATGGCTGCACATAACCAATTAATCAGTCAACGGGTTAAATGGAGCACATTGCTTTGAGAAGAGGAAAGGCAACCCAGCTAGAACAAACCTGTAAAATTGCAGGGTTAGCTTGCACCAAAGCAAGCAAGCTTTGGAACTGTGTGTTATTACGCAAAACATCAAGATTTCCTGCACCCGCATTGGCGGAAGCATTTGGAAGGGCCTGCACCAAATTCAGTTAACAGCAAAAGTGTGAGCATGTGCATGCACTTGTATCCGGGTTGAGCTGGAGGGTGGAAGAGGAGGTACTTACTTGAGGAAAGAGGTCCAAGGGACTAGCATTTGGTCCAGATGAAGGAACTGCAGCTTGAGCTGGCTGTGAAGCCTGGGCAGAGTTTGCTGGCTGAGAACTAGGAGGTGGCGCAGGAACCTCCATCTGCTGAGGAATGCCCTGAACAGAAGATGTAAGAATATTAGTGTGCCAGAAAAAAATCATCATGGTGTGGATTGGAAAGAAAGGCAACTATGATTTGAATTACACCAATATACATGATATAATGCAAGTTCACTCAACATGTTGACTAGCCACAAGTACTAATCACAGAATTCTGACAGCACATTATCAAGGAAGACCAGATAGATTGTAGGGAAGGAGACAAGATCATCCTTCATAGGAAAGGAAAGAAAATCATTCTTACAGAATATAAATACTCAACAGCCCTCTCTGGGTTGTTGAACGCTGCCCTTAGAGCACGTAGCACAGTGTCTCTGTCCCATGTTCCACCACCCATTTCGAGAATTGACTGAATTGTTGCCTCTAAGTTGCTGCCAGCAACAAGGTTTGAGGCAGCTTGACCATATGAATCTGCTTCAGTGCTGTTCAAGTGACAAATCAGAAAGATACTGTTAAATGCGTTTGGCAATTTTTAGGGCTAACCTTAACAGGATATATCAATAAATCCTCAAACAGAAACTTTGCGTTAAAGAATAAAGTAATAATATAAAGAAAAACTCACGATACGGCAACAGCAGGTACAGGGGAAGCAGTGGCAGTTGGAGCAGGTGCACTAATAGGTACGCTGATTCAGTACATGAGAAGAGATACAGTTAGATGCTATTTGCACTGTTTAAATTTGCTTAGAGTTAACAAATGATCTTAATGAAAGATAACACATTGCATAGATTTATAAGGAAATCAACCATAAGTCAACATGTAGCCTAGAGTGTAAAAAAAATGCACTCAGCATAGCTTATTCAACAAATATCGAAAAACTAATATAGAAAAAATATCATCTTTTGAAATCATATGTTTCCCATGTTGACTTGAAAATAACGAAAACCACCTTAAGACAGGACAATATGAGCAACTAAAAAGGATTTGCATATCAATCGAACATAAATCTGGTTTCACAATAACATGCATTAAAAACTCACGTAGGTGCTGGTGCAGCTGGTGCTTGAGATGCTGGAGTAGCGGACACCGTCTGCGTAGGGGGTGCCTGAAAGAGTAACGCAAATCTCAAGTCAACAGCCTAAACAAACCCATGTAGGTTGGAGGATTATAGATTAATGAAATTACATGAAAACAAACATGAATATAGGGAAATGTCCATCAAGTTAATAGTTTGTAGCTCACAACTCTACTTCAACTCCTTTCATTGATTGATCTAGTAGAACTTCAGATATGGTAATCACGCATAGGATTTACAGGCATCTTTAGCAGCTATGATGGAACTAGTTATTCAGGACAAACATAGAGGACATAGTTATATGGGAAATATACTTATTCACAACTAAATTTTGAAATAAGTTTTCATCTGAATATGAATCAGAATGGGAAGAAAATATAAACTATGTTGAAAGTAACAAAACAAGGGTGATACAATCGATATTAGTATCTCACCTGATTTGAGGGTGCCTTAGATGTAGCTGCCGCTACACTTGATGAACCCTTGTTCTGTCAATGGTGCGATTGCAGTTATTTCATGAAAATAAAATGTGAGTGTAGCAAAGATTTCAGTTCGGTATCCACGTTAGGTGGCAAAATATGGGCTAGCAGCATTTGCACCATATACTTGCTTGATTAGTCAGCAATCATAGAATCTTCCAAGCAATCCGTTTCATTCTAGCAGTTAGAGAAAATCAATATCCTAACCCATTCATCGCCATCCCATGCATTACTATGTGATTTTTGTGAGCCTACCTGTCTTAGCATTATGACGAGGAAGTTGTTTTCAAGAACTTTGTTCTCCTCCAATGTTGTGTCATCCTTTAGCACCTTACCCTGGTGTATGAGCACTTGCTGGTCAGCTGGATAGACATTTTGCCCCTGTGCGTTCTCTATGACCTTCTTCACGTCAGCAACCTGTTTCAACAAACTACGTCAGCTGCAAACTTCGCCACTTTTCTATTCAAACAGAATTGAAAGAACCGGGGAAGAAGGAGCTGACAGAATCTAAGATAGGACAATGTACAGACAACAAAACCACAAGATGTTCGTTAAAAGGCTCGCATGTTCCAAAGGTTTCTATTCGGGCAGACAACTCAAGCACGAATTTGAAAAACTTCAGTTATTTCAACCGCATTACCGGATAGTCCAAACCCAGCATTTATCATAAAGATGCCTAGAGTACATATCCATCAGATCACAGATCAAACCAGTAAGACTTAACATCCACAAATTAATATCAGCAGTTACTAACTACTTCATGTCACACGAAGTTCACATGACAACGTCTTAGATTATCTGACCAAACGCCCAACCTATCGAAGCTAAAAACAAAAGATCGTCTGGAACTTATGCAGCCCATGAATCGTGACGTGAGAACGTTGCTGCGCCGCCTGACACCTGTATCCACGAAAACCCTCATCCCAGCCACTACAGGGAATTAAACATGGTAACACAGCCCGGCACCACTTGCATCGGGACTGGACACCATCAGATAGGATTCACGCAAGCGTTTAACACTTACATAGGTCCAGCACAAAAACCCACCTAAACCGGATTCACGCAAGCGTTTAACACTTACATAGGTCCAGCACAAAAACCCACCTAAACCTAGCACACAACGAATCTAAGAGGCGGCCTAATCTCGCCAAGCAGCTCACCAATCTATGCAACGACATGCTCATGGCGACAGATCGGGAGGCGAGTAATGGATATACCTTGTTGACGGGCTCGACTTGGATCTCGAAGCTGGAGCCCTTGAGCGTCTTCACGGATACCTTCATCTCGCTGACTCCACACCGCCGCCCCCACGCCTCGCCGCGCCGCCGCCGCTCGCGTCGAGCTCGAGGGTTGAAGGCGGAGAAGAGGAGGGGCGATTTTTTTTTTTCCTTGTTTGGTCTGGTTTTCTATTTCGGCCCTTGAGCGTACGGCGCTTTTTGCCAACCGAGCCCTCGTAATCTCAGGAATTTATATACGCTCGTTGCGGTGGAAGGTGTCAAATCGGATGGGTTCTCTGGACTCTGATGTTCGCACGGCGTGAAAGGTGGTTGGACAGGGGCTTTGATGTATCGAACGCGTGCACATGCTTGGCGTGTGTCTGTATACACGTGGTTGTTTGAGTTATCCCGCTGTAGACTCGGGATGGCAATTTGGGACCGGGTTTTAGGTACCCGTCGGTTACCCAGGTACTCGACCTGATGGAACCGGACACAGGACGTATTTTGTATCCATGGATGGCACTCGTGTCCAACCCGAAGCTAATCGGGTATGGGGCGAGGTTTTTTTTTCATTTGTGGGTACCCGAAATTAATAAACACGCTTTTTAGTTTTTACTTCTATTGTCTCCCAACCCATGAAGCCCAGCCCATAAAACCTAATAAAAAAAACTATAATCCTAACCGGATACTTGCACTACCGATTCTGGGCCATTACGATTTTTGACGTTGCGTCAGGATTCTTTTCTCATGCCTTGCGCTACCTTCAAGGCTTCAACACAACATCTGGCCCATGTAGTCATCAGCCCATCAATTCTCTAGGTGCTTCAGTATGTAGATGGTTGCAAGTTAAACTAGGTTAGTATTTTGAAGAAAAAACATTTTTCTTGTTTACATGTTTCGACTTTATATTTACTAGCAGAATTTCTGTGAATGCAATAGCGGCACAGTAGAACTGGAAGACCAAACAACTTAAGCATTGACCTTTTGTTTTTCGATTCAGTTAATTAGGTAACAGTTTACCACATGAAAACTGAAAGAACAACTGAAGCTTAACATGGGACTCATATCTGAAGCTCCTGTCCGACAACAGGTTCCACACACGCTGACCTTGTGCATGTGTTGCATGTCTCGCGTGTTAAGCTGCAACTATTACTGGCAGGCAAAGTTTCATAGACATAGTTGTGCAACTTGTTCCGAGAAATCCTTATAAAAGCTTATGCACTTTTCGCAAGCTTCTTTTAAAAGTTCAGCAAATATAATCCAGTTGATACAGCCTACGATCTAATTTCTTGTTGATTATGCAGAGAGAGATTAGCACTAATAGCTGTCAAGAGAGGACACAAATTAAAGCAAATCTTTTGCGTAGGTCAGAGATCTTTGTCCTTAGATCTGAGATCCTCAAATCAAATCCATCTGATGTTGCGCCTATGCAGCTACTCTATATGTAATTTGCTATTTTGATTCTTGGTTATAGTCAGACTGGATATGGTGTTGCTGAATATAATCTAGTTATGACCGTTTCTCATCAGCTTTACCTAGTGAGCTGGACGCACACCGGCAAATGTCATATGAAAACTGATCCGAATTTTAGAATTCAGGACCAAGGATTTCCTGACGATTGTGTCATCTCGTATCTGTAGAAATCATCTCATCACGCGCGAGGCGTATCATAAGGCAGAGTAGTCAATGGCTCAATGCTGGCTGATCTAGCTTGTGGTATACTCATGGCCACAGGATCGAAGAATCAGAGTGACACACCATCAACATTCATGATGCTGTGTTCTCACTCCCCATAGTTATGTTCGAGCAACGCTGACCGAGAGGTAAGAAGACGAAGATGACGAGCACAGAGAAGCTATAACAGACACACATCAGGTGCAGCTGATCGAGGAATCAGCGTGTATCCGGCACGGAACGGATGATGAAAGTATTGCTCTATCTGAACTTTCTCGCTGTTACTGTGCGCATTTTACCTGGTTCTCCGATGGTATGTCGCCGATCGTCGCATCTGTGCGCGTATTTCGTCTTTCCACGAGAGATGCCGTCTGTACAGTGGTGCGCTGGACATGTGTACGGTGCTGTTAAAACGGGATTTACGAGAGTGAATTTCTTGTCGTGCTGCTGATTTCTTGACGAGTTGCGCTCGAACGCCCATGCCTGACGATTTCGACTATGACCAATTGTAGGCCTGTCTGAATCTTGGGCTTTTAAATGATCGATAGTCACGTTCGCAGCTATGTGCTGATGGATGCTTTGGTTCAGGTTACTGAGGCCCAGATACAACATCAAAGTTTCAGTGTTAATTACTACTTCCGATCTTTTTTTATTGACGCTGCTTAATTAGCACGAATTTGAGGTAACAGATTAGTTAACATGCTGTGAGTTAATCATCCTGATGGCCTTCCTGCTGTCTGAAGTTAGTACGACAGAGTTGCTGATGAATAAAGTTCAGAGCCCTGAAGGCCCGAACCGTAGCTTCGCTGCATGCAGCAACTCATGCAAATCCAAGACGAGCTGCACGACAGCGATCCTTTTTTATTTATTTATTTTTGCAAAACAAGAACAGCCCGTATTTTCCGTGTCTGCTATACTATACATAGACACAACACAGCATTCGTCTTCCTGACAGGTCCATATAAAGATGGATGTTTTAGCATTGCCAGTTCCCTTGAGTTCATAAATCTTCAGATGATTGAGTCATAGATCCACATGTTTAGAAGACTCTGGACATAGCCAGCTTCATGTATGCAAGAACTGTGAGACCTCCGTCCTGACCATACACAATGTAAACTGAAGTTGCAATTGTAAGTGCACCGGCTTGTTTCGATAGCTAGTTCAGAAAAAAGAAAGGGACTCGCGTCAATCGGCTACAGCTCATCCACGCTGTTTCTGCACGTACTGAACTTTTTGTAATTTTTTGGCATATTTGTTATGGATTTACTAAACAATGGGTATATGAGAGGCTGGGACTTTTGTATTCTTCTCCAAAGCTAGCAGGCATAAGGTTTTATTTCATCAAGTTGCATAAGGTGCAGAGAACTAGGCTTGGCTGGAAACAAAATTGCTCTCCTCTTTGGCCCCCTTTCCTGCTCCTTTTTGCCTTTTGTTCTGTTGTGTTTTTGCTGTGCTTATTAAACAATGTTTGTTATCATAAAACCTGTTTCAGAATCTATTGTGAAAGTGCTGAGGGACAGAATACAGAATAAAGCCATCCTGAGTGAGATTGTTTGAGGAATTGACCAGTCCAAACATACTATATATGTGTGATAATACTCTAAACTATTGAGCCTGGAATGATACTGTCTAAGCCTTACATTTAGAACATTTGGTGTGATTAGATGTTATAATGTTGTCCTTGAGTGCTTAGTCTTGGAGTTTGAATAGTATGTGGGCATGTACCTTGTAGTTGTCTCTTCTGTAACAAGGACCCAATGTGTACCAATGTTTTTGTTATTCAAAAGTTGAATAAATTTCAACCATTGAGAGGTTATCTTAATTGCATGTGATTCGTCAGTCCTGCCACCTAATCGTTATAAGTAACTTTTGTCCATCCACGGTGGTAGTTTTGTACTCCCTCTAATCCAATTCAGTAGCCATTCTAATAAATCTCATGATAAACAAGGAGATATTGCAAATTATCCTCATTAACGAGAGGTAAGATAGAGAGAGAGGAAACAGTTTGTTGAGACGTGTATTGGTGAAGGGTTGGGAGAACTCACCATAGAAGTGCATCAACATACGTGAATGACAAATACTATGCGAATAATTTTAGAACGACTAGTATTGAGAAACCGAGGAAGTATATACAATTGTAGGATATGAAGCACCCTCATACACTCCAATCCGATTTTTTTTTCCCCATGAAAGATCCCTGCCGATCTTGTTATAAATTATGTCTATGCATGGCTCCAACGAATGTTGCCGATTAAAAGAAACCTCTATCTCAAGCAATATTTAAGTAGCTTCTACAAATGATACGCCACTACTTTTCTGTAGTGGGAGGATACACTGACCACTTTCAGTTGTAACTAAGGTCTTATTTGGGTTTGTTTTAGTTTCTTAGAAAATGGTTTCTTGGTAAACTACCTTCTAAATAAAAATTAGGTGGGGATGTTTGGACCTGTTTTTTATAATCGATAAATCAGTTTTTGGATAGTTGATGAATTAGAATGAGATAAAAACTAGGATTAGATAGGTTAGATTAAGATTATGAGTCTCTTAAAAATCTATAATCTGATTTATAGAATCTGACATAAAAACTAACTTGTTGGGAGTTTCTTCAATTTCGAGAAACTAGTTTCTTAAAAACTTGAGGATCGAATCAGGACCTAAAGTCATAACGAGTACATGAGTTGTTCACTTGCGCAATTAAATTCAAGACCCTCAAACTCACTCATACCATATTTCTCCTAGTTATAAAAGTTTTCTTAGAGATTCTTGAAGAGCTACCAACTCTCCTTTTTTAACTTTTTTGCTCATACATATGGCCTTTCTTATAAATCAGTCGAATTTATAGAAGCGAATATATTTGGAATTCAAGTGTTGGAACTGGAAAACACACGTGTTCCCACCGGACCAAATTGGTTTGACAAGCTGGTAAGAGAAATTTCTTGTTATTAGATTTATCATAAGATAATATTTCTAAAAACAACAATGTTTATACGTTCAATCTAATTTGTCCAACCAGCATCAAGCAGATGTTTTTGTTTGTCCAATCAGCGTCCATCCACTTGTTTTTTGTTTGTCCAGTCAACGTTCAATCAATTGTTTTTCATTTGTCCACTCAATGTCCAACCATTGACAACTAGTCGTTTTTCGTCAAACACTGACCATCATCAAGTAATATGGTCAGTGTTTTTCTAGACGCAAGACTTAGGGTTAACATTGAGTTTACCCCTAGTCATCACTCTAGACACAAAACGCGTCTAAGACCGTTTAAATAGTCTTTGACCGTCTAAACATCACCTTTATACATGTTCTAAACATGTTTAAATAGCGGGTTGTGCGTAGTCTAAGAGAAAGTGGTTTATATAGTTATTAGCAAAAAAAAAAGTGAGAGATACTGATGATTAACAATTCACTTAACTAACAAATATTCATGAACTTGCAATCTATGTGCTATCTAGGATGTTTTTATGTCTATGACTTAAAAAATATAATTATTTATGTATTTAATTATTAATTTATCTACCTATCTTCAATTATTGACATTTGCCATGCTATATATTTGTTATTTTTTTGTTGCTATAATAGAAATATGTGCTATATATTTACTTATTTAGCTCCTGAAGTATAAATACACCTATTACGTCTAATGCGTCTAGACATCATCTATATTGTCCAGGCTGTAGTTGTCAACTCATCGTTTGTCTATGGCTTACGTCTAGAAAAATAGTAAGCATGATAGCATATAGGTCAAAATATAATAGAAAAGAAAAGATTCATATGAGATTAATAATTTTGGTTCACAACATTTATCATAATTTTCTTTGGAAGCCACTCCAGCATTTGAAGACTTTGGCAGGGATTACACTTACATAAAACTGGTTATGCTTATGTTTAGATGTCAAAACTACTTATTTAAGCACTTTTTTGGTAAAACTGTTTATGTTTATTGACACCTTATTGGACCATAAGTATTTTCATAAGTCGTGTGAAACACATCCTAATTGTTGTGCCCTCTAAACTTGCTTTAATGCTCTGAGCGAGCGAGGTTAAGTTGTCACTGAGAGGGACTATTTGATTTGATTCGATTTTGAATTTAAGTGTCATAATAAAACCCTGCTAAACATTAGCGTGCGAAATGTGGCAACCGAGCTGGCATACCATTGGCAAAAAATTAAAGCAGAGAGAACGAGCCAAATCTGGAAAAAATTCGGCAAATTATGGCAGGAAACGAAACGCTTGCCAAAGCGCTTTCAATTGCTACCAAAAAAAAAAAAAAAAAAAGAGAACACAGTGCTGGCCATAATCAATTCTGCCTCTCCATGGATATCATCGTGTATATATATGCGGGCAAGGAACCGGAGAGAAACCCGCATTGCGTTGCGTGCGTGCTGGAAGCAGCAGCAGCAGCTCGTCGACACAGCACCGAGAATCTTTACTCCTCCCTCCTCCTGTTCAATTCAATTCGATGGCGGCCGCGCTCGTGACGCTGGCGGCCGTGTTCCTGGCGCTGCTGCTGCTGCGGGCCGCGTGGGTGGCCCTGTCCTACTACCTTCTGACGCCATTGCGGATCCGCCGGGTGATGGCGCGGCAGGGCGTCCGCGGTCCCCCGCCGCGTCCGCTCGTCGGCAACCTCCGCGACGTGTCCCGCCTCGTGGCGCGCGCCACCGCCGACGACGCGCCGTCGCTCAGCCACGACATCATCGGCCGCCTCATGCCGCACTACGTACTCTGGTCCAAGACGTACGGTAAGATGTTCGTGTACTGGTACGGCAGCGAGCCGCGGCTGTGCCTGACGGACACGGCGCTGATCAAGGAGTTTCTGTCGTCCAAGTACGCGGCGCACGCGACGGGCAAGTCGTGGCTGCAGCGGCAGGGCACCAGGCACTTCATCGGGCGCGGCCTGCTCATGGCCAACGGCGCCAGATGGTCGCACCAGCGCCACGTCGTCGCGCCGGCGTTCATGGCGGACAAGCTCAAGGTAGGTACCTCCCCTCCACCTCGGCATTGCTAATTAATTTCGTCCTCCTCCGTCTTCCTCCGGCCGGGTTGGGATTGCTGATCATGGTTGTTGTTTTGCTTTTTGCAGGGGCGCGTGGGGCACATGGTGGAGTGCACGAAACAGACGATCCGCGCGCTACGCGAGGCGTCGCAGCGCGGCGGCTGCGGGCGGCGCGGCGAGGTGGAGATCGGCGCGTTCATGACGCGGCTCACCGGCGACATCATCTCGCGCACCGAGTTCGACACGAGCTACGAGACGGGCAAGCGCATTTTCCACTTGCTCGAGGACCTTCAACGCCTCACCGCGCGCTCCAGCCGTTACCTCTGGATCCCAGGCAGCCAGTGAGTCTCTCATGCCCTTTCATTCCCCGCGCCGCCGGTCGCCGCGTCGTGTCTCGTCACTCGCCCTGCTGACCCTGTTTGTCTCTGGCGCCGGCCCTATCTGGTTGCGGCGCGAGCGTAATTACTGAAGCTGATCCTGGAATTAAGCAACCTAATCCTCTGCTCTTGCTGCTTAATCGTGATTACGAACAAACCGATTGTTTATTCCCCGTCCCATTCCGTAGCTGTTTTTCGACACCGGCACTGATTTGACTGGCGGCATCAGACCGCTGTCGAGTGTCGACGCCTTTGAATTGGGTTCTCCACGGCGCACTCGCTGTCCTCTCCGTACGGATGTCAGAAAACAATTTGTGCTAGTAGCACCAGTGTTGACATGCGCGAGTGTTTGGTGCAGGTACTTCCCGAGCAAGTACAGGCGGGAGATCAGGCGGCTGAACGGCGAGCTGGAGGCGGTGCTGACGGAGTCCATCCGCCGGAGCCGGGAGATCGCCGACGAGGGACGCACCACGTCGGCGTACGGCAGGGGCCTCCTGGCCATCCTGCTCGCCGAGATGGAGAAGAAGAAGCAGGACACCGGCGCCCACAAGTTGAGCTACGACGCGCAGCTGGTGATCGACGAGTGCAAGACCTTCTTCTTCGCGGGGCACGAGACGTCGGCGCTGCTGCTGACGTGGACGCTCATGCTGCTCGCCACGCACCCCGAGTGGCAGGAAAAGGCCCGCGACGAGGTCGCCCGCGTGTGCGGCGACGAGCCGCCCTCCGCCGACCACCTCTCCAAGCTCACCGTGGTACTAACTACAGTACTACTTATGTCTTTTTAGTATAATTTTTATGATATCTAACGCAGAGAAAGAGAAATTCGATTGCTGATCTGGTTGGTTTGAATAATTGTAATGCAGCTGCAGATGATCATCCAGGAGACGCTGCGGCTGTACCCGCCGGCGACGCTGCTGCCGCGGATGGTGTTCGAGGACATCGTCCTGGGCAACGGCGAGCTCCGGCTGCCGCGCGGCCTGTCGGTGTGGATCCCGGTGCTGGCCATCCACCACGACGAGTCGGCGTGGGGCCCCGACGCGCACCAGTTCCGGCCCGACCGCTTCGCCTCCGGGTCGGGCCGCCGCGCCGCGTTCCTGCCCTTCGCGTCGGGCCCGCGAAACTGCGTGGGCCAGGCCTACGCGCTCGTCGAGGCCAAGGTCGTGCTCGCCATGCTGCTCGCCCACTTCCGCTTCGCCATCTCCGACGACTACCGCCACGCGCCGGTCAACGTCCTCACGCTCCGACCCAAGCACGGCGTGCCCGTCCACCTCCGCCCGCTGCGCCCATGATTTTTCTTTCTTCTTTCTTCTTTCGCTCCCTCCTTCGTCGTCAGTGCGCGCCTGACCCAACATAGGCTTGGTTGCTGCGGCTGTAGAGAAAGCTCAGCTCGCTTATTGAGATTTTGTGCTCTGTTTCTGTTTCTCCCTCATTGGAGAGGCCTTGTCACTGACATGTGGGATCGCCCAGTCAGTGCGCCAAGCTGCTGGTTTAAATCGATGCCGTGTGCTTCATAGAGTACAAGTTTTGTAATGATCTAGAGACCAGATATATATTGAGATTTTTTTTTAATCAAGATGGCAACTTTGACAGTCCACAGGGTTTAACCCATGGTTAATGCAAATCATGCCAGGCACTTTATTTAGCTAACGGGATCACGGAGTAGCGTGTTAAAAGTTGAGACTGAAGCAATCATTGTAAACTGTTTTTTTTTTATGTATCTGTCTTCATTATAAAATGTTTTGACCTTATGGTCAGATGGCTACAAGCATGGTACAGGACAAAGTGTTGGTTAGCTCAGACTTGAGCAGCAGAATTGCTAAATAACAATATCGCAACTGTAATAAAATAATTTAATTATAAAACTCGATTAAATTAAACAACCAACACGGAATAAATTGCTGCATCGATTACTGGCTGGTGGTGGCTGCTGAATAGAAGCATGTGGACTGACCATTCCAGGGGCACACGATTCCTATCTGCCAGCAGAACTGTCAGACTATGCATGTTAGTATTTCTGTTTCTTCTCCTTTTGTTCTGGGAATGTACGCGTGTTACGTTCTAACTCAGGTTGTCCTGGTTTCTTACTCCTGCGCTCACATACTACTAGCTAGAGCGCTGCTGAATCGCCGATCACAATCCAATCACCCAAATGTCATCTTCAACAACCTCGCTCCTGCAGGTACAGAGACCTCTATAGGAATTGAGTGCCAATTTCAGGCAGGCACCAAACTGTTTCATATGAAATCCACTACATACACATTTTGCATACAAATACAACATAGATTGTGTAGTGTAGCGTTGGAGGAGCCCAGCAGAGCCGCACTAGCAAAGTTGCTCTCCACCCCGGTCTTTTTGCTCCCCCCACCACGCCCAGCACAACCCCTTGGCCGATCATAAGGTCAAGGGCTAAACCCGGCGCCCAAAAGGCAGATCCGTCGCGACGCGAGCGCGCGCCGCACGTGTGCATCCATCCCTCGCATGCGCCCTGTCTGTCTGCCGCCTCTCATCGTGCGATGCCATGGCCGGCGGCGCAGCTAATACTGTAAAGCAATTAAGCTACTAGTAGCTAGCGTACACAGGGCAGCGTACGTGCAAAGCCGGCAGCAGCTTAAACAAAGAACGCATCCATCGATTTAGATGCTGCGCGCGGCGGGCGTGCATTACCAGCTACCTAGTGTTGTGCGCAATTTAACTAACATATCGGCAGGGGAACGGCATATATCAACAAAAGCACTGACCGGAGAACCTTATCTCACTACCAGCTAACTACGGGTTAACTAAATTAACCTCCCGGCCCCCTCGTCTGGTTCTTCTTTATTACTCTCACACTCAGCTAGCTGTGCAGCATTATTACACATTACACTGATGATGAGCCATTAGTTTGTGCAAAGTGGGCGATCTTTAGCTGATGATGAGTAGTAATTTACTACTCCACCCACAGACGAAAACAATGTCTTACTCTAGATATCAAAATTCTTTTTTCTAGGGATCGACATGTGGTCAGGAACGAAATATTAATTTAATTAGCCACTGGTTTTAATTAGTTGATATATATATGGTTTCGTATCATGTAAGAAATATCCTAATAATATTGTGGTTTTGTGTTCATGTTGTCACTCCAATTATACCTGGTGAAAACCAAAAAAATTTAAGTGAATTAAAAACAAGGAAAAATCTATTTTACTCTCCCGAAAAATTCACTTTGTTCAGTTTACTCTCCGAAGAAAATTTTAATTCAATTTACTCCCTCGAACAATTTAATTTAGGACAATTTACTTCCTAATGTAATTTATCTTTTTTGTTTCTATTTGTACAATTTGAAGTTAGTGCTGAAATTTTGCACAATGATAGTTTTCATAAAATCTTACGCCAATTTTTTTTTTATTTTATGCATATTTTTATAGTTTAATAATATCTAGTACCATATATATGAACTATAGAGTTCTAAAATTGTATACAAAGTATTTATGAAAAAAATAGAAAATAAGTTTTGTTACGTTGTGATTGTTATAATCTTTCGTCATGCAAAATTTGAGCTTCAAATTTCAATTGTACAAAGAGAAATAAAAAAGCCAAATATCATGAGGAAGTAGATTGCACTGACTTGAGTAATTTGAGATAGTAAATTGAGCCAATATTTTGTCCAGTGAGTGAATTAAACAAATTAAATTGTTTGGAGGAGTAAAATAGTTTTTTCACCTTAAAAGATAATTTAAAAGTTTAGTGCTGGTTCAATATATATAAGTCCTGAAATGGGACTATATATAGTACATAAAAGTTCCCATAATGTTTGACAGCAAAGTAAGCGTCTGACGGTGACATTGTGCCACGGTGGTGGAATACGGACATCGTGCAACACTCATTTCTGCTTGCACAATGCAACTATCTAAAGGCGTCCCTGCGGTTAATTAGTTAAGGAGTTTTTGCTGGTAGCTTTGCTTGATGCGACAGGGGAACGCCGGTCGTGTCACACACTTGACACGCTGTGATTTGGCGTCAAGTGATCAACTTGCACATATAAATCTTTGCCTTTTCCAGCCATGAGCTACACAGGAGCTGAGATTTAGTTTAGCGTGCACTAGGCCGGGCTCAAAGTGGCGCGAGAGTCGTCTAGCTTTATGTCAACTTTGCGGGTAATGCAGAATCATTGCAACTTTTGCGTATAGCTATATATGAATATATATATATATATGAAACTTTAGCTACCTTAATATGAGCGAGCAAGGTGATCTATTAGTAGGCAGTTTTAGGAAATATGTGGGTATGGACACAGTTTAACAAGATCGATTCGCTGGTGGCGCAGTTGCATGGTATTTTGTTTAGTCTATGTGCTATTGATCTGTATCGGTGTATTTCTGATTATTTAAGCTTCTTCAAGAAGTTAGCAAGGTGGGTACGTGTCAAATAATTCTAATGAAATTTTGATTTCTTTAAAATTGTTAGGAAAGAAGAAATTGTCTAGTGAGGATACTTAGGCCTCATTTGGATACTCTATAGATTATTATAGTCTAGAAAGATATAGATTATAAAAACTGATAAAAAGTAGGTGGATGTGTTTGGAGGTCAGATTATAGAAAACCATAAACCAGTTTCTCTCTCCTAATGACTTGTATGCCCCTACTCTTGAACTACTCCGGGCGATGGTAGATGGTGTAAATAAATCAAAACATATAAGGGCAGTTTGTCTTTTGCGGATCATAATCTGACATTAGGATGTTTAGGGTAGATAACGAGTTTATATAATCTGGGTGTCTAAATTATATAAACTTAAGACAAAAACTACCCCGTTTGAGGGGCTCTCAAATTATATAAATCAGATTAAAATAATTTAAGAGGATCCAAACAAAGTCTTAGTTATGAAATATTTTTAAGTGATAGTGAGCAAAGGTTAAGTCCTTGAACAACACAGACGACTCTCAGCACTAAGCTCTATCATAATTGGTTTCACAAAAGAAAATGTCATTGAGTTGAGTCACAGGTGGGCTTCAACCCTTTTGAGAAGCTGAGGAGCCAATAGCTCGCCCGCACTTTTACTTATTAGGGCTTTGTTTAGTGCCACAAGCATCAAATATATTTCTTTATCAATTGGCAACGTTATATTGATTGGTTTTGGTCATCGTTTGATTTATACTCTTGCAAAGCCAAACCTTATTAGACACTACTTCATTTTTGTAATTAAAGTTGGCCAAATTTTGGGCAGTCATATGCAAAAAAAAAAAAAAAAAAAGCGTTGGTTTTCTGTATGCTTTCACTTTGGCAGAATCTCTATTTCTTCGAGAAATAACTGATGCAACGTACGAAAAAAAAACAACTTGGTTGAGAGATATGCTAAATCTCATACGAGTAGCGAGGTGCATATCTGTCAGAATTAGCATTCGTTGGGTTAAGAGATCCTTTTTCCTAGAATATGTAAAAACGCTCACTTATGTCAATTACTTAATGTATCCAATGGATTGAGGGTCATATAATTTTAGCTTTGTGAAAATTTTCATTAACATTTTTTCATTTTGTATTTCTATTCAGAATTGACGTAAAGAGGAAGGTGCTCCGCCGTTTCATTATTATAGGAAAGTGGATTATGCGGAAATATGTAACAGCCAAAATAATGAAAATAGCTTAAGTTCAAGCACTTTATGTACTTTATTCTAGAAAATGCTGGGCCTAACTTCACTATTAGAACCTTCATATACGGCATAATTTGACACAAATCTTGTTAGCTTATTATGAGATAGATAGTTACCACTTATGCAAGAGACTTCCATGCTTCCTGAATTTGTCTGATCCCTTTTTCCATATATATGTTCTTCTCCCCCTTTTGTTTTTTTACCTCAAGTGCAACATTTTGGAGGATCTTGTCGGAACTGGTTGTTTTTCTAGATCAGGGCCTGAAGGAAACACAACCCCAATTTAGTTAGGTTTTCTTCAGGGATTGCCTAAGCACCAAACCTGAGTGAGGAAAAAGCTACCTTTGGGAGATCACTGAACAGTCCATATATCTCCATCTCTGTGCAAGACAAAAGATCATGTGAGACAAGAAGATTGTAAGAATCGGAATCAATTTTCGGTTGAAGCAGCTGTAGGTTGCAAAACGCAAAGCTAGGCATTTTGCTCATCTAGTCAGGTCGCATGATCACTTTGGATCATCCGCAGTTACGCGGAGTTTCAGGTGCTTGCCATATTCTCTTCCGTTGATTCTACAATTGGCATGCACGACCACGAAAGTGGAGGTGCTCCCGAATTCGGACAGGGACGATCGCGCCTGATAGATTTGATGCCGTGCAAAGCCGCATACCTAGCAGGATAGAGAGTTCAACAGGGTGATCCTTCGTTCTCCGGTCCGCAGCCTCATATGTATGTTGCCTAGACATCAAAGCTTCAGTTGAGAAAGAAACTATACACACTTGCGCGCCACTGCAACTTGCATTGGGAATATGTTGGTGTCTAGCCATGTGCGGCTGCGTCTGTGACTTTATCAACCACTGCAACTTAGGAATATGTGGCGTCTAGACCTGCATGTGTGACTTGATATGTCTATCAACGGAATCGGTAATCTGCAGCAGAATTTTTTCTGCTTGTAAGAGAAATGTTATAGGTACAACTCAATCGTCTAACCAGTTTTTAACTAAGACATATGTAATATTTTAACTCCATGTGCTGATATATTACTTGGATGCTGGTTGGACAATAAATTGGGCTGGACCTATAGTATTACTCTTTATGTAACCAAGAAACATGCAATACTTTTAAACTCCACGTGCTCTTTCTAATTTCATTTAACTGTTATGTCAAAGTTTCTGAAATAAGCTTTGAATAAGATTATTCAGCAGTAGTTACTTTGAGAAAAAAAAATGTGTGATTATCCAACCCAGCAGCATAAGGATGTTGCAGTGGTCGTCCATATGTCCCCTCTGCGATGCGGCGAACCCACTTTGAATGAGATGCATGCTCAACTCGTATCATCAGTGCTCGGTATTCTATTTTATGTTTTTTTTTGCAAATGTATTCTATTTAATGTTGTGATAAAGAAGAGAGACAGGAAGAGCAAGGACCGATGATAGATCATGCCAGCATGGTGTTGAATCTGTACACCAGATATATTTCAATTGCCTCATAATAATATATTGTTTGACTTAAAATATAAGTTGAAAGTGTATATTTTAATTGATTTAATACTTCATTCTTGAACTTCGCGTTTTAGACTTGAGTATACTCTTATATATTTCTTCATTTACAAATTCATGTCCAAAATATATAGATTTGTCGGACGATTTATATTGTCCAAAACTTTCATAATATTTGGGTGGCAAATGTAATAATAATATAGTATCAGTACTAAATATATCATGCAAAAAGATTTGTGAAAGACTCGTTATAAAAAATCTACCGCATTGCTAAAGTGGTATTGGTTTCATTAATATAAACCAAATTGTGAGTGTAATGGAACCGTGAAAACAATCAAATTAACACGCTAATCTCTGATGAGCATTTCACCACCTTATGTGCACGAAGCAAGAAACAACACATATGCTTCAAACCATACAACCACAAGTTATTCAATGATCCAACAAAAATATATTCACAGCAATTAGCTCATCATAACAATAGTCCCATCATCTAATTATCAATATATAAAAGAGTACATATATGCCTCTCATGCCAAATCTTTCATACAAGAAACTACTTGGTATATGACCCAATAGGCAATAACAGACAAGATGGTGACTCTGTCAACTCGTATGGTAAAAAAAATATTGAATCAATAGAAGATAGAAGACACTAGGATTTACGTGAAGGCCCTCTTACGAAAAAAAAACCCACATGCGTTGGCGAGCAACAATTCACGATGAAGATGAATAATATAAGAGGTGAGAGCCAACAAGTAAGGACAGTCTCCAAATCCCCAATCACTCTCTCAAATTGGTTGATTTAATGTCACTCAATCCTCTCCCTTTTCATCCTAACCCTAGCTATTTCTCTCTCAAGAACAAGTGAGCAATCATAGTAACCTCGGGTTAGTTTTGGAGCTGATTTGATAGTTCACAGACATGACAATGCAAATGGCGATTAGGTAAGTCGGAGCACAAACTATGACAGCATATAATAGCTCACTGCTCTACTATAGAGATGAAACGTGTGCTGGTGTTTGCGTGTTCTC
This sequence comes from Eleusine coracana subsp. coracana, assembly GCA_032690845.1. Taxonomy (NCBI): domain Eukaryota; kingdom Viridiplantae; phylum Streptophyta; class Magnoliopsida; order Poales; family Poaceae; genus Eleusine; species Eleusine coracana. The sequence continues at coordinate 47,785,975 of CM064427.1, read as the reverse complement.
TATGCAGCTATACAATATTTAATTTGACCGCTAGACGAATAGGGAGTTAGGCACGAGGGCCAGGGTAATCCTGCTTTGCGAGTAAGTACCGATCGATGATCTTTGTGCAAAACATGCTTAAGCACTCGCACGCTTCTCAGTTTGTTTAAGCTAAGCACATCGAGTTAACCGAGACTGAGATGGGTTGTTTAATTTTGTCATGGTCATAGGTCTCTGACGAGCCGTATGGGTTCCAATTACAAACCTTAATTAGTAGTGCAATCGAGGGTCAAGGTAGCGAATGATATATAAGTTCGCATAGTCGCACTGTTTGACGAGCAAATACTTCATCAGCAGTCAGGAAAGTTCTGAATGTAATCAACGAGAGCTCAGTTTATCTGTCTCCACGTAATTCCCCATCCATGTTTCTTCATTTTTCAGACAGCGCTTTGCATTTCCATGTAGATCTAAGATTCCAAATGACACCCAATGCGAGTACAAGATCGATTTGGCTCCGATTAATCACCTCCCGAATGATTAGCTCGCTTGACCAGAAGGGCCCGTTAACGCATTGACTTCTCCCCATATAGCCAGACAAAACTACATGCGAGATCTACGATCTATCACACGCTACTCGCACAACTACTGACAACAGATAATGCATTTGCATGCAACCCTTCGATCGAGATGAACAGCAGCGTCAATCAACACGCGCGATTTGATTTGATCTGATGTATCGAGCATAGTGTCGAATGTCGTGGGTCACGCTGCCGCGGCCATGCAACAGAGAGTCTCTCGATCTGTCAGAGATCTCTGCAACTGGGCGAGTAGTGGAGCGCCAACGACGGCGAGCCGGTGAACGGGCGGTCGACAGCGCGAAAGCGTAGCCGTCAAAAGGCAGACAGGGCATCTGTGCCGGCCACTGGTCGTACTCGTACCCGGCCCCTGACAGACTGACGATGGGCGTACGGCAGCAGCAGCATGGTGTTCTCGACCTCGACGCCGCGCGTGGAACTACTGGTGCACCAATATGGAGATCGAGGCGACCGCGCAGTACCTACGTGAGCTGTGAGCACTACTAGGAGTATACTTGCAAATGCAGGTGAACGCACTAGCTTCATCAACATAGAGAGTTCATCAAGTACCTGACCCTCTTTTCATTCAAAAAAAAAAGTACCTGACCCTCTCTTCCATCACGGTGAAACCGTACCTCTCCCTGCGATCGATACCATGGTAAGTACTCCTTCATGTGGCCATCGAGCTACAGTAGTACCTTACCAGCAAAATATGATGACTTGACGATCTTGGGCAGAGGAGATGAATCCGTGTGTACGTCTGGCGTCTCGTGCATATTCTTGCGTTTGGGAATACGTACGTCCTTCCTCCACTTCTGATCAGCCCAACCATATGAAGGCAGGCGTAGTTACCACGTCGTAAAGTAAGTAAGTAACATGTAGTTCCTTGAAGTTCCCGAGTTTTTGCAACATACTTCACCAACAGGGGCGGAGTCAGGATAATCAAGATGCATGGGATGCTTGTGGTCTCTAAATGACTAAAGTTGTGTTTGGAATGGAGGAATGAAAAACAGTGGAATAGAAAAAGAAAACACAGGAATGAAAAGAACACATAAATTGAAAAGCCACAAAATTGCAGGATTATAAAATGAAGGAATGTAGAACTTGATGTGTCTGAAATACAAGAACAAAAAACAAAGGAATAAAATTATATTACAATTAACTAAAATATTTAATCTCACTAGCTCCATGTCTCCCATGGCTGTTCTCTACATAGCGTCTCTCTGCTCTTAATCTCACTGATCTTTAGCATAACTAAATCGAGCAAACAAATAACAAAACAAATTAACTAGGTAGCAAGCAAGGGCAAAAGCCTGCGGTTGTGGCACAATTACCATTCTTCCGAAAACGTTGAAGGCTTGGGGCGTTAGGTACCTGACCTCAGTAATGGTGACTACAAGCTATTATTGACCAAATTGGTCAGTAAGTAAGCATCATTGTCAAGCATGAAATCACGAGTGCCGACCATTCCCTTGGGTCACACTTAATTTTCTCAATCCTGTGAAATACAAGCAAAGCCATCGTTCGTTCAAAATTTTTCGTGTGCTTTCCTACGTTCCAAATGCATGATGACATAAGCAAAACACATAGGAACTCAGTTCCTTCGAAAGTCCTTCAAAAATCCCTCATCCCAAAAAGAACCCTAATTAGTTGAACATTTTTTCTAGTATTTTTAGAATTAAATCCTCCATTCATTTGACAAAGTCATGTTTTGACGATGCACAAAGGAGGTGCTGCATCACGGTACCATCCCTTGTGGCTCCACCGCTGTCCACTAATACCGATTTGTAACATACAACATCTTCCTCCACCTATATGCTGCTAGCAACTATATGGAAACATCACAATGAGGGTTTTTCTTCCACCTTTTAACATCTCGTCCCGCTTCCTTAGGCCTCTTGAAGAGGAAGACATTGATATATGATGGTATTGCATTTCCCATGCGAATACATATGTCTTTTAAAACTTGGTGTTCTTATTTGTACCAAATATGTGTAAATCTTAGATCACTTTGTCACTCCGCTTGAACTATATTGCAAATATTTTTTGAGTCATAATGGGAAATCAGGTGCAGACTGGGGAGCCTACCCCCCCACCCCCTAACACACACGCGCATAATCGCCAGCATGACGTTCAAAAAACAACATTCAACAGCGTAATATTAAGGGAGGGGTTAGTGGATGTGATGATCATTATTGCTACACAGATCGGCCGCGAAAAGATAGAGATTCTCAAATTCCTATGACTTTCGTATACCTCTCTCATTTTGAGTCTTTCATGGACTAAATACTGGATAGGATTGAAGGCTTGAAGCCCACAGGATGGTTGTGATTCGATCCTTGAGGCCTGGCCTGCCCCGTCGAACTCATATAAACCGGCCCTGCTAGGCTGCTGTTGAATTGGGCCACGAATCCGAAACTGATCAATGGCCAGCAGTCTCCCTCCTGGCCGGGCCATTATAAATCCCAGGCGAGCCCGTTCACACGAGATGACCCGTGCGAGCTGAGAGCAGGCCCATCGCGCCGCAAGGTCTGAGTAATGGGCCGAGCCGTTGGCTGGCACGTGATTAGGATGAGTGCTCTTCAGAGTTCAGTCTTGATTCGAACTTTTCAGAGTGGTTTATCTTTCTCTGAAAGAAAGAAAAAGGCTGCCTACCGATGATTTTCAGAGTGCGTTGTACTGTATAGCAGTGGCAAATTCGTGTACCACATTTTATATTTATCTATCTATATCCAGTAGTATCATAATATGGATGAGCGCGTACAGAGAAAGGTAAAGGATGGACCAGTTCAGGCCTTGTCCATGCGGCACCGAATCTTTAGATTTATTTTTTCGCGAGGAATTGAATCTTTAAAATTGACTCTCACAAGATCTTTTCTTACTCTTTCCATTGACATGTTCAGTACTTGAGCACGCGCGCGTGCGTGAGTCGATGGATGCATCCACCAGACTGCGTTTTTCTGCTGGCGATCATCTAATTCGCTGATAAAATTAAAGAAGGAGAAATAATCCCAGAATGCGCCGTCGTTTTGTTGACGGTGGATACGGTCCAAACGATGAGGTCAGATGAAACTGAAAGTTCAGCACAAATATAAACAGAATTTTTCTAGCCAGTGCCTGCCTGGTAGGTGGTGGACTACATGCAACGTGGTCTATAGCACAGCACCCATTACTTACTGCTGGCAAGCACTTAATAATTTATTTTTCAGTTTATTCGTCCAGTCTCTGGTTGGTTTATGTTGTTTTCAGTGAAGGCCTTCGTGAAGGCCTGATGAAGTCGTTGGCTCGCATTTTTGTTGTACTATTCCGGACTGTTCCACGATAACAATCCAAACCAGTTGCCACGCGAGGGGAGGAGGTAACCGGTACTCCTACCACGCGATGCATAAATCCACGACGAAACTAGTTCTGATGAAGTTCTTCAAAAAAAACTATTTCTGATGACCAAAGGACGGAGAAATAAGAAGAACGGACGCTCTTGTGGACAAATATGCTTCCACATCTGATGTGGCGTCTCATAACTTTATGTTTCTGTTTCTTTTTCTTCCAAAAGCCATTTCATTGATCGACCGCCATTGTCTCTGACGACAAAGATACTCGGATTAACAACTCAGAGCAGAAGCCATTTCCGATATGTTAAACATGTCGATACGTATGGGACCTAAAAGGAGAGAAGATTAACATAACTAATCATGACGGAAAAGAATACGAGTGATCAAACATTACCTACCATATCAGTCAAAAAGTGGTTGGTTTTGGTGTGCAGGCCGGGCATCCTCCTCCGATCGAGCTAGTGGGCAGATAATTCGTTGCATTAAGTAGGACCCCTGCAGTAGCCTGTAAGTCGTCTGATGACGCATGATAAGTTTAGAGTTGTCTGAAACAAACACTAGATCCGACTCATCAGCCACTCTTCTATATAGCTTGCCTTCTCTCTTGTCGGCTGGTTAGCGCACTTGTTACGCGGCCAACAGCAGCCGGAGGAGACTTTGTTACCAGTTCCCGCAAACCATGCGACGCTGTCGGCTGTCCGAGCCCCGGGTGATTAGCAATGCAAGCGGTGATTATTTACTGCAAGTGATTAAACTGACGCCCGAGTTGGAGTTGGAGGAACGCAGCCCGCCGTGATGTGGTTAGGTGTGAGGCGTCTGCGATATATAGTTCATAGCATTTACTAATCCCGACTTTGATTAAAGGGATTATCGGTCGAGTATTGGGCTTACCAACTTCGAATGGCCTACCTGCCCTGCCCTGCCTAAATTTACAACTAATTCAGATTAGTAGCAACTCGCAGGGATCGTCATCAGAGAGATGCGCAGATGATCAGTATGACGATGGAACAGTGCTAGATTCGTGTCGTTCAACGGTGTAGTGTAGCATCGGGCTCTTCTGGATAAGGTTGTTGTTCGACGTTCGTGACTCGTCGATGGTGGCATAATATAACGGATTTTTTTTTCAGAAAATTTGGAATTAGTTGTCAGATTACATAAGACTTGATTAATGCTTGGATTAGCTGAGTACTGATCAGACCGCTCCGGAGGTCTGAATTTACACCAGCTGTTTTGCAGTCAGAGGCCATTCATTTGAGTTGACTAATGCAGGTTTTTGCTTATGCTTCAAGATCACTCTTCCAATCATAACATTGTGCAATGTTTCTGTTGACCTCCTACTGTCCATATATACTAGTATCTTGAGTCTGTTGCACACAATCATGACTGAGTCCGTTGAAACTAATGCTTCCCTCGGTTAGCAGTTCAATTGTGCAACCATACATAGCTGGTACTACACATTAGGACGCACGTAGGTGACTTCAAGTGTCCAGACGCCATCGCAACAAAATGATGTTCAGCAGTTAAGATAAGTGTAACTACGCGCGAAAATAGCAAGACAATGTGTCAGCGTCTTCACGATCATTCTTCTTCAAAACGCAGCTCATGCTCTGGTCTTGGCGTCCAGCCAGCATCAAACAAGAAAAACAAAGGGAAGAAAAAATGGAGCAGTGAATACAAAATACTGAACCCAAACACCCCGACAAAACCTGCAACTTGCTTGCATAACCCTGACGAATTGCGAACTAGCAAATGGCAGAGCGCTGGCGTGTCAACTAATCACACAAGCCACTAAACTATAACTTTATTATCACTAAAATCCACATGCCATCCATGCAAAATTCCAAGACCGTCGGGAATTATTAGCTTGGCATATATTTTTTTCAAATCCTGTAAGGGCTTTGTTTACCTAGTTGATAAGGATACTGACGAGAACAATTTGCTAGGAAATGAACGTGCAGAGACCAGAGAGAGATGTTGCTGGTCGTCGACATGGACATACGGGCGTCACGGGCTGGCGCGTCCGTGAGTCCTGGGCTCCTGTCTGCCTCGTCATCAGGCTAATAGCACATCTAATAAAACCTTAAATATTCAGCTTTGCATCTTCGAAGCTACCACCAATATGTTATATGCTGCTATGCTACAAGACAGCTGTACGTGTCTGATTAGCGCATGAATGAGCATGACGTACGACGTGTATCATCACTTATTCCCTAATCTCACTTCCATGGCTTGTCTCTCATCATTAGTTTAATCCATAGAATAAAATAGATACTGGAGATGCTACTATTGATTTGAAAAAAACAATGTGAACCACAACTACTACTAGTACATGATATGTCAATTCCAGTTCGGAAAATGTCCTCAAAATCTGAACATAACCTGTTGCAACGGTGTCTAACTTGTATAACTAACCTACTGACAGGACAGCTACAGAATGTTGTAAATGGAAGCCAATGTTTCCTTTTCCTTTTAGAATCTGGAAACGCATCAGCTTCCCTGCAAAAGCGGAAGAATGACCATGACAAGAAATGAGATAAACTTGTTTCCCGTTTCTCTTGAAGTCAAACCTAACACATGCATGGCAATCATCAGTGCAACGATGCTCTTCGCCATGTAAAATAACTGTTACCCCAAATGCACGTTATGTGCATTGCGTGTCGACATGCAATCCAAGTTGCTAATTTCTCTGCTAGTGCGTCGTACCGGCAAAAACCCTGAAATCATGTGGTGTGCCACAAATCTGGCCGGCTTCACTTCATTTATCCTTTTCTTTGACCGTGCAACCAGCAATATGTTTTTTTAATATGGTTTTCTTTTCGCTAGCGTAAAGCCGAATGGCTATTGTAGTAGTGCTCAGGTGCCCAATCTCGATCGATCCTCGTTTGGTAATTATATAAATCATCATGGACGATCGTCGAAGGTTGTGAAAAGGTAAAATTGGGACCCAAGTGCTAAAAGCAAAAGTTCAAAAAACGAAAAAGAAAATCGAAGGACAATATGAGAAGCCTATTTTCAGTTGTGTACACACGGGTCTATGGCATAATCATTCAGTGCTCCATTATATATATATACACACACAACGACCACCATTAGCACTGCTTTAGTTTGCCAACAAAATTATCCCAGACCCACGCTATTTTCGTACGCGGTGGTTAGATGCAAAGAAACATCGTGTGAGTTCAAACACAATTCGCTCTTTTGAATTGCGATTTTTTTTTTGAGCGAGGGGATGTGAACTTAAAAATGATTATTGATTGTTGCTAATTGGTTCTATAGTATATGCCTTAACAAAAAAAAAAGGTTATATAGTCATCCAAGAAGTTAGGTGAAGTTACTTAATTAGGCCCTACCCAAAGAGTAGGAAAAGGTAGGTAAGGTTTACCACATGACTTATGACATGACTCTTGGCTTGTGCTCAACTTGACACGGTCATGCTCTTAGACTATGCGACTTGCGACCAAGATGTAATTTGAGCGGTAGGCGCAATGTATACTAAACGAGCTGTGTGGCAATAGAAAGTATTATGACATCGAAACGATGAGATGACTAAAATGAAGAAGCGTTATTGCAGCATACATGAAGGCTAGAAAATATGTAGTAGTAAACATCATCTTCGAAGTCTTCATCGTGCATGTTAACCGGTCAAGACTAACAAGTTATCTTTGCATGAAACCTGGAGAAAGAAATGGTCGGACCTAAAAACCAGTAGAACATGTATACTTACACGACTGGTCCATGGACGTCACAGGCTTGACTGCGCATCACGGTACGGTATACCCGGGAAAGCTGGTGCTTAAGAACAATCCGCGTTACTAGATTTGACCCGTGAAGGTTACTTCGTTATTGAATATGAAAAAAAATACCTTCCCCTTTATTTTACACAACTTTTTTTTTGAGGGAATTATTTTACACAACTTAACGGGTAGCACATTTGTTTTGAAGAAATCAATCCAAAAATTCAGACATAGAGATAGAATGCCCTGCAAACTTACCGAGCCATTTTTACTTGTCCAGTGGTGCATATTTCAGAGTTCGATACGGTTAAGCAATGACCGGCACCACTGCTTCCGGGGGAAAAAAAAGGCTGGGCATCACATGATTTTTCCTTTGAGTTGACCGATCTAAATTTGCCCTTGAAAAAGTCTATACCACATTGAATACTCGAGCATCATGTGACCTCGACCTGAAACAGGTGTACATCCATCTCCTCTCGTACGTTTCTTTTGGAGCATATCCACTGTTGTACTCGTAGTCGAAGAAAGGAAATGTTATGTAGCAACACTTGCCATCTATTTAAGCAGGAAGTAACGGTTAGGATTTATTGGAGCACTATTGTATCGAATATAGTTATTGCAATTTGCACGCTATATATGCTGCAAAAAAGAATTGTAGCACTAGCAGCTCTGTGGTCTGACTTGTTGCATTTCCTCTGCATTTCGGCATGAAAGGAGCCATCATTCCTGCCTGTTACTATTACGGGATACTAGTACATATTAGGAATGTTTAGAAAGTGTAAAAGTTCACAGTAGAATCCTACCGAGTGTGCAAGTTGACAAACATTTACACATTGGAGATTTGTTGGCACCAAACACTTGAAAGGCAGGTTCCTAGCACACCGGACAAGCTTTATAACCATCGTCTCTCTAATCTCTCTAACTTCCTCAGCCTCACGTACGTTATTACGTTAACCCGACCCCCAAGCGAGCCCCTCGCACCGCTAGTTCCAGCCGCACGCACCAACGCACGCGCGCGCGCCCACCTCCCAAGAAGAAGAAGAAGACAAGCCGGCAGGCTGCTCTGGTCTGCCCGAAGGCACGCACCAGCACCATGGGCAACGCCCTCGCCGGGCGTCGGCGCGCGGCCAAGGTGATGACGGTGGACGGCGCCACGTCGCGGTACAAGCTCCCCGCGACGGCCGGCGCCGCGCTTCGCGGCCACCCAGGCCACCACCTCCTCGAGTCGGACGAGGTCCGCCGCCTCGGCGTCCGCGCCCGGCCGCTCGACCGCGACGCGCCGCTCAAGCCCGGGAAGCTCTACTTCCTCGTCCAGATCCCCCGCGGCGGCATCGGCGCCGGCGTCGAGAGAGACGACGGCGACGACCCGCGCGCGCCGCGCAAGACGTGGTCCTCGGGCGCGCTGCACGTGGGCGCGCGGGAGCGGCTCGAGAGCCTGATGCTGTCGCGCCGCACCGTGTCGGACGTGGCGTCCATGGCGGCGCCGCTGTCGAGGGCGGCCGTGGCGGTCGGTGAGCCGGCGGCGTCGTCCATGGAGGTTGGCGCGGACGGCGCGGTGCGGATGCGGATGCGGCTGCCCAAGGCGGAGGTGGCGCGGCTGATGAAGGAGAGCCGGGACGCGGCCGAGGCCGCCGAGAGGATCATGCAGCTCTGCGTCGCGCGGGACCAGGGCGCGCCCGGGCCGGGCCGACAGCTCGGCGCCGCGCCGGCGTCGGCGCTCTCCGGCAGGAAGACGGGGCCCAGGAAAGAGGTGAGCGTGCGTATCTTTGATCTTCCTCTGTCATCACGTCCTTCTTCTCAGTTGCTACTGCATCCCGTGGTGGTCCTGTTTCTGTAGTGTAGCGCACTACTCCACGGATCAGTTCTCCTAATAGCTTGAATTAAGCTCAGCCGATTAACGCGAAAACTGTCGCTGAGGAGGTCACTGTAGCAGACAGAAAGGGGTCACACTCATCACACCACCGATGATCTCGGACTGAGTAACCATAACGATAACTTGTTCGCTTTGTCTTACAATGACCAAGAAACTGTTTCGAAATGCCAGTACTATCTGTTCCAATCGGTTTAGAATTTAGTTCGTACAATTTTGAGTCAGTAGATACCATAATATACATAACCTTACTATCTTAACCAAGAAGACGAAGCTTGATGCCGAAAGCTAAGCAGAGCATGATGATGAATTCCTCCTTCACTATCCACGCCCAAAGGAACCCTCTGATTCCGACCCCAGAACATACCAGAAACGCGGCGCCCCCCAGTCCCGGAAAGATATTTTCCCGTAACACAGCACGCGCCATTGCTAGGGAGTACAGTAGTGTGATGCGATCCGATATTCCGTGATCGCTGGTCCTGTAGTAGCGTGAGGCGAATCATCACGGGAGGAACCTTTGATCCGTGGCGACCTGTAGTGTAGCTCGCGCGCCTTTTTTTTTGGGGGGGGGGGGGGGGGGGGGGGGGGGCTCCGCTCCGCGACGTGTGCGGGCGTGGTGGTTCCGTGCCACCCATCCGCCTTTCCATGCCACTTTGACTTGCTCCCTACGTGGCCGGTGCGCGCCACGGGCCTCGCCGTCGCGCTCCTCACGTGGGCGCGCCGTGCTCGTGTCGCCTGTGCGTGTGCGTGGCACGGCGTAGCGAGCCAGCAGCGGAACGATTCCTACTAGCTAGCTAAGCCCAGGCAACTTCGATGCGTGATGGTAGAAAGAGGTTGGCAGAGCACGACGCTGCACAACAGCGAAACACGATACGTGTATGGCACTAGTTTTGCCTCGCAACTTGATGCGCAGTGGTTACATTACGGGGATAGTTAACTGAAAATTTTACTTATGGCGGCGCTGTTAATTACTATCTACTCCCACTTAAGCAGCAGACAAAGGTAACGTCCCACTAGCTGGACTCCAAAAACAAAAGCTCACATTAACTAAGAGGCAGGTCAAGTCGTCAGTTATTATCTCACTGAAGAAGAAGGTGCACAAAAAGAATGCGAGTTTGGGTTCGGTTTCGGTAGTAGGTAATGGTCACGGCGGCCGAGGGCTATTCGCCTATTCCGGAGCAGGCAACTACGGTCTTGAGTCTTCGCTTAACAAACCCGGCTCCGCTGTTAATTAGGGGCACCTTAATATTGCTAACGGCTCCACGTTACATGAGGGCGCGTGCACACGCGTCTGGCCAAGTGATCCGGCATGTGCTTAAGATTCCGGGGGTTCGTTAGACTAACCACGAGCGCGCTGTACCATAGACCGAGATGGCTCGTGCGCTGCCGGAGAGGTCAGGTAGGAGCTGCTGTTCACGACCGGTGAAGAGTTGACCTTAGCTCGCAAGCGATCGAATCATCCTGAAATGAAACTGTTCAAAATATAAAAAAGTTCTGTGTTGGCTTTCCTCCAAATGATCCATGTGGAGTAGATGTGAAGGGAAGCGCTATTTGCAGCATGGACCAAACTACTGAAGCAGAGTTGGTTGGAGTAACCGTACAAATGATTAGCCTGATCTAACCAAGCTTGAAGCAATACCATCAGTCCTTGTAGCGTTTACTGTCTTCCTTATCACGTCCAAGTCGTTATTAGTCCGAACAAAGGACAACCATATTATTATGATGAGACGTAACTGTGTTTCGTTCCGGGTCGTCGTGGTAGCACAAAAGAGAGCGGGAAGCAGCTGTTCACAACGCTTTGGTTGCTTCCCTTTCAAGAAAAAGAAAACGGGGTTCATTTGTCAACAAGGGCTTTCTGCGACACATCCCCATCTCTACACATGCTTCATTGATTTCTTATATATGTTGCTGTACAAGCTGGAAGAGGGAATTCAACTAAACTCGCTTCTTTCTTTTTTGCTGCAGAAACGGACGAGGTTTGTGACGCTTCCGGACGAGATCATCGGATGACAAAATGGGAAGAAGGAGAAATGTATAATTTTTCTCTCTTTCTGTTTTGGGTGTCTCTTTTTTGTCCGTGGATGTCATCAACTCATCATCATCATCGGAGAGGAATTGCTGGGGTTTAGAACACGAGAAGCCGCCGCATACACATGGCTTCCTATCTCCCCAGCATGAACTTCTCAGCTGCTTCCTTGCTCTCTGTCTTCATAGAGGTAAAAGTAGCAATAGTAGTTTATAACTAGGGGAAAATGAAAAAAAAAATCCAGCTAGAAAAAGCTAACAGTGTCATGCTATACTGTACTGGTGTGTGCTGTGTAATTGGCTTGAGCATTAGTATGATGAGAGAGAGTGAAAAAATATGTGTACATATATATATATATATATATATATGCTACTTACTTTTTTGGCTTCTCTCACTTATCGTTTCCGGCCGTCTCTTTCCCGTGCAATGCAAACGCTGGTGCGGTTTATCCAGTCCTACTCAGCTTCACATGCCTCTGTTTTGACCGGCGGTGAGTGAGTTTGCGACGAGCGAAACAGCAGCGCGACGTTGACGTGCACGTTCTGGTTAGTGACCGACGACGCTTCTGTGTCGCGCGCGTGCTTGTAAAATCGCCCACTTTTTGTGGGCGCAGTCACCACGGGCACGGCTCGCCTGTCGCTTATCCGGCGCCGTTTTGCGCCGGCGCCGCCTTTGCTTTTGAAGTTTTGATCCTGATCGTTTTGGACTTGGACCCAATCACCCAACCCAACTGCCCTCCTGCTCAACGGCGGCTTCCATCAGAGTCGCGAGTCGGCAGCAGGCGGCTCTAAGAAATTCCGGAGAGGAAGCGGAGTGCGGTGGGCTTGGGAGCTAGAACGAAAATGATCGTCGGCCTGTGACAGAAAAGAGCGCGTGGAGGCCCGTCATCTTTTTGAGCCGTGCCCTCAAATATTTAGCAATCCGGCCCATAGAGTGCTCTTCGGCCGAATCAAGGTGTATAGGACTGTACCGTGGCGTTCGGTCTGATTCTGAACAACTACAGCGTCTTACTACAGTATAAACACACACAAACATCCATGGCTTAGGATTCAGATCAGCGATCAAGCGGACCATAACAGGGCGATCACCTGCAGCTTTTGCTCACGTACCTCTCTTTCCCACGCACGACAATACGCATCACGAATCTTACTTTTCACACTCTGTATTGCCCGGTTATTATCATGACTTCATGAGTTATGAGTAGGCCGGCCGGCGCTCTCCGAAAGCGATTATCAACAGTTTGTTGAAAAAGTACGTAAGCCACCATTATTCGACATTGCAATCAACCATGTTCATCAGGCTTCCATCTTAATCCTGCACCTCCTGAACATGACCTGCTGGAAGCAAGGCTGGAACAGATCTTGGCTGGAGAGGATATTGGCTGCGGCTGGTGTATGTTTCACCGGCCCTGACTGAAGGCCTGAACTGGATTATATGGAGAAGAGCTGACATGGCGCCGATGATACTGCGTTGGTCTGCCCACCCTACTGAAACCCAAACCGTATTTTCACTGTTTTCAGGTCACGCCTAATAGAGAATCTCTTACCTGTTCCTGTCGCACAGATCGCAAGCACCGATCTTTGCTTTACTCCCACAATAACCGGCATTTTCTGGTCAGGAATCTAGTCTGTAGCAATCTGACCCAGCATGTTTGAACTACTAAAATACTGCACGAGCAAATCCGTACACAGCCGTTTATTCAAGTGAATACGAAACTGAAAATTATCTGCACGATCTTAGGTTAAGCTCAGACGAATTTTCTATGAAGCAGCAGCGAAGTTGCAGCGAGAGAGCGAGCTAGCCAGAAGTACGGCCAAGGGAGATGAGATTGACGAAGAAGACCAATTAGTTTACTGTATCTATCGTTTCTTTTTCATGTCAACGTATCGGCATTAGCGCCGGTTAAGACACGCGTGCCACAACGAACATGCAACTGTCGCCAGAGCAGGTATCGCTCATGTGCAGGAGATTTGCACCACCGGCCGGCGCGTCGGTGCCGCGCGACTGCGATTCAGAGTACCCAGCCATCCCAGCACCTGCGGACCGGGTGATTCAGGAACAAAAAACAAACAAGTGATTGCGATTCAGAGTACTACTACTAACAGAGAGACGCTTTTGATGTCAGCTGGTCGCGTCCCGCTGTACGTACTCCTTTGCTAATTGTGCTAGCGGTACACATCATCCTTTGCTTTCGGTGGTGGTAAATTAAATCATGACACACTACTGTGCGTTGGACGTTGGTGCATTCTTTCTGATCCATCGTCAGTTACAAGTCATTTCCGCACTTGGGCGGCTTTGACTGCAGGCAAAACACCAAAGAAGCTTTTGATGTCAGCAGGCTGCGCCCCCGCTGTGTATGCTAATTGTGCTAGTAGTACGCATCATCCCTTGCTTTCGGCGGTAAGTTAAATCATGAGGCACTGTGCGTTCGTTGGTGTAGTCTTTCTGCTCCGATCGAGATCCGTCATCTGTTATTGCAAGTCATTTCCGCATTTGGGTCTTGGCTGCAAGCAAAACATAAACACTGTAGAGAAGCCATCCTTTCCTTCCACGATAGTACGTGCATGTGTGCTCCACTAACATACGTCCTTACTATTGTTTACTGGACCAGATCCACAGGATAGAATGCGTATCCGTCCGTCCGCTCCGTAATACGCGACCAAGATCCTCGTACACACGGCCACACGGGACGCCTCGATCGCCCAGGACCAGGAGGTAACCGTAGAAATCCGGCGCTGAGAACGTGAATGAATCCACGCCCAGGACGAGGAGCCCAGAAGATCGTCTCGGAGTTAGTTCAGATCGATCTCGGGCCTCGGATTCGGCCGGGAAAGCTTGCCGCCGCATTCACTACGGGCACGCAAAGGCGGTCGAGAAGATCGATGACCTCGACGGGACGGTACGACCTTTGCGTCCCGTCGGGATGGGGCCTGGCGTCGCGACATGCACGGAATGTGCGTACACCGTACGGGCCGCGTAGACACGCCAATGCGTCGTCGTCCATACGGAAGGTGACGGCGTGGCCATGCCGCGGGTAACGAGGAGAACGGAACAGACACAGGCGTCAGATTGATCCTCTCGTGACTCGTTTGTTGAAGCAAAGAGGCGGCGGCGTTGCAGCCGCCGGACATCCTTCATCCGCCGCCGGCCGTCGTCACGCGCGCGGGTGGCAAGCGAAGCGACGAGCGCTCTCCAGGGAATTTGATGACACGCGCATGAGCATGGACGAGTCTTTGTTTAGCTTCATTCAAACAAACCCAGTATCTCTTTTCTTATTACAGATGACACGCGCTATACCTTGTGACGAGGAGCAGCTTCAGTTGTTGTGACTCGCCGGTGCTCCGGAGCACGTGATGCACCGCCAGAGTTACCTAACCTTGCTTTAAGATCGTTTTCCTAGCTAATAGTATCTGCCACAAATTCCATGCAAAAGTGCTGATTCTGGATCGGGTTGATGGATCTTTGGACGGTGCAGGGACGCCCTCGGTTCACGACGTCGAGAAGGACAAAAGCTGCTCATCCCGGGGCCCCGCGCAGAATGAATAATGTGCAGCGAGAGATTTTGCAAGTTGATGAGGAGCCCAGGAGCGGACGGCGGAGACCATGTGATCGATCCGGCCAGCGGAGAGAGGCTGATGTGTGTGTGAGACGACACCCGATCGATCTTATCTAGACCCGCTCGACCGTCCGTCGGGTACCGGTTTTACAGGATGTAAACCTTGCCCATATCACCATTTCCCGGCATGAGTAACATGTGCAGTTTCCCATAACAAACCATGTGTTTTGGGGCACATGATCCAGAGCCACATGCAGAACATATATCTGTGAAATTCTGTAAAGCTTATCACTTGTCAATTAGTTATGCCAAATTTCGCACTGAAATATAAAACAACATGACCAAAACAAACTTTGGTAAGATATGCTAGTTTAGATCGTAACTACTCCCTCCCACTCAAATCTAGTGCAAAATTAAACTAAAATTATTGTTCTACCGATAAATGTAGTTCAAAATAGCAACAACAAGTAAGTATGCTGTCATATTTAATTTGACGAGTAACCCAACTGTATCTATTTTAAATACCAACATATATTCAATGTTGATCATGATATGTACATTAAATTTCAAAGATTCAATAATTTAAAATAATGATAAAATGAATCTACATATTATTTATAAAATATTATCAATGTTATGTTGCTAATCCAAATAACAGATTTTTAAAAAAAGATTAATTTTTCTTGACTGTCCGCAGCCAAATAGTTACGATCTCCTGGTTATTTGAGGCATATAGTTTCAAGGAG
This sequence comes from Eleusine coracana subsp. coracana, assembly GCA_032690845.1. NCBI lineage: Eukaryota > Viridiplantae > Streptophyta > Magnoliopsida > Poales > Poaceae > Eleusine > Eleusine coracana. Next base: position 47,770,157 of record CM064427.1, on the reverse strand, counting down.
TAAGGGTGATCAACACTTAGGCCCTGTTTGTTTCAGCTTATAATCCACTCAGATTAATTAATCTAGCTTAATTAATCTAATAGGCAAATAAACATGATAGATTATTAGGCTAAATTAATTAATCTAAAAGGCACATTATTATAATCTAATAATCTATTATAGATGTGTTTGTTTTAGATTATTTTGGACAAAGGCTTATTACCCATGCTAAGTTGGTCTTCTTACATAAAAAATAACTTGATCTAGCTTAAATAATTTAGGGAAACTAACACCTTCTTAGATTATTAATCCAACATAAATAATTTAAATTAAATAATCTAGTACTATAATCCAGATTAATTAATCTGCTTAGGAAACAAACAGGACCTTAAGTTTTTATTGCAAAGTAAGGGATGTACTAAGTTATGACCAATAGGGACATATGTCCCTTTAATAACTTAACAATGATTAATATCATCATTAACATGCTCCTTTAATTTTGTAGCTAAGTTTGGTGAGTCAATTTATTTCTTTTTCTTCCATATGAAGGATATGTTTCTTTTCCATTCCCTCAGGTGATATCAAGTTGAATATAGTTAGTTGTTTAGTTCATTATAAAAATCCTTCTATTTGCTTGTGATATTGTAGCAGAATATTTCAAAATGGAAAAAATTAATATGAATAAAATAAACAAAAAATAAGTATGAAAATGATTGATTAATTACAAATAATAATAATTTACAACATGACATAACCATATAGCAAATGGTGTGTAATTTGATAACTCTCATGTAAAAGGATAATAAACATAAAAAAATACACTTGTGGACGATAAATCCGAATCCAATGTTTAGCTTACAGCGATAATAAATCATCACCCAGTTTAACCAACCAATAGCTCATAAATTCTTGTCGTTTCTTTTTGGCATGGAGGAGGATGAGGAATGATGGAGCGATAGCATTACAATGAGGTATAAGCTAGTTGTCTAAAATTCATTCTGAATTAGTAGTGATCACATGGACATGAAGTAGCAAATAACAAATTTCTCTCATTATAGATTCATTCTGAATTAGTACTCCCTCCATCCAAGTATACAGGGCGTCTTTTCTGAATTGATTTTTCCATGTAAACTGGGTGTGTTTCAGTTGAGTCACTTTGATTCCTGTGCACGCGTGTTGGACAGATCTCCTGCATTGGATTAGTTAAATTGTCCAGCGTTCCCAGGCGCCCGGCGCCGCATCAACTCGCCTAGCGTCCAGTGTTTCATGTATTTGTTCAACATTGTTTGGGGTTTGTTTGTGGAACAATGACTGAATGGCAGAAAAAAAGCCCAAGTCCAACACATTCAAATCTGGAGAGTTAGGAGGCTGACATGTCATTCGAATATCCCACCCATCAGATTGGGCAGCATCAACAAAAGCTGGATTGTTGACATCGATATAAGATATAAGTCTTGGCGTTGTCCTGTTCGATATAGATAGGCATTCCTTTCTCTTCAGCTGGCCATTTGGCTTTGATAGCAAGAATGACCTTGTTTATCAAAAACTCTCGACAATGCTCCTTCCTCACAGACGTCATTGCCTTGGTAACCATTGTACCTACAAAAAAGACCCAGCGACTCATATAAAATGCGGAAAACTAAAGTGACAACGTAATCTTTTTTTTTTGTACAATTCATACCTCTAGGTCTGTTCCTACTGCTGCTTCATCTACTACAAAAGGAAGAATAGTGTTAAATTGGAAAGAAAAGCGGAAGAATAGAAGGATGAAGGTTCAAACCTTCATCAACTGGTGGCTCTCTATTCAGGTCCAAAGGCGCCATTGATCTTGGTCCAGTGTTTGAGGTGTCCAGAACAAAGGGAACAGAGGTGCATTATGTAGAGCGCCCAGCCAAATTTTGATCGAAGAGGGAGCGCGGCAGCCAATATTTGATCCATCGAGCGACAGGAAAAATTTGATCAAGGGTGCGCTGACAAAATTTTGATCGAGAGCACGCAGATGAAAATTTTCCTCAATGTTTTCTGCCATCAGTTGCGCGCGCGAAGGAAGGAATGAAAACTGCAATTGCACAATGACATGCGGGCCCATTGAAGTGATATTTCCATGCAGAGAGATTCGCGTGGCCCTTAATTGCATGGCTAACGAAACGTTTCCTTGATTACCGGAGGGATTTAACACCAGCGGTTGCCTTCTTGGTCTTTGGATCCAAGGAGAATGCGCACTGTATACTTGGACAGAGGGAGTAACACATTACTTTTAGCGATCACATTGTTCCCTCCCGGATCTCGCCAGGGATTAAGCTTCCAGACGTCTTGGGCGTGTGTGTTGTTGCACCGACCCTGCTAAACCAGTGACGACCAAGTGTTGGCGAAATTGCATGGACACATATAAAAATCGGTGCGGCAAATCTCCGCTACGAACCAATCGTGCATGTCTTAGACACATCCGAGAAAGAAACATGAGATAGAACTATATGCGAGGTGAGGGGAACGGGGAATACAATCATCTGCATATATATGATCCTAGATTCAGCTCACAAATTTCTAGGAAGCAACATAAAAATCACAATAGATACAGGTAGGGTCAGGGACTCAAGAGAGATGATCGTGCTTATAGATAAATCGTATATCCAAATCCAAGATCACGACCATTAAGAGTGTGTTCGTTTTCACCCTCTGATTTTTAGATCTGTTCATCAAATATTATGATATTAATTAGGAGTATTAAATATAGATTACTGACAAAATCCAGTCTATAACCTTCCCTCTAAATGACGAGACAAATCTATTAAGACTAATTAGGTCATAATTAGATAATGTGATGCTACAATAAATATCTCTTAATGATAACTTAATTAAGTTTAATAAATTTATCACGCTGATACGCATTCAACTCTGTAATTAGTTTTACATTTAATAATTATATGCAGTATTTTAATAATTGATATGATACTACTAAAATTTAGACCCAAGAAAGCGCACTATTTAGACACGTATGTATGTGTATGTATGCCTTGCCGCTAAGATCATGCCAATGTCAGATGGTGGCGCGCATGTGTGCGGTCGGGGGTGAAACCGTGCAAAACGCTGCAGGTTTTTTTTTTTGGTTATTAGACACCGTTGGTGCTACGTACTACATAGAAGAGAGCCTTCATCAGCAAGATCGAGCAGCATAAACATGTGGCAGCCAGCGTCGAGCAACACCGTCTACACGTTCGGCGAATCTGATCCCTCCGTCGTCCGTGCGGCCCACATCTTTGAATTGGGAATGGTCCTGTCCGGAGCGTACGGCCAAGCAACCAGGGAACGCGCGTGTGCATCATGTGTCGCGTTCGCGTATCACGTGTGCGAGCCGAGCTGAATCACTTCTCCGAACATGTCGCTCCAGAATCAATGTTGGTGGCGCCATAAATCGCATTCACGGTCCACGGGCGACGGGATGACGACCACCGCCCACACCCCATTCATCACGAGCGGCTGGTACGGTAGCGGGGTACGTATACGGTGCACACCGATACGGATTTCACCACGCTGACTGCACACTGTCTACGTTGACCTGAAGGAGAAGCGCCCCACATATGGCTCGTTGAAGCAGCAGCAGCAGGAGAAGCCAGACGACGCGTTGCTTCGAAGTTCCAGTCGCGCGCCACGCGTCAGCCTGCCCGTCTTGACGTCTTGTTTCCCGTTGGTTCGAACGTTGATGACACACTCCCCACCCCTGCGCGCGCGGACGACGTCTTTGTTTACCTTCAGCTTCAATTCTTCAAACCCCGGCGGACGATGTCTTTGTTTACCTTCCTGCTTACAGTATGTTAGTGGCACGCGATACGCTAGCTTGTACGGGCAGTGACGCAGCGTCAGTTGTTGGGGCTCCGCGCAAAAGAGATACAGAGATCCATCCATCAGGCCCCGGATCGTTTTCCTAGCGTGCAGCCGAATTCCATCCGGATTAAAAAGCCGCTGCTCCGGGGCCTGATGGATGGATCTCTGGACAGTCGAGGGAGGCCTTTGGTTCGGGTCACGACGTCGAGAAGGACAACAAAGGCTTTGATATCTTACGGCTGGGGCCCGCGCAGAGCGAATGTTTGCAGCGGTGGCATGCGTAGCGAGAGATTTGCAGGTCGAAGAGCCCAGGAGCTGAGGCGTAAAAAGATGTGGCACGTGCTGTTGGTACGCGTATGCCGACCGACTACTGGCTACCTACGTCGTCTCTCACGTGTGCCAAAGAAAGGAGGAGAAAGAACATGTGCCCGATCGGGCCAGCTGACCTCCATAATCGGCCAACTCGGGAATTCATGCATCACAATGAGTAAGTTAGGTGAATTTTACTTGTTTCTAGCTACAAATGAGGTGAATTTAGAGTAAGTTAGGAAGATGGGACACTTTTGAAGATGCTCTTGTAACTTTTTTTTTTGTTGTATCAGATGGGGCACATGCTCCTATAAATTTAATTCCATTCATATAAATATCTTATTGAATTTGTAATTATTTATTTTATAATTTAGGGTTGTACCACCACACTAAGTTGACCTCACTTTCCTTACACATTGGTTGCTCTTCCGGTGATATAAATCAACAATCATATTGGTGTCGGATGAATCTAGTCCAAGAAGAAGTGCCAGTTTTATATTTAGTCAAAAATAAGCAGTATAAAATTTGGCTTGATCTAGAACAAATATTAACTTCAAGAAGATCAAAATTTTATCATAAGATTCATCATAAAATCACTGTTCTTAATATATTTATTTCATGTCATTCAAACTTAATAACTTGTGTATATTGACTTTAACGAATTACAAAAGTAATATTCATTAGCGAGTATATATTGATTAAGGATAGACGTTCTGAATTAATAATGCATTATATTGAGTGATCATATCGTTGCTTCCCGGGGTTTGTGTTGAGCTGCTGACATTCCACCTGTTGGCCGAAAATTGCATGGGGCACATAAAATGTTTTGGGCGGCAGACCTCGGCTGCGTACTAGTAATTATTGTGCTGTCCTTAGTCCCTACACAGGTCGATAAATCAAAGATGAGACATATTTGTGAATATGAACGAACGAAAAGTCATCGTTAAGGTCCGCGAGCTTTCTAGGAAGCAACCAACATAGAAGTGGCAACAGTGACAGGGAAATGGCCGAGCGTATATGATAAAATAATAAACACATATCCAAATCTAAGTCTGTCGTCATTAGCCCCTGTTTAGACACGTAAGTATACCCGCCCCGCCTCAGGACGAAGATGCAACAGTGAGATGGTGCCTTGCATTGCCATTTTCCATGCCACGTACCCAGAAGGATTGGGGTATCACGGCCAAATAAGGCGGCTTTGATGCAAGCAGGTCCTATTCACGTAGTGTGCATGTGCTCATCATGTTCGTGCGAGTGCGACGCTCTTTACTGTTGCTCTGACAGCGCCAAATATTGATTCACTCTTCTCAAGCTCCTCACTTCTTCCCGCCGCGCAAAACACATCTGATCCACATCTTTTTCGGCCAGCGGACGTGGAGCAAGCCCCGTCAAGTTGTTGTACTGGAGTACTCCACGCACCTGATCCACATATGCGTGCGTGGCGAAGCTGAATCACTGCTCCGGAAAATATCGCCCCCAGCCACCCAGAATCAATTCAGCCCGTCGGTTTCGCCGGGTAATAATATTGGCGTGGCGTTCCGCGCTCCTAGGCATAAATTTGCACTCATGACAGGAAAAAGCGATTGGTTGCACGGGCGACCGGCGGCGACGGGACACCGTAGTGGGACGAGGACGACGACCACCGCCCCCCTACTGATCACGAGGGCCGGGCATGTGTACGGTGCACACCGATTCGGATGTCGCCACGCTGACTACCGCGGCGCTGAAACTAACGGGACCGAGCTCTCGCCACGGGAACTCGCCGGCCGGCGGCCACGCGTCTGCGGCGAGCGCCATTGACCGGCTGGACCAAATGGCCCGGCCGGGATTCTTGTGACTCGAGTCGACGACTACAAGCCATGGACCATCATCGCTCTGCGCTCGTTTGCTCGGCGTCACGATCAGCCGAAGCGGCCTAATCTGCTTCTCCGCTTCCACGCGTCCTTCTTCTCCTCCAGCTTTCCCCGTCACTCCGGCCGGGAGTTCATGAGGTGACACGTACAATTAATCAGCGTACACGAGTTTGTTCTGCTTCAATTCAACTGCCCTTGCAAGCGAGAGTTTTTGAAGAGGGAACAACACGCTAACAACGGCTAGTCAGCTTGACACATAATTAATCTCAACTCGTCGTCCATGCTGCAGACACACCGCACCGTACCCCTTTTGCCCCGTCGTCTGTAAGATTCCTTTCCCTCCGTTCAACTCGTCAGCACCTAATCAGCGTCTCCATACCAATCACTACCAAATTCATGATATGCAACCGGCCGGTGAAACGAATCTGAATTTGGACGGCCTTCATCACTTGAAGACATCATCCAGAAATTAAACACACACACGCGCGCGCGAAAAAAATATGATCTTTTGTTACGTGACGCAGCAGGCATGAACCTCGGATCCGCGGTGGCGGACTGGCGGTGGATAAGTAAAAAAAAGGGTCGCTGCCAGCCGGTGGAGGGGAGCGGAGACGCGTGAAACAGTAAAAAAAAAAAAAAAAAAAGATGGAGCTGCGCTAGCTGAGAATTCCATCGTACACGAACATGCGCGGCACGGGCGAGCACTTCTTACCCATATCTTTCGATTCCTTCGGAGCGAGTCATAGCGGATCGGGGCTCATCACGTGCGCGGGCGAGCCATGTGACCCGGCCAGCCAGCCGAGATGAATGGCCCCGACTCGATTCACGGCCAGTCATAGCTCACGCCGAATCACGCGCGCGCGTCGTCGTGCTGCCGAGTGGCGCGCCGTCGCCGTGGCCACCACACAAAAACTCGTGTCCAACTCACACGGCGCTGCCTCTGAAAACTCTGCATGCCATACCACGCTCCGTGCCCGGAAAACCGAGATGTGGCTGTGCGTTCAAGGAGAAAACGAGGTGTGCCCTGCATGTGGCAGGAGCTTATCTCAAACTGTCGTCACGCCGTCCCGTGCCAATTGGCGGGGCTACTCCAGTCACCAGTCATATATTAGCCGATTCTTGTCATGAAATTTGCTCTCGATTCGTTATGCATTGATTGTAACTCTTGTCATGAAATCGCCTACTGAAATTTCAGTGAGATTGATATTATTACTGTCATGTTTTCATCTTAATGCCACACAAATAAACTAAATGGTAAAACAATGTGTCCTCACATAAACTACTTTTCGAAAAGTAAGATTGATATGTACCAATGTAACACTTACATATCAGTGTCACAAAAATCGTATATCTTCACATGAAACGCTTACCAAAAAGTAAGGTTGATATCTACCAATATCACAGCTTTATCTCATTGCTCTATGAATAAGCCAAGCATAGGACCATGTATCCCAACATGAATCACTCACTGTAAAGTAAGATTGATACGTACCAACATCACACCTCCATCACATTACCATACAAATAAGCTAAACACAAAACGATATATCCCCATATGAAAACGCTTATCAGAAAGTAAGTTTGATATCTACTAAAACGTCATGTCTTCGTGTCATTGTCACATGAGTAATCCATGCATAAGACCATTTATCCCCACATGAACCGCTTACTAAAAAGTAAGGTTGGTACCTACTAAACGTCACGCCTCTATCTTATCTTCACGCGAATAAACCAAATATAGAACCTTGTATTCTTATAAACCACTTACAAGAAAGTTAGATTGATAAGTATTAAGGTCACACTACCGTCTCATTGCTACACGAGTAGTCCATGTGCAATCATTCACTAGTTCATAGCCTTCATACGTCTCAATCATATCTACTTCTATCACCTGCCTGCCATCCAACCCTATCTAAATTAACCTTTGGTCATTTTTAATCCTATATATTTATAAAAAGTAAATACACCATTTAGTTAAAAAAACAATTTTGTTTCCTATAGTTGACATAATATTAACTGTAAATAATTATAGTAGTGCATATAAGAAAAATAGCATTGAATAAATTACTGCCAAATTAATATTTACATTACTTTGTGCTAGTTTTGTATTCTTACAACACTAGTTTATTTACTTTCTGCATGCAAGAGGATTGGAAAGACCTTATATATAGCCTACATTTATCATACTCTTTGAAGTTTGGAGTCCAACACCACTAAATTCATATGCTGTTACATATTAAATCCTTGCGCATAACGTGATAAATAGTACATTTCACACATAGAAGTCATAAAATACAAAAACAATATTGACAACGACCTGAATTCATTTGAGCTCTATATCACAATGATATATGTACCCTACTGACAATGATTTTTTCCTCTCTTAGAAAAAGACCTCCATATTTGTACTGACCATTTGTCTTTCAGTTGGTACTGTACTTTTTATATTTGGTAACACTTTATTAGATCAATGTTAAAGCAAGACCAGGAGAATTATCTGGAGGAGAAATCAACGAAGAAACGAAACCCCACCACCGCTACGGCGGCGAAAGCAACACGGGTGACGCGCACAGCGGAACGGAGAGATTCCACTGGCGCTTCCGGACCGCGGGCCTCCACCCGCGGTTAAAATCCCACACTGTTCTCAAAATCTCCCTCCCGAATCTCCACACACACCACCGAATAAAGACTCACCGCCGCGTCGCCGCCGCCGCGCCATCTTATTTCTCTCCATACTCCGGATCCCTCGCTGCATGCGCTCCGCTTCCTTCGATTCTCGTCTTCTCCGACACACAGCTCGGAGCTCGGACACCCCGGGGCCCCACCTGTCTCCCGGCCGGGACGGCATTCGCTGTAGCAGACGCCCTTTCCCTCCCAGCGCCGCCGGTCTACCTCGGCTGCATTGCTCGCTCGCTGCCGGAGGCGGAGCCCCGTCTCGTGCTGCGGCGTGGGCGCTGGCCTGGCAGCACGGTGCGGTGCCAGGTGGTTGGTTGGTTGCGCGCGCGCTCGCGTGTGCGTGGGTTGGAGCGCTGACTTCGAGGGGAAGCTTCGAGCGCGGCCGCGTCGCTTCTGCTCAGGGCAAGCCTCGTCTCCTGCTACTTCTCGCGGGCGCTCTCCCCGCTCCCCTCCGCACCTTTGGTCGGTCCTAGCGTGGCGTGGTGGAGATGGGGGTGTTTGAGTTCGCGGTGGAGAAGGCCAGATCCCTCGCCGCAGCGGCCGGGGCCGCCGACGCTGACCACTCGCCGCGGCACAACCAGAAGGCCGAGCTCGCGCGGATCGAGACGCGGCGGCGCCAGGAGGCGGACGGCTGTGGAAGCACGCCGAGGGCCTGCTGCCCGGCCTCGCCAGTCGAGCCGCCTACGCCGCCGCGGCAGCCGCCGGAGGCGAGATCCGGGTGCAAAGGCGACGTCACCAAGTGTTCCAATCCTCCCTGCCGTGATGTCAGGTAAATGCAAATCTCTCTCTGCACGCTCCTTCAGTTTTTTCACGCTAGAAATGATCTCACAGTGGATTAATACACCAACCAGAACTAGTGAGATGCGTAGGAGTTCGTAGTCATATTTAGCAACTACCGGGGGTGACAGTTGGCTAGTTTGCCACTCTATCCGAGATTTGCTTTAGATTTTCAATTTTTTTTTTAAAATTTGAGATTGAAACTAGTTCTAGCGAGAGTCAAATATAACAAATTTGGTTCAGCCAGATGCATGATGTGTCTATCTGATAACTTGTCATGGTGTTGAACAACATAATTTATGATTCATGGCTCTGGTTGCAGGCGACTGGATGGGGAGGAGGTTTACGAACCTGGGACCCAGTTTTTAGCCCTCGGGGCCGACTTCTTCCATGACTTTTCAGATACAGATTCTAGTGTTAGCGTTAGTAATTCAATGTACAGATCGATGACCCCAAGCCCCGCAGAGAGCCCTACTTGTGCGGTGAGGCAGAATGATGCTTCAGATCATGATGCAACATCGATGACTGACTCAGATGATGCACGGGGACAGAGCAGTGCTAGCATTAGCATCACTGATGAGGGAGAAGGGGTCAACACATCATGCCGCATCGTTGATTTTCGTGATGATATTTGGTGCCCACCACCACCTGAAGATGAGAGTGATGATGTGGAATCAAGGATATTTGGTTCTGATGATGAGGACGATGGACCGAGTTGCTTCAGTGCTGATAGAATAGCTGGTGTGTCTGCTGGAGCTCATAAAGAAAAAGTTGAGATTGAGTATCTGAAACACTTTCGAGCTTTGGTTGCACAGTTACTCAAGGTGGAAGGTATTATTTTGGACAGTGGCAAAGATTCCAAAAACTGGCTTGAAATAGTGTCCTCATTGGCATGGCAAGCTGGTCACTACGTGAAACCTGATACCAAGAAAGGCGACAGTATGGATCCCAATCATTATATCAAGATCAAATGTGTAGCATCAGGGAATCCAAGTGATAGGTATGCCCTTACTTTTGTTGCTGCTTATTCATAACATTTATCTTCTGGCCATTATGGCATTATGTGACTAATGAACATTTTATCAACTGCAGCAATTTCGTTAGAGGAATTGTTTGCTCTAAGAATGTAAGGCACAAACGAATGGTCTCTGAGCACAGGAATGTCAAATTGCTCATTTTAGGAGGGGCACTTGATTACCAGAAAACATCCAATAAATTGGCTTCCATAGGAACTATAATTGAACAGGTTTGTGCCTGCTCAATTTGGCTACTTTTGAAAATTTTGTTTGTAGTATAATAATGAATGATCTTCTTGTAGGAAAAGGAGTACTTAAGAACCATTGTGGGAAAGATCCAGTCTAGGCAGCCTAATGTGCTGCTAGTTGAGAAAAGTGCCTCATCTTTTGCTCAGGAGCTCTTAGCAAAAGATATTTCATTAGTTCTGAATGTGAAGAGGCCACTTCTGGATAGGATCTCGAGATGCACAGGTGGTCAGATTGCCTCATCTATTGAAAATATTGCCTCATCAAGTCTAGGACAATGTGACTTGTTCAAGGTGGAGAAAGTTCTGGAATCTTCACTAGCAGAACATGGAGAGAAGAGGTCAACGAAGACTCTGATGTTTTTTGAAGGCTGTCTGAAGCGCTTGGGTTGCACAGTAATGACTCGTTTTCTACTTTATTGATTTCTTTAACAACTGAAATATTACAAATTTTCCTGAAATTTCAACTAAGCATTTCATTTTAAAACCAATCAGCAAAGTTTAGTTACTGTTTATCAATTAATTGTGCCACACTTCATGCAGGTTGTACTGAGAGGAGCCTGTCGGGAAGAATTAAAGAAGATCAAGCGTGTCATGCAACTTGCAGTCTTCGCTGCTTATCACCTCTCCCGTCAGAGATCATTCCTTGCTGATGAGGGTGCAACACTTCCAAGGATTCCTTCAGTATCTGTGACAGATCCATCAGAACTGCAAAACCATGGAGATAATGTTTTTCATAGGCCTGCTAATCATGGTATTCCTGATGCTCATGGAGCTGCTGAAGAGAAACATCCACACAATGCTACCATCAACCAGATATTTGACGATATCTCTTCATCAACTTTTTTACCACTGGGAGGGATAAGTCATGGAGTTGTGCCTGAATGTGAAGTATCTGGATTTCCATCTGACTCTCGATACCATCGAAATGCTCCATGCCATGGAGAGTTAATATCCCCAGGTTTCCTCATTGATGATTTGGGAACTACTTGTGCTGAAACACAATGCGATGACATACACCAGTCTTTGCAATCTCCAACTGCTACTGATGTCTGTCATGATGGTGTATTAACTAAGATAAGCATGGGGATGTGTCATCCGGAAAACTGTAAGACCCACTCTTCACTCGACAACAGTCAAGCAGGGGATGTAGATGATCAAGATGAACTTTCAGCTGGTTACTTATCTGGTACTGACAACAATCAGAACATTTTAGTTTCCTTCTCAAGCACTTGCATCCCAAAAAGCTTGGCATGTGAACGCTCGCACCTCTTCCGCATCAAGTTTTATGGTAGTTTTGATAAGCCACTAGGGAGGTATCTCCGCGAAGAATTATTTGACCAGGTATTTCTTTTATGTGACGTATCGCAAAAAATTCTTGCTAGTCATTATTTGTTTAAAATATATATATATTTTAATTTTTCTAACATATCATTCTTTGTCTCTTTGCTGCATTACTTTTCAGGCATATAGCTGTCCATCATGTAAGGAGCCTTCGGAATCACATGTTAGATGTTATATGCACCAGCGTGGCAGCTTAACCATCAGTGTTAGATGTCTTCTGTCCCAAAAGCTGCCAGGTGAACATGATGGAAGGATATGGATGTGGCACAGATGCATGAGATGCAAGCTCAAGGATGGAATGCCGCCTGCAACACATAGAGTAATCATGTCTGATGCAGCATGGAGTCTATCATTTGGGAAGTTCCTGGAGCTCAGCTTTTCAAATCATATGACTGCAAACCGAATTGCAAGTTGTGGGCATTCTCTGCAAAGGGACTGTCTTCGCTTTTATGGGTATGTAATTTCTATTATTCTGATTTTAAGTTCTCAGTTCTCATCCAATCCTGCAATGAAGTTTTGAAATTTATACTCTACATTGCAGCTATGGAAATATGGTGGCTGCCTTTCAGTACAGTCCCATGGTTACTCTTTCTGTTAACCTTCCACCCCTAGTGCTAGATTTCAATTTCAACTGTGCACAAGCTTGGGTGAAAAGTGAATCACAAAAGGTATGCTGTAAATTAATGTGTGTTAAGGCTTAAGAGATCATCAATTCATTTTCATGTCAACATCCCAACCTGATTGCACCAAGTATGTTAAAATGCTTGCAAAACATTTTTGTAGGTACTTAAAATGATGGAATCCTTG